>JAFFJZ010000001.1:70000000-80000000 GCA_018340375.1 Gonatopus flavifemur
TTCTTGGCGATCTTCAATGAAATCGATTTTTCGTTTAGCGACACAGAATCGATTCAAGAATCGATGTTCTCCTCGTAAATCGCACATCCCTAGTATCTCTCAATCCCCACAATTTGAACGTTTTTAATTGAAAATTATATGCGAAAGCAATATTTCTTCATGAATTTGTTTCATCCCTAATGAATCGGTTCAATTCTAATGATGTTGCTGAAGTTTGAATCGTTTATTGAAACGAATTAGTCATAGAATATCACAGTATTCAGCCGTAAAAGACCAAAAATCTTGCAGCACATTCTTTGAACGATATTTCTGGTTCCACACTGAGAGAAAGGTACCTAGTTGCGGCAACTAAAATTCAGCTGTCCCAGCTAAGGTTTAGCTGGCGTAAATGGAAGTCTAAACTGGAAAAAATATTTAGTTGTCCTCTCTCCATAAAATATTCATTTGTAGAAATTGAATATTCAATTAGATGCAAAAACTGATTACTTGTGGCGAATAAATTATTTATTTAGAAGACCAATTTATTTGGGGCAAGCATTCCATTATTTGATTCGATTGCATATTTCGCTAATCCAAAGAAATATTTTATGGAGAGAGGACAAATAAACTATTTATTTGGTTGGATGAGATTTTTTTTCCAGTGTTGTTGTCTGAAATACGAAGGAAACAATTTATTCAAGGTAACTAAAACAAATTAGCTGTGACAAATAAAATTTATTTGGTTCAACTAAATCTTTATTCAGAATCACTAGATTTCCTGGCTCTCTAATATTCAACTAAACCCTTTTTCTCAGTGCAAGGAGTTGATTCAGGACAATAAATCACGATGATTCACCACATCGAGGGAAAGGTACCTAGGTGGGCCAACTAAATGTTAATTGCCGCAGTTAGATTTTTATTTACACTAGCTAAATTCTAATTGGTTCAAATAAAAGTCCAGCTGTCTGGAATATGTATAAAATAGTTTATTCAATGGAAATGAAAAATTTAGTTGTGACAAATGAAATTCAGCTGGCGCAACTAAATTCTTATTTACAATGACTAAATTTCCTAGCTGTCAAATATTTCAATAAACCCTTCCTCCCAGTGCAAATTTCGTGCACGGAGCAAAAATGGTTCGCCACTATAGCGTCTACAAAAAAATTTGTTGTCTTTCCGAAAATATTCATTCCAGCAGCTAAAACATTAGTTGTGTTAACAAATTTGTTTATGCCAGCAAAAAAATGTAGTTGTGTCAATCATTTTTCTTGCTCTTCTTGCTCTAGTTTTTTTTTGTAGGCGTTATAGTAACAAACCTGCTTGTTATGTCAGCAATACTTTTTTATCCGTGTGAGTTGGAATTTTGGTTTCGTTTTTATAAACAATTCAAATTTTAAGAACGTTCCTAATTCAATGTACATATTTATTTTCATATGATCAGTCATTATCACAGGCATTATCACATTATTACATACAGAAGAACAAATCTTTTTGCTAACCTAGCTAAAAATTTGTTTCTGCAGCTAATTGGATTGTTGAGAGAGTAACATCATTAACTACAGCAGCAAATTTCTCGCTGGACTATCGACATTTTCAGTATTATACACAGAAGAGCGGATGAATAGCTTGATATCACAGCGAAAAATTTGCTGCTCCAGCAAAATTAAATTCCGCTTTCATAGCAAATTTCTCTGTTCTTCGTCTGATAAAATTAAATCAGTCCAATTAGAACAGAAAGAATGTATGGAAAACATATCAACTCTGCCCACCCAGCACCACAGTCCCAGAAAAATTCATAAAGAATTCTTATTGAACTAATTGTGTTCTTTATGAATTCTGTAAGAATTCTCCTCGGACTGTGGTGCTGTGAGGGTGCATATAATACAATTTGTGCGGGCTAATAAATCAAAGAAATTTTCACTAATCGACTTGACAACACTGTTTGAAAAATTCTTGAATTCAATACGAAATTCTTTATGAAATATTATTATATTTCCCGATTAACTTGATTAATGGTCATTCAAAATTTCTTTTTGAAATGTAATAATTATTTATCAAATTCCACGAATATGTTAACAAAATTAAGAAGAAAATTCTCAAATTAAGAAGATAATTCCTAAGATGAGGAATTATATTATCGAATTCAATATTTTATTATGAAATTTGATAAAATGTTTATGTAAAAAACTTTATAATATTCTTCTGAAGTTTCAGGCAGATTTTTCTAACAGTGAATGTAATTATATATATTCAAAACAAACAGTCCATAGAATTTAGGTAATACATTGTCTAGCATTTTTGTCACATACAATTTTCAACGATATTTTTCTGAAGTTTTGAATATTTTCCCAATCACACGCTATTCTCGCAAAGATCGATATCTCAAAAAGATCCTGAGTACTTCTCTAACCGTTCTCATGCATAATCGAAGGGAATTCGGTTAGTTGTTCTAGGTCACGAATCGTTGGAGATAATGGTCCACCCATTCACTTTTCCAAACAAAAAAAAAGACACGACCGAAGGAATATTTCATACCCTCCATTTTCTCATCAATTTCTATACGAAAAACATATTCTATACAGTTCGTTAACTATGTTGTAATAAAAATCTTGTCACAGAATTTTGATCAATTCCATCATTCCTATCAAAAATGAAAAACGAACAAAAAATCTGAAAATTTGTGGGTAATGTTTCATTTTAGAGCAACCTAAATCCTCAATATTGATATAAATAGAGATGTGTTTTTCTCCAGTTTGGATATCGATTTTTCAACACTTATTTATAATCCAAAGGCTTGTATTAGAAATTACGAAGAAGCGGAAACTGTGTATTAGACATTTCAAATTCGTTTGAATAATCTTAATGATTGAATGATGAATTGAAATTCGTGAAACTACTGTCACGGGTACAAAGTGAAATCTCACCACTCGTGGCATTATACTTGTTCTTTTTGTGGCCCGGAGCGACTCGAATCCCAAAGGAATAATATAATACACATGTGATTCTCGACCCTCCAGTCGATTTGACCTCGATGTAGATACGTTGCTCCCACAGTAAGAGCAGGCGTTACAAATCAGGGATTAGCCGTATTTAACTCGACTTGCGCAGTCAAACAGTTAATCGATAAATGATTATTTACATCTTATATACATATATATATATATATATGTACAGTGGACAGATGGTACACGGTCAACGCTTGAATTTTGATCATGTATGTTCATGAATAAAAGCAAGAATTTATGTGATATCCGCGTAAATGATAATGAATGGAGAGAACTAAATCGTTCGTGATCCTTCCGCGACGTCTATTAATTCACCAGAATTGATCGCGATGCGTTGAATTTTGAATCACCGTTGTGAAATGAATATTCATTCACATATATGGATAATCTCAAATCGAAAGAGCGATAAATCCTCATCTTTCATAAATTTCCATTAAACTTCTAACTTTGAATTGCCAGATTTCATTGATTCTCGTCACCTTTTCACTAATGCGATCGGATTTACAAACAATACTTCAATGTTGTGAATCTTGACATGGCTTTGAGATCAGTTCAAAAGATGTCTGATCTTTCAGTGACTTTGAACGATATTCACACATAAAAAAGAAATTTGGTGACTTCTATCGTTCGAAAGATATAAAATATTTTTCGGAATCAAAATTGTATGAAACTGGAAATTATGAAACTACACTGGTACCCAGGAACTGGAAGATATCTGTTTATAACGAATTTTTCAGCTGTCGTACAAGAAAATTCATGTTTTTTACTTCACAAACAATAGGATATTCAGTTGAATAGTCGCCATAAAATACTTATAATTGATTTGAATGAATTCTCGTTGATTCGATTAAATATTTATTCAATATGCTATGAAATATTTCATCAATGGAAACAGTTATTTAATTGAGTCAATTCAAAATGTATTCAAATCAATTGAGTATTTTATGGAGACTATTGAACTGAGTGTTTTATTTTTTTCTCTCAGTGTTCAATTTCCCCGTATGAATACAAGAATTTTTTGATACGTGTACTGGAATTTTCATGATTCGAATGTATACTGTTTAAAATTTCTATATATTTATGTGAAGTAATGAACACATACATGCGTTAGGAATTTTCCGGATTTATCCGGAAATTGACTGTGAAATGGTAAAAAGATCTCTCAAAGTTTGGAATTTTCAGATAAATTTATGGGAAATTCCATGAAAATATACCGAAAATCGATTTCCCAATCAATACATACAGGGAAATTCCGATTATTGTTTACAGTGTAATTTTTCAGTACAAATGTACAGGTTATTAATTGCTTCCAGTATGGTACTGGAATTTTCCCGAAGTGCTTCTTCACAGTGTATATTGGAAAAAAGAGGAATATTTATTGAATATAGAAATCAGTAGAAACAAATGGAAGTAGTCAGACGTGCAATGACGAACGTTGATTACAATTAATAAAAGAAACAACATGAAGTGCTTTGGTAATTTCAAGTAATGCGATAATAATTCATCATCCCCAACACATGCACTATCGTAATCATCAATATTACAACTCAATGCCAGCTCTCAATCGTAAGAGTGTCAGAACATTCATGATCACATAACTTCCACGGATTGTGAATTGAACTGAATGCCTGAACAATGAAATCGAATAAAATGTTCAATTTAAATTGACTCAGGTTAAATTTTGAAAGAATATCATAATTAAGACCTATAAGATTCCAAATTATTGTTCACATTGTGTATGTGATGAAAATTGTATATTATTTTAAGCGTCAATAGTATGATCGTGATTCCAAATGAAAACGTACATAAACGATAATTGACGAAATTTCAACCGATCGTACAAACAAAACACTATTTGCAAACTTCGCTATCCGTCCCTTCCCGTTTCTCCGTCGAAGATAGTTATTTGATTGTAATCGTATAATTATCTGATACTTCAAAGCTCAATTCGTTGAGAATGTGTACGGACATTGACAATAATGATGATGCTGTAGCATCAACAATGATAACTGAGGTGCGTTGAAGAAAGAGGCCACGAACGAGAGAAGGTGAGATAGAAGAGAAGAAGGTGAAGGGAAGAGAGAAGGAGGTGGCGGTGAGACAGCAAGGGGTGGAGAACAGTGTTGGTAGCTGGATGACTGGCGGCGGAAGCGTCGTCATGGCGACGCATCGATCAGTCGCTGCCACGCGAATCGAGTAGAGTCGAGTCGACTCGACGACTAGAATCGAAGAGCTGAGACCATAATGTACACCATCGACGTCTTTACCATACGTTCTCAATATCATATACGATGTACGCATTACACCGTGTTTATCAAAAATTCTCTGGTAACAATACCATGGATCTCTCTTTTGTTCCAACAAAATATGTATTCTTATTCCTCACGCTTGATCTAATACTCCACGTTTGTGTCTTATGGCGGTCTTCTACTAGTCCTCTTCTCGAAAATCAAAAAGACAGTAGTAGATCACAGATATCAGAACTTTACAGCAACTACTCGAAGTTCTCAATAAATGCATGAAGTATCCCATAAATACTCATCATGAATTCAAGTTTTGTAATCAGTTGTTATGGTCTAGTGATACCAATTATTCAAGAAACATCAGTTGATAATCAATTCTTCTTCATGAAAGAGACATCTAGTTTTATAAATATCGAAGTATGGAATTATTGTTGTGATTCCTCCCAGGGTAGGAATGATTATCGCTATTATCCACTTCATTTTAAGGGTATTTCTAGTGCTTAGCTTCACCGCAAGAACCTCGAAAGGTACTCGACAACTACTATAATCGGTAATAACTAGAATTATTTTATGATGTATTCCGCCGAAACTGATATCTACAAACATCGATGTTTTTATATTCAGTTATTATCGAATTGTAGGAAAAAATAGTCGAAATTACGATTGAGATAGTTGGGAAAGGACTCAACTATGACTGATAATAAGTTTCACTACTTCGTAGTTTGAATAACAATATTGAATGAGGAATTACTGTTCGGATTAGTTACATTCACAATAAAATAGTTAATATAACCATTGAACAGCTAGCTATTCATAGTTGAGTCCTTTCCCAACTATTACTATTAATTCACTATTTTCTTTTCTCTCAGGGTATGGATTTTTTCATATAGGAAATATCATCCTTACCTAGCTTAAAGAACAACAATCAAATCTATTATTTGAATAATATAAAATTGTTCTATATCATCTATCAAAGAAACTTCTCTTCAAAACATGAGAATTCCCGTTCCTTGCATGGAAAAAAATGCGAGTCGACAATGATGTGAGAATATTTCTTAGTTTTTTGATAATGATAAAATATTACACATTGTTATGAAATTTTTTCCAACAAAACTAAAATATTAGCAGGAATTGAAGTGCGAATTTTGTAAAGTAAATAATTCAACGCAGAAATTCTACATCAAATTCGGAAATTGTGTTGCGTCAAAATCAAAATGTATTTGGGGGTGAATTTGAGAATTACTTATATTCGAAACAAAGATAGTAGCAGATATGGTTTTGGTGATTGCTATTCCTCACAAATGACAAAATTCTATCAAAACTGCTAAATTTGAGTCCAACTATATTTGTTCATAGCAACTTCAACGAATAAAATGGTTACTGTGACTGCAAACGTGGAGATGGGCTCGAAACTATTCGAAATTGAAATTGTTCCCTCCAAACAAGCGACTGAAGTCTATCTTTTGAAGGTCTAATTCTCATATAGCGATACCCCATGAAGTCCTCCTACAGCTTATATACAGCGATGTAAAAATGAATTCACCGTTCAATTTGTGAGTTTTCTGCAAATCCATATGCTACTTGGCTAACTATTCTGTGATCTTTTTTTCTAATCATTCAATACAAAATTAATGCGAATCAACGCAAAATTTTTAAGCCAAGCAACGAAACATTCTGCATGAATTTGCGTAGTTTTCGCGTCATTTGGCGTCGTTTCGATGATTTTTTATTCTTTGTAAATGAAATTTAAGAAAAATTTGAACGATTTTATCTCTGTTGCGAAATATTTTCAAATCTTCTTAAAAGTTCGTATATTTCCCAGACGCATTTTTCTCTATGCGATAAATGGAAGTAATACATTTGATTTTCTTGAAACCATTGCGTCCAGTGCATTCAGCTCAATCAGATGTCATTGACTCCGCGTTATATCCACAATCGTTTCTCGAATATTCATTTCAGACTTGGGTAGATTGTTTTCACATTCATCTTCTTGGTCGTTCTAACCGTGCATACAAACAGAAGACAAACGCAGTAGCTGATAAAACTTTGTTATAAAGAATTTGTGAATTATATACGTTCCTGGAACAGAGGATTAATGCTTCTATGCGAGTATTTGAAATGGTAATGGACAATTTCCGACAAGATCACACCAAGAAAAAAAAGTTGTCGAGTCAATATTTGGACGATTCCAAAAAATAGTTTGAGCTACCGTCATTTCAGTTGATTTGACAGCAAGGAATGTAAGATTTACATCAGCTGTGGTATATCCCACGAACGAAATGTGGCGGATGTCATATCATTGCAATATTCCGGATGAAATGTTTCAAAATAACATCTCTGGAACGTTCTTGAAACATGAAACATTCCTGCGACGTTTCAGGGATCTCATTTTGAAAGATTTCATTCGCAACGTGACAAGGTGGGACCCTAACAGTCTCTGAAACGAGCCAGAAATGTTTCGCAACATCATTTAGTTCAGTGAGTTCTTACATTCACTGTTGTAGAATCAACTTAGATTGTGGTAGCTCGAACTATTGATTGTAATGTATTTATTGGAATGCAAAGTTTAAAACCTCTTATTTCTCAGTGCAAATGATCGAGTTTCTGATCATTTTCATGAAAAATCGAGCTTAATATAAGTTTGATTGATAAAACAAGATCTTCCCGGAAATGAGGAGCTGATCTTGGTCCCTTTAACATGATCTCATATTGTATTCGACCTGATTTGATTCAGTTCAACCTGATTTCATTCCTTTTGAACCTGATATTGTTCTATACATAGTGATTCAAATTCAGGTCACAACCTGATCACGATCTGTTGAAATTTGAAGGAAAAATTATAAATCCTGCTCACAACTGTTTCAACCTGATAATGTTCCTTTCATCTTGATTCTAACCTGGTTTGCAAATGTATAATGAAATTCAAATGTATGCATCATTTATGGATGATAAAGTTGAGTATTAATTGATCAATATAATTTTATTATTAAAAAATTACACTAAATGAACATAACGTAAATTAAATCGCATTTGGAACTTTGATAATTTCTGAGAATAATGAAATGTCAATAAATTCTATAAGATGAGACTTGAAAAAGTATAATGAAAATGAAATCGAATGAATTTCATGAGAAAATAAGATGTTTGAAATTTATTTAGAATAATAAGCTTACATCCATATATACATATCCAATCAATTTTCATATTTAAATTTCGATATCCATTCAAAATTCCTCAATGTTTGGAACTTGCTATTTTAATTCAATAATATATTTCAGGTGTAACAATTTCATTCACACTCATATTTTGAAGACTATAATAATAATAATTTGTTTGTAAATTTTATTCAGAAAATGCCAGCAACGAGATACTAGCTAAATCTAATTTTACAAATTATAAAAAAATAATGCAATATAAATGAATCATCGAGATGTACAAATTGTAAACGTATATCACCTCGCTAAAAATCTCCCATAAAAAACATTAAATTCCCCTGATTGTTGTATGAAATTAACGATTCAAAAATCAAATCACAAAAGAGAGAAAGAATTTATCGTTTTCATTTTAAACAAGGAAATTTTACAAATCTACAATTGTACATCTCGAGAGTTGAATTATATATCATTATTTTTTAATAATTTTCGAAATTAGATTCAGCAGGTATCTCGCTGCTGGTATTTTCTGAATATTATTCACAAAATTCCATAACCAGGTCAAAATAAGGGTGAAGCAAAAATAGAGCTATATCAGGTTTTAATTCGTATTCGTTGCGTATTACAGATCAAAACAGGTTCTCATTAATCCTCATCTCATACTGTCCAACAGGGTAAGATCAGTCTTTGAATAGTTAGAAATCAGGTTTCAATTTTCCGACTCGGGGAAGTAGATTTTGTCAAGATTGCCTTTGACCAATTCGAGATAGTGAGGAAGAAATATAACGAAATTTCCTTGACAATTCTACACAAAAGTATCCCACACTGCACAAATGGATGAATTAAAAACTCTCTCTGAACTGTTGTGATGTGTGAGCAGTGCCGGATTCACCCATGGTGGGGCCCCTAGGCGGAATTTCGTGAAGGGCCCATGTAAGGCGACCGATTTTCGAACATTGAGGTTCTTTGAAATAAGAACAGTGTAACTTTCTTAATCGATTCGATATAAATCAAGTGATATGGAACGAAATTCCGAAAAATGAAAAAACGTACTAATATTAAAAAAGTATTGAAATTCAATTCTTCTCAATACTATTTTCACTATAAGTACTAGAGCTGATTCTATTTTTTTCATCAGAAAGAAATAATTTTGATCAAGCCAATTCAAATACTCATTGCAAAAGTAACACGCCCAGGAAACGTTACCCTGATGAGAAAATTTCACTGAAAATCTCTGAACATTTCACGGATTTTTCACAGAAGAGTTTTTAAGAGGATTTCAGAGGTATTTATAGTTTTTCAAACAAATCTAGAGTTCTTTACATTGAGAGAACGCCAGGTTTGGGTTGTGGGTAGCTACAGAAAGAATCACTGACTTCATGTCAAACATAGCATTTTCTGAGTGTATTCAAAAGTATTATATTCCAATACTTTTTGAATACATTTTGTTTACTGGATTCCTTTGATTTTTAAAACTGTTTCCGCAGTAAGTACGTGAGTAAGATTATTTTTTTCATGAGGGTTAAGAAATTAAAATTCCGATTTCTGCAAAACCTGATCGATGAGTGGGGGCCCCCCAACCGTGGGGGCCCCTAGGCGGCGCCTAGTCCGCCTCTATGGTGAATTCGGCCCTGTGTGTGAGATAAAAATCGATCGAATCTGTTGAACTTTCAACATCGCTTATTCAGAATTTCCCTTACACTTTTAATGGAGAAATTCCAGTTTGTTTTTAATTTTTATCCTAAGCGAAGAGAAAATCGTACTCTGATTACATACATTGCATAGATAATGACATCCTACGTGCAACATACTGAATCCATGTACTCTCTTCAATTAGAACTAAGAGTGGAATGATCATTTGATTCAGCATGTCTGACTACTTCCACTTTTCTCTACTTTCATTCTATATTGAATGATTATGCTTTCCACTGCTGTGCTCATTTTTGTATCTGAAGTGAATGTACAACAGTGCTCAGAATCAGTACACATTGAGGCAATTGATCCCTAATGAAGAAGTCATACAAAAATCTATAAAACCCCCATAAAAATTCCATGCAGTGATGCATTCCAAGTCAGAACGAAATAATTCCGTTTTGGGGTTGAGAGAGCTCATGAGTTCATTTTGATACACAAATTTCTATGCTAATGCTCCTAAAACTCTATTGACACATTTGAGCCCTCATCAGGATGTCAACATATTTGAAAAACATAAATCGAATTCGAGAGGACCCAGTAACAGTAAACTGAATCAAAACCTTCAGAACCAGGATGAAATTGTTTCAATTTATTCGCATGGATTGGCAAATTAATACATCTTTTTGTAAATATAAATTGAGAGGATGTTTTCTCTCTACGCCATTAAATCATTCGCTTCTCCATAAGAACCTTTTACACTTTTTTATGAAAATTATATATGATTATCATCACTCAAAGATAGGGAAAATCAATGGATGAATGGTTTGTTATTAAATCAAATCTGCATATTCTCACTGTGCATTCTCTCATTCCCATCGGAACAGAAAGTACTACATTTTATTCTTTCCAGAGAAAAAATCGCTAGTCATTGAACCTCATACGTGGCAAGCTCAAGGCTAGATGAGTATTGATTCGAGTTTAAAATCCATGACTCCCTAAAGACATTAAGTTTTAATTACTCACGTTGAAGAATTTTTCAATCCAATCACAGTACCAATGAATGAACACTTTTTTTTATTCAATTCTATAAATCGGTACTCGAAGATTGCAAGAATTTCACGTTTCACTTTTCCACATTTCTTGTATTCACCTGAATTTTGAAAAGTGTAGAATTTTCTACACGATCCAAGTATATTCTTCACAATCTATTTGAATGATACTCGAGACGCAGTAAGAGTGATAAACCAGAGCAGTTTGAAATTTCATATTCGAGCCGCATTCATTGTCAATTTGGACGACCCGTTCCTCTCTCTCTCTCCCTCCTTCTATCTCTTCTCAATGATCAGAATTGACTGGTCGAGATACAACAGTCCGCTTACACATGAATACTTTCCTGATCCTGTATAAATTCCCGGAACGGAATTCAACGGTACTTTGAGCTCGCACGATCTACCCTGGAGCATTTTACACTATCATGCTGAAGAAAGACGACGAGGAAGCTAGCTGCTGGCAATCACTCGAACAACTCATACTAATGATGAATTATAACAAAAAGTCGTAATGAAAGAAAAATTGTGGAATGATTTTCACTGCTTTGTCATGAACGTTCATTTTTTTCAATTCGCATATATACGGAGGCAATACTACAATGAGAAAAATTCAAATAGTCACATAAACTGTTTGAGGACAACCATTCAAATTCAGTATTCACAAGTATACACACGGAGAAAAAGGAATTCGCTGTGGCAGCGAAATCTACTTTTGCTGGATTCCTTTTGCCAGAGCAGCAAATTTTTTTCTGTGACAGCAAACTATTTGCTGTTCCAGCAACCTTGTTAGCTGCGACAGCGAATTTTTAGCTGTGGCGGCAAAAAATGTTTGCTATCCCAGCAAAATTTGTTTGCTATTCTATATATAATACTGAAAATTGACTGGCGGAGCAAACATTTTTTGCTGCCACAGCTAAAAAATTGCTGTCGTAGCTAACACGATTGCTGTTATAGCAAATTTTTTTAGCTAGGTCAGCAAAAAATGTTGCTATTCTATATATAATACCTCGATTTGCTGCGTCAGCAAATTTTTTCTCTCCGTGCACGGAAAGACCGGGTCTATGATTACTTAGAAAGAATTCATCAACATTTGAAAAAATATTTGTAGTCAGAATATTAACAGTTGATAGTTTCATTGATACTTTTCACAGTGGAACTATCAATTGTTAATACATCGACTAAGAATTTTTAGTAGACTCCCTACGAATATTTTTCAGCGATCTACGTTTTCCCTAAATTGACAATCATTTTTCTAAATATTAATAGACCCGGTCTTTCCTTGTATAAACAGTCAGGGTAACTTGTACATAGTAATGAAACCTATTTATATGGTTGCATGAACTACATAAAGAGTGAGAAAAATTATAATCCAATATAGTTGTCCTCTCACACAGTTGCCATGACTTCGGATTTCTCTGAGTGTACGTTTCGAATTTTCCATGATGGATTATTGAGAAAGAAAGGAACAATGAACTTACAGAATCCGAAAAACAATTTTCTCAGTGAAATGAAATATTTATTGACTATGACGAAAGAGGTTCGTGATGAGACATTCCAAGTAGGGGTGCGCGAGTATTGGTTTTTCTCGGGTCTGGTCGGGTCGAGTAATTTGATGTGAGTGTCGCGCGTCAGCTACTCGAAATTTTTGAGTACCCGAATATCAGTGGGTTAATCGAAGTTTGCGAGTGCTCGAATATCATCGAGTTACCCGAAGTTTCCGAGGACTCAAATATCATCGGATTACCCGAAATCTTCGCGCACTTCGGTAATATTGTCGGATTATTGAAAAATGTAAATATTCAAATCCATTTGGATATTCGGAATTAATCGAGTTGAATTAATATACCGGATGACTCAAGTCAAATAGATTACACGGAGAAAATTAATTAGGAGAGCACTTTTATTTAGACCTATGCAATTTGAACCTAGATTTAGAAATTAGGAACCGATTTCTCGCAATTGTGAATTACCGAGCCAACCATGGATTGGTTCCAATCATTAGTCAATTTGATTGATTCCAATGGCATTTGCTAATAATTGATCAATTATTTGGGAATTATGTATAATCTTTATGCGCATGTTCATTCATTGGATAACAATTGATCATTTTTGAAGGGTCAATTGTTGGTCGTTGATGCGGACATAGAACAGGACAATTATTGATCAATCTCGTGGTGCATAGAATTGACCAGAAATTGATCATTCAACATACTTGGATAATCGAAAATCTGGAAATGTAAAACATCACTTATTTTCTATCGGCAATATGGAATTTCCCATTGGTCATGTGATGTTAATAGGATAGAATTATTTATTATGTATTGTTTACTACAAAAAATTGTTGTGATTTATCGATTCATTCATCTCCGTCGTATCAGTGATCGCAACTTGTCGAATTTTATATTATTCGTGGCGCGGTAAAATTGTCGCGATGAATTGAGGTTATTCGTAACTTCAATTTCGGAGCATGGATGCAAATTCCTATGATTATTATAACTGAGTGAACCAATTGAACTCCATTCCAATCAAAAAGTGTGGTTTCGGGTTATAATTTCTATTTGAATTAGCAATACGCAAATTGCGGATAATTATATATTATAATGTTGAATGAACGGATTCAGTTTCACGTGCCGTCATCACAGTTTTGAAATGAAAAAATTAAAAACGAATGTTCAACGAATTAGAACAAAATTCTTTCACACTGAAGTTATTATATTAGTATTTTCAAGTGATTCAAAGTTTTATAGTATATATCAATGAATAACGAGTGCTTGGTCAATTTTCGATCATTCTCAAACCAAAATAATTGTCCAATAATTGCCAAATTATGGATCAAATTATTTCACAGCTGACAGCATTGCCCAGCAATTGGGAAATCCAATGGTCCACTGAAATTGATCAATTATTGGTCGCCAATACGGATACAAAAATGGACAATCATTGATCAATCCCACCCAATCTCATTGGGTAATAATTGACCGGTCATTTATCAGCTTTGGTTAGCTGGGTAGCAAATAATTTCGATCGGTCGATGGAACTGTTTGGTGTTTCCTTGAATCGGTTAAAACTGTCGGTTAAAGCATGAGTATATTGTATTTGTATTGTCAGCGTCTTTAGACGTTTTCTCGGATTTACTTTTTATATCAAAGGGTGCTGACTCGTTTATTGCAATAAAAAAAAAATATTTCATTAAATATCACAGTGTACCACCGGATTAGAACCCCATATCGGTCTCGTCTAGTGTTTCGGACAAGACCGAAACCGATACGAGACGATACCTGCCAAATCGAGATTCTCGACGATACCAAAACGTATAGAATGCATTGTCGAACCCGAGAATGGCGAGAATCTCGACTCGAGACCGAGACGATACTGATTTTGTTGAGAAAAAAGCGAGACCGAGACGAGATTATAAACTCCGAGATCAAATCGAGATCGAGATCGACACCCAGTCAATCTCGGCGAGACGAAACGAAAACGAAACACTAGTCTGCTCGAGAAACGTTACTGTGTATTTTTCTCGAAGAGACCGATATGGCGTTCTAATCCGGTGATACACTATAATATTTAAGAAAATATTTTCTCCGTGTATGCTTGAACTTTATACTATTTGTAGTGGGAGCGAATGAAAGTTTTTCTGAGTGCTTTGAATTCTATACCATCAAGTAACTCGGAAAAGTCGAATAACTTGATCGTATCGGGTAATCCGAAATCATCGGGTAACTCGAAAACATCGGATAACCATTAATACCCGGCCCAAAGAAAACCCAATACTCGGGTCGGGTTTGGTACCCAACTTTTTCATATACCCCCCCCCCCCCCCCATTTCAAGACAGTTTCTAAAATTAAGGATTTTAGCCACATGAATATCTATTAAAATCGAGACCTATACCACCTTTTTTGAATATACACGAAGGAAAATGAGGAGTACTGCTATCCCATTCGCAGTAGTTCTCACTTCAGCCCCCGGTCAGTATACAGATGACTATTTTCGGAGTAGAAGTTATTCCATTTGAGTACTTCTTACGAATGGTCAAGGAAGATTGACTTCATAAGCAGTAAGCCAGACTGAAAATACCGTAGAAGCTATCAGAACTAGTAATTTTTCCAAGGTTTTCTATGGATTGAATAAATTTCAAGCTTCCGGAGTGGAACGGCGTCTTGTATCGGTTGGTTGCCAACGTTTCGCCATCATTGCAGCTGGCTTCTTCAGAGCGGTATGCAATGATGGCAAAACGTCAGCAACCAATCGATACAAGACGCGGCTTCACTCTGGAAGCTCAAAATTTATTCAATTTTACAAGCCGCGAAAGACCGCACAGCGAATCTTCACTGGAACAACTGATTTTCTATGAATTGATTGCTGCTTGAATCACTTAGAAATATCTCATCCAATCTATCGAGTTTTTCACAGTGATAGCGTAAAATATCGACTCAATGATATGAGTATGCAACAACCCGAGTCAAAAAGTTAAACCTAATTTAGCTCTGATTTGTTGCGTATTACGGAGTGGATCAGGGTGGATTTCATTTTTCGCCCTGATTTCGCTCTGTTCTCAACCTGATCTTGCTTTCAAAATTCTCATTGAACTTGATGTTAACCTTTTTATGACCTGATTCAACTCTGGATCGTTGCGTATTACGGAGTTAATCAGGTTTCAAAAAGTATTACAATTTTTCGACTGGGAAAATCATTGAAGATTCCTGTTCCCGATTCCTGGACACATGATCTTTCACTGAATCTTATTCCATTGTACTGATTTGGCTGTGCCAGATTCCGGTTCGTGATTTTTAAAAAAACTCGTCATAAAATATCTATATCAGTAATCTCCACACTTTTGGAAGAATGCAAATGAAGCGAAAACAGTGGAGATTGAACAGTATATTCTTGTTGGTTCCATACTCCAACCAATTGGATTAGAATCTAATTGATTTCACTGATCTAAGTAAAGTAGATTTGGCAGTGAAATGAACATGACGTTAATAGCCTCTCAGCACCGCACCGTTTAAACTCTTCAGCCGATTGAAATTTTCACTAAAATAATAGCGAGGAGATTCTGGCCACAATACCGAATGTTCCCACCCTGAGTTGGACTGTGTGAAGGAAAGAGTACATAATCATGAGTTCACCAAGTTCCTGACATCGTTCAAACGAAATATAAGGGAAATTATTTTGATGTACATTTTTCAGACGTTTGACAAAACATTTGTTTCTAGTATACTCGGTGTTGTTCATATTCATTTTGGTAAGAAAATAAAATATGTAACGTGCGTTGGATTTTAGAACCCCTCCAAGAGTATATACGTATATCCAGACAGTGTCGGACTGGCTTGTATCAAGGCCCCCGGCTGGGAATTATTTCGGGCTCCCTAGACAGGGCATATTCTAGGAAAAATCAAGATTTCATCACAATTCCTACAAAAAAAAAAAGAAAACTGAAGGGCCCCCGGCGATCGCCGGGGAGCTGGGTGGGCCAGTCTGACACTGCCATCCAAAAACACAAATACTTCACGCAGAAAAAAATTCTTGCTGGCATAGCGATTTTCAAAAATCTGCTTCACTGAATTTATTTATTTATTTATTTATTTATTTATTCAACGGGCAATAACGCCCTTTAGTGACCAAATTATTGATACAATACAGTGAAAATTTAACAGATAAAATAAAAATAAAAAAAAAAGAAATCATATAAAGTGAACAGACGGATTACAAAAAGACATAGTACAAAATATAACATCCTGTACAGGATAAATAACGAGTATAAGAATATTACAATCTCACACACCTACTAGAACATGCTCTAGAGACAGAAGTCTTGAATACTGAAACTGATCCAGAAAAGAAATCCAACTCATCTCTATAAGTATTTGCTAAACAACAAATTCGATTTACTGGGTCAGTATAAAAGAATTGCGACTTAAACATAGGAACATTGAAAAGTAATGGGTTCCTAAGAGACCTGGAGGGTACATTGAAATTTAAGAGAGAGAGAAGTTCAGGGCAATTGATTTGACCATTGATTATTTTGAAAATGAATACCAAATCATTGATCATTCTACGAGTTTCGAGAGTGTTCATGTTGAACAACCCCATCAACGGACCATAATCATGGCAGGATATAGCCATGGGTGTATGATTTTGAAAGCCAAAAATCGTAAAAATCTATGCTGAACTCTCTCGATAAGTTTACAATATTTGTCATGATGAGGAGACCAAATGTGAGTCGCGTATTCTAAGTTAGGTCTCACGAGAGCATTGTATAACGTAATCAATGTTGAGGGCTCCTTGAAGTCAGCAGACATACGCTTCAAAAACAGAGCTGCTTAATAGCTGTGTTCACCACATTATGATAGTGAAAAGTAAAATTAAGCTTGGAATCGAACGTAATACCTAAATCGAGCATATTCTGCACAACCTCCAAGCTTGAGCCACTCAACTCATAAGAGAAGGTAATGGGCTGCAATTTGCGCGACAGTCTCATAACTTTACATTTCACTATATTCAGCTTCAATTTATTCAAGGAACACCATGATTCCAATTCATACAAATCCGACTGCAGAGCAATGGCATCAGCGTATGACGAAATTTTCATGAACAATTTCAAATCATCCGCAAAATTAAATGCTTCGCAAATTTGAAGTTGTTGCCAATATCATTAATAAAAAGTGTAAAAAGCAGTGGTCCCAAATGCGACCCTTGCGGAACGCCTGAGCAAACATTGATAGTCCTTGAGGTAAAGTTTTTAATTTTGACAGTTTGGGTTCGATTCATCAAATAGCTTCTTATCCAAATAAGAATATTACCACGGAAACCAAGATGATTTAATTTAGATAAAAGAACGTTATGATCAACAGTGTCGAAGGCTTTGGTGAAATCCGTATAAACAGTATCAACTTGACTGTTATCATCCAGAACCCTCGAAACATAATTACAATAAATAGACAAATTGGTGCCTGTTGAGCGACCAGGCACAAAGCCATGTTGCATGTCAGAGAAGATGCTAGAACATAGAGGAGATAATTTATCAGTTACTAAAGATTCAAATAATTTTGGAATCACGCTTATAATTGATATTGGTCTATAGTTTCTCACATCAGATCTGCTGCCAGCCTTGAAAATCGGTATAATCAGACTATTTTTCCAGCGAGATGGAAAATGACCTGAAGATAAGGAAGCATTGAAGATTAGCCATAAGGGTCGTGATAATATATAGCTGCAAGATTTTAGGAATAAAGGAGGAATACCGTCATCCCCAGGTCCTTTATTGATGCTTAGAGAATTGATCCCAAGAAATATTTCCCCAATGTTAATATGAAGATCGGAAATATCCAATTGAAAATTAGATACGAAATCAGGCAACAGATCGTTGGGAGAAACATAAACAGATTCAAAGTGAATTGGCGAAAATTTTCCTGTTTTGGCAAAATATTTGTTGATTCAGCAAATTTTTCAACAGTCTGTAATACATACAATCCTGAATTGCTGGATCAGCAAGCGTTTGCTAATATAAAAGAGCAAGATTTTTGCCGATTCAACGGTAGGACTTTTTTATATCAGCAGATCAAATTATTTTCTCTCAGTGTTTCAGGATTCAATTCGGATTATCAGAAGCTTTCAAAATGAAATTAAATATTCGATACAAGAGAAACGACACTCATGGATATCCAAAAGCTGGCAACCACATTGACAGTTGCTAGTTTATCTCAACCGTTTGGCCTCCTACGATCCCCCTCATCCGCATCATCACTACCACCCAGCTCCAGTCCTTAACTCGCTTGAATACCACTGATTGTCCTATACTTTCTCTGTCCTCTTTTCTCTATCTCTTCGTTCCTCCATCTGTCCCCATTCCTTGCCATTCTTCTCTTCCGTCTCTATCGTTTTTTATACATAATCTTTATCCGTCTTTGTCTGTATTGGAGAAATGAAAAATTTCACCGAGTTCTCTCTTTCTCCACTTCTCTTAACCACCTTCATCCTTGCTTGCCACCCCCTCTTCACTCCATTCCACTCTAACTCCAAAAGCCAGCCAACCCACACCTTCTCATTCTTCACGTGGGGCAAGCAAGGCGAAGCAGTTTGATGTGGAAGTAGTAGTAGTAGTAGTAGTAATAGTAGTAGTCGTCGAGGTAGTCATCGAGTTGTCCCTTCACGGGGCTGCTTGCGCGCGCGCGCTCGCTATTTCTACCCACTCCACAATAATGATGGCAATCAGACCCTCAGAAAGGATTTCAGGAAATTCTCTCGCCTTTTTGTCGGCAGCCGGGGCGGTGGCGGACGCCGCAAACACCGGTCGGCATCGGCGTCCTCGTAGTCGACGTATAGTAGTCATATAGCGAAAGTCGTCATCGTTGTACGGTTCTCATCGCACTACCACTACGTGTACGATTCTTCTTTGTTTTCTTTTATCTCTTCCTTGTGTTTTGGAATCCTCACGAATATTCGGATCAACTTTAAAGATATTTGCTTCTATTTCGATTGATATGTTTTATGATTATATGAACGGTGAAGAATCTAGCAATCAGATCAGTGGAATCAAATTGATTAAAATTTTCTATAATTATCAATAGTTTGGAAAATTCATCCTTCCTGATACTCAGTCCATATATGGGACAATGTTTTTTGAAACGTTCGTAATTGTAGAATATGAATTAATCATTCACAGTGGTTCCACGCCTGATAGCGTTCTAGTAAATACATTAGTAAATGGGAAAAAATGGGGCCAATTGATTTGACTCGCCTCTGAAGTACCGTACGACCAGAAAAATGATTCACTTGAATATAGGGATGTCAAACCAGTTAGTTAATTGGGTAACCGGTTATCTAGGACCAAGTTTTCAAAAGCTCGAAAAACTCACGTTTGTATGTGCCTGAATGATAAAAGACTGATGGAACTGTAGTGATTTTGGTTGCTATAATAATCGAAAATCAGCTGAATGAACCTTTTTGAATTTTAACCTTTTGAGAGCCTTGGAATAAGCTCATCTCACAATTTCGTAACCCACTCAAATTATTGTTGAAGATGTATAAAAACCTTTTAGTACATTTTTGAAATTCCACAGAAGGTTCTCAAGACATTCACAAAGTTTTGATAAAAGTTCTTCTGAAAGTCTTCCCGAATCGAAAAATTGAAACGTAATTTCGAACTATTCAAAGACTGATCTTATCCTTTTGAACAGTATGAGATGAGGATTAAAGAGAACCTGTTTTGATCCGTAATGCGCAACGAATACGCATTCTGTCAGGTCGAATTTTAAAACCTGATATAGCTCTATTTTTCCTTCACCCTTATTTTGACTTGGTTATGGAATTTTGTGAATTCTATTCAAAAAATACCAGCAGCGAGATACCTGCTGAATCTAATTTCGAAAATTATTAAAAAATAATGATATATAATTAAACTCTCGAGATGTACAATTGTAGAATTGTAAAATTTCCTAATTTAAAAAGAGAACGATAAATTTTTTCTCTCTTTTGTGATATGATTTTTGAATCGTTAATTCCATACAACAATCAGGGAAATTTATTGTTTTTTATGGAAGATTTTTAGCAAGGTGATATACGTTTACAATTTGTACATCTCGATGATTCATTTATATTGCATTATTTTCTTATAATTTGTAAAATTAGATCTAGCTAGTATCTCGTTGCTGGCATTTTCTGAATAAAATTTACAAACAAATTATTATCATCATAGTCTTCAAAATATGAGTGTGAATAAAATTGTTACACCTGAAATATATTATTGAATTAAAATAGCAAGTTCCAAACATTGAGGAATTTTTAATGGATATGGAAATTTAAATATGAAAATTGATTGGATATGTATATATGGATGTGAGCTTATTATTCTAAATAAATTTCAAACATCTTATTTTCTCATGAAATTCATTCGATTTCATTTTCATTATACTTTTTCAAGTCTCATGTTATAGAATTTATTGACATTTCATTATTCTCAGAAATTATCAAAGTCCCAAATGCGATTAAATTTACTTTATGTTCATTTAGTGTAATTTTTTAATAATAAAATTATATTGATTAATTAATACTCAACTTTATCATCCATAAATGATACATACATTTGAATTTCATTATACATTTGCAAACCAGGTTAGAATCAAGATGAAAAGAACATTATCAGGTTGAAACAGTTGTGAGCAAAATTTATAATTTTTCCTTCAAATTCCAATAGATTGAGATCAGGTTGTGACCTGAATTTGAATCACTATGTATAGAACAATATCAGGTTCGAAAGGAATGAAATCAGGTTGAACTGAATCAAATCAGGTCGAATACAATATGAGATCAGGTTAAACAGACCAAGATCAGCTCTTGATTTTTCGACTCGGGATTGTACACACATTTGTAGCATATGTATGTATACGTTGAGAATATTTCTTCAAAAAGCAAGTTTGATATGTAATTAATTATCTTTCGCAAATTACTTGAGGTTGATTGAAAATCTTCGACATGATTTTCAACTCACTCAACGAATCTCATTCCATCACTGTATACGCGAATTGAATGCAATGTAATATCATTTGTTAAAGAAATGAAAGTTAAATATCCATTATTTTTTTTATTCGAAATAATTTATTATTTATTAAATGGATATGTTTGGATGAAGAGATATATGATTATTTGTTTTTATAATTACTTATATTTATTTATATAAGTACAACAATTTTCAGTCGGAATCTAGTAGTTTATTATATAGTTATTCATATAAGTAAAACAACCACCGGTGAACCGGTTATTGAAAATTTCCGGTTATTTGACATCCCTACTCGAATATGAACCTACTAGAAATTTCATTGCATCCAGTAAATTTCCACTTGATTCAAGTCAATTTCATTTGAAATGACTAGAAATTGATTTGAATGAAATAAATCCTTTATTTGATCCAACTGAAACTCCAGTAGGTCCATATTCAAATAGAAATTTAGTTGATTCAAACACAGTTTAGTCGATACAAATGAATCCAAGTATCAAATTTTCTCGGTGTAAAAGGTCCTAGAACACATCACCACAAATATAGGTTTGTGTGGGAAAGGATTAAGATGATTCGTGATCTGCTTCAATATTTTTCATTTCTCTCGTTATCTTCACTTCTGTTAGTTTCCTTTTTCAGTTATTCACAGGATTGAATTATAGTGAATGTATAGTATGATTTGCTATTTATGTGATAAGAACATTGTATCACCTTATTATTGCAACAATCAACGCATGTGCGGTCATCAAAACGTCCATCGCTTCATAGTATTGTTGCCTTTGCTTAATGCTTACTTTTGTTGCTGATATTTCCTTTTTTGTATACTGGAAAAAATATTTATTTGTAGAAATCAAATGTTCAATTAGATGCAAACACTGATCACTTGTGGGGATAAATTATTTATTTGGAAGACCAATTTATTTGGGGCAAGCATCCCATTAGTTGATTCGACTAAATATTCAATCAATTCTAAGAAATATTTGATGGAGAGAGGACGAATAAACTATTTATTTGATTGGGAGAAATTTTTTTTCTTCAGTGTACTGGACAAAAGTATTCAACTGAAAAAATGGAGGTCATCAACGTACGATCAAACTCCAACGATGAGCCACCTTGAGGCCAATTGATGAACCGTGCATTGGATACAGCAAATCGAACATTTAAAATGATCTGGACTCGAGACTCTCGAGTGAAACCAAAAAAACTGAATTTCACCAGTTCTAATGCAAGATTCGTTAGGTCGATGTACAAATCTTTAAACAATGAAATGTGTGAAAATTTTTGAAAATATTTTTTGGATTTTCAACACTAAGGTTTATTCAAAACGGTTGCGGTCTCGAAAAAGGTCTTGTCTTGTCTTGTCTTGGTCTCGAGTGTAGAAAAATTGCTCTTTGTCCTGGATACAATCAATTTTATCCTCTCAGACATGGTATTGCCAACTATTACATGCCCACACTTGACTTGATGTAGAAATTTGTCTTCGAAGATTGTAAAATTGAATAATATTGACTATTTTTGAATTTTGCTCAAGAGTCTCGAGTCCACCTCTATAAAATGAGAGATTGTTGAGGTGATACCAGCGATCCCTGAAGATACAACCAGAATCATTGGTTAGAAAAAAACACAACCAAAAATATTCTGACGAATTATTCGAAAATGAAACAATAAAATCGAAATATCGCTCTACCCGGCCTTTTTTCAATCGATAAAGATGGTCTGTGTAAAGCGATATTTTGATTTTATTGCTTCCCCATCACAAATAATCTATCAAGTCTCATTAACGAATGAGAAAATGAATAGATTCGATGGAATTCGATGATTTTTAATCAGAAATGTCATCATTCGTACAGAGTTGGGTAAAATACTATCTTCCAACTCAAATAATAAATCAATAATTTATTCGACGTTATGTATGGATTTTTGCAAAATGAAATAATTCATTCGTTTGAAAAATTATACTTTTGGGAATAAAATGTCTAACTCACTGTAGAGATAATTTAAGATAGTATCCCGAACAGTGTTTAATTCAAAATAAACATGTCAGGTGCTGAAGGTTGAAATGTTTAGCGAAGCATTTTTCTTTTCATTACAAATATACAGTCCATATAGTTCTTCATAAAATCGTTTATCCAAAGATATAATTCTCGATCATCGGAAATCATAGGATATCATATTTATGAACAATACTTTCTCGATTTATTTATGTTTCTCGACCCAGTAAAATATATATAGACAGGGAATAAAGTATTCATTTTATGCTTTAGCTATACACGTAGAAGAATATATTTTTAGAAGTCCTATAATTCATCGAGGATCAGCGCCAGTCTGTGATAAATGAAATTATTTACCTGAATATAGCTTCAAAAATACCATAATTTCTTGTAGAGATACATCTAATTATGGGAGTTTTTAAAAGTAAATTCAAGTCAAAACTCTATCTGTCACACGGAAAAAATGCTGTAACAGCTAAAATTTAGTTGCAGGAGCCAATTTAATGGCTGTCCGTGTCCATGCTAGCTACTTAGCTGCTGCAGCTAAATTATTTTTTCCGTGCACAGACTGGCGCTTATCTTCGATAAATTATGGGACTTTTCAACACATCTGTTTTCTGCGTGTACATTATAAGAATAAAATATTTTATTTTATGTTTCCCACTATCGAAATAAAATATTTTATTTGCTGAAATTTTGTTTCTTATTTGAAAGACTATTTTATCTCAATCCTGAAGAACGGTTTATTTAAAACAGTGTTTGTGAGTAAATTTCCACAAATATGATCCAACTCTGCATTCGTAATAGGATTCAATAGAATATTTCTACTCGGTTGTATTTTCGAATAATCTTTCAAAAAAGATTTGGTTAGGGTTGCATCGTCAGAGATCTTAGAAATCCTTTTCAGAACCTTATACACACTTTATAAGAACTTATTGGGAAAGTTTACAAAATCACTGAAATGGAATTCATTAAAAATGTTGACATTTGGAATTTTGAACAAGTGTTTTCAAGATAAGATAAGGAACCAAAAATTAGCATGAATCTATTATAAAAGATACAATTTGTTACCTCAATGCTGTTATTTTTGTATGATCCACGAACGCTCGAATCTATCTATTCAAACCTCGAAATTTGGCTCTTGGCGAACCAACAACGATCTCGAAAAATGAATTCCTCGTGAATTCAGAACGATAAATACATCGTCAACGAGAACTACTTTGTCTCACTCCAATTATATTATTTTTCCTCACTGAGAACCCAATTTCTTAAACTTGAAGAAAATTTCTTTGCCCTCATTCTGAGAAATCTTGTGTCCGATGAAAAGAATAATTCATTTCAATCGACAAATTTTTCATTGAATTGAAATCACATTCTTCGAATCCAATAAGGAATATACTCCTGTTTCAATTTGAGGATTTTTCATTTCAATCTGATGAAAACTTTTTCCATTCAACTGAATTTTTTTCTATTGAAAAAAAAATTTATTAGAATGAGGGCAAAGAAAAGTTTCTTTCAGTCTAAGAAATTGGGTTCTCAGTGCTCGCATTTGCGAATCTTATTTTCTCGTTGATTATTTCGAAGAGCATAATTCGAATGTGAAAAGAACAAAATTTGCAAATTATTTTCCGTCACAAGTGATGGTGTTTTAATAAGGAAACGAACCACGTAAATTTACAATCACCATTTATTTCTACCCTGCAAAAATTTCAGAATCTCAATCATGATATTCATAAACAAAACTGAGAAACAAACGACGCGTGATCAGGGATGATTTTTCGATCCCCTATCGGAACATCGACGGGACATCTCGCGTTCATAAAAGAGTAACGTAAATGGACAATGACCTTGATTTACGTACGAGTATCTCCACATGCATACACGAAGTACGTAGAAAAGTGTGATCTGTTGCTCACGCTGTGATGCACGCCAACAATATTGACTGCAAGCCAAGTAAAGAAAATCAGAAAAAGAGAAAGGAACAATGAAAAGAAGAGGGTTCGTTGTGTTATATCATGCCTTATTCTATCTTCCCTTTTCAGGACTCTCACTCCCCTCTATCACTCCTTCATTGACGGAACATTAAGCACACACGATAACGCATGATTAACTAGCTAATGACTTCTGCACGCTCCTTCTCTTTTTCACCAATGTTTTCCCATGATACGATGGGGAAAGTTGGAACCGAATTTTGCAGGATCACTATAACGCTGTTCAGAATAAAAATAGACCTTATTTCGAAGGAGTGTTCCTTCGCAAATGTACGAGGACAGGCGTATAAAGGAATGACAAACTTGACAATTCCGATCGTTAATCGGTTGACTTAGTTTACGATGACTAAGGCTTATTGTATACTCTGGGCTTAACTGGCGGTAAATACGATATTATTGTGTATCTATGAATTTGATAAATGCATGCGATAGTGTGATTATTATATTTTTTATACATATGATATCAGATTATGCACTGAGAAAAAGGTTTTCTTCTGGCAAATCGACACATTTGGTTGAACATTTTTGAGAGATATCGTTTCATACAAATAAGACTTATTCATTTCAATCATTATTCGATTCAAACTGATCGAAATTGATTTGAATGAATATGACTTCTTCTCAAACTTAGATTTATCGAATCATCATCGGTATAAAGTTGACTCAAAGAAATATGTGTTGTATTTATCAACTATCAACGAGTCAACGAATCTTTTTTCTCAGTGTGGGCAATCAAATGATCTTAATTGTATCGGTTTTGCCTTTTCCACTTCAACAAAGAGAAAAACTCATTAAAATTCCTTTGAAGAATGACAATATCAATGTCAAAAAAGTTACATCGAACTTTCCTTTTGAAAATTTGTGCACCCTAAGACGACCTACATACAAATTCACCAACGGCACAAGGCTGACCCTACTCCAACGAACAATTGGCGAAGTCTTGGGAGGAAGCTGGACTAAGGCTTGGAACGATAACGTCGTTTCAACAATCAACGACCCTCAGTTTTCATGCCTGGGGCAACGGTGGCAAAAAATTACCAACGCTAGGGCAAGCTTGTTTTAATGTTTGTGCAATCTCTTGGTCGATACAATAATTTTGCTATGAAACTCATGTTGGTTCAATCCTGAATCAATGCTGGCATAAACTGAATTTCTCCAATCCTTGAATAAAAATGATATTTCCCTATTTTTTCAACTATATTTCAATAATTCTCATTTCTTCATTGAAATATTTTGAACATAAATCGAGATTTCCAACCAAAAACAGTTCGAATCAAGATATTAATTCTTGAAATTGATGTGATATAAATACAGATTTTTTCGAATTCACTATCAACCAAAATCGAAATTGGTGATTTTACCTTCAACTAAGGGTGGAATCCATGATTTTACGATTGAAACTAGAACGAATGATTCTACCGATGAATGGTAATGAAAATAATTTGATTGAATTTTTTATTCTCAGATAATATTTGAATTTACCATTCTATTAATAAATGGAGCTGTAATAAATGAGTTTACAATCAACTAAAACTATACCGAAGTGAAAATTGATCATTGGTTCTAAAGAGGTACGAAGTAGTTCAAGATTTGGCAGTCTTGGACATTAGATGTCGCACGATGTCAATTAACTGAAAGAATTTTATTCGAAAAATTATCGTGAAATTTAAGTTTCCTCAGTTCAGTGGTGAATCTTTTTCCCCCACACTGAGGAAATTTTATACTCGGATTTATTTGGATCGAGTAAACTTCATTTGAATCAACTAAATTCCTATTTGAATATAAATCTTCTGGAGTTTTATTTGAACTAAATAAAAAATTTATTCCATTCAAATGAATGTTTATTCATCGAAAAATAAAATTTACTTGAATCAAGTAAAATTTTATTAGATGCAATGAAATTTCTAGTAGGTTCATATTCGAATGAATCATTTTTCTGAGTGCAATCGTGGCGAAATTGTTCAGAAATAGGAAGATTTCCTGTCTTTTAGGTGTTGAATCATCTAGAGAGTGAGAAAAAAGTCAAAATCAAAGAAAGTTCTATGGTGGAATTTTACTGTAAAAAGATTTCTCTTGAAAATTCAAGAAATGTGACTGTAAATTTTTACAGCCATTTTTCTCTTATCGTGAGTTTAACTAAGCATACTGTAATCCCGATTGATTCGGTGACTTCTGACAGTTGCGCAGTTTGGTCTACCCATATTTTACTATTCGCTTAGTGATTATCACTATCCCTTCCTCTCCGTGTGTTAAACCTGGTATCTTATTATATAGAACGTTTTTGCACGGAAAAAAACCCAATGCAAACAATCAAAACGTGCACATCGATGATTAATATGCAACGCAAAAGCATTTGTGGTACGACACAACGATAGCTTGTGTATGAATATTGAACGCTTATGTTAGCGCATTGAAAATCAATACGAAAAGAACGTGTTCTTGTTGCACGTTGACCATCACTGAACACGTGTCGAACTATAATCTGCGTAATCAAATCAAATCTTATGCACAACATATTCAATTTTTCTTCATTTTCATGACTCATAAGATATTTATTCGTGAAAGAAATATTATACAGAAAAATCACTTGAAATATAACATATATACAAACCCAAGAGAGATTCATGAATCGGGTTCCCAGTGAACACCATATATAAATGTTACATAACACAGTAATCACAAGTTACTAAACTCTGTTATGTATATGTGATGTAATAATTATATAATAATTCACGCTCATGTTACCTAACAATTTGTTACTTTTGTGTTATGTATTAATTATATAGGCAATTTACCTTCAGAAAATATGACTTGGAATTTTTGTGGTTTATTAGTTACGTAGTAGGTACCGTATGTAAATATTGCAGAACATAGAAATCAGAAGTTACATACTTTTGTTATGTATTCGGAATGTAGCAATGATATAATATTCTACGCTCATATTACGTTACAATTTGTTATTTCTATGTTACGCTGTAGTTACATATGCAAGTAACCTGAATAAAATAAGAAAACCAGAAGAACACTGAGTCCGTGAGTATTGGCACAATGTTGATTCAATCTCTGTTCGGAATATAAATATAAAATCAAGAAAGTATTTTTTTTCAGCTGCATACGCAGTGACCACCAAAAGTAACATTGATTGAACTATTACTGTATGTCACGCAGCGTATCCAGGTAGAAACGCGCATTCAAAGTGCTTCAAGGCGCTGCTCTGCTACTTTGGTACATAACGGTTATGTCAATGTTCCATTCAGTGGGCGCTGGGATGTAAACATAAAAGAAATGGAATTTCTTTGTAATAATTACATAATTCTTTAGCATTGAATTGACATCGCCATTAAATTGCAGCTGCACTGTAAGAAGAAACTGGAAATTTACGGTGCAACTTGACTGGAACATTTCAGGGCTAGTACTGGAATATGGATATTCCAGTCCTTATAATTAAAATGCATAATTTCGACTCCGTGAGTTTTCTTGATTGAGATTTCGAATAAATAATTGTAGTAATTGTAGCGGATAAAATTCATACATAAGGTTCTCAAATTCTATCCTTTTGTGTCGCACTATACCTCAGCGGTTAGGTTTCAATCGGTAGGCAGGTAGGAATATAGGTTCGAATCCCGTTGAGTAGATATGATTTTCTCTCCATCTAGATACGTAATCAAATTCCTCAGTGATCTTGAAACACAAGGAATATGCGAAATCACTTCGCGTAATATAGAATTTTTTCCAATTTTTAAGAATATCTTCAGCAATAATTTTCCAGTACATGTACGTTTGTGCATCGGTTACGTGAAGGTTCCGCTCTGTATTCAGGTAACTGTAATGTAACATTGTTCCTCACGTAGTTATGTAAGTGAGTAGCAAATTGTAATCGACTACTTAACGTTATGTGGTTTTTATGTAACATTTACGTAACTGTGTCCACTGGGATTAACATAAATCCTTTGAACTTTCCCAATGTTCTACTCTGGAAAGTTTTTGAAGTTCTTCTTTGTGTACAAAAATGAAGAACGAACAGATGAAAAAAGAATCGAAAAATTGAAATTTGATTCAAATACCCTGGACCCTGGGAAAAAGTATGGAAAGCCCGAATGCTTCAATTTCATTTTCACATAAATGTTTTCATGCAATTTACACGAAGAAGAAAATATTGTGTTACAAATCACTGTAAAAAAATTGTAATGAAGGACCATACCGCATAAATATGGAAAGAAATGTGGAATTAGTTATAAAATACTGCGATCATGTTCGTTAGTGCTAAGATTGATGCTTGTTTCGAAATCTTTCATAGTAGATTGAATTAAAATTGTAAGATTTCGTCTGGTGTAGCTAGTTTGGTCCCTGGTTGATATGTTTTTATAGTAATTTCGAATATAATATCCCTTTCGTGGTAATTCCAGTTCAAAAAGTGCAATACTCCAACGCTTCCAAGTGGAAAAATTCCAACTATTTCTCACAATTTATGATACACTGTAAAAAAATATTCGGGATTTTCCCATACCTATGTATAGAAATTTTTACATGAAAATATATGAAAATTGCTATTTTTATGGGATTTTTACTGTAAATTCATAGGATTTTTCCCATAAAAATTTTTTACGGTGTACATGCAGAAAAAAAATTCGCTATACCAATAAAATCTGCTTTCCCTGGGTCCATATTGCTGAAACAACAAAGTTTTTGCTGTAACAAGAATCTATTTGCGATCATAACAATCTTGCTAGGTACGAAAGTGTTTTTTTCAGCTGTGGCAGCAAAAAATATCGACTCTTCCAACAAAATTTGTTTGTTATTCTATATATAATACTGAAAATTTCACCGATTCAGTTCAACATGCTGCTCTCTCAGCAATCTAGTTTTTTTTAACTCAGTTAGCACAAAGATTCGTGATTCTACAAATAATTCTCCGATTTTTTGCGTCAGCGAAGTTGTTCTCTTTGTGTAAGAAATGTTTATCAGGGTGTCTACCGATCAATCGTACATCTTCATTGCATAAAGCCTGACCAATGAGAAGAAGAAGAATTCCAAAGAGTAGACACCCTGATTGTGGAATGTTTCCCCAAAAAATTCTGACAGTACGGAGAGAAATCTGTAGTTAAATTTACTATGGTATTATTGCGACCGAGGAACAGACTGAATGTCTAATGGAATTTACTGTAAAACACTGGTAATTTGAAGAGACTTCTATTGTCTCCTCATAGTAAATTTCGTATTAAGTACGACAGTAAATTTAACTCCAAATTTCTCTCCGTGAGCAAAGTTCATCCATGGTTGAATGTTTTATTTGTCCTGTTTAAAGGATTCAACTTACGAAAGATAAAATAGTTCTCGAAAGTAGGAGAAAAATCAATTCCCCTGAATTAAGAGACTATAAACTCTTCGCCGATGTAAAGGAAAACTCCTGTATTTTTTACAGTTTATATACAGTTTCAAGTTCAGTCTACACACCCAATGAATAATGTCCTCAATATACTTTATGTGACATTATTGCGTACTGAAATTACGTATGGAAATTAATTTCCGGTGACCTTTCGAGTAACTAAAACAAGGTTTGAAAATTTTTGAATCAATCATTCGATTGAATTGTCCTCTCATAAATCATAAAGTAAGTGTTCTCGTGAGTGATTTGTGTATTTTATGGAAGTACCGAGACTCCAAGAGACATCTAACGATTTCTCGAATTCTTAGACTCAGGGGATGATGAAATAAGAAGAGAAACGCCATCTGTCTTTCAAGTCCCGTAACATCAGGAGCTTTCATCCCCATCTACTCATCAGCGACCGAGTATTGATTCATGAATAACGACGTGGTGGTAATACGAGATCCACAGGGTCAGATTGAATTCTACTTTCGTAATCTTCTTGACCGATAATCGTAAATGATGTATATCAGAGAAAACACATTAAATATATCTGCATGATTTTGAAATAAAGCACAAAAATTTGCATCCATTGAAACTCTCTAATTTTCTTTTGAATTCCTTCTCACCCAATTTTATTGAACTGAAACAATGAAACGAGTTGTTTCCCGACCATTAATATTCAGCAAATTTTCAAAATACAATCAAATCCAAAAACTTCTCCTCGAATGACTTCAATTCGTTCTGGTCTATTTCGCTTGTTGAAAAAGTTGTGGACAAATATTTTGACATATTCCAAAGGGAAGATAATATTTCCTTGAGATAGAATTTATCCTTCCCAAACAATATTGCTGGAGTTTGAAACGAAGTTTATTGAAACGAATTGATGATCGAACCTAGTGTTTTGTCCTCGTCTCGCCGAGACTGACCAGGTCTCGATCTTGGTCTCGATCTTGGTCTCGATTTGGTCTTGGAATTTATCATCTCGTTTCGGTCTCGAGTCGAAATTCTCGCCATTCTCGGTTTCGACAATGCATTTATACGTTTTGGTATCGTCGAGATTCTCGGCTTCACAGGTATCGTCTCGATCTCAAAAAATAACTCTTCGTCTCGATCTCGAAGTCGAGATACCGAGACCAGTCTCGGACTCGTCCGAAATACTGATCGAATCACGAAATACTTGGTTGTTGCGGATCCAAAATCTTGCACTACATTCTTCAAACCATGTCTCCATTTCCAAGAAATTAATTCGAGGGAATCAATAACGATGATTCATCAGATTTTTCTGAGTTAGAATTTTCGTTTAGTTTCTATAAACGATTCAAACTTCAACAACATTCCCAAACACCTGAATTATTTTGAGCGATGGTTGAGGATAGTTCTTTGAGGATCATATTCTTTCATCTTCTGCCATTAATGTGAAACTTCAAGGAAAGAATAGAACCAGGCCCCTCCGACTCGTGCATTTTCCCCTAGAAATCCGGTTCACGCATTGACCAAGAAATCCTCAAGAAATCCAGATGGCGATTTCATCTAGTGGACCGAATGATAACCTCAAAATATCAACGTTGCGAAGTTTGGTTCCTTTTAGGTCAAAAGTTTATAGATATAATAGTATTATCTGTGATTATCGGTCATCTTCTCACTATTCATCTCAATTTTTCGCGATGAATGATTCATTTTACAAAATCGATAAGCCAACTGACAGGCGGAGCCCTCTACAACTTTCTGATCAGTATATGAACAAAAGTTCTAGACAGTCAGAGGGGCCTGAATAGAACTATTAAAGTTACCAGGACTCTGGTGACTATCTGGTAGACCCCAACAAATCCATTTAACCAATACGAGAATTATCACGAAACTCACAAAGTTTTCCGTGAATTCAATAAGATACTCCCTACATTTCTTACAGAGAGATTCCACTCCTGAAGAGTGAAAATTCACTCTTATGGGGTCGTACATGAACTACGTGGCCAATCAAGGGGAAGGGGAGGTGAAGGGTAAGATGAAATGCTACGTTGGGCTACATGGAGCAGGAGGAGTTCGGTTCCAAGCTACGTGGTTTTTTATTTTTCTTGTACTTGGAAGGAAATTCTATATAAATATCCAGAAAAATGATCCTTTCGAATAAAACCCAGATAGGGTATTCGATTGGATCAAATAAGATTCTTCTTTATTCAAGTAAATTTCATTTGGAATGAGAAAAATTTTATTTCGATAAAATGAATCTTTCATTTCAGTTGATTAAAATTTTATTAGGGTCATATTTGCATAAAAATTCATTTGATTGAAATTGATTCAGTTGAACGTGAAAAACTACGTGTCTACGTGAGGGGGGGAGGTGGCGGGGTGTTCAACGAGAAGCCACGGAAGAGCTACATGGGGGGGAATGGGGGTCGAAGAGTTGCAAAAACAAGGCTACGTAGTTTATGGACAGCCCCTATGGAGTGAAATCTCATTCATGTCGGAGTTACAATATTTTCACTCTTTGAGAATGAATTTTCCACTCTAAGAAATTTAAAGAGTAGAAGACACTGAATATTGCTGTTCATATATCAACCAGAGTAAATTAAAATTCATTGTTGTTCATAAAAAATAAAATATCAAATCCCAATGAAAATGTCATCGGAATTGATATAAACTATATAAATATTTGTTTTATAACAAAGAAAAACGTTCCCATAAAGAATCGTAGTCGCTAAAGTGGAAAGAGCGTTCGATAACTAACGAAAGACAATATTGCGATGATGATTTGCTAGTTCAACGATTAAGAAATTCATCACATTCAACATCCCGAGTGAAGAGAATTTCAAATCCACTTACGATTTACATACAATTTTATATAGTTTATATAGAAGTTATATACAAGTATCTCTCTACTCTGGATTTTGGAAACCACAAATGTTTGAAAGTTTCATAATAATGTTGATTGAATTGGACATTGAGTCTGAGAAGATTATAAAAATTAATAGTGTATGTCAACGAACAGCAACATGAATTATTGATTGGCTCAAATTTCAGCAACAAAGAAAAGTGCCCACGAGAACAAACTGCAACAATATTTCAAGGACATCATTTTAATATATCTCAGCGATGATGAATTTTTAAAAACCTTGAACAATCGTCAAAAGAATTCGATCTTTGTTTTTTTTTTTATTTCATCCACGGAGAGAAGAAAAATTTGCTGTGACAGCGAAATCTAATTCTGCTGGACAGCAAACTATTTGCTATTACAGCAATTTTTCAGCTGTGGAAGCAGAAAATGTTGACTCCTACAGAAAAATTTGTTTGCTCTTATGTATTTGATACTGGAAATTTTGCTCGTCTAGTGAACAATTTGCTACTTCAGTTAATCATGTTGCTCTCTCAGCAATCCCGTTAGCTCTGGCAGCAAATTTTTTTCTCTGCGTGCTTAAAGATTTTGAACGCTGGAGGACAATTTGTTGACTACCCTAGCAGAAATCATTATCGTCATTTGCCAGGCCTTGCAAGCCCTCGCGAGGCACTTTCAAGGCCTAGTGAGCCCTTATAATAGCCTAGAGAAGCACTGAAGTGATATCTACTATGAAAATTGTATCATTTATCTTTAAATCAAGGAAATTTCTCCTCCCACAGAGACAGATTTGATGATCATGGATGGTAGAATTCGTGTATACTTGGTGAACTGGGAACTATTGGTAATAACTTGGAAAAGAAACTATCAGAATATTGAATTTCCCCAGAAAAGCTGACAAAGAAGGTATTTAAAAGGATCTTCAAATGATTATAATTCAACTATAAAAGGTATTAATTCCTCCCTTATCATTAATATCACATCTACCGGTTAATTGTAGCTGATTATTTTCCGTCCATATTCCTACGTGCAAATAAAGCCCTCCAGAATAGGCACAGAGCTCCGCAGAGCTTGTGGAAACTCAACAAACTCATCAAGAAGCATGTCACAGCTCGTTCCGTTACTCCATTCGATTGTTTTCACGAAGCGAATCAATAATCCCTGAGCGATGAAAAGAAGCATCTCTCCATTTTATACCCATAAACCCACACTGACTACCGCATCGATATACTCTGGAGCGTAATTTTTATCAAAGGTTTCGTCACAGTACATTGCCGTACATCGTACGACGATTGTCATTCTGTACATACACACGCAAACACACACGTATAATATATACATAACAATTCCCGGTGATTAAAAGTGTGCACGCGACTCGTATACGATCGTATCATAACGCACGCCTTTATTGCAGAGAATCGTTGGATTGATGTATCTCCTCTACATCGCGAAGATACTCGAGAGTTTTTGGGGACGAGTCGTGTGCCAATGACAAGAGAGCTTGGTTCTCGCAAATTTTTGTCGAGTCACGTGAAGTGATGCGAGTTACACTTCTTCTTTTTCATTCACACTCCCATCCTCTTTGGTACCCTCTTTTCATATTTTCTCTATTTCAACGTTGCCCTTTTCCTTCCATTATAGCTGGTGTCTACACGAATTCATACACACAGCAATATTACGTGAAGTGTATATAGCGCGCGCGCGCGTACGCACGCACGCACGCGGCAGTTAGTACCTTAACGAGGTTATTTCAAAACGACGATGGGTGGGCCATAGGTCGCGCCAGGATGAATAATGATTCGGTCGTAGGGTTGCCCGCCGACTGGCAAGCGCCCAGGCGGGTGCCAGGGGGATACTACCATGAGATAGCCATACCATGCGTTTTTCCAGCCACGCACCATAAACTGTCGGACTATCGCGCTCGCACATATATATCCGAAAGAAATAGTTACAGAACTGGAAAAACACTTGGTGTACGCGTATCCTGCGGATCGCTCCATGAATGTCGAGGGTATGAGAATCGTATCTTATACTTTCTTACGCATCGTCATCGTGTATGTGATAATAGTAGATAACATAGCGGATGAAAATTGAATCCTGGAGGAGAAGTTCATTCTTGGTAGCAATTAGAGCCAAACTAGGCATCCTTATTCTATTTGAAACCCTAGATAGGATTCCCACACAGCAAGCAGTTCTTCAAGATGTCTAAAAGAGTCCTGAATTCATGTATCTTCATATGAAAGATCTCTTGCTGCGCGAGTTGTATAAGACAACTGTAATTGAGATATATTCAAGAACACTCATAAAAATTTCTTGAAGATATCTTCAAGAGCACTTTTAGAACAATCCCAATAGATCAATTAGATCAAAGAGAATTAGAGAGGACATTGCAGTAATTCACGTATAGTTATTCACAGTGTCCCGCGCATTTGTTTCACGTGTGCAATGAGGAACGACGACGCCGATGATATTGTGCAATATTCATTATATATAATTAATTATATATATATTAGGTGTACAAATAAGTTTCCGCGGTTTGTCAAAAGATGGCCCCACCAGAAGGTTATGGAGAAATTGTCAGATGTAAAACGTAATATCCCAAGTTTAGTCATCTGGCAACACCATAACCTTAAAGTACTAGTGATTCCGTATCGGCATCACGTAATTTTTTTCGTGCAAAAATGTCAAGTTTTATTCCGAATAAGCGTCATTTGCGGGAACTTTTGATTTACTTCTTTAATGTGAAAAAATCTGCAGCTGAGGCGCATCGATTGCTTCTAGAAGCATATGGTGAAGCTGCTTTAAGTGAGAGAAGTTGTCAGGAATGGTTTCAAAAGTTTAAGAACGGTGAGTTTGACGTTAAAGACAAAGAACGCAGTGGAAGGCCGAAAGTGTACGAAGACATGGAATTAGAAGTACTATTGGAGGAAGATTCGTCCCAAACGCAAAAAGAACTTGCACTTACTCTACAAGTGACTCAACAAGCAATTTCACATCGTTTAAAATCGTTAGGATTGATTCAAAAACAAGGAAATTGGGTTCCATATGAACTAAAGCCGAGAGACGTTGAACGCCGATTATGCATGAGTAAAATGCTGCTTGCCAGGAATAAAAAAAAGAGTTTTTTGCATCGTATAGTCACTGGTGACGAAAAATGGATTCACTACGATAATCCAAAGAAGAGAAAGTCATGGGTTAAGCCCGGCGAACCATCAACATCGACAGCTAAGCCGAATATTCATGGAAAAAAACTCATGCTGTGTATTTGGTGGGATCAGCTTGGTGTCGTGTATTATGAATTGCTGAAACCAAGCGAAACCATTACTGGAGCTCTATACCGAACACAATTGATGAGATTGAGTCGGGCACTTAAGGAAAAACGCGCCCATTACTACTCCAGACACGACAAAATTATTCTTTTACACGATAATGCTCGTCCACATGTTGCGGCGCCGGTAAAAACATACTTGGAAACACTCAACTGGGAAGTTTTACCCCACCCGCCGTATTCACCAGACTTAGCCCCTTCTGATTATCACCTGTTCCGGTCGATGGCACATGGTCTGTCTGAGCAGCGCTTCACATCATATGAAGACACCAAAAATTGGGTAGATTTGTGGATAGCGTCAAAAGATGAAGAGTTTTTTCGACGGGGTATCCGAATGTTGCCAGAAAGATGGGGAAAAGTAGTGGCAAATGATGGAAAATACTTTGAATAAAACGTAATGTACTTTTCCTTTACAATAAATTCCTAATTTTTTATAAAAAACCGCGGAAACTTATTGGTACACCTAATACATAAACATTCAAGATCCAATACTGGATAATAAAAGTATTGCCGCAGAAAAGAAACGTGTAACCAATTACATCACAATAATATATTTTGTTTTGTAGCGAATGATCCTATTTGCAAAAACTAACCTATTGTTATGCAGAATCATATATTAGAGGAATATCAATTTATTATTTTATCCATTGTACTTTATTTTTTCTGAACGTACGTGAATTAAATTTCCATCAAATTTCACATTTTTGTGCAAGATAGAATGTATCGAAATTCAGATTCAAGTGAATGAAATTGAATGTTAAAATATTTTGAATTTAGGTTATATACATGCATGAAAAATCCTGGAAGTATTTTTGCATTCGAATTATATGCAAACACCTCATATGTTTTGGTAAGCCTTTATTCAAATGATTAAATCAAAATAATGAATGAATTCGTATGGTTATGGATATTTCAATATTTTAATCAAGACATTTTAATAATACTTTCAAGAAATCTTCAAGAGATATTTGAGAGTTCTTCAGAAAGTCTTCAGGAGGGATTTAAGAATTCTTCAAGAAGGATTTAAGATCTCTTCAAGAGCTCTTAAAGACATCTTCAAGAAATCATTGAGAATTCTTAAACATTTCTTGAAGATGTCTTTTGAATTTCTTGAAGACACTTAAAAGATATCTATTGGTGTTGCATAAGACATCTTTTCGCTCACGAAAAGAGATCTTTTGGAAAGGTCTTGCAAGAGCTCTTGCAGTTTTCAGAGACATCTTTTAGATATCTAAAAGAGCTTTTTTTTGTCTTTGTGGGTTGTTACGCATTCAATTTAAGGGTCTGCACTGCATTTCTGGTTTGGGCCCAAGTAAGACACCCTCGATGGAACTAATGCAGGCTCTGAAATTAGGATCTTTGAAAGTATAACAAATTGTCGCGAAGATTATTGAATTCAATAAATGGGGGAAGTGCGCCTAATTGCATCACTGGCGTATCGGTGAAACGGAAACGCGTATAATCCCCTACGCGGTTGGAATATGAACTTGAACGCCAATCCAATCACGTCACTTTGAGTTTTGATTTGCTGATGTGTGTCTTACATTTGATACAGCAAATTCTGGGACTTCATCTTATTCTTGGGTGATTTCCTGTGTCGAGAAAACGTTAACTTTATATTCCTTTATACGGTAAGTAGAACTGTAAATATAAAGTTTTGAAGTGGTGAATCTGAGTAATGAAATGTCCTATCATTCCCAGATAGCACAGAAAGTTCTCTGAACGTTTTGAAAACATACATTTGGTACTGCGTGTTTTGGTCTGCAGGAAGGAGGTTCTCCAAACGTACCTTGAGAGTACCTGCATTTTGGATGCCCCTGAATACGGTTTCAGCACATCCTCCCCAATTACTACGGTACTTCCATGAAAACTGACCTTTAAAAGCATGCACGGAGAAAAACGTATGGGAAATGTGTAGCACGGTTCACCATAATAATGGCAGTTTTGGGACAAATAAGCATTTATGTGCACTCCTCCTTCGATTACACAGTGCTACAAAAAAGAAAAAATTAAAGACACTTCTCAAATGACCTAGTGTAGGTTGTTGGTCTGGTCGAATACAACACAAAACCATGTTTGAAAAATTTTTTACACCCTCAAATTTTCAAGTTATGGTCAAAAAACTGGTTGTTGGGGATTTTGTACATTTGAAAATTCCTAACACGGCCATTTTTGGACCAATTTCGAAATTCCAAAAGGGTTCTGAAAGGGGAATGCTGGCACTTTCGAGACATGTGACATATGGTTTTAAGTATTAAATAGAACTTAGTGGAAATTTTTCCTGAAGAATTTGAAATTTTCATCTGTTTTTTTCATTTTTTCTATTTCAAAAGCGTTTTTTTGCGACTATACTTCAAGAACCAATAGTTTATCATATATGGTATGGAAGTGGGTTCAATTTTGTGTGAAATAAGTCGTTGTTCATTGAAATCGATCAAGAATTGTCAGAGTTGTACAATTTTTTCCAAAAAAGGAAATTTCGGTCTCATACGAAAATTGATGTGGAGTTCAATTAATAATATTCTATACATCATATAACGTATCATGTTATCGAATATGATGTTGGCTTGCTCTATCATTATGCTGAGGAAAGAACATAGGCCAAATAGGTAGAACTCACGCTAATACAATTAATATAATTATTGAAACTTTCTTTTTTGGGAAAAATTATATAACTCCAACAATTCTTGATCGATTTCAATGAACAACGACTTATCTCACACTGAATTGAACCCACTTCAATACCATATATGATAAACCATTGGTTCTTGAAGTATAGTCGCAAAAAAATGCTTTTGAAATAGAAAAAATAAAAAAAACAGGTGAAAATTTCCACTAAGTTCCATTTAATACTCAAAACCATATATACGTCTCGAAAGTGCCATTATTTCCCTTTCAGAACCCGTTTAGAATCTCGAAATTGGTCGAGAAATGGCCGAGTTAGAAATTTTCAAATGTACAAAATCCCCAAAAATCATTTTTTTGACCATAACTTGAAAATTGGAGGGTGTAAAAAATTTTTCAAACATGATTTTGTGTTGTATTCGACCGTACCAACAACCTACACCAGGTCATTCGGAAAGTGTCTGACCAATGTAGCACCGTGTTATGGTAATCCATACCTCATTTTGGTGAAAATCACTTTACAACTTGAAACGATGGAATATTTAATCAATCGTGATTTTGATAATTATTCCAGAATATTCAAATGAATTCATAATAATTGGATAAACAGCATTCCATGAATGAAAAACATTATAATTGCCTGAGTCCAAGTAATATTTATTATTAATTGAATATCTCTTTGTGTCATTTTCTATAGACTCGTCAATTGATATAAATATATATATATATATACATGTGTTGATATTCAACTATATGCGTTCAATATTTTTTTAATTTCAACAGATATTGATCTCAAGTTATTCACAATATTTCAATTTCTATATGGATACTCGACCCATAAGCCGGGTCATTATAGCTAATATCATGAAATCTCAATAATTTGAATTTGCAATGAAGTACGAAACCATGTAACTTGAGATTTAAATCGGTCATCGATTAAATATACAAATGTAAATGGATACATATAATTAAAAATTATATGTATCCTCGTTATGTAATCTTGGAGGGTGACGAGATGTTTCCTTCCTTTGACTATTTGAGTGATAGCACTATAAATTTTAATATGATACTTCTTATAAAAGTTGTCTACCTCCTTGGGAAATCGTTTATAATAAATTTGTCCATGAAAACGGACTTTTGCAAATAATAACTTGATACATGAACTATAAAAGCGAACCCATATAAAAATTTTTAGGTCCCGCCAATGCTGACAATAGAATATAGCTTGGCGGAATGTTGACAGCCAAGGCTTGGCAATCTATAAATATTCAATGTTGATTGACAAAAATTATAATGTTGCACCGATATCGGTATTCAACGAATTCAGGTTGTCAGCCTACCATTGATTCACAATTCTGCCAGGCTTGGCGCTTGCTAGGCTCATCCTTGGTCTAGCATTGACCGAACGATAGATCCTAAGATGTATACAAGGAATATATAAGGCTCAAATAATTCTCTGGGAGAACAGTCAATCCTTCTTTGTTACAAGGTTACACCAGAAGGCTCCTAACGTTGATCAATATCGTGTACACTTCCTATGGCGAATATTAGCGACAAAAAATACCAAGTTGTTTACAGATGAATGAGGAACACACAATACCGTCGCAAAGAACACACATATGTTGGAAATTGTGGAATGCCTACAATTTTCATATATTTTTAGGTCAATTATTTTTTACAGTTTTATCATGAGCACAACATTGATAAACAAATTTCTCTATTGTTTGCCAATGATGGTCTATTTCATTGCCATCTCTGCACCAATGATGGGGCTTCATTGGAAGAACATATCGATGTTATCATTCCAGTGTTGTACCATGCTTGGCTGCCAAGCCTCGGCCCTACTTTATCTACATTGCGCCATGCTAGCGCCAATGGTAAAGTTCTGTATGGGAAAAGTGAAGTTTCCCCCGAATTTAGTGGCAGCACAAATCCCTCACGTGGGGGAAATTCATCTCCTCTATATTTTGGAGAGATTCTCCCCCATTTGGAAGAAAACTCTTCCTTTCTGAAGGAAAATTCTCTCCAAATGAAGAAAAAATGGTTTGTTGCTACCAACTTGGAGGAAAATTCCACATTCATTCTCCACAGTGTAAGTTCAAAATATATAATTATATTTGCCGGAGAAACAATAAGTGTTTGAATACTGAGATCACACCCTCCAGTACAGCCCATAACTTCCAAAACACAAAGCAAAGAAAATGAACGAAATGTAACACTCATATTCTATCCCACAACCGCCATATCGATATTCTGACATCTCGAATCGGGTATACATTTCAAGCACCACGTTCGTACATACATACACGCATTCGAAAATATTCAGATATACAAACATATAATAGCGAGGAGAGAGATATGTCTTGTAGATAAGATAGCTAGTGGCAATGGTGAGCTCTTTCCCCCTTATTCGTTGCATATATAACCATGAGTCTGCCAGGACGTTTTGCCTTTGTCGCAAAGCGCAATAATTGCATGGGAGGGTGGCGTAACTCGTACCCACGGTACCACCAAGAAGAACTATATAAAAAGGGGGAAAACTGGAAGAATGGGGTAGTCGTAGAGCAGCAGTAGCAGCAGCACGCGCCGGAACCGGAACCAAGAGAATGAGTCGTGTGTGTCCCCACCGTTCTCAAGCGGAACTATAATGATTAGTCACGGATTCTGCAACAAACCCAGCGTAGAAACTCTCTCATTCGAGCTCGAGTCTAGGGAAAAAGGGCTGGGCTATAACCCACGAAACACACCGATTCACGGTTTCGTAGGGTGTACGTATATATGATACGTATGTACATACAAAAGCACATGAGACTTTACGGGTGCCGAGAGCGAATACGAGAGTGCAACGCGAATCGGTCGAGCGTGGTCAACCTGAACCGAAAGACACTTCATCACTTTCCGTACGATGCTTTTGAGCTCCGTTGTAGTTTATTTTTCTGAATGTACAATCCACGTATAGTACACTCGTATAAATTCAAACGAATAAAATTCCATACATGGTATAAGAATTGGAGAAATCTTACACTTCGTTCTGGAAGATTTCATGGTCCCGGATGTTTCATTTTTCTTATGAAGTTACGTACTTGATAGCTCGTTTCGTAATGCATTCAAGTTGAAAGCGATTGTCGGGTCGAAGTGAATCAATAAAGGAATCATGAAATATTGATGAAACTCGGGATAGATTCCTTGCATCGTGTCATGAATGAATTGATTCTTACACTGTAAAAAAAGTCCCTTCTGAAAATTCAGAATATGCTCTCTAAAATCTTTGGAGTGAGATTTCACTATTTAGCCAGTCAGAAGTGAGCTTGTCGAATTTTGGAGTGAAATTTCCACTCTTTTAGAGTGATATTCTAAGGTTTGAGGTTATAAATTCAAACCCACTTCGACACTAGAGTGAATCTTTCACTCTAAAAGAGTGAGAGGTCACTCGAAAGGAGTGAAAATTCCACTCGAAGCGGACAGGCTCACTTCTGACACTTGGTAGAGTGAAACATGCGATTTTTCACTCTTTCAGATTTAGAGAGTGTGACTTTGATTTTTTACACCCACTTTTTTCTAAATTTTCAGATGAATTCTACTGAATTTTAAGAAATTTTTCCTTCAATTTAGGAACTTCAGAAAAACACTCACTCGCATCCTGAAAATTAGCTGATTTCAAGAACCAAAACTAGCCCTAATTGGATGAAAGTCACCGCCAAAAATAATGGAAAAGACAACCACATTCAGTCGGACTTTTTACCGTGAAAGTGACCGTGAAAAAAATTACCCTCGCGTTATCTGAATTCTCAAAAGGAATTCTTCTACAGTGTGGATGAGGAAGAATAAAATGTCTTCACGCAGGAGAAATGAATCTCATTAACAGAACGGAGAAGTTACCAAAGTTGAGAAACGGCTCAGTTCTGAAAAACTTTGTAGTCATCGGACTTGGGCAATTCACTTCTCTGTATAAGATCAAAAAACAGGACGTGGACAATGTTATTTAGATTGATCCAGTCACCAATGCAAACCCTAATAGAAATAATTACGATTGGGGATTAGATGGGCTTCAGTCATTTTTCTCAGATGTTGAGTTGATTTCTAGCTGGTTTTGTAACACACTTTCTAGCCTTTCGTGCCCACCCAGATGTCCCAGGGAATTGCTGGAATGTAGTTTGAATTCCTGATTAGAAATGTGAAATCATGTTTTTTCAGTAAAATCACACCTATGAATAAGGTAGAAATGTGTTTTGAAATGTAATCCCAAGTCAAGTATGTTGCTTTCCAATTTATTTCCATAAAATAATCCCGAGTGCTAAATTGGTACGTTTAGGCTTCTCCTTTTATTCCCCTGACTGTGTTCATGGGCTATCAATGTTACCGTGAGATCAATTGAAACATGAAAAATCTACATAAACCAACTGAATGTTCGAACACTGGAGTCAAATTAGCTGGAATGTGTTATCCAGTTGCCCCCACATGAGTCCCATCTAGTACATGGATGGTCAGTGGGACGTCCAGACAAATTTCTAACAGGAATGGTCCTTCGCAATTTAGTACAAATTGCTTGGGAAGTCGCAGAATACTATCTTACCAAGTCTTGAGAAAACAAAATACTTGAAAATGTAATTGCTGCAAGTGAAAGAAATTGCTAAAATTTTGGAAAATGTAACACAAGAATGCAGAAGATGTGCAAAAATTCCAACATCTGGTCATGTTTGTCCTGCTTTTTTAATTTTTTATAAGTAGACGTATGAATATGATGCTACTACAAATGTTATATTTCTTCATTATCAACTAGGACACAGTGGACTCATTATCAATAGTCGTATTGTCTTTGTTACTTATATTTGCTGGATCTAGTAACAGTTTCGTAATCATCGACTCTTAAAACCCTCGGATTACTCAGATTTTCAGAATATAGTTGATTTTTGGACATTTATGTCCGTCATCTTGGATCTACCATCTTGAATTTGGATAATCTAATAAGGGATTCAAAATTAGCACTCTCCAAATTCAAATCAATGAAATCTCACTATTTTTGCAGTTGAAAGTCAGTGAAACATCAGTGGTTCAGGTACAGTCCCAGCCAAAACATAACCCCTGCGGCCGACAGCTCGCGGCCGACAGCTTCCACTTCATGTGGATAGTTACTACTTTTACAGTTGGAAGTGTTTCTGATTGATTGCATCAGTGAGATTTCACTGCAAAGATCATTTAATATTCACTGATTGTGCATTGCATATGCACTGATTCGGAGTGGTCGACTTTTCACTGCAATCAGCGAGATTTCAGTGTTTCAAATTTAGACAGCAGTGTTTCAACCTCCAGGATCCCTGTGTACAAGGTCTAAAAAGAAATTCCTTATCAAAACACGTTCTTGAAGTTGGAATCGTTTATAGAAACGAAACGAAAATTCGAACTCATAAAATCTGGTAAATTATCGATATTTCACTTCTCGAATCAACTCTTTGGAACTGGTAACATCGTTTGAAGGATATATTATAAGATTTTGGATCTTCAACAGCTGAATATTTCGTTACCACGTTAGCATGTATGTAGCATGAGGCCCACCGCGGCCTGGCATGGGCCCCATCCTATCAATATAGGCCCAAGACTGGCCCAGAGTTCATACACGCCAGAGTATTCGATTACTAATTCGTTTCAATCAAGGATTCAAAGTTCAGCAACATATAAAAACGTTGTTCTGAAAGTAATTTATCAAAATCACATAGAATTTTATGCTTCGAAATGCGAAATGGAATGCATCATTTTAAATCCCCAGGAACAAATCTATCAATTCTGGAATTTCAAATCCATGGACGCAAAAATTTGACTGCTCACAGATATTTTTTTAGGATTTCGTTACAAAAAGGAACATTTTTTTCAAATGACAAAATCATAGTTCTCTGTTGAATAAGTAAACCTAATCTTCCGAGTCTGCGTTTTGATAAAATTTTGATGAGAAATTTCGAAAGTTCAGATAATTTTATGTAAGGGAATATTTGGATTGAATTTTTAAGCGTTCTCTATCTATTTCGAATAAATCTAGACTCGAGTCGCTGAAAAAAATCTTGAAACAGCGGCTTTTCAAATGTTTATGGTTTGAGTTGACCATCCATCATCTCGCAATACAGTCCCTCATTTAGGAATTAGATCAATTACAAACGGACCCAGACCCAATACTTTTGGGAAAACCCAGCATGGTCTAACAAGGAACCAACTTGGTTCCAGTTGGGCCGACTTGGTATCAGCTGGTGCCAGCTACAGACCATGATGGTTGGTCCAACAGCCAATATGGGACCAACTTGGTTCCAATCGGTGTCAGGTTGGTTCAAGCTGGTCCCGGTTATAGATCATGATGGTTGTTCCAACAACCGATACGCGACCAACGTGCTTGCAACTGGTACTAGTTAAAGGCCATGTCAGCTGACTTAACAACCCATATAGGGTAAACTTAGTTCCAGCTCATTTCAAGTGCACCAATATCAGAGTGATTTTGAAAAATCAACATGATGCATGTTTTTTTTTATACCAGGATGAATTGAAGAATGTGATAAGAAAAATATCCGAAACGATACCTTTTAAATGAATCATAAAAAAAGAAAAGTCTCGAAATGCCAGTGGGACAAAACCCTAACGCATTTTGATAAAAATGTCCAAACTCTGGATAAAACATACAGAAGTTCTGGTTTACTGGTATTTCCAAGATTCATTCATCACTATCTGAGGCTATATCCAGCATGTTCTGCCCCAGGTTGATACTAGGACTGGATAAAACCACACAGGGTAGTACTGATCTCTAAGTAGACCCATATTAGGTAGTACCAGTCTAGGTAGGATCAACCTGATCCCATGTAGGTTGATCCTAAGCAGTGTGGTCCTACCTGACATGGTTCGACCATGTAACCAAATTCCTACTGGTCCTACCCAAGATGGTCGGACCTAGTTGGAACCCAGCTGGGTTTTTTCAACAGGGAAACCTCTTCAAGTAGAATATGGGACTCACTGTATCCACTGTAATGGATAAAACCCTTTGATGATCGTTTACTATGAATTAAATAAAAATGAACCATTCTAAAATTTTTTATAAATTTCCTTTTTTAACATCAAAATTCCAATATTGAACCCTACATAATATAATTATATAATTTCGTCCTTCCTTTCGTGATTTCGAAATTGTTAGCATTGCCAAATTTGACAACGTTACTTTGCCAGTAGCGGGCCATTCTGGAATTTTCGAATAAATACTTTCAGTACAGAATATCTTACAGGATTCAAAACAGTTTTGAATTTCAACAATATATATTATGCCAGTGTCACATGAAAGTTCTTAGATCTTTTTCAATAACGTCTCCATGCATTTTGAAAGCATAAATTGTTATACGGAAGTGATGAAAAAATTGAATCTATCGATATTCGTGTGTTTTCCAGAGAGTTGAATTATGATTTTGTATCGTGTAGAAGAAGAAAGAATCCTCACGAATGACAATATAATATTATACACGAGTTTACCACGTGGAATGGATAACTTCTGCATGCGCTGTCCGAACGTACTTCAAAATTCAATAACGTTGTTTATCAGGCATGCAAGCGTGAATTCATATTTGAATATCACGAATATCTTATCGTTCTATTTGCAGATGTTGATGAAATTCGTACTTAGAAAAAAAAAACTTATGTTTCGAGTTGAGAACGAAATAAAAATTGTTCTTCAGTGGAATCTGATGTGCGTAATTATCAATAATTATCAGAATTATTTGAACAGGAACAAGCAAATAACTTTTGTATTACAACTAGCGATTGTAACGCAAAGCTTGTGCAATTTTTCCCAAAAAAATAGTCGCAGTAAAGATCCTCCATAGATGGAGGGGAGTTTTTCACCATCATTTCGTGAACTTTCCTATCATTTGTACACGGAGAAAAATGCAGCTCGAAAGGATAGTAATCTTTGATAGAAAATTGGAGAATATTTCTTGAAATCTAAGAATTTTTCTTGAGTTTGTAATACACATAAAACGGTTCAGATTTCTCTTGAATATTGCTCGAAAAACAATGAGAAATTATCAATACTTAACAAATCATAAAAACAAATATGAAGTTTCCAAAAGTCGCGCATGAAATTTTACAAAGTAAATAACAAAATTTTGGAATCTTATTCTCAAATGATAGAATTTTGCTATTCACTTTGTAAAATTTCATTCGCGACTTTTGGAAACTTCATATTTGTTTTTATGATTTGTTAAGTATTGATAATTTTTCATTGTTTTTCGAGCAATATTCAAGAGAAATCTGAACCGTTTTATGTTTATTACGAACTTAAGAAAAATTCTTAGATTTTAAGAAATATCCTCCAATTATCTATCAAAGTTCACTATCCTTTCAAGCTGCATTTTTCTCCGTGTAGAGAACTCAACACCACGAATTCTAATACGGTTGAAAAACGTATAGGGATTCAGAGACAGAGAAAGTGAATAGATTCTAAAAGATATCTGAGATGATTGCTTTCAGAAAAACTTGAAGGATTATTGGAGAATGAAATTTCTCTAAAAGATGGCTCATAATTCATCAGGTTATAGCCTTAGAAAAACTCTGCCGTAAAGTTTGCAACGAGCTTTCGTTGACAAAGTTGTCGCCAAAAACAATCCAGTCTCTTCCCAACCAATAATACGAATCACGGATGTTAGGTAATGGTTGTAATCCCAAATCAAATTAATGAATGACCTGCACGATAGATCAGTCAAAGATGAAAAATCAATGCATGCATCAATAAAAATTCAATGGGAAAACAAAATACTTCATACGTTTAGAATAGAGGGTTGAAATTCAAAGTCATGTAACTGCGTTTATACTATTTTTCTCTAGGAATTAAAGCAATACTATGCGAAACTGTGAGTGAGATTATTAGCGGGATCTCGCTGAAGTATTTTATTGTTCCATAAGCGGGGCACTTGAAAGATAGCACGATACTGTTTGGGAAACTCTGAATTTCCGCTAATTTTTCCTATTTTGCTTGCTACGCCAGAAACAGGAAGGTATTTTATAAACTGGATTTTTACATAGAAATACGAGACATTACGAATGAATAACTGAGTTTTACTATACACTTTATAAAATTTAACGCTCAGCGTTCAAAATTTCAATCCTACCTACTATTTGTTCTACAATATTTGTAATCTTCCGTATTTTTGTGTGAAAATTCATTTTACAAACTTGTCTGTCTTTAGTTCACTGAGAAAAATAACAAAAATTCTCATATTTTCGAGCAGCATTTTTCTCCGTGTAAGAGTGGTATTTTTTTCTCATCCTTCCTTAGAAAATGTAGTAATTTTCGACCCTTTATTTTTCACCGTGCGAGGACTGAAATCACCTACATTCTATTTTTCAGTTACATTAAGACCGTTTGCTTCAATACCAGCTTGAAAATAGCGAGATCAGAGAGAGTTCATGAAAAATTCTCAAGAATCCTTCTTGAACGACTGAACTGTGTGAGATGTATAATTCATAATATTGCAATATCTTTTTGTTTCTCAAAGCCCTTGTTTTTGTTCCATTATATCAATGACGAGTGATTGCTATTGATTCAATTGATTTTTTTGTACTTAAAAAAACTTGATGATGAATTTTCAGCGAAACAAAAAAAATTTACATTTGTTTTTCCTTTGAACCTAATACTCCTTGTATCGTGAATATAACTTTTATTGACTTCCTCATGATTGTGATAATCGTGCGTTTGATATGTTCGTGAGACTGTTATTGTCCTCGCCTACGTATAAATATGAGATCGATTGTTGGAATTTTTAGTACGTTTTTCGTCAATTCAAAAATGGCAATGCTTAAATTCTTATTCGTTCTCTTGCTAATCGCGATGTTGACTGTCAATATTCTTGCTTTGAGCCGCAAAGTGAACAGTCGTGGAGTGAGTATTCAATTTTTATTATCATACACGAACAATAAATATGATACTGCCCAAGGGAGAAAGATTTCGATAAAGCACATGAGTTCTGCAAAAGTTCATAGAAGATTCAATCAAAATTCAAAGGATTTATTATGAATTCTTGAGAATTCTCGCGGGTGCAATAACTTTGCTTTTGTTTCGGAATTTTTATTAAATCGAAGTAGATTTGATGGCAGTTGCAGTAAATTATACTTTCGCACACAGCACTCGTCGTCTAAAAGATATCTTCGGACATAATTGAGAACAATCCAAGAAGTTTTATGCAACATGAATAGACATCTTTTAGAAGTCTTAAACTGTTCTTACTTCTAAAAGATATCTCCAAGAAGGTTTTCAGAAGACTTTCAGAATTTTCTAAAAGACACCCTTTCGGGAATTTTTAAAAAGTTTTTGAAAACGTTCTTGGAGATATCTTTTAGAAGTAAGAACAGTTTGAGACTTCTAAAAGATGTCTATTCATGTTGCATAAGACTTCTTGCATTGTTCTTGATTATTTCTGAAGATATCTATTAAACAATGAGTGCTGTGTCCCAAATTGTATTCCAAATTGTGTTACATCCGACAAGTAATTTTTTCGTGTGTACTTTTCGAGAACTCTTTTCAAACTATTGTCGAGAAAACATGCTGTGTGGGAATTTTCCAATACGCTACACCCAGAAAACGCTATGCTTGGATTAAAGTGAATGATTCTTTCTATTGCTCCAAATATCACTACAGCTGTTGCAAGTACTATTCTATTTGGTACATGTGTAATATGCTTATTATAGGGATAATTACACTTGATTCAAACATTGAATATACTCGATTCAAGCATAAGAACCCTCAATATCTCAAATCTGATATATTTTATCCTTGAATCAAGTGTAATTATCCCTATGATAAGCATATTACACATGTACCAAACAGAATAGTACTTGAAACAGCTGTAGTGATATTTGAAGCAATAGAAAGAATCACTCACTTTAATCCAAGCATAGCGTTTTCTGGGTGTATGCAAGCTCATCGCTCGTACCAACAATCACCTAGAATTATTCCTATTAGGGATTGCAGTTGTTGAAAGATTGGCTTTTTTTCTCATTCACGCTGTTGAAAAAATTTGTGGAATTTAATACCCAAAATTTAAAAGTAATTAACATATTTATTTGTATTTCAAATTCACTATGCATTTTATAAGAATTCAAACGAAATTTGATATGAGAAACATTTACGATAATATTGTGTTTCATTTCAATAACAGGATGGGAAATCTAATTCAAAAATATGTTGTGCTCGGTATTTTCAAACTTTTGTATTAAAGTTAACACAAATATTCCGGAATTTATGTCGGAAATTTTTAGCAGTGCAAAAAGTACCTCAAGAATAGATTGTCTTTCAAGCAATCTCATGATTACGTTCATCCGTTTTTTCAGAGAAGAGAGAATGCATACGCGCTATTGGGAGAGGCCTTGAGCGGCTTCTTCGGAAACCGTGGATAATGTAAGGTAATTCTTCATATCATACGTAATGGAATATTAAAAAAATGTGTTCTCTGTGACCGACGAATTGTAAATGAATGTTGAATTCCTTCACAAGCAAGCAAATAATAATTATGGCACACAATCTGCGTATGTCCTCTAATTCACGGAAAAAATAACCCGAGTCGAAAAATTGGAACGGCTTTTGTCCTCATATTTCATTTTTAGACTAATTTTGTCCTGATTGTTGAATAATGCGAATAAAATCATGGAAAAGTACTGTTTTCATCCCCAATATTCAACAATCAGGACAAAATCAGTCTAAAAACGGAATACGAGTCCAAAAACCGTGAAAATTTTTCGACCCGGGAATTTGGCTAAAGCAGCGAAGTGGCTAGCATGGACACCGACAGACCTTAACTCAGTTCCTGCAGCTGAATTTCAGCTGTCACAGCAGATAAATTAGTTATAAGAGCAACATTTTTTGCTGGCATAATTGAAATTTAGCCACTGGAACGAATTTAATGGCTGTCCTTGTCCGTGCCAGCCACGTCGCTGCTGTGGCTGAATAATTTCTTCGATACAGAGAAGTAATAACGAGATAATCGAAAAACTAGGTTTATAAACGGTCCCATGCAAGTATTCACAGAATATTCCTGCATATACATCCTAAAATCTACCCTATGAAGAGTAAAGTTTCTCCATTGATGGGGATTTCTTTGCCATTATTCGGTGGGCTTTTTGTTAGTTTGTAGAGGATTCAACACTCAAAAGGCAAAACAGTTCTTGAGAGTAGGATAAAAATCCTTTACTCCTGATAAACAAAAAAAAACAGTTCTCCCACGATCAAGGGACGGAGTCCACCACTGAAATGAGGAAAACTCTCCATAATTTTTACGGTGCACAACTCTTTATTATCGAACCTCAGTTATCACACTAAAGTCTATGATCCATGATTTTGAAAAATTTCAAAAAATAATACTCAACAGTCGACTTTTTGCTACAATTTCAGATGATGCGATGAATAAATCAGTTCAGTCTACTATGGGAATGAAAACGGATTTTTGGAGAAGATTTATGAATATAAAATCCAATATTTATAATGGAAAACATGTATAACAAACATTAAATAAATTGTTCAAGAGCTTGAAGATATGTTTCATTTATTCAGTGAAAAATTACCCCTGAGTTTGGAGAATTCCTATATACATTTCAAGAATTGATATCACAAATGAGGAACACTAGAAAACAAAAGAGTACACTAAGTCTGTTACAATCCACATGTTATTCTGATTACAATGATTATAATGATTTGTATCAAAGTTTGATATATTCTAAGAAAATTGTATATAAATCATATCACATTATTTTCATAGACAAAATTTTGCATGATTCTGACAAAGTTTATCCCTTTTTGATCCACTATAAAAACAGGTGAATGATGATATACTTCTAGTAACATATTACATGTGCACAAAAACACATAGATGCTCTTGTTCGTCTAATGCGTGAGTTGGAAAATATCAGGGGAGATCAGTTCACGGTGACTGTGGCGCGTTGATAATTGCCGGTATCGGTTAACCCGGGGGATGGTTACGGGTCTAGAACACCCTTGTGAAGACGAGAGAGATATCTCCCTTTATCACCCTTCTCTTCTTTTACCGTCGTTCCTTTTGCCCTTCATCCGAGAATCTCTGCGCGCCCCTTCACTTCCGTCAGCACCACCATCACTGATTCTCTATACCACCAGCCACTACCGACTGCTCACCCTGAGGTTCACCCCCAACCAAAAAAGACAGAGATCAAACACGATTGAACGAAACAGACATAAAAGACGGAGAAAAGTAAAAGGAAAAAACTAAGGATGGTGGCGCTTTGAGAAATAAGAGGGAAGAAGAACTATAATGCCATCAAGAATATATTAAAGTGAAAGAAGAAAAAGATGACCCCGGATTTCCGCTCGTGATCTTCGTCCCAAAGGGCAACGCGATATTTAACAACGACAACCGAATATTCCAATCCCGTAGCCAATGTATTTCATTTCTCATCGAGTTATCCAAATTCCACTGAACAGTGACTTTTTTTTCATTCTCTGTCCAAATATAAAACACCGCAAGAGGTGCATACTCGAGAAAATACCTTTCCTCGTATCATACCTTGGAGAAGAAGAAGAAGAAAAAAAAAAGAAAGGTGATCATTTATCCTCGCCAAGCACTTCTTTCCGTGCAATTGGATTCGTAACAGAGATGAAGTGTCTTACCCTAGCTCTCGACTCAGGAAGCCCTACGGTATTTAGGAGCTTCTCGTGAAAAGCCGTACGAAAGTGTCATGACTGAAATCACCCTCTTTCATGATTCCTAATATCTTCTTCCTCTCGAATAGAAGGGTAAAATGTCATCGCTTTCTAGCGCTTTTGTGTAACGATGTTGCTTTGAAGACTGTCTTTAACGATCTTACGTCTCGAAGCGGAAAAATAGAGAAATGTTGGAAGAGAATAGGCTTTGAACTCCGCTTTGAATATCCAAAGCGATATCTTGGAATAATTTCGTGTCTTTTTCATGGGTTTCCAAGAATATTATCGAACAGTTCATCGACATTTCATAATAAAAATTGTACGACACAAATGAAACTTAATCACGTTGAAAAATTGATTGAGGCTCACGATGGTTGTATCCCTTCCAACGTATTCACACACGAGCTCGGGCTTTTTTGTGTGGCTAATGGTGCTGATGTATGACTTGGTGATGCGTGAACTCCGACTCGAGTTTTCTATGAACCGACGACAACGTTGAAAAGACAAACGCGTGCGAGTTTAATAGCATGTGTATGAACATAAAGGACAGTAGCATATTGTCGACACGCGCGTGAGAGAACTTCTCGGCAAACATCAATTACCAATACAAACACCGTATACTGGTGTTAATAGACGGGGTGGAGAAACGGGGCGCTTTGTGGTGCTCATCCTATTCACTCTTCAACGTAAACGCCGTGTCCTGCCTATAAGCTCGATATCGATGGCACAACATCCGATTAATTCAACACCCCAAAAAATGTCAAGAGAATAATTCTCTCAGAAATATAAATAACGTGATTACATGTAGGGGTCATGGAATCATTCACTTGGGAATTTTGAATTGGAGTTGTTCATCGATCATTCGAGTTCTTGAAACTTGCTTTTTCCAATTTTTGTGAATTTTTTTAATCGAAGGGAAAATAAATTAACTGTGAGAAGAGCAGTTCTTTTTCAACCACTGCAGCTGTGAGAAAAGAAACATGAAGAAAAAGACTGAACTTTGATTGTAGCTTGCAGAGCTATCGCATTCAAGACTCGCGCAGAATACGAAAAAAAATTATTCTTTACTACTGAAATGGTTCCGGATTAGCCTTTTGAACAAACTCCTTAAAACAGCTTTTGTTATACTCATATAATTATCACTGATATGGGATACAAGTTTATTGATTTAGTTGATGCTTCAAACTCATAAGTGAACGACAATTCTACTGAATGAAGCTTCAAGAAACGAATGTTCCCCTTAGGAGAACATTAGACTGTTTGCACGAGGATGCACTTCGAATCCTACACAATTAGAGAAGGTGAGTTTCCCGGGTGGAAACTCCACGAGGAAATTCATTCATCCATTGAATTTTCCACTGTACTGGAAGATGATCGGCCGATTCCGAGCGCTTCGCAACGACTGGTGTCGTCAAGCAATTTTCAAATTAGCTAGCTCAATGCCAGAAAGGTAAACATGAACCGACACAGAGTCATAATAATGAATATAAATTTGAAATGAGTATCGTCAATCTTGACACACTCCGAAACACATGAAGAAAAAGCAGCATAGAAAAGTAATAAAGGGAAGAGAGTAAATTCAGAAAGTTAGATCGATGCATCTTCTGAAACTGCAGCAGAATTTCCAATTTTATTAGGAAGAATATCCTGAATCCTGTCTCAAGGATGTTCAAGTATTCGGTCGCAATTTTGTGTTACCTCAGAGAATTGTTTTGTCGTTGTAAGCTATTGAATTAACTGTGCATCGAGAAAAAACATTGTGAAATTTACCTCTTGTTGAGTAAATATATGGACGATTTAAGAATATAATTCGAGCTACTGTAATTTCAGTTGATTTTACCGCAGGGAATGTAGTATGCAAATCAGCTATGATATATTTAATATTCGTTGTTGTAAAATCGACTGAAATTGTGGTCACTTGCACTATATTGTAAATTATCATCCATATATTTACTCAAATTATTTGCAAGGGCAGCTAAATTTCAAGTATCTACTATATACAGGATAGTGAATAAATTTAGCTATAATTGTCGAATCTCTTTGCAGTAACAGCTGGAAACTCCCTGTAATGCTCAATAAAATTGTTCCCATACAACAAAAGTTGCTGTACAATCATTTGCTCTCATGATGTTTCTTGAATTAACGCAAAGTTGCTGGTGATTTGATACGCATGTGATTGAGAGTTTTGTGGAACCAAGCAACTTTCCAGCAACATGACAACAACTAAAGCTAAGATCTTTGTTTAGCACTTTCCTGTTAGGGCTGTCACAGAGAAGGATTTGTTAGCAAAAGATACACAGTGGAATCAGATTTTACTTTCATAATCAATTTTTCTTCTTTCGTGTACCAATAGTGGATGCAGCTGGAAATTCTCCCGTATCATATTCATATCCCATCCCATCTCATTCTTGAAATGATACACTGAGAGAAAAATTTGGTTCCCATAACCATATTTTTGCCTTTGACCGTGTCGTATAGTTGTCACAACCAGATTCACGTGATTGTGTTTGGTTTTCCTGGTTATCATGATCAAATTTTAAGTCACTGTAACCATAAATCTTTTACCATGCGAGCATTGTTTCTGTGACCATGTTGCTTTCTTTCTCAGTGTATAATATTTGAACTTCTGCGACCAACAAATGTATAATTCTTCCAATATCCGTTTTTATTAGAGAGGGAATACAATATTTCACAAAATCCTATTAGAAATCATCAGAATTCCTATTGAATCTCATTAACCCTTCAAGTATGCACATCCTTTCACACCTTCGGAATACACACAGGTGCAAATTCGCACCACGCAACTTTATCGATTGATAACTCGGTTCCTGTTCGACCACTTTGACCTTTATTTTTCTCTATTCGAAGGAGAAACTGCGGAGATTAACGTAGTATGGAAGAACATTCACGAATATTTCATCTGATCGATGAAAAGAACACGAGAATAAAACCAATTTTTGATAAAACAATGTAAAATATTGAAATGGTTGGTACGAATTTGCACCTGTGTGCCATGGTCAAGAAAATCCATAGCATCTGACAAAATGAAATTCAATGAGATTTGGTCTGAACATTCTGTGAGATTTAATCAAAATCACATTGAAAAAATCTACTCATCTGATTAAATCTCATTGAAAATGGTTGAATAGGATTTGGTTAGAACATTGTGCAAGAATCAATTGGTGTGTTTAACCAGGATGTACTTGAAGGGTAAAATCCTATTGCTTTTACTTATTTGATTTCTCATCTATGATCTAGATCGTATGCAGGAGAATTTCAGCTTGATTTTGAGAGATTATAATCGTATAAGACATACCAATTTTTGTTAATACAGATTTGGCCCACAGAACAACAAAGTGAACAGATTTCTCCAACGGATGAGAAGATGGAATTAAGTGATTTCGGACCTGCGGGTTCTCCTCAAGCATAATTCACAAACAAAAATGTTATTTTCTATATCTCAATTATTTTCAAAAGATTTATGATTTCTCCACGGAAAGACCGGGTCTATTAATATTTAGAAAGTCTTTATCAACGTTTGGAAAAATGACTGTCAATTCAGGGAAAAGAGGATCGCTGAAAAATATTCGTAGTGAGTCTACCAAAAATTCGTAGTCAAAATATTAAAAATTGATGATTTCATTGGTATTTTTCACAGTGAAACTATCAATTGTTAATAAATTGACTACGAATTTTGAATAGACTCACTACGAATATTTTCCACCGATCCTCGTTTTCCCTAAATTGACAGTCATTTTTCTAAATATTGATAGACCCGCACTGTCAGAAATATCTGGAAGTTTTTTTCAATTACGTACATGAAATCAGGTTCATATACATTCTGCATTAAGTTTAATGTAGAAAAACATGAAAATACTATAGATTATGCTATAGTTTACATTAAATTTCATGTAAAATGTGCATGAAACTGAATTCATGTACGTACTTGAAAAAAACTTCCAGTAAAAACATTAAAATTAATGCAGAAATTTTCAACAGTGCGGTCTTTCCGTGTAGAGCAAAGAATAATGAGCTACACTGTTAAAAATGTCTTGAAATTTAATGCACTCTTAATGTACCAGTGTACATTAAATTTCAACTTGAAGGTACATGAAATGATATTCAAGTATTATTACATTAATTCTCAAATCTTGTGTCATTGAATTACAATTTCAAGTATCAGTACATTGAAAATTAACTTAGACTAAATCGATAGAGATTTGAGAAAATAACATAAGCATCAATAATGTTTGAAATTGAGTGAATAAATTGAATAATTATAATCTTCTTGTGATTATAAATTTCGAAATTATTATTCTCAATCACATTAGATTACACTCTACGAGTCTTGTCGTTGAGAGTGCTTGATCGACACCGAACCCCAACAGAACCTAAAATTTGTGTACGTCCAGGAAACCTCCGAAGGACGTCTAAGCAACGTATTTGAACGTTTCCTGGACGTACACAAATTTTAGGTTCTGTTGGGGAAAGATACGAAATTTTGCGCGAAATATTTTCGTGAACCACGTGAGAAATGAAAATTTTATGAAGACGATGATAAAATACATGTTTGGGATTGAGGATTTTAATTTCATAGTGGTTCCGAAACATTATGGGATCGATGGAAAATTCTTACGATTGAAGGTTACAATTCAGAAAATTTGGCTTCCTATATTTCAGAAGCAATATGGAATGAGAATTTGCATTCACAGTGTGCAATCCCAGGCATGTATTTTATTATCACATATTTGAAATTTGTAATTCTTACATATTTTATAAAAGAAGGATGCGGAAAATATCATGTTTCATCTGTGGCTCGAAGGTCCTTAATTTTGAGGTCCTTAATGAGTTTCAAAGAAAATTTACTGGAAGTTTTTTTTCTGGAACGCGAATGAAAATTCATATACAAATTTCATGTATTCATACAATCAATTTCAAATCCATGTACATTAAATTTCATGTATGTAGACTTGAAATTTGTGGAACCTGTACATGAATTTTCAGTTACGTACTTAAAAAAAACTTCCAGTAGATTTACATTAAAATTCATGCGGAAATTTTTAACAGTGTATACTTTCACTTCCTTCCCATTGTTGAAAAATCCGTACAAAAATATATATGGAGTTTGTTATGAAATTGATACTGATTTTTTTAAAACAGATTTGACAATACTTCTTATAAAATCTCTGAAAAACATAAACCTTCTCTGATCAATCAAAATTATCATAATCGAAACAGACATCCACGAACGAATTAGTCCTTCCCTGAAGCTTCCTGTACACGCGATAAATTTCATCTGCAGGAAAATCATTCAAATAAACGTTTGAGAATGGAATATACTCCTCCAACAATATATCACTTCATATCGAATATGATTTCTCCTTTCCAACACTCAATGAAAAATTTTTTTTTCATTTTAACTGGATCCGTTTCCTATCATAAAGCAAATAACAGAAAATCGATGACTGTAACTTCCTTAAAAAAAGAAAAACCCCCAGTTTGGTTTAATCTTTATGTTAATTCTCTTCGAATGTACACACTTCTATTTTCCCTTGCAAAGCGTTAGAGGGATTCTTTTATCCAGTGAAAATCGGTAAAATGAAAAACTCAGATAGAGTAGAAATAGTAAAAAGAAGAGATGAAGAAAGGTGAAAGCTCTAGCAACCCTCTTGGTTGCCATACGAAGGTAGAGCGCAGCTCTGAAGAGAAAGAGGGGAGAGAAGATGAATGTAGAGATGCGAGGAAGAGGTTAGAGGAGGATACTGGTGCTGGGGGATACCGAGGGTAGTAGCATCCGGGATCTTATCCGAGGAGAGTGAAGGTGCGAGGGGCGGTCGGTTGTCATGGATACGTTCCCAGCTAACCCCTAACCGCTTCTCCCCTCATCCATGTCATCCCTATTTTGCGACTACACGCCGCCATCATCGACCCACCATCTTGCGGCGTACAAAACCCTACAGTATGTACACAGAAAAAGAGATCCAAACGATTTCAAAATTCATAGAAATTGTCTTCATTCATCGTACTTTCAATGATTCAAAGTCAAGAAAAAAGAATCCGAAGGGACAGAGGCAAAACGGCATGACGTATATTATGCGAACATATGAAATGTTCATCGTTGTCCTTGAAAATTCAAGCGAAGATACTATTTTCTATAGAAAGGGTTCAGAATATTTCATTCGAACTTGAATTTCAATTCTCTATCGAATAATAATTCTTTCATACGCTCTGAGCAAAAATGAATTCACATGACAATGAGTTTTCATCTATTACAAAAGGAAAAATTCAACTACTGCAGCTAAATTGATTTGCTATGTTTTGTAAGATACTCAAAATTCAGCTGCCTTTTGCAAATAATTCATTTTTTCAACAAAAAGTACAGAACTTCTTCTCTGTGCAAGATTTTTAATTCCAATAAAGAAATTTGAATTGAGTACGTAATTATCGCACTTATCACCATCAAATAATGAACAAAAAATACTCTGATCACTGTAATTTCTAGCTTTTTTAATTCCATCAATATCCAATGAATAAAAGCATCCGTTATTCATTCTTTATTCGTGCATTTTCATACCGCAACACTTCAAATATATTGATGATGTTACACATCCTCTTATTTTTATTACAAATACGTTCTGTAATTTCATCCGTGAGATATTATCATCAAATCCGATTCAGTTGGATGATGGAATCACCAGTTCATTACCTTTATTACATGAAAGGAACGTTGTGTTGCGATTTTTCTTCCCACAATTTACTATGCTCTCTCTTATTTTTGAACTCGTTTCATTTCCTAATTTTTCTGTTTCTCTTCGATAATATTTTTCATTATTATCAAACTCTTCACTCTTCAGGATATAGAATCATTTATATATAGTAAGACAATCGTTGAACGTATTCAACATCTAGAATCTACTTGAAATATAGAATGTTATACACTGCAAAAAAAAAATACTTCCAAAACTGCCAAAGAAAGTTTGGCAGTTTTTTACACCAACTTTCTTCGGAAATTATCGTGAAAAAGTTTGTAAATATTCAAAAAGTTTTATGATTTTACGGAAATTTTTACGGAAACTTTCCAAACTTTTGTTCATCAATCCACAAAAAGAGTTCGAAAATTATTTTTCCGAAGCATTTTTGTTTGGAATTCAACAACTTTTTTTTACAGTGTACGCTACCACTGTATTCTGGATATTTTTTTGTTCTCTAATTTCAATTGCCCGGAAGAAAGAAAATTGCAAAAATTTATGACGTGATATCACAGCGGAACATTTGCGCCTTCGAATGAATAATTTCACCAAATTTTTCATACATGAGAATAGAATCCCAATTTTCTGCACGCATTTCGTTTCCTGCGCTGTAAGAAAAATCAAAGTAATAAATACTTCATAACATGATATGACGTTTTTCAAGTGTATCGGTTTGATAATACGACACTTGGCAATATTTTTAACGGTGTAGCCTTGATAAAAAAAAACAGACTTCACATTCCTGTTCTTTTCCGTATTCTTTTCCCATTTTCGCTTGATTTTTTCATGGAAACAATAAGAAGAAATATGAGAATTCAATTCATTCATGCAAAGAATTTTATGAACGAAATTAGAAACTTTTCCTTGCCAACACGATGGTGAATCATTTTTGTCGTTATATCTACGGTATTATTCATGTTTCACGATTATTCAAAATGCATGCACACAATCAATCGAAACTGGAAGAAACTGTGGAGGAGAAACGGTGAGATGAAAATGATAACAGAAACAATCTTCCTCCCCCTCACTGACAACAATGTTGCGAACTCTCACGGTCTGAATAAATCTACATATATTGATCAAAATCCACCTCCTGTGAAGAACAATCTATCCCAACAACTGAGTGAACATAAATGATGCATGATTTATACATATTAATCATAGAGTGAATATAATTATATACAAAGTGTATTGAATTTATGCATCATTTTTTCATCTGTGCTAAAATTCTTCCATCACTTTTAATGTTGGGAATCAAAACTCAACAGAGAATTTCTCACGCGAATAAAAAAGAAATTCACTGTAATAGCAAAATTTAATTCCATTGGATTGGATAGCGAACTATTTATTATCACAGCGATCTTGTTAGCTGCGACAGATATCTTTCAGCCGTTGCAGCAAAATTTATTGGCTATTTTGTATATAATACTGAAAGATTTTCTGTTCCAGTTGATCATGCACGGGAAAAAATAATTAGCTGAAAATTAGCTACGAGAGCGGTAGTAGCAGAGAAAGTGCCTGTCGCAGCGCAAATTCAACAGCTAAATCATTTGGCTATCCAAATATCAACCACAAAATCTATGCAGTTACAGTTACGATTTCTTACTGCGGTAGCTAAAAAACAGCTACAGCTGCAATTATTTTAGCTACAGCGGTGAAAAAAGGGTGCTAAAAAAGTGAGTAGCTACCACAGGTATTTCTTTTTTTTCCGTTTGTTGCTTTCTCAGCAATCTAGTTAACTGCGTCAGCAAATTTTTCTTCTCCGTGCAACATTTCAATGAAAGTCTCGCATTTTCCACTTCGATTCACTTCTGTTGACTTTTTCATCCTGTGTCTGTGATTACAGACCTTCAAGGATTTCGAGGAACTTTTCCTTCACTCGGATGGCCCTGGTTCAACAAACCCATTGATTCTCGTCAAAGCTCATTGAACCTTGCACAATGTTCTGACCAAATCCCATGAAATTTCATTCCATCAGCTTCAATGTATTGTTTTCACCAGGGGGATGCGTTATCTTCAATTTTTCAATTCAAACTTCGTGGTTATCTTCAGCAGTGCAAAATCCGTCAACTCAGTTCCCTGAAGAGGGAATCGTCGTTTTTTATTTCGTTTGGAATTCGGAGGATGCTTACAGGATAATTGAACTCAGTATCTGTGAAGAATTTGGCTCTGATTTCAGATTCCAGGTGAAGAGACTTTGTATGAAGTACTGCTGTAAGTGAATAATTTTGTGGATAATTCATTCGGAACCAATCTCCCGCATCATAAATTCCTGTCTTATGTTTTTCTAAACACTTGCCATGTTCTTACCTATTCATTTTTATTCATTTAGTCTAAAATTCATTGACTTTGATATCGTATATCTCATTCTATCGCTTATGAATGTAGATAAGATTAAAATGTTGATAGATTTTCGAAACTCCACTGAATTCGACCCATTTTATCATATCTCGTTGAAGAAGGATCCAACAGAAACGTATAATTTCCATCACGACATACGAAAATTTATTTCAGACATTGCCGCTTCTTACCCTATTCATCAACTCACTATCCTTGAAAAGAATGTCAAACCAGTATTCGCAGTGAAACAGTTAGAAATATATTCAACCTTGAATCAGTCAGTTTCAACTATCTCGTAATTTTATCCGGTAAACAACATTGACAAGAATCCAGTTTAAAACTGCATTAATCACCTTGGAGGTCAATGGGTATCGAGTGTATTTGACTATACAGAGCTTTCTACTTTTGAGGCATCGATAAATTTTGTCAAGAGGACACGAGGATATTGGTGTGGACCGATGTACGGTAGAGACCGACATATAGATACGTAGATACTGAATACCATATAAACTACCGTTATAGTGAAACGGTCGTTTCGCTTCGTTGGCAGAGCGATTCAACCCTCGTGAAACTACCTACTATCCTTTGGTCAACCTTCTCCCCATCCTACTCCCTTTACGCCTTGCACCGGTGTCTCTCGTCCTTTTCCACCTCCCCTTCCTCCTCCTCCTCTTTCTCTTCGTTGAAATGTGCACGGTAGATAACGTGATTTACACTGACTCGGGTAATTAATGTCCTCGCTCGGCAACCGGGGCGGGTGCTTTAAAAAAACAATCGGAAATCGACAACGACCGTGCGCCGCGAGGCTCCAGCTTTGCTGGTTCATGATATCGCGGATAGCTATCATGTCATGTTCCATTGGTGCATTTCCAGGCCATACCAATGACAAATTAGGATGAAGACAACTATTGCCATTTGAATACAATCAGTAGCGGATTTTTCATGGATTTACTTGGTATGTATTCCACGATCTTTGTCCAAGATTGGAATTCTTGTATGGAATTGATCGAAGCGATTAACTGCACTGTTAAAAAAATCTCCCTTAAGTTTCATAAAAATACCACTGTTGGAAAAGTTCTTGAATTTACTACGGAATTCCTTATGAAATGTCATATTTTCATATTAAATTTAACCCTCAACCACGCACCTTCGAAAAAATCCCTAATCCACGCACCCGGGTCTTTTGCACCCGGCTCATCTTATTTTGGCTGTATTTTCTCCAAACATTATCCTTTTGAGATGATTTTTTTCCCAATCGATTCGTCGTAATGTCAAGAATAGTAATCAGCATTGTGAAAGAAGATTTTCTTGGGATTTCTGTGAGTTATGTAGGAAAGAAGGAACATAAATCTGAAAAAAACAGTGAGAAAAACGATTTTTTTCAAAAAATCATATCTATCCCGCATAAAGACGTAAAGACAAAAATAACCACCGTTTTGTAATCAGAAAAAGTTCAATTCCCAGGACAAAAATAGTTCCTAATGATAGCTAGGAAAAAACATAATTATTTACAAGAGTGAAGTTGGGGTATTTTAAAGAATCCACAATTAGTGAATTAAAGATATTTATCGGAATATTAGAGGGGAAAAATATAGAAACTGATAAGAATAATGTTCGAAACACTTTTATCCTTCAAGACTATCCTTTGTTGATTATGAATACCCTCAGTGCATATAAGTACATATACACTCAAGAAAAAATCATTTAAACTGAATATCGATTTGTTCTTTATCCAAAAAATATTCATTGCTATCAGAACGACAGTAGATGGAATGGAACAAAAACGATTACACTCGCGAAAATTAACCGTGAAAAATGCCATGGAGTGTGGGTGAAGTTAAAAGCGAATGTACCCTAAGAGTGATTTTGCGCTTTTGGAATGTAACATATTACAGTTCCTTACGCGAATGTACATTATATTTTTCCCAGAGGATTTGTAGGAATAGAATTCAATTACTTGAATTCAATGCTTGCCCAAACTACACAACAATTCTCAAAGAACTTTAATGTACTCATTTTGAACTTTCATAGTTCCCAATGAATTCATTATGCACTCTTTCTGAACTCATGTGCAGCGTAGGTAATCAATACCACTAAATACTTGCCAGACAAAAAATAAATGTATTTGATGCAAATATATATTTTTTAGTGTAGTTGAATGGGTTATGATTCAACCCCCTCGGGGGGGGGGGGGGGCTGCACACATATGTATACTTTTATCATATCGAAACAATACATCCTTCCTCAAAAGGATACATGAACATCTTCTATGCAATCTTGAAACATTTTCCAGTTTTCCGCCAAAAAAAGTTACACAACCACGCACAGCGGGTCCGAAGCACCCGAGCTGAATTTCAAATACATGCTACTCGAAAACTGAGTGGTGGATCCCGGATTTTCAAAAAGCATTCAAAGCAGGAAGGTTCGAAGTTGCTTACATTACAATACCAGCCCTTGGCTGTGCATTGCAACAGAATGAGAAGTGAAAGAAAAAATTGCTCGGGTCCAAAGGACCCAGGTGCGTGGTTGAGGGTTAATACGACCCGAGTAGAAATGTTCATTTCGGGTTCGCCAAACAGGACTGGTGCAGGCTTGTTGCGCTTTTTCGCGGGGCTGTTGCGGACGTAATGCGCCCGCACTGCGTCTGCGACAGTACCGCACACGTATAAAAATACAACACGTCTGTACCAGTCCCGTTTGGCGAACCGAAATGGATATTTTCACTATAGGGGAGTGATGAAATTTCATAATTTCTTACTGAAATATGATAATTATTTATTCAATCTCACAAGTATGTTATTAAAATTGAGAAGGAAATTCTCAAGATGAAGAATAAAATTCTTTGCATTGAGAATTATTTTATTATGAACTCTACTTAATAAATCCTTTATGAAAAAAACTTCATAACTTTTCTGAGAGTGGTTTTATAATATGATATTAATTTCAATAATATAATTCTCTATTTTGAGGATGTTTTTCTTGATAAGTTATTTGTAAATTTAATAATTACTTTCTCACATTTCAATGAGAAATATTAAAATTTCATAAATGATATTAAATTTAATATGAGTAGAGATGGAAACTTTATGCTTTTTTGAAGGGTGATTTATGCTTTCAAAATACAGTCTTTTATGTTCCAATTATGCTCTTGGTTGTCTAAAATTATGCTCATACTTGCTCTGTAATTGTCGATGACAATTGTATTTCCATTTCCATTCCATGATATTCAAGCGATGGTGTAATTTTCAGTTATAACAATATACTGATTGTCACGGCATATCACACGGAGAGAAAGGAATTCGCTGTGGCAGCGAAATCAACTTTTGCTGGGTTCCTTTTGCCAGAGCAGCAAATTTTTTGCTGTGACAGCAAACTATTTGCTGTTCCAACAACCTTGTTAGCTGCGACAGCGGATTTTTAGCTATTCTGTATATAATACTGAAAATTTGCTGGCGGAGCAAACATTTTTTTCTGCAACAGCTAAAAAATTGCTGTCGTAGCTAACACGATTGCTGTTATAGCAAATTTTGAGCTAGGTCAGCAAAAAATTTTGCTATTCTATACATAATACCTCGATTTGCTGCGTCAGCAAATTTTTTCTCTGCATTACCTATTTCATTCACCCCCAACTTTACTTGGGGATTCGATATTAATGTCAAAGAAAGAAAATCTTCCTGAATTTCTTTGGGATGTTTTTAAGAGATTCACAGTAATTTCAAGTAATTCAGAGAAATTTAGTCTTGTCAGATATTCTGATTCTCTCTGAATTTATGGTGAGATTTAAAAATTCCTCGGAATTCTTCGAAATCTTTCTAAACCTCTCTGAATTGCTCAGAATTTCAATGATTTAGATTCCAAAGATTTCTCCAAATTTGTCTGAATCCCCCTGAATTTCTTCGAATTCTTTCAAGTTCCTCAGAATTGGATTTATTTAGAGTCCAAAGCACTCTTCAAATCCATTTGAGTCTCTTCGAATCTTTCTGAATTTCCCTAAATCTCTTTAAATCGGTCTGAACCCTTCAGAACTTCATTTCATTCGAATTCCCAAGATTTCTTTAAGTTTTCCTGAATCTCATCTTCCCGAATTCCTGTAAGTTTCTTTGAACCATTTAAACTAAGTTGCTAAAATTTTCCTGGGATTTCTCTCAATCTCTTTGAATGCCTTTCCAGAAACCAACTCACAATTTTCCCTGATTTACTTGTCTGTGAATCATACTGATTCTCCCTGAATCCCTTTGGCATTCCTGATTGAAAAATCTCTCTGAATTTCTCGATATTTTAGGACATTGTTTCAAGAGAGTTGGAGTGCGTCAAAGGAAGTTGAAAGCTTGTTACATAGTCGTAAATTCTGAATCTCTATTCCTCCAACTTTCTTTGAATTCTTTTCAATCTCTTGTAATTTTTCTCAATAAGATTTAAGGATTTGTTTTGGAATTCCTCGAATTTGGAATGTCAAGTATGTAGGATTCAAAGCTTTCTTTGGATTCGTGTGAGATTCTGTATATATCCCTCTAAATGGCTCAGAATTCTGTTTATACAAATTTCACGGTTTTCTCTGAATTTGCCTGAATCTCCTCAAATTCCTTTGAATTTTCTAAATTTTCCTGGCTCTCTCAGAATTTAATTTATTTAGACTTCAAAGCTCTCTGGATTTGTCCCAATTCCTTTGATTTTTTCTAAATCAATCGAACTGAGTATCAAAAAGTCCCCAGAAATTCCTCTGGGATTTTCGGAATATCTGTAGACCACTTTGAATCCCTTAATATTTCCAAGAATTCAGAGGGGGAAGATTTTACTCAAATTTTGTCTCTCCGAATTTTCTTGAATTTTTTCAAATCCCTTTGAAAATTTTAACGCACAATCTTCTCCAATACACCTGTCTCTGAATTCTCCTGAATCACGATAATGTACGCAGATATGAGAGAAGCGATCACTAAAAACAATTCTTGATCGCTGAAAAATATGACAAAATTCTTTAAATTATCGGATGGACTGAAGATTGTAAAATTCTGCAACCCTTCTGCCACTTTTCAGATGATTATGCAGCATATATGCTGAAAGTACATTATGCTGCTTTGATTCGGAAATTATGCTTTATTATGCTCGCGAATTTCGGTCTCAATTTAATTGCATAGTCCAAGATAATAGCAATATTAAGCCTCAATCGCATGATCTGAATTTATACTTTTATGCTTCAAGCATGAAGTTCCTATCTCTAAATATGAGTATATTAAATTTCATGAGAAATTTTCTATCAAATTGAAGAATTTTTCTAGCAATGTAACGATAAGTGGAATCATGCACTGTTAGAAAAATCTGTCTTAAACTTAACAATAATATTATGAAGTTTTTTACATGAACATTCTATGAAATTTCATGTTTCCAAATTAAATTTAAGAACGATTATCAAATTGAATATGAAAACATGAAATTTAATATGAAAATATGAAATTTCATACAAAATATCGTATGAAATTTAATGAAATGTTTATGTAAAAAACTTCATAATAGTATTGTTAAGTTTAAGACAGATTTTTCTAACAGTGTGCCATTGATAGGCGTTGACTTTTATTCGCAGATTTCATGACTTTTTTCACTCTTGAGGACTCAGAATAGCTGGATTCCAGTAAATGAACGGATTTTGTGTGACTACTTTTGAATGATTATACACACTGAAAAAAATTTTCAGAGAATGATTTTTCCATTGTCATTGAAATGAATTGTCAACAATAAAACATTGTTTTCAGGGCAAGACATAAAGTTGAAGACATCAACGCGGAGAAAAAAGTTCGCTGACGCAGCGAATGGGAATATTATATACCCCGTAGGCAATTTTTTTACTAGCCTAGTGAAAAATTCGCTGTTCAGTTAACTACGTTGTTCTCTCAGCAATCTACTTGACACAAAATCATGTTTGTGCAATGAATTGCATTGATGCAACATATAAATTTCAGAATCTCTCTAACACATATTTTATGTAAATTCTTTATACTATGAAACCATCATGGAGATGCCGGGATTCGAGTTTGGTGAATACATAATAAAACGTATTTATACACAATTGGGGAGGTTGCGTGTCTGTCCACTATTCACCGTTACTACTTTCACGAGCTTCATTCATATACCAATAACGACACTGATTTGCATATTAGCAAAGTAAGGTTTACAAGTAACGTTACTATATTTTCAACTGATATCGAATATGATAACAATTCGAGTACATATTCTTTTGAGAACAATAAGAACATCTAGAAGTCACTCGATTGGATTTCATAGTTGTTTTTTCTAATATCAATTTAAACCGAAAACTGAAAAGTGTTTCTCGATTTTGATTTGAGGGGATACCAGCGCCAGGACATTAGCCAAATTTATTCTGACATTTTATTCAAAAATAAAGCAAAACAATCAAAATATCGCTCTAATATACAGACCAACTTTATCAATTCAAGAAGGTCTGTATAGAGCGATATTTTGATTTTATTGCTTCATTCTCGAATAAAATGTCAGAATAAATTTAGCTAATGTCCCGATGCTGGTATCACCTTGAGGAGTGAGCGGAAATTCGATTATTGAAAAACAAATAAATGATAATGAGTATGTTTTTTAACATTGGGGGTCTTGATGAATTATTGAATCTGGACAATACAGTTTCAATGAAAATCATCCGATGCTAACGTCAAAGGAATATGTTGACTGAAATCCCTTGTACCAAAGAAGAAATTTTCAAAAAATAGTAAAATTCACTAGAACAGGGCATATGATGTAAGGGAATTTATGAACTAACCGAAACGGTGGACACTCAATTTCTAAACAAAAAAAAAGAAGGTACTGTATCGTCTTTATGAATTAATACAACGGTATATGATGATTAATAAACTTAATATCAAATTTATGCATTCGAAAAATGATATATCTATCTCATTACGTTTTGTTCAATCAAGATTCCTTCTTTATAAACTATGCTGTGAGAACATCAGCTGAAAAAAAAAGAAATAGTCTTTCTATTTCGAGAGAAAAACCCTTCCAATATGAAGCGAGAAATTTGTGTGATAAGTATTTCTTGAATTATTTGATGCTTCGTTGATTTTATTTTTGGCATCAAGAGTTATTTTTGTAGAATGAATATCACTACTGAAATCATGATATCCCTCGATATGAGGTGAAAGGCTTATTTTGTAACAGGGCAGTATTGGATACTCGATTTGAAAAAATTAAAATAAAAAGGAAAACATTCAACTGAAAATTGGGTCATTTTTTAAGAACTAATCGTTTGTACGTTTTAGAACTAACTTTTTGGTAAGAACTGACCCTTATATTATGCCCTGTACTGAAAGCTGACACTGAGAAGACTTTTTAGTTGTCTTGATTGAAAATTTGGTGAAATACGATATCAAATAAAAAATTTCGTTGTCCGAACGAAGTATTTTTGTTGAAACGAGCAATATTTCAGTTCAGGCAACTTAAATTCTTTATTTGATGTCGTTTTTGATTACTGCAACTAAACAGTTTCCTCAGGGCATGAAGTTCAAACTCGATAATGAAAAGTACAAGGATTGTTATTCGCAATAATAAATTATGAACTTACCACGTGACGAGACACTTTGTAACATCTTTGGAGGTGGACTCGAGACTCTCGAGCGAAATTCAAGGATAGTGAATATCATTCAAGTTTACGATTTTCGAAGACGAACCTGCATATCAAGTCAAGTGTGGGCATGGAGTAGTTGGAAATAACACGTCTGAGAGAGTAGAATCGATTGAATCCAGAACAATTGTTCCCCGCTCAAGACCAACACAAGAAGAGACAAGAACTTTTTCGAGATTGCAGCAGTTTTGAATAAACCTTAGAGTTCAAAATCAAAAAAGTATCTTGGAAAATTGTGTTCCATTTCATTCTTTACATAGTTGTACATTGACGCAACGAATCTTGCATCGGAACAGGTAAAATTAAGTTTTGTTGATACTACTCGAGAGTCTCGAATCCACCTCTGAACATTTTTTTTACCGTATAATCAATTAATTGCATAGCTCAATGTACCGAGGACATATAAAAAATATTTATCATTTCACAAAGTAGTTAACTATGCTATTTTTCTAAGGAGTTCTTTTACACGGGAAGAAGAAAACAGCAATGGTTACTGTGAATCGCAGTAATTCATTGAAAAAAAATGAAAAATCAAATTCACGCCGTTCATTACTGCGTCTCCCAGTAACCGTTAATGTCCAAGCAATATTGACGAATTTCACTGCAGTACACATCACTGTGATCGCGCTAACCTCTATCATCCAAGCGTGTTCTCATTTGTTTCTCAACTGATTGCTGTTATGGACAGTAATCAGTGCTGTTTTCTTTTTTCCGTGTACAAGAATGAGGAAGAATAAATTCAATTATAATCACAGGAAATTTAAGTGGAAATTCTATCACACCAAATCTGTAATTATATAGCAATTGGATAAGTAGAGAGGTCTACTCCGTTAACTGAAAGCAACAATAACAATTAATTGTAATTTGTACGGAACATGTTTGCAAAAGACGATAACGGTGTACGATTGAGAATGTTGACGAAACACAGATAAACCTTTCACGATGGTTACCTAGATTTATGCGAAAAAGCACTTACCGGTGATGGATGATGCGGTTGGAGAAATAGCAGACGGGTTGGCACGCGGTGGAGGCGAGAAAGCACCCGCCAAGTAACCACCACGATCGGCTAAAGCCTGCTTAGCTTTGTCTACACTCTCCTTGAGACGTTGAAATGTGCTACCGCAGGTCAAGCCACGGTATGGCCAATTTTCCTGCTTGACACCGGCCGCCGCAGTAACACCTGCGGCTGCCACAGCCGCCGCGGCCACGGCTCCTCCGGTTCCGGAGCTAGTTCCCTTTAATTCGAGCGCACCTGCGTACGAACAGCTAGCGCTGTCGTACATCACCAAAGAGCCCCTGAAACATGATCACGAAAAGTTTATTTACATTATGATTTAATAAGTAGATGCCTATCCGCGACTTCGATATCTCTTTGATAAATTTGATTTAAGAATCAATGTTTTTGCCTATCAAAATCCAACAGCTTTCGTTTACGGCTGAATTCTAGATCAAGTGAAAGTGATTAAACCAAGCTTTAATACTATCGATGTAGTATTGATTTTGGTTCGAAGAATATTTAAGAATAAAATATTTTTGTACTCTGTACACTCAGAGAAATTTCTTACCCTGTGAAAAAAAATTGTGGACTTTTTCTTCGAGAGACAGTGGCAGAAAAAAACAAAATAGTTCCACAATAGTGGAAAAAGTTTTTCAATAATACCGACATTCCAAGCAAAGTGATTTACAGTTTATGACTATTAAGAATATCCGTTGAACTGACGAATCAAATGAACGAATATCTGTATGATCGAACAACACAGCGGTGGAATCCACATGGAGAGAATAATTTAGGTGCACCAGCGAAGTGGCTAGCACGAACTGCACGAACTGCACGAACTGCACGAACACGGAGAGCCATCGAATCAGCTCCTGCAGCTAAATGTCAGCTGTTACAGCGAATAAACTAGCAAATTTTTTTCCTGTCATAACTAAAATTCAGCTGCAGGAGCTGATTTCATGGCTGCCATCGTCCGCGCTAGCCACTTTGCTACTGTAGCTCAATAATTTTTTTCGTGCAATCGAACCTACGCATTGCTCGCCCAACAACCAATTTCCTCAATGTTAATTCCCAGTTCACATCAGGTCAACCCAGATACCCAGGAAAAAATCATTAGATCTATTCAGATCTAAATAGATCTGAGTAGATCTGATTTTTGGTCAGATCTGGTTCAAAAGATCAGATTAGATCTGTTCAGGTCTCAGTAGATCTGATCAGATCTTGGCACATCTGGTTAGATCTGAGTAGATCTCGTTAGATCTGAATTGAATATTAGATGGAATCTTAATGAGCAATTGGTGGTTCAATTGTCAGAAATTTTGTGATATCTGTCTATATATGAATTTGATGTTGCACATATATTGTAACAAACACAAGCCGAAATCGCAATTTTTCAGATCTTAATAGATCTGTTTAGATCTGACCAAAATTTGGATCTGGTCAGATCTGATCATTTTTTCCCGGGTAAGTTGAAGTTAATCATGTCGATGAAGCTCTTAATGTTATAGGCTAGATGAATGTATTCCTACTAGAGAATTTATATTCAAGCCAACAGGAATCAAGTGGAATATTTTGGCACAACTACTCCCAAGAGAAAATTATCACAATTTAAGAGAAACGCGTGGTTCGGGAGGTCAAGAAACAGCATTCTCTCTTGAATTTCCCACACAAAGAAAATAAATAAACAAATCTTGTTGGAATTTTCATAACTTCTTAGGTGGACATCGAAGTGTTCAAAATAATAACTCTCCCATGCAAATTCATTCGTGGCATCCAAAATTACTATACAGATAATTTTTGATCCATCCAGCCAAAAAATTATCCACGTAATTTTCAAACATCTAAAACATTGGTGCTTGTATTCTTGCTATTGGACGCCGAAGCACATGTTTGTAAGAATACATCGAAACGCTAGCCCGGGCGTCAAATGATCGATTCTTATTAGTCCAAACCGCTTCAGCGGGAGTTTCTTTTGGTGTCTCATAAAATTACTTAACACAAAGAAATCATAGGTTTTCAGGAAGTTTATGCACTCAGAGAAAAAAAGTTGCTGAAACAGCAAACTTCGGAAATCCGCTTTGCTGATATAGCAAAGCTTGTTGCTGAATTAGCAAAAAATTTGCTATTACAGCGAATATCTTGCTCTTTTAACAAGCGCTTGCCATTCAGCAATCCGGAATTGTAGATACACAGACGGCTAGAAAATTTTGCTGAATTAGCAAAACAGAATTTTCGAAATCGCTTTTTCAGCAAGAATTTTTCTCTGCGTGTGAATGCAATTTCTAAATAAACTCTCGATATTGAACCATTTTTCATGAAATATCAAGAGTATGGCGGTTTGAACGAAACTTTTATATTTTTGTAGAATTTTTCCGATGGTTTTGCTTATAACTTCATTCAAACAATTTTTTTTTTCATGTTTCAAAGGTCCACGTGGGAGATAAATTAACAATCTTTGACTGTGTTGCATATGTAACTGATCCAGCGAGTAGTTATTGTGTAATCCTGCTCGCAGTTTCGAAAACATAGTTTCGTGCAAAACACGTTGAAGATTTTTGAAGAGAAGACTAAGTTCCGTGAAAGTTTCTTCTTTCTAGCCTTAATTTTGGGAATCCTTGTACACACTGTGAAAAATAATCGGATTTTTCCTACACGCATCTAAGGGAAAATTCCGGTCATGGGATAGGAAATCAATTTCCGATACATGTTTTTGAAATTTCCCATAATTAATTTAACTGAAAATTCCGAACTTTATGGGATTTTTACTATCATTTTGCAGTAAATTTCCGGTAAAATACGGAAAATTCCTAACGCATGTAGGTGTTAATTATTCCCGAACATTTATGTGAAGTTCCCCGTAGAAATTTTTTACAGTGCACCTTAAGTTACATCGTACCATAAAAATTAGTAAGTGATACTGAAAAAAAATAATTGAGACGTTATTTGACTAATTTTTCCAGATAATGGCAACTAATACTTTCTCTCAGTGTGTCTCACAATAACAGTGAACTGAGTTCTAGAGAAGTTTAAAAGACTTTTCTGACTGTTCTTTTGAATTTCTTAAACCTTCTGAAAGAATTCGCAAAGTTTAGTCAAACAGAATTCTTTTCAAATTTTTCAACTCTGAAATAGTTCACGAGATATGAATTTTCGTGGATTCATCAGTAATTTCGTGAACTCCAGCACATGAATATATCAGTTGAAGCATTGTTCTTACACAGAGCCTTAATTATCCGGAAACATAAAACTCGTCTGAACAATCACTCCATTCAACAACTCCTTTGCTTGAACTCCTAGATTGAATAAATAATTTTTGATACCTAATTTTCTGTAGAATCATTTTAACAAACTTTTTGTTCCGAAACGAGAGAATGATGGATTTGGATCCAAAAAGAGTATTCAAATACAAGTAAATACCGATATGTTACATTGTACAAAATTTTGAGATTGAAATGATACAAGTCGGAATATACCCTTTTCCACGTTCATTCCGGTTCAATGGATCAAGACTCAACAATAATTATCTGAAACAATTCCACCAGTTTTGGCCCAGGCTTTACCCAGTCCTACACGGAGAAAATATATTGATGAAAAATTATTCAAAGTTGAGTAAAATGAGGACATAGTGGCATTCCCACGAAGTTGAAAATCTAGTTGACTTAATTTCACTCGACTACAGATGAAAATCAATTCAGATGTTTTTCAACAGTATTCAACTTGTTGGAATAATGGAAACATTTGAATTTATTTTCATCTGTAGTCGAGTAAAATGAACTCGACCGGATTTTGAACTTCGCGGGAATGCCACTATGTCCCCGTTTTACTCAACTTTGGATAATTTTTCGCCAATACATTTCCTTCGTGTAATTAGAGTGATTCAACTTTTGAACTTGTAAACACACGGAGAAAAATCTAGGCCGCATAACCAGGTGACGTATTTATTTTCGACTCTAACCATTCCATCTAGTTGCCACAACCAGATTCACGTGATGGTGTCTTGTTTTCCTGGTCATCATGATCAGATCTCAGGTCACTGCAACCATAAGTTCTCAATCAGACCACGTTCAGTTTCTGTTACCACGTCGCTTTTTTCTCTATGTATATTTAGAATAAAATACATTGAGGAAAATGATAACGGTTCTATAATAAAGACAGGTACTGGTACACTGTAAAAAATGTTGGTAGTAATTTTACCAAATGTCAATGGCAAAAGGATTTACCTATACATTCATTTAATCAGTGAAATTACAGGATACAAACACTGTTAGAAAAGTTCTTGAATTTAATATGAAAATTCTTATGAAATTCTATAAGTACATCTTAAACCCTGACGGTTTTGAGATAACCATGAAATAACCGAAAAATAACGGTTGCTTTGTGCGCTTTTGTAACCAAAAATTTACCAAAAGATAACCAAGTTGTAGGAGATTGATTTCGGTAACGTTTTGGTCATTTTCACGAAAGTGACCGAAAATTGACCGTTTTTAAGAAAAATTTTATTGGTAAATTTTGGGTAATTTTTGATAGAACAACCAAAATTGAACCATTTAGGCAGAAATTTTTTTCGGTAACGCTTTGGTCGTTTTCACGAAAGTGACCGAAAATTTACCGTTTTCAAGAGAAACCGTTTTCAACCAAACCAAACCAAACTAAATCAAACCAAACCAAAATACAACCAAAATATAATCATAATATAACGGTTATTTTTTGGTAATTTTTCGGTCGTTCAGTCAGGTTCCAACTTTGAATTATTTCAGATATCCCTGAATGATGTGGGGAATATTTTTGGTTATTTGTTGGTAAAAAATTGGTTTTCCATGCGGAAACCCTAATGCAACCAAAATACAACCAAAATATAATCATAATATAACGGTTATTTTTTGGTAATTTTTCGGTCGTTCAGTCAGGTTCCAACTTTGAATTATTTCAGATATCCCTGATTGATGTGGGGAATATTTTTGGTTATTGGTTGGTAAAAAATCGGTTCTCCATGCGGAAACCCTAATGCAACCAAAATACAACTAAAATATAACGGTTCTTTTTCGGTAATGTTTTTTGTTCAAAAAGCGCACAAAGCAGCCGTTATTCTTCGGTAATGTTTTGGTAAAAAAACCTTTGAATTACCATTTTTTCACCATAGTATTACTCAAACCAAACCGAACCTCAAAATGACCGAAAAATAACCAATTTTTGGGTTATTTCGAATTCGCCAGGGAAATTAATAATATTCTGTGATTCACAACATGTTTATGAATTTTCACATTGAATGCATGAAAATTAATAACCGGTTATGAAAATTCGAAATATATTATTAGGTGTACAAATAAGTTTCCGCGGTTTTTTATAAAAAATTAGGAATTTATTGTAAAGGAAAAGTACATTACGTTTTATTCAAAGTATTTTCCATCATTTGCCACTACTTTTCCCCATCTTTCTGGCAACATTCGGATACCCCGTCGAAAAAACTCTTCATCTTTTGACGCTATCCACAAATCTACCCAATTTTTGGTGTCTTCATATGATGTGAAGCGCTGCTCAGACAGACCATGTGCCATCGACCGGAACAGGTGATAATCAGAAGGGGCTGAGTCTGGTGAATACGGCGGGTGGGGTAAAACTTCCCAGTTGAGTGTTTCCAAGTATGTTTTTACCGGCGCCGCAACATGTGGACGAGCATTATCGTGTAAAAGAATAATTTTGTCGTGTCTGGAGTAGTAATGGGCGCGTTTTTCCTCAAGTGCCCGACTCAATCTCATCAATTGTGTTCGGTAGAGAGCTCCAGTAATGGTTTCGCTTGGTTTCAGCAATTCATAATACACGACACCAAGCTGATCCCACCAAATACACAGCATGAGTTTTTTTCCATGAATATTCGGCTTAGCTGTCGATGTTGATGGTTCGCCGGGCTTAACCCATGACTTTCTCTTCTTTGGATTATCGTAGTGAATCCATTTTTCGTCACCAGTGACTATACGATGCAAAAACTCTTTTTTATTCCTGGCAAGCAGCATTTCACTCATGCATAATCGGCGTTCAACGTCTCTCGGCTTTAGTTCATATGGAACCCAATTTCCTTGTTTTTGAATCATTCCTAACGATTTTAAACGATGTGAAATTGCTTGTTGAGTCACTTGTAGAGTAAGTGCAAGTTCTTTTTGCGTTTGGGACGAATCTTCCTCCAATAGTACTTCTAATTCCATGTCTTCGTACACTTTCGACCTTCCACTGCGTTCTTTGTCTTTAACGTCAAACTCACCGTTCTTAAACTTTTGAAACCATTCCTGACAACTTCTCTCACTTAAAGCAGCTTCACCATATGCTTCTAGAAGCAATCGATGCGCCTCAGCTGCAGATTTTTTCACATTAAAGAAGTAAATCAAAAGTTCCCGCAAATGATGCTTATTCGGAATAAAACTTGACATTTTTGCACGAAAAAAATTACGTGATGCTGATACGGAATCACTAGTACTTTAAGGTTATGGTGTTGCCAGATGACTAAACTTGGGATATTACGTTTTACATCTGACAATTTCTCCATAACCTTCTGGTGGGGCCATCTTTTGACAAACCGCGGAAACTTATTTGTACACCTAATACAAACATAGGTCCGACTAAACACGCACGACTTAACTGTTACAAAAACTTTAAACGCGTTTATTTCAAAACAGTATGTCGAAAGTCGGTGGGAGCTCTAGCTCCGCCAATTTTCAATCAATCATCTCGGGGTTTTTTTATTGTATTCGTGATATGATTATCTAGTGAAATACGTACGGGTTTTTCGAAATATTGATATTTGCGTATTTATCCAACATTAAGTAACGAAATTTAGGGTGAAAATTCTACTTTTTTCTTCAAACCGATGCCATTTCGTGGAAAATGCACATTTTTCAAAACGCATACGTATTTCACTAGCTTTTGGATTACAGAAAATAATTATTTTTTGTTCTGTGTTCTACGTCAATTCTGGACTGAGTTATTCATCCCACCTGGTTCATGGTTATTCATCACCTGTCAAGCCGCCATTTTTCACAATAAAATTCCACAAAAAAATTATTTTGTACTTTAATAGTAACGGAACACCTTCATGTAGTTCAATTTGAATAGGAACTTTCTAATTTTCGAAAAAAAAATCTGAAAAAGCGTTATTTTTGGAGAGGTCACTGTGGTGTTACCCCTCAAGACTTCTAAAAGATGTCTATTCATGTTGCATGAGACTTCTTGCATTGTTCTTAATTGGTTCTGAAGATATCTTTTAGACAACGAGTGCTGTCTGGGTACATGGCTGCCAATAAGATATGCATTGCCGATAAACATAGCCCATTATCCGATTTAATTGAATTCAACACGGCCAGAACTCTCTTTGTCCCCATATTACGGCTGAAATCGTGAAATTGCTGATTTTGAGCCTCATCTGAAAATCAGTCGATCATGGGATTAAGATTTATCTCTCGACCATTAACTGCATCTCTTCTCTGTCATGTACGTTGGAGTTCAACTGTAACATTAGAATATTCACAGAGTAACGGAGTGAACAGAAATTCACATTTTCTCATCACAGAAGCTAGAATAACATATACAAGGAAACGAGAATCATCTCTTCCAGGAGAACGTTCATTTAATTGTTTGTAAATTCTTGTAAAACTTTCTAACAACTAACAATACATGCATCGCTTTGACTAACATATGCTTCACAAAGGATTTACATTGATCGATATTTTGATGAATCAAATGTTTATAAATGAATTGTTCCCAAGCAGAGATCGGCAATAATGATTTTTTCATTAATGATTTCCAGATTTATAGTTCATTATCTCTAGAATCAGAATTTTCTTGTTCCTCAGTTTCCATCGTAACCTGCAAAAATGGAAAATATTGATTGAAATGCAAACTATAGAAAAAGAAAATTCTAATTCCAGAGATAATGATAATGAATCCCGAAATTATTACCGAAAAACATCATTATTGCCGATTTCTGTTCTCAAGTCAGTGAATTAGTCATGACTGATTATTTACCTCTTTTTTCTCACTTGCTCTGTATTGGGGAAAATGTTAGGTACGATTTTGGGATCGAACGTGAATATATACAGACATCAACTACCCAAGTATCGTATGTTCATCCTCCATTGAGAAAAATGAAATGCAAAAATTATCATTATTTCGGAAATTTGTTACCCGTAAAATGACGAAAAATGGAGCCAGCCTTAAACAGGTGAAAAATACCTTTTCATACGGCGAAAACTAACCTATTAACCTATGGTTAACTTATTTTTCATCTCTCCTTTGGTTTTATTGAGCAATCTATTGACATTTATTCCCTCAGTGACTACGACAACCATGAAAATAGTGTGTATTCTATACTGAAAAAACAATTTCTTCTAGTCAAACAAATGGTTATTTGTCTTGTATCAAAGAAATATTTATTGGTATCAACAACATATTCTTTGGAACCAAAATAATTTGTTTAAATCAAATAGACGGTTATAATCATTCACTTGATTCAAATTAATTATTTTCGTTCCAAAGAATATTTTGTTTATATTAATAAATATTTCTTTGGTACAGGACAAATAACAAATAATTCATTTGGCTGGAAGGAATTTTCTGTTCAGTGTACTGTAAAGCGTGTTACCTCAGACAGCACAAATGATCATTTCGAATTCACAGAAACTTCTGAAAGAACTTCTTCAACAGTCCCCGTTATGACAGCAAAAATGAATTCAATATGAACTCAATGAATTCAAAATGTTAAATGCCTGAATAGTTCTTTATAAATTCATGATATGAATTCTTTCTGAAGATTAAGTTATTCATCAAGAGTTAATTTTGAATTCAAACTATTCATAATGAATTCATGTTTACTGTCATCACGGGAGCTCTTTGCGGGAACTTTTGTGCTGTATAATACTATACCAAAAGGTGATTTCCACAACATTTATTTTTCTCGGTGTTTATATTCACTTAAGCGATGCGTTGAATCATTACCTTTTAACGTTTTCACTTCAGTATATCGCATCGGAAACTAAAAGAAGATTTATTTCTATTATCTGATCTTCTCCGATATATTCCTTTTGAAGAACCAAATAATTCACTCGAATATTCACCACTTAGAATATATTTCCCATTAAAACCATTCTCCATGCAGACAGCACATAAAAACAATTCTTGTACTCAAATGCCTGTACTATTTGAAATTCAAAACCAAAAAGCAGCAAAAAATGAAGTATAAAGAATTGCAAAAGAGAGTTGAACATCAATATATGAAACAACTATAAAGCAACAAACAAGATTGATGATAAATCTCAAGAGGATAATCGATGCTCGACTTGAATCACTTTATTTTTGACTAACTACCACGTACATGTACATGTACTTGCACACGAAGTTTGATTTTCTTCACAAAGACACGACTCACACGATTCACACCACCGTTGCACAAAATTGATCTACAGTTTTATATATCGCTTAACAATAACCAAACACACCATTAACAATATCATGAACACCCGATTCACAAACAGTATTTCATCGAAGAGCACCATGATTCATGTAAATGCACTTTTGCGATGATAAATTCGTTGATAACCATTCAAAGTGAAGACCTTGAGAATCTCCAGCGTCACTCGCGAGATCGTGATCCTCGACAAGAATTTTAGGGCAAATAAAGAAATTTTGTATAAAATATGAATCGAAATGAAGTTTGTGGAGGCCGGACAGGTTGATATTCGCAGTTCGCGGTTGCGCGCGCGATCGCACACACAACTGCGAGACTGCCGCGCGCGGCCAGCAAATTGCCTGCTTCCGGGCCTCATTACATCATTCTGTTACTCTGTTAACGCTCGGCCGGAAACCCCTCTTGCCTACCTCTCATCTAAGCATCATACGTATTCTCTTTCCCCTTTCCCCCTCCCTCACTCTTTCTCTTTTTGACTTTATCTTGTGCTGTCTTTCTAGTTTTACCGCATCCACCTACACATTAATACTATTTAAATGCACTGTCGCAACAACTGATAAGTATGTGTGTATGTGGAAAACGTGTCCATCTAAAATCATCCCATGGGCAATATGCTTTGTCTCTTTTACTCGTTCGGACTGAACTTCATACTAGTCTGTGGAATGGTCGTCAAATGATTCCAGAGAGACGTGTTTTCCGCTGAACACGAATTCAAAGAAGAATTTATCATGTATTTCAAATGGGAAAAAATATCATTGAACGAGGAATGTTTTTCCAATCATAATTTCATTCGATCACAGCGATCATTTATACGTATTCCAAATCAATTCCAGATTGTTCTCTATAGTTATTGCAATTTGCTGAGACTGGTATAATGCTTTGGTTCAAGTCAATTCACAATTTTTCAATCAGACTTGATTTGTAGATTCAATGGATGTTTTTGAATATACGTTCAATCCCCTGTAAATAATTGTGGTGCGATGACTGTAATCACGTAAATAATCAGTTCTGCATTTGTTGTATGTGTCTCTTACTTCCCGAGTACAAAGGAGTAAATTGAAGTTCAGAGAAAAAGAGGAAACTCCACCTATGAATTCTCTACATGCTTCAATGAAACTATACCAATCATGAAAGTAGAATCTGCGTGAATCGAGGGAATGGTGTTTATTTCTTCAAACAAACTCAAGATATTATTCTTGAAATTCTACAGAATTCCATTATACACATTGGAGAGTCGCAGGATGTAACTTCTCCACATAATTTATTATATTTATGATATTCACAGCATACATTACTATTCGATTTATGATAAAATGAGAGAAAACAGTTCTGTTTCTACATAATTACCCATGCAGGTATTGCCAAGACTGAAAAAAACCCAAGCTTGTCCCAAGGTAGGCACATATGTTAGAAACAAACCTTCGTAAAGAACAATTGGCCAAATATTGTTCCATGATTGTCACGTTATTCCCAATAGATAGTCAGTCATGGTACATGTGTTAATATTTTTGAAATGGTCCCTACATTTGGTACAAGCTTGGCACAAGTGTAAAAATCGAGCATTCGTGGAGAACAATTGTGTCAATATTGCCCACATGAGTAGCACAATGTTTATAAATATTGACTGAATTTTGAATTTACAATGGCTGAAGACTTGGGGATAATCATCGGTCCAGGACTGGCCCGATCTTCCTGCCATAATTAATCCTACATACTAGTTTTACACACCAAGCTAGATTTTATTGATCTAAGCAGGGATGTAGAGCGAAAGTTTTGATCTTTTCGAGTTCGCATCGTAGAGCGAGCGACCCTCGAAATTCATAATGGTGATCCGCTCGGGATAGGAGCAGGTAACAAGTACTAAGGATTGAATCCGAGTGAGAGCCGAAGCAGGTTCTAATACAATGAATCCGCTCCCGAGTTGTACCTGAGAGCGGTCGTATACTTTAGATCCTTGAGCGATCGAATCCTAAGACCATGCGAGCGGCTCGAATCACGAGTTAAACTCTTCAACGAGTTGGGACTTTAACTCAACTCGGGAGTCGAGCCGAAGAGCGAGCGGATACTTTAACTCCTTAAGCGATCGAATCGTTGAAAGATCGAAGGATTCGATCAAAGAGTTAAACTCCTGATCGAAAAAGAGTTTTACTCGTGTCAGAGGATAGTCTATCAGCTGAATATGAGAGTGCGTATGGAAATTATGTCCATGGATTCTGTGGATGGGGGTCTGAATTTTTTTGGTCGTAGAATCCGAATTTGAAATTATTGTCGTAAGATTCGTGATCTGAACAATTCAATTGTTTATAACAAAACACAGATCACGAATCTTACGACAATAGTTTCAAATTCTGATTCTACGACCAAAAAAATTCAGACTCCCATTCACAGAACCCACGGACATAATTTCCATACGGACTCTCATATTCAGTTGATGGACTAATCTCTGACAAGAGTAAAACTCCTTTTCGATCAGGAGTTTAACTCCTTGATCGAATCCTTCGCTCTTTCTACGATTCGATCGCTCAAGGAGTTAAAGTATGCGAGAGCCCGGAGGTTTAACTCCTCAAAAGAGTTGCTCGCTCGGGATCTAAAGTGTCCTCGCTCTTCGAGGGATCGCTCTTTGGAGTATCCAGCAGGTATGAATCCTCACACATCCAGATCGCAGAAAGAGCGATCCTTTGTGAGAGTTCAGGTAACCGGCTCTTTATATGATTAGCTCTACATACGAGCAAACATACAGCACTCTTCGCAAATCCTCATCCCGCAGGTATCGATTACTTAAAGAGCCAGAAACCTTTTACTCATCGACCGAAAGTTCTTCTTACGATCGATACGTGTTTTCATCACGAGCGATTCAGGAGTTATATTGCCGCTCGGATTTAATCCTCATCCCTGGATCTAAGTGAGGATAGAACTCCACTCAATGGTAATAGGATACTTTTAAATGCAATCATACACGGAGATCAACTGATTTTGAAGAATTCTTCACAGAATTTTAGGATGTCTGGCTCATTTTGAAGACCATCAATTTTAATGAAACTTTGCAGTTTTGCAAGGCTTAATATCGAACCAAAAACCCTCGAATCATTCGTCCAAATGAACAGCCAGATAAGATAACAAGGATCATACAAACTTGTCCCAGTCTTGTCACATTTTTTCTACCATTTGAAGATAATTCATGTACGGTATTCTGAGGGAGAGAATCATGAACTGAAATATGAATCAATTACTTTTTTCATCCATATCTGCGATCAAAGAAGCATGGTTGATGCTTGGTAAATGAATTGGACCGGGCCTGGCAAAACCACTGGCCCAAGCTTGTCCTGATCTTATCATTCCCAAGCCTGGGCCAAGTTTGGCAAATTATTCGAGACAAGTCTCGGCACGTCTTATGCCAGGCTTGGTTCATCATTGGGCCATTGGTCCATACACACATGGGTTTAGATGGAATTAGGTCGTGATTCTTCTAGGAGCAGAAGTTGATTGAATATTTGAGAATCAAATTAGAATTATTCGAATTCCAAGAAATTGTACGCAACACGAACTACTGTTTGAGGTAAAAGACCCTATACTCGATCAGGGACTAGAACCCGATCATTTTCATTATTCAATGAATTTACGAAGTAATTTAGCTAGAAGTTTCAATTGTAGAAGTTAATTTTCGATCCAATAATTACAAGAAATGTTTTGGTTGAAGAATTTTTGCAACAACTAAACCACAAAAACCTGGAATATAAGGGTAAACGTCCACTGATCGGGTATAGGGCCTCTTACCTTATTTGTATTCATATTCCCCTTAACGCTGTAGAAAAAATTCACTGAAAACTCCCAGTACTATACTGGAAGCAATCAAACTCTACATTTCTGCAGGAAAAATACGTTCAAATTATAAAAATTCCAGTACACCTATTGGCAAATTGAAATGAAAACCATGTAATTTCATGTAAAATAACAGAAATTGATTTGTACATAAACAGGAAAATTCGTTATGAATAGAAATCTTCCAGTTCCATGGTCCCGGGAAGTTTAATTCCATCAAATGATGTAGTGTTTAGACACTAGAAATTCAGTATAAACAGTTTCGATGCTCATTTTTCATCGTACTTGACTCTCCATAAATTATCCAATCAAAGATAGAACCATAAAAATGTATGAGAAATAAAGTTAATTTGCCTTCCCCATTGCTTCTTACACTGAGAGAAATTCATACTCAAATTTACTATGAAATCATGGGAATGGGGGAACATACTGACTTCTAATGAAATTTACTGTGGCATAAAAATAGAAACCTGATCGAATTCATAATGTTTTCCAGTAAATTTCATTAGAAGTCAGTATGTTCCCTCATTTCTATAATCTCATAGTGAATTTAACTATAAATTTCTCTCAGTGTAGTCAACTTGAATTAAAGAATACGTTTTTCACTCATTTTTACACTGTTCGAAGCGAAATTTAAAGAAGTAAAGTTGAGGATTTATATGAGTAAGAATCAGATATATTAGAATTGTTTTGTCTAGGAATTACGTAAATTTTCGCTCCCATTAAAAAACCTATCCTCCAAACCCTTCCAACAATCTGTATAACTTGATTTTTTTGAAGTTCAAATCATTTATAGAAACGAAACAAAAATTGAAACTCACAGGATCTGATGAATCCCTGTTATTCATCTTCTCGAATCAATTCTTTGTAATTTTTTGCAACTCAAAACATAGATCAAAGAATGTATTGCAAGATTTTGGGTGTTCAACAGCTGAGTAGTTCGTAATTTGATTACTGATTCGTTTCAATGAACGATTCAAACTTCAGGAACATCATAGCTTGGTGTCCGTGAACTGCATTGTTGGGAAAATTCTTCAATCTGTTACAAGATTTGATCATAGTTGTTGAATTCAATATTAGTGATGGAATGAAACCATTCAAAAATTACACAGGCCTACAAAATTGAACTTTTTGTTTGGTGCAACAACTGTATCATACTTTTCCGAAGTATTTTGGCGCGCTGAATCCGAATCTGGCTTCAAAATTGCATTATTACGTGTGGTTTTTGAGATATTTCAACGTCAAAGTGTGAAAAACACCGTTTTTCGACATATTTGAGATTACGTGACGTCAGAATGTAATTTTTTCTCATGAAACTAGTAGATGCACCTCAAAATATAATCCATCCCCTTCCGAATGCCGTTGAGTTTGCTCGAATATCTTTTTTTTTACTGTGACACGACAATTTGAAATTTGTGTGTTCATGGATTTAGTGAATAGGTGAAATAACACAATTTTCAAACTGTCGTATCTCAGAGAAAAAAAAAGATATTTGAACAAACCTAATCGCATTTGGAAGAGAATGACTCATATTTTGAGATAATTTGAAGAATAATTTGATAAAATGTTCTTAAACTGTGGAATAATTGAATAAAATGTTTCAAAATCGTGCATTTTCATTTTATTTTACACCTGCGATTTCTTGAAAACTACACGTAGCATTAAAAAAATAAGTATATTTCCAGAGCCAGGGTATCGAATATACTCAAAATCTGCTTTAGTTTTAGCGGCACCAAGATCATTGTAGACCTGTGTTATTTAATCACTCTCACGAATATTTTATTGAAATTGAGTAGAAAATTCTCAACATTAGGAATTATATTATCGAATTCAATATTTGATGATGAAATTGGAAAAAACTTTCTAATATTCTCTCAAACTGAAGACAGATTTTTCGTTGACAGCGCAAAGGATCTTGATTTTCAGGATTCTAGAGCAGATCAAGTCATTCGAATGTGATTCTAAAATCACAACAAATGTCGATAAATTGATGCAATGATAGATAAACCGAGATAACTGTTGATTCGAATCGAACAAGTATTCTCTCAAATTGGAGTGAATTTGATTAATTCGAAGGACACTCGATCTATCCAAATACACCCATTAAATATCAATCTCATGCACCCTATCCACATTTATTACACAAATAAATGAATTTTCCTGAAATGAAGAAGAACAGAGCTAAATAAATAACGAGTGGCGAATACTACGATCGGTTGGTAAGTTTTATTTTGGGAATAAACACAAAGATATAATTGAAATATGAAGACAAAAAAAGAATAATGTAGAAGAATTTTTTCATCCGTTTCACACACATTTCACCACGCGTGTGATAAACGAGCACGTTGAGTGCGCAACGGGCATTACAGCAAGGGTGCCATGTATAAGATTTACAATGTTTTGTATGGGAAAAAAAACTATCGCATTTGTAGATAGCGTGTAAAGGACGGACTAGGTAATAAATTTAAAAAGAAAATGCAACGAGGTTTCGGTAATTTAGCGTTGAAAATGCGTGTCCCCGCATTTCGCGAAATATCGTTGTTTCTTTGTAGAGGAGCGGTTCGCGGGTCACGTGTGTGTGGGCGTTGTACAACATATTTTGTATACATGTGTGGAAGAGCAACTCGAGCACGCATGGTCGTTAACGATTCTATTTAACCTTCTCGAACTTTAAAATGCTGTGTGTGTACACATACAAAATAAAAATCTCAGAGGTCATTTGACTGAATCAAGTTGTTGGTGGTTTCTTATATACGCGAAGAATATGAAAATACAATAAGTTCATTGATTCTTATCAGCAGGACTGTTTTGAAACTTCTCAAGGCTTTCAACGCATTTCCCACTTGAAGCTCCTAGAATTACAAAATTTTGAAATTCTATATAATTTATATGTGAAATTAAATACACTTTATTTATGAGTGATATATAATTTTGAGAATTGTTCCATCCGGGATATAGAGATGGAGAACCCTTCCACCGGTACCTTGAGACGGCTTTGCTCATTAGAGCGAGTTTTCTGATCAATTGTTCAGTCAACCCTGGTGAAAAAATCTCTCTGAATCTCTCTGAAAATTTCACGATTCAGAGGGATTCAGAAAGAATCAGAGAAATTCACAGCAATTCAGCGTGGTACAGAGGATTTCAGAAACTAGTGGATTGAGAGAACTTGTGCCTTGAATTTTTCAGAAGGATTCAGAAAAATTCAGAGGAACTCAGAGAGATGCAGGGAAATTCTGGGAAATTCAGAGAGGAACAAATTCAGTAAAATTCTTGGTCCTGCATTTCAGAGGCGTTCAAGGAGTGTCAGACGCTTTCAGAGATAGATGAATTCAGAAAGATTGTGCGTAGAACTTTTCAGAGATATACAGAGGAATTTAGAAAGATTCAGAGTCATTCAGAGAGATTCAGAGGAATTCAGAGAGGAATTAATTCAGCTAAATTTTTGGTTCAGGAGTCCAGAGGTATTCAGGGAGTGTCAGAGACTCACAGAGACAGGTGAATTAGGAAAAATTGTGCTTGGGATTTTCAGCAAGATTCAGAGAGATTCTGCGGAATTCAGAGAGATGCGGAGAAATTCTGGAAAATTCAGAGAGGAGCAAATTCAGTAAAATCTTGGTTCTGCGTTTCAGAGGCTTTCTGGAAGTTTTAGAAACTTCCAGAGACAGATACAGTGAGAAAAATTTTGCGTGGAATATTTTAGAGATATTCAGAGGAATTTAGAAAGGTTCAGAGTAATCCAGAGGAATTTAGAGGAAGCTCTGAAATCTGAATACATGAAATTCCGGGATATTTAGAGGAATTCAGAGAGATTCAGAGAAAACCAGAGAGATTCAGAGGAATTCAGAGGAAGCTTTGAAATCTGAATACATTAGATTCTGGGAGATTTAGAGAAATTTAGAGATATTCAGGTAAATTCAGAGGGAGCTTTGAAATTGTGATATATAAAATTCTGAGGGATTCAGTGATATGCGGAGAAACTCGGAGAAATTTGAAGAATTCAGAACGTATCACTATCGGAAAAGTCTCTAACTTCCTCTGAATGACTCTGGAATTACTCTGAATCTTCCTGAAATTTGTCCCAAAATATAGAGAGATTCAGAAAAATTCAGAGAGATTTCAGAGAGATTCAGAGAGATTTTTTTCACCAGGGAAGAATTGACATGCTTTGACAGGATTTGTAACATTGTGTGTACAATTGAATTCCTGGCCCGTGTATTCAGTCAATTATTGCACCTGCTCAGATGTAGAATATTTTCCTTTGTACAGTTATTTCAAAGTGCTATCCTCTAGTTTTGTAATGAGGTACTGAGGTATGGTTGACATAACGTCAAAAGAAGCGCTGTAAGAGGGACCCTGGTGAAAATGAAGCGTTGAAGCGCGACGAAAGCGTGACGAAAACGCGAGCGAAGAGTCATCTAAGCGTAACAAGGAGGCACCTAAGCGTAATTTAGGAGTGAATCGGAAGATTTCCACGTTTCATTTGTTTCAATACCCGCTTCCTTCACTTTTGGATTTTCACCAGGGGATGTAGATGAATGATAAATGAATGCACTGGTTTTTACACAATAATATCCAGCACACGGAAAAAAAATGTTCAACTGTATCAACTGAATTTGAGCTGCTGCAGCGAGATATCTAGTTATGATAGCTAAAATCTAGCTGATCCAGCTAAACATTGTTTTCCAGACGACGTGCAGGCTTGGGAATTCAAATCACCGACTGATCAGTTACCTTTCTTCCCAATGGTAATGAAGCGAAAGAAAAAATGGTGATTGGCGCATCAATCAAAATCACTCCTAAAGCGGATACTATACCGTATAGGGGAACAGTGGTTAATAGATCAGGGAATCTTTATTCAACAATCGCGTAGGTTGAGTTGAAAATTCTACCGCTCCTGTTCCAATTGTGCCTGGCAACATCAAAGAGACCGGGTTAACAAAAATGCATTAACTAAACTGGCTAGAAACGATATAACTGGAGAAATAAGATTTGAGACACTGCCCTCTTTTCACATCCCAAACTGTAAAAAATCCTCCAATTTGTGGTAATTTCCGGAAGATTTCTTGTAGCACACCTGAGACTCAAGGTTATTTTCGCCAAAAAGAGGTATGGATCGACATACGTTGGAAGAGAAATCCACATGAAAGCTCAAACTATGGCTCAAAGCTGCTACTATCAGGGTAATCTGTCTTACGCGTTTCCCATGCGTTTTTCTCAATGAATTGAAGAAAAATGTTGGAAAAAAGAACAAGAAAAAGATTTTCCCAGCTTGAGGATAAAGGGCTGTAAACAATAGCAAATGCAAAAAGTAGTTTCAGAAATTTCAGGGTCGCGAAGAATTGAGAGACAGCTTTTGGAAGAAAATCCTCATCCCGCTCAATTAGAAGTCGCGAATTCACTTTGAAATGATTACATCAGTCTGTTCAGGGTGTCTAGTAGTCGAAAATTTCAACAGAATCAATCAATCATAAAATCGGGTTGAAAAGAATGGCCAATGAAACAAATTGAAAATTTCTGGAGTCAACATCCTGGTTTGGTATAATTCGAAAAGAAGATCGGTAGATTTTGCATGTACTTAATTATTCTGTGAACAAATAGAGACGCCTCGTCACAACTCCAAGAAAAAGAACTTTTTGCGTAAAGTGCTGACTTATTTGAATTGTAAGCGCATATGCACCCATTCATCGAGTTGTTCTAACTTCCCTTTTTCCCGTGTAGCTACAACAGTACGTAGAATCTCTTTTTATTTATGATGCATACTTCAATTTTTATTCACAACTTCACTACGATTTTTATTTTTCGTTTTGTCGAGTTTTCAAATTAATTTCAAAAAAATCCTACATACTGCTGTCCCTTATATCATATTATATCAAAATTTCCTTAGTTTATGATTGTACCTTCGAGTTTACAAGAGTTATTTGTTCAGTCACGGATAAAAAAAGATATGCGGAGAAAAACACGAAGCAACACCATCTTGTTGTTTACAGCTCCGAAAAAATCCAAAAACACACTTCAAGAGTTGTATAATGAAGAACTTTCTACCGAATTTCGATATGTTGTTTAGTCTTCTTGAAAAAAATCCGAGAAATTTTTTTTCTTTCGGCCTCTGGAGTGGTTACCTCTTCAAGCACAATCCCACACCACCGCCACCAATATAGCACGTCGCTTCCATGTCACTCTGCGTGAAATTTCCCTTGTCAAAGTAGGCAGGACATTTTTCCTATGGCTCTACGTCCCATTCACCTCAAATCCACGTGGTGCGACGTGGAACCGACATGTCTTATCCGTGACGGTGCTGAAAAGGAAATTTCTTACTCGAAGGAAATCGTCTTTTAATACCTTCCTGTCTTCCTTGCGGTCACTTCGATTTGATAGCTCTTGCAAGCCCGCGATAAACCATTAACCTATCCTCTTTGCTAAACGACTCTTCATGATTTATTGGTACAACAATTGGCACCCTGGTGAAAGAGACCTCTCAAATCCCATTAGAAAAGAATTAGGTAATAGGAAATAAGGCGTGCTTTTGTCACTTACCTCATTATTTCCTATTACCTTCATCAAAACCAAAAGTTATCAGTTATTTCATCACTTAACCTCTCTCTATGATATATGAATTTCGAGCATTTCGTAATGAATAATTCATTCCAAGAAACGCTAATGTTATTGTTTAAGGATTTCTATGGGAATAGAATGTGTATTCAACACCGTCAGAAATATCTGGAAGTTTTTTCCAATCACGTACATGAATTCAGGTTCATACACATTTTACGTTACATTTGATGTACAAAAATATGAAGAAACTATGGATTAGGCTACAGGTTACAGTAAATTTGATGTGAAATGTGTATGAAAATGAATTCATCCACGTACTTGAAAAAAACTTCCAGCAAAATCATTAAGATTAATGCAAAAGTTTCTAACAGTGAATGATATCGAACAATTATCGAGAAACAAAGGTCCGATTCCAAGTTCAGAACTGTGATAAGAACCCATCGTTTAAAATTGAGTGACTGATAGTCATTCGAGCCCTTTTATAATTTTTGGATTCATTAATTTCATTTTGCACTGCATGGAGAAAATTTTATAGTAAAAATTGATATATTTATATCGTAGCCGGGGGATATACTTTATTTTGGCGGAAAGAATCATGAGTATGCGACAGATTACCACAACTCTTCTTGAAGTCAGTATGCGGAGTAATAAGGAAATACAAAGTTACAGTTCCTTTCGTCATAATCGGGCATATCCCACAGGTACGATACTATGTCTAATACTCTTTAATATAAACTTTTCTCTATGCGCGGAATAAGTTTTGTTTATTTTCATCCGTTTCCAATCCCAAGAGCAGAGCCGGATTTAGAAATTTTGTTCCCTTTTCCAACGCACTTATAGCAAAGGATAGGTGATAGGCACAGCAGTCTAGTATTTATCTCTCGTTCCCAGGTATGCTTTGACAAACGGACCGTGCTTGGTGCCAAGCTTGAGTCAATGCTAGTCAACACCGGGCCTAGCTTGGCTGCTAACATTGGCACCAAACTAGATCAATGTCTGGGATGATAACAATGTTCAATGCTTGGCATCCATGCTTGCAATCGATATTGTTGCCATTATTAATATGCAATACTAATTTGAGCTGAATGAGTGGGATAGATTTTTCATTGGCGTCCAAGTGTAGCTCGATGGCCAACCATGTTACTAAGCTAATTAGTCTATGTTATTAGTTAATGCTAGTTATTATCGCGTGTAGCTTAATTACCAACAATATTATCAAGCTAGGTCAAGGTGTTTAGGATGATAATAACGTTCTCTGCTGAGCATTCAGCTTTCATATATATCTGAAATCCAACACGGCAAAATATGCTTAGTCCTAGCACTGATGTTCAAGACGCTATCAAGGTTTGGTTAGCTATGAGGAGCCAAGCATTGGTCAAGGCTTGGTTAACGAGAATTGAATCAAGCACGACAAACTATATCAACGCTCAGTCAACTATGGCGGACCATGCATCGGCCAAGGCTAGGCCAACCAAACTTGGCATACCAAGCTCGACGCCGATCATGGTGCAATTGTCAGTCTTGGCATTACGAGCCTGGGTTACACATTAATTCAAGAGGGAAATCAAATTTCTAAATCCAGCGCTGCCCAAGAGATTCATTATACCTTAAATATGGAAAACCATACACAAGTCCTGAATCATTGTAACCACACTGAATGAAGTTTTCAATCGTGAAGCACAGCAATATATAAGCTCTCAGTTAATAATGTTTTCTTTCCTTTTTCTTTGAATGATTTTATGTTCATCACTTCATCATACAAATTTGGTTAACATTCAAGGCATCGTTCTTTTATTCTCGTGTGTTTGATAAAATATTCTCTGTTCAAAATTTCATACATTGAGAGGAAGGTGTTTGGCTGTGACGGCTCAAACTTAGTTGTCCCAGCTAAATCTTAGCTGGCGTAGATAAAAGTCTGGTAATCTGACATATGCACGGAGAGAAAAAATTTTCTGACGCAGCAAATCGAGGTATTGTATATAGAATAGCAAAATTTTTTGCTGACCTAGCTAAAAATTTACTATAACAGCAATCGTGTTAGCTACGACAGCAATTTTCTAGCTGTGGCAGCAAAAAATGTTTGCTCCGCCAGCAAATTTTCAGTATTATATACAGAATAGCAAACAAATTTTGCTGGGATAGCAAACATTTTTTGCTGCCACAGCTAAAAATTCGCTGTCGCAGCTAACAAGATTGCTGGAACAGCAAATAGTTTGCTGTCACAGCAAAAAATTTGCTGCTCTGGCAAAAGGAACCCAGCAAAAGTAGATTTCGCTGCCACAGCGAATTCCTTTTTCTCCGTGTGTATAAAAGAATTTATTCAGAAGAAATGAAAAATTCATGTGGGAGGAACAAAATTTATTCGCTTAACTGAAACTAAACGTTTTTGCTCCGTGTAAACCACTCCGGAGTACCTTAGGAATATGAACTTGGTCATCCTCAAAGATTTGAATTGGAGAACCCATGTGTGCATCAACATTGAGTCAATTTCAGCCCATTCTTGGCAAATCCAGGCCAATTTTGCGCCAGGACAGGGTTAAAGTTGGCTCAGTGTTTGTGCACACATGGGAAGCAGTCAATTCAGGGTCTGAGAAATGAAATTGCATTGAAGTACAGCAAAATGTTATAAATGCGTGAAGGTACCTAACGGAGACTACTCGTTTTAACCTTCAGCGCACCTTGTTTTATCCATATTTCAGACAACTAGACTTTTATTTACGCCAGCTAAAGTATAGCTTGGACAAGATATGCGGCAATTGAGAATAACTCTCCATCTGAGGGATAGGAATTTTGTATTCGAACCGATGTCTTTTCATAAACTGAAATAAAAAATCCTTCCATTTGTGAATAAAAACTAATCAAGAACGTGTAGACTCGGAATTATGTGGTTTTTTTATAGAAGCAAATAACATTATTTTCTGTTTAAACAAAATCAAAAACATTCTTCGGGCAATCCTCATTCTTCCACGTTTCATATCCTGAAATAGCAAAATAAATGTCTTTGATTAATTGAAAATCCCATATACTTCTTTATTGAAGTGACAACATCGATTTCTGCTACACGGAGACAAATTTGGAGTTAAATTTACTATGGTATTTTGTAACCGAGGAACAGACTGAACTTACAATGAAATTTACTATGACGAGACAATAGAAGCCTGATGATATTTATCCATCAGAAATTCAATCTGTTCCTCGGTCGCAATAATTCCATGATAAATTCAACTAAAAATCTCTCTCCTTGTAGGTCATTTATTTACCTAATAAAAATTCTCAAAGGACTCTTCCTTTTTTTCAAACATCCTGAATAATATATCACGCGACACTAAAAAAATGTCTCTTAGATACCTTCGCGGAAGATTTTTTGGAGATTTTAGCGAGACATCTTTTACCAGTCTTTCAAATATCTTTGTTGCATGAAAAATCTTCTATATCTCTTTGGAACAATACGTTTTCCACACTCAGAAAAGAAAAGTTGTTGAAACAAGAAAACCTCGGAAATTTGCTTTGCTCATATGGCAAAACTTGTTGCGGAATTACTAAAGAATTTGCCATTACAGCAAAAATCTTGCTCTTTTAACAATCAGGAATTGTAGATATACAGACGGCTAAAGTTTTGCTAAATCAAAAAAGCAGATTTTTCGGAATCGCTTTTTCTGCAAGAATTTTCCTCTGCGTGTATAGCGTTTCTGTACTTTGTTCTGAGAAATAATTCAGCAATTCCATCACATAAATTTGCGAGACTTCCGGTGTTATTGGTAGATGACTTTCAATGCCACAGTCATTATTTGGGATTATTCAATTTGAACTTGTAAACTTTCGAGATTATTTTCGTTTGTTATTTTCTGTACCGCACCCCTAATTTTGAAAAAATGAAAACGTGACTCGAAGACAACCTACGATCCTCACACGTGGATCGCAAGTCTGATAAAAATGGTTCAAAACGAATTATAAAAGAAGTGAGAAAAAAGGTGAAGTGTTGTGTTTTTATTTTTAACTCACCGTCAGCGCGGGCTCCAAACGCTCTTTTCTTGTCCAGTTCTCTATCGAATATCCAATCAAGGAAACAGATCTACAAACACGTTGAGATGCACAAATATCGTTCAAATTTCTGAAACGATGATTCCCTATATTATCACTTCTTATTTGTTTCCTTATTCCGTGGTCTCGACCGTTCCCTCCAATGAATATCAATTAACAAGATGGTACCGTGTTGTGAAATAAAAATCGCGCGTGAATAAAATACTAAAAGTCACTTTAACGATAAGTTGGCACGCGAGATTAAGTACTATACAGCGAATTCAGTGAGTAGTCACATTACGGACAACGACAAACCACTCTTCACCATACAACATTCAAACACCACCATTTGTATCATTGTCCACTCTTTCTACAGGTTATCTCAAATTGATCGAAGGTACAAAGCAATATTGATATTTCATTTGATCTTCGTTAGAAAAAGAAAATTCATGAAATCATAAAATGTATGTCAATGTCAATGGGGTAGGAATAATAACGAAACTGTATATTCCGTTGTGCAAAACTTCAGAACCAAATGGAACTGATGAAAGTTATAATTGGTATCCTTCTCATGATAAAAATTCGAAGAATAATCATTGTCACAAAGCACAAGCACAAAACATAACACGCCGATGTTGTTACATAGAAGTCAAATGGACGGTTAACAGAGAAGAGAAGAGAAACACACCGGTCCCGGTATTATCAATCCGCGGTCCGACGATTGGCTGTGTATTGGAGCCTGCGCCTGAAGAAAACCTCCTGCCTCCTCTCTGCCAGGGAACCCTCCCCCCTTTGATAAAAGGGGGTGATCCTCCCCTCTCTTCGCCAACTTCTTCTCAATCTATTCCAACCCTACAACCCTGATACGGGATAAAGGGATGAGTTTTGTCGGAGAGGGAACATAGAGAGGAAAACCATCTCTAACTCTATATACGGTATATATGTGTGCTTTTAGGTACAGAAAATCCACGAGTCGAATCGGCTCCTTAGAGGCGGGATCATCCACCTCTCCGTACCCTCTATCCCCGTTGGTGGATCATCCACAAAACTCTATCCTTCTCCAACCCGTGTGGGCTGTCTAACACTTCTGAACGTATAAATTTGATGCGTATGCTTTGGTAACTTCGCACAACCATTCACCACCATAGGATATATCCCTCGCTCTCTAAAGATAAAAGTATACGGTGGGGGTATGAGACAACGCCACATACACATGGTCTATGGTGGATCACATCGCACAACGTGGAAAGTGTAATCGTACGGTCCTATCTCTTCTTTTTCTTCCGACATTTGCCTTCCTCTTTTATCGCGGCCATAACAGAGATTCGAACCATCGAAAGAGGAAAAGAGGAAGGATAGATTATCGGGGAGAAAGAAGAGGAAAAAAGGAAAAATCGTTTCCACGCACGATACGAGCAAGAGCTTCTTCACTCATCAGGTTTTTGTCATCTCTTCGTGATTACATGAAATGCGGGGTGTAAAGTAAAAATGTTGAGCCAAAGAGGGTTTTTCTTATCTAAAACATGACGATAAGGTGAGCAAATAGGATGAATTTTTTTGTTATTCCAAAGTCGCGCAATCGACATAGATAGAGTTCGTTGTTGCCACAATATATGATGTTTCGAATGAAAAAAATATGTCGATAAATTGATACTTGCGATGATGTATCTTGCTAGTCTTTGAATTTGCAGAAAACTCCCTATCTTTTTATCTGGGAGGTTTATCTCAAAAAAAAGGTAGATTCACCTCGAGCGGTTTTCATAAATGTAAAAACATGAACAACTGAACTCCAGATAACTATAAAGAAAAAAGGAACTAAGCTCACTTAGATTAGTATGTTCAACATTTTCGAGTTAACGACCTACTGCGGCCATTAATTCAAAAATCAGGGCCGCTTGGCGCCTCATTGAACGACTGAAGGGTTAATTGAGCTGCCTGCAATCGAGTCATTCGATAACTGATTGTTATGAAGCGCTTATTAGTCAACAAGTCTTCAGTTACTGCCCAGTTTCTCATCTGTTTTCAAGATTTCCTGATAGTCACTCATAAACTGGACATATTAATGGGATATAATTCTAACGAGCCAACTGTCTAAATCTGAAAGAGTGAAAAATCACATGTTTCACTCCACTAAGTCTCAAAAGTGAGCCAGTCCGCTTCGAGTGGAAAATTGACCCTAGAATTTGAGTGGCTGTGAGTTTCTAACCTTAAACCTTAGAATATCACTCTGGAAGAGTGGAAATTTCACTTTTGGCTGGCTGAAGAGTGAAGACTCACTCTAAAAATTTTAGAGAGAACTCTGACGTACAGTTAGTTTCAAAAATCTCCAAACTCCAAAACAAAAACACAATTCTCATCAGCTTTTGTGAGATCTTCAATACGTTGTGAAGTGGATTTTTTCCAAAATCAAGAATTATTCCATTAGAAACCCTCGAAGAATTCACAACGCATAATTCCTCAAGAAAAAAGAATGCTAAAATTATCTTGAAATCATACATAAAACTTGTACCATGGAAGGAGTTTAATAAAAATTGCAACACACGAAGAAAAGAAATTTCCAAAAAATAGTAGAGTTCACTGACATTTGTCGCATTTGGAATTGCAGGCACATGAAATTCAAATTCAGTGATGAGAATTGCAGAAATCGCCAATCCTGATAGTGATTCACAAAGATATTACATGGCATTACAGTTTGTAATCCTTCACATATGATGATCAGTAAATTACGTAGCTCATTCCACTGAAAATATATTGAAAACATTTATTGCTACCCAAGCGTGTATTTACTACGGGTCCAATGTGGGCCCAACTCTGGGATGATAATATCGTTTCCAGCCTGGCTGTATTGCTTTGCCCGAGGACTAAGTGATACAATGGGCCCTGACCTAAGCCGATCTTGGCTCAACTTAGGGCCGAACTCGCACCAAAGCTCAACATTTCCATTTTCTGCAAACTATTAGGTGTACAAATAAGTTTCCGCGGTTTTTTATAAAAAATTAGGAATTTATTGTAAAGGAAAAGTACATTACGTTTTATTCAAAGTATTTTCCATCATTTGCCACTACTTTTCCCCATCTTTCTGGCAACATTCGGATACCCCGTCGAAAAAACTCTTCATCTTTTGACGCTATCCACAAATCTAGCCAATTTTTGGTGTCTTCATATGATGTGAAGCGCTGCTCAGACAGACCATGTGCCATCGACCGGAACAGGTGATAATCAGAAGGGGCTAAGTCTGGTGAATACGGCGGGTGGGGTAAAACTTCCCAGTTGAGTGTTTCCAAGTATGTTTTTACCGGCGCCGCAACATGTGGACGAGCATTATCGTGTAAAAGAATAATTTTGTCGTTTCTGGAGTAGTAATGGGCGCGTTTTTCCTTAAGTGCCCGACTCAATCTCATCAATTGTGTTCGGTAGAGAGCTCCAGTAATGGTTTCGCTTGGTTTCAGCAATTCATAATACACGACACCAAGCTGATCCCACCAAATACACAGCATGAGTTTTTTTCCATGAATATTCGGCTTAGCTGTCGATGTTGATGGTTCGCCGGGCTTAACCCATGACTTTCTCTTCTTTGGATTATCGTAGTGAATCCATTTTTCGTCACCAGTGACTATACGATGCAAAAAACTCTTTTTTTTATTCCTGGCAAGCAGCATTTCACTCATGCATAATCGGCGTTCAACGTCTCTCGGCTTTAGTTCATATGGAACCCAATTTCCTTGTTTTTGAATCATTCCTAACGATTTTAAACGATGTGAAATTGCTTGTTGAGTCACTTGTAGAGTAAGTGCAAGTTCTTTTTGCGTTTGGGACGAATCTTCCTCCAATAGTACTTCTAATTCCATGTCTTCGTACACTTTCGGCCTTCCACTGCGTTCTTTGTCTTTAATGTCAAACTCACCGTTCTTAAACTTTTGAAACCATTCCTGACAACTTCTCTCACTTAAAGCAGCTTCACCATTTGCTTCTAGAAGCAATCGATGCGCCTCAGCTGCAGATTTTTTCACATTAAAGAAGTCAATCAAAAGTTCCCGCAAATGATGCTTATTCGGAATAAAACTTGACATTTTTGCACGAAAAAAATTACGTGATGCTGATACGGAATCACTAGTACTTTAAGGTTATGGTGTTGCCAGATGACTAAACTTGGGATATTACGTTTTACATCTGACAATTTCTCCATAACCTTCTGGTGGGGCCATCTTTTGACAAACCGCGGAAACTTATTTGTACACCTAATATAATTGTATGGGAACAAACAATAGGGCCAAGATTAGTCCAAGATAGGTCCCATTGTCATTTCTCAATACTGGATTCAAGCAAATGGACCCTGCTTGAGCCCATTGTCAATATCAGCGATACACACTTGGGTATATTAAATAGTGAACTCTGCTATTTTTCAAGAGGCAGTTGAAAAATATCCACGTGAAGTTACGGGATTTTTTGTTTTAAATTAACCCTCAGTTACCCCACGTATTTTCGTATGCTTTCGTTGACCTTTCGTTGTGCTTAGAAATCAACTAAATGTAGCTTTTTCCATGATCAAAAATGTACTATGGCTCTTGAATTTGATCCTTGTTGTGGTTAAAAATCGTACCTCTCTCCACCTCTTTGGACAGAAGATCAGATTTTCGAAAACCTTTTGTTCCTTTTAGACCCCCGTGGGGTAACTGAGGGTTAAGTGAAGAACAAAGGAAAATTACAGACACAGAAAAATTTTTGTTGACCAAGTAAAGTTTTCTTGTTGGAATAGAAATTATTCTACCACCCGTCAACTACTCAAATTGCATAGAACGACCGTGTTTGTAGCGAGTAATGAGAAGGATCGTAAAATAATACTGACCTGGGGTGTTGATACAGGTTGCGAATCGAAGACAAGAACCACCACGTTCAATCCAGTGGCCTTTCTGTTTTTGTTCTTGCATGCTTGATATATGACCAAATTTTATTCGTATAAGAACCTGATATCAGTTCGAAAAGGGTATTGAACACAAACGCACCCGAAATATTGATATTTTGACGTAATACAGACTGCGGATTACCACAGGGGTGGAATGTGGAGGGGAAAATGTTCACTGAAATTGCATACAGATTTTCACAAAATAAACATTATGATGGTTTTAAAATTTGTATACTTCAAATCCTTATCAGTTCACCATAATCTGTATGTAGATTTATATTCAATTTCTCGATGTTATAAATACTCCACGTGTAATAATATCCGTTATCACCTCTAAATCCTATTATCTTTGTAAACAGTCATTTGAAATCAATGTCGAATTCAGTTAATCATTGAATGCAGTGATCTATGAACTATACATTCTTCACGCACGTATTCCATGACAACCATTCTACGATAATTATCAGATATGTGCGTGGAGAGGGAGCTGCGTATCTTTTGATCGACACAAGGGAGAGTTTTAAAAGGTTAACAGGCGTATCGTCATTTTCATCTTGCATTCAATTAGTACAGTATCCATAACGTGCGAAGATTACATACGATGAAATTATATTCGCTATATTCATTCGTGTGATGCGAAGGAAAATATACTTTACAACTTCAATAAAAAGCTATGAACGACAATCAGTAACAACGTCATTTTCTAGACGTTATTTTTTTTTTACCACGAATACTTAGAAAACTTCCGATTATTTGATTTATCAGTCCTACGGTGGAAAAAGATCTTAAGGAGAAGGGCCTTATATAAAATGAAATTTTTTACCCACGTTGTTATTTTCAGTGGTTTAAAAATTCATTTCCTATCGGAAGAATGTATTCCTCAAGTCTTAACCCACATAGCACTGAATGTCTCTGAAATATTCCCAGAATATTACGAATGTCTTGTTTGAAACATTCCAGTTGAAATGTTCCCAGAAGATTGCATAAATATTACATATACAATGTTTTATGGTAAATATTCTGACCATTTTCTCTTTGAAATATCGCATTTATCAAATACATTTTGAAATGTTTTGACAATGTTATGATTAAAATATTCTGTGGATAAAACAATTCTGGAATTTTTCAAAGTCTGGGTTCGGGAAAGTTAGAAAGTTGGAGATTTTGTTTGTTATTCATGGTAATCGATTCAAACTTAATCAAAAGTGTGAATATTTGTCCATTACAAAGATGTTTTCCTCAGATGGAATTCTTCTTCCAAAGAAAAATGGATAGAGAGGATTTTTTTGATTTCAAACGCTCACTGAGAAAAAACATCTGTTATTGTGAATGAAAAATTTTAATCAAGAAATTTTCCTTGTCAATACAAATACTTATTTTACGTTGGAAAAAAATTGTTTGCTTGGAAACGAATCCCATCTTTCACCGGTAGTCAAATTATTTTATTCCACTGAAAAACACATGATTGATGAAGAAAATACCTACGTAGCCCAACTATTCAAAAAAGCCTTCTCAATGAATTCTTATAATCGTTCATCCTATGGAGACAAATTTTTGAAATTCTCATATCAATTCATTCTGGCAGTTGGTAAAATTTGCAAGTGGGCTTTCCATAAAAGTGTCTGTCAAGTGCCATTCATTTTTCATTCCAGAAGATTCTGAATCAATTAGTCCTCATCCCACAGCAACAAATTCTCGAAGTTTTTCCATCGATCTTACTCAGCACTTTGTGTAATTCCAAACTCGAGGTCAATAAAAACCTCTCTCCCACGATCTACTCATTTTTATGTCAGAAGATTTTGAATTGATTGGTCGATATTTCACGGAAACGAATTCTTGAAACTCCCATCACGATGATTAGGGGAGACCGGGGATAGTTGACCATAGGGGTAAGTAGACTAACGGCGAAAATCTCGGTGAAGACGCAAGTGTCGCGTTTTTCAACTACAGCTGAATAATTGTCTTTATTAACCGGTTCAGTGGTCAGGGACACAAAGTCACTGTCGCGTATTGTTGGGGAGTAGTAACACCATGTAAGTAAAATTTATCTTTCTTACATGCTTTGTTATGACGTAGACCAATTTATTGTTGATTACTTCCCTATTGATCCAGTTATTGGTCTTATAGCTGTTCTTCATATGACATAACATTATTCTCGAGTCACTGTTGTAAGTTAGGTTTTATATGTGATCAATCACAAAAATGACGTTTGGGGCTGGTTGACTAATTACCTGTTTCAGGGCTGGATAAGTGGCTACCCCGTGATCTCAAACTAATTACTACACGGAAAGACCGAGTTTATCAACATTTCGAAACATAACTATGAATTTAGGAAAAAAGAGCATCACTGAAAAAATTTCTTAGTGATTTTACCAAAAATACAAAAAGGTGATAGTTTCATGGTTATTTCTCACAGTGAATTCTTCAGTGATGTTTCACTTCCTTGAATTGACAGCCATTCTTCGAAATATTAATAAACTTGGTCATTCCGTATATATTTATCAACTTCCCAAGCGTATGGTCAACCAACCCCGGACATGGGATAGATTGACCAAGTGTAAGTCATGTTAGAAAATGAATTAGATATTCACTACCATAGTTTATTTTGACATTTCTATGAATAATTTCGAACAGTCTAATAGAAAAAGATGTGAAAAAATATACATATCCTTGCAAAAACTTGGTCAACCATCCCCGGTCTCCCCTACAATAAATGGCACTTCAAGAATGGTGTCGTCATCTCAGAGATTCGCTGATGTGATAGGAGCCTTGACTCTCACTCGCAAAACCCGGGTTCAATCCCGACACGGAAAGAAATTTGCCGTATATCCTGATAAAAAAATCTCAGAAAGAATCAGAGAAATTCAGAGCAATTCAGCGTGGTTCAGAGGATTTCAGAGACTAGTGGATTGAGAGAACTTGTGCTTTGAATTTTCCAGAAGGATTCAGAAAAATTCAGAGGAACTCAGAGAGATGCAGAGAAATTCTGGAAAATTCAGAGAGGAGCAAATTCAGTGAAATTCTTGGTCCTGCATTTCAGAGGCGTTCAAGGAGTGTCAGACGCTTCCAGAGATAGATGAATTCAGAAAGATTGTGCGTAGAACTTTTCAGAAATATTCAAAGGAATTTAGAAAGATTTAGGGTAATTCAGAGAGATTCAAAGGAATTCAGAAGAATTCAGAGAAGAATTAATTCAGCTGAATTTTTGGTTCAGGATTCCAGAGGTATTCAGGGAGTGTCAGAGACTCACAGAGACAGGTGAATTAGGAAAAATTGTGCGTGGGATTTTCAGCAAGATTCAGAGAGATTCAGTGGAATTCAGAGAGATGCGGGGGAAGTCTGGGGAATTCAGAGAGGAATAAATTCAGTGAAATCTTGGTCCTGCATTTCGGAGGCTTTCTGGAAGTTTCAGAGACTTCCAGAGACAGATACATTGAGAAAATTTGTGCGTGGAACTTTTAAGAAATATTCAGAGGAATTTAGAAAGATTCAGAGTAATTCAGAGAGATTCACAAGAATTCAGAGAAATCCAGAGAGGAATTGATTCAGTAAAATTTTTGGTTCAGGATTTCAGAAGTATCCAGGGAATGTCAGAGACTTACAGAGACAGGTGAATTAGGGAAAATATGTGCGTAGAGCTTTTCAGGAATATTCAGAGGAATTTAGAAAGATTCAGGGTAATTCAGAGAGATTCAGAGGCATTCAGAGAAAGTCAGAGAGGAATTCAGAGGAAGCTTCGAAATCTGAATACATTGAATTCCGGGATATTTAGAGGAATTCAGAGAGATTCAGAGAAAATCAGAGAGATCCAGAGGAATTCAGAGGAAGCTTTGAAATCTGAATACATTAGATTCCGGGAGATTTAGAGAAATTTAGAGATATTCAGGTACATTCAGAGGGAGCTTTGAAATTGAAATGTATAAAATTCTGAGGGATTCAGTGATATGCGGAGAGATTCAGAGAAAGTTGAAGAATTCAGAACGTATCACTATCGGAAAAGTCTCTAACTTCCTCTGAATTACTCTGGAATTACTGTGAATCCCTCTGAAATTTGTCCCAAAATATAGAGAGATTCAGAGAAATTCAGAGAGATTTTAGAGAGATTCAGAGAAATTTTTTTTACCAGGGTAGGATGACAACGCGTCGCTCCGAGTCTTCAAATGGGAATTTTCACAAAATATATTGTCGAATTCTTCACATCATAAGTCGAAAATAGATTTTTCTCTTATGATGTGAATCATTTGACAAGATATTTTGTAAAAATTCCCATTTGAAGGCTTGAAGCGACGCGTTGTCATCTTATACGGCAAATTTTTCCATTTTCTTTTTCCCGTGCACTGGTGAAACTTGCTCATAATTGACTTTGAAGCAGGTTTTCTTCATCTCAAATTGATTCTGGCCAACCTCGTTCAACATTTGTAGAAGTAAACTCTCAAGAAATTTCTTTCCAATCCAAAGTAATATTTTTTAAGCTTTTCAATATATGTAATTGTTACAATTCTTCCCGTACAAAATATCGCTGAGAAGATCACAGTAATATTTCAGAATGTCTTCAGAATGTTACCTCAATGATTTCAGCAATGTTTTAGAATATCTCCAGAATGTTACAAAGATGGTGACATAAGACATCCTGCAGACATTCTGACAATCTTCTTGAGACGTTTTCCAGAATATAACACACCCCAAATGTAATATTCTGACAATATTGCTGGGATATCCGGTGCTATGTGGGAACCCCGAACGTAAATCCTAAATGTCCTTCAGGAGTCAATAAAGCAATGCGCTCAAAGGGTACCGAGAACAGGGAAACAAAATCAAACATTATTAAATTCGTAGACAGAAGCCAGGACTCCTCTGAGAGAAAAAACACAGTACAGAAAGATGCTTTTGCGAAAGAAGGAAGCTCACTGTACAGCCCTGAGATCACAGACTGAGCTCAAATAACTATAAATCACTCTAAACTTCAATTTCAAGACCACAAACTTCAAATGCGTTTGTCTCAAGATGTGTTTTTTTTCTCACGCTATGGAATGTAACTCGAAGAATAATGGACTTGTTGATTCAATGAATGAACTTGAATAATGAAGTAATAAATGATTTGAAAAATGAACGATTTCAAAATGTGTACAGATATTCTTTAACTCACTACCCATCTAATGAACTTGCAACCACGTGGAATATTTTTTAGGCTCTGTTTAGAGACACGCTACACTGTTAAAAATGTTCGTGAATTCCATTAACATTGATGTAAATTTGTGCATTGAATTTGATAACTCTATACGAAGCCAACTCCACTACATTGATTAACAATGCAGAATGCAATCGACAATCAGATGTACAAATTCAATATACAAATGTATATGAAAAAAACTTCCAAACCTGGTACATGAAATTTAACACAGATAATTTGAATAGTGTCACCTATTTTTAACTTTGAAATTCGAGACACGTGAGATTTTCAAATTCTCGTGGATATTGTGAATTCATTGAGGATTTTCTACAGACAGGCAAAATTTCCCGTGTCTCGAAGTTTTTGGAATCAAGACACGCAAAAATTCTTGCCTTGGGCGAATTTTTGACTCAACACACGGGGAATTTCGCGTGTCTGTAGAGAATCCCTCAAGCATTTGTTATTTCCGCGTGAACTCGAAAACTTAACGTGTCCCGAATTTTGAAATTGGAGACAGGCTAACGTGTTTTCAATCAATGCATTCGTTAAAGAATATCGGTTTTTGGAACCAAGAAATAATTCGTTAATTTGAATAAAATCTTATTAAATCAATTGAATATGTATTCTATCAAACAAATATTCACTTTTCTGTAAAATATTATATCCATGAGAATGATTATTCAATTGGCGCAATGAGATTTTATTAAAATTGACTAATTATTTTATTGCGTCTATCCAATTAAATATTTTATTGTTCCCGAAAATGTCTTCTCTCAATGTGAAAAGGTATGTAACCCTTTCAATGTAAGTTACACGGAGAAAAAACCAACAATAATATTGCTGAATTGACAATAAAACATTGTTTTATATTAACCCACAATAATCATCGTAAAAATATGACCACAACTACTGCTAAACTATGGCAACAATATTATATTGTCAACGTTATTAACAAAACTTCATCGAAGAGGGGTTTGTAGAAGAATGTATATCACTTGGATATCATTTTTAACTGTCTCCTGAAATGGATCAAAATAATTTCTCACGGGAATAAACTTATTCCGGTTCATACGTTCAGAATATACAGCTGTTTTGACAATAAATGGATTTTGTTACGACAATTTTTTTCGTTAATTCTGTGATACTTATTGTTGTTGCTGCTTGATATCGTTTTGTCAAATCAACAATGTTTATTGTGAGTTGAAATGGCAACTCATATTGTTATTTTAACCAGTGATTTGCGGCAATACAATTCTTGTTAACGAAAAAATTTGCTGTCGCTGTACGAACAATAACTTATTGCATAACCAGCAATAAAATGTTGACAATTCTTATATTGCTAGTTCTCCCATACACATTTTTCTCCGTGTGGATTTTGTCAACAGTATGGTATTTCCATTCGCGATGTTTCAACATGAGATTACACTGAAATAAACCATTCCTTCTATAATAGTAAAAATGAAATATTCTTTGATTCAGTATATATTTTATTGTACCGATGCGCTGATCATTCAATAGAATCAATACCATGAAACGAAAAAATATGCATTCGAACGAAAGAAATATTTTCTTTGCCTGAAGTAATTTTTTTCTCAGGGTAGCGGTGAAGATTTATGACAAAATGTATTATTTTTTATAGATATCATTTCGAATTTCTACGAATGTTTCACACGAATCTATTAAAATTAAATACTTTCACTACAAAAAAGAACCTGCATCAACCCGTATAATACATGAAAAAAATACATGAACGTTCGTTTAATTCCATACGAAAAAATTCGCTTATAAATATCTGCACATCTACTTGAATTTTCGGTATTTCATTCCATGTATTACTCAACTAATCTTAGGAAAAGCGAATTAAAGATAAATTGTACAATGATGCGTTGATGTTTTTCGCATGAACGACATTGTGCTTCTTACTCTCTGACGATCGGAAACTTTACGCACGACTGGAGAGGTACGAGGAAACATTGTTCATGGTCTCAGTCGGAAGTGAAACGTCAAGGGAACGGAAGAAGTCCGAGTAGAGGGAATAAGAAAATCATGGTTGCTGTAAAATCACTCCAATCGTTCTCTTTTTTGTTCCGTTTTCTCATTTATTTGATCAAATGGGCAAAAGAAATTGAATTTTATACAAAAGTTTCTTGATTTTTCGACAAACGTATTCGAAGGATTACAAAATATTTGAAATACTGCTTGTACCGGTCGAATAAACGAACTTCTCAATATTTTTATGTACATAAAAATCAAGTTTCCAAGATTGGCTCATGTTCGATTTCCAATAAGTGGCCGAACGAAATGACAGGACTCTGAGTGCTGATATTCCTTTGAATTCCTTCATTGTGAATTACGAGATTCATAAAACGATGACGGAAAATCTAATTGTTATGGAAACAGGTCTATCCTCGTTGATAGTACATGGACACATTATGAGTCTCGAGGGATCTTATAACTCAAACAACCGGGTCACGTGAATGTAAACTAGACGTTTCCTGAACGTATCGTACAAAGTGCCCGATTCGTTGGTCTTTTTACACCGCTTCGAGATCGATAATGCCATTGCAAACACCCTGTATGTGCTCGGTTAATGTTAATGGCAGGGGTTACTTCGGCTTGGATCGCGGAGGGAGCGGGTGAGAGTACCGGCAACGTTCAGTTGCCCCTTTGCTCGTGAGTTAGAACTTCCTGAGTCTTTCCTCGCGCATCCACCTCTTCGCTTTTCCCTTTTAACCATCGTTTCTAGCCTCCCAACATCTCACCCTCCTCCTCCTTATTGCCATTATCCACCTACGCCATTCGTGAGATCGTTCTTGTTTTCCTTTTTACCATACTGCCACTTTTTTGTCTCTTCATTGGAAAAGCGACAAACGGCGTAAACAAGCTATACGCGCTAGTAAAAGAATATCTTGTCAACAAAAATAACACAGGCCTGCGAGGGTTTCCCCCCTTGGAACTGGTGACTATTTTCCGGAGTAATTTGCTCCGTAGAATCCGAATCCGGAGTCAGAATTGGGCTATCACGTCAGGATTCTGAGATATCTAAGGGTATATACTGGGAAAATGCATTTTTTTGCTACTTTTGAGGTTATGTACAGGACGTGAAGAATTTTCTTGGTCTTTTTCCTCAACTGTATCAATTTATACTACTCTTCCCGTTAAAAATGAGCTATTGAACGGTCATGTATGATTTTTTCTCGCTAAGTTACGACCATTTTAAGTTGTGTAATATGCCCCAACAACATAATCAACATTCACATTCATTACACTGATCGGCAATGAAATTCTCCTTCAAATGAAATTTTCACTTCTGAAGTAATGTGCTGCGCTGAATCCGAATATGGCTCCAGAATTGCTATATCACGTCAGATTTTTGGGATATTTCGGCCTAAAAATGTGGGAAACACTGTTTTTTGAAATATTTGAGGTTACGTGAACTCGAAGGGTGATGTTTTTCACAGAACTAATAGATGCGCATCAAAGTATAAGTCAGTCTTTTCCAAATGCCGCTGAGTTTGCTCAAATATCTTTTCTTTTTTTTTTTCATTGAGATACAACAATTTGAAATTTGTGCGCTCATGTATTCAATAAATAGGTGGAGACACAATTTTCAAAATGTCGTATCTCAATGAAAGAAAAGGTTATTTGAGCAAACTCAACGGCATTTGGAAGAGGATGACTTATACTTTGAGGTGCGTTTATGAGTTTTGTGAAAAAAAATTACCCTTCGACTTTACGTAACCCCAAATATGTCGAAAAACAATGTTTTTCACAGTTTTAGGTCGAAATATCTCGAAGATTTGACGTGATAGAGCAATTCTGCAGCCAGATTCGGATTCAGCGCATCAAAATGCTTCGGCAAATGACATTCTTGTTCGAGGGGGGAATGAAAAGTCATATTTCGCAGGCCTGTGTAATTTGAGTGAAAGTAGCAATGTGCAGCAGAAGTCGGCAGTGATGATCGGCAGAATTTTCTTTTTTCACAGTTTCCATGCGGAAAATGGGGATTCTGATTCTACAGGCAATGAGCAATATATCCTCAAAGTCATCACTGCCGATGTCTGCTGTGCAGTAGCTGTATGGCAATCAGCGAACTGTATTCTAATGTACTGTACAAGGGGTAGTTCGATTTCAGTGAACGTGTGGGCTGAATTCGAGATGTAACTAAAGGTGGACTCATTAGACGAAGTCGGAAACTAGGGAGGCTCCTGAACATCAAGAGAGAATATCGCTGAAATTGATTAAATTGAGATTCAAAATATATCGAGCCTAGCAAAGGAAATGTTGTTCTCATTCGTTATCTTACGAGGAAACATTTTGTTATATGCCCAACCAAAATTTTTTGTTGGCATAACAAAAAATTCAGCGGATCTCACCAAAATTTGACTGCGTTAAGCAAATCATCTTACCAAATTACGTTTGGTTCTCTAAACTGAAAGTGATTTGGTAAGAAATATTGGCTCTTGCTGAGAAACTCATCTCACCAAATCACTGCAAAAAATAAATGTGGAATTTCCCTCCAAGTTGGTGGCAGCAAAAATCCACCACCACCTTAGGTGAATTCATTTTTCCTATATTCTGGGGGAATTTTTCATCATTTGAATTAAGGGAAATTTCCTTCAGAAAGACAGAATTTTCTTCCAAATGGAGAATCCCTCCAAAGTATAAGGGCGAAGAATCTAATCACTAAATTTGGGGAGAATTCACTTTCAATTTTTACAGTGCACTAAAAATTACCAGAACTCGCCAGGATTATGGTTTTTCGGAACAATGTAGCCCTATTCTACATTGATTCTTATTTATACATCCAACTCTGATAATCATTATCAGAATAAGCTGTGAATTCAGTTTTAAAACCAGCACTATTTTTTTTTTTTTTATTGCAATACACGGGTTAGTACCCTTTGATATAAAAAGTAAATACAGAGTCAATACAAGACAGCGTCCAAAGACACATAAAATACAATTACAATATGGTCATGCATTAACCGACAGTTTAAACCGATTCAAGGAAACACCAAACAATTCCATCGACCGATCGAAATTATTTGCTAATTCACAAATGCGAGAAATCGGATCATAATTTCCAAATCTAGATTTAAATTGTACAGGTCTAAATAAAAGCGCTCTCCTAACTGGTCTACCGGGAATGTTAAAATTAACTTTACTCAGCAATAACTCGCAATCAAGAAAACCATTAATCAATCTAAAAAGAAATAGGAGATCATTCATTTGTCTCCGCTCTTCGAGGGTAGTTAAATTCATTCTGTGAAGAATTCTGGAGTAATCATGGTCAGAATATCTCATAGGGCAGCCTATGCTAAAAGCAGCAAAGCGTAAAAACTTGTGTTGCACACTCTCAATCATTCTAATATCCTTCTTCAAGTACGGAGACCAGATAGGGGACGCATATTCAAGATGGGGTCTAATTGAAGAGGAATATAGTACTTTTAATGACCTGACATCTTTGAAATCACTAGAAAATCTTTTGACGAAGCCGAGATTTCTCAGCGCAGTACTACAAGCCTTCGCAGAATGCTCAGAAAAATCCAATTCATCATTTATAGTTACACCAAGATCAACATAAGATTTAACAGTATTCAATGTAACATTTGCAATCTTGTAGGAGAATATGAGAGGATTCCTTGACCACGAGATTCCCACTACACAGCATTTTTCTAAGTTGAGATGCAGAGAATTACGGGTGCACCAAGGATCTAATCTCGATAATACTGACTGTAAGTGATGAACATCCGCAAGACATTTTATGTTCTTGAAGATTTTTAGATCATCAGCAAATACCTATTAGGTACTATACCAATACTATTAGGTACTCTGTTGAGGTAGAATTACATGTGTGAGTTTGTTGCTACGATGCCATCAATAATAATAAGAATAAGGTATTCAGGAAAAAACACTTCAACTTTTCTTTCATCTGATACCGTTCAATTCAACAAACTAAAATTTGAACAATAAAAGAAAAAAATAGCATAATTTGAGAAAAATGGAATATATTAGAACTTATCAACAGTGCTTGAGATGCATCTTCAATTTGTCGCGCGAACAATTGAATTCGAGATACAATATAATCAAGTCATTACAAATGGAACATGGATAAGTCCAGAGAAAGAAATTGTAATCGCTACTCGTCACGAACAGAACGCATTCAACAGGTTATTGCACTACATATTTAAAAGAAATTTCTGTTGATTAATTCCCAGTTTTACTGAAAGAAGATGAGGTGAATGAAATTATGCATCAGTTTCGATCTACACGGAAAAAAGAAACCAGCAACGGTTACTGTGAATCACAACAATACATTGAAACTCAAATTTATCCTATGCAGTACTGCGTTTCCCAGTCCTCATAACTGTCCAGTCAGCGTTAACGCATTTCATTACAGTACCCATCACTGTCATCGCACTAATCCTCATTATCCAAGCGTGTTTTCATTTGTTTTCCAATCGATCGCTGTCGTTCACAGTAACCAGTAGTGTTTTCTTTTTTCCGTGTAGAATCAATCGTTTTCGAGATATTCCGTCGTGATGGTTGGGCGAAGATTTGGGATCTCAAGATCCAGATTTGTGATTTCTCACGATCGTAGGTGGAGTGGCGTATTTTATGGCTGATCCTATATTTTCTAGCAAAAAATCTTGAATCTTGATCTTGATACTTCTGCATTTGAGAACCTTTCAATCAATGCATGCACGTTATTTCAACGTTGAAAAGACGTTATTGGTCGATTTTTGGTGACAGTTCAATGCAAAGATACATGTCCAAACATGACTACCCATAGGAAAGTTTTCTCTGTCTATTTTCATAAACTTGCCAAATGCCCATAGTTTCTTCCATGTTTTGAGGAAAATATGGGGAAAAGAATTCAGAAATTTGTACCCATACGAGCACAAACTTGGACCCAGTTTCTGTGTTTAGGCCTCGATTGGATTAAAGTTGAACCAATGTCTGTGCTTACATCACAACTCAAAATGTGACTCTTTGACATCTCAGGCCCTGCTTTGGGCCAAGCCAGCGCAATCTGGGCCAAGTTAGGGCCTTCGATGGTTCAATTTGAAGAACGGGCGATTTCTAAATGGGATGGATAGCGGTTTCAAGTTTACCAAAACATGAGTGAAAAAAAACCCACTACTTTGTGCGTTCTTCTAACCCAAGACCCAAAAGATTACCAGGAACAATTTTTTGACATTCTTCGTTCATTTCCTAGGGATGAATCGATAATTCATCGAGATGTATATAATTATACATCAACGGTAAGTTTTCGGTTATTTTATGTTATAAAAAATGCATAAAGTGGCTTTAATTTTTTAGTAATAATTTGATTAAAATTTGGTAAAAACCATTTAAACACCAATTCTTGACTACTTTTCTCTCCAAATTAGTGTTGAGGATGCAAATTGATATATTTCGATTATCACGGTACTTGTCGGAACACACCGTCTTCTCCTTCCCTGGATACACCTTGTGTTATATAGAGTGTAAGTTATTGGCGACGCAATCGTTACGCGGGCAACATGATGTGCTCCTCGGTCGTTTGTCTTATAACAGTTATTGTATTTCTAAACTCTTCGATAAAGTTCGTTCTGTCGTTAAATTAATCGCCGTATTATTATTAACAGCCCGGTCCATGAATCCTCACACTGAGAAAACGTTTGTTTCGGCGAAACAAAATTTTGGTTCAAATGAATGCGAAGAAACTTTTTGGTCACCTGAAATCAAATTTATTTAGGATAAACAAAATTTATCTGTCTGTATGAAAGCCTTGATTATTGTAAACCAAATAAATGAATTCATTTCAACCAAAATTTTGTTTGGCTGGAACAAACTGTGTTTTCAGTGCATCAATCAGAACCACACCAAATGAATACCCAAAACATAAGTAAAAATCTGTTATTTTGGATCTACAAAGGATGTACCTGAATCACGCTTCAGGATGTGTTTATAAAGCATCCTGTACTGGGACGTCAATTGAAGATATCCTCTGCTAGGAAAGTCGAACGAAACCAGACAACATTGGTGAAAATTCAAACAAGGAGCGAGATAATAAGCACTCAGATAGCAAGAGAATTTCAAAAGAGTTATTTATTAATACATCGAATCCATTATAAACTCTTTTGGAATTCTTGTGTTATCCGGACCGCGTGACTTCAATCATGGGTATTTCCCAGAGCTGGAAAGAGTCTAGTTTCTCCTAACCTGACAACCCTCGATCCGTTACTTCTCAGGATCTAAGAATTTAGATGGGTTATTCTATGAGCAAGGTTGAATTAATTTTATTCACCTAATTAAATTTTAAAAATTTACCGGTAATGGTTGTTAGTTTTTCATCCTCTGTTCAATTCTAAAGAACACAAGCAGCGTTGATAAATCATTGATAAATCAACAAGGAATAAATAATGGCGTACACGGAAAGACCGGGTCTATGATTACTTAGAAAGAATTCATCAACGTTTAGAAAAATAACTGTCAATATAAGGAAAAAGAGGATCGCTGAAAAATATTCGTAGTAAGTCTGTACTGAAAATTCGTACATGGAGGAAATGATTTGACGAAAGATTCCCCAAAGTTGAGTAAAACGAGGACATAGTGGCATTTCGGTGAGGTTTCTAATTCCATTGACTCCGTTTTACTCGACTGCAGATGAAAATTCATTCGAATGTTCTCATTATCTTCACAAGTTGAGTATTCACCGAAATGCCACTATGTCCTCGTTTTACTCAACTTTGGGGAATCTTTCGTCAAATCATTTTCTCCGTGTAGTCAAAATATTAACAGTTGATAGTTTCATTGTGTAGCGATAATATGATTAAATGAAATAGTTATAATTGGAGAGAGAAATAATTGGGGCCAAGCGAGAGAGTAGAGAAGGGAGTAAAAGAGTACAGGTACAGGGGAGAGGAAGAGATCGCTGAAGTCTAAAATTGATAAGAGCTCTCTCTCATCCCGCCCGCCAAACGATACACACCGGATCGATTCGCTGTACGCAAGATTTGGGATTATTGTATCAGCCGCTCACGTGTACATGTGAATTTTCGAAATTCGTCCCATCGATACGATATCAGCGAGATCAATGCGAGTGATTACCTTCACCAAGACTACTATATTTGGCAATTGATGGAAATTTGGATGGGACGGCTCAAATAATACTCCTCGAGAACAGAGAAACAGGAAAAACCTTCAAGCAACGTTGCTACGAGTCAGCGTGGCCCAGAAAAGCGCTTTTATTTCTTTTTCTCACACCTGCACGGAAAGTTGATGTTTTCTGACCTATTTTTAGGGGAGGAAGTGCTGAATTCCAAGCGAATGTGTCACAGCGGGAGGAAAATACAAACTATCTTTTCGTTTTGAAATATGCATATGAATATTTTATATGCAATTCAACAGATGATTTTCACTTTCCTTGCAGTTGTGGGAAAAAATAGTATGTCCACCTCGGGGGAGAAGTGGGAAATTTCCACTCGTGTGATTGTCTCTCTCGCCTTCGGCTCGGGAAGACAAACTTCACACTCGTCGGAAATTTCCCACTTTCCCCCCTTGATGAACAATATACTATTATTGATGCTTCGTCAGTTGACGGATCTCATTTTATGCAGAACTATAGAAATTGGAGACTATCGAATGATGAGACATTTGATTACATCATGTTTGAAATTGCGGATGAAGCTGTTTCCTAATGAAAAATTGAAGCCCAAGTATCGTGATGTATCGTGATCGACATCTATTAATGTTTAGCAGAAATATAGTAACTGTTACGAGAGTTATGATGAATTGTCATATACCGACTGTCATTTATCGTCATAATGAAGCATATCCTCCGATCACTATATTTGTGGGGAAATGGTTATCATATTTCTTCCTCCGTGTACCACGCAACTAGTATCACCTCAACAAGTGAGTGTTTTGTCATTTGATTAGTGATTCATTTGAATAAACAATTCAAATTTCAGCAACATCTATCCCCAAAGTTCCAGACGATTTGATCAAACCTTATTTCCCATTAATTTTGCAAGGAGTCCATTATATTATAAGGTCAAAGGAGAATTACGTTAAGTATTGATTGAAATCAAATGTGCGATTGAATTTTATGTCATTATCAGACCCATTTGAACATCGGTCAAAATGTGGAGAATGAACCAAGAGTGAGGTATAAATTTCAATCCTCACAGTCACAAATTCCTGCATTCGTGGCATACAACTGATAAAATCCACTTCAATTCCACTCTCTGATTTCTAGCGTGAATTCACTTTTGATGCGTTGATTATCCGCGATATATCGTCGATATACTTTCATCTATAACCATCAGTACTGGTCGCGATAAATTACACGTTCAACGGTTACGAATAAATCTTTTTTCCCAATGCATGAACCATAAGGACTGATGAAAAACAGTTTATAAAATCAAGATACTCATTTTTTCCTCGACGAGAAACAATCATCGATTCGTAAACAGTTCTCACAGCAACGCAGGAGTAGATAAGGACAGACAGATAGGTTACAAGCGGTAAATGGATAGCAGCTGCTTTTGCCTGTTCTATAAGGATATAGACAAGCGATCATATCGGCCGGTTAACTGATATTAATAGCAGGGCGCGGCAAATGTAGCGAACGTTCGCTATATTTTTACTTATCTGTTCTTTTGCGCCGTCACTCCCTCCCACTCGTTCGATCCCCACTTCTCAATCGTCTCTCCCTTACCGTAGGATAGATAGAATACGTACAGAAAGGGTCTCAGCAATTTCTGTCCCTAATTGTAACAAATTCAATCACGCGATACGTAGCCAATTCCTTCAATCCCTTTATATAATACATACATACGATCAACGGTCTCGTACATTGTTTGCGAAGAGCGTGCTACGATTTTGCACGCACCTCGCCGCTCTTCATGTGTATTTCTTTTTTGTTTTCTATTCTCATTGAGTATTCTTGTCAATTAAAATTCGTTACTCGCGTACCAAAGGGGTTTTCTTTTTCAATCGATATCAGAATTATCTGCCCTATAAATTGAATTATCGTCACCACGATCATTACTCGTTAAACGATGGGATTAAATTATGCAGTGATCAATGAGATATTTTTTCGAAAGTACACTGAAAAAAGGCTTTAGTTATAGTTACCAGCATTTGGTGATAATTACCAAATCTCATAGTTGGATATGGCGAAATGAATATTTAGTTATAATTACCGATATACAGATTCACAACTGATGCCTTTGTTCATACTCACCAAACTTTAGTTATTATTATCAACCCTAGTAGAAATGCTTTAGCGATTCATTGGTTATGTAACACCTGTTCCACGGAATAACCAGACATTTGCTAGTAACTTGCAAGTTACTGGCAGTTTTCTAGTGTTCCATTGGGATAAGTGTTGCAAAACCAGTGAATCGCTAAAGCATTTCTACTATGCAGGTATTGACAGGACCGGAAAGAACCCAAGCTTGTCCCAAGATTGGCACGTGTATCGGGAACAAACATCCGTTAAAAATGATTGGACCCATGATGATTGGTTCCATGATTGTCCCGCTGTTTCAAATGGATAGTTAGTCATGGGACATTTGTTCGTATCTTTGGAATGGCCATTGCACCTGGTGCAAGCTTGGCACAAGCGTGAAAATCAAGCTTTCGTTAAGATGATTATTCAAGCCGATGTTGTCCACATAAGCGGCACAGCGTTTTCAATTAGTGACCAAATTCCGAGTTCACAATGGATAAAGACTTATGCATAACTATCGGGCCAAGATCAGTCCAATCTCCTCCCTATGATTGGCCCCACACTCCAGTTTAACACACCGAGATAGATACCTACAACTTGACTCAATGGTAATAGGCTACTTTTAAATGTGATCATACACGGAAATCAACCGATCTTCAAGAACTCTCTACAGGATTTCAAGATGTATTTCCCATGCGGGGATTAACAAGACTAGGAAAAACCCAAGCTCGTCCCAGTCAAGACTGCCAAGGCACATTTAATCCATCGTTTTAAGATGATTCATGTACGGTATTCCGAGGGAGAACTTTGAGCTGAAATATGAATCAAATTACTTTTCTCGTCAATATCTGTTATGAAAGGAGCATTGATTGATGCTTGGCGAATCATTTGGACTAGGCTGGAACGAACCATTGGCCCAAGCTTGTCCTGATCATATCATTCCCAAGCCTGGGCCAAGTTTATTGAATTGTTCAAGATAAGTCTCGGCAGGTCTTGTGCCAGGCTTGGTCCATGATTGGGCCATTGTTCCATACACACATAGGATATTTGAGTCAACCGAATCAATTTGGTAACTATAACTAGGTTCTTGTTTCAGTGTACATAAAGTATACGGGGAAATTTTAATTTCTATTTCAAGGATAGGCTTTCGAAACTCCATCGAATTCTGGTCTTCCTATTTCCATATTAGCATCATAAATATTTCACTTACTTTTTCACAGAGCTCATGATACGAAAAACGAAAACGAGAATCAGATCAGTTCGAGTTACTAAAATATGGAATTATTGTAGATTTTATATAGATTGAAATATCTTCTATCACCGTATGCGGTGCTCTGATACCAATTATACATTCGAATTCATTTCCCATTGCTTGACCCTTCGTTTGATGTATTGGTTTGAATATCAACTACGTACACACATACTCTCATAAATGTGGGCAATATTTCCATAAGCATTCATATATGCAAGACTTAGACATATTATACTTGCATGCATATTCGCCAGCAGCTAGGGCAAACGAAGGCAAGCAAATTCTCGTTCCCGCTTTCTCCTTTCTTCAGAATCTTTTTCTACCTTGAGAGCGTGTTACAGAGAAACACAGACGTTCGCTTATGAAGGTACCTATCTATCCAACACCATCATTGATGGTTACACCAATATAACCGAGTAGACCACTCTTACTCATTTGCTTAAGACTCTACCCTACTGCAGTCTTAGGTAGTACCTACTAACAATGACTACCTTCACGAGCTGTTGGCACGCAAACCTGATTGACTTGTAGATGAAGCGACACAGTCGATAGAACCGCCATCATCATTGCTGTTGCTCATTGTTGTGACCTGAACAATTCGAATTCTAACAGAAATATCCTGTAACATTTTCAAATATCAACCGCTCATGTATTTTTCCACGATGCATGCGTTCATTATTTTGATTGTCATTTCATCAAAAGATATAATCTGATAAGTGGAGGTGCAATATTTTTTTATATTCACAACTACGGGCTTTATATAGGTTTTTTTGTTTATTATTATTATTGTTTGACGTTTTATTATACAACTTTTTCTTCGTCTCTCTTCTTTTCTCTCTTTCTGCGTTCATTTTCCGCTACAGATAACCGGCAACCGTTATCTGGTTAATTAATCTTCACCGACGGCGGTGTATAACCACACCACAGTGGAAAACTCTCATACCGTGTTCCTACGAATGATCTATACGTTTGGACAAGAGCTTGTTTGCTGTTACAAATTCAGTGATAGTGAAAATGTTATCAACAACTTTTTCTTCTCATTTTTCTTTGTCTTTGGTTTCAAGGGAATTTTATGTTCGATAGAGATAAAATGATCGAGAGAAAAGTAACGACAAATAAAAATAAATGAAATCAATGTATGGATGGTATGTATGAATTGATGTAGCATGTCGGTGAAGGATCGGAAAATATGCAATAATTTGCGCTTTAACCACGTAAGATTTAATGAAGATTGAAGACGACGTGAAGGATTGTTTTGGAGGAGTCACAAATTTGAAAAATTGTATCTCTACGCAGGAAACTGAGAATTCGATTCAAAAACGGAGAAAAAAGTATTGCTGACATAACAAGCAGGTCTGTTACTATAGCGCCTGCAAAAAAAATTAGCAGAAAGAGCAAGAAAAATCAGTCACACAACTTTGTTTTTTTGCTGACATAAACAAATTTGTTAACAGAACCAACGTCTCAGCTGCTGGAGTGAATATTTTTGCAAGGACAACAAATTTCTTTGTAGGCGCTATAGTAGCAAACCATTTTTTTCTCCGAACAAATTGTATGAGAGAATAGATGAAGCGTCATTGAATCGAATTAATACTTCGGATAGCGATATTGCCATCTAGATTTCAGCAATTTGTGCAGGAAAAATGGAGCGTTCGTGACTGGTGACAACTAGGAGCGCTGAATGTTATTCTAGCCAGAGAGAATGTACACTCTAAATTTGAAATATGGAAATTTCACTGATGTCCCACTCAACTCAGTGAAGACCTATGAGAGGAAGAGCTCTTTGAGAGGTCTTTTGAAAGAGCTCTGTTATCATATTGATATCTGAATGGTATCATTTTTCTGAGATCTCAGAACAAAATCGTCTCGAAGAGTTCGTTTGGATAACATTCTGGCAATCTCTTATTTTCATCAGAAATCGAAGCATCTGATAACATTCTGATATCTTTATGTTAACCTTCTGAAAGGTCTATCTGACCTCTTACACATATTTAGGAGATCTTTGAGAGTTCCGGATGATAATATATTGTTCACTGGGAATGGTCAACCATTAACTGCACTGGGAAAAATATTTATTTGTTCTCTCTCCATAAAATATGTATTTGTAAAAATTAAATATTCAATTAGATGCAAAAACTGATTACTTGTAACGAATAAATTATTTATATTTAGAAGACCAATTTATTTGGAGCAAGCATTCCATTATTTGAATCGATTAAATATTTCATTAATCCTAAGAAATATTTTATGGAGAGAGGACAAATAAACTATTTATTTGGTTGGAAGACATTTTTCTTTTCAGTGTGCAAGAACAGTAAAATATGCCACTGATTCAAATTTAGGGAGTATCCTAACTAAAATACACAAATAAAAACAAATCCTATCGTCGTGTGTCAACAATTCTCAATAAAAAAACATTTGAATCAATAATTATTATATTGGAAATTGAAATTTGCTTATGATATTATATCTCGATTGAAATGACATCCAGCGACTCTGGCGGCCGTTACCCCTGTTAAAGAAACTTATAAAATTTTGCCCGATCTAATTGTATGGTCGTGGAACACTTTTTCCCCGCTTATAATTTTCTGGTCAAAATTTCCTTGCAAACATTCTCCCAACCACAACACGGAGAACAAAAATTCGCTGTGATAGCGAAGTCTGATTGTACGGGTACCTTTTGCTGTGGAAGCAATCTATTTGCTATCACAGCGTTTTTTTAACGGTGCGGGTGAAAAATGTTGACTTCTCCATTAAAATTTGCTGGGGGAGCAAATATTTCTTGCTGCCTCAGTGACAGAACAAGAACTGTATTCCTAAATATGTCTCTATTAATGACTCTATTTTCAAATATGACTAATCCTAGATATCTCTATTCTTTTATATATGAAACAAAAAAAAGCATCTATATCCAATCAATATTGAAGGGAATAGGGAATTCATGAGAATAGAAATATTTAGGAATAGACCCTAGTAAAAAACGAACATATATGACCCATACATAATCCATACATAATACATATAAAATTCATATATGAAAATGCATAGAATCATATACAATCCATATTCAATCCATATTTGATACATATATGATCATATATGACTCATATAAAATCCATATACGAAAAATATTTCATATGTGACAGAATTTTTTCACATGTATGGGAAAGTCTTGCATCGAAAGATCATATATGAATTCTGTATAGTCCATATATGATCATAAACGGATTCAATATGGATTGCGTATGAATTATATATGGTCATACATGACCATGTATGGTTTCTATATGCTTTATGTATGTTCTTATATGATTCATTTTTACTAGGGGAGTTACTTGAAAATACAGAAATGAAGAATAGAGTCCTTGTTTTCCGTCTCAGCTGAAAAATCACTGTCGTAGCTGATAAAATTGCTGTGATAACAAATAGTTTACTGTCATAGAGAAAAATTTTCTACTCCAGCAAATGGGACGCAGGAAGATTAGATTTCGCCAAAAATTAGATTGCTATCACAGCAATTTTATTAGCTATGATAGCATGTTTTGAACTGCGGCAGCAGGAAATGCTTACTCCTCCAGCAAATTTTGTTATTATATATAGAATAGCAAAAAAATTTTGATTGCGGAGTCAGCATTCTTCGCTGCCACAGCTAAAAAAATGCCACCATGGCTAAGAAGATTGCTGCCATAGCAAAGAATTTGCGTATGGGCCAAGTCCCAAATCACAACGCATTGTATGATGAGTTCAAACTTGGTTTTGAATTCTGATCCAATATTCTTGACCAAACATAGCACGAAGTTATTATCTCAAACCTTTGCCAAACTTTGGCTATTTTCCATCATGGATACTGGGCCAATTTGAGATATAATTGGGCCAACGTCAGATCAGGCTTGGACCATTTGTTGATCCCTATATCTGAGGGTCTGGACATTAGGAATCCTTCCCTGAATTCTATGCAGGGTCTTCAAAGCAGGTAAAATATGTTGAAGTTACATTATTAGGAGTTCCTACACTGTGAAAAATTTTTGTATGAAATTTAATAGAAAAGTATGTGAAGCAATTAACACACACATTTGGTTGTGAATTTTCAAAGAAACAATTTATTAAAATTCAAGAAGAGGTTTTGAAAATGTGTGAATCATTTGATGTTGGTATGAAATTTCAAAACGATTGTTGAATTTTCAATGAAATCCTTTTGAAAATTAATTATGAATAGGTATCAAAATTTCAAATGATTATCGTAAATTTTATAACCTATCAATTGAACTTTCATATACTGGGAAGTATGAAAAATCAAAATACTAATTTTCATATTCAGTATTGATTTTTTGACTATCGTATTTTCAATACAATTCGCATATCTGTATTATAAATATGTAAGATTATTTTTAAATTAAGGAATAAACTTCCGGAATTCTGGGATTGTGAAATCTCGATTCGAGCTTCCTTCATATTATTGTACATCTTTCTTATATATATTTATATATTTATATATAAGAAAGATACAAAGATCATATTGAAAACATTGTAGTTCAAAAGTTAATATTGAAGATGAAATTCAGTTTATGGTTCTCATGTGGATTATACATCAATATATCAATCCAAAACTTTATAATTGCATTCTGAAAAATATTTAGCATCTTAGTGAACTTGATTATCATCGAAACAGATGATTTTCAATTAACAAATTATCACCACGTGATTTATCAATTTTGCCGAAGAACGTTTTATCATTTTGCAGGTACAATTATGAAGCGTGGATCTGCAGAAGACATGCGCAGTGACTTCGGCGCACAGTCAATTCATACACTTGTGTATTATTTTTCAACAAAACTATTGAAATTTCATAAATAAAATTGTGAATATTCAAAATGTGATTGAAATTTCACAAATGAAATTTTGAATATTCAAAATGTGTTTGAAATTTCACAAAAATGATTTGAATTTTTCACATTCATTCAGAATTTTCATATGGTTGTTATTGAAATTTCATACTACACTGCAAAATTCAACCATGTAAAAGAAAATTCAAATTGTAGAACTGAATCTTACAAAGCATGTTGGAATTTTAATTTTAATACAAAATATTTTGAATTATAATAATACTGATCAAAATTCAAATACGTTTGTGAACATTAAAATAGTAACATGAAATATTAGTGCTATTTTATATTAAATACGATTTAACTTGCATTTATTTGGAATTTCATAACCAATTTTATATTAGAATTCAAACCTTTTTTTACAGTGTACATGAAGCTTCAATCACTTGTGATAGAAGCAATTCCCATTCACGTGATGGGAAAGTTTCTTGAAATTTCGTTCACAAATGGATGGAAATTCAGTTAATGAACTGTATCATCATGAGCAAGATAGTATAGCAAAAATTGAAAAGTCAATTAAATGCAACTGAATTCTTAATTGAATGACCAAGAACTGAAAATTTCATTTACAAGTGTATTTGAAAAATAATGTATTTCTTTCAACAAGAATATACAATTTGTCCAAAAACGCATGAAATTCTGTAAAAATGGAACATTAAGAAGGAAAGATGAGGATTTTTGAAAAAATTTGAATGTATATATGGAAGAAATATTCACTTTCATATTATGTTTGTCAGTGAATCATCGATTTTGTCATAAGATATTTGATATTCGGATTGAAATATTATTCTGTTTCCTCATAAATGTCATAACATTATGAATTGATTACAATGAGTGTTAGAAATTGTTCAACAGCGATAAGTATGAAAGATGCATTGATGATGGAATATTATATTTTTCAGGATGCTCTGTAGAATATCTGTTGTAGGTAACATCTTACAACACGGAACCATCCTGAACAAATCACTTTACCGATAGATGTACAAGGGTGGTGCAGCCCCATCGTTTACTTGACGTCGATAAGCAAACGACTCTACCAATCGAGAGAATCCTTTTCTATGAGTCGAATCTTATTTATTTTCAAATGAACAGAAGAAAAACTTGTTCAATCATTCATCGCATCAGTTTCTCATTTTACTTCTCCTCCATACCGGATCGGGGTAATTTAGAAACACTCGACTGAAAAGGATATTGCTTTCCTGTGGAAAAGAAAATTCTTGACACTACAAACTGTGCAGTGACTTTACTCCCCAAAATACAATTGTACTGATGGCCATGCAATTATACTATGCTACCATCATCGTTACCTGTTGAAAATTCTGTTTCTATAGAAAAAAAACAACCTTTAGGTCAAGTATCCTTACCCATGCAGGTATTGCCAAGACTGAAAAAAACCCAAGCTTGTCCCAAGGTTGGTACATGTATCAGAAACAAACCTCCGTGAAGAACAATTGGCTCAATATTGTTCCATGATTGTCCTATTGTTCCCAATGGATAATCAGTCATGGTATCTTTGTGATCATTTTTTTAAATGGTCACTACATTTGGTACAAGCTTGGCACAAGTGTCAAAATCGAGCATTCGTTGAGAACAATTGTGCCAATATTGCCCACATGAGTGGCACAATGTTTATGAATATTGAATGAATTTTGATCAAAATTATAATTCAACAATAGAATAAAAATTGATTGAAATATCAAAGAACGCAAATTTTCCAATGATCTTACTAGCTTGTCCCAGTCTTGTCACATGTTTTCTATCGTTTCAAGATAGAAAAAGAGAAAGTCATGAACTGAAATATGAATCAATTACTTTTTTCATCCATGTCTGCGATCAAAGAAGCATTGGTTGATGCTTGGTAAATGAATTGGACCGGGCCTGGCAAAACCACTGGCCCAAGCTTGTCCTGATCTTATCATTCCCAAACCTGGGTCAAGTTTTGTAAATTTTTCGACACAAGTCTCGGCAGGTCTTGGGCCAGGCTTGGTCCATCATTGGGCCATTGGTCCATACACACATGGGTAGTTGCTCCTAAGTGTGAAGATTGATGACAATCGATTGATTTGGCTCAAAATGTGTTCAATGCATCACCGAAGGACTAATTGGATAACATTTTTACAAATAATAGGTAATGCAAGATAACTGATTTGAATAAAAACAAAAGGATAAATATTGGTTATAATTTATGTCATTATTTTATTCTGTTAGCTTCCCTTGCAATACCACAAGCAACACAAGAGGTTGAAAATGCTGGAACCGTGTTTGGAAAATCCAACAAACATTTGAAGTTAGAGGTCGAATTTTCATATTAGAGTGCCCGTAAAATGGACAGTTCTTGACGTATTCCTCTGCGAAATTGTATTGGAGAAATGATGTTAAAATTTCAATTCAATCCCACAAAAATTGTTTAAGCGATTTGTAAGGCCAATTCAAAGGGTGGTTTCGAGAAAATCGCGTTGGAGGTTTCACATGTAATTTTGTTCTTGTTAAAGAAAATGTTGTTATTTTAACATGTGTACCAAATGTATAAATAATTATTTCTTTATACAAGAAGAAATGATGAATATGTACTTCATTTGGAGCCTTCTACAGTGGATATACCCCTTAAGAATGTTCAATTGAGATATTGTAATTATAGTAACTATAAAAACTTTTATGAATGTATTTTCGTGTTACCAATGATTATAATTTTCATTTGTTCCTCAACAGGATATTCGATCAATGTGACAAAAATATTCCCCAGCTATAAGTACATTATACATTCGCATACAATAATTTGAATCATAAATGGAATCCAAATTGACTCGACATTCATCATTCGATCAATACTGCCCGTCGATATAACAAACCTATGAAATAAACAACGAAACATCTTGGCAGTTGAGAATACTCGAGAACAGAAAATTGTGAACTACGTTATTATTTCTTGCTATTGGTAATTCAAGGAGTTGCTGCATAACGAAATCAATAACCAGCAATTAATGGACGTTGGAAATCTCCCAAGATTTGATACGATACAACACTATTATTCGGAACAAAATTTTCATTCTTGAAAAAATTATGAAATTTATACTTCCGACTGTCACAATCATGTCAACCGGAAAGAAACGGGATCTTTGCGTATCTCTTTTATGCAATGATTCATATCCAAGGATACTGGATCAATGTTGGAATACTCTACGGTTTATTGTTTGGAAAATTGCAATTACGTACAGAAATATTCGAAAAATATTTCTTCCGAGAATAATAAGAAAATAGTTGAGAGAAAGTCGCTCATTAAGCTTATCATGTGTAGAATATATTCTCGAAATGAATTGCATATAAATCAATTGATACATAACAATAGGACTCACCTGCATTCCAAATAATGGTTAATCAAATCTTTGAATGTGTTTCTTGAAAAACTAAGTTCTCCAAACTGGCGGATACTTTGATTCAAAAACTACTACATGGATCGACCTTATTTTCTTTCAATTTCGAAGCACATGCAAGTTTCAGAACATCACATAGTAGGTACATGCTTGATGATTGAAAAGCTTCATTTAATTGACTGCAACGCAAACCGAAAGATCAATGAAAATGAATGGAAATATGCGAGGTAACTGAGGGTTTGCGCCATAAATTGGAACTGAACTGTTCTATACTCTCTAAATCTGGAAGAGTGAGAATTCCACTCGAACTCTGTTGGAGTGAGAATTTAATCCTCGATTAATAATTGCACCCTCATCGCTTGGAAATGACCACCGGGTGGAAATCTTTTTAAACGCGGAGAAAAAAGAAACTCGCTGAGACAGTGAAATTTAATTTGGCTGGATTATCCTTTTGCTAGGGCAGCAAATCTTGCGTTGTAACATCAAACTATTTGCTATCACAAGAATCTTGTTAGCAGCGCAAAATGTTTGCTCCTTCAGCAACATTTGTTTGCTATTCTGTATATAGCACTTCGATTTGCTGTGCAAATTATATATAATTTCATCAAGATTATATAGAATAAGGAAACTATTCCTACTTCGATGGATTTGTGTGTCGTAAATTTCATCTTGAAGGACACTGAGAGAAATAATTACTATCACCAACAACATATTTTCATGTTCGGAGAAATCCGTTGCTTAAGAAATATGTATCCTTGATACAAGAAAATTTTTCTGAAGCTAAGAATATAATTCTTGAATTGGAAAAATATTTTCTTGATTCAAGAAAATTTTTCTTGAGTCTACAACATGTCAATCACATTGAAAAAATTCAAGAATACATTTTCTTGGTATTAGTAATTATTTCTCTCAGTGGATACTGACCGACCAAGGGCCAATTTCAATTGTTGCAAATCACAGCCAGTTGAGGATTTATTTCATTTGTGACATTCTTTCATTCAGTTCTTTAAGAACATTACACTTAAAAAATACCGTCTAAAGATGAAACGAGGCTGCATAATCGTAAGACGATCCCGTTTCAAAATACTTTCAGACAGGGATTCGTTCTATAACATGACGAGAACCGTCTTAAACGATTCCATTTCATCAACAGACAACTTCTTCTGTTAGTAAAACGAAACTCGTCTAATGACAAGACGGGGTCCCTTCTAGTGATAAGACGGGGCAAAATACTCAAACTTACTCACTTGGGAGCAGATTAGAAACATTTTACTTGTCGCGAGACGAATACCGTCTTGTGAGAAGACAGGATTCATTTCAAGTTAGACGATTTTTGTCTGCTTATAAAACTGCACGGTTATTGTATTCAAGGGGTTATATATCTGTTTAAAACCTAAGAATAAGAGGGTTTTCTGTGAATTTTTTGTGACTCTGCAAATAGAACGATCAATATAAGGTTTCGAGGATTTATTATACACAGCTGTAGGTGAAAAAAAAATTATTAACTTTAATATTGAGGACAAAATGGCGACTCAGTTGTATATACAAAAGAAGCGTATTTTTTTAAGGCGCTCCACGGCCGACATCAGAAGTCTCGTACGTCTGCAGCTAGAACAATAAACAAAATTTCTTCTTAATCTACATGAATGTTGCTACAGAAGTACGTAGGATAATTGAGAAATATTGATTTTTGCAATTTTTGCATCGATTTGAAGAAGAAAATCGACCATAATTTGTTTATAAAAATCGTAATTGTTCATCGATCGTAAAAATCGTATGTACTTTGATGAATAATCTATCCGAAAAGCCACAGTTGAATTTTCAAGTCAATCGGATAAAAATTACTCGAGTTCTGATGTCGGCCGATTTGGAAGAAGTGGTTTCGAAAAACACGCATTGGAAGTTTGAGAATGAGTTTACGATAGGAAATTCTCAAAATAGAGGCTTGCTGATTTTTTCATTTTCAGTCTGCGATCCCAGCACCATATAACTGCCGTTCTAAGTTCAAATAACTCTTCTCCAGCTCTTTCTTGGACGATTTAGCGGTTTTTGGTAACATTCAACATCGCTACATGATTGAAAAAGTCAGAATTTGTGATTTCAAACCGCCCAGAGTTGCTTCAAAAATTCATAATTCAGGAGTTTTCAAAAAATGTTTTCATCAATAAATGTTATGTTTGATATCATTCTTGAAATGTTTCTACATCATTTAAGCCAATAAAAAAAATTTCAAACAGATATGACCCCTTAAGACAGTCGATTCTAATGGTAAAACGGCTTCGTTTCATCAGTGGAACAGAATATGTTTCAGGCGGCTGCCGTCTTATGATGAGAAAATCATTTTTATGAGTGTACATTTTATAATGAAAATCATTGAGGTTAATTCAACCCATTACATTTTTAATTCAACAGTCTGTGATCTCAGTACACTGTGAAACATCCGACTGAATGTGGCTGCACCTCACTCGCAAACTCGACTTGAATTCAGGCTTTTCCATTGTGTCGGTATTTTTTTTCGGTGCTTGATTCCAGAGCTTGTTTTGGCTGCATCTCAGATAAAGCTGATATCAAGGTTGAAAGTAAGTTTTACTTTTTACTGTGTAGGAATCGACGAGCCAGAGACATTACCGGGGGTTGATCATATTCAATTAGAGGCAGTTAATATTTTCAATGCGCTAAATGACAAACGAAACTTCATGAGAAAGTCTTGTAATTCTTCTATTTTGCTATTTTCTCCGTGTATAAATCGCTGTTTCTAAGGTTCACCAATCACGGAGAAAAAATGGTTTGCTACGATAGCGCCTACAAAGGAATTTGTTGTCCTTGCAAAAATATTCACTCCAGCAGCTGAAACGTTGTTCTGTTAACAGATTTGTTTATGTCAGCAAAAAAATGTAGTTCCGTCAACCATTTTTCTCGCTCTTTTAATCACCCATACAAAAATTTTTGGGCTTCGCCAATGCTGACAATAAAATTTAGCTTGGCGCAATGATGACAGACAAGGCTTGGCAATCTATAACGTTGATTAACAATAAATACAATGTTGCACCGATGTCGGTGTTCGACGGATTTCGTTTGTCAGCTTATTATTGTGGCACAATCGCGCCAAGCTTGGCTCTTGCTTGGCTCATCCTTGGCCCAACATTGACTAAACGATAGATTCCATTCAACCCCAGGATCATTTAGAATGTGGTTCAATATTGCCCCAACTTTGGCCTAGTTTCGGTAGAAATTAGCTTTCAATGTAGCGTCGATCATTGATAATAGCATGGCTCAATATTGGCAACCTATATATTATTTTTGCTATGTTACTAATCAAGTGCTTCTCGCGAGTGGTGAAACGCGTATACGAAGAATATATAAGGCTTAAGTAAGTTTTTGGAAGAACAGTCAATCGCTCTTTACTATGAGTCACACTCGAGGGCTCCTACCGCCGAGCTAACATACATTGTGTCTACTTCTCATGGCAAAATTTACCGACAAAAGACGCCGAGCTTTCCACAAACAAATGAGGGGAAAACAATAAGACTTCAAACAATATATGTCAGAAATTGCGAAATGCGCATACCTTTTATATATTTCTGGGTTAAATATTTTTTACTTTGATCATTGGCGCATCATTGACAAACAAAATTTCTAATTGTTTGCCAATGATGGTATATTTCATGGTCATTGTTTCATCGATGATGGGACTTCATTGGAAAAACACGTAGGTAAATCATAAAATGATGTTATCATTCCAGGTTTGCGCCATGCTTGGTTGCCAAGCCTCAGCCATACTTTATCTACGTTGCACCATGCTAGCGCCAATCGTTAATTTCTATATGGGTAGTTCTTTTTGTAGGCGCTATAGTAACAAACCTGCTTGTTATGCCAGTAATACTTTTTTCTCCGTGATGTTATACTTCGCAATAAAATATATAGCAATTATTGCTGTTTGCTTTTCCATATTGAAAACTCATAAATCCATTATTTGAAGACAGTATGCAATGATTTAATAAAAAAGAATTTTACAAAAATTATACTTACAATGTTTTGATAATATATCTACAAAATGTAATAAACCTTCTGTAAACAATTCTTATGAAGATAAAATTGTATAGAATACATACATTTGTCTACCTATTTCCCACCATTTTTATGCAATTACGTACAAATTCTTATCCACAATCTTATCCAGTAGAAATGATTGCTGATATTTCGAAGATGCATTGTTGACGGATCTTCAACGGAGAAAAAAGAATTCGCTATGACGAAACCTGATTTTGTGGGATACTTGTTGCTGGAGCAACAAACTTTTTGCTTTGACAGCAATCTATTTAGCTAATCTTGTGAGCTGCGACAGTGATGTTTTTCAGCTGTGGCAACCAAACATTCTCGTCCCCCAGCAAAATTCTGTTCGCTATTCTGGATATAATGCTTGAAATGTTGCTAGTCCTGCGGAAAATTTGCTGTTTTAGTCAATCATGTTGCTCTCTCGGCAATTCAGTTGGCTATGGCAGCGAATTTTCAGCTAGTTTAGCGAAAAGATTTGTCATTCCTCGATTCTCTGTGTCAGGAAAATTTTTTCTCCGTGCAGCAATCATCGTTTGCAGGACGATGAATCCCTGTAAATTCCCAATTGTTTCCTCGTTACAAGATAACGGAAAGCTTCTGTGTGATATATTTACACCCTCAAATCCTGTACAAGGCATTTACAATTCGCAAAACTAAAACTTGTTCAATTCTTCGCTCTCATCGCGTGCACTGTAAAAAAATCGTGCGATCGACTTTGGTATGAAAATGATCGAAGTCAGTCGTTGCGAAGCGTTTCAATGGTCACATATAACTACGTGTGTGCTAAATCTTGCTCTTTCTTTGTGACTACGCACAAATTTTTATTGCTTCTCTCTCGCTCGAAGTGCTTTTGTTCTTTGCTTAAAATGCACTAAACTTGTTAGAATCTCTTCGAATGTGTGGTTCATATGCAAAGTGTGAAGAACGATTCATCTTTTTTTTTTTTATTACATCGCTTTCAATTTCAACGGTGTTGCAAGGGAAGAATCGAAGCTTTGTGTTTTGATTGAACTTCCTGTGAATTGTAATATTCATAATTATTAATCATTCTCTTATTCGAGTCATTTATAATCATTTCTTGAGTCAAGTTCCGGCATTTTAGAATTGGAAATGATGTTTACTTGATAATACATTATCTATTAGAGAAACATACACCTTTTCGAATTGATTTGAATTCTGTTTTTCCTCGTTCGTTTCCATTTCAGCTACGACAGCGATTTTTTAGCTCTGGTAACCAAACATTTTCACTCCCCCAGCAAAATTTTGTAAGCTATTCTGGATATTATACTAAAGATATTGCTAGGTCAGCAGAAAATTTGCTGTTCTAGTAAATCATGTTGCTCTCTCGGCAATTCAGTTGGCTGCGGTAGCGAATTTTCAGCTAGTTTAGCAAAAAGATTTGTTATTCTATCAGGTTGGCAACTAAGTAATTGCGGATTTCACTCATAGATGGTGTCAGTTGAATTTTTAGGTTTGCAGACGCAGTACAAATGTAAAACACATCTTGTTATTTGATAGTTGGCAATTCAGCTGTCAATCAGTAACAAAAGTTTTTTGATCGTTTGCGTAGTTTTCGTTTGGCGTTCGTTAAAAAATGGAAAATCAAAAGGAACATTTTCGTCATATTTTGCTTTTTTATTTCTGCAAAGGGAAAAACGCATCGCAAGCTCATAAAAAGTTATGTGCTGTTTATGGTGACGAAGCCTTAAAAGAACGGCAGTGTCAAAATTGGTTTGCCAAATTTCGTTCTGGTGATTTTTCACTCAAAAATGAAAAACGCTCTGGTTGTCCAGTTGACGTTGATGACGCCCTAATCGAAGCAATGATCGATTCGGATCGTCACAGTACAACACGTGAGATTGCAGAGAAACTTCATGTATCACATACATGCATTGAAAATCACTTAAAACAACTTGGCTATGTTCAAAAACTCGATACATGGGTTCCTCACGAACTGAAAGAAACGCATTTAACGCAACGCATTAACATCTGCGATTTGCTAAAGAAACGTAATGAAAATGATCCATTTTTAAAACGACTGATAACTGGCGATGGAAAATGGGTTGTGTACAACAATATCAAGCGGAAAAGATCGTGGAACAGGCCAGGTGAACTAACTCGAACAACAGCAAAAGCTGATATTCATCGAAAGAAGGTTTTGTTATCAGTTTGGTGGGATTACAAAGGAATTGTCTACTTTGAACTCTTACCACCCAACCGAACGATCAATTCTGATGTCTACATTGAACAACTAACGAAATTAAACAATGCAGTTGAAGAAAAGCGGCCCGAATTGACAAATCGAAAAGGTGTTGTATTCCATCATGACGATGCAAGGCCACACACATCTTTGGTCACTCGGCAAAAATTATTGGAGCTTGGTTGGGATGTTTTGCCACATCCACCATATAGTCCTGACCTTGCACCATCTGATTACTTTTTGTTTCGATCTTTCCAAAACTCCTTGAATGGTAAAAATTTCAGTAATGATGATGATATCAAATCGTATCTGATTCAGTTTTTTGCTAATAAAAACCAGAAGTTTTATGAACGTGGGATTATGATGCTGCCTGAAAGATGGCAAAAGGTCATTGATCAAAATGGGCAATACATAACAGAATAAAGTTATTTAGTTTCATGAAAAAAGTGTCTTTGATTTTCTAACAAACATCCGCAATTACTTAGTTGCCAACCCAATATATATATATTACCTCGATTTTCTGTGTCAGGAAAATTTTTTCTCCCCGCAGCAATCACCGTTTGCAGGATAATGAATCCCTGTGAATTCTCAATCGTTTCCTCGTTACAAGATAACGGGAAGCTTCTGTTCGATATGTTCACAATCTTAAATCCTGTACAAGGCATTTACAATTCGAAAAACCAAAACTTGTTGATTTCTTCATTCTGATCACGGAAGTTCGACAGGAAGTAAGTAATTTTATTCTCTTATTAATTCTCTTTTCCCTAAATCAACCCACTGAGCATTTCCGTCAGACCCTTGCATTAATATTGCAGCGATATTGATGCGATCTTGAAAGTACTTGTCTTTCAATTTAAAAATGCAATATTACAAAAGTAACTTGCAAAAATATCGTTGAAATATTACCTGACAACGTAATATTGCTGCAATTTACTTGTAATTGGATATTGTAATACACGGAAAAAATAATTTAGCTGCGGCAGCTAAGTAGCTAGCACGGACACGGACAGCCATTGAAATTAGCTCCTGCAGCTAAATTTTAGCTGTTACCGCAAATAAATTGACTACAAATGCAAATTTTTTTGCTGTAACAGCTAAGATTTAGCTGCAGGAGCTAATTTAATGGCTGTCCGTGTCCGTGCTAGCCACTTAGCTGTTGCAGCTAAATTATTTCTTCCGTGTATTACTGTTGTAATTCTCATAACGGGTACTTTCAAGATCGCATCAACATCGATGCAATGTTAATGCAAGGTTCTAACGGAAACGCTCAGTGGGAACTTAATAATGATATCTTCGAGAGATTTAATTTTGAAATGTTATATTTCGTTATCTATAATCTCTAAATCCAAAAGAGTGAAAAATCACTCTTCTTACTTCATGAAATCTCAAAACCCACGTCTACGTTCGCTTCAAATGGTGTTTCCACTCTTCTGGAATGAACTCTCATTCTCCGAGAGTGCAAAATTGAATGTGAAATTGGAATTATTATGAATTTCCAACTCCAAATCTTAGACTATCACTCGGAGAGTTCTGAAATTTCATGAGAAAATTCAACAAAATCACTTCTGATCGGTTAGAGTGGAATCTAACAATTGTATAATTTATAAATAATTCGCAGTTATGGACTAATTCAGTGGCTGAACAATTCGCTGAGATGGCAAAAAATTCAGCAAAAACATAGCATCCCATGCAGAAATTGACGAACGACCCAGTACTGGAATAACGTTATTTGCCAACTGCCAACTGTTGGCAAACAACGTTGGAATAAACCTGGAATGATAACGCTGATCAACACTGGTACGGCGTTGTTCACCAATACTGGGTCAACGTTAACATCAACCCTGAATCAGTACTGGTTTTTCATTGTATACCAACATTGACAATTGATTTTCAACCGGTGATGGTAATCCATTTAAGCCTTTGTACGTAGCTAATGAAAATAATGATATATTTTCAGCTAATGTCCATGGTTATATCGAAAGTAAAAAATATAACACATCTGTTCGTATGTAGCTGAAGTTTGAATCGTTTCTTGAAACGAATGAATAATCCGAAAACATGTGAAGAAGTCAATTCGAGAACACGAATAATAATATTTCTTCAAAATTTTGCCGTATTAAACCACACATAATGGACAACGTTGAACGAGTTTCAAATCAACGTTGGCAAATCAGCATTGACTATCGGCGTTACAATAACATTGTACTGGTTGTTACTTCAACCACGTTACAACGTTGGCAACCAACCCTGGTAATCAGTGTTGTACCAGTACTGTTTCGATTGTTATGGTTGGTTGGAAGTCGGCATTTTCTGCATGGGATGGTTATCGAAGCCGATTTCTTCGCCCCAGCGTGTGGATAATTGCAGATCTGTATCTCACCTAGATCCGCCTGTATCTGATCGGATCTAATCGGATCTGACCAGATTCGTATTTTGGTCATATCTGCCTGAACCCGATTGTATTTGATCGGATCATCTGATCAGATTGAAATGAATGCATTATGTTTATAATGGTTAGAAGAATCCTTGGGAATATCTCAAAGAAATTTTAGACTCTGTGGACAGACTCGAGTCTTTTCATGGATAAAAAAGTCTGAATAACTACTTTGGATTTCAATGTTATGAAAATTTATTAGCTGGAATTTGGTACTGGGATCCGCTGGTGAAGAGATTTTTATAATTTATTCATAAACTATGCCTAACTGTTCTCCCTAAGCTCACAACCATGACACCCTACCTAATACTTCATATACTAATGTATGAAGCAGTTAGGACGGATAAGAAAAGGCATTGAATTAGCTGCTGTAGCTCAATTTTGGTGACAACAGCAGAATAATTCGTACACGGAAAGAATAATTTAGCTGCAGCAGCTAAGTAGCTAGCACGAACACGGACAGCCATTAAATTTAGCTGCAGGAGCCAATTTGATGGCTGTCCGTGTCCATGCTAGCTACTTAGCTGCTGCAGCTAAATTATTTTTTCCGTGTATTCCATCATTCACTATTATCAAATTGTGTTCCTCCGAACTCAAACTATATTCCTTCCCAATTCGAATGAATCGAACAAGAGTGATGAAGAATTATTGCTGGGAATGTTCTCCTTAAACATCATTACATAATTCTAGCTGAGCATCTGAGAATCCACTGATGTATAGATTATCCATAATTTATGTCTAATTTTTTTATGGGTACATGAAGTACTTTTCCTTCCAGTTTTGCACAATATTCTTATCCGAAAAAAAATTATCCCAAACTGCGAAAATTTTGGGTAATACCAATTTTGGTCCTGCTTGAATGAAAAAAAAAGAACGAGAAATAGAATTCACTTACAGGAGTTGAGTGGTTAGCACGGATAAGGAAAGGCATTGAATTAGGCTTTTGTAGCTGAATTCTCATACACAATTTATGTCTAGTTTTGACCAAATTATGTTTAATTTTTTGCATGGGATCAAATAAGTTTAATGAAATATTATTGCGGAAAATTTATCCTTCGTTCTTCTTAAACACCAGTACATAATCTGAAACTGAGTATTTGAGAATTCACTGATGTATAGATCAATGACAATTAATCTTCAATATTGCACACTTTGAGGCCTTACATATCATGCATAATTTATGAATATTTTATGTGAGGAAATGAACATGCATAAATTGTAGATAAATTTTGTATAAAATGTGTGTGAAGTTAATATAAGCGCCCGATTATCAACATCCGATATGATTTGGAGTTGTTAAATCACAGGAATGATTTACAAAATTCACTTGGATTTAGAATTGTTAGAAACATAATTTGCAATTTGCATGAAGGACTATATTATTTTACGAGGGTGGATTGATAAGTTTCCGGCCTGACCAAGAGATGGCGCCACTAGGCCTACCTTGAGGTGGCGTTCTATAGTACCATCCTTAGATAGCTTGTAGCTATAGTTTCAGTCCGATCGCCATGTTAGTTTAGTTTTGAGAGCACGCTGACCAAGACGCCTCTGTGTTTTTCGTAAAAATGGAAAAGCTGGAAAATCGTGCTGTCATCAAATACTTTTATTTGAAGGGGTTAACGCCGAAGGAAATTAAAGAAGAGATGGACTCAACACTGGGGACATCCTCCCCATCATATTCAACCGTTAAGCAGTGGGTTTCCGAGTTTAAAAAGGGTCGTGTGAGCACCTCTGATGAGCCTCGCTCAGGACGCCCCATTGAGGTCACAACTCCAGATATGATCGAAAAAATCCATCAAATAGTGCTGAAAGATCGCAGATTAAAAGTTCGTGAGATAGCTGAGACCTGTAAGATGTCATATGGACGTGTACAAAATATTTTGCACCAACATTTGTATATGGAAAAGCTCTGTGCAAGATGGGTGCCGCGTTTGCTAACAGTCGACCAAAAATTGATTCGAAAGAACATTTCTATCGCCAATTTGGCGTTGTATAAGCGTAATCCAAGCGAATCTTTGCGTCGATTCGTAACCGTTGACGAAACTTGGGTCCACCACTACACTCCTGAAACCAAAGAACAGTCTAAACAGTGGATTGGACCAGGGGAACCAACTCCAAAGAAGGCAAAAACAATTTTTTCGGCGAACAAGGTTATGGCTACTGTTTTTTGGGATGCAAGAGGTATTATATACATTGATTACCTTGAAAAGGGTAAAACTATCACTAGTCAATCCTACGCAGACTTATTGCAACGTTTGAGCCACGAAGTGAAAATTAAACGACCTCATCTGGCGAAGAAAAAAATCTTGTTTCATCACGATAACGCACCAGCGCACACGTCAATCGTTGCGATGGCTAAAATCAACGATCTGAAGTTTGAATTAATGCCGCACCCTCCCTACTCTCCAGACCTAGCCCCGAGTGACTATCATCTGTTTCCTAACCTCAAAAAATGGCTTGGCGGTGAGAGATTTGCGGACAATGAAGAAGTAATCGAAGCTGTAAATGGGTATTTTGAGGAGCTTGACGAATCAGTCTATAGAGATGGCATTACTAGACTAGAACACCGCTATGAGAAATGTATCAGCCTTGGAGGAGATTATGTTGAGAAATAAAAAAAAAAAAATTCTTAAAAACGTTGTTTTTCTTGGTCAGGCCGGAAACTTATCAATCCACCCTCGTATAATAACAACACTGTATCCTGATCATAAGAGTCAATCAAGAGTTCACCGTGGTGGAACTTGAGTTGGAGCTCACACGCTTCATCATGGTATGTTAAATAATTCAACATCTAAAAATGTGCTGGTTTGAAATTCGATTTGACCTCGGTTAACATTTTCATATTTTAACTCTATCCAACATATTCCTTCGAATAAGCACGTAGTGAACAGATGTTAATTCATCAAAATTTTGAAGATATTCAAGTACACGGAGAAAAATGCCGCTCGAAAGGATAGTAATCTTTAATAGAAAATTGGAGAATATTTCTTAAAATCTGAGAATATTTCTTAAAATCTAAGAATTCTTCTTAAGTTCGTAATAAACATAAAACGGTTCAGATTTCTCTTGAATATTGCTCGAAAAACAATGAAAAATTATCAATAATTAACGAATCATAAAAACAAATATGAAGTTTCCAAAAGTCGCGAATGAAATTTCACAAAGTGAATAACAAAATTCTGTAATTTGAAAATGAGATTCCAAAATTTTGTTATTTACTTTGTAAAATTTCGTGCGCGACTTTTGAGACTTCATATTTGTTTTTATGATTTGTTAAGTATTGATAATTGTTCATTGTTTTTCGAGCAATATTCAAGAGAAATCTGAACCGTTTTATGTTTATTACAAACTTAAGAAGAATTCTTAGATTTTAAGAAATATTCTCAGATTTTAAGAAATATTCTCCAATTTTCTAATCAAGATTACTATCCTTTCGAGCAGCATTTTTCTCCGTGTATATCAGAGAAATATTTCACAGAAATTTTGGCTAAATTTCCCGTGCTGGTATCTCCTTAACATTCAACTCTTCTTGATATCAAACGAAGAGTGAAAAATTCATGCATAGTTTTTCACATAGATTATGCATAATGTTTATAGAAAGAAACAGGTTCACATAAATCATGTATATTTTACCCTAAATTATGTGTCAAGGGTATAATTATTATACATAAAGTGTATGCATAATCTATATGAGCACATTTCTTTGCAAATTATTTGAAAATAATCATTTCCTAATCTTATATTATGTACTTATTAATCAGTTTTGGTTTAAGTAAAAAACAACCATCTGCAAAACACATTTTCATACACGGAAATAATAAGCGATCCAAATTTTCGTTGATCGGTATGTCACTTTTAGACAGAATAGGTACACCACATTTTACTAATTCTTCTCGAAATTGTGTTTCGTTTCACCACAGTGAACTCTTGATTGACTCTTGATCGGGATACAGTGGTGTTATTATAAAATAATATAGTCCTTCATGCAAATTGCAAATCATGTTTCTAACAATTCCAAATCCAAGTAAATTTTGTTAATCATTCCTGTGATTTAACAACTCAATCATATCGGATGTTGATAATCGAGCGCTTATATTAACTTCACACACATTTCATACGAAATTCATGTATAATTTATGCATGTTCATTTCTTTACATAAAATATGCATAATTCATGCACCAATTATGCATAAAAATTTATTTATAAGCTATGCATATTTTTTTGACGTGGGAAGAACATGTACGAAATTTGACACATATAATCATCCTATACGTTCGATCGATGTCTAGCCTACAGTAAGGACGAGACGAAAATGCCACACATGTTACCCTCGATATTGAGATACGAGTCGACGTTACCACAACCAGGACATACCTCGGTAGATTCTCACGTTTCGGTTCATAGCTGGAATACAGAGGGTCGCTATAATCGCACCCTTGATCGCGTAGTACACCCCAAGTTCAACCAGGGTCGCTATGTTCTTCCTCTGACATATCGAGTTTATGTAAATGTGTGTGTACATATATGACAGAGGCGCCCCCTACCGTAGGTTTTGGGATGATTATTGATTGGTATGGCGGCCGTACACATAGACACCCCATGCATGCAGCGTCGTCGCGACGCGTCACGTCGCGTCGCGTAGTCGTGGCGTAGAGGGTGGCGAAAACGGCAGGCGCCATCACGCCTGGGCCACCACCGCGAGCGCGCGCGAGTGGACGATAGTGAACAATCGGACAGAAATAAAAAAGAAGAAAGTATCGAGGGAAATTAGAGAATTTATTAGAGAAAGGAGAATCAAACGGCACGTAAGAAATCGAAGAAGAAAGTTAGTTTTTTGTTCTAAACGCAACAACATTCGACGCCGCATCGCCCAGTGTAAGCGCCCATTCGTTCACTCACTACCAAGGACTTCGATATACGTATACACATATACATTCATCCAAACGTACATATATACGTGCACAGATGAATACATGTGTAGGCGTGTGTATATCTGTATACATAATAAATAAATTTAACATCATCGTTGTAACTGAAACTGTCAAGTTTTGTTAGCCGAAAAGATGGTCATGATGGCTGGTATGGACGATCACGAGCGTAAAGTCGTCCTTGAGTTTTGCCACTTACTAGAGAAAAGTAAACAGCTGTTCAATGGTTTACGCGACCTGCCTCAGTACGGACACAAGCAGTGGCAAGCTTATTTTGGCCGCACATTCGACATTTACACCAAGCTTTGGAAATTTCAACAGCAACACAGGTAAGAAGGAAATGAATGAACGATTGAACAAACGAGGAATGAGTCATCTATATCACTTTACTTCCCATTCTTTCATTCCTCCCACACCGAAACCATACGTGCCCCTTCAACCCCTTATTCAGTTCACTCGTGTACTCTATGAATTGATCCATATGTACCTATGTTGCCGTTTTTTTTTCCTTTTTCTTTCTTTTTATAAGGTCTTATCGATTAGATTTTTGCTTGGTTCGATTCGACTTGTGAGAACTCTATGTACAACGTATTACAAGCATGTAAAAGTGTCACGAAACTTCACACGAACTCTCAATGGCCTTCATTCGTTAATGTCCTGATGAAATTTAGACATATGAATTCAGGGATATACATGTGGATTTCTCAAATCCCCGACCTTGATTTCTCAAATTATAATAATCAAACTGATCTTTGATGGGGAAAGAAGTGACAATGATATCATCAATTTTTCACGTATTTTCTTTCGTTCTGTTTTGTGTGTAGAAATGACGAGACGGGGAACGTACATAGACGTGTGTGCATTGATAGTTTCTACGAATGACGTATCACCTGTAAATTACACGACGCCACGTGACCGTCACAACCGACATCGAGGCACCAATCTTCCACCTACACAGCCTCCTCCATCACCTCTTTCCTCCCTTCCTTGTGTCATATCGTTTTCTCTACTCTACGTTTACTCTACCCCTGAATCAGAAACAAAAGAGTTGATGCGGGAAAATGAGCTTTCATAAATTAATCCTTTATACATAAATCGAGGAAAAAATTCCTTTGTTGCATCATCAAATCCATTTCGTAGAAACGGAGTAAAAGATGAATTGAATTGTTCATGTAATTATGAGGATGCAAAATTCGAATTTATGAAAATCTAGAAATCATCGAACGAAGAAAGTTATTTCGTGCGAAGTATATTTCAGAGGTTAGCTGGATAATTTCGAAGAGAATTGTAATGGATGGTGTAACGAGGGTACATCATTATTCACTTAATTTCTTGATTTGCGAGCTAAAGTCAAGAATCATTTGATTTCATAAACTCTTTTATTTCCCTCGATCAAATGGCTTTACACTTTGGGAATTCGTTCTCATCAGAGTCTTTTACATCTCATCCGCATCCACCCACCACACCGCGCCCATGAAAAACATCTCACGCGTTTGTATTAAATGCAATTCACTCATTGGAAACAATATTCAGATATACGTGTCCAGTATCTTCTTATTGATTCATGGAAAGTTGAATAATACATTTCAATTGTTTTTCGCCCACGTTAATGAACATTTATATACAAAGACCGGAGTACATTATGCGAGGAAAGGTGGGGTTCTGACATGTGACACGTTTTATCTCCGATTCCTCTTCGGTGAAATATAAGGGTGAAACGTTATTATAACTTCATTGTATGATACTTTACGTATTTGTGATTTTATTTTTAATATCAACTGTTTTGTAGAATGTGTGGTTCTTTTTCAGATTAATTATATATAGTCACCCCGATTTTATACAGTTATAAAGAAGAACTTATGAATCAACTTAGAAACCAACTTCAAATATGTTTAACTCCACAGAACTTTTCTCTCAGTTTATACAACATTTTGATCTTTCATATAATCTACGCATAAACTATCATATTCTGAACAATTGTACGGGAACTCATAGTTAAAGACCTTCTTTACAAAATGCCTGGATCCACCCTTGATAGTCTCTTCATATGACATCACAAGTTACACGTTTTTCAATTTGATTTCTCTAATTTAAAAATTCATGTCATTAAGGGAAATGCTTGAATACACACCACAATGAATATGAACGATTGCTGTATTCGGAGAATTCTTAATATTCACATGAATGATCATTTCCAAGTTCATTGAGAGAAAAAGCTTTGCGTAGGAATATTCAATTGATTATATGAATATCTATTGAGTCGATCAAATATTTATTCAACCAAACAAATATTTAATATCCTACCGAAGGTTTCATAAATGACAATGGAAATTTAATTAATTGATTTAATGAAAGTTTATTCGAAATATAATATATGTAATAATATATATATATTGTACACAAATTATATATTTATTTTATATTCTTTATATATAATGAGTAATAAAAGTGAATAACATATTACAGTCCCTGATTTGAATCAGTCAAGTTTTTTTTTTTACAACTTATTGATTGAATATTGTATTGTTCCCGGAAAGTTTTTCTCTCAGTGTTGTAAGAATTTTTATTACATGAAGTCATTAACTAGCCGTACATGTAGAATGCAAGTGCAGGGAATCCAAAAAGTATGTTAAAAGTAACCTAAATTCTGTTTCATTGCATAAACACTACATACAATTCGAAATTTTATATACAAAATTGTCAAGTTTTCATATAAAATTATATAGAAATTCTAGAAATTATTCTTCCAGAGAAAATGACGTAAGAAACCCAATAAACGCACACACGTTATTCCAACGTTGAAAGAACGTTAGACTGTCAAACGGAAGTCAGTCGTTGATTTCATATCGTTGATTTTTAGTTGAAATTTGATAGGGAAATAGACGACCAGAAATTACGTTTTGATGACTTGTAATTTCAACTAATATTCAAAAGTAACCATCAAACGACGTCCTCGAAAAACGTGTTTGAATCACGCGTTTAAAATGTGTTTGAACTTCAATTGAAGATAAATTCTGCTAAAAATATCGAACGAAACCGAACAATGGTTAAAATTTCAACGCAAAGCAAGATCGTAAATACTGTGGCATACTTTCCAAATTGTCATACTCAGAAATACGATTGTTCTCGATATTGAATGAAAAGTTTTCAAAATAATTTGTTGGATTCAATTCACGTTTTAGAACCATCATTAGGACACGTCTTTTAAACGATGTTCAAACCGTTGATATGACGTTATTTCACGGTAGAAAAACACGTGATTTGCCGCGACATTTTTACGTTGAATCAACGCAAGAATATTACCAATTCACAACGTGTGGTTATTGATTGTTTTTGACGTTTTTAAAACGTGCGTGTGTTTATTGGGAAGATATATAAACTTCCTCATTCTAAGAACAATGTGAAAATTTCTCATACGAAATGATAATTAAACTCTATACCAACTATATAAAAATTATATAAAGAGTTATAAAACTGAAAATATATATGTATATATATCTTTCAACGAGATCTGCCTTAACACAACAGTTTATCGAAACATAGGTGGTAGTTCTGCTTCAGTCATCTATCCCAAATAAAATAAAATAAAATAAAATTATCTGGCAAGTCTCGGTGTAAGATAAATTGATCGATACCTGGCGTTGAATACTACCCCGTATTTGTTCCAGACTTCTTCTAGACTTATAAAATCACATTTGGACTGAAGCCATGTCCCGTCCATATGCTTCATACTTTACACATAGCATGGCAAAGATCATTTCGAATATACCGTAGTCTCGAATACCACATTCAAAACTATCGAAATTATTCAGGTTTTATCCTATCCATTTTATACGCACCGAAAAAACATTATTATATTGGATCACTGAATGATAAGAAACTTGTTTTCTTTTGTTCTAAAACAATCTACTTCCTCGGATGAATCAAATGGAGCGAAAAGGAATTTGTATTTGAATCAATTAAATATTTCTTCAACTCACTCCATTGAAATTAAGAAAAATAGAGAAGGAAAGTTTGCACAAAAATTCGTATCCTCTTGTGCGATAGTTAACGTGAAAGTGAAAAACTGTTGAAAGTAAGACAAAATTTGGTATCCTTCGTGTGTATAAAACTTGCCATCATCCCTAGTAGAAATTTGACAGGGAATTTCCTATTAGAAGCATGGCCCTCGTAAGGCTGCAATAAGGAACTCCTAATTAAGGAAAACTTTGAATTACCTTATCAGGTCCTGACATGGCATCCTGTTTAGGACCTTACAACGATGTAACGCGAGGTTGCTGACAGGTCCCAGTCAGATTTTCCTTTTCAGTAACCCAGACATGGTATTCCTATCAGAACCTGATTAGGATTGCCTTGCCTCATCCGTATTTCAATCATGTGATAACTGACAAGACAGCCGAATCAGGACCTGATCAATCCAGAACGATGAATGTATCAAACTATTCAGAATTTTCACAGGACTCATTAGAAATTTACCTGTCTTTTTTAAATGTTCAACTGAGGTCTATTTGGATCATTAGTAGAATTTCTTCTGTTGGGGGGGTTTCAAGAAATTGTATGAAAAGTGAATTCCATGAAAATTAAATTGAATGTTAAAATATAGCTTAGATGAGGTCGTGATTGGGAATTCAATTACTGCCCCAATCAGATCCTGATTGGGAAACGTTTGGTTCTCCTGATCAGGACCTTGTCTTTTCCCTGCGTTACATTTTTGTCAGGGCCTTATCAGATACTCAAGGCAGGCCCTGAACGGGAATCAGGCATGCCTGATCTGGACTGGATGTCTTCCATATCAAAATTTCTACTAGGGATGTTGTGGAAATGACCGCAAGTTTTTTGAGAAGGTTGTGTTTTTGTGGAATATCTTGAACCAATAAAGTTGCACGGAAAAAACATTAGTTGAAATGATTATTTAACTTGTAAGCCCATATGGATTCATTTTTTTCGCTGAAGTTATGTTGAATTGATCAAATTAATGAATAAATTAATTTTTCTAACAAAAAAAGGGACCATATGCGCTGACAAGTTGAATGATTTTTCAACTAAGCTTTGTCCCCATGTGTAATTGCTAGTTTGTTCGATATTATCAAACGTACTAGTATCTATTATCATTGATATAGAAACTTCTTCACATTGAAATCGATTCACAATATTCATTGATTTGAATAAACATGATCGATTTTCCGTAACTAATTGAAAATAAAACAAAACAAACTTCATAGATCCACCCTAGAAGGACGCGTAGAATAAATTCCTAACTCCCATTCTCAGCAACATCATTACTTTTATCATTATCCCTCCTGTACACGCATTTCACCGTTTCTCTTCCCATTATAATAAATTATGGAAATCTGTTTCTCCAACTCGTGCTTTTATTTAACCGTGCATGCAACTCTTTTCGTGACTTTTTATGGCTCAAAAATTGATTACTCTAATACAATACACAGACGACTGTTAGCTTCTTTCGTATAATTTAATTTCGTCAGAATTACTAAATAAAGTGAATTCCTATCGTAGTTTTTGCGATCAGTTGTAAATTTGTAAAAAGTGAGGTGAGATCATTTGAATGGAGTGTTTTTTTTTCTTCGAGTCCTCACCAAAGCTCTCCTGAAAATATTTTGCTGGGAGATAACGATCCACGTACATGTCCATTCTGGTCCATTCTTAGCAAATCACCCGTGTTTGCTGCTCTTTTGCACGCAATTAACGCGCGATGCATTTGACGGCACGAAATATTGTCTAATTCTATTCATTTATCGTTTTTCCTTAGAATTCTCGGGAGATTTTTTTACGATAATGATTTAAATTCTAGAAAAGATTTGTGTTGAAGAATATATTGTTGTTTCTCAAATTTCGATTGATGGGTTGGAGAGATTTCATATTCAATTGATTTATGGAAATTCGTCAGAAACTCATGGATGAAATGTCGAATAAAGCATGCGCAAAATCACGATTCGACGGAAAATAAATTTTAAAAATCACATAAACTATCCAAAAACAGGAATAAATTCAAATTTTACAAAATAGGTTTCAATTTTTTTAATTCAAAATTCATTTGTCCTACTTGAGAGGATGTAATTTGAGAAAAAGATTCATTTATAGTTGACAAAATGATATTTTGTTATGACAAAATAAATATTTATTCCATGCAAATTGATCATAATTTCCACAAGTATTAGGATTCATTAAATATCAACGAATATTTATTTTGACGTTATGTCATTTGTTCATTCTAGAGTCGACAAATTTTCAAAATTATATATAATTTATATATAATTCAATATAGTTTATATGTAAGTTGAATATAATTCTATGAAACTTATACAGGATGTTTCATAATTCACTGAAAATACTTGAGAGGCGTTATTTTGCATTCAAAATACAATAATTTCTCGTCTGGACAAAATTTTTTGGAGGCTCAGTTTTTGAGCTATAGGCATTTTTAGATTCTTCTCAAACTCAAATAACTCAGAAGCATTACGTTCTACATTCTTGAGCTCAATATCATTCTCTAAGTTGGAAAACATTCTTTGTTTCGGAGCTATAGTAATTTCAAGTTGCTGAATTCTGATTGGCGAGAAGCCAAAAAATTTCAAATCGCTCTTGCTCTGGAACAAAGAATGATAGGATAGTTGAATTTTTTTCTCAGAGAACCGGTGTTTTCCAACTTCGAGAATGGCGTTAAGCTCAAGAATAGAGAATATAATGCTACTGAGTTATTCGAATTTGAAAAAAAAAATCTAAAAATGCTCATAGCTAAAAAACCAAGCCTCCAAACAAATTTTTCCAAACGGGAAATTATTGCATTTTGGATGCAGAATAACGCATCTAAACTATTTTCAGCGACTTATGAAACATCTGGTATACAATTAGGAAAAATTTTCTACATTCAAAGCATAACCAAACCACCTTTGAGTCAAATAAGGTTTGTTAATGGTTAACAAACTTTATTTGGTTGAAATAAATTCGGAATACTTATATATACGAATAAATATCTTCAATTCAAAAAAATATACGAATGCTGACTATAAATAAACCTTTTTCTCAGTTCAATGAAGAATTCTAGAACTGAATAATTAAGTGTCATATGCGGAGTCTATGACCGCACATCACAAACCTTGTGGAACTATATAACCATGTACACGGAGAAAATATTCCATCAAATATTACAGTGCACCACTGAATCATGGCGACACGTTAGAGATGTGCGAATCACGTTTTTAGACCCTCGAATCGAATCGAATCGAATCGAATCTTTGACAATTTTATCGAATCGAATTGTGAAAAATGACATCGAATCGAATCACAACATAAAATCAATACTGAATGTAATAATCATTTGAATGGAATTTAAACATTGCATACGTATTGTACTAGTGTAGATGTACCATTCAGAGGCTCTTTAAGCCTTCTTAGCCCATTGAATTCGTCTTAATTTTTCATATTTTAAAGATAAAAAGTGAAGTCCTCATATTCGCTATTTTATATTCGTGAGGAATTCATATTTATTAGCTTGATTTGTTAATTCATAATCATCGATCAAAATGAGATGAAAAATCTCTGATAAACTTTGAAAAACCTTTGCCCCAATTCCATCATATTTTTCATCGAAATTTTAGAGTTGATCAGACTTTTTCGGATTTCTTCAAAAAGAAGTCCGAGTTTTTTTTCCAGAAATTATAGAGAAATTTTCAAACATTTCTTCCCATTGAATTTGCAACCCAGATAACACAAGAGTTCTGAAAGAGGTCATAAAGAATATGAAGTATTCTTATAGAACTCTTTTGGAATTAGTTTGCTATCTGGGAAATTTCGCACAATTGTCGGAAGCACCCACTGTCGGGTTATTATAACCAAACTTCGGGTTGTTGTACCTAATTTTTTTCAGTGCCTATAGCGCTCCAGTATTTTGTTATCCGGTCACTGATTCGTTTTAATAAATGATTCAAATTTCAGTAACATTGAATTTTTCTTAAAATCACGTTTCTTTGACTAATGTGTTCTACTTGAATATAACTGCGATAATACTTCTTGATACCCCATGGAAGTTCAAATGAAGTTCAAAACAATTCATAAAGAATTTTCAAATTTCATCAAGAATTCTTTTGAATAGTTGTGTAGTATGAGTCGCACAGCCAGTAACATTCAACAATCTTTCGATGATGAATATCCAATAGAATTATTTTGCGAACAATATGTTGTACACATTCTCAAATCAGGTACACTGAAGAAAAATGTATTCGACTCGAATGAAGTTTTTTTTTCAGTGCAACATTGATTCGGAATCGAATCATTGCGATTCGAACATTTCGAATAATTCGATTTTTTTGATTCGATAACGAATCGAATCGAATCTACAAAAATTCGTTCGATTCGATTCGATTTCGAACTATTCGCACATCTCTACGACACGTCGATATGTCCAAGAGAAATTACTGTGTGTAATTACATAGAATCACACTGTAATTTTTCCCGAAGACGTCGACATGGCGCCACGATTCAATGGTACGCTGTGATTTTTGATGAAATATTTTCTCCGTATATCTTTGAAATTCTCAACTCATAATTGATGGAGTATCGAAGAGACATGAGACATTGTATCAATCATTTTATACGTTCGCACTGTCTAAGACTGGAATCAAGCAATTACAATCAGTGCATCATGAAACAATACACCGAGAGAAGAGAATAATTTCAAAAAATCAGTCAGTGACTAAATTACAGTAGTTGTTAGAGTCATTCTTCATATGTGACTGAATTCTTCAGTCTCAACAGATTCACTGAATGAAGATGTGAAAAATTCTATAAGAATTGCATATAAATAGTTGATTTTATATACAATGTTTTATTGAGAAATGATTTTATAGAATCAATATACTACACTGAGAAAATGATTTATTTATAGTTATAATAACAAGAGTAACATACATTTGCTTGTGGAAATGAATATTTGTTTGGATTAAATATGTTTCATTAATAATAAACAAGTGATATGACGTAGAAATGAATGTTTGTTGATAGTTGAAAATTCATACTTGTAAGAATTACGATAAATTTACACAAAATAAATATTTATTTTGCTACAACCGAATATATATTCGTTAACCATAAATAAACATTGTTCCCATTGTAGAATTTTTGTGAAATTGTATGAATATATTATATGAAAATTACGTATAACATGATTCATCAAGAATTTAATATAATTCTTCAATATAAAAATTCTCCCGATTAAAACTCGATGTGGGAAGATATCATTCGGATGATGAATTCTCAAAACGTATTATAATCTCTATCATACAGCTACCAAGTTTCATTCTTTATCTATTCCCATTCTCATTTGTATTATGTAACTACCTCTGGGTAATTTTACGTACCTCTACGGTTTATGATCCAATATTCCCAACTTCATGTTATTTTACTACCGTCTTGCGCATCCGACTTGTATTCGATCCACTTCTTTCTCATTCTTATACTCACTCTTCATTGCTTCAGCAGCTGTGCATGTTATGCTTATTATTTGATCTTTTAATCTTTTAACTTCTATGAATTGTGTATTGCATGTTCATGTCCAATTCTTGTTCTCTTTATTTCATATTTGCGAGCGTAATTATTGTACCGCGATGTATAATGTATTTAAATTACCTGAAACCTCGAAATCTTCTACATTAGACGCTGAGAGTTCATTTTCACTTCTACTCGGCTGAATTTTCTAAACATAAACCCTCAACGCCTGCAATAATTTAGTCACGAAATAAAATATACTTCTTTCGTTGTGAAATGTGGGATGCTTTTGCCTAGTTTTTCTGAATTTTTGTTGTTCGCAACTCTCAAAAATCTATATATCATTTCAACTTTGTTAGAATCTTAACAATGATTGATAAAATATCCAATCGAAACAATGAATTGGTATCGCTGAGCATTAGATATCAGAGTTAATGCTATGCGTTCGTTATGAATGTCATGTAGCGTGCTTATGGAAATGACAGATTCATTTATGGTCACTAATTCATCAGCTCGACCTGATTTAATTGAAAAATTCGTACTAATGTTAAGCTTGATTTTCCGTGCAAAGAGGTACTATAGATATACAAACGCCTGTGAATCCGTTCTCAATTTGGATAAACCCATCCTATGACCACCAATTAATATGAAGCAATATGTTGATTTAAAATTTAAATCAGTGAAATTCAATATCATAAAATGAAAAAAAATCGAACATTTGACTATAAAAATATGTTTCATTTCAAATGAAGAATTGTTTTTTCTTTTTTGTGATTAAACTATGCGTAATTCTGAAAATCTTCAGTGAAATTTGTTGAAAGCGCAGAATATGTGACGATAAGATGAAGGTATTAAATTACACTGTGAGGGAACAACTGTATCGTTGTACTGTATTTCAACATACAAATTGTTTCTATATTCAAAGGAAATGTTGAAAATATCTAAATACGATCAGAGGTTGAGGAACGCAAAATATCACGTCAAAGGAAAACTAAAAAACTCCCCTACACATCTTGATTCTTCAAATCTTATTCGTGACAAATTTATAGATCGCAAACACTTAAACGATGAAGATCCTCGGAAAGGAAATCCAAATATTACCAAACATATACCAGAGACAAATTTGAAACGTGTTATTACAAGATTTCACGAAACTCTCTTGTGAGAAATGATTGTTCGAGCCATTATTTTCCCTTGGGTAGAATGTATATATTGACGTACTAGTAATTCAATAATGAGTCTGAGAGTGCAGTTGAGACTTCGTAGTAAGGTTATCGATTTTCTAGATGAAAATCGAATATAATTTGGATGATGTTGTAAATAATATAAGTACAAGGGAACGATAAATTTACGATTCGATGAAGGTAGCATGGATTTGATGGATTATTAAGCATTTTCATTCAAACTTAATACAAAAAAACGTTCAATCGATTCGAATGATCACAAAGATTTTAATTTTTTTACGTTTTGAAAGAAATTTTATTCAAAATTCATATTTGAATCGGGATATTAAATAGTTCTTAAGAAGCTGATATGTTTTGTGAAGAGATTCTCAAGATACTTTTGTGTAATGAATCTCGAATTATTGAAATATTTCGAACTGAGGTATTTTGAAGATAAAATATGTGTTGACTACGTTTGCAAATTGTTCAACTATTGCTATGATAATAGTTCATTTTTCTATAGATTTCTCATGCTCTCTATTCTTTTATATATATAAAAAAAACATTCATATATAAAAGAATAGAAATATTTAGAAATAAAGTTATTTGAGATCAAAGAAATGATGAATAGAGTTCTCGTTCTGCCAAATATATCGATCAAATAATTGCTTTCTATTCTTTAACAATGCAGATGTTGATCCGTCTGTCTGATTTTCATCATAAATTAATAAACTCAATATTTGCTTTTTAAACTTGGTCAAAGTATTGAGAAGAATGATCAACTGCTGGTTAAGTTGCCATCCTAATTTCCAGGGGAACATGACAAATAATTATATAAAACAACGAAATAGAGTGCTACAATAGGTACCAAGAAAATCGCTAACATACTCTGTACTTCAGTGATAAGAAATCTCACAAGCACTAATTCTTTTTTCATAAAATTTATATCAAATTTTGATCAATATTAAAAAGGATATTGTAAATTTTGTTCCATATGAAACACTGTAGATAATTCTGTAACGGATCTGAATCATCAGAAAGTTCTTCCTAATATTCAGATTTAGTTTGTAAGATGAGAAAAAATATGGATGAATTTTGAAAATCCATCCGAATATTCAGATGCACTTTCTGATAATCCAAACCTGTTGCTGTAGAAATTCAAAGTCACAATCTCCTCATAAACTCTGAATTCTCACAAACTTTTGTACAGTGAATATTTACAATCTCCTCATGTTCATTTCAATTACGAGTTGAGAACTGATTTGCATGGATATCTCTAACAACACTGATATGTCCAATATTTCAGTTTCATAAAATTTTTGAAACAAACCTAATTGACACGACCAATTTCAGAGCTATGAACTGCTAAGCTGCAGTAACCGAATCTCCTCCAATGCATGTATTTCCAAGCATATCGTATATCACTCATCGAATTCATTTCTCACACTGACAAATCCTCATAAAAGATTGTTAGATTCACTCAAAACAGCGGTGTTTTTTAAAATCCACGAAACCTCTCACGTATTCTGTAAATACACTGTTAACTTATTCTTCAGAAACTTTTCTGTACTTATGGGATTATTTGCTCGAAACTTAGTAAAATTTGAAAAAAAATTTGTTTACAGTAGGAATAAGAACGTACAGGTTTTAGATTAGGAACTGTGGTATGAATGAAAAATTGGGATGCCCGATATTTACAGTATCGATACTTTGGTATAAAATATGTATCTAACTTTTATAAAATTTCAATTAAAAAATGATACATATCGTATACAAAATTATCGATAATGTAGTCAGAAGCATGTGAATTCGAAACAGAAAAAAAACATTCCATCTGTGCACAGCGAACATCAATTTCATGAGATTCCTCCATTACCTCTACGTCGCTTCTGAATTCATTCATCTTATATCCATACTTCCCATTTATTGCCTATTGCTCTACGGAAATGTGACATGTGTGGTAGATCTGACATGAAATGAATGAATCAATTTTCATTTGGGTATTTTTTTCCTTTATATCCTTATTCATTTTTGCACGAAGGAAAATAACTGTATTTCTCCTGAGTTATTAGAATAAGTGAAAACATCCTGTCATCATCAGACATAGTAGTAAAAATATGTTATTTCCTAGACATTGTCTCCGTATGTGACTTGATAAGAACAAAAGAATTTCAACCCTTCAGAGACTGATAAAAAATAAAAACTGTGACCATAAAGTTCACTACCTAGCTGGAAAAAAGAGATGGTTTTGGATTCATTTGGATGTAATTGAAATCCATTCCAACACTGAGAAAAAAAAACTTGTAAAATTTATATGTTATTCAGTGAATATATGGATAATTTAGAATATAGTTTAAGCGACCACGATTTTAGTTGATTTTACAATAACGAATGTGAAATATACCACAGCTGATGTGAAATATACCATAGCTGATGTCCATCTTACATTCCCTGCGGTAACATTAACTAAAATTGTAGTAAAGAGGTAAATTTTACAACTTTTCCTTCTCGGTGAATGAGGATAAAACGGTCCACTTTTTTGTGAAATCGTATTCGAAGAACAATGAAAAATTATCAATACTTAATAAAAAATAGAGAAACATATGAACTCTCCAAAAGTCGCGCGTGAAATTTTACAAAGACAATAACAAAATTTCAATATCCTACTATTCACTTTGTGAAATTTCATACGCGACTTTGGGAAACTTTATATGTTTCTCTATTTTTTATAAGGTATTGATATTGTAATTTCTCATTGTTTTTCGAATACAATTCTACAAAAATGTGAACCGTTTCATCTTTATTATGCATTCAAGAAATACCGTTAGATTTGAAGGAATATTCTCAAATTTTTATCAAAGATTACTCTATTTTCGACCTGCATTTTTCTGCGTGTAGATTTCCACTCGGGTATTTCGGGTAATAATTTTTCTATTAATTAAATCTGAATCGGAAGGAAGAATTATTCGACTGTCTTGGAATGATTCTCAAACATCCTCACAATCCTCCCTCAAGACAACACGCGCGTCTAACGGTTGAAAAATCTGTTTTGATTTCCAGACAAATATTGGACACCAAGTACGGCCTGAAGAGATGGCAGATCGGTGAGATAGCAAGTAAAATCGGACAACTCTATTACCACTACTATTTACGTACTAGTGAAACAAGCTACCTTTACGAGGCCTATTCGTTTTACGCGGCGATTCGTGGTCGTGCCTATTACAGTCGTGCCGCGAAAGAAGATCGTAGCGACTTAATGGTGAAAAAATTGCGTTATTACGCGCGGTTCATCGTTGTTTGTTTGCTGTTGAATCGAATGAAATTGGTGAGAGAATTGGTGCAAGAGTTGGACGACCAAATAGCCGATTATACCAGTACTTACGAGCCTGACGATCAACTCGAATGGAATTTAGTTTTGGACGAAATCAAAGCGTTTGTCAAAGCCGAACAAGCGGTCGGTGTAATAAACACGGATGGTTCGAATCCAGTTGTTCTCACCCATAGACTCGGTCCACATACCTCGCCCCAGATAGAACGTTTGCCACCCATGTGCCTATCGCTGCAGGAAATTCTGATCGTTGGAAATTGTTCTGATCAGGTGAAATTCAGCGAACTCTCGATGGATATGTTTCGTATGCTACAAACCCTCGAGAGAGAACCTCGTGACGATCCAAATCATTTGCACGATGCATCGCCGGCCAGTAGAATGCCTTTCCGACCCGGTCCGTATCCAGGGGGACCGGAAAACGGTGGTGCACCTAGACGCGACAATCCGCACAAGTATTTACTTTACAAACCAACCTACAGTCAGGTACAAGTTTTCCTTGCTAGCGGTTTCAAAGAGTTACCGGCGAACGGAGCCCTCCTACTCTACCTATCCGCCGATGGATGCTTCTCCACGGTCAAACATCCCGAAGAAAGTGAGTATCTGAACTGATTGATATACAAATGTATGCTTTTTTTTCTTTCATTTTGCAAGTTTTATGAACCTTTCGATATCGTTTCAAAAATAATATTAATAAACAGGGTTAAATGAAGTGTTGATAATAGGAATAGGAAAATTGCTACATTGATTACAATTGTATTGTAAATTATGGTATAACAATTAACAAATTGAATCCGAAATGTATATTCAAAAGATAACTTAAGATAAATTCTTTTGAAATAGCTACGAAGTGATTTTTTAGAAATGCTCAGCAGACAAAAGTTGCTGAACATTATTGTACACCTGTGATTGAGGGTTACAAACCTGAAGAACTTTTCAGCAACGCGACAAAAGTTTGGTAGAAATACTTTAAGCATTAACGAGTTTCGTAATGCTGCACGAAACAAAAATTAAACGTTATTCCAGTAAGGCACTCTTTTCTAGTACAGCCTTAAGAAAATTGTAAATATTTAGAATCATTGCTAATTGAGGTTCAAAAAATTCATTAAATTCAATTCAATGTTTGCCATATATTCGAAACATTAAAAAGAGAAATTTTACTGGAATGGTACTGGAATGATAATTAAATGGATAGCAAATTTCATCATACTATTATCATTTAAAATTCAAATTACGGATCATTACTTTCGCAAAATGAATGTTCCAATCACTTGTGTAATTTCATATGCAAATATTTGCAGAAGATTTCTCATTCGCTTTCGTATAGATAAGATCGAAGTAGTTGAAGTGGTTATAGATATTCGGTTGGTTCGATAACCAACGAGCATTTATGTGCTCATTCATACTTTTCCAAACCTTTTATCTTCTCTTTGAAAAATAATTAAACACAACAGATGGAGAGTCTAGACTTTTCTCCCACGATAAATCGTATGGTTAAAAAAAAGATCAAACTCTGGTGAAAACGGAGACTTATTCCTGAATAAGTTTTCTCTGATTTTATACACATATTTAATATCTTTGGAAGGAAATCACGAATAATATGACAATTCAAAATTAAACGAAAATTGTCGAGATAAACGCGATATCACGTGATATGAAATTTTCATTCAACTTTGCAGAATTCTAAAAGGATTGACATTGAAAAAAATTCCATTAGGATGCGAATGAATTTCCAGAGGGAGAGAGAGAAAGAGAGAGCATTTATAGAAGTTGCGTTTCACTGGACTGTGTCACCTACGCGGAGAAACAGTAATTTTTAGCAAAAATCTATGAATATTTCTGAATTTTTTCGAAATAAAACTGCAATAATAGGAGAAATTGATGAATTTCATGACATAAATCGTAAAATTCCATCAAAAAATTAAAAACTATTCTTAGATTCTCTTAAAGATTACCGTATTTGTTTCAGAGTACTTTTAACATGATTCAAAGTAGTTGATGGTATTATAAATTATAGTAGAATAGCATCCTCGCATACCCAAATTCTTCCTCTGAAGAAAAAAATGATTCTTTCAAAAACCTCTCGCTTGAGTTGAATTCTGATTGAAACCTCCATTTGAATATTTCGAGTGTATACTATTTTGTTATTTCATCGCATACACTTTTTTCATGCTGGTAATCACTTCGAAGTTCAAATTATTGTTATCACGCAGTAGCATAGCGTATTTTTGCATAATTTCAACCAAGTTTTCCGTGTATAATACCGATAATCATCATAAAATAATTTCTGTTCGTGTACATAGTTGTTGGGAGGTAAAAAGTTTCTACGAAGCTCTATCTTGATGGATTTTACCCTTTCCGACCCTTTTCCGATTCAATTGGACGATTAGGGTGAATAAGGGAATGAAAAAATCAATTTTTGTTGAGAAATAATCCTAGGGATAAGATGTTTTCAACATCCAATACATTTCATGCATACAAAAGTACTTGAGGTATTTTGCGACTTGTTTGATAACGTGATACATTTATGGATCAACAGATTTGAATACATCTCCACTATACTTTCCTATTCCTACTTTTCAAGCAATTTCGAGAAGAGAGAAATTTGATGCGCTCTCTCATTCCTGTGATAATTAATTCTCATCGTAGAAGAGGGTAGAAATATTGTAAATTTGAGTAATTCGTGTACGACTCCTAATGGCATGATGACATTCACATTCATCTGTTTGCAGGAGCACGCAAAAGAATAAATTCACAATATAAGTATAGCAAAATTATCGTTCCTTTTCTCTTTCTTAAACGAAGAAATCTAGTTTCCAACGATAATTTCCGACCTCGACATTCATCCCCAGATAATTTACGAACCGTGATATACTTGATCAACACCTGAAACGAGATCAAACGCATGAACGTTAAAGAGACAGCAATTTCGATGTTTGGTCATTATCGCAAGAACATTGAAACCGAACATCCAACATTCCGCCACATTATTTTACGTTCAGATCCGAGACTTTCTCATTCTTTTCAATTTCGAAGAATGAAAGATTTTCTAAAGAATAGGTAACAAAAAAAAAAGAAAATCGAAGAAACGAACGAACAAAAAACTTCAGCTCTGGATTGACCGAATGCCCAAAGCCGACTCTTTCATCCGTATACGTGTGTACACATATATACTCATAGAAACGTACATATACATTCTTATCCAGCATCATCGCTATACGGATTATCCGATCTAGAAGCTATTTCAATTCAAAGAACACTGACTGCTATTCCTGCCCAATACCCACCTTTTCCTCTTTTATTCAACCACCGCGTCCTTTTCTTCTGACTTTCCTTCTCCTGCTTCCCCACAATCTTCTTTTTTTTTTTTTTATTTTATGCCATACCTTTAGCCCCAAAACGACGGGATTATCAACCGAGAAAAATTGACCAAGAGACCGATATGACACGCGTCAGCATGCAGATTTCTTTCCGCTTCGCAGAGCGAGTGATTTGCTTTGGGTAACTTTGGGTTATTCTTTCTAAAATCACCATGCATACGACTATACACAATCTCTTTATTTACCTTTAGAATAAATATTTTTTCATTTTCCCGACTATTTTTATCTTCAGAGGAGTTTTTATGATGATTTGAAACAGTCGTTACCCTTTGATGAAACGTGGGATACCGTAACAGAGTTTATTCATTCATTGTGTGATGGTTTTTCCTTCTTTCGATCGAGTTTCGTAGAAGGAGAATTCTTACTTGGAATTTATTGATCAGCAAATTCGAATCGACGAGGAATCTTAAACTTGACAATATATATCCATGTTATGGAGTTATGTACTTCTAATCCAAAAACGACCATTTATTACTAGTCTTCATAGAAAATATTCATTCAAGTTTGAGATTGAGTTATGAATTGATTAGAATCGAAATACCGTGATTATTTGAGACGAGGATCGAATTTTAAACAAAAAGACATGGAAATGAATGATGCGGTTGGTATTTGGAGAGCTAAAAATTAGCTTTGGTAGTTATTTTTTAGCTGTGCCAGCAAAGCTTATTGCTTACCAAAGCTAATTCTCAGTTACCACAGCGAATAATTCTTGTCCGTGAAAAGGATAAATAGTTCAATCAATTGAAAGAGGTTTCCCGCTGAAGGATTTGGGAGATTTCAAATTCATTTCAAGTTAATTTGCATTCGAGAAAGATTCATTTTCTTCCTTTGAACTTTGTTCCCTCTTGAAAAAATAATCAACCCTTTCCGACACTTATAGTTCATATATGAGACGATGTTTTCTCTGCTTCAAAAATCTGATTCAAACTTATTAACTCGTCAATCAGTTTGAATCAGATTCTTATCCGGGAATTTTTCTATTTCATCTCATTCAAATATAATCGTTTTGAATAGGAAATTTCTGCCCAATGTGGTTTCCTGATTATATCTCATTGAGTGAACATTTCCTATTCAAACCGATTAGATTTGAATAAGATCAAATAGGAACATTCCTGCACAAAAATCTGATTCATAATGATTGACCAGTTAATAGTTTTGAATCGGATCTTTTAAGCAGGGTTCGGAACCGCCCTACAAACAATGATTACTGGCGTTTCAATGGGCCGTTGATGGTCCGGTAATGCCGTTGAAGAGCCGTCACTGGCCCTTTGAAACACCAGCAGTCGTGTTTGTTGGGTGTAGAATATGAATTCATCATTTACAGTAGCTTCACCCCTGATGAAATCCTAGTAAATACATCAGGCAAATGAGAAAAATGGTGCCAATTGAGTTAATTCACCTCTAAAGTACTGTAAAAGGTCTTAGAACACGTCACCTCAATCAAATACTGCAGGTGTCGGAGAGGGTTATTATCCATGAATCCAAGTATTTATTTTAATCTTCACCTGAATTGTGGTTTAAGAACTTTCTTGAAAACGTAAAACGTCGAGTTGAGTGTGAATTGAATATCTCAAAGAATCCTAATGAATTATAGATCATTTCGATTCTTCCTTTGGAATCCATATTCGCGACATGCTTACTGAATTAACCATGGGAACTCTTTCGTTCAAAATGTCATATCATTCTCAGCCAAGGACGAAATGTCTGAAAAATTAAATGGACATTACACGTACATCTACCTGTCACCCTGAGAATATGTTTATGTTTGTAGATGTGACGTGTGGATATACAGTTATGTACATATATATATATATACATATTAGTGTTGGCTGCAATTCAGAAAGCATCGGTTGAAGTAAAGAGAAGCGGTGAGTATGAGGAAAGGAAAAAAAGGGTCTTTCGTCGAAAGTGGAGTAGTGCATCCATGTCAAGGTCGGTCCGTGATAAAGATGTTTTAATTTCGGAAAGAAAATCGGATATTCGATACAATTTGAACTTCACAATTGATATGAGAAATACGTGTCATTGAATCCGATACCGTTAAAGTAACGTTAAAACTTCACCAAAGATCGAAATGTATTTTCGTTTCCTCTTGTGTTATATTTATCGTGAAACGCAGAGATCAAATATCGAATCAGAAGTTATAATATTGTTTAAGAGAAAACTACGATCGAATGAGCGCATTAAGAAAAAGTGTGTCGAAGATCAATACTTTTTGGCATCCCCGAGTGAATCTCCCCGTTTTATCGTTTTTGTGACAAACAATGTTACACTGGTTCTCTGGCACTCAACTATACTTGGACTGCTGAGAGAATTCCAAAAATTGACCATAAATCAATTTTGTTTGCTTGTTTCAATTGATATTCTCATTTAAAAGCATCGGTGATTAATCCCTGCGTATGAAGCTACTCAATTTGCTATACATAAATTACACTTTTTTTCAATCAGCACTTTGTTACAGTGACACAGATAATTATTATAAAATCATTATTTTTCTTATTTGCAAAACGAAGCCCTACTATATTATATAGAACAGTTGAAACAATTTTTGAAATGTAACAATCATTGCTGTTATGTTTCGACAGATCAAATAACAAGAAATAATAATATTCTAGAGATTTGTTCAATATGTTCTTTTCCAAACACAGATATTGCACTCGAGTCATTACAAATGAACCCTCATAGTACCACAATTACAGAAGAATTCTTAAAAAATTCATAAAAAAACAATAAGAATTCTTCATTCATTCTTCTGTGCTGCTGTGTGGGGATATTCAATTAACTCGTCTGTACATAAACGCGAGATTAGAATTGAAAAGAAATAATTCTACAATCTACCCTCGGGTTATTTACACCTCGGGTTGAATGAAAATTTTCCCCACAGATTCATATGTTGTTCTAATTCTGAAAACTCATATTTCAAAGTGATAGCGAAGTTTATCAATTAAAATCCTCGATGTCATGTACGTAAGTTCAAAGGAAATCTTTTTTTTCAACAATTGATGAGTAATTTATACAGTATTATTTCTTATATAGTGGAAATTCTTCAACCGCAAAGATCGATGAAACATTGACCCACATATCACCCGTTGTCTTGAAGTTATCTTCAAGAAACAATTAAGAAAAATTCAAGAAGACTTATACAAGACCTATCTATGCATATCTTTTAGAATTGTTAAGCTGTTCTTAGTGCTAACAAATATATCTCTTGGCGTCTCATGATGAGATTTTTTTCAATTTCTGTCATTTGTTTATCAAAATCACTTCAAGACAACATGAATGATTGTCTATCTGAAATAAAAATATGAACTGAAGAGAAAAATTTGCCCCTGGACGTACAATATTGTCATTTTTTATTCAACTTTCCATGAAATGAATAACGAACTAGAATCGTACGATGTTGATATATTTTTCCTTATTTCAGTGGGTTACGACCTGGGTGGCGTATCCACGTGCAGTAAAAGGGATCCAGAGCACGGTAAGAGGCCAACCGGTGGCAAGGAACCCCATTGCCTCTACCCTGGCGATCTCTACCCGTTCACCAGGAAACCGTTGTTCGTAGTTGTTGATTCGGATAATAGCTTCGTATTTCAACAAATACCACGTTACTTTGGGCAACCGTTGATGGTACTCATGTCGCCCCAGGATACGCCGCCAACCCTGAGGGATTTACGCCACAGCGGCAGCCTCTTTACCCTATTTCTTCACGCACCCCTTGCCGCCTTTTGCCTTATATGCAACGTCGGGAGTCTAGCCGTGCATCATTGGGAGCGCTGCCAACGTTACATCGAGCGATTTCTCAATGAGGCCAGTCAGCTGGTAACGCGCTCGAGATGTGGTAAGCATCGTATAAATCACATTTATACGTTTAATTAACCCTTTCAGTAAAACCTTTAACGTTCTTCAAACCGTTCAAAGTTTCACACAAACACTGGTTCTTGCACTTTCATCGGTCGCTGATGGTCCAGTTATGATGCCAGTCAAGAAAAGTATCAACTTCGATACAATCTTGCAGAGTTTTCAAAAACACAAAGAGGGGAAATATGTTTGACATTCCAAAGATTGTTGATGCGCTAAATTCAAATTCAAACATTAAAGATATCATGATCCAAAGATTTTGGAAAACCCGATTTTTTGGTATATTTGTATATTCTACTTCTGAATAAGTTTTAAATTATTCGAATCCGAGTAATAATTTAATGTATTGAATCAATTCGAAACTATGGTAGCATTAGATGGAGGAAAGCGAAAAATTCTATCAGTTCCAGGGAAGTTCTAAAAGATATATAAAATCGATCAGCAACTTGCAGAAAATTCCGCTGAAACTTCTCATGTGTGTACGAATGTGGGACCAGTTTTGGTTCATTCTCAGCCCAGGCCAGCCACACTGAAAAAAAGGCTGGTATCAGTTATCATTTTGGAATATGACCAATCAAATATTCGATAACATTAATCGAATATTCAATAATTTTTATAAATTATGTTTATAATTATCGAATATTTAATTAATGTTATCGAATATTTGATTGGTCATATTCGAGAATATCATTTGATAACTGTGACCTGCCTTTTTTTCAGTGCAATTTCGGATCAAGATTGTCCCCACGTTTATGCACACGCAAGTTGCTATCCGGTTCTATGAGCTTTTCACATCATGTAAAAAACCTACCGAACTGGGTAAGAAATTTTCGGGCAGTTTCTGAGGTTGCTGAAGTTTAAATCGTTTACTGAGGCAAATTAGTGCTTGAAAAATACAATATTCAGCTGTTAGAGACCAAAAATCTTGCAGTAAATTCTCCAAACGATGTTTTCAGTTCCAAGAAGTTAATTTGAAGTGTAAGAAAATAACGATGGCTTATCAGATTTTGTGAGTTTACATTTTCGTTTCCATAAACGATTCAAACTTCAAGAACATCAGTTTCAGACAGTTTTCATGTAGCTCTTAAAACCTTTTTGGACGTGATAGAATTTCCGAGAGTTTTCTGTAAGCAACTTCTGTGGCAAAAACCGGTTCAAAACTTACAGGAATTTGATGATGACAGGTTCTGATGGCCGGTTTCAGCAGAAATCACAAAAGAAACGGATCTCTAAGGAGAGTATTGAATTCTCATGATTTTGCAGTCGCGAAATAAAAATCTATTGTACACTTCGATCCATCCGTTGAGAATGTTCTTCTATGATGTATCCATCTCATCAGGTTACGTTCAGAATTTTATTCCCTTTTTTGATTTCACGGATGGATTCTCAATAAATAGGGATGGAAATATCTGAAATTTGTATCTACATCCCCATCGGCATGGAGGTGTGGTATTCTATATTAGGGATCCTTCAATGAGGGATTGGACAATCAGCTTTTTACATTTTTTTAACACACAGCTTGAATTCGACTCGAAGAACATTTCCCTTTCCCCATTTTGATGAAATTAAATGTGGGAACTTTTGCTCCACATCGTTGGTGAATTCCGCCCCTTCGACGTGGAGGAATTGTTTTTCCATTAAAAATGAGAAATTTTTCCACCTTTTTGAGGAATTATTTTCCTTTTTGGGTGTTGAATCCTCCACAAATGAGGGAAAATTTTACCAAATTATAGTGAAAAATTCCTCACTTGTGGAGGAACTTTGCTGTCAGCATTTTTTGGGGGAAAATTCCACAATCACTTTTTACAGTGTTTGTACGATATCTTACAACAACCCTGTACAACTCTGTCTAGCGAATGGTCACAATTAATCCTAAGTTTACCAACGATGATACACGATTGCAGCACTCCTCAATGAAACTTCCCTCGATAATAATAAAGATTGTGAAATCATATTTTCTATACAAAACAAAAAACACAAATTTCCAACACGACCATACCAAAATCAAGGAGAAAACAACTTTTGCCACAGTCTGTAAGATTCGAGCAACGAAGAAAATATCAGTCGTGTAGATAACTCAAGATTATTCACGTACAAGCAGAATTGCAAATGGATACATTAAAATTTAACTAAAAAACGAAAGAACGTGTGCAAACCTCTTAACGAGGTACAAGCTGATAAGCTCATCTCTTGATATCCGGTCAAGTACTGTACTTGATTTAATTATCCAAGCCTTTCTCCAATCGTGTCTCGTTTCAGAACTAAATACGAGTTATACTACTCTGATTAGTTATACGTTTAAAACAGATAACTTCGATCATTATTACTATTTCTATTCCTTTTACAACAACGAATTCCAAATCGATTGCACCTCCGAAACAATAAGGTACAGAAAGCTTGAAAAATCTCATTTCAGATCCACACTGTCCAAACCATTGTAAACCGTCAGGATTTTATTGATTATCAATAATTACTTCGTCAAACTGTCTGAGTTACAATGAACACGACAACGAGGGACGACCGTATTCGTCATATGATTGTAACGTCAAATGAAAGTCATGAAAACTCCAGTTATATTTGATTATCTCTTTCATAAATTCACAACGACGAACGGCACGACCCGCTGGTGGCTTGGATAACGCTTTTGTTCAAATACGTAATTGATTGATCGAAAAGAGAAGAAATTAGCACCCTCGGCGTTAGAGATCCCAAGCGTTCTTTATGAACATGAAATAACCTGACGATACTTGAAAATTTCCCATACCGATGACAACAGTTAGTCACAGTGTTGTAACAACGATTCACACAATCCACTTTACATAATATGGAATGGTAGAGTGAGCGATTAATAACACAATTGGCTGAAATCCAGGCGTGCTTATCGCTGAACCGGCAATCTCGCATTCCATGTGTGACCTTACAGGTCGATATAGGAGAGAAACTACAAAAGGGACGTTTGCACCTTCTTTACCCTCGTCGCTTGAGCCAAGTAGGCTTTTGTTCTTCTCGTGCAAATTACATACCTATGCTTGGCATGGCGCTTCGAGCTTACACGAACAACAAGCCTTATCAGTTTTCACTTCCCTATAGAAAAGAGTTGTTGGCCGATGTCTTTGCACACACGTATCTCGATATCAATATTTTTCAACCTCCCATATCTGGACATATTATAAGAAAAGTATTTTATCGTGCCGATCGAGTTTCAACATCAGCAATATTTCAAGAGGGAAAATGTGAAAAATCTACATTTCCTGTACGGGAAGATGTGACTGATTTCAAAGATTGTGTTGCTTCCAAAATTTCGGTGATTCAAATCTTTTTTTTTACTGAATTTGAATAATTAATACCAAAAGCTCACCATACCTTCCCTTTGCACTGAGAAGAATTTATGAGATTACTCTCTAAAATTGTTAGAGTGGTATTCCAGACAACACAAGTTGTTCCATAAGAATTCGTTTGGAATACCAAGATTTTCGAAACAGTTCTTGACGAACATCGGAAATATTTAAAACGATTTCATAGGAAGTTCGAGGAGAATACCAGTTATGTCCGCCTAAAACTGTTCGTAGTGGTATTCAATCGACATATCACATGCGTTCGTAAAGAATTCATCTTCACAACCAATTCTATTCACCATAAAATTCTAAAAGAAGTCATTTTGAGTTCCAATCAAAATATATTCAGAATTCGTCATGAATTGTTCCCGAATGTGAAATTAAAATGTTTTATGAGCTCGTTCTGCAGTATATAATTGAATATGTATTGGATAAATGTTCAAGATATTCAAGATTCCTTATATTTTTTTACGCGGAGAGAAATTTTGTATGTTAACCCTTAGACTTCATACCGAATTGAGGATAGTATAAAGATTTTCAGGTTCTGTACCAAACAAACTTCATGCAAATACCAGACTTCCTTTCATTTAGAATCCTGAAAATATTATACATTTCAGAAGGCACAAATAACATAACGAAGATTACGAGGTGTGTTCAAAAAATTTTCTTTTTATGAAAAAAATATTTATTTATTCATCAATATCTATTTTGTCCCCTTCGAAATAATCCCCCTTGGATATAATACACTTGTGCCAACGCTTTTTCCAATCCTCGAAACACTTTTGAAACTGGATCTTTGTAATAGCTTTTAGCTCTTTCAGCGATTCGCTTTTAATGTCATCTATGCTTGTAAAACGACGGCCTTTTAATGTTCTCTTTATTTTTGGAAATAGAAAAAAGTCACATGGAGCCATATCTGGCGATTATGGAGGCTGAGGCATCGTTACAGTTTTGTTTTTGGCCAAAAATTCACGAACAAGGAATGAAGTGTGAGCAGGTGCATTATCGTGGTGCAAAAGCCATGAATTGTTTTGCCACAAATCCGGGCGTTTTTTTCGGATTGCTTTTCGACTGATACGCCAACATCATCAGCGACTTCTCTGATTGTGATTCGGCGATCGTTCATAACCATTTCTTTCACTTTTTTCACGTTTTCATCGGTTGTTGATGTGCTTGGGCGTCCAGGTCGTTCGTCATCTTCAACGTTTTCGCAGCCATCTTGGAAACGCTTATACCACTCGTAAATCCTTGCTTTACTCATAGCAGACTCACCATATGCCTTTGTTAACATTTTACAAACTTCACTACACTTCATTTCATTTTTTACGCAAAATTGAATACAAATTCTTTGACTCATTTTTTTCACAAACGTAAATCGCCGAGCTCAAAAAACACGTCTAACGTTAGCGGCTGCCACTTGAAAAGTAAGCAATAAATATTGCTGAAAATTTTATCGTACTTCAGGGGCATGTGTACCAACATAATAAAGAAAAATTTTATACAGGCGGACTCTCCAAACCCGCGAAATTTAAAAATTCTCGTTACTCTTTGAACACACCTCGTATATCGAGGCCATTCTTCAGAATGTATATAAAACCTAACCTCAAAATTCAAAGGAAATCATTAACCATGCGCTTGTATAGTAAATACCATTACCAATCAAAGAAAAGAGAAATCATAGTTACTTCTACCCTGTAATCTATTCCTTTACTATAACCATTCCATGCGTATATGCAGATTTGATAGATGTCAACAAATATCTATGGTATTATGATTAGCATCTGGGTGAGTAGAATAAATACATCTCAACTTTTGAAGACATAACCTATAAAATTCCAAGAGATGAATGCCGAACGTGTACTTTGCGAACTATTTATAAGAATTCATTTCAATCATTTTCTGAATTGAATTCTGATTCTGTTTGAATACCGCTATGGATATTTTCAGGCGGACATAATGGATATTCTCTGAGTACTGCCTTTGAATTCTGTTTAAATATACTCTGAGAATTCTTATATGAATTCCAAAACAATTCCAGGAGAACTCATTTCAAATCAAATGAATTCCATGAGGCTTCTTTACGAATTCACTCAATGTGATTCTATTAGGATTGAAAAAATTGAATATATTCCGAATTCATATGGAACTTATGTGTTGTCTGGGATTTCACTCTTTAGCCAGCCAAAAGTGAGCCTGTCGGAATTTCGAATGAAATTTCCACTCTTTGAATTCAAGTCTAGAGGCAATTTTTCAGTCTAAAAGAGTGGGAGTGCACTCGGAACAAGTGAAAATCCCACTCCCAGCGAATTGGCTCACTTCTGAGACTTATTGGAGTGAAACGAGTGATTCTTCACTCTTCCCGATTTAAAGAGTAACTCATACATAAATTTACAAAATCTGTTGAATGATTATTGATGTTGATCTTCTCGAGTGAACTCCTTAGAATTTTGGGTCTTCAACAGGAGAGTATTTTGTTATTCGATTAATAATTCGTGTCGATAAACGCTTCAGATTTCCACAACATAGTGAGTTCAGTAGTGATATTCATTCTGAAAAAATAGGACTTTATGCCAAAAGTAAAATTAAAGAAGTATCTCTCACAGCACCACATTCATAGGCGGCGCCAGCCCCTCAGCATTGGGGGTGCCTATATATATATATATATATATAAGATACATATGCATATACATATACATACATATATATATGTGGGTGGTTCACAGAGGAATATACAAATTACATTATATAAATAATATTTTATTTGCCAATCCGTATGTTACATATTTTATTGTTTATATTTTATCAATTGTAGTTACATTTTATGTTATCATACATTTATACTCTACTGCAAGATGAATATTCTATAAAAGCATTCTCCGATTGAATGATATTTTGTTTTTAAATTCATCAATCACATCCATCATATCTATTTCCATTGCTTTTGATTGTTCTATGAATATAAGTAGCAACGATTGCAACCTTTCTTGCGTCAACCGAAAACTTCTGGAGCTAGACACCCTGAATAAAGTTCGATTGCACATGAATTTCGAGTTTTTTTTACAATATTTTGAACAGAATATCATTTTGCACGAAATGTTTTTCACACTCGGTGTAAAAATTTTTCAATTCATGTCCCATTTTTCCTGAAATAATTTGATGATTTCTCTCAGGATCCTGGCGGAAATTGCAATTCTGAGAGTCTCTCAGAAATACCCAGAATATTTTCAGAGATTATCAGAATTACTCAGGAAGTTCACAGAGATTTACACAGACTGTTCGAATTTTCAGAGTTTTTCAGAGATTCTCAGAAATTCTCAGAGAAATTTTTTCGCTACAGGAGACACTCTAAACAAGCCTAATTTCGGTTATTTTTTTTTCAACATTGCTCAGTGGTACAACATACCGCTTCTTCCACCGCATTTGAATAATTTGAGCATAAAAAGCATTCGATAATGTTGTTTGGGAGAAAATTTTTGCGATTCTGAGAAAGGTAGGGATCAATTTCAAAGATAGGAGAATAATATATGAATTATATAAGAATCGAACCGCAATAATTGACATAAAAGGTCAGGAAGGTGAAGCACAAATAAAAAGAGGAGTTAAACAGGGATGCTCACTATCGCCATTAATTTTCAATTTATATATAGAAGAAGAATGAACGAAGTGAAGGAAAAAGTGCAATCGAAATTACAGATTCTGCTATGGTGAAAGGATTGCAGTCATTGACCATTTACATGGAGAAAAATAGATACAATTGAGTACAGGAAATCTGTCTGGTTAAACAAACCCATTGATTCTCACCAAATCTCATTGAAATTGGACAAAGGTCTGATTGAATCCTATTCAGCTATTAGTCAATGAGATTTGATCAGATGAATGTATTTTTTCAATCTGATTCTGATTGAATCTCGTCAAATCTGATAAAATCTTGCACAATGTTCTGACAAAATTCCATGAAATTTAATTTCGTCAGATTCTATGGATTTTCTCAATCAAGGCTAATACTGGGTCCTATCTTTTTTTTATTAAATGTGAGGACAAGCATCTAGATTATACCCCTTAATATGTAGATGCTAGTCTTAAATAACTTTCAACATATTATATTACTCATTGTATTCTAATTTAATACTTCGAAATGGATACCAGAGACTAGAACAGAATTTGTGTAATACGATTTGTACAATCCGTTTTTCTTCGAGTTATTTATGAGTCATGGAGGAAAAAAAAATTCCTCACAATAATTGGGGGTGCACCGGCACTCCCAGGCACCCCCATAGCGCCGCCTATGACCACATTCTTAGAAGAATTCTCGAAGACTTCATAAAGAACCCAATCAATTCAATAAGAATTCTTCAAGAATTCTTCTGAGACTGTAGTGCTGTGTGGGATCAAATGATTCAAGGAATACTGGTCACAAAGATATTTTCTGTTTTAGAGATCGAGTGTCCACCGTTTCGGTTAGTTCTTAAATTTCCTTAGATTATGCCTTGTATCATGCACTCAGAGAAAAAAAGTTGCTGAAACAGCAAACCTCGAAGATTCGCTTTGCTGAGATGGCAAAACTTGTTGCTGAATTAGCAAATAATTTGCTGTTACAGCAAAAATCTTGCTCTTCTCACAAGTGCTTGCCATTCACCAATCCGAGATTGTAGATATACAGACAACTAGGAAATTTTGCTGAATTAGCAAATATCTTGCTAAAATAGCAGAATTTTTGCTGTAACAGCAACCGTTTTGCTAATTTAGCGAAGCAGATTTTTCGAAATCGCTTTTTCAGCAAGAATTTTTCTCTGCGTGTGTGATAAAAATTTATAAACTAAATGTTTTGAAAGTGTAGTTCAATGTGCTTGAACGACAATGCTTTATTTTTTCTTTAATGTTATTCTTATAACAATTATTCATGAAAACTGGTTTGGCCCGAAACTTTTGCACGCGACTGTATGTTTTGAGAATCGATCAAAATAATCGCTATTGGGTTCAAGTTTTGAACTCTTCTTACTTTCATACGAAACACGATGTATGGATAGTGAAATTCCTAAAAAATTTTTGTACGGTATATCACAAAACGTACTAATTAGCTTACGAAGAGAAAAAACTGGAAAACTATATGACGATTTATGATCCAAGAGGAGATACCGATAAGAGATCAAAAGCAATGCGCCTGTATCTTGACAACCCGCTATATTAAATGCTGGTCGTTGCCAGAACTCGAAGACATTCACTATTACTACAACTCAATCGAGTTTCAATAAGATTTGGATGATAAGATAAGATGAGAATGAAACCCTTTTTCATACCCTTTTGATACTGATATATCTTTATTGTATTGTTCTGTATTCAATAAGAAATACTGTATGCTAAGAGAAGAAAATGCAGTAACTTTGCATTCTGGATTATTGTGATTACAGAAATCAATTCACCATTTGAAATCGGTGAATGATTATATTTTGTTAGTTTTTTTATCGGTTCATTGATTTACAATCTTTATTATTCGCGATGAAATGAAGAATTTGGTTTGTTTATTCTCTCTACCCCAACAGAACACGAAGGTCCAAAGAACGTTCAATGGAGGTGCATTGGACGTAAATGTACGTACAATGAACCTAAATTTCACCTAAGAGGTTTGTATTCTGTTGAGGTACAAATTCCAGCTCCACGAGATGTACTTGCTTTCATATGCTGTGTATTATACAATAAGATCATCGTTTCAAATCTAATTTCACGGGTGTTCCCGTCTTGTACAATACCACAAACAAATTATTATGATTATATCCACATTTACTTCTACTATTTATTTGAAGTCTATTTGAGTATTTGTCTAAAACCCAATTATCATTTGATTTCAGAGACCAGTGTGTTGCAATTTTTCGGTGACGACTTTCTACGTCTGCTCTTAGTCCGTTACGTATTTTGTGACGTAGTATTACATCTGCATCGTTCATTCAGAGGTCGTCAACAAAGACCTCGGAGTCATCCATCCTTACCGGATGCGGAAGTACTAGAGCATCCGACGTTGCACCACCTAGTGTTGGATCTCGCCGCGTGTCTGGACGTCCGCGATCACTTTCCTGACAGCAACGAGTTAGCCTGACCCAGGCATCTTCCTTGTCTGGTCTCAGACACGACAAAAACCACAACAACAACAACAACAACAACAACAAATACCTTGTCGCCGGGTTATTACGATCGTGGCAGCCAACCCCACGATTACGATTACGGTTACGATTACGACTACGGTTACGATTACGATTACTGTAATTATAAGAGCAACAATAAAATCGTTACACTGAGACCTCATTAATCCGCGTCTTCGCAGTCATCGTCATCGTCGGTCGGTGTCGTGTCTTCTTCTATATACTTGAGTTCTTCTCTTCCGATTTTTTCGTTCTTTTTTGTTGTTTCCATCATCTTGGTTCGTTCTCTTCTCAATCGATTCTCTATCTTAATTTATTCTCTTAACACACCCCTTGTTGTTGTCGTCGTCATCGTCGTTGTCAATGAAGAGAGGAGAGAAAAGAAAAAAAAAGAAATAAGAAACAATTTCGCCCATCATCGTCGGTGTCATCGTCGTCATCGTCATTCAAATACACAAGTGTATACGCGTATATATATCTCTTCCATGTATATACGTATACATTGTACATTATCTAACCATTATACTTCACGCGTGTAACTATATGCTTCTTTTTTACGAACTGAAAACAAATGAAAATATTCTCCGCATGTGGCTTTGCAGAGTTATATATAGAAAATTATATAAAGAGAAAAGTTTAGAGAGATCGATGATCGTTCGATTCAAATGCGGTATGATTTTCAACTATCGCTATGAACGAGAAGAAGAACGGAACTTGAACGTATTCTATCTTGTTTCTCCCTTTATAATCCTCAAAGCATTCTCTTCGAACTTAAGAAGCATCAAACGTTGAAAATGATATCATGTTCCCATCGAGATAATTACATATCTTTCTGAACTCGTCTCGTGCATTCTATTTAGCTAAAAGAATTTTAGATACAAAAAAAAAAGAACGCAACCATTGTAGCGCGATGAGACATCGACGAATGAACAAGTCGATAAGTTAAAAAAAAGTGCAAATATTTAATTACATATACATATATAATGATATATATATATATGTATATTATATATTATATATTATATATACATATGTACTATGGTCGTGAGTCTAGTTTGCGATTCATGGTACAGTTGTAATTGATGAAAACTACAGATTTATATTTCATATCTTGTACACTACAGTATGTACAAAATATATTAAAAGAAAAAAAAAAGAAAAAAAATTGAGAGAGATAGAAGGAGAAAGAAATGAGAAAAAAAAAAGAGTTGAAACCATGTTTTTCTACATCTACGTTATTCAAAGAGATTAAAATGAAATAAAATTGAAAATTTAAACGAAAATGAAAATGGAAAAAATATATCCAAGCATTCCACGTATTATAGCGTTAACATGAAATTTTACATGCGATTGTGGCATACGTTGTGTTGTATATAAATGTATATACACATACGTGTAAAAGTATGCATATATACTTTGCTATTATAAGAAAGAAAGCGATAACTGAGTAGCGTCTAATTTTCGTCGGCATTCAAATTCTCTTTGTTCCTCAGCTTCGTAAGAATACATCATATGGATTTTTCCATGGTAAAGATTTCTGTTTTGTTTGAATACATTATTCGCGAATGAAACTTACGTGATACTACGTAGCACATCGTTTTCTAAATCAGAGGTAAAGTAGTGAGAATCAATGCTAAGTCTTCCACTGTTTGAATTAATCAAAGACATAGCGTCCACGTAATAATTATTTGTTCATTCGATTTGAAGCAGTTTTCAAAAAATTCCAAATAAATTCTCATTTCCAAACACTTTTCAGCTTTGACATGACAATTTTTGCAATACCAACTAGATCTGCAATAAAATCTATTATTCTGGTAACGAGTTCCCTTTCAACAAAGTTACGCTTTCCTTTCTTCTCGTGTGAAAAAAATATATATATTCCATTTACGGGATACTGCACATAGATTATATACATTTTTTTCACAAGAGTATCAACAGCATTTATATACATACGCATAATATTACGAGTTACTAGTTAAAAATATTTTAATAAATTGAAAATGAAAACTTCTTTACGTCGTTAGACAAAAATTCAATGACATTATCCGTCGTTGATAATTCATACATCCTATCAAAAGAACAATTGAATGCTTTGTTTAAATGAAAAGAGAAAACTCTTTGATACTTGAATAACTGTACAATTGATTATTCCCACAAATTGTTGAATAATCGAGACTTAGACTTTCAAGTACCAAAATACATCTATCTCTTGTCGTTATGCCAATTCCATTCATGCTACTAAATTTCTTTTCCAAATGTAGCAAAATCCCTTTGTTTCAATTCTATTTTCATGCCGATCGTTACGATTTTGATAGTAAAAAAAAAACACAACAAATCACGATCCATCCCCCCACATTCGAAACCACAGTTATAAACTTTGAAAATCTCCAAGATCGATATTCAAATGGTTAAAGAGGAAAAAAAACACACACGAATCGATACTCGCTTGTGGAAAAGATATAATTGCAAAGTGCATTTCGAGATGACTTTTGAACAAACAACCACGTACAATTATCGAATCTTGTATCTCATTTTATTGTGTATGGTATGTAAATTGAGCATCGTCGTTGTTCGAGGATTATTTGTATCTAATTTATGTAGAACAGACTTATTCAACTTAAATTAATTTAGAATATAATCGCGAGGACTGGTTATTGATTTTTCAATCAATATTTTCATACTAAAGAACATACCAAAATCTCAAATGATTGAGCAAAATTGAATCTCAGTTTACTTGAAATCTAGTCTTTACAAATCAAACATTTCTGAATGAAGAATTTTGTATTTATAGTATGTAATTGAATCAAAGAAATATGCCAAATTGAATTTTTAATGGATACATTAAGGGCATGTGTTGAATCAGATATTCTGAAATCTCGAATCTCATAAGACTGTTTTCCTCCAAAAAAATCCTCAAGAATCGGAGATATAATCAAGATCGATGTTGAATCTCTAATTTCAAAAATGAGGGCAATGAAAGGCCCCCGCAGCAATCGAGTTTGTCCACTCAAGAGAGAATTTTAGTTAGAAACATTGAAGATAATGTTCAAAGAAATAAAAAGTGATAAGGACGATCATATAGATTATGTATGAATTTTGAAATCGTGGGAAAAAGAAACACGGAATAATTCGAGCAATGAAATTTCACTGACAAATCATGTTCTCTGATCATTTCCTCTCTGCATGCCCTTTATGTATAAAATCAATTGAATAAATGGAGATTACTTTTGTTCGATGAAATATTATTAAACCATTGAAACTTTCAGCTTAATTTTTCATCCATCATAGTCGTATTATGCATTTGTTATAATTCTCGTCTCCAGTTCCCTACTATTCACGCCCAATCAAATTTTTTTCAGCTATAGCACACTATTTTTTACAATGTACTATACAATGATGACATATTTTCATAATGAATAATAGAAAATATAGTCCCGTTTATCAATCCAGGGTTAGTTTTTCTACCAAAATTACCGTGCGAATTGTTGAAACATTGAAATATTATGTAAATTGATCTAATCAGTTGAGAATTGGAAAGATTTATGAAAATCTTTCCGATGAACAATGCCTTAAGATTTATAATGATTGTCGAGTGACCTACTGTTCAGGATGAATACGATTGATCCGTTAATCCAATTGTTAACAACAGGTTCAAGTTAATTGTTCTTCTAAAGCACCAGTTGTATACGATCCACTGTAATTGGTAATAATCTTATGCTATAGCAAGTTTTATTTAAAACAATCGAAAAATGATTAATATACACACCTGGATGTGACTTAAAAGTCATATAAAATTGATATACGATGACTATATTGTACTGAGATAGAAATTGTGGACACTAGTGTGGTTACAATAACGAACACTATAAATCAAACTTATTCAATCTAAAACATATAACAAGGTGAAATAAAGATGATTACGTGAAATTCTCTTTCAAATTAGCAAAAGAAACACGTTTATCTCAATTTTACATCCTAATCTAGACTTTTTCCAATCCAGTAAAGTTTAATATTTATAATAAAATATTAAAATCTCACTCTCTCTTTGTTTGTTCAGTTCAAAAATATTTGGAATCAAATATATTGATGACAAACTGATGATTTCACGGACTGTAAAACATACAATTACCTTGCCAAATTGTCCCAAACTTTTGTAATTTGAAAAGACATTGTACGAAATAACTAAAATTATTCACTTCAGTTTCTTGAGTAATCATTAAATTCTATTGATCGTTTTGTGACGAGAGTACCCTTCAATCCAACATCACAATTTTTATTAGAAAAATGTTGATTCTAATGAAATCGCACGTTAAAATTTCGACAAGAATTCTGATATATTAGACAAATATGGCAAATAGAAAATAAAACTGGGTCAAAACAGTTAGAATGAAGAATGAACTAAAGAATAGAAGTAGTAAATCAATTCTCATGTTACCGAAAAAGTATGTAAGTTCCCTTTTGATTCCAGGATAAGAAAATGAATTTCACCTTGAAAAACTTAGAAGATTAATTAAAAACACTGATCCATTATAATGGATATTGACTGATTCTCACTGATATACTGATAACAGTATTCTTTTCATGAATATCATCATCTAAATCAAGTTTAACTTTCCTCCAATTGATCGTGTATGAGAATTTTTTGTCGTCCATTAAGTTCATGTTTGTGAATCTCCTCTTGTTAGTACACTTATTATAATTTCAAGCGTCTCGCTATGAAATGTATACGACTGGGAGGAGAAAGATTATATATTCTAAGAACACAAGTGATTTCGATGTACCAGCAAACGTATTCAACAATGAAAACGAAGCCTCATCTTACCTCATCAGCACTGATTTCATCAACAATCATTCACCGTATGTTACATTGAAAATCATTCCACGAAGTGTAAATTGAATTTTATGTAAGCAATGGTATTATTTGTATTGTCAAAAATTGCCAACTGTCAACTATCGGGCATTGTACTGCATCGTATTAAATGATGCTTTGAAACAAAGAACTGTGATTAAACGTTGAATTATAACAAAGAAAATTCAAAACCGACAATAACTCGACTAAATTTCACTTTATCGTACATTTCCAATGAAAGATATTGCATGGACATTCTAATTTTCGAATGAAACATAAAAATAGGAACTCTTTGGACGGATTATTATTTGAATCATGCCCAAGTTCAAACCCACTAGATATTGTACATTATTGAAAATAATCTAAAATCTCCCTAGATGACTTTAAGAAAACTCAATTTCATATGAGAATAATTGATCAACGATCGATCAATTGAAAATACAAATTTTATTTAAGAACGTCAAAGCAAGAACATGTACTCGATTCGAACTAGTACAATTTATTTATTATGTAATGTTTATAAATCATGATATTAACGCATGTACCTCATTTGATAAGTATAAATCATTGTATACTGTGACGCACGGTTGCGAATATTTATAACGATTCTCTGTAGGAAATGAACTTTGCAATTATTTATCGGCGAGTAAGTATCGATCGCTCGATCAGGAAGTGGCGAAAAACGGAAAGCAAAAAAAAAAAATTGTTCTCGTTGCAAAAATTCCTATATTTCCTAATGCTAAGCTGTGATGATTGAGAAATCTCGAATAATATACCAAAAGATTTCTAAACTTTTCCATTACCCCTTGTTATTTCATTTTTGTTCAAAAATTCAATGCGACATTCAGATTTTCAGAAACTCAATTCATTTGTTTGACCAATAATTCCTACTCGGATCATGACGATCACAGTCCTAGAATCTCAAATGAAAGTGACAAAAAAGTTGAATGAATAAATTTGAATCTGAAACATATGTGATCATGGTGATTGACATTAATCCTAACAAATGTGTTCTCATCTTTGATCTCGAATAATATAAAGTTATCTGTTATGCTGGTCTCTAAAAATACGAGTGTGGTCTTTTCTTTTATTTGTTATACGTTGATTCTTTTGTTTTCTCTTCAATGAATGCATCCTTTCCGATAGAAAAGTACACTGAGAAAAATTATCTATTATAAATTACTACCCGTATGGAAATATTTCGCTGAAAAATGTCTGCAAAACTATGAAAAATCTCTGAAAAAAATGAAAAAACTCTGAGAAACTCTGACAAACTCTGAGAATCTCTGAAATTTTGATGAGAAATCTAATATTTTTGGGACATTCTTTACAGACTTTTTTCAGAGTTTCTCAGAGTTTTTCCATACTTTTTCAGAGAAATAGTAACGAAATTGCACTCTGAAAAAACTCTGACAAAACGCTAATAAATTGTTGACATTTTTCTGATTATTGAAAAATCCTGAAATTCAATAAATACATTCATATGCCGTATTCAAATATCATGTGTGAAAAAGTGTTTGAAAAATTTTTAATTTTTTTCTAAAAGTCAGAAAAATGTTAGCAATCTATCAGAGTTTTGTCAGAGTTTTTTCAGAGTGCAATTTCGTTACTATTTCTCTGAAAAAGAATGAAAAAACTCTGAGAAACTCTGGAAAAAGTCTGTAAAGAATGTCCCAAAAATATTAGATTTCTCATCAAAATTTCAGAGATTCTCAGAGTTTGTCAGAGTTTCTCAGAATTTTTTCATTTTTTTTCAGAGATTTTTCATAGTTTTACAGACATTTTTCAGCGAAATATTTCCATACGGGTAGACTCGCTAATAAATTGAGGATATACTTGCATTTTAAGGTTATATACCAAACATTCTCCTCAAAAGCATCAGACTTTCTATTATAAAATGTCATTATCCTACCATTAACTCCCAGAAATTCTGGTACTTTTGAAGAGAATATTTGGTATATAACTTCAGAATGCAAGTATATCCGCAATTTATAATAGACAATTTTTCTCCATGTAATAATCTTTTTTTCAAACAATCAGAAAAGTGCGTATGTTGAATGAATTGGACTTTTATGTATTTCTGCTTGAAAGATTCAATTTGGTCTCATTTGTTACCAGTCGATGAAGTTTTATTCTATTCGAATCAAAATTTTATAAAATATATATCAAACAAGAAAATTATGTTTCGATTTTATTTAATGCTGGTTTACGAAGCATCGACAAGAAGTGCGGTTATGACAACCGGAAGTATTGTTTATTATTTAACATAAACCCAGGTGGATATTCAATCGGATGTAATAGTAAGTTACCTGATTTGAGTGAATTTTATTGAAAATAAATGAATTTTCATTTAAAGAGGTAGTGAACTACTATAAAATCATGATTTTTCAAAACCTAAAATCTGTCGATGGAGTTAAAAGGAAGCGTAGCTCTTTTCCGCTGAATACAATGTAACTCTCGATAGGCAGATTTTATTTAATGTAGCGTCAACGATAACGAAAAATCAGAACATAATATTCGTATAACGCTGAACGTTGTCTCGCTGATTTTGGAGTGGTTTAAACCTCAATTAAAACTCTATTAGGTTCGTATTTGAATGAAGATTCATTGCATTCGTTTCACTCGCCGGAAGCGAACTTTGAAACAAACGAAGCGTAAAATGTTTCAATTTCCGCTTTTTTCGCGCTTTAGATACTGTTTCATTTATTCTCCCGCGTCGCTTCATACCCTACTTACGCTCCTGTACCTCATGAATCCACATTGTTAACAAGATTTTAAAACAAACATCTGTTATGAATCGATAAATAATAAGATAGATCTATGAATGATGTTCTAAGCAGAGATACAAGACAATGTTATTCAACTCATTTTACCACTGCAGTACACTCGGAAGATTTACTATCGTGAACTGATCCTCGTTATAAGTATATGAATTGTATTGTTTATTTTTTTACAGGAAGAGAATATTCCATTTAAAATAATGATGAAAAAATCAACAACGAGGGAACCAACGAGTACATCAACGGAAATCGAACGATAAGTGAACTTTTTCTATGAATAGTTGTAGAAGAAGCATAAATTTCAGCATCGATAGGAATGATCATAATATTTAAATATCTTTTCATACATATTTTTTCTTTCACGCAATTATCCTACGTCGCTATACTTTTATATCGATTTCCAACACGATATTCTTTACACGTGCAATGGTATTGTGGAACTATCGCTCAGCGCCGAATGAAAATAGGCGATCTTGAAAAATCGATTATTTTTTATAAAATTTGTATCGAATTTCGATCGAGATTTTATGAAAATTTGTCAACCATTGTCCATCCCTGGCGCCGTAAACGTCTTAGTCTTGATGTTGATTACTCGGAATGGTGTTGGGAATTCTTGAACAGAATCAATCTTATTTTTCCTACAGAAAAAGTACCTAGTTTTCATGGATTTTGTTTATAAAAAAGAATTTATTCTATCAAGAATCGCTATCGCTACGTGGACTACTCGCGTAGTCGATTTTCGATTATCCACGAAAAATAATTACGGCACACTGTGCAAAAATTTTTGTGGGAAAATTCCTACATATTTATGTGAAGTACATAATCATTAATGTAAATCTGTACATTAAATTTGATTGGCAATGCAATCGACAATCAGATATAAAAATTCAATGTACAAATGCATATGAAAAGAACTTCCAAATCTGGTACATGAAATTCAACACAGAATTTTTCGAAATCTCTCGGAAATTTACTGTAAAATGTTGGGGAAAATTCCATAGAGTTTGGAATTTTTAAATAAATTTATGGGAAACTTCATATAAATGTACAGGAAATTGATTTCCTAATCAGTGATTAGAATTTTCAGGTTGATACACACAGGGACATTTCGATGATTTTTCACAGTGCAACTACTAAGTGGTCGAGATAAATCACGTTAGTTGTCAACATGACTGTCATATTTTTTAACTGAACTAACGTGGGTTCGTCATTTTATCTATTACACTGAGAGAAAAGATAGTGGACTGAACTACGCACGACAGTTGGATACGTTCAAACACAAATCTTCGTCAACTCAATTTGAACACAAGATTCATTAAAATACGCGTAGTCGAGTCAACTACAAATTCAATTAAGTTGATGAAGTATTTCATTTGAACGGAACCAACTATCGGACGAAGTTGAGACCATTATTTTTTCTTCCAAGTGTAATAATACATTGCAAGAAAGGTCAATAAATTTAAAGCTCCTGCTGTAAGTTTTTCCGAGCATACGTGAATCTAAACTTACATCGCAATATCATTCATGAGTAATTGAATGGATGCAGCAACGAAAAGTAAATAGAAAAATACTTTCATTCTCTTATATATAGGAAACGTGGAAGTAAAAAAATCTCAGAACTTTGGAAACCCAGCGTATTTTTATTGTATTTCAGAAATATTTCAGCCAGAGCCACCCGGATTATACATCAATTCCATCCGGATCACATTGTGAGAAGCATTCTTGAATTTCCAAGAAGAAAAGTATGGTAAAAAATATTATTTAGGAATCCACAAATTTTCTGTAAATTTCCAAACAATTTTCGTGATTTCTCAAAATGTTTGGTGAGAAACTTTCAAACTTTTCTTGGAAGTGTTTTTCACAGTGCCTGCATCGAATTATCATGATATATGCGTATCTTTAAATAGTTTCCTGTACCAAAATATTGCAGAGAAAGTGATTAGTGGTCCCACATCAGAGTTACGTGCCACAGATCAGATTGACTTGACTCTTGACTTGATCTATTCGGAAGATCGTAAGTATTATATATGTATCAAAACTATTGAAAATTTCAATTCTTGGCAACAGAATTGACAATTTAATCACAAGTGACTGAATTTCAAATCTTCGCCATATTATATTCTTTTGAAATCAAAACGAACTTTTCTTGACTCAAGTAAAATTTTCTAGGCTCAAGAAAAAAATGAGTTTTGTCCCAGCGACAAAAGAAATTTTCTCATTTCAAGACATCTTTTCTGTGAGTTCGATATTTCATATCGATTATCCATACAGGGTTCATCAATTGGCCCAATAATGGCACGTTACTGGACCACAAACGGCGTTCTTCGCCCGTTAAAGGCGCCCATCAATGGCTCATCATCAATGGTTAATTGCTGGATGATAACGTGGGTCCAGTAATGGCAATAAATAATGGGCCATGTATAAAATTATTGATTGGCCCAGTAACGGGGCTAAATGATCCCGATTTATGGCCAAAAATTTCGGGATAATGTTCGAATGTCAGCCATCAATGGCAGAATTCTGGGGCATAATAATAATGATATCCAATGGTGATATAACTGCGTTCCAGAATAATTGTTTCAGTATTAGTTCAAATGAGTGGTTAAGCGTGACCCAAAACACGTTTTTGTTTTTGGGCAATTTGTCATTCCAGTTTCGACAAAATCAGAAATGGATGTTTTTTTTCTAAATAGATTTGCATGCCCGATATTTCCACAATCTCAATTGTAAAATTATACGAGTCAAAAGCACTCTCGATAAATCAGTTGTATTCAGTTGCTTATTCCTTCAAATTTGTTGTTATTTACATGAGAAAGTAATTGATTATTTATATGAATAAGAATTCATTTGAATCATGTGAAACGTATTTGATGGATGTGAATTATTTATTCAGCGTAATGAAAATCAGACCGAAACAAACTTTTTTCACGGGTGATTACGAATACAATACAATCAACTTTGAAATCAGTTTCACTCAGTAATAGACTATATTTCATCCAGTAACGGGGAATCAATTGTTGGCCATTTAATGGCAGCCATACATCGGCTGATTATCGGCTGTTTTCATTGCTGGGCTTCTTATCAGCCAGTGGTGGGCCACACTTGTGCCAATGATGTGAATCCATTCTTGGCCATTCAATGGTAGCCATACATGGGCCGATTAATGGCTGTGTTTACATTAACGGCGTTTCCTGTATAGGTAGCTTATTCAATGGTAACTTATTTATGTCCTGAAGATAACCAACCAATTTATTCATTTCTTATGATTTTACAAGAGGGTAAGAGGGAAATCTTGAGACCAGGGGAGATGTTGAACTTATTACTTGGAATTTCCTGTAGACACTTCGTATCTTCCCTGGATATTTTGTATTGCCCCTGGCAGTTGACCAGTTAGCCAGGGAAAATACGATCAGGAGAGATACTTTCTGGAAGAAATTAGTAGATTAGAAGAAAAAAAATGGACTTTTGATTTATTTGAAAATTTGACAAATCGAAAACTCAACTCGTTATAGTGTATCGCGAATAACGACAATAATGATTCAATCGTTCCTCGTATAGAACGATTTCCCAGAGGAAATACCGTGATCACCTTATCAAATTCAGAAACCTCGTTGACACATCGGAAAAATTGATCAATGAAGATCACTAACCGATTTACTTCATGTTTGTTGTCAACTTGATATCACTCCTCACCCTTCGAAGGTGAATGGGTACTTTCGTAAAACATCCGATGATTATTCATGGGTATAAAGATATACCAGAGAAGAATACATCACAGGTGAGGGGCGTAATTTCAACTAAATCACTTTTGAAACAAATATGTTACCAGTTCCAACCCTACAACACGATCATGCATCAGTGAAAGTACATACACGAGAGGTATTGTAACAATATGATCGGAATAGGATCGTGTTTGTTGGTGATTTCGTACGACGAACGAGGAAAGGACAGGCCAGGGAAGATACATTTCTTGCACTTGACCTAAATTTGAAAGACATCGTTGAAATTTCATCGCTCAAACATGATGTATCCTATACAGTAAAAACTCATGTATTAAATTACCCCTTTCGGAACGATATAATGTTCGATTTTCAATCCTTTTTGTTTTCTTTTCATTGCCGCAAAAATCACCTTTCAACTGAGAATCGTCCACATACTATTAGGTTAGGAAAATGTATTTTTTTCAGTTGATTTTCAAATTCCAAACATCAACATGAATTTTTAATTGAAAAACGCCAAACAAGATGCGTCACCCACGCTTTGCTCTAACTTACACGTTGGCCTGCATGCACGACTATCGACTAGTCGTGTTTCTCGACGAACCGAGGAAAGCTCGTTTATTTATAAATGACTGGTAAAAAAAATAGGTCACGCATATGCAAGCGAACAATTCAAACAACGTGGAATGTTGCTTCCGAACGCCGTAAATGTCTGAAATTTGCAAAGGATGGATTTAAAGGTTTCATTCTATATAATAATCATACGCAAATGCAAATTTCTTCAAAATAAATATTTGTCGGCATATGTGAATAATACATGAATAATTCTGTGTGAAATCTTCGTGATGAAGTACAAGTGTTCGGCATCGAGTATCTAACATTCAAAGCAAAGAGACTGGGACGAGGGCAAAATATCAAGAAAACTTTTGGAAACACACAGAATCTGTGCCCGTTGTTGTTGTAAGACGAAAACCAAGCACCTGTGCGCACTCGACACAAAAACAATGCAAAAAGTAGCTCTTCTTGATTTAGGGCTTTTTCTCCATTGTTCGGCATCCATCCATTTTTCATGGATGGCATTGGGGGAAATTGAGGGAGGAACTCCACATCTCTTCGATCTCCAACTATGATTCAAACACCGAACATTGATGCGCACAAGAAATTTCATCTTTAATATTCAAAAATCAAGTTCATCCTTCATTTATTGTGAATTCCCCGTGATTCGATGAAATGAGAAAAAGATATAAAAAGCAACCTTCATCACCGTCGAATTTAGTAGTTTAGTAGTTCCGCGTATCGTTATTCGACTCTTATGGGAGTAGATGTTTACGTTGCCTATCATATTCATTCGATACTGATGAACTCATCGTTACAAAAATGGACCAACGAGACCACCCATCTTCCAAAATATTCTAAACGATTACCTAAATTCTCGACAAATATTTGGCAATTATTTAAAGCGTGTTGTGAATTCTCTAAATATAAACAATCATTACTCAAATACTGTTCAAATCATTCGCAATCCACTTTCCAAAAGCTGAATATGAATGAGGTCTGAGACGTGGTGAAACTAAACTTGATGCCATAAATTTTCTTTGAATTTCTCAATGAATTCCTTACAATGCATTTTCATTGAGATTGGTTCTAAATTCAGAAAAAAAACACATTCCTACTCATATGAAAAGAGGTACGTGAATTTTATACGATTCCCGTGTAAAATATATAATTCAATACATTTTATACATAAATTATATATAATTTTGAAAAAAAAATTTTTTCCTACTCCGCTTTACACACGATTCATATAAAGTTCCTTGCAGTGATGTCGATTCTTAAAAGAATCGATTCTTTTGTATACAGATTATATCAAATTTTTATCAATATTTTATACGAATCTATATACTTCTTCTATAAAAAAGAATCGATTCTGTTCAAGAATCGGCATCACTAGTTCCTTGCACGATATTAATGCTACACAATTGGCCGTGCAACAAAGTATAGTATATATAAATGATACAAAAAAATATACAAAATCCTGCCTAATTTATATCAAATGATGAAAAAACCCAAGCTTTTCCCAAGGTTGGCACATGTGTCAGAAACAAACCTCCGTGAAGAACAATTGGCCCAATATTGTTCCAAATGGATAATCAGTCATGGTATATTTGTTAATATGTTTTAAATGGTCACTACATTTGGGACAAGCTTGGCACAAGTATCAAAATCGAGCATTCGTTGAGAACAATTGTGCCAATATTGCCCACATGAGTGGCACAATGTTTATAAATATTCACTGAATTTTGGATTTACAATGGCTGAAGACTTGGGAATAACCATTGGGCCAGGGCTGGCCAGATCTTCCTGCCATAATTAATCCTACACACTAGTTTTACACACCAAGCTAGATTTTATTGATCTAAGTATGTGAAGATAAACCATCAGTTTTCCGGCCGACTCGGGAGATTCCAATGTTGGATTCCGTACGGGATCAGATCATTATAAGCTGGGACTGGAACGTTATTCACTTACGTTACTCATTATATATAAAATATATATAATAATATATATATTGTACACAAATTATATGTATGTATGTATGTATGTATGTATATTTATTTCTTTTCGGTGCCTGTTTACAGAACTTACAGGCACCTCCATTACATCTCCTTACACTCTTCTCCTTACAATTATCTTAACCCAATTCAACTTAACCTAATCTCCTTAATCTACTTATCACCAACCACACATCATTCTTTAGAGAGAGAGAGAGAGAGATCATTTCATTCATCCTTCCATACATCCACGCATTCCCCTTCCCCCCCAAATCCTTCCTTCCTCTTTTTCTCCAACCTAACCATCCATTCCTCCCCATTCCCCTCCTCTCCTGATATTTCCTTGATCTGTTCCCCTATTTGCCTGTCATCCATTCCCATACGCACCTCTAACACATGCTCCCAGTTTTCTTCCTCCATCCCACATACCCTACATTTCTTCTCCTCCTCCCTTATCTCCCAGTATCTTCCTCCCCTCATCTCATTTACTAACCTAAACCTCGCTATTCTCCTTCCCCTTCCCATTCTCCCTCCCTCTTTCAAATACTTAGATACCCCCTCCACCATCACCTCCTCATACCATCTATTGTATCTCGATCCCACTATCCTTTCCCATCTCTCCATTGCTTGCATCTCCCTGTCCCTTTCCATCCATCCCATTTCCCCCACCCCCGTATCCCTCATATCCCCCGTCACCTCCTCTAACAAGTTTACACCTTCTAACCCTTCCCTTCTTCCTTGTTCCCACTTTGATGTCCCTCTTTCTTTCATCAACTCCTTCCTACATCTCAATGCTACCTCTCCCGCCCTACCTTCCCTTAATTTCCTCTCAAACTCTATTGCCCTTTTCTTTAACCTTACCCTCATTTTGTCCCTCTTCAACTCCTCCCTGACCATGTATCCTGGTGTCTCCCTATTCAACTTTAGCAACCACCTCATGTACCTTTCTTGCAACCTCTCCACCTCTTCCCGTTCCTTCCATCCCCAAATTTCCGCCCCATATTCAATTACACTCCCAGCCAGTTTATCCCATAACCATATCCTTCTCTTCCAATCCCCCTTGTACACAAATTATATATTTATTATATATATTTTGTATATAATGAGTAACGTAAGTGAATAACGTTCCAGTCCCTGATTATAAGATTTATGTCATGGTATTTCAGTAAGATCTTATTAGTTTAGTTTGAGCACAATTCAACAATAGAATAAAAATTGATTGAAATATCAAAGAACGCAAATTTTCCAATGCTCATACAAGCTTGTCCCAGTCTTGTCACATTTTTTCCATCGTTTTAAAATAATTCATGTACGGTATTCTGAGGGAGAAAGTCATGAACTAAAATATGATTCAATTGCTTCTTTCATCCATATCTACGATCAAAGAAGCATTGGTGGATGCTTGGTAAATGAATTGGACCGGGCCTGGCAAAACCACTGAGCCAAGCTTGTGCTGATCTTATCATTCCCAAGCCTGGGCCAAGTTGGGTGAATTGTTCAAGACAAGTCTCGGCAGGTCTTGTGCCAGGCTTGGTCCATCATTGGGCCATTGGTCCATACACACATGGGTTAAAGTGAAACATGAAATAAAGTTGAAAATTGTCTATTTTATATAGACTCTCTACAAAAATTTTTGAAGACAAATTCGAACGATACACATGAATTATTTGCAAACTTTCCCATTATATAAAATTTGTATGCAATTGATATAAAAATTGACGTGGAGAGATACTATTACACTGAGAACCCAATTTCTCAGACCGAAAGAAATTTTTCTTTGCCCTCATTCTAATGAATCTTTTGTTCAATGGAAAAAAATTCAGTTAAATAGAAAAAGTTTCCATCATATCGGAACGAAAAATTCTCAAATTGGAAGAGAAATATAATCCTTCTTGAATTCGAAGAATGTGATTTCAATTCAATGAAGAATTTCTCCATTGAAATGAATTATTCTTTCCACCGGAAACAAGATTTATCGGATAGAGTGGAAAGAAATTTTCTTCAAGTTTGAGAAATTGAGTTCTCAGTGTATGACCCCCCCCCCCCCCTTCCCCTCGATGCCAAGAATGAGCAGCTTCAATTTATTTTTTTCTTCCTCAAGTACTTTGTAATTTAACGTATTTTATAAGAATAGAGGAAGCATTTGACAAAAAAAAATAATTCAAGTAAGAAAAGTGATCGAAGCTGCCCATTCCTGCGTTCAATCGACATTACAAAATGTGTCTGGACAAACAAATTGTATATGATTTGTACAACAAATGTACATCCTTTTGTCCATACGAATATTGATAACAATTTCTCAACAGTGTTGGAATAACAATTCTGAATTCTGAAAAACTACACGGAGAAAAAAACTAACAATAATATTGCTGAATTGACAATAAAATATTGTTATACATCAACCCACAATAAATATCGTAAAAATATGACCGTCGCTATTGCTAAACTGGCAACAATATTATATTGTCAACATTATTAACAATTCAAATATTCAATTTAGCAATATCATATGCTTATATCAATAATTTATATTTACCTAAAAAAATTTCTCATCCGAATTTATCTCTACAAACATTCTATTACGATGTGGTTCGATTCATATGTGAAGAAAAGGCGATTGTAAGTTCCGATGTTGGAAAGTTGCCTTGGGGAGATTCGAACCCGGGTCCTCCGAGTGGAAAACAAAGCATTTATCACATCGGCAGATCACAACCGAGTACTTGAATTGCCATTTATGGTAATCCTCGACTTTGTTCAGAGTTAACAATGAAAATATAATCAAGACAAACATAAAATTGTGCACATTGAATAAATGAATTGGGAATTGAATCACAGGAATTTTTTCAGAAACGAATCAAATTTGTTTGTTGAACTCATGTAAGGTTTGTTAATCAATCAGAAATTGGGATTGATTTTTATGCTTGTGAATTAAAGAAAAACTTCATCGAAGAAGGGGTTGTAGAAGAATGTGAAGATGGTCCTGGAATAATTATACCAATTTTTTTGGTTAATTCTGTGATACTTATTGTTGCCGCTGCTTGATATTGTTTTGTCGAATCAACGATGTTTATTGTGAGTTGGAATGGCAGCTCATATTGTCATTTTAACCAGTGATTTCCAGCGATACAATTCTTGTTAACGAAACAAGGTGATGTTGCTCTACGAACAACAAATCATTGCATAACCAGCAATAAAATGTTGACAATCTTCATATTGCTGGTTCTACCATACTACACAATTTTCTCCGTGTATAGTTTCACACTCAAATGTAGAGAGAAATATTCCTACTATCCTCCTTCTTCTCAACCATTTCTAACCGCCCTTGCTCTCGGAGATAGTGCTACAAATACGCGATCCCTACCATTTCCCCGTACGTATGAGCGCTTTAATGAAGAACACTGTACCGGTACCATCGCGTGAACCCTCGCGTCTGCGATCCCATATCCATCCTCCACTAGCGAATTGTCGAACCCGACCCTAGTACAAAAGAAACGAACTAATCGTTTGTATTACCATTGTGCTGGTTGGCGATATGTGTCGATACAACATACCAAACTCCCTACTATACTTAAAGAATGCTCTTAAAGAAAGAGACAGAGAAATCGCTATAAATAATTCAATGTTCGCTACTTGGCGATCGCGTAGACTCGCCCGATGGGTTACAAATTCATCGACTAGGTAGTAGGTAGTCATCAACGAAGCTTCTTCAGCTTCGCTGTGCATTTTTTTTTGTTCTTCCATCCCTGTCCCCTGGAAGGGAGAGAGAAAGAAGAAAAAAAAGGCGAACATGCCATCATCGTCGTTCGAATGACCATGATGACTCCAATGGCCTTCGCGTTTGACGATCCTCCCCTCGTGCCGTTCCTTAATCCGACGAAGAAGAAATGCCCTTCTCTTCTTCTGGTGTACAGTGCAACAACCTAAGACAATTTAAGAAGTGGTGAAGAGAAAAGAGGAAGTTCTTGAAGGAAAGGAGGAAAGAAAAGTGTGGTGGTTCCAAGATAGTAGTAGCATCACCGTTGGACGTCATCGTAGCGAGTGGGGATGGAGCAACAACATAAAGAACGTACTTCCCGAGCTTCGTCGACGTCCAGCCTCGGACGTGAGGTACGCTGCGGTTGTCAGTATTTCCAAAGCGACTCGCTTCTGCCGGAACGCAGTGCTCTCGTCCGTAGACCACCTTCCAGGACGATGAGGTCACCTGAGGTCCATTGCAGGTCAGTAAGAAAATTCTTGGGAAACACACTTTTCATCAAAAAAAACACAATGAAGTTATAATAACAAAACGGTAATAATATCGTAACACTGTCAATATATTCGTTTGTATTTGATCTGTCGCCAAATATTTAAAAATAGAAGTACGAAGGAGACGAAGAAGAAATCGCAAATGTTTACTTGTATCAAAATATTGTAAACATCTGTTCTCCCACCACTTTGATAGAGTTCATCGCTTATCCTTAAGGAACGAAACACAAATTTGTGTATGCACAAATTTATATGTATACGCGCGCTGAAAAATATGCGCCCGCGCACATGATATCTCGTAAGGTGGTTTAGGAAAAGGCCAGATTTTCTGCCCTACTCCATCGTTATCGCATCATATCCTCTTCTCTCTCTCTCTCTCTCTCTACCTCTTTTCATTCTCTTCGTGTTCCACGGTAGTAGTCGCAATGGCATCGGTCGCTTCGGTCCATGTAATATATAGGCGGTGACAAATCTTTAGCATAACGTCTTCATGTATTAGTATAAGACAGTCTAAGCAAACTCTGTCGTGAGAGCTATTTAAAATTTGCCCGGCTCCTCTGTATCTATAGATAGAAACAGCTCGGAGTAACTCTCGCCAGGTTGTGCATTTAGTACTGTTACGTACGACTCTTCTTCTCTCACGCACATTCGTTCAATCGAATACTCTCCTCGATGGTGTTCATTATGCAGCAAGAATGCACCATACCTTGGATCAAAGTTTGCAAAGAATCTAACGATATTGTCTCTCGACGGACAATTTCAATGATGCTGCGCTCAATTATGCAATGAATTGTCAAGTGCTCGTGTTAAGGATGCGCTTTATAATTTCCTATCCCTTCTCTCTGTTTGGATAATATGGCAGACTTATTGGAATAATATTCTTCGAACATGAATGAAAATCATACTCTATCAACACAGGTCGTTGTCATCATTATGTCTCTTCGCGCATGAATATCTCACCCGCATGTTTTCATGTTTGTATCGTTATATTCGTTCGCGTGGTATCAAAATCAATTTCATAACCTCAATATCGGATTGCATTTTTAGTTGCGATGATCATTGAATGAATGCGCGCGTTGCATAGAGATATATATGATGAGTCAAATATCTATTTCTCTAAGTGGAACGATAGGAAATATTTCGATGAACATATTTCAGGAATATGTGCTACAAATGTATATGAAGCAGAACGAAATTGATGGACAAGACTTGAATAACGCATTATTAAAAAAAAATTCGAAGAACTCAAAATAGGGTTATTTCTACACGGTTGATCAGTCTCATTCATTATCCTTGAAATTTTAATGTTTCATGGATTCAACTGTCAATTTTGCGTAAGTTTTCCAAATTTCTCTAGACGAAGGAGTAATCCAAAGTGAAAAATCAATCTCTCATAGGGAAGCAGTTATTGTGCGAATTTCTTTGATAACAAATTGCAGAAGAAGGACGTTGTTGTAGGTTAACGATATTACACTGAAGAAAAAATTTCTTTCAGTCAAATAAATAGTTATTTGACCGGGCGACATTTTTTTCCCTGTATGAGTCCTGCATTTCAGTCTTGAAACATGGAAAGATTTTAGTTCAGTGATGTTGACCTTTGAAAAAGATCGATCCGTTTTTATATAAAAAATATATATAATTGTTATATATTTCAACAAAATTCAATACTTTTTATACAAAAAAAGGATCGATCTTCTTCAAGGATCCTCATCACTATTCCAGTTTGTCGGCTTCTCAAACAACGCAATGACTTCCAAATTCCGAAAACGTTTTTGGAAAAATTATATTCCGTACACCTTTACAGAATATGTTGGCGAATCTATCTAGAATAATCTGTACATATTTATAAAATAAGTACAGCATATTTGAGAAGTTCCTATGCTACTTGGGTTGTCAAGATTGAAAATACACGGAAAAAAATGCCAATGTAAAAATTACATGAACAATAAGGTAACGATTACATTGAGGATCATGTGTAAAATTTACTACACAGTCTTGTTGAATTTACATTGTTATCATACTTCAAAGGACCGCTTCTCCCATTTACTTGGGTAACAATGTGAATATAGCATTGCTTCCAATGTAAATTTTACTCCAATTGCATTTATGTGGGCAGTTGTGTTAAATTAACAACAACCAATGTAGAATTTACATGCGACTTTTTTCTGTGTACCTCCCAAAATGCGGGTAAAACAATACACCAGTGCATATCTAAAAAATTCTACTATCCTAAATCAAATAAATCTATTAAATCTTGTGCGATGCTCCAGTTGAAGCCAATTTGGAAATTTTCAATTAGATTTAGTGAGATTCAATGTGCTATTTCGATAGAAAACTTATTGAATCTTGCCGAACCTGGACATGGATTGGTTTGAAAATTTTATACTTTTTGGCAACTAGTTATAATAATAATCATCGGAATGCAATCTATAAATTTTCAACTGAATCAATTCATTTTTGTATGGTTTCTCATCATTTTTATTGAAAACGATGAAAAATGTATATCTCTATTCAATGAGGAATTCAGTAATTTGATATTTGACTATATTCATATTTCTATCTCTTAAACATCAAGTACTAATCTCTGATCAACACTTCCTAATATTCTTCAAATTTCCGATTCTCCTTAGAAAAAATGTAACGTACCATAAACAAATATATTAAAAGAGATGGAAACTTCAATCTTCCATCTGTACACAATACTTGAAACTTGAAATCCTTGGTTAAAGGTACATTCATGAGATTTAGTTCAAATTTTGCAACGATTAATCACCATTTAAAGCTATTCAGATCCAATAAAAATTAATTCTGCGAATGGTTTGAATTAGGGGTGTGCGAACCGTTCGAATCTCGAAGTTGATTAGCAAAAAAAATTCGGTCCAGTTCAAATTTCGAACTGCATTCATTGAAAACGTTCGGCTCGATGTTAGAACAGAAACATAAGAATGCTGTGCAATGGAGAAAACAATTGCAATCAATAACAAATAATAATCGAGGTCTCCATTATTACTCAAATAACTCCAATATGTATCAAATATTCTCCGAACGTTTCTAAATTACCCAAACGTTGAATAAACAATGTTTTACGTACTTTTGGTGCTACTAGGGTAGACTGTTTTGATACTGCAACATGCTGCATATGAAACGTCACTTCAAAAAATAAATCCATGATGAATTCTGTTTTCATAAATGTATCTCTAATTTAGTTGTGGCTTTGCGATTAGACGTTTTGAAAGTTGGAAGTAGGTTCGAAATTACAAAGTTCGGTTCAACTTGGAAAATATATTTGCAGTTCGGTTCGAGTTCAGTTCGACTTTTTGAAGTTCGGTTCGGTTCGACTGGGAAAATTTGGAGTTCGGTTCGAGTTCGGTCCAGCTTTTCAAAGTTCGGTTCGGGTTCGGTTGAATTTGAAAAAAATATTTGAAGTTCGGTTCGACTGAAAAATTCAAGGTCCGCACACCCCTAGGTTGAATGGTCATTTACTGTTAGGAAATGGATATGATTCACTAAATTCATATGAGATTTCAAGTTTAATCCAAAAAAAATACCCTAGTAGAAATTTGATCAAGCATTCCCTACTTTCAATAAGATCCTAATCAGGTTAGAATCCGGAAACCGTGAATAAGAAAAATCTTAAAAGGCCCTTACAACCCTGGTGAAAGGGAAGCGTGTAATAGAAAGTGTCAGGAACGTAGTTGGAAAGTATTTGGAACGTGGATTTAAGCGTATACCGAGCGTCAAGTGGAACATTAAGAGTGGTTCGAACGTATATTTGAAGTGTGTGAAGCGTATCCGAAGAAACCCCAATTTCATAGAAACCGGGCTTTACGCACGGAAGCGTAATCCAAGAGTGGATAGGAAACCGATGAGAAGTATTAGGAAAGTAATCTGAAACATGCTTACGCTTCCGTTACTCTTTATGACACGCTTCCCTTTCACCAGGGAAGGGACTCATCTGATTTCCCTAACCGGATTCAAATAGGGTTGTAACGCAGGGATACAATAGGGTTCGGATGAGATTTCCATAAAATCGAGCGAAATAGGGAGAACCGTAACGGAACCTGATAGAAAATCAGGCATGCCTCGTCAGGCCCTGGTGTTTTCCCATTCAAAATTTCCACTAGGGTGGTTACGAATTCAGCGCACACCCGTAAACTATTTTTCATAACACTTGCGCGGAAAGTTTACGCAATTCAGACAACGCAAGGAACATAAAATTGCGCATAAACCGTTGATGAGATCAACGAAATGGCTACTCTCACAGCAGAATATTAAATTCATCTATATTATCTCTTCAATTTGTATAACATATGATAGTTGGCTCTCTGTCCTCCTTGGAATCGAGAAATAAAAGTGCCTCACTTTAACTCCCTAGGACGGAAAAGCGTACTTTCCTCCCGCTCTATAGACATGGAAAGTGGTGACTTTCTACGCGAGTGTTACAAAGAGATAAATTTTCGAATCGTTTCAGGGTTGAAAAGTTCATTCCTCTTCATTTAATTTATACTATGAGTCGAAAATTGTGATTATATACAACTATGATCGTAATGAACAATCTATGCGTACGATGTGTATACTATAAATACTAAAAAGTTCTTTGTCCTTATAAATCTTCTTCACTTCGTGGTTATCTGTGATTTCTCTGAACACTGTTTATTCTTCAACACAGAGAAACGCGATAATTTATCACGAAACCAAAATCTGATTTTCCTAGGTACCTCCTGCTGAAATAGCCAATTTTTCACTTTAACGGCAATTAACAGCAATTTTATTAGTTACAACAAACAAGTTTTAGCTGTTGCAGGGAAAAAATTTAACTGCTACAACTGAATTTATTTGTTGCCTTATATATAGTATATATATAGTAATTCTCAAAATGTAACTACTTTGCAAATAATTATTCATTGAATTAAGAAAAAAAATTCGTTGATACATCAGAAGTTACATAACAAATCGAACTTTCCTTATCTCAGTCAAATTATTTTCTCCCTGAACCTTCTTAGATTGCGATAAGGCTTTCTTTCGAATCTATCCCAACCACGTGAATAACTTTTTCTCCCTTCGGGAACAAGACTGTTTCATGGTTTCTCATCTTTCTCCTGTCCGTTAACCGTTCATAAATCTTCATGCTCATACGTGTTTCTCGATTCTCACCATTTGTGTCTGACTAACGTTGATTCAATCTACTTGCGTTGTGACCTTGTGCGAACGATCCCTGTTCATTACCATTCTCCACACTTTTCCAATTGAGAGTCCCCATGCGATAACCATTCAAGCGCTCGAAAAGCGGTAAGAACGGTCACGTCGAGGATCCAAAATAAAAGTAGAAATTTCGAAAATCTAAAAATACTGTGCGGCAGGGCTCGAAGAATGAATATCAGTATCTGTTTACCATTTTTGTCTAGGATCGATAGTTTTCGGGAGAAAAAAATGAAAACTTCTTATTTTTTCACACCAAAAATCCATGTTTTTCAACATCAAACTCGTTCTAACTCGGTTATTTTTTGATGTAGCGAAATAAACCTCACGGATTTAGATTATTGAGACTTACTCGAAGACATCAATGTCTTGAAAGTTTGTAAAAATCAATGACAAATTGATGAATTTTTAATTCGAAGGGAAAATCGCCTTTTTCATGCTCAACATTGAAAAAGTGGTGAAGGAAGTATGAGCTACAGAAAACTTCCAGCCACAAAGTTGTTCGCTAGAGTGTGGACAAACTTTTTAGAAAGTTTATTCACATCGATTGAACTATTAGTCCGCAAAATACAGCGATTTATCGATCCGTACGCAACAGAAATTCCTCACGATTGTGCATCGTTCAGCGCCTGAATATCAGGAGCCTTGCCTTGTAAAATTATATTCACTCAATATTTCAAACAGAATTTATATTTTTTGGGTCGAAGAATTCGAATATCGAACTGCTTTTGCAAGATTCGTTAGTCATTTCTTCTGAATGAACAATTCGATTGTTTATAACGTTCTCTCGGACAAACGAGTGCCTAAATGGTATCAAATCTATTCCATTCGCGTCATATCCTTGCAATTTCTCAAAGTAGGAATTGGATTTGGAACCCTTGATCGAAAAGCGTTGATATCCCTTGATGGATATAATCTCGGAGGGATCTCCAGTCGATTTGTCCTATGTGAAATTTTGATTTGAGGTTTCGTTGTTGAAATAAAAGTATTTTCAAAATTTTTTGGAAAAACTCAAGATTTGGGACATAGTGTATAATGATCATTCGAATTCAACTCCATTGTCCAAGTTAAATGGAGCCGCTTTTTTGCAGAAGAAATTCAACTATTCTCAAGTTTCTCATTCTCAAGTTATAGCAATTCAAAATTTACGAAATTCCAACAACTTTGAATCGTTTTATTCACTTTGTATATAAACATTGAGAATTCATTGAAATCCAAAGACTCATAAATATAAAGGTTGAATGAAGAAATACTTTCTTCTCTTTGTTATATGTTTTGTTCTTCCGGTTTATATTCATTTCACAATATTCCTTTTTCTCAGCATTTGATTTCTTACCAACAATATTCGCTTCTCAAATTGTAGCCTTAGTATGATACATTTCGTTTCATATAACACTTCTAAAGTGAAAATCTCCACTTTTTTAGAATTAAACCCAAGTGGAAAAATTTTCAAAATCATACAAAATTTGTATATAATCATACATAACTCATGTAAGAACTATGTTGAATTGAATATAAATTATATATAATTTCGAAGATTTATATGTAGTATTCTATACAAGTTTCAACCTGATTCTTACAAGAAAAACCACCCTGTCACGAAATTCCAGCTGGGATTCGACGTGGATTACAGCTCCGAAGTTTACCTGCGTTTCCAGCTGGGATTCCTATTTCCAGGTGGAATACCAGCTAAAATTTCAACTTCAATGTGGTACACGGAAAGACCGGGTCTATTAACATGTAGAAAAATGACTGTCAATTTAGGAAAAACGAGGATTGCTGAAAAATATTCGTAGTGAGTCTACTAAAAATTCGTAGTCGATGTAATCACGATTGATAGTTTCACTGTGAAAAATACCAATGAAACTATCAACTGTTAATATTGTGATTACGAATTTTTGGTAGACTCACTGCGAATATTTTTCAGCGATCCTCTTTTTCCCTAAATTGACAGTCATTTTTTCAAACGTTGATAAATTCTTTCTAAATATTAATAGACCCGGTCTTTCCATATATTTCAGTCGGAATTTCCGATCCCAGGTGGAATTGGGAATTCCATATAGAATCCAGTTGGGATTCTGGATTCCAGGTGGAGTCTTAGCTGGAAACGCAGGTAAATTTCGGATTTGGAATCCCAGCTGGATTTTTGTAACAGGGCAGGAGGAGAAAAGGAAGAATGTTATTGAGGATTGTGAACGACTCCGCAGTGGTTCCATACGCTTGAGTTTGATTTGAATTGGTGAAGAAATGTCATGAAAATTTGTTTCTCAATTCCGCAAAAGAGCGGGGTTTTCGTTTGTTCTATGTGATTGTTAGCGCAAGTAACGAACAGTTACTGAAGATTTTAATTCACTACTCATTGCATGAATCAAATGATGCAAATGATGATGAGGAATCAGATTTTTGCAGATAGAATTAGATTTTTGGTGAGAAAATAAGTTCTTTCGAGTCATCATTTCCGATGGATTTTTGTTCGGTGGGAAAATATGAGGAACATGGAAGTGATATATCTAGGTCTTCACACCGAATCATTCGATTTACCGCAGAACTGAATGAGGTTTATAGAAACTTTGATGAAAATCTCCTTGACCATGATCATTAATTCCAAAAAGTACCCTTTCCAGTATTGGCACATGACAGTACCCAGCGCACTGAGAGAAAAGGTCTATTCAAATATTCGACAGCTAGGAAATTTAGCCACTGTAAATAAAAATTTTGTTGCGCCAGCTAAATTTTATTTGTCATAAATAAATTTTTTATTCCTATTAAATAAACCATTTTATTCATATTTCAGACAGCTAGACTTTCATTCACCTCAACTAGAGTCTAGCTAGCGCAAATAAAAATCTAGCTGCGGCAACTAACATTTAGTTCTCCCAACTAGGTACCTTTCTCTCAGTGCAAACACAAAAACCAATTGCTGGCAAAATGTTGGCATTGTCGGATAGCTGCTGGCATGTGGCTGTGAAGCTGAACACATTTCTGATGCAAACCCGTGAAGATCCATTGATTATTCGCTCTATCCAAGTTAAGAGAAGCATTCATAAAATGCCAATAAGGGTATATTCGTATAAGAATATTTTTATGTAGGTGAAAAGGATACCAACTCTTCTAAAGTTGAATGAAAACTTTCACACCCGTTTAGGGAAAATTATGTGGTTGTTTCAACTTATGGCTGTTCGAAACAGAGATTTGGTTGACGCTGTCAACTATCTATTTGTGATAATTCAATTTCTGGTTTGGGCAGCCATAAATTTGAGGTAAGCCAAATACAGTCATACAGTTGGTTGAGACATCTATACAATTTTTTCCATGCACTGTGGTGTAGGAATTGTGAAGAACAGTGTTCGAATGAATTAAGATTACTTCTTCCTGGAAGACTAACAAATATTTTCCACTCACTTGACGAGTCTTTCCCTACTTCTCGCATGTATTCTTTTAAAACTGAAGTTATTGGCTGAAATGATTAAAATCGTTCATTCAAACTTGACTAGAATCTTTTCCTTTCCTTGATTAAAATTTCTATTGAATTCCATTGATCAATGAGATTTAATACAAACTTTGAAACGGTAGATCTACTAAACGTACTGGTTAAAAAAGTGGTTAATCAATCAATTTTTTTGGAAAATCATTCTTTCATATCATCCGATTCAGGAAAATTTTCTGAATCGAATGACAAAAGAATCTCATTTTGGACAAAATATTAAGTTAACCACTTTTTCACCGTCCCCTGTTACAAAAATCCAGCCGAGATTCCAGATCTGAGATTTACCTGCGTTGCCAGCTAAGCATCCACGTGGAATCAAGAATCCCAACTGGATTCCATTTAGGATTCCAATTTGAACTAGGATTCTACCTGGGATCAAAAATTCCAACTGAAATCCCACGTTGGAGTTGAAATTCTAGCTGGAAATGAGGAATCCCAGCTGGAATCCACGTCGAATCTCAGCTCGATTTTTGTGACAGGGTCCTAAAGAAGCTAGATGCAATGATGGCGAAACGTCGGCAACCAACCGATAGAAGACGCGGCTCCACTCCGGAAGCTCAAAAGTGATTCGATTTTGCAAGCCGGGGAAGACCGCACAGCGAATCTTCGCTGAAACAACTAATCCACTTTCCTGCCTTGCAAGGCAGAGATGATCATCCCATCAATTTAATCGATTCCAATTGGTTTGAATAAGTATGAATGGTTATCTACCGGTGTAAAGTTTGTATTAAATCTCATTAAATTTTGAGATCAGGTTTATAAATTTATTGAATGGAGGATCGTTTGTTGCACTTGCATGGCATCAAAAGTGGCAAATTTTCAACTTCGCGACTGAAGATTTAGATAGATAAGCGTCGTTTAGCTTATTGCTAAACCATGAGAGTAAGAGTACGATGGCAAGGAGGGCTATTCATAGTTCTTCACGGGCGTCGGTCCGTACTCCTGTTCCACTCCGGCTAGTAGTAATAGTAATAATAGAGGTGGTTGGTAGAAGTAGTTACGCGACGGTACACGGTGTATCGTCGAGGCAACAGATCTTCGCGCATACGTCATAATTATAGTTATCAAGATTATTGTTCATTTTCGTTACATATAGGTCAACGTGTTAAAATTTTCTTCTACAATCATCATTCGCTAACTGTGTAATTCGTATTCAACCTTTTCAATCGCATTTAAAAGTGTGTCAAAATCACCGTCCTATCGATGTCCCAAAATTCGATCTCACACAGTGATTCATTCGTAACTTCATGCAAAATTGTTCACCATGGTGTATATAAATAATCAAGTGACAACCAAAAGAATGAAATAAACTATTCTCATATATATGTATACGTGAAATTATTACATCGAAAATTCACGAATTCTTCTCATCCAATTTTCATAATTGAATAAAAATTTTTAGAGCGTGAAAAGGTTTGCTGCACGGAAATAACGCACAAAGGACGATTACACGCACAAGTGCGAATGGATTTATAACAATTAGAATGATAATCAAATGACTCTTTATTTAAATTTCACTTTAAACTCCTGTGAATCATCTTACGAGTGTGCGTGAGGAATCTTTTAACGAACTATCATCATCATCATCATCATCATCACTATTTTTATAATGCTTTGAAAGACCTACGATAAATCATAAACATAAAACACATTCATAAATATTGAAAACGATTGATCAATAAAAACTTCCGATGACTTTAAAAGCGAAAATAAAAGCGAAAAAAATGTCTCTGTCGAACAATAGAGAGCACGAGCACGAGCACGAGTATGAACCAATTGCACCGCCATCGTCACAAATGACACCGACGATGATGATGATGATGACGCCTCCCCCGATGGCGCCGGTCGTACGAATAACCGATACGGATGTGGTGCCCGTCGCTGATAGCGACGAAAGCATCGACAATGATCCTGGAGGACGGATGCAAGTCAGATTGATCCTAGACGGGGATATTATTTTACCCTTGGACGGTAGAATCGAAGATAACGCGATGGAGGGTCGGGAACTTGGAGATAATGATACTTCGGAAGAACAGGATTCTCTTCCACAAATCCAAGAGCGACTTGATGAACGTTATCTAAAGGCGGAAACACCAGCCTCCATCGAATCGAGAACCGTTAACGAGATCAATACGAATCAGGTAATTTTTCTCATTTTCCTGCGTTATTTCAACACTTCTGTATTCATGAAACATTGTAGCATAATTTATCAGTATGGTAAAAACTACTGTTCATGAAACATTGACGAAGTAAAAGCTACGAGTCTTGTTTGTTATTGATTCCATTCATTTGCACGGGAAAATATGTATGTCACATCTATGTTACATGTATGTGACTTATATTTGACATATGCAGGGTGTCTCAGAATTGACATTGCTACTTTGAATTTGACATTTTTTCACCTGTTTGAATCCTAATGAGTCAAAAGTATTGGAACTCAATTAAATTTCACTGCTTCTCAGTACCTTATTCGAATTTTCAGGAATAATAAGTGAACTATCCTAATAATCCTAGTATGCTTCTTTTTGGAGTCCTACACGGAAAAAAATAATTCCCTGCGGTACCTATTTCGTGTATTTGATATTTGGATAGCGAGAAAAATGGCTGCGAAAGCTAGATTTTAGCTCCTGTGGCAATAACTTTTGTTGCCACAACTAAAAAATAACTACCACAGTTAGTTTTTTAGCTAACCAAATATTAACCACAAACTTTTTTTCCGTGTTAGCAATTTAAAGTTTCTCAGATCTCTGCTAATCGGAATTCAAAATTTCAAACCGCTGGAGCTCTTTTTCCAACTTAAGAAATTATGTCAAATTCAAAGACGTGGATTGCATTGCGTTTTCGAAGTCTTTAGATTTTTCGAAGAATTAAAAAACCGTTTATACCTGGAAATTTATTCTCAAATCAAATTCTATTATTAAGTGGAAAACCTGCTCGATGTACGGTTTACCATGACACAATTCTGAGACACTTGGTATATTCAATCAATTTTGAGATATTTTTTCCATAAGGACATCGCATGAAAATGATAAATTATTCTATTCATATGACTTTGATCAGTGTAAAATACAGGAATACAGTCATTTGCAAAAACGATAGGTGGAAATGTATAATAGTTTCATCTGACTCACTGATGAACGTAGTTATTTCAGCGGTAGAGCTCGGATTGAATTTCTTGGAAACATTTTCCGTACCATTTTCACTCAACGTGGTTCATAATGCGATACATTACTCACTGGAAAGAGGAACTGAAAGATTTAAAGCTAAAATTATGCCCTTATCTTGATTCTAAAAATAAGACAAGTGGATTATCTATTAATTGACTTATATAATTTTACAACATCCTGAGCAGAAAAATCATAGAGCAATCGCAAGTTTTTATATGAGTTCATGAAACTGTACTATATTTTCGTTTATCAGATATGGCCTTGACAGGTGCATAGCATCCCATATAGAAATTTACAATTGGCGCTAGCATGGTGCAACATAGATAAAGTATGGTCGAGGCTTGGCAACCAAGCATGACGCAAACCTGGGATCATAACATCATTTTATGATTTACCGACATGTTTTTCCAACGAAGTCCCATCATCGATGAAACAATGGCGATGAAATATACCATCATTGGCAAACAATTGGAAATTTTGTTTGTCAATCCTGCGCCAATGATCGAAGTAAAAAATATTTAACCCAGAAATATATAAAAAGTATGCGCATTTCGCAATTTCTGACAAATGTTGTTTGAAGTCTTATTGTTTTCCCCTCATTTGTTTGTGAACAACTCGGCGTCTTTTGTCGGTAAATTTGGCCATGAGAAGTAGACACAATATGTATGTTATCTCAGCGGTAGGAGCCCTCTAGCGTGACTCATAGTAAAGAGCAATTAACTGTTCTTCCAAAGACTTACTTAAGCTTTAAATATTCTTCGTATACGCGTTTCACCACTCGCGAGAAACACTTGATTAGTAACGTAGGAAAAATATTATATAGGTTACCAATACTGAGCCATGCTATTACCAATGTTCGGCGCTACATTGAAAGCTAATTTCTACCGAAACTAGGCCAAAGTTTAGGGCAACATTGAACCACATTTTGAACGATCCTGGCGTTGAATGGAATCCATCGTTTAGTCAATGTTGGGCCAAGGAGGAGCCAAGCTTGGCGCGATTGTGCCACAATAATAGGCTGATAAACGACATCCGTCAAACCTTGTCTGTCAACATTCCGCCAAGCCCAAAAATTTTTGTATGGGATGGTCAATCCTGATTCGGTTTCTCAGCCTAGAATTCTGATGAGGATAGACTTTGACAAAGTGTTTTCTAGTTATCTCATAGCTCAGAACGTTTTAACCCTCGGTCGGTCACCAGGGCAAGAAAGGCACATGACTTTTTTCTCAAACAAATTGTCACTCCTACACCTTCAACGTTTGGAACTTGCGGTTTTGTGCGTTATAAACTTCACTTATTCCTCCTCGAAAATCAAAAGTTGTAACACGGAGGGTTAATAATCCATACCCTGCTAAAAATTCCCAATGAAGAACGATACAAAATGATAAATTTTCTCTATTGTTTTGAATTAGAATTTTAGATGCGGAATTTGAATTGTTATATTGTTATTGAATGATAGAACTCTATCTTTTCTTATCGGATTCCATGAAATTCATCATAAAATGCATTTGATATTATCGTAAAATTCTTTTAGGAAAAGTCCTAGTTATTCTGGAAGACAAAAGTATTTTTTCAAATAAACTGGTACTTTGTTTTTTTTAAGAATTTCACAATAAAACCACATACATTCTGTTGAATTCTATAGAATATGATAGAGTTCTGTAATAACAATATGTAATAGTAATATGAATTCCGTGCTCAGAACCCTCATTGGGAACGGTAGGAAAAATTTATCGTTTCATCGTTTTGTCATGGGATTTTTGGGGTAATTACGTGTGAAACTGAAGCAGGGGACAGTGGGTATAATCGACCGCTTTTGTTCAACAATTCATTCAGAATCCCTACCCAAGTAAGTATTAACGGCGAGCCCAATCTAAGCCCAGGGTTGGTGCCCATGCTCCCCAACGTGGGGCCCAGTTGGGCAGACAAATGAGAACAACCCTGAGATGATAACATCGTTCCCAGCTTGGCTGTATTGCTCTGCCCGAGGATTGGTCACACCATGGGCCCAGCATGAACTAGCCAATCAATACTGCCCCTTCCTTTTTTTCTGAAATTGGAAAATTTCTTTGAATTCTACCTGAGCGGGCATGAATTTCAGCCCCACCTTGGCCCAGTCTTGGATCTAGTGTTGAGCCCCATCGCGCCCATATGGGCCCAAGACTGGACCAAAGTGGGACCAAAAGTCATACACGCTGAGAATTGTACTCACATGCTCGGGATATAAATTCACCTCAATCTTGGTCTAACGCTGATCCAAATTGGGGCCAAGTTCAAATGTGCCCGCACTAAGATTCATTATTTCTATTTTCTACCAACCATAATTGTATGGGAAAGCACAACAGGGCCAAGATTGAGCCAACGTGGGCTCCATCGTCATTCCCCAATACTGGGTTAAAGGGGATGGACCCAACCTGGGGCCCATTGTCATTATAGGCAATACACGCTTGGGTAGTAGAAATGCTCTAGCGATTCATTGGTTTTGTAACACCTGCCCCATGGAATAACCAGACATTTGCTAATAACTTGTAAGTTACTGCCCAGGTAGAAATATTCTATTAAATCGAATCATTGAATTGCATTCAAACTTATTCATTTTCCCATCCGTCAATAAGATTTTATAGATTTTGTGTGTCTGGGTGGCAAGTTTTCTAGTTTTTCGTTGGGATAAGTCTTGCAAAACCAATGAATCGCTGGAGCATTTCTACTAGGGATAACGAATTGATAAGATGCTACACTATAAAAAAAAACTGGAAGTCTATTGGATCTTGGCACTGAGAAATTTCAGTACATTCATTTTCCAGTACATCTACTGACATTTTATGGATCTTCTACTGCAAAATTTCAACTTTTGCAGCAAAAATCCAATCGATGAGCTGGAATACTCCTGCAAATATGTTTAATAAGATTTCCAGTTCAATGTATCGATTAATGAACCCCAGTAAAATACCGAAATTTTTGAATAAAAATTTTTTAGCGTGTGTTTCAAGTTTGTTGACAAAAAAGCGATCCATTGTGCCTCACAATCTCCCCTCACCCCTCAGTGAATGTAACTTCATATGGCGTTATTCACGAGATTTTCGGATAATACACTCACAGTGCAAGGATTTCTTGAAATGAGAAAATGTTTCTTGTCGCTGGGACAAAACTCATTTTTGTCTTGAGCCTAGAAAATTTCACTCGAATCAAGAAAAGTTCGTTTTGATTTCAAAAGAAATTTTCCTAATTCGAGTAAAATTTTCTAGCCTCAAGAAAAAAATTAGTTTTGTTCCAGCGACAAGAAAAATTTTCTCATTTCAAAAAATCCTTCCTGTGAGTGTAATATCATGACCTGAATTCACAAGAAACCAAGATAAATAGATGGGATAAATTGTGTTAGGGATAAGAAATAACTGTTGTTTTTCCCAGCATATACACGGACAAAATTAGTGATCCAAATTTTCGTTGACTAGTATCTCACTTTGGAACGGAGCACAAGTTCAAGAAGAATTCTTACACTGGATTTTAATGATTCGTTGACTCTTGCGATTATTTCGACGAACAAAATAGAAAATGAATTCCAATGGTGAAACAATGAACAAAGTCAACGATTTATTAAAATTCAGTGTACGGATTTTTCTCAAATTTGTGATCCGTCCAAAAGTGACATACTAGGTAACGGAAATTTGGATAACTCATTTTTTCCGTATAGATTAAATGATGAGGAAAATTTTCTAATTCATTTTAATGTATGTTTCATGAGACAAGTTTGTGGGTTTCTTGAATATTGACAAATCATAGTAAGTGAATCGTGTTTCCTACGCTTGGAACATCGCGTTTACAAGCAATTTGAGAAGATCAAACAGAAACATGATACTTAGATTTTCATTTAGGAAACTATAACTTACATTTTTTGATAAGTAAGTACTTTTATTCGCAGTTCAAATTCTCAGTACGGTGAAAACTCTACAAAAAAACGTTTAATTCTTATGAAATTATTCTATATCTCATGCGCGTGACAATTACATTGATTCCCTTTACCTTATTCTATGTTTATACTCGGCTCAATTTTTCTGTACAGAATACGATTGATTGACATTGTTCGTTGAAAAGGAATTGATTCTCTTTCTTATTAGTTACACTATTGAACGGAAGTACGTGATTGTTAAATTTATTAGAATTCAAGGATCGTCCGTGGGAATCTTGGAATATTTACATCAATACGATTTATCTACTCCCTAGCATTTATGTACAATGGGGCCAACGCTGCTGCAGGATGGGTCCCATTCTGCCTATATAGGTCCAAGACTGCGTCAAAATGGGACCAAAATTCATACACGCGAGGGTTGCAATCAAATGCGTAATTGTAGGGATAGGACTTTAAAAACAGTGACTGTTATTTTCGATAGAAAATCTATTTAAACAGTATTTGATCGAAAATCGACTGAAAACTTATTTTTATCTTGTACTAAATACACTTCAAAGGTGCAGAATAGATTGCGTTTGTCCGAATTCTTTTTCTGGTCACGTTCAAGAGACGACATATTTTCAGTCGAAAAGTAGAGCTGCCAACCAAAGAGCGTATGAGTGTCACGCAAACTTTCCAATGCAATGATTCAAACAATCAGATCAATCTTTCCGAAAAGATTCCTATCGAATGTTGTGACACATATAAAACAAACTCCGTGTAGTACAGTTTATAACAGGAACAGAATTTTCATCAATCAATTCTTCATTCTATCATTTCCACGAATTTGATCTCAGATTTCAATGCTTGCCAAATATATCTTCAACATATAAATGGCTGTGTGGGATGTATATATGTATATATGTATAAGAATTGAACCGTATCGAATTCATGTATTATAGAGATCATTCTTCCTAGGTTAAGATGCATACGTGAAGAAAGAATTGTGCTCAATCACTCTTAAGGGCATCTTAACCTAAGGGAACTCTAACCGTTTCGTATCGGTCAATTTGTTTGAAAATTATTCAATCAATTCGTTTTAATAAAATCTAAAGATTCTTCTCACACAGCAAAAAGAGTTCTGAAAGAATTCTTTAAGAATCTAACATGAATTCTTGAAGAACTCCATAACTCGTTCGAAAGAATTCAAAAAGAATTCTCAAAGAATCCCCGGAATGTCCGTTCAGAATGAATCGCTGGGGGAATTCTTTTTCTCGTCCAAAAGAATTCTTAGAGAATCCCAAAACAGTTCGCAAAGAGGTCTTGAAGAATTCATAAAGAATTCTACAAGAGTTCATGAATAATTCTCCAAAAGTTCATTAAGAATTCTATATGTGCTTTTCAAAAAATTTGAATAATTCATTGAAACACTCCAAAAACTCTTCAAACCGTTCACCCGAGCATCACGGGATATTGTAGAAGAGTTGAAAGAATTCGTTACAAATTCATTGAAAAGTTCAAAGTGAGTAATTCTAATCGAACTGAAAAAGATTCAACACAAATCCATAACAATATCGAAGGATGTTATGGAACAGACATTCGGATACTGGTGTATGTATATTTAGTCACTCTTCGACCTTACAGTGAGGTGTCTCCATGTATGTGCAAGATTTCATTGCTTGATCTCAGTTAACAGAAAGAAAACAGCGCCACAGACTCAGTGAAGGAATTGCAGAAATGTTTTCAAGGGCCATATTTTGATTTTACCAGACTATTTCTAAATACATTGAAATGTGATCAACCATTAGCAGTGTAAAGGACATGTAAAACATTGAGAGTATTTTTATCGGGTAATGTGAAGCATTAAATGTATTTTATAACTTGACGCAAGGTACATTTAGAATTGATTTCATACAAAACTATTTGCTAATAAATTCTGAAATTCTTTATACAATAAAACATTCCATTATAAATCGCTGCAACATTTCAATCGAGTCAAGTTTTAGCAAGTTGATGGAAATGAATTTGAAAAATTAGGAAACTTATAAACAGAGATGGGCATCCTCAATCACTTTTTGTACTCAAGGTACTTTTTTCCTGTCAAGTAGTTTTATATTTCTATGAAATAAATAGAAATTTTCAACATTAACTTAAAAAGTACTTGATAAGACTTCTTTTTGAATTCTTCACAGAGCTCTTTAGGAGTTCTTTTGGACGAGAAAAAGAACTCCCCCAGCGATTCATTCTGAACTGACATTCCGGGGATTCTTTGAGAATACCTTGCGAATCATTATGAATACTTCATGAACTCTTTTCTGAGCTCTTTAAGAACTCATTTAGAATTCTTTACGATCTGATTGGATTCTTTATGAATTCTTTAAGAACTCTTATTAAAGAATTCATATTGAATTCTTTTTATCGAGTTCTTTGCGAATCCATATGGAACTGTGGGACTGTGTGGGTTTGAACGACAAAAATCTTTAGAAACTTAGTTTGTACGAATTTAGTTATTAGTTTTCAAATAAACCAACCGATTCGAAATGTTTATAACATCCTAGCATTATATAGTATCTCCCTAATAAAAATCCACTTTTGAATAATTCTGCTAAATTTTCCCAATAAAGCACGATACAAAACGATACATTTTTTCTATAGTTTTCAGTGAGATTTCTGAATACGGAATTTACGAAGTTATATCGTTATTAAACGATAGAACTCTATCGTTCCTTATCGTTTTCTATAAAAATTCAAAATAATGTATGGGATTTTATCGTGAAATTCGTATAAGAAAAGTACCAGTTATTTGGACAAAAATAGTTATGTGTTCCAGAATAAGTAGTACTTGTTCTATACGAATTTCACGATAAAATCCCATACATTCTTTTGAATTTTTATAGAAAACGATGAGGAACGATAGAGTTCTATCGTTTAATAACGATACAACTTCGTTAATTCCGTATTCAGAAACCTCATTGAAAACTATAGAAGAAATTTATCGTTTTGTATCGTTCTTTACGGGGACAATTTAGCAGGGTACTAAACTCTGCTTAAGATATTGTACAAAGTACGTCGGACCAATATTTAACACAATTTAATGCGCTTGGGTACGTTTGGAAGCAGTTCTTGTCCCTTTTTCGTTCGAATTTATTCGACATTTTCTACAGTGGAGTTTATAGAAGTTCTTGAATACGGTATAGTTGCACGGAAAACCCTCCCGATTGTCTCCAGGGGATACGACTAACAAATTTTTTCGAGAGAAAACTATACAAACATATATATACATACATTTAACATATTTATGTGCATAGCATCTCTTGAGCGGTTCAATAAATACCCCACAGAGATGCACCTGCACTGATTGCGAATAATGGTATTAGTACTCAATCCCCAGTACTGAAAAGCGTTATCATTCCAGACAAATGCCAGTACCCTGCCAGTCTTGGCTAGTACTGGTGCAGTACTGCGCCTGTTGTAACCTTCTGGTTGGGCTATTCCAAATGTCCGACAGATAATTTCCTATCAGGATTTGGTCGGTTTTTGTCCCAGGCATGATGATTCCCGACGGAACCAGACAGAATTTTGACCGGAATCTTTCAGGATTTGTCGGACATTTTTGATAGGGCTTTTATTGAAATCAAAATACCGCTCTGTACAGCAATTCTACATGCACTAAAGAGTAGCTGTACCGATAGTGAGGATTTGATTCCATCGAAGTACTTTGGAACAGTTTAGAATAAACAATTTGACTCATACCACCACGCTAGTATCTTTTTAATACTTTTTAATACTTAGCATGGAAGGTTATAACAATTATATCTTTCAAAGTCCAAGTACACAAGCTTCATGAATATGAATTTCGTGAACTTGAGCGACTGGACAGAAACCTAAAATGACAACTTGTACATCTGTATACGTCTGTCCTCTCTTGATGCTTGGACCATAATATCCCAAAAACTACACAGTGAAAAGTGAAACTTGAAGTGATTCCGAATATCAACTTAAAAATGCAGCCAAAAGTAGCGCCTATTCCAACTGAAATTCAGTCTTTTTCATTGCTTACTTTCAGTTGGAATATGCGCTACTTTTGGCTGCATTTTTAAGCTGTTATTCGGGATCACTTTAAGTTTCACTTTTTACTGTGTACGACCGTGGCAGTTTCAAAGGCCCAGAAACGGGGATTGCCCCCATTGTAGGAGCATGAGCGATCCATTGGAACGTCAACAATCATTATTTGTAGAAATGGTTAAACATGAAAACGATGTTAACATAACCGAAGTTGTATACACGGTTAATGGCGCGCAGCATCACTTTTCGTCTTCTTGTCCCGTTACACCATTTAACGCTATAATTCCACGCTCAGAATTATCTTGTTTTTCAATTGTTGGTTCCAATTAAACAAAACACATGATCGAATAATCCCATCGTACGCAACATTTGAATGAAGAAATTGATTAATCCATATCCACCTTACATTTTCTATGTATATAAAAAAAAATCCATAAGTTCCAACTTCAATGATGTCATAATATCATGAGATATCGTATATGATCAACAATAAAGTGTGATTGCATGTTTCTACATGAAACTTGAGGATATTGTTTGAAAAGTAAAAACTGGAAAATTCCGTCAGGAATTCAAATCATCACAAAATTTGAATAATATTTCCATCGCCGTGATTTATCAATCAGAGACTTTATAAATCAAATTACAGATAAAATCAACAACAACGTCAGTCCTTCGTCTATATTAATCACCCATTGTTTATTCACTCTATTCTAAGCAGTTACGTATTCAATGGTATGCCTTGGGGATTGTATAATTCTTCTTGTTTGATTTTAAATCTCAAGTATTCTATTCTTTTTAGTCTTCGAATAGCGTCGCGAATGAATCTAAATTTAACCAAACTCGCAGACAAAAAGCATACGGAGACACAAAATCACTGTCTCGTATATACATTGTGCAATCGTTCTACGACACTCCAGGAATTTGTACGAGCGCAATAAAAACATCCTGAAATAATATCATGTATATAAATGATCCTCGTGGAATATTACGTACATGACTTGATAAACCACTTGTTTTCTCAATTCTAAAGGAAATTCTTCGTACAATTTATCTGAAGCTCAAGAAAAAAAAAAGTAATTACATATAATAATTTGTTCTTGTTTTATTTACATCTTTATGAATCAATAGATCATCACTATCGTTTGTATCCACACAAAAATTAATCACGTAAAGAAAGTGAAAAATTCCACGTAGGCTGTTGTGTTTTTAGATTTTGGGTCTAGAACTTGGCTATTTTATGTATTTTCCGCTCTAAAATTTCGGAACCAATCGAAGCCCTTGTTATTACATGTTTCATGAATATTTACAAAAACATTCATCAATCAATTGTACACATTGTACGTAGGAAGTAAAAGATGTATTTAGAAACAAAGATTGTATTGATGATATATAATTCACATTCCAGGTAGACTCGTCAGCCCAAGAACAGCCACGACTCGATACCGGAGCTCGTGGTCTGCCGCAACGTTTACGAAATCAAGCTGGTAAATTGAAAACTCGTTTAAAGGGTATCCAGCGTCCAAAATTCCACTTACCGGAACGAACCAAGAAGAAGAAACCGGAAAAGGTCACTTCAATTTCATCGACACGATCAACCGGTGGAAGTAGTAATACAAACCAATCATCTGACAAATCGCAAAGATCAGAGCAAGCACCGAGTAGAATAGATAGGTTACGAATATCATTGTCCGAGAAGCCAAAATTCAGTTTGCCTGATCGATCGAAGTTTCATCTACCGGAGGCCCCCAAATTTCGCTTACCAGAAAGACCAAAGTTCAATATCAAACGACCAATTGCTATTAAATTGCCAAAAGCCCTAGTAAGATCGAAAAAATCCCCGAGCCCCAAAGCTTTACCCAGCCAGGAACAAACGGAAGAGACAACAAAGGCACGACATAAAATTTTCGACTTCTCCACAGTTCCACGTATGTTTGATAGAAAAACCAAAGCTAAGGAAGAATACGTAACATCATCTCCTAAGCAATCCCGAGTTCGTTCGACGGATAGCGAAAAAGAGGCCCCACGAAGACAGAAAGCTATCCCTTTAAGTGCCAAATGGGCCCAAAGATTCGATCAAACGGCCAACATCGATGACGATCGACCGGACGGTTTGACCATAGTTGAGAGAATTCATCCTTGGCGTCATCCTTCTCTGGAAGAACCACGTTTATCTATCAGAGACGAAGAAGAAATCCGACAATTTGCGCAGAGGATACCTTGGGAAAAACGTCGGCAACAATCGGAACAAGAAGAAATAGAGGAAGAAGAGTTGGAGAGAGCTGAGACGCAATACATAAGGGAATCCATTGCGAAGCGACAAGGGCAACTGTCTTCGATTCCATTCAAAGAAGACTCCTACGAACCAGAATCAATCGAGCACGAACTTCCTCCGAAGCAAGATATCAGACTTGAAATCGTAGACGAAATAATAATAGCGAATGAAAAAGGAATAATTACAATGCAAAGGTCTCAATCCTTGGACGAGAGGTACGTAATGCAATCGTTTCAACCAGTTGATCCCAGAAGATTTGATTCTCGTGAATTGGTTTCCGATGAAGAAATCGAAGATGAATTGGACGAAGAAATTCCGGAAGGTGGATCTTCGATGCATTCCGATAAAGAACAACAGCAATCGAGTGGTAGTTCATGTGATAGACGTCGTCGAGGTGTCATCGAAGAAATAGATGCCGACGAATTTTTCTTGAGGGAGGGTGGCATTAGCCAAGGTGACATTGAACTTGGTCAATATTTGACGGATGAAATTAGAGAAGCTCTCAGATCTTCTAAACAATCGCCGTCACCTCCTCCCCAGCGTCCCGTCAGATCTAAAGGTTTCCGAAAACGAAAGGAAGATTCTGTAGAGTCTTACAGTCAAGAAAATATCGTGCCATCAATTCCGAAACGAGAAAGATCGCATCTCCATGGTAGCGAGGAATCGTTCAACGAAGTGTTTCTGGAACAAAGTACCGATTCGGGACATCGAATAGTTTATCAAACGGAACCCAGTCCACGACAATTGTCAATCGAAAAGGAACCATTGGATGATATAGTGATAGTTAAACCAATGCGTAAAAAATCCAAAGCTTCTCTACGCAGCCAATCTCAAATTTTAACCTCAACTGGACGGGAGTCCTTATCTTCTTTGACGACGCCTGGAAATTTGGCTACTTTGCCTCCAATGGTACCTAATCGGAGGAAAAAAATACGTCGCGATATGAGAACTCAGAGCAGAGATGAGAACACGCTCCCTCCAGTTTGTAACGGACATCATCGAGAATGGCAAGAACCGTCGAATGCTCCCGACAAACCCCTGCCCTCACCTCCTCCATCGCCCGTAGAAACTCCAACTCCGATGTTGTTATCACGTCCCAAACCGAACGAATCCATTTTGATGTCGAGTCACGAAAATTTGAGAAATGTTTCTGCTTTGCGGGAACGCATCGGTAGACAAGACGATTATATCGAACCAGCTCCTATTCCCCCAAAAAGAAGATCTCGTTCGAGAGCAACTTCCATAGCACAAGATGACGATAGAACGTCCAGAGGTGCCGAATCGTTACCAGAAATAGGTTACCTCGATGACACATCGAGTGCACGAGATCTCTCCGATTACGCTATCATCGATAAACGAGACAAACTCCCACCTCCACCGCCACCACCTAGAAGAAAGAAACGTGACAAATTTTCTACAACTCCAAGATCATTCGCCCCTAAAAGACCGATACGCGCGTACAGCACTCTTGGTCCTGCAAAATCCAAAGATTCAAGAATATTTTCGTCAACGCAAACTCTTCCGGATACTGAAACGATGAGGACCCGAACCATGTCTTACGAAGAAGCCAACAAAGATCTCCGAAGCGGAGAGATCCTCAGTAAAGTGCAAAGACGGCCATTGCCACCACCTCCGAGACCCCCTAGAGTACGAAGAGGTCAATCTTTGGAAGGATTAGCACATCGTCGTTCCTTACCAAGAGAAATGTCAGAGACTAGCGGAGAAATGACTGCAGCGACTCAAACGGATCCCTTACCCGACGATATGGTCATCGAAGAAGACATGGTATCGGCGAAACTCATAGTTGCTCCTTCGAGAACGGGTTCTCAAATCTTAGTATCCACGGAAAGAATTCCAACTCCAACTGGAAGAATCGCTACACCCCCGGTTCCTCCATTACCATTATCACGGGAAAATGAGTTATGGTCAACAACGGTACCTGAAGAAAAGCATATTACACCGCGCCAAGAAAGTCCATTGTTTGGATCTTCATACGAAGACAGGAAACCCCCGATTCGACGTCAAGGAAGTTCTTTCGAATCCGCAAGATCCGAAGAAAGACCTCCCGATGATACGGAGGCTAAAGAAAAATATGCACGTAGAGGGAGAGGCGAGGAAACCACGACGTCTCAGCCCCGAAGGGCTATCGTTTTACCTTCGTCGGAAGAACCCTTGCGAATCGATAGTCTTGAAGTGGGAAGTCTAAAAGTAGATAGACTTAGCGTATCGCAAATGGACGCACATAAAATAATCACTTCGGAGATAGATGCCATGATAATATCTGCATCCGAATTGAAAGGAGTAAGTGGGACTGTACAAGAAGAAGTATCGCCTTCTTTATTGAAAGAATTGTTAGCTTTAAGAAGTCATTTAGAAATGGTTGCCGCGCAAAGTCGGGAAAGATATTCTGAGAGTACAAAAACGTCTATTCCGGAATCTAAAATAGATGAAAGTTCTGAGACAAAAATACATTCAGATAAAAAAGAGGAGGACAAAGTTGGTAGAGTTCAACATTCTCCTGAGAGATCCTTGTCTCCTGGTCCCCCACCGGTCACGAAAAAGATAGAATCGTCACGAGCTAGTCTCCCTCCAGCTGACAGACCTCCGAGTCCAACGGAAAGACCTACGAGTCCAGATATCTCAATCACGTTGAAAACACTCGACCCTACGACAAAAACTGAACCGGCCACGGACGAAGGCGCCAAGGAATTGCAAACGATCCAACCCCCGGAAAAAGAAACATCCGAACCTTCTGAAACAAAAGTATGTAGACAATCGAGATCGAGATCTAGATCGTCTTCGCCTGGTAAAAGTATACACGCGGTAAGACAAACGGCATCCCCAGTAAGATCATTGCCCCCGGTTATTTCAGTGACTCCGGATACCCCAGATGCAACGATAACGCATTCGATCTCGAGTGACAGCCATCAACAACCCCAGCGTGCGGTTATTTCTTATTCGGAGGACCATTCGGTGGATTACACTTCAGAACGAAGAGAAATATTGCCAAGAGAGTCTTCGCAATCTCCAGTATCTAATTTTCCAACAGGTACTACTCATTTCATAGCCTTTCCAGCTTCTCAGATACCGCAAGAGTTTTTCACTTTGGCTTCAACGACACCTGCGAGCTCACACCCAGAGTCGGATCCGGGTTTGATAGATTCGACGCAGCAACTACTGCGAGCTCTTCGAATTGCAGGAGCAAGAGCAATGAAATACTTTGTAGGACAATTAGTTTCCAGAGTCGGTGGAGAAGATTCCAGAGAAAAAATCAACGAAATCGAACTCGCCATTTGTGCCCTGTTACTTTTGATTGCGGGTTTGTTGATTTATTGCTTCGGCAGCCCACGAACCATTACTTATTATCATCACTGGGATTATTTCAATCCTCCACAATAGCGATAAAAGATTATTGATTTCTTACTCAAAAACAGACTTTGATATGCCTATGTATTCATATCATTTTCTTCATTCTTACGAATTTATTTTATATAAATGTTGTTTCTATGACTTGGTCGCTGTACAAATTATAGTGTGAATGATTGATTATCATTGTTGAAGGGAAAAACACGTATTTAGAAGTTAATAAAAGTGAAGAAAAAAATCTGAATTTTCATTGTTCAAAAATCATAAATCATTTCTGTAAGTTTTTTTTATTATTACGTATTTGACACGCGAGAAATGCGAAACTTCAGACACGCGTGGAACATTCTTTTATAATATTTTTAACAAATGAATCAAATCGATGATACCAAATTCATAACGTCTTTCTACACATATATCACATCTCCAACACCCCGATAAATAGGGAAGCATGAAACCTTTGTTCAAGGTAAATCATTTCATTTTACAAGCTTTCTGTTTTGTTATCCTCAATTGAATTTAGTTTGCACCGGGTTCTTCATTTTTACTTGAAAAAAAAAATCAAGTTAATCAAATAGTATGATATTTGTGTTTTGTTCTATTGACTGATTGTGTGGATGGAATTCCTAAGACATAACGAGGACTATGGATTCCATTGAAGAATTGTCATGTTCAAGTCCAAAGCGAAACGAAACAAAACGAAACCTCTGGACTTGAGTTTTCTTGTGATTAATTTCAAATCAATTGGTTTTTTTGAATCGTATAATATAGCAGTTTATCTTTTTCATAATTATTATCAGGCCTTTGACCGCACCGTGAAGAAATTTTCAAGGATGTTGTGAGATCTTTCGAGCGACGTCGAAAATGGTTTCCTACAGGGTACTTAGAGCGTAAATCAGAGAAATTGAACAGCGAATCACTTGAAACGGCAAAGATGTGGACTCGGGATGAAGATGAACAAATTGTAATCAATAGAATGAAACGAACAAAAATTTTGTGACTATAAAAATGTATCGAACAATCAAAACAAATGAAATATATTCGTTAAAAAAAATACATCAAATGATTTAATGATGAATTTTATTTCAAATTTACCTCTCAATAGATTTTTCTTTTTCCAATGTCGAAAGAAATCTGTTCAAAAACATCTTAAATGTGTATGTATTTTGCTCCATTCATTTAAATATATAGAACTTTTTTTATAATAGAACAAATACACAATTTTTATGAATTCAATAATCCTTTCGCAAATTATCATTCCAATTGGGATTCGGTTTGATAATAATTAAATAAAAGATTCTGTCATTTTCATTGAGAGCAAAATGATTCAAAACCTCCTCAATTAATTGTGTTCAAATTATGATAGACATATGCCACCCAATAGAAGTCTTGCATGGTAATTTAGAAGGTGTGAAAGAGGGTAGATAGCCAATAATAAAAAGTCACATCACATGTAACACAATAAGGAAACTCTTATCGTCTAGAGTTATCGAACACAATGTGTCAATTCAAGTCCTCAAGAATTAACAAGTATTCTCTATTCGATAATTGAACTTATTAAATTCTCTAATGCCGTGTCAAAGAATTTCTCAAAGATACTAATAGTAAACACTTACCCTCAAGTTGTTTGATCCTCATGTTTTCCATCTAAATTCTCTTGCAACATCTATAACTGAAAAGGAATAACATTCTCTATTGAAAAAAAATTAAAACATACAAATAGGGAGCTGAAATGATTTCTTCATATAAACGATTCTTGAAGAGAATACAGACCTTTTACGTCCAATGTAGGTTTATTGTACATAAAATTCACGTTTTTGAAATGTTTAATGAACTTTCAAATGTGTAGACGCTCTATTAAAATTCCTTCAACCTTCGTGTTCTTTTGAGGATGTTCTTATCATTTCATATGGATAAAATAATACACTTGAATACTGCTGTAAGATTTATGTATCGCTTTTCCGAGCAATCAAGTCAATCATCAACCTATACATTTGAATCAAAATACAAACGCATATATAATTTATATACTAATTTTCATCTAGTCAAACAGAAATATATCACGTATCGTTTTTTTGAAATAAGATACTTACTTAAAATAGATAAAAATATTAAATCATTATACACAATAACACATACAACAGGTACTTTAAATTTACTATACATCATAAAATCTCTGAATTGAAAGTTATTGAAACAGGTCCTCCTCGTAAACCTTGAGATCACGTTTATCTTTATGCGCACTTTTTTGAGAATAATTCGCAGCAATGGGTGACCACATAGAACTAGACGATACATCGGCAATAGGTTCTATTATAGGCTGCCTTCGAGCCAAAGATACTTTCAACTGTATCGAAGATACCATACTCCCATCCATTTCACTGATCGCTCTTTCAGCCGCTTCAGACTTGTCGAACGTAACAAACCCCCGACTATAAAAAGGAATCAATCGAAACAATAACACACATAAAATTGATATACCATATACCAAGAGATACGTACTTCTTTTCTGTCTCCATCGTGATATTAATGATATTTCCGAATACTTGAAAATGCCTTTTCAAGAAATCTTCGGATATTTTATAACCGCACACGAATATTGTGTTCCCGCTTCGAGGTTTGATTTCAGACTTAGAGGGTGTCTGTTTGTCGGCGGGTGGACGATCTTCCGGATCTTGAGCACTGACAAAACTGTCATATAAATCTTTAACTCTTGGTCTAGCCACTTCAGTTTCTTCCTCTTCCAACTGCATTGCCGAAAAGGGCTGATACGAACTTATGGTTTTTTCCGTGCTATTCAATTTTCTCTCAAGACCACGTGGTCTTTTGAAAGTTTGTTCAGGTCTCTTTGGAGTTTTCGGTGCTGTAATTACCCCGGACTTGATCAACTTCTTCGCAACTTCGCGAGCATCTCTCGCCTCTGTTGGTCTTTTTGGGGTTTGAGGTACACGTTCGACTTCTTGCTTTGGAGATTTCAAATCTTGCAGCGCTTTTTTCTGATAAACAAAAAGGAAAAAAACAGTAAATAATAGATTTAGTCGATTCATTCGAGTGTTTAAAACCAACCAAATGGTTCATGAAATAAAATGAAAAAATATTCAGTGTTTTTATTCTTTTATTGCACACACTCATGTGAGGTTTGATGAAACTGTTGTCCGATATGTGACAAATATTGTATTTCGATTATGTGAAAAGACAATGAACTTCAGGTATTCGAAACATTGGAGATCTTCAAACTTATACCACCTTTTTCTTCTAAACTTCTTTTTAGATGTCTAGAATTTGGATAGAATAATATATTAGACAAAATATAACAATTTTCTCATCATTGAATACAGCAGATAGTGTTTTTTTTTTAATTGATGAAGTTAAAAACAATTGAAGAATATAATAATTGAATATCTACAAGTAAGTCAAATATGATCCAGTAATGCCCTCTCCATCTAGCACCATCTGTATAGAAATTCCATGCACACAATGAAGCCGCCGACAAAAGAAACTTGATTGCGTAGTGGCAAAATATCTTGATGGAGGGGGCAAAAGTTGGCAAAAGTTGGAATTTCTGGCATCACTGATATCACAGCGTTCAACTTCTGATGTACAGCATCATGTTTTCAATGACAAATACTCTGTACATAGCATTGAAATATGGACCGAGTGAACAAAATAGATTGTACTGCACTGTAATATTTTTTTTATTTTTCTGGTCTTTTCTTTAAACTCATCATCGAAAGGATAAAAATATTTTTTGTGTGTACTGTTCGCAGTTGGTGCAGCCTCATGGGAAATCCTATTATTATTCATAGACATATACGCAATTAAAGTGAAATTCCATAGAAAATAGGCTCTGTCTTAAAGCACAGGACTCAAGCCCAGGATCTACGGCTTAGCTTCGTAGAATTGTTTAGGAAGAATTGCTATAAACAAAGCCTATAAAATGTGCTTATCACTTTCTCGTATTAAAAATGGTAATATTGGACAATGATTCTGAGATTATGAAATTTTTGTTAATTCTTTAAAAAAAAAATAAGTAAACATAACCTTATACAAATGCTTGTATACAAATATAAACATAGTCAAGTTACCTTTCTTTTTAATTTATTATACTTGGCTTGTAACATCAACTCCTCCTCCGTCAAATTTGATGGAAAATGCAAGTACACCATATTTTTCATGTATACTGCCGGATTTAATGATAAATTTTACTTCAAGTAAATCTTCGATCCACTTTCGCCTTCGTAACCTACAAAATTTAAACCGAAATGAAATTCTCCATTGGTGCAGATGCGGTACCACGTCTGGACCACCACATTCGATTGGTCGGAAGACCAATGCGATCAGGGGTATCGTCCAATGAAATTCGTTTTCAACTTCTGTTTTGAATTGGACAGGTTTAGCCATCCGATGTATATTGTGTATAGATTCCATACGCGAGTTGTCATTAATATTTATTTCATTCTGTTTGATTGCGTGTGTTGCGCCGGTTCGGCTGGTTGACCTTATTCCTAGTATTCTTTGAAGAGAAAGTTTATCATTTTTGCAAGTAGAAGCAGCTTTTACATAAGTCACTTTTTAATAAAGATTCAATCGAAATGAGTGCAAAGCATTTGAGTACCGGTAAACAACTAATTGCGTACAATTAATTCTAATCCTTTTCATAATTGTAAACAAATCTTGAAATAATGATTATATCAAACTCTTTTTCTAGGATCTACCCCTCCTCCCTTGGTACCGGGGAAATTACGATTATATAGCATGAGATTTTGCCCTTACGCTCAACGCATACACTTGGTTCTTGATGCAAAAAAAATTCCGTGAGTAAACGTTGGTCAGAGAAAAATCAAACAGTATCTTTACTCATGATTGATATTTATAGATATGACGTGGTTTATGTGAATTCAACGCAAAAACCAGATTGGTTGCTGGAAAAAAGCCCATTAGGTAAAGTTCCTTGCTTGGAATTAGCAGGAGGCAAAACTATCTACGAGAGTCTTATAATAGCAGAATATTTGGATGAGGCTTATCCGGAAAATAAACTTTATCCATCTAATCCTCTTCTCAAAGCAAAAGACAAGTTATTGATAGAAAGATTCAATTCAGTAATAACCACCTTATATAAGGTAGAAATATATTTTATTATTTTTTTTTTATTCAAAAAAGTAAGACATACATTCATCCTCATTTATCACAGTTGTTCCTCCAATCTACCGTTGAACGTGATTTATTTGAAGAAGCATTGGCCGGTTTAGAAATATTTGATAGAGAACTTCTGAAAAGAGGAACACTCTTCTTCAGCGGGGACAGCCCTGGTATGGTAGATTTGATGATATGGCCATGGTGCGAAAGATCTGATGTTATTCGAATTATAAGAGGAGATCAATACGTTATACCTCGTGAACGTTTGTTGAGATTGGTAAGAAATTCATTCCCTCATAAGTTATACGAATGAAACAATGATTTCATAGAATCTTCAATATTATAATCTGTTTGCGAATAAATATTCAAATATTTTGTAGTTGGAATGGAGATCTGCTATGAAAGAAGATCCAGCTGTGCAAAATAGTTACCTGGATCCTGAGATCCATGCAAAGTATACTCGTAGTAGACTCGCTGGTTCGCCACAATACGACTTATTAGTCAATTCTTGAACACCTTGATTTTCATTTTGTAAGGCACCTGCACAAATTTTTGTTCATAATTGTTAATCGATACAAAGAAAAGAAACACAAATTTATATTCATTTATATCATACACATATATAATGAATGGTATTTTATTGAAAGAAAAAAATAATTAATGTTATACCTCACAAAGAAATACCTAATGTTTGTTGAAAGACACCATGTTTTTGCCCAATCAAGGTAATTGAGGACAAAAATGCGTCTAATTATATAAAATGAATTATTTATAAGCATGAAGTGCAATTATTTTGTTTGTTTAGATTTAACGAAACACAGAGTTTAAGGTTTGTAATGTTCAATAATAAATAAATTCAATTAATTCAATGTAGTAGAACATATGAAAAATATTATTCATAATTCAATATGCTGCAATATAACATGTGCGCATGTTTTTATTATCATAAAGTCAAAGTGTTACAAGATAAATGTACAATTCTGTGTGTTGATTATAACTTAATTTGAAACAATCTTATTTCTGCATTACCATGATAAGATAAAAATATCTAATCTCATAATTATACAAAACATCTTGTACATTTTACAACATGAAACTGAATTTGCTGGATCTTAATTCTTCATGTTCTAAACGAGAAAAAACATTTCTAACATCAGAATTCTAATCATTTTTTGATTGTAGTATACGAAATAGATATTCTTGATATTATAAATCTGTGAACAATACTGTATTGTATTCTGCACTTTAATATAAAATTCTAGAAAAACAAATAGTAAAAAATGTAATTAATTGAAATTAATTATTGTGAGCGATTTATACTTTCTGCAAAAACATTGAATATAAAATAAAGAGTAGGAAACAAGCAAGAACAAAGTACAAGGCAACCATAAAAGATTTAGAATTGTCTTTTCTCAATTCTAATAATTTCTCTTCATTCTTTTTGAGCACTTCTTTAACTTCTTCCAATTCGGTTTCCAATTTCTCACGATTCTCAATAGTAAGCAATTGAGTCTTCAATTTTTGTTCTATCATCTCAACTCTGTGCAATGACGCTTTGAGAGTATCCTCGACATGTTGAATCTGATACAAAAATAAAGTTCAGATTAAAAATTTGTTTTTTTTTTTATTATTCAAAAAAAATTATTATCACTCACTTTAGTCATAATTGTATGATTTTCAGTCATTTTAGCAGAAATTTCGCTTTTACCTACAATTATCTATTTTTGTTAATTTCATTGAATTATTACTGATAATATGTTTAAAAAACTATTAAGATAAGTTACGCATCGACTATTCGCTGCTTCTCCTGAGAGAAAATAAGAAAATATTGGTCGAATTGACTGTTACGAGGAATTGAAATGAAAATCTGATGTATAAAAAATCGATTTTTCAATCAGTAAGTGTTTATGAACTTCATTTAAATTATTTATTTACACTACAACTGTCAAAATGTGGAATAACCAAGCAACGTGGACAAGATTAGTTTGCGCATGCTCTCATTCATTGTAACCAATCAAATATTTTTCTTAGAATAATAATTCCATCTTCAAATCACGACGATTGGTCAATATTTAAAAATGACTCGTGTACACGAGCGCACGTAAAATGCGTTTGTACAACAATTTTAACATTATTTCCCATTATATGCATGCTTTAATCAATTTTATTCAAGCAAAACATAATTTTCTATGATTTTTCAGGTGATATTCGTTTCATTTGCGTAAAATGATTCTTCTCTGTCACTCAAGAGACATCTAGTGAATATTTTGAAAAATGACCAACTCGTTCACCACTCTCCGCTCCGATCACTGATTTCTTATCTTTGGATTTCTATGTGCGTGTTCATGTGACTTACGCCTGGACCTGATCTTGTCACAATAATCGTGAAAAAAATTTCTGAAACATGAAGACCAATGTAACTGATCCTTGGAGCAGTGTAGGTAAAGAAACTGTATTTGACCACGAAGTGGACAACTGCTTTGAAGATTCCTTTGTGAATAAACTTACGGCAGACGGTAGATTGTCAGATTCCGAGCAGTATCTCGAGAAACTTTGTGAGTTGAAGTACCTTTTACAATTTATTATTTTGAATTGAAATTTCAATTTCCCTTTGAGCAACAAGTGGTCGTTGAATGACTTCAAAGGATCTTTGTCGGGAATTATCATCCACAATTGAAGTTTGAATCGTTTATTATAGAAACGAAACGAAAATTCAAACTCACAAAATTTGACAAATCATCGATGTTTATGTTCCCGAATTAACTCCTTGGAACTGGAAACATTATTGAAAGAATGTCCTGCAAGATTTTTTGGCTTCAACAGCTGAGTATTTCGGTATTCGATTACCAATTCAAACGATTCAAACTGAACATTTGATTTACTAAATTTCTTCTCAAATTTAGATTTCATATAATTATTTTATAATACATGTTATATCTTGACATTGGAGGATATGACAAGATCTCTGATTCCTTTACGATGTTGTAAATATATTTTCTTCAGAAGCTGGAAAGGATAACTTATCTTTCAGCTGAATCTGTTTGTAGAAAAAGTTTGAATTGATTTCTAAAACATTCATAAACAAATATTGGGACATCTATATCTATTTTATTGATTTCATATTATTTTTAAGTACTCTAATCTATTCAAATTGGATTTTCAATTTCAATTCAATTTGGCTTAATAAATGATTTAAATGTCAGGAACATATACTGATGATAATGAAAAATGACTCACCGAGCTGAACAGTTTTCATCATCTTACAACTGAATTTCATTAATTTTCCCCAGAAACTTGTATTTCGTTTAATAATTGCTTTCTATAGATTTATAGAGATTCTCTCGGTCCTGTCTTATCAAAAATAGTGGAAGGAAACGAATGATTTGAATTCCAATCAATTCAATTTCTTTGCGTGAAAATCACATTCAAGTGAAGTTAACAATCCATTTTATCTCATTAGTAGAGGTTAAATGGAAAAAAGTGTTACAGATGACAAGAAATTGATTGGAAACCTATCTGCTCATAAAAATTAGAACTCGTGCATTGCATTCTAAACTTCAAGAAAATTGTATTGATTCATCAAACTCTTAATTCTTTTGAATCTAAAATTTTCCATAAAACTACTCTTTAAATCTAAAGAACGAAAGAAACAAAGGGTGATTTAAATATCTTATCAATCAATTTATAGAGGGAAAATTCAAAAGTATTTGTATAAACAACTTAGACGACAGGTATTTAATTTCTTCACTGAAGTCCCTTGGAATCAAATATTTGCAAAATAAGCAAATTTTGATTACGTGGAGTGTAGTATTTTGTAATTATTGTCTTATTATTATTATATTAATTGTAATATATAGTCTCAATACGAAGAAAATTTGCAAAATCCTTGCAATTAGAATTGTTGAATAATAAGAACGATCTATCCATCATTCAAAATATTTTAGAAAATTTCATAACTGCGTGTAATTGAACGAGATTCAATGGAATTCAATCAAAACTTTGATCATTGATTGAAATTCTATTGCATTATCAAAGATTCATGAGTCCACAATAGATCTCTGTGATTTAGATATAAGATGTATCAATATGAATTATATTAATATCCCTGGTAAAAAATACGGGTTTTACGGTTCCATCCGCGTTTTAGGACTAGTTATTGTTAGGAATCTCAAATGAAATTCAAACAAGAAACCGAATGAGTTCTAATCAACTTTCATACGAGATCCCAAAAATATCCAGTATTAAAACCCGGGTATATCACCCATTTTGTTTTGTATCAGTACAAATTAATGATTTCATCAGTTACAATTTGCAAATACGAGTTGACGGTTTACTGAATTTGGCACATGCTTGGCACATGTTAGAAATTTGTTATTAACAGGTCAAATTTCGTAACGAAAAAGTTTTTCTGAATTGAATACGATTGTTACAATATTGCCATGTGATGTGAAATGATATACATATACTAGGAATATATTGTTTAGAATATTTCGTTATATATGAGATTATGCATCTGTCACGTGCCAAACATGTTTCACATTTCATGTACAGTACGGTTTATATGTATATTATGGCTATCTAAAAGTATATGATAATGATAGATTATGAGACCTAGATAAGATATATTAAAAATCAATCAAATATAAGCTATCTTCAGTCACTCACCGACTTCTATGAGTAAAAAAAAAATACATTTTTATAGTCAATGCAAAGAGAAAATTCTTGTTTTGTTGTTTCAATTAAACAGATTCAAGATTGAAAATTCTGCAAAGTGGAACATCCTCAAAAGATCTTGTAACAGCTTTATCCGTGGTTAAAGATAATTATATTGCACGATTAATAACGGAACAAACGTTTCAACCGGAAGAAGAAGCCGAGTTAAACTCTAATCCATTAATAAGACATATAGTCCCACACCTGCAGGTAATAACGATCATTTGACGAAATCAGTTTAACAAAACATCACAAATTGAATTCAAGTATTTGGGTTTTTCTTTTCCGCTGTACAGGCTGTAACCGCTAGTGAGTTAATCCATCTCTTGAAGGCTGATACTCTTCAAGAGATAACGATACAACAGTACGAATCTGAAGAAACTTCGACGAATTCTTCAGAAGAGAATAAATAAGTATACATATTATTCCAAGTACAAGCGTAAAAATGTCTATCAACGCATTATCGGGCAAAGTGTTTTTGGTTGTTACCGGTGCGAGTAAAGGAATCGGTAGACAAATAGCAATTTCATTCGCTTCTGAATTGGAACCGGATTCGTATATCTTCCTCATGGCGAGAGACGAAGTTGGGTTGAAGGAAACTGCTTCAAAAATACCTTCCAAGGTGGCAGTTGATTATAAAAGCGTGGATTTAAGTACCGCTAAGGAGAACGAGATACTAGGTATAAAATTGATGAAAAAATATCAAATCTCATATGACCGAGAATTCTTTCTACTTTCATATCATAACTCTTCACAGATATTCTGAATGTATCCTTGGAGAAGAAAAAAGAAATGAAATTCAGCAGATTGGTCGTGGTACACAATGCTGGCTCGATCGGTGATGTATCTCAACGAACGAACGATATGACAAATCTCGATGTTTGGAGAAAATATTTTGATCTCAACGTGTTTTCTCCTGCTATATTGAATGGAGCGCTCATGAAGCTCTTCGATGTCAAAACTGATAAAGTAGTTGTTAATATTACGTCTTTAATGGCACTACAACCTACCAAATCCGTTGGATATTATTGTACAGGAAAAGCTGCGAGAGAAATGTTTTTCAAGGTATTTAGTAGAATTCAATTTTCAATCGTCACATAAAATTCATGCGATTTGGTTTCACAGGTATTTGCAGTAGAAAATCCGCAAATTGATGTTTTAAATTATTCGCCTGGTCCGGTTGAAACAGATATGTATCAAGAAATTTGCGAGCGTTCAACGGATACGGATGTGAAAGAACAATTCAATGCTTTGAGAAGTAAGAAAGGTGTTTTGACCACCGAACAAACGGTTCAACAACTTTTAAATGTTCTAAAACAACACAAGTATAAATCAGGCGATCATGTTGATTATTATGATGAATTGTAAATTTTTTCTTTGTCTTTCAAAATAAATATTATTGCCAATGCAGACGGAAGATGTAACTAAATTTCCAATAATCATTCTAATAAATACGTTCAATTTAAACATTATATAATTGCAAACTCTTTCAAAATTGTTGATTCAAAACATTACGCACCTTATGTTTATTATAGTTAATGGATCATCAAAACCGATCCAATTATTCAAATCATTCACCTTTCTATTAGAAACTGAAAAAGCTTTTATACGTTCATACAAATTTTATTTTATAATCTACATAAAAAAATGTTCTTCCTTATTCTTATACGTAATATGAGAATATATCAATTTCAAAATGCACATTGTAATTTTCTTAAACCTATATCATAAATCGATATACAAAACAAAATTATTTCCTAGAATTTAAATATTATAGGTAGATTTAAATGAAACTCATTTTCATTACACATTCAAAACAGAGTGTTAATGTTATTCGTGAATCGCATATTCCAGACATTCTTTTATAATTATCAATACGCTGGATTAACTTTGGTGACGATATCCCGTAGTGCTTTTATCAAATTTCTAATGTATAAAAATTAAGAGTTGACTTCATTTTTTCGCTTAATGAATTTACAAAATAAATACATAAATTTGATTGTTGTCACATAATTCAAGTACATTTCATTTGAATATAAAAACAAATTCGTTTAGGTTACGTTATAAAATAATTCTCTCAAAGTGAATGAATTTTTTGAAATAAAAAAATAATTCTTCTTTATCAATACAATTAAAACTTTCATCATTTGACAATCAATTCGAGGAAGAAAAAGGAACAAAAATAAAATTAAATTTGTGTTTGAAGAAATTTAAATTCTTGATTTAGTATATATAATTTTATATCATTTAACAACTTTCACTTTATTGTGAAGAGCGTTCTCAGTGGGCTTGACTTCGCCAAATCTGGCTTTTCTTTTCTCTATTTTTGCTTCTAACTCAGCCTGTGCGTGGAGAATTTAGAAAAAAAAAAGGATCAATATATTGAAATCAATTCCACATAAAATTGAAATTTTATAATAAAATGATTACCTTTTCCATCAAGTTTGAGACAGATGTTCCAAATCTTTCAGCTCGCTTTTTTAAAACTTCATAAGTTGTATGCTGTAAAAATATTTTATTCGATAGGATTATTTTGTATTGTTAATTAAATAGTCATTGTGTGAGAAATAAGAAACATAAGGACGTCTGAATTATCGTTAAACTGGAAGTTGAAATTTGTTTTCTAAAATGAATTTGAAAAAAAAATAAGGAATAATGATGTTTAAAATTTCCCGGAACTCCAGCGACTAATTAATCATATAATAACTTAATTATTTAAAATGAAGAATAAATTACATACCACTGTAGATGATTTAACCGATTCACCTGTTTTGTCATTGTGATTATTAACACTAAATCTAGCAGATCTAGCTTCTTTTTTTGCTGTTTCCGATAATGGTAATCCAAATTTCTTGGCTCTCATTTCCAATCTCTGTGAATTTAAATGAGTTACGATTTTTAACTACAATTAAAAATAACTAGATTCGATACGAAGATGGTTGGATTGATTTTTTTTTCGAGAAAATTAATATAGGATGTGTCAAGTAATGTTCATCGATACAACATTATTGTGATGTTGCTGTGTTACTTCCATGTTCCTTATATATAAGAAAACGGAAGTATCGTATTAGGGTCAAAAATCGACGATGCAGAAGGAGGTATTTCATAAAGGCCAAACGCTTCAAAACGTCGAGAAAAAACGATTCCCAAAAGTGTGTGTGTGTGTGTATGTGCACTTTTTGGCGCACTTTCCTCGGAATACAGCGATCGGCATGATTCTTTTTTTAATGTTTTCGTCTCAGAGGCGGAACGAGGCCTATTGATTCTAGTTTCGACCGGATAACGCGTCTTGAATATTCTATTGCGGAATATGTTTTGAAAAAAATCGTGAATTTGCGATTGCTCGTATCTCCGCTTTCTATTATCTGATCTTTATGGAATTTGTGTTACGTTTCAGTTATGATTCGATAGTACCCCCCACATGAGTTTTATCTTATTCGCTTGAAAACTGTGGAAAAACACAGTTTTTTTCCCCCTCATCTCCCTTATTTGACGATATTCTGAAAGCGTGCCTTCCCTGTGTTTGTACTATCCGAATTCCATGGAACTCTCAGCATATTTAATTCGCGAGGCGTTAGTCGTGTGATATGAATTCCAGGCAAATCGGACGTGAGGGAAAAAAACTGTGAAGACTAAGCTTCGAAACAAAATCTGGAAATTTCATAAATGCTGTTATTATGCTGGTATCTTCCATTCATATTTTCTGATCGTTATCAAATTTTCAACACAGTTTTGTGCAGTGTCGATAGTGATCTTATATCAGTTTCCACCTGATCCTTGCAGAAAAACGGGAAGGGGAAAAGAAAAATCTTACTGAAGATTGTAATTTTCTAACCGCTCATATTCGCGTTTCTGATCATCCGATTGCAATGAAATTTATACCATATTTTATTCAAGACCCCACACCAGGTTCATACAAGTTTCATCCCCATTGGTGGAAAAGCAAATATTCATATAAATATTAGGAACATGGAAGTACTATATGGTTCTCCATACCGATTTTTCTGTATTGTGATTTTCTTATTGTATGTCATGATATCGTGTTTGTATGACTATTCAAGTGGTTTTCGCAGCACAATTTCTCATGTATTTAAATATTGTTTGTATATTATTCAGAGTTAGAATCTTTTTTCATTTTACTGTAACTTCTGGAACAAATCAAACAAAATTTGGTTAAAACAACAGCAAAACGTGCCCATAATTGGCAACAAAATCTCAATAAACAGTTCAGAAATGAGGTACAATTGTTCCTTTTTTCTTCAAATTTTGACAGACACTTTCCCATTCATCACTTTAGTTCACGAAGAGTTCATAAAAAGTTCAGTTGAGATTCAAAGAATTCTTTCTGAACTTGTGTGCTGTGTGGATTTTTTCTACCATGAGACATAACTTTGTTAAAAAAAAGTTTCTTCAAGGTTTCTTCAATATATTTTTTTACCTCTTTAATTCCAAGTTCAGATAATTTGATGATTTTTCGTTCTGGTTGAGCTACAGTTTCCGGAGTTTTTGATTTTTCTACTTGTTGAGGTTCTTCTGACTTTGTCTCTTCGATTACAGGTTTACGATTTAATACGATTTTCTTTGTATTCGTAGGATTGCTATCGGTTGACAATTTTCTCTTTTCTCCAATTTCTTGAGAATCAGGTTTACTGGATAATTCTTCTATTTCTTCATCCTAAATTTTATAATACAACAATAAATATTCGAAAAAGTCACAAACTCGTTTAGGTTATTTTTCAATATTAAAAGTTCTGATTTTTGTAAAAAAAAAAAAGATTTAGAGCATAATTACTCCAAGAACTGCATCCTCATCTAATATTTCCTCCGTTGTTTCATCTAAAGATAACGTGGAATCTGCAATAAAAAGAATATGAGTTTTACCAAATGTCCAGCTTCAAAAAAGCATAAAAATTCTGCATAACATAATCTAAAGATATCAAAATATAAACACTGCATTTTCGTGTGATGAAAATTTGGAAATCTTACCACCGTGTATTGCTAATTGAAGTCTTTCAACTAATTCATTTTTATTTCCTGTGGTAGGTAATCCTCTCGTTTTCAACTCCTGTTTCAGATCTGCTACCTGAAATAACAGAGAAATTCATACTGTTTTCAATCGGGGTCACACAAATCAATTATTCTGTATACTTTCATTTATCATTATGATTTAAATATTTCCGTAGATACCAAGACAGGTGCTACGATTACCATATGCATTCAGTTGAATTCAGATTACTTCTGGTCTACAGTTTTTTTTTCTAAATTACATAAAATTATTGAACAATCTCAAATATTTATTCTTATAATATAAATTCTCACAAAAATTGTTTTGTCATGTGGAATCTATTGTTTTGCACTAGAGAAAAGATTTTAAATCTAAAAAAGAAGTCTAAAATGTTAAGGAATAGCACAAATGAATTTTAATGATCCCAAACGGCACATGAGTTCAAAGATAATTCATAAAGAGTCCAAACAGGGTTCGAGGAAGTCTTTTTGTATTTCTGTGCAGGATGAGATACATGTTGAAATGTAAATATTCTAATTGATTGTTAATGGTGAATATAGATGAATTAAACAGCATGGATATACAATCTTATTCGTTATATGATAAATACAGAAAAACCGATGAGAATTCAAATACAATTAGTGACGGAAGGGAAGCTTATTCTTTGAATTTTGAACATTCAATTTGTTATGATCAAGTAGAAAAAAAAAGAAAAAGTGACGAATTATAAAAACAAAACACATGTACCTTCATTTTTGAAAGTTCTGTAAGTCCTTTCTCATAAGACGAGTCTGCCATGCTGAACGTATACTATTTCTAACCAATTTAATATTTGAATGATATATTATTCGTATGGTTGATTAATTTGTGAATTATTGAAAGTGAACCAACAATGCATGCAAGTATAACCCGTATAACATAAAGTGGAAAGCAAGCTCTACTTTCCGTTGGAATGCATCATCTACGAAGAACTGTGAGGAGTCGATCAATTGAAAAACCGTCTGCCGTGGATGTAGCCACATTCAATGACATAATCATCATCTAAGTTCGGTAACGGTGCAATATCCTGAAAGTTCATAATACCGAAATGTACTGATTTGTCAATTTCTAGGAAGTTCTAGAAAGTTACTAGTCAGTTACTAGAAATTCTACATTCAGCGGGTTTTGGGGTGTTATTTCGTTGTTCATTATAAGTTCGTTTACCGCGCCCAGCGTTGCCAGCCTCTAAAGCTGATATTTCATGGGGCGTCGAGCGGTAGCGTAAACATTGGAAGAAAAGGGAGGTCCGATCGGTTCTCTTTTTTCTTCCAATGTTGACGCTGCCGCTCGACGCCCCATTAAATGTCAGCTTAAGGTGATACGAGCGGTCCAATTCTTTCGAGACAAAGTACGTGAAAATGCGTGCATCGATTCAAAATATCTCTCTGTACAGCATTTCTTTAGCATCTCAAGAAATGCTGTACAGAGAGATATTTCGAATCGATGCACGCATTTTCACGTACTTTGTCTCGAAAAAATTCAGAAAAGCCCAGCCGCTCGTATCCCCTTAATAATTGCCAATTTTTTCCGGGTCAGTTGATCCCAATCAGCCCCCCCACCAGATTCTTTTATAGTGAATTTAAAACGAACGGACCTTTAGTGACTGTAGATTGGAGTATTCTGTTGGGAAGTCCCGATCACTGTTGCCAGATTAGGGAGAACTAAGGTCTCTTCATTGGTCATTCCATTCAATAGGACCAATTCATTGGTAAATTCTCCTACCCTGGCAACTGTGGTCCCGATGATAGTGATCAGTTGGCCACTCTGATAATCCTACTCCCGTATTGCGCAGAACCGAAAAATCAATTTTCGCACATGTTATGTTTTATATGATCTTCGTGCATGTTTATGCAAGTTGAATAATATTATTGCTTTTTCTTTCACTCATGGAAGGTTATGAGTTCTATTTTGAAAATGTGTGAGATCTGCGTACGAGATTATTGAATTTATAGCATGATATTGTACATAAATCGAAAGACATTGTGAAAGGATATGAAATTTTCTTCAAAAATCATGCATTTGCGAACAGGATTATTTATTTACATCATATTACAGCTTTATAACATTCAACAAATTGCTTGCCATAATGATCATTCGAGATTACATTATACCGGTAAGACGTAAGTATTGAATAATCAACTTGAATCAATCGAGTTGCATTTTTGTCAATTACAGGATCTGCTTTTCTTTGCTTACCTTGACCAAAATTTAGACGTTACATCATCCAGGCTTATACAAACTCCTAAATGAAATTAGAAAGTGGGAGGATTGGAGTCAGAGTTTATTTTTGTTCATATGTCATCATTTTGACTTAACGAGTTTATAGTGCAAATAGGATATTCTTGTTGTTTTGGTTTTTTTTTGCTACGAATAATGTCGTTAAAGTTTGAATCGTTCATAGAAATTCAATGAAAATTGGATTATTCGCAATTACTTATCTTCTGTAATTCACTTATTGGAACTAAAAATATTGTTTGAAGAATGTTTTGCAAAATTTTTTGTCTCTACAGCCGAGTGTTTTGTTGCTCGATTACAAATTCTTTCAATAAACGATTCAAATTTCAGGAGTATCTAAAAATATGCGTTTCAGGATATCAAAAACAGTTTTCCTTGGAAAAAAAAGTATGAAAAACAGTAATTTATATTTTATTGAAATTCTATTTTGTATTCCCACACATTTTTACAAACTATCAATCAATTTTTATTCCAAGTTTATTGTTCCTTGCAGCTGTGCTAATTGCATAGAAAATAATTGTATCCTGGAGATCCAGTTTATACAATATCGTTGAAGTCTTCAATTGTTTAACAACGCAAACTGATGATTGAAAATTAGCATTCATGTAAGAATGTAAAAGAATGATATTTCTTCAATACCATTTCTCAATGTATCTTTCATTTAGGAGCATGAACTTTGAGACATTAGTGCGCGTATGACGCATACATTTATCCAGATTTTATTTCAACCAACAATTTGAACTTCAACCATATATTCTTATAGTTCTATTGATTCTCAGATTGATTTCACTATGATACGTAATTAAATGCTTTCATTGTGATCGAATAACATTTCATCTGTTCTTTTGCATGAGAATAACGTGACTCCATTCATGATCAACATTATTTAAATATATTAAATAGGTTTAAAACATTGCATTAAGCCATTAAATGCAAACTCTGAAAAAAACATAAATATTGAAGCGAATTTGGATAGAACATAATTAATTTTTCAAAAACATTTTAGTATTCAATTATTCAGAACAAAAAAAGAAGTCACAAAAATATATAGATTACATTTTTCTTGATTAGTTCAAGATCTGATTATCCCATTCTGGGCATAATAATTTTATCAATTCTCAGCTATTTTGTTGAAGATAATGGATTCATTCAGAACATTAAAAAAAAATTGATTTGCTTATTACAGGAACAAAGAAGGTTTAATAGAGCCCCATGCATTAACGTACGAGTATTCCAACAAGCAAAACTTTGTAGAACATGCAGAGGGGTATGTATATAAATGTACTTTCAAGTACAATTACGTCGAATTTATCCATAATTCAACATTATTTGTTATTTCAGGACAACAAATACACAATTTCTACAAGAACAAATATTTTACAAACGTTTGATCAATATATTGCTTTCAAGAAGTTTACTGAAGGTAATTTCCAAACAATTTTCTGATACATCTGTGTAATTCCCGTTTATCTCATTCTAAAAACAATGTCACACATTTGTCGAAAATGACATGAACAAATCTTTTTTTCTCATAGAACGTGCAAATACTTATTTTTCCAGGAAGAAGATGATATGATCAAAGGAACGATACGCATATTAGCATCTCCATCTCAGATAGAATCTCTTAAGAGTTTTAGTACTGGAAAAATCTCCATCAGACAAGTCGATGAAATTTTAGCTGAAATATTAATAAAGCCTAAAATCAATGATTTTGATGAGATTGTGTACTTTACTGAAAAGTTATTCAAAGTTGTGAATAATCATGTGAGTTAATAATCAAGTGAAGTTATTTTATTTTGATATTCAGTATTAGAACGTTTTTTTGAATATTTCAGAGAGAAATATGTATGGTAGCAGTTGGTTTGATAATCACTTATGTATTAATAAGAAAAATCAAATTCACTTCGAAAGTGATTTTTGTCTTTACCATGAATATTATGTTGATCATCAGTTACCTCATGACATGGTACCACTTAATTCAGGTGATGAATTTTAATTATTTTAATTCAATTTTCGTGAATATAAGTGTAATATTCATAACATCTAATCGTATAATCATTTGTCTCAAAACAATTTCAGGAAGCAGAAGTAGATGCATTTATAAAACAAACCAAATTTCCTCAAGTCCCCATTTCGTGTCATCCACATAAAATGAGTTTATGGGATAAATTCAAACACATGTTTAGCAGTAAGTTTATTGAACATTGGAAATACACGTAATAAATTTTTTATATTATTTTAAGGTAGATATCTTCTAAAACGATTTTTTTGAATGTTTTTCAAGATATTTAATAGTTATATACCGAATATGTTTGAAAAATTATGAATTTATCAACAGATGAACTTTTATTCATTTGAACTTATTGATTCATTTGTTACTTACTCTGGAAAATGTTCAACGATAAGTAATTTTTCAACCAACGCATTTGAATTCCAAAGTAGTTTCCATAATAAAAAAAGTAACAGGTCTTGAAGTTCTACATTTTCCAAAATAGGAGAATATCCTCTCAAATATGACTATTTCAGTATAATTAAGTTTTATCTGAATTTGCTTGTTTTGATTTGTTTCGCTTAGCCAAAGACGAATGCGAAGAGCACTACAAAAGCATACTCACTAATCCAAAGTTGAAAATAACACCTGCTTTGGTATTATCGCACCTTATTTCGAGCGTAATTGTTCATCCACTTTCCGTCATCGGACTTGGAGTGGCGAATTTTATAGATGCAGCAACAAGTAAAGTCCACTTTTATGTATTATAAATTTTTCAAACATGGCATCCTCAACGACATCTAATTACGATTACTTTAACAATTCAAGGTAAACTTGGCATCATCTCTAATACCATAGTGACTCCTATACTTTTCCTGGGAATAATTGCATTTATAATAATATTACCATTTACCATATTTGGAGGATCCATTGGGTTAAGTTTGGGACCACTATTCTCATTCAGATTAGGAAATGATTCAAAACCGAGGGAACGTATCAAAGCTGATGAAAGAATTGAAAAGATTCAAGAGGTAATTCGATTTACGTTTATGCATGAATCATTTTTCAAAGTATAAAGTACCATACGTTGCACGAAGTCATTCAAAGCGAAGTGTTTTACACGCACAAATTTGTGTCATTAATAATCACAAAATTTTAAGAAAAATCAATATTTGTTTGCAGAATACAAAAGCGATTTCCACGCCATCCGAAGTCGCTGATGATAAACCAAAATGCGAGGAGAGGAGTATCTCAGAATACACTGGTGATAATAAGACTGCAAAAAATCAAAGTGATGTAAAAGCTTTTAATCCATTTTACGAGCGTAATCTCACTCTTAATATTAATTTGAAAGGTCCAAGTGGAGATGCTACAAATTCCATAGATACTATTCAAAGAATGAATGATCTTTGTAAGAAATGTGAATGTGAAAATGCTTTGCGAAAAGCAATTGAAGAAGATGATAGTTGATATTCAACGACTCTTGTGTAAGAAATTACTTAAAGTTTCATTGTAAAATACTATTCTAAGAAAAATCTTTATACGATTAAGCAATTTTTACACTGTAAGTAGATTTAATAAAACCAAAATCAATTATAATTTTTGAAATAGTTCGATATAATTTTCAATTCCTAAACATATTTTAAAAATATTTCAATTTTTATACATTTATTATCACATCATGTACCGTATCGTTAACCTTGGGGGTCTTGGGGGTCTTGGGGGGAGAGGTTTCTACGCCATGATTCACCCACGTTTCATTATTTGTTTTTCAATGGATGGAATTATTAAAGCTATGGAGTGTACTGTTCTAAAAAAACGATAAGGGTTAGAAAAAATCATTTGCCGGAAAAGAATTTTCAATATATTGACTCATTGATACAATTTCTTGTGAGGCAAAATATTGTGCTATGGTGGGTTTCTCTTTTTTTGTAGAAATTGTTCCAAAATATTGATGAAAATTGAAGTTTAATGAAAAACCGCTAGTAGCCCGGGAACGCAAAATTATAACAAATACTTACCCATCACAACTGATGCTCTTGAAACGCTGTATACAAAATAGTTCTTTCGATTTAGTTGAATAAAATTTTATATTTGAGGAAATAAACGATTTACTCTTTGATTTACGGTATTTATCAATCTGAAAAATTTTTCATTTTTCCATCCATTCAGCTTCATGCATAAATCTGAATGGTTGGAAGCACGTGTGCTTTTATACATTAGAATGTCACCAAATCAGCTCATATATGTACACATTTCTTCAAAAAGATTCCATCTATCTATACATGGAATATTCATAAAATGAATTATGTTGAAAAATAGAACAAATCATAAGGAGTTAAAATTACAATTTTATATTGATTATTTCCAATATAATTACAAGAATCTTGAAGAATTGACTCGAATGAATTTTCTTTTGTTCTTTACAAAAAAGAAAGAAAAATGCATGCGAATAATATTACTCGATTCAATGTTATTTTAAAATTATTATGTAATTTGGATTAATAAAAGATTAATTTCAATAACTGAATGTAAATTAACGTTAGAGATATTCAATCCATAATTAGCTGTTCCAAAGATGAAAAAAAAATTTAGACTTAATCAGACTTAATATACCTACTTTTATGCGTGGCAAAATATCAGTCAATGATGTAACAATCTCAATCATCCGATACTTGTTCCGGTACATTATACAATTATTTTGTCTTACAAATTTTATTATGCGTTTAAAAATATTTAGCCATTTGCAATCATTTTGAATTTCGAGGTTTGTGCAATATGTGAAAAAATTACACTTCTGTGTGCTACCGGTTTTTAAGGGGACATCAGCCCCGTGACGCTAGCCAAATCCATTCTATTTTGAATTTGAATTCACCATGTCATTTATTTAAAGAAGTTGGCGTGAAATCTCACTTGCTTCTCTTGATGCTTGAATGTCCTTAATGAAGGGATTATGTGAAGGATACTGAAGTTGTAGTAATTGCACAATTTTGAGAACGAAGAATAATAATATCATTTAATTCAACGGTTGAATCTTTTTTCAGTAATAAAATTTGTCATGGGGGAATATTGTAGTATCCGAACATTAGTCAAATTTTGACTCTCATTGTAAACAATTTCCTTTCGTTTTTTAATCACCTTTTGAAACGACGAGCTCCCCCTTGTAATACTTTGAAACTTCAGTTGCCAATGCTATTTGAAGACTAAAAATTTCTATTGACAAGTTTTCTATTAAAAAAACAAATTCATGTTAATTTATACTCGACACTCAAAACTATTGGATGCGTTTAATCTACTAACTGGCATCAATGCATAACAAGCTTTATTCACATAAATAGCACGTATTGAGTATTTTTTGTTGAAGTTCTTATCTGAAAGCCCGATTTGTTGCTTTTAAATGAGCTTTTATTCAAAAACGTAACCAGAAATCCATCCGAATACCACCGTTTAAATGGTGTCGAAATTTATACAACTTGATTTAATCATTTCTTTGGTTTTCTAAAATTGTTTATACAGGAAGGAAAGAACAGTTCTCAAGCACCGAAAGTCATAAAAAGACGCATACTTTTGAAGAATTTAAAAAAATAAATTTGACTAACACCACGATACTAGGTTTCCCCTTAAATCAAGAAATTCAAACTACAAAGCGGACGTTTTCAAGTTATTTAGGTATGTTACATACATACGATAGATATATTACATTCTATATACCGCTTTTTAAAACACCTTTTGGATTGAAAAAGTAGATAATCAAAGTTAAAATAAGGTAACAAGTGAATTCAATTGAAACAGTTCAATTGTTCCATGGTTTCCAATCCATCCCAGCAGGTGGCTTCCTCTCCACTGGTTTCTTTCCCACTTCGGACCAATCTGTGCTTAAAACTGTACCACCAGATTCAGTCTGTGAAGAAAAATCATTGAACAAAAAATATATAAACTAACAACTTTCTTGCCATAAAAATTTGGATTTTACAAAATTAACTTACAAAAGATTTGATCATTGCACGTTTGACTTGATCCGAGCCTTGATTATATATTTTTACTAATAAAGCACGTAATGCAGCTTCACCTTCAGGCTTTTCTTCAGCCTCTTGTTTTTCTATTTCCTTTTCTACTTTATCCCAATCTTTAGACTTCTTGCTACAACTGGGATACTGTGGAGGTTGACTGTCGGCTTGAAGAATTTCTATAAAAATAGTAGAAATAGTATTTTTATTAAAATCTGAAAATCAGTATATAAAATTAATATATATGTATAAATATATCAATATGTTGAATTGAAGCTTTTTGGAATGAGTTCATACACAAGATTTAACCAGAGTTACACAGATATCCACTTGAATGTGAGAATTGAATTTTTGAATACCCGTTAACCTCTAAATGAAGTATCGTGGAAATCCCTGTTCATGGTAACATAGGGAAAATTTGAACAATGATACAAAGTAATAAGGATATCACCTGGAGGAATAGGCTCTACAGTTTTCTGTTCCGTTGAACTTGATTCCAATGTGTCCCATTTGTAACTCTCTTTTTTCTTGAGATTAATCTCAATTTTAGACGGTTTGACTATGTACGAGCATTCATCTGGTACAATATTGTGAGGTAAATCTAATTCAAGACTATAATCAGATCCCGATGGTAATTTTGCAGACACACTAAGCTGAAAATGATAATAATAAACATGGATTACAATCACGATCTTCAACAATTCAATTTCAAGTTTATTCAAACTTGAAACTAAGATCACATTACGCAAATAGAACATAAATAAAGAACAAATGAATTCCAATAGAATGAATGAATATTAATATTACGTATCATCCTGATTGTTTTGAAACAAAATGACAATAGTATTTTAGAATGAGCGAGCTAATCTAGATCTCTGAATTGATTAATTATGAATGGCATGTATACAAACACCATCAAGTTTTCAACATGTGTTGCAGTAAACATATGCTCAAAAGTGAATCCATTGTATTTCAAAGCACAACTAAACAATTGATTCTTTCTTTCCTACTCTATGAAGTTAATTGAGTTTTTCAATTTCGTCATGAAGGTGATACATTGGAAATATTTGTGATGAACCCACAAATTATCAGACTAGGAAGAAATGAGAATATTGTAATATGAAATGTATTGTCATACCGTCGTCTCTCCAAACAAGACTTTGACATCTGTCGAATTTTTTGCAAGAATTGTAACAGTGACAAAAGTTTCAGTTTGATACCAGTCATGTTTTATTTTAGGAATGGGCATCTGAAAAAATACAAAAGAAATTACAAATTACTATGAAAACAGGTCAATTATATTGAAATTGCTTCATGAAATACGTTAAAACCTATCAACAAAACATACCGTATTATTCTCATTATTCTCCATTATAACAACAATTTCTTCATCAATTTACACCATGTCAAATTAATACAATTCCTTATATGAAAAACACAATGTTCTGCTATGTTTTTAATGCTCCAACTTCATGTTTCATGATGCTTCTTGAAATTTCCTCAAATGTCACGATATCCAAGCTATATATGAGAGTGTGTTCCAAAATTGAGATTGTAACTGCTCAACGGACTGCGGTATGCTCATTCAAATAACACAAGAGTTCTAAAAGAGTTTTTTATGGATACATTGTATTCATTGTGAATCCCTTTAGAACTCTTGTGTTATCTGTAAATTGGGCTTTATACCAGCTCAAATCGCACAATAATCCTGAAAGAGCTGATAACGAATACAAAGTATTCTTGAAGAACTTTTTTAGAACTCCTGTGCTACCTGCATAGAATAACCTTAAAATTCGTAAAGAATTCTCAAAGAATTTTGAGTTTTTCTTTGAATTTTTGAAATTTTCAGAGATTTCTAGAGAAATGTTTCCACCAGGAAATGTAAAAGATGATTGGTTCAATAGAATTTTATTGGAATGATGAATTCCGGTCCATGAGAGACCAGTTTATCAACTGTGATATGAAGATATGACTAGGTTCATTGAATTTCTAAAAAAGTTTACGATCTTCGATCTAAAATAAGTACTGAAAGATGGGCTACATTTTGATATTTATATAATTTAAATTGAGCTCCACATTGAACTAAAAACCTTGAATGCTAAAAAAAATTCAAACTCCTGTCAACAATTCATCCTCTTCTATAAACGGACATCAAATGCAATCAAATGATCATACAGAAAAATATAAATTTATTAATCTTCTATCGTCATCAAATACGTATACCACAAAAAATTTGGTTAGTATATTTAATCTTTATTCATCATTTTTATAACATTAAAAATTTTAGTTCAAACCGCACAATATTTTTAGTATTAAGAATCGTGATTGAATATCAGAATGATATTTGTAAATAATTCAAGCTCATCATGAACTCATACTTATTTCTTGAAAGTGCAAGTTGAATGTTCAGATTGAGAGTTGAAATTACAATTAAATTCAATGATTCATTCATTCTATTGAGTCAGCTGTGTAACGAAGGTTACAGTTACAGATGTGGGATAACGATTATATATATGAAAAGAAAAAGAATTATGAAAATAATGTTGATTAAACTTTAACTTCCTACAATTGTCTTTTGTTTCGTCCGATAAATATGAAAATTAAACTCAAATTTTGTTTGGGATCAGAATTCATATGTTGAGTATTCCGATTCCAAATGGAAGAAGATGGAGTTGCTTTACCTTGGACCCAAGAAAACAAAAATAATATTCGTGAACCAAGTATTTACCAATCCGTACCATCCAGTTTAAATCAAGGGTCCCAGCAGACTTTGTATCAAAGCGTGAGGAATACTGTTTACGAAGATGCCATTAGTATGAATAGCATGCTCAGTGCCGTATCAACACAGAAAGAGGATAACGATGAACAATCAACAATGAATACCGGTACCAATGAAACAGTTCTCAATGGAAGTTGTGGAGATCTTAGGGATATTCCTCGTGATTCAAGACTGGTAATATATTTTTTTAAATATATTTCATTATTTAAGCCCTTCCTAATATCTTGATGGACGCAAGATCTTTCATTTTTTTCTATTTTTCCAGTTATCCTGTTACAATGGAGCATTTAGTTTATATTTTCGAGACGAAATTCGTACTATAGATTTTATATTAGTATGGGATGAATATATTGGAGAAGCACAAACTTATCGTAGTGTGCAATGTAGACAGGTATGAAAAAATATTCTCAAGCATTATTATTTAATTATGTTTAATACTAAATCTTTCAGATTTTTGAACAAAATTTAGAGAAAGAAGGATTAGAATTGGAATATGAACCACCGGACGTAAATGGTCTACATTTTATAAAAATTCATGCTCCAAAAGAAGTTTTAAGAAGATACGCTGAAATATTAAAACTCAGATTACCAATGAAAGAGATATCGGAAGTAAAAATTCCTGAACCTCATAGTAATGTTGTTATGAAGGAAGTCAATTCATTTGTGAAAAGGCTTATGAAAAAATACTATGTCGATCCAACCATTTTTCCAACTATGAAACACAGGTTCACAGCCATATACAGTAGAGATAAAGAATATTTATTTGACATAGACATGCCAAATTTTTTCTCCTCGTCGACAAGATCGAGAATAATACAATTCATACTGGACAGAACGAGATTCAGCGAGAATAAAGAAGATGACTTTGCCTTTGGTATCGAAAGATTGATATCTGAAAAAGTTTATGATTCTGCTTATCCTCTTCACGATGTGAGTTGAAATGCAATCAACTTCAAGTCTTTAAATTAATTTCAGATAATTCAAGATATTATTTTTAGGGAAATCTTCAAACCCCAGATTCCATGCGATATCTTTTATACGAAGAATGGGCTAATTTGAAGAAGTGTCTGCATTATCAACCTTTGGATTATATCAAAGAATATTTTGGTGTGAAGATTGGTTTATATTTTGCTTGGCTTGGTTTTTATACCTACATGTTGATACCGGCCAGTATTATTGGAATATTTTCTTTTATTTACGGTTATGTTACGTTAAATTCAAATCAGCCGACCGAAGATATGTGTCACAACAACAAAACCATTCAAATGTGTCCGTTGTGCGATCGTCTTTGTGGATACTGGAATCTCAAAGAGACATGCTTGCATGCAAAGATCACGTATCTATTCGATAATCCATCGACAGTCTTTTTTTCAATGTTCATGTCATTATGGGGTATTATTTCATTCATATTTCTTTTTCTTATTCCCAATGAGTTATATTTTGTTTAATTCATGTCCAAAATTTTCAATAGCTGCATTATTTTTGGAATTGTGGAAACGTTATTCTGCCGAAATAACTCATCGATGGGATTTAACTGGTTTGGATATTCACGAAGAACATCCTAGACCTCAGTACTTAGCTCGGCTTTCTCACGTTAAAAAGAAATCTCTCAACATCATTACCAATACTGAAGAACCAAGAGTGCCATTTTGGAAAATCAGAGTTCCTGTTACTATTCTTAGTTTTTCTGCAGTTTTATTGCTGGTGAGTTGATTGAATATACAAATACAGGTATGATGAATTATGAGAAATATTCTATTTCACAGATCATAATAGCAATGGCTGCAGCACTTGGAGTGATTATATACAGAATGTCAGTTTTAACAGCTCTCAGTGTGTATGGACATCCCATGGTTACTAGTTATGCTATTTTATTTACTACAGCAACAGCTGCTACCATAAACTTATGTTGTATTATTTTGTTTAATTGGTTCTACGTGTGGTTAGCGGAATACTTAACAGAGGTAATCTTTCATTATCAGTTCAATTTCAATAATCGAAGGAACTTGGTGTATAAGAGAATTGATATAATTCTTACAGATCGAACTTCTTCGCACTCAAACTGAATTTGATGACAGTTTGACGTTAAAGATTTACTTACTCGAATTTGTAAACTATTATGCTTCCATATTTTATATAGCATTTTTCAAAGGTAAATTTATTGGCTATCCTGGGAAATACAATCGATTTCTTGGGTACCGGCAAGAAGAATGTGGACCCGGTGGTTGTCTTACCGAGTTGTGTATACAACTTAGTATTATTATGATCGGTAAACAAGCAATGAATACAATCTTAGAAATGCTTTATCCATGGTTTTACAAGAGATTAAATACAATCAAAGTTCATATGGGATCAAAAAAATCAAATCATGAAGAAAATAAGTATGCGTCTAGGAAATTCCTTCAATGGGTTAGAGATTACAAATTGGTTGAATGGGGCCCGAGAAGTTTATTCCCAGAGTACTTAGAAATGGGTAATGATTGGTTACTTACTATACATTGAACATTCGCCGAAAAACAAAATCACATGTATAATCAATATGTTTCAGTTCTACAATATGGATTTGTTACTATTTTTGTGGCTGCATTTCCATTAGCACCATTTTTTGCTTTGTTGAATAATATTTTTGAAATGAGATTGGACGCCAAAAAATTATTGACCATGTATCGCAGACCGGTTGGACAAAGGGTTCGAGATATAGGAATTTGGTATAGAATTCTTGATTCGATTTCCAAATTATCCGTAATAACGAATGTAAGTTTTATTAATTAATCGATGAATGAACGTATAAAAAACTTTATAAATTTGTTTCCTAGGCTTTCATTATTGCTTTTACCTCGAATTTCATTCCTCGATTAGTTTATCGGATGACGATTTCTGAAACTAATTCTCTGGATGGTTTTTTGGATCATTCTTTGGCCAAGTTCGATGTTCGAGATTTCGAAAATGGTTCCCATCCCGAAGGAATAGAAGATCAAGAACCAATTGACATTTGCCGATATCCAGATTATAGAGAACCACCAGATTCGCTCAATAAATATGAATATAATATAATGTACTGGCGCGTTTTAGCAGCTAGATTGGCTTTTGTTGTGGTATTTGAGGTAAAGTTGGGTTGTTTGTCAACTCGAATTCTTATATTTGAAAATTCATTTAATGAAGAAATACGAATTCTGTGATTTCAGAATCTTGTGGCGCTCGTGATGATTATCGTCAGATGGTGTATTCCAGATATGAGTTCTCATTTGAGAGATAGAATCAGACGCGAAGCGTATATCACAAATGAAATAATTATCCAACAAGAAGCGATTCGCGCATCTGTATCTCGTCATACTGCACAAGATGAACCTCAACAACAACAACAAGAGCATACATCGTTACTTAACGAAAGTACGGATCGATGGAACAGAGTCACACGACATTCTCTTTCAAATTCTGAATTTGATTTGGAAATTCATGGAAGTCCTATGAATCCTGCGACTGAAACTAGAGTTAGTCCTGGTGCGCTTTAATTACCATAAGTTATTATCGAGCCTTCACAGACAAACAGGTGATGGAACGTTTATCAGATTATTTTTAATGTTGTTCGGCTATTCGTGAAATTAACGCTTATAATGTTTTCAGAAACATTAATTTTTAAATGTGTTTTGTGAATGAATTCTAATTGTTTCGAATAGTTGAAATTTGTGATCTTTACATCGCAGTGATATAATCATATGCATACTTGAAAGTTTTATAGTTGGCATAACATTGAATCCAAAGTCTTAATAACGAAAAATGAATGAAAGTTAATTTGTTTTGTAATAATTATTATACAGTTTTATTGAATTTGAATATTGGGTGCTCTTAGGGGAAAAAAGCTTGTAAGGATACAATATACAATTGAGTGATCATAATTGAATATCGAATTAAGTCTAATGAGTATACGATGAATGGAAAGAATTTGTATAGTCAGTATAACGTATACACATCAGAATTCAATATTTTAATATTCCGCACAATTATTCCATTATATAGTTTATCGTATCAAGATCTTTTTTCCTGGGTATGTGATGGCTTGTCGAAAAACCAAAAAATTTTTTGAGGATTTTGAATGAATCTCAATATTTCAATATTGATTTTGAAATTTTTCACTTTGCGTTCGCCAAAATGAAAAGTAACTTGCAATTCCAATTGTTAATTCTCTGATATATTTACAGGATAATATATACATATATATATATATATATATACATATTTCAAATTTTTACAATTATATTTTATTAAAATTTAAACAGAACTGTCTGTTATGCAACGATAAAAAAAAGACATTGTATCTATAATAATATTGATATTATTTTTATTATTCTCGATATTTTATAGTTGTGCACAAATAAGTGAAATGTGATACTTTAAAAATGTTTTTACTTACATAGTGTAAAGGATTTATTATATGTAAGTTGTACAATCAAAATCATGGAAATATGAGTTTCAAGATGTTTTATATATTACATTTCCATGATTAGAAAGTATATTTGATGTTGAACTTTAGTTCACAATCTCTTGAACGCTTATATATCTCTTTATTCTCACAAAATCCAACAAATTGAGGATATTGATCTAATCTTAATCTTTGTAAAATTATGGAACAAATTTGTGTTCACACAGGCTGGATTTATGAATTTCAGCACATTTGTGCTTTTAATACAGATCTATATCTTCAATACTTGACTCATTGTTGTTATTTAAAAAAAGGTGCATGCATTTGGCGTTTGTCTTCCTACCATTAATGTTCTCATAGGAGTTACTTATATTTAATCCCTCAAACAATGAATCTATTTGTGACCAATATTAATAGAATTATAATCATCCCTGGTTTGTTCTGTTAGTAGGATATCAAAACAAAATAATTATGAATTTTAGTTCGGTTATGTGGTAAATGTATGGCAGAAATTAATCAAATACGTCAAATACTGAGTTTGAAGTAAGCCAACTATCTAAAATACATTGTAAAATGAAATTTTTTAAACACATGGCGAAGTAAAATAACGCAATAAGTTCGCAAAGCGTATAGCATTTGTGTAAAATGAGTCACTTTTTCTTCTCTATCTTAATGACTAATGAATATTTAAAGAATCAACAGAGATCATCTATAAATGAAGTCACGCTGTTTATTATTTTCCTATATTTCGCTCTAACTTGAATAAATCATGATGTTATGTAGAGCGAAACAATGAAGTGGGTGATGTTATTTATGGATGACCCACTGAAATTATTATTCTACAGATATAACATGTGCGAATATATAAAGAAGAGTTGAAAGCTACACCACAATAGCTATTTTTAAAACAGAACTAAGAAATCTTTCGTCTTTGTAAAATTTTACTTAAGATTTAGAGAGATATGAGCAAATTTTATGAACATAAAGAATATTCTTATTAGTACAAAGAAGGGATATTGATATCTCAAAAAATTTCTGATATACTAAATATGATTATTTAAAACTAAAAAGTCAAGATAGAAAAGAGAAAGTTACTCAAGTTTATTCAGTTTAAATTAAATCAATTGTTGATGAATATGGTTTAATAATCTTTATTGACAATGAATTGTGAAGATACAAAAATTAGGTGAAAAGTGTTCAAAATTAAACTTGTGCATTGATAATGTATTTATTTTAAGAAGTTGTATTCAAAAATTCACAGATTTGACTAAATTTGTTCAAGTATATGCAGAAACGAATGAGAAACATTATGTCAATATGAGATTGTGAATATAAGATCTCAAGCAGCACAAGAAGTACCAGATACAATTGATAAGTGTTTCAATTAAACAAATTAATTTGGTATGTGTAGAAAATCCGCACAAAGCTGCTAGTTCGATGAAACTCTTCCTTTTGAAGAGCAAAATATATAATGAGTATAATGAAGAAGGTTGGCGGGAAAGTTTTGACGTATTTCATCTATAGTTTATAATACCAAAATACGTCAGAACTTTCCTCCCAATTTAATATATATAGTAAATGGAAATATCACTTTTTGCGAAATAATCCTTGTCTGGCAACTTTTAATTCATTACAAGTTACATTATACCAAATGTATTTGATAATAATAATCTACATTGTGAAATATGATCTAGTTGAATAAGAACCTAGTCAATTGAAACTAATTATATTTGTTCCAATCGAAATTTTTGTTCTTTTAGTTGTTAGAATTAAGCTCCTTCTTCTTGGTTTGTGGAACTTGATCGGCTTAATCTATGTGCTACTTGGGATTTAATGAAAACAAATTTTTCTGTTTATATCGCGCTTTACAGGAATAATATAAATATTTTCTACAACAGCATTCAATAATCTGTTATATAAAATTTGAATTGGTACATCAAATCTTTAATGCTACAATTCATTGAGAACAAAGGGAAACATAACCCTCTCCCTTGATTCGATTTCGGCCTATCGCAGCAGTGAAGTGTTGAAAAACAATTGAAAACTCAAATTTAAAATGCCAATCTTTGTTACATATTTCGAGTGAAATATAAAGAAAACGGTGTTCTCTCCAATGAAATAACTTTATTTGAGTAAAGTGAAATTTTCAAGTAAATAAATTATTCATTTCGCTTCACCCAAATGAATATTTTCATCTGTATATTCAGAAATATATCTTAAATATCCAAGTATAAGAGTCTTCAATGATATCTTAAAATAATGTTATAGAATTTTCAGATAACGAAAAAATTGTCCAATATAAAACCATATAACAAATATATTTTAGAGGGTAAATAACTTTTAGAAACTTTTTTGGTATTTTTGGATTTCACACTATACCATCTGAACTACAAGTGAGAACTTTTTATTTAATATAACATAATTGTACACATTCTGTATTTTACCAGTTTCAAAGGGACTGTTATATTGATGAATATCATACAAAATGATCATAATAAAATGACAAATTTATAATGAATTAGTGCATGTGAAAGTAGTATCATTTCTTGGTGTTTGATGATCAAATCTTCGACAACGAATGAAGTAAGCATAAAGTGAATGCTTGCTGGAAGTAAATATTTTCCTTTGTTACATGCCTTATTCCTCATTACAATGATCACATGAAGCACAAATGAACTAAACCCATGAAGAACCTATACCTACGGACCTACAAAGAATTCATACGTCAATTGATTTTGGCCATCAAAGTGATTCCTGTTGAAAATTCCTGGATGGATGAGATTTCGAACAGTTGTAGGAAAATTCTATTCTAGGAACATTTGTTGGTTGTTTACTTCCAAGCAATTACTTGAAAATGTCTATAAAATGAACTAAAATTCCAAAATGTCTTCAAAAATTCAGGTGTCTCGAGAATTCAATATTAATCATTAGTATTTTTGTCTGGTTCTGCTCGGTCTTCGTCGTAGGAAATGCTAGGATTTATCTGGATTTGCCTGGCATTTTCAACAGGGTTATAAGGATGATGTCCCATGGATGTCGCTAAAAAGATGCGAAACCGAAGGTTGAAAGAAAGGAGAGATGATCCATCTCTAGTGACCTTTCTTTTCAACCATCGGTTCCGCACAACGCAATACGCATCCTTCTTTTTAGCTGCACAGCCACAGAACTGCAGGATATCACCCTCTAAAAGAGGATGGAAAATGGATAAGTTCAGTCGCTCAAATATTTATTCAATATACACTTGAAACCATGGAAACCTCTAATTTTCCTCGACGACATTCGACACAACTTTGAATGTTTCATTTGATAAACTCACGTGGATTGAAATGAATTGAAGAGTATTTTGCAACAAATCTGATACCTGATATCGACTTTTTACATTTGAATTTTTAGTCAGGAAATATTTGATAATACAGAGAAATATAAGCAATAATGGATAAAGATCCTGATTATGAAGTGATACTCGAACGAATGAACAGTTTGTTAACAAATTTCATTGAAAAATTATGCGCTGGGGTGATATTATTTTGTATTTTGGATTCGTAATGGGACGTTTTTTGAATTTGAATGAATAAATCAACGTTATTCAACAGGCGTGTCTTTCTGCGTTGGTGAACTATAAAGATGTGCATAAATTCTTATCTCGCGATGAAGTTCATTTACTTCATCAGGTGTCCAATTTATGCGAATCTATGGCCGACAGGCATGAAGAACATTCAATTGCGCATAGTAAGTTCAATAGAATTTATTCTTTCTGCGCTAGTGGTCTACTTTCTTCTCCCTTATTCTTCCTCGGAATATTTTGAACTCGTTAAGTTATTCAAAATAGACTGGAATGATTTGTAACATGATGATTTCCCAGTAAAGATTCCATCACTGGTTGAAGAAACCCATTGATTCTCGCCAAATCTCATTGAATCCTATTCGGCGATTTTTTTTTCTCGGGCAATGTTCTGGCCAAATCTCGTGAAATTTAATTCTGTCAGATGTCATGGATTTTTCAAATCAGGGATTAGATTCGAATAAGAGTTCTGTCCATTCCTGATGAATTTTGAATATCCAGAACATTTTAAAATCGTCCAAGACATTTTTTACCCTTTCTAGAATATCTTTCAGATGTTATTGAGAAGCATTTGAAATACTATTGTTCGCGTTACACCAATTTTCGCACAATTTTCTTTGTTTCTACACAAAATTTCTCAAATTTTGTAAAAAAAAAAAAACACCAGGGCGAAGTGAAAAACACGATATTTATAAGTGCGAAATGGTTTTGATTGCATGAAAATAATGTTTATTTAGGAGGCAGAGCTATCGATGGAGCGGGAGATAATGCAGATCTTGGTAAAGACATTGAAAAGGAATCTTTCTTCCTCAATTCGAAATTCGAATATCTTTTGGAGGTGAGATTTTCTTTAGTATGTATCGATACATATCGATCATAACTTCATTATTCCCATATAGGACACCTATGTTGACTCTCCGTAGAATTCAGAGAGAAAAAAAGGGATCGGTGGATATCCCTGGTTAAGAGAACCATGAACATGGACAATGTTCTGACCAAATCTCATGAAATTTCATTGTCAGATTCGATGGAGAATACGAAAAAATGGGCTAAAGATTTCTCGGAGAGGCGACACAGGGGTCCTGCATGAATACTGATAAATACTGTACCGCATGTTCCTACGTCGCCTCTACGTTGCCTTTTCGTTCATCTATCTTGTATCTACACTGGAAAAAAAAAACTAGGGAAGTGATCGAACCACGAGGCGAGATTGAATACGGCGAACCTCACCGCGTGGTCCAATCAACTGAATATCAATTGAAATCATTGAATATGAATTAATTTCAATCTATATTCAATTGACTTAACCACCCTGTTTAAAGAATCTTATTGAACCGATTGACTCTCATTAATTCCGATGCATAAAACCGATTCAAGCCCATTAAAAATTGATTCTCAATGGGTTTGAATCAGTTTTCTGCATCTGATTGACGTACACTGCAAGGAAGAAGTAGTGAGACCAACCCTGCGCAAAGTTGAATACGGTGAACCTCACGGTGTGCCCCCTGCTTAAAGAATTTCATTGAACCGATTGACTCTCATTAATTCCGATGCATAAAACCGATTCAAACCGATTAAAAATTGATTCTCAATGGGTTTGAATCAGTTGTCTGCATCGGAATCAATGAGATTCTTTAAGCAGGGCACACGGTGAGGTTCACCGTATTCAACTTTGCGCAGGGTTGGTTTCACTACTTCTTTCTTGCAGTGTACGTCAATCATTTATCCACGTAGAATCCACGGAGATTCGACGTGGAAATTGGTGGCTGTGCTGTTAGGGAGACTATATGAATATGTATGAGAGTTTTTGACAGATCTTATCGCGCCATGGGAACGTGCATCAATTAGTACAAAAATTATTGGAGCACATCTCCCCATCTATGAAGAAATTATTAGACGATATGCAGTTTTTTGTCAATCATGTTTCGGAAAGATTAAAAACAACACCTCAACAAGAACGTAGCCGCACAATCAAGTTACGCAAAGCTCATGATGATTTAATGAAGTCTGGAACAGAAATAGAGCGTAAGTGTGGTCAAATATAATGTTGAAGATACATTGGAATTGAAAATTTGTGGGGATTCAGGTTTGCAGAATTCCTTGGAAGAACAAAGGAAGAATTTTAATGATTTCGTTCAAGAGATTACCCTCAAAATTGAAAACAATATATCGGCTGTGGAGTATACCAAGCGACATACCGAAGAAGCAATTGCGGATAAAGTGTAAGTGGATCAGGAAAAGAAAATTACAGTTATCAAATTGTGAAAGGTATTGCGTTTGAAAATCATATGGAGAAAATTTTGTTGGGATTATTTATAACACCCCTTATGAAAAAGTAGTAGAAACAGCAATGATAACCCTGGTGGAAATATTTCTCTGAGAATTTCTGAAGAACCCCTGGTGAAAATGAAGCGTATACACAAAGCGCGGAGGAAGCGTATACGAAGCGAAAAATGTTTCAATTCTCTCTTCATGAAACGTGTGATGCCCCCTTATTACTGTGAAGTAATGAAATCATACGTTCCATATACGCTTCATAAGCTTTCGATCCCGTTTCACACACTCTTCATGTGAAGTAATAGTGAGTTGTATTAAACGTATGCGAATCATACCTATTCTGATTTCAAATAATATCTTTATGCGATTGATCCCAACGATGATCAATGGCTAAGTGAATAAGACTCTCGGCTACCGTTGTAAAAGTCCTCGGTTCGAACCTCGCTATAGGGTTCAATTTTTTAAATTTCATACGCTTCTTTTGTTTCAACTCCCGCTTCGCATACTCTTTGTATCCTTTCCATTCAAGCTCTGTATACTTTCCATTATCGTTTTTGTTACCCTCCAGCACACGTTTCGTTTGCTCTTCTTTGCCGCTTCCATTTTCACCTCTCAAAATTCGAACATTCTCTGTAAATCTCGGCAAGTCTCTATAAAATTCAGGATAATTCTGTGAATCTCTGAAAATATTCTGAGCATTTCTGAAAAACTCTCAAAATTGGAATTTCCACCAGGGAAGTTTCAAGGATTTCATTATTATCGCAATAATATGCTCATATGTTTAGGAAACAATCAGAAATAGAACGAGAAATCATGAGCAATGAATATAAAGAAAGAATAACATCCCTGCAAATGGAAATAGAGTCTATGAAATACAATCTGGAACGAGTTAAAGGGGAAAATCAAGTACGAGAGGAAGAGCTTCATAAATTATGGTGAGAGTACTTTGAATGTGCGTTGGATTCTTGGACGTAAATTGGAATTATTTGTTTGATTTCCTTTGGTTTTTTTTGTAAATTGAACTCCTACAGACACCTATAGACACCTACGTCGCCTGTCTGTAGAATACAAGGAAAAGAAGGAGTCGGTGCCCACCTAACAAACCACAGTTTTTGTCATGAGAACGTTACTGCAACAAGCTGGTGGCGAGTAATTTCACACCCACGCATGTAACAGGTTCCCAGACAGCACAACGTGCCACTGGAACGTTTATGGAAGGTTTATAGAACGTAAGAGACGTTTTCTGAACGTTCAGAAAACGTCCCAGAGACACATTGTGCTGTTAGGGTTACCATACATCTCAAATTATTATAATTTTGCGTCTACATTAGTGAATACAGAATACTACAGAATATTAATATAACAGATGTAATGTAACCTGTTGGATGCTTGAGTGTGAAATTACTCGCAACTTGTTTGTTGAAGCAACGTTTTCGTTACAAAGACTGTGATGTGTTAGGTGGGATGTCTTTACACCGGGATACACAGCCCAGATAAAAATGACGGTTAGAAACAGATGAAAACTATCCAAATCTAACGGAGTTAATATCCCAGCAAACACAACTGCGGGCGTTTCAAAGGACCAGTAACGGCTCTTCAACGGCATTGCAGGACCATTAGCGGCCCATTGAAACGTCAGTAATTATTGTTTGTAGGGATATGTTTTCCAAAAACACATATTCCCAGATAGAAAAGCATGCTCTGAATGTTTTGTCACATAACGTGCCGTAAACATACTATCATGAACTCCGCTCAGCTTGCAATGATGCGTAGAATGTACACATTATGTTTCAATTATGGTGCCATCACCTCGTTTTGCTACCAATAACAATGTTTTATGCGGAAACACCTTGGCGCCATGATGCGAACATTTCTTGGCGTGCATGTCACCATTATGATGGCATTATGGAGACATTTTTCTACCTGGGTTGGCTCCCTTAGATTCAGATGGAGGTTTCATCCGTTTTTCACGGCCATTTTTAACAGGGAGGGGTGGATCCGGGAATGAATTGGGGGAGGGGGAGGGCATGGACATGGGCATATTCCTGCGACCTGCCCATACAGGACAGTCACCGAAGAATTACATCGCATCTCCGTAGAATTAAGGGAGAAGCAAGGGAGCGGTGGATATAACGTGGTACGATGGAGAAGCAACGTAGAGGCGACGGAGAAATGTCCGAGCCGTTTTTTCTGGCGGACATTTCTCCGTTGTCTCTACGCCGCTTTTCCATCGTACCACGTTATATCCTCCGCTCCCTTGCTTCTCCCTGAATTCCACGGAGAGGCGACGTAGGTGTCCTGTGTGGGTGATGACCTTTTTTCCAAGTCGGACTTGGATTTGTCGCAGATTCAACAATAAAAATGGACTTTTCTTGAGTTAGAGGGGTCTCATGATCCCCGTGAGCCCCCCCCCCCCCTCTAGATCCGTCCCTGCGGATACAGCGTGGTCCGACGGAGAAGCAACATAGTGTCAACATTTTGTCGACATTTCTACGTCAACTCTTAGGCAGGAAAATTTTTGTCAGTTTTCGACTGAATATTACAGTCAGTGAATTTCAAATACAACCGTCCCAAAAATTTGATATCCCTTTTTGATAGGATAGTCTAATGTTGTAATTCCGGATAAAACCAGGTGGAAATTTCATCAGTTTTTGACCGAATTATCATGGACAAAATTGTTCACAGCCTGATGATAATGTTTTGCTCGGTTTTGCCTGGTATTTTCAGCAGCGAAACGATTAGAGGCAATCTCGTCCCAATATTTTTAAGAGTGATGGAGTTAAAACCCATACGGCGAAAGAGTCCTTTCAAAGAGCCCCCGACGCTCCCGTTATGACAGTCAACATGAATTAATTATAAATAATTGATATTCCAAATTGAACTCTTTTGATGGATAACCTAATGTTCATGAAGAATTTTTCAGGCATTCAGCATGTATTCGTTTTGAATTCATTGAATTCATATTGAATTCACTTCCACTGTCATAACGGGGACTGTTCCAGAATTCTTCATGAATTCAAACAGATAATTTTTGCTGTCTGGGAATATATTTTTGACATTATTTCAACTGATCGAGTTGTCTTTATTATTGAATAGTTCACAGGCCGAAAGACAATGCCTTGCTATACTGGATAGATACGATAAAGATATAGGCGCAAACTATCGATTGATGGAGGAATTGACCGAAGAATTGAATGGTTTGAAAGAAAAAGAAGAGGAGTATAAGGTACTTTTGAAAAATCTAAATTAATGCATTATTTTTCTTGTTCGAAACATGCACCCAGACAGCACAGAAAGTTCTCTGGATGTTGTATAAACATAATCTTGGTTCCGCGTGTGTTGGTGCCCAAGGCACATATTTTCCAAATGTTTAGAGTACCTTCGCTTTTGATGCACATGAATACGTACCGAGCACGTTCTTTTCATATACTACGGGACGTTCTTTCCGCGTTTTCTAAACGTGCTTCCATGAAAACTAACCTTTTAAAAACATATGTGCAACGCCGCGGAACGTTCTGAAAACCTTTCCTTGAATACGTCCCAAGAACATTGCAAGAAGACATGAATAGAACTAAACGGGACATTTGCATGTTCCTGCGACATACATGCGCCGTTTTTAGAACATCATGAGACGTTATTTGCACGTTCTCTGTGTAACCAAGCACGTTTTCGGAACGTCCAGAAAACCTCCCGGTGCTGTATGGGCATGTATCTTCTCAAATTCCCGCTGAAAATGCCAGGCAGATCCGGACAAAAGATAGTTCTCAGGCTGTGAACGGTGTCTATTCCGGACCCGATTTACCAGGCAATTTTCAGCAGGGATGGCAATATCTAGTCTCTAGAAAAAATAACTTACACGCAAATTTATACGGATTTTAGAAAAGATTAGCTGAACAGAGCGTTATCTACGAACAATGCAAACAAGAACGAGAAGAAATCGCAAGAAAAGCTTTTGAAGAAGATGTTGATCAATTCACCCAGAATCATGCTGCTAGAACCATCCAAAGAGAATGGAGAAGATCTCGTATCCGTGCTGCAGCCAAGAAGAAGAAAAAATCAAAGAAGAAGTAGAGAAAGTAATTTTTTCTGCTGAAGATACTAAATAGAAACGGATTCGACCAGACAAAAACCGAATGCAAAGTCTAATTGTTCTCCAACACACATTTCGTGTCTTATAATATCCATGGAATTCTATGTCATACTGGAATGAGCATTCCTTAGCAGCGATGTCGAAAGCTTTTTGATGCAATGGCCAAAGCTGCCAGATTGGAGGGGTTGATTAATTTTCTAAGAGAATCTACCAATGAATTGGCCCCATTGAATGAAATGACCAAGGAAGAAACTCTACCCTAACAGCACAATGTGTCTCTGGGACGTTTTCTGAACGTTCTGAAAACCTCTCCCACGTTCTATAAACCTTCCATAAACGTTCCAGTGGCACGTTGTGCTGTCTGGGTAGTTCCCCCTAACCTGGCAACAGTAGCATTGGCCTATATTCAATCGAGAGTTCCCTGGTAAAAATCGAACGTGCTTGAAACACCGTCAAAGCGTGCAATAAAGTGACAGAAGCGTTTGTGAAAAGTTCCGACCACCAAATGACCCTAAGGCAAATTTGGTTGAGCGTGCTATCACATTTCATTGAACGTCCAACGCACCCTTCTTACTGAACACTCTTCTCCAACTCTTCAATAACTCTTTCCTGATGTTTACAATCCCAGAAAACAAAACGAACGAGTCCACGATCGCCCAATCTCATGGACATAATGATGCATGAACAATTGACCAATGATTGTACTATCCCGAAGGGAACATGAAGCTCCGACGAACGTTCAGAATAGATCATGATAGATCAGACTGAAGCTCCGTTAGAGCTCAAGTTTAGATTCGGAAACGTTCGACGAAGGTCCGATGAACGTTGAAATGTCCGCTTGAAAATAGCTTGAATGAAGGTTCATAGAACGTTTATTAAAGATTCTACAAAGATTCATTCAACCTTCAGTTTTTTATGTTTCAGACGGAATTACAATTATAGTTAGAAATGCCCCAATCTTTCATTTTTTCGTGGAAAAATATACTTTGAAAAAAACTTTGATCGAAAAATTGCAACTCGAACGAACCTTTAGCAAACGTTCGATGAACGTTTTATAAACGTTCATTCAAACTATTTTCAAGTGGACATTTCAACGTTCATCGGACCTTCGTCGAACGTTTACGAATCTAAACTTGAGCTCCAACAGAGCTTCAGTCTGATCTATCATGATCTATTCTGAACATTTGTCGGAGCTTCATGTTCCCTTCGGGATCAGAATGGCTAATGCGTGAATACTATCAATTATTATACAATCATTGATGCACAACAGTTGCAGTAGTCTTCAATGCATGGATCATTGGTCAATAATGTGTTAACTTATCATATAGTTAATTGTAAAATCGTGAACGACTTCAAAGTGTCCATGATTGTACAATCATTAAACCACTTTGTTTTCTGGGATGTTTCGGTAGTGAAGGTTTTCAATACGCTCATAGAACTTCCCTTGTGTATATGTTTTGATTGATTGAGAATTATATGATTTTGAGGTTAGAATGTTTAGAGGGTATTCTTTACCTTTTATACCAGTTGTTAAGCTAAAAAATTTTATTTGTATTCAAGATACATTTACCAATATAATTACTTAACAACAATTGTTTTGAATTATCGAACTGTAATTTGATGATGTTTGATATGTGCAAGTTAATTAAATTCTTTTGCACACTGAATGATTACACATGAGATATTGAAATTGATTTGTAAACTTTCAGGATGAAAAATCATTTTAATTCAATGAGAAAGATTGAATTTCAAACACATTCCCTTATGACACAGTTCATCAGGGAAATAAAGTTCCAATTTTTCAATCACCGATGTTAGCCTAGCGGTAAAGGACTTTCTCCCGAGTTCAGAAGTTCTTGGTTCGATTCCCCTTGGCAAATTCTTTTTTTTTTACTTTCTTTGGGTTCACTTTCATGCACGCTATACATCCGCCAAATGACTCCTCCGAAACGCTTCTGACACTTTGAATTGACCCTTCGATTACTCTTGTAGGACTCTCTAATAACGTCTTTGTAACTCTTCCCAGAACGCTCCATTTTCACCAGGGTTGACTCCAACGTTGAGGGAAACAGTTTCCCCATCCTGCTGAAAATGTCAGGCAGAAACGGACTGAAAATCGTTATCAGGTTTCGTACAATTTCTTCCCCAGGTAATCCAGCAAACACTGACAAATTTCCCTGCTGAAAATGCCAGGCAGATCCGGACGAAAAATAATTGTCAGGCTTTGAACGGTCTTTATCCCAGGAAATCCGGTCAAAAATTGAAATCTGTCCGGAATCACCAAATATGGAATACCTTGTCAAAACCTAACAGAAAAAATTTTGTCAGGTTTTGATAGGATATTCCAATTTGGTGATTCGGACACACCTAGGTAGATATTTTGTCAGTTTTTGACAGGATTTCCTGGGACAAAGACCGTTCAAAGCTCGACAACTATTTTTTGTCCGGATCTGCCTGGCATTTTCAGCAGGGTTTCTATCTACGGCCAGGCACATTGTCGGTCCGGTACTTGGCGTACTACCGATCTAGATGATCTAAATCACTTTTCAACCTCTTTGATTGCTTGAAAAGCTGACCCGATCACCTAGATCAGCTACTTCGGAAGCCTCCTACAACAAGCAATAACCTCTGGTTCTACTTATGTGCATCGTGCGACGTTCTGAAAACGTGTTCAATAAAGGTTTTCATTCTTGGAAACCAAGTATTTTATTTCTAACCTATAAGAATGTGTATTCATAGCAGAACCGGCTCCATGGCTGAGGGGTCAACGCACTAACTTTCAGACATGGATGTCCGACATGTTTGGGGGTTCGAATCCCTGACTAATTAATCCGCCTTTCTTCCCAACGGTAATGCCGCGAGAGGGGAAATGGCGGTTGGTGCGTCAACCAACATTTATCCCGAAAGCGGCTACCACCGTAAGGCTGGCCTCCCATGGACCGGAATTCGTTCCGGCGGAATGAAAATTGAACCAATGCACAATTTTTTATAGATTTCTGATAGAACGCTCTAAAAGAAATTGTGAAAGCGATTGGTTTAAAGTCATTCCGCCGGAACGAATTCCGGTCCATGGGAGGCCAGCCTAATAGGGAAACGACGGTTGATGAGTTAGGGAATTTTACCTCAACCGCGTAGGTTAGGTTGGAACCACGCTTCCCCCCGGTCCAATTGGCCTTGACAGCGTGAAGAGACCGGGTTAACACAAAAAAAATATCTATAAAAGGCCCCTCCAACTCGACCTCCTCCGTGTTCACATAGGAGCCTTCCGAAGTAGCTGATCCAAGTGATCCGGATCACTTTTCAAGCATTTTGATTGGTTGGAAAGTGATCCGGATTACTTGAATCAGCTACTCCGGAAGGCTCCATAATGTCCAGAAATTTGTAGATGGCTCCACACGACTGTTGGCTGACACTTCAACTTAAGGGGACACCAGCGTACCGACTGAGTCAACATTTTCTCGGCAAGAATACTCTGAACTGAATTCTTGGAGAAGTATGAGATTTTTCAGGAAATATTCTTCAGTACTTTATCTATCGCGTTACATCGCCCAAATTTCGAATTTCGAAGAAAAACTTTTTATCTCAATCAGTAAACAAAATTTGTCCTGCGAAATTCGAAAATAAGTTTCTTGGCCCATAAATACACAAATTTACACAAATCGCAACACCAGTTTATTTTGACAATTTGTAAAATTAAACTTTTTGGTTATGTTTATCAATTGTTTCAGTCCACTAGATGGTTCCCAACACAGCACCACAGGTCCAGAAGAATTCATAAAGAATTCTTATTGAACTGATTGTGTTCTTCAAGAATTCTCCAGGGACTGTGGCGCTGTATAGGTCATGACCTGAATTTTGACGAACATTATGTGAAAATGAGTAGTATTAAAAAATGTGTGAGTCGGAGGGGCCTGATTTGTCATTTTAGAAAGGGATAAAAGTATCAGACAACCACAAAAATCACGTTGTATTAGTGCAGTGAGCACATCCCACTCCATTCCCTGGTGGACATCAGTATACCCGACACACAGGATGCTTCCGAATGCGAGAGCCCTTGGCCTCGGGAGCCATGATTCAGCCAATCGGAATCCAGTATTCTAGCCGTAGGGGCTAGCCCCTGCCTGTAATCGGAAGCATCCACAAATGCCTCGAAGGGCAGTTGACCCGGATTTTCATGTCCCGAAGGTTCAATATCCCAAAATTCGTCGATTGGGCCATACCAAGTAACTTAATCCAGATTTTTTAGGGAGTGATCAATTAGCGAATTTTGGGAACTGGCCTTTCAGGATATTTTCATTCGCGACATTGGAATTTGGGTCAATTGGTCTTCGGACCATTTGAGCGTCAGGCTTATTGCTGTCTACCCACTTCCTCCCTCAAACATGGGGGATCTAATTGCTTTCAGTATAACGAACTTTCGGTCTGTTAGCCATGAGGTTGCAAGTGCCCGAAAGGCTACTTACCCAAATACAGTGAAGTCTGTAGCTAGTTGAGAAGAGCTAGGACCTTATAGTAATTACCCATGGATCCACAAACGATTGTCTTTCGGGCACTTGGTACCTTACCGTCCGACCGGTACCCTAACAGCACTCGGAGGTTTTTGAAACGTTCTAAGAACGTCCGGACGTATTTCAAACGGCCTCAGAACTTTGTGTTGTCTGGGTAATAAACCCAACTTCGCCATTATCAGTTGATCATTAAGGATATTTAGTGAATTCAATTAAAATCGCCAATTTCCAGCCAATATCAAGCAGTCTGGATTCTTGCATATCACCCGCTTGTCTTCGGGTCTATCTAAGGTTGGCCTCCCATGGACCGGAATTCGTTCCGGCGGAATGACTTTAAACCAATCGCTTCCACAATTTCTTTTAGAGCGTTCTATCAGAAATCTATAAAAAATTGTGCATTGATTCAATTTTCATTCCACCGGAACGAATTCCGGTCCATGGGAGGCCAGTCTAAGGCCGACTTCAATCCAGGCCAGAGTCTTGAATCTGGCAACATCGTCCCCATGCTTAACCTCTCTTGACGACAGACGAGGGGGTGAGGGAGGGAAAGAGGAAGGGTCAGCTCATCCCTTCACTCTTTTCATGTCAATGACGTTTCCATCCACTTATGTAAAACCTCCATGCTTGCTCCGGTAGTATGCGAGAAGCCCGAATGGCACTTGAGCCCGAGTGGCGTTAGCCCGACTGCATTTAACCCGAATGACAGTTGACCCGACTAATGATAAAAATATAATTAAATAAAATGGAAAATTAATCGAAATCAAAGCGTAATTAACCTTCAATCTATACATCTGTACAGTAAAAGGTTGAATAAGCTTTGATTCCGATTAATTTTCCATTTTATTTGATTATATTCTTATAACTAGTCGGGTCAACTGTCATTCAGGTTATAATCCGGTCGGGCTAACGCCAGTCGGGCTTAAGTGCCATTCGGGCTTATTAGCAGTCGGGCTCCTCGCATACTACCCTTGCTCCCTCTATTCTAATTAATACCCTGTGTTGATGGCCCTGCAAATTTAGGATTTACAAGTCCATTTCTAGAAGAATTTGCAATCCAACGTGTTCATACTTTTGGATCCTTCCTACGATTGGGCAGGATTCATAAGTTCAAGATTTAGAACACGATAGCAGAGTTCATGCGAGACCGGCTTAAATGCACACAAAATACAATTTTTGGAACACACCTCTGATGTGACTGCTGTTTCCCCTACTCCTTGTGTTATTTTGGTGCAACATATACACACGTAAATCCGCACACATTCAACGTCATTCAACATCAACATATCATTTCCCTGGGTAGCTTTGTACGTCAATTGAAATTATATATATTTTATTGTATAGTACTCACAAAAAAAAATGGCGTATCGTGGTGTCAAAGGTTCCGATCCTTTCGTTTCAAAAACGTCACGAAATGAACGTTTCGCGCAAATGTCGAAACAAGAACAAATTATCCAACAAAAGAAGTTGGAAATACAAGCAAAAATGCAGGAGCAAAAAGCCAAAGAAGCAGTCGAAAGTGTGAAAAAGTCGAGCACATCAACATCATCGACTACTGGAGTTAACAAAGTCAATCCACCTAAGTGAGTTGTTTACCAGAAATTTTATTCATCCAACTCTGTTATGAATTTCAACTTTTGTTGATATAAATTTTCGTGGACGTGTCTTTTTAAACTGTGCACGTCGTGATATTTCTGTAATTCAAAATTTTCTTCTTTTATGGCAATGTCAAAGAAACCAAGGACAACATTATTTATGAATCATATTCTTTACTTTATTTATAAATAATGGTTAGTTGAATAAATAAATGTACGAGATTGTTTTTTTATCAACAAATCATTGATTCAATCCTCATTCTAATTTTTCAAAATTGTTTTCCCTTATTTATTATATATATATATATAAAATCCTCTCATTGTTATTTAAAATAATTTTTTAACACGCAGTAGCGTAATGAATCCAGTTTGTAGATTTAATATGATTTTGATGAACATTAAATTTTTAAGGTGTTAGGATATTAGATAATACCTTACCAGTTTCATGAAAATGCTTTCAAGTGTGAAAATGGTGATGACAATTGAATCAATGAAGTTGAAACTCTACAGTAACTGTTTCACCCTCTAATTAGATTTCATTGGAATATTTTTCATATTAAGAACTGCTTGAGCACATTCCAATTACACAGTCGATTCATTTGAATTATTGCTCAAACATTTCTGTCAGAAAATCATATCAATCGATCGTTAATATCATAAATATTGTTCGTCGAGTTCAATCATTAGATCTACAAATGGAGAGATATCCTAATCTCGTTTTGAATTCTATTCAAAATAATTTTTCATATTGCAAATTTTAATTGTTCACCAGGAAAGAGGATGAAAAATCTGCTGCTGTGCCTGCTACGGTAAATTTATTTGCCAATGATGGCAGTTTTCTCGATCAGTTCAAGAAGATTGCCAGTAATAAAAGTACCAAACACGAAACCCCACAATCCAAAAGCGAAGAGAAAAAAGAAGAAAAGAATCATGACAGTTCGAGGGATCGAGATAAAAGATGGAATAACGAAAAGAATAGAGATTGGGAAAATAGAAGAGATAGAAGAAGAAATGATTCCAGATGGAGCAGAACTTCGGATAGAAGACATAGTTCGTCATCTAGTCCATCACCTACTAGACACAGATCCTCTCCAAGCCCTGATTCTAGGCATAATTATCATCAACAATCGCTAAATGGACCACGATCCCATTTCAATCAACAACAACAATTTACCTCCCAAAGCAATAATCCAACTGCTTCCATACCTCCATTGATGTCTCAACCTGTTATGCAGATGACTAATATACCACCACCAAACATGAGGAGTATGACACCTAATGTACCTCCTCCTAACATTCCAAGGATGCCACCACCTAAAAATGTTAATAATAATTATTCAAATTTAGAAAATCATTCCAACAATCCTGGTATGTCTATCCCTCCTCCGCATATAATACGTCCTCCTCCACCTCCCGTTCAAAGTATTCCTCCTAATACAAACATTCCCCCGCCTAACATCCAAATGTCTCAAAGCGTAACGGTACCTACCATACAAAATGTAAATGTACCTCAAACCTCGGGTGCACAACATATAATACCTCCACCACAACAATGTAACATACCGCCTCCTAATAATTTACAGCCACCGCCGAACATCCCACCGCCAAATATTCCACCTCCGAATATGCTACCACCCATGTCACAAATGCCACCGAATATGATGCCGATGACCACATCTCAGACAATCGTAGTTACAGTACCAAGTGTTCCAAACATACCACCGCCGAATGTCATGCCGCCAATGATTATGTCCGCTCCTCCTCCTGTACATACCGTACCATCCTCTATAAATTCCGTCCCACCTCCAAATTTGAATATTCCACCTCCAAATGTACCACCGCCAGCGATTATTCAAAATGCACCTCCACCGGCTCATCTTATGCAAACTGCGTATCCATTACCTAATCAAGTACCATTATCCGTGGGACCGCCAAATGTCCAAATACCACCACCAGTAAGGCCGCCGACCAATCTACAAGGTTCTGAACAATTAGGTATGATATTAACGATTAAGACTATCATTTGTAATACGTTTAGAAATGAAAGAATACCAATTCGACAATTATTTGTAAGATCAGATACGATTTATTTGTATTGTCAAAGTAGAGTTATGTTTAAAATATGTTGAGACATTTATTGTATTGAGACTGACGAAGGGTTCTAAGTGTGTCCCGTAGAGGCTGAGCAGCTGGCACGCATCGTGGCTGATTGCGGAGATGAAATTGAACAAGAAGTGCGAGAGAAGAATGCCCAAGATCCTAAATTATGGTAACTACTGTCCTCACTGGCCCTCAGTTTTGTATTTTCCTATTCTCCCTTCATCCTCTATAAAAATTTGTCTATGAAATGTTCAAAGTGCACATGAAGATTCATCAGAGAAACACAAAATCTCGATTTATAACATTTCTTTTATAGAACAAAGAAAATAATTCATGTGCTCTTATTACTTTGATTTAACAAGCGTGAATTGTTGCGAGAATCTGTTTTAACCTTGTTACTTTTAGTAACCGACTTGTCCCTATAATTGTACATTTTGAGTTTCCATTCATTTAACTTTGTATCCTTGTTGTCTTCTTTTTTCGAGTTTAATTTCAACTGATAACGCATCGAACGTACTTAGTATTTTTATTATTCATTTTAAAATGAATATCTGGATTTATGATTTGTAATTTCTTACATCATATTGATTTTTACTTTTCTTCCTCGATGAAATATTGTTCGTGCAATCATGTAACAATCACAATCCACGTTGAGATTAAACATTGTAGATTTAAGACTTTTTTTACATACAACAGGTACAGAAGGAGTTTGTGACATGATCGATTGGCAGTTTATCTGTTTGTACTCAAAATTATTTGAAATCCTTGCATATTTCTTTTTTTTCTTTTTTTTTCTGTGAATGCAAACTATCTAGGTATATATCTTACTTGACAGCGTTTTAAGTATTGTTTTAATCAAGGTTTCTGCACCAAAAGCAAAGTGCAGCGTATCTGCAGTACAGGGGACTGGTGGCTAAGTTTCGCGCTGAAAAGATTAATAAGGATCCAAAGGGTAGTGGAGCAGAACTTTATTGCCCCGAAGAAGCTTTTAGCGATAACGAAGATGGTGAAAGATCTCAAAAACACTGTCCTCAAAATGGTATATTGTTTTTTTTTTGTTTTTTTATTCAGTCGGTATTTAAAAACGATTTCATCGAATTAAATTGAATTTTTATTCGTTTAGATCGATCAAAAGAGGATTCGCGAGAAGAACGTAAAAGAAAACGAAGAAGTCGTTGGGGGGATCCGGATAATAAGATTACTATTCCTGGATTGAATACATCAGCGGTTCCAGGACTGACGCAACCTGGTATAGCCATACCAGGTCAAATCGGTCAGCCAGCGATTATCATCCCTCCAACGAAATCACAAAATACCAAAGGAAAGAATCCCATGCTAACTAAAATATCACGCAATGATCCGGCATTGATACAGTATGCGAGACAAACGTTTGGAACGTTAGATCTCAGCGAAGAACAGTGGAAGAAAGCGGAAGATCATTATAAAGTCAGTGAAATAACACGCTGATTAATTTTCACTTGTGATTTGATTGTTTAATGCATTATAATAATCCTTTATATTCCAGATAAATCTATTGTATCAAAATTTATTGAAGAAAAGAGAAGAAGTGAAACGTTTAGAATCACAAGGTAAACATAAATATGAATACGACAGTGACGAGGAAACCGAAGGTGGCACTTGGGAACATAAATTGAGATCCGCTGAAATGGAAGCAACCCAAATGTGGGCGGAAGAACTCACCGCCCAAGCTGAAGGGAAACATCACATTGGTGACTTTTTACCACCGGATGAATTGAAAAAATTCATGGAACAGTACAATGCTGTGAAACAAGGAAAAGAACCTGATTTAAGTGATTATAAAGAATACAAGCTTAAAGAGGATAATATAGGTATGAATTATTTGTTTTTTTTTTATACTTTAAAATCACATACATCAAACAGTAATGGATTTTATCATTATACCTTTAAGGTTTTCAAATGTTACAAAAACTTGGTTGGAGTGAGGGACAAGGATTGGGTAGTGAAGGAAGTGGTCGAGTTGAGCCCGTAAATAAGTAAGATTATTTTATTTTCATTCCTTAATCGTCGTAATGATCATCATAATGATTTTCATACGAATTTTATTGTTTTTTTTCAGAGCCACTAACAGACTCGATAGCGCTGGATTGGGTTCAGAAAGACCAGACGGAATATCGAGAGACGATGATGAATTTGATGCATACAGAAAGCGTATGATGCTCGCATACAGATTTAGGCCTAACCCATTAGTGAGTTTGATTTTGTTTAAATAAGATTCTAATTAATCGTACTTCTTTACTTCGATTCAATTTAATATCTCGAAGAATTTTAATCTTTTACGCATTCGTGAAAGAATAAAAGAAAATAATTAGCTTATGTTTTCTTGAATCCAAATAATGAAATGATGAGCTGTATTTCTGTGAGTGAGAGATTTGTCGTGAGAAATAAACATGATTGAGAAATGCTATCTGGAAAAATAAATAACCACCGACACAAGAATATCAATATATGGGACTGAGATACAAAACAACTGACATTGAAGTGCATGCATGATTCAAAATTCGACCCTATAATCACACGATAATAATTCATCAATGAAAACATGTTAATTACCGAACTTGAAGTATCGATAATTGTGCTGCTTATTCCAATTAATTTGTTTAATTGTATTAATCAAATATTTTATTCTTTATTTTGCAGAATAATCCGAGAAGACCTTATTACTGAAAATTCAACAGATTTTTCATATAAAAATTTTGCTTCTTAGTCTGAGAAATTAACTTTTCTATTCAATAGAATTGAATATTTTGTATAGTTAACGTTGAGTCAAATCAAATGTAATATGAATATTATTTCTGTGGATTTTTGTTGATTGGACGAAACAGTTGAATGAATTCAAAGAAAAATCATTCTTATCATTCATACGCATAAGTTGTTTTCAAATTCTTTTTCTTGCGGTTGATATTCAAGATTAAACAGACGGAAACAGGTCTTCAGAGAAGTGAACGATAAAATTTGTTCTGATAATCAAATGATGTTATAAATAATTGACTATCGAAATTGAATCATTGTATTTTATTCTTCTACACAATTTTTTGATATAATCTCTACTTATAAATATACCTGTATAACTTAATACTGTTCTTTTTTACCACTAAAACTATATCAAAATTATAATAAATAAAATTTATTGTAGCATAAATGTACGAATTGATGCTGTATAAATCGTTTTGTAATAAATTTCACTGTTTCAAATTTGCTGTTTTATCTAATCACATAGAATTTTAATTACATATATGTACATTCATGCATAAAATATTCAAATCAAAGATTCATGAACCGCTTACTTTTCTCTTTCACATCATTGCTTATCGAGTGGTAATATCGTTATAACATTTTCTTCTATTATCTCATTGTTTTTTGTGACTAGGCGAGAATTATTTGCTTTTCGAGATGGTATAGTGTACAGTTCAAAATTGATTATAAAGGAAAATCAACAGATAGTTTTTAGAATTTTTTTACACTTATTCGATGAACAAGTTTTGATTTCAGTGTATTTTTAGAATATCGTGTATACCTTGAGAAGATTGTGGAGGAAGTTTGTAGAAAACGTGTAAATATATGAAAAGTCATTTCAGAAATACTTGGTAATTATTTTGTTTTCGAATTTAACTATCTTGAAAAGACCTTATTGTGGATATTCATTAATCAAACTCTGATCAGAAGTTTTTATAACAATTTTAAACAATTCGTAATAACGTTCAACAAAAATATTGAAAAAATTCTGTTCGAATGTTGGAAAATATTTCTCTGAGGTAGAGTGGTTTTTTATCTGCTTTGTAATGGAAGATTAATAAATAAATTCTTCCTCTTTCAATAAAAAAAAATCATAATCGGGGGATATTTCATAGATATCATAGATAGATAGATTGAAATACGATCCAGAGAGAGAGGCAGACAGTTCTATTGCCTGTATTCAGATCTAAAAGATCTATCCTGATCTAACGTCTATTCTGATCTTCTAAAATTTTATGGAAATGCCAATAACTCAGTTGGTCTACAATAAGATATGTCTCTCTGTCAATTCCGTTGGAAAGCAGGTTAATGTGAAAATACTGCACCCAAATTCAGTGCCATTTAATATGCGAATTTGAAATTTGAATCAGTGATACCAGGAAACCCCGTGTTCGCCCCGACCATTAAATTATTTTTATAGATCTTCTATCGGAAGTTTATTATGGAAATATATCATGTGTGTAAGATTTTTACACGAATGAAAAGGATCAAAGAGATCGATGAAAGGGACAGAAATGGGTTTCCTGGCATCACTGATTTGAAATGAACTTTGAGAGATTTTGTATAGATTTATGAGACTTGTATCTAAAGACGAGCGATGTTTTTATGTCTAGTTTTTGCGAAATTCTATAAAATATATTAATAGAAACCAGATATCTTTTGTATAAAGAACATCGATGCTTTCAACATCGCCTATTTCTATTCTTTACCAGTGGAAAAATTCGAAAATTCATCGTACAGCGTAATTCACATGTATCAATTATTGGACGAACCTGTCTGTGCTGTGATAAGAGTTGATCAATCACGGATTCAACATCAAATGTTCACGGAAAAGATCCTGTGATCACTACAGCATCTTTTGTAATATTTACTACAACTATCGTTAGATCTACTTCACTGTTATTCAATGTTAACTGAGAAATTAATTGTTTCGACATATGTCCTTGAACAGAAAAAGTTCATTGAGAAATTTTACGAAACTTGTTATTCTTCTCTACTTTATTTCACTTGGATCTTTATATCTATTCCCCTCTGAATTCTCTAGGATCACGAAACAAAATATTGTTGTACTTTTCAGGTTCTTATGAATCTTTAGACACGAGGCTGAAACGGAATTATATACGATGTAATACTTGGATGTTGAGATTTGACATCTTTCATTCGTAAGCGTTCTTACAATCCTAAACTTAAAACGTAAATTAGTTTGTACATCATAAAACTACATGTAATCCCTATCTATTAATTCCTTAACCGTTAACCTTAAAGTATTCCTATAAGTTTCATCGTGTTCTAATTTTTCAATGAGATCGTGTGCACCCATTTTCGACATGAGTTCACATTCTGAATTTTCAGTTTGGCTGAATAAATGTAAAGTATAAAGTACCATAAGAGCGCCGAAACTGCCAAAGTTTTTCAATTGTTCGAGCAATGCTTCGTAAGGGAAGAGTTCTTGAGGATCACAGTTCAATTGTTCGAGACATTCGCAAAGTGAATCGTAGTAATCGTGTAATAGATGCTCGTAATGATCGTGTCGCAATTGAGGTGTTCCACAAGAAAATAATGGGTAGACGATGTCCAAAACGGGAGAAGCATATCGGCTCAGTTGGAAATCAATAAAGTACAGATCTTTTGGCTCTGACGATCCCTGAAAATCAAATCTTCATTCAAAAAAGTGTCAAAAGGTTTTTTCATGTTTCAGAATTCAATACCCTGGTTAGGGAAACTCACGATGAGAACTTATTTTTTTTTAATTTTTCTTCTGAAAAAGCTCATTTAATTTTGATCTGACCGGATTGAATTGACAATTTTTAAATTAGCTTCAACCAAAACGTTGCACGAAGAACAATAATCCGTTGTGGTAGCTACTTCGTGTATTTGATATTTGGATAGCTAAAAGTATCCATGTAATGGCTAAATTTCAGCTACTGTGTATAGCAATAATAACTTTTGTTTACACAGCTGAAAAATAGCAACCACATCATTCTTTTTCGTGTATACAAGATTCAATAGATTTCTCAAACGAAGATGCTCGAATCCAAGAGATGAATACGTTTCATAACATGTAGTTGAGATTTGGAACCCCAATTGAAACATTTCCAAAATTATATATGATTTTTATAAAATTCAATATAATTTATATATGATTGTGCATAATTTTGGACATTTTTCGGGCTTGTTCTGCCCGGTTTTCTTCAAAGAATCTGTTGGTTTTCATCCAAATTTGCTTGGCATTTTTCGTGGGATCATTCCATATTTGATCGGAATTGAGGTTCCTTAACATTGGGTATCCTGGTTATCAAGCGAGAAATAAAAATCTGCCGATATCAATTTAATATCGAATTGATATCTAGCGTATCGAAATCAGATCGAAATTTAATCGCACCGATTGGTTTGACCTCAATTTGATATCATATTGATATTGTCTTCTGGCTGAATGTAGACACGAGAAACATAATTAATCTCCCGTGGTTCGATGATTTCGTATTCTAATTCATGTATAGTTTTGGGGTATAAAATATACTCACATCGTCATATTTGTAAAGTATATTATTAGTCCAGCAATCTCCATGAACGACAACGGCGTATGGTTCAGCAGCGTGGCCATCAGTTGCATTTTTGATGTTTTCATAAAAATTGTTTCGGAAAGCGTTGAATCTATCGATGTAATATTGATCTTCACCTGACAACACCTGTTGAGTAATTATTGAAAATGAATAACACTACCTGCAAATATTAATTTATACTGAGGAAGAAGGTATTCCAAAATTTTGAGATGTATACCCTAATTTATTAATATCGAAATTCGCAAGTAACATTCAAAACTTGTACATACACTGGAAAAAAAATTTCTTCCAATCAAACAAATAGTTTATTAGTTCTCTCTCCATAAAATATTTCTCTGGATTAATGAAATGTTTAATCGAAGCGAATAATGGAATGCTTGCCCCAAATAAATTGGTCTTCTAAATATAAATAATTTATTCGCCACGAGTAATCAGTTTTTGCATCCAATTGAATATTTAATTCCTACAAATAAATATTTTATGGAGAGAGGACAAATAAATATTTTTTCCAGTGTAGTCGTTCAATTTCTTGCGTATTGCTGAAATTATCCGAAGAAACATGGATCAGACCTGATTGAAAAGATTTAAATAGATCTGGAATAGTTTTGTTTTTTTCTTGGGAATGAAATTAATCAATAAATCATACCTTCGCCACAAGATCGCTCAATATGTTCCACGGCCCGAAGAGTTTTTTTAGTTTTATATAAGGATAAAATAAAGGTTCTTCCATAGTTTTGAGTCTTTCAAAAACATCTGGCCTCTTAGCACGCGTCGCAAAACTGTAGGCGTGGAATCTTCCTATATTTTGTAGCATCAAGGATGCGTGAGGATAGTCGGTAATTTTGGAACTTTTCAAAACAAAACCTTTCCGGTTCAGATCTTCTAGGAACAGAACCTGCGGCATGAAGTACAGTTTCCAATAGAGATGTAGAACAAAGTAGAATGAACAGATTTCCTTGGTAAATATCTCTGCACTTCCCTTTTGGATTATTCCAGAATATATATCTTCAAGATATTTAAAAGATATTTCACCCGACAAGGTTATATCAGTTCAAGATATCTTGTTATTTCTTGAGAGAGTCTTGAAAATGTCTTCTACGCGTTCAAAAGATATCTAAAAAATGTCTCATGCAACATTATAAAATACACTGTAAACAATGTGGGGGGTTTTCTCCACACTGTTGATGGATTTTGTCCCCTCATCGTGGGGGGGATTGTTTTTCCATATAAATAAGTGAGGGATTTTTCCACCACTTTGAGGAATTATTTTGTTCTTTGGGTGTCGAATCCTTCCCCACAAATGGAGGAAAAGTCCACCAAATTATGGTGAAAAGTTCCCCATCCGAGGGGGAACTTTGTTGCCACCATTTTTTGGGGGAAAATTCCACAATCATTTTTTACAGCGTATCTTTTAGATATCTTCCTCCAAGATTTTTTAAAGATTTCTCAAAATATATTTCAGATATCTTAAGGGGATACTAGCGCCGGGACTTTCGCCAAATCTTTCGTGTAAGATTTCTCCGCAATACTTGAATATTTTGGAGAAATCTTACACGAAAAATTTGGCTAATGTCCTGACGTTAGTCTCTCCTTAAAGATATCCTCGATGAGATGTCTTCAATTATCTAAATTTGTGGCATGAGACATCTTTTGAACCTTCTTAAGATATCTCTGAGACTGATCCAAGAGAGAGAGATTCAAGCATGTTCACTGGGTAATCACCATAGTTCGAAGAGTTCTAAACAAAACATTTTTAACTCACCTCGCCGCCTAATTCTTTGCTGAAGAATTCCATTCTGGGAAAATGTTCCACGGTCATTCCATATTCGTTTAAAAGATCCCTAAAGATTGGCAGTATCTCTTCATAAAAATAAATCTCTCGATGAAACATTTTATTCAGATCAATGATATCGGGAAACTTCTGATCTTCGGGCGCGTATTTAAGAATAGAATATATGACCTCCAGTTTTCCATTTTTTTCACCTTCAATTACCGTACGATAAACCAAACTGTTTGAAAAGTTTTCTCCAACTTGACAGCCCCGAACGATACGAAATTGTGGATTCGACAATTTTACGTGTTTGGCGAATCTTTCCAGGTACTTCATTATCTTAATATTTTCTTTTAATCTGATGGCATCTTCATTGATGATGTCACTATCGTTGGACATCCTCTGGCACGTGGGATTGGATTTGATGCGTTCCAGGAAACTGCAATTTTCTTCCATGTTGCTGGAAATAAAAATTCAATTCATCAAATGCGTCGCGATAGCGGAGGGGAATTTTATACAGTGTTTTATCTGTGAGATATCTTGGAAAGAGGTCTAGAAGACATTTTTTGGAAACCTATGATACGCGTTTGAGAACTCTTTCCAGGATATATTATTCAGAAGATTCGATGTTACATCCAAGTTTTTTTTTTATTCGAAAAGATTCTTGAATATCTGTGGAATGTTTGAGATGCACGATTATTCCCTGATGAAAATGAAGTGTTGTAGCGCGATGAAAGCGTAAGCTAACAAGAGTCATCTAAGAGTAACAAAGAACAGGGGCGGAATTATGCTTTTGCGACCTCTATACGCCATCTCTAGCTTGCCGCCCCTTATAAGGCAGCAAAAATTAATTTTTCAAGGAATTAAAAAATATCCATTACCAAAACATGTTGTTTTATTGCTTAGAATTTATTATTCTTCTGAAAATTATTTTTCATTTATTAAAATTGAAAACAACATTTTTTTTCGACACGAATTCCGCCTTTTTACGGCCTGCTGCCCCCTCCCCCGCCCCCGCCCTACGCCATAACGTTGTTGGCGTAGGTCATAGTCCGCTACTGACAGAGTCATTTAAGCGTAATTTAGGAGGCAATTGGAACATTTTCACACTTCATTTGATACGCTACCCGGACAGCACCAAAGCTCCCGCAAAGAGCTCCCGTTATGCGACTAACAATGAGTTCAATATGAATACAGTGCATTCAAAATGAACTCTTGATGAAGAACTTAATGTTCAGAAAGAATCCATTATGTAGTCTCGATATGAATTCTTTCTGGTCATTAAGTTGTTCATGAATAGTTCATTTGCACTCATATAGATTCATATTGAACTCATTGTTAGTCGCATGACGGGGACTGTTTGAGAAGTCTTCAAGAAGTCTTCATGATCTTTTATGAATTCAAATTGATCATTTGGTGCTGGCTGGGTAAGAACAAAAGTGATACCCCAATTATTGTCAAGCAAAAACAGGGCAGGAACTTCCGAGAGCAAGAACGGAACATTCAAAGTTCCGAGCAAAAGCGAGCCAGCGCATAAATACAGAATTCAGTGTTTCGTTTTTGCTCGGAGATTGCTGTGGTTGCTCTTTTGTTCCAAATTATAAGTGTATCGCTTTTGCTCGGAACTTTGAATGTTCCGTTCTTGCTCTCGAAAGTCCCTGTCCTGTTTTTCCTTGACAACAATTGGGGTGTCACTTTTGCTCTTAGTGTATCATTGGTTTCAATACCGGCTTCATTTACTTTTGGATTTTTATACGAAAAAAAATGATGCTGTTGATATTTGTATAGCTAACAATTAGCTGTGGTAGCTATTTTTTAGCTGTGGCAACCAATGGTACTGCTGCAAAAGTTAAAATCTAACTTTCGCTATCCAAGAATCAAATACACGAAATAGCTACCACAGCTAATTCCTAGCTACTGTAGCGAATTATTTTCTTCTGTGCACCAGGGTTCGCATAACGTACTTGAATGTGGCATCTATCAAATATTCAATGAACATCCAAATGTTCTCTCAATATTCAGTTGATATTTATTAGACATCTATGATATCTTGGACGTACAATAGATGTCTAATTGATATTTTCCATGTAAATTTACTTCAATGGAGGCACCGTACAGCGGCGCTGAAACCCATCTGAAAACTTTGCATTTAAGTTTATGCCCCCTGCCTAGCTGGGACAACTAAATGTTATTTTCCGCAGCTACTCTCTGAATCTGGAAGAGTGAAAAATCGCACGTTTCACTCCACTAAGTATCAGAAGTGAGGCTCTCCGCTTCGAGTGGAATTTTCACTCGTTTCGAGTGACCTCTCACTCTTTTAGAGTGAAAAATTCACTCTAGCGTCGAAGTGATTTCACTCGAAAATTCGACTGGCTCACTTCTGGCTGGCTAAAGAGTGAAATCTCACTCCAAAGATTTTAGAGAGTAGATTTTCATTTACGCTAGCTAGATTCTAGCTGGGATAAATGAAAATCTAGTTATCTAAAATATAGATAAAATGGTTTATTCAATCCCGTATGGAAATATTTCGCTGAAAAATGTCTGTAAAACTATAAAAAATCTCTGAAAAAAAATGAAAAAATTCTGAGAAACTCTGACAAACTCTGAGAATCTCTGAAATTTTGATGAGAATCTAATATTTTTGGGACATTCTTCACAGACTTTTTTCAGACTTTTTTCAGAGAGATAGTAACGAAATTGCACTCTGAAAAAACTCTGACAAGACTTTGATGGATTGCTAACATTTTTCTGACTTTTAGAAAAAAATTAAAAAATTTTCAAACACTTTTTCACACATGATATTTGAATACGGCATATGAATGTATTTATTGAATTTCAGGACTTTTCAATAATCAGAAAAATGTCAACAATTTATTAGAGTTTTGTCAGAGTTTTTTCAGAGTGCAATTTCGTTACTATTTCTCTGAAAAAGTATGAAAAAACTCTGAGAAACTCTGAAAAAGGTCTGAAAAAAGTCTGTAAAAAATGTCCCAGAAGTATTAGATTTCTCATCAAAATTTCAGAGATTCTCAGAGTTTCTCAGAGTTTTTTCATTTTTTTTCAGAGATTTTTCATAATTTTGCAGACATTTTTCAGCGAAAATTTCCATACGGGATGAGAACTAAAGATTTAGTGGGTGCAACTACATTTTTATTTACAGTGACTAAATTCCCTAGCTGTCGAATATTTAACTAGACTTTTTCTCAGTGTATGCGCTGTATGCAATTCCAATACTGAATTACTTGAACTAAGAATGCAATAAGAGTTTATATTGGAAAAAATATAATGTTGAATCAGGCACTACTCAGTGAACGTTGTTCCTCTCAACTATTTAAACATTTCGTAAGTTAATTATATGAAAAATGAAAATGATTCCTCATGCGCCAATTATAGAAATTTTCAAGGTATTTTCTTAAAGTTCCACACGTTTTTTGAGATCATGTATAAACGTTCCCATATAGCAAAAGAGTCCCCACGAAGAGCTCTCGTTATGACAGTGAACATAAATTCATTATGAATACTTTGAATTCAAATTGAATTCTTGATGAATAACTTACTGTTCAGAAAGGATTCATGTTGTGAGTTCATGAAGAATTCTCCAAGCATTCAACATGTATTCGTTTTGAATTCATTTTCACTGACATAACGGGGACTGTTCCAAGAACTCATTAAGAAGTCTTCAAGAATTCAAACGGGTTATTTTTGCTGTCTGGGTTCATAGATAGCACTTGAGATATTCTTAATAATGACATTTTAAAGATTTTTAGAATCATTGCATCAGAGATCGTTTCGATCATTTCTTGATACCATATTGAATGTTAGAAATATCAAAGGGAAAAATGTTCACTGGGTGTATTTTTTTACACACATGGAAAAATCTTGCATTCGTAGAAATGTCCGGTGCTGTACGGGGAAATTATGCATCATCTTTCAAACTTGCGCATGCAATTCACATATTACAATAATGCTTTTATCAAACCAAATTACTTGAAAAGCCGGTTTTTTCATCTTCAGTGTAGTAAAAATTGATGCTCAATGATTTGAAAAATCGTTTAATTTGACGCAACTTCATACCATGAAGTATGAATTCTTACTACACTGTGTTGTAAAAATTATACTATTCCACTTCTCCTGCTACTTTGGTATAAAATGTAGTGATATTGAAAACATCTTTTTTCTCCGTGCATAAGCACTTTACAGAAGTTTCATTTACATTTTTATCAAACTCGATCGAATCCGTTTTTGTAAGGTCATTTCGTCACCATAAAACCTCATAAATATAGAAATATCAAGCATTTGAATATAATCTTATCAGTGATCTCGTTTGTCGGTCATGATTTCATCGAACCATTGTAATATGCCATGATGTTATTTATTAATCATATATCATACACAATGAGTTTAGAAGTAATAAAATTAAATTCAAGATCATCCAGATGTATTTGTCATGCATACCAGCATGTCGTGTGCAAAAGCTTCAAAAGGGGATATCAGCGTATCCCGCGGGCAAACATTTTCTCGATAAGGATTCTCCAAACTAAATTCATTAAAAGGTCGATAATTTTCAGAAATTAATTTTATCTACTGCGGTACAGAGCCCAAATTTGAAATTGATAATCGAGATTGGTGGAAACAACGGGAAAGTGGCGTTTAATTTAAAAAACACGTTTATGGAGTTCACACGTCTTTTGAGTGTATCAAGTTATTTCTTAGATAAACACATATCGTCCTCATCTTGTTGAGATGAACTGAGATGTGAAAATCAATAGAATCGAATCGAATAATATTTCATAAAAAATAGGTGTCTCTTCTCTAAAAATCTAGAAATTATTGAATCGGTTTCAATTGTTCTAATAAAAAACTCAATTCTAAAGGAAAACGGTTAGTTCTGGGATATGAAGATGATTTTTTTGTTTGTCACTCCTCACATATTCTATACTGCCGTCCTAAGCCAAAAGGCCATATGTCAACTCAAAATTTTAATGTTTCGGGATATCAAGCATTTTATTTAAACTTGTACATGTTGAATTATACAAATGTCATGATGTCTAAATCAGCTTTTCACGTAGTTTTCAATCGGAGAACGTAGTTTTCTAACAAAAATCGGAGGAAATTTTTGTTGACATTAGTGTTGCCGCGATATTATCGTCGATAATTGAGGAATAATCGATTATCTCAATTCTTACACGTTCCTATGGAATATATAATCCACGAATCTTCGATTGAGCTCATGATGAAACGGAATAATGAATGATCCCAGACTTGGACACAAAATAAACCAAGATATGCTTCCATTTATCGTTACGATATATCGATAATTATCGTTACGATAGTGTAAGAATATTTTGATTTATTTTGTTTGAAAGACCAAGATGATCCATTATCCCGTTTCATTTCGTGCACAGTCGAAGATCTACGCGTTAAAAGTTCCATGAAAACCTGTCAGAATCAAGATAATCGATTATTTCTGAATTTCAACGATAATATCGCGGCAACACTAGTTGACATACGGCTTTTTGGCTTAGGACGGCAGTATAGTTTAACCCAGTCAGGGACATATTATTGCGAACAGATTTCTTCTCTCCCGATTACTCGTCAATCGATATTGCTTTCTGTACCCTTATCTTTGTCTGACATGAAAGACTAGAACTTCTCTCTCTCCCTCTTTCTCTGACCATGATAATCCAGGGAGTCCTCATTCCAGTATGTTATAGAATTCAATATGATTTTGCATCACATGAACTACAGCAAATTTCTCCAAATTTCTTCAGCACACGCACTAAAATGCCGTTTGATTCTTCGGTGTTGACGCGTTAATCGACAATTATCAAAAGAATATTGTCCTTGCTTTCTATAAACTGAACATTCAGTATTTCCATTAGGTTTTATTTTTCCTTTGAATATCCCTCGATCGCACGTATATATAAGATACAATCAATTTGTTTAAACGAGCCATAAGATATCTTTCAGATATTTGGTGCTTATTTGAACTTCTCTCCTGAACTGAGAAGGGTTTAATGTACCTAGAAAGATCGAATAAAAGGTGATTGCAGGATGTTTTAAAGAATATTATTAAAATTGAAATCTTATATATATTCTGGACGTAAGAAAAGTTAGGAATATTTGAATGTACAATTCAGAATTACATTATTAGGCAATTGACGATATTTCATTATTTGATGTTTGATAATATTCCAGACGTTTTGCATATGAAATTCGTGATCTTTTTTATTGGGAAAGATGATTACAGTTAATAATTGGAGATCAATCACCTATGTGTTTGCACAATTATCATAAACAGGTTCTGAAAAATGTTTCAATAGAAACTTCCAATTATATTTGGATAGCTAAAATATTTTTTTTGTTTACATAACTTGAATTATTACCGTTGTATTGTATCAAGATGTCAATCATGTTTCATTTTATACTGCTCCCACATGGGACCACAAAACAGAAATGGAAGGTGATTCTAATCAAAGGTGATCTTATTATAATTTTCTTACACACGGATTCACGGTGTATTATTGATGTTTATACATTCTGTATGTGTTAAGGAATACAAATTTACTCAACTCCGACAAATATTGAGGCCTGAAGAAGTCACATGCGACACCTTGAATATCAAAATGTATCTTATACAAAATTATTTGATTACAAGTTTTGTTGAGTCAAGGGACTGATTTTTCCGAGTATATTCTATCGAATGTAATTCTGCTTTGAAAAATAATGTTATAAAATTTATGTATAAACTTTTCCAATTTAACTCAGTAGAAAAATTTTCACAATTATATATAATTTTTAATAGAATTATATACAACTCGTGTATGAACTATATTGAATTATATGTAAATTATATATCATTTAAAGAATTTTCCCCCTCGGGAAATCCCATGTGGAGTAGTTACGAACGATATTTGACAGTATCAATTGGTGATTTCAAGCGATACACTCTATTGCTCCTTTTTTATACAAAATATATCAAATTTTTATCGATATTGTAATTGATATTGATATTGAAATCGTATAAAAATCTATAAAATCTGAATATATTTTTTATGGAATAGAACAGTCTTCATAACAAAATTATTCAGTTTGTATAGATTTATGTAAAAAACATTCATAAAAAATTCGATATATTCTGTACGAAAAAGAATGAATTCTTCTAACAATGGACATCCACTTATTTGGACGTCAGAGCCCGAGTGGCAAATGTTCCAAATTATGTATAATTTATTTATGATCCCACAGAAATTATATTTCATTCTAAACATTTTCTCACTCGGGATTAATAAAAATTATCTTCAAATTTCATACGCACTAAAAAACAATATTACTATCATAAAAATTTATAAATATTCGATATATTTCCCTAGCATGTATATACCATGGGGCCCACCCCGGGCCAGCATGGGCCCCATCCTGCCAATATGGGCCCAAGACTGGGCCAGAGTGGGATCAAAATTCTTACACGCTGAGGTTGTATACAATTGAAACTGTTCTATACCCAGACAGCGAGACAGGTTCGAAAGAATGCCATATGAATTCTTAACATGAACTTCTCAAGAACTCTCAGCATTGAATTCTTCCAGAATTCATTTAGAACATATGGGGTTCTCAGAGAATTCTTCTGAATGATTTAGGGAGTTTGTAAAATGTTCGAAACCAACTCTTAAAATGCGATTCAAGAACTCTCATATGTCCAATCATATTGACTCGTGCGGTGTTCTCTATTCAATCCGAAAGAATTATTTGTGGATTCGTTGAAAATGTAGATGGCGCTAATAAGATCATATGTTTTCCAGTTCGTGCATGCCAAAACAACTTATTGGCGGAAGAATATCTTTTTGGAATTTTTTTTTTCACCCTAAAATTCAAGTAATTTATGTTCTCTTATCACGTTAATATTCATGCTTTTATGGAGAATTGTAATAAATAATTGTTATCAATACGAAAAATTGAATAAATATTAAAAAACCTCAAATAAAACGTTCCGGGGGGTGATTTCATCAGTATACTGAGAGATACTGAAATGTCCTCTATGGAGATTTGTGTTATTTAAAACATTAATATTTCGAAAATCATTGACATCTAAAATTGACGATAGTTTCATAGGGATTCCAATTACACTTCTTTGAAGAATAATTTTGAAACAAAAATTTGTCCAAATTCAAAACTAAACTCTTATACATCAGAATGCACGTTGAATTCTTCCAATGTCAAATATAAATTCTTCTTGTGCAGGCAGGAAAAAATATTCAATAACAAACGAATAGAAAATCATTCAGATACTTGAATAAAATTGTGTATTGATTCCAATGTACCCAATGTAAATTGATTTTATATTATCCAATTTATGAACTTCTCCAATTAACAGATACATTTGAAATCCAAAATAACTCCTTTTATTAAAGAAACGAGTTTCTTGAAAAGTCTTGATTTGCTCTTTACTTACACTTTCAATGTTCTCAAAGAATTCTCTGGTGAGTTCATAATTAATTCTAATGTGATGGAAAAAGAACACCAAGAATGCTCTATTGGTTGGACATTTCAGAGTTCTGAATATATTCTACCAGAATTCTTCCGATTACTTTTGGTGCTCCTGAAGAATTCTTTCGAACATCCGAGAATTCTTCGCGGATTCTTTTAGAACTCTCAATGTCGTCTGGGTACGTTCCTCATACATTCGTAGAACATATGTGACACTAATACACTTTGCGAATGTCGAATATACGAAGAATGTACATAATATATTCGAGAATACTTCATGTGAAAGTTCTATGAATGTGCAGTATACATTCATGATGTCATATCAGCATATTTCGGTACTATCTGGAAGTTACTATCTGTTTGAATTCTTGAAGACTTCTAAAAGAATTCTGGCACAGTCGCCGTTATGTCAATGAGAATGAGTTCAAAACGGATACATGTAGAATACCTGATGAACTGTTCATGAACTCTTTGTATGAATTCTCCCTGATCATTAGGTTATTCATCAAGAATTCAATTCGAATTCAAACTATTCACAATTGATTCAAGTGTACTGTCATAACGGGAGTTCTTTTGCTGTATGGGTCATGAAAATCCTAGTACAACGTATCAGAAAATTCTTATATTAATACTGCACCCAAAAAAGATTAATATCAAAGCAAGAGTACCCTCCTCTGATATATGGTGTTAAAAGTAGTCCTCTCTATTTGAGAGGATCAGTCTTTGCGGTGGACGAATTTTCATTCGTTCGATATTCATTTTTGAAAAATCGTGAAGGCATATTCTCTATCGAAGAAGAAAATAAAAGTGAAGTATCTTTTTTGATTGAAAGGGATTTTTCCTCCTCTTTCCACATTGAGAAAAAAGTATTCCAAATTTATTTCAATCAAATCGGGTTTTTTTAACCATTGAAATCAATCTTATTAGACTCAAAGATGGTTTATTTATAATTGAGAAGTGTTCTTTGTCGCAATCAAACTCTCAGTGCAGGTGTGAAAAATTGAAGTGGAAAACATGAAACTTCATTTAAAATACGGGAAAATTCTGGTACAACCTAAATTTTCTTGCGTTAATTAAAAAATTCATCATGAACAGAAATTTTCCAGTTTCTGGGTACCGGAAAATTACAGATTTTTTTAAACAATGTAGCTTCTATACCGAATGATTCAAAAATTGCGAGCCGTACCGCACTGACATATTTTTCAGCCAGAATAAAGCAACGTTTCTAATTGACGGAATTTTATTGACGACTGAGTTTCTGCCCCAAAAACAATGATCACTGGCGTTTCTTCAATGGGCTCCGCAATGCCAGGGAAGAGCCATTACTAGCCCCTTGGAACGCCTGTGATCCATCCGTTGCAGAGTTATATCAATTTGAGACGTTTAGAATTCAATTCAATAAGAAGTGAACAAGTTGAAACTGCTATAACTTTGAATGACGGACACTGAAAAAATTCAATTTTCACTAATTCACCTATCTAAAAAATTGAGTTCGAAATAGAATTCTATTCGATAGAAAAGTTTCGGGAGTTCGTATACACGATATGCTTGCGTAGTACGCGAGTTTTTAATCAACCTGTGAGTATTTAAAGTACGGGGATACGCGGGATGCTATGATAACAATATTTATCGTTCCTACAACGATTCGGTATTGCAAAATTAGCTACAACCATACTTGAGATTTTTACAATAACCACACTCTTTCGTTTCGGGCATATCGTTGGAAACTCTGAACGCGATGAAAATAAAATTGTTTAATTATATTTCACTGCTCGATACTTTACACTCGTTGATATTTCAATCACTTTGCAATATTCACTATATTATTCTGAAACATCGATCATTCGAAAGACTGAAAAAAAGAGAAACGTGTGATAAGAATTGTCACTTATTTGAAAAGACACTCCAAACCGAGTAGAAAATTGAACGAAACGTTTTGTCATGTCATCTCATCTCATCTCATGTGGATTATGCACGTGACACCAACTGGAGGACACGTCAAAATCTTGGAATAAATTTTCTTTCCTTCATTGTAGAGCTTGTAGGCGAGGAAGAAGCAAGAATTTGCACAGACTCCATTGAGCAAAATGCCAAATAGCTTCCACACGTTCACCAATCGAGAGATTATTGCAATCTTTCTCTCTTCCTTTCTTGTTTTTTTTTTTCGTTGTCCAAATACACTGGACATTGTTTAAAATGAAGGTACAAACGCTTGCACGAATACGTGCACAGATTGGTTTTGTAAAATAGGTCGATCTTTATGAAACTCTTGTATTCGGCTGCTTTACATATGAATGTACCGTCTACGTATACGTACACCAAACACACAAATTAAAAAGAATACGGCATTTGCACGAGAATAAAATAAAAATCTATCATTTCAAAAGATTATTTCATACATGGTATCACTTTCTCGCCACTCAACTGGGTGAATTTTTGTTTTGTCTTTTGTTATATCATTCCACTATTTCCCCCTGGATTAAATTTCTTCTTTCCGAACATGATATTCGTTTAAGAGCAATATGATAATTCCAAATTCAATAAGAAATATTATCACTTACATCGAACGATTGTGATCGATGAGGGTTCAGAGTTAAGAGTCCCAACCCTTCGAGAATTCACGATATCATAAAGATCACGTGTACGTGCGTATTGTATCCTCGGTGCCGCGATCACGATGTAACGAAGTACGGAGCTGGTTCGAACTTGACATGATACGATTGAAATCTGCTTAAATATATAGGTGATTAGTCCAAACTTCTATGCGCGTATCGGCTCATCGACAATCATGTGAATGTTCGAAGAGAGAGAACGATTTCGATCTCGCTCGCTTGCTCGTTTGGATATCATCCAATCGCTGTAAAATTAATAAATTCAACATCGATTCCTCAGTTTCTTGACAGATATGTATTGTATTACACGATTTCTTTGGAAGTTCGTTGATAGAGGAGAAGAATAAGAAAAAAAAAACGTAGGATATATTTGTTAAATAACTGTAGTACATTTAAGTTGTCGTGTTTGGAGACGTTCTTTGACCACGTTTGTACTTACTGATTCAATATTTCTTCAGAATAAATTAAATGAATTTCTTATATTTTTCTTCTATTTCGTAACAAGAGAGGTACAGGCTTTTGTTCCTATCACAACATGTGATTTTAATAACACACATATAGGGTAGATCGTGACGAATTGGATCACTTTTTTTTCAATGAATACAAATTATCAGAAGGACAGTTTTTTCAGTGGGTCTGTGGATGAATTCTAATTGTATACATCATTAACTTGAGATCTATGCAAAAGAAGAATATTCAAATGCACGATTCTTTGTTTTACAACGAAATAAACATAAAATGGAGGATCATTAATAAAAATGGAACGTATATTGATTAAATACGTGTAATAAATAGAAGAATTTGATTCAACGCACTTGCGGTAAATCAACGGTTCTGTGTGACTTTTCTTGCCGGTACATTTTTCACAAGACCATTCTTTACATCCACTGCCCTGAATCCAGTCTTCGCTGGCTGGATGTACGAATTTTTCAGAGCAAAACATACCAGTACCAGTCTGTTGATGCTTAATCGTTGCCTCCAAGTTTCATATGATTAGAAAAAAAACTCGTGATCCGAATCACCCCATATACTATTTTTGGGGAAAACATTCATCTGCTCAGGAAGGACGAGATAAGATTGTCTCGATAATTTACTCATCTAATTCAGTACATCATCAACTGCACATATGAATCGGATTGGCACGATTTTCAACGTATCTTGTTAATGAAAATTTCAAGAATCGCGACAGCGTTTTTACATCAGTGGTAAAATTCTTTCCTATGCACACGATGCTACAACTTATATCATTGCCAAGAACTAAACGATGTGCATTATGGTCGCGTTATCCTTTTTTCCCCAGTTGTTGGTGAGATCATGTAAGCACACAGAAGAAAACACTATCTTCCCCAAGAGAACACAAACCTCCAAGAACGTCCAATAGACGTTCAAGTACCTCCGTTGGACGTATTTTTCTTGTGTTTGATTCTATTAGATGTATAACTTTGCTTCCGCCGTTATGCATGGCTGTAGCGGTGAGTGGTAGTTGAAATAAATAGATCATAGATGTCATACAATAAGCTTAGGTATTTGTAAACATGACGCCATCGAAATATTAGTCGATTTGTGTCTGCATCATAAAGTTATTCTCGATTAAACATGTCAGCTTACGAGCCAAATTCTCGTCATTTGCGGAAGGTTTTAATTGTCTGCTTTAATATGAAGAAATCTGCGACTGAGGCTCATCGAATGCTCTCAAATACCTATGGTGAGGCTGCTATTAGTGAAAGAACGTGCCGAGAGTGGTTTCAACGCTTCAAGAACGGTGATTTCAACGTCGAAGACCAGCATGGCGGTGGAAGAGAGAAGGTTTCCGAGGATTCAGAATTGGAGGCATTACTTGATCAAGACTCGTGTCAAACGCAACAAGAATTGGCAGGATCATTGGGAGTGACGCAACCAGCCATTTCAAAACGCCTGAAAGTCATGGGAATGATTCAGAAACAAGGAAATTGGGTGCCGTGCGAGTTGAAGCCGAGAGATGTTAAACGGCGTTTGTGTGTTTGTAAACAGCTGCTTGCAAGGCAAAGACGAAAGGGATTTCTGCATCGCATTGTGACTGGGGACGAAAAATGGGTTCATTACGATAATCCCAAGCGCAGAAAATCATGGGGATATCCCGGCCATGCTTCCACGTCGACGGCCAAACCGAATATTCACGGTTCCAAGGTTATGCTCGGTATTTGGTGGGACCAGCTCGGCGTAGTGTATTATAAGTTGTTAAAACCGACTGAAACAATCACAGGCGATCGTTATCCAACGCAATTAATGCGTTTGAGCCGAGCATTGAAAGACAAACGGCCGCCATACAACGAGAGACATGATAAAGTGATTTTACAGCATGACAATGCTCGACCCCATGTTGCGAACGTGGTCAAGACATACTTGGAAACTTTGAAATGGGAAGTCCTACCCCACTCGCCGTATTCTCCAGACGTTGCTCCCTCGGACTATCACTTGTTTCGATCAATGGCACACGGCCTAGCTGACCAGCACTTCCGGTCTTATGAAGAAGTAAAAAATTGGATCGATTCGTGGATCGCTTCACAAGATGACCAGTTTTTTCAACGCGGGATTCGTATGCTGCCCAAAAGATGGGAGAAAGTAGTGGCCCGCGATGGACAATACTTTGAAGCATAAATGAATAACCAGTTTTTCACAATAAACCCTCGAATTTCGGAAAAAAATGGCGGAAGCAAAGTTATACACCTAATAAGCCAATTGCATTGAACTGAGACAATCCGTGTTCCATATATAACGAAAACAATATTGTCTTGATACAAGATAGTTTTTCTTCCTGCGTGCACTGACGCGTTAAAAGAGTGTAACTGATAATAAAAATGATCGACAACAGCGAATATGCTTATTTTGATCCGATTTGCCTCGATTTACTCTATCTTGTTCAAAGTTCCCCATGCAGGTATTGACAGGGCTGGAAAAAAACCCGAGCTTGTCCCAGGATTGGCACGTGTATCAGGAACAAACCTCCGTTAAAAATAATTGGACCCATGATGATTGGTCCCATGATTATCCCGCTGTTTCCAATGGATAGTTAGTCATGGGACATTTGTTCGTATCCTTGGAATGGCCATTGTACTTGGTACAAGCTTGGCACAAGCGTCAAAATCAAGCTTTCGTTAAGATGATTATCGAAGCCGATGTTGTCCACATAAGGGGCACAGTGTTTTCAATTGGTGACCGAATTCCGAGTTCACAATGGATAAAGACTTGTGCATAACTATCGGGCCAAGACCAAGACCAGTCCAATCTCCTCCCCATGATTGGCCCCACACTCCAGTTTCACACACTAAGATAGATAAAGTTGATCTAAATAAGAAAACTTGACTCAATGGTAATAGGCTACTTTTAAATGTGACCATACACGGGAATCAACTGATCTTGAAGAACTCTCTACAGGATTCCAAGATGTCTTTCCCATGCAAGGATTAACAACACTAGGAAAAACCCAAGCTCGTCCCAGTCTTGGCACATTCAACCTATCGTTTTAAGATGATTCATGTACGGTATTCCGAGGGAGAACTTTGAGCTGAAATATGGATCAAATTACTCTTCTCGTCAATATCTGTGATGAAAGAAGCATCGATTGATGCTTGGCGAATCATTTGGACTAAGCTGGAACGAACCATTGGCCCAAGCTTGTCCTGATCTCATCATTCCCAAGCCTGGGCCAAGTTTATTGAATTGTTCAAGACAAGTCTCGGCAGGTCTTGTGCCAGGTTTGGTCCATGATTGAACCATTGTTCTATACACACATGGGTCGTAGTAAATATTTTTCAAATATCATGATGGATTCGTTGTACAATTTTATCATTGTTGAGGGAATCTTTTGTAGAAATGATACACAAATTCTGGTAAACTAGGAACTTGGTCCCAATTTTTAAACGTTTTTCGGCCCCCGAGAACGAACACAAAGCTTCTAACGAGGAAGCAAAAATTCGTTGTGACAGCGAAATCTGATTTTGCTGGAGTAGCAAAGTTTTAGAGTAATTTATTTGCTGTCACAGCAATCTTGTGAATAGCGTTAAAGAATCGATTTATAATTTTCATACAAAATGTATGAAACTGAAAAAAAAATTTTGTTCAAACTGAATGGAAAAATCTTCGAAATTGTATATAATTTAATTATAATTTTATATTTTTTATATACAAGTTATGCATAATTCTATAAAAAATTATATATGATTCTTTAAAACTTTTTCATTCGGGACAGTCTGCGTGAATTCTATAAAAATATCTCTCGGAGGAAAATGACAAGAGAATTGGACATAAAACTTCCTACAATCAGCGATTTTTATTTATAAAATTAAAAATGTTTAATTTATTATTCTACACTTTTGTATTTTGTTGTTTTCATTGCATTAAAATTCATGTGCGGAGTAGTGACGTTCAACTCTGGGCAGGATTGATCCTGTTTTTTAGAAAACATGTCAAATTTTCATGAACTTCGATAAAATATCGATCGGAGGATTGTCATTGGTGGAAAGATTCTTTTTCAGCCCATCGTACAACCGCACATTATTGCTGCGAAGAGAATTATTATGTCTTGATTGTGAGGTGATACAACTTCAACACTTGAGTGGATTGATGGATAAATCTGATTATAAAATTGTCCTACTTCCTACGGTGCAAACAACGCAATTGCGTGGTTATTTTTTATCAGGGTAATACAACCGAGTAATTTATTAACTGATTAATGATAAATTTTTACTGTCTGTTCAGCAAATTGGCTTTCATATGGAAATCAGCTGATATTGGGAGTCATGTGATTGCGGGGGAAAAAAAATGTAATAAATTATTCATACCCTATAAATCAATGGAGGTGTGGAGTTCATATGTAGTTGCTTATCGGTGTCAGTAGAGATGGGATGTATTAAGAGGATACCGCGCCGTGACTCTAGCCAAATCTTCTCTACCAGTTATCAGAAAATGAAGCAATATAATCAACACATCGTTCTGTATACACAATTTTTATTGACTGAAGTGAGTCTTCACAGAGGGATATTTTGCTTATATTGCTTCATTTTTGAATAAGTTTTCAGAAAAGATCTGATTAGTGTCAAGGTGCTGGTATTTCCTCAAGATTCGTCGTTCCGAGTGGAGTTTCGGGGGAATGGATTTCAATACAGTACTGTTTTCGTGAAGGGCTCCCATTATGCTGATCAATATATAATCATTTTTAATACTCCGAATTGAAAATGAAATTTTTAATATACAGAAGAATTCATATCGTGAATCTATAAAGGAGTTGTTGGAACATCTAACACGTTTTTATTTTGAATTCATTACCCTGAGAACTCAATTTCTTAGACCGCAAGAAAATTTTCTTTGCCTTCATTTGAATACATTTTTTTCTCAATAGAAAAATTTGTCATCAGATTGAAACAAAAAGTTTGTCAATTGAACCAGAAATGTATTTCTTCTTGAATTCGGAGATGTTATTTCAATTTAAAGGAAAATTTCACCATTGAATTGAATTATTTTCTCCATCGAAAACAAGATTTATCAGAATAAGGGCAAAGAAATTCTCTTCAAGTCTAAGAAATTAGGTTCTCAGTGTTCAAATTCAAATTTCTTTCTTCGAATAATAATGGGACTTGTTCCTCGGGTCTTTGGAAAACCTTTATGTATTCCAATTGATTATTTGTCCGGTCTAGGTTAGGGTTTGTTCAGATGCTCGTGCAGAATGGTAAAAATTCTGTGTGAAACCACACGAATATGTAAATATAATAATTTTTAGGGGCTGCACTGTATTTCTAGTCTGGGCGTATGTAAGACACCCTCGACGGGAAGAATTCTGAATGTGGCACAAATTGTAGTGAAGGTTCTCAAATTAAATGAATATCGCAAGGAGAAAATATGACTTGTGAATATTTACTTGTATTCAATATGAAATGGAAAATTGATTAAATTTCATTCCCGTGCTTGGTCAAAACGAGAGAGATTTTGCTGTGAAAATCATAAATTGAAGGCCATTCATTTGTAATTTCAACTTACCGTGATACTCTGACGCCCAATAAACACACACACGTTATTTCAACGTTGAAAGAACGTTAGACTGTCAAACGGACGTTAGTCGTTGATTTCATAACGTTGATTTTTAGTTGAAATTTGATAGGAAAATAGACGACCAGGAATCACGTTTTGATGACGTGTCATTTACATTAATATTCAAAAATAACCATCAAACGACGTCCTCAAAAAACGTGTTTTGAACGGGTTTGAATCACGCGTTTAAAATGTGTTTATAACACCTTGTGTTTGAACTTCAATTGAAGATATATTCTGCTGTAAATGTCGAACGAAACCGAACAATGGTTAAAATTTCAACAAAGAGCAAGATAGTAAATAGTGTGGCATACTTTCCAAATTCTGTCACACTCAGAAATACTATTGTTCTCGATATCGAATGAAAAGTTTTCAAAAAAAAATTTGTTGGAGTCAATTCACGTTTTAGAACCATCATTAGGCCACGTCAATATTCGACGTCTTTTAAACGATGTTCAAACCGTTGATATGACGTTATTTTATGGTTGAAAAACACGTGACCTGCCGCGACATTTTTACGTTGAATTAACGCAAGAATATTACTAATTCACAACGTGTGGTTATTGATTGTTTTTGACGTTTTTAAAACATGCCTGTGTTTACTGGGCGATTTCTAGTTAATGCAGGACTGTAAAAAAGTTCCTTTCGAAAATTCAGGAAATGTGACTGTAATTTCTTGCCGCCACTATTTCTGAATTCTCAGAAAAATTTTACTGGATTTCAAGAAACTTGATTGAATTTTTAGAATGCGCTCTGAAATTCAGTGGAAGTTTCTTAAAATTCAGAAAAAAATGGCTGTAAAAAATTACAGTCACATTTCCTGAGTTTTCAGAAGGAATTCTTTCACAGGGAGTATTTCATGACGTGTAGTTTCAATGTTGGAGAAAAGTATTAATAGTTTGAATTGACCGTGTATGGATTTTGTATCGGAACATGTAAATCAAAATCCTTGGGTTTAAAAGTCATGCACATCACTATTTCTGTAACAAAGGAACGCATTGCTAGTCCAATCGGACCCCACACATGGGTTGTATACAGGTATGCAGGTAGATTGGAATCTCTGGAAGAATGCGGCAAGCCTGACATGATCCTATGCGGTCTCTTGAGAGGGGAAAATACTTCCCAGCAAACACGACTGCTGGTGTTTCAAAGGGCCAATGACGGCTCTTTATTGGCATTGCAGGGCAATCAGCGGCCCATTGAAACGCCGTTGATCATTGTTTGTAGGATTGCTATGCAGCTTAGCTCCACCAGAAATTAATTGCAAAGATTGCCAATGCAATGATGGAATTGGGCTTTGTATCACGTTTATATCTCTTGAAAAAAAAACAGACGATTGGTTGAATTTTTTTTATGAATGAATCAACATTAAAGGACAAGCGGGGAACATGATACCACCAATCACAAGCCGAACCATACTTTTTATATATCGTTAGCAATCCCTTCAACTCATCTGTGGCCTCCATGTAGGCTAAATTAACACAAGAACTTCTCAAAGATGCTATGATGATACAGTGAATGTGAAAAGAATGTGCAAATGAGACTATTTTGGACATATTTGTCAAGATATTCTATGAAGGTGCATAGCATATAATCATTCGAAATAGTCTCATTTGGAGGTTCTAAGCGTGTTTGTAGGATTTTCCAAACACGTTCTTAGCATTTTCAACCAGTTGTGTTGTCGGGGGGGGGGGGGGGGGGGGTATATGGGTGACGCGTATTCAGAAAACTCAGGGTAAATGATAGCAATTCGATTAGCGTTCTTGGTGGCTGAGGCTAGGCAATTCTCAGTTTGGATGCACAGTCCATACAGAGCCTAGACTCAACACAGGACGCTTGGAAAAATTCTCATACAGAAAAGAGAGGTGTTGACCAACGCCGGTATTCTTTTAAGGGAATACCATTGGCCCCTGACGATGCAACCCGAGCCAAATCTCTTCTGACCAATTAGGGACCATCCATAAATTACGTAACGCTTTTTCTTCTGTCGTTCCTTGTTGCACTAACTTCAGACATGATGAGTGAGATAGAGAAAGATATAGTCAATAGCGTTACGTAATTTATGGACGATCCCTTATTGGAAAATAAAACAATAAAAGGACAATATCGCTCTGTACAGACCACCTTCATTGATTGAAGGAGGTCTGAGGTACAGAGCGATATTTCGATTTCATTCCTTTGTTTTCGAGTAATTTGTCAGAGTAGTTTTGATTGCATCTTCAGGGGGCGCTGGTATCACCTCAAGAATCAAGATTAGAGAAGACAAATCACGGAGTACGCTTGATTCATTTTCATAATATATTGTATTCCGATTCACGGGAGGTTAGGAAAAATGGAATCTCCGATTGTGTACAAAGAACGCTTGACTGCCTAATACTGATTAACATATATTTATGAATACTGACTAATTATGTAGACAATACGTATATAATCAAGCGTATGGTGCTATTGAAATCCAGATCTGAGTAAATTGAGATTATCCCATTCTTTCAGATTCAATTGAATTGATTGAGATATAATAACCTTTTTTCTGTTGACGCTCGATTACAACTTCCAGCAGAAGATTCATTTGTACTGTTGATTCACTGATCTCCACGTGGAACACATTCAGCGATATCTTATATTTATCTACGCAGAGTCCATATAGATGCGACGTGGATCATTGGTGGGTGTGTCATCAACGCACGTGGAAAACATGTGGGTGCATGGTAGATGATTGTGAAAACTACATAAAAACAATCGATAATTCAACAAACAATGAATTTCTGGTGATATATTCCAGACAAGTTGAACAAACATTTTAAGACACATTCATGTCTTGAATTTATCTGAGAGATATCTCGAAAACGTCGTACATCCCATACAGCACAAAAGTCCCCGCAAAGAGCTCCCGTTATGACAGTAAACATGAATTCGAAATGAACTTTTGATGAATAACTCAATCTCCAGAAGGAATTCATAAAGAACTATTCAGGCATTCAACATGTATGCATTTTGAATTCATTTTTACTGGCATAACGGGGACTGTTCAAGGAGTTCTTTCAGAAGTGTTTGTGAATTCAAAATGATTATTTGTGCTGTCTGGGACCTCATGGTTGTTTTTAAGATGTCTAAAGGTTTTAGCCATGTGGACAAATTTTGTTATTCCCGTGTTTTATGAGTTGCCGAAATAATTTCCATGTATTGTGGAATTATCAGCTTTATTATCATTTCTTATTAGGACTATGACTTATGCCTACTCACTGTTTTGAGTATGATTTGAAATAAAATTCAATTGTTTGCGCGGTATTCAGTCGCGACTTTCCATGAGAATAAAAATTGATTGTGATTTATAGTTTTCCAAAAAACAAGAGCATGTCATGGACGTTCATTCAAATTCAAACAAACCGAAGTACATTTGAAGGTTTCTCACTAGAATAGGTTCACATTACGCACGTGCTACAGAACGATAATCACGTGTACTGTAAAAAAAAACTGTAAATTTACTGCACATCTGGATTGGAAATTTCCAGTGTTAGGACTGGAATATGGATATTCCAGTACATGTACAGAGAGTTTATTGGTGCGGTACTGAAAATTTATCAAGCATAACTGAAAATTTAGTCCTTGTACTGGGATTTTCAAGTTCGAGATTGTGTACTGAAATTTTGCCATGATTCCGCGAAAATTTCACTGGCTCGTACTACAATTTTACAGTTCTTGTGCACCAGAAAAAAAGTATCCCCTCAATAAGGACTTGGCAAAAATTTCGAATTTAGAAAAAAAAATCTAATCGTTGATATGCTGGAATTATACAGGTTTTGAACTGCAATGTTCAGGTCGTGTGATGGAATTTTCCAGTACTATTGGACTTTGTCATTTCTGGCAGGAAAAATTCCGAGTCTTTATATTAAAAATTTCCTGATTGAGATTTTGAATAATAATTGTAATTGTAGCAAATAAAATTGATATATAAGGTTTTTCGAAGGCTTATTCCTTTGTGTATTCTAAATATGAAGCATATGTAGTAACCCAAGCTGGTCTTCCAACATGTCGCGCTAAAGCTCATCGGTTAGGTCTTAGGTTTCAGTTGGTAGGCAGGTAGAAAAGTGTAGGTTCAAATCCCGTGAGGTAGATATGACTTTCTGTCCATCCATATGAATGATCAAGTTTCTCAATCATCTTGAAACACAGAGACACCGTGCAAAATCACTTCGTATGAGCAATTCTTTTTTAATTTTCATGAATATTTTCAGCATTAATTTTCCAATACATGTAGTGGAAAATTCCATTTCGTGTACTGAAAAATTCCAGTACTGGAGCTCAGAAACTTTCCAGTTTTTATGCTGAAATTCCATAACACTTTTACTGAATTTTCGCAGTACAAATGTGCTGAAATTTTCCGGTGAAATTCTTTTACAGTGTATAGGTTTGCGTATGAGCCCAGTGAACATTTTTCCCCTCAACATTTCAAGCATTCATTATGTTCCCTAAATGATATCAACAAGTTCTCTAATATGTCGACTTCGGAAATCTTTTAGATGACTTTAGTATGAGCTCTTGAAGATATCAGAAAGTTAACTCAGATTACTTTTTGATAAATTTAAGATCTCATAATAAAGTCATCGAAAAGATTTCTGAAATCGACGCATTAGAGAACTTTCTCATATCATTCAGAGAACATAATGAATGTTTGAAATGTTGAGGGGAAAAATGTTCACTGGGAGAGCTTATCCATGTGAGTTAATGTTTTCTAAGCGTACGAGTGCTTTGCGCGTAACACCGTCTCCATATCCGTAAGGGGATACCAGCGTACCATCCAATTAAAGATTTTGTCTGCAAGATTTCTTCGAACTGAACTTATGAAACAGTTTGAAATTCTCAGGGAATAATCTGTGATACACTGCAAAAAATATTTGTATTAATTTCAAAACAAAAGTTTAGGAGCAATTAACACACATATTTTTGTACAGAATTCCCCACACTTTTATTGAAATTCAAACAGGAGCGAACAATGGCCTGTGCCAACAGCGTCATGGCGCAGAGGTGGCAGGCCGTGAAAGGGCGGCAATCGGATCGAAAAACAAATTTTTTCATTTTAATCATTTAAAAATGATTCTTAGGAGAATAATATTCTAAGCATTAGAACAACATTTTTTGGTAATGAATATTTTCGTGAAAAATTAATTTTTGCTGCCGTAATGGTATCAAAGATTGACAAGTAATTATGAGTATGACTACTTAGTTATTTTGTACTTCCTGGACTAGCAAAGCTTTGAATTATTGTGGGTTAAGTGGTCTGAATATAGTTTTAGAGATTTATATTTATCAAATGTCGATATAGAAGTTGCATAAAGTGGACTAAACCAGTACGAAGGCAATTCAATTTGAACCTGATAATGAGTTCCAAAACCGTATTTGTATTTCAACTCGGGTTTTATCATTTCGAATATTGTTTATTTATTCATCAACTGATAAATTGAATTTTTTAATCGCAGAGTACTTCAAGAAAATACAGCACGAATAAAATACATACTAGTATCTGCGTTTTTTTTTCTGACTACTGTCTATTCACCCTTTTTTTCACCTATCGCATATAAACAAGATAACGAAATAATAATTTACAATGATTTATATATCCAATCTTCCCTAAAACATGTTCACACGGGCATTTTGAGCTGGAATTAACCACTATAAGATGATAAAGACGTGTTCCTTGCCTTATCAGATCCAATATAAAATTAACGAAAATGTATTTATCGATATCTGGAGAGCGGCTACAGTTAGGATTTCATTTCAAACGGATTTCCAATCTGTAAATTACCGCATCCCGTTTGTTGACACATCTTTGTCATACCTATCGCTGCTTCTAGAGCACCGTGTAAGTTCAGTTCGGAGAAAGCTTGCAGACAAAATCATTACTCCGATGATAGTACGCTGGTTTCCCCTTAATCCACATGGTGAAGAATGGTTTGTTACTATGACATTTATAAAAAAAGTATTTGTTTTTTCAGAAATTTTCACTTCAGCAGTTGAGACGTTAATTCTGTCAAAGATTTTTTTTGTCAGCAACAATAATTCTTTTGTTCACTGCAAATTCAAGTGTTTTATTCCAATGCACTCAGAGTGTTCAAATCGTGTAATCACTTGTTAAGGAGATACTTGCGCCGGGACATTAGCCAAAACTAGTTAAAGATTTCTCCGAAATACTTGAATATCTTCAAAATATCGTTCTACACAGCATTTCTGTAGACATCCAAAGAATGCTGTATAGAGCGATATTTTGAAAATATTCAAGCATTGTGGAGAAATTTTACACGAAAGATCTTGCTAAAGTATCCCCTTAAACGCTTAAAAGTGTGTAAATATGTGAATAATATAGATTAAGTGTTTAAATAATAAAACATTTCGTTCATTTTATGAGTATATTTACACGCTTTTGAGTCTTTAAAAAGTCACTGCACGATTTAAACACTCTGAGTGCTTCGTTCTGAAGATTCGTGATTCAAGAACTATTGTATGGATCCCCAGGAAAATATTGAGGAAAAAATTGAGATTTTGTACATTGCGATTTGTACATTGCGTGAAATACCAATTATTTGTTAAACCCTCATTACAGAGAATGTATGAAAAAGAAAGTGACACGTTATCTTAGGTATTCACATTCTTTCATACGTGCAAACGTAATTAGATTATCAAACGATTTTCAACTCAAAGATTGCAAAATTGGCGAATTATATAATGATAAGTATGAATTTCAAACGGTGTTTTATTTATACACCTGTGAATGCTAATTCCTACTGTTCCACTCTTTTTTTTATGGAAATATCATTAATCGGTCACAAAAGTTAATATACCACACGTGTTTTTCTACGAAATTTCGGTACGTACGCTGTTGGAAAAATCTGCCTGAAACTTCATAGGAATATTATGTAGTGTTTTACATAAACAGTTTATTAAGTTTCATAATACAATATTGGATTTAATAATCCAATTCTTAATCCCATACAGCACAAAAGTCCCCACAAAGAGCTCCCGTTATGACAGTAAACATGAATTCATTATGAATAGTTTGAATTCAAAATGAACTCTCGATGAATAACTTAATCTTCAGAAAGAATTCATATCACGAATTCATAAAGAACTATTCAGACATTCAATATGTATGCATTTTGAATCCATTTTTACTGTCATAACAGGGACTGTTCAAGAAGTTCTTTCAAAAGTTTTTGTGAATTCAAAATGATCATTTGTGCTGTCTGGGAATGTTAAGCATTTTTTTCATTGTCAAGAATTTTCTTCTTCATTTTAATAACATATTTGTGAAATTTCATAAACAATTGTTACATTTCGGATAGAAATTCCGATATTTCATCATGAATATTAAATTTAAGAACTATTATTGAATTTGATATAGAAATACGATATTTCAGAAAGAAATATTTCACAACGAAGGTGATAAATTATAAGTGTGTTCTCGCCAACACAGCATGAAGGGTTGCAAAACACTTTGAATCATCATATGTCACCAACAGTTCTTTATCAATCTCCAAACTTGTCCAAAGAAGTTTGAAAAGAATTACAAAATTTGAAAATTTCGTCAATGTTGCCACTATGCGGATATCTTCCGTTCTTGTCATTCGATTTCTATAAAATTTCTACCACGATTATACGTGGGGTTGATAGTGATTCCATATCAGTTTCGCCCCAATTCGTTCGAAGGAACGGAATCAGCGAGGAAAAATGTGAACGAGAATTGTGATTTTTGTTCTCCAAATCCGAATCTGTGAACATTATATATAAAACTGAACCTGAAACCTTGGCAATCCAAGGCAAACAAGGCATATACATAATACAATATACATGATAATATTTACAAGGCATACGGGAATACAAGGCAAGGTTTGTATAGTATCTGTTACATAGTTACTTAGAATAAATCCCACCCAGCACAAATATCGCATTAATATTGCAGCAATATTACTGGGATATTTGTGCTGAGAGGGATACGTTCAAGAAGGAACGAGGAAGCTTGGCGCCTATTTATTGACAGGGTTTTATAGTGGGGATTAAGTGGGTGCAAAATGAATTCTGACATCTTCTATTAAATATTTTTTGATTCCACAAGAAGAAATGCATCACATTTTACATAGCACCTGATGACCTCAGCAGAAATGCTCTAGGCATTGACAGGGCATGTAACCCCGTGTGAAAATTCCTCCTGGGCTCAGAACTGGGCCAGGTTTATAATCCCTACTTGAGAAGTGGCTCCAACTTGGAATGTTACGCTTTTCAATCTACGCCCCGTGATGGTATCAAATATACAGGCGAAACAATGGTAGCCAACTCGGGGCCTATGTGGATTGTGAGTGGGCACACCTGGATTTTCACACGAGATGTTGAACTAGAGAAAAACTGGACGACTTACAAGTACTTCACAAGGGTCTTGTGAGTCGTTTAGTTTTTCTCCGGTTCAACGTTACATGCCTTGGCAACACCTGGAGCATTTATCCGCGGGGAAATTCACTGGAATCCATCAGAAGGTGTATGGTTGTTTGTGACAAAGCGGATTAGATTTTGAAACCTCATAAAACTCGTCCCTCCGTGAATTTCGAGGTCCGTAATTATCCAGTCAATGTAGGAAATCTTACATCCAAAATAATAAGTGCATTGTGTGAATGAGAATTCGAAAATTATATTTTCTCCAGAGATATTCCGCATCGTTGATTAAGAATCTGAATTTCGAAAAATTTCAATTCAATATACGAGGGTAAGTCAATTATTATCCGCAATATAGTTATAAAATTTTATTGTAATCAAATAGGAAACTTACAAGTACATCATTTTTCGACATAGTTCCCTTGCTTTTCAACGCACTTGGTCCATCGTTGTTCAAGTTTCCTGATACCCTCATAAAAGAAGATTTTTGGTTGAGATGCAAGCCAGGAATGCACGGCTTCTTTCAATGCTTTGTCCGTGGTAAATCTTGGTTTGGTGGTTTTTCGGAACTCACAAGGTCCAGTATTAGAACATTATCAGGAAAGGGGGACAACAATAAACAGTGTACGTTACAGTGAGATGCTCACTGCCAAGCTAAAGCCTGCAATCCGAAGCAAACGCCGAGGATTGCTGTCAAAAGGTGTTGTGTTGTTGCACGACAATGCCCGTCTGCAAACTGCTGCCCACACTGCTGAAATGCTCCAGAAATTAAATTTTGAAGTACTGGCTCATCCTCCATATGGAGCCGATCTTGCGCCTTCCGATTATCACTCGTTTGGTCCACTCGGAGAGGCGTCAAGGGGCCGTACATTCACCACGGACGAAGCATTCAAAGAAGCGGTGCATTCCTAGCTTGCATCTCAACCAAAAACCTTTTTTTATGAGGGTATCAGGAAACTTGAACAACGATGGACCAAGTGCGTTGAAGAGCAAGGGGACTATATCAAAAAATGATGTACTTGTAAGTTTCCTATTTGATTACAATAAAATATTATAACTATATTGCGGATAATAATTGACTCATCCTCGTAATAGCGGACTCAGTGCTAAACAAGATTTCAGTTGCTTCAGAGGAGTTTGATTGTATTTAAGATTCTTGTCAACCCTGTCGGGGCCTCTATTTTGAATCGGAAGCTTTAGAAATCCGTAAATCACAGATTTCATGTGGATTTTACGAATTCTCAACTTTTCGCTCTTGATTCATAATCAAGGCCCCCCAGAATCAAAGGATAATCAATTCCATCATAGTTAACCCATTGGATACATTCGTAGCTCAGAGGAATAAATTGATATCCAAAAAGTCAAGCATGTATTCAATGAATAGCTAATATTCCCAGGTAGAAATGGTTCGTGGCATTCCCCAGTTTTGTGCAGGGCCTGATCAGATCTGATCTGATCTGACCAGGACCTAACTGGGCGCTGAAAATAACTTGGAAACGCCTGGAATACTTTTACGCGGATTGCTTTTCATATCTGTCGAATGAAACAGCGATTCCCTTCAGAGGCGGACTGTGGGTTTTGCCGCCCCTTATATGGCAGCAAAAATTAATTTTTCACGAAGATATTCATTAACAAAAAATGTTGTTTTAATGCTTAGAATATTATTCTCCTAAAAATCATTTTTAAATTATTAAAATCAAAAAATTTGTTTTTCGACCCGATTGCCACCCTTTCACGGCGTGCCGTCCCTGCGCTATGGCGTTGTTGGCACAGGCCATACCCGAGTAAAAATATTAATTTCGGTTCGCCAAACGGGACTGGTGCAGACGTGCTGCATTTTTGTGCGGTACTGTTGCAGATTCAGTGCGGGCACATCACATCCGCAACAGTACCGCAGAAAAATGCAACACGCCCGCACCAGTCCTGTTTAGCGAACCCGAAATGAAAATTTTTACTCGGGTAGTTCCCTCCTGATTCCCTTTCGGTATTAATTCGCATAAATTAGATGAACATTCGTGCTCGAAAACTTGTATTGACAAGGAAAACACACACGTGTCATATTCTTCGCTTTCAAACATATGATTTGGGAATCAAGTTTATTGGATTTTATAGTATCTCAAACTTCATCTATCCCTAGTAGAAAATTTGGATAGGGAAACACCAGGGCCTGACGAGGCATGTCTGATTTCCTATCAGGTCCTCATCAGGCTTCGTTACGGTGTTCCCTATTCCGGTCGATTTTATTATCTCATCCGAACCCTATTGTATCCCTGCGTTACAACCCTGATTTTCCCTGTTAAGGAAATCAGATAAGTTCCTTGTAAGGGCCTCATAAGATTTTTCTTATCCATGGTTTCCGGATTCTAACCTGATCAGGACCTTATTGAAAATAGGGAGTGCCTGATCAAATTTCTACTAGGGATTGTTCTACTCATCTACGGAGGCGATTGTATGAAAATCACACACGTTTTTATAGGTATCTGATTGTTCGAAAATACTCTTGTGTGAATACAAGTTTGCGAGTTTCTCGTTATAATAAAATACAGCGATAAGGCGAAGTGGATGAAAGGTCAATGGCCTGGATGAAAAAGATAAAACATGTGTTGAGAAATTGAGTTTGTATTTCAAGTGAAGGGAACTTTTTCAATACTGCTGCATCGGTGATCATTTCAAAGACCTTCCCTGGTATATTCTTGCCCTGGCGAAAATGATGTGAATTATGACAAAATCTCATAATTTCTCTAATCATGAAAAATTATGACATCATTTTCGCCCGGATGGCCGAAGAAGTTCAAAAATTGATTTCATTTCCGTTGGTTGAATTATGGACGGATCAGATCCCAGGTTGACAAATTTGGACGCATTTTGTCCTCGTGTTTGATTTTTAGACTGATTTTATTCGGATTGTTGAATAATGCGGACTAAAACAGGACTTCTTTAAGATTTTAGTCTGAATATCTCCTCAATTACTTTTTTTCGTTGAAGGAGAAATTCAGACTAAAATCGTAACAAAGTTCATTTTTAGTCTGCATTATTCAAAAATCAGGGTAAAATCAAATTCAACATCAAACATGAGGACAGGAACTGCCCAAATTTTTCGACCCGGGATCACATAGCAAAACACGCTACGAGGAAAAAATTTGTTATGAAAGGGGAATCTGATTTCGCTGGGATAGCAAATTTTTTGCTGTTCCAACAATCTATTTGCTATCATAGCGATTTTTCAACTGTTCCAACAAAAATTGTTTATTCCTCAAGATGAATTTGAATATCGAAAATTTTGGAAATACAATTGCCTCTACATGGGATAGTAGGTATTCTAAAAGATATCTTCCCGAACTCTCATTTGCAAGATATTTGAAGAAATTTTTCAGAAGTTTTTGTGCTATCTGAATACGTTCATTAATCAAGGGTAAACTGTCCACGTGGAAAATGTGAAAAATTCTACCCAAGCTGTTCTATTTCCACATTTTGGGACGCTGGATTCAATCAAGCAGCTTTTTTGAACTTGTCAAGAGTCAAGAATCAAGGAGCCAGTTTGACAAGATTCCCTATAAAACATAGTAGATATGATGCACATTCTATTGTTGTTCAATAGTGAAGTTATGTCTTTCACAGTAAAATCTGACAGAAGTCAGTCCGTTCCTCGGTCGCAATAATTTTTCAACAGATTTAACTACAAATTTCTCTCCGTACATGCAAGTGTCGTAATGTCGCATCTTGATTGATTTCTCAAAGGAATATAAAAGCTTGGAAAGACTTTGTCTGGATATGAATGTCATTACTACTTGTTTTAGTCAATTCATTCCTGACTACTTTTTTGATGTAAGAGCAATTGGTACTCAAGATAATTAATTAAAGTCTGGAGGAGTTAAGTGTAACATCAATCTCACCTGTTTCACGTATGTATGTTGGATAAAATCAACACACTCATTGTCGTTCATGTATCAATATGTTCTTTGATTCATGTATGAATAATTGCTGAAATTTTGTGGACCACAAAACCCCGCTAGTTTGCTCTGCTCAATAGTGTTTTCACATTCCAATGAACATTCTGTATATTGCGATATCTTTTGGACAAATTTGAGATGTCTGTTTTCATACAAAAGTTTTGCGCGAGACAAAATATTTATTGAAATGCGTTATCTAACGTTTGGTTGAATCATTTTTGTCTTCAGATTGAATCGTTTCGAGTGTAAAATTCCGTTCCTTTATTCAAATTCGAAAAACTCGTTCCTTTGTTTTGCATGTGAAGAAACACCATGCTGGAATGTCGTTTTCCGAATCCGCACTTGTTAATTTATCTTAAGCACAAGTGTCACCTCAATATGAATATTGATTAATCACATACATCAATTCATTCGAATATTGTATAATATAATTTGAACTCAAAGTTAAAAAGCCATTGGTGCAATCGTATGTACGTGAAAATGCAATTTGAGATAAAAAATTGGTTAATTTAATATTCCGTCTCCCCTCGAGTTCCCTTAAACTTATCTTAGCAATGAATTTTTGTGGTTTGTTATACGCGTATTCGTTATATTGAATTTTTCGTGAACGATCAATATTTTACATGATTTCTCACTTGGAAAAGGTTGAAAAGTTCTTCTAATGTCCATGTTGTCTGATAATGATGGGAATCCTCAAGAAAGATCGATCTTTTTCTTTCTTATCTAAAGTATCTAATTTTCATTGAAATATATAAAAATATTTTTTTATATAAAAAAGGATTGATCCTGTTCAAGGATCCCATCACTATTGTTTGATGTTTTTTCATGTCGTACACTGAAAAAAAAATTCCTTCCATGGGAATAAATATTCATTTGTCCTGTATTAAAAAAATATTCATTAGAATCAACAAAATATTCTTGGAAATCAAATGAATGGTTATAATCATTCAAAGATTATTACCATACGAATAAATATTCATTCGACTGGTTTTCTTTTTACAGTGTATTATAAGATTTTCATCATAATTTTACTTGATGGTTAGAAAGGATTACCCCTACAAATTAGAGAAATTATGTAAGTTGGTAACATCAAATGACCGGAACGCATTTATTTCCATCAATGGAATATGAAAAGAAATTTAAAAAAAATTCATACAAATTTTGTTCAAATTTATATAAGCTTTTTAAACACAGAGTCCATAAAATGTCGTCCAAACATAAAGATTTCAAGATTTCATGAGATTTGTTTATAATTTACCAAGGAGCAATTGCATATAACAGTGAATTGCGTATAGCAGGATAATAAAATTTAGAAATTTCGTTATTCACTTCGTAACATTTCATGCGCGACTTTTGGAAAGTTTGGTATTTTTTTCTATCATTTGTTACACGGGGAGAAAAAATTTGCTGACGCAGCAAATCGAGGTATTATATATAGAATAGCAAAATTTTTTGCTGACCTAGCTAAAACTTTGCTATAACAGCAATCTTGTTAGCTACGACAGCAATTTTTTAGCTGTGGCAGCAAAAAATGTTTGCTCCGCCAGCAAATTTTCAGTATTATATACAGAATAGCAAACAAATTTTGCTGGGATAGCAAACATTTTTTGCTGCCACAGCTAGAAATTCGCTGTCGCAGCTAACAAGATTGCTGGAACAGCAAATAGTTTGCTGTCACAGCAAAAAATTTGCTGCTCTGGCAAAAGGAACCCAGCAAAAGTAGATTTCGCTGCCACAGCGAATTCCTTTTTCTCCGTGTATGTATCGATAGTTTCTTGTTATTATCCAAGTAAAATTCAACAAAAATGTGAACCGTTTCATCTTCATTACAAACTTGAGAAATATCCTAAAAATTTAGGGAATATTCTCCAATTTTCAATTCAAAATTACTATATTTTCGATGTGCATTTTTCTCCGTGTGACCTGAACCAGTTCCACCACTCTCCAAGAGGTGTTTGCAATTATATTTTCTTGCATACAAAGATAATATCCATGAAATTTTGGCATATTTTTTCCATCTTTTTGAACCTCTCTGTCAATATCAAAAGGAATTTTCCATCTATCTTTTTTACCTCCCTTAAAAAACAGTTTACAGAAATATATTCCAAAGACAAACAAAATCAGCCTTTCCCTTGTGGAATAATTCCACAATGGTCCCCTTTTATACATACATTCAATCATTTGTATTGGGTATGGGAATAAGTTTCCGCCCTCTTAGAAAAAGTGTTGCTGCTGATACTATTCCTGAGTTCACTCAAGGGCTATACTTGTGATTTGGAAGTGTATATGTAAGGTGTCGATTGCGGTGGTTGACATTTGTTACAAGCGTAAACATCATTTTCCATCTGGTGTCAAGAATGACAACGTTTGTCCCGACAAAACAGCATTTGCGGGAAGTTACGCTTCATTATTTTATTTCGAAGAAAAGTACCGCTGAAACGTATCGTGTACTGTGCAATATTTACGGTAATCACGCTCCGTCTAATACAACTTGTAAAGAGTGGTTTCGACGATTCCATGCAAAGTGGCGATTTTGACGTGAGTGATAAAGAACGCGGAGGGGCACCGAAAAAATTCGAAGATGTAGAACTGGAACAATTATTGAATGAAGATGCATGTCGAACCCTAGATGAGTTGTCCGAAGAGTTGGGTGTTGACAGGTCGACCGTCGGTAAACGCTTGCACAAGATGGGAATGGTCCAAAAAGCAGGTAATTGGGTGCCGCATCGACTGAAGGAGAGAGATATCGAGAGACGTTTGGTAACGTGCGAGATGCTTCTTGAACGGCAGAACAGAAAGAGTTTTCTGCATCGTATTGTCACTGGCGATGAAAAATGGATCTGTTACGATAATCCTAAGCGTCGAAAAAGTTGGGGGCTGCCAGGTGTACCAGGTCCATCGACACCGAAAACAAATATCCACGCTTCAAAGATTATGTTGTGAATCTGGTGGGTTCAGAAAAGTGTCATTTATTATGAACTTCTGAAACCGTCAGAAACAATCACTGACGATCGTTACAGACTACAGCTAATACGTTTGAGTCGAGCTCTAAAAGAAAAACGATCGGAATGGGACGGTAGACATGATAAACTTATCTTGCTGCATGATAATGCTAGGCCACATGTTGCTTAACCTGTCAAAAAATATTTGGAAGGAGTGAATTGGGAAATCTTGCCCAACCCGCCGTATTCCCCAGACGTTGCGCCTTCGGATTACCATCCATTCCGATCTATGCAATCAGCCCTTACCGGAGAGCAGTTTACTTCTTACGAAAGTGTCGAAATATGGCTCAATGAATGGATCGAGTCAAAAGAACCTGCTTTTTTCCTCCGAGGAATCCGTATGCTGCCTGAAAGATGGGCAAAAGTGGTCGCTTCCAATGGTGCATACTTTGCATAACATTATGTAATAATCCATTGTTTGAATAAAAATCCACTTTACTTGAAAAAGGGCAGAAACTTATTCCCCTACACTGTCAGAAATATTTGGAAGTTTTTTTCAATTACGTACATGAAATCAAATTCATACACATTCTACATTAAATTTAATTTACTAAAACATAAGAAGACTATAGATTATGCTACAGTTCACATTAAAATTAAATGTTGAATGCGTATTAAACTGAATTTATGCACGTAATTGAAAAAAACTTCCAGTAAAAACATTAAAATTAATGCAAAAATTTCTAACAGTGTATACATTCTTTTCACTGATCAGTTGCTGTCAATCTTCAGCATCAAATGGAGAAAAAACCATGAATGGAACTGAAGTGGTAATCAACTGTTCATTAAACTCATAAACTTTCTTATCATAGCGATTATCACGCCTATACGTAACGATCATCTTTCGTTAATCGAATGAGAAATATCAGTCACAACGAAATTATATAATTCAATTGTGGATCCCTGCAGTAATCAATAACAATGATGATATTGCATGAAATATTCTTCCACTCGAATCTTCCATCAATCATGAAAATGAATTCGTAACATGCATAAGTTTTGAAATGTATGTCAATGGAATCAGAGAAGAGATAACCACTTGTGTATCTCGCTCATTCAGAGTGCAGCTGATGAATAAATTAACGATTGTTATTTCGATTTGAGAACATTGATAATACCAAGTTCCACGTATTTATAATAATCGATCAACGCCTTGATTGTTCCCCGTAGGGGTTATCATATCGATACACGCATAACGCTGAGTGACTGACGTATGAGTAGGTTTGTTTCTATGCTCAACATGGGGACTGGCCAACCATCGCTTGTAGTTCCAGAAACTAGATCAATTGCTGCCAGATTTCTTCTCGCTTCAATTGATCGTTTACGTTTGAAAAATTATCCATTTGTGCAATATATTATACGTATTAATACGATATTATATGTATCTTTAAGATGAATGTGAATGGTTCGATCATATGCGTTGCTTGGAAAATGCAATCGATACTTGATCATTAACCTGAATGTTCTTCAGCTTGTCATTGAGTTTGCTCGAATGTATACAGATGGAGGAGAGAGGAATAGAATAAGCAGAAGAATATTCCAATTAACAGCATAAGTATATGTTTCAACAATGTTCGTTATAATTCATTACGCACATTTTATTTTCAACGTGCGAATGATCGTTGAATAGAAGTGGGAAAAAATTGATGAAGCCCAAGGAACGTTTTTTCACAATGTTGGCTTGAGCTGATACTGTTTGAACAAATAATAAGAGAAGTATATGTTTATAACCCTTCTCCGTTAAACATGTGGCTTATTATGGCTACGGTACCCTAGTTAAAGAATCTCATTAAACTGATTGACTCTCATTGATTCCGATGCAGAAAACTGATTGAAACTCATTGGGATTGAATTTTTAATGGATTTGAATCAGTTTTCTGCATCGGAATCAATGAGATTTTTTAACCAGGGTAAAGAAATTGGAGAGTCATGATGACAATATTTTTTCCGTGTAATATTCGTGCATATATGAGAATGTTTTTCAAAAAGTATTGCTGAACTCTCAAGCAGTGAAGTGGATGGGGATGAAACTTCCACGGATAAAAACGTCTCAAAATTTCTAACATCTGGTGAAAAATTTGGAGTTTAAATTCGGGTAGGAAATTTTCAGTGAGTTGCAATATAATTCTACAAAATACAATTATAAAAGTTCCCAACAGATCCAAGGCACACATTATTGTCACGATGAAATCATAATGGCTTCATCGGTCTCCAAGTTTTCATCATGACGTCCTCAAAAGTCACAATGATATCTTATGGTGTGTTCTTCAGAGAGAGACAATAATTTCATATTTGAATTCGGACGCAGTTCTGAGAATGTACATTTGAAAATTACACAGACGTTAGTTGAATAATCAATCCATTTGAGCTACTCCATGATTTTTTTTTTTTCATAAATTCTAGCCAAACAAAATACAAGACTTGACTTTCGGATAAATTGAATATATAATGATTTATCGAGGTTCCCCTTCACAATTCCATGACCGGGAGATAAATCCGAATTATAGAATTATCTTTGAATTTACTTGTTATCATTCAAAGTACGAATTCTGATAATATTATTCCGACGATTTGTGGAGAATTTTTTTTTTCTGTCACATGAATTTATAGTTCAAACAAAATCATTATTTTCTTTCCTAAACGTGTACTTTGTATAAATTCACGTATGTCGTTAGGTTTTTTTTTTGTACAAAATGCGTAATAAAGTTCAATGACCAGAAAAAGTTGGAAATTTTATTCAAACATATTTACTTTGATTGGAAAAGAATCATTGTCTTATCATTAAACTTGAATTCTTCTAGCATGATACATATGCGATAATTATATAAAAATACGATCAAGAGAACGATGATCTATCGTCTATAATTATAGTATAATTAATCAAACAATGATATCACGACTATGATAGGTTGGCTTATAAGTGAACACATAGGTAATTCACCTTCTCACTTCAGTGGAATAGCGAAACTGGCACACGTGTAATTTGATTCTGGTAAAAGGTAGTTCTGGCATTATAACTCAGGTGATTGTTTTATCCTACCTTGAAGATTTCACGTGAAGCGAATAGTGAACATTGTTTGGCTCATCTTTCTGCGCATTAGTTCATTCCCGAGAAAAAATCATGAGATCTATTGAGTGAATCTGATTTATGGTTCGCAAGATCAGGTCAGATTTCTATCTGGATATCAGTGGATCTGACTCGATTTTGACATATCTAATCAAACCTTTGCGGATCTCGTTAGTTTGGAATTGAATATTACATTACGCAATAAATTTAATATCAATTGGTTGCTCAGTTGTCGAAGATTTCGTGATATTTGTCTGCATAGGAATTTGAATTTGAACATTGCAGTTTCTTAGATCTTGGTGAATCTGATCAGAAATCAGATTCGGTGAGATCTAATCGATTTTTCTGGGTGGGGAGGTTCTTATTTTGAGTTCATTATTTACATGGTTATCCTCACGACATGTTTCTGGAATCAATGTCACTCACGGATCTCATTTATGTTATGTTTCTCATAGTCAATGAAATTTCCAAAAGACATACAAAAGAAGGCTGCTTCTAATGATTATTTTTTTCTGTGTTCTTTCAATGTACAGCACTGTTTAAACAAACTGGAATGTTTCGGTATCATGGAACTGAAAAATTTCTGTTCTTACCCTGATAACACACGAAGAATTCTTTTTCAAAAACAAGAATAAGAATAGAACGCTTCAAAAACTCTTTTCGAAATAATGAATTCGTAAAGAGCTCTGGAGAAGTTCTTGAGGAATTCTATTCTGCGTTTTGAAAAAGAATTCATCGTGTGTCATTTGGGTAATGAATTTTTACCGTTCATTGATAGAAAAATTTCTGTTCTACTGGAATTTTTCGTATTCCACACGAAAGTCCACGTTTTTCGCTTCAATTTTTTAGCATGAATACAACAATCTTCCAATACGGTACTGAAAGTTTTCCGTGGATTTTTTTACAATGAAATTCACATTCATATAGTTTGTTGTTTCGAAATTCTATACTTGGATTTTTGTTTTCAACACATTCTCGACTTCAATGAAAACTGTAAATATTTCTGAACGAAATGAAAAAGACCTTGATTAACAGAAATTTTGTTTAATGGCAGAATATGGATTCAAAAATTGAGAATTCCGATATGGAGCATCATGGTACGGTCATATTTCGAACAACAATTAAGGTTTGATGTATAATTCACAAATCTCAATAGAAATTTAACCATTTTTTTTGCAGAAAATATAAAAAATTGTTGAATATTGTTTATCACTCTCATGTCAGCAGTATTCACCTCGTGTTAGAATTTATATTAATTTCAATCAGATTCATATAAAATTTATACACGATCAAATCTCATCGGGAATCTCTCACGCAGCTGTGTAGAACTTTTTCACTTGAGGCAAGAACAATGGTGATGGAGATCATTGACCTCCCATCGTTTCCCTTCATAGATAATTAAACTGTTTGAATGCCTGAAACATATGTGTTTGAAGTCCATCAAAGAGGTTTATCAATTTCCTGACGTAGATATGGAATATGAGAAATCTATTTTTAATACGTGTGTTGAACTCGAATATGAATTTTTAAACTTTTACACCTTTTCTCATTGCCAAGTTTGAAAACTGACACTCAGATCACACACGAAGAATTCTTTTTCAAAAAAAAGAATAGAATTCTTCGAGAACTCTTTTCGAACCAATGAATTCATAAAGAGCATTCTCAAGGAACTCGGTAATGTCTCAAACATTGAACTCCTCCAGAGCTCTTAACGGATTCATCAGTTCGAAAAGAGTTCTTGAAGAATTCTATTTTTGTTCTTGAAAGATCAATAATTCAATTTCCATTGTAATTATTATTGAGTTTCAATACTCTTCTTCAACGGTGATGGGAAAAATGATCTGGAATCGGAAGATACATTTCAATTTCTTCGAGTTGAAAAAGAAAATGAGTATTCAAACAGTAGAGTATTCCCAGATAACACACGGAGAATTCTTCTTCAAGAGCAAGAATAGAACTCTTCAAGAACTCTTTTCGAACTAATGAATTCATATAGAGCTCTAGAGGAGTTCAATTTGTCGGACATTAACAAGCTCTGTGAGAATATCAGAAGTATCATTCGAGTACTCCCAAAGAACTTGTTAATGTTCGACAGATTGAACTCCACCAGAGCTCTATATGAATTCATTAGTTCGAAAAGGGTTCTTGAAGAGTTCTATTCTTGCTCTTGAAAAAGAATTCTTCGTGTGTTACCTGGGTTCCCTAACGTACGATGAATCGAAATAAATTCGAATATGTCATCAAAACTCGAAAGGGAATCAATTGTTGGCGAGAGTTGGGATCCAACTAGGAGTCCTCATTTTATTTGAGATTCTTTCTCGGTTGGCTTTTTAAGCTGTTCGCAGGATTGTAATGCACTCATTTCTTGTATTTCTAGCTCGGGTCTATGCACCGGAAACAATGATTTATTTGACCCAATGAACTGAACCCAGACAGCACACAACAATCCCAAATTAATTCTGAGAGAAGAACTCTTGAAGAATACAAAGAATTCCATTCATCAGACATTCCCGAGTTTCGTTAAAATTCTCAAAGAAGTCTCATAGAATTTCAAAGGAGCTCATAAATGTCTGAAAAATCGAATTCTTTTGAAACTCTTTTGGAACACTTTGTATTCTAAACGAGTTCCTCAAGAGTTCTCTTTTGAGAATTCATTTCAGATTTTTGTGTGTTGTCTGGGGAGTTAGTTGTGGAAAGTAGTTCCGATTGATGAAAGAATAGAAGCCGGTCATGAAAGCTGTAGTAAAGGCAACTTCAAATCAGCAACGGCGATTAAAGTCAGATAAATTGAATTTGAAATCAGTTGATTCAACGCCCGATTTAGTTATTCGAATATCAAGAACTGTATCCAGTTGCTGGAACTACTTTGGGGTGAAGGTAACTTATTCTTTCTTTCAGTGTGTGAGATAAGAAATTGTTGCAAAGATTATTAAATAATATTAACTTATTGAATAACAAAAACAATTTCATTTCTGAGCTCGGCCAAAACGAGAGAAATGTGGCTATGGAAATTATGAATCGGTGGCTACACATTTTCAATTTTTTTCTATTAATTCAATCTTGTGTGCACGAATTTGTGTGACCATTCTTGATGAACTTCCGGGTCGATGAACTCTTTTTCCATTCCAAAATGAAATATTACGTGAACCATCGTTGACGTTGTATCTAGCAGGATATTTTGAGGCTACAGATTTGAACAATTCGGCACGTAATATTCGAAATATATTATCCGTAAAAATGTTCCTTTTTCAAATATTTATAGTAGATAAAGTTCGCAAGAAAATAGTGAGGAGCGAGTGTCGATTATCCGTGGATGTTGAAATAATTTATTAACATTCCAATTACGGTAATAATTTCTTAAGGCTATCTATTGCATTGATTGGAAATCTATTTTAAGTAAAATTGTTCTATCGCGAATTTAAATGAACGTATACTTGTTCCAGATAATATAATTTTAAATATCTGTTTGGTATGAAAAAACTTGTCAAGCGTATGATAAGTTGTAACAAGATGTGACAACTTGTTTGACGAGTTGAAACTTACCGAGCATATTTTTATAACCCATTTTTATTTATATTCCGAGAAAAATGTGAAAAATTTCATAAGTGTGGAGAATTTCCTTTCAAAATTGGAATTGGAGAATGAAAAGAAGTTTGTAGTGTAAGATTCTTATTCAGATAATGTGTTAAGATTGTTTATCGCATATTTGATTTGTCATTAGTAATTCAATAGATTCGTTCTATTTGTTATTAATATTATATTATTTATAATTTCTTAACGGTTGCGTAGTGGTAGATAGAATGTACAAACTTAATTGAATGTACGGTTTTATTGTATGTATGGTGAGCGAAGTCGCAGTTCCCAGTCAAAAAATTGTAACACTTTTCAAAGCCTGATCAACTCCGTAATACACTGAGAAGAATTGATACTGTGAAAGGTCTCATCATTGTCAAGAAGTTCAGGATACTCTTGAAATCTGACTGAATGTAGCTTCAATTTTATGAAAACAAAAAAGCCATCATAAGTCAACATACCATAATAATCTAATAATGTACTATCATGACAATAAACCGGCTCCATGGCTGAGGGGTTAACGCCCTAACTTTCAGACATGGATGTCCGACAGGCTTTGGGGTTCGAATCCCTAACTAATCAATCCGCCTTTCTCCGTAACGGTAATACCGCGAAAGGGGAAATGGCGATTGGTGCGTCAACCATAGTTTATCCCGAAAGCGACTACCACTGTGATAGGGAAATGACGGTTGATGAGTCAGGGAATCTTACCTCAGCCGCGTAGGTTAGGTTGGAAGTACGCTTCCCCCGGTCCAATTGGCCTCAGCAGCGTAAAAAGAGACCGGGTTAACAGGAACGGAATAAAAAAAAAATCATAACAGTAAACTTCCATAAAATTGAACCTACATTCAGTTGGATTTCAAGTGTACCCTGAACTCGCTCACCATAGCTAAGCTCGTTTAGTGGCGTCCCAAGTTACCTCAACCTGCTCCAAGTATTTCGGATTCGCTATTCCCAGTTATAGGAATGAATTGATTGATTTGGTAAGAATTGGAGCAACTCAGGACACGTAGAACGAACGGACCTAGTGATGGGACTTTTTACAGTAAAATTTTTCTCAGTGTACGCAACGATCCAGAATTGAATCATGTCGAAAAAAGGTCAACATCAGGTCGAATGAGAGATTTGAAAACAAGATCAAGTTGAGAATGAATCAGAGCTAAATCAGGTTTCACTTTTTGACTCGGGGTGTACTGCGATACACACCCACCTAACAAATTATGGTCTGAGTAACGTGAATTCTTATATATTGAGTATAGGCTTCTGAAGAGCATATATTAGGTATCCAAGTTTAGAATTACCTTGGCTACCTTGAGGCCTAATCAGGTTGTTCAGATATGCCCTGATTTTTCTAGCTCAGGTTTATCCATATTCAGCCCATGTGGAGCCAAGCTCCATTACCGATGTTTCTGCCTGTTATGAAAATCTGTGTGCACCCTACGACAGTTCGCATCCTTCGGAGAGATTTGAAAATGTTTCCTTCAACACAGTAGAGAATCAAACTTACTTTCAACCTCAATATCGGCTTATTTTAAGATGCAGCCAAAACTAGCCCTCTTTCACCTGAGAGTAAGCATCCAAAACAAATGCCGACACAATGAAAAAGACTGAATTTCAGTCAGGTTTTCAAGTAAGATGCAGTCACTTTCAGTCAGTCTTTTTACAGTGAATCTGATGAAAACATTCTCCATTGAACTGATTTTTTTCCTTTGAAGAAAAAGAATCGTATTAGAATGAACGCAAAGAAAGTTTGATTTTATAGTCTAAGAAATTCAGTTCTCAATATAAGTGGGGCTTGATTGAATCACCAATAGGTGCCTTTGCTGCGGAGATGTCGGTGTACCCAATTTGAGTTCATATAGGCTTTTGATGCGCTCCTCAAGTTCCTTCGAAATTTTAATTTAGACATTCCCATACAAAATCCATATACGCCCAATTGAAACTACAAATATTTTCCTCCAAAATTTGAACCTATTGTACATACAAGTCAATAGTTTCTGTTTTTGATATAGTCAAATAATATGTGAACAAAGTAATGTTGGATGGAATATTTGCTTCCTGTAATACTTTTCAATTTCGTAATTTCTTATACTTTCAAAAATCCTAGTTTGAGAGTCTGCATCGGTTCCAACGAGGGTGTCTTTCATCGATCCAAACTAGAAATACAGCGCAGGCTTTGAAAATGAGTGTGCGTGTTGATCCTATTTAGGGTCCACAAGGGCAACCAAATTAGGTCTTTAAATGGAATGAGGACACCTAATTTGGCCCCAACTGCCACCAAGAAATCATTTTCACACGAGAATATGCTAGTTGCGGGTAATTTCACGCTCGAACATGTAGCAGGTTGAGTTGAATTAATTTAAGTGTGAAATTACTCGTAACTAGCATATCGCCGGCGAAATTCTCGTTACACATATTATGGTGTGTTGAGTGTAAAATCATGTCATCGCTTCGAAGTAAAGAACATAGGACATTACAATAATAATGATACTAATAATGAAATGATCGTATATAATTTATTTCAGTTTGTAAATTAAATAACCGTGATGAATGTTTTTCTCTTTTCCTCGCCAATTGTACACACTCAGAAAAAGAACATGAGAGCGAACCACGTACTCATGTTTGTTATATTCCATTACATATCCAGTTGGCTCTATACTCAGTGCATTGAAATGAGAAATGCAGCTAATGCATGATACTATATTTGATGAGTTGATTTGAAATTTCTAAATTATTATTCGGGATTATTCTTCATGATTGTTATAAGTGAATGTATGTATTCAAAGTCAATTGCACAAGAACTCATTGAAATGTTTATAAAGTGATTATTTAATTTAGTTATGACAGGTGTTCACGTGTGGTACTGCCATTTTGTCTAGGGAACTTATCACCAATCTGTCACCGTTATTTGTGTTTGTCCTTAAGCAGTAAATTATGTATATGGAGTTGGCAATAAAAATGGTATTTGCACAATGAAAGTTTCTATTTACCTTGTCTCTAAGTTCATGAAAAATTATTGGACAGTAAGTTGGAGCGAATCATTGGAAGATATAAATTCAGTTTTCATCATGCACCGGATTGGAATATCAATCCTTATTTGATTGATTCAACTGTCATTATTTTCTGATAAATCATATGCGAAAATATCCATCGATATCGTATGAGTTAACAAGAATCTATACCTCAATCTTCATGTAAATTTGTTCTCATGAGAGTGTTGATTAAATTTGAAATATATGTGTCGTTCGAATAACTAAAATTAGATGTTTTTTTAATTAATTGAAACGTCATTGGACTGTGCTTGATATCAAGGCACGTCGAGAAGTTTGACTTGTGAAGGAAAATACAAATTTCTCAAGTTTGAAGATTGAGGGAAGAGAGGTTGAAGAAGAAACAGTGAAGTGTTTTATGAGCACTGATAGAAATTTAGTTTCATTTGTGAATGAGGAAGGAGATCCAATTCAAGTGCATTTGAACCCTAGTAGGAATTATGATTGAGAATTAGATAGGCCCCAGCTAGTTTTCCCAGATGTTAGGTTGGTTTCTAGCTAGTTTTGTAACGCACTTTCTAGCCTGTGCCCATCCAGAAATTGCACGAAAAGACCGAGTCTAATCATATTTAGAAAAATGACTGTAAATTTAGGGAAAACGAGGATCGCTGAAAAATATTCGTAGTGAGTCTACTAAAAATTCGTAGGCGATGTATCAACAATTGATAGTTCCACTGTGAAAAATATCAATGAAACTATCAACTGTTAATATTTTGACTACGAATTTTTGGTAGACTCACTACGAATATTTTTCAGCGATCCTCTTTTTCCCTAAATTGACAGTCATTTTTCTAAACGTTGATAAATTCTTTCTGAATATTAATAAACCCGGTCTTTCCGTGTGGCAATTAGAAATGTGAAATCATGTGTTTTCTGTAAAATGACACCTATGAATAGGGTAAAAATATATTTTGACATGTAATCTCCAGTCAAGAATGTTGCTTTTGAATTTATTTCCATAAAATAATCCCGAGTGACAAATTGAAACGTTGGGGCTCCCTTTCATTCCTCTGACCGTATTGATGGATTTTCAATGTTACTGTCCGATCAGTTGACGCATGAAAAATTCTACATAAACCAACTAAATGTTTGGGCACTGAAGTCAAATTGGCTGAAATGTGTTATCCACTTGCCCACACGTGGGTTCCATCTAGTACGTGGATGGTTCAATGGGACCCCCAGACAAGTTTCTACCAGTCAACTGCCCTCTCAATCTGTCCCTTTTTGCAAAACAGATGTGATTCCTATTCAAATCAATTTTGATTTCTATCTGATGTTCTGACTCTCTTTGTTCCCTGATTAAGAGGAGTCATTGAATCCCGCCCAATCTCACTCTCATCTAACGAAGGTTTGTTTGAATCTCATTCGATCATTTGCCGATAAGTTTTGGTCAGTATATGAATTTCTTCAGCCACAATCTTCAGGAATGTTCTGGCTGAATCTCATGGAGTTTCATTTTATCGTATTTAATTGATTTCTTCAAGCAGAATATCAAATTTAATCCATAAATTCTGACAAAGATTGTACCCTAAAGCATCAGATCGTCTAATCGCATCCATTTGTACTCAGAAGATGTGCGAAATTTCAATCCGAACCCATTCAAATCTAAACGCATAATAACTGATGTTTCAATCCATTCATATTCGAAAAACAAGTACAATTTCTACCTGAATCGACCCTGGTTCTCTTCACAATTATGACTCTTGTTTGAACCTAAATGCATTCGTACTTTCGGATAAACACTGGATCCTGACGCAGCTGATTTCTAATAACAAAGTTCGAGAACATTCGAGAGTCGTCTATGCGAGATTAGTCTAGAACCTTCATACCGCAGTGTTTATATAAACCAGTCAGTTGTTCCGCGCAGTCAATACGAGCAAAAATGGAACAAAGTGCACTTCGAGCAATCGCTTATTACGAATTTTTACAAGGGCATTCTGCAAGAGCTGCAGCTGCTAGTATTTGCAGCGCGTTCAAATCAGACGTTGTTCGTCATTCAACTGTATCTCGTTGGTATCAACGTTTTCGTTTAGGCGATGAATCTTTTGAAGCCAAACCCAGGTCCGGCAGGAGATCAGCTGTTAACGATGAAAAACTGCGTGCACTTATAAAGGCAAAGCCTAACACGTCGTCACGAGAATTAGCCAACAAACTCGATTGTAGCCACCCCACGATCCTCCAACATTTACAAGAGATGGGATATAGAAAAGTTGTGTCGTCTTGGATACCACACGATGTCACGGGTGTCTATATGTTTTTCACTCCTGCATCGTCCGGACAGGAAGGATTTTCTTCGAAAAATCGTCACTAGGGTTGAGAGTTGGGTGCTCTATGTTAACCACACACGCAAGCGACAGTGGCTACCGAAAGGCGAAAAACCAGAGCCAACCCCTAAGCTACCTCGCGGAGTACAGAGAGTATTACTCTGTTGCTGGTGGGACTCTGAGGGTTCGCTCTATTACGAATTGCTGCCAGCTAAAACCAGGATATCGGTGGAGACTTACGCTAGACAACTGCAAAAACTGGCTGAAATTATCAAACTAAAAAGGCGTAGACGTGTCCAAGTTCGACTTCTCCATGACAACGCTTGACCCCACGTAGCCAAGATGACGCAAGACTGTATTTCGCAGCTGGGTTGGGAAATTTTACCACATCCACCGTATTCACCAGACTTGGCTCCTACCGACTACCATCTTCTCCGGCCATTGAAAAATTATTTACAGGATAAGGAATTTGATGATCTCGCCGATCTCGAAAATGCGCTGAACGACTTTTTCAACTCACGACCAAAACAATTTTGGTTTTTAGTTGTAGATGCAGAGGGAGCGTACATCACTTGATAATATTATATTATGAAAATAATATAAACTGTTTTTTTTTTACTTTCTTTGTGTGTTGCAAGACTTTCTTACCAACTCAATTTAATACATTGGAAAAAAATATTTATTTGTCTTCTCTCCATAAAATATTCATTCGTAGAAATGAAATATTCAATTAGATGCAAAAACTGATTACTCGTAGTGAATAAATCATTTATTCAGAAGACCAATTCATTTGGGGCAAGCATTCCATTATTTGATTCGATTAAATATTTCATTAATCCTAAGAAATATTTTACAAAGAGCCGACAAATAGACTATGCATTTGGTTGAAGAAATCTTTTGTTCGGTGTATCTTCTATTATATGTATCATAATAATCCCTATTTGTATTATAGGTACATACAGTAAAAATTTCCTTCAGTATACAGAACGGAAATAATTTCTATTGAAATCAATTCTGATTCATTTCCCATATTAAAAACATGAGATTTCAAATTTGTTCTAGCACCCATTGAATGATATAAATACACGAATTGATAATAATCAGTTATAAAAAATTGAAATTCGATGGAATAAATCAACATGCAATGATAATATTGTTAACAGTTTTAGAAGGTATTTGCCTTCAAAGAAAAATGAAATATTATAAAAAGTATAAAATTGATCGCACACAGGAAGCCGATGAATAGCGCAATCATGTCTCAGACTTATTTGAAAAACCTTTATCTCTATTCTCGTCATGTGAATAAATTATTTTATTGTATCTCTATTTCTGCCTGCTCGTGTGATATTTAGAATAAAGAATAACTACACATCCCCAAGAATTCAAATAATATATTGTTGAAGACGAGCACGTTCTCGAAACTTTTTGTCGGAATCCGTGAATTATCCTACGTAGCACAGAAATGTGATTAGAATATTTTGAGAAGTTTGAAAGAACGTTGGAATATTCTGTATAAACATTTCAAGGATATTTTATGCGTTCTAAATCGACTTATTCGGATCTAACCTCCAATGCTTTTGTATTTTATAAGTTTGTTGTATTCATCTATGGAGTATCAAAATGAAAATAAAGTCTGACTTTCATGTTATATCTCAAAGTCGCTTAGAGAAGACCAGAATCGCCCAGGTGAGAAATTTTTGTAGAATTCTAGTCAGGATTTGGTTCTACACAGATTCTATGACCTTCATGTAACATGAAACATGATTGAGCGAGAATGGTTGCCCAAGCGTGTATTGCTTACAAGGACAATGGGCCCCAGGTTGGGTCCATCCTCTTTAACCCAGTATTGAGGAATGACGATGGGGCCCATGTTGACTCAATCTTGGCCCTGATGTGCTTTCCCATACAATTATGGTTGGTAGAGAGTGGAAATAATGAATCTTAGTGTGGGCACATTTGAACTTGGCCCCAATTTGGACCAACGTTAGGCCAAGATTAGGGTGAATTTATATCCCGAGCATGTGCGTACAATCCTCAGCGTGTATGAATTTTGGTCCCACTTTGGTCGAGTCTTGGGCCCATATAGGCACAATGGGGCTCAACACTAGGTCCAAGACTGGGCTGAAATTCATGCCCACTGGGGTGAAATGGAGTAAAATTGATTGCCTAGTCTGGGTTCATGCTGGGCCCATGGTGTTACCAATCCTCGGGCAAAGCAATACAGCCAAGTTGGGAACGATCTTATCATCTCAGGGTGGAAGGATTTCATCAAACCAGTCATAGGACTGATTACTTCATGATGATGATGATAAAAATTATATGTAAGCAATTATGAAAATTGAACTAATTCAAGAAATCTAACATTGTTTTCGTATTGAGCACATTAAAACCATTCCACATCAGTTCTCAAACCTCAGGATACTGAAAAACACTTTTATTTTATTGTCCTGTGATATTTGCCACGTCACCAGCGGGCGATTTTTGAGGGCCCATCCAGTTTTCAGCCAATCCGATACTAGTTGTTTTCACCTGTTACACGGAAAAACTCAGCGATGGGGTCATTTTCGTTGACTAGTATGTCACTTTTGGGCGGAATACAAATTCGAGAAGAGAATCGTATACTACAGTTTATGTTGATAATCCATTGACTTTGTCGATTGTTCCAAGAATGGAATCCATTTTTGATTTTTATGGTCGAAATAATGGGAAGAGTCAATGAATTATATACAATATCATTCGAAGAAAAATGCGGCTCAAAAATAAGACTTTTTGCTTATTTTCCTTAGTAAACTAGAAACAGAAAGTTTTGTAGAATGAATTTCCACATGAAAATTCGGAAGATTACGAATGCTGTAGTAGAATAAGTAATAGGCAGAATTGAAATTCTAAACGCTGAACGTTGGATTTTATGAAGCGTATAGTAAAATTTAGTAACTCGTTCGTAATCTTCTGTATTTTCATATGAAAATTCATTCCATAAACTTCCTTGTTTGTGGTTCAGCAAGCAAAATAAAAACAGTCTTATACTTCTTTTTTTGCCCACTCAGGGTGTCTAGCAAAATATGATTTTGGAATTCCCGACCAATTCCCGACTTTTTCCAGGGAAATTCCAGGGCTTTTTTGGGAAATTCCCGGATCGAAAATAAAATGCACTCACATCAATTTCAAATCAAATTTTCGATGACATAATACAATCTAATAAGAAAAATGAATTCGAAGTTGAATATTCAAATATTGATTATTTTAAATGGACATGTTTTCAATCAATAATCCAAATCATTCATATTCAACTCAGCTCCATTTGATCATGATGCGTTTTGAAAATAAAATCAAGTATATTAAGTATATCTTAAAGGAGTCAGAAACAGACTATTTCACGAACATTTGGGAATTCTTTCGAAAATTCTTGAAACAGTCGCAAGACTTCTGAGAGAATATTTGAGACAACTGTCAAATGTCCCCCAGGTAGGAATATTCTATTAAAGTCTATTACAAATGGTGAAATTTCTGATTAAATATCATTGAATTCCATTGAAACCTATTCATTTTCACATTCGTCAATGAGATTTTATAGATTATTTGTAACAGGGCCGTGAAATAGGACTTTTTGAGTTGTGTAAAGTTTCTGGAATTCTATAAGAATTCAAAAAGAATTTTTTTTTGAGAATTCTTCAGTGAATCATTCATTGCTGTTTAGACCTGGCTGGAGAAATTATTCTGAAAATATCTGAGAACCTTTGCATAACTCTCAAAATTATAACAAAATTATGATTGAAAATTCCTCGGAATTTTTTTCATTTCCTGACGTTTTCCCGACTTTTCCCGACGGAAGTGAAATTCCTGACTACTTCCCGACTTTCCCGGAATTCCCGACTGCTAGACACCCTGGTCACTGTAACATGACAATACCTCAGTAACCATTGCAACGGTATTTTGAGATATCTTAGGGACATTATTGTTGTATGGAGACTTTAAGAGTTTCAAATTTCATCGATTCAGGATTGGGCTTTCGTATGCGAGTGTGCATCTGAATATATAATGTTTTCAAATTTCACGTTGATGGAAGGTTCATAAAACGTAGAGGCGGAGATGAATTGAACAGATTGGACAATGCAATATTAAAGTCATGGTCCGTCTCACGTTTTTTTCTCCTGAAGAAAATTGTGTAATTGGTTGATTTTTCTTCTGGATCAATCAGCATGGAAGGATAAACGGAAAACGTGATATCACCAAACAGAAATTGGACCATGGTTTCCATATATCATTAGCAATCTCCTCAATTCATCTTTGGTAGAGGGGTTTTTTGAACGTTTAGAAAACCCTTTCTTAGGGAAAGTATCTTGTATATCAAACTTACTTCAGAAGCAGCTCAGAATCGCCTTTTGTGAACTCCAAATCAGATCAAAAACACACACATGCGATCACAATGGAGAAGACGGATCTCAATCAAATCTTGAAGTCAGAGGCCGCAAAAGTCATCAGAGTTTTTATGGTACATGGTATTTACTCAGGTGTCTTGTTGAATCCCATCTATTTCCTATCATCAGATCAAAAAATGTATTCAGGTGATTCTGAGAGGTTCGAATATTCCAGAATAATTTTCCTTAGAGTTATGAACTGAACGATGAAAGGATTTTTTGTTCAAGTAAGTGAACGTGATTAACAATTCCATGACCATATTTGTATTTATATTGGATCAAATTCAGCCAATTTTTGGTTGAGAATGGATTACCGAATCCAATGTTTGTGCACACGTCAAATAATCATGGCCTAAAAGAGGAAGTCGATCATTTTTTATTCTATTGAGCAGACATTCTATTGAGCAAATGCAGGTTGAATCCGGTAATAACTTGTCTGGAGTTGTATTCAGAGAACCTTCTCGGTCACAAAGATTTTATAGCTTATGGAAAAAAAACCATGATTCAAATCACATGTGGAACAATTAATCAAGAGCTTTCTGGCAAATCATGAGAACTCAATGTTGTCAGGCCCTGTACATAAAAAGCGATTTACAAAATGCATTGAATTTGTTTGCTGGATTTGAGAATTCAAAACAATCGGAGGTGTTATACAAGTCAATTATTCGTGAATTCAAGGAAACGGGATGGAAAGAGATTTCAAGTTATCATTAAAATTGATCTAAATGGATTTTATTTACACACTGAGAAAATGGTTGAGTTGAATATTAGACAGCTAGGAAATTCACTCACTCTAAGCAAACATTTAGTCAAGCCAAATAAATTCTATTTGTCATAGCTACATTTTGTATTCTCCTTGAATAAATTGTTTTATTCATATTCCAGTTAACTTGACTTTTATCTACGCCAGTTAAAATTTAGCTGAGATAACTACAGTTTACACGAAGAGAAATTGATTCGGGAAAGATTAATATTTCATTCGTCTACTAGAACTATTCGGGAAAGTTGGAAAATAAATTGTAACACAAAGTCATAGTCATCGCCAGCTCTGATTATGACTCATGTTACAAGTTATTGTTTGTTTCTTTCCAATGAAATTTCACATCTAGGTACCTTTTGCTCAGTGCAAAGGGATGTTTTTCATGATTTTGAAAATCATCCGCAAAAATATGTGAGATGCTAACAACTTGAAACGAGTAACAAGCAACACAAAGTCTATGAAAATATGTAAACTTGGAAAGAAGCTTTTGAAAAAAAAAGAAATCCTTTTGAATAAAAAATATGTGTGAGATCAATATCGGCTATCAAATTTCACGTTTAGTTATCCAAATGGTGTTCAAACAAACCCAGACAGCAGTCGATAATTCTAAATTCAATTCTGTCAAAAGAATTCGTCGATCATACGACAGAACGTAATATGTCACGTTATTGAATAATTTTTATTTTCATGATAACAAATCTTTCCGATCGCGATCTCTCACAAATCCAGTATCAAATTGTCCATCTAAATCATGGCTATCCTAATGATATTTCGGATAATTATTCACCTTCCATATTAATGAAAATTGAGGAAGAATGAAGAAATTATAAAGTGACTTGGTACACGGAGAAAAATTTGATTGTGAAAATTACTCTTTTCTGTCGTAAACTAGTATTATTGGAAAATATTGACAGTAATTTGTAAGCTAAGTGTATTAATTCATACGCACGTAGTAAATAATCGTCAGCTACGATGGTAAAAATGAAGATTCAGCGTGAGAAAATATATTTCAGTAATAATAACTATGAACAAACGAAATAAATACCTTTTCTAATGAAAATTATCACCACTTGACAATAATAGATTTTGTTTGAACAACCATTCTGAATTTTGAAAGCCACGAATTACATTTACTAACAATGACGAGTCGGTATAATACAAGCGCTGATGGTAATATCTTTCACCAGCGCTCGAGATTTTCTCACAATTATCGCACACAACAAGTTGTCCAGTTTAGGTTCCCTCGTTTAGTCTTTTAATGAAACTTCAAAACAGCAAATTCATAAGTGCGAGTGTAGCGAAGCGGCTTTAATTGTAAGGTTTATAAGTAGATATAAGTACATTATTCTTAAGTTCAAATCCCCTCCGCGTAATGAGGATTTTTCATTATAAACTGTACTCAAGAATGTATTAAAAATAACATGATTGCAATCAACAAATATGGGGGTAATAACTCGAAGGTTGGACAACATGAACTAACAAATGTGCCTGGAAATATGCTTTTGCAAGTAAATTGTTTTTTTTTCATTTCAGTGAATGATATTGCCATCATTGATGGTGAAAATTATTGCCTTTGCTCCGATTTTTCGAGCTCTTGCTTGCGAGAATCTTGAAATAAAGTGTAAAGGAACATTACGATCGCTGATGGTAAAAAGTATTAGCACTGCCTGGAATCATCGACATTACCTTTGTTAGTTTTCCTGAAGAAATTGTTGAAATTTTTGCCAAAGTAAAGTTTACCATCGTGATAATTTAATTTCCAAGCTATTCCCAATAGTTTCAGTTTACCGATTTTGATGAAGATATTACCTACGTATTTTACCACTTTCAACCATCGAATTTCTCTCCGTGTACAACGAATTCGTTCATGAGTTTCCGATTGCTTTCTGAGAAGCGGGTTTGGGAAGATTCCTATACAAAATAGCCACGTCGGGGGGACGAAACTTATCGGTGGGTGGTTCGTTTCAAAAATGTAAAGGGATGTAAAAAGATCAGTGTTGTTCGTGTCACGTACCAAAGACAGCTTTGATTGTAAGTTGTTCTAAACTTAACGCGTTGGTCGTTTCCGATGTTTCGAAATCCATGCATTCAGAAAAGAAGTCTCCAGTTGAATATTAGGCAGTTAGGAAATTTAGTCGGTCTAAATAAAAAGTTAGTATCGTTGACTAAATTTCATTCTTCATAACTAAGTTTTCCATTACCATTGAATAAACTGTTTCATCCATATTTCAGACTTTTTTAAGCGTGCATATAATATGTGAAATTAATAATATCACAACTCCAGGCAACTACAACAAGTTTTCAAACCGAAAAATCGAAGATAATCCAAAATCGAGATCTCATCGATCAATATGCAGAAAATACAGAGATAATACTATTTGGAATGCTGTCGTCATTGAAAATTACATAATAGATTTATGAAAATTGCATACGGTATCTTCAATCTTTTACTCTCTTGGAGGCTTCACGTTAAGATTATTCCACGAAGTCCATTAAACTTCTCTTAATGAGTGATAAAAAGCTTTGTACCCAGAAAGTTTGAATTATTTTCTATCGATTCTTTTGAAATGTATCAAAAGGTCGATATAGATCTGCTAAAAATCAATCCAAAACTCACCAAAGGTCAATTTGAAGCAGCATAGCTGTTGAACGGAACGTCAGGAGACTAGCATCCCTGATTAGAAGTTCAATCAAAATCTCTGAAGATTTGCGGTTCTGGAAGTTCTATAGAATTTACAATTTAGTTTTCTCTACTTTCGTTTGAAAAAAGAGTGAGTACAGAATTGGGAATACCAAAAAGAATTTCTTCTGATTCTCCTAATAGAAATTCAGATACATGACAAGTCATCGTTTAAAATACATTAAGATCAAGTAACTACAAATTAAAATTGAATAACTTTATGTGACATTTCACAAATAAATAGCGATAGTCATTTACACAACTATTTACATTTAAAGTAATTACGTAGCAAATTAAGTCGGACACATATCAAAAACGCATGATAAAATTGTTAACGTGAAATTCATTTCACAGCTATTCACTTGTTAATAAATGGTGTATCCGGAGAATAGGAATTATATAAGTAATGCGTAAAAGTAGAAAGTTTGTAAATGATGTTCCACATCAATACATTTTGTACTTCAAGTACATTCATCTCTTATTCATGAACAATAACAATAACTACTTCAAAAAAAAAATCAACAACTCTTCGTTTCACCATCTCTTAATTGTTTCAGCGGCAAATATCGTGCGAGAGATATTCATTTCCAAATCATTCCATATTTCGTTCACGCTAATTTGACTTATCCTTCTCGTCTTTTCAATTTTGCAAATGGTATATTCAAAAATCTTTCAATATCGAAAGAATCAACAATGACACGGCATCTTCTCTGCGACGTTCTTCAGAGATATTTACATATATTCGATTTGCCCATAAAAATGATTTGATGATTGGAAAATTCTATGCGTAACAACTGAACTATTATCGATGATGAATACATGTATGTAGCACCAGCACATAGACGATGTAAGCAAATTCAGAATTAGAAATGAGATTCTTCTTCAAATATGTCATCTTGTGTGGTACGCTGAGAATATAATAATATATAATTCTTCACAGAAGTTGAATAGAATTATAACTGATATATTGTACCATGTCGATGTGCCATGTTTACCCTCGTTGGAAATAAAATAGATTTGAAACAGAGTTTATAAGGATGAACAAACGAATTGAAGCGTGATAAATCTTTTTTTTTATGTTTCATATAGGTGCTCGAGGAAAATATGAAGCTCGGACAAACGTTCTAATTAGATCGGCATGGATCGAACTGAAAGCTCCGAACTTGGAGCTCGAGTTTGGGTTCATGAGTGTTCGAGGAATTATAATTAATTATGATGATAATTCTCTCCGAAACACATTTAATTGCACCTCGAATGATTCTTCGGAAAAATCTTTGATGTATTTTCTGTGAACTTTTTGGTGAAAAGTATTCAAGTATAGAATATTTAGAAAATGCTGCGAAAAATGTTTGTTCGCTGACTTGGCATTCATCTAAGGTCATTGCAGGGTCGAGAGGTAAAGGCGGAATTCATTAACCCCCCTAGTAGAAATTTTCTCTAGCAAATGATGAGGCACTGATCAGTCTTCCATTTTACTGATCAGGGACTGATCAGGAAACTTACAAGTTTCCGACAAGGGGTGTAACGCTCTGACTAATCAGAAACTGATTGAAGAAACTGAGCAGATATGAGCGAGTAACTGATGAGGGACTGATCGGTAGTTGATGAGTTATTTGCGAGTAACTAACGAAGCATTTATCACCCACAAAAATGCAGGTTATGTCGATGAAGATATGAAATTATAACACTAAATTGATGATTCTTCACCTAAATAATAATTTATGTTTTTCTTTAAGATGTTTCCAAGGATTAAAAAGTAAATTTTCAGCAAAACCCGTAGGAAAAATTTTCCTAGACTTTTTCTTAGATAAAATGTAGGAGTTTTGGCCAAGGACAAAAAATATATCAAACCATATGTATGGTGTTTCCACCTCAATCATGAGATAATATTCAAGTTACTACTATACTTACTCATAATAAATAACAAAACTATATTATTTCACAACAAGAAAGAATATAAGTATACATATTACACCTCATCTCCTTTTATACCATAACCTTACAAAATCTAACAATTTCCAAGGTAGCTTTGTTATGTGCATATACTCTTTATAATTATTGAGGTTAGGTTTCATCGATTCGATACAGCAAACCCAGGATCAAATAATCTGAACCAATTCGATTCAATTTCTTTGAGATACTTCAAATTTTGGTTAAGACATATCGGAAATATGTGTAATTTCACAATTGCAATATATCACTTCAATAACAATGAATATTTTTTTTAAACCGAATATTTTTTATGAACATTCACGCTATCAATATTTCTTGCGAATAAAGGCAAGAACTTGTCAGAATTTGATCAGTTTCATATGAATTTTAATAATCATATTGGACAAATCAGTTCCCAATAAGTGAATGATCAGTTTTTCCTGATTAGCGTTTCCTCATCAGTACCTCATCAGTAATAGGGAAAACTGATGATATTTCTACTAGGGCCATTAGGTTCCAGACGGACGCTTGTTCAAGGCTTTTTTCAACGCATGTCTTTTTCACAATATCGACCCAAAAAAATTTTCAGAATACGTATGTCTAACGTAAAATTGTCTGAACTTTCCGAATCTGTCATCAGAATTCCTCAAAAATGCGATCCAGGGAAGTGATGTTGGTTTATAAACAAAAGAAACGGATTTTCCATTCAAATAATTTGTTCTCTTGACATTTTCGCATCGAACATGCATGGAAAAAAGAAAACACTACTGGTTACTGCGAATGACAGCGGTTGGTTGAAAAACAAATGCAAACACGCTTGGATAATGAGGGTTAGCGCGATCACAGTGATGGGTATTGTAATGAAATTCGTCAATGCTGACTGGACAGTAATGAGGACTGGGAAACGCAGTACTGCATGGAATGAATTTGAGTTTCAATGTATTTTTGTGATTCACAGTAACCATTGCTGTTTTCTTTTTTCCGTGTGGAAGAGGATATCCATGAGGATTGAAAATCTTGCGTCCATGGACCCCAAACTTCAAGATGTGTGCTTAAGTATTCCAAAATGTCAATAAGACAAAGAATTCAAAATATTGGCAGGAACTCGAAAATTTTACCCTATTTTTCAATTTTCTGAGCATGAAATTTCTTTTGATCACTTCTACTTGCGAACTTTGTGAATAGGGGTTTTTTGCCCAGAAAACAAAGTGGTTCAATGATTGTACAATCATGGACACTTTGAAGTCGTTCACGATTTTACAATTAACTATATGATAAGTTAACACATTATTGACCAATGATGCATGCATTGAAGACTACTGCAACTGTTGTGCATCAATGATTGTACAATATTTGATAGTATTCACGCATCAGCCATTCTGATAGTACAACCATTGGTCAATTGTTCATGCATCATTATGTCCATCAGATTGAGCGATCGTGGACTCGTTCGTTTTGTTTTCTGGGTGGGTCGCTGATTAGGAATCTCTCGTCAGATTTCCCGATTTCAAGATGGCCCCACACAGCACGCAGTTCTTTGAGATATCTAAAAGAATACTCGATTAAGAGATGTTCAAGAACGTTCTTGAAGAGTTCTTAAAGATATGTTTCAGAAGTGTTGAAAAGACGTCTTGTAGAAGATTTCTAAAAGATGTATTGATTCAGAGCATCTCCAAGACGACCATGCAAGATATCTTAAAGATATCTTCTAGAAGCGTTTGAAATATATTTTCTTGGAAGACTTTAACAAGATATGTTTAAGAAGATGGATTGTCAGCAGGTTTAGGTTATGAATACCTGATCAGAATCTGTAGTATTCATGGCCAACTTATCTGACATTTGTTTATATAACAACAGTTTTTTCAAAAGATCACTTTCACTCTGAAAATGTACACCACTGACACTATTTCACTATGTCATATTGACAAATAAGCATCGAAATGAAACTGTCTGTATAGCTCAGGTCACTGAAGCGTAAGTACATCGTAAGATGCGCGGGTTCGATCCCCACAACCTCAAGGATTGAGATAAAGTATACTTCCATAGGAGTGCGAGAGCGATAAAATCAAATAGGGGGGAGAAGGAAAAAGAAGACGTTAGAATTGTTTTTTGTAAATACATAAATTCAAGCTTCTTCCAAGACATTTTTATGAATTTTTCAATACATCCCCGGATAGCATCGGGAGGTTCTCTAAACATTCACAAAACGTACTTGCTCACGCAGAGAACGTTCAAATGAGATCCCAGGACGTTCCAAGAACGTCGCATGTACGTCCCAGGGACATACAAATGTTCCGTAATGTTCTATTTATCTTCACCAAGCGACGTTTTGGGGATGTGTTCAATAAAGGTGTCAATGACGTTCTGCGATACTACACATATGTTTGTAAAGGTTAGTTTCCATGAAAGTACGTTTGGAAAACATACTAAGGACGTTCCGTGTGAGATAAAAAGAACGTACCGGGAGCGTATTCGAGTGCACTAAAAATTGAGGTTTTCTGAACATATCAAAACCTACTCCCCGGACATCAAGCCGCGCAGAACTTAGGTTATGTTGCTAAAACGTTCAGAAGACTTCTGATGTTATCTGGGTCTTCAAGAAATCTTGAAGAACTCTTTTAGATTTCTTAACTTCTTCTTAAAGATATCTTTGAGAAGTCTCCGAGAGATCTTTTAGGAATCCATTCATGTTGCATAAGACATCTTTTCGAATACGAAAAAATATCTTTTAAAGAATTCTTCTAAACTCCTTGTACTTTTGGAAGATATCTTTTAGAATTCTAAAAGATATCTTGGTATCTGTTTGGGGCGGATCCAATATGGCGGACGAAAATTCTCGGATTGCTTTTTTGTCCATGAAAATTTGTATGCAGGGGTTGTTTTTGGGTCGCTGATTATGGATTCCTTGTCAGATTTTCCGAATTCAAGATGGCAGATCCAATATAGCCGATAGAAATTCTCGGAATTGACATAATACAGTGGAATTATACCCTCAGAGAAAGAATTCCCGGCAAAAATGAAGTGTTTAGTTGAATAGTCAAAACAAAATATTCGATTGATTTCAATAAAGATTATTCAACTAAACATCTGACGAGAGATTCATAATCAGTGACCCAAAAAAACCTTTGCATACAAATTTTCATTGAGTAGAAGCAGTTCGAGAATTTTCGTCCGCCATAATGGATCCGTCATCTTGAATTCGGAAAATATGATGAAAGATTCATAATCAGCGACTCAAAAAACCCCTATAGACAGAGTTCGCAGAGGCAAGTGATCAAAAGAAATTTCATGCTCAGAAAATTGAAAAATAGGGTAAAAATTTCGGCTTCGAGCCAATATTTTGAATTCTTTGTCTTGACATTTTGAAATACTTAAGCACACATCTTGAAGTTGAGGGTCCATGGATGCAAGATTTTCAATCCTCAAAGATATTCTCTTCCTTTTTCGATGCGAAAATGTCAACAGAACAAATTGTTTGAGTGACGAATCCGTTTTTTTTTGTTTATAGACCAATGTTACTCCTTTGGATCGCATTTTTGAGAAATTCTCATGACAGATTTGGATAGTTCAGACAATTTTACGTTAGACATACTCATTCCAAACATTTTTTTGTGGCGATATTGTTAAACAGACATGCGTTGAAAAAATCCTTGAAAAAGCGTCCGTCTGGAGCTTAAGGGGGTATGCAACCTTTGCATACAAAAAATGTATGTCTTCTTTCGGAATTTTTTTTAGCAAAGCATGTTTATCAATCCTTTTGGAATTTAACATCTTTATTATACACATTGTGAGGTATACAAAAAAATTTTTTTTTATTGTTATTTGCACTATTTTGTATGCACTATAGATGGCGCTCGCAGAGGTACGAAAAAGTGGCGTTGACAGGATATCTCCAGCTGGGAACGTCTGAAATCAAAATTTCAAAAAGATTATTAAAATATAGCTCATTGGCTATTACGGCATCGTACCGATTTTCTTTAAATTGCATATTTCTTTGTTAATTAACAATTTACTGAGCAATTTTCCCGAAAAAATCGTTTTTTTCTTTCAAACGGCCGGCATTTTTTTTCTAATCAAAATTTCAAAATTTTGTACGATGCCGTAATAGCCAATGAGCTATATTTTAATAATCTTTTTGAAATTTTGATTCCAGACGTTCCCAGCTGGAGATATCCTGTCCACGCCACTTTTTCGTCCCTCTGTGAGCGCCATCTATAGTGTGTACAAAATAGTGCAAATAACAATAAAAAAAATTTTTTTGTATACCTCACAATGTGTATAATAAAGGTGTTAAATTTCAAAACGATTGATAAACATGCTTTTTTAAAAAAATTCCGAAAGAAGACATACATTTTTTGTATGCAAAGGTTGCATACCCCCTTAATGGGTTAAGCGAACAATTTAATTCTCGGTTTCTACATATCTTTAATCAAGGTGAATACCATATATCACAATTACCATGCGGTCACATTTCCTTTTATCGAATAAATCATATGTCAAAATGGATCTCGTAAGGAAGATTTGTGATGTTCCAGCAAAAAGTAAGACAGCCAAATCACAATATGTTTTCCCAGCGAATTTTGTTTTTTTCGTATTCAGACGTTGTTCTCCAACGTCTCCGGAGTCCTGCAACATCATTCTATTGATTTTGATCACAAGTTTCTCGGGGAGTTCGACAAAAGCATTATAAATCATCAAATTGAAAGCATCCCTGCTGAAAGTGCCAGGCTGATCCGGACAAGAAATAGTTGTCAGGCTTCGAATGGTTTTTGTCCCAGGAAAGTCGGTCAAAAACTGCACTGAAAACACAGTTTGTTCTAGCCAAACAAAATTTTGGTTGAAATGAGCGCAAAGAAACTTTTTGGTTGGCTGAAATGAAATTTATTTGGGGTGAACAAAATTTGGTTCACAATAATTAAGGCTCTCATACAGACAAATAAATTTTGTTTATCTTCAATAAATTTTATTTCAGCCAACCAAAAAGTTTCTTTGCGTTCATTTGAACCAAAATTTTGTCTCGCCGAAACAAACGTTTTCTCAGTGTGACAAAATTTCCACCTGGTTTTATTCGGAATCGCCAAAAACTGACAAAATTTCCTTCTATCAGTTTTCGATAGGACTTCCTGAGATAAAAATTGTTCCGTTGAAAGCTTGATAACTACACTGAAAAAAAATGTATTCCAGTCAAATAAATATTTATTTGTCCTGTACCAAAGAAATATTTATTAGAATTAACAAAATATTCTTTGGAACCAAAATAATTTATTGGAATCAAATAAACGATTAAAACCATCTATTTAATTCAAATAAATTATTTTGGTTCCAAAGAATATTTTGTTAATTCTAATAAATATTTCTTTGGTACAGGACAAATAAATATTTATTTGACTGGAATACATTTTTTTTCAGTGTATTTTTTGTTCGGATCTGCCTGGCATTTTCAGCAAAGATCATTCTCTCTTCGAAAAGGAATGCGGCAAAAAATATCTGTTCTTTTGTGAATGAACAATATATTTTTCTCCAAAAAGGCTGATAACTAGGTGCTATGCCTAATGTATCTATAATATCATTGCATAGCCGAATTACAATCGAATTGAAATCATCATCCAATGAAAATATCAAACGACATGGACATCAATACTTTCTTAGTCGAGAAATCAATCCGATTTCTCTTCACTGAAAATAGTCAGGAAATAAAATCATCTGATATTTTTCTCTACAAATCCATGCATTAATAATTACGATTTTTCCTTCGTGTTCTTTTGACTTCTTATAACAGTTAAAAACAAGTTCTCTGACAGTTAACCTGGTTTTACTTTTCTTGTCACTGAAAAACATCACGTTTGCTCTCTAAGAGAAATAAAATGAATCTCAGAAAGGTGTGAACCACTTAATCATCGTTCGATAGATGTATCGAGATTCATCTGTAAGTCAACAAAGAAATGCTATGCGATGAAATTATACATCACTGATTTCTCTCTGAGAATTGTAATATAGATAAAAATAAAATATTTATCAGAAATGAAAGTATGATATCTAACGAATTATTTGACGAATTATTCATCTTCTTCGATTCACCCGAAGAGATCGGGGGGATCCTCAGAGAATTCGATACGCGTGTTTTCTCTTCAGCAGACAAATTGAAAGATCCCTCAAATTTTGTGTTACAAAGAAATTTCTTCCTTTACTTCTCCATGATGTATGTGTATTCTTCCGCTGCTTTTTACGACGCATAATAAACATACACTGATGAATCGATAAAGAACGAAAGAGAAAAGAGTGGCCGATTCACAACGATTATCGATAATAAAAATAATTATTCGAGATATTTCGCGATACTGAATTGGCTCTCAATGTTATATATGCAATGGGGCATCGTGCGATAAAGAATAATTACGACGTCAAATTTATGACGGTGTAATGCCATACCTCGATGATGTTCCTTGTACCGTACGGTGCTCTCCGTATACTTCCCATGCTTATTTTATTTGTCGTTCTTCGGTGGCACTCTGAACAGGGGCTTTGGATCCAGGAACAAGGAAATGGTGTAAGAAATAAGTTCAGAGCGTACATTAGCACAATCCGAAGGGAGGTGAAAAATGCTTCTGAAAAGTAAAAAAAAAACCCAAAGTGATTTTTAGTTCGGTTTATTAGAGGTGTTCACGAAATAATCGAATAATCGATCAAATTTGAGGGAATCGTAACATTTTATTATGCTCACCAACGATTCGCTGGAATTTGCATTTTCGAATTCTCTCCGGTTATGGATCGGTGTGAAGTAATGTAATAATTGTGTTCACAAGGAACGTTCGAGAACTGTCGTCGTTACCTCTACGCGATCAGATCATATTCATGCGTCGATCGAAACAGAATTTTTCACGCAAAGTGATCCTTATACATCAAAGACTTTCTTACAACCATCAATTATGAAATTTGGAACACGTTGGAAACGGGAAGAATTTTGTACATATTTTGTGGCGTTCTTTCATACTTCCTTGAAAAATCTACCCTTCGAATGGTTCATCGATTGCCATCAAATTTTGTATAATTTCAAGTTTCACGTAAAAAGGATCATGCGATTTTTAGGAAACCATTTATAAATTTCAGATCATCAAATTCTAGTAAGGTGGATATGATTTGCGTTTTGGATTCAGTAAAAGTGTTTGACTCTTATCAAATATTACATAATATGTTTCGAAATTATGACAGGATCAAACCAATCGATGATATTGTATGTTCGAATTGAATTCGCGGTCAAGGTTAAAATTCTGTACAACATACTACGATAAGCAAGGCTCTTGGAAAAAAAAGTTCCTTATCACATTACGAGAATATAGCTATCGAATATCAATCGAATCAATGGTAATGATCTACTTCAGGTGAGATCATCTCCAGTAAAAAATAATGTATCGCGTATACGATACAAAAATGCATATCACTGACATTTGAAATCGATGTTCTTGTATTTGCCCAAAGTAATCAAATTGTAGGTGCCCGGGTGAAGAATTTCTCATAATGATTTGTCATTTATATACAATTATATACAATTTATATATAAACTATAATATAATTTTGAGAATTTTTTCACTTCGGTGTTATTGATCATTCTTAGTGTTTCGGACAAGACCGAGACCCATACGAGACGAGCAATTATTTTCCGAAGCCGAGAATCTCGACGATACCGAAACTTACAGAATACATTGTCGAAACCGAGAATCTCGACTCGAGACCAAGATTACAAATTCCGAGACCAAATCGAGACTAAGATGGAGACAATATTGTTTTGGATAGAAATAGATATTAAACTTTCCATGCGTGATGCAGTGATTTTTGAACAGAATCGATTCTTTTTCACACACGGAGAAAAAGGTATCTTGAAAAATACCATAATTTATGGATTTTTGGCGTTGGTCTAACCTGAGTCAAAATATCTACGTGAAGATATCTCTAAAAGTACCATAATGGCTGGGACTTTTATGAGGAAGGTACCATACTTCTTCATAATAGTCCGAGAAATTATGGGACTTTTAGAGGTTCGTTCACGTAAATATTTTGACTTGGGTCAGACCAACGCCAAAGATCCATAAATTATGGTATTTTTCAAGATATCTGTTTTCTCAGTGCAGAAAAAGTATTTAATTTTCATAGATTTGCACAAAATATCGATAGAAAGTTTGATGTGTGCGTGATTTGAAGAATTGACATTCCTAATTTGCATTGCGGGTGTAGGAGAATTTTCAAAAAACTTTCTGAAATCATCGGAATTTTTGGAGAATCTCGTAAACATTCAAAACGAAAATCAATTCAGATCTAACTGATAAAAATCTACGTGGATCTAAAAAAAATATGGGGAAATTAATGCTTTCCAGGTCGACTAAGATCTATTTGGAAGCATAAAAATTTAATTCATTGTTCCCAAAAACACATGATTTGTTTAGAAAACCCCCTCAAAATGAAGGACATAGGCAGTTGATGGACGCAATTTCCCAGTAAACACACGCGCGTTTTAAAAACGTCAAAAACAGTCAATAACCACACGTTGTGAATTAGTCATATTCTTGCGTTGATTCAACGTAAAAATGTCGCGGTAGATCACGTGTTTTTCAACCATAAAATAACGTCATATCAACGGTTTGAACATCGTTTAAAAGACGTCAAATATTGACGTATCCTAATGATGGTTCTACACCCAGATAAATTCATATTTGGATTTATTTAAATTGACTAAACTTCAAATCAACTAAATTTTTTACTTAAATATGAACCTACTAGAGTTTTAGTTGAACCAACTAAAAAATTTATTCCATTCAAATAAACTTTTATTAATTTCAAATAAAATTTACTTGAATCGAGTAACATTTCATTGAATGCAATGAAATGTCTAGTAGGTTTATATTCAAGTAAACTATTTTTCTGGGTGTAAAACGTGAATTGAATCCAACAAATTTTTTTTTGAAAAATTTCCATTCAATATCGAGAACAATAGTATTTCTGAGTATGACAGAATTTGGAAAGTATGCCACACTATTCACTAATTTGCTCTTTGTTGAAATTTTAACCATTGTTCGGTTTCGTTCGACATTTTTAGCAGAATATCTTCAATTAAAGTTCGAACACAAGGTGTTATGAACACATTTTCAACGCGTGATTCAAACCCGTTCAAAACACGTTTTTTGAGGACGTCGTTTGATGGTTATTTTTGAATATTAGGTCAAATTACACGTCATCAAAACGTAATTCCTCGTCGTCTATTTCTCTATCAAATTTCAACTAAAAATGAACGTTATGAAATCAACGACTAACGTCCGTTTGACAGTCTAACGTTCTTTCAACGTTGAAATAACGTGTGTGTGTTTATTGGGTTGCAATTAATTAACGCGACATTTTTGTTGATTTGCATCTACGTAAATTCGAGAAATTGGATCAAAACCCCATTGAAACCGATCAATATCCATTGTATTTGAATACAAATTTTTCAGGTTTTCATAGAAATAGATGGAATTTTGCGAGCAGACCAACTAGATCCATCCAGATCTGAGTAGATCTGTATTTTTCATTTTTTGGGTACCGTAAAATCTGAATCAATCTACGCTGATCTAAATAATTTTCTTCCGGAACGTTTTTCGCATTGGAAAGAAAGGTTTAGTTTATTATTAGAAAGCTAGGAAATTTAATCACTTCAAATGTAAGATTGTTGGAACCAAATAAATTGTATTCGTTACATTTGAATTTTTCATTCTAATTAAATAAAATGTTTGATCCACCTTCCAGACAACTAGATTTTTCTTCATGCGAGCTAGAATTTAGCTGGGGCCACTACATGTTAATTGCTGCAGAAAGGTAATCTTCCTCTCAGTGTGAGAAGTTTTATGAAGACGTTCCGAGAAAGTATTTTAAAAAATTTGCATAATGATTGAGTATGTGAACAGTCGAACGCTGTTTGAAAGCAAAATGCAACATTGATGGTGTACGAGCGTATTATCGAAAAAATAATTCATGGGCTTTGACAATCAGTCTTTGGGTATTCTCACAATTCGAAAGTTCTGATCGTTTACGAATCGAAAGATTTTCATACAATAGAATGTACATTTTCAACTATCACTTTGATTACGTCAGTATTAACAAAGTGCAACGCAGATTTGAACCGTAAGACTCTTTCCACGTTAATTCGCACGAACTACAATTGCTCCCAGCAATAGAAAGGGTAGATGATAGACAATTGGTTGCATTATTTGACTTGAATTCTGTACAAAAAGCATCTATTCGTTCTAAACGCATTATTTAAAATTTATGCTAGTCGGATATTATTCAATTTCAACTTTTACACAAGAACATATATTCATTTTTGAATAATCGAAAAATCAACGAATAATTTCAGAACTTTCCTCCGAGTGGCATTCAAGGATGATCATAGAACATTCTTCTATTTATAAAATATTCACAGTATATTCGTAGGATATCTTTTGAGATATATGTAGATCTCTTCAGATCCAAATTTTAGCAAACAAAGATTGACGGAGATCCACAGAGATCTCCAGAAATCTTTTTAAATTTTCTATATTTTTTTGGATTCCTTGCAAAATTGGAATCTTTGGAAGTGAGTGGATATCAGAAAACTCGCAAGATTGTTGCCTGAGTAAAGATCTTCAGATGTAAGTAGATATGAACAGATTTGTAGAGATTTTGGCCAAAACTTAGATCTGATCTTTTTTTCTCGGGTCATAGAACAGCTTTGTGTTGTATCAGAGGTAACGTAAAGATTTTCTCCAAGATTTTCTCAACCATTCTGTATATTCCCAGGAAAAAGATGACCTCTTATTCTCAATTTGATGAAATCATCACAAGATAAGACGTATAAGATTTACTATTAATGCATATGATTTCTGTATTTTCAATTATTCAAAAACACATAGCCTTCAGCATCAGTAAAAATATTTAACTGAACCGAATTGATGAAATATTGACAAATGCTGGAATTATGAATATCTTCTAACTATTACCAAGTCTTTATTCAACACGAATCATACACGGAGCAAAATAATATAGTAAAATAGTACTATTTTATCAAATGTCGTCACAATTGACGATCTCAGAAGCTTTCTTACCGAATGTAGTAAAAATTATATCTGAAAATATGAGACCTAATAGTATTAATTCACTAGAAAATGTTGTAATTTTTATTGTATTATTTTTCTCCGTGTACGTAGATCGGAGGTGAGTGGATAAGATTCTGCATGAGGGATTCGAGGGATCGATTCCAATGGAAGAATGGAGTTTTTTTTCTATGGTCATATTCAACTTCACGCGATTTCCATGTTTGTGGTATTGCAATAATCATATTTCAGTGATGTGTTTGGAATTATGCATCTAAGGCGGACATTTGCATGTATTAAAAATGTATTTGATACGTGATTGTCACTTATCGATACGTATCTGACATATGATAACATTTCAAAACTCACTTATTTAATTGGTATTTGCAATTCAAAATGCCGTATGGGCTTAGAATTCCATTTGAGAATTCATCCAAAAAAATCTTATTTGCACAATTTGTGCATAATCGCAGATTACGCTTATTCTGTTTGAAAATGTTGTATGTAACTCAAGAAAATAAAGACTCATCAAGCGAAATGTGAGTTCATGGAATGTTCAATGGACGTTCAAAGGTCTTCATGTTTATTGAACATCCTTGAACCTTCGTGTTCTCCAGAGATATCGAAAAAATTGAGTTGGTTTATACTAACCTCAATACCTATTTAACATTGTGTAACCTAAGATACCTTTATGAGAAGTCTGAGATATCTGAAAGACATCCACAAGGGTTGCATCAAATATCTCAGATTTTCCGGAAGGATACCTTAATCATGTTTATCAAGTATGAAGATTTGTGCACTTCCATAGAACATTCAGTGCTCATCAAAATATTTTCTACATATTCCCAGAATATGTGCTAACATTGTTGTGTTTCCACCGCTACTAAGAGGTAGATATAAAGTACAATATATACTTAAAGCACAGAAAAATTCTTCGAATGTTCTCTGCCGTTCTTCATCATGATTGTTTCTTTTTTTCTATAATTGATTCTAAATCATTGTATGCAGACTCAAATGTGGATCGTATGGTGATTGTTTGAAATTATGTATGCAAGATTCAACAAGTAACCAATGGCCTTCGACAAAATACATAAGTGCAGTTTAGTCGTGGTAATATCGAGTTCGCAGCCTTTCTATATCCTGCGATACATATTTTTTCCGTCACATTGTTGATATAAAACATAGGAATCTTGTTCACCGATTTTCTTCCTTACACTCAAAGATGTGGGAGGCTATACGGGGCAATAGAATATTTATATCAAAGAGGAAAAAATCATTTTCATACCAATTAATCGAGATATAAATGAACTATTTTGAATATTCAATAAGATCTGATTACTTCGACGTTACAGTTTTTTACGGAATGTGAAACTTATCTGTGTTATACCATATTAATACATGGAATTATCTGATCATTTTCAGGAATTTATTCTAAAATACTTCGCAACGTTGAGATCTCAATGTGTTCTGAAATGCAAAGGACTTGTCTCGCGTATAGCAAAGATAGGGATTTTTCAACCCTTCAATCGGCTAATTTTACGAAATAATTATCAATTTTGAATATTTTATTCAAAATCATCACCTGATCAAATATATCGCGTTTTAATTTGAAGTTACGTTAATCTTTATCTATTCTTTGTTATGTGCGAACAGCGATGAAAAGAGCACTGAAAGTCATAACACACATGCGTGCTCGTAGCATGGTTGACAGAATCGATTCTTTTGGTAGGCAAACTATCTAGGTCTCATAGATTTGTATAAAAGATTGATGTGAATTTGATATAAATCGATTCTTTGAAGGATTCCTATTACCATTTACGTAGCAATTCATATCTTGAAGATATCTGAAGACAAGTTTAGGATGTCTTATGCAACACCGAAAGATATCTTTTAGATGTCTAAAACAGGTCCTACTTCTTTTAGAAAATATCTTCCAGAAAAAAATCGATAGAAGGAATTTTGAGTTGCATCAGCTAAGTTTTAGCTATTATTGTTAAATATTTTAGCATCCACAGAACAGCTAATTTCCTAGCAAAGTCAGTCGAATTTCGCTGATGAGGTTCAAAGCTTTGCTGCAACAGCTGAAAGAATGGCTGTCCATCTCATGGCTAATTATTTCTGTTCGCATTGAAAAGAATTATTAGTTATCTTCATTCCAAACTAGTTCCAACAACTGTATAAAGTTGTTGATATTTGGATAACTAAAAAGGGTGTTGTCTTACCTAAATTCAAATTCAATTTCTCTGATTTTAGTTACTGTTACTAATTGGAAGTTGCCTTTAATACAGCTTTTATTATCGGCTTCTATCGTTTTATTACTCGAAACTAAATTTCACAACTAACTTCAGTTCAATAATTATTCAAAATAAATTATTTTCTTCGATGCGTGCATAATCAGTACATTTTCATCTATTAATTGTTGAATTATTGATATGATTGTTTTTTCGTGCATCCGTCACTATCGTTTTAGCCAGTGTAATGACTGCTCGACTCACCTGCACGTTAGTTCCTCTTGAAAATATTGCCTATCTTTAGGCGATTTATCCATCACAATGAGAATTTTGCATATGTGCTTATTCAAAACGCATATAATGACTTTTTTATACAATTTTGCATAAAATGATATTTTTTCGTTGATAGTGCGAAGTTTAGTGTAAAATGTGAAGAGTTTCCAAAATTGGAGAAATGAATAGTGGATTTGAACGATGAACGGAATTTTCAACTTTGAGGTATCATCAAATTCTTTTCCTAAAAGATTCTTCATAGTGGTATTCTGGAAACTTTACTGTCAGACCCAAGGTTTCAATACAGCAGGGTCTTGAACTGGATTATCGTAATGGAAATAATAGGAGAAGTTGCACAATTGATACGCGCACTTCCAGAATCATTCTCGATTGAAATCCGAAATAAATTAGACCCTGTGTTTTCAAAAAATCCAAGTTTCAAAGTGCTCGAACGAGTGAATTCTTATATTAACGGTACAAATCAAATTCTGCCTAAAATGATTTCTATGGCAATGACACCATATTTTAAATTCTGTCTGATGACATCGGTAGATGTAGAACGCTCATTTTCGGTTTATAAATTGATACTTAACGACAAGCGTCACAATTTTCAAATAGAAAATTTCGAAAGATACATAGCGGTATATTTTTATATGAATTATAATTCATAATTTGGGATTGATGCTCCGGAAACAATTGTATTGTTGAATTTTTATTTTCTCAAGTATATTGTGCAATTTGCGGAGATTTATTTGATTTATAAAGCTTAGATTTAATATTTGAGCAATAAAATATTGATTTCAAATCAAATTGTGACTTTTTGCATGCATATTTTGGCATTTTGATAGTGCATATAATCCAATGTCTAGTAATAATTGAAGATAAGAACAAGGATAGCAAACATACAATCGTGGAAAATAATGGAGTGAGGCATGCTGAAATAAGGTCACAGTTGTAATAAAAGAAATGAACCGAATTTCAGAAAAAGATGCGGACTATAACTTCAGAATATGATGATAAGATTGACTTTTTAAAACGAATATCCCTTATCCGTCAAAATTAAATTCATAAGAATTTTCATTTACAAAAGTGATTTGGAAAAATAATCAGGAATATTTAAAATCTGTACTGAACACCATCAAGGTATCCATTTTTTATAGATTTTATGAAAATTCATAGAAGATTTGAAATATTGTCATTTTATCTGTATACTGTAAAAACAAAATTTCCACAAAAGGTTTTTACCAAACACTTTCTTAGTAAATTCACAAACAACTTTGCTGTGATTTTAAATAATTTTTATTAGTCGACAAACATTCTTCAGGAAGTTACGAAAATTGTTTGGAAATTTACAAAACATTTGTGAATTCCTAAATAATCTAGAAATTCACAAATCTATGAGTTTTGCACCATACTTTTTTTCACAGTGTGGAATATTTCTTTCGTTTTTTTGAGAATATTACCATTCAGAAAAATTGAATTCCATTATAGGCATGTATGTAATTAATGAGAGTCTTGTAAGATTTTATGCGCGGTTTGATTAGTTGTTGTGTGTTCCTGCACGGAGAAAAATGAGAAGTAACTCTTATTCCAATTGTGGTATTTTCTGAGTGGATGACTATTTTCGGAGTAAAAGTTACTCCATTAGAGTACTTTTCACCAATTTTCAAAAAAGATTCACTTAGCAAGGAGTAAGCGGTACTGAAAATACCATAGGAGCTACCAAAAAATGTCGAAAATATACTCCTTTATTTTCCTGTGTGTGTTTTGTTTCACGCAACTTTGGAGAACAGTTTGTTTGCAGTGAATTTTTTCTTATTTCAGAGGTGAATTCCGTCTCCCAAACGTGGGGGAATTGTTTTTTCATCCTTTCCATTCAAGTCTTTCAGGGGTGCAACAATCTGACGCTATGAATGTGTGTCCAAAACATCTAACCGTCGGTGACCTAAAGAACATGAACTTGAACGCTTTCGGCTTTTATGGTTTAGTTTGTTTGACAAAAGTTTAGAATTTTCCTTCAAAATCGTGTGTAATGCTCGACACCGAGGAGGAAATAGGGAGAAGAGATGATACACCTAGTTACACCTTGTACCTATTTCGTAGGGAGAAAAGTCCGAGCACCACCCTGTTTGTTCGGCGATGGATAAACGAGAAACGCTTTCTCGGTGAGTCATCGTGTAAATCGCAGCCATGGATTCTTCGTGTCCTGCATATTTCAAACCACCTCAATATACTTGAGAAAATCTGCAGAAATTCATTTGCAGAAGTTCAAGCAGTGCATTTGAATGGTCTAGGAATCAAATTGCCAGAAAACACTTTTGTTCGTGAATATTTATTCTCCAACATTTATACAACAAAATCAAGGAAAAATTTGTCTTGAAATGCTAAAGAAATACTGTGCAGATAGATATTGTGCATCAACTCACGGATTTTTCTCTGCCCTTATTGTAATAAATCTTTTTTCCAATGGGAAAAAAATTCAGTCAAATGGAAAAACCTTTTTTTCATCAGATTGGAACGAAAAGTTCTCGAATTGAAACACACATATATCCCTTCTTGATTTCGATTCAATGAAAAATTTTTCCATTGAAATAAGATTCATTAGAATGAGGGTAAAGAAATTTCCTTCGAGTCTAAGAAATTGGGTTCTCAGTGTAGTTCATCTCGAAAACATTGCACCACCCGTATAGAAATATTTCGCTGAAAAATGTCTGTAAAACTATGAAAAATCTCTGAAAAAAAATGAAAAAATTCTGAGAAACTCTGATAAACTTTGAGAATCTCTGAAATTTTGATGAGAAATCTAATATTTTTGGGACATTCTTTTCAGACTTTTTTCAGAGTTTCTCAGAGTTTTTTCATTCTTTTTCAGAGAAATAGTAACGAAATTGCACTCTGAAAAAACTCTGACAAAACTCTGATGGATTGCTAACATTTTTCTGACTTTTAGAAAAAAATTAAAAAATTTTCAAACACTTCTTCACACATGATATTTGAATACGGCATATGAATGTAGTTATTGAATTTCAGGATTTTTCAATAATCAGAAAAATGTCAACAATTTATTAGAGTTTTGTCAGAGTTTTTTCAGAGTGCAATTCCGTTACTAATTCTCTGAAAAAGTGTGAAAAAACTCTGAAAAACTCTGAAAAAAGTCTGAAAAAAGTCTGTAAAGAATGTCCCAGAAGTATTAGATTTCTCATCAAAATTTCAGAGATTCTCAGAGTTTCTCAGAGTTGGTTCTTTTGTTTTTTAGGGATTTTCCATAGTTTTGCAGACATTTTTCAGCGAAATATTTCCATACGGGCACTCGTATCACGTTGAGCACTGGAAAATTTTGGGTAAAAATAAGATGGAATATGCTTTTCTTGAGGAGAAGAGATTGGAAATTTTTTTCCAAAAAAAGTGCCAAATCACTGTTATATGGAAAGAAATATGAAATTCCAACGAAAAACAAACCTTCGTGCTTTCATTTCCTCTGGGTTGAAATAAGTATTTCAATAAGTTTATATATAAGTTATATACAATTTATGTGTAATTTTATATGATTTAAAAAAATTTTCCCATACTTAATTTGGAAATATTACATTTCTTTTTGCTTGTCTGGGAACACTTGGTTTATACTTATACGGGATCCGCGAAAAAATCAGAATTTTCGCGCCTTAAGTGCTTCTACTCAATTCTTTCATTCAAATGCGAAATTGTGAACTTCCAATCTTGAAATCGACCAACCAATTTGAATTAACTTTTTATTTGGAACTGGAAACAAATGACCCATACTTTCCATTTGAGGGTGGAATAGTTATACGTTACAATATTTCCTTGTCGAGCGTCCGCTTTATTCTTGGAAACTATTGATCCACATTTTTTTCTCATTCTTTCTGATTATTAAATTCCAAATTGAATATTTGTTTCCATTTGTTCTCTGAAAAGTATTAACAAACTATGCAAGCGCAGAATTATGGTCATTGAAACTTTTCCTTGCTACATAGATTGTCCTGCGAGAAAACAACCCCAGTAAACAAGGATTGTGTATGAGTTATTAATGCCGTTTGATGAAAATCATGCAGCAGTGGATGGCTTTTATGTAAAGAATATGTTTAGTCACAGGCAGGATTCGACGTAATTATGTGCGAGGGAGAGAAATCAACAAATATCATAAAAATTTATGTATATTTTGGAGCTACAGTTGAAATTTCTCTTCTCGACAATTTCGAGTAAGTTCGCTAACTGTGATCCAAACAGACACGAAGATATCTTTTAGAATTCTGAAAGATATCTTCCAAAAGTACAAGAAGTCTTGAAGAATTTCCTAAAAGATATCTTTTCGTAATCGAAAAGATGTCTTATGCAACATGAATGGATTTCTAAAAGATGTCTCGGAGACTTCTCCAAGATATCTTTAAGAAGAAATTAAGAAATCTAAAAGAGTTCTGCAAGATTTCTTAAAGATGTCTTGCAAAATTCATAAAAATGTCTTGAAAGAAGCTTGAATTTATTCACGAAAAGGATTCCAACACCTCTTCTTTTTCCTTCCCCTCCCTACCCCCATATTTGTCTTTGTCGCTCTCGCACTCCTATGAAGTTGACTTTATCTCAATCCTTGAGGTTGCGGGAATCGAACCCGCGCATCTTACGATGTACTTACGCTTCGGTGACCTGAGCTATAGAGACAGTTCGGTTTTGATGCTTATGATTGTCAATATAACACAGTGGAATCGTGTCAGTGGTGTACATTTTCAGAGTAGAAGTGATCTTTTGAAAAAACTGTTATTATATAAACAAATGTCAGATAAGTTTGTCGTGGATACCACAGATTCTTCCTAAATTATTTCTATCCCAACGTTATTGAAGAATAACTTATTAATGAGTATGAATGAGAATTTTTTTGAATTTACTTGAAGGCTGTGCATAAAATTGAGCGTAAAAAGTTCAGTAATTTGTAAAATATTTGTGTCTTGAACATTCGTTAATTCCAGCACGGGTATTAAAAGGTTACAAAATTGTAATTTTTGCAGAATTTAAAATCTCTTGGCATGTTTATAGATTTTTCAAGCTTTCGATTTGTGACCGAATTTATCACATGTGTAATTCGATTATAATTAAAGGCACATTCCGAGTGTTATTCATGTCAATTCATAGGTATTTATAACCTAAACCTGCTGACAATCTATCTTCTTAAACATATTTTGTTAAAGTCTTCCAGGAAAATATCTTTCAAACGCTTCTCAAAGATATCTTTGAGACATCTCGCATGGTCATCTTGGAGATGTCTTGAATCGAGACATCTTTTAGAAATCTTTCACAAGATGTAGTCTTTCCAACACTTCTGAAAGATATCTTTAAGAACTCTTGAAGAACGTTCTTGAAGATCTCTCAATTGAGTATTCTTTTAGATATCTTCAAGAACTGCGTGCTGTGTGGGATCCACCCTCTTGTACGGACGAATCATCTTTCAACGAGTGGAGATAATTCAAGATAAAGTGCTCTTTCATCTGCGTGAAAAATCTGATTCTTTTCTACGACAGAGCGAATTTGTAACAAAATGAATGAAAATCCTTGGATTCGAGTTCTAGAACTGAGACACATTTCTCAAAGACTCTTTATGAATTCGATCCTTTGCTTCCCCTCCCTTTTGATAAACTCCCCCCACCGTGTGTCGCGTCCAGTCGCGGTTATCTTACGTGAAAGTAAGTCTTATGGGTGGTATTATATAGAGGTGGGTAGTGGAAGAGAAAAAAAAAGGTAAGACAGAGGGAGAGAGAGACAGATAAACCGATGGGGAAGAGAGAAAGAAAAACTGTGAACGCGTGCCCGTGGTGGTCCCGTAGATATATCTATCTCTCTTTGATCCGTATTATTCTTCTTCTACCTTTGGCGAATGTGTGGTATAGAGAAGTGAGTGTTGTATAGAGCCGAGAGCCGGCTTTTGCTTTTTCCGGGGGTATAACGCGTCGCTTACCTTCGCGGTTTGGTTTGTTGCTGCTCTTCGACAACCACGACAGGACACAACACACTGTTAACCGTGAGGAGACCAGCAAAAGTATAGACCAATACACGCCGTATCTTGTTTTGTCTACGACGATTATTCATACGATTCTCAACCTCTCACTTTGAGTACGAATCACGCCATTGACGAGTATCGAATATAATTCTTTGGTTTCCAAAATCATCGAAAATTCAAGATTATACATTAGAAATTCTTGTTCGCGAGTTTATCGAATTCGAATCTCGGTTTTCAATGACAGTGCATGAGAGTGGGTGTTGAAGTCACCCCTCGGGGAGTGATGCGAGTGTTTGTTTTCGTTTGAATGGATATAAACATCGAGTGCAGATCGGACGAAATTTTTCAAATTTCAGATACAATATCAACGATTTGGATTTTCATTGAAATAAGGTTGACAACTGCGGATTATTTTAATGATTTGGTTTGATCGTTCAAAACTGTGATAAAGAAGAATATCGAAGTGGTTATCATACATTTGTGGAAAAATAGTAAAATTTCGAAGTGTGAGTGTTAAAGTGACGTGTTTTTATAGTAATTTAATTAAGGATTTGTGAGGACGATGAGAGAAGCGGTATTTTTTACCGCTTGCCTGTTGGGTCTTGCCCTAGCTGGGAGTCCCAGGTTACCCAGGACCTCAGCTGATCAACGGAATATTCGTAATGCACAACATCTCGGCGGTAATAACAGTAGCAGCAATAATTTTACTTCAGCTAATATTCTACCACCAGCACGTGGATCTCAGAGAAACAGGTGAGATTGATGAAATTTCTTCCACGCAAGAGTTATGAAATCACGTTGAATCTCATAACCGTAAAAATTCAATTAATAAAATTTGAAGGTTCGAGTGTAGATGATTCACTTCAACACACAATTACAATTTTCGGTATTCCTTATGCAATACTCGTTCATATATAGATTATATTATTCATTTGTATCGAATTTCAATTAAAGTATAGCGAATCACAAATCTAAGCATTCATTACCTTCGAAATCTTTAACCTTCCAAAAAATCGGACGTTTCGAGTGGTTGTGGATATCTGGTAATTCAACTTGTCACCGATAGTTGAGAGTGTTGAATGAGATTTAAAAATAATGTACATACTTATAGTTGTGTGAATTCATATGAATTTGAAAATTTCCTGAATCGAGTAGAGAATCGAAACGTAAACAATGAGAAGGTGACATAACACTGGCTGGTATAGCATCGAGATCTTCGAAGCGATGAGATTTCTTCCTCCTCTGTCCTTGGTATCAAACGTAATCAATATTCTCAAGAAAGCCTACAAAATAACATTAGAAACGTCAGGACGGTGGGTCAAAAAAGTAACTTCCTACATGAATTTCTGAATGATAGGATGAAAGTTGAAAATAATGAGGAGATTCACATGTGAATCTTTGTATTGAAAAATTGTTTTTAGAATTTATATAGAAATTTCTCAAGAAATTGAGAATTGCACAAGTCGAAAAAAAATCTTTCTTCTGGGTTTCTTTTCTCATGCATAAATTCTGATGCTAGGCCTCGAAAAATACAAAAATATCCATTCTTAGCTTTTGAATACGTTGAATACGAGAAAGTCTATACAAACATAAAAAAAACCACTAAAAATCTTCATTTTTGAACTAGATTTTGTATTATTTTACACTTGTATGCTATTATTAATTCTTTTTACTCTTGAATTAAAAAGACTCCGATGCTCAGCAAAAAATTTTTCTGATTGTCATCTATAAGTGAAATTATGAAAAAATCAGTTATTTTCCTTAGAATTCAAAAACTTGCTCTGGTTTCTACAAAAGCAAACTTTGATCAGAAAAAAATGATTTTTTCCACCATTAGTAACGTAGAAGAAAACAAAATTCGACATTCAGAAGTGAGACCCAAAAATTGTGTTGACCGGTGTTACGTTAACTGTATTTTACACACAATGTGGAATATGAGAACCGATAACATAGAGAAACATGTAATAAACGCGTATACTTCTCACAGGGAAAAAAAAGATCCTGCAAAATGATTTAGTATAATTTATACACGACTTTAATGCATTCATGCTGCAATCTTATTGAATGGTCTTTTCACAAGCGATTTTATATAATTTTCACATGACTTCCACATAATCCATCCAGCTGCGTATACAGTATGTTTAGAAAATGAAACCACATGTCATAGAAAATGATAGATGATGCTACAATTTGTGATGAATATATTACTCGAAAGTATTATTTCATGATTATCTGGGCAATTGAATTACCGATGCGTGTTCTAACATGACTGGAAAAAATCCAAGCTTGGTCTAAGTTTGACACATACATCAGGAATCATTCGATCTCTTTTCGATTTTCGAATCTGATATTTCAGATACTTTTTCACCAAATTCGATTTTCCCAAGAGAAGCTGGGATCTGTTCATTTTTACATGCTGGTATTCAGAAAAAGTTGAAAGACATGACAACCGCTTTTTATAGTAAATTCAACCATTTTTCTTTCAATGCCAATAACTAATTTTTCATTTATTATTCCAACTAAAATGATACAAGATTTTCTCCAGATTTTTTCAAGATTTAATTCATTTTCAGTTCATGTGAAACTTTAATGTTTGAATCTTGAAACGAGTCCGTATTCTCTCTTTAACGATGAGTTTGTCTTGTATGTATCGTACCGCTTACTCGTCATGAGAGAGAATAATTATTTGACACGTTTCGAGATATTTGGAAAAAGTTCATCTCTTTCCATCTAACCACATACTACTCTGAGCGAGGAGTTGTGGTTATTAGAGACATGGATCCGCTCGTGTGTTTAAATTTGCTGTATCAGCAACACGCGCATCGATTATTTCATTGATCGATGTAAATATGTTTCTTCGGTTCTAAGGCATTGTCAGTCTTCTAAAATGATACAGTTATTGCCTCGATTTTGTTAATTTTCAAGGTTCCTTTTTAGATGAGGATCAAGTGATTACAGGATTTCGATATGATGCTTTGGTGAAAAATTGATTGGAATATGAACGAAAGCAAACTTCTCAGTAATGATAAAAGCATGTCTCAGGTTTAGCACATGCGTTTCAGGTGTTGTTTTAACAAAATTCCCGTGCATTTTCGTGATCAAGGAACTCTCATATCAATGAAATAATTGGTCCAAGCCTCTTTGTTTTAGCCTGATCTGAATTTTCCCGAGCCTCGAGTAAACTTGGTGGAGCAATTTCAAATAAATCTCGACGAGTCTCGTGCCACGTTTGATTCACGATTGGGCTAATGATCTATGAATTTCATGAGGATATGGTGAAGTTTTTCTTTTGAGATTTTTTGTAGGTACGAAGAAAATAGTTAAATGAAACGAACTTTTTGGGGTATTCTCATCCATGTTTCAAGTTGATAACAAAATTTTTTCCAATGTGAAATGGCCATATATACGAGAGTTATGTCTAGATTCGTACAACGCCTGGCAATGAGAGTCTTCTATCGATGGGAAAGATACAGATCGTATTTCTTATCTAAAACAGAAAAACCGAAGAAAAATTTAATTTTCGTGCTTCATTCTTCTATGTGAACCAACAAAACCCCGCAGAAATTGTGAAATTCGAAATTTATTCGGGGTTCAAAAGAAAAGCAGTCCTTTCTGGAGCAAAAAAATTACTTGAACTTGCTATAAAAATTGTTCAGAGATAATTTTCCACGAATGTTTTAGGTTCAAATGGAAGACGGTACAAAACTCAATATAACAAGCTTTGGTTCATTACAATTGGACGTCTAGTTTTTTCGCAATCACTCCCACCAGTTTATAATAATTGGAGGAATGTAAACAGGAGAAAATGCGCTTCATCTCATTTCTTTTGTTCGTGGAAAATTTTTTTCATCAACTTCAAACATACATGAAAATACCCCCAGCAGTTCGTTTCATTCCATAACTTTTTTCGTACCTACAAAAATGATCAAAAAAATCGCTCTTTTTATATCTCCCAAAGAAGGATCCCCCCTTAACGTTGAGAATTTTCTTCCCAATGTTGAGAATTGTTTTCCTAATTTCAGTAACGTTTGTATGAAATTTGATAGATAATTATTACAATTCATCTGGGACGTACTTGTTGCTCGTACGGAGAAAAAATGGTTTGCTACTATAGCACCTACAAAGAAATTTGTTGTCCTTGCAAAAAATATTCACTACAGCAGCTAAGACGTTAGTTCTGTTGACAAATTTGTTTATGTCAGCAAAAAAGTGTAGTTGCGTCAATCATTTTTATTGCTCTTTTAGCTAATTGTTTTTGTAGACGCTATAGTAACAGATCCGTTTGTTATGCCAGCAATACTTTTTTCTCCATACCCTGGTAAAAAAAAAATCTCTCTGAATCTCTCTATATTTTGGGACATTTTTCAGAGGAATTCAGAGCAATTTTAGAGAAATTCAGAGAAAGTTGGAGACCTGTCAGATAGTTATACATCCTGAATCTCTCCAACTTCCTTTGAATCTCTCTTAATTCTTCTATGGAAATCTAAAAATTCTTCAAGATCTTCCTGAATCTTTCCGAATTCTCCAAAATTTTATTTATTAACAATTCAAAGCTCATGCTGAATTCCTCTGAAACAGTCTGAGTTCCTCTGAATCTCTCTGAATTCCTCTGAATCTCGTTGAATGTGTCAGAATTTCATATATCCAGATTTCAAAGCTTACTCTAAATTTGCCTGTATCTTTCTGAATTCTCCTGAATTTTTATAAATTTCCATGAATCTCTTTGAATCTCTCCGGATTTCAAATATTGAGAATTCGAAGCTGACTCTGAATGTATCTGAATCTTTCTGTAAAGTTCCATACTTAATTTTCGCTAAGTGTCGGGTGTCTGATTTTCCCTGAAACTCCCTGAATACCTCCGAATCCTTGAACCAAAAGTTTCGCTTCATTTATTCCTCTCTGAATTACTCCCAATTCCTCTGAATCTCTCTGAATTTCCCTGAATGCTTCCTAAAAAAGTTCTGTGGCCAATTTTTCCTAATGTCCGGGTTTCTGAGTTTCTTTAAAACTCCCTGAATGCATCTGCAATCTTGAACCAAAAATTCCCCTCAATTTATTTCTTCCTGAATTTTTCTGAATTTCTTCAAGTTCTTCCGTGAAGTTCCATGCTAAATTTTTCCTAATTTCCGTTCCTCCAAGTTTCTCTAAAACTCCCTGAATGCCTCTGAAATCTCGCACAAAAATTTTTCTCTGAATGTATCTCTCTCTGAATTTCTCTGAATCCTTCTGGAAAGTTCAACGCACAATTTTTCCTAATAAAAACCGTTCCTGAGTCCTTCTGAACTCCCCTGAATCACGATGAATTGCTCTGAATTTCTCTGAATCTCTCCAAGTATATCTAGATCTCTCTGAATTTCTTTGAAACGTGAAATTTTCAGAGAGATTCAGAGAGATTTTTCCACCAGGGTAGATAGAGGTAGATAAGGTGTGTAATTAATCCAAGTGAAGTAGGCAGTCAGGAATGTTTATTTGAATTTTCCTTCCCGACGTTTCGCCCCGATTCTAGGCGTTCTCAAAGAGATAATCGTAGTATTGAAAATGAAGGATGAAAAAAGTCGTCCAACATACTTTAAAATTTAAATTAACATTCCTGACTGTTTACTTGACTTTGATTAATTACGCACCCAAATAATTATCACATTGAAGTCACAAATTTTGAAATCTCATCACCAATATCAAATTCAAGAACTATCATAAAATTTAACATGGGGATATGATATTTCATAAAGAATTTCGTATTAAATTGAGGAATGTTTCCAACAGTACTGTTGTATTTTAACACTTTAATGGCGCTAGATAAATTTTGAGCATTTTATTCCTTTTTCTTGACACATTTTCTTCTTCCTCATTTTCCTCTTACGATAAACACGGAAATAACTTTCATACAAAGAATTTCATTTTAAGCGGTCTAAATAACAAAACTGGAATGTATTCGAATCTTCTCAAAAAATTCGAATATATGTACGTTATGGCAGTTGTTTATGTTCAATTTCAATGAAATATCTTAAAGACAAGTATCCAACTTTCATATCCCCAACTGCAACGATACAACAATTCACATCGGTGCACATAAAACTTGGATGTTTAGAAAAACAAAAACAAATGTATTTGAACTTAGACGTTTGAAATTTTTTAAGCATTCTCCGTGATCAAGAATGTTGAACGTATGTTCACATATATGTTTTTTTTTTCTCATATTGTCGAATGAGAATTCCCAAGATAGTTATGATTGATCTTAATCATTGTATCGATGAATTTTATGCTCGATTGCTCGAGAATTATTCAACTGCTTTGATTTCTTATATCACGCACTGCAACTATAATGGATTCGTTTTCCCATTCTTTTCGTGATTCCAAGTCACATAAATTCTAGGTTAATAGTATGGAAATGATGAAAACATTATTCCTATATTTCTGATACCGACAATGAAGTGAAAAAAGTAGAATATAAAACCTCAGACCTTGATTCTTTTTTATCATAAAATTCTCTTTTGTTATTCGAATTATAGGGAGGATGGTTCGATAATCGGTATATTAAATTTTCAAATGTGTATTCGATTCATTGGCTTATATGGTAAAAATGACGAAGTTCATAATTCAATCATACGAGCGGTTAATAGAATTTCAATTCGGATTATTACGGGTGAAGGTTTATTCGGATTGATGCTTTCCTATGTTCATTTCACCACACAACATATGCGGTTCAAGTTTCTTCGATATACGTTCATGGGTTCTCTCTGTATTGACGAATATCACGCATTTCGAATGTAATTAAATGGTGATAAAAAGTAGAAAACATAAACCAGCAAGAGGATATTCGTCAAAATGAGATGCCCATGTGAAACTTGAAAAACCACTTATTAGTAGTCGCGTCTTTACTGTGATGAGGTTTGGATACGGTAGATAATGCTGTGTATAATACGCTGTCGGTCACGATGTACATCTCTTTCGATTTCTTTTCTTAAGGTAAACATGATACGAATGAAAAACAGTTTGTGACATAATCGGTCACTGGTCATCGATTATTGCATTGATTAATTATTGCACTAATATATTCAACAAAAACTTCAGTAATATATGTTGTTGTTTTTTTTGTGCATTGAAAAAATAAACATAACTACTTGTAGTACAAAAACAGAACAGAATTATTCAAGCAACAGCTACCTTACCGTATGTTTATAATTAATTGAGCGATGTAATCGATATGATGTCAATTTTAATATTAACTGTTCGAAAACAAATTGAATCCAGCCCGAGTCGAAAAATTAAGAGCTGATCTTGGTCTGTTTAACCTGATCTCATATTGTATTCGACCTGATTTCATTCCTTTTGAACCTGATATTATTCTATACACAGTGATTCAAATTCAGGTCACAACCTGATCTCAATCTGTTGGAATTTGAAGGAAAAATTATAAATAAATCCTGCTCACAACTGTTTCAACCTGATAATGTTCTTTTCATCTTGATTCTAACCTGGTTTGCAAATGTATAATGAAATTCAAATGTATGTATCATTTATGGATGATAAAGTTGAGTATTAATTAATCAATATAATTTTATTATTAAAAAATTACACTAAATGAACATAACGTAAATTTAATCGCATTTGGAACTTTGATGATTTCTGAGAATAATGAAATGTCAATAAATTCTATACCATGAGACTTGAAAAAGTATAATGAAAATGAAATCGAATGAATTTCATGAGAAAATGAGATGTTTGAAATTTATTTAGAATAATAAGCTCACATCCATATATACATATCCAATCAATTTTCATAGTTAAATTTCGATATCCATTCAAAATTCCTCAATGTTTGGAACTTGCTATTTTAATTCAATAATATATTTCAGGTGTGACAATTTTATTCACACTCATATTTTGAAGACTATAATAATAATAATTTGTTTGTAAATTTTATTCAGAAAATGCCAGCAACGAGGTACTAGCTAAATCTAATTTTACAAATTATAAAAAAATAATGCAATATAATTGAATCATCGAGATGTACAAATTGTAAACGTATATTACTTTGCTCAAAATCTTCCATAAAAAACAATAAATTTCCCTGATTGTTGTATGAAATTAACGATTGAAAAATCACATCACAAAAGAGAGAAAGAATTTATCGTTTTCATTTTAAACAAGGAAATTTTACAAATCTACAATTGTACATCTCGAGAGTTCATTTATATATCATTATTTTTTAATGATTTTCAAAATTAGATTTAGCAGGTATCTCGCTGCTGGTATTCTCTGAATAGAATTCACAAAATTCCATAACCAGGTCAAAATGAGGGTGAAGGAAAAATAGAGGTATATCAGGTTTTAAAATTCGACCTGACAGAATGCGTATTCGTTGAGTATTACGGATCAAAACAGGTTCTCATTAATCCTCATCTCATACTGTTCAAAAGGGTAAGATCAGTCTTTGAATAGTTCGAAATCAGGTTTCAATTTTTCGACTCGGGAGATTTTTTCTCCCATACCCTGCTTCAAAAATCCGATTCGAACTTATTAACTCGTCAATCAGTTTGAATCAGATTTTTATCCGGGAATTTTCCTATTTGATCTCATTCAAATATAATCGGTTTGAATAGGAAATTCGAATGTACATAATCCGAATTTCCTGATTATATCTGATGGAGTAAAAATTTCCTATTCAAACCGATTAGATCTGAATAATATCAAATAGGAAAATTCCCGGACAAAAATCTGATTCATACTGATTGAGTAGTTAATAGGTTTGAATCGGATCTTTCAAGCAGGGTATTTCTTTCGGATCAATGTGGAATCTACACGGGGAAAAATGCAGCTCGAAAGGATAGTAATCTTTAATAGAAAATTGGAGAATATTTCTTAAAATCTAAGAATTTTCCTTAAGTCCGTAATAAACATGAAACGGTTCAGATTTCTCTTGAATATTGCTCGAAAAACAATGAAAAATTATCAATACTTAACAAATCATAAAAACAAATATGAAGTTTCCAAAAGTCGCGAATGAAATTTTACAAAGTAAATAACAAAATTTTGGAATCTTGTTTTCAAATTACAGAATTTTGTTATTCACTTTGTAAAATTTCATTCGCGACTTTTGGAAACTTCATATTTGTTTTTATGATTTGTTAAGTATTGATAATTTTTCATTGTTTTTCGAGCAATATTCAAGAAAAATCTGAACCGTTTCATGTTTATTACGGACTTAAGGAAAATTCTTGGATTTTAAGAAATATTCTCCAATTTTCTATTAAAGATGACTATCCTTTCGAGCTGCATTTTTCTCCGTGTAGAACGTATATTGATCCCCGTGATGAGAGTGGTGGCCAACAGGATTTTTTTTATATAAAAGTTCTGTGATAACGTAGCAAAAGGAATGTGGTATTGAAGTTCGATGATTTTTCTCATAAAAACATTGAAAAATTGATATTGAAAATATTATTCCTTATATCTTTGACATTCTTGAATCGTTTTTATTTTATTACTTCATCGTGCAATACTTTCCACGTGAATTCGAGCTACAATTTTCTCTGTGCACCATGTTATATATGTATATTCAGATCGAATCACTGGCATAGAATGTGTGTTTTATGATCTTTAATGCACAGATAGATAGTTATGCGATACGATGGTAGGCAATAAAATGGAATAATCACTGATATAGACTGTGAATTTTGTGACTAACAATCGATTGATTTATAAGAGCAATTTCATTTATGAAACGGAGAGTAAGTATCGGTTAGTGTGGATATGCCAAGGCATTAATTTCATTGCTGAACAACAACGTGGCTCAATTCTGGGTTCAGACTCGATCATTAATCGTACACAAATCGAGTAGGAAGATATTTTTCTAATTGTGAATATAAAGTTGTTGACTATCTTTGAACATGATGTTTAATACGATTGAGTATTCAATGATTGTTCTTTAAATACAAAGACGCGATAATTTATTTAATTTGCATTTCGCAACACGTTCGATATCACTCGCGTTGCATGAATGTGATATTTGAATAAGACTGACAGATTTCCATAAATAATAATGTTTTCAACGAAAAATACGTTTTAACATTTATCAAGATATTTGAAGATTTTTGTTGCATTTTAATTGTGTTCATTGCGATATCTGGATAATATGTATAGAAGGTATATTTCAGAAATAGATATCTATGTCATCTTGGAAATTTCTACACTGAAAAAAAATGACTTCCAGCTAAATAAATAGTTTGTTTGTCCTCTCTCCAGAACATATCCTTTGAAATCAGTGTCGGACTAGCTTGTATCAAGGCCCCCAGTTGGAATTATTTCGGGCCCCCTAGACAGGAAATACTCTTGGAAAAATCAAGATTTCATCATAATTCCTACAAAAAAAAAAGGAAATTGAAAACTTAATGAGCCTTCTACCAAAGGGCCAGTCCAACACTTCTTGGAATTAAACTGCTTGAATGAAACAGACTACAGCTAATACGTTTGAATCGAGCTCCAAAAGAAAAACGACCGGAATGGGAGGGTAGACATGATAAACTTATCTTGCTGCATGATAATGCTAGGCCACATGTTTGCTCAACCTGTTAAAATTGAATTGGGAAATCTTGCCCCACCCGCCGTATTCCCCAGACATTGCGCCTTCGGATTATCATCTATTTCGATCTATGCGATCAGCCCTTACCGGAGAGCGGTTTACTTCTTACGAAAGTGTCGAAAAATGACTCAAGGAATGGATCGAGTCAAAAGAACCTGCTTTTTTTCTCCGAGGAATCCGTATGCTGCCTGAAAGATGGGCGAAAGTGGTCGTTTCCAATAGTGCATACTTTGAATAACATTACATGTAATCATTGTTTGAATAAAAATCAACTTTACTTGAAAAAGGGCGGAAACTTATTCCCATACTCAATATTTCCTATACGTTGTTGGAATATTCACATCCTCACGTGCAGGAAAATTGCGATTATTTTTTACAGTGCAGAATTTTTGTGGTTGCCTCCACATCGTTGCTTCGACGAGCGACCTAAACAGAACCAAAATCTGCGTACGTCCAGGTAACCTCCAAATACGTCTTTCAAGAGTCCTTCGGAGGTTCGAATCTCCGCCAGACATTTGTAGTTCCAAAGGACGTCATGTTGGGGAACCGTTCATCCACCGATTTTTCACCCAAATTCTACGTCGTGGCAATGAACTCCATTGGCGAGTGTTTTGTGCGGGTCGCTGCCCCAAAGAGAATTGCAGAATGTTATCTCAGCTTTTGTGAATTTTCCAATCCTTTCCGAATGCGGTCTGAATCTAAAAGCGAAAGATGATTCCTTCAAGTTTCCTTCAGCCTGAGTGGGGCTGAGGAGGCGAAATTTAATCAGACTGGCTTTCAAGACTGTGGCATAGTCCCGATCATTGAAAAATAAAATATTGAAAATTCCGTGTGAGTAATTACCCACTCAACCATTTTCCGTGTGGGGGGGTGCTCCCCACTGAATCCACATCATTCGCCGGGCCTGTACACAAAGACCTATTATAAAGAGTCTTTTCAAAGAGTTGAGGAAAAGTTGAATACAATTATCTTTACTCTTACTTTTCTCTCACATATAGGAGATCAGGGAATTTGCACCACTTTGAGGGGTAAAAGAAAAGCCGTATCCCCCTCCTGTGCTTCTCACCCATACAGGACAGTCGCCAAAGAATTACGTCGCATCTTCGTAGAATTAAGGGAGAAGAAAGGGAGCGGTGGATATAACGTGGAACGATGGAGAAGCAACGTAGAGGCAACGGAGAAGTGTCCGAGCCGTTTTTTCGGGCGGACATTTCTCCGTTGCCTCTACGCTGCTTTTGCATCGTACCACGTTGTATCCACCGATCCCTTTTTTCTCCCTGAGTTCCACGGAGAGGCGACATAGGTGTCCTGTCTGGGCAAAGTGACAGAAATTCCCTGATCTTCCATATGTAAGGGGAAAGGAAGAATCACTTTTCGATTCAGGGAATATTCATTATTCAATTGCGCCTGCACAATAAATTGTAATTTTTCAAAGATATAGAAAAAGATTCGTTAAGTATACTAGGAATAACACGCTAGAAGTAAGAATATGAAGATTTATTCCTCATTCTTCTCTGAAAGACTTAATGGTTCGAGAACCGGGTCACTGGCACTCACTGAAGTGCATAAAGCGAGAGCAAAATCACTGGCTAAAACGGATCAATGAATATGAAATCAATGTATAGAAATCCATCATTTTTTCCTCATTAAACCTCCATATCCTCCTCTCGATTGCTCTCGAATGCGAGATAATTCCAATTTCCCTCCACTACTTCCCTTCGTAACCTTCGGCTCGAAGCCCGTCAAGAGAACACCAAATTCACACAAAAAATATTAATTTGTTTATTTATATCCTTTCTCGACAAGTGTTCAACTTGTCGGTCAAGGATCTCTTCTCTCGATACTTAACAATACGAATTTCCCCATAAATTACATTTCAAGTGTAAACTTTCTGATTCATTCGTAACATGTTCAATGCCATCTTCCGTTTGGTCTCCGTTTCTTCTCCTTCTTCTCCTTTTGCTCTTTATAAATCTCTCGGGTTTAAAAGGATACGTAAGAAACACTCGATTACATCGAAAGTTCCGAGTATACTCAAGGGATCGATAAAATCCAAGAAAAATACAAGAAGGGAATACTTATGGATAAGAAGAATATTATTTACATACGATAGTTTTTATTTTACTATAGAACAGATCAACTCATAGATGTTTTATGTTTACCTATGTTCGTGAGTTCTTGTCAGAGTAAAAGCAAAAGGACAACAGTTTGATTTTATAGCATGTAGGGGTGTATAACTCCAGGCTGGGTAATGGAAAGGTATTCGTGAAGATGCGATGAAAGAACCATCATGAAAGATGTACGTCGATTCTCGGTTGTACTTTCCTTCTCTTCTTCGGATCTTCTTGTATCGGAAGGGATGCGCGCATACATCTTCCATAAGGAGAAAAACGACGGCACGATGGAGTATATCAAATACCCCACGATGCAATTATCGTGTAACCAGTGATCGAGAAATCCAGACGCGACAGGAAAAACATGCGGTTAACTTGACACTAGGGTATCGAATAGGAAGAGAGAGATTTTGTTACGATGAGATGGTGGTATTGTGTGTGAATCACGTGGATTGGTTTTTTTTCACAGCATTTCTTGGTGGCGATGGTTCGAATGATGCAGCGTGATACACCATTCCCATGCATTTGGGAATATCTCGAAGTAATTTGAATTGATTTCAATTGGTCAAAATTGAAAAGCTTGGTTGGGTAGTTTTTGTTTTTGAACTTGCAAGTACGATAATTTCAAAATTTTCTGGACGTATGATCTCATGATTTGAAATTTGATGTTCCATTTGGGATTATTTATTCTTCATTAAGATTTTGATTTATTGATAGTTCTCGTTGATTCTTAATTCCCGATTACGATTCTTATTTTTCTATTATTTTTCTCCTTTTGATGCCTGATAAGTAGAGGAGAAATTTTGTTTACATTTTGTTTTTTTCCTCTTTCCCAATGTTCGGTGATAGCTTTCTCTTTTCTGCAATGTAAAAGCCTTTTCCTCATTGTTTCTTACTCTCAGTTTTTGTTTTAATCTGTCAACATTTGAAAATGGATTCATCAGCAGTTCTAAAAATACCGTATCGTTGAATCTTTTATATGATTTTATTGAATAAATTCCTCATTCCCTTTCCCTCTCCCTTTCTCCAGAAATCAAATAGAGTTAATTTGACATACACTGTAAAAAAAGTTTGAACTCTAATATAAAATTGGTTATGAAATTCCAAATAAATGCAAGTTGAATCGTATTCAATATAAAATAGCACTAATATTTCATATTACTATTTTAATTTTCACAAACGTATTTGAATTTTGATCAGTATTATTATAATTCAAAATATTTTGTATTAAAATTCTTTATTAAAATTAAAATTCCAACATGCTTTGTAAGATTCAGTTCTACAATTTGAATTTTCTTTTACATGGTTGAATTTTGTAGTTTAGTATGAAATTTCAATAACAACCATATGAAAATTCTGAATGAATGTGAAAAATTCAAATCATTTTTGTGAAATTTCAAACACATTTTGAATATTCAAAATTTCATTTGTGAAATTTCAATCACATTTTGAATATTCACAATTTTATTTATGAAATTTCAATAGTTTTGTTGAAAAATAATACACAAGTGTATGAATTCACTGTGCGCCGAAGTCACTGCGCATGTCTTCTGCAGATCCACGCTTCATAATCGTACCTGCAAAATGATAAAACGTTCTTCGGCAAAATTGATAAATCACGTGGTGATAATTTGTTAATTGAAAATCATCTGTTTCGATGATAATCAAGTTCACTAAGATGCTAAATATTTTTCAGAATGCAATTATAAAGTTTTGGATTGATATATTGATGTATAATCCACATGAGAACCATAAACTGAATTTCATCTTCAATATTAACTTTTGAACTACAATGTTTTCAATATGATCTTTGTATCTTTCTTATATATAAATATATAAATATATATAAGAAAGATGTACAATAATATGAAGGAAGCTCGAATCGAGATTTCACAATCCCAGAATTCCGGAAGTTTATTCCTTAATTTAATAATAATCTTACATATTTATAATACAGATATGCGAATTGTATTGAAAATACCATAGTCAAAAAATCAATACTGAATATGAAAATTAGTATTTTGATTTTTCATACTTCCCAGTATATGAAAGTTCAATTGATAGGTTATAAAATTTACGATAATCATTTGAAATTTTGATACCTATTCATAATTAATTTTCAAAAGGATTTCATTGAAAATTCAACAATCGTTTTGAAATTTCATACCAACATGAAATGATTTACACATTTTCAAAACCTCTTCTTGAATTTTAATAAATTGTTTCTTTGAAAATTCACAACCAAATGTATGTGTTAATTGCTTCACATACTTTTCTATTAAATTTCATACAAAAATTTTTCACAGTGTATATCGTGGTCCAATTTTATTTCATAATTTGTATTATATCATGTTGGTTCGAAGTGCTTTTAGTGTTCCCATAAACATGAGTATTTAGGAAAATTGTTTTTTTTTTCATATCAAAATAAGATGACGTGCGTATAATTTATTCGTACATCAATATAAACATCAGTGTACCAAGGAAATACTTTCGATGTATATCAGTGTTTCATCGCATTTGTTACAAGTATCCCAGTTGAGGCATAAATTTATTTCCCGTGAGGCTTCAAAGTCTTCTTCAAACGAAGTGGAATTAGTCCGGAATTTATTATAAATAATTGCAAAGCCTGTTTATAAACAGATATGAACGTGGCGCATAAATTTCAATGTCTCAATGTATTCTAGAAACTACTTTATGTATATTCATTGTACTGTTCGATGTTTTTTCTTCTCTCGTATCCGATACAATTCCTTCAATCTTTTTTTATCTCGTGAAATTACAGTGGTTGATATACGTGATGTAAAATAGTTCTAGGTCAGATAAATAATTTCAACTTCATCATGAGAATGCGTTGAAACTGGGAGTTTGAAACCAAGAAACAATGAACATTTCAAATGAAATATTATAAGATAAAGAAAGAGGCCTAGTTCTAGGACGAACATTATTTCTGGATTTGAACATATTAAATATAAGGATGACGTTGAATGGAGAGGATTACAGAGCAAAATGGTAATGCAGACTTCTTTCATTTATTTCGAGTCGATATCGAGTAATGGATAAAAGGATAATTAATTGAAAGTTCAAATATAATAAGCGCATAATCGTTACTCTTATGTTGAAATTTTATGAAATATGTGAGTATAGAATTTAAAGTAAAAGTTGAAAATTGAACAATTTGTTATAACGGTGGATCTATAGATTGATATTTGAATGAAATGTCATTACCAGGTTATTCAATATGTACGTAGAATAAGTAAAAAAAACAAAAGTTTGACAAAACTCGATTTTATTATTCAACATATTTGCCTTCGAGGGCGATACAACGAGTATAACGATTTTCCAACTTTTCGATACCACTTTTATAGTATGATTTCTCTTTTTCTTCAAAATAGGCCTCAGTTTCAGCGATTATTTCATCGTGGGACTTAAATTTCTTTCCAGTAAACATTCTCTTGAGATCTGAAAATAAGAAAAAGTTGCTGGGGGCTAAATCTGAAGAATACAGTGGGTGGGCAAGCAATTCGAAGCCCAATTCATTCAATTTTGCCATCGTTTTCATCGATTTGTGACACAAGTGCATTGTCTTGGCGAAACAACCCTTTTTTTTCGAAAATGTGGTCTTTTCTTTGCGATTTCAGCCTTCAATCGATCCAAAAGTGCACAGTAATAGGCGCTGTTGATGGTGGTTCCTTTTTGGAGATGGTCGATGGATATTATTCCCTTCGCATCTCAAAATACAGACACCATCACCTTGCCGGCCGACTGTTGCGTCTTTGCTCGCTTTGGATTCGATTCGTCGACTGCTGTCCACTCAGCTGACTGTCTTTTGGATTGTGGTGTGTAATGGTGGAGCCATGTTTCATACATTGGCCCCATATCGACGATAGAATTCGATTTTATTGCAGTGTAACAGCGCCAAACACTCCTCTGAAGCATCAATTCGTTGTTGTTTTTGGTCGACTGTGAGCTCATGTGGCTCCCACTTTGAACAGAGTTTTCGCAAACCCAAAATGGTAAAAACACTGTCATCTGATATCTTTACAATGTGAGCTAGCTCGTGCACCTTCAATTAGCGACCGTTTGTAACCAATTTGTGGATTTTTTTATGTTTTCTGGAATAGCAGCCTCATTTGGGCGTCCACTGTGCTCTTCATGATTTGTGCTGGTACGACCACGTTTAAATTCAGCAATCCACTTCTCTACCATTTGGCTCGGTGGAGCAGAGTCCGGATGATGTTTTTTCAAGCCATTGTTTGGTTTCCACTGTATTTTTTTCCATCAAAAAGCAATGCTTTATCAAAACTCGAAATTCATTTTTCTGTATTTTTTTTTTCAATAACAAAAGCTGTTTCACACAAAATGCTATAACTCACGAATCAATGGTCAGATTGCTATCAAAATTACACACGTATCGTTTGAAGGTTAGTACTGGATAAAAATCATATGGAAAAAATTCTAGTAACGCCATCCATGTGTCATCCTACGGACTTTTTGAATGAACTGTTATTTCGAGGTGTACGAATTTATCTATTTGCGGATAAAATCGTTTATCAACAAATTCAAGGAATGTATTTTCAGATTGTATAAATTCTTATAAAGATTATACAGATAGCCAAATACTATATCTTCCAGAGAAATTCGGAATACGAATTTCTCTATTAACGCGTTCGAGTATTTTAGCGCCCACAATTTCCTGCTTTAACCCAATTGCTCAACAGCAAATGTTTTTGCACATGCAATACTACTATTTTTATTTCCATTTCAACTGTTTTCACTTTTACGAGGATAAATTCAATGATTTCGCGATAATTTAAAGGAATTAATTCTCACAAATCACATCAGAAACCAATAGAAAAAAAAAATACCATTCCCATTTGATTGATTGTTCTGAGAGAAGAGAAAGAAAAACACTTACGCGTAGATCGATAAATTACATGAAAATGGAGTACTCCAAGTTCGTTGACATTCAAGCATCACCATTTTTGCGTACATTTTTAGCATTCATAGCCATGCGATTCGACTACTACTACGTCATTCAAGAAATTGTCCATCGTGACGACTTTCGGATTTCAGGATGAGAACTTAGAGACATTCGTTTTCTTTTCTGAGAGTATCTCTGTTGAATTTGAAGGACAACCTGATGACAATGTCGATTAATTTCATGCTAAAAATTCAGAGATTCATTCCGATGAAATTAATTCAACGCGTTATAACGGTATTCAAATTTTTTTCTCTCGTCACATTCGTTCGAATCTATACGTACATTGCGAATCATCGAATTCGTATCTGATATGAAACTCATCGAAAGATTTAGAATGATTTCTAATTATTTTGCGTATCAGTTTTAAGGGGATATTAGTTGAGAAAAGAATCATCATAATAATATCAGAAATGTGCCAAGGAATTGGAACATCCTTGAGGATTTCAGGTTTGAATATATCGACGTGCCGTTGAATATTTATCGTTTAAAAAAACATTTTTTTCTTCCAAAAGAAGACCCAGAAGCCGTGTAGGTTTTGAATCGGATATAAACATGGTAGATATTGCCATACACGTGCATCTAGGATTATTATAAACTTTCTATGTTGTGAAATGGAATTAGAAGAATCGTTTTTCACCATTCTAATTTGATTTTTAGCCCCTGATTTGATTGGATCGATATCATAAGATTCCTGTTTTTTTCTAACAATATTTCACATTCACGTAATTTTATTTGGGTAAAATTTCTTTTCATATTTCGTGACATAATTGATACGTTACAAGCTATGTTAGAAATACTTGCCGAACTATCATGCTGTGAAACTAATGCTCGGACAAATCGATCATGCTTTTTATCGCTGTAACATAATCAATGTTTGTGTGTGTGTGTATGTGTGCACGTGTGTGAATTGCGATCATAATTCGAAAGGCGAGAAAACAAATCGATTAATATAACTCGTACTTGAGAACCGCGCCTATGTAAATCAATTCTCATAATAAGATCTTTCCCAGCATATTTTAACGCCCTTGAAGATGGCGAAACTTCATTTAACAAACTTGAGAGCAATTTACTGGATAAGATGATTATCAGTATTATAGTTTCGATACCGTTGTGTAGAATTTCTGTTTCATGTTGAGGATATTTATTGGATTCGACGGACCATCCATTCTTCTGGCAATACTCGTTTGAGAAGGATAAATACGAAAGAAGAAACAAGAAAAAATAAACATTGAGTGTCAGAGTTCATTACTTTGGCTGAACTATTGTAAGATTCAACGGAATCGATATCGAATTAAAATGATAATATATCGGTTTTTGTTGTAAGGAATTCTTAATCAAACATTCTTCCAAAAAATATCTGAAGATATCTATTTGGACTCAGATCGTTTGTTTTCGTTCAATCTGTGGGGAATGGATATATGGCATGAAAGAATTTTAACCTTGAGAAAGCTTATATATGTATGGTTTTTCAGGTGCTATGGAGTTCGATAAATTATCAGGTTGGAAGAAATAACTCATATATTTGGAATGGTTTCTATTTATTTATGTATTCATGCGTCCTGTTAATTAGCAGTTGACATATTCTGCTGTACGGATGGTTGACTTGAATGAATCGGATGCAACCGATTCGGAATACGTTTTGTTTCTATTGAGAAAGCACATTGATGAAAGTATGGCTTAATTCAGTCTTATCCTCATTGAGACTTGGTAACACATGGGCTGAAAAGTTCCGGGCTTAACACATAGATGACGCGAATTTTACTGCATTCATCTGTTTTTCAGTTAGTACTAACCTTCAAAAGACAGCTGTCAAAATTTCATGATATTCTATTCATTAGTTTGTGAGTTATTGTACTAAGACTGACGGTACTTTTGTTATTTTTAGAACAATGGATCAAAAACAATGTCGTGTTTTAATTTTACACTGCTTCTTGATGAGAACGAGTACCATTCAAGCGAAGCAATGGCTTGAAAAATGTTATGGGGACTCCGCTCCATCAGAAACCACAATAAAACGTTTGTTTCCTGACTTCAAACGTAGTCGTAGAGACACCGATGATGCAGAACGCAGGGGACGTCCAAATGAGGCGGTAACACCAGAAAACATCAAAACAATCCACAAAATCGTTCTGAATGATCGGAACGTGAAGTTGCGTGAGTTAGCTGACATCGTAAAAATATCAAAAGAACGTGTTGGCTTTATATCGCATGAGCATCCAACTATGAGAAAGCTCCGTTCAAAGTGAGTGCCACATTTGCTCCCTGTTGACCAAAAACAAGAACGCGTTGATGCTTCTGAGCAGTGTTTGGCCATGTTTCAACGTAACAAGCCGGAATTTTTGCGTCGATATGTTACAATGGATGAAACATGGATCCATCACTCCACTCCGGAATCAAAACGATCGTCATCTGAATGGACCTCGTCCAAAGCGCCCGAAAGCACAACGATCGGCTGGAAAGGTTATGGCCTCGGTGTAATATTCATCGACTATCTTGAGAAGGGAAATACCCTCAACAGTGAATACTATATCGTATTATTGGAGCGTTTGAAGGCCGAAATGGCAAAGAAACGACCGCATATGGCGAAGAAAAAAATTTTATATCATCAAGACAGCGCACCATGTCACAAGCCAATCAAGACAATGGCAAAACTACATGAATTGAACTTCGAATTGCTTCCACATCCACCGTATTCGCCAGATTTGGCTCCCAGCGACTACTGGCTGTTCGCAGACCTAAAAACAAATGCTCGCTGGTAAGAGATTTCACTCGAATGAAGAGGTTATCGCTGAAACTGAGGCCTATTTTGAGGCAAAAGATAAATCGTTCTACAAAAATAGTATTGAAATGTTAGAGCGGCGCTGGAATGATTGCGTTGTTCTTGATGGAGATTACGTTGATGAATAAAGCTGATTTTGAACGAAAAAAAAACCGTGTTTTCTTTGTTAGGCCCGGGACTTTTCAGCCCATGTCTTACAAGGCTTTTTCTGAAATTGAGTATAATCCGGAAGTAACAAAAAGCTGAGATGCTAATGTTTCTTTCATTGTTCTGTTGAATCAGACATTATATGGTACTCTTTTGAAAATTTTTGGGCGAAACTTTGATTACATGCGATGAAAGCAATATCCAACAGGTAGTTGAAAAATTAACTCACATTCCGATAACATGTTTATGGAATTTCAGTTACGAAAATCCACATTGTTGTATTTGCAAAAAGCGTGAAATTGAAAGAAATCTCCAACTGTGTAGTACGCACTTCCCAATGAAATCGAAAATTCCAGGGACATATAATTTATATGCAATTCACATAGAGGGATCATCATCATCAGTTCCTGCTTTCATCCTCACCATTCAACCGTATAAGGTATTTTTTTCTTGCTTTGTCTCCCTGCGACTTCCGACTCGAAGGGTATTTGATCAGTTAACGATGTAACAAGTCCACGTATGGTAACAACGAAAAAAAAAGAGCAAAAGCATCCAAGTAGCCTTCCTACGAGTAGAAAGCACAAGAAAAAGGGAAATAAATGAGAGGGAGTTTCGCCCGTTGGAACAAGCGATGATTCTTCCTTTGTACAAAGTATGTGCACACTGCGGAACGTGGCGTTTCTCCAATTTGGAAATGTCGCCAAGTGGTTCACAGTGTGGGGTACGAATTGGATTTAAGATACCCAAACGTGTATCATCACTCTCCAGCAGGATTTCATTCATTAAAATCGGCTTTGAGGTTTGTTCGACACTTGAATGATACACGAGTATCATCTCTGGCGAGTTTAAACTCCAGGGCTGAATTAAAATGACCACGGTTAAGTGAATTTTGGAATTTATGGAAACTTTTACCGCTTCTGGTTGTTTCGATGTGTGCAAGTGAACGCATATGGAGCAAAACACGCAACATCGGGACTTTGTTTAATTCGGAGAAAACAAATTCTTTGGCTCGTTAGTGACATTCTGTGAAGTCTCTTTCTCTGGATACTTAACCCCGACCATGGAGATAACGACCTGAGAACGAGCGAAGTAACGAGCGCCATTTACGGCTCTGAAGAGCGAAAGAAATAGAGGAACGAAACCGATTTGATGCTAAACCAAATATATCGATTACGAAGGAATTCATGGATTTCAGGAATCCGGAGTATCAGTTTGTTGTTATTATATTTACTTGTTCTTGCTTCGATACGATCATGAATATAAATTAATAGAGACAGTATTTTTCCGAGTCCTTATGAAAAGTACAACAATGTTTCATGAAAGTGTTGTTTATGAAATTGAAGATTCGTGTATACCACGCTTTACAATCATAGGCTTTTATTCGTACAAGGAATGAAATGATAAGATTGTAACCATTCAACCCGTTTTTATAACAAAAAATAGAAAAGAGACAGAATTTTCCCTCTCAAGACAGAATCGAAGTGAAATGTTGGTAACAATTGAATCATTCGTTCCACATTAAAGTGACTTCACCATCAAAGATCCACGAAAAAATGTTTATATGATCGAATATACCAATGGGAATCAATAGAAAGTTATAAGTTAGTCTATTACTCAATGATTTGTTAATCTGAGAGAGATAATACGAAAACGAGATAAAGTGTGTGAGTATAGATTTGAAAACCTTGTAACCTGTGGTTGAATAAGAACTCCGCGCGTGAACCGAGATTGTCAATATAAATCGCGAGAACAAGAGAAAGTGAGATAGTATCATATAGATATGAAGTGTGTACTATACGACTATTTCCTGTTTGAACTGGAGACTAGCAGACAATGGAAGGACGAGAATATTACGTAAGGTTCTTGACATTACGACCTTTATTGCATTCTGAATTCATTGTTATTGTGCATCTACTGATTACTAATAAAAACACTCGAGAGTTACGGAATATGAGTTTCATTATATTATGATCAAAAGGATTCGGGGGGAGGTAATAGAATCTAGTTCCGAATCGTCGATTTTCCTTCATCGAAATCAATCCAATAGAATACTGTTATTATACACAAGTTATGTCACACTTGGAATTCTCAGATGTGACATTATATGATGCTGTAATCAGAAATTTATTCGAGATTTCTCGAAAATTTCACATTCTATGGAAAAATCTATCCGGTATTTAGAAGACAGATTCACTCCGTAGAGAACTTGCTTGAAAGTCATGTTGGAATTCTTCATTCTCCCGAGTTATCTTTTCTGAAATTAACATTTTTATTAATATTATTCTTCATTGAGGATGAATATGGAACCTAGATTGATAAAAGTGTGGTGTTAATTCAGGAATATTCACAGTGACTTAGTGGTGTAATACAGACAACTGTATTAGATTATTCTTACAAGCAAAACTCGTTCCGCCAAATGTATGTGATGCTCAAATCTCTGCTAATTAATTACCATGGATAGGACGTAATTATAAGTGAGGAGGAAATTCAATTTATGAAACAAGTTTATATGATATTCAATTATAAATATCTTATTCTAAATCATAATTGATTGGCCATTCGATATTATGTAATTCACAAGGTTTTACAACGAGAACTAATTGAGATTATGTAGCGGTAATTTATTTGGAATTGGGTGATATATTTGGAGAGATTAGTAGCGTCCGGAGATTGGAACCGTGCTGGAATATGTTTTATTGTGACGTTGTTGACGAAACTTGTTCTCAAAACGGTTTACAAATGGTTCTAAAATTAAGTTGGATTTTCGGCTTATCATTTCAGTTTGTGCTGGTATAAGAGGGGTTCTTTCTTGACAAGATACGGCTAATTCATCTTGTAAGACAGAATATTCAGAGCAAAGAAAGTACACGGAGAAGAATGAAAGAGTATATTTTAGCCCATCCAATTAGTCAACATTTTTTGGTAGTTCCTACAGTATTTTCAGTATGGCTTACTCCTCACGGAGTAAATCTTTCTTGAAAATTGGTAAAAAGTAATCGAATGGAGTAACTTCTATTCCGAAAATAGTCATCCGTATACTAACTGGAGTAAGAGCTACCGAGATCGGAATAGCAGTTACTCCTCATTTTTCTCCGTGTACAGCACATAAATAGAGCGATTCATTTCAAATTGGTACACAATGATGTGAGAAATGCGTTTGGGAGACAATCTTTGACTGTTCCACAGTACATTACAGCCTTTTGTCGCGGAGTTTTCCTTCACTGTTGGTGAATGTTGTCCCCTCATCGTGGAAGAATGGTTCTTTCATCAAAGATGAGAGATTTTCCCACCACTTTGAGGAATTATTTTGTTTTTTCGAGCGTTGAATCCTCTAAAAATGGAAGGAAAGTTTATCAAATTATGGTGAAAAACCCTTCATCTATGGGGGAACTTTGCTGCCACCATTTCCAAATCGGGCCCTGCACTCAGAGAAAAATGTGGTTCTCGTGACCAGGCGACGTAGTTAATTTTGGCTTTGACCATTTCATCTAGTTGCAATAATCAGATTTACGTGATTTCATTTTGTTTTCCTGGTTATCATAACCAGATTTCAGGTAACTGCAACTATAATTCCTCAACCATGCGAAGATGGTTACCGTAGGTACCCATGTTGCTTTTTTCTCAGGGTGCATTTATTTGCTTGAATAGAAAAATTTTGAAATCCATACATAATTTATATACTGGGTGATTCAAAATTGCCGTACACTTTTCTGAGAGCAGATTCTTGATGAAATTTGGAGAAGATTTTGGTCCGGAATATTCAGATCTGATCCTTGGATCCGGAGATATGTGCATTTTTTAATTTTTTGAAAAATTCAAGTGCCTTAGAAGTGCCATATTTCTCACTTTTGAATCCAACACCATCCTCCAAGTCAGATCACGAGGTATCCCTGGAAAAAAAGGATCCAATTTAGCTTCCTTCGTTGTGGAGTTCTAGCGGTTTGAAATTTTTTGCATTCCAGCCAATCAGGATTCAACTACTTTGAATCGTTATAATCGAGGTATTTAGATTTTTTAAAAAATTAAAAAATGCTCAGATCTCCGGATCTTAGGATCAGATCTGAATATTCCGGACCAAAATCTTCTCGAAATTTCATCAAGAATTTGCTCTCAGAGAAGTGTACGGCAATTTTGAATCACCCAGTTTAATTCAATACAGTTAATATATAAGTTGGATACAATTCATGTGCAAATTATATATAATTTTGAAAATTTTTCCATACCTCATTTGGAAATATTACGTTTCCTTTTGCTGGTCTGATGGAACTTAGTTTATAGACACGGGCTCCGCCAAAATATTGGACATCGGGTCTCGCGCGGGCTAAGGCTGGTCCCGCTAAGAAGATGTGTATTGGATTGTAATCTGGCACAGATTATTGCAATCAAGATTGCTCAGTCCACTCTGACACAATCAATTACTGTGTTATGGGAATGACACGGGTCAACAAGATTTTGCTGTTAGGCAACTACGAGTGAATTCCGTGGTATTCTGCAACGTAGGCTACAAATTCGAAGTCAGAATTGGACCATCACCTCAGTTTTTTGAAATATTAAAGATTTTCTCTTCGGGAAATGGGGTTTTTCGTTATTTTTTTAGGTTTTTAACACAGCGTACGACATTCTTTTGGTTCCTTTTTGTATTTGCATCATCGCAGACTGCTCTCACTGTTCAAAATTAGCTACCCAGCAAACACGAATGCAGGCCCTTCAAAGGACCAGTGATGGCCCTTCGCCGGCATCGCAGGACCATCAGCGGCCCATTGAAACGCCAGTAATCATTGTTTGTAGGGTATTGACTGGTCACTTACGATTTTTCCTTCCAGTGTTACGACAATTCTAAGTTATGAAATATGTCCCCAAAATTGTAATAACTCCAGAAGCTCTTGAGGGTATCGCTAGGAGATATGGAAGTGAAAATTTTCATATTTTGACATGATATTTGCAATCAATGACTCCGGGAACACTCAAATGGAATCTGCTGAGTATCAATGTCGTTTTTGTTTTTACTTTCATATGCCACTTCCAAAAGGTATCAGGAGGGTGGAAGGGGTAGAAATTATTGAAACGGAAACTCACCCCCTCAAGACCAACTAATAGAAATTCTGATTCCAAACGTAAAATTCACTTACCTACCCGTGAAAAAATTGTTCTGGTCTGATTATGCGTGTTCAGGCCTAATCATGGACATTTTTCGGCAAAATTCTTCGTGTTCAATACTGACTGCACGTGAGTGAGCCTGATCGGACCTGGTCGTTCATTTTTGAGCTTCGTCATCACTTCAAAGGCTTCAATTTTGTACCCACGTGGAAACCCGTGATCAAGCTCAACCACCAGCGATCATGCCAGACAAACCATTCTCGCCCGTGATCATGCAAAATCTCACCGACTGAGGAATATTCATACAAAATGACTGTGTTGATTTTTTTATCACAAATACACATGCTTCATCATGCTCAATCGGCCCCAAACGCAGGCGTGTACGCATGATCATGCCTGAAAACTGGAAACTAGAAAATGAGAGCTGCATAAGCACAATACGCAGAAATAATTGACAATGAATTAGTGTTTGATAACATTGTTACAGTTTCATTCCTTACGGAAAACTCATTGATTTTGTATGAATTTCTCATGTATAATGGAGCATAATCAAGCGTGATTGGGCATGATGAGTCCTCATCATGTGGGTACAACATTGAGGCCTGATCACGCCCGATTAGGCTTTAGTTATCAACTGTGATCAGGCCTGAGCAGACGTGGATAATTTTTTGACGGGTACTCCTAGAATGGTGCTCTCATTGATTTGACCCATCAGAAAGTAGATCTTGAGGGTGTGAGTTTCCGCTTCATCTCTCCCAGCGCTATGTTTTCTCCTGATACTCCTCAGTCACTTCGAATCCGTCATCTTGAGAATTGAAATCTCCATTTTCTGATTTTATATTTGCACTTAGCGATCTCACAAACTTGCCAGCACACATGTTCAAGAGATGTGTGCTTCCTGGTTAATTCTTGATTGGGAATGTGCCTAGTTGAAAATCCACACGGTGAAATTAAGGAAGACGTGGGTTGGTCAGTTCAAAGAAAACTAGGCAAAACGTTCTGTCGAGACGGTATATTTCCAATTTCTCCAGCCTTACTACTACTACTTACTACTACTCTTTTTCAAGTACAAAAGATAAAAAATCTTCAAAGTTGAAATGTGAGAGTGATCTTTGCATCTTTTCGATAGGAATTTGGGTGTGAAGAGCCCATTTCGTTGATTCCTATTGAGAAGTCTGAACCATCGTTGGCCCGATGTTGTGAGTCCGCTAAATATACGTGAATGTTCTGTGCGTGATCGTAGGAGAAGCGTGATGGATGGCACTCGATGTTCTTACATTTTTCACGTCCTTTCGAATTTGTGAAGAATTTCACAATGTATTTTACTAATCTCAAAGTGAGAAGCACGTTCGCGATCACGAAATAAATAAGAGAAATAAATGAATAAATAATTCACGACTAGGACAAAGGACTCAACATCAAATATAATTAAAGTAAAAATTGGTGTATGAGCCAGTGAGAAGTGTATCCCTCAAAGGATTAATCATGTACATACTGATAATGTTGTGACGATATATTTCATATTTTGGAATAGCCGTAATTTTGAGAGAAAAAATCGTAGCTGATTGGGGGATAGCTTATTTTAAAGTGTAAAAGTAGTACTAAATTTTGTGTGCCTTGTACACAATCTCCAACCCATTTCCGACTGTAACTTTAAGAATCCTAAAATTCTGACGTGATGGCCCTGTTCTGACTTCGGATTTGGATTTTAGGCAGCGGATTACTTTGGCAATCACCCCCTGGTAGAAATTATGATTGGGAATTAGATGGGCCCCAGCTAGTTTTCCCGGATGGTGAGTTGGTTTCCAGCTAGTTTTGTAACGCACTTTCTTGCTTGTGCCCATCAAGATGTCCCATAGAATTGCAAGAATGTAGTTCAAATTGTTCATTAGAAATGTGAGATCATGTTTTTTCTGTGAAACAAAACCTATGAATGAGATGAAAATGTATTTTAACATGTAATATCAAGTCAAAAACGTTGCTTTTGCATTTCTTCCCATAAAATAATCCCGATTAACAAATTGGAACGTTTGGGCTTCCTCTTAATTCCTCTGACTATCAATGTTACTCTACGATCAGTTAACGCATGAACAATCTACATGAATCGACTAAATGTTTGTGCACTAAAGTCAAATTAGCTGAAATGCGTTATCCAGTCGCCCCCACATGGGTCCCATCTAGTACTTGGACGGTAAATGGGACGCCCAGACAAATTTCTACCAGGGCCCCCCAGCCGCTCACAAGCAATCATGAACCCATTTTACGCAGGCCTATGCTATTTCCAACTTCGTAGATTCTTGAAACTCATTAATCATGTAATGAGTGAACTATCGTGTGTTTATCATTTCAAGTGCGTACCCATACAGCACCGCGAGGTATTTTGAACGTTCACACAACGTGCTTTGCTACACAGAGAACGGGCAAATAACGTCTCAGGGGGTTCTAAGAACGTCACACGTCTGTGACCCAGGTACGTGCAAATGTCCCGGTTAGTTCTATTCATGTGCGACGTGCGACGTTCTGGGAACGCGTTCGATAAAAGTTTTCATAACGTTGTGCGAAGCTGCACACATGTTTTGAAAGGTTAGTTTTCATGAAAGTACGGTGGGGAAACATTATGAGAACGGCGCGTAGCAGATGAAAAGAGTGTACATCCAAAGTGCAGATACTAGAAACGTTTGGAGAACCTACTTCCCAAAAGAAAGAAAACTTTCTTTGCTGCCTGGGTAGTTTTTAAGATTCACAGCGTTCGCAAGTAAATTCTACTTACATGATAGGGGAGTAGAATTGTTACAGAATAAATTTTTCTCAATTTGGATGATGTTCCTCGAATACGTGAATGTTGCTGAACTTTGAATCGTTTATTGAAACGAAGTAGTATTTCAATAACAAAATATTCAGCTGTTAGGGACCAAAAAATCTTACTGTGCATCTTTGGACGATGTTTACAGTTCCAAGAAGATAAATAACGATAATTTATCAGATTTTGTGAGTTTGAATTTTCGTTTCGTTTCTATAAACGATTCAAACTTTCATAACATAATATGTGATCCTTGATGTACATATTTCGATACACATAGTTTGGGATCCGCATTGAAGTTGTACAGTTTGATTGTTTATTGAATAGTCACAATTTTCTCGACGATTCTTCGATTGTAGTCAATTTTGTTGTATGAAATAATTTGAAGATATCGCAATATAAGCATAATTTCACTCTACATTGCGATACAACTATTGAAGAGCTGTACCTACCAAGATTGAAGGATCTTCAAAGATCATTACATTGAGAATAATATGCAGTAACCTCAACTCCAAGTGGAATTACATATCATTGAATATGCGATGGGATTGCGTCTTCATCATCATTTCGATTGATCCATCCTTGTGAGAAGTTGATATCGGAAATCGTTTAATATGGTTGAAGTTTAATCTGTATCCATTTGATCGACATTATGAGAATTCGCATGTTTTTGAGAACTCACATTACTCAAATTTGTAACCAAAGCCAACAAAAAATGTGTTGCCTTTTGAAGAAGTCAATCTTGATTTGATGACGAGATACAAATGTTTTCCATCCTCTGAACGATGTATCAAATTCTTCCCAAAGAATGTACACGAATTCTTGTTTGAGTAAACCAAAACGTGACTGTTTTTTCATTATACTAGACAAATATTGTGACAAAGAATGTGGATTGAATGCAGCGAAAGAATAGAAAGTCGAGTTTCAGTATTAGATTACAAAATTTATAAAATGGCATTAAAAATTCTCGAAGCGTGAAGAGTTGTGAAGAATGACATGGGTGAAATATTTATGAAATGTCATGAGTGGATCATGTTAATGATGGTGAGACTGATTGTTTTTGTATTCATCATATGTTGGATATTATGTAACGCGGTTTGAATGAATTAGCCAACGGAATATTCAATTATTTGTATTTGAGGAAACACGTGGCTATGAAATCACATGAATTTTGCAATGTTGGGAATATTCTAATCCCTTTAGCCTCCACAGATGGATAATTCAATCTCCAATTTGTTGTTTTTATTCCGATTGCTCTATATTTCGTCACTTCATAAATCTCTGGAAAAACATTGTTAAAACCTTTCCCGGTTGTAAGAGTTGGTATCCGTTACGTAAGTGTGAATAATAATCAGCTTAAAGGATAATATCGATAATGTAGCTCTGAAATCGGGAGGAATATTATGCATTGGAATCAGATTTATGCACGCATTTCGTTAACCGAAGAGTTGTTGAGCAAAGCTCAAGGATTTTTTCCTTCTCCCCAATCTGCATAAGTTGAAAACGTTTTTTTTCTCTCCTTACGCTACGTTATTTTCCTTCGCTAATCTTCTTTACTTGGAGTCCTGGACGCGATACAAGACGATCGGTAATAAATCAATCACCTTTGTATGCGAGTAAACCCTGTCCCTCGTGCTTCAATGTAATTGAATTGTATTGGTTACACGACGCGTAAGATTGTTCAACATATTCGATTTACATTTTGAAACCAGGAATCAAGAAGAAGAAGGAGAAGAAGAAGAAGAAGAAGACCAGTTTCTCAATGGAGCATTTACTTTCCTAGGGTTCTTTCTTGTAGCCGTTTCGTCATAAGTCTCAATAACGTTGCATATTTCATTACGAACATTGTATATGTATATGTAATTACGAGATGCAGCTTGTACCGTAACACCCACACAATTTATATATCCGTATGCATTATTTAGGGTAGGAAGAGATATCTTTGGGATTGATCCAAGGCTCCATCGATTATTCAAAAAGGAAAGAAAGATGAAGGAGGAGGAAGAAGAGAAGCAGGAAAAGAAAAGGGAGATGAAGAAGGAGGAATATGAAAGGAGCAGTTGGAGAGTTTGCAACAAAGTAACCGCAATGTATGAGTCTGACGATCGTTCATAACTGTTGAATGTACGATGCAATTGCATTCATTATGCGAGCCACAACCACCGTGCACGATCGAATACTTCGAATATATTTGGTGCTGTTGCAAAGCAGGAGGGTATATATATATGTACATGTAAATACATGAAAACCTAAATGATACACAATATAAATAAGTTGAGATACTTATTATAATGTGACTGAAGTTTGTGAAAGTTTGTGTCAGCTAATGATCGAGTGTCTTAACCTCGGCTTACCTGTGCCTCCTCACTTTACTTATCAAAGTAGCAGATAAACATGATTATACATCCCAAAGGTGGCAATTTTGACTTTCATGATGTAAGGTGTAACGATCATCAGAATGACACATGAAAAAGAGGATCAACCTTATAAGCTCAGGGATATCTTTTTATTATATATGCTTTGTAAAAAGATTCATTGTCGAACTTTCAATCCTGACGTATCGGATGAGAGGAAGATTTTCATTTTTTTCTTCTTTTTCGTTCAAGCCCTTTCTTCTCTTTCAATTTTTTTTTCTGATGCTGCAGTTGCTTTTCCTTCTTCTTCTTCTTCTTCTTCTTCTTTTTACTCTCTTTTATCTCTCTTTTCCTCTGACCCGAATCCAAACATTAAAATCTTGGTGAAAGAGTTACGAAAGTCTATATGTTTCTATATGGGAGAATTATGGAAAATATTACTCACCATCACTTCCGTATTCAATTGAAGGAAAGATTCACACAATGAATTTGTTCCTTCATAAATAATGAGAGTAATCCCATGTGTGTATGGACCAATGGCCCAATGATGGACCAAGCCTGGCACAAGACCTACCGAGACTTGTCTTGAACAATTTACCAAACTTCGCCCAGGCTTGGGAATGATAGGATCAGGACAAGCTTGGGTCAGTGGTTTCCAATTCATTCACCAAGCATCAACCAATGCTTCTTTGATCGCAGATATCGATGAAAAAAGTAATCGATTCATATTTCAGTTCATGACTTTCTCCCTCAGAATACCGTACATCAATCATCTCAAAACGATAGAAAAAATGTGACAAGACTGCGACAAGCTTGTATGATCATTGGAAAATTGGCGTTCTTTGATATTTCAATCAATTTTCATTCTATTCTTGAATTATAATTTTGATCAAAATTCAGTCAATATTTATAAACATTGTGCCACTCATGGGAGCAATATTGGCACAATTGTTCTCAACGAATGCTCGATTTTTACACTTGTGCCAAGCTTGTCCCAAATGTAGTGACCATTTCAAAAATATTACATGGAGAAAAAAACTAACAATAATATTGCTGAATTGACAATAAAACATTGTTATATATCAACCCACAATAAATATCGTAAAAATATGACCGTCACTATTGCTAAACTAGCAAAAATATAATATTGCCAACATTATTAACAATTCAAATATTCAATTTTGCAATATCATGTGCTTATATCAATAATTTATATTTACCTAAAAAAATTTCTCATCCGAATTTATCTCTACAAACATTCTATTACGATGTGGTTTGATTCATATGCGAAGAAAAGGCGATTGTAAGTTCCAATGTTGGGAAGTTGCCTTAGGGAGATTCGAACCCGTGTCCTCCGAGTGGAAAACAAAGCATTTATCACATCGGCAGATCTCCAAGATCACAACTGAGTACTTGAATTGCCATTTATGGTAATTCTCGACTTTGTTCAGAGTTAACGATTAAAATATATTCAAGACAAACATAAAATTGTGCCCATTGAATAAATGAATTATGATTTGAATCACAGGAATTTTTTCAGAAACGAATGAAACTCATCAAATTTGTTTGTTAAACTCATGTAAGGTTTGTTAATCAATCAGAAATTGGGATTGCTTTTTATGTTTGTGAATTAAAGAAAAATTTCTGTTACGACAATTTTTTTTGTTAATTTTGTGATACTTATTGTTGCCGCTGCTTGATATTGTTTTGTCAAATCAACAATGTTTATTATGAGTTGGAATGGCAACTCATATTGTCATTTTAACCAGTGATTTCCAGCAATACAATTCTTGTTAACGAAACAATGTGCTGTTGCTCTACGAACAACAAATCATTGCATAACCAGCAATAAAATGTTGACAATTTTCATATTGCTGGTTCTACCATACACATTTTTCTCCGTGATAACAAATGTACCATGACTGATTATCCATTGGGAACAACGGGACAATCATGGAACAATATTGGGCCCATTGTTCTTCACGGTGGTTTGTTTCTGACACATAGTGCCAACCTTGGGACAAGCTTGGGTTTTTCCCAGTCTTGGCAATACCTGCATGGGATGTTACATGGGATGTGGAATAGATTTATCACGCTTTTGATAAAAATTAATTTATTATCAAAAAGATTAGAATTAGATATTGTTGTTCGTTGCAATTATCTTGGTTTGTTCGTCATACGATGTCATATTGATAACCGTTGATTACCAATATATGTATACATCATCAAAGATTGGAGAAAAAATTATCCATTTCCTGTTTTAGTTGTTCCGCAGTGTCAGGATTCCTCTTATATTGAGCTCTATGCACCAATGCCTGTCATCATTGAAAAGTAAAAACAAGTTTTATAACCGTGATGATGATGATGTAAGAGACGGAGTAGGAAAATTCTATGACAATTATGTTGGAGGAATTATATTTCCTTCTCTGACATTTGATCAGGTTTAGGCATGGCTCTTATGAACAAGTGTTGTTGGTCCTGATAGTAATCACGGATATATTATCAAGAGTCATTGGAGGTAAATGGTTTAAACTCAGAAATTTAACAGTTCCAAATAGTATTCTCCCGATCAGTACTAGAATCAACGGTATTTCCACATACACGGGGTTTATTCTTCAACTTATCAAAAGTTAGTCGGATCCTTTTGTACATTTAAATTTAGAAGCTGGTCCAACCTCGGCTTCATGAGATTTCCCTTTCCCTAGTAGAAATTTTGGATGGGAACTGAAAAACTGCAATTTTAGCTTATATTTGTCAACACACGTGTTCAAATTTGAATTCATACATGAGAAAATATTAGAAAATGTTTGTTAATTGAACGATCAATTGCTCATCAAGAATCAATGTGATTTTGAATTCGGATCAAACCAGATCTACACAGATCTAATCAGATCTATTGAGATCTGATGAGATCTGATTAGATCTCAACTTTTTTTCCCAGGAAAATACCAGGGCCTGACGAGGCATACCTGATTTCCTATCAAATCCTCATTAAGTCTCGTTCTGGTTTTCCCTATTTTGCTCGAGTTTATGGCAATCTCATTCGAACCCTATTGTATCCCTGCGCTACAACCCTATTTGAATCCTATTAGGAAAATCAGATAAGTCCCTTGTAAGGGCGTCATAAGATTCTCCTCATTCACGGTTCCCGGATTCTAACCTGATGAAATTTCTACTAGGGTTGCTGCGGATGGTTGATGGGTTCTCAGGAAGTAGGGAAGTGAGTCTTGCTTCCTGTATCACGTGATGGGTTGATGAAGGTTTGAATTCTCTCAGCTCGTCGGTCACAGGAGCAGAATCACAGTCAAATCAACAAATTTTAGGAAGACTAAAATATCTTCTATATCAACTGTAGCCGTGAGGCGTGATGATCTTCCAACATTTCAGGATTTAGTATTTTCTTTTCATTAGTTATTGATTCTGAGAATCTACAGGATACTATTACGTCGGCTAATTTTCCTTATAATTCATTCTTCTTCAATAATAGAAGATCTTCGAAATCTGTTCTGTTTATTTTGATCACTACAATATTTCGATGTCGCCAAAATTGAATCACTTTCCTGTAAAAGAAGCAATTATGCATTTGCATTGAGGGTTATTGCGTATGCACATCTGATCTAAAACTCTTGAAAGAAGTGGATGGGATACAATACTTCCGGAAGTTCTTTTTACTCCTTCGATAATTGTTTCAAAATGGACAGAGTGTAATACATCTGTTAGGTGGGCGGGTTATGTACTTCATGTGGGTCTGCATGTGAATTCATTCATGATTATGAGAACTGCATCAATATATATTGAAATGTTCTAGACTTGATAGGAGTATAAACGAATAATGAACGATCCTGTAAAATCCTTTCTAATTTCTCAGCAATTATTCCCCACATTCAAAACGTGACGTGCAAGTATATCAAATTGGTAGACGTAGCATCTACGTGGGCATGGGTATCAATCTACTCGAGTGTATATACATTGTACCAGATCTCATTATAATTAAGATCAGTTATCATATAAAATGAATTAAAAACATCGAGTTCTCTGGAATATTGGAGCATAGCACCACTGAGTTCCCAAATTTATGATACATACATACACTAGAAGGATTTCACTCCAGGACACTCAAGCGCTAAACTTTTTTCATGAAATATGCGATGAAAGGAAATTTTTGGTGAATAATATTATAAAATCCACGAGCAGGATTGGATTGAGTATAAGTTTCAGTCTTTTATTGATTTTCTAGTGTGTATAAGTGTATTTCAGAAGCAATACCTAGGCTACCAATACTTATTTCAATCTCTTGTAATATCGAGATGATCAAGATAGTTCGAGAGTATAAATGGAATCAACGGAATGGGATGGAACCTTGATCATCTAAACAAAATTAGCAGAGATATATGTCGAAATATGCAACGAGACCTGCACCCAGACAGATACCAAGACTAGTTTCGAGACTGAGAGAATATCTTGGTTATCCTCTGCGATGAAATCAGAATTCCATGTGATTTTGTTACACCCCAAGTAGCACAAGAACATTTCAAATATTCTGCGTTCATTCCGTGATCATGCATAGAATATACAGATGAAACTGTTTTGGATAAATTCGAAAAATATGTTCTGAAAATGTGCACAGAATATACTCATCCAAAACAGCCTCGTTCGAAGATTCCAAGAGTGTTCCTAAAACATGCTCAGAACTTCCAAGAACCTTCTTAGCATTTCTAACCTGTTGTGCTATTTGGGACCTATACACTGTAAAAAAAAACTGGAAATTTACTGTGCAACTGGACTGGAAATTTCCAGTGCTAGTACTGGAATATGGATATTCCAGTACATGTACAGAGATTTTGTTGTTACGTTACTGAAAATTTACCAAGCATAACTGAAAATTCAGTCATTGTACTGGAATTTTCAAGTTTGAGATGATGTACTGAAATTTTGCCATGATTTCGCGAAAATTTTACCGGCTCGTACTACAATTTTATAGTTCTTGTGCACCAAAAAAAAATATTCCCTCAAAAAGGACTTGAGAAAAAATTTGGAATTTAGAAAAAAAAACCTAATCGTTGGTATACTGGAATTATACAGGTTTTTAACTGCAATTCTCAGGTTTTGTGATGGAATTTTCCAGTTACTATGCAATTGAATTATACAGGTTTTGAACTGCAATTTTCAGGTCGTGTGATGGAATTTTCCAGTTGCTATGCAACGGAATTTAATCACTGTTGCACTGAAATTTTCCACTTCTATTGGACTTCGTCATTTCTGGCAGGAAAAATTTCAAGTCTTTATATTAAAAATTTCCTGATTGAGATTTTGAATAATAATTGTAATTGTAGCCAATGAAATTGATATATGAGGTTTTTCCAAGACTTATCCTCTTGTGTTCTAGATATGAAGCATATGTAGTAACCCAAGCTGGCCTTCCAACATGTCGCGCTATAGCTCATCGGTTAGGTCTTAGGTTTCAGTTGGTAGGCAGGTAGAAAAGTGTGGGTTCAAATCCTGTTAGGTAGACATGAGTTTCTGTCCATCCAAATGAACGATCAAAAGTTTCTCAATCATCTTGGAACACAAGGACCCTGCAAAATCACTTTGCGTGAGCAATTTTTTTTCAATTTTCATGGATATTTTCAGCATTAATTTTCCAGTACATGTCCTGGAAAAGTCCAGCTCGTGTACTGAAAAATTCCAGTACCGAGGCTCAGAAAATTTCCAGTTTTGATGCGGGAATTCCATAACGTTTGCACTGAATTTTTGCAGTACAAATGTGCTGAAATTTTCCTGTACATGTACAGGTTAATGACTTCCAGTACATGTACTGGAATTTTCCGGTGAAATTTTTTTACAGTGTAGGTAGAAGCTTGATTTCATCCAAAATTTTTATGTCTTAAATTTTGAGAACAGTAAATATAGATGGGTTTTCAATTTAAGACCCGTGAAACGTAATTAAACGAGAAAGGAATTACCTAATCCCGAGAAAAAAAGATTAGATCTACTGAGATCTAGGTAGATCTCTTCAGATCTGAATTTTGGCAAAAAAAGATCTATAGAAATCTCCAGAAATCTTTTCGAATTTTCTCATATGTTTTTTGATTCCTTGCAAAATTGGAATCTTCGGGAGCGAGTGGATATCAGAAAACTTCAAAGATTGTCGCCTAAGTGCAGATGTAAGTAGATATGAACAGATTTGTAGAGATTTTCGTCAAAACTTAGATTTGATGAGATTTACTCAATCAAATTTCAATAGATCTGATCTTTTTTTCTCGGGATTTCATTTCCCAATATCCGCAAACCTTGAAGGAACCCAAATTTGTATTTAGAGTCCAATCTCAGGTATGTATACTCAATTATTATGAATTCTAAATTGAAATTTATCAAGGAACTTATGAAAAAAGTTGTCACAAAATTTTACCCACTTCTTCTGATGCTCGAGTACCCTTAAAGAATAACGGAAAAATTCTAGTTATCCGGGGACAGGTCGGAATTCTTCAATAATTATTATCGCGCATTTTGTAAACTTCATAGAATCAATATTCCTCTAAAATCTATTTTTTTTAGAACAATTCTTATTTGTCTCTTGATTACTTGAATTTTACAATAATTTTCAAAACAAAATTCTTCCACTGTACCCATAAAACTCACCATTCAGTACTCAAATATTCACCCTACAGAGGAGAAGTTTCCTTCCATCGTTGACGAATTTCGACTTATGAGGAAAGAAATAGCTCTTGAAGGTGAGAAGAAAATTGTTTTTTTTTTCGGTGAAAAATGTTCTCCATGATGAAGAATAGCAAGAATAGCACCAAAATTCAAGTGACTTCGTGAAAAGATTGGATGCAAGTGTATGAACCCCCTGAATAACGCAATAAAACATTTCAAAAACCTCTTGCACCCTGTTAATGGCTCTAATCATTTTGTTGTTTCGGATGAAATTTTCCAAAGAAACATTTCGTCAACGATTCTATAACATACATGAAACATTTTTATGATACCTCAGAAATTATTTGAAACATCAAAATCAGTTTTTGAAGCAGTCCAAAAACGTTTCGCAACATTTTATTTAGCGGTAACTGCAGTTTTAGACATTTCTCACATAGGGCAGTGTGTATTGAGATAAGAATCTGATGATTATATTCGATTACTTGGGAATGAACTGATTAATGTAAAATCCTGATTTATGAATATCGTGGACAAAGATAGGACTTCTTCAAGATTTTAGTCTAAATTTCTTCTCAGTCACTTTTATTCGTTAGAGAAGAGATTCGGACTAAAATCTTGAAGAAGTTTTGTTTATGTCCGCGATATTCACAAATCAGCACAAACTCAACCTGAAAATTAAATAGAAGGACATACCAACCGTCCAAAGTTTTCCGACCCTAGTGATGGAGTTCAGACAAAAAAAGTTGAAGATGTTGCAGTGACGTTCTTGAGTGATGATTTTTCTGTCTTTTGTCTTTCGGCTTGACGAGAATAGCGGAATCTTGCCATGTTTTTGAAATAGAAACTGCAATTCCATTTGAATCGCTCAAAGAAGTGGAGGAAGTCGCTTCCGAAGAATGGCATTTCCAATTTGTTGACCTGAGATAAACATCTTTATCGAATTTCAAACATTCCGATGAATCTACATCTTGGGTGATATTCTTCCTTTTCACGAACATTTCATCATCAGGAAATTACCTGCTGAAATTGAATTCGAAATATTCAAATGATTCATTGGGAATAATCAATACTGATCTGAAGCCTGAAAATTCATATCGAACTGTTCCTTGAATTTATCAAATTGATCGCTGTGAATCTTATTAACCCACTTTGTACATCATTTTACACCAAAATCCACTGAACCTTTTTCTATCTGACCTTTCTTTTCCTTCAATAAAAATCTCATCCCACATAAGTAACGATGCCATTTGATCAAGTGAGATTACAATCATTAGTTACCGATTGAATTTTCATCCTTTTCAATCATCAAGCTGCCACCGCTGGTCGCGTAAGAGATTTTCAACAACTTTCCATTATTAACTCGTCGTTAATGATTTAATACACATAAATATGTGCATGATGTTTCATATTTTTCTTCTTACCTCACCCCATCTCTTCCGACTGATCCAATTGATCATCTCTCCAATCAACGAATTGACAAGACAATAATTACTTTCTATTATAACCAGTTCCGAAAGGAATATTGATTTTATTCTGCAAAATCATCGTATGAATTGATACACCTTCAAATTACTGTTGAAAGGGATGAATTATACGGAGATAAAACTTATAGGAATGTAAATCAGTCGAGTTTGGAGATGAGATTTCCATGAGAAATAATCTTTGTATCATCTTTGTGGTTTTGAAATAACAAAGTGATCCATTTATCTGGCACTTTGTTCGAATATTTGACATCATCGACGAGTTGCGAAGGAACATAAATCCTTTAGAATATTGCTTCCTTCGAAAACAGTTTGATTCTTACAGGCAAGAAAAAGCACGGTATAAGAGACCGAGTTGTCTTTAATAAATATCATTTCGTACATTCGAAAAGTTAACTCGAAGGCTTTAGGCTAATTCATGTTTTTCGATTCAAACTTCACGAAGAAAGAAACGCCTCTGGAGGTGATTGTTGCAATTCGAAGAGACTGGTCGTGTAAGATGTTTGGATTAATCACGACACATCGTACTTATACGATTGGAAATTCTCGATGTCACAGGAGATAAAAGGAAAGTTTGACCACGTGTCGTGGTTTATAATTAAAATGAATCAAATCGCCACTTCAAAAGATCCTCGACAGGTTCTCACGACCACACCTGTAAAAACTGTTCGGCATAACACTTCACGGGCTCGAAAGCTTAGACGTTTGAATCTTATTGCACGGTACAAAAAGCCAAAAGTAAAAGGTGATAAAGTGTAGTAGGGGCATTTTGAAGGCATGATAACGGGAAGAGTCGAATAAAAAGACGAGGAGAAAGGAGATGAGAACTTACCGCGCTATGGTTCATTTCTTTTAGGAAGAGATGAAAAAGTTCTCATTTACAAAACGGAACCAGTAAATCCAGACTCTTCACGGCACTTGGTGTGGGCAGAGGAGATAAATTTCATTCGAGGAATCGATGACGAATTCAATCATGATGGAGTACATTTTTATTGTTACAGAAATTGAGTATAATATAATTGATGGTCATAAATTTTGTTCTTACTCGATGATTACGATAATTAATTCCTTTGCGATTCTGTTCTATCGTTCGCTCCATAGAGGAATATCATGATGGTTCTTACGCTTCAAAAACTATTTGAAAAAACAACAATCTTCGAACACATTGATTTCCCGGGTCGAGATTTTTGGACCAAGGCATATTATAAGGGTTATTTATTACCAAAAAGTTAATTCTAAAGGAAAATGATCAGTTCTGAAACGTAAAAACGGTTAGTTCTTGAAGAATAGTTTCTTTTTTCTTTTTTTCAAATCGAGTATCCAATATTTCCCTGTTACCGAATGAGCCTTTCGCCTCATATCAAGGGGTACCTATATTGAGTTCGGTAGTAATGTTCATTCTGAAAAAATAAGACTTTATGCTAAAGTAAAATTAAGGAAATATCAAATAATTCAAGAAATGCTTGTCACACAAGACACTTTTTTAGAAATTAAGTGTCTACCTTTCCGGTTAGTTCTCAAATTCCCTTAGAATATACCCTGTTTTGACTGATTTTGTCCTGATTGTTGGATAATGCTGACAAAAACAGGACGGTTTTAGTCTGAATTTCTCTTCCAACGCATCAAAGTGATTGAAGACAAATTCAGATTCAGAATCAACAATCATGTTGATTAACAATAATCGACGCACTCTGCGATCAATAGTGCATTACTTACCCTCCTGTTCCAGTATACAAAGAATATTGATTTTTGTTTTTATTAATATGTGACAAAGTTTCTTCAATAGAGAATGAAAACATTGTTGTGTGTCCGTTTAAAATAAAAGATCATTTATATCAACATGAAACAAATAATACTAAGAAATTTAACAAACGAATTTCCCAAGTACCTTGGACGTATAACATAATACGAGTACAAGTGCGTGGGCAGTGCGTGAAATCCTATGTCAGAAACCTGTGCTCGTTTATCACCACTCGTCGTCTGTTCACACAGAAAGCTTCCGCCAACGTGCATACACATGCCGTCTTCGCACCTTTAAATTGGGACAATATTGTCCTCAGGTACGCTGGTGATGAGTAGAAAAAGACTCGTTCTCGGAATATCGTTGCAGTATCTTTTCAATTTCAAGTGAAATTTCACAATTGCATTGCAAGAATAGTAAATTTGAAATCAGTACCAATAATTGAGGTATAATTTGATGGTTGAAGAAGAGGATTACGAAATCCCCGAAGTTGTAAATATATAACTATGACTCATCAGGTATAGATATGTTATATAAAATTATAACCAGAGCCTGCTTCGATCGAAAATTTCTCTCACTGTATTTATTCAGGAAGTGAACTTTATCTTTTAAAGACTACAAATAAGAATATTCCTGAGGTCTATAAGAGTTGAATCATCACGATTTTAATACAAATTACTCCCGAAAGATACGATATACAAAATTCTTGATCTCCTGGATTGTAGGAGTGTTTTTATAGTCGTGTTCGTACATCTTCGATGTATCTTGTGGATCATATCAGTACAAGAATCATGAAAACATGAGAAATATAATAAAGAACTTCTTCTCTTTATTGAATTATTGTACATGCAGAGAATTTTATTTGAAAAATTACCGTGCATTTTGTAAACCTTGTAGAAAATATCACTCCCAACTGTTTAAAAAATCACTCATTCTTACAGGCTGCAGAGTAATTTTTCGAAGAAATTTTACTTATCCTTCGGTTACTGTAATTCCCACATCATAAAATTCTTTCAGTGTAGATCTACAAATGTGTAGATCTAGAAAAAAATCAGGGTGTCTAGCAAAATATGGTTTTGGAATTCCCGACCAATTCCCGACTTTTTCCAGGATTTTTTGGGAAATTCCCGGATGAAAAATAAAATGCACACATATCAATTTCAATTAACATTTTCAATGGCATAATACAAGCTAATAAGAAAAATGAATTCGAAGTTCAATATTCAAATATTGATCATTTTAAATGGACATGTTTCCAATCAATAATCCGAATCATTCAATCCAACTCGGCTCCATTTAATTACAATGCGTTTTGAAAATAGAATCAAGTATATTAGGTACATCTTGAAGAAGTTAGAAACAGACTATTTCACAAACATTTGGGAATTCTTTCGAAAATTCTTGAAACAGTTGCAAGACCTCTGAGAGAATATTTGAAACAACTTTAAAATCTCCCACAAGTAGAAATATTCTATCAAATCCTATTACAAATGGTGAAATTTCTGATCAAATATCATTGAATTTCATTGAAACCTATTCATTTTCCCATTCGTCAATGAGAGTTTATAGATTATTTGTAACAGGGCCGTGAAATAGGACTTCTTGAGTTGTGTAAGGTTTCTAAAATTCCATAAGAATTCAAGAAGAATTTTTTTTCGAGAATTCTTTAGTGAATCATTCATTGCTGTCTAGACCCGGCTGAAGAAATTATTCTGAAAATATCTGAGAATCTTTGCATGACTCTCAAAATTATAACAAGAAATATCAATATTCCATATAATTAATATTCATTTCAATTAAGATTTAAAATGATCAATATTCAATATAATCAATTATTCGTCGATGGGGGAAACTTTTCTAAGTTTAAAAATTCTGCACACACAAAAATAAAAATATAATTGAAAATTTCCCGGAATTTGTTTAATTTCCTGACGTTTTCCCGACTTTTCCCGACGAAAATACAATTCCCGACTAATTCCCGACTTTCCCGGAATTCCCGACTGCTAGACACCCTGAAAATATCAATTTTGATATACAATCAAATAATTGGCGACTTTCATTATGAAACCTCATGAAACTTTGCGGGTTTTGCATCTGTCATAGGATCCATAAGTTTTTATCAGGTTATATTCATTTCTATTGAATGTAATAAATTCACATTAAAATTCGAGTACTGCACGTTTAATAGGAATAAATGGGTTTTTTTTATCAATCAGGGAAGAGATCCTAAGAAAAATGTGCATCATATCTAAAACTCGTGTTGAAGAAGTCTAAAAGATATCTTCTAGATATCTAGTAAGGGTTCTAAAAGATGTCTTACTCAAGACATGTTTTGGATGTCTAAAACTCTCGCATAAGACATCTTTTAGACTTCTTTTACATATCTTTTAGAACAGTTTGTAAGACATCTTTGAGATTTCGAAAAGATATCATCACACACAATCTACAGAATTTATAAGAACTGTATATAATTATTATATGAATTACATGAAATTGTTTCTCAAAATACAGCATTGTGAAAAAACTTCCAAAAAAAAGTTTGGAAGTTTTTTACCAAACATTTTTTGGTCAGCTCACAAACATAGCGGGTGGAATTACAAAGAACTTTCGTCAATAGACAAATATTCTCTGGGAAATCACAAAAATTGTTTGGGAATTTACAGAAAATTTGTGAGTTTCCAAACAATTTGGAAATTTACCAATCTGTAAGTTGTTCACCATACTTTTCTGTTTGGAAATTAACCAATAATTTTCTATAGTGTGTATCAATCACTTATAAGAAATTTTTATACAATTACATAAAAATCACCGTGCGGAGATATTTCCTTGTCCACCCGTACGACAAATTGAAACATAAATTCTTTTCAGAGAGATCTCAGATTCATGAACGAATCACAATTCTTTGCTCAAAGTACAAAAATCTTTTATGGAAACAAATTCACGTATTTCATCTTATTTTCAATTCAATATCAATATCCACGTGAATCGACGTTGTTATTACAGATCCGTACGTGGATTAATAAAGGTTATAACATTAATTAACAGACAAAATAAATGATTTATGAGAAAGTTATTACGTTCTGATGAGAAATTCAAGTACCTGAAGATTATCTGGCATATTGTTCAATGAATATTTACAGTAATGATTCTGTTATAAATCATTACTCGAGTGCTTTTATGGATGCGTAAATCGATGTTGATGAATGACCAATAAAATTGGAAATCTTGATTATCATTTATATGTTATATGCACATATACGTATGATACACGCACTTTTCCCCCTTATCCTTTTTTCGTCATCAATTCGGGTCGTGGAGAGAAAAGGCCATGAGTCGATGAGGCCTTGTCATCGTTGGCAATGACTTTCGTTTGGTGCGTGAGTACTTAACTACTAAGGTGCCTCTGCTTACACAAACTTCTCGATTTCACAGAATGCTTTCTTCGCTCCCGTCATTTTCAATATTGTCTCTTTTGTTTTTATCTTCATCTCTCTCACTTTGTTCTCGTGATTATTTCATTCGAGCGCGTGTTTGGAGGAGAGTTGATTAATATACGTGAAATGCTTAGTCCATGTTCCCATATTACGCTCATTTTTTACTTTCCCAGTAAACTCGTGAGATGATACTTAACCTTCGAACCTAGTTAAATATTCATCATTTCCATGCTTTCCGTGTGCGTATTGAGATGGTTGGAAAAAACTTTCCCTCTGAGTTTCCTTCACGGAGAAAAAGGAATTCGCTGTGGCAGCGAAATCTACTTTTGCTGGGTTCCTTTTGCCAGAGCAGCAAATATTTTGCTGTGACAGCAAACTATTTGCTGTTCCAGCAAAAAAATGTTTGCTATCCCAGCAAAATTTGTTTGATATTCTGTATATAATACTGAAAATTTGCTGGCGGAGCAAACACGATTGCTGTTATAGCAAATTTTTAGCTGGGTCAGCAAAAAATTTTGCTATTCTATGTATAATACCTCGATTTGCTGCGTCAGCAAATTTTTTCTCTCCGTGTTCAGAATAATGTATGTGCCAAAAACAAACTTTTGGTAAGAAAAGGATTGAACTGATATCGTTTTATAATTGTTTTGTTGCATTCAAAGAATAATCGATCCATTTTATATCTCGAGGTTGAGACCCTGATTCGAAGTGATTATGATGTGCTGAATACGATGATGGAGTCAGATTCATTGAATTAGTTTTTTTTTTTGGCAACAATTTCAAGTTATTCACGTAACTGAACAATTTATTGAAATTTCAATTAAATTTGAATGGAAGTACGAAAATTTATGTATCAATGTATGATATAATATAGCAAAAATTTAAAATCCAGTTGAGTGTGAATGAATTCTTATTTAAATCACCAAGAATTGGAAACTTCATTTACAAATGTGCATGAAAAATATATTGAATTTCAAGAAATTTCCAACAGTGTATGTATTTAATTTATCAATTATGTAGATTTTATATAGAAAATAATGTACGAACAATTATAAAAATTGAACTAATCCAAGAAATCTGAAATTTTGTTCGTATTCGGAACATTGAAATTACTTCGAATCAGTATTCAAACTTCAGGATGCAGAGAACAACAAAATTCGTGTTGTTGTCCAGGGGAGTCTTTCAGGAATGGCGCACGCAGAGAAAAATTCGTGCTGGAAAAGCGGTTCCGAAAAATCTGTTTTGTTAAGTTAGCAAAACGGTTGCGTTACAGCAAAAATATTGCTATTTCAGCAAAATTTTCTAGCCTCCTGTATATCTACAATTCCGGATTGCTGAATGACAAGCGCTCGTTGAAAGGGCAAGATTTTTGCTGTAATAGCAATTTTGTTTGCTAATTCCGCAACAAGTTTTGCCATATCGGCAAAGCAAATTTTCGAGTGCGATTATACGTGGCTTGAATTTGACACAAGTGTAAAAAGAAGTCTTGATCAGGGAAAATTATGCTGAAGTTGCGTGAATGACCGCCCCGTTATTTCAATGATAAGATGTATATATTCAAAACTTATGCATTATTCATTAAATATTACTCCAAACATATAGTATATGACAATTTAGTTCGGATATTTAGAACCATTTCATTATATACAAAGCAAATACAATGGTCACAGATGATATTTCTGATAATCTTATTGATTCTCATGATTGAAATTCAAATTAATTCACCTGATATGCCCAACATTTTCAGTATTTGTGATACGGTTTCTATGGAAGCAAAAACATCTTGTTGAGACGAATGTGCGTGAATATTGCGCACAATTATTCAGTAACACAAACAATTCAGATGAAGATGATATTCGAAATATACATCGTGCGGTAAAATAAACTATAATATATTACGGTTCACATTCTTTTATTTGATTATTCGTCGTGAAATCAAATACTTGGAAAACTGTCCCACCAGAATTGATTATCCCAACATGCACGTGAAATGTATAAAGCGATGTTAATTTTCAAGATTAATCTCTAGGTGAAGATCAGATGATTTCATGGTTCTGCAAAATAAAATGCTTCAGTGAAAAACCATCCATTGTTGGATTGAAAATTCAAATATGAAAAGAAAAAACGTAAACTTACCAGTGATGATGCGAGCTCGTCTTAGATTTGGGACATTTTTTTCGGCACGGAAGAAAATAATTAGTTATTATTTGGATAGCTAAAAATTAGTTACGGCAGCTAATTGTTTGGCTGTCGCAGCTACTCACTTAGCAGCAGCAGCAAGAAATGTAGCTGCCGTAGCGAAAATTCAACAGCTAAATTATTTGATTGTGGTGAAATATCAACCACAAAATTTGTGCAGTTACAGCTACGATTTTCTACTGCAGCAGTTATAAAATGGCTACAACTGCAATTATTTTAGCAACAGTGGTTAAAAAAAGGGTGCTAAAGAAGTGAATAGCGGCCACAGCCATTTCCTTTTCCTTCGTGGATGTTGTTTTGACACGATTCCTGTGCGGTATTGTATTGAAGAAGCAATCTTCTCGAATAAAATTTGGACGGTCAAAAAAGTATTGCTTGAAAGCTTGGTAAAAAATTGGACGAGACCCGTGAAAACCGTTGATCCAAGCTTGGTCTGCACGGGGAAAAAAGGGAATAGCTGTGGCAGCTACTCACTTTTTTAGCACCCTTTTTTCATCGCCCTAGCTAAAATAAGTACAGCTGTTGCTATTTTTCAGCTGCCGCAGTAGGAAATCGTACCTGTAACTGCACAGATTTTTTGTTGATATTTGGATATCCAGAAAATTTAGCTGCTAAATTTTCGCTACGGCGGCTACATTTACTGCTGCTACCGCTAAATGAGTAGCTGTGACAGTTAAAAAATAACTACTGAAGCTTGGGCTACGCTTGATGGAACTGTTCGAGGCAAGGTCTTGCGCCATATATAATTCATTGATTGGGTCGATGGTCCATACACCCATGAATACACTCCACTGAAAACGAACTCTGAGAGAATTCAGGGAATATTCACCTAATTTCTGATTGCCGTGGTCATTCATGGCAGTCACTCAAGAATCATTGTTCGCTGTAACAGAATAAAATCGATCTCAATCAATCGGGGTTGGCGAAAAAACGGAGTTTTCTTTTGAAATTTCGACCTGCTAAGTTTTTGTGGGTTATAAAGAATCTTTTAGGGTTTCATTGGGTTTTATTACATTCATTTGATAATTCATTAATTCAAAAAGAATGAGATTGTAAGGATTCCTTTGAAAAAATTATTTCGTATCATTAAAATGAAAATAATTGGACCGTAAAATGGAGTGAATAGCAAAGTCAAATAACACTCTTTGAAAATGACGACGCATGGTAAATACTCTTTCTCGGGGTGTTTTTATTCATCCCAATCGTATATTTTTCACTCAATTGATTCATAACTTATATCACAGGAAATTTCATATTGATTTATATATTTGTGTAGTCTCTGCACGCTGTTTTGCGTTATGATATGGTAATTTTTTTTATTACAATCGAGTTGACTGATTTTCATATCAGAAATTGATTGAATGACTCTGTCAACTATGCAATTCAACTACTTCAATATTTTTCATAAAATAACGATCCGAAATCAAATCATACAGTCGCTAAATTTTGGTCGCTAGATGAACCTTCGTCAACTCTCTAAAATTTTTGGAGTGAGATTTCACCCTTTAGGCAGCCAGAAATGAGCTTTCCGAAATTTCGAGTGAAATCCTCACTCTTTCAGAGTGGAAGTCTAAGGTTTGAGGTTGGAAACTCACAGCCACTCTAATTTCAGAGTGAATTTTCCGCTGGGGGTGAGAGTTCACTCGAAACGAGTGAAAATCCCACTCGGAGCGGACTGGCTCACTTCTGAGACTTAGTCAAGTGAAACGCGTGATTTTTCACCCTTCCAGATTTAGAGAGGAAACATCGCCGATTAAAGAAACTTTCCAGAGCGAATGATTGAAATTGAATTGATCTGAATTAAAAATCGAGTTGATTAAGCCTTCAATTTTATGCTGAGAAAAACGGGCATTTCAACGTTTCTCGAACTTTCATGGGACCTTCAATGCTCCGAAATATGCCCAGAACGTTGAAATGTTCGTTTTCAAGTTCTTGTTCTTTTGGGGTTGTGTGCGTAGTTTCCAATGATTGCATCCCCCCAGGGTCAGCACTTCTCCTCCCTACGATTTTCATTCGATACATCAGTTTTATTACAATATTTAAATTATTATGTTCGAATTAACTGAATTGATTCTTGTTATATCGAGAGCGTTCATCGTGAGCTTTTTCAACGCGGTTTCACCCACAAAAAAAACCAGCGGGGACAACTACCCGTACAGCACGCGGACATTTCTCCGTCGCCTCCACGTCGCTTCTCCGTTCTTTCCACCTTGTATCCACGTCTCCCTTTCTTCCACCTCTCCTCCACGGAGATGCGACGTGGACATCGGTGGATGTGCTGTGTGGGTAGATTGGCCTCGTTTGTGCCAATTCTGCAATGAATACTTATAATTATCATAATTTTGTAATAAAGGACATCCACGGAAAGATTTTCTTCCGACAAAGAAGAATCTTTTCAAATAAGAATTTTCTCCGTGGATGTTCACGGATCAACCTGAACTCTAATGATCGGTTTTCCATACGCAGGATGAATTTTGCAAGATCTAATCATATTTCAATGAACTCTGTACTTGATTTTTGAAATTACCCCTCGAAATTTCGGAATTTCCTATCAACGATTATTTTTCTTAATCCGATATCGTGATACGATATTCAGAAATCCATGTTGAAATAAGAAATTGTTCTCCAGCAAAAAACCAGCCAACAATCTAAGCGAATATTGCATCCTGTTATGATATACAATTCTAGCTACAAAATTATTTGGAACACGTCTAAGCTTGTATTTGATAATGAGTCTAGAGCTACAAATTCACTTGGGAAAAAAAGAACACAGAATATCGATGACTTCCTCCTTTCCATTTGTCAAACATATATGCTCCAGTTCGCTATACGAAGTATAATTTACTTGTACAGCAACCGTGAAGAACGTCAAAACACGAGAAATTATTCGCGAAAGTTAACAGTTCAAACGATAGTTCCTTTGGTAACGTAAAATTGAATCATTACTCTTATTCTTTCATCACAATCGATCCTACGACGCAGGAGACTATTTTCTACATAATTTAAGGTGCTGAAGAATCAAAATTCATTGTAATTATTATTGATTAGAAGGAATTATGTATCTATTATCATCATCGCAAGATTGAATACATTCAGTCGTGTCGTGAGAATGTTTTTCATTCAAATATGGCCCATTATTCTGTTCATTTAATTCTCATGTGTAGAAAGAGAATATCTGCGATAAAAAAATAAATATTATTTGAGATAATATTTTATACGATGAATCATATTGTGACATTTGATATCAAGTTGAAGATCATAAAACTCACGTGACTGTGTTGCGCGAGGTAACATAACAATTATCCGAAAAAAGTGGCAATCAGCACAATAACATAGTTCCTTTCGGTTCAAGTAACCTTTCTTCAAAGTATAGCAATCCCATGAGCATTGTTGTGTTATGAGGACAATTAAATAATATACCTCCACGATTGTATCCGTATGATATAAAATCAGAGGTCACGTGATGGGTTTGGGGATTGAAATATTTCATTTAGTTAACAAAACCTTGACAAATATCGCATATGTCATTTGTGAATACTGTAATTACCCATGTGAAAATTTCTTGCTTGCGCCAATATTGACGATGGAAAATAGATAGGCGCAATGCTGACATCCAAGGCTTAGAAATCTATATCGAGCCAACGTTGACTGACAAGTGGCACAATGTTGCACCAATGTTGGGAATCATAATTTCCAATGATCAATCCATCATTGGCTCAAGATTGTGCCAATCATGGTTCATCGTTGTCCCAATATCGTTTGGACAAAAGAAATTAACTTCATACGAACAATTTCATAGCACGGCTGAATATTAATCCAAACGTTGACAACGTTTAGAAGAAATGAGTACCCAATGCAGTGCCAAGCCTGGTCAAAGCTTGGCTCAGGCTAGCCACGATCCTCAATTATACGTCTTCATACAAAAATTCCCGCGTCCAATGTCAAAGCGCCACCCTTCGGTATTGTTTCCAACGCTCGGTTCGTTTCTCGCAAGCGCTCAACGAACTATGCGGTTGATATATAAGCATCATATAACCTTCTGATTTGAAAATTGTTGTCTTCATCATAGGTCCTTCATCGACAGAGAGATTTTAGCCTTGCAGACCCATGGACTCGTGGACATCAGAATTTGAATTAGACTTGATGTAATTGATTTGTAAGGTAACCAGTAATCATTGAGTTATATTAAACTTGTAAACACATCTTCTATTGGGTCAATCAAATAAGTTTCTTCGTTTCAATGTATACAGAGATTCTCTGGCCCTGGTTGTATAAAATATTTCAGGTTCGGGCTGTACTTCTTAACATGTGTGGAGGGGAAGCAATCGATGTCGGGAATATATGACTCTGAATTTTTATTATATTTTTGCAATCGTTCAAAATAGAGTTAAACATCGGCACAACATTGGCTCAACGTTGGCGCGGGATTGTCGCAGCGTTGAATCAATTTTGGCCGAATATTGACTCAGTACTATTATAGTATTGACTCAAATTTAGCAGTCAACATCATGTATGTGTGATAAATGATGGTACCTCCTTTAAATGCATAAAACATCTGACCATTGGCAGACCATATAAAAATTCGTCTATCAGTCTTGGTTCGTAATGAGTACAAGCATGATCCAATCTTGGATTTAGATCGAGCGACAAATCTTTTCAAGGATTGCCAATGATGGCTGATTTGACTGCCATAATCGCACCAATGTTGGTCCGTGATTGGTAGAATACATCAATGGAGCCTGTAACGATGTTATCATTTCAAGCTTGCACCTTGCTAATTTTGTCAGTGTTGCGCCATCCTAGTGCCAATCGTCAATTTTCACCTGGGTAGTTTCAATCAATTTTTTCCTGGCTGAACAAACTCATGGAATTCACTCAAATCGAATTGAACAGAATTTTACAAGAAGATTGTATAATTTTCAATAAGATTTGGTGAGATGCAGTGGATTTTTGAATCAAAAGAGTTCGTTGAATCTTCTGATTTTTTAATCAGAGTTGATATCTACAAGGATTATTGGGGAACAAAGAAAGATTTCATAGCATAGGTACTGATGAACACATACACGTTATTTCAACGATGAAACAACATTGCACTGTTGAATGGACGACTGTTGGTCGTTGATTTTGGTTACAGCCCGATCGGGAAATAGAAGTTTAAAAATGATATTTTGATTTCTCAAACTAACAGTTGGAAATAATCATCAAAATACGTCCTAAAAATCAGTTTTTGAATGTAATTGAATCACAGGTTTAGGACATGATGTGTTTGAACATGAATCGAAAATATCCTGGTTTGAATATCAAACGAAACCAGACAACACTGGTTCAAAATTCAAACAAGGAGCAGGATAAGAAATGGAGTGGCTTCATTCGTGGATATTTCGCTTCGCAAACATATCATTCTTTTTGATATTATTAGAGAATTTTCAAAATAATTTGTCTGGTTCAATTCCTGTTTAGGAGAAGTTACTATTTGAGCGATTTAAAAATGCATGATTTGTCGCCAGAATTTTACGTCGAATGAACGGAAGGATAAAATATCAACACATGGGCTGAAAAGTCCCGGGCCTAAAACATAGATGGCGCAAATTTTACTGCATCTACTTGTTTTTCAGTTAGTACTCACCTTCAAAAGACAGCTGCCAAATTTCATGATATTCTATTTATTAGTTTGTGAGTTATTGTACTAAGAGTGACGCTACTTTTGTTATTTTTAAAACAATGGATCAAAAACAATTTCGTGTTTTAATTTTACACTGCTTCTTGATGAGAACGAATACCATTCAAGCGAAGCAATGGCTTGAAAAGTGTTATGGGGACTCCGCTCGACTTCAAACGTGGTCGTAGAGACACCGATGATGCAGACCGCAGTGGACGTTCAAATGAGGCGGTAACACCAGAAAACATAAAAACAATCCACAAAGTCGTTTTGAATGATCGAAAAGTGAAGTTGCGTGAGTCAGCTGACATCGTGAAAATATCCAAAGAACGTGTTGGCTTTATATCGCATGAGCTTTTAACTATGAAAAAGCTCTGTTCAAAGTGGGTGCCGCGTTTGCTCCCTGTTGACCAAAAACAAGAGCGCGTTGATGCTTCTGAGCAGTGTTTGCCCATATTTAAACGCAACAAGCCGGAATTTTTGCGTCGATATGCTACAATGGATGAAACATGAATCCATCGCTTCACTCCGGAATCAAAAAGATCGTCATCTGAGTGGACAGCCACTGGTGAACCTCGTCCAAATCGCCCGAAAGCACAACAATCGGCTGGAAAGGTTATGGCCTTGGTGTAATATTCATCGACTATCTTGAGAAGGGAAATACCATCAACAGTGAATATTATATCGCATTATTGGAGCGCTTGAAGGCCGTAATTGCAAAGAAACGACCGCATACACTGTAAAAAGTCCGACTGAAAGTGGCTGCATCTTACTTTGAAATTTGACTGAAATTCAGTCTTTTCCATTGTGTCGGCATTTGTTTTTGGTGCTTACTTTCAGTAAAATAGGGCTAGTTTCGGCTGCATCTTAGAGTAAGCTGATATTCAGGATGAAAGTAAGTTTTACTTTTTACTGTGTATGGCAAAGAAAGAAACTTTATTCCATCAAGACAACGCACCATGTCACAAGTCAATCCAAACAATGGCAAAACTACATGAATTGAACTTCGAAGTGCTTCCACATCCACCGTATTAGCCAGATTTGGCTCAGATAAGAAATCTCGCTCGAATGGAGAGGTTATCGCTGAAACTGAGGCCCATTTTGAGGCAAAAGATAAATCGTTCTACAAGAGTGGTATTGAAATGTTAGAGCGGCGCTGGAATAATTGCGTTGTTCTTGATGGGAATCACGTTGATGAATGAAGCTAATTTTGTTTATTGCGCATTTATTCCTTGTTCGAACGTTTCTCGTATCTAATCATTCGATATTAATTCCGAGTATGAAATCAGATCAATCAACCCATGCCTCATTTGGCTAATTTTTTATTTTCATAACTGATTCTCGAGTTATGGTGATATATCTCGCGAACCCTAAGGTTGATACTTTTCGTTAACCACCAGTCAACCCATCGCGTTTCAGAACAAATTATTCTTAATTGATTTTCGCATTCGTAAATCGTTTCTCGAGTATTATTTCAATGAATATGTATGTGTGAAATTCAACGACTATTGTAGTTTTAATGGCCGAATCATGTGCGCATACCCATATGAAGAATTTGATGTCTCACGTGAAACGATGACAACCTTACATGCATCGCGAATATCTTCGAGCTTGTTATCTGTAAATGGGAATGAGAGAAAAAGAACAAGAATGAAGGCACATCCGAAAAGTGAACCAACACATATTTATGAACTTGTGATTCTTTCTCGTGCACCGCAGCTGTATGTATAAATCTTCTTAAATGTGACGTACCGGACAAGAACAGATTTATCACACTTCTTTTTGTTCAGAGACGACAACGTTATACGCACCTGCGGTAAAACACTCACTTAACAGTACCGTTCAATTTTTTTCCCATTGGATCAAGAATAATGCAGAATCTTAAGGCGAAAGTCTATCAGTTTATGTATATACGAAAAATACTGAAATATATTTGAATATTCTTGAATAGTTTCTTGCGAGCTCCGAGGTTCGATTAATCACTTCTCGAGTAGAGTGATTCGATTCTTCGAATTTGATTTTTGCTGAGGTTTTTTTTCACCAGGTACTTGGGATATACGAGAGAATGAATGAATTTATTCGATGTCTTTCGGAATGAGTTCTTTTGTTCGTTTCACTTATCAATTATGTATCAAGCTTCGGAATAGTGTGGGGGGAATTTGTTTTGGGATTCGGTAGGTATTGAAAATTTTAATTATGGGGAAAGAAATTGCAAAATAGAATAGGTAGATTCTCGGAAGATTAGATCGAAAAAGAGGACAATGGGGTTCAATGACGGCATTGCCTTCAGAGCGAACTGCCCGAACTGCCATCAAGTTGATTATTCGATGAAATTGAAACTAGCGGTGGATTGATATAGCCTTTGATTGACCTTGATTTGAATATTCTTCATGCCAAAGAGTGATTGGGTAGCTTTCAATTATGCTATTTAAAAGGAGTCGAGCATGAAGTGAAATTTTACGTGAATTTCTCTTAGAAGGTACGTAATTGATACAAATTTGGCTGAATAATAATCAATTAAATACTCAGGTTTGCGCATCGCCGCAAAATTGGAATCTGTGAGATTTTAACCTTCAGACGTTAATAAATTTTACAATTTTATGTTTTAGGTTTCAATGATTATTGGAAAATTCAAATTTCACGATAATGCGCAAACCCAAGTATCCAATTTATTATTTCTCACTTTGAATTTCTATCAATTACATACCTGTTTAAAAAAAATTCGCGCAAAATTTAACCATCTTTTTCCCCAATTTTTCTATTCCCAATTGGAATTTCTTTATTTCCATCTAAGCCTTCAATTCAACTATTCTAAAGTGGAAAAATTTTCAAAATTGGGTATACTTTATACATGATTCAATGTACTTTATATATAAGTTGTAAATCAATTTTGGAGATTTTTTCATTCAGGTTAAAATATTCAATAAGAAGTGTGAAACGCACGAAAGGTCCCTATTAGTGTGACACGATCAGTTCAAGTGTAACCTTATTGTTGTACAAAATAGATAAGGTTTTCAATTTTGGAGCTAAATAATTGAATGGAGAAGGTGGAAGAATTGTTAGTTCACCTTGGTAACTGTTGGTGACTTCCATCACAGACTGCACAATCTGTGGAATATTTTTCTTTTCAAATCAAATCAAGTACTCCAAATTGTGTGGTGGATTTTTAAATATTTATCCCTCTCTGTGGCAGCATTTTTACCTTCATGAAAATTCATCTAGTTCCCTTGGATTTGATCAACTATTTATCACTGATTTACCAATCACCAGCTAGAAATAGAAACAAAATAATTATCATTCGGAAAAGCATAACTGCTCGAATGAGTGAAAATGTTCGGATCTTCAGGATGAATTCTAGTGCATCATTTTAAATTTGCATCATTAGTGCATAGGAACATTGATCCTACATTCTGAATTTGTTACCATCCACAAATTACAAGCAATATTCTAACAGTTCTGAAAAGGTTCCATTAAGAACTCATCAAGAGGTTGCAATTTACGGTTGGTGAAGTCATTGTATGCATCTTACACAAATACTAATTATTGTCGACTTCGATGACAGCTAATGGTCCAGCCATGCCGATAAATAGCCGTTAATGGTCCCACAAAATACCGACAGCTTGTTTGCGGACAACGTGGGTTTTTTTTTATTTTGTAATTGCAAGCCTGAAATACGACCACTTTCTTCGACCCTCCTCATCTTCAGTTTTGTCATTTGTGGCATCATTATTCGAAGAATAAGTACTTTACTCACATGACCCATATTGAATCAACATTGGTGACAAATGAAGCCAGTTGAAGTTGGCAAAATGAAAAATCCACGATAACATTTGGAGGAAATACTTATGCTACATAATGAAGCGAATTTCATAATTTTATTTCCATTTATTATAGAATTTTGTGGATCTTCGAAAGTTGAGCGAAGGAACAAGACTAAACTTTAGTTCACTTATAAACAATCTGATACAATCACGTCCCCCAACCAGATTCGCTGTAACAACAGCTACTACTCACTTTTTTTTACCTTTTTTTCTTCATCGTTACAACTAAAATAATTGCATTGCTAAGGTAGCTATTTATTCGCAAGAATTCATACACGCAGAAAACAGATGTGTTGAAAAGTCCCACAATTTATTGAGGATCAGCGCCAGTCTGTGACAGATTTTTGACTTGAATTTGCTCCCAAAAACTCCCATCATTAGATATATTTCTACAAGAAATTATGGTACTTTTGAAGCTATATTCAGGTAAATAATTTCATTCATTACAGACTGGTGCTGATCCTCAATAAATTATGGGACTTTTAAAAATATATTTTTCTGCGTGTAGCTGTGGCAGTATGGATTTATGGAATAAAATTTATCCTTGAATTCAAGACTCGTTAACAGCGGCGTGGCAGCAACCAGCGCTTCATTTTAATCAAAATATTGCTCAAAATACAGCAATTTTCCGATTCAAATAGAAGTGCTGTACAAAGCGATAGTTTGTTTATCGTGAAGTGTTTGCCCATAGTTTGTTATAAATGATTTGGCTGCTGCCACGTCGCTGGTATCACCTTAATTTACTTAATTGAATATAATATTCTACGATGATTGATGTTTCTATTTTTTGTTTCAGGTAAGAACGTTTGCTTGAAAAAGCAGGATCATCTGACGAGTTCACGTAACGTATGATATACTTCATGATAGATTCTTTTTCACATCAGGGTAAAGTCGCGAACATGATGAGTTTATTCCGAGGAACAAATGATATACATCTATTTAGAGTAACGATTTATTTTTCATTGGTTTGAATGTTGAAAATCATTACGGATATTGGTAAGCATCACCTCTCTCATTTAATATGGACAAGTTACTCACGATCCGTGAGCTTCCTCTTGTAATTTAGAGTTATCGCGTCCCTGAACATGATTTTGAGATCGATAACACATTTACAGTACTTATTTACAACATCTTTTCGATGATTGAAACCCAGACGTTTTGAAATTGAATGTTATTGATTCTATTCTATTCTCTGGGTCGTGGAACTTCTTCTTCCTTTCAATTCATCGATATTCAATGTGACTTACGAATCACCGAATACATGTATCTAGTTTTGAATACGACTTTGAACGAGAGTTTTTGGGTCATTTCTGGAATCGAAATTGAGGAAAGTATAAAAAATTGTGTTCTTTTTAGCGAAAATCACTCTTTTCGATCTTTCAATCGCTCCATAAAATTTTATTATCATGTTTCTAACGGAATATGATGTAGGTTTCAAAGGTTGAAGAGTTTTGTGTTAACCAGCTAGTTGATTTCTTGGAATTTTGAATGTGAAATTGTTAAGTGTTGTACAACGTACGTATGGATAATTTGAAAACTCAGTTTTTAATAGGATGGAATAGATAATTCTGTGGCCTTTAAGCTCATTCTTAGTATGTTTATAGTCGATTAACATTAGTATGAATCTTGTTCATAATTTCTGCGGAATCAATATTCTGATAGAAATCATATGAGGCAGTTCGCTGACCCATTCAGGGCCAGGGATACGCCCAGTTTGCCTCGATAGTGCCAGGTAAGAAACGGAGGAGGGTCTAAAACGATTTCTTCTAGGGTTATTACGAAAGACAGATTTCCTCACTCTGTTTATTATTAGTTTATTCTACTGTTGAAATTTAGTTGAATTTTCAGGAAGGAAGCAGACATGCGATAGAAGTATTGTAACTGTAAGAATGATTGTCATTCTTACAATTATAGGCTTGTTTTTATTGGTTCTATCAATTATCATTTGTGAAATGTCAGATGGATGCAAATTTCATATTCATTCATGATACAATGTGTTTAAAAAATATTTGTCCAGGTGAAATATAATTTGAAAACTTTATACATCAAAAAATTATCCATAATTTCGTCTTGAAAAATAATGTGATATACAGTTTTCATAATTATATGTGAATCTTCCCTTTGGATACAATTTTATTCACGTAGAAAAATACTTTTTTGATTCACCGTTCATGAATTTCAGATAAGTGACGACTATGCCAGTTGAATTGACTCCGCACTTGATTATGTATTTTACGTGAACCCGATTTTTTACCATTTTGTTTCGTATTCAGAACATCAAAAGATCCCTGGAAAACATGGAAAAGGTTGTTTTTTGTGGTGGTTCTAGATATAATCAATCTGGATATAAATGAAAATTCATAAAAATCCCAATGACACACACATGATTATATTATTCATGTAAAATTGCAAACCATTCTTCACTTTTTTACTGTTTTCATGATAAGCAATAATGAACTTTCTATCTTATTTACATCGTGAACTATTCTATCATAAGTAATTCATCCTTTTTCATGTACATAACTCCCCTCGTTTGATACATCATGAACAAATTCATCACGCCACAATATGTATTCTACTTTTTCAATAGATGCAGTTAAACTCCAGATTGAATAAGATAGAGAAAGCGTAGAATTCGCGTGGGTTTGATATCTTCCGAAAGAAAAGAATCACATTTCAACGGTTGACGAAAAGTCATCTATCATCGCAAGCTTCCAATCTCACTATTCATTTAATTCGAAAGATTTTGAATTCATCAACACGACAAGAATAATCAGATCGAGTTCATCTATTCGTGAGATCCAATAGGGTTTGAGTTTTGAGAAATTTATAAATTTTATATATCTTATGTATTTGTTATAGCAAATTCTGTACCCCATTCGAATGCAATGATGATTTCATTACTGCGATTTCAAGGGTGATTGATATAATTGTCGATGGTGGTTTTGAAGTCAATGTCATTGAGACGATGTTGTAAAAATTACGAGACAGAGTGTGAGGGATATGATAAATAAGTACGTGCATAAACTGTATATCTTCATGAATGTCTTCCCAAAACTGTCCTTAACCACTTTTACTTGTTTGGTCATGTTCTACAGAGACTACGCGATGTTGATAAATAGCGTCATATATATATAAATGTCATATACATAAACCCATACATCAAGTTGCAAACATTCTCGATTCTTTCCCTACACTTTTATTATGGTCCCAATTATAAAAGCGTACAATGAACACCTATCTTTATTCAATGTAACGTAAGAAACTTTCATGTATTCAATACTTTGAATTTAACGTACGATTCAATGAAACCTTGAAGAGAGAATCCAACGTTTTGAATTATACTCGAGAGGAGCAGATGAGATATATGGAATTTTGACTGGACACTGTAGCGCTTTGCATATTCGTCGGTTTCATATACAATGTTGAAAGGATCTTGAGAATTTCAAATTCATGTCGGATGATCGAACAATGTCGCGGTGATGAAAAATTTCGGTGATTTTAAAGAGTATTCATCCGAATATGTTTCGATGAATCATTCACAATTTCATATATACGAATTATATGCAACAGTGCATACGAATATGCGAATAAATATATGAATGAATCGATGCATTCAATCGCTCCTTCATCAGCGCGAAGTATAGATTAAATTTCTAAACAACACGAGAAAGTATGTCTCATGAAGCTGTCATCATTAAATCTCTTCATGCTTACAATATAAAATACTTGGAGAGTATTATACTTCTTCGACCATGATTTATGTTTTCCTGAGCTTCCTTATGAATTGATGGGAGACATTAATTTCGTATCGTAGATTTGCGAGACTTTCTTTCATGTGTTTTTTTTTTCAATTCTTGTTTCATTGATCAAAACTAAAGCAAATTGATGATGAAGTTTATTAAAGTTAAGGAGACTTCTTTCTCGTGGTAAAGTTCAATCTTTTTTATTATATTTAATAATGTACATTGCAGTAATGAATTGAATTGTAATCGTTACGCCAGTTCATTTCTTCATCAATCCAAAACTGATTGAGATATGTTTTCAATTAATGAGCCAATCTTGAGAATTACAAGCATTGTAAAACGTGGGAGGAAATAATAAAAATTGAAGATGAGCAGAGAAATTAATAAAAATCTGCGTCACGAGTTGATGATATATTCAGAAAATTATCATTGAGTGAATAATGTATACATCTGTTTATTGGAGATATGTTAAATATGTCAATGACAAGATTTGTTTCTCGATGAATTCAAAATGTATCAGTTGTTTCGATGTAAAATGTTTTGGATTATTTACTACGCCTTCGGGTTGGTATTGAATTATTTATTAAAATGAAAAATGTTGGTAAAAATCAGCTTCGCTTGTGAGAATTGATGATTTTATTATGAATTCGTTAAATTGGAAGTGAAAATAATTTTGATTCGCGAAAGTCTTACTCTTTTGTCATTGGATAAGTTCAATAGGTCTTCGTCAAGTCTCAGTAGGTGAAAACAGTTGATTGTACAAGAACATATATGATTGATTTGTTTGATTGATTAGAAGAATTATATGAATTATTATGCGGTGGTTAATAGGATCTTATATGTGGAGAGAAAATAACAGGGAATGATTACTAGGAATACGAGGAATCATTATTACAAAAAAACTTTCAGTCACAAGTATGCTTTTCTCCCAACAGCTACTTGTTGAGAGTTAGCAGCAACAATTCCCAGATCCTATCCTGCTGGAAATCAAACTAAGGCTCTGGTAAAAACCATTTATCGAACTTCGCACTGGCAAATGACCATTGAAACTCATTGAACTCATTTAAAAACTGATTTTTGATGATTCTGAATGGGTTTGAATAGCCATTTCCCGTTTGTATTGAATCTCATTAGTCAATAAGATTCAATAAACTTTATCAACCATAGGACCTGCCTTGGACCAAGTTACAGTGATCTGGGCCGAGGCAGGGCCTTGGATGCTTTAATTTTCAGAAAAGCAATTTTTAGCTGTTCTCAAAATAGGAAAGAGTGAGATTTCAATTCGAAAGAGAAGATAGATTCCCTTCTGGCTGCCTGAAGAGTGGAATTCTCACTCTCCCGTATTTAGAGAGCGGGTATCAACCTTTTTTACATCCTACCAGTATTAGCATCATTCCTCATAAAACTCAATGATCGATTGATTCATTCAAATGATTTTCCGCTCACATTAATCTATTGAATTTATTTGACTAAATATCAATTAATCACAAGAGCGCTCTGTAGCTAGTATTGATAGACATCTGATGATATTGTAATAACAAAACATATCGAATACATAGCGGTTACATAAAATCCATTACCACTTTGAACGTTTCTTGATGATGTTCTTTTTTCATGTCAAAATAATTGAGAAGATCACTATTCATTTCTAATACATCCTATTTTAATCCTGCAATGACATGGCAAAATTCATTCACATGAACCTTCCTTCGTTCGGTTTATCCCCTATCGTTTATAGTCCATTCAATCCTCATCTAAGTTATTGATCCTCGAAATCTTTGCAAATTGTCATACAAAGCATCCCGCTGCTGTACAAGAAACATTTGTTCAATTGTTTCGATATCGATAAATACTGCTAACGCACTTACGTGCGTGTTATTGCCCATTTAATACACGTACCGTTACTTTCTTCTATTTCATTGTTATGAACATGACTTGCAGTCTATCTCGAATGGAAATTAGAATCCTAGTACTAAGAGTTACAATGATTTGTATCTTCAAACGTTCAGTTATACAGCTTGGCGTTACAATTATGTCATTAAATTTTGTTATTTCTGCGGGTGGTGTGGATTCAAACTCTGAATAGGATTTAATATGTTTTTGAATCAATCTAAAGTAGTAGGACGATAGAAAAAAGAGGAAACAATAATAAATGTACTTTAATTTCCTCTGATTTTGAACAAGAGTATATTTGTTAAGAAAATCAATTAGATCATAGGTTTTGAAAAATTCAAAACAGGGATGTATTCAAATACTATTGACCCAGATACAATCAGTATATTTGATAAATTCATCAGAGTTAATTTGAAACTCTACACTGTAAAAAAAGCGGTGTCAAAACGGTGTCAGAATTAACACAGAATCAACACCACGCGGTTTCTATAGAAGTCCACCCCAAAATCGGTGTCAAAATAACACCAAACGGTGTTAAAATGACACTTAATGGTGTGAAAATAACACCGTGTGGTGTTAAAACAACACTAATTGGTGTGAATTTTTGCCAACACCGCCAATTTTTTACAGTATAGAGGGTGCTGTTTGGAAATATGTATTGAATCCGAGGGGCTATTCACTGCGAGTTATAAAACTAATGCATTGAAGTCATGCCATTTCATTCTATGATCCTCTGCATAAGAGAGTGACTCTCAGTGATTCAGAAGCTAGAATCACTTGCGAGTCAGTGCGAGTCACTTGGAAGTTCAGTGACTCGCATTGACTCTCTAGTGATTTCTATGTGACTTCCACCGTTGAATGATGACTCTCTTTGATTCAGTTCTTCATTCGAAAATGATTGCTCGTGTTGAAATTCATTGACTCACGAGTGAATAGCCCCTTGATTGAATCTGCATATATTCCTACTTGCATCACATCGTCATGTAGGAGTGGATTAGTTCACTGATATTCAAAGTATTCTTCTCGGCATTTCACAAAAAAGACTTAGCAACGTTCAACATTACCATTGCTTTACTCCATTTCCCAGTAAATTCAACAAAATACAGCCGTACGTTCAACATCTACAAATCCTAATAATAATATTCAGTGACGGCCAGACAAAATAATTGAAATTTCTAAAACACCCCGAATATCATCACTAGAAATCTGATGTTTTCGCACATGTTGGAAATTAGTAAATTCTATTAGACTTCCTTGACCACCAGCTGTGAAATTTGAAATAGGTCTGGTGATGCACACATTGGAAGAATCCTTTTTTTCATCCTCATGTGAACACCACCGAAGTAACATTCCGAGGGAGGGAGTGAACTATTTAAAAGTATGTACATTGGATAAAAGATTATGTCACCTTTGTGAGACAGTATATGAGTTACGATCAGAGTTCCGGTCTTCACTTAAAAGGAATTGAAAGGAATTAGTTCTCATCATTGAATGGGAATCTTCATACGAATGTAAGATACATTCACCTATGAAGAACGTTTATTGAATTGTTATTCAATACAGTACTCATTCAGACATGATTACATAAACCTATAGAATATATTTCATGATGTTAAGATACTTTATGTAGATTTTATTTAACCAAAAATATGACGACGTGAAGTAGATCCTTCTGACATATTCTTGACTGAGGAACAAAAAGGTTTCCTACCCACTGAGTTCTTTAGGAGTTCTTCAGATTGAACATTCTTGTGGTTTCAATCAGTTGAAGATTTCGTACTTCGAATAGCTGCAGTGATACAAGGCGATAAAAATTGATGAATATTGTTCCTGACTTGAAGAATGATTCACTCATCAGAGTTGCTTCAATTTTAAGATGATTGGATTTCTAAAAAAAATTCCAACTGCTCTGAAGTCGATGGTGAATACAGTGATGTAAAATGTGGGGAGTTTTTCTTCACATTGTTGGTGGATTTTTCTACCATTTTGAGGACCTATTTTGTTTTTTCCATCAAATTATAGTGAACAATTCCCTATCTATGGAAGAACTTTGCTGCCTCCATTTTTTGCAGGAATATTCCGTAATTATTTTTTACAGTGTATTAAATATTGGTTAATCTTTTCCCGTTGGATTCAGATTTCTTGAAAACTCAAAATGAAGAAAAATTTACCAAATAGATTCCATACGAACACCCACGAGGAAAAGGGGAAAGGGAAACACGGGGCAAAACTGGCTCAGTACTGCTGCCAGAGTCGCCAGTACTATGGTGTTGAAATTTGAATCGTTTATTGAAACGAAACGAAAATTCCAACTCCCAGAAAATTGATTGATCTTCGTTGTTTACCTTTCCGAATTAACTCCTTGGAGCTGAAAACATCATTTAAAGAATATATGGTACAGCAAGAGTTCAGGTCTTTCACAGCTGAGTATTCCATTTTTTGCTCACAAATTCGTTTCAATAAACGATTCAAACTTCAGCAACATCCAGTACTGGCAAATCCAAAGCTAACAAAGTTATCAAAACTGGCAACCCGTGCAGGTGTTGACAAGACTGAAAAAAAACCCAAGCTTGTCCCAGGATTGGCACGTGTATCAGGAACAAACCTCCGTTAAAAATAATTGGAACCATGATGATTGGTTTCATGATTATCCCGCTGTTTCCAATGGATAGTTAGTCATGGGACATTTGTTCGTATCTTTGGAATGGCCAAAAACTGCACTTGGTACAAGCTTGGCACAAGCGTGAAAATCAAGCTAAGGTTAAGATGATTATTTAAGCCGATGTTGTCCACATAAGTGGCACAGTGTTTTCAAGTAGTGACCGAATTCCGAGTTTACAATGGATAAAGACTTGTGCATAACTATCGGGCCAAGACCAGTCCAATCTCCTCCTCATGATTGGCCCCACACTCCAATTTCACACACTAAGATAGATATATTTGATCTAAACAAGAATAAAACTTGACTCAATGGTAATAGGCTACTTTTAAATGTGATCATACACGGAACTCAACTGATCTTCAAGAACTCTCTACAGGATTTCAAGATGTCTTTCCCATGCAGGGATCAACAAGACTGGGAAAAACCCAAGCTCGTCCCAGTCAAGACTGCCAAGGCACATTTAATCCATCGTTTTAAGATGATTCATGTACGGTATTCCGAGGGAGAACTTTGAGCTGAAATATGGATCAAATTACTCTTCTCGTCAGTATCCGTGATGAAAGAAGCATTGATTGATGCTTGGAGAATCATTTGGATTAGGCTGGAACGAACCATTGGCCCAAGCTTGTCCCGATCTTATCATTCCCAAGCCTGGGCCAAGTTTATTGAATTGTTCAAGACAAGTCTCGGCAGTTCTTGTGCCAGGCTTGGTACATGATTGGACCATTGTTCCATACACACATGAGGAGAAGTCGGCATGATAACATCATTCCACATAAGGGCCTGTATAGCATTCACAACCGTGTCAGTACTGTTCGTTCGTATGCGCCGACTATGGTAGAATTATGGCATTCCAACCTTGTCCAAACGGTATAGATTCAATACTAGGCCAAGACTGTCTGTACACTGAAATCAATACCGTTTGAAATTCATCGAATAGTTCGTGCCAATTGAAAATTAATAATGATCTCAGATAGAAACAATTGTTTCCGCCAAAGTTTGGCAAATATACCCATACAATAAAAGTTGCTGTGCAACCATTGCTCTTATGTTGTTTCTCAAATTTACGCGAAGTTGCTGGGAATTTGCTACACATGTGATCAAGAGTTTCATGAAACCGAGCAACTTCCCAGCAACACGACAACAACTCAACTCAAAATCCCAGATTCACAGCATATTGTTGCGCATTTTGCGACGCAACGTCCCTGCAAATTGCTTCAAACTGTTGCTGAGTATTTTCAACAATTTGCCACATATTTGCTCAGCACTTTGCTGTTAGGGTAACCTTGCCAGTACCAGGCCAATTGTCGACCTTGGCAATTTCCACATTGGCATCGATGGTCAGAGAGTTATGGTTCCAATGGTACACAAACATCATTACAAGAAGTAACAAGGAAGTTGAAATTTACATACTATGAAGCTGTCACCCCACCATGATTTTTCCTTGTATAGTGCACGGTTTACCAACTGGTAGCTATATCTAATATTGTTTTATTTAGTTATGATCGTTTTCCGTTAGATCCAAGTACAAGAAGAAGATTTAAAAGTTACTTTTTCTTTTTATCCGTATTGCCTCCTTTTTTTTTCGTAGTCATTTTCTTTCCCTCGGTTGAACACGTTAATTACGCCATTCTTGATATCTGGCTGCCGTCGAGGATTTATGTACGTCATCGTTGAAAAAAGTCAGCAACCGACTCTTCTAGACTCATTCGAAAGAAGGAGTAAATAGAGGGAGTTAGGAGTAGTGATTTATACGTGTCAATTACCTTGGAGAGCAACCAAGCAGGTTCGTGGAAAAGACGGATTAAAAAGTGAATGTACTCTAGAACTGTATGAAAAAAATATGAGAAAAATATATCGAACAGTTCAAACGTTGTTCATCATTATTATAGGACTCAGGAATCGACGAGAGAGTGTGAATAAAATAGAGTCGTTCGTTGATGTTTACATAATGATTGATTTCACGTCGTAACATTGAAACAAATTGTTTATTGAAACGTTATGTCCTCTTTTTTCTTCTCGTCGTGTAGATTGAATCGACGAAGCAACGGTGTTTGCAATAACGGTGACAATGGTGAGAAGATGTCAATTGGAATCCGCGGTTAAATGATTGCAGTAATAAGAAAATATGAACCTTCAGAAGTACGAATACGTTACATTAAATGATTCTTTCGGTGATTTTCTTCTCACCCTTTCCTCTCAACTTGGGCAACAAAGAAAAGAAGATAGAAAGAATGACATTCGCACGTCCATTCTTTCCTCCGTGACTCCAAGTCTCGGAGCACAAGAAGTTATAAAAGAGGTATTTACATAACCGCCAACCTGTTCTTTGGTCTGTCTGGCCTTATACCTGTCATACCCGAACCCACAAACACACGTACAGTATTTTGTGAATGTTGATGTATACATAAACACTTTCATCCTCCGCAAGTGAGAAAGAAAGGAGCTGACTGACCACAACTCAAATTATCCGTACGTTCATGATTTTTCAATCCCATTTCAGTGATTTACAAATATCGTTGATATAGTTATTGTCTTTTTTTTTACATTCGGTTATTATGGCGTGTGGTATCGTTGCGGTGGTATGCTCGATTCAGGAAAAATTGCTAATCTTCTTTCATCGTACGTGTATAAATTCACAATAAGTGGGACGCTCGATGAGAGGAAATGATGTATTTTTGTTGAGAGTAATCAGTTTTATAGTTCCGTATAATTCAAATGTTATGATTCAATTATGTCACTGTCTCAAGTTATTTTGCATGCTTTTTGAAACCATTCATTCAATTAAGAACCTCGAGATGTTGCAGAGAGTATAATCCTGTGTTTTGTTTGCTTTCTTAAATGAAGAATTCTAAATGATGAAGCGTTGACGATTCATATAATATAATAAACATTCAATTCATTATATCCTCACTCACTAATGGAACCGCACCACACGCAGAGAAAGGATCTGGTGGAAAATTTCCAAATTGTTTGGCAAGAAGCACTCAATTTTGACGTGTAAAATCAAATTTCCGGAAAATTCTTGAGGTGAGTACATACTTCATCGAATTTCATTGATTCTACGTCAAAATAGAGTATCAATTTGCAATAAATAATGGAACTTTTTTCTGCCATCAGTAGTTGTCTTTCGAGGAGATTATTGAAAAATTATCCCCAACGTTTCGAGACCTGATTATACTTTATCACCACCCAAGTGTGTATTAACGGCGGGCCCAATCTACGCCCAGGGTCGGTGCCCATGTTGCCCAACGTGGGACCAACCCTGAGATGATAACATCGTTCCCAGCTTGGCTGTATTGCTTTGTCCGAGGATTGATAACACCATGGGCCCAGCATGAACCCAGACTAGGCAATCAATGCTGCCCCTTTCTTTTTTTTTTTTTGAAATTGGAAGATTGCTTTGAATTCTACCCCAGCGGGCATAAATTTCAGCCCCACTTTGGCCCAGTCTTGGGCCTAGTGTTAAGCTCCATCCTGCCTATATGGGCCCAAGATCGGACCAAAATTCATACACGCTGAGGATTGTACGCATATGCTCGGGATACACGGAAAGACCGGGTCTATTAATATTCAGAAAAATGACTGTCAATTTAGGGAAAACGAGGATCGCTGAAAAATATTCGTAGTGAGTCTACTAGAAAATTGCAGTCGATGTATTAACAATTGATAGTTTCACTGTGAAAAATACCAATAAAACTATCAACTGTTAATATTTTGACTACGAATTTTTGGTAGACTCACTACGAATATTTTTCAACGATCCTCTTTTTCCCTCAATTGACAGTCATTTTTCTAAACGTTGATAAATTCTTTCTAAATCAAGAGACGCGGTAGCATCTCGACGCCAAGTACAGGAAAACCCTGAAAGAAAAAAAAAACCCTGAAAGATATTAATAGACCCGGTCTTTCCGTGTATAAATTCACCCCAATCTTGGTCCAACGCTGGTCCAAATTGGGGCCAAGTTCAAATGTGCCTGCACTAAGATTCATTATTCCCATTTCCTACCAACCATAATTGTATGGGACAGCACAACAGAGCCAAGATTGAGCCAACATGGGCCAACACTGGGTTGAAGAGAATGGACCCAGCCTGGGGCCCATTGTCATTATAGGCAATACACGCTTGGGCAAGATAATAATGTAGTGCGTCGGATGAAAAACATAAAGCATTGTCGTAAAACCCTCATTCGTGCCAGTATACTCCCAAATACGGTTTATCCGGATTTTCATATGGATTTTCACACGGACAAGCAAATCATTCTCTCGAACGTTTTATTCGATGAAATTCTATGAAAACCTTAGAGGGAGGAAGAACTGTTATTTTTATAAAAGTGTTTCCTGGATCTAACATGATTTCTTCGCCCGGGTAAAATGGGAACGTCAGCTCACATTTGTGAGAGCTAGTTTCCAGTTTTCTTAAGTATTTCCAGTAGTTTTCAATCAATTTCCGCGGAATTTGTTTAGCTGTATCAGCTAGATTCAAGCTATCATAGCTATAGATATTCCGCAGCAACAGCTAAAATTTAGCTGGTACAGCTAAACATTTTTTTTCCGTTTGGGAAAAGTCTAGACACTGACTGGAGTTGAACTTTTCGAGGATTTGGATGTATTGTATGTATTTGTATATACTTTTCCAGATGTATTGATTCGAATATGAAGCAACAGAATTTTTCTCAAAGGAGTCAAGAAAAAGATCGGTTACGCATATACCGACTCAAGACCTTTTACTTTTCAAAATTCCAATGAGAAATCAAATAAACCGATCCTCTGTTTGAAGAATTAGGAATCCTAAGTTAAATAGTCCATGTACAAATATATTCTTATACCTAATACGCTCATTCATGTGCTTGCGTTCTCTTCAAACGACTAAACGATCAACTCGCTTTTTTATACCTGATCGTTCAAGCCATGTACAGTATTTTAGTGAAAGCCAAATTGTATTAGTTTATCGCATCAAACGAAAGCTACAAGTGCGAGTTTTGGAATACTTTGCATAAATTACCAAAAAGAGATTTCAAACGATAGAATAAGGTTTATTCATTGTAGAGGAATAAATATCTTCATTATTTATGATCGACAGGGTCGAATCATGGAAGGAGGTCAATCGGCTGTGAATAGATTTTATGTATTTTGCATTATGTATGATACAGGGAGTTGAAAAATTATCTCGTGAGTGAACCGGATGGAATCTAACCAATTATTCGAACGAATATCATCGATACTCACACTCGATAATGATTTTTCTTGGAAAATCATTGTGAATTGCATGTTGCTATTTCGTTTCCTGCACCTTTGATTTTCCCATTTGTTCCGGTTCGGAATCACCACTCGTATGAACATCGTCAATTTCATTTCATCTCGATTTCTCTTCACTCTTGATTTCTTCACTGGGTAAACAAATGTTTTCTTCGATTTTGAAGGTTTCAGAATTCATTACTGATTCAAAAATTTCGATTATTTCGATCGAACTTGCAAAATTTCGATTGAAACCAATTAGATTTGAATCGGAATTCTCCATGTTTAATAGGAATTAATGAGAATCAACAGGATTGTTTAAACAGGGATAGGAACAACAGAATATGTGAGGGATTGTAAATGTTCCTGTTTTTAACTGAGATCAGAGTTTTGGGAGAATATTTGGAATGCACTTGTTGTTCGATCTGAATGTCTGCAGGTTGTGGGATATTTCTTAATCGTTTCCATATTCGAGTTGGACTTGGAGTATCAGGTATCATTAAGTATCATCACTACCAAAGGTGAGTTCTGAACGAGCAGTGAACTGCTTATCAGTGCAATGTCTGAACGTTTGGAATGAATTTTGAAAATCCTATCCACCCGATGCAAAATATTCTTCAAAATAAGTCATTTGAAGGAATTCAAATCGATATAAGAGCGATTTAATGCCACTTTGACGTTATTTCAATCGAATTGTTTCCATGCATAATGCAATTTAGTTGACGTGAAAGCCTAGTTGTTTGAAATACGAATGAAACAGTTCATTCAATGTAAATGAAAAATTCAGCTGTGACAATTCAAATTTATTTGGTTCAACTAAATTTTCTAGCTGTCTAATATTCAACTAAGTAGGAAAAAAATGTTTAGTTACTCGCAACTGAAGTTCACGTTATGGATATAAAATATTAAGCACCAAATTATGGTGATTATAGTAAAAAAATTGAAATTGAATTTGAATCATCAGGAAGTTTTATCCACGAATTTTCAGCAATTTAGCCCGTGTGGAAATTAATTCTTGGCGGCAGGTTGGGTCGTTTCATTTCAGGCCCTGTTTTGGTTACCCTTATGGGGCCTAGACAGGAATGTCATGCACTTATCTTCAGGGCCTGTATAGTATTCCCAACTTGAGCCTATGTAGGACACCCATGATGAACCTAATGTGGGCGATGAAACTAGGACCTTTGAAAGGATAATAAATTCTTGCGAATATCATCAAATTAAATGAATATTGCGAACTTCCTCAATTGAAAATTGGGCTATCCAAGGCCCTATCTGTACCCAGACCACTCCGATTTGAGTCCAGATAGGGCCTGAAATGAGCCGATTCCAATTTCTATTCGGGTATTCCACCCAACATTATTTTGTTCATACATTATCGGACTGTATCAAAACACAGAACAGCCTCATTCAGTCTTGGAATTAACCATACAGTGATGTTTTTTTCCAATTTTTTGACATTGTTCACCGATAGGGTGAACACAGTAATCATGGATGAAATATTTTTTTGAGGGCATACACTGCAAAAAGTCGAAATTACCAATACAATTTCGGTGAATTTGCTTTTTAAAGTAGTTTTATACTCAAAAAAGGAATTAATATAAGGGCAAGGCTCTATGCAGGCCGTAGTTGGATGCATTCAGATTTTCAGGACGGGGAAAACGTTGGAAATACAGCTTGGCCCTACATGGTTTGTATACAGGTATGCTTGAATCAAGATCTCCGGGGGAATACGGGAAGCCTCGCAAGGCCCTATTAAGGCTGTAGTTGGTGTACCTAGATTTTCAAAATCGGGGAAAAAATTGGAAATGCAGCGTCGCCCCATATGGGCTTTATATGGGTGTCCTTGACTCAGAGAAATCAGGCTGAATATCAGCAACCTGACTAGGCCCCTTAGTGGCTAAATTTAGAACATCCTAAGTTTGGATACCCAATATAAGCCCATACAGAGCCTATATTCAATACAGGACGCCCGGAAAAATTTCCACACGGGAGTTATCAACACAGAATACAATTTTCAAAACTCTGAAATTGTGCGAAAACGAGTGGATAGTTTGAAAATGTTGATTCACATCTCATTAAAAACCAGTTCAGTGTAGTTCACGTGGCGAAAAAAGTCAAATACAACCAACGTAACTCAAACATATAATTCATTTTTTCAATTGGGTTCGTGTTATTTTCAATCGATCGACTACGATAATTCATCAAATCACTCATGCATTACATCGTTCAATATCGATAACTGAAACTATGTATACAGAAAGATGTCGAAAAAATCAGGAGAAATTAAATAATCATATCTGCATGTTTGATTCAGTTCAAAATCCATTGATCATATGTATACATTTGAAATTTTGAATAGGCAGTCGGATAAACTGGTTATCGACTGATTATTACTCAACAATGATATAACACAAATATTGGTGGGTAATAATCGCATGTGTGTGAGTGTGTCCTTGTAAACAAGAGAATGTTCCACATGGCAAGAAACCCCGTCTTGTTTTCCCTTTCCTGTACAACAGGTCCTGTACGGCAGTACCGTAGCACTTTCACGGGATATATATTTTTGGAAATAAATGATCCATTTTTCTCTCGTTCTTTTACCTCTCATTCTTACATAATTAACATAAAACAATTTAGACTGCGTCTTGTATAGTCGATGCTTTCATGAATTTTTGTTTTATGGAGCCCCGTAAAACCTAAAGGTTTAATTGGTACCTTTGTTCGATGAGTGTACTTTTTTCAACGTACCGAAAATATTGAACGATCCACAAATTCTTCGAGGATTCCGTGAGGGTGTATAACAATGTACAATACCATTCCATCGAAATTGAAATCAGTGTTACATAGAGATATGAGGAGATATTGACGTTTTTTTGTTGAATTCCTATCAGTTCCTGATCAGAATATCTTGACATCAGTTATCACACGATTCAAACCCCAGTAAAAATGAATATAGCGGTTGTCTGTACCTTTCAAGGCACTAGCAGTGGAGCTAGTCACTAGAGAGGGTCTTGAGGGGACTCAACAGTTCATTCAAAAAGTCCATAGAATGACACATAGATGGCGTTACTAGAATTTTTTCCATATGATTTTTATTTAGTACTAACCTTCAAAAGATACGTGTATAATTTTGATATAAATCTGACTCTTGATTCGTGAGTTATAGCACTTTGTGGGAAGCAACTTTTGTGATTGAAAAAAAAAAAATGGACAAAAATGAATTTCAAGTTCTGATAAAACATTGCTTTTTGATGAAAAAAATACAGTGGAAACCAAACAATGGCTTCAAGATACATTATCCGGACTCTGCTGCATCGAGACAAATGGTAAAGAAGTGGATTGCTGAATTTAAACGTGGTCGTACCAGCACAAATGATGCAGAGCGCAGTGGCCGCCCAAATGAGGCTGTTATTTTAGAAAACATTAAAAAAATCCACAAATTGGTTATGAACGATCGCAAATTGGAGGTGCACGAGCTAGCTAACATTGTAAAGATATCAGATGGTAGGGTTTTTCTGCAATCATGACTTCTTTCTTGCAGCCTCACCAGGATCATGCTTGCAGTAGGGAATCCCCTGTCAAACTGATGAGAGTTCGATAAAAGTACATTTATTTCTATACAAATCCTTTTTCGGTTTTCGCATTTATACGGATCAAATAATATACGAGTAGACCTATTCGAATTCATGCATCAGATGAGATTAGATTCAAGATCGTCAACTGGAATAACAGGAAATTGAACTCAAAATTTCATCATATATGATTTTTTTTATGGAGTTAAGGGACTAGTACCGGTTTCAAGACTAAAAAACGACCCATATTTGAACTTTTTGTTCCTTGTTTCTTTCATTACAAAACTTCATACAAGCTTTTGCCTTCAATTTGTACATCTTTTAGGAGTGTATACAAATTTTTGTCCCTTTTTTTTATCGATCATTATTTACTACAAGGCGCCAAAGTCGAGTCCTCGAAAATGAGACCCTCACACTGGGCTGAGATAATCTCAAAACTGGCATGTCTCAAACAGGAATTTCAAGAAGCATTACAAAGAGGAAGGTAGTTTACATCGTGATTCACCACCTATTTATGAAGAATTAGAAAAAACAAAATGACGGCTTTGTGAAAAAAGCGATGTAAAAAACACGTATTTTTCCACCTTTTTTTCCCTTCGCCAAATTCTTCTTTACCAATTTTTTCGCAATTTTCTGGTGAATTACGGTAGAGGAGATCAAAATAAACAAATGCACCAAGGATAAAACAAATCCATCTAGTGGTTGCGGAGAATAAGTCAGCGCAGTTTGAAAAAATGCTACAGGTTGGTTGAAAAGTTTCTGCGCTCGAAATGAAAGAATACTGTTTTTGTTACGAAATATATTTTTTTATTCAATATAATCTCCTAGAAGTTCAATACACTTGTTCCAATGATCTTCCAATAATTTTATCCCATCCTTATAATGGTTCTCCGGAAGCTCTGCAAAATAACCGTCTACGGCTGCTATGGCCTCTTCATTCGACGAAAAATGCTTTCCACGAAGGAATTGTTTGAGATTTCTGGAGAGATAGTAGTCGCTAGGAGCCAAATCTGGCGAATACGGTGGATGTTCAAGCAATTCGTACTTGAGTTCTTTGAATTTAGCCATCGTCAAAACACTTTTGTGAGCAGGTGCATTATCTTGATGAAAAATGATTTTTTTCTTCTTTAAACCAGGTCTTTTCTCACGAATTTTTTCATCCAGCTGATCCAAAAGGTTGTAGTAATATTCGGAGTTAATTGTTTTACCTTTCTGAAGATAATCAATGAACAAAATTCCTTTTGCATCCCAAAAAACTGATGCCATAACCTTCTTTGCTGATCGTTGTGACTTCACTTGCTTTGGAGCTGAACAACCAGCTTCAGTCCACTGTAAACGTTCTTGTTTCAATTTAGGATCATGGTGGTAGATCCAAGTCTCATCCATAGTTATAAAACGACGCAAGAAGTCGGTTTTATTCTGCTTAAAACGCTCCAAATTACGCTGAGAAATTTGTTTTCGATCCAGTTTTTGTTGAATTGTTAACGTGTGCGGCACTAACTTTCCAAACAGTTTTTTCATACGTAATTCTTCATGTAAAATATGGAGTACTCGTTCGTCTGAGATGCCTATGGCATCAGCAATTTCACGCTTAGTCAAACTTGGATCTTCACTAACCATATTATGTACATGCTCAATGATTTCTGCTGTGGTTGCAGTTTTTGGTCGTCCTTCGCGTGGATCGTCTTCAAGGCTAGTACGACCACGTTTAAATTCACCAGCCCAAAATTCAACGGTGCGTTTTGAAGGTGAGGACTCCTTATACACTTCTAACAATTGTTCATAAATTTCCTTTGGCTTTTAAACCCTTCAAAACAAAGAATCTAATGACTGCACGATATTCAATTTTTTCCATATTAAGAAAAATCAATGACACGTCAACTTCAAATGGCTTGTAAACAAAGAATGAATTGACAGAATGACTTGCAACTTCGCATGTGTTCTCAGGACAGATATACCAACTTGAGAAAAAAAAAGTTTTGAGCTAGCAGTGCTATCTCTTGGTGAGCGCAGGAACTTTTCAACCAACCTGTATTTTGAGTAAAACGCGTTCGAAGTTTTTTTACAATAAATTTTAAGAACATTTGAACTACTAAAACTCTCCAAGGATGGGCATTTTTGTACTCCCGGAGTGTTTTCAGTGAGGAATACTTCTTGTTGACCCCATATGACAACATATTTTACACAAGACAAGGAGGTACCCCACTGAAAGTCCTCCAGGAGTACGAGAATACTCCCGGCTGCCCATCCCTGCAACTCTCTTATTTTTTCGAATTCCATTATAAAATTTTAGCAGGTGATTTTTGAAGGTATAAGGTTACATGAAATGTTATAAAAAAAAATGAATTTTTTCAAAATTCTAACCGGTACTAGTCCCTTGAATCAAAAGCGAACATCACTCACTGCAAATTTCATAAATTTGGATTCAATTTCTGTGAGAATCAGATTTCAAGTTGATCGTTGAAAAAGTTCGAGTTACAGAATGATTAATACGATAATAATAGTATCACAATTACACAAGATTGAGCTAAAAGAGCGTGCACAAGTGTGAAGTGTAAGAGATGATTCGTTTTCATAATATATTGATTTGTGTGTTGCGATTATGAAAAGAAAGAGGATCAACTCATTATAGAAGAACTATTCATGTAGAATCTTTTCATACGATGAACTGATGCGTTTAATCTCACGAAACAAATCTATGATTTAAACAAGTTGATCAAGATAAATGAGTTCCTTTCAAGATGTAATAATTCATACCTCGATGGCTAATTTGAAATATATCCAGTTTTCTACTTCCAGTTACAAATACACGAATCTATGCGAATATTCACCTGCTTTTTTTTTCTCTTTTCATACCGAGATCGAATCGTACACGATGAATCCATGAAAATTTCTCGGGAATTGAGGTCGGTTCGAGAATAAGAAGATATTTTCAAAGCTTTGTTGTTCTTTCTCGCTTGTATACTTCGCACACGTGAAAATAATGTCACTTTTTATTCGTTCATATTTCAATCAAAATAGTGTTTAAATCCTGTACGTGTGAAGTAGGTTAACGGAATGTGAAAGAGTGGTAGGATAACGATAGTTATGTTGTTAAAATTTTACGATCTCTCGTGAAGAAATTCGGACTTGAAGAATTGTAAGTCATCGTGTAAGTTTAATTATACATTCAATCAACCAAGACGATGTCGCGAAATATACATCTTCGAAGATTGTAAATCCCTTGATTCAACACATACCTCATCGCTTCGAATCAAACTCAACTCAATTGTCACTCGCGAACAGTCGAAAATGAGATGTTAAGCTGATAATCGTGTGAATTTTATGGGATTTTACTAATCTGTTGATGATGATTAACTGTGGGTTTGTTGTGCTTCTGTGTATTCGCATCGTCATATTTTCGGCCCTGAAAAACTTGAATGAATGATGTAAGTTCAGGAAATGCCACATCGAAAACTCTTACTGTAATTGTTTCGAAGATAATCATTGGCGAAGGAAGAAAAAGAAGATATAAGGTATGCGAGGAAGGAAGAGACATGTTGTTCGATATCCAACAAACTGAGCCTGACCGGCTATCAGAAAAAAGATAAAAAGTGCCTCCAGGCTCACATGGTTGAAATTGCATAATACAAGAAACGTGCATGTACGTGAAACCATACCCACCGCAACCAGTAATGATGTTACAGTACGAAAATTCACGAGCACCAACCTCCCCGCTTATACTCGGTAAAGAATGTATCAGATGTCATAGCATGTCACGAATATATTGTGATGCATATGAATGTCGTGGTCCATTGAAACTGTGATCGTAATGTCTGTTTCATATGAAAATCTTCGGAAATCAAGATTCGGGTAATACAAATGTGTAACTGAATCATCATTTTCGCTAATGGAAAATAGCAAATTCGATTTTATTTTCTATGAATTTTGACAATCTATTACATTCAAAATTCAAATGCATCGTCCAAGGGTTCGGTGATTCATAACATTCAACGATTATTATTTGTAGATGGATACCCATGTAGAAATTGACGGATGGTCCAGTACCGGCTCAATACAGGCTGGCAGTGTGCAACCGTTGGCAGCCGGTGTCAGTCGAACTACGGAATGATAACGCCAAATAACTCTGATCCGGTACCGGTTACCAACATTAATTCAGTACTGGAAATCAGTGTAGTTCCGACATTGAGAACTAATACTACTAGTATATTGATCGGTATTCAAGTACCAACGACTGTTACTCAACCGTTATTTGCGCTATTGTAACCTTGGAAGGTTTTGAATGCATTATCAAAATGTCTGCACTAGGGGGAATTTAGAGTGAAATTTACTATTGGATCATAGGATGACCGCCAACGGTTGCAAACTAACAGCCTGTATCAAGCCGGTATTGGACCATTTGTCAATTTCTACGTGCACTGAAAAAAAAGCTGGTAACAGTTATCAAATGATATTTTTGAATATGACCAATCAAATATTCGATAACATTAATCGAATATCCAATAATGTTTATAATTATCGAATATTTAATAGATATTATTGATATTTAATTAATGTTATCGAATATTTGATTGATTATATTCAAGAATATCATTTGATAACTGTGACCTGCCTTTTTTTCAGTATGGCCAATCAAGTCTTCTCTCAAAGTATACGAGATATTTATTCACATTGGTTCCGAGCCGAATCAAGGTTGGAGGCTAACGCTTGCGTATTAAAATTGTGCCGTTGTTAATCCAACATTGGTGGAAAAGTGGTCAATAACGGTTGGTTCAAATATCGAACCCGTACCGACACGAACTTAAAATAAAGTCGGTTAAGTACCGATTCGCAATCGGCAGACAACCGTTGGTGGCCCATACCTTTGCAGTACCGATCCGTTCGTCACCATCGGCTCAGTACCGGAATTTCTACGTGGGTATGATAGAAAATTATAAAAAGTACTGACTCTCCGAGCTCGGATGCTTCTTTCACCAACCGTGGAGAAATTTTCTCGGGGACCCTGTCTCGGCTGGAAATTCTTATCAGGTGAACCCGAGATATGATGACAATCAGTGCACTGCATATGCACTAATTCGATTTATAATTTTTTCTCATCGAGAGCATCTTATATACGCCCAAGCTAGAAATTCCTAAATTCCTTATATACGGCCCTAGAAATGAGGATGCGACAATCTTGCCTAGGACCTATAATAACAACTAAAGCAGGGCTTTAACCCTTTCCGACACCAGTCTTCATTTGAGGTGATATGTTCTTAGACCTTTTACAGGCTTTCAGAGGCGAATTCACTCAATTGGCACCATTTTTCCCATTTGCTCGATGTATTTACTAGAATTTTATCAGGGTCGAAGCTGCTACTGTAAATGATTAATTCATATTCCACAGTTACAAACGCATCAAAAAACATCGTCCCATATGTGGACCAAGTGTCGGAGAGGGTTAAATCAAATGAAGACACCTAGTTCAGCCATAATCACTGCCAAGAATAAATTTTCACACGAGTACACGGAGTTCTTTCGCCTCCACGTGTAGCATTACCATTATAGACGTAATAATGCACCAGATCCGTGTAGCCGAGTAGAATGAAGATTTTCGTTCGCGTGATATGAAAATCATGTAATGAATTCTTAGATCGCTTGATTATTCTGCACATAAAACAAACGATCTCTTTTCACACCGAGTGTTAATGTACCCTTTCGTTTCTTTAGCGATCAGGGAATCGAATAAATCGTATCGATCATAAAATACTGTCAAAAGTATCGATATTTCAAACGTGTTGTGGCATACTAATGCTGTTGAGTTTGATGCCGAATTGGTTGATAGTGAAAGTGGACTGACATGGGGGCACCAGTACCGGTGGCGTAGTAGTATTCCTTTCCTCTCGTCATGGACACCTGGTAGGCTTCTAGTTCTCTGTACATATATATTCGTATCCGATACGTGGTAGCATTGATACATCGATGTGTGAAGGTAGAGAACCTTCTATTTCGATTTAACGATCTTACACTCACATAAACATTAAATAACAGTTAAGTACAATCACGATTCGAAACTGTGTTACAGTTACTGTATGCATTGCTGCAACAATTATTAAAATAATCCATCTCAATCCACATGTTACGTTTCAAGATTTGTAATTAATATTTTTAAGCACTTTTTGTTGAATGTTTTTACATTTCACTGAGCCTGGAGGATAAAGATATGGAAAGTATAAGATTATTATCTCACCTTCTTATTTTTCCCTTCACGTTCCATGATATAATTTCTGATCGCACATCTTACAATAATTAGCACACAAAATTGAGAAATACAGGAAAATTTGTTGAGTGCTCCATCTAATAGACTTTTTACCCTACAATTGAGAATTGATCTTTTTTCCTCCAGGAATTTCTTCTAGTTTCTGAAATTATGTTGTTATTTTCTTGATTTATTCGATAATGACTACACAGAATGCAAAATATCAACCGAAAGCACTTATTATTTGCATGAAAATAGTGTTTTTTTTTGTATCCTCTGAATTTTTAGTTCACTTGGTTTTAATATATAACTCTCATTATTTCCTAGATTCTTGAATTCTGAATATTTGTTTGACAAAAAAATCAGAAAGTTGCTGAAATTTCACAAACCAGGAAAGAATGATGGAGAAATGTAGTTTTAGGTTAATTGGGAGCAGAAAGATAAGAATGTTTTCAATAATATTAAAATATATTCATTTTGTACCTCGTCTACAATGTCAACGTTGATATGATTGTGGGATGGTGATTCGGATCTTTCGTCTAGCGTCATTGTGACTCTCAGAAAACGTCACAAAAAAACATAAGACAAATTAAATCTCATCAAAATACGGATATACCTCGACATTGTGCATGATTCAACGAACAAAAATGACTTAAATCTTACATGTATCTCACCAGTGGAATACGTGACGGATGAATTATTGAAAAACAAATTTTAATTTCACGTAGAGTGCCTCAAAACATGTTTCTCTTGATTGGACTTTGTAAATAAGAAAAAAAAAAATAAAAAATACTCAGACTTAGTGAATTTTACTGATTTGGATTTGGACAGAAGATACGCGAGAGTGGCGAAGACAGCATTTTCACGTAAAAGTATATGCAAGGCGCAGAAATGAAACTTTATTAATCGTTTGAATAGAAAAGGAAAACTTAAAAGTGGTATCAATGATAGTTCAAGTCTTTTTCCAACAGGACCTATACCTTGAACATCTCACCACGTTTTGCAAGTCCTTTACAAGGATCTGATGAGGTCTTACAAGATATCAAGCTGAAACTGGCAGCCGTAAAGCTAGCAGTCGATCGTCATGATTTTTTATATTAAACGCTTTGTGACGATTTATTGAGGGATCTGAAACATCCAGTGGGATGCTACTTGATCGATTCGTGGTATGATCAAAGCTTAAACAACGTTTAATCGAAAGTTACAAAAATTGGCTGCTACTTTCAGCTTTATTTACAACCCGTGAAAAAATCTTTCAGGTGTGATTAGGCGTGTTCACGCCTGATCATGGACATTTTTTGGCAAAATTATTCGTATTCAACTCTGATCGCACGCAGTTGGGCCTGACTACGCCTCATCGTTCATTTTTCAGCTTCGTCATGACTGAGAAGGCTTCAATTTTGTACTTACGTGGAAACCCGTGATTGAGCTCGACCGCGTGCGATTATGCCAGACAAACCATTTTCGCCCATGATCATACAAAATTGTACCAAATGAGAAGTATCCATACAAAATGACGCTATTGATTTTTTTATCACGAATGCACATGTTTCATCAGGCCAAGTCAGCCCCGAACACATTCGCGTACACCTGATCACGCCTGATTATGCCTGAGAACTGGAAACTACATAAGCACAATAAGTAAAAATGATTGACAATAAATTAGTCTTTTATAAAATTGTTACAGTTTTATTCCTCACAAATAGCTAATTAATCCTGAATTCTTTATTCATAATGAAGCATAATCAAGCGCGATTGGGCGTGATTGAGCGTGATTAGTCCTGATCACGTGGGTACAAAATTGAGGCCCTCTGAGCACGCCTGATGAATGAGGCCTGATCACGCGTGGACGATTTTTTCACGGGAAGATCTAAACAATAACTAGAATAATCCCTACTAGAGATGGTGAAGTATCATTAAATACATTGTTTCAAAACTAAGAATTCTTACAAATCACCTTATTACCCCGAAGAGAACATGAAGCTCCGACAAACGTTCAGAATAGATCAACTTAGATCAGACTAAAGCTCCGTTGAAGCTCTAGTTTAGATTCATAAACGTTCGACGAAGGTCTGACGAACGTTACAATATCCGCTTGAGAATACTTTCAAGGAAGGTTTATTGAACGTGAATTAAACATTCACCAAAGATTCACCGGAGTATCAATTTTTCGATATAAGTTTCTGTCGAATATTTTTTTTCACGAAAAAATGAATACTAAAGGGAATTATAATCTTAACTGTAATTCCCTCTGAAACACACTGAATTGAAGATCAAATGAATTTTCGTAGAATCTTTAATAAACGTTCTACGAACGTTTCTTGAAACCATTCTCAAGCGGACATTCCAATGTTCATCTGAACTTAGTTGAACGTTTACGAACCTGAAAGTTGACTCCACCGGAGCTTCAGGCTGATTTATGTTGATCTATTCTGAACGTTTGTCGGAGCTTCATGTTCTCCTCGGGAAATGAACGTAAAATGTAGGTGCTGTTGAAGTTGTCGTCGTTGGTAACTTCTTGTAACAAAAATATAGAAGGAAACAGACGAGTCAACTTTCATGAGAACAAAACCTTGTTCGTGGACCTGATAAACACAAAAACATTGGCTGTGTTCTGATCAAATGATGGCAAGCCGATTGTTGATAAATCATACTAGCTCTCACAGTAGACCTGTTCACGTCGCTGCTGACTTCCGTTCCTTTGTCCAACACCGTTGCCAATCTCATTGAATTATGGTCCAGCAACAGTTAGGTACTAAGGAAATAATGATTTCCAGTTTATGAAGACTCAATTCATTCGACTGGAAAACATTATTCTATATCAAAGAATGCTACTTGAAAAATTCGAATCGCAACAACCCTGGTGAGAATGAAAGCGGAAAAGGAGCGTAAAAGAAGCGAAGTTTGAATGGCAAGAATATAAAGAGAGTATTCAAAAATAAAATTGAAATGAAGGAAGGGTATGAAATTCAACAATCCAAAATGAAAGAATTGCATCTTCGAATCTCAAATTTGACACAATCCGGTTCGAATTAATTCGAATTCCGAATTGTCACTGCTCACAATGTCGAATCGTCAAAGATCGCTTCGATTTGAATCCCGAACTTCGAAAAACCGAAGGAGGTTGATTAGGTTCGATTCTCGACCTTGGATTACTGAAAAATTTCGGTTCGAAAGAAAAGTCCGGTTCGTATATACTTCTGATTTTCAATGCTATCGATCCAAGTATCACAATTATTGGTAAAACTGACTCCACTCCTTGTATGAAGAAAAAAAAATTATATTCAGTTTTGTATACATTTAACGTCACTTTTCTTTGAGCGAAACATTCGAAATACTTGTTTGTACGATGTACGTTTTGATCTGTCCATTGTGCGGATTGTTTGCACGTGTGCATTTTAATCTGCTTCAATCAGTGGCCCGAAGAAGTTTACCTTTCACCAATTTGATTCAAACTACAAGAAAGAAGAGAGAAGATTTTTTTTGCTCTGTTCGTCATTGCTGTCTTTGACGGTGTTGTAATTATGCTGGAAGCATTGTGTTCGATATCTTGATTACCACCTTCCTCTTTAGCGATTTCGCATTAGGATAAGCAAGTCATCGATCAAGATTCGAACCGTTATTTCGAGTAATACCTAATCTGGAATTTTTGAGAAATGTTCTTGGGGCGCTAGAATTGTCTGTAGAAATTCAGTGCGATAAAAGATCATTGTATCCACACCAGTAGTAGAAATGTTATTATCAACAATTCTGAAAAACTTCAGAATCAATTCTTGAGAATTTTTACTGAATACTTTGGAGAAATTTATAAAGAAGTCATTCTGAACTGTCATAACTGCCTTAAAGAATCTCAAAATGATGTCACAAAGACTACATCGGGACGAGCCTGCCCAATCAGAAAAATCCGAATTATGCTTCGAAAAGTCTTCAACACTTGGCCAACACGTACGGGATCAGTACCGATCTTACGACACTGGGAACTCAATACCAGCCAGGTGATGATCCAGTACAGGCACTGCACTGATTGCGAATAATAGCATTAGTACTCAATCCCCAGTACAGAGAAGCGTTATCATCCCTGCCACTCTTGGTCAGTACTGCAGCTGTTGTGAATTTCTGATTGGGTGGTTAAAGAAACCCATTCATGCCCGTTAAAAGTGTCGATTTCCGATTAAAAACCATTGAATTGGAATAAGAAATCCACACTTTCAATGGAAATTCATGGGTTTTTGTAACCAGGGCAGGGTGTTCAATGCTGTGTGGGTCGTTTATATTTTATTTAGATATTTTTCTCTTGATACAACACTGAAGTGGGTGGAGGTACTGAAGCGATTTCGCAATAGTGTAATTTCCCCTACGCATTGCACAAACGTGAGCCTCTCTATTTTATATATATATATTCTCAATGAATGTAAACACTTGAATTTCTTTCTTCGATGCAAGGTATTTTTATGGTAGATGAATATATTTTATCACTTCAATGATCAAATTTTTAGCGGTGGATAAATTACTGTTTTTTTTTTCAATTACCCTTTCATCTATTTATCCTGACGACGTCATTATTTCTTAATCCATTTATTCATTCGAGAAAAAGGTATAAAGCAATGCTCGTAACCTTGAGAACGAAGTTAGTGTAGTAGGTTATGTAGGTATGCACATATATAAAAATATAAACATAAAAATAACATACATCTATAAAATCCCTCATAATATGTAATTTATAATGAACATGCTTCTTATTACAGAAAGTAAGGAGAATTCCATTTGTAAGACCAGCGATATGAAATAAAACGGTTTGCGTAATTGTGCAGTAATCTCTTAAACTGGTCGAGAGGAGTTGCAGACACCATATTATTCGGCAATTTATCGACAACTCCCGTATCGAAGGAAAACTCTTTTTATTGATGAATCGTATCTATTTTTGAATCATCTGAAATAATGATTCCTACGTTGATTGATCTCACGATCTGTATTAAATGATCCAATTAGGGTATCGAGTATTTGTTGAAGTTGAAGGGTTGTCAGATTTTTCACATAAGTACATGACAAGTTTCACAATACCTAGGTGTAGCAATTTGATCTGTGTTCAATGACATTTTATAGAACATATATACTTTTAGTTATTAATGTATAACAATGACGTTCCAATATTAATATGACTTTCACTGCGAGCACCCAAAAAATGAAAAACAGTTGAAACGTAAGAGTTGATATTCAATTACTTACAGGTTGGTTGAAAAGTTCCTGCGCTCACCAAGAGATAGCACTGCTAGCTCAAAACTTTTTCTTTCTCAAGTTGGTATATCTGTCCTGAGAACACATGCAAAGTTACAAGTCATTCTGTCAATTCATTCTTTGTTTACAAGCCATTTGAAGTTGACGTGTCATTGATTTTTCTTAATATGGAAAAAATTGAATATCGTGCAGTCATTAGATTCTTTGTTTTGAAGGGTTTAAAAGCCAAAGGAAATTTATGAACAATTGTTAGAAGTGTATAAGGAGTCCTCACCTTCGAAACGCACCGTTGAATTTTGGGCTGGTGAATTTAAACGTGGTCGTACTAGCCTTGAAGACGATCCACGCGAAGGACGACCAAAAACTGCAACCACAGCAGAAATCATTGAGCATGTACATAATATGGTTAGTGAAGATCCAAGTTTGACTAAGCGTGAAATTGCTAATGCCATAGGCATCTCAGACGAACGAGTACTCCATATTTTACATGAAGAATTACGTATGAAAAAACTGTTTGGAAAGTTAGTGCCGCACACGTTAACAATTCAACAAAAACTGGATCGAAAATAAATTTCTCAGCGTAATTTGGAGCGTTTTGAGCAGAATAAAACCGACTTCTTGCGTCGTTTCATAACTATGGATGAGACTTGGATCTACCACCATGATCCTAAATTGAAACAAGAACGTTTACAGTGGACTGAAGCTGGTTGTTCAGCTCCAAAGCAGGTGAAGTCACAACGATCAGCAAAGAAGGTTATGGCATCAGTTTTTTGGGATGCAAAAGGAATTTTGTTCATTGATTATCTTCAGAAAGGTAAAACAATCAACTCCGAATATTACTACAACCTTTTGGATCAGCTGGATGAAAAAATTCGTGAGAAAAGGCCTGGTTTAAAGAAGAAAAAAATCATTTTTCATCAAGATAATGCACCTGCTCACAAAAGTGTTTTGACGATGGCTAAATTCAAAGAACTCAAGTACGAATTGCTTGAACATCCACCGTATTCGCCAGATTTGGCTCCTAGCGACTACTATCTCTCAGAAATCTCAAACAATTCCTTCGTGGAAAGCATTTTTCGTCGAATGAAGAGGCCATAGCAGCCGTAGACGGTTATTTTGCAGAGCTTCCGGAAAACCATTATAAGGATGGGATAAAATTATTGGAAGATCATTGGAACAAGTGTATTGAGCTTCTAGGAGATTATATTGAATAAAAAAATATATTTCGTAACAAAAACAGTATTCTTTCATTTCGAGCGCAGAAACTTTTCAACCAACCTGTACACTCTCATTAAATTTTTTTATGACTGGAAAGCAAATAACTGCCAAGGCTCGAACTTCAAACGTTGATCATCCTACCAAAACGCAAACTCCATAGGTAAATTTCAGATTGATTTTCAATCGATATCTGGTCAATAAGGATTCGTTAGATAGTTCAATATTCGCACTGAAGATCCCTTATTGAAAAACAAGGTTTGCAAGTTTTTTACCAAAAATTTTTTGGTGAATTCACAAACATTGTGGGTGAAATTACAAACAATTTTTGTCAATTGACAAATCTTTTCTAGGAAATCACAAAAATTGTTTGGGAAGTTACCAATCTGTAAGTTTTTCACCATACTTTTCTGCTTAGAAATTCACAAATATTTGTTACATGTATAACAAAACCACATCGTTTTCCGGCTTATAAAAGAGAATTTGTAATTCATTTTCTTGTTATATCTACGCACAAAAGAGGATGATTGTGGATAGTACAGTTTGATACGTCCCGTGATGAAGGTTGTTTACTTTCAAGACTTCTTTTGGTAGAAATGCAGTAGTACATTTGTTGATCACACCATAGGAATGTACATCGAGTCAACATACAGTGACCACGTATAACGTGGTACTTTCCCAGTAAACACGACTGCGGGCGTTTCAAAGGGCCAGTAACGGGTCTTCACTGGCCCATTAAACCGCCAGTAATCATTGTTTGTAGGGTTGTTTCTCGAGATCACATATTCTTGACTCGACTTTTGAACGAGGATGTATTTTATGTCCCATTGTTGTCAAAATGAAGTCTATAAAGGTGAAATCGGTTTCGAAAATATTATCGAAACAATCAATTAGGAGTGCGATATTAAATATAAAGGGAAATATAATTGGATCGGCTACGACAATAGGTATTGTTAGGGTATCGAATAAATGTACCGTATGTATCGTAACAAAAAGATTCTTAGATTCAACAGGTGTTACGGAGAAAGTGCAGAAGGGGAACGTTGAAGCGATTATATGCAAGCCACTTGAAAAGATCGGGATCCCAAGGTTAAGATTTCTCATTGAACAATCGCCGACGATGATTGGCAAATTCGATGGATCCGCAATTTCATGGGTGAAAGAAAAAATATTCTCTTGCTTCATTGTAATACACCCGAGCGAATTCTCATGGTACTCGATGTACACGAATTTCGATGCTGAAAGGAAATTATTTTGTATTGGTTGTAATTATAAAAATATGTTCCTTAATTCATTTATTTTCGAACGATACAATACCTCTTTGGTATGAAAATACAGAGAAATGATTAATGATCGCGTGATTGATGTAGTTTCATCTTGTTTTACTGAATTCGGAGTCGAATTAATTACTTTTGGAATGAAATAAATGTGATAATTGTTATCACCAGTCATTCTTTTTGACTCCCTGTCAGATAAAAATACCTACAGATCCGGTTAAATCCCTAACAACACCATGTTTCTTTGATGTTTTTGAAACGTTCAGAAGGTGTTATCGATATGTTCGGATCTTCACTTGGAACGTTCATCCAGTCATTTGGAATTATCAAATTGGAACATCCTGTCAAAACTGACATCAAATTTTAGAACGGTTCTGTTTGAAATTTACAGATTGTAATGTTCCAATTTGATAATTCCAGACAAAATTGAGTAGAAGGCTTGTTTGTCAGTTTTTGATCGGATTTCTAGATGGAAAAACCATTCAAAATTTGACAACTATATTTTGCCCGGTTCTGACAGCCATTTTCAGCAAGGCGGTTTGTAACAATCGGTGATTTTGTTTGATGTCATCAACTGTAAAAACACTAATGGCCCCTGAACAATAATTATGGTAACTAAAAGAATAACTAGCACCTCTTTATACTATTTTTTTCAGCAACGATGACTAATGTACCTCTCGGTGTGGCATGTTAACGAGCCGCTAATGGCCCAGCAATGCCGATGAAAACTGGTTACTAGCCCTTTGAAATGTTCACAGCTGTGTTTCCTGGGAACTTTGAGCAGGTACAGGTGTGGTGTGATTCTCCCACGATAGACTTTTTCATTCCGACAAAATATCAATTGAATGCTTTGCACCGTTGCTACTGCAGCAGTCCAATCTCACTGAGCTGACCAAATTGTCGTTAAATCAATTCAAACTTCTATCCGTCCTTCATTCCGTAGTGAAACAACAACAACAACATTGTATCGACACTGGCTGAGTATTGCCTTTCAAAATATTCAGTTTTCCAAAACCATCTATCCACGTGAACCAGGGCCACTCGAAATTCGTCGAACAAGGAACACACCAGTTGAAAAACAGTAACGTTTGTGCCAATATATTTTTCCCTGTACTCGGCTGTTTAATAATAATGACAATTCATCAATGATTCGTCAATCATTCAAGGGGGGGGGGGATCCTGCTTTAGGAGGCCTCAAAAAAGCGTTGTTTGGGACAATTTTTTTAAGGTACGAAAAAAATAATCGAATGAAACACACTTTTTGGAGTATATTCGTGTATGTTTCAAGTTGATAAACAAATCCTTTTCGATGAGAAATAACGAGGGAAAGTGCGTTTTCTCTAGTTTTCAGTTTTACAATCATTATAAACTGGTGGGAGTAGTGATTGTAAAAAAACTAGACGTCCGATTGAAATGAACCAAAGCTTGTTATCTTCAGTTTTGTATCCTCTTTTGTTTGAACTGAGCAATGTTTATAGCAAATTCAAGTGATTATTTTTCCTCCAAAAGGAGCTGTTTTTTTCTTCAAACCCCGAGTGAATTTTGGATTCCATGATTTCTTCCGGGGTTTCTTGGTTCACATAGAAAAATGATGTACGAAAATTCGAATGCCGTTTGGTTTTTCCGTTTTAGATAAGAAATACGACCTGTATCTTTCCCACCGATAGAAGCCTTGAATTGCGAGGCGCTCTACAAATGTGGACATAACTTTTTCATGTATGATCTTTTCACGCTGGAAAAATTTGTTTATTTACTTGAAAAATATATGAAAATAGTTCGTTGGACGAAATTATTTTTTTGGTATCTAAAAAAATGCTAAAAAAGAACACTATTTTGAGGCCTTCCAAAGCAGGATTCCCCCTTAATTGTATCAACGACACAAGAAATAGATCTTCAGTCTCTCACTCAAGAATATCTCTCACTCCGAGTAGTTTGGATGATCAGGAAACAATTTCATATGCATCTCACGTGTTAAATAATATGTTTCGATATGTAACGAAACTTGAATCTTCGCTGAAATATTATGAAATCAATTCATATGCATGAATACATCATCAAATATGAAGAATACGATTGGAATTTTATATGAATGGATACGTCCAATAAATATAATCAGGAACAGTTTTATAATGCCATGTATTTTAGAACCTAAGGAATTATCGAAGACAGAATCGATTCATACGATTTTTGTATTTATAAGGAAATTATATAGTTCAAGTTGCTGGGGAAATTAGAAAAATGCTTCATGCGTGGAGAATGGGTGAGAAATGTAAATTTGCATATAATGCACTTTAACGTGTACCGTCCCATCGGTATATAAGAGTGGTATGCGTCTGTTACAAGAGAATAAATAGATATTTATAGCCAGATAAGTGTTTACGAAACCTGATTTTGCGCTCTTTCGTAACATAAATGGTGAATCAGAGAAAAAAGGGGAGTGATCATATACCTGTTAAGTTATTACATAATAATTTCACTAATTTAACTTTACATCGAAAGTATTTTAAAATTATTGTCATCGAACGAACAATTGCAAATCGTTGAGGATTTTTCCTTCAAGCACATGAATGATGTGCTTTCATAAGCATTATCTCGAATATAGTACGAGAGTGATATGAGAATCCTTATGAATTCATGAAAATAAAAGTGGTCATACTTGTCTTTATCTCAGACTTTGTATCAAGACCACACCTGTTAATCAATCGGTTCCATGAACCTTGCACGATCACGGCGATCCAATTCACGAATCCACCACTTCGACATCCGTCGAGCGGTATCGACGAGGAAAGTATTTTCTCTAATATATTTTCTCTCGATGATAATAACAACTCTTTTCCTTCCTCCTTCCTTTTTCATTTTTTCACACGAATCATTTGTACGGCTGTATCTCGCATACGCATCTCTTGAATTGGTGTGATTCAATTACGGAAAGGAGACAAATTATTCCATGATCACGGGAATGAGTTTTCTCTCAGAGTCAACATAAATTATTTCCAATACCACATATTCGTTGATGGGAAATGATCGTGAGAGCGAATCGCAGTAATAAATGGAGAACAATTGGATCATGTCGGATTCATTCGAATCCTCAATGAAAATTATCTCCCCTTCATTCTTAGTTTGAATGTTTTTCATGATTCTAAGTACCCAGTGATCGAATATTTTGTGTGCTAAGGTATCTTTTCACAATTCTTTCCCACCTGAATTGAATTGAATTTTTTGTGTTCGGTAAACATCGGTGTTCAAAATTGTGGCATACAAAGTTTTTAGATCGATATTGGATACCTTTTAAATACAACTTTTGAAAGATCATTAAATAAGAATTTGGAGGAAGTTTTCTAAATTCTATTGAAGCGAATAAAATTCCTTATTTTTATATAATTCATTTTAGATATGAGTTATATTCTATTTATGATTGATAAATGTTTGTTTGATGATCAAGATTTGTTATTCGCTTCTGAATTCAGTGCAACCAAAAACAGGTGAAGGAGTTTTTGATTCCCTCACTCCTACACTGAGAAGAAGGAATAGTGGACCCAGCCACGCAAGACAGTTGGATACGTTCTACTGCAATAATTGCTTGATTCAACTAAATTCGTATTTCGATTTATGTTGAAGTAATGTTCGATTGTGGTTGAACGCATCCAACTGTCGTGCTTAGTTGAGTCCACCATCTTTTTTCTCAGTGGACGTATATCCAATTGTGGTCCAGATAAACGAATTTTGATCCAAAGTGGGCTGCTCATAATTGGCATCTGATTTTGTTGGGTACCTTTTGATATCGTAGCAATCTCGTTAGCTACGACGTTAGTTTGTTCCTCCAATAAATTTCCATGTTATATATATATATATACAGGATAGCAAACAAATTTTGCTGGAGAAGTGAACATTTTCCGCTGTCATAGCTAACAAGATTGCTGTGATAGCAAAAGATATCTTTTCTATCTCCGTGTAGGTGATTTTCTTGGTTCTCAAGTTCATCATTTGAATTTATCATCGTCTTCTCAAGCACGTTGCCAAGAATTCTACTTATTTGCTCTTTCAACGAACTCTACGAGAATCGTGCCTACACATACGCGCTTGCGTTTGAAATTCCGTCACGTTTTTTCTTGTTCGAACACCTCTTGTCGCAGGAAGAAAAGTAGGAAGGGAAAGAATTGTTTCGCGCAACCGGGATACGGTTCAAGATAATATCGCGAAACAAAGAAATATTGCAAATTTGGAAAACTCGTCAGATGTTTTTTTATTGTAATCCGTTCTCCACTGGTTCACCGTGAACCTTTGGATTTTAATTTTACACTGCCCATGTACGGTATAATTAAAGTCGGTTATTATATTTACGAAATATTCCAGACTCGCTTTATTGTATTCCTTACGATTTTTTCCCCATTTTCTGTACCTTCTCTCTTCTTCTTTCTCTTTTCTCTTCGTTTTGTTTCCATAAAGTTACTACATAACATCAACAGCAGTACAACCCGTATAAGGTTGTCTCTCAAGTTCTCACCCAAGATGAAAGGAGGTTTTGACTTCACGCGTAGACGTGACGGTTTGTATAGATCCGGCGCAGTAATACACCGGTAATGGCAAAAGTAAATTGGCGTGATATCTAATACTTATACAGCATCGAAATCCGACATTATATAGTTTCTTGTATTCGCCTTCTCTGGTATTAAACTGAATATATGTATCCATACTTCCCCTTAGCGATGTTTGTATAACTTGTACGATTCGAACTTATTGAATCATAAATTTATTCTTATATATTTTACAATCTCGAGTAATTTATTCTGATGCATCATTAAAAATACAGAAAAAATATACCAAGTTCTCATGTTGAATGATAATTTCGTACAATCTGCGTTGTTTCATAATAATATGATTTCTCGTGGTTTATTTTGGATTAGAAGTGCACAAGAATTTACTGTTGGAAATGGATTGATTTGGCGAAGAGCTTCGAATTACAATATTTTTGATGTTCAAGATGTTTGGAGTTTTGTAATGATTTTAACACTTCTTCAATGAAAAAATCATCGATTCAATCGACACCTTGTGGATGTTGATAAACTTTCCGGAAGTGTGAATAATTTCTGCAGGGTTATATATGAATTTTATGCACTCCCTTAGAAATTTTGATTGGCAAAAGAACTCAGATTTTATGCGAACTACGTGTTTGAGTCGTTTATGAAAACGAAAAGAAAATTCAAACCTACAAAATATGATAAATCATCATTATTTATCCCCTCAAATTGACTTCTTGAAATTGAAAACATCGTTTGAAGAATCTGCTGCGAGATTTTAAGCCTTTAACTGAGGTTAGGTCTGAGTATTTCGTTATTCGATTGATGATTCGTTTCAATCAACCATTCAAACTCCAGCAACATCGGAAAATATGGTTGCCCTGGTACAAAAGCCGGATGGGAAGCCCAACTCAAACCCGGATAAAATCTCCGCAATTCCTTCCGGACTTCGGGTGTATTCGGGCGCTTATACGGTTTTTGCGGTGATTCTTTATCCGGTTTCATCCAAACCCTACCCGGATTGTAATACTGAATATTTTTTGAAATCCCACACAAAATTTGGATAGAATTCATTCTTCTGCTCGTTCGGGTTTCATTTGGGATTTCAAAAAATATCTTGTCCCAAAACCCGGATAGGATCCGGATAAAGAATCACCGCAAAACCCGTATATGCGGCCGCACTGAAAAAAATACTCCGGTCAATATATGGACAGCAAGAATTACTGCTATTTTAACCGGAATTCTAGTTAAATGAATCAAGTCTCCAGCAAATTTAACAAGGGCTCCGGTAAATTTAACAAGAATTCCAGTAAAAGTCACAGATATTCCTTGCTGTCCATATAGTAACCGGAATTCTGGTAAAATTAACAGTTCATTTTTTTCCGTGCGGATACACCTGGATGGAATTCCGGAAATTTCATCTGGGTTTCATCCGATTTGCTATCCGGTTTTTTCACCGGGGTGTTGCTTTAAGCATTTAAACTGACATTATGACAGTATGAAAGTTGTAATATCGTTTATACGAGGACATCCATATGAAAATGTCTTCTTCCCGCCAGTGCTGGCGATGGAATATAACTTGGTACGACCCCGTATAGATTGTAAAATTTTGGCAATCTATGTGAAGTCAATGTTGATTGATATATTCCTGCTTGAACGCCTGTGAGAAAATTCCTGTCCTAGTTTGATCAGCCTTCATCATGGAAAATGCGGTGAAAAATTGTTGGATTTCTTATCTCGTTATATCTGTTGTTCCAGATTTGGAAGATCCCGTGAGGAACTGATCAAAATTTCATAATCAATTATGCTTGATATTTATGACCCAGACTATTTGATTAAATACTGAAAGGAAATATTTTTTTATTGAAAATTTTTCAGTAAATTCACAAACAATTTTGGTGAAATTTCAAATACCTTTCACGAAAATTGTCGGGAAATTCCCTGACAAATTTGGTGGATTCTCAAATTATTTACCCATACAGCACAACTAGTTCTCAAACAGTTCTTAGAGAATACCATTAGAATGACACGCTCTTTGAGAGAACTCTTTAAGAATACGCACAATCATTCATTTGAATCCAGAAAAAATTCCAAAAGTATGCCCGTTATGTCAGCAGAAATGAAAACATATAGAAGTTCAGAAAGAACACGTAATCTGCCCAAAAGAATTCATAATGCATTTACATCTGAAGTCATTGAGTCTAAATAAATCACACCACAAAACAGGCATTCTGAACTTTATCATCATTCAATAAACCTTTATAATTGAATATCAAGTCTTTTACAGATTTCCTATCGAAAAAGATAGAGATCACAGATTTTTGTTCATCGTTTTTTATAAGGGATTTCCCATACTCGATACAATCGATTAGTTCTTCAATACATAAAAGATCGTTTGTATGAATGCATTTTTACACTCGATATTCACATATTTTGAAATAATAAATAATTTACTTCATCATCCACAAGCAATTCATAAATTTTCACACACTTCTCTTCTTTAGAGTTACATCACTTCGTTGTATACCAAAGTTTAACCTTAAAATCATATGACATGTCATTTATTCTCACATATTATATGTTTTTTTGCACTGAAATGAATTACTAACTGATTAATACATTGAATAATTCACTTCACTTCTTAATCACTCTCAAAATCTCGTACACGCACCTATTCAATCAATTTATAAGAGAAAATATACTACTACCCAATCAGAAAAAACCGAAGTATGTCAATGTTGACAACAGGCGGAGTACAGTGCCAGTACTGGGCCCCAAGAGTCGGCTAGCACGTACTCAGTATGGAAAAGCGTTATCATTTCGGACAAATGCCAGTACTGCTGCAGTACAGACCACTAGTACCCCGCCAGTCTTAGCCCGTACTGGCGCAGTACAGCGCTAGTTGTGACATTCTGATTGGACGTATTGCGCCGGTACTGAAGGCCATGACCGATTACCAGTACTGTGCCAGTACTAAGTACCCAGTACGGAAAAGCGTTATCATCTCGGACAAATGCCAGTACTGCTGCAGTACAGACCGCCAGTACCCCGCCAGTCTTAGCCGGTACTGGCGCAATACTGCGCCAGTTGTTAAATTCTGATTGGATAATTGTATCTTGGACATTATTTTTATCCAAAGGCGTTTACAAATTCAGGAAGACTCTGACTGAATCCTTGTTGATCGAAGTTCATGGTATTCGTTATGAATTCTTTTGGGCAGAACAGGACTACATTTTGAACTTCCATGAAGATTCATATTCACTGTCATAACGGGTGGTCTTTACGAATACTTCATACATTTTCTATGTGTACTTCAAGAACTCCCACATGTATTCATCAAGAACTCTTCAAGAATTCTTTCGATACTCTATATGTTCATTCAGAATACTCCATGAATTCATAGAAATGAATTCCGTAGGTATTCTTTAGTCTGAATTTTCTGTGATCTCAAAAGGGACTTGTGTGCTGCCTGGGATAGAAATCGAAAAATTCATAAGTTTTTCACCATAATTTTCTTCTTGGGATTTTAAAAATATTCATTATAGGACAGATTATTCTAATCGGGTCTAAGAGGACAGTTAGACCCACTTGGATACGAGTGAATGATGCGTCAGATGTTTTCTATATTTCCTATGACAAAAACCGGTCGAAGTCACGCAGAAATGTTTTAATGGAATCTAACAGGCATTTCAAGTAGGGATGACCAAATCCTGTATCCATAAATGATAATTAATGAATTGGGTGGTCAATTCAGACTCAGCGTTCGTTCAAGCCTGGGGTAACTTGTCGCCAATTCTTGGTTCACTACTCGGGCGGAACAATTTATATATAATTCGATATAGTTTTATATAAATTTGACAATTTTTCCTCTCGAGTATGGCTTGGATGAGTTAGATTTGTGTTGTACTAAACATTGGCAATAACTAAGTTCAATCTTGGTTACGATTCTCAGTCTTGGTTCAAACTTGGTCCACTTTTCTATCAATTTTGATTCTACAGTCACAGAAAGGATTTCTTGGAATGAGAAAATTTTTCTGGTTGCTGGGACAAAACTCATTTGTTTCTGGAGCCTAAAAAATTTTACTTCAATCAACTAGTGTTGCCGCGATCCAAAAAACGAGCCGTTACGATCTTTAGATTCCAATTTTAGTCAATTCAACCTATGGAGAATGAACACTGGTTTGAATTCAGATTAGAACTGGGACTAGATTACGAGTGGGTTCATGGCCAGCTGCAATCCCGTCAATCTCAGTTTTTGATCATTTTACACCACAATCGTTTCGAGCCAGATCGAAATTCGGATCGTGTTAAGATCGAATACAGATTATTATTCCAAGCTTTGGTTTTGACTCATATTTCAATTTGGATTTCTAATACAAGTTGAATGTTCTCAAGATCGTATTTTTATCCAATTGTCGTTACTACGGAAAAATTGATGTCCAATTGAATGAGGCTGGAATCTAAAGATCGTCACAGCTCGTTTTATGGATCGCGGCAACACTACAATCAACGGAAGTTCTTTTGAAATCAAAACGAACTTTTCTGCATCCAAGTAAAATTTTCTAGGCTCAAGAGAGGAGTGAGTTTTGTCTCAGCGACAAGAAAAATCTTCTCTTCTCAAGAAATCCTTTCTGTGCGTGTATGTGGAAGTGAGGATTTGCGGAGTGCGAAATGATTTTATCATTCCAGTTGCACCATTTTAACGTCGAAATCACGTTACCCCATCCTAGAACCCTTGGTCAGGTTTTATTTGGGCAGAATCACACTGTACAAAAAATTCTTTCCGAAAATTCAGAAAATGTGACTATTATCATTTTTTACAGGCACTTTTTTTCTTAATTTTAAGGAATTTAAGCAAAGTGTTCTGAAAATTCCGAGAAAAATGGATGTAAAAAGTTACAGTCACATTTTCTAAATTTTCAAAAGGAATTTTTTTTTAGGTTATCAGTTTTATTCCCTTCATAAATTGTGATATCTCAAAGTCCTTTGTTGGTATTCAATACGATGAATTCCAGCGACATCTGTTTTCCGTATAATTAGTTATCTCATGATACACAAATCCACCAGATTCAACGAAACTTTCTACAAAATATCGTCCAGTCAAACTGCACCGCGTAACGATCAATCAACAATCGGAAAATAATAATCCATCATCGCTGGAAATCCATGAATTTGATTCAACATTTGCAGCATTTCGATGATGTAGGAATCTATAGGAATTGAATATTCCTCATAGAATGAAATACTTTGTATGAAGTGAAACTATTGCATGTACATGTATTTGCTTATTCACAGTATTGTGCGCTATTTCAGCTTCGTTTATCAGGTTTGCAATAGCGGGAGGCCTTCGCACAGCTGATGAAATGATACGAGAACTTCTTGTATGACTTTCCTGTAGGTTGGATAAGTACGTGTACTCCAAAGCAACCATCGACACTGAAAATATTCCGCAATCATTGTGTCGTGTTTTGTTTCACTGGAATGTCACGTTCAACGTCTTTCGATCATACCGACTATGAACGATATATTAGAATTTTTTTTCTAATGAATGAATAATTATGTTTACACTGTTAGAAAAATCAGTACAAAACTTCATAACACGGATACGAAGTTTTTTACGTATCAGTGTTATGAAATTTTATATCATGTCAATACATGCGGCCATTTGTTATAAAATTTAGGATCAGTTTTGAAACAAAATTTCATATCATAGCTCGTTACGAAATTCAATATCTTTTCAGATACAAAATTTTGTATTATTTTTAACAGTGATCCCAACTAACATTTCAATTCTTGAAGATATCTAAAAGAATACTTAATTGAGAGATCTTTAAGAACTTTCTTGAAGAGTTCTTAAAGATATCTCTTAGAAGTGTTGGAAAGACATCTTGTAAAAGATTTCTAAAAGATGTCTTGATTCAGAGGTCTTCAAGAACGTTATTGAAGAGTTCTTGAAGATATCTTTTAGAAGTCTTGAGGAGATTTCGGAAAGATGTCTTGATTAAGACACGTTTAAGAACATAAATTTTTCAGCAGCTTTGAGGTTATATGAGCACATGATCATGAATAACACAGAATAAAACTTTGAATGTACCTGTTATTACAATCGTATTGCAAATGAGGTGATTCCATATCCATGAATTAAAAGCTTGAATCAATCATTGAGATATCAAGAAATTTGAAAGTTTGTAAAAAGTACGATTTTGTCGCCTTATGACGTGCACAATAAAATTACCGAATATCCACTTCACAACAATTCGTCAGAAATACTTTAGGAAGAATCTGCGGTATTCACGAAATATTAACGACCACTAGAACACAGAATTGATTTCTAAATATGTTTCACTAAATTTATTCATCTTTCCTATTTGTAATTACATTCAACTCTTTTGATATTTATTCATGTGATAACAGTTTGTTCAAAAGATCATTTTCACTTTGAAACTGGACACCGCTGACATATTTCATTATGTCATATTGCCAATTATGGGCGTCTCTACCATGTTGTACGTATAGCTCAAGTGACTGAGGCGTAAATATATCGTCAAGTGAATGGGTTCGATTCCCGTAACAACAAGGGTCGAAATCAGGTAAACTTTATCGGAACGCGAGAGCAGTTGAAGAAACAGGAGGGAAAGGAAAAAGAAAAGGTTAAGAATTTTTTTTGTGAACAAATTCAAGAGTCTTCCAAGACGTTTTTATGAATTCTCCAAGACATCTTTAAGAACTCTTCAAGACATCTTTAAGAACTCTTCAAGACATCTCTAAGAACTCTTCAAGATATCTTTTCGAATTCTATACGTGTTTCATAAGACATCTTTTAGGATTCGTTTCGGTATCTTTTAGAACGTTTTTTAAGACTTCTTACAAACGCATTGAGACTTCTTAAAGATATCTTTAAGATGTCTGAATGTTAGTTGGGATATCTATCTTACAGAATAATTTTCGATGAAGGGAATGTTTTGAAATTTTGATTTTTTCCTTTGTTTTGAAATTGACTTCAAGTTACCAGGAATCAAATCAATTCCCGCATAAAAATCATAAAGAAACAGAACAATATGTCATCATATATGAATCAGAATAATAGAAGTCGTTATGAATCAAATTCGTTCATTCTCACATTGTTTGAATATTTCGTTCATATCAATTATACTATCACGGAAAAAGAATTACTCGCACTATATCTGGCAGGCACGGTGTAAAAGAATAGGTGAACCAACTTCCTGGATTTTGAGGGAGTGGGGGTGTGATTATTTGTTGCAGTTTTCTCTAGTGTTTTCCAGATGTCGTATGTGTTCGAGGTAGGTTTTTGTAAACAACAATGGCGGAATATGGTAGCATCTATTTGAATTCCTTCTTCATCACAAAAATGTATTTTCATTCTCAAGGAATTGAAAAAAAATAAGTTAAAATGGTACAAAAGTGCTGTATTATTGAATGTGACAGTGGATATACGAAAGAAAAAGTATCTATGTTTCGTGCACCGAAAGACACTGAAACTTGAACTTTGAACTTTTCAAGAAATGGTTTGATGTTATCAAAAAATCGGATAATTATTTGAATAAGAATAGTTTTGTTTGTGAAAAACACTTTCAAGAATATGATATAAAACGAGGGAATATTGTACGTGATGTGATTGGAAATGTGATTTATGAAGTAATCATTCGTGAAGTGCCATTCGCTACATGGTTGTATGTTTCGAATTAGGGAATTCTAAAAACCTATCATCTGCACATTGTGATTTTTGAATTTCTATTGGTGATTTATAAAAAATAAAATTGTTTTGCAATGTTATTCCCGAAATATCAATAACGATTAATCTTTCTCTATTTTTTTCGTACTCCCTGATTTATTTGCAAAAATACTGTTCTTTGATATCAGTGAGGATTTTTTTTATGGTAAAGAAAACATTGAAAAATTTTGTATTCCAATCCGGTTCGTTATTCAATATGAGTAGTAATTGACTTTATTGTTACAAGCTCAAGCAACACCAGGAAGAATTATAATGCGGACAGTATTCTATGGACATGCTCAGAAGGTGATTATCCAAAACAGTCTCATTTGGAGGTTCTAAGCATGTTCATATCACATCTGAAACATCCGTGTGTTGCTTGGGAGTAATAATAAATGAAAAATATTATTCCATATTAATTTTTATAAGGGTATATTCATTTCATGGGAGCGGCCATTGTGGTTTACATTTGCCTACCAAAATCAGTAGCGCACTCATGTGTCATTATGTGTAAACTGCATGAAATAATCACAGCAGTTTTGAAGAGTTGGATCACCTAATTCTCTTACACCGTGCTGGCAGGTCAACATTTTAAAATAGTCACTGATCATAGAGCATTGACATTTTTGAAAACAACTACGTTCCAAAATCCCCGAATACTAAGATGGAGTTTGTTCCTATACAGCAATTTTCATTCGAGATCGAATATTGTACGGGAAAAGAAAATGTGGTAGCTGACTTTTTCAGTCGACATATTAACGGTGGGGAAAATTCGACACTTGGCCTACGATCGTTGTATATCTACATATCAATTGAATATAAAAGAAAAGCACTTGCTTGGATATCCAAATACGAAGCAAATTTTGATCCGTGGACTACCATCACTCGATGAACGAGGATTGAAACATTTCATCCACTATTATAATCTGAAGGGAATACGATTCTACCAATATTTCGGATCAAAAGGAAAAGGATCATCAGCGAAAGATTATTGAACAGGCGTGATCAGGAAACGATGTCCATCCAATATGGGAATAACTATGGAATCCATCATTGAAAGTCGCTGTTCGAATAGTCTTCTTCTTGATTTCCTCGATAGGCCTCTCGATCTTTTTCTATCCATCATTTAGACAAATGGATGTCAAATAACGAGCTTTACAAATTGTTATCCGAAATAAGTTGATGAGGTCTCTTATAAATTAAAACTATGCCGTTAACGAAATTTTATATCAAAATAGATCTAATCACTAAATATATACATATCTGTTGAATTATAATAATGAAACGCTGAGTTCGTTCAGAAAATATTCTAATTTATAATCTAACGAGACGCAGGATGTTAGTATATATTATCAATTGATTGATATCAAATATAAATATACAGACCAATGCAAAATACATTCGTTGAATTCATTGGAAGAACCTAAAAATCCTTCAATTGTTTTATGTTATTTATTGGAACCTTTACGAAATGAAATAGTATGTAACAATTATATTTCACTTATGAATGTAACATCGATATAGATTCGTGAACAGAGATAAGGAAATGTTACAACCTATAAGAACTAAGAGGAACTTTGCAATTTCATCTTGGATTTTAAGTAAATTTATTCATATTTATTCATTGAGACATCCTATACTTTGAATGATACATTCAAATATCGCAGAGACTGATAGGACCTGAAGAGATATATTTTCACGTTAATGTATAATAATGTGATGAAATTAATCACAGGTTTGAAAATGAGAAAAATGAATTTATTCATTCGCAAATATTGTAGATCCAGGGTTGAGAATAAAATTAAAAACACAAGATTTCATTTCAATTATTTAATCAAATACATGTATATAACTAAACTGTTTTTCTATCTTTTGTGTTCCAGGTGAGTGCAAAGTGAATTTTTCCAGAGTGCATGGTGGCCTTGTTGAAGAGACTCGCGAGTGAGTGTTTTTTTTCCTGGCATCGTTAAAATAGATGATCTTACATTAAGTGCGTGTGTATCAGGTGGATACAATTCAAGAACGGAAGAGGGAATGATCTTGTTTTCGTACGAGTACAATTTTATGTATCCGGTGATCATAATGCACTTTTATGATATTATTAATTTCATTATTACGGATCCATGAATCATCATCCGTACAATTGGTGATCCAAAATCTACGGATTGAGCCTCAGCGATCTTTTATTACGCTTTTTTTTTAACTTTCTCACGTATTATCGCAGATTTATACCAACGAGTGGCAGTAGTTATCATGCACGTGAAAGCATTATTCTCAGGGAATTTCCATCCTCATCATCTCCTTTTATTGTTGTATCGAAGGTTAATGCATTTCCTGTTACCGGTAACACTCTTCAGACCTTCCTATCTCGGTACGGCGATACAATTTGTTGATTGTACAACACTGCCTGCAACAGGATTGCAGATCGCTGAGGCAAATACTTCATTAATCGCACGTTAAAGGCACTCATTAATGGTACATCACGGGTTGACTATTGAACGATAATAATCGGCCACGTATGAAACTAATGATGGCTCCAGTGGTGAAGCAGAATGATTCTAATTTATGACGTTTGGACGTAGCCCATCGGTAGAGGATTATTGGGCCATATCATAATGATGAGTACTCATCTGGTTTATTCAGTTGAAATATCTAGTATTTCACACATTTCATTGAAAACAAGATTGAAAGCTTCATCATTGATTTCAAAATACCTAATTCTGCATAAATGATGAATAAAATAATAAATTGTGAATGTAAATTTTGAAGTTGATGGTCCGATATGTGTGCACGGTAACACGGTGTGGTTGATCGATACCTTTTCCACGGATTTCAAACGCTTCATTCGGATCGTAATAGGATCGGTCTTGTGTAAGCGATCGTTGATCGTGAAAATGGTTTACTTAAATATACACTGCAACAACCGGTGAGCAATTTATTAATGAATACGAGCAGTTCACCGTATAATAAGTTTCCAGAGGAAAAGAATACATTGACGTCTTGAGTTTACTGATCGTATATCTTAAAATATCGAGAGAATGTAATTGTAATGCATGATGTTGTAAAACATGCTTTGTACAGAGGACATAACGTTGAAATTTATCGCGCCATCTAATGTAACCGATAAATGGCTTGAATCATATCTGTGGAATGATGAATCTTTTTCAATCTTCCGGGGATATATTTCATAACTTGACACGTCCAAACATTATATTGTTGTAACGAACCAGATATCTGTACGTCCTAAAGTCGTAGATAGGTTCCGTTATGAATTTCATCAATGTTTTTACCGTTCCTGACTTACAACAACGACAAAAGCGAAATCGTGAATTATGCTTTTTAATAAATTCACTTTCGTAATAAATAATCTTACCTTTGGTCAATTGTGAAGAGACGGAAGGATTTTACTTGCTAAATGAATTTTCCATTTCAGTATAATGATTATTCAATTCCAATAAATCAAAATAGTTCCCAAAGCGAATCAATAATTCTAGATTGGAATAAACAATTTACTTCGATGAAGATATATGTAAGATTTTTCAATTCAACATCATATGAATTGTCACAGTAAAGTGAGATGAGATATCAATATGTAACGAGTTGACGATGATCGGATAAAATCATCTCATTTATTCCGATCAGTCTTCTGATGTATCTAGAATAGGAGAGCACCAAGAATCTAAGATCCGGTAATGATTTGTACTCTGTTTTTGATATTCAACTTGTGATTATTCCTGTTTAAAAACTCCAACATCGAATGGAACTAAGAGAGCCAATTATAAGTGAATGGTGATATGGACGGAGGAAAAAATGACGTATAGTACAATCCAGTACTTCCGAAATTTCAAAATCCGAGTCATTAAGAAACCCTTATAGTGGAATAAGAAAATTGATTCACGTGTTCATCTTCTCACGTCAATTAAAGATTCTTCACTCCGCAATGATCTCTGATGAATTTGTAACCTATGATTATCACGATGAATCACCTTGTGTTCCGGCAAAGTAACGTAGCAAGGAGCGATGATTCGATCTTCATTCTTAACCCCGATAATTCATGTTCCCATGAGACTCGCATGGAGAAAAACATTCATTACGATTGGAATCTGATTTTATTGCACGTACTTGGTGCTAAAATAGCAAAATTCCACTGTGTTATTCTGCCGAAAATTTAGCTACATTTGAAAATAATTGCCAGGGACAACTAATTGAATGTTTGAAACGGCTTAAGAATTCGCTGAGGTATCAAATCTGAGGTTGGTTAAGAAGCAAAAATTCACAAGACCTCGTGAATTTGTACGTGAGAATTCAGACACATGTTTCTAAAACAGTCCGGTGAAACATGAGAGATTTACACGATCATCACAGAATAACGGATTATTCCAATAAATTTCAATCTTTTGTAAAGCCTCTTAAAACATTGAATACTTCGCAGAGTCAAGGATTAAGAATCTTTTGAGGATCGTTAATCAATGTATCTGAACTGTGAAGAAATCGCAGCGAAGAACGTCTTTGAAATCTCGATTTCCTTCACGAAGTCACGAAGCGGTTTGATTACATTATACGGTGAACGAATTATCCTCCTTAACCGATGCAATTCATTAGAATGATAGGGAAGACAATCACAAGTAAAATGACAACCCCCCTGCGTAATTATTAATCATAATAATTCTCCCGAGCATCAGTTTATGGATCTGATTTCAAAACCTTTGTCGAACAGTCAATAACAGGTTTTGATTTTCAATGATAATTATTCCGTGGGAATGAGTCATTCTATCGGATTTCATTTGAAGACTAGGATTTTGTTGAAATAGGATGAAAAGAATTTTTGAATTATCTAATTACCTATGAGGGTTAACTGATTTATCTTTTATTCTTTCTTATCTGAGACCTTTCGATTTATGATTTCTAGATATTGTGATGAAATTAAATACATTGATTTATAGGGAACTCATAATATATACAGGATCTTTCAATTAGAATTTTCACTTTTTTATCATAAGAAAATGTGATAGTATGAATATATGGTGTATCTATTTCATGAAAACAATCCCACTGAATTTGGATTCATGATTTATAGTATATAGGAGTACAAATGTTATCTATCCTGACGTGTCGTATAGGTATTTATTTTTACAGAATGGTTCTTATCATTAATAAATAATCAAAATTAGAAATTATATTCGTATATAATAAATGAATTGACTGCGAAGAACTATAATCGGTTTCATTTGAGGCGCCTGTCGTACAAATGTCAGCTGAACTGTTGCGAATTGGACTATTAAGAATAACTTTCGTGCGCACATGAGAAAGTTCGTTTACCTTTGGCATATGCATATCTCATGAAAAGCTGTTTCCTATCATTTTATATAGAAGCAGTTAAGTCGGACACGCGATTCTAATGATTCGTACATTCGGTCAAAGACGTAACGTGATTGTGTACTCACTGCGACTTATTTTTAATTCGTCATAGTGTGTTATATGTTCACCTTTGCCGCAGACTCGTTGATCCTGAACGGTATCGAGCAGATATATTGATCGACATGAATGATTTTTTATTTTTGGATAGTCATAATTATACAGGAGGGATTAGTCGTTTGCGTTACGTGTGTACTGAATTTTAGAAGAGGGATTTTTCAGAAATCCAAACATGGATCTCATATCAAACACGTACGAAATGTTGTACATTGAGAGAAATATGAATGGCAGAAGTGACTTAAAGGACCGAGATTGGATTAAGACCTTTGAATGTCTTAAGCGCTAATTGATTTTGGTGTATAAAAAGATACCCCAGCAACGTCATCCATGGAACTGTCTACACGGAAAAAATAATTTAGCTGCAACAGCTAAGTAGCTAGCACAGACACGAACAGCCATTAAATTGGCTCCTGCGGCTGAATTTTAGCTGTTACAGCAAAAAAATTTGCATTTGTAGTCAATTTATTCGCGGTAACAGCTAAAATTTAGCTGCAGGAGCTAATTTGATGGCTGCCCGTGTCCGTGCTACACGGAGAAAAAAAATTCGTTGGAATAGCAAGAATTTCGCTGTCTTAACGAAACTCGTTTGTTATTATATGGACAGCAAGCAAGTCCGCTGAAGTGAACGGGGATTCGTTGTTTCAGCGAATCAAGCTTCGTAAAATTAGCGGAGGACTGATAATTATAACGAATCAGTTAGTAAATACAGCGAATTAGCTCATTAACACAGTGAAATGTCATCGTTAGGTTATTCAATCCGTTCAGCGAAGACGGATTCGTTAAAATAACGAAATCTTTTTTCTCCGTGTAGCTACATAGCTGCTGCAGCTAAATTATTTTTTCCGTGTAGGGCCTCGCGAGAATCTAGCCAAGGGCTAGAAAGAGTCTAGTGGCTAGCGGGGAACTTGTAAAGGCCTACCAAGTGCTGATATAATAACGCTTGCTCGGGTAAGTGAATGTAGTTCGTTGATTTTGGACGACGTGCAAATTTGAAAAGTATCCGCACATGGCGCGGAGAAAAATGCAGATCGAAAATATAGTAATTTTCAATACAAATTTGAGGAGATTTCTTAAATATTCAATGGAGATAAAGCGGTTTACACAATAAGAGAAATTTATAGTGATATTTACTTTGGAATTATAGGAATGGGGGAATATACTGACTTATAATGAAATTTACTTTAAAACATTGTAAATTTGATCAGGTTTCTATTGTTGAGCCATAGTAAATTTCATTAGAAATAAGTGTTCCTTCATTCCTATAATGCCATAGTAAATTATTTTCCCGAAGTTTGAATCGTTTATTGAAACGAATTAATAATCGGATAACGGAATGCTCAGACCCAACTTCAGTTGGAGACCCAAAATCTTGCAACACATGCCTTAAACGATGTTTGTAATCTCAAGAAGTCAATTTTAGGAGATAAACACCGATGATATATCATATTTTTTGAGTTTGAGTTTTCGTTTCGTTTTGACAAACGAAAGTTTAAGAAATATTCTTCATTTTTTTATCAAAGATTACTCTATATTTTCGATCTGTATTCTTCTCCGCGTGGATTTTAATAATTCACTGACTTTGTTTTTGTTTCAAGAAATCCCATGTGGATTCTGTATTTGTTGTTGTTGAGGGCCTTGAAGAAATGGGCAAAATTCTGCTACTTACTTTCTGAACAACTGAGCAATAAATACAAATTTTGAACTGCTGAAATTGAGCTTTGAATATGAAATTGAACCGTGAATGATGCCTTGAAATAATGCTAACGATTACCCGTGTGGAAATTTTTCCGGGCTCAGACCTGGGCCAGGTTTATAATCCCTACTCACTATGCGGCCCTGGTTAGGACACCTGGATTGGCCCCAACTTGGGGTGTTACGCTTTTAAATCTAGGCCCCCAAACTTGGCCCACATCAAGAATTCAACTTGGACCAACTTAGGGAGTTCATTTTAGCCCATATGAATTTTCAAATTTCATCCTGCGCTGGGCTCCAGGATATTTGTGTGATATTCCGCAGATAAAAGACAAATGAATTTGCTCCAGCAAAATGTTCTTTGAGGGTTAGTTTTTGATAGATCTATGCTTTATGTAAAATTACCATCAAATCAAAAACAAATTAAAATTCCCGTCCGCTCTTGTTTGTAAATTTCCAGAAAGGTAATGAAAATATTTTTTCCAATCAGCCAAAGGCGTATCGAATTTTCGGAATTCTAATTTCGAGTTCATAGGTTGTTTGAAATTCGTTTCAATTGTTATAACCTGGGAACCAAGAGCAATGGAAGAATAACTTTCAAAAACATAGAAATCAAGATATGTTTGAATTCATTCAGTGTCAGAGATTTCCCTAGTAGAAATAAAAGACAATACAATTTTGAACTAACAATATTGAGCATGCCCCCAATGTACGTCAGCTTTCATTTTCACTTAGGAGGATACGAGAATTACAATCCGAAGTATTTGGTGAAAATCCTGTTGACTATTTTCAAATACTTTATAGACCATTCTACCCACGTTAATATGAAGTATTCCGTTGTTGCATGCATATAGGTTAATAACCCCAAAAGAAAGTATTTTTTGTTTATTACCTCCTCCCGATGTTTAAAGAAAACTGAACGAGAAAAAAAAAAGTTTCGAAACACATAATAATGAAATAAAATTTAAACCAGACAGGATTTTTACCCGGATCTGACAGGTTTTGTTTGGCTCTGTCTGGCAGTTCCATGTGTGTTCAAACTGATGTACAAACCAAACAATGTCAGACAAACCTGTCAGATGTGGGTCAAAATGTTGTCCGGTTCTGTCAGATATTTTTAATAGGGGAAACAATGATAGCCAACCCAAGGCCTCTATAGAGTGCCCCCAACTGGTGCCCACATGGGCCGTGGGTGGGAAACTCTTATATTGAATACCCAAGTTATACCCTTACGGGGCTCGGACATACTTTAGGGTTTGGATTTATATTTAGAGCGAGTAATCTTAGCAGTGCACTTTGTTGCTGCATATTCAAAATTTGTGATAATTTTTGAGTCGTTCAAAAACTACGTAGCGAAATTGTATTCTAATGTAATTTTTACATGGGCATTTTTTCCGTATGACGTCGAAGTCGATTCTGCAGCTTTTATTGAATAATTTATACGGTATCGAATCTATCCGGTCGAATCATCAGTCAAAAGAATTATCTTTTGACATCGTCCTGTGCGAGCAATTTATTGCGCGGCCTTCCTTGACGTGGTGATTGTTGCTTGCCGAAGACATAGAATCGATACAGTATTGTCACAGTGGTTAAATCAATTTTATTCTCTTTCGAATCACTCACCTGTCGATACATAGATTCAAATCCATCGTACCGACTACTAACATTCCGATAAGATTACAAAGAATCGGGATGAATACTCGCACCTTGATTTCTATGGAATCAATAGACTTGGCTCGACTATCATCTTATACCGTAATTATAACGCACTGTGCGTACATAATATAAACCACGGTAAACATTGTCATTTTATTATGCAAGTGTATCGAACTATAATTACAAACGAGATCTCATACCATGAATTACAAATAAGAACATTAAAATGCATAAAAAATTCCTAATACCTGTGATCTTCGAGCCAGTTCTATAGTTCAACAACTAACATATGAACCAATCTATTTATAGATCGAATATGAGCCTCTGTAGAAAGAAGAGTTCAAATCTGTCAGGAACAATTTCTATCGCTTCTCGAAAGTAGTTCACGTGCGTTGATATCAATCGATACGTCAATCAACGTCTTTCCGATGCAATTCTTACGTTATCGGATTCCACTTGAATCGAATTGTTTGAATCCCAATTGAAAAAATCTCAGTTTGAGTTCCCCGCATAGTTTTTAACAATATCGCACATGTTCCCGAGTAGCTGAATAAATAATCGAAATAGGAACAGAAGTTACAGATGGTCTGTTCGAATCATTGCTCTTTCTTTTCTCTCATCTTTTCAAAATAATCATACATTGACACTAATTGATTCTCCTTTTTCTCTTCCTGCACATGATGAAATCATGGTTTTTTCTGATATAATTCGCCAATCATCGTGATTGTTAAGACTGGATCTTTTGTAGGTTCTCGAACTGCACCAAGCACCTTGTATTCACCTACCAAATGAAGATTCACTTTTTGTCGATTTGGTTTGTAGTTCACTAATCGATATTCTCCCTAAAACAGTTGCATAGAAGGTTAAAGAGAAAGAATGAAGGGGAAAATGTTTATTTGTTTGGAAACGGAGAAAAATGGACAGTTCATGTGTTAATTAGGGTGGCGCGGAAGACCGACTATTTTTTGTTTGAAAAATGTAAGTTTTTCATGTTCTAAGAGTTCTCTCTAGAAAAAAAAATTTCTAAAGGTCGCTCAAGATTTTGAAATATTTTGAGAATAGTCAACATTCATTTTTTTATACTTCAATTCTTTTCCCATTGCGGTAAAATTTAGCACCTAGAAAAATAGTAATTTTCTCAGAGTTACAGATCAGAATATTCATCCCCAAAGGTCGCTCAAAATTCATGAACATTTCTCAATTTATTGCTTTTGATGTGTTCAAGGGACTTTTGAAAATTCATATTAACAATCAATATGTGCTATTATTTTCAATTAATACTTCAATAGATAAGAACACGCCGCGAGATGGAAAATAAATTTCACGCATCACAGGAACATAAATTGTCCTAATAAATAAATCAAATTAATTGAAAACATTGAATTCATTGAATTGATTTGAATTAAATTAAATTAATTGATTAGATTAATCTTGTGAATTCTGAGAATTTCATTTTTTTTTATAATTCTCGAGTTTTTGTTCGAAAACATGAAAAGTGATAAATTAAAAAACGTTTATAACTTCTGAGCGACTTTTAAACATAAATATCTTGATCTGTAACTTCGAAGGAGTGACTATCAAATTTTTTTTACGATCTCATCTTGGGAGAGGATTCTCAAAACATGAAAAATTGACATCTTTTCATACAAGTTACAAAGGAAAAACATTGTTCGTTTTTTTTTTGCGCCACCCTAGTGTTTATCATAAACAACAGAATTGATGTGACAGCCATATAGTTGGTCGTGATGCCCAAGTAATCGTTTGCATCACATTTGATCAACAAATTTGTTAATGCAACCATCCATCTTGCTCCCTGTAGTTAGAGATTTTTCATTTTACCGGATGAATCGGGCATTTTTTGAGTTTCTCATTCTGCGAATAGACGATAGCATTCATAATATCTCGACCCACTGTTGTATCATCGAAAATTTCACATACAGGCACTGATACTTCAAATAACATTTGATCCTTATAATATACTCTGATTGATATCTAAAAAAATGGTGTATGAACTTAATTATTAGATACATAACATAATATCGAATATAAAATGCGTGTTTCGATAGAATTAGGTCGATTCATTATTAGCTAGTAGATAATTAAATACTCCCTGCTTGAACCATCTGAGCTGCAGTAAAATAAGTGAAAGAGTAAACACTTGTGAAAAGTATTCGTAGATATAAATGATCATACACACATATTAAACATGGAAATGATTATATAAGCAAAATGTCAGTAGTTGATATTAAGATTTGAGAATTTATTGAATATTAGAATTTAGTTCGACACGTGGTTTATGTTATTGAGTTACTGGAATTGATAGTGAAATTCAATGAAGATGAATGATGATTATATCGCGATTAAAGTAATCTTTCTGAGGATGGATTTTCTCCACTTGTTTCAATAACAATATAATTGTATCGAGTATGATCGTAATCGTACCGATGAGTCATTACACTGTTAGAAAAATCTGCCTGAAACTTCATAAGAATACTATGAAGTTTTTTACATAATCATTTTATTAAATTTCATAATAAAATATTAAATTCAATAATATAAGTCTTGACGTTTAGAATTTTTTTCTCAATGTTGATAATTTTGTTCTCAATTTTTTATAATATATTTGTGAAATTTAACAAACAATTGTTACATTTTAGAAAGAAATTTTGAAATTTCATCATCAAAATTAAATTTAAGAATTATTATTGAATTCAATATGAAAATATGGTATTTCATAAAGAATTTTGTATTCAATTTAAGAATTTTTCCAACAGTGTAGTTCTTAAACTAATCGTAGAATTTCCCAACACATATAACAGCTAAAACTTGTCTGAAGATATTGCGTGAGATATCTATCACACGGAGAAAAAAATAAACTACTTTTTTCTATTTTGCTTGCTAAACCAAAAACAGGAAGGTTCGTAAAATGGATTTTTACATAAAAATACGGGAGATTACAAATGAATAACTGAATTTTACTATACGCTTTATGAAATTCAACGTTCAGCGTTTGAAATTTCAAACTGGTAATATTTTTGTGGAAAAATTCATTTCAAAAACCTTCCTGTTTCTAGTTAACTAAGGAAAATAACAAAAGTTATTATATTTTTGAGCGGCATTTTTCTCCGTATACATATTTTTTAGAGAATTGTCCAAAAAATATCTGATGGATAACTAAAAAAAATGTCTTACGCCACCAGACAAGTTTTAGATGTCGTATTTATGGGTCAACATTATATCGTGGAAAAAATCCTCTTAGTTTGTTTCAAAACGTCACGTTAAAAGGTAAAACTTACTTTCATCTTGAATATAAACTTACTCAGCCGAAACTAACAATCAAAAATAAAAATTCTTAAATTTAATGGAAATAAATGAGTTATGAAATTTCAGAATTTCCTATTAAAGTATAAGAAATTATTTATTAACTTCACAAATATTTCATTGGAATTAAAGAAGAAAAATTCTTAGAATTGAGAATTACATATTATGATTGAATATCATATTTTGAAATTCAATTTTTCAAGGGAGATGTGCCCGGGAAAATTGATTTTCAGATCTCATGGATTAGTTTCACGTAGATCTAAAAAATCGACTTGGATCTACACTGTGAAAAATCATCGGAAATTTCCTGTGTACATCAATCGCATTTATATGAAATTCCCCATACATTTATCTGAAAATTCTGAACTTCATGGGATTTTTCTCAAAATTTCGCAGTAAATTTCCGGACAAGTTGGAAAAATTCCTAACGCATGTATGTGTTAATTACTTCACATGAATATATAGGAATTTTCCGATAAAATTTTTTACAATGTATTCAAATCTATGAAGCAATGAATTTTCGCTGAAAAAATTTCAAGTTCAGGTAAGATTTGAAATTGAAGGAAATAGGTAGTCAATGTACGCAAATAATTGTAATCAATTAACGTGAAATTTTTGTTGATTTCAATCTACTCAGATCTAATTTGATTCATCCAGATCCAAATAGATCGACATCTTCATTTTTGGGATTGGACAAGATCCAAATCATTTTTCCCATGATGTGCACATTTTGATATTTTTTTACAAAAAATACTGGATTGAATTCACATATATCAAAATCTTCTTTGAAGAAGTTATCAATTTAAGTGGAACCATTTTTTGTTTGAACCCACCATTCTCTAAGTGTATTGTCTCAAAAATATTGATTAATTTTTGTGTTCAGAGGATTCTACTAGGTGCTAAAGCATACCCCATGGAACATAAATTTTTCAAGTCATCGCCATATTTGAATATACAACTCCAGCATAAATCACTTGAAAAAATTAATTTAAATTCAGTCCCTTTGTTGGAAAATTCATCAAACAATGTTCATTTCCGACTCATTGATGCGGAAGCCGCCTTTAATATCAACCGTAGTTTCAAATTCATGAAATTTAGAATGTACCACGTTTGCTGCTAAGAGCAAATGCATTAAGAATTTTTATCTAATTAGTCGGGTAATTGCAATAAGCGTAGAGATGAAAACCAATAAAGTTGTTGAATAAATTTCACAAATGACATTGGTGTAAGTGTTATGCCAGGAGACCCGTCATCATAACGTTGAAACTTTCATTCTTCAACGAGTACCATTATTTTTATCAAGATAATAAACTACTATACGTCTATTCTGTATGCAATGTAATTAATATTCATACCTCAAGATTGTTTGGTATGGAAACCGGATTGAGAGTGAAATTGACATTCAATCTGTTCTCTGGTTCCTCCTCTACGATGTTCGATGAAAATTCCTTGAACCATCGTTCATCTATACTATCGACGTTCAGTGACTTGATGTTGATGTACGAAGGTTCCTGGGTGTAACAGAAGAACGTAACTTATCATTAACATAATCATTGCCCAGATTCACTCTTCAAACTACCAATCTTATCACAACAAATGAAATCTGCAATGACATTCTTGGACTTCTCGGAGATGTTTCTTCGTCAAAACACTAAACTATTCAACGACATATATTTGTTTAATCACACTTACCAAACAAACACTGTTATTTATAAAAAATATACATAGAATAAATAAACATGAAAAAGCTGATAATAAAGATTTCATTATATCACAAAATAATTCCAATAATTCTTAAAAGACACTTGGTTACTCGCCGTTCGACAGAACTCATTTTAATTACGGGAAATGTATTTAAACATTTTTATGACAGTGTGTAAGTTTTTTCATGTACTGTTATCGAATATAAAAAGAATGTTTTGAGGAAGTTTCATTCTATGAAACACACACTCAAAACAAAAACGTGATCATTATTTAGAGTTTGTGTCCAGTGGAATGCAATACAAAGATTTAAACAATCATTCTTGATACTGATATTTCAGTGGCGCAAGAGCATTCGTACATAATATGCATTTATGTTGTTGTATTTAAATGCGAACTGATGTGTATTCTTCGGATTTTGAATTCTTATACAAAGAAGGAAAATCTGAATTTGAGGAGTGGAAAATATTCTTTCAATACATTAAGCATAAATATTTGAATGGTCTTCATTATTCGTCCTCAAATTAGGAAAGTCATCGACAAAGGCCTGATGGAGGCCTTATATTAAATTTTAACATTATCAAAAACTTTTGTCCCGATATAATTATTTCTTTTGGAAAATATACACTATGAAAACAATCTACTCTATTAGGGTTTTATAAACATGTCATGAAACTTTTCTTCTTAATTTCAATAAAATATTCGTCAACTTGATCAATGATTCCTTATATTTTAATAAGAAATTCTGAAATTTTATGACCCCTATTGAATTTAATATACCAATATTGAATTTCACTCCTGGTAGAAATATTCTATTGAATCCCATTACGAATGATGAAATTGCTGATTCAATACCATTGAATTTCATTGAAACCTATTAATTCTCCCATTCGTCAATGAGATTTTATAGAATATTTGCAACAGGGACAAGAAATTTTCCATCAAATACAAAAATTTTCCCCACAGTGTGTATATTATCTCATTCTGGCAGTCCTTGTCATTTGAATTCTAAATTTGAATTTCCAATTTTCACTTCAAATTTTGCGTTTCGAGTTCGAATTTCAGGTTTAAACATAAGAATGCAAATTACCTACTATAATTCCCTACATCGCTATGTAAATTGAAGATATTTTTTCCCCATAAAGCCTTGTAAATAATCATAACGCATCACACGTTATGCTTTTGATAATATTGCATAAGTCAAGTTGATGCGTTTTTGTACTCTCAAACTTTAAGGGAACCTTCTACATTTTATGAAGGTGATTGGGATGCTATGAGAGTGTACAGAGGTCATTCACTAATTCCTCAGAAAGATTTTTCGCTTATAATGATATACCACAAAAAGGCTTGTCATCTGAAACCTGATGGAAACCAGTAGTAATGACATGGATTTTTTTGCGTAACCATTGAGGAGAGAAAACACTATGAGTGGAAATAAGAATTCTTAATGACAATGATAACCTGTGCAATAGCAGAGAATAACAGAAGACGAGCTAGGACAAAGGGTATAATCATTGAAGAATGTTTATTACAAAGCGTGGCTCGTTATTTGTGACAATAACTAGCTGGGATTCAAATTTTGTGGATTGAGAAGGGTTCCATCTTTCCCCATGAATTGGATTCGCACTTGAATTTTCATTTCCCGCGTACTCGCCACGACATAAGATGTACATTATATTATATAGGTGTGCATGTGTTTCCAAATCCCGAACAACGCACACGTCGCTAGACTCGTCTTCTTTCTCTTTGCAAAAGAGAAACGAAAGAGCGTTATACCGAAACGATCTGCGATAACCTGTAGCATTTCCTTGCTCCTTCTCTCACCGTGGACTGTATAGAATTGCGGAGGAACGTTATATACAGCACGATTTCGATACGTGGCGAGTCCTTTCGGGATCGTAACTATGTAAATCTTTGACTGGCTTTTGACAGGGAATAGAGATTATCAGTTGCGTTGTGTTCAAGAATAACTGCTGGCAATTCGTGATTGATTATAAACGCTTCAAACAAATTCCGAATGATAGAATCATTTCTCAAAAGTTGCAAAATTTTGGAATATATATTTATTCTCGAATGACAATAATTCGATACCGATGTCGGACAAAGAACATAGTTGGTAACGACACTTCTTCGATAGATGATGCAAACGATAGTGTTCCTTGGTTATGCGCGTTTTTAAAACACCGGGGAAGAAGAAAAACAAGAAAAAGTTACGGCGATGTTCGAAACCTGCCGTTGCAATGATAAAACACGTAACACGACATGGACATTTCTTATGTATTACTCTCGTATGAATTTTTAATGATCGTTCATAATTATTATGTCGGAGAGAATACAAATTTATCAAAAGTGACTCGAAGTATGTTACCGTGAGGATAATTCTGTTTTGTTCCTTTTTCTTCTTGCATTTTTATGGAAATTATTTGATGTTTTTTTGTTAATGAATAGTTTGGTGTATAGATTAATTATATGTGATTCGTTACTTGGAATGAAGGATGTCACTCGCACCTGGAGAAATGATCTCATCGGAGTAATTACGTTCTTTGTAGGCGCAGTTATCGGTAAGGCTGCGTACGATGATTGCCCAAGATTCGCAGGTCCTTTGGATATATTCGGAGGGAAATCGGATATATCGGTAATTGTATATATAACTTGGAATTCAAAATGACACGAATTTTTGTGAGTTGTAAGTTTGTAGTTGCAACAAAACATTTGATTGATTTGAATAAAGTTTGATTGAATCAACTAAATATTTATTCAATCGAACAAATATGCAATATTATATCACCCCAAAAAATTTAATATCAAAATAAAAGTATCCCTCTCATTTTGATGCAACTTCTCCTCTAATATATGGTATCAAAAGTATTCCTCTTCATTTCAGGGGATGAGTCTTGATATTCATTTGTTCAAAATCGTAGAGGGATCTTTTCTGATTGAGAGGGCTTTTTCTTCTCATTTACAGATTAGTTTTTTTTTGGGTGTATGAAATTAATTCATCCAATCAATTAAGTATCTTGTTGCGACCATTCAATCAAATATTCCATTGTTCTCGGACATTTTTCCTCTCAATGTATAAAATAGACTCTTCCCAAACGCTACAAGAAGTGAAATTATGATTCTTAGTTGTTTGCGGTTTGTCAATTTACAACAGTGAAATCTCACTCACCAAGAAACACTCTGTATATTCACTGTGGAATCAGTGACTGACTCTTTGTTGCATTGAGATCACTCTGCTTAGTTTGTTTAAAGTATGTTGAATAATACAACCAGGGTCCATTCACTGGTTATAAAGTTAACCTCCATTGATTCCGTTCAGCAGTTGACTATTAATGTAAGAACAGTGAGATTTCACCAACATAGCGTATATCTTCTGGTGACGTCCTCAGAAGATCTGCAACCATTCCTTTTGTTCGTGTTGCAAGCATGTCAGAGAGGTGCGCGATTAGTTCGTGAATAAATAGCGGCTACTTTCGGTAGCTGATCAAAACAGTTGCAACAGCTTTACTGTTACTTCACTTGAGATATACAGGTTGGTTGAAAAGTTCCTGCGCTCACCAAGAGATAGCACTGCTAGCTCAAAACTTTTTTTTTCTCAAGTTTTTATATCTGTCCTGAGAACACATGCAAAGTTACAAGTCATTCTGTCAATTCATTCTTTGTTTACAAGCCATTTGAAGTTGACGTGTCATTGATTTTTCTTAATATGGAAAAAACTGAATATCGTGCAGTCATTAGATTCTTTGTTTTGAAGGGTTTAAAAGCAAAGGAAATGTATGCCCAATTGTTAGAAGTGTATAAAGAGTCCTCACCTTCAAAACGCACCGTTGAATTTTGGGCTGGTGAATTTAAACGTGGTCGTACTAGCCTTGAAGACGATCCACGCGAAGGACGACCAAAAACTGCAACCACAGCAGAAATCATTGAGCATGTACATAATATGGTTAGTGAAGATCCAAGTTTGACTAAGCGTGAAATTGCTAATGCCATAGGCATCTCAGACGAACGAGTACTCCATATTTTACATGAAGAATTACGTATGAAAAAACTGTTTGGAAAGTTAGTGCCGCACACGTTAACAATTCAACAAAAACTGGATTGAAAACAAATTTCTCAGCGTAATTTGGAGCGTTTTAAGCAGAATAAAACCGACTTCTTGCGTCGTTTTATAACTATGGATGAGACTTGGATCTACCACCATGATCCTAAATTGAAACAAGAACGTTTACAGTGGACTGAAGCTGGTTGTTCAGCTCCAAAGCAAGTGAAGTCACAACGATCAGCAAAGAAGGTTATGGCATCAGTTTTTTGGGATGCAAAAGGAATTTTGTTCATTGATCATCTTCAGAAAGGTAAAACAGTCGACTCCGAATATTACTGCAGCCTTTTGGATCAGCTGGATGAAAAAATTCGTGAGAAAAGACCTGGTTTAAAGAAGAAAAAAATCATTTTTCATCAAGATAATGCACCTGCTCACAAAAGCGTTTTGACGATGGCTAAATTCAAAGAACTCAAGTACGAATTGCTTGAACATCCACCGTATTCGCCAGATTTGGCTCCTAGCGACTACTATCTCTTCAGAAATCTCAAACAATTCCTTCGTGGAAAGCATTTTTCGTCGAATGAAGAGGCCATAGCAGCCGTAGACGGTTATTTTGCAGAGCTTCCAGAAAACCATTATAAGGATGGGATAAAATTATTGGAAGATCATTGGACCAAGTGTATTGAGCTTCTAGGAGATTATATTGAATAAAAAAATATATTCCGTAACAAAAACTGTATTCTTTCATTTCGAGCGCAGAAACTTTTCAACCAACCTGTACGTAGAGAATTATTTGAAAAATTCCCTCCATGGAATGGCTATTCGGATGAATGTAAAACTTTCAATCTTCAATAATGAATGACAAACCATTTGATCAAACTCCCCTCTTCCTACAATATTCTTCAAATTCTGAGACATCTAGAAGAGAATTATATGTTTGTAGTATATCGATCGACGGAGCACAACCAAAGTAAGCAATCCACGAATACATTGGCCTTTACCGAAACGCATTAGGTATAGATTATGGTCGGCAATCTGTTTTCGTGTACTGAAGAATAAAATGAGATACAGGAATCGATGTCGGGTTTTGAAAACAGAAAAGGATAAATAGACAGATAGGAAAATGAATAAAGAGAGAAAACTGAAGAAATATAAGAATGAGAAACAAGACAATGAATGTGAATATATGCCGCTCTATAATTAAAAAAAAAGTTCCAGAGGCGAGGTCTCAAGTTGTGTGTACACATTCTACCATTCACTTGGCCTGAGACCTCACGATTGTAAATCGTATATCGCGATTGATCCCGTCGTGATAAAAAAAGGAGAGGAAGGAAAGGGATACATGTGTACGTGTAAGGACAGATAACAGGGATTTGTGAATTGCGAACAATGTGCGAAGTTTGTTAGGTGGATATCGCAATGGGAAAGAATACTTCAATATATTTGAGAAGAGGACATACTTCTAACATGAAATTAGAAAGATGATTGACGCAGAGGAATATTATATTGAACGTTCTTCCGTGAAAATATAGAAGAATTGTTTCCACCGATATTCCCAATTCAATCAAATCTTAAGATTTCAATTGACATCAGACTAAGAATCATATATTTTGAGAGATGTAGAGATTTCACAGCATAATAATTATCGACACCGGATTATATGCATTCGCAGATATGCATATGCAAAACGCATATCATGACTTTTTCATACAATTTTGCATATAATGATATTTTTTCGTTGATAGTGCATATTTTAGTGTAAAATGTTAAGAATTTCCAGAATTTTCAACTTTGAGGTATCATCAAATTCTTTTCCTAAGAGATTCTTCAGAGTTGTATTCTGGAGACTTTACTGTCAGACCCCAAGGTTTCAATCACGGTGAAAAGAAAAACTTGATTCCAGTTAAAATATAAGCTGAATTTAAGATGCAGCCGAAAGAAGACTCATCAGACTTAAAGTCAGCTACTGGAAAACCTTCTCAAACTCAAACAAGAATACAGCTTACATTGATCCCTATTGAACTGAAATTAAAACTGATTTTGAACTGAAATTCAAAGCGAATTGTTCCTGGTAAATGGGTTCGTCCATTGTTTTTTGTTTTGTTCTTCTCAACATAACGTTACCTATCGACGACGAGGACGTTGTTTGTGTTTATTCGGAGAATGCAAAATGAAAGTTCCCTGTTGTGTGAATTTATTCACTTCACTTGTTGACTATTCAATTATATCATGATCGTAGTTTTTGAAGATTGAACATCTTTAACCCTCATCGGGAGATTCGAACCCACATTGTTGCTGGAATAACCTGTCCTAGTCCTTTGCGTTTAACCACTTCGCCACGGTACCGTTTCGATCGATGCATGTGATAAATAATTTAATAATAGTATAATTTGATGGTATGTGTAGTGTGGAGTCGAAGATAAATTTGGAAAACATTTCACGGGAACTGAGAATTAGTGAGAATGTGAATACCCCCAAAAGTTTGAATTAATTCCAATTTGTGTTGTAATGTTGAAGTGAAAGTGTCGACATGAAAAATCCATTGACAGTGCGGAAAATCCAATAACAACCTTTTACGAAAGTGATATTACAAACTGCTACCGAATTTGTTAGACACCTTGAATAATAAATAAAAAACCTGAAATAATTTGACTGAATTGAAACTGTCATTAATCATATGCAAATATATATGTGTACGTATAAACAATTGTAACACTGAAAATGAAAGAATTCTAATCTTATTTTCAGATATTTTTTACTGAATTATCCATCAAACTCTACATGGCTGCGTATAAGATATGCATTGCTGATAATCAGCATATTATCCGGTTTAATTGAATTTAATACGGCCATAACTGTTTTTCATCCCATATTACGGCTGAAATCGTAACATTGCTGATTTTGAGCCTCATCTGAAAATCAGTCGATCATGGAATTAAGATTTACTTTTTACTGTGATACAGCAGGAGGGTCTTTAACTGAATTATCGTAATGAAAATAATAGAAGAAGTTGCACAATTGATACGCGCACTTCTAGAATCATTCTCGATTGAAATCCGAAATAAATTATGCCCTGTGTTTTCAAAGAATCCAAATTTCAAAGTGCTCGAACGAGTGAATTCTTATATTAACGGGACAAATCAAATTCTGCCTGAAATGATTTCTATGAAAAGAGCACCATATGTTGAATTCTGTTTGATAACATCGGTAGATGTAGAACGCTCATTTTCGGCTTATAAATTGATACTTAACGACAAGCATCACAAATTTCAAATAGAAAATTTGGAAAGATACATAGTAGTATATTTTCATATGAATTATAATTCATAATTTGGGATTGATGCTCCGGAAACAATTGTATTGTTGAATTTTTATTTTCTAAAATATATCATGCAATTTGCGGAGATTTATTTGATTTATAAAGCTCAGATTTTGTATTTGAGCAATAAAATGTTAATTTCAAATCAAATTGTGACTTCTCCATTAGTGCATATTTGGTCCTTTTTCCGTGCATATTTGCATGCATATTTTGGCATTTTGGTAGTGCATATAATCCGATGTCTAGCCATCAATATGGTTTTCTAATAACACACTTCAATTTCTCAACGATTACATTGGCCTCGATGATTACAAGCCTTCCATCTTCGGACACGCTAGAAGAGTTTTGACAGTAGGATGGCTCAAAACTTCATATACAAGTCAAATATCCTCCTTAATAACAGATCCCATCATTGCAGTTTGTTCCTGTTACCGAACATCTTCATTCACCTAAATTCGAAAATCACTCATCCTTGAAATGGGATCGAACGTGAAATGTGTCAGTGCATCAAGGTCATGGAAAGTACGCTCTCATAATCGATTAAATCATCCGCATAATTGCACGTGCGTGCTATCAATGATTTATTATTCACAATTCAATTTTCAATATTTCTCTACATTAAATCACGATTGAGTTGAATTCAGATGAACTAAAGAAATAGAAAAACCAGAGATTACTATTACAAACGGTGTCCCTGAAAAAGCTCGTTCGTACTCAAGTCATTCTATTCCTTTTCTTTCAGAAGATTGCGATACACGTAGTTGAAACAACCAGGAGATACGCTTTTAATTTCACGATTATAAATATATTACGACAATTTTTCTTTTTGTATATTCGTTAATTAGTTTGGTTAATTCAAAAACATGATTTGTGATAATCAACTGTCTACCGGAAAGACTGTTTCCCGTATAAGTTTCACGACTCGCACGAATATTGTATTGAAATTATCGGATTTACTCATAGAGATATTTACGTGTAGTGTAGAAAGTATGATTGTTGTGTATTCTATGAGAGAATATTACGTCAATCTTTACGTTGATTGTGTTGAATTGAAGGCAATAAGAAATACTGTGAATGTGAAATCGAATGTGTAACGACCTTTAGGGATTGTAATTTCTGTCAATCAAAGAGCATAATCGGAAAATATGAACAGAAATTCGACAGAAATAGGTCAGCGATAATGGGAGGGAATACGTTTATGTTGTGTTTGTATGGGTTGAGGTTGAAACAAGGGATTTTTAGGTCACAGTCTTTGCAGTTGAATTACAATCGATATAAACAATACAAAATAATTTGTTCATTTGAATAATTTTTATAATTGATTTGATAATTTATGAACTTTAAGTGAGAAGATTTATACACGGAGAGAAAAAATTTGCTGACGCAGCAAATCGAGGTATTATATATAGAATAGCAAACAAATTTTGCTGGGATAGCAAACATTTTTTGCTGCCACGGCTAAAAATTCCTTTTTCTCCGTGTAACACAGTGAAAAGTACAACTTACTTCCAACCTTAATATTGGCTTATTTTGGGATGCAGTCAAAACTATCCCTATTTCAGCTGAAGGTAAGCATCCAAAACAAATGCCGTTACAATGGAAAAGACTAAATTTCAGTCAAGTTTTTCAAGTAAGATACAGCCACTTTCAGTCAGACTTGTTACAGTGAACTTTTCTCTGTACTCGATAAGAAACTCATCTCCTGGACCTTGTGAGATTAATCTCATTCTCGCTCTCGTCCTGACAACCCGGCTGCAAAAATACCGTTGGCCCTAATATACTGGAAATTCAAGTGTTTTATTTTCATACATACATGTACTGTGAAAAGAGTTACATGATTAGTCAACATATATCGATTTGAAATCCGACCTAATGTAGCGTAACATTGGAGATAATCTATCGTCTTGATGCATATAATTTAAAATATCAATAGCTAACTGATGATCCATTATACATGAATATGATAAGTAGTTGATAAAGATATGATGTAATTCATAATTTATTATATTAATCTGTGATAATGATCAATTGATTATTGATATATTATATTATGTGTGAATAAAATGCTATATTAGGTCGTACACGGAAAAAAATGACCACGTAAGAATTACATCCCTGGTGAAAATGGAAGCAGAAGGGAAAAGTAAATGAAGCGTTTGCTGGAAAGTAACAGAAAAGTTACTGAAAAGTATACGGAGCCTCAACGAAAGGTGTAAGCAAAGTATGTGAAGCGGGAATTGAAACAAACAAAGCGTACACAATCGAAAGAAAAAAAATTAAACCTCTTTGCGGGGATCGAACCAGGAACTTCCACCATAGTGTAAGAGGGTCTTATCAATTAAGCTATAGACCGCAGTTGGCATTGCCTGCTCAAAAACATTATTTGAACTCAGAATAGATATAATTCGCACACGCTTGATGTAACCTACAGTTACGTCACATGAAGCGTGTTTAAAACGGGATCAAAAGCTTATGGAGCGTATATGGAACGTATGATTCCATCACTTTTCAGCAAACGAGCATCACACGCTCCAGGAAGGGGGAATTGAAACATTTTCCGCTTCGTATGCACTTCCGTCGCGTTTTGTGTATTCATTTTCACCAGGGATGAAAAGTGAGGTTATAATTACGGTGTGGATTTCATGTAGAATTTACTCCAGAGTCCTGTTGGATTTACATTGTTATCATGGGTACCATGGCAACACGCCTGCCGTTTACTTCAGTACCAATGCACACATAACATTGGTCCCAATGTGAAAGTTACTCCAATTGCACGCACTTCAGCAGTTATGTCAAAATAACAACAACCAATGCAGAATCCACACGTCATTTTTTTCCGTATATTTGGAACTAATATTCGTCAACTATTAATGCAATTTCTTTAATGTGTGAGCAAAGCAAGTGATGAAGCTGAAACTGGCAGCCGTGAAGCTAGCAGCCGATTGTCGTAACATTTCACACAAAACTTTTTGCGAAGATTCGCATACTATACATAAAACGTTTAGTGGAATGCTGCACGGAGAGAAATTTGTAGTTAAATTTACTATGTTATTATTGTTCCCGAGGAACAGACTGAACTGTGACGGGTTCCCCCATAAAACATAGTAAATATGATCAGCATTCTATTGTTGTACCATAGTAAAAATATGCCCTTCATAGTAAAATCCGACAGAATTCAGTCTGTTCCTCGGGAACAATAATAACATAGTAAATTTAACTACAAATTTCTCTCCGTGTACTCAATCGGTTTTCGGGGTGAACAAAGCTGCAACCAAGTTTACCCGTACAGCACAACCACCGATCCTCCACCTGAGACTTCGGTGGACCAGAGGTGGAGAATTGGTGGAGAAATGGGAGCCGTGGAAATAAGGGAGAAATAAGGGAGAGTCTCCGTTGAGGCAACGGAGAGGCGACGGAGAAATGTCCACCCCCTGTATTTTCAGTAAAACTTAAATTCGTGAATTCATACATTCAGATTTGGTTACGTAAATGCACCAATAAGAATTATATCGAAAATACAGGGGGCGGACATTTCTCCGTCGCCTCTCCGTTGCCTCAACGGAGACTCTCCCTTATTTCTCCCTTATTTCCACGGCTCCCATTTCTCCACCAATTCTCCACCTCCAGTCCACCGACGTCCTAGGTGGAGGATCGGTGGTTGTGCTGTACGGGTAATTAAAAATCACAATGGTTGGCTGCTAGCTTTAGCCCAAACAGCACCGAAAGTTCTCAAAACGTTTTAAAAACGTGTCCAAAGTCCCACAGATGTTGGTTTCCAAGAGCACATTTCCCAAACGTCTTAGGAACATTCATTCAATGTGTTGGGGAGCACGTTTTGGGAACATTGTTTACACATGCTATGGGACGTTTTCAGAACGTTTTCGAGACTTTTTATGAAAACCAAGTATTTTATCTCTAACCTATACAAATGTATATTTATAGTTTTACTAGGGAAATAAGTACCAAACAACCATCAAAATATGTTTTCTATTGAAGATTTGGAGAGATTCCTTTCCAGAAGTTCAAAACTATTGGCAGAATGTAAGTTATCAAGAATTAAGTCAATATATTAAGATTCACATAACCTCAAAATTGACGCGAAACAAAATTTCACCATCTGCAATGTATTAAAGAGATGCAAATGTAATTTATCAAATCTATCTATACAGGCTTCACCGCAGTTCATTTGCATCTCCTCGAAATGGAGAATATTAAAAGATTTGGCACAAGTTTGATCTTTAACAAATTCTCATTTAACATGTTCCATAAACGTTCCATAGAAACCTAAATAAGACTTTACCGGACATTTGTACATCCCTGGAATGTCTATGCAATATTTTTAAAACGTCCTGGAACATTTTTTGAACGTACTTCTTGTGACCAAGTACGTTCTCTGAACGTCCGAAGAACGTTTCAGTGCTGTCTGGGAGGCTGCTAGCTTCAGCTCCGTAAGCTGTTTCGAAAAACCCGAGCGAAGCTATCGAACTTGATAGAGCGCCATTTGAATGATGAAATCGAAAGCTTTGCTGGAGAAGTCATCATTTTGTGCTGCCCCGACTAAAGAAATCGCTGTCACAGCTAACAAAATTGCTATGATAACAAAAACTTTATCGGCACAACAAAAAATGTGCTACTCCAGCAAAAGGTACTCAGCAAAATCAGATTTGGCTGTCACAGTAAATTTCTTTTTTCCATCCTTGAGAGAGTATGCGTAATTTTGGATAACCTCGAGAAATTTTTGGTGGAATGTCTACCGATTTGATCTGCTGACAGTTTTCAATTCGATAACAAAACACATGAGATATTATTCCCTCAAGAACTACGAATCATTGTTACGATGAGACAGTTTGATTAGACACGACTAGTTGAAATTCTTCAACTGTTCATGAACGAACGAGGATTGATACATACTATCATTCCAATACATGTTTCTGAAGGTTCACGGGAACAGAAGAGACGATGATAGATGATGATCAAAACAATATTCATTCATTCACAAAAGTATACAAGACATTCCGATGATCGATATCTTGTTACACCTTACACGAAACCGGACGGTAGACACCTGTTTAAAGGTTCGGGAATCGAGCAAGCGTATAAAATCGTTCTTGTTACGTAATTATTATATGATGACGTAGAGGTAATAATATTATAATGTAAAGTCGAAACTGAAAGTTCGTATATCGAAAGTCAATCAGATTTATTACGACATCATTGTACGTCGAGTCCTAAGATGATGATTATTCCATAAAGTCAGTAAACGTTGTCCTAAACCAACGCGAAGAGTTGATTGTATACGACGCATACGTTTGGAAATGAATCATAATATGTCTGGGGCACCTAAAGTCCATCCAATTAATGATTCAACCTCTCGAACAAAATACTTCGTAGGAGATTCGTTCGAAATTCAATCGAAGTATATGATTCATTCTTATCATTTCAATGTTCAACTTTGATGTAGCTCGTTGTTACAAATTCCACTGTTGTGGATTTTCCTTTCCATTGAGCCATGTTAACAGCGAAATCTGATTTTGTTGGAGCAGTAAATTCCCCTCCGGGACAGCAATTTTTGAGATGAAGTACTAAAAAATGTTGAATTTTCTGTATATAATACTGAGGACGTCGCTAGTCCAGCGAAAAATTTGCTGTTCTAATTATTCATGCACGGAAAGACCGGGTCTATTAATATTTAGAAAAATGACTGTCAATTTAGGGAAAACGAGGATAGCTGAAAAATATTCGTAGTGAGTCTACTACAAATTCGCAGTCGATGTATCAACAATTGACAGTTTCACTGTGAAAAATACCAATGAACCTATCAACTGTTAATATTCTGACTACGAATATTTTTCAGCGATCCTCTTTTTCCCTGAATTGACAGTCATTTTTCTAAATGTTGATAAATCCTTTCTGAATGTTAACAGACCCGGTCTCTCCGTGTGTTGTTCTGTGAGCAATCCAGTCAGCTGTGGCGGAGAATTGGCAACTATGTGAGCAAAAAGATCAACTACTTTGTATAAAATCTAGCGGATCTGGGTGAACCAACCAGCGACCAAAAATTTCGGTTACATTTTGGTGAAAAATCTTGGTTTTGGTAATTTGTTGATCGCTTAGGACATTTTTTTCAACAAAAATTGACCGAAATCCAACAAAAATTCAACCAATCTCAATTTAGTGACTTTTTCCTGGGTTTTTACCTCAAAAATATCCAAAAAATTCCAAAAACAGACCACATCTTTTGGTGGCAAATTTGTTCTAAGCAACCGTCAGTTCTGGGTCACAAAGAGGTCATTTATGATAAAAAAACCATCTGCAATCGCTATAGGGCAACACCTCGATGTGCTGCGTGAACAAATTTTTTCCTCCGTCAGTATTCCATGAAAGTACAAATTTAATCACAAACAAATGAATCCAAAAATGAATAATATATATATATATAATAAATTTCGGAATTTCAAACCCATAAGTTTTCAATCTCAGTTCAAGTCACGAAATGAGGTCACGAAAAAGACTTGGCAATTCTTGTTCATAAACGTTGAAAATAATAGAGTTCCTCGATTACGTACGTTTTGAAAACACCAGGGAAAAGAAAGTAAAGAAAAAAAAAAATATAGCGATGTCTCGAAACCTGCTGTTGTAATGATAAAACACGCAACATTAACATACATCACTCTCATATGAATTTTCAACGGTCGATTATAATTATTATTGTGTTATATGCACGTAGAAAGAGAAATATAATTCTGACGCCAAACGGATTTTACTGAAACAAAATGGCTTTATTTTACACATCAAATGATGCCAATTAATACACTTTTGATTGTATTTTGACAAAAGAGTCAAAAGAGTGGTGTTTATTGTGGAACAGCATTTCGTTGCAACAACTTTACTATGAACAATGTATTATCTTGTATACGTGATTGATTTCATTGCTGTTCGATATATAAACTATATTTAAGTTATTTCAAAAGAACTCTACTTTCACAGAGACAATGGTTCAGCGGCAGTGACGTTACATTTGATCATACATACATGAAACAATCACGCTGGAATAGATCGCGAAGTAATTCTGCATACACAAAGTATTGTACGAATCTACAACAATTTTAGGGTAGAATTTCATTATTTTGTTTTTCTATCGAAGTACGAATATTTAAAACGTATCACATGTTTTCGTTATACATGGGAGTTCCTTCAATTTTTATTATGTATAAAATATAAATTTCTTCCAGCGATGATAGTCATGGATGGTACCATGAACATTGAAAATTAACATTCATGACTCGTGAAGATCGTTATCTGGAATACATACTTCCATATTAAAATGTCTGTTGTTTATGAATCAATTATTCCTAACACAGTTGTATTATCCACTCTTCGGACACTCATCACTCGTCAGAATATATAAAAAGAATGAGAAAATGAATTCATGTAGTTGCCACCGAATGTAAATTTCTATGTTTCTCCAAAGAACACCGCAAGATATGTATTATATTCCATTAATGTACAACATTGAACTTTTCAACACGAATATTCATTGATCACTTGATACAAATATAAATATCTTCAATTTCCAGCAGAATATTTCAGTTCCCTGTAAGAGGAGGTTGAGTTTTTGTGATTGAATGTTACACTCAATCCTTCAAAATGAAATTCAATCTTTCAATTTGTATAATATCTCTCTTTGGTCATATTAATGCGAGTATCCATTCAAATATGTCGAGAACCCTCCCACATATCAAGCAAATTGTGAAAAATATCATATCTGAAGTTAATGTTCATGAAAGTTTGATCATAACGGATAGGAATATGAATGATAAAACCTGTATAATGAAAGACCTTACTCAATTTATCTCACAATCTTTGCCTACCACATGGATTGAATTACAAGATTTACATACCATCGGAGATTCAAGATTCGTTAGAAACGATCCGTTGATCGTATGCATCTTGGGTATAAAAACATTCGAACAATCAGATTCGAAAACTATCATGGATGATATCATTCGAGTGCGTTTGAATGGAAGAAGAAGATCGAAGATTTTGATGATCGTCTACTCGGAAGGAGAACAAAATGTGGATACTTTAGAAAATCTTATGAGATACGCTTGGAGTGAAAATCTTCTGGATTTCACAATTCTTGACATACCGGGGAAATTTTCGATGTGGAAAAATTATTTCAATCCATTTGAGAACATTGTTCATAAAACGCAAGTGTCTTCTGAAACAATGCGTCACTGGTTTCCAGATAAATTACATAATTTACATGGGCAATTGATAAACGTCGTTGGATTTCCTTGTCCAAACATGGAGACCGTTCCTAAAGAATATTGCACGAAAGAGAGTTTCGTGGAACCTCATTTTGATTTTATGAGATTGATGGCGTTGGCAGATGTAATGAACATGAAACCGAATTTAACTTTGATACCAGAAACTGTATCAAATCAGTTACAGGATTTAAGTGAAATAATGCGACAATACGATTCACAATTGATACTAACCCCCATCCCTTATGTGAAAATCAGTGGTCACATGGAGATTACCACACCTTTTCGAACAAGTAGATTTTGTGCGATCGTTCCCATTTCGATCGGTTCGCACACCAACAATTGGATCAGTAGATTTCTAGTATCCTTGATAATTTTATTTGCAGTAATTGTCTCATTCTCAGTTTTTTCCAAATGGATGCATATGAACTCCAAACTCTGGAATACTCTGAATTTCATTCGAGTATTATTGGGTATTTCTTGGTCTCATACCCCAAGAACGTCATTTGAGAAAATCCTTTATGTGTTTATAGTCGTCGGTTTCACGCGACTTGCTTCTTACATGTACGTTGAGTTGATTCGTACGGTCGTTGATTCTCGAAAAATTCAACAATTAAACACTTTCGAGGACATCGAACAATCGGGACTGACACCTATGATGTTTCCCGTAGCACTCAAATTTCTCAGACCATACGCCGAAGGAGCACTTGAGAGATTGCTTCGAATGGTTGTAGAAAACCGTGAGGCAGGAACATGTTTCAAGTATCTGTTAGTTTCTAAAAATGTTACTTGTATCGAGCCTAGTGTCGTATTGGCTTCTTGGTTTGGAATTTTTGGACGAGAGCATCAGGCGGACTTTGGTGTTACCGATGATTGCATTTCTTCGTTTCCGCTTGTTGATTTTATGAATACGAGTTCTCCTTACATCGAACGAATTAGTAACATCTTACTGCGTCTCGAGGCTGGTGGATTCATCGATAAGTGGTTGGACGATTACAGATACTATATCAGCACTCAAATTAAGTCCACCCTGAAACTGATGACAGATGATAATCGTCCAGAATTTATTTTGATTAGGTATTGTTTTTTGGGTTATATAACAGCCTTCGTTGTGTTTCTCATCGAACTATCGGTGAATTATATCAATCGGAAACTTGGAATACTTTAGGAGTCATAAAATTGTTCCCAAAGTTTACTATTATTATAAATTTACCAAAGATTCCTTTTTTTGGAGAATCAATATTTCTTTCATAAATTATAAGTAATTGACATATTATACAACTCCCTGTACAAAAATTCCTCCTGAAAACTGAGAAAATGTAAATGTAGTTTTTTACAGCTATTTTTTTGATCGAATTATCGATTGAATTTTTAGAATACAGTAAAACTTATCTGAAAATTCATGAAAAAGTGGCGGTGAAAACATTACAGTCATATTTTTTGAATTTTCGGGAGGAATTTTCTTCACAGAACTTTCATAAATATCACTGAAGCAGTTTGAAATATCATATATATGATAGATACGTTTTGGCCAATTGTAAATTAAAGTTGTCTGAGATGAGCGAAGAAGTTGAAGATATCAGAAGGCAGGGGATTCGCCATTTGTATGAAGATTTACCAATGGGAAAGCTGTGTTCGGAGTGAGTGCAACGTTTGTTCACCATCCATGTTTATAACTGTTTCAGCGTAATAAACGGGAGTTTTTGCGTCAATATTTGACAACGAATTAAAAACATGGATTCACCACTCTATTTCGGAGTAAAATTACGAGAAATGCGAACATCGGTTGGCAATGGTTTGGCTTCCTATTTTAGGATGTACAAGGTATTCTGTTCGTCGATTATTATATTGACAAAGGAACAACTGCTATCAATAGGGAATATTCAAGTATCATTGGGGCGCTTGGAGGAAGAAATTACCAAAAAACAGCCATGGAAAATAAAAAATTGCTCTTCCATCGAGTCAAAGCACCGTGTCCTGAATCGATGATGAAACTACACGAGTCGCACTTTGAATTGCTTCCACACTCGAGTTATTCTGAAAATTTGGTCCTTATCAACTACTCCGAAAAATGCTGCAGAAGAAAGAGATTTGGGATTTCTACATTGAAGAAGTGATATTGAAAACTGAGGAAAAAGAAAGTTGGAATCATATATTATCACCCTAGATTATCAAATCCTGCCTGGAATTGATTGAATTGCGTACGAATTGATAAAATCCATGATATTTATGTAAAAAGTGTTATTTAATACAAGCTAGAATCTGAATTTTTCAAATTGTACTGGAAAATCAAATTAAAAGCTCATCTACGCAAAAGTATGAAAATTGATTAACATATACCTTTAGCTTTACAGAGAACGTTTGAAACTGTCAAATAAATCAATATTTATGAATCTGCAATACGCTTGGTGAACATGTCTATTATACCGATTGATCACCTATATAATGATTCCATATTGAAAATTCCATCCCATCATGAATAATATAGTATAACGAATTATTTCCCCTATATACAAAGCTTATATTCTCATCTACTTTGTTGAAATTATTGATACCACAACGATGCAAAATTATGAACACATACGTCCGGTGAAATTGCATCTTGTTGACCGCAATAATTATATATCTCGGCGATTCTGATACGAAGTCAAATACTTGATAAGCCATTCGACTGATTTGATTTATAAATGTGTCCATGCGTATATAGCAATGTCATATACAGAAATCAGTTGAGAAATAATGTAAAGGGGATCAAAGTGTACTGATATAAGTGTAACTTATATCAGTATTCCACTCATTTCCATTCACATTTCTTTGACATTCGTTCCGTGAGAATTTGTAGCGCATAAAGAAATATCTGCATTCGAAGTGCCACGTGATCAGTGACATGGAGAAGTGGGAATATGAAAAATTATTGAGATAAAATTAGATCATAGGAGCATGTGAGAAGAATGTATGTGCTTATGAAGGATAATTTTCGTTTCCTGTGGGGAAGAAAATATTCACTGTGAAAGGAATCGGTGAATTTACCGAGATTCTTTGATACTTCAGGCAGCAATTCACTCGGATTGATTGTTTTCCGAGAAATTTCGAAAAAATTCACCGAAATTTTTTTTACAGTTTTGGTGTTGAGATTTAATCACGGAAGAGACAGAAAACATATTGCGAAGATCAAACAATCCTGCTCTTTAAATCTCTTCAAGTGAAAATCTACCCTCAAAGAGTGGGTAATAATGTAACTTCGATCAGAGTGAAAAGTTTATTGAAATTCTACTCCAATAAAGTGAAAATTCATTCTTATAGTGTGGAATTCCCATCTCCATCGGGGGGACAGTGTTTTATTTCTTTGAGGGTAGATGTTGTTCTCAAAAATGTAGAGTATATAGTGAGGGATAAATTACAAGAAGTATAAATTTATTTCTTCTGCAGCTTCATTCTGTCCCAAATACAAGGGGAGAAAAATACAGTTGAAATTACGGTGGGACCTCACTATCTACGGACCAGATTGGAATTGACAAGAAAAATTATGGTATTTTCATCTAATTCTAGAAAACTCCACAATAATTTATAATGATGCCCACTAAAATATTGACTGAATAAGAAAGTTTCCTGAAAATCCATGGATTTCTGAATTTTATCACAGGAATTTTCACTATGTGAATTGGAAAACGTACATACACTGAGAAAAAAAAGTCATTACATCAAAGAAATACATTTTTCTGAATCTGGCCCTCATTGAACTGAATACATGTCCTTTCAAACAATGATGATTCAATAGAAATAATGAATTCTTTCGTTAGATGAAAGATATTATTTTATTGAATTCAGTTTTCCTCCAATCCAAGAAACATTTTATTGACACAAAGATTAATTCTTTGGATTAGTCAGACCGCGAAGTGCAAGGCATGATTCTAATTTCATTCAAAAACGATTGAAAATTCAATAACTTATTTCTTCAATTTTGTTACGTCACGTTTTGTAGGAAAAGCTCGAATTTTCAATTCAAGATGTACAAATTTGTTAATAACAACGTTTTCGAATCAATACTATACTGCTTGGAATGAAAGTAATATTTGGTAAGCATGATTTTGTATTTCTTCAAATCCACAGAATGATTTTTATATTCAAATGATTTCATTCATCGATATGAAAGTATGTGCAATTGATTCTAAAGAAAATTCAGTAAGATAAAGAAATGGATTTTCGAAATCACGTTACGTTTTAGTTACTTAGACGACTTTCGGTTGGTTCTCGCAAGGTGTAGTCACTTTCTCACAAGTTCTCTTTCAACAGTATGGTTTGTATATAAAGAATTAATCACTCTGTCTTCTTAGTAAGTATCACTTCATCCACATAAATATTTCTTTCAGATTATGGTATTGAATTACAGGTCTCGCATGGAGTGATAGGCACTATTCGCCTAACAGACGGCATGACTGAACGATCAATGAAGTCTCATTTGATCCAAAGTGCTCAGAATTCCCGGTTATCAACAGATCAAAGGAACACCAGAGTGGACTATGAAAGCTTTACAAGTGTGATAATTTTTTTTTACAGAAAAAATCTGATATTGCGCTCAATGACTTCTGAAACATCATTTATTGAATCAGGATGGAATTCACGAAGTCAAAAAAGAACATCTTGAAGTTGATGATTTATTTCGATGGATTGAAAATTTTCCTAATTGATTCAAAAACTTTCTTTTTTGAATGTTTGAGTGGTTTCATTCCTCCGAAGAAATAATTAATTGAATCAGAGTAGGTTTATTTTCACTGAAGAAAGGGTATTTGATTCAAAGAAATGTTTCTTTAGGCTCAAGAATTTCAGATTTGAATACATTGTTTGCATGAATACTCAGATTGATAAGTCCCATGAGATGATTTCATTGTCACTATTGGATGAATTCATTTCTTTGGCCGGAAGAAATATTCATTACGGTCATGACTTTTTTTTCTCAGTGTATAATTCTTATGGGGAACTATTTTACTGTGTGGAAATATAAATTTTCATCAAAATCAAAATCCGATCTGGCATTGATATGGAGCACAGCAACAAATATTGTGTTTTACATGAGAAAGTAATGGAGTATTCTCTCCGTGTACACGCTCAAGGTAGTTCTCCGGGAGAATTTAGGATCAAATTAGAAAAATTATTGTCAAGCAGAGCACCAAGGTCGAAGGAATTCGATAATCATATTCGTTGGGACTTATATTCTTATTTATGACAAAAAAAGAACCAACTCGAAGTATAAATAAACAACCTTGTAACACCAACGCGAAATTTGACATGGTTTTTTTCTTAAAAAATTGCTATTTTTGATCCGTTTATGACTTATGAGGGCTCATTTTGTTCCTTGTGAGATTTAAAAAACCTTTACCATGGGGATTTTTTTATATGAGTCATCATGACACTGTCACACGCTTTTGTTTATTAATAGTAAAATACATTCCCATAAACAAAAGCGTGTAACAGTGTCAGGGGATGACTCATATGAAAAAATCCCCATGGTAAAGGTTTTTTAAATCTCACAAGGAACAAAATGAGCCCTCATAAGTCATAAACGGATCAAAAATAGCAATTTTTTAAGAAAAAAACCATGTCAAATTTCGCGTTGTTGTTACAAGGTTGTTTATTTATACTTCGAGTTGGTTTTTTTTTGTCATAAATGAGAATATAAGCCCCAACGAATATGATTATCGGATTCCTTCGACCTTGGTGCTCTGCTTGACAATAATTTTTCTAATTTGATCCTGAATTCTCCCGGAGAACTACCTTAAGAATATTTTGCAATGAAAAAATGTTGGTGTATAATGGTATTTTCAGTTTTATTTTAAACTCAAGCATCCGGTACTGAGTGAACTCCTGTCACATTGCCCTGTACACGCAGAAAACAGATGTGTCGAAAAGTCCCATAATTAGACGTATTTCTACAAGAAATTATGGTACTTTTGAAGCTATATTCAGGTAAATGATTTCTTTCATCACAGACTGAATTATGGGAATTTTCAAAATATATTTTTCTGCGTGTATTAATATTTTGCCACGTTTCGATCCAAAGAAAAGTTTCAGCTGCGCTAAAAGTCGAGTCACATCTGTGTTATCACGTTTACAAATTCTGCAAAAATTGAATTTGATTGACATTAAGTATGCATCTGAAATTAGACAAAACTGTTAAATATAGATTTATCTTCAAACACATCGACCATTTTGACAAACACAAACGATTCCAAGGAGCTGTAGTATTCAAATATAACATTACTGCACGATTCTCAACTATACCTATAATAACAAATTGGAATTGTGTAATCGTTATCTTCATTAAAGATACGTAATTTCTAAGATCAACGTTCGAGCACAATCTAACAATTATGTTCAACGTAATTTCAACTCTTATATCAAGATAGAGAATAACAAGGTATCGTTTTAGTGTTTTCAAAAGCGACTGAACTGAATTATTCAATTCCACACAGTCTTCTTATAACGAATGATCATGATTCATTACCTACTTTGATACATATATTCATAGGTTTTTTTTTTTCATAATAGTAAAAGTAAAATACGGTGGAGTATGGAGCATTATTTTATAAATGATTTTCATGGGGTTTGAAATATCAAAACGTGTGGTTGAATGTATCTGAAATTACATCCGTATGACATTGAACTAGCAAACACGGAATTGGATGAAAAACAAATTTGTCCCAATTGGAATCGACTTTCACCTTGAGTGAAATTGATTTTCCATCGTCGAGAAAGATCTAGGCTCGGAGAAGTGATTAAAATTCATACGCGTGTATTTATATGCAACGAGTACGTTTATATCAATGTTATGGACATTCCACTTTACAGCACACTGTCATCCAAATGCATACGTTTAATCTTATAACCCCGAAGGAAGAAAACGAGCTCAAGAGACGGAGATCTTATTTTCCTAAACCGACCTTGTTATAGTTCTTACGTACACTTGCATATTTCCCGATGGCTATGAATACGTTATCGGTTTATGTTCAAGTAACTTATGAAATATATGTGCGGATTTATTGATGGTCATTTTTTGCTCTCCACTCTATCCCTGGTGAAAATGGGAGCGAGAAGAAAGAGTAAACGAAGCGTATGCTGAAGGGTAACAGAAACGTTAATGGAAAATATACGAAGCTTGAATGGAGATGATGCAAAGAGTATGTGAAACGGGAATTGAAACAAAGAGAGCGAGAGAAATTCAAGAAATCTAGAGGAAAAAATTCAACCCTGTGGTGAGAATCGAACCGATGACTTTCACTAGGGTTTTATCCACTGAGCCATGGATCGTCATTGACATCGACTGCTGAAAGATGTTATTTGAAGTCAGAATAGGTATGACTCGCATACGCTCCATATAACTTACTATTACGTTACACGAAGCTAGGGTTACCATACGTCCGGGAAAACCCGGACATGTACTCTTTATAATACGGTTTTTCCGATATTAAAATGTAGATCTAATTCCTTCTCTAAAAATAGAACAAAAAGAGTACTGAGAGTACAAGTCGAAAACCCTGGCGGATGTTCCCCATATGGTAACCCTACATGTCACAAGCCAATCAAAAGAATGGCAAAACTACATGAATTGAATTTCGAATTGCTTCCACATCCACCGTATTCGCCAGATTTGGCTCCCAGCGACTGCTGGCTGTTCGCAGACCTAAAAAAATGCTCGCTGGTAAGAAATTTCGCTCGAATGAAGAGGTTATCGCTGAAACTGAGGCCTATTTCGAGGCAAAAGATAAATCGTTCCATCAAAGTGGTATTGAAATATTAAAGCGGTGCTGAAATGATTGCGTGGAATTTTTGAAAATATGACTGTGCATTTTGTAAAACTTATAGAAAATATCACTTTCGACTGTTTAAAAACTCACTAATTTTTTGAGAAATTTTTACCTGTCCTTTCGATTACTGGAATTTCACGGTTATTTCTATAACAAAATCCTTTCAGTGTATGAACCTTCTGTTCAGGTAACGAATTCCAACAGTAACGATAATTTTATTACTTATAACCATGAGTTTTCAACTGTTACAGCGAAAAACTTCAATATTTAGTACTCAAAATTCAGTAACCTTTGCAAATAATTCGTAGTCACAGCCAGTCCTTCTATGATTCCCTCTATCTTAAGAATAATAACATGGAGAATTCCTTAATGGATAGAAATTGTAGAATCACGAATTTTAATTGAATGTAAGAAATAATGTGAAGATGAGTGGCTTTCCGATTTTTAAATGAAATTTTATAGACCGTCTCAATTCCAAGTATTATTTCACCAACAGAAGTCACCATTTGCCCTTAAAAAGTTTTCGGAACCTTTCAAAGAAGTTCTTATATTATTCAAGCGATAAATCCTCGTCAAGAATAACAACATCCGATGTGATCACACGTATTGACTGTTGTATAATATCACAAGCTATGTTCTAATGGTTATGAATACATTATTATTCTAAGATCACATGCCCCATGACAAATATGTCTGGAATTATACAATGACCTGGTGAAGTCATTGTATAATTTAACTTCGTCAAACTGCTGTCCACCGATATATTCTTGATATTTAAATTAGTGATTGTATCAATCGTGAGATAATCCTGCATACCCTGCGAATCCAAAGTTCTCATTCCGAAGGATTCCAAGTGTTCGATTTTGTAGTCATTTTTAGAATTTCAAAAACACATGTCAATACATTATCAAAATAGATATATCTGTTTTATTGACATTTCAACACAATTTTGAATAATTGAAAAGTGACTTCAGAATTAAAACACTCAAAGCGTTTTGAAATAAAACTTTTGAAGTCACTTTTCAAACGATGTTGAAAATATCTTCATGTGAAATGTAAAGATCTCTTGTTGACTGTAAAATAATTTGTCTTAAGTTGCATAGAATCATTATTATGAAACCTTTTACATGACACAATATATTGAATTTCACAATAATATATTAATTTCAATAATATAATTCTCAATTTGAAGAATTTTCTTCTGAATTTGAATAAGAATATTTGTAAACTCATTAATCAATTTCTCACATTTGAATAACAAATTCTACAATTTCATAACTTATATCAAGTTTAGAAATTTTGATCAATTTAACATGGGAATATTGTAATTCAAAAGAAATCTTATACTAAATTCTTTATGAAATATTATATTTTCATATAAACTTCAACAATTGTTGTCAAATTTAATATTAGTGTTGAAATTTCAAAATTTCTCATTGAAATATAACAATTATTAATTAAATTTCACAGATATGTCATCAAAATTAAGGAAAAAATTTCAAATATTCAAAAAGAAAATTCTTAACGTTCAGAATTATATTATTGAATTAAAAATTTAAATATAAAGTTCAATAAACTGTTTATCCCCAAGAGAACATGGAGGTTCAAGGAACGTTCAATAGAGGTTTATTCAACGTCCGGACATTTGAAGGTCCATTGAACGTTTCATGAACATGAATTTACGTACAATGGACGTCAACTCAACCTAGAAGGTTCATGTTCTCTCGAGGATGTGAAAATCTTTATAATATTCTTATGAATTTTGAAACAGATGTTTTTTACAGTGAATGTCAAATGATTTTCATTTTTAAAAAATATTTTCAAAAGTGTCATTTGGTGTCCCATAAAACATTTTGAAGTTGCCTTGGGATGTATTTAAGTTGAGAATTATGCACGAATTATCTGGATCATAGATCTTATCCATGAGGTCGAACTTTTGATGCAAGAATTCAATGCTTCCTGAGGTTTCTGAGGAAAATAGAACTCAAGCTCGGGTCTCATAAAGGGTGAATGGGGGTGAGGTGACGCACTTTTTTGCTCCTTCACAGCATAAAGTAATACATCAAACATCGTCCATGCAAGAAAAATATGAAGATTCAATCACAGTCTTGAAATTTTCCTTGAGTAAATGAGGTTTGATGTATCATTCCGTGCTGTAGTGGATTCTTTCTACCCAAGAATCGTATGTTCTAAATCTTTAAAGCTCGAAAGGTGTGTTGCATCTTGTAGAAAATCGTTTTAAGATCACTGATTGGATTTCTATGTTGAAAAACCAATGAATTTTACCTCAGAGTGAATTATATTTGAAAGTGAAAGAAAAGTAAAGTTTCCATCAAATCAATACGAGTTTTCATTTATCGATTCTCTGTCGAAAGAAGAAAATTATTTGAAAATTAATGATTCGATATGATATATATTCATAATCCGCACATTTCTGAATCCCGTTGAAGAAACCGCCCTTCAAATGCCTGTGATAGAACGTCATGTGCCTTGGTTTCAATTTTCTTACTGATTCATCTAATTTTTGCCTTTCATTTTTCCTCTCGTTTTCCCGTAACCATTTGCAAACCTGTTACTACAGAAAAATATCAGTGCTTTGATTATACCATCAGTGTCAGGGGTACGAGAGGTGTAATAAAACATGAGAACTGAGGTAATTAAACTTGCCATACCGATGAAGAACTCGCTGGGACAGGAAGTTTCCACCACATAATCTGTGGCTCTTTTCTTTATTCATATTCTCCTACTTTTTCATATAAACTCACAAAATCCTTTAGAACCTTTTGAAAACGTTGACTTTGATAATTATTCATATGGTTGATTGTATTGAGGCGTGTGACTTTTCGTATTGAAATTCGAAAATTTATAGACTCTTTAATCCTTTTCGCTCACCGTTTCCGGAGTTCAGGAGTGCGAGAACGTGAGAGAGATTGTCGATTCTCAACGGGTATTTCGAAATGGACCATTTTACCGAAATTTGCTATTATCATAGAATCATCATCACTTCCCTGATCGTATTTTATTCTGAACACAATAGTACTTTCCTTCTTATCATTCCTTCTCTTCATTTCCCACCCACACAGCACCGGATGTCCCAGCAATGTTGTTAGAATATTACATTTGGAATGTGGATTATTCTGGAAAACATCTCAAGAAGATTGTCAGAATGTATGCAGGATGTCTCATGTCACCACCTTTGTAACATTCTGGAGATATTCTGAAACATTGTTGAAATCATTGAGGGGACATTCTGGAGACATTCTGTAATATTCCTGTGATCATTTCAGCGATATTTTGTGCGGAAAAAAATGTCACAATCACATATATTAAAAAGCTTACAAAATATTACTTTGGGTTGAAACAAAATTTCTTCAGAAGTTACTTCTACAAATGTTGAATGAGCTTGGCCAGAATCACTTGAAGTGGAAGAAAACCTGCTCCGAAGGCGATTATTAGAAAGTTCCCCCAGTGGGGATTGAACCCGGGTTCGGCGAGTGAGAGTCAAGGCTTCTATCACTTCAGCAAATCTCTGAGATGACGTCACCACTCTCAAAGTGTTATTCATTGTAACCATCGTGATGGGAGTTTGAAGAATTCATTTCCATGAAATAAAGAACAATCGATTCAGAATCTTCTGACACAAAAAATCAGTACCTCGTGGGAGAAAGGTTTTTTCCGACCTCGACTTTGAAATTTTACAAAGGGCTGAGTAAGATCGATGGAAAAACTTTCAAAAATTTGTTTCCGTGGTATATATAGACCAATCGATTCAGAATCTTCTGAAATGGAAAGTGAATAGATCGTAGGAGAGGCGTTTTTTTCGATCTCGAATTGTAAATTTCACCAAGTCCTGGATCAGGTGTATGAAAATTCATTTTGCTTCATAAAATATTGCTCCTGTCATATTCTCAGAATATTTCATTTGCGACCAATTCAACATATTCCCCATAGTAGATTTTCAAAACATCACAAATCATTATGTGTGCAATGTTCCATTAGGAAAATTCTCAGAACATTTTCAACGAAATATCGTATCCGCAATATCCATAGAATCTTGTATAAGTATTTCACACAGAATATTTTGAGCGAGATATTGTAATATTCTAGAAATATTACTGAGACATTGGGTGCTGCGTGGGCATCTATTAGATTCTCAAACAGATCAAACGATTTTTGTATTCCACTGAAATATAAATACCCCTTGTTTCAAATATTAATTCATGTATCAGATTAGAGAATCATAATTATATAAAAATCAACGCAACTGGTTGGAATTCATATGAATATCTTGAATTATTATTCGAGCATTGATAAAATTGTGCGAATTTGAGATTTTTCTGAAGTCTTGTTTTCACTTACCCTTGTTATAAGTCAAGAATGTGAGTTCAGAAACTTTGTTGCGGATGTGAAAAGTTGACGATCGATTCAGTAATGCAATATCCCCGTGTGGAAATTTGTCCGGGCGTCCTGTATTGAATATAGGCCCTGTATGGGCTTAAATCGGGTATCCAAACTTAGGATGGCCTAGCCTCAACCACCAAGGGGCCTAGTCGGGTTTCTGATATTTGGCCTGATTTTTCTGACTCAGGGCCACCCATACAAGGCCCATGTGGGGTCAAGATGCATTTCCAATGTTTCCCCCTGTTTGAAAAATTTAGGCGCACCCTACTAAAGCCCGTATAGGGCCTTGCTGTGTTTCCCGTATTCTCCCAAAGATTTTATTTTAGGCGCCCCGTACTACAGCCCGTATAGGGCATTGCTAGGCTTTCCATATTCTCCCAAAGATTTTAATTCAGGCGCACCCTACTACAGCCCGTATAGGGCCTTGCTAGGCTTTCCATATTCTCCCAAAGATTTCAATCCAGGCGCACCCTACTATAACCCGTATAGGGCCTTGCTAGGCTTCCCATATTCTCCCAAAGATTTTAATTTAAGCACACCTGTACACAACCCTCGTAGGGCCGACCTGCATTACCAATATTCCCCTTGTTTTGAAAAGTTAGGCGCACCCAACCTTGGTTGAAAACAGCAATATATAACCTCTCTATTCAACTAAAGTTTTAAACTATTTACAATTCGAAGTCTTTACATAGATCCATTTTTATAGCCAAATTTCTGTCGTTTTGATCGAGCACAGGAATGAAATGCAAGAAATTTTCCATTTGATATTAGATAAAAGTCAATAGTTTCGGTTTCACTGAATAAATTCAATGAGATAAAAATTTTATAATCAATGAATTGATGGAAAATCATAATGATAATTAATACCTTATACTCGTAGACATAACAATAAAAAAGGGAACGTTTTATGAACTGAAAGGTACTTGATTCATTAAGAAACAATCAAAATAATCATATATCAAATGATCAAATCTGACCAGGCCCTGACCAGGCCCTGAATAGAACTGGGGAATGTCATGAATCATTTCTACCCGGGTGGGAATTTTATCCTCTCCTTGCGATATTCATCTAATTTGATAATCTACGCAAAAATTTATTACACATTCAAAGGCCCTAGTTTCAGAGCCTGCATTGGCCCCATCATGGGTGTCCTACATAGGCCCGAATTAGGAATACAGTCCAGGCCCTGGAAATGAGAGTGTGACAATCTTGTCTAGGCCCTATAAAGGTAACCAAAACAGGGCCTGGAATAAAGTGAGGACGCCTAGTTTGGCCCTAACTGGCGCCAAGAATTAATTTCCACACGGGTCGTTATTTTTCAACTGCCAACCCTTAACTTCAAATAATTTCAGCATGAGTAATAACGCTGATCAAACACTAGCACAGCGTTGGACAGCGTAAGAGAAACCAACTCGATTTACCCTCCTCCCAAAAAAAAAAAATTTGTCACTGCATCAGCCCAATTCCAACTATCGCAACTGAATATCTCCACAACAACAAGATAAACTCATTCGTTCAACAGCACCAGCCAGAATTTTGCCGGAGCAGTGAAAATTCAGTTGTGGCAGTTTAAAAGTGGCTATCCTGCTCCTTCCAGTTAATTCATTTTTCCCAGTGTAAAATCTTTATACATATATCTGAACAATTTGAAAAGATTTTGAAAACACGCATTGACAGATTCATATAATTCACCTTCAATTTCTCTTGTCATAACTGATCATAAAATTTTCATTATTCGTTTCAGGTGAGTCGAAAATTCTTGATGTATCGAACAATGAAGTCCCCACGATCCAATCTAAGGTGAGCGATGATTCAGATCATTATTACAACACTCACAGCGTGATCAAAATGAAAACGAAGAAAATATCGAAATCTCTCTCAGAGTATCAACATCTCGCATCTGGCTATTCCCAAAACTGTCAATTCATTTGGCAATAATTGAATCTAGCCTTGATATCTAACATCGTTATTACACGAGAAACTGGTTACAAACATCACGAAAGTGTCAACATTGGCATACAAGAAACCATCGCTTATCTATTCGATAAGTTTCTCGATCGTGTTTACTCGAATGACATTCGAGATTGGAAAAAGGTTGTTTTAAAGATACAATACGCTCGAATTTGATTTCAAGTTTATATCCGGAGGCAACATTTTTCGATGACTTTGTTCCGAGATACCTTACATTAGGCGTGGCCCGATATTAATGATTGCAAATTTCATCATATCAGTGAACTCGATTTCGTCATATCTTCGGTAATAACCGTGTTGTGGGCTGGTGTGATCATGCCGACGAAAAAGAAAAAAAAAGTGTATCACGTATCCCGGGGCGAGGAGTGAAAAAAACAAGATCAACGAAATTAATGTCATACAATCTAGTCAAAATCAAGAAAAAAAGGTACAACGGTACATGTCAATGGTCATTACATACTCGTTAGTCTACGTCGTTACGTTTATCTATCGTGTTTTCATTTCAAGTTTCAACGGAAATGAGAGTTCATATTGTACGTGTTCGAGATAGGAAGTTGACACGTTGGCGAAAAAAATCCTAATCTCGAGGAGGGATCGCAATTAGTTCTTGGATTGTAACATTTTGAAACAATTTTCATAACTATAATAAATATTTGCATGTTTAATTCTGTGGTGTAGATTATTGTATGTCACTGATAATCATTCGATTGGGAAAATTCTAATGATATTTTGGTTTAATAAGAAAGAAAAGGGTTAGTTTAGCGATGGTTCGTGACAAACGTAATTTGAACATTTCGCAATACATCAACCTAGTTGTATAGTGGATTGATTGGTGAGGTAGTCGGTCGTTGTCGTATCTGTTATCCTGCAAGGAATCGTAGGAGAAATGCCAGTTACGAAGCTGCTTGATATTAATACCTCTCATTCCTCTGTTTCATTAAAATTCATCAAAGGTTGTTCGTTTTCAGCATGACATCCAAGGTACACGAAGCTAACATTGGTTAGGCTAATAATGACAGTCTGGGTAATTTCCGTCCCAGAGTCTCTCTTTCTTCACCGAGCTCATGAATGATATTGTTATTGCTAAGCTTAATTAGGGGAGATTCGATTGCTTCTGTTGATCGATGATTCTATCCTCTATTCTCAAAGATTTATTTTCACCATAAATTCTCTTTGATACGAAAAATTATACTGAGTGCATGTTTGATCTCCCATTTATTCTCGTGCACTTTATAATTTTGTGTCATTAGATTAAATATCTATTCGACGGTCGTGTCAATGTTTGAGTATCAGTGAACAAGCTTTTCCGATGTACAAACATTTCGTTCCGGTTATGAATAGCACACGATGCCGTCATAATGGATATTTACATTCCCAGATGATTTTATTGATGTAATTGTTTGCGTAATTTAGATTACCTTGAATGACTCTCATTAGAAATCTCTTCAAATGAATACCGGGAATTTGGATTACTTTGTCCTAAAGAATTAAAATTCGTCTTACATGAACAAATATATTCTTTCCTTTTTATAATTAACTTTTGTTTTCTTTTTCTGATATCAGGGAACACATGGCTCTCACAGCTGCAATGAAATTTCTATTGCTACATACAAAAGTCCACAAAATACTAATTCGAATTCAAAAAAACACTGCTTCGATATTTATAATGGAACAAAAAATAGTGCAGCCAACCACGTTTTAGCGTTTCAATTTTGTTCGCTCAGTAAAAATGTCTTGATATACAATTTTTTTGATAATCCTAATATTCACCGGTCACACAAATCGATTCGAATACACGCAAACATGATGTGAAATTTCGCTCCCTTTTTTTTACAGCCACATGCATTGAGATCCAATTCACAATTCTTCAAAACAATTTATGAATGAGATATTTCAACTGAATTCCGTAGAAAGAATGCGTTGGTGAATGAAAGTGAATAGCCCTGCTGAAAATTTCAGGCAGGTCCGGACAAAAAATAGTTGGTAGGCTTTGAACGGTTCTTGTCCCAGGAAATCCAGTCGAAAATTAAGAAAATTTCTACCTGGTTTCGTCCGGATTTCCTGGAACACAAACCGTTCAAAGCCTAACAACTATTTTTTGTCCAAATTAGTGATATTTCACGATATCGATATTTTACCAATACAATTTATGAATAGTTTTTATAAATATTTTATCGAATTCATTATAAACTCGACAACATTTCTATAAAAGATATCGATATCGTGGAGCATCGTGCATCATTGGGACTTCGAGAACAGTGACAGTCCTTTTCTGTAGAAAATCTATTTAGATTTTGTAGATTTTTATAGAATCCCAATAAAAATGAGATATATTTTCCATAATAAGGAACAGTTCATCTTTTCGGAGTCACAATAAATGTAGTGAAAAAAATTCAAGTCATACGTGAAGAAAAAAAAAGAATTGTCCTGCGTGATATCGGTACTCGAAAATACTCAAATAAAGTGAAATAATCCCGTGATGTACAGACAAAATAATTTGTTGTTACGGCAAGTCGGTGTTGATACTAATCAACAGAATCGATGCATGAATGAGTTTCACTATTACGAAAATGGAAATCATTCGCTGCCCCCAATGCATCACTTCAAATTATCATAATCCAAATTAAGTTGTCGGCTCACGCTCGAATTAAGGATTCTTGACAGCGAGACACGCCGCAAATCAGCTCTAAGCGTTCTTTAGGGGAAATTCTATTGTTATATAATGAATATTAGTAATTCGTAAAGTGTTCAAAATCGCATATAGTCGAGGGATTTCTCATACAAGTATACAAGTGAAGTTTATGCAAAGTTGAATTTATTCTACGAAGAAAAGAGAAATGTACACATGAAAAGGATCGAGATATCGTTTTCTTTGTGTTTTTTCTTGATTTTGACTCGATATTCACTTCGGACATTGAGGAAATGATAGATCATATGAAATGAATGTAATTTATAAACAACGTATGAGAGTTCTATAAAATTCTATGAACAGAGAATTGGGATTTTACGTAAGAAGATTTTTTTTCTGGATTCGCTGTACAACTAGAATCACTTATTTATATTCTGATTTCTATATTCTGTTTTCTAATTATCATACAAGATGATGTACTCAAGTTTCACGTGTATCGAGATTCAGCGTATTCCCATTGATTCTGAAATTATCATAATTAAATCCTTTCTCGGATAATAATAACAACGCTTCGACTGCAGATATTGAAATTACGACTGCTTTCTGTTCCATTGGATGGTGTGAAATGTAATCAACATACTCACCGAGAGTCATAGATTCCTACAGTCAATTGATTGTGATATTTATTATATTCTCTTTCTCAATCACTTTACCATTTAGAAATATAATTTTACCTCAATTTTCTGATCAAGATGATTGAATTTTGCACAATAATTATCAACAGCTATTGAATAATCTAAAATTGTAGCGAGAAAGACTCTTCACAGCAAATGAGGTTTAATAAACATAATTGAAGTAATGAACCTGTAAGATCCGTGCCTGTATCTTCGTCATATTTCAACCTTTTTTCAAAGAATTTAATTGAGTTTCAACTTGAGTCTTGAATGAACTCTTGAAAAATATTCGACCACGACATTAATTATTCTACGCGGTAAAGAATTCTTATCGGACTCCAAATACTTCATCCAATTCTTCCTATTAATCGTTATAACGCAAGTAGCGGGATATTCTCGTAACTATTGTTTCAGGATATAGTATAGGATAGTCATTATAACTGTTGTCGTTCAATCCTCGATCTTATTTGTGCACAAGAAGGGAAGGATTTTTGTCGATCAGATCACGTCGATTTCCGACATCAAGAATCGATCCAATGACACTTTCGCTGATACGAGGAAATTTTCTTCAACAACCATTTAAGGTTGAAGTATACAACAAAAGCGAAAGGAGAGGAAGAGAAAGAGATGGGGTTGGGAAGAAAACAGCTTGTGTGGTCCAAAGCAAAAAAGGAATTATGGTTGCCAGTTATACAATCGAGTAAGTCCCCATTGACGAGAGGGAGTCAAGAACCACTTTTTATGAACGATTTATTACGGAAAAACTGATCCACAACTTGACAGCCGAATCCTTAAACGGTCGCTGGTTTCCTACGATGAAAAAGAGCGAACATTGATTTTTATAAAACACTTGTTGTCAATCGTTAATTGAGAGAACTCTACTGTTTTAGTGGAAGTGGAGAAAAAACACCCCACTGCTCGCTGAACAAATCGTTTCCCTGTGCGGTCACGTCCACGGATATCTTATTCGAGTGATCACTTCACTTTTGGTATATTCACAGATATCACGAGAATATACAAATCTTCAACACGTATTTCTGGAGAAATTGTTCTCATCGAGATCAATGTTGGGTAAATTCTTCAAAGAGAATCTAGATCCTTTCTCATCGCTTGATCCTTCGATTGTTACATTCATTGATATTGTGGAAATGTGAAATTCTGTACAAATAATATGGTCTATTTCTACAATCATCGAGACACACAGCGGTAATTTTAGGGCTGAGGTTTATCATTCGTATACCGTTAGGAATTGTAAGAGGTCATCTATTCTGGAGAGATATATTCATTTTCAAAGTGTATTAAATTGCAATGAACTCTCTCTCTGAGTATGTTAAAATTTATTCTCGATGTATATAATTTTCATTTATCCACAGGTACATATGAATTTTTGTTTTATTTCAAATCCGTGCTTTCTGAGAAACGATATGTCGGACAGGACTTGAATTTGAGAGGAAGAATCTTGATTATGTTGGGTATGGGAATGAGTTTCCGCCCTTTTTCAAGCAAAGTTGATTTTTATTCAAACAATGGATATTATTACATAATGTTATTCAAAGTATGCACTATTGGAAGCGACCACTTCTGCCCATCTTTCAGGCAGCATACGGATTCCTCGGAGGAAAAAAGCAGGTTCTTTTGACTCGATCCATTCATTGAGGCCATTTTTCGACACTTTCGTAAGAAGTAAACCGCTCTCCGGTGAGGGCTGATTGCATGGATCGAAATAGATGATAATCCGAAGGCGAAATGTCTGGGGAATACGGCGGGTGGGGCAAGATTTCCCAATTCACTCCTTCCAAATATTTTTTAACAGGTTGAGCAACATGTAGCCTAGCATTATCATGCAGCAAGATAAGTTTATCATGTCTACCGTCCCATTCCGCTCGTTTTTCTTTTAGAGCTTGATTCCAACGTATTAGTTGTAGTCTGTAACGATCGCCAGTGATTGTTTCTGACGGTTTAGGAAGTTCATAAGAAATGACATCTTTCTGATCCCACCGGATGCACAACATAATCTTTGAAGCGTGGATATTTGTTTTCGGTGTCAATGGACCTGGTACACCTGGCAGCCCCCAACTTTTTCGACGCTTAGGATTATCCTAATAGATCCATTTTTCATCGCCAGTGACAATACGATGCAGAAAACTCTTTCTTTCCTGCCGTTCAAGAAGCATCTCGCACGTTACCAAACGTCTCTCGATATCTCTCTCCTTTAGTCGATGCGGCACCCAATTACCTGCTTTTTGGATCATTCCCATCTGGTGCAAGCGTTTACCGACGGTCGACCTGTCAACACCCAACTCTTCGGACAACTCATCTAGGGTTCGACATGCATCTTCATTCAATAATTGTTCCAGTTCTACATCTTCGAATCTTTTCGGTGCCCCTCCGCGTTCTTCATCACTCACGTCAAACTCGCCACTTTGGAATCGTCGAAACCACTCTTTACAAGTTGTCGCAAATGCTGTTTTGTCGGGACAAATGTTGTCATTATTCACACCAGATAAAAAATGATGTTTACGCTTGTAACAAATGTCAACTACCGCAATCGACACCTTACATATACACTCTCAAATCACAAGTATAGCACTTGAGTGAACTCAAAAATAGTATCAGCAGCAACACTTTTTCCAAGAGGGCGGAAACTCATTCCCATACCCAATGATTGTACACGGAATGGATTAAAATATATTGTCATTGTTTCTATATTCTATATGGTTCTAATATTGTATTTGTTTATAATATGAGGTCAAAGTCCACAAATTCTTTTCAATAGACTGAGAAGGAAGAAAGTACACTGACCAAACGGAAAGATAACCCTGGTAGAAATTTGTTTGTGTCCATTTGATTTGTCCATCCACGAACTAGATGGAACCCACGTGGGGGCAACTGGATAACACATTTCAGCTAATTTGACTTTAGTGCCCAGAAATTCAGTTGGTTCATGTAGATTTTTCATGCGTTAACTGATCGTACAATAACATTATTGTTAGTCAGAGGAATAAAAGGAAGCTCAAACGTTTCAATTTGTTACTCTGGATTTTTTTTATGGAAATAAATTCAAAAGCAACGTTGTTCTTAAGGGGTAATATCACCTTGTAACCAGACAAACTGAGCTTCATTTCAAAGGCCTACTGTGGAGTCAAAAAAATTTTGTTTAATATGAGGTTTTGGACTAATGAAAGTACTAGTCTTTAGATATGAGAAACATATTTTATTTGCTTTTTTAAATAAAAAATAGAGGCTTAGAAGTAGACTGAAAAAAAGCCGTTTCTTTTCATACACCTGCTCGGCCGTACCGCTACAGGTGACAGTTTTTGATCTAGAACAAAAAACCAAAGATTTTCTTAAAATATATGGTGAAATCTATCGAACATCGTAGGATTTTTTTGAAAAATGAATTTAAAAAAAAATGGCATCGTTTTGAAGTTGAAGAACCTGTTTTCTCTGAAAAAATCGATCGAAAACCGGCTATAAAATCGGTTCAACACCAAATATCGAAAAAATCCTACGATGTTCTATAGATAATCATGTTTTCAAGATATAGTGAAAATTTCAAAGCAATCGGTTGAAAATTGGCAGAGTTATCGGTACAGCCAACTCCAGAGATATGGTTTTGAGATAAACGCGTTCAAAGTTTCAAGTAGTATGTTTGTAGTGAAATTTTTGTTTTACCTCTAATCTGCGATGCCTGCCACATACAATTGGCCTTCTAAATTGAGATTCTCTTGATTCTCATCCTCTCTGGACGAAGTTGCATCTTTACGAGCAGCTTTAGCCTCTTCAGTGAGGGAGCGCTCGGAAAGCGAAATACGGACCGCGTCGGCTTCCGAGCAGAAATTATAACATTCATCTCCAATTGTGATGCCCAATTGCTCCATTACTTTGAGAATTCCTCTGTAGCCATCATTGAAATGTAAAAATACACTGGAGTGACTAGAGAAACGATACACACGTGTGTAAGCGAAGTACGTACTTTTGACCTTTGTAACGTATTTTGTTTAAACAAATGCTCTTTCAGTCTCTACATAAGATCAGTAGAGACATCTATTACTCAAAATTGAAGGCTTGAAAGTAGAAATTATCGGTAAATTCCATACAAACGAAATTTCAAAACTCTTACCGAAAAAGCCCAGCGCTCTCTAACTATCGCTTATTTCGCTCCTCGACTATGCGCAAAAAATCGTTATTCTTATGAACTTAAAATATTTTCTCCCCTATAATCGACATTTCCTGTCATTCTTAGATAGTTTAGGAAGTGTTTAAGCCAATAAAAAAAAAAGTGAAAAAAAAAGTCACAAGGTGATATTACCCCTTAACTGGAGATTACATGCACGGAGAAAAAGGAATTCGCTGTGGCAGCGAAATCTACTTTTGCTGGGTTCCTTCTGCCAGAGCAGCAAATTTTTTGCTGTGACAGCAAACTATTTGCTGTTCCAGCAATCTTGTTAGCTGCGACAGCGACTTTTTAGCCGTGGCAGCAAAAAATGTTTGCTATCCCAGCAAAATTCGTTTGCTATTCTGTATATATTTTCTGGATTTATTTTGCGGTGTTCTTCTAATTTTACTAACGCCAGTACTTTAAGCTTAAATTCACGTTCATTATACGTACATTTATGTTCAAAGAATGTTCGGACCATCCAATGTCCGGACGTTCAATGCACCTCCACTGAATATTCTTTGGACCTTCGTGTTTTCTTGGAATTACAAACTATGATCGTAGAATTTTCTTGTACGCCTGTTCGAAATATCTCATTGAACCCATTGATTCCGATGCAGATTCTATTGGTTCAATAAAATTCTTTAAGCAGGAGTACTTGAACGAATTAAGTTTTCAATCCGTGCAACATCAATTGTGGTCCGACGTGATCCGATTTGGTCAGTAGAAACAATGCACACTATGAGATTATAAAAATTTTTCCAAGCTGCATAAGATTGGGGTTATTGGGAATTCGGTGCGTTGGATTTGTAGCTTTTTGAATTGTCGGACTCAGTTTGTTAAGGTAAAGGGTTTTTATTCAGAGCTGTATAATGTTCTGTGAGGTGTTCCGCAGGGTTCTCACCTTGGTCCCTTGTTATTTATTATATTCATTAATGATTTGAGTGATGTAGTCGAATTCTCAGAGGTGCTTATTTACGCTGATGATGTGAAGCTTTTTTTGCGTATCGCTGATGAGCGTGACGGGGATATGTTACAGACTGATCTTAATCGAGTTCTGGACTGGTGTAACTCCAACTCTATGGTAATCAATAGTGCTAAATGTCAATTTGTATCCTTCAATAGACGTAGATTAGGTTACTATTATAACTATAGGGTTGGGGATGATGTGCTAAGGCGAGTGGATACAGTGACTGATTTGGGAGTGGTTTTTGATAGTAAATTAAGTTTCAAGGATCATTACTCCTATGTTGCGAGGAAGGCTAATGCTGCACTTGGATTTATTTTGCGGTGTTCTTATAATTTTACAAACGCTAGTACTTTAAGAGCTTTGTACTGTGCTTTGGTGAGACCGATATTGGAGTATGGTTCAATTATATGGAACCCTGTATTCAAGTGCGATATAAAGTTGCTTGAGGGGATCCAGCATCGGTTTTTGCGTTACTTTATGTATCGTAGAGGTACTCCCATGCACTACACCGATCATGATTATACTCGCGCACTTGCTTTTGCGAACCTGCATGTCCTTGAGAATAGGAGAATTTGTGGAGATGCTCTCTTTTTATTTAAAGTTCTGAATGGGTATATTGACCTTCCATCATTCCTGAGTTCTGTGAACTTTAATGTTCCTGGGAGGGTGTTGAGAGGACCTTGTCAATTGTTTCGGTTGCCTGTTTATGACTCCAAGGTTGGATACAATTCTCCTATGGCAAGGATGTGCTCGGTTGCAAATACTGTGAATGTGTCGCCTCATTTTGATTCTTTTAATTCAAATATTACTTCTTTCCCTAGAGTTTTTTATTTTGCCGTTTTATGAAATAAGTCCTATGTTTAATGGGCTGTTATTCTCATTCTTATGATTATCTCTACTCTCCTGTAATTCTTTATTTTTCTATTTTTTGTTGTTGTTGTTTGCTTGTTTTGAATTTTTGTATGAGTTGCTCACTTGTTATCATATTATATTTTATTCTTCTTTTGTCAAGGGTTATGCCCGTCGATTAAATAAATAAATAAATAAATATAATACTGAAAATTCGCTGGCTTAGCTAACACGATTGCTGTTATAGCAAATGTTTAGCTAGGTCAGCAAAAAATTTTGCTATTCTATATATAATACCTCGATTTGCTGTGTCAGCAAATTTTTTCTCCCCGTGTGTCAAAATACATTGTTACCTCACATTCATAGGTGTGATTTTACAGAAAACACATAATTTCACATATCCAATTACCAATGTGAACAACATTCTAACACTTCCCTGGGACATCTGCATTACAAAACTAGCTAGAAACCAACCTAACATCTGGGCAAAGTAGCTGGGGCCCATCCAATTCTCAATCATAATTCCTACCAGGGAAAGTTTATGATCATTTAGAAAAATGACTGTCAATTCTCGGAAAAAGATCTTAAATATCTAGAATTTCGAAATATGGATTTGCCCTCGATTGATTTACAATCGAAGTATCAATCACATAATATGCACGCTCTTCCGTCTTCGTCAGTCTCCACTTCGGTCTCTATTTATCCTCCAAGAGATAAGTGTGTGCACGGTGATTGTAATAATCAACAAGAGGCCGAAGGAGAAGAAAAAGAATCGGAGAAGGGGTAAATAGAGAGACCCGTTTCGAAAACCGGTCTAGTTCAATATTTTTTTTAAATCTCCCCTTTCGCCCGCAAGAATTTCCATTTTTCAAGCCCATATATATATAGAGTGTGCGCTTCGGTGCACCTCGTGTGTACATTAGTACAGTCACTTCCACTATTTTCTCATGATTAGAAAATAATGTGGAACGATGATGATTCTTAAATTTCCTCTTCCCGTTTGTATCGCAAGGACATTTTGAAAAATTTCCAATAATTCGAATAGAAAGTTCCAGGTTTTTGTACCGATCGAGAGATAAGAGAAGTGGTTCGAAAAATTTGATTCACTCTTATTCGATTTTTCTTCATCGACTGTCCGTAAGTGCGATGTTCAAATATTACACACCTTGCGGATATATTATCAGATCGAAAGTAATGGTGATCTCGATAGAATGTGAAATCCAGAACATATGTAGATGAAAATGACATTTTTCCGTGATGGGAAATGGAAAGAAAGTATTGGAGTGTGAACAATCAATTGGAATCTCTTTTGCTTCTTCATTGGCGATATTCGATACCCGAAAGGAGGATGAATTATGAACTCTTGTGATAACTATTGTCAATATTGTGGTATCGAATCATCGAACTTTGAGGTATAACAATCGTTCTCGTCATTCTTGATGTGTATGAAGGTAGGAAAAACGTTGGAAAGGGAAGAAAGAAAGGAGAGTCTACGAAGCAAGAACTGGTCAATGAAGATTTTTATCGTACAACTTCCTTTCCCCCGTGAGAGAATTCTTTATGGCTATATACCTGCGTCCACATTCCACCATGTATCACTTTGAAACTCAGGATATCGATATTATTACTATGTACTCAAATATGTGGGTGTAGTTTCATACTTGTGCTGTAATGTTTAAGTGGTTTAGATTTCAGATTTAGAACCGTGGTTGTGATACTTCTAACAATAAGTCGCAAGATCCTTGGACTCTGGAGGTTCGGTGCAGTTCTCTTTCTTTCCTAGAAGTATATTTTATAATGGTAGATTCGATGAGCGATACGCGAGTGATTGATTTATCCATTAAAAAGTGATTGTTGTGAATATTTGTTTCATGTCGAAAAGGACGACGTTTGGAGTTACCCAGGTAGGAATTAACAAATGGCCCAAGCTTGGTGAAAGGTTGGGATGATAACCTCGTGCCAGGCTTGGTACTCAATATTGGGCCAGAAGCAATGCATCTCATGACATATGTATTATGAGTATTTTGGAGCTTGACTCATACGATTAAACCGGACCTGACCCAAGTTGTGTATATTAACTTTTGTCATGCTTCAACCTGATTCTTCAAACATAGTATTTGGAGGAAAAATGACGTCATTTTTCATACCATTCCTGCTACAAATTTCCCATAGATAACGATAAGATTTTCAGCAGTTATATCGGTCCAACTCTGTAAAAATCACAAACATGGAGATGTGGCATAGGGTCTCAAATAAACATTGGTTGTACATTGGCCCAATATCGGTTTTCCATGCTTGGCAGCTTAATGTTTTGCCAATCTTGAACCCCTTGTTGTATAGGCATCCCTTATGAAACATGGTGTGGGTTCTCAAATAACAAACGGTTGTATATTGGACTAATATTGATTCGCGATGCTTGGCAGTCCAATATTTTGCCAAGCATGGGCCAGTTGTCAATATTGGCATTTCCTACCTGGGTATGAAAACTTATTTTCTGATCCGGAATTTTCGGAGAATCATCATAATTTCTTTACAAGATTAAGAGTAACACCGTAAAAAAATTCCTTCTGAATGTTTTTACAGTGACCTAAATCATGCCTCGTTGCCCTTTACACGAGTCATTGTTCTAATAACAGTATTGACAAACTGAAAATCCAAAGACAGGGTATATTTTAGAATACACCTCCCGCCTTTCACGAGCATATTTTTGGGAAAAAATTGAGAAACTTTTTCCTTCCAAAGTGTCTAAGATGATCCCTCAAGATAAAATGATCCAAGCCCGGATAAAAATGATTTGTTGCAGTCTCCTGATCTTATCACGGCCTGGCGACCCTGGTTAGCCTTGGAAAAGTGCTTAGGGAATGCCAGGAATCATTCCATCTTGAAGGATCATTTTAGATACTTTTCCCTTAAAAGGATGAATCTTTATTTTTACCTGATTTAGTGTATCCAGTTTCAGAATCGAATTATCATCCCACATGACAAGTTGTTCTTTTCACGCAGTTAATGTACTTCGACTGACATCATGTGGAGTAGGTATATGAATCTTACACGGAGAAAAATAAAGTTTTGAAAATACTATACACTTCTACTGAGTTGGCAAGATGAGTGAAAATACCACTGTTATTGTTAGACAGTGCAGTAAAAATGTGTACTTGATCGTGCATAGGATTGCATGTTCATACTAAATAACGTCTGGTAAATTATTCATTTTTTACTACATTGCCTAACAATAGCAGTGGTTTTCTCTTTCATCTTGGTGATTTAGTATAACTGCATTGTTTTTTAGAACATAATTTTTCTCTGTGTAGCAAATAAATGTCAAAAAAATAGAGAAGAACGAATTCACTTTAAAATGAAACTTCTCTTCCATTCTAGGGTGAAAATATTGAACTCCTACTGTACAGTATACAGTGAATTTCAAATTTTTCTTAGAATCATGCACCTAATGAACCGATAACCAAAGCGACAATCCTAATTCCATGTGCTGGAAACATTGATGCGAATAGTCACAGTCTCTGATTGAGAGAAAAGTAACATAAAAATGGGATGAATAACAGAAGACGACAAAGTAAAAGAGCTGAGAGGTTCACGTCTTCAGCTTCACTACCAGCGGTACAACTTCTGTCTTGACGAATTATCGAAGCGAAAGAACACAGGAGAGCCACTATCGCACTGAAACTGGTCAATCGTCGGTGGTTAGCGTATACTTTGGAAGAATTTTACGAGCATAATTACATCCTTTAACCTGCCTCTTTCGAAGTGGAACAAAAAAGGTGCTCAATTTCGAAGGATAAATTACCATCTACTCTTTTCTTTTTATTACCTACCGAAATTCACGTTTTTGCAATCTCCAGTTGGAATTCCAAAACTTCGATCGAAGTTCGTAAGACATGCCTAGGTTTACATTTTTTAAGGCATATTTTGCTCTCTTGGTGCTTCTGTCTGGTGCTCCGGGACAAAATAAATCTTCAATATTTTATTTCCTTCTGAAGATTGTTTTGAAACATCATTTTTGAAGTTACCACGCTCTTCATGTTGATCAAAGAATAGATATGCTGTCTTATCTCCTTTTGGAGCTTCCACATTTGCTCCGCAGATCCAATATCGATGCTTTTATGACAGCCAAATTTGACATCATCGGCAAACTCTGAAAAAATACATCCCTTGATGTAGAATAAAAGGCTCGGTGCTACAGTGGATTCTCGTTTCTCTGAAACGTTGTCCAAAGCTCGGAATACTATTCAGCCATACTGAGAAATTTTTGGTATCAAGTTCAGACAAATTATTCAAACACTAAAGGGGTAACGCTGAACCAAGATTGGCACAATCTCGAACCGATGATCAATTGATCAATGGAACTTATGAGTCAACACGGAGGAAAGTGATTTGTTATTACAGCGCCTCTAAGAAAAATGTATTATCTTTGCAAGAATATTCACTCCATCAGCTAATCCGTTAGTTCTGTCAACCAATTTATTTTCAAATAAATCTAATTGTGTAAATTATTTTTCTTCCTCCTTGTTATGTCGGCAATACTTTTCTCTTCGTGAACCAACATTGGCTCAATATGGATTCCCAAGCTTATTTATTTTTCATCGTTAATATTGGCAGAACCATGTAATTCTCACATGGATATGACTCTTATATGAATACAAGAGAAAATTGAAAAAAAAACACCCAAGCACGCATGAACAATGAGGGTCAAATCAGTCCCGTTTTGTCCCGTTCTACCCATCTTGTTTCAAGACCGGGCTGAAATGTAACTGGAGAAAGTCGTGACTATGGAACACCGTCTGCTAACAAATGGTACACATATTAAATCTCTAGTGGACATCCCGAGCCAAGTCCAATTGATTTGAAGGAGGTATTTTCTCCACACGATGGTACCAGTTGTGTTGTTGGTAAGAGAAACGAGACGATTTCATTGTTCTTTGTACGAAAGGGGACTCGATACGCACGATCGATGACATCTCCATAGATGAATGTATCACGCTTCGGGAAAACGTGATTTATTCACTGTAGTAAACATTATCTCAGGTTTTGTTCTCTGCACGAATGCTTCTTTTCACTTTTCTATGAAGATTTACGATAAAGACGTAATTCCTAGATCCCTTGTGAGATAAGATCTATGGAGGTATTGTTTTCTTGTTACAGGATATATGTATATGCATATAATATATATAATACCGATAATAAACATTGTTATTGATATTATATTACGAGAAAAACTGTGTACCAAGGATGTTATTTAATAAAAATTGTAAATGAACTATTTGATTTTTCTTTTGTTTAAGAATGAAAATATTCAAAGAAGGATATCAAGCGGGAAAATATCATTGTTTGGTGAAGAGATTTAATACGGTTATTCTTGGAGAACAATATGTCAAGTATTATCCCACAAACGTGATACTCCATTCATGTCATCTATTCATTACTGATGATGAGTTCTATGCAAATGATTGTGGTCTTACAAAACAAAGCGTGTTATATAAATAAAACGATATAAAGTCGTGAGAAATCTGAATCAAATACTTGAACAAACTGAAAATTCACACATTCAGAATGTTGTGTATAGGGGGTATGAGATTTTGAAGAATTTACTAAAATCTACCCAAAATAGGGGGGAAACAAAATTTCAAATATGGTTTGAAGTGTTCATAAAAAAAGAAGAACAATTTCCTGGATCAAGAAATTTGTCCTCTTATTTGAGTTTTAGACTGATTTCGTCCTGATTTATGAATATCAGGCTTGGATGGGATGTTTGTTGAAGGAGAAATTCAGGACAAAATTAGTTTAGAACACAATCAGGAAGAGAAAGACTGTCTAAATTCTACCATACTCCAAAATGCGTTGAAATCATTGATGTCACACATCTGGAGAACTTGATTGACAGCCAATAAACCTCTCTTTCGCATGATACGATGGAAATGGTCAATGATATAATAAAAACCTACTCTTGCCCTGGGACATTAATAAATTTTCTGCTGCACTTTATTCAGTTCATAAAAAAAAGAACAGATGTTGAACATTTTGAAATATCGAAATTACCTGGTGGGGTACTTATGAAATACAAAGAAGATGAACAATTCTGAGTAATTTGACACATTATTCATCATTTCTTTCATCAATTTTTCCATCATTTCAATTACGTTAGAGTACCTGATAGATAACTCGAATGATACTCATTCCGCGGTTCTTCTGATCAGCAGTGCATCCTTAACCTTTCGTTAATTGAATTTGAATGGTATCGTGTTCTACAATCACACGCCGCTCTCAACACAAATGTGCAAAATTACACTTCCATTGATTGTTAACTACAGAAATAGCGAATATATTTTACTCAATGTGTACAATGATAATGTGGTTCAATAGTTCATCGATAAATGGAAAGTTACTTCGACACATAATATTGAGAAAACTTTTTAAATGATTTCAATTGAAAGGTAGAACGTGATATTGTTCTTGTTCGTATTTATGTTCATTATTCGTATAAAGCGCACTGAGTTGAATTTCCATGCATCTCTTTGAAAAATGATTATAATTTTTCTCTCCTCGAAACACATTCCATTAAAGGATCAAAGATTTTTCAGAAGTGAATTCAATACTAAATCGACTGAGAAATCATTTCTCTTTGATATCGTTAATATATATGTATAGATTGAATCTACTTTTGTGGGAATGCAATTATTTTCGACTATGATTTATCGAGGAAACGTGGAATGGATAAATCCTGTTTGCGCCTTTCGTTTTAAGATATCCTATCCAGTTCAGCCATCTATCGATTATGAATGTAGAAAAACTGGTGTCAACTTAATTGAATTTTTGTTTTTTCAATTTTGTCGTTATGATCTACAAAGAATGTGGAATTTCACCAGGATTCATGTTTTTTTCACAATTATGAAGAATTAATTAAACGGAAATGTTCGAGTAGAAATGTCTTCATTGATGTTCAATGAATCCGATCATATTTAATGCGAATATCAATTAAAGAGAGTTATCTATCGTTATTGCTATGGAATTGAAATCATATCATTTGAAAAGACTTTCTATCGCTCTGAATATCAATCAATGAAGTTTCTCTGAATCGATATGGAGATTATGTTGGGAAAATAATTCGTGACTAACGTTCTAATCAATGTTGAAGTAAAAATCATTTGAGGTGATTTATGTACATCAATTTCAATTCGAATGGAAGGTAGGGAATATATGCGAACAGGAAGTCCAACGAATATGCATCATTGAGGGATGGAGCGATGTATTTGCATTGTTTTTATCGTGAAATTTCAACTGCAGAATCAGATTTAAGGATTTCATGATTGTCTATTTTCCTACTCCAATAGGTCAACTGCAACGAATTGTTAGCTCTGATTTTTCATTTAATGTTGATATTCTCGAAATATCGCTCTGTATCTCCTGCTAGAAAAGAACGATCGGAAAAAATTCATCATGAATCAAATTTGATAGCAGGACTGATTTAAATTTTTCTCACATTCAACGGTAGAATAGTTCCAATTCTTCTCGATTCGAAACATTGGCGTAAGAAAACTCATTCAATTCCATTCAATTTTTCTAATTCCTTTCAATCCCCCATTTCTGGCAAGATTGCGCTTTGTTACGTGACACATTAGAAATTTCTTGAAATTTCATTGTTCTTCAAGCACATTTTTTAAGGGAATTTACAATTTTTTGTAACTGAATTGGGAAGTAATACATTCAATGGAATTAAAAATTTTTGGTATATTATATTACCCATAATACAGGTTGGTTGCAAAGTTCCTGCGCTCACCAAGAGATAGCACTGCTAGCTCAAAGCTTTTTTTTTCTCAAGTTGGTATATCTGTCCTGAGAACACATGCAAAGTTACAAGTCATTCTGTCAATTCATTCTTTGTTTACAAGCCATTTGAAGTTGACGTGTCATTGATTTTTCTTAATATGGAAAAAATTGAATATCGTGCAGTCATTAGATTCTTTGTTTTGAAGGGTTTAAAAGCAAAGGAAATTTATGAACAATTGTTAGAAGTGTATAAGGAGTCCTCACCTTCAAAACGCACCGTTGAATTTTGGGCTGGTGAATTTAAACGTGGTCGTACTAGCCTTGAAGACGATCCACGCGAAGGACGACCAAAAACTGCAACCACAGCAGAAATCATTGAGCATGTACATAATATGGTGAGTGAAGATCCAAGTTTGATTAAGCGTGAAATTGCTAATGCCATAGGCATCTCAGACGAACGAGTACTCCATATTTTACATGAAGAATTACGTATGAAAAAACTGTTTGGAAAGTTAGTGCCGCACACGTTAACAATTCAACAAAAACTGGATCGAAAACAAATTTCTCAGCGTAATTTGGAGCGTTTTAAGCAGAATAAAACCGACTTCTTGCGTCGTTTTATAACTATGGATGAGACTTGGATCTACCACCATGATCCTAAATTGAAACAAGAATGTTTACAGTGGACTGAAGCTGGTTGTTCAGCTCCAAAGCAGGTGAAGTCACAACGATCAGCAAAGAAGGTCATGGCATCAGTTTTTTGGGATGCAAAAGGAATTTTGTTCATTGATTATCTTCAGAAAGGTAAAACAATCAACTCCGAATATTACTGCAGCCTTTTGGATCAGCTGGATGAAAAAATTCGTGAGAAAAGACCTGGTTTAAAGAAGAAAAAAATCATTTTTCATCAAGATAATGCACCTGCTCACAAAAGTGTTTTGACGATGGCTTAATTCAAAGAACTCAAGTACGAATTGCTTGAACATCCACCGTGTTCGCCAAATTTGGCTCCTAGCGACTACTATCTCTTCAGAAATCTCAAACAATTCCTTCGTGGAAAGCATTTTTCGTCGAATGAAGAGGCCATAGCAGCCGTAGACGGTTATTTTGCAGAGTTTCCGGAAAACCATTATAAGGCTGGGATAAAATTATTGGAAGATCATTGGAACAAGTGTATTGAGCTTCTGGGAGATTATATTGAATAAAAAAATATATTTCGTAACAAAAACAGTATTCTTTCATTTCGAGCGCAGAAACTTTTCAACCAACCTGTAGTATGGTTTGGTAACTGAATTCTCATTCAGATGTAATTGAAATTTCAAGAGCTTTTTTCAGTCACATGCAGTGATGTGAAATGACCGGTCATATCAAATTCGATGACGTCATGGTCATTATGAGCATCATATGACCGTCAGTGACGGTCAGATTTTTTACAGTTTGGATATAAAAATTGCTGACAATTTATCTTCTTAAACATATTTTGTTGAAGTCTTCCAAGAAGATATCTTTCAAACGCTTCTGAAAGATATCCTTGAGATATCTTGCATGGTCGTCTTGGAGATGTTTTGAATCAAGACATCTTTTAGAAATCTTTTACAAGATATCTTTCCAACACATCTGAAAGATTTCATTGTTTAATCATCAGTTGTAATCATACCATCCGAAATCTATCGTGTTGTTTCATCATCAGACAAGTCCGATGAAAATACGATGTCTATACGACAATTATCCGATACAAAACCGAACGAGTAACCCGATGATTTCCCGATAGATATTTATATCGGGTTTACATTGGATAATGATCATAAACATCGTATTTTTATCGGACTTGTCTGATAATGAAACAACACGATAGATTTCGGATAGTATTAATACAACTCATGACTTAACGATGAAATTCCGATATCGGGGTTTTTTCATGAGGGTACATCGAATTCGAAAGCACATAGAAGGTGTTGCGAATACAAGCGAGAATGAATGACTTTTCTAACGCCGCATAAGTGACGAAAAGGAGAAAAGTCATGGTATTGCGATTTCGAGAGAGACGTCGTCATAGTTGTCATAGCAGCAGCAGTAGTAGTAGTAGTAGTAGTAGTTGTTGTAGTCGTCGTCGGTCCTTCGAAAGGTCATATAGAACCGGAGCGACGAGACCATTACAAAGATTGCGAATAACTCGTACGTGGCATAATATACCGGCATGAAACATGACTTACCGTAAGATTCGTACGTGTCGTTTTTCCTTTCAGCAAGCCTAAATATACGTTCGGTGCGAATGCAGATGAAGAGCAGAGAAGAAATGAATACATAGTTGATGTTGATTGAGAGGATTTATACAGCAATAGTATTACACGATAGCAAAACACTCAACGCGTGCAAATGTTTGGAGCTTCTTGCGTAATGTCGGTAGTTGTATGTGTAAATATCTATGCACAAGGTGTTCTAGAATCCTCCTACATTCACAAAGTTGAATATAGTAATTCTGCTTTGAGATATAATATAACAGCGTTTCCAGCGTTACTTTATTTTGAAAATGCAATTCAAATGGAATTCAGATTAACGCTCGAATCAATCGCAACACAGAATGATTACAACACAGAATATGCTCCTATTCTGCAATCTTTACCAAAACACGAATAAAAAAACAGATTCAGATGTTTTACAATCGGGAGATTATACGGTACTTGATCACTATGTTTATATTGTGGGCGTGGGACATATTTTCATGAAATTTCGCAGAGCTATGAACACACAATGTTCTACCACACCGATCTTCAAGGTTGCGATGTATATTTCATAGTTATAGAGATATGCTTCAGCATCACATGGGGGGGATTGTTTTTCAACCCTCAATGCACACACCCCAAATCAATCTATTGTATATTTTCACCCACAAAAATGATCGTGAACCTGCTTCTCTCCACTGATCAGTAGACTGAGACGAATGTATCAATTCGAACTTTGATTTGCCTCTTTAATACCATCAACCTTAATTGAGCTCCAAAGCTTATACTATTTTCAAATGCGAACCGACGGTTGAGATTACCCGTGAAAAAATCGTTCAGGTCTGATCATGGACATTTTTTGGCAAAATTTATCGTGCTATCATTTTTTGGCTCAATCATAATTAAAAAGGCTTCAACTTTGTACCCACGTGGAAACCCGTGATCAAGCTTGACCACGTGCGATCATGCCAGACAAACCATTCTCGCTCTTGATCATGCAAAATCGTCCCAAATGAGGAGCATTCATACAAAATGACTCTGTGTTGATTTTTTTATCACACGGAGAAGATATTTCATTCAATATTATAGTGTACCACCGGATCGGGACGCAATATCGGTTTCTTCGTGGAAAATTACTGTGTGATTCTTCAGAATCACGCGAGATCATGCCTGAGAACTAAAAGATGGGAACTGCATGAGCATAATAAGCAGAAATGATTAACAATACAGTACAATTAGTCTTTTGTAAAATTAGAGAAAATATAATGAAAGAAATTTTTCTTTTTACCAAATTATAAACCTCGTTGATTCTGTATGAATTTTCCATGCATAATAGAGCATAATCAAGCGTGATTAGTCCTGATTACGTGGGTACCAAATTGAGGCCTGATCACGCACGATTACGCTTTATAAACAAGGTCTGATCAGACCTGAGCAGGCGTGGAGAATTTTTTCACGAAGTCTTGGATTGAAGTCAATGCACTTACTTCTCACTGATAATAATTTTTGATGATAATGTTTACATAGGATGCTTGGAACATACGAAGATTGGGATGTTCCTGCAAGCACAGCACGACCATTTTTATGAAACATTTCCATGAGACGTTATTATCAGTGAGATTCAAGGAAACTCATTCCAATTTAGCACCCCAAATAGTGAGAGGCAAGAGAACTCACTCTATCCAGTGAACATTTTTCCCCTCAACATTTCAAGCATCCATTATGTTCTCTAAATGCTATCAAAAAGTTCTCTAATGCGTCGATTTCGGAAATCTTTTAGATGGCTCTATTATGAGCTCTCGAAGTTATCAAAAAGTGATCTGACTTAACTTTCTGATACCTTCGAGAGCTGATAATCAGATCATCTATAAGATTTCTGAAATCAGCACAACAGAGAACTTTCTGATATCATTCAGGAAACATAATGAATGTTTGAAATGTTGAAGGGAAAAATGTTTATTGGGTAATCAAGCACTCCAAACAGTGAGTGGTAAGGGGATTCTCTCATCAAGCACCCCGAAGAGCACAGTTGTTGTTTCTGAATTGCTGTGAGATTGCCTTCGAAGTTATCAGCGTGAAGAAATTAAGTTGGATTAAGATTAGTGAACCGGGATACTGAAAAACACTCATTGTATCATTGGTAGATTGTGAAACGAAGGAGACATTTTGGAGAAAGCTTTACAATACTCAAGTTGGATATTGAAATCAAATTCGTCACTTGGTTACTTGGTTTGTACAAATTATGAAATAATTACAAATGATTGTATATAATTTTCGATACAAGTATGAAACCACTTGAACAGTATATTTTTAAAACTTGATTACGTATAAAATGTGTACCAAGCATATATGTACTTCTTTTTATACACAAAGTGGATTTAATATGTTATTAAATTTTCACATTAAAATTCTTACAATTTCGTTGATTGAGGAGAACCTGGCTTTGGAGCTGATCGCTTCGGGTGGTGGCCAAGAGGAACCAGTCATGATCGTTATCATTCCAGACAGCAATCGAAAACTGAAAAAAATCAATGTTGTAAGAAGAATTTTCTTCAAATTCAATACCATCAACATTGAAATGGTTTCATATCAATAGAGTATTGAATTCCAATAAAACCATCTCAATGTCCATGAAAATTAATTCGACAACAGGACCCTTTAATTGTTGTCTAGGATATCAAAGCGGGCCCACTCAGTTGTGGAATAAAACTCTTTGAAAACTTCATGTTTTTCCAAGTGTATTTGAACATTTTTCCAAGGAAGAAAATTGAGTAAAAATTCATTTTTTTGACCGCTTATAATTGCATCAACAGTTGTTAAGGTGATACGAGCAACTCCTAAAGATACAACCAGGACCGTTGGTTAGAAGAAGACACAAATAAGATTATTCTGACAAATGATTCGGAAATAAAGCAATACAGGCTCGGGTTGCATGGTCAGGGATTGTTGGGTATCCCCTTCAAAGTCGCGATTCGCAATCCCTCGTCTAATCGGTTCTAAATTCCTGCAAAATTCATCATCTTTAATCGACATGAATTTCAGAATTATCGTCATTACCAGGAGGAACTCAGAATTGAATAAACAATCATGATTCTAGTAGAAATCACTCTATTCATTCTCAAGGCTATTACAAGGCCTTACTAGGTCTGTCGAGTCCTTCACAATGATCTCGTGAAACCTTGCAAGATCTAGAAAATGACTGGATTGATTTCTACTAGAGCACAAGCAACGATGCTTCCTTTTGTGGTGTCATTATCTTCCATGCCCAACTGGAATTTCCAGCTAGTCACTCTGGAAGGAAATTCCAAATTCTCCCATTCAGCATCTTCATCGTGGAGTGGCCAAAGATTTTCCACTTTATCCAAATAGTACGAGCACGTTTTCAGACTGTTTAAACCATCTTTGGATTCTGTAGTGCCTTTAAAAATCTCCATACATTCTTCCATGTGTTAACAGAGAATATGGCAGAATTCAGCCGGAATCCAAAATCATCTATTATATGGAGAGTTATAAATAAGGAGAAAAAAGATATTCCGAGTTCTTTGAACAGAATTGAACTGCTTTTGATGAATATTACAAAATGAAAGATTCAGAAAATTTCACTGAAGAAAGAACAATTGTTGTACACCGAGAAAAATGATTTATTTGACCGAATGAACTTAAGTTAGTTGTGAAAATTAGTTCCGAGTAATAAAAGAATAAAAGCCGGTAATAAAAGCTGTGGTAAAGGCAACTTCGAATTAGTAAGAGCAACTAAAATCAGAGAAATTAAATTTGAATTTAGTCGAGCCAACGCCCGGTTCAGTTATCCAAATATCAACAACTGTATCTAGTTGCTGGAACTCATTTGGAGTAAGGGTAACTAATTATTTTTTCCAGTGTAAATGAAATTCCCTGAAAGTTACAGGTTTTTTAGATTCTTCGAGAACGTAGTCGCGTGGTCCACTGAGAAAAGAGTATTTCAAATTTACTTCAATCAAATAAGGTTTGTTAACTATTAACAAATCTTATTCCAATTAAAGATGGTTAGTTTAAACACCAAGAAACAGAGTTGATGAAAAATTACATCTTGTAAAATCAATATTTGAATGATTTCGAAAAATAGTTCGAGCTATCACGGTTTTAGTTGATTTTACAACAAGGGATGTAAGATTGCCACATCAGCTGTAGCATATCTCATATTCGCTGTTGTAAAATCAACTTTCATTGTGGTAGTTCGAACAATCAATGAGCCTTCTTTGTCGCAAACGAACTCTTTCCCAAGTGTACTATCATTATTGTATAATATAAGTGAGAAATACCTCTGCAGTCACCAGGCCTGACGAGAGGGGGGGAACTGCCAGGGTGTTTCCCCCCGGGCCCGGAGTTTTCTGGGGGCCCGGATTTTTCCCCAGTGCTTTATCCCCTTTCGTTTCTGTCAAACGGTTTCTAACTCAAATGAAACGAAAGATATATGATGAGGTATATATTTTTGATTCTGAAGTCAAGGAACTTTGTATTATTCCTTTGTGAGAATAAAGTTTTTCAGCCCTTTTCCAACCCAATTTCCAGAAAATTGGGGCCCGTAAGTCACTTCCCCCGGGCTGGGATTTTCTCTATACGGCCCTGACAGCCACTGCATCTCGATTGCATGGGAATGCTCATTTTTTTGCATGAATACTCTGTATTGTATAATTTATAATCCACGATGTAAAAAAGAAAAACATCCAATCAGTGGGATTTTCCAAACTATAAGAAGAGTAATTGATGTTTTGAGAATCATTTATTTCTCAAATTCAATGAATTCTTGTAAATATATTTCGGAAAGCGTTGATCAGAATCTTACATCACTTAGGGTGGTATGCAGAGTCAGGTCTGAGACTAGACTGGGGTAGTATGCAAGAAGCCCGACCGGTAATGAGCCCGACTCCACTATTATTGGTTGATCACTAGGAATATTTAGTGATTTTACTGGAAACCACAAGCGGTCGGGCTTCTTGCATACTACCTAGGACTGGTCCTACGCAATGTATAAGCTTATGAGCTGGGACCAGGTTCAGTCTCAGACCTGACTGTGCATACCGCCCTTACAGCCTCATTGAATAAACTCATTCCAATACAAGAAAAAAAGTAAGCAGCACTAAAATCGATTCAAAAAACAATCGAAAACACGAGTAGGAAATTTCGAGTAGGGAAACGCAATTCGTCAGTGCTGGCAGGACAATAATGGGTACTGGCCCTGGTGAAAAAAATGTATCTGAAACTCTCTGAAAATTCCTCTGAATTTCATTGAAAAATCTGGAAGGTTTTAAAAAACTATGAAAATCTATGGACATTTTTTTCAAACTCTGAAAAATTCTGAAAAACTTGTGCTCATTGGATACGTTTTTTCTCTGAGAATTTCTCTGAATATCTATAAATATCTCTGAAAGACTATGAACACCTCTGAAACCCTCTGAAAAACTTTTCAATGAAAACCTGTGAAGTTTTCAAACATTTCCACAGAATCTCTTCACCACTCTCTAAATCTGAAAGAGTGAAAAATCACGTGTTTCACTCCACTAAGTCTCAGAAGTGAGCCAATCCGCTCCGAGTGGAATTGTCACTCGTTTCGAGTGAACCCTCAATCTTTTAGAGTGAAAAATTGACTCTAGAATTTGAGTGGCTGTGAGTTTCTAACCTCAAACCTTAGAATATCATTCTAAAAGAGTGGAAATTTCACTCAAAATTTCGACAGGCTCACTTTTGGCTGGCTAAAGAGTGAAACGCCACTCTGAAAATTTTAGTGATCAGGGGGGGGGGGGGAACACGCAGTACCCTGGCGAGAAAGTTTCTCATATTTTTCCATAGTTTTTCATATTTCCTCATCATTCTCATAATTTTGCATTAAATTCCATAAAAATTCTCAAAACCGCATAATTTATCTAGGAATTGGGACTGTCTTTACGAAAAATATTCCCTCATTGAAAATCATATAATAATTTCTCATGAAATTTCATATCTTCACACAATACTTAAATTTTTTTAATTCTTCATAAAAACAATCTTTTAAAAAAAAAAGTAATAACTTCTCATAATTTTAATTATAAACCCGTACAGCACAACCACCGATCCTCCACCTAGGACTTAGGCGGACTGGAGGTGGAGAATTGGTGGATAAATGGGAGCCGTGGAAATAAAGGAGAAATAAGGGAGAGTCTCCGTTGAGGCAACGGAGAGGCGACGGAGAAATGTCCGCCCCCTGTATTTTCGACATAAATTCTTATTGGCGCATTTACGTAACCAAATCCAAATGTATGAATTCACGAATTTAAGTTTTACTGAAAATACAGCGGGCGGACATTTCTCCGTCGCCTCTCCGTTGCCTCAACGGAGACTCTCCCTTATTTTTCCCTTATTTTCACGGCTCCCATTTCTCCACCAATTCTCCGCCTCTGGTCTACCGAAGTCTTAGGTGGAGGATCGGTGGTTGTGCTGTACGGGAAATCTCATAATTTTCCATAATGTTTCAGATCTCGGCGTATGAAAAATACATTTGCACGAGAAACCAACACTTTGCATAAAATTTCATCATCAGATACTATATTTTCCATTTTTATTCCCTTACATTATAATCAAAGCAGCTCAAGGGCGCTGATGAAGAGTTTGAAGACTTCCAACTGGTTATATTTATTTGACCAGTCAAAAAAATTCCTTGATGAAGTTGTACCAAAATCCTGAAACAAACTAATTTTTAAACAATAAAACGTAATGTGTCGCTCACAACATATATCCCATACAACAAAAGTTGCTATGCAATGGTTGCTCTTACGTTGTTCATCAAATTTTCGTAAGGTTGCTGGGGATTTGCTACGCATGTGATTGAGAGTTTAACGAAACCAAGCAATTTCCCAGCAACTTAAGCTAAAATCCTAGATTTACAGCATATTGTTGCGCATTAGGCGACGCAACGTCCCTGCAAATTGCTTCAAACTGTTGTTGTACGTTTTCAACAATTTGCTGCATATTTGCTCAGCATTTTGCTGTTAGAGTTTGCTCTGCATCAATAGCGTCACCATACTGAGCGATTTCCTTGAAATGTTGAAGTTTGAAGCAAGAACAGGAAAATAAGAACATCGCAATTCAAAGCGATTACGGAATTTTATGAACCATTCATGAGAAGATATGAGGAAAAATTCCTCATCACACTGTCTGAATTTCTGAAGAAATTATGAGGGAAAGTATGGATTTTAATGATCGTTCTTGAGAAAATTTACAGAAAAATTATGAGATCTCATAAGAATTTATGAGAAACATTATTCTAACTTATGACTTTTCATGATAAAATACTTCTCATAAAACAGTTCCAATCCCTCGAGGAATCGTGATATACTTTGGGATAAATTATGAGAAATTCTTTCCGCCAGGGTACTGCTTTGAATGAATTTGAGGTTGAAGAGTTTTTCTTGATCCACAGTACCCATCAATGATTTTTTCCGTGCAGATTTCTTTGATTCAGGTACAAAATGATATGACAAATCGATAGAAACTAATCATTACAAATATAATTCAATTTATTATACTCGAATTTAAAGGCATATCAGTTCCTCAGAAATGAAGGAAAATTTGGGAACAACATTATATTGAGTTGAATTTAGAGAGACAATGGAATTGGATACGCTCAATTCGATAGCACGATGAGCTATGCGGTATGTAATCTACGAAATCGTTATTCCATCAACGTTTTTTTCTCCTTACATCAAGCGTACTGTTAGATCAGTTACGCGATGTAGGTAACGTGAAGGAACCCACTAATCAAACAACGTGACTCAGATTCATAAAATTTCTTCTTCAATATCATTCCAACAAATCACACGTAGGATACAAGGTTTTTTCCATTTCACAAATGTCAGAATTTGATCAAATACCTTCGACCAAGTGTAACCTCTCGAATAAATCTTCAAAAATTGTTTTCCCCCTTCACCGTTGAAAAAATATCACTGACAACTCACATTCCTCATTGGATCTTTTTGTAATGTATAAGCGAAAAAAGAAAGAGCTCGAGATAAAAAAAGCAACACGCGTTTGCCATAGACGTAGAGTACGTTACTTCATTAAAACGATAAGAACCTTGACAATGAGATCTCCCCAGGCGCTTCCTAGGACATCACGAAACCAGGGCACTACTCGACAGCTGCCAACTGATTGGTCCGACGAGTTATATAGTGAACAAGAAGATACGTGACGCGATTGAGAATTCTATAAATGCTCGTGATACAAGGAACCCAAGACTTTGTGAGTACATGAAAACCGCAAATTTGCCGCGTTCCTCTATAAGCACACGAGTAGAATGAAACTCGATCGTTTAATGAGAGATGTTGTATATATAATAATGATAAAACCGGTTGGAAATTATATTTTGCGAATATCAGGTGATGCTGTTAAATGCGTGCATCGCCAAGGACCTTTTGAGTCACAAAGAACTCGCATGAAATGAATAATGTTGGAAAAAAATAAGAGACAGCTAGCGATCGACAAGGTTTTACGAGTATCGAGTGTATACAATCCTCGGGAACGTGCAATTCATTGCCATAGGTTGTTCACCTAAGAAACCAATGGATTCACGATCATCGACATTGGCCTCTTAAACTCAAATCTCAACAAAGAGAATAGAGCAGGAGATCGGCTTGACATTAAAAGCAGAAAATGTCAAGATGAATGAACGGCCTAGCCCTCCATTGATAGGACGCACCCATCACTGATTCTTGTATGCACAACAAACATATCGACGTGAATATCTTACTCACTGTTACCATCGTGCATCGATTTGAATTGAAAGAAGAAATATTTCACTGCATACGCACGCTGTCCGTAAGAGTTCTTTTGCGTCAAACAAACTCCATAATAGCATATTGCAACGAATAATTGATTTTGTGATCACTCGGATAGCGATCCAACCAGAGATTCTCCGACAAAACTTGAATGGATAATTAATTTATCTTACTAGTCTTTTCATCTTGATACGGATCTTGTTATTTTTCAGGTTTTAACTGAGACATGATTTCAAACAACCTTCCATTCATCAGAAGCAGCATTATCCATGAATATGTCATTTACACTTCATGTTCATTATCTGAATAATTAATAACCATCAAAATGTTGCTCTCCCATGATTAATCTCATTCACTGTTCATTCCAAAGTTACTTCCATCGTTGGAGGTAATACTTGCGATAAGTCCAACCCGTATCATCTCACCGATACGGAGTTGAACTTACGGTTTATCAATCGTCCAAGGATGTGACGTATATTGGAATGACAATACAAACGAATCTAATTTACACTCCAATTCAAATCTCAATCTTATTCATTGCATTTCACAACATTTTATGGAAGACGAAGGAATAGTCATCTGAATCTGTGATCGTAGTCATTGATTTTATTGGATATAGCAATCATTTTCATTAATTATCGGTTAAATAACATTCAATTGGATTGAACTTGTCGTTGATCGATGAACAGTCAATTTATATAACTTTTACGTTCATTTGGATGATGTGCAAATCTCCAAGTAGCGAATGAAGCGAATTTCATGGATTAGATAATATCTTGCGCGTACAAAGAATCACAATAACGCTAATTAATATAAGAGTTTTTGTCCATGTCGGTGGTAGGTAGAGGAGAAACAAAAAAAGAGGAGCGTCAGGGCAATATCGAGAACCGTAGATTACATTATCCACTGGATACTACAGATCTTCGTGAAACTCTCTTCCTCTCTCTGTCGAAAATCGATTTGTTGTGAAGTAGATTTCTACTCATAATCTATTCACTTGTAATATGCAGAAAAAGATTCAATTGCCAGGTCATTCAATATGTCCGTAGGATAAGTTAGAAAGAAACAAAAGTTTGACAAAACTCGATTTTATTATTAGGTGTGCAAGTTGAAACTCAGCTTCAAGTTGGTTGCATGAAACAAAATATTTACAGACATACAATTCGTCCGCCATTTGGGATACATGTAGCGTGGACATTGCAGTTGTCATATCAGTCATTTTCAAGTAGTAATTTCTTGTGTATCAATTTTATGAGATGGATTTCGATAAGCAACATTGAGGCCATTGTATTCTATTCTGTTTTCAAATGAATAAAAATGCTGCTCAAGCTATGGAATTGATTAATACGACATTGGGTCAACATTCTGTGAGCCATTCAACAGTGAAAAAGTGGTTTACAAGATTTCGTAATGGAAATTTCAGTCTCGAGGACGATCCACGTCCAGGTGCAATCAAAAAATTTGAGGATGAAGAACTTGAAGTTTTACCGAACGAAAATCCATGTCAAACTCGAGAAGAGCTTGCAGAACGGTTAGGAGTTACTCGTCAAGCAATTTCACTTCGATCGCATGCATCGGGAAAAATACAGAAGGAAGGAGAATGGGTTCCTCATAAACTGACGGAAGAAAATAAAAGACGAAGAGTTGCCATTTGCATGAATTTGCTTTCTCGGTCCAAGAAGAAGAATTTTCTGCATAAAATCATTACGAGTGATGAAAAATGGATTTTGTACGACAATCTTAAACGTAGAAAAGCATGGGTTGATCTGGGTCACCCATCTACATCAGTTGAAAAACCGAATATTCATGCAAAGAAAGTTTTATTCTGTGTCTGGTGGGATTGGAAAGGAATCATTTACTACGAGCTTCTCGAACCTGGCCAAACTATTACAGCTGAGCGTTACCGGGCCCAGCTGATCAAAGTAAGTGATGCTCTGGAGGAAAAAATACCATTTACGGGGCAAGGAAGGCGGAAAGTGATGCCGCTGCATGATAATGCACGTCCACATACAGCAAAACCAACCCAGGAACTCATCTTCAATTTAGGCTGGGAAGTTGTATCTCATGCGGCATATTCACCAGACTTAGCTCCTTCTGATTATTACTGATTTAGATCAATGTCGTCATATTTGAAGGAGCAGCACTTCATGAATATCGAAGATGTCCGGAAATGGCTGGATAACTATTTTGTTTCAAAACCACCAAGTTTCTATTGTGAAGGCATTTATTTACAATGTGGATAATAACGACGAATATTTTAATTGATAATTCTTGAAAGAAGTATTTTTTTAATAAAATTCAATTTGACAAAAAATATTCAACATAGTTGCCTCCGAGGGCGATACAACGAGTATAGCGATTTTCCAACTTTTCGATACCACTTTTATAGTACGATTTCTCTTTCTCTTCAAAATAGGCCTCAGTTTTAGCGATTACTTCATCGTTGGACTTGAATTTCTTTCCAGCGAGCATTCTCTTGAGATCTGAGAACAAGAAAAAGTCACTGGGGGCTAAATCTGGAGAATACGGTGGGTGGGTAGGCAATTCGAAGCCCAAATCAATTTTCATCGATTTGTGACACGGTGCATTGTCTTGGCAAAACAACACTTTTTTCTTTCGCGAATGTGGCAGTTTCTTTGCGATTTCAGCTTTCAATCGATCCAAAAGTGCACAGTAATAGTCGCTGTCAGTGTTGCCAGAACAGCAACACGGTTGCTAGATTTAGCACTATGAAAACATTTCTAGCCCTGAATTTTTAAGTACAGCACTTAGCACTATGGATAGCACTTAGATTAAATATCTAGCACTATTTTTTCAAATGGAACATATATTTATAGGTCATTACTAATTGAAAATTTTAATTATCTGAGTTATTTGTATAATGGAAAGTTCTATAATTTATATAAAGAGTTTCCTTCTATGCTAAAGGATTATTTAAATTGAAATTATTCGTTGGAATAAAAAGTATGTATTGTATCGTGATTGAGGATTATTATTGGAAATATGTTGATTATTGAATAAATGATTACCTGATGGCAAAATTTTCAAGGATTAGTTTGATTCACCCTGAGGGGATAGGTCTTGCAGCATATCTATTTTGAAAAAAAACATTATATATATATATATTTGGTCAAATAAAAATATTGTTTTGTTAGAAAAAAGTCCGGTTTACAGCAGGGTTGGAAGTCATTCAATTAAAACTCATTTGAATTGACGTTCAATGAACAATAAAAATTCAATTTTCAATTGAAATTTTTCTCAATTAAAAATTAAATTAAATTCTTAATTGAAATTTTTTTGCAACAAACAATTAAATTAAATTCTCAATGGAGGTAATTTCCATTTGACAAATCAATTTCATTGATTCAAAATCAAGCAATGGTTGATCCATTTTTCTGATGTTTTCTTGTTCTTTCTTAATTAACAAATACAGAAAAACAAGAGCGCATCAGGAAAATCAATCAATCATTGCTTGATTTTAAATCAATTACATTCATTTGATAATTGGAAACGACTTCAATTAAGAATTTAATTTAATTTTCAATTGAAGAAACTTCCAAATAAGAATTAAATTCTAATTGTTAATTGGGTGCTTCTTCAATTAACTAATTTACAACCCTGGTTTACAGTATATTGATACATGACTTTGGTCATTGAATATCGAATCAAATATCCCTGAACATCTATTTGGAGATGTAAAATGGAAAAATAAATATACAAGGTATCTCACTAAACACTCTGACCCTGCTGAATGTAAATTCCTGATATAACAAAATTCACAAATTCAAAATTCTCTATTTTTCCCGCGTTTTTTTTTAGCTCTAACATTTGGCAACATCGAAAAAAATCTAGTACTGTCACCAATTCTAATTTAGCTCTGAACAGCACCGACTGCTGCGTCATCTAGCTCTGCGAGTCTATAACCTTCTGGCAACACTGGTCGCTGTTGATGGTAGTTCCTTTTTGGAGACAGTCGATGAATATTATTCCTTTCGCATCCCAAAATACAGACTCTATCACCTTACCAGGTGACTGTTGCATCTTTGCTCGCTTTGGATTCCTCGATTGCTGTCCACTCAGCTGACTGTCTTTTGGATTGTGGTGTGTAATGGTGAAGCCATGTTCCATCCATTGTCACATATCGACGATAGAATTAGATTTTATTGTGGTTGAACAGCGCCGAACATTCCTCTGAAGTATCAATTCGTTGTTGTTTGGGGTCGACTGTGAGCTCACGCAGCACCCACTTCGCACGAAGCTTTCGCATACCCAAATTTTTGTGTAAAATGGTTCAAAAACTACCATCTGATATTTTTACAATATTAGCCAACTCGTGCAGCTTAAATTCCCGATCGTTCATAACCAATTTGTGAATTTTTTTTCATGTTTTCTGAAATAACAGCCTCATTTGGGCGTCCACTGCGCTCTGCGTTATTTGTGCTGGTACGACCACGTTTGAATTCAGCAATCCACTTCTCTACCATTTCTCTCGATGGAGCAGACTCCCGATAATGTTTTCTCAAGCCATTGTTTGGTTTCTACTGTATTTTTTTCATCAAAAAGCAATGCAATAGTCAGATTGCTATCAAAATTCCACACGTATCGTTCGAAGGTTAGTACTAAATAAAAATCATATGGAAAAAATTCTAGTAACGCCATCTATGTGTCATCCTACGGACTTTTTGAATGAACCGTTACTGGTTGTTAACCGAATAGAACTGTAAATGTTGAAAATTCAGCGATGTGCTATTTCCTGACTATTAATCATCATTAGATTGCTCCTGATATTTTATGAGCACCTCGCGAGGTTTCCCAAAATCTGGCGCATCTTTCAAGGATCTGGATAGAATTAGACGCCCAGATAGAAAAACATGCTCTGAATGTTTTGTAACATAACGTGCCGTAAACATACTATCATGAACTCCGCTCAGCTTGCAATGATGCATAGAATGTAAACATTATGTTTCAATTATGGTGCCATCGCCTCGTTGTGCTACCAATAACAATGCTTTATGCGGAAACACCTTGGCGCCATGATGCGAACATTTCTTGGCGTGCATGTCACCATTATGATGGCATTATGGAGACATTTTTCTATCTGGGCGTAGAACATCTAGGCGTAAATAAACTTATTCGATCTGAATTGAGACTCTCATGCATTGTTCTAATGATCATAAATTCAAATTATTATTCAATTTCACGATAAACGATGCTAGCTCTCTGTGCTCGCTTCCTGTTCCTGATAGAAATTTTGGCCAGTGAACCATCAGATCGTAATCTCACAAGCGACTGGCGAGGGATGTATTCCTGACCACTGGTCAGTGACCAGTCTCTCCTGCTTTAAATTTTCCATGAAACAAATATATATCTACCAATGAGCAGTAGGAATGATATATACATTTTCCTCAGTCCGTTCTTAAATCCTTGAATATTTTCATTCACCTTCTCGATTAGTTTGTGCTGGTCGGAATTCATTTGGATGAAAGTGATGTTCATTTCAAGATACAATCAATTTGATTTGAATCAACATCACGTAAGTATATGCATACATACGTGAGCGTGGTTACGGAGGTGAATAGATGGCATACGAATATCATTTGACCTCGGCTAACCGAGCGTATCCTCAATAAAGAAAGTACTATTATGAATATTGAAAGTGATACAAAGAAATGTGATAAGAAAATCATAATGGAACATTGAATCATCCCACTTGTCATCGAGAAATTACGAAAATCTCATTGAGCGATCAATCAACTCTGAGATTCTTCTATTGAACTCTTAACATTTTGAGATTGTGCAATCTGATTTCAATTGATATTTAATTAACCATTCAATCTCGACATTATATCATCGAATTGATTAATAACGAACAATCATATCGTTGCAATGATACATCGATATACATTCATTTATTCATCTATCGTCACTTCGAGTCGTCATTGTTTATTAACATGGTCAGCATTATCTAACAATAGAATTCGTAGTCTTATTAATCGACGGTAATTAACTTTTAATTGTCAACGTTTATCATTCTATTCGTCATATCGTGGAAACGAGTATCTCGATACCCTCGATTAATCTTTCCCTTTTATCTTTCTTTGAATCAACAATATGGGACGATTTGTATATTTTTGTCTCTTCTTTTTCTCGATGTAACACCATTTTATAACACATTACATGATATTTTAAGAATTCTTCACGATATTAGAAACCACCTGTGGCGAGATCAATGACATTCTGGTGTTCCAACGATACATCTCACCGACTTGGAATTTTTCTTCTATTGATTCATTCAGAATTTTTGGAGATAAATTATCATCGTGGAAATATGACCTACGTCTATGAACTTTCATTTTCATTCGATGACATAACCCTCATAGGACTCTCGTCCTATTCGAGTTCGCATTATTTACAATCGAGGAATAATTTTAGCTAAATTCTCTGTCACCGGGAGAGTACTGAGACAAATATGCCACATATATTTAATATCATTATATTCGTAAATCATTTTTAATCTACATGACATTTAGAAAGAGAATCATTTTATTTAAATAGAATCGATTTATCGTCAGTCACTTTTTTTATGTGGGATTGAAATTTTATCGTGACGTTAATACTCGAAGGTACGATAAATAGCAATTCTATTGTTGAATGTTGGTTCGTTTCCGAAGAGAATATTGTCTTTTTAATAACGATTATTCGTGGGGAAGTAGAAATTTGTAATTTAACATGATTTCTTTCCATCTCCGTTGTGGTTTTATTTATCTGCCTGAAATGAATTGCTCTTCAACCGAATAAATCGCAAGGCCGTTTTGTGCCACATGATTGTCTTGTATCTTGAGTCAGTTTGAAACCAACGGGATGAAGTTTTTACGTAGATAATATCACATTGTTACGAGATTAAAGAGTACTTTCTCCACGATGTGCAAGAGGTGATCGAGCTTGACAGGATCGCGAACACAATTCATAAGGTCTACGCGGGCGGCCAATGATGAGGAAGAAAAATCACCTTGATAGGGTGGAGCTTGCTTTTGGACGGATTTATTATGTCCAAACATAACAACAGATAATATCGAAGAACTCTCACAATAATGAAGATCGTATGCAAGTTCCGATTAACATCCAATCGGTCGGTTAAAGGACATTTTTGTACATCAATTTGTGATTCAGTAATATGATGTATAGTTTTGGATGAAATTATTCTTGGAATTGTCGTAATTGATCACCGTTTGAAACACTTATTCTATAGAAACAATATGAATTTACGTATAAATAGATCGGAAGGGACTGTTCTCGCTACGAGGTTAATGAAAGATAGATCATTGCTTGTCTATGAAATAATCGAAGGTTAAAAGTCAGTGGCCGGGAGGATCGTTTGCGTGTTGGAACTTTCTTTCATTCCTTCACGCTTGTCTTCTCAGAGAGTCCTCCTTTCCCTTTTCGTTGAACGTTCGTTGTGCTTCTGGCATCGATTATCATTCACGTATGCCGAGATACAGAATAGACTTAAACATTCATGAGGGTACATAAACATCGTGTGGTAAAGCATCCACACGGATGTTCTTACATCGATCAACAAGTGATTAAAAGACTTTATACGTAATCTGTGTTCATTAAGTTGTTTCAGGAAGGGATTTTTAATGCATAGTACACCGTTGTTTCATGAATCTTATTTAAAAGGTCTCTTGAAACAACTTCGGAAGTCAATGGTAAGTTCAACAACTATAAACTCACCGTTGAAGTTATTGCTATAAATTCTCATGGTTCACTCGAATGATTTAGATATCGATGTATCGCATTTATTTGATTCAATTGGATGATTAGCTGTGTTCATGTTTCATGTTTAAATATTAGAAATAATGAATTCATCATTATTCGGTAAAGTGATGGGTTTCAATAGAAATCTTCTTCATGTTTTCATTATAGTTGATACATGGGAAATGGACTTGTTGAAAAACACAAGAGAGTAGAAAGCATAAAAGCAAAGTGATATAAGAAACAAATGAAATAACATGAAGTGTTATATGAGACTGAAGGTATTCAGGAACAGGACCTTTGTAATATTTTGAATCATTGAAATCAAATAATAGTAGAGTGTAAAAATAAATTTGTTTCCGAGACATAATAAAATATGGGTGGACCAAACATTTGGTCACTAAAAATCTAAATGAGCGTATTATAATTTCGATTCGTTCTTCCAGTTACAGTTCTGATTCATATTTTACAATTGCCTTGGTGATTAACGCTATTCATCCTTCTTCTCCGTATTGAAGATACCTCAAGAAAACAAACATTTTCAGGTTCCTACAGTGGACGTCCACGAAGGTTTATGTTTTATTTAGATATCTTTTAAATGAGCTTAGAGCAAAAATTTGCCTGTAACTCATTTAAAAGTGTTTCGCGAAACATCTAAAACACGTCTGAAAGATAAACTTGAGACATAAAATGTTCCTTAGGTTACCGGTGGTTGGGAGCACAGTTCCAAGGAATAAAAGCCGATGACCATTTCACACCGCCTTCCCGTACATATAATAGCTAAATACTTTTCTCCATATAAGGACAAAGGAAATAAAATATCTGAGCACTCGAGAAAGAATAACGTGGTTTCTAATTCCTTAAGTATATATTTTAAATGCAATTTGAGATACAAGCATTTCCGAGTCATTCCTTTTACATTTCAACATAAATAAATGATAATACAATCATATTCCCACACGAATGAATCAAAAACTCAAATCAACGTCTTTCGGTCAAAAAGAGTTCTATGAGGAGTGAAATCTGATCAAAATTCCAGAACAGTTTGATTGATTATTCTGAAGTATAAATTTTTGTTTGAGATCAAAACAATATTGAAGTTTTGTCTAAAGATGAGAGCGTAAGATTTTTTCAAACACATGGCATGCATTGACTTCTGGTCTGATGATTCAAAGACGAACTGCAACGGTTAAACATTGCTATAGCTCACGTCAGCACATACCAACTCTTACATGTTCACTTTCATTATCATATTTAAGCATTACGTGAAGTATCTTTTCGAGTGCGATTCTATTCTTACGATTGGTGATTCGAATTGTATATACATTCATGTGTTCACGTAATAATTGTGATGAATCATTCGAATCAATAAGAAAATGTGTGATATTCAAGTTGATGGCTGAGGTTTCCAGAACAACATTTCTTGGTGCACATTGGTTGTTGAAGAAAGGGAAAGGGAATCGATGATAGACCTACGTTGACTTATCGATTCTTGATCACTTCTACGGGCCACACGATCGATCGATCGATGGATGATTATCTATTCCTACGTCTGGACCAGCGACCAGGAATTATTCCATCTAGAAAGATCAATTCTCGATCAATCGTTGTCTATTTAATGAACATGCACAGATAGGATTCAAATGGATCCTGAATTGATAATTAATTATTACCAAATATCATTGAAATTGATACCACCGAACTTGAAGAAGTAATTAAAATTCTTTTATCCTGAAGCAGGGAGTTGAAAGGCAATCGAGTTCATTTTGAATCAATGATTTAGTAAAATCTCAATCAGAATTTTTTTTTGTTTTTTTTTTATTTTTGTTTTTTGCAATACACGGGTTAGCACCCTTTGATATGAAAAGTAAATACAGAGTCAATACAAGACAGCGTTCAAAGACGCATAAAATACAATTACAATAGGGTCATGCATTAACCGACAGTTTAAACCGATTCAAGGAAAAACCAAACAATTCCATCGACCGATCGAAATTATTTGCTAATTCACAAATGCGAGAAATCGGATCATGATTTCCAAATCTAGATTTAAATTGTACAGGTCTAAATAAAAGCGCTCTCCTAACTGGTCTACCGGGGATGTTAAAATTAACTTCACTCCTGAATTCCTGAGAATTTGAAATTAACAACGCTTCTTTGATGTTAGAAATTACGATTTTGAAAATGGAAGACGATAAATACGAAACGATTTTATGGGAGCTGAAACTGGCAGCCGTAGAGCTGCCGATTGTCATAACTTTTTACACAAAAAGTTTATTAAGGATTCAAGCATTTGAAACGTTGACTGGAATGCTACTTAATCGATTTCTGATATTAATAGAGCTTCAACAAGATTTGATCAAGAGTTACAACAATCGGCTGCTAGCTTTACGATTTTTGGAGTTGAATAAATTGAGTATTGTGGAATCAACCCATGATGGAATGTTCGAATTGGATAGCCGCTTGCGGTTATATGCGTTTCCAAGAGAACAGAAACGTGCAAACCACGTTTATTCAGCTTAAAATAAACCGAGGGACATGTGAACATTTATTGAACGTTCGTTCAATTTTTATTTTTGATATTCATGTTTAATCTATCGTCAGCGAGAGACCATATCAGAAACATATTTGTTGTATTTAACCAACAACTGGTAATGACGCATATACTATGTATATAGTATGCGCTAGCAATGAATTGAATTGTTGATTCTTACAAGAGCCATGGTTAAAACCTGAGTTCTTTTCATTCGAAGGCCATAAGATTCACTAATAAAATGTACTAATGAGTACATAGAAATAATTATTGATCTGTTCTACACTCTATGACATTGAATTTCACTTACCTGGCACAGATTGAATTTTCTAGTCCATCGAATGCCGGCTTCTTCAAAGGTTCATAGACCATGCTGAAGGAACATTGGTCCATCTCTTAATCATGTTCTCCGCCTGAAGCGTAATTGAAATAGAGAGCGGTGATCACATGATCCTTCTTCTGGATCACTCTGAAATATATCTTAAGAAGATCCAAAAAGATGTCTCATGTAACAGATTTAGGTACCTTTTTAGATATTTTTTAGATGTCTTCAAGATATGTTTTAAAGTCTCTCGAAGGACTTGCACAAAAATGTTAATAGAGTTGTAACGCATTTGACGACGCGACACCCCATAAATTGCTTTGAACGAGAAATTTGTGTTTTGCCTGTTATCATGTGACATTTAGACCAGTTTGTTTTACGCAACTTTCATATTTTTTTTTAGATTTATTAATATCCTTGCATGAAATTCAAATGATTTGTTGTTGAAATAACAATAAATATATCGTGAAAATCCCTTATTTCTCCATGTTTGAAGAAGGAATATCCTCTTAATGACGAGTTCAATTTCATGGATGAAGGATCCTCAAGTTGTTCTCGAGTTACATATTACACAATTCCTCGCCTCTAGTATATTGAAGCCTCATTGCTTTGAATTTATGTTATTGAAATTGAAATCGTTTGTTAATAAAACGTATCTGAATATTCTTGCATTTGATTGAAAAATCAATTCAATAAACGATTGAAACTTTAACATGACATTTCAACACACGTGTTACTTTAATCTTTAGTTTGAATTTTTATGAATTTGATAAACCTGAAATTTGCAGGACAAGAACATTCAATGAAATCTGCACGAATGTCAAAAATTCTATCCAACCATTCAAACGTAACCCGTTCTATGAAAAATCAAACGAGTTATAAATGGGGTACGATATCCGTTGCAGAAATTCTTATTGAAGAAGTATTGCGATTGTGGGGAAATCGTAATTATTTGATTTATATCAAATTCAGTCGATAAGTGGAAGCTTGGAAACTGTTGTTGCAAACCAAACCTCATTTTATTAGATCCGTGGTGAATGAAATATTACTTATGAGTTGTACTCGCCGTTCGAAACTCAGCTTTGCGCGAAATTATTTTATAACAGCGTGAAGCGTTTGAAAAGTCTAGGCACTTCTGAACATTATCTCTCTCATCGTTGTAATTATCACAGTGTTTTATTAATCTCCCATAATTCATAATTACGACAAAATCACAAAAGGGGTCGTTAATTTTATTACAAGAAACGTATGAATCAAGAAAAACACATGGATTCGACGTAACGTAACATTGGGGAAAAAAGAACAGACTGTGAATTCTTGTTCGTATAATTTATAGTGATGTATGGATGTTGTGCAGCTATTTATGTATTTGAAGGATTCCATTTCAAATATATGGTAGTTATAAAACTGTGCTATTCCTGATTCCAAACCGGTCGAACTGGTGAATGATTTTTTTCAATAGTATCGAGTCTAGTATAGGTGCCCCACTTTTTCTTCGTTGCAAAAAAAATCATCAACATTTTTATTTTATCCTCCTTTTCTCTTCCTCTCTCCGATCTGACGAATGATGGTAATCCATCGTAATTACATTTAATACATGAAAACGATATTGAAATTGAACGTTAACCTGATTCTTTGGTTTTAGAATTTATAAGAAGAGAGATTTGTGCTCATATGTTATTCATGAATGCGGAAATTGGTAATATTTGGTTTTTATATAGGTTTTGATTCCTTTGAATCACTTTCAATCAGTTTTATGAGAATCACGGAAAGGGATTTGATTGGAAGGTGCACAAATCTAATTCCGTGTATGTCGTTTAAAATTTGAGATGAATTTCTTTTTCATAGTTGGAAGAAGAACCAAGATTGACCAAATTTCACCATCATGAAAATATGAACATTCCTGTGAGTTTAAGAACTTTCCGAGGAACGTTATTGCATGTTCTCCAAACAATTTATGATCTTGGTTCTCTTCGAGGTATGAACGCATTCGAGAAATTGTCGATGAGAATTTTGAACTTTGGCATCCGACCTTGTGAAGGATGATTTAGACAGAATTAGATATGGGAGATCTGAAAAGACTCGATGCTCTTTTAAATTATAAAAAATTTCTATGCTGTGATTCATTTTTATATAATATCGATTGAAAATTCGGTTGTATAAAAAAGAATGTGTAAACAGAATCGATTTTCCTTAGACAATTTGTATCGAATTCCGATCGAAATCATATCAAAATCAATTGAGACAATCATTTTTCCATAGAAAAAAATCGAAGCTGTCAAGATCACGATAATAGCAAGAAATGTAGCTGCCACAGCTAAAGTTGACCAGCTAAATTATTTGGCTATCCAAATATCAACCTCAAAACCTGTGCAGTTGAAGCTACGAGTTCCTTCTGCGGTAGCAAAAAAATAGCTATAGCTGCAATTATTTCAACTACAACGGTGAAAAAAGAGACCCCTTAAGAAGTACGTCAAATTTTGGTTAATTTTATCAGTTCTTTATTGAATTTCGCATCAACTTCTTTCAAACTGTCCTCATAAATCCTAACAGTGGATATTCATGAACCCTCACACTTCCTAGATTATTTTCTCACCGTACAAGAATTGTATATAAAAATTATATAATTCTGATTCCTGGTCCAAATGAATTCATTCCCCAGACTTATTTCACACAATATATCACACGTTACGAATAATTCATTCCCTGATCATTAAAATAGAACCCATTGAAAAATAAAACGCATATAAAATATCACCTCGTGTATCTTTAATATTATACAATAAAATACAATATGTTGTGTATAGGTATCACAATGGATGAGTAACGATGTGACATTGCCATTCATTATTCCACATCATACCTAAGTTTTTTTTTATATAAAATGATGACAGGGATAAATTAAATGGATGACTAGTTGTTTTATATCCCGCGATTGAGGATTCATAACGGAAAAGTGAGTAACCTTGAGATTTCTATCCCATGATCCTATGAATTCCCTTCGGACCCGAACAGAAATCATCCAACTTTATTCCCATTATTATTCTGGGTCAAGCGCGCGTACATGGAGTTGCACGAGTTCATAATGTTATTGCATTAGAAAGTTACAATAGCAAGACATGATCGAACCGGTCGTAAAAACTTTTCTCATGTTAGTTGGGAAGTAAATTGGAATGTCAAATAATGAAAAACTCTATTGCCACAGTGAGCGGAATAGTATGTTCAACGACTGTGTTTTACTTGTAAAAGGGTCTTTTTCTCCATAACACGTGGCATGCCGAAGAGAATCATCATTCCTCTCTTCTTCAGTTGCGCTCGTTTACAATATTGTAACGATTTGTTGAGAAACTCTTTGTGATTTTTATTGTTGGTCTGATAAAACTTGAATCAATATCAATATTATTTTATATAAATAAATCAATAATGCAACGGCGAAACCAGAATTCCAATTTCCTTTGAGAATTTGAAGTAGTAATTTATATTCTCTGAGAAAAATCATCTCATACACTTTAATACAAATATATCTGAAATCTTATCCATAAATGTATACAATCTATAACTTTATATATATCAATGTGAATATGACACGGTTCCACGCTCATGATCATACATGATTCTTTAGATCTGATCACTTATGCACATATATGGCAGGATGGTAACAATTTACCCGTTCACATATGGTTAATGATCAAATTTCGAGAAATTCATAAATAATTATATTGTGTATTGCATAGTGATTTGATATAGCATTTTCTTCCACAGTTTTGGTACGATAATCAGTCAATTCTTCAAATTCTTCTTAGATTCTTCAATTCATGTTTCAAAATTTGACAGACTAGCACATAGGCTGAAAAGTCCTAGGCCTAACACATAGATGGCGCGAGTTTTACTGCATTCGACTGTTTTTCAGTTAGTACTAACTTTCAAAGGACAGCTGTCAAAATTTCATGATATTCAATTCATTAATTTGTGAATTATTGTACTAAGAGTGACGCTATTTTTGTTATTTTTCAAACAATGGATTACCAACGATTTCGTGTTTCAATGCTGCTTGTTGGGAAAAAATACCGTTCAAGCGAAACAATGGCTTGAGAAGTGTTATGGGGACTCCGCTCCAACAGAAACCACAATAAAACGTTGGTTTACTGACTTCAAACGTGGTCGTAGAGACACCGATGATGCAGAACGCAGTAGACGTCCAAATGAGGCGGTAACACGGTTTGATGCTTCTGAGCAGTGTTTGGCCATGTTTGAAGGTTCCCATGTGAAAATAGCCAGAGTTGACAAATGGCGCGGTACTGGCCAAGTTGCACTTGCCAGACTTCGGCAGATATAACTGTGCCCATTCAGAATCATTACCCAGATAGCAATTTAGCCTTGCTGCAATGTTATTAGAGAAGCTTGTGACAAGGTTGACATAAGCCTCCTGCACCCTTGCTGTAGAGTTGTAGCGACCTTCCATTGACAAGGTTGTCAATAACAAATCAAAAACAATCGAATGACAAGTCTGACAAGCTTGTGACAAGCTTCCATGTTATCTGGGTATCGCTCTTCAACTGGCGCCAAATGTTTGCCGGATTTCAGACAGTACTGGCTTGCGCAGTCAGACGGTTTTCAGCCAGTATCGAATTAATAATGTTCGGAGAATACCCAGACCATACAGAAACGGAACCGTGCCAGTACCGAATCAGAGTTAGTTGGATGATAAAATGCGAAAAAAAGACGATACTGCACCAGTATCGATGCAACGTTGTTCTAATACGGAATGGATAGTGGATACGAATTTCACTGATCTTTCTAATAACACGGTTACTTTGACAAGACAATACTGCACAAGTACTGAGCCAGAGTTAGTATTAGCATTCAATATGTTCCATAAACGACAATGTGCCAGTATTGATTAGACTCTGACTGATTACGGAATCGGTAGTCGACTGGCGTTAAAATCACGATCTTAGCAACTTGGCTGTTGTAGTGGGCCGGAGTCTTGCCAGCATTAGGCCAGAGTTGATATGATCATTCAATATGTTTGAAAGAAGGCAATGTGCCAGTATTGATAGGACTCTGACTTTCTACAGAATCGGTGGTCGAATGGCATTAAAATCACGATCTTACACTGAAGGAAAAAACTTGTAAAATTTACATCATTGAATAAATATATGGATGATTGAGGATTTAGTGCAAGCGACCACAATTTGAGTTGATTTCACAACAACGCATGTTAAATATAACACAGCTGATGCGAAAGATACCACTCTCTAAATCTGGAAGGGTGGAAAATCACGCGTTTCACTCCACTAAGTCTCAGAAGTGAGCCAGTCCGCTTCGAGTGAGATTTTCACTCGTTTCGAGCGAACCCCCATTCTTTAAGAGCGGAAAATTCACACTAAAATCGGAGTGGTTGTGAGTTTCTAACCTCAAACCCTAGACTTCCACTCTAAAAGAGTGGGAATTTCACTCGAAATTTCGACAAGCTCACTTCTGGCTGCCTGAAGAGTGAAATCTCACTCTAAAAATTTTAGAGAGCATAGCTGAAGTGCATCCTACTTTCCCTGCGGTGAAATTAGCTAAAATTGTAGTAGCTCGCACTACATTTTTAAATCGTCCATATATTTACTTAACAAGAGGTAAATTTGACAACTTTTTTTTCTCCGTGTAGTAACTCGGCTTTTGTAGCAAGCCGAAGTCGCGCCAGCATTAGGCCAGAGTTGGTATCATCATTCAATATGTTCGAGAGACGACAATGTGCCAGTATTGATAGGACTTTATTCCTCTACGGAACCTATGGTGAATTCTATGTCTTCAACGATCCTATTACACTAAATGGCAATTTGAGTGATTCGTCGTCAACTCGGAGATCGGCTGATGTGATAGAGACTAGGTTTCTCACTCGTAGGACCTGGGTTCAATCCTCACTCAGTGAACTTTCAAGGAATCATTTCCAAAGTGCCTTTCTCCGATGACAATAATAGGAACAATGAATTTTTCAGATTTTCAAACTTCAAGTTCAATGTTTTTTTTCAATTGAAATATGATCACTCCTAGTAACTTCGGTTACCGGTACTGTGCCAGTACTGTGTCGGATTTGAATTTCTACATAGGATGTCATCATTTCGACTCCTTGTCGTTTTTCATCCAGTTCTGGCAAAATAACTGATCCTGTTGTAAGCCAGAGTTCCGCCATAGCTGGCATTGAAAATCGGTACCAATTCGGTGGTGAATGTTCCTCTGGCCCTTCTGTGAAATGATGTTATCATTTCGGCTCCTTTCCAGTACTGTGGATTGAACTGGTCCAATACTGGCAACTCTGGCGACAGTACTCAGCCAGCAGCGGCGCGTGTTTTCATTTCCACATGGGTAACAAGCCGGAATTTTTGCGTCGATATGTTACAATGGATAAAACATGGATCCATCACTTCACTCCGGAATCAAAACGATCGTCATCCGAGTGGACAGTCACTGGTGAACCTCGTCCAAAGCGCCCGAAAGCACAACAATCGGCTAGAAAGGTTATGACCTCGGTGTAATATTCATCGACTATCTTGAGAAGGGAAATACCATCGACAGTAAATATTATATCGCATTATTGGAGCGTTTGAAGGCCGAAATTGTAAACAATCGACCGCATATGGCAACGCACCATGTCACAAGTCAATCAAAACAATGGCAAAACTACGTGAATTGAACTTCGAATTGCTCCCACATCCACCGTATTCGCTAGATTTGGCTCCGAACGACTACTGGCTGTTCGCAGACCTAAAAAAAATGCTCGCCGGTGAGAAATTTCGCTCGAATATAGAGGTTATCGCTGAAACTGAGGCCTATTTTGAGGAAAATGATGAATCGTTCTACCAAAGTGGTATTGAAATGTTAGAGCGGCGCTGGAATGATTACATTGATAAATAAAGCTAATTTTGAACAAAAAAAACCGTGTTTTCTCTGTTAGGTCCAGTACTCTTCAGCCCATGTGTTACAGTGAGACAAAAAAATTTTGCATCCAATGGTCTCTATAAAACATTCCCTCTGAATGAATCAAATGGTTTTTCAGTCGAAGAAGTACTTCATGCGATGAAAAACAATATTTAATTGGTTCGGAGAAATATTTTCTTGCCTTCGATCGATGAAAGCAATCGATAGAACATTCAATCAATACGTTTATTTTGTACCAAAACGTTTTCCCCGGTAGGTTATTGTTACCGAGGCCCACGCGAGAACGCGAGCGGAGATTCATTCATGTTCGATTGTACAGTTATAAACTCGATGATTCTTTTTTCACTCTTTCTCATTCACGTTGATTTTCCTCTCTGTTTCCCTCTTTCTCCCTCATCTTTTTTCGGAGCGCAGAGTTACGATGAAACTGGTTCAACAGTTTCTGTGATCCATCTGGTTGCAAACGAGTTCAATATTGGGTAATCTCCAAATTTCACTTTCAATCAATTACATAGGTATATACGTAAGTAATGAAACGTACAAAATGGTTCTCTTACAGGTACCGCGATCATCCTTCGATACAAAATATTGTGTACCTTCGATCGATGCTGTTAATTAAGTCGAATACATATTTATTAATCTTCCACGTTGAAAAGTCCATTTCATAATTTACAATACGTCGCGACGAATATTTAATATAATCGCTTTGTGTGATAATATTTGACATATTACGATCATCGGGATGAAGATTAATTCATAAAGAGATTGAGAAAGTTTGGATAAAGAGGTACCCGTAGAGTATCCTTCGCGAATGAATTGCTAAACAGTTGCTGTCAAGATTGCAGAGCAGGGATTATTTTTTGTTCCAAGAGATTCCTATTGTTTTCTCAGGGATTTTGAATCTCGTGAGGGGAGAAAGATTTCGCTTTTCGTAGGATCAAAAATGAATGATCGAATCATTTTTTTGAAATCAGATTGAGAATTCGAAGTTTAGACTCTGGGAGGAATCTTTCACAGTATTCATTGCATATGATAAATTGGAAGAACACGATATGTGAGGTAGAGTAGACACAAAGAATGGAATAAACCCAGGTCGTGCTTGTAATTTCTTTCACGAGTGCAATGAAGATAAATTCATTTTTGAAACAACTGACCACGAAACAGTGGGGAACAGTAAATTCATTCACAAAAATTCTGCGGAGAAAAGATGGTGGAATGAAATAGGTAAGTCTTCATTAACTCAGTTCAAAGCTGATCACTATCCGTGAAAGGTTACGCGCTGTGTTTGGTGAGATTCGAAGAGAATGGTGTTCCTCTACAGTGGCCGAACTGTTGATTCCGATAAATACTGCCATCAATTAGACTAGCTGAAAGCAGCCATTAATACCCAACATTTGGAGTTGGCGAGTCGCAAAGGCTGAATTTCATCATGATAACGCAAGATCTGACAAACGTTGGCTGACCCGAAGAAAATTATTACACTTCAGTTGGAATATTTCACATCAACTGCTGTGCGTTATGGACAATGCTATTGTGAATGATTATTCCTTCTATCGGTGTATGGAATAGTTGATGTAGGGAGGAATTCCTCTCATTGTGTACTCTCAAAAAACTCTATGTAACATTTTAGTTTCTTTAATATGAATTTAAATTGAAGGATGCAAAACCAATGACAAGTGGATCTGATTTCTCGCTAGAATGGATTTTTCCACTGTTACAGCGATGAGCAAATTCACTTATTATTGTGAATCTAGGAAATGATTTGCTTGGCTGGCAAGAAATTCATTATTTCAACTGCCCTCACAGCTCCACAGTTCCAGAAGAATTATTGAAGAATTCTTGAAAAAACCACCACCAATTCGATAAGAATTCTTCATGAATGCTTCTGGGACTGATTTCGCTATTTTATGAACATAGACTTTTCATTTTATGACGTGTGATCAACAGTGCTGATGAGCTTTTGAAATTGCAGAGAAATAGAGAGAGAGAGATGTTTTTATGTCTCCATTCGGAGTTGAATTTGAATGTTTGGATTCTCAGGTAATTGGATTAGAGACATACGAAATTTGATGCTCTGGTGAATAGAAATCACCCACTGGGGATCATTCCTATGCTAACATCAACAATTTATCTCACTCCCCTCGATGTTGAATGGTACTCATTACAATCCTGAAACGCCTCTTACCAAATTACTATTCTTCCTGGTAATCATTACCGCGTGAACTCTCCTATGACATTTTTTTCATCGCACAAATTGTACAAATTACACAAATTTCACTGTAATTGCTCGTATATAATTGCCACCGTCTCAAAATTCTAGATAATATAACAATCACTTGAAATTTCATTCCACAAAACAACGAGATACATTCCAATTGAATATCGCAACATAATAATTAAGTCATTATTCACATACAATAATCAAAAGTGGCGTTATAATTGTATCGTTGAAAGTTTTAACGAGGAGTTAATAACAAAAAAGCATTATTTTCACTCCCCGCAAATGTGATATTAAATTCTATAGTGCCAAGTGAAATATAGAATTCGAGATATCGATGTGAGGGTTCCGTTCACCGTTCATCAGTACCAACCATCGTGCATCGATAAATTTTTGCAATTCACTCGCAATTATGATCCCGTAAAAAAGTTGAATTTCGTTGTTCTTGAATCGTAAAGCGAACCATTGCGAGTTTGAAACTATCAATGATCGGCGGTGTTCTTTTTTTTCGCGGCCGTGTCCGCATAAAAGACTTTTACCGAAGGAAAAGAAAAGAGAAGAGAAGGGAAATAAAAGAAGCAGTTTACGATCGTAAACCGAATGGAGTATAAAAAAACGAAACGGTCGCATGAATGATAAAGGAATTGTAAGTTGCGGCTCTAAGCGTTATTGTAGTTTATCGCCTGGTTTTATTTATCGAATATCGTCCCTTTCCTTCATACACGTTGTACTGTATGTATATAAGTGTACTGGGAGAACGAATAAACGACAATATAATACCCTTGCGTAAGACCGCAATTGCTTGTATGATGTAGCCTTTTAAGGCTTTTTGTCGGTTCGGAGTAGTCGACATTAATGGATAACTAAGATCATTTACAGAGAATCATGAAAAAAATATCATAGATGGATCATTGAACATCGATATATTATTTTGTGGTAAGAATCACGTAAACGTTATTGAATAACGTTGTTGGTGAGTAATGAACCTCATACGTCATGATTCGGATACGATTCTTGTCCTTCTTTTCCCAAATTACGGAAAAAGTCAATTCTTCGAAGAGGAAAAATGATGAATTTATTGTGTAACGAGAGATAGAGATAGAGAGAGAGAGAGAGAGGGAGAGGGATTCATAAAATTATTCTGCGATTATCAATAAACGTTGGAATAATGAGAATTCGTATAATGTATTTGAATTGGATGGAAATTATACTATTCCTGAAATGTTGTTGTCAACAAAAGACTTTCTAATTTTTTCATTTCTCGGATTTCATCATTCTTTCGCACGATTGTGTAATGATTGTAAATGAAGTCGATCATTGTTTTGCCGATATATATCATTTGAACACAAATTTTCTTTATTTTTGTTACAGAGAGCAATATCTATTCAATGTTTTCGAGGTGATCGTTTCGACTTTGGAATCGAAATTGCAGAGGATTGAAAATCTCGACAAGGCTGTGGAACATTTGATGAGGAGGGTCGAAGCATTGGATTCGCGTGTCAATGATAATATTGAAAAAACTGACGCGGTGATTACTAAGTTGAGAACTTTAGATTTGAAGTTGTTCCACGCACATCCTCCTTTGCCCCCAGAAGTGCTGGATGATACTAAAACCGCGAGCAGCAGGAGTGGCAGCGATGAAGAAGGTAATTCAAAAGAATTTCAAAGAAGCATCAACAGCCATCCCTTTTTTATAATTTGATCAGAAGTCAAATAAGATTAGTCAAACGAGTTGAGGTGATCAAGTACAGCAGTCAATTTTTCCAGTATCTTTTGCAGAACACTTTCCATTGCCATGTTCTGACCAATTATTCTTAGACCCATGAGGTTACGTGATCGTGGTTGCATTCACTTTCTTACGTGAAATAAATTCAATGAGTTTCGGTATTCTTCCACTTCTCATGCTACGTGACAGAATTGATCTGAAATTTGCTTTATTGACAGATCATCGATGAATCCATCTTTCTTGCACGTTGTGGCAAGGAGTACCGATTTGAAATCCCAAGTACATTAGAATAAAACAAAACACTTTGGTTTGCGGTTGATTCAATTAAACTGAATGAGACATTTCAACCTCAATGCGGTCAGAGTTGCTAATTGAACTGGTACTTCTTTGTGATAAAAAATTGAAATATGATTCTCGTTGAAATGATCTTTTAAAATAATTAGCAAACTCAACGGTGAAATTACATCAATCATTATCCCTATCAGTCTATATTATATCACTGATGTGGTTTTGCTGCGAGTAACAAGTTTTTCTCACACCTCGTTCACGTTGCGACGTGATACACATTCAATTCAAATGCTATTCCTTATACGAGATCGTAGAATTCTTAGGAGGTTGGAATCCTCATGTTTATCATCAATATCATTTTTATTATAAATGCAAGAATGAAAGCATATATTTAACCTACATTGGAAGCAACATATTTAAAAATGCAGCCAAATGTCTGTTTTTGAACCTAAATTGAAGATTCAAAACTAAATTGTTGAATCTCTCGAAGGCCATGATGAAGGCTTTGAAAAAATGAACGAAATTTTGTTACGTCTTTTTTCCGAATAACTTAGTTTTTGCTTCGTCTCTTGTCCATTGATTCGAAAGATCTTCAAAAGTATCGCTTCCGAGAGGCACACGATGTTTTCGAAAGGTTCCGTGTTTGTTTTGAAATATAAATTGTTGCGAAAGGAACCAATTATGTATGCTTCTGAACATTAATAACATCTTTCGAATTTGTGTGTTGAAAATACAGTCCCCATAATACGTCTTATTCATCACGATGAACCAACATCATCGGCATCGTCACCGGAATCGCTTGGTGAGAAGTTGCTTTCGTTGGATCAAAAGGTATCGGACATCGACAGTAAATTAGTCAACCTGAAGAACCAGCTGGACAACAATTTCCTGCCAAGCGACGATATCAATGCCGAAGCGAGCGAAAAGAAACCGATCAGCATGAATGTTATTGAAATCACGAAAGCAATGAACAACGAAGTCATGAATCATGTCACGATCGAAATCGAAAATCTTAGACAAGCGACGGTCAACATGGACAGGAAATTACAATTCCACATGAATTTGGTATCGGAAAACATAGGAGCTGTTTATAATATGATAAAAGACGTTCACGATGCCATTCTCGATAAAGATTCTCATCAATTTTTCAACGCAACGACCACGACACCGCCGACGACCACTACGACTACTACAACCACTCAAACCCCAACGAAACAAAGTAAACTCGATCGTCTCGTTGAACAGATTCATCCAATGCTTACCGTGTCAGAGAAGATGGATGAAGTCTGGAATGTTGTGGTAAGTTCCTTCAAATCAGAACTCAATCAGAAAATTCAAATGAAAGTTTATATCACGCCAATAAAAAATTTCTGCTGATTTCGAAAATATTTCAAACAAGTTTGTTTGTTTGATTGTAGTTACGTTTATGTGTATCTACTTGGCGTAATCGTACGCAACAAGACTTTCTAGTTCGTAAAAGGAATGAAAAAATATAATACGAGTTTGGATTTATTGTATTTTTCTACGCGGATCAATCGAATTGAGAGAATTCGCCCTGATCGAGCGTAGTATATCCAGTACCACGTGGTCTTCCATCGTCGTGGACGCCCTACGGGCAACAACGGTCTATGTCATGCGATTTTCCGCAGTACAAAGAAAGTATCCAAAGATTCATTGCTCGAAAGTACAATTTATTCTCTTTCATATCTAACGCACAACACCATAACCGGTGATTGGCGGTTGAAAAAATCATAAACAACACGCAGGAAATGTATAGAAATCTTTCTTTCTTCCTCAGTTTTTCTTTCCTTACTATCTTCTTGGGGCAAATAAAATTGCTCGATTTTGTCCTGCTGTTAAATTGGATACATAAACTTTCAAAGCGGAATAACAGAATAAAATGCCTTGCCGTCATTCAAGGAGGGAGATGAGCGTGTTTCTTGAATAGAATTCTTTATACTTATTCGTTGAATTATAATCTCATAAACATTCCACATGCTTTCAGTTGTATTGAAAATATTCGCAAATGAATGTACGCGCATGCACGTATGTATGGTCTAATTAGAGTCCAGCATAATGGATGATTCATAAATTGATGTTGTACTCATGGGTATGCGTATGCAAATGGCATACGTATGCAAATCATCATAGTTTTTCGTTATGTATACGAACTATGAACCGCTGAGGAAGTGAGAAGTTTATGGATTTTTACTTTCACATGTAATTTCTGGGAAATTAAACCTGAAGCAACTTTGAACAGATGTTTCGCGTTGTGACATGAAAGCTGATTTATCATATTTATATTGCGAAGTAGTCTCAAAATTAGGAATGTTCGAAATGATTCCCTGGTTTAGTCAAATAATTGCAGAATTATGATTTATTGTACTAGATTTCGGGTAATTTTATAGTTTGATATGTTGAATATTTTATAAATTACGGGTTGAATAGTCATTCTCAGTTAACTGTCTAAATCCAAATTTGCAATAAAAAGTACTGAGAATTAGGAAAATTCCACTGAAAAACAGTACCGAGTCTTTCACCGATTTGACCAGCGGAGAAAACACCACTAATCCTCAGTATTTCGTAACGAATCGGATTGCCAAAGTACTTTCATTGACAGATTCAACTTCGGACCTTTTGCGAATCATTAGTAAACGCAAAAAAATTACTTTCTGTGTTTGCCATAATTTGGAATGAAATTTGGGACAGAAACAAGTTTGGAGTATAATTTACCGCAATTCAGGGATGGACAGCCTCAATTATTCTTTGTACTCGCAGTAATTTCCAATTCGACGTTCAAAACCATTGTTTCATGGAAACAGAAAAGTACTTAACAGAAAATTAACATTAAATTTCCTTCAATTCGGCGGGAATTGCCACAATTCGGTCCAAACGTTAATAGAAATGGTCCCTGTCCCAAAATTTACTGCAAATTTTTCCTTCGTGTACTTTTCTTTATCAGGACAAGGTGTTTTAGCAAATTGGTCCTCTCTAAAAGTTTTAGAGTGAGATTTCACTCTTCAGCCAGCCAAAACTGAGCTTGTCGAGATTTCAAGTGAAATTTTCCACTCTTCTAGAGTGAGAATCTAAGGTTTTAGGTTAGAAACTTACAGCCACTTCAATTTCTGGAGTGAATTTTTCACTCTGAAAGGGCAGGGGTTCACTCGAAACGAGTAAAAATCCCACTCAAAGCGAACTGACTAACTTTTGAGACTCAATGAAGCGAAGGATGTGATTTTTCACTCTTTCAGATTTAACCCAACCAACAAAATCAAGGCAGCACATCTGGCAATGGTGCTACCCTTCACTTAAACAGTTAAAAATCTTCTGTACTTATATGGCTTCATTTACCCTAGTAGAAATTTTGATATGGAAAATATCAGGTCCAGAACAGGCATGCCTGACTTGAGGATCTGATAAGGCCCTGACAAAAATGTAACGCAGGGAAAAAACAAGGTCCTGATTAGGAAAACCAAACGTTTCCCAATCAGGATCTGATCAGGGTAGTAATTGAATTCCTAATTAGGACCTGATCCGGGTGGTAGCGGAATTCCCAATCACGACCTCATCTAAGCTATATTCTAACATTCAATTTCATTTTCATGGGATTCACTTTTCATGAAATTTTTTGAAACTCCCCCACAGAAGAAATTCTACTGATGATCCAAATAATAGACCTCAGTTGATCATTTAAAAAAGACAGGTAAATTTTTAATGTCCTGTAAAAATTCTAAATAATTTGATACATTCATCGTTCTGAATTGATCAGGTCCTGATTCGGCTGTCTTGTCGGTTATCACATGATTGAAATACGGATGAGCCAAGGCAATCCTGATCAGGTCCTGATCAAGATATCTTGACAGTTACCTCACAATTCAAATATGGATGAGTCAAGGCAATCCTGACCAGGTTCTGATAGGAATACCATGTCTGAGTTACTGAAAGGGAAAATCTGACTGGGACCTGTCAACAACCTTGCGTTACATTGTTGTAAGTTCCTAAACAGGATGCCATGTCAGGACCTGATAAGGTAATTAAAAGTTTTCCTTAATCAGGAGTTCCCTATTGCAGCCTTACGAGGGCCATGCTTCTAATAAGGAATTCTCTGTCAAAGCACTACTTGGCAGCAGTTCCTGATAATACTGGTAGCGCTGAGGTAGTGCTACGTTATAAATTGAATCGTATATATGTTATGGTAGCATGCAGTCTCACGTTGATGAAACAGCTACTATGTTGCTACCACTAGCACTGCTAGTAGCAGAAACGTGAATTTGGAAGCACTTTGCTGGCTGGGAAAGAGTCAGGGCGTGACTATTAAATTAACGATCGACGTGATCCAATCACGCTAATGCCACCGGCATTTTTTCTAGCCCAGTTACGCGTGTTGAAAGATCTGACAAGCAATAGTTGAACTCAAAATTCCTCATTTGATTGTTTCACAGCCGGGGTTGGACTGACCACGTAGAGAATGTGGAAAATTCCACATAAGCTGTTCTATTTCCAGAATTTAGGCCCTTGGGCTTTTTTAACTTGTCAACTCAAACAAACGAACGAAGTTGAGATTTTTTTTCAGTTGCAGAACTTGAAAAAATGTTTTCTTCTCCTGAGATATCATATGATTTGTTGTTTTTTTTTTCTTTTTCAAAACTGACAGGTTGGAACAAAGAGTTCTGTCGATAATCTGGTGCCAAAATCAGATGAATTGTTAACACAAACTCAACGCCAAGAGAGAGCGATCAACGAAATTCACGCAGATCTTCGAACAAAAACGAATAAAATCATTGAGAATTTGGAGGGTGTCGAGAGTAGGTTGAGGAAACAAGAAGATGATGTAGCAACCCTCGCTCAAAGACCAATCCCAGCGGAATTGTTACTTGATCCTACAATCGATCGTCTCGTGGAATACGATCCTAGCAGGTGAGGAGAAATTCTTGTTGATATTTAAACTTTCATCGGTCATTTTCAGATTTGTGATGGAAAATTTCAAACTATAAATCATTGACATTTCGTAAGAAGATGAAAAATATACAATATGAAGTTATTTGTTAGAATATCATTGCAAAATTACCAGCTGTTTTATTCACTGAGAGAAAAAATTTCCGGGAAAATTAAAATATTTAGTTGAATAGTCGTCATAACATATTCAATTGATTTGAATAAACTTTCATTGACCTAATCAAATAACTGTTTCCATTGATGAAATTATTCATAGCATATTAAAATATTCGAGTCAATGATAATTTATTCAAGTCAATTAAATACTTTATGGCGACTATTCAGCTAAATATTTTATTGTTCCTGGGAATTTTTTGTCTCAGTTTTGTTGAATAAGAAAGAACAAAATATTCTAGGTATTTTCTTGGCACTAGAATTACCTGTACACTGAGAGAAGGATTTAGTTATAGATACCAGCATTTGGTAATAGTTACCAAAGCTCATAGTTGGATATAGCGAAATAAATATTTAGTTATATTTACCGAAATACAGATTCACAACTGGTTATAGTTACCAAACTTTAGTTATTTTTACCAAATCCTGGTAATAGTTACCAAATCTTGGTAATGATTACTAACAATAATCGCTAACGAGAACGACTAAAAATTTGGTTGATTCGACCATTCCAACTAAGGTGTGGATCAACTATATTTTCTTGATTGAATTAATCAAATAGCTTTTACTAAAAATATTTGTTTGGGGTGCTTTAATCACAGTCACCAGCAAAATTTTTCTCAGTGTAGCTTTGAACAAATGATGGATATATTATTATAAATAAGTATCCTCTCACCTTTTGTTTCATCGATCAAAGGTATATCGGTTTGAACGAGGATCTTGGAACAGAAGCACCCCCATCGACTGTGACATCCACGGTTCCTTCTCCAGTCTTCACATCCACGTCAATGTCATCGATCACATCTTCATCAATGTCATTGTCGTCGTCGAATGGTGCTCTTCCTACTACAACGCCTATGAGTCCAACTTCGACGAGTTCTCAGAGATCGACGACCAGGAACCGTGGAGTTATATTTCCAAGCGTGAAGAACAAGCCAAGCCCGGCGAACTCGACCTTTACGACTGATGTACTGGTTAACTACAAGGACATCAAGGTAAGTCATTGAGAAACCAATGATGGTATTTAACTTCTCGTTATATGGGCAATAACAATATACAGAGTAGATGACCTAGTTCTTGACACACTTTGCAAATTTACCGAACAACAGACTTTGATTCTTCATTACTCCCACACCAGCACAATAATTCATTAGTCACTTTGAAATTCGATTGTACACATATATGTGTCTAATAACACCTTTGTGTTAATTCGAGGAAATGAATATAATTCCGTTCGTTGGTCGTATCAAAAGTGATACATGAATATTACTACGGTTCATACGTAACTCTCATTCGAATATATAATTCATTCATCTCGTACAAGCTCATGAAATAATGTATTACGTGACATCTATAATTTCATCTTCCTACAATTAGTTTTGTACTCGAACGAAATGATAATCTTCCGATGATTACCTAAGAAATTATGATACACTTCTTTTACACTTAAGAGTGTGAAGTTATTCATTATAGTACATCTTCATTCGAAAATTGGCGAAGAAGAAAGTGAGATAAAAACATCGTTGATATTCATCCGAATATCAATGTAAATCATAATCCAGTTGGGAACAGCTCTTTTGGGGAGTAAGTATCCAGCTGTTCAGTTGATTCGGGTTGAATCAAGGCTCCTTTTTTTGTGTCACATTATTTGGCCCTGGTACGGAACGTATAGGATTATAGAGATGCTTTGGTTCTGTCGACGACTTTTATATTCATTTTTTTCTATAATGTTGTGCTTTCGCTATTGAATCATAGCTCAAGGCCAATTCTCATGCATTGAGAATCACGTATGGGAAACCTACAAAACAGATCTTAAAAGTCGTAATGATAGTTTTGGGACACATTATGAGCATTTATGTGATCTCATCCTTTGACTTTTGACTACATTTCCTTGGGCCATAGCAGTCTGTTCGAGTGTGCGAGAGATGTCAAAGACACCTCTGTGAGAAAGCGAATGGTTATAACATAGTACTCTGTAACTACAGTACGATTTAGGGTCGATTTCCGTACTTTCGCGGCACGAGAATTGACTTTCAAATATTCGATTATCGTGTGTTAAAATGGATAAACCGGAATTGGGAATACAAATTTTCATACTGCAAATGTTTTTTCTCAAATCTCACCTGGGAGAAATTAATTTAGATCTATGGAGAAACGAAAAAACCCAAGTCGACTTAGATCTACTTAGATTCGTGGAGATCTAATTATTTTAATCCAAAAATATAAAAGTGAAGAAAACAGGCAGGTAATGAACGCAAATCTCAATAAATTAACGTGGAATTTTTGTTCATTTAAATCAATTTGGGGATTGTTTTCTGGAGAATAAAGTTATATAAATACATATTTTTTTGAATCTAATGTGAATTGAGACTGAAATTAATAATTTTACTGACAGATGATAACAAAATTATGTAAATTTCTGCATACAATATCTTCGAGTTTGCATAACTCATTTCATTGGGCTTTGAATGATGTTTTGAAATTTGGTCCACCATGCTGTTGGATGAATTGCATCTTTCGATAAACTTACCGTGACATTTTCTATTTTTTATTGAACATTGATACGATTCATACGAGCAAATAACATGTCACGTTCGAAGCTTGAGGAACGTAATATGGAACGAAAGAAGATGTTGATTCGAAAGTACGTACGTATTCTGAATCTTCGCGTTACAGTGTAAGATTCATTTTATGAATGGCAAATCCATTTTAACTTGTGGTTACCGTAGAAGGAAAATCTTACGTCTCGCAGGACATGACCATTTACGCACCACAATGACTTCCGTAATAGAGTGTGGCGAGCAAATACTCGACATCCGCGTATGATTTTTCTCTGAGGCTTCAAATGTGAAAGAGTATAAAACTTTGAAAACATGAGGAACGAGGGGGAATTTAGATAAATATCAAAGTTTAGACATCAAAAGGAAAAAATTCAAGAAAGAGATGTAACTGCAGTTTCTTGCAATCCCTTGTGGTTTGTCAAATCGTAGCGGTTTCTCTTTTCGACTGTTGACATTCTTTTATCCGAATGACAATCTATAATAGTACTGTCAGGGTTAGATAAAAGTTACTTTCATCGCGTCATGTCGAAGAAAAAAAGTTCCACGCGCGTAATGAGAAATAAGAAGAAGAAATGAGAATTTTTCATGTGGTCACTGAAAACTATATTTGCTCGATAAATAACTATACTATGTGATTCCTGTGGTCACTGTTTCAGGTTTCATTATACGACAGTGTAAAGAGTCCAATAAATTTTCAATAACGTCAATAATTTCAAAGAAATGATAATAAACTCCTACACGGAGAAAAAGGTATCTTGAAAAATACCATAATTTATGGATTTTTGGCGTTGGTCTAACCCGAATACCATAATGGTTGGGAATTTTATGAGGAATGTACCATACTTCTTTATAAAAGTCCAAGAAATTATGGGACTTTCAGAGGTTCGTTCACGTAAATATTTTAACTCGTTTTCAAGATATTTGTTTTCTCAGTGTAGTAAAGATTCTAAGCATTCATCGTATTTTTCAAAAGATATCGCAACATTTTTTTTAATTTGAAAAATTTACTGAACACCTTTTTTTTGTTTGGAGGTAATTCACGAGTACAGAAAAATTCTGAGAGTGAATTATCTGCTTTTACCCAAGTGGAAAAATTAATTTATATTATTTATTTCTTTCGAGTAGTTAAAAAAGATTATATACGCGCTTTGTACAAACAGTCGGGTGTTTCAATTCAATCACATCAGTTCTGAAGAATGAATGTATGAAAAGATGTTTTTCGTTCCGTGACAGATTAAAATGAAAGATCTTACAAATCGAGTAATCAACAATCTACCCTTTCTCAACCATTCTTTCTCTTGTCAATTATATTTTGTCTCGTATGATCATCATTTTCATCCCATCTTTCTACTGCTCGATACTTGCATCAGTATCGAATCAATCAACAAGTTGAATAATTATATTTATTTTTGTCGCTCATCTTTTACACTGCAAGAAATGTGAGGAGTTTTTATCCATCAAAAATGAGGGATTTGCCCACCACTTTGAGGAATTATTTTGTGTTTCTGGATGTTGAATTCTCTACAGATGAAGGAGAGTTCACCAAATTCCTCATCTATGGAGGAACTTTGCTGCCACCACTTCTTGAGGCAAAATCCCCCAATCATTCTCTACAGTGTGTCCATTGTAATTACTTATTTTCTGAGATAGTCTGCTGCATAAGAACATGATTTTTTCGGGTGTATAGAAATTGAAATCCATTTGAACGAAACACCTTTTGTTCTTCATTGACTCCCAGATAACATTCTGTGCGCGCAAAGTTAGAGTCTCGAGAGCCGCGGCTTTATGCACGCAGTTCGCCAGTGTTTTGCTAGCAAATAATTGCTCAATGAGCACGTCAATCGTTTACATTTGCCCACAAAAAGCCATTAGTGCTGTTCATTTCTATATCACCTACTTGAACTTTGGATGAGAGAAGAGAAGAAGTTTGAATTACGTAAATCTCAAAAATGAAGAGACATGGATCGCAGTATCAAGATTGAGTGTGGTTTGGTGTACAAGTGCTGTGTTCCAAGGGACAAAATCACGTTGTTTTCGGAGTGTCTTTGTTTTTTCACTTTTAAATAATATTGTCCCAACGTGCCATCCGAACTTGGTCGCAACGGCAAACGAAGCAAGATTCAATTAGATTTAAACACCCTTGGAGTTATACGATAATTAGATCAACGGTCTCTGAGTATAAAAAAAAATAATCATAAATTTTTTGCAATGAACAATCGACCGAGATTCACTACAATAAGATACCTTCTGATCAAAAAGTACCCGGAATTCTCTATTCAAACAAACCGCGCTTGAGATATTGTCGGAATCTTTTGTTTTCCATGTTATTTCATCTGTTATTTAGCGCTCAAATGTCTGTTTGCGCCTCATTCGTCAGCAGTTAGTGCGCGTTGCCTTGTAAACGATTCAGGGTTTGTTGTGTTCTGCGAATTTCGCAGTGTCGAATTTGGTTGACCAAAGAGATTGTCTAAAATTTTGTGTTTTTAAAAAAATTTCATGTGCGGAAGCGTTGAAGATGTTACGAAAAACCTACGGGGACTCGACGATGTCGAAAACACAAGCGTACGAGTGGTACAGAGAGTTTAAAGCAGGTCGTATCGTGGTTGATGATTTGCCCTGTTCCGGTCGTCCATCCACCATTATCACTGACGAAAATATTGATAAAATTAAAGAAATCGTCCTCGCAAATCGTCGTGTGAGCATTAGGGAGATGGCACCCGATCTTGGTGTCTCGTTCGGATCGGTGAAGAACGTTATGCACAATATTTTGGCCATGATACGAGTCGAAGCACGGCTTGTGCCGAGAGTGTTGAGGTTGTTGCAGAAACCGCATCGCATTGATGTTGCTGAAGAAATGCTTTCTTTGGGCCAAAATGTTATCGAAGGCATCATTACCGGTGACGAAACATGGGTCTATGAATATGACATCGAAACTAACCAACCATCATCGGAATGGCGCTTTTCAGACGAGTCAAAACCTAGAAAAACCGCGACAGAGTCGATCTAAAATCAAGGTTTTGTTGACTTTTTTCTTCGATTGCCGTGGTGTGGTCCACTCCAAATTTCTCCCACCAGGTCAGACAGCGAATAAGGAATATTACGTGAGCGTATTGAAGCGTTTGAGGGAAAACATTCGTCGCAAGAGACCAGAATTGTAGAGAGATAACTCGTGGTTCCTTCATCACGATAACGCACCGGCACACACATCTCATCTTGTACGCGATTATTTGACTAAAAACTAAAAACTAAATGTTCATACCATTCCTCAAGCTCCGTATTCACCTGATATGGCTCCTTGTGATTTTGCTTCCTCGTTAGAGGTAAGCTTTGTGATCGTTTCCGGGGGCCGAAAATTTTTTTGTCTTCAAACTCAAAATCTCTTAGGCCAAAATGTTGCTCCAAACTCGAGGAAAATGTTTGGTTTTGTGTCTGTCTGTCTGTCTGTGTGTATGTGTGTATGTATGTATATATGTATGTGTAACAGAATTGCGACCGCGCATATCTTCGGTTCCTATTATCCGATCGTGATGAAATTTTCACCACGGTTAGATGTAGTGTCGATAGTGCTTCCATATAAGTTTCAACCGTATTCTTACAGAAGGACGGTAGGGGTGAAAAAAAGTTGTGATTTTGCGACCGTCCATATCTCCACTCCCCATTATCCGATTGCAATGAAACTTATACCACGTTCTGATTATGATTCGCTAGTGGTCCCATATGAGTTTCATCCCAATCGGTTGAAAATTGTAGAGAATTGTTCTTTTGCGATGCTTATTGTTTGACAATATTTCGAAAGCATGCCTTCCCTATGTTCGTATCAACCGAATGCCTTGGAACTTGGAGCATATTGATTTCACGAAGTGTTAGTTGTACGTTTTGAATTCCAAGCAAATCGGAATTGAGGGGAGAAAATGGTAAGCACTAAGGTTTGAAACAAAATTTGTAAATGCCATTGTCATGGGGATATCTTTCGCGCCTATCATCCGAGCGTTAAGAAATTTTTACCACAGTTTCATGCAATGCTTATAGTGGTCTCATACGACTTTCAACCTGATCTTTACAAGAAAACGGAAGACGGAGAACAAACATGTTATCAATAATTGTGATTTTGGGTCAAGGGCATGTTTTCGCTTCCTGTTATCCGATTGCAATGAAATTTATACCACGGTTCAGTTATGATCCCATAGTGGTCCCATATAAGTTTCATAACAATCGGTTGAGAAAAGTGGGAGAAGAGTCTTTAGCAATCTGCATTGTTTAACTATATTTTCAAAAGTCCCATCATAATTGATTGATTAGGAACGAGGAAGCCGTGTGCTAATTGGCGGAGTTTTTTTAGTTGCCACAACTAAAAATTTTTAGTTGCCGCGAATGAATTTTTTTAGTTGCCACAACTAAATTTTTTCAGTTGCCACAACTAAATTTTTTTAGTTGCCACAACTAAAAATTTTTAGTTACCACAACTGAAATTTGATAGTTGCCACAACTAAATTTTTTTAGTTGCCACAACTAAAAATTTTTAGTTGCCACAACTAAATTTTTTTAGTTGCCACAACTAAAAATTTTCAGTTGCCACAACTAAATTTTTTTAGTTGCCACAACTAAAAACTTTCAGTTGCCACAACTAAATTTTTTTAGTTGCCACAACTAAATTTTTTTAGTTGCCACAACTAAATTTTTTTAGTTGCCACAGCTGAATTTTTTTAGTTGCCACAACTAAAATTTTATAGTTGCCACAACTAAATTTTCTCAGTTGCCACAACTAAATTTTTTTAGTTGCCACAACTGAAAAAAAAATTTTTCATCAAAACTCAATTTTTTTATGAAAATTTGAAATTTGTGTCAGTAAAATACGTCCTTCTAACTATGGAATTTAGTGCGGCCAACTAAAGAAGTTCAGTTGTGGCAACTAAATTTCATAGTTTGAAGGACGTATTTCATTCACACATATCTCAAATTTTCATTCCTTTCGGACTTTACGAATTTCGAACGAAACAGTAATTATTCGAGCGGTATTTTTTCATTCATTTTTTTGATAGTGGTGAATATAGAAAAATGGTTCGTTGAAATGAATGGATTAAGTGATTCTAACTATAAAATTTAGTTGCCACAACTAAATTTTTTTAGTTGTCACAACTGAAAATTCTTAGTTGCCACAACTAAATTCTTTTAGTTGCCACAACTAAATTTTTTCAGTTGCCACAACTAAATTTTTTTAGTTGCCACAACTAAAAATTTTTAGTTACCACAACTGAAATTTTATAGTTGCCACAACTAAATTTTTTTAGTTGCCACAACTAAAAATTTTCAGTTGCCACAACTAAATTTTTTTAGTTGCCACAACTAAAAATTTTCAGTTGCCACAACTAAATTCTTTTAGTTGCCACAACTAAATTTTTTCAGTTGCCACAACTAAATTTTTTTAGTTGCCACAACTAAATTTTTTTAGTTGCCACAACTAAAAATTTTCAGTTGCCACAACTAAATTTTTTTAGTTGCCACAACTAAAAATTTTCAGTTGCCACAACTAAATTTTTTTAGTTGCCACAACTAAATTTTTTTAGTTGCCACAACTAAATTTTTATCTGCTTATCTGATCGTTTCAAAATTTTTATCACAGTTGTGGACTAGGAGTGGTCCCATATAAGTTTCAACCTGATGCATTGAGAAGAATTGGGTGGATGACAAAAACTCTGACAAAAAAAGAACATTTTGCGTACGCGTGTATCTTTGCTTCCTATTATCCGAATCCGATCAAACTTCAACCACGTTTTATTCATGACCCGATAGTGCTCCCATATAAGTTTCATTCCAATTGAACGAAAACTGTGGAAAATTTTCGTTTCGCGATTCCCATTATTTGTCAACATTTTGAAAGCATGCCTCCCCCATTTCGGTATCATCCAAATGCCATGAAACTTGTAGTATAATCAGTTCACGGGGAGTTGGTTGTATGGTGTGAATTCCAAACAAATCGGAATTGAAGGAAGAAAGTGGTAAGCACTGAGCTTCGAAACAAAATTCGGAAATTTCGTAAACATCGTTAACATGCGGATAACTTCCGTTTCTATCATCCAATTGTCATGAATTTTCCTATTTCCACGACTCAAGCTACCACTTCGGGGACAGCCTTTTGAGACGATTGAGGCAATTAAGTACAATTCGCGGAAGGAACTGAAGGCGATTCCGAAATCGGCCTATGCACAATGTTTTGAAGATTGGAAGAAGCGTTGCAATATGTGTATTGCTTGCAATGGAGATTACTTCGAAGGAAATAAAGTGAATATCGATGAATAATTGAACCGTTTTCGTTTCATTAAGAAATTCCGGGTACTTTTTGATCAGGAGGTATTCTTCGGCTATAATCCATGTAAATATATTCACTTACATGGTCTCTATATCTATAGATATTGCTCCAACTTCAACCCGATCGAAAATCTAGCTCAAAAAACCAGGGCAAATTTGGACAGATACCAACTCATGTTGCTGTAGTTTGAATCGTTTATACAAAGAAAACGAAAATTCAAACCCACAAAGTCTAATGAATTACCGGTTCGGAATTAACGTCTCAAATTAACTCCTATTTTGACTGGAAACATTGCTCAAATTACTGCGAGATTTTGAACCTTCAACAGCCGAGGATTTTGTTATTCAATTACCAATTTGTTTCAATAAACGATTCAAACTTCAGCAACATTACTTGCTCTAGATTTGTGTTAGCCGTGACCAATAATGCACTACTCGCTTTCTTCCCCTGTGCAAATAAAATATTTTATACCAGAATTTGCACTTTTATTACTTGAGTTCATTAACAAAGTTTTTCAAATGTCCAATTATTTCATATCATAACTATTTTCACGTAGAATAATTCCCATCATTATGTTCTTATATTTAAAATTGATGGATATTCATTCAGAACTCGCTTGAATGCGTCTAAACAGAATTCAAACACGTAACGACTAAGTAAATAAGATACAAATGTGTGCATGGTGTATAAATCTGAATTAGTTGAATAGGTGTAATTACTTCTTAAACTTTCACCTACATATGCACCGACGGGATATCGAGATTTTATGAAATAACTACACGTTCTCGCTACTTTATTCGCATCACAACAAGAAAGAATGAAGATTCGTAAATGAAGGAAAAAACGGGACAAAGGAATATATATACATAACTTCTGTTAAATATTCATAATACGCAAAATGAAATTCGAACACTCGTGATTTATTATTAATGAGATTTTAGAATGAATCGTCGTGGTTAATAAATTATACGCTTTACCTGAAAATCGTAGCAGATATCAAACTTGCGTATACGATTACGTTATGGAGATCACCGCATCGGCGAGTACAATAACATAATTTTACATAACGGGCAAATTTTTATGCCGCTATATAGGTTGGATGGAAAATATATATGTATATTATTTACTTACGATGCTCTTAGATCTGCTCTCTCACGTTCCTAATAAAAACATGTTACGTATATGAACTGTAGCGGGTATTTAGATATGTTGAATTAACCTATGTAATGCTGTACGTTGCGGGGAAAATAAAATCACGGAATCAGGTATAATATAACGTACTCAATCAACTGCGGTTAAGGGATGCGGGTTGAGATCATAGTGGGAAGCAGCAAAATTCAAGTTTTACTTTCGTAAATCCATTTCCGTACTCACGTTATTTCATCATTTCACAAATCAGAGTACGTAGTTCATTCGCAGAACGTTTTAACAGTAACGTGAATCCACTTTGCATCATATTTTCTTATGTTCATGGTTCAAAAGAGATTTCAACGAGTCTACTAGTTTTATTGGTCATTATATTTGATGGTTTTTATCTTGTAAGATGAAGAAATCGCAGCAGGAATTTCAATGAAGTCACAGCAAGAAGTTATTTTTCTTCTTCTTTGGAGACACTAGAGGGCACCGACTAACGTGATTGGGTAGAGTACCACCGGAATGTTGTAGCAAACTTTAAAAACTCTGACTGCAGGGGCGTCAATGGTCCGCTGATGCTCATACAATCCCTGCTTCTCATTGAATCTCATTGAACCGATTGATTCTCATTGATTCCGATGCAGAAAAACGATTCAAACCCATCAAAATCCGATTCTCAATGGATTTGAATCAGTCTTCTGTATCGGAAATAATGAGAATCAACCGATTCAATGAGATTCTTGAGGCATTTTTAAGCATTTAATGAATCCAATAAGCCAGATTGAATTTTTCAACCTCTCTAAAATATATTCAAATTATTTTCTCAACAATCGCAAAAACTTATAAAATTCTACCAAAGGTTTCCTTAAAATTTTACACGTTCGATGAAATTGGAATTCATCTCATTTGGACCAAAAATTGGATTGGGATAAATTTTCCTATGGGGGCTTCTCGTCGAGTATGGATTTCCCCATCAAACTGTCCGCAAAGATTGATCAGAATTTCATACTTCTCGACTTATCCAGTACGTTTCTATTTCATGTATACTGACAGAAAAACGACGTGGTTGAAACATTTGTGGTCGCAATAACTTGAAATCTGGTTCGATTCACCAGGAAATGTGATTGTGATGTCCAGAAAAAGCGGTTGAAGCAAAAATTAACTACATTTTTCAGGTTAGAAAAACCAGATTCTTCTCTCGGTGTGATAACCAGAATATGTAGTTAATTTTGCCTTCACATTTCCTGGTGGATCGAACCAGATTTCAAGTTATTGCGAACACAAATGTTTCAACCAAGTCGTTTTTCTGTCAGCGTATGTTTTATGAAAATTCGTAATGTAAGTTATTGTAACAATCAAAAATTTTTGGAATGATTAATGACTTTTATAAACCAGCACAACACAATTCGCCCCTGTTATGAAAATTTTTATCAATTCAAGTGTCAAATGCATCAAAGTTCTGATTGATATATAATTTATAAAAAATTATTCTACATAAAACATTTGGTTATGGTCCATTAATGCATTCGCGAAAGTAATAAATTGAATATTTGATTGATTTATTATTATCATCATTATAAAATCATCAAACTTTCTTTTCTTTACAAATAATTTAATGGTTGTGTTGTAGGATTGTTAATGAGATTATTATTGTAGTTTTTAATGTAAATTCGGAAATCAAGAATTTTAGTAAGATAAAGATTATTCACTCATCTCAAATCTGATGCGATTTTTATGAATGACATTTGACAGAGACCTCCTAATCAGGTTCAGGGCAAACAGAAATTCTCCAACGGTTCTGAATTACAAGAATCAGAGAACTTTGGGAACTGAAGTTGTTACCCATATCATTCCATTTGTATCTTTCCTAATTTGTTTGCTCAAGATTTGTGTAGTCCAATACACTCCTCTTGGAGCGTACAATACTTCTCAAATCACGAAAATATATCAATAGAATTCTATATAATTTTATGCAAAACTTGAGTGAAAACAGAACTGATTCAGATGATATTTCAAATGCCAAGAAATTTTTCCTAATTCCATAAGACATTCTTTTGTGGGAATTTCTAAACAAAATTCGAAAGAAACTCAAAGTCAGTCAATTAAACAAAATCGTTTGTTTTATCCAACAAAAATCACTTTCCGTGGCTTCACATCTCGTTCGCATGAATAATCATTTCTTCTCCATTTTTTTTCTCATTTTTCCAAACAACGCCCTACATAATTCGAATTTTACTCGACAAATTTTTTAATTACACTCCGAAATTCATACCTGAATCAGGATACTCTTATAACGGAGTCTGAATTATTTCTCATGCTCCCAAACCAACGACAAAAGTCATGAATTTGCATAAGGGCATGGCGGTCATGGGTCGAGGTTATCTTCCATTTGGTCGGATTTTGGCCAATTACATCGAAAAAAAACACTTCACAGTGGAAGACCGTGGAATCGAAGAGAGAAATTCGATTGTTCTCATTATCGTGATGTGCTACATGATTATCAGTGTTCTTCAAAATGAAGTGATTTTACCCAGAATAATGTAACGCGATTCGGTATTTTTCAAGTAAAAACCGAGATATTAATTAAAAAGAGTAGCGAAATACCTTTTCTACAATACAAAATGTATATCAATTTGAGAATATTCATGAAAACACCTAATTGTATTTACGCGAAAGTTGAAAATTACAAAGCCGTACGGAATACCAACAAAAACCGCGCAATTGTTATTCTTACGTGATTAATTAAGTGTAATTGACGTTCTGTGTTATTATCTTTGAAAAGCATTTCACGAAATTTTCTCCGAAACAACAAAGTTATCATCGAAAGGCGGCGGAACGAGTATCTAGAATCGATTCTTTTAGCGGAAGAAGAAACATGTATATATCCTCCCAGCCAAATTCGGTCAAGTACGTGTTTAATGAGATTTCCTCTCACAGATTATTGCGAGCAAGTTATATTTTGTATTATACTTACTCACGTGCATTTCAAAGCCACATTCTACGTGTGTTTTCTTGAACCGCTTAACTCTTGTTATCGTTTGCGTAAGATCACGCCAGAATTTCTCAATTTTACATTCGAAGCGAGATCGAATCCTCTGCGGCCGAAATGGCTTGGCTAAGATGCAGAACCAAGCAGACGAATACAATTATCCATCTTCTCGAATAAGTTTCCCGTCCATTTCCAAGTGCCATAGCCCATAAAGATTCCCATAAAGCGATACAAGTTTGTTTTTGAAATTAAACAAGGGAAAAGTGGAGTTTAATCGAAATACTTCATCGAGTTATTGAATTGAATACAACATCATCGCGAAACGCGTTCATAAATCGTGAATAATGCAGGAAGTGATTATACGAGGATATTTTATGTTCACGTAAAAAGATAGAGTATGAAAAGATGAGTTTAATGGGTCGGTCCACTTTCGATGAGAAATTTATTTTTAAGTGTATAAATAGATTTCGATGGATTTGAATGTTCCTGGTGTTGCGCAAAATCATGGAGAGGGAAGGAGTCGATGAAAAATTTTGATTGAAAGAGAAATGTTGGGAAAAAAATTGAATCACATAGGTGTTAGAAACAGGAGATGAAGTAATGATGATTGTGATTTGGAAGAAATTCACGGATTTGAATGATTTCAGACCTTCTAGTCAAAAATCAATGGTATAGGATACGAATGAAATGCGAAAGAAAATAATGTTGTTCTGTCATTGTTTCTGAAGCTTATTAATCGTACTTACATTCACTATGAATAAATTATTTGAATATTCTTTACCAAGGTTATTCGTTTTGGGGACAATAAAAGTGCGTCCAAGTCCATAATCAGCCGTGTATTATATAAATCTACTGTACTGAAGGCAAAAAAACGTGAAAAATGATATTACGAACAAAGTGAAATATGATATTGCTCATCCAAAAGATTCATGATACAATCGGTTCAAAATTCAACCTACGGGTTAATGAGGTTAGCCTCAAAATGTCAGAATCAGTTTGATGAATTTTGCCTCTATATGTAAACGTAATTGAACAGAATTCTAAAATGAGGAAAAAAATGTACATTACGATCATTGCGATGAGATACAAACTTTATGAATTGCTGACTAAGTATGAAGCTATTTATATTTTCAAGATAATTCACCTTATATTATCTATTACATTCTTCCTATTAGAGTAGATTAATGCAATAATCGATATGAACTGTAAAAAATGCAGTGGTGCATCACTGCATGCACTATAGTGCTATGGCACATGTACGCAAGGTTGAATGAGATCAAATAAGTTATTATATTACATCTCATATATCAATTTCAATTAACGAATTCTTTTACGATATATTGAAGTACCATGTAATTATATCATGATAAAACCAGTAAGAAAAGATCTATTATCAATAGTGCGAGAATTTTAGTCATTAATTTCACTTACCTTCTTTACCATGATCTTCCGTGCCATGTTCATTACCGTCATCATCTTTGTACCGCTAGAAGATATTTTTCCGGAACTGAAGTTGAGAAAATGTGATGAAAATTAGGTACAGCGAAAGATTGTGGTGGAGGATTATAATGTCGATAAAATATATACAATCATGTATCTATATTAGGACATTGATGATCTTTAGATGGCATGCAATTCATTGACTGCCTGCTCAAATGATGGATAAAATTGTAAAAAGAAGAGAATAGGTACGGTTTCGCTTTGTATACTCGAAAACGATGTGTATATAAAAAGTATTGAATTAATTGACCGAGTGAGAATGTATCCTGGATCTGATTAGATCCAATTCAAATTCTTTCTTGCAAATGTAAGTTTTAAATTTTCATCATTGAATCTATTGAAATGGAATTTATCGCTTCAATTTCAGTTTAAGGGGGTTTTGAAGGGCTAACGATTGCTCTACTCCGGCATTGCAGGATCGTCAGCGGTCCACCCTGGTTAGAATAAACCTTTGATTCTCGCCAAATCTCATTGAATCTTGTACAATGTTCTGACCAAATCCCATTCAATTTCATGCCATCACATTAATTAGCTAGCCTTACTCCGAATTAGTTCTAGCAACTAGATACAGTTGTTGATTTTTGGATAACTGAATCCGGCGTTGGCTCAACTAAATTCAAATTCAATTTCTCTGGTTTGAGTTGCTGTTACTAATCTGAAGTTGCCTTTACCACAGCTTTTATTACCAGCCTCTATTTTTTTATCACTCGGAACTAATTTTCAAAACTAACTTCAGTTAATTCGGTCGAATAAGTTATTTTTTTCGGTGCAGATTCTATTGATTTTTTTGACCAGGGCATTGAAACGCCAGTAGGTACTCATTACTCGTAGGGGTGATACTGGAAGGTTTAAGGGATGTTTAAATCATCACAACACATAGATTGCGTATAATTTCACTGAACTTATAAATTAAAATGACAATTCAATCAGAATCAGTTGGAATAATATAGAATTAACTCTTCCCTTCCATTTTTATTTTAATACGCAAAGCCCAATTTAATACACAAAAACATAATTGTTTGAGGTAACTCCTTGCGTTATTCAAATGATGCATAAAGTGATTTATTTGTTTAGTTTGCGTCAGTATTATGTATTATTTATATATAGCGTATGATTTTTCAAATGCTTATACAACATTTTTAGGAAAAGCCTTTGAAATTTAATACGAAATTCTTTATGAAATATCATATTTTCATATTGAATTTAATTTTAATTCTTAGATTTAATATTAATGATGAAATTTCAAAATTTCTTTCTCAAATGTAATAATTGTTCATTAAAATTGAGAAGAAAATTCTCAAGATTAAGAATTATTTTATTGAATTCAATATTTTATTATGGAAACACTTTGCAGCTGCCATATTGCTCAGAATGGAACAAAAAAATTTTTTTTCTATACTTCAAGGACCTATTATTAGTCCCAAAAACTTTCAAATTATTCCAATAATAACTTCTAATCAAAATAAATTCTTGAAAATGGCATTTTGCTTTTGCATCTAATTGTATTTCCCCCCTCAAAAGCACTCGAGTATCAGGAGAAGCTGGTAAAATTTTGCGCTCACTTATTTTATAAATTACTCGATGAATTAAAATTTGAAATCGATAATAATTGAGTACGAACCTGAGATTGAACTCTGAATACAAACTTGGGTTCCTTCATGGTTTGCAGATATTGGGAAATTAAATTACAAAGAATTTTTGACAATTCGAGATAATTACTTTCAAAATCTTCTTACACTGACCAGAAGATGAATGAAATATTAAAAACTTATATTTGGATCCTAATCCTGGTCGTGGATCTTATTATTATTCACTCAAAATTTCTGTTCAATGCATAATTTATGAGGAAAGCTGGCCAAAAATTTGACTCGCTCTTTTTCCCAATGGGAACAATGAGTCAAAACCATGTCAAAATTTTTGCCAAAGTGATCATTTTTTTGACAAAATGTTCAGAAACTTTTGGGGCACTATTCAAAATTGGGTCTGATCCGGCCAATTTTTCATTTGAAGAGTTTCTGAACGGTCTGTCAGAAAAAATGATGACGGTGGCAAAAATTTCGACATGATTTTGATTCATTGTTCCCGTTGGGTTTGGTACTCGAGTGTTCTCGAATATCAACAATTTTCATAAGAAATTGAGAAAATTTCTTAAAATTCTCTTAAATTATATGTTCTCAAAGTTTGAATCGTTGGATAGAAACAAAACGAAAATTGAAATCCACGGAATCTGAAAATCATGGTCACATATCTTCTCGGATCAACTCTTTGTCACTGAAAACACCGTTTAAATTAGATACTCCCAAATTTTTGGGCTTCAATAGTTGAATATTATATGATTCGATTGTTCATTAGTTTCAATAAACGATTCAAACTTCAGCAACATCTTAAATTCCTTTTCAAACTTTTCAGGTAGATTTTTCTAACAGTGAACAAGAAATTTCTCAATTCCTTGTAATAGAATCAAAAGAGACATCCGAGTGTCAGAAATTCTCCCCTTCGCAAGGCAAAAATAACAGCCGAGGAACGTAAAATCAGATAGTACGTATAATAGCAGTTTCGTAATGTGCGGTAGGTAGTTTGACTATAAATCATGTGTTGGAACATTATTACCAATGATGTATCGTGTAAAATTACACCCATTGAACATCATTATAATGCTTTGTGATGCAATATTCAATTCCGTGTAAACCAACCATCATTTCTCTCAAAACCATCAAATTATTAGGTTAGACCACCATCCATCAGTTTGACAGTATGAAATTCTATGCGATTTCCATCGATCGCAGAGCTCATTGACGTTCATCGTTGGGATTAGGATTATTAAAAGGAAGGAGAAAACTTCTCTGTGCTTTTATTACATCGATGAAGTTCAATTTTCATTTGATTAGTTCATATTTCAAGAGAAAGCCTGTGTTATTGGTGGATAGGTAATTTATAATAATAATCCTTGTGCTTAATAGTATGTAAATTGAACTAATACACGGGCACTTGAGATTTGCATGTCAGCATCATTGTGACGACTCTACGTGTGCTGATTGACGTAGTTACCATGTTCAGGGTCCAGAGGGTTACATAGGAAAAGCGGTACGTTCACATTACATCGTTAGAACCTACGACTATTGTGAAAGAGGAGCGTTTATATTTAAAATTCTTTTCCTCTGCTCTTCCTGCACAGTAGAAAATTTGGTGTATTTTCAACACACGTGCATGTCTCAAACGGTTTAATCAAAATTTGTGTTAAATATTAACATAGAGGACCACAAAAATGAACACAAAAGTGTTGAATTTACATTGAAAATTATCAATTTTACACAGAGGGCTGCAACTTTGAAAGAAATACCGTTGTCATGGATTTAGTTCCAATTAAACGATTTTTTTACTGCGGGGGCGCAAAGTTCGTCGAATGAAAATTCATCATTGTACAATGATTATTTTCATTCGACGAACTCTGCGCCCTCACAGTAAAAATTGTTTGATTTGAACTAAATCCATGACACCAGTATTTTTTATAAAGTTGCAGCCCCCTGATTTTATACTCATCTCTGTTGATTTTTAAATGTTGCAGAAGTTTGAAGCATTCATCGAAACGAATTGATAATCGAATAATGGAATACTCAGCTGTTATAAAAGCTTTGGGTTTTTATGAAGACCCAAAATCTTGCGATATACATTCTTCGAACTCTGTTTCCATTTTTAAGAAGTTGATTCGCGAAAATGAACACCGATCGAATTTTGTGATTTTGAATCTACGTTTCGTTTTTATGAACGATTCAAACTTCAGGTAAGGTAAGAGACCCTATACCCGATCAGTGAACCTGCACCCGATCAGTCCTTATATTTTAGGTTTGTGTGGTTGAGTTGTGCAAAAACTCTTCAACCAAAACATTTTTTGTAATTAATGGATCGAAAATCAACTTTTTCATTTGAAAGTTCTAACTAAATTACTTCGTAAAATCATGTAATAATGAAAATGATCGGGTTCTAGTCCCTGATCGGGTATAGGGTCTCTTACCTCACATGATTATCAACACGAATTTTGAGTGGACTTTCAAAATGAGCGTAGGATTTGGATTGAAAACTTCTGATTAATTCTGATCATTTTGTTTATTTTTTTATCCGAGGAGCTTTCTTGATTCTGAAAAAGACGGGGGATATATTTGCGGAAAGAGAATAATTGGAGATCCCGATTTGAGGATTAGGACAAGTCGCAACGAGTACTATTGATTTGTTATGAATTTCACGAAATTTCCCCAATACTCGCATGATTGAATGAATGGAAACTGTGGATGATGGTCAGGGAATGGAAAAAACTTTAACGAAATAACTTCTGATCAAAAAGTACCCGGAATTTCTTAATGAAACGAAAACCATTCAATTATTCATCGATATTCACTTGATTTCCTTCGAAGTAATCTCCATTGCAAGCAATACACATATTCCAACGCTTCTTCCAATCTTCGAAACATTGTGCATAGGCCGATTTCGGAACTTCAGTTCCTTCCGCGAATTGTACTTTATTGCCTCAATCGTCTCAAAAGGCTTTCCGCGGAGTGGTAACTTGAGTCGTGGGAATAGGAAAAAATCACAAGAAGCCATATCAGGTGGATAAGGAGCTTGAGGAACGGTATGAATATTGTTTTTAGTCAAATAATCGCGTACAAGATGAGATGTGTGTGCCGGTGCGTTATCGTGATGAAGAAACCACGAGTTATCTCTCCACAATTCTGATCTCTTGCGACGAATGTTTTCCCTCAAACGCTTCAATACGCTCACGTAATATTCCTTATTCACTGTCTGACCTGGTGGGAGAAATTCGGAGTGGACCACACCACGGCAATCGAAGAAAACAGTCAACAAAACCTTGATTTTAGATCGAGTCTGTCGCGGTTTTTTAGGTTTTGACTCGTCTGAAAAGCGCCATTCCGATGATCGTTGGTTAGTTTCGATCTCATATTCATAGACCCATGTTTCGTCACCGGTAAGGATGCCTTCGATAACATTTTGGCCCAAAGAAAGCATTTCTTTAGCAACATCGATGCGATGCTGTTTCTGCAACAAATTCAACACTCTCGGCACAAGCCGTGCTTCGACTCGTCTCATGGCCAAAATATTGTGCATAACGTTCTTCACCGATCCGAACGAGACACCAAGATCGGGTGCCACCTCCCTCATCGTCACACGACGATTTGCGAGGACGATTTCTTTGATTTTATCAATATTTTTGTCAGTGATACTGGTGGATGGACGACCGGAACGAGGCAAATCATCAACCACGATACGACCTGCTTCAAACTCTTTGTACCACTCGTATGCTTGTGTTTTCGACATCGTCGGGTCCCCGTAGGTTTCTCTTAACATCTTCAACGCTTCCGCACATGAAATTTTTTTAAAAACACAAAATTTTAGACAAACTCTTTGCTCAACCAAATTCGACATTGTGGAATTCGCAGAACACAACAAATCCTGACTCGTTTACAAGGCAACGCGTACTAACTTCTGACGAATGAGGCGCAAACAGACATTTGAGCGCTAAATAACAGATGAAATAACATGGAAAACAAAAGATTCCGACAATATCTCAAGCGCGGTTTGTTTGAATAGAGAATTCCGGGTACTTTTTGATCAGAAGGTGTATCAATCTGATGAAGACTTCCGGAATAGCTTGTTGGGTAACTCAACGCGCGTTTGCGAGTTTCGATTGAGCGTGCGGCAAGGATTTTCTGCTAGAAGCTGTCTAAATTAGCTTAGAAATTAAGCTACATGATATATAATCTTCATCTCATGTTCTTGAAACCATTCCCTTGAGTTCGCAAACATTTTTCTTCAATTTTAACAAGAAAAAGAGGCAGTGCTTCGAATATCGTGTATCGAATACCATTCAGCTTCCCGCTCTGTTTTTTCAGGATATATCAGCATTATCTTATTCAAATCTTGAAAATTATAGATAATTTACTTCCTTTCATTGGAATTGTGAAACCGAAATGTTACCGTTGTATTATGCATACACTTCAATCGAGCTTTCATTATCACATCGAGAAACAAAATCGTACTCACGTTGGAGTATTTTGCGCATATACTTTGCCACGGATCGAATGATCCCATTCATAACCAGAAACTGCGACACGTTTCAACGTATTATTGGGAACAATAATGGTATTATTTACATCTTGGTTCCCATTCTGAAGAAATTACCTCACTTTCTCCATATATTTGGAAACGATACGAAAAGAATGTGGGTGATGGATGATGTGGAATTCAATAAAATGTTGTTTCCTTATCTCTCGTTATCTGAAAAATATCAATGGAATATCCTTTTGACAAAATGAAATACTCGAAGAACATTCGAATGTGTTTCGTACAATATCACAAAACTCATTTGAAAAATCCTTCCAGACTCGACTTGTTTACTGGAATGTTGTATTCAACTTTTGTAAATGTAGAGATTTCAAGGAATTTGTATTCCTCGCCAATGTTGAATGATGTCACTGTGTTATACGAAACGTTTGTGTTCCATCGTCAACAAGAAGAAAGTGGAAATTCTGATTTCTCAGTTTTGAATCCATAACAACAATAATGTGATGTATAAGTAGATAAAATTCGCAACGCAAGCATTAATGACAACTCGGAGAGATTCATAATTATTAGATTTAACACGGTTAGATCTGAACTAGATTGAAACTTTCAAAACTCTAATGATTGTATTTTTTTTTGCCTTTTGGGGTAGAATCATTCCATGAAATTGGTTGAAAATATAACATGAATCCTTTCAAATTGCGAAGTTTTCGAGATCAAAGATCTCAGAAAGAGATATAAGATAAGATGTGTAGATGTATTGACTGGAAATGTTTCAAATATCATTCTCCCGATGAGATCCGGATTTAGAAAATTTTCTTTTCCTTTCTGACCGTTGTGTAACATAGGATGAGTGATAGACTCCACCTGATTGCTTGTCTCTTGTTAACACGTGAATTCAAAAATTATCGTTTTCAATAGAGAAGTCCATCGAGTCTCTCCAAATCTGGTTGACACGAGACAGAAAATTACATAAAGATTGTGTATTTCATAGATAAATAGCTAACGAAAATCCTGATCCATATCACCCTCGGAGTGTGTAAGAATATCAGGGAAACAAGATATAAACCGAAAAATTCGCTGGAAATCGATGATTCCATGATCCATGATCATAGGTGTTCATTATTAATCTTAGAAGTTTTCAGCAATCAATCTTGATCGAATAAATAAATACTGGTTGATTTTCACTGCTTGAATGTGAGTGGACATTAGGGAAACGAAACGAAGGTCGAAAAATAAACTGAAAATCAATAGTTCTTTGATCCACGCTGTATCAACGCTCTACCCTCACCAGATGATGATAGGCGTTGATTATCAATTCCCAAATTCTTCAGCAATCAATTTCGAATGAGTTAATGAATATTCGGTAAATATAAATAGTTGGAAAATATAGTCTAGCTAATTTCAGGTTTCAATAACGAACTTTCATAAATCGGATTTGTAGATTCAATTTAACATTTATAAAGAAAGATTCGAATGAGAAAGATTTGATCAAAGTGACGTCAAAATGATGTAAAAATCCAATCACTTCGTAATGATTGAAAAATAGCATTCCAGATTGACCAATAATTATCCTGATTAATTATTAATTCATTATAAAAAAATATACATACATACTATGAAGTTTAAAGTATAAAATAAAAAAAAATAATAATTATGGGTATAAGTTTATATAATTATATTATTATTATTATTAAATTATACAATTCAATATATGTGACCTGGTCTACGGAAAGGGGGCTTAGGTGTGAAAACAAGTTTTCGAGAAAACAGCTGTTAAAGATAAACAAGTCATTTTATCGGTCTCGCTTTAGCTGTTCGCTGCTAATGTTCTAATGTTCTGATTGTAAATTTGTGAATTTTTATGTAAAATGACGTGGTTTTGCCTTGAAATAAAATTTTTTAACATATGTCTATTATTTCATAATTCAATCTCCAAATTTTTTTCATTTTCAATCATTTCTGCTCTTCTTTTTGTACATTTTTAGCAAACTTCCCTACCAGTTAGAAACTTCTGGTTTGCGCCATTCGAAAGAGCATATTTTACTCCATCCAAATCGTCAAAAAAGTGAAAAATGATTTTTTCACACCTAAGCCCCCTTTTCATAGGCCAGGTCACATATAATATTAATTTCATTCTTCATTTTAATTAATACCAGTTTGATAATACATAATTTTATATCATTGTGGCATCAAAGTGACATCGAAAACAGTGAATTTTTAGTAAATCCGCACTATAGGACTATTTTACATTTTCATGATATTACCTTGTTTTGATATTTTGTTTTCATTGGGGCGTGTTTCCCTCATTGGAAGAATTTTCGTTTTATATTACTTCTGCACTTTTGTGGAGATAAAATCGGTATGGATAGTGCAATTTACTCTTCAAAATTGTGTTCTACTGACCTTTTGATTGTAAGAAAATGTGAAGATTGTCATGAAAAGAAATTCTCGATATGTATATCGAACTTACAAAGAAATGTACTGAAAGAATGTGTTTTAAATTTCTTCTATAAAAGTATACAAAATTCTCAATAACCAGAAGAGAAAAATCCTTGATCGTTTCAATAATTTGCGGTAAATGATGGAAGCGAGTTCAAAACATATTCAGTTCTTGTTAAAAAAAGAAACAAAATTTTTGATTGAATAATAACGGAGTACTAGAAACACTTGAGATTATAAAAATCAAGAAGAAAACAGAAGATACAATGTCACTCATTGTTATATATCGGGGTACTATAATCATTATTAATATAATTCCATTATTATTTTATCTACAACACCAGGAAATGAAAAGTAAATATGTTGGTTCGTGAGCACTCGTTCCACCGGCTGATCGAGTAAAGTACCTATTATACGTGTAGACATGGTGCCTGCGGTTATTCTTTAATGAAATTAATTCTTTCTTGATTTTTCAATTGATATGTGTGAACGAGACTTGAATCGTTAAATTTTTTCCATGAACCAGGTGGATGCATATAATGATCGAGAAAGAGTGACATTGATAGAATATAAATCTATCTACTTGTTCAACTGATACAAACCTTCCCTTCATCCATCAAAGTGAATGCATTTTCATTCCTTTAAACTTCCGTACTTTGAACATAAAATGATTTTATATTTTCTTACATATAAGTTACAAAAGGCAGAATACTTCCCACTCTCTAAATCTAAATCAGTGGAATTCTACTGTAAATCGGTCATAAATATACCAACCATTGCCTGCACAGCACAAAATGTTTCAGTATATAATGTTCCTGTAATATTACTGAAATATTTTGTGCTGTATAACAGGTATTGACTTTGTCTCCATTCGCTATTATCTCAATTGCATAATCACTGAGATCGAGATTCAGATCGAAAGAGTTCCTTTTTTTGTATGTTTTGGAAGACTTACTTGCCCTGTTACAGAATTTATTGATTCTTATGAGAAAATAGGTACAAAGTGTTTTAAATAATTATTGAATTCGAGTTGAAATCTCATAATAATGTCAATGAATATCACTATGAATCCATACTATTTCATTAGGACGGTGTAATAATCGAATGAATGATCCTTTGAGTATGAACCATGTTGGAAAAATCGATCAAAATAGATGGATAAAGATAGACTTCTGATTCGTACTGAATCGTTTTTATTCGTATACAGACAATTATTTCGGTCGGGATTTCGATTGAAGACCTTCAACGCGATTATAAACAGTGATAGCAAATTTGAAAAACCAGATCTGTAAATTTTCAAAAGTGCCATTGGAAGATTTACGAAATGTGCATAAGGGTGGGGTTGTTTTCCTGAACGGTTAGAAAATGTTTCAGCCCTACAAAAAAATGATTATTGGCGTTTCAATGGGCTGCTGCTGGTCCTATGATGCCGGTGAAGGGCCGTTCCTGATCCTATGAATATACATTTTGCGGTCTTATTAATTTTAGGATAGTTCGATCTCTCGATAACTCGATTCCTACACTGTGAGAAATTTCTGATTGAACTTCCAATTACATCCCTGGTGAAAATACCCAGGTGAAAATTGACGATTAGCACTAGGATGGCGTAACACTGACAGAGATTGGCCGAGCCTTGGCGGTTAGCAAGGTGCAAGCTTGAAATGATATCATCGTTACAGGCTCCATTCTGTATGTATTCTGCCAATCACGGATCAACATTGGTACAATTATGGCAGTCAAATCAGCCATCATCGGCAACCCTTGAAAAAATTTGTCGCTCGATCTAAATCCAAGATTGGATCATGCTTGTACTCATTACGAACCAAGACTGATAGACGAATTTTTTTATGGTCTGCCAATGGTCAGATGTTTCATGCATTTAAAGGAGGTACCATGATTTATTACACATAAATGATGTTGACTGCTAAATTTGAGTCAATACTATAATAACTGAGTCAATATTCGGCCAAAATTGATTCAACGTTGCGACAATCCCGCGCCAACGTTGAGCCAATGTTGTGCCGATGTTCAACTCTATGTTGAACGATTGCAAGAATATAATAAAAATTCAGAGTTATATATTCCCGACATCGGTTGCTTCCCCTCCACACATGTTAAGAAGTACAGCCCGGACCTGAAATATTTTATACAACCAGGGCCAGAGAATCTCTGTATACATTGAAACGAAGAAACTTATTTGATTAATCCAATACAAGATGTGTTTATAAGTTTAATATAACTCAATGATTACTGGTCACCTTACAAATCAATTACATCAAGTATAATTCAAATTCTGATGTCCACGAGTCCATGGGTCTGCACAGCTAAAATCTCTCCTTCGATGAAGGACCTATGATGAAGACAAGAATTTTCAAATCAGAAGGTTATATGATGCTTATATATCAACCGCATAGTTCGTTGAGCGCTTGCAAGAAACGAACCGAGCGTTGGAAACAATACCGAAGGGTGGCGCTTTGACATTGGACGCGGGAATTTTTGTATGGAGACGTATAATTGAGGATCGTGGCTAGCCTGAGCCAAGCTTTGACCAGGCTTGGCACTGCATTGGGTACTCATTTCTTCTAAACGTTGTCAACGTTTGGATTAATATTCAGCCGTGCTTTGAAATTGTTCGTATGAAGTTAATTTCTTTTGTCCAAACGATATTGGGACAACGATGAACCATGATTGGCAGAATCTTGAGCCAATGATGGATTGATCATTGGAAATTATGATTCTCAACATTGGTGCAACATTGTGCCACTTGTCAGTCAACGTTGGCTCGATATAGATTTCCAAGCCTTGGATGTCAGCATTGCGCCTATCTATTTTCCATCGTCAGTATTGGCGCAAGCAAGAAATTTTCACGTGGGTATACGCTCGTAGTAAGCACACTCGAAGCTGACAAGAAACGTAAAGAGGTTCCAACCTTCTCTTGCCGAAGCGTATAATAATTGCTTGTCGTAGAGTATTGAAATTATACGTTACCAATACGCTTTATGAACGTTCAATGCCCTTTTAGGAAAGAGTACTGTTACGTTCCATGAAAGATAATGCGAATCATTCCATACAGACTTCGAGTATCGGTTTTAAACTGTCAGCAATCATAGCATTCCATGGCTGAATACGTAAGACGCTGGATTGCGATGATAAAAATCATGAGTTCGAATCTCGCCTGGTGGTTAACATTTTTATCCTCTTATATTTTTCATACTCTTCATGGAGCGTTGATTTTTATACGCTCCCTTGGTTCCAAACTTCGAATACGTTCCATTTACTCTCTGTTCACTTTTCATTAACGTTTCTGTTACGGTCCACCATATTTTCCGTCTGCGCTTCATTTCAGTTTTCATTTTCACCAGGGATGTAATGGAAGCAAAAGTTATTCACCTAACTAAAAACTTTGTTGATAGCAAAAATTTTAATTCAGTCGCGTGTAAATCAATTCTTATTTCAATCACCAAGAATTGGAAATTTCTTTTACAAATGTGCATGAAAAATATATTAAATTTGAAGACATTTCTCACAGTGTATTTCAATCCACACAATCTTTTCAGTCATTTATTACGATCGACTACTAATTTAAATCTCATGGAGTTGTTGAAAATTATTCAAAAACTCCATACGAAACGTGTGGAAAAGATGAATACACCCATATTTTTATTTGATTTATATTTCTGTTGAACTTGAAACAAATTTCTGAAGAGTGATTCCTCGAACACATCGAAGCTAAGATTTGCACCATCAACAATAGTATTTGTTACAGAACCTTCCAACGATAAATCATTTGATTCGAAAAGTGATGAACGCATTGCTCTCTCCAAACGTAGAAAATTACTTTCAACTTCGATCAATGAAATTCCATCGTATCAACTTCACCTCCAGCACAGTGATTATTATTCTCATCTTCTCCTTGAAAAAAGGGTGAAGAAGGAGGTGTAAAATTTTCGTCCATGTATGCAAAAAGAAGAATTCTTCTTCGGCAAAGAATGTCAATTTTCTTATATACTAAGTTCATTATCTTGATCGTTCATGAGTTAATTATTTAGCCAGATATTTGGTACGATAACGATTGTAATTATTGATCATAAAAGTGAAAGATTATTCTCATCTCTTTGAAAACTTATTATTATTTGTGTGATCAAAGTTTCATTATTCTCTTGGCGTGTGCAATATTTTACATTGCCATCATTGGAAATCCTAATACATCTTATTTTTAAACACTTAAGCGTGTGAAATTGGGTGACACTCACTTATTTCGAACTCTTAAAAGTACATTGAAGAGGAACGTGAGTTCTCGATGGATGTTGGGTTTTTTTTTTTTTATCGATTTTGATCGATGCTCCGCAAATTCTGTTGATGTCTTCACATTGTCGATCGTATGATATTATATATTTGAAAATATCGTAAAGGATTTTCAAGAATACATAAATTAACAGTATCCTGATTCAATGAGCTATTATCAAGGACCTGCATAATACGAAGGTGTACGTTAAAATTCCATACTGATAAATATGAATACAAAAATATGAATATGATAAGAAATAAAAGAAAGATTCCACGTCCATTATTCCTCGGTTGAGAAACGTTAACTGTTGTATACATACCATGATGATGCAAATGAGAATGAAAGATCCTAATAAATACTTTATTCGTTACAGGGCTACTCATGCGTGGACCTATTGAATGCAGGTATGAGAGACAGCGGAGTTTATTACCTTCAGATACGTGGTACCACCTACTGGTTCCTTAAGGTCTATTGCGAACAGGAAATCACCGATGGAGGTTGGACGGTAAGTTTCCGGTTGAGAAATGGATAAACAGAGTTTCGCGCATCATGCATTCTAAAATATCCAAGCTACGCCCCCTATGCAAAGAAATACCCATACAACATTCCAAGATTCATGTTCGTTACAACGATATATTGATTGGACAATAAATATAAGAAATCATCAAGTAAATCATCGTAACCTTGGGACATCGAACCACCCCAGAATTCTTTATAGAACTACCGTGCAGTCGGTTGAATCTTGAATATTCTTCTATTGGAAGGAACATGTGAGTTCAATGAACTTATAATTTGTCCGATGAACATCAGGAAACGGTAATAACCTCAGTATGTGATTTTCAAAAATTTTTTTCTCTCGGTTCAATTCTATTGGATGACGAATCGATTGTGTTCTTCTTTCCCTTCCGAATAACAATTGACTTTTTTACATTCAGAAACAACGTAAAACAGGCATAAAATACTTGTCATGATCTTAAACGCATTTATCGAAGTCAGTGGAGCGCCACTTTCGAGTATTCTATCTTTCTTCCTTTCGTAATCATGATCTTTTACACTAGATTTTTCACACCCGATATACACAGTGAACGAGATAAACGATCGCTCGATATTTTTCTTGTCTCTTTCATCGTGCAAAGGATTCATTTATTTATTTCCTATGCACTAGGAATTTTGCGGTCCACCGAACACGTGAGATCGTGATGGAAAGTCATTGAATTTACTTTCTTTTTTTCCCTTAAAACGATCGAGATGCGTATGTTGATTTAATCCCCGATGCAAATCGGATTAGATTCACATCTTTGTGTTACGAATACATTGGGAAAAGTGCTTCGTGGAATTGTTTTTACGTTCTCCGTTGAAGATATCACCAATTCATTTGAAGAACGATGATCGCGAGATTCACTTCCGAAAAATACGAATTTTTGTTTGATATAGTCAACAACTTTCACTGAGTTTTTGTCCATCGAATATCGGCATGTTGGAATTATCACATGCTTTTTTTTTGAGATCATCTTTCTTTATCCTGAAGAAACATTCGAGATGCTGCAATCCATAGAGCTTCCGATAATTCATTTTCATACATTTAAATAATTTTGGCAATTTGTCCACATCGTAGTAGAATCTCATGAGATGGAATTGAAATTTTTGGGAAATTTTTGGGGGTGTAAATAAGCAGGAATTCATGACTTCTATTACATGCCCTTCCACAATGTTCATATAAAAGTACATATTCTTACGACAAACAAGATCAAAATTATTAAACCTAAATTGTTTGACTGCAGTCACATGTTTGATGTATAACTTATCACAAGATTTATACGCAGGATGTTGATGTTACGAAATAAAATGTGTTACATAAATGTGATTACTCGTGAGTAGAGAATTACAGTTAAATAGTGCATCACGTGAATCGCTGAGATGAATTTTCCTTTCCTGAATAGTTGAAATGACACTATATCAATGAATATCCTAAAAAATTTATAAATTTCAAATGATTCCATGTCGTTGAAACTCCCGAGTTTCATCTAGAACATATCAGAATAAAATATGGATATATTTTCTCTTTTGTCGCCTCCACAGTCAATCTAACAATTTATTGGACCTTCTTTTGATACGACATTATCTCTGCTCGCTCTACCTCGAGCAATTTGTTCGAATCGTACTGTTCTTCTTTCTTTTATTCCGCTGTGTATGAACGTATAAATGTATTTATGTCTTTCTTCATCCGACCTGTTTCATAATCGTTTCATATATCGATCCGACACGACGATCGCCATTTATTACCCGAGAGAAATGTCGTACAAGGGATTAATTGCGACTTGTTGTACAAGCTAGTTGTGGGTTACGCGGAAATCAACGTGACACGACACACATCTGAAAAATATAAAAGCTTCCGAGACCTTCTAGTCGATTCCGAAAATATATTGGTTATCCTGGATTCAGGAAATTACATAGCGTGATTGGGAGTTTGAATAATTTAAATTCAAAAATGATGTAACAGTTCGAAAGTTGTTGATGCCAACTGTTGAAATGTCGAACGTTTTTCAACTCTTTTTGGGTTCAGATGGAGTCTAGTTAGTTCCCTGATGGTTTCCTTAATAGATATTCCTGGTAATTGTGATTTCGTTGCTCATATCGCTGATTCAAAATTTGAAATCGTGTTTTTTTAATCAAAATCATATCCTTCCAAGCACGTTGCTGAGGTTGGAATCGTTTATATGAACTCAACGAAACAACTCCTTGGAATCTCTTCACTGCAAGGATCAATCGACATTCACCGATCATGCACTGTATGAGCACTAATTCGCAGTGATTACACCAAGTCCATTACAATCAGGGAGATTTCACTGTTTTATATTCAGAGAGTACATTTCAAAATTGTAGACAGTTATTTAATATAAACGGATGTGATATTCTATCTTAATTTGCCTCCCAATTTCCATTCGATTCGCACAATGAGAAATGAAAATGTGAGAACTGTTCGTTGAGTGCACTTGAAATCCCCCGAGGGCAAAACGTGTGTGGTACGATGATGAGAAACGTTTTCGTTTTTCAACACGCAACTTCTCCTGTGAAGATGTTCCGAAGCTTTTCCTTCTCGTCGAGTTATCGTTTTTGATACTATAATTATCATCATCATTTCAGTAGGAGGTAATTTTCCAGAATCGTGCGGATAAATTTATTCATGATCGGTTTGTAATTACAAGTTCCAGACGTCGCTTAAGTTCGCTCAAGGTATTGGGCGCTCTTTAATCTATCGATAAAAATTGACAGTTGTGTGTTTAAGTATATACAATTTATCACTTGTTTTTTTACTCATCGCAATTAACCTAAAAATCAATGGAGAAGAGTTTTTGCGATTTCTAGATTCCTGAGGGTCATTTGAAAATGAAGGTTCATTTATTATAAATCTAAAGATTGAACATACTATTACTTTTTAACAGGACAATTTGTCTCTGGGATGTTTTCAAAAACACCTCAAAGATTTTTCCATGTGAAAGAATTGTCGAAATTATTGTGAACTATATTGAATGATTTTTTGAATTATATTTTTCCAAGAAAAATCAATTTCATTTCCAAACAGTCTGTGAAATATAGATTTTTTGCTGTGGAAATACTGATGCATCTGTCCGGACTTTTGCATTTTGATGTAATAAATAGTCGATCGAAACAGTTGAGATCATTTTGATACCCCCTACCGTGTTAAAGGTCCACCCATTAGTGAATCCACATAGCAAGGTAGTTTTGAGAAGGTTTCTAAAAGTTCTGTAGAAATGTTTCAAGGACTTTTCAGTGCTATGTGGGAAAATCAACTCCTACTAAATATTTGTGCCTCTCTGATTAGAAATAAGGATATCATACTATGCATTATCCATGAATCATTGACAAAAGATCTATGGAACACGAACATTACTTTCTAACGTTTCATTTTAGCAACTATATAAAATCAATGAACATTGACCTTATAATTTTATAAACAACCGATCTAGGAGAACCTACATAAACGAAGAGATTTATGAGTACGATTCTATAAATGGCAAGTGATAAAACGGTAATAAGACTGCAAATCGATCAAAATCAAAATGAAATAGACTATTCCAATGAAATTATGTATGGGATACGGGAAACATTTTGAAATCAGTACTATGTACTGTGTACTGACCGTATTATTCACTGTCGAGTGTTGTCGAATATTCATGTTAACCTTATTTATTACATATCGCTCAGATATCGCGTGATTCCACGTGCAAGCGATTTGGAATCCAAACAAAATTAAGATCGAAATACAAACATGACAAACAACTTTCATCGTTCGAATTCATTTTTCATTCTAATTTTTTTGTTTCAAGTAAGTCTTCTACTACATATTTTTGTTGAACTTCACTTTCAGATCTAAGTGGTTTTGCGATCGATCACTTGTCTATCCTCAATTTCAACTCGTTTGGAATTCAGGGTATGAGATTATTTGGAACGAATGTTGCTCAACCTTTTCATCTTATCAATTCATCCACATTGTCAAACTATTATCGATTTTATAGCGTTAAGACATCGCAGTACCATCCACACGAAACAAGTTATTCAGCAGTAATGGAATGGGATAATGTCTCATGTTTGTATTTTCTCAGGGTTTGCAATTCCCTGCTTTCTTTGGGCGAGTACAGTCTCGTATCCGACAATGTTTTTGCAGTATTTCTATATCAAGTATCACATGTCAGCTATATTCACTGGTGGTATTGAGTGTTGCGCATCCTCTTGGGAAGACGATTTATTGCGCTCCCATTAACGAGCCGATTACTGTCGTTTTATGCGACATCAAAGTCACGTTTGTGACAAATCGTTCTATCTAATGCACATGTGTATGTACCTTTTTTCATTAAAGTTACCCAATCCTACTCTTCCTTCGCACATGTACTTATTGAAATATAATACATATCTCATAACCTGGTGTCCTGCTTCTTCAATGATTATTAAACACTCCTGTACAGTCAGATGAGAAACCCCAATTCGGTTGGTGTTACTAAAATCGAAAATACTAGTTTTCAATCAGAGGAGGTAATTTCTGATATCAAATTTCTCTTCATGTTGGATTAAATCCGATAAATGGTATAGAAAGAGTCTTCCTTCGATCACAACAAACCCCCGCCCCACGCATAAAAATAACAAGAGCAAAGCAGAAAAGTCCGATTGAGAAATGAGATTGCATTAATAGGTCCTAAATAACTTGGCCAGTTGTAACAATGGTAATTATTGTCATACAATTTCACGAAAGGCGTTGAATCTCCGCCCTAAGCCATCGATCGATCGTACGGATATCTTATCGTTTAAATTTCGATGTATGAAAGTAACGTATGAAAGAAAAACCGGATCGAGAAAAAGGGCACGTACGATCTCTGGCACTTTCTGTCGCGATCTCTATTTATATTCATTGTACCTTTATGACGATTATTCTCATGATTATGATTCTCAAACCCCAGAAAGTTAGAGATTCAAAAGAGGAAAGAAATGATAGCCCAAGCACGGTTCTTGACTTCCCTGATTTTCTTATTGCTTTTTTTTTTATTGAAAGTCGAAGTCAAGGAACTCATCTCGAGTTAAGATCTTTTCGATATATTGTTGGAGCTTTCTTGCTATAAATAATCGATCAATGTTGTTTCGGCAGGTGATACAACGGCGAGATGATTTTGGTGAGCCAAGAGAGAATTTCAACAGAGATTGGACCGATTACAAAAATGGTTTCGGTGATCCAGCGAGAGAATTCTGGCTTGGTAATGAGAACATATATATGCTGACTAACAACGAAGATTATATGCTCAGGGTGGAACTTGAAGACTTCGAAGGTAACAAAAGGTACGATTATATTTAAGTCAATAATCTACCGAGTTGAAACTATTAGAACTTTTTCCTTGATAAATCAATAGTTTTGTAATGCATCCCAGTGAACACTTATGAGAGGAAGATCTCAGAAAAAAATCCTCTTGAAGAGTTCGTTTGAATAACATCCTGACAATCTCTTATTTTCCTCAGAAATCGACGCATCTGATAAGATTCTGATATCTTGATTTCAACCTTCTGGAAGATCTAGTATCTGACCTCTTACACATATTCAGGAGATCTTTAAGAGCTCTTTATAATAACACATTGTTCACTGGGATAACTTGCCCATCAAGATCAATACATAACAATAACTTAGAATTAGAGAAAGAATAGATAAAATCTACATTTTGTACAAGTTTTTACACATCAGTTAAGAGTTTTATATTCACAAATCAGACATTAGAATCACTGAAAATCTTCTCAAAAGAGACTCTCAAGAAAGTCATTATTCATACAGCGTGAAACATCATATAACCCATGATGCAAGAACACAAACATATGCGTCCCCTCGAACATACAATCAAATATCATGGATATAGGTACGCGAATGGCGTTGGAACGCACAATGCGTAAAAACGAAAGTCTATAACCATATGATTGTGAGGCCATATTGTGTACGTGCGAAGTTGAGAATTTCATCAAGTGTCAATCAATTGGTAATCACAAGCCAATTGATTTAAATCGAATCCGTTGGAATGAATACCCTTTACTTTACTTTCTCTCGATTGTCATAGACGTCTTGTAGCAAATAATATCTCCTCATTCGTTGAAGTGTTGGAAAGCAATTATTATCTGACACAAATTATCGGATATCATCGATTGCGTTTCATGAAAAATTATACGTAATTATAAACTCTTCGGTGGTTTTTCTAACGCGGCATTGAATTATGGTATCGTCAAGATTCATTGAGGTGATGCATAGAAGGGAATTAATCAGAAGTGGTGAACTGGTTGAGATACCAAAGTTGCTCGTAACGGTATCCGCTGTTATGTAAAATTATAGAATTCTCTGCAGAAAATTTATGATCGATTGGTGGAATGATTTCATAAAAATTCATAGAACATGATTAAAATCGTTCCACACGGAAAAAATAATTGAGCTGCAGCAGCTGAGTAGCTAGCACGGACACGGACAGCCATTGAATTAGCTCCTGCAGCTAAATTTTAGCTGTTACCGCAAATAAATTAACTACAAATGCAAATTTTTTTGTTGTCACAGCTAAAATTTAGCTGCAGGAGCCAATTTAATGACTGTCCGTGTCCGTGCTAGCTACTTAGCTACTGCAGCTAAATTATTTTTTCCGTGCAGAGAGGTAGGGACGTTTTTTTAATGAAATTTTACAGACCTTTTGCTGGAATTTTGTGAAATTTTTTATTCTACAAGTTTTACGAGTACACAAGAGGAGGAATTTTCAATTGCATCAGCTAAATTTTGGCTATTACAATTGAATAACTCAGCATATTTCGGACAGTAATTTTTTCATCAAGTTCAGCCAAACTTTTGCTGAAGAAGCTGAAAATTTTCTAAAGGTAGCTGTCCTGCACAATGCTAATTCAATTTTTCTGTGCAGATTTCAAATTTTCCCATGTAATGTTCAGGGGCGTCGGTACATTTTTTGCCGAATCCTGGAATGACCAGGGGCTGAGGGGGGGGGGGGGGTCAGAAATTTCAATAATTTTCATAAGAGTTATGCAGGTAAACCTCATGAATGTAAACTGACAATGTGATTCTATTCCAAGTTAGTGATTTTACTATGAACTCAATAAAAGTTTTTCAAGATTCATAAAGAAACACTTATTTCTCCAGGAAAAAAATGTTTTATTTGTGAATTTCGAGGCATAGAATTCCATAGCTGTCTTGGAGCGAGACCTAGTTTCTCTAGGGCTGCCAGGGCGGTAATGACGCCCCTGGTAATGTTATACATACTATCTGCATTTTCGACTTGCCATACATTTTTTATGAGTTATTTTCCCGTTAAAAGTATTTTAAGCAATCGATCGAAAAGTTGAATCTCCCACATTCAGTGAATTTTCAGTGATTCGTCCACCAATAATTCCGCATCTTGACTTTCCATCTGATAACCCTCACTGTAAGGAAGATTCGGAATTTTCCCATACCCATGTAAGGGAAATTCCTGTACATGTATGAGAATTCTCATATAAAAATTGTTGTGGGATTTTCAATCAAAATTCATAGAATTCTTCCGAATAATAATGGAAAATTTCCTATCCATGTACGTGGAGTAACATGAAGTAAAAAAATGTGGAGGCACACCATTCAAACTTTTTTCTTGTTATAAACATTCATTGAAGTCGACTTTTCAGTGTGGTGCTGAGCTCCCAGCTTGCGCTCGGTTTTGACAAATTATTTTAGTTACATTTTTGAATCTTATTCAACCCTTTGCGGCACACGTGTTCTAAATGAACGGATTTTCGTGGAAATTGGTTAACGAAGGTTTTTTGGGTCACTGGTTACGAATCTGACCTCAGATTTTGAAAATTCAAAATGGCGGATCCAAGATGGCGGTCAAAAACTTGAGATGTCACCCGATTCCATTAAGAATCACCACATGGGGGGTTTTTGGGGTCGCTGACTACAAATCCGAACTCAGATTTTATAAATTCAAAATGGTGGATCCAATATGGCGACCAAAAACTTGAAATATCACCGGATTTCATGGAACATCACCTTAGAGGGATTTGTGAATGATTTATATCAATAAAAAAAACATACCAAATTTTTTTCAAGGAATAATGATTTTTTTCTTCGAAAATCGCAATTTCAATACCAAAATAATCATCAACGTGTTATTGATTATTCAAAACATGACCTAGTATTATTCCTATGGAATATGTCAATTACAACCACGGGTTGGAGAATGAAAAATTGTCATAACGAGAAAAAAAATCATGTATTTTTGAATCACGCGATCAAATTTTCTAAAATACTCCGAAAAATATTTCTAAAACTTCAAATGTTCTGAGAAAAAGTTCCCTAAGAGTTTGTTGTCTTGAACTTGAAAAATAAACGAAATCAAAAGAATAAGGATTTTTATGTAATTTGTGTAGATGATTGTTTATAACTATGTGTTTACAAATAACAGGTGTTTGTAACATTCTTCATGACCAATTTTCATGAGTACTATTATAAACGAATTTTTTTTTATGAAAACCTGTTACAATCAGTATTATAAGCGAATCGCATGCAAATTTTCATGTGAGTGCTTCTTGTTTTTTTTGTAATATGAAGCCAACGATACCATAGAATGAGGTACAATTGGAGACGAATTTGTAATATCATGGTCGATTTATTCAGTTGATATTGTTTCATCAAGAAGACATAAAATATAAAAAATTTCAGAAAAATACCTTTCTCGGTTGAAAATTTCGATATAAATAATCAGCGCAAAATTTCTATGGTGGTTTTGTAGGAGTTTACTCTGATGGAATCACGTATCGGTTTCTTTATAATGTCATTTATGTACAACGATCCGATGAAAAACTATAAAAGTTATAATCTTCAAGTGGGTGTTATTTGTGAAACCATAACTGTCGATGTTTGGTAGTCGAATACTTCAATAATTTTTGAAGCACATCATTGTCCTTCATAGAGTATTTGTCCGAAGTCTAAAACTAATCGAGAATGTAAGGAAATCGACCCCAAATTGATGCGCGCGATTTCTACCTCTCTGAGTGTTGGAGGGGACATTTTGGCTCTAAATCTGAAATAACTCCTGCGTGCAACGCAATATTGAAACAAATTTTGGTGGACTGCTTCGCCCCAATGTACTATTCAATTTGATGAGACATAGAAAGATGTGCTTTGAAAACTCTTGCAATGAAGTGATATAATGGAGGGGTCAGTTGATTTTCGAAGTTGAATACTCCAACAATTTTTGAAGCACATCGTTGTGCTTCACGGAGTGTCTTTACATAGCCTAAAACTAATAGAAAATCCAAGGAAATTGATCCTAAGTAGATGCGCGCGATTCCTACTTCTAAAAGTGTCGGAGGGGACATTTGTAATTTCAAAATCGGGACACAAACTCGCGGTTTTTTTTGACATATATTGGATTGATAGCACAATGTCATACTCATGTCATTTGAGTAGCTTGAGGTGTGGAGTGTTCGGCTGATTTTTGTTAAAACGTTTCAGTAACGCGCAGAAATGTTGTGAGCAAGCAAAGTAGTCAATTTGTACCCAGGGACAAATCAAAACTCATATTTTTCGTACTTTGTTCAATCACTATAAGTTATATCCGTTTCCAAGAACTTCTGCGATCATTTTGAGTTATTTTTCCCTACATTAGGAAGTCTGAATTGATATTTTCACGCACACAAAATTGGATTTCATCCACAGAATTGGTTATGAATGGAAAGGGAAAAATGACGCTTTCCGTGGAAATGCCCATATATATACGTGAAGTTTTCCATAAAAATTGTTTACAGTGTTGTTAAAAATGTCGTACAAAGCTGAACAGAGTTGATGGAAAAATTGAAATTGATCCGCTTCTATCCATTTTGATGCGGTTTTTTAGTTCCCTTTTTGTCCAAATATATTCCAGATTTTCAATAGTCTTCAACTGACTTAGTAAAAATGCTGTGAGAATTCACGAGGTTCGTAACGTGGTACTTGGCAAAAACCAGATGCTTTGAAGTTCCCAGGGCCGTTTGAAAGTACTGATGGAAGGCGCAGTTGCCGAGGACTTCTGCTTTCTATATAAACAATATTGAATTATATATAATTTTGGAACTTTCATCATCCTGGGGGCCGCAAGTGGTGAATATCTCGAGGGCTTTACGGATTCTTAAGACGACCCTGCAAGTTTCTTGCAAGTATTTGATAAGACATTCACCAGAATCCCGAATCAAAAAGTGAAACTTGATTTAGCTCTGATTCGTTGCGTATTACGGAGTGAATCAGGTTTGATTTCATTTTCCACCCTGATCTCGCCCTGTTCTCAACCTGATCTTGCTTTCAACATTTTCATTCGATCCGATTAAACTCTGAATCGTTGCGTATAAAGGAGTTGATCGGGCTTCAAAAATTATTACAATTTTTTGACTCGGGATTTAAATTTTCTCCACTGCAGCGTTACAAAACTCGTGAATATTTAGTCATTTTCATTATTCATATTTTTACACGAGACTATGCATCGCCTTCGTTCTTTGAATTCATGCCAACAAAATAAACGTACAAAACGCTCGAGAGGGAGAAGAATTTCTCTTCCTCCATCAAAAACTCAACACAACAATATTTTTAAGAAATTTGAACGTTTCAATTTCCAAGCGGAAATTGCAAATCTATATATTTTTCTCTGTTTTACATTCAAGAAAATAAAATATTCCAAATCAGTTCACCATGCTTACTGAATTGATTTGATAGATTTCTCGCCACGTCTATGATTATAATAATGGCAAGACAAATCCGTTTACAATATTAGAACCGTACTAGTACTCTATAACGTTATGTAAGCCACTCAACTGTAACGCATGGCCTTAAACCGGAACTAAAGTAGAAAGGAGAAAAAAAAAATTGGCTACTCACGAGTGAGGACAAGGAATAATTTATAACAACCGCGTATTCGATAACCGAACAATCATCGGTGGAAGAATATTTTTTTTCTCATTTAACGTTGTTTAATTACAGATACGCTCAATACTCCCATTTCAAGATCTACTCGGAAGGTGAGTATTACAAACTGGAAATCGATGGATACGAAGGTAATGCCGGTGATTCTTTGAATGATCCATGGTACGGCTCCAACAATAGTCCTTTCTCGACTTACAATCGGTAAGCACGTATATCATAAAAGATTTTTTTAAACCCAGTTGATCCGTCTAGGTATCGATAAAAAGCATTGACTTGTGAAATGTACGATCAGAGTATCCCAGAATACTTACTTCTTAGGAAATATCTCTTCTCATTCAGAATAATAATTCATAGTAGTTTACTATAGATCAATTCGAAAGATTCAGTCTGTACATATTTGAGTTGTGGTTTCAAGAGCGTTTCATTGATAGATAATCCAGTGGAAATAAAACACGGTATTCAAGAACGAAATTGTTAATAAACTTCCTAGAAATGTGAAAAGAAAGCAATTTTGTACTAGAAAGGTTGACATAGCAATAGTATATAGGAATGGTTTGAGTCTGATACAACGGGAGAAAATTCGTGGAAAGTGAGATTGAAACATTATGCAATCAAATGAAATTACTTGGAAATATATTTTTTTCATAGGAAGATTTTGCATTAAATGAATTGGGATATTCATAAATAACTCTGTCTATCACTTCTATGAGAATCATCTATAATGATATTGAAACTATCCAGAGGAATTTCATTGATTTCCATTATTTTGAAAACATTTTTTTCAAATTCAGGCACAGCTGAATTTGATGTTCTTGTTCACCGATTTTTACAAAAATAAGTTGTGTTTTATTGTTCATGGATTCTTTCCTTCGCAGACTGTTATCGCGGAGATTGTTTGAAAACTTAAGAAAAAATAGTCTAATCTCTTAAGGTACGAAAGAATAATTCTCTGTCAGTATTTATTTCATAATATCAGAGGAAGCAACATTCATGGAAGTGTTGTGCAGAATCATATAAAATATAGTAGGTCTACAACAGTAAAAAAAACGACAGCATTCATTGAAACGGTCACATTTTATCCAGTTTATGATATTCCATACGATTCTATTAGACACCTTCAATAAGGAAACTTATTTCGCCCTGGTGAAAATGAAGCGTTGAAGCGCGACGAAAGTGTGAACCAAGAGTCGTCTAATTAGGCGTAATTTAGGAGAAAATTGGAATATTATCACGCTTTATTTGTTCCGATACTCGCTTCCTTCACTTCTCTCTTCATATTTCTTCATATTCCTCTGAGAATTTCTGGGAATCTCTGAAAAACTCTCAGAATTCGAAAATTCTCTGTAAAATTCAGAATAATTTTGAAAATCTCTGAAAATATTCTGAGAATTTCTTCAAAACTCTGAAAATTGGAATTTCCACCACGGAGGAAACATGCTGAGAGAACTGGAATCAAGAGAGAGAATTATGCAAAGAGAGTAGTTGTTCTGAAATGAAGTTCCATCCCTTCAGATACAACTTCTAAAAAAATAGATATCTTCTGGAAAAATTTTGCTGGCTTTTAAGGAACTTGACTAAATTTCCAGAATATGTCCCGATAATTTAATTTTTGAACATTCAGTAAAATTCATTCAAAAATTCCAAAGAAAATGGATGTGAAAAGTTACAATCACATTTTCTGAATTTCTAGAAGCAATTTTTTGCACAGTGATCCGACTCTCTCGAATTTAATACTTGTTTTCCTTTCTGTAATTTGAAGATCTTGTTCGAATGAGATTTCATCTGAGAGCAAATACGTTAATGCATCACTGTTAGAATTTGGCAGTTCGTGTGACAGCATTATTTATGCATTCGATTATTGATCTCAAAGTTTATTTTATTGTTTAATTCTGCAGGGACAACGACAGGTCGTCCTTGAATTGTGCTTCCATGCTAAAGGGTGGATGGTGGTGGAAATCATGTGGACGTGGTTTGAATGGTCTTTATCTCAACGATCCACAGGATCTCACAGCCAGACAAGGTTTGTAAAACTCTCATATTCAGATAAATCGAACGTTTCAAATCAACTCGATAAATACAATATCAGGTTTCCAACCAGGACCCTCATTTGGAGTCCCTCAGGTCCCCATGCGGGATCTTTTGGGATCCTATCAAGCAATAATCCTTGTGGTCCTGGGGATCCCGAACGAGACTCTGAAGAGTCCCACGCATTACAATGGTGAAACATTAGCGATATCTGGAATATCGTAAGAATGGTCCACTACATTTTTTTCAGTGGGACTATACTAAAACTATTCTACTATATATCTTCTGTCAAAATTTTTTCACCAAATTAACCTGTGTCCAACTGTATGTGATGAAAATCATTGATGAAAAGTTTTAGAATTGTAATAGATTAAGAACTCTGCACTGTACTGGTGCTAGCAATTGTGCTGCCGAGTTAGTAAGTTGGTATGTTTCAGGCGTAATTTATAAATCCACAAGAAGCCTTGACTCTCAATTGTCTTAGAATTTTCCCGAGTCAAAAATTGAAACCTAATTCAGTCCTGATTCGTTACGTATTACGGAGTGAATCAGGTTTGGTTTCATTTTTTATCCTGGTTTCATCCTGCTCTCATCCTGATGTTGTTTTCAAAATTCTCATTCGACTTGCCTCAACCCTGGATTATTGCGTATGACGCAGTCGATCAGGCTTCAAAAAGCCTGAAACCTCTGTGAAAACTCTCAATAAGAACGCTCACCCTCCTTTTTTAATTCGGTCGGTTGTTGCCTTGCGTTGAAGGGAAAAAGTGAGCGATCTTATTGAGAGGTTTTATATACTATATTACAATTTTTCAACTCGGGTTATAATAACATTTGAAACTCTATACCACGTGCTAACATATCTGTGAAGATCCCTTACACGCAGAAAAATATTAGGTGTACAAATAAGTTTCCGCGGTTTGTCAAAAGATGGCCCCACCAGAAGGTTATGGAGAAATTGTCAGATGTAAAACGTAATATCCCAAGTTTAGTCATCTGGCAACACCATAACCTTAAAGTACTAGTGATTCCGTATCAGCATCACGTAATTTTTTTCGTGCAAAAATGTCGTTTTATTCCGAATAAGCATCATTTGCGGGAACTTTTGATTTACTTCTTTAATGTGAAAAAAGCTGCAGCTGAGGCGCATCGATTGCTTCTAGAAGCATATGGTGAAGCTGCTTTAAGTGAGAGAAGTTGTCAGGAATGGTTTCAAAAGTTTAAGAACGGTGAGTTTGACGTCAAAGACAAAGAACGCAGTGGAAGGCCGAAAGTGTACGAAGACATGGAATTAGAAGTACTATTGGAGGAAGATTCGTCCCAAACGCAAAAAGAACTTGCACTTACTCTACAAGTGACTCAACAAGCAATTTCACATCGTTTAAAATCGTTAGGAATGATTCAAAAACAAGGAAATTGGGTTCCATATGAACTAAAGCCGAGAGACGTTGAACGCCGATTATGCATGAGTGAAATGCTGCTTGCCAGGAATAAAAAAAAGAGTTTTTTGCATCGTATAGTCACTGGTGACGAAAAATGGATTCACTACGATAATCCAAAGAAGAGAAAGTCATGGGTTAAGCCCGGCGAACCATCAACATCGACAGCTAAGCCGAATATTCATGGAAAAAAACTCATGCTGTGTATTTGGTGGGATCAGCTTGGTGTCGTGTATTATGAATTGCTGAAACCAAGCGAAACCATTACTGGAGCTCTCTACCGAACACAATTGATGAGATTGAGCCGGGCACTTAAAGAAAAACGCGCCCATTACTACTCCAGACACGACAAAATTATTCTTTTACACGATAATGCTCGTCCACATGTTGCGGCGCCGGTAAAAACATACTTGGAAACACTCAACTGGGAAGTTTTACCCCACCCGCCGTATTCACCAGACTTAGCCCCTTCTGATTATCACCTGTTCCGGTCGATGGCACATGGTCTGTCTGAGCAGCGCTTCACATCATATGAAGACACCAAAAATTGGGTAGATTTGTGGATAGCGTCAAAAGATGAACACGGAAAAAAAGATGATGTTGGATTTACAATGTTTCGTTCGATCACCATAGAAACATTAGGGGTTTCTATGGTGATCGAACGAAATGTTGTAAATTCAACATCATCTTTTTTTCCGTGAAGAGTTTTTTCGACGGGGTATCCGAATGTTGCCAGAAAGATGGGGAAAAGTAGTGGCAAATGATGGAAAATACTTTGAATAAAACGTAATGTACTTTTCCTTTACAATAAATTCCTAATTTTTTATAAAAAACCGCGGAAACTTATTTGTACACCTAATATATTCTAAAAATTCCCATAATTTATTGAGGATCAGCGCCAGTCTGTGATGAATAAAATTATTTACCTGAATGTAGCTTCAAAAGTACCATAATTTCTTGTAGAAATACGTCTCATTGACTGACGCTGATCCTCAATTTTCTATCCCAAAAATGTGTCCCGAAAAACACGATTGCTGAAATTTTTACAGGGCCACTTTTGATGGATCTTTACTAACATTTCTAAACCATCGATGACTCGATGAAACACCATGGATCAGGATTCATTATGATACTTTCAAATACGCAAAGTGTATATCCGGCGAACTATTCAATTGTTTCGAAATCAAACAAAGCCGGATTCAATTGCACGCTTGAATTACGTACAAATGAACTATACCTAACATAAATCAAATTCGATGCGTAACATATATTGAAAACTCTTTGTTCTTTACTTTTATTCAGATCTTATTTCATTTACAGGAATCGTATGGTTCCGTTGGAGAGGATGGGATTATACCTTGAAGAAAGCCATGATGATGATCAAACCGAAAGGCCTCATGACATCTTCATAATGAATAACACTTAATCACGAATGACTAGAGAGCATCGTCATGTATTGAAAAACAATTTTCAAGACGCGTGACTTTCTTAACATGTATTACACGGCCCGCATCACCGACATATCTATTAATATAACGAATTATGATGCGGTATAGTGCATGTTTCATTGTTGATAATGCACGAATTGGCATCCTTCAAAATTGTATCTTTCTCATACAATTCCTGGTTGAGAAAGTCCATTGAATCTCATTGAGCAATGAAATTGAATACAAATTTTTCAACGATGAATGAACATCTCAATTCATTCGAACGCATTAAAAATCGGTTTTCTGAATGATCAGTTAGAGAGGGTGTATTCAATGGAACTCGATACGTGTTTCTCACCAGGGACGTATAAAATTTGATAATTCGAAAATCACGTTCATTGTGACCGTTGCATAGATGAATACGAACGTTTCTAATTCGATATATTTTACCTTATCTGGAAGAGAAGGATGGAGAAAAGCGAGAATCAGGGGCACCATGACACTCATCACTGATCATTATATCTGGGCTCTAGAAAACAAGAAATTGCACCGAGTCAGGTTACAAGAAATTGAACACAATAACATCCAAGTATGCGGCCAGATGAGAAATGGTTGCGCACGGAAAAAAATCATGTGGTTGATATTTAGATAGCTGAAAATTAGCTGTGCGAGAAAAGTTATTGCTATATGAGCATAAATCTAGCCTTCGTAGGGATTCTTTTTGCTATCCAAATACCAAATACACGAGATAGCTACCACAGCTAAATCGTAGCTATATCATAGTGAATTATTTTTCTCCGTGAATAATATTGTCAAAATTTATAGCTGACAAATTGAAGTCACAACACCATAGTGGAGATATAATCTTTGCTTGTTGAGCAGAGTTTATGACAGCATTTTTACCGCACATTCGTATGTTGTAAAATATTCAGAGTCATAATGGGTGACTGGGCAACAAGTTTCAGACATCCAAATTCTTTTCGAGAGTAATCTATGACGTTCAAATATGTCCGAAAATCAACTGAAACCCGTCAATTTATTCGAAATTTTAGACAGATCCGAATTTCATGTCTATTTGTTCATTGTTTTGATCCTATAATGTCTGAAATATGTCTACAATTTGTCTAGCGTGTCTTTATATTGAGGGTGCCCGATATTTACAGTGTCGACACTTTTGTATAAAATATGTATCTACCCAGCATACACGACTGCTGGCGTTTTAAAGGGCCAGTAATGGCTCTTCATTGGCATGGAAATATCGGACATCCTTACTCAACTTGTCTGAAACGTATCCAAAACTTTCTCACAATATTTAATGGTTGTTCAATCAAATTTGGATTTGCGTGATCTTCATCAGTAGTCCGAATAGCTTATCAGGGAGTACATTCATCCATCTGGACGCACATGCTTTGACCTCAATGGACAAATAAATTTTCTGTTGAATTTTTTATTCAATCTTCTACAAATGTCGATGAATCCTCTTTGAAAGATTTCACTTTCAACGTTCATACAAAATATCTTTAATATCACTTATGTATATGGATATTCCAACAACTGAAGGAGTATAGAAACAAATTCACCATAAACTGTTCGAATCCGTCCGTTGAATTTTTTACTTTTCTTCCAACAAACAAAACGCCTGAAACTTGTCAGAAAATGCTACATGACGTGTTATGCAACATTTTCCGACAGGTTTCAAACTTTGTATTTTTTTAGATTCTATATTCAATTCCCGCGTGCAGTTGTGCAGTCAATTCCATTTGCGTGTATGTTTTCACACTTTTCAAACCTTCTCCATGAATCCGAATCAGTAAAAAATACTGAGGATTAATGAAATTTCACTGGCAATCAGTGAAACCGCTTTGATTCATTCCTCGATTGTTGGAATGTCATGATTTTTACCAGATTTCCGCGATAAAATTGATTTTCAGATATATATTAATTCTTCTACTTCGTTTATACCCGGCTAAGAATTACCATCAGGTCAACCTGGTATCCTACAAAGAGAAAAACAAATTCACTGTGACAGAAATTCATTTGCTATTACAGCGATATTCTAGCTTTTCAAGCGAAAAATGTCGATTCTGTGAGCTGGAAATTTGTTTGCTATTCTACATACAGGATGTCCCAGAAAACAATCGGTTTCTTCCAATGGGTGATTCTAGAGACAAACACAAGAAACTTTTTCCGTTACCTTTTCTTCATCTGAAGCTAAGTTTTGGAGTTATCAACAAAATAAGTTGACCATTCAGATGGCAAAGACTCTCTGAAACTAGGCATTTCGCAGCAGACCCCTCCGACTCATGCATTTTCCCCTAAAAATCCTGTTCACGTATTGACCAAGAAATCCCCAAGAAATCCAGATGGCGATTTCATCTAGTGGACCGAATCATAACCTCAAAATATCAACGTTGCGAAGTTTGGTTCCTTGTAGGTTAAAAATTTATAAATGCATTAGTATGATCTGTAATTATTGGTCATTTTCTCACTATTCATCTTGAATTTTCGCGATACCCTGGTGAAAATAAAGCGTGCAATTGGAGCGTCGCATAGGAGTGTTATTACCGTCACATGAGAGTGTATTAAGAGTCAATTGGCGCAGTTCAGCGTGGACTCACGCTTATATTGAAGTAAGCGTGCATTGAACGTATATTGGCCAGAATCACGTTATTGGTACGCTGTTTGAACTTTATGTGCACGCCGTTTTTTCGCCAGAGTAAATGATTCATTCTACAGAATCGATAGCCCCACTGACACGCGGAGCCCTCTACAACTTTCTGATCAGTATATGAACAAAAGTTCTAGACAGTCGGAGGGGTCTGTTTCGCAGTTATTTTTGTCCATAGAAAAAAGTGTTCTGTTCTTGCCTCAGGGATCAACCTTTGGAAGGGTTCAAGTATCTTCTGGGACACCCTATCTTTGGAATTTGGTTGAAGACTGGCTGATGTAGTAAATCATTTGTCACACAAGCGGAAAAATTTGATGTTTCAGTGAAATGTGAGATAGCGGAATCACATTTTGTTGTCCCTGCAGGGGAATTTGTTTTCTCCATTCTTATAAAGACCTGACGAGGATATTTAAAATCACGCGTGACTCTCAAGGAAAATGCGGATACCCTCATTTCTTCACCTGGAGCATCCGGGGTTGTTAATGAAGCGAGTTGCGTTCTTTGGACGAAAATGTCAAATGTTTTGATTGCCACATGGAATTCAGAGCACGTGATCTATGTTTCACCATTCCCACTGATAAACTTATACAAACTCCTTATAACCTCATAAATCTAGTTCAATATTCTTCAAAATCCTGATTCGTAATTCTTTTTTCTTCAGTCCTGATTCAAGTAAAGTCTCCTGAACAGGATTTTGATAGTCGCGAATTGTAAGCGTTACACTCCTTGTCAGGATTCGAACGGCATACAGGTTAACTTGACGAAATCCAGGGAATAAATTCCTATTCGGGTAGACGATTAATATTAACCCTGCTTAGAGAATCTCATTGAACCGATTGATTCTCATTGATTCCGATGCAGCAAACTGATTCAAACCCATTAAAAATTGATTCTCAATGGGTTTGAATCGGTTTTCTGCGTCGGAATCAATGAGAATCAATGGGTTCGATGAGATTCTTCAAGCAGGGAAATGTGTTTCTAAATGGAATCTGTTTTTGGAAAATAGAGGAAAGAAGAAAAATGAATTCACTGTTAGAAAAACCTGCCTGAAGCTTGATAAGTGCACAGTTTATTGAATTTCATAATAAAATGTAGAATTGAATAATACAATTCTTGATGTTGAGAATTTTTTATGAAATATTCATGAAATTTGATAAACAATTGTTACATTTTAAAAAGAAGTTTCGAAATTTCATGATTAATAATTTTCCTCACACTGTTGTTAATGTTACTGGAACTACGATTAACATATTGACAACAAACGAGGATATCTGCCAGTTACACCGGAATTCTTGTTGAATTGGCAAATTGTTTTTGGTAAATTTAATCAGCCCAATGGGACCAGAATATCAGAATACAATAACATCATAACTGAAAAATCGTGATCAGAATTGACTAAAAATTAACTCACTTTGTTGTTATTTTGACGCCATCTTGACTAATCATATCATATTAACATCAAAGTCACATCAAGAACTGCTCAATCATTAGTCAATCTGGAAAACTATTGTTCAGTGATTATGAAGTCACTAGATTTTGATGGTATTTTTACGTCACTTCGACCAAATTTCCCTCATTGAGAGAATTCTGGTGTAATAATCAACGAATATTTCTTGCTGTCCATATTGAATAAAGCTCCAGTAACATTGACAGTTAATTCCGTCCGTGTGTATTTCCGGAGCTTTCAGATGGAGGGTATTTTAAAAAGATACTTTCCACGGAGATAAGTGGAATTATTACGAATTAGCAACGGTCGAAAATTTTCAACTTCGTGTACAGTATTTAATAGAAGAATATCAATTGTAAGTACTCTTAATATCATCCCGAGGTAATTCGTGGATTATATAATTAATATATGCAGGCTAACGATGGGGCAACTTTTCAGTTGAAGGAAGAAAACTAGTGAAAAAAAAACAATCCCTAATGTCATCATAATTTCTGGTCATACATCATGAAAAAAGTATTTCAAGTAGTATATTTGTCGTTATCCCTGGTGAAACAAAGCGTTCAAATCCTATTATAAAACAGAAGAACGATCAGAAACAATAGATATATTGAAAAAAGTACCCCTGGTAAAAAGAAACGATAGAAACCGATTGAGGAGGTCAAAAACCGGATAGAAACAGATAAAAATAGATAGGGATAGATAGACTTTGAATCGTTTTGTATGCGGTTTTTGACTCTCCCAATCGGTTTCTATCGTTTTTTTAACCAAAGACATTCTATTTCCAATGATTTTTTTATTGTTTATTTGTTCTATAAAAGGATTCAAGGGCTTTGTTTCGTTGGGGATGTAAGATTCCATTCCTATGGGAAGTTGTTGATGTTCTACAAAATGTTTTTCTGTTGAAACGAATTGTTTTCACAAATATTCATATGGTGAATTGTATATTTTGACATTCGAGTTTCATGATGTATAAATGAATATTATATAACATAACTATATACGAGGATAGAAAGCAAACCAATTCGATCGATTTTTATGGATCATTCCCTATTTTTTTCTCACTGAACATCAATTATCAAATATTCATCGTAATGTGAAATTAGATACCGACGAATGATTGAATTTTCGTACGATTCCCATGAATATATAAAAATAAAAAATTAGACACTCATTCCGCTGTGTAAGAGATTATGAACAGCCATATAGTGAAAATATGGTCAAAAGATTGAAATATGGAATATACATTTAGAATATGACGTGCTCTTGCTGAAAATGTACACTTGAAACTGATAAGAAACGTAGAATGTTCCAATCTCCTTTTTATTGAAGCGTACAATACTTCCTTACGGTGAAGTATTGTAATTACACGTTTTTAATACACTTCATAGAGTTTCAATGCCATTTTGAAGAAAGTACAGTCACGTTTCATGAAGCTGCGGTTGCTTCGATGACTCACTAAATACGACGCTGAAACTTATGGGTTTGAATCTCGCCAGGTTATCGGAATTTTTATTTTCGGATTCTCTTGTGTACACTTCTCTTGTACTGTTCGGACTCTTCATGAAGTGTTAATTGTTATATGCTTTTTTTTTCTTTCAAACTTCACTTCAAATACTTTCCGTTCACCTCTCGTCAACACTTCTTTCACGTTCCATACATTTTCCTTTTTGTTTTCACTTTATTTCAGTTTGAAATTAAATGAAGCTAAATAAGCTGGGAGTCATCTAAGCGACACAAAGCGTAGTTTAGGTGAATTTTATGAGAGAATTGGAATATTTTAACGCTCCATTTGTCTCAATACCCGCTTCTTTTTTCACTTTTGGATTTTCACCAAGAAACCTTGTTGCGGTGATTTCTATGCTTCGGAACATTATCATTTTGACAAACATTTCTTTTGTAAGCGAGCCACATCACATTCCAAACGTGGATTTAAAATTGCATTGTTGCAATGTGCTGTAATATTTACATGCTCAGTGAGATTATTGATTTTATTTATCAATCAAGTCCCAAGAAGCAAATTTTGATTGAATAGGGAGGAATAAGAACACATGATTGCAGACATGGTTCAAGTCAAAGACAGTATTTTTATACTCCTATAAATAATTATAAAAATTTCAAGATCCATCGAATAAATACTCATATTACTATGACCAACACGAACATTTCGAAGATTCTGCGAATTACAAGATTTTTTAAAAATTTATTCTGGAATTAGAATCGAAGGAAGTTGCATCGAAAAAATCTTTTGTTTTTCTTTTGTGCTTTTGATTCTGAATCAGAAAAGTCGGTTGTTTCTATGAACTATGTTCAATTCAAGTCCAATGAATTTAAACGGACTATCCTTTTTTCCAGAAGTTATCAAACTCATTGAATATCCTAGTTGATGCGTTGAGAATATTTATTTACATTTCTTCACAATAGAATTGATTTTATTCATAAGATATATAATTTGATTATATGTAAATTCTTTTAGCTCGACAGAATGATGCAATTAAACACGTCATTTGATTTATACTTTATAAATAACTATCAATCCGTTCTGACTTCATGCTATTGTACTTTGTAATGGGTTAGGTAAAGTAGATCGATAAATTTAGTATTTAAAGAATTGAGGCTATCGGGACAATGTTGCAATGTCCAAATCGATATCAACTTGATCCAAGGAATGTTCGTATATCACCATGACAAATCACTGTCTTCATAACTATACATTGAGAGACATAACTTGTATTGAAAATAAGTATGTGGAAATCTGCACAATTCCTTGGTCCCAAACCAAAAATATCTAACCTTACAAGAAATTTATCAAAAACAAGTTTCTTTGATATTGTTAATTATTCTTCTCGGTGTAATATATTTTGGAGATGCAACTAGCAGCGAAATTTTTGAGAATCAATTTTGTGGAACAATTGTTTTTTTTTCCATCAAAAACTGATTGGGTAGTTTAAAGGGATCAATTTCAGCCATTCAGATTTTGGATACGAGTTTTGTTATTAGAATATAAATCACTTAGCTTTCAGCTTCGCGCTTCCATCTCAATGGAAAAAAATGCAATTCATCGCAAGTTGGTTGAATTTTTAAGAAATATAAGTGCAGCTTTATTGTCATTTTTCTCATATTCATGGAATCGTGAACAGACGACTGTTTTTGGTAATTTACTTATCAAAGATGAATACTTTTAAGTCACAAATCAATGTTTAGGGAGATGAATGTTTTGTTATTTGTCCATAAGCATTCCTTGCATAATTGGAAAAAGTTTATACTATTATTTTACAACTATAATATTAAGTGTTGATCAGGTACTGAAAATTTATAAATGTCAATACAATTGGAATTTTCTCATTCCAAATTTGTATTCTTCGATGCGGATACCCAGAAAGAATTCCGCGGAAAAAATTCTGAAAGATATTTTATGCAACATTCTGAAGTGTCTTCAAGGAATTTCTCAAATCCTGCATAAGATATCTTTTAGAAGTCTTTCCAGAATCTCGCCCACAAAATGTTGTCTGGGTGATATTGAATAAAGTTTATACCATTTGTTGAAATCGCTAAATTCTATTTAACCATTTGAGTGGTGAACTGATTATAATAGTATATTGGGTCGGCTATTTTGAGTTTGTGATTACGATCTATGTTTGTATTCCCTCATCCAAGAGATTTGAAAAATCTTTAGATTTTAAACAAAACACACGTTGAAGGAAAATTTTACTCGCTATTTCATTTCTACCAACCAAATGGTTAACAACTCATACATGCATTAGAAAATTTTATTTTATGGAAATTTGTTTTCTTTGTATAATTTAAAAATCATTATCATCGTATTTAATATTACAATAAGATTCGTTGCTGGTAATTCCATGTAAAGACTGCTTCACCTCAACTGCGTGTGAATAATTGGATCTTCCTTTCTCGTTCTAAGCTGGAACGAGAAATTTATCTGAACATTTCTGATTCCATGAGATTTTGGCCACGATTCCATGAAAAGTTCCAATTCGATTCGTTTCAATTGCGTAAATCGTGAACCTCCAACGGTTTGGAATTGAATAATGTTTTATGCAAAAAAATCTGCCTACCACAGATGGATTAATATACCATCCATTCATTTATGTGAACAAATTTATATGAACTGTATGAAACTGAGATCAGGAATTGAGATTTTTCAAATTTTATCTGTAACATAACATAACTCTTCATTATACATTATACATCAAGTAATTCCTGACCAATAAATTTTATACAGTTCAGATAAATGATTTTTTTTCACGAAGAACAACACTAAGCTATTGCATACAATTTATTTTTATGTTGTTATAATAACGAATTAGAACGAGGCAGCTGTTATACAATCATACTCTGTTCCTTTCATCGAGCATTTATTCATCACATGAACTGTGAAATAAATTTTTATTGACTTGAATTTACATTGTTCGAAATTGAATGATACGATGAATAAATAAATAAATATTCTTGAGATGAAAGGAAGAGGAAGTCGAAGAACGCTTCTACCGTGAAGACATGAAAATATTCAGAATATTTCTATACATTCCGAATATGTTATGGACAGAATATTTCTGCACGCAGTCTGAGTGTCCTTGTGTTACATGGATATACGAGCACGCTAATGTCTATTACCAGTAAAATAACCAATTTGTAAATAAAATGCCCATGTAGAATTGTAATAAGTTGTAAAAAGCCCCTAAAAGAATAAATGTATCTTTTTTAAATGATTTTGTCTTTTTGATCCTTTCCTTGAATTCTTGAAGGGGAACGATAACACAACGAAGGGTTGTAATTATCTGAAAAAAACTGTGCCATTGTTGGACTATCAGTGGTCATAGATTGACATTGAAATTTCAGTGATCAAGGTTTGTAGGGACTATTACAGCATACTTACATAGTTTCCTGTGTGTCGATAATATTCATGAGGAATGATTGAAACGTCGGGGAATGGAATCGATGTGCTTACTTCATCCAGAAACATCAATCGAAAATCATACAAGGTACCTGATTGAAAACAATTGTATATGACCTATACTTGATCATTGGGGTCCCTGGGGAAAAAAATCTCTCTGAAATCTCTCTGAATTTCTCTGAATCTCTCCATATTTTGGGACAAATTTCAAGGAGATTCATAGTAATTCCAGAGTAATTCAGAGGAAGTTAGAGACTTTTCCGATAGTGACACTTTCTGAATTCTTCAACTTTCTCTGAATCTCTCCGCATATCATTGAATCCCTCAGAATTTTGTATATTTAAAGTTCGAAGCTCCCTCTGAATTTACCTGAATATCTCTAAATTTCTCTAAATCTCCCAGAATCTAATGTATTCAGATTTCAAAGCTTCCTCCGAATTCCCCTGAATTTCTCTGAATCTCTCTGGATTACTCTGAATCTTTCTAAACTCCTCTGAATATTTCTAAAAAATTCCACGCACAATTTTTCTTAATTCATCTTGCTCTGGAAGTCTCTGAAACCTTCAGAAGGCCTCTGGAATGCAGGACCAAGAATTGTACTGAATCAATTCCTCTCTGAATTTCCCAGACCCCCCCCCCCGGATCTCTCTAAATTCCTCTGGATCTCTCTGAATTTTTCTGAAAAATCCCACGCACAATTTTTTCCAATTCACCTGTCTCTGTGAGTCTCTGACACTCCCTGAATACCTCTGACATCCTGAACCAAAAATTTGGCTGAATTAATTCCTTTCTGAATTACGCTGAACCTTTCCAAATTCTTCTGAATATTGCTGAAAAGCTCTACGCACCTATTTTCCCTAATTCACGTGTCTCTGTGTGAGTCTCTGACATTCCCTGAATACTTCTGAAATCCTGAACCAAAAATTTTACTGATCTAATCCCTCTCTGAATTTTTCTGAATTACTCTGAATCTGTCTAAATTCCTCTCAATATTTCTAAAAAGTTCCACGCACAATTTTCTCTAATGTATCTGTCTCTGGAAGTCTCTAAAACTTCCATAAAGCCTCTGAAATGCAGGACCAAGATTTTACTGAATTTCCCAGACTTCCCCCGCATCTCTCTGAATCCCGCTGAATCTCTTCGAATCTTTCTGAAAAGAAGAGTCTCTGACACTCCCTAAATACCTCTGGAATCCTGAACCAAAAATTCAGCTGAATTAATTCCTCTCCGAATTTCTCTGAATTCCTTTGAATCTCTCTGAATTACCCTGAATGTTTCTAAATTCCTTTCAATATTTCTGAAAAGTTCTACGCACAATCTTTCTGAATTCATCTATCTCTGAAAGTGTCTGACACTTCTTGAACGCCTCTGAAATGCAGGACCAAGAAGTTTACTGAATTTGTTCCTCTCTGAATTTCCCAGAATTTCCCTGCATCTTTCTGAGTTCCTCCGAATTTTTCCGAATCTTTCTAAACAATTCAAAGCACAAGTTCTCTCCATCCACTAGTCTCTGAAATCCTCTGAACCACGCTGAATTGCCCTGAATTTCTCCGATCCTTTCTGAATCTCTCTGAAACGTGAAATTTTCAGAGAGATTCAGAGAGATTTTTTGACCAGGGATTCATTTGCCCTGGAGAAGAAAGATTATTCATATTTTATACATCCTGACTGGAAATTCATCTCATGGCCCAAAACAGATGCACTTTGATCCAGTCCGGATCCTGATTAGGTAACCTTATTAAGACCTGACAACCCGAGTAGAAGAATTTTCAAAATTATATATAATTTATACATAAATGATGTATAATTCTGAAAATTCTCCTTCTCGGGAAGTCATGTCACGCTTCACTATTGTGAGGACTTTATCAGGGAAGACTAATTAGAATTATGAGGCTGAAACCAGCAGATTTGAGCCAGCAGACTTGGGTGCTAGCTCATCGTATAACTGTCGTAGAATAACGAAACCAGCACCAATGACATTTTTGGATCATAATCTCTGAAAATATGTATTCCAAAAGAAATTCAATTCGCGTTAACTCAGTTTATAAACGTCTGCCAGCTGCAGCTTTATATTAGAATTAGGTGAAAAATATCACACTGAGAGAAAGGGTATATTTAAATATTCGACAGCTAGAAAATTCACTCACTGTAAATAAAAATTTAGTTGCGGCAGCTAAATTTTATTTGTCACAACTATATTTTGTATTCCCATTGAATAAACCATTTTATCCATATTTCAGACAGCTAGACTTTTATTCACCCCAACTAGAGTCTAGCTAGCGTAAATAAAAATCTAGCTGCGGTAACTAACATTTAGTTGTCCCAACTGGGTACCTTTCTCTCAGTGCAGTGGCGGTGTTGTTGAGACAATGAAGTGGTGATTCTTAGAATATACTACGTAGTTTAATCGAGGGGTTCCATACAATAACTCGACGGGTAAAAACTATTAATCACAGAAAAGAATTGTTAAGAGAATCTTGAGAAGCTTTTTCAAGGATCCCCATCACTATCAAGAACTATCATTCAGTATTGTTATTTTTCTCAATCTCCGACTCTCAATCGCGGCCCTTCGCTTCACAACATGGACAATATTTCTACCGATTCCGAAAGCCTGTCGAGTTATTGCAGGGAACCTCTCAATTTGGTGCATCAAATTTATGTTTAATCAATTACAAACTTCTTGTAGCCACTCGAACACACGGAAAAAAATCCCCATATAAAAATTACATGAAAAGTCAGGTAACGATTACAGTGTGGATTTCATGTAAAATTTACTACACAATCCTGTTGGATTTACATTGTTATTAGAGGTAATTCACAGCAACACTTCTTTCATTCACATAAAGCTGAAACTAGCAGGCGTAAAGTTAACACCCGATTGTTGTAACTTTTGAATCGAGGTTATTGAAGCTTTGTTTATACCAGAAATCGATTGAATAGCATCCTACCAAACGTTTCATATCCTCAAATCCTTAATGAAAATTGTGTATAAAGAGTTATGAAAAGCGGCTGCTAGCTCTACGGCTACCAGTTTCAGTTTCATCTCATTCACTTTGGTAACAATGTAAATATAACATTGGTTCCAAAGTAAATTTCACTCCAATCGCATTCATGTGAGCAGTTATATTAAATTCACAGCAGCCAATGTAAAATTTACATAGGACTTTTTTCCGTGCACGTTCTGGAGCTTTCGCGGCACATTAAATTTCATCTATAACATTCAAAAATGGGTTAGTGTATCCTGGAGACTCTACTCAGTACTTAAAACTCTCAATCCGAATAACACCCCAGTCCCTCATATTATACTATCTATTATAAACTGATCCTAAATTGTTCTGCTGTCTGAGTTTATATTTTCCTGGTTTCTGATATTTCAGGGTTGAAAAATATGTAGCACGGGGTGGTTCTCGCCCACCACTGTAATAAATGGGATAACGTACGGACAGTGAAGGACAGTGACACTACATGAATTATGAGGACATCGTTCCATGTACATATCATGATAACCATTGAACTTGATCACTTTCATTTTATTCGTTTCGGGCACAGGTTATTGCATGAATTATGGATCATTGTGTACAATCGGCATTTCATATATAATCTAACCGTTGCGCATGATAATATTAAACGGATTTGTTACACTTATTTATTGGCAGTAAGTTCGGATAACATTTAATTCAAGGCGAGGGAATATTTTTGTTATCAAGACATGTTTGTTGCTCAAAAATTTGTATAATCAATTGTTACTCACTTCGATGAATCTACAAATACAATTTATCAATCCATCAAATCTTTTCTTTCTTCATTGACAAATTATTTGTCCTATAATCAAATGAAGTTCATGTCATTGATGTCACAAAATATCCATTAATCAATTTAAAAAATGATATTCACGAAACGCTATTTCATCGAGTTTTCTTTCTCTTTTGTATTCTGTATTGTATGGAAAGTAAGACTAGTCACGTCACGTTAGAAAACCAAGCACAACGCTCAAATATTTGTTATTATTTTATTTGCAATATTTCTTTCTTCTCCTTCCAGCCAAGCAGGAAACGATTTTGGAATATGTATGTGTGTATGTATTTATGTTACGTGTCACAACACACACCACAAATGTTTGAATCTTCAGCGAACATTTACAATTTTTAAAATGTTCAGTTGAGGTTATGTTTTTCTGAAATGAGTATATATGCATTAATGAGGTATTCATTAATATATTATGTGTGCATGGTTGAATGGGTGTGTGTGTGTATATGCATAACTGTGTATTATTAACAATACGCTTTTTGAATGAAAATTTACATGAGATTCATCAACAACATAATGCAGATTACAGATTAGAATGAATAATGAAGTGAATGAAATTTGATTCATGTCAGAAAATGTTCCACCCGAGATTGAAGTGATAGTTGAATATATGAATGTTATTGGGTGTATATTTTTGGTAACAGGAATTGGATTTTCATAATATTTCACAGAGCGTGAGGTCGATATTACATAATTCTTATACTTTTTTATTTCGACATTATGCTTTCTGCTGTATTCTTTTGTTTCAAATCGATTCTCCATATAATATGAAATCATTCGTTTGGGATAGAAAAATTGATTATGTAAATCAAGAACATGGAAATTACATGATTAATTTCGTACCTTTATATTGCACTTGACAAACATTCAACTTCTGAAATGAATAACAACGATGAATCTTTTTTCATCGTTTTTGGTCTCAATCAATTTTTCGAAAAAGGATCGTCGTTTTGAGAACTAATCGTAAGATATGTAAGCAATCGTAATAGGATATAAGTTATTAAAAATATCAGTCTTTATCTGGGAAGATAAAATTGTACACATTTCGAAAAAAAAAAGAAGAGATATAATTCAATCGCTATCATCAAGGGGAAAGAAATGGATTCGAAGTAGGGAGGAGTACTTCAAAGATTCGTTTGATTATTCAAACGTTAGAATTATATTAAATCTTTCTTAGAATCTTTCAAATACTTGTTCCCGAATTTTCATCGTCATTGAATAATTCATAATTGATCATTCAAAAGGATTCTTCCTCCGCAAACTTTATACAATAAATAAGTTCTCCTTGTATTACTCTGGTTTGGCTCGGTACACGCTAAACTTAGCTTCCTTATAATTCATACATTCAATATTATGTTCATTCTAGATACGTACAAATATTTTTTGGGCGATGCGAGAATATAATTTCAAGACTCATGTAAATATATATATATACATACAAACGTATATGTGTTTACATATATATGTACATGATTTACAAAAAGAAAAAACTGCTACATTTTATGTATACTCTATAATTAGTAAAATAATTTTGTATTTATTAACAGATTAAATTCGATACGAATGACCTGCATTCTTCAATCGAATTGAAAAGAAAAATTAATATGAGAACTTTGACAAGGCGAATCGGTCTTATCGCGACATATTCAATGTTTCCAGCACCACACATACACCTTTTTGAGTAAAGTATCTCATTGATTTGCGTTTACGTTTTAATCTAGGAGCACGCACGTGTGTTATACATGTATTTTATAACTTATGACATTACGGAAAAATTGTAATCGATGATCAATCCCTGAAGATGTTCTATTGGCACGTATGAATCGGATATGGATATGATGACAATTTTATACACAATTATCATCCCCAAAATCCAAAAATCAACATAAATCGCTGTTTCGATTGATGGCAATCATTTTTCATGCAATCTTGGAAATTATCTTGAAAAAAACAAACTATTGTGTTCATTACATATTTTTCCATTTTGTCACAAGTATACAAGGAAAAAAGGAAATTTTATTCGCAGTCCAAGATCGAAAGTCATACCAAGTTCACATTGATTTGAAAATTCCAATTGAGACCATTCTAGCTGGGAATGTTCCATTTTAGTTCCAGATCGCAAGTTTGACAAAATCCCATATGAATCACACGAAACTTCCTGAAATAGCTCATTCCCCTAGTCAAAATGATTCATACTTGGTTCATATATATTACCATACGAAATTATAGGGGTTTTCACATTTTTCCTAAGATCTATTGTTTTCTCAGCAAATTTTCTTTTTCCCATGTATCACCTTAAGAATAATAATATTCCTGTTTGAATTAAAAACTAATTGTCCCACGAAATCAACATATCATTATATTAACAGTAATTCGCATTGCAAACAGGACAATAGAGATTCAATAAGTATATACAGTCATGAATTCCCACTTGAAACAAATACTTCTCCCCTTAAGTGACCGATGATATAGAAAATAACATAATCCATCTGCCTCGGTGGGTTTGCACACTCTCATTCACTCAATTCTAGTTACAAGCACTCATTCTCACATGTGCTCTTTCATTTTTGTTTCTGATTTCTTATATTTGTTCTAATTACAAGGGCGAGCAGGTAATTTTGTGTATATCTCACCACTCTTCAGCTTTTATACCGCTAATGAATAATTACAGTAATGACTGAATCTTCCACTCCTTCAATCGTTATTCAAAATACCGATAAATGGATATTAAAACCATCACCGTTCCTCGTGAGCCATTGAGATAGCACAAAATAAAGCTTTGGATAGAGAATACTACTGAGAGAAAGAGCACGAGAATCGCAATGAGAAAATAGATTTTGTTAAATATCCTGGTCTTGCTCTTCCGAAAGAGTTATAGATAATAGAACGGTGAACAATGATTTGCTTGATTACATATTTTACGTTCCATTGCTTGACAATATCTTCTGAAACTCTGAAAAGATTTTCAAATATCTCCGTTGTTTCGTTCAAGATTATTCGAAATTCATTTGTGCTGAAAGCCGATCAAAAGCTGATCCACAATCGAAATTAAATATGTAACGAGATTGAAGAACGAAAAGATGAGATTTGAAATCGATACAACGATTTTTTATATACATATATATCGAGTTAAATGAAATATCAATGTGGAAAGATTTTAAAAGGAATACAAAGTTATAGAAAATTGAATAATATATTATCAACTATACAATATATACTTTCAAAATTAGATTTCAATGACTCAAAATATACTGCCATAAAATTCATCGATACTTATAATATTGATGAATTTTTGTTTGAAATAATCGATCGATATCACGATTCAAAAGAATCAGTGTTAAACATTATAATTTAAAAAGAAATCCCTCAACATTAGTAAATTGTAAATATTTCATTAAATTATTATTCATAACTCTTTCTTTACAAAGGGCGAACCCGCGCTCACTTCATACATTTTTCATAATCGTGTGTAATAGAAATGAAAATTGTAATGTTAATAAGAATGACGATGATCAATAATAATAATAATAATAATAATAAACTCTGTAGTACTTAATACAGGTTTGTTCTCATAGACTAGAAACACTATTCCATCACGCAGAACCTTTTCTTTACTCTCAGCCTCTTCCTCGAGCGTCATCATTTTGCAACAAAAAGAAACCACGCCTCAAGTGAACAGATTAGCGATGTTGCGAAAAGTATGATCAAAATAGTAGAAAATGAAATGGTCATACTAGTTCGAGGATTCAAAAATGAAAAATTTGAGGGAGAAGAATAGTAGCTGATTCCTACTCTGAACAAACTTTCGCTCCATCGGGTTGTTAAGAGTCTTCGAATATTCCCTCAGATTAATGATGTTTTCAACGTGGAAATGTTTTATCAACAAAGACTACAACACTTGGATGCATCACCGAGATGAATATGACAAATAGAAGGTAAAACATGACATCCTTTTCCAACAACACTATCTTGCATGAGTTGTGCAAGTCCAAGATTTTGATTGATGTCTCCATCGCTTCCACGATGCTGATGTTGCACGTCCGACCACTGGCAATGACCTTCTCTCCATTTATCTTCAGCCGAGGCGCATAACAGAACGGATTTCGGTGACGGCGGAGTAACTCTATCTCTCGTGATATTCCCGCAAGAGCGAGCTTTGTACAGTCGTCCTTTATTCAGAAATCCTGGTAACGGTACACAAAGTTTCTTATGAACGGCAAAATAACGACCGAGCAATCTCAACTTTCTACTCTTACAATCATTTCTGTTGATCGAACCATTACGATTCTCTTTGTCCGTGTTGGGATTATTGATAAATCCACATCCACCGTTTTTCTTGTCATTGTTATCGCGATTGTCGTGGATCTTTTGATTAACTTGTTCTTTGATATCTTTAACGACAACCTCCTGTCGCTGCACCGGCGTTGATTTATTCAAAGACCAACTTTGTAACAGTCTTGCGCCAAATCCTTTGGCTTTTTGTACCGTACCCGAAGTGTGAGTCAGAGTATAGGAACCAGTGGAGCTTCGAGATACGGAAGAAGAGGAGGAAGAGATACTTTGAACACCGGTGGTCGTTGAGTTTCGAGATACGTAACACTGATTTTGACAGCTTGGCGCTTCAGACTCTTGAACTTCGGTTATTCGATTCAAGGATTGACTTTCTCGCAATCTTGTTTCTCCAGCTCTTCTTCTACCCGCTCTGTGTCTCCTTCCAAACGTCATCTGATTATCCGTACATCTTAATTTGCCTGTGGTGGTGGTAGTGGTCTCAGTCGTAGTGGTATCGGTATTACCTCCACCTTCCTTTCCATTGGTATCGTTCGGGGGAGTTTCCGTGCTGTTATCTCCGTTCCCGATTTCTCCTCCTCCTCCCCCGCCTCCACCGCCACCGCTTCCACTGCCTCCGGGATCTTGCGAATCGCTCGAATCGTCGTGGCTGTCACGTCTTGGAGGTAAAGGTTTGCCCGAGGTGCCAGAGATTTTGTGCGCTCTTTTTTTCCTACTTTCGCTATCGTCGTCACTCGCGTCTGAACTTGAACAAGAGGTGGTTCGAGTCTTATGAAATTTACTCTTCCTCTGTTCGTATCCGGTCCTTCTAACCACTCTACATTTATTCGAAGAGTTTGCACTCTCCGATATTGGAACTTGTACTGTATCGCCATCCTCGAGGATCTCGTTTAAGGTCATTTGAGGGGAAGCAGGATCCGAGTGACCCGGGGATGGCATGGTTTTATATTTAGGAGTTAATACTATTGGATTTTCTGCAACGTTTAGGGGTGTTGGGACCGTTGAGGATTCTTTGAGAATCGTCGTTGGAGTTATATCGGTTTTTTCAAATCTTGGCGAAGGCGTGTCCATGGATGGCACGGAGGATCGATGTTGAGAACCCATCCTCCATTTGTTAGCTGGAATAGGCCCACTGGATCGTAAAATGTCGGTCACCGATTTTGGCCTTCCCTCGGTCGTCATCGCTTTTTTCGCGGCTTGTGAACCAAGATCCATACCTAAATTGATCGAAGAATTTGTTTTTACATCATTTCAATACAGCGCTCGAACAAAAATTTGAATTACCTGCTAATCGATTTTTGAAATTTTCTTCCCCCGTTGTTACATTTTCCAAAGGCACCACAGCTGTCTGAGCTCTGTCCAAGGGCTTAGAATTAAGTGGAGATGTGGATTCTATATTTTTTGGGCAAGATTTTAATCTGTCGTCTCGATCGATAGAGCCGGCGACAGGAACTGTGTCTTGTTGATGACGAAGCGAAGGTACTGGCTTCAGGCCAATGTGCTTTTCTGGAAGTTGCGATAATCTTTCTTGTAAAAGGTGAGATAATTTCCCTTCGGAACGAGAACCTCGCCGATTGAATGAACTCAGAGCCGAATTACTGCTGCGTTCATCTCGCCCGGAAGAAACGTCATCCTCGTCTTCTTCTTCTTGAACGATGCTACATTTTCTTGAACGTACGTTCTAGAATGAAAAGTAAGATTTAAAGGATATGGATTCAAGAATTGTTTCGTAGCAATAAATGTCAACGAATAGAGGCTTCATTGATGAAATAACGTTAATGTTCTTTTTTAATAAGAGTCGAACGGATTTCAACAAAATCTCTCAAAATTCTTTTCCCGAAGTATTGTTGGAAAACATATCATCGATTCTTTCGTTCATTCGACTTCATTTGAAGTATTGTGTAATTTATCTAGGACTTTCTGTCTTGAATTCTCAAAATTCTGATGAAACAACTAGCGGAAGAAGCATTTTGGAGGCAATTTTAGCAGTATGGAACTATCGAAAATTTCACTAAGATGCACAGAGGGATGAATGTGGTATTTCAGATCGAAGTGTATTCTTCGTTAACTGATTCCAAAACACATTCAGGGTTGTTTTTTCAATCCAATGGAATCCAGAACCATGTTCATAGAAAATGAAGAGACATAGCGTACTATGAAGTTTTACCAATGATTCGAATTATGAATCTCCAAATGCAAGTAATGGGAACCAGTAACTGGTGCGGAGAGTTCAGGAATAATGGATATTCAGAGCATTTTTCTGTTCCTCGATGCAAAGCAAGAATGGTTACAACTGAGAAATACAATAAATGTTATTCAAAGATCCAGGTCAACTACCTAAGCAGTAAAATTCAGGGGAATCTGCGTAGGATTGAATGCACACCTCGCTTACTTAAATTACTGGATCAGCAAAGAAGTTGTTAGCTCATCAAACACTTTACTGAAACAACAAAACATTCTGTTACCAAACCGTCAACGAATGCTCTCTGAAAAGAAGAGTGAATGTCGAAGGATTTGAATTTTTTGAAAGGCCCTTGGGTGGGTGTTTATCGGTGGTCATGATTTTCCTGTTTTTTCAATCCCACCATTCCTTGATCTCAAAATGTGAAAATCGTTTTGCAATTGTATTCAATAAAAACCATGGAAAACGATTGAGAAAGATCGCAACTTGGAAAGTAGTTTTCAATAATTGCATACTCATGTAGTCGTTGCATATCTTGTTCCGTGAGAGACTGGTACGAGAGGAAGGAAAAAAGGTGATAAACTGATGGTGAAATACGATTTTTACCTGTGGCATGTCACCAGGAGTCCGAGGTACGCTGAGTAACGATTGATTAACCGTACTCAAGGAATTTTTGTCAGCATTCAAATTCGTCGCGTGATCGTTCTGTCGACTGAAAAGATACCAAAAACGTAATGTAATTCTTGTTGTTTTATTTTTCCTATTGAAATTTCATCGAAATAATACATACGTGTTGGAAACATCGAGAGCTTCGGGTCGAGTTTTTTGGATTTGTTCTTGTCGATGAGCTCGTAATTTTCTCTCAGCCAATAAAAAATACGTTGCCGTGATGTGATTGTATTCATTCTTGTCCAGAGCACTGTGGAAAAAATGTTGATTGTATCAAGAAAATGGAATAATAAATTTGTGAAGAAATAAATTCACGAATGGAAAAGAATGAGAATAAAGAGAGAAAGATCAGTACGCGAATGACCCTGATGAAAGTTTCTGTGAAAAGCAAACACTTACTCAAGAATTTCCTCTTTGGTAGCGATCGCTCCATTGACCATTTTGGTGATAATAAGATTATGATGATCGTCTGAAACTTGTTGTCGCGACACGAGAGGTAATGTGTCGACAGAATCGGAATCCGCACCTATCGCCAACCATGGATCTGCAGCTATTTCCTCTAAAGTAGCTCTACCTTCGGGTTGCCTAACAAGCATCGTGGCGATTAGTCGTTTGCACCCTTCGGATACATGAGAGGGAATCGAGTATTTGCAATCCATAATCATCGTCAGAGTTTCACTGTCGTTTGCCTCCTGAAATGGCGCTTGGCCGCACACCAACATATAAAGAATGACCCCGAGAGACCAAACGTCTGCAAGTAAATCCAACGATTATCAATAACCGCGTTCCGTTTGTAAAAGAATTGCAAAACTCACCAACTGCGGGAGCATCGTAACTGTCTCCAAGGAGAATTTCGGGTGCGGAGTAAGCGAGCGAACCACACGAAGTCTCAAGTTTTTGGCCAGGACAAAATCGATTACTAAATCCAAAGTCAGTGAGCTTGACGGTTCCAAGTTTTTCAAAGAACACTACATTTTCAGGTTTCAAATCCCTATGCACTACGTGCAATCGATGGCAATACGATATCGCTCGAACTATTTGTCGGAAATAAGTCCTTGCAACCTATGGAAACAACATTTTCTATTATAATCTTAGTTGAACTTAATAATACTAGAATGGATGTTTCATAGAGTTAATTCTGCGAGAGACAAGAACAAACAGCTCATGGATTAAAGTAAGTTGAATTTTCGATTTAATTTGTCTAAGTAACCAGATCGGTGTAACTCTCACCTATCATCCAAAGATTTTTAGAAGCTATTTTATTCCACTGGCAAGAATTCAAAGAAAGAATAAATCGATGGACACAAACATAAAAATTGGTAAATACATGGCGAAAGCAATTCTTATTCTTTTTGAAGATAGAAAAAATTCCTATACAACAATACGTTGAAAGTGCACGATTTTTTCATTGTACATTCAAAATGTAGTCTGGAATATATTGTTTTCTTACACCCCAACATATCGTTTGTACCTACACCATACAATTGATTCCTGAGTACTGTTGTTTGATTCCAGCACAAGAAAGTGCGATCTCCACATTTATGTAATACATTCCTCCTCATATGTTTTCAATATCTTTATTTTGTTGACAAATTATTGGAATGTGAACCGCCAATCCTGGTTCAATGATCAAATTCGTTCTCACACTTTTGAATTTCAGTACCCCACGGTGTCGAAGTTGTGAAAAGGCGCAGTACTGGCAAGATTGAATCAGCAAAAACAACGATTCCCATTTAGAGTCATCACTGTTTCTCAAGTGGCACCAATTATTGGCAGGGATTTCAAGAGGTATTGGTTCGCGTAGACAGAGAGTTTTGCGCCAGTACTCAATCTTTACCATTGAGCAAAGATCCAAGTGTTAAGAAAACAGAACTGTGTCAGTATCGAACCAGAGTTGGTCAAATTGTAGGGCCAGTATTCACACAACATTGTCTCACTACTGCCCAGTAAAGAACCAGAGTTCCTAACATAGCATGAAAATACGAGACTGTGTCAATACTGATACAACATTGTCGCACTATGGAATCGGCGGTGAATCGTTGTTCTATCCAATTTGAAGGTAACATGGCTAATCTGACTAGACGAGACTACGCCAGTGCTGAACCAGAGTTGATGACACACTAGAGTACATGAAAATACGATACTCTAACAGTCCCAATCAGAAATTTACAACAGGTGCAGTACTGGTCAAGACTGGGATGATAACAGGTGCAGTACTGGCATTTATCTGGGATGATAACGCTTTTCTGTACTGGGGATTGAGTACTAATACTATCATTCGCAATCAGTGCAGTGCCTCTACTGGATCGATACCTGGCCAGCATTAAGCTCTCAGTACTGGTTTATCAGTACAGGCATAGTACTGTATTTCTATGTATCCAGTACTGATCCCTTACGTGTTGGCCAAGTGTTGAAGACCCAATACTGGCACTGTACTGCACCTGTTGTCAACATTGGCATTATTCGGATTTTTCTGATTGGGGTAACGATAGAACATTGCTCCACCACAGAATTGGTGGTTGATCTGTTACGGTGACAAGACTGTCCCAGTAAAGAACCAGATTCCATAACAAAGTAGAATACAATAAAAAAATTTGTTTGACTTCGGAATTGATGGTAGATTGTAACACTTCGATGGAATCCTCACAATAAATGGCAATTCGAGTCATTCGTTGGTGACTTAGAGATTGGCTGATGGGATAGAGATTCAGTTTTCCACTCGTAGGAGTCGGGTTCAATCCTGAATCAGTGAACTTTCAAGAAATCACTTTCAAAGTGCTTTTCTCCGACAATGGCAATCATGAAAATATATTTGTAAGATTCCTAAAATGAAATTGCATCACATTAATTTGCTTTTGATAGCTGTGTTACGTAGCGAAACAGAGTTTCACTCTGTAGCAAATTTATTCATTTGTCGACACGACCTGAGCGGCTAGGTCGAGTGGCTTATGTGGGTTTGTTCAGACTCCAAGTTCGCCGAAGGTTGTAAAGAAAACCTAGGGCGGCAACCGTAGTCGTATTCTCAAAAAAACTTCAACGTGAGTTCTCAAGGATTGCAAATGAAAATTTGAACGAAATGAGGATGTGCAGTTTGGAGATAGTAAAAGAGAAGATCGTTAAGTAAGGTGAGTGACGAATATATTTCTCTATTTAAATTAAGAACAAAATTACATTAATACTTGGGGTTATGTGAGTGTGGGGAGACGTGTGTGTGCGTGTGTAATACAGTTTTCTCTTCTTATTCTTTGTTGTCTATTGAGAACCGCTGGTGATCCCGCTAGAGCAGGTCCTGAAGGGAACAGTGTGGATGATTGGACGTTAATGAGGAACAAATGGAGCCAAAATTCGGAGGCCTAGGTCCCTCGTCTTGGATGGTGGTTCGCGCACTGAATTTACACTACGATATTTCTTATTTAATCTAACTCAAAGATGAATTTTTGAGTGCGAAAATAAATAGAATGATATGAGAGCGTTAATGGTCAGTTCTTCTGACAAGGTGGAATTTGTCAGAGAAGAATGTACCGGCACGTGGAACTTGTGAGACAGTGTCACGGTACCCAAAGACTAGTTTACAACTTTGATTGGTAAAGCCGCGAATTACACGATCTCTTGCACAAGACGTGTCCCCGATAAATCCCGAAAATGTACTCTGGTGTTTCATCATGCATGCTCTATTTATAAGAGTGCAGATTTCCTAATTATGGGAGTGGGGAATCGCGTGATTGCGATTTTTGCTGTATTCGGCGAAGTTCTACGGTTGTTATGCTCAATAATTTCGTAGTGTGTGCGAGAAGGAAAAGAGGTATTAGGAAAAGGAAGGAAACAAAGGTGCATACCGCACTTTGGACTCTGCTCGAAGCATCATCAGCGATTTTCAAAGTCGACGTGTATTTCAAACATTGTATGAATCATTTAAAGTCATCTAGAAGAAAATAATAATTAAATTGTGTTTAGTTAAAAATGTTTACAATTAAAAGGTGTTTATGGTCTAATGGTATTTTTTTTGAGAAACTATGTTTCAGTAAATGAAAATAAATGGATGAAAAAATGCAGAAGAGAAAGATCGAAAAGAAATCAAGGTGGCTACGGAATTTCGTAGTCGTGAATCTCGTATTATCGAATGTGACCGGATGTAAGATTGCTGAGGTTGCAATCGTGGTTCACTTTGGTGATTCCTGTTCGTTCTTAGGAAGCTTAATATTTTAACTATATGAGATAATGTTCAAAGAGTAAGGATCGAGAAAGCGAACACGAAGTTAAACGAATGAATTGCATTTTCTAAAATTATTATTATATTGTATAGCTTTCTGGATTCTTCTCCTCTGTTGAAAATGTAGAAACAATTCGGATTCTCATACATTGTGGAGGGATTGTACGATGCGATCCGAATTATTTCCAATTACGAATAAAAACAATAGATGAGGTTTTTGGTTGGCACATCACAGCTGAAAGTTGATAAACGGGTAACTTCGGTTACCGGTACTGTGCCAGATATTGGTTCGAATTCGAATTCCTACATAGAATGTCATCATTTTGACTTTTTTTCCATTGCTCATCCAGTTCTGGCAAAACAAAGGGTACTTTTGAAATGCCAGAGGTCCGCGATGAATGGCCAATATGAAACACCAGTTCCTTCGGTTCAACTGGCTGTACAGTGGTAAGTTCGAAACGCCAATATTGCCCAATTTGAAAAGCTACTACCATCAAGTTTGAAATGCCAGTACTGCAAAATTTGATATACCGCACGCATCAACACATTGTTATCATTTCGTCCATTTTTCTGTACTGGTGAGACAACCAGCGCCACTGTGCCAGTACCGGGCCATTTGGTAATCTCCACAAGGTATGTCATTTATCATTCTCCAGTTTTCTAATAAAATCTCTCCTATTGATCACTTCGTTTCAAATCGAAACTGAATTGCAGATACATGCGAATGATATTTAGTTATATTTTCAAACATACCTCTTCGCAAAGCCCACTTTCATGGCGCATGATATAATCGTAGAGATCGCCACCGTCACCAAACTCCAGAATTAGGTAAAGTTTCGTCTGCGTATCTATTACCTCGTACAATCGCACCACATTTGGATGTTGCACCAGTTTCATGCACCTCACCTGAAACAAAAACAACAAACAAATTGTTCATCGATTGTATCTTTATTCGAACATTCTTATTAATTCCACTCTCATTACTCAATTCAAAACCATCGTTCCTTCTCAAACTTCCCCACATATGAAGCGTGGCTATTATCTTGTTGACTGTAACAAGATCCATTTTGATCTGTCTGGATTTAAAGGTTTCATACGAATTGCTTATGCGAACATAAAATAAATGTTATTGGAAAACTGCAAACACATAATGGATCAACCAACTCACGAAAAAATGTAAAATTGATATCCAAGTATGAATATTTGATCTCTGCTGATGGAATAATTCAATAGAGGATAAACAATTCGATTAATCTTTAATACATAATCCTGTTCTTCCATAGTCCATGCAAAGGTAACGATACGATCAATAAGATGTCTTAAATGGATTTAGTCGACTAATAACAAACTAATGAATCATTTATCTCTCGATAATATCTGTTATGAGACCTGGATATTCTCGATAAGAATTGTTTATGGACGGTAATCGATCCGCCCTTTGGTCAACTATTTTCATTCATGATTTTTCTGCTGTTCAAGTTCTCGGCAGATTGATATTTCAAAAGAACAAAAATGCATGATTGTATATGATAACTCACATATTTTTGTTCTCATTGATAAGTTCTTTTCAGAAAATTAAAAATCCCTCCCCTTTAGGATTTGGAATATACACGTATTGAAAGAATGTTGTAGAGAATTACAAACGTTGCGATCTAGTGACATGGTCGACATGATTAGAATTTCAATGCTTTTTCAGAAACATATATTTTCTTCTTTGAAAGAAAATTGTTGTAATTCGAGTCACATTGATCGTTGAATTGCTACACAACGGAAATTCATTGTTATTGCAATATTGTCTCCATTTAAGAACAGAATTGAGAATTGGGTTAAAGGAAATATGTTACGAGCAGACTTTAGGGTCGTTCTATGTCAATTCATCAAGCAAACTTTAATGTCGACACCCACTGTTTTAGACTGTCGTGAAACTCGATGAGTGTTCTTTTTACATCACGGCGAGAAAGCACGTCAAATCTTTCCCACTCCATCTCTGAACGCCTTTGAATTACAAAAGGTTGAAGTTTATTGAAAATGATGAAAATTCTACAGTCGAAATTCCACTCGCGTGTTATATCTTATAGAATGTAAACTTATGACTAGATACGTAAGTGAATTATGGTTTTCTGAGTTTATCAATGTACTTGGAATAAGTACGGACTTATTAATTAGAGAAAGCAATTTGAAGGATATGCACGGAAAAAAAGAGCGCATATGGATCCAGTATTTTCGTTAGAATAACCATTTTTTTTTTCATCGATTTCACTGATTTTCCAAAAAAACAATCATTCAAAATTGGTTGAATCAATGAAAAAATGGAATCCATATGCTCTCAAAAGTTCAATAATTATTTCAACTAATCTTTTTTTTTTCAAGATGCATAGAATATTGTTGTCCAAAATATTGTCATTCAAAGATCCTGAGCACATTCATATAAAACTTCTAAGCACATCCTTGGAAATTTCAACCTCATGCGCTACTTGGAAATCATAAGATATCTTCTATTTTAATCGTTGAAATCAAAATCCTGCCTTTATCAACGAAAGAATTTCATAAAATATGAACTCCGAGTATTTCAATTGAAGGTAATAATTTTGTTCGAAACCTCAAGGTTTGCAACCTTAAATAATCACAATTGAATGATAAATATTGAAATCTTTAGCGTTCTCCTCTCACAATTGTCGAACAATGAGATCTCCAATTTCATCTTCGTACAAATTGTACAACGCTAGAAACCATTGGACAACAAATGAACTTGCACAATATTTTACGGATAATCTTCTTTTGTTTCTCTCGTTTGAATATTGTGTTGGACACGAAGGAAATTATTACGACCGTGTTCGTGTCTGATTTCCAGTTTCCTGTTCTCTCATCCCATCTGCCGTTTGCACCTCGTTCGTTCGACGGATCAATTTTCATTTATGCAAAGGTTCTGATGGTTGATCGAGTGTATGTGATTTTCAACACTCGACATCATGAAAATATAATTGAAAAATATCATATACATGTTCTAAGAGAATGCGGTATGAGAGGTCTGCAACGTGTTCAAGTATTGGATTCATACATCATTGCTGTTTGTTGTTCATAGATAAATCAATCCTTTCTCCAATCCACCATAATGCGGGAAAGAAGAATTGTTTTTTTTTTCACGATGTTCTCGAGTGATTGAATATATATTCGTGAGAAAGAATTTATAATTCTGAGGGTTTAATAATTCTTTCACGCGGAGGATCATTCCACTTGTTTGAAAATATATGAAACGATTATATGACTTTAATCGATGCACAGTGAAAAATTGTGTATTTTTTAAAGGGCATCACTAGAGTTCTTGAAATGAAAAAGTCACTCCAGATTTGAAGTGACCGTGAATTTCTAGCCTCAAACCTTAGATTATCACTTTGAAAGAGTGGAAATTTCACACAAAATTTTGACAGACTCACTTCTGGCTGCCTAAAGAGTGAAATCTCACTCTCAGAATTTTAGAGAGCACACTAGTGATGCCCTTTAACACACGTTCCAGTTAAAATTTTCGTTCAATTAACATAAAAGTGTTGAAATGTCCACATTGAAAATCTGTCAATATTTGATGTTGTTGAGGTTGAATCGTTTATTGAAACGAATTAATGATCCAATGACGAAATATTCAGTTGTTAAGGACCCAAAATCTTGCGGTACATTCTCTCAAAGATGTTTGCATTCCGAAGGAATTAATTCAAGAATGTAATTAACGATGGTTCATCAGATTTTGTAAGTTAGAATTTTCGTTTCGTTTCTATAAACGATTCAAACTTCTACAAAATTCAATTTGATAATTTTTTGTGATATTTTGACACAATTTTTAACACTGAATTTTAAAAACGTTATAGTGAAAATTCCTACACATTTTCGATAAGTCACGTAATAACAAGAAGATAAAAAATACAGCCAAATTTCAGTACAAGCGATCCTACCAATTGTGATTTAAATATCAACAGATCACGTGTCTCGTCCTATTTTTCTCAGTATTTCATATTTCTACGGATTCGAAGAGTGAAATTTCAATTAAAAATAATTTCATCTCATTCCGACTGGATCTCCTCTTTACATTATTTTTCAGTTGAAGAAGAAAGAGTCAATTCATTCGGCAAAACAACAGAAATAAATTAAAAACTCATTCCACCGAGATATATTTCAAAACATTCAAAATTTCAATGAAATCGACATGGAATTGTACATTGGGAGTCGAAGAACGATGAGTATGAAGTGCCACAAATATATAGTTTAAGATACGTTTGCGAACACTTATGTAACAATGTTGCGACCAAGATGAAAGAGAGCTTGTGCTCTTGACCACTAGTTAGTTGTTGATATCGATCACCACTGATCGAATGATCCATACTGATCTCCAATGACAATACAAACGTTCACATTTAAATTGTAGTTTATACATCATCGATCATTAATTTGTCCTTTGTGTTTCTTCAACATCATTGTTCGGTTTAAATACACGTTTGACATGAATTCTATGTGTCTGTATAGGATTTTATCATATCGATGATGCAAGAAATATAACAAATGATGATGATCAAAAATATTCTCTCGAAGGTAATCTTGGGAAAACAGCTTTTTCGATAACTATATATTGGTAAGATACGATGTGAGTTAAGCGATTAGCTCATCATAAACAATAATTACGTCGACGTATGTCACATTTAATGACCTTTTTCCTACAACTAACATTCAGAATGTTCAATGTGATATTGTTATGAACCGTGAAAGTGTTCTATTGGGAATTGGAATTCATGTTAAACTTTATATTAAGGGGTCTTTCTGGTTAAGATTGTCAAGAAAAAATCTTTTTTCTCATAGAAAGAATTGAGATATCGTTTCGAAAATTTGTAGGTATTTTTATTGAACATTCAATATTCCAAAACAAATTTTTTCAGATTTGAACAAATTTTTTTTTCGTTATGATGATTTAAACAAAAAAACACTGAAAAATGACCGGGTGATCTGAAAAAAAATGGCGAATTATTCCTTGTTGAAGTGGCTATCGCATGAACTGGGATATTTTTGTTCCATCAAAAAATAACAAAATGGCGGCCATTTTACGAAAAAATCGATTTTTGAGGGTGGAAAATCGGATGGAAATTGGAAAATTCTTGACCAATCAGAAAGATTCTAGTCCATGCGATAGCCACTTCAACGAAGAATGATTCGCCAATTTTTTGGGTTTTTTCAGATCATCCGGTCGTCCCAAATCACTCCCACCGTCATTTTTTAGTGTTTTTTGTTGTTTAAATTAGTATGACGAGAAAAAAATTTGTTTAAATATGGAAAAAAGAATTTTTTTAATATTTAAGGTCTAATAAACACACCTACAAATTTTCAAAACGATATCTCAATTTTTCCTATGAAAAAAAATGTGGAATTATTAATTATTCTTATACTTGTAAGTCAGATTCAAATTTTTCTCATTTTTCTTAGTAAATCAGAAACAGGAGGCTTCGTGAAATGGATTTGAACATGAAAATACGGAAGATGACGAATACTGTGAAAAAAGTAATGGGTAGAATTGAAATTTGAAACGCTGGACGTTGAATTTTATGAAGCGTATATAGTAAAATTTGACTAATAAATGGCAATCTCCCATATTCCGATGTGAAAATTGATTTTACAAAACTCCCTGTTTCTGGTTTAGTAAGAAAAATAAGAAAAAGTCTTAAATCTTTGTCTCCACGTACTATCGAGTACAATTTCATTTGATCGGAGAAATCATCTACAATTTATGAATTTGTCCTATTGAATCCTGAATTATCTGCAAAATATCGGTCTACCGTGTGACATTTGCAATAGTTCCAACGATCAAATGTTCGATTCGTTCGAACGAACGTATTTTTCCGTACGTGCAGTTACATACGTTCAAACTCAGTCATATCAGATTATGTATGTTTATCCAGAATTGATATCGAATCTGGTTTCATCCGGATAAATATGAATGGATCTAGACCAATTTTTCAATATAAAATCAGATCTATACGAGATTTGCGTGATATAAACTGAAATTAGATTTCAAATGAACTTGATCCAATTTATTTTGTCTGTATTTAATCTTTTCTCTCTTTCTAATATCGAGATCTTTAGAGTCCCTTCATGAGATGTACATAATATATGTATGGAAAGAGCTGAAAACAAACGGAAAATTTCAATTCCCTCTCTCCGATGATGATATTATATTCTTAAATGCGAAGCTATACACCGTTCCATTCATTCAAACTCCACCTTGCTATTCTTTGTATCAAAGTTAGTGTATAGCTCTACAACAAGAACAATGTGATAGTGCTTTGAATACAGTATGTCATAGTAGTCCCACTTGTAAGGTAACAATGAACCTACCCATAGCTGTTTCTTCTGTAAGAGTGGAAAGTATGGTAATGAAGTTCTACGCGTATATTATGAAAAATTACTTGAATAAACTGGTTGGGAAAATAAATCTCACCTTCTCAGTTAGAGATATTATGAAAATCAAAAGAATATTTGTTTTTGATTCCTGTGATTGGATATCTTCACTGAGACTTGAAATTTGATTTTTAAATACTTTACATCTTAATAATTCTAATAATAAATCTTTTTTTCAATGGATGAAAATTCAGTTCAATGGAGAAAAATTTCATCAAACTGAAACCAAGAATTTTCAAATTGAAACAAAAATATATTCTTTCTTAAATTCGAAGAATATGATTTCAATTCAATGGACAATTTTTCCATTTTAATGAATAATGTTTTTCATTGAAAACAAGATTCATCAGAATGAGAGCAAAGAAATTTTCTTTGAATCTAAGAAATTGGATTCTCAGTGTGGCCACGAAATTTTTTGCCATTTTCTATGACTTATCACAAACGATAGAAACATTTTTGAAATATGGGGTTTTGTGCATATGAAAGTACTAGTTTTTGAGTACCAGAAACACATTTTATCATATTTTTACAATACAAAGTGGCGGCATATCAGCACGTTTAAAATAAGTCTGTTAATTTACATGGGCATATCACTACAGGTCACAATTATGAATGTAGAACAAAAAACCAAAAAGTTTCTCAAAATATAGTCTGAAATCTATAACGAATATCGTAGGAATTTCTCCGATAAATTGAATACGACAGATTTTATGAGGGATTTTCGATTGGTTTAATAAAGAAAAAATCGAAAAAAAAACATTCAAATCAATGCCATTTTCTTCAAAATCAGTTTTTCGGAAAAATCCCACGATGTTCACTAGATTTTGAACTATATTTAGAGAAACTTTTCAGTTTTTTTCCCTGTATCCATAACTGTGACCTGTAGTGGTACGCCCATGTAAATTAACAGAATTATTTTGAATGTGCTGATATGCCGCCATTTTGTATTGTAAAAATATGATAACATGTGTTTCTGGTACTCGAAGACGAGTACTTTTATATGCACGAAACTTCATATTTCAAAAATGTTTCTATCGTTCGTGGTGAGTCTTAGAAAATGGCAAAAATTTTCGTGGCGAGAAGGTGATATCACCCCTTAATATCCCTGTGAAAAATGGCGGAAGTGTGCGGAAAGGTTCGGAAACCAATTGGAACAAAAACCGACATTAAACGGAATGAATCGTAAAGATTCGCAACTAAATTCTTCCCGTTTATTTCCGTCATTTTTAACAGGGAAGAAAGGAAAATTATCTTCTCGATGGAAGAAATGTTTACGAAAAATACAAGTTTACACAGTGCAGGGTGATTCGACAAATTCCATTTAATGTTACATCAGGCATATGATATTTAAAGAAAAATATATTAAACCATAAGCTTCCTTTTTCCTGAACCCGTTACCGATTTTCAACGACATTCAATTGATAATATAAAAATGTTATAGAAACTATCGGAATATCGATTTTATGCAGATTCGAAGAGAATCACTTTCCGTTCGAGTTATTTCATTTTAATCAGAATCGATTTTCTATGAATATTCATTTGAAAATCATTTTGCAATTCAAACGTTTAGGCGCCTGTCTCAATTGAAAATCTTGTGAATGAAAATTCAATATTGGGAATAAGAGAAAAATCCTTTCATCCGAGTAGATAAATATATTGTGATTCAACAAACTGTGGACTTGAAAATTGAACGATTCGATAGAATTGTAACTGCATGAAATGAAAATGATCATAAATTCTTTAAATCCATAGTCATTTGAAATGGACTCACGTGAGAATTTATCAGTGACGCGAAGTTCACTTTTGGTGGAGTCTTGGCAGGAAGCTTGACTACCCGAGTAAAAATGTTAATTTCGGTTCGCCAAACGGGAGTGGTGCAGACGTGTTGCATTTTTGTGTGGTACTGTTGCAGATCCAGTGCGGGCACATCACGTCCGCAACAGTACCGCAGAAAAATGCAACACGCCTGCACCAGTCCTGTTTAGCGAACCCGAAATGAAAATTTTCACTTGGGTACACAGTAAAAAAAATTCCTTCATTGTGTGAAAAAGAAGTACGTGTTAAAATTCAAGTGTTGAATATTTAACACTTTTGTGTGTTCATTTAACACACTGATCAAATGCTGTTCGATCGATTCATTTTCAACACATTAAAATGTTATTCGAGTTCAAATTAACACTTTATAAGTGTCACTCTGGAATCAACACACGTTGAGTGTAAAGAAAAATGGTTAACATTCGCTTTGAACATTGAATTTGACGAAAAATTGTTTACTGTATAAAACTTGGAACGATAACATCGTTCCATCGATCAATGAGCTTCAATTCTAACGCCTGGGACAACGGTGGCGAAAGATCGTATGCTCAATGTAATTTTGATTCAAAATTTTCGCTATGAGACCCACATCGGTTCAACACTGTAGAAAGGAAGTCTAAAATTTAGCTTATTTCATTACTGAATCTGTGATGCAAACAAATTAAGCCAAAAAAAAAACAATCGCCGACACAATGGAAAGAGCAACTTAAGATGCAAACAGATTTGAGACTTTCTTTTTACAGTGAAGCCTAAATCAATGCTGACACAAACTTGGCTTAATGGAATTCTGAGAGAGTTTCTCTTTGCAATTTCGTTTCTATTGGGCATCTTTGATGACCTAATCAGTCATTGCTCGTGATTAGCATTAGCAGAATCGTTAAATTTTCAACTCTCATAGAAATCATTGCACTCCATAAATTCGAGAAACACTGTAAAGCGGTACGAAAAGTTGATGAAAAAAAATAAGAAAACTGTTAAGATCCTGAATTTTGGCGACGAATGGATTATATCATCTCAAGAAAAATATGATTTTTTCCCTGTCTAATCTTGACAATATCCACAAAGGACACAATCCTCGTGTTGTTTTATCTTTTTTATCATTTTCATTCGTATCGTATATTATCATTCGTTGATTCTTCTCACCTCTTGAAAAAGGTGTGCTCTAGAGACCTCGTCCAGTTTGCTCTTATCGATGACCTTGACCGCAACCTTCTCGCCGGTGAAAACGTGACGGGCAAGCTTCACCACGGCAAAATGACCGCGGCCCAATGTCTCCTCCAGATCATAGAGACCGGCGATTTTGCCATCATAGTTGCTATAGCCCACTCTCCGATGCATTTCGTTTCTGAAAAATAAAAAAAACAACATATATCGTATAATATTGAATTTTATGTTTGATGATATAATTGAATATCTCGATCAACGGTTCCAAGCACGTAAATATTGTCCACTTCCAATTCCATGTTCATGAAATGAAGAGAAAAAAAAAGAAATTTGAATCAAAAAGTCTCGGCTCTTTGTTATTCGAGCTAAATATTGTTCATCCAAGATATTGGCATTTTTTACGTCGGAACGCGTAATGGAATTGTAATATCTTCAATAGATAATATTTGGTTCGGATAATCAAGAAGCGAAACGTTATGATTGATTTTACGGTCGAGTGAGCTTCCTACTTTCTTGAAAAAAAAAGAGAAAGAACAAAAAGAAACTGTTATGTTAATTATTCTTATTTCGCATTATTTTGATGCCGATCGTACATTGTTAGAAATGTTTGTGAATTTCATGAACTTTTGTGTATTGAAATCGATCACTGCGCGTGAAAGCAACTTCACCGTATACATTTTGAATTGATTGAACAAATGTATTATAAATATGAATGAAATTTCCAATATGGAATTTATTATAGATAATTGCAGATAATAAATATATCTCGGATATATGTTGGAGACAGTTGTTGATAGGATTATGATGAATGCTGAAGCGAGATTCAGCATCATTTAACGTTGATTGTTTCCAATTTAATGTATGATTAAATCTAAATAATTCATTTCTAAAAAAGATTGTAGATTCTCCTTGCGAAGAGATTTTTTATATTTTTCAATGATTCACTACACTGAGAGAAAAAAAATCTTCAACCAAGAAAATATTGGATCGATCGAGTCCAATCCGATATTTTCTTCAATGAAGAAAACTTTCTTCAAACGAAGAAAACATTCACTCAGTTTGAAGCTATAAAACGTGACGTGGAGAAAATTTTCTTACCCCAAGTACGTCTCTTATTTGGATAAGAAAAAAATTCATATTCTCAGACCAAGAAAATATGTTCTTAGGATTAAGCTAATTTTTCTCTCAGTGTAAGTCATGGATTTCATGTGGAGAGCACATTGAGGAAAATAAATAGTACAATTTTAAACCCTCGGCAGGTCAGAATATGGTAGGATTTATTACAGGATTAGATTAATTTCACATTAATTGGGATCAACTTTGTCATTATTGCATGAAAAACGAAATTTTCAGCTGTTGAAGACCCAAAATCTTGCAGTACATTCTTTTATCGATGTTTTCAGTTGCAAAAAATTACAAATAATTCATTTCAGAAGATGAATAACGACGATGAATCAGATTTGAATTCAGATTCAGACTCTGAATTCTCGTTTCTGTGAACGATGCCAACTTCAACAACATTATTATTGCAACAAATAGTTAATTTTTTGTATTCGATTCCCCCTCGACAATGTTCTCTCTATGAACTTTTCAATTCTATATCTTGATCTACATAATTACATAAATATACATAAATATCAAATACGTAGGTGGATGACCTTTTCAACAGTTTTCATGAAAACGGATAGATGAAAGTTTATCGCAACTATTATTATACTATCGAGTAAATCATTATTTTTTCGCCAGCTATGAAGTTATCCTAATCACAATATTACATCTCATTGGTAATTTTGGAGATTTATCAAAAATAAGTCGATGTGTGGAACTTTAGATTTTGCACACAAATACTAATTGAATTTCCATATTTAACAACAGGCTATGTTCACACGTTCGGGCAAATTGTTATCGACAAGCTGTCAACTTCTTGTCGTTCGTTTCCTCGGACAATTTATGAGTAGTTGTAGATACAGTAACGCCAATCAATTCGTATCACGGGGGAATTATTGAATGTGAATCATTTTTATCCTGAAAGTACATGGAATGTGTGTAACCATAACACGCTTCGTTTGAAATGATCTATGAAATGAGTTCTGTTATATCATTTATCAACTGTCAATAAATCTTCACCATACTATGAAACCTGATAAACAATTTTAGAAACAATGCATTCGATTAAATTGTATTAGTATTGAAGTAAAAGGAAATTAATCAACATATCTTTTGTAGGAGACAGATGAAGTGCATAGATAAAAGGAGTCGGAAGAACTGAAAAGATAGGTTCATATGTGCTTAAAAGTTGGAAGTTGGACTATTCAAGCTCTTGAGTCTGTCTCAATAACCATCAAAAATTGCTTGGATAACCAAAAATGTATTCAATGCTCAAGAGACAGAATTAGTGATGCCGCGCAGAGGGCTTCAACTCGAAAGGATGACCCTAAATCATATTTTAATTAAGGACAAGTTTTCTAGTATGGTGACGCTTTGATCGTACTGAATCGAGGTAACCTCAAAATTATGCTTATGTATTTTGATTTTGTGACATCAAAAGTATTTCAATAATAAAGTGTGAACAACAATTCTAAAAACAAATTATACGTGTCAAGATATAATTAGGCTTTAGAATTTTCTCATTTTCACACTCGATTGTTGAAATACTATTGATGTTTCAAAATCAGAATAATTTTGAGGTTTCCCTGCTACACGAGGCCGCCATTTTGATTTTTAGTTCGCATGAAAGTACCCCGCTTAGAGGGCGCAAAAATCAGTCCAAATTTATTTTACTTTTATAACGTTGAGTTGTATCCCTCTGATGCCGCGAGACGGGACGAGAAATGAGCTTGTTCTCGTCTCGTCTCGTGAATTTCTCGGGTCGGGTCTTTCTCGTCTCGAATTTCTCGCTTCTTGCGGCATCACTAGACAGAATGTAGATGGAAACTTGCACGGAGAAACAGATATCTTGAAAAATACCATAATTTATGGATTTTTGGCGAAATATTTACGTGAAGATAACTCTAAAAGTACCATGATGGCTGGAACTTTTATGAGGGAGGTACCTTCTTTATAAAAGTTCAAGAAATTATGTGACTTTCAGAGATTCGTTCACGTAAATATTTTGCCTCGGGTCAGACCAACGCCAAAAACCCATAAATTATGGTATTTTTCAAGATATCTGTTTTCTCAGTGTGAGATATTTTACTCCGGGCTCGAAGTTCCCCGATGGTTCCGATGTTTGCTCTCATTTTCACAGTGGATAGAACTTGGGGATGATATTTACGAGAAATTGATGTTAGTAAATTAATTTACCCGGGCCTAGACTTCCTCTCCACGAACCCAATTGTTTTTCAACATGAAAATAGGTTCTAAGCTCTCTAAATCTGGAAGAGTGAAAAATCACGCGTTTCACTCCACTAAGTTTCAGAAGTGAGCCAGTCCACTTCGAGTGAACCCCCACTCTTTTAGAGCAGAAATTTCACTCTGAAATCCGAGTGGCTGTGAATTTCTAACCTCCAACCTGAGACTTTCACTCCGAAAGAGTGGCAATTTCACTCGAAATTTCGACAAGCTCACTTCTGGCTGCCCGAAGAGTGAAATTTCACTCTAAAAATTTTAGAGAGTCTGAAACATTGTTTGTGAGCATTTCACTTGGTATCATGTGGTTCACTCAGGTTTGTTATAGGAAATTTCACTCCCTGTTGTTGTGATCCCGAAGAGAACACAAAGCTTCAGCGAACGTTCAAGTTAAATCTGTATAGATCGGGCCGAAGGTTCATTAGAGCTAACTTTTGGATTCACAAACATTTGACAAAGGTTCTACGGACGTTGAAATGTCCGCCTCGAAGTACGTTCAGGACACATAGATGGAACGTTAGCTGAAGGTTCATCGAAGGTTTGACGAATATCTATACTTATATTAATTTTGATAAATTCATATGAAAAATAAATCAATTGATAAACATAAATTATTATAAATTAATCTAAGTATAGATATTTTTGTGAAGCTCCTTCAAACCTTCGATGAACGTTCCATCTATGTTTCCTGAAAGTATTTTAAGGCGGACACTTCAAATATACAGATCTAATCTGAACGTTCGCTGAAGCTTCATGTTCTCTTCATTTTCGGGATGCTACACGAATGTATAAAAATCTTCTTGTATAGGAAATAAAATGAATTCAAGAATAAAAGAAACAGAACAATATATACCACGTATATTCGTAATAAATATTCACTTTGTTGCAATCGAGAATTTGTTCTCGTGTGAAAGTAGATTTAAATTTGCAATGTCAAAGAGAGGACTGGAGGTTTTTAATAGATTTTTTCATAGTATGTATGTACATACAAATCTGTATTACGAACTGAATCTATAAATAAGTTAACATAACCGTGATCCGTGATTATTGGTTCCCGCATTTGTGTACAACCTCAAAGTAAAGCGTTTCATACCATCGTACCTAAACTAAATGAAGTAATACTTTTGTTTGAATTGGATTATATGAAATTATTGCTACGCCGCGCAACAGGGAGTGTATGATAAGGATTCTGATATAGACTCTAGTGCTTCTTTTCTCCTATCATTTTATTTTTCTTCTCGCACAGATATAAACGGCAATTTATTGGGCCTTGGAAAATCTGTGCTCGATAAGTGTTTTAATAATTCAAGTCTTGATGTCCATGAGTATTCAACTGGAAACATTCAAACCCACATTTGTATTATTCAAATGATTTGTGGGGTCGAGTTAATGTGACGATTGATTAATGTTATCAATCTACTGGAATGTGAATTCTCTACGCTTAGAAAGTGGAGCAAATCTTTCTCTCTCAATACATTTGTTATTACTTGGCTTACCCAAGATCCGAGTGAAGTAATTTCCATTTTTTCTCCTCCAATCCTTATAGGGTTTTTTTCATATATATAAATCTTGAAGATACTTGAAATTAATTCATTTTTTAGTCAACATTTCATTTCGAAACAATAGTGGAAAGAAAGAACACAGATGTCTAATTTGAACTTGCTGATAAGTGGGACGGGGGGAAGGATGGAAAATAATAACAACTTGATTACAGTTTCCAAGTTCTTCGACGTATTGCATGCTCATAATAGAAAATTGAAGTCCCGAAAGACAAAGATAGTAACATGGTGGATTGATCAATCTTACATAATAGTTGAGAATTTTATCGCTTGATAACAATGACCGAGTTCGTCCTTGAATACAGTTCATGCAGAAATACGCACCCGGATAGCGGATAGGGAGATTTTCTGAACGTTTTCTCACAGAAAACGTCCAAATGAAATCCCAGGATGTTCTAAAAACGTCGCATGTACATAAAAATGTTCTGTGATGTTCAATTTATGTCCACCATGCGACGTTCTGGGGACGTGTTTAATAAAGATGCCAATGACGTTCTGCGATACTACGCATATGTTTGTGAAGGTTAGTTTTCGTGAAAGTACGTTTGGGAAACGTAACGAGGACGTCCCATGCAGGGCATATTCTAAGAAAATTTAAGAACTAACCGAAATAGTGGACACTCGATTTTCAAAAAAGAGAATATCTGTGTGACGAGTATTTCTTGAATCATTTGATCCCACACAGCACTACAGTCCCAGAAGAATTCATAAAAAATTCTTATTGAATTGATTGGTTTCTTTATGAAGTCTTCGAGAATTTTCGAGCTGTGAGAGATACTTCCTTAATTTTACTTTTGGCGTGAAGTCTTATTTTTTCAGAATGAATATCGTTTATCGAAACGAATTATCAATCGAATAACAAAATACTCTGCGGTTAAAACCCCAACATCTTGGAGTATATTCTTTGAATTAGGTTCTCACTTCTAAGGAGTTCACTCGAGAAGATAAAAACATCAATAATTATTCAATAGATTTTGTAAATTTGAATTTTTATTTCGTTTTTATAAACGATTTGAACTTCAAGAACATGAATTCACTATCTCCCTTGATATGAAGCGAAAGGCTTATTCTGTAACAGGGCAGTATTGAATACTCGATTTAAAAAAAGAAAAAGGAAAACATTTCACTAAAAATTGGGTAATTTCTCAAGAACTAGTCGTTTTTACGTTTTATAACTGATATCGTTGTCTTTTAGAACTAACTTTTTGGTAAGAACTGACCCTTATAATATGCCCTGGTTCCGTGGTGGATGAAAAAGACGTACCGGGAACGTATTCGGGTGCATCAAAAATGAACGTTTTCTGAACGTATTTAAACCTACTCCCCGGAGACAAAGCGCGCAGAACTAAGGTTATGTTTCTAAAACGTCCAGAAGACTTTCAATACTATCTGGGACAATCATGGAAACCCTTCCCGGAGAGATTGATGACTTATCCGACATCCGCTACGGCAAATATTACCTTTCAAATTTTTACCTTCAATAACATACGATTTATGAAAATTTGTTTCCACCTGTCACAATATTTTGCAAATATTATGATGAAAGAGTGACTTTGAATAGAAAATTCTCTTTTAATAGCGTGGTAACTATATCGTATATTCTATCCTCAACCACGGTTATTGTTCTATCCATAATCGGCTTATGACTAATCGAAGCAAGCATTTCTCATTGATTCTCTATAAACTGACGGTTAATTCAATCAAGAATTTGTTGCTGATGCAATTTCCACTGAACTTTGACAATCCAATAATAATATAAGACTTCTCTAGTAACCTGAGAACAAAATATCCCCAATTTATTCCAATCAAATAAGGTTCGTTGACTATCAACAAATCTTATTCGGCCCAAAGATATTTTGTTAATAATTAATAAGCTTTCTTCGTCACAAACAGTATATATCTGAAATAATTAAATAAAATAAAACAATGATGATCCCGATGTTGTTGATCCAAAGAGGAATACATCGTTCTGAAATTCGAAGTTTGGTTTCTTTGACCAATGAATTTCGAAATTGTCTGAAAGGTAAAAAAGAAATGGTTGCACTCTTCAAAAGAGGTTTCAATCATGTTTTTTCCAAACGATTTTGCAGAATTACAAATTCACTTTCAAAGTGAAATCACTCTCAGCAATCAGTATTCCGATTGTTCGATTATTTTTTCCGCATAGATTGGTCAGAACAGAGACAAAGTCATCGTGTAGAAGTATAAAATCGTCCTATTCGCTACTACGTTGAATAAATTCGTTTCTTCAAGCCCAAACAATCAATCCATCATAGACAAAATTTTGAGGACAAATAAAACTGTGTCGTGTCCTGACAATTGTGATTTTGATACGCACGTGTCAATGATGACACTACTTTTCTTCTTCAGATTTTAACGCACTCAATGATTTGTGTTATCCTGATCCTAACTGCCAGTCGAATTGGCGAGGCGATTTTAATTATTGCCTCTTCGAGCTAAAAATACTCTTGACCGCCTTCCCGGGTAGACAGACGGTCAGTGGTATTCTTCACCCTACTACTACTATTACTATCATCACCACTTCTGTTGCTGGTAACCACCACAATACCACTACACTAGCCATTCTCAACTGAAGAGATCGATTCTATTCATTGCAGTATAAAATCAGTGTAATGATGTAGGGTGATACAAGGAAATGATACACACGATGATTCGAAAGGACAGGTCAAACTCGTACGACAGATCTTGTTTTTCCTTATACGTGAGGGATTTTATCACTTCCTAGCGCTTGAGGAACTCGAAAGGAATAGAAAATGGAAGTGAAAAGATCGTTATTCCAAACTTTATATATACCATACTTGAGCTCGATTTTAGATTTCTGTTCAAATAATCGTAATTCTATTATCAAATCCAAGTGGAATAATATGCTGTTACCATCCATTCGAATTCTGATCAGTGAAAATGATACGATCTGGTGAGAAGTGCCAGTTTATCGATTCATCAAGTACGGGTGATGATGATAGTGTGTGCTATATTGATGGATCGATAGTACGGCAACCCTTGCTAAATCGTATCCTTTTTGCACGAGAGATTGAGTTACACATCCGTTACTCTCACGCCTTTTTCAAATTTACAAACATTGTATACGCATAGAAAGATATTTCATTGGAAAAGGAACTCTCAGATTCACATATTTAACATATGATTCAACGGAGGCGTGTATTTTCGAAGAAATCAGTCATGGTAATGATAGGTCATTTCGTGGAATGGAAGTATTTTATATTCTCAATCATAAGTAAATTCCAGGGAATAGAAATTCCGATCACTGAATCACATCAGGTGCGGAGATATAAGTGTACTCGCACCTACATTGTAATGATAAACATGACTAAATTGGATCATGCAGCCTAGGGTAACTTGTAATCTTGTCATGACGAAAGGATTGCGTGGGATTAGACAAAATAATTTGATTAGGATTTGTCGTAAGCCTTGCGGCAAGGACATGTGATATCGTCCCTATGATATCCAACATATATTTAAACCGGTTTTTATTACCATACTTCGAACGGCTAATTGTTTTTACATACACTGACAGAAGAAATCAAAATTTAATACTACGAAATACACCTCAGGATGAGAAACGAGGATAGAATAAAAATAATTCATCATTCACATGTGCGTGTATCATCGTGTGCGAAATTTGCTAAAATGTTTTATTTTCCAAATCCAAGATAAAAGCATGTGTAACAGCTATTCAACCGTGTATTGGTTGTCCCAATCTATAAAATAGATCGGAAAGCTATATCCCTCATTTGATATAAAGATACCCAAGCGGACAGGGAAAAGAAAAAATAACAGTCGGAAGGAGCAATAAATTGGTTTTCGCATTTTTCTCTCTTATTCTTCCTCTTCTTTTTCTTGATTGCCCAAGACGAAGTGATCGTCCGTCGTCCATTTTCAACAGATACTAGAGCAGAAATTTCAATCTCTTGACACTTAACCGAGCACAGGGGAAAAACGAGTTTTCTCGGCTATCCTCTCTGTTATTCGATAAAACTTGTCAGGTTCTGCGGGAAAGGTCGTTGGCGACGAACCTACGCAGTATTATATTTATATGAAATCCATGTGCGTGTACTTGTACAACAATCCACCGACTTTTCTCATCCGAGTTGTAATCTGAAGAACATTATCTTTATCCTTGTTGGCGTCACGATTTTTTTTACGTTTCAAATTATATATACAAGAAGCTATTTCGTGTGTTGAAATTTCACTGAGAACGGTTGGATTTATCAAAATTGCTCCGCTGCTGCTCTCTTGATGTCTCAATTCACATCTCAGATTTTTTTGAAAGATAATATCAAATGAGTGCGGACTCGTGGTTTTGTGTATAAAATAAACTTTCATGGTTCAACACATAATAAAAAATACTCGATAATTTGATAATTGTTAACGCCGATGCAGTATCGAGAATGATGAAGATGAACCAAGATTCGACTCCCTACTTGAAACACCCCACAATGACTAATACCGATTCAGATTACTCTTTTTAAATTCTCAATCTCTTCCAATATCTGCATTATCTAGAATCGCACAATAAAGAAGAGTATAAATTTTCAATGACTGCAATTTGTGTGAATTATTTCTTAAAAAAAATAACCTTATATCCGATTTTTGGTTCACAAGCAAAATAACGTAGCCATTTCACTGTCATTGCTTTACCAAAGCATTAATAGTATTCCCTTATAACTGTATCTTAGCTGACATACGATGTGACAGAAAGTCTATGTTTATCTTCGGCAAAAGATGTCATTCAAATTCATCCGATAAACCCGCGAATAATCAGAAAGTAGAACAATGTAATTCTAAATATTATCCATCGGAAACGTGAAACGACTTCAAATAAGGTCACGATAATCCTTGGCGAAAAAATACTCAATTTTATATGAGTGCACTTGCGATGAATGTTTGATCATTCGCAACTGTATATATATGCATCATTGTTGCTTTGTTGTGACCGTACGGGATTACATAATATTGTTAATGTTGAGTATATCCTGTTCCACACGACTGACGTAATTTTCAAAAGAGTATTAGTTATTGTTATATCTCACAATCATTTCACCCGTTAGGTTATGAAAAATGACTTCCGTGCTGGAAAACCTCCTCTGAGAACTTGTACAGAGATCGGAACGCTAGTCTAGAAGGTGCTAAGAATTCTTGCCGCAGACTGAAAATCTCTGGGAAACTTTGGAAATTGGATATTTCCATGAGAGATGAATACAGAAGTGTGGATCTATTAATGTGGGAGTAAAGAACAGAAGAAGCGATAGCGGTTCATTGAGGATTGAGAATTGGAGTCACGTTTCGACGCTGAATGGATTTTAAAGCTGACACGATCGTGGAATAAATGTACATAACGTTTTATGGAAATGCTTTGTTCACCTTTAATCTAATGTGAGTCTTTCTCTAATGCACGATAAGAAAAAAGGGTCTTGTTCATTCAAATTGAGTGATCCGCTTAGAATTAATTTGTATAAATTATGAATCCATTCGGTGAGATTCTTAATGAGATGTTTAATCATCCAGGTGCGTGATTCTTCACAATTTTTACAATCCTTGATGATTTATGGTGTTTGTTTCATTCGCACTTCGTCGTGAATCGAACTTTGATTTACGATAAATTATCAAAGGAATGGAATAGAAGTTACAATTGATTGATGCACATTGATGTTTACGCACCGAAAGAATTTTATTTAAAAAGTTACCGTGAAATTTCAGTGATCGAGAGACAAGTAGGTATTGTTGAAAATATTATTGTGTATTTTGTAAAACTGACAGGCATTACTTTACAGACTGCACAGTAATATTTTAAAGAATTTCTACTTGTTCTTCGATTTCTGGAATTTCACGATCATTTTTACAACAAAATTCTTTCGTTATACATGTCGTTTATTTTATGAGGATCATTGAATGCATGAAACTTACAGTGAAAGAATTTTCTTGTAAACATTACCGTAGAATTACAGTAACCGAGGAACGAATGGAAATGCTTCAAAAAATTACTGCACACATTTTTTGCTGTCACAGCTGACAAAATCGCTATTTTAGCCAACAAGATTGCTGTGATAGGGGGAAGCAAATTTAGATTTCGCTAATATCCTTCTCCGTGTGAATTTCCAAACAGTTTGGAGAGGTAGGTCTCGTAAATTTGACAGATCAGCACTGTAATTTTCGAAAGAATTCTCACTTAGTCTCTCGATTACTGCCATTTCGCGGCAATTCTGACAAATAGTTTATTCGGTGTATGGAAAACATTGTTGAGGATGAGAATAAAAATAAAACAGGTATACATTATTCACCTTTCTCAAGTAAACAACGTTGATAAATATCAACCCTAGTAAAAGTGATAACAGCGGTTGTCCAGCACCCCTGCAGTCAAGCTAGTCGCTAGAGAGAGTCTTGACATAAACCGAAGGGAAGTTGCAATTATTTTTGCTCGAGGTTATGGGTTACGGTCGCCAAAAAAATTATAATGGAAGGTATTAACAAGAGCTGCAAATGGGGGTGTATAATACGCCAACATCTCTGATAAAACCTCTTCATCAACAGCAACGGAAAATTTCAGTATTTTCGGATTTTCCATGATTCGTTTGTACTTGGCAGTAAATTCGCTTCGAATGCTGAATATATTTATGAATTCATAATTTTTTCACGGAGCACAAGATATTTGAGAAATTTATTGCCTGTATGACATCATCCGTCAAATTTCACATAACGATCACGCAAAAATGAGCGGGAAGTATTTTTGAAATGATATGTAAGATGGTGAGTGCGATTATGAAAAATATTGAGCTCACTCGATATAAAATTTGTGAACATTATTCAAAAATCATATATTTCATAGATCATTATACGATTAAAAATGGGACGACCCTGAAGTATAGGGATGAAATAGTTGAGTAGCCTACCTGAATCGATTGATCGGAAAAGTGAAGTGAGCAATTCTTCCCGTCCAGCCACTATTGCAATAGTAACCTCGTATTTTCTCAAAACTATCACACTACACTTGAAAAAAAATTTCTTCAAACCAAATAAATAGTTTATTTGTCCTCTCTCCATAAAATATTTCTTAGGATCAATGAAATATTCAATCGAATCGAACAATGAAATGCTTGCCTCGAATAAATTGGTCTCCTAAAGAAATAATTTCTTCGCCACAAGTAATCAGTTTTTGCATCTAAATGAATATTCAATTTCTACGAATAAATATTTCGTGGAGAAAGGACAAATAAATATTTTTTCCAGTGTATGTATTTTGCACTCTCCACTTGTTTTAGCTTTTTTGCAATCTTTTTCAATTCTGTACTGTTTTGTTATGTAGAAACTAGCGACAGGAATATTCGATGATGAAAAAGTTGTGTAAACATTTTTTTTTGCGTAACGAACATTGGTATTTGATAAAAAATACACAAAACTCGATGTATTGCAAACTCGAATGATAAGAATCTCAATTGTGATACCGACAGTGACCGGAATATTGAAAATTGAACCTAATCTTATATATCAATGTTGTTTATTGTAGGGATCCTTTAATGAGGGATCGGACAATCAACTGCTGATTACGGATTGGTCGGCCGCCATTAGTGGGATAGGTACTGATATTTATGAAAATATTCGAGATACATATTTAAAGTCAGCTTATTCATGTATAATACTTACAATTAACTGAATTTGAAACATTCTTCGAACAAAGCATGTAAATACATTTGAGAAAAATGATTTTAATAAAATAACATACACTATGCATGCTTAACTAAACTATAGAAAGAACTGGAAGTATCCCACTAATAGCGACTGATTGTCCGATCCCTCATTAAAGGATCCCTAGTTTATTGTGATTGTGTTTCGATATTTAGGTTATCATGACGGAATGAGAAGGATCACCTTAAGGGCACTTAAGTATCAACAAAAGCGAGTCAAATTTTGCACCAACTTTTTTCATAAATTACGCGTTCAATGCACATTTTCAATGGATAAAAATAAAATCCACGATCAGGATTAGACCTTAAAGTTAAATTTCAGTCTTTTTCTGATTTTCTGGCGAGTATAAGAGGATTTTAGAAGTAATAACTTTTTGTAATTTTGTTTTCCAATACTTACAAACTATGAAGAAACCTAAATTGATATTCAGAGTCCAATCTCAGGTATCTACTTAATTATTTTCGATTTCACATTCATTTTTATTGAGTAATTTATGAGGAAAGTTGACGCAACATTTTATCCGCTCCTCTTAATGATCGAGTGCCCTTGAACATTCAATTTTCCACAAATAATTTATTGCAATAGTTTTCCAAATGCGACCTAAATGATCGCATTTCGTGACCGCAACCCGTAAGGTAACCCATGCAGAAAGGAAAACACAGGCCGAAAGTGGCTGAGTACTGCTGCCAGAGTTGCCAGTACTGGCAAATCCGAAGCTACCAAAGCTATCAAAACTGGCAAGAAGTCGGCATGATAACATCATTTCACATAAGGGCCTGTATAACATTCAAAACCGTGTCAGTACTGTTCGTTCGTATGCGCCAACTATGGTAGAATTCTGTCATTCCAACCATGTCCAAACGGTGTCGATTTAATACTGGGCCAACACTGTCTGTACACTGAAATCAATACCGTTTGAAATTCATCGAATAGTTCGTGCCAATTTGAAAATAATAATGACCCTGGATAGAAACAATTGTTCTGCCAAAGTTTGGCAAATATAACCTTGCCAGTACCAGGCCGTTCGTCGACTTTGGCAATTTATATCATCACAGATGAATCAATGTTGAAATCATTGTTCGCTGCATTATCATGATAATTATATGTAAATTCAACTTCCAACAGGACCCCTCAGTAGAAAAGGGATCATCAACGTAATTGTAACGAGTATCATTTTGAGTATTATTTCAACAGTACTATATTTTTTCTTCATGTTGATGAGATGTTTCAGATAAATGGATGACACATTACACATGAATTATGAATTGTGATTTTGATTTTTGGTTCTGCTCTGAGGATCTTCATCTTTCATCTTTTTCGATGCAAGGAGATTTTCGTACGATTCTGTGGATTTTGAGCTCTCCATGAGAAAAATTGGATTTCCGCGAGAGTGAAAAATCCGATATTCAGTACAACATGCTTTCCTGTCAGCATTTCCATTACCGTGGAAAAAGTATCACGCATGGAGGAGAAAAATGTTTCAAAAATTACTATATTTCTCCGGAATTAGCAGGCTGAGTGAAAAGATCACTGTTATTGTCAGACAGGGTAATAAAAATATGTGATTCATTAGACATCGCTTAGCGTGCGCATGTAACCTTGTACACGATCAATCGTTGTATCGTTACTACCCTGACTGATAATAACAGTGATAATTTTTCACTCATCTTGCTAATAGGAAAGCAGAAATGTAATAAAATTCATACTCTTGGATATGTAGATATCGAGATCACGTATGAAATTTCTAAGATTTCATTTTGTGTTATATAATTGTGTACACGCATTGTTGCAGCATATTTGGAAATCTGATAGAAGTCACTTACGATATGCAAACCAAGCTAATCAATGTTTATTAAATATCATTTTAAAAAGATAAACATCAAATATCACCTCTTAACAGAAGATGGCAACATTCCAGGTGTATTTTTTCAAACGTATTCGAAGCATCATCGAATAAAGAGGAAGAAGCATGAGAAAATTACAACGTATAATACAAAACTGCTGATTCAAAAGGTGAATTCGTTTATACTGATTATGTTAGTCTCGATGAAAAATGTTTGAAAAATCGAAAGGACATGCAATCATGTCAACTTTCTTGTTTACACCATTCTATTGTTCATCTGTACAATGAATTGTATATCATTTTTTTCTCTCTAAGAAGCATAACAGAATGCTTTAGATGTATTGTGAACAAACTATAATCAATGTTCATTCGAATGATATTCAAAGAACTGTAGGAATAGACAAATGTATTCTGAAAATACCATATCTGAGATCCCAACCACGTAATCTTCTTAGAAGAATTTTATAACTTCATTTGAATCATCGAATGATAATTCTATTTGTTTCGTCTAACTAAGAATACTGGGAAAGTTTCCAATATTCGTCAAATCTGAATGTTTACCTCGGAACAATTTTCTTATCCAAACAAAATTCAGTATTACATGTCTAATTTTGAAAGAGAACATTATGGTTTTCGTTCAAAATTGCACAGAGCTTAGAATTCTCAAATGATGAACTCAGACTCATATTATTCGATCGAGTTCGGAAGAGTACAAGTTTATGATTCAAGTCTTTCTTTCACATATCAATGACCCTAGTAATTTATAATATATTGTTCTCTTCGTGTATATAAGGATTGTATACGCCATGAAAAATGTTTCATAAATATTCAAAAGCATATTTGACGCGTAGAATTAAAATGAAGAGAAATATAATTTCACGTCATTTATTAAATAATGATAGGTGTGGTTGTGAACCACTGGTCAGCGTTAAACTTAATCGCTTCTGGGTAGTTTTTGGCTCATTCAATTATACGTTTGCTGGATGAATATTGTATAAACTGTCAGACATCAATGAATTCTGTGACGATATTCCGGTATAGGAACGTGGTTACGAAATAATGAAGAACAGCTCTTGAAATATAATTATTTGATTGACGCATAACCATCCCTAGTTGTATTGTAGCTTTCAAATACCTCATGAATAGTTCATTTGCTTTATTAGACACTCATATTCGAGACGTTTATGGAAATATCAAAGCGATGTTGAAGTTAGTCAAGCACCAGAAGGAGTGGATACAATTGAAATGAGCCTATGAGTCTTCATATTCCAATCTTGGTTGTGGACTTCATTGGATGCTTCTGACCCTACTCTAACTTGCTTTCCAAGGAAGTAGAATAGAGTGGGAAATTTTTTCAATTTTTCAATTAGTTGAAAGATAACCCACTCCACTGTACTCCCTCGGTGTCGGGAGCACCTATTGTAGCACATCGAAAGTTTTCGGTCAATGCGTAATTCACGGGAGATAATCGACGCGAAATATCATACGCTTATTTTTATGCTTGAAGCTTTTAGAGCTCCGCGGTTTATTGATCCGTCTTCGTTCGCTGGCATTCTGACAATGTGAACAACATTCAATTCAACGAGAGGAATTATATTGAAGTTGAGTCAACTACCACAAGAGCGTAATTCACGAAACTTTATAGACTTTCGCAAAAACCGTATCAGAGACTAACGAGAGTTTTGGCGCTAGCAGGGAGCTTGAAAGGGTTCAGCGAGTGCCGATATAACGCTTGCTGCGGTGAATATTCGGTAGATTTGAGTATATTCTGATAAGCACGGAGAAAAAAATTTGCTGACTCGGGAAATCGAGGTATTATATATAGAATAGCAAATCTTTTTGCTGAAACTAACTGGAAATTCACTGACGCAGCTAACTGGATTGCTGGGGGAGCAACTTGATCAACTGAAACACCGAATTTTTCAGTGTAAATATACAGAATAACGAATAGGTTTTGTTAGAGAAGTTGACATTTTTTGCTGCCACTGCTAAAATATCACTGAAGTAGTTAACAAGATTGCTTCGATAGGAAATAGATTATACGAAAAAAAGTCAGTTGTTAATTTCACCGGAGCTCTGGTTACTATATATAGACAGCAAGGAATATTCCCAACCAGGAATTTACAACAGACGCAGTAGGGGGAAGTCTTCCAGTACCAGACACTTAAGGTTTTTAATGGTTCATAAAAAAATAAAATACATAGGAACTTCAATATTTTTTTTTTATAATAAACTTTTGACAGTTTTTAACAATACAATTAATATTCACATATTCATTTTATTTGGAAATAACGAAAAAATATATTTGTATTTAATACTAAAAATTGACGAGTTTGGAAAGTGACACCTACAGAGGTGTGAAAATTATTAGGATAATTGTTATTTCCAAAAGAACTCCAACTTTTGCCTCAGATTATGCATTTATCTGTGGGGGAGTACTATTTTGTCTGATTGTTGATATAGCAGTCTTTCATCCTTCCATTTCTTAGTTGATAAAAATTGAAACAATTTTTCTTTCCAATCTTTTTTTTCAATTCCAATGATCTCAACACCTCGATCTCAAACTCAACAGTATGTGACGATAGATACCCGCTGGGAATTTAGAATAGTTAACAACAAATTCCGACTGGGATTTTTATTGGTTTCATCGTAACTCAACTATCATGCCTTGTCGTGTACATAAATTTTATACAATGAAACACCAGTTCTTAATATGAAAATATTGCACATTGTTAGTTATTTAAAGACTCATAATGAAAAAGAACTCTGTACAAATGAGATTGTTATATAGTAATCATGGAATATTCCTTCGTTCAAAAATGGGGAGCTTAAGAACTATTTATATCAAGAAATAAAACCAGTACTGCATGAATGATTGCATTCCCCTAGAGGAAAGTTGGAACAGTTTTGGAAATCACAATTATTCTAATAATTTTCACACCTCTGTAGTACCGGACGCTTATAGAAAAAAAAGAAGAAAAGTAATTTTCAAAATTATCTAATCTTGCAGCGATCACAAATATAATTATCAGAGCATTCAGGAACATCCGCGCACGCCTCATGGGCCCATTCTTCACAATTTTGACACTGAATCCAGCCTTCATCATTGTTTTCAAATATGTACATGTAAAAGTTAGGAGCGACACAAAAATATATAAGACTCAAATATGAATTGATTTTTGGGAAGGCGCGCATGCACATAGCCACCTAGCGGTACGTTTTGTCACTTCGCTCAATGTACGTATTCAAACTATGCAACAAATATACAGGTATGTATTGTTTTCAGTTCGATAGATATTCTCAGTGTCCTGTACTAAGTGCCGTCCGGCGTCACGGGACTTCCCCCTACTGGCCAAGACTGGCAGAATACTGGCATTTGTCTGGGATGATAACGCTATTCTGTACTGACGATTTAGTACTAATACTCTGATTGACAATCAGTGCAGTACCTGTATTGAATCAGTACCTCAGTGTTGCCAGAAGATTACATTTGTTACATTTTACGTAAATTTCGACCCTCTCATGTAACATGGATGTAACATTTTTTCAAGCGTCAAACTTTAACGCAAGAATGCAAGGCTGCATATTGCCGGAAAATATTATGTAACTTTTGAACTGGAAATGTAACTTTTTTCTAATCTACACGTAATATTTGATCAAGGTGCTCTGGCAATACTGCAGTACCTGGCCATATTAAGCTCTTAGTACTGGTTTACCAGTGCAGGCGTAGTACTGTATTTCTATGTATCCAGTGTCGATTCCGTAAGTGTTGGTCAAGTGTTGGAGACCCAATACTGGCACCGTACTGCATCTGTTGTCAACATTGGCATAACTTGGATTTTTCTGATAAGGTTTGTCACCTTCACCGGAATTCTTGTTAAAAATACTGAAAACTTGATCAATTCAACAAGAATTCCGACGGAGGTGACAGATATTTCTCGCTCTCCATGCAGTGACTCAAGCTCTAGTGAAATTTAGAGTTGAAATTACAGCATTGCACTTCCCTGATTAATACACTCAGAACCCAATTCTTTTGCCCTCATTCTGATAAGTCTTGTTTCCAATGGAAAAATTTTGCATTGATTTGAAATCACATTCTGGCGAATTCAAGAAGGAATATATTTTTGTTTCAATCTGATGAAAACTTTTTTCCATTTAACTGAATTTTTTTCCCATTGAAAAAAAGATTTATTGGAATGAGGGCACAGAAAATTTCCTTTCAGTCTAAGAAGTTGGATTCTTAGTGTATACGCTGTTTTTCCACCCAAGTAATACAAGGCTACTGCATTTTTGTACTCACATTTCATATTTCCTTTCAAATGTTGAATAATACTACGAAAAACCTGTTTTCGAAAATCCAGGGAATAATGAAAACGATATTATGGACTTTTCCTTGTATTATTTCTTGTTTTTGTGCGACATTTTTGCTATCTTGTTCACAAAGTAAAATTCTACTCAGAGAAATGAATAGTTCTGAATCTTACAAACGCATGTTTCATGGACGATCTACGAGTAGGCAGCAACAAACGATCATGACAGTTTTGAGATGTTCTTTAGGTGTTTACAGAGGATTTATAACTGAATCTTCTGAATATTCTGAGAATACATCCTTCTATTTATGAACTGAACAATCCAATAAAATTGAGGAATAGATTCTCTCAATTGAATCCCTTCATCACAACATTTTACCGAACTCACCAATCTCTCTTGCAGGAGTCTGAAAATTTGTATGATACTAACAAAATTTAATAAAGATTTAATATTTCAGATGAAATGAGGTTTATTTTAGAATTCTTAGGTCTTGAAAAACTATCCATGCTGATGTTTCAATCAGCATATCAACACATGGAAAGGCAACGAAAATGTACCCTCTACACTCGTTCAGCGTTTCGCAAGTTTTTATGATGCTTACGTCAATAGATTCCTACGAAAATGTTTTGAAGCATAAACTATTATGCAAAAATGTTTTTACTCCATAGTACGCTTTTTTGTTCCACATTGCTCAGGATGTTTTTTTTTTAGGTATATATATATATATATATGTATATTTATACGCAGCGAGGTAACCTGACTTTTGATGAGCTTCAATTTCGTTATCAATTTAGTTCCAAAGTTGTACGTTATTCATTTTACAATGTACTCATCATTCTCAACATGATAATAAAGTACCTTACACCGTTCTATACATAATTCAAATCAACTGTGGCTTTCTCATGAAATGAATCCATCAGAATCATGAAATTGTTAAAGAATCCTTAGAATGTTTTCAAAAGGAATAAATAACGTGATTCATGTAAATTCTCGTTTCCGTTATCGTTGATGGATTCCATTTGCAAAACAGTATATTAATGTTTTTATGATATTGTTTTAGTGTTCAATGTGCGCACAGGCTGTAATAGTCAAGTCCATGTATACGACACTCTATACTGTTTCTATACAATTCAGTGGCAAAAATTTGTTCCCCGACCAGATGGCGTTACTGTGAATTCCGGCGTACAATCTCTTTGCCCCTGACTCCCCTCATCGACTAATTAAACATAAACAAAAACAGTGTCATCCGCGGTCAACCTCAAAAATTATTTCCAAACCTTATTATTTTATGTATGTTGGTATGCATTCAAATAACAATGAGATAAAATGATAATAATAATTGAAAAACTTACGACTTTATGTATTGCAGAAAATTTTGGATACATGTATATAGTTGCAAACGTGGTAAATAATTTGAAAAGTCAATTGAAATGCAGTAATCGAGAGAAGCGGTGTATTGTATCGTTGTGCAATTTTGATAAAACTGAACTGAATTTGAGCTGGTTCAAAGTGTCTCTTCACAAGAATCATAAAATTATTAGGGGAAAAAATGTTGAGACGTAATTTGAAAGATTCTCACACCATATGTGAAAAATATTTCATGAAAAATAATATTCTTTTTCAAACGTTGCAAAAAAAGTCCGAAAATCGTGTGTATTAGAATATTATTCTTGATAATGCTGTTTAAATTCTCTTATTTATCATTACTTTAAATCTTACTTATTTTTTTTTATTATAAATCCTGCTTTCAAATGACCGGATCGACTACCAGCGCCACCACGATCAAAGGGAACAAATTTTTGCCACGGCTAAGTTCGAGTGTCACCTAGGTGGTCAAGTCTTATTATGCACGTTTTGCATGGACAACGACTGTTTTGTTGGCTCAGAATTTCCAGCTGTTTCAGCTATTCAATTAGCTGTAGCTGCAAATGATTTGCAAAGACAGGACGTTTGATTTCGAGTATTATGAACGGGGAGAATTTTATCGCATAGATTGATATAATAATTTAGTAATAGCGCACCATACTAACACTGTAATTAACGCATAATAATAAACTATAGCGCATACCACGTGCTATTGGGTATTAAGAAAATTATTATAGTAAAATATGGACGGATACCAAGCATGCATAGCGGAGAGAAGTAGGGGAATTCATATATGCATTGTGCATAGGAAGAATCCGGAAATTGATTACAATGTACATTTAGTCGGTTTGTATCTATCGATAGAATTTGTTGTACCTTCAACGTAGGTGTACCGTTTCTATTGTAACATGGATATCGCAAAAATTCTTGAAAACAAAAGGGAATAATATTTCAAGTGCAAGTATCTGATCAATTCGATGAACATTTTATTGATTTACTTTAGTATAAAATTTCCCTCTGTGCAGTTTGAAACTTGACATATTAATCTATTTTTACACGAAACGGATGCAAGGAAGAATTTTCGCCTCGGTAACTTTTTTAATAAGTGAGAAGTTGTCTTGAAAGTCGATAATATGCAACCCTATGAAACTTACGGTCATTCTACGAAAGAAATCAAAATAATATTCACTGACATGTAATATAATTCAATCATTCAGCTACAGTTCACAAAAAATTATACACAAACTCATTTTAATAATAATAATATCTACTATGTCAAATCTTGAAAGCTTCCAAGCGAAAGAGAAAGCACACAAAATTATGCGCGAATTTGTTTATCAAAAGAAATAGAAGATGAATTTTCATTCCGTAATGCTTGGGAAATATCATCAGATGAATTTGGAAAATTTTTCCAGTAAAAGAAAAATTATTCGAAAAATTTGTCTAACAAATATTTTAACCATACCTGAACTCAAAATTTTTGAAAAGCCTTTTGCCAGATCTGTTCCAAGTGAATCCAATATTTCCGCAAATTAGACTCCTCAGTTTCAGCCAGATTTCTTAGAGATCGTTGTGATAGCAATGTTTTCTACGCGGGCATTTGCTTTGATGGGAGGAAAAAAACTTATGTCACAAGATTATTTTGTTATTTTCAAACGCGTGGCACGTCATCCTAAAGGAAAAATATGATAAAAAAAGGCCGAGTATTCGTATCAGGCTTCAAAATAGATGAGTTTTTGTTAAATCATTTCCTTAACACAGAAGTGGGTGGCCTTGAATTAAACGTACATATGTTACAAACAATACTCGATGAGCACTTCTTCCACCTTCTAATAGAATTTCAATTCGTTTTGCATTGGAATTGATTAATTCTTTTAATTCATTAATAATTCTGAATCTTATTTCATTAGAGAAAGTGGAGGTATTTGCGTTTTAGTAATTCCGCATTCTCGATCGCAAATTCATTTTCATAAATGATTCAAACTTGAATAATATTTTTTCAATAACTTTTGATGACAAATATAATGCTTGAAAAATACTACAAATGAAAAGGCTCAGAGTTGAACACAGGAGTGTGCAAGGTCCAGCGGTTATATTTGATAAAAATGATTTCAAGAAATATACAAGGTATCGATTGATCAATATTACTTCACTCTGGAAACTCTATTTTACTTCAAATAATTGAAAATTCTTTCACAACTTTTAAACACAATTGCATGAATTATGTAGATTTTTCTTATCTCTTCTGAATTTTATGTATGTAAATCTTCATATCAGAATATGATATTTCAAAAACAAGTAAAAATCAGATATATAATATCCTAACATCAAACGACAGTATATTTCTAATCCATTGTAAAACTTACTTACAAATGTAATGTATTGAAACATATCTATAACAATATTCAACGCTATCCAGATCGTGCATATTGATAAGATATATCATCCTCGCTTTGCAACTCTACATAATGTCTGTAAATATGCACGGATGAAGTGATTTAAATAATTTCAGTTCAGATTTCCTCGCATGTATGGGAGTGAGAATAATAAATATCACATGTAGTGAAAATTTCATAAGGCTAGTAATGATCATCCTTATGGAACAAAAGAACCATCTACCTCAAACATTATAGTAGGTACATGAAAATCGATACTTTGTGCAGTTAACATTTGTAATGTGAGCAGATATGATCATTTAGAACACGTGGGATGTTCCCTTCCCATCATCTTCCCTATCATCATGCTGCTTCTTAACTCATCTGTACCATACATGAATTCTTTACCATGTATATCTCATCGATCTTCGTCATTCGAACTCAGTAATGACCCTCTTGATTCAATAATATGGTGATTTTTCTTTTATTTCGATCTCAATGACCTGCTTAGGGGTGAATCATGTCATTTTAATGATCATGAATGGTTTGATTTATGTGACGTGTTATACGATTCCACCAAACGTGTCTTTAGTTACACCAGGAAATTTGAATCGTAAAAGAAATTTGAATCGAATTGTATCTGTTTGACATGAGATCATCGGAATCGGATTATTTTCCCATCAGGGAGAAATCATTTCAACTGAATAAACTATCGAATTCTCAGAGAGAATCAAAGTTATTGGTCTGTTTTCATACCGTTTAATAAACGCCCACACGGTACGAAATATTTTATGCATCTATAAAACATGTATACCATCCGAAGAAGGGGAAAGTAATCATTACGATGACTGGAGGAAGATTACCTTCCGATGGAGGAGGAAGATGTGAGGGAAAAACAAATCAGTCACTTCAATGTAATTGCGAATTGAAGTTTAATTTATCAACTTCAATTTCTATGAAAATTTTGATAGGAAGTATGCAAATTTCATTGAGATTTGGCGAAAAACTGAAATCCTGGATGTTTAAATATATTCAACAGGGTTGAAAATTGTTGCTGATAGGTTTCATTGGTATTGAATATAGGGATGATATCAAATTTTCACGAAATTTTTCATTTCAATTTCCACTGCGAGAAATATAGCTAGTTACCGTAGCTGAAATTAAGCTTCCCCAGTTGAATTTCACGTGGTGTCCGAAATATTGATAGAACAGCTTATTCGATGAGTTGAATTTTTCATTTACAGTAACTAAATTTCTTAATTGTCTAATATTCGACTCGACTTTTTTTCTCAATTTATCCTCAAACTTCGAAGAAATGAACAGTGGATGTGAAATGAGAATTCAAGATAGCAAACATCAATATATGGTGACATCGAACCATGGCATATTTTTCATTGAACCCATTCGTAATTACAACACCCTTCAAATCACAATAAAAAGTAGCATGAAAAGAAGCGAAGAATTACAATTAAGGGGCACACCTAGTGTGACCGCCTAAAAAAAAGGTGATTTTTGGGAATTTTTTCTTTAAAAACTGCTGCATGAAATTCTTTAAAATTTGGATGGTTTATTTATACATTAATAATGAGTATTCAGTAAAATTTTTGGATCAAAATAATCAAATCGCAAGGAGTTATAAGGAATCTCCCGAATGGAAAAAAAAAGTTGCCCCACTGCTGGGATGATTCCGGCCTTCCCCGTGGCTGAAATCAAAAAAGGTGAAAGTATTATTAAACTAGAAGGTATAGTCCATACCATGAACCTCCACTTTGAAAAAAAATTGAAATCCAACAAAATGGCAGAGTTTTGAAAAAAAAATGTCGAATTTTGCTCGAAAAATGATTTTTCGCCTGCCAAAATTATATTTTTCATGCAATCGAAAAACTGGAGGTTCATGGTACGGAGAAACATATACAAAATGCGCAGAAACAAAAATCAAAGCGATCGGACGATTTGTCTTGGAGTTACAACCCCAGCAAATTTGAAAAATGTAGTTTCGAGAAAAACGCGTTTGAAGATAAAATGATGGATTTCATTGTTATAAATAGATAAAACTCATACTTACAGCTAATCTGCTATTCCAGGTCCATACAATTCACCTTCATCATGAGTACCTTTTCGGTTTGAATACACAAGTTTTTCACTGATTTTTATGAAAATAACTCATGAAGTGTTCAGTGTAACGGTCATAGTAAATAAATGTATCTAGCTCCGAAACGCGAATTTCTGACTACTGAGCAGAGCAGCTACTCTTTAAAAGGCTGTAACTCGAAAACTATTTGAGATATTCATTTGAAATTTCAATATGTTATTCTTGAAGGTACAAACTATCGAAATATGCAAGAAAAATCGATTTTTTCAAAGTGTCACACTAGGTGTGCTCCCTAAAATTTGGGATGAAAAAATGTAAGTTTTATAAACTATACATGTCAACTTTATTGTTTCCTTCAAAAAACCAAGTCATATAAAAGTCATCAAGATATCAATTTTATCAATTGTGAGCTCAAAAGCCAGATCCATTTATTTACCTCGAATCCAGTGAAAATACTAGACATAGACTAAGTTAGACTCAGTAAAGATTATTTAAAATTCATATGAAAAGTTGTACCATTTCTCAAGTGATATTAATTTCGAAACAAAAAATACCCCAATAAAGCACAGAATGTCTCAATACTATTTCCAGAATATTACTGCACCGAGCTTTTATTGATTTCTTTCAAGATCATTCAAATTTGATATCCGTTTGGTATGCATATCTATGAATATTCCAATTTATTGAAAGTTTTATTTTACTGGTTCTAATGGACAATTATTTTGAGATATGTATGGAAATGTTTAGGCAACCGTTAATAAATTCTACTTCAATTTCAGTACCTCCGTATCATCAAAAATGTTATTCACTAATTGGAATTCTATGTAGGTCTCTTGATTTTTTCAAGCAGTTGTTCAACTGAACTGAAAACCTCCTTTTTCTTGGGATCATGAAAGAGTAGGCTTATCGTGATCAAACGCAAGGTCTTTAAAATTCATCAATTTTACATATTTAGTATGAACTATTCCTTTCACTTGCCCTAATAACTGGTAGTATCTATCAAAATCAATAGACAACCGTGTTTGGTGAAATTTTATACCGCCCTACTCCTCTCTGATTTCGTACAAGATACATCATACTGATACGAAGGTTATTATATGCCCGACTTTTCTTGATGCGGAATCAACATTGAAGAATAACTTCTTTCCTCCACAGCATAATTGTGAATGACATAATCTTTCATAACATGACTTTTTATCTTTCACGAGACTTTTGAAATATCGCTAATTCTTATGCCACTTTTTTTTAACGAATGATCAGGAATAAAAATGTATCTTTTTTCTGACTGAAATGATAAATTACATACCATTGCATCGATTTTATTTTTGTATTCAAAATTCCTCAACTTGAGAGGATACGAGCGTTACCTTCCGAGTAGATTTTTCGGAAAAAAATACACCTACACGGAAAAGAATTCACTATTTCGTTGAAAATCTGTTGCTGAGATGGCAAATTTTTCTCTTCAACAATAATCTGTTTACCGTGATAGTAATTTGATCGATTATGACGTTCTTAGGTATTATAGCCAAAAAATATCTAAGTACTACAGCCAAATTTGTTTGCTACTTTGTGTATGATACTTACAATGTAGTTATGATTGTAAATAACTTGCAGCTATTGCTGATTCGATAGCTTAAATGACTCCTTCTAAAATGAATCCTGTGAAGAAGTGAAGGGTCGACGGTCTAAACCTGTTAACTGACATTTCAGAAATTTTACACGGCGAAGAAAAGTTGATCCAGATCTTTCAATTTTCATTCAAATGATCTGAAATTTGGAAGTATCATTCACCCTTGTAACCCGAAGAAAAAACTTTTCATAGACTAGGAAAATATCAAAAATTAAAGAAATTCCAACGTTTTTTCTTCGCCGTGTAAAATTTCTGAAATGTCAGTTAACAGGTTTAGACCCTCGACCCTTCAAGTCGATTATTTGCTCAGCTTTCTAGTATTGTCCGCAGTTAGGGAAGTACCATAGTGATTTTGAATGTAATATTCCTTCCGCGTATAAAACTCAGAATCATAATCAGTTCAAACATTAACATATTTAATACCGCCCTCGTGAAATACTATGAAGATCCGTCGTATCCGTGTGATCCCCCATGTGGAAAAGGTGTCCGGAAATGTATACAAATTGTGGACAGTTTTGGACATTTTTTTTTGTATAATAGTTTCACTGCGTATTTCATTTTTTAATGTGATATTTATGATGTCTGTGAAGTTGGCATATCAAAAATCAGCATCGCACAAAAAAGCATCAGTTCTAGTCGCATCCACTATAGTTCTACAGTTCTTGATAAGCTAGAAGAACGTCCAAATCAGAATTTAATAACTGGCGCAGTACTGCGCCAGTACCGGCTAAAACTGGCGGGGTACTGGCGGTCTGCACTGCAGCAGTACTGGCATTTGTCCGAAATGATAGCGCTTTTCCGTACTGGGTAGTTGGTACTGGCACAGTACTGGTAATCGGTAATGGTCTTCAGTACCGGCGCAATACGCCCAATCAGAATTTCACAACTAGCGCTGTACTGCGCCAGTACCGGCTAAGACTGGCGGGGTGATGGTGGTCTGTACTGCAGCAGTACTGGCAATTGTCCGAAATGATAACGCTCTTCCATACTGGGTACGTGCTAGCCGACTCTTGGGGGCCCAATACTGGCACTGTACTCCGCCTGTTGTCAACATTGGCATACTTCGGTTTTTTCTGATTGGGGTAGCATATCCTTTCATTCAATTTCCGAAAGAAGTTTCCCAAGCACATGTCGCATTAGAACTATCGTGTTTTGACATCCCCACATCCCAATTATCTCTAGAACTCCGAGATATAGTCCATTTTCATGTGTTTTCCCTGCGATGCTGCTATATCGTACTCTCCAAAATGTTTGGAGTGAGATTTCACTCTTTAGCCAGCCAGAAGTGAGCCTGTCGAATTTTCGAGTGAAATTTCCACTCTTTTAGAGTGATATTCTAAGGGTTTGAGGTTAGAAATTCACAACCACTTCGACGCTAGAGTGAATTTTTCACTCTAAAAGTGTGAAAGGTCACTCGAAACGAGTGAAAATTCCACTCGAAGCAGACAGGCTCACTTCTGACACTTAGTGGAGTGAAACGAGCGATTTTTCACTCTTTCAGATTCAGAGAGTACAAGAACTCAGCATATCATTTCATTCAATTCCCGAAAAAAATTTCCTAAGCACTTTTAGCGTTGGAACTCCCGTGTTTCGACATCCTGACATCCCAATGATCTCTAGAACTCCGAGACATAGTCCATTTTCATGCATTTTCCATGAGATGCCGTCATATCGTAGAAGAATTCAGCGTATCATTTTTTCAAAATCGATTTTTTTCACAAATTTACTTGGAACTATCGTTCTAACTTATCAAGAACTGTAGAACTATAGTGGATGCGACTAGAACTGATGCTTTTTTGTGCGATGCTGACATATGCCAACTTCACAGACACATATTTATACGAAAAATTATTAAAACTTGGAGAAGTTTTTGAAATTTTTGGAATTTTTGATTCCCGCCTTCTCGTATTCAATTTTTTCACTCCACTGTGGAAAATTTCTATGGAAACCTTCACATAAATGTTTGGAAGTGATGGACACATGCACACGGAGAAAAAAATATTGCTGGCATAACAAGCAGGTCTATTAATATAGCACCTGCAAAAAAAATCAGCTGAAAAGCAAGAAAAATGATTGACACAACTACAAATTTTTTTGTAGGCGCTATAATAGCAAACCATTTTTTCTCTGTGCATGCGTTAAGAATTTCCCGTATTTCACTGAAAATCAACTGGAAAATAATGGTAAAAATCCCGTAAAGTTTGAAATTTATAGGGAATTTCATGGAAACATACTGGAAATTGATTTCATATCCGGTGATTGGAATTTTTCGGTTGCTCTGTGTAGGAGAATTCCGATTATTTTTCACAGTGTCGAATATCAACAAAACGATATAGTATTGACAACAATTGGCCCCTACGAGAATCTAGCCAAGGGCTAGCAAAAGTTTAGCGACCAGCGGGAAACTTGTAAGGGCCTAACGAGTGTCGATATAACACTTGCTCGGATCAGCGTTACTTGAGCTCACAAGGGAATTGCCGTGTTATAACGTTCTACATAGTCACAATTCTACTGAATAATCATGAAATGTTCTGTTCTATACAACCTCTTTTGACACACCATGTGTTGGAAATTCCACTCTGACACCATTCATCGAACGTTATCTTTTCACAAGCTCATAATTCTACACAAAATCCGGCATATAGGAATATGAATTTCAACCCTGAACCTGCATGAAGAAAAATGTGCTTCGTAGAACCGGCACTAAAAAAATTCTTGACATTTCATTGTTGAATATACAAGAATTTTTGTTCTCATAGCAACACAAAATTGTATTGTTCACAATGAATTGTCAATTCAAAAATGTTGACAGTCATATTTTCACGAAGATTTATTGTGGTTTGATATATTAAAATATTATTGCGGGTTGTTTCTCCGTATGAGCAAGGGGATTTATCTTCCTTCCCTTGCAATCCCCATAACCACACCCTATACCACAATCATCAACCCATTCCGTTGAATTCATAGGGCATATTTTCATGCTTGTAACTTAAACTCAATTAGTCCCGTTTGTATGGGATCATACATGTGTTGTATAACACAAGTCTATACCCTTCTTGTATGGACTTATGGGTATGTAGTCAGAATAAATTGTGTGGACAATGCTTTGATTTGATTCATTCTTATTCTCGTAGAAAAAACGAATTGATATTCATCTCAATAAGGATTCGAGACCCGTATGTTTTAGTACAGATCGGAATAAGAAGAAAAGTTTTTGCCAATTTGACGTACATCATTTTGGACGGATTTTTGTTGGTCGTAAACAAGTTCAATTACTGTATTCGAACTTGGGAAACATGGGACGTCAAATATGCCATGATAGTTCGTTTTATTCACATTGAAAACAATGTGGAGAAGAAATGGTACCATATGGTGATGATCGAAATTTGATTTGAAATTCAAATATCGCAGAAGGAAAATACACGCCACAGTGAATACATATCGCTTGAGAAGTCGACGTTTCAAAATTTGATACGAAATAACAAAATCAACACTGTTAGGATTATCTGTAATAAATTTAATGTCCAAGATTTCGAAGTTTTGTCACACACATTTTTTCATTGAATTGAACATTTTCAATGTCGATCGTATAGATTATTGAATATATATTATACAGGCGTAGAATAGAGTTGGATGCACATGGGATTATTAAATTTGATACAAAAATATTTTTGGAATTCATAAATATTCAAGAATGAATTTGAGCTGAAGCTCGAATCTGGGATGGTAAAATTGTTGGACTGGTAATTCTATTCATATGTATATTTATGATACTTCATTTATGCATATATCATGTGTTGGGAATTATAGTATAATAAGGGTGAGAAATTGGCTTCATTTCAGAACGTAATGCAGCTTGAATTCAGTACCAAATGTATATCTCATGAGATGGAATGAATCACTGGATGGCACATAGTTTCTCAAATTTGCTGTTGGAAATTGTATCAAAGTCTCAGTTGGTGAATTAGTACCAATAAATGTGCAATTCAAGTATTAACAACATTTGAATTCCGATACTCGTAGATTTGAAATGATAGTGGCAACAAGTTTTCATCGGGCTTCAAAGAAAATACTCTGTTAACCTCTCTCGTCGAGCCTGCTCTTTACACATAAAAAAAATTGTCTCGATTCCACACCCATTGTATCATATACTACACGCAGAAAACAGATGTGTTGAAAAGTTCCATAATTTATTGAGGATCAGCGCCAGTCTCTGACAGATAAAGTTTTCACTTGCATGTACTCTCAAAAAGTCCCATAATTAGACGTATTTCTACAAGAAATTATGGTACTTTTAAAGCTATATTCAGGTAAATAATTTCATTCATCACAGACTGGCGCTAATTCTCAATAAATTATGGGAATTTTTAAAATATCTTTTTCTACGTGTGATGCCACGAGACGAGACGAGACGAGAAATGAGTTTGTTCTTGTCTCGACATTTTTTCTTGAAAATATCGTTTTTCTTTCCTTCGAACTAAGTTTTATTTCTCATCAACGCATCCTCATCTCGTCTCGTGAATTTCTTGGATCGGGTCTTTCTCGTCTCGTCTCGTTTCTTGCCATGGCCTTCTCGTCTCGTCTCGAATTTCTCGCTTCTCGCGGCATCACTACTTTCATATATAACGAGAACAATATTTTTCCTGCCCCAAATGCATTTGCTTTGAACCAAGAGAATATTGTTTCGGTTCAAATTTGGGTTTTGAATTTCGCTCAACTGAAACAATATTTTCTTGGTTTAAAGCCAATGTACTTCAGACTAGACAAATATTGTTTTCGTTGTATATGAGATAATGGGTGTGGATCAAAACGTGAGAATCACTAAGATGCTCATGCACAATTTGTGGCTTTCCAACCTCTCTTTGTACTCTTCATTGTTTGTCGGTTGTGATTATAACGCGAGCAAGCAATAATACTCAAAAACGTTATCCACACAGTAGCACATATGGCGGAGTAATATGGTTTCCACCTGCCGGGCATATTCAAAAACATTTTTACGTAGCAAGAATTTGGGAGGAAGATGAAAATGACCGCGAATGTCCCATTCACATGATTTCATCCTTTAGGCGTATTCTTTTTGCTGCATGTGTTGCATGTGTGGGTACTGAGATATTTTATGCGATGTGGGCGCAATGAGTGCAAATTAAAAATATAGTGGGGTCTTGGTACACTCATCATTATCATGAAGTAATCAGTCTTATGACTGGTTTGATGAAATCCTCCAACCCTGCCTATTATCCGCTAACCGTTTAATTTCTGCATATCTACGACAACCCTTATCTCGTATAATTTGCTTCATATAGCTTAATCTAGGTCTACCTCTTCGAGTTTTACCATTCATTTTTCCTTCCAATATTGTTTTCAATAAGCTATCATGCCTTAATGTGTGTCCTATCAGATTACTTCTTCTTTTCACGATCTGTCTCAAAAGAGGTACACTGGTACTTGGTACACTATGGAAAGAAAATCTTAAATTCAGATTATTTCATAACTGAATCGATAACGCAAACAAATTAAGCACAAAAAAACATCATCGCACACACAATGGAAATAGCATTGTCTTAAATTATAATGCAAACAGATTTAGACTTTGTTTTTATAGTGTAGTAGCAATAATTGACTTTATTGCTGAATTTAACAATACACAAAGTTAGAGTGGGGTCGCGTGAATTTACGGTTACGTGTACGAAGATTTCGTGAAGTTGGCAATAAACGACAACGAAGTCATGTAAGGACCATATATGGTTTGCCAAATCGGGTCATGATACAACAGTGCATGACATTCAGCATCTGATCTCAAGTACTTTCCACATCAGGGCCTAATGTGAGGTAAGGCTTCCTAGATCTGATTCTGATCGAATACCCAACATGAATTTCTACTCGGACAGTGTCTATTCTATCATGGAACATTGTAAAACAAATTGTTGCTGATTCCAATTTGTTGGTATGGAAAACGTATTCATGAAAAAAAAGTGAGTAGAAATCTACTATCATACGTCAAAACATTGTATACTATTACACAGAAGAAAAAATAGCTGTGACACCTCCTCACATAGACAATTTTCAACCATGTAACCAAAGCAGTTGATGCAGCTTCTCTGTACAATAGAGAAAAAAAATGTGTTAAAGCGTTCCATAATTCATTGATGATCAACGCCAGGCTGTGACGTACCATAATCAGATGTACTTTACAAGAAATTATGGTACTTTTGATTGTATATATTCATATCAATAATTTCATCCATCACAGACTGGCGCTAAAACTCAATAAATTTTGGAATGTTTTAAAATATTTTTCTACGTGTGTCCCACAAACAATACTGACTGGCGTTTCGATGGATCGCTGATGGTCTTGGGATGTCGCTGAAGAACCATTGCTGGCGCTTAGAAACGCCCGCAATTCTGTTTGTTGGTCAAGCTATTATCAGCTGCTCGATACAAGCAACCATCTTCTATGAGATTATTCATTGCTAATTTTCCCTTCTCCATTCCTCCAATCCATCTTCAAAAGCCAATCATCTCAAAGCCTTTTAGAAAATATTAGCCAATATTGCGTCGCTAGTATTTCCTCAAACAAGTTACATTGAGGATTTTTAAATAGATTCTAAGCACATCCCATCCATTTCAGTGTCAGGATTTCGTTCGTAGAATTTTTATCTGGAAACAACCGACGAATCTCATGTAAAAATAGGTCCACGATACGTTCCATACTTATCGTTCATTCATGGACTCACCTAAGTATCCTCAAAATGAGAAGAATCGATTCATCTACGATAAAAGGAACGTGTTATATATACATCGTCATGTGCTATTCAATGATTATTCTCCTCTTTGAAACAAATTCCAAGATCCTAGACTGTGCAAATCGAACATTTATGTTGACGAGACTCGAGGATTGAAAAAAGCAAACACTGAGAGAACGTTCGTTCCAGCCAAACAAAATTTTGATTGAAATTAATGCAAGGAAACTTTTCGGTTGGCTGGAATAAAATTTGTTCGAGAAAAACAAAATTTGATTCACAATGATTAACAATTTCTTACAGACAAGTAAACTTTATTTGTCCTAAACACATTTTATTTCAGCCAATATCAAAAAGTTACTTTGCTGGAACACACTGTATTTTCAGTGTAGCTTTTTGAAAGTTGTCAACTAAATATGAAATCTAAATTCCTGTTCCAAACGTCATTCCAGCTACGCGATTGGATGATTTACATATTCAAGTTTGGCAATCATTTTTTAATTAATGGAAAAATACATTGACGCAAAATATGCTTTTTCTGATGATGAATTTGAGTTTCTTTATAATTCTCGAGCATAAGGAAATGGAGTTATCATAAAAATTTTACACTTTTTCTTCGTCGTCATTACCTGGAGGAAAAAATTTGTTCAGTTGACATGGTTGAAGAGTAAAAAATATTACTATTCCCAGAATGCAGTTCGAGCTTCCACAATTTTAGATGATTTGACACCAGCTGAAGTATATTTTACATTCGTCGTTGTTGAATCAATTGAAATTATAGTAGCTCGAACTACATTTTGAGAACGGTGACATTTTTTACTTTTTAACCATGCAATCTGAACAACTTTTTGTCTCCCTGTAGAAATCAACACACAACGTTGAATCGTATTTCGAGTACAGTTCTGGTGATGTACCTCATTAATGGCCAATCCAAATTTGAAGTTACTGCGTAGCTGATGGGGAAAGCACCATACTCTTCCAATACTCCAAGGTTTTCCAGATAAAAATACTCGATTCCCACTTTATAAACTAGACGCTGAACTATATCGAATCGATTTATAGTTATTTCGGCGATTTTATTCGGAATCGTTATGATTCATGATCCTTTTGTTGTCATTCTTTCATTGATTGGTAAAATTCATTTCAGCACTCATTTCACAATAATTTCGGTTCTGTTGTTTTGAATCGTTGAAATTTTTGAAGTATTTCAGTCAGTTTTTTGTAACTTTTTTAATGTCCCTCCGTTATCGATTCGTAATGTTCCTTTGAGCATGTTTAAGAACAATTTTCGGAATATTGTTGATTCTTACATACTTTCCCATGGTTAAGTGCGAAGAGTACTAGAATAAACAATATCCAAGCTCTTATGTGTGATGATATATCAGTTGATTCCATATTTCATGACACAACATGATCAAGCACGATCAAATTATGCAGTTTTGTGGCCTTTAGAATTTCAGTCCCAATTGACGAGTATTCGACGAATTCAAAGTATATTTATTACATGATATTTTGCATTATAATGTACTTACCCTTGAAAATGAATATCGAATGAACTCTTTCGACAATGTCCCGCGTATATAAATAACTCTTCTGTCTTTCATACTTCACCACATGAGGAAAAATTATAAATCACAGCACAATCTACCTAATTCACTCTCTTATGAACACACAATCGCGGGAGTATAAGATCTTGCTGAAATTCAATGCCAATATGAATTCAGTTCTCAACTTGACGAACGATGAAAGAATCACTAAGACATCGAACGATGCAAAACCACTGGAAAAAGATAGCACGCAAATGATAAATAAATAGATCACGATGAATTACGTTTTGTTTACAATGTTCCATCAGGTATTTCCTTATGACAATTTTACGTGCCTGGAATGTTAAATTGGCGAACATAACAAGATATTTTGATATGACCCGAATATATTCATAACACGATTGAAATGTACTTACCAGCAATTGAGCTTTGTAAACCGGAGAATTAGCCAGCACCCGACTTTTGCCACCGATACCAATCCACTGTTGTCATTTGTATCGTTGATTCATAACAACACTTTTCCAACGATTCACTAGTTTGTACACAACGTCTAATGTCATAGATCTATTATTTTTGCGTACACGTAGTCATGAATAAAGTATTCCTCGACACGAGTGCACATATGTATATAGGTACGTATGTGTATATGTATATATTAATGATTATCAAACAATTTGAAATGACGTGCAATGACCTAAGATGGGATATATGGAAATGAGAGATCGTCAATTCATACACACGCTTTTAAGATTTCCTTCAGCTCCGGAGCGAATGAATATGACAATAGAAGCTTTATACTATCCTTCGCGTTACCGTTTTGCCTCTTCACACTTGCGCAAGTGACGTATGTTTATACACAGTGTAATGTACTCTCTTTCTATCGAGTTTCAATCTTCTTATTTCCATAAATGAAGATAACAAGCCATAACGTTAGATCCTCCACAATATATCAATAATATGAATTTTCCTAACTTGGGTCTGAAATATTTGTAGGGTGGCACTAACTTTCAGTGAACGAACAATTTATATCCCGACCCGGTACACACTCACACTCTTGATTGAATCAATGTTTCCTCGATCCCCAAATAATTCATAAGTTTTCACTAAACTAAGGCACACCCCACCCACTCTCCTTCAACCCGCCGTCTTGTATCTTCGATCCAGGAGGAGAGGAAAAGGAAGACTTTTTAGCTTCTTCTACTTCTTCTTCTTCTTCTTCTTCTTCTTCTTCTTCTTCCTCGACACACTTTTCTCTCTTTCTCTTTCTTTTTCTACCTCTCTTCCTCACTCTTTCTCCCTTGCTCTTCTTGCTTGGTACGTTTACATTTTCAATCTTCGACCCCAGACAAATCGCGAGCACGCCACTTTGGAAAACGTTTCTTGATTCCCGCTCTCTATATTGCGTACTCCAAAAGTGTCACTGCCGATAAAGGAGATCGAATTGAATATATTGTACTCATAGTGATGATTTTCAGAAGAAACACACACACACATAAATCAAATAACACGCAGACAAGCGGAGAATTGAATACACACTTCACCGCAGCGACGACACGGTGACACGAGAAAGCTAAGAAATTGTGAACTCAGCGCATTCGACTCGACTAGTCGCCTGTCGAGACGCGATATTCACGTTCAACGATCTCAACGCCATTCGCGCGATGGTGAGAGAATATGGTATTCACGTTCAAAATGGCGCGAAAATTTCAATCCCTTCTTCTTCGAAAAGAAACCTATTTGTTCACTTTCTTTATTCATTTGTTTTTTATTTTTCAATCTATTTGATGATTGTAAATATTTATCTATCTGTAATGAATTATTAATGAACATATATTCCTCTTGATATCCATATTTTTCTCTTTATGAATAATATTCTTCGGCAAACCAGTTTAAATATCACGATTTTTGTCATCGGGGTGACAATGGAATTGTTTTTTAACCACATATACACGCAGAAAACAGATGTGTTGAAAAGTCCCATAATTTATCGAGGATAAGCGCCAGTCTGTGACAGATAGAGTTTTGACTTGAATTTACTTTTAAAAACTCCCATAATTAGATGTATTTCTACAAGAAATTATGGTACTTTTGAAGCTATATTCAGGTAAATAATTTCATTTATCACAGACTGGCGCTGGTCCTCAATAAATTATGGGACTTTTAAAAATATATTTTTCTGCGTGTAATTAACTGAGCTTTTGCAAGCAACTTGATCCCATTGGTACATGTTTCAAAATCACACGAAATTCCTGCGAAGAATCACAGTACATACGTGATAGTCCAATTTTACTACCCTGTTCAAAAAATCCCGCTGAGAATCTATACAGGAATCTATAGATGGATTCCCATTCTTTTCTGTAGGAAGTTCAGATCATTTCCTATGCCGTGGTGAAACAAACCCATTGATTCTCGCTGAATCTCATTAAATTTCCTGGGAAAAACTAATTCATATAGGGCCCATATATGAACATATATCAACATATATGAGCATATATTGATTTTGCCCATATATGATCATACATGAAAGAGACTATACATGGCCAAATGTGATCATATTCAATCATACATTATCATATACATCCATCAATATGAACGAAAATATTTCACAATCTCTTATGAAATGCTATGAAAAACCAAAGGAGAGAGGAGTAGGATCACGCTCATAGATTTCCCACTTTCATATATAACCATATATGAGCATATATGGCCATTACCCAAGTAACACAAGAAGTTCTAAGAAAATGTGCTCGAATATTCTAAGAATGTCCTAGAACATTCAAAGAATACTCGCGCAGGTTCTCAGAATTTCTTGTATCACTTGGGTATCTATATACGGATGCATATATGAATCCATATATGAAACCATATATGGATTTTTTTTCCCGGGTTTGCACAATGTTCTGGCCAAATCCTATTCAACCATTTTCATGGAAATTTAATCAGATGAATGTGATTTCCCGATGTTATTCTGACTCAATCACATGAAATTTCATTTTGGCAGAATCCATGGATTTTTTAACCAGAGTGGATGTGCTCGAATCCCATGGTTTTTATACGTGAATTCCTAACAGGTTTGTCAGATAGATTCTCACTTAGATTTTTCCAAAAGTGATAGGTTCAGCTTGTGCTCAAATTCATCAAAAAAAAGACCAGATGGGAACCCAGCTCTATCTCTAATTTCCCCATTGGAACGTTCCGTCAAAAACAGATTATGATATTCACTCAAAAATGGGTATCAATTTTTTCATCACATATCGACTAGATATCCCAGTTTAGTAATTCCAAACAGAGACAAGTTAAAAATTACTCAGGTCCCATTCAAATTTTCCGGGACAAGAAATGAATGAAGTCTGAAGATATTTTTCGGTTGAATTTTTACTGGAAAATTTGAGTATTTTCCTGAGTCATTAAATAGTGAAAATGAAATTCTGCGGTACAAAAATCATGAAATGTCGGTCATTTTACTGGAAAATTGATGTATTGAAATGTTCCATACTGTACAAAAAAGTTGCTGAATTCCAAATAAAAATGCTTGGAAATTTACAACCTTGTTTCAAAACATTCCATGGACAAATTGTGCTGTCTGAGAATCATTCCCTTATGAAAAAACCCGATATCGGGATTTCATCGTTCAATCATCAGTTGTATCAATACTATCCGAAATCTATCGTGTTGTTTCATTATCAGACAAGTCCGATAAAAATACGATGTCTACGATAATTATCCGATACAAAACCGAACCAGCAACCCGATGATTTCCCAGCAGATATCGTATTTTTATCGGACCTCCCGTATGGAAATATTTCGCTGAAAAATGTCTGCAAAACTATGAAAAATCTCTGAAAAAAAATGAAAAAACTCTGAGAAACTCTGACAAACTCTGAGAATCTCTGAAATTTTGATGAGAAATCTAATATTTTTGGGACATTCTTTACATACTTTTTTCAGACTTTTTTCAGAGTTTCTCAGAGTTTTTTCATACTTTTTCAGAGAAATAGTAACGAAATTGCACTCTGAAAAAACTCTGACAAAACTCTAATAAATTGTTGACATTTTTCTGATTATTGAAAAATCCTGAAATTCAATGAATACATTCATATGTCGTATTCAAATATCATGTGTGAAAAAGTGTTTGAAAATTTTTTAATTTTTTTCTAAAAGTCAGAAAAATGTCAGCAATCCATCAGAGTTTTGTCAGAGTTTTTTCAGAGTGCAATTTCGTTACTATTTCTCTGAAAAAGAATGAAAAAACTCTGAGAAACTCTGAAAAAAGTCTGTAAAGAATGTCCCAAAAATATTAGATTTCTCATCAAAATTTCAGAGATTCTCAGAGTTTGTCAGAGTTTCTCAGAATGTTTTCATTTTTTTTCAGAGATTTTTCATAGTTTTACAGACATTTTTCAGCGAAATATTTCCATACGGGCTGTAGGATAATGAAACAACACGATAGATTTCGGATAGTATTAATACAACTGATGATTGAACGATGAAATCCCGATATCGGGTTTTTTCATAAGGGTTTGTTATGACTCAATCCGAGTATGATAAAAAAGTGTCATATATGACGTGAATGTGCCAGTTCACATGACATGTTTCCGGTTTTATGGTTCAACACCCCAAAAAATACAACGTTTGAAATTTGTTGGAAAGTCTGGCACAAGTTGTGGACCTTGCATTTCTTAAGACATTACTTTTACCCAATTATATCCCACGTCAAAAACGAATTGGAAAGATTGCTAACAATATATGAAAACCATGGTCCCGTTGCTAATTGATGGTATCACGTTTTCCGTTTTTCCTCAAAGTTTTCCTTCCGTTTTTCTTCGAAAGGAAAAAAAAGTGATACTGACCATGGTTTTAATATTGCCTTAGCAATCATTGCAATTCATCTCTACCCACGTATAGTAGTAAGTCTGCAGAATTCTTCCTTTTTCTAATTGATTACCCTAAGAAAACAAAAATCTTTAGAAACCTTCATCGAATCTTCCTGGACGTCCGCGAACGTTCCTGGAACATTCTTGAGGGTTTGTGTTCTCTTGTGGTATTTCGCTCAATAAAAATACGTGAATGACTATTGAGTTTGTGAGTGTCCCACGACCAACACTTGACGAAATATGTTGCATAAGACGTATCTTAGATATCTGAAAGTTGTCTCATGCAATATATTTCGTCAAGTCTTAGACGCCATGTTTGGTGGATTGTTGGCAAGTGTGTCTTCCTGGTAAAAAATTCTCTCATATCCTATTAAACGCGTTCAAAGATCTGATTGAATACCATCGAATTCCATTGGAACTAGTTCAATTACCTATTCTCAAAGGAAATTCCTAAAAAGTACTTCCAATACCACATATCTTAAGGATATCGTCGGTCAAGATTTCTCAAACTTTTCTGAAGATATTTTGTGGATTCTTGAGAATATCACCTATGAGATATATCGAGGGTATATTTTGGCATTGGCATGATCATTCAAAAAAGTCTGAAACATATATTCGTTATAATGTGTAAAATATATTTTCGTAAGACTCCCGTCATTAGAGTTTATCATCACAAAAATAACTTAACGAATTAAAGCTGAGATCGGAATACCAATTTGCAACAAAGTCCTCGTTCCTTTCATCTCAACCAAGTACGTTTGTAATTCAATAACTTGCGGGAAATTACGACGTGATTAATATCCTTACTCTCTCAAGTAGCACAAGCGACTCGTAAATTTTCAAACGAGTGGCGCCCTCGGCCTGTTTTCATTCAAACACTCAAGTTCAACCTTGAGATTTAGTACATTGTGTTGTCTAAGAGATGTCCTTCAAGTCGTTGCAACAAATTATCGCATTACAAACATTTGAATGGAACTATTGTAAATCAGTGACGATTCTTTATAATACATTGGAATTTGACTTTGTTGATATATAAATTCAGAATTATTTTATTATTCTAATACATATCGTTCTGTGTGGATGTTAAAAATTTTATACGAATTGAATAACATCATATATGATCGATATAAAATTCATGTATGGCTATATATAGCAATATATAATCTCTACATATTCCAGATTGACCGTCCCTCAGTGATGGGATTAAATATATCGATATTTTTTATAAAAATTTTGTCGAGTTTATATTGAATTTTATAAAATATAGATAAAAACTTTATACAAATTTGAGATGAAATATCGATATCTTGAAACATCGCCTATCACTAGTCCCTAGTAAACAAATTCTATCCACCCTGCTATACATAATTATGGCAGATCATATAAGGATCCCATGCAGGACAGTCACCGAAGAATTACGTCGCATCTCTGTAGAATTCGGTGGATACAACGTGGTACGATGAAGAAGCAACGTAGAAGCGACGGAGAAATGTCCGAACCGTTTTTTCTGGCGGACATTTCTCCGTCGTACCACGTTGTATCCACCGATCCCGTTTTTCTCCCTGAATTCCACCGAGGGGCGACGTAGGTGTCCTGTTATCAATGGTGCTAACCAAGTAGGAAAATTTTCAAAATTTTATATAATTTCTGTTCAATTCAATATAGTTTATATATAACTTATACCTAATTATATAAAAATTATATATAATTTTTTAAAACTCCCACTCAGGCTCATAAGAAAGAATTACACACCACCTACATGTAATTATCAGAGTTGATATAATTACTGTTCGATTTATATAAAGTCATACACGCAGAAAAATATGTTTTCAAAAGTCCCATAATTCATTGAGGATCAGGACCAGTGGGTCCTGTATCATAATTACTTGCGGAAATACATCTATGGTGATTTGAATTATGATACCTTTAGGATCAACGTCAAATGAACAACTCTATCCGTCACAAACTGGCGCTGATCCTCAATAAATTATGGGACTTCTAACACATTTGTTTTCTCCATGTGCACATTGTGCATAGTTATATGATGTGGCTGTATAGATTGGGCCGAAGGTTCATGAAAGCTAACTTGTAGATTCACAAACGTTTGACAACGATTCTACGGACGTTGAAATGTCCGCCTCGGAATACTTCCGGGAAACATGGATGAAACGTTCGCTGAAGGTTCATTGAAGGTTTGACGAAGCTTCACAAAAATATCCATACTTATATTAATTTTCATCAGTTCATATGAAAAATCAATTAATTAATACAAATAAATTAATCCATAGGTATTTTTGTGAAGCTTCCTCAAACCTTCGATGAACCTTCAACGAACGTTCCATCTATGTTTCCTGCAAGTATTTTGAGGCGGACATTTCAACGTTCGTAGTACCTTTGTCAAACGTTTGTGAATCTAAAAGTTAGCTTTCATGAACCTTCGAACCGATCTATACAGATCTAATTTGAACGTTCGCTCAAGCTTTATGTTCTCTTCGGGTGATTTTCAAATATTATAAATATAATTACCTCAAGTTTAATATAAATCCTCCCATATATAACCCAGATAGCACAGAGTTCGTGAAGAATTCTTCAAGAACATCATTTAAGCTCTGGAGTTCTAAAAAAGTTCTTCAAGAATTCATCGACGAACTCTGTGCTATCTGGGAACTGTATAGGTCCTTATACATGGTGATTCAAATCATGTATTCAATATTTTATCCACGGCTTCTTCATGAAATTTGAAATGTTTTTCACCTTTGGTACACTTTGATCTGAATCCCAGATTCAAAGATATGGATATTTTTGAATTCTTTTAAAAATTCGAATATCTCGGAAGTACTGGATTTTGAAGATTTAAACGTCACACCAATTCCCAAGTCAGATCACGGGATATCTTCGAAGAAAAAATCAAACCAATTCAGTATCCCTTGGTCCCCAATTATGGCATTTTCAAATTGTTCGCATTGTAGCCGATCAGAATTCAACAACTTCGAATCACTATAACTCCACAACGGAGAACACAAGTTTGTTTGAATTTTCTTCTCAGCGATACCCAGTCATCTGACTTGAAGGATGAAGTTAGATTCGAATGTCTAAGATACAGTACTTTCGAGAAGTTCGCAGTGGCGGACTGAGAATCTCTCTGTACTTCTTCAACTCGCGCGAAAAGGAGCCCAAGTAGCAGAAGAGGTTAGAAACGCTAAGAGCGTGTTTGGAGGATCCTACGAACTTGCGTAGAACCTCCAAATGAGACTGTTTCGAATAATTATGTGCTATGCACCTCCATAGACTATCTCAACGAATCTATTCAAAATAGTCTCATTCGCACATCCCTTTCACATTCATAGAGTCACCATAGCATATTTGAGAAGTTCTTGTGCTACTTGGGAGGATAAGAGGCGGGAGATATCCCGCTTCTCGTCCTTCATTTTGAAAAAAGATATAGAAGTTCTCACTCTACCCCTGAAAGTTCGGATTTTTCAAAAAATTAAAAAATACCCATATTCCAGATTCTGAGGTTCAAATAAAAATTCCCCAAAGGAAGAAGAAACATTTCAAATCTCGTGGAGAATTCGTACGTAGAATATTGTATTGTTTGTTTCATCAATGTTGCCGCCGTGTTCTCAGATATTCTGGAGATATTGCCTAGGCACCCAGACAGCACAAATGATCATTTTGAATTCACAAAAACTTCTGAAAGAACTTCTTGAACAGTCCCCGTTATGACATTAAAAATGAATTCAATATGAAGTCGAGGAATTCAAAATGCATACATGTTGAATGCCTGGATAGTTTTTTATGAATTCGTGATGTGAATTCTTTCTGAAGATTAAGTTATTCGTCAAGAGTTCATTTCGAATTCAAACTATTCATAATGAATTCATGAGCAGTGGGAACCTTTGTGCTGTATAGGCAATTACCGCTTAGTCAAAGTCAAAGGAACAATTTCCAAAAGATAAGCCTCGAAAAAATTTCTCCAACGAGGAAATTATTGCATTTTGGTTACAGAATGCAGCTATCAATGAATTCCAATCCGTGGATTCTGGAACACCTTGTATATACCAGTGATACACGATATTTCTCGATATCGGTATACTATATACAATTCTGATACAGTTCCTATCCAAGTTTTATAGAATTCAATATAAACTTGACAAAGTTTCTATACAAAATAAATGACGATATCGTGAAATATCGTGCATCACTAGTATATACCACATATATATAGTTCATAAATAGCCTATATATAAGGCATTACCGGACGGGTGGCCACGGCTAGGGTCAAGTTCTGTGTCCTATAATAAATGGAAGTGATCTTTACCGGGGATGCTATACCTTCCCACACAGGACACCTACGTCGCCTCCCCATGGAATTCAGGAAAAAATGACGTTTTTCCGTTACCTCTATGCAGCTTCTCCAATGTGCTACGTCCCACTCAGCACAAATATCGCAGGAATATTACTGCAATATTCTAATATTGCTGTACGGAGAAGAAGAATTCCCTGTGACAGCGAGATCTGATTTTGCTGAGTACCTTTGGCTGAAGCAGCAAATTCTTCCTTGTGACAGTAATCCATTCACTATTACAGCAATCTTGTTACAAGGAAGAAGAGAAATATTTGCAGCAACTACTTGAATAGTCGATTTCCTACCATCCACTCAAGCAGTTGCTGCAGCTAATTAGTAGTCAGGATCAGATAGTTGCACCACCCAATAAACAGACACACGTTATTTCAACGTTGAAAAAACGTTACACTGTCGAACGGACGTCAGTCGTTGTTTTCATAACGTTCATTTTTGGTTGAGAAATGTGACGCCCAGGAATCACGTTTTGATAACGTGTAATCCAAACTAATAGTTGAAAATAACCCCAAACGACGTCCTAAAAAAACGTGTTTTGAACGGGTTTGAATCACGCGTTCGGGATGTGTTTATGAAACCTTGTGTTTGAACTTCAATTGAAGATATTCTGCTGAAAATATCGAACGAAAGCGAACAACGCTGGTTGAAAATTCAAACAAAGAGCAAGATAATAAATAGTGTGGCTCCCTCTCCAAATTCTATCATGTTTAGAAATATTATTTTTCTCGATATTAATGAGAAGGTTTCAAAATGATTGATCGGATTTAATTCACGTTTTAAAAGCATCATCGAGACACGTCGATATTTGACGTCTTTTGAACGATTTCTAAACCGTTGATATGACGTTATTTTACGGTTGAAAAACACGTGATCTGCCGCGACATTTTTACGTTGAATCAACGCAAGAATATTACTTATTCACAACGTGTGGTTATGGACTGTTTTTGACGTTTTTTAAACGTGCATGTGTTAATTGGGCAACTAACGTAAATACCTGAGGTATTTTGAGTTAGTTGAGGCAGCTAACGTGTTATTCGTCCTGAGTACTGAGTAGCTGCAGCAACTACTGAAGTAGATGGTCGAAAATCGACTATTTTAGTAGTTGCTGCAACTATTCCTCCTTCTCCATGTAGCTATGGCAGGCACAAATGTTGACTTCTCCAGGAATATTTGTTCGCTATTCTATCTAGATGAGTAAATGTTTTTTGTTTTCGATAATCCGATGTCACAGTAGAAAATTGGCTGTTCCAGCAAAAGAGACTCAGCGAAATTAAATTTCGTTGTCCCAGCGAATTTATTTCACCTTTGCGTGTAATATTACTGCAATATTAGATGCTCAGCGAGTTTATATTCACCGCTTCTTTTCTTTTCCCTTTATTCAACGGAGAGATGATGTGTTTTCATCGACGACTGTCCTGTATGAATTATACTGGGTGATTCAAAATTACCGTACACTTTTCTGAGAGCAGATTCTTGATGAAATTCTGAAAAGATTGTGGTCCGGAATATTCAGATCTGATCCTTAGATACTCAGGAAGTACTATATTCCTGACTTTTGGATCCAACACCATTCTCTAAGTCAGATCACGTGGTATCCCTGGAAAAAAATGCATCTAATTCAGCTTCTTTCGTTGTGGAGTTATAGCGATTTGGAGTTGTTGGATTCTGATTGGCTGGAATGCAAAAAATTTCAAACCGCTGTGACTCCACAACGAAGGAAGCTAAATTAGATTAATTTTTCCCCTAGGATACCCCGTGATCTGACTTAGTGAATGGTGTTGGATCCAAAGTTCAGAAATAAAATATGGTACTCCCGAGGTATTTAGATTTTTCTAAAAATTAAAAAATGCTCATATCTCCGGATTTAGGGATCAGATCTGAATATTTCAGACCAAAATCTTTTCAGAATTTCATCAAAAATCTGCTCTCTGGAAAGTGTACGGCAATTTTGAATCACCCAGTATACAAATTCGATTGGAATTTTTCTGACGTCTGCAGTACATTAACAGTGAATTATAAAGATGTGTGCCTTAATTTTGAGACATTAGGAGAAAAAAAGCTCATTTAACGTGGACATCATGTCGCATCAGCTGCAATGCCAACTCAAATACTATCTTTTTCCCAGTGTACGTGTTTCGAAACCAAGTGTCCAGACCTGTATTAAAAGATCCTGCATGAGAATTACACTTGAGAACTGTGGAATCACAAATCTTCCACTGTGCTTCTAAATTTTACATGTTCTAGATTCAAAACTCTTACCCAAGCTTTTCAAGTGTCATTGTATCCCTCAATGAAAAATGTGAATTTTTGATATCAAAACAACTCCACTGTGAAAAAAATGTATAATCATGACTGTAATAAAATACCTTAATATCCACAAAATGAACTTTTCAACCGTATAACGTTCTCTCGATTTTGATAATCGCTTATGGGCATGGATCCATCAACGGACAACGTGACCTAAATATGAATGGAATACCTATGACAATTTTCCTCCTGCGTGATTCAAATATTCTCACATTCACGGATTAAACAAGCGCCAGTACATTGTTAAGTGCAAGTGCATAGACTCAATACACGCGACATTCTTTCCTCGATGACGAGCTCCTTCAGAACTTAGCCAAGCCGGCTGTACGCCAAAATCAGCTCGGTGAGAATCGGTCGCTCGTTCGCTCGGCTTTCCGGTCTCTCCGTCTGTGTTTTATAAATACTACAGACAGTCGTGAGTGCACCGAACACCCTGTGAGTCGTCGTGTTCTCTTATGTGATATTACAAATTCGTGAAAACGCGAATACATTTACGAAAGCGAGGGCAAGGAACGTTCACGTATACGCGTGTAAACCGATTTGTTAATATTTCCCACAAGGTTTTCTGTTCATCGTGTATGTGACGTCTCTGTCCTTACACAAAACCAACCGTCAACCAAGTCCTAAGTTACTGTCATTGATACCGCGGAAATCGCAGTTCGAAAGAAGTGGTAATGAGATAATCTTACCTATTGTCACTCTACAATTCATTTTCATCTGAAATCGTGAAATTCGTGTGATAACTGGAATTTCCTGATTATCGTATTATTTCGTTACGAGGATATTGATTCGAATCATTGAAATTATGAGACGGTGGATGAATAGTACTTTGATGTAAAATTAAAAGGCTTTTAACATTCCTATTGTACTCTGTGACAGGGAATCATATATGATCATATTTGTTAATGCAATTCATAGCGGTTGAGCACGAAGGTCAGCAACTATACATATCGAAAAAGCATTCATAGACAAAGACGGTTTGATATTTTGTCAAAGTTTATACAAAATATTTCGCTATTGCTATATATTTTGAGATTGCTCTTATCATCTAAATTCGTACTATTTTTCGTAGAAGAATTTGCCATCGATGTGGGCAAAATATGGTAGATTGGTACTTGGATGGCAGATTTCTCTACGAATTGCATTTAATCCAACTCTTCAAAATGACCGGAAATTCCCTAAGCTCGTATCTTCATAGCACTTTCCTCTGCATGTTATATGCGTGATTGACGCACTTATTGAACACGCGGACGACAAAATTTTCCTCGTGTGCCGGCTTGTTGATCTCGCAACAGGTACCACTTTTGTAAATCACTGGTCAATGGAGTTCCTATCGATCAACGAATTTTGTGACCAAAGGGAGTGGTTTATTTTAATAAAGTGTTAAGTGCGATTGAATGGAAAGTCAAACAATTGTAGTGAAATTTCTCCACAACTATATCAACTTGTGCTGAATTTTTTGAAATCATTCTCTTGGATCGAAGGCAAAAGTTTGTCGCACAAGGTATGAATGATACTCTAGTTAAAAGAATCTATAGAATCTGTAGAAATGAAATTGAATGGGATTTGGTCAGAACATGAGGCAAGATTCAATCAGAATCACATTGAAAAAATACACTTATCTGATTAAATCTCATTAAAAATGGTTGAATAGAATTTGGTCAGAACATTGTGCAAGATTCAATGAGATTTGGCGAGAATCAATGGGTAGTGTTTTTCCATAACCCAGGTATTTTAATGAACAACAACATGATACTATTCCGATAGCAATTCAACCTCACGACAAGGTTTTCACACAAGGTTGCATTGCTACCTGCATTGAGAGAAAGGCACCTAGCTGTGGCAACTGAACTTCATAGTTGTTTCAGCTAAATTTTAGTTCGTGTGAATAAAAGTCTAGTTTTCTGAAGTATGAATAGAACAGTTCATTCGATATGATTGAAAAATTTAACTAAGAGACAAAGAAAATTCATTCGGTTCGACTAAATTTTTATTCTGAGTGGCTAAATTCCCTAGTTGTCTAATACTCAACTAAACCCTTCTCCTCAGTGTGGATACCCGTGTAGAAGAAAACAGTTTGGCGTCAATCTGGCGAAAAAGTGTCGCAAGAATTATGCGACACGTATGAAAGAATAGGGCAGAGATACGGGAATAATCTTGACAAAAGTATGGGAATTGAAATTTTCCCATACTTGTTCCATACCTTCAACAGATTCACAGGATCTTACACTAGTCTCGCAGGAATATGGCAGAGTCCCAAATCCCATACTTTTACCCAAATCTTCCCTGTATCTTGGACGTATGCTTTTATGAGTATGCGATAGTCTTGCGAGATTCTTCTTGCAAGACTATTGCAAAGATCGACGCCAGACTATTTTTTTTCCACGCAGGTAGTTTGCAAGTATCTCACTAAACATTGATGACTGAGATGTGGGGTTAATGTAACCTCTCAGTATGGTTTAGTATAAAAACACAGATTGCTGATTTATTGACACTGGATCGTTCTAGTGATTATATTTACATCCTTACACTTTTTATAGCGGTAACAAGTAAACAGTATTGCTATGAGAGCAATATTTGTTCTTAGTGTATCTTGGAACTTGTTACCACTGGAGTAACACATATATCTACTGCAACAGAGAATAGTACAGACAAATTCGCGGTGGGATTGACTCCACTTTTTTCCCTATGTATGAAAATTCATTCTAACAGGGAATAGTTTGTAGAATGGAATTCCTGTTAGGATTTGGTTTGGAACAAAATTTCTACAGAATTTCTACAGAATTGACATTAAATCATGTTGAGTTACATAAACTATCGTATTTACTCCTTGTCTGATGTGTGTGGGGGGGGGGGGGGGGGTCGCTGCCAATCTACTAGAGGTCATCAATTCAGACCACCTTCACCATCCAGACGAGGGACTGTTCACCAGTGAACTCGTCAATGAATTTCAAAACGAGTAGTCATCTTCGAATACAGAACTGAGTCAAAGTGAGTCACCATTCAACGTTACAAGTCACATAGGAGTCACTTAGGAGTCAGTGAGAGTCACTTGCGATGAATCAGTTGGCGTTGAGTGACTCCTACTAATTCTCAAGTGATTCCTACTGCTGAATCATTAGAAGTCGCTCCTTACTTCAGAAAATCATATCGAATAAAATGAGATGACTGATGATTTAATTTTATGACTCACAGTGAACATCCCCTCGCCTCCAAGTTGACCTTCTCACGGCGTTGGGCAGTCAGGACGTATGTCACCTCTGTTTGCTACGTAGATGTGCGTGATATTTCACGGTATAGATATTTTTTATAGAAACTTGGTCAAGTTTATATTGAATTTTATAGAATATTGTAAATAAAATATCGATATAGTGGAATATCGTGCAACTATCTTGTTGGGTAGGAAATTTTGGAGCCTTAATCAATCCTCCAAGCCCCATTTGCAGCACCACTCGGCATGTTTCCCACTGAGAACACGTGAGGAAGATGTATCGATATTTGCATGTGGGAAAATTTTCAAAATTATATATAATCTAATTATAATTTAATATATTGTATATAAAATTTCTACATAATTATATATACATTGTATATAATCCGGGAATTGTGTCAACATATTAGGTGTATAACTTTGCTTCCGCCGTTTTCTTCCGAAATTCGAGGCTTTATTGTAAAAAACTGGTTATGCATTTATGATTCAAAGTATTGTCCATCGCTGGCCACTACTTTTTCCCATCTTTCGGGCAGCATACAAATCCCACGTTGAAAAAACTGGTTATCTTTTGAAGCGATCCACGGATCGATCCAATTTTTGACTTCTTCATAAGACCGGAAGTGCTGGTCAGCTAGGCCGTGTGCCATTGATCGAAACAAGTGATAGTCCGAGGGAGCAACGTCTGGAGAATACGGCGGGTGGGGTAGGACTTCCCATTTCAAAGTTTCCAAGTATGTCTTGACCACGTTCGCAACATGGGGTCGAGCATTGTCATGCTGTGAAATCACTTTATCATGTCTCTCCTTGTATTGCGGCCGTTTGTCTTTCAATGTTCGGCTCAAACGCGTTAATTGCGTTCGATAACGAGCGCCTGTGATTTTTTCAGTCGGTTTTAACAACTCATAATACACTACGCCGAGCTAGTCCCACCCAATACCGAGCATAACCTTGGAACCGTGAATATTCAGTTTGGCCGTCAACGTGGACGCATGGCCGGGATATCCCCATGATTCTCTGCGCTTGGGATTATCGTAATGAACCCATTTTTCGTCCCCAGTCACAATGCGATTCAGAAATCCCTTCCGTCTTTGCCTTGCAAGCAGCTGTTCACGAACACACAAACGCTGTTCAACATCTCTCGGCTTCAACTCGTACGGCACCCAATTTCCTTGTTTCTGGATCATTCCCATGACTTTCAGGCGTTTTGAAATGGCTGGTTGCGTCACTCCCAATGATCCTGCCAATTCTTGTTGCGTTTGACACGAGTCTTGATCAAGTAATGCCTCCGATTCTGAATCTTCGGAACCCTTCTCTCTTCCACCGCCATGCTGGTCCTCGACGTTAAAATCACCGTTCTTGAAGCGTTGAAACCACTCTCGGCACGTTCTTTCACTAATAGCGGCCTCACCATAGGTTTTTGAGAGCATTCGATGAGCCTCAGCCGCAGATTTCTCCATATTAAAGCAGAAAATTAAAACCTCCCGCAAATGACGAGAATTTGGCTCGTAAGCTGACATGTTTAATCGAGAATAACTTTATGATGCAGACACAAATCGACTAATATTTCGATGGCGTTATGTTTACAAATACCTAAGCTTATTGTATGACATCTATGATCTATTTATTTCAATTACCACTTACCGCTACAGCCGTCTATTGCAAAACGGCGGAAGCACAGTTATGTACCTAATAAGTTTTCCTTTGCATCAAGGCAATTGAGACATTCAAAGGACGTTGCCCTAACAGCACAATGTGTCTCTGGGACGTTTTCTGAACGTTCAGAAAACCTCTCCTACGTTCTATAAACCTTCCATAAACGTTCCAGTGGCACGTTGTGCTGTCTGGGTGCCTACCCCATTTTATGGGGTACTTCTTAAAATACCTCTGTCCAGTAAGGAACACAGATATAACCGAGATGGAAGCTCAATTCTTGTGCAAGAGTTTTGTAAACCCTAAGTCATGTCATCTGCACGGAGAAAAGAGATCTTCAAAGAATAGTGAAGTTCGCTGTCATACGTAGCATAGCCGCCCCCGATATGTGAAATACTAAATTATATCACGTCACATTTTGATTTGTAGGAACATAAAATTCAAATTCAGTGATAGAAATTACAGAAATTGGTAATCCTCATAGTGATTCACAAAAATACTACGTGGCATTACACTTTGTAATACTTCACATCATATAATCAGTACTCTCTAAATCTAGAAGAGTGAAAAATCACGCGTCCCACTCCACTAAGTCTCAGAAGTGAGCCAGTCCCCTTCGAGTGGGATCTTCACTCGTTTCGAGTGAAGTGTCACTCTTTTGGAGTGAAAAAGTCATTCTAGAATAGGAGTGACCGTGAGTTCCTAAACTCAAACCTTAGATTATCACTCTGAAAGTATAGAAATTTCACTCAAAATTTTGACAGGCTCACTTCAGGCTGCTCAAAGAGTGAAATCTAACTCTAAGAATTTTAGAGAGTAAATTACGTCGCTCAATTCTACTGTGAACGTATTGAAACATTTATTGACATATGGAATAGTGAACTCTGCTATTTTCTAAAGAGGCACTTTTCTGCGTATGATAGCACCACCACCGATGAGATACCTTGCTTACACCTCGCACTACGCGGATTCGAGGTGGATGAGCAAGATCGGTGGACAAAACATAGAGGCGACGGAGAAATAACGGAGAGGTGACGGAGAAATGTGCGCCTTGTTTATCGGTACCAACTAATTGATTATTCAAATACCCAAGCAGCACCAGAATATACTATGAACGTTCTTCGAATGTTCGAAATATGTTCTATGCACATTCGAATGAGACCGTTCTATAGGTGCTATGCATATTCATCGAACGTATGTAACCGAATATACGATAGCACGTTGATTGAACGTCGATTGAATGTGTATCGTAGATTTCGAATGTACTGCGTACGTTCTCATCCGTACATTCTATGAACGTTTCTACTTCGTATATACTTTGAAATTCTGTTGCTGCTTGGGTACTAAATTGATTATTCAACTTATTTTGTCTATGTCTGGAAACATAAGTTTTAGATACAACAATCATGAATGAAAAGGTTGTTTGTTTGTTTGTTCCTGAATAATACACTCATAAAAGAACTCTCACAGCATCAGGTTTTTCAGTAATGTATCAAAAATATCTTGGTTATTAACTACTTAAGGGGCAAGGCGTCAGAACCTGGCGTCGCGCGCGTTTGTAACTAATGTAGCAGAAAAGGAGAAGCAGGTGTCACATTTCTACTTCTTTCCTCCACTTCCTGTGATCAATTGTCTCATCACAAACAGTATTTGCTTGTGTGTTCAAGGTTGAGAAACACGAATATGACCATGAAAAGTCGATTATTCTGGGATTTGAATGGTTACGGGATAATTTTGGATTATTCGAATCCATGTATGGTGAAGTATGATTGATTTTCATCATATCCCAAGTGTGTATTGCCGATATTGACAATGGGCGCAAGCAGGGACCATTTGCTTGAATCCAGTATTGAGAAATGACAATGGGATCCATCTTGGACTAATCTTGGCCCTATTGTTTGTTCCCATACAATTATAGTTCGTAGAAAATGGAAATATTGAACTTTGGTGCGGGCCTGGCCCTAAGTTGAGCCAAGATCGGTTTAGGTCAGGGCCCATTGTATCACCTAGTCCTCGGGGAAAGCAATACAGCCAGGCTGGGAACGATGTTATCATCCCAGAGTTGGTCCCACGTTAGGTAGCATGGGCACTCACTCCGGGCCCCCATTGGACCCGTAGTAAATACACGCTTGGAATATTATATATGAGTATGATGATATATGACAATTTGAGCGTTCAAACATAATGAAATATGGCCACATATGATCTCATCCTATAGTCATGCACTGAATTTGGGATTGTGGAGGCCCCGAAGCGAGGAGCTGTGAAGGCCCATCGACCAAAGTGAATCGAATCTTATTGTTGAATCAATCATCCAAGTATTATATATAAATTATATGAAAACTATAGAATACATATAGAAAAATCACAAAGTTCCAGATTGTAGGAACTTCTATTTTGTAGGGGAGGGGGGGGGGGCAGAGCTCAAGCCCCAAGAGCCCATCCTAAATCCGACCCTGCATATATCTATAAATATATAGACCCTATATGATTCATATATAATCGTACATGAATTATTTTTTCCCGAGGAAAATATCCTAATATGCTGTTATATCTCCGTTCAAATCAAATTCGAGTTACTTTTATTATACACATTTTTTTCGTGATATGTGGGAACACGTGTAAAATCTCGAAGATTCTAAGCTGAAAGACGTCTCATGCCCCAAAGATCAGTATCAACGGACATTCTCATAGCATTCCACTGATCGACATGAAATTGTCGACGACAATGACGTGCTTGTACTTTTCACCTAAACTATCAATGGGACAAATCTTTCGCTGTACAAGTTTGGATACGATTCAAAACATACCACGCAAGAGCGACAAATTTCGTTTTTAGTTGTATACCTGTAAATATTATGCATCTATACATGATCGTGTTGAAATTTGCTCGTTTGACACAAGACTACAGCCAAGTTTCAAATACAAATTCTTGTTCAGAAATGTTAACGCAAATGCTCAATATGAACAAGGGGGAAGTAAAAAATTGAAAACTTTCAAGATTATTGATGGATATACTAATAATTGCCCTCACTGGTGTAATTTCTTTATCCTTATATAATGATTCATACAATTTTTCTATAATGGAAAACAATAAGCTTCAAGTATTGTTGTTGACATTGGAACATCGGAAAATGTGAAAACTTGAAATCCCAATTCCGGTATAATACCTCCAATCTTGCAATCACCGTTATCGATTGATTTATAATCCCGAGTAGGAATTGATATTGAGTGTACTCTGGTGTAGTATGGTCAGGACCAGATCTGAAAAACTTTATTTTAAATCAGGCCCTGATATGGAGTTCAACGAACCGTTGTATCAGAGCCCGATGGTGCCTGACCACACGTGCTACTTCATGGCCTTACCAGAATCAGATCAGGTGTGCCAAAATGAGGTGTGAGTCCTATCACTGCTATGGGGCTGGCCATAAGATTTTTCTGCTCGGGATGTTACGAATATTTGGAGATCTTAAAAATATTCAGAATCAACATTCTGAGATCCACATTTTTATTCAAAATTATATAATGAAGTCTCTTCCTATTTCTAATTTCATCCTGGTGAGGTCAATGTGTCTTCCGATGTATAAAAAGCAGCTTTGTCGTTTCACGCCATTTCACAAGAACTGAATTCGTGAAGTGTTGTATGGGAAATTGAGGAAAGTGGAACGTTTCAAAATAGATTGATATACGGAATCGCGTGTGATGTATAAATACGTAGGCGTTTCCTATATTTCGTGATATTATTACTGTCGGCGATAAGAACACAAGTTCAGAACGTTATAGAAGGCACGTGCAGTGGTCTAATGTATTGGATAAACATATTTTGATATTGATACATGTATCGAGTATATTCTGATGAGCGTTGAGAATCAACAAGAAAATGGACCATCCAATTTTCCGCGCTTTCACATTGGAAAAACAGCAACAGAATAGTCAAAAGTTCATGCTTATCACATATTCTGCCGAATAAACATCTCAGTTCTTAAGATATCCTAAACAAAACCAAGTGTGTATTAAGGGCGGGCCCAATCTAAGCCCGGGGTGGGTGCCCATGCTGCCCAACGTGGAGCCAACCCTGAGATGATAACATCGTTCCCAACTTGGCTGTATTGCTTTGCCCGAGGATTGGTAACACCATGGGCCCAGCATGAACCCAGACTAGGCAATCAATATTGCCCCCTCCTTTTTTTTGAGATTGGAAAATTGCTTTGAATTCTACCCCACTGGGCATGAATTTCAGCCCCACTTTGGCCCAGTCTTGGGCCTAGTGTTGAGCCCCATCGTGCCTGCATGGGCCCAAGACTGGACCAAAGTGGAACCAAAATTCATACACGCTGAGGATTCTACGCGCATGCTCGGGATATAAATTCACCCCAATCGTGGCCTAACGTTGCTTCAAATTGGGGCCAAGTTCAAATGTGCCCGCACTGAGATTCATTATTTCCATTCTCGACCAACCATAATTGTATGGGAAAGCACAACAGGGCCAAGATTGAGCCAACATAGGCCCCATCGTCATTCCCCAATACTGGGTTAAAGAGGATGGACCCAGCCTGGGCCCATTGTCATTATAGGCAATACACGCTTGAAAAGTATCGAAAATATCTTAGAGATGATTCAAGCTACTCATGGGAAATGATTTCTAAAATTACATATAATTCTATATAATTTATATATAATTTTTCTATAACCATATATAAATTATATACAATGGATATCCTGAGATCTGAACATTTATCTTGAACATATTTTGGAAGTACAATTTCAACCTTCATCGGAATATCATATTTGCCTTACTCCACATCAAATAATTTTTTTCCGCATACATTTTTCCCTTCATTGTTGTGAAATGATGAAAAATTTTGCATTTTCCAGGTTGATGGATTCTCAATTCAAGGCCATTCTTCCACCGTTGGAATAAAAGATCATTGTGGCATGATAAGATGTGATCTTCACGGATGTCAATCATATGGTATTCGTCCAACCATAAATCCAATCCCAGGATCATCAAATTCCACGAATTATCCATACAAACAGAATGAGTCTTACGAAAAAATCTCTCAGCGGATCTATTCATAGAATAAGAGAATTCGAACTTGAGAAGGTAAATTAATTTTTCACAGTCGAATACAATTTGATATCACATTGGAGGCATGAATGTGGATCAGAAATCTGATCATATATGTGATCAAAAGACGTGATGAAAAACTGATTAGGTGAAAATGATCAGGAACTTGTCAGGAGAAGTCCTTATCTGAGGCGAATTTATCAGGCCCCGATAAGGAGGTGGTTCAACATCTGTATCGTGAGCTCCGCTTGGACTCAATATTTTATGTGAGGATTACCTGTACATTTGTACTGAAAAATTGAATTGAATTCACCCATGCAGGTATTGCCAGGACTGGAAAAAAAACCCAAGCTTCTCCCAGGATTGGTACGTGTATCAGGAACAAACCTCCGTTAAAAATAATTGGACCCATGATGATTGGTTCCATGATTGTCCCGCTGTTCCCAATGAATAGTATGTGAGTTAGTCATGGGATTTGTTCGTATCTTTGGAATGGCCATTGCACTTGGTACAAGCTTGGCACAAGCGTGAAAATCAAGCTTTCGTGAAGACGATTATTTAAGCCGGTGTTGTCCACATAAGTGGCACAGTGTTTTCAATTAATGACCGAATTCCGAATTCCCCAGGGGAAAAGACTTGTATGAAAAAGTCCAATCTCCTCCCCATGATTGGCCCCACACTCCAGTTCCACGCACTGAGATAGATATAGTTGATCTAAATAAAAATAAAACTTGACTCAATGGTAATAGGCTACTTTTAAATGTGATCATACACGGAAATCAACTGATCTTGAAGAACTCTCTACAGGATCCCAAGATGTCTTTCCCATGCAGGGATTAACAAGACTGGGAAAACCCCAAGCTCGTCCCAGTCTTGGCACATTCAATCTATCGTTTCGAGATGATTCATATTCCGAGGAAAAACTCTGAGCTGAAATATGGATCAAATTACTCTTCTCAACAGTATCTGTGATGAAAGAAGCATTGATTGATGCGTGGCGAATCATTTGGACTGTGCTGGAACAAACCATTGAGCCAAACTTGTCCTGATCTTATCATTCCCAAGCCTGAGCCAAGTTTATTGAATTGTTCAAGACAAGTCTCGGCAGGTCTTGTGCCAGGTTTGGTCCATGATTGAACCATTGTTCTATACACACATGGGCATGAAAATTCCAATACACATGTCAGAAAATTCTTGTATTTAAACTGGCAAATTGGAGTGAAAAACATTCCTGTTGAAAATATTCCATGAAATCTCATTGACGGATGGGAAATTAAATGAGTTCCAATAGAATTTGATGGTATTCAATCAGAACTTTGAACACTTGTAATGGAATCTTATGGAATATTTCCACCAGAGATGGAATTTCATGTAAAATACGGAAAAAATCCCGTACGACGGAAATTCTCTTGTACGTAAACTGAAAAATTTGTCATGAATAGAAATTTTCCAGTTTCTGGGTGCCGGAAAATTCCAATTTTTTCCAACAGTGTATCAGATGCCGGTGAGGCGCAGTTTTTCCTGCCCAGTCGCACATATCTTACACACTGAAAACAAATGTATTCCAGTCAAATAAATATTTATTTGTCCTGTACCAAAGAAATATTTATTAGAATTAACAAAGTATTCTTTGGAACCAAAATAATTTATTGGAATCAAATGAACGATTAAAACCATCTATTCAATTCAAACAAATTATTTTGGTTCCAAAGAATATTTTGTTAATTCTAATAAATATTTCTTTGATACAGGACAAATAAATATTTATTTGACTGGAATACATGTTTTTTTCAGTGCACTGGTAGAAATTTGACGTCCCGTAACCACTTTTTAATGTGTATCCACTTCCATCAATCTTCCACGTTCAAATTTTATTTCCAATTTTTGTTGACTTTACTCGGTTTTTTATTGTACTTTGGAAATTAACACTAATTGAAGTATAATCTGTACATAATCCCGGTGTGTACTATATATAAGTCCATCAATTCGGTGTTAAATTTTTTTAACATTGTAGTGAGGAATCGCGACTACTTAAGAAGATACTATCGCCGTGGTACGAGCCAAATTCCAAACTATTCAAAAGCCAGCAACTCAAGGTGCTCAAAGGGAAGCGTACGGTTGTACGGGGTGATATTTCGAGTTTATCAAAACATTTTCGAACAATTTGGCACTCACCACGGCGCTGGTATTTCCTTAAGGGGATACCAGCGGCCCCTGACGATGCAACCCGAACCAAATCTTTTCCGACAAATTATTCGAAAATAAAACAGTAAAAGAAAAATATCGCTCTGTACAGACCATCTTCATTGATTGAATACTTCGTGATTGATTGATTGATTCGAATACTTTGTCAGAATAATTTTGGATGTGTCCTGTTCTAACCAATAGGTCTGGTTGCATCTTCAGGGGTCGCTGGTATCGCCTTAAGGCGAACATATGGGGGCCTGGTCAAGACTTGATTTCGTAATCCTATTGAACGTTAATCAGACTAACATAAAAGGCACCCTAATCGAATTCCGACTTGTCCATGACGGAGTAGGTTTTAATAAGGCACTTCCTGCCCCTGATTCTAACCCTGATTACACTGTAAAAAAACTTCCTCTGAAAATTCAGAACACGTGACTGTCATTTTTCATAGTCCCTTTTCTATGAATTTCAAGAGACACGATCGAATTTTCAGAATAAGCTCCGAAATTCAATTGAAGTTTTTTAAAATTCAGTGAAATGTATCTGGAAATTCAGAAAAAAGTGGCTGTGAAAAATTAAAGTCACATTCCCTGAATTTTCAGAAAGAATTTGTTTACAAGCGCAGCTCAAAGATTCCTAAAAACTCCGGCATACCTTGTAAATTATAACAAAGAGGAGCATGATTTGCAAATATCTTACGGAAAATAGAACAGCTCGTATTTTCTAATATATTTCATACTGTATAACATCTTGAACTTGTCTGAAAGCGCCGCGTGGGACATCTTTTAGATTTCCATTATATATCTTTCAGAAATTATGTTAAAGATGTCGCGACACTTTCACACAAATTTCAGACGTTAAGTTTTAGTTAAGTTTACGAACTAGTCTTCGAGCTGTACGAACTAGCTAGTTTACGAACTTCACGAGCTCCAGGTTGTTTCTGCATCGATTCGCATCATTCACGGATTTCCTCCGAAATTTCACGTGTGAGTGGCTTTGTCGATGGCGATGCGGTGAGAGGTGTTAATCTTCGCAAGAGGCGTCGACCTAAAGTGGATGAATATTTCTGTACATGTAGAGTTTCTCAGAGTATACTCTGAGCATACTCATCATAATGAAAAATTAATATGCCATGCACGTTTTATCATTCAACCAGGAACTATATACCTGCACAGGGTTGGATTATCCGTTATTGTGGAGAGTTATTTTTTCTCTCCTGCTTTTTGTTTGTTCAATACATGAGACAATTAGGCTGATATGCGAGTGATAGGTGGAGTTATAATTGCAGGAAACTTTCAATTACCTCATAAGCTTCTGGCGTGGCATCCTGTTTAGGACCTGACAACAATGTAATGCTAGGTTATCGCAAGGTCCCAGTCTGGTTTACCTTCCCAGTAATTCTGACTTGATATTCCTATCAAAACCTAATGAAGATTGCCTTGATTGATCTGAATCGTATGATAACTGTCAACCCAGATAGAAATAATTCGGGGTATTCCCTCACTCTTATCAGAGCCTGGCGAAACCTGGGCAGGCCTTCAACAAGAACCTCATAAGAAAATTGTTATTCGCGCATATTACTTTTTTACCAGGAGCACAGAATGAGGATGGGGGTCAAATCAACGAAACTATTGTTCGAAAAGAGGAAGTATAACGTACCATTCTATTCAACTCATGGTTTCGTTGATTTGGCCCCGATCCCAAAATGATTCTGTTGCTTTTCAGCGGACCCGAGTCGAAAAATTGTAATACTTTTTGAAGCCTGATCAACTCCGTAATACGCAACGAATCGGAGCTAAATTCGGAGAAGTCTTCTATATGATGATTGTAATTAAGTTTAGTGTATCAATTATATATTCACTTTCCATTTGCCATATTTACATTATTTTTGCAATATAGCTCTCTTAATACTATCGGGTCATGGAAAAGTGAAGGAAAATACAAGGCCGAGATATTTCAAGCAACGATATACGTTTTTATGACCGTTTATACAGTACGTGTATGTGCTCTCCATCATGAGCAATAAACGATGGCAGTATCCTCGTGTACCGCTTCCGTGACAATAGGAAAACATTCAATGAGCAACATGGTCGTATGAAATTTTAATCACCACCCATCAGAAAATTTCAATTTCACGAATAACAATAGCGTGTATTCATCGGTATTTTTCTTTTCATGTCCACTATTGTCTGGCAATGTCAATGTCTCGCTGAAAGTTCCCTGGAAATATTTTCAATACAAATCCATCAGACTGAGGGTACGAAACGAATAAAATTCATAAAAATGAATTCAGTGCGGAGGTGAATTCAAATTTTGATTCATTCGACAAACGTTGTTCTATAGAACTATAACAGTATTTTTAACACTCATTTATCAATTGTATTTCTTTCGATATAATAGCGGATTTATTCATTGTTTCTGTGAAAATTTTTGAAAATTACGTGTAAAGATCAACAATATCAGTCAAACTCCTATTCACTGAAGTATATTTCAGAGTTTAGTTTGAATAAATAATCATCAAACCAATAGGTGTTGAATTTTCTTCATATATTTGATTGTTCACCTAAATCTTGAAACAAATTGAACTATTCTTCTCGAACGCTTAATAAACTCTCTACAACAATTGACTTGGTTATAAGCCAAATCAGTTTAAAGACGCACTTATGTGTATACATCGATATTCTAATGTCTTTCATCTGTATCATATGGCTATTTTCCAAAGATATCACATTAGTCAGTCGAATTCATGGTTTTTCAAACGGAGAAAAATTTGGGGTAGCAGATACAGCAATTGTGATGAATTTCACAAAATCCACATGCGAATATAGGGATAGCATTTCTGCGGTGGAAATTCTACATCATTTTTGCTGTAAATTGAAAACGTCGCAATTCTACCGCAATCTGATGTAATTTTAACATACGCACTTCATAACTATTACATATATCAATCGTAAATTCCATTGTTGTAATGAATGAAATATAAACAGCATCACAAGCGATATTTACTTCAAATTTATGAAATTTGTACATCAGCTTGATGTAAAATACATGTTAGGATTTTTGAATAAAATTTCAATCCCTCATTTATATATTTTATGCATACGCGAGAACTACGATAATAACTACAACAATTTTTGTTAATTTTCCAAAAGCCACGAAGATGGGGATAAAATTTAAGTGATGAAAATTTTACATCATTTGCGCCGCATTTTTATGATGTTTCACTGACAGTTCAAATTAAAAAAATTGTATCTTCCCAATTAATTCTTGCTGTTGTGTTGTTTGTTGAATTGGCAATGAGACAATATATAAAAATGCATTTTTGAGCAGTGAAATGAACTTTAATCACTCAGCTTGAATTTATTACCTTAACATACATCTTACATATTACATATTACAATAAAATACAATACAATGTTATGTCGCTTTATTCTATCATGATCACTAACCGTACGCCATGAGTGGAGATTCAAGTTTTTAATATATATCAAATGTAGGAACAAACTGATACTCGCGGAAAACTGTTGAAACTGTTTGCGCCATCTTTGTGACGTGATTTTAATCATTTCGAACTGAAAGGAGTATTACAACGCTTCTCAATACCCCAAGAGAACACAGGCGAGTAGTTTTCGTAGAAGCAATTGTTGAATACACATCAGATTGCGGTAACTGTACATTTGAGAATGAGAATAAAATTCCTGGGGAATAAATCAGATTATCATTCAAAAAAGCATAGGTAACATTGGCAACTGTACTTGTTGAATGTACATTAGATTGCTATTTCGTATATTTTTCACCCGTCAAATAATGAAAACTGAGGCCAGCCTTTCAAAAATGAAAAGTACCGTTTCAGTGTTGAATTTCACCGTACATTCGGTTTGATTCACCAAAAAGATGGTATTTGTCACCTAGCTCATGGTAATAATAATCAAAAAGATAGTATTCATCACCTAACTCATGGTAATAATAACCAAAATAATGTATTTTTCACCGTCAAATATATTACTATATTGAAACATGATTTCTACAATGCAGATTTTTCTCAGTGTAATGGAAAATTTACATTGTTCGTGGTCAATAATATCATAATAAATATATTTTTGGATTGGCGTAATTTTTACAATCTTCCAAAGTAATGATCATGTATGTATCATGTGAGTTTCATCAAAATTAATGTAGAAATTGAATTTAAAGTTTTATCTATGCACTGATGTTAAATTTACATTATAAGTTTTCTCGGTACACAACAAGAAATATGGACCCAAATGTGTATTGCCGATATTGACAATGGGCCCAAGCAGGGTCCATTTGCTTGAATCCAGTATTGGGAAATGACAATGGGACCCATCTTGAACTAATCTTGGCCCTATTGTTTGTTCCCATACAATTATAGTTCGTAGAAAATGGAAATATTGAACTTTGGTACGGGCCCGGCCCTAAGTTGAGCCAAGATTGGCTTAGGTCAGGGCCCATTGTATCACCTAATCCTCGGGCAAAGCAATACAGTCAGGCTGGAAACGATGTTATCATCCCAGAGTTGGTCCCACGTTAGGTAGCATAGGCACCCACTTTGGGCCCACATTGGACCCGTAGTGAATACACGCTTGGGGAATAAAAGATTCTCCATAGTCTTAAATGGGTAACCCAACGGGAACAATAAGTCCAAATCATGTCAACATTTTTGCCAAAGTGATCATTCTTTTGACAAAATGTTCAGAAACTCTTGAAACAAAAAATGGTCCAGGTGGGACCCTGTTTTGCATGATGCCCCAAAATTGGGCCTCACTTGACTTGATTTGTGTTTCAAGAGTTTCTAAATATTTTGTCAAAAAAATGATCACTTGGCAAAAATTTTGACCTAATTTTGATTTATTGTTTCCATTGGGTAATGCTTGGGCCATTTCTTTATCCTAGTATCAATGAATGATTTCGATTTGATGAACTTAATCGACTGCTATTGAATTTTCATCGCACTATGAGAGTTATTTCGTATTATGTTCAATTTTTATTGGAATTATATATACAATGATCAGTTTAAATCATAAGCAGAAAGGTATTGTTACATTGCTTGATATCTACCAGGCAATTAATTAAATAATAATTTCACCAATTGTGAAATAATAATGGCGTAAATAGAGAGCTAATTGTTTTTGTGCATGTAAATCTTTGTCAATATCAATTTTCGCATGGAAGATTATCAATTTCTATTTTCCAACTTCTATTTTCTGTGCAAAATCATTCCATTGAACGTAAAAAGGAATATCTACAAAATTTCCTCTATGGAAAACAATAGCTCGATACAGTTCTTTCAGAAATTCGTTGAAATATGACGTCACTTTTTTAACGTTGAAATGTGTGCAAATATACCATGGGAACAGATATAAAATGTTGGATCCATTTTATTCACATTTGAGTACACTTTGAAGCGTTCAAAGAGGGACTATAAAATTCAAACGCACAATTCGCATCGAAATAAAACCTTTGAATTTGGGATGAAAATGTCGGCGAATGTTCATTATTGAATAAACAGCAAGATTTCAAAGACAGCCTTGTTACAAGAGATTTATTCGCATTAATTTCCATGTGTACGTATTTTGCGAGGGTAAACGTTTTCTTCTGCTACTCCATTCATATACGCCAATTGGGATCGAGTTATGTTATAATAAAAATCTTTTTCTGCGTGCATATCACGGAAATTATTTCTTTCCGCTGGATTGAAATGTTTTCTCATGCAGGAGGAGACGTGCGATTAGTGGTGTAGCATGGTCGAATTAAAAATAGAGCTCACGGTGTCGAGGAGAGCCGTGAGCGCGTACGACCAACGCACACTCTGTGGATTTTTCACCTCAGTGTGATCTCGACGGTACTTATCGTTACAACGAACAGAGAGAATATTCTATCGTCAACTTTGTTATCTTATTCATCGATTTTTCAAGACATTTTGTATTCAAATACCTTGTATCTTGATCCGAACATATCTTTCATATCTTCAAGTCTACCATCGCAACACCCGTTCTTCATTCTTCAATCTTTCTTCGTTGTGTCAAAAACAGATCGCAAACGATGGATCATCTATAACAGTTTATTTATATTCTTCAAAATAAAGCACCAATTCCATTAGATCTAACAAAATGTTATTAAAATAATATTCGAGAAAATTCGTATGTGTTTTACTTTAAAATCATCATGAACAATGTGATGTTGATGAATTATGGTGTACAAACATCACCATCATCTATCGAACTTTACAACAATTTGGACTCAGTCCATCAACAACTATCATTGACGCCATTCTCTAAAGATGCTCGTATAACTGATTCACCTCTCGAACAGGTAAATTTGGCGGATGAGTTCGATATCCTGCAAATCGTTGGTGAAGGATGGTTTGGTAAAATTCTATTGACCGAGCATCGTAGTACACAGACCGAGATGGTACTGAAAGCTCTTCCTAAAGCATACACAAGCATCGCCGACTTCTTCAGGGAATTTCATTACGGACTACATCTTTCGGCACATCGTAATATTATTACAACCTACGATGTGGCTTTCGAAACCGCTGGATTTTATGTTTTCAGTCAAGAATACGCGCCTCTGGGTAAGAATAATTTAACTCCCTGATGTTTTGGATCATTCACAAAAATGCATACAGAGATCAAATAATGATCAATTTCTCCCTAATGAGGAAACGAATATATGAATTTTCCAGGTGATCTCACTTCGAACGTGACGGAAACAGGGTTGGGTGAATTACACGTGAAGAGAGTTGCCAGACAGTTGGCAGCCGCGGTACAACACATTCATAGTCGAGATTTGGTGCATCGTGATATCAAATTGGACAATATACTTGTATTTCGCAGTGATTTTTCAAGAATCAAGTTATGCGATTTTGGCGAGACTAGAAGAGTCAACACTGTGGTGCGGCGTCATAACGAGTGGCTACCTTATTCACCACCCGAGGTATTGCAGATCAACACTGATGAAACTTACAAGTAATTATTGCTGAATATATTATGTATGCCATTATTGATTTTGTTGATTCATCGGATGGATACAAAATATCTAATATATTACGCAATTTAAACATCCAATTTAAAGAATCATAAAGTGTATTATATTGAATCTTCCTTTCGCTTCAATTTTCTTCCCCTTGAATATGCAATGAATTCTCCTCGTGGCATACAACTTGCAAATATTTTATTTTTCTTCTTCTACTTATCGAGAATGAAGAAGAAAAACAAAAAGTTTGAACTTGCATTGGTCAGTATAAATATAATACACTTTATATATAGTGATGTCCTAATTGATGAAGGTTTTCAAAAGATTGATTATTGGTATCCTTATGCTTTGCATCATTATTCTATTACAAGAGCATTTAAGAGTGTTGAGAATGGTGCATAGGAATTGATTTACACCCACATCAAAGGCTCAAATCAATACAGCCTTTGTATGTGCTACAGCATGGGCTATAGATATATCCCTATATTTTTATGCAAATTACCAAAATGTTGTAACAAGCTTTCAAAGGTAGTGTCGCGTAATGTTTTCTACCTTTATCAAATTTATATTGTTTTATGCTAACGTGGAATACTTGCATGAGGTCTAATGATTAATGAGTGCATCTATGTGCATTATAGATATGAAAATAACATATACGAAGTATTAGTTTAATTATTGATTAATTCCTAAAGTGTACTTGGACGATCCAACAGTCGTTCGATCGGATTATATTTGGAAGAAGCTACATTGCGAGTTCAAAACAATCTCAAAAACGTTCCAAGACTGACTCTCTAAAAGTTCTAAAAATGTGAAGGTTTTCACAAATAATCGGTCAATCGTGGAAATAATTTTGATAAACATTCAAGGTTGTTGATTACGTCGCAAAAATCGTCAACTTTGCACCGAGAAAACTGTTTGGCTAGAACAACAAAACATTTTGGTTGATATGTGAACAACAAAATCTTTTGTTCCTTTAACCAAATTTGTGTGCTTTCGACAAAATTATTCTGTTCCTAAATGTGTTAACAAACCATTTTGTGTCTAATACCAAATGTTTTGTTGCAACAACAAAAATTTGATCAGCATAACTAAAGTTTTTGGTTCTTCACATTTCAACAAAACTTTTTCTCGGTGTGAAGCTCTGAATCATTTTTGGAATCGCTCTTTCGAATTCCATTGATAAATATTGAAATTTCTACACCTTTTCTTCATTGAAACATATTATTTGTTGGGCAAGATTTTTCATCGAAGCGAATGTACTTTGAACAGACATAAACCGTGTATTGTTTAATTGTACTCGAAGAATGTGGGAGACAAAAATATTTGTCATCAATATAATTAATAAAATATAGTAGCCGGGACTGAAAATTGAAAACAAAAAGATTTCCCTGTCTTTTTACAGATTTATTAACCACCTAATTATCCTCGGAAGTATCTTGCATGATTCATCATCATCACTCATCGAAATTTAAATTAGCATCGATGCCTTCAATATGATAGTGAAATGTAGTTGGAGGAAATTGTTATATTTTTAATTTTTTTAGAGGTTTTTTTTACGCGAATACTCCTGGGTGAAGTGAAATTGACCGCTTGCCCTACTTATATATGTGTATACGTACCAATCTGTTCAGATGCACGTGTTATTGCTGACTATACCATGTCCAATATCGTCATTTGTCATTTAGTCTTACGTCAATGTGGCCTGATTTTCCTCAAATGCAGGTAGATGATCACCAAGGATGTTTTTTATTTTTTGAATCTTCAGTTTTTTTGTTTTATGTATTGCTTCCTCGTTACAAGGTAACGGAAAACTTTCGGAGACGGAACAATTTGGTCTCAAAAATAAAGATTTCTCACGACAAAATGTTTCTCTAAACTCTGAGAACAGTTTTAGTTTTTTATCCAATTGTCTGTCGTCCAACACATGCCGAAGATATTTGCCGTTCTAATTATTCGGATTTTTGCCAAAGTTGTGGACCAAGGTGATAGCGAATCCATATGATTTTCAGCTTGATTCATTCATAAACACTGGACAGATGAGAGGGAATGTAGTTTCAACAGAATTGGTTCAGGAAAAATGTTGACAAATCAGCAATATTTGGTAAAATTTTTCAAAAACATCCCTTTCCAGGGGGACAAATTTTGTAGAATTTCATGTCAGGGTTTGGCTATGTGCAAACTGTTTGGAATTTCTGTTTAATTCCCACCAATTCATGTTTTGCTACATGAACTTCCATGGATAAAATTACACTGTAAAAAAGGTGGAGAGTTTCTCTTCACACTGTTGGTGGATTTCATCCCTTCACACGGAAAGACCGGGTCTATTAATATTTAGAAAAATGACTGTCAGTTTAGGGAAAACAAAGATCGCTGAGAAATATTTGTAGCCCAGTAAATACACGCACGTTTTAAAAACGTCAAAAACAGTCAATAACCGCACGTTGTGAATTAGTAATATTCTTGCGTTGATTCAACGTGAAAATGTCGCGGCAGATCACGTGTTCTACAACCATAAAATAACGTCATATCAACGGTTTGAACATCGTTCAAAAGACGTCAAATATTGACGTGTCCTGATGATGGTTCTAAAACGTGAATTGAATCCAACAAATTTTTTTTGCAAACTTTTCATTCAATATCCAGAACAATAGTATTTCTGAGTATGACAGAATTTGGAAAGTACGCCACACTATTTACTATCTTGCTCTTTGTTGAAATTTTAACCATTGTTCGGTGTCGTTCGACATTTTTAGCAGAATATCTTCAATTGAAGTTCAAACACAAGGTGTTATGAACACATTCTAAACGCGTGATTCAAAACACACTTTTTGAGGACGTCGTTTGATGGTTATTTTTGAAGAATATTAGTTTAAATTACACATCATCAAAACGTAATTCCTGGTCGTCTATTTCCCTATCAAATTTTAACTAAAAATCAACGTTATGAAATCAACGACTAACGTCCGTTTGACAGTCTAACGTTCTTTCAACGTTGAAATAACGTGTGTGTGTTCATTGGGAGTGAGCCTACTGAAATTCGTAGTCGATGTATTAACAATTGATAGTTTCACTGTGAAAAACACCAATGAAACTATCAACTGTTAATATTTTTACTACGAATTTTTGGTAGGCTCACCACGAATATTTTCCAGCGATCCTGTTTTTCCCTCAATTGACAGTCATTTTTCTTAACGTAGATAAATTCTTTCTAAATATTAATAGACCCGGTGTTTCCGTGCGTCGTTGGAGAATTGTTTCTCCATCAAAAATGAGGGATGTTTCCACCACTCTGAGGAATTATCTTGTTTTTTTGGTCTTGAATTCTCCACAAATGAAGGAAAAGTCCACAAAATCATGTTGAAAAATTCTCCATTTGTGGAGGAACTTTGCTGCCACCATTTTTTGGGGGAAGAGTCCACAATCATTCTTTACAGTGTAAAATCCTGTAGAAATTCCCGGGAAATAGAAGTAGAAAATAAAAGGGTGAAGATTAATTACAATTTGGAAAGAAATTTCGGAGTTTTGTGAATGCGGCTATCGCGCCAATATATTCCATTATAGCATTGACAGCAAAATGTGTCTCTGGGACGCTTTCTGAACGTTCAAAAACCCTCCTCTACGTTCTATAAACCTTCCATACACGTTCCAGTGATACATTGTGCTGTCTGAGGGTTGTCCGATTGGAATAAAATTTTTGGCACGATTGTGAATTGAAATGATAATAGTTCTATATCAGTTTCAATCTGACCCGTTCAGAACAACTGGATGAGGAAGGGGAAAAAATTAAACTAAATAGTATATTACACACCTAGGGCAGTAAAATAAGAAATAGCTAAGATCACATGTAATTTTCGGCCGAGGCGAAGCCGAGCCTGACAAACATATGATCTTAGCCCTAATAGCACATCCACCGATTTCTACGTCGCATCTCCGTGGACTCCACGTGGATAGAACGTGGATAAACGGAGATTGCACGTGGAGGCAACGTAGAAATGTCCGGTGCTGTACGGGAGTCTTTCTTTTTCACTGCCCGAGATTTGTATACTATTTTTCTCCCCGACGGAGCCGGAAAGTGGCAACTTCGTTTTAGCGAGCGCACAGAAAGTTGCCATTTTCCGCCTGGAGGGGAGAAAAATGTTTATAAACGCTTTTTTTCATCTCACCTCCTGATCATCCGATTAGGATAAAACTTGTATCGCACACACTAACCATGGCCAAGTATGTTGAAGAGGGAATTTTAATGATGAATATAATTTCCTCTATCGTCAATTTTTTCCTGAAAAAATATTGAACTGAAATTCAAGCGAAGCTCCATGAAATCTTTGATGAACATTCCGTAAACCCCTCTTGAAGTTATTATCAAGCAAACATTCTAATGTTCATCCGACCTTCGTTGAATACTAGCTCTACTGGAGCTTTAGTCTGATCAACATGGGAGAGACCTTATGTAGGCCATTTTGAACTCTCTATATACGAAAGCAGTTGTGACAACTATTTCGTTAGTTGGTTCAACTAATGAGATAGTTGAAAGATTAACCATCAATTCATATTATTCAGCGCAATTATTGTGTTAATTAAGCCAGCTAACTCTGCATTCCTTTTGACTGCTATGTACGGAAAGTTGCTGCAACTATCCCTTTTTTGCGTGTACATGGATCTACTTTGAGCGTTGATTGGAACTTCATGTTCTCTTTAAGTTAATGAATTCCTCCGATAATTTCAGTTTGAACCAACCCAACGAACTTTTTTTCCCTCAACATTTTGAACATTCATCATGTTCTCTAAATGATATCAGGAAGTTCTCTAATGCGTCGAATTCGGAAATTTTTGATATCATTTAGAGAACATGATGAATGTTTGAAATGTTGAGGGGAAAAAAGTGCACTGGAAAGGAACGAATTAAACATTTGTATTCGCAATTATCACTTTATTATTCTTGTTGAACCGCGTTGATATTCAGTTGTCAGAATTTGTCATTCATCGAATTGTAATACAAGTGAAATTTCAGGGCTCTGACGTGTCATGACGTGTGGCAATTCGGTATCGTTCTATTTGTTTGCTTGACCGGTTGTCTACCGTGGCAAAAAGCAGCGTTGGATGATCCACGATACACCAGATATCAAAACTGGCACAATGCGACGCTCAACATCGCCAAGAAACCAAAATTATTTCAGTTGATCAGCTCGAGAGCGCAAAGGTAACGTTGAAAATGATATCACTATATAGAAGAATATGGTGAATGGATAATAAATAATTTAACAAAAATTCAATGAACGTGAATACACATTTTCTCTGGAAGATAGTGATTCATTTCAATTTATAAAATACTTTTCTGAAATACAAAAACAGTTTGCTGTGCTGTCTGATATTACTTCAAGTTGGAAAAAAACTGTCTTAGGTGGAGAAAAATACAATGTTTTACTATTCTTCTCTCATCATATCCACTTATGTTCAACAAATCGAAATCGAAACGATTAGCTCGAATTAGAATATAAGATAATATTTCAGAATTACATTATATTGTATTGTCACCTTCATTATTTTCCTCTCCCTAATGATTTCAAATCAATTGTTCCTTATGTACACTGGTAAAATCCACTCAATAGAGGGCAAATTATATTTCATTTTAAATATATTGTGACGAAAGCATGGATCATATAATAAGTGTTTATACAACAACCACAAACTGAGAATCACCCCAAAAAATATACGCTTGGCAAGTCACCAAAATTTAGTTCATCTACCTAAATACATTAATACGCATTGAGAGATTTCAATCTTCTTTCAGTTAGAAATTGCGTATTGTGCGTTGAAAAAAGAATGTTAATAGTTGAGAATTTTTCTTTACGGAGCGAGTAAATGGAAATTTATTGGAGCGTCATTTATAAGATATAATCAAGTTATAAATTTATATTCCCCAATTATCAATTTGAGGAGATACGAGCGACGTAGTAATCGCCAAATCGGTGATTAAATCTCTTTCAAGATTATTGCAATATTGCTACAATATTACGTGCTGAGTGGGTTACTCCATAGATCAGGAACTTCTTGTAAACCAACAATGAATGAGGAAACATTCCAAAAGACAGCAAGAAACAATTATAAAAGGATATTTTTAATCGTTATTAATCTACTCAACAGAATGTTCAAGAGATTATTGGATCCTAAGCCAGAAAAACGACCAGTCACTGTCTTTGAGATCAATAAATACTTGGAGGACAGATGGTTAGGAAAATTAGGAACTGAGAAAGCTCTTAATGGTGAGTTGTAAGAATGTTACGATCTTTTTGTTGATAGGATTATTTGATGATTTTCCAATCAACAATGTTATTAAAGAAATGTTCATTCCAGGTGGCGCGGATGAGAGGGACGAGCTGTGCCCATCGATGTACAGTTTCCATAGTTCTTTAGAAGAAAAAAATCAACTTCTTCATACTTTAATGACGTACGGCATCGAAACGGTAGTTGATCGTTCGAAGAAGAAAGATCGAATCAGAGAGTGGATTCAGTCGAGTGCGATTCTTGAAGAGAACGAAGACGAAGAATCGGAGAACATTGAAAAAGAAGCCAATTACAATTCAACGGAAGAAGACGAGGAACCAGCCACAATGGCGGGACGGCATTTTCCAGAAAGGCGACCCAGTGCAACAAATTCCACTCCGAAAAATCGCCCCCATTCAAGCGATAGAAGAAGACACCAGCATTCGCGAAGAAGACCCTCGGTGAGACCCTTGGAAAGGAAAATACCTTTCGCCCCGCAAGTAGCTGAAGAAAGAGAAACTGTAGCGCGTCTCACCAGTTTTCCAAACGGTGATCCAAGTTTAGCTACTTTAAATAATGGAAATAATAAAAACGTGAATGGAGTCAATGGAAGAAAAAAAATTGACCCCAAAGTACCGTCTGCGTTAGAAAACACGTCAGGAACGGGATCGATTAACGATTCCTTGATAGAGCACTCCGCTAACTCTCCCGGAAGGGATGCGATCGATGAATCTTCCGCAATCATAAAAACTGGAAATCATCTTCTTGACTCTCAAGAAGACATTGGGAATTCCTACACCATACCTAAAAGTCCTCCAATCCCCGTTAGAAAACATCGAGCGCAAACATCGCCGTTCCCAACCTCTCTCTCGCCTCATCTGGATGAAAAACGCAGTCAATCTGCTTTCATCTTATCATCTCCCAAAGTTGAAAGATATCCGATGTTACAATCAATCGATACATCATCGAATTCCTTATTATCCAATCAAACTCCCGGATCATCCACAAATTCTTCCGTTTCTTCCGTGGTGACGTCAAACTTTGGATTACCAGTGACCTCGAATTTAGCGATGCAGAGTTTCAATATCCTAAACAATATCAATCCTACGCAAAATAGAGGAAGAGCGAAAGAAAATGGAAATGCTGAGGTAATGAGTTATGGGAAGGACGCCTATGAACATTACGGGATCGCTCAAGGCGCTATTTTTAGAACTGAATCGAACAATAGACCATCGCGTGGTTCTACCAGCAGGAGTGGCAGTAGATCCGTCAGCAATTGATGACAAATTCGTTTTAATGTACATTCTTTGAAAGCTGTAAATAAGCTAATCACCTCAATGTCAAGGCAATGCCTACGAGGAATAAAACCCTATTCCTATGTGTGGAGAATCTGGAAATGAAAGAGTATGATTTTGCGAGTGAAATAACGAGAAACTGTAAACTCTTGGTGATGGAAATTTTCGTTTCGTCGTAACAAGATTTCAATTATGATGACGTTCAAGGATTCAACATGGAGAATGGGGTGAGTTTTGCTTCCATTTTGTTGCTTCTATGGATTTTATGAGAAAAAATTAGATACTTTTTCCAATAATACTAGTTTTCGGTTGCAAAAGTTATAGGTTTTTTCAATCCATTTCCACACGTCATAAAGATTTTTAGAAGATATATTCAGATTCCTTGCCAATGGAAGTTCTTAAAGTTATCTTCAAATCTAATCACTCTCAATCATGAAACTTTTGAATTATTTCAGGAGGAGTTGAAATAATACCATCAACGGACTGGTAATCACGATGACGTATAACACAACGAATCATGACACGCTTTTTTTATAATTATACACTTTCGAATATTCCAAATTTACTAATTTTTAGTGTGTTTAACTTTGAAAATCATTAGTTGTGTATTGTATTTCCAAAAATATGATATCAAACGTATCATTTATAAACACCGTCACTTTGTATCGATTGATTCATTAATTTTTCTTCCACGATTACAAGAGACCAATCAAAAATTTTGTATGAGAATTTAGGTGTGTAAAAAAGGAATGTGATACAAATTATAAATTTCTCGTGATATTAGTGGAATGTAGAAATAATATATTTATATACCATCTTATTTATTAATGACTATGATTAAAATTGTAAATTTGATATACCTTTGTAAACATAAAGAATGTATCAAAAGTGAGAATAGATAATAAATTATGTTCAAAATATACGAAATTTTGCTTTCCACGCAAAGAAGTTAGGGAATAAGTTTTTCAAAATGAAATATTCATTGACATCAAGAACGCGGATGATGATGGTGACAAGGCCTTTATTTTCATACGACGTCATTTACATTTCAATCGCTCTGTACAGTGAAATATCAATTTTTGGACTAAGAATTATAATTTTCAAATCTATTCACGATATACATATATATTCAACGAATAGATAACATCAAGAATTTTCATTGATCGTTAAAAAGTATGAATCCCTACGTATTCAGATTTGTTTGCATGGAATATGATTTCAGTCACACGTATAGGAATTCTTCCATAAAAACATACGAAGAATTTCATTTTTCCGAGTTTGTTTTATATAAATACGTAAGGAATTACTGATGAATTTCATAGGGAATTTTCCTATACGCGCGGAGACACTTCTGATTAGATTCACATATCTTCAGTTCTCCACAAATAAAATCGATATATTTCAGTCGTTTGATAAACTGGAAGAGTTTTTCTTCAAAAAGTCTATTTAACCCGAGTTCCGGAAGAATACAACGATGACTATCGGTATTTGAATTCCCCCCAAATTGAACCCGAAAGATATTATATGAATATGCAACCACATGTATTTGTTTTTAATTGTCGAGTATCTTATTTATCAATTCAAATTACAATCATCCTCTCTTTTTTGTTCTCTGAATACGGACACAATAGGCCAATTTTCACGCTTGATAATACCTTATTTAAAACATTTTCCAACATAAAACGATTTCAAAAACATGTTAATATACGTATAAATCTTTGGAACACACTTGATAACAGAACATTGTCATGTATAGTGCATATCATAACGATTTTAATATTCAGTTTTTCAAATCCTCACGCAGAAATCACATTGAATACACAATTTCTTGTACTTGGAAGATTTTCAACGAGACTAGACCTGAAACATTCAATCGAACGATTTTATTGAATATTCAATGAAATATAGAAAAATATTCTTACATGTCGGATATCAGTTCTCACCGTTACATTGAAGTTGTTGTGAATATGAAAAAGAACGTTAGGAACGTATGAGAATGATTTTTATAAGATCATTTGATGGACGGTTTTAGGAATTCTGTTCATCAATCATAAATCTTGGCATCGAATTCATCGGATTGATGATATAACACTTTTATAAAAATTAATGTGTTGAAACATATTGAAATTTAAGAAAATATAAATTTCCTATCTGTTTTTATCATTGTAGCGATGAAGTGATTAATTTGAAAATTATTACAATAACAAGAGAACAGGAAAAATATCGCAATTGTTACATAAAACGATTCTTTCCCAGTCGTTTCACTGGTTCATTTGATGTTACATTTCTTTCAAAACAAATTCATCAAATAATTTGAGTTTAGATATCGCGAGGTTCATGAGGATCGGGAAGACGTTGCCAATTAGGTTCAACTCCCCAAATGTCTCGTGCGTATTCGGCGATTGTACGATCGGATGAGAACTTTCCTGAGGATGCAATGTTATGTATCGCCATTTCAACCCATTTATTCTCATTCTGGAATTAATTGGAGAACAAATTATTCTTTGAATCAAATTATATATGATGATACTTTGAATGAAAAGAATCATTATTTACCTGGTAAACTTGGGCAACATGATCCTGCATGTTGATATAACTTTCGTAATCAGCTAAAGAATAGAATCTGTCCCATTTCAAAAGGGCATCAGCTATATCTTTGAACTCATCAGGATTATTGGGACTAAAGAAGCCTCCCTGAATTTGATCGATACATTGTTTAGCCTCTGGTAACTTATTGTAATAATCGTACGCGTTGTAGCCTCTCCTTTGTAAAGCTTCGACTTCGTCAACCGTCATACCAAAAATGAAGATGTTTTCGTTTCCCATTTCTTCTGCCATCTCAACGTTAGCACCATCCAGTGTACCAATTGTCAGAGCACCATTCAACTAAAATAATCATTATTCGATTCAACAATTCCTTGATGAGTTTGTTGGAGAAGTTTTGGACATGAGAGGAAGTGCCCACTATCATGCGATCCGAGAAAATTCTTTCCAAGTAAACGTTTGATGTTCTACGATATTTTTTAAACACATTTTAGATGTTTTCCACAACACTTTTAGTCAAGTTTCAGACCAATGCTTGTCTAAAACTTATCTAAAAAATATCTTTAACGTGTATTGCATCTAAATATTTTCTTTCAAGATCTTTCAACGGAGGTGTAATTCATTCATATTACAAAACGCAATATTTACCATGAATTTCATGTTTCCGGTACCAGATGCCTCTGTACCAGCCGTCGAGATTTGCTCGCTCAAATCTGCAGCTGGGATTATTTTTTCAGCTAAAGAAACTCTATAATTCTCAAGGAAAATGAATTTCAGCTTATCCCCAACTATCGGATCGTTGTTGATCACGTTGGCGACGCTACATATCAGTTTAATGATCTTTTTAGCCAGATGATAACCCGGAGCAGCTTTGCCACCGATCATCACGGTTCTGGGTACAAACGGAGCCGAAGGGTCTCTCTTGATGCGATTGTAAAGAGTAATGACGTGTAGACAATTCAATAACTGTCGTTTATACTCATGAATACGTTTCACCTAAATGCAAATAATGAGGAACACAAAATCTTAATTTATATAACAACAATAGTCGATGATAAATCATGAAAAGTGTACTGTATTAATGACTTCCAACCTGAATATCAAAAATCGACGCAGGATTCACTCGAACGCCATATTCTTTCTCCAACAATTGTGCCACTCTCAATTTATTCTCTTGCTTAACTTTGACGACACTTCGTTGGAAGACTGGATCTTGGGCGTATTGCTTCAACTGCACCAACTGTTCTAAATGTACCACCCAATCGCTACCAATTCTCTGTGTGAATAAGAATTAAACGGTATTAGAATGAATGCGACCTGAACAGGTTATGAATCATTGATGAATCTTTCGTTCGATACCTCTTCGATGACATCTGACAAATTGGGATTGCAAAGGAGCAACCATCTTCTTGGAGTGATACCGTTGGTTTTGTTTTGGAATTTCTCTGGCTGCATTTCGTAGAAATCTCGAAATCTAATGAGAAGATATATAAATTGTGATAATTGCGGGGTAACATGTGGGGTAAGAATTGAGAATTTGGAACTTACACACTCTTTATCAAAATTTCAGAATGTATACGAGCCACGCCGTTGACCGCGTGACTGCCAACGATTGACAAATGTGCCATATTGACTCTCTTCTCCCCCTCTTCTTCGATCAAAGACATTCGTCGTAGACGGTCCATGTCTCCGGGATATTTGGCACTGACTTCTTGCAAATGAAGGAAATTGATGTGATAGATTATTTGTAGATGCCTTGGCAGAATGCTTTCCAACATACTGGTTGGCCAGCGTTCCAAAGCTTCAGGTAAAACTGTATGATTCGTATAAGCGCAAGTACGTTGAGTGATATTCCAAGCCTATGGGAATCAAATTCAAATGATATGATTGAATGAAACAGAAAGTTTCTCTTGACATAACAAATTTACCTTCTCCCAAGAAAGACCTTCGACATCGACGAGTATTCTCATCAGTTCAGGGATCGCCAATGATGGATGAGTGTCGTTCAATTGAATGGCTACTTTATCCGGAAAAGCATCGAAGTCAGTTCTATGGTGTTCCTTTGATCCAAATTTGCTAGATTTGTAGCGACGTATTATATCTTGTAAGGTAGCAGCAACCATGAAATATTCTTGCTTCAATCTTAACTCTTTTCCCTCGAAGAAATTGTCGTTTGGATAGAGTACTCTCGATATATTCTCCGCCAGATTACGATCGATTACCGCTTGTATATAATCACCGTCATTGACTGAACAATACCAATCAAAAATCAATTTGAGTTCCAAATCACGTATACTTGTTTGAACATTATGCATGAAACTTACAAAATTTAAGATTGAATTCGATAGGTGATTTGGCAGACCACAATCTCAAAGTGTTGACCACGTTGTTTTTGTATCCAGGAATTGGACTATCGTAAGGCATGGCAAAAATTACCTAATGGATTTATTGAAAGTTATTGTTGTATCTTTGTTCCGTCTGGGGATGCTTACTCGACAGGAAATTTATCTCATGGATAAGGTTACCTTATCGGGGCCTGACGAGTCATGTCACGTTTTAGCGTTATAAGGACCTCGAAAACTCGAAAATGAATCAAAATCAGGACACGAACGGGAAATAATGTATGAAGCCAAGAACACAGAAAGTGACAGAATGAAATTTATTTCATTCACATCGGGTAAGTGTTCTCCGGTATTATGAGGATTTAAAAAATCTAAGAGGATCAACAGATTTGAAAAACTACGTATTTGGCATGAATAGATCTCATTTCATCTTGTTGAATCCAATTGAAGTGAATGTTTTTGACTGAAGGTCAGACATTGACATAAGCCATTGAGATAGATTGTTGAATTGATATGATCCATCCTCTGACATGGTTATTGAGTTTTTCAAGTAAATATTTTTGTTTGTGATAAAAAAAAAATGATCTCATGTTAATTTAAGTATATTTCAATATCCATTCAGAATTACACTCAACATCTAAGCATTTACACTCATCACAATGAATGATGAACTAAATGAAGGTTTCGAATCGAAACATTGTTGAGAATTTGAAAATTTCTGTCGAATATTTGAAAATAAAAAAGTATTACAGTATAAGAATATTCAAAGATAAACGAGTCCACATTTTTGGATTCACTTTATTGAATTGTTTGTTATCATAAGATAGGTGAACAAGATTCTGACGAGGGTACATTCTTGAGGAAAACCCAAGTGAACCCTTCAGAATAATTTGAAAGAAGATTCCTACATCCTCTACATGGGTGATTCATTCCTAATCCTGATGAATATCTTGTTAAGTTTTTATCATGTCTTGAGTTAACGCTACGATAATTTCCAGTCGGGTTATCGCATACCCTGGTGATTCTGGGGAGGACAAATAACAGAAATGATCGATCGACAGAGTCCAAAACCGCATAGAAACAGATCAACTCTAGATCGCATTGTATGCCGTTTTGGACTCTTTCAATCGGTTGCTATCGTTTTCTTTTCCCAAGACATTGCAATGGGGGAGATAATGGATTATTTAATAAATTTGAAACATATTTCAAACCAACCTGAGTATTAACCCATTTTTTTCCTTCCGGAGTATCGACTACGTGACCATAAAAATTGACTGGTAGCATGTATTCCGGACGAGCTTTCTCCCATGGATTTCCATACCTCAACCAATCATCTGGTTCCTCCACTTGTTCTCCATCCTTGATTTTTTGTGCGAATATACCGTATTCGTATCTTATACCATAACCGTAAGCCGCTAAACCAAGAGTGGCCATACTGTCTAAGAAACAGGCAGCTAATCTACCTAACCCTCCGTTTCCTAATCCAGCATCCTCTTCAAGTTCTTCGAGTTCTTCTATGTCCAACCCCATCTGCATATATTGAATTAACGAATAAGTGATGAATTGCTGTGCTGTATCATTTCCAACAGAATTACTCGATACTTTCTTCTTTCTCCCCACTTTATTGAATGGCTTATAAACAAAACTGTATTCTCGGTTCACTCACCTGATACATTGCTTCATCACAAGCGCCTTGAATTCCCAAATTGATCATCGTGTTTTGTAAAGATCGTCCCATGTAGTACTCGAGGGATAAATAGTAGACTCTCTGGAAATGGAATAACGGCACATGAAAAAATTAGGTTCCCCAAATTTTGGTTGAATAGGATATCAATAGACTGGATTTTGATAAATTCATGGATTTTTTTTGTTTTTTGAAACCCTGCAGGAATGTTTCATTCATTATCCGTTTTTGGAATAATGCAAACTTGTGCATAATTTACTTTTTTGCGTATCCAACAAGCGATATATTGTCTCTTCGATATTGAGATAACTTTAAAATAACCACAACAAAACATGTTCCTAAAGTTTGAATCGTTTATCGAAAAGAATTGGTAATCAGATAACGAAATCTTAGCTGTTAAGAACCCAAAATCTTGCAGTACGTTCTTTGAACGATGTTCCTAGTTTCAAGAAGTTAATTCGAGAAGATAAATTCCGACGATTTATCAGATTTTGTAAGTCTGCATTTTCGTTCCTTTCTTTATAAACGATTCAAACTTCGAGAACATAAGAGAACAATCTCATTCTTGCGAATTATGGTTGAGCTCAGATGAGACTCCCACGCATCTATTATTAACATACTATACCTTTGACTATTGATTGACTGATATACTATTCAATATCAATGACCGATCATTGTGAAATACAATCATCTTCTTACAAAATTGCTACGATGATTGTTGGATAGAAATAAAATAAATGTACATTTTACTGTGTACAAACATGCATTTATCGAATGACAATTAATTTTTTTCCCTCAGTACAGAAGATCACGGCCTTGTAGCAAAGATAAGCATTGATCAATAATGAGTTATGATTCAATATCGAATAAAGTATGGATTCAGGGCAAGTGGTATATGTTATTATTCCACTTTGTTTTGTATGAACTTTTTTTTGTAGACTACAAAGTTCAGACAAAGCACGAGTGAATAACAGAAGTACGGCAATTTGCCCCAAATTGTACTTTAATTCATACCTATCATGATATAATCAGTACTGCACTCTTTTCCTTCGGGTGAATGAAAATGAGTACAGGACCACATTCAGAGGGGGTGGTCAAAGTGATGGGATACTCTGGCGAAGAACAGTTGATGTTCGTAAGATAAATATTCATTTAAATTAAACGAGACGAAGATTTACTGTACAGGAATGTTAGTTCATGATGCCAAAAAGGATTGCTGTTTCATTTTAAAAAATATCTAGTTTCTGTAAGTTTTCATTAGTTTGATAAATTTCCTATAAAGAGGAATCGATCCTTTTTGAAATCACTAATGTGAATTATTTGCTCTAAAAGAAGTTGAAAATGCTTCTTTCAGTTAAAATTTTCGAAATAACCAAAAGTTTACAGCGGAAGAGAAGAGTTCAATAAGAATTTAATAAAAATTGTATGCAGTTCTCAGTAGAAGAATGATTTTATGAAAATAATATAAATTTTTATGTATACAACTGGTCAATTCAAATACTGGAAATCATAAAAGTATATCCTCACATTAGGGTGATTCTTATTTTATATATAAATAGTGTTTCTTGATTTTTGTGTTTTCAACAAACAAGTTTTCTGTACGGCCCACCCTATAATTTTGTTCTACATCATGAAGGAGTGCTACAATATTTTTTACATAATTTTCAAAAGAGATTTGGGGGGCCCTCACGGCGTTTTGAAACGCCTGTTTTCAAAATGCCGTGAGGGCCCCCCACATCTCTTTTGAAAATTATGTAAAAAATATTGTAGCACTCCTTCATGATGTAGAACAAAATTATAGGGTGGGCCGTACAGAAAACTTGTTTGTTGACAACACAAAAATCAAAAAACACTTTTTATATATAAAATGAGAACCACCCTACCTCACATGAATTTATAGATAATTGTATTAGAAAGACATATAATGAGAAGATTTATATATTATTCATATGTGATTCTGTAAATTTATATAAAATCTGTATACAAATTTTATATATTTTATGTATATTTCGTCTGCAATTTTGTATACAAATTCTATCAAATCAATTTTCCAAAAAAACATTTTTGTATAATTTTTATGAAATTGATTTCTAATTATATATTTTCCCAAAAGTAAATTGCCCAAGTTGAAAAATGTTGAAATTCTATATAATTTATGTATAACTCATACCTGAATGACTGATGTCTATTCTCAAGAGAATATATCAAATTTTTATCAATATTTAATATAAACCTATAAAACTAAATACTTTTTCAATAAAAAAGAATTGATTCAGTGCAATAACTGGCATCACTCATACTATGAACTATATTGAATTATATATAAATCATGTATAATTTTGAAAATTTCTCTGCTCAGGTGCTGACTTTCTTCACGCAGAATCATTTTGCGATGAAATATTCTCCTATAAGTGATGAGAATTCATTCTCAAAATCATATTGGTTAATGAATTTATTCCGTCCAAACTGTCTTTCTGAGTTTTCACAATTTTATAACACTTATATTCTTTTGAGTGTATGATATAACATCAAAGAGGATTCTGATTCGACGAAGACAATGAACAATTGAACAGTATGCGAACTTGATAACCGTTGGGTTCAACTGACCATTGTATTGCAGTCTCTCTGATCGATTGCAATGATTGTCATTATCCAATGTGAAGCATGAAGGACCGAGGTCCTGGACGCCTCTTAGGTGTGTCTCATTCCAGCTCGAGTGATGAATTCTGAGGTTGAGGGCATATTACAATACAAGCGCTAGAAAATATTGCAATTTTCCTCAGCGTATTATGTGGTAAATCGAGTTGTACAAATCCAGTTAATTATGGTACTTTTAGAACTAAATCCAGGTGAATAATTTTATTCATCACCGACTAGCGCGGATCTTCAATAAATTATGAGACTTTCTCAAACACGTTTTTTTGCTTGCAGTTGAGCCAAATAACGTGGTATTTGTCATGGCTACTAAATAGTTGCTGTAACATCACTTATATCATCCAGATGAAAGAAAATCAACTATGTGAGTAGTTCCTACAGCCATTCCTTGTTTTCCGAGTTGAGAGAAGAGTTAACAGACTCGGAAAAATGAGAAGAATTCAGAGGGAGGCGAAGAAAGTCTACCTTGAAACTCTCTGCGGAGTGTCCGAGAAATTTAAAGAGATTTCTAGACTGAGGTGGCGTGATGTAAAATACAATAAATTAAAATTTCAATGATACGATGCGGTCGCTAAGAACCAATTTGATACATTACGTCCCTGTTGAATGAGTGCAATAAAAATGAAGTGCCACCTTCTGACCGTAGAGACTCGACCAAGGTCAATTGGCTAACACGGGTTGTGGATCGGAATACATTGTCACAATCGTCACGTAACTATTGTTTTTTGGTTCAAGTGTCAGTACATTGACAAACAAATTATCGAAATAATCATTGAAAATATGTAGTTCAATTAATACGTGAATTTTGTTACCGACATTAGAATAACGGGAATGTTTCAAATCTTTCACATTTCATTCCATTCTTGTGGACGTCAATTCAACTCATTGACTGCGAACCGAAGAATAATCTTGATTGTTTCAGTTCGTTGCTTGTAGTACTCATTTGGAAGACAAAAATCAATTCGACGTTCGATGAGTGGATTGCAATTATAACATTGTAATTACCTATGATTTTTATTCCTTATCTCTTCAATCTCCCTCTAGGATAAGAGTATCCTAGAAAATCACTGATGTACTGCCCGTATGGAAATATTTCGCTGAACAATGTCTGCAAAACTATGAAAAATCTCTGAAAAAATATGAAAAAATTCTGACAAACTCTGAGAATCTCTGAAATTTTGATGAGAAATCTAATATTTTTGGGACATTCTTTACAGACTTTTTTCAGACTTTTTTCAGAGTTTCTCAGAGTTTTTTCATACTTTTCCAGAGAAATAGTAACGAAATTGCACTCTGAAAAAACTCTGACAAAACTCTGAAAAAAGTCTATAAAGGATGTCCCAAAAATATTAGATTTCTCATGAAAATTTCAGAGATTCTCAGAGTTTGTCTGAGAATCTGAGATTCTGAGTTTCTCAGAATTTTTTCATTTTTTTTCAGAGATTTTTCATAGTTTCACAGACATTTTCCAGCGAAATATTTCCATACGGGTGTCCTGAACAATATTAGAATTTTATTGAAATATCAATTTTAATTTTTAATGAATTGATTCCTTAGAATTTTATACAATTCCTAGTCAAACGATGCAGATTTTCTCTGTGAATTATTTGGAAGGAACTTTGAATCCTGAAGTAATTTCCGTCACATCGGACAATTCTTTATATTCATTTTATGATGTAATGATGCTAATATAGTAACTATTCAATTCACGTGAGGTTCGAATTGTTCTGATCATCAATTTCATCCATACCGACCCTAACAGCACATCCACCGACTTCCACGTCGCATCCCCGTGGATAGAACGTGGATGAACGGAGATTCCACGCGGAGGCAACGTAAAGGTAACGTAGAAATTGTCCGGTGCTGTACTGGGACCAATTTGTATTGAAAGGGAAGGTACCCGAGGAACACAAATTGGTCTGATACAAATCATTGAGCGATAAATTGTCCATGTATGGCCTGTAAGACAATCCCATACATCGGCCAGATAGGAACAAATCGTGCATGAGTATGGTACTTGTATGGCTCAAGTCTCTGTTTTTTGTAAGTCCCTGAAGCCATACGAGTGCCATATTCATGCGCGATTTGTTTCTATCTGGCGTACGTATGGGATTATTTCATCGACCCCCTGGTAAAAATCGAACGTGCTTGAAACACCGTCAAAGCGTGCAATAAAGTGACAGAAGCGTTTGTGAAAAGTTTCGACCGCCAAATGACTCTAAGGCAAATTTGGTTGAGCGTGCTATCACATTTCATTGAACGTCCAACGCACCCTTCTGACTGAACACTCTTCTCCAACTCTTCAATAACTCTTTCCTGATGTTTACGATATTTCGGTAGTGAAGGTTTTCAACACGCTTATAGGACTTCCCTTGTGTATATGTTTTGATTGATTGAGAATTATATGATTTTCAGGTTAGAATGTTTAGAGGGTATTCTTTACCTTTTATACCAGTTGTTAAGCTAAAAAATTTTATTCGTATTCTAGATACATTTACCAATATAATTACTAAACAACAATTGTTTTGAATTATCGAACTGTAATTTGATGATGTTTGATATGTGCAAGTTAATTAAATTCTTTTGCACATTTAATGATTACACATGGGATATTGAAATTGATTTGTAAACTTTCAGGATGAAAAATCATTTTAATTCAATGAGAAAGATTGAATTTAAAGCACATTCCCTTATGACACAGTTCATCAGGGAAATAAAGTTCCAATTTTTCAATCACCAATGTTAGCCTAGCGGTAAAGGACTTTCTCCCGAGTTCAGAAGTTCTTGATTCGATTCCCCTTTGCAAATTCTTTTTTTTTTACTTTCTTTGGGCTCACTTTCATGCACGCTTTACATCCGCCAAATGACTCCTCCGAAACGCTTCTGATACTTTGAATTGACCCTTCGATTGCTCTTATAGGACTCTAATAACGTCTTTGTAACTCTTCCCAGAACGCTCCATTTTCACCAGGGCCATGCTTGGACAATTCATCGCCCAATCTCTATCAGACCGATTTGTTTTGACTCAGGTATGGTTGGGACTATTAGAATATTCAAAAGACTATCCGAGCAATATTTTAACAAGAATTGCAAGGACGGAATACCAAGTGGCAACAGAAATTCAAACGTAGTATGTACAAAATAAACATAAACGCGAAGCAAAAAATGTAAGAAATTGGTGGGTGATTTTTGGACTAACAAAAACTTCAGTGAAACAGAAAAGATTTGGGGGAAAAGAATTTCGAATATCGAAGGGTTCTGATGAGATGAACCCATTTGAATTCTGTGTTTTGCTAGGAATTGACTCTCAATATTTTTGATGCATTGCCAACGGTTCTTCCTTGTCGACTCATCATTCAAATTCCCATTATTACACAAATAATTTGACAATAAAAAGAAAGGTATATTAAATTTGGCGAGAATTATTTCTCAACTGATCTCATATGTGGTAATGTTGTTTCATTTCATTTGAAGACAAGTGAAAGGTGTTTGACTCACGAAGTTGGTCTTTCAAGAGAAGATCGTAGAGAAGGATCGAAGATGCGAGTAATAAACATAATGGCCATGGAGATCACTTATATAATCCAAGGAGACAATAATATAATGCAACTCACAAATATCAATGAATTATCAAAACAACATTCTTGCAATGGTCAAAATCCTCCGCAAAGTATCCGTTGAACATATTTTATAGAGTATTGTTGTCTTATACAATAAAATTCTAGATATCTTGACTAAATATTCATGGAATACTCATACAAAGTTCTTCCTAGATATCACAATTTTGGTCAAATTTATTCAAGAGTACTATTTTCTGTAACGAATGAAATTGCTCCACTTCTACATCCCTGGTAGAAATATCGCGAGTCTTTCCCGATCACCCATGAGGGGCTAGCAAGGAAAAACTAGTTGGGGATAAATTGGAGAGTTATTAGCGGATACTCGGTGAGGTGGGCCCGATGAATTACAGATGGATAAAACTGGTCAGAATTTCACAAATTTTCCCCAATCCATACTAGTTAGAGATAGCTAACCTCAAAACCCAAAAAAATAAAACAGATATTGTCAAAGATGAGAAAAAGATGCCAAACCTCTATGTCTAGATTTTTGAAAAGCGATCACTGGCGATTTCCACTAAAAATACTTCCGATAATTTCCGCAGCCGATATTTCAATTCGTATTTGTAAAAGGTATGCGATCCTCATGCTTTTGTTTTTATTCAACTGAATCAATGAGCAAAAGTGAAAATCGACATCAATTATGGAATCTCAACTCAACATCGGGTATGAAATTATCGAAAAAGAAAGCAATTAGAACGTGAGCAAGTATTCCCATTTTCCAAATACAATAAAAATGTTTTTTCTATATCTTCCTTATCAATACTTTGATTCATCGATGAGTTGATAAACATGTTGGTATATTCATGCATACTTCTCGATCGTTATTCCCCAGATTGTATAAACAATTTACATGAAATATCAGACTTCGATGAAAATACGCAAATTCAAATATTCCTGTTCGAAGGAATAACGAGCTAACTTTCGGTACTGAATCTTCATCTCAGTATGCTACATTTGCAGATAATTATTTGTCTGAATCTTCACATGATTCACTCACATCACCTGCTTTAGAACTCCCAACGATTGACGAGATGAATGATGCGCCAAGTGATTCAGAACAAAATGAGACTAAAGATGATCACTATAGTCCTGATAATGAAGAGGAAAGCAAAAGTGCAACTGAGGTTCCAGATTCTTTAGCTATTACGAATACAGCGAACAAAATTCTCTGAATATTCTCAGAGAAGACAATATTCTCCTTGATTCACCAAAAACAGTTTAGAACAGAGTTCAGCAGCTGGATAGTTGCCGGATGTTCTAAATAATTATCATCAAAAAATTTAGAGGTATCTGTTTCTTTCAAAATAATTTGCTTCTAAAAATCATTGAGAATATTGTATGGAATATACATATTCATAATATACATATATTGGAATAATGTGCTATCTGAACTGGAACAAAGGTTTTTTGCATCAGAGGAAAAAATTTGGAAAGATATTTTTACGGAACCTCCTTCTATTGTAGATTTCCAAATAAAATCTTGTGGATATTGAATTCATGTATGGATGAGATTTCCAAGTATTCACAAGGTCCTCTTTGGGAATCAACAAGGAAAGAGGTTAGTGAAAAATCTTTCTGATTTTTTCATTGATTTGTAGAAATTTGATTGATATTTATGTACTAACAAGTGCCTTGTGAAATACTAGCAAGCAATTGGTCAGTTTTTCTAACTAGTATCTGATGAGTTAGAACGTTACATTCCTCACTAACTACTCGTGAATATTCCTCACTAGTTCCTCACAAGTTGAATGGGCAAACTTGCAAGTGCCTTATGATTGACTGGAGAAAATGTCTACCAGGGATCTTTCTTCCAGGGCATATTTTAAGGGTCAGTTCTAACCAAAAAGTTAGTTCTACAAGAAAACGGTTACTTCTGAAACTTACAAACGGTTAACATAATGGCAAGTTTTCAATAACATTTATGTATAAACTGTATTGAATTATATATAAATTACACATAATTTTGAAAATGTTTCCACTCGGGGTTTTTTTTCTGTTCTAAATCCTGGGTACTCAGTGTTTTGGTTAATTCTAGATTTTCCTTGGAATATGCCCTGCTTTCTTCCTCAAGCTCGACAAACATTCTTGTTCTCTTATAATTGTTACAATAATGTGACAATATCCTTTGGGACATATGAACAAAAATCTACTCATGAGAATTGAGTCATGCTCTGTAAGTTGGAAGTCTATTTGACTTTGAGGAAATGAATGAAAACAGCCATTTAAATGTTTTGAGAATTGTAATTCATTAATATTATCTCGTAAAAACTTACTACCAATAAAAATTATCGATGTCTTTAATGAATGCCGCATGTGATATAACAATCTATTTATAATCCTTTCTATACTTATTTCAATGATCATTACTTCTCAATGATTTTCATAATCCTTCATATAAACAGTAAACAGTTGAAATCTCTATATTTCTGGCATTGACAAATACGCTTATGTAAATCCAGTGAAGATATTTGGAAATGTTTTATATATTATCCCTGATAAAAAAGATCTCATTTATCCTGATCAAACATGCAGAATTCCAATTGAAACCCCTAGTAAAAATGTCAATTTTGGTTCGCCAAACGGCACTGATGCAGAGGTGTTGCGTTTTCATGCAGGACTGTTGTAGACGTAATGCAGGTGCATCACGCCTGCAACAGTCCCATTTGGCGAACCCGAAATGAAAATTTTGACTCGAGCCCGATTGATACTCATCAGGTTTGAATGTTGGAATAGGAACTAATAGGATTTATTTAACCAGGGAAATTACGCTAATCGAATGAAATCATTGGTATGTGAAAAATAAGAAAGGTCAACAAAAAACAATTTTTGCTCTGGTGCCCGAGGCCTGACAACTGATTCTGAGTGCTTTTGGTGTGTTGAATCTAAAACGAATGTCAAATTTTTCAGATTAGTTCACTTCCTACAATATTATCTTTTATACATAATTTTCATATATAATCTATATAACCGATAAATTTTATATATAAAAAATTATTAAAAAACCAGCTGATCCAACAAATCTGATGTCGTATTCGTATTTAATGCTCTAAAAGTACTCCAAATTAGGTCTTAAACCTCAGACACCAGTGTAATCTACTATAAAGTAGAAAAAGTTGGATTTGATTTATCAGCCTTGTGTATTCGAATTCTCTCAAAAAACAGGTAACTTTTTGTACCCTCTTCGGTTCAATATTTGGTATTGTGAAAACATGAGATACCATTGAATAGATGCGGACAAGTGGGTAAAGAACTACGAGGAAAAAATAACATATTCAATGACCTACTGTAATCATCTTCACATTAATCACCGTTACAGGTCATGTATAAATACTCGACTTAGAATAAATCTGATAAAAGCGGTGACTCCACAATAGGATTGACAATCATATCAGGGATGAACCAATATTGTCTCAATACAAACGATGATATCTAAAAAATTGTATTCCCAAGTCCAAACTTCTCTTCATACATTTTACTTCTACTTTTCGTTTCGTTGATCTTCTATATTGATGTTCTATTCACGCTATAATATTGCCTTCACGCCATCAGTGAATAACTCATAACGATCAATGAATTGTCTACTTAGATAATTAAATGTTAAACCCTTGTTTTGTATGGAGTTAGGATATATGTTGGTGTTCTGGATAATAGAGGCATTGATTAAAATCGTGAAACGTTAATTAATTGATCAATTAACGCTGCGGGGTGTGATCTAATTATTGAATACACATTTTTGTTGTATGTTCATGTTGCATAACTCCTGGTCAATTGAATATCCATAGAGTGGATGTTGGTTTGGAAACGTATATGACATTGCCCAAGTGTGTATCAACGGCGGGGCCAATCTAAGCCCAGGGTGGGTGCCCATGCTGCCCAACGTGTGGCCAAGCTGGGCGGACAAATGGGGCCAACCCTGAGATGATAACATCGTGCCCGACTTGGCTGTATTGCTTTGCCCGAGGATTGGTAATACCATGGGCCTAGCATGAACCCAGACTAGGTAATCGATACTGCCCCTTCCTTTTTTTTCGAAATTGGAAAATTGCTTTGAATTCTACCCCAGCGGGCATGAATTTCAGCACCATATTGGCCCAGTCTTGGACCTAGTGTTAACCCTCATCGTGCCTATATGGGCCCAAGACTGGACCAAAGTGGGACCAAAATTTATACGCGCTGAGGATTGTACGCACATGCTCGGGATATAAATTCACCCCAATCTTGGCCTAACGCTGGTCCAAATTTGGTTTAAATGTATCCGCCCTAAGATTCATTATTTCCATTTTTTACCAACCATAATGGTATGGGAAAACACAACAGAGCCAAGATTGAGCCAACATCGGCCTTATCGTCATTCCCCAATACTGGGTTAAGGAGGATGGACCCAGCTTGGGGCCCATTGTCATTATAAGCAGTACACGCTTGGATGTGCTATTTGAATTCTTTGGAGGAATTACACAGGTCAACAGAAAAAATTATTCTCTTTGGTGGCCGAGGTCTGGTAACTGATTCGGAGTGCTTGTGGTGTGTTGAATGCGAAACGAATATCAGATTTCTTGGATCAGCTTACTTTCAATTATCTTTTATACATAATCTATAACGAATATGATATCTGATGAATTTTATATGTAAAAAATTAGAAAAAAACGAGCTGATCCAACAGATCTGATGTGTTTTTCGTGTTCAGTGCTCTGCAACCACTTCAAATCAGTTCTCAAACCTCAGGCATAAGAATCGCTGTTGGCCAGTGTTATTCATTCATAAAAATGTTAAATTCCTCTCCACGTCACAAGTAAAGATCCGCTCTCCTTTTTGATGAATAAAATTTTTCACTGTCAAGAACTTGTGAATTCGAACTTGTAGAGAGTTGGGGTGTAATGACCGGTGTAGCTGAGTGTACCTTTGGTACAAAGGCAAACGTTGTATAAACGTTCTGTAAGTGTTTGCAAAACATTCACAAGTGTATTCAAAACTCATAATACAGTAGAACTGTTACCTGGTCAATGACCGCAATACGTTTCAAAAGTGATATGCAACGTTACAACAACGTGGGTGAGACAAGAAGTTATCAAATTATTATCATATTGCGCTGATATCTGCTGCGAATGATTCTCAGGAATTTGTTCAGATTGTTTTTAAGATTTCCAGAAACCTGTACAAAACGTTTTTGGAAATATTTTGTTCACATCATTAGCGAGTCAGGAATTGTGAGTAGAGAAACTTTTTGCAGAATAAATTTAAAACTGATTCAATTTTGGAAGAGGAATTCCACCAAATCAGGATGACAAGTGCTCTATTCACCGAGGAAACTTGCACAATTATTTTTCACAGGGTAAAACTATTTATCCCAAATACTAAATACCTAGTTGTCGGAACTAGTTCTCGTAGATATAGTCCAAAATCGACTACGTGAGTAGTTGCTGCAAATATTCTTTATATAATTCCTTAATATTAATATATTGTAAATATTCAAAATCTATATACTTTTCTCTTCTGGCACGCTCAGCGCGGAGCATTCGTTTGGCTCAAAGCAAATCTTATTTTCTCAGGTATTTTTCCACGCGTTATAATCATGCATTACGTGAACTCATACAAATTTCTGCATTTCATTTACGTTCTTGATTATCCGTGCAGATCTAAACCTTAGAGAAAAATATATGAGAGAGATTAGATTCTGTCCGCGATAATTGACCCTCAGAACCTTCAAATAGTTTCAAATATTGTTGCGTATTGAACATACAAGTCCAAGTCCACAGCGTCCTCGGATGCAGAAAGAACACATTGAACGTGTCTTAAAATAGAGAGAAGCAACAAGCATCGATATATACACGTATTTTCCTCTCGTGATCTCTCACGAGTATTTGTACCGAGTAAGTTTCTGATTTTCTAAAGATACACGAGGATTCGAAATTTATGTGTTCATCTTTGTACAGTGAGCGAATAGGAAATTGAACATGAACGCAGTTTCAACCCTCGGTTACCCCACAGGGGCCTAAAGGAAATAAGAGGTTTTTGAAATTTGATCTCTGTCCGTAGAGATCAAGTTTTAGAATCTCAGTACATTTTTTATCCCTGGAAAAGCTTCATTTAGTTGACTTCAACGTACAGTAGGCAATTGCAGTGCATTCATGGACAAAGATTCACCTTCAACTCAATTTTTTTCGGAACAACGGTCTCAGATACAAAACAAGCACGTTTTTGTGATTTTTTTTCCAGGGTACCTTATTTAATAGTATTTTTATGATTGTCAAACATAATTACGCATCAATCATGAAATTTCCATGAAAAAATATTGAAAATCAAGACAGTGGTGATGGTGAGAACTGAGCGACCTCAAAAACAAGGTCCCATGTGGTAGTCAGGATAACTCATAATTGCTTCATCTGAAATTGAACAACCCAAAATATTTTGTTAGTACATAAGTTTATCTTGGATATGAACGGAAGAATCAACAAAATATTCATTTTTGACGTTTTTGTAAAAACGCAATAAAAAAGTTCTGCTTTTTTGTCAAAATTTTTTTTGGTTTGATCAAAAAATAAGTTGTAATTGAAGAACAAAACTTTTTTGTTCTAATCCAAGATGAACTCATGCACTGGCAGAATATTTGTGCTTGTTCAATTTCAGACCAGAAGCAATCATCCCTAGTAGAAATTTTGGACGGGAAAATATCAGGGCCTGACGAGGCATGCCTGATTTCCTATCAGGTCCTCATCCGGTTTCGTTACGGGGTTTCCTATTTCGCTCGATTCTTATCCGAACCCTATTGTACCCTTGCATTACAACCCTATTTGAATCCTATTAGGGAAATCAGACAAGGCCCTCCCCAGATAGCACAAATGTCTCAGTAGTACCTTCAGAATATCCTGCAACATTCTGGAGACATCCTAATATTGACAGAATATCCTGAAGATATTACTGAGACATTTGTGCGATGTGGGTCGTAAGGGGCTCATAAGATTTTCCTTATTCACGGTTCCCGGATTCTAACCTGATCAGGACCTTATTGAAAATAAGGGAATGCCTGATCAAATTTCTACCAGGGATGAGTTATCCTGACTACCGAAAGGAAACTTTTTTTTTTAGGTGACTCGGTTCTCAACACTGGTACTGGCTTAATTTTCAATATTTTTCAATGAAAATTTATCAGAATGTTGTTTGATTAATGCTCAATGATCTACAACAAACATCAAAATATTAATAAATAAGGTGCTCTGGAAAAAAAATGACAAAAGTCTGCTTTTTTTCGTATCTCAGACGCTTTTACTCTCTTAAGGTAGTTCTCCGGGAGAATTCAGGATCAAATTGGGAAAAAAATCATTGTCAAGCAAAGCACCAAGGTTGAAGGGATTCGATAATCATATTCGTTGGGACTTATATTCTTATTTATGACAAAAAAAGAACCAACTCGAAGTGGAAATAAACAACATTGTAACAGCAACGCGAAATTTTACATGGTTTTTTTCTTAAAAAGTTTTTATTTTTGATCCGTTTATGACTTATGAGGGCTCATTTTGTTCCTTGTGAGATACAGAAAACCTTTACCACGGGGATCTTTTTATATGAGTCATCATGACACACGCTTTTGTTTATTAATAGTAAAATACATTCCCATAAACAAAAGCATGTGACAGTGTCATGATGACTCATATTAAAAAACCCACGTGGTAAAAGTTTTTTAAATCTCACAATGAACAAAATGAGCCCTCATAAGTCATAAACGAATCAAAAATAAAAATTTTGTAAGAAAAAAACCATGTCAAATTTTGCGTAGTTACAAGGTTGTTTATTTATACTTCGAGTTGGTTCTTTTTTTTTCATAAATAAGAATATAAGTCCCAACGAATATGATTATCGAATCCCTTCGACCTTGTCGCTCTGCTTGACAATGATTTTTCTAATTCGATCCTGAATTCTCCCGGAGAACTACCTTAAGGAAATACGAGCGGCTGGGCTTTTCTGAATTTTTTCGAGACAAAGTACGTGAAAATGCGTGCATCGATTCAAAATATCTCCCTGTACAGCATTTCTTGAGATGCTAAAGAAATGCTGTACAGAGAGATATTTTGAATCGATGCACGCATTTTCACTTACTTTGTCTCGAAAGAATTGGACCGCTCGTATCCCCTTAAGGGGAGAGTAGCATCGGTATCACACCTTTCTTGCCTTATATCTCACCATTCTATCTCTTTCTAACTGACGATGCGAGTTACTGACACTAGTATCCACTTGAATACCCAGGAACATTTTCAGTTCGATGTATAACTGCACCATTTTTGTAATACTCAACTTATACTGAGAAAAATTTGAATCAAAATTGAAAAAAAGGAATCGACAGTTGGACAGTTTCGATGTTTTTTTTTTTTATTGAAAAGTTGTCGAGTTCTTATGAAATTTTGTGAAAATAAAAATGTTGCAGTGACATGTGAAGTTAGGAATCCTAAATATTTAAAGAGACACCTCATCGACATACGATGAAAAATAGGACGAGGGCAAATTTTTATCCATAAATGCATGAAAATTCCTCATTGTGCAATGAACAACGAAAGGCGAACAAGTGATGGGGATCTTTGAAAAGGATCGATACTTGTTCATATAAAAGATATATAATTTTTATGGATTTCAATAAAAATTCGATACTTTTTTATATAAAAAAGGATCGATCTCTTCAAGGAACCCTATCAGCAGGATATTTGATGAAGCTGAAGCTAGCGGCCACGAAGCTAGTGATCGACTGATTGTTCCTTTTTAACTGATTCCTCTTAATCTAAATGTCTTTCATACCAAAAATTGGTCGGGTGACTTTCAATATTTCAAAAAATAATTCTATGAAAAGTTACATGAATCCACCGCTAGCACGTCACCACTAATTTCAGCTTCATTATATATAAAGTTTTCCATTCATAACAATCTATGAAAGAATGCTCTACACGGAGAGAATCGTGAAAATTTCCCATATTTCTATCACTCAAAGTATTTCGGGATAATTGCGGGGTGTCAACACGGAGAACAAAGATCTGCTAAAAAGTACCATACTTGACAGTGTTCGAGCATTATTCTTGTCCACATCAAATTATTCACGTGGAAATATCTACAAAAGTACTACACTTCTCTAGGAAAGTCCAAGCGAGTATGGTATTTTTAAAAGTATTTTCATGTGATTATTTTGATTGAGGCAAGAGTAATGCTCGAACGCTATAAAGTATGGTACTTTTTAGCAGATCGTTTTCTCCGTGAAGGGTTGATCGTAATGCACCATCCCTCAAAGGCTTGAAGCCACGCATTTGTTTCAAGTTATAATTCATGCTTTGAACTCGTGACTACCCCAGCAACGTCATCCATGGAACTGTCTAGGGTCTCGCGAGAATCTAGCCAAGGGCTAAAAAGAGTCTAGTGGCTAGCGGGGAACTTGTAAGGGCCTAGCGAGTGCTGATATAACGCTTGCTCGGGTATAGCATCTTTACGCCAACAGTCTTCCAAATTTCTCTCCGTTTATGAGAAATAATTTCATATAACTGTACAAATGTCATATCATTTTCATATTTTTATATATGAATTACATATTTCATACAATTTGATCTGAGTGTTAAACCCTATACCTACTCGTACAGCTCATATGTACATCACCAAAAATATTTTCCACGTAGCAAGAATGTAGAAGGAAGATGAAAATGACCGCGAATGTGCCATATTCACGTAAGTTCATGTCTGGGCGGATTATTTTTGCCACATGTGCTGTATGGATGGCACTGCGGAAGTATGCTGTCCGCGTGCAACTCGAGCACTGTGGAAGTTTCCGTCGAAAAATAGTAACAGCAAAGTCCCTCCATGGATTTTCATGTTGTCAGACGAATTTGCGTTCATGACTTGAAATATTATCACTTCTCGTTAATTTCAAGAATCGTATATAATTCATGTATGAATTATATATCAATTATATTGAATTACACGTGAATTATGTGTATTCTTGAAAATTTATCCACTCGTGATAGGGCTCAACCCTAGGGGGGACATGCATTATTTATCTATCTTTCTGAACAGGATGTCCTAGATCAAACTCCGACCCTTTTTTGTTGAAATAAAACATATTTGCTTGTTTAGAAAATTGAAGAACAGTTTATTCAAAGTATGCTCCATCTGCAGCTACAACCTTTGCCCATCTTTCAGGTAATTTATATATTCCTTGTCTGAAGAAATCCTGATTTTTTGAGGTGATTCAATTATCAAGTCAAATTTTGATACTTTCGTATTTGGTGAACCGTTCTCCTGTAAGATCTGAATGCATTGTCCGAAATAAGTGGTAATTCGACGGAGCTATGTCTGGCGTATATAGTGGGTGGAAAAGTAGTCCCCAGTTCTGTCCATCTAAATATTTTTTCGTGACTTGTGCGGTGTGTGGTTTGGCATTGTCATGTTGCAGAATCAGTTTTTTCTCTATGACTTGCTTTAAATGCATTAGTTGTCGTCGGTAAAGTTCTTCATTAATAGTTTGAGAGGGTTCGAGCAACTCATAATATACAACACCCCTCTAATCCCACCAAATGCAGAGCGTAACCTTGGCACAGTGAATATTTCTTTTTGGCTGTGATGGGCCCGGTTCACGTGGCTTCACCCAAGATTTTTAGCGTTTTAGATTCTCATAGTATATCTATTTTTCATTTCCTATGACTATTCGATGCAAAAATCTTTGTCGTTGCTGTCTTTGAAGTAGTATTTCACAAATTGTTTTTCGACGGTCCATGTCCTTTTCTTTCAATTCATGTGGTACCCAGTTATTGAGTTTTTGAACCATTCCCAAAGCTTTTAAACACCTCGCAACAGTTGATCGTTCAACATTCAATGCTGCAGTCAGTTCTGCTTGAGTCTGACAAGAATCCTCTGTCAATAATCCTCCCATATCAGCATCTTCAAATTTTTTTGATGGTTTTCTGTATTCTTTATCCTCAGTGCCAAAATCATTATTTTGAAATCGTCGAAACCATTCCTTGCAAGTTGTATTAGAATGGAGCATGCTCACCGTGAATCTCCACAAGCAAACGATACTTTTCCGCTGGACTTTTCTTTGCAATAAAATAGTGTAACAATACTTCACGCAAATGATGTTTACTTGAAACGAAAACCGACATGTTCAAGGAGGTGAAAATTTGTTGCTCACAAACCAAACCTAATGTCGCGTTGTGCGTTTGACAGCTGACAAAAAGTACGTGTTATAAGTAAAGATATGTGTTAGTATAGGGCGGAGTCATATTCACACACCCAATACATTTTCCCCCTGAATCTGTAATTTCAATTGTACTTGCTCCTTCACTTCGTTCATCGCTTCTTCTATATATAAATTGAAAATCAATGGTAATAGTGAACATCCTTGTCTCACCCCTCTTTTAATTTGTGCTTCTCCTTCTTGACCTTCTATTTCTATTATTGCGGTTTGATTCTTATATAATTCATATATTATCCCCCTATCCTTAAAATCAATTCTTACCTTTTTCAAAATCACGAACATTTTCTCCCAATCCAACACTATCGAATGCTTTTTGTATATCTACAAAACCTATATATACAGACTTTGTTAACTCTAGTCTTTTCTCTACTACTGTTCTAAGTACTAAAATTGCTTCTCGCATTCTCCTACTTTTCCTAAAACTAAACTGATCTTCTGCTAATCTACTCTCGAATTTATTTTCTATCCTCCTGCATATAATTCTTGTCAGTATTTTCGAGGCATTGTAGAACACTATGGACCTTTTTAAGAGTTCTTCGAGGGGTAATTAATACATGATTTTCGTGAAGTCTTCAAAAATCCAGGTGGAAATCCAAATACCCATTCGAAATCTCCATAAGAAGTTTGAAAACCTAGCTACAGCCCCTTAAAATTTCTGATAAAAAATTCCTCATTTAATAAACCAGTTGAAATTTACGTAGGAAACCAAATCATTTCAACAAATCCATACGAACTCGTCCGAACTTCCTACATAAATCTGGATTTTGTCAACAAGGTATGTGTTCACAATCGATGAACACCAACGTGCGAAGAGACACAGTCCATGCACTTTTTGTTGACGAGAATGATCGGAGAAATGAATGCCGGAAGAGTAATAGATCATCATATACAATTATCTGAAACGGTGAATGCCATTTTCGTGTCATGATGATTGAACACTTGAAATTAGCAACGATTCTCGAGATATTGTTATAGATCAATATCTCCTTCACCCGCCTTATTCTCGAAAACATATCAAAGATTGTTGATACTTCATTCTCGCATGTATCTTGCGAAAAAATCATGCCAACCATCGTCCACTGAGTCTGCACAGATACAAGTCTTTTCAGTATCGTGTGTGTTTTTGTCTAACATACTCATATGTCGTTATATATTTTGAAATACTGTCTGCCAAATGTTTAGCCTCAAACATTATCACGTACTTCTCTGAAGATATACTTTTAGAAACGTAAACATCATTGACCGTTATGTCATCAGATGATAACAGTCGAATTTTCGAGTATAGGTATAGTTTTGGATTCCTTATAAATAAAGAGAAATGTATCAACTCCCTCTTTGGAATGTGTCCTGCTCTTTAAAAATTCAGCAAAATCAATTAGCGTAAATTTCATCAATTCGTGTTGATGATTATCACTTGAAATTTGGATCTGAACATTTTCGTGGAGAAAATTTGTGATTAAATTTGCCAAAACTGCAGAATAGTAGGGGCAGTATTATGGGAGTAGACAATCCAAAGGTCATGACGTATTTTTGAAGGTGAACTGGAGAGATTGGACTCACGGAGTATAGGTGGTTTGAAAAGTCATTGAAGACATGTATCCCAGTATCGTAAAATTGGCCGATTTTTTCTGTAAAATTATTCGACAATGGGGATGTTACACAGAAAATGACTTTCGACTCACTTGCCTTATAGTCCTGATTGTCCTACTTTACATTACAGCTCATCAAAATTGGAAACACAAGTTTCATCATTCACCGAATGTGAAGTTTTACATGTGTTCTTAGGATTTTATAGGATTTGATTTGAGTGTCATACAATTCCCAATAAGCCTTTAGAAATTTTACTAAAATCCAAAAGCGATCCCCCATCATTTCTACGAGAGCCGGTATTTGGGGGTTTTTCAGCGTTAATTTTCAGGGAAAAGAACACCCTAGTAAAAATGATTCATATAGGACTACATATAAACCATGATGTATGGACGCATATATATGCATTGGGGTTTCATATATGAAAACATGTAATTCAGATTTAATCCACATACAATGCATATACGGCCTGTATATGTCAGCCTTTATGCATTAAATATGGATTATATGTGATCATATATGATTGTGTATGGTTTATATGGTGGTCCTATATGGATCATTTTACTAGGGCAATCTTTGAACGGCACAGTCACAAACATAAACATACAAAATCCCGAACGAATACCTTTGGATCCTTTTCGTAATAATGCTGTTGCGTTCTGATCCATCTCGATACAAGATTGTCCTTGACACTGTGGGCCAAGGCGAAAAAATAATCGCGACTGGTCGCAACATTTCGATCCTTCACCAGGGTATAATGAAGATGTCTGTTGAAGGTTTTTTTGAAATTAGCAACATTAGCTACATCAACGATCCCCCGCACTGAGATTTGTTTTCTCTTCTCCTGATCGGAATCAGTCGCAGACATTTTCCAGTTTTATAGTTTATACCTTTCGCGGTTTGAATTCACCACCCGTAAAGGGAGTTTACAATTGTTGTTAAACTCTTATCGTTAAATTCAACGTCCCTCCCACTTTCTAGTACTCTTGAATGAAAGCACTCCTTGGTACACACCACTTTATATAATTAGCAATCTTTATAATGTTTTCTCAACGGTCCTTGCGACACCGATTAATGCACACACGTGCCTAGACGTACATATAGACACGAGCACACACCGACACATACAACCTATTAAACAATTTCTACTATAAAATCCTGTCGGTAATGTATTATCGTTCCGACTCGCCAAAGGCGAATGATGGGATGAAAGATCTGCGAGCAAAAAGGGAGATTCACGAGTGAATAGTCACCTTGTGGGAAGGTCACGCATGCGCAAGGGCTTTCCATGACGCATTGATCACGTGTTGCAGGAATTTATATGCGTGCGCGCATATACATTGACACGGCGGGAAATATTCAAAAACCACAGATCGTGGAATCCACCGCACGCAAGAAGGGTATATCGTGGTTTATTGTGTCTTTGAAATCGGTCGGTCGGTCGAGCTGGATCGGATCAAATTTCAACCTGAATGAGACGATACGCGAGAACCTAGGAGGAAAAAAAAGAATATCTACGGAATAGGAGGTCAAGTAAAAAGCAATTTCACATCATGGTTCTTATTTTAATATCATTTTATTTATAAATTAATCGTGCGGATGCAGATGCAATAATGAAAACGTCAAGAAGCTGTATACGCGTATTACAATTCACATCTCTGTAACTCTGCCCATCGGTTCCGATAAAAACACGTGGTTTTTCGATATAACTATAGATATAGATATTACGATATAATATATATAAAGTTGCATCTTCATCGTTCACTAAAGTGTTCCATCTTTTTCTCATCTTCCTAATGCTTCGTTTGTCGCGTGTAGGTACATATTTCTATCATAATCCGACGCTTGCTTTTCTCTTGCTTTGCCTTTTGTTTTATCAATTAATATATAATGTAGTTTTATAATCACATTCATAATATCGTATTCATCATCATAAGAATATTAATAATAATATTAATAATAATAATTATAATTATAATAATGATATTTTAATCATTCAACGTGAATTAGGGAAAAATTTTCTCACCCATTTGGTTGTTCTATTTTTTCCATAATTTTTTTTTTTTTTCATAATTTCATGTTAATAATTTTAAACTCTTATAATCAGTTCCGCCGTCTCGGATCAAAGATCAACCGATATTCGAATTCTGGAACTTCGATTATCAGATCAACTGACCCAAAACCGTGAACTCCCGTTGACGTTTGATCCGAGTCGTTGGAATTGTCTTTTGTTTTAAGAAAATCGATTCAACGAATAAAAAAGGAAAAAGAAACAACGGGAGGAAATCGTTGCATCTTCTAAACGATATCCCTAATACCTAAAGATTAAAAATAGAAACAATTTTTCATCAAGCGCATATAATCATTTTTTTTTGTTTTATCTGAAAATGCACATTCCCCTCCGTTCGAATATATATATGAATATATATATATATAAAGTCGCGATTTGTTTTCTTTACTTCTGCTGTCTTTATGCCATTACGTTACATTAAAAACATTGTACACAATGATTGAATTCTCTATTTACGAACAATGATCTGAATTACGGTAGTCTTGATGTGGATAAGAATGCGGTAAGATTGAATCGTACAATCTTCGATTCGTATCAACTGAATCGGTTAATTATGCTTATGTGTTCTTTCGTTATTTTCTTCTTTTCTTAAATTTTCTACTGTCGATTCGCTTCATTTTTCTTTGTCTCTCAGGAGAAAAAAAAACGATATCCACGAGCACCGAGAGAGAAAGAAATATAGGGCCTCTTAAAGCCAAGATAAGACACATTTGTCCAAGATATTACGCAACGATGGGACAAAATAAATGGTCATGGGGAGGGATAATGAGACGAAGAAGAAGAAGAAGAAAAAAAAAGAAAGTCCCTCGAGAAATATAAGTGGTTACGCGTTGCATAGAGGTATCAAACAGTTGGGACTTGGAAACGTGTGCCGTCGTTATCGTATCACATCGGTTATTATTTGTATGGACGACTTCAAGTGGTTCCTTGTTTTTTTTTTTCTTTTAATTATACTTCTTATTAAACACGAATTGTGAAATTGATCATAACACGTCGATGCGCATTAGCGAGTTACTTATTTTATTCGATGGGCTCGTTTGTTTTTTACTTTGAGGTTGATGGTTTTTTCTTGTCTGCTATTTTAAGAAAATCAAAATTACTTTCTTCGTCGTATCGCCCGTTGCTAAAGAAAGCATTTTGGTTCGGTGAACACCAAAACTGATATTCTTTTTTTCTCTTGCATTTGATTCCCTCTGTTAATTCCACTCCTTTGTTGTTATTTGAGATTTTTCCTTAGAAATCCATACCCCATAATGCACGCGTTTCTCATTTTTCGTTATTGAATTCCTAGTGGAAGAAAAGCGTGTATTGAAAAGTGGTAGAAAGAAAAAATGTTTCAAATGACTCTCTAACCACATTCCGTATACTCCGCGTCCACTCTTCCGCCACACGCAAAGCCTCATTCCCATGAAAATTGATTTTTATTAATATAAGTCCCATGTACTCTTGGAATACTCTTGATGATTCATTTTACGCTTGATAACCGCTCGAATATACATTTCCATGACCTTAAAACTACTTTTCTGATATTTTTGAATACACGCTTCCTTTCCACCAGGGATATTCATCGTTTTTTCTTATACGCTCGATCGATTCTTCTTTATCTCTCTTTCTCTCATACAACTCTTCCCATTAAGATGAGTTTCCACACTGGATTCCCTTTACTCCTCCTTCGTCGGTTCTGGTTTCTTACCGAGAGGGATGGCAGCTTTTACCCTGAAAAATGATTTCAGATACATTAGAAACATTCAATTATATACAACTAATAATTAATGATTCAATGAAGTTCATCCCCTAACGTTCTCCAGGTGAAAAAATTGTCACATTTGTATATAAATTATATATAAATTTGACAATTTTTATCCCATTTTTATATGGATTGATTTTCAGAAGATAAAAGTCTCAACAAAAATACTGGATCTCAACTTTCTTGAAAGGAAAAAATGTACTCCTGCTGAGTTCTTCTGCATTTTTTACAATAATTCCAAGAATACGCACGAAGAACAAAAATCTGATTTTGCTGGGTACCTATTGCTGGAGCAACAATTTATTCGCTGTCATAGCAATCATGTTAGCTCTGACAGCGACTTTTCAGCTGTGGCATCAAAAAGTGTTGACTCCTCCAGCAAAATTTGTTTGCTTTTCTGTATATAATACGAATATTCGCTAGAGGAGTGAACAATCTTTGCTGTGACAGCTACAAAATTGCCGTCGTAGCCAACAACAAAATTAGATTTCGGTGTCACAGCGTCTTTCTATTTCCCCTGTGTGTTTCACCAGAAATATTCAGATCAATTTCGTCTGTACCAAACAGGTAACCAGATTCGAAATCACTGGCTTTATTTTTCCCAAGATTGAATGAATTGGATAACTTATTCTCGGAAGAATAACATTTTTAGTATAAATCTTGGATGCAATTTTTCTTCAACGTGTTCAATTCTGACAAAATATTCTGTAATAATACGAGAATTTCAAAAAGTTTTTTACTTGCAAGAAGAATCATGATTCTCATTTTGCATATCATGTTGTAAGTATTCCAAGAATGGGGAGCACTACGATAAATTGTGTCTCATAGTAGTGCGTGACTTACCTCAATCTAGCGTACAAATCGGGTCGTTTTATCGATCATACTTGGAAAAACAACTGGAGGTGGGCGAATCTTGACGAAACGAATCTTTTGTATAAAATACTTATCGAGTTTTGATAAAAATTGTATAGAATTCGATACAAATTAAACATTTTTTAATACAAAACATTCGCTTCGTAAAGATTCACCCACCTCTAACAACAACTACATTGTAAACCATTTTTATATAAAATCCTTACATTGAGAATTGAATATATTTCTGCAAATGATTATTGCAGAAAGTGTACACAATTGAAAAATTCTATTTGTGTTTTTCATTCGATACTTTCGTAATATGTACCATGATGGTTATTGATATTGTATTCCATCAATAATCACAAGAACATCAAATGATTCTTCATGCAATACTTTACAAAACATGTATACAATGCATTCCGCGGTGATCCCTGACGTTTTGTTTATAATAGTGGTCCAGATAATCTACGAATAACTTTTCTGCTCTAAGATTCAGTACTTATAATTTCTATTCCAAATCTTCTGAATCTAAGAATTTCATCAGAAGTCCTTGAAACCGTATATCATTTTCTTCCATTGTTTTTCATAGCAAACATCAATATGATATTACAAATGCTTTCAATTGGAATGAGGAGAACGTATATTGTATATTGTGTTATCATCCGAAGTAAACCGTAGATAATTGAAATTAATTAGGGCAGAAGTAATTCGAATTGTCGATTTATTGGAATTATCAAACTTGGAACTTGATTGTGAAACCATTATAACAAAAACTATACAAAAATCGACAGAAACTGATGGATCGGAATGAAATTACACCCACTGATTAGTGTTGGAGATATCAACGGTGTATAAGTTTCAATCTCCGATTATTCAGGGCATATTTGAAAATTGATTATATCAATTGTTACTCAGATATTCAGAATGCGTTAACAGCATTATATTGTCTATGAAAATGCTGTATGCTGGTGAGAATTATTCAAAAGAAATGATAGACGCATCGCTATGACAACGATAGCATGCTTGTGATCTGATATACGTCCTACAACACGATACAGATGAGTTTGTCTTTGTTTTTGAATAATTCACAATATCGTTATAAGAACTGTATTTTCTTTCTGTGATACCCGAAACAAATTCACTTTAGTATAAAATGAAAGGATTTGAGAACTTTCTTCTTGATTATTGGGACTGGATTAGGGTAAAATGTTTGTTGATGAATCTTATGAATAGTTGTAAATGTATTTTTATAGATTTTCAGATGCTAGTGTTGAGATGGCAATTTTTTGACCAGTTTATTCGGAAATTATTTTATAACATCATCCAGAATTGGTTTCTCAACATTATCCCACAAGCTGCAAAGGACTGATTCAAAATCAACCCGCAAGAGACAGGACATCCCACGTAGAAAAATTTGAGGAATCGGATACAATTCATGTATAATTTAAAAAATTTGTCAGCACTCTGAATTTTCAACTCAATTAGGTAATTGAAATCTTGAAATCGAGACAGTCACACTGATATTTTTTATTTGTAATTAAAGGAACAACTTCACATTGAGGAGAATTTGTCAATCATCTCGATGAACGAAGAGCTATCTGTTTTCATTCGGTAATTGTTAAATTAACTGGTACCTGAAAATGACATGGCTAGTCTCAGCGCTGGTATCTCTTTAAATTCAAACATTTTCACAGTTCTCGCATTGAGATAAGGAATGTTCTAAGAATTTGCAGATGTAATCTATGTTATTACTTTTTCATTGATCTCCGAACTACGAAGTTAGATAAACCGTTCGAAAACTTAAAAATGAAGTGCAACATTATTGGAAAAAGCACTTGAAACATTTATGTTTTCTGTTGAATGAATATCTATCTGTCTTCTGTAGATTTCAAATAAATATTTATTCCACATTCATGTTATAGACAAACTCTCGATCATCATCTGACTGTTAATTAAAGAGCATCTGTCCAAAGTTTCATATTTGGGAGCGAAATTGTCACAGGAAATATGATCCTCGAGATATGAAAATAACTTTCATTTGAATTTTTCACTCCAACAAATAATTCTCTATTTCTTTATTTGAAAAAATGTTGAGAATGTGGCTTAAATTAGACTTTCTGAATCAGTTCAGACGTTTATGATTGATTTTGGTCCTTGGAGAACCGAAGTGAACTGACTGAAGAACTTTTCAGAATGTGATTTGTGTGAAAACCTGGTTGAATTTTCACACACCTTTGACATTGGAATTATTTTCACTTCATTACTTGTAAGAAAATAAGATACCCAAGTTTTATCTTGAAAATATAGATTGGAATTTACTGGATCTGAATACGATATGAAAAATCAGGGCACAATGATCGCTGAATCACGATATAATTGAAGATATTCCTTACTTGGCGGTAAGCTCGTTGATCTTTCCTTGTACCAAAGCCAGATTTTGATCAATCTGTGCCTTGTTTGTTTCGTAAACTTTAGGCAATGTGAAAAGGGCGACCACTCCTGAAATAAAAAACACACAAAATCAATGAGAAATTGAAATAAATGTACATCAGAGTGTAATTTGAGAGCTCTCAGGGTTCTAGAACGCGAACAAAATATAATTTTCAGTGAAAAAGAATTCAAAAAGTGACAAATATATGACTAATATATAATATCTTCCATTCTTACCAATAATTATGATAGTCATGCCGTTGAACCATGATCCAACGTAAGTGAGAGACCACAATAAAACGCCAAATTTGATCGAATCAACTAAGTCTTCGACCAGGAAGAGCCTGCGTAATTCAGCCACCGCGGCATTAACGTGCGCGACTGCGACATCCGCAACTTGGTGCACCTTCTCAGATGGTACCGTGAGATCCACATCAAGAATGTCTCTGTAATCGTACGATATACCAATTCAAAACTTTTGTATGATACATTCAAAATATTCATCAAATATTTATGAATCTGTAACTCTTCGAGTTTCAAACGTCAAATATTTTATTCATAATTCAAGCATAACGCCTTGATTGATATTCCACTTACTTGAAAGGGTGTCCATCTGAAGTCTTTTGAACGGCTTGAAGAACAGTCTTATAGATGCGGAAAACTACTGTACCGGTGAGAGTAAGAAGCGATGTATAAGCGAGGACGCTGATCAAACTGAAGTAGGCCAGCGACAAAAGCACACCAAGAATTGCACCAAAAACGATGCCCGATTTTTTGGGATCACGCCAGTAGATTAAAGCGGCGACTGTAAAAAGAAAATTCAGACGAACATTAATTATAACAGATAATTATAATGAATCAGTTTATAAACATAGCGAATTGTCTTTTTAGCAAACACGGATTCGTTAAAATACTAAAATCTTTTTTCTCCGTGTAGTATTCCGCACATACAAGGAGATTTTAATTCACCTTTATCTTATCCACCTTTTTTCAAACAAAACTGACACCTCGAATTGTCCAGACGCTATTGTTACAAAGACTCGAGTAATAGGTGGTGTGAATGACTCACTCAAAATCTTATCATCGTTATAAAATTTCATAACAGCAGGAAGAAGGTACAGTCGTACCAACGAATACCGAATATGAGAATATGTGATATAAATTATGAGTATAATTAATTCTTCTAACTTAATCCATGCACTCGTTTCATGGAATTATTTATATTCTGCGTTGGATCGTATCGTACGGCCTGCATGGAATATTAAATTATTGACCACGCGTGAAGATAGCGTGATACGAATAATCAGAATTATCGATACTTTACGTGAATTGAAACTCTAATTCACATTATCCTGATATGGTTTTGTATTATTCGGTTTGAAGGGGAAGTATTATGAAATGATTTGTGTAACGAAGGAAACAATCACCGATTTCTACATTATGTTTTTTAGGTATGGATCACTCAAAGAATTTCATAGATACACTGAGGAAAAAAATTGTTAGCTCATTATTAGTTATATCAAAATAATTATCGCGGTTGACTAGCACCTTTCGAGGCGCTTGCGGTGGAACTAATCCCTAGAAAGACCCTTGACATCAACTATGAGGTGGCTAGAATCATTTCTACTAGGGCGAATAGTAATGCCCACAATAACAATTCTTAACTTCATAGTATGGATATGAAATTTTTTTACGTATCAGTGTTACAAAATTTCGTAACATCTCAACACACTGAGAGGAAGAACTGTAGTTAACAATGAGCTCAAATACAGGTTTTAGTCACAGTAGCTATATTTTCATTATCACAGCGATTCTCATAGCCCCTGCAATGAAAAAGATGGCTACTGTAACTAAAGAAAAGTACTCGGGCTCGTTTTCAGCTACAGTTTTTTCCCAGTGCACATGTGTTCATACTTCTCAATATCATTGTTACAGAATTGAAGGTGATTTTGGATGAATTTCAAATAGTATGATTCAGGAATTGTTACTATTCCAACGATTTCATATGAGAGGATTCTTGTCCCTGAAGATCGAGTTATTGTGATTACCTTGAAGGAAATGTGTTATCTCTTTTGATTCATCCGTACTTTCAAATATAATACTTTTTGAATATGTAACGATAAAAGTGTTCAGTTACCCAAATGGTTTGAATTGGGAGAGTGTTGGGACAAAAGTAGAATAAGAAAAGTATGAGTACACGATATCTCTGATGATATTAATGGAAAGTAATTTGGAACACTCCCGAATGAAAAAATTTTCAAAATTATATGTAATTTATGTAATTTTTGTATAATTCAATATAGTTTGTATATAATTTTGAAATATTTCCCACTCTAGCTGGTAAGGATATTAATAATCATGGAAAAAATAATGAAGAAAGAATATTATTTCTTCGAAATGGTTTGATTTGAAACACTTGGGATATGAAAAAGTTCGAAAGCCCTTGTTGAATTTATAACTCGGTACGTAGATAGCAATTCCCACCGAACATTTTTTCGAAATTTGGAACATTCATCATGTTCTCTGAAAAAGATTTTTCAATTCATCGGTTTTGCAGATCTTTTGGATGCCTCTTTTATAATGTTTCAAAATTATCAGAGAGTTAATTCAGATGAGTAGTTTAATACTTCTAATCTTTGCCATCACATTACTCTATGCACAGATAGTTAATACATTCAGAAACCACACTTGCTGTAACAGCAAAGTATGCTTTTCGCTGAATTGACAAAAAGTTTACTATTGCAGCAAAAGATTCGCTCTTCTAGCAAGCACTCGATGATGCAGCAATTCAACATTGTAGATAAACAGACTACTAGGAGATTTTTGCTCTTTCAGCAAGAATTTTTCCCTAAATGTATGAAATATTATATTACACGGACAGATATCATCGAAGTCAACTGATTTGATCTTGGAATAATTTTTGCGATGAAAAGGAAATCATCCAATCCCAATTTGAGGGTTCTAAAAAGTTTGGATAATGAATGAGAAAAATCGATCTCTCTAATCAACTTTCGTTCTCCCATCCATGCGTGATACTTCCGCGAACTGCTTAGCAAGCAAGCTATTGTTTTGGACAAAATGCAACCTGAGGAGAAAACTGTTAGATGCCAGGAAGTGATTACGATCGGAAATTCAGGACCGAACACAATGGATTTCGTATGGCTAATTGAGAAAGATTTTGATAAGAGACCAGGAACTGTTATATCTTGTCATTTGTTCTCACCCTAATTTTTTCATCGATGCAAAATCAGGTTATAAATTTTTCAACGCATGCATCATCCTTTCAATTACAATTCTCCAATTTTAAAAGGCTTTATTGTGCTTCCATGAAAAAAGTTGAACGAAAAACGTGGTGGAGAAGTGGAGTGGCGTAGACACCATGGAGATACGTTCAATGATCGGAAATTGTTACATCAGCGAAATGTTGAGAAGTTTTATTCAACGAGAAGAAATTTTGAGCCAAGAAGGGAATCTTATTCACTGTAATCAAATCTCGAAGAAATAAGGAAAATTTATTCCCTGATTAGGGTTTATTTCAATCCAGACATTCTTCTGAATCTGGAAAGGAAATCATAGTAGTTATTTTTAACCAGGGTAGGAATGGTTTAATTTGGATGAATCATGAAAATGTATTACTTCAAAATTATGAAACATAAAAAAAATAAAATCCCACATCGAATATTTCCATGCTCCACAACATGGAATGCTGTATTGCTTCAATTCCTTTCCACTGCATACTTTCACAGTGTTCTCAACATTGTTGCTGTGTCGTAATATTTTTTAATCGAATATCATATTTTTTGATATGCCATTTCCAAGTTGGATTTCCATATCAATATCATTCTTGCACAATATGTCGTCATCCTGCTCTTTTTATGATCTCTTACATCTGAGACTAATTCTCAAGGCAAAATCAACGTCAATGATGTGTGAAGGTGATATACGATATTCCATATTTAACATTTCCAAGTATCCCAATGAGATTTTTTGATTATAAAGTATCCTAAAGTATCTTCCTATCATTGTATGAGGGCTCGAATACACGTGAATGTAGTTATGTTGAAAACAATTTAATCGATACTAATTGATTTTTTATTGTTTCGAAAGATATTGTTCGCTCTTCGAATGCTTTGAGACTACTTTTAGAGAATAAATCCATATTCCAACAATTGTACATCACGTTATTACGACACATCCCCGTATTTTGGGCCCAGGTACTGAATATTATTCTGAATATATACGAATAGAATACTTTTGTTACAAGTATGAATGAGTTAGGTTAGAAAAGCGTGTATTAATACGAGAAAAACAAAAGTCCAAGCTTATTCCGTAGTTGACAGATGTGCCAGGAATAAACCTTAGCTGAGGACAATATTGATCTATAATTGTTCCGTTGTTTTCAATCAATAATCGATCATCGCACATGTTTCAAAAATGACCCCTGCACGTGGCTCAAGCTCGGCACAAGCATAAAAACAGCCACGACGGAACGCTTTTGGAAGCTTTGAATGGAAAATCTAACAATATGCAATGTAATATTATTCATAGGATAAAATAGAACTACTGTACGTCCTAAATAGAAAACTGCAATTTATCTCACTTACTTCATTTTTAACGTAATATATGCTACAGAAAAACACAATATCATAATTCTCCTTATTATCTCTCAAATTGACGCTCATTGTACAATTTTCATAACAAACTAAACACCGATCATACAATTTCATTTCATGTGCCAGTCTGTTTTCTCCCTGCTCTCCGTATATCACCACGGTTTATTTAAAAATGTTATTTTTCTAATCTCAAATATAATAAAAAAGGAAACTAATTTAAATGAATACGAGTTGCGTTCCAATGAATGAAATATCCTGACTGAAATCATTTCACCATTCATTTCATGATTCTTTGAGAATACAACTCGATGCGTAAAAGTTTATAAATAAATGATTCCAGTGATCATCCACATATTTTTCGTACAAACGAAATACAGATCCACTGCTCGCATTTTACATTCTTGACTTTCATTTTGTTTACGTGTATATTAAATTTTTTAGAAAAAACAATTCATGTAACTTTGTTTCCGTTTATAAATTCATGCTCATATTGAGGAAAATATTTCTGAAACTGTTGTTGTTCAGAATCGATGGAACTTATTTGTTCCAAGTGAATCACCGCAGACTGGGAATCGTGACCAAAAATTTGAATGTGAATGTTCATATTGATAAAAAAATGTTCGCAAAATTTCGTAAAATTAATTCAAAGTGAGTATTTGTTTTACATATTCATACTGCATTTTAGAATTGATGAATCCCAATTAAAGAAGAGCTTACAAAATTTATTTTGAGTACAAAAACGAAATTATCATACAGACTTCCTTCAGTTTTCAACTTCTGAATCCACATGATCAGGTTCTCATTGCTATGTCAACTCTCATATGCATGATACATCGAAACAAGGTTTTGACGTTGACCTACTAATGCACAATGCACTCCAATTAACAGAGGCAAGATTTCGTATCCTCCTATCAAATAAATGTTCATTATTCCAAGTATCATTCGGTACCTGAATGCAACCGTTTTGTTGTAATGACATATTAACCTGTATAATATACAATTTTTCAAACAATAAAGAGAGTATATTAAAGTTCGCTGATTGGAATACTAATATGAGTATTTTATATTTTATTCTCTGAGGCCCACTGAAATAATATTGATCACATGATATATCAAAGAAACAACGAAATTTTCTGTTAGAACCGGTGAATGTACTCTGATATGATTTCTCATACTTGTAATGAAACTTTCATGAACTGGAATTTGGAGAATGTAATCAGATGAATATTTTGCTGGCCCGGGGAGTGATAAAAGAACTTCGCTACGTAGAATTTCATTCTGAAGATTTTCGACTGAATTGTGTAAAAACTTCACATAATTCTGCTTTGGAAACCAGAGCGGAAAAGTTTTTATATCAAGTTTATATATAAATTATATATAATTTCAAAAATTTGACTCGAGAAATAATGTTATGCATTTTATATACAATTTTAATGCAAACATATTAACAAGTATATAAAAATTATATACAAATTCTACATAATTTCCATAAAAACATTCTTTGAGACGAAATTACATATGAAATATAAAAAAAACTTTCTCATCTTATGCGATGTTTGTACAAAATTCACATGAGGAAATGCTTTTTTTGACCCACTACACGTGATATCTTATTGTTCACCAAGGAAGAAGAGTAGGCAATTTCCCCAGGTCAAAAGCAAGGGGGAATTTTTACCTTCCATAACGAACATATATTTTTTCTCTCACACCTGGACGAGATATTCACACATTTGCGGACCAGTTTTTGGGGGAGAGAGTGATGGATTTCAAGCGAATATACCAGAGCGAAACGAAAATATTTACTTCTTGCTCTAGGGACGAAAATGGTTACTTTCGTCCCGCTACAATGGAATACACTTACTTTTTGACTGTTCTCAAATATTTGAGAGTCAAGTTTGTGACGTGAAATCTTGACTCTCTGTTGGAAGTGATACATATGTGCAGACAATCTACATTCCCTTCACCAGTATGAGAAAAATTATATACTTGCAAAAATCTGAAAATGAAAACCCCATATTATTTCATACAAGTATGACTGATTTTTAGAAAGAATCACGTAGCTCAGTATCACTTTTTGAAAAGTCTTGGTACGTAAACTGTGTTTAATTAGACATTAATGGATAATTGATTTGCAAAAATTGCTGGTGATTATCAAACTAACACAACTTACATCATGCAACAATGTTCTATGAAAAATAACTTTTCAGTAGCAACCTTGTGGATTGCGATGCGTTGGAAACGATTTGATTAATTCGCATAAGGATTCTAACACGATTATTGAATAAATGGTTCATACAAATATTTTATCATCAAATTGAGTTCTCTGTCATTACCAACCTGATCTCATTATAAACTAATAAAGTAGTTCTAATCGATAAATTTGGAACGCTTATCTCATCATAAAGTTGATACGAGCGCCACGTGCTCATTCGATTCATACACAACCGCACCATATGTTTCAGCTACAGTTTCACACAAAATTCCAATAAACCTATACCTTATTGCAATTTTTCATCATGTTACCTCATTCCCCAATACTTTCACAATTCTGATTGAGAACTTGGATCATTCATTTCAACAATAATAATTTTTGATACAATACTACAATTCATAAACATATTTCTAACTGAACTTATTCAGTACTCATCATAACGACATAAAAATCAAATGAAAAATTGGCAAATTTGAACAAAATACTTGTTTCATTCGTTACAATGCTTAGAATTATCTGTACGATAAACTCCGTGTATTGAATTTTCATTCAAAGCACGAGCACGCAACTTACCGGGTCCTCTTTCAGGTAATTCCTCTACCACCGTTTGTCTTTGGGAGGTTTTTCGAACCATCTTTCAGAACTTATGTTTTGCAAGAAAATGATATTTTTTAACGCAATCCCGATCACCTATTTGTAAGGCAATTGTTTTGGTTTTTTCTGCCACTTGGAGGAAAGCCAACGTGTTCAACACCTACAGGAATAAAGTTACACGCGCGACTGTTCCGTGCGATTCTCAAACCCGTCGGTCGATCGCTCTTGCAAAAAGAAAGAGAACGAGTAGAAGAAGAGGAAAAGGAAAGAGAAACAGACTAAAGAGGAAACGAGAATGTAAATGGATACGGAGAAGGGATAGAAGGAAGAGAAAAAGAAAGTGCGTAAGCAGACGTGGAACGAATCGAAGCCAATAAGAAAAAAATTGGGTATGTACATGTAAGAAGGTTCAGATAAAATCTGAACACAAGATGGCAGCACGGTGGGTCTAACGCCGCAAACGTTATCAAATGTTGTTTACATTTCTTTCAATGTCTTTCTGTGATGAATGAAAAGGTTGTTTCGAATTTCTCTGAATGGAATAGTAAAAAATCTATAATAATGTTATAAAAACTAGTCTTCACTTTTTCAGTCTCGAAGAACTCAACTATCTCTTTGGGATCTTTTATTTTTTGACATAATTTTTGCTATTCCAAAACAAGATTATGATACATCATTTATCGTTAGTATCGAAAATATCTGAGAAATAAAAAAAGTTTTCTTATTTATGTTATTTGATATGGCAAAGTGAGGGCTTGACAAATTTAGGTTTTGGATCCAACATCTTGGATTCCCACACTCTGAGAGTGATTCTACAATTCATAACTAAGTCCGACATTATATTTTTAAATGAGAAATATAAAATGTTTCTTGGCATTCCTACATTTACTTTATGCATCGACATAATTCTTCTACATTACAATAAATAGAGCTACTGTGTTTCAATGAGCGATGTAAGATTATGACTCCAGATGATAAAAATTCTCTTCTGAACATATTTTATAAACATTTACAACGAGATATCCCAATAACTATATCAGAATAGAATTCAAGAAAACTTGTAGTTCCTCATTTTCACTTCTAAGTACAACAGGAGGGTTAAAAAACACAGGATCAATCCGGTTCTGAACAATAATAATAACAAACCAACATCTCTTGCAGAGAATCACTACAGTTTCCTTACAGAGGAAATGCCAAGATCTAGAATGGCAGATTACACATAGAGAAATCTATAATAAGATTAAGAATAGCAACAGGTTTTCTTACATAATTTATTCATGGAGTGAAAAAATTTACTGTGGCGGGGAAACCTCAATCTGCTGTGCACCTTTTGTTGAAACAATGAATTCTCGCTATGTTAGAAAATTATTCAGCTGTTTGAAGTGTTAAATTGTTTGTTTTTGTAAATTATGTGCAAAAACAGTCAAGTTCTCAGTATGAAATAATCCAAGATTGGTCCCAGTCTCTTCAAGCCAGTGTTGTGATATCCCTGCTCGAAGAATCTCATTGATTCCGATGCAAAAAACTGATTCAAACCCATTGAGGACCAACTTTCAATGACTATCCAATCCATTTTGACCTTATTTGTTGTACTATCTCTGATTCATTTGTCCTGTATCCACAGACATATACCGTGACACTGACTTTCTTTTTTAGACGCGACAAGAGTTTTCCATTACCCTGCTCAATTTGTTCACTCCTCAACCGCTGTTCGAATCAATTTGTTTCCTACGAACGAGAATGTACTTATATGCGCATTTACACAGGGATTCCTTGCAACAGCAGTTGATAAATGACGATAATTTGTAAACTTCTCCAAGGCGATAACATCTCGGTCTTATATCTCGAAAAATAATGAGTTGCTGGATTCATAACTGCATAAAGATAAAGTTGATGAAATAACAATCTCATATACCTTTTAATCCCATCGAAACGATCGACAATATATTCCGAAAACACTTCACACGGTTGATTGTAAATTTAGGTAAATTCACACTCCAATAGAAGTAAATGTAAAACAAAAAATATCTCGAAAGTTTTCAATCTTCGTCAGCTTCAATTATTTAATGGCACGGCTGTAAAAGATTGGAGAGAGGTTCTCGTTCGAGTGTCGAGTGTATCAAATCAATTGTAGAATAATTGAGGTTGGGAAGTGAATTCGGAAATACTTTTCGGGAAAGCACTTGATCATATAAATTAAATGAGGGAGTGGAATATTTATAACACGAGACATCTAAATTTTCGTCAATTTCTCTTCGTTTTAGGTTCTAGTTTTATTATTTGTTTCAAACCATGAATAAAAAAACAGATGTATTCATTCCCTAAAGAACTGAAGACCCATAAAAAATTTTTCAAACTCTGAAAAATTCTGAAAAACTCTCACTCATCGGGCACGTTTTTCCACCGAAAATTTTTCTGAATATTTATGAATATTTTCTACAAGTCATTGAGACTCTGAGAAACCACCAGGGTTCCTCTGCACGTTTTTTTCCACAAAATCCTTTCCTTGTTGAAAGTATATTTTATATGCTCAAGTCAATAACAGTGAATTCCCCATGCAATTATGAAAATTCCATCTTCTTGAACCGCGAACCGGTATGCTCGCTATCGATGAAGAGAAATAACAATCATGATTAAATTATTGAATTTTCATGCAGGAATAACTTGATGCCCTAAATTGATTATCAAGGTTGATATTCGGTGAACATAAGCCGAGACATAACTTTTAACTACTACAATCAGTCTTCACAAATTTGGAAAATGTTTGAAGGTTAATCGAATTAGACCTCCGATCATTTACGCTTTTGGGTATGCGCATTTCCAATATAAATCAACAAAATATACGGTGGTGGCATGCGCGCAAGGTGATTCGAGATGAATGTTCAAACAGTACATGACCGAACTGAAAGACCTTGCACATTCTCTACGCAAGCTAGAGAAGGAAAGTGATAATTATTGGCACTTGAAGCACAATGAGTTCAGACAATGTCTGGTACAATGATTGGCATTCTTACAAAACTTCAGTAAAATACTTAGCGGAATTCCACTTCAAATTACAAATTTAAATGAAATATGAAAATTAACAATTGTTTGAACAATTATGGATGTGATTGTATATTGTAATAGAAGTAATAAAATTGGAATAATTCAAAACATGTTGATCTTTGACCTTTTCGAATGCACTCTTCGGAACAAAAATCAATTCTATCACAATAATTGTACAATATAACAAGTATTGAAAACAGAACCAATCTAATAATCAGATATAACCACATCCATCCTCTTATCCTATCCTTATCTGCTGACACAAACCCAAGAAAGAAATTGGATTTCCAACAATACGATTGAACCACCAGGCATCGATGATCCGATCGATCGATACTCGAGAAAGTTTCACGAGATCTTGATGAGAGGAACAGGAAGTAACAATTGCCGCAATGCGGAACTCACATATAATTTGACTGGAGTTCAAAGTGGAGGAGCTCCTCTCTGATACATTTTGTTATCGTCTTTCTCTATGCTTGTCTTTCACAGTACTTTTTTTTCGCTCGAAGACAAAAGTACTCAACAATTGGATGCTAGCCGTGGCCATGTAAGCCGTACCATACACGACCGATTGCACATTTGTGTACGTGTAGGTCTAGAGACTGTCTGCCATGCCATAAACGGCGCCGTTTTATCGATTTCGTATACAGACTGAGAAGCCACTCCCATAATAAAAAGATAAGCCTGGTTTTCATTTGACAAGGGTGAGTTAGCTGGAAGGGTTTATCATATATTTATATCTTGTGTTATTCAATATTTAATACAGCCCTACTGTGTAGTTCATGGAATAATACATCAATACGAATTGAAATTGCTCCTTGAAATTGAGTAATTAAATTACTATTGTCGTAAAAATTGTTTCAATCGCGTAAAAGGAAAGTTAAACTGTCATTGGATTTCATTGGTACCGTGTTACGCGAACGAGTTGTTGCAATCATGGAAAGATATATCTTTTCTATGAAAGGAAAATACACAAATGTATTCTTAATGAATTTACGAGTCGATGGATCTTATGAGATTGTTCCTGAATGTCCTGTTGTGATACAAATTTGAAGTTTGGCAAAAATAGATCCTAAGGTTCGGATGCTTGTAGAGAGGGAAATTGTTACTCCAATTCATTTCGGTATCTTGTGAACAAGAAAGAATCCAATCTTTTGATGGAATTTACTAGACAATAACAATAACATTTTGCTAAAATTATGGGAACGTCATACTAAATTGAATTCTGAAATTTGTTTGTAATATATTGCCTCAAAATACCATGAATTAACAATGCTCTTCACAAGCTCAGCGTGTAGGAGATTGATTTGATATGCCCTGAGGGACAATTCATCGTATAAAGTCCTATTTTTGTCCGAATGCCAGAAAATATTGAAAGATTTCGACTACAACTGCTCTTGACTCCTAATGATTTTTGCCATCAGCGATTTTCATCGCTTCATGACATATTTTTTGATTGTAAAACTATTTGGAGTTTGGAGAAGGAAGATTGATTTATCATCCTCACAACAAGAATTTTGCAATGTTTTGATAAGTAGAAAATTAGCTACGTGAGCTAATTGTTAAATATCATAGATACTCTTTCACCTGTCACAAAGAGGAATGTGCTTGCTGCGGGGACTAATGAATAGCTGCAATTGCAATTATTTTATCTCTGCTATCGTTGTCACATCAATGTTTTGTGCGCAGGTGAGAGAATGTATTTAAGATTATATCTCAAATTTTATTAGTCATTATTCGATCATTCATTTCAATTTCCTGAACTATGTTCGACGTTTCTGCCATCGACCTCAAGAAGGAAAGGCCAACGTCCTAATCTCAGAGGTTTTCAAAGATAGGTTCAGTCCACCACACGTAATCGATTATTCATACTTCAATAATCAATCAACCGACGGGAAATCCGGGCGAATGCATCCTACTAATATCTCTTGTCAAGGTTCGATGAAAAAATTTCCAATTTCATTTCAAAACATAATTGACAAGAATTTCCTAACGAATCCGCTTGAAAACTGGATACGACTTTTAAATTTTGAAATGCATTGAGTGGGAGATGAAATAAAATAACTATAAACAACAAATTCAGGAAAATGTTTTCTAGGCCATACTCGGAGATACACGTGATTTTCACGCATCGTATTCGTCCAATGATCTTGTGGGGACTGGTTAAGATGGTTATACTATGCCGCTCTCTGAATATTATCAACCGCAAAAGGGAGAGAAAATATTTTAATCGGGCAGTTCTTTTATTTCCACTCGACATAACGTTCAATTAAATTTCCATCCGCCTTTGTTTCATCCATCATAGATAAATTTGTACAAAAATAACAATTATTTTACGATAATAAACATGATTGTCAACGAGGAAGCAATGGAAATACTTGATTTCATGAAAGTGGGAAACCTCCAATAAAATTCTCTTGTCAAATAATCGAACACAATGTTGCAAACAAGACAAATTTCACATATGTATGTGTTACATTTTATCTCATATCGAGCAAAGGTGAACGTAAGAGTCAATTGACCCTTGATCAACGTACTCGATGAAACTTATCGTCTTATGGAGATACCTTCAATTATTATTACAATTCCACGGGTACATAAATTTATTATCTCTTAATTAAAATTTGATTAAATCAATCATCTTACATGAAAATGAATATTTCATTAAATTAAGATACGAAGAATGGATTTGCAAAAATTCTTGATGATGTATAAAAATAAAAACATCTTGATAGACTTTTAGCCTTCTTAATCAATTATTTGAATCATAAGTATAACTTTTTCTATATACACTTCGTTTATAAGGAAGAGAGAATAATGAAAGGTATCGTGAGCTACAGATAAGTTCACACACCTATATCAAACTGATGTAGTCTTACATTCGCAGGAACAATGTTCTATGGGATACAATTAGGGATCAATACCAGGGTTTGTATCGATTAAACAGAAAATAATCATGAGATCAACGGAAATATCTGATGCGCAAAGTGTCTTTCAACTATAAGATCCCCTAAGTTTCATGTTGTTCTTGGCGCTTGACAGATTTGATTAAGTTCAAAACGATACGATGTGGCAAGAAAAGATTTGGGAGGTGAGCCAAATTTCCTCTCCGAAACCGTTCAAAAACATCCGAACACAATTAAAACATCGCTCATTCTTTTCATTCTATATTGGGATGAGACTGAAAAGAGACAGAGCCAAATTTGGTTTATATCGTGTAAGGTTTGGAAGATTTTTCAAAACAACGACAATCGTTCCCAACATTTCTGCTAACAACTATTCTTGCACCAAAAGAATGCTTTATAAAATTTATTCTTAAGAAGAAACTAAAATTTGCTGAAATTTTCAGCGCAACTCTTGGACCAAATATAAAGTTCATTCAGAGAAATATTCCAATGAATCAAATTTGGATTCAATTTTTCAGAATGATTCTTTTTAGTTCAAATATTCTAACCATAATTCATATACAAAATTTGTGTGATATTTATCACAGTTCTTTAGAGAGCGAAGTTGAAAGATTATCATAAACAAATTGACACAAAATTATAAAATCCACGGATATTTTCAACAAATACAAGATTTCTTGCGCAAGATCATCATCGATATCTTTCACGTTCATGTGCTAATCACTAGACTGTTTTCAAGTTCTATTCTAATTAAATCTCAGTTGATTCCGATGAGGATGATGTAAGAATATTCATCGGGGTTTACTTGATGAACGCGAATAGCAAAAGTGGATGGCATACATTGCAGCGTACTATTCTATTTATACTGAAGATCATGATATTTAAATTACAAAGTATTCCATAAGGCGAGGATTTGATAAATCACGTGAAGTAGAGATCCCATGATTTCTCTATCAGACTAATATTTGGGTTTGAATTTTTCCAGTCTTTATATAAATAATTTCACCTCATTGTTTGGTTTTTTTCTTTTTTCTTTAGACATTAATTCTGTTGCATAAAAAATGAATTCATAGGATGAAAAATACCCTTTCACAGTCCCATTTTAAAATTATTGCGAATTTTCTCCACAGCTGCACGCGGTGCTCAAGATTAGAAAACTCGCTACCTGGGAGAAACACAAAAAGAGCCAAGGGAAAGGGACAGTTCAGGTACGAATGTACGTTGACAATTGTCTCTTTACCTGCACATGGAATCTTCAAATTTGAAATCTCACTTAGCAACTGAGAAATGCTACAAGCAATACGTTGGTCAATAATCCAATTCAAAATTTGTCATTTCCTGAATTATTCCATGTGAATTGTTTGAGTGTGGATGCTATTTGTATATTTCCTACTCTAAAACCAGCCTATTCGAGTGTAAATTGTAGAATTGAAACTACCTGACATGATTTTTTACTTGCATATGTAGAGACGGGAAAAAAATAAATCCGCAGGGAAGAGGAGAGTCAAATTTTCACTGTTTTAGCTGAATATTTGATGCCAAAGCAAGATTTTTTACTCCATTAACTGATCCCAGAATTTCTGGGAGTGATTAATCACTCTCCAAAGAATTCAATTATTGTAACTGCAAAACGGAGTGAATAGTGAGTCATTTTTGGAGAGTGAGTCTCAGAACTAATCGCAATGAAAAAGTTTAGTTGAATACCAGACAAGTAGAAGGTTGAATCTGATTATTCATATTTCGAATAACGAATTTGGCTGGGACAATTAAATTTTGATTACCATAGTCAGATATCTCCCTCTCAATGTACAAAGTACTGTAATCATCGAGTTACCCCAAGAGAACACAAACCATTAGAAACGTTCATTGAATGTCACTGGACGTTCACGAACGTTCGATAAACGCTCCTGAAGGTTTGTGTTCTCTTGAGGTACTGATGATCAATATAACCACACTGAACATTTGTATCTACGTTTACGAATTACGGAATGAATAATTATAATTCGAGTAACTCCAATCAAATTGATACAAATAGGTGATCTATGAAATATTTTATCCACCTCGGTAACCGCAAATTTCACCGAATTTATCAGACACAACGTTTCGAAGGAAGATTTCCAAAGAAGATAAATATCAAAAGAATCGAAAGATCATTTCATATAATTCCGAAAGGCGCAGGGAAGAAGGTGTGACGTAGTACTGAAATGAAAATCCAAATGATTTATTGATTTGCAATAAAAATCAAACGTATCACTGTAAGGTGTGGTCAATTAGGTCTCCTTCGAAAGTCAAAGGAAAATATGATAAGATTGTTTGACATGCGCGTAATTCTACGATAAAAAAATATGACAAATTAATTTGATTGAAAGATTGGATAATGTCAATTTAAAACCAACATATGTAATTTTATATAACCAAAAACATTGGCTTTTAATTGATTGATTCCGGTTTCGAATTTTATAAAATTGAATTTATGTCTCAATTCTTTTTCGTTATGACAGGTAATATTTTTATTAAACTTAATATCGAATATTTATTTTCTGTATTGATTCGATGCAGCTCTATAAATCCGTTCCGCTACACGCTTGGTTTGATAATAATTCACATTGAATTGACTCTCCTTACTGACTGATTATACCACCTGATTTTTCGTCTTTCTATTGTCACACTATGTTTTTTGATCCTCATGCTAAAATCATTTCATCAAAATCTAAATACTTAAAGTATTCCAATCTCGAATTTCACTCACCATATTTATCACAATTTGAAGTATAATTCGCTGCAACCACCATTAAACTTACTCTAATTTAATTAGAATTACAGAAATATTAATAAAAAATCGTCTTTGTCTCAGAAATTTGTTTCCATCTTATCTCGAAAAATCACATATTTTGATTTCAGTAATTTTCAAATGAAAATGAAAATCTGTTAATCCACGATTTTACGAAAGAAATCAATGGAATTATAAATAGTGAAGATGAGCAATCACCGGCTCATCTTGTATACTTCTATGGAAATTAACTGGAACATTGTCAATCGTTTCTTGGCGAATACCGTCTGTTGAAAAGTGAATGGTTAGCACTGGCCAAAACTAAATTGGCAATGAAAAGATATAAATCAGACGATTGCATAGATGAACCGCTGACTTATAAGCAAACGAACAATACGATTAGTTGCTCTAAGCTAATGATTACAGAAACTTGATTGATAATGTCGCGACAATTGAATCTCGATCAATAATGACGCTACTATAGTGATACGATATTCGATTCTATTCATAGATATCAGTCATTTTTTGACTGAAATTGGACAAGTGAACATTATTCTTCATCATACTGTCTAGGGAATAACTCTACGTCTGTATATGGTGAATTATCCGGCATTTGTTCTATAAATTCGTAAAATGAGAGAATAATAATCCTCTCAAATTCAACTGTTTTGGAAAAATGATGGGGATCGTGTGCACACTTTTCAGTGTCACACGGTATAAATTATACACGTGCGATTCTGAGCCAAAGAGAGCTGGTTTCATCCTCTTACATAAGAGACATAGCCAGACTCTTCTCATCTCGATACGAACACAGAAATAAACGACGCTACGTTTCCAACATTTACGAGTAAAACTCGGACACGTCTGGTCTATCCAAGATAAGTTACGTTAACCCATCAGACTCTTATATGCCTATTCTATACGTTGATTACTCATCTCTTTTTGAGAATATAATTTGCTTCTAAGATTTGACAGAATCTGTAGCCTTATGATTGAATATTTCAAACATTGATACCATTCACGAGGATCCTATTTTTTTATTAAAGAAAAAAATAGAACTCGAGTACTGCATCAGAATAATTCTTTCAATGAAATCAAGGTACAAAAGTTCATTCACTCTCGAGCTCGAGGACGATGTTCGGAAAGACGTTTCGAGTGTTGCATTAATAATATCAGCACTGAAATGATTGATACAAATTTCAAAGGTATACTGGTCTTAAGCCAGCTGCTATATTTCGATGATACTTGTTTTCATACCACTTAAGGGGTTACAAGTATCGGGAATGTAGCCAAGTTTTTGGTATGATATTCGCAGGACAATCAAAATACCTCTTAGTTTACGTTAATGAATTTCATAATCAATAATCGGTGCCTAGATGAATGTGTAAATTATCATTGAGCAATCCTGGTTCAAATTATTTCGAATAGGGCATTCCGAATGAAATGTGCTAATTGGCTCCTAGCTCTTTAGTCTCTTTTCTAGTATCAGCTAGTATAAAATAATATGCTTGAAATGAAATTGGAGTAACAGATTCCGTGATAAGCAGTCAGACATCAAATTAGATAAGATTATTTGGTGGATTAATTTATCATCATAAGTTTCATGAAGATTATTCATCGTATATTCTTTGGCTTCCATTATCTCGAGTACTCTAACGTAATGACATTCAAAATCTATACAATTTTCATTGGTAAATATTAGATATTTTTCTCTCGAAAATATGAAAAATCATGATTGCAAAGCAAAAGATGGAGTTATGAAGCACATTATACAATCCAACCTGTGAATGTTTGAAATTTTGTTAATTACTTTTGGCTATTGATTGTTAGTTTTCATATTTCTAAGTGAGAATTTATTTTGTAATGTTCCAGGTTTTGCATTTTGCATGAATTTGTAGGTTCAATGTTCGTGAATTCACGCTCATGGAATGTTCAATGGACCTTCAAATGTCCAGACTATCCACAATAAGTTCTTTTCTTTTCCCTTGAAACTGTCATGTATTATTAAGGGGAAATTCTCATCAAGCGACCGAAAAATCAGGTGAATTTATGAATTCTTTCTTCATACGACAAATTCAATTTATTATATCTTCAAGTACAGGGGCAAAAATGTTTCCAATAAGAAAATGATATTGTAAAAATTATTTATAATGTATTTTTACATCGCAGCAGATTAAAAAAACATCTAAAACTACCCAACCCGAAATCGTATCAATCGTGTGACATTGGGTAGAGCCTGAACCGATAACATTGATAAAATACTGAACATTTGAAATTTCGATAGCATTGCTCTTCAAAGTATTCTAAAAAAATATAATCTGCAATTAGGTTCAGGATCAAATAAATTAAATCTACTTTCAAATAAAAATGAAAAAAAAAAAACAAAGGCGACGCATCGCGTAGTGTTTGAGACATCATGGAGATCGATGTGAACATCATGATTTTGAATAAAACGCCTTCAAAGTTTCGGTACACAAATTTTTTGATGTGTTTCAAGACTCATTAAGAAAATCACTTCATTCCGCGGTTCGCTCCTTAAGAATCTCCCGTTGAAACAAGGATTATTTGGCCCCTTTTTTTACAAATATCAACGTACTACACTGTAAAAAGTCCAACTGAAAGTGGCTGCATCTTACTTGAAAACTTGACTGAAATTCAGTCTTTTCCATTGTGTCGGCATTTGTTTTCGATGCTTACTTTCAGCTGAAATAGGGCTAGTTTTGGCTGCATCTTGAAATAAGCCGATATTAAGGTTGGAAGTAAGTTTTACTTTTTACTGTGTATGTTACAAAGAAGGCGGGGAACGTGTTTTTGCGGGTAATATAGAATTTGATATAATAATAATATGAAGTGAGAACTGAAATGGATTTCATTGAAACCAATCAGAAGAATTCTAAAAGTGCTCGAGACGCTTGTTTTTACCATGAACGAAGATAATCATTTGATACCGCTTTGATTCGAGCCTTACTGGTACGAATCTGTGGACGACTTGAACGCGAAAGCAACTTCAAAGTAACACCTGGTTGGAAATGATAGGCGGAATTGAAAACAAAATGTTTGTCAGGCTTGGAACAGTTTTTCTCAAATGAAATCCGGGCAAAAACTGACAAGCTTTCTATACGGTTTCGTTTAGAATCACCAAAATGGAACAGTCTATCAAAAAATGACAGCAATTTTTTCACAGACTGTGATATCCAATCAACAATTAACGAGAATTTTCCTGCCAAATTTTGACAGGATTTCACGTGAAGGGGATCGTTCAAAGTCAGACAACAATTTTTTATTCGGTTCTGCCTAGCATTTTCAGCAGGGTGCAGAATTGTCCACATGAAAATTGAGTTCAGAACTGTTCTGTGCGCGGAGAGAAAAAATTTGCTGACGCAGCAAATCGAGGTATTATATATAGAATAGCAAAATTTTTTGCTGACCTAGCTAAAAATTTGCTATAACAGCAATCGTGTTAGCTACGACAGCAAATTTTCAGTATTATATACAGAATAGCAAACGAATTTTGCTGGGATAGCAAACATTTTTTGCTGCCACAGCTAAAAATTCGCTGTCGCAGCTAACAAGATTGCTGTCACAGCAAAAAATTTGCTGCTCTGGCAAAAGGAACCCAGCAAAAGTAGATTTCGCTGCCACAGCGAATTCCTTTTTCTCCGTGTAAAATACTGAACATTTGAAATTCCGATAGCATTGCTCTTCAAAGTATTCTAAAAAAATATAATCTGCAATTAGGTTCAGGATCAAATAAATTAAATCTACTTTCAAATAAAAATGGAAAAAAAACAAAGGCGACGCATCGCGTAGTGTTTGAGACATCATGGAGATCGATGTGAACATCATGATTTTGAATAAAACGCCTTCAAAGTTTCGGTACACAAATTTTTTGATGTGTCTCAAGACTCATTAAGAAAATCACTTCATTCCGGGGTTCGCTCCTTGAGAATCTCCCGTTGAAACAAGGATTATTTGGCCCCTTTTTTTACAAATATCAACGTACTACACTGTAAAAAGTCCAACTGAAAGTGGCTGCATCTTACTTGAAGACTTGACTGAAATTCAGTCTTTTCCATTGTGTCGGCATTTGTTTTCGATGCTTACTTTCAGCTGAAATAGGGCTAGTTTTGGCTGCATCTTGAAATAAGCCGATATTAAGGTTGGAAGTAAGTTTTACTTTTTACTGTGTATGTTACAAAGAAGGCGGGGAACGTGTTTTTGCGGGTAATATAGAATTTGATATAATAATAATATGAAGTGAGAACTGAAATGGATTTCATTGAAACCAATCAGAAGAATTCTAAAAGTGCTCGAGACGCTTGTTTTTACCATGAACGAAGATAATCATTTGATACCGCTTTGATTCGAGCCTTACTGGTACGAATCTGTGGACGACTTGAACGCGAAAGCAACTTCAAAGTAACACCTGGTTGGAAATGATAGGCGGAATTGAAAACAAAATGTTTGTCAGGCTTGGAACAGTTTTTCTCAAATGAAATCCGGGCAAAAACTGACAAGCTTTCTATACGGTTTCGTTTAGAATCACCAAAATGGAACAGTCTATCAAAAAATGACAGCAATTTTTTCACAGACTGTGATATCCAATCAACAATTAACGAGAATTTTCCTGCCAAATTTTGACAGGATTTCACGTGAAGGAGATCGTTCAAAGTCAGACAACAATTTTTTATTCGGTTCTGCCTAGCATTTTCAGCAGGGTGCAGAATTGTCCACATGAAAATTGAGTTCAGAACTGTTCTGTGCGCGGAGAGAAAAAATTTGCTGACGCAGCAAATCGAGGTATTATATATAGAATAGCAAAATTTTTTGCTGACCTAGCTAAAAATTTGCTATAACAGCAATCGTGTTAGCTACGACAGCAAATTTTCAGTATTATATACAGAATAGCAAACGAATTCTGCTGGGATAGCAGACATTTTTTGCTGCCACAGCTAAAAATTCGCTGTCGCAGCTAACAAGATTGCTGTCACAGCAAAAAATTTGCTGCTCTGGCAAAAGGAACCCAGCAAAAGTAGATTTCGCTGCCACAGCGAATTCCTTTTTCTCCGTGTGTTGCCTTCACGTTGTTTCACGTTCCACCGATTCATGTCATCCACGGATTTTCTCCCTGAATTCTACGTGGAGGCGATATACCACGTCGGTGGTGGCACTGTAGGCGTTGTTATTCATTAGAAAAGTGCTGAATGTATCCAGAGATCTTTCTCGTTACTCCTAGACTCTTGTAAAGTCCTTGCAAGATATTCCAAAAGCCTTGCTGGTTAGGTTCAGAAACGGTTGACACTTCAAGGAGAGGTTCCTGGTACCTGAGGAAAATCCTTTTGTACCTCGGCGAAGCGCAGACCCTTCATAACAACTCAAAGAATCTTTACAGTGATTTCCATTATAGCATCAACACCATTTTCCAAGCATAAATCATTATCATCGTTCTTGAGATTAAAACAGAGGAAAAAGAAACTAAAAGAATCATTGAAATACCTTGAAGAATCGTTCTCCATCCAAATATTTCATTAGAAAAATTGGAAATAAACCCCTTTGAATTTGGTGAAAAATGGTTTTCATCTCATTTTTTTTTTTAGAACAGTGCTAAAAATCTCGTAAATTACTAGTATAATTTCACTAGAGATACTTTTCAATCGTGACAGGGAATTCCACGTGTTGCATTATCAAAAATCTTACGAGAAAGCTACCATGAATGGTATTTATTCAAAATACCAGCATGAGAACAGAATAATTCATTCAAAGTGAATCAAAAAATGTTTGTCTAATTATGGTAGACTATCAATATCATAAAAACTGATGGGATCAGTGATCAAAGGAGGAAAATCGTCATGTTGCAGTGGAGGGGATATTGTTGTTGATCTGAAGAAATTGGATTCATTCGCACCACAGTATATGACTTGTTTCCAAGGCTGAATTCAGAATCGTGGAGGCCCATCATCCATCGTGAATCGAATTTAACTTGTTGAATCAACTTTCTGAATATTATGTATAATTTATATAAAAACTATATTGAAAAATCACGGAGTTCCAGATTGTGGAACCGCCCCTAAAGGCCCGCTCTAAACCCGACTTTGCTTATTTTGGAAGAACAATCAAAATCGAATGATGAACAGAGTTTTTCATGCTTCTAACAGCCTGATATTTATGAAACAAATTATAACTTTAGAGTCAATAATTGGGAGATTCCAAAAATCTCGATTCAAACCTCAAAGAAAATGTTTTTGCGTGCATATAGTATCATCTCTTCTGTGTTCTAAATTCAAAGTTTCGCTTCAAGGGAAGCACTTTTAATTGATCAACGTCAATAAAAGAACGAGAAAAAATGGTTTGCTACTATAGCACCTACAAAGAAATTTGTTGTCCTTGCAGTTATTGTTAGTTCTGTTAACAAATTTGTTTATTTCAGCAAAAAAATGTGGTTGTGTCAATCATTTCTCTTGCTCTCTCAGCTAATTCTTCTTGTAGGCGCTATAGTAGCAAACCTGCTTGTTATAACATCAATATTTTTTTCTCCGTGAGATACTAACTAAAAAAGAGAATATTAAATTTCATTGAAAAATCCGGGTATTTTTTGGAGACAGCGTAAACATGAATTCCAATCCGATTCGCCGGCTACCTATACCTCGTTTAAATAGACTGTTACTGCTGGGGTTATATCTAACGATAGAAATTTTGCGTAACTCATTTCATCAAAACTGTCTGTCTCCAAAAATCTTGCACAAGTTATTTCAACCGTATCTAATCCAACTAGCCTATTTTGAGCCGCTTCTTTGTGAAATATAAGGTAATGCAATTCATGATTACTATGGTGGCTCGAATTACTGCTTATGCTGGGAAAAATGAGTTGGATGATAATCATTGTTTCTGAGAATTGTTTCGGAGAATGTAGATTATACATATCTTTCGTTGCTCATGATACAATAGTATATCATTGCATCAAATGTGGACAAAAATTCTCAAAGCATTCTAGCATTATACAGTCATTGAGGAGATTCAATCTTTCCGTTGGTCAATGATAAAGATTAAGAAATCTAGGGTTAAAAATCGGGATCAAGTTCAATCCCGCTTGGAATTCATCGTTAGTCCGGTAAAGAAATATAAAGCCTACCGGTGGTTTGTTATTTTCAGTTTACTACTTCATTTTGTGAATATGGGTATGGGATATTCAATTTGTTGTTGATAGTTGATGTGATCTAAACACAGGAACGTGTGTTGGAACTCTATAATCGTTGCAATTCAACATGCATGAAATATGTTTCAAATAATTTACATCACCCCTGTACGATTCTATTCACATTTTTCATGTATCGACTCAAAGAATATTGGAATAATTTTGAGGTGAATTCTATATACATCATACGAAGGGTTGAAAATTTAATTCCTCATCCATCCAAATGAATACAGTGTAATATTTGACACACAAGAATAATTCGTGATTCAACAACATTTCTTTGTTTTCACAATAAATTCATGCAACGTGTTCACACGCACACGACTGCAAACATTTTGAGGGACCATCAACAGATCTGTACCTGCTTCGCTGGATCATCGAAACTGAGCAGCAGCCTGTTAAAACCCTATACCAATCCGTATTCATAGCAATATCAGAATTCTTCAACTTCGAATTTTATCAATGAAAACTATATAGTTTAACAAAAAAACAAAATTGATTTTGTTCGTAACATGCCTGATTCCTTCCCACAATAATTTCAACGAAACTTCAAATACATATATCTTTAAGAACACTACAGTTGCCAACTATTCATACAATCTTATTTATAGAACTAAAACATATGAAATATCTAAGAAAAATAATGACCCCTTTCCCTCCGAATCTATCACTGTCAAGACTCATTCTTTGTACTCACGTTCTTCTCTTGTGATGGGCATTTTCCAAGCGCACGCGCACGTCTTTCCAATATACAAGTAAATGGAAAACTACACATGCACACTCGCTTGCACTGTATATAAATGAACGAATCCAACCGATACGATAAAGTACGTACACTGCGCGACGATCAAAAGATGTTTCTCCGAGGGAAAAGAATGGAAACCAGTTGAATCGGTAACAGTATTGTCCAGCGACCAGCGTTTATCGTGCATTCGTGTGAGGGTACCTTCCCCATTCACCCACGCACACGCAATATCCTATAGCCTATGTTCCCTACGATTCGATCTAGAATGGCGCCACACGAACGAGGACTGTCGCTGAGTTGGTAATTATTCAACGGAAAGTTGGTAGAGTAATAACTAGTGGAACAATATTCGGGAGACACGAGAGATAGCGGTCGAACGAAAGAACGCGCGTATCCCACCCGACACTTTGGGACCGAGAAAACTGACCGGTTGGAAATTTAGTCGAGGAGGATCGAAAGTGAGAGGAAAGAAAGAGAGAGAGAGAGAAAGAAGGATTTGGGAAAAGCATACTGGCAAACGACCAACGAGAACCTAGCTGGACGTTATATTTAGTTAAGCGAGCCTCCCTCCATTCTAACTCGATGGAACAAAGACGGAACCAACTAATAAACGGACACGAATCCAAGAAAGAAAAAACATAAGGCGCGCGCAGGTTTTACTTCCTGGGGTACGTGGCCCCCGAGAATCAAACGCTGAATAAATTATGCGCACGGAGGAGAGGAGAGAGATGTTAAATTGGACGATCGTTCGATTCAGATTCTGAATCGTTGAGAAATGATAGGATTTTTATAGATTTCTTTTTTATAGTGTAGTATCACTAGAAATTAGAATGATGATGAACGAGAATAAAAATCTTCAATGTTCTGTATCTTCTTACGTTTTATTTGATTTATTGGTGTTTCGATTAGAACATACATATTTTTGAAAAATTATAAATATATAATCAGTTATTATCGTGGCTGAAAAGTGGAGTTATAGGAATGATATGCAATTTATACGGAGAAAATATATTCACGAGACAAGAAACTGAACCCGGTTCTCCTCAACTTGAACTCAGCTGAATCGATCCAACAAGGATCCCGAAGGGTTGGTTGGTTCGTGAAGTATGTTTGAAGTAAATACTTGGAGTGATGTGTATTCACTACAATAATTGTTGTATAAAATTGAAGTATAAATATTCAAATGATGATTCAGCTACTATGAAACCGTGTCCATGTAAAGAAGTTCTTATGGGAAGTTTTCACTCGCTTCAATGGCGGATTTCACCTCCTGATCATGGGAGGGGGATGTTTTTATCCATAAAGAATGGGAGATTTTTCCTACGATTTGAGCTATTTTTCAAAAAGTAAAAGAAAATTTGAGCAAATCACGGAGAAAACTTCTCTACCATGTAGGAATTGTGCTGCCACTAGTGGAAGGTTTCACAATTTTTTCATTGATCATATATTTGGAAATGCCAAATTTTTGAGTGATCAACAGAATAAGTTAACCGTTCAACTGATGAGTAGATCGGCTACGCCAATGATCGATGCACAGAGGAAACAAAATTCTCTGAAACAACAAGATGTGATTTGCCTGTGTCATTTTTTGCTAAACTAGCAAATAATTCACTACTACAGCTAATTACTCAGCCATAGCTGCAAATTATTTGCTGAAATTGTATGAAATTTAGCTACACAACTCTACATTTTTTACTGTCATAGCTAACATACTTGCTGATATAACGAAAAAGATAATTGCCGAAATAAGAAATTTGCTGCTTCTACAGGCGCGAAATCAGATTCCTGAAAAATTTTTACTCATGTAGCCTTGTACTTAGTTTAAGCCCACCTTCGAACTGAGCATTTCACAGCTTTGTCCCAAAAAGAAAAGTATTTTATTTGTGTATTAAGAATCACTCTTCATAAGGTGCAAAGTATTTTCTGAACACCCTGTTTATATACCGAATAAACATGTATAAAATACAGAAAAATTTTGCACACCTGTGTGGAAGTTGCCAAGAATGAACAAACGATCCGGCACTGGTGGGAATTTATTTGCCAAATTCTGGCGAAAACAATTCGACCGTTACTGCACGGAGAAAAAGGAATTCGCTGTGGCAGCGAAATCTACTTTGTTAGCTGCGACAGCGAGAAATGTTTGCTATCCCAGCAAAATTTGTTTGCTATTCTGTATATAATACTGAAAATTTGCTGGCGGAGCAAACATTTTTTGCTGCCACAGCTAAAAAATTGCTGTCGTAGCTAACACGATTGCTGTTATAGCAAATTTTTTGCTAGGTCAGCAAAAAATTTTGCTATTCTATATATAATACCTCGATTTGCTGCGTCAGCAAATTTTTTCTCTCCGTGTGTCCCTTCATCGTTTTTCAATTGCACGGAAAAAAATCATGTAGGTAATATTTAAATATCTGAAAATTAGCTCTGGTAGGTATTTTTCAGCTGCGGCAACAAAAGTTATTGCACCAGGAGCTGAAATCTAGCTTTTGCAGCCATTTCTTCCCCTATTCAAATATTAAATACACAAAATAGCTAACACAGCTAACCCCCAACTACCATGGTGAATTCGATTTTTTCTTCGTGTGATGTAATTTGCTTGACACATATCAAACAACACTGGGTTTTAAAAATTGCCGGAGTCGTGACGATATTGAACCAACACTCACAAACTTCTGTCGATATCACAGCACAAGATGTCTCTGGGATATTTTTGGAACGTTCAGAAGACCTTCTTACGATTTTTAGACATTTCATAAACCTGATGAAACTGAGACTATGCCGAAGTATTCAGCCTATCTAGATCAACTTTCTAGATGTCAAGTAATTACCAGAGCTATGTTTTAAAATTCCACCTAGACACAGTTGAAACCTTTCTTCCTACTTTCATCAATTGTCCTGCTATAAAGAAGCCACAGTTGTGTCAATAAAATGCAAATTGCTAACACAATTGGGTATTATTGCTATTCCAATACTGGGCCTCATGTGAAAAAACGTTATTCCGATTCTGGGTCAATACTGTGGAATTGAATATTGTAGCATTGGTAACTACGGAATTCTGTCAATCTGTGCACTGTTCGAAATTTCTGCATTAATTTTAATGCATTTGCTGGAAGTTTTTTTCAAATACGTGCATGAATTGAGTTTCATACACATTTTAGATGAAATTTAATGTGAACTATAGCATAATCTATATTTTTTCATGGTTTTTGTACATTAAATTTAATTTAAAATGTGTATTCACCTGAATTCATGTACGTGATTGAAAAAAACTTCCAGATATTTCTGACAGTGTGTATGAAATATTTTGTGATAAAAAATTCCGTGAAATATAAAACTGCATGTGGATTAAAACGAATAATTATAAAAAGTCTTTATTTATACACTGTAAAAAATATTTGTATCAATTTTAATACAAAATTTTGGAAGCAATTAACACATATATTTTTGTATTGAATCTCTCACACTTTTATTGAAATTCAAACACAATATTATCTTGAAATGGTTTTCATACAAAAATTGGTTCGAATTTCATAAAATCTGTAGTGAATTTAATGCACAAAAGTGTGTGTTAATTGCTTTCAAATTTTGTGTGTGAAATTCACAAATTTTTTCTAACAGTGTAATTATAATTTATCTTACGAGAACTACCGTTATATAACGAATGTAAATTCTCATTTCATGCGCAATTCCAAATGTAGTTTCCACCGCGTAATTCATGTAGACAATTTTCAAAAGGAAATGAAGGAAAACAGGTTATTACTTCCCATCCATGGTTCGAGTATAAAAATAAGCATCGTCTTGATTTCGTATCTAATACTTCACTCGTTTATGAACTATTCAATCTTCTTCTCAAAATTATTTTGGAAGATTAATAAAAAAAATTCCATTGGCTATGATACAACTATTTCTTCGAACATGCCAATACAATCTTAAAGATATTTTTGATAAGCGGTAATCTAATCGTATCTGATGACGTCGAGCGATGAATATTTTGTTTTAAGGACTTGCGAACGATCAAAGCTCAAAGGAACGTAATGCTCATTAGCATTGCTATGAGTCATCAAAAGTGACTCATTAATTTCCGTTGTTAATTGAAAGATTTACCGTAACCTTGTGAAAAATAGTTTTTATTTTCCAATTAGTGTATCAATAAGAAATCGTTCATATTTATTTATTCCATCAAGTACACAGAATGAGCATGATTATTTCAATTCGTTCATTCCATTTGGATGAGTGATTAGATAATCGATGAAACAAAATAAGATCTTTTATTCGCGAACTAAGTTGTTGTGTCTTTCCAGAGGATGCTTACGTGTTATGTCATCAATTGATTTCATTGAACGTTGAGACTGAATGGACTGAGTAATGAATTTTAATCTTAAATCCAATAAACATCAAAGTCTTCTCGATGTCTAAAATAACCCTTAATCACTTTTTTCGACGTTAAAAAATCGTATTCTCATGAAGCTCTACACGAAAATACCGAGGTTATTATTATGTAGAAAAATTACTGTTAATTCAGGAGAAAAAAGTACTGTAGGCGTTCGATTTTCTTCCATCTGACCTCTTCTTTTAATTCTTTTCCTTTTCATTGATTAGAAAGAGAAGCCAGGCAGAACATAATCGAACGCCTACTGTATCACTGAGGAATATTCTTAGATACTTTACCAAAAACTAAAAAATGTGAAAGATAACAATCAGATTTTCAATTTTTAGTATTTTCCCTACGAATTTTAGGTGAAATCATTAAAAATGTTATCCAGCGATACTCTTTTCCTTGAACTGATATTTTACTAAATGTTGATAAACATTATTAATGAACCACGATATTTTTACATAACTGAAATATCTATATCTCTTGTAATGTACAGAAACTGTACATGACCGATTCTTATGTTTTGAATTATTGTACGCTCGAAGGATCAAATTTTCGAATGATAGTCCGCACCTAAGAACTCTTTTCAATACGCCGTGGATCTTTATATTTTTCATAAGTACATATTTTATTTAATCTTTGAAAAGCTTCTCAAATGAACAAGCAATTATACAAATTTTTTTACAAATAATTCAGTTCTCCCGTTAAGAAAAGTTATTTATAGATAAGTTTATTCAAAGAATGGAGGATGTTTTATTTGCATACCTATCGCCGGTTCAACTGAAGAATCTAGAGGAAGGAATTCTTTTGTAGCAGTTTGAACTTGGGACTCAAGAGAAGTGTTTTTGTTTTCGTTTAGCAAGATGCAGTTACAGTTCGAACCCGAGGTTCAAAACCACATAAAAAATAATCTGTAATAAAAATCACTATACATCTAATTCGATTATATGTTCAATGAGGTTTTTCATGGGCAGAAAGAAGAATTAGTCACGCGAAATCTATATCGAATAGAAAGTTCATTTATAATGAAAAAATATCCTGGCAGAAATTATTCAAAGAGAAAATATGATTCTTTGATGAAATCGACTCTTCCAGTTTAAGTGTCAGTACTTCCTGTTTTTACATTTGAAAATTAATTCATTCATCATTCAACCTGAAATCGCTTTACTTTCTAAGCAAAGAGCGATAATTCAACAATCATCAAAATCATCGTCAAATAAAACGGTTTAGTACCTATCTCATAAATTAAATTTCAGATACAAATGCATTCAGAAAAGTATTGTCTTATTGTTATGAAAACACATAGGTGTAATGAAGTGTGAGTCATCCCATACACTGGGAGAAAGGTAATGTTAGTTGCCGCAGCTAGGTTTTTATTTACGCTAATTAGACTCTAGTTGGAGTAAATAATAGGCTAGCTGTCTGGAATATGAATAACATGGTTTATTCAATGAGAATGAAAAATATAGTTGTGAAAAATAAAATTCAGCTAGCACAATTAAATTTTTATTTACAGTTACTAAATTTCCTAGCTGTCGAATATTTGAATAGACCCTTTCTCTCAGTGTATATTCACTGCAGATGTTTTATTACAAGTTCATTGCTGTTCTTTTTTTTATCGAACATCACTTATCATGTATTTGGTTTGGGTTTGTTGGAATGATTCACGCTTTACCGAATAATCTCCTTCCTTCTTCACCAAGAGGTAACTTTCCTTCGGACAAAGGAACATTGGAAACCACCCTGGAGTGGAATATAACTCACTTCAAACACAAAATCTCAAAGGATGAAGGGAATCTTTACTGCGTAAAAGACGAACAGAGGGAATTCCTTCACGTACATTACGTAAACATTATATTATATAAAATGTTGGATAACGAATTTTAGACAAATTTTGGACATGCAAATCTTACTTGCATCTTATTCAAGGGTTGACGTTGGAAAAATTGATTTCTGACAACATTTTCAATTCATAAGTGAATCAAAAGATATACAGCATGTTTCAGAACCGACTATCAATACTGCACAGACATATTCTAAGGTGAAAGTGAAGCAATTTTTGTATTTGATAAAATTTCATTTGGAGCTCACTTTGAATGTAATATCATTTACTCAGTTTTGAACAGGCAAATTCCAAAAGGAACAATCCAATCGTTCCAGTGTAAGGAGATCAGTAACCAGATCGTGAAGTGCGAAACCTTGTTGTTTTCTTTTTAAAACAAACCATTTCGAGTATCAGTGTCTCTCTTCAAAGTATAACTTCATATCTATTTCTTTTCATCGATAACATAAATTTCATAGTTTCTGGAAACAACCGCACAATCCCCGATATTGTCAAAAATCAAGACATGTTCTGGAAAACCAGGGATGTTTGATCGCTTCATCCTAGTGTCTTCCACTCCTAAATGACAATGATTTCAAATTTCCCAGATCCAATCCACTCTGGAGTCTTTATATTGTCATGACTCCATAACGGAGGATCCTAAAATCATTAAATTGTTATTGGATTGTTGTTATGTTGCTTACTAAAGAGTCTGAATAAAGCTTAAAAATTCAAAAACAGGATTAAAGATGTGTTCTCACAAATTCAATAAATAAAATGTTATAAAACGCGTCAAGGTATCATTTCATCTAAGAAACTACGCGTGCTAAGTTCTTGGGTTCGTAAACAAGACTAACACATATTGTAACGTATATTCCGAATCATTCTCCCACAGATAAAACTCTGCAAGGAAAAATGAAAAAACATCTTGTTTTCCACGCCTTTCTGCGCATGATATGATATTTCGGATCAATGTAAGTGCGTGTTTCTTCGTTATTGGCGTTCGTGACGAATTCTGTTGAAATGGTAATTCATCCTCGTATATTAAGCGTCATTGTGCCCTTGAGAACCCAAATTGCATACTTTGGAGAATCATTGTTGAGTAATAATGTGTTGGGAAAAGTTGGGAAAAAATTCTTTTTTAAAACGATTCCACTTCAAAACATGAGTTGAACCTTTTGAGATAAATATGATTATCAACTTTCAGAATAATTCGTTAATAAAAATTCCAAATAATGTAAATTTTTCACATAAAACTTAAGAGAATACTAGCACCGTTGTACGAGCAACATAGTTCATTCCAAACTCTTAAAGAATGCTTCAATAAAATCCAAATATCGTTCTGTGCAGCAATTATTTAGTTTCATCAGTTTTTAATAGCTTAGAATGAACGATTTGGGTTATACCATGAATTCGAGCAGTATTGTGAAGTATCTTCCAAAAGAATATTATACTTTATAATGATTCAACTGGAAGTCATTGAATAGCAAAAAAAATTCAATGTACTTTATTCTCTGATATTTTAATGTGAGTTTAATATATCCGTTCAAGAAATGAAATTCACATCAGTGTAATCATCACAGATGGCGATCCTTGGGGAAGATCGATCTTCTTTTATATAAAAAGTGTCTAGCTTTTATTAAAATCTATAAAAATTAAATATTTTTCATATGAAAAAGGATCGATCCTCTTTAAAGATAGTCATAATCAATAGATAATATATAATGTATTTCAATTTCTATGAAATGTCGATTGAAACATGATACTTATTGTATAGATATCGGTACTGTAAATATCATTAATCGGCAATGAATAATTTATTAGAGATTCTGCAAGATGTAACTCATCAGTGTGCGTTTAATCAAATTCAATCAACGAAGTTTGCTTGTTCCTCAAATTTCTTTCAAGTCTTCAATAAACTACTTTCCAACATTGAAATATTGTAGAGTTCAAAGCAATCGGTTAACCGATATTGCCGTTGTGCGTTCGAGCAATTTGCTCTCAATTTTGTCCCTGTATCATTTTTCTGAGCATAATCAGCATATTTTTGCCCTAAGAGAACAATGAATAATTTGATTAATATTTCATCTGTTACATAGAACAACCTTTTTCAATTTCAAATGTTGGTTGGAGATGAGCGATGTTTGCAATCCCAATGGGAAAATGATCAAACTTTTATATTATTTATATAGAATTGAATATAGTTTGTATATAATTATATACAAATTATATATAACATGTTTTCAAATCTGATGTTTGTTGAACTTTGAAATAAATCGATAAATGTTCTCAAACATCGGTACATAATCAGGATCGGCTCAATCTTGTTCATATATGATCAATGTTACAGGGGATTTTGTGTCAATAAAACGTTCTCAGTAATTATACAAGAATATTGCAATATTTCATGAACGAATGTAGATTGTTCGACGAAACAATCTGTCAAAATCACAAATAATACAATGTTCAAACAGAACCGCGATATGACAGAAGTAAGACATGAACTCGATTCTCAAGAGTACGACTGTTTTGCTAAAATTGCATGCATCCAGGCGTTTATTTGCTCCTCAAATATTTATACCCGTTGAACAAGAACGTGGATCACTCAATCAAATAATCATAGTGACAACTTCCAATCAATTATTGTTGAATTTCAATATTTGAATACAATCAATGGAAAACAATTAAAACTTAGTTGAATTTTGCGGAATACAAATTTACTATTCAGTTCAAATTAATCGCAGTCGATCTCATCTTTTGAATTTCAGCTCTTTCAAACTCACGAACTAACGATTTCTTCATCGCTTAGGAATTTTCGTGAACCCAAATGATGCGATGAAGTATTATATAATCCTTAACGCGAGAATTTTATATATCTATAAACGTATCAAAGCTGAACGGACGTTAAACTCTGCTTTCCTGAAAACTGGTCTCATGTTTCTACAACAACGGAGAGAAAAAGGTCATTGGAATCCAACTACATACCAGCCTTGAAACAGTGGCAACGGTAAAGGTTGAGAGGTAAGGCAAACAAACGACGTGAAGAAAAAGTAAACGAGGCGTCTTTTTTCCACTCTTGCTTCTGAATATTCCGAGATAAATCCTTGAAAGCAATGAACAAAAACCAGAATATCATATGACATACTGGTAAAGTGAAGCCTCGTGTAAGAAATAAGCGCATTGAGAATGTAAGTATTGAATTCTGTTCTGAAAGATTGTAAAAATTTCTTCTGGAGAAGTTGATTAGTTTGAAATTGAGGAATGAAAGAATTTTTGATAATTTTAGTTCACTCTTTTTTCATTTCTGATCTTGTTATTTCATCAACTGTTTTTTCGTGTATTCAAACAATTGCGTGGTGAATTTACACAAATACGTTCGAGACTTAAATTTTGTATCACTTTTTAATTTTTTAAAATGAAGGTTGCAATCTTTGATAAAAATTTGAGAATATTTCTTAAAATCTGAGAGTTTTTCTTCAATGCATAATAAATGGTCCAGTTTTTTGCGGAATTGTATTCGAAAGAAAATGAAAAACTATCAATACTTGATAAAAAATAGAGAAACATATAAACTTTCCAAAAGCCGCGTATGAAATTTTGCAAAGTGAATAATAAGATATTGAAATTCTGTTATTGTCTTTGTAAAATTTCACGCGTAACTTTTGGAAACTTCAAATGTTTTTCTATTTTTTATCAAGTATTGATAATTTTTCATTGTTCTTCGAATACAATTCCACAAAAATGTGAACCGTTTTATCTTTATTATGCACTTACAAGAAAAACTCTCAAATTTTAAGAAATATTCTCAAATTTTTATTAAAGATTACTATTTTCGACCTGCATTTTTCTCCGTGTACAGGAACGCACTTTACGGTAGAATATGCACCAGGTTCTTGGTTTTTATGCTAACTGAGGAAATGAATATCATTCGATTATCATTCAATGAAACCAAAGACAAGGTGAAAAATAGGTTAACCATATGTTAATAGATTAGCCCTTACTGTATGATAAAGTATTTTTCACCTGTGTAAGGCTGGCTTCATTCTTCATCATTTGACGAGTGAAGAATATACGGAATGATGGTCATTTTTACATTTCACTCCTCTCAGTGATGTTTATCGCAGTAAAGAAAACGCATCAACAGCGTAATCCACGCCAGTTGATTCTTTCCTGGCATAAAGTGCGATTAAAGTTCATCAACACTGTGAAAATTGTGGGAAGTTCTTTTCCACGCTGTTGGTGGATTTCGTCTCCTCACTGTGGGAGAATTGTTTTCCATCAAAAACCATGGATTTTTCCAACGCTTCGAAGAATTATTTTATTTTTTGGGTGTTGAATTTTCTACAAATGAGGGAAAAGTCCACCAAATGCGCAAAAATTCCACAATTATTTTTCACAATGAAAAGTCCGAGGACGTTTTGTAAACGTTCTTGAAACTCAATTGGAATCACATTTTTGTAAACACGTTTTGCGCATACTTCCCTGTTGAAAAAGTCTGATAAGTGCTGATACATTCTGATAAATGCCTGGACAAAAATACATCAAAATCTCATAGCAAATTCCCGTTTTATAAGTCTTCATGAGATTTCCCGAAATGACTTACAAAGTCTGATAAAATCGAATTTTGTGCTCATCCATTTTCATAACGGTATTATAAAATCTCATAGAATCTCATAAATTCCACGTATCAGTCTTTATGAAATCTTTTCCACAGGGCTCTTTCACGTCACCTTGGATGCACGCTTTAAAATGCCAAATTACGCTTTGCAAACTTTTTATATTCTTCTGATCGACCGTAGGCAGCAGTGTGGAAAAAAGAGTCTTTTCCTCGGGAGAAGAGAATAATTGTTACTCGTGTGACTGTTTCTTGAAAGCCAACTGATCAGAAATTACGTACTTTCCCTCCCACTGAACAATATATTATATTGTTAAAATAAAACTTGGTTACTCTGTAGGTGTAAAAAATCATTCCGATAGAGGTAGTAACAGAATCATTGAATAATTTTATATATACATCGATCGACAAAATCTGACGCATAGCATTATTAAATTTTCGTAAACTGTCCTTACCTTTTGGATTCAGTCTGTCTGGATTGAACCATGCGTCTGTAAAAGAGAAAACATCACAAGGGGTTAATATTACGTTCCATCACCAATTAAATAAGCAATAAAGATTGTAAAATCAAAAATTTCTACTCTGCAGGGCTGATTCATGGTAGATTAATCACCTTAAATGCATGAAACAACCTCATCATCACAAATATTCATTAGATCGATCAGCCTTACAGAATGAAAGTTTTTACATTCAGGAGGTTATACGTGAATGAGAAATATACTGAAATATCTTTTGCATTATTACGTTAAAGATTCGATGCAAGGAATGCTTCGAAACATGCTTGAAAAAGTGGTTACTGATTTTTCTTTAAATCGAAGAAAGAGAGGAAAGAAATGAAGTAATAGAAGCAAATAGTCATGCAAAGACTTTCAATTCTAATACTAAATCAATTTTTTCATAGACGAAGATATATTGATCGATGTTTATCGAAGGTTATGAGAGCCATTACGGACAATTACATTACGGGCACTTGATGTACTTCAAAACCATATCGTAACTTCATTTCTCTTGATTATAAATTATTCAAAGAATATTCTTCGATAGATTCTTCGGTACGACTATATATTCAGAGTTTCATGAAACAATTATGAACGTATAGTTTACGTACGGAATTCATTTCGGATAATGGCGCAACAAATATAAATATATGTTCTTATGAATGAGACAGATTTGTGTGGAAGAAAGAAGAGCGAATGAAAGACCAAACAAAGAGAATATTTCACAGAGAGAAAGAGGGTTTTATAGGTCAATGCCCTCTTTCTTTGTACAGTATAGTAATAGAGTATTAACAGAGGGAGTAACGACAGTGCTGTGCATCGTGTCAAGTGCAAAAAAAAACGATATTTGCATGTATGCGAATGCTGTGCACTTGAACGAATACGAGGTTTCGGTAAAATCACGATGATACAGAATCTAAGAACATATTTAGGAATCTTTTTTCTGAACTTTTGCAGTTGAATGAAAAACAGAATGAAAATTATTCCTTCATCGTGCCAGCGCTAGAACATAGACCAGATAACGTATAGATAAATACTTCATTTATTATGTGCAAGTGTTTTTTGATAAGATTAAGAATGATCGATCGTTTCATGTACGCGAAGATCCAACATTGTTTGTCAGTGGAATTAATATACAATCATTGAATGAATAGATGGATTTGTATTTCAAGATATAATTTTATATTTACTTTCATATTCTGCATCTATTTTATTGAACACAGACGGAAAAGATGATATATTACAATCTACCTACCCTACGATCATTGAGATCTCAAGGACAGACTTGGTTCGTGGAATGGCCTTCCACAATTATGGAATTGTACACTGAGAGAATTTTATTTGAAAAAATTTCTCGGAATTCCAGTGATCGAGGGACAAGTAGGAATTCTTCAAATATCACTTTCAACTGTTTAAAACTCATTCATTTTTTCCGGGCTGCACAGTAATTTTTTGAAGAATTTTTACTTGAACTTCGAGTACTGGAATTTCACGGTAATTTTTACAAGGTCATTCTTTTAGTGCATCGTAATCGAAGGATATGATTTTTATACATCATACTTAATTGCGAGATAGTTGCGCGTCAACTACTTTGTTAGATTGAGATGGTCGAAACACAGTAAAAAATGAAACTTCCGAGTGATCCCGAATATCAGCTTAAAAATGCAGCCAAAAGTGGCGCCTATTCAAACTGAAAGTAAGCAATGAAAAAGACTGAATTTCAGTTAATTCCATCTTACATTGAAATTAAGATAGAATTCCATCTTAATTTCTCTCCTTCATTCAAGAAAAGCGTGAAGATTCACTTAAAATGCTTGTATCTTCCTTGAGTGAACGAGGTTCTTTTATTCATCATTTCACGCTATACCGGAGCCAGAAAGTGCAGCATCTTACCCTGATTTACTCTATCCATTATACAAAATGATTATATACTGTCATATTTGGTATCATTCTTTTGAATGAAATGGACTTCTATACCCCCTCGTGTGAATTCAACTTCCAAATAGTGAATAAAAATTCAAAGAACATAAAGAATCTCGACAAAATTTCCAAGATATTTTGAGATCAGCGTTATATCTTCAACATCAAGATTAGCAAATGCAATCAAAATGCGCAACAATCATAAGTCCTAACTAGAAATAATCATTAGGTTTACTCGGCATTCCGTAAGGACACGGTGAGACTATTTAAAATCAGATGTCTATTGGAGACTTAACGCTCGCTTTGCACCCATTTCGTGACGGTTTGCTGACCGATTTAATAACATCATCAAACACATCAAATGTCTCGTTGCCGATAAAGAAGTTGCAGCGGCTTAATGTGTAAACTTGTTAATTTTTGAAGATATGAATAAAATTATCGAGTATGTGAAATTAAGAATATAAAAAATAATTGTTCCAATTTCATCTAAGATAATACGTTATTTGAATGAGTGTAAGCGAAAGTTGAAAATCTGGCTCTGAGAATGATCTACCACACATCAAAAGCCACGGTCCAATAATACTTCATCCTCGCACCGTGGAGTATCGATACATTTATTTTCGATCCATCAAAAAGATAGAGAAATCCGATACTTCGCAGTACGCGCAGGTGGAGTATTAGAACGCGACTGCATGATAAATATCACATATTATCGTCTGTTTGTAATATCAAGTGATTTAATCCACTTTGGCTCCATACCGATATGGTTCAAGAATATCAGATCGACGGCATGGATTTTGCAAAGTTGATTCCATATTCGCACCAATTCGAGCATTTTTGAGATTCCATATTATTTAATATATATCTGCCAGGGCAACTGACACAAACCATAAGGAATAGTAACGGTGCAGTAACAGCACAATCGCCTAAATCTGCGCGGAGAAAAAGGGAACTCAAAAATATAATAATTTTGATGAAAATCTTAGACTTTTCCTTGGTTTCCTAATAGACTAGAAACTATAAGGTTTAGAAAATGAATTTTTATATGAAAATACGGAACATTACAAATACTGTACATGAAGTAACAGGTGGGATTGGAATTTAAAATACTGAATGTTGAATTTTATAAAGCGCATAGTAAACAAGAATTCAAATTGAAAATTAAAATTGAAACTTTTGTTATTTTTCACTTTGTATTCATAATCTTTCATATTTTGAAGTGAAAATCCGTTTTCCAAACCTTATCGTTTCTAGTCTATCAAAAAATTCAGACAAAGTGTCAGATTTTTATAAAAATTATTATATTTTCGAGTTCCACTTTTTCTCCGTGTGGTAAATAAATCATGCGATCATCCCCATCAATTTTTATACCACTTTTTTTCTGAGAAAATCTTTATTCATAGCCCATTGTAAATCATTTCTGTACTAATTTTACAAAGAATGTGTTCTGAAAAGATTAAAGCATTTCATTAATCAGTCGATTATTCAAAAACATCGCGACAAATTCATTCCAAGAATATCGAATGTTAATTACGCTAATTATCAACAGATCTTATTATACATTCATGTACGCCGTTCAACGTACGAAGGAAAAGTGCCATTTAAATTGTACGGCACCCGCAAAGCAGAAAACCGATCATTATTTTCAATAGATTAATGATTCATAATTTATTTATCGTGAACTGAGGTGTTTTTTTTATTTATTACATCTCAAATTAATATGTTGAATTTAATTATTGAGAGATGAGAGATTTTATGAATTATGATTAAAGAAAATCTTAATTGTACAATTATATCCATATTTTGCCATGAAGAGCTTGTGTTATATAATTTTCTTGATCCGCGCAAGGGGAATTGGAGATATGCCAATCCATACTCGTACAAACCCTAGTATATTCTAGCTAATTGCAAGGTACGAACCGGAAAAATTGATCGGTATCCAACAGATAAGAATTTATCACAAATTAAAAAATACAATGCGTAGACGATAATTCTACATATTCAGGAGCGTATCGTAACAATGTTTTACCTTACGAATGAGTAGTTTTCAGTACGTTGATTTACATACGAAATGAACCATTTGTTCTGTTTAATATAGATAACTTCAACCACTACGCATTGAGGATACCTTCTTGTATATTTGAATAATTAATTTTGTATATTTGAAAAATAGCAATTACACGGAGAAAAATGCAGGTCGAAAATATAGTAATCTTTATTAAAAATTTGAGAATATTTCTTCAAATCTAAGAAGTTTTCTTAAATGCATAATGAAGACAAAACGGTGCACTTTCTTGCGGAATTGTATTCGAAAAACAATGAAAAATTATTAATATTTGATAAAGAATAGAGAAACATATGAAATTGCCAAAAGTCGCATAAGTGAACAGTGCCCTGTTAGAAATGTCTTTAAATTTAATACATTTTTCCTGTACATTTTAAATGAAATCTCCAATTCTTGATGATTGAAATAAGAATTCATTGACACACAATTGAATTTAAAATTTTTGCTATATCATATCATACATTGATATATATTTTCGTAACTGAAATTTCATTCAAATGTAATTGAGATTTCAATTAATTTTTCAGTTACATGAATAACTTTTGCTTCCATTACATGTGATTGGAAGTTCAATCAGAAATTTCTAACAGTGTAGGATATTGAAATTTTGTTACTATTTTTGTAAAATTTCACGCGCGACTTTTGGAAAGTTCATATGTTTCTCTATTCTTCATTAAGTATTGGTAATTTTCCATTGTTTTTCGAATAAAATTCCACAAAAAGTGGACCGTTTTGTCTTTAATATGCATTTAAGGGGGAAAATACAAGCAAATGTACCTTTTTATTTTGAGAATTTATTACAATTCATTGGTTGAAGATAAAATAATGAAATTAAGCACACCTTGAAATATACGTTCAAAACTATCTTTCCAATTTTTTCCAGACCAAAATATTTGAAAATGGCGGAGCTACGAGTTGGTACCTCGTTTTTGCGCCGTGCAGCCTACAGGTCTCAATTTTTATCTAAAATCAAAGAACCAAAATTCTATCGTTGAAGTATATCAAAATGCACAACTTGACGGAGAGCAAAACCAAAAATAAAATTTATCTACATTGCTTTTTTCAATTTTTAGATTAAAAACAGAAGTGTGTTTTTTTCAAAACGCTTCTAAATCTTCAATTTTTTATTTTCAATTGTTTTGACTCCGTCAAGTTGGGCGTTTTCACATATTTTAACGATACAATTTTGGTTTTTAGATTTTAGAAAAAGATTGAGGCCTGTAGGCTGCACGCCGCAAAAACGAGGGATCAACTTCTAGCAGCTGTAGCTTCGCCATTTTGAAATATTTTTGTCTCAACGGTATTATAAAGATAGTTTGAAACGTAGATTTCAAGATGTGCGTTATTTCATTGATGGATCCTCAGGCAATTTTTCGTAATAAATTCTTAAAAAACAGTACACTGAAAATAAAATGTATTCCAGTCAAATAAATATTTATTTGACTGGAATAAATTTTTCTTTCAGTGTACGTTTACATGTATTTCTCCCCCTGAGAACAACTCTTAGATTTTAAGAAATATTCTCAAATTTTTTCTGAAGATTACTATATTTTCGACCTTCATTTTCCTCCGAGTATCACATTGAATTCTTCCAGCGTTAAATAATCCTGACAAAATGACAGATTTTTTCAGTTTTTGAATTTTTTTTCATCAATTTCACACAAACATTCATTTGATAAAATATTTTTCAAAATTCAAGAGAAAGTTAATGAAGAATCATATCTTTTTCGGAACTGTGTGCAATGAGAGAAGAGACAAAGACAAAGAAGACTTCTTAATCATAAACAAACTGTCTTTGGATCGAATAAGATTTGTCAATAGTTAACAAACCTTATTTGATTGAAATAAATTTGGAATACTTTTTTTTTTCAATGTGTGGAATATATTGATGATTTTTCAAATCGCATTTGCTCTAAATATCTTTGGAAAGAAGTAAAATACTATAAATAAATGATTCAAAACCATGACTGAAGATAATATTAAAAAGAATGAATTCAAAGTGCCTATTTCATGAACGTTACATACGTTATAACCACTATTATCAACTCAGATATATCGGTATCCACTTCAGAATGCGCCGTTGAACTTTGTTCGATGGATACATGTATAAGCATATACGTCCTCGTGATAATACTAATGTCAACTACAAATGAAACGAAGAATCTCATTTAATGGCAAAATTCAAACAAAGTAAAAAATCCTTGGAATTCATTGGATAAATCGAACTGTACAATTATCTCGTTTCGGATTTCAACAGTGCTCAAAAATACCTATTCATCGATGACCATTATTTTTGTCAATTCAAAGTGATCTTGGAACGAGGAGAACATTTTTATACGAAAATTTGTCCGAGTTTACGGAATGAATAGTATTTTTCTGTATATTCATTATATTTCATAACTATTTGTCACTAAGATATTCTCTCGCTAATGTATTACAAACTCCGTTATTTATTGAGTGTTGATCACATGATTCGTTGCGTCCTCTTTTCGTCAAATCAACAGTATAAAAATGCATACAAATTTCCATAAATCCACTCATTCGATTCAAGTTTGATTTGTATCAAACTTGAATGAGGTGAAGATTTTGTGCAATTCGCGTGAAAGATTTTCACATGCACGAACCCGTTGGGAATTGTAAGACAAGTTAGAGTATTTATGAAAATACAATCTATATTGAAAAGTTGCCATCATTCATAGCGATTGTAACTACTTTCCCGACATTCGTGTAATGAAAACAATCAGTGCAGAACAAATTTGATGATGAAGTATCACTTATATACCCAAGTAACGCAAGAGAATGACAGGAGTTTGAATAGTCATTTACAATTACAACGTATACTATTACAAGGTTCACATCACTCAATAAGATTGAATACACGCAGAGAAAAGTTACCTAAAAAATTACTACACTTTATAGTAAACTAACGACAAAATCACATTCAGGGGTTATGTATTATATGCTGTCATTAAAATTACTATACTTTCTAGTAAAAAGTGATGGAATTCTGTTATTTATTGATAGGAAAGTATAGTAATTTTAATGACAACATATAACACATAACCCCAAAATGTGATTTTGTCCTTATTTTACTATAAAGTGTAGTAATTTTTTAGGTAACTTTTCTCTGCATGTAGATAATTTGGACCAGTAACAATATCTGTCCATATTTGAAGCGATGTTTTGTGATGTACTCAAAAGTATCTTCAAGATGTTCGAATTGTTTGCCGAATAAACTATAATTTTGCTCATTTTGTTTTATGAACATCCGTAGAATCTGTTAATGTTACTATGTTCTATGGATATTCTCAGAAAACCATTTCAGAGCTAGTCCTAAGCACAGATCGCACCTGATGATCCTAAAATACTGGTAGAGATCCATTAATGGTCTTTGAAAACTTCAGCAACCGTGGTTGAAAAGTTTTGAATCTTCGTCTTAAATGACAAAGTTTCATGTAACAGGTGCGATACTTGAAAAACTAGATCAAAAGAATTACCTATACCTCTTATTTTTCATTCACTTATTTACATGTTTTGTTTCATTGTTTGGATCATTCATCTCAGTGTATTGATCTAAAATTCGGCTGAAATAATTGCAATTAAGTTGTTTTATTCAAATTATTTCCTACTTTTACATATCAAATGACGAAATGAAGCAAAATTCGATGATTAAAAAAGCCTAACGTTAACGGTTTTGACTATCAATTGAACTTACAAGATGAATAACATTGGGAAAAGTGTGATATAAAAATCAATACTACCGCGAATTGGATTTCTTACCTACCGCAAAGTCCAACTCGCGTTCTATGGATGGATGGTGTTGTAGTATGAGCGACTTCAAATCGATCTTAGCAAAGCAAATAAACAAGATCGTCTAGCCACAAATGTACATTCCCACACTGAGAAACTGTACTCGCATGGTCAGGGATTCATAATTTATACATATCGGCTTCAAATTTGGTTATGAGGGTTGAGACAATGAAGTAAAATCGTGGGAATCAGATCTTTCTCTTGGCGCAACTGAAACTCTATTGATTCTGCTTTGAAAGTAGTCGAAGATATATTTTTCAAGGACTAACCACAGATGGACGAAGAACGGTGTTGATTTCTCGATACCGTTGAATTAACCAATGATTATGCTACAGTAGTTCGATTTATTCATCAAGTAATTTCGAACTGTACTCAATAATACGCATTCTCACAGCTTTTTACAAAAACTCAATCCAAGCAACCAGAATTCGATTGAACTTTAATTGACTCAGATATTGACTCAGGCCCACCCATATAGGCCAACTAGACAGTCATCCAGGGTGGCAAAATCTGGAAGAAGAACAATTTTGAAGCCTGAATATCTGAAGTCGTCACCGGGTGAGGTACTCTCTAAATCTGGAAGAGTGAAAAATCACGCGTTTCACTCCACTAAGTCTCAGAAGTGAGCCAGTCCACTTCGAGTGGGATTTTCACTCGTTTCGAGCGAATCCCCACTCTTTTAGAGCGGAAAATTCACTCTAAAATTGGATTGGTTGTGAGTTTCTAACCTCAAACCTTAGACTTCCATTCTGAAAGAGTGGGAATTTCACTCGAAATTTCGAGAAGCTCACTTCTGGCTGCCTAAAGAGTGAAATCTCACTCTAAAAATTTTAAAGAGTAGGGAGGCTGCTTTTTGGATTTTTGCCTAGGGTGTCAAAATACCTTCGGTACATTTTAGAATATCCGACAATTTCAAACTGAAATACGGCAAGAGAAATAAACTCATTCCAAACATCTCATAATCATTTTCACTTTGACTTTGAATTCTTTCTTTATTCTAAATTGTGACTTATTTTCATTCAAAAATTCGATTCCTTCCATCCAAATGTTGCTTCTTTTTTCTTAACAATGGATCACAACAGCACAGAATATCTCAACCAACTTCTACAACGCTGTGAGAAGTTTGGCTGAATTTAACTACTGCTTGCTTTGAAAAAAGTCTCATTATGACGGTATTTGTTTTCAAGCTGACTCTCAGTTAGCAACGGCCGTTAGCTACTTTTCTCAACAATACGATCCAAACTCTCGGTGAATTAATATTTTCTGCAATATAGTTTGAAGAGAACTTTGTACTTTATAGGCAGAACTCCTTTGGAGTTGTTTTGTATGCTGCATAAAATATTGATTTGTTGAAATTACATTATTGGAGCATCGATTCGGAGATAATTAACGATTTCGTCGATAGAATTCATCCATATTTTAGTACAGATATTCATATAAAAATAATTACGTATAATCAAACCTGGTAACACGCTGTGAGAAATTATTATAATCTGCGATTCGAGGGAAATTATCCTCGTAGCTGTTTAATGAAGGATATGTAAATACATGTGTATTACTTTATGTCACATTGTTACGAAGAATTCTTTCCTATCGAGCCAATGTAGATCATTCACCATCTCGAGAATTTTGAATCAAATGTTCTCGAATTAAACACAATTTTATATAAATTCTATCCAGCGTAGATATCACAAGAAATATTTCCACGTATATATAATCATAATTAGAAGAATTACTCCAAACAAATCCGCAAGCATCAAGTGAAACGGAGAGTTCTAAGTAATTGAATGTTTATAGCTTTTTGTGACAAAGTACGTTACTTTTTTCTATGATAAGACCAACAAAAACAACCTTGTGATAAATATAAGCTTGGACAAGGAAAAATTATAAATTTCTGAGAATTCTTAGTCAATATAGTATGTACTTATGTAAATATATGAGGGACATGTCAAGCTATGTACATCGTATAAGGTTAAGTGTGAATTAAGAGAAATTATATGAAGTCTATAAGTAACCTGTTTTACAATATTCCATACATCGAACGAGATTAATTTCGATTCTACAGCATAATCCCTGATGTTTTTGAAATAATGTTGAGTGTCTAGAATAGGGAAACAGAAGGTCCCAAACATCGCAAGAAAAGTAATAAACTGAAGCACGTTATTGATCCGTTGAATATTAATCAGTGAAAGGTACAGTTACATCAACCAATCTTCATAAAATTCAAACCCTGATTAGATCAGAGAGATATCTAAACGACATTTGAGGGGAAAAAAATACATAAAACGCACAAAATATAAATAATGCAGTGGTAGGGACATGAAATTCTTCGAAATTTTATTCCACTACTATCTCTAACGTCAAACAATTAATGTACCAATTATCAAACTTCTCAAGTCTTTGGGATGAATAAAAACAATGAATCACCGATTTTTTCCCAAGTTTATAATTGGTCAGAACATTTCTCGAACAACGCGAAGAGTTTGGGTGCCCGGAATCATATCGACATCCCCATCCGTTCCCCATCCGTTATTGATGAATGATATAAAAAATATCGATATTTTATATAGAAATTTTGTCAAGTTTGTGTTGAATTTTTATAAAATATCGATAAAAACTTCATACAAATTTTATATAAGATCATCCCTACCATCCGTGCACCAAAAAAACCTTTGATAGATTGAATTGTTTTATCCAAAAAACTTTGAATTTGACGAAAGATCACAGGGACTTACTGAGGAATGGTTTTTGCAAAACCGATATACGAGGATCGATAACCCACTTTCAATTCTCAACACTTGAGAATGATACGGCGGGCATATATCTCACTGCGCAGGACAAGACTGCGTATAAAGGTGATTTTCAGGGAGCGCATATTTTTCATCGCAGTGACCGTTATTATTATCATTAGCATTTAGAAATACTTGATTTGTAGAGAAACGATCTATTGTACCAGTCAGTCACAAAGTTCTTAAATTGAGAAGAAATCAATACCGAGAACATTTACAAGAATGCGACAAATATGATAATTCGAGAAATTAAACAAGACAAAAATGGACCCAACCCGTTCATCCAGTAGTATTATTTTGAATAACAATTCGAACAGACGTTCAAGAATTCATAGTACACAGATTTTAATTGTAAACTAACTTTTTAGTGTGTTATTTTAATTTTATATATAATTCGTAGACTTAATGTACGTCCTTGTTTACAAATCTTCCATGATTCAGTAGTTCTTGTATGCGTGATAAGATAATAGTGAAGGATAAGAACAAAGTAATTACGCGTACTTGATGCGGGGAAAAAAATGGTCATTTAAAAACTCGATGTAAAGTGAATTTAGGATTGCGAATCTTATGTAAAATCTATTAAGGAGGTTTTTTTAATCCACAATGCTGTCATGGTCCCCATAGCAACACAATTCCCGTTTATTTCAGTAGCGAAGTACGCATAACATTGATTTTCATATCCATTTTATGACGGTCGTATTTACGTGAGCGATTATATCAAATTAACAATACAACCTGTGTGAATTCTACATGATATTTTTTTAGCATGGAAACAAAATTTCATGGAAACGTTGGGAAATTGTTGATTTATTGAAATTCGTCACTTTGAGAGATTTACACCTTCATTTGGAAGGATTGCAAATTTCGAATAGAGGAGAATAGGGGTGATTTTCCGCAAAAGGTAGAATCAAATCGATGAGTTGAAAATTTGACGGATTAGGGATGGGGATCTTTGAAATGATCGATCCTTTTTTTAAATGAAAGATATATAATTTCTGTAGATTTGAATAAAAATTCGATACTTTTTATACAAAAATGGCTCGATCTTTTCCAAGGAGCCCTATCGCTGTGACGAATTAAAGAACATCTCGACACTGTTTTGGACTTCAAACTACAGATCACTAGAACCTGTGAATATCAAGTTTCAATTTCTGTTTACCATATTAGATCTGCCATTTTTAATTGAATATTTCAAACTCCAAATTCTCGATCAGCGCCCTCAAAAATCTCCGGCTAATAAAGAGTCACCGCGAAAAAGTTTCTGGGACCGCGGGTTTCAGGTTAGAATGCATTCTAAAACATACTCTATGTTGATCATTTGCGAGAATATACAATCTCCTGGTGAGCATAACACTGGTTTGAGAGGTCAAGTAGTATCAAACTTTGTTCAAGATTTTATAAAAATCAATAAACCTCGATAGGTTCTTTATAGAGAAGAATTCGTTTTATCAAGAATCTGTCGATTCCGTCGATTTTTTTGTCTCCAAAATGGATATGATGATCACCGGGGAATGGTATTCCCCCGCAAATGATCGACATAAGGTATTTTTTAGAATCCAATTTAACCTGAAACTCGCAGTCCCAAAAAAAACAGGCGGATTTTGCGGTCACTCTTTAATCCCAATTCAAATGATTATAAATTTTCCGCCCACCCTGAGTGGAAAAATGTTCAAAAGTATGTATAATTGATAAACAATTCGATATAATTTGTGTATAATTTATATAAAATTATGTATAAGTAATATATAATTTTGAGAATTCTTCTACTCGGGACCATACTGGATCAACTACTTTGAATTTGGGTTTTTTTTTGTTCTAAATGCGTCGTACATCGCAGCCCTGTTTTTCATTACAATGAAAAAGCAGAGAATATGCCAGCGCTGGTAAGAAAAATCCATTGAAGCCCATTAATTAATGAAATTGAATACAAATTTTGCAACGGTAAATGAACATTCAAACCTGTTGAATTCCCATTGAATCTCTCTAATTCCGGTGGATTTCAACGGATTTGAATCATTGTGAATAGTTATTCACCGGTGCGAAGTTTGTATCCAGTGTCACTAAATAATGGGATTCAATAGATATGAATTCAATACACAACCTGAAATTGTTGTGTTTGTTTTATCAAAATTCTCTACATTGATATTCACCGAATGAACAAAACCCCATGTCAATTGCAATTCTTACCTGCTACTCGATTGCGATCGTCTAATGGTCCGTTCAAATTCACGATGGATTGAAATGTGTGAACGAAACGAAGTTGCAAGATTAAATTATGATTTATTTTTCACTTATTATTCACTCCCTAGATTATTTGTTGACGCTTCAATCCGTTCAATCTTACCAAGTTTAAACTACAAATTTTTCATGATAGCTACTATTCACAGATGTTTCAGTCGATGACACAATAATTTGAAAACAACATTGAAGAATAATAAAATTAACACAGATTGAATTTATTTCTCCACGATTGAAATTTTGATTTTCTTGAAGATCGCTAATTAATACAAAAAATCAATAATGATACATGAATTTCAATCATTTTATTCATCTGATTTTGATAGAGAAAATAAATGTTGTATTGTCAACTGTCAAAGGCACATTCCGAACGATAACGAATTGAGTTAATAAACTAGTTTGAATTAACAAAATTGGTAGAATATCAAAACACTGATGAGAATGATTGGTCGTTATTTGCAGGGATGAGAATAAGTGTGTTCAAATTGAATTAATATCCAGGAATGTTATCTGTACTGTCGAATACGTCCGGGACATTGGATTCTGCATTTTGCGGAAAATCACCCACGTTCGTCTGTTTTCACGTGACTAAATACAATACGACAGGTATGATATTTGTGAATATGCTTCATGTACGTGATGTGAGACCTGTTGTGGAGAAATAGAGGTTATCTAGGCACAATGAGGACAATATTTTACATGACAATGTCACATTGGTGTCACAATTGCTCGTACACCTCACAGAGTTCCAATCTTCAGTGAAATCTTCGAGTCGTGCATGTAATCTCGCTGTAACGTTCACAGACGATGTACGAGAACGAAAGGATTAGTAATATATTTGAGACGGATTTGACGATTAAGCACGCAAAATGAATGAAATAGCTGTGGCAGCTACTCACTTTTTAGTGCCTTTCTTCCACTGCCATAGCTGAAAAAAATTGCAGCGATGGCTATTCATTAGCTATCAAAGTAAGAAATCGTAGCTATAACTGCACAGATTTTGTGGTTGATATTTGAATAGCCAAATAATTTAGCTACAAAATATTTGCTGCGGCAGCTACATTTTTTGTGACTGAGATTTGATTAATCGTTATTTTAGCTTCCAGAGTGGAGCCATTTTTTGTATTAGTTGATTGCGGGCGTTTCTGCACTATTATGCGAAACTTATCATCACTGCCCTGAAGAAACTAATGATGTAATGATGGGAAAACGTCGGCAACCAACCAACACGAAACATGACTTCACTTCAGAAGCTCAAAATTTGTATACCTACGAACTTTTCTCTTTGAAGGATCGCAATAGAATCCTAGTTGAAAAAGGGTATTGAATCCCAACAAATAAATGGGATTTAACACACACTTTGCAACGATGATTAATCATTCGCACTTGGTCCATAAACCTATTGGAACCGATTGAATTAATGAAATTCGATGGAAATTCAATAGGTTTGAATGGTTATTGAGCGTTGCAAAGTTTGTATCATATTTAATTAATCAATGGGTCTTCATAGACTTTTTTTTTGCCGAAGGAAGTGAAAATTCGCTTCCATTTCGAATATTAACGTTCTTCGAGATGCAGTAGAAACTAGCCCTGTTTGAACAAAAAGTCAGCACTGAAAATAAATGACGATACAATAGAAAAGACCTGATTGCAATCAACTTCTCAAATAAGATGCAATGACATTCAGTTGGATTTTTGACGTTGATTGATTTGGTTATCGTAACTGTTTTACTGATTCTCAAGTACAAAAGTCTTGAACGTGGAAGAAGAAACATTGCACAAAGATGCGCTCTTTAATACCCGCAGATAGATCTCTGAATGTTCTTAATTCTTGTTATGAATGATTTTTTAAATCCCGGTTTCTCTTTATAAATAGATTTGTGCCTCCTCCTGAACCGTTTATTAAAACGAACTAGTAATCAAACTAGAAACAAGACCCTAAACAAGCTACTAAAGACCCAAAATTTCGCAGTACATTGTTTAATCGATGTTTTCAATTGCAAAAAATTACAAAGACTTCATTCGAGAAGATAAATAACGACGATGATTCGTCATCGTACATCATACGATGCAGAGGACATCTGAACCGAAGGGGCAAAAGTTTAGTAAATTTCACAATGGGAAATGTAAGATATGCATCAAATGTGGTATATCTCACATAACCTGTTGTAACATCGACTTTAATTGTGGTACTTCGAACTATATTTTGCAGTTATCCATATATTTACCTCACAAGCTGTGAATTTGACAACTCTTGTTTTCTTGATATTACTTTCAGAAAACATCCAATAACTTAGAAATCCAATCCTCAAAAAGATATTGATCCAGCAGCACAGAATTCAACCTAAAATTCATGTTTTCAATATAAAAAACCGAGTAGAAACATCATAACTTCAAATGAAGGTCATCTTAACGAAATTCAAATACATGTATTCACTGAATGCATTAGATCAGTACTTGCATACTGAATATAATTACGCACATGAGAACAGATTTTTTCCAAGTCACTCGAGTGATTTCTGAAGGTATAGAAGAATTTCATGCACTATTTGAATGTGTTGAAACTACCATAGATTGTGCAGAAGGAGGCTTGTATTCGTATAATAACTGATCGATTTGTAACACAAGACGTATTATGCAGCATAGTGATTTTGATATGTAATGTGCATGTAATATATAAAAATTTTATATAAATCCTGTAGAAACTTCATGCAATCATGTTTACGGAAGGCATTGAGTGTACCATTTACAAAATTTCATTAGTCGAGTGGAGAAGATTTATAATTCAGCTTAATTCTCAATCAATATATGCAGTAATGATACAACAGATACCGACTCTTTTGTACACGAGATGTGTCTAGTGTTTTAAAAACCCTAATGAAATTTGCATCAAAACTACTCACACATTGCGTATAAATACAACGATATCGTAAATATCGTTCATCCCTATTATAAAATTAAATGTCCTACACATGGAATGTATACATATTTTGGATAGTGGTATAAAAATTGTATGAAATGTTTATTCAATTCTTACAGTGTATCATATGATTTTCTTCATTCTTCTACAGATATGAATTGACGACGAAAAATTTTTTGATATGTTTCTTTAAAAACAAGAAAGGGTATGAAAACAATATATAAAAAAATTAAATTAGTAACTTTTCAAATGACTGCAGAAGAAATGAAGAAGTCAACGTATTCTTGTAACAACATCCATATCGCTAAAATTTTCTTGCTTTTCTCTGCAGAGAATTTTTCAGCAACAATTCCAAATCTTTTTCAATCCATCACGTTAATCACGTAATGTAGTTTGAAACACGCACACAGATCAATATTCTTGAATTTTCCTCACTAAACTTGACTGTTCAGTTATTTGGTTTGATGAATAGCCACAAGGATTCACACCGCAATACTCCCAGATGGGGTATATCATGTAAAAGCAATCTCAGGAGGATTGAACTTGAGAAGACCGAACGCTATTGTGGATTTCAAACTGATCTCATTATCAGCATTTATATACCTATATAAAGAATGATTTAACATCGATCATTCAGATTTCTAATATATCTACTATTCACTGAAGAAACGAAATTTCTTCTCGTTAGTATTCGATAAATGAGTGATTTGCTAAATCGTGAACAAACATAGCAATTCGTTGTTTTTCCAACTTTTGGATTTATCGTTTTGAAAACATTTGATTTGTTATCATACAACTATCAATCGGCCGACAATTCGGTGAAAAATTATGAAGCTGAAACTAGCCGCCGATTGTTGCAATTCTTGATTAAACCTTGTTGAAGTATTTTTAATATCAGATATCGACCAAGTAGCATTCCATAGTAAACGTTTCAGATGATTCAATCCATGATGAACGATTCGTGTGGAAAGTTATGATAATCGGCTGCTAGTTTCAGCTTCATTTAAAAATTCGAAGTCTGGAATAAGGAAGGGCTACTTATACTTATCGACATCGATATGCTTCTGTGGAATATATATTGAATTTCTGTTAATTTTTATGGAATCTCGATAGAAATTAGATACAAATCTTATAGAAAAGTATCGACAATCCCTGAGTGGGCGATTTTTGGAGAATTATATACAATTTTTCTATTCGGATATTGGGGATGCTCAATATTCATAGTATTCATACTTTTGTAATTGTAAAATCCATAAAAACCAAATACATATTCTATACCGGAGTATAGATATTGTAAATATCGGGTACCCTCTCAAAACACCTTTGAAAAATTAATCTATATCAAACTATTCTTTCGATTCGTGATATTCCTTAGATAACATTTGGAACAGTACTCTTGAGAAAGACATCAAAAAGATGGCAGAAATCGATGCATTGGAGATCATTTTGGCAGCTTTCAGATACCATTATATGAAGTTTTCGAATGGATGTTTACTGGGAAATCTTAGAAAAAAAAGACAACTCCATTCAATAACCATGTTCGATTACAAATCTCCTCTTCAATTATCAATGGCGTGGGAGTGATAACGAAGTTGCCGAATTGAGGTTTTACATGCGAAAGTTCAAAAGTAAATAAATCAATGAAGAATCTAATAATCAAGTTTTATATATCGTTCAAGTTTGAATCGTTCATCGGAACGATTGTAGATTCAATACGAAAAATTTGAATTCTCAATTGATTGGAGTATTCCATAATTGATTCTCCAAATTACAATGTAACGATTAAACATGTTAGAAGTACAATTAACATTCTCATATTGGCTTACAAATTCGATTGAGACGTCAACCATATCCGTGCTTTATGTAAAAAAATATGTAAAATACGCCCACAATGTATAAACATTGTATAGAAATTATATAATTCTCATACAAACTATTCAAACAGCTCACAGCTGAGTTTGAAGTATATATGTTCCTTCACCGATTCAATGCAATGTAATTCTACGACACAAAGAGACCGTGTACTGTCCTTAACCCTTTAACGGGGAAAACCGTTACATGGTTGTCGTTGAATTAACCGTCATTTACTTTTCAAAGTTCACAGAATCCTATCAACTCTCTATACCACTTTGTCGTTCACGTATAATCATGCGATATGTGTAGGTATATTTCCACTAATGGAATATAAATGAGTTACCAAATGACATAGTTTTCCTCGAAAACCATTCAATAGTCTCAGATTCATTGTTGGGCAAATTTCATCTTTGAAATTATATAATCCTGACAGTAAAATGCATGCGAATGAAGAAATACGTAGAAGCGAACATTCATTGTTTACCTATCACCAGAAAGGATTCTGTTACAGAGGTCCCTTTTATTCATGACGTAACTACCATTCGTCTTTAAAAATGGCGACGTGCTTCACCGCACATGTTCCTGTCCTCAACATTTACCTCGGGAGAAAGGAATTTCCATTTCACAACGACTATGAGAATATCTACTCTCAAATGAAATTATTTCCTCCGACCTTAAACCATCGTTGTAGCTTCGTTTAGCGACCCTTGAAATCAACTTGACACGCTTCCTATTCCTTCTATCGTTCAATCTCTACCGAAACCTTTGATGAATTCTTTGGAATGAATATGGAAATTTGACATTTTATTTGAAAATTCCAGGTATTGCATTATCTGACGCTTCCGATGAGTAGTTTCAGTTCTCAGATCCATGGGTATCGAACTTATTGCATGATATGACATACACTGTAGAAAATTTGGCGATGTTAGGAAATGGTGTTGTTTCAACACCTGACGGTGTTATTTTGACACCGCATGGTGGCATTCTAACACCAGTTGGAGTTATTTTAACACCAAATTCCGGGGTGGACTTTTATAGAATCCGCGTGATGTTAATTCTGACACTGCTTTTCTTACAGTGTATGATATTACACCACGTCAGATGTAAATGAATCCCCAGAGCTTTTCTAGGGAACTTGAATCTCGATTTTATTGTTCGTAACATTAGCGACATGTATATAATGTCGAATAGATACAATATCATCTGAATCGATATTCTTCATTTCCCAGGTCCTGCTGATGAGTTCGCAATTCATAAATTTATAAATAAATGAAACATGAAATGTATATTCAGAAAAATGCCCTTGAACATTTGATTGCAATTTCGACAATCTAGAAACAGTGTTCGAGGGAGTTTCTGAATAACGATGAATGAAATACTCGATAAAGAAAGTGATCACTGAGAGCTCTTACAAGGATCAAGGATATTCCAGAAGCACGGTCCACCACCACCGTTCATCGCATTCTGAGGTTTCTTGCAGGAATCCTCTTTTCCAGGTAGAGGGCAAGAAGCCTGATTCGTCGTCTCGGTATCCATATTTCCTTCACTCCTTCTTTATATCTCTTATATTATTCTCAAACCCGAAGATATCAAGACGAAATATCGCACAAAATATTCCTCTTGATTCAGGATGCACTTTCTCACGCTCACCCGCCCCGGTCACTGATACGCACTTCAGTTCCTAACCTTATTCCTTGATTCTTGCGTTTCCAAAGAGAACTGGAAGTGTGGCGCGAAAAATGAATAGTGGTGCACAATGTGGAGATCCTCTGTTTACCACAAACAATTAAAAAAACAATCCACCCCACCTCACTCGAAGAGTAAAACCGGGAATTCGCTCTTTGTTGCTTTTTTGTTATGCCTTCGGTTGGTTCCGGATGTTTTAATGTGACAAACGCACCACGATATTCGATAAATATCAGTTGACACTCCGATCGAACATCCTCTTACGCACAAACGCACAACTTGAATTCACTTTTTTGAATGATATGTGTATCGGGATGGGTGTTTGCATAAGTGTATTATGATGTATGAGAATGGTATGTAACAAAATCGAATCGTCCGAATGCGGAAAAACTCTTAATCGCGAATACCGCGACTCGTACAGTGGCGAGAAGACTGTGAACGTAGAATGGTTTTGTTATCGACCCGCCACAGGACTCGACTCAACTCGACTTGCCTCGACACAGATCGGATCCATTCGACTCAACTCGGTTATAGTCATCTCCCTACTCTGAAACTACCTTTGTACCTATAACCAACTATTCACCTAACATACAGTCACGGGCTATGATGTATCTCTTTTTCCTTGTCTTTTCACTTTTCAATCTACCCATCTTGACCATCATCCGCCATGTTCTTGTTTTTTGATTCATTTTGCGTATGTTTGAATATGCATTGGACCACTGTAATGAGAAATGTATATAAATCAATGTTACGAGGTTACACATTGATGGCAAGAACTTGAAAAATGTTCAATTTTGATTATTTTATTCACAAGTTCGAATTTATCAATTTATGCAGGGATCTTGGTTAGATACAGAAACACAATTCAAACCCATAAAAGAATGAAACGATCGGGTTCGAATTGTGTTTCTGATTTGTCAAAATTAATAACATATTCATCAATCATCCTACCCTATCAAGTTCCTACGGTACAAGAGAAAATTTAGTATTCATACTCCAAGCATTTTTGTTACTTGAGAATTGATATTTCAAGGTTCAACGTATACGAAAGATTTGAACTCTGCAATCTTTCCTTGACGTGAGGACAAACCTTCCTAATTTGAAAAAGCAGCGTAACATGACATTTCAAACATTTGTAAAACGTTTGAAATTCCTTGCAACGATTGAACGTATCACTGGCTTGATTCCAAGTAAAACCTACACCGAACCAAAATCAATTGCAAGTTGGGAATTTCAACGATAACTTATGTTCGAAGGAACCAGCATATATACTCAAGATAAATCATGAAACACCCTCGAAGTACATTGACAATGTGTATTATGAATGAACATTACATTATTTCCGTCATTTTCATATCCAAAAGTCACATGAATGAATTCAACTGCAAAAAATGAAAAAACAACACCCGTGTTCCGAAAATAGTTCATGCACTTCAATGCAGAAAATCAGTAAAGTGAACTATGATACATAAAGAGAAGAATCCAATACTCATCGCATGACAGGGGAATTCATTCTTGAAGTACTGGGATCAGGTTAAAAAATCAGTCACATCGAATTTGTTGGGAGCGTTTAAAATATTCCGAATCCATTTTTGAGTATAAAAAATGCAATATTCAGCGATCGACTGCAGACTAAAGCTTATAGCTTTTTTTTATTATATATCATATATGCTATAAAATTCTGATTTATTCTAAAAATTTGTGAAATCCATCCCCATCTATGATCATTGATTCTCAACAAATCTGAAACTGATGAATAATTTTGAAAGTAGGTCGAGCACGCCCCATTGTTCGGTAAATTTAATGGGTTCCAACATTTACCTTATGCAAATATATTTCATATATTCTCCTGCTATGAACATTAACATTAGGGCTTTCAACGTTATTCATTTTCGTTACTTATTATATATCATTTAGTAACGAAAGTGAATGACGTTACAGTCCCTGATTTAAATCAAACACTTCTGAATGCATCTCATACATCTTCAGGGATTTCTATAAATAATTTTGCAAGAAACAACGTTCATAATTTGACTTCAAAATTAAGGTAGCAACGGGTTGTGTACGAATTGTGAGATAAAGTTGTATGAACTAAGTTGATATATAGTCTTTACATTTTACGGAATATTTGAAAACTGAAATTAACGCTAGAACTCTACTCTGGGGTGTAACACACCCCTGATGATTTTAATATTTCAATTAATATGAGTAAGTATTAGTTTTTTGAGAATTGTCACGCTTAGTTTCAGACAAAACAGGTGTCCCAACGATGAAAATAAAAAGAATAACGGTGGTTCCAACAATGCGGGATGTGGGACAAAACGTAGGATCTTTTGTTTCACTTAGATAGTGTGTACTCCTAGGGTTAAATTATTTCATCGCCTAATTTGCAACAGTATTGGCCAACGAGAAGTGCAGTCCAAGTTATGTTATTCATTTTTTCGTATGATAGAAATCTACCGAGAATTTAACTGCATAGAACAAGACAGAACGTGCAATTCCACTTTCTATTCCACAGGAGAAATCTTTTTCTAAGTTTTATAAGTATGTAAGGATCTTTTTCATCCACTTCACAGTACCCGATGTACTGTATCAATTATCTAAAAATTCACTTCTTTTCTTCTGACGAATCAAAAAAATTTCTCACCTTTCCATAAGCTTTCTCCTACGAAAACGAATTTTGATTATCCAAGAATAAGGCTGGGAATGAGTTAGTTTTAATTTGCAAATTGAAATGAGCACTCCTTCTATAATTTTCAGAACAGAAAACCATCTTGAAACGAATAAGAATGAGAATTAGATCAAGTGCAAACGCTTGGTAGAGAGAATGATCTAAAGGTGAGCAAACAGCCAAGGATAGAAGATAATAAAACGGTAGCAGAATCTTGCTAAGAGGATTGTTTAAATATATACACGAGGAAGAAAAATGGAGTTGTAACACTGACCGCTTGAAAACCAGAGAATCACAGCTGCACTTAATATTAGAATTGTATAGTGGCTCAAAGACACATGGTACAGTTGAGATGTTTGAAAATGCGAAGAGTCGGAAATATTTATTACACTGTGCTTTACAACATATACTCAATTGCACATGTTTCATCACATTGTGCTGTCATTTGTTATCGATTAGCGATGGGATGTAAACAAAAGAGCATATTGGAATGAAAAAGAGTACTAGAAAGTTGCAATGCATACGAAAAAAGTCAAATAAGGATACATTTGTAAATACGAACATTTTATACTTCGTAAAATAACATCCGAGGAAGTCTTATTCACGAAGAGGATTCTTTACTATCTAATGCCAGCGAAATGGTTTGCAGTAGAGCTCAATTGTGCAGTCTTACGACTAATCGGACGTTTTAGCGACTTAACGAAGATTTTACCCGTTTCACCGATTGAAATTGCAGATTTTGTATTGACAAAAAAGTCTAACAGGAACATCAAAAGTGCTTCACTCAAAAGAATGTTCCCCAATAGACGAGAGTCTGGATGTAGTGTCAAAGTATTGTCCACGTTGTAAAACGGAGACATAAAAATAAAATATCTCCAACAATTTTCCTCCGTGCCTCCATTTTACCGTTTTCTGAACGCTTACAAAGACAAAAAATTCGCTCTGACATTTGCTATCACAGCAATGTTGTTTTAGCTGTGGCAGCAAAAAATGTTGACTTCTTGAGCAAAATTTGCTCGCTATTCTGAATATAATATCAATATTTGTTGAAGGAGCAAACATTTTTTGCTGCCACAGTTAAAAAATCGCTGTCCTATACAGAGAGACCGAGGTTATTAATAATAAACAGTTTATTCCTAATATTTAGAAAAATGACTGTTAATATCGTCCTATTGTTATTTCTCACAATGAAATTATTAACTCATGGTCAATTCACTACAATCATTCTTCAATGATTCTCTTTTTTTCCCTAAATTGACAGTGATTTTTCAACTATTAATGAACTGGATCTTTCCGTGTAGCTAAGTCAATCGGTCCAGCAAAATTAAATACCGTGATCACAGCAAATTTCTTTTTTTCTCCTTGTATCGTCTTATTGCATTCGGACCCTCAAATATTATATCTCAAATATGTCTCCAAATGTTGCATACGAAATCCTGTAGATTTCAAAAAAACATGTTCGAATCACAGTCTTTGAATATGTCTTGAAGTCACCTTATGATGAAAATTTTTAACACATACCCTAGTCACCTCATAGTTGATGTCAAGGGCCTTTCTGGTGACTGGTTTCACTGCTGATACCTTGAAAGGTGCTAGACAACCGCTATAATGATTTTTATTAGGGTAATGTTTATTAGACCATAGCTACAAGGGGAAGGAAAATTCATCAATGCAGCAAATCCAGGTATTGTATATAAAATAAGAAATTTCTCTGCCATAACTAACTGGATTGCGGAGAGAGAAAAATAATGAGCTATAAAAAAGCAAATTTTTTACAGAAACTGTCTGAATCATCAGAAAAATTTCAATCAGATTTTTCGCAGCTTATATTTTTGTATCAGCACATTTTTGATACGTGACTTACCGATCTTATCGATGTGCTTGAATTAATGTCAGAAAAATCTCAGACATATCGAAAATGGAATTGAAATGAAGTTGCATAGAATGTATGAGAACAGGAGGAAAAATGAAAACACGTGGTAATAAGATCATGAATAAATAAATACAAGCGAGAACCAGGAATAGAAACATACGATCCATCGTAAGAAGGGCTGGCTAGGAATTCCGTAGACATAAAGGCACCCACGCGAGCTTATCTTTGACCAAGAACAAAATTTCCCTCGGCCTCAGTCAACTCTTTATGGTCAAAGCCCTGTAGGTCATTAACCGTCTACCGACTGCATAATACTTACGTGGACACCTTCTAAAGGCATAGTACGTTGACTGGGGAATTTACGTATTATTCATAAATGTATCAAAGTAAATATTGTGAAGCGACAGTAATTCTTCTGATAAACATAATGAATCACGTTCTTCTTCTTTCTTCTTCTTCTTCTCTTTCAACTGAATCTGTAAATATAATGAAAGCTGAGAGCAAAAGAGCGCGGATTACCACGTTTCAATACACACGCTTCCCTTCCGCCAGGGCGTTATTTGAATCAATAACTTGATAATCAGGATGAAAGAATTTCTCTTTTTAATTAAAAATACGTAATTAAGAATAAAAATTTGTTACGAAACTCAAAATAATCCGACGAATATTTCTCACGCATATTTCCCTGTCCCTTGGTAAGGATAAATCTTTGATATAGAGAACTCATGGACTCTCATCCTTTCTCTTCGTCAATCATAAGTGGATTAAAATACCCCGTAAATGTATGAACAGTGATTACATTAGCCCACTAAGTAAGTCACTGCGTTAATTGAACTTGTCACGCACGTTTTACACATCTTACTTTTTTACGATCCTCATTGTTTGGCTTTTATTAATTTTTTCCATACGAGAGCACGGTGAATGCCGCGTTGAATATTTTATCATATAAATTTCATCATTTTTTTGAACGATTTCTTTTAATGTATTAATACATAATCTGAAGATGTATGTAGATTTACTATACATTTGAATACAGTGAAAGTAATCGTCGTGTTGAATTGAAAATTTATTCACCCATCTCGTTCCGATTCATTTCACCAAAATTAATCCACAACATTGGTTACCACATTATATTGTACACACATGTTGACATTGATTTCTGTACCAATACAGAGCTTCTAGAACTATGATGTATTAAATTTTCAGCAGAATTCTACAGACTCTTATAATATTTAGATATGACAAACCCTTCTTCAATAGTCATACTTTTCCAGGAGGTCTCTTATGAAACAAATGCGTGATGAGAATATGTGGAAATAAATTCTAGCACATTTCTTTCGGAACTTTCAATGGGACCTCTCGCATTTGGCAAGAAATCCCTTCTCAAGTGGAAATGTGGAACTCGACCCCATACCGATGCAGCACTGTTCCCAAGATGACCAATATTGGAAAATTCAAACGACCATCATTGGGCCAGTTGATTCAACAGTTCTGATCCACAGGTGAAATGAAATTCAGTAAGAATACTGCCCTGACTGGCAACTCATGTGGACCTGTACTGACACTCCTGAGACATTTTTTTGCAAGTGAAGTTTTGAAACCTTGCTCCGATAACTACCCAACATTCAGTATTTTGCTTCACTTTGGATCTGGTAAACGAATAGCACAAATTGGAGAACGACAATGGTACAATAATGAGCAAATTATTTTCACCAAAATCTAGAAAATGAATCCCGTTTATTTATTTCCGGGTTGTTTCGCCAGGTTAATTCCTTCTGTATCGCCTTTTAGTAGGTATAACACTTCTAAAATATTGGATAATTCAAATTCTTATGAAGAAGTATGATCTGAGGGAAGAATGACGAGGGATAACGATTGCAAGAAAAAAATAGTAATTTAACGACGGCTATTTCAAAATTGTAATGAGTATCATTCAACATCGGAAAGGATGCGATGAACTGTTGATATCACCATAGAAACGATAAATTAACATACTACCGATCAGCAAATTGCATCATCATCATCATCACTCAACTCCTGTCCTGAACGACAGTCAGAATAAATTGTAATCAATCTCATGCACTTTCCTCTGTGTAAACACTATGATTCATTCAAACAAATTATGTGTTTATTATTCAAGTAATCCAGATATTTATCTTGTTAATCTTCAATTTTCGATTCATTGTAACAAACAATTGAAACTTCTGTAAAATTTTTCATTCGGATACATTCAGATACATTCAGATACATTCAGAATATCTATGAGAGGATATTTTGAAAAGAATTAATGACTCTCTCCTAAAAATATATATATTTGAAATTAAAATTCTACTAGTGGGTATAGACTGGAAAAAATAGAGAACAAAGTATCTCTCTACTGATTGACACACGTGAATGGAGTAACCAGGTCATGTCGCTCATTGTCGCTGATCATCTGACCTCTCTTCCCTTCGTACACTGTATGTATATAATTCATAAGAACTTGCCATCAGAAGAGAAGCTGTACTGACGCTTAATTAATTTAAATATCTCAAATAATGCAATAACTTCTAAATATTGTACACAAAGCGCTGGGGAACGAGCTCAATAAAATCTGAGATCTCTTACCAGGGGTTGGAAGGAAATTATCAAAGCCGCGAGTGGAAACATGGAAATGCTGTTAAATAATTATCAGAATGGTGCAAAAGAATTTCTTTTTTGGATTTCAGCCACTGTATTTTAAGATGTCCCGTTCGTCTGAATATATCGTTAAAAGTACCATAATGGTTTGTAGAAATACATCTAATTATGGAACTTTCCAACACATTCGTCTCCTTCGTATATGTTGCTTCCGATTAGAAATAAATCTCCAAATTTCCAACAAACTATTTCCAGAACGCTCAAATTCATTTCTTTACCACAAAATGGTCTGTTAATCAAGTTTTGTCCTCTTAATCACAAATTAATCATCCTTCACATGGAATGTTCAGTCAATCTATAAAAAAAAACACTGTTCTATGAAAATAGAGAAAAGAAATTGATGTCCACTCTGGTGATAAAAGTGGTAATTTTATTAAAAAATTGAACGATGGTCTCTCAACTCTAAACAAAGGAAATAATACGTTTTGTGGGGTTGGATATATTCACTGTAGTCTTTCCCCATTGTCAAGTTCATATTAAATAATTTTTTTCCGATGGGCTGCCTTATGATCCAAAAAACTACAAGTATGCACCTGTGCTGCACTTTCAGCCAATTTTGAGCTGTTCTTGGTCCAAGCTTTTCAATCTGGAACTAGGAAAGAACTGAAGTTGACTTAATGTTTGTGGAAGTAGGGTATAGAGTAGGGGTAGGACTTCGAAAACAGGGACTGTTCGTTTTTTATAGAAAATATATTGAATTTTTATTGAAATTTGATAAAAATCTATACAAACTGAATATATGTTCTATAAAAGAAAACATTTAGATTGAGACATCTATTCTTCACGTGCGTTATTGGATGAACATCACTGCAATTTATATAGTAAATCTTATCCATATGCGTTGCTTTGCAAGCGCATAGTATCTGGAAACGTATAGAGTTACTGTTCTTTTCGTCATGATCTATCCAGCAACCTTAAATATAATCTCAACGTTGTATAAGCACTCAATATTGATCGAATAATGTAGGTCAAAAAATGTTCCCTATTTATGAATCATTTCGTCAAAATTTCAAGGGTTGAATACAGTGTTTTTTTTTTTCATACGGAGAAACATTTAGAGTTCAATTCACTATGATACACAGTGAAAAGTGTATATTAAAGATTACTATATTTTTATGGTACATGTAGGATATACTTTATTATGAGGCTCAGAATCATATTTATTTTAAATTATAACATATTTATCTTCATCCTCACGAGAGAGTATGGTGAATGCTCGTATACTTGTGGTTCATAGCGACAAAATCAAGTATATCCCAAAAGCAGAATATAAATATGCTAATATCTAATATAAAATTTTGACTGTGTATCAAAGTAATGGAGAACCATACCGACACTATTCTTCCAGAAAAGTTCTTTTCAAATTGAATACTCCCGCGTTAAATTTAATGAAGTTCTTAAATTGAATATGCATTATGGAATTTTAGCATTTCTTATCAAAATATCAGACAGTCATTATTGAATTTACAAATATCTTATTAAAATTAAGGAGAAAATTGAAATTAATATCATATTATGAGATTTGATAAATTGTGGTATGTGAAAAGTTTCGGAATATGTTGATAAAATTTACATCAGACTTTTTTTTACAGTGAACTTTCCAATCGAATTTACTCTAAAACATTGCAAGATCAATCTGTTCTTGGATTACAAAGCACCATGTTACATCTGATAGATTTCATTATTTGCTTCGAACATGTTTCTTTGAATTGAATAATTGTTGGCTGGCGCCACATCACGCGGTGAATGGTAACTCAGAGTTTATGTGTGCAAGAAAATAGACTGCTGATAATATGTGAGACTTTGACAAACCAGTTCAACAGATCTCTGCTTTATCGTGCACTAATATTCTTTCTCCGTTGATAAGAACCTGAATATCTTCAGTCAATAAAATACAGGTTTTGATACGAGATAATTATTACGGTTCATTAGGTATGATCAATCGTCTTCAATGTACGCACCGTTGAGAATTTCTTTGAATTTGATGCATTTTCAGGTACACATATGAATTAAATTTTGAATTTTTAGTCATTCGAATAAAAAGTCATTCATGAATCACTGAATTTTCAATGTCTGCTATATTGCATTACACATTTTTGCAACCGAAATTTCATTCACATGTAATCGAAATGAGAATTAATTTTTCAGTTACACGCAATGGAAGCTTTTTCCAGGAATTTTCAACAATGTGGATAACTTCACTCAGTTTCTTTTTTCCCGGGGTAATTTTATTGTCAAAAACATCTCGTTCTATTTCTTTTGTTGAGGTTTTCAGAACTGATTGAGAGTAATTTTTTTTTGTGGTTAATGCAAAAAACGATGTCAGATCTATTTCTGTTTTATACATAATTTCGATATATATATAAATTTTGATAAAAATATAACAAATTCAACAAATCATATTTAGTACTCAAGAATCATTCCAAATCAATTTCCAAACCTTGGGAAACCAAACCCGTATTGTCCAGTGCAATATTTATTTTCTACAATATATGTTTTCTACGTTTTCTTCCACACTTCGAGGAACAATGAGATAATTTTGTGAATTTTAGACAAAATTTTCTAAGAAATATAAGAATGAATGTTCTGATTGTAGGATTGGTGCCAAAAAGTGATTCGTTCAACTAAAAATACGAGTCGGAGAAATTGCTTTGTTTCTCGTAACAAATGGGAAAATTTTAACGAATAATTCAAAATGAAAGTGGTTGAGTTGATTTTTCTTGTAAAAGAACATTGTATAATTACAATCGATATTTCTTATGCTTTTTGTCCTTGGAATTAGCGTAATTCGATCACGTTCGTATCGAGTTACTTGATCATCAAACTTGTCAAATTCAAGTGACGTAGACATTCGTTTGAATTCGTTAAATTAGGTACATTTTCCTGGTGCTGGTACTGTACACTGTCAAGTTTCTTGATAACGTTTTCTCACCAATACTTCAGCATTGTGTGAATGGAATAACCGTGGCATACATACGATCCAGCTGTGATGATAATACCCTACTATCAGCACGTGATATATAAATAACGATGCGATTCGTTTCCGTAACATTATAAATATCTTAAAATGGATTGAATGACTGGAAATATATTCAGACAAATTTTGGTGCCAAGAATTTCGAAAAGTACTTGCTTCCGAGACGTTTGAGAAGTTTTGCAAAATGTCGAAACTGCAAAGCCATTTTTCATAAGGAAATTGCTCTTATTTTTGCTCTGAAATTCCCCGAATGACCTGGGAAACTTTTCTGAAAAGTCGTACAGGAGATTGTTTTTGCAAATCACAAATTAGATATTATACAAGCATGTAGTTGCAAATTCCCTCCAATTTCAACTCCCTTCAATTACTCACTTATAATATTTAACAAAAATGTAATGGAATTCTTGTCAAAATTTTGTTTTATACACATTTTATAGAATTTCTATAGAATTTGTACGAAAGTAAACTTTCGTATTTTCATATTATTTTTTGAAATCATGGGAACTGATTGTTCTTATCGGTATTCGTATGATCATCAAGAAATATCTAGTTATCACAACTGACTATTCAGTTAAATTTGGCTTGGCCCAGCTTGTTTGAGAACTCAAATTTATCGTTTGATTTTTCGCAACTATTTTTCAGTGATGACATCAAATGAAATTGAGTTGACGTAAATTATGAGAGATATTTTCCAATGCGTGACAACCAATTTAAAAAAAACTTAATCAAAGTACATACGATATACTTGAAATTCGATATTTGAGGGTTTCGTTGATTACTGGCCCATTAGAAAAATTTGATTCATTGCTATGCACATCAGCTATTCTCATTATCCACTAACCACAAAAAGCTTTACAACAGACACGAATATACAATGTCCATGAAACAACTCCAGTATATCATGTTTCTATCACAAATCTCTTTTGAATATCGTCTGGAGATCTCATCGAATATCAGAAACAAGTTCAAAATGGGAGTTCTGAGGGACATCAATCTCAAAAATTGACTGCGTGGGATGGAGGTTAGTAGCGCTTGAACGAGTAACATAACGGGTTGCCATGTACCACCGTAAGCATAGAAACACCGTCATAATTTAATGAGAGCAGTGTAATGCATTATTTTTACTTTATCCACGTAAAGAATATATGGATAGATCAATACCACACAAATCTCATAAATGGGACTAAGGGTCGTCTTAAGGTAAATGAATGCCACTGAATTTCATTACCAACTGGAAGCATCGTGGAGTACTGAAATGACTTGCAAAAATTGTAAATTAACAATATTGATAAATGAATATATCTGAGAACTTTTATTCGCTTCAATCCGAATTGTTTTTTAGTAATTTCCAATAAATGTATTCATTCATATTTCAAAGAAGCTTTCATTTGAGATAATTAAATTCAGTTACTACAACTAAAATTTTGGTCCCTTCGATTAGGTAATTTCTCTCAGTGCACTTTCATCAAGGTCAATATCCTAGTAATACAAACTAAGTGACGACGATGTAATGACATCATCTCCACGTCCCTCTCATATGGAAGATCCCTTGACCTAAATTGAGCCTAAATTTTTCAAGGTCCTAGTTGTTTAATAATTAATACTCAAACTCAAATACGAGTCAATCGCATTGAAATTGAGAATGAGTCTCTGAATTCCTCAATCGGTTGTAAAATACCAGTCGAATGGAGATGGAAGGGGAATAATCAATACGTAAAAGTTTTAACTCCTACAAAGATCTTTGACTCTTCCTCTGCCCGTTCACTCCAATCAACCCATTGTCTTTCCAAGTACCGAATACAGACTTTTAAATAACATTCTTTAATAATCAATGAATATCACTTGTGATAGGTAACATTTATTGACTGTTCAAAAATATTTCATAATAATTATTTTACAGCAAAAGATTTACAGAATTCACCGGCGTATTTTTCTTTTGTGTACGGAAGCGTTACTTCTAATGTTCTAATGTTTAACAACTTAGCAAATAGCTCACTATCTCATCGAACTTTTTAGTGGTTTCAATTATTATATTAGATTGTAATTGCGAATTATTTCAAATAATAAAGACTGGTATAGAATGATTGATATTGGTTGGTGATAAAAAAGCTGTTGGCATTTCGTAAATGATACCCATAGGTTGGAATCTTGAAGGTATACGGAGAAAAATTGGACTGGAAAACATTCAACCCTGGAAACCTTTTAAAATCGAAGCCTGATCATGTTTAATCGATTTCAAATAAACACAATGTCTCAGAAGTGTCTCAAAATGTTGGATAAAATATCTTTCAGATTCCGAAAAGACACCTCCAAGACACAGCTCAAAAGATGTGTCATGCAACATTGCAGACACGTTTAATACCTCCAATTTTACTGTTTTTCAATGGTGGTTCACGTCTCGTAATGATGAAGAAATCTTAAAAACCAGGTTTGAAGGATTTTTCTCCACCCTTTATCCACCCTTTTCAAGTTCTCCAGTTCAAAAGGAATTTCATCCTCATTTTTGTAGGAAATTTCTTAAATCATTCTTAGAATATCCTCATTTCCGCAACAACTGTGATTTTTTGTGAAAAAAAACCCATTCAAATTGAAAACAAAAATGCAAAAAATATAAATATGATGAGAATTTTTCCAAAATTGATTCCAAAAGACTCAAATTACTTCCACTTCAAATGGTTTGATAACTTCTCTCACGCTAGACTTGTGAAATTCAAATTCACTGTTTCAACTAACTGGTTTTGCTGTTTTTGAGATTGGAAAATAAATATTCGAAAACTGATGCAGACAAGCATCTTTGATGAAATAATCCAAACTCATGAATCATACCTCACCAAAATTGATTTCAGAGATAAATCAATGGAGTTTGTTCGTAAGAATTAAGCAGCACATATCGTACACTGCAGTATGCACAGAGATAACCACTAACTACTGCACCCGATCAATAACACGATGCCATTACTGCATTTCAAATAAGTTTGATGTATCAGGTCCTTCCATATCCTTTTACAAGAAGGGTTGATGTATTGTATTATTCATTCTATGGTGGAAAAAATGGAAACAAGTTTTTTTTCTCTGTTAGCAAAAATATTTCAAAATATTCGTTGTGGTATCCGAATGATTATTCGACAGGACTCTGCAAATTAATGGAAAAAGTAAGGAGTCGTCGTAAGAATATTCAAATACATATTCTTTGAAGATTCTTTTAATTCAATTTCCACTTTGGTAACTTCGAATATTGTTTCAGTTGATATATATGACTGTTTGTTAGTAACCGCAATTATAAAAATTGCATTTGGTACCATCTAATTAAATCAGTTGGGAATCCCTCAATACTGCACAAATTCATACTACACAATTATTCTTCTACACGCTCTCTAAATTTTTTGGAGTGACAAATTCACTCTTAATGAGTGAAAATACTGCAAAGTCCAAATGATTGAGTGTTCACTCCATAGGAGTGAAATTCTATCATTTTATAAGAGTGACATTCTCACTTCAAGAAACAGTTCCTGTGTTTCCCCCAAATTTTCCCCTGCGCATATTTATATTCACTTCATGACACAATTTTTAACGACATGAAAATGAAAGTAGTAAATATATTTTCTCATTTTCAGAAAACAAAATTGATAATTTGAAATTGATTAATTGCAATGTGAGATAATTGTAAGATCATCTTACTGTTCAGTCACCATATTCACTGAAACCTCTGGGCTTCTGATTCCTTCTTCAGATTCTCTGCTTTCCATTAAGAAAATTCAATAAACTGGAACCTGTCGGCTGTAAACGTAGCAACCGATTGTTCCAAAGTTTCATTGAACGTTGCTGAAACTTGATTTGCACTAGGAATCAATTGAGTAGCATTGCCCTAAACGTTCCAGATGCTTAAATCCGTGATAAGAGGTTTCTGCAAAAAGTGATGACCATCGGCCGGCACTTTAAACTTCATGAAAATTCATCCCATTTTGATGAAATCACCTCATTTTATTCTCCAAAAAATTGAGGAAAAAGTCAATGCTTGTCATGTGTAATATATCATTTCTGCCATCTATAACGCGTTCTCAAAATAAACAAATAATTCCGTCAAATGTAACAAAATGTTGATGAGCTCAAATTACACACCACTGACATTTCACAATTTTATTCCTTATCAATGAACAATTCAAACTGCAAGGACCCGTAAACGGTGATCGAAAATTGAAAAATATGCACATTATCGACTACCACGTCGTTGCAGTCTTAATCGTTATCTAAAAAATAACGCTTTTGAAATTCTTCCTCAAAAATAGGTGGTAACAAAATTCCTCCATGGATGGGGAAATCTTTACTGTGATTCAGTGGAGTTTTTTCCTTCATTTTTAGAATCTTCAACACTCAGAAGATGAAATAGTTCCTCAAAGTAGGGGGAAAATCTATTATTTTTTATGAAAAAAAAACAATTGTTCACGATGAGGGAATGAAATCTATCACCTAGGGTGAAGGAAACGTTCCCATATTTTTTACAGGGTAGAGTTATCTCTTGCAAAGCTTTTACCTTTATTTCAGTGAATCTTCAATGATTGAAGAAGAAACCTTGAGAAAGATATCAAGTTTCCAAACGCAAAGTAGCTATGCTTGTTTCGTCATGAGAACCCATGCTCACGAAAGAACTTCTTTGAATCACATTGCAAATTACAATTTTGAATTTGAATTTCAAAGAAACTTCCACGCAACTTAGAAGACATGAGTTCCGGCGTGAACAATAAACCCTGTTCTCTAGAATCAATAGTCCACCTACTGTTCCATTGGTGCGGTTGCACTAAACAGACAACCGACTTGAAGGTCGATACCTGTCCTGCTTTTCATTTCTTACTCGGACATATAGTTCTATCGTCTACTCTTTCCATTCTTTTAAACCTACACCTTCATCAGTGCGTTTGCACTTGATTTAAAGAGATCAACATTCGCAAGTATTACATTGCACGGGCAATGACGTCCAGTACTGATGGCAATGCTTCACACTGATAAGACCCACCGCACATATAACTCATCTTCTATTTCTTTTCTACGTCGTTGTGTCATACGTACGTGTATATGAAAAATGATTACGTCTCTCGTGTGTACGGTCAAGTAGTTCAGTAGACGGATCAGTCTTTGGTCGACAAGCACTCGAAACACCGGTCTTTATTGTTTTTTTATTTCCTGTCAAAATCTAAAACCATCATCGTGTGCAGTGTTTACGTTTAAGGATATTCGAGATGATTTTTGCTTTTAACAAAAGTGTTAACAAAGACAATGCGAATTGATCTCAAAGCAACAACATATGGAAAGAGAATTCGTAAGTTCACGCATTCGATGTTACATTTTTTCTTAATTTACGAAGGAAGAGGAATTTAATCGAAGAAGTTAACGCTCATACGTAATTGACAGGGCTGGATTCAGGCCGCGCGAAGCTCGATTTCCGATTTTAGTATAGACAAAGTGTCACCGTAACTTGATTCAAATATTTTTGATACTGGAATACTTGATAAAATGATTCTATCAAAAGTTACATCAATTGGCTGCCAGCTTTTGGCCGCTAGTTTCAGCTTCATGAAAAATTATGGTAATAAATGGGGAACCCGATTTGTAGGAATCAGTCCAATCGGCTTCAAGCTGACTTTTGAAAAAAAAAAAAATTCATTATCAGACATTGATAAACAAAAGGTTTGAGCTATTTCATGAAGAATTCATGATAAATTTCAAACGTCTAATCTTATAATTCACTTGTCATACACGGAAAAAAATGAACTATTAGTTTTACCGGAGCTTCGATTACTATAATGGACAGCAAGGAATATTTGTCACCTTTGCCAGAATTCTTGTTGAGTTTCCTGTAAGTTGAACAAGAATTCCAGTAAAGGTGACAGATATTCTCCGCTATCGGATGAAATTAACAGAAAATTTCTTCCGCGTAGTACTGTAATGAACTCAAACATCTGCAAGTTTTACCTTCATTTTGAAAGCTCGAAGTAATCCTATGCTTTGAATTCCGCATAGATTGTGGCTGGAGTCATCTATTTCTATTTGCATAGTCATTGCAGGAATAAACGTCGTAACAATTTTTTCTTAGTCGTCACAGTTGGACTTATTCCAGCAACCTATAATCATATATTGCACCCCCCTGAATCAAAGCAGTTTGGCACTCCACAGTTATCAAATCTACGTACACACTTCTTTGTGTAAATAATTGATAAATAAATATAATTCTCATTCCAATGAACGTGAAAATTAGAGTACCATAAAGTTCAATTATACACAGATAGAATCCCAAATAATTCTTTTATGTAAAATTTAACATGAAATATAAATAATAGTATTCAAAATAAATGGGATCTAACTCAAAGTGAGCAATTATACCCCCTTAACATCTCCTTGTTCTTCACATTAAATTTCCTTCAAGTATAAATGAATTTCTCTTTTTGTCACCTTGTTATTTTTCTATTTCATCTCACAAGAGCATTGAACTCATTCCTCTGTTCTATTTTCCTTGTAAAAGAGAAAGTGTACGAAATGAATGACTCATAAACTTGCAAAAGGGTGGAATTCTAACGAATCAATTAAAATCATTATGAAATGAATGAATTGGGATAGAATAACGTAAGAATAACGTAATTGTTGGAAACCAAATACGTATCACACGCGATTATTGTTCTATAAAATAATCCCACGAGTGATATTTCCGATGCGAAATTAATTGAGAAAAATAGCATCGTCGAGATAAATCCCTGAAGATTCTCTTTGTAAATTATCGGAGTAAATTGAACGAACCATGATTTATGTAGAGATCTCGGATGATCTATTTGAATCAACGTATAATGACAATTATTCCAATTCTTCATGATTCAATTGTATTGTTTTCAATAATTCAGGATAAAGAGGAAACGAAGTTGAAATCTAACTTGGTCACGCGATGTAGTATGTTGAAACATATTGAATTTATCTTCCTCCTTTCGATACGAACAGCTCAAACATGTAGATTATTTTTAATCGACTTATACATCATATTTTTCCACTACGAGCTTCGTTCAGATAAAATCATGATGGTAATAGAAATCGTTAATACACAATGAATCATCAACGGCAGATAATTCATCGTATATCAAAAAAGTTGCAAGAATTCAAACGCTATGTTTCTGATTTTTGTAGATTTAATTATTTTCACTGAACATAGAATTGTACTGTCATTCAACTTTCTCATGAATAGAAAATACTTATGATACAGTGCGAATTCAGTTACTCCTCACGTACGAAATTGAATTAGAAATAAAATGTCTTGCGATTATCGAAACATCTTTCTGCACTCTTTTGTTTGCACAACCTGGAGAATCTTTTGATGTTGATTCAAATATAAATATATTTTAATTGTATATTTTTTATAATGAAAGAGAAGATTGTGTGAAGTTTTCACTCTTTTCATACTTTCGAGTCATTAGAAAATGATTGTCATAGAATGCAGTAGTTTTAACGTAATCGACGAAGAGACTAAAATGATATGAGATCGATGAAACGATGAACATAAAATGACTAGTAGGACAAAATATATGCCTGTTTTCGCAGAGATGTTGATAGACATCTCGTCTACGTCAAAATACCATAACACAGCAAATTTCTGCAGCGTGTTTCATAATTTCATTCAAATTTAGTATTCAAAAAGAATTTGAATGAACGAGTATGAAAAGCTTTTCGAATCGATTTCGAAATAATGACCGTCCAACATGAATTATACGCTACAATAAATGCGCTGTATTTTCTCAGAAACGATATTAATTATAACTTTTCAAGATTTTTCATCTCATGTAGGTGTATAATTATGATACTAAAGGTTAACCGTTCACATTATATACCTAAGCATTAAAATCGAGCTTTTCTTCACTCAGGCATTCATATAGCTTGGAGGCATATAAACTGTTTCAAAGTAGTCAGAAAATAGAGATGGATAATCGCGATAGAACAATAATCCAAAGGAACGATTTCCCTTTTATTTCAGAGTCAATTATTTTGATTCAAAGAATTCTTCATTCATTCAATTGCAAAATTATTTCCATAAGAAATGGCAAATTTCATGTGATTTATAGAATTCCAAAATTCATATCATTGACAATGAACATAAAACGAACGAAACGTCAATTTTGAATTACTCATTTCTCTTCACTCTTCGCTGTCACGTGTACTCATTGAAATCGTTCAAATAATTGAGTAGTGATATCTATTCCGATGAGATGAATTGAATATCACCAACTTCGTAAATTGTTGAAACTAAAATAGGAATAATAAGATCAAAAAGAGCTGGCATTCACACTCATCTTTTGAATTACATCAGCAGCGAATGAACATTTGTTCAAATAACGTTAAAATATTGTCATTCAAATTAATACATGAAGAACAATATCTTTGAAATGTGAATTCGTAATTGGATACAAAAACACTGAAATATACATGCCTTCGCTTTTCCTGGATGATTCTTCATCAGTATTTTTGATTCTAAACTTTTTCCAATTTTTGGATGGACAAGGAGAATTTTATTAAAATGCAGACTTTCAATGACAATTTCGTATCTTTGATTTAATACGATATTGAATTGAATTTTATTCAATTTTCGATATTCTGAATCAGTGCAGGAAAATGTTCGTTCATGTCAAGATTATGATGAAACAATGTGTGGATGTTTTTAACGAAAAATTCTATGACCATTTGACCATACATTGATGCACGTATAGAAGTTGATTGGCTTCTCGTCAAAGTTAGGTTTCTTTTCAATGAAGCACTCATTATACAAAAACAAATGCAGTGCGTTACATGACTATATAAACCGTTTATACCACAAAAATTTCAGTATAAATAATTATAGAATCCACTTGTATGAAAAGGACGAAGCTTCGTAACACACATAGTTTAATATTCTTAGTTGTAACACCCTCGTGTTTACCTACAAGTGAGTGTATGCATGATAATCTGACATAATAATTCGTTCTACCGTGAAAACCTTTCGATAGGAAGAATTTGTAGAAAACGATGCATCGTGTGCATTGTAGAAAATTCAGATAATCAATTCAAACTGTGATCAAAATTGTGAACGTCGAACGTCCGATTGAAAGAATACGGAAAATGAAGAATGAGTTGGAATTAATGAACAATGAGATGAAAGAAGATGAATCAGTGTTATTCGGATAATCGATCATGCATGTGCGCATGAAAGAACAATAGGGTGCTACAACTCATTAGAGGGGTTAGCTGTTTTTCCGTTAAATTCACTGTGAAATTCAATCATTCCATCGGATATTTTTACTCTCCAAATCTGAAAAAAGTAATAACTCTACTAAAATGAAAAGAAAGGAATCGAGATGAAAATTTCACTCCGTTGGAATTAGGATTAATTCTCTAGAACTGGAATTATTATTTCTTCAGATTTAGGGAATTAGTTCAATATTTCCTACAGTATGATCGCATTTTTGAAATACAAATGATGTACTATGAACCTTTTTTTAAATAAACTATCGCAGGTCGTGAAGTTTGCTTCTCTTCCAAACATAAGTTTTGCGTGTATTTTATCGTGATCCACTCTATGTTTTAACGCAATACGATTTCCAAGCATCCACTCTCATTCGAACTATGAAATATGAAGAACATTCTATCACATGATATATTAATCCCTCGCATACTCGCATCGCACTGAGACACAGAAGAAATACGAACTCCAATCTCTTTCAGCGCAGTGCAGACATCGCGAAAAACCAACAAGACGGCTGTCCAACACCACTTGAAAAAATGACAATCCATTCTAAAGAAAGTGCATATGTCTTGTTCACAAAAATATAGATCAATATAATGTTGATCATTGTCAAGAATGAATACATATACATGACAGTTTCATGACAGATAATAAATTTTTTGCCTTCACTGTACATATCTTGGTGGTTTTTCAATAAATGATATGTCTGAACTTGGCTTTCGTGTGGGAGGAGTAAAGCAGAAAGGGCATGCAGGGTACTAAACATGTATCCTGTACCTTGGATCGATATATACATAGAGCAACGTGAAGAACACCCAATGTACAAGGGGTTGATTCCAACTCCCCAGAACACGAGCCTGTAGTTACGTGAACAAAATGCATGAATATAGGTACACGCATACGCAGGTTTTTGTCTTTGCACGCAACTCTTCATCCTTTTTCCTTTTTCCACTTGGAATGGAGCGGGCGGCGTAGAAGGGGAGCGAACCTGCATATTCATTCACACGTCTGTAGATGAAGAGGGTATTTCCACCCCCTTAACAAAAAAAAAACTCGAGAGATATAAAGTCTGCGAAAACTACTACTATACCAAGATAATTACGTGAAAAATGAGACACGAAATAATTGTGAAATTACGCTTTTATCGTTACGCGTATCAATTCTCAAACTACTACAACAACAAATGTAATGTTAAATGAATCCATTAAATGAATCTCATTATTCGAGGAATAGATAGTGAGAATTTTTTGAAGTTGATAAAACTTCATTTTGATGGAGTATTTACAATTTTCATGGAACCGTAAGTTTATTGGAATAAATTGTCATTTAGAATATTGTAACGTTCGGAGAAACATTGGTTGGCCCAATATTTTATAAGCGCTTAATGTACCTTCGGAAGACTTAACTAAAATCGAATGCGCATATGAACTCATTCGCACAGCAGTTGAATGATAAAATGTCAAGACTTCAAATATACGACCTTTGTTCTGAATTTTCAATAATTTTCCTCGCATAATGGATCAAATTTTATGGTCAAGAGCAATCCAGAGTGCATGATTTGCACCACATCGCTCTCATACCCCAACTGATAAATTCATGCAACCTTTTTATAATTTTATTTCTTGAGATCTCAATTTGTCGATTCGGAATCTGTTCCGATGGTAGTAAAGCGTGACAAGTCTTATCAAAACCCCAGCACAGGACCGAGGTTCAACTAACCAGACTCCAGTTACTTTCGTAACTGCAGTATAGTTGATGTTTTTGTACTTTGAAGCCGTTCATACCCTTATGTATACTTATTATCAATTTACGACAAAATTCATCACAATGTTCTTCACACGCAAGATAAAATCGGTATCATAATAATTGAAACGCAATTGAAATATCTGCATTGATTTCTCGTTTAATCAGATATATTTCATATCGAGTCATCAAATTTGATGAAGAACGTTTCACGGTATTTTCGTATACCTATAGTGGTAGAATGAAATTACTTTCGCAAATCTCATAGAGATACAAATCAAAATGGTGAGATTATATTTCTATCTCATATCAATCTGATCCTGACAAATTGAATAGAAGTGAGAAGGATCCGAATAACGGTAATAATTTCTCTGTAGTTTATTTATTGTGCATCGGTATAAAATTACTCTCCGAAGAAAGCTGATAAATACAGATATCGGGTAACAGGAATCCGCAACTAAGATGAACAAAACTACATAAGTTGCACGCGAGAAATCAGACTCTACATAAAATATCATCATGTTCTCTTTGAGTGGATCTGAAAGGGAACAGAGAGGAATAGATCAAGGAGGATTACTGAGTTCTGTAGTGAATCAAGTTTCCTTGGAAGAGAGAAAAACGTCAGAATTGAAACCAGGACGTTTCTAAAAGAGATCAGAGCGATGTGGTGCGTTTAGAGAATAACCGCGGTGTCTAAAAGAAATTTTCGTTAGCTGTATCTTCTTTCGTGAATCAACGTATGTTCACAGATAGTCACAGTCATGTTTAACATTGATTTACATCTTATCTTCCTTGTGCTTCCTTTTCAAAGTTTTCATCAGAAGAATATTGTTCGATCATTTTAAATGAATTATCACGTACCTAGCTGAACGTTTACTATAAAGAAATTTCAGATCAATATGGAAATTCTTCAACTCGCCTTTGAGAATCTAGAATTATTTTCTTCCACTAATTTTAACGAAATTCGGTGTCGAACGTGGACAAATCCGCTGTGCAAGCGAAATCTGCATTTGCTGGGTACACTGTAAAAAATAATCGGAATTTTCCTGTATACGTTCCCCAGAAAATTCCAATCATCGGCTGGGAAATCAATTTCCGGTAATAGGTAAGTATGAAATTTCCCATAAATTTGAATGAAAATCCCAAATTTTATGGAATTGTTACTATTATTTTACAGAAAATTTCCGAACAAGTGCGGAAAATTCCTAACGCATGTATATGTTAATTACATCACATAAATTTATAGGAATTTTTTACAGTGTACCTTTTGCCGGAGCAGCAAATTTTTCAGCTATCGCAGTAAGAAATGTCGATTCTTACAACAAAATTTGTCTGCTATTCTATATAAAATACTGAAAATTTTACTTTCTTAGTTGGGTTAGGCTCATTTTTAGCTAGGTTAGCAAAAAGATCTCCTATTCTATATATAATCCCTTGATTTGCTGCGTCAGAAGATTTATTCTTCGTGGACAGTAGTTTTTCTTGACACAAAAAGTTCAAATTCATTTAAAAATGCAAGAGGAATGCGTTAATTGCTTCATATGAATTTACATAAAATTATGGAATGTATTCTTCACATTGTAATGAGTATAATCAAAGTATGAATTTCTGTAACTTCAGAGGAATGAAACGAGTTCATCTGAAACATCAATTTGATTCTTAGATTTTATTCAGGTGCACACTGAGTTCATCCCTAACTTTAAAAACTCAGCCTTGAAGACTGAATGAATGCTCATAAGTCGATATACGAGTTACCCTCGATATCGCATAGTCAATGTCAATGTTCACTCCGACGTCATGATTAGTAATGCTATAGGAATCTTGAATGAAAACCTGAATCACCAGAGTTTCTACATAACTCAATATCATATATTATTGTTTTTGAATTTATTTTGTCATGAGAGTAGAAATATTCTTATTAAATCGATATTATTTTGATATGATTGCATATCAACTGCTTCAAATTAGGAATATTTTGATTATAAATGAAAATCTAGCTAAAAGATTGTGAGGAGAATAAATGCAAAACGTGAATCACCGCTTTGTAGTTGCAAGTAAGAATGAAAAAATAGTATCCTCGTGTTACTTGAACAAGAATATCTCACTCGTTCTTTGAATTTTTGCATTCTCTTGAGATAAAATAGAGATTAATAACACCGCAGGAAGTGCTCTTTCAGATTTTATGAGTACTGATCGTTAACATTTGCAATACAATTTGAATAAATGAAGTTATAGGATTCGTAACCTCAGAATAATGATTTTTGCTATTTCATCATTTCATGATTTTGCTATTTATCATAATTTTCGAAGAAAATATATAGTTTTAATCGATATTTCATCAAAAGTTTTCTAGAAATTTGATATTTTTTCTACAAATATTGATATTTTGTATAGAAATAAAATTTTGATGAACTGCGTTCAAAATAACGTACTTAAGTTTCAAATTATTTCATCTCAATATCTTTAGCGTTTGTCCCAGGTGCCTCGGACCCAAAGGTCAACATCGTTGAGGTTCAAAGTAACGTAGGTTCCAAATTGATCAAATGTGCTACTAAATTTGGTTTCAGTTTATACTTAAATGGTAAATATCATAAATTCAGCTTCAACCAAGCCTGCCCAGTTTGCAATTCAGGTAGTAATGACTCCATTGAACATGCGCTATCAGAATGTATACACTTTTCTCCACTCAGAAACTACTACGCAAATTGTAATCACTTGAACAGTAAATCATCAAAAACTGCTGTTATGTTTGAAAATCCCAATGTTCGATCGATTAAAACATTATCGATCAACTGAGGGTCTTTTTATTGGACGAGTAATTTGAAGGAATCCACACTAGATCATGTATAATTTCATTGTATTAAAATCAAAATGTATCTGCGATTTTTAAGATTAATATGTAGCAAACCTATGTAACCCCCTTGATGAGCTATGCAAAACAAATTAAAAGTTATATTTCGCAGGCTTGATCATGATTTTTTTTTCCAAAAATAATGGAATTCTGCTCAACGTGCCAATTGGAAAAGATTTATCAACTGCGTAATATTCCTTTCATTCCCACAACTATTCGTGATAGATTTAATCATTATAAAATATCATAACGTGAATTGCATATTTTATAAATTTTAATGAGATACGTATAGAAAACCACGATAAAGATTCATTATATTACCTTCAGCACTTACATCTACGTTTCTACGATTGAATGAATTCATTCGATAAGATAGAACTCATGGATTGCCATATCAATTCATTATTGACAAATCAACGCTATTTCGTACAACACATAAATGTGGTACGAAGAATTTTCACGCACTAGATGAAATATTGATGATTCAATGAATAATTGAACGTATAAAAGAACGAGAATTGTAATTCGGGAACTAATTAAAAACGCCGATTACATGAATTATTAACACATCACTGAACAATTATATTTATTACACAGTACGGAAGACCGAAACCATGAAATTCGATTGAACCACTCGATAAATATTGCGTTGCTGTTGAATTGGTTTGTTGCTAAGCGGAAACACTTTCGAGTAGAAGCACGGTTAGGTTGGTATACTCACTAATATGCTAAAATAATTAGCATTCTTGGTACACAAATCTGATGTACCATTAAATTCGTGAGGAAAATTAGATGATTCACACTAATCGATGCCTCATCGATAACAATATATCGAACTAAAAATAAAATCACAAAGACGACAACCTTGAGGCTGAGAATTTTTCAACAATCTCATTGAATGTTTTGTTTCTGCGATGATCGGATTAAATCGAACGGATAGTTTACGATGTGATGAATTCAAATCGGATAAATTTATCATTTTCTGCGATATTTGTATATTATATGTTCAGAGGCGTTTTTGTGATTCAATGAACAACTTTGTTTGTTGTTTTTGAGCATATAGGTGTGAGAAAGTTCACAGAAATGCACGATAGTTCAGTTGTCGAGATGATATTTCTAATAATAGAGATTATATACCACCTACAGAGACTAAGGAAAACAGTAAGAATTCGCTGCGGGATATGAGTCACGCAACGAAGAACTTAAAAATCAAATTCAGATGTGTATGGGACAGCTTGTACCACAAAAAATTAGCAAGTACTGTTGAAATTTATACTATGTGAGTATAAATATATCAATGAGAACAGAGATATTCGAATGATGGATCACGGTGATCTCACTGCAAGCTAAGAATGTCGTTAAATAATGAGGGGGAAGAGTGGGGGTGGTCGTTTATGATTATCACTGCAAAATTTATAGAATTTATTTATAGAATTCTTCGAGAGAAAATTCAATTTTGTATCAAAATAAATGAATGATGAAACATTGAAGTGATCACAAATATGATTGTTCGTTTATGAAGAATAAATCCTCGTTGAGGAAATTTCAATTAGATATAAAACCTAAACGAGCCGAGGATGATGGGCAATGCTTGAAAATATCAACCGTTTGTTTGAAACGAGTATCTTAGTTTCTATAAATATTTGTATCAAAATCGATAGAAGGTAAACAGTACTTCCTCGTGACAACCCGAGTGAAATAATTTCCAGAATTATATATAACTTATATATCAACTATATCTAATTCTATATAAATTATATATAATTTTGACAATTTTTCCACTCGAGAAAATAACGGGAAGCTTTGTGATTGTTTTATAAGACCAAAAAAATGATTGGTATCGTGTAGGTTTTAGTCAAATGGAAGTAGAAGCAAAAACAGGGAAGGAAAAGACTAAACTTCTAAAGAAGACTTTGAAGTTTTGTGAATGACGTTATTACGCGGTCATCTTTCTTCCCGATTATTTGAAATTTTGACCCTAATTGTAGTTCAAAGTATTGATAAGTTTATATGAGTGACAACGTGATCTATTAAGGGAAAACTGGAGTGGAAAGACAATCTTACATTTGAAAAAACAATGAGCCTAGTTACTCTACATTCTCATTGGTTAATGCAACATATAAAAATTCACTCCACGTTATCAACGGTATATACCAATAAAAACAATGTTTCTGTTAATGAATTTAGTTCATTGTAGCTGATGATGAATGGCATGAAGACATTAAAATTTTATTATATCATTTCAAATTTGATAAATAATATAATTATTTGCAAATTATAAATGATATTTTCCACATATAACAAAGAACTGGAATTGATATGAGAATTTGATCGATGTGACGGAAATTCAAAAAAGTGTTGAGGAATCTTACATCATTGTCAAAACTGTCATGCGGGGATTGAAATTTATTGAGGTGAAATAATTTTAACTCGCATTTTTTTATTATTATCAATAAAAAAGCTTGTCACAAAGAGGTTCGAAAAATGATCGTTGCAGTCGAATGAATCATTATTGAGGAAATAATATTGAAGCGAGAATAACTAAACAATTCGATTTTTTATATTCACCTTCATTTTTAAACCATCAAAATTTTTGAATCGAATACCATCACTTTCATACAAATGGTTGATTAATAATGAATTTTTGTGTCTATCAAATGGAATGGAATCGTAACTTGGGATCAAAAACAGTCTTGTCCGATTTAAAATTCTATCTGTTATATTTGTTTCAATTTCTCTAAAAAACATTGTGTGTAGAAGTTGAATAATTTATATCTACATTTACATCCATGCACAGGAGAATATAGAAACTATAAATAGCAGGTTATATATAAATTTGATTTTACACATTTTGTACGTGATAGAAATGAATTATGTATTTCCCTCAGCACGGGAAAAATCTAATACCCGCGTGACAAATATATAAATCACGCATTTCACATGCAAAATTTCGAAGATAAGATATGAGATCAATTCTCCGCATAAGCTACTTCATAGAATGCGTATAATTCTTTTTTATACCGTCTAATAAGGACGAGGTTATTTCGAAAAATACTCTGTATTTTTTCATATAAAACTGTTATGAATATTATTCACACAAATGTTGATATGAATTCCTATTGCTCGTATCATCAGGATATTGTACGGTAGGCATAGAAATATTCAGATAAATAGGTATTAGCTCCGAATCACCTGTGTGTATAGCTTATATGATTCACATGCTGTAATTCACGAGGTTTCTTACGTAACCCTTATACCGTACGCCTACGGTGAAATGCAATCTTTTTCCTTCTTGGAGTTGGATCATACAGTTATCCCTCTTGAATCCCCATGAAACTGCTCTACAGGCCATATTTGAGAATATCCTTATACGTGACATAAGCACTTCCACGTGAATATCTCTGCATACCGTATTGCTCTATATGTGGACAAAATGTGACTTATACAGGCACTTTATGTGGGTCAAATAGAAGGGAAGAATAGACTGAATTTCTCTGCGCAAAAAGTATACACATCTATTCTTCTGCTCTCGTATATAATATACAAAATTGTCTGTACTGAGAGGATTGAGAGAACATTCCTTCATCAGAAATCCAAGTAATAAGTTGAGTTATGAGGGATAAGTAAAAAACCTTGATGGATTATTCATTTATTATTGCAGTTGTACGGAATGTGGCGATCGATGAAAATTGTCAAAGAAATGATGAATCAAATAACGAGAAGAATACTGAATAATTATCAAGTACTCACCTAACCCCATATCTCTGAAGATCTGTTTTGGTGCAATTTCTATATCATCATCGGGTTTTTTGTTAGCTGCTAAAGAGGAGTACGATTTTTTGTCTTCGACGGCGTGTGATCTTGTTGGGATGACGGGAGGTCGTGACGATTTGGCAGGGGATGGTTCAGGTTCAGATTCGAATTCCGAATCTCCAGTCTCTTCGGCTTTAGTAACGTTAGTGTGAATATGTTGGTTATCGTTTCGTCCTTCGTTCGTAATGAAATCATTGGACATTTCGTATTTGTCGAAAGTGGTAGACTTGTCCGATTCAAATTCAGCATCTTTGGGTAAAGGGGGAAGAGGCTTGGTAGGAGGTTCGGGAACTGTGGAATCATCTGGTCTATCGACGACGTTCCACGAATCATCGTCCATGATATTTTTACCGAAACTCGGCGGAGGAGTCTCGTCTCGAAGATAATCAACTACAGGAGATTTTTCTGGTGCCGGTAAAACGGAAGATTCGATGTCACCTAGGAAATCTTCCTTGAAATCCATGGTGACGGCTTTGGCGAGGAAAGAGTCCTCGGCATTCTTTTGTGCTGCTTCTTCTTCGAATATGGCATCCACTTTAGCCGCATTGCCTTGAGACAAGACAGTATTGTCGCTGTTGAGATTGTTTTTGGGGGGATGATCTTCGGAAGAGGTTATTCCCCCACCTAACAGATCATCCGTAACGACAGAATCCGCGGCACCTGCCATCGACTTGATTGGTGTAGATTTGTCTTTATCGGTCGTTGACGTAACCTCAAATTCATCAATGTCCTTCTCCAAGGATGTTCGATTGTCGTTCTCGTGGCCTTGTTCGTCAGTCATATGCGCGTACGATGATCTCTCGGTATCCATGAATGCCAGAGTAGCGGCTTTTGGATCGATTTTATGAGTCGTTGTATCAGTCACTGTTTGCCGCTGATGATACTGTTGCTGATCATCATTTCCAGGTACCAACGTTTGTACACCTTGTCGTTGAAATGGATCCGACGACTGCGCCATCATCTCGCACTTTTCGAAATCAGCCGAAGGTGGTGGAGTGGCAGGCACAGGTCGAGGTGATTCCTCGCTCTTCACGGTTGTGTCGTCCGTCGTCGTTTTTTTAGCAAAATTCATATCAAACGATTTCCCAATGTCAATTAGATTGTCAACACGTGACAGGTCATGCTCACTGAACTGTGGTTTCTTCTGTCCATGCATGTCATGAACATCGTTTTCGAGATGCTCGAAATCATCCATCGAATCGTGATCTCTGCCAATTTCGGTTCTGAGGGCAAATTTTGGAGATTCCTTGTTTATCGTGTGATCTTCGTATGACATGTTCCGTTCTCTGCTCGCTTGTTCGTTTCTCTTCAATCGAATCAACAATGATTATTGGTAAAAAACAAAAACAAAAAACAAAAATTAGACGAATTCAAAGAGTTTCCACTTTTTCCACTGTTTTCTTATCACTCTCTTTCTTGTTCTCTCCTTTGTTTGGAATTGCTCGTAAATTTACTGTGACTCACTTACACCTTGAAACCATGTAGACATGAATGCATGCACAGGTGGTATGTACTCCAAGAAATATATACGAGTAATTTTTTCTCACGTTTATAAATTATGTATTCACTTTATTTACTGTGTATATAGACACTTATATACCAATGTATACAATTGATTTTATCTTGAAACACACACGCGAGCATTATATACTCCTTTATGGGCCGCTCGTTTTTATGGTAGTTTGTGAATCATTGATGGATAGAGTGAAAATACCTTAGGATGATCCTCTCAAGTTATCCAAAGATAAAAACCGGATGGAAGGAATTGCGAAGAAGTGCACTTAGAACGACACCACGAACGACAGACGGATTCGTTGGGTTAAACTCACGAAACGCCAAGTACGCCACCGGACCAGGACAGCAACCACCATCCCTTCCTTGTTCTTTATCCCGCGATGGTGTTTTCCCCCTCTTCTCGTCCTCTATCGACCTCGACCAATTATGTCGTTGATCTCCCCACCTCCCACTCTAAAAGCAGAAACGCGCGCGTGGATACGATCTATCGTCATGCACAGCCATGGCAATGACGTGATGCGTCACGACAATGACGATGACGCGTTATAACGCCTAAGTTGCTTCTCCTTTCGGTCAGCTGTTTGGCAATTGTGGCACCGGCCGGCCGGCAATATTGCATACGAGCCCCCTTCGAGTCCGATTTCATGAAGCTTGATCATGACTGGACCGGATTGCGAATTTCTACTTACACGAGGAACAGAACAGAAGATATGTGCTCAGACGAATAATAATTCAACTTCTTGCTCAGCCTTCCCAATGACTTGGTTCCTGAGAATTTTATTTCATATTTACACCATAATTCGCGATAATTGCCTCGTTTCCAACCGAGTGGAGGAATCCATGGTTCATCGTACATTGTTTCTCCATCCATTTCCGTTGACAAGTACTATAAATTCAAGGAAGTTTGAAAGGGTACAACGTGAACGTCTGAGAGATACTAAGTTACTTCACAGATATTACCATATAATCATGATAATTCTTCTTTTTCCTGCTTGCGATAAAACAGATACCTTCATGAAATATGCTTCCGATAGCAAAAAAAGTGTGTATCTTCAACTAAGTGGATGAAAACATTTTACACAATTATTCTAAAATTGATCCAATCAAAATCAACATTTTTTCTCCTGTAGATTTCTTCAATTCATTCGAACTTCATTTGTAACCAAATTGTTTATAGTTGATGAACTTTATTGTCCCAGATAAACTATCGTTTCTACGCTGTAGTGAATTACTTGGATTGATTTTGTTATATACAATTATATCCGAACAGACAAATTAAATTCAATTGCGAAATCCTCACCCTACTAAATGAGGAAAAATTTTCAAAATTTCGTGTAATTCATATCTAAACAAAGTTTGTTTATAAGTTTTATATAATTCTGATAATTTTCCCATATAGGTAGTTTTATATTTTTATGTTACGACGTATACTTTGTTTGTACAATTATTCTAAGGGCTGATATGCGTCTCCAGGGTTTTCAGCCGTGGAAAAAGCCATTCTTTCTTTCTCTCAGCTACTGGGCCACTATTTTGAGTTTTAAATGACTTTTTTCAACAATATTTTTCCTGAGATTTAAAATATAGACTCGTTATAGACGTGGACAAAGTCTCAAGGAATCATACCTGAAGATTTCAGATCTTCTTATAAATCAAGTAATTTGGTCGATATGTCGATATCCCGTGTGGAAATCAATCGTGGGCATCCTTAAGTATGTCCGGGCCCCGTAAGGGTGGAACTTGAGCATCCAATATAAGAGTCCCACCCACAGCCCATGTGGGTCCCAGTTAGGGTTGCTAGTGTACTCCCCGGATATTTCAATCTACAGATGCTCACCCACAGCCCATATAGGCCTTGGGGAACATAAATTATATGTTTTATACTTGTTGTGAGAAACGTTCATCCAATTTTCATATGAATCAAATGCACATTAATTGTTGACAATAATAATGAATAACTTTTTCCAGGTGCTCTATAAGCGTTCATGCGTATGTAAAAGTGACATAACGAATATTTTACATATTTTTTGTGATATATCAAGTTTCATCATGATTAATTTCCTTTCCACAAAATTAAGAGGAAAAGTTGCATTCTTAACTGATTCTGTTTCAATTTTCCATCCTTCGACTATATTTGATGCCTCAGGAAAAGAATATATTCTCTTTTCCGACATTAAGATTCCCCTATAAATAGATATTGCGGATGCAATTGCTTCAGAACCATACATCTTTTCGATTTCCATTACATAGCTCTTTTCGAGGAGAACCACATTATTTGGAGTTTTGGTTGTTAGGTGAATTGAAAACTTCACAACTATTTCTTTTACAAACAAAGTAGCATCAATGAATTTGGATTTTTTAATTTTGAATTCGATTGGCAATGACATTTGCTTCTTTTTGCTGGAGCAAATTCATTTGTCTTTTATCTGAGGAATATCACCCAAATATCCTGGGCCCCAGCGCAGGATGAAATTTGAAAATTCATATGAGCTCCCCGAGTTGGTCCAAGTGGAATTCTTGATGTGGACCACGTTTGGGAACCACGACGGGGTCTAGATTAGAAAGCGTAACACTCCAAGTTGGGGCCAACCCAGGTGTCCCAACCAGGGCCACATTTTAAGTAGGGATTATAAACCTGGCCCAGGTCTGAGTTGCATGAATGGGACTAAACGAATAAGAACACAGCTCGATTCGGGGCTAATAATCGGTTCTAAAACTATATTTATATTTTGACTCGTGATGTTTTATGTCATTCTTGCATTTTCGGAAAAGAGAAAAGAGGTCTGGAACTCGATGAGTTGTCTCACGTCTTTGGGATTCCCTTAAGGATTAAAAATAACAAATAAGGTATATCTAAAGTGGTGACCTAAAATCATTATCTTGAAAATTGAAGAGGACGATGAAAAAATACCTTGTCTTCGAACAACACATACTCCCAGGAGTGCCTGTGAGAGGTGAAAGTTCATGTTGCAAAATACGGACTTGAAAATTGAAGCGAGTATTCTATTTTAAAAATGTATGCAATCTACTACCCGAGAGGAAAATGTTTGAAAATTATATATAATTCCGTATAGTTCATATGATGTGAATATAAGTCATACAATTATGTATAATTTTGAAGATTTTTACACTCCAGTAGCTGCTCTAGAACACAAAATTCAAGATATTTTGTCGATTGTTGTTCAGGAATCAAAAGATCGTTCATCACTATCGGAGAAATGTTAATTACAGCATCATGAAAAGAATTCATTCGTCAAACTTTTTCAAATCCTTTACTCCAATTATAGTCAGAATAATTTCGGAAAAATCAATGAGATTTTTTTCCTTTAGTGAAAAACATTCTAAAGAATGTTTCATGGTTAGAGCAGTTCATTAAAAATACTTTATGAGTGAATAATACGGGGATTGAAAAAGTATCTCCCTTCCTTGAATTTGTACATAATCGTATCAAAATTGCAGATAATAAACAAATTTATATAAAATTTGTATATAATTGCCTTGAAAAATGGTTTCATGTAGAAATTTTATACAATTTTTATCAATTATATGAAATTTGTATACAATTTTCATCAATTATATAAAAATTTGATATAAATTCTACATCATTTTTCAATACTGGTTTTATATAATTGATACATAAACCCTTGACATCCCAAGTAGCAACAGAATATACTATGAACGTTCTTAGAATATTCGAAATATGTTCTCTGTACATTCGAATGAGACCGTTTCATAGGTGCTATGCATGTTCATCGAACGTATGTAATCGAATATACGACGGTACGTCAATCGAACGTCGATTGAATGAATATCGTACATTTCGAATGTACTATGTACGTTCTAAGTATATTTAAAACAGTCTCATTCGAAAATTCCATGAACGTTCATTATATGTTCTTCGTATCTCATTCGTACATTCTACGAACGTTTCTATTTCGTATATACTTTGAACTTCCGTTGCTGCTTGGGATTAAAATTCACGTAAAAAACCGCTTTTTCGACCCCCATACGTGAACCGCGTATAAAATGTGGGAAGTGACAATCAGATATTAATATTTATTGAAGATACATTGTGTCATAAACTTCAGTGAAACATCAATATTTGCTTCAATTCCATTCGCACAAACGTTCATCACATGTTTTCAGAATATGATGAACGTTACATGTACACAAACAAGTTATTCACTGTAAAAGTAATACGATTTGCAACTATGAGACTGTTAATAAAAATTTCTATCACAACAATCTCTGTTCCTTCGATCGGTGAATTTCTGAAAATTTTGTTGATCTAGCAATTTGAATTCAGGATGATTTCAGAAAGTGAAGTTTTTCCTTTTTCTTTCGATCTATTCCTCATTCACAAACAATAAAAATATCCGATAAAAAATCGACCTACTTTTGTCTCAAATTCAATTTTTTATTCAAAAAATCAGAGAAAATGATCGATTTCTTGACTTGTTTCAGCTACGAAGACTGATTTGAAACTCGAATACTTAGCAGAGAAAACTTGTTCTTCTTGGGGTCAATGTAACGGGTGTACGTTACGGACTACGGAAAAAGGTAAAGTTGTACCTACAAGGTCGGGTATGAGCCATAACCTGGATTACAGTCACCTATTCGTCCAGATTTGTCTCGCATAGGGAAACATTGTACCCAACTTGAGGGACAGCGGGAAAAGAAAAAACCTAGTAGTATAACACGAGAGACGAGAGGAGCACAAAGTGCGCAGGCGTTTATTAAACGTGGGTAGATATTGGGACGTTGTCGTCGTAACCACCTCTACGATCGGCATAGTGCGGGTTCCGAAAACGAACGAATCAGCTGCCCCACCTCTTATATCAGAAAGCAGAAGCAGCAGCAGCCTAGGAAAACTATCTGACACGCGTGCTTTTTGCGTGTTTCCCATTGAGAAGTAGGCTTTTTTTTTACAGTTTTCCTTGTTGTTCAACTTTTTATGTGAAACATATTGAATTATCCGAATATAATGGCTACGACAACCACTGAGATGATCGTTAATGATGAGAACTACGAGGAGAAAGCTGGAGTAAAGCCGAAATTCAGGAACGGCTTAACCTCGAACGGTGACACAAGAATCAATGGGAAACTCAACGGTTACAATGCCGATACCTCAGTTCTACGAAATAATACTCACCCCAAGGTATGTACTATTATCACTTCTTTTTCACATAACAATACCGGTTAGGACGGATCGGTTGATCACAGAAAATTACGTTTAATATAATGTCATAACATTATAGAACTTGAAGCGTGAACGACGACTGGATAGACCGAACGATGTTTTTTTATTATTCATCACATAAACATCACTTATCGGAGATTTCAAATCACTTTTCAAGACAAGATAAGCTAAAACGTGCTTGTAGGAAGAAGATATTCAATTGCACCGTTTCACAGTTTTCATAGCTCACGAATGTTGAAAAGCAATTCAAGTTTTGAGAATTCAAGACGAAGAGCAATATTTCTTTCATAATTCGATGTGCGTTCATTTTCGATTTAAAAGGATATACGAAGTCCAAAAAAGAATTTTCTTACGTACACTTTTATATGATGATAAAAAGTTTATAAGTTGCATGAAGTTGTGTATTGGAAAGTCATTCTATCAAATCAATATGAAATTTGTTCACAACGTTCAGGAATTTTATATATATTCTATACAGAAATTGCACACAAATTCTATAAAGTTACTGAACTTATTTATAATATTTTACGCGGATCATGTATGTTTTTGATTCCCTGCACAGAGGATCAATAAAGTAATTCCACACGTGAAATCTGATATCCAGGATTGATATATAAGCTATGAAAGTATTATACAATCCTTTTATTGGAGAATGATGTTATAAAATTTATAAACAATGATCGTAAAGATTATATATATATATAATCTATAAAAATTGTATACAAATTTCATAAACATATTTTTCAATGATGTGAGAAGATTTTCAAAATTATATAGAATTTATATATAATTTAAGACATATAGGTTGTATGTAATTATATATATAAATTAAATACAAATTTTGGAAATATTTACATCTGGTAGAGATGTACGATATTTGCTATAACGATATTTTTTATACAATATGTGTATAAATTTCCACAAAATATTGTATACAAAAATATCTACATTGTCCATATCACTTATTCTTATCACTCGGGAAGATACTTATGGAATGTATATAAACCTCCTCATTATTATGCAATTTTCATACAATTATATACAAATTTACATGGAGAAATATTTTTTGGATCCATCGTATAATTGATCATTCATATTTTTAATATACTCTCACTTCATTACTCAATGATAGTCATTGGAATCCCTACAAATCATAGAATAATTTTAACAAGATTTTGAAAGAGAAATCTCAAAAAACACTCGTTTTTCAGACCCCGGATTTTGAAGTGAAGTTGCCAAATGACACTTCATGATAAGAAATAAAAACCGAATAGTGAAGCAAACACTGATTCTGGAGTTATTCTTCATCTTACAATCCTTCTGTTGTATCTTAACGGACAGGAATAAAAGAATACAAGCGTATGAGAAGATATAAACACTTTGCGTCAACTTTTCTCGTCAACAACCCAATAGTGAATAATACAGCTTGGAATTTTCCAAAATTATACCTCAAGTATTTCAATGTGAATGAAAGAATATGCTTTCCTTGTCTTGCTATAAATGATCAAATGGCATCAAGCAAATCATATACATCATTTCAATATAATATACTTTACAGAATTTCTTAAAATCATGAGAATATTCTTTATAATAAAATTCAGCAATCGTGTTAACTCATTCGAAATATTATATCATCATCTCGAAATTGCCAACCACAGATGAATAATATAATCCGAAAATCATGTAGTTCGAGGAATCGTATATATTGGACAAACCATCCAATAGATTTTTGAATAATCTATGAAATCTTCTTTCGAACCCAAAGAGTTTGTAAATTGTGATTTACTCGGATTCAGAACATGGATTGGGAATATTCTTTAGAATTTCATGAACAGTATGAGATATAAGTAAAGCACTGAAAGATGATATGAGAGAGAGCAGAATTCTAAGAATATCCATAAGACACCTCCTACGTACTCATACTCCACTGTTATTTAAACAACACAAAGATAGTAACACGAGATACAGTTTTTATTAAACAAGATATGAAATGTGATCGATTAATTCATTTATTTGTATTCACAGAATAAAAACTGGACAACGAAAACGGTATAATAATACGTTCACATGTAAAAGAAAAAAAAACAAACACCAGCAAACACAAAATGAAAAGAAGTCAAGTTGAACATCTTGAGTATTGAAATGAGAGAAAATAGATCAATAGAATCCCTATGATCGAAACTAGGCTTGGACAGCTTGGTATTGAATGAATTACAAGATCTGAAACATCTAGTGAGAATATTCATATTCATCAAACTGAGAACTTCAGAGTTTTTTTATTCAAAATTTTATACAAAAGTAACTAATCATGGAATAATTTACGCGATTCTTAATCCGCAATCCATTCCTCAGCATAAAATATTAGAAGATCTTCAAATTCATTTCATGAACATTCTCATAATAATTTTGTATGATTTGTGAACATACTAGTGTCCAAAATTTTTGTTCAAAAATGCTGATAAGTCGTATTCGTTGATTCATTTCGAATCATGGATGTACATCGTTTCAATGATGATTCAACTTAAAGAGGAACAAGTTGCTATGGAGAATACGTTGCTGATTCATCGATATTGGAATCAAATTGATTAATTCTTCAATCGTGTGCTCTAAGGGAAAAACTTGAATTATTTAGGTATGAGAAAAAGTAATGTGATGGAGCGAACTTTTTAGAATATTTTCATGTATATTCAAAGTTGAAGAAACAATTTTTTCCAACGCGCAATAATTAAGTACACTAGATATTTGAGTACAACATGTACATTTGTAGAACGTCTCTCAAATGAAGTCTTCTATCGGAGTACAAAATAGAAGTCGTAATTCTTATCTAAAATGGAACAACTAAGAAAAATTTCAATTTTCATACATAATTCTTCCATGTGAATGAACAAAAACTCGAAGAAATTGTGGAATCCAAAATTCACTCGAGGTTTAAAAGAAAAAACTTACTCTTTGGAGAAGTAAAAACTATTCGAACGTGCTGTAATGATTGTGCAGAAAAAATTTTTTTATGAGTCTCTTTAGTTCAGATAGAAGAGAATACAAAACTGAAAATGACGAGCTATGGTTCGTTTCAATCAGGTGTCTAGTTTTTTTTCAATCATTTCCACAAGTTGATGAATGTGGTAAAAATGAAAAGTGAAGAGAACAAGCTTTATCTCATTACTTCACGTGGAAAAAAATATATATATGAGAATATCAACAAATAATTATCTTCGGACGGAGAACATACTTTTTTAGCCCTCCTAATTCAGATTAATTCATGCCATATATGACTATTTTTCAATAGTTGTGGCTATTAGAAATTTCTCTGGGTGTATTATTACCTCGATTATGTGACTGTTGGAGTCTATGAAAATCCTTATGAAAAATGTATGATACTTATGAAATATGTAAAATTTATGTGGTCTCATTTCGGTACTGAAGTTCTGAACAGTTCATATCGATGATTTTTTATTCATCTATATTTTACTGTCCAATGAACATCAGCATCTAAAAAAGAGTGACCGCAAAAAACACCTGTTTGTTTGGGACCGCAAATTTGAGCTCGAAATGCGTTATAAAAAATATCGTATGTCGATCATTTGTTTCCCAGTGAACATCGATAGATTCTTCATAGAATCGATTCCTTTTCTATGAAGAAATTGTCGAGGTTTATCGATTTTTATAGAATCTTGATCGAAATTTGATACTACTCTACCTCGAAAACCTGTGCTATGCTCATTGAGAAATGATATTCCCTTTAGAATGCATTTTCACCTGAAACTGACGGTCCCAAAAAATAAGCGACAAAAATACTTTTTTTGCGGTCACTCTTTGTTGCATGAGACATTTTTCAGATTTTTTGAAATGCGTTGTGAAAAAATATATTCACCAGACATGTAAAAAATGTCTCTTGTAACATTTACAGCCACTGTTGACAATGTTGACTAACTTCAGGGAAAGTATTCCTATTATATGCAAAAATAAACATTTCGCATATTTTTCTGCTGAGATTCAACACTACAAAACAATATTCAACGATGAATACAAATTCTATACGAGTGAGATAAAAAAATTCTTTTGAACATAATATGATATATCGCAGTGTGAATGCACTGCATGTTGTAACAATTCGCATTTCGAATCACGCATAATTTGGTATTCAAAACAGTACATATTTCACGTTCCGCTGTTTTGAATATGAATGATAACACATGCAAAAAAGAAGCACACAGTTTCTCTCGAGGGATATCGAATTTGTATCGAACTCTAAAATAATTACTATAAAATTTGTAAATTTTCCAATTTTCTTCAACGTTTTTTGTTTCCACTCTAACTTTGTGTGGCAAAATTGAAATGAGAAATTTGCTGAAAGTGAAAAGAATAGTTTCCATCGGTTCATGTTTCTTTTTCTTTTATGAAATAGATAAATACCTCAAGAGACAACGTAATCTGGTCATCTTCTCATATCACGTCTGGAGGAGACGATGAATGATAAAATTTTCTCATTCTAAATGAAAGTTGGTAATCCATCAGATTGGAATCGCGGACAAGTAGTTGTTCCTGCAATCAAATACCATGCACATTCATTTACTATTTCGACTCGATCGTTATATCTATCTGAATTCTACTTGAATCTATCGAGAACAATGAGATATTTACATTGATTTCATGCACGAAGTATTTTCAACGGGAACACCGTTCGTTGCATCAAGAGAAAATAATCAGGAAGAAAGAGATCAGTGGAGAATACATAGAAGAATATTTATTAGATTCATTAATCGCTGGATGAAGAAAATTATGAATTTGATTGTATCACGGAATGAACATAGAGCTGGGTGGAAATAATTCTTCGTATCTGCTACAAAGATAGACATTTTCGAAAAGAGTGAATCCCAGACTTGGAGTTTTAAACTCAATTGTATAATTTGTGATAACAAACAAAAATCAAATACGATTAGTTTTGAAGATACAAAGGGTTGGAGTGGAATTACAGAACATATTTATATATAAAATATGTATAAAAATAAACACATATGTATTATATGAAGGATAAATATCACATAAAACACGAGCAAAAAAACAATGATTTTAGGGTAATTCTTTTCGTGTTTGCAACTCCTTTTTTTTCATTGAATTCGAAGTATGTTCACAATTGTGTGGAATTCAAATCAGTGTTACGAAACATTATTGCTCATTTTTTTGGTTCAGTCACTAAAGCATAGAAAGAAAGATTAGTTGGAATAATTATTCAACTTGTAACTGCATGAAAACCCACTTTTTCCATTGATTCAATCACTTTTAAATAATTTTGTATAAAAGTTCGTTGAATCAATGAGAAAAAACATTGTTATTCTAACGAAAAAAAAAGTTCTCATACGTGCGCTTACAAGTTGAATAGTTATTTCAACTAATCTTTGTTTCCCGTGAACAGTAACTCACAGTAGTAAAAAAAGTTTGTTTCGATATTTTGTATTGAGATAGGAAATGCACCGTTTCAATAAAGCGAATAATCATTCCACAAGTAGAATCTTCAGTATGATATGAACTCAGCAGCATTAGATACAATGTACTCATCGTGGAAAGTGATTGACTGTGAATGGAAGTCAAACGGCACATCAATTCAAACCGCGTGCATTGAACATGAAATCAGTAGAAATAAATGAACATAGTCAGACATGTACGCATCAGTTAACATAGTTTAATTGAGGAAGGAAGACAAATGAGCTAGAATCATAATTAAAATTAGTATTCAAAAGACATGTACGGTGGGTCAGCAAAAACGGATCTAACGGAGAAAATTTTGATTCGTAGAATTAGCGATAAAGGAAGTGTTGAAATTTTATTGTTGAATATACAATAATTTTCATTCTCAAAGCAACACAAAGTTGTTTTTTAGACAATAAATTGTCAATTTAACAATGCTGTCGGTCATATTTTTACAATAATTATTGTGGGTTGATATATGACAATTCTTATTGTCAATTCACCAATATTATTTCGAGTTTTTTTTCTCCGTAGTCTCTATGTAGATTTTTATATAATGGTACAAAAATTGTATACACCCTGTGCAACAAATTTAGGTGAAATTACACAATACATCATTGGTAGTGTTTCAGCTTATGATGTTCACATCAATTTTTTAAAATATATCATTCGTATGTAATTCTGCTTTGAAATATAATTTTATAGCATCAATATAGAATTTGTATACAAGTTTATGAATTGCATATATGTTTTAATGAAAATTGTATACAAATTTTTCAGCATCATTTGTCAAGATACAATTGTGTATAATTTTTATATATTTTATGTATAAATTATATGAATTAAATTCCATGTAATCCCAAATTCATCTTCGTCTTGTTACCATGGGAACCACTTATAAAATTCATAGATTGGTAGAGAGTTTATATCCTCCCTGTTTTTCGGATCCGCTTTTGTTCAACTCAACCATGAGTTTTCGATAGATTCACACGAATTCTTTCAATATAACAGTTTGAATCAAGAAAACCCGAAAATGGAATACAATAAAATATTCGAGTTCTTTAATTTCAAACTTCCCGCTTTATAAGTGGACCCCCAGAAAGTTTTCCCTAGGAGGAATCTCAGTATGGATAAATTCGACACTGTGGAGTGTAATTATGTCATTGAAGGTTATCAATATTGTTTTCAAGAAATTTTCTGAATTCGTCAAAGTAGAAAAATTAGGATTTTCAATATTCATTGTGATAATTTCGTAACGATATTTAGCACAAGGACGATAATTTGCAAAAAATTATCCACGAGTCATAATGAGCTTCAAATGAAACTTCAAGTTCAATTCAAACACGCCACACCTAAAAATAATTGAACGTATCCTTGGAGCGAATCCCTAGCGAAATTTGAAAATATTGATCCGCAGTCATTTTTATTCACATTATATTCAAAACGCTTCAACACTCAATGGAATGGTTTCAAATGCAGGGAAAAATAATGATGATTGTTCATTTTGCTTCGAGCACTACAGCGGAAGTGGAAGAAAAAGATCGATGAGCAAAAAAACTTATACACGGAAAGAACAATATCTTATAAGGTACGATTTTAAGCCCGTCCCATAGCACCATATTTGGAGAAACATAAATTATCAGATATTTAACGCGTGAACTTACTGCCAATGTTGTATCCTTCTTTCGCAGCAGTTAATGTCATAATATTCAACGCGTTTTAATAAAAAAAAACAGTACAATTCACGATGTTACATTTTGAATGAACTGTTTTGCTCAATATAGTTATTCGCTACACGGAAAAAAGAAAATTAATAAATTCACCATGTAGGATAACAGTGCGTTGCTTCGAGTCTTCAGAAAGAAAGTTTTGCAAAATATATTGTAAAATGATTCAGATCTACGCAAATCTATTCAGATCTTGCTACATTTGAGAGATGGAAAATGCAGATCTTTCGAAATCTAGATAGATCTAGTTAAGTCTGCGTAGAATTAAATACACAATGACAGGTTTCGTTAAATAAACCTCAATCCTTCAACGAGGAAAGAGAGAACGGTTTCAAAAATCTGTACGAAATTTGATTCATAAATTGTGGAAGAGATGTTTTCAATTATATGCGTTATTTTGGAGAAAATTCAAAAACAGAACTTCGATTGCTGAAAAGAAATTCTATAATTTTAGATAATTAATAATTGAAATTCTTTTCAATTAACAAATCAATTTAATTGATTCAAAATCAAATAGTACATACTTGAGAAAGCAGGAATTGTTAGATATTAGAGACACATATTGCTGTTATAACCTTCTTTTTTTAGGAGTGAACATCGTAATATTCAACCAAAAAACAGCACAAATCACGATGTTATATTTTGAATAGATTAATTCCGCAGATATAGTCCCCCGCTACAATTCTCACATCGTAATTTATAAAATAATATTTTTCCCGTATAGTTGATTGATTCTTCTGATGTTTTTTTGTTTTTCCTCAATCAATAAATGCAGAAGAACAAACAAAATCAATCCCCGACTGAGAATTCAGTCGCATTTGAACGGGTTAACCCGATTGAATTTCTAGGTGGGTCATCGCTTGATTTTAAATCAATCAAATTTATTTGTTAATTGAAAAGAAGAATTTGGATTAAATTCCATTGTTGATTAAAAAACATCTTAATTCCTAATCAAAAAAAATTTCAATTAGGAATTACATTGAATTGTTAATTGAACCTAAATTCATTGGAGTTTTAATTGAATCACGTCTAACTCTGATTCGCATGAATTCTGTAACAAAACGAAATGATTCTTCGAAGAAATTGTTCCTCATAAGGCCAATTACTTGTAATGTTTTATCAATTGCACTAATGTTTTGCAATTACAAAACGATATGGAAAATCGATATAGACTCATTAATTCTGCACCAATTGATGTTGCACCAATATCGGCGCATTCTCGTCCACGTGACACAGTAAATGATTCTTCCAACTCTTCCTCCCTGCTGCCGTAACTTTGGCGCACTACGGCAAGCAGGTTTTCACGACCATGATTCCGATGTCGGTTGATTACTGATTCCGTAGTCAGCGAACGCCGCACCAATTCTGGCACATAGTCTTCTGTCTATCCAGCATATCTAACATACTGATATATCTCTCCAATTCTGATTTAGTACTGGCGCAGTTGACCTCACTGAAAAGTGTGTGTTCAACGTCAAGAAAAACCGATAAGAATGCCCTATTCTTCCTGGAATTAGATACTGTGAATTGTGGTTACTTTTGCTCTTACGACCTCACTCTTTACCCCATCATATTTCCATACAAAACGTACCTAATCAAATGTTTTGTTTTCGGCGTTGGGCCAGAAGGATAGAAATTCAGAGTTCAATTTATTATGGGAAGATTATTTCAATGGAGTAACGAACCGACTTTCTTATGAAATTTTTTATAAAACATTTTTAACTCAATCAGAATTTTGTTATCATTTTATAAAAGATTTGATGGTCCAGGTCAGTCTGCTTCTCGGTTATGAAGTAACATAGTAAATTTAATTTTAAAAATTTCTCTTAGGACAAAGTAACTCCGTAAGCACCAAAATGCGAAGAATCTTTTCTGGATGTGCATGAAAAGTAATGGAACTATATATTGCTAATTTCATTACAACGAAGGCGGTAGGGTGTAAAATCTGTAGGGTGATTATGATTACTGCAGCAACCTAGTTGCGTGAACATGAGGTACAATGTAAAATATTACATATCTTCTGATGTTAATTTTATTGGTTTCGCATCAACATGAAAATGTATGCAGATTTCATAGCGATTTCTGAAGAATTTAAATCCCATATTCATTCATATTTATATAATTTGAAGGAAAATGTTTCCATATATACAGTAGAGTATTCTTCATATTAAATGTGTTGATCAATTTTTATGGTTTATCATTTTCTGATCTCTTTTCCATAGTAGAGTTTTATAATGTTGGAACATAGCCAGAATCGTAGGTTATTGCGAAACGTAATAGGAGGAGGGCTGAACAAACATTAAAACAGGACAAAGAAAATCCATTGATGAAAATGAAACAATGTTTGCTTTCTATTCCAGAACTCGCATTATTCGCTCTTATTGTTCACCTTAGTTTCACGACCTAGACTTCGCTTATGACGGACTAACGAGACGAGGAAGGAACTACTTAATTGAAAATTGAATACGTTACAAATTATTGAGGTTTTTTCTTTCGCTAGATTATTTTTCAGGAAATATTGAAAAAAATCTAATGGAATAATCAACTCATATCACTCTTTCAGTTCTCTATGCTTCAAGTGATATCGGGTATCTTCTCATCCCCGAATTAGTATGAAAATTTTGAATGAATTTTAAAAAGGAAAGTGCCAAATGCCGAACATTATATGAAGTTTCATCTCTGTTGGTTTTTAAGAACTCTAAACAATTTGAATCACATTTTCACGTAGACACGTCGACCCCTGATTCAACAGTATCTTCTTTCAATAAAAAGTTTGAGGAGGAAAAAACTTATGACGTGGAAAATTTTGTCTGATTCTCATTCTCCTTAGATTTCAATGTTAAAACTTAGTACATTCTTATCATGAAATCTCAACAATATGATTCAATGATAGATTAGCAACTAATGCTACACTGAGAGAAATTTAAGGTCAAATTTAATATGGTACCTCCAAACGGATCAGGGTGAGTTTATGATGGAATGTACTATAAAATGAGGATAAAGTGCTGATTGAATCTGCAATAATTTATAATCAATTTCATTGGGAAGTTCCTGTATTGCTATAATTCCATAGTAAGGTAAACATGTTGCTGAAGTTTGAATCGTTTATTGAAACGAATTCGTAAACGATTAGCGAAATATTCAGCTATTAAAGGCCCAAAATCTTGTAGTATATCCTTCAAACGATGTTTTCCATTCCGAAGAATTCATTTGAGAAGATCAATAATAATAAATCATCAGATTTTGTGAGTTTGAATGTTCGTTTCTTTTCTATAAATGATTCAAACTCCAGCAATATAGGGGAACTCCAAATTGTTCTCCATATGGTACAAATGGTCAGGAGTGGATTATTTCCTGAATCTCAGCAAATGGAAAAACTGGCATCAAGTTTGACAATAACATCCTGATAAGACCTGAATTAAGATAAAAAAATACGTGCATTACGAGAATCATCTGTCTACGTATACGAAACCACGAGATCGTACGCTAATCTCAACATGTTCCACTCTTACGCCTCGCATACGTAGACAGAAAAGAAATATTGGTCATACAATTCTACGGTTTCCTCAAACAAATAGCGTTCGAATGAATGACATTGAGCTACATGGACTTCCTGTAGATATCCGTAGAGTTGAGAATTGAAAGAATCAAAAAATATCGAGTCAATGAGATAATCAGAGCATACGAACGAATCTAGAGTATCTCATAATTTTTTATTAATTCAACATTAATATATGACAATCTTGCAACGTTCTATCACGTTCTTCGAAGTCTTCAAACTACACTTCTGTTCATTTCGATACACTCTTATCAGTTTGATTCAGAGAATCGATAGCACGGCAATTCTCATCAAGCTATTCCATTTTTCCACGTGATCTAAATTTATACAAAAAGTACAATTTAAAGTGATCGCATTCCTTTTTCCGCATATTAGTTCAATTTGAAAGCAATCAACATACGCTGATGAAACTTCTTTTACGTATCAACGTAACTGATACTCTGATTAGCATCATTTTTTTTTGTTAATTTATTACTCACTTGACGTGTGACAATTTATTTTGCGTATGACTTCCATGCATCGAAACACCTGTCGGCGATGATGTAATTCACTTGACATTTTTGCTAACATTTCTTTCCTGAAGCAAAGTCGAAGTATCCACAAAATAAAATTCTTCCAACTACATTGTATTTAAATAGATCAGTGTGTTTGAAATTATTCTTTCGCATATTCCATTCTCTTTCAATTTTCGAAATATAAATTTGAATAGATTGATTAATCCGGATTTTTTGAATTTCATCTTTTAAACCTCAAATCGCCTAAAATCTTATGACATAAAATTACAGATTATTCTCCTGTAAGAAAATTCATGACGTTTAAAGGTTCATTCATTCATAAGAAAGACATAGATTATCAATATAATTTTCCATATTTATCATTCTTCTATTGTCATACACTGAAAAAGAATTCATTCCAGTCAAATAAATATTTGTTTGTCCTGTACCAAAGAAATATTTATTAGAATTAACAAACTATTCTTTGGAACCAAAATAATTTATTGGAATCAAATAAACGATTAAAACCATCTATTCAATTCAAATAAATTATTTTGGTTCCAAAGAATATTTTGTTAATTCTAATCAATATTTCTTTGGTACAGGACAAATAAATATTTATTTAACTGGAATAAATTTTTTTTTCAGTGTATAAGTATATATTATAAACAAAACATTGAATTACTATATATAACATTCCCATCAATGAAATTCCAATAAAACCCGCAAAGAGCAGATCTGTAATCATGAAATCAATGCTAAAACACGCGGAACAGGCCATAGAATACATTTTTGTGATACATTAAAAGTCAATGAAATTGATCAATTGAATGAAATAATGAATTTATGTTTCAGTACATGCAAACTTCAAATAGAGTTCGAGTATCGGAATCATCAAAGGCCAAGGAATCATTTGAAAAAGTACCGTTCATCACTGCAGCTCTCACTCACTTAGGATTTTACATCCTTATGTTTTTAGGATTTATAAATCAATTGCTTTTCACACCGAAAGTAGCGCGAGAGAAGAATAGAGAGGTGAGCAAAGAAAATGAGTTCACGTTCTTGCTATTCCCTGTTGTAAAAGTGTGATGGAATTTTCTAATATTAACAATACACATGTACGAGTACACCTACAGCATGTTGTTATGTATCTAAATTATCGTTCAAGCATCATCGCGTGCTTGGGCGGTATCACGTTTACGAATAATGACTACATTGACTTGGCTTTTCAGGGTTACGCTCCGCTCTATGAAAAATTTGAAAGTTTCTACCTCCGTTACGTGTATAGAAGAGTAAAAGATTGCTGGGATAGGCCAATATGTTCAGTTCCTGGAGCAATGGTTACATTAAAGGATCGTATAACTCGTGATTATGGCTGGACGTTTGAGTGAGTTCATTTGATTTACAAAAAAAAATTATGATACATTCTCTCACTTTGAGAGAAATAGAATGATAAAAACTACTAATTTGATGGAAAAGGTGAATTGACTAAGGAAATTCGTGAGATATATGTATATTGGGAAGGTTTCGTATGGGAATAATACGTATTGACGGTTTGATACCCAAACGGCAAAAGGTCGATTGTATCGCTAAATGCATAGCAACGTACGTTGTGAACGCTCGAATTGTCATCGTGTTGTTGGGAAGTTGCTCGGACACTTCAAGGTCTCAATTATGTATCCATTGAATCCTCAGCAACATTATGAGAATTGGAATAAAAGTTGCCCAGCAACTTTTACTGTCTGGGTAAAAGTTGAATTCTAGAAAGTGTGGGATACGTAGAGGAAAATGATTGGAATGATGGGACTAGATGTCAATCTGATACCGAGATCAATGATTAAACATCGACATAGGCATCTTTTTTGTTGAAAGAGAGCTTATAATTCTCCGCTTCGGTTAAAAAACTATAGTACTCCAAGAAAAAACGAACCACCATACCACGAACCACGTTCATGGGTTTTACCTGACGTTCCAGTACAACCGAACCGTAACGATCTACAGATTTTAACTCAACAGGACATGGACAGGATTGGCACAAAATTGGAGCAGGAAATCTCTCGGGAGTTGATTTATGCCAAGCTACAGACTCGTGAATTTGAACGATTCCGATTGATACAAGGTCGAAGGCAGATCAATTGAAAATTTGTTTCAACGTAGCTATATTTCAAATTTGTTACTATTATTAAAATATTTTGTTTTGACCCCCAAACTTTTGTGAACTGAACGAAACTGTTGTTGTTTCAATCAGAGAATTTTTGAAACACACATTTTTTTGCCACAACAAACCATTGTTTTCAGTGAATTTTCAATCAATTCGTATTACTAACAAAAGTTTATAGTTCCAACTGATCTGGACCAAAATACAAAGCTCATTGCAGCTCGTTTTGCGAATTGATAGAAGAATAATGGATTCACTAAAACCTTGTATGAATATTGTAACAAAAACAGATAGATTGTCATTAGCCAGCCAAGAGCAATCGAATGCTAAAAGCTGACAAATTTTGCTCATCTTTTCTTCTCATGCATATGCAATAAAATATGAAACTTCAATATTAATAATTCCCATCAAAGCGTATAGCAATTCACACACGGAGAGAATAAAATAATAAACATTGCGATATGCCGTTGATTGGATTGCTACCATAAAAATCGCATAAAACGTAGGCATCACTTGTTTTCGAGGTAGTCAGCACCACGAAACATCGTAACCCTTGTGATGTATTCTTCTTTGAAAATTTCACATCGGAATCATTACTGTTTAATTCTCTCCGTGCAGCCCGTTAGAGGAAAAGTTTGAGTTTTCATATTGGCCAGTTTGTTTGAAGAGGAATTGAACGGAATCAAATAAAGTCAATGCATAGAAACTTTTCATAGTTTACAGGATTTTGAGAAACCAAGTCTCAATGATTTTATTAGATTATTTTGGACTGAATGGGAGGAAAGATACGAAATAATTAGCAGCATGTCGATGTTAATATTTTTTTAAAGATACGATCGTACCGTGCAGTACAGTATTATGTACCAATAACTTCATGATGCAGGGCTTGTAGTGTTTCTGCTTGCCTAGAAATTGAAGCAGAAATGCATCTAGAAAGAATAACTGATGCCCGAGTCAAAAAGTGAAACCTGATCTAGCTCTGATTCGTGGCGTATTACGGAGTGAATCAGGTTTGATTTTATTTTTAACCCTGATCTCACCGTGTTCTCAACCTGATCTTGTTGTCAAACTTCTCATTCGACCTGATTAAACTCTGGATCGTTGCGTATTACGGAGTTAATCAGGCTCTAAAAAGTATTACAATTTTTCGACTCGGTCGGACTCTGGGAATTATGCAGGTTGATAATACGCGCACACATACGGCAGTATTTGAATTGACAGCTCCAGGTTAATTATTCATGATATTGTTCCTTTCTTCAATAATAACACAGGACGTCCATAGGATATCTTCGTAGAGGAGACCAGGTACAGTTGAAACACGAGAAATATCTTGCTAATTGTTTGCGTATTAAGTGAACCACGCAATATGTGATGATCGATGCGACACTGAAACTCGTGTTCGGACCCGGTGTCCATCATTTCATTCCTCCCTGGATTCTTCTTCCCATTGCCAAGAATTGACGAGATATTTGTTCTATTCCAACCGTACCCACTAACCGTAGCCACATTGGCTTCACTAATTGACAAACCACCATCATCGAGAGATTCATTCCTAGCAGGAATCACTTTTGTCATTTTCTAGGCCTTGCAAAATCCCACTAGGCCCTTGTGAGAGACTTGCGACGCTTGATAAAGCCTTGTAATCGCGTAGAGAATGACTAGAGTGATTCTACAAGGGATCCTCTGAGATATTGAAAGATTGCCCAACAAATACTTCACTGTACACCTATTCGTTGACCTTTCATTGATAGAAGAGGCCAAGATTTAAGTAGTTGTTTGTTTCTTGCAGTGAAAAGAGCGATACCCATTGAGCTTTTTCCCACCTTGGTAGATTCAATTGAAACATCATGGTCACATCCTGATGTTTTTCCAGAGATCTCACCTGAGAGATTTCGCAGACCGAGCATCTCTGATCCTCAGCCACTTAAGTTGAAGCGAATTCCGTTAGGGAAAAGGTGGGTAGTTGTTGTCTCAAAGAGCTATTCACTCACTTGAATAAATAAGGCCAACGCCTGAACTTTTGCAAACTGGGAGCGGTCAGTTCTAGATCGTTGCTATGGTTTATCATTTGATTCATTCTCCCATTATAATCCTGCGAGTAGCTAGGAAACAGACCCACATGTATAATCAAAAGCTAGATACAACGGGATGCAGATGTGCCCAAGTGTTTCAAGATCACGTTTCACTACCTAATTTCCCCTTAGTGTGCTACTCAGTACGGTACACTGCCCCTTGAATTGGAGTCAAGTGGACTACTGTTGCTCGATCACTAAAGGTACCCACCATGTAGAATACACTAACGGACAGGGCACCTGTTCCTGAGAAGGATTATAGCACACACTCTGACCACAGATCTGACTCTGGAGTGAATTCAACTAGTGGAACACGGATAATTCGTTCCGTTAGTCATAACAAATATAGTAGATATATCTAAAATAAATTACTCTTCGTGAAGGTACTAATGAATTATCAAAATCAGTTTCTTTGCCACCATCAAAGTAGTTTTTGTGATTTTAATGCTGTCAGTGTTTTGAGATATAATTGGAACGAATTTTCTTCTTATAGATTCACTGGAACTGAAACCCGTTGTATAAATTTAGGATCATATAATTATTTAGGGTTCGCCGAATCGACAGGTGAATGTGCTGAACAAAGTATTAATACTCTCAGACGATATGGTTGCGGTATTTGCAGTACACGTCTAGAATTAGGTGAGCATATATGGATTTCCATTTGAGCATGAATTTTTAAATTTGAATAAAAATGTTAACTGATACATCTCTCAAATATATGAGAGGTATAACTGTAATAACATACCGTAAAATGGGTTACTTTTGAATTTTAATGCCAAGCAAAAAAAGGCCAAAAATTGTCGTCACACTTTGAACAATTTTTGTCTTATGGAATCCAGTCGGAAACTGATTGACTTCCCACCTAGTTTTGTCAAAAATCATTCAATTGGAATATTCTGTCAAAAACTGACAGCCATTTGCTAAGATGGTTTTGTTTGAAATTCATATCCTGTGATATGCAGTTGAAAACTAACAAACACTTTCCTCCTCCTAAGTTGTAACACGATGTTCCCAATTTGATAATTCCGAACGAAACCAAATAGAAATTTTGTCAGTTTTTGACTGAATTTCCCAGGACAAAAACTATTCAAATCTTATTTAGAAAATTTCTTGTCTGATATTGCCAGGCATTTTCAGTAGGGATATGAAAAGGTCGTAATTTTTGAAACGAGAACTTGAAATGTTCAAACGTTAAATTATTAATCAACAATGCTTCTCATAACTGTTTTCTTTAATTTGATAGAGCAAATATTTTTGCGCAGGACTCATTTTTCATAAGAAATTGCATTTTGAAGGAAAAAACTAACATTTTGTTATGGTACGCTGAAAAAAAGATGGTTCCTGCAACCACTTTCAATTACAACTAACCTCACAGATAGTCAGAGTAACCATTCGTATAGTTATCATAAGCCTATAATATTCAGGTGATGAAATTATACAAATCATCCCTCTGTCTGTGAGGTTACAGGGAAGAAAATAAATAGGTGCAGCAACTACTTAAATAGTCGATTTTCGACCATCTACTTAAGTAGTTGCTGCAGCTACTTAGTAGTCAGGACAAGTAACTCGAGAGTTGCGCTAACTAACGTAAATACCTGAGGTATTTTGAATTAGTTGAGACAGCTAACGTGTTACTTGTCCTGGCTACTAATTAGCTGCAGCAACTACTTAAGTAGATGGTCGAAAATCGACTATTTAAGTAGTTGCTGCCACTATTTCTCTTTTCCCGTGCAGTTGTAATTGAAATAAGTTTGGATGGTTACAGAAACCATAATTTTTTCCAGTGTATGATATGATATTTGTGTGAATTCGACATTGATGCGATGTCAAATTCACATTGACATCCGAAACTCATCGGAATGTTCAGCTTGATCAATTCGATGTCGAGTCGATCAGGCTCAGAATTTCAATGTGTAAATATAGATGTTTCATATCAAATCAACCAATATTCCAATAAATGCCGCATGCGAACGTCCCATGGATGTACTCAGCAAAGAGTGGAAGAGGGCAATCGCCCCTTCTTGCCTCTTTACCTCAAATAGCATGATATGCCCTGCTTAGGGATGGACTGGCTCCTAAATTTCAATGTAGAAACCATGTTCACTGACCCTTGGCGAATGAAGAAGAAATGGCCCAAGACATGCAAACACGGTAGCCCAAAAATCCAACAGTCCATGTGGTATTTTCGACCTCTTCACGTGGTTGGTCTGCCCATGGCACGCTCCTATAGGACTTGCATTCAAACTATAATTCAAATTTTGGGTACAGCCTTGCGTTTTATCTCATCTCGTTTTGATTTACTTAATTTTGCAGTTAACAACACAAAATTCTATGAACTCTGATAGCTTATATAAAATGCTAACCCTTTCAAGCATACTTCAGTATATAAAAAATACTAGATAGACCGTGTAATTGTTTTCCTGCTCGACGAGAACACGTGAAAGAGAGCTATGCGCTATGATAGTTCGTCACAGATCCACAAGCCGTACGTCTACATCACAGTTCTCGGAGTTTTATATTATACTGTAGTCGATAAAATTCAATCCGCTCTATTAAAAAAAGCCTCAACTTCTTTCCTCAAGGGGAATCTTTTTTATTCCTCCTTTATTTGGTGAGAAAATGGTATAAGTGCAGTGTCAATTGTTATGAAATTTTATCTACGATCAAATATCCAAATCAATGCCATTCAATTCAATGAAATCGAATGGAATTGAATTCGCCAATAACGTGTCCCAGTTTTCAATCAGATTGTACAAGTTCCAATGGGGTTTTCGTTAAAAAATTGTATTGAATTCGACCAAATCCATCTCAAGAGATTGACTCAATCGAGGATATCTCTTCAGTGCATAGAATTCGAATAGCTGCTCACGGAGAAAAAGGAATTCGCTGTGGCAGCGAAATCTACTCTTGCTGGGTTCCTTTGGCCAGAGCAGCAAATTTTTGGCTGTGACAGCAAACTATTTGCTGTTCCAGCAATCTTGTTGGCTGCGACAGCGAATTTTTAGCTGTGGCAGCAAAAAATGTTTGCTATCCCAGCAAAATTTGTTTGCTATTCTGTATATAATACTGAAAATTTGCTGGTGGAGCAAACATTTTTTGCTGCCACAGCTAAAAAATTGCTATCGTAGCTAACACGATTGCTGTTATAGCAAATTTTTAGCTAGGTCAGCAAAAAATTTTGCTATTCTATATATAATACCTCGATTTGCTGCGTCAGCAAATTTTTTCTCTCCGTGCTGTAAACTACACTGTTAGAAATTTCTTGAATTTTCATTCATTTTTCAAGTACACTTGTAAATTAAATTTCCAATTCACGGTGATGGAATTAGGATTTCAATCACATGTAATTGAATTTTAAATTTTTGCTATATTATATTACTCATAATAGTACAGTTTATTAAGTGAATTTTCATTCAAATGTTATTGAAATTTCAAGAACTTTCTCAATCACGTGAGTGGAAATTACTTCCATCACATGTGATTGGAACTTCATTGGGAAATTTCTAACAGTGTCCAAATCATGAGTAGGCCATTTATATCATCCCTTGATCAAATATAGTAATGGTAGAATAATGAAGATTATATAATAATAGTTTCCATATAACATATCCATAGGAGAACACAATCTACTGGTTGCGATATTTCCTAGCGCGCGTTGTCTAAAAAACAAGTGATGTCTGCGTTCAACGTGTTCGTTTTAAGGATTGTAATTCAGAACCGATTCTTTCTTTTTTCATAGAAAAAGTATCTAGTTCTTATAGATTTGTATGTAAGGTAGATAAAAATTCGATATAATTTCTATACACAAGAATCGATTCAGAATTACCATCCATAGTTCAGTCCGTTGGCTCACGACGGTAGTAACCCAATGCGTATCGTATGTTCAGATGTTCATATCGTGATGGGTTAATATAAAATTCGTACGTACAAATGTGTGTATGGTGCTTTAGTTCTGTGAGTTCAGAAGATCTCGAACGAACGTTTGTAGACATCAACTGAAAATCTGATCACTTGCTTTTGATTTTCGTGATAATAAAACCAAAATATAATAATAAAAAGGAATGATTAACAGAATGATACTGCGAGAATTTTGGAGAATGGAAAATATTTAAATGTTCCAAACAAAAAGTATATCTTGAACAATACCGAAACAACACACTCTGAATTTATAAGGTACAATAAGTACAAAGTAGAGCTTACTGACTAATCGTAGATATTACAGGGTGGAATCATGTGAAAAAAGATTTGAATTATCACAAAATGGTTAAAGAAATAGGTGTACAATTTCATTTCGGGTCTGATAACTAACATTTAGCTGCAGTAATGAATCTAATGCGCACTCTGATCGAAGTTGATCTCACAATCAGTGGGGTTTGATTTTTAATCGTCAAATGAATATTTGCTCCCTTTTTGTGTCTTCAAGGAACAAAAATTTCATTACAAATGCATTAACCAATTAACTGGTTATCAGGAATTAAATTCATTTATGGCACATATGTGAAATACCAGTTATCATTTAGATATCTTAAATATATGTCTAGCCAAGAGTTCTATGAGATGTCTTTGAGATTCTTGTCAATGCATCATTAAGATATCTCAACGTTAGCTACAACATCAATATTTTTCACATTTTTCAGGAAACATGCCCATTCACGAGGAACTGGAGAAGTTGACAGCAAAATTTTTAGGAGTGGAAGATGCGATAGTGTTTGGTATGGGATTTGCTACCAACTCATTGAATTTACCTTCGTTGATCAATAAAGGTTGTTTAGTGCTGAGCGATGAAAAAAATCACGCATCTCTCATCCTTGGCTTAAGACTTTCAGGCGCAGTTATTCACGTCTTCAAGCACAACAGTACGTACTCGAATCAACCACATCGTATCGCTTTATAACCTCCAGTTTATTATACAATCAGGAATTATTTGATTACAGATATTGAAAATTTGGAGAACTGTTTGAAAAAAGCTATAGTCACAGGGCAACCGGGAACTGGTCAACCATGGAAAAAGATTTTCATTGTAGTTGAGGGAATTTATTCGATGGAAGGTTCAATAGTTCATCTACCTGAAATTTTACAGCTCAAAAATAAGTACAAAGTACGTGAAAAATCTTGTGAGCGGTGTGCTAAAATAACAAGGATCAAATTTTCAACACTTCTTTCCTTTTTAGGCCTATTTATATCTGGATGAAGCTCACAGCACAGGAGCTATGGGAAAACGTGGCAGAGGAGTGTGCGATTATTATGGGATTGATCCACGACAGGTTGACATATTAATGGGAACATTCACAAAAAGTTTTGGATCCGCTGGTGGATATATAGCAGGAACAAAGGTAAACGATAACAAAACGCATAACCGAATCAAAATCTCGTGAAAAAATTATAACATAAGACATGTACATATTTATTAGATATCTTTTAAATTAAAATAACAACAACTCATGTTCTATACTTGGAGTGATTCCCATGAATTTGAAATATTTTTCTCTGATCCATATAAATTTTCCTAAAACAATTGAAGGAGTTTAAAATGCTTTTATTATCACATAACACCAAACACGTTATTACGTTCTGTTTCAGGCACTAATTAATCATTTAAGAATACACAGTCATGCTCATACATACGCCTCTTCGATGTCTCCACCTGTAGCTCAACAGATTATCACTTCAATGAGAATTATTGCCGGCGAAGATGGGACTGACAACGGCAGAAAACGTACTAAACAATTAGCAAGAAATACGCGATATTTCAGACGGAGGTTGCATCAAATGGGTCTCATTATTTATGGAAATGAAGATTCCCCGGTAGTACCTATGCTATCATATTTGTTTTCCAAAAGTAGGTCAGTACATCAGATTTTTTCCAAAAATCAAAATGCGATAAAAGTACCCTCAAATGGATACTCGCGCCGGAACTTTACCCAAATCTTTTCAATAACATTATGGGGATATATGTCAATATTTGCAGGATTTGTTTCGTACCGTGGCTCCTTTGTAAGTTCTTCTTTGACGTTTTATTTCAAATTACTTCCATACAATTCAAATATCTTCATGGATATCACACAGAAACATATTCCAAGTAAAACAAAGTATTACTAAATGGCTAAATTCCCGGCGCTGGTATTACTCTGAGCGCAAGAAACAAAATTGATTATCACAATAAAAAAAGTAATAATTTCATTTCTTTCAACAGTGCGGTGGTGCGTACTCTTACAACTAGAAACATAGCAGCGGTTGGAGTTGGATTCCCAGCTACTCCTTTGATGGAGGGTAGAATAAGGTTTTGTCTTTCCGCCGCTCATACGAAGGAACAGTTGGATTATGTGAGTAATGATGATTAATCCCCGTATAATTGGATTCAAACTTTACACTTGATTACAATTTTGGATTGAAACCGAAACTACAAATGAGGAAAAAAACAAAAAGATCTTGTTGGAGTTTGAATAATCGTTTATCGAAACGATTTTTCAATTAAATATCAAAATACTATCACATACACGCTTTTGTTTTTCCTAGATTATGTTTATTTAGGGTTTCTCATTAAAAGGAATTGAACCTGAAGCATTGTTATCCATTTTATATAAGATTTTGTCATATTTTAGTATAAATTCGTAACGATAAACAATTCAAATTCCAATGCCATCAAAAACAAATTTTCATTCTTAATTTTTTAAATTAAACGTTGAATATATAATAACTGATAGATATTCTCAGTTATTCCCACTTTGAAACGACGAGAAAGATTTGATTGAATATGATATTAAAATATGTTGCAGGTATTATTACATATCGAGGATATAGCAAATCAATTAGGCCTCAAGTTTTCAAGGAAACCTCGTGATCCTAATCCAGTAGAATATTATTCTGACAGTGAAACCGAATGATCTACCTCGTAATTTAAGGATCCACTATTTATTGTCTTCAATGAATAATTGAAACATTTCGGCACAGTAAAGAAGTGCTGCAAATATTGAGATACGCCTTAACAAAGAGACAAACGATAAGAAATTAGATTGAAATTTACAAATTCGTTCTTTGTAAAAACTCAAATTTCAATTATCCTTAAGGGATACTCCGGAAACTGCATTTCATTCATCTTCTTCGATCACGGAATTTTACTTACTTTTGATCGAAGAACTCACATGAGGGCAGAAAATGCGGTTTTTGAGATTTCTTGAGCACACGAGGAGCACATCAATGACATGATAACATAATATAAAATATTCTTCCGATCGATACAGCGAGAACCAATACGTTGGAATAATTCAATAATATCTTCCCGTATGTTGATCACTACTGAATTCTAAGCTGCTTCAGTATTTATAAAATATTTTATGTCAAGATTTATACACATTAAGTATTATTATTTCGAGCTACACTTTAAAAATTATGGAAAGCTTTTCTTTGTTTTAATGACGTCTCGCATCCCCTGATAGTAAGAGTGTTTCCATCAAAAATAGAAGATTTTCTTCTCCTTTTAAGGGAATACTAGGGGCCCCTGACGATGCAACCTAAATCGAATATTTTATTGGTTACATCTTCACAGGTCGCTGGTATCATCTTAAAGAATGCCTTATTCGGAAGACATCTGTCAGCTTTTTGGATGTTGAATTTTTCAAATGTGATGGAAAAGTCTATTAAATCATGGTGAAAAAGTTCCCATTTATGGGGGACATTGCTGTCACTATTTTTGAAGGAACATTCCATAATGAGTTTTTAGAGTGTAACGCGGTACGTTACATGAGAGAATCAAACTCATATCTGATAACGCATGTTATTCATCGACGATACAATAAATACAATATGGCAATAATAAAGTGTACATATACATCATGAAAACTTGAATGTACATTACTTCGTAACGTTTCTTGGAAGATACTCCTTTACATAACGATAAGAATTATATACCATTCTATAAAAATTATTTAAGAATTTCGATTCTTTTATGCTTGATATCTTCCAAATTGAGAAAGAATTGTGATCAGATCACACAAAAGCCTGACTTTCGCGTATAAAATGTATCACTCTAAATCTAAATATATTTAATATTTAAAGTATTTTATTTTTATTATTATTATTATATTCAACATTCCATTTTTCAAAGAACGTTATTCATTTTGTAACAGAAATAATGATTATTCTCACTCCACACGAAGATGAGAATTTCATTTTCATACAGCACGCTTATATATTATAGAGTTTCATATTTTCTAGAGAATTTTGCTGTTTTATGATGAACAATATGATTTTGAGGAATCTTTCCGACAAACAATCGTTGACAACTTCGAGTATCTCACAAGACACACTTGAATACCTTAGAAAAAAAATCTGTAATCTATCACAATGAAAAACATAAATTTCCACTTTGAATCTAATTGATACGCTTAATTTTATAAGAACATATCACGTTTAATACAACAAGATTATTTTTTATAAGTATACATTGTATACGCTTTGTATACGGATAGAATAATCAGTTTCGTCATGTAGGATTCTCCAGGAAATAGAGAACTTTTTAATATACATTTTTCTCCCTGAGGTATGTTCACAGGGAAAATGAATTGAAATGTTTACAACGATTTGAAATGAAATTAAGGGAAGGTGCAATCTGAGGTCATGATTTATTTTAGTTGAAAATGACTGATACATGGGGCAAAATGTTATGTAAATTTCGTAACAGTCGAGTTCGAGTCAATATAAATTTTTCTACAAAGTAAGTTCGATGTAAAGGAAATTCAAAAGAATGAGATAATCACGTATTTCTTTTGATCATCTGTAATGACCAATAATTGGAGGAATACCATATTCTTGGTAACACTTTTGTATCTCAGATCTTTCCAGTGAACTTACAAACCAATAGAATGTAATTTCGTAAGGTTAAATGAATTTAAATTTGAGAATTTCATTTAATCTCACCAAATTTGAGCGACAATTTATCGAATTGACTTGAACATTGTACAAGATTAAATAGATTTTTCAACCAGAAGGAGAAGCCCATGGAATTTTATCTTTTTTAAACCCCAATGTTTAAGTAACTTTCAATGGAATTGTACAAAATTTAACAAAGTTCAATAAAAAGTTGACAAACTTTATTGAATTCTGTTGATGAAAAATAAATCTTTGAAAAATGAAAGAAATTTCTCCATCAGGGTAACTATATTTCTTTCAACATAATTATGTTTCTCCGTGTACCATGCATTGCGCCTATCCTTGTTTTTGTCTGTCTTTCGAATTTTCATCTTTCATACATCATAAATCATTCTTTTTTTTTTCAAAAATCTATATGATCTATGACCTAGATTTGAGAACTTATTGTATGGTACGTAGAAAAATTAAGTATGAATTTATTGTTCTAGCCAAAGATTGATCAACAAAGAACATAAATTCATCCGTATAAAACAGATCAGTGTGATGTTGATCCGTATTGTTATCTTAGTCACCGCAAAAGTGTGAAAATTCAAGTAGCCATATTGATACGTAATCAGGGAGTAATATGAATCAATGCCATACTCGCTTGTTTTATATAGGACAAGCTTTTACGCTATTGAAGAATGTTGAATAATTCGATAATCGTTAAAAATCGTTAACTTCGGATGAATAATTATAGGTACTCATTCAAGGGATTTTTGAACAAAGAAAAAAATGCCGCTCGAAAATATGAGAATTTTTCTTATTTTTTTTATCAAAACAGGAACATTAAGATTTGTAGAAGATATCGAACACTGTGGAAAAAGTAATGGATAGAATTGTCAATCTAAACGCTGAATAGCCCAATTTTACCAAACGCTTTATAAAATTTAACATTCAACATTGAAAATTTCAATTCTATCTGTTACTTTTTCTGCAGTATTCGTAATCTTCCTGTTTCTGATCTACTAAAAACAATAAGAAATAGTTCTATATCTCCAGGCGACATTTTTTTCCGTGAAGAATATGGAATAAGAATATGAAATGTGATTTGATTTTATTCAGAATTTACGCTGATTGATCATATGACAATTTTTATTGTTGAAGAATCCATTCATACAATATTTTTGTGAATTATACTTTTGTATGGTATTTATCATAAATGCCAAATTCTGCTTATTGTAATATTATAAATGCGAAAAACAGAAATCGAACAGTTGCTTTGTAAAACGTATCGTTTTGAATTTATTATAACCAAATCCTATCTCACTGGAATAACTATATGAAGAGAATAATCCAATTACTGTTCACAAGTCTATATTTGATTATGTATTTCTTGTTTCTCAAAACGAAGTCATCCGTTAATGAAACTGACTTGAATTTTACCCATCCTCGTATCTTTTTATAATTGTAGATGCGTATAAAAATTTTGAAAGTACTTTACATGAAATATAATCAGATGTAGACTGTGCAAACGTGAACGCATCGTTCCATTGAACGATGATCGATCAAAATATATTATTATTGAATTATAGAAATGTAAACATCAAAATAGATCGCTTAAATGTAATTCATCTCCTCACGATCGATTATTCAATTTTATTGAATATTTTCCAGCTAACCTCATTTGGTCATTTTTTTTAGAAATTTTCTAACATTTGCATTGAGACGCATTGAGAATTCGCCTACTGTGCAAGGCATTATTGCAGTCATGTTGTAGTAATATAATTAAAAGCTTGAATCTGATTTTCTGAAAATCTGAAATTGTTGGTAGATTTTGAACGGTTTCTGTCTCTGGAAATTCGGTCGAAAACTGATAAAACGGAGTAAACAGTTCATGAATTTTTTAAACCGTTGGAAGTTTAATAACAATTTTTCGCTCGGTTCTGTCTGGCATTTCCAGCAGGACTGCAACAATGTTGTTACTGCAAATATCTCTTTTGTGAAAAACATTGATGATATTTTAATACTGCTTCATAATGTTTTAAACCCGAATTAAAAATCAATCCGTCGCAATGTGCTGTAATACTAGATTCTCATTGGGTGATGTACGATACTCTGTTACGGAATTTTGTAATGTTCAATAATTACATCATTTAGTTAGAAATGACTCCACTGAATGTAGTCGAACAATGATTAATAAGCTTTGATTCTATTTAATCGCTTCAAGAAGGAAAAAAACACACAGCAAAATAAAATTTAACGCATTTCATTAGATCATCGATATTTCTCCAATAAAATTCTCTTGTCTCGTTTACCCTGTAAGTCCCAAGCGAGCTTTGATGAATGCATAGCTTGGGACTTGAGAGGTTTAATGAACGCCAAACACATTGTTTGAATAAAATGAAGATATTCTGTTTCATTCAGTGCTGTGATACGTTTTAATTGCATGGTACCTTACTAAATTCAAAATTGGGGTTCATTCTATGAAAGGTAATTACATGAATCGATGTTATCGAATGAGAAAATCTTTTAGTTACTTTATTGAATAAAAATAAATTTTTACAAATGTTTGTATGTCTATATCTCTCGAGTAATTATGACGAAAAGTCGTTAATTACCTCAATCTATTAGAATGGTCCCTGATAGAGACGATTAAAATTAGAATAATGTGACAAAATTTTATTATATAAGTGAAAATGGGTTCAATGAATATTTTCATCATCTGCATTTACATGAATATATACAAAATCATGCTTTTGAATAAATAATTTATAATAAAATGCCTCGTGATCATTTATTTCAATCTTTTAAATTAATTCAATTCTACATGAATCGGAAAACCTTATTTTATGATGTAACGTGAATCTTGATATAATTCTAAATTTCAATACCGATTCGTGAACTCATTCTAACTCAAATGATGCTCTGATAATGATATTTTTCAAACAACAATGAATTAGAATATTGGTTTTCTTCTGCATGTAAAATCTATGTGGAATTGAAAAATTTTCCAACCAGTAGAATTAAAAATAATACTATCAAGACAAAAAAGAATTCAGATCAGTGAATTAAACATAGAATGAGTTAAAATAAAATATTTTCTGAGTTGAAATAGAATCCTCTGCTGTTGAAAAATTTGAATACCACTTTATACGGTAAGAGAAATTCAAAATCTCTCAATTCAGCTCATGAAAATCATTTATAGCAGTTCAACATTTTACAGAAGATGAAATATAAAGAATTGATAGATTGTGTATGCAATTATAAAACAAGGTCAAAAATTTGATATTTTGATCGCAATGTCAAGAATGATAAAAATTCGATTCACTTTTTCAAACATAGAATATTGACATTTATCGCCAATATATTAATATCCCATGCACGGAACTTGTGATATATTAAGAATCTATGTACACAGATAACGATATAAAAGTTTTGATTTACATTCTATATTATACAATTGGATTTACCAAATGAATTGAAACAAATTTATAAATTCTTATCATAATGAAAAATTGAAAACATTGCATTAAATATCAATGAACCCGAATCTTTCAATTAGATTCAATAATGTTGCCAATGATTTTCTGTATCCTACTTAAAACGATACTATTGCTACATATACAATGATCTGAATCGTAAGGAGGTGCTATCGAAAATATATCTTGAATATGTATTACATTATCCACTTCATGAACTGGGAATCTATTTTCTATAAGCAGTTTCTTAATAGCGTCCTTTTTGTCCTTAAGAACCGATTCTGAGACTGTTTGAGAAGGTGAAACAAACAATTCAGGTATAACAGTCTCATCCTCTGAAGATACATTCAATTGTTTAACAGCATGTCCAAATATTATTTGGAGTGAATAATTATCATTTTTTGGATTCATCAAGACGATACTAAAACAATCATATATGGTATTCGTTCCAAAACATTGAATAATAATGAAAAAACATTTAAAAACATTGAAACCTTGTATTCTAACCTTTCAGTGACAGGATCCACGGTGTAAACAATACCAGAATGAGTATGTCCATCTATTGTTGTGATATTTACTTTTTTATTGACATAACTCTTGAATAAAAGTGGATCATTTCGGAATACTTGATGATCTAAATTCACATTTTCTGCTGCGCACATGATGTCGACTTCAAATCAATTCAAATTTTTACACCCCGTGCCGGTTACAAATTCTCAACAATTGTTTGTAATTGTTTTCAAGACGCAAGATGAATGAGATGAATCGTGTTGTCATTTCTGTTGAATCCAACCAATAAGAACAAAGATTTGAATGTAAAAAGATAGTGTCAGTCACCAACAAACCAACAGTTACAGTTCGTTATCATAATGTTTTCATTATTTTCAAATATTTATTGAATGTCGATTAACTATAAATCATCTACGATATTCGAATAAGATCTGATTTGTTGAATACGATAAATACGATTTTTTGACGTATGTTTGTAACCTATACAGTCTGTATACAATTTTTCTAATGTTATAACCTCAATCAAAATGGTGATATACGGTGTTTACATTGTGTCAAAATCTGGTGGTTTGATTTTCAATCACGATCATAATGTTCCAAAAGTAGAAAGTGAAAGACAGTTTAATTATCCCCTTGATATCAAATTAAATTATGAGAATAAAAAAATTGTAGTAGCATTCGGTCAGAGAGATGGTATTATGGGTAAGAATTCTTCAATTTTACATCTTCACATAATGTTATTTTTCTTTTTATTTATTACCATTTTTACCGTTTTGAAAATTCCTTTATATATGCATCGTAAAAAATATTCAATTAGGTCAATTACCTATGTAAAGATTGGAAAATCATAGTTTCTTGCGGAAGTACTGTGCTTGGCATAGGGAAAAGAAATATTCATTGTGAAAGTACTATAAGTACTCAAAGTTGTGATATCACAGAATTTTGTAAATTGTTCATGCTCAGCATAGATAATAAAGGCATAGGAAGTGCTACGCAGAACATAGGTAACTTCGCTCCCTGTGCCGAGCATGGTAAGAATATAAGAAATTGTATACAATTACATTAAAAACTTCATACTTTTCAATTGTCTAGTGTAGTCATTCAGACATAACTTTTACAAAACTTTTCCCTGAAACATAAAGTATGTCAATTGTCTTTTTTTGGAATAACCCTACCTCCCTTCCAAGTTCATGTTATTTTATAAATTCTCTCTATTTTTTCAGTTTTTCGTGATTTTAGTCATTCCATTCCATTGAGTTATAGATTATCAAATTCAATACATTTTCATTCTTTCCATAGCGGGTCATGTCCTGATGTCGGTCAATGGGAATCCTGTTGTAGGACGTCAACTGGAAGATGGAAGGGATGTTTTGGAAATGTTGGAATCACCTGACAATTTCCCCGTCACGTTGAAATTCGGTCGAGCAAAAATGACAACAAACGAAAAGATATTTTTAGCTTCTATGTTTTATCCATTATTTGCTATAGCTAGTCAACTGAGTCCAGAACCAAGGTGTTCTGGAATAGAAGTACTTGAAGCAGACACGTTTCGATTATACTGTTATCAAACTCTAACAGGGATCAAATTTATGATTGTGGCGGATCCCTTGCAACCAGGGATGGAAATCCTTTCCAAAAGAGTATACGAGTTATATGCTGATTATGCGCTCAAAAATCCATTCTATTCGTTAGAAATGCCTATTAGATGTGAACTTTTTGAAACCAATTTGCAAACTTTGTTAGAAACTGTTGAAAAATCTGGTATAAGTAATGTTTAATATTTGGGATGATTAGTGTTTAATATGAAGGAAGAAATATCGAATCAAATATTTTTTGTTCGTATGAGAAAATAAGTTTCTAAAAGAATGAATTTTTGTTATTTTAATCAATGAAAATAGTTGTAATTATGAATATTTGGTGTTCATAAGATGGAGATTATTATATTTATTGAATAACTTCTGTCGAAATAATGTGGCGTTGCTGAAAAATACACATAAATTTGTAATATTATGTAAAATATATATATATATATATTTGAATCTATTCTTCTGTTTATAAGTTGAAAATTGAAGATGGAGATTCAAAAGTATGACAGGAATGTTCATATCTGCTTGTATATATAATTTAAAGGGAAAATAAGAGAAGAAAGTTTTTCTGTGATGAAAATATATTTTAAATTTGGAGATAGTTTGTTTGAAAAATTAAAAAATCATATTGGGTGGTATTAATTTTTTTCAATATTCTATCAGTAAAAGTTTTACTGAAATAAGAATTAAGTTTTTATTTTTTTAGTCGGCGATTAGATTGTTTTTTGTTGTCGATAGGATAAAATTACTCGCACGAAACAATCTATTTTGAAATAGTTGCAATGTATGCTTTCTCAATTCTGATTTTCTGTTGATGATAACAGGAAAAAGGACTCAGAATGGCGATAGTGGAAATAACGACGATATTCGAATGAGTTAATGAAGGTGCTGTAAAAAAATGTGAGCGAGTTACTTTCACATCACTGATTTTGTCGACATTTTTCTATCTTCGCCCCCTTCAATATCAGGTAAGTGTTGACCAATCAAGCGATTTATAACATATTGTTCTATACTGGATTATTTCGGTATGAATCAGTCACACAATTTTCATCTGTTTTAATCTTTATTATTCATTCAAAATTTGATTCATTAGATAATTCAAGAATATTATATAAAAATTAAATTTTTTCTTTTCTTCTTCCATCTGAATACAATTTTTGATTACTTAGAATGATCTTCAATCTTCCTCAAAACAGCTTAAAATACGACAGAAAATCGATTCATACTAAAAAAGACACATGAGTTCTCAATAATCAATACTCCGTTTCAAGCTTGAAAAATAGTTTTACACCAATTCAATCGTCATTCCAATTGAAATATGATAAAATTAGTCACTAAGAATGAATGTTCATATCAGACTTGTAGCCAGGATTAGCTTTGTGGATAGGCCCATCAAATTCAGCAGGGCGGAAAAAGAGTAAACGTTTCGATTCTTTCGAATAACTAAAACCATTTTCAAAAATACATAGAAATCAATGCAAAACAAGCATTTCCCGTTTTGGCTTCTCTCTGGCTACGAATTTGTGGCACCTCAAAACATATGAGAAGACAGAACATGCATTTCTAAGAGAACACAAATCTTCAGAGAATTGTGTTGAACGTTTATGTACATTGAGGATGAGGATTACGTTCTCTCGAAATAAACAACCAATTGAGTACCGTACATGAATAATTTATTTTATTCTCAATTGAGTAGGTATAAATTGCTACAAATAATAACAAAAGCTTTCTCTATTCATATAGTAATCTCATATAATCTGCAAAATCATCATGTTCGAATATTTTCAACATCAAATGAAATGCATACGGAAAGAAGCGATCCGAGTTTTATGGCTGCATCCTTTTCTTTAAAGGAAAAGCAACTTTTTTCACAACTCAAAAATTAGACTGACAATCACTTCAGTAGAATCATCACGTGGATTGAAAATTCTCATTGAGGTATTGATTCATTGAAACAAATTTTTGAAATTCAATTTAGATGCAATTTGTAGCTTTCAGCAGTATAAACTAATTAAAAACTCAAATAATTGAAAAACCACAGTTTTCTTGTAAATGAAATGCATTACGAAGAAATAAAAAAGGAGCCTTATAGCGAAATAATCGAAATAATAATAGCATTGAAGTGGACAAAGCTCACGATCGGATCGGGTTTGCATTTCGAAATGCTTGTAATCGTGAATCGAAAAAGCACAAGTCGAAATTTTTGAATTTAAACTTTTTGAGTTTTCCAAGCTTTATCCACTGCTCATCAGTTACTGATCATGCGTTTCTTCGTTCATACACAACGCGTCAACACTTATTTAATTTTCGTTGGAATTGTTTCGGTTTGGAGCAACTTGGGAGCTGTTGGAAACATTTTTTCTAAAATCTTTATGATATATAACGAATATATTGTACAATCACAAAATAAGTCGATAAATTTATACGGATTATTCAAAATCAGAGGACAATAATTAAAAATTTCGGTAGATATACCATGTTGGAAAAATTTTTGTAAAAATATATTAAAGTTCTCACTTGCGTATTGCTTCATCAACTGCTCCCAAACTTATACTAACTGAAATGAAAAATAATGAATGGAAATATGAGAGATGACTTGAAAATTATTTGCATTATTGCTACTGTTACCACCATCACCATTTGCGATTTTTCTTATGCAATTACGGAGTCTTGTTCCACTGTTTATTTACATCTGGTTCTGGTACCTAGAAAATATTGAATAGATAATGATAGTTATAAAGGATTCGTTCGGAATAATTCAGGAGTTTGAGAAGAATTTATAATGAAACTGCAATTTTTTTTTGCATATGAGCCAAGTAAATTCAAATCATGATTGATTCCAATTTCAGTGGTGAGGAAGTTGTTTTTTTGTTGAAATAATATTCTCATTAAAACCACGAAGGATCTAATGTTGGTCTCACTGCACTGTTCTTTCTGCATGTTTTTCATTGGAGAAATGCATAACTAATCAGTATGAATTACGTATGACTCATATGTAAATCAATTATGCTAGTTTTTTGCGATGAGACTTAATTTATTGAATACCTTCATCGTTAACTCATCCGTGCATGCCATACGAATACGTGCACTGGTAGCTGGAGCATCGAGTCTAAAATGATTTGGAAGATTCACGTCTTTGCGTGCTGCTTTGATTGCTTCTTTAATTGCGAAGAAAACCGCAGATGATAAGAACAAAGGAGGTTCTCCTACAGCCTGTTATATTATGGAAAGTAATTATCATTATTTTATGATTGATTTAGTCTCTGATTTACAAATCTAATTACATTTTCTGATATTCCATATCCTTCGTTTTAGTTATACCAATGAAAAATATTAATAAGATTAATTCATTTTTCTATAAAGAGCTGTTCTTGCGGCCAGAATTATAAATGAGAAATTGTGAAATCCTGTTTCAAATAGACATATCAAACCGCATAAACTTCTCGGTTTTATCTGTTTTGGTGGAATTTTATAACTTGTTGGTACCAGATAAAATCCCATCAAAACTCATAGATGTTGTTTCAAGTACACATTACAAAACTCGTGAAAACTGATTAAACTAAATCGAAAAACTTTTCCTAATTTTGTTCCTCAGTATCTACAAATCATATATAAGGAAACCCAAATTTATATACAGAGTCTAATCTTGGGTATTCATTTGATTGTTATTTCATGAATCAATTAAAAACTCTGCAAATTGATAGGCACAAAGCTTCCTCGTTTCTGTCCAAATAGCATCCGAACGTATTTTATATACACATTTCGATTATTGGGCAGAGATTTTGGGTAAAAATACGCTCGAATGGTATTTAGACAGAAACGAGGAAGCTTTGTGCCTATTAATCGGCAGTGTTTTTACACGAGTTCATAAAAAGCTCGAAATGATGCAAAACCGAATATCGCGAGAATCCAAAATTTCAGACATTTGAGAGTACTAAAAACACATCTGGTATATTCATTCGTATTTTTTTCTGAACGTTTTATGAATTATATGCAGAACTCTGGAAGAATTTTTCACGCATTCTATGTGTTCATGAAGAAGTTTGAGAGAATTAGAAAAAAATAGTTCATTTAGAATACTTATTCAGAACTCTTTTCGATCATATGTGCTGTGTGGGAAGATCACTATCAGCCCAACACATAATCGAGGTAAAAATCTAATAATTGGATCATAAAAACGGAAGATATCCATCCCAATAAAAACTTTTGAAAACATCTTCAAACAATGCAGATTGCTGAGGGCTCTTTCTCCACATTTCTCAACCGATTGCGATGAAACTCACGTGGGACTACTATGGGATCATAACTGAACTGTGGTATAAATTTCATTGCAATCGTATAACAGGGAACGAAAACATGCCCTTGTCCCAAAATCACAATTTTTGATAACATATTTCCTTTTGTCTCCCGCTTTCTTGTAAGGGTCAAGTTGAAACTCATATGGGACTAGTATGAACAAAAAAAGAACAGGAAAATACCTTCGAAGAGTAAATTGCTCTAGGATTTGGTGCTCCTTTGAGAAGAGCAACGTTAAATTCATTGGGTATATCGGTGAATCCTGGTAACTTATAAGCTCCAGGTCCTCTACTGTAAAGAATTCCTTTGGGAGAATAAACGAGTTCCTCGAGTGTGAATAAACCATATCCTTGTATAAAAGCCCCCTCTACTTGTCCGATGTCGATAGCAGGATTAAGACTGTCACCTAAATCCATTACAATATCCGTCCTCAGAACCTGTATACCAAAAAGAAAATAACATGAGGATGAAATGGAATATTTTTTTGAGTATTCTTCAAGTTAATACCACATACCTTATGATCGCCAGTTAAACAATCAATCTCAACTTCCGCACAAGCGACTCCATATGTATAATAATTGAATGGCATCCCTGAATTAGTTTCCGCACAATAATTGATGTCTGGGGTTTTATAAAATCCATATCCTGTTAAACTTATTCTATCAAAATATGCTGTCTTAATCCATTCTTCCCAAGTACCGTTGGGATTTGCTTCCATTATAGGTTTCAGTCGTTCCATGATTTGATTGCAAGCATACTGAACATATAAAATTGATTCAACATTCCCAATCAAAAATTGACCAGTTATGATCGCAGTGTGTACAGCAATCAAGCATGTATCAAAAAAGTATTCCACTCACCATGATAGCCATACCATTGAGATCTGATCCAGCACTGGCTGCTGTAGCCGATGTATTCGGTATTTTATCTGTAGCTGTTTCCATTACATAAATTTTATCTGGTTTGACTTTCAACGTTCTGCTTGCCACCTGATGTTTGTATACAAGATTCAAGAATCAGTCACAACTAATAAATCTCGTAATTTCACTTCAATTGAAAAACCCACATATCACAAAATGATTCATCAATGTCTTATTATATAAAAGTCATTTTGTGCCATATGGGTATAAGGAGGTGAAAAGTTTGAGTACGAATTTGATAAATTTAAAAATCTATTATATACTCGTTATCTCAGCTCACTTGGATCATTTTCGTGTGCAATCCTTGTCCCATTTCAACACCACCATGATTCAGTAAAACTGAACCATCTGTGTACACGTGCACCAGAGCTGCAGATTGGTTCAAGTATAATGCAGTAAATGATACCCCAAATTTCGTTGGTACCACACTCAATCCTCGTTTCTTGAATCTGTTTGCCCTTTGAATATGAGAATGACATTTTTTAGTTCCATAGGTAATCAAAAGTGTTAATAATTCTACTTTCAAAATTCAATTCATTTCTCAATATCAAGTTCCCGTCCCTGAGTCATAAAATGTCATGAAGAAATATATTGATACATCCACGTTCCTTATCAGTGTATCTCATATTTGATTTTAATTGTATCTTTGATGATTGTTGAACCATTGGATTCTTTAATAGATGATACTTCAAGATTTCTTACTTATTGAATTCATTCACCAGCACAATCCTCTCGTTGTAATTTGAAGATAACACGCATTCTTTCCAGCAACGATCCAAAGTACAATATTCAAGTTTTTGACCATAATGAGTAATATCTCCTTCTTTATATAAATTCATTTCTGACAGCTGTATGAAAAATATGATAATTTGAGTGATTTGTATGGAAAATATTTGAAAGTGGATTGAACATCTCATCCTAACGTTACAATGGTGATCCAATCAATTCAGTACTTTCAAGCGATTCTTTTCTTTCCATCTTGACTTGTGTTTTGTTGGATTGAACACTCACCTTGACTACGTCTAGATTCAAATAATCAGCGATGTGTCGTATCATGACCTCAGCAATGAACATTCCTTGAGGGCCACCGAATCCTCGAAATGCAGTGTTAGAAGGCAAATTCGTTTTGCACACGTAACCAATCACCTTACAAGCTGGTACTTTATAAGAATTTTCAAAATGGAACATTGCTCGTCCTAATACCTGTGAAAAAGAGAGCACAAGAGCAGTAATTTTAACATTGAATCAGAAATGCATATTTTCAAATTTACCGAAGCTGACAGATCCATCGAGCAACCGGCGTTGATATAGATATATATTTCCACAGCTTTCAGTAGACCATCTTTCGTGAATCCAATCTTGTATTTAAAATAAAATGGATGACGTCCACCAGAGATTAACATATCCTCGTCTCTATCTAACATACATCTCACAGGCTTCTGTAATCTATGCCAAGAAAATCAGAATGAAAAAACATAAAAAGAATTTTGCAAATGAATAATATACTAGTGAAGAATTGAATTGAAAAGTACCTGTAAGCGGCTAGTGAAACTGGAAGAGATACCAACATTCCTCTAGATTCTTTACCACCAAAACCACCCCCTATACGTTTTACGCGTACATTTATCCTATTGATGGGGATACCCAAAACATGAGCCGATAGTTTTTGAATTTCCATCGGATGCTGAGTTGAACAAAATATTTCAAGTTCGTCTTCTTTAGGTATAGCGATGGAAGCATGAGTTTCTAAATAAAAATGTTCTTGTCCACCTATTCGTGCTTCTCCTTCTAGAACATGATCCGATTCTGAGAATTCTTTCTCTAGATCGCCGTTGGTTTGAACGATTGGATACCCCGAAAAATATGAATTATGTTCGATGGCATCCTTAACAAGAAATTGAAGCAAAATCAATGTGAGTTTGAGTTACTGAATTATTGAATACTGATTAAAATAATTACTTCGATTGATACTATGATAGGCTCTAATTCTTCATACTCAACGTGCACCAATCTTGCTGCTTTTTGTGCGGTGGCTTGATCGATCGCCACAATCGCTCCTATACTTTGTCCTTGACTAGTAACCTGCAAATGAATGATTATTCAATCAAGTTTGAATGATATATCAAATGAATTTGACACTGCAAAATTAGTACGATTGGATAAAAATTGGGTAGAATCGTATGCTCTTATTTAGTCGCAAAACAAGCCGTAACGAGCTTTAGACTTTAACTGAATTCATTTAGAATTACAAGAAATAAAAATTGTCTGAATACTTGGTTGGATGGTACTATAATTTGGTTGGAAAGTTCATATTGACAAACAGCATAGATGATCTAGCTCGAAATCGGCTCGAGTATAGATAAACTCGTTTTCATAAAGATAAATTCTAATTCAAATCCTGAAATTCAGTTGAGGGTTTATGAAACTGAATTTCAAACTAATTTGGTTGGCTAAAGAGGAGTTCACCTTCAATCCAGATAATCTGGAATCTAAAATTCGTTTCAGCTGGTTTTGCGGTTCGCCGCAACACTACCCTCACTGTGTTAATTTATTGCTCTATTCGCAATTTTTGTGATGAAACGAAAACTATGAAGGGATTTTACGTAGCTTAAATGATGCCCAAAAGAATAAATAATCACCTCTTCGCTAACAAAAACTTCTTCATCATGAATCACGGCTCCAACCCATTTCCTGTCTTCAGGGATATCTTTAGCCGAAAAAAAAGCCACAACTCCTTCAAGTTCAAGAGCCTTCGATGGATCGACTTTTAATATTTTAGCATGAGCTTTTGTCGTTAATACCAAACTCAGGTACAGTTCTCCTGTTATTGCTGGTATGTCATCGCAATAAATAGCTTCGCCACTCGCTTGTTTGAATGCACTTAAATGAACTATTGGTCGGCCTATCAAGTCATCTTGATCTTGAGTTCGAGGTATCTACAATATTTTATACAATTCAAACATTCTGTTGGTATCAGTATTCCATTTGTTTCAAAATATACATACCACTTGATAATACTGGGAACTCTTAGGAATTTCGTAGTGGAAACTTTCCGATGCAGATTTTAACTCTTCTACCAAAGGTTCAACGGCGATAGAATTCGATTGCAGATCTTTCGTAATTTGAATGAATGCTTTGAAAAACAAACTGGAATAAGGAATATGTTGAAGTTTATCCTTTGTTTTGGTTGAAAATCTCAATTGAAGAACCAGGAAGGTGACATAAAATATACCTCAAAGTAAGTGAACGACGATATTGGACCATCCCTCCTGGAGCGTCATCCGCTAACGGTAATTCTTCTAATAGTAATTGATAAACGTGCTCTAAAATTTCTTTTTTCCATTCCCTGGAATGAGATTATTCATAACACTCGCAATAGAAAAACACCTGATGAATTTGATATATTTTTCTTACCTTCCTTTGAGTTTCTGACATGTCTTTGATGCCAAAACAGTAGTCGGAGCCATTCCACCGAAAGCCACATTGATATCACAAATTTTACTACTCTTTTGTTCAAAATTTACATTCATTGCCATATTTACTATCGCAATATCATCGTCTCTTCTCTTAGCTTGTTTGTAAGCGATAAAATATTGATTCTGAAAATGAAAGATCCCCATTTGATGAATAGATATATGTAATGCAATGAATAATTGTCGTTTTTCATATTACTTATGTTGATTGCTACCTCTTTTGTAAAAGGAATTTCAATCGATACTAAAATTTCATCGGGTTGAACGATATTACGTCTATATCCAACGAAGAAATTCTGATCCATCGGTACTGTTCTGTTTCCATTCTTCAAACTAGATAAATTCAATTTAACACCTGCGGCCATGAAGATTGGATTCAAATCAGAAATTGGACTTCCCGTCATGATATTTCCACCTACCGCCTGTTTAGAAAGAACCAGTCCATCAAACCGAACAATAAAACAATCAATTTTCTGAAGATGTTATGAAATGGCATGAATTCTATTGTTTGAAACTTACAGCAACGTTCCGTATCTGCTTTCCAGCAAACCAATGCAACATATCAATTATCGAAGCGAATATCCTCGTTCTGTAGTCTAAAATTATTATATTCGAATTATTGAAACTGATACGGAATTGTTTCTAAATTTTGTATTTGGATAATCAGAATTTTATTGATGTGTTCGAAAGCTCATTTAAAAATAATAATGAGAATTTATATGTCAAAAGTACTTGGTTTCTTTTGAATGTGATGTCGAAGTGTTTCCTCCAGTTTTGATAACGTTACACTTGCTCCTACTTTCAATGCATCTGCTGTTTCTACAATTTCACACAATTCTTTTATCTGAGTCGGCTGGATTAGTACTGGATAGACGAAGTGTTTGAATTTAACTTCCACCCCTGAAATGGAAAATTATTATTTTCGTTCATGGGATTTAGAATCGAAACTCACCAATTTCTGTATTTCCTACTATAAGTTTGGCATTTGGGTATTTTTTTTTCAAAGACAGTAATTCTTCCAAGTCTGTAGGTCGGTACCATGTAACGTTTTTACCTTTGAATATTAAATACTTTTCGTCTAATTCTGATGATACCTGAAAATCAAAACACAATTATCACAGCGAAGAATTATTCTAAAAAACTACCTGAATCGAAAAAATTTGGTCTATATTTGTTGTAACACGTAAATTTGAAAGTAACTGTTACAATTTTGTTGTCAATTGCAAGGATGTGAACATTGTTGATTCACAATTTCTTAGTCGTCAACCTGCCATATTTACCTGTAATTTTGGAGGAAATATAGGTTCTTGGCTAGGATCGTACGGCCGAAATTCTTTAGAATTGAAGAGTTCTGTTGGTTCGGAGCTGAAAGCTTTTTTACAGCAAGCATCTCCCATTGCACAAACTCGTTTACCAGACGTATTGTTCTCTTCAATTTTACTAATTACTTGTGATCGTTCCCAATCTTCCGTAAAAGTTTTGAATCCTTCGATAATTGGTCTGTATCCTGTGCACCTGCAGAGATTGCCTACACGGTGGAAGAAAGTTGTTTTCAAAATAGCTCGATAGATACTTTGAGTTATTACAATTGAAATTAAATCATACAAGACTGAAAATTTATTGTCAATAAATGCATTGTTGCCCAATCATTGAACAAAAAGTTTCTTTGCTCACACAAGACACCTGCATAGAGAGTCAACGGGAAAATGCTCGAGCTTCAAAAGATTATTGCAAATCAGTGTTTGCAATGGGATTTCTAACAACTTCATAAGATTTTATACCCTTACAGGGACTAGGGATTCTCCTCCCATTTGAGCTTCGGGGAATCACAGGTAGCAAATAGGTGGATAATCAAAGAGAGACGTGGGGATGGAGGGATAATGGAGAAATATCCGGAGGCATTATTTCTTTGTCGCATCTTCGTTGTCTCAATTTCGACCCTACTCTCCACTTCCTGAGTAAAAAACCTTTCAAAATTATATATAATTTACGTATAATTCAACGTAGTATCATATATGATTTTGAAAATTTTTCCACTAGGGTTATTATCCACCGAAGTTTAAAGTGAAAAAGATCGGTGGCTCTCCTGTATGACTTTCACTAGGGATAAGGGGATTTCTATCCACAGTTATTCACATTTTCCTCATTATTAAAGAATCCAAAATATCTAATCAATACCTTGAAATGCAATTTCCAAATTTTCCATCGTAGGTTTGGGTATGCTACGCAACAATGCGTACATTGACATGACGATCCCAGGGGTACAAAAACCGCATTGCGAACCATGTGCTTTGGCTATACGTTCTTGTACAGGGTGAAGCTTTGTTTTGGTACTTCCAATACCTTCCACAGTTGTGACAGCTAAACCGTGCATCGCGCACACTGGTGTTAGACACGCATTGACTGCCATGTGACTTTTCGATATCGATTAATTTAAGGAAAACTGTTTGAAAAATCGCATCAAAAAAGAATGGAAAATCAGTGGCTATTTATTTAGAAACTTTCCTTTTCATTATTATGATTTCTTGGAATATATTGAGAACATTTAATTCACGGAAAAAATAATTTAGCTGCAGCAGCTAAGTAGCTAGCTCGGACACGGACAGCCATTAAATTAGCTTCTGCAGCTAAATTTTAGCTGTTACCGCAAATAAATTGACTACAAATGCAAATTTTTTTGCTGTAACAACTGAAATTTAGCTGCAGGAGCTAATTGAATGGCTGTCTGTGTCCGTGCTAGGTACTTAGCTGCTACAGCTAAATTATTTTTTCCGTTTCAACGAAAACTAACAGTGAAAAGTGGATATGATGGAGCTTTAGTAAAAATTTTCATTTCGGTTGGTGTAATGGATTTGGTGCAAGCGTATTGCGTTCTTGTGCGGTACCGTTGCAGGCGTAGTGCGGCCGCATCACATCTGCAAAAGTACCGCAAAAAAACCTGTTGACAAAACCGAAAAGGAAAGTTTTACTCGGAAGATATCCGGAGAATCTAAGAAGATTTTTTGGAGAATTTCCGGCGAAATAATATCCGTTTCTTTTCATCCCCTGGCGAATTCGAAATGACCCCAAAATTGGTTATTTTTCGGTCATTTTGAGGTTCGGTTTGGTTTGGGTAATACTATGGTGAAAAAATGGTAATTCAAAGGTTTTTTACCACAACATGATCGAAAAATAACGGTTGCTTTGTGCGCTTTTTGAACCAAAAACATTACCGAAAAAAAACCGTTATATTTTAGTTGTATTTTGGTTGCATTAGGGTTTCCGCATGGAGAACCGATTTTTTACCAACAAATAACCAAAAATATTCCCCACATCAATCAGGAATATCTGAAATAATTCAAAGTTGGAACCTGACTGAACGACCGAAAAATTACCAAAAAATAACCGTTATATTATGATTGTATGTTGGTTGTATTTTGGTTGCATTAGGGTTTCCGCATGGAAAACCAATTTTTCACCAACAAATAACCAAAAATCCTCCCCATATCAATCAGGGAATGATAAAAAACGGTCAATTTTCGGTCACTTCCGTGAAAACGACCAAAACGTTACCGAAAAAAGTTTCTGCCTAAATGGTTTAATTTTGGTTGTTCTATCAAAAATTACCCAAAATTTACCAATAAAATTTCTCTTGAAAACGGTCAATTTGCGGTCACTTTCGTGAAAACGACCAAAACGTTACCGAAAAAAGTTTCTGCCTAAATGGTTTAATTTTGGTTGTTCTATCAAAAATTACCCAAAATTTACCAATAAAATTTTTTCTTAAAAACGGTCAATTTTCGGTCACTTTCGTGAAAATGACCAAAACGTTACCGAAATCAATCTCCTACAACTTGGCAATTTTTTGGTAATCTTTTGGTTACAAAAGCGCACAAAGCAACCGTTATTTTTCGGTTATTTTATGGTCATCTCAAAACCGTCAGGGTCGCTGTTTAAGTCCAGTTACTTTCACTGTAAAAAATATTCTTGAATTTCCGAGCAGAAAAGTATGGTGAAAAACTCACAGATTGGTGAATTTTCAAATTGTTTGGGAACTCACAAATTTTCTGTAAATTCCCCCTACTATGTTTGTGAACTTACCAAAAAATGTTAGGTAAAAAACTTCCAAACCTTTTTTTCGAAGTTTTTTCACAGTGTTGATACTCATGATTTAGATTGTATAATTTTGCTTTCCATTTGGAGTCATGAATGCAAAAGGATACATGATTTTATTGCTCGTTCGATCCAACTTCGACACCATCACTGTGCAAGCCCCGCATCCTCCTTCCGCACAACCAAGTTTTGTTCCGGTGAGATGTACTAAATTGAGATATCGTTAAGGTTTATCTTGCATAAGATCTTGGAAATGTGAATCATAATAGACAGAAACAATGACAAATACTTTCAAACTGGCGAAAAAAATCCCTTAAATCCTATTATAAAACAAACAAACGATGGGTAATAATTGAGAATAGGGTATGTTTTGAGCTGATAAAATTTGTTGTTTTGAACAGTGTTGTTATGTAACCTCGAAATGTAAGAAAATCACAATGGTCTTATGAGAGAAGAGATGATTTCTATAATCATAATGTCACTTCTTGATCAAAATGTCGATATTAGGGTTGACATAACATGCTCTTCATATCATTTTGAAAAATGTCACGTCTCATGCGGAATGAATTTCATCAAAAGGATACATTTGTTACGAAGATAGTAAAGCAATGTCCATTCTGGATCCACGGACACGTCAATAATCTGAAAGTAAGAATATTATTCTTCGTTACTCATAGAAACCTTTTAACTTTTTTAAAACTGTAAACGTAACGTTGCTCAACTCCATCGCTCTGTACAGCAATTATTCAACATGAATTTGAATATTTCATCATGCATTATGAGAGACCATACACGGAAAAAAGTAATTAACTGTGAAATGGACAGCCATTTTTTACCTCCTAAATTTTAGCTACCGCAGCAAATTTTTTAGCTCCGCCAGCTAAGTTTTAGCTAAGGTTGCTAAGAAATTAGCTATCATGTGGGTGCTATAATATTTAGCTATATAATAGCTAAAATTTAGCTGATACAGCTGAACATTGCTTCTTATGTATCCATATGAAGAACTAGTAATATTTAGGAATTAATTTTCAACTAAGTATCCATGAAACTCCTATTATTCGCGTATTATTATTATGTTCTAATCACATTGAAGAACTCGTCAAAATTCTCGTGTCCAAGAACATTTAAAACTCGTTGAGTCACGCCGCTTTCTAAAAATTATCCCAAGAGAACATGAAGGTTCAAGGGACGTTCAATAGAGGTCTTTTCAACGTCCGAACATTTTGAGGCCCATTGAATGTTTCATGAACGTAAATTCACGTATAATGCACGTAAATTTGACCTCGAAGGTTTGTGTTCCCTTGGTGTATGTTTTTTCAAAATGGTGTACACGATATCTATCTTGAAATCTACTTAACGAATCGACTTGAAAGTTGGTACATTTATTCTAAGAATTAGTGTATTTCATTTGACGGACTATTTTTATCAAGATCATGGGTAGTGTTGCCGCGATATTATCGTCGAAATTCAGAAATAATCGATTATCTTAATTTTGACAGGTTTTCATGGAACTTTTAACGCGTAGATCTTCGACTGTGCACGAAATGAAACGGGATAATGGATCATCTTGGTCTTTTAAACAAAATGAATCAAAATATTCTTACATTATCGTAACGATGATTATCGAAATATCGTAACGATAAATGGAAGCATATCTTGGTTTATTTTGTGTACAAGTCTGGGATTATTCATTATTCCGTTTCATTATGAGCATAATCGAAGATTCGTGGATTATATATTCCATAGGAACGTGTAAGAATTGAGATAATCGATTATTCCTCAATTATCGACGATAATATCGCGGCAACACTAATCATGGGTCTAACTAATTCAAGAAGTTTGGAAATATTTCAAAATGTGCACAGATATCTATTTGATATTGGGCGGGCCAAATATTGGATAGATATCGGATCGATAAGTATATGCATGCATTTATAGATCCGTATCAAAGAAACTGGTTCAGAATGAAATCATTAAAAACTTGAGATGCAAATTCAATATAACTAAGTGCAGAGTAATTAATTTACAACTGACCTCTCTTCCGTTCACATAAAAGATCAGAGCATCACATGGTTCCGATATTTTACCAGATCCATGCGATGAGGATATTTTTTCAGTCTTATTTGAAACATAGTTTGATCCTTGAATTTTGTTTGGTACACATCCATTCGTCAACCCGGATTTCACCTCCATTTTACGAAATACCTTTATTTCTGACTACTCCAAATGAGAAATTATTTTGCGTCGACTTCGTTGTGAATAGTTTTATCTGGAACAAAGAGAATTATTTTTAAAAATACCAGAATGAGGATAGAAGTTGTGCAAAATTTTCATAGTACACAGTTACGATAACAAAAAAAAAACTTTCCATTACATCAAGTAGATTTAGGAAAACTAAGCGATGCAAATGAAAGATTGGTGAATTGTGAGTTTGTTTTTCCTTCGCACTGCAAATCCAAATGTTTCGTTTGAATACACAGCTCAGAGTGTTTAAATTCTGTAGTCACTTTTGAAACCCTTAAAGCTGTCCAAATATGTCAATAACTTAGATTAAGTGTTTCATAATCAAACATTTAATCCATTTTATGAGTATATTTACACACTTTTGAGCGTTTAAAAAGTGACTACACGATTTAAACACTCTTAGTGCGTCAAACACTTGAATTTAGAGTGTGGGTATACGCCGGGGAAAGTGATTTATTCGAATCAATGAATCGAAGTAAGCTGCGGGGATCAATTCCAAGTGAAGAAAAAATAGAAGCTAGTATTAAAAATACAGTGGAAGCAACTTCAATTTAGTAGTATGAAAATTCGGATTAACGTAACACCAACTTTAGTTCTTCAGATATCAATAACTGTTACTGTAATTATCGAAATCAGTCTGGAGTAAGGGTGGAAAACTTCTTAGAATTATATACAATTTTCATAAAATTGTACATAACTCATATATAAACTATATTGAACCCTACATCAATTATATATAATTTTGAATATGAGGCATTCTTTTACAAACCGAACCCTTTTTATAGACCACCTCCCTTGGACTCAATCTGGAAATTCTGTCATAGGTTCTATACCTAAAGTAAGGGGACACTTGTCTGGGGATTTCCTTTTATTCTGCTATTTTGAGAAATACACGTATTTGAAATTTTACCCATCTCCCAATTAGATCAATTTTCAAACGACCATATCTCTGGTTCTATTCATCGTTGAGACTTGATTTCTTTCCTAATTCGAAGTTAATAGAATGAACTTTACTTGGGAAGAAGTACAAGTCACAAAACTTGCAAATGCATGTGGTTATCATATCATCATTCACAGTTACTGCACCAAAGTTACACTATCGTTTTCCGCGTTCAATTTCCCAATAAACCATCTTTTATATCAATGGAGTCTCTGTGAGAAGTGTTGAAGAAATATCAATTTGTTAAGCGCAACGCGTCGGACAATAACGCGCCAAGTCCGCTCTAGCCTTGGGGCACTTTTTGTTTGATAGATGAATTTTATCCATTGCATCAATAATTTTCTTCGCCATCAGCGTTTGAATAACACGTCTCAATGATGGAAAATTGTAAAATATCAAAATATGCGGCTCTTGAGACATGAAAAAACATAGTCATTCTTGTTGAATTTCATTGGAAAAAGAATGGAAATTTATCAATACCTCACAAACAATAGAACGAAATATGAACTTTCCAAAAGTCGCGCACGAAATTTTACAAAATGATCAATGAAATTTCGAAATTTTGTCATCCACTTTGTGAACTTTCATGCGCGACTTCTGGAAAGTTCATACTCTTTCTTTTTTTGTGAGGTATTGATAAATTCCTCGTTCTTTTTTAAATAAAATTCAACGAACTTGTGAACCGTTTTATCTTGATTACGAACTTGAGAAATACTCTCAGATTTTAAGAAATATTCTCCAATTTCCTATCAAAGATTACTATATTTCCGAACTGCATTCTTCAGCGTGTGAGAGAACAACGATTTGGAGGTTCGGTGAGTAGTAATGAATGTAATCGATAAATCTGAATATTACTGAACTTTCAGCGATGTTGCATAAAATTTCAAGAAGCATTACTGAAATTTTGCTCTGAATTACTCAGTATTTTTCAATCGTTCTTATATAATATAATATTCATGGGGAAACTCACTATGTGTCACTCAATTCCTAAACTAGAAATTTTGTTATTCACTTCGTAAAATTTCATGCGCGACTTTTGAAAAATTGATATTTTTTTTTCTATTATTATTTGTTAAGTATCGATAGTTTTTCGAAATAAAATTCACCAAAAATGTGAGCTGTTTTATCTTTATTACAAACTTAAGAAATATTCTCAAAATTTAAAAAATATCCTCCGAATTTCTCTTAAAGATTACTACATTTTTCTCCGTTTATACAATGTAGCAATTTTAGGATTTCCATTCAATTATGCGACGAATCGCGAAGTGAAAGAGCGTGTTTGAATCAACGAGAGTTCTTCAGGGTTAGAAAAATTCTTAAATTTAATACGAAATTCTTTGTGGAATATCATATTTCCATATTAAATTTAATAATGTATTCCTTAAATTCAATATGAATGATGGAATTTCAAAATTCTTTTGTGAAATTGACCAATTATTCATAAAATTTCACGAAGAAAATTCTCAATATTGAGAAAAAAAAGTCTCAACATTAAAAATTAAATTATTAGATTCAATATTTTATCATGAAATTTAATAAACTGTTAATGTAAAAAATTTCATAATATTCTCATGAAGTTTCAGGCAGATTCTTTTTACAGTGGAGAGTTGAGAATTTTTACCCAGATAGAAAAGCATGCTCTGAATGTTTTGTAACATAACGTGCTGTAAACATACTATCATGAACTCCGCTTAGCTTGCAATGATGCATAGAATGTAAACATTATGTTTCAATTATGGCGCCATCACCTCGTTTTGCTACCAATAACCATGCTTTATGCGGAAACACCTTGGCGCCATGATGCGAAAATTTCTTGGCGTGCATGTCACCATTATGATGGCATTATGGAGACATTTTTCTATCTGGGTATAAAATTTTGACTAGCAAATAAGGGAAGTATAACAAACTACGGAACACTTTGAATTACTCCCAAAAGAACAAGATGGCAGTCTAACACCCTGGTAGAAATTTGTCTAGTAATTAACAAGTTGTAACACTCCCCCTCGTGAAAAACTAGAGACCTCATATGTATATTTATTATATATTTTATATAGAACACTTATAAGTTGGTGATTGAACTGAAAAGTTACTGAATTGGAACTCTAGTTTTTCGTGAAGGCAAGTGTTACAACTAGCGAATTACTAGAGGAATTTCTACCAGGGCATTGGATGAACATTCAATTAACATTCAACAAACGAGTGGACATCTCAACGTTTAATAATGAATCTTCAAGAAACGTAGCGGAACGTTCCTCGAACATTTTATAACCTTCATTTTCTTTGAAACAAGTAGAATCGATGCAATTCGATATCCAGTACAAGTTCGAAGAGAAAGAAAGAGAGAGAGAGAGGCGTGGGGGGGGGGGGGGGGGAGAGGTCGTATTCTGTCTGTATACAAATTAATCCTGTTTGGCGGGCAACTACGATTTAACACCAAAATTGCATAAGAAGGAAACATATTTACGTAACAATGCACTTCACTAAAATTTTCAGGTTTTATTGTGCTTAGCGTTGGGAGTTGACAATCTTATATTTTTGGAGCATCATAATGCGTTTTCAAAAACCAATTACTTGAACGAAACTTTGATTGTAAATTTATGACATGTTCTTTTCATCAAAGAAAATACAATTATACGGAAATACGTTGATAATCAAACACCGACCGTGCAAAGACTAACTTTCTCATTCAAGTGATGTGTAACGGGTGGCTTGAGATTTGATTTTTTTTCCCGTGGATATATTACCACGGTAATTATTATTACCGAATTGTTCTTCGTCTAATTTTTTTTCCAAGCAAGATTTTTTTTGACGCCATTTTTTGTTGGTTTTATAAATCAAGAATCAATAACTACCACGACAAAAGTAGTTATACGATGTCAGTGTTACCAATACGGTCCATGAAAATATCTAAATGTGACAGAGTATCAGATTTTTAAATCAAATTTCCCTGAATACTCTTTCGTCAAATCACAAATAGAGCACATAATGGAACGGAAAACATATTGCCAAGGGTAAAAGATGCAGGTATTTTTATACAGAGATAATAGTAAACAATCTCACTCATATGTTATCATCAAAATGCTTGAACTTCAATCACGAAGCGAGTGCTGGCCTCTATCATAGTAGATGTGAACTTCTTATCTGGATCGTACAACGCTCTTCTCGTACAGTGGACCAAAAAAGTATATTTCGTGATATGAAATTTGATTTGGAAAATTCATATACGAGTTATTTAAAAATCCTACACAATCACAAGTTGGAAAATAATTGAAGGATTTTTATCTAATTTTATACATAAAAATACAGAAGAATATATATCAAGATTCTATATAAATTGTATGAATTTTATAAAAACTTTCTCATCATTCGCAATTTTGGCGCACTTATCTTTAGGTTTACTAACTAAAAATTGATACCCAAATATCAATCCATGTCTTGCAGATATCTCAATATAAGTTCAAAATGTATTTTATACGAAACAAAAAAATTATCTTTTCGGTTTCTGAAGAAATTCTTATTTTTAACAGATATCTGAAAGATACAAGTTTTAGACGTGTTTCAGGATTGAGAACTGTTTTGGATATTTTTTGATGCAGTACGAGACATCTTCAGTTGGTTTTGAGATATATTTGAGCCATGAATTGATACGTAATCGGTTTTAATTATTTGGACGGAAGCCGGGGGGCATATAACTTCATAATTATCCTAGGCGAGGGGGAGCTTGGATCTATCACTACGAAAAATCGCAATTCTCATGAAATTTTTAATGGAAAATTGTTTATAAAAGAAAAACGATCACGTCGAGTTATGAAGACACGTTTCTTCTACGGTATCCATTTTGAATCGAATCGATCGGACAAAAATTGTCTCAGTTATACTGTCAACCAGATCTAAAAAAGTGATTTCGAGCGAATGACCTTCGAATCCCAGAAAAACACGAGTCAAATGAATCAAGTTTTGGTTGATTTTATATAAATTTCCATTGAATGAACGTTGAATAAAGCTTCTAATGGCCCCAGCTTCATTTCAGGTTGAACGTCTCTACACTGAGAAAAATTTTACTGTGAAAAGTCCCATCGTTGTCAGCAAGTTCAGGATACTCTTGAAATCTAACATGACAATAAACTTCCATAAAATTGAACCTACATTCAGTTAGATTTCAAAATTAACCTTGAACTTGCTGATAATGATGGGACCTTTTACAGTGAAATTTTTCTCAGTGTATTGGACTGAAAAAAGAATCCTACTCAGAATTCAAACTGTTACTTACAATTTGAGATGCATGTTCTTTACTCTCTAAATTCGGAAGAGTGAAAATTTCACTCGATCGGAAGGACAGGTTTCCTTTTGGCTGTCTGAAAAGTGAATTCTCATTCCAACAGAGCGGAATTTCAGCCAGAAGGGAACCTATTTTTTTGTTCGAGTGGAATTTATTGATTTATAAGAAAAAGTTTTGTGATTTTTTTGGAGATTTTAGTATTTATACCCCTAGATTCAAATCAAATTCCCCTCCCTGCATCAGACATGAATTCCTCATAGAAGTTGGCATAGAAAGAAACGTTTCAGAAGGTCTTCTCATACTTTTTTATATGCACGCATGAATCTCTATTTTCGTTGTCACAACGGTGATATTTTTAATAGATTATTGAAGAATTCAGTGCCCTATGAAATATACTGAAAATATACCGAAATTGAGTGCATTTTGAGTGTAGATTTCATACGAGTTAGGCAAAAACACTAATGTTGGGCGATATTTGATATTATCGATACTCATGATAGGAAATATCTCTCGTTATCAACGAACATTAAATGATATATTATAATTTCAGTGCAATTTTATACTGGAATTTACAATTCCATACCTTTTGAGTGCTCAAGTCTGCAGAATTTAAAAAATTTTCATCGTTTAATTATTCATCGATATATCAATATCAGTGCATTTATATAAAATTATATAATTATTTTCATCCATATATATTGCTGCGTTATTGATAAGAACAGTATACTTGTTTACCAATGATTTTAAAAATGCAGTGTTGCAGTTCCTTAAGAGTATTAGAAACACGTATAGTTATGTTTCGACATATGGTCTGAAAGTCATTTACATATTAATTCTGTAATATTGCATTTGCAATTAAATTTATTAAAATTAACTCAATCGTTTTTTCCTTACGAATTATTCATACATGAAAAAAACATAATGGACATTAAATACCACAGGACAGCGAAGGAACATTTTTTTCTTAGGTTCATGAGGTTTAGACACTGATTCTAAGTGATTATGATGTATTGAATCCGAAAATAAAGTCAGATTTCTCGAATTCACTCTTTTGTCGTAATGTTTTATAAACATTTCGTGTTTTGCGATATATTTTAGATGAGTTTAAGAAGTCCTTCATGGGCCTTCATACCAGACTCGCGTCAAAGAAAGATAAAATAGTTACCAATAATTATTTAAATCTCTTGTAATATCAAGATGATCAAGATAATTCGAGAGTATAAATGGAATCAACGGAATGGGGTGGAACCTTGATCATTCAAACAAAATTCGCAGAGATATATGTCGAAATATGCAACGAGACCTGCAACGAGACCGATACCAAGACTACCCAGTAAACATTTTTCCCCTCAACATTTGAAACATTCATCATGTTCTCTAAATGTTAACAGAAAGTTCTCTAATGCGTCGATTTCGGAAATCTTTTTGATGCCTTTCTTATGAGGTCTGGAAGTTATCAGAAAGTTGACTTGAATCACATTCTGATAACTTCCAGACCTCATAAGAAAGGCATCAAAAAGATTTCCGAAATCGACGCATTAGAGAACTTTCTGTTAACATTTAGAGAACATAATGAATGTTTCAAATGTTGAGGGCAAAAATGTTCACTGGGTAGTTCCGAGACTGAGAGAGTATCTTACCCAAGTAACACCAGAAGTTCTGAGAATGTGCTCGTACATTCTGAGGATGGTCTGGGACATTCTTAGAATGTCCGAGCACATTCTTAGAACTTCTTGTGTTACTTGGGTAGTTATTCTCTGCGATGAAATCGGAATTCCACGTGATTTTGTTACACCTTAGGTAGAAGCTTGATTCCATCCCAAATTTTTATGTCTCAAATTTTGAGCACAGTAAATATAGGTTTTCCAATTTAAGACGAGAGTCTCGTGTGGAGTCTAGTCCTCCACAATACTTGTAGATATTTTTTAGATGTCTAAAACTCTCCTCTGGTCTAAAAAATATCTAAAAGATGTCTTCAAAAATATCTTCGAAGGTATCTTGGAAGACCTCTTTTGGGGTTTTTCTGAAATATCTTTCAGACGAAAGAAGAAGTTGAGACATCTCGAAGATATCTAAAAGTGTTGTGTCAGACGTTTCAAACTCACCTAAAAGATGGGACGGGGGATGACATTTTTTCTGGGACGTAATTGATATTTTTATGTATAAAAAAACTACACTGAAAAAATCGTATGAGGTTAGTACATCTTCCTCTAAGTTTCAGAAGATTGATGTGGGAGTTCCTCTGAACGTTAGAAGAATTAACATTGATATTAGGAGGAAGATGTACTAGGCTCCTATTATAGAGTAGATCTCAATCTTCAGAATATGATTTTTTGGGTTTAAAAAACGGGCTAATTTACGAAATCTGACTTTATTTTCATATTCGGTGTATCATGATCACTTCAAATCCGTATTTGAACCTCAAGAATCAGAATGGCTGTTGACCAGTGTAATTTGTACCTACAAAAACATTTTGACTAGTGTTCCTTCACCCAAAGAAAATAATGTGCACGTGAGACGTTTTCAGAAAGTTCAGCAAATCTCTGCGTTTTTAAAACATTTATTTTGTGATGTATAGGTAAGAAAAATGGAGAGTACGAAACAATTTTCAAGTTCACGGTGTACAGAACATGGACGAAACAGTGAATCCAAAAACAAAAAAATAGATCCTCTTTACCTTAATTAGACTAACCGATTGATTCTCACCAAATCTCATTGAATCTCACACAATGTTCTGACCAAATCCTATTCAACCATTTTCAATGAGATTTCATTAGATTAGTGTATTTTTTGGATGTGATTTCTGATTGAATCTTGCACAATGTTCTGACCAAATCCCATTAACTTTCAGTTAGTCAGATTCTATGGATTTTTTTAACCAGGGTACATACAGGTTGGAGATCATGTACATAATTGCGAAAGTGCATCATCTCCTCTTCTCTCACATATTATTGTTTTTTTCAAATCCAGTATTTTCATGCTACAGAAGTTTGAATCGTTTATCGAAACGAATTGACAATTAAGAATATACAAAACAATTATATCTGATTGATATGAATAACAGAAACTCAATCTTTTTTTATAGATTACTTCATTTGGGAAAAAATGTGAAACTAATGGAATCCCTTTTGATGTAGATTGTTGAAAATATTAGATTATAAATTCGTTCCGATGAATGATCAAAATTTCTACAACATGTATTTTCCTTGTGTACTTGAAGAAGGTTCATATAAAAAATCACACATATCTATGTTTCAACTGAAAATAATCTATCCGAATGGAGGATTTTTTCAGAATTATATATAATTGAGTACCCGGGAAAAAAAAATTAGATCTAATGAGATCTAAATTTTGGCAAAAATATTTACAAATCGGTTCATATCTACTCATATCTGAAGATCTCAACTTACTCTTCAAAATTTTTAGAGTGAGATTTCACTCTTCAGCCAGCGAAAAGTGAGCCTGTCGAAATTTTGAGTGCAATTTCCACTCTTTTAGAGTGATATTCTAAGGTTTGAGGTTAGAAACTCACAGCCACTCAAATTCTAGACCCAATTTTTCACCCTAAAAGAGTGAGGGTTCACTCGAAACGAGTGAAAATCCCACTCGAAGCGGACTGGCTCACTTCTGAGACTGAGTGGAGTGAAACCAGTGATGTGAAATGACCGGTCATGAAAAATTCAGACATGTCATGGTAATTATGACCGTCATGTGACCGTCATTGACGGTCAGATTTTTCACAGTTTGTAAGTGAAAATGACCGTCAAAAAATTATCTGACTGGTCATGACCAGACAATTAATAATTTTTATTAAACTTTCTTTAATAAAAATCCCGAATATGGTCTATTACAAATCATGGTTATCTGTTTACAAAATAATGATAATAAAATGAATATTTATATGTAGTTCTACACGGAAAGAAAGGAATCGTTGCAGCAGCTATTCGCGTAGACGATTTTCGACCATCTACGTAAAATAGTTTCGGCAACTGCTTATTAGTAGATGGTCGAAAATCGTCTACGTGAGTAGCTGCTACAGCTATTCCTTTTTTCGTGTAAGTATATCAACTCAAAATTAAATTGTCCATCAAGGTTCCGGAGTTCAATATATTCTTAAAACCTTACAACATTATTGAAGTATGTCCCGCTGCACTAGATCACTTTAGATGTTAGTTTGACCGTCAAAAATTTTTCTGACTGGTCAGTGTGACCTGACCGTCAAAACTGACAAAAATTGTTCTCGTCAAGTGACAGTCATGACCGTCACATGACCGGTCATTTGACGGGCTCACATCACTGAGTGAAACACATGATTTTTCAGTCTTTTAGATTCAGAGAGTAGGCAACAATTTTTGGAGTTGTTTGATATCCACTCACTCCCAAAGATTCCAATTTTGCAAGGAATCCAAAAAAATATAGGAAAATTCAAAAAGATTTCTGAAAATCTCTGGAGATCTTTTTTCGCCAAAATTTAGATCTGGAGAGATCTACCTAGATCTCAGTAGATCTAATTCTTCTTTCTCGGGTATCACTTACATATAAATTATATTAAATTATATCCATGTAAACTATATAAAATTTTGAAAATTTTTTCCTCAAATTTGGATGGAAATGGGCTTACAAAGAATATGTATGCTAAAATGACTCATTTATAGATTCTTTCCTCGTCCAGCTTGGACATAGTTATACCTTCAACCAAAAAAAAGTAATCTGTAGATGAGAGGAAAAACCCCTCTCAATCAGAAAAGATATTGCACTTGTATTTTCTTCTTCAATTGAGTATATCCCTCTAACTGAACCTCTCAAATGGAGAAGAATACTTTTGATGCCATGTATCAAGAGGAGAAGTTGTATCAAAATGAAAGGGATACTCTTATTTGATTATTAATTTTTTGCGTATTCTAATGTTTCCACACGTGCGTCCAATCCCAGGTTGCGCGTAACTTCGGATATCTCATTTCACTTTGGAAGAACTGTTTGATAGAATATATTATCGCGGGTATGATTAAATAAGACGAATCAAGTATGTGATAAGTTGAATTAATCGTGCAATAATATCCATCAAACGTCTGATAATTCTCAGGTATAAACGACGATTATCTTATATTTTACGATAATAATCAAGCATTTGACTTATGTGACTGATATTCAATTGATGTTATCAAATATTTGATTGTATCACACTGTGTCCACGATAGTTATTATTCAAATTGGTTTTTACATGTTCAGAAAATGAGTCTTCTTCATTAGAATTCACAAATATTCAGATGGATTTTCGAAGTTCACATGAATTTCATGTCATTCAAAATGAAGAGAATTGAAAATAAGATGAGCGATGTTTGATAGTTTCGATAATGATCTATCGTGCAAAATGTAGTTTATATAGATTTCTATGAAATATCGATTGAAATTTGATTCATATTTTATAAATAAACATCGGTACTGTAGAAATCTTGAATCCCTTACGTACGTTAAACCTATTTATACAGAATTATGTACTAAAAAAAGAACTTAGTTGTAGTTACTGAATTGATTTGATTGCCTCAAATATATGATTGGTTTATCATTAGCAAGATTTGGTAACTACAACCAAAGGCCTTAGTTGTGAATCTGTATGTCGGTAATTATAACTGAATACTTATTTCGTTATATTCAACCATGAGATTTGATGACTATTGCCAAATGCTGGTAATTATAACTGAATTCTTTTCTCAGTGTTTTGACAGAAATGACAAAAAACATCAGAAACACATCACTACGCACGTACCTTTTGTCCGCAATTGCCTGAAAGTTTATACAGAGATGTACTTTTGATAGAAATCATACACAAACGATAGCGATGGAAAATATTTCATAACAGGAAATTTAAGATATTTAAATTCAAATTAATGTTTTTGATGGTATCATGTATTCCCAAGGTACTATCTTTGTTATGAAATATTTGAAATGTTTTTGTGTCGTTAAGAGACAATTAGTCAATGAAATAAAATTTGTCAGATTACATAAATTATCATAATTCATCTGTTATTGATGTTTTGTTCATTTTGCTCGTACAATGATGTGGAGGAAAAAATAATAACGTACTTGCAAGGCAACCGAGAAAAGCGTGAGAGTAAGATGAGGCAAGAGCTGCAAAAGATCAGTCAAGCATTCGAGGGGGTCTGATATCGTATGCTAACAGGTTTCGATATCTGCATACATTCTTCGCAACTAGTAGATAGTTTTTCACACAAACTTTATCTGGTATATGTTGCTATTACAAGCGATATGAACGAATTTTACAATCTTTCCCTGTGTCAACACATGTAACATTGATCTTCTAAAAAATTATTTACAAACCCAACACGCATTTACAATAAAAATCAATTTAAAATTCTCTACAATTCTTCCGTTGTTTATTTTTCACATTTCACTACTAATCCACTATCTTTACAACATTGATAAAAATATTTTGTCACGTGTTTTGATGATTTGAATTGATTGTTAAATAAGATATATCAATTGATCGATCTTCTGTGCAAATATAACACAACTTCATTCACATTTTATATTTCAAAATTGACAATACACGAAGTACAGTTTGAATTAATATTATTTTATGAATGTAGTAAAAATTCATTTGTGGAAGCATATCGATTATTAAATTTTACGAATAATCTCACGTTTCATTCGAAGACGCACAATGCTTCATCACAGAGCCGATCTTTGATTCACGGAGCACTGTCCACTAATAAGAGATACCCACACGAACGTACCTATGAGTACCACTTCGCGTGTTCCAAACGTAAAATAATATCCTACCCATAATGATGATAATGTCAACGATGATGATTATTATTGTTACTGTTATCATTATCAAATTTAATAACGTACCGTGTGAACGACATGGAATTTCACGTAGGGCGGTATCAAACACAAACTTACTCCTCGAAGTCGTCTTTTAAACAGCACGTTGAACCAAGTTAGAACGATTTGAACTAGTAAACTGAATCAACAATTGAAGTGCCACTTGGGTTATCATTGAGATATTATACACACATACATACATACATACATACACATGTTCGAGTGAACTTACGTACATGTCAATGAGTCTTGAGAAATTCATTAGATTTATTTGGAAAAACGTATCCACGTAACGATAAGAAATTAATCCAGAAAAATACGTACCACTGACGTTCCTCGGTGCATTATTCTCAATATGATCAAGTCGGATATCCATATACTCTTCAATGTTTAGAAATTCATGATAATATATTTGTGCGGGGAGAGCGATGCTTTCTTTCCATTAGCGTTTAAAAATACTGGACAATTCAAAACAGGAAAATAAAAAAGTAGAGAAATAAATAAGCATATATTTATTTCACTCGTTAAGCTTTGATTTACAAAACAAGTGCAAATGAACATCAGATACTGAATATAAAGACTTGAGAAAAACATTCCAATACTGTGATGGTTCTCTTTATAAATATGTGAAATGTTTTTCGATTATTTAAAGACGGAACTCTACTCAATCATACTTTCTGTACATTTTGTTTGATGAATCAGAAATCAAATTCAAAATTATAAATATAAAATTGTCTGATGAAAAGAGTTTTAGCTACTGTTGAATCTATATATTTATTGTATCCAATTTTTGTTAGAACAATTCATAACTTTTATCCTTTGCAAGAAGTATTTTATAATATTTTTCAAATCTAAAGTGTATCATGAATTCTATTCAAGAATGTGTGAATGACATCGAATCTCAGCATTCTATTCTTCAACATTATTGTATAATCGAAATTTTTGAAAAATTACAAGATTCTATGCGAATAATTTCTTTTGATAGAAGGGTGAATTTTGGGCATCAAATATAAAGTATTGAGAAAAGTTTCACGCAAATCTTACTGATCAACGGTACTAACATTTCACATCTAAATACATATGGCATCGTGTTTTTAAACTGAGTAGAAAAACATTTCAATGAAGAGTATAAAATAACTCGCAGATAATTATAATAATATTTGGTCTTATAATTGATCGATTCTTTTTGCAGTCCATTCTTTAAATGCTATTGTACTCCATAAAATTCATACAACAATGCGAATCGATAATAAAGCACTACTTAGGATAAAATGTACAAATATATAAAAATTCAACTATCTCAAGGTATCCTAAATTACGTATTCACAATCACAGTTTCACGGGAAATGATATTCCAGAATAATAACCAAATTGGTAACATGATTGTCACTGTCACATTGAAAAACCAATTTCCATAGATCATGGAATCGACTATACCAAATACAAATGCTTGTTTAGTTGCACGATATCCTCTGTACATCACAGATAAGAATGACTCTTCCGAAAAATTGATGTACGTGTATCCCATGATGATAATTGATGACAAAACGAAAGGATGAAGCAACACCCATATCAGGTGTAATAATTTCCTACACCTTAAAAAATCAAAAAAACAACATTAAATCGTACTTGAATTGTTCTTGATATTTTCCATATGGAATAATATGAAAACTACCTCGAAGTGGTTCCTTCTTTTGGACATATCGCCAGAACTGCTGGCACGTATACCACCGCAGCCAATAACGCCAAAGAGAAATTATGCATGGATATGCACATCAATGTTGTACCCAATTCGACAGATACGATAACGCAAATAAGAGACACATTATCGTATTTTGCGGGGCTGCAATCATAATTAATGACTCATTCCATTGAATTACTTCAAAAGTGGAAATTTCAAGTATAAAGTAATTCTGTTTCTTACTTCCTTGAAAACAATGGCCACAATAAAGTGAGAATTGTAATTGCAGCGAAACTGTAATAAATTGAATCTTCGGTCCTTAAATGCCAGAATTGAGTGCCAAGTGATGTGAAGAATTGAGGAGCAGACATCATTAATGCTCCAAATATGTGAGTCCATAGTATCTCCGAAGCTATGCTCGCAATATCGAATTCCTCATTCTATCAACAAATAATTAACATCGTACAATCTTGTTCTTGTGTATAAAAAATCTAGTCATCTCACCTCAATTTTCGTTGATTTTTTTGCTTTTTTATCGTCGTTTCGTAGATTAGGTATTTGTAATTTTTGCCACGCAGAGAAAGCTTTGATGAACAAACCGGTGATAATGAGAACCATCGGCCGCATGTACAAACCTGCATAAAGAGAATTTGATTGTATATGGAAGATTTAGTTCTATATGAAAATGGAATCGATTAACTTCAACTTACCAATGGATATATATCTATCGGTTGATGGTAATAGATAAAAGAAAAATGATTGATGGAAACGTTCCAACAAATTGTTCAAAGAACGAACTATACTCTCAACAACTCTACCAACTTGATAATAATTCGCATCAGAGCGATGTCCAGTTTTTTGAAACCCTTCCAACGTAATGGCTTCAATACCAAACCTGTAAATCATTCATTTTTTTTCCTTCTCAATTGTACAGTAGATGAGAATTATTCGCTGTGACAGCGAAATCTAATTTTGCTGGAGAAGTCAATATTTTTGCTGCCATGGCTAAGAAGTTGCTATCATCGCTAACAAGATTACTATGATGGCAAATAGACTGCTATCGCAGTAAAAAATGTGTTGCTCCAGTGAAATCAAATTTCGCTGTCGCAGCGAATTATTTTGTCTCCATGTGATAATCTGCTTCTTCTGCAATTTATATATATTCCATAAAAAATCGAGGTGCCTGATATTTACCTATGGAACAGACCATGATTTCCTGTTGGTATTCCCGTAGCTTGAGTAGCAACCATTGTCATCAGTGTATTGAATTGATACCACCATTTAGCAAATTTGTTTTTACGGTGAATATCAAATCTACGTTGAAATGATTGTCTGATACCTTCTTTTTCTATCATACTTTGAGCCAGATTGAAAAGATCTAAATTTGGCAGCTGTCCGTTGAGACCCTCGATCTATAATGTGATATATATTATTCATATGCGGTTCGCATGAATTTATTCATTTCATATGAATCATTCCAAGTAACATGTAAGCTTGTCATAAGCTTGTCAGATTTTTTATTCGATTGTTTTTGACTTGTTATTGACAACCTTATCAGTTTAAGGTTGCTACAACTCCGCTGCAAGGGTTTTGTAAGCTTGTACTCTTGTGTCAACTGGGAAGTTTATGTCAACCTTGTCACGAGCTTGCCTGACAACATTGCAACAAGGCAAAATTGCTATCTAGGAGATCTCTGTTGGTCATTTGTAATTTTCACTAACGTATCAATCAATATATTCAATTGAAACGTCTGAGACAAAACTGTTTGAATTTATTAAAATCTAATCCAATCTGATAGGATGTTAGTACAGTTGATGTTCTAGAAATTAAATCTATCAACCTTTGATCAACTTTTATGGGATCTCAGTACAATTATTGTTCAAAATGTTAAGTCCACTGAAACTGAATGGATAATAAAAATAAATGATCAATCTTACTTTGACATCGATGAATGAGATCTTCATGGAATGTAGTTCTAAGTTAATGGCAGCTTGAATGGATCCAGCACGTCCAACTAAATCTCCAGCCATCAGTACACCTTCTGATCCACTTGTAACACCATGATAAGCGTCTAACCATGCTTGCATACCTAATTGTTCGTGTTCGGTTACCAGGAAAATTATGTCCTTTGCCCAATATTTTTGTTCTAAAATTATTTGAATTTCATACATATGATAAAAAATGTAAATCTTTTGTTAACATTATATGCCTTTTGGATGCTCACTTGTACAAAATTTAGCAAATGCCAGAAGTAGAGCTATCGAAGGAGCAGTATCCAAATGAATGCTATTGATTGGTCTAAAAGGAACAGTAATCACAATGCCTTCTGTACTCGCTGCTCTTGGAGCTCTGACAATTCCATACACATTTTGTCCTACGAACTGCAATTCAAATCATCAGAATCTTAAGTAACATTGTATTTACCAATGTGAAAAATCATATGTTTGATAAAATTATTGTATAAGGTATTTGATAGGTTTTGATTTCTACACATTTTCATGAATTTTCACGACAGAGTGGTGAGTAAAAGTAAGACCTTTTGATGGTGATACGCAAATATAAAGCCAATTGTATGAAAACTATGAATTTCCACCAGAAACTAAGATTTTTATTACTACAATGCGTTTTTGAGTTGAAAGCATGATTTCATTCAAAAACGAAGAAATTAGTACTTCATATCTAAATGGGGGCAATTGTTGAAAATTGATTTGAACAATCAAATTGTTAATAACAATATGAATTTGTTGATAATTCTTATTGAAAATTTTTTTCTTTCAGAAAATTCAGTCCTTTAGCTTTGAAATGATAAAAAAACAACCAGGAAGTTTGTAGCTCAAATGGGACCGGAGCCATGAATTCTTCAAAATGACTCCAGGCCACAGAACTCGATCACTTGTATTATCGAAAATATGCGGAACAAAAAGAATCCTCTGACACGTATCTCTTATTTTTCAATATAGAATCCGTGAAAAAAAGTTTCAGCTGAATCGGAGATGTGTCGGTCAATTTTTATCAAAATCTGTATGGTTTGTAAAAGAATTACCCTGGTTGAAAAAACTCATGAAATTCATTCAAATCAAATTGAATGGGATTTGGCAAGAACTTTGTTCAGGTTTCAATAAAATTCGATCCAAAATTGGCGTCAATCAGAACATTATACAAGATTCAATAGGTTTCTCGAACGACGGTAAATCTTCAAGTTTTGTCTTGCAGGAACTTGCAATTGTTCAATTGTCCCCTTTATATACTCAAATGTGTTGAGAGAATTTCCATTATTTTGTAGAAATTTCGATCATGTGTGGGCAGGAATTTTCAATCTAACATTGAAAACTCTTCCTCTTATTCATATCATTCGGATACTTGTTTCGTTCATCTTCAATCGTCAATTCGTTTCAATAAATGATTCAAACTTCTGTAGCACAAGTTATCTTGAATTTGTGAAGAGATGTGTCCAACTTATGAAGAATTTTTACAATTTTGATTGAAACAAAGCTATGGTCGTTGTACCTCTGCTTTCTTTGATGATAAGATTTGTTAATGAATTCAAAATAATGTTCTAAAAAGATTATAAATGACATGGATATACCAAATATGATTGAACTACTCTACTTACTTTTTGGTTTTGAAAGGGATATACTAAAGAAAAGTTATGTGTATAGACATCTAGATGAAGTTGATGAAATTTGGCTGATAACCAAGCATAAGGCATATTGTCTGGATATCTTTTCATTTCATTCACTAATTCATTATAATATTGCTTTGAAATTTGCTCCAGGTTACTTTCCCGGGTTACTAATCCAGGTAAAAGAGCATTTTCGGAGAAATATGTCTCTGTAAATTGAAATAAATGAACATTTTTTTTTAGTTTATTCAAATAAATATCATTAATATAGGTTTTTGAAAAATAGAAATTTCACACTAACTGTCATTCAATGCTGGAAGTGCTAAAAGTGTGACCCATACCACTCCACTTAGGTAAAGAATGAAACACAGTGGTTTTTCCCATTTTAATAAGAGTTTGATAATTTTTCCAGTACCCGCCCTGGGGTCTGTTAATAGACCCATGTTTATGATCTAATATTTATATCAATGTTATGTTTTTTTCCAATTCCTCCTAAGGATCCATCACTGTCAACATTACTGTTATTACAGTTTTGTGACATAACCTTCAACATACTAGGAAAAAAAATAATGCTCATATAACCTGGAAATAGTGTTGTATTGGTATTAGTAACCATTATTGCCAACTTTAGGCTCATCTGAAGGCCTAGACACACGAGTACGTAAACGTGAACGTAATGAACGGAAAACTGCGCAAATAACAAAATCTGGTTCCTACGCAGCCTTCCGTTCTTCACCCTTCACGTGTACGTGGCTTGCGTGTAGGCCTTTAAACAAAAACACAGAGGATATACACAACGGTAGAGGTCAATAGACCCGAAAAGAAATAGTCCCGAAAGGCAATTGTCCATAATGAAATAGTCCCGAATGAAATTAGCCCCGAAAACAAATTGGTAACTATTACGGTGACTGGAGCACGGCTGGAAACACGTGGGGTTTTTTCGGGAGTAATTTCATTCGGGGCTATTTCATTATGGACAATTGCCTTTCGGGACTATTTACTTTCGGGCCTATTGACCCCTACCATACACAACACATATGATATATATACAGTGAGTACTGCTCCACCGGACGTGAAACAGAATTGAAATAGGATTGAACCACAGGAAATGACCACTCAACAAATGAGTACATTTTTTACAAGAGAATGCTTGGATCGCGATTAGATAATTCCATTTCAATCCTGTTTTATTTACGCCTGGTGGAAACATAAGCTAAGTTCGTTTACCGATGTCCCAAGTTATCCCAACTCGCTCCAAGTATTTTGGATTCGCTACTTCCAGGTTAAGCAACGAGATGATTGGTTAGGTACAAGTTTGGAGCAGCTCAGAGCACGTAGAACGAACGAACGTATAGTCAATGAGTGGATTCGATTCGTTTGCTCCCAATCTCATCAATTTATGAACACCCGTAAATGAATTTTGATTGTAATCTTAAGTGGATACCAGCGTTTGTCTCGGACCTTTCTTTCTATCGTATAGGTTAGTCCTCTTCTAACCAATGTGCTCTGATGGTAACGCTGGTATCCTCTTAACAGCCCTAACAGGACACTCCTTCGCATCTCCGTGGTCTCCACGTAGATACCACCTATCTCCGCGGAGACCACGGAGATGCGACGAAGTGTCCTGTTAGGGAGGATACTAGCGGCGTGGCAGCAGTCAAAATGTTTCTTCCAAATTATTTGAAAGTGGTGTAATAAAACCAACCAATTGTCATTTACCTTCCTGGTATATGTGTCAATATAGGTCTCTAAATGAAAATTAATCAATTTCATTGTGAAACTTTCAAATAATTTGAAAGAAACATTTTGGCTACTGCCACGCCGCTAGTATCCTCTTGAAACTCTTTTTCAAACTCTTGGACCATATCATTGAGGAACTTGAATCATTTGACAAGTATTTGGGTGGTTGAAATTCAATTCCTAGCAAGAATCTGTGAATTATGTATGGTACAGTCGGTGTAACAAGCCCGTTGAATTCTAATGGAAATATCTTTATATAATACGCGTTATTGCTGTTATCTGAGTATTTGTAATCTATCCGAATGATAAAAGACACATATATGAAGGTATACAGTCGAAGAAAAATATTAAAAATTAATTAATAACAACGTAATCGGAGATATTTCCGCCAGAACTGTAAACGGACTTTTTACCCCGACTGTACAGTTTTCCATAACTCATCAATGGTCGAAGTGAACCAGGGTTCCTAGGAAATGATCGTACACGGCGTTAAGTGGTCTATTCTTTTGGATAGACCCAATCATATCTCCAATTCTATGGTAATAGGCCAATGAATTAAGTGTACGATCATTTTCTCACGAACCCTGAAGGGAATGGATTGTATTCATTTGACTGGAATACAATGTATTCAGCCACTCAGAACCTAGAATTCGTAAATTCATCTAAAGTACCACCTCACGGATTCAATTGACCTGTGCATACGTTACATACAATCCGTGAAGAGGTACTTTTGATGAGTTTAAGGATGAGAGATTATCGACTGAAGGTGCTACCAGCCCTATCCGACTGCCCCACTTTTGAGGTTTCTAACTGTCGCCATTTGAACTAATCCGCAGCACAGCGCTAAGTGTTCTGGTGGGCTGCATAAAGCTGTAATTTCATGGGGCGTCGAGCATCAAGCGTCAACATTAGAAAGAAAGAGAGGTCACACAGTTTTTCTCTTTCCTTCTAATGTTGACGCTTGATGCTCGACGCCCCATGAAATTACATCTTAAAATATACCTATCGCTCAATCATCCAATCAAATTAGGAGGAACAGCCCACTAGGACAGCCAGCGCTATCTACTGGTTTAATGTTTTTAGCGACAGTAAAAATACCTCGTTTTCTATAGTATAGTCAGAGAGTCGGATAGGGCTGGGTGCTACTGACTTCACCCTGGTGAAAAAGGGAGCGTAAGAAGGGTATGAAGCGACGCGGGAGAGTAAATGAAACAGTATCTAAGCGCGACGGAAGCGGAGATTGAAATATTTCAAGCTTCATTTGTTTGACAGTTCGCTTCCGGCGAGCGGAAATTCTCACCAAGGCAGCCGCTCAAGAAAGCTATTCCATCCCAGATAACACACGGAGAATTTTTTTTCAAGAGCAAGAATAGAACTCTTCAAGAATTCTTTTCGAACTAATGAATTCATATAGAGCTCTGGAGGAGTTCAATCTGTCGGACATTAACAAGTTCTTTGAGAGTACTCAAACAATACTTCTGATATTCTCAAAGAGCTTGTTAATGTCCGACAGATTGAACTCCTCCAGAGCTCTATATGAATTCGTTAGTTCGAAAAGAGTTCTTGAAGAGTTCTATTCTTGCTCTTGAAAAAGAATTCTTCGTGTGTTATCTGGGATATTATAGATATTGTTATGATAGTTGTGACACTTAATAAATGCGCTTTCGAAATATATAAAAAAAATTATTTTGACTTACAGCGCATACACAGAGAAAATGATTTGCTGAAAAGTACCATACTTTATAGCATTCGAATATGACTCTTGCCTAAATCAAAATAATCATATAAAAATACTTCTAAATGTACCATACTTGCTTGTACTTTCCTGGAGAAGTATAGTACTTTTGTAGATATTTTCACGTAAATAATTTGATGTAGACAAGAATAATGCTGGAACACTCCCTGGTGAAAATCCAAAAGTGAAGGAAGAGGGTATTGGAACAAATGAAACGTGAAAATGTTTCAATTCCCTCCTAAATTACTTTTAGGTGACTCTTTGTTACTCTTGGGTGACTCTTCGCTTGCGCTTTCGCCGCGCTTTCGTCGCGTTTCAACGCTTCATTTTCACCAGGGCTGTAAAGTATGGTACTTTTTAGCAGATCTTTTGCATATGCTCAAATAACAAAAACGGGAAATTCAACTTCCGGGATATATTCTTTCGGGACATTGAGACTGTACCAATTATGTCTCCTACAAAGTTGCACCCCCTGATAAACATGACTTGTTCAAACTTCCAACTTCCATGTCACGTAAATCAATATGAATTGAAACATATCCGAAGTGTTTTTAAATTTATAACCTTACCTTTTTCTCTTTGAACATTGAATATCGCAGAATAGAATTATTATATAATTGTTCAGTTGGAGAAGCATTTGTGAACTCAACGATGGAGACTAAAGTTATATTTGTGAATACATTTCCATTTGTGAGGATCTACATAACAGAATTATTAGTACCAGTTATTATGATTTCATTTTTCATTTTATCCAGAAAAGCAGAGCATGGTGAGTTTCTAAATTCAGAAAACCTACTCGATGAACATTTCTCCCTTCAACGTTCTAAACATTCATTATGCTGTTTGTAAAAATATCTAAACTTTTTCATGCGTCGGTTTTTGAGATCTTTTAAATGTCCCTTTGTTATTTGATTTCTAGAAAGTATAAGAAGTTATCATGTACCGATGTCCCTCTGGGACAATAAGACGAAACTGCGAAAATAATAAGATTCCATCGATTCAAATTTAGGAAGTGCAAAATAAAAACTCCCCTGGTTGAAAGAATCCATTACTTCTGACAAATGAAATTAAATGAGATTTGGCCAGAACATTGTCCGAGAATCAATGAGATTTGGCCAGATTCAGTGAGATTTGGCGAGAATCGACTGTTCTTTCTGACCAAATCTCATTGACATTTGCTGGATGAGATTCGGCCAGAACATTGTCCAAGTTCAACTGTAATTTAGTGAGATTTGGCGAGAATCAATGGTTTTTTTAAACCAGGGTCACGACCCACACAGGACAGTCGTCGGAGAATTGCGTCGCATTTCCGTAGAATTGAGGGAAAAGAAAGGCAGCGGTGGATATTACATGGTACGATGGAAAAGCAACGTAGAGGTGACAGAGAAATTTCCGGGCCGTTTTTCCGGGCGCACATTTCTCCGTTGCCTCTATGCTGGTTTTCCATTGTGCCACGCTGTATCCACCGATCCCTTTTTTCTCCCTGAATTCCACGGAGAGGCGACGTTGGTGTCCTGTGTGGGGGACTTTAAGTGGATAAATGGTGGATGTAGATAGAACCCAAGTAGCACAACAGGTTAGAAATGCTAAGAAGGTTCTTGGAAGTCCTGAGCATGCTTTATGAACATTCTTAGAATCTTCGAATGAGGTTGTTTTGGATAAGTATATTCTGTGCACATTCTCAGAACATATTTTTCGAGTTTATCCAAAGCAGTCTCATCTGCATATTCTATACATGATCACGGAATTAACGCAGAATATTTGAAATGTTCTTGTGCTACTTGGGAACGTGGTTGAACGATGATTCCACGTGAAGGGAATGTTGATGCAACGTAGAAACCCACATAACACAAATGTCTAAGTAATGTTCCCAAAATATTCTAGCGATATGGCAATGTTCCCAGGATATTGCAAAATAATCTGGAGATATTGGTGAGACATTTGTGCTATATGGGAATGTCCGGTGCTGTACGGGGGAATTTTAACTGAAAATGGAAGAATAAATGATTATGGACACTATTGCTGTACACGGGAAAAAATCCCATTGAAGCAACAGGATTTTCCTGCAGCTGCAACAGGAGGCAGCCATTTTGCAGCAACAGGATTACTACTGTTGTTGCGAGTTAATAGTAAATTTAACCTGTAAATCGCACCTTATGACTCATTACGACGAATTTATGCTCCAAAATGGACCTTTAGTTCACTTTTGGAGCATGAGATGTGAGTCAAAAAATAAAGATATAAGAATGCCTGCAGTGACGACATCTTCTACCAAAAATTTATTGGTCACTATGGCTATTCGAGACCAATTAAAAATGATTTATGTATCGATTTCCAAAAACTTTGAAAATAATATTATTAAAGAAAAATGCGAAGAATTTGACGGAGACAAAATGAAATACTTCCCTAATACTAAAATATCCGATGTCCAAGCTTTGAAATATATCGACTATAATAGATATAGATATTAATTAGATACTGTAGGAGTAGTAGATATTGATGAAAATGAAGGACCTCAATTTGGAAAAATTTATAAAATTTACAATGTAGTAAATGATGTTTACTTTGTTTTGAATTATATATCTACCATGGCATATGATCAACATTACCATGCGTGGAATGTTCGAATTGATAATAATCGTAATTATATTAGAAAACAAAACCTGCTACCTCATATTGGGCCTTGTCTTCTTGTGAGAAAAAAAGGATTAGATTACATTGCAACAAGACATTTACTGTAATTCAATATTGGAACATTTGAGAGTGTAATAAAGTCATAAAAGAAGTAAATAACAGCTTTGTATTTTATTCATTTTATATTTTATTCATTTTATAAAGCCTATTCATCCCATAATGAACGATTTTGTAACATTGCCGCAGCTACAAAACTACTCCTGTTGCTGCAACATGGCTGCCTCCTGTTGCAGCAACAGTAAATTTTTTCCCGTGTAGAATTGATATTTTTTGGATGGGATATGTTATTTACCAGATAGCATTTTGAAGCTTTCCCCCCTTGGCTCGCGTGCAATTTGCGTACAGAAGCTTATCCATGGACGTCGGTTTTTGAGCGTACCAGCAAATTGGGGCTCGTAGAAATGGATTTCAGTGTATTGGTAGCTCACTGCTCGTATTTGGTATCTTTTTGCATGCATACACTCGCAACCAATGTTACCGCACGAAATGTTATCTGGAATGTACGTCGCCTTGATTTTCGAATTTACGATTATAATTTATCGATCTATTGTTAATTATTTTCAGTCCCTAATGCAACTCGAACAGACTTATCCAAATGTAAACTCACACAACTAGGGGCGGAATACAGAGGATCTATTGCGACGACAGTTGGTGGTTTCCGTTGCCAGTCCTGGGAATCTGATCAACCCCTTCATCAGGTTACACGCTAACAAATACACCCTAAAAATCTAAAACAACTAAAAAACATCACGCCCTTTTCAAAGGGTCATCCCTCAGGTCAAAACAAGGCGTTTGTTCCTTTGATAGAATATTTGGAAATGCTTGGTTTTGGAATGAAATAGGTTGATTATTCAGGTGACAAGTGGATCGGTTACTTCAATGATTGAGGAGTATACCTATGTATTATCCAACTGTTTCATTGAATTCAGCTTTGGAACTGCACATTTTACAGCTTCATTCTAAGCTACAGAAATCATCTATTTCTGGGACAGCGTTTATATGGCCACACAGCTACATAAAAAGCGATATGCGTTCCATATATTGCGTCATAAGTCCCATGTATAATAGGTCATACTTGGTCCTTATACAAGATATTTTTTTCATACACGAATCGACTACGACTGATATGGGCTTCGTATATAATTGTTATATAAATCATATATGAATTATGTATGGATCATTTTCACCAAGTTATCAACTGAATCTGCTCGTCAACAGAGACCTTGTTGGATTTTTTCTCAGTATGAAACGATTGGAACAATCTATCCGTTGATTGACATTTCAGGTCAGTCCGGATATAAAGAATGAAGATTTTCCTGAAAGATCAATGATGCTGGCAAAAAATCAGTGTCGAAACCCAACAGGAGATCCGAGAGGTCCTTGGTGTTACACAATGGAATCTTCTGTCATAGATGACGAATGCGATATACCGTTATGTAATTTTGGAGGTGCTCAATACTTAACTCAATAATTCACACGAAATGTGCATTACCAAAATATAATACATCGCTTTGATAGAATGCCGGATATCAGGACTTGGCGCTGAATACGGTGGAAGGCAGAAAACCAGTGCTTCTCGGAGGAAATGTAAATCCTGGAATAAAAGATATAAACTTCCTGGTTCGAAAGTACGAAGTGAATTGCAAAGTTTATCTATTATAATTTGATAATGTAACAATCTTAAGACCATTTATTCATGGAATTGTTCATTTTGAGCCACAACAACAATGTGTTTGAGCAACTACAATTATTGGAACTGGTCACTAATAAGCCAGAAAATCGAGATTATCAATATTTAGAAACATGATTGTCAATTCAGGGAGAAAGAGTAACGATAGAGAATATTTTTTAGTGAGTTAACTAAAAGTCTATAATTCCCCTGGGAAAAATAATAATAAGACTATAAACTTTTAGTATTTTCACTACGATTTTCTGATCAACTTGTGCCGAATATTTTTCATCTATTTCCCCTTGAATTGAAAGTCATTCGTTTAAATAATAATAATAATAATAATCTCGATTTCTTGTGCAAAGGGATGAATTTACCTGCCCCAATACTTTTCTTGTGTGATCGCAATACGTCCACACCAGAACCGTTTGGCGAACTGAAGTAAAAATTCCCACTTGGATCCTTCATTGAGGGTCGATGAATTTCAAATGATTACTCGGATATAAATAATTCGTGCCCATCTTCAGCCGTGATCCGGGCTTGATGAAGCCTGGGTAATTCCTGATCGGGCCCTAACAAGACTTAGGAAATACCACGAATTATTTATACCCAGATATTTAACGAAAAGTGTCCCATTCCTCCCTACTTCTGCTTTAAAACTCAACAATGTATACAGTTTATTCTGCTCTGAATGGGAAAACTTCTATTGAAAGACCTCTGGAGCTAAAATACTATTTAGTATAAGATAAAGTTTACATAACTTCATGACATCTGCAGATTGTACAAGTTTTTATGTTTTCAGACAATTAAATTCCCCAACAAACACTTCCCAGACTTATCTCGCGACAAAGCTGATAATTACTGTCGCAATCCTGATGATGATGTAGGTGGTCCTTGGTGCTATGTGGAACAAGATAATTTTGAATTCATCGAAAAAGAATATTGTGATATACCATTTTGTGATGATAAAGGTGAATTTCATGAATGATGAATTTTTAGGAAATGAAAAGGTTGAATACTATGCATTGTAATAACATTTAACTTATGATAATCTTGATGATTCGTGTTACAGATTGTCTGGTTCACCTTAAGAATGCTTCTGCGTATTCTATGGTAACAGAAATGAACAGTACTTATGGAAACATTTCGTTTTGGATAAAATTATGGGATCCTAACGATGAGAGAAATGTAAGACCAAAATAATTCATTCATTATAATTCTGATGCGAAAGAAATTCAAAAGTACCTCAACATTCAATTAACGATTAACTGCATCGTATTTAGGGATCCACACCAATAAATAGACCTTTGATCATTTTGAGGTTTTTGGATGACTTCCTGCAGATCGTCTTTTTCAAGATATTGTTTGTTGGGTGTTTGTCATTGTAGATAGCATCACAACATTTAACATCCCTCCCAATAAACACATGCACGTTATTTCAACGTTGAAAAAACGTTGCACTATCGAACGGACGTTATTCGTCGAATTCATAACGTTCATTTTTGGTTAACGTCTGACGAGGGAATAGACGTCCAGAAATGAGGTTTCGATAACGTATTACTAAAACTAATAGTAAAAAATGACCATTAAAAAACGTCTTCAAAAAACGTTTTTGAAATGTACTTCAATCACGCGTTGAGGACGTATTGTTTATGACATTTTCAATGCTCGAACATCAATCGAAGATATCGTGGTGAGAATGTCGAACAAAACACAGTAACGTTGGACAAAAATCTAAACGAGAAGTGAAATAATGAATAGCGTGACTTCATTTATGAATATTTTTCTTCTTAAATTTTTGTGTTATCAAAAATCCCTTCTTTTCGCATTAATAGAAACTTTTTCAAATAATATGTCTGGTTTGATTCTCATTTATGAACCATCATTATAACACGTCATTATTTAACGTCTTATAAACGACTTTTGGACCGTTGTTGTGACGTTATTTTATAGTTTAAAAACACGTGATCTGCCGCGACATTTTTACGTCGAATCAACGGAAGAATATTACTAAATGTCAACGTGTGGTTATTGGGCGTTTTTCACGTTTTTTAGACGTATGTGTGTTTATTGGGCTACTTCATTTTGTTATTTGTGGTTAAAAATTCCAATTGTTTGAATTTGCATTGACTCGCCCTGTAAAATTCTTCTACACTGACTTTTGCTTTGTGAGTTATATTGTGTGCTGAACTATTGAAACAATTAACTCAGGAGAGGACTCCGCTGATTATTCATTCACTTGATCACACATGATTTGGGGCTTGGAAAATTGTAGTTATATCACACGATGGGCAATATTTTCCGTATCGATATTTTTATGTACAATATGTATCTAGTTCCTATGAATTTCTATCAAATTTTGATAGAGTTTCCAGCTAATCCACCAATTCGGCATTTGAAATACATTAAAATCTCTCTAAATGTCTTTCGACCTCTCCTTCTCACTTGACAACACACAGGAAGTTTAAAAGAGAGCAAGTTTAAAAATCAAATTGCATTCAACTGAGACAATCCGCGTTTAATATATAACGAAAACAATATTTTCTTGATACAAGATAGTTTTTTTTTCTGTGCATACGAAGCGAAAAATGTTTCAATTCCCTCTTCTTGAAGCGTGTAATGCCCGCGTGCTATAAAGTAATGAAATTATACGTTCCACATACTTTTCATCACCTTTTGATCCCATTTTACACACGCTTCGTGTAACGTACTGATAAGTTACACCAAGCGTGTGCGAATCATATCTATTTTGACTTCAAATAATATTTTTAAGCAGTTAACATCAACGAACATCTATGGCTGAGTGGATAAAACTCTTATCTGCCATGGTGGAAGTCACCGGTTCAATTCTCACAAAGGGGTTCAAATTTTTTATTTAGATTCTTATGAATTTTATACGCTTCTTTTGCTTAAATTCCTGCTTCACATACTCTTTGTATCCCTTTCATTCAAGCTTTGTATACTTTTCATTATTGTTTCTGTTACGCTCCACCATTCGCTCCGGTTACTCTTCCATTTTCACCAGGGATAGTTAAAGAAGGTTTACTGTATACAGTATCTTGTTAATACAGTAAATTTTTCACTGTAACAGCAAACGTTTTGCTGATTCAGCAAAGCAAATTTTTTAAAATCACTATTTCAAGCAAGAAGTTCTCTCTGCGTATAAAAGAATATACTCTTTCTAGTTGTCGGAACAGAATTTCATTCTTTATTCATAGTGAGATGACATGAATTTTTACGCATGGATTAAATTGGTAGGCAGAAGCAAGAATTTTACTAAGCGTTTTACCGATTCCTACATTCGCTGAAAGAATTGTCCAAGAATGGAGAGCCGGCGTGGAAATTGTCATTTCCAATTCTGGTACTGGTCAAACATATCCACGGGCTAATATTGATGTAAGTAAACACAACGCTTCTGAACTTCTGGACTCTTGGATCATTTATTTCAGCCGTTAAGTAAATTCTACATGCTCGTTTCAATTTAGATTGGTTATGGAATATTATAAGTGGTTATTAAAATTCTACTAATAGGGTTGGAAGGATTCGGAAGGAAGTGGGCCAAAAATTACCACAAAACGAGAAGGAACGGCTGTTGTTCTCCGATTCATGGCGGTTCTTATTTTGGTTTCTTTCCGAACACTTCTGACATTTATCACAGAAAAATAACATAACTTCTTGAGTACAAAAATATGCTCCAGCCAAACTTGGTGAAGATTCATTAGTTTGTTATTCTAAACTCTAGTAATACTTTAGAAAGCTCTCCATTCATTCTGGAGATTCTGTTCTTCTGTAAATCTTCTGTACATATATATGGCTTCATTTATGTATGGAAATAGGAGTGACTCGGTAGTATTTTTACTAGGAGCACTACTTGGTAGCGCTGAGGTAGTGCTACGTTATAAATTGAATCATATATATGTTATGGTAGCATGCAGTCTCACGGTAATGGAAAAGCTACAACGTTGCTACCACTAGTACTGCTAGTAGCGGAAACGTGAATTTGGAAGCACTTTGCTGGCTGGGCTGCTTCAAATGCCAAGCGAAGCTAAGACAGTAATAGTAGATTCTTTGATTACTTCCAGCAGGGTGTGCTGTACAGTTGGCGTAATTAATCCGTTTCCTTCTTTCTGATAGAACCTTGTTGGCTCAATAAACCTCATGATCAGTTTTCCATATTCAGAACATTACTTCTCATATATTTATCCGCTTGAAAATGTTCCTGATCAATTAACGATGAATTGGCAACAAGGATCTATTGGAAAGAATGAAAAGGATGGATTCAACCCACTGTACCTACTGAAATATTCCCTTACAGGAAGAACAAGATTTGGAAAATACACCTGGAATATTAGTCGGTTCGAAATGGACTGGGCTGTGGTTAACCTGGGGAGGAGGATTTATATCTTTAGGATTACTTGGTCAATCAAAGCCTTTGATTATCGATGAATATGGGAAGAAAAATACGATTTCCAGTCTTTATTCAGACAGCTTTTTGTATTATGGTGTGATGGGTACCGGGGTCTTATGGAGTACAATGTTTTGTGAGGAACGTAAGTTTATCTTTTTTACATCCCAAGACCTCTTCATAGAAATCATTGATTTACGTAGTTCAGTTTTCCAGATTGTGAAGTTCTTATCACATTCGGAATGGATTTTCTATCGCTTTGGCCCATCCCAAAACGCAACGAAACTTACGATGTTAATTTTCACGTTAGAGCTAGTCATGGTATAGCAATACGATTATATAAAAGTCCGGGTGCTCCATTTCCTCACTACACTGTGAGTGTTTGATACTAAACATTCAGTATTAATATTCCTTCAATTTTAACTGTTAGTTTGAATCTATCAGATTTTGATAGGGGATTCTCTTGTGATGTCTTTAATATACCAAGAAAGTGAAAAATCTATGAAGCAGTATCTGAAACAAGTTTCCAGTAAAGGGTTTCTCGATTTTTGGGCGTGGAAAGAGTTCACAATCAGGTAAAATGTTTTGTTTACGATCTTCAGAATGTAAGGGCAAAGGAATAGATGTTCAATCTTGGAAGTTTTCAAAATTTGGAATTGAAAGATGTGCTTCGCAATTTAATCCCTGAGCTCAATACCAAACTTCACAATTCAAGGTGCATTTTGCTAAAACGTGAAGGGATGTAGATATTGAAAAGACGTATAGAATGAAATTTCAGGGAAGATTGGGAAATTTCCTCAATTCATTATCATTTTATTTCTAAAATTCTGATCAATAGAGGAATAAATTGCTGTAATATATTCCGAAATTCTTGTTCAATCAATCAAAGTCTCTGATAAGAATGAAGTGCAATATTATGTATATAAATTACGATAAAACTAATGAATATTTTAGTATAAAGTACCGCAATTCAATTTTACCTCAAATTCATTGGAGGTATAGAAAATCTTACAGTAAATTTTTCCCCCTGTGGTTTCCTCACAAAAATACTCTGTATAAGCTCCAAGAAGACACTAACTGTGATGTTTGGAAATGGAAAAAAGCAATCTCCAGATTGCATGTGAATGGAATTTCAAGGATAAATTCCAATTCAAAATTGAAATCCACAAACTTCTTTATAAACTAAAAATAATTTCATTCTATTCGTCGTAATTCGTTTCATTTCTCATTAAATCATCAACTTTTTGGAAATGAACTTTCCTCCACGATTTTTAGTATTTTTGGCCCGCATTTCCGCATTCTCGCGCGAAAAATTTATGGGACTGAAGAAATTTTATACGAGCATAATGAGGAATTCAACACTTTGAGATGGTTCAGTATTGGAAGCGAAAAAACTTTAGCATATTGGACACTTTTCTGCGTTCCAGACGGTAGTGCAAGATTTGATATCGAATGGTTACGCGCTTATAATTCATGAATATCCTTCTTTTGTTCTCCTCAACAGAAGAAGACAAAGTGGAAGACTCTTGGCCGCCAAATTGCAGATCCAATGCTGCCGAATATCGATATGAAGGGTCACAATGGACTAGCAAAAATGAAGTCCCTTGCATTCCATGGATAGCGAAAGAGGTGATCATATCATTAGTATACAGATAAAATGCTCTCACAACATATTTGATGCAATTGTTTTGTAATATAACGTAACTTAACAATCCTTTGATTTAAACCAACAAAATTGAAAATTCTTGATACTTTATTTATTTTATTGTTATTTATGGTATCAATTTCAAAAACTTCAGATGCATTTCAGGAGTTTGTGTAGCATGTTTGTGAATTCGCAAATACGAATACGTTTCAGGTTTTTGTTGAAATTCTTCGTAAATAATTTATAGATACCAGAAAATGAAAAATCAGATGATAATTTTGTGGAACAATCGGCATTGAAGGCATTGAATAAATGTCGAAATCCCATCCAAGATCCTGAAGGCCCTTATTGTTACACAATTCAAAGTCAAAAATCATGGGAAGTTGTCAAACAGTATTGTTCTATTCGCAATTGTAGATCGTCTGGTAAGTGGAGGAAGGATTTTTATTATTCACACGAATTATTTTACATGACAAATGTGATGGAATTGCCCCAATGAAGTCTCATTCCTTATCGTTTATTCGCTAACGTGTTCCGTACGGTGCAACTCATTTCTTCAGAATGATCACCTGAAGTATTAAAATTTTGATTACTTGAAATTGAAATTGAATCCGATCGAATCAAGTCAAATGAGATTTGGCGAGAACATTGGCAGGTTTTCAGTGAGATTTCTCTAGATTTGATACACTTTCTATTCACAACGCCCATTGAATCTTGTTGAATCTCATCAACAAATCATCAAATACGACTTTACCAAACATTTGTGTAACTTTGATAGGATTAATAAAATTTCATGAGTAAAATATTACTGGACAAATAGAGCAAAAATATCAAATTTATGCCAATCCGGATTCGAAAATTCAACTACGGAGTTTGAATGATCAATTTTCGCAATGAGATGTGCCGAGTGAATTAGCTGGATCAACACGAAACAAAAAAGAAAATAGCTGTGGCAGCTACTCACTTTTTGAGCACCCTTTTTTCACCGCTGTAGTTAAAATAATTGCAATGGTAGCAGTAGAATCGTAGCTATAACTGCACGGATTTTGTGGTTGACATTTGGATAGCCAAATAATTTAGCTGTTGAATTTTCGCTGTGGTAGCTGCATTCCTTGCTGCTCCTGCTAGCTAATTTTTGGCTGTCCAGATAATAGATCATTATTTTTTTCTCGTGCAGTTATTTGAATACATATAGAAAAATCGTATACAGGCTTATTCAAACTAAGTCATTCGACGACCGAGCTCATAACGCCTGTATAACGATTGCATCATGTCGCATAAGGAATGAAAATCGACATCCCCCTGGGTACAAGAGAGGATCAAAAAGTCGCGACTTTTTGAGCATCGTTGAATACTAAACTTCTACACAAATATAGAAAAAGAGTTGTTATTGGAAAATTTCTGGTAGAGAGATAAAGCAGTTAAGATGATACTATAGTGGTGTGGCAGTAGTCAAATGGTTTATGATAACATACGGACAAACGTTTCAATTTATACATAAACGATTTGGCTGCTGCCACGCTGCTAGTATCACCTCAAGCGTTCATCATAGTATTTGAATATGAATCTTTGAATCTAGTTCCATATTTGAAATATGAGCTGAAGTATAAAACTTGGATTGAAAATGTCTTCGGTGCTTTAGATTTACTATAAGGTAACATATAAATACTTCGAACACTTTAGTATTTTGTGCAACATCTTTGATATTCGAAGACACGATATACATCAAGTATGCAAATGAGACTTAAGTATCGAATGAAAATTATAATCCATACGAGAAGAAGTATGTTAAACAATTCGCAACGGAAGAATAGATCAAGGACCGACGAATGGTGGATTATAGTTAATCCTGATAATCCAAAGTGATGTATTAATTACAGAATGTCGAATGGCAGGAACTGCTAATGATTATATCGGTACATTATCAGTTACCCGTTCTAATCGCACCTGTGCTCCATGGATGAGTGACTATGATTACGAACTGTTGAGAAATACGAATGCAAGTTCAAAATTGGAACCAGATCTTCGAGTAACTTCGGAAGCTTCATCGAATCCTAGACCAACTTCGATTCAACCGCGTAATCGGCGGCGTATCTCACGCGAGTCAAGCTCAATTAATGTTCAAGAACCGATTCGCTTATCGTCGAATTCTTCGAAATCGAAATCATCAAATGTGACACCAGATTACCCGAGACCGATACACAAAGTTGACAGAAGATATTTCAATGATAGTCTTTATCCTGAACAAAATGTAAGGAGCGCTAAGAATTATTGTAGAGATCCGTCTCGGAATATAGCTGGAACTTGGTGTTATACAACGGATCCTTTGGTGCCACAAGATCTCTGTGATGTTCGAGACTGTGAGAAACCAGGTATGTGAATTTGATAATGAACACTTCAGATACAAATGTTATACGTTGAATGTGTGGGGTGAGGATTTATTTTCTGTGAGTCTGTTCTATTCGTCCTGATCATTTTTCCGAAATGCAATGTGGGGAAGAACAGGTGCCAGTAAAACGGTTAAATGGTTTGAGAGATGAGAATCGTTGAAACGCAAAAGCACTCTCAACGATGAAATTTCCAGGATCGCTAGGAAAAGAAGCAGTATTTCCATGTAAGAAATATAGAATCAACTCTACAATCGCGGCACTTGGAATCTATGTTTATAGAAATACGTTTACTTATTTCATATATGGCTATATCTCCATCCACCCTACATTCATGTTCATAAATCCAGGATTTAGTAATGTGTTCTAACATGGTAGGTGATTCCGTAGGTGAATACTTACGTAGCTAATGTAAGATTAGATTCTCAACAGGAATTGGATGCCCAGATACAGTTTTCGTGGTCTAAAAAATATCTAAAATAAGATATCCTGAACACTGCACGGAGAAATTGTAAAACAGTCTGCCAATATCCGTACATTAATCATCAATGTTCAACAAAAAATGAATTTTCTAACCTCGATGTTAAGTGCGACTGCATCGATAATTATTGATGACTGAATAGTGACCAGCGTTGTATTCACATTGGTGATCAATGCGCCTACACTAAAAGTCAAAGTCAGAAATATATTTTTTCCTTGTACATTGATGATCAATATACGGACATTGACGACCTGTTTTAGAACTTCTCTGTGTGTAGAAAGTCGGACTGAATGTGAAACTTGAGTAAAATTCAGTCTTTTCCATTGTGTCCCTAAGTCAAAAAGTGAAACCCGATCCAGCTCTGATTCGTCACGTACCAAGGACTGAATCAGGTTTGATTCCATTTTTCGCCTTAATTTTGCTCTTGACATCCTCATTCAACCTGATGTTAACCTCCTTTCGAACTAATTCAATTGTGAATCGTTGCGTATCACGGATTTGATCAGGCTCTACAAAGTGTTACACAATTTCAGTTGAAACAGGGCTAAATTTAGCTGCATTTCAAAATCAGTTGATATTCAGGATGAAAGTAAGTTTTACTTTTTACAGTGACGAAACATGGTAAAAACATATTATTGAGACAATCAAAACTGTTGTATTCAATTTCTTTCAAACATTTGAAAGAAATCTTCCTGATATCTCAAAATTTGTGATCATCTGGTTAAATTCAGATTAAGTACAGATTAGGTACAGATTAAGTGCAGCCCATATTAGTGAAGGAAATTGAAAGAAGAGATTATAAGAAGATTACTTCAAGTTTTGGAAATCTTCTTCCCTCAGTGACTTCAAGGCGTACAGGTATACAGTAATTGTTTATTAACCTATCATTTTCCTGTTTACAAGAGTGATAATATTTCCGTATTGAAAGAAAGTGTTCCAGTTTTGATTCATTGAGAATAATCGAAAAGAAAACGTTCTTCGAATCCTCTTATGTATCGATGATTAAAGAAAGATGTCTCTTTACTCTTATTGTAAACGATCAACATTGTTAAACCCATTTATCGAATCTTTCAACATATACGATCGTCGGGTGAATCAATTATTAAAACAATATTTTTTCCAATGTATCAGAATTTCTCAGTAGTTATCTAACAAGAAATTTTTTAATGCATTTTAGTCATTCATACGAAAATACGTTTTGGACAATTATTATGTCTGCATTCTAATGTACGTTATCTTGTGCGGAACATTGTGGTACGCAAATAATGTAAGTAACCATTTTTGTTTAGTAAGCATTAACTTTCGAGAATAATTCATCCAGAACTCGATTATTTAGAATTCGTCTTCTGCGAAAGTCTCGAACGATTGTTCATTTTTAACATCACAATGAGAATTATATTCTGAATAGTGTGTTCAATATACACTTTCATTCCCTCTCAATGATTTATATTAATTCGTAGCAATTGTTATCAACCTAAACTTCCTTTCCTAAAGTTAGTTTGCTCATGTTCTTTTGAACATTCAAAAAGAGATCATCAAATAATACACTTTGAAATTAATCATGAGCGGTAAAAACTTAGAAAACTAAGATGTTCAATCAGTATATTGGATTAAAGATACGTGTGCTTAATCATTATCGTCCGAGATTTTTAAACAAACCTTTCCACATTCTTCAAAAAATATGAGACCACAAATTTTTCATTCATTTTCATAATTCATGGACCAGAAATCCAAAAATGTGAATAAATGAATAACACAAGATGAACTTTTGAGTAGAAGTTTGCAGAAAAATATTCTCAACCAGTTCAAATGATTTGGTAATCTCGAAATGAAAAATCAACTTAGAGTTGAAATGATTTCTGGCGGAAAAATTTTGTTGATCTTTGGAACAGCGATGTTTCCATGGAATTCAATGGGAATGTGAAATTTTGTTCAATACAATCGAATTCAACTACACCGAGAGAAAAAGCATGCTCTAAATGCAAGGGAGCACTTCACATTTCTAAGGCTGGCGTCCCGTGGACGGAAAAAGTGACGGAAAGCGAGTTGCGGTACCAATACTTTTCAAGTATGCCTAGTTTTATCTGGTTTCATCCAACAGTTACTAAAAATTCTGAAAATCTATTGGTGCCGCAATTCGCTTTCCGTCACTTTGTCCGTCCATGGGACGCTAGTCTAACGCATTTGTTTTAACGCGCGCTAAACGCATGAGCCCATGCTTTTTGAGTATGAGCCCCCCATGCCTTCTAAGCATGCAACCATGCGTTAAAAGCACGTTACAACAACAGCGTTAGAAGCGTAAAGGGCTCCCTTGTACAAAAATTGAAATGTAAAAATGATAAAATGAAGTTACGAAGATTATTATACTTTTAGGTGATGAAACGCGTTGAAAAATCAAATTCGCGGTTGGAAAAAGTGATTCAAAAAAATGAAACGGTGATTTGATTGAATAATTTCATATTTGTCTTGTGGATTTATTATTTAATGAATTTCATTGTTTAATTATTTTAGAAATTTCGAACACTGATTGCGTTGACAAATACAAGGACGGAATACGAGGAAACGGTGATAAAATTGGTTAGAAATTAAATTTAAAAATGGAACAAGAAAATATCTCATATTCAAAAAAACTCAGAATGAAAAAAATTAGAAATTTTCTTTCCGTGTAGCCAATATCACTTGAAGCAGGGCCGTCTTTAAGGCAGGGCACACCGGGCCTGAGCCCAGGGCCTCCTGCCAAAGGGGGGGCCTCTTCGTAGAGAATCGATAAGATTTTTACATATTTTCTTAAAAAGGTTACTTGAACAAAATGAAATCAACTTATTTTTAAAATAAAACTAATTCTAGATATACGAACAAGTGGAAATTCAGTCAATACTTATTTTAAAGAAAAATCATAATGATTAACGTTAGAGTGGTTTTTGAAAAATTTCAAGATTTTACGTCTCCTTACATGGGCCTCCACTCTAAGTCGGCCCAGGGCCTTGAAGCAATGAAAGACGGCCCTAACTTAAAGTGTTTTCCCGTACAGCACCGGATATTTCTACGTTGCCTTTACGTTACCTCCACGTGGAATCTTCGTTCATCCACGTTCTATCCACGTAGAGTCCACGAAGATGCGACGTAGAAGTCGGTGGATGTGCTGTTAGGGTTCTCATGTCGAACAGAAAATATTGCGAGCCCTCAACAGTGAAATGTGTCTCTGGAGCGTTTTTTGGATGTTCATAAAATCTCCTCCACGTCCTATAAACATTCCATAAAACGTTCCAGCGGCAGGTTGTGTTGTCTAGGGCCAATTATCATATCTTATCTTCTGTATAACTTAGATTTAGACGCAAAATACCCCTTTTTCCTGTTACACTCAGTGTACGTTGACTTTTGCAGAAAGCACAACAAAAAGCGATGAGTGACTACTTGGAGCAAGAAGTAAGCGAACTTGAATCTCTATACTCTCCATGTGTTATCGATAATTCGAATATTAATCAAAGATTTGTTACAATCAAATAGCTGCAGAGGTTAGACCAGGAGACTTCAGTCCTAATGGATAAGATGTCAACGTTACAAAGTGTAATGGAGAAAGTAATGGATTATAATCAATTGAATTTCATGGAAATAGTTTTTGTTTGTTTCGATTTGTTTGATGATGAATGAGAAGAAATAGTGGCTTGAAATATTTGATCAAATTTATGAGAAATATCAGCTGGCGCGGATTGACTCCTAAATTTTGAATTTTGAAAAGTACTGACCGTCTCTGATTGGTATACGAAACAAAGAGCATTGCTGGCATAGCAGACTGGTTTGTTACTATAATGTCTACGAAAAAATTATTGCTAAAGGAATAAGGAAAATTCTTGTTATAACTACTCTCTAAATTCTTTGGAGTGAATATTCACTCTTCAAAGAGTCAAAATACTGCAACTCTAGAACGGAGTGGGAGCTCAACTCTTGAAGAGTGAAATTTCACTCTTTAAGAGTCAATATTCACTCTTTTTCCTAAGAGTGAGTTTTTCACTCCAAACACCAGAGTTGATTTCCACTCTTATAGAGTGAAAATTCACTCTTTAAGAGTGAAATTTTTCACTCTTTCGGAGTTGCAGTATTTTCACTCGGCAAGAGTGAATTTTCACTCCAAGGAATTTAGAGAGTAAATTTGTTTGCTGTCGTAAAGAATTTTGCGAGTAGAACTAACTGTGAAATTGATCATTTTCATAAATAACTGTTTTTGTAGGTGTTACAGTAAAAAACCATTTTTCTCTGTGTACACAGAAAAAAAGGAAGATCCTACAATTTTACGCAGAAGCTTCTCTGCTCACGGCCCGTTACGAGCCCCGAATCCGGAGGAGGATTCAATGAATTGAAGAGATCAACGGATCGGGACGCGTTTCGTGCCCCGAACGAAAGAGAGGCTGTCTTCGTGTAACCACCGAAGTAGAAATTAGCACTGGATCAACGTGGTTTCCTTGTATCAAAAAATAGCCCAAAATATAAAAAATCATCGGCCTAAAATATGAAAGCACTGGTGGAATTTTTAGCATTCTCAACCTTGTCAGTCCGACTCAGAATTGGATTCAGAACACGGAGAAAAATAATGCAGTGAAATAGTATTATTCCGTCAAATGTCGTTACAGGTACTTGCCGGTCTCGAAGGCGTCCTCACAGAATGTAGGAAAAATTATTGGAGTTGTAATATTTCATTCCACATTTGAGGAGTACTCTTCAAGAGATGAGACATAATACTACTACACTCTTGAAAAATCCTCCCCCAACAAATGGTGGCAGCAAAGTTCCTCCATAAATGGAGAATTTTTCAATTGTAGAGGATTCAACACCCAAAAAGCAAAATAGTTCTTCAAAGTGTTGAAAAAATCCCTCATTTTTGATAGAAAAACAATCCCCCCCCCCCCCCACGATCAGAGGAAGATCCATCAACAATGCGAAGAAAAACTCCCCACATTTTTCACAGTGTAACCCTGGTAGAAATTATGATTGAAAATTAGATGGGCCCAAGCTAGTTTTCCTAGATGTTAGGTTGGTTTCTAGCTAGTTTTGTAACGCACTTTCTAGCCTGTGCCCTTCCAGATGTTCCAACTGGTAATTAGAAATGTGAAATCATGTTTTTTTTTGTAAAATCACACCTATCAATGAGGTGACAATGTATTTTGACATGCAATCTCCAGTCAAGAACATTGCTTTTGAATTTATTTCCATAAAATAATCCCGAGTGACAAATTGAAACGTTGGGGCTTCCTTTTATTCTTCTGACCGTGCTAATGGACTGTCAATGTTACTGTACGATCAGTTGACGCATGAAGAATCTGGGTACTAAAGTCCAATTGGTTGAAATGTGTTATCCAGTTGCCCCCATATGGGTCCCATCTAGTAATAAGACGCCCAGACAAATTCCTACCAGGGAGTTGACTAGAAAATGTCATAATGTTTATTGCATTATTTTTCTCCGTGTAAATGAGATAGCAATACAAAGATTTCAATAGTTTCCCACTTATCATGATACGTGAAAAACACTGCAATGCAAACGAATTTTAGTATTATTTTTATTTGAAATTTCAAGTGACAGTTTCTCGTTCAATTCAAGGGGGCCATAGAGTCCTTGAAAAAATGGGCGAAATATTGTTACGTACTTTCTGAACACTCAACCAAAAATTCACAACAGGCGCAGTACTGCACCAGTACTTTCCAAGACTGGTGGGGTACTGGCATTTGTCTAGGATGATAACGCTTTTCTGTACCGGAGATTGAGTACTAATAATATTATTTGCAATCAGTGCAGTGCGTGTACTGGATCAGTACCTGGCCGGCATTAAGCTCTCAGAGTACTGGTTTATCAGTACAGGCATAGTACTATATTTCTATGTATCCAGTACTGATCCCGTACCGCACCTGTTGTCAATATTGGCATTATTCGGATTTTTCTGATTGGGCAACTAAGCGATAAATACAAATTTGGAATTTGCAGTAATAAAGTATATTGTTGAAATTGAGCTTGAAGATATTGATTTTTATAACTTGTTTAGGAATATGTTTTGGGCTTTGAATGTATATTCAGTGCGTAATCTTAGCAGCGCACTTTATCGCTGCATATTCAAAATTTATGATTGTTGCTTAACTGTATAAAATCACGTAGCAAAATTTTATCCATTTTCTGATGCTTCGAAGCCCTGAATATTACTCTTGAGATAAGACTTCGTAACATTTTTAACAGTAAGATTCAAACTACTTAAATGTTAATACTAAAGTTATTTGACGTCACATTAATATAAAACCCGTATGAATCGATTTCAACACATTCTTTATATTTCCAACTGTGTCATTGATGTTTCATTTAGTGAAAGTTCCTGCAGATAAGATTTTACAAAACATGCATACTTTTCAGCGTGACAAATCAAAGGGACCACCTCATGAGTTTATAGTCGGAGAAGGTACATTCATTGCAGTGGCCAAGAATGAAGCAAATTCAATCAATCATCTAAAAGTGATATGAAAAGTTTCATTTCGGTCTTTCCATTTGGAAATAGTTTTGTCTTAGAAGTGGAAATATTACTTTGTATGCGATATATTTATGGTAAAAAATGGAAATAACCTATCAGTTGGAATAAATTATCTCCCAAACATCATCGTAATCGTGTGACTTTTGGTTGTATACAGAAAGGAATTTTTGTAAAAAGAACACAATCTGGTCAACAACTGACAAACCTTCCACCCGATTTTTTCCAGAATCACCAAATTCGAACATCCTTATCATAACACGTACTTGTTAATTTTATACGCGTTTGATCGCCTTGAAAATCTCTCATCAAAGATGAGTTCACTCAGTATGTGCTTGTTCCAAATATAGTTTACAAATACCTCAGTTGTGCTATTGATAGATCCAAGAAGATGCTACCCATGTATGCGAGAAGCGTTATGCGCAAGAAGATGTTCCATATCAGATGTACTCTCTAAATTCTTTGGAGTGAATATTCACTCTTCAAAGAGTCAAAATACTGCAACTGTAGAACGGAGTGGGAGCTCAACTCTTGAAGAGTGAAATTTCACTCTTTAAGAGTCAATATTCACTCTTTTTCCTAAGAGTGAGTTTTTCACTCCAAACACCAGAGTTGATTTCCACTCTTATAGAGTGAAAATTCACTCTTTGGGAGTGAAATTTTTCACTCTTTCGGAGTTGCAGTATTTTCACTCGGCAAGAGTGAATTTTCACTCCAAGGAATTTAGAGAGTATATACGGACGGTAAACCGAGATTGTTCGTGAAGACAGTGATTGAGCACAATTTTCTTTTATGAAAAAGCAATGAAGAGTTTTCTTTCGCGAAAAAGCGGCGAGAATTGACCGAAATATCGGAGAGTCAAAAAATCGTGTATCGAAACTTGATACTTGCGAAGATGAGAGCTCTGATTCATCGGATTTTTTTTTCAATTATCATCATTACTGTATTTTCATACTTCATATATGTGAACCTGCATAATTTTGAGAACATGGAATTTGCCAAAATCAAGAGCATCCTTCCACAAAGAAGATAATCTCAAGAAACTTTGGGAGATCTCTTGAAGTTTCCTTTGTTTATTCCAAAATCACTTCGACTATGACATTAAAATCAGATTATATACTGTGTGTATCATTTACCGAGATAGCGAATTAAGCACTGTCACAGGGATGTTTTTGCTGTGACAGGAATTTTATTGATCATGACACTAGGTTCTTCCCTGTCTGTTTCCTTTTCAGCTGTTACAGCAGAAAAATTCAACCTCCGCAATGGTTTGGTTTCCTATACTGGATGATTCCAAATTGCCGTACACGTTTCTGAGAGCAGATTCTTGATGAAATTCTGAAAAGATTTTGATCCGGAATATTCAGATCTGATCCTTAAATCCGGAGATATGAGCATTTTTTGAAAAATTCAAATACCTCGGAAGTACCATATTTCTGACTTTTGAATCCAACATCATTCTCTAAGTCAAATCACGTGGTATCCCTGGAGAAAAATAAATCCAATTTAGCTCCCTTCGTTGTGGAGTTATAGCGATTTAAAGTTGGTGAATTTTGATTGGTTGGAATGCAAAAAATTTCAAACCGCTATAATTCCATAACGAAGGAAGCTGAATTAGATTTATATTTTTCCATTCAGAGAATGGTGTTGGATTCAGAAGTCAGAAATACGGTACTTCCGATGTATTTGGATTCTTCAAAAAATTAGAAAATGCTCGTATCTCCGGATCTAAGAATTAGATCTGAATATTCCAGACCAAAATCTTATCAGAATTTCATCAAGAATCTGCTCTCAGAAAAGTGTACGGAAATTTTGCAGCTGATTCAATAGCTGAAACGACTAAACAATGCGTTGAAATAACAAAATTTGTTTTTTTACCAAAAGGTGTTCATCAAAATGCAACTTCAATGTTCAAGCCAATTTTTTTTTCATGGGAGAAGATTTGTTTAATATATGTCCGACCAAAATTTTTCGTTGCAACAACTGAAATTTTAGTTTCAACCGAAATTTGGTTATGCCAACTAAAAAGATCCTACCAAATCACGTTCACTTGAGATAATCGAACGTGATTAGTCAAAATGATTTGCCTACACAGTAAAAAACTTTGTGTTAGAAATGGTCCACTCAAAATTCGTGTTGAAAATCAACTCAGATGGGTGCCAGATTGACAGATGTTCAATGTAAACTTAACACTTTTGTGTTAATGTGCAACACAAATTTCGAGTGGACCGTTTGGGACATGCGAGTGTGTCAAAAAAAACACCAAATTTTCTACCGTGTATCGCAGCCAAATTTCGGTGGGACTCGTTAAATTTTTAGTTATGCCACCGAAAACTTTTGGTTGGGCATATGATAACGAAATGTTTGAGTAGGCACAACAGAACATTTTTTCCAATACATGCGAAACAGTTTTGGTGTATTATGATTATATTCTTTCTTTCCCCGGCCATAGAATCGGATAGACATGTATTCATACACAGTCTCCCAGTAAACGAGATACCGCTGGTAACCCCTGATCATTACTTTTGGATAACCCTAGCGAAAAATAAAAATAAAAGGTATTCCATAGAATCTCTTTTACAGCTGTTAAATCAAACAAGCTATAATAAGACCTATTGGTATTCAATCGAAACTTTTCAATGGAATTCTATGGAATATTTCTACCAGCGGAATAAGGGTTAGATTATTTGAGTTACGTTTAAGATCTCATTCATTATCTAAGGTGATCCGAGCGTTTTGGTTAATAAGACTGACGCTGGAATCGTTTGTAAAATTTGAAGCTCTGTCAAATACTATAACAGATTGTATTGTAAATCAGGGTGTCTACTAGTCGGGAATTTTAACGGAATCAATCAAAAAATCGGGTTGAATAGAATGGCCAATGAAACAAATTAAAAATTCCCGGAGTAGACACTCTCCCTGGTTGAAAAAACCCATCGATTCTGACCAATTCTCAATCAATTACGATTAAACGTGGACAATGTTCTGACCAAATCTCATCGGTGATTTTCCAATGAGATTTGGTCAGAACTTTCATGTGAATCTCGTTGAATCTGGCCAAATCTCACTAAATTACGATTAAACTTGGACAATTTCCTGACCAAATTTCATTGAATTTTATTTGTCGGATTCAATGGATTCTTTTAACCAGGGCTGATTAAATCGTTGTCTGAACTCCCTCATTGAGAGAGTGGGAACGTGGACCTTTTCGTGACCGTTTTCGAGATATAGTATAGTAATTTCGCGGGATCGGTTCAAGGTCATGAGATCCAGATGTTCACCTCCTTCATGGATCCTTCATTGACGTATTCAATGAATGGTTCAATGTTTTCTGCAGGAAATTCTGTTTCTCCTTTTGGAAATTCTTAAAATTTCATCGGTTTTGGCCAAGAGTCAACTATTTTAGAGATATCGGGTGGTGATCGCTAGCATCTTCTCCAAACTCCCGCAAGAATAATCCATCGGTTCTTTCGATCACGCGCTTCGAACTGCGTATTATATGCTTGGTTTTATGTTTTTCAGGAGCACGGAAAGAAGAAAACAGCAATGGTTACTGTGAATCGCAGCAATTCATTGACGACAAATGAAAAATCAAATTCACGCCGTTCATTACTGCGTCTCTCAGTAACCGTTAATGTCCAAGCAGCATTGACGAATTTCACTGCAGTACGCATCACTGTGATCGCACTAACCTTTATCATCCAAGCGTGTTTTCATTTGTTTTTCAACTGATTGCTGTTATGGACAGTAACCAGTGCTGTTTTCTTCTTTCCGTGAGGAAGACTTGTTTTCCCAGCAAGGAACTCACAAGATTTCATCATTTTAAAAATAGAATCAACCGCTTTTGAGTTATCCGATGGTGATACTTGGTATAAATTCCATGCTTCTGGTGACAGGGTCATCGGCTTCCTGGATTACAAGCTTCAAAAGGCATAATATATACTTCGTTCCATGTTTTCCTTGAGTGAAATGCTGCTTCTTTAATCTGGAATCCCCATGATTCCATCAGTTTCTTTCCCTACGATCAACCATATTGGAAACATACGTTGCAAAATTTCATCGGAATTTTTTTTCTCCCTCTCTCTCTCTCTCTCTCTCCACAATCCAGATAGGACTGTCAATTGATTGGTAGAAAACAGCATCTTCTCATCTTTTGACAACAGTTCATTTTCATTTTACATCTCAATCCATGATGAACTTCGTTCGATTTTATTGCTTTATTTGAAATGTCATATGCAAAGTCTTACAACCGAATGCGATCTGAGTTGATAAATTGATGTAATACCCTACCGATACATCTTCTCAATTACATGCAGAAGAATGCACTTTCCTCGTCCGTGGACACGGAGTTGGTAGACGCATGTACCTTCTTCCTGAGCATCGTTCCGAAGGCTTGTACTTTTCTTTGAAGGCTTGGGAACCAGATCAGCCAGATTCCATAACATTTGTTTTTACCGCGGACGATGGTTTGAAATCACGTTACATTTTGAAGATTGGAGCCGAAAATAATGAAAAAGTACTCCTGTATTACCAGTCGGAAGATAAAGGTTTAGTATGGTCATTTCACTTGAATCTAATCACTTCCGATATACATTTCAATTTTCCTCACAGATCTTGAATTGGTAAAGAAGAAAACATTACCCCATCTTTTGTATCTTGGGAAATGGAGTAGTTTTATAATTCGTGTTCCTCGAGGTCGAGTTCTTCTTTATTACGAAGGAGCGCCCAATCCGCTTTTTGAATGGGAACATCCAGAACCATCTAAAGCATTCTTGCCGGTGTATTACTATTATAACAGTGAACAAGGTCACGCTATTGGTGTAGCATTCGATTGTACCTCGAGTATGTGAAATACATTTCTTGATGATTTCCTACCCATACAGCACCGAATACTCCAGTAATGTATCAGAAACGTCTTCGTTATTTGTAGCGGACATAAAAAAGTGTTTGGAAGGTATTTCAAGGCCTTATGAAATGTTTCTATGTCCGCTTATGTAACGGACACGTTTCTGATACATGATTGAGGTATTCGGTGCTGTATGGGTAAGTCCTGAATTCGGTGGTCTGAATATTGATTCATTGTAAATCAATTTGATAGGATGCCATATTGAAAATACTCAAACGGAACGACATACACGGATACTTCCCTTATCCACGTGGACCCAACAAGGTTCGCCGACTCCTGATAAATTAACGCTGATGTTACGGGCGGCAGGAACGATTTTGATACCTTTGATGCTGTTACCGGCTACCCCAGGGTGCGTAATACATTGACTGACATTGATTCTGGTCATAAACAGCTTTATATGCAAAACTACCTTATAGCATTATTTGCTAACTACCTTTAATAAAATACTGGATCTTTTACTGTGACAGCAAGGTTTTGGCTGTTATGACAAGAGAATCCAACTATGTTTTACGAAATAGTAATGAATCTCCCTGCGGTGATTGCATCATGTTGCTTCAACAGCAAAAAACTTACTGTCGTAGCTAACATAAGATTTATGTCATAGTAGACACATTTCTGTCCACTCAAATTTCGTTTGTACAGTACACTGTTTTTCCCCATGCAAGGAATAAACCTGTACGAAACACGGATAGAACAGATCAATTTGAAGTTTGGTTTTCAGACAAATTGGCAATCAACAAACGCTTTTGAATTATGTTCCTAAAGTTTGAATCGTTTAAACGTAGAAACGAAACGAAAATTGGAACTCACAAAATCTGAGTAATCATCAGTGTTTATCTTTTGGAATCAACTCTTTGGAACTGGAAACATCGTTTAAAAAGTATACTGCAAGGTTTTGGGTGTTGAACAGCTGAGTATTTCCTTATTCGATTACAAATTCGTTCCAATGAACGATTCAAACCTCGGCAACATTTTGAATTAACTTTGTAATGTTCATAGTTTCATTTTAGGTTTAATTAATATCCATTGAATGTTTCTGTTCTTTTGGGGACTTCAACAATTTTTATCGCATAAAAATTTGTACGAGGTTGTGGAAATTTTGTACTCGATTCTAATCGGGTACTTTCCAATTGGGGATTTTAGGAGAAGATGAGAGAAAAATCTAAGAATTTTGCAAGTACAGGAGAAAAAATGTTTCCACGGGTATAAACATATATTTTGCGATGATATAATATTCTTACCAGCTACTCCCATAACCAAAATCGTGGAGGATTTATCTGTTTTCATCGGAAAATGAATCTGCGTCCTACAAATAACAAATTGACGTATCCCAATCAGAAAAATTCGTAATATGCCAATGTTGACAACAGGTGCAGTACAGTGCCAGTATTGGGTCTTCAGCACTTGGTCAACACGTACGGGATCAGTACTGGATACATAAAAATACAGTAACATGCCTGTACTGATAAACCAGTACTGAGAGCTTAATACCGGCCAGGTACTAATCCAGTACTCGCCCTGCACTGATTGCGAATAATGTCATCTGTACTCGATCCCCAGTACTGAAAAGCGTTATCATTCCAGACAAATGCCAGTACCCTGCCAGTCTTGGCTAGAACTGGTGCAGTACTGCGCCTGTTGTGAATTTCTGGTTGGAATATAGTAATTTTCTGTTTCAGATTTTACGTTCTATCCATCAAAGAATCTGGAAATTGGATTTCTTTCACAAAGAATACTCATCCCAACATTGATACTTTTCATGAGCAAGAATCAATTGATCCCTTATTTACCACAAATACTTGGACAAATATTACCATCAAGTAAGTATATCAGTCAGTTTATTTGCGAGGGCCTCACCAAATACTCGTAAGTGATAAAAGTGCTTTATAAGTATTTGATGAGACCCTCGCGAGTGTCTAGTTTTTTGCTAGTGTAAGCGTTACAAAACTCGTGAATGCTTAGAAAATTTCTACTAGAGTTAACCCTAGTATGAATATGTTGCTGAAGTTTGAATCATTTATTGAGACGAATTAATGATCGAATGAAAAAATACTCAATTGTTGAAGACCCAAAATCTTGCAGTACATTCTTCAAAAGATGTTTCCATTCCCAAGGAATTAATTCAAAAACATAAATAATGACGATTCATCAGATTTTGTGAGTTAGAATTTTCGTTGTGTTTTTATAAATAATTCAAACTTTAACAACATGGTATGAATTCATATATCACTGAAAGTGCATATAAAACATGTATACAGTGAACAAAAATCACCTGGATAATCCTGGTTATCATTTTATGATGAGAAGAACATAAAAATGTTCGAACTATTTGACATTATCGAGGATGATTCGAATTTTCACAATAACAGTGTATAGAATTAAGAATATCCCTCTGAAATATAAACCTGGTGCATACTCTTGTCAGCTTTAGAAGATTGATGTGGGAGTTCCTCTGAACGTTATCAGAATTTCCATTTATATCAAGAAGAAGATGTACTTTAGATTTATTTGAAAAAAAAATGTATGATATAAACAAATTATCTGAATGATGCATACTGATCTTTACGACGGATACATTTCATTTTTTCTATTTCATTTATGAAACCAGTTTAAAGCTCGATATATTATTCATATATGCATAAATAGATGGGCTGAGAATATCATTCAAGTTTTTTGCAACGATACTCAAGTGTTCTCCTACGAGCATGGAAGTCCGCTGATATTTTATTTCTTCTCATTGGGCGTGGATAAGGGTAGTTGGGCTACTTGGACAGCAAACTGCATTCCATCAGGTAATAAAATCGCAGAAAATTTATGAAAACTTATCAACAGAATTTTGGAAGGCTTTATGGGCTCTTCTTGAATACACCATAAGTTATAGATATATAAATAATACACTTTCGTTTTCGTCATTTATCACTCATTGTTGAGAAATCCTTGAATTCATAGGAAAAATTCAAAACATCTCGCCTTTTTAATAAAGATTTGTACACTGTTAGAAAAATTCTCAAATTTGATGGAAAATTTCTCATTGAAATATGAGAAATTAATTATTAAATTTACAAATATCTTATTAAAATTCAGCATGAAATTCTTGAAATTAGGAATTACATTATTAAAATTAATATCACAACATGAGATTCAAAAGATTATATTATGTGAAAAGTTTTATCACATGTTTATGAAACTTGAGGCAGATTTTTTTCACAGTGTAGTCAAAAACTTAGGCAGAAACAGAACTCTATTCTCAAATAACTTTATTCCTACATATCTTGAATAAGTTTATTCTCAAATATGACTAATCCTAAATATCTCTATTCTCACAAATCTTCATTATTCGATGTATAGATGTTTTTTATTTTATACATAAAAGAATAGAGATTTGTGGGATAGAGATATTGAGTAATAGAAGTATTCGAAGATGAAGGAACATAGAGTCCTTGTTTTCCCAAAACTTAAAGCCTCCAAAATTACTTTGATGATACAAAATAAAAAATAAATGAGTTCATGTTATACAACTGAATTATGGTATTCATTGATTGGTGAATTTTGTTGCTTCATTCAAACGTGTACCCTGGTGAAAATGGAAACTGAAATGAAGCGCAGACGAAAAGTATGGTGGAGCGTAACAGAAACGTTAATGAAAAGTGCACAAAGAGTAAATGGAACGGTTTCGAAGAGTACTTGAAGCGAAGTTTGGAACAAAAAAAGCGTATAAAAATCAACGCTCCATGAAGAGTATGAACAATATAAGAGGATAAAAGTTTTAACCACTTGGCGAGATTTGAACTCATGGTTTTCATCATTGCAATCCAGCGTCTTACCTATTCAGCCATAGAATGCTATGATTTCTGACGGTTTAAAACCGATACTCAAAGTCTGTATGAAATGATTCGCATGACCTTTCATGGAACGTAACAGTACTCTTCCCAAAACGGCATTGGACGTTTATAAAGCGTATTGATAACGTATAATTTCAGTACTCTACAACAAGCAATTATTATACGCTTCGGCAAGAGAAGATTGGAACCTTTTCACGTTTCTTCTCAGCTTCGAATGCGCTTACTACGAGCGCATATTTTCACCAGGGTAAATCGCAGCATCTTTCAGATACTTGAATTTTTGAGAGATCAAAAAATTTTCGTATCTTAAAAACTAAGCCTCAAATGAAAGTCTACCATATATTGAATTATTCCATTGTTTCATTTGATTCAGCAAAAACGATAGCTCTAAATTGTTGGTAATGTGTGATTTTGTTTTTCAATCTCAAAGATATAGATGGTCCACCTTTAGACGGTGGATGGTCAGAATGGGGTCCATGGGCCTGTAGCGCTAGTTGCAACGGAGGTACAGGGACCAGGAAACGAGTATGTAATTCACCAGTACCAAATGTCAGAGGGGAACCATGTTTAGGCCCTAGCACCATGGTTGGTCGATGTAACACTATTCTTTGCGGTGACATCACAGAAGGTTAGATAAACCATGATTTAAAAACCCTTTAGGTCTCCATAAAGAGATCCTTTGCAAGATCCAAACGCCATAATTTCGTAGAATATATTAAAGACAATAATATTTCCAAAGTTCTTCAAAATTTCCAAAAAATATTCGAGACTGCTTAGAAATGTATATATCAATTGAAATGTGTTGTCAGAATATGAATTAAGAAAATACTTGAAAAAAAAGGAATAGTTGCAGCAACTACTTAAATAGTCGATTTTCAACCATCCAGTTGAGTAGTTGCTGCAGCTACTTAGTAGTCAAGACAAATAACACGTTAGCTGCCTCAACTAATCCAAAATACCTTAGATACTGATGTTAGTTAGTGCCATTATCGAGTCAGTTGAGGCAGCTAACGTGTTACTTGTCCTGGCTATCAAGTAGCTGCAGCAATTATTACTCAAGTAGATGGTCCAGAATCGACTATTTAAGTAGTTGCTGCAACTATTTCTTTTTTTTCCGTGTATCAATCAAAAATAATATATCAGAATGCATAAGAAATTCATAACTGAAAACTGGGTGAGTCAGGCCTGGTTTTACTCGAGTTGAAAGCAAAATTCATTTCCCAACCCACTTCGACTTGATAAATAGTACCTACTCCTGACACATCTCTGAATATAAACAAACATTACATCATTGAATCGTTCTTAGTCATCAAATGAAAAACTGCCTACCCTGAATTCTTTATTCGATATCAACACATTTTTTTCTTTATTCAATATTGATTTATAACATTTCATTCGTTCGGATCCAAACTTATTAATCCCAACAAGACGCTATGAATATTTGAACATATTTACAAGTTCTCAATAGAGATTACTGTTTCAAATGCATGATTCTCATACTTGCACGAATTCTGCTGGTTTAGACACCGTCACTCTGATAAAAAGAAGAATCAGACGGAATCACACTTCTTTGTTCGTGAAAGAATTCCGTCCAGTGAAAATACAACCTGATCTTGACATCATTGAATTGATTACGACCGAGTCTCCTGATTCTGAAATCCAGTGGTCTCACAATGGAATTTTCGTACGACGCGAGAGAAATAGAATTCTGATGAAAGATCATACCATCGGTCAGTGTTATTATAGAATAAGATATTCTTCTGGAAAAATTCATTCAAGTTCATCAGATTCCATTGCTTTGATTATTACTTATTATTATTGCTTTTATTATTAAAAAAAGTAGTTACAGTTTCTTATAAAAATTCTATTATATGAACGCATTGCTATGGCAACAACAGTACACTTGATGTGACGATTCGATATCCGTCCTATACGGACACAAATAATCATTTGCATAGCTAAAAATGAACTGTGGAAGGCATTTTTTTCACTGACACAGCTACTCTCTTAGCGGTAGCAGCAAAAAATGTAGCTGCCGCAGCGAAAATTTCACAGCTAAATCATCTGGCTATCCAAATATCAACCACAAAACCGTGCAGTTACAGCTACGATTTTCTACTGCACTGAGAAGAAGGTTTATTTATGGTTGGTTAACAAACGTATATTTGCTTATGGGGAAATAAATATTTATTTCATGCTTTAAATCTATCATGATTCTGTCAAATATGATTTATTAACTATTAACAAACGTTTATTTCTACTGAATATCGCTTGTTTATTACCAACAGAATATATTTGATTTATTTCCCCATGAGCAAATATACGTTTGTTAACTATAAATAAACTTTTTTCTCAGTGTGCGGTAGCTAAAAAGTGAGCAGCTGCCACAGCTATTCCATTTTTTTCCGTGCATAACGATACAAATTACGCTGTGAAAAATTTCTATGGGAGAACTCTCATGTAAAAATTGACCAGTGGCGCAAGGCTGACCCAGCCCTGACGAGCATTGGCGAAGCCTCGGAAGAAAACCTGACTGGAGACGTTTTAGCAATTAACGAGTCTCAATTTTGACACCTGGGTAAACGGTGGTGAAAGGTCGCCAATGTTGGCGTAGACTTGATTCAATGGTTCTATCATGATTGGCCAATACAAAACTTTTGCAATAAAACCAGTGTTGGTTCAATCCTGAACCAATGCTGCCACAAACTTGCGCCAACACTGTTTTAACACTTTTCATCTTTGTATTGCCGACGCAGGCACGATGTAACCTCTATTATCAATCAACGTTGTCCCAATATAAATTACCTACGCTTGGCTGTCACGCCTGGTCCAAGCCATTGCTCGTTGTCAACATTGATGGAATCGCAAAATTTTTACATGGGCTTAGGAATTTTCCGAGCATGGCCAGAAATTCACTGTGAAATGTGAGAAAAAATCCCTTGGAGTGTGGAATTCTCAGATGAATTCATGGGAAATTTCATATAAATGTTTCGGAAATTGATTTCCCGAACAGTGATTGGAATTTTCCGGTTGATTGGAAATTACATAGGAAAATTTCGATTATTTTCCACAGTGTGATAATGTCAAAAAGGGTCAATCCTTGAACAGAATCAATTTTTTTTTATAGAAAAAATATCTGTATTGTATAGATATTCATGAAACATGGAGAAAAACTTGATGGATTTTCTGCGAGGAAGGATCGATCTTCCTTGAAATCACTAATTATAAATTCTTGTTGCGCTGATATAAATCGATATGTTAACCATATTCTCTTGTTGTCATGTTGTCGTACCGATGCTTTCGTCCCAAAAAGACATTTCGTGTCCTGAGATATCTTTACGAAAGGTCTAAGATATCTTAAGACACAGAATGTTTATTGAGATTTTTCTCTGCGAGTAGCGCACAAGACTGTTATAAGATGTCTAATTATTGTTTTTCCGTTCAATGTATGTATTCCTGCTTTGTGCATGTGAGAAGTGAAATGCCATTAAATTCGTTTCAGAAATTTGGTGCGTATTTCAATCTTATATAGAGCAAATCTTGCAATGAGATCCATTGATTCTTCGAAGAATTGAAGTAGATGAATGGAATCAAGGGCTGAAAAGTGTATCGAAAATAAATCACCGCAAAAAGATGTTATTGAAGTTTAAATCGTTCATTCAAGCGAATTTGGAATTTTAATATAAAAATTTCGTAAATGATAAAAAATGTTAATGAAGAAGACTGAATCGACATTTTGATTCGTTTCATGACGAATTCGTTTATATCAACAATAATTTGAATTTCAATGACCTGCAAAAAGATGGTAACAATGTTGAATCGAAAAATGGAGCTCGAGTATTTCAGTGGTTACCTTTCATCTATTTCAATTCTATGAAGAAATAATGTAGATCATAAAAGATTGCGATGTGCAAGATACACGAAATAAATTGGTTTGTCACTATACCAGCTACAAAAAAATTTGTTTAGCAACTCTAGCAGCTAAGAGGTTAATTTTATTAATAAATTGGATTATGTGAGCAAAGAAATTTAGTAGTTCTTGTTCAATTTTTGCTTCACGTGTACCAGTGATTAAAAAAGCAACGTTGAATGATTCTGGAGTCTATACGATTACGGTTCATCGAGTGGATGATTCTCACATGATCTTCAAAATCGTCACTTTAGCTGTATTACCTGCCACGGAAAGTGTGACGATACGCGAAAGCTATCCAATGACAGTGATGTGTAATTGTGTAATTTTGGGTTATGTTTACTCCGACTTGAAGATCTTTTGGACCATTCAGAATAAAGTGTGGAAAAATTACGGTACCACTGCACCAATAACTGTCAATGTTGATTATCTTTCATCTATAAATAAATCTCATGAAGGAATATGGAAGTGTATCGTGGAACAAGTGGATTTAAGTTTCAAGTGGACTACAAATGTTATGCTCGTAAAAGGTGTGTTGAAATTGATTTTCACTTTTCATGTTGATTACGAGTTGTGGTAATCTCTTCAGAAATGCTCGTGTATCACATTTATAGGATGCAATGTACAGAAATGCAGGCAACTTTTTTTTTCATTAATTCTTCATTATGTTCATCTATGAATTACGATAGATGTACTTTTAAAAAAACTTAGTCATAGTTTCAAGGCAATCAAATGCATAAAATGTGAGGGAACAAAATGATAACGAGCACTGTTCTTCAGTCTTAGGTCCACCAAATTGGCGTACGCATTTGATGGAAGATAAATTGACTCGTCCGATATTTGGTTGGATGCCTACAGAAGAATTCGTGGCCGTAGCGGCCTTGGTCATATTCATCGTGTTAACCATGTGCATAATTGCAGGATCTGTCTTCGTTATAAGGTCTTGGATATTTCTCTTCCCTTTCATTCAATCCTGTCGTAATTTGTTATTCGATTCATTCATTTCCACTAATTTAAACTACGTACTAATTTCATGTAATAAATTTTCATGTATTTTTATTCATTTTGATTTCACATTGTATAGATTTCAAGATAGCTTAAAAATCAAATTCAAACCATTGTCCAAAGAAGAGGATGTTGATAGCAAGAAATCACCTAATAAACGTGGTTCTGGAAATCGGGATGATCGTTCGAAGAGTGAATTTCTTCCTCTTGAACAGGATGAAGTCAGTCACGAAACGGAGAAAAATAAAGAAATGGTTCAAATTAACAAAGGGAAGTTTTTGAAAAAACTTCCTGCTGCAATTACGAGAAGATTGAAAGAAAAATTGAAAAAAGTAATTGTTTGCATCATTCTTCGATTAGGAGATTTTATCATGATCCAAGATTTTTTTTCTGATAACTTATGGCTTCAACGAGTATCATTTCTATCATTTATTTTTAGAAGCGGACGAAAGTGATCAATTCTGATCGATTGCGAGTGCCCCCTTTAACTATTCGACAAAACAATAAGATTCAAGAAAGAGAAGCACAATGGAAACAGAAGAAAAAGTTCTCTCAATTTCAATCTTGTGGCATGAAATGGTGTCCGAATTTTCAAAATAAATCCAAAGAAAACGAAGAGAGAAAAAATTTGATATCCGGAGATGAGAATGCCGATTAAGGTGATATATGTGTCACAATAAGAAGTTTCATTAAATAAGTTAACAGAAAGATAGATTTATAATCATTCTTCCCTCCCTATTGTGAGGTTTTGCTATTGTTCATGTTAAACAAAAGAAATATGTTCTCAATACTCAAATGATACAAAACACGGGAAGTTCTCGTGAAAAGAAAATACCATTTATCTCGTTCGTAAGGTATCCAAAGGTGAAGTCACGACACAAAAGATTTTCAAGATATGAGATTGATCGACAAAGATCCATTCACATTCAGAAATTGCTTTGATTCTTGCCAATGCGGTTTTGCCAATCTTCAGGCACTTCGTGTGTCGGCTACCGAAGGTGCACATTGGATTTTGAATCTTTACATTCATAAGTACGTACGTGCGTGCATGCAACCGTACTTTCATACTTGTACCACGTTTTTCTTATTCAAGGATGCATCATGGGTATCAGATAATTGCGACGTCGTTCTGAATACAATCAAAGATGAGAACAGTTTGCGATTCTTCAAAATTCAAAATCAATTTCAGTCACTCAAGAATTATCATCATCGACCCTGAAGCGGTTCTTCAGTCATATCCTCGAGTCGGCATGGTCGCATTGAAGTGGATATCAATGTATAATTCTTCGAATTAGATGTTTCGACACTCGAATCATGTGATCTAAAGAATCTGGTTGATAATCTGGAAATCTGGTGTTGTGTGTAACGAAAGTATTATTATATAAAAAAATATAATTTGAATGAGATATTACATTGTAAAAAATAGAGGGTCGTTTTCCTCACTTCAGGAATGGGTTCCATCCCTTGATGATGAAAAGATTTTTTTTGTTTCATATGAAATAGGGAGTTTTTTTCTTCATTTTGAGGAACTATTCCGCGTTTTGGATATTGAATCTTCCAGCGAGTGAAGGGAAGCTTTCCCTAGCAGAAATGATTCTCGCCACCTCATAGTTAATCTCGAGGCCCTTTCTAGGGACTAGCTTCACCGGTAGCGCCTTGGAAGGTGCTAGACAACTGCTATAATTATTTTTACTAGGGTCACCAAATCATGGGGAAAAGTTCTCCTCGTGGAGAATTTTGTGGAGGCAAATTTCACTATTGGTGTTTAGAGTGTCAAAACCTCGACACACGTAAAAAATCGTACCTTCAACTATGACACATTATCATCATACCAGATGGAATACTGATTCCCTCTTCATGAAAAACTTATGACTCTTCATCATTGATTCCTTGAAATTTATAACAAATTTTCCACTGAGGTGACTCACAAATGAAGTCGATCTTTGCTTGTAGCTCGTAGGAAAATTTACAAGTTTTGCTCGATAAAAACAGTACATTGATCCCCAAGTGTGTATTGACGGCGGGCCCCATCTACGCCCAGGGTGGGTGCCCATACTACCCAACGTGGGGACAACCCTGGGATGATAATATCGTTCCCAGCTTGGTCGTATTGCTTTGCCCGAGAATTGGTAACACCACGGGCCCAGCATGAACCCGGACTAGGCAATCAATACTGTCCCTTCCTTTTTGTTTTGAAATTGGGAAATCCCTAGCATGTATATACCATGGGGCCCACCCCGGGCCAGCATGGGCCCCATCCTGCCAATATGGGCCCAAGACTGGGCCAGAGTGGGACCAAAATTCTTACCCGCTGAGGATTGTACACACATGCTCGGGATATAAATTCACCCCAATCTTGGCCTAACGCTGGTCCAAGTTCAAATGTGCCCGCACTAAGATTCATCATCTCCATTTTTTTTTCAACTATAATTGTATGGGACAGCACAACAGGGCCAAGATTGAGCCAACATGGGCCCCATCGTCATTCCCCAATACTGGGTTAAAGAGGATGGACCCAGCCTGGGGCCCATTGTCATTATAGGCAATACACGCTTGGGTCTGATCAGTGGAAGATTTCGCACTGATTGCTAGGAGAATTCTACTGATTTTCAGAACTTCTTGCTGATTCAGATTCACACAGTGATGTACGGAGATCTTTTTAAATGTATAACTTGAATTTCGAATAGTTGGTTCATCAATCCCATTCCATCTAAGGTTTCCTTCTCGTTAGAAAATGTTTGTATTCGCTCACGCGCGGAGACATGATCAAATTTCAAAGCATTGTATCGTAAACATTTCAACTAAGATTGGGCGCGTCTTACTCTGCGAACTAACTGAAATTCAACTCTTTCCATGGTGCTGAACATCATATTAAAAGATGTGAACCTAAAATAGGCTACTTTCAGCTGCGTTCTAGATTCAACAATGAGTTGAATAATAACTTCCTTTGAGAGGCATAAGAACCTTGTAAACTCTTCAAAACATGTTCGTTCACTACAGAAAAATTGGATGAGATTTTTAATTTGTTCCTGCGATAGCGATAATCTACCGATACCGATCTGTTACTCACTACCGAGCAATTTCTCCTCTCATTAACGAAAATTGGTACCGCTGCCGAGTACATCATGAAATTTCGTACCGATCGGTCAACGTGAGTCGAGTTCTTTTTGTACCTCCTCGACAATCAAGTGTCAACAAAAATTCCGGTAAATGACAAGTAGTTTTGTTTTTAATGCTGAGCGTCCTCACGCATGTATATACTTACATTTGAATACTGACTGAAGAGTGATGGATGAATAAAGGAACCCGTCTAAGACATTGACTGCCTGCAGGATCAGAGGAAGGGGAGTGTGAGGAGGAGTCAAGCATTGAGAAGATTGGTAGGGCATGTCTCGTGGTGGAAAGAGAAGAAGCGAAAAAGGAATGGCAAAGAGCATCTTGGTGACTGTTGGTTTGAGAAGGAGGAGAGTATCGCATAAATGTAGCTGAGACAAGGTAGGAAAAGGGAGTATGGAGCGACAGGTGCCCAGTCACTCGCCCACGTGGTTCTTTCTGAAGCGTTGCTGCTGCATGCTGCTATTGCCGTTGCCGATGCTGCTGTAGACGACGATGGAAGGACGAAGATGAAGAAGACGAGGCCGGGGCTTCCTTCTTCTTGTCGGCTAAAGAACGGACCGGGGTTTACTCCACTGGAGCCATATATTCGTACTCACGCCAATCGAGTATAGTGGGGCAAAGACAGTCATAGGCGTAACCAAGGTTTTTATGTTTTAATAATTATATCATTCGAATACAGTGAAATGTCTCAATCATTATTATTCATTTTATTGGAACGCGAGCGCTGATGGAAATTTTGTTTGATTTGGAAAATTTCATGGCTGTAATTGACAATAATTTTTTCATAATTCGCTTCAAAGAATATTATTGATATACTACGAAATTTCTCGATTCAATTGCTGAATAGTTTATAATTACAATATGAGTTCACATATAAAACATACCTACCAATACGACAAGAAATATCTCAAAATTTAGATTGTAAAACGAAAGCAGTGTCAAATGTAACACCGTGAAAATTTTCGTGGTGTCACCACCACTATGAGATGCACCATGAGGTGCAGAATTTTTTTCTAACATCGTCTATTATTTCGAATATCCAAAACAAATTGTAGTAATTCGATATTCTCTTCTATACACATTTTTCACCTCACAGCTCGGCATTTTGAGCACTGTGGAATCATTTTTGAAGCATTTATTCACACTTCTCTGGTAAAAATATGATGTCTCTCCGCGAACGGGAATGTAATTTTACAATCCAAAATTCTCCTTCTTCTTCTAGAGAATGAAAATTTTTCTCAATACACAAACAACGAGTCAGTTGATCAGCTATCGATGATTTCGAACATTAGAATAATTGAACGTTCTGTTTCTTCCATCACCAATGTGGAATAAATGAAATTTATTTTCTGAGAAAAATAAAGAAAAAGAGGACATACACTCTCGATCATCTTTATAGCACGAATTAACAAGGATCTTTATAACACGTAAGTATCGGGATAAAATATTGTAGCAAGTGAATTGCGGTGGTATTTTATGTTCTCGAATATTTTTACATTGCAGAAAATTCTTTACCATGTATATATATGCATAAGTATAAACGAATATTTCGGTAACGTTGTTGTAATATTTCATGCAACATTGTGTAACGTAGACAGTTATGTAAATGTGGTCCACTGATACCGCTGCGATCAGATCACAGAACAACCTCGTATCTTCTGACCTGATGTTTTTACTTTCTTATATCATACCACCAAACAGTTTCGAGATTCCGGCGAATGTATCCATTACAGACAAATTCATTGGTACCAGATATTTATTTTGGACACTACACGAACGTGTATTCCATGTGGAGAGTATTTATCTTGTCTAAAATTAATTTGATCCTAAAAACTCATTAATTTCTGTTGCAAAAGAGAATATTCTTTCTTTTAGGAAAAAACAAATTGTGTTCTTAATTTATGTTCAATTGAATGATAGTGGTCGATTAGCCTTGAAATCGGGTGGATGAAAGACGATAAGTGAATGAATAGATGCACTTCTGAGCATTTATTAATGAATAAATAGCGATAAATGGTATTTTATCACAGTTTTATTAATTAGAAGGATGCGAGAAATATTTTTTGAAGGAGCGGGTGCTGAAATTTTCCACACTGAGGAGAAAGAACAGTACTCTTGACTGCGCCGACGGTTGAATACGGTCAGTCTAAATCAAGAAATTATTGAATTCAAATCCGTCGTTGATTCAACTCTGCGCGGTTGAATTAACTGGACGTTGGAATTGATTTAGTGATTGTTAATTGTATCTACCCGGGGCCCAATTCTCGGCCGCTCTCCGTTGGGGAAAATTCACTTCATTCGTACTCTTTTCCTCCATCCTTTCTACACGGGGAGATAAATACATTTGAAATTACTGTGGTAGATCACCATCCACGGACCAGATTGGGATTCATAAGAGAAATTATGATATTTTCATCTGATTCTAGGAAACTCCACAGTAATTTATAATGATGTCCAGTAGAATATTGATTGAATAAGAAATTTTCCTGAAAATCCATAGGCTTCTGAATTTCATTACAGGAGTTTTTACTGTGTGAATTGGAAAACGTACATATAATTCTTATGGGGGACTATTTTACTGTGTACCCGTGAAAAAATTGTCCACGCTTGCTCAAGCCTGATCAGGCTTGATCAGGCCTCAATTTTGTACCCACGTGATGAGGACTAATCATGCCCAATTACGCCCAATCACTCTTGATCATCTTCCATTATACATGAGAAATTCATACAAAATCAATAAGGTTTTGTGAGGAATGAAACTCTAATAATGTTATCAAACACCAATTTATTGTTAATCATTTCTGCTTATTGTACTCACGCAGCTCCAATTCTCTCGTTTTCAGTTTTCAGGCATGATCATGCATGATCAAGCACGTGTATTTGTGATAGAAAAATCAACCCACAGTCATTTCGTATGAATATTCCTCAGTTGGTGAGATTTTGTACGATCACGAGCGAGAATGGTTTGTCAGGCATGATCGCTGGTGGTTAAGCTTGATCACAGGTTTCCACGTGGGTACAAAATTGAAGCCTTTAAAGTGATTACAAAGCTCAAAAATGAACGACCAGGTGTAATCAGGCTCACTCACGTGTAGTCCGTATTGAACACGAATAATTTTGCCGAAAAATGTCCATGATTGGGCCTGAACACGTATAATCAGACCTGAACGTTTTTTTCACGGGTAGGAATGAAATCTTCTTGAAAATCAAAACTTGGTCCGATGTTGATATGAAGCACAGTAAAGAATATTGTATTGTACATGAAAAATTAATGGATTATTCTCTCCGTGTATGGATTGAACATACCCTAGTAGAAATTTTGATATGGAAAACATCAGGTCCAGATCAGGCATGCCTGATTCCCGTTCTGGGCCTGACTTGAGTATCTGATGAGGCCCTGACAAAGATGTAACGCAGGGAAAAGACAAGGTACTGATCAGGAAAACCAAACGTTTCCCAATCTGATCAGGGTAGTAATTGAATTCCCAATCACGATCTCATCTAAGCTATATCCCAACATTCAATTTATAATTTTTTTCATAGCATTCACTTTTCATAAAATTTTTTGAAACTCCCTCAACAGAAGAAATTCTACTGATGATCCAAATAGACCTCAGTTGAACATTTAAAAAAGACAGGTAAATTTCTAATGAGTCCTGTGAAAATTCTCAATAATTTGATACATTCATCGTTCTGAATTGATCAGGTCCTAATTCGGCTGTGTTGTCGGTTATCACATGATTGAGATACGGATGAGCCAAAGCAATCCTGATCAGGTCCTGATCAAGATATCTTGACAGTTACCTCAAAATTCAAATACGGATGAGTCAAGGCAATCCTGATCAGGTTCTGATAGGAATACCATATCTGAGTTACTGAAAGGGAAAATCTGACTGGGACCTGTCAACAACCTTGCGTTACATTGTTTTAAGGTCCCAAACAGGATGCCATGTCAGGACCTGATAAGGTATTTAAAAGTTTCCCTTAATTAGGAGTTCTCTATTGCAGCCTTACGAGGGCCATGCTTCTAATAGGGAATTCCTTGTCAAATTTCTACTAGGGTACCCAAATGTTAGCCTAGTTGAATGTACTATTCTTTGCCCTCAGCATGAAAACAAGAAAAATTGCGAGAATCAGTGTTCCAAAACTTCCCGATTTATCGGGGAATCTTTCGATTTTCGTCTCTAATTTTCGAAATACCTGTTTTCGGCTGGATGTCAACAATTTTCTAATTGATTCAATGAAATCCACTATTTCCTCATCCCATTCATCAATTATTCGGTTCTCCGCAGGAATATCAAGTCTTGATAAGAGATTAAATTTATTGATCGAGTGGGAAATTTCAACTTTACGTCTCGGTAAGGAATTCAATATAACTGTCTAAAGATACCAGGGTGGGAAATTCGTTGAAATTATATATAATTCACGTAGAATTATTTATGAATTGTATATGAATTTTATTGAATTATATATAAATTAAATATAATTTTGAAAATTCTTTCACTTGAGTATAAGCGCAAGATTTCGAAAAAACATTGTCCAAAAAAGTCAAAATCGCAGTTTATTGTTATTTGTGTTATTCTTTGATTGTCATTTCGTCAGTATTCTGTATAGGCTGTAATCAGGTATCTGTATATATACTGAAATACAGAAATTGATGTAGACGAACGTAGGTGATGAGCAGAATTGTCCAGAGTTCAATTGTTGAACTTGCTTCCACTGCATATCCTAGGCTCATATGGGATAATTTATCGTTATCACATCCAAAGTTAAGGAATTTTTACGCCTAAAATTTTGTAAGTGGCCGTATTTTGAACAAAACTTACGGAAAATTTCAAAATGACCGGAAGTTCATTAGTATAAATGTTCGAAAAATCACAAAATGTGAATTTGTGATGGCGGAGTTGCCCCTGTTTCCCTCACTGAGCGAAATCTTCAATTCATATATAATACAAACAGAGATGGCCATAATATAAAATGAAAGATATTATACGGAGTGTTTCGGGGTTCACTGAAAAAACGTCATAGGCAATAATGCTGCAGTAAAAATGCAGTCATTTTCCGTTTGGAAGAATTTTATCTGAAGCTTTATTTTTGAGATATGAGCATTTTTAGATTCTTTTTCAAATCCAAACCACCCAAAAGCATGATTGCATGCTGCATACTTCATCCGGACACTATTCGCTAATTTGGGAAACGGCAGTTGAAAAAACAAAAAAGGATTTTTTCCAATCCGAAAATTTTGGTCTTCTAGCCAATCATAATCCACCGATCAGTATAGCTGCAAAACAAAGGATGAATGAATGGTTCGATTCCTCTTCTCAGAGATCCACCATTCTCCAACCTAACGAATAGTATCAGGATCAAGCTGTACCACACTGTGCTTTCGAGCGGTTTGGATTTGAAGAAAGAAACACAAAAATGCTCATACCTCAAAAACTAACCCGACTGGGAATTATCATAGGGTTAACCCGCTGAAATCCTAATCAGGATCAGATGTGGATGCCCCACGTAGGGATAAGCCCATTTGATCCTAATTAGGTTTCCCTTAAATTATCCTAGAAGGTTGAAATAGATTTTCCTGGCTGTAATCTCATTAAGACCTTGTTAGGTTATCCTGAGATTATGGACATATATTCTTATAAAGTATAGTTCAATAAAGTGAATGCAAAAATGTCTTAATTTTAGATTGTACACTCCTTGGCGAAATAAATTTTCTCTGAATTAGGAAAATATTTCTGAATAAATGTCAACTGTGCATATCTTCCAAGTTAGATCTCTCCATGCCGAATACAACATTTTTGGGTTGTGGATTTCCTGTTCATATCCTAATTTCAATTTATTCTGGAGGTTTTGGTATGGGATTCCGCATCAAATCCTTATCAGTCTTCCCTCATAAGGTCCTGACGAGGTTGCCTTACTAGGACCTGGGCTGGATTAAAGTTGACCTGATCTGGTCCATAGAGTAAATTTCTAGTCGGGAAAGTACGTATTTTGTCCCGCAAAAATTGGCAGAAGCCTATCCGCTCGTATCTCCTTAAAAGCATTAACATATTTTAATCATCGAAAATATCAGTGTTGAAGAATGTTATTTCATATTCAAAATCACATAGACCTGCTATTGGCAATAAATATCTGATCGAACAGAATATTTATTTATCATGTAAATGAGAATAATTATCATCCGCAACAATCACCAATAAACGGAATTATATTCCACTCAAGACCAGTATTCATCTATCGGGAAATATTATTTTCACAAATTATTAACAAATAATCAAATAATGTATCAAATCCTTATTAATCTTGCCTCATAAGGTCCTGATATTAGTAAAGCTTGACATGACTTGTCAGGTCCTGACGTGGTTGCCTGGGCTGGATCAAAGTTGACCTCATCTGGTCCATGGGGTGAATTTCTAGTCGGGAAGCTTCAAATGAAATTTTTCCAAACGGGAAATGGTTGCATTTTGACTGCAGACTTACGCTTGTGAAGTTCTTTCAGTGAATTTTATTAATTACAAACGAACCATTTTTGTGGCAAATAGGATTTGTTATTAGTCAATGAACCTCACTCGATTGAAATAAATTTAAAATACTTCTTTCTCAGGCTATCTAATTGAACTTATTATGCGTAGAACAAAATTCATTATATCATACAGTGAGGGTACAATCTGTATAATAGTCTTCATTATATATCTTATAGATTTTATTATATAATTGTCACCTTCCCTATTTTTTATTGTTTTGTTTTATCTTTTTTGTACTGACTTGAAAGGAATTGACCTATTCGATACCAAAATTTATTTTCCAACACAAAGAAAGATGAATGAACCTTGGCATGAAATGAATATTAATGCTGATTAGGATAAAATAATCGTTGGTGCCCCAGATGTTTAATAATTGATAGTAACATATCTACCATTCATTACATGATTATATACAACATAAATCGTTGAATCATGTGTGTACATGATTTTTCACATTCCAAGTGCCCGCGACGTATTATCATCAATGTTCTCTATATAAACTGTCTATAATTATATCCACACCAAAAATTTATCATGTATCCTGGTATTGTAAAATAAATAAAGAAACATACAATTATTCGGTTTGTTTATACCCACAATCTAATCTTATAACCACTTATGTGATCTTCATGATGACAAAAGACATTTAATCGCAGAGTTTTCTCTCAAGTGAATGTTTTACCATAATGCAGAAAGTCCTGGCGTGAATTTCATTGCAAAAGACAAGGACAACGCAGCAGAAGTGATATAAATCCTGACAATCTTGAAAATTTATAATATTCATATATACAACATACATCACACAACAATTTTCTGTGGGTTCGTTCGATCCGACGTTACCCAATGAAGATTCGAAGAGGAGTGAACGAATGAACGATGTTTATATCGAACAACATGTTTCTACGCCTTTGAAGGGAGGGACACACGGGTATGACGAACACAGTGAGTAGGATATAGAAGATCCAGAAGAGAGGCAAGGTGAAACGAGAAGAGAAGAAGAAGAGGAGGAGAAGGAAGAAAAACAAAAAGAAGAGGAAGGGGAGGGGAAGAAAAAGGGATACCCATTCGGTAGCAGATACCGGGTATAACCCGTCGCAAGGTCAAGATCAGTCGGTTAATCCTATCCAGTCAGCCGAGGGCCTTTGCACCTTGTACGACTCTGCATCATCATCTTCATCAGTCGTGTCACGGTAACGAGAATCATCACTGATTTCATACTCGAATTCAATGTGTCACGTGTGTTTATAACATGAAAATATCAAAGTCGAACCAAAAATCGATTTCATCGAAACCAAAATGAAATTCTTCAATGACTATTGAAACCCCGGAGAGATAATTTTTTGAAATACTGGATCGGAAAGTTTGTTTCTTCGGTACCTTGTCACGCGTCCACGTGTCCTGTGTATATCACGTTCCAGTTATTTGTGAATGAACCTCTCCCGAAAGCATTATCACTGAAATTCTTGGTTTCGTCAAAGGTGACAGGATCGAATAAAATTTGAAGTTTTCCTTGCGGTGGGGGGACACCGTTATGGAAACTTGCGTGCTCATACCCAGAGAATTCTCCCTCGTATTGGCTAATGATCAACATCATCGCAATCATCACCATGATCGTCACCATCATCGCAACCACAGATCACCAAATAAGGAGGATATTTTCAAGAACAATGACAGTAACTCGGATGGTTCATTAGTCACAGACGTTAGAATATCCGTGTGGTCGAATGTCTTCATCCCGTCGGGTACATTGATTTACCCTTTTCAAGGATCCTTAAGATTCGATAAAATCGATCTCTATTCTCTCTTGGACGACAATGATGTAAGTACATTCAGATATTCAATATCAATTATTCCTTCCTAATTGGAGCTGGAGCTGTCAGGATATTTTAAGACTCTGATTTGGGGAGCTCGATGAATTATATTATATGGGGCAAAAGTTTGCTGAATAGTGAATCTTTTTGCTAACCTATAGCTTAGGATTTCTTTCAGTTTGTTTTCATTTTCTGTTGTCAACAAAAAAGTTTTTTTTGTATGGGGCATCCTGTAATTTTGTTCTACATTATGAAGAAGTCCTACAATATTTTTTACATAATTTTCAAAATAGATTTAGGGATCGCTACCGACGTTTTCAATAGGCATTTTTGATCCCTATTTCAAACATTGGTAGCGACCCCTGAATCTCTATTGAAAATTATGTGAAAAATATTGTAGGACTTCTTCATAATGTAGAACAAAATTAGAGGGTGTCCCGTACAAAAAAAAACATTTTTGTTAACCACAGAAAATGAAAACAAACTAAAACAAACTGTTTTGAGTGAAATAAGAATCACCCTATTATAGCTGGACATTCGCTGCCACAGCTAACTGAATTACTGAGAGAACACAATATGATTAACTGAAATAGCAAAATTCTCAGTATCGTGTATGGAATAGCAAACAAATTTTGCTGATCCTGTTGAAAAATCGCTGTTGTAGATAATAAGATTATCGTGGTAGCAAATAGATTGATGTCATAGTAAATTTTTTTCTTCTCGTAAATTTTATTGGAAGTCATTTCTGCCTGTTTCTACGTGGTTTTTGTCTATTCGAATTAGCTTTCAACTAATATTTTCAACAACGTTAAGCAACGTTGTTCTTTACAATGGAAATTGAGAATATATCCCATTTCTTGCCATACCAATCAATGTTGAATTAATTCGCTCGTCTTTTATGCCTTAACTTTCGAAGGGAATACAAACTTCTTCAGTAAGTCATGATACAAAATGTCTTTTATATATCATTAATGTTTTTTAAATTATTTTTGATGTTTTGGAATCTGTCATTCAATGAAACGCACTTGTACTTTGAGAAAAACTAATTCTTCAGTTCAAATTTCACAAACCGCTAATGATTGTTATTTACGTTCTACGCGATGTAATTATAATTGATTCATGTTAATTAAAAATCCCACCAAATATAGCATAGTTTCGGAAAAAAAATATTTGTTGTTTTTATATATAATGAATGATTATACATTCATGTAATAGATTGTACATAATGTCTTAATTTTATTCGTAATCTATTGAATTGATCTATGATGGATCATGGTCAATCGATTATTCATTATATTATCTATCAAGACAATAAATTATTTTTGAAGGTGTAGTCCATTGGATTGCTTTCCAAATATTTTCGCAGTAGTATACTGCGTATGTTGAATTTTTGGGAGATTTTTAATTACCTTACTTCATCATAATATTTAAATCATGAACATTGTCCTCTTATCGTTCCAATTTCATCCACATAAAATCTCCTGTAGAAATATTCACAAAAATTGAAAAATCAAATTTCTAATTGTCCAACTGTTTTCATAGTGGAAATTGACAGAATCATAAACTGAAGTGGACCAACTTTCTGTTGATGTATCCATCATTTTTTCAGAAATGCATAGGATATCATTGGACTTGTGAATATATTTGGCAGAAATTTCGAATATTCTGGGATTATGTAAAACGTAACATGGCTGATATGATCCGATAAACGTGGAGGAATGTATGAATAGAACGATCCCAAGTGAAAAAACTTTCAAAATTATATATAATTTGAATACAATTATGTATATGTTGTACACGAATTATATATAATTTTGAAAATTTTTTTGCCCAGTTTTGGAAATTCTAGTGGGAAAATACTGTTGAAAATGATTGAACCTTGTGATTTTATTATTGAATTTCGTTGAATTTTGTTCGGTTTCGACGCAGCTTGAGGAGAATAACATCATTTAATCGAAATTCTCACTAATGTGATTATTGTTCTGAACGAAATTTACCAAATATCAAAGTTATATACGATGTAATCGAATAAAAAAATAATGGTATTCAAAAAGAATCAATGAAATAAAATCATTCATAAAATATTTTTAGTAAGATTTTATTCAACATTCTTCAATATTTTAGTTTTTCATGCGAAATTAAACAGGAAATTGTTTCAATCTATCGTCGATCATGTTCAGATTCATTACAGCTTCTGATGAAAAATGTATAAAATTGGATAAGTATCAATAAAGTTCATAGGTAGTTTTCGATTAATTGACATGGGATGGATCATGCACATAGGAATTGTGCACTTATTTATCATGCACATAAAAAAATTGAATTAAATTTGTTCACATATTAATTTTAGTTGTTCCTAATACGTTTGATAAATGTGCACTGATAGTCGTGCACAGTGAATTGTACACATGAAAAAAAATGAAAAATATAAAATGTAAGATTGTGCACCTTACATTTTGCACCTTTGGGAATATTCAATATTGTTTTTTATGCGCAAGTTTTTGTGAATACAAATTTTGTGAATGATTACTTGCGCATAAAAAACAATATTGAATATTCCCAAAGGTGCAAAATGTAAGGTGCACAATCTTACATTTTATATTTTTCATTTTTTTTCATGTGTACAATTCACTGTGCACGACTATCAGTGCACATTTATCAAACGTATTAGGAACAACTAAAATTAATATGTGAACAAATTTAATCCAATTTTTTTATGTGCATAATAAATAAGTGCACAATTCTTATGTGTATGATCCATCCCATGTCGATTAAGTGAACTGAATAGCATTAGTGTTAATAATTCCAAAGAATTTATGATCAATCATGTTCAAACTCATTGGATATGCATCTTTAGTGGAATTTGTTTAGTTTTGCCCTAAATTTTCATTGAATATTATGGAAATTCGATAAACTTCAATTGAATTTATTAATCATTATAAATGAACTTTTTTCTATGTATATAATTTCTAATATTTAAAAGGGGAAACTACTTCAAAAGGCTTATCTCTATACTTTCTTTGTGAATTTTCTCAAAGGGGAAGAAATGATTGGAATTAATTCAAACTGCGAGGTGATTTTATTCCCATCTGAAATTACATTTTACAATTGAAAAAACATTCCTTCCAGTCGAATAGATATTTATTTTCCTTATATCCAACAAATATCTTGTTAATATTCTCGTCAATGTTACTTTGGTATAGGACAAATAAATATTTATTCGACTGGAAGAAATTTTTTTCAGTGCAGAATGTTTTCAAATCTTCTTAATCAAACATTTTCAAGTTATATATAAATTGTTGTTCATCCAGGTCCATAGTCAGAGTCTACTTCTACACACAACTTGCAGGTTGCAAATATATTCCGAGAACATCGGATAGAAAATTTTTTACACATTATTCACGTATTTTTCTCACTAGATTCTATCAACTTCTAGCTAAAAATGTTTAAAATTGACAAATTGTTTTCTCGTTTTCTTTTTTGTAGGAAAAGATGATACTCAAAATTATTATATTCTTTCAAAACTAGGTTCAATAAATAGATAAATCAATAACAAGTAATCAAAACTGATTCCGATTTCTGAAAATCGTTCACTAATTCACTCAGTTATGTTGCACGCGAATTGATGACGGGGCTTTTATGATCAACGGCTCATAACTTTGAAATTTGCGATAAAGAATCCTCGAAGAAATTCTGAGATGTAGTTTGAAGTATGAACAAAATGACCTTGCAAGGTAAATTATTCTAATCATTTCTCTCTGTTCATGAAAATTAATTCAAAAATAATGCGCGACGTTTGGAAGGTTCACATTGTTTGTTAAGTATTGATCATTTTTTGTTCTTTTTCAAGTGAAATCCAACAGAAATGTGAACCGTTTTATCTTTATTGAAAATTTGAGAAATATTCTCAAAATTTTAATCAATATGACTATATTTGCGACCTACAATTTGCGGATTGCCAACTTGACCAACTTTTTCTTACGGACAGCGTATCGCTTACACTTGTTGAACATCCAATGATGGACTCTGAAAAAAAGTTGGAAGTTGGCATCGCTGAACGAACCAATGCTCAAATAAACACTGTTAGAAAAATCTGCTTGAAACTTCATAAGAATATTAGGAAGTTTTTTACATAATCATTTTATTAAATTTCATAATAAAATATTGAATTCAATAATATAATTCTTAATGTTAAGAATTTTTTTCACAATATTGATAATTTTGTTCTTAATTGCGATAATATATTTGTGAAATTTGATAAACGATTGTTACATTTCAGAAAGAAATTTCGAAATTTCATCATCAATATTCAATTTAAGAACTATTATTGAATTCAATATGAAAATATGATATTTCATAAAGAATTTCATAATCAATTTGAGAACTTTTCTAACAGTGAATCATCATTCAATGATGACGCACAACCTAAAAGAAATTCTTACATTTTTGACAAATCTTAACTGAAGTTTCAATAGGGGGCAATATAATTCATCGAATTTTTCGAAATTGTTCATACGTCATGAATGAAATTCTCCATTATAATATATTTCTCATAGCATATCAACGACGAACGTTTATTCAATTTGAATGAAATGTAACCGAATGATCCAAAAACATTCTAATGAATTATCGATTTCAGTTTGTTATAATCCTTGAAATTGATTATGGAATTTCATGTTACAATTCGGTATTTTTCACATCCGTGACATGTTCTCACAATCAATTTCATGATAATCCCACAGTGAAATGATGAATTCTGATTTGGTAGTTATGTTGTTTTTGAACAAGGATGAAATTCTCTAATTATGAAGTGTTAGAAAGTTTGAAAAAAACTATAGAATATTGCATAGCGTTGTACATACACATGAATGTAGTTAATGCTAACGTATTATATGAATTTTCAACTCGCTGAGCGTTCAGTTAGTGTGTAGTTTAATCCTCGGATGCTCGCGCCTCCAAATGGTACATAAATGTTCGCGCGCATCTGTATTCAATTTCTTAATTTATTTCTTTATAAATTTATCATTTTTATATATTTTTATACATATTGATCATCAATTACACATTTTTTGTGATAAAATATTGGAAAATTTGATTATAGGAAAATAATGTCAATTATATTTATTCATCACATTATTGGTAAAAAAATCTCTCTGAATCTCTCTGAAAATTTCACGTTTCAGAGATATTCAGGAAGAATCAGAGAAATTCAGAGCAATTCAGCGTGGTTCAGAGAATTTCAGAGACTAGTGGATTAAGAGAACTTGTGCTTTGAATTTTTCAGAAGGATTCAGAAAAATTCAGAGGAACTCAGAGAGATGCAGGGAAATTCTGGGAAATTCAGAGAGGAACAAATTCAGTAAAATTCTTGGTCCTGCATTTCAGAGGCGTTCAAGGAGTGTCAGACGCTTTCAGAGATAGATGAATTCAGAAAGATTGTGCGTAGAACTTTTCAGAAAGATTCAGAGTAATTCAGAGAGATTCAGAGAAATTCAGAGAGGAATTGATTCAGCTAAATTTTTGGTTCAGGGTTCCAGAGGTATTCAGGGAGTGTCAGAGACTCACAGAGACAGGTGAATTGGGAAAAATTGTGCGTGGGTTTTTTTTAGAAGAATTCAGAGAGATTCAGCGGAATTTAGAGAGATTCAGAGGAATTCAGAGGGAAGCTTTGAATTCTGAATACATTAAATTCCCGGAGATTTAGCGAAATTCAGAGGAATTCAGAGGAAGCTTTGGAATCTGAATACATTAGATTCCGGGAGATTTAGAGAAATTCAGAGATATTCAGGTAAATTCAGAGGGAGCTTTGAAATTTAAATATATAAAATTCTGAGGGATTCAGTGATATACGGAGAGATTCAGAGGGAGTTGAAGAATTCAGAACGTATCACTATCGGAAAAGTCTCTAACTTCCTCTGAATTACTCTGGAATTACTCTGAATCTCTCTGAAATTTGTCCCAAAATATAGAGAGATTCAGAGAAATTCAGAGAGATTTCAGAGAGATTCAGAGAGATTTTTCCTACCAGGGATACATACACTGTTGAACGAGTTATGAAGTTTTTCTCATAAGCAATTTATTAAACAGAATTCTTAATCAAATATCGAATTCAATAATATAACTCTTGATCCTGAGAATTTTCTTCCTAATTTCAATAACATATTTGTGAAATTCCATCAGTTATATCAAATTCAATACTGATTCCTCAATTTAATATGAAAATATGATATTTCATCAAGAATTTCATATTAAATTTAAGAACTTTCCTAACAGAGTCCCGTATCTGACAGATACGCGCGAGTGTTCGAGGGTTAGGGGGAATATGTGAATTTTAAATGGCCTTCAATATATGAAACAGTCATATCTATTGCATGAAATTATAAGAAGTATATGTCATGAATATTATGAACAAGAAACTGAACAACTAAAAAAATATGAAAATGGAAAAAATTGAATTTTGTAATAGGGATGAACTTTCACCTTATTGTAAATTTTCTATGACATGGAAGTGATGATTCATGCGAAAAGCAAGTGATGAGAATTCGTGGATTTATATAAAATAGAAATTGATGAACAACTATCGACATACCACGAAAAAAACTGGCCTTCTTTTGGATGAGGATTTTAAAAGTCGCGAAAGAAGACTCAAGGAACCACCGGTGCAACACTTCCTATCGGATCAATTTGATTTCCAGTATGAAATTAAGCCATACCTGTTGATTCTGACTCCAACGTTAAGATCGACCATAGAGAAAATCGCATTTGACGCGAATATTTATTCGAATATCGCTTGGAATATTCAACGGCATTTAACGATCATCCGATCGCAATGTTGCTCCAAGCATTAGCCATAACTCAAGCCATTCTTGCTACAAAACTTGATCACAGAATTTCATAGAAAGATTCAATTGCTCGAATTATAGCTAGAAATATGCATTAAAAAAACAAAGGTCACCTCTCCGAATATAGTGCACATCGGGACGAATAAGATCTCAATATCATGTTCGCTGAATGAACACAGTCAACAAGTTTCTGTCGTGAATAGCATTACAAAATATGAATAAAAAAGAAAAATTCTTGAACATGAGGAAACGAAAACCACAGTAGCTTTTTTCTCCCATGCAATGTATCTCTGAGAATGAATCGTGCGTACACACCGTAGACGATGTTAACGACGTACTTGAACATTTTATTACCGTCCTCCTGTTAACGCATTCTTAAATTACGTCATCTTCGGCAACATCATTCAATGTTCTGAAAAACACGATATTACTGCCACTGGTTAATGAACCGATAATAATTTCAACAATCGTTCGTCAAGTGATTTTATGTATCCATAAAAGAATTCATGTTTTGATTTGTAATTCATCTCGGTTCTGTAATGTATTTCGATAGATTTAGTTTTCCGCGTTGGTACCAACCGGATGGAATCTACGGAGTTAGAGTGCATGAATATTCATGCGATAGAGATTAGTGATGAACTAAAAGTCATATGAAATGCATTTATGAATATTCAACCTAGAATTTAACCAAAAAAATCCTTCAATTATGACATGGGTGGAAATAATTGATTCGAATGCAAGATATTTGACTTGAGGAACATTTTTTTGAACTGTAAAATGGATTCATTATTGAGATGAAATGGTTGGAGTATCAAATGTGAAAAGTGATTATAAATCTCAGTTGGATAATTATCTTTTTATTTTATTGTTAATTATTCAAATGAACGAACGTTTTAACGTTACCAAACCTTTTCTTTTAACTGTATTCTTCGGCTCTTCTATGAATTACGAGAAAATTTAAGTTACTAGAATATTACAAAAACTATCCCCATGCATTCTTCGATTACTCAGAAGACTCGAGCATCAAGATAAACATAAGCTACAACTTGCGCTGTTTCCGTAAATTCTGCGTTAACAGAAACTTTTCAATGCATAGTTAATAATGATGAAATCTACAGCCAAAATAAAACTCCAAATACGAATTCCAGTCTTTTACTGACACCTAGTCCAAAACTTTTCATAATTTCTTTTCTCAATATCTACAAATCATGAGAAAATGTGAATTTTTGTTCAAAGTCTAGTCTCAGGTATGGATTTAATCATTATCTATTTCGAATTTGTAATAATTACGCAATTTATGGAAAAAAGTTGACACAAATTTGTACATGTTCCTTCTGACGCTCGAGAGCCCTTAATTATAGGATTGATTTTTATAGCCTCATGAGAACAGCGATAGGAATTTTTTATTCCCCCGTGCTTCTTTCTTTTATCAGAAAAATATAAGATTTCATGTTATAAAATCGCCGCCATGCTTCACGAAATTCATTTAGGATCAACGCGTATCAGGCGACTATAAAGAATTATGAGGGAAAAATATTGTAAAGCTTATTACAGTAATTCAAATCTATTATGAAAATGAATTGATATAAATGGTAGGGGGTAGATTCATCAGCAGCACTTTAAATATCCTGGTCAAAGCAAGTGTTATGAGATAGGGTAATAATGATGGAACAAGATTTCTCACGAGGAAGATATATTTATATTCAAGATACGATGAGGTACTATTATAGTATAAATTCACAAAAACGTATAAATTATGGAAAGACGGTGGAACAAGCAATAGTTTATAATTTTTCCCAATGACAGAGTGAAACTGCGCATAGAATACATGATCATCAAATTTCATGATATATTTCTGCGAGTATCGGTGCCAGGATAGTAACTCGGTTGTATGAAATTATTAAACAGGCTGTGAGATCATCAGAACGTCGTGGCCTGGGTCTCAGAGAGAATTTTAATTGATTCAATTCAATCTTTAGAAAAAACGTCAAATTCATGTGGTTATAAATAATTTCTTGGCTGTTTTCTGAAACAGGGGTTATTCATCACTCGTTTGATTCCATTACCAACACTTAAAATAGCATTCACCAGGATATCTTTTTCTGTATCATTTACTGATTCGTCATTCACACGACACGTTCCTGCCTGGATCTACCTGGTTCCGTTGGTTTTTGTCCCACCCTGTTTGAAAGATCCGATTCAAACCAATTAATTGCCCAATCAGTATGAGTCAGATTTTTGTCCAGGAATTTTCTTATTCGATCTTATTCAAATCTAATCAGTTTGAATAGGAGATTTTTATTCAATGAGATATGATCAGGGAATTCGGATTTACTAATTATATCCCATTGAGTAGAAATTTCATATTCAAACCGATTATATTCGAATGAGATCAAATAGGTAAATTCCCGGACAAAAATCTGATTCAAACTGATTGCCGAGTCAAGAAGTTCAAATCAGATTTTTGAAGCAGGGCAGGAACTGCTAGGATCTGCTTGCCATTTCCAGTGAGATATTTAATGGAAATACATAATGTGTTGATTCTTTTAGAGAACGGAAATCGTTGGCAACTCTAGCAGAAATCACTCTAGTAATTCTCTAGGCCTTTGGGAGGGACTTGGCAAGGCCTGGTAAGACCTTGTAATCGCCTAGAGAATGACTAGAGTGATTTCTACTAGGAACTGCAGATCTCTTAAGTGTCGCAAAAGTTTAAATTCACACAAAAGTGCATGCATATAGCACTACTTTTTACACTAAAGGTTGTTTCCCACCGCTTGCAGATTCAGCAAGCAGGAGTGATGGCAAACTTGTCCCTATGACGAAGTAGCTTCGATCTCCTCTATGCGTTTGCGATGATATGCATTGATATCAAACGATCGAGCGGTCTTTTATCGTTATCTTCCAATCGCTAACTCACTCAAGCCTGTTATATGTGTCAGAATGTGTTGGAGCACGAACTGTAATAATTTGCTCTCGCATATTTTGTGTAATATATGTATGGTCGGCACTTTGTACATAATATCCTTTGAGACTCTCCATATGAAAAAAAAAAAACGCTGAAGACGTCAAGTTCACGAAGGAAATCGAACACACCCGCGGAACATGTCCAATCCAATCATTTGAAACACTCTCAACGGACTTCTCACTACGATAATATTGACTATAAGTGCTTCGACCTCGAGTCTTTGTCCAGTTCTCTGAATAACATCCTCATCCCCAAGATGAAATGATACTAACCAATTATGTACGAGTATTCTTGAGAGAATGAAGAACAATATTTTTTATGATTTTTATAGGTAAAGAACTGACCCAGGCGGGGAAATTTTGCAGAATTTTGCAAACTGCATGGAATTTCTATATAAATTCCACCTGGATCGAAAAATTTGGACGTTTTTTGTCCTCATGCTTGATGTTTAGACTAATTTTGTCCTGATTGTTGAATAATGTGGACAAAAATACGGCTTTTTGATGATTTCATAAAAATTCAATCGCTTCCTCTCATGGGAGGAGAAATTCAGACTGAAATTTTGGAAAAGTCTTATTCTTGTTCGCATTATTCAACAATCGGAACAAAACCAGTCTAAACATCAAACATGAGGACAAAAACCGTCCATGTTTTCCCACTCGGGATATATCTCATTATTCAATTGCTGTCGCTGAATTTTTGGTATATTGTATATCAAAGAGGAATAAAGAATCTAAACATTCTGAAGTATATTTCTAAATAGAGTTCCAAAGTTTATCACGGGAAAATGTCCTTAGTAGAAATGGTCTACTCATTCACGAGTTTGTAACACCTGTACTAACGAAAAACTACCCTATATAGTAGAAATCATTCTAAGCCCTTCTTCGCTCTTTACCTGTTGCTATGGAGGCAGACTTGGCGTATCCCTGGCCCCGATATGGGCCAGTGAGCTGCCTGATATGATTTCTACCAGGGTAGAGACTGGTAAATGCTTCGTAAGTATTTAGTGAGTTGGCTAGTCTTTCGTTAGTGCAAGCATTGAATGACTAGGCTATTCTACTAGAGGTAATTTAATGAAAAGTATTTATATTAATCTATTATGTATTAATAATGAGATTTAATAATAGAGTATTAATTAATCCTAGTAGAAATGCTCCCTATTAGAAGACAGAAACTGGGGACAAATAAACCATAGCCTAGAAAAAATATTGCAGCCCAGCCAGCAAAGTGCTTCCAAATTCACGTTCCCGCTACTAGCAGTGCTAGTCTGTAGCAACGTAGTAGCTTTTCCATTACCGTGAGACTGCATGCTATCATAACATATATATGATTTAATTTATAACGTAGCACTACCTCAGCTACCCCAGCACTACCAGTATTATCAGGAAGCGCTACCAAGTAGTGCTCCTAGTCAAAGTACTACCAAGTCGCTCCTATTTCCATACATAAATGAAGCCATATATGTACAGAAAATTTTTAACTGTACAAGTGAATGGTAGCACCACTGCCAGAAGCGCTGCCTTGATTTTGTTGGCTGGGAAAGGGAAGCGGAGATAGCTTTTGAAAAGAACAAAGAAAAGGCTCTCAAGTCTAGATACTACCCAATACTCTCTAAAATTTTTAGAGTGAGATTTCACTCTTCAGCCAGCCAAAAGTGAGCCTGTGGAAATTTTGAGTGAAATTTCCACTCTTTTAGAGTGATATTCTAAGGTTTGAGGCTAGAAAATCACAGCCGCTAAAATTCTAGAGTGAGGGTTCACTCGAAACGAGTGAAAATTCCACTCGAAGTGGACTGGCTCACTTCTGAGACTTAATGGAGTGGAACACGTGTTTTTTCATTTTTTCAGATTTAGACAGTATATAAATATATAAAAGATCTCGAAAGCAAAGAAGGAGAGGAGTATTTGAATTACAATCTCCCTATCAAAATGATTAGGATAACAGCTCAATGTAGATTGGCAAGGAGAAAACTAATCATGTTTAAATATGGTGAAGGTATTTCCCCGACAATAGATTGTGAACAGTACTGTAAAATGTGTAACCAAGAAAAACTAGAATCACTGAAACACATTTCAATAGACTGCAGTCAATACAATCAATGTTCAAACAATGGAGGGGGATCCTTGAATTTTACATCAATGTTGATGATACCAGAGCAGAAGGGAGTAGAAGAACTTCACTACTCAGTGGAAACAATCTTAAAATTGAGAGCATTCGGTCTGTGTAAGTAGTCCCTGCGACATGCCAATATAGGAATGAAATAGAATACTAGGATATAATAAGATAGACAATTGGATAGTTATTTATGTAAAAAACACAGTATTCAGAGAGAAAAATTAAACATGTTTGTTTTATGGATATCAAGCATCAACATACCAGTCTTGTTATAGGTGTTATACCTAATGTACCATAAGTATCATAATAATAATAGTAAAAATGCTCGTGAGTTTGTAACGCTTGCGCTAACAAAATACCCATGAATACCAATAGGACAAATTTCTATTAGGGAATAAGAAAGTTCTTTGTACAATTTTTATGACGTTTATATGCTGCTACAGATCAATTCTGATATTGTTTCGAAATGATTTTTGTTTCAGATTAGACGTGAATATGGTTGTTACGATGAAGTCTTTTTTTCCAACTACAATCTCAACAAGCGTCAATGTAACTGGATAAGGTTTCTGAGGATCGTCCAAGCGTACGGCGAGCAAGTTAATCTCATTGGTACTAAGGTGAAGGGTGAGCGTCCATAACATCTTTATCAACACTTAACAATGAGCGAATGAATGAATTCAGATTCACACTCGTGATTCTCAAAATGATTTTCCTCGCTTCATATTCCAGTGAAGCTCACATACAAATTTGAGGATTTTATTTTACCTATAAATATTTGAACATTAAAAACGTGAACAAATATTCTCTATTATTGAATAATAAATCTTTTCGAAATTTGAATTTTTACATACAAAACTGTGACCAGGATTCAATAAGCATTCTCAAAACGAGTTCCTGAAATCAATTCCATTCATTCTACGAATGTCGTATTCGAGGGAAAAAATCTTCACTCGCTCGCTCTTTTTCATGTGTCTCTCTAACAAAATTCAATTAATAAGCCTCATTTCGCCCGAAGTTAAGCTTCTTGCGCGAAGACAAAACGAAGAACGAGCGAAAATGAACACAAAATAAAAATCATACGAATCTTCTCTCCACAGGAGAACCGATTTTCGAAGTGATAAAGGACGTTCAACCAGACACCGAATTGGTAGCTTGGTTTCTGCCAGCCGCGCAACAGGACTTAGTCTTCATTTCACACGATGTATGTTCTCGTTCGGCTCTCTACAGATGCACCATCGACGCTATCTTGGATGGTGAGTTAGCAATTATTACTTGTACAAAATCTAAAAATTCATCCATCACGAACAGGTGAATGAATTTTATCTGGAAAACCAACAGACGTACGAACAAGAATGATCGGTTCCAGTTTCAATGTTGATCAAGTTTTCAAACGCAGGGCATATGATCGTGCAAACCCTCAACGTGAACAAGTAGATCAATTTATTATACAATTCGAATGGAACTCGAAAATTAATCACTCCGCGTATACTTTAATACGTTATCTTCTTCCTTCTGTACAGTACGCTCATGTCCAGTATTTTCCATTCATTTCAATAGTGGAAATTCCAGTTTTCATTACGTCTCAAGCTTTTTTCCCGATTCCGTTAATATTGATTAAACATATATAATATCACGATGATAAATCAATGATGAATAAATCAAAGTGAATTCGTGTGAGAGATATGGAACTTTTTTTCTGCTTTCGAATAACAGCCTAATTACGAATATCTTCATCCAAGGTGATTCGAATAAAATTCATCCATCTATTATTGAAAATCGATTAATTTTATGGCTGTTCCTAATTATTCATTATTTTAAACGGATTGTTCATTTGCGAATAACAGAATACTTCTTAAATGCTCGGTCTCAGTGGTATCGTTTGTGGATTCAATATCCTCCATTAATAATAATTTATATATATATATATACTGTTTCATTGAAAATTAAAAGATGAATCTGAACAAAATGATTTCACCATAAAACATTCAGTATTCATTCTTCATGAATTTCAGAAATATTATTCTTGAATTGTGAGGAGTAAAAATGTTTTTTCTTGCTCTCAGTTCCTTTTGAAAATAAACGTATCAGTCGTTGAACAACGCCAATTAGGTCCCTGAGGCAAATCGAATTTACCATATAGTTAACTGCACGAGATTCCATCTCGTGTCACAAAGGCCGACGAGATGGAGATTAATTTCAATATTCTTTATTTTGACACTTTCAAATTGAGTTATAAACATTTGCTTCACATTCAGAATTTTGCGATGTTTTTCAAAAGATTCATCAAAGTTTCAAAAGTTTATTCAACTCATTATCGAAGGATTATATGTGACGTTTCTGATTGAATAAGATATTGAATTTGTAAACTAGAGTATACTATATTCGATGTATTGATTTCATTTTCATGTGCGTTCAAATGCATTATATTAGATCCGGGAAATTCATTCACTTGGACTCATAAATGAATTATATTTTACTATACGATATTTATAACCTACAGCAACGGAGGAGCAATCAAGTGTAGTCAAAAATAGCTTAAGCATCCTTTCGTTGTCTCCCCATAATTTCTCCGTCGCTCTACGTTACATTCACCGTTCTCTCACTTATCTACTTCAAATCCATGATGCCGGTGGTGCTGTTCAGGAAATGTTTTTCTGACCTTAAACCCAGCTTGAAGAATACGTACAACACCTTATCAGACATTTCCACAAAAGAAATAGATATTGTAGCTCTATTAAAAAATCTTCAACCCATGTGTGTATGGACCAATGGCCCAATACTGGACCAAGCCTGGCACAAGACCTGCCGAGACTCGTCTTGAACAATTTACCAAACTTGGCTCAGGCTTGGGAATGATAAGATCAGGACAAGCTTGGGCCAGTGGTTTTGTCAAGCCTGGTCCAATTCATTTACCAAGCATCAACCGATGCTCCTTTGATCGCAGATATGGATGAAAAAAGTAATTGATTCATATTTCAGTTCATGACTTTCTCCCTCAGAATAGCGTACATGAGTTATCTTAAAATGATAGAAAAAATGTGACAAGACTGGGACAAGCTTGTATGATCATTGGAAAATTTGCGTTCTTTGGTATTTCAATCAATTTTGATTCTATTGTTGAATTATGCTCAAACTGAACTAATAAGATTTTACTGAAATACCCTGAGTCACCCGAAAAACTGATGGTCTATCTTCACGTGTATATCACCCCTAGTGAGTATAACTATCGGCCCAGGCTTGACCCGAGCCTGCCCCAGAGTGAGTAGCCTTCGTCGAAACTTGCCCCAATAGTTATGCACACAAGGGATGTGCTGCTTCCTTCACGTGTATATCTGAAATAACGGTTCCAGCTTGCTTTATGAAAATCACTCCAGTCCTGGCCTGATGGTTATCCCCAAGTCTTCAGCCATTGTAAATTCAAAATTCAGTCAATATTTATAAACATTGTGCCACTCATGTGGGCAATATTGGCACAATATTGTTCTCAACGAATGCTCGATTTTTACTCTTGTGCCAAGCTTGTACCAAATGTAGTGACCATTTCAGAAATATTAACGAATGTACCATGACTGACCATCCATTGGGAACAACGGGACAATCATGGAACCAGTGTTGCCAGAAGGTTATGAACTTGCCGAGCTAGGTGCCGTGGTATTCGGTGCTATTCGGAGCTAGATTCGAATTTGCAGTATAGTGCTAGATCGTTGCCAGATTTTTTAAATATTGCCAAACTCAAGTGCTAAAAAAGAAGCGAAAAACAAAAAATAATTCCTAATTCATGAATTTGACGCACTTCTCCATTTTTATTTGCATCTCCGGCAAACTATCACTGCTGATAAGGAGAGCTGTTGTGCTAGATTCAACCCAATCCCAATAAATTGTATTCGTGATCAGCTCCTCAGGAACTTGTGTGCTATCTGAAATACAGGGTTGGGTACGCATAATATGTTATGGTCTGTCTACACAGCTTATGCATAGAATGATGTACGCATGAGGTAAACACCATTCAGCCCTGATTCTCCTGATTCGTTGAAAACTAGTACTTTTCAGTAATTGCCCTGATTATAATTTCAAAAATGTGAATTTGTCATTTTCTATCATGATACTTATAGAAGCCTTTCGAAGTAGCTGATCTGCAGGGTGATCGGATCAGCTTCTCAATCAATCAAAAAGGTTGAGAACTGATCCCGATCACCTAGATCAGCTACTTCAGAAGGCTGCATAAACAGTGTTCTAAATTTTGAATTTCAAGTCAGAATTAATTTTACAATGTTTTATGCATTTTCTGCATTTCGTATGCATTTTACATGTCCTATGCATAATCTGCGCAGAGTTAGTCCCATATAATACACGAAGAATTCTTTCTCAAGGACGTGAATAGAATTCTTGTGAAACTCTGTTCGAACTGATGAATTCATCAAGAATTCTGGAAGTGCTCAATTTTGCTGACATTAACGAGTTCTTCTGAAACGTTTTTCGAATTTTTTCAATGCTGTTGCAGAACTCGTTAATGTCAGTGAAATAAAGCACTTTCAAAATTCTTGATGAATTCATCAGTTTGAACAGAGTTCTATAAGAATTCTATTCAAGTTCTTGAAAGAGAATTCTTTGTGTATTATATGGGATAAAATCTCATGGATACTGTTTCAAGTACACGTACTAAACCTTATGAAAACAGAATTGGAATTGACAAAATCGATTCGCTGGTTTTAATATTGCGGAAGTTTGAATGGTTCATCAAAACGAATTCAAAATCAAATACAAAAGAATCTAATTCGAATTGATGAGAGTGTTCAAGAAACAATTCTGTTAAATGAAATTTGAGAATTTGTCACGTTATTAGAGAAATCACATATATAAGCGCTTCAATGACCGAAGGTTTTTTCAAACATATGGAAGCTCAAAATGGTGCCAGATATCGAATCCAAGTGCTATTTATAGTGCTCAGTGCTGGACCTGAAATTTTAGTGCTATAAAAGTTATAATAGTGCTGAATCTAGCAACCGCGTTGCTGTTCTGGCAACACTGCATGGAACAATATTGGGCCAATTGTTCTTCACGAAGGTTTGTTTCTGACACATGTGCCAACCTTGAGACAAGCTTGGGTTTTTTTCAGTCTTGGCAATCCCTGCATGGGAATATTCCCATGATATTCTGCCAACAAATATTCTCAATGCTCTTTTCCATTCAAATGTGGTGAAAATTTTGTAATGATTGGATAAGCTGTAAAAATGATGGAGAGTTTTTCCTCATTTACGTGATGGATTTTGTTCTCAAATTGTGGAAGATTTTTTCCATCAGGAAATAGGGGAGTTTCCTGCCACTTTGAGAAATTATCCTGTCTCTTAGATGTTAAATTCTTGAAAAAAAATGATGAAAACGTCCACTATATGAGGATGAAAAGTTCCCTATTTATTGTTGAACTTTCTGTTCTCATTTCTGGTGGAATATTGTAGAATTATTTTTTACATTGTACTTAATTCGAACGGAAAATATGCGGGTTGATACGAATCTTAACGGACAAACAAATTTGTTCCTTGAGTTTTCAGAGGTGGTGTGAGAAATTTTGATTTTGGGGGTAAGAAAACTTGTCGGGTTTCAAAAACCATCACTAAACTCTCCCCTCCGAGTAAGCAATGCCGCCTTAGCTACTGCATTTGAGTGTAACTAATAAATTTCTGCAATTAATGAGGGTGTAATACGTATCGCATGAATACAGGTTGAAACCTTTCAACCATGTTTAATACGCCAACACTGTTGTAGAACCGCATTATGTTCAGCATGATACTACGCATTCACGACTCAAGTGCGCGTCGTAATCCATCTAGGGATCGATGATCATTTACTTCGTGGTCTTCTGTATGAGTAGTACTCGTGTTGAACTTCATGGTTCTTCACTTCATATAATTAGTATGTAATACTATAACTGTTTTCCCAAGATGCATCGAAGAAATTGGCTCAATAGCGGATTAGGAAAGTTCAGAGGTCAAAGTGGTTTCGTACGAAGTTTTTGATCCTAACTATATTTTGCCTGAGGTTTATGATTTTATGAAAGAGGATATCCGAATAGCTTGTTATGAGAAATGAATTGAACCTTCATTCATTCCGGCTTTGCAATTAACTCTCATCTACTTGAAATTATTTTTGATTTGAGATTCATTAAATAATTAGGGTGGAGGAAGGTAATTTGGTGACATTCTGTGTTTGATTGTGAATAACTTCCGTAAATGAATGAATAGGGACCTATACCTCATTTAGTATATTGTTCCATACGTTTTGTTCCAACAATTGTATAGAACACCATCGTTGCAAGTTTGATCTGAATAAAAACATCCATAGGTGAGTGAATTTGTATTTGAGGGAGGTAATTTGGTGATAGTGGTAGGTTAATTCTAGGGGTGTGCGAACCGTTCGAATCTCGAACTGAACCGAATTCCTACCGTTCGGTTCGGTTCGAACTTCGATCTTAATTAGCAGAAAAGGTTCGGTTTGGTTCGAATTTCGAACTTGGATAACAGAAACAGTTCGGTTTGGTTCAAATTTTGAACTGCATTCATTGAAAACGTTTGGCTCGAGTTTCGATTTGTCACGGTTTGCTTCGAACTTCAGACTCAAAACCCGAAAAAATTCGACTACGCTGGAAAAAAAAGACGATGCTGAATCGACCTATCATCAAGTTGATCTGATATCGATGCCAAGTTCAAGTGATGGAGAACATACATACAGGCGTTCTCATGTTGTTTTTACTTGTAAACACGCAGAAACAACTTGATAGACGCAAGTTGATTGAATCTGTCATTTTTCCTGGTGTAGTTTCTAGTCTCAAACTTGGATAATTGATAAAGTTCATATTTCGGATAACCTTGTTGACAATACTGCGGATTAGATGAAAATAAATATATATACACGTCGTTTGTTCAATGATTTTTCATTTTTGTATAAAATTGTTAATGGGAAAATTCGCTGCCCTCAACTGCTTGGACTCGTACTTTTTAATGTCCCTTCTCGTTTATTAAGACGTCCTAAACTGTTCAATCCAATTTCTTATAAATCGAGATACGGTTATTCTGATCCGGTAAATCGGATATCTATCCTAGCTAATTCTTGCAGTGATGTGCTTGAATTATTTTCATCTCATTCTGATCTTAGAAATTCTCTTTCTCTTATTTGTCAAATTTAATATCTAATTGTCCTTTTCACCTATAATTATACACGTTAACTGTTGTTGTAATATAAGGTGCATGTAGTCGAGCTTAACATGATGCTTAATGCTTTGATGCATGATATATATAATGTGGTTCAAATAATGTATATTCTATGTACCAAAGGGTCTTTTATACCCGTATAAACAAAATAAATAAAATAAAATAAATATTCATTAGGGGTGTGCGAGTAGTGATTTTTTCTGTGTAATATACGTGAATATGAATCTGATTTATATGTTTCGGTGGATAACGATCCCTTATGTTTTCTAAGAATATTCTACTTTTTACAAATGGTGATTCATGATAATTCTAAAAAAATTGTCAAATTACCCGATGAGTTTCGTGTAGCTCGAAAATTTCGAGTAGTAAAAAATACTCGACTCGGGAATACTCGAAAATTTCGAGTACTCGCACACGCCTAATATTCATAATGAATTCTATTCGCAGCCTCATCATTTTGCCTCCTCAGATGCGCAGCATATATATGAAACGTTTTATAAACATTCTTAAAATGTTTTACATTCTTTTGGTGCTACTAGGGTAAACTGTTCTACTACTGCGACATGCTGCATATGAAACGTGACTTTAAAAAATGAATTCATGATGGATTTTGTTTTCATGAATGTATTCCTAATTTAGTTTTGGCTTTGCGATTAGATGTTTTGAAAGTTAGAAGTAGGTTCGAAATTACAAAGTTTGGTTCAACTTGAAAAATATATTTGCAGTTCGGTTCGAGTTCAGTTCGACTGGGAAAATTTGGAGTTCGGTTCGGTTCGATTTGAAAAATATATTTGAAGTTCGGTTCGAGTTCGGTTCGACTGAAAAATTCAAGGTTCGCACACCCCTAGTTGATTTGATGATATAGAGAAAACCACTGTTTGGTAATTAATCATTCTCAACAACGTTGAAACGCATAAATTCAAAGCCACATATGAATATCTTTGCTATTCTTTGTCGTTTAATATAGCAAAACATCCAAATAAGGATCAGTATACAAATTGGTTTGTGCATAGATGAAATTTACCGATGAACGTTGAATTTATGAACCATTTATGAAGACTCTCCAATTTCAGTACAATAAATCTCATCCTCATTCATCGAAAGAAATTAATTTCATCAAGTTAAAAAAATTGATAAATCCGTGATCATTATAGAAGTTTCAAAATCATTCTGAAAAACCTTAAATTTTTTGCTCTGTTCATAAGGATATACCAACTTACACGTGACTATGAAAAATAACTTATCATGATAAAACAATTTGTTCAAGTCTGCTCTTTCGTATGGCTTGAAGAATTTTTCCAATATATGTTTCATTTACTTCTAATAAATCAGAGAATACTAACTCACCAGTCAGAGGTTGTTTTCATACGGAAAGACCGGGTCTAATAATATTTAGAGAAATGACTGTCAATTTAGGGAAAACGAGGATTGCTGAAAAATATTCGTAGTGAGTCTACTAAAAATTCATAGTCGATGTATTAAGGGGGGGGGGGGGGTAGGGTTAATTCGATCAAAAAATAGCCTATTGTTATGAATTTTTATTGAAAAACCAGTTGATTTAAATGAATTTATTTTGACGGGATATTATTAAGTAACATTTGAAATATATTGTGTAAAATTTTCATTGAAAAATATGCAGATATGCGCCGGTGGAAGCAATTTTTAATGAGCGCCAAAAAAAAACAGGGTTTTGCGGTGGACAACATAACTCAGGATTGGATCATCTGAAACAAAAAAATCAAAAAGATTCTGTTAGTTTATGAGTTTTTCTAGGTAACCTCGTCGAGTTTTTTTTTTTCAATTCAAAGTATATTTTATAACGACCTAATTGTTGATTTTTTGCGTCAAAAATCGGTATTTTTACTTATAAGTGCCATAAAAAATCCAAAAATTGAAAAAACAAAACTCGACGAGGTTACCTAGAAAAACTCATAAACTAACAGAATCTTTTTGATTTTTTTGTTTCAGATGATCCAATCCTGAGTTATGTTGTCCACCGCAAAACCCTCTTTTTTTTGGCGCTCATTAAAAATTGCTTCCACCGGCGCATATCTGGATATTTTTCAATGAAAATTTTACACGATATATTTCAACTGTTACTTAATAATATCCCGTTAAAATCATCATCATGAAGTAATCAGTCTTACGACTGGTTTGATGAAACCCTCCACCCCTGTCTATTATCCGCCAAACGTTTAATTTCTACATATCTACTGCATCCCTTGTCTTGTACGATTTGCTTCATATAACTTGCTCTTGGTCTACCTTCACCAGTTTTACCATTCATTTTCCCTTCCAATATTGTTTTTGTCCCGTTAAAATGAATTCATTAATATTATTCACCAATATTGTCCCGTTAAAATAAATTCATTCAAATCAACTGGTTTTTCAATAAAAATTCATAAAAATAGGCTATTTTTTGATCGAATTACCCCCCCCCCCCCTTAACAATTGATAGTTTCACTGTGAAAAATACCGATGAACCTATCAACTGGTAATATTTTGACTACGAATTTTTGGTAGAAAAACTCACTACGAATATTTTTCAGCGATCCTCTTTTTCCCTAAATTGACAGTGATTTCTCCAAACGTTGATAAATTTTCTCTAAATATTAATACATCCGGTCTTTCCGTGCAGCAGCACTATTCGATGTACAACACAAATTGTTTTATGCCAGCAACCAGAACGATGTTGGTCGTTATTGTTTATAACCAATAGATAGAAATACGATTCCACTATCATTTGGTGCATTGATGGGACCACAGCCCTGCAGACGGTATTGTTTGTAATTAAAATTCAAACTATCACCAAGTTTCATTCCTTTACCCTGAACAGCGAAAAATTCTGTGTCATAGGAGGTCTACTCAGAGTTTGTGTTGAAAACAACATATCAAATTCTGAAATTCACAGATTTTCAGTGTAAATTGAACATTTTTGTGTTGATTTGATACATTTGCTGTATTAATATTCAACATGCCCGGGGAAAAAAGTTTAGATCCGAATTTTAGCTCACAAGATCAGATTCAGATCTCGTAGATCTGTGTAAATCTCGTTAGATCCGAATTGAAAATCACATTCAATCCGGATAATCAATTGATTGTTCAATTACCAAAAATTTTCTGATATTTTCCCATGTATGAATTCAAATTTGACCATGTGTGTTAACAAATACAAGCTAAAATTACAGTTTTTCAGATCTGGTCAGATCTAAACTTCTTTCCCCGGGATGAATTGCGAGTGGACCTCCTGGGACCCACACGTGTGTTGAAAAAACACCAAATTTTTCACTGTGTACCTATATCTCATTTGGGAAAAGTATTTGAATTTAAGATAATAACATGAAATATCCAATAAAATTCAACACTCCTTCGCACGTCTGATTATTTCTATTAATTCCTAGTATTTTGATACGTTGTACGTATATGATCAATGCTCAATTTCAATGTTCCATCTAGGGCTCTCAGGAAGCCACTATTATTTAACATTCCAACCTAGAGGTCAAGATTTCTTCAAACTGATCCGATTAACCGGATCTGCAACCTGATTAATGAATGTAGTGATAAGGTTGATTTCTTTTCTGGATCAATTGTGTGCTTTCGGAATACTATAATTGAGGTGTGTACGATAAATTGGGTGAATGTAGTATGATATAATATGATTGTTATAGCGATAATTTTATCACTTTATTTTATTTTATTTCTTTTCAATTTATTTTGTATTTTCTTTCTGTGAGATATTTTAGGTTTGTACCGCCATGTACTAATCTATAAATGACTGTCCCTAAAGGGCACATGCCCGTGTAAATAAATAAATATAATAGATTACATTCGAGTAGCTAAGCATTCATTGTATGCAGGGTTGTGGACAGGATATCCGAGCCTAAGAACACTGTAAAAGATGTGGAGAGTTTTTGGTCATACTGTTGGTGGATTTCGTCCCTTCATCGTGGGGGAATTGTTTTTCCATAAAAAATGAAGGATCCTTTCCACCATTTTGAGAAATTATTTTATTTTCTGGATGTTAAATTCTTTACAAATGAAGAAAAATTTCACCAAATTATGATACAAAATTTTTCATGTTTTTGAAGTTTGAATCGTTTATAGAAACGAACCGAAATTTTAAACTCACAAAATCTGATGACCTCTCGTTATTTTTTACTTCGAATTAACTCTTTGGAACTGAAAACATCGTTTGAAGAATGTACTGCAAGATTTTTGGTCTCCAACAGCTGAATATTGTGTTGTTCGAGGACCAATTCGTTTCAATAAACGATTCAAACTTCAGCGACATAATTCTTCATCTATAGAGGAGCTTTGCTGCCACCTTTTTTAAGGAAAAATTCCACCAAATTCAAATTCTTCACAGTGAAGATCACCTTAAGGGCTCTAAATTTGAGTACCCATCGTTCCTAAACTCTATCCCCTAGGAGACTAAGAGCAAAAATTGGAGTCTTCAGGGAATTCTGGCATCATCCGCGTTTTCACTATTAAAGATAAAATATCGATACAGAAGTCGATATATATTCCCAAAAACTGAGAATAAAATATACCCTGATAATAGTCGTTCACCCCACCTCATAGTTAACTCGTTTCATTGTCGTTAGTTTTTCGAAGGTTCCCTTCTCCTCCTCTTCATTGTTCTTTTTCCTCAAATCCTGCTTTCAATTCAGCACGGTGTGCCGCTCTTTCTAACCATTCGAGTCTTTTGCAATACTCAGGGGAATAAAGCAACCCCCATCGAATTATACGTACGTCCCAAGACGACAAGGCGTCTTACTATACTTCTGTTTGCTCGTTTTATCATCTCTAACCTTTTGCGGGGCCTAGTCTTTTCCTTGTTCGATTCGTTGTTTTCAGAGAGGATCTTCTTCCACGACTCTTGAAACTTGGTAAAGAAATATGCACCGCTGCCACCACACGGTTGGCAAGCGAGCGCCCGCTAAACGACTAAGGACCGTCTAGCTGCCATCCGACCATTGTACTGTCTTTTATTCTCTTGCGCGGCTCACTAACATTCGAGAAGGAAGGGTATATACAAACATATATAGATACACATTCACACACTTGTATTTGAATCACAAGTGGCCACCTTCTTTAGATCTTTCCGACAAAAATGCCGCGTCCACGTTGCATTTGCATTTCAGATTTGTTAGACTGGAAGTCTTGTTGTTGCTTCCCCTCCAAGTGATTGTGCCATGCCGCAAAGCCGCACAAAGCGTTTATCTCGTTTATGCGCTTATAGCGATACAAAATCTTGTACATTAACACTTTGGTGGGTGATATTAAATCTTCTGACGTGAGTCGTATTCGTATCTAACGATCGGAAATATTTGAATCTCTCTCTCTCTCTCTCGTTCTTATATCGATATCTGGATTAATTTATGAAATATATGTATAACACATTCAGTCTGGTTGCATTAAAAATATGTTTCAGAATCTCCTCTGGATTTATCCATGACTCTTTTGTCTCATCATTCCACGTCGTCGATACAGCACTCGTATTACGAGGTCGACGAGTATGAGTCGACGTCCGAAGAATCTTCGTCATCGACACTATCACTTGTCGGCGATCATCTCGATTGTAGTATCCTGACGACCATCAAAAGAGGTGAAAGAGTTTTACTGCCGTGTGAGGTTTGCGGAAAATCCTTTGATCGACCGTCCCTTCTAAAGAGGCATATGAGAACGCATACAGGTAATGATTGAGAATAAAAGAAAAATTCAAAGAAAATATCTCTCCTTTCTTCTCCCAAGCTTGCTTTTGACGTACACCATCACTCGAGTGGATAATAATAACACTTTTTCAACCTTATTCATCGACTACCGTGCATTGATACGCATTCTTGATTAATGGGATCGATTTATTATCAATACAGTTTCCAGATTCAAGTCAAAGGTAAAAACTAAATTGCTTTCTATTATGAATCCATCGTTTCCTTCGATTCAAAATCACCAAGAAAAATAACGAAGACCGTATAGTGGAAATATAGGGATTAAGATATCTTGTATACAGCTAAACTTTTTGCAGTAATAATAACGGTTGAAATTTGAGTACAGGAGTTCATTTAACTACTCAAAACAAATACAACATATAATACAAAGTGGTTTATTTCTCCGAGCATTAATCAACGTCTCGAACTTTCTTTGATTATAATCTTTTTGAATTCCGGGTTTCTTCAACTGAGTCAAGTGAAACGTGGAAGGCGCATAATTATCAACTCGGTTGGTGTGAATATAAAGACAACATTTACAGAATAATAGAGAGAACTGCTCTTGGAAGCAATGTGAAATATACCGCAAACTCACTTTGCTTCAAACGTATCAATTACGGAAGTTGCAGTACGCGATCTACATTGCTTGTACTCGTGTAGAAAAAAATAGTAACATCCTCCGATATTCTGCATATGGTTTCCCCTTGCGATAGGAATACTAATAACGGATACATTTGTATTTTTCCATTACCAGCAAAGATGAAATTTTGTTCGCTGTTCGTTCTATCATTTCCGATATGAAAGTTTATCGATTTCTATATTTCTGGTTTATCCTGCTGGCATCGATAATTTTATCGATCTTCAAACTAATGATTTGATCACTGTGTTTTTTATCTTTCGATCTGAAGATGTCTTCTTTGAACAGTGATTTATTGGCATATATTCACGGAGAGAAATTTGTAGCAGAGATCCCCAGAATAATAGCTAGAGATGGGAACTGTATGCTAAGAGCATGAAAGCATAAATCCAAATAATGCGATTGAAGCTTAATATTTCCATTATGCTGGACTATGTATAATTGAAATTAGCTTGAAATTCGCAAGCGTAATAAAGCATAATTTCGCACTCGAAGCAGCATAAAAGAATTTTAGCATATTTGCTGCATAATCATTCAAAAAATCGCGAATTTCAAATTTCCGAGACATTTTTTTCCCAAAACTTTATTGAAAACACTTCTTTCCCTGAAATTTTGTTTCTGAAATTGGAAAAAATCTTCCTTGAAATTTGGATTCTGTACCGCGATGAATGGATTAATCGAAATTCAATATCAAGACCTTTGTTTCAACTTTGATGGAAATTTTTCTGAGGATGAGTGGATTATCATAAAAATGGTGGAGTAATACATTAAATTGGAACTCTTTCCGAATACTCAAAATTAATTAACGTCGGATGAGAATCAAGTCGAAGGTGGATTTTTGTCTATGAATTCACCGAAATTTCCCACCGCAAAACAATCGATTTGTTTTTATCACTGAAAACAGCGAATCCGAAATACTTGGAGCGATTTGGGAGACCTTTGGGTGCACCCAATGAACTCAACTATTGAATATTTTATATGATTATAACTGTATGGGATTATATAATATACATATATCCAATAAAAGATGAATTATCAAGTATTGAATGAGAAATAAAAATAAAAATTCGTATGTAATCTGATGTCTAATTAGCCGTGATGAGTACAGCGGTGGGGATGAGTGAAAATTTATATTTGGATTCATTCTTTTAGTTCCCTTGAAATTGTAGAAAAGTTCAGCTACCACGCACAGATGTCATGATTCATTCATGTGAATTTTAGTTTTAGAATATCAGCTTCTAAATTCATTGAAATGATGAAACTTCAAATTTCAGTTAATTAGCGCTAAATTACGTATGTTCGAAGACTGAAAATTCGTTTTTATGGGTATTTTGCGTCAACATTGACTCACATAAATTATCTAAAATTCACAGGAAAAGCATTTTGATAATCAATAAGCAGGATATATAAATAAATAATTTTGGCAGCAAACATGAGCAGAATTTTGAAGAACAAAGAGCATAACTGAAGCATAAATTACTGATTTTTGCAAGCATAAATCGTTCTTCAAAAAAGCAGAAAATTCCTATTTGTAATAATAGCAGTTTTGGGACACATGGACATTTATGAACATTTCTCCTACAATTGGTAGGAATTTCTTTCAAACTTATAGTAATATGTGTCACTTGCAAAGTGATTTTCACCAAAATGAGATATGGATTACCATAATCGGAGGAGGAGTGCACATAAATGCTCATGTGTCCCGAAACTGCCATTATTATGGTAAACCGGGCTACACATTTCCCATACGTTTTGTTTAATTTCCGTTATATTTTCGTATAGAATTCACGTTTACAACATTCTACCACCCAAAGGATAATTAATTTCGTAGCAGCATCAGCTAAAATTTAGCTGTTGGAGCCAAAGAAATGGCTATCAATCTCACTCTTTTCCATGTAGAGGGCACGCAAAGAATACTTTAGTTGCAGCAGCGGAGTGGCTAGCACGAACACGAGCAGCCATTGAATGAACTTCTGCAGCTAAATTTAACTTATGATAATAAAAAATTTGCCTTCAAAGCTAATTTATTTGCTGTAATAGTTAAAATTCAGCTGCAGGAGCTAATGAACTGCTGTAAAAATGTGATAAATATAACAAATTTTGTTTTTTGCCGCACAAAAAATGTAAAAACATTAATTCATCCACCAAACCCCTCTTCTCGTTCGTACATTCTATCTCAAACTCAGTAGTAGTTCTCGGAGAGAATCAAACCTTTCCGTACCCTCGTGGACGTTCTTACAGGCATCGTTTGAACTTCGCGGAAATTTCATTTGCTCGACCCGACAACTTCAACGAAAAGATGCTTCGTATTCTTGGTAGGGATTCATTAGTCTAGGACAAATAATGACGTGTCCAATTGAGAGTCTACATCATTACTCTCATTACAAATTACTCTCGCACCGAGGTACAAATTTACTCGGCGCATCCTGTTATTTGCGCCTACGCTACGGGAGAAAATTTCGTTTCCATTACCTCACGTCGATCATTTCGATAAATTGATGAGCTACCGCATTTTGCTCCTAACATTTTTACTATTCCTTCCGTTTTGTGTAATATCGTTTCCAAAAATTTATCTCCCTTGATAGAAAACATTTAGCTCTCTTATGTTGTTTTCCGAGGTTCGAGATACGTACGATCATAATGCGGATAATGATAGCAATTTAGTTGGTAACAATTTCCAATGAAACTATACATCTTCGTGACGAGTACTCTTAATGATAGGGAAAAAAGAGATCGTTATGTATCGAGTGCAATAAAAAAATTACACGGAGATCGAGTTACATTGAAAGAAAATTTTACTTCGCTGAAATAATCTTTCATTTCCTTTGTCTATGAAAGGAGCATCGGAGGAGGTTTTGAAATCCAGTTTAAACACGCAAACACACGGTTCAATTGAAATTAAAATTGAGTCGTTAAGGGAAAATGTGATGTGCATTTATTGATATACGACCTCGCTGGTATCGGATTGAATAATGCAATGAAATGTGCGATAGGCTGGTTCTTATTTTATATATAAAAAGTGTTTTTTTATTTTTTTTTGTCAACAAACAAGTTTTCTGTACAGCCCCCCAAATCTCTTTTGAAAATTATGTAAAAAATATTGTTGCACTCCTTCATGATGTAGAACAAAATTAAAGGTGGGCCGTACAAAAAACTTGTTTGTTGACAACAAAATAATCAAAAAACACTATTTATATATAAAATAAGAACCACCCTAATGTGCAATAATTGTGATTTTCGGTGATTTAAAAATTCGATACAGTAATGTGAAAACGTTGTAAACGCCGCGATCGACAACTTTGGCAAGAAGAATAATTCATGTGGAAAATTCGATGCAACTTATAAGAAGATAATTATAAAAACAAAAAAACGATAAAACACCTTCCTTAAGATTCAGAATTATTATTGTGGGTTTAGATCTACTTGCGACCACGTTAACCACAATACGATTTCCACAGGTGACAAGGATATTAAAAATCACCAAGTTGCATATAATTTCTTCCACATATATTTATATACATCAATCAAGCCACTCAAATTTCATTCAAATTGTAGACGATATTATATTACGAGAATAGATATATAATTTCTGCTATTTTCCTTCTCATGCATGATGCATTAATATTCCTTACAATATTATATGCTATATCAATGATCAAATATTCTAGACCGAAGAAGTTCTAAATTTTACATTTGTAAGATTGGTGAAGGTAGTATTCGAGATCATAAGACCGAGCATCCCTTTGGAAAATTTCATATGAAAAAATAATATTCTAACGTTTGATGTACGAAATAATTCCTTGGTTTGGTTCACCCATAAATTCAGAATAAACGCGCGTGCTTTGGGAACGCGAAAGAAAATTTATATACTTCTATAAATCGGAATCATAAATCATATACATGTACGCACGTATTTTTCACACTTACATATATTTATAATATATATACATGAAATGATGAGGAATAGGCGCAGTAATTCAGGTTGGCATTAAATTGTAGGGGAGAAACCGCATGTCTGCATGGTGTGTAACAAGGGCTTCTCAACCTCGAGCTCCCTGAACACGCACAAACGCATACACAGTGGGGAAAAACCCCATCAATGCCTTGTTTGTGGTAAGAAGTTCACTGCCTCGTCGAATCTCTACTATCATCGAATGACACATATCAAGGTTAGTATATTTCCTATACAAAGAATGTATCAATTATGTTTCGTTTAGTACAAAACTCGTGCTGCATTATCGCGCATGGGTCCAATATTTGACAACTCTATGAACCGTCTGAACTGATTTCGTAGTTCATCAGTTGGAAACAAATCGATTCAACAGAGATTATTAGAGATTATCTAAGTATCGTCAATGAAACAATCGTTGAAGTCGTACGAGTGTCGTGCCTGTCCCTGGCTGGCCAATGTAGGGGAAGTGCGCCTAATTCGCACCATTGCTTAAATTGCACCACTGGCGTATCGGTGAAACGGAGATGCACACAATCCTTTACGCGAGTAAAACATGAACTTGAACTCCAATCCAGTTACCTCACTGAGTTTTGATTTGCTGATGCGCATTTTACTTTTGGTCCAGCGAATTTTGCAAACTTGTCTGTTTTCAGGTTAATTTCTTGTGTTGATAAAACGTCAAGTTTATATTTCTCTATACGACAAGGAAAACTCTAAGGATATGATCTTAAAGTAGTTGATCATAGTAATAAAATGTCTTAACTTTCGATCGGACACATTCCTCTTAATCCAAAATAATCTGGAGACGTACACAGATGTATTCAATGTATATGGTGCAATTTAAGCACCCAAAATGCAATTTAGGAAAAGATTGTTCATTATTTATTTATTTAATATCAAGTTCGCCTTCCATTTTCTCCCTGTCTCGTTATGGAAGTATTATTGTATAAGTTAAGAGGAATTTTATGTGCATGAGATTTTTATTTTATCAATTTTTTATACCAAGAAATGGAGTCAGGTTCTTAAGTGGTGCAATATTGGCACACTTACCCTACTCTCTGAAATTTTTAGAGTCAGATTTCACTCTTTAGGCCGGCAGAAGTGAGCTTGTCGAAATTTCGAGTGAAATTCCCACTCTTTCAGAGTGAAAGTCTAAGGTTTGTGGTTAGAAACTCACAGCCACTCCAATTTTAGAGTAAATTTTCCGCTCTAAAAGAGTGAGGGTTCATTCAAAACGAGTGGAAATCCCACTCGAAGTGGACTGGCTCACTTCTGAGACTTAGTGGAGTAAAACCCGTGATTTTTCACTCTTCCAGATTTAGAGAGTATGGGATTGTCCGATGAGCCGGATTTTGATGATTTATTATCCGGTGATCTCTGCCAGACGAGTTTTTTTTTACTCGGGTCAACATATATCTGAAATTTAGAGGAACTTTCATTTCTTGATAATGTTTTGGTGTGAAAAGAAGTCTCGAACTAACCATTTCAAGGGCTTTCTTTGGTTACAACTTGGTAACCAAGTAACACACAGTAAAGTGAGGATGACAAGAGTTAGATTTGAAGTCCCTCCACATTAAAATATCCGCAACATCACTGTGAAAAGTGTGGCTCAAATTGGCTGCGTCTCAATTTGAAAATTGACTGAAATTCAGCCTTTACATTGTGTTTTTTGTATAGGCTTCCTTTCACTACGTCTTAAATTCAGTCATGGCACCATCTGAATTCAAAATATTCTTTTTACAGTCATGGGCCTCACACAGTGAACACGACACTTTAATGTAATAACCCGGGGAAAGATGATTTAGATCTACGTAGATCAAATTAGATCTTGCTAGATTTGAACAATGAAAAATGTAGATCTATTTAGACCTGAATAGATCCCAAAAATGCACGGTTCATGTTTGATCGGTCCTGATGAAGTATACTCTGATAGTCAAAATTCACCAAATTCAGGTAATGAACTCGTGTTTTTGTTGATGAAAAATATCAAAACCACAATGCTATTCTTTCCTGTTCCAATTTTTGTGAATGTCATTTGAAACCCTGGTGAAAGGGGAGCGTGTATTAGGAAGTGTCAGAAACGTAGGTGGAAAGTATTTGGAACGTGGATTTAAACGTATTCCGAGCGTCAAGTGGGACAGTAAGAGTAGTTCTAACGTATATTTGAAGTGTGCGAAGAGTATAGGGAGATACACCAATTTCATAGAAACCGAGCTTTATACACGGAAGCGTAATTGGAGAGTGGATAGGAAGAATGTAAAAAGTATCAGAAAGGTCATCTGAAACATTCTTACGCTTCCGTGACTCTTCATGACACGCTTCCCTTTCACCAGGGAAGAGCGATCCCGAAAATATCAAGAAAACTGGCCTTGGATATAAAATTCTCAGGTTGAATAACGAACACAGTGCTTCGAAGTTGACGAAAAAATCCACGCATGCATCCTTGACGTTAAAAGGCGGAATAAGAATGATTCTATAGATTGTAGAAAAATTAGGGCTAGAATCAACATTGTGTGGATTCGATAGAAGTTTACATCAGCATTGAGTGTCAAAATATTTCGAAATGACATCGTGCGGTATCAAAACAGAATCAAATGTTTTACCGGCCGCGTAATAACCAAAGCAATTCAATTTCATCATATTCAATATAAAATCGTTTCATCTCAGTACGAAAATATATTACCAATATCAAACATTATTCCCCTTCGGATCTCTTTATTAGCTTTCAAGTTTTTGATCTTGTAGAAGTGATAATTTATGCAACAAAAAATAACACTCGATGCAATGATTGAGGATCGGAGAAGTTGCTAGTTTCTCCACGCCTCAGCAATAAAGTATTAGTCTTGACTTCCGGGATAAAGCTACCTTGATATCTCTCTATTATTGGTGATGTTTCGAAAACATTGTACCTTGCAAAGTACAGGAAGGTATCGAATAAAGACGAAGCGGTCTTATTTCCATGTTTTTGTTTTTTTCTTTCATGGCTATTATCACTTAATATTATTCGATCATTCCCGATTGAGAAAGTACTTCTCAGATCTGATATTTCGACTGATGACAGATTTATAGGAAAGTATTAAGGGGGATCCTGCTTTAGAAGGCCCAAAAAGACTTTTTTTTTTCAACATTTTTTAAGGTGCAAAAAAAATTGCATACAATGGACTTTTTGGAGTATTTTCATGTATTTTTCAAGTTGATAAGAAACATTTTTCCAACGTGGAATGATCTATATACAAGGGTTATATCCATATGCGTGAAGCGTCTCCTAATTGAAGTTATCTATCGGTGGGGAAGATACAAGTCATATTTCTTATCTGGAACAGAAAAATGAAAAATGAGTTTCCATGAATTTTCCCGGTTCAGGCAGAAAAGGATACAAAATTAGAGATTCGTTCCAATTGGACGACTAGGTTTTTTTTGGAATCACGCCCACCAGTTGATGTGTAACAAACATGACTCATTGTCCTCAGGTAAGGTTTATCAACAGTTAAAGAGTGTCATATAAGGTTTTTTAACAGTTGATGAACTTCATTTATAGTTATGAAGCCGAGTTTATGTGGAAAAACTATTTATTTCGCCGTATCCAAGGTAAGCTTCATTGAACACAAATAAACTTTTCTCTTAGTGCAGTGTTTTTAATGATTGTAAAGATGAAAACTGGAGAAAACACGCTTCAACTGGTCATTTCTCATTGGAAACAATTTTTTTATCAACTTGGAATATACACGAATATACCCCAAAAACGTTTGTTTTATTCAATCATTTTTTTGGTACCTAAAAAGAGTTTCCAAAAAAACGCGTTTCTCAGCCCTTCTAAAGCAGAATCCACCCTTGAGACTTTTGTGATAGAATATATCTCATGAATGGATGATTATCATTTGGTATCAACTATCATATTACATTGGTATATATTCGTTTTGGTATATATCATAAGTTGAACCAATCACATATTGTGAAATTTTACATGAAATTTGTAATTTCTCCTAATGATTCATAATGTGACTTCACTAAAAATTATAATTTTATACAATACAACGTTGTGAAAAGTCACAATATTATGTGGAATTCCACAATTTATCATTGGTCAATATATTTTACCAATTATATATTGTGTCATTTTACATAAAATTTGTTGACAATGTACTTACCACCTGGATGATCAACTTATTCTGTTTATTAGGTCCAAAACCAAGCATTTCCAAATATTTTCCTTTGATTTACTTTAGTTATTCTTCAGGCCATCACCAGGCCTCGCAATGAGCCCTTTACAAGTACCTGATGGAGCCTTATAACAGTCTGAAGACCGACTATACTGATTTCTACTGGGGTTATGGAAGGAAAAAGTGCCTTGTTTCTGCCTGATAAATGACTTCTTGAAAGAGGAGCCTTGTATATATTATCAATAAATATAATTCCAACAAAAATATTTAATAAAGAAATAATCAGGCTACCGTGGTAAAGAAATCTCTCTGAATCTCTCTGAAATCTCTCTATATTTTGGGACAAATTTCAGAAAGATTCAGAGTAATTCCATCCTAATTCAGAGGAAGTTAGAGACCTTTCCGATAGTGATACGTTCTGAATTCTTCAACTTTCTCTGAATCTCTCCGCACATCACTGAATCCCTCAGAATTTTATAAATTTGAATTTCAAAGCTCCCTCTGAATGTACCTGAATATCTCTAAATTTCTCTAAATCTCACGGAATCTAACGTATTCAGATTTCAAAGCTTCCTCTGAATTCCTCTAAATTTCTCTGAATCTCTCTGAATTCCTCTGAATCTCCGGGAATTTGATGTATTCAGATTTTAAAGCTTTCTCTGAATTCCTCTGAATCTCTCTGAATTGCTCTCAATATCCCGGGATTGAATGTGTTCAGATTTCAAAGCTTCCTCCGAATTCCTCTGAATTTCTCTGAATCTCTCTGGATTACTCTGAATCTTTCTAAATTCCTCTGAATATTTCTGAAGAATTCCACGCACAATTTTTCTTAATTTATCTTCCTCTGGAAGTCTCTGAAACTTCCAAAGGGCCTCTGAAATGCAGGACCAAGATTTTACTGAATTTATTCCTCTCTGAATTTCCCAGACTTCCTCCGCATCTCTCTGAATTTCCCAGAATTTCCCCGCATCTCTCTGAATTCCGCTGAATCTCTCTGAAAAATCCCACGCATAATTTTTCCTAATTCACCTGTCTCTGTGAATCTCTGACACTCCCTGAATACCTCTGAAATCCTGAACCAAAAATTTTACCAAATTAATTCCTCTTTGAATTTCTCTGAATTACGCTGAACCTTTCCAAATTCTTCTGAATATTCCTGAAAAGCTCTGGCCACATATTTTCCCTGATTCACCTGTTTCTGTGAGTCTCTGACATTCCCTGAGTACTTCTGAAATCCTGAACCGAAAATTTTACTGAATTAATTCCTCTATGAATTTCTCTGAATTCCTGTGAATCTCTCTGAATCACTTTGAATCTTTCTAAATTCCTCTGAATATTTCTAACACGTTCCACGCACAATTTTTCTCAATGTCTCTGTCTCTGGAAGTCTCTGAAACTTCCAGAAAGCCTCTGAAATGCAGGACCAAGATTTTACTGAATTTATTCCTCTCTGAATTTCTCAGACTTCCCCCGCATCTCTCTGAAAAATCCCACGCATAATTTTTCCTAATTCACCGTTCTCTGTGAGTCTCTGACACTCCCTGAAGACCTCTGGAATCCTGAACCAAAAATTTAGCTGGATTAATTCCTCTCTGGATTTCTCTGAATTCCTCTGAATCTCTCTGAATTACTCTGAATCTTTCTAAATTCCTCTGAATATTTCTGAAAAGTTCTACGCACAATCTTTCTGAATTTATCTATCTCTGAAAGCGTCGGACACTCCTTGAACGTCTCTGAAATGCAGGACCAAGGAATTTCACTGAATTTGTTCCTCTTTGAATTTCCTAGAATTTCCCTGCATCTCTCTGAGTTCCTCTGAATTTTTCTGAATCCTTCTGAAAAATTCAAAGCCCAAGTTCTCTCAATCCACTAGTCTCTGAAATCCTCTGAACCACGCTGAATTGTTCTGAATTTCTCTGATTCTTTCTGAATCTCTCTGAAACGTGAAATTTTCAGAGAGATTCAGAGAGATGTTTTTACCAGGGTACTCATACAATTCAATTACACAGAAATTCATTTAAAATTTTGTCTATAAAATATCTCTTACGTTGACCGAGGTACCGTACATTATTACTTTCAAATACTTGCCGCACTTCAGCACATTCATTGAATCTCATATACGTTGCGCCCAAGATTCTAACTCATTGAGTTTGTTCAATGAATCGTACTGCAAAGTAACGGTTTGAACTTATAGTAAAACGTCATATCGTGGAATGAATCATGTAGCATACTACGGTCTCATGTGTAGCACGCTACACTAGAGAATGAATATGAAAAGTCGTCGCATCGAATCGACCAACTTGCGTGCATCTATGTAATGAAGATTGAATTTCTCCACGCTCATATTTCGCGTGAGTTCAGCAGACATAGACGTATACAAGGAAGTTTATTGAGACAAAAGGGAAAAGATTAAATTCATATGTATCATGTGAATACCGTAAATTGATTCGTGACAACACGATTCATAGAGTCAGTCATTGATTTCAATTTTGTAACTATATTGAACAAGAATTGAGAGGGGTTATATACAGTTAAGGGGCGCAAAAAAAGCGATTTTTCAAGAATCTTTCCTGGAAAGACAGTTGAATCGATTATTGTAAAAATTTGTACACATAATGAGATAACTTTGACCTGTATTTCAATATTTTTTATTCGTAAAAATAATGATTTTGAGAGCTGTTATAGTTGATCTTCAGAAGCTCCTCTAAAAATAAGCGGTTTGCGGTGACCACGATATCTCGGGACTAACTCTTTTAAAATGAAAAAACCAAATGGATTTCGTTAAAGTAATGCATAATCTAGTGATCAATCGAAGGAATAAGCGAAATAAAATTTTTTGACAAAATGGCGGCTTTTAAAACAAAAAAAATCGATTTTGGGCCAAAATTTTGGCCTCAAATTGTTCATAAAAATGAAAATATTCATCGGTGAGAAGAAACCTTCGATCAATCATTGAAAAATATAGTCAACAAGCTCTTGTTGAAATTTGAGACTGATCGGTCCAGCCGTTCTCGAAAAATCTTGGTCACTGACTTTGAAAACACAGTTTGGAGAAAAACGTATCCAAAGGTTCAAAAGCACTTGACATAGAGTGAAAAAATTTTACAAATATGCGTGTAACTTGGACGATAATCGCAGAATTGACTTGAAATTTTCTGTGTGTATACTTGAATGTATGTAAATTACGAAAATGAAATTCAAGAAAAATCAATTTTTTGAAAATTTGAACTGTATATAACCCTTTGATAAACCATCAATGCATTGAACAGATATCCGATATAAAAATATCACTGTTAATTCGAAAAATAAATAGACTAGAAACGATAAGATTCAGGAAACAGATTTCAACTCCAAAATAAGAAACATCATGAATACAAAGTGAAAAGTATTATAACAAACACGATTAAAATTCAAAAATGTCTGACAACCAAATTTCACTACGAGGTTTATTAAATTCAACGCTCAGCATTTCAAATTTCAATGTAACCTATCACTTTTTGTACAGTACTCGTAATCTTCCATATTTTCATATAGAAATTCCATATTTTCTAAACCCTACGATGAGAAAACGTTTGTTTCGTCAAAACAAAATTATTTTGGTTGAAATGAACGCAAAGAACCTTTTTGGTTGGCTGAAATAAAATTTATTCAGGATGAACAAAATTTATTTGTCTGTATGAAAGCTATAATTATTGTGAACCAAATGTTGTTCACCCCAAATAAATTTTATTTCAGCCAACCAAAAAGTTTCTTCGCGTTCATTCCAACCAAAATTTTGTTTGGCTGGAACAAACTGTGATAGTTTCTACTCTATCAAAAAACCAAAAAAAAATCTTAGTTTTTTATAAAAATCATTATATTTTTGAGGTCTATTTTTCTCCGCGAAATTCAAGTTTGAGAGAATGAGATATTCTCTCGTTCGAAGAAAATTCTCTGAAATAATCCAGTTTAACATTCTGTCGGTTGAGAAAATCAATTTCCTTCCAATCCACTGCTCACAGCTGTTAATGATGCAAGAAGGAAGACGATCATTTTATTTGTTTAATCTCGAGTAACTGCGATGTTCCTGCTAGAGAAGCGAGTGGAGTTTGAAAGAATCTAGTAAAACAAAATCATTCAATATCGGTTGGGAATAGTTCCGATAAAAAGATAAAAGATCGATATTCATTCCTTGTTTGTTCCAATAATCCAGCTACGTGGGTGTTCGATTATAATCAATCAAGCTGATAAGTTGAATCTACAGGCCTCAATGCTCCTGGTCTTCACCACTGATATCGATATCCTATACGAAGGAATTCTGAAAGTATTTCGAAACAGTGAAAAGCCCACTATAGCTCACTATAGTACCCGACTCATCAATTCAATACAGATCAACCTACGAGCCGACCACCGCAACTAGTTATTACATAGAAGATCGACTTGAGTAGATTATTATGATCAAGCGAATAAGCTTGATTATTGCGATAGGATTGACTGCGGTATGAATAATTGTACGTGATATCCAATGGAATGATAAGTGAAGTTCGAACCATAAGTGATGTGTATTTCCTATCGTAATAAAACTGATTTAATATAATCGATAACGAAGCGATTCGAATGTGTGGTTCATTGTCAAATGAGATAGAACTGGAAATGTTGAATTTCATTCTATCGTTTTCCCATAAATCTCTAGATCGTTAGATGGAAAGGAACGTGTTTCCGTTTGCAAAACTGGAATGACAAGGAATCCATCATTCGGTATAAAGGAAAGAAAAAGCCACATAGTGTGTGGCCGCGGGTCAAATCGTACAGTTACTTCGTAATTAGATGCATACTTCTTCAAAATGATGTATTTCAAAGTAATAAATATCGCTGAAGATTGATTAGATTCATATTAAGATGCAGATCCAACCGAGGTGGGATTTTGCCTGAAAGCGTACTCCCTATGGATCGATCGATGATTGATCGATTTCCAAGTTTTCCCTATTCATATGGATACTCGCTCTACAATGTTGTAAATCGTTGGCATGTCTTTAGAACATGATTCTCAAGTGATGTTTAAAAGCAAGCTCGTGGCATGGAGTATGACCATGAAACTTCCACAAGCGTTTTAACACTCGAGCTTCAGGGAACTTCACGAATAAGCACTGCAGTTGATGCAGTTCTTCGCGTGTATACGTTCGTTATTATCGAGAGTAATTAATCCCTAAACTGGTTTGACTCAACTCTTCATTCCTCTCTACTTTCTTAATTTTTCAAGGCCAACCGGGGAATATTCATCGCTCTAAGCAAATACGTGCAACTTGCGGGCTGCAATTTTGCAAATCATTAAACGATAATGTTGTTACCACTGCCATTCCTTCAGGTGATTTTCTGATTTGTGATAGGTAACTGGAGGAGGAAAATGGAGGATGGTCTGTAACAGTAAAATCTCATTTTGCTATGTAAACTGTAAAAAGGAAGTTTTAAAATCAGATGATTTTATGACTGAATCTACACTGAATGACTCTTACTTGAAAGATTATCTGGAAATTCCAGTAATCGGGGGATGAGTAGGAATTTCTCGAAGAATTATTGTGCGTTTTGTAAAGTTTGTAGGGAATATTTATTCAGTCTGTTTCACAATTGACCCATTCTCACAGACTGAACAGTAAATTTTTGAAGAATTTTCATTTGGTAATGAAAACTCGAATTTCACTCGAATTTCACGGTAATTTTGAAAGAAAAACTATGTGAGATGCAGGCCAAAAGGAGCCTACACCGGGAAGCAAAATTCGTTGGGACAGCGAAATGTAATTGCGCTGTATCACTTTTTGCTTGAGCAGGAAATTATTTGCTGAAGCAGCTAAACTTTCAATTATAAATTGTTAGAGTAGCAAAAAAATTCAATTAGAAGAGTCAACAGTTTTTTATGTACCAGCTAAAAAATTCCTGTAATAACAAATAGATTGCTGTTCCAGCAAACTATACTTCAAATTTCATTGTCACATAGAAGTCATTGTTCTCCGTGCGCACGGAGAAAAAATGGTTTGCTACTATAGCGCCTACAAAGACATTTGTTGTCCTTACAAAAATATTTACTCCAGCAGCTAAGACGTTGGTCCTGTTAACAAATTTGTTCATGTCGGCAAAAACATTTAGTTGTGTCAATCATTTTTCTTGCTCTTTCAGCTAATCTTTCTTGTAGGCGCTATAATAACAGACCTGCTTGTTATGCCAGCAATACTTTTTTCTCCGTGCGTTATGACTATAATCTAAATATAATATAAAGTGAGCACAAAAAATAATCGTTGATGTGATTGGAAAAGCTGGATTTCAGTCAGTTTCCAAATTGAGACACAGCCAATGGAAATGAAACTATTTACAGTTTACTTTCTGCTGAAACAGCAAATTCTTCTGTCGTTTCCAGCTTTTGAATTAGCTGCAGTTGTATATTACTTGCGAAGGTAACTAGAATTGAAGCATTTTATACAGGATAGCAAATTAATTTAGCTGTGGTAGTTGAATTTTTTAGCACTGTTACAGCTGAAAACTAACTTCCATAATCAATAAAATTGTATTAACAACAAACGAATTGTTTGGCAAGAGATACAAGTGAAATACACAGTGAATCGGATTGCGTTTTGATATACGCAAAGCAATGATTTTCATGTTTACCACAATTTGGAATGGAATTTGCAAACAACAACAATTTTGGAGTATAATTTATTGCAACTGCTATCAAGTCTACTCCAATTGAATTGGAATAACCACGATTTGTTTCAATATTTGCTTCCATGAGATCCTAGGGTTGATGCACTGCAAATTTTCTACAGTGACAGCAAACTATTCGCTATCACAGCAATCTTGTAAGCTCTGACCGCGATTTTTTAGCTATGGTAGCGGGGAGTTTTTCTTCTCCCAGCTACTTCTCAGTATTATATATAAAATAGCAAACAAATTTTGTTGGGGAAGTCAACATTTCTTGCTGCCACAATAAAAAAAAATGCTGTTATCGCTCACAAAACTGGTGTTAGCAACTAGATTGTTGGCACATCGAAGAATTTACTGCTCCACCAAAAGGTACCCAACAAAATTAGATTTCGCTGTCGCAGCGAATTGTTTTTCTCCGTGTGTTTGGCGTAGCACTTATCTGTTTCATCCAGTTTCTGTTCAACCCAGCAGATTCAATGATAGCTTGTTCCAGGTTTGAGTGAATGCTGAGACAATTTTAAATTGACTTGTTATAAATAATGGTACAGAAATTCGTCATATTTCAATCATCATTGACTCTACATAAATTGCCACAATCAGGCAATCAGTTTCTAACCAAGCTATATTCTATTGCCAACACGGGCAAGAGCAAAAAACTTGGATGAGGGAGATCTGTTTGGAAAGTGATGTCGTACATTTTACTGTAAAGCCACAGACTTGGTGCTTGGTAGACGCTTCCAATTTCCCCGAATCTCACAACTTCTTTCTTAAACAAATCGTGAAATAATCGGTGAATTTGTCGAGAAATTCTTCAGTAATTCAGTCAATAATTGACGCGAAGGAAAACTCGGGCGAATTACCAGGATTTGGATAATCATATCGGAAAATGTGACAAACTTATCAATTTTTAATGATTTCACTGACAAAAATTACGACGAATTTACCAAATTTTGTTCACTGTGCAGCTCTGTATTTTTCGAAACGCGAAATCAATGGCGTAGCTGTGGCAGGTACTAATTTTTTCAACTCATCCTCTTTTTTTCGTTGTTATAGCTAGAATCATTGCAGGTATAGCAATTTATTGGCTACCACGGTAGAAAATCGTAGCTGTGACTAGACAGATTATCTGGTTAACATTTGGATAGCTAAATAATTTAGCTGTGAAATTTTGGCATCGGCAGGTAGATTGCTGTTACCGTTAAGTGAACAGCTGTAGCAGCTAAAAAATAGCTTCTGTAGCTATAATAGGTTTTAAAGTGTTGTATAAATCCATTGAATATTTTCTGAAATTCAAATGGAAAATCAATGATGTATACTGCAAGAAAGGCATCTAAAACTTGGTTGTGCCAGTTAAATTTCAGTTGGCGTAAATGAAAGTCCAGTTGTTGGAAATATGATGAAGACAGTTTATTCAATGGGAATGAAAATCTTACTCACGATAAATGAAATTCATTCGGTTCAATGAAATTTGTATCGACAGTGACTAAATTTGTTAAAACTGTCTAACATTAAACTCAACCTTGCGTAGTGGAGTTAGGTTTCTTATTATAATTTTTCGCCTAACGTTTCGACCCCTACCGTGATGGAAGTGGGTCCGAATTTTCATTTCAACTCTCCACTCCGAATTCCTTTGATAATGACTGGAAGCCAGTCGAAACGTTAGGCGAAAAATTATAATAAAAAAACTAACTCCACTACTCGTCTTGGTTGATGCCCATCTCCCGCAAAGCTGGTTCTGAATGAGTACGTTCCCTGACAATTTGGGACAAAATAGGATTAAACTCAACTCTTTTTCTCAGGGTAAAATGAAGATACAAGAACAGTATTCTGATCTTTCAGACAATGGAACTACATTCAGAGAAAAATCTAGTTCTCATAACCAGGCGGCGTAGTTAATTCTGGCTTCGACCATTTCATCTAGTTGTTCCAATCAGATTGACATGATTCTGTTTCGTTTTCCTGGGTATCATAACCAGATTTTAGGTCACTGCAATTATGAGTCCTTGACCATGCATGGATGGTTTCTGAATATTGTATTTCAATGGTTGCAGTGAGAGAAATGTGATGTTCTCTCAACCTTGTTGTACGGGTTCAGGTACGACAAAACCTGTTGCAGGATTGAGTTTACAGATAGGCAAAGTGGATTTCGCCTAATATGATAAATCAATTCAACTCCATCACAGACCTACGTTTTTGGATTTGGAATATTTTCCTTCAGGGTGCTAAGACTCTACTGTAAATCCCCATGATTTATTTTGATATAACAACTTGGAGTCGTGTTTGAATCGTACAATCATTTCATAAACAATTGAAAAGATGAAATTTTTGATCATAAAATATGTAATAAACATTTCAACTCGCAGTGTTATCGTCCCTTTGAGGAAATTGAATAAAAGAACAGAAAGAAGGGAATTCAATGACCATGGTTCATCGAAAATAATTTCATCTGTATAAGTCAAACTTTAATCACGATTACAACCCTTAAAAATTATTCATTCATAAGAAAGAAGAATGAAAGAATTGCAAGGCCAAGGAGAGTTCAGTTTTTACCAGAGAATAGTGTTCTATATTGGTCACGAATTCAAATATATTGCTGCGTATCAAGGTGTATGAAGGTACATTGAGCTGTGCATACATATATACGTGTATGAGATACATCCTTATACCAACACTACAATAAAAATAAAAAAGAGAAGAGTCAGAAAAGTGGTATACATAACGTAGATACACATATACACACCTTAGAGTGCGTCTTGAAGAACAGCTCCGGGGTAAGTTCTCTCTGTCTCTCTAATTGGATTGCATTCCAAGCGGTAGCAAGTAATGGACCAATTACAGTAGCCGATGGTAGAGGAAGAAAGGAGAGAATGAGAAAGATAGATGCCGAGTTCTCTTATATATGTTATCTCTCTCACTTCTCTTTCCTCTCTTTTTTCTGTCCACATGTACATGAGATATATCATTACTTCGGGGGATTAGAGAAACTCATATACGAGTTTCCGTTCTGATATAAATACGAAGAAAAAAAATAAATAAATAAAGGAGAAAAAGAAATGAACACTTTTGCATCCTCCGCTCGGTGCTTTTGGCATATATATATATATATATATCATGTACACGTATATGTACTCCAGTTCTACCAGGCTTACGCGCGCGCGCAAGTAATACAAAAAGAGATGAAATCGAATTGATTGTGACTCGGTTGGAAACGTTGTAACTTGTGTACCACGTAACGCGAGATACACGCCTACCCCGGGTAGGGTTAAAATATTTATTCAACATTCATACCATACGATATATCGAACGAATATTAATTCTCGTTAAATAGATGGTTGAATGTGGTATTTATGAATTGAATATATTACGGGAAAATATGTTGCAAACGACAATTTATTCAGATTCGAATGTGTGATACCGATAATTGGAACATCTTTCCAAATTACTTTTATTCATAAGCAGGGTTGATGTTGCGGTGTGCAAAGATTTATACGCTGAAGTTTGGTATTACGAATTGTATGAGACGATGGGGGTTTTCAACTTCGTACGATTTATGTCCTCAGGAGCGATGCGGTTAATTAATCTGGGGGAGATTAGATAAAGAAGAACGGTGCTCGTTCTTTTCGATTCCCTTCATTAAAGTCGACATCTAAATCATCGTTTGTCATTCGAATCATGCTTGCATTTTATTTTCTGTCGGTGATTAATGATTTCGTTCGAACACGTTGGACAAAAATAACCCGAATCCAAATCTAAATGCGGTCAGATTCATTCGAATTACGATCACCTCTTCTGGTGAAACAATTTCTCCTGTGCACAAAATGTTCACCAGATTCCCTTCGGGATGTGCGGACAACACTTGTGCTACCTGGATTCAATGCGAACTCTACCACCTTATTACTCAGCTCGAATATCTAATCTAAAATATATCTCTACGCATGAGTGTTTTGCGTACGCAAAATTACATACATCAAGATGTACTCGGATACATACATTGAATGTTCAAATATATGGGTACACCAATGTTTATAACTATTCTTAGTTCGAATGTACATATATGTTCCTTGCTCAGCATAATTTCAATTTTTATTTCAAAATTCTTCGCTCAACAATAGAATTCGAAACGATGTTTCCAGGGTTTAAATTGGCTCGTACACGGAAAAACAGGAGTATTCGCAAAATCTTGTTCGCATAACCAACCGATATGGTTGTTTTTGGCTTGAACCATTCCATCTAATTGCCACTAACTGATTCACGTGACATTGTGTCTTATTTCGCTGGTTATAACCAGAATTCAGGCCACACCAAGGATGGTTTCTGTGACCACGTCGCTCTTAGTGCACCCTCTACGAAAAATAATTACCGCCACTACTCAACATTTGGGACACGTACCACGTAATTCGAGTTAATTAACTCGGCATGTGCGCTAACCATTAGGAAATACGAATTAATTCGTAGCATTTTTTTAACGGAAAAAAAATTATTTATCTCGATTGAAAATCAATGTATTGTCCATCCCCAGGTAAAAATTGACCATGGGCGCTAGGTTGCCGCAAAGCTCACCAAGATGGGCCGAGCCTAGGCTACCAGGCATGGCGCAACTCTGAAATGATAACATCATTTCAGCCTCAGCCCATTTGTTTCCACAATCAAGACCCAACACTGGAAACAGGGTTGTGATAGCATTTGCCGTCAATGGCAGACCATACAAAAATTTGTTCGCCAAGGATGAGCCAACGCTGTAGCAATCTTGCGGCAGGGTTGCGCCCATCTCATGCCAATGGTCACTTTTATTTTTTATTGTAATTGAAAATAAAATAAAAAATCCATTCCATCATTTCGATTGAACGAAATGAATGTCAGAGAATTTCAACATGTAATTTTTCTGATTAGTTTAAACTGATGAATGACGTAAATCCGGTGGTCCTGGCGTAGAAGTAGGCGGGTCTGGAAACAGATGAAGAATTATTTCTGTCATGGAATCTTCAAAGGAGACTTATATATTGATTGAATGCTTGGTTCGCCACTGGCAGGAAACAAGCATCACTCTGGTGAGAGTTATTGTAATTTGCTGTTTGAGAAGGAAGTTTCACTCTTAGCCAAGCTATTACTCGAGTCGAGTCAAGCTAACGCCTAAACTGAGCGAGGCCATCGCCCAAGCTGAGCCAAGCTATTGCCCAAGCTGGACCAAGCTACGACCCATGCTTGGTGCAACATGAGAATCCATTGTCATTCAGAGTTGCCTAATGCTTGGAGCAGTGTCCCGCCAAGCCCTAGAGAGCCTCTGTTGAAAGCATGCGTTTTCCTTCAAGCAATATTGGTTGAAGGATGGGCCAAGCGTGGCGCAGCCAATGATCAATGATGGATCAACGAAGTCGATTTATGACTTCCCATATTGGTACAATGTTTAGACCATTGTCAACCATCCTTGTCCCTACTACATAGATTGCCCAGCTTTGGCTGGCAGCCTTGCGTCTAGCTATATTCCGTCGTCAGCATTGGCGGAGCCTGAAGATTTTTATATAGGTCGCTTTCAACTACTTTCGACCATCTTTCGGGCAAGGAATGAATACCGTGTCGGAAGAACGCATCATCTTTGGATGCAATCCACGAATCGATCCATTTTTGGCAATCTTCGTAAGAAGTGAATTTTTGCTTAGACAAGCTATGAGCCATCGAACTGAACAAATGGTCATCATCATGTTTCGAGGTATGTTTTCACCGGTTTTGCGACGTGCGGACGAGCATTGTCGTGCAGCAAAATGAGTTTGTCGTGTCTTTTGGAGTATTCCGGTCGTTTTTCTTTCAATGCACGGCTTAAGCGCATCAATTGTACTCGCTAACGATCCCCAGTTATGGTTTCATTCGGTTTCAACAGTTCATAATAAATCACACACATCTGATTCCACCAAATACAGAGCAGGAGCTTAGATCCATGGATATTTGGCTTTGCCCCTGATTGTGATGTTTGGCTGGGCTTAACCTATGACTTCCTGCGCTTAGGATTATCGTAATGGATCCATCGCCAGGGACAATTCTATGCAAGCAACCTTTTCTTTTCTGCCGTTGAAGCAGCAGTTCATACATCAGAAAACGCCTCTCAATGTGCCTTGGTTTCCTTCTGGATCATGCCCAAACTTTTTAAACGTTTTCCTACCGTTGATGAGTCAACTCCCAATGATGTCGACAATTCTTGAAGGGTTTGACATGAATCTTCACCGAGAAACGTCTCCAAATCAGTATCTTCAAATTCTTTTGGCTGGTCAGGTCGCTCCTTATCATCCAAGTCGAAATCACCAGCTTTGAAACGTGCAGACCATTTTCGACACGTTTGCTCAGCTAAACCATGTTCACCATAAACTTCCACTAAAATACGATGAGCTTCAGCAGCACTTTTGTTCATATTGAAGTAATGGAGTAAGACTGCCCGCAAAAACACTTTATTTGGTATAAATTTTGACATGTTCAATAAGTTATGAAGTGTTGTTATTTACGATTCAGAAGAAAAGTTATGTAAGACAAATGACGTCCAATAATAGCTGTTATCGTAGGTGACCACGGAATACTGTACTACCTACATCAGCTTTTGTATAACGCTACGAATTAATTCCAACACCTAATAATGTGGTATTTGTCCCAGCTACTAAGTAGTTGCTGTTACTACTTTTCGAAGATGGGTAAGCGATTTATTAATTTACCTAATTTATGAGAATATTATGTACCTGTTCTTAGATTTGTTTTCCAATAACACGAATAATGTGATCATTCCCAGACAGCAAAAATAACCCGTTTGAATTCTTGAAGACTCCTTAATGAGTTCTTGGAACAGTCCCCGTTATGTCAGTGAAAATGAATTCAATATGAATTCAATGGATTCAAAACGAATACATGTTGAATGCCTGGAGAGTTCTTCATGAACTCACAACATGAATTCTTTCTGAACAGTAAGTTGTTCATCAAGAATTTAATTTGAATTCAAAGTATTCATAATGAACTCATGTTTACTGTCATAACGGGAGCTCTTCGTGGGGACTCTTTCGCTGTATGGGTTGAGAATTCTGGGGTTATATGTCTTAAAATATTGATGCGGAAAAGACATCATTTGGAAAGGTTACAATGAGATTGAAAGCACAAATGGTTCCTTTTAATTTTTCCAGTTTCAAATAATTTGGGAGAAATCATGTGAATAAGATTCTGGCGTTGGCATCCCTTTATAAATACATATTTCAAAAATTAAACATATATGACGTAGTCGATATCTGGTTTTGGTTTGATTGAAACGAATTGTAACAACCACGTTAAAGTGAATGACAAATTATTCGATTGATTGATTTTCCATTTCAGAAGATGAATATCGTTGATTATCATAGTTGAATCGCTAATGGAATAAATGATAGTTCCAATTACGAAACTCATTTGTTAGAATGATTGATGTAAGAAATGAAAGATACATGATAAAAGTTCAATGTATCATGTGCAATGCAATAAATCATTTATATTCGAGAGAATCATCAATGAATCGCAGAACAACTTTTTTCAACTCTTTTGACACTACATTGGTGCTAACTCAGCACAATATTGCCACTGCATTGATGCGAAGCCAAGACACGATTGACTTAAGGTGGAAACTAACAAAAAACCTAGGCATCAATCCACTTGGATTTTTCAATAAACAAACTGTCAAACGGAGAAAAATGCAGCTCGAAAGGATAGTAATCTCTAATAGAAAATTGGAGAATATTTCTTAAAATCTAAGAATTTTTCTTAAGTTCGTAATAAACATAGAACGGTTTAGATTTCTCTTGAATATTGCTCGAAGAACAATGAAAAATTATCAATACTTAACAAATCATAAAAACAAATATGAAGTTTCCAAAAGTCGCAAATGAAATTTTACGAAGTGAATAACAAAATTCTGTAATATGAAAATAAGATTTCAAAATGTTGTTATTTACTTTGTAAAATTTCATGCGCGACTTTTGGAAACTTCATATTTGTTTTGATGATTTGTTGAGTATTGATAATTTTTCATTGTTTTTCGAGCAATATTCAAGAGAAATCTGAACCATTTTATGTTTATTACGAACTTACTCCTTTCGAGCTACATTTTTCTCCTTGCATTAGCTGAGAATAACCACAATTTTATCCCTCAATTGGCAAACGACTAGTTAATTAATGATGGTCTATTTCACTGAGATTCTACTGGAAATTTTCATGTGTTTCGAAGCATCTTGATGAGTCGCAAAGAGAGATATCATTTCAGGTTTGCACCATGCATGGTTGCCAAGCCTTGGCCATACTTTATCTACTACGTTGCGCCATGCTAGCGGCAAAGATAAATTTTTATGTAGGTATTCAAGAACCAACCCTGTACTCCAAGATTCATTTTATCATCTGGATTTGTAGACAATGCGGGTCTTTAGTTATTCGCCATTCAAGTGTGTTTTATCATCTCATTCATTCATTCATGGAGTTGTTTGGAAAAATCAGTATTGTGATGTAAAACAATGAAACAATCATCCCAGAGAACTGCAGCAGTAATAGATTAACAGTAAACACGATGAACATTACGAAGATTATTAGCGATGGTAGGATGCAAGTCGTGATACCAAAATCAGGAGGAGCAGCAAGTAGCAGTAGCAAGGAATGGCGTTTTACAATTCATTGCCCTCTCGTTTCATTAAATAGTAATTATTCTGCTCGTATGTAGATATATAATATATGTGTATGCTCCTGTATGGGCAGCTGCATTAACCGTGAGCGTCCAAAGAGATGCACGCATGCACGCATCACGCACCCATGTTATTATGCAGGTTTGTACTTAAAGCGTATAAGCCCGTGTGTCTGTGTTGCAGGACGACGTTACTCGCAAATGTGTCCCATCGGCAGGTGTATCCGAGATTACTTTGATACATACGTACATGTGCGTACATTGGTGTATGTATAACAAGTTCTATATACACACACACACACTCGGGGATTGCTACAAGCTTGGAAAACCGGCAAAACCATTTACCGTGTTTGAGACCACTTTGATGTTATGATTTCTCACTGTAATTCCCCGCCATTATTTTATATATTCAGATATCTAATGTTTTTGCATTAATGTGAGTTTTTCAACCATCGGCATTCTCTTATTCTAATGAACGGAATCAATTAATATCGTATTAAAAGAGAATTTTATCATACGCATAGCGGATGCCTGCTATCATCGAATGAAGAACGAGAATTCGAAAAGATGGGAAATTACGTACAGTTGTTTGAAAAACCGCACTACAACCCAATAACGATAACCGAGTTCGAGTTACTATTGTATCCCATCCTTGAAAACATACTTCGTCCATAGAATGGATGAGATCTTTCTGTTGACGATAAAGTAAGGTAATAATAACATCCAATAATCATCTGACCGAATAACTCGATCTGTTACAGGAAAAACCACACAAGTGTTCGCAATGCTCGAAATCGTTTCCAACACCAGGTGATCTGAAGAGTCATATGTACGTGCACAACGGTCTGTGGCCGTTCAGATGCCACATTTGTAGCCGAGGATTCAGTAAACCGACCAATCTCAAGAACCACATGCTCCTCCATCTCGGTAGATGTTCGAGCAAAAAGTTCATCAAATCCATACCGGACTTGTGACCACTTCTAAACATGCGTTCATGAAATATTATTATGTATGCGTGTTTTGTGTGAAATTTTTCTTCCGAGACTAGAGAACAAAAGGAACCATACGATCGTAGTCCATTTGGTACTTATTCAAGGATAAATCTTACGACTGAATGATTTAATCTTAGGTAGCGTCTTATATCGATTTTTAAGAAAAGTAGGTAGTGATTACTTTGAGAATAATCTTTGGAATGATAAGAATGGTTTTAGACCTTTTCTGGAAGTGTTCTTTTATTACTCTCCTCTATGGATTTAGGTGATTCAAGGAAATATGTGATTATCTTAAATCAGTTCGATTTAATATCCCATACACTTGCATAGAATATGTGCATGTGATACATCTTGTGTTATTCTAATATAATCCAATTTCTGAATCAACTTTCTAAGCTTATATAGTAAAAAGTTTGATGAATTTATGCGGAATTCATTTTGTTAAGTTTTATTAAATTTCACATGAGATTCATCGAATACTTGTCTTCATTGTAATTATTCATATTATGTAGGAATAAATGATGAATATGATTTTTAATTATTGACATTGATTTGTATTGAAAGTGTGTGCTATGTTGCTTTGAAAGAACTCAAAAATAAGTACATTCTTTCAAACGAAACTTCCAAGGGGGTCGTTTGGTTGGAAAAGTGTTTTTCGCTCTTTTTCGGGGATTTTTTATATAGAATCTCGAAATAGTCAAATAATGCGGATCATTGTTCACCGGAGTGGGAGAATTTTCAAAATTATATATAATTTATATATAATTCTGAAAATTTTTATGATCTCACTTGAATATATTCTAAATTTGTTGACATAATGGTGCTATAATATTTCAAGTCTCTGCATCTTTCAGTGCAACGTGATCCTTCTTTGCATGCCATCATTCGATTAGCATCTGAACTAAATAGGCAGGCTTCTGCTCCCCAGGTAAGTAAATGGTATGCTTTTCCATTGGGATTGTCGATAACGGCAACGCTCCTCGATAAATTACCATCTGGTTGTTTAATTATCAACGTCAATGTGATGGCTCCTACAAGGGATTTTGTATATTGGTCGATCGGGTTTACATTGTTGGTAATCTTTAGTAAGAAACCGCCGCTAGATGTTGCCAAAAGTAGATTCAACTTTCTAGAGAAGAATAAATTTTCCTGTCTCCCACACATATATATTTATATGTGGATTACATATATTTGTCCTATACAATCAATATACTTTCTGCGATAAGAGTCGATTTTCTTGGCGAGAGCTGATTTTACGTGTTCAAACTGTCATTAATAACACGATGCTACACTGGTCAGGCACTTTTCGAATGACCTAGTGTAGGTGGTTGGTTTGGTCGAATTTAACACAAAACCATGTGTGAAAAATTTTGTACACCCTCAAATTTTCAAGTTATGGTCAAAAAACTGATGTTTGGTGATTTTGTGTATTTGAAAATTCCTAACGGGTTCTGGAAGGAGAATGTTGGCACTTTCCAAACATATATATGGTTTTGAGTATTGAATAGAACTTAGTGGGGATTTTTCCTCGAGAATTTGAAATTTTCTCCTGTTTTTTTCATTTTTTCTATTGCAACAGCGTTTTTTTGCGACTATACTTCGAGAACTAATGGTTTATCATGTATAACATTGAAGTATGTTCAATTCTGTGTGGAATGAGTCGTAGTTCATTGGAATCGATCAAGAATTGTCGGAGTTATACAATTTTTTCCAAAAAAGGAAATTTCGGTCTTATACGAAAATTGATGTAGAGTTCAATTAATAATATTCTATGCATCATATGACGTATTATGGTATCGAATATGATGTAATCTACCGTATTTTCATGTGAAAATTCATTTTACAAACCTCCCTGTTTCTAGTTTATTAAGAAAATAATAATTTTCTCCGCGTGAAGGATCGTTCTATGGAAAAGATTACCGGCATATAAATATTCATCAATTTATTTTTCACAATCTGTCCAACATGTAAATAAAACCATCATCATTCAATAACAGTTCATAAATTGCACCAAGTAATAACACGTTTCCATTCTAAAATTATAAATTCAATGTTACCAGAAATGAATACACGGAACTTATTTATATGTTCCATAATTGGAATGAAAATGATTGGATTGAAATAAAATTCTAAATTCATAATCCGTTAGCGGTACCGATTGTCGCATTTTTACGATTTCAAAAATAACGGCCATACCCAAGTAGAAATGCTCTAGTCATTGACAAATTTTTCTAACGCTCAACTAGCCAAAAACTAGACGCTTGCAAGTGCCTCGTAGGGTTCTGGTGAGGTACTGGCAAGTGTCTAGTTTTTGGCTAGTCAAGCGTTACAAAACTCGGCAATGACTAGGGCATTTCTACTAGGGTAGTGGATTGTTAAATCGAAAAACGTGTACGTACTAGCCTAAATGAGCTGAATTTGTTTTGTTGTTGTCTGGAATTAATTTGTTCATGAACGTGGGAGTGTAAGCAAGTTCAAGAACAAGTAAGTGAGTTTGGAATTTTTATCGAACCTTCCTTCCCGCCGTTTCGCTTGGATACTAAGCATTACACAGGTCTACAATGATTTTGGTGCCGCTAAAACTAAAGCAGATTTTGAGTATATTCGATACCCTGACTCTGGAAATATACTTATTTTTTTAATGCTACGTGTAGTTTTCAAGAAATCGCAGGTGTAAAATAAAATGAAAATGCACGATTTTGAAACGTTTTATTCAATTATTCCACACTTTAAGAACATTTTATCAAATTATTCTTCAAATTATCTCAAAATATGAGTCATTCTCTTCCAAATGCGATTAGGTTTGTTCAAATATCTTTTTTTTTCTCTGAGATACGACAGTTTGAAAATTGTGTTATTTCACCTATTCACTAAATCCATGAACACACAAATTTCAAATTGTCGTGTCACAGTAAAAAAAAAATATTCGAGCAAACTCAACGGCATTCGGAAGGGAATGGATTATATTTTGAGGTGCATCTACTAGTTTCATGAGAAAAAATTACATTCTGACGTCACGTAATCTCAAATATGTCGAAAAACGGTGTTTTTCACACTTTGACGTTGAAATATCTCAAAAACCACACGTAATGATGCAATTTTGAAGCCAGATTCGGATTCAGCGCGCCAAAATACTTCGGAAAAGTATGATACAGTTGTTGCACCAAACAAAAAGTTCAATTTTGTAGGCCTGTGTTATCAAATGGGTTTTTTACCCACTCCGGTTCAATGGGTCCGAACGAACTCAACGACAACACTACAATTGCTTTACTACGATCAATACCCTTGATAATGCTTAGTATCTAAGCGAAACGTCGGGAAGGAAGGTTCAATAAAAATTCCTGACTCACTTACTTGTTTTTGGACTTGCTGACCCTCCCCCGAACAGCACAACCACCGATCCTCCATCTAAGACTTCGGTGGACCAGAGGTGGAGAAATGGGAGTCGTGGAAATAAGGGAGAGTCTCCGTTGAGCCAACGGAGAGGCGACGCACAGTGGGGCCAAATGCCAAAAAGTTGGAAACAATACAAAAAATGAAGTTTGTAATTTGGAATATTTGACTGTTGGGGTAAGTAAAGTAATGTCCCGAGTATCACAATTCAGATATAAGAAGATGTGATCTGCTCTCCCTCCCCTTGTATACCAGTTTGAAAGTACCCTCCTGTGAGGTACTATTCGTGTGACTACGGAATAGTAAAATGATGTCCATGTTCAAAGAGACGCTGTGTCTCGAAAAATGAACCGATCGAACTTTCCAAACATGGAATCTACTGCTGGAAGTGTATATAGAATATACTAATAATCAGAGGAATATCAATTTATCGAATGGCAAATGACAACAGTGTAATGATTGGATGTGATTTTTATATCTCTGAATTTGGAGATTCATTTGGTTTGTTGAGGAAAAAGTTGTGTTCCCACAGTTTTCCCAGCCATTCTACTTAGTGGAGATTGTAGACGGAGGTCTCACCTTCAACATGAATCAAGAAAAAGTTGCCACTTTTTGCCCCTTTGAGATTCCGACATGATTTTGTGAAGGAAGTGTCTCAGACCGCATGATGACAATCACAGAAAATTGAGGGGATTGTCAAGAGTTCTCAAATTCGTTTGAAAATCACAGGTATCACAGGGGTTTTCGGGGTCACTGATGATGAATCGACTGACCGAATTCCTCAATTCAGAATGACAGATCCAATATGGCGGACCAAAATTGTCAAATTTATCGGATTTTCTGTAAATTTCGCGCTAGGAAGTTTGCGGAGTCATTGGATCGGTTGACCAAATTTTTAAATTCCAATATGGTGGACTGAGATGCTCATATTCGTCGGTTGTCCTTTACACTTCGCACACGGGGTTTTCCAGGGTTGATGATTATAAATCCGGCGTTTTCGTGTAGAATTTTATACCATATTGGGTCAAACAATTGGAATTTCGCAATTTTGACAACGGATTCGTGATGAGCAACCTCAAAAATTATCGGGTGCTGAGTTTTGAAGAAATTCGATAAATTTTCGAATTTTCGTCCGCCATATTGGATCCGCGATTTTGAATTTCGCAATTTTGACAACGGATTCGTAATCAGCAACCTGAAAAAGTATTTGATACTGAGTTTCAAAGACATCTGATGAATTTTCGAAATTTTGTCCGCCATGTTGGATCCGCGATTTTGAATTTTGCAATTTTTACATTCGTAATTAGCAACCTGAAAAACCCTTGCGAACTGAGTTTCAAAGGAATCCGATGAATTTTCGAAATTTTGTCCGCCGTATTGGATCCGCCATTTTGATTTTTGCAATTTTGACAACGGATTCGTGATCAGCGATCCCCGAAACTCCCTAGTACCAATTTCCAAGCAATTCTAAAAACTCCTCATAATTTTTTCCAACTTTTTGGGGTTTGGCCCCACTGTGCGACGGAGGAATGTCCGCCCCCTGTATTTCCAGTAAAACTCAAATTCGTGAATTCATACATTCAGATTTTTTTACGTAAATGCACCAATAAGAATTATATCGAAAATACAGGGGGCGGACATTTCTCCGTTGCCTCAACGGAGACTCTTCCTTATCTCTCCCTTATTTCCACGGCTCCCATTTCTCCACCAATTCTCCACCTCCAGTCCACCAAAGTCCTAGGTGGAGGATCGGTGGTTGTGCTGACCCTCCCACATTCATGGAATCCCAAGCTACGAGTACTACCCAGATAGATTAATTTGTTCATATTCTTACCTTTTATAAAAACCACCTTAGTCGCATCTATTTATATTTGATTGCAATATTGAATTCACTCTTGATTTGTTTCTAGTTCTGATAAATTCCTTTAACAGACGTACATACCTACCAACTAACCTAAAAAAGCCGAACTCAAGACCGAACCGAAGAGCCAATACTGCTCTGGTTGAACCCATTGTTTTTCGCCAAATCTCGTTGAATCTTGCAAAATGTTCTGACCAAATTCCGAGCCGTATTGAACCATTTTCAATGAGATTCAATCACATGAATATATTCTTTCCATGTGATTCTGATTGAATCTTGCACAATGTTCTGACCAAATCCCATGAAATTTCATTTCGTCAAATTCTATGGGTTTCTTGATCAGGGTGACCACTGGTCCAAGCTTGGCAGAATATGAGGTTGCCAAGCATCGGCGAGCCAATATGGGTTCAATATACAACCGTTAGTTATCTCAGAACCTATTTTTTCCATAGAAAATGCCAATATGACAACTGGTGGAAGCTTGGCAAAATATGCGGCTTTCAAACATGGCCGAACAATATCGAGCCAATATGAAACCATTTGTCACTTGAGAATCCATACCATGTTCCTTAAGGGGACACCAGCGATCCCCGCTGATGCAACCCGCCATACAAAATTACCGACTGAGTAAACATTTTCTCGGTAAGAATACTCTGAACTGAATTCTTGAAGAAGTATACAATTTTTGGGAAACAATCTTCAATCCTTGATTTACTGCTGTACATCACCCAAATATTGAATTTCGAAAAGCAAGTTTATATAACCGACTGAGGAAAAAATGTTTCTGCGAAATTCGAAATTTGGGCGATGTACAGCAATAGATAAAGGATTGAAGATTGTTTCCCAAAAATTGTATACTCCTTCAAGAATTCAGTTCAGAGTATTCTTACCGAAAAAATGTTTACTCAGTCGGTAATTTTGTATGGCGGGTTGCATCAGCGGGGATCGCTGGTGTCCCCTTAAGAAATGCTGATACAACAAGTGGTTTAAGCTTGACAGAACATTAAGCTGCTATGCGTGATGAACCGATAGCCACAAACAGGGGCGTTTCAATCATTTTCATAAGAGTTATGCAGGTAAAAGTCATGCATATAAACTGATAATGTGATTTTATTTCAAGTTAGCAACTTTACTATGAACTCAATGAAAGTTTTTCAAGATTAATAAAGAAACACTTACTCCGCCAGGAGAAAAATGTTTCATTTGTGAATTCCGAGGCATGGAATTCCATAGCTGTCTTGGAGCGGGAACTGGTCTCTCCAGGGCTACCAGGGCGGTAATGACGCCCCTGGCCACAAATGGCATGAAAAATCACGTGATTTTTCATTTGAGAAGTATGAAGAACTAGGTTGAAGCTATCGAAGGTTAATAATATACACAACTTGAGCCAGGTCTGATTTGGTCTTATAAGCCAAGCTCCAAAAAAAAACTCATAATATATCTATTTAATACATTGGGCTATGTTCATTATTGTATCCTGGCCCCATGTTAGATACCGAGCCTGGCACGAGGTTATCATCCCAATATAAGTCCAATATAAGTCAAAATTGGGTCAAGGTGCGGCTAATCTTGGGCCGTTTGTTGATTCTTATCTGGGCGATTAGTACGTATACGGTTTCAGAGTTCAACGATCCACCGGGACCGGGGAGTACATACATCTAATTCGAACGAATATTTCGTGAACTCAATATACCAAACAATATATAATACAAACAATATATACGGTTGTTCAAATTCCAATCAATTTCAATATTCGAAAATACATTGCATAGATTTCGAATCATACATACGCCTCTCGAATGAAAATGAAGATATTGAATTTTTGCAACAGATATATCACGACATAGACTTTGAATTTGAATTTGAACTGGTCGTTGTCTTTTCCTTAATGTTTAAGATATTGCTGATTTTTTTGTTCCTTTTATCTCTTAGATCTTCTGCTGGTCGAGTATTTGAGGATTTTCCACATTTGGGCTTTTATCATTCTCGCTGTCCGTTCCAGAAGAATCACCGTCCACTCGTAGCTCAATACCCTGGGTCAATAGATTAGTTATCCTCTCAACGTCTACCGTATCATCTTGCTCATGAATTTTCTTCAATGCGTTTGAAACTATGCAAAGATCTCCTCGAAGTTCACTCACTACAGCGGTGATTTTCTGAGCATCCGTCAGTACTTCCACCGACTGTGTATACGGATTGTAACGCAGGCCAAAGGGTCGTTCAATTTGTTTGGCAAAGGCTCTGAAAATCGGTGAATATTTCTTTAAAATATCCAAGCGTGTGGGGGATTGATGAAAAATTCTACGGAGTTTGAAAAATTTCTTCGACTCTAACAATCGTGGTAAGATCGTATTATGTAACATTTCTGTTAAAAACATAACCTGCGCTGTTTTGCGTCAAGTCGAGGCGATCTGGCACAAGGTAGGGCCAAGGTATGATATCGTAAAATTTTCGCTACTCAGTTTTGTATATTCAGTGGAGGTATGTGATAACTCTATCACTTGAAGTTCATGTAGGAAAATAAATATGTGCTTCGTTTGGAAAGTGTAAAAATGGAAATATCATTACTGGACACTACACTGAGAAAAAGGTATCTAAAACTGCGGCAACTAAAATTTAGTTGTCTCAGCTAAATTTTAGCTGGCGTGAATCCAAGTCAAGTTGTCTGAAATACACGGTGAAAATTTTGTGTTAAAAACGGTCCACTCAAAATATTTGTTGAAAATCAACAGATATGAGTGTTAAATTAACAGATTTTCGATGTAGATTTAATTTAATATTTTTGTGTTAATTTCTCACATCCTTTGTGTCAATATTCAACACAAATTTTGGGTGGACCGTTTGGGACATGCACGTGTGTTGAAAATACACCAAATTTTCTGCTTTGTATGAATAACACAATTTATTTGAGGGAAATAAAAAATTTAGTTGCGATAAATAAAATTTATCTGGTTCGAGTGAACTTTCATTTAGCGTGACTGAATTTTTCAGCTGTCTAATGCAGGCCCTTAGGAAAATTTACCCCATTTTGGCCAAAACACCTCATTGTTTCTTCAAAGAATCGGAGAAAAAATTATGCGCCTTGGTCGGAATGGAGTGAATTTTCCTAAGGAGTGATGGGGATCTTTGGAAAAGATCGATCTTTTTTCATATAAAAAATCTGTAATTTTTATAGATTACAATAAAAATTCGATACCTGTTATATAAGAAAAGGATCAATCTTTTTCGAAGAGCCACATCACTACATCCATGTTATTTAGGAACACTTTCAGTTCAAACTTTCTGAATATTATAAGATGTTCGAAAGTATGTAATGCACCTATTTTTGGATAAAAGTTTACATTTCATCCTTTGAACATTCCTTTGAATAAAAAATGAGGAGATTCAATTACAAGTAGTTATGCCAGGTTTATTCTTCAATTTGTCTCCTGACGTTTCGGATGGTTTCCACCCATTATCAAAGGTACATTCATCACATGAATTACAATTGCTCGAGCCCGCTTCCATATGGTGGGGGTGAAAAAAACAATTTTTAACCCAAAGTGTCTGGGACCGTACTCGCAAAAACATTGGATCTCCTCATTTCTCCAACGGTGGGTTTTGTTCGCGAGTAAAGTCCCAGACACTTTGGGTTAAAAATTGTTTTTTTCACCCCCACCATATGGAAGCGGGTCCAAGGAATTGTAATTCATCCCCCCTCCGAATGTACACGGAGAAAATGTATCGACGAAAGATTACCCAAAGTTGAGTAAAACGAGGACATAGTGGCATTTCGGCGAGGTTTCAAAGCCAGTTGACTTCGTTTTACTCGACTACCTATGAACATTCAGTCAAATGTTTTCTTATAACACTCAACTAGTGAACATAATGAAAACATTTGAATGAATTTTCATCTGTAGTCGAGTAAAACGAAGTCAACCGGCTTTCAAACTTCACCGCAACGCCACTATGTCCTCATTTTACTCAACTTTGGGTAATCTTTCGTCAATAAATTTTCTCCGTGTACCTTTGACAATGGGTGGAAACCACCCGAAACGTCAGGAGACAAATTGAAGAATAAATCTGGCATAACTACTCGTAATTGGATCCCTTCATTTTTTCACTGATCGATTGGGTTCACGAGTACGGTCCCAGACACTTTGGGTTAAAAATTGATTCCTTTGAATATTACCTCATCTTCTCCTTTGCTTCTTCAATACTGTCAGTATAGTAATAAGCATTTTGGAACGCCGTGATGATACACTCCTGTTTACAAGTAATATCAGGTTCGAATCTCATGACCTTTTCCGGTGCCGAGACAGCGTGTCGCAATTCTGCTACCGAAGACAACAGTCCAGCTCCGTAAACTTTGTATGTACCGTTTTGTCTACACAGCCCAAATTCCACCGTGAAAAAATAAAGCTGTGGACGAAAAAATAAAATTCAATATAATATTGATCGGTCAGTGACAAAAAAGAAAATTTGCATACAATTTTTCATAGTTCTTGGAATACTTCACCCCGAATCATTCCAAATATGGTTTAGGGTTTGTGAAAAACTAGAGAATTCTCAAATCCATTTTTTAAGAGTGAGAAATGTTTAAGAACTGACCGTTGCAAGATTGTCGATGTCCTCATCTGAAGCTCCAAGGGATGCTAATCCAAGTTCTTGAGAAAACTGAGCGAAACTGGGATTTGCCAGGAGCGGCATGTGGCCGAGAAGTTCATGACAACAATCGCTGATCAACAAAAACAAATTAATCATCAAAAAAGATCACGATAAGCTCTTTCCTCTAGGAACGTCTTTTGAAGATATGCGGGAGATAAACGAGAAAGAAATTTGCCTCTACAGCTAACTGTATTAATTAAAACAGTAAGTTTTTCGCTGGGCTAGCGAAGTTTTTAGTATTATATACAGAACAGCAAACAAATTTTGCTGAAGCACGGCTAAAAAATCGCTATCGTAGCTACACGGAGGAAAATAAATTTCAATTCTACCGCATCTCCGGTTATTATATGGACAGCAAGGAATAACTGTCATCTTCATCGAGTTCTTGTTAAATTTAAGGAAGCTTCTATTGAATTGACTAAATTCACGGTAAATTTACCAAGAATTCCGGGAAAAATTGATAATTCACTTCTTCCATGTCCAGCGCCGGCCCGAGAAATTCTTCTTCCTCCTTTGATCTGTTTCACATCAATTGAAGAAGGAAGAAAAATTTCTCGGGCCGGCGCTGTCCGTGTCACAAGATTGCTGCGATATTGAATGGACTGTTGTCACAGCGAATTTCTTCCTCCATTCAAATATTTGCCCACATAACAATTCTGGATCACTCTTTTGGATCATTCTGAAAGATATCTTAAAATATCTTCCATAAGATATCTTTAAGATGTCTTTGGGTGTTTCATAAGACATCTTTTAGAATCCTTCAAGATATCTTTTAGAATGTTCCGGAAGAATTCCTCAAAATTGTTATCTGGGTGGTCATTCAAATCTGTAACCGTACCACTTGTATGTCGGGTGGGATTTGGAAAATTATCAAACAAAGAAAAATTTATATTTATTTTATGATCAATCTCCTCAGAAAAATGTTCTGAGAAAATCGATAATAATTATGTTAACAAAAAATCAAAAGCGAATTATTTATTGTACGAACACGCATTGAGAACTTGGTATAAATGGAGGCGGTAAGCTGACGTAACTTGACTGCCGTTCAAGCTAGGGATCCTTTAATGAGGGATCGGACAATCAGTCGCCATTAGTGGGATACTTCCGGTTTTTTCTATAGTTTAGTTAAGCATGCATAGTGTATGTTATTTGATTAAAATCATTTTTCTCAAATGTATTTGCATGCTTTGTTCGAAGAATGTTTCAGATTCACTTAATTGTAAGTATTATACATGAATAAGCTGACTGTAAATATGTATCTCGAATATTTTCATAAATATCAGTACCTATCCCACTAATGGCGGCCGACCAATCCGTAATCAGCAGTTGATTGTCCGATCCCTCATTAAAGGATCCCTAGTTCAAGCGCTCGATGGAGCCATGTGTATTGCGCAGGACCAACAAAGAACAAATTTGAGTAAAGGGAATTTTTCTTTCAACTCCCGATTGTCAGTTGAGAACCTGACTGTCAAAATCTCATTGCATTTTGCTTTCGAGTGAAATATTGTCAGTGAAGAATCCGACTGTTAAAATCTCAAGTCATTTTACTGTTGAGTGAAATATTATCAGTTAGAAAACTGACAGTGAAAATCCCAGGCATTTTGATATCAATGTGAATGATATTATGAATCTGACAGTCAAGATGACATTCGGATCTCGCTTATGAAGCGAAGGATGGTTATCTCCCACGTAACACAGAATATTCTGAGAATATTCTCACAAAGAGCGTAGGAGATTCGTAAATATTCTTAGAAGATTCTTAGAACATTTGAATGAGACTGTTCCGAATATTCCAGGAACGTTCGTACAATATGCGTACAAAGTTTGTAGAGAGATTGATGAACAGCGCATGCGCAGATATCGTGATGACATGAATCCATTACTAACGGATAATGTTGTTGACAGGCTACAGACCCTTGGACAATCTATCATTTTGATTTATGTTTTGGGAATAATAAATCTACGGAGGTGTATTTTAATATCGCAAATGTTCTCTGAGAGTGCCATGTGTGAAAAATAATCCTCAAAAGTGTAATAAAATATTGAGAAATACCGTATATATTATGATTGCCTGTTGCGATCATAAATATCTCATCCACCTATGTGAATTCATAATATTGCTAACCATTCATGATTACAGATGTCTAATGATGAAAAAAATTGATTGTGAAGTAGTTTTCGGTGCCATGCAGAAGTTTATATTGACGGGAATTCTTATTTTGACAGCATTTTTTTCTAATATTCCCACAATATCCGTGGCATCATATTCTGAGAATATTTGAAACAGTCCCATTCAAACATTCCGAGAATGTGCGTAGAATATATTCGCACGAAATAAGAATCTCCATAGAATATTCGAATATCCTCAACGTATATTCTCAGAACATTCTCAGAACGTGCGTGTGCTACCTGGGCTGTGGCTTTGACGGTTGGAGTCACCGTTAAGTTCTACATTTCGAATCAACTATATGCATTCGTGAATTTGACCATAAAATTAAGATGATCAATGAGTAATCAGATCGTTGAAAGAGTGAAATTCGAATCAGTCAAAATCTCAAAACATGGAAATTTTTCTCAATTTTGAGAAATTGAGTGACGACCGTTGAATAATAAACGAACTTGCAAAACAATGGATTATTCAAAACCTGTTGTTCGGTCACAAACCTGTGTTGTCGAAATAGCCAGTCTCTGGAATAATTTCAAAAAGCTTCACGCATTATAACATTTCTTTGAGGAGTTTTGAAGAAATCTTTGAAAAATCTCCCATAGAACACTCTGGAAATTTGGCACGCACGGAGAAGAATGGTTTATTACTATAGTGCTTACAAAAAAATTCGTTGTCTTCGCAAAAATATTCACTCCAGCAACCGAAGTGTTAGTTCTGTTAACAAATTTCTCAAATATCAGCAGAAAAATTTAATTTCTCCCTTCGTGCGTGTTTTACAAAATGTATTTTATAATTCGAAATAGCTTGTCTCAAATGCCTTCGAGATATCCGAATGACAACGAGGACCTACCAAAATACATAAGTCAACGTGTACAAGTTTTTCTACTCACGGCTCTGGAGAATAAAATGGATCAGATGAGTGACGAAGGTATTGAGTGCAATGAAATACACGAAAAGCAAGTCCAGCCAGAAAATCTCGAGGTGAAAGGTAACCGGCTACCGGTCGGAGTTGGAATCCAGTGGTACCTGAATGGAAACATCACTGTTTTTTAAAGAGTTCAAAAATACATCGATTTCGATCAAATTGATATTGAAAGAATGATGAAAACAGGATTGAAAATATGTCGCCTACTTTAAAGTATGGTCAGGAGTTGTATGAAGAATGTTAGTTTTTTTGTATATACAGGGTGTCCCAAAACTCACCTCACGCACTTCTATGGCGTATTCTGCAACCAAAATGCAATAATTTCCCGTTTGAAAAGATTCTCTTTCAAATGCAAATTATTCAAAAGCATTGTGTACTACATAATTGAGCTTGACACTATTTGCTGAAGTTAGAAAACAGTGGATCTCTGGGAAGAAAAAACCTATCATTCTTCAATTCAAAATCATACACCGAAAAAAATTTTTTGTTGAAACAACAAACCTCTGGTTGTTTCAACAAAAGAATTTTGTTGAAATGTGATCAACCAAACGTTTTGTTGAAAACCATATTATTTTTTTGTTGCACACCTTTGGTTTCTAGGTGAATACATTTTGCTTGGGAAACCAAATTATATCGTCTGCAGATTGAAAATATTCTGTCCTGATGAGAAAATCATGGTCAGATTGAAAAAAAAAATCACCACCAGCAGACTCGAACACAGGTCTCCGGAACTGGAGGCGGAGGCTTTATCACTCAAGCCACTGTCGATCACTTGGATAGGGGGACCTTCTTTGCATATATCAAGTTGTGTTCATGTTTCAAACTCGAACTTCAAATACTGAGCCGTGTTAGGATTGAAGTAAAGATGATTTTCATCACGAATATCTATGGTACACGTACACATGACTTTCATTGAAAAGTAGCTCCGGGCTCTTGCGACATCTCCTTGTAAGATTCAATTAACAATGCATCTCAGTGCACGAGTTTATATGATTGTAATAAATCAAAGTATTCTCCCATGCAGGAATGTATTATTTCATTAACGACACAAAACTTTTCATCCGAATTTACGTTCCAGAAATGCACACGGAAAAAATAATTTAGCTGCAGCAGCTAAATGACTAGCACGGACAGGGACAGCCATTAAATTAGCTCCTGCAGCTAAATTTTAGCTACCACCGCAAATAAATTAGCTACAAATGCAAATTTTTTGCTATAACAGCTGAAATTTTGCTGCAGGAGCTAATTTAATGGCTGTCCATGTCCGTGCTAGCCATTTAGCTGCTGCAGCTAAATTATTTTTTCCGTGCAAAAGAATATTTTCACTACAAAGATGAAGTCATTATGAAGTGACAAAATTATTTTGTTTGTGGAACAAAACCGTTTGGTCGTTTTTGTGAAAACAACCAAATAATATGTTTTTTTCAAAGGATGTGGGTAACCAAGAAATGTACTTGCTCTTAACCAAACAATCGAAATCAGTATAGTTCGAGATACAAAATGATTTATCCGTTTGGTTCCCTTGACCAAATTATATAGTATGGGCATGAGAAATCAAACAACAAAACACTTTTGTTACCATTACCAAAACTTTTTTTTCAGTGTAGCAATCTGAATTTTTTGTGCTTCTAGCAGATCAGAATTCAGCAACTTCAAATCATTATAGCTCTGAAACAATTCAGAGATCCGCCGTTTCTCCAACTCAGCGAATGGTGTCGAGTTCAATTAAGTAGTACACAATGCTTTTGAATGATTTGGATTTGAAAAAAAAATCTGGAACCGCTCGTATCTCAGAAACTGAGCCACAAAAAAAAATGTTCCCAAACGGGAAAGCTTATGACAAGCTTACATGTTATCTGGGTTTGGAAAAATTACAATCAATCTTCCAATATCTTTTTCTTAGGAATATTCTTTCGATCACATGAAACTTACGCTTCAAGAAACTATTAACATCTTGTAATTGTGGTACATTGTCCTCCCTGAAGAATATGAAACACAAAATTCATGATCTTGTTTGTACAGAATCTTAAATCTATAGGATTTTCACCCTCTATTGCCCCTATGCATTTTCAACAAAATCATGTTTCCCTTTCTTAACTCCAAGATTTACACGGAAAAAATAAAATTCTCTGGGACAGCAAAATTGTTTACACAGGCAAAAACAAATTTCATCATTATGTATAGTAGAATAGCCGAGAAATTCAGCTGGGGAATTCGACATGCTTTGCTGTGACAGCTAACAGATCGCTGTCATATCTAATAAAACTGCTGTGAGAGCAAATAGATCGGTTTCGAAGCGAAAAATGTTCTGTTCCACCAAAAATATCTAGTAAAATCAAATTCCGCTGTCACGAATGAATTTTGTTTTCTCCATTCCATTGACTCTCGTTACCTCGAATTTCGTGGGCAGAGGAAATTCTTTTGGATTAGTGTTGTTGATTTATCGAGGTTTGATTTAGGCAAAAGTTTATCGTAGGCTCAGGTGAAATTCTTGTGAGGATTCCGTTCCACACAAACATTCTCACAAAATCATGTTTGATATTACATTGATGGTGTAGAATGTGTATAGAACCAGATCCTCACAAGAATTCTATACCATTTTTTCACCTGGGAGGGGAAGGCCTTCTGCTTTGATTTGTGAAGGTTTTCGAGTTCGAGAACACGAAAACAAAACACCGATGCAAAAATCACATGAGAGGTGAGGTAACGATTACAGTATGGATCTCATGTAAAATCTACTCTACAGTCCTGTTGGATTTACATTATTATCATAGTTATACTTCACAGCAATGTTACTCTCATTTACTTCGGTTCCAATGTAAATTTTACTCTAATTGCATTTATGTGAACAGTTATGTTGAATTAACAACAACTAATGTTGCATTCACATGAGACTTTTTTCAGTGAAGTTTGAATCAACGGGGTTCGATTTTCAAAGTATCACACACTGAAAAAAAATGTAGTGGAGCCAACCTCGTGGCGAGTTTAAATCAGGGACTGGAACGTTATTCACTTACGTTACTCATTATATATAAAATGTATATAATATATATATATATATATATATTGTACACAAATTATATATTTATTATATAGATTTTATATATACTGAGTAACGTAAGTGAATAACGTTCCAGTGCCTGGTTCAAATACGGCAAATCTCGCCGCGAAGTTGAGTCAACTGAATATTGATTGAATTGACCGAATAAGCATTTACTTTAATCGTTATTCAGTTAACTCCACTTCGCGGCGAGATTCGCCGTATTTGAAACTCGCCGCAAAGTTGGCTCCACTACATTTTTTTCCAGTGCAATAAAACCAACTGAATTTCCCACTCTTATCATTACAATTACATCATTTTGGCCGCTTCAATACACGGATGAAAATGATGTGGTTGATATAGCTGTTTTTCAGCTATGGTGACAAACGTTATTGCTGTAAGAGTTAAAATCTAGCTTTCGTAGCAATTCATTTTGCTATTCAAATATCAACAACACGAAATAGCTACCACAACTAATTCCTCGCCACCTCAGTGAATTGTTTTTTTTCCAGTGTAATAGTAGAGTTAATCCTCCATCATTCGAAATGAACACTATAAAAATATTTGATTTGCAATAGATTGTGGTTTCATAAATCTACCCTCCTGAAGTTAAAACTATTATCAAAGGACATCATTTTCCCAAATAAGACCGATTCGAGAGAATATTCAACTTGCCTGTAACCACAGTATTTGACCAATTTCGGCCAATTTTCCAAGAACTCGCTGCATGCATGTTTCTGATATAGCTGATATAATTCACGAAAAACTGTTCCCCTGTAATCATAAACACATTTGAAGGGCATGAAACATCAGAATACGATTAAAAACAATTCCAGTATGGAGAAACATTGTCTTTGGATTGTCGAGCAAGCTTGTGGCGAGCTTGGCGAAATGGTTCCATGTTGGAATACGACAAGGGTTTGTATAAACTTATAAAACCCTTCCTTGGTGAAAATAAACTCGAGAAAAATTGATTGAGATGTGATGGATCAGACCCACGTAGATCTAAAAAGTGGAAAACTCCGATCAATAGAGATGGCAGCTGATGCCCCCGAATCACAATGAATTAACGTACAATTTGTGTTGAATTATGTATTGAATTAATCTATTCAGATCAAACTAAAACCTACATTTTCCATTTTTCAAATTCAACAAGATCTAATTAGATCTACGTGGATCTCAATCATTTTTTCCCGGGAAGTGTTGATGATGCAACAAAGTGTTGCGTAAATTGAATGTGCATGTACACCATGAGGAGTTTCGCGCATTTTGGAATGTAAAATTACACCCCCTTATGCGAACGTACATCATATTTTTACCAGCGTTAGGCCAAAGTTGTAGTCCAAGGTTGTTAATACCTATGTGGGAAAATTCTCAAAATTATATACAATTTATATATAATTCAATATAGTTCATGTATAAGTTTCATATCCCAAGCGTATGTTGCCTATAATGACAATGGGCCTCAGGCTGGGTTCATCCTGTTTAACCCAGTATTGGGCAATGACGATGGGGCCCATGTTGACTCAATCTTGACCCTGTTGTGCTTTTCAATACAATTATGGTTGGTAGAGAATGGAAATAATGAATCTTAGTGCGGGCACATTTGAACTTGGCCCCAATTTGGACCAGCGTTAGGCCAAAATTGGGGTGAATTCATGTCCCGAGCATGTGTGTACAATCCTCAGCATGCATGAATTTTGGTCCCACTTTGGTCCAGTCTTGGGCCCATATAGGCACGATGGGGCTCAACACTAGGCCCAAGACTGAGCCAAAGTGGGGCTGAAATTCATGCCCGCTGGGGTAGAATTCAAAACGATTTTTTGATTTCAAAAAAAAAGAAGGGGCAGTATTGATTGCCTAGTGTGGGTTCATGCTGGGCCCATGGTGTTACCAATCCTCGGGTCAAGCAATACAGCCAAGCTGGGAACGATGTTATCATCTCAGGGTTGGCCCCATTTGTCTGCCCAGCTTGGCCCCACGTTGGGCAGCATGGGCACCCACCCTGGGCTTAGATTGGGCCCGCCATTAATACACATTTGGGATGATTATATAAAAATTATATTTAATTCTGAAAATTTGTCCACCTGAATAACGAGCTAGAAGCCTGACAAAGTCTGACAATTTTTCGACCAGCTCAAATGTCATCTGGGTGCAGAAATACTGAAGAGTATTATTTTGGAATTGTTCATTTATGAAATGACTTCATTTTGGGCTTCGTGTTTGACATCTTGATTCAAATTTCCTGGTCATCTCATATCACATGAATTGAATATATTGAAGTTGCTTCCTTGATTGTGACTACTTGAACAATGAAAAAAAGATAAAAATTTTAATAGAAATTGTTTCCAAAGCTATTTCTATTTTTTTTCACTCAATTTTGAAAAAAATGAAACTCTTGATGACATATATATTCAAACATATTGAAACCAATCGCAAAACTGTATTTGAATTGTCATTCAAATATAAGAAAATGTAAAATTCTTAGGACAACAAAATTTATATCCACGCATCACAAGCCGCAAAAATGTCACTCTCTCCAAAAAATGTTGATTAGATATCTGAGAAATGTTCTCCCCAACGATATTCAATATTTTTTGATATTTTCTTCTAAATTTGAAACGATATCCAAAACAAATTTCAATCGAATTTCATACTATCCGAGATGTATTTGAATAAATAAAATTCATATTATAATAATAACTTCAATTTGCTGGTTATTCGAATGAGTGTAGGAAACTTATAGAAGACATTAAAAATATCTCACAAACCTGTTGTGTACATTTTACAATAGGACAACTAAGTGCATCAGTCTGTTAGAAATAGTATTAGCTCTCTCGAAGACGGTCGATTCTAATATATATATGTATATATATATACACATACATACTTGACGATGATCGAATGGATAAATCAAATCAGGACAATTAAGGTGGTATTCAACACTTCGGCACGAGCCAACTACATTCATGTCGAAGACTACAGCCAACGGCAAACCTTCAGCGGAAGACTGGCATTGAGAGGGATGAATTCTTCATTTATATAGAATTCACAAGACACGATTCGAAGAAAAGGAAAGTTATCTCGTTTCTCTCAGTTTCTCATTTATTTGAAGACGAAGGCAAACTTTATCGAAGCAAAGTACAAACTGAGTTTTCCACTATTCTTTTTTTCTTTTTTCGTTTTTGATTGGCTTCGTTTGTACGATATCAGGTTCTTCGCATATCGTACAACCTTGATTGATTGTATTTGAAATTTAGTGCGTTGAAACGGAAGAACGGTTGAATATGTTTTTTTTAGATTATTTGAAAATCCTCTCTATACGGATTAGAACACTTCCCTCTTGGTGAACTTGAACTATTGGAAATGATTCTAAAAAATTACGACGATGCTAAACTTACTTGACTTTGTCAAAAATTTAAAATTTGATTCAAGAAAACTGATCAGGACGGTATTCGAAATTCGGGGCAATAAAATTAATTTCATCATTCCACGCAACATCCCAGGCAAGTAATACCAAGACTGACAATTGGAGCAATTACTGGCGTCAAGCTTGGTATGCCCAATCTCGTTAGCCTGGCCTTGGCCCACCGTAGCTGACTAAGCGCTGGCCGAGTATATTTTGCCGTTTTTGATTCAATTTTCGTCAACCAAGTTTCGACTGATGCTTGGCCCGTGACAACTAACCAACCCTCGATAGCACTTCAGATATCAATGCTGAGATTAAGCATATTTCGCTGCGTTTGATTTATTTTTCGTCAACCAAGCTTTAATCGACACTAGGCTCACCGTAAGCCTAGATATAGCCACATGACGTGGACTTGGAAGTTATTCGCATTTCAGAAACTTGAAAGATTATACGCTGGAATGTACTTCAGCCCGAATACGGGTATCCTCTCAACGTTCTCCCAGATAGCACAAGAGTGCTAAAAGAGTCCTTTATGAATCCATTCCATCAATTCTGAACTCTTTCAAAACTCTTGTGCTATCTAGACTGAAGTGATTGTGTCGAAATCCAATATTCCAAAATTTCATGTGTCGGAATATATTATATTCAATCAAGGTTGGATGCCAATAAGAAAAGTATCCTATTCGTTGAGGTTGATTGTATATCAATCATGGCACCAATATCGATTCAAAACATCAAACCAATATTGAATCTTGATATTGAACCAAGCTTGGATGCCAAGCGTTGAACATTGTTATCATCCCAGACATTAATCTAATTTGGTGCCAATGTTGGTAACCATGCTAGGCCCAATGTTGACTAGCATTGGCTCAAGCTTGGCACTAAGCTTGGTACATTTGTCAACGCATACCTGGGTATGGCGCTTAAAATCAATCGAAAATCACATACAAAATTTTAGCTTTTGTCATCATGGATTCTGAGCCAATCTAAGTAACAGTTGAATTTATTTCTTTCTTAATCTACGCGTTACCAAGTACGAGTAATGGATTTGGAATATTCCTTCGCGTATTTGATAAGATATTAGGTAATAATAATCAAAGAAATTGAGTTTATAAAGAATGTATACTCACCATGTTTTGATCTCTTCCGGTGTATATTGAACCCTTGGAATAGGTTGACCACTGCGTGAAAGATATTCGAATTAATTACAGACTAGGAACTAGAAATCTTTCTACCGATCTTGTATCTACAACTACTATATGTAAACACCGATCCTTTAATTGAGGCTTTTGTGGGTAATAGAAGGAGAGTAGTTGGAGGAATAGGAAACGTTAAGAGATGGTGGATGGAAGAAGATTTGACGTTAAAATAACCAAGATATGACAAAAAATGTCTGGGTACCAGACATTTGAATTGATACACATGAGTTTTGTAAAAAAAGATCCCTCCAGTTGCCAAACTTTCCTCTGTCGTATCTCAATTACTTCAATGTCAAATCTTTATTCACTTCGTATCCACGTCTCCTATTTATCCACTCAATTTACACCTGTGATAATGGCCACCCCGACAGAACCTAAAATCCGTGTACGTCCGGCCAGGATTGGCACGTAACATACTTCGAAGTATTTTACATAGTTTACGACGACGTATCTTACCTACAAAATCAACCCCCTCGCCTTAGGGGGGAAGAAGGGTTCAAGTATCTTACACATATTACGTTTTTTATACCAAGTATATTACGGTAAGAAACTGAAAAATCACGTAATAAACCCAACCCTGCGTTCGGCAGACATTTGAATCTCCGAGGGACGTACGCAAATTTCATGTTCTGTTGGGGCAATAACGGCGAATAGCCTTTCAAAAACAACTTACTATTTGTAAGCATAAGCAATATCAGCAAATTGTTGACGACGTTTACGATAAACTGGATCTTTGAATCCCTGAAATCAGAATCAAGGTAGTAAATAATTCTAAATTTAATTCCACACAGAATAATCCGTACTTGACCATATATGTATATCATCCCATTGACATACCCTTCTCAAAGAAAAAATGAGAAAATTCCATACTCAAGATCATGATTTCTGCAATTTTCACTTTGAAAATTCGTCAATTAAATGTAAATAATTTTGAATTGTTCCGAATGCTTTGGATTTGTTTTGTTTATAAGCACTCAATCGCAATAAATTGAGGAAAGCCACCAAGAGCGGACCAATATTTTGTTCTTGTTAGAACAAACATGGGAAACAGTAAAAAATCAAATGTTTCGAGCATGGATAATCCAGTTCATGATGTCCCCTACCAATCACAATAGATCTCCATGGGAAGAAACGAGTTTATCGGGATGAAAAAATCTTTTTCGAAAATTTGCAATTTCAAAGATTCGAAAATCGGTGTCCTAAACCGGACCTCCTGTGAGAATGATAACAAAAATACACTGTAAAAAATTCCTATGGGAAACTTCACATAAATGTTCGGACGTAATTAACATATACTTGCGTTAGGAATTTTCCCTATTTTACCGGAAATTTACTGCAAAATGATAGTAAAAATCCCGCAAAGTTTGGAATTTTCAGTTAAATTTATGGGAAATTTCATATACATGTATCGGAAATTGATTTCCCATCCCATGACCGGAATTTTCCGATTGCTGCATATATGAAAATTCCGATTATTTTTCACAGTGTACGGAGTAAGATCAGGAACACGTAGTAAATCGAAGAATACATTTTTCCCACATGGGAGTGGCAAGGTGAATAAAGTTTATTCAAAAAAATGTTTTAGATACTTTCTTCCAACCCATCTTTTTTCCGCCATTTTAGTTGAATTCCATTTCCACTGAATCACTTCACCCATTCTTCAGTTCAAATCTGCAACAGATTTTCGAAGAGATAAAAGAATGTAAAAATATGAAAAGACTACACTGAGAAAACAGATATCTTGAAAAATACCATAATTTATGGATTTTCAGCGCTGGTCTGACCCGAGTCGGAATATTCACTTGCATGAATCTCTGAAAGTACCATAATTTCTTGGACTTTTTGAAATAACCCTAGTAGAAATGCTCTAGTGATTGACGAGTTTTGTAACGCTGAACTAGCCAAAAACTAGACGCTTGCAAGTGTCTCGTAGGATTCTGGTGAGGTACTTGCCAGTGTCTAGTATCTGGCTAGTTGAGCGTTACAAAACTCGTCAATAACTAGAGCATTTCTACTTGGGAAGTACGGTACCTTCCGTATAAAAGTCCAAGACATTATGGTACTTTTAGAGGCTTTTTCAGGTAAATATTTAGACTCGGTCAGACCAGCGCAGAAAATCCATAAATTATGGTGCTTTTTAAGATACCTTTTTCTCCGTGTACAAACATGGAAGAATGAGGGGTCCGATTTAGGCCATCATCATCCAGATACTATTCATCAAATGAATTTTCAACTAAACATTCAAACCAAACGATTCTCAGATGAAAATCAACTTTCAACCATATAATTTGAAAATATATAGAAGTTGAAGGGCTTACTTGACGATATTGCGGAGAAATGGTGAAAAATATACAATAGTACTCTGGAAAAACTTTAGTTTTCGTCAAAACATGGTATGGTGGACTGACAAGGAACAGTTGAAACGGACGACGTGTCCGCTCCATTACAAGGTGGTAGCAGTCCCAATTACTATTCTCGAACGGTCACACCAGAGTTCGAATACATACATGGGAGAAACCACTGAGGGTCCGCGTTAGGAGAGAGATCCAGATTTAGTGACTTTCCTCTACACTGAGATACAAAATAGTTTTCGCCAATAAAATTGCTTTTATATTTTTTTTTGAAAATGTTTCCTTCAGCTATAACAAAATTTGAGTAACACAGAGAAATGAAACTTCGAAGTCGAAAAATATTTGTATAGTTGGAAAAAACAAAACATCACCAAAATAGACAATCCAATTTCTATTAGATATCTGAAAGATGTCTGAAAATTTTGTGAGATATCTTACAATTTTTTCTGAAAGAGATCTTGAGGATATCTTAAAGACATCGAACGCAACACTATTATATGTCTTTAAGATATCTGAAGAGAGAGATCTTTCAGAAGCTTCTTTGAGATATCTCAATGAGGTCTTCTGAGAGAGTAAAATTAGAAATCCGAAAAATGATATATTTAAGAAGTCATACAAAAACCCTGGTGATATATATACAGGGTGGGGCATTTAAAGTGTCGCGGGCGTTTTTTCCAAAAATAAAATGAGATACGAGAAAATTTTTCGGACAAAAATTGGAGGGTATCGAGGGGGACATCCGATGGTGACCTTGGCTTTGACCTCAAATCTCACCTTCAAGGGCATTCTGAGGTCAACTCTTGTTTTTTAAATAGCATCTCATATTTTTTACTGCAGATTTGGATTCTAGGTCAAAAACCAAGAAACTTTTGTCTGAACCATTTTCCTGAAATCCGCAAAGATGGCGCTCTAATCGATATTGTTCCATACTGAATCTGACATTAGAATAACTCGAAAACGAAGGGTCTTGGAGGAGAATGTTTCGGACAAAAGTTGTCTGATTCCAAGGGGGACCCCTTGAACTGAAACGGAGGTGATGGGGTATAACAGACAAAACACAACACATTTCAATCGTCTACATCACTTGGATAATTTTAATGCAGTAGATGCTCAAAATGATGGCCTTCGACTTCAATACACATTTCAAAACGTTTTACAAAAGATTGCTGAACTCGTGCTAAAATATCTTCATTGATGCTCGCGCATGCATTGATGATTCGTTGACGCATATTCTCAGGTGTAGTCGGTGCTTGTTGATAAACTGTATCTTTTATGTATCCCCATAAAAAAAAATCTGGAGAAGTAAGATTCGGAGAACGGGCAGGCCAATGAACTGGTCCACGACGTCCTATCCACCGTCCAGGATAATCTCTGTCCAATATTTCTCGAGCTGTGACTGCATAATGGGATGGACAACCATCGTGTTGACACCACATATTCAATCGTTCCTGAATAGGTATGTCTTCAAGTAATGTTGGAAGTACTTGATCTAAGAAATGTCTGTACTTCTCTCCATTTAGCGTATCTGCAATGAAGTACGGTCCAATTACTCGAGATCGAAAAATGCCACACCAAACATTCACAGCCCATTGTCTTTGATGCTCTACTTGACGTAACCATCTTGGATTTTCTGTCGCCCAGTAATGCATATTATGTCGATTTACTTGACCATGATTGGTGAACGTCGACTCATCAGAAAATAATATGTTGATGAAGTTGTTATTGTGCATTTGCGCTAGACCCCATCGACAAAACTGTACACGATTTTCGAAATCATCACCGTGAAGGTCTTGATGCAAACAAATGTGATACGGATGGAATTTGTGACGTTTCAGTATTCGAAGAACACTTCTTCGAGAAATTCCCGAATGGAGTTCAATTTCACGAGAGCTCACGTGTGGATTATTGGCTACTGCAGCTAGTACATTAACTTCCGCATTTTCTCCGCTAACAGTTCTCATTCGATGTCGTTTTTCCCTTGTAACACTTCCCGTTTCTGAGAATAATTTTGTAATGCGTTGAAAATACCTAATGGATGGCGTTGTTCTTTCAGGAAATCGTTCTGCATACAAGTCATATGCTTGTCTGGGGTTCTTATGCACTTCACCGTAAATGTAGATCATATCGATCTTTTCAAAAACCGTGTATCGGATATCCATGATTTTCAATTTGTCATAAACCAAGTAATAATCAAATGTAACTGACAAACTGACTTTCAAAATCGTGAATTTTCACTGAACCCCGTCGTTTGTTTACATCGCGTGAGCTCTGAATGGTGGTAATGTAGACGATTGAAATGTGTTGTGTATTGACAACTTTTGTACGAAACATTCTTTTGCAAGACCCTTCGTTTTCGAGTTATTCGAATGTCAGATTCAAAATGGAACAATATCGATTAGAGCGCCATTTTCGCGGATTTCAGGAAAATGGTTCAGACAAAAGTTTCTTGGTTTTTGACCTAGAATCCAAATCTGCAGTAAAAAATATGAGATGCTATTTGAAAAACAAGAGTTGATCTTAGAATGCCCTTGAAGATGAGATTTGAGGTCAAAGCCAAGGCCACCATCGGATGTCCCCCTCGGTACCCTACAACTTTTGTCCGAAAAATTTTCTCGTATCTCACTTTATTTTTGGAAAAAACGCCCGCGACACTTTAAATGCCCCACCCTGTATATATCGTAATTTTCCATAATAATAATTTCCTCTTTTGATACAAAGTCAAAGGGAAAATATCAGATTTTTCTTATCGAATTTGTAATTTATGAGGAAATATGAAAAATTGTCACTTCTATCAGAAATTATGGAAAATTGAGGGTCCGGATGCAAGAACCGACGATACGCTCGAACTGCGGGATAAGTATTGTCCAAGCCGTGACGTCAGGGGTCGAAAAAAAAATCGGAATTCCAAAAATCTGGAAATGCTGGGTGATAGAGGTTGAAAAATCAATACAAGTCTTCCTTTACAATTTTTTCCTATGATCAATAGTTTTTGAGAACAAAAATGAAAACTACCTATTTTTTGCAACCAAAATCAATGTTTTTCAATATTAAACTCGTCATAACTCGGTCATTTTCTGATGTATCTTAGTGAATCTTACAAATTCTGATTCGTCAGACTTTCCCGATGACGAAAATGTTGAACAAATTTGTAAAAATTTATAACAAATTTATAATTTTTTAATCCAAAGTGAAAAGCATGTTTTCTATGCTTTGGAATCAAAAAGTGGTGGGGGAAATGTAAAGTACAAAAAACTTCCAGCGACAAAGTTATTCGTTAGTATATGGACAAACTTTTTGGAAAGTTTCAGATCGATCGGATTATTAGTTTGCAAAATCCAGCGATTTTTTCATGAGTGCGCAACGGTTATTTTGCATTCCTCCACGATGTGTACCGGTTAAATATCAGAGTCCGCGGGGAAAATTGTATTATGTTTTTTGAGTCATAAGATTCGAATATCGAACTATATTTGCTAGATTCGAAATTCTCTTTTTTTTATCAACAATTCCAATACTTTTTTCATGAAATCAATATTTTGTAGATGTCATTCTTTTGAACCAATCGATTGTTTATTCTAGAATTGGATGAGCAACCTTGCCAAAATAGTTTGATTCCCGGATTTAAAACTTCTTCCTTACAAGGATAAGAAACTTCATTAATTGGGACAATTTTTCTTCAAAGTCAATAGTTTGACCATAAAAACGTTATAAACAATGACATTGTTGATAAAAAAAAGAGAATTTCGAATCTAGCAAATATAGTTCGATATTCGAATCTTATGACTCAAAAAACATAAATCCACATTGAATAATCGAACGAATACAATTTTCCCCGCGGACTCTGATATTTAACCGGTACACATCGTAGAGGAATGCAAAATAACCGGTGCGCACTCATAAAAAAATCGCTGGATTTTGCAAACTAATAATCCGATCGATCTGAAACTTTCCAAAAAGTTTGTCCATATACTAACGAACAACTTTGTCGCTGGAAGTTTTTTGTACTTCACATTTCCCCCACCACTTTTTGATTCCAAAGCATAGAAAACATGCTTTTCACTTTGGATTGAAAAATTATAAATTTGTTATAAATTTTTACAAATTTGTTCAACATTTTCGTCATCGGGGAAGTCTTGCGAATCAGAATTTGTAAGATTCACTAAGATACATCAAAAAATGACCGAGTTATGACGAGTTTAATATTGAAAAACATTGATTTTGGTTGCAAAAAATAGGTAGTTTTCATTTTTGTCCTCAAAAACTATTGATCATAGGAAAAAATTGTAAAGGAAGACTTGTATTGATTTTCCAAGCTCTATCACCCAGTATTTTCAGATTTTTGGAATTCCGATTTTTTTTTTCGACCCCCGACGTCACGGCTCGGACAATATTTATCCCGCAGTTCGAGCGTATCGTCGGTTCTTGCATCCGGACCCTCAATTATGAGATCTACCTTCGCCAGGGAATCGATACATGAATTTGATGAAGATGTTTCAAGGAGAAGATGGGATGCTGCAAATTCATGTATTCAGGTTCATAAATTCATTATTGTAATAGTTGAAGATATTCCAGAAGTGCAATTGCGCCTATAAATAGGATAAAATCTCATCAAAAGATCGCATGATATTTTATTTGTATATATATGTACACGACTGTGAAGAGCAAGGTTAGGAATGACGGTAATGTTTACTGATGCTGATTTTGAAAATGTATACAATCACATCCACCGAATATACGAATAAAAATATCATACACTTACTTGGTGAGTTTTTATCCCGTGAACAGGTCAATTGCACCTGTGAATTCCTTGAATCCTAATATATAAAATTTTTATATATAAGATTCAACATTTCACACGTACTTCACGCGAGATAATGAGGCAGAGAAGTGATGTGAAAGGCAAAGGTGGTGGACGCTATCTTTTCAGAAATTGAAGTTCTGAAATATGTCTCATGAACGATATTTCAAGAACTCCGATGCAATGGATTTTTCAGATATCTCATACAAGCATTTATAAGATATCTTTCTGAAGATTTCTGATATACATCTACAAGACATCTCTTAGACACATCTTGAAGGTTTCGTTCATCGGATATCTTATATCCATCTTTAAGAACTCAGGGTTTACTGGATAGTGAGTACTTTATTCGACACGACTGACGAGTGTTATGACAACAAAATCATCCCAACATCATTGATTCATGTCAATATAGAAACTTGTAGTGTTAGACTTCTTTTTTTCATAACACCAGCCAACTGTGTCGGAAAAGTATTCGGTGATGTTTTTCTTCTTCCGCATGGAATCGTAGTAACTTTTTTATATTGTCAGGTGATGTTGAGCAAACGTACAGGATGATCAGCATCCAATTCCGCGCCGTACATGAGCACTTTCTGAGCCTTATCTAGATCTGCTATTTTCCTTGGAAACCATGGCATGTTGACTTCACTGAAATCTGTGAAATGTAATAGCAATTCACTATAGTTCAAATATTTCGTTGTCAATACATTTTTCTAAATTTTCATCACAATTTGTTTCCAATTCAGGGATGGGTAGTCTCAATTACTGTTTTTACTTCGAGTACTGTTCCCCGTCAAGTACTTTTTTATTCACATTGAATGAAAATTTTGAGAGTCAATTTGAAAGTGCTTGACAAGAAAAAGTATTTCAAGTACAAAAAGTAATTGAGGCCGCGCATCTCTGGATTGAGTGCTATAAAATTTCTCGTTTGTCAAAAAAGTTTCATTGATTACTTCAAACAGGAAAGGGGAACATATAAAAGTGAAAGGTATGAGTAGAAATCCATTGATTGTTCAGCTTAACACGATTTTGCATATAACATGCAACAGGTACCGAAACTTGGTGCAGCCGACAGGGGTGGGTGAGGAACTGTTCCCGTTTCTTCGTATTGTGCTAGGTTTATAGCGGCCACCTCTCGACTAAGCATTCTCATTAATTGTTCCATTCTCTTTGATTCACATTCGACGTCAACTAGTATCTCATATTCCGAACCGCGTCGTAGTGATTTTCGAGATTCAATGTGCACCACGTTAACTCCCAAATCCTACGAATAAATTAAACCAGATAATTCCTTTTTATGGAACAAAACTTGGAACTAATCGACTGCGAATATAATGTATATTATCACTGGTGGTATTTCATATTCAACGTTCTGTTGTATAAAGCACAGCTTTTGTTACTTTCCTTTATATTTAACCCGAATGAGGGGAATTGCCACTGTGGAAATTGCTTAAACTGCCTGCGTTTTAATTTCAAAACTGGATATGACTCAGCCTTTTTTATTGTGACGGGCATTGTGTGCTCACTTTACATTCAAAATAAACTGAATTTAAAACTCTTCTTCCTGAAGTAGGTATGCCTTACAAGCTATAGAAACACCGAAACATGCACAATATAATTCTCCTTTCTCAGTTTTCAATTTACCTGGAATACTTGGAGGGCCCGTGCCAAGCCACCAACTTGATTCTTCAAAGAGAATACAAGAGAATTTGTTTTATCATGATCTGTATTCCTTTCTATCATGGGCATCTAGATGGAGAAGAAAAATCATCAGTCAAAAGAATTATCATATTCTGGACGAATTTCTGAATGTATTTCACTTCGTAGAGATTATAATTATTTTTGCTATACTTCAAATCGCAGAGAACTTTGAATTCTTTCTTTCTTTGAATTATTTTCACCCTAAATCAAAGTTGGTTTGGGTGGCATAATTGTATGAAATGTGGTTGCTATATTTTCTCTATTGAACCGAAAACCCTCAGTTTTGTCATTCAAAATAGCATTGTCTTTAATCCATGTACTCTATTAGCAATGTCACAAGTTTTTTCTCGGATGAGCAATGAGGCGCCAAAAGAGAAAAACTAGTGAGGCGTTAGTCAGCTGGGCAAAATTAGTCAGCTACTCATCAGGATACGATAATTTGAACTGATTCCGAGTAGAAATGATTAACAGCATTCCCTAACTTTGTTAGAGTCTGACGAGTCCTGTCCAAGCCCTGACCAGTTCTGACAAGACCTATGAAATGCCACGAATCATTTCTACCTGGAATTAGTAATAAACAGGGTAAGCCTGATTTTGATAATTACAAGTACTTACTCAAATTATAGATTAGATAAGGAGAGGTGAACTTTTCTTATCTTATCTTGAAATGAGCAGAATATTATTTGCGTTCGTTATGTCAATATTCTTCCCGAATCCAGTTTGAAAGTTGTCATTATTACTAAATTGAGGGCAATATATTCTCGAGAACAATAAAATACTCGATTGAAGAAGTACAATAAAATGATTAATTGATTTGTATGAAGTTTTATTGAATCAATCAATTCATAATCGATGAATAATTCATTCAGTTTCATAGACAAAATATTTGGTTGATCCAATGAAACTTTATTAAAATCAACAAAATATTTCTATTACCGAAGGCTATTACTCTCGAAAATTTATTTTATTTCAAACTAGAGAAATTTTCAAAATTATATATGATTCTGGGAATTTTTTTACACTTCGGTTGATGCAATAAATTCCATATCAGTTACTCGCTAGTGCCTGCTCAGTATTTTTGATTAATCCCTCGTTGGCCAAAGTGTTACGTTCCTCACCAGTTACTTGCGATTTTCCTTCATCAGTGCCTCACAGTTTACTGGAAAAAATTTCTAATAATGATGGATATATGTTTAAAATGTTTTCTTTCGCTCGAATCTGCGTTTGATTGATTCCATTCCCTCAAGTGAATCCAATAAAGTATGAGAAGCCAATGAAGTGAAACACTTCATTTTTTTTTGTTCAAGTCAGTTTTTATCAAATACATTTTCTTTGTGACGCAGACGAAAAAGGAGGACACATCGTGTGCTTCATACTCACTCATTTCATACAAACATTGTCTATAAATGATTCACAGAAGATTACACGTGTTGAACTATGTGAATTCATATTTGCTTGTCTGACTATTTTTCTCTTTTTCTACTTTGTCTCTACACAATGCAAATATTTCATCCTAGGTCTTTATTTTGAACTCACGTTTCGTGAACGAGAAAAATAACTAGTGTTTTTGGGTCCAAGGAGATCATATTTTACATTATTGATGGGTAAAATTTTCGTTATTGATACTCCTATTTACATGATTCACGCCCGTGAATTATACTGTACAATACACATTACTGGAAATTGGTACTGAAATTTTAACGTACATCAATTCTCAGACAACACTAAATCTTGCATTTTGTTCTCAATCCGTGTCTAAATTTGAATACCCATATTCAACCGCATATATATTCGTGTTTTATATGTATTCTTCTCAATCTGAGACAGGAAGAATATCCCTCGTATAAAAAGATAGGACCTCTTTTGACTGCCTATGGGGTGAATTCTCGCTTCGATAAATTTGAATTGTGCTCTTTAAGGGGTTATATCTGTTTGAAATTTTTTTTAATTGGCCTGAATGATGTAAAAACCTCTCAAGAATGATATCAAACAACATTTTTTGAAAACTCTTAAAATATGAATTTTTGAAGCAACTCTGGGCGGTTCGAAATGACGAATCCTGACTTTCTCGATCATGTAGCAATTTTGAATGTTACCAAAAATCACTAAATCGTCCGAGAAAGAGCTGGAGAAGAGCTGTTTGAACTTAGAACAGCAGTTATATGAAGGTGCTGGGATCGTAGACCGAAGGTAAAGAAATCAGCAAGCCTTTATTTTAAGAATTTCCTATCGTGCACTCATTCTCAAACTTCAAACGCGTTTTTCTCGAAACCACTTCTTCAAACTCGGCCGACATCACAACTCGAGTAATTTTCATCCGATTGACTTGAAAATTTAACTGTAGCTTCTCGGATGAATTATCTATCGAAGTGCATAAGATTTTTGCGATTGGTGAACAATTAGGATTATTATAAACAAATTATGGTCGATTTTTTTCTTCAAATCGATGCCAAAATTGCAAAAATCAATATTTCTCAATTATCCTACGTACTTCTGTAGCAACATTCATGTAGATTAAGAAAAAATATTGTTCATTGTTCTAGCTGCAGATGTACGAGACTTCTGATGTTGGCAATGCAGCGCCTTCAAAAAATACGCTTCTTTTGTATATACAACTGAGTCGTCATTTTGTCCTCAATATCAAAATCAAAAATTTTGTTTTCACCTCCAGCTGTGTATAATAAATCCTCGAAACATTATACGAGGTGTATTCAAAAAGTAAGGTGACTTTTCAAATTTCGCGGGCAACGTACTTTCGATTATAGATTTTTTTGTTTTGTTATGTTGGCACACTCTTCCCGAACATCTGTACCAAGTTTCAAGTGTATAGCATTTTTTGTTTGGTTGTGAGAGGCGTAAAGGTTATAAGTGTTTTGCGTGCTCGGCGATTTCTTGCTATCAAAAAATATGGATCAAAGGATTTGCATCAAATTTTGTGTAAAAAATAAAATAAAGTGCTCCGAAACACTTAAAATGTTGACAGTAGCATACGGTGAAACTGTTCTGAGTAAAAAAAATGTTTACAAGTGGTACAAACTCTTCCAAGATGGCCGGGAAGATGCCAATGACGAGCCTCGCTCTGGACGCCCAAGCACGTCAACAACTGATGAAAACGTTCAAACAGTGAAGAAAATTGTTTTGGAAAATCGTCGAATCACTATCAGAGAAGTTGCTGAGGATGTTGGTTTATCGCTTGGCTCGTGCCATGAAATTTTTTCTAACGTTTTGGGCATGAGACGTGTGTCAGCGAAGTTTGTTCCGAAATTGCTAAATTTTGACCAAAAGAACTGTCGCATGAGCATCGCTCAAGAACTGTTGAATGACGTCAACGACGACCCAGATTTACTCAAAAGGGTCATAACTGTTGACGAATCATGGGTATATGGTTATGATGTCGAAACCAAAGTCCAATCGTCCCAATGGAAGACCCCAGATGAGCCAAGACCGAAAAAAGCACGCCAAGTTCGATCAAATGTCAAAGTTTTGCTCACTGTTTTCTTCGATTACCATGGCGTGGTGCATCAGGAGTTCTTACCATATGGTCGTACGGTCAATAAACAGTATTATCTTGAAGTTATGCGCCGTTTGCGAGAAGCAATACGAAGAAAACGTCCAGAATTGTGGAAAAATAATTCATGGCTTTTGCATCACGATAATGCCTCTGCTCACTCATCTTTGCTTGTGAGAGATTTTTTGGCCAAAAACAACACCACAATCATGCCTCAGCCACCATATTCACCGGATTTGGCCCGATGTGACTTTTTCTTGTTCCCAAAACTAAAGAGACCTATGAAAGGACGGAGATTTGCAACGATTGAAGAGATAAAGACTGCATCGCTGGAAGAGCTCAAGGCTATACCGAAAAGTGCTTATGAGAAGTGCTTTGAGGATTGGAAAAACCGTTGGCATAAGTGTATTGTATCTAAGGGGGATTACTTTGAAGGGGACAACATAAATATTGATAAATAAATAAATATTTTTTCTTAAAAATACAAAGTCACCTTACTTTTTGAACACACCTCGTATTGATCGTTCCATTTGCAGAGTCACAAAAAATTCACAGAAAACCCTCTTATTATTAGGCTTCAAGCAGATATAACCCCTTAAACAACTAGAGAAGGTTCTATCTCTTCGCTCGAGTGGGATGTTCACCCCTTCAGATCCGAAAAGTGAATTATGGGAACACAGTTCGAAAAATTGTCTACGATGATTAGTTTGTATTTTACATCCAAGTTAGTTTTCGTTAGAATTCATGCTTACGGGAATAAACATTAGAGTCGAAAGCAGAATCGGAATCGGGGTCACATATTCGAAGTAAGGGAGATCATATTTGTAAGGGAGTCTGACATTTTCTGCATTTTTCAGTGGGTGACGTTCAAGCTCCTTCGAATACTTTTTAGTGATAGCTGAAAAAGGATTCTGATGAACTCAAACGTCAGCCATTGAAAACTATAGAAGTTTCAGACCCTGTTACAATCAACCCCGTGTAACAACTCGCCCCGAGTTACCCTAATCCGCACTATGGAAAATATGGGAACTTTTTCCTTACTACAGTCCTGGATTTCATTTCTCGATCATGAAAGCATTGTTTTTTCATCAAAGATGAAGGATTTCCCCCTACTGTGAGGAATCATTTCGCCTTTTGAGTATCGAATGCTTCACGAGTAGAGAAAAAGATCATCAAATGATAGTGGGAACTTCCTCATCCATGAAGAAACTGCTGCCACCATTCTTTGGGAGTAAATTTCACAATTATTTTTTATTGTGTGAAGTCGGAGTAGGATTCAACTACATGAACACGAATAGGCCTCCGATTTTACAACCCTGGTTCAACTTCTCAATTGTAAAGTACCCTGTCACGAAAATATTCGACGTGGATCCCAGCTCCAAAATTTGCCTGCGTTTTCAGCTGAGATTCCTCATTCCCAGGTGGAATCCCAGCTAGAACTTCAACTCCAACGTGGGAATTGTCAATCCCACATGGAATCAAGCTAGGATTCTTGATTCCAGGTGGATTCTTAGCTGCCAACAAAGGTAAATCTCGGATCTGGAGTCCACGTGGAATCCCAGTTGGATTTTTGTAACAAGGTAATCTATCTTAAATTCGCAAATATATAGGTTATAATAGATGGAGGAAAAATGTAAATGAGTACTCATAAATTTCAGTTTTCCAGTTATTATAGGGATAAGTCTTGTTTATTTTCCTCAATGATGCCAAAGAAAACAACCTGTGAACAGGATCGTTCTTTGTTTATAGAAAATTTATCAAGTTTTTATCAGTATTTCACGAAAATATGTAAAAACTAGATATTCTTTGTATAAAAAAGCATCGATCTTGTTGAAGGATCGATTCTTTTTGACATCCCTATCCAAGAGAAAAAATTGTCCGAATGATATATAATTGTAAATCTGTATATAATTGTAAATATATAAATTTCATATAGAATATATATAATTCTATATACACAGAAAGAAAGGTACCTGTGGCAACTAAAATTTAGTTGTCGTGAATTGAAGTCTAGTTGTCTGAAATATGAATAGAATAATTCATTTGAGACGAATAAAGAATTTATTAGTGACAAATGTAATTTATTTGGTTTAGTCAAATTTTCATTCAAAGTGACTAAATTTCCTAGCTGTCCAGTATTCAGCTCAACCCTTTTCCTCAGTGTAAATTGTATACGATTTTGAAATTTTCTCCACATAGTTAGTTCTGGTCTTGATTGGATTATATATAAATTCTACAAATTCAATCTTATGGAGGGAAATATGTTTTCCATCCAACGTATACTGATGTTCCCAAAAAAAATTGTTGATAACGCATTTAATCCAGAGCTTACAACGTTTGGCAATTAGAATATCCAAATGTCAACTTTTATTGTCTCACTTCTATCAGAATATAAATGAATGTACGAACACTCGATACAAATTTTACTCACATCTTTCGAGCCATGAAGAGGACTTCCTTCTTTAATCGTCCAGTTCTCTCCTCTTCTGTACAACCACATCCCGATCAAACTCTTCCCAGATCCACTCATGGTGATAAAATATATTTCGTTTCACCGACTCTACAGATTTTCAACAAAAAGTCCAGAATATCACAAACTCTGTCATTTTATTCTTAGATTGATATTAGAAATTTTTTTTTTCATGCATTTGATTCTCAAGTGAAAATTCGATAATATCCAATACGGTTGGATTTATCGTTCTCAAATATAGAATTGAACGAATCAATATTCAATTCAACCTCTATGCTGGATGAAATATTTCTTTCTCGGATCGTTCAATAGAGAAATCAAATTGGACAATTGGAGATAATCAATGTTTTACATCCACCATGAGGAGCGTCTTGAAAGACTGGTGCAATGTTTATATCCTCGATTTCTCGCACATCGATTTGAAAAAAAAAGTATTCATTGCACTCCACAAAAATTAAAAATATAATTGAATCAATAAAATACTTTGAAATACTTGAGGGAAAGAAATCAAAACCACCCCCTCATCAATTTCGCTTGGACTGGAAACCCATGACGATAATCGGAAACAAATTCTTCTTCTTGCAAATCTAATAAACGATTCAGATATAAATTTTTAATTCAACTATTTGAAAATAATAAATTGGAAATCAATAGAATACATAATCTGAATTTTGAATGATTTACATTTTTCCTGAGGGTATGTTTTTCTCGCACTGAAATCCCGCTCTTATTCAGACCGAAAAATATATATTCATTTACAATTGATTATTGATCAAAAGTGTTGTTTCGAGAAGCAATGAATGAACAGTGTTCCAATCTCAACATTTTCCGATACTCTTAAGACCTCGGTTTGTACCCCTTCTTACTTATCCTGCCACATTTAACCACCCCCAAAGACAAGGATGTTCTTCCACTGAATGACGATCTAGCGCCGATTGGTCGACGCAAGAAGGTCGCTCGCAGTGATTTTCCCATTGGTTGTTGGATATTTCCTCATGGTGTATTATACGGATACCCTTACCGTTTCTTTTTACAGTGAAAATCATCAGATTGTATATGATATGGGATGTTAAACGTCTCAGCATTGACGTCATTCAAGCAAAGAAATCTACAATACCAAAATTAAAGTAATAAAATTCTTTGACGACGAAAATACTACATAAAAATTCTGTTTCACTCCTCATTGTCATTTCATCAAAGATTACTGATCATCGAGAATTCTGAGATATTAAAATAAACGCGGCGAACCTCCTTCCCTTCCTTTCTTCCTTTCTTTTTTTCATTTCCGAAGTCTATGTACAGACACTTTGAATTGCGCGTAATGCTACCCCTTTTGTCATTGTTTCTGCTTCGCCAAGAACAAAGACCATGTTTAATAAAAGCTGTTCTCGAAATCACTCGCAGGAGTTCTCTATTCTTTTAAGGGTAAAGTAGATGCAGCACATTACCACTGTCCATCACTTACCACTATCTTAACACTTCTCTATATACGTACACATCCTCAGCAACGATACTTACTTCTCTTATCTACCCTCGCTACATTATACCGTGTGAATTACGACTGGATTTCTGTTGAAGTGTATTAAGAAAATTAACCTTCAAATGATGAACCGATACCAGAACTTTTATTATATGAGCAAATGTTTCTGCAACATTAAAATTTCCTCGATCATTTTTTTCATCAAAGATAGTTTCATGAGAAGAGTCGCAACAAAGTATATATGAAATTCAATTCATCAATCATGCGTTGTCTTTTTGAGAGAGAATTCATTCAATGAAGATGAGATTGATAGAGTTTTGTATAGGAGGAACCACTTGAACAACCCCACTAGCAGATTTCTGTCAAAGACGAAGAAAAACGAATTCTAAGATCGGATAAAGTCCAGGTAGAATGGTACAATGAAGTTTGACTAGACATCGGATTATATGCACTATCAAAATGCCAAAATATGCACTAATGAAAAAGTCACAATTTGATTTGAAATCAACATTTTATTCCTCAAATATTAAATCTAAGCTTTATAAATCAAATAAATCTTCGCAAATTGCACAATATACTTTAGAAAATGAAAATTCAACAATACAATTGTTTCCAGAGCATCAATCCCAAATTATGAATTTTAATTCATATAAAGATATACCACTATGTATCTTTCCAAATTTTCTGTTTGAAATTTGTGACGCTTGTCGTTGAGTATCAATTTATAAGCCGAAAATGAGCGTTCTACATCTACCGATGTCATCAGACAGAATTTAAAATATGGTGCCATTTCCATAGAAATCATTTCAAGCAGAATTTGATTTGTCCCGTTCATATAAGAATTCACTCGTTCGAGCACTTTGGAATTTGGATTTTTTGAAAACACAGAGTCTAATTTATTTCGGATTTCAATCGAGAATCAATTGTGCAACTTCTTCTATTATTTTCATTACGATAATTCAGTTAAAGACCCTCCTGCTGTATTGAAACCTTGGGGTCTGACAGTAAAGTTTCCAGAATACAACTATGAAGAATTTCTGAGGAAAAGAATTTGATGATACCTCAAAGTTGAAAATTCCGTTTATCGTTCAAATTCACTCTTCATTCCTCCAATTTCGGAAACTCTTGACATTTTACAGTAAAATATGCACTATCAACGGAGAAAAATATCATCATATGCAAAATTGTATGAAAAAGTCATGATATGCGTCACATAATCCGATGTCTAATTATGACCTCACTGATCATACTCTTCGCCATATTGAACTCTCAACATTTGTAGAACAGATTTTTTAGTCGTCGATATAAAATCGATTCTCTTTTCATTGATCATTTTTAGACCATCAAATGAATTTGACTTGAGTTTAAGCTTTACAAAGAGTGAATGAAAACCTCAATCATTGAAGATTTGCTGTAACGCGATGTCGAATTCTCGAGTGATAGATTTTATTCTTGAATATTGTAATTCCATGGTCCCTTGAATGATATAAGGAATTATAATCAAGTATCTGGTTAGAACGTGAGTGGGTGTATTCTATCAAGAATGAATGACTCGACTTGAGGATATATTCTCAATGAATGAGGGTACAACAAAGCGATTGAAGAGACTGATGCGGGTGGTGAGTGATTGAAATTCTAATGATAGTAATAAATGATCTTGAAATAAAAGGAACGTGATGTCTGAAAAAATTAGAGTAAATTTAAACATATGCCGAACGTTGAATATGTATTGACTTTATTGGTGCGAAACTCAATGGACGTGATATCTAAAAGATGGTTTGTACAACATTTGTCACAAATTTCAGACATCATGTCGAGTGGGAATTCGAAAATTCACTTGTTTCACATACTTCTATACTTTTGCGTTCACAAACACAGTGTAAATATGTGCTATCGAAGAGTTCTTTCCTTATTCCATTTCGAAATCATACACGGGAAAAACAGATTATTTGGAATAACCATTCAACTTGTAAGCGCATATGGATCAATTTTTTAAATAAATTAGATAAAATTAGTTAAATTGATGAATAAATTCATCATTCTAATGAACAAAAATTGCTCCATATGCACTCAGAAGTTGAATATCGCAAATTCAACCCGAACAATTCGTGTGTGTAGATTCACACAATATCACACTTTTCCGCACAGTAAAAATTTCATATTAGACATTACCGTAAAATGGGGTTACTTTGATCAATTTCAAAATTTATAACACTATCAAAGTCAAACTACTTGAGATGGAATTTCACGGAATGAGTATCATAATTGGTTTTTATAATACTGTCAATATGCTTTATTAGAAAAAATTCTGTTATTTTGTTTGGATTTGAATAATTGAAAATCCTATGATCAAAGTTACCCGTCAAGTGGGGTTATTTTGATCGCTTATATTCTGAGTAGGCGTTTGCTCAGTGCATGTTTATATTTCCTTATGGAATGAATAATACTGGTCAAGAAACATTCAAGAATGATAAACGTTCACGAGAATAATGAAATAACGTGAGTATCTCCGTTAAATGTTTCCAACAAACACAATGTTTAAAAGTTGTCAAGAAATGCTGCATAAGAAGTCTTTCAGATGTGCATTAGATATTTTTGAGACAATGATCTGAAAGATATTTATCAGGTAATTAGAAGACTTCTTATGCAACATTTCACATCAAGTTTCAGACGCTGTGTTTGTTGGGTTTATTTACATTATTGTAAATAAAACAAAACCTTACTGGAACCACAAAAACTCGGATCGTTTGATATGAAAACTAAAGCAAAATTTCAAATATGGGTATTAAATATCAATGTGAAATTGAAATCCTGTATGATCTGTATCATGTAATGCAATTGAATGTCAAAAAAATTTTTAAAGAGCATCTGAATTTCTCTTTCCGCGTTGATCAAGTTTTTTTCGCCCTTTGCTTCTTCTTCTCTGCAGAAGTTGGAACATTTTCATCATTTTGGTTTCCTGACTCGAACATTGACACACTCGCTCCCAGAGCGACATTTGATTCAGTCCTTCCTTTCATTATTACCCTATGTGGCTGATCAAAATCACACCACACCGTTGATCAAAGTTACCCCATATATCTGATCAAAGTAACCCCGTACGCAAATTTTTTAACCGCGAGTACACATTGGGGAGTACAAATTCGAGTTTTGATTCATAGTATCTTCAAAAAATTGATCAATCACATATTGCAATCCTAGATTCATTGAAATTTAGGGGATGAAATTAATGATGAAGTTTTCCGATATTATGAATTCAATAAAAAAAATTACACTTTACTATTTTTCTCACATTCATTTGCGATACAGATTGTTACATCGCTAACAGAATTATTTAGGGATCTTCTGTGTTGCTGACCAGTGAGGCAAAAATTAAAAATTGAATCTCATCTGCGCTTAAAATATTGTTCCATATACAAACAAAGTAGTTATCAAAGTAAACCCATTCTACGGTACCATATTTATATTGTACTTTTGGGATATACTTGATTATGTCGTTATGAACCACAAGTACACGAGCATTCACTATACTCTATCGTGAGGATGAAGATGAATATGTTATAATTTGAAATAAATATAGTCCTGAGCCTCATAATGAAGTATATCCCACGAGTAACATAAAAATATAGTAATCTTTGATATGAACTTTTCTCTGTGCGGCGGAAAAAGATCCTACTCGAAATATTGATACAAACATTTCTTATGGAGTTTCAAAATCGGTATGACATACCAATTTCATGGTATTCGAAGTTCTGAAAGATATTCTCCAGGTCAAGGCATATTATAGGGATCAGTTTTTACCAAAAAGTTAGTTCTAACAGAAAACGATCAGTTCTAAAACGTAAAAACGGTTAGTTCTTGAAATTTACCCAATTTCTTTTTTGTTTCTTTTAAATCGGGTACCCAATATTGCCCTGCTGCAGAGTGAACCTTTCGCCTCATATCAAGGAGTATATTGAGTTCAGTAATGATATTCAACTCGCAAAAATAAAACAAATAAATAAATCTTCATGCCAAAAGTAAAATTAAGGAAGTATAAAATAATTCAAGAAATACTTAAGTACAATTGTCATACAAATGTTCTGCATTTTTTTTTCTTCAGAAATTGAGGGTCTACCGTTTCCCCTGGTAGAAATATTCCATCAAATCCCATGACGAATGGTGAAATTCCTGATTAAATACCATTGAATTTCATTGAAACCTATTCGTTCTCCCATTCGTCAATGAGATTTTATAGAATATTTGTAACGGGGTCGGTTAGTTCTTGAATATCCTTAGAATATACCCTGCTCCAGGTGTTGCCAATGATTTTTCGTAAATTCTCGACAGGTCGATGGAGACATCTCCTAAAAAATTCCACACGAAGTATAGAATTTAGAAAACAGAGATGATGAAGATTCATTATTCTATAGACCAGACGAAACAAGACAATATTCAGAGAAAGATCAATAAATTTTGTTGCATTGAATATTTTTTTTATGTTGTTGGCATTATTAGAACTCTTGAAACCACATAAAATCTTGTTGGAATACAGGGTATCCTAGACGTATCCACTCCATAATAACTTATCAAGAATGCATTTTAAGGAAAAACGTTCAATGAGAAGTGGTAAGATTTGTCCCTGGTTATGCGATGGTTGTCTTGGATTTGACCTGGACTATTACCTTGGAGGTCATTCCAAACGCGAGGTCGGTTTTTTAAATACGAACCCCCAAGGTTTTCTCGTAGATGTGGAATGATTGAAGAATTTTACCTCCATGTACGACCTCGAGAATGATTGTAAAGTCACGGTCAAGGTTTTTACAAAATTAAAACTTAAAACACCGTTCAATGAATTCAAATTACTTTTCCTGTAGATTTTTGAGGTCGCTGAAACCGAATTCAAGTTTATGTTGTTCACGTCAGATAGGGTTGGAGGTGCTTTCCAGGTCAAATTGAAAGGAAAAATATAATACATTCCAGTAATTTTTCCCAGAAATTTTGGGTTCGTTACATTCGATTCCGAAGTCATTAGAACACGGGTATACGTAGCCGGATAGCATAGAATACCACAGAAACGTTCATGAACTGTTTGAAGAACGTAGTGGGGCCTTTGTGGACGTTCCAAAAACGATGACTCTGGAACTAGCAATGCACTGTAAGAGAATTTCACCGGAAAATTCCAGTACATGTACTGAAAGCAATTAACCTGTACATGAACCGGAAAATTTTAGGACATCTGTGCTGCAAAAATTCAGTACAAATGTTATGGAATTTCAGTATCAAAACTGGAAATTTTCTGAGCCTCGATACTGGAATTTTTCAGTACACGAACTGGACTCTTCCAGGACATGTGCTGGGAAATTGATGCTGAAAATATTCATGAAAATTGTGTTCCTTGTGTTTCAAAATGATTGAGAAACTTGAACGTTCATGTGGCTGGACAGAAATTCATGTCTACCTAACGGGATTTGAACCTACACTTTTCTACCTGCCTACCAACTGAAACCTAAGACCTAACCTATGAGCTATAGCGCGACATGTTGGAAGGCCAGCTTGGGTTACTACATATGCTTCATATTTAGGATACACATAGCAATAATCAATTTATTCGCTAAAATTACAATTATTATTCAAAATCCCAATCAGGAAATTTTTGATATAAAAACTTAAACTTTTTCCTGCCAGAAATGACGAAGTCCGATAGAAGTGGAAAATTTCAGTGCAACAGTGCTTAAATTCCAGCATAACTGAAAAATCTCATCACATGACCTGAAGATTGCATGTTCAAAACCTGTATAATTCAATTACATAGCAAATGTAAAATTCCATCACACAACCTGAAAATTGCAGTTCAAGTCCTGTATAATTCCAGTGTACCAACGATTAGGTTTTTCTTTCTAAATTCTAAATTTTTTCCAAGTCCTTATTGAGGGGATACTTTTTTCTAGTGCACAAGAACTGTAAAATTGTAGTACAAGTCAGTAAAATTTTCGCGAAATCATGAAAAAATTTCAGTACACAATCCCAAATTTAAAAATCCCAGTACAAGGACTGAATGTTCAGTTATGCTTGGTAAATTTCCAGTACCGTACCAACAAAATCTCTGTACATGTACTGGAATATCCATATTCCAGTACTAGCGCTGGAAATTTCCAGTTTTTTTACTATGTGGATTACTTTGAATACGGATTTTCAAGCATCAGAGTACCTTATGAAGCATCAGGTTTGAATCCGCTAATTGGGGTAAGAAGATGATTTCCAGACAGCATCGTAAGTTTTCAAAATGTTTCAAAAACGTGACAGTTGTTTCGCGATCTGTGATTGCAACAATTACGTTTTCAATGAATTTTCAAAGCCTACACTGTGAAAATATGTGTTTGATTCATGAAAATTTCCCATTTCGTTGGTAACTTTCCACATAGAACCGGATGTCCCAGCAATATTGTCAGAATATTACATTTAGAATGTGTAATATTCTGGAGAATGTTTCAAGAAAATTGTGAGAATGTCTGCAGGATGTCTTATGTCACCATCTTTGTAACATTCTGGAGACATTCTGAAATATTACTGTGATAATTTCAGCGATATTCAGCTGTACGGAAAAATTGTAACAATCACATATATTAAAAAGCGTAATAAATATTAGTTTGGATTGAAAAAAAATTTCTTCAGAGTTGACTTCTACAAATGTTGAACGAGTTTGGCCAGAATCACTTTGAGTGAAAGAAAACCTGCTTCGAAGTCAATTATTCGGAAGTTCTGCGAGTGAGATTCAAGGCTTCTATCACATCAGCGAATCTCTGAGATGACCACGCCACTCTCAAAGTGTCATTTATTGTAATCATCATGATGGGAGTTTGAAGAATTCGTTTCTGTGGAATATTGACCAACCGATTCAGAATTTTCTGAAATGTTAAATGAAAACCACTTGAGAGACTATGTAGATCTCTTGAGATATAAGTAGATCTCTTTAGATATATGTAGATCTCTTTGGATCTTCGTAGATCTTGTTTTTCCAAAATTTAGATCTAAAGAGATCTACATATATCTAAAGAGATCTACATATATCTAAAGAGATCTACTTATATCTCAAGAGATCTACATAGATCTCATTAGATCTAATTCACTTTTCCTCGGGCACTTACAAATTTTACTCTCTAAATTCTTTGGAGTGAATATTCACTCTTGGAAGAGTCAAAATACTGCAACTCTAGAACGGAGTGGGAGCTCAACTCTTGAAGAGTGAAATTTCACTCTTTAAGAGTCAATACTCACTCTTTTTCCTAAGAGTGAGTTTTTCACTCCAAACACCAGAGTTGATTTCCACTCTTATAGAGTGAAAATTCACTCTTTAAGAGTGAAATTTTTCACTCTTTCGGAGTTGCAGTATTTTCACTCGGCAAGAGTGAATTTTCACTCCAAGGAATTTAGAGAGTACCAAGTGCCAGAATGAATTGATATAAGAATTTCAAAAATTTGTCTCCATAAGATGAACGATTTCAAAAATTCGTTAAGAAGGCCTTTTCGAATAGTTGGGCTGCGTAGTTATTTTCTTCATCAATCATGTGTTTCTCGGCATAATAAATCAAATTTTCCAGTGGATTAAAATGATTTGATTACCGGTGAAAGATGGGATTTCTTTCCAGGCAAACAATTTTTCTTCCACTGTAAGATAAGCATTCCCATACAGCAAAAGAGTTCCCACGAACAGCTCCCGTTATGACAGTAAACATGAATTCATTACGAATACTTTGAATTCAAATTGAATTCTTGATGAACAACTTACTGTTCAGAAAGAATTCATGTTGCGAGTTCATGAAGAATTCTCCAGGCATTCAACATGTATTCGTTTTCAATTCATTGAATTCATATTGAATTCATTTTCACTGACATAACGGGGACTGTTCCAAGAACTCATTAAGGAGTCTTCAAGAATTTAGACGGGTTATTTTTGCTGTCTGGGTTTGTATTGAGAAAGAAAATTTGTTGATCAACATTTTTCATTCACAATAACAAATGTTTTTTTCTCAGTGAGCGTTTGAAATCGAAACAATCCTCTCTCACAAACCCTATTCATTTTCCTTCGGAAGAAGAATTCCATCTGAAGGGGAACATCTTATTTTTAATGGACATCAAATATTCACACTTCTGATTAAGTTTGAATCGATTAGCATAAATGACAAAATAATATTTCTTCAACTTTCTAACTTTCCCGAACCCAGACTTTAAGAAATTCCAGAATTGTTTTATCCACAGAATATTTTCATCATAACATCGTCAGAACATTCCAAAGTGTAATAAATGCGATATTTCCAGGAGAAGATTGTCAGAATATTCACCATGAAACATTGTATACGTAACATTTATGCAATCTTCTGGGAACCTTTCAACTGGAATGTTTCAAATGAGACATTCGTAATATTCTGGAAATATTTCTGAGACATTGAGTGCTATGTGGGCTACGCTAACCTTTTAATCATTCATTTTCAAAGTTTCGAGTTGGACGCAAGTTCATTAATCTCGATAAATTGATTGAATTTTGGAACAAAAAAATTCTCAAAGTTTGACAAAAACATTTCCTCATTGTATCATAACTTGGATTATGTAATTTTTTGATGATTTATCGGGATGGAAAAAACCTTCATTGTTTCAATGACGCTGAAGAGTCGGTTGGCCAAATACGAAGTTCGTATCGACTAACCAACTCGTTTCTCACATCACGGGAATTTTGGAGGGCTAATATTTGGAGGGCTTCTACAAAGTGAAAAATCATTGCTCAATTGGATTCTACTCCATAAGTTTTGCTGGAGTCTATGCGGTTTTGTTTTCTGTGAAGTACGACTTGAAACTAACCGTTGCTCCAACATTCTTGGTATAATATTTCAAATCTGCAATTCCAACTTGAGACGAAGGAAAATTTTAGAATGCAAAGTACTACGCAGACTTCCGCAAGATTTGTTCGATATTCTATATATAATACCAAAATCTGCTGGAAGAGCAAACATTTTTGGCTGTCACAGCTAGAAAATCGCTGTCACAGCAAATTTCTTTTTTCTCCATGTGAGAACAAAAATATTCACTTCACAAACTACAAAAGCTTTCGAAAATTGATAGGATAGTTTTCATACTGATGCTGAAACGTTAATAGCGTGAGTAACATTGCAATGTGAACATCATAAACAATCGCATTAAATGTAGACATCACTTGATTTCTGGATAGCGAGTCCTACGGAATATCGCAATCGTTACACTGGGAAAAAATTGGAAAAACCAGCTTCCCAAAATTGCTGTGAATAGTGCTCCCAACATACTGGAGTATCTGTTCTTCCACTTTGGGTAGTCAGATCTCCCAAGATGAAAGAACAGCAACTTCAGTTAACTTCAGCTGATGAGATATTTTCTCATCTTGGGGGATCTGATCACCCAAAGTGGAAGAACAGACACACCAATACGTTGGGAGCACTATTCACGGCAATTTTGGGAAGCTGGTCTTCCAAATTTTTTTCCAGTGTAGGATGTATTCGCACAGAAAAAAGGGAGTTGCGGTGACAGCGGGATATAATTTTGCTGGGTCCCTTTTGCTGAAGCAGCGAAATTTTTGTTGTGACAGTGAACTATTTGTTATCACAGAAATTTTGTCAGCCACGAGAGCGATCTTTTTAGCTGTGGCAGCAGAAAATGTTTGCTCCTCCAGAAAATTTTGGTATGAAAAATTCACTACTCTAGCAGAAGGTACTCAGCAAAATCAGATTTCGCTGTTACAGTGATTTATTTCTCCGTGTTCCCCTAAGAAAATTTCATATCGGAATCATTACTACCTAACCCAACTTGGTACTTGGCACTCTAAGTACCAAGTCATGAGGCAGATGAGGAAAAATGTTTTTCTCCTTCTCCTCACATCGAAAATGATGTAAGGAATCCAAAATCGGTGAGAAACAAAATTTCAAACTTCCCCCCTTTTCAACTGTTTTGAGGCCCCAAACCGTCAATTGAGCATGAGAAAATTTTTTTTCGCATCGAATGGAATCCAGAAAAATTCCTGATCATCATGTTCAAAACCAAATACTCTTGGAATTTATAAAAAAGTGGATTTAGTAAACGTAGCAAATTTGCAACGTTTGTGGCTACCCAATAAACATACAAATCTTAAAGACATCTAAAAGCTGTCTAAGAAAAGACATCTTTCCGACATTTCTAAAAGACAACTTATAGACTTCTTTTAGATGTCTCACTGAAGACATTTCTAAGAAGTCTCTTGAAGTTATCTTAAAGATGTCTAATAGATTTTATTTCAAAGATGTCTTTAAAGATTTAATAAAAGACATCTTTTAGATATCTTCAAAATCACAATCACAATATTATTAATATAATAATATACCGATAATGATTATAGGCCTGAATTTAAAAACATATCATTTTTGATATAAAATCAAATAATTGGCGTCTTTCATTATAAAAATTTTTATAATCCCATAGTGTGCATTGTTTCTACTGACCAAATTGGATCGCGTCGGACCACAATTGATGTTGCACGGATTGATTCGTTCAAGTACTCCTGCTTAAAGAATTTTATTGACCCAATAGAATCTGCATCGGAATCAGTGGGTTCAATGAGATATTTCGAACAGGCGTAAAAGAAAATTCTACGGTCATAGTTTGTAATTCCAAGAAAACACGAAGGTCCAAAGAATATTCAGTGGAGGTGCATTGAACGTCCGGACATTGGATGGTCCGAACATTCCTTGAACATAAATGTACGTATAATGAACGTGAATTTCACCTAAAAGATCTGTATCTTGGGGGATAAGTTACAGGGATGGAATATATAATTCGCAAGACATTTTCAGATCATCTGAAAGTGTGCTTCAACCGTGGTTAATAAAACCTATTCATTCCTGTTGAATGTCATAAATTCACATTAAAATTCGAATTCTGCACATTTAATAGGAATAAATGGGGTTTTCATCAATCAGGAAAGAGGTCCTCAGAAAAATTTGCAACATATCTAAAACTCGTCTTGAAGAAGTCTAAAAAAGATATCTTCTAGATATCTAGTAAGAGTTCTAAAAGATGTCTTACTCAAGACATGTTTTGGATGTCTAAAACTGTCGCATAAGACATCTTTCAGACTTCTTTGAGATATCTTTTAGAACAGTTTGTAAGACATCTTGCGAAGTCGCAAGACATCTTTCACATTTCGGAAAGATATCTTTTTGTCTATGTGGGAAGACATCTTTTTGTCTATGTGGGAAGACATCTTTTAGATTTCGGAAAGATATCTTTTTGTCTATGTGGGTAGAGGGTTAATCCCTTCGGTGTTCAAAGAAGGGGACATTGACCATGGCGAATTCTTTATCCTCATCATACACGATAATAATGTCCGTTATTAAATTTGAGCGTTTTTGTTACATCGATATACTGAATCACATTTATCTCACACTGTATAAAACTGCCTCAACTGCCTCTTGGAATCTTTACCTTCTTGTCATCAGCATAATACTTATTATTATTTCACTGAGAATTCTCAAAAGACTTTTCTCAAGTTCACCCTCATTTCCTCGAACATTTCCTCAAGTTCAACTCCATCTCGATATCGCCTGTTGCTTGAGAACCCACGAATAGGGCATTGCCTGTTGCTTCAAAATTCTTTCTTTCATCAAAATAATCGAAAAATTCTCCCATACATATCAAACCATAATAAGTATTAATTTAGTAACAACATAAATTTCAAAATCACATTCACGAGTCCTTGAATTATCAGAATCCTTAGTACGTGAGTATATAAATTGTCGTTGAAGGTGGATTCAGGATTTGTGAAATATAAAAGGTGAGGTTTTTAACGATTCGATGAATCTCTTGAGTCGACAAACATCAAGATCCTGTGGAAGTATTCTTGGAGCACGATTGGAAGTAAGGAAAAGAAACGGAAGAAGCAGCAAACGATGTGGACAATGGAGTGGTAAAATGGGAAAATCAGAAAGCATAAAAGTACGCGGAATGTAAAATCAATATGATTCATTCAGAAAAAAATACGTGAAGAATGTTGCAGAAACCGATTTGTAATAGTATATGAAATGGTAGATGTCTAATTCGAATTTTTCAATGCAAATATGCAATGAAGAGCATTTTTAATGATTCAATGTTGGTTCTATGATGTTTGATCATCATATAAATTCACGTAGCATGGACAAAAACTTCATATTAACTGTGCATTATACATAAAAACTTCAAAACATTACAGCTCTTAGATAAGTTAAAAGATCGAACATATTGTGAATGCATGTCATGTTGCTGAAGTTTGAATCGTTTATTGAAACGAATCAGTAATTGAGAAACATAATGCTGAGTTGTTAAGGATCCAAAACATTGCAGAAACATTTTTTAACGCTTTTTCCAGTTCCGAGCACTTATTTTGGAAAGATTGATCACCATGATTTATGCGATTTTGTGAATATGGATTTTCGTTTCGTTTCCACATTAGTGGAAATTGATATAAAGGCACTGAGTTTTCTGCATAAATAACAAACTTATTTCTCTCAAACAACGTTTATGTCATATATTCAACAACTTTCAAGTGTTATCGAATAAAAAACCCAATCAAACAAAAAGACATCTCTTAGATATCTAAAAGATATCTCGCAATTTCGAAAAATGTCTTGCAAGAAGGTCTCGAAGATGTCTTTTAGAAATCTAAAAGATGTCTTACGCGACTGATTTCGACAAATTTAAGATATCTCAAAAACGTCTTGCGGAAGATATGCTTCAGACGTATTCAATCAAGTCTTAAAAATGTCTCGAAGAATTCATAAAAATATCTTGGAAAAATCTTGAATCGTGCATACAAGAAATTCTCCCCTCTTTTTCTTCTTCTTCCTCCTTTGTTTTCTTTTGATCCCTCCTCTCAGTCCTACAAATTTTACTTCATTTCGGATTTTTATAATAACTGATTACTACTCTTCACAAAAGCGTTTCTACCGTTCAACTGTGAGATTTATGTTTATAAACAAACCCGTGTTGATGTTAGTGCAACCACTGGGATAGTAAAGATCTTTCACATTCCCTGAATTCGCACGATGTTAAGTGCCTTCCCAATAAACATTTTTGGATCAGTCTTTTGGATCAATCTAAAAGATGTCTTATGCAACAAATTTAGATATGTTTAAGACATCTTGCAGAAAGACATCTTTTAGAAATCTAAAAGACATCTTGGAGGAAGACATCTAGAACATATCTAAATTTGTCGCATAAGACATCTTTTAGATCTCTGTTAGATATCTTTTAGAGTGTTCCGGAAGACTTCCATAGAAATGTTTATTGGGTTTATACTGATTTCCACATAAAATTGCTGATTTTGCAATTATTCCATGATTTTCTTAAAATAGAACAACGAGACTCAGTCTTAGTAAGACTTTCTTGATTATTGTACTTACTCGAAACAAAAACAATCATATGAATATTTTAGAGAACCATCAAACCCATGTTTTTCTTCATAATTCAAGTGCCTTTATACCAATTTCCACTACCGTATAATCGATTCAAACTTCAACAACATTGCATGTCCGCATTCTCACCTAAATCATTTCGTATGCAGATTTTCAAAAATATCTGCATTATGAAACACGTGGGGGGCTGACCTAAGTATTTTTTCATCCCTTGACCGGATGACAATGGATTGGCTGAAAATTCACCACTTCCGTCGCTGATTCGAATCACAGCTATACGAATTTACTGTTGTTCTGACCTTGTTGCCTTGGACGGCCGCCTGAATTACCCTGCCCTGGTGGCGACCTAGAAAATGAAAGCCACCAAAGCCAGTCGAACAAGACTCTCCTCACATGTCACTTCAAGTCAGAAAATGTTTACATAATTTTGTTGAAAAAAATATACAAGAGAATTATATGACGAAGTTGAAAGTTATCATCAAATTTCATTCGCTGGAATAGAACTGGTTGAAATTTGGTAAATTTCTTCTATACAAAAAGATCCCGCTTTTTATAATCATTCCAAGAATTCCACTTCATATCCTCAAAGTAAAACAAAGACTTTTTTCAAACTTTTGATGATATAACCTCTTCAAGCTCACCAGTCAAAGTTAGACGAGCAAAAGAATATCGATTTTAACGTTTAAAATTTCTTCTAACGTTCTCCTTGCCAAATTATACTGACTTGAAATTCTTTTTCTTACCGATAGAGAATCTCGGTACTTTGCCATATTCAAAACGCTCGAATTGTATATGTAAAGTCACATATTCCAGTGCAGAGAAATTTAATACAAAAGAGAATAACGTGTCCAGATTTTACTCGGTATATCAATGTTATCTTCCTATGAATTCGTTTTTCTCCAAATTTAGATTATCTGGAAAGAACCTCATTTCCAAAATTGATGATTGAAGTCGAATGTCGGAAAATATACTTTTTTCAACCAATGAGATGAAATGGAACAAACCTATTGAATTTTCCAGTACATCGAGAGCTGTGGTACTCGTAGAACATAACAAATGAGCCAAGATCACTTGTAGAATTGATTTCAACGTGCAGATGTACATTCCCAAGTCTCAATTCGAAATGTTTTCTTGTCTCGAATCCCATTTCCTCACTTATTTTGTGTTTGATAAAGTAAAATATCCATCTACATGTACAATTTATATTGTCCATGTAAAAAAAACTTCGTCAAAATTGTGGAAAATTATGGAATTTCTATAAAATCATCACTACATAATATTGAGTTAAGTGAGGTTTCATAAAGTTTGTATAGAACTGAATTCTGACAGGGATTACTCTATTACATTCTTCGTCGAACTCTCTTACATGAATTGGTATCATAATAATGATAGTATTGCTCAAAAATGGACGCTATAGTCGGATGGAGTTTGTAAGAAGAACTCTTGAATATCACGACTATTAAAATGAGTAAAAATAATCAGTTTTGAACTTGTTTGTCAGAGGTTGGTTTGTTTTTATCAGATCAACAAACAATTTGGGATTGTTATTTGAAAAATTGGTATAGAAACATCAAATTGTACCGAGTGGTATATGTTATGCAATATATTGTGGAATATACTGGGTGTTTCAGATCTCAGATTTTGCAGTCAAAATGCAATAAATTCTCGTGTGAAAAAATTTTATTTGAAGCTCAGTTCTTGAGATATGAGCGTTTCTAGATTTTTTTCAAGCCCAAACCACTCAAAAGTATTGTGTGCTACATGATGTTCTTCAAGTTGGAATCGATTATAGAAACGAAACAAATCTCCAATTGAAAAAATTTGATAAATCATCGTCGTTCGTCTCCTCAAATGAATTTTTCGGAACTGGAAACTTTGTTTCAAGTATGTCCTGAAACAATTTGTTTCTATAAACGATGTAAACTTCAGGAACATTGAATACTGTCATGTTTTAAAGCCCCGTGCTGATAACCTCGTGTCAGGCTTCCCTCGTGAAAATGAAGCGTATGCACATAGCGTAAAATGTTTGAATTGAATCCAACGTAGTGCAACATGAAAAGATGGACCGACTGGAAAGAAACACGGCAAAGCACAAGATATGTGGCTTAGCAGGAGTACAAAACTTCGAGCTAAACACTGTAAAAATTCAAACTTACTTTCATCCTAAATATTAGCTGATTTCAAGATGCAGCCAAAACTAACCCTGTCTCAACTACCGAGAGTGAGCACCGGAAACAAATGCTGATACAATGAAAGAGACTGAATTTCAGTCAAGCTTCCAAGCAATTGAATTCAATCTGACAGTGTTAGTGGCTGCATTTTACTTGAAAACTTGACTGAGATTCAGTTTTTTCCATTGTGTCGGTGTTTGTTTTCGATGCCTACTTCCAGTTGCAACCGGGCTAGTTTTGACTACATCTTGAAATCAGCTAATTTCAGTATGAAAGTAAGCTTTACTTTTCACAGTGTTCAGTCTAACTTTTTATACACTGTAAAAAGTCTGACTGGAAGTGGCTGCATCTTACTTGAAAACTTGACTGAAATTCAGTCTTTTTCATTGTGTCGGCATTTGTTTTGGATGCTCACTTTCAGCTGGAATAGAGCTAGTTGTGGCTGCATCTTAAAATAATTTACTAGTAAATATACACAGTAAAAAGTAAAACTTACCCCCAACCTTAATATCAGCTTATTTTGAGATGCAGCCAAAACTAGCCCTATTCCAGCTGAAAGTAAGCATCCAAAACAAATGCCGACACAATGGAAAAGACTGAATTTCAGTCAAGTTTTCAAGTAAGATGTAGCCACTAACACTGTCAGACTTTTTACAGTGTGGGACACGACTTGAGAGGGGAGTTGATTATTTGTGCAATTCTGGAACGATCAAGAGCAATAAATTGCAGCATGGATTCTCAAATAACTAATGATTGTACATTAACCCAATATTGATTCAGCACGCCTGGAATCTTAATATTTTGTCAAGCTTGAGTCCCTTGTTGAATTGACATTCCCTATTGTATGGATCCTCAAATAACCAACGATCGCATATTGACCTAATATTGGTTCTCCATGCTTGGCAATTCAATATTTCCCCAAGCTTGGACCAGCTGCCAGTATTAGTACTTCTTACCTGGGTCCAATATTCCTGAAAGTGACTCTGAAGCAATGTTCTTCCAGCCAAAAGTTGTATCGTGTACTTTGTAATTGTACATAATTGTCATAATATCCCTGAGGTGAATTTAGTATCAATATCAGAACGTCTCTAGCATATTACTTCAACGATCTCAGTAATATTTCAGAATGTCACCACAATGTTATCACGATGATCTCAGCAATATTTCAGAATGTGTTTAGAATCTCACAGAGTTGCGAAATGAACTATTCTTGATACATTCTGATGTTTTCTAGAATATCACACATTTCAAATGTAATATTCTGACAATGTTGCTGGGCCATCCAGTGCTCTGGAAGATGTTAGTTATTTTTATTATCATCCTTGTGACTCTTCGTACGATTTTTTGAAATTTCTCTTGAGCATTTCTTATCAAATACATTTTCATATCGGTTCCCGTATCGATTTCACTAATCACCAGTCTTTCCAACTACCACCCATCATTCTACCATTTCTTTCATTCCTTCCTACACAATATATCATTTATATGTGTTCTTCCAATTTATCTTTTCGAATACAGTAACATACACGAAGAGAGATTTATTGCTGGCACCAGTCGTTTTTTCTCAACTCAATGTATAGGGGGTAAGTTTATAAATAAATGCAAGTCTAAAAATAGTCGATGTTCAACGGAATTGAAGCCTCCTCCTAACATTTTATGATTATTTTAACCATTTCATATTTTTACTATAAGTTCCCTGTAAAAGATATTTGCGAATTTTGAAAATGAAAAATATGGTGAAAAACTTATGGATTTGTCAACTGACAAACATTTTTGGAGGTTTTATCAGAATTGTTTATGAATCTACTAAACAATGTTAGGTACAAAACTTCCAAACTTTTTTTGGAAGTTGTTTTTAGTGTTGTAATGATTTTGTCTCATTTCAATACTGATTCCAAATTCCATTTCATGATCAAATATTGTCAAATTGAAAAGTGTAAACATATATATTAGGGTGTTTCATTTTCGGGCGTTATTTTTTCTTTCTCTGCCCTACCTGAGAATATGATATTTTATGGCGAATAGAAAATATTCCCGTAGAAGGAGAAATGAATAACACAGGGAACTGGTTAACTTTGGTGTCAACTTGATTTTGTGGTGTTCAAAAAATTTTTTTCAAGTAAATGAATATGATGAGTTTGTAGGGCATAAAATTTGCTACGAAAAAGTTCCCGTGAGATAGAGCTGTACGACTAATAGTTTTAGAGTTACAGAGCTTACAAAGTGAACTTTAATAAAAATCGGCCTAAAATCAGATAAAATCTCAAAGAGGACAGAGGGAACAAAAATCTCTCTCAAAAATGAAACACCCTAATATATATTCTTATCCAACCTATTCTTTTTATCAAGTGTTTTATAAAATTTGTTCAATTTATGGAAAACAGTACACTGTCTTATTCAGTCTTTTGTGAATTCATGCGAAGATTTGTTCACAGAAATGTTCAGTGATAGCCCAAAAGAACGCGCCCCGGATTGATCAATTTTTAGGATGTTGCTAAAGTTCGAATCGTTTATTGAAACGAATTCGTGATCGAATAGTGAAATACTTGGCACAAAATCTTGCAGTATATTTTTCTAACGACGTTCCCAGTTCCAAGAAGTCAATTTGAGAAGATAAATACCGATAATTCATCAGATTTTGTGGATTTAAATTTTCGTTTCATTTCACATAATAATTTCATTACAAACATAATTTTAGGTTGATTTTAGATAAATTCACATTAAACGAACATTCATTTGACCTCCAAATGTCCGTAACTTCATTTTACATTCAATACAGTTTTTTTGCACGTCAGGTTTCATTTGAGGATGTTAACTATCAAGAGGAATGTATCCCTGGTATCTCCCTGGTGAAGAAATCCCATTGACCCGATTAATTTCTATTGATTCCAATACAGATACACAATTCAAACCCATTCATTACATTCTGTTGATCGGTTTGAATCAGGTTTCTGTATCGGAATAAATAGAAATCAATCGATTCAATCGGATTCTTTAATCGGGCATAAGATGGAGCTTTTTTTATAATATTATGCAATAATTTTACTGATCTCATTCGTAATCTGACTTTTTTGATTTGATTGAGTTACCTGCGAGTTATTAGCAAATGCGTGGTTATTCCTTGGGACAGATGTGACAAAACCAATGAATCGCTAGAGCATTTCTACAAGGGATATAGCTTCAAAGATTCATATCGAATATCGGTATAGAATTTGCATAAAGGGAATCAAATCAAAACTAACCCAGTCGAATTTAAGCGTGATAATCAATTCCCAAAACATAAATTTGGACTCGCCAACGAAGTTCTTAAATTATTTCAGTTTTATTGCATCAGACATCTTCCGAAAATATATCAGATCCATGATGGTACGAGTTATATTCCCAAGATATTTTGAGTTATCTTTGAAAAGTTTTTGTGCTCTATGGATGTGTTTCAATTAATTTCATGATCCTCTTCTAACTGCACTCCTTTCCTCTCAAACGCGGTATTTCAATTCCTTTACTCTGTAACATTTGAAGAGATGTAACGTTTTCAGTGTCTCAAACTTTAATAAATGAGTATCAATCGACACGTCGAGACCTTGTGCAACTTCCATCCAAATGTAGAGAAAATAGAACTTTGCGATGTCTTAATTGACCTTTTCCAAATTAATATATGTCCTCGATAAAAAAAAAATCGATTCCACAAATAATTTAAGTTTCACTATATTCGAATATCTTGAGATTCCTTATTTATCTTTGCCATGTTTCATATCACTTTTATTCTCGCAAAAACATCAGAATACTTAATGTGAATGTATGATATGAAAAAGTCATCGGAGCTGATTCCATTATTTCCCGACTATTTATTACTTCTACATCTCTTCTTTAAATTACAAAATTTGAAAACTCTGTGATTCTCGTTGAATTTCTTGGCAAGATTCATGTTCGGAAGAAGATAAATTGCATCAATACAAATTTGAATAGTTATAATGAGATTGCACTTCAATAATTGAGATTGTAATTATACGAACTATACTCGCGAAAATTGTTTCGAAAAACCGATTTGGTTGTTGTAACAAATGGTTATTCTCCAGACCAGGGAAGATTATGCTACCTCAACAATTCTGCCGTCCAAGGCAAAAAAGTTGTTAACTCCAAATTCGTTCGAACGGAGAAAACCGAGAAAAACTATCCCACATCAAAATTATATGATGTAGGTAACTAATATTTTGACAATATTAAAACGGTGCTAGGGCAAATAAGGGGCACTGTTCTTGATTATTTCAACAAAAATCAATATTTTTAATAACAACAAATGAAAAAATGAGTTGAGGGTGTTTGGTGAACGAAAATACCTATCGAAAGAACCGCAACTCGAGTTACGGGCTTTTTTCCATTCAACAGATTTTTTTCAAATAGTACGAGATATTTGCTCCTCGCTGATTTTACCGAGCGAAAAGACCGTAACTCAAATTACGATCTTTTCGTCTGGCAAAGTGGTGACGTATTCGATGGTTCTTCTCATTTTGATGTAAGTTACGGCTTTTTTCTGATGATTGTCTAATTTTCAACTCGTTTTCAGAGAAGAAAAATGTTTATTATGCAAAAATGAGAAGTGATAACTAATTTATATTATCACAGTTAAAACGCGCCACCTTGCTTCCCTGAATCGAATGATATGAAAAACTCATTTTCGAAAAAATTGAGTCAACAACTGTTTTGCCTGGTACGGTAGAATTTTTTTGCTGATCTAGTAAATTGTTTTGAGATGAAACTGAGTGATTCGTCACATATTCTTTAGGAATACCACTTCCAGGCCCGGCGAATAATGTGGGTTCAATGGGGAACAACCCCCACACGGAAAATGGTTGAGTAGGTAATTACCCACACGGAATTTTGAATGTTTTATTTTCCAATGATCGGACTATGCCACAGTCCGAAAGCCAGTCTGATTAAAAAATTGGTTGGGGCAAGTATTTCTCATGCCCCCCCCCCCAGTCTTATACCCATTCGAGCTGAGAACGTTTCGCCGGGCCTGTCCACTTCCTTGGTGAATCTTTTATTGACTAATTTTCTATCGAATAAAGGTAGTCACTCGAAAAAATAAGATCAGTTGAGGTAATTATTCAACTTGTGAGCGCATATTGACCTATTGATTCGTTGGAATTACAATTCCTTTCATTAATTCAACGAATTTTTCGAAAAAATTATTGGAAATTGGTCGAATCAATCTGATTTGAACGAAAAAAAAGGTCCTGATGTGCCTGCAACACTGTAAAAAGCACGATGTAAGAAGAATAGGTGTGTTATCTTTTGTACGTGTTGTGAGATTTTTCTGTCCTAGTTCTTGATTTCGCCACTACGAAATTCGAGTAGCCAAGGTCAAAAAAAAGCGCTAGATCCGAATTAGATGTTGGAAATACTAATCCAAATTCATAAAGAAAGAAATTAAAATCGTATTATAAGACATAACATTTACAGAGGAGACAAAATTCTTAAAGCGGGCCACCTAAAAATCGATGATTGAAATATTCAAAAATAATCTACATACCTCGATAGTACTTTGAAAAATAAAACACCCATAAATGAGTAACATATCTCATCACCAAAATTGCTTTATGAATGGACTAAAAATTTTTTCAAAAACATCAACTTTGAATTTTGTTCCAAAGAAGAGCATAAAATAAACGAAGAATTTTTCAAACCACGATATGTTACTGCAAAAACTTTAAAATGGACTCGACAGTATCATTGTTTCACACCAATCCCTGATAAAAATCAATTAGTATGTAGAAAGTTTTCAGAATCTGAAAAATCTGTCATTGAAAGCGTCACAAAAACTAAAGTAGCATGTAAGATTCGCAAGGTTAAGAAGTAGAAATTTTAATTCTATTTGAATATATATGATAAAAAAAATAATAATGATAATAGAAAAGATTACTGAAAAAAATTGATTCTGTAACTATGTTTTGTTTCAATCAGATAATAAAATAATATCATCAACATTCCCCGTTTCCATAAAAAAAATGCATGCAAATGATTCATCAACAGCGCGCCACGTCCAGTACGCGCTGCTGCGCGTCGAAGAGCGATGTTAACAAATGCAAGTTGTTCTTTACCTAATGCGGGTTACCAACTTTTTTCTTCACTCATTTCTTCGAAATTGAATAAGGAATCGAAATATGTAAAAATCATTGTCGTAACTGATGGAGAAGTACATGTAATTTCTAATTGTTTATAACTTTTATGAATTTGTTTAAAGAAATTGCGTGCTGTGCGAATTCTGAAAATACCTTCTCAAAGGGTTATTCTTTCTCGACTCACTCAACAAATTTCATGAAGATTCGTCGAGCCAATCAGAAGAAAATGAGTTTTTTTATAAAATGTGAGGAAAAAATTATATTGTTAATAACTTTGAAAAAACTTGAAATTCCGAAAAAAGAAAGAATACGGGTCTTTTATTTTTCACAGTACTATCGAGGTATGTAGATTTTTAGGTGGGCTGCTTTAAGAATTTTGTCTCAGAGGGAAGTTATTTTTCATTTAAACTTGATTTTATTTTGAAAAATCAAAATTTATCTGGCCTTCACGACACTTTCGCCAACTGTTGGCGAAATTGGATCTAGGACAAAGCCTGCATCAAAAAATGTTCACACCGATAGGGAAGATAACACACCCCTCACAGCACCACAGTTCCAGCAGAATTCTCCAAGAATTCATAAAGAACAAAATCAGTTCAATAAGAATTCTTTATGAATTCTTCTGGGATCGTGGTGCTATGTGGGACCTATTCTTCTCACATCGTGGTGAAAAGAAAGTTTTGAATTCAGATTTTGTCATGACTAAATTTAAACGCAGCCAAAAGGAGCCTGTTTTGAGTGTAAAGTGAGTACAAAAGGCGATCACTGACACAATGGAAAAGGTTGAGTGCCAGCCAGCGATATACGAAGCGAAAAATGTTTCAATTCCCTCTTCATGACACGTGTAATGCCCGTTTACTGTAGAGTAATTAAATCATACGTTCCATATACGCTTCATAAGCTTTCGATCCTGTTTCATACACTCTTCATGTCAAGTGATAGTGAGTTATATTAAACGTATGCGAATCATACCTATTCTAATTCTAAATAATATCTTTATCTAAGTGGATAAGACCCTCGACTACCATGGTAAAAGTCACCGGTTCGACCCTCGCTATGGGGTTCAATTCTTTAAATTACATTTCTCAAATTTTATACGCTTCTTTTGTTTCAATTCCCGCTTTGCATACTCTTTGCATCCTTTCAATTCAAGCTCTGTATACTTTTCATTAACGTTTTTGTTACCTTCCAGCATACGCTTCGTTTACTCTTCTTTCCCGCTTCCATTTTCACTAGGGGTTAAATATGAAGGAGAGTAACAAAAGCTATGCTTTATGCAACAGAATGTTGAATTTTGGATTGAGCGTAATTTTTGGCATAGATTTATTTCATTTATTAATTCGGCGTAGGAATATTTTTATAACTCTTCAAATCCAAACCAGTGAAAAATACTGAGACCCAGCGAATTCCACTGATTTGCCAGTAAAATGAACTGATTCGAATTTATAGAGAAGGGAAAATTCTATCTAGTTTCCACAGAAAATCTATAGATAACCCTTGTAATGAAGTGTTATAACAACCTTACACTGACAAGGTTCTCAATAACAAGCCGAAAGTAATCGGATGACAAGTTTTATAAGCTTATGACAAGCTTACATGCACTGAGAAAAGTATTTATTTATAGTCAACAAGATTTGTTAATAGTTAACAAATCCTATATTTGCTCATGGGGAAATAAATATCGAGTTGTTATCATCCAGCGTCATATTTGAGATCATTTTTTGTATCAAATCCATATTTGTTAACTATTAACAAACCGTGTTTTTGTGTAAAATTCCTGTTTTATAATTCTCAAACTTGGGAATGTACATCAAAGCATTGTTAGATTACCTGAATGTGATATGAGGTTGAGAAAATTGTCGCATAATTTGCTTTGAATATTCGTGAGAATAAGCCAAATCAAACAAAATTGGAATAACACTCTGGAATTAATCAAATGAAATGATGAATTATGCGGGAGAATATTATCACTGTTAGAAAAATATGTCTTAAATTTAATGATAATTATTATAAAATTTTTTTCAGAATATTCTATTAGATTTAACTATGTATTTTATAATTAAAATTGTGTATTAAATTCAATAACTGTCACGAATTTTTGCCAAAATACAAAAAAAAATTCAGATTGGAAATTTGATTTATCACTAAATTTCTTCACGCTTCGTGAATTTTATGTTCTCGACATTCCTCTAGAGTAAGTTTGTAATCATGATTGTAAGTCAAGCAATTGAAGCACAAAGTTTTGGGACCTAACGGGGAATCGAACCTGCTTTCCTACCTAACCTAACCTATTACGACCTAACGCTTCAACCACCTTGACTACATCACGATTGAAGAAATCGATTGAGAAATACGATGTGGTTTTAGATATCATATATGCTGACGTCATGACATCGTACATGTAACAGAATTCTATCACAAACAAGTTCATGAAAAAGTGAAATTTCATTAAAAAAGTTGTAAATCCCAGAATATTATTGATTTTGGGTTGCACTTATGAAATTTCATAAGAATTCTCATATTAAATTCAAGAAATTTTCTAACAGTGATTATAAAGTTGAACAAACTGAATGAAAAGTTATGGTGGAATATTTTAATAATTTTGTAGGAAAATTCAGCCTACAAGACTGTCTCTCATATTCTTTCCGGATAAAAAGGATTCCTTGAAACGCAGGAAAATTTTCAATGTTCCATGGTTATACATATATATACACAATTATATATTCTGCTGCAATACAGATCGAGAGTCAAATCAAATTCAAGGTGTTCATGTCAAATCAAATTTCTTAATTAATCACAAATCTGTGTTTGAGAGGAAAGAATCGTATACACATTGGGAAACTGAATTATTGTATTGAAATTAAATTTGAAATTTGAGTCAATCAACTATTCTTTTCTTCATATTCTTAGTTTACTAGTATTTATCTCATGAAAATTTTGTACTTATCAAACCGTCTATTTGTAAATTAGGAATCGTTTATTACTTGAGGGAAAAATAAAATCATTCACATGAAATAAATGGACTAAATGAACGATTTGTTTGTGCTGAATGTCACATAAAATCAATCGTATGTATGCCAACTATGATATTTATTGACAATTACCATATTTATTCATAATGAATGAATATTTTTGAACAGACGCCAAATAAATATATTCGTTTAATATAAGTAAACTCTTCTCTCAGTGTGTTATCCGGAATGCATCGATTGAAAAAATTTAGGGACTCTTCATAAAATCCTTCAAAAACAATTATCCTATAGAATTTTTCCTGCAATGAGGTATCATTTTTGTTCCTCCCTCCATGGAATCGTCTGCAAAACAATTTCCTAATGGGAAGAGTTCTACTAAAATTCATAAAAATTTTCCTCAGCGAACGCGAGATGTGCTAGATTCGAAAATATCTTCATATACATAATTCCATATAAAAAGCTTGTATATAAATTTTATAGAAACTACATAGAATCACAGGAAATTTTAATGATCTACAAAACTTAGTGACTTCTAGTTGTTCATAATTTATCAATGCAATTCTACGATAACTCTCAAGGGGACGTACTTTTTCGACTCATTGCGCATACACAATTCAAGAATATGTTTATATATATCGTCAATAAACTTATCCAAAATTATGATTTTACCAGGATAAATGATATTAAATATGTTACAACGATATTTGAAATTTCCTTCTCCAAGAATTAAGCAGGAAATAGAAATATGAGTCTTCATATAACTCTCCCTCGAACATGCATGATGTGGGTGGAAAAGTGATTGTGCATCCACTTTCCGAACACCATCGAATACCAAATGAATACTGTGAAATATCCTGGCAAAGGGGTGAACTTTTCTCGTCTCGTTCGATTTCCCGTACAGTCGCGTATATATCATGTGTGTCTACGTGTATATGATACGAGAGATAATGATAATAACAAAAGCATATATATATATATATATATATATATACACACACGAAAAGACAGGCGCAGTCGCATTTTGGTCAAGTGAGAATCAATAAGGGCGAGCGAGAGAGGAGTGAGACCAGCGTCCTCTTCGCCAACTTGCTTGACGTTGGTTTCGTTTGCACCATCAACAGCGACATCTCTAACCTACCTTTATTTTTGCCATCCTATTTCACCTTGTCTTTCTCCACCCTTCCTTTTTTTCCCCTAAGAGGACGGGGTTGTTGTGCAGTGGAGGATTTCCTCCGGGCGAACGTCGGCCGGCCGATCGTCCACGAAATCGAAATTAATGAACAGTCTTCGCCGTTGTAATTGTCGTTTAAATTAATAATATAGAGAAAAGGAAAGAATGGCTGACACGGAGTTTGAGGAGTTCCGTCATTATTTCGAGAGGTTGCCCCAGCATCTTAAAACACCACTGTCAAATTACACGTGAGTCAATGAATATTCATTCATTCATTCAGCGAATCCAACTATTCATATCTTTTCTTTTTGAAAAATATGTACATTTATAGATAGCTATTTAACGTTTCGTTAACGAATCCCTTCGTGAATTCTTAAACCGGAGCTTTAAAATTCTTTCAATTACTCTCTTTAATTGAAATATTTCGTATATTTCTGGAGCATATGAAGTGGCTTGTTTCTGGAATGAAATTCTTTTGTACGCGTTAGACGATTGATTTTCATTACTCTTCGGTATATTTCACGAATAGCGGCGGTAGGGAAGAAAAAGTAGAAAAAGTACGTGCGTTGAATGACAGATGAGGTTGGAAATCATGATGCGATGACTGAATACTCGATGCAAGTAATGTTTCATACGTTGCTTTTGTTTCCACTTTGGTACACCCTTTCCATTTTTTTCATACGAAACATATGAACCCTCGTATTCAATTGTCTTGAGGAAATTGGTGCTTTAACGTCACACAGTTTCTGAACGAGCATTCTAAAGATAAATACAGCAGAATGGCACAATTTCTATGCTTCTTTGTATAAATTTCAGGAAAGTATTGATTATCCTCCTTCTAGTTGTCAAATATAATTGAAAAATTGGGAATTCAGATTCGAAATTCATCTTGATGCACGAAGGGGATGATATAAGCAACTGTCAGACAGAACAGCATTTGATATTTTATTTTTACTCCACATATCTACTTATTCGAATCTTATCGATCTTTATATATCCCTGATATATCAAGATTTTTGGAAAACTACGTTGCAAGTATATAAATCATACAAAGAACATTGCACATCATATAAATCTTTGATATACAAAAATAACGTAAGAATTCTTTACTTTGGCAATTGATTCACTTCAAGATACTCTCTTGAAAGACAAAAAAAATACCAAAATCGAAAATCGAGTACAGTGAAAAGAATAGCGATATTTGATTCCTGATCGGCGTAGGGTCGGTAAATGGCTGGTCTGATATCAACTTCTTCACTTGTCGTCTCCACACGTTTCTGAATCATCTTGAAGTGCCCTTGTTCCACATTTTATCGAAAAAATTGCAAATACAATCCTCAAGGATTTTACATAGCTGACCTGTTCCAAGACTCTAATCCAAAACAATATGCAAAAATATGGACTGATATCATCTCAATTCGAAAGATAATTGACAATCTCCATGTATTATACACCTCATACATTCAAATTATGCCTAATTAAGAAACTTCCCATACATTTGTGCGAAGCAACCAACACACGCATGTGCTAGAAATTTTCTCATATATTTTGAAATTTACAGTCAGATTTGAGGATAAATTTCACACACAGATACCGTAATGTATTAATCTTTTATTTTCTGATTGCTGTATCACAGGGAAAAATTTTGATTATTCTTCACAGTGCTTGTTTACTTTGAAACTTCAAAAATACATAAAAAAATCTCCAAAATCATAGGGAATCCGAGTGTTTTTTTTTTTCAGCACATTTCTCATCAGAAGAAGAAAGGGGATACTAAATTTTTTGTGAGTACTTACAAAGCGGATTATAGGTGTTACAAACCAATAAAATCGCATCGATTTTTTATTTGAGAGAAAAATTAAAAGGTCGCGCATCGGTGGCTGGAGGTGCGGTCGATGTTGCGTCGCGTGGAGAATCAATCGAATGCACCACACGATGCATCCAGATGTATATTTTCAAAACTCAATGTTGTCGCATACGGATGCAGTGGTACAGGGTATCTCGATGTTTATAGATACAAATATGATTTCACATTCGAATGTAGACATTTGGAGTTAATGATTTTTAGATGAATCATTGATGCAGTTATTTCTTCTGTTTGGATAAGTGAAAATTTTATCCCAACACTTATATTTTGTTATTTCATCAAATTGGGTGTTAAGGGGATTCATTACTCCCTGCAAAAGTTACTAGATTTCAAATTTCTGCCCCCAGTTTTCTCAGAAACGAACACATAAAATGAAAAATAATGAGTAGCTGGGTTTTTTTTTCAATAGCCTAAGAAGATGCACCTGTTCATTAAAATTGATTCTATTCATTGATTACTGAGAAAACTGGAGGGAGAGATCTAGTAACTTGGCTTGTGGTGAGTCGCCTTAAACGGTTATTGCTTACCGTAACGACGATCATATTGGGATGAAGTTCAAGGGGATGCAAGCGATTGGGCTCCTACTAATTTTTTCAGGACAAACTACGTAAACTGATTCAAAATGTTTCTCTGTGGTTACAGTATATCTTTAAATGCAAACGAATGAAAGTGCTGAACAGAAAGATATTTTTCCTCAAAAGTGCCTGAATATTTTGTACTTTCTCTTGAGAAAATTGATATGAAATCACAATTTTTGTTCTACGTTGTGCATTTCTTGTAAGGATTCTATAATATTCATATTTATCTTCGCACACACGCTGCATGAACTTTTTGGCCTAAATATTATTATGAGAGTCGGTTTTTGGGACACTCTGCAACGAATCAATACGAGCATATATCGCGTGTCAGATAGTTACTGTTATATTTCCAATTTGTTCTTCGAGAGAATTTATAAATTCGATAATATCAGGATGTATTCGACAAGTCAGACTTCATGCATTAAATGATAATCAATAATGTATATATTGACAACTAATCGCGATATTTGATTATTCTTGTCCCAGCTGTATATGGCTTAAATTCTATGTATTATCGATGTGTCTCTTCTACTCTCTATGTATGCATTGGGAATTTATGTCGATTGTTTGTACTTTTTTTCAATACTGTATCATTTCCATACATGAATGATTCATTGACGTACCTGTATTTCTTTCTTCCGAGGAAAACTGAGAGTTCGAAAAACTATACACCTCCTGTTACAGAATGGATGATACTATGAATTAGATTTGTTTTATAATAGTTTCGAGATAGGAAATTGTCACAGATTGAGTAGATTTCAGAAACAAATAGAATCTGATCAGATTCATTTTATCTTTCTCTAGGTGATGAATTTTCGGAATGGATTGATTTCCATGAGGATTCTGGAAGAAATTGGTTTTCGCTGATAGTTATATTAAGCTTTAGAGGATGAAATGACTCTAGAATTTTTTGACCATTCTTCTCGTATCCGGAATATCGAATTACGATCATCAGGGCTGGCATTTGTACACGATACGGTGGGTGCTGTACCCACCCAAAAATTCTTAGATGGTTAAATTCTGCCGTACAAAGCAACAAAGCTGTAACTCGATTTTTTGTCGAAAATGAGATTCATGTACCATTCCATTCAGAAAATTTCACTGCATCGGATGACATAAAAAATTATTTTTCAAAACAAATTGAGTTACGGCTTTCTTGCTTTGTACGGCAGAACTACCCACTTGAAAATTTTCGTGTAAAAAATTTGTAATGGGTTCCTTCAGATATGTATGTTTTATTCATCTTTTTTCCTGCTTATCAATTGGTTATATAGGGATTATTCTATGGGCACTACCCACCTGGATCCTGGTAAATTTCTCATTGATTCGGATCAGTCTTCGCATAGGAAATGAATGAGTTTCATGAAATGTCGTATGGGAATCGAATAGGTCGCATGAATCCCCGCATGGAAATAAAGTGGATCGCGCATGAGTGTTTATATCCCAGACAGTACAACGTGCCACTAGGATATTCGTGGAATGTTTCAAAAACGTACAGGAAGTTCTCAGACACATTGTGCGGTTAGAGATGAGACCCTGTCGTTCCCCATGCAAAGGCACATGCAATCCACGCGTTTTCGAGACAAAAACCTCTGCAAACGGATTGAGGATTCTTCGTGGGGATAGTTACATAAAGCCACATTGAAGAAAGAATTTTCAAAAACGATTATGGAACATTTGATTTAATCAGTGTTGCCGCGATCCAGAAAACGAGCTATCACGATCTTTACATTTCAATGTTCTTCAATTAAAATTATGGGAATTGAAAATTGGTTAAAATGTAGATTAGAACTGAAATTTGATTATGAGTTAGTTTACATTTTAATTTTTATTCAATTAACACTCCAAGCGGTTCGAGCCAGATTGGAATTCAGATCGTGTCAAGATCGAATACAGATTAATTCAAAACTTCATTTCATAGCCTCATATTTCAATTTGGATTCCCAAAAGGAGTTGACTGTTCTCAAGATTGTATTTTCACCCAATTGTTGTTACTATGGAAGAATGTACTTTCAGTTGAGCAAGGCTGGAATCTGAAGATCGTGATAGCTCGTTTTGTAGATCGCGGCAACACTAGATTGAATATTCGTGACAAAACATTTAGTTGATTCGAATGAATATCTACTGGAATAATGGTGAATAAGTACAGAATGAATGGAAATTCTATTTCGAAACAGTGCTCAAGCTACCAAAAGATATTCATTGGAATTATATAAAGATTTATTATAGGTGATAATGTGAAGAAGCGTTTCCAGATTCATCAAGGTCCCTGGTATACACTGTAAAAAAATTGTTTCTGACTTCTGAGAAAATTGACTGAATGTTCAGAATAAGCTCGGAAATGTAGTGGAAATTTTTCAAAAGTCTACAAAATTTTTCTGAGAATCCCGAAGAAAGTGGCGGTAGAAAATTATAGTCAGATTTTCTGAATTTTCAGAAGACATTTTTTTCCAATGCAATCCTCACCTGAAGCTCCGACGATTAAAAAAACAGACTTCAAATATATTTCGAATGAAAAAAATTCCAAAATTATCCCTATAATACTCCCACTTGGGATATAGAGATAAAAACACCGCCGCAGATTAAACGGTTCTTAATGAGTATAGTAATTTATATCTCATCCAAAAAGCGAGGACAAAAATGTTCCAACGGTTCCCTAATCTTGAAGGTTCATTTCGTGAATGAACAAATTAAGTTTTGTCGAAAATATTGATGATCCAAGTTACTACTACCTAGTAGCTCAACTTTCGATACTTTGTTTAAATTTTCCGCATCGATGACAATTATGAACTCGCATTCAGTGCGAAATTCATAGCTCATTTGGATCAATCTTTCCCGATTTTCTTGTTCACTGATAGTGAACAATGATCCAAGAGGTGACAAAACGAATAATATCAAGTAAAAGATGAACTCACAGTCCCCGAGTGAATTTACTAATGTAACTATGAATGAGACTTCGTGAATACGTTTCTACGGATGGCCGAGAATAGGTACAGACACGCAAACGTACATGCACCGTAAACAGTATCCTCCTGAGATCCTCTCATAAAATTTTATAAAACCTTCTGCAACCCAACCTCAATATCATATACTCTATTATGAATGCATCTCCATGCAACTACGCTAACGCATTTCTTTTCACAGATCTCTTTTTTGAAATAATTTCAGTCCAGTTGATAATTTGATCAGCGCGGTCTGATTATTAAATTCCGAAAAAATGATGAAAAATAGATCGATAAAGCTGTGAAAAATGAACCCTTACAGCAAAATGCTGAACAAATATGCAGCAAATTGTTCAAAACGTACAACAACAGTTTGAAGCAATTTGCAGGGACGTTGCGTCACCAAATGCGCAACAATACGCTGTAAATCTAGGATTTTAGCTTGAGTTGTTATCGTGTTGCTGGGAACTTGCTTGGTTTGATGAAACTCTCAATCACATGCGTAGCAACTTCACGGAAACTTGATAGACAACGTAAGAGCAACGATTGCACAGCAACTTTTGTTGTATGGGAAGACTCCTGCCGATATTGATCTTCGCGAACGTTTCTCAAGACTGTCTTGAAAACATCATCAAAAAACATTTCTATATACATGCAGTACACCGGGTCCCAAGCAGCAACAGAATTTCAAAGTATATACGAAATAGAAACGTTCGTAAAATGTACGAATGAGATCCCAGTGAACAATATGTTATCATCCGGAGCTCTCAAAGATCTCCTAAATATGTGTAAGGGTTCAGATAAACCTTTCAGAAGGTTAAGATAAAGATATCAGAATGTTATCAGATGCGTCGATTTCTGAGGAAAATAAAAGATTGCCAGAATATTATTCAAACACGAACTTTTTAAGAGGATTTTTTTCTGAGATCTGAGAAAAATGATACCATTCAGATATCAATATGATAATATTGATTACAGAGCTCTTTCAGAAGACCTCTTCAAGATCTCTTCTTCTTAAGAGTGTTCAGTGGGATACGAAGAGCATATAATGAACGTTCATAGGATGTTCATGAATGAGACTGTTTCAAATATACTTAGAACGTATATAGTACATTCGAAATTAATTCGATATTAATTCAATCGACGTTCAATTAGCGTATCTTCGTATATTCGATTACATATGTTCGATGAATATGCATAGCACCTATGAAACGGTCTCATTCGAATGTGCATACAACATATTTTGAATATTCTAAGAACGTTCATAGTATATTCTGGTGCTGCTTCAACAAAAAAACTTCACAGGCGCATTCTGCAACCAAATGCAATAATTTCTCGTCTTGAAAAATTTTTGATAAGGTTTAGTTTTCGAGATATATGTTTCATTTTTACATTTTTCTCAAATTCGAATGAGTCAAGAGCACTGTGTGTTACATACTTGAGCCTAGGGCCCCCTCAATGAGGGATGAGACAGGGGTTGGTTTGCGCGTCAGTCAATGGATAAAATTGAATAATTCATTGAGAACATGACGACAAAGTGGGATTTATATTATATTTTCGATGGATTATTCGCTCTTACTCATTGGATGATGCATAAATGAGGTACTTATTTTTTGGTTATCCCATCAATGGCGCCCGTTGTCTTATCCCTCACTTGACAAGTGAGAATCTCTACTTGAGCCTGACACCATTCGCTGAGTTAGAAAACGACGGATCTCTGAAAAAAAAATTGCACTATCCTGGAATTCTTTGTTTGGGAGCTATAATTGTTGAAGTTCACAACATATTTTGTATTTTTGCGCCACGAACGCGTGTATTGTGCAGGGGTATGATATTTTCGTGTACGTTCATATGCATTCGGCCCTATTCGGGTAACCCCGGAAGGGGCCTCTGACTTTTGTCACTTCTACGCGAGCAACGCTGCGAACTTAACGTGTCTGACAGCAGCCGAATATCCTTGCACATTGCAAGCACGTCGTGGTACTTACTAAAACGATACTTGTACCTTCCGAATAAACATATTCTTTCTTAATTATACGTGACGGGTAGTTGTGCCTCACTACGGGACCTATTTCTTAAGTTGATTGCACCGATCAACAATAATGATTTGGAGTTACTGGATTCTGATCTCAAATCGCTCAAAACTTCGAACTGGAGATCAATATAGGATCGTTAAATTTCCTTCCAAAGATTCGCGGTTCTCCAACTTGGCGAATGGTGTCAGGCCCAAGTATGTAGCACACAATTTTCTTGAGTAATTTGGATTTGAAAAAAAAAATCTAAAAATGCTCATATCTCAAAAATTAAACCTCAAACAAAATTTGATTTGATTTGATTTATTTCACGGGCTAAGACGCCCTTTAGGTACAAAAGTATGTAAACAATATCATGGCGGTTAACAAAAGAAAATTTCCAAATAAAGTACTAAAAAGTAAATTACAATAAGACACGGTGTAAATTATCACGAACCTTAAAGTATAGATGTGGAATAATACATAAATTATAATCTCACACTTTTCTTAGAGAAAGCCTTCTGGGCCGATTTTTTAAAGATTGATACTGACCCCGAAAAGAAATCAAGATCATCTTTATATGAGTTTGCCAAGCAACAGATGAGGTTGACTGGATCAGAATAAAAATAATGTGAAGTGAACATCGGAATATTGAAAAGCGAAGGCTTTCGTAGAGTCCTAGATGGTACATTGAAGTTTAAAAGAGAGAGTAGTTCAGGACAGCTGATTTGACCATTGATGATTTTGAAAATGAAAACGAGATCGTCAACCAACCTACGAGCTTCAAGCGTGGTCATGTCAAACGATTTCATTAACGGTCCATAATCATGACAGGACACGGCCATGGGAGTGAAATTTTCAAAAGCTAAGAAACGCAAAAACTTGTGCTGAACTCTCTCAATCAGTTTACAATATTCATCTTGGTGAGGCGACCAGATCTGGGACGCATATTCTAAATTAGGTCTGACAAGAGCATTGTATAGTGTCAAGAGTGTTGAGGGTTCTTGAATATTCTTGAATACCAGAAATTATTGCACTTTGGCTGAAGAATACACCTATGAAGTATTTTCAGGGGATTACGAAACACTCGGTATGGTCTCATTATGTTTTCGTATGGGTCTACTGCACGCAGGAAAAAATTTTTACTGAAAATGCGATTCCGAAAAATCTGCTTTGCTAAATCAGCAAAGCGGTTGCTGTTACAGCAAAAATATTGCTATTCCAGCAAGATATTTGCTAATTCAGTCAAATCTTCTAGCCCTCTGTATATCCACAATTCCAGATTGTTGAATGGCAAGCGCTTGTTAAAAGAACAAGTTTTTGCTGTAATATCAATTTTTTTGCTAATTCAGCAACCAGTTTTGCCATATCGGCAAAGCGAATTTTCGAGGTTTGCTGTTTCATCAACTTTTTTTCTCCGAGTGTGTGAGAAGTAAAATTTACTTTCATCGCGAATATTAGATCGTGATTTCAAGATGCAGCCAAAACTAGCATCAACTAGCACAATGGAAAAAACTGAAATTTATTCAAATTCCCAAGTAAGATGCAGCCACATTCAGTTGACCTTTCTACAGCTTGAATAAAATATGTGAACAATGTGAATTATATGAATACATCGCGATTGACCGCTAAGAGGGTCAATGTCGAAAATTTCATTGACCCTTCAGACTGCGCTTCGAGCATGAAAGGATTTGGAACTCAATGCGGTTTGGGTTAATGTGATTAGATAATTCTTGAAATAGGTGAGACTCGCATCAACCTCTTTATTGTGACTCATCGATATGTATTCAGGGGGTATAGGTCACAGAAAACAATGCACTCACAGATTTGATGTACGCGTATCCACTCTCTTAAAGAAATCGATGGGTCTTTTATATGATATGGTTATGAAAAAGCGAGGAAAGTGCAAACACTTGTGACTTGAAGGGTTTCAAGAACATCACAGATACCTTTTAGGTTTGATCTAATTTGTACTTGAGTCGATTAATATTTTGACAGAAAATTCAGTGTTGAAAAGGAGATTAATAGGAAAAGAATTTGGAGAAATATTTTTGAAATGTTAGATCTGATCGTCCCTGATGGTCCAACACGCTGATAGAGATTAATGAGCAAATTTCAGAAGAATATTCATCCATACAACCCCCATATTTGCAAGTCTCAGAAAAACAAGGTTGAGAAACGCAAACAAGTGTTATGTTTTTGAATCGTCAGCAACATTGTAATTCATCTTATTGGATAATCTTGAGCGTGCTTGAATGTTGCATGACATTTCATGAAATTCTTTTGCATTCTTGAAGTTTTAATTATAAAGAATCTCAAAGTATGTAAACAAATCTTTGTAGGTGGGAAGAGAAATCCTTGAGAACTCCATTGAAATGTGTATTTCATTTCATACTTGTACCCACGAATGATAATCAGTACATTCAAAGTGTTCCCTCTTCTTTCATAATACATCAACCGAAATACATAATTTGTTTCATTGGTATCAGTCAACGTGAAATTCATGCTGCGAATAACATTGAAGTTGGAGAACTTTCACTCGATGCGCATTTTTGTAAACTTCCAGGTACTTTACTTTTAACAAGATTCAAACATATTGTGTCCTTCGCAAATAGGATAATGAAAATGAAAAAGATTTTGTAGTTTATACGTTGAATGTACAGGCAAATCCCTTGTAAAGTATTTTGCTTGTACAAAATTTTGATTTATACCCATAAAACAGAAATGTTTCCATAAGATTTAAAAATCAAATTCAAAAACCAGGGCAAGTTTGTGATTTTTTATAAATTGTATGAGGAAATTGTGGGAAAATGGAAAGTCCTTTACTCCATGCTAAAGAGCTTTCTCACACAGCAACAATTACTCTCTCTCCGTGTAATAATTGATGAATTTTTCAATGTTTTCTCCAGGGGCGCAACAATTTAAGACTATGAATGGTTGCTCAAAACACTTCACTATCGGTGATTGAGAAAAGAATGAACTTGAACGCATTTGGCTGCTATAGTTTGGTTTATTTGGATGTTTTTTCTGGTTTGTGGGAAAATGCTCAAAATTATATATAACTTATATACAAGGTGTCCCAGAATTCACCACTCGTATTTCTATGGCGTCTTCTGCAACCAAAATTCAATAATTCCCCCTTTTAAAAATTTTTCTGAAAGCCTAGTTTTGAAGGTATGAGCATTTTTAGATTTATTTTTGTCGAATCCAAATCATTCAAAAGCACTACATACTTGAGCTCGCCACCATTCGCCAAGTTGAAAACCGGTAGATCTGTGAGGAACATCGAACTATCTTATCGATCTTTGTTTCGAACCTATAATAATTGGGAGTTGCTGGATTCTGATTGGCTGAAAGCCAAAAAATTTCAAATCGCTATAACTTCGAATCGGAAAATGAAATGTTCAGTAGACTGTTTCAAAAGAATCGAAATTTTTTTTCTTCGAACCCCGTACATAAAAACTTTCGAGGAGGTGTAAAAAGACACCTGTGGGAAGCAGAGCTCTTGATATTAATATTTAGAGGTCGCGCGTCGCACTTTTTCATTTCCCATTTAAATACCACGGGAAAAAATGTTTTTGAAGTTTGGAATTTTTTAACTCCTTGAAGTGTTCACTGAACTGCCAAGACTATAACATATTCTCAAAGAGAATTAAACGTCCTACAACAAAGGTTCTCCCGAAATTTTCGATAATCCTACTCCTTCAAAAGTTATTCAAGGTCAAAGTTGAACCTATGAAGAAATTTATAGCTTTTCCCACTTTTTGTTAGATTTATCAAAAAATGTATCTATCTTCTTGCAAAATTTAGCTTTGATTAATATTTTTCGGAGTATTTTTGTAGTTCTGAGAGTGTTGTTGAAGTTTGAATCGTTTATAGAAATGAAACGAGAATTCAAACTCACAAAATCTGTGAAATCATTGTTATTTATTTTGTCGAATTGGCTCCTTAGAACTGGGAAGATCGTTTGAAATGTGTACTGCAGCATTTTAGGTCTCCAGCAGCTAGGTATTCCGTTATTCGATTACTTATTCATTTCAATAAACGATTCGAACTTCAGCAATATGTTCTCAAAACAGTGTTCAGTTCCCTTTTTCCCACAGATCCGCCGTTTTCTAACTTAGCGGATGGTGTCAAGCTCAAGTATGTAGCAAACAATGCTTTTGAATGATTTCCCTGGTGAAAATTTCCACCCGCTGGAAGCGAACTTTGAAACCAATGAAGCGTAAAATGTTTCAATTTCCTCTCCTTTCGCGCTTAGATATTTTTCCATTTACTACCCCGCGTCGCTTCATACCCTTCTTACGCTCCCATTTTCATTAGGGTTGGATTTGAAACAAAAATCTAAGAATACTCATATCTCAAAAACCAAGCCTCAAAGAGGATATTTTCAAACGAGAACCTATTGACCTATTGCACTTTGCCCGGATAGCATCGGGAGGTTTTCTAAACATTCACAAAACGTACTTGCTCACGCAGAGAACGTTCAAATGAGATCCCAGGACGTTCTAAGAACGTCGCATGTACGTCCCAGGGACATACAAATGTTCCGTAATGTTCTATTTATCTTCACCAAGCGACGTTTTGGGGATGTGTTCAATAAAGGTGTCAATGACGTTCTGCGATACTACACATGTGTTTGTAAAGGTTAGTTTCCATGAAAGTACGTTTGGGAAACGTAACGAGAACGTCCCGTGGTAAATGAAAAATACGTACTGGGAACGTATTCAGGTGTATCAACGTCCTCTGAACGTACTTAAACCTACTCTCCGGAGACGAAGCGCGCAGGACTAAGGTTATGTTTCTAAAACGTCCAGAGGACTTTCAATGCTATCTGGGTGACTACAGGATATTCCAAGAGGTGACTTTTGGAAAACCCTGCATAATTCAATACAGTTTACGTATAATGTACATATAATTCTATATAAATTGGAAATCTTTCCACTCCCACCATTACAATCGAAGAGGCGCGCTGGCAGCCTTTGACTCCCCATTGTTGAGCCTCTACTTTCCTCATTTTTAGGACGGCTTCGTTCTCTCTGACGCACATAGGGCCAAAACTGCCAATTACGACGACAAAAATATAAGGGGCCATCGGATTTGCTTGAAACTCATTACTGGGGTTTTTTTTTGGTCGCTGATTACAAATCCGTTATCAAAATTCCAGAATTCAAAATGGCGTATCCAATATGGCGGACAAAAGTTCGAAAATTGTTGGGATTTCCTTCAAACTCGTGTCTGAATAGTTTTGGGGATTGCTGATTAAGTATTTGTTGTCAAAAAACCTAAATTCAAGATGGCGGGTTCGATATGACGGAAGAAAATTATAAAAAGTCATCAGATTCCCTTCAAACTCAGTACTGGGACGTTTCTTGCGTCAGCTGATTACACTCCTGATCATTATCACCATCATTATCGAAAGTTTGATCATCAGCACAACAGAAAGTAGGCGGTTTCAACATGCTCAATACGATGCTATTAAATTGGGCTGTATGTTTTTGAGGTTTTTTTCGCTCATTTGTCACAATAGGATCTGAGGATACCAGCATCCAGTTAAATATGTCACTATTCCTGTTAATTCTCGAAGTTCTTCTGGAATAATAACGTCTCAATCTTTCATACTCTTTATGGCCCGTCTCAAGTATATCTTCTGATAGTTGACCCAGTGGCAAAGGTAAAACCGATGAATTTTAGCCGTTTGGTCTGCCATATTGGATTCACCATTTTGAATTGGGGAATTTCGATAACAGATTCTTAATTAGGGACTCTGAAAACCCCCGAGAAACAAATTTCGAGTGAATTAGATAATGCCTTATGATTCTGACAAATTTTTCGTGATTGCTACTACGTGATCTGAGAAACCTTCCTTCACAAAAAATTGATAGATTTCTTTAGGTGGAGACGGGTGGAGCCGGGTTTGTTCCATTTCGTAGGTAAGGCTTTCATCTGCAACCTTCAATATGTAAGGTGACGGAACCAAGCGGAACTTCTCACTTTTTCCTCAAAAACCAAACGAATTTGAAGATGCAAAGGTATAAAAATCACATGCAATTATTGCTCTGTTATAATTTGTTATTCAATGAATTGATATTCTACTGATTTTTCGTATATTCTTTATACTTTTAGTAGTAGATTCCATTTTTGAAGAGTTCAATCGGTTCATTTTTCGAGACACAGCGTCTCTTTGAACATAGTTGGTATTTCACTGTCTCTGCCTCTCTAAAATCTTTGGAGTGAGATTTCACTCTTTAGCCAGCCAGAAGTGAGCCTGTCGAATTTTCGAGTGAAATGTCCACTCTTTTAAAGTGATATTCTAAGGTTTGAGGTTGGAGACTCACAGCCACTCCAATTTTAGAGTGAATTTTCCGGTCTAAAAGAGTGAGGGTTCACTCGAAACGAGTGAAAATCCCACTCGAAGCGAACTGACTCACTTCTGACACTTAGTGGAGTGAAACGTGCGATTTTTCACTCTTTCAGATTCAGAGAGTGGTCATGCGAATGATACCTCAGGGATGAGTACTTTTGAACTGGCACAAAAGGGCAGAAGGGAGGGAATTACATCTTCTCACGTCTGAATTCTAATACTTGAAACATTACTTCACTCATCTCAATGGTCAAATATCCCCAACTACAAACTCCATTTTCTGAATTTTGTCGTCGTACACTGAAAAAAAGGCTGGGAACAGTTATCAAATGATATTTTTTAATATGACGAATCGAATATTCGATAACATCAATCGAATATTCAATAATGTTTGTAAATTATGTTTATAATTATCGAATATTCTCACAATTCATTTTGTCCTCAACGAAATGATCGATCTTCATGAATATTTCTACTGAACGACTAAATCATTTCCTGGCATTAATGAAATTCCCCTCGATCTTGGTTGAATTTGTACAAAGATCGTAACTCTCCGATTCATTGGAATTTTATCGAGAAGAAATCTTGGTCTGGTCCAAAATGAGGATCTGATGAAAAATTTAGAGCAAAATTTGGCAGAAAACGTCAAATTAGACCCACAAAGCGATCAAATTCTTGTGTTCCCGACATTATAACAGCCTTCTTTTCACTGAAAAGCCAAACATATAAATTTTTTCTATCAATTCTTTCAGACTGGTCCACGATGTTATGCTGGATGATTCACCCACGTCTTCACAAGGAAGCGATGCAGAGGTGGCACGATCCTGTGACGCAATGGCCGTTGATTCTGAAGACGACGAAGTGGTCGTTATTCATCGGCATGATAATCAAAGTGGCCATACGTCTCCTGATTACAGTGAAGACCTTGATCCTAATGGTTCCATAATAGCTGACAGTGATTTCAGGTAAATCAAAAGTTTCAGTAATTCCAAACCTGTAAGTATTATCCCAGGACTAACGTAAGGGTAGATATATCTCTCTCAACGATGATACCTCGCTCCATCTCCTATCAGAATATTTATTTTATGAACTAATTGACATTATGATTTTGAGAAAACTTGTGGAATGACCTGATATTTCAAAATTACAATGATTTGTACTGTGATCTTTTCTGACCAAATTCTCAAGAAATTCAAGAATTTTCTTCTCTTCAAAGAAGTATGAAATCTAAAATCCTATAATTCAAACAATTCAATCTTCATGCGCACTTGACAAGCTAGAGAAAGAACGTACTCACGTTTGAATTATCAAAAGAGCTGAAATACCTGTGAATTTGAAAACAGTGAGATCCGGAACAACGAATGTTTAGTATATAAATGAAAATAATGAGTACGAAAAATTCGAATGAGAACAGAAAGTTGTGAAAAATCAGAGAAAGGAGGTGGAAATGAATTCACTTCAAAAATTGATAATCGTAATGAGAAGAGAGAAGACGAAAAATGTTTAAAAATTCTCGAATGATAGATGAAGTTTCAGTCTCAGTAAAAAATAAAGAAAATAACGTAAACTGAGACAAAAGTCATAATGAAATGGGTTGAAAGAAAGAAATCATTCATGAAGATAAGGAGTGCAGGAAAACCATAGCCGGATGAACTGTATGAATATACGCTCGCGAGGGAAATGGTGGTTTGAATAATGAACAACCAGAAACTTTATCCACATCGAGTTGATATTCATTAAATAGAGAGCAATATAATTTATCTGATATAAATTTTGTAATGTATCGATGTACATTTAACTTTCCTCTATTTGGATCTCATAAATTGAATTATTCCTATATATTGCTGGTTTTTTTTTTAATGTATCTAAAAATCTTAGTGAATATTTATGATTGACTCAAAAAGAAAAGAAGAAAAAAACAAGTATGCAGGCGATTAGATGTCCATTGGATATCCAGGATATTTGGAATATTTGACGGATATTAGACGGACATTAGACGGACATTTGGATATCTATTGGATATCTGATGGATGCTTTACCCAAGTGTGCTGTATGGGAGAAATCTTGCACTGACAGTTCAATTTAAGGTCTACTTTTGAACCGGTTTATTCTATCTCTCTTGTCTCACAAAAATCCAACTAAACGTCCACTCAGAATTGAAACACTGAGAAAAATTTAGAATCAAATTTATTATGATGCTTTGTAAAGGAACCCATTGAGCTTATAAGTAATTGGCCAGAAAATAACAATGTTTTTTGGTAAACTTCGCTGTAGAGTCAGCTGTTCCTTCATTTCTCTCACCCCATAACAAGTTGAACTTCAAATTCCTGTTCATGTAAATCTGAAGCATTTTCGTGTGATACGCTAAGAGCAAAAGTGACACCCAAATTGTTGTCAAACAAAAACAGGACAGGAACTTCTGAGAGCAAGAATGGAACGAAAAAGCGACTACAGAAATCTCCGGGCAAAAATGAAACCCTGAGAGACCTCGAGCAAAACGGAACCAGCGCATAATCAGGGTTTCATTTTTCCCCGGAGATTTCTGTAGTCGCTCTTTCGTTCCATTCTTGCTCTCAAAAGTTCCTGTACTGTTTTTGCTTGACAAAAATTTGGGTGCCACTTTTGCTCTTAGCGTATCATGTGTCTTATGATACACAAATTTCAAGTTATAAATAGACTCACGTGCAAATTTTTCATTTCTGTAGTCTGTTTGGCGGCTTGAGCAGCAGAGGTCGATCGTCAGGTGGCGTAGGCCCAGGACCTGGAGGAGGATCGATCGGCCGAGTAACCGGCCGGGATAGTGTCGTCAGCGATGCAGGAGAATCCTGTTCGAGCCTAAGTTCTTGGCCAACTCCGGAACATGTACCGGCATTATCGACGAATCGTCCCGGAAGTGGTGGTGGTAGCGGAATGGAACGTAAACGACGGCGATTGCCAGAAATTCCTAAAAATAAAAAGTGTAAGCATGAAATGAAAATAACTTTGTTCGAAAGAGATAATTTTTATTAATTTTCCTCCCGAAAACATCCCACATAGCACAAATGTCTCAGTAATATCTCCAGAATATTCTGGAGACATTGTAATATTGTCAGAATATTCTGGAGATACACAGTAAAAAGTGAAACTGAATGTCAGCCTGAATATCAACTTAAAACTGCAGCCAAAAGTAGCCCTATTCCAACTGAAAGTGAGCCCCAAAAACAAATGAAATTAAGTTGGAATCCCGTCTCAATTTGAAATTAAGATGGAAGTCCAATTTAATTCCATTCATTTTTGGGGCTCACTTGCAGTTGGAATAGGGGTGCAGTTTTAAGTTGATATTCAGGCTGACATTAAGTTCCACTTTTTACTGTGTATTACTGAGACATTTGTGCTATATGGGATCTTGAAGTCTTGAAGTAAATTTGAAACAACAAAAGAATATTTCTTTCTGTCCAACGCACAATACATTTTTCCTACAATCCTTGTTTCGAAAATTTGAAATTTTTTCACCTACATTGCAAGATGAATATTTTCAAAGATGTAAGATGTTGATTTAAGATGTATGAAAATATGTCAAGCATTTTTAATATAAATGTACTCAATCGTCACTTTCTCCTGTCGATCGGAACGACAACTGTTTCTTGAGAAATGACCTTCGGTATCATAGATTTTCTATCCCGATTACTCGATTCTTCCTTCACTGGAGTGGAAGATATCGAAGATCAAACCACAAAATCCAACAACCGCAATAAAAAAATAAAGTTGATTTTTTTATGTCAAGGCACATGGGTATGAATCAGTTACTTCTCTGAGTCGATGTTGTGTGATATTCTGTTATTGAGAAGTTTCAGAGAGTATTGATAGATCGTTTGATTAGCGAAGTACCAATTTAAATATGCTATCTTTTTGATTCGATATATACGATCCCTTTGTGATGACGAAGAAAACATAAGTTTCTATCATTTACGAAAGAGTGAATCACAAGCTCACGATATTGATTCGTGAAAGAAGATCAGTTATTTATGTGATTCATGATGATCAGGCTGTGTAGAAATTCATAATTAAAATAAGTATTTGATTATTATATGGGATTAATCGTGCAAAGAAATAGGTTTCTGTGATTCAGTCGTCGTAATTCTATATGATCATCGGTAAATTCTTCGTTAAAGTGACGGTTGAAATATTGTTTGTGGATCAGTTTTGGTATCGTTCCCTTGAATTGCATTGCTACAAACTTTGGACAAATTTGTGTGCAAATTCTTTTAAGATCAGAGAATGAAGCTCTTTGATAGAAATGAAAAGTGATGTTAAGGTATGTCCAAAATGAGTGTCAACACGTCTATCCAGTTGTTCAGTTACAGATATCTTTCAGACAAGTTGAGGTTAAGACCAATTCTTGTCCAAAAATTCGTCTAAAAAATATTTTTCAAGACACAAAATGTTCACTGGATATCCCGTAGAGAGGATCAATGAAATGAAATAAGACGAGAGGAATTTGATTCCTATGGTTTAATAATCGCGTATTATATTGATGATTTTGTTAACAGCTGCACCTATACATACCTCGATGTCGTTGGCGGATGAACTCAGTGCAGCTACGAGTTCCAGTTCCAGTCGGAACCATCTTATGTTTCGAAAGTGTCATACGAGACTACGCCATGAAGATAGTTCTCCAGATAGCGAAAGAATGGCCACCGATAGTGGCCATTCAACCGCACATTCTCCGGATAACGGGCCGAAAAGCGTATCGCCAATCCCTTCGTGCAATACGTTACAAAATACCGATTCGGTATCTCCTAGTAGCACACCAGGTATGTAGGGTACTCCGAAATAAGCCTAAACTACAATCATTTCCGATTATTTTGTGGGGCGTTGTTCATATATGGGTCCATTTTTCACACCATAGATTTAGAGTAAAGTGGGGTGAGATGACGCACTTTCCTGCTTCAGTCCAGCTTCAAACAATGAATAAAATCTCGTTCACTCAAGAAAGATATGAAGATTCACTTATAATTTCTATATCTCCCTTGAGTGGACGAAATTTTATCTATTATCCCACACGGAAAATAATGCCCATGTAAAAATGACATGAAAAGTGAGGTAACGATGTAAAATACCTAATACACAGTCCTGTTGGATTTACATTGTTATCATACTTCGCAGCAATGCTACGCCCATTTACTTCGGTAACAATGTAAATATAGCATAGATTACAACGTCAATTTTACTTCAATTGTATTTATGTGAGTAGTTATGTTGAATTAACAATAATCAATGTAGAATTTACATGGGACTTTTTCCGTGCATACTGTAGCGAAGCGGGAAAGTGCATTATGTCACCCTGATCTACTCTATGTGAAGTTTTCCTCAGAGAGCTTCTACGGGCACAATGAAATTTGAGTACCTCACACACATCCGTGGATGACTAATTAATCGTAATAGCTGTTTTAAGGTAGTTCTCCGGGAAAATTCAGGATCAAATTAGAAAAATTATTGTCAAGCGGAGCACCGAAGTCGAAGGGATTCGATAATCATATTCGTTGGGACTTATATTCTTATTTATGACAAAGAAAGAACCAACTCGAAGTATAAATGAACAACCTTGTAACAACAACGCGAAATTTGACATGGTTTTTTTCTTAAAAAATTTTTCTTTTTGATCCGTTTATGACTTATGAGGGCTCATTTTGTTCCTTGTGAGATTTAAAAATCCTTTACCATGGGGATTTTTTTATATGAGTCATCATGACACTGTCACACGCTTTTGTTTATTAATAGCAAAATGCATTCCCATAAACAAAAGCGTGTGCCAGTGTCATGATGACTCATATAAAAAAATCCCCATGGTAAAGATTTTTTAAACCTGACAAGGAACAAAATGAGCCCTCATAAGTCATAAACGGATCAAAAATAAAAATTTTTTAAGAAAAAAACCATGTCAAATTTCACGTTGTTCTTACAAGCTTGTTTTTGTTTATACTTCGAGTGGTTCTTCTATTGTCATAAATAAGAATTCAAGTCCCAACGAATATGATTATCGAATCCCTTCGACCTTGGTGCTCTGCTTCACAATAATTTTTCTAATTTGATCCTGAATCCTCCCGGAGAACTACCTTAAAGGTTCTGGAAGTTGTTCGGGCTTCAGAAGTATACTCTACACATCAATCGTGGAAATTTTTCTCGAAAAACAGTGGTAGCGAAGTTCGTAAATGAACAACCAACTCTTCACCATGATGATCTGGTGAAAGTTTTCTCAATTTTCTATAGAATACAACAGCCAGAACGCAGAATATATTCTCGAAATGTGGGGAAATTCTCCCATTTTTGATGAAACAAGTATTCCTTTACACTCGGGAGGCAAAATACACTTTATCTTTAGAAAAACTTGAAATTTGCAGAATTTTTCTTAAATTTGAATGCTCAACATCAACATGAAATTTCAATTGAGAGAAAAGTTTTGAGAGGTATAAAATTTCAATTGAACCCACGAATCACATTATTCGCACGTAATTGAAATGATCCCTTTCTTGAATTTTGGAGAAATAGGTAGCGGTGGTGTACCATTTACTCAACTCGAACTTCTCGAAGCTACTCATCGAGGGCTACATAAATTCATACCCCGTCATCACGATGAGATTGATCTAGAAATTGGCGATCCAATTTACGTGCAAAAGGAAGCGGACGATTTGTGGTGTGAAGGTACGTTATCAAAATGACGCGTAATAGAATTGAAAACCTACTGTTTTGGAAGTGGATTCTGGATATTTTTGAAAAATTTTGAACTTTCAACAAAAGTTGCTGTGCAATCGTTGCTCTTATGTTGTTTATCAAGTTTGCGTAAAATTGCTGGGAATTTGCTACGCACGTGATTGAGAGCTTCATAAAACCAAGCAACTTCTTAGCAACATGACAACAACTCAAGCTAAAATCTTAGATTTACAGTATATTGTTGCACATTTGGCGACGCAAGGTCCCTGCAAATTGCTTCGAACTCTTGTTGTACGTTTTCAACAATTTGCTGCATATTTGTCAAACATTTTGCTGTTAGGGTTGTTATCCGTTTTGCACCCCAAGAGAATCACAATCTCCGAAAACATTCAAGTGCATTTGACTTTCTCAAGAGTTTATGTTTTCTTCGGATACACGGAGAAAAAGGAATAGTTGCAGCAACTACTCAGTGGTCAAGACAAGTACCGCATTAGCTGCTACAATATTTACGTTAGTTAGTGCAACTATCGAGTGAATTGTAGCAGCTAATGCGGTACTTGTCTACTCTAGTAGATGGTCGGAAAACCGACTATTCAAGTACACAGTAGAAAATTTTGTGTACTTTGAACACACGTGCATGTCCCAAACGGTCCACTCAAAATTTGTGTTAAATATTGACACAATCCCACATAGCACAAATGTCTCAGTAATATCTCCAGAATATTCTGCAATGTTCTGGAGACGTTGTAATATCGTCACAACATTCTGGAGATAATACTGAGACATTTGTGCTATGTGGGATCTTTCGATTTGACACTCATCCGTGTTGATTTCCAACACGAATTTTGAGTAGACCATTTCTAACACAACATTTTTCACTGTGTATAGTTGCTGCAACTATTCCTTTTTCTCCGTTCACTGACAAGCAATACTTCGTCGCACAAATTACACCGCCCTGTAAAAAATAATCAACCAAAATAATATTTCAATTCAGGCAGCTTGGATTTTTCATTTGATACAACAAAACAGTTTTCTCAGTGCATGTTTTTTAAGGATACAATGAAAGGTTTGAAAAAAAGTAGGTGACTACAGCCTACAGTTGAAGTCATTGGACATCGACAAACCAGACTGAATATTGTGTGAAATGCTTGACGCTATAGATTGAACTAGGATAAATTAATAAATGATAAATGATGATGGATGATGATGATTCATGGCGATTAATGATAATGATCATTGATCAATAACAAAATGGCGACATTTAAAACAAAAGGTTCAGAAATCGTGCTCTGTTTCGTTGAAAACCGGAGGGGAAAAGAGAAGTTGTCATTATGAATAAATAATCCTAGTTCCGGGGATAGCTACGATAGTTTTAAACATATCCAACATTCGGTAATCAATACATTGCGAATTACTGTAGACAAAGAAACCAATCTTTCCAAAAGTGAAAGATCCCCTGGCGAAAATGAAGCGAGCTCTAAGCGTGCATATCCACCAAATTATTCTCTAGAGGTTATCTAATTCTCTTCACTAGACATATTCGAAAAGAGATAGATAACCTCTGAAGAGTAATTTGGCGGATATCCACGCTTAGAGCACGCTTCATTTTCGCCAGGGTATTTTATCGTTCCGATGAGTATTCAATCGTTGTATCTATTCCCACTGAGCATTTCCGTTAGAACCTCGTATTAATATTGATGCGATCTTGGAAGTACCTGTTTTTCAATTTACAAATGCAATATTACAAAAGTAACTCACAGAAATATTGTTGGAATATCACTTGACAACGTAACATCGCTGTAATTTACTTGTCATTAAATCCTGTAATATTACTGTTGTAATTCTCATGACAGGTACTTTCAAGATCGCATCAATATCGCTGCAATATTAATGCAAGGTTCTAACAGAATTGCTCAGTGGGTTAATTCTGACATCCACGCAAACCCAAAGAGGGTGTCAGATACCATGGCTGTTAAAAAAGAGCGCGAACCACTTCTATTGTAATTGCAATGATAATGGATAACTCATATCCCCAAGAGAACACAAACCTTCAGGAACGTTCATTGAATGTTCCTGGAGGTTCGCGAACGTTTAATCAACGTTCCTGAAGGTTTGTGTTCTCTTGGGGATATAATCTCTACTGAATTATATATTCTTTTGATGATTTTTCCACTTGAGATATTTTATATTGATGGTGGGCACCCCCCGAAAGGAAATCCTGAATACGTACCTGAATTTATCCATATTGCTCCTAATTTTTGGAATAAATTTGAATATTGAGCAGGATTTCAGACTTGTTGTAAAAAAATTACAGAACATTTTTAACTATAGTCCATTTCTCTCAATACATACCCACACAGCAAAAAGAGTTCTGAAAGAATTCTTTAAGAATCCCACATGAATTCTTGAAGAACTCCATAACTCGTCCGAAAGAATTCAAAAAGAATTCTCAAAGAATCCCCGGAATGTCAGTTCAGAATGAATTGCTGGGGGAGTTCTTTTTCTCGTCCAAAAGAATTCTTAGAGAATCCCAAAACAGTTCGCAAAGAGGTCTTGAAGAATTCATAAAGAATTCTACAAGAGTTCATGAAGAATTCTCCAAAAGTTCATTAAGAATTCTATATGTGCTTTTCAAAAAATTTGAATAATTCATTGAAACACTCCAAAAACTCTTCAAACCGTTCACCCGAGCATCCCGGGATATTGTGGAAGAGTTGAAAGAATTCGTTACAAATTCATTGAAAAGTTCAAAGTGAGTAATTCTAATCGAACTGAAAAAGATTCAACACAAATCCATAACAATATCGAAGGATGCTATGGAACAGACATTCGGATACTGGTGTATGTATATTTAGTCACTCTTCGACCTTACAGTGAGGTGTCTCCATGTATGTGCAAGATTTCATTGCTTGATCTCAGTTAACAGAAAGAAAATAGCGTCACAGACTCAGCGACGGGATTGCAGAAATGTTTTCAAGGGCCATATTTTGATTTTACCAGACTATTTCTAAATACATTGAAATGTGATCAACCATTAGCAGTGTGAAGGACATGTAAAAAAATTGAAAGTATTTTTATCGGGTAATGTGAAGCATTAAATGTATTTTATAACTTGACGCAAGATACATTTAGAATTGATGTCATACAAAACTATTTGCTAATAAATTCTGAAATTCTTTATACGATAAAACATTCCATTATAAATCGCTGTAACATTTCAATCAAGTCAAGTTTCAGCGAGTTGATGGAAATGAATTTGAAAAATTAGGAAACTTATAAACAGAGATGGGCATCCTCAATCACTTTTTGTACTCAAGGTACTTTTCTCCTGTCAAGTACTTTTATATTTCTATGAAATAAATAGAAATTTTCAACATCAACTTAAAAAGTACTTGATAAGACTTCTTTTTGAATTCTTCACAGAGCTCTTTAGGAGTTCTTTTGGACGAGAAAAAGAACTCCCCCAGCGATTCATTCTGAACTGACATTCCGGGCATTCTTTGAGAATACCTTGCGAATCATTATGAATACTTCATGAACTCTTTTCTGAGCTCTTTAAGAACTCATTTAGAATTCTTTACGATCTGATTGGATTCTTTATGAATTCTTTAAGAACTCTTATCAAAGAATTCATATTGAATTGTTTTTATAGAGTTCTTTGCGAATCCATATGGAACTGTGGTGCTGTGTGGGTAGTTTTAGTATTGCATAAAAATTCCATCCGTAAATTCCTGTCAAATTTTATCTAGCGTATAGAAGAAAACAACTAACTCAATTAGGGATGTCAAACCGGTTATAACCGAAACTGGTTGACCGGTTTTCAGGGTAGATTTTGAACTAACCGAAAACTGGTCAATTAATTGGGTAACCGGTTATCTAGGACCAAGTTTTCAAAAGCTCGAAAAACTCACGTTTGTATGTGCCTGAATGATAAGAGACTAATCAAACTATAGTGATTTTGATCTTTATAATAATTAAAAATCAGCTGAATGAACGTTTTTGGATTTTGACCTTTTGAGAGGCTTGGAGCTCATCTCACATTTTCGTAACCCACTCGAATTATTGTTGGCGATGCATAAAAACCTTTTAGTACATTTTTGGTATTCCACAGAAGGTTCTCAAGACATCCACAAAGTTTTGATCAAAGTTGTGTTGATGGAACTGTTGTACACACATTTGTACACTGAGAAAAAGGATTAGTGAACTGAACGAAAACGTAGTTGACTCAACTACGTGAGATTTTGAATGAAACTTCTTCTGTGATTTGTTGACGTTGACACACATTGGTTCATAAAATCAATTGATATGTTCGAGACAATGAAAGGTGGCGTAGTTGAGTCTACAATTTCTAAGTCATTTAAACTAAGAATTCGTTGATTCATTCATAAATTATTCAACTACGCGTGGTGGTTAATGGCACTTTCATTTTTTTTCAGTGTAGCATATATGAGTACACGTTGAGAATAATACGTTCTTCAAAAAGCAAGTTTGATATGTAATTAATTATTTTTCGCAAGTTACTTGAGGTTGATTGGAAATCTTCGACATGATTTTGAACTCACCAACGAATCTCATACCATCACTATATGCGCGAATTGAAATCAATGTAATATCATTTGTTGAAGGAATGAATGTTGAAATCCAAATATTTTTTCTATTCGAAATAATTTATTATTTATTAAATGGATGTGTTTGCATAAAGAGATATATGATTATTTGTTTTTGTAATCACTTATATTCGTTTGTGTGATATTTATGTATATGAATACAACAATTTTCAGTCAAAATTTAGTATTTCATTATATAGTTCTTCATATAAGTGAAACAACCACCGGTTAACCGGTTATTTGACATTCCTAAACTCAATGTTTTTTTTTACATTTGTTTCTACTGTCGATTGATATATTTTTCAATTCCCAAGGGGTCAATCTACGAACGGGTCGTCAAGGTATCTTCCCTTCGGCCTACGCCGTCGACATGGACTACAGTGATTTTGATCCCACAGCGCCAAAAGTCAAACGAGAAAGATATCTTCTCGGTTACTTGGGTTCCGTAGAGACCTTAGCGCACAAAGGTACCGGAGTTGTGTGCCAGGCCGTGCGTAGGATTGTAGGGAATTCCTCGCAGGAATCACCCATTTCGCAAAGTTGTATTTTAGAAGTATCCGATCAAGGACTTCGTATGGTTGACAGAAGTAAACCACGGGTGAGTGTAAGTTGAAGAAACGTATCATATCTTTTGAGATATTGTCTTCAAATCTATTTCAATTTTGTATGACATTTGAAAATTAATTTTCAAATTTTCAAAGTTCACAAAAGCATATATGAGGATTATTTGTTCATTTGTTTGTAGAAAAACCAAGGAGGACCGTGTCACGATTACTTCTATTCGTTGAAAAATGTTTCCTTTTGTGCTTTTCACCCGCGAGATCATCGCTATCTCGGTTTCATCACGAAACATCCAACTCTGCAAAGGTTTGCTTGCCACGTGTTCATTGGTCAAGAATCTACAAGGCCCGTCGCCGAAGCTGTCGGGTGAATATCTGTCTATTAATTCGCTTGTTGCAAGACTGATCAATGGAAATGGTGTGCGGAATGAAAACTTATTCCAAATTTTCGGAGAAAATGTGAAAAGAAACGATATTTCAGGTGCCCGTATGGAAATGTTTCGTTAAGGGGTATAGCCACTGTAGGAGACTCAACGTAAGGAGCGTATACATCATTTTTTGTATGAAATGATTGTTTATATTCAATGTGATTATATATAAATTTGATACACATGTCAAAGTACCGTAAACTGGGGTTACTTTGTGACACACGTCATGAACTCTGAATCGTTGTCTATGCAGTTTTTCACGTTTCTAATCGGTTTTCTATCATTCTCTTTTCCCAAGGAAGATTATTCTCGTACAATGATAAAACCAAATATATGTCAATAAACGTGGAATTCCATGTCACAATCCCAGACAGCACTGTAGGTGCTCGGAATGTTTTAGAAACGTGCTGGTGATTTCGCGACCTCTGATTCCAACAATTACGTTTCTAACACATTTTTGAAACTTACATTGTTGAAACATTCATATGATTCATGAAAATTCCCCATTTCGTCGCTAACCTACGCCAACCTACAAATCATTCATATTCAAAGTTTAATATATGAATAATACATCAAAAAATAGTAAAATCATACTGTTTTTCACATAATCAACTGATTCTCACTGCACAACATAAAAAAAATCATGAAAATACACATATTATGGAGAGTAGAACAAATATATTAAAAAGCGCTTTAGAGTCGAACTATTTTCCATTAAATCCAGCACTTCATAAGCTTATACGTGTAATTTATTATACACGAGATCATTTCACTTGAATATAATTGATTTAGGATTTGTTTGAATTCAAAATATCCACAGATATGCTATGAATTTGATAATTTATAAATAGAAATTCAACCTGTGCTAATCACGTTCTGTGAGAATGTAAATAAAAGAAACCAGGACATTTTCATGTTTCAAAAACATACATACGACATTTTCAAAACGTCACAAAACGGTTCTGAAACATTCCGTTTGTAACGAGGTACGTTTTGTGAATGTTTACAAAACATCTCAGTGCTGTCTGGGAAAGGAACTCCTGCAGTTCAAAGCAACCCCAGTTTATGGTCACGAAATACATTTTTTTTAACAACAACAAAATTACACGTGAAACTTTAACCGCGTTTTTCTCGGAAGCACTTTTTAAATTGGCCTTACGAATCGCTTCAACAATTTTTGTCCAATTGAATTTAAATTTCTAATACAATTTTACAGAAAACCATGTCCAGAATTTTCGATTATTCAAAAATTTTTCATTCCATGGGCGCTTTCATACGGAAATTTGACCTTTAACTTCGGATGTCCGCTATTTCAAGGGAAAGCGGGTAATAGGGTATTAAAAATCTGTACGTATTTCTGTGCGGAATTGTATTGGAAAGATGGTATTGAAATTTGGAATCACTCGAACGAACATTGTTGAAGCCATTTGTAAGGCCAATTCAGAAACTGGTTCCGAAAGAAACACGTTTAAAGTTTCACATGTAATTTTGTTGTTGTTAAACAAAAACTGTTTTTTTGTTACTTCGATATGTGTACTGAATATATATATACAATCAATCTCTTGCATAAATATTTTTTTCATACAAAAAAATGATGAATATGCTCCTTATGTTGAACCTTTTGCAGTGCCCTAGCAAGTGCGATCATACTTTGATCAACTGAAATTATCCGGTATGTTTTTGGATTTTCCATGCCTCAATACTGATGATACTTAATTAATTTATACTCAAATAATACTGTTGCCGAAATCTGTAATAATTGAAAATATTGCGGTATACTTCAAGTATATAAATGTCACAAGCATACGGCATGTTTTCAGTTCACTTTTCTACACGATTTGATATTTTACTGAATGACCACTAGATTATTCATACTGATTATATACCATACGAAAATGATACTCACGGAATACTGAAAATTTCGGTATGATCAGATTCGCTAGGGTCGCCATACTCCTTCAAACGATTGCGAAAGACAAAGCACTTTCTTTGTCAAGCTCTGAAAGACTTTGATAAACTCTAAAAACCTATGGAATTTGGATAAAAACTGTGTGAACTCTTTCCAGAATCTATAAGAGGTTTTTTATTTTTATTCAATTCGATAGGCGCGAAATTGCATTCTGAGAATTCTTCAAGAAACTGTGGAACATTTTGTACATTTCTTGGATTATTGAAAAATCTTGAAATATTATGAATATATTCATATATTAGATTCGCATAACGTGCGTGAAGAAGTGTTTGAAAATTGTTCAATTTTCTTTTAATAGCTCAAAAAATTTCGAAAATCTATCAGAGTCTCGTCAAAATTTTTTCAGAGTGCAATTTCAGCGTTATTGGTTGTTAAAAAAAATGAAAAACTTGTTATGAAGTCAGGAAAAGTCTGTACAGATGGTTCCAAATTTATGAGAGTGTCTATTAAAATTTCATACGTTTTCAGATTTTCGCAAAGAGAATTCTAGTTATTTTCAGACATTATTCGTGGTTTCGCAGGAATATTCCAGCGAATTATTGGTAGTGGTGGTGTTCTCAATTTTTATCATAGGAATAAATGAGCAATTGATCACCAAATCCTAGAAAATCATTAGAAAATTTCTGCCTGATTCTCAGTGGTTTTCTTTACAGTCAGAAATACAGTCAGAAATTGGTGGATCTTTCATCTGTTCCTGTCTGAAATTCCAAATATGGACCAATCTGTCCCATATCCTGTGATGAAAACCAGTTGAAGTCAGAGAAAAATTTCCCAAAAATTTCCCAAAAGCATTTTTAGTAGGAGGAAATAATATAAAAATATGAGGAGTTTTTCTGCATATCAGTGGTGGAATTCGTCCCTTAATTGTGAGAGAATTAATTCTTTCATCCAAGATAAGAAATTCTTTTGCCTTTTGGGTGTTGAATCCTCTACAAATGAAGAAACAATACATCAAATCATGTTGAGGAATTCCCAATCTGACGAAAAATCCCAGATGATGTGATTGTGACGTCCAGAAAAAATGGTTGAAGCCGAAATCAACCACATAATAATCTGGTTATTAACACCAAGACAAAAATTTGGTTTTTCTGAGCTGAAAAATGTAGTTAATTTTGGCTACAACCACTTTTTCTGGACGTCATAATCATATTTTCTACACTGAGTGAAATTTCTAGTTGAATTTACAGTGGGTTGCCAAATCATTAGGCCACAGTTGAGATTTTTGAGATTACTCCAGAGTTGAATATCTCAGTGAAAAATTATCGTAAAGGAACAAATGAATACGCAATTTCAAGGGCAAAGTCTACTCTTTGAGCATCATTTGACCCCTTTGGTCTATCATGTTTGTCCAACAACCTACATCGCATTGAGTATGAGCATTTTTGCCGATATTTCCTCAGTTTTTCAAACAGGAGGAGCTCGCAGGAAGATTAAAACATGGAAACACGAAAATAAACATTTTGTAGAGAATTTCCTCAGCTTCAAAACGCTTTTTTTATCTTCTCGGTAGAGTCATTTTTAGCGGAGTTATGTCATGTTTTATGACTTGTAATTTGGAGACGGTAGAGGGGGGAAAAAATCTCCATGAAAGAAAAAGATTTGTTTTAAGATGTATTATACGCAGAAAATACTTTTGAAAGCAATCAAAAACCTCTCGGAGTATTTTTTTTCGTATAATACATAGCAAAACTAAACATTTTCCTCCAAGGAAATCTTTTGTCCCCTTGACCGTCTCAAAATTACAAGTCATAAAACATGACTTAAGTCCGCTGAAAATGACTCTACCAGGAAAATAAAAAAAGCGTTTTGGAGCTGAGGAAATTCTCTACAAAATGTTCATTCTCGTGTTTCCATGTTTTAATCTTCCTGCGAGCTCCTTCTGTTTGAAAAACTGAGGAAATATCGACCAAAATGCTCATACTTGATGCGATGTAGGTTGTCGGACAAACATGATAGACCAAAGAGGTCAAATGATGCTCAAAGAGTAGACTTTGCCCTTGAAATTACGTATTCATTTGTTTCCTTACGATAATTTTTCACTGAGATATTCAACTTTGGAGTCATCTCAATAATCTCAACTGTGGCCTAATAATTTGTCAACCCACTGTACTATGGAGTCATAGGAATGGGAGAACATACTGCTTCTAATGAAATTTATTGTAAAACATTGTAAATTTGATCAGATTTCTATTGTTATGCCATAGTAAATTTCATTAGAAATCAGTATGTTCCCTCATTCCTATAATTCAATAGTCAATTTAACTATGAATTCCTCTGAGTGTAGCGAATAGCACGGAATCTGTGATGGAATACTTGTTCTGTACTGTAAAAAAACAAGTGTAAAATTACCTCCCAAAAAGTGATGAGAGCAACTACGTTGCTCCATGGATGGAGAATTCTCCTTCATGATTTGGTGAACTTTTTCTCTTCATTTGTAAGATTGGACGCCCAAAAGGCAGAATACTCCCTCAAGTTAAGGGAAAAATTGCTTCTTCGCAATGAACAAACAATCCAAACAGGAAGCACAATCATGAAACACAGCCAATTACTCGTGTTGAATGGCCAATGAATAATTCCTCATTTCTGATCTAGATATGGCATATTGCTGGACCAATCATGAATTCTATCTTCGGCCAATTACTCTTAATCATTGCTGGGCCTAAGTTATCATCCAGCAGTCAACCACTGATAACTAAACTGCCATCATCGACAGTCATTACCATACCATTAATTCCAGCTATCGTGCAGTCATGTGACATTTTCGGGGCGCTAACAAACCCCTGTTGTGGAATTTCTATGTGATCATTCCTGATATTAAACAAAAAACTCCCCACATTTTTCACAATGTATTAAAAAATTTTGAAATTGAATGAAATGATTGCGTAATAAAATATCAAAAACTCACTTAGATCTCTAAACTTTTCCACATCTTTTGCAGGCGGGCGTTTCATCGATTTTACACAAAATTCATCGAGACTGCTTTCCCAATAGAAGATATCTACATTGAATAGATATTGTTATAAATCCCAACGTGAACTGTAGAACTTTTGTGGAGAAAAGATTGCTCTGTTCCCTGTGTACATACTGCCCTTAGCTGTAGATAAAAGAGCGCAAACGCGAATCAAATATTGAAATGAATAAACAAATGAATAAGCATAATTTTGAAAAAATAACTTTCATGACTGAACAGACTTGGAATTATCGCAGTATCGAATAATTTATTTCTGCTATTTTAATGAATTATGTATTTTTTCATTGAATTGATTCAATCGAACGTACAATCTAATGTAATTTGTTTTGTTTTTCCTTAATTTATTTTTAATCTTTGGACCAAGGTGAAATATCTGTTGTAACAAACTTGTATAAAATTTTCATTGAATCGTATTGCGTCATGAAAATCATTTGTATGTATGTAAGAAGATACTTTGAGTTATTGACATGAGAAGAATTTTATCGATTGTTCAGAATCAAATCATCTATCTGGAATAAAGGGTATAATTATTGATACTTCGTATATCGTTATTTCAGTACGTCGATACTTAGAGAAATTCCTGTATCAGAACAAATTGATATACATCATTATCTCCTTTCATCGTGCTGCTGAAGATACCAGTAATCGTACCCCTTATTTTCCCACGTGCATTACATTATGTATCATATTTTTTGTGCTGCAATTATTATTTTCTATTGATAGAACGAATATATCAGTTTATTAAATTGAATTGTGATAATGATATTTTGTACAGTTCTTTGCATTTCGATTCTCAAAACCTGAAAATCCGAAGAAACACGTGTAAAATATAAACCTATATTAGACATTTCATCGCATCTAATAAAATCTTACTTGATTCAAGTAAGTTTTATTTCAAATGAATACAAATTTATTTGGATGGAATATATTTTTTATTCGATTTAACTGAAACTCTATCAGGTTCATATTTGAATAGAAGTTTAGTTGATTCGAGGAAGTTCGGGTAATCCAAATATAGAATAGTTCTCGGTGCTGGTGCGCCCAGTTTCGAGTTCCAAACTTCTCACAATTGAACAAATATCAACATATTTACAAAAAATGTTGCAAGCGGAAACATTCCATCACAATTATTCTATCGAATTTTTCCGCCTGAGGTTGTGTTGAAACATTTCAGTATGGTTTTAGGTCTAGAGATGCTCAATATTCACAGTATCGATACTCTCGTATGAAATATGTATCTCATTTTTATAAATTTGTATAAAATTTCGATTGAAACTGGATACATATTTCACACCAAAGTATCGATCCTGTAAATCTCAGACATGGCATCCCTATTCCGCTCGATTTATGAATTTAAAGAATGATCCTTCTTTACAACTGCATCTTCCATTTGATACCGAGGAAATGCAAAGTAGGCGAATTTGATTGCAATTGCGGGATAATATGCCCCCACTCAGCGGAACTCCAACACGTTTCGATGGAAAATTCATTTTGTTTTGTAACTACACAAGAATATAAACACCAAATTCAAAAGAAAATATCGTTTTACAAAATACGGTTTTTTCAGTCTTTTGTGACTTAGCATATAATTATGCATCGCCGCCGTAATTGAATATCTATATTTCATTTGGAACGAATGAGTAGTTGATGCAAATGAGCATGAATAGCGAGAAGAATGATCTGGGGTTCAATTGACAAATTCGCTTCGATTGCATGTTTTATACAAATGTGAAATAATCGATTGTAGCGAGCAGAGTTAGAGAATGTTTATACTTGAGATTTTGCAACTGCCAGTATTCAAAACAAAATTTATGAGACATTTCAAAGTGAACGGAAGTTTATTAGATGTGTTTGCAAAATCAGCACAAATGCCTCGTCAAAATCTCCAGAATTTTCTGCAATATTCTGGAGACATTGTAATATTTCTAAAATATTTCGGACATATAACTGAAATATTTGTCCCAGCCGGAGAGGAATATACAGTTAAAATTACTGTAGTAGGTCGGTATCCATGGACTAAATTGAAATTGACAAGGAAAATTATGGTCTTTTCATCCAATAATGATTTCCTGTGAAATATTTACTGAACAAGAAATTTTCATGTTTCAAATTTCACATCTTTCGAGACCATAATTTTACTATGTGAAAATCCAAAACATGGTCCAGTGTTGATTTGAGGCACACGAACATGTATTCTCTTTTATATGAGAAATTAATGATCATTCTCTCCGTGTATATGAAACTGTATGATGGAATTGAAATCGTTTATTCAAACTTTTATCTAAACTCCAGATGAAAGGATTTGTTGTTTTATGGATTGTCCTGTTGCAAAATTGATATTTCCAGATTAAATATGCCATTTGAAAACTACATTAGAAGACTAAAAGCATCCATATTTGCAGGCTTGACAACATCCAATTATCAGCTAGTTTCAATAAACGATCCAAATTCCGAGTAGAACTGATTTGTGGTATTTTTTTACTTTTGCCAGGTTTTGACGGGGCCTGCATCAACGAAAGCGCAATTCTGAAAATAAGGAATCTTGGATTTTGGTTTCAATGATTAATTCTATCCCTTTCTCAGTTATGGTTCCTTCTGTCACTCCTTGATACCACCCTAGTGAAAATCATTTCAGTCACTCTCAGGACTCTCGTCAATCACTTGCAAAACCTGACAAGGCGTTGCAACAACTGGGAAAGATTACTCTATCAAGGCTTATTCAACTCAAGAGGATACTAGTCCCAGGATTTTGCCATTTCATATTTCTTATTTTTTTTTAAAACTATTGAATGAACTTATACAAATCGAGTTCCTAGAGATTCTTTACGATTCACGGAATATTCATGTTTGAAGTATTTTTGAATGAACCGGCTAATATAAAATGATTATCGTACCGGTCTACCTCTTCAACATTACAATTGTTGTCCAATTTCAAGAAGATTTGGCAAGATTCCACGGATGTTTTTGACCAGCAATGAATGAATGAAGGGATCCACTGACGTTTACTTAAGCAATTGATAAATCAACTTTCTCCCTGAGCTTTTCCGAAATATTGATTTGATAGATAGCTATTCGAAACTTAATAAATATATGAAGAAATGATCCTTGAAATATTCACAGAATAGTTCAAAGAATTGCCCACACAGTCGATCATCTCAATAACATTGTTCTGATATTTCTCAAGTACAGTAAATGAAAATCTCATAGACTTGTTTCCCGCACGATTTGAGGATGCAAAATCTTGATCCATCAAATTTGTTGATCTTAAGAATATCAAGGATCGTTTGAACGAATATATTTGTCAATTATAAATTTGTCTTTCTTTTATATTCAAGAAAAAGAGTTTTTTTTACATAAAGTGTTGGTTTTATAATTTTGAATACATAATTTGTTTTTGGTTTTTGTTGTTCCAACAAGAAAAATATTGACAAGGGAGAAGCGATAACTTACAAAAAAAAAAGAATATAAAAAAAAATTTACAATTTACACAATGAATCGTAATCGAATTACAAGAGATCGGAAGAAAACTATTTATGTGCGAAGAATAGAGTATAAAATATAATAACGTAATATGTACAAATGTATCGTAAGATTAGACATTATCTTAAGACGAATTCCGGTAAGTCTATATAGGACCGTCTGTCTGTGTTGTATTAATATCTATATATTCATTTTTCCGTTTTCGACCAACGTTTTGCCCAGTTATTTATTTTTTTTTTTTTCTTCTTCAACTCTTTTATATGATACGTTTTGAATGCGATCATCACATTTTCATTTGATTGATCATAAATGAACTTCCGTTCGCCACTTATGTTTTCATATTCGATTCATAAAGTGCTACAGATTTTGAATCCCAGCATAAACATTTACATAAAAATTCAAAACTACAGAAAGATCAACAAAAGATATGTTTCTCTCCCTTCTCCTAATTACGAAAATAAGAATAAATTCAACACATTTCATAACATTTCAATTGAAACAAAGCTAAATTTTTAGTACGAACGACGAAACAATATACCACTGGATTCAATTATAAGCAGCACTCATGATTGAATTGTTTTCATCAAAGAATGTATCACAAGATAGGGAAACTGTTAATAATGAGGAGTATTTTATTTTTGAATATCTTCTTTTCTTTCATTCTTTATCCTTTCATGAAAATTTTATCCAATAAACGGCAACTAACTTGAGGACTTTTCGAGCAACAACCGGAGGGTATGAATTTTTTCTCAAATTTTTCTTTGAATGTTCATTTTCCAACGTATTTGGTAAAAAACGTTTGAGCCAAATTTCGGATGCCTCATTTGCCGTTCGGAAGCCTCGAAGGGTTGAAGCGTATTTTATCTGAAATCATTTTCATAATATGTACTTTATTTTCCACTCATAAAGACTGAAGAACGATACGTCTAATGCAATCGTCGCTTCGACTCCATTAAAATACGATTGGGAATTCATATTGATTTTCTGATGTTTGCTTTAAAATAGGTACAAAATTCTGAAGTACGTCGAACACAATTATCGAACACAGACAGTTTGGGCTTGTTCTTTGTACTATAATGAATTTACTGGTCATCACTTGACTGATTCAGGTGCATAGTCAAAGAGAAACGAATGAAACGAAGTGACTAAATATAAATTTCATAGTTTACTTATTATAATTAATTTTTCAGTTCAGAAACAATGTTATTTGTCGATGTTATTCTGCCTCTTTTTGAATTCCTCCTCATCGATACGAATATATGAAGGTTTTGATAAAAGCTTGTAACGCGAGATCCATGTTACTTACTTTCATCATCAAAATCTTGCAGTATGTATTGTGTTGTATCTGGTGAGTATCTTGCCGCGAAGCAGATATTCGTAAAGATGTTTGTATATTCAAAAGCGAATGGCATTGAAATAAACCAACGACAATAATTCAAATGAATTGATGCAAATTTTCAACTTCCACAACGATTAGAATCTATCAGCTACGTTTAACATTAGTATACTAAGTCACAGGTAGACGCACGATATATCCGTACACAAGAGTATGAATTTAATGTTATACGTTTGAGGGAACAGCACACAATAGCAATCATGTATACGATAAAGATAATATGAATTGGCTTAGAAATCAATCATCCTCATGATTCAATTGTTGATAACAACATTTAGTTTGGTTGCAGTAGGGAGAATTTGATTTTACAAGATTAGTCTATACTTGAGTTTGATTGAGTGCTAAACTTATATACACTCTGGCATTTAGATTTTTAATTTCATGCCAACAAAGCACTTTTTTCCGGTAAAACAAGTTATACATTCACTTCCATAACCTTACACTCGTTCAAAGGTTATAATTAGTTTATATAAAGCAACTTAAACACCACGATCAGTCACGTTTGCACCACATCTTTGTTATCTATAGTAATAGTTACAAGGGAATCTTATTCGGCGGTTATGCAACCTAATGTCGGCTATTGTTGTTGATATTATTATTCGAAAATCTGAAACGATGAATTCAAATCCATCACTCGATAGATACTCTTTGAAATTTTTTGTTCCCAGATAATGAATTCATTCCAAACATAAAAACACATTTCGTACGAGAAGGAACTTTTCGTTTCACTAATATTTCATACTTTTGAATAAGGTACAGTTCGTGAAATTTAAAACAAAGACAAAAAAAAACATGACAAAACGCTTTGTACAACAATAAATACTTAAAGAATTTTAAAAATGAACTGCGAACATCTAAAACCCATCTATTTGGTGAGATTTGGTAAAAGTTCTGTGCGAAGGAAGTAAAATTGAAGAGAAATGACATGACAAGTTCTCAACTTGAACACAAATAACACAAAGTAAACATATATATATATATTATATATACAATAAAAATCAACTCGATTGAAATAGAAATTTTCATTTACCTCGATCATCGGCAAGTAAATCCAATGAAAAACTATGTTTATGGCAGTTTCGTGAGAAAACAAATAATTTAATTGGACGAAATTGATAATAATTAAAGGGAATATTTCCATGAGATCTAATCGTCACCACTCATTGTTCCATTTCATCATTCTTTTGCCATAATTCTTTCTTTTCGAGCGAATTTTTCAATTCTGCTTGTTTTGTTAGAATTTAGAGAAACGACAAGATGCGAAGGAATGTTTCGAAGAATTTTTCCTTCATTATCTGGAGTCATAACAATGAAGTATACTGATGTCTACATCGATTGTAAATTTTACTTTCCATAACCATAATCATCATCATCATCATCATCATCATCATCATCATAATTTATCTGATATTCCAATGTACAATTCTTAAAAATTATGAACAAACACTATTTCTCCTCTGATGTTTTGTCAAAAGTAATTCGTCATTTGTGTGAAAAATACATGAATTTGTGACACTCTTCAACCACTCGTTCCACGCCACAGTACAAAATCAAATACGTGGTGCATAATAATATACGTGAATAGTGAGGGTCATTAGCAGTCTACGAATTCTATATAATGACAAATTTTTGGAAACACAAGTATAAAAGATTTTTAATGTACTTATATGTACATTAATTACATACATGATTACGTGCATCAGTTACATATATAAATATACACATGTATTATATGTAACAGTAACATAATAATAATAATAATAATAATAATAATAATAATAATAATAATAATAATAATAATAATTAATAAAATAATATAAGTTTTGATTTCACTTTGAGGTGTTTATAACAGTGTGGGAAAAAATCAATTTTCAATTAGAATATATATATATATAATGTGTATATGTTTTATATTAACTAAAAGTAACACGCGCGCTTTGCGCACGTCTATTATACTTCGTCAGAAGATTGAGATTGAGTGCGCAAGGAAATTGTCCACTATTCACGTACTCATCCACCACTCCAGAAGAAAACAATCCCCCATTATACCGAGAGAGTCAAAGGGGGGAAATTCTGAAAAGCCAATCAAATCACGAATAAAATCTTACGGCACGCCTGTGACAAGTCCCTTTTGGGAGATAAAAGGGATATTTATTTTGCATCACTCGATTTTCCCCTTTTAAAACTTTGAATGTGTTTTTCTCGAAATGATGTTTTTTGACCTAGTTGACAGCATAATTCAATCAAATTTTGTCTGATCTGCATCGCTATCGCAGCATCGTACAGTTTTTTAGAGGAAAGCTTTGTGATCGTTTCAGGGGACCGAAAATTTTTTTGTCTCCAAACTAAAAATCTCTATTGAAGCCAAAACGTTTCTCTCGGCTCAGGAAACAATTTTCAAATCACTCGGTTTGTTTTTACTTCCATGTTCTTTATATATAGGGAAAGGGGAGTATTGTGATCATGTGAAAAATCCACGATGCAGAAGGGGGTATTTCACCTCTGCCAAATGCATCAGAACGTCGAAAAAATGCGATTTCCAAAAATGTCTGTGTGTCTGTGTGTATTTATCACCAATTTACTGTGAAATTTTAGTGAGAAATTCAACTTCTTTTCAAATTGCTGTTCTCTACGAGGCTACAATAGCTATTCTAGTGTGATTTAAGTATGTCCCCTGGTCGATTTTTTTCCCCTAGGAAACTGCTAGATCGTTCAAATCATTTCACGTTAATAATATTCAATCAACTGATCGTTCTTTTGATATTGATAATATTTATTTATTTATTTTTTTTTTTTTGATAAAAGAAAATCTAGAATCAATCAGAAAACCCAGCTCTGGTCTCAAAATAATCGTGCACGGGTTATATTTGATACAATGTTAAAAAAACTAAATAGAGATTTCTTATTGGAACAAAATTCCGTTCCAATTATCAATGACGATTTAGTTGAATAACAAACGGATCAGACCAGAATTGTTTAATCGATTCTGAATCTTTGAATCCAAAGTTGCATGGGATTGATTGAATATTGGAAAAATTGACCAGAGCACTCCCTTAATAATCTTTTTGAATTTTTGATTTTGAACGTCTGGTGTTGGAATTATACTGTCAACCGCAAGGGAGTCAGTTGTTCAATATGTCATCTTCCGACCGCCCTTGTACTTATTTAAGACCATATATATATATATATAAACAAAACATTTTTTTTTTGTACTTCATAACTCATTTGACGATAAACATACGAAATGTCAAGTCAATCGGTGCAGCCGTTTTTTCCCAAAAAATACCTCGGTTTTCAACCTTTCACACTGTTACAAACCCTTAAGAGAAAAATATAATTCGTTCGGTATAACAGTATCAACAACAGTTCATTTAAAAATATCTTTTTCGTATTCAACGAGTTCGAATTGCAAAAATTTGAATGTCAAATGAATAAAAAGGAAAATAAAGAAGAGATAAAACAATTTCATATAAAATAAACCATGCATTGGCCGATTTTAGATAAAAAGAAAAAAATTATTATAGTAATGGAACTGGTTTCGTGGATTTTTCCAATACATGCGTCAGTACGTAATATCGTTCTGCATGTCATTGAGAATATATATATGTATGTATATTAACACTAATGTATGAGCGTCAAGTTCTCTGAATTGTAAACCTTCGACCGCATTTTAAATCGTGATGATATTTTTTTGTCGTGAATATATGTTAAGTGTATATATTTATACGTGTACGCGTAGAGCGTGTGTGTATATATTATATACAGAATGAAATTTGTAAAATATGAAATTCTCTAACATTCAGCGGGATCGAATAAGCGTCTTGTCCAAACCAGTATACAATGTGATCGTGCACTAATATTAACACATGTCTCCACTTTTCATCACGCTCTTCGTGCTGAAGTTCGAAATCGTAGCCAGTCAACCTCCAGATGCTCACAATGTATCGAAAATATACACAATATAACAGTCAGATCATCACACCAAGAAGAGAAACGAACATTGATTACTGCTGCTTCCTTTCCACATCATCAATATTGATCACCTGTACAGCTTCTCTTCTTTGTTTTGCTTCCAATACTGGCTTCATCCAAGGCCTCTAATTTCATTCAGGTCATTTTTTTGTTTCTTTTTTTCTTCCTAATACGCAAGAAACGTATGTGGTATGTTGAATGACTCGCTTATCTCGTCATACTGTTTTCTTCAAGCATTACATTATATATATATATATATATTTTTTTACACATTATCAGAAACTGATGAATTTTTCGAAACTATTTGTTAGATTTGATTCAACGTTTGTATAATCACCAGTATTCGAGTTAACAATAAAAACGATTTCATTGATGAAATCGTACAACAAGGAGAATGTAATGCACATTGCACGTTTGCCGGATCTATTCTCTCAAAATCCATCGTCAGAGTTCATTTTTTCAGCCTCATGAATTTATGAGAAATTGAATTTCACGTGGTTCCTTCTGTTGGCTTCCTCTACAAGTAATCGAAGAAATTCACAACATTTCTGTGGATTTGTTTCCTTGGAATAAAGTTCTCGTTTCTCATCATTATCCTTGATGTTGCATATTGTTATGATGATCTTGTTGAAGCGTTATAAGATCTTGTTTCAGGGTTTTGCAATCTGCCTGTTGAGAGAAATATCATGTATCAATTTTTGATGGAAGATAAACAAAGCTGTAGTTATAAACAAATCAATGAAATTTGATCAATCCAATTACCTGTATTTGGTTATACTTTTTACTCTGTACTTCGCTTATATTGGGTGCTATTTCCTTCAGTGTGGATTCGTAAACAGCTACACTATATTCTATTTCACCATGTATTTTAAATATTCTTTCATCGAATGCTTGTTGCATCGAAAGACGAGTCTGTAGTTCATTAAGATTTTCAGGAGTGTTCATGAAATCTGAAAATGTCGATGAAATAAACATCAAATGTTTTTTAATTATGACAATCTCTGATATTCCCTATCATTCATGAGCTTTTTTTGATCATTCTGAACTGATTGATATACATCAGTATAAGTCAATATTGTTTTTCAAAGATAATAATATAATTTGAATACTACTCACATACAGTAGAGCTAGCGTCGTTGTTTAATCCATGGTTAAGTAAAGGTAACTCCATTTTATCGTTTTCAATCTGTAAGGATTGAGAATCAGGATGTGTCATCAACCGATTTTCAAAATTAGATGTTTCAAGCATGTATCTCATTCCGTCTTCTTTATTCGACAATGGTGTAGATTGTGAAACGAGTTCGGATTCTTCTTCGTTTAACGACGTCGGCTCTACTGTACCAACACATTAGAAATATAAAATACAATGAAAGCATTATTTACAATTTTGATTCGGGATATATTGAAAGAAATTTCATCGGATGAAGTACCATTTTTCTTGATAAGTCAAGGACATTAAAAAATTTCGATCACAATCCCTCTCAATTTCTAATCATTTCTAAATGCTAAAGTCTGGCTTTTGTACTTATTTTGAGAAATGTTTCTCCTTTACGAAGGCAAATGGTACTTTTTATACGATGGAATTTATGTAATTATGAAGTATCTTGAAGCAAAATATCAATTCAAAAATTATGAACGTAATAAGAGTGATAAAAAAAAATCATACATATTTCAGATATCTCTTTTCTTTATCATGCAGATATCAACTTGATTCTTATTCTCTTACATTCTTGTGCAAAACAAAATAGCATACAACGATAGAAAATAACGATAAATTCCTCCTTTATGAACATGTATATGCACACAGACGCGCATGTATTTATAGTCTTCAAAAAACGATTTCAAATAGAAAAAAGAAAAAGAGACCAATGAATATCTTATTATTGAAAGTTTAAAATTATTCACGTACCTTGATTATAATCTGCGGTGAGATTTATCAGACTAACATTTGGCTCGGTTAATTTCTCTACCAAGGTTTCTTCACTGACCATAGAGTCGTTTATATGATCAGTTAGGTAACGAAAATTTGCCTGTTGCTTCTTCTTGTTTGGCATATTGCGACAGTCTTCGTCGTTGCACGTTCTTCTCTTCAACGTATGTTGCTGAGACAATTCCGACTGACTACTAACAGTGTCGGAAGAAATGATCAAATCATTTGTACAATTGTCCGTATATCCAACAAGAACATTGTTAGGTTCTAGTTTTACTTGGCACGACGTGCTTCTAATAACATTGACATTTCTTAAAACTGTACTTGAACTACTGGGATATTCAGTCATTTCGCTCATTACATGTATATTATTAGGAGAAATATCTGAACACTTGTCAATTTGATTTGAATTTATACTAGGGCTATTCCTTTGTAGATGATTATTGGATGCGATTGTGATTCCAGTTTGATTCGAGAGTGGTTTTTCTCGTTTAACCGTCCGATGTTGTTCGCACCTATGATTCGATGGATTCGACGTCGTTACGTTATTGACTTCTTTGATTATTTCATTGTTTACAATGTTCGTGAATGTATTTTGCGGTTGTTGTACAACCGACGAGGGGGAACCTATCACTTTATTAGTAATATCAGATTCTTTTTTCACACCACAATTTTGTTGCGGCGATCTGACATTATTTTTCTCCTCGTCCTGACCGAGCACGGGATAACAATTGATGCTCGTGATCCCTAATTTACTTGCTTGTTCCGAAGCTGGAGGAAGATTTTGTGATATAGTTGCGGCAGTCTCATATTGTTCAGCTTGGACCGGAGGGGATTTGATTTTCTTCAAAGAAGAAGGTAAATCGCTGACTAAATAAGTAATAGCGTCTTCCACCTTTTTCAACGGTGGATCCTCGAAACTGGTCATTGAATTGGAACGCTGAGAATCTGAGCCCTGTTGAATTTCGAATAAAATTTACAAGTGATTCGCCAGAATTTTCAAGATATTAGATGACAACGATACTCACGATGTCAATATCTTCGTCTTCCGTCATTGGACTGTTATTACCAGACACTGTTGCGGAGAATCTAGCTTTCATTTCCCGGATTCCTTCTTCTCCTTCTTCTTTCCTAAAACCGAGAAGTTGATTCATTATTCTCAGTTGATTCATACTTCCAAAATCTTGTTAATATACACTTACGTCAATTGTTTATTCACACAGACAAATGATTCAACACTCTGCGTATTTTTATCGTACTCTAAATAGCCATAAGTCTTTAAATAAATGTAATCCCCATTTTTAGCTCGTAATCTATAACAGGACCAACCATATCCTTCACCTCGAACGTACACTAAAAGCATACAAATATGTAATGTTAATTTTATGATATTAATGAACACTGTGTGCATATAAAGAACAATTGCACTCACTTTGTCTCAATCCCACGATGGTCCAATGGAAATCTTCTTTGTGCATAAAATTAAAAGCACTTTTACCGGAAACCTCTTCCGACAGGTATCCCGCGACTATTGATATCCTGTGATCACAAAATATGATGCGGCCATCCACCAAATGTCGCGTGATATATTCTTTCAGTTTGGCATCCATCAACGATAACTCTGTTATCGGTCGTTTTGCTATTATCGTAGCAATGCCGATGAAGAAAATGTCGTTACTTGTGGAATCTGTTGACAAAAATTACAATTACTATAATTTACAATGACTTTACTTGAATATCATTCGAATTGATATTTCGATACTAAAGAATAAGCGGTAGGAGACCAAAAATTCATTAAAAATCTTCACATAAAACTGCTGGGAGCATCAAACAGTTTTAGTGATGATTTCCATGTATCGTCTGCATATTTTGACAATGAAATTCATACTAATACATCAATTGATCATTCAATTTCAATCTCCTTTGACTTTTTCTTCGATATTAGGCGTCACATTGAATATTATCATAGAATAAACACATCTTCACCAGTGATTAGATAAAAAGAAAAATATTTATCAATAAAGTCTTGGGAATGTTTCCAATGTGATTTATGTCCAAATGGAAGAAAGAGTTGCATGATGATACTACGAGGTCTAATATTTACACAATCATTTGGTAATCATAGAAGAATGAATAATCATTCAACCAACCAGGATGATGTTCCGATGAATAGGATTTTGCCGATTGAAATTCAAATTGTAGCGATTTTCTTTCCTCTTCCCCATTTATTTGTAATTCAATTATACGAAGGAGATTATTTTGTTCGTTTTTTATCTTCTTATCGATAGAAACAATCAAAGCCAAGATTTGATGTGGTGTATTACTTTGATAAGTTGTTTTGTGAAGAAGATTAAGAAGAAGAATCGAACAACGCTTTGTTCCTGCAACACGACAGGGATGGAGAGGACAGATTCCAAGTGATTTGACGTGGTACTGTTGGTAAAGCTTGAAGAAAATTCAATCATTCGGAAATTGAATCACTGAACTGAAGACGGTGAACATGTACTCTTGCGAATTTCGTAAGAGTTCCTCAAACTTCTCTTCGTACAGAGAAATAATGAATTTCCAATCTTAGATTAGGAGGATAGAAACATTCAATTTTCTCGAACCTTCATTCATTCAATGAAATTTAAAAAGTCAGAAATAGTACACTTCTTTATGGCTTTCCGTAGATCTAGAGATCAAATATTCTAATTCAGTTAGAAAATATACACTTCTGGTCTTACGAGATTTATTTTCAGTTCTGAGAGATACTATTATTCAATTTATCATTGAAACATGAAATCCATGCTTTGGTCATAAACTTGGAATCATTTTATCAGTAACACGCATGCAGTATTTGCAAGTTTTCGTTTGCACTTTTGAATCATTCATCTTCAAATATGATGGAAAGAAATTGAAGATGGAATCAATGATCATACCATGCTGGAAATTTACATTTTCAGAACATTTACCTTAGTTGGTACGAGAGATAATTCACGAAATATCATTTTAATACCACATACGAAGACATATTAATTAGCTCTTGGTTACCTCACATAAGTCTAAAGAGAACAAGAGGTTGAACCAAACCAGAACAAGGATCAAGTTCAAGGACCACAGTATATTTTTGATCATGGAAAACTCTCCATTTAGTTGATTGCCAAACACAACGAAAGATTAACGAAAACATGCGGAAATACGTGGGGTAACTGAGGTACGTTAGGTAAATTATCTTTCATCATCACATGAATTAGAGTTGGTAAATGGAATATATTTGAATCATTCTTATTGAATCCACGATGAAAAGTTTGAATGGAACTATATTTGGCTGAGAATCATCAATGCTAGAACAATTCAGAATATTCAAGATATATTATGCTGATAATAAATCAGTAGCTCCTTGTACAAGTGGTGAATTCTCAAAGATTAATACAAATTAGTTTCTTTTCTTAGTTTCGGACATATCGAATAGTGTCTTTGAATATATGAATCAATTTATTTATGCATCCTGAATCCAAACAGAAGATTCTTTCGCAATTTTCAGAATATGGATACACGTGATACGTAGTAAACGATTGGATATCAGATTTTCAAAGTATCTTCCGTGGTTTGGTTTTGTCTCATGATACAGGCAAGTGGTTAATCAGAATTTTAGTCACAATTCCAATTCCGTAATTAGATCACTGTTTTTGAAGATGGAACTATCTTAATTTCCTATTACATAAAATTCAACGATCTCTTTCTTTTCTTGATCATATTAATCTAAGCAATGCTATATTATACAGTGCAATGAACGATAATTTTGGATTTGATAAATGACGACCTTTGGATGACGATCAAGTAAAATGATCTTTCCATATTGATCCACCAAATATAATAATTTTCAGAAGATATTTCATTAAATAACGAAATCATGAAATCAGTCTATCTCGAACATTATTCAAGTTTTCAGTTTTTTCCAGCAATATTTGAGAAATTCTACAACTGTTTGAGAAATAATTTCTTCTTGATTTCAATCCTCTAAGAATATTTGCAAAATACATCAATTTTCATTCATCACAGTGTATTTGATTCTTCTAAAATACCAGATCTCTTCCAGCATGATATATCCACGTTTGGACTCTTAAGAACTTTTCAAATCATTGGATTTTCACTTGTTCAGCTTTAGAATTTTTTAATTCAATTGTTAAAAGCAATTCTAAATAATTCGTACCACTGTCACATATTTTTAAATATTCCGATAGTTACCTCGATGTCTCATTTGAGTACCGTTGTTTTCACAAAAGTCCGCCTTCCTTAATTTTCCAGTGACGGTAAACCGTTCGTATTGAGTGTTATGTTCACGCCTGGAATTCGGCCGTTGAGCCATTCGGAATTCAAAACATCGTCTTTGCTCTTTGAAGGGCCTCCGATGGCCAGCGACGGACGCTGAATCTTCGGACGAATTGGAATTTTCCATAGATCCATCGGTGATTCGAAGATTATTCGAGCTCAAGATCTCGTCTGGTGTTAAATTTCGCATGAGCACTTCATGATCTTCAGCGGGGACGAAAGATTGAATGTTATGACCGAACAACTCGCTCTGTGAACAGAAAGTATGAATACAAATTAGAAATATTTGTCAAACAACAAACTGGAACAGGATTACGATCGTGATGGAATCCATGAAAAGTGTTGATAGGATCTTCCAAATATCATTCTATTTCCAAAAAAAAACTAGACTTAATATGTAAAAATCAAGATTGTTCATAATCATATTTCGGATTCAGATGTGGGAGAATTTTCCTCTCTCCGAGACACGTTTGGTATATTTCATTATATGACAGTTGAGAAAGATTTGTTTAAATCATACATTCCGTCGACCCAAAATATTCTCAATTCCTTTATTTAAGTTTCATTTGATTATGATTGACTGTTTTTCTTTTCTATTGGTACATGAATTTTCATGTATGTCACAAATAAAACCATAGAAAATATGATGACGATTCCGCTGCATCACGTCGTTGATGGCGACGTTGCTTATTTTCACGGCAGGGAGTTTCTCCTTGAGAACAATACAACCTGATTGCGACTGTTTTCTTTTTTTCTCCCCTCAAGAAGAAGAGAAAGGAAAAAAAGAAGAACCACACGAGCCAACAATCTCTCTAACGTGCTCTTTTCATTTATCCTTTTCTCGCTCTTATCTTAGTTTTTTTTTTTTATCGCTTCGAGTGTTATCTCGAATTCTCAAGCTACATTGTGCATTTCATAAGATTAGAATTCATCTATGCATTTTGAAAATTTTTATAAATTCTAAGATATCTTCGTTTATCTGTGAATCTAATCGGAGATTAGATTAAATTGATTGATCATATGGTCGTGTTATTTGGCTTTTTATGAGATGTCAATCATTTAATGATTTCATTTTAACTGATTCAATTGAATGGTAGAAAATTGTCAATTTCCTTTGAATCAATAATTCAAATTATCATATTTCATCGGAGAATAAAAACAGAACATTTTTACATCAATTTCCTTTTGAACTGACATGCAGTACTCTCTAAATCTGGAAGAGTGAAAAATCGCACGTTTCACTCCACTAAGTGTCAGAAGTGAGCCTGTCCGCTTCGAGTGGAATTTTCACTCGTTTCGAGTGAAAAATTCACTCTAACGTCGGAGTGGTTGTGAGTTTCTAACCTCAAACCTTAGAATATCACTCTAAAAGAGTGGAAATTTCACTCAAAAATTCGACTGGCTAAAGAGTGAAATCTCACTCCAAAGATTTTAGAGAGTAGGGGGCATTGAATTCAAAATTATGTCAGATTTCCGTTCACTTATCACTTATTAAAATGAAATCTCAGTCGCAAAATTTTCATGGTCAGCCAGTTGTTTTTTTTTTTTTTTTAACTCCAATTCGAATTTTCTCGACGATAGAACACGATTGAAACCACACGTTCTCGTACACTCTTATACATGTTCTCATAAATTCAACAGAAATTTAATATAAACTGGATACACATGAGCGTTGGAACTAGACGTTAATAAAACAAGTTTCGTTTCAGAGAATATGTTTCAAATTCTGTTCAAATACTCAATCAAAATACTATGATAATAGACGTTAAATATATATCATAAATACAAGATGAGATTCAAAAGTATTAAGAATATTAGCATATCAATGTTTTTCTCAGCTGAATCGAACTAAGAATCTCACGATTATGAGTCACGTCTCTGTTGGTTAGCTGCGATTCGCTTCCAGAAAGCTACGTTATTTTAGTCAATATGAGATCATACGGAATTCAGTTTATACGTACGCTGCACGGAAAAAACAGTATGGCTATTATAACGATCTGAAGTATGGTTAAGAAAAGATAGCTGTAGTGACAATATTGTATCGCTATGGTGACGATCTATATCGTTCCTCGGATGATTTGTATCATCATAGCAACGATACTGATACCACAAAACTTTGGATAGTCATAACAACTATCCAGTATCGTTATGACAGCGATATTTTTCTCTCCGTGTGCGTGCTTCACAATTTGTTATTGACCAAAATGACAGAAAATTATCATATCTTATATATTTCTTCCAAATCCAACATTCTCGCAAGGTTATGATTGTTTTTTTAATTGAAAGAAATCGAGTATTGGGAAGCAATAACTGAATTGATTTGATTGACAATTTGGAACCAGGTAACTGTTTTCTTCCTGTCTTTTCAGAAGTTGTTGAAAACTTCACAGTTATTCGAAAGTATCTAGCCATTTATTGTCCGAAACAAGACATAAAATGCATAAAACATAATCTTCTCGTGAATTATTGAAAGTTGGTGGTTACTTCAGTGATTACAAGTCTTGAGTCTTTATTTAAACATCATTCCCATTTCTGTTGTGGATGTTGAATGTATTTGATAACGTACACATTCGTTTAAATATGTAATCAAGTAACGGAGGGCATTTTCATATGTAATCTTTGAATATATGAGGATGACTGGGAAAATAAGTATGATTGTATCAAGAAACCCTTAACCCTTGTCTGTTAAGAATTCACCGACATAACTGTAAACCTCTCGACCCATGAACAAGTTGACAACTACTTTCTTTCTCTCTGTTATCGTGAAGTCACCAATTTTGTTCCCCTGTAATATTCGAATGTGGGTTAACAAAAGCATAATCTGGTGAACATAATCTGAATTTTTCATTGTATGATCAATAAAGCATGCGTACGCGGTGGTAGAACTTTGAAGGACATTGCTGATACTCGGAGAGAAATGCTGGACAAAAATTTAGCAATGTTTTCTTTACAAACCTGTAACGGTGAAGTTGAAGGGGAAGAATTTTCCACTAAAAAATACGAAGAAACAGTAACATTGCAATTCAAAAGTCGAATTTCAACTCGAACGTTGGATGTTTTTAATGATCATACTTCTTTTTGACATTCCATCGTTACGTGTGTGTTATAAAAATTCATATTTTCGAATAAAAATCTATCATGATTAGAACTATTCTAATTCCGTACAATGCTACAGAGATACTCAAATTATATACACCATCCCAAAACTCCGAGATAATGATTGTTGTTTTATCATTTGAATGGGACATTGAAATCAAATACAAGTTTATCCGTGTGTCTTCTAAAATCTACTCCACATGGAAAAACAAATAATCAAACTCAATTTTGATACCCACTTGTTCAACCCAAAACCTACTAAGTTGACAGAATCAGGTGAAAATATGAATTTCTAAATATAAAGGATGGATATGATTCATTGAAAACGTATACTCCAATAACTTGACAAAATAAGATGAAAGATGAAGTTGAAAATTGAATGAGATGAATTGGAAAATTGCCAGAGAGGAATATCAAAGCAGCCGTTGAATGGACAACTCATGAATGAAATCATTTTGAATATTTTTCTGGTACCCGTATTTATCGTATAGCGAAGACTGGAATTCCGAAAGGAATGACATTGAGAGAAGATAAAGGAGAATTTATTTATATATGTTTTTCATGTTTTTTTTTTGTTCTTTTATTGGTCAATAACTCCCGTCCACGATAATTCTTTGAAAAATCAGACAACATTCGTAAAAATTCAATGATGTAATTTTTTTAAAGAATATTTTTCACTCGTATACGGATACGTAACTCGCTCGAGGCGATCAAACTGTAAACGATAGAAATAATTGCAATAAACGAATCGTATCCCATCAAATTGATTGTAAACAAACCTCCTTTCCTCGAGTATTTTGAAAATCTTTTTGAATAATTCATTCGGAGAATCGTCGTGCGTAATATCGATGTCAAATCTTTTATTCGATTCGGTTGGGGATTGAGGATAAAACTGATAAAATCGTTCTTCTTTCGTGAATGAGTAGAAGTGGGTTTGAGACTCAGAAACGGAATAATAATTGAAATAGTGGTGAACGTTGATAGTTTTTTTTTTCATGGCAAATCCTTCAATTAATTCAAGGTTACGTGTAATGTGTGGTTGAATACTAGATTTGGAAGTGACTTTCAGCCTAGATCGATGTTTGAAACAGATGTTTGTTCGAGATTAACGCTGGTTGAGCTCTGCGTGAATATAATGAACTCCACATTCGAGAACACCAACGGGACGATGGAATATGAACCGCGTATTCTTCGCAGACAAGAATACATTTGAGGTAAAGAAAGAATCCTATCTTATTCCCAAAAGTCATTGAAGGAGATGCCAAAGTGATAGGAGTATATGTGTTTTTTAGGATCATCAAATATTTCACGTTGAATTTCACAATGCCTTAATAAAGAATGCAATCCTGCGGAATATCAATGAGAAAAAGATAAATGAAGGAACCTTTGCTCTCAAGATAGCGAGTAAAATCAATGTTTATACTCTTCATTGTGAATCTGAAAAATTATAATGAATTCAAGTGCAAGGTTATATTGTTTATACATTAGTAGTTTTCTAGATAATGTCACATGATAATATTGGAAGTCACGGTCGTTGAAATGATTATATTGTTTATAATGTATACGACGGGCTTTTTATTCAATGCAATCACGTTGTCAATATTGATACCAATTATGATTATTAGATGAACTCACAGACGATTTTCTCGCCTTGTACTTCCTGTTTTTACGAGAAAGAAAGGTATATGTATATATTTTTGCACTAGATACGAAGAGAATTCAGTGTTCGATGAATGGGAAAACCTACACAGCTTTTTAGGAGAAATTTTTGAAGCTTGGGCGACAAAGTTTTTTAAGGACCACATAAATCACCATTAGCTCAAATTTCAACCGAATTGGACGACCTTAATTTCACGTTCTTTATTGAAAAAAATACAAGCATTGCGATCGAGTCAAAAACTCGGATAAGCTACTATAATCGGGTTCGAGATGAGGTTTAATTTTTTTTTCCCCTGTGTTCAGAAACATTGTTGTGTACGAATATTCGTGCTTTCGTGGATTTATATACATGATTTATACCGTCCTCGAAGAACGAAATATACATTTTTTATTCGTTTAATTCGTATAAACTCTATAGTTCAGGGTTAAGGGAATGTTTTTGTCTTTCGTAAATGAGTAAAAACTATCGATTTTCATTATTTTCCACCAATTCAAACCCATAAAATAATAAATCAAGAGGGATGAACTGCAGCTTAATGTAGACCAAATGAGATGGATTTCATTATATATGCAGGCCGAATGAAATCGACGACGTTATTACATATACACAGACTAAACGAGACAAACGTGATTACATCATACAGCTCATGCGGCAGTTTTTGCTCAACTCTGTCTCTCTTTTTATCTGTCTGTTTGCTGTCCATTTGTCTGTCTCTGTCCCCTCCTTCTTCATGTTTGACAACGTTTTACGGCTTACAACAAATTCGAAAATCAACATGATTACAATTGTCGAATCACGTTGGAAGTCTGACATGCTATACGATAGGTAACGATCTTCGTATACATGAAGTTTACGTATATGAGTCAAACATTCAGAATACAGGGTATCGCGAACTATTTGCATAGAAATATCAATACAGTTCAAATTCATCCCCGTTAACATTCATTCGATACTACTGTGTCCAAAAACTAAGACTCATTTATATATATTTTTGTTTTTTCAAAAAATCTTCATCGGTAAATCCGATGGTTGTGGAACGATATTAGTCAAATCTTTATCGTGACGCAGAAAGCAAGAATCATCCGCCCATACTGCCGTGCTTAGGCAAAAGGCAGTAAACTTGATTGACCGCTTTTTCCAATTTTGAGGCCAAAAAATATATCGGCATTCAAAAAATACATTGATAACAAAATTAATTAATGGCAGTTTAAACTTGAGTTTACTGCCTTTTACCTAAGCACGGCAGCATAAATCCGGTCTCTTTTTGCGAATAGCTTCAGGCGAACGACGCCCGATACTCAAATAGTATTCCTTGTTGACAGTTTGACCCGGTAGAAGAAACTCAGAATGCATATAACACCACGATAATCGAAGAAAACACTGTCAGCATAACCTTGATTTTTGAGCAACTTTGGCGCAATCTTTTGATCTTGCTTCACTTTTGGCACGATATTCACTTAATTGGTCGGTTGTTTTCCAATGATAAGCATAGATCCAAGTTTTATCTCCCGTAATAATGGTAGTTAGAAATCATCCCTTTGGTACCAATCGAGATTCGACGCATCCGAGGTCTAAAATATCTTTCCAAATGTGGTTGACTGATCCTTTTGAAATGCCAACATCATTAGCCAGGTTCCTAATTGTTAATCGACGGTTTTAGAGCACCAAATCTTGGATTTGTGAGACGTGACTTTCGTCGGTAGTGTTTGATGGTCGTCCCGAGCGATCTTCGTCTTCAACTAGTTCTCAGCCTCTTTTGAACTGCTTATGCCGCTTGTAAACATTCGTTTCCGACAAAGTTTACTCGCCGAAGGTCTTCTGCAACATTCTAAACGTTCCTGTAGCAAAACTCCCATTTTTAATGTGAATTTAATGCAATTTTCTTGCTCAACAAAATTATGATGTGAAATTGAGCACCGATGTGCGTCACAGTTTAAATTGAAAATTGGTTTTACTTTTTGGACACAGTCGTAATTTTTATCTGATCTACATGAAATGAAATTAGACATAATTTACAAGAGATAGATGTTACAGTGCTACACGAAGAAAAAGAAATAGTTGCTGCAACTACTTGGTATTCAGGACAAGTACTATTCACAGAGGTGTGAAAATTATTAGAATAATTGTTATTTTCAAAATAACTCCAACTTTTGCCTCAGATTATGCATTTGTCTATTTTGTACTGGGAAGTACTATTTTGTCTTGTTGATATAATAGTTTTTCATCCTTCCATTTCTGAGTTGATAACAATTATAACAATTTTTCTTTCCAATTTTCTTTTCACTCCAATGATCTCAAACTAAACAGTATGTGACATAGATAGATACCCGCTGGGAATTTAGAATGGTTAACAACAAATTCCGACCGGGATTTTTATTGGTTTCATCGTAACTCAACTATCATTCCTTGTCGTGTATATAAATTTTATACAATGAAACACCAGTTCTTAATATCAAAATATTGCACATTGTCAGTTATTTGAAGACATATGAAGATGCTCGTAATGAAAAACAACTTTGTACAAATGAGATTGTTATATAGCAATCATGGAATATTCCTTCGTTCAAAAATGGAGGTCTTAAGAACTATTTATATCAAGAAACAAAACCAGTACTCGATAAATGATTGCATTCCCTTAGAGGAAAGTTGGAACAGTTTTGGAAATCACAATTATTCTAATAATTTTCATACCTCTGTGCGTTAGCTAACGTCGACAGTCGAATGGTACTTGTCCTGACTACTAAGTAATTACTGCAATTATTCTTTGTTGTCCGTCTAGAACAGTTATTTAGTTCGTATTATCATAATTCAATTACTATAACAAAGAATGTTGACTTTTTTGCAATTTATAGCTATAGCTAGATGTTGTAGGTTGTTGTAGGTCAAAACAGATTTTTAAATCAATACTGTCACAGTACTTTAATTGATGCGTACCATTGTTTTTTAATGGTGCGAGTTTTCCAGGATGAGAGGAATAAATGTTAAAACCCACTCGAAGCGAGTATGGGAACGCAAGGACGGAGAATGAATGATTCATTCGATGAAATATATATTACATATCGAATGGAATTCATATATATATATAATTCACAATGAGAATGGGATTTACGATAATGGGAAAGTGTAAAGAAGGGTGCATTATGGTTGCTATGGGGATGTGTTTTCGTTGCACACGCGTTCATTTGATCGATAATTCCTAGCCTTAATCCTTGTAATTGAATATGTACAGGACATGTCCATGAAAAGTACAAATATGAAATTGTACATCACGTTCTGCGTGGTGGTATTCATATTCAAATACATAATGATATTTTCGATTATTCAGTGATCCTTTAGAATAGCAATTTATTGGGAATATCAATAACTCGTGTGCTTTTGTGTAATTAATGTTTTATGATTGGAAGGTCGTATGAACTCACCTGAGGATATCCGAGTAGCTGCTCGACATTTTTACTGACATAAATTATTTTGCCTGTCGTTGAAATTGCGAGGAACATAGATCCATCTCCGAACCTCTGTTGAAATAAAAAGATTGGGTGTCATAAATGTGACATCAAATACACAGGAATATTAATTACATACCCAAGTAGCATACAGGTGAGAATTACAAACAGCTTAGAATGCCTTTTTCGGATTTATCCCAAACAGTCTCACATGCACATTCCATGCATGATCACAGAACAAACACAGAGTGTTGAGAAAGTTTTTGTGCTACTTGGGTACTGAACGTTTTTAGGAAGAATATAAAAAGAAGGTAGTTTTCAACTTGTTCGATACTAAAGTGGTTTAGATGCCTAGAATTTATTCCGAGGCTTCTTCCACGCTGAGAGAAATTCAGAGCGAACCTTATTATGGTACTTTGTAATTTGAGAAACAGCCTGAACTTAGAATGAAATTTACTATGATCTGACAATAGAAGTCTGTAGGTGACAGCAATCTTGTTCGTTTATTTATGAAATAGACTGCTGATGAATAGACTCGATTGAATCCAAATGATTCATTTTTTCAGTGAAATTCCCTGCTATTACAAAAATTGTAGACTTCGTGATGAATATGCGATGAAGATTTCTTCCAAAATTCGAGATCAATTGACGCATAGAAACTTCTGAATTTCATGTTTTGTTTTGAAAATAAAAGAAAAATCTTGTGAGACCTGTGTCAGGGCGTAAAAATAAGGTTTGTATAGCATTGAACAAGAAACAACACTCACATCTAAAATCCATTGTTCTACGTCGAAATGTCCCAACTGTTCCAACTGACTTGGCAGGAAATTTCTTTTACCAGGTCCTATCGCTGTGAACAAAATTATGAAATTTTTCAATATAACAGAGATATAACAAACTCACATTTATAATCTAATTTGACAACTATTGGGTATTGATTAATACTCAGATGTGTTCACTAGATGTGTTTCCTCTATTGCAATATAATGCAGAGAGAAAATACATTTTACTGTGTACTTTTTGTTTGTATAGCGGATTTCTTGCTAACCCAACAAATAATTTGCTGCCTCAGTGAATTATTTTGACGTTCCACCTATTGAATTAGGTATAGTTGCGAATTATCTGCAAAGGCAGTTGAATTCGAAACCTCGTTCATGGTATGGTGAACAGATTCAGCTGTAGTACCCATATGTTTTTCGTTGTAATATAGCAGCTACTGTTCTCAACAAGCTACTTGATCCAACAAAACTTTGAAAAAGATGAACGATTTGGAAAAAATTCGCTATCTCAGCAAAATGTACACAGCGAAATCAGATAACGCTGTCATGGTGATTGTTTTCTTCTCATATATTGAGATGAATTCTTATTTTTAAAACTAGCCCAACCCCTCATTCCCTCTGATCTTTAGTCATTGACTAAATAATAATAACAATAAAGAAAATAAAACTCATTTTGTAGACTGAAAAAAAATGTCTCTTCCTCAAATAAATAGTTTATTTGTCCTCTGTCCGAATAAGACCCTTTGGATCAATGAAATATTCAGTCAAATCAAATAATAAAATAAAAGATCTTTTAAATGAATAATTTATTCGCCACAAGGAATTTATTTTTGTATTTAATTGAACATTCCATTCCTAAAAAATCGATATTTCCTGGAGAGAAGACAAATAAATATTTATTCCAGTACAATTCTAATTGCACTAATTTGAATATTTCTTTGAAAGGCCAGGAAGAAGACCATGAAGGGGAATCGTATCTGCAAACTGGTTTCCCACACCGAGAGAAATGTACTCAGTCACAACTAGTTTTTGTACTTGACTCGATGTTTCGTCTTGACATAAGCATTCTTTCATAATCCAGAGGACAAGATATAGTTGATTGAAGTGACAGATGCGAAAAGTAACTTGAAACAGGTGCTCGCTGTATCGCTTAAGGTGCCAATATTTGTTCACAGCATAAATATATTCGAGGTCTTATAATTCATCAATAGTTGAATAAAAGAGGAAGCAAATAACGAGAATCTATGTACCAATATTTTTTCCACATACTTTTTCATATTTTCTTCTCTAATTTTCAATTCTCAATTCACTTTTTATGTGTTGATCGAACACCCCAAGAAGACACGAAGATGCATTGAACTGTCGGACACTCGATGGTCGTCTACTGAACATTCCCTGAACGTGAATTGACGTAAAATTAATTCAAATTTTACCTCAAACATCTGTGTTTTCTTAAGGTATAGATAAACTGAATGATGAGCATAAAATCTATATTCCTAAAGTACCAATTCACATTCAGAGAATACAAAAGTTACCATTTAAGTACATGTTTTTTTGTAACAAAATACTTGAAACTGAATCCACAATAGAATTCGATCCGGAATGCTTCTTGGACAAAAACATCGTTTTTCAAATAACAAGATACGAAGTTGATGAGTTTCTGAAATTTTGTGTTCAAACAGCTCTGATGAATGAACAACATGAAATTTAAAAGATCCAGGACGACAACATTGCGCACCCCAGTTGTACATATTTTCACAATCCTCTGATAGATGGAGTTGTTTGCTATAAAGCCGTTGAAGATGAGTTATCGTGTCTCCTGGCCCGATCTTGCCCCACTTTCTCCTATTGATTTGGTGATTAAGAAGCATTATTTTAACTATCACATTTCTCTCCATGTAAGAAAATCCCTTGAATCGGTATCCACATTTTTTCATTCTTATTTGGGAGGGGGGGGGGGGGGGAAGAGTGTCAAAACAATATATCAGATGAAGATGGAATTGTCAGAGATTTGTATTTTCTCTGTACAATTCTGGAATAGCTATAGGATGAAAGATTTAAAAAGTTATTCAAAGAACCTGCTGTGGATAAGATGATTCTTTTTCTTTCTGTCTTTGTACAATTAAATAACTGTACTTACTGTAATTTGCCCTTAAGTAAGATGCGGCTATCCTCAAGATGGAAATTTTATCCATCTTCTTCGGACTTGTGTGAACGATAGGCAAGGAATCCGCCATTGTTGCGATTTGAATATTGATGTTATCACGCCGTTGTTTTTCCGATCTATTACGGGACACACGCGTGTTGACCCTGGAACAAAATAAAATAAATGATTGAGCGTATGTGATTACTGGATAATATTGGCGCTAATATACTGTGATGGTATTGAATATAAAGTAAAGCATTTATGAATGTAATGTTTTTTCACACTTTGAATGTGTGATAAACACGTCTCCGGAAAATATTTGGTTAAGATTGCAGAATTTGTGGTGTGTTTTCTTCATTTGTTTTGTAAGAACGTCATACGAGTCCGGATACAAAACATAAATGTACTTCACTGTGAAGTATAGTGATTTTGCAGGTAACTTTTCTCTGCGTAGGAACTTCAGTTTTTGACTCATTCAATAGTTTTCAACAAGTTTACAAAATTATCCTATCCGCAAATATGAGTCCGGACGACTAAAACAACGATATTTTCATTATTCGATCAGCTCTTAATAATTCGAAACGCTAATGAACTATATAAAACTTAATAGACCTCTTTCGACAACTTTACTTGCGAAAAGATCTTTCCGCACCTCCATTTATCAAATATTGATAGAAACTAGATAATTTTTGTATAGAAATCATCGATGTTCTCAAACATCGTTCATCTCGAAATTAATCCAGTGTATGCACAGTTTGATTCGATGAATATATTTTAAAATGATATAATCATTTTAGTAAACTTTGATACAATCGCTCATTCTTCGTTTATCATCAGACAATCTTCTCATTTTCACTTACTCAGCATATTTTACATCTCTCGTAAATCCGTTCATTGCATATCAAGATCATTAATCTAATTCTTTGGTCTTCATATATACATCGCGATTATTCAAAGGTTTCATGGGAGAACTTTCAAAGAATAACTGAATATATTTCTAATCATTCAATCCTCAAATACGCTCTAGATGACTAACTCTCCAACTATACAGTTAATTACCTTGAAATATTATTAAATTATTGTTTGAGTAACAACGCAAGCCATTCGAGAACATCTCATACTGCCAAATACAGAGCGTATTTTCATAAATAGAAAAATTCATTGAGCAATACAAAAAAATTAGATAATTAAAAATCCTATATATTAAACTATTCGATACTTGAAAAATTCTTTCAAGATTTTTTTCTAGAAAGATATTTACGAATTACACAAAGAAAGAAGACTGATTTCATTCCCAGATGCTTTCAAAGTAAGAATGAATCACATCATTTTCAGGACATTCAATTTTACCTTTTCAAAATTAGATTGAATTGAATTTGAATAAAATTTGGCATCCCTACGGAACCTCTCATTGATTGTACAAAAAAGAGAGAAAAACTTGAAGACGACATCGTAAGTCAAATAAATATAAGAATATTGTGATATTTACATTGTAACGAAACCATGACAACAATTTCAACTCAACATATAGATTCAACTATAACAATAAAATTACTTTTATCACATAATTTCAACATGATCATTTGCTCCCGCGTAAATAATCTCCATCAGATATTCGACTGAATTATAAACCCAAATCCATTCGCACACCTCACATTCACCTGGTTAAACGAATTTTAATGAAGGAATTTTCTTTTGCATATACGTTACGCGAGCGAATTGAGCTTATCGATTAATTCCAAGTGATTAAGCAATGAATATACATCTATTCATCATGTAAAATTCGCTCTCAATTAATATAAATGGATCATAAAAACGGCATTTGAAGTTGTCCGATCATTCGATACTGAATTTTCATATTTCTCCTATCACACTGTTCTTCCCTCTACCGATCAGAGTGGAATTCAGTTGAGGATATTTATATTTAAAATGAATTCTCCTCTCGGATCCAAATTTGAACATTTTTTTTATAAAAACAAAATCTCACGTAATACCTGATGTATCGTTTTATCAAATTGTAAAGAAAAGTAAGAAATTTCGAATATCATTCTGACTCTCGATAGTCCCTAGGAAAGCTTTATCCTCTTTCGCCAAAGACTGAATTAGATATCCGGAAAAAGCACACTCGAGGTCAACCATGAAAAAGCTGTGGAGCGTTGTGGACCGTATAACTCGATTTTATTCTTATATTCCAAGAGCTATACTCAATAACAGGAGGGGAAAGATTGTCTGACTTCTGTTTAATTAATGAGAATTCTGGTCCATGTGTGACATAATAGATATAAAAAAAGAAGAGTCACCAGACATAGGAAGGGAATCTGGTGTCATATGTATAGGGATAGAAAAAAAGATTTCAGTCTAAGCGAGTAGAGAAGAAATATAAGAAGTAGGAGTGTAAAGAAATGTTCATTGTTTTTTCAATCTAGGCTTGCACGTGCAAATTTCATGTTAAAAATATAACGATTCGTTGCATTCATCTTCAGAACAAAAACTTCAATTTGTTCGTTACATCATAAATCATTCGTGACACGTTTCAAAATTGTAAGATTACGAAACACCGTTTTTACAAAATAAGTTTGTATAATCTTGATTTTAATTTTTCCTCACCTACGGTAGTCATAGGATGGGTATAGAAGAGAATCAAATGCAAGTGCAATGCAGCTTTATTCCTTGCGAGCGTGAGAATTCAATGGTTCGAAAGGTTCATTAGCTATCGACCAACAAAAAATGTATTGAACAGCTCGTAGAATTTCAGTGGTTCAAAAATGTATCCAGCGTGTATTGATCTACAAGATTCTCGACGATAAACAAAACGAAAATTCAAAACACTTTCCAAGAGGATGAATGTTTGAGCTCCATACGTTCGGGTCCAACATCAATGGATGTGAAACTAACTTCTCAACAAAGGGAAGGTATTATACTGCCTCACACCTTTTCAAGATTACAAAACCGTGAGGAGTATACAATACCGTTTAATGATCACTAAATATTTTTTCAAAGGTCAAATACTTTTTCCAGGAAGTACACTAAAGAACACTTGACGTATATTTTCATCCTTAAGGGAGAATTCTTCTCGAGTCAGTGTTTTTCTGCGCGTGACGAATTCGGAGAATAAAATGTTAATTCCACATAATATTATCATGACAAAATGGATTCTTCTGTGGATAATTTGATGATATTGTTTTTGGTTCAGAACCAATGAATACTCCTTTGAAAGACTTCCGGACCGAATGCGTAACTCAACTATTATTATGGTATTCGAAGCAAGTGACAATTCATTTCAATACTGATAGGAAACCATTGGAAAGTTGTATAATACTAATTTTTTACATTATTAAGATATGAAGAGTGAATTCCCTCATAAAACCATTTTAATATCATTTCAATGATACATGATTCATTATCTTATTTATTTTTTTATTTTTTAGGTTATAGAATGCGGGTAGTTGTTGTCACCGATGGAACAGTAGCTAATATTCAAAGAAAAAATACTAACGAAGCAAATCGAAGTATTTTAATATATAGAACAGTAGAATATTCTTTTTGCTAACCCAACTAAAAATTCAATGCCACAGGTGGTAACTGGATTGCTGAGAGAGCAACAAGATGAAACAAAAATCAGATTTCATTGTTACAGCGAATTGTTGTTCCTCTGTGTTGAATTTAAAATATTTGAGTTTGAATTAATCAAAAAGTTATCATTATCATCTGACTTGATTATATATTCGTAGCAACATGATAGTTGTAAAAGTCACAGGTAACCATCAACAAATATTGTGAAATGATATCCTCCATGCATCCAACTTTTAATGCATCTAATGAAATGATCTCCATTTTCATGTATGAATTTTAAAAGTGAAAATGAAATAATTCCGTGAGAAACGCATTCCCTGATTCTATTCGGGAGAAATTGAATATTTTTCAGACTGCATGTTTGGAAAATTTCAAATTGAATTTCTTATAATGTAATAGAATTTGTGGCCTTAAAATATCTTTGTTTCGGTACTACTGGAATGTATGACAGGGTGACAATAAATAATTGACACTTTGGCCCGACGTCTGGTATCTCACTGCGTATCTGGCTTGTTGCCCGACTGACGAGCCTCGGTTATTTTGTATATATGAAGAACACCAGATATTCGACGCTCCCATCAAGAAGACGACAAAAATTCAACTAATTCTCAATTAAACTCACACTCCCTGATAGATTCGACTCTTTATTTTGTTGTCAATAGCGATATTTTATTCAATTTTTCACACTTTGAATAAATATTTCTTAATAATTCATTGTTAATTCATACCAAATATCGATGCTCAACAAATTTCGTCTCAAATAACTCAAAAGTTGTCTTCCAATTTTGGAAAAAAAAAAAACCAATGATCGTAAATCAAATTATCTTTGACACAAAATACAACTGTCAGTTTACTTTTTTCCATTATATCGTGAATCTGGAATTGATGACAGTGGAACCTGAATTTATCAAGGCATTATATGACTCATCTCAAGGAAACCTATATTTTAACGCAATAAAATACATCAATGCAAATGAATTCTCCCCTCAGGGCAACATGATTTTTTCTTAAGCGTCCTCCAAATTTGTATGCGTATTATATTCGAACTTGGATTTCTTCAAAACTGCATGGGACAATCCTAAGTGGCTAGAGTTATTTGAGTTATGCATATAATTAACACCAAAAACTGGTGGATGATATTATTTCACATTACATTTCTGTTTGCAAGGATGAGATCCCAACGACAGCATCATTTTTTGTTTCTTTTTCATAAAATGCGATAAAAATGCTGACGATTCGTCCCAAAGATACATGTAAAATTCAAAATTTTGTGGCAAATCTGGTTCCCAGGTACAAAAACAAGTTACCGTTTGTCTTTGATGTTTTTCTTTGCTACGCGCCTCTTTCGCTGTTCGACTATATTTGATTCACAAGAAAGGCCAAGCTTTATGCTCACTGTGATTTATACTATCTGTGAGTCAATAAAATTCAATGAATTATTGATGCAGAACATGTGATTGTATGTTATATTTGTCCTTATTCAATTTCGGGAAATTGTCGTGCTAACGTGGAATCCAACTACCGTTCTATCCCTTAATTTCAGTACTGAAATGATTTTGATCAATTATGAATGGGAATATTTTGAAGCTACTATGAAATTTTGTTGCCAGTTTTTCATCTATTGTTCCGTTGAGATAATGAAAAACTCAAATTCATCCATGAGATAAAGATATTATATAATCTTCAGCCAATTTTTTGCAATTGTGTTGTGTTCTCGAAATGTTATCATATAACACAGTAACAGGGAAAAAGAAGAGAACATTTAGGTTTAACAATTTTATGAGATTGAACACCAAAGAAAGAATAAATGCAACTAGGGAGGAAATGTAGATTTTTCATTCAGCGGAGAAGATGCGATAGGGGACTGAGCTATTCTCGATATTAAAGAACAAATAATCGAATAACAAACCACGTGAAGTACGTTCACAGGGTGTCTACCAAAATTCAATTTCAAAATTCCCGGCTAATTCCCGACTTTTCCCGGATATTTTTCCTAAATTCCCGACCATGAGATAATTTTACAAAAATGAATATCAAATATCTTCTAAAAGTTCACGAGAAGAAATTTTAAATACCCTCAGCATCGTACTGCAAAAAATTATATTATTTAATTGCATAAACTTTCAAAAATACTCTACAAATTCCTTGGATTTTTCCTTCGTGAATAATGTAACTAACTTTTCGACACCTTTTATTCATGTCCGGGAAAAATTAGTGACGAGTGTGATTGTTTGAAGAAAAATGTTCAAGCATTATGTTTCAAGATCATGTAAAAGATTTCTTCACGGATGCTGTTGATTGAGGATCATTTAAAAATTGTAAATACGTAAACAAATTATAAAATTCAGTCTGACATTGGCCGTAGATAGGCAGCCCGGGAATACTTTTGTGTTCTCGCAGCATTTGCAATAAGTAGTATTTTTTATCAACCTCATGAGAAGATGTATTCATAAATATAAGATCGAAAAACTCCAAAAGTTCTTCGGGAATACGAAAGTATTACCGGGCTGCCCATACGTGCCCATGACTATGATGGACTACACTTTACACAAATTTCAAATAAGAATTCAATAAAAAATTTTGTGGTGAAGTTATTGTGGTATGCAATATCGTCTTGTTTTAGTACAATGAAGTTCAAAAGAACACAGTTCAAAACTCAATTTCGCTAACGCCTCACTCAGAGTTTGTGTTCAAAACAAAATGAAAAAAAGTTGCATTTTTGGATTTTTTTCAAATCAAAAACGACTTGGATCACCTTGTATGTCTTTCATTATGTTGCGTTGGATACCATTATAGCCATAATATTATCATGGATTAAAAACTTCTAAGTTTTTTCAATCACCCGTATCTTAATTTCAATTTTCATACACAATAACTTGAACATTCAGTAACATGTATTTGGATTCCTATTTCAGTTCACAAAAATTGGATTTTCATTCACATATTTACATGAAACTTCAATAACATATAACAGAAGCAGTTATCAAACCATATTATTATGAATAATATAATATAGCAAAAATTGAAAATTCAATTACATGTAATTGAATTCCTAATTCAATCACCAAGATTTGGAAATTTCATTGACAAGTATACTTGAAAAATAAATGAAATTCCAAGAAATTTTCAACAGTGTACCCTGCTTATCATATGCAGGCGCTCATAGAAATCCCCCCTCTCTCTTTTTTTCTTTGTTACACGCCAGTTAAAGAGGTACAGAAAATCTCTATGGGCGAAATTCACTTTAATTAGTATTCTATTCTCTACACCTTGACTTATACTGAGACCTTTCAGGTATCACAGACGCTGCAGAGGTAGAATATTACCTTAGAAAAGAATAATAATCGTATTCGTAATGCAATTAAGAGAGTCAATGATTTTTAAATCTTCTTATTCATTCATAAGCTGAACAAAATGTATCAAATCTATTCTATTGAATCTAATAATGACCACTGTTCAAATTGATTTTCTGAAATATGTCCACTCTTGTTCTTTATAATGATTGGCAACGCAAAATATCCTACTGGAGAAAATGTTGCGAAATGTTTCTGGGACATTCTAAAAACGTTTCGCAACATTTTATCCAGTGGTTAGATATCATATGAAATTTGTTTCATCATTTAGTGAGTAAATTGTTTCTCTGTAACAAAAAATGCATGTTTTGTGGTTTGCATCCTATTTTCTAATCATTTCATTTAAAAAATTAATTAAAAAAATGTTTTCAAACAATTTTTAATTTTTCCCGATGGTTGCGCGAAATTCCCGGCCTTTTCCCGTTTTTTCCCGACTTTGTCAAATCCCCGGCTGTTTCCCGGATTCCCGGATTTTCCCGAGTCGTAGACACCCTGCGTTCATCAATCGGTGAGGTTTTGTAAACTAAAACGACCAAAAATTTGATAATCAACTATTGCGATTGGGGATCAAGAATCTCCTATTAGTGTAACTAATTCGCAAGGGCAGCAAAAACTTGTTGATTGAATGAGTGTCGATGTTAAATAATCAAATTTACCTCATAAACCTGATTACACAGTTTTTATATCACATGTTCACTTAACTTCCACGAAATTTGGAAGAACAAAAAAACAATTAATTATTTATACAAACATCGCCATCTTCGTTGGATTCCTCCCGCAAGTAGTGCTTCGTTGTGACCATCAGGAAATCTCACTGGAGTATTTGAAATCAATAAAACAAATGAAAAACCTGAGTTTAATGATAAACCTAGTGCTTTTCTTTTGAAGTTGACAAAACCGTGACTTTTAACAGTTCCCTCCCGGATCTTATAGCAAAACAGCATTACGGGAGACCGGGGATAGTTGACTATAGAAGTAAGTGGATTAAAGGTCAAAATCTCGTCGGCAGTGTAAATGCTCCCTAGTAGAAATTTGATCAGGCATTTCCTATTTTTAATAAGGTCCTGATCTCCTAGAATCCGGAAACCGTGAATAAGGAAAATCTAATGAGGTCCTTACAAGGGACTCATCTGATTTCTCTAATAGGATTCAAATAGGGTTGTAGCGCAGGGGTACAATAGGGTTCGAATGTTATTTCCATAAAATCAAGCGAAACGAGGAAAACCGTAACGAAACCTAATGAGGACCTGAAAGGAGATCAGGCATGTCTCGTCAAGCCCTGGTATTTTCCCATCCAAAATTTCTACTAGGGCTGCATTAAACTTCAGGATATCCAATAATTGTTCCCCAGTTTTTCTCTTTCAGTTTACTGTTTGAAAAACTCGAAATTCTCAACAGAAATGAAAATCCTTCGATCAAGGACTAGTTTTTATCTATATAAGCTGTGAAAATTTCGTCACAATTCATCAAATGGTTTTTGCATTATATCGGTCACTGACTTTTGAATGTATGAAACGTGTGTATTTATACGACGAAATTGTATGAATTCAAAAATAATCACTCATTGTAAAAAGTGTGGCTCCAATGGGCTACGTCTTAATTCGAACGTTGACTGAAATTCAGTCTTCTCCATTGTGCCGGCGATTGTTTTTTGTGCTCACTTTAGACTCAAAATAGGCTCCTTTTGACTGTGTTTTGAATTCAGTCATGAGACCATTACATCTGAATTCAATACTTCCTTTCCACAGTGCTGTTTTTTTACTCTTTGGATCGTGCAATTTCCGAAGCTACTCCCGTGACTGGATGAGAAAATCGAATTGTTAAAAACTCCAGACCAACCGAATATGATTGAGGAATCGCAAATTTACTCAAAATAGGGTTACACTGGAGCAACAATTATTCATGAATACCTTTCGTTCTTTCAGCAGCAAATGAAAGAACACGCAGAATCACTCAAAAAATATTTATAATAATATTATTATTTTAAAAGGGACAAATCAAGTGAGGAATGCTGAAATTCATGCGTGTAGTCGAGTGTGACGAGGTAAAGACCTCGATTAAAAATTAAATGAATCATAAAGATTTTTTGAAGGGAGAGAGTATATTCGTGACGTATATAGATCAGAAAAGCGACGCTTCGAGGCGCAACATCATTGGCCTCATTATCGAAATCAATTATCCAATTATCACCGGTAAGAAGATAATTACCGTCAGGGATAAAATCATCACCAAGAGGAACCAAAGAAATGTTCTTCGATCAACTGCACACACACACTGTGAGTAATAGATGTAAAATTACATGCAACGAGTTTACCAAGACTGTTCCTGTAAAATGCATTCTCCATAAAAATTTGGCAGTCTTTTTACTCAGCATGTCACCTGTAAATTAACATGAACCATATGACGGTAATTTTACAAGTACTGAGTACTGGTAAAATGAAATTATATCTACATGTCAATGTAAAATTACCTACTTCATTGGTAATTTTACAAATACTTAGGACTGGTAAAATCGAATTACATGTACATGTCAATGTAAAATTACTTGCGTTCTGGTAAAATTATAGTTAACATGTACACGGAGAGAAATTTGTAGTTAAATTTACTATGTTATCATTGTTTTCGAGATTTTACTATGGAGGGCATATTTTTACTATGGTACAACAATAGAATGCGGATCATATTTACTATGTTTTATGGGGGAACCCGCCCTAGTTTAGTCTGTTCCTCGGGAACAATAATAACATAGTAAATTTAACTACAAATTTCTCTCCGTGTATGTGTAAATTTACCTTGGGTGGATGTGTGAATTCACTGGTGTGTGTAGTTGGTAATTTTTACATTAACATATATCATGTGATTTTACCAATACTGTAAAGGTGAATCCTGTTGCCATTGACATTTGGTAATATTACCACCAAAACTTTTTACAGTCAGTTTTTATGATGTCATCAAGTTAATGTTTCTAAAATTTCATCATTTCATCAGACCCTTCTAAAACACATCACTCTCATCTCTTATAATTTGAATATTTTTGCTGGAAGTCGTTTTCAAATATTTGCATGAATTAAATTTCATATACATTTTATATTCAATTTAATCTATTTGAATGTGAAACTATATCTGGCAGTTTCATGTTTGAGTGCATTGAATTTAATGTTCATGTAGTATATGAACCTGGATTCATGTGAGTGATGGTAAAAAAACTCCCTGATATCTCTGACGGTGCATTTGAAAAATTTATTACGGTATCATGCACGGATAAAAGAAAATGGAGAAATTTACCGTGTGGGATGACAACGCGTCGCTTCGAGTTGTTGAATGTAAATTTTTACAAAATATATTGTAAAATAATTCACACTATGGGATGAGTATAGATTTTTCTCTCATGATGTGAATTATTTGACAATATATTTCACTGTTAAAAATTTCTGCATTAATTTTAATGTTTTTACTGGAAGTTTTTTTCAAGTACGTACATGAATTCAGTTCCATGCACATTTTACATGAAATTTAATGTAAACTATAGCATAATCTATAGTATTTTCATGTTTTTGTACATTAAACTTAATGCAGAATGTATATGAACCTGATTTCATGTACGTAATTGAAAAAAACTTCCAGATATTTCTGACAGTGTTTGTGAAGATTTTCATTTAAAGGCTCGAAGCGACGCGTTGTCATCCCACACGGTAAATTTCTCCATTTTCTTTTTCCCGTGTGATCGACATTTCTCAAAGTATAGTGGGAATTCTTTTTCAAAATTCAACACGGAAAACAATGATAAGCTATTATTTTTCCATTTCAGTAGCTACACTGTTAGAGATGTCTTTAAATTTAATATATTTCTCATGTACATTTTTGAACTAAATTTACAATTCTTGGTGATTGAAACAAGAATTCATTTACACGTATCATACATTAATATATATTTTCGTAACTGAAATTTCAATCAAATCTAATTGAAATTTCAATAAATTTCTCAGTTATCTATAGCTGCAATTATTTGAGCAATAGCAGTGGAAAAAAGTTGCTAAAAAGGTGAGTAGCTACCACAGCTATTTAATTCTTTTGTGTAAGAATTCGGGCTTTTTAGCGACGTAGATAAAAACTCAACGAATCAACTACTTTCTATTTAAGATGATTTTATGAATTCAGTTTCGAGTAATTTGGTTGAAAGAAGCCACAATTTATTACCACAGCAATTTTTAAGTGTAGCAGTGAAAAATGTCAACTCCTCTGGCAAAATTTGTTTTTCATTCTATATATATTATATCACGATTCGCTGCATCAGTAAATTTTCCCTCCCGCGCATCAACCAATAACAAGACATTAGCTCAATCTTTTAGAATCATTTTAAAATGTTACTTCCAGTAAAGTTAGAATATCTCTCGATGGAGGAACGTTATACAGAAATTCCAAGTACTACAGTGTATGAAAATTTGATTTTATGCAATATATATGAATTACACATATGTCAAATATGGGATAGATCTTTTATGTATTTGATATATGCATAATTCATATATAGTAAAGCGAAGAAAGGTGACACACAGGGAGAGATGACACATGCAGTAAGAATTCAATAAAAATGTACAGGGAACTGTTGCGCACTGAGTGTCTACTGGGACAGAATCTCGCCTACTATTCACATTTTTATTGAATTTTGTCTGAATGTATGATCTCTCCTTATGTATCATGTTACTTCACTCCACTATATGCATGGAAAAAATTGTGAGCTAGTAACCCTAGCAAAAATTACTCTATATTAATTCTCTAGGCTATGACAAGGTCTTACTAAACTTACTGAATCCCTCATATGGACTCGATGACGCCTTGCGAAGCATCTTTATTACTCGATAGAAAACATTCCATAATCAAACGTATTATAAGCAGTGCTCCGGACTGGGTAAGTATTCGAAATAGAATTATTTTTCATACTCACTGAAATCAAAATCCAGTGTCATATCTCTCAGATTTGAGATATATTTCTTTCAATATTTTATATATTCAAAGTGCTTCCTTTCAAATATATAAGGACTGGTGAAAGGAATTGGAAAAATTTGTTTGCAATATAAAATATTTTGGAAAATGTACTTCAGATACAAAATACTAAAAGACATTCATTTCAAACTCAAGATATGAAGTACTGATTTTATTTGCAATATCTTTTCCGCATAATTGTATTTCAAATACTGGCTCAGCCCTGGCAGTGCTCTGTTTACACGGAGGAAGTCTCTCTCTCTCTTTCGTTCGGGACACAAAAACACGTTCCAATCCATTGAGCTGTCTGTTTTTCTGACTTTAGTTCCGGACTTGGAGTTTGTAATGTGATTTGAATGGGAAAGTTATTGTGCACAGTTGAAGGGGGCGCTATCGGTTATAAAACTGTCAGTTTTCTGTTCCCAGACGGAAAACTTTTATAAAATTGTAATGAAATGGATTCATGTCAGAATTTGATTGTATGCAAACTGTATGGGATTTCTGCTGGAAATGGAGAGAAATAGAATCGTTATATAGGAATTCAATAAGAAATTCATGTAACAAAACAGTTCTATAAATTTTTCCTGTATGAAGGTAAAGTTTTAATAGCCAAAAACTAGTGGCCAACTGCAGAAGCTTTTGACTCAACGATGTTTGTATACTTTGCAAATGAGGAACTAATTCAGCAGTCTACAATTCTGCATTTCGGCTTCTTGAATTCTCCATAACCTCCTTTGTTAAGGTGATACTAGCGGCATGGCAGCAGCCGAATCGTTTATGACGAACTACGGGTGAACGATCCAATTTTATAACGACATCGCTATGTACAGCACTTCTACTTGAATCAGAGAAGTGCTATACTTTGATAAAATTGAAGTGTTTGCTCGTAGTTCGCCATGAACAATTTTGCTGCTACCATGCCGCTAGCGAAGAAACGACATCATCCGACTGCTAGCTTTTGGTTGTTACACAGAAAAACATGCTGCTCACAAATATACAACTTTTTTTTAGGTTTTTAGTAAACCAGAGACAGAAAGGTTTAGAAAATCAAAATTCACATGAAAATAAGGGAAATCACAAATACTGTAGAAGGAGTGCTGGGTGGAATTTGAATTTTAAACGGTAAACATTGGATCTTATAAAGAGTATAGTACAGTTTGGCTATTCAGTGTTTAAAATTTCACCGAACGCAGGGTTTTGTTTTCCATGTTGGATGCTCATGATACAGTTAAAAGCGTACACGGTACAAGTAGCGAACTGACACAGGGGTCATGTTAGATTAGGCTAGCAGACATAACAAAGTAACGGGGAAGAAATGTATTTTTCTTCGATTGACTTGTATCCACTTTCATACTTCGCTAGGTCAGTGTCTAGAAATTTTGAGACGCAACGCATCGAGTCGAGCGTTTACATCAATATTCATGACTCTTTCTTTTCTTACATATTCCAAAGTGAATGAAATTCATTGCACCGAAATCGCATCTACACAATATTTCCTGCACCAATGACTAAGGAGTTGTTGTTCGCGAGAGTATGTTCAAGAGCACAATATTGAACACTCTAATCATGTCCAAATACTAACAAACAAACGCATACACATTACATTCGTTGTTAATTCGAAAATCGTATTGAATTAGCTTGATTCGATAAAATTTTTGAATATATTTCTTATCAATTAGAATTTACGAAAACCACTCAAAATCCAGTTTGCTATAGGACTTTTCCTCAAAGTTCAAAGAGTTGTACTCAATCTAGCTAACGAAAGTTCAACTATTTAGTATATAATATCTACATTATTTCTTCCTGCAAATCTTCCTCCATCGATCTACCGGTGGAAAATTTTAATACTCTAGATAATTCATTGCGGCTCGGAATCTAGCTTTGGACATGTTGTTTTTTTGAGTACATTTTTTTTGGTGTAACCAAAGTCATCCGAATCACACAGAGTTTTTGTCTATCTCTCTAATACGACTGCTTTTGTTTAGTCAACCGTTTGTCTTTATTCTCAAATATGCCTGTTATTTCAAGATGAGGATATTTTTATTTCACCATAAAAACTATTCAAATAACGTGTAGTTAATAGAATCATGAATTATAAACTAATATTTCCAAAAGGGAACATTAATTTCTGGACCATTAATTTTTTATTCAAAAATAATATTAGGTTAATCTTATCGTATTTGCTTGATACTCAACGAACCATCCATCACAGCATTCACAACAGATTCGGTAATAACGATTTTCTGGAACTTATGATATTGTTCAAAGTATTTTTCCAAGATTGACTCTTGAGATATGTATGAGAAAACTCTCCCTCGCAATGTCATTGAAATGTTGTTTTTGTGTCATCAACAATATCCTAATTGGGACTTCACAATGAATAGGCAAACAATTTACTCCAGACGAATAAACCTTCCTCATTGTAAACACAAAGTAGAAAATTTTGTGTATTTTAACAAACATGCGTGTCCAACGGTCCTCTCAAAATTTGTGTTGAATATTGACGCAAAAGTATTGAGTTTACATTGAAAATCTGTCAATTCGACACACATCTATGTTGATCTTCAACGCAAATTTTGAGTGGACCGTTTCTTAGTCCTTTTAAAAAACATATCTCTACTTCCTGAATTCGAATCAGCGGAAAGAATTGGAAATCAGTGAATTTCACTGTTTCGAATTTAAAGAGCACGCTACAAAATTCAAGTGTTTCATTACAATACATTCAGAGCGTTTGAATCGTGAAGCCACTTTTTAAATGCTCGACAGTGTGTAAATATGTCAATAACTCAGGTTAAGTGCCTCATAATGAAACATGTGATCCATTTTATGGCTATGCTTACACGCTTTCGAGCGTTGCGAAAGTGATTTCAATACTCTAAGCGTATCAAAATAAAACACTTGAATTTACAGTGCAGAGGATATAATTTTTAAATAAGAAATTAATTCTTATTGTAGTATTTCAAAACAAAATACTCTATGACCTTAACACAGAAATAACTCGAATGTGAACTATTCGATGTGTTGTCTCGGCAAAATGAGATGCCCTATTCTCTCACTAATTTCCCTATAAATCATTCCCGTGCAATTTTCATCCATTATTTGATGACGATTCCTGCAGAATGTGTTATCTCCTTAATATCTCATCATGCATGTGTCACTTCACACCTAAGAATACGTGATTACACATTTTTTGCTGTAATTTTGGTTATCTCTTTAAATCAATATTTGATACTTATGAAAATGAAATTCTACGCATAGAACAGAATGTACATCTTATTAACAAGTTAATCTCATTAGAAATACACCATCGCTCAAAAGTTTATCATCTCTACTTGGGAGATACTTTGAACTTCAAGATCAAATATTTCAACGAGAAATTATTGCAGAGAGGGAGTAAAAATACCGGTTCGAAGGGTGAAATATGATGTTCGGGATTGAAAGAAACTTTTGTCATCTGTTGCCTTTTCGAATCTGGACCAGTAAAAAGACCACTGATTCAGGGTTAAATTTTACTGATTCCATCAGTCCTAAGGCTGCCACTGGGAACCAGTGGAAAACTACTGCTTCGATCAGTGAAATCGTAGTGATTTTCACTGATTCAATCACAGGTGCAGAATGTTTGGGAATAAATTGAAAACAAAAAAATTATTGACCGAGAATCGAAAGCAGGTCTTCACTCAAGTCACCGTCAGTTGCTTGGTTAGTTGTACTGTCTTTGCGTATATCAAATTGCGTTCATTTCTCAAACTCCAATATCTCGCAAACTAAGATGCGTCAAAATAAAAACCAAAGCGTTTCTTCTCAAGGGTCCCTAAGGTATATATACGTACCAGTGCTTTTCATTGAAAACTAACTCTCGCGACCTCTCATTCTCATAATCATGCAGATCTCCTATTATTCATGATTATTTTCAATACCGACGTACAAGCGTCCAATTGAACTAAAATCTATTCTTTTGAGTTCATGTTTTCGAAGTATACATAACGTGATAATCTGATAATTCATAAAAAAATAACGCCAAGCACATGAAAATGTGATCAAAACTCACGGAAAAAATTGAGAAAAGCATACGATAGAATGTATCTCATTTGGAAAAAAGATGTGAGCTAAAAAGTACATTTAGTCATTCGCACGGTATTTAAAAGATTTTTAATATACCTATTGTAACTCCAGTGTGTTCAAACTGTATTCAAAGTAGATCATTATTTTTCCAAAAATATCTTCCTCTTGGAAGTATAAAGTTGAATAGAGCAAAATTTCAATTCATTCACTCCAAACGTGTTGATTGTTTCTGATAGGTTTTGAAAACCACGTCGATGCGGAACACTTGACGCGGCCGATAACGTGAGTATAAAGTCTCTCAATTGTATTCTGCTCAGAGTATGCGAACAGAAAGTGAGATAATAAAATCTTGAACAAATTTTTTCCCGTGAAGATATCCCAGACAGCACAAACTTCGTTAATGAATTCTCGAAGAACTCTCAAAGCACTTGAGTGTTCAAATGAAATTCTCGCAGAACCTTTCACGAACTTCGAATTACCTGGGATTTGAAAACATCGCTTCAATCACATCTTGAAATCAAAAGGAGTGTTTTATTTTTCTTTCGGACATATAAAGTTTGATATTTCTTGCTCAATTTGAAGGATGAGTTTATCTTTTTTCTACATATGACTTTCGACTCTCACATAGGATTAATGTTTTTGCAGAAAAAGCGTTCTGAAAAATATCTTCTACAATGCTGATCTGCAAGACTTCTTGAGATATCTTTTAGAAATCTTTGTTCTATGCGGGCTATTTTCCTATGGCGGTGAGGATTCTAGCATAACATGGATAATTTCATTCCAGCATAACATGGAATTCAATGGTTGAGAGAAGAAAAATTTGCTTTCGAATTGGATCTTTTTTTCTTCATTTCCGTCACATATTTATAAAGATCCGTAAAATTGAAAGTATAAAAGAATAAAAATATTTGAGAATAAAATTGTCTGAGAACAAAGATAATAAAGAATAAGAATAGAAGTTTTTATGAATAAAAATATAATCCCGCTTGAATAGAATGATTGTAAAGATGAAACTTCTGAAGAGAACATTTTAGAATGAATTCTATTTTCAGTCACATTAATTACATATGTGGAAATTGTACTCTGTTTTGTATTCTCATATGTTTATCACGTGTACAACTTCACCACAATCAATTTTCCACAAACTTTAGATATACTCACCAAAGACTCTCAATAGTCTATATCCATAGTCTACGCAGAACCATTTTTCTCCACAGACTCTCCATATACTATGCATAGACTATCCATAATTTTTTTTTATACCGTTATGGTCGTTGAAATTCTTCAAATTTGAATTTTTTGATTATTGTTCATTCCTTGGTACTATTTCGACCTCAGAGAGACGAAGACATCATAAATGCAGAGATTTATGGACATATAATGTCCTTAAATCCAGTTGAATGAGAGATTTGAGGCATGAAATTGTTTGCCTTAGAGGTATCACAGACCGCGATACCAATTAATGGTTAACCAATACGTTGGGAAAAGCAATGATACGTGGACTATCTATTTTTGTGTAGACGATAAAAGTAAAATAATTAAATTAATTGATCGGAGCATCATTTTCGCTGCTGCGATGTGGAAAAAGTGTAACGTGATTATGCTTTTCACAAAATACAAATCTCCAAATTGTAAGCAAGCAAAAATAGAAAAAAACATTCTGTTGAATATCAGACAGCTAGAAAATTCAGTTATTCTACACTGAGAAAAACAGCATCCCAAATGTATTTCAATCAAATATAAGCTTTGTTATCTATTACCAAATCTTATTTCACCCAAATATGATTAGTTTATAATTAATGAGCCACAGTGTAATTAAAAATTCAGTTGAACTGAATGAATTTCGTTCGTCACAGCAACGTGTTTTATGCTTGTATTCATATTTCAAACAACTAGACGTGTCATTGCCGCAGCTAGGTGTCTTTCTGTCAGTGTATAATAAAAACAAATTCAACTGGTTCACTTGTTGAATATGTTTCAATGTATTCAAGATACCAAAATATGATGGAAGGAATTAAGAAATGAAGGTGATTTTTTACAAATTTGAATACATAATTACATCTGTCTGTTGATGATATAAAGAGAAACACTTCTGACATAAGTGACTCATCGCGTGAACAAACGCATACATCGATTTACGAAGTGTTACCTCTTTTAGAACTGAATCTTCCCAATTCACTGTTGAAAATTTCGCTTACTTATCATAACTTATGGTAATTCTAGCATAGAACGATCTTCAGATTCAACAGTAAGTTTTAGCCACCAATCTTGAAACAACAATATTAAATATAATTATAAAAACAGAAAACGATTCAGTCGATGAATCGAAGATAAGAATAAATGAAATGAGAAATATGTGACTGTAACTGAAGCAATCAAATCCATCACCTTTTGGAATGGAATAAGAAAAGCATAAGTGATCGGTATAAAACGTATCCGCGATAATTCAATTTAGATAAACAAGAATTCTATTTTTGTAGAGAATTCAAATTTTCTAGAGAACAAAAAAAACCAAACATACTTTTGTATATCATTTTCAAATTCAAATGAAATTTCGAAAGATAAAAAATACTCGTTATTCCATTCAATCGTGTAGAATAAAGAGTACAAAAACAAAATGCCCTTCAAACAAAACTTGATACTTAATGCGTTCGATGAATGAAAACCCCGTACCTGCATTATTCGAATCATGATATGAAAAAACACAGTATGCTTGAATGCTGACGCAAACACATAAAAGAGTATAAACCAGAAAATGAATAATATTCTATTATTGATTTCACTATTACTCGCATTTTTTTCATTTCATTTTGTACCGTATCTGATATCACGTTCCGCTAGACGTCAAACATAATACAATGAACGGTTACATGTAATTCTTTTGTTCATATGATACCCGTAAGATTATTGTGAAATAAAACTACATTAGCTTTTATTGACTTTTCTTCACACGAAAACAAACAATAATTTCATGAAATTTTCTCATTTTTCTCATAAATCGAATGTCCATTTCAAAACTTCATTATTACATTTGAAAACTGCATGATAAATAACCAGACAATTGATTCTCATATAACTCAGTACGGTGGTTGAATTGCAATCAACGTTCAAATGGAATAGATATGAACCATTTGTAATTTATTGTCATCAAATCATCTATGTTTTATTTTTAATGAAAAAACATAACAAACCCAAAGAAAAATGATTCAAAACATGAAGGATTGTTCGACATTAACAATCCCTATATTTTATTTTTTCGTGAGTATTAGTAAAAAACTTTATGCGAGCAAGATTAATTGAAGAATTCAACAATATTACATATGTTTTCTCAATGATCAAACAATACAACAATAGGTAAACAAGTGCAGGCTTATTTTTCTGCAATGACTATTTCATCATCGTATTAATGATATATGAATTGTATCTAGATGTAATAAAAATGAGCGAACACGTATATGCCATCATACTCGTCGAGAGTTAAAAAAAAAAATAATAAGCTTATGGCAATCAAATATTTTTCCGAGCAGAGTTTTGCGAATAGTAGGTGATACATTTCAATAGATATGATTCATCTGTTACGGCTGTCGTCCCGACCTATCCAATGTATAAGCTTCTATCTTATCCAGGATTCAAAGAGAACACGCGAGTACACACTTTTGCTCGAATACAATTTTTTCCTTCTGTTTACAATGGCAGATGATTCAATCGATCTTGAATTGATTTCAAGCGAAACACTGTCAATTGTATTTCGGAAGGTATCAATTATCACAAGATGGAACATATGCTGAGATAATAAATTTCAAACAATTTAAAAACCAAACCAGGGAATATGAAGAAGTATCTCTATACACGGAAAAAGAAAATAGTTGCAGCAACTACTTAAATAGTCGATTTTCAACCATCCAGTTGAGTAGTTGCTGCAGCTGTCTCAACTAATTCGAAATACCTCAGGTATTTACGTTAGTTAGCGCAATTATCGAGTTACTTGTCCTGACTACTAAGTAGCTGCAGCAACTACTCAAGTAGATGGTCGAAAATCGACTATTCAAGTAGTTGCCGCAACTATTTCTTTTCTTCCGTGTACACGCAAAAAAATAATTCGCTGTGGCAGCTGATTTTTAACTGCCGTAGCTAATCTTCGTGGTTGATCTTTGCATAGCGAAAAGAATAGCTATGTTAGCGATTTTTCTTTGCAATCAGTGTTTCGCTGTACTATCTTGAAAGAATCGCTGAAGGAACAATCAACCGAGTGAAGAAAAAAATTCATTGAATAGGGGAGGGTCGATTCCGCAATCTTTCGGTTACTAACTCAAGCTGCTAGCTCTTGAGCCACCCTACACGGAAAAAATAATTTAGCTGCAGCAACTGAGTAGCTAGCACGGACACGGACAGCCATTAAATTTAGCTGCAGCAGCTAAATTATTTTCTCCGTGTATCGATTGAATTTTTCTTGTTCTAATAATTACATATAGCTTCAGTGGAATGTTTCAAATTCAATTTTGCAAAACTGCATGTAAACAAATAATCATTCTAGAGGGTAAATATTTCGTGAATAGGGTTGTTGAACATTTTCTGAATGCCTATGCATTTGTCAAATGTTCATTGAATTCACATTGAATGTTTAGCGGCCATCTTATTCTCTTTGGGTATGTACTACAGCTACAAAAATCGCTTCACTAGCAACATTCCTTCTGCGATCATTTTTTACATTAGTACATATAGCTACAATGATAGCTGCAGTAGCGCAATGCACTCAGCACACAAGTTTTTGCTGTCACTACTGCGAATTCATTTTTTTTCGAGTAGTACTATAGAAGTTTCACAATGATCAAGGAAAAAAAAGCATATACTTTATAAGAAAATTGTTTGGGATTATGAGATGAATATTTAAAGTATACCTCCTGCGATAATGTAACTTGGTTTGATTTATACCTCAACGTGCATGGATTTTTAGCCTCGCGTAAGCAAGATAGGGCCCAGTGCAAGTCCCATTGTACGCATATGTTAGAGTAGGGATTTGCTGTATTCGAAAGTTCAGTGCAACAATAAATACAAGAATACAAGATTATATTGATAAGTTTGTGATCCTCTGATACCAATATACAATTTCGAGCATCACTTATCTCTGAACAAATAACAGAACCTTTTACGTATGTAAGGAATTCAAACTCTTCTTGAGCGTTTGGGATGAAACAGTTTTCTTTATGAATAAGATTGTCAGTCACTCGTATGTTATGATTCACGTGATTCAACTCTCCTGTAGTCGCATCTCATGGACGAACAAAGAAATATATATATGAATGGATAGACAGTAATTATTATTGCACCGTTGATACTACGCAGAGTGTTTGAATACAATATACTGTATTCTCTTATGAAGAACTATCAAACGATTGTGTATATCATGTGATGCAATATTCATCCTCCATGATTTGTTTATAAAAACACAAGCACTGAAACTCTTGTGTATTGGATTTCAAATAAATGTACCAATTATAATTATTTCCATAGCTCTTTGAAATCGACAAATGTGATATTGTCCTTCCGTTACAAAGACTCCTCCGCCTTTTTGTTTGATTGAATTCCTTTGAATGTGGCAGACGCTTTGATATACGTTTCCAACTTCTTATAACCAGTCCAATGTAATCAAAGAAGTTGAAAAGTCCTCAACACTTTCATGTTTTTCGAACATTTGCAATTAAAAAGAATGCTCAACACTAGAATCGTTGATGGGACTTTTTTGTCATGCTTCAAGTTTGGAGTCATCGGAGTTTCATCATTCGATGACTGTCAATATTTTGGGAATAGGTCTATGTTTGAGAGCAATCTGTCATCCTCAGGTTTATAGTTTCTAAAAAGTGTAATCATATCGCTCTTCTCTCAGCAATCCATTTAGCTGTGGCAGACAATTTTTAGCTAGGTTAGCAAAAAGATTTGCTATTTATTTTTTCTTTCTTCCCTCAGGTTCATGATTGGTGAATTAGTAAATGTAAAAAAATATGAGAATATCATAAATGCGAGAGTTGAATTATGATCTGTTAACAGATATATCACAGAATCTTTATCAATTGATAACGCACACGTGATATTTGTCAATAATTAATCAACCGAGGTTTCAAAGTTTCATAAATCATAATTGTCTGACACATTGAATACAAAAATACGCTCTTCCTTTCATACAAAAACAAGCAAAAAATCATTTATAATCATTGATACAAGATTAAATTTGAAATTTATACATATCGCATGAACGAACGAAACCCTAGTACGACGCACGACATTCCACCTCTGTTCAAGAATGAATTAATCGTAATGTATCTACCTGCTCTCACTAACCAACTAACCTCGGTTTCCCTACACGTTGGTGCAGACTATTTATACATTTTTATTCATAGAATGTCGAGATTGAATCAAACCCAACTAAAACTATGCGAAATATTCGCATAAAAAGAAAATATTAACAACTGCTTGTAATGACAGTTGAGTGAACTCAATGGCAAACATTATTCTTAACCTTCTATATATTGTTATTAAAACATCTGCACAGAATTCTTTGGAGAAATTTTATTTCTGTGCACTCGAATAGTTCAATTGTTGAATTCGAATGTGAAATTCGTAATAGAGTCGAAACGCGAAACATCAGCGATGAACGATATTTTAATTCAATAGAATATCGCTAAGCGCTATGTAGCATGGAAAATGAACCATATTGAAGAATGGGGCGACAAGCAGCCGCCACTTTGAGAAATTTGAAAGAGACTGTACTGTACTGAGATGGAGTTTAACAACGTGAATCTGTTCATTTCGTTCAGTTTTTCCCTTAAATCCTAACAGGGTACAGTCTGATTCAAAAGCATCAAAAGTGGCAGCTGCTTGCCACCCCATTATTCAAGAAATCAATTTCCAAAGCACATCGTGTTTCTCAGGTACTGTTTTATCTCCATTATCATCATGAATATCTTTATGTGGATGTCAAATATTAAAACACACTCTGAAGAACATTGATGGTATATTTTAATAAAACCATCGTCGAAGTCATACGAAACAGAAACAAATATCTATTTGACGCTCAACAATACCGACATCCGTTATGAACTTGAATCCAGTCATGACGGACGATAGATAAAGATAGAAGAGACGAAATAAACCAGAGGAGCAGTAGCTCTTGAGTTTCCTTTCACTGTACCCGATATTTCAGATCGATACTCGAGGTCTGGAATGAAAATACTGTATACATATATACTCTGTCTATCCATACACGTACGTATAGAGTATTCCCTCGCGTATAAATTTGCATAACCTCCAATCCGTCCGATGCTACTGCAAGCTCGCAGGTTCAAGGTCAGGGTTGCAAGTGTCACCCGCTGTTGACATGGAATTTATTCATACATAAATGTTAAGGGAAGACTAGTACCGGGACTGCAATTATTTTCAAAAACTAAGTTTCTAAAGATTCTTTACGATCCATATAAATGTTCGGAATGTACTTCTCAAATCAAACTGGACAATATGGAACGACTGGAGTCTCGACGCTTTATAGTATCCTGTTGATTTCAACATGTTTATCTTGCAACGTGATATTTAGGAATCTTTATGATTTCGATGGCGGTATACATCGAATTAAAACAAGACAATTAATCGATTTGCATCTTTTGAAACCAAGGAACGACTGAAGTGATTCAGCAAAAAAATTGGGAACCACTGTAAATTCAGACAAGCTGTGACGGGGTGCGGTCTTCGTTTCGCGACGTTGACACGCCGTCGCAAACCGCGTCCTGCCTCACTGTGAGCCTGCGTGAGCCTTTGCAAATTCACTGAACGAAGCCCCGGTCAACAGCCCCAAATTCTCTTCTTTCTCTCTTTCTCTTTATCCTCCTACACACTTTACCCTTTTCTTTCTCCTTACTACTACTATCACTACTACGACTGCTGCTGCTACTACTACTACTACTACTACTACTTATACCGCTGCTATTGCTGCTTTGCTCCCGTGAGCTTTGTGCGAAATCAATTTTTCTCTCCTACGCTATATATCACTTTACTTGTATTCTTATACGGGACCATTTGCCTGCAACGGTATGTCACGAATTATTTCTATCTTCTTTCTTTTTATACATTTTCACGTCTGATACAAATTTTTCATTTCAATTCCATGATTGTTAATGATTTATTCGGAAAGTCTTATATTTTGTTACCGATTCGAATGTCAAACAAACTTGCAATCGAATTAATGCGAATTGACCGATCTTTCGTAAGAGAATATGTAAATTTTGAAATTACAAGTAACAAAATATATTAAATTATCAATTAGTAATATTCACACAGAGGAAAATGATTTGTTATAAGTTTCATGATTTATAAGTCTTTTAACGAACGTAAAAGACGAATGAGATAAAATATAATGACAGAGTCCACCATTCGATACTCATTATCCAGACATTTACATTTTTAAATTCAAAGGAACAAAATTGCGGTTCCACGTTTTCTACACGCCAAAATATTCAAGGAATATGATTGGAACGGTACTCCCAGAGCTACAGCATCTCTGCTTTTTTCACAAGCTTTTTGCACAAGGAATGACAAAATTCTGGGAGGGATGATCGAAAGGAAGACACAAAAAAGTGTTTTCAAGTTACATCTATGCACTGTAAAAAATTCCCTGTAAATTTTGGTAAATATTCCTATAAGTTTACAGTAAAAATCCCATAAAAACAACAATTTGGATATATTTATGATATGGGAAAATCCCGAATAATTTTTAATGTGCTCTATCGAATGTACACTGTTAGGGATTTTCTGCATGAAGCTTCAATCAAAATGTGATGGAAGCAATTTCCATTCACGTGATTGAAGAAGTTCTTGAAATTTCACTCACACCTGAATGAAAATTCAGTTGATAAACTGTACTATTATAGGTCAGGTAATATAGCAAAAATTTTCAATTCAATCACCAAGAATTGGAAACTTCATTGACAAATGTAGTTACTTGGAAAATGAATCAAATTTCAAGGAGCTTTTAACAGCGTATGATCTCATTTTTTGTGCGCAATAATCACCCAAGACCATGCAAGAAAAAAATCGAAAAATGTTGTAAGTTCAACTCAACGCAGCTGACAATCAACTCCAATCGAGTGACTAAGGTTCACAGTTTTTCAAAGAGCACGCTGCTTCACCCTTTAAAATCATTGTTTCCAGTTTGCTTTCTATGACAATTTCCAGCCCAAATATGTAACTTCAAACATTTCTCGAGAGTCGGTAAAATACTTTAAACCGGTAATGTATATGTTATGTAAAATATAAAAAAACAGACCTTGGTTAATTTGTCCAGACATCTTCAATTCTCACAATTGTTCATCATTTTGAATAGCTTTTTTATATCGGTTCAAAATAATGCTATTTCAGAGTGAATCGACGATTCGTTCACTGCAACCGTCGCACATGAAATCATACGACTCATGTAATGGAATTGAATGTGTGAACTTTTAGGAACAGTCGATGGCCTTGTCACCAGACGAAACGCGGATTAAATATCAGATCATCATTTTTGAAGATCAAACCAGAATTTACGAAGTACAATTCTTGGATTTTGATAAATTGCACTGGGACATAAGGCATTTGATGATTAAATTTATCATTGGAACACGGAAGAAATTCACCGTATAGGATGAGAACGCGTCGCTTCGAAGCTTTTAAATGAAAATTTTTAAAAGACAATATATTGTCAAATCATTCACGTCATTCAGATTTTTCTCTTATGATATGAATTATTTGGCAATATATTTTACAAAGATTTTCATTTCAAGGCTTGAAGCAACGCGTTAACGCAACAATTGTCATCCTGCACGGTGAATTTCTCCATTTGCTTTTTTCCGTGAAGTCCGATCTTTTTTTTTATTTCCAACTTTTTCCAATAATCACTGGATGGAATATTTTTTTTCTATTCGTTTCACATTTAAATGTATTCATGCATGAATAAGAAAATTGCAAATGTTCCCAGCATAAGGCTACAACGTATCGTTCCTAGACTTTGCATTTATATTCTTACAACATATTACGATACGATATCGTTCACATAGAATGGGAATTACTTGCTTTTTCCTCAAAAAATTGTGATTTTTATCCATCCATGGCGTTAAATTTACATTTTGAAATATTTCACCATTTCGTTGTCATTCGGCATCATGAATTCCACACGGAGAAAAAATGGGTTGCTACTATAGCGCCTACAAAGAAATTTGTTGTCCTCGGAAGAATATTCACTACAGCAACTAAGACGTTAGTCTTGTTAACAAATGTGTTTATGTCAGCAAAAAAATATAGTTGTGTCAATCATTTTTCTTGCTCTTACAGCTAATTTTTTTTGTAGGCGCTATAGTAACAGACCTGCTTGTTATGCCAGCAATACTTTCTTCTCCGTGCATCATAATCTGGGATTTATCGCAAATTTTTTTCTCGCGTGCAGTATTTTTGGCGTGGCAGTTGAATTTTCTATGATTACAGCCGAAACAGTAGCTATCACACTAGCTAAAACTGTCACCTGAATATCAACGAATTATGTTTTTTTTTTCGCATTGTTCTCCAGTTACGAATGTCTGGAGCTAATTACTCCAGGGGAATAATGTTTGGCTATGACTTCAAAACAATGAGCTGATTTATGAATCCCACAAAGCCTTATCTACAGCAAAATGGAGTCATCGCAGCCGTCCAAATAACCCAAATAGTAACTGTTATAGCTGTTTTTTTTGAGCTCCCATACTGTTCAATCATCAATCATATTGATGCCATCTCAAAAAATGTATATAGAAAAGGAATTTCTCCAGCAATGACAACCGTTTGCAAAGGAACGTCTGAGAGGGAATGAGAACCACTTTGCCGAAAAAGATATGGCGGTTCGAGCGACCGTTCGATAGAAAAGTAAGCATACTACCACTACCTCCACCGCCAACACCACCATCAGTAACGAAATGATCTCTTTTCTCTTCAACCCCACACGAAAGGAGTGAGGGATATGAATTATGAATTTTACATTATAATGGTGGAATGTAAATCAATACATAAAAAGTTGAATAAAAAAATTACGTATCAATACTTCTCACTTTCACGTCTTGTCTGGATTTTATATATCCTAAAAAGTAATTGCCCAAATTAATAATAATTATCAGAGAATATATTATTTATCACATAATTTTCATGGGAAAAAATAAATCATAAGTACATTTTTGAACAAAATTTGTGAATTTCACACACAAAATTTGGACGCAATTAATACATACTTTTGTCTAATCAATTCACCACGGATTTTATGAGATTCGAACCAATTCAAGATAATCTTGTGTTTGAATTTCAATAAAAGTGTGGGAGATTCAATACAAAAAATGTGTTTCAATTGCTTTCAAACCTTTGTATTTAAATTAATACAAATATTTTCCACAGTGTCAATAAATTTTAATTAATCAGCAGGTATGTTGCTTTTAGACGGACTACAAATTCAAAGATAATTCGTTCACGGTATTCCAGAAATCCATTCGCTTCTGCTGTTATTTCGACAATTAGAATGACGAGTAAATTCCATTGTTGAAATAATGGAATGAGTCAACGAATCAATAAAATCTAAGGCACGAATTCTCTTTGAATTTGCGTTTTGCCCGAAACACATGTAATTTCAATGATTCATACTTTCTGTGTCACAGAGATTTATCTGAGAATTTGTTATCTTACAAAATTTTATAGTAAATGGATCATAAACAAGTATGGAATTCATTCTCTTCACAGATAATATCGTAGAATGATGTAAAGACGTACCAATTCTATTCGTAATAATGCCTATGTAATGATTTGATAGCGAAAGGGTGAAGATTTTTTCACAATCTGCTTTGTAATGCATATCAAAATCGAAGAGACACAAATCAGTTCTTGACATTTGGAATCTGTTTTTGCACCACTTCACCGAGGTATAGAAATATCTCAGACGTACGTGTTAGAGAAAGGGATGAATATATGCATATATATGAGACAAATCCCATTCGATATTTTGTCAATTCAAGAAAACTTTCTTCTGAGCGTGAACATATTTATTTTGTTTTCCTTCAAATTAAAGCTTCAAATTTTTTCAGAGTACGCGTTATAAGAATTTCTGAATTTCATTCAAGAATTCATATGAAATTCCATAAGTGGTTATTCAATTGAAAAACATTCTTAAATCCAAGAAATAATTATAAAATTTGAGAATATGTTATTAGAATTCAAAAATTATCATTAGAATTGAGAGATTCTCTATTAAAAATAATACACAAATTCATATATTATAGTTGAACAACTTTGGTCATGTAAATAGTTTTATCACATGTTATTACATTTCAGTTGATTTTTTGTATTCGAGTGTCAATTTACAACACAGTTTCATTCAAACAAATTGTACTCCATGAAAATACATCAAGAGGAAATCTCTTCAGTGTTACGAAAATTGATATGTTATCATTACCTCGCCAAAAGAATTTGAACAATTATAATTACTCTTCATTAGCGTTTTCATACAGCGGAAAGGTGAATTACATCACTTGTTTATAAAATTGAATTCCTCAGATCACAGATATCGGATTCTTTCTGTCAGACAAATAAAAAAAAAAGATCTGAAGAAGCGTGTAAGATCGATTAATCATGATTTTTTATCCCTTACGGGAGATCTATCAAAGAATGTTATCAAATTGTATAAACTTCAACGTCACCCTTTATCAGCTTGTCCTCTCTTCCCAACGTTTTCGAGGTATCACGAAGTGTGTGTGAAAAGCAACCGAGTGAAGGTCACCTTCCTTTACCACCCTTCACGCACTTCGCCAAGGGGTGGTCATGGTCTGGCCTCCTCTACACTTTACAAGAAAGAAAGAGAGAAGCAAGAAGAGAGGAGAAACGAGATAAAGGGATGGATACGGCAAAGGCGTAGTCCCCTTAGCGTTCAATCTCAATATATATATTCAACAGTACTGTCGACGGAGGTTTAAATTTGGCAACGTTGTTCTATATTTTGGTCTTTTTAACGAACATGAAAAAACTGAACCTCTGTCATATTTTATCGTTACGTTCAAAATATTTTAATAATCGACAATTAACTCGGATGGTCTAAGGAAAATAAAATTATATCAGAAGCACTTTTAACCTGAAGGTTTTAATCATATCGATACCGTATTATATCACAAGGTCACTTTCTTATCTCACTCATTTCAATTTGTATGATAATCATTTATTCTTTGTGACTCAATCCCTCCTTCATACATCCTTTTTTCCTTTCTTTTCAAGTGGAATGGTCGAAAGATTTGTTGTTTACACTCATGTGTGGCCATTATTTTCTTCAATCGCCAATAACGAATTGATGTACGCAAAGACAAAACTATAACCTTCGATTTGATATAATTTTTTCTTTTTTTAGAGATATCAATCGCATTATTACATTTATCATAAGTAATGATAAGCGATCCTTCAAACGCAATACTTCATCAAACGGCACCTATGTCAAAACGATACAATATCGTTCGAAATGAATTTTGAATTCCTTATTCTATAGTTTTGGTCAAAAATCTGTCGAGTTCATCACTAAAAATCATAGGTGGTGTAATTGATTATCCGATGTTGAGTGAAGAATTAGTGAAGTATCTGAATAACATGTATCGAAGTATTTGATGACTGACAATTCTGTTGATTGGATTTTGCGTCCAGTAGCGTGCAAATTGATTTTCTCATAACAGTGAGTATATAACTATGATGTTTGATCACAAACTCGCTACTCATCTCTCCATCCCTGCAGGGAGGATGTCAACTTATACATCGATTTTCCCTCAATATCCTACCAACAGACGACACTTTCCCTAAATATACTTCATAAGTTGATGCCAAAATATTCCCAAATCAATTTAAATTTAAACATATCTGAAAGTGAACGGGAAAATTGGGAATTACTTAGGTTCCCTCATAATTCAACGTGACTCATTATCTTTTAGATTCCAAATTATTCCAAGCTAAATTAATCCCCTTCTGTTGAATGAGAATCCATCGACCGTGTACTTATATAAAAACAATTGACCTGACCTCTGATGTTCCACTTTGTGAGATGATACGGTAAAATTTGACAAGATACAAAAGAAAACGTAAATTGATTGTGATGGGAAAAGAAGGGATAATAAGATCATACCTAGGATGTTACCGAGGTCAAACAGACATCAAATTACCTCAATAAGTGATACGTTTGACGATTGCGAAAGAAACATTCTAATTTCATCGTTTATCGAAGGAAGAAAATGTTGCTCTCATAATATTATTATTATTATTCATCTGTTGAAAATATCTGATGCATAGAGATATAACTATATGGCTGCCATGACTGAACAGATACTTGTATGAAAATTTCTTGCTTGCAATCGCAGATTGTCGAATCTTGAACATTTACGTAGAAACGATGTGAATCAGAACATCACAAAATGAACTAACACTAGGTACCGTTTCATCAATCTACAATTTTTGTAGCATTCATTTCAGCTCAAGTTAAGCTGTGAACGATCCTCGTCCCAATATAGAACGAATAAAATAGTCAAGTGTTGTGCCAAACATTTACAATACTTAAGAATCAATTTTGGCTGTAACCATCGTTCTTGGCCCAAACTTGGTCCCCTCTTTTGTCTGCAGGAAAAAGTTAAAGTAGGAGAAATTTCTATTCCGAGGATATCTATGCTCTCTTCGTGAGAAAGTACAGTGTTTTTAACACGTATCCACGTTTCACAACCCCACAATGTAAATTTGTTTCTACTTTTATTATAAACTGTAATATTTTTTTGAACAAGTTGTTTCTTGTTTGAGCTACAGAATTTGAGCTGCCAACTCAACACCCTTCCAATAAAATTCTCAATCTCGCAAAGAAAACAAATGGAAAATTGTTCTATACACTGAGAAAAATTATCTATTATAAATTACTAGACTCGCTAGTATATTGCGGATATACTTGCATTTTCAAGTTATATACCAAACATTCTCATCAAAAGCATCAGACTTTCTATTATAAAATGTCATTATCCTACCATTAACTCCCAGAAAGTCTGGTACTTTTGAAGAGAATGTTTGGTATATAACTTAAAAATGCAAGTATATCCGCAATATACTAGCGAGTCTAGTAATTTATAATAGACAATTTTTCTTCGTGTAATATTTGATGCCTTAATCCGATAAGGACGATGGAATTTTATCAAATTCTCCAGCGTGAGATTATTCCAATACGCTCGACGGTGATAGAAACAAACATTCCTTCGCGCAAGGCTTTCGTACACAGACATTTCAATTAAATTACGAATTTCCGAGCGTTTTTTAATAACCTTGTGTGAGAAAAATTTAACAGTGCCGTCGCTTTTATCCCCTCGAGTTTCCGATTTAATCCACGAATCCAGAGACGTGAAAATAAAATCATGGCAGTAGCTTGTATTTTTGTTCCATCTTAGTCTCGGTAATCTGAATGAGTCATCCCTTCTCGAATGGTGACAAGACAGTTTTATACCGCGAGCGCGACGCCGATAAATGCCCAAGAAGAGGGAGAAAAAACAAAGTCTGCCGTTTGAGTTTTCACCACTGTATCGATACTATTTTTGGGCAGTACAACAGTGTGTTCAAGGTCTGAGATTACTCCTGGCATATAATGTTCTCCTTATTGAAAGCTACATAGATAAATCGAGTGGATAAGGCTATTACGTATATACACGAAAAAAAATGACGTGTGGATTCTGCATTGGTTGTTGTTATTTTGACATAACTGCTGAAGTGCATGCAATTGGAGTAAAATTCACATTACGACTAATGTTATGTGTCCATTGCTACTGAAGTGAATGGCAAGCGTGTTGCCACGGTAACCATGGTAACAATGTAAATCCAACAGGACTCTGGAGTAAATTCTATATGAAATCCACACCGTAATTATAACCTCACTTTTCATGTAATTCTTACGTGGTCATTTTTTCCCTTGTAGACATGGAACGTAGGATGATTTTCAGGGGATTCAGTTGCTAAATTGATACGGAATAAAATTAATTACATTTTGTGAAAACTAGAGGTTTCGCTTGGATTCGTGTTCATTAGGTTCGAAAATATCGAACTGATGTGAATTTAATCTCTCAATTTTGTATAATCGCATACTTCACGCTGAAACCAATTTCGACGTATCCACTTTTAATTCTCATTACTTCGACTATATTTGAATTGTTTATTTATCGAAAATTTGTGATTCAATTATTTGTGAGTCTATTTTTCGATAAACCGTATAACGAATTGATGAAATAAACCTTGAAGATCCTCTTTTTCCTGTACAAATATGAAAAAATATTATTCGTTATCTAATTCTTGTGGAAAAAAAGTTTTATGACATATTGGGTATTTCTTATGGAATTACAACGGAATTAAAAGAAACTGCGAGAATCAACTTTTATTGTTTCTCATTCCAGCTTCATCAATGAATTACCGCAACTTTTTGTTCTTTATCCACGTTCAAAAAGTTACGAAGAATCGATTGGAAAATTGTACCACATAATTCGATTGCTACAGGTTTTGATATCATATTGAACTCTAAGAAACTCTATTTTTCTCCTGCAAACTAGTTTGCAGGCTAGTTTTATGCAAACTGAATTCTGAAAATCATTTATTTTATTTTTGATAAATGTACTCAGCCTAGTCTCCGTCTTGGAACAAATGAAGAAAATGGTTTGTCGCAAACTTAATTCTTCGGAATAAACATTTGCGCAAATTGCATTCAAAGGCGTGGGGGACGAAAATACCCCAGTTTTTTCATGTTCCTCAAAAGAGAAAAAAAAGCAAGTATTGTGTTCTAAGGTTAATGTAAACCCGATTTTGCTGTGGACCTTTTACCAAGATAACAAACTATATTGATTCTTTTTATCAAGAAGTAATACAATGTGATTATCTTATTTCATTTTACTTAACTCTTTTCTTTCCAATGAATGAAACAAGTGAATTCTAGAATGAATTTTCAACTGGTTGATTTGATCCATTGTGAATCCAATTACCATAAGTTGGATTCAATTGTCGCTAATTATGGGTGATACGTCGAGTTTACCCAGAATTGTATATATAAATATCTCACATATCTTTTCCTCCACGTGTCGAGAAAATCATGGAAGAGCAAAAAAAAAAAGGAGAGAAATCAATGTTTTCAACGTAAGAGAGCTGTCATTTTCTATTGAAATTCTTGATAATATCTGTGGGGAAGGATGATAAAGTGAACCTTATGCATAAATGTATACAATGTTTACGACAAGGCATCAATTTTACATCGGTTTCATTCAATTTGTTGCTGTATCTCATACAAAAATAGCCATTCATTTCATTGAAATAATTTCACTTGATTTTCGGATATCGAATAATGATGATTGTAAGCAAACATCGTAATAAAGAATAACTTTGTATATGACATAAAATTATATTTTGATTGAGTTCAGCAGAAATAGAAAATTCCCAAGAGTTTACCTCAGCATTTTCAGACAAATTAATATCAAAAAGAAAATTGTTGTTACAGCAAAATAATATTTCGCTGTCAAATTGAATTTTTTTCCTCGGTACAAATATCATGGAATCAATGATAAAATGCGTATGAATGCACAAAAAGGATTAATCAGCTTCTAAAAGGATAGACATTCCTTAGCTGCTACAATTAAATTTTCAGCTTCATCGACGAAACTTTGGCCGGAGTTTCTAAGAGAATAGATGTGCTAAAATATCTAATTGCGATGATTAGAATTCAGCTGATGTAGCTAACAATTTCTTTCCATGTGAAAAATGAAAGATGTATCATCAAACGTGTGCTTTCCTGAGGATATAAAGTGCATTACAATCAATTTATTTTTTCGTTGGACAATTTCAAGGTAGTTTGATATCATTTCGTTGTTCACAACACTTTTTTTCTTACATTAAAATCGTCGAAGCTGAATTCGTCATAATAATGAACATGAAGAAAAACAGATTTTCTCAAGTCTTTCTTGGCTAAAAAAAAAATGAGAAGACTGAATTGGTGTTCCACGAAATCGTGGATGAGAGGATAATTCGTAAATAAGGGCACTTATACAAATCTGTACATATAGATCTTGTGAATGGTGAATACAAAGAAACATTCACGATTGAAGGAGATGAAACGTAAAAATATCACCATATTTAAAATCAATAATAAATTCTCACTCTTCTTGAAGTTACTATAAGTTTATCTAAATAAAGACAATACTATGGATGCACGCATTTATACATGCTCATATTTTAGATACCGATAACGCTTATATTTCATTAATGCAAGATAGAAGTGATTCATGGAGATCATAGATTATTCGGCTCCAGATTCGGATCTCAAAAAAAGAACAAAAAAAAAAAAACAATCCAACACACACGAACATTTTTTTTTGTTTCTCGAGAAGACAAAATTGTTAAGAAACTGAAACGTTATCAGCATCATACATTATCATATTCCACATCAATGTTCTCGTCTTATCTTTTAATCGTTATCTTTGGAGATACATTATTTTTGTTATTTTTCATGACGTCGGTATATTAATATTTACTGTGTTAGTAAATTCATGAACCAAACGAGAATGAATATCGATTCATAATGAGAAAAAATATATATAACATCAATTCACTGATGAATATTCGAATGAATACTCTCCCATGAGTGGATATTCGTTGAAGGATCCTCCAACGATGAACCAAACGCGAGACAGAAGTCGATTATCATATCAAGCGATTATAACAATCTATTTACAAAAGTTATTCGCTGTGGGTGACCAACTTCCGACGATATGATTTTCTTCCTTCCACTCTTTTGTATTATCAAATTAATAATCGTTTTTTCCTCGTGTTTTTTCCCTTTTATTCAAACGATTTTAGCGGAACATTATCTTTACACGAGTGATATCATATTGAACTGAAGACGAATGGTAAAAATAATCATCGAATTATTTTATGTAGATAAGAGTGAATGTTATGCAGACTGGCCGTGGATAATAGATAAAAGAAATGTGTAATCGGAGTGAATATGAATTCAGAACGAGATTCTCATTTATTCGTTCGAATATCGAGTGACTTTTGATCGATATCTCGAAAGTACCTGATTGGCAAACTCGGATAACTAACCTATCTGATGTTCCAATTTGTGAAATCTGCGAATGGATTATCAGTAATATTTTATAACACGAGAATGTTTTTTTGGATGATATGAAATATTATGCGAGGAGCGATAGGATTTTGTCAATATTTATAACACATTCATAATTCGTGTCACATGATTCTATGATGTAATCAACAGACGGCAAACAAATTTGACATTATCTGTTTACACGAAATTTCGAATGTTCAGACCGCTTCACTTTAAAAAAGTCAAATATACTCTCATCCTGAATATTAACTGATTTGAAGATGCAGCCAAAACTAGCCCTGTTTCAACTGAAAGTAAGCAACAAAAACAAGTTGAATTTTCAAGCAAAATGCAGCCACCTTCACTCCGGCTTTTTACTGTGTTTATGTGCATTCATAGCGCATTTTATTTATTGCGTCTTGAATATGCATGCTTTGTGAATCCAAATCAGTGAAATGTACGGAAATTTCATCGATTCTCAGTACTTCACAGTGAATCAGACTTAAAGGGTCATGCATATCAAGTATGGAACAAAAAACTTCGACTCTTTTCACCATCAACTTTATATCATTTTATGTTCCTATCGTTGTTACTAGAGTTGCCGACGAATTCCGCCAGATGATTTTAATTGTTTGATTTATGTGGAGCCGAGCAATTACACCTTCATCTCTTCCAGGCTAGACCAATGGGTGAGATCTGGCGGAACTTTATTGGTAACATTAGTTATAACCGGTGTGGAAGCAACCCAAGTCGAAATGCGAAACCTCCTTGTTCCCCGACGTATGGAAGATCAGGAAATTTCTACCACTTCGAGGGGCAAAGGAGGAGGATATAGCTTCTTCTTTACCCCCCTCAATGTGTTAGAAATTTCCTGATATTCCGTATGAAAGGGGAAAGGAGGTTTTTTCAATTTCGACTCGGAAATATTACAATTTAATGTAAGATACATCAATTGCAATATTTACAATCGCATTATTCAAGAATAACTCTATTCGAATAGGAAGATTTCTATCACTCTGTCGCTATTGTGTATTTTTATATGTGATTGTTTCCACAATGAATCAAGAATGTATTCAAACACTATCAACAACAACAACAACGAAATCATCAAAATCGTTCATAACATCACTGAAAACACAGTTTGTTCCAGCCAAACAAAATCTTGGTTGAGATGAATGCAAAGAAACTTTTTGGTTGACTGAAATACAATTTATTTGGGGTGAACAAAATTTGGTTCGCAATAATTGAAGCTTTCATACAGACAAATGAATTTTGTTTCTCAGTGCACGATCCATAGAACAGGGAAATTGAAAATGTATAAATCTCCACCTCAAGGTATCAATTTATTCGCATATTAGGTGAGCAAATGAATAAATTTAGTCTAATTTTCTTGCATTCGAGCCACAAAATGATTTCAAATGATTTTTCAAAAAAGTTTTCTTCACGATACATTCAAGGATTTTAAATCTCATCTCCGAGCTAGATGAAAATTACAGTTCGAGTAGAGGGATTACGCTAAGAACGTATCATCAACAATCAATACGCTCAAGAACCTTGATTTATCACACAACGTGTAATCGAATCGTCAAGAGGCAATGATTTTGCATTAGTTATAACGCTGATACGAGTCCGCATTACGTCTCCCCTTCATTACAAAGACAAAAATGCACATATCCATCTGCAAGCGAGACTTGGTATAGGTTTTTAACATGGAGAGACGAAGGACACAAGTGTGCAATCAAAGTATAGACAGCTGTTTATGGGATTCAAAAGAATTATTATATCGAAACTGTCATCTGAACATTGTTTGATCAGTTGTATTCTTGTGTAACTACCAAGTAATCCATAATATGAATGTATATAGTGCGTTTGCTCGTATATATATACGGTGTATGTATGGCGTATGCCTGAAAAAGGATACCAAAAGAAGAGAATGTAGTTGAATTTAAAAGACTTTTCAAATTCGGTTGCATTTGTTTTGTTCTGAAAGTCCAAGGAATTCGAGTTCATTCGAGATTCTGTGTTCGATTTGTTTGGTGGAAATTGTAAGTCTCTATAGTTTCACAAAGTCTTTGGATTTTCAAGTGACAGTGAATTTATCTGATGGGAAAAATATGATAATAATATATACATTATAAGAAACACTTGCTGGGATAATAGTGTGGTTTTTCATATAAGATCCGCATAATCGACATGTGAATTATCGTTATAAATAGAGCTGAATCCGAATCTATGAGAGAGCTATGCGAACCTATCGACTATTTATCAGAATTATCGTGTAAATATATTATTTCAAGAATAATATAAAAGATTGTTCCGTATGTATTGAAAATTCACAATTTTTTACACTGCTTTACACTGAGTTTCTTTCCTCTCAACACAGAAATATGAGGAAATCATTACGTTTCCTGAGATGGAGCAATTTATTTTCATATTTAAATATGTGGAATGTCGTAGCAAAACCAACAATCTCCATTTTTCATGATTTTCCATTTGATATTTCATCTTCAAGGTACTCTGAAAAAAAAACTAGGGAAGTCAACTACGCGGCGAGGTTGAATACGGCGAACCTCACCGCGTGGTTCAACCAACTGAATATCAATTGAAATGATTGAATATGAGTTAATTTTGATCGATATTCAGTTGACTCAACCACACGGTGAGGTTCACTATATTCGACTTCACCGCGTGGTTCACTTCCCTAGTTTTTTTATCCAGTGTGAGTTTTATTTGATTTTAAATAAAAATTAAATATCTTATAGGACTATATTCCAATTACTTTATGGGTGAAGCATTGTTGACAATACAGAACAGTTGTTTGTTGATACTGCAGAGCTTCTAGAAATGGAGATTGTTGGGTTTGTTAGGACACCCCTCATATACTAATCAATTGAATCATATGCACATAACTCGCACCCTGAGAAAAGCAAACATGCATTCAATTACGTGCAACAGTTGAACACACGTTGAAATAAAATTCATTAGAATCGAGTCCAATACCTATATCGTGAAAAAATCTACGGAAAACTTCCAGTACCGTAAGGTAGATGACCCCATTTATGAACGCGACCCCTTTAATGAACGTTTTGGTTTTTGATTCATAATACTTTTTCATTTAGTGCTTTAATTTCATCCAAGCATGACTGACTGGATACTAAATCAACCGCTGTTATGTAAATAAATTCAGAATAATATGCCATAGGAAAGATATAATAGATAAACGATTGGTCGCTAATGGGGGTTAAGGTGTTCATTAATGGGGCCTGTCACCTTACGGGAAACAATTAACCACACAGAGAAAAAGGAATTCGCTGTGGCAGCGAAATCTACTGTTGCTGGGTTCCTTTTGCCAGAGCAGCAAATTTTTTGCTGTGACAGCAAACTATTTGCTGTTCCAGCAATCTTGTTAGCTGCGACAGCGAATTTTTAGCTGTGGCAGCAAAAAATCTTTGCTATCCCAGCAAAATTTGTTTGCTACTCTGTATATAATACTGAAAATTTGCTGGCGGTGCAAACATTTTTTGCTGCCACAGCTAAAAAATTGCTGTCGTAGCTAACACGAGTGCTGTTATAGCAAATTTTTAGCTAGGTCAGCAAAAAATTTTGCTATTCTATATATAATACCTCGATTTGCTGCGTCAGCAAATTTTTTCTCTCCGTGCAGTACATTAATCCAGGCATATTATATCAAAAAACCATGGAAATTGCAGTACACGTATCAACAAATTTTTGTGTGAATGCACAGTGGACCAGATGACGCTCAAAGTTGGCCAAAAACCAACAATCACTCCCACGCTGAATCATGAGGGTATCATAAAAAAGACAACTTGAAGTATCCATTACCAAATTTGTATACTGTTTGGCTTATATTTTGGCTCAAAATAGCATAATGACGTAATAAAATGTTATGTTTTCTCTGATAAATTTATGATTCTTTTGCTCTACGTAAAAAATCAAGCTCATCATTTTTGCAGTTTTTCTCCGTGTAATTTTCATCATTCCGGTACCCTGAGTCTGGAAAAACTCGTGACAATCTGTGGACAATTTGTGACCTTTTGTGGGACTATTCCCACGATTTACCTCTTTGTACGGCATTCCGTTGTACCGCACCGCGCGGCATCAGCTTCTAATAACGAAATGAACCTGTCAGAGTTCTCTTTATGATGTCTACGTTGAACTCAATCGGCGATATTTGGCGGATATTTTTATATGCTTCTACGTAAACATAGTTGAGATGTACCAAGATGTCAGAATACCCTACATTCAAAATTTCGTTAGAATGGTTTAAGAATTCGTATCCATAGGTTTTCGGAGTCGTTGATCACGAATCTATAGTCAAACTTCGGGATTTCAAAATGGGCGATCTAATATGGCAGACTTGAATTTCAAAAGTCGTTGAATTTCCTTTGAATTCTTCACTCGAGGGTATTCAGGGTTCCTGTTTTCGAATTCAATGACAGAAATTCGGAATTCCAAATTTTTGATTCGTTTGATCTTGATTTCATCTTGCAAAAGATTCTTGAAAGATGTCTCAAAAGACATCTTTAAGTTATCTGATTATGTTGCATAAGACATCTTTTTTGTATCTTAAAGATATCTTTACGAGAACATCTCAAGATATCTTGAGATCCATTCGGATATCTTGAAGATATCTTTAAGATATCTTTCTGTTTATTGGGATGGTTTTGACAAATGAACATTAGAAATCATCGGAGAGTTAAGGTCCTGAGTTGAGCATCAATTGTCGTGTTCACTCCTATTCTCATCTCTTTCTAATGACACCGCCTACTTTTTGAAAGTGAAACTGTCCTACAATGAAGGCTTGATGATGATCAAATTAAATTGATTTTTGCGCAGAAATATTATCTAGATTTGAGCACTTTTAACGGATGTTTGAAGGCAATTTTGTACATTTCTCAAATTTGAGTCCTTTGTATTGGATTGGCAATTTTGAATTTTCGAAATCTGACCCCAGATTCGTGATCAGCGACCCCAAAACCCCTGAGTGAAGAGTTTCGAGAAAATTCGGTGTATTTTGAAATTTTAATCCGCCATATTGCATCGGCCATCTTGAATTTTCAAAATTTGATTCCAGATTCGTGATTAGCGACCCCAAAAACCCTTGTACACTAGGTTTCAAACGATTCTGCCGACATTTTGAATTTTGGCCAGTTTTTAGTGTAACCTGGTCCACTGTGGAATGGTGGAAAATTGCAGTGTAAAGTATGGAAAATTTCGGTACGACAGGAATTTTTGTATACGTGAACAGTGAAAATTCCATTTTTTTTAACAATTTGTTTGTTTCAACTGTGCGTAAGTTGATTCGATTACTATATCCGATTCTCTCGCATAGTTGAACGTATTCTTCTTGTTCTCAGTGCATTTTTGAATAATGTAATGTACACGTTATATAAAATTCTTAATAATTCTAAAATGCTTTGTTCATATCATTATATCACTTTTCGCGAAGTCCGCAAACTACAGCATTCGGAAATATCACAGCGAACATTGATATAATCCTAATTTGACGCATGTTGCTGAAAAAAAAAAACTATAGGAAAAATTAATGAAATTTTTTTCTGAATGTTTACGTTCACAAACCGGTTTACAATTTCATCTCACAGTAATCATCACATGAGATTATAAAATGTATTTTTCAAGAACTGGTTAACACACACACACAGAGGAGGAAAGATGATTTCAAACATTTTTTATCACTTTCTCATACCAAATCCTGAGCTTCAAACAAATCCCGCATTGTTATTATATTCACAATATTGCAACCAACTAACAAGTTTGAAAACTAACATAATGTGGTGATAATGAAGATGTAATTATCCCTAGAATTAGAGAATTCATTTCAATGCGCGTATCCAGCAATATATAATATTATCTTTATGCATACACTTTCGACAGTTCAAGAAAAAATTGAACGAATCGCTTATTGCATTTCCATTTGAACAAAATACGCGTTGAATTATACTTTTCAAACTATATTCCTCACTTTCGGAATGCACGTGTTGCTTTTGTTTCAAGGAAAAAAAACACTGAATTCATAAATAGTATAAATATTTCTATAAATGATTCGAAATGACGATCAAGACAATATTGAATTCGATCACGTCATTGGATCGTGGTTCGAGTGACCACTGTTCCTTGCGAAGACGTCATGTTGACGTCAAAATCGGTGCTCAACAACGTAAGCAGGTCTTTTTATCAACTCGATGGATCTCATATTCGCTCAGGACGAATTAGCAATATTCTCATTGTAACGGATGTAACGTAAAGAATACAATTATATAATAATACATCGTGTAAAAATTTTCGGTTCAACACGGAAAAGAATGCCATGTGGTTTCTGTTCTTAGTTTGACATAATCTCTCACGTGAATGCAATTGGGCTAATTTATGAGAGTAGGGTTGCTACGGTGATCATGATGCCAATGTAAATCCAACAGGACTCTTCACATGCTCACGTTTTTCCGTGTAATTTTTCCTATGAACAAAAAAAAATGTAAAAAGAGGAAAACCAAACTAACAAGGTGCTGAATTCCAAGTGCATTCAATGTTTGGAAATTTCATCAATTCATTTCGAGGTGCCTTTTGAACGAGAAAAATAATCGATGATTCATGATCAGCGAAGATTATTTCCTCAATATTATTATCCATAAATCGAAGCGAAGATGTTGATCTTAAAATGCGTTCGGTAATTAAATTTGACTTCAATTTTACAGACTTTATGTAATTAAAATCGATGATTCTGCTTAGATTGCACTCACCGATCCAATAATAAAGAACGCAACGGTGACAACTTACCTGAAACAAAGAAGGAGAAAATAAAGGTTATTCAAATGTGCTATAGTCAAAAATGAATTCAATTTCAATAATCATATTCGATCTTTAAGATCTTGTAGAGCAAATAAAAAGTACGTGTTCACATAATGTGTGTTTTGCAAATTTGCATCGTTACAACATCGATGATTTCATGAACGAGTAGTTGCTGTCGCAAGGATCAACAGGAAGTTATTCAGTTACAATATCAGCGAGCCGAATTGAACGAAAAATCAATAAATGGACAGTATTTGGTGCAGACATACACTGAAAAAAGTCCCATTCTACATTGGTTGTTGTTAATTCAACATAATGGCTCACATGAGTGCTATTGGAGTAAAATTCACATTGGAACCAATGTTATATTTCCACTGTTACCGAAGTAAATGGGAGTGGTGTTGCTGTGAAGTAACTACGATAACAATGTAAATCCAACAGGACTGTGTAGTAAATTTTACATGAGATCCACACTGTAATCGTTACCTCACCTTTTATGTAACTTCTACATAAGTATTTGTTTCTGTGTACATGGATTACAACTGTTCTTTGATGCGTGAAAATGTCCTGTGATGAATACTTTGAAAGTATTGAAACATATTCTGATCATATTGATAGTTTGATCAAATTCATTTTAGTAATCCAAATGAAAAATTGCACGCAGAAAAATGAAATAGCTGTGAAAGTTATTCGCTTTTTTACCACCCTTTTTTCACTACTATAGCTAAAATAATAGTTATTCATTAGCAATAATACACCTGTGACTGCAAAGGGTTTTGTGGTTGTTTTATATTTGAATAGTCGAATAATTTAGCTGTTAAACTTCCGCTACGACAGCTACATTTCTTGCTGTTACCACTGAGTGAATAGCTGGGACAGCTGAAGAAAAGCCTCCCTAGCTAATTTTGAGCTATCCAAATAATAGCTAATTATTTTCTATTGACTATTTCTTGATGGGAGCGAAATAGATTAAACATGGTACTTCAAATTTCATCAATTGATTCTCAGTAACTCTGATGATGGAATATTGAAGGAGTTAAAAAAAATTAAAAATCATCAAAACAAAGATTGATTAGCAACGGTCTGGGGGACTGATCCTGTTGAATGAAATAGAAAAATTCGACGAAGTTGATCATCAGTAAAATTCATTGTATCAATTCATCAAGTCTGTGCTTATTTTCAATTACAAACTGTTCGTTATGTATCGAAATCCATCCAAGGTTATATCTTGCAAAAACTACCGTAGAAAACGCGTTTGGAAATAAAATGTCTCGAGTTTTATCATTGAATTGGCAAATATTACTCTCTTACTGAGGAATTCAAAAATCATTTCTCGACATTAAAAATTCGTTAATCTGCATTCAAGAATCTCAATATCGAAATGAAACTTCAAAAAGAATTGTTCGTATTAGAATGCCATAAGTAACAACATTCTCATCATCCTGTTTCGAATCTTCAAATATTTATGAATGTCACGTTCAATACTTTTTATTTGACTCCACGTATCGCTGAAATAAAAGAATAATTCAATGCCCCGGATAGAGAAAAACATCCCACACGTGAATTTTAGTGAACGAATTTCTTTTTTTAGAACATGATGAAAGAAATCAACGAGAAATTTTCCTGAAATTAAAATGACAACACAGTGTAAATATTAATCAAGTTCAGATATTTTGAAAAGTGCGTAATTAAAAACGAAAGTATCTTTCTGCTTGTTGAGAGTTTAAATCATTATTCTTCTTTATCTTCAACCGTGTTTATAAAATTGTATGTTATTCGCACATGCGTGGACAGGGGGAAACGAAATCAAGAATTAATTTCAACTTTGGATTTCTTTCGCCGAATAAGGAAGCGTTTATTCTTTTTGTTTGTATTCCAGTTATAAGGAGATTCAATTACATTACTCGCATAGTTTTTAAACTTCAGTTGAATCGATTTAATGTTATCTATGTGAATACAAGTTATCGGAAAATCTTCGTAAACTGAACCGTACGAAAACTAACGAGGATGCTTATTCTCTTTCCAACTATTGTGAATATTCTCGATTCATTGATTTTTATCAATGAGAATTTGTATAACATTCTCATACCTCAAAAGTGATTTACGTCTCTTGAATATATGCTGTATTTAGAAAAACGTATTTAAAAATTTCAAAATACAAATATTTTGATAGGGAAAGAGAAATTCTCAAAATGGGTTTCGAAATTTGATAGGGATTACATTGACCCCCGGACTAAAATTCTTTCCCGGTATCTAGCTCTTATTGTTGGCTTCCGCACAGGCTGAAGCAGGGAATAATTATTGTATAGCACGTCGGACCTATACATAGACGTACGCGTTTCTTTCTTAACCTTGATCTCAGTTTATACATTCTATATCGGTACTAGAGAAAAATTATAGAACGCACCGATAGATAAAACTTCTTCCAAACAAAATTCAAGATCAGTACGAATCGATACAATTTCTAAAGATACTGTAAAATTTGTGTTAGTACAGAAAATAATGCGTTATGTTTTAATGAGAAATGGAGTAACGAGTTGAAAATATAAATGGGAAAATGTATTTAAATAACTGCAATACATATGAAAGATATTATTATACACGATAGATGGAGTATAAAATACACATTATTGTTTTTGGAGACATTTTTTTCATATAGGATTGATAATTTTTGAATTTATAGCCCACTGAACAATGGACACAACTTACTTTGATGCTGTGTCGCAACACAACATACCACACAGCGCTAAGAAGAAGAGTTGTAAACAACTTTCACACATATTTTTACCCATTCAATTTTCATGAATAAAGATATGTTCTTGTGTCCAAGTACATTTTCAAGCTCATACCTTATGATAGTTTATTTGAGGGGGGTACTCGATGAACGATTACTGTTATTGTTTGAAGTCATTCAACTTGAGATGCAAAACTGCAATATGTTCCAACGAATTGCATTTTTAATTATATTTTTAACTTGGAGAACATGAATTATTAATTGATGATATGACACAATATATGGTTGAAGAATATTTTGAAAAGGAAATTATTATACGCTGAGAGAAAGGCATTTAGTTGCAGGAACGAAAATTAAATTGTGCAAGTTGAATTTTAGCTAGCGTCAATCAAAAGAACACTGAAAATAAAAATGGCTGATGCTCGGACATCAATCGTCGATGTCTGTGAAAACATGAACTTAGTAACCATGGAAACATCACTGCCTCGTTTCATTCACATCAACTGTTGATGAGTTGCACATTGGCAGTGATGTTTCCATGGTTACTAAGTTCATGTTTTCACAGACATCGACGATTGATGTCCAAACATCAGCCATTCCAGAATTTTATTTTCAGTGTACATGCCGAGGAAAATTACCCAAGAAATCACTGCACTTGAGAGTAATAAAGTGGGGACACAAAATCACATTGTGGGGTTATGTATTCTATTTTGTCATCAAAATTACTATACTTTCTAGGGAGCAGTGACAGAATTCTGTTATCTATTGATAGAAGGTATAGCAATTTTGAAGAGAAAATATAATACATAACCCCACAATGTGATTGTGTCCTCATTTTACTGTGGAGTGCAGTAATTTTTTAGATAATTTTTCTCTGCTTGTAAAGGAGAGTCGGCAGTTTTAGGCAATTTTTCATTTCTCATTCTTTTTGTTTTTGGCCAGTAAACAATCAAGAATCGAAAAATGCATAAAGCAGTATCAAACTAAAACTCTTCCGCTTCATTCTAACATTTTTTCCGTTTAGTTTTTGGAAAAATTTATGTGAACAAATTCAACTATAAAATTAGTTGCTATTTGGCTCAAGACATCCTCTTTGGGGGATGTTTTGGGCCATTATTTTCATGCATGTTGGCACCATAAAAGGAAAATAGACCATTATTCTACACAATATTATTTAGAGTAGTACGAAAATGATGAAAGTTTTTGTTTGTAACCTTCAAATGAGTTTGCCGTCAATTTTTCATAAGTAAACAAAATTTAATGAGTAGGAAACTGATTTTTTGCGGTTACAGGATTGCTTATTTCCATTGATCCTTATACAAATGTCTGTTTCCCGTGAAAACTTTATACAGAAATAGAAAACATCAAGTCCAAACGTAGCCAAAGACGTTTTGGCCCAAGGCACCCGATTTTCATATCTCTTCAGCTCTTACATATTGTTTGAAATAAAATTATTCGTAACAATTATTTCACCCTTCAATTTACTGAAACCTATTCTCTGATATTTTCTTCAACTGCCTTGTGCATATTTTAGAGATGTAAATTTTAGTTTAACTGCTTGGGACAGAGAAAAACGTTGAATAAAAAATTCAATCCCATCTTCCGGATGAGGTGTATTTTGTTGGAAGGAGGGAAATCCATTTGTTTCGATCAAAACTGAGTACGTAACACTAAAATCACTTCATTCACTTCCTGTAAAAAATTCAAAATTTCTCCATTTATACTTTTCGAAAAAAATACAAGTAGACCAAGGCATACATCGGCCCAAGGCTGTCGAATTTCTCTTATGATTCACTGAAATATGAATACAACAGTTCATTCAATGAAAATAAGCAATTTAGCTGTGATAACTCGAGCAAGCGTTGTATCAGCACTCGCTAGGCCCTTACAAGCTTCCCGCTAGCTACTAGACTCTTGCTAGCCCTTGGCTAGATTCTCGTGAGGGCCTAGACAGTTCCACGAATGGCGTTGCTATTGAAATTGAATTTATTTGGTTCAAGTGAATTTTTATTACAAAAAATACACAGTTGCGTAGTATCTTATACATGGGAAAAAAGATCTTTTTTTGTTAGGATAGCAAATTCATCTATCGATTTAACTAATTCAAAGATTGTTATTCTACCGGAAGAAATTGGTCCATATGCCTTCACAAGTTAAATAATTATTTTAACCAATCTTTCTTTCCCGTGTATCCTACTAAAGACACGCAATGGGAAGATTTCGGATGAAATTATAAAGTGTGTGCCGGCAACAACAAAATTTCTTTGAAGATTCTCAATGAGAAGAGAATCACAAAATTAATTACGTTTTGGTTCTTATAAGAAAATTTTTTCCTCTTCTGAGTAATGATATTTTCAACATCAATACTGTGGAGGATGTTTTCAGGGTGTGTCATTATTTGTTACTGCTTGCTTTGAAACCTCTGATAATCGAGTATAGAACGAAAATAAATTGTGTAAAAAAAATAGCTCTGAACTTCAAAATTGAAACTCTTCTTAACATAATCGAGATCATAAAATGCTCCTATCGATTGAATGCTTGAGAAGGATTTATCATGAAGATGTCAATAATGAACTCTATAGGGGTGAAATTACCAGTGTACCGAACAGAAATACAGCTCTAAGGCACGACGCGCAGTGGCATTTCCTTCTCATGTGGCATTGTTCCGTTGATGCTAAAAATAAGTTCATTCTACACACATATGTGTTCAGATTTTCTTTTGTTAGCACTCGTTGTGCACATTTTTGATATCTCAGTTTCATCCACGTAACGGATACTGCTACCTTGTCCACCAATTGATTTTTTTTATCGCATCTTTTCGAGATGCGCCTAGTTGAAATGATCTGACCAACCCATTTTGCACATGATCAAATCTTGTATCCCCTCGATAATAACTGAACAGGAAACAACGGCATTTGAAAAGCCAATCCCATTGTGGACGAAAAGATGAGAATACAATACAGAAAAGAAAATATATAAATGGCAAGTCAGGAACCCCAGTGTTGAAAGATCATCGGGGCATGACGGTGAAGGTCTATATCAATAATGACGACAGGTGTTTCAAACTAGTTCAGGAAGAAGTTTAACCGGGTCCAAGGGCGATTTAATTTTCGAATATCTTTGCACGTACCTTTGTCCATTTTTGTATCGTCACTTTCATTGTACAAGTCACAAGGAAGAGGCAGCCAGTGCAATTGAACCTGTTACCTTGGATTCCAGAGTACAAAGTAGATAGGTTTTTTTTTTTTTTATTAATCAGCTGCTATCGCAAAGTATGCAGCTGCCGTAGCAAACAAATCATAATCTAAAAATTATACCGTTATTACTTACTCTCTCAAATTGAAAAGAGAAACTACGCAATTCGAATGAAATTTTCCACTCATTTCGAGTGTTCGTCTACTATCCAGATCATACAAACCATTATAATTTTGCTGTGACAGCAAAAGCAATCTCGTGAAAAAGATGGTCGCTGTCACAGTGAATTCCATATAGCAATAGGGAATATTCCAAGTCTTAGAATCAAATCTTTGAACTCTAACAAAGAAATTTCGATTATTAAATTTACGAATTAATTTTGTCCTTTTTGTGGCAGGGCTGCGATAAAACCAGTACTTTCTAGGAATGTATAGCACAAGAAGGAATAAAAATCAATGTTATTTATACCCTCATTGTTCCAGTGAACACGGAACAGAATGAGTCGGGTGTAAATTTGTTATGTGACGCACTGATTGCACGTGATAGGCAATGATCATAAAACAACTGAAACCGCAATGTCTTAGTAGAAGGAAACACAATAGAGTTGATGATACTTGCGAGTATAACGTCATGCGTAAATCACTTACGCATATGCCCCAATGGAAGTGACTCTAGGGATTCTCTAGGCTATTAGGATACCTTATCAGGCCTTGCAAGTCCTGCACAAGAATTAGTTGAGGCCTTGTAAGGCCTGAGGAATAATTACAGTGATCTCTATTGGGTAGAGCTCGACAAATTATTGGTTTTTTTACGTATCTCCATATTTAAGAATCTGTCAATTAGAGTCGTTTGCATGTGCTATTACTCATGTTTTTTTTACGACGCTGATTACGTGATTATAATCTTCCGCCCACTCTTTGCGTATGAGAACTTTAGAAATCCGCTCGTCGCTCGTCAGAAAAATCAAGAAAATTTTATGAATGTAAGTTGGTTTTAATCTAATGGCACCAACGATAAGATAACGAAGGTCAATATTATAACATAAACTTCATGAAATTTTACAACAAATGCACGCAGATGAGTGCTTCCTTAGAAAATAGTACAATTCACTATCGAATGTAGCAATAAATGTTTCTAATATGTTTTTAGTAAAATGATACATGTAGTAATTTATTGATCTTGATTTGTTATGGAATTTGAAAAAATGTAACCTTGTAAATTACCATAAGGATCGACAATTTCTGTAATTTATAATTTCTTTAATCATTGAATTTAAATTTTATGCACTATAAATGAGAATGCGATGTAATATATATTATAGTTTTCTGTCATGGGCGGCCCTGCTACGGATTTGAGTGAAATTACTATATTATGTTACATTTGTATATTTTATAATCATCGCGAAAATATGAAATCAACCAAATTTTATCGTGATATACCTCTTAGTTCGATGATTAATGTTCTCATAATTCATTTAACCTTCAAACTATGATTCTCAACCGTCTTTCTCTTTCACCTCTTTTATCCTGCGTAATGGAAGACCGCCAAATGCCCTTTTTTCATGCATATAAGTCTGTACTCCACTGATAATAGATTTACATTTATTCACTTTGAATAATGAGGGAATTAATGTCACGAATAAGAAGAAATAAGATCGTAATTTGGAAGAATGAGTGATTACCGAATGGGTATTTACTATGAATCTTTATATTTTTATTTTTATCAACTGTATCAGCTGTTGCTGCTAAATTCAAGTTGTCGCATCCAAATTTCAAGCTGCACTGTGAAAAATAAAAAATACATATACACTGTAAAGTAGGCGTGTGTATGTTAATTACTTCACATGAATTTATAGGAATGTTCTCATAGGAATTTTGTACAGTGCACATAATGATTGTATCATCAGATGTACAAAGATGGTACTGAAAGGAGTCAATGGCAGAAGTTTCATTTTCCACTGTTACAATTAATTCGTTTGATGGAGTAGATTTCAGAGAACTATCGAAGGGGGAGGGACAAAATTTAAGTACAAAATTTCCCGTTTTCATGATCTGCTCCATTAGCGGGAACCTTGAATCTTTACTTGATCAAGCAATTTCAACCAAATCATGCGAGAATGTATGAAATATAAATGATTCATTTATACAAAGTGAAACGTGACAGAATTCGATGAATGTTTCATTCAATTCAAATGAATTTCACGTAGAATCTTGATAAGAGACCTTATAACGATTTGTAATTGAATGTAATCGATACGAGTGGAGAAAGATTATCTACAACTTACTGAAGTGAATAGACCGGACAATTGACTAGTAAATTTCATATTGTTTTGTGCTCGACTTATCTTAAGAGAGACGAACTATACAAAAATGCGTGCATTGATTCAAAATATCTCTCCGAATACAGAAATAATATTAGATTCAAAATTACTGGGGGAATAAACCAACGAAAGAACAGACTAGCTATATAAAACAAAATAGTACAAAGTTAGTTTGATTTATTATGAACCAATTTGAAATTTTTAAAAACAATTCTCATTTTCTTGTTTTTCACACATAGATTCATAATCCAATTTCCTATGAGAGTATTTATTATCAAACATGGTAAATTTGTTCACGATTTTATTCCCATTTCGCGCTCGACTCCATTATAAGCTCAGTTTATTCTGTGATTTTGAAGTACCATAGTAGATGAGATTCTCAATTTCTCTTCTTTTATGAGATCGGTTCCATCGAATTCATATTATAAAACACACTGCGATTTATTCAATCAGTTGTCCAAACAATGGAATTTTTTGTAGAGCTGCCTTCAGCTGATGGAGTCGACATCAATAGTCCCATGCAAATAATCAAATGTAATGAAGATTTATATAATACCCGATTATGATATTCTTAGTTTATATGAATGGGAATATTCTATTCATCATTTTCTGACGATTTCTTATTGCTTTTGAAATATTTCACTGTTAACAAAGATGTATTCCAATAAAAACCGATTACCGTGCGAAGGGTTATCGGGTGTTCACTTGATTGCATAATCCAGACCCAGTACCTACACGTACATTGACGTGATGACAAAAAACTCAAATTCACTCCAGGGTTGGAACATGTACCAAGAACAAATCTCGACTAAGAACAACATTGTTATATCATTGTCTTTTTGTGTTCAAGGAACAATCGATTATCGTATACTTGTCAATCTTCCTGAGACAATCATTGTAAGAATCTAGTCAAAACAAACTGGAGAGTTATTAGCGAATGCCTGGTGAGTTGCTCTTCGAATCTGAAAGAGTGAAAATTTTACCACGACGGCAAGAAAGGTTTCCTTCTGGCTATGCCTGAAGAGTGAATTATCACTCTAACAAAATGAAATTCCAGTCTTCAGGCAGCCGGGAGGATTTTCGCTCTTCACTCTTCTATATTCAGAAAGTGAACTCAATTTTTTACATATGGAGACAAAACAAACAGACTGGAAAACTCAGAACACCCAGGAATCAAATCAAAATTCTGTGAATTACATTTTCTGGTACGTTTCGTGTACGTTTTTACACGAAACAATCATATAATTTAGAAAAATTGTTTTCCAAGTAAATATATTCTTCCTTGGAAAAAAAATTGAAGGCGAATCTTGATGAATTCTTTGTAACTTCTGTAAATCGGTGTGCTGTACGGAGAGATGCTGACATAACATACCAACGCATCAAAGATTCTTACGTTATGAACACGCTTTTACCTGTGTCTTGAGATCGGGTTCGAATTATTCCGAGGAAATTATCCAGTATTCTACAATTCCAGAAGTTCTTTAAGATAAATCATTTGGGTTTGTGATATTCACGAAGCACCTATCGATTACATTCTTCTTTTTATTGTGACATTCAATTTTTTATAATAAATAACTTCACTTTCCATCGAATTGCTCCATAACTGATTGCTTCACAAATGTACCAATTGGGAACAAATTGGATTCATGGAAATTGTGAGAAGGTTGCTTCGAATATATGTATTTATATATATATATTATATATTAAAAACATATTCCAAATTATGTATAAACAATTTGCCATTTGGACTGGCCAATGACACAAGTTTTTTCGCATTGGAAAGAAAAATCTGAAGGTCTTTTACTAAACCTCTTTTTCTAGTGGATTTCCAAATAAAATTTTATAGATATTTAATTGGCGTTTTGATGACATTTTCATGTATTTGAAAGGTTCTATAAAAAATCTTCACATGAATGTTCGAAAGTAATTGAAACATACATGCGTTACGAATTTTCCGTAACATTTATGGGAAATTTCATATACATTCATCGAAAAACTGATCCTCTATTGATTGATCGGAAATTGATTTTTTATACTGAAGAAAAAATGTTAGTAAAAAATCTCTTAAATTCTATATGAATTTAAAGAAATTTTATTCATAGTTATGTGCTAACGAGGACCTTTTGAGCGGCTAATGAGTGCCTTGTGAGTTACTGGCCAGTACTTGGTTAGTTTTTCCAACTATTTTTTCCTCACTAATGCTCCATGAATTAAATAGACAACCTCGTAAGTGCCTCATGGTTGATTAGAATAAATGTCTACCAAAGTATATGGGCAGCAAGGGATATCTCTCACTCACATTGGAATTCTTTTTAATTTTAACCACGTTTCCGGTTAAGATATCACCAGGCCCTTGCGCGGGACTTGCTGGACCTTGTAATAGCCTAGAGAATCATCAGAGTAATTTCTGCTTCCTCAGATTTTTCAGATAATGATTTTGATAATCTCACTGAGAGAAATTTCTATAGTCACTATAACTAAAACGTTCTCAACTAAACATTCCTAATGAGAGCTACTACACTGTAAAAAGAGTTACATTAATACTTAAGACATATCGATTTGGCATCCGACCTAATGTAGCATAGCATTGGAGATAATCTATTCTCTTAATGCATAATTTGAAATATTAATAGTTAACTGATGATCCATTTTATACATGAATATGATAAGTAATTGATGAAAATATGATGTAATTCATAAACTATTATATATTAATCTATGATAGATCATCAATTAACTATTAATATATTATATTATGTAGGAATCAAATAGATTAACCCTAATGTCATGCTATATTAGGTTTCATTCAACCAAGAAAGTATAGTTAATTTATCACTTATTTATATCAACTATACTCTCTCTTGCTTGAATTAATTAAATTTCCAGCAGCTTTTACTAAGAATATTTGGGTGAGGTGTTTTAGTTACAGTGACCTTACGAATTTCTCTCAGTGCTTATTGATCTTTGAATTATTGAACACGTGATCATTTAATAACGAAGAAAATATTAATATTTGGATTTCGGATGCGCATTTAAATTAACCTACTCAATAATAGAGAAAATGGTTCTCACACAAGATTTTTATTATTTTTCATACGGTTTCAACGGAACAACAAAAATTTTGCTGAGATGAGTGTGGATTAATATCATGCACCACAATTCTAGTTGCGATGAAGATGAGGATTAAAATGATCTATTTTGACAAAAAATGATTAATACACATGTTGCTGAAGTTTGAATCGTTTATTGAAACGAATAAGTGCTCGAATAACACAATATTTAGCTATTAGGTATCAAAAATCTTGCAGTCCATTCTTCAAATGATGTTTTCCAGTTCCAAGGAGTTAATGCGAAGTAAAAAAATAACGATTGTTCATCAGATTTTGTAAGTTTAAAATTTCGGTTCGTTTCTATAAACTTCAAGAACATTGATACACCATGTTTCATAACCCCTCCATGAAATTTGTTATTCTTGAATCAAATAATTGGCATATTCTTTCACTAGAATTGTTTGTATTTACGAAGAAAATCTCATATTTAATCTCAGACTGATACCTAGGTTCATGTCAGTCCAACAATTGGAGAAGCACATAAATCGTAACATCATAATAGCACATAAACTTATCACAATAACAAGGAGTCGACAAGTCAACAAGTCATTTATTAGGATTATTACAATACATAATTTGTAAATCAATTTTAGCATCTTCTCACGATAGAATGATTTAAAACGTCAAAGATGAGATTTTCAAAACAATAAATACTACTTCTACTCTTTCTCATCGATGAATGACCTTTATTCATGAATTTAAATGAAGAAACAACATTCAACTCAACAAAGAATCAACTAATGAAACCCGAATTTGCATATATCCTGGAAAATATCGGCAACCGATGATGCTCGATTCCGACACATAGAACTGATGATCGATGAACAAGGAAAAATAAACTATTCTATAGAAAAGTATTCTATACGCAAGGGAGGGAAATAAAATCAAAATGCAAGCAAACAAATGGTCAAGAGTTTGATAACATTTGATATTCTTCTTTGCAAGAAGAAAAAACCAGCCTGACTTATCCTGAAGGTTATATCTTTCATTTGCAAAAATTTAATCAATTTCAAACAGCGATCGAGGGAGTTTACTTTTGGATACGTTTTAATCATATTCTCATCTCTGTTTTTTTGTACCACCCCTCGTGCTATAACATTCTTCCAAATAAATTTCAATTATAATACAATATTTGAATATTCACATTGGAATTTCAAGAGAATAAAAGAAAAAAGTTAGAACAAAGAGAAAATAAGATCACACAAAGAGGTGTACTTGATCGTTTTGTTTTCTTTTCTTTTCTTCTAATATTCTCACATCGTAGGGCTTGGAGTAGTGACGCAACTGTTCACAAATACATGCAAGGTTGAGGATATAAGAAACGAATTTTACCAAGTTTCAACCGAAGCTAACATGGTTTATGATGACGGCCGATTGACTCTACCTGGTCCAAGGGCAACGAAACAAGGAACGACCAGTCGTCGGCTGGTCTACCAAGATAACTGTATCTAGAGACACACGTTATAAAATATCAAGAATGATCGGCATCCTAGTGTGGATAATCTGTATGACGGAGCACACGTATGTATGTGTTTTTTTCAGCGACCTGCACGAAAGTGAGCAAGGATAACGAGTATCCGGACCGATCATGGCTGCTGCTGTTGCTGTTGACGCCGACTGAATCGTTCGGGAAGAAAGAAAAAAATAATATTTCGAGCATAAAAACAGGTATACACCTACGTGGAGAGGTGGACTTCATGAAAGGATTGACTCTCTTTGTACCGAAGAATGAAGAAAGAGAAAGAGAGAGGAGTCAGAGTATGAGAAAAAGGGAGCACAAAAGATTGTTATTTCGGTGGAATCGAATGAAACAAAAGGATCGAAGAGTATATCGTAAAATTTTCATTTCATGATTACACACATAAAATTTTGTCGTAAAAACTCAACATATTCGGTTGATAATTATCTTACTTTCTTTCAAATTCGCGAATGTGAGATAAGATATTGACGTCTTTATCTAGTCACCGAGCTAACAAATTTTTCCCTTCATCGCGTCGATTCAATAATTGAATTAATAAGTTTCTTCGCATACATATTTTTCCCCCTTCCATTGGTTCGGTACTTCTATATTTGCGTACATGTGTGTAACTCTTCATCTTCTTCAAAATCACGTGAGTTTTTGGCCTCCGAATGTATTGGTGACTGAAACTGCGGTGGGTGTTGTCCATCTTACTCTTTCTCGCCTTTTAAAACTCTTCCACGGTCCGAAAATCATCATGATCATCATCGTCCTCGTCGTCCGCAACTGTCGCCGAATTAATGCAAACTAGATACACGTTCTCGTCTTTCCCTCCCCACTAACAGACGAGACATCATTAAAGTTATATGATATTAAATCGCTCTTTTTTAAAAACATCGTTCACTTCCTCACAGTGGGAATCAATTCAAGATGGTAATTAATTCGTAAATTTTTGCGATATAACTGACGAGGAATGAGAGAGATGCACGAAAAGATACATCATATTCGTTTTTTCTGCTGTACGAAAAGCAAATTGTTACCAGTGAGAATTACATGTGCAACATTCGCGAGTACTTTTCGACCAACACAGTGTGGTACAAGTACGCTGAAGAATACTGTACATTTTTAAACGTTGATTGAATTTTATTTTTCATCTAATCTAATCCACCGCAGTTTAGATTTATATTTACTCGGAAATTTCCAAGAATTTTTGAATGTCCATATTTCTTCATGTATGTTAGATTTTGAATTAAGAATGGTTAATATCTGTTGAAATTTCTCAATATTTTCAAACAGTCACAATTCTTCATTCGTAGAAATTTATGCTCGAGAATTTGTTCGATAAGGATAATTTTTTTGGTGTGTAAGCATAAAATATGGCGATCTACAATGTTCATATCACTTTAAACACTGGGTAAAATGATAATTCATTATGAGATAAATATATAATACTATTTATTCTCTCATCGACAATTTGAATGAGAATTTTTGTAAAGTAGATAGGTCGGTAACCTTCATTTGAATGTTCAAAACAACATATTCTAATCAAACTACAGAGAATTGACCATAGAGCAGTTGACAAATTCTCACCACAGGGAAAAAAATGTGTGTGTGATGTTTAAGAATAAATGGACGTAAGAAATCATCTCCAGTGGAAACCATTCAGAGTATTCTCTCTATGCTCTCGTGAAGCCTTGTAAAGTCCTCGCGAGACCTTGGTACGAGGATTCTTACTCGAGGAACAAATATTTTGATCTTTCTGAAACAACAACAGATTTCTAGATAATTGAACACTTCAACAATCGTATCTGCGATTTGCCAATTATTTATCAAATATTCTCATGAAAAATATTCTTCGATGTTATCAAAGTTAATTTTTTGCGTTATGCAACAACATTTTGAGGTAATTAATAGACTTCTGCATCAATTGGAATTGAGAATAACAAAGTTTCTTATTGACTCGTAGGATCACATTTTTGTATTTTAACGTGTCGTGCGTCAGTGCCGATATATATCAGCGCTCACGGTATGAAAAACTTTTTCAAATAACTATTTATCTCGGAAGAAGAATGACATCTTTAATGCCGTTGAAAATACATAAACGATAAAAACAATATTCTGAACATTATTATTCAGTTCTTTCAGAAATGAATCATTCCCTGAAGGAAACCTTTAACGACTTGCTAAAACCTATTTTTTCAAGTGCTGACGCACCATATGACGCGCTGAATTACTGAATGTGTTCTCACGTTAATAAAAAAAAAAAAAAAGAACTCTATTCGAACTGATTTTTCATTTTTAACTGGAAAGGTTTATCACATTTGTTTAGATCAATTGAGGACAATTCGTCAAGAAAATGTTAGTATAGCAACAGTTATTCCAAATTTCAATGTACGGTCCTTCGGAATGCCGTATCGAAACAAACTGCGTTTGTCAAAAAGTTAGAAAGATTGTTCGAGCCTCGAAATACAAACAAATACGGTTTTGTGTATAATTAAATGCACTGCGGAAAATTGAGGACGTTGGAAGAAGACTGATGACATTTTGACATCGCGTTGTGTGTCATTCTAATATCGTTTCGTGTTATTCCGATAGGAAATTTTGAGATAGACTTTCATAAAATCCGCATTGTTATAATTCTGATCCCGTTCTTTATACAGTTCATGGGAAGGACAAGATGAATTGGAATAACCAGGTACAGGGAAAAATTTTGTGGGTTGTAACAAACCAAATGTCCAGTATTCAAGTGTTCGATTACAACCGCCATACAATTTTTCCGTATAACATCTGATATAAGTTTGATAGTGAGCTGGGATTGGACCATCGATTGATTCCTATCAAAGCAATAGCATTGTTTCCGTTGCTAATTTATAATTGTTACACGGAAAAAAAAGTATCGTTCTCATAACGATACGGGATCGTTGTCATGACTGTTTAAAGTATAGGGATATTACTATCCTTGCCATGACGAAACAGATCCTTCGAGGAACGATATAGATGGTTAGCCTAAACCATCTATATCGTTACCATAGCGATACAATATCGCAACTTACACTTTCTATTCTAACTATACTTCGGATCGTTACGATAATCATACTTTTTTTTCCGTTTATAACCAACCAAGTTGTTTAGTTCAACTATTTTCAAGTCATGACTGCCCAATTTTCAAACTGTTCTGACTGAATGTAATTGCAATTATTTGAGTCACAAAATATCCTTTTTAGGGCACAGTGCATCAATGACAAAAGACAGTGAATACAAAATCTGGACAAGACCTTTCTAAAAGTTTTACTTCTAAGTGCAAAAAGAATTCGAATTCAACCATTCCGCATGATCATCCAGGAGAAATAAATTACTACTGGTAGAAATGAAATGAATTCTACATATCGGATTCGAATGCTCCTATGATTACAACACAAAAGTCATCAAGAATTATCAGGGTGTTTACCGGTCCTGGAGATTCAACGGAATGGATTAATCATACGTTTTCATTGAATAGAATCACCAATCAAAGGAAGAGGAATTACAAGGAGTAGACGCCTTAAATCATATGAGGATTTTAACGGTGTTAAAACTTTCTTCCTACTCCAAAGAACACAGATGAGTATTGAATGAATATCAAATAAACAGTGAAAAAAAATTCGCATAACAGAATTGAATTCAACAATCTACCGAAACACCTTCTTCCTCTACTTTGAGATATCGAATTATTAGATATGCGGCGAATTCCTCGCCATTACAGATTGATAAAAAATTACGACGTTCCACGATAATATTTTATTGTTTTGTTCCATCTCGCTTCTTTTTTAACATCATTTTTCTCACATCAAGCATTTTAGTATTGAATCCAAATGTCTTATGTTTAATTTCAAGGCTTCGAAAACCATTAACGCATTCAAGTAATATCAATACAAGTGAATAGTGTTATCACGTTAGTATAATACAAGGTTAAAGCAATATCGTGACCTTTACAATCTTTCAACGTCCTGCATCGTGCATTTCAACCGTGTGCAGTACGTAACTTGCACCGTTGTGTATTAGCTACTGCTCTTGCATTAAATTTGCAAGCAAAATAACATTATGCAATTGAGAGAAAAAGACCGATAAAGCCGATACATCGGAATGAGATATAGATATTCAAGTGTAAGATACGTGTCATTTGGATACATCAGCTCTTACAAAATCTAAATAAATGAAACTTCATCGTAGCTAGTTCATTGCCATTCAAATTCAAATTTGTCCGCAAAAATACCAAAACATATTGTGTATAGCTGATTCGATAGTTCGATTGTTCTTGGAATGAAATCTATTTTCGTTTATTCGATGTATCGAGTATTCTCTATAACCATTAATATTAATTATTAATGTTGTCGTCGATTCTTCTGTGTAAATTCTATACGAGTCAGATTTAATGGTATACTAAAGTGTCACAGGGGTAATTTCTAAATACAGCATTGCCTAATATTCCACCAAAGAGGAAAGGGTGTAGTTAAATCAGTTGGATCTTAGACACCAACCCTTTGAAAGGATTGTAATGTTTCCTGGAACACCCTGCTGTAAAAATTATGAATCTTTTCTCAAGATTATTCTTGGAAAATGTAATCGCAACTATTTTTGTGCTACAATTCTAGATTTGAAGGTTTCTCGTTCTAATCTCCCTACAATTCATCCATAGCTCATATACATGATTCCTAGTAAGGACAACGTACATGGATATCCATCTTCAGCGTCATCAACTGTTGCTCATAACGTGATTCATAAGGAATTAACAAGAGTCAAGGTGTCAAAATATAGAAACCAGAAATTAATTCGTCGACTAATTCATAACCAACAAGTTTTCAGCATAAATTATCTCCCGTTCTTATTTTTTGGATAAACATTCCATATACTAAGCAACTATCAACATTTCAAGTTGCCCTTGTAAATATTACAATTAAGCTCGATTGAATAGATAAAACTACTTTTCAAATACGTATCAATGAAATTATCCTCAACACTTTTCCTCAATGAATTTATAATAATTTTCACCTTTTTTGTTTGCACTCATCACATTTTACTTATCAATTATATTCAAAGCTAGCATAATCATGAACTAACATCAGAAAAAAATGTCACCATTTTGAACTCGGAAATGTGAACTCTGTGATTACGGAACAAGAATACAAACGGTATGCAGATAGTCGTAACACCGTATTGGAAGATTTCATTATATAAGACAGTAAATACGGATGGAGGCAAAATCATACCTCATAAAAGTTGCTTTCAAATGATTTTTCATACATAGTATAGAATTGCATGATTGTGAGGAAGAGGATAATTTATAAGCAGACGAACAAATTCTGTACGCAGATCATGATATAATTGTATTCGCCTTTTTTTCATACGATAACCGATGATTTAGCCGTTTTAATATCTCATTATTCTTTATCAATTGAAAAACAACAAGATTATATTTGTGTATAGGGAAGAAAATGAAACAAAAAATAAAATATTCTTAATATTGCAGACACACATACAATGAGGAAGATTCATTTTTTTTCTCCATTCTTTGACCAATACGTAGAGAAGAATTGTATTCCGCTTATATCTACACTGTAAAAGATATTTGTATTGCTTTCAATACAAACGTTTAGAAGCAATTAACACACATATTATCTTGAAATGGTTTTCATACTAAAATTGGTTTGAATCTCATAAAATTTGTGGTGAATTTAATACATAAAAGTATGTGTTAATTACTTCCAAATTTCGTGTGTGAAATTCACAAATTTTCTTCCAACACTGTAGTCTTTGAAGATAGAAGTTTATAGCGATTGCATTGGTATGAAATCTTTGAAACATTCAAAATGTTAGTTTTTCATGGTAGAGGTAACTGTTGACTCATGAGAATCTTGTTATTTCAGATCATGCACATGTTTATCGAACCTTTAATACTGTAAATTCACAGAAAATGAGTAAGATATCTATGCACACATGAAAAGGTCAAATCACGTCTTTTATCACACAGATCACTCAATGGGAACGCTCATTGTTATGAGGGGTTTTCATTTCAATTGTATCAAAATTGCATTGATTAGGAGAATTCATACGTGATGCGGATGTAATTTTGTTTTAAAGAGAAAATTGAGAAATTTACCACGCTTAAAGTCTTTAAATGGATGTTTTTACGAAATATATTGTCAAATAAATCACATTATAAGACAAAAATAGATTTTTCTCTTATGATGTGAATTATTCAACAGTATATTTTGTGAAGATTTCCATTTAAAGGCTTGAAGCGACGCGTTGTCATCCAATACGGTAAATTTCCCCATTTTCTTCTTCCCGTGTACTTAATTCTAAACCATTATTTCACAATGTAGGATTTTATATAATTCTTATAAAGTGCATACTTTGATTCCTCAAAACAAGGTTTGACCATCAAAACTGTCCCTTTTTTCGGACCACAGATTTTGCCCTGAAGTGTATGACAAACGACATCTTACGATGAAAAAGAAAAATCAAATACTACTTCACGTTGAGTGTATGATTGGTTTTGAAGGTGCAAAGTAGGGGTAGACTATGTTTGAAAACATCGATGGTCTTTGAAAAAAATATATCCAGTTTGTATATAGATTTTATACAATTCGATCAAAACTAAATATATATAATATAAAAAAACGTCGATCGACCCAGAGAGTACAGAAAGTTGAGCTGATTATGCATACATAAAATATATGAAATATTTATAAAATTTGGAACATCTACAATACATATGAAGGGGCAAAAATACCCCAGTATTCTTTCAATCCAAATCAAGTTTATTTGAAACAAGAAAAATAATGTTTCCGTAAAATATGAGACAATGGGTGTGCAATCAAGACAACTTTTTTTTCTGTGTGGGAAGATACTTTTTTGATTTACCATACAGTCAACAGTGGATCAGAGGAATATTTTCCTACGTAAAATTGAATACAAAGGAATTATATGTTCACTTTATAAAAAATAATACAAAATCCTGTCTTGGGAGAAAGTCATAGAATTTTCATAAAGCAAAATGAAATAATTTTCCAATAAAGAATCACATATGAATTATGTATAATTCTACCCTATTTATAAATAATTTCCAAATTTTTACATAAAAATTCATAACAGCGGATACTTTTTGAACTTAGTATACTAGGAATAAACGATAATAATATCGATACTTGGTTGCAGCGAAAATATCTGATTTATCCGAACTATTATAGAATATGATACATATTTTACACAAAAATATTGATACTGCAAATATCACCTACCCCAACACTGTAGACGATATCCACGGAATAATTTTTCAATCGATTCTTCCATGCACACATGGAACCTGAGGAGTTTCATTTCAAAAAACTTTCATACATAAATTATAAATATCCGACGCGATTGTTCAAAAAGATTATGATATTTAAATGGCATTGAACAGCATTGGAATGAACGTGAATGTATAATGAATCATGGATATAATTCAACTTTATACAAAACTATTTAATTTACATATACCACGAACAAATACCGTGCACTAGAAAAAAAAATCAGTTGTGACGGGATGACAGAAATTCTGTTCCGTCAAATCTTTTGGTGTAGAAATTTTCTCGGTGGACTGATTCGTCCTAATGTTCATCATCTCCTTTTATTTTATAAAGAAACTATAAACTGATTCCCACTGGCGACTAAACAGTCTTCCACGTATCTTGCAGTTGTAAATGTTAATATACATTCATCAGTGATTGAACAATGGAACTTACGATGCGAACAAAACATATATTTCGTTTGAGAGTCAACGTACTCGAATTCATTCCAAAACAAACATATTGAAAAAAAAAGAATTATTCGGATCGATGAATGCTGAAGGGAGTTATCAACAAATCACTCACAAACGCATGTTCGTGGATTAACTTTTCTCAACGTTTTGAGGGTTATGAAAGCAAGACTTGCCATCACTTCGAACTCAAGTTTTCATTGATTTCACAATACTTATATTCCCTTATGAAATAAAATAGAAGTTAAAGCAGCGCTGAGAAGAAAACTTTGGTTTCTGCTAAATTACTTCCAGTTCAAGTGATCAGACATACTTTTGTAGAATCATTTACTCATCGTAGCCAAATTTTGATGGAAGCCACTAACTAATCTCTTACTCACGCTAACAAAAACATTTGGATTGGACTTTTATTGGGAATAATAAAAAAACAGTTTTCTCAATGATTGATTTCATCAACAGTTTCTAATTCACTATGGTGGAAAAAATTCAATCCCCCCCGGAAATATTACAAATAAAGAACAAGAGTGCACGTTGAATTTTTGTTCATGAAGAAAGTTGAATGTTCTTTTCCTGAAATTTCAAGATTAAAACCTTGAAAACATCGACATTTTCGATCCAATTAACAAACAAAAAGGACAAGATTGAATCACAATTTTCCTCATTTCAAGTAGCAGGTTTGAGAAGATCGATATTGAAATTTCACTGTTTTTGGAAAATTTCTGCCTTTTTTTTTCTATTTTTTTTATTTTTTTTTTCCAGAAAACATACAAAATTAGTATATGGTTCACTTGAGATTAAATGAATCGATAAATTTACCTCCAGCAAAAACATAAAAACCCATTGTACTATATCACTATACTTATATTCTTTACAGCTGAATTTAATCCACTTAATGACATGACCGAAAGAACCATTCGATTCGGCGTTTTTTCGGTTGTGTGATTTAACGCACGGATTGTCAGTAGTAATTGCGTCTACGTCTTCGTCGACTTTGTATCAAAATAAAATAATGAGACAAAAACCATCATAGACCCAAATGAATGGAGTAACAGTTTGAATGACCACACATTCAAGAAGTTAAAGGTCGATTTTATAATTAACAAACAGCGAAAGTTCACTGAGCGATCAATGTAGTTCCATTAATACACAATGAATAAACATCAATTCACTCAGGTACGAATTCATCACTTGTGGAACACACTGAGCGGTATTTGTTTCAAGAAAATAAAATCAAAGAATACTACTAACTATGCGATGCAGAGTATGCGAATGGAAATTAAAGTTCAAGGATGTGAATGGGTGTTGTGATGAGGCCATAACGGAAGAAGCTTGCACTGCTCTTGTAAATGAATTTTCTTTTCCGTTTATCGCAGTATAATGAATGTTCACATATTCACATACTATAAAATATACGTATACCATCAAAGTGCATCACAAAATTCAGGGAACTTCACTCCTGTATATAAATATATCTGTACAGTGTTGATATAAATTCACGAATTTTTTATAATGACAATTCATCAACCATTCAAATTTGTTCAGAATTGGATTTTCAATTCATCGTGCTTATAAAACTAGGTCAAGAACATTGCCCATGTGTGTAAAAGAGAACATGAAATTCAGCGCTATTTTGCAAATATCGAGAAACAAAATAGTATAAATCATCCAAGCGGTTGACTATGAGACAAAGATTTTTTTCTTTTCGCTTAAGTGGGTACTAAAAAAGAACGTTCACCGTTCACATCAGCCAGCTTCTCAACTCCAATAAATATCTATGATACTACTGCCGCCAGCCGATTCCACAAATGTTTTTATGATTTCAGCTGAAGAATTTTTCATACACCTCATCTCTTTTTATGGTCCATTCATTGATCAAACATAGACCACGTCTGAATTCGATTCCCAACGCTGCAATTTTATTTCTCATAATACTGATTGCATGATATCAAGGACATCAATTAAATTCCGATTCAGAAACTCATTGTCAGGCTTCAGACATCCGGAATAACAAAGTACGATAAACAAAAACGATATAAGTTCTCGTTTTGTTTTTACACACGTTCATACACCGAGGTGGGAAAAAATGTGATAGGTATATCCAACAAATTACTACCTTTCACACCCAAATCAAATTGAATTTTCTTCTGAATTCGAGTTTTCGTTGTAGGATCTTATTTCACTTGACTATTGAACGTTGAAGTCATTTACCGCTCAATAAAAGTTAACTTTACTACAAAAACAAAGGAAGTGGAAATCTGAAAATTTTCACAAATTTGATCGGTTTTGTTTGAATGCACTATTGAAAGGAACAGAAATTCTCCAACACCGTGAGTACTGAAAAATTTCTTTTCCCTACACATGTAAACCAGAATTTTCACTGCAATGGAGTTTATATGGAGATATTTTTCACTGGAGTAGTATGATCATTTCTCAATACCTACTTCAACTAAAATTTTCATGTTTTAATAGAGAAACTTTGTCTGACTTGTACAAACAAATAGGAACCAAGATTTTGGTTCTACCGATAAACATTTCTATGTTAGCGAAAAGATTTAATCGCATCTGTTATTTTTCTGAATCTTTTTGCAATGCTTTTTTGTGGATATATTTAGTAACAGACCGGTTTGCTATATCAGCAGTTTTTTTTTCCTGTGGAATAATTATCAATCATACTTTTTGAGTGACTTGTAATATAAATTTATGAAAGTCGATAGAAATAAAATTCCTTCGATTCGTGTTTCATTTTTGATTATTCTCGTTGTAAAAGTCTAATATTTATAATAAAAACTGATGGTTCGTCGAAAGAATGGATTGATTGTTTTGCATCAATACTCGGAAGTGATAATCCGCCTGATTCCATCTATCTTACACTTTTTTTTGTTGACTTCAACGGCATACAGTTGTGCACATCGATCATTCAGTTGATTACGCTGACATGATTATTCATTGTTAATCTCAATCAATTTGATTTCCCATCAGAAAAATGCACGATTTTGAGGTTCACAGCTTTTTAAGATTTGAGAGAAATTCTTCCTGGTTTAGAATTATGTCAAAATTTGAATGAAAATGATGGATTTGCTGGACTAGCAGAAATTTTCGATCATTGGGAACACGTCTCAAATATATTAGCACTGAATCTCGAGAAAGGTGGAGAGAAAATTCCAGTAAATTCTCATGAAAAGAAAAATAGTTGATTATCGTGGCGCGAAAACAAACCTCTTCGGTACTTGAAAAGACATTTGATCTAGCCACTGAGACGAGATTCATTTTGCTAGCAGCTATACGAGCAATTTTTTTGGCTTCTTCAGTGATTTTTTCTTATAAGCGCTATAATAAGAAACTAATTTGCTGTGCCAGCAGTACTTTCTGGTCCGCGCAGAAATATGAACACATCAATTATCCTATTTATGAGTAAAAAAATTACTACTCTTTACAGTGACGAAGGGACAAAATCAAAACGTCAGGTTATGTATTATGTTTTGTCGTCAAAATTACTAAGCTTTCAATCAATAAATAACAGAATTATGTGTCACCCTTCACTGCAAAGTATAGTATTTTTAATGACAAAATATAATGCACAACCCCACATGTGATTTTGTCCCTACTTGACTCTAGTGTAATCATTTTTTAGGTAACTTCTCTCTGTGTTTATAATTATATCAATGATACACCTGGAATTATATTGTGGAAAAAACAACTAAAAATTAACACACTGTAAAAAATAATCTGAAATTTCATAAACCGGATGAACATGAAAATTCTGAAAATTGGAATTGAAATCAAGTTCAATCATGGATTCATGAAATTTACTGCAAAATGTATTAAAATTCATATGAAAATGCATGAAAAATCATAATTCTGTATGGGATATCATAAAATTTAATATGAAAAGTCAGAAAACTTTTGAAAATTCATACAAAATTTATATCTTAATTGCTTTACATAAATTTATATGAAATTCAGGAAGCAATTTTTTACGGTGCATTTAATCAAATTTCTCGGAGTTTGTATTGTGAAATTTCGTTTGTCGCAGCAAAATTTTAGTCAATGTACTGAAATATGCCTGCAAATGCCTGGAACTTCCAGTTCAATGTACCGTTTGAATAACCTCCCAGTGAAAACACTAAATTTCTCAGTAAACATTTTTTACAGTGTAAGATATTATTTGCGAATTATTTGCAGAGACAGCTGAATTCCAAATATTCTCTGGAGAATAACAAACAAATTTAGTTATAATACTTGTTTCGCTCGTGTTGTCACGTTGAAAATTAATTGTCATGAACAATGTAATTGCTGTCACGGTAAACATTTCACACAACACCTGAGACGTGAGGTTCGTTAACAAATTTGTTTCTTCCAGCAGGGAAATTTGGTTGTGGCAATTATTTTTTACAGGCGCTATACTAACAGACCAGTGTGTCATGTCAGCAATACTTTTTTTTCCGTGCGCGGATACCATACCTCAATTTTGCCTATTCCCTATCAGATTTTCACTTTAGTATTCTTCAGTAATTGAACATACATGAAAGAAACAATATTACACTTCAAAAAAATGTCCACTGGAAACTTCAGTATTTCACTGAATTGCATTGAAAACTCCAGTTCAATATTGAAAGCGATTTTACTGCGAAAATTGTGACTTTGCGATACAAATTCGTAACATCTCAGTCAATGTACTGGAAAATGGATGTACTGAAATTTCCGAATTTTTTTACACTGTCTCGTCATGGTGAACTTTTGTTTTCCGTGTGTATTTATCGCATCCTCTATCGCAAATTCTGATCAGGGATCACCAAAATGGAGCGGCAAGCAGCCGCCACTCTTGATACTTTTGAATCAAGCTGTCCCTAAAGCTTCAAAGCTTTGGATTTCTCAAAGTGGCAGCTGCGGAAGTTGCTTACCGCTCCATACCATCAAAGCCCTAACCGAACCTGATAAACAAGGTCCGATTGCGGTTGTTCAAATCATCAGGAATTTTTCCACACTTTGGAGCGTGAAATTTTTTCTGCTCTTCTCCTGATATCATCATTTTCATTTTTTGATTGTTACATTTGACTTGAAATTCCACTTCGTCAATAATTTCTTGGATGCATGAATATTCAATCAAAACTGGTTTTAAATCGTGAACCCGTCGATTCATCTGTTTATATGGAACACAGCTATTTTTTTAATACCAAATCTTATTGTACAACGATTTTAATATAAAGAAAAATACTTCGCATGAGACAATTAAAAATAAACGAACAGCAAATAGTTGGTCACGCTGTTGCACGAGAGAAACACCAGACACTCGCAAGTATTTGAGGGACTTGCAAGGGTGTGGTTTTTCAGTATTGCAAAATTACAAAATTCTAGAATATTGGAAGCAGCTTTTAATGGTGACAATTGAACTAAAATATTGAGTGTCCCAATTCTAAGGTGTGGTTAAGCCAAATCCAGTTAATAAGAAGTTGGTTAAAGTTCATCGACGACGAGAGTTTACACTTTTGAGAACCTGATTATCAACCCCCAGACAAAACATTTTCGAAATGTTTGCCAACTAACTTCAGGAACATTACGTCTAATGCGATCGATTTAAGAGCATTGACTTGGAACCATCAATAAGCTTAAGGCAACGACAAATTGCTTTCGAAGCAAATTATGTAAATTTTTCTTCTGAATCAACGGGAAAAGTGATACCACTAATCAGAAACTGGACGATGGTTTTCATATATCGTTGGCAATCTCTTCTGTTTCTTCACCTCTTTGGACGATGCGACTCGAGTCGAATCTTTTCAAACAAATTATTTTCAAATAACATAATAATTTGTCAGAATAGTTTTGACCGGAACAGTATTCTCCTAACCAATGGTTTTGGTTGCATCTTCAAGGGTCGTTGGTATCACCTTAATACGATTAGGTAATAAAAGATGAATAGTGAAACGCAATTTTCAAATACGTATCTGCACAGCATACGAAACAGAATTATTTTGAAAATCTCACCTTTGCGTGGCTGGATCCATGATTCCAGGGTGTAAAGTTTGTCTTTGAGGATGCTGGGATGGCATAGTATCCCAATACTGTTGCTGTGCCCACATTGCGAACTGTTACCGCTTTTATCCAAATTGATTCACACTATTCTTCGTACATTCGATTACACTAGGATCATTCAATTTTCCACATATCAATCAGTCTTATGTAAACAAAAACATAACCTCGAAGTGCTTTACAATCCCCTCCGGTGAATTGTAATCTTCTGGTGCCATACTGGGAGGTATAAAAACAGTAAAAAACTGAATGGTATTGACGAATGCAAGCAGATGTTACTGATGTATTGTTGGCTTCTTCGATACCGTTCTTCACTCTATTGCTTGTTATTTGTCGCTTTATGAATTGAAATTAGCAATCAGTTCAATTGGTTTTAATCGTATTGGATCCTTTTCGCTCTGCTCTTCTGTATCCAGAGAAGATATGAATAACACGGAGGTTTATTTTTCAATTACGAACGAACGTTATTTTCCCTATATATCTTTCACTCGTTGAAACAAAGGGAATAATAATTTTCTCAGAATCATTTGTTTACAATAATAATAATAACAACAATAGTAAAAAATAATATAAAATCTGTAATCCTATTATTTATTTGCAAATTTCTTAATTCTCTTTGGTTATTAAAGCGTAGATAGTTATGTTATTCATTAACTTTTATCGTGAAATCTGCATTTTTCTTGTTATTCTTGTTATTCTCCTTCTTCTTCAGATCCACTCCACTTCGCACTCAACTTGTTTTGATGTTCATTCATCAATGGTATTCAGTATCTCCTGGTATCTTAATTGTTGAACACAAATGGACATAAGAATAATAAGATTACACCCACTAACGGTTTTCATTCGTATCATGTACGCGAGCAAATACACTTCCCGTAAAACATCTCATCATTTTTCATTCCAACAAAGTTTTCTGTTCTTCGTCACTGATACTGACCTTGATACAAGGTTTCAAATCTCGCTATACTTTGATCCTTGTTGTCTCACTCGTTGTGGGAACTCAACATCGATGGGAAAATAAAAATATATATTGTTACTCGCACATCTTCATGTTTTTCTTAAATCATCGAACACATTTTTTTCTTGTTTCATTAAAAACTCACTGACACAAAAGAAAACACTGTCGTGCGGGTAAATTTCAAATTTCCCGCCATCTGTGAGATAAGAGGACAAAATTTGAATTCCAATTCATTTATGAAGAATAACTATCGAATATTCGGCGATATCTTTCTTTCACTTTGAAAACAAAATTTCACTTCAATTGCCGATTAAAACTCAGATAGAAACAATCACATCGCTCACGTCAAAAAAGGATTTCATGTAATTCTTGGTTTGAACAATCCGATAACGGAACGTACATTTTAAAACTTTCAATCACGAAATTAATGAAACCGAATTTCATGAGTAAGAACAACAACAAGACATGATTTATACGAGAAAAGAAAACAACGGAATACGGGAAAGCACCGAAAACAAACGGTGGTGCAGTACGCGCCGAAGTTCGTACATGACTGCCAGCCGGTTGTTACCCCCACTTCGCATGACCAATCAGAATGTCCCTCTTTTCTTGTCACGACCAATCGAATCGTTTCTCGTTCATCATGTACGTATGTGTGTATATATATATATATATATATATATATATATACGCATACACACACTATATAATATACAAGATATACAAGTTACGTTCGGTTTGCCGGTGTATTTTATTTGTTCTATTCATATTTCATGCCTAACGCAAATGCCGTGATTTTTTTTCCCTCTTTTCAATACCCAGTGTGATAACTTTTCGCATGTTTTTTCATATTTTTTTCTTTTTATCAAAGGTTATTATAATATGATATCATGAGCGAGTCTAAAAGTGTGACATCCAGGGTTAATAGCACAGTCTCGTTTCGATGTAGTAGCATGTCCTCGAATGTTCAAGTATATAACGAGAAAGAAGAACTATATCTTATGTGTCACAGATTTAGACTTGCACAAGATACTACCGACTTACCACGCTTTCCCTCTGCCCTCAAAGTCTAAAAATGCGATGATAATTTGGCTATTTGATTGATATTTTTGCCTTTGTATGTTCTCTTTCGCATTGTCTCGTAGATAATGTAACACATCATTCTCCTCTCAAAATGGTTAAATTCGATCGAAGTCTACAACTGTCGTGACTAATGACGAGTTCACTAATTACAATTCAGATAGGGATGCCCGATATTTGGAGTATCGATGTTTTGGTATAAAATATGTATCAAATTTCAATCGAAATTTGATCAACATTTATTCAGTATGGATACATATTTTGTACATAATTATTGATTACTTTTCAATAAACGACGCTTCATGTTACAAAAACCGTTCAAGTTGAACAAAATTATATACAATTTTATGTCATTGCATATGATTTTTGGAAAACAACTAAACCTGTATGAAGATTACGTGAAATCTTTGATAAAACACAATTTTCAAGAATTTATATACAATTCATATCGAAAACGTACCCAAAATGTATCAAAATTATATACAAAATTCGTAGAGTCAATTGCTGATACCATTTTTATAGAATTCGATATAAATTATATATCATCTTTATAGAATTCGATATAAATTATATATAATCTTTATAGAATTCGATATAAATTATATACAATTTCATGTGATTGCATATGATTTTTGGAAAACAACTAATCCTGTACGAAGGTTACATGAAGTCTTTTATGAAACAGAATTTTCAAGAATTAATAAACAATTTTCTATCGAAAACGTACCCAAAATGTATCAAAATTATGTACAAAATTCGTAAAGTCAATTGCTGATACGATTTTTATTGAATTCGATATGAATAATACACCATTCTTATAAAATTCGATATAAATTATATACAATTTCATGTAATTGCATGTGATTTTTAGAATACAACTAATCCTGTATGAAGTTTACATAATTAATCTTTGATGAAACACCATTTTCAAGAATTTATATACAATTTCTATCGAAAACGTACCCAAAATGTATTAAAATTATGTACACAATTCGTAAAGTCAATTTCTGATACTACATTTTATACAAATTATATACCATATTTATGGAATTCGATATAAATTATATACAATTTTTATAGAATTCGATATAAAATATATACAATTTTTATATAATTATATATTGCAAGAATTTTTTCGCTCTGCTGTTAATTATGTAAGAAAATTACAAACTTGTAAAAACTCACGTAAATAGATGATGTTCCGTTATACTCGTATTTTCAATATGCTTGAAATATTCTCTTGCCAAATTGATCAGTTTCACCTTCGTGTATAAATGAAAACAATTTGCGGTAGTTGCAAACTTACTTTTCTATTAAAAATTTCTTGTAATGCACAGACTTTTGTGTAATACTCGTGTTATTTTTATAAGACGTCGAACTGACTTCTACTATTAAATCACTCGGAATCCGTACAAAAACAAATGATCCTACCTCGTTAAACTGTAAGCTCACTTGAAAACTGGATGAGATCATCATGGATTTGGTAATATTCCCTGTAAACGAACTGCTCTCACAGATGTGGATGTAAACATATGGAATGTTGAAAACAAAATATTCATCATCATATGACCTGATAGAAATTTGTAAGGTGAATTGTATACAACATACACACGCAAATTATATAAGTTACCTTCGGTGTTTCCTATTTATTCTATCGTCTTTTATCCATATTACATATCTAACGCAAATTCTCAAGTGATTCCTCGTCCATTTCCCGTTTCTCATTTTCGATGTAATAATTCGTATTGAGTTTTTTCATATTTTGGTGTTTATATAAAAAATTATCACAATATTACATCACGAACGAATCTGAAAGTATGAAATCTGGAATAAATGGCACAGTCTCGTTCCGATTAACGATAAATACTGTTATATAAAATACGTATCGAGTTTCTATCAAAATTTTATCAAACTGTACTGAAACGAAACGATTTTGATCTAGAAGAAACGTATCGATTATTATTTTATCGAAAGAAGAATACCTACACTGAGAGAACTGTTTATTTGTGACGAAGAAGCCTTATTTCAATTAAAAACAAACCATCTTATTTGATTGGAATAAATTAGAAATACCTTTTTTTCAGTGTAGTTTTTAAAGATTTCTATAAAATATGTAAGTCTTTATGAGAAAGGATCAAATTACTGATTCGTGGAAATATATTTTTGATTCGCCATATTTACGGAGCACAATATATGCGAAAATGATTGGAAATTTACTGATTTTCAATACCATGAGTGTTCAAATGCATCCATAATGATTTCAGAAAGACTTTCACTGATCAACATACATCAATTGATAAATGTTGAAGCAACATCCGGAAATATCCTGGCAAAAGTATTACAAAGAAGAGAGAAGGACAGAGAAGAGAATGATAATTCTATGAGAGTTGAAACTTTCGCATGAAACTAGTGTGAGAATCATTTCCTTGACTCTCGATAACCTTCTATGTAATGTATCAATGGTATGTATATTAGAGCATAATTTTAGCAACACATGAATTTATATTGAAAAAGACGATAAGGAAAATGTTTAATTTGAGTATCAAGTAAATTAAAAATTCAAATATCGTGATTCAAATTCATTTCCTTCATTGCATAAATTCAAGTATTAGGCATTTTGCGAAATCAGTAGTAAATTAAAATGATTGCAAGAATCGAGTAACCGCAGATATCTTTAGAAGATATTCAAATATATGCAAACATTATTGAAACGTCATAAGTTTTTCATAAGATGAATAATAATGATCATTCTGCTAATCTCGCAGAATTCTATTGTTGCCAGAACAGCATTATTTTTTGCCGAAATAGCGGTTTAATAGATGATTGCAACGGTCACAGCTGATACATCAATCTTCCCTGCATGTACGGTCAGGCCTTTAACCCTTACACAATTGACATCTGTCTTGAAATATATATCAAGTACACTCATTTTCAATATTCTCGATTACCCGAGTGGGAACATTCTCTGAATTACATATAAATTATATATAATTTTGTAAATTTTTCCAATCTGGTGGTATTTAAAGTGTACTAACTTCTAATTTAAACAATTGTTGCCTGAGGTTTTTTTACATATTTAACCACTTTAGGAATTATAACTAATATTTACTAACAAATATTTCTAACTATTCCTGCAATACGTTTCTAGAGGAATAGGATAATCGATCTTAACGCAAGAAAAGGGGGTTATACACATCAGCATTACCTGGTGTAATTTTTGAAAGATTTGTCATGAAAGAAGCATCAATGAGCCATAATTTTAGATAATTACCCGCCGATAATTAAGCTTTGGAGGATTTTGAATTATTATTCAATGTAAAAAGATATAGCCCTCCTAACTTTCCTTTATAAATATTCAAATGTCCTATTACAATACGTAGTAAGTTGAGATTCTAAAAGTTTTTCAAAAACTCTTCCAAACAATCGTGCTGTTTCTCAAAACGTTGATAAAAATATTATAACAATTTCTCGGCCAAATTTCCAAAAGAACACGAACTACACGATTTTTCTTTTGTACCCTTGAAACATAAATAAATATTCTTTTATTTAAAACGTCACCTACTTTAAACCTTGAAATTTTTTTTCAACTATAATATTTTATGTAAAAACATTTATACAGGAATAATTCGACATTTCATTGAATAAGTTTTCATCGCATTTCAATCAGAATTTCTACCGGCATTCTTGTTAAACCCATAATTTTCTTCATCGCATTTCGAATATTTATCCTATCCTGGACATCAAAATTCATTGTTTGATCGCACCCTTCTGATTGAGTCCATCAAAATAATATGATGTCTTATGAAACGAAAGTCTCGTACAATTCAGATTCGTTTATTCTGAGAAGCAGATCTCAATTAATCAAGAGGACTTTAGTCGAGGAATGTTATTCGCAGCTTATTAATTTATCGATCAAGTACAATTATTGAATGAGACTTGTATGATTTGGAATGCAAAAATAAATATTATGTCATATTGAATGCACGTAGAATACGTTTAACGCATTGAACACATTGAGAGGGAAAAGAGAATGCAAATTTTTCCTTCCATTGGTCGTAAAATGATTCGTTTTCTATTTGGTGAAGAAGAATTATCATCTTTGTCATTCTTCTCTTCTCGAAACATTGATGAACAACCTTTGAAATTCAATGATGATTTATTAAAGTCACTTCAGCATTGTATCGTTTGATTCTTTCCAAGGGTTTATTTAGCATGACAAGATATTTTGAACAAAGCCGAATAATGAAGCGTTACAATACCCCTTTAAAGTGAAATGAGAACTATGTGCCGTAAATAAATGGCGAAAATACACAGAAAGGACAAAACCTACAACTCTTGAAAGTTTTCCCTGATGCCATTGTCATTGTCCACATACAATTGTACAATTGGTTTTTCTGGTCAGGATGAACTACCTTATGCAAATTCAGACCTATCTTCTTTGAAATTGTCTAAAGCCCATCAAAAGAATTTAAGATGTGACCGCCCAAAAGGTGATATGATATTTCTAACATAGTTTCACCCTGGGTTGCGAGGTTCATGCGACGATCTTTTTATCCTCGGTCGCCACCCAATTTTATGTTTAGGATAAAAATTTGGGAAAAATCCCTATATAATTATTTTTCACTCCGTAAGTGAGTTTAATTGGATATCTTTCTTATTGGGTAAGAAAGAAAAAGAACCAAGTAGCTTTCTTTCAGGAAAGAAAGAAAAAGAACCAAATAACTTTCTTTAAGGAAAGAAAGAACAAGAACCAAATAACTTTCTTTAAGGAAAGAAAGAAAAAGAACCAAATAACTTTCTTTTTTTAGGGAAAGAAAGAAAAAGAACCAAATAACTTTCTTTTTAAAGGAAAGAAAGAAAAAGAACCAAATAACTTTCTTTTTAAAGGAAAGAAAGAAAAAGAACCTAATAACTTTCTTTGGGAAAGAAAAAAAAAAACCAATACTCCTCTTAAAGGAAGGGTAGATGAAAAAATGAAGTCTTTATTAACTTTAAATTTTCATTATATATTTCCGCAGTGCGGCTTACTGACTGCTCGAGTTCTTGACCGTTCGAATACTCAAGACACAGTAACTCCAATGCCATACGGCACCTCTATTTATACTCAGATTCATCTATGCATTATGCCTTACAAAATTCATCTTCTGCGCAAGTTTTTTGCGCAATCCTTCGTTTGAACAAATGACACATAATTTACATGTTTTTAATAATGGATATGATAGAATACGTTATTCCTTATAATATCCCTTCAATAATTACAATAAAAATTAAACAGTTTGCTCAAACGAAGCACCTTAACAATGCGTGTTCTCTGATATGACTTTTGACGCATGCATAGATGTTACAAATTCATGATTGTTCCTTATAAATCATATCATTTGAATGATGGATATCATAGACTACTATATTTTTTATAAAATCTAACCAAATTTTCACACAAAATTTCAATAATTAATTCAAACGAAAGTATAATATCAATCATGAATATAGTACGATTACATTTCCCCACCAACTTTTCTATGGTTTACTTCTCTTCCTAAAGCATATTTATTTCCATACTCAGTTGCATCCTCATGTTATAAAATGTCGTAGAATCATAGAAAAGTTATAAATCAGTAATCGTACTGTTTATCTTTTAATCATAAAACTAAACTATAATCATGAATAACTGTCACCTTTTTTTTTTTTTTTTTTTTTTTTTTTTACAGAATAAAATCAAACCTTCATAGTTGTATCAGTGACATTCATGATATAACTCTGTAGTAAAATACTTTTCTCAACATCCTTGATCTAACAAGTCGACTCATAATATCAACTCTGTGTCTTATGTAGATTAATAACAGTTTGCTTGATACAATATTAAAATTCAAACTCTCGTTCCTTTTACAAAATATAATAAAATGTTGACTCAAAAATTCTTATTTTCACTAAATAAATTAAAAATATCGTTCCTTTCACAAAATAAAATAAAATGTCAACTCAAAAATTCTCATTTTCACTAATTAAAATCAAAATATCGTTCCTTTTATAAAACATAATAAAATGTCAACTTAAAATTTCTCATTCTAACTAATTAAAATCAAAATATTGTTCCTTTTACAAAATAAAATAAAATGTCAACTCAAAAATTCTCATTTTCAAAATATCGTTCCTTTTATAAAACATAATAAAATGTCAACTTAAAATTTCTCATTCTAACTAATTAAAATCAAAATATCGTTCCTTTTGTTTGTATAGAATGAAGTACTTTTTCTTTAATAAAATCAAATATAAACTAAATATATGAAATTTTGATCCAACAACAAAATAAAATACAAAATTCAAACTTCTGGTCTTGCTGACATTTTTTTTTTTTTTTTTTTATTATTAAAATGATAAAATAGTTTATAATTCTTGATTTATAGAACAAATTGCCATTAAAAAGAAAACTCTGATGAAACAAAAACAAAACAAATTTGACTCTTGGTTCTCAATGAAAATTCGAAAATAAAATTGTAATGAATATTTGTGGTTTCATCATCAGCTTTTCATAAACGAAAAATATCAAACGATTAAGAAAATATAACAATAACTTACACTAAAGATCCACTATTTCCATTTTTTTTTTTTTTCATTATATCCCGTTGTTCTTCTCAAATAACTGATTGAAGTCTGGTCCTAGCGTGTCCAGGTTGAATTCTATTGGTATTGCGTTGTTGTACAATTGGATTGAGTTGTTTCCAGCATTATCCATTTTGGCTGTAACATTCGAACTCTCAACTATTATCTCGTCTAGTACTGGAGTTGAACTTCTTTGATGATCTGTACTCGGTATATTCGGTTTTTGATCATCAACGGGATTTTTATTTTCTTTCTCCATCCTCTCTTTCTTTTGTCGCTCAATTTTTTCTCGTCGTTTAGGATGCATTTTCCTCATTGGTTTTAATTCAGCTGGAGTATAAGGTTTGGATTCCCAATTCTTTTCTCGATCAGTTGGCAAAACCGTTATTTTATTAGGGTCTTGCAGAACAATATTTGTAGTTATGACTGGTTTTTTTCCAGATACTACTTTCGGTCTAGTAGATTTCCGTACCGTAGGATCGTCTTTTGGACTTGAACTTCTCAGTTGACTTGGAAATACTGTTCCAATAATATTCACGTAGTCACTAGAATGAGGAATCACTGATTTTGGAAAATCACTTGTTTCACGTAATCCTTTGGTTATTTGTGGATGATAACTCGGACGATCAACTAACAACTCTAACACTTTCTTATACTGATTGTAGTTACCATCATATGTATCAATAAATCGAGCGATGTTCATAAGCGTTTCTTTTCTTTTGTTCCAAAAATGCTTAAAAATTTTCACTTGTAAGTCTTCTTGTAATTTTATACATTTTTGAACATCCTCCATTGTATCAATTGGCATATTCACACACTCTTCAATTAATTTGTTCATCTTAAACTCGATACTTTTTTTTTTTTTTTTAAATCTGTCAACCGTATTCACCGAGCGATTCGTTTCAACTGACTATCCCTTGTATTGAAGTAAGTGAAGTCTCCCCACCCTTACATCATTCGAGGAAAATTTCGTTTCACACTTATTCTTTCCTTGCAATCATCCTCTTCATATACCTGGGAATCGTCCGTGGTCTATATTTAGACACTCGACACGGGATTAGCTGTCGAATGTTTATTATTCCTTTAACGTTGTTTTTCAAATCTCTTATTTCGTATGCATTTTCTGATATTTCTTTTGATATTTTAAATGGTCCTTTATAACGGAAGTAAAGTTTGGCGCAAAATTTCTTGCTTTTATTTGAAAGTTTATGTAATTTAACAAAACATAGTTCACCAGTTTTGAATTTGAAAACTTTACACTTGGATTTGTTGATTCTTTTACGTTTTAACAATTGGTTTTGCAAGTTTTGTCTTACTTTCAACTTCAAATCACTTCCATCATTATAAATTTTCCTTACGGCACTTAATTCTTGGGGCCATTTTAATTCACTTTCTGACTGATAGAACTGCACAGGAGAGAAACCAGTACTTTCATGTTTTGTATTGTTTAGAATGATTTGTATATCATCAATATAGTTGACCCATGAAGTATGATTTTTGTTACAATACAGTCGCAAAATCCTTCCAATTTCTTTCATTACCCTTTCTACGGGATTTGACTGTGGGTTATATGGAGAAGTATGACATAATTGTATATTGTTATTTTCACCAAACTCCAACCATTTCTCTGATAAAAATTGAGCAGCACGATCAGTCAGAATTGTTGTTGGACTTGGGTTGTTTGCTAAATATTGCTTCTTGATTTTGTTGATGATTGGAGACGTTTTGATACTGCGGAGGGGATACAACGATACTTTCTTTGTAAAAACGTCTAATAATACTAAGATGTATTTCATGCCGAATTTCCCTGGTGGTAGTGGTCCGAATATATCCAAAGAAATTAATTCATCTGGATTCTCAGGTAGCTTATAAAATAATTCACCTTTGAAATTCTTTGTAGAATATTTTGTTTTTGACACAACAAACACGATGCCACTACATCTCTCACTAATCTTGATAAATTTTTTATATGAAAGAATCTCTTACAGAATTCATACACCTTTTCGGTTCCGAAGTGCAAAAGATATTTATGGATATCGTTTATTAACCACCAAGAGATCTCTTTTGGAACACAGATTTTATCTGAATCTTCTATTCTAATGCGAACAAGTCCTTGACTCTCAAAATAATTCTGAATTTTCATCTGAATTTTTTCTTGAAGCTCCTTATCTCGATGTTGTGCCTTCTGAATGATGTCAACCCAACGTTGAATTTTATCAAAATTTAAATCATTCAATACAGGTGCTATAATGTCACAATTTTCTTCTTGATTATTTTGTTGATCTACTAGTCTGGACAGTGCGTCCGCTAATATATTTTTCGATCCTTTTACATATTCAATGTTCAAATCAAACTCTTGCAGAAAACTGACCCATCGAGCGATTCTTTCACTGGTATAAATACATGATTGAATGAATTTTAGAGCATTATGATCTGTTCGGATAGTAACTTGTCTACCTAATAGTAATACACGCCACTTCTTTAAAGCCCACACGATCGCTAGAGCCTCTTTTTCTGTTACGGTATACCTAGTTTCAGCACCCTTTAGTTTCCTACTAATATAAGCAATTGTCCATTCTTTTCCATTTTTATCTCGCTGTGCTAGTCGAGCACCCAGTCCGATTTGGGATGCATCGGTATCAACCACATATTCTGCATTTCTTCTGATCAAAAATAATGTTGATGCATTTTGAAAAGCCAATTTTATTTGTTGAAATGCTTCCTTTTGATCGGGACCCCAGAAAAATTTCTTATCTTTGATCAAAAGTCTCTCCAAAGGTTCTGTTAATTGTGATAAATGAGGAACGAATCTTCGATCCCAATTCACAAGACCTAAAAATGCTTGAACTTGTTTAACAGTCCTAGGTTGTGAGAACTCACATATGCTCTTTTTAGTTTGTTCATTAATTTTTATTGTCCATTCGTCAAACGTGTGTCCTAAGAATGAAATTGACTCTTTGAAAAATTCACACTTCTCTTTATTTAGTTTTACCCCAGCTTCCTCCAATTTTTTCATCACAGAGTTTAAAGTTTTTATGTGGTTTTCCGTATTCTCTGATGCAATTAAAATGTCGTCAAGATAAATCAGAACATTGTTTGAATTTATTTCATTTAAAATTTTCCTAATTATTCGCGTAAAAACTGCACCAGAAATTTTTAGACCGAAAGGCATTCTTCTAAAAACATAAGACTGTCCATCAAATGTAAAACCGGTATATTTTTTACTCTCCTCAGAAAGTTCCACTTGCCAAAATGCTTTTCTAATGTCCAGTTTCGAGAACACTTTTTATTTTCAATTTTAGCAATGATGTCGTCGATAAGCGGAGGTTGTTCGTGGTCACTTTCCATGTTTTTATTAATTGTTCGAGCATCGAGACAAATTCTTATATCATCTTCCTTACCTTTACGGGTAACAATCACCAACGGGTTAACATATTCGGTGGATGATTTTTCAATCACTCCTTCGTCCTCTAATTCGTCTAAATATTCTCGCACCTTTTCCATGTATTTTACTGGAACTGGATAATTTCGACATCTGTATGGAGTGGTATTTTTCATTTTAATAATGCACTTATAATTTGAGATTAGTCCCAAACAGGGTTCGAATAACTTATGATATTTTTCATAGAAGTTATTCAATAATTTTTCTGGCTGTTCACACGCCAAAGTCATTATTTGACTCTCTAAATTTTTGGTGAAACTTAATTTAATTTCTCCACTTGACAAATCAATGATTGTTCCATATTTGCTTAAGAAGTCTAATCCAAAGACCACTGCAAAAATCAATTTGTCCACTACGTAAAAGTATTCTTCCAGAATTTCATTATTCATAATGAACCTTAATTCAACAATTTTGTTGATATTGATACTCTTGTCACTAAAAGCACCCATCAATTTAAAATTTTTTATTGGTAAACTTTTAATATTACCACGTTTTTTCTTTATTAATTCATATAGCTCACTAGAAACCACTGAGACTTTTGCACCAGTATCAATTAATGCTCTAATCAACATATCATTAATTTTTATTGTAATATAAGCATTTACAGCACTGTTTGTTGTTTCACATTGTTCTTGTTTTATATTCTCAACTAATTCTTCTACGCGAATCACTGGCACCGTAGTAGTTTCCTCAATTTCTTCATGATCTCCAATCATTTCCATGATTTCGATATCTTCATAATCATCATCAAAGTGATGCTCCTTTTTGTTTTGGGTGTTTTCCATATTTTGACTAGCTTCCACTTCTTCAATATTATTCATTAGTAGACTTGAAGATGTCGTAGGTGCATCATGATCTGAAGGCAATTTATTTGCGTCTACATCTTCCCAATTTTGGATTGTAGCCACCGCTTTCTTATTGAGTTGTGATCTTGATCTTGTTTGTGGCTGATTATTACTTTGCTCAGTTCTAATTTTCTTCTCGGTGTTTCCTAAATCTTCTTTCTTGTTATCTGGCCCATTTTTTTGAAACTTGTGATCATTGGTAACAGTTTTTGGTCTTTGATTGTCTTTTGTAAATTCACCACTGAATTTTTGTGGAGAATTCTGAGATCTAAAGGATTGAGATTTTGACGATCTGATAAAAAATTCATTTTGATTTTGGATTTCTTCCAACACCATTGCAGCATCTGCTAATGTTCGAACAATACCAGGTCGTAGTTCTCTAGCGATGTCTTGCTCGAAATGCCTTTTTAATGACCGAATTATTTCGTGGGTTGACATAGGTGGATCCAGCATTTGTGCTTCCCGAGCCATGCGAAGAAAATATTCGGCCATACTTTCTTGTCCATATTGGTTGTATCGAGACGTTAGCATCAACTCTCGAAATCTAGCCTGTTGTTCTTCCCCAAAAGAAATTCTTGAACGCTTCTTTTGCTTCCGAATATGAGTCAAAATCATTCAGTTCGTACCAATTCTTCGCTTGTTCTGTGAGACATTGTGCAAACAAGTATTTTCTCTCATTTTGTGGTACGTTGTCAAAATCCATTATTTCCTCGAATTTATTTATAAATCGGATTGGATTTGTTTTATCTCGTTTACCCGAATATTTTAAATCGTTGATGATATGGTTTATTCCAGTTTCTCTAATACTACGAGACCTCCCCCCCAAACTTGGGTCTTCGGAAGGTGCTCGTACATTTTGATTTGTTCTTGGTCGGTGAGTATTTTGATCATTTTCGATGTTCCGTGTTTCGAGATTAGCCAGGCGATAATTGATTTCTTGCATTTGTTGTTGAAAACGTTCAGCTTGTTGATCGAGTCCACGGGTGAGAATAGTTTGCAAATTAGTGAAAATTTGAGTCATCTGAATATCGTTATATTGTTGATTGTGTTCAGATGTTTGTATATTTCCTGGTTGTTCCATGATGCTATTTTCGTCAACGGTGTCTAAATGATTGATTGGATGATTGTTTTGTTGGTTGTTCATATGACCTCTGGTTCTGCCCCTCCTAGGCGTATGAGGACTCCTTGTTGTCATTTTGAATGGATTATTAAAAACTTTTTATTTGTTAAAAACGTGGAACGAGTTTAAAGTCGCGCACATCAGATACTGTATACTATAAGAAGTTCTGAAGGCATTGCACGCCTTAAAATTTAGTCCTTCAATTTTATAAATAGCGTCTGAAGGAAACGTTCACGATGGACTTTCATCTATTGTAAAATGTTTACAATGATGTAAGTTTTTTTTTTAGTCACAAAGAATTTGTTTCACTAAGAACGTTAAAAGACGCTAGTCCTGTCACGGTCGCCACATGTGACCGCCCAAAAGGTGATATGATATTTCTAACATAGTTTCACCCTGGGTTGCGAGGTTCATGCGACGATCTTTTATCCTCGGTCGCCACCCAATTTTATGTTTAGGATAAAAATTTGGGAAAAATCCCTATATAATTATTTTTCACTCCGTAAGTGAGTTTAATTGGATATCTTTCTTATTGGGTAAGAAAGAAAAAGAACCAAGTAGCTTTCTTTCAGGAAAGAAAGAAAAAGAACCAAATAACTTTCTTTAAGGAAAGAAAGAACAAGAACCAAATAACTTTCTTTAAGGAAAGAAAGAAAAAGAACCAAATAACTTTCTTTTTTTTTAGGGAAAGAAAGAAAAAAGAACCAAATAACTTTCTTTTTAAAGGAAAGAAAGAAAAAGAACCAAATAACTTTCTTTTTAAAGGAAAGAAAGAAAAAGAACCTAATAACTTTCTTTGGGGAAAGAAAAAAAAAAAAAACCAATACTCCTCTTAAAGGAAGGGTAGATGAAAAAATGAAGTCTTTATTAACTTTAAATTTTCATTATATATTTCCGCAGTGCGGCTTACTGACTGCTCGAGTTCTTGACCGTTCGAATACTCAAGACACAGTAACTCCAATGCCATACGGCACCTCTATTTATACTCAGATTCATCTATGCATTATGCCTTACAAAATTCATCTTCTGCGCAAGTTTTTTGCGCAATCCTTCGTTTGAACAAATGACACATAATTTACATGTTTTTAATAATGGATATGATAGAATACGTTATTCCTTATAATATCCCTTCAATAATTACAATAAAAATTAAACAGTTTGCTCAAACGAAGCACCTTAACAATGCGTGTTCTCTGATATGACTTTTGACGCATGCATAGATGTTACAAATTCATGATTGTTCCTTATAAATCATATCATTTGAATGATGGATATCATAGACTACTATATTTTTTATAAAATCTAACCAAATTTTCACACAAAATTTCAATAATTAATTCAAACGAAAGTATAATATCAATCATGAATATAGTACGATTACAAAGAATATGCTTGACACGCTATACTTCCATTACGAATAACGGGGTTTCAATGATGATTTTTGTGCAGTAGAGAATGAATTATAGGGATTTGTGAAATGAGGATCGTTACTTTCCATATTCAAATTTTTCATCTCTTGTGTATAATTCACACTGAACATTGGTATAAAACTTTTTATGAGGCTTGAAACTCAAAATATATACACAGACACACCCACAGAGTTTCAGAAAATCTTGAAACAATTCCTGAAAATTCAATAAGAATTTCAAAATGGTTTTGCGATGAATAAGGATCCGGTAGAAGTACAATAAATTTTGTTAATCTTGAATTCTGTTCGTTTTTGCACTACAACATCTTGATTCCACTAATCGATACTGTAACTCTTCTTCTCTCGGACTAAAGACATAAGAACATCTGAATAGAATACTTTTTCCTATCAGGAAAAGGAACTCGCCATACGTGCAACGCTTTCCCATCATTCTCAATTGAATGGAGCTCCATGAACTTCATTTCAAGTTTACGAGTTAAGCTATGCAATTGTCGGAGAAGTATTATAATAGTTAAAACCAGTACTTTCAAGTTACATAACATTATTCCAACTTTACAACTCTGTCACAACACGGACTGAAATTTCTCACCGTTCAGTCAACAGGTGCGAATCTTTCCGAAGCTATTAGAGAGAGTTGGGAGAGAGTTCATTTACGATTGTATAAAATTATATACACTCACCTTGAACCAGGTAACTGGAATGTAAATACCCTGCAGTCGTCAATTTTTCAATATTAATGCAACGGCACCAGCTTCCGACCACTCTCCTAAATGCGTCCATTTTATATTTCAAGAAAAATTGACCGCACAATATTTAATGAACAATTGCAAGTAAATTTCGATTCATTTACATAAGTATTTAAATAATTATTCGAAAAAGTATTAAGCGGTCGGATGATTGGGATACTGGTTGGAAAGCGGTGCATTTGCGTTATTATGAAACCGTACATTGTATTAATCCAATATAATAAAAATAAAAACCCTCGTAGCACTCTTTATTTTGGGGGGAAATTTTGCTTAACCATTCAGAAAAAACAAAATCAAGAAAATCTATCTAATAATTTCGAAAATGTAAATTTTGATCCATTTCATGCATATTATGACAAAAAATCTATAAAGACGACTTAAAATCCTTTTTCAATGTAATTCTCCTATGTGTGTAAACAACATCACGGTTAAAAAGCAGTTTTGAAGTCATATTCATATTATGGCTGAATCTATAAGACGTAGCCAAAATTATCCTATTTTCAGTGTAAAATGAGCACAGAAAACAAACTCCAGCACAATTGAAGAAGTTTATTTTGATTCACTTACACATTATGAGGCATGGTGGTCTCGATAACAGATCCCGAACACGAAGCCCCCGTTTCATCTTCATCTAAGTCATCCTTCATTTTCACTACTAACTCTCTGAAATCAAATGAAGAAAATGAAAATTACACAACTGAAAAATAATATACAAAGTACATATATAAAACCACAAAAAACTGTCAACTGAAAATACAGAATTTTCCATAATTGACGATATATGAGAATGTAATGTTCATTCACATGATAAAATTATGAAAATCAGTAAGTGTTATGAAGGAATTCATTTCTTATACAACCTTCAACATAAACCCCACAAAGTGTTATCCATTCAGTAAACAAGTTGCAACCGAATTCGTATAACTTTCGTTATATTTCAAAGTATTCATTTTACAAACTGATTAATTGAATACTTTAGAAAGTAAAAAGTTCATTCGAATACTTCGTACTGTCTAAAAAGTCATAATCACGCATAATCATTTAAAATACACTCTTCGAGCACGGAGTGATTAATGTCTAACTTAGAAATTCATTTACATTTCTTATCACTAATTCAACTGATCAGAAATTCGAAAGTATTAATAGAAAATTTTGCAGGTGTGCATTGGCGATAATGGAAAACATGAATTCAATTTTCATGTATATATATATATATATTCTAATTTTCACGAAGGAAATTTATATCCCACTATCTCTCAATTCAGATTTGGTTTTCGAATAATCATAAAATCAAATATATTATTTTGCAAAATTTCGTATTTCTTATCCATCGTTTTATGAATTTTTTCATATTCTACACATGCAACGAAATTCAGCAACGATAAACTACAGCGCAGAGATAATGTCAATGACCTTTCAGTATCACTATACAGACCTACCTGACGCCAATTCCAGATATACATGTTTTTGTGATTGCATGTAAGCCAGTCGTACATTAATTCATTCTTCGTTAATTAATTTCAAATTTGTATATATATTTAACGTGGATGCAAATCAAGTTACTCAATATCTCTTCATAATGTTCATTGGAGTATTAATAGTGTTTGCACTGTTTTATAGGCGTCAAATATGTTAGATTTTGAACGTTTGTAATTTGACCCAGTCGTTGTGGTCAAGGAGAGAGCTTTAGAGAACTTAAGAGAAGATTTAAACCAACAATAATGTTGAGGAATCTCAGAATCTCTGCTTGGATATAAATAATAAAGTAAGCTCAAAAATTAGTCTCGAATCAACTACATTCGCTATTCGTTTCAAAAATAATCGTATAAACTGTAGACAATTGTATTAAAAACAAAGTCAACTGAAAGAGATTGAAATATATCAAATACGATTCAATTGATGATTTATATGATCGTATCGATTGCTTTCCCGTAGAAAAAAGAACGGTTGACGGTCAACGGAAAGCTAAATTATTAACCGCTTTCAACAGTTGATGTTCAACCCTTGATAGGATCTGATTATTCCCTTTTCGATTTCGTTCTCCTAAGCTTCATTAAACAGCTCTTGACCAACTGAATGTAGGTTGCATTATTGTATTTTTCATTTAATGGCTTCGTCTGCTCAGATCAGGTAACTGGATGAGTCTTACCTAGTTTCCTGATTTACGTTTTATATATAGTTATCAAACCTGGTGTACAGTTACATTTTCAAATCAAGTTTTATATTATAAAGATGCCTATAATTTTCGCTATAACTCAATGGTACAAATATATATTTTATTTATTCCATACTTTGCATGAACATTCAGAGAATTTTTTTTTCTTGATCAAATGAAAATGATCGAGTTTGTTTGGGGAGCCTCCATTCATTACGTGAAGCATTTTTGAGGATTTTTTGACCCCCTTCTTTCCCCCTGGTGAGATTTCGTAAGATTTTCCGCAACTCCTCCCTTCCCCCTCCACTTATCTCACCTGAGATTTTTCAAAATTTGTGTGTTGGGTTTAAATGCATTGGATTATTGAAAAACACAATTTGTTCTATCACTTTTATTTAAGACTAGCAAAGACTAGTATTTGAAAATATCACCGTGATTGAAAATCACAGCGATGAAATTAAATTTTTTCAAAATAATTCCACACAATTTTACACAGTTTCCTGCTGGCAAAAAATTACGTGATATTTGCTAAGGCCCTCCCCCTTCTCCCCTTTCACCCGAGTGAGATTTGGAAAGATTCAGCTTGATCCCCTCCCCCCTTGAACACCTCACTTAATTAATGAACGTCCCCTTTTCAAATATTCTGAACAAGGTATAGAAAATCTATTGCAAGTTGGCTCTTGATTCATTGATTTATTTTTGAAAGCATTTCAAGTTGCAGCGCGAGAAGTCCTTAGATTTAAAAAAAACGTGAGAATAATAACATGCAGGAAACGGAATATTTGTACGAATTTTTAGTTGAATCTGCACAGAGCAAAAGGATCTTCGAACACTGAGAAAACGTTTCTTCCAGCCAAACAAAATTTTGGTTGAAATAAACGCCAAGAAACTTTTTGGTTGGCTGAAATAAAATTTACTTGTTTATAAGGAAGGCTTAATTATTGTGAACCAAATTTTGTTCATCCCAAACAAATTTTATTTCAGCCGAACAGAAGGTTTCTTTGCGTTCATTTCAACCAAAATTTTGTTTGGCTGGAACAAACTGTGTTTTCAGTGAAGAATACACGGAAAGAAGAAAGTTGTAATAATCTTTCTAAATTTGGAATGGTGAAATTTCACATATTGTAGTGAAAAGTCGACCACCGCAAAGTAATGCACATGCACTGCAGAATCAGTGAATGTCAACTGAGTTTGGGAGTGGAACGTCCCCGATTCTTTCAGTGTTCAAACATCAACTGCAAAAACAGTTAAATTTCACTGATTTTAATTTGTTTATATAACAAGTTCCTCATACAACACAACAATAGTGCGCTTTTAGGCTTTGAATTGTGAATTTCACAAGTTCATTCATTGTCTTTTTCACAGCATATGAATCACAATAAAAGTGGAGTGGGGGAGAAAAATTACAGTTCTCAAATTTGAATCCACAAGTTTTTCTATCTTATGAATAGTATTACATTACATATTGTGAAAAATTCGATTTAAAAGCCCGAAGCGTTCCTTTGTTGCCCTTCCAAGTCAATAATATTTACAAATTTTTTTCTCCGTGTAGTACAATTGACTCACACATTCACTCACGAAGGAAAAAATAGTGCTCACGCAAGAAATTCAATTAATAAATGTAGAACAGCAAATTTCTTCGACTGGCCCAAGAAAAAATTTGCTGTTTCAGTTAATCACGTTCCTCTGTCAGCAACTTAATAATCTGTGGCAGCAAATTTCTCTTCTTCGTATAGCAAATTTGCCTCTGATATTTGAAAAACTGCAAAAACTTGTTATAGGAAAATTTCAGTATTAACCACCACTCAATCAATCACCATTTACATTATCAATCCGTACTGTCTAGCTATGTTTCAATTCGTTTTCGGATCGATTGCTGTTGTTCTTAAGAAATAGTACTGTTTTCTTCTCTTCGCGTAGGTGGCATTACATTTTGTAACATTTCACAGTTTATGATCAATGAAATATGTAACCAAACTCATTCTACTAGAAACATTCATTATTCCATGAGATAACGAATCATGCTATTCTCTAAAAGCATTTTCTTCTGGTTGTGCAGGATAATGTTCAATAAAGTATCAAATAAGAAACGTGGAGGTGAAAGATTTGTCAAATTATAGAATATATTCATTTACCCCTGTATTTGAATGAACATTACAATTCTGAATACGGCATCCTGTACCACAATGGAAATGTTGATTAGGGGTTCATTCAGCATTCTTTATACTTATTTTGATATCACTTAACTGTGCATATCATTTCATGTACTTAGCAAGTCTTGAAGTGTGCTCACATTTCCGCAGGATGCCGCCTCAGGAACAATTCTCAGTCTAGACGACTTTTTGTTCGTTTCGATGGTTAATTTTCAGAAGGGCAGAAAGCTTCTTTTTTCTTCATTCTTCTTTTTTTCACTCGCCAGTAATTCCGAGGGTGAAAGCGACACGTATATATATATATATATATATATATATATATATATATAAGAAAAAAAGAAAAAAAAAGCATAAAAGACATCGCGAGAAGAATAAAAAAAAACCAGATGTAATCTGAAAAATATCAAAATCGTATGTGACACTTTCTAAATTTATCAATTTTATCATATCGACCATACATCAAAGAATTATTTTTGTATTTCATCACTCGTTCAGTTTTACTTCTAGTTAACTGAATGACGTTGAAAAAATTTTTAATCTCACTATTATGATGAAATGAGAATTTTATTTTCCTATTAGGAAATATGTCCCGCATTTTTTTATATAAACCTTTGCTAATCCACTTGATTAATTGGGAACAAAGCGGATCTGTTTCAACATTCGAAAGTTAATCTAAGGTTTTTATATGTAAACAAATGTGTTCGCTATACTGATCAAAAATTTCAATACAACTCTTTATATCAGCAAGAGTGTTTCCTTTGTCTATATAATATCAAACCAATTCGTCGTTGTTCCAAAGAATCTGGTGTTGATTGAATGCTACAGAATTTTAATCAGCTCATTTGCGAGTATCTGCAGATGCTTCATCACAAACTGAAAATCTTTCAAACTCTGATGTTCCGATGAAATATTTTCAATAAAAATGAAATAAATATGTCAATTATTCATGATGATGTTATTCCTTCGAATTTCGTCGTAAAAAAAGCATGAGACTGTGAAAACAAAAAATATAAAGAACAACAAAAACAGAGAGAACGTAATGGACACTGACGAATATTCAGATTTGTACTCAACGGATAATCAAGACTTCATTTTCTAAAAACGTGAACGTCAACAATTTATGATACAAGTGGTGGAAGTACAAAGAGAGAGAGAAAAAAGAGAGGCAAAAAAAAGTAAGGATAAATATCAAGTTGACTTATTAGAAGGGCTGAAATAGGGCCACTTAAAAGAAGTCGACGAACGAATACGACGGTAAAATCGAGAAATGTTATACGAATCGGAAGTTTGAGAACTCTAACTGTGACGGGGATAGAGATGAGAAGAAACAGTATAAAATAGATACACGAATGTGATTAGAAGGTTTATTTTGGAGAGTAGGAGGGTGTCGATGTACGAAAGAAACAACGAAAACTAAAATAAGATAATAAAAATGAAGATTCAAACCACGTTGGAAGGAAAATATGACTAGAACAATTGCATTGATAAACCGTATTCTTTGATATTTCAATATTACGCGGGATCGATGTTTTGTTGAAAATTTGTACTTTCTTCCTCGTGTTCAACATAAATTTGAAATTTCCAGTTCGAATTAGAGGTGCACGATGTTTCACGTTATCGATATTTTTTATAGTAACTCTGTCACGTTTATACTGAATTTGATAAAATATCACTACCGTGAGATATCGTGCACTTCTAATCTGCATATAAAATTTTAATTGTTTAATATATTTTCCTGGATATCAAAGAACACAATAGTACAATTCAACTATGCGGCATTCGAATTCTTTAAAAAACTCAATTCTCATTGAATTGTTGTAAAAATACTCCATTAACTCCTTTTTTTGAAACACGTAAAACTCGAGTCCCTTTTTTCGAGTGTCATACTGATCGAAATAAATTTTATATGCATAATAATCCGTTAAATTTTTATAGGGATCCGTACTGCTGTCACCTCATCATTACGTACCATAGAAATTTGTACGTGCGGGTACACGTACATGATGAACAATCTGAACATATCATCGTGCTATAAAATTATAGTGTTTCCGTATTATTACGCACACATGAACACTGCGGGAGTTCACTTTCGACTCTTCTCTTTGCTCACATTTGCTTTTGAATATGCAAGTACGAAGGAAAGTTGAACGTACACGTGGCTTTTGCACGGTATATTATATTAAATATAATACCTCTGAACGAGATATACCGAGATATGTGATGTGCTACCACTAACTCTAGATTACCGTATCTCATCGTCTCGATGATTGTTTGCAGTTAGATAGATGGTTATTTTTCTTGAGCATTCTTTATTTTCTCGTACACGAAGACTGGTACCTTCCTCTCCAGCTAATCTTTCACTACTTCTCCACGTATCCCTTAATAAAACATGATCGACGCCATTCTTCCCAAGATAAGTGACACATAAGTGACTGAACGCAAATTATGGTGGCGGTTATAGCAAAGGGTTGTCGTTTATGAACAAAAACACAAAAAAAAAACCCAATATACCAAATTGTTTTTCATTTGAAAATATATATTTTCTTGTGTGACAGAAAATTTGATGGTGAGAATTGTAAATACATAATCTTATAATTCTAATGGATCTCTGATTTGCAAGCCTCGCTGAAAGGGAAAATTTGGTGTGCATGGACAAAATGTTTGGTCGATTTTGGTTTTGACTATTTCACATAGGTACTTGCCACTGGGAATTCAAATCCTTGTTGGCTTTTTTTTCTCACATATAGCGAGGATGTATGAATCGATAACTCCCTTCATCGAACAATCTCATAAAATTAATCGAAATCATATCAAATTTCATTTGGCAACAATAAGAACACTATGCAGTTTTCAGAGAGATTCGATGAAAGAAGGTGGGTTTTTCAGTGACGAAGTTTACTGAATTCCAATCATTTCTGATCGAAAAGTTTTGAATTGACTAAAACTTGGACAATATACTAAATATTATGAGATGAACGTACAAAAATGTTCACATTGAATATTCCTCTGGAAATGAATCGCTTAAAAAAAAGTTAATAAGAAATTTGATCGCGTCATGCTTGAATTGAGTATACGCTAGAAAGTATGTTGATAATTGTTGTTGAAAGCGATAATTTTTCATATTATCGTTTTGAATTCGATACATTATCTTGAAAAGTTACTACTTTCAATACTTATCGCTACGGGACCGCTCTCGATCTACTTGAAATTTCAGGTCATTTCCAAGTTGATTACTCATTTGCATTATCTGGTTGAGAATTACTTTGCAAATCGCGGTAGCGTTGCGACTTAAAATCATCCCTGAAAAATTTGTCGAAGATATATGAAGTATTTTGTGAAACACATGAAAGATACACTAGGTAGACATACGTAATATTTCCAAATGCAAAACTCATGGGAGTAACATTCTAATGGAATAATTGTACAATTTTTGATTTTGAATATTCTCCGTGGTTGTTGAATTATCCCGAGTTAATCATATCATATCGCTTCATGTATATTTAAAAAAACAATGTGTTCTTTTTCCAATGATAATTCACAGAGATGACCTGTGATTGATAATACAATGATGATATGTAATATGAATTCAAGAATTAATGTATCAATGTATATATTTATGTGCGTTTGATGGAGCTGAAACGAGCAGCAGCGAGCTAAAAGCGGATTGATGTAACTTTTGATTGAACTTGATCCGAATATTTTTCATGCCAGAAATTGATTGAGTGAATTTCAATTACATATACGATTTGGCTAATTGAATATCAGATAAAACAATTCTATCGGAAGTTACATCATCAATCCGTACCTAGCTTCAGCTTCATCCATTATACTCAATTCGTTTTGTATGTTTTTCAGTCCATTCAACCCCCGGTTGGCTAACAGGACAAAAAAGTCCCCTCGTTTCTGTTTTTTTTTCAACATATTATTATATTTTCACGCGATGCTCAACAATCACGATTTGGTATTCTCCTTTCGATCAACACAAGTCGTTTAAATCATAAGTGAGAATGAGTCTCCAATTTAAAACACAACCTTCACACCTGTATTTTACGACATTTTCAAAAACAATATGGCGGCGATGAAATATGGAATCGTCTGGCATATTGACGAATTTTCGACAGGGAATGCTTTCTCTTCATGAAGAGTAATGTCACCGATGAATTTATATTCACGGCACAATCTCTGGTAATATTTTTTAAATTTCACATCAATTGATACCTTACACTGAAGAAGAAAATTTCTTCCAACCAAGTAGATGATTCATTTGTTTTCTCTCCATAGCATATTCCTTAGGATCAATGAAATATTCAATGGAATCAAATGATGAAATGCTTGCCCCAAATAAATTGGTCTTCTAAATAAATAATCTATTAGCCACGAATATAATCAGTTTTCACATCCAATTGAATATTCAATTTCTACAAATGACTATTTTATGGAGAGAGGACAGATTAATATTTTTTCCAGTGTACATGAAAGTTTGGCGCAAAGTTTCCCTCGCTTAGACCACACCTGTATGCTGTGTGTGCTCAAGAGGCTTCAACGCATCAATGCTACGATATAAATAAAGGTTTTTCTCAAATTCAATATCATAATTTACGTATGAATTTGAAAAAACAGATTTTCAAAGCAAAAGAATGAATAATTTTTCCAATTTCTATGCAAGTATTGAATTTGATGAATAATAAGGTGCGTTGATTCGTCTGTCTGGACGATAAATTAATAATAATGATGAAGAAAGACCATCTCTTTAGTTCCTCATAATTCACGGTAACATCACCAATTTTGGCAGAACAAAAAAGATACAGATACCATCTTTATGATCTCAACGATGTGCATCCGAATGGAAAATTCCAACTGTTACAGATTTCCACTCTTTGACAAAATTTCCCTTTGATCTTGTATAAGAATTCATCGAGCATGAACGATAATTAGCATCGTTATTTTGAGGATCAAAGTACTTAAAAATTCCGTACATAATTATTCTCGGAAAATCAACTCAACTCTATTAAACGGAATCTCGAATTCAATGGAAAAAAATAAGAATATGTTTTTACATTGAGAAAAAAGTATAATAAACCCAACTACGCGCGGTAGTTGAATACGTTCAAATGCGATAAATCCTTGACTTAATGAATTTGTAGTTGACTCAACTACGGGCATACTTTAATGAACCTCGTATTCAAATTGAGATAATGAAGGATTGTGCTTGTGTTTGTATATCAAATCATTGTGCGTAGTTGAGCACTATTTTTTTCTTCTCAGCGTACAATTACATTAATGATTTCATGACAAATCTACAGGAGGATCCTATTGAATTTGTATATGATAACCACAGTAACGTAACGAAACAACACAATTCTTGACATTTCTTGTCCTACAACAATATCAAGCCTTCTCATGTGAACTTCAGATAAGAACTCAATTAGTTCGATCAACATGAACAACTGTTTTACACGGAGAAAAATGTATAGTTGAATTGACTATGGGACTTTGTAACCGGAGAATAGACTGAACTTATAATGAAATTTACCATGACGAGACAATAGAAACATGATCAAATTGACTATGTTTCGCAGTAAATACCATTGGAAAATTAGTCTGTTCCTCGGGCACAATAATCACATAGTAAATTCAACTACAAATTTCTCTACGTGTAGTATTGATATGAAATTTTCTCCATATACTTGCTAATGAATGGAACATTGACTGATTCGGCAATTCGGCATTGTAGATACATAGACTGCTAGAAAATTTGCTGAATCAGCAAATATTCTGCTAAAATAGCAAATAACTTGCTAATTCCGCAAAGCAGATTTTTCAAAATCGCTATTTCAGCAAGAATTTTTCTTTGCGTGTACAAATCCAAAACTATAAAATTGAAACCATTGACAATTCATTTCATTCTTCACAAAAAGACATTGGACAATAAATTGTTAAAATCTTTCATCCACGCTTAACAGACCGAATGGCAAATTTGTATTACGAATTCAAATCCGAGGTATTCCTCTAAAGATGTTAATCGAACTATGCAAAGTTTCCACATCATTTCACGCAATGAAATTCTATTCGATTTAATTGTAAACTTCATATGCATCTAATCGACTGAAAATTCCCTTGGTTAAGCGTTTAATCTGATTCACGTGCAAAACTGGTATTTACGTATCTATTTAGTTCCATTTGAATTTGTTCATTTCTACTTGAACTTATTCACAGGAAAATTACGTGGAAACAAAAAAGAAATATCTTTGTTACATTTTATGAAGCGTGATCTACAATTTATAGACTTTCACAATATAAATTGTTGGAATTCGGGGAGGATGTTATTTGTCAATATTTCATCTCTCGACGCAAAAATTGCGGATCTCTCGATGTGCAAAAATCACACACCCACGCACACGATCAAGAACAGAAGAACGTAAAAGTAATTGCTTTCTAACATCGCAAAGGAAATGGCAAATAATGTACAATTTCTTTATTTCTTTGACAAATATGATTCTCAATATCAAGGTTGCGATACACGTTCTCAGCAAGAAACACCTCATAGATCAATCCAAGTTCCGGAAGACTGATGCAAGAAAATTTGTGTTTCAAAAGCATAATTTGTGTTGATCAATGAGATATTCATCTTTGATATTTATCATTTTATCATTTGAGCTGTGGGTTTGAATAGAAAAACAAAATTGTTATTTTCAGTGGAATAGTACTTTCTAAAGACCGGTAACCAGAAGTTGTCTGCTGTGAATTTTGATTAAATTATAATTCAATATTTTTCACACTGGAAATTGTGTAAGCGACTTCCAGGCATGAATTATGCAGATGTAAATATTGTCAAAAAAACTTCACTGTTAAAAATTGTTTGAAATTTCATAACTGTTTCACTCACATTTTCAACTGAAATTCCGAATTCTTGCACCGAGAGAAATTTATATTTGGGTTTATTTGGATTAACTAAACTTTGTTTGAATCAACTCAATTTCTATTTGAATATGAATCTACTACAGTTTTAGTTGAATTAAATAAAAAATGTATTCCATCCAAATCAAATTTTATTCATTTCAAATAAAATTTACTTAAATTGATTAAAATTTTATTAGATGCAATGAAATGACTAGTAGGTTCATATTCAAGTAAACTATTTTCCTGGATACGGTATTTGAAGTGAAAATTCATTTAGGGGAGAGTTGCCTTGATTGGACCATCGCCTTGGATGGACCACCACCTTTTATTGCCAAAGGAAAAAACTTGAATTTCTTCTAATCATAAAGTGATAATGTTCATTGATGTGACATTATCGCTGTATGATTAGAAGAAATCTAAGTTTTTTTCTTTGGCAATAAAAGGTGGTGGTCCATCCAAGGCGATGGTCTAATCAAGGCAACTCTCCCCTACACCCTAGCAGAAATCACTCTAGTATTTCTCTAGGTAATTACGAGGCCTCACAAGTCCTTGCAAGTTACTTGCGAGGCCTTGCGAGGCCTAGAGAACGACTAGAGTGATTTCTACTAGGGCAAGTAATTGAATTTTCACATTCTTACTAAATTATATCACACATTAATGTATATTTTCGTAACTAAAATTTCATACACATGTAACTTGAATATTCAGTTACGTGATTGGAAATAGCTTCAGTTATGTGTATTTCAAGTTTTATCCAGAAATTTTGAAAAGTGTTATTGCTGTCCCGTACTTTTTCAATGGATATTATGAGATTATCATTCCAATCCTCTTTTATGAAGCTGAAACTAGCAGACATAGGATGGTTAGACCGAGCTCATGTGCATACTATAAAGAATAATAGTGAAATCTGCTTCCACAATATAATGGCAGGAAAAATTCTCCATAGGGGGAACTTTTCCACATGATTTGGTGAAGTTTTCCCTCACTTTCTCTGGAGCATTCAACATCCAAACAGCAGAAAAGTTTTTCAAAATGGAAGGAAAATCTCCTGTTGTTGATGAGAAAGCAATCTCACGATCAGAGAATGAAATCTTCCACCGAAGTGGGGAAAAACTATCTATATTTTCAACATTACATCAAAATTCTTCTGAAATACATTTGTTTACACATTTTGATTCATCATTGAGTGTCAGTTTCATTATTCGATGAAAATCTTATAATGATCTAGAGTTCAAGTCTGCTAGCTTTAGCTTCATCCTTCGATATATTTTATTATCCATTATAATCTGGTTTAATATTCAAATGAACGGATATTAGAGATTGAGACAAAAGCTGTATAATACAATTCGTATAATGCATTCGTCTCTGCATATATTACATATAAATACAAATAAACTTGTTATACCAATTTTTGTCTTCCAATTCACGATATTGGAGTAAAATCAAACCATCTGTGATAAAAATCGAATCTTGATGGTGTGACGTAAATGACATAATATAATTGTGTTGTCAAAGATAATCAATACATCGAACGGGAGTCAATGAACGTATGTACATCGTGGATTTTTGAAGTATAGTACACTGAGAAAACGTTTGTTTCGGCGAAACAAAATTTTGGTTGAAATGAGCGCACAGAAACTTTTTGTTTGACTGAAATAAAATTGATTTTGGATAAACAAAATTTATTTGTCTCTATGAAAGCCTTAATTATTGTGAACCAAATTTTGTTCACCCCAAATGAATTTTATTTCAGCCAACCAAAAAGTTTCTTTGCATTCATTTCAACCAAAATTTTGTTTGGCTGGAACAAACTGTGTATTCAGTGTACTTAACGCATAAAACTGTGGGCAAAGGAATATCGATATTGAGAAAAATCCTCCAAGAAATTGCCATATAATTTATTCGTAATTTGAATATCTATTTCAAAATTATGTACACAGAGAGAAAGCATACTCTAAACACCAGGGAACACTTCACGCTTCTAACGCATTTGTTATAACGTGCGTTAAACGCATGAGCTCATGCTTTCACAGCACGAGCCCATACTTTTTGAGTATATGAGTCCCATGCTTTCTGAGCGTGTTTCCATGCGTTAAAAGCAGTGTTAGAAGCGTGAAGGGCTTCCTTGCGTTTAGGGCGTGCTTTTTCTCTCGGTGTATGTTTGAAATATTTCATGATGAAGTTGAAAATAATGACATTGACACTGAATAATGATATGATCTGATGTAAGAAAAAAAGAGGTCCATGAACCTGGACCCGTCACAAGTGATTTTGAGAGAGGTGATAATTGGATAATTTGAAGCTAATTCAGAGCTAGTTGAGTGCTGAACTCAAGAATTTTGAACTCCACTAGAAACGCTAGAAATTGTGGCAGTTCCAGGTTCATGGAAAAGTGGAACCGCCACAAAGTAGAATGAAATCATATCAAACAATTTGACATAAGAAAATTTAGAGCTAATTCAGAGCTCTAAGAATCCCATATGAAGATTTTTGGAAAACCGCCACGGACCGTTGGAGAGAAGAGAGGGAATTGATCAAACGATTTTGAAATGAGTGAAGGTACAGAATTTTAGTCAGAATCTAGTAGACCATATCGAGACAGATACAACGGGAAAAGAGAATTTTATACACATACGAAGATATGTTGAGCTGGAGCCAGACAAGGAAAAATCGCGGTTTCTCGGCAAAGATATAAAATGAGAATTCAGAGTTAATTTAGACCTCAAAAAATCCCACATGAACACCCTGAAAAGAATCAACCTGCGGATATTATATTGAGGGAAACGTGAGAAAAAATGGAAAAATCAACCACATGATTTTGAGATAGGATGGAATTTAAGATTCTGAGCAATGAGGGGTGAAATCTGAACTTCAAAGTCCATATTGAAGCTACTACAGAGTAGAGAAAGATTTGATGAGAATCGGCTCATTCGCTAAGCTGGAACCACCACAAGGGAAAATCGTGGTTCTTCGAGGAAAATATAATATGAGAATTCACAGCTAATTTAGAGCTCTAAGAATCCCACGCGAACATGAAATATTCGGGTTTGGGTATGAATATGGGTTTGGTTTGACGATTGCGGGTATACCCAACCGACAAACCCAAACCCAAACCCGAACCCATACCCATACCCAAACAAATTTACTGAGAATTCAATGTGGTAAGAAATATTCTCCAATTTCTCATTAAAGATTACTATATTCTCGATCTGCGTTGTTCTCCGTGTAGTTTTGCCCAAACAACGCTAGTTGGATCAGTTACTGACTAGCGCCTCGCTAGTTTTCCTGAATAAGTCCTTTCTCTTTAGTGCTTCATTAGCCGCTGGAGAACTTGTGAACTTTCTATCATGGTATTCTTCTGGTGTATGAAAAAAAAATCTTATTCCTGCACATATATACAGGGCGGAGATTTCTTTACAATGAACAAATTCAAGTGTCATCATATATTTATACATCTAAAAAGTTGAAATCGTCGTTGAAACGTGCAAGGTTTTGATAATTCTCCAACTTTGTATAAGATACGTGCTTATTTCAAATCTTCAAGTTCTTAAAAATCTCTTTTGCACATTCTTCCCACGTGAAGATGTAAAAAAACACTGTTTAGTGCCCTTCAAATCCTGCTATATAAAATTACTTTTTAGCATAAGAGCATTGGGAAATCAATAAACAGGAGAAGTGGACAACTTTTATTTGAAAACTTGACGCAATTCACGTATCGAATGAGATATGAAGGAAAATAATAACGAATCCAAAATAAAATACGGTTTCAGGAAGTGAATTTTATACACTCTGTAGAACAATCACTCGATACAATGAATAGGTTTTATCGCACATTGAAATCATATTTAGAATGTAAAATAAGTAATTGCAAAATTCATGAATAAAATCCATGTTAATGACTCTAAATCACATTTGAGAAACAACAACGATATGAGGAGAGAATCCAAATGCGATTTTAAAAATTGCTTTTTCCAGATGATCAACCAACGCACAACATAATTTACTGGTCAAATGAATATCGTGAAGTCACTATCAAGCTGATATTGATCATGGAGTGAAGTTTAAGCCGAAAGAAATGTGATGTTTAGAATGGGATTTAGACACAACCGAAGGGCCAGAAGTAGATCGTTTCTATAAATATAATGGATATCGGATAGGATAACGGACGCTAAGAATTGAGGTCAGATAAAATTAATAGTTAATTTTATTTATGGAAATGACCCGATGAGCGTATCCCGCTCTAAAATTGGGAGTATGAGACGAAACATACATATTTCTAACATTTTACAAAATTTGAGAGCAAATTTTTTCACACAATTATACGATGATATGGACAAAATGATATATATACGCAAAAAGGTTACTAATTAACGTGATCAAGCATTCTCTGGATTAAAAATGTTTTTTTTTATTGATATATTAATTGGATATATATCCTCGCCGACTACAAACTCGATCACGAAATTGGCATTTTCATCGTTACGCTCTATCGATTCAGATAAGCGACACGCGAAAAGAAAGATGATACAATAACTTATGTGTGACACGTCATCAAATACAAATAATTATGAAATTTTCATTACTGCAATATGGATTAAAAGCGACTACAAGTTGGAGATAAAATCTAATTACCATTCCTGTTTTTGTATCAATTTCCGTGTTGAGAATTATATGATTGAAGTATAAATTGCCGGAATGAAATATTGGTATCAATGGGTGCATGAACGTACGCAGTTATGAAGCAATTGTCATTTCATTTATAATCGGATGATGGTAACGACTGTTATATTTTCTTGTCTTCTATTTTCACCTTGATGAAGTGAATCCCGACTCAATAAAAACTTCCAACAGTCGATAGGAATGAAAACGATTCTAAGTCTTTGCGGTAATTGCTTTTTTCAAACCTCAAATAATCTAGTTTAAAAACAAACTCATAAAATCTACTCACAGCAAATTGAATAAAATTTGCAAAGAGTCAACGGCAGATTCAGGATTCACAGTGGAAATGAAGCTGCAACTAGCAACTGATTGTTGTACCTCTTGATTAAACGTTGTTGAAGCTTTATTAATATCAGAAATCGATCAAGCAGCATCCCACGAAACATTCCAGACGCTTAAATCTTGGATCAAAGTTTCTTATCAAAAGTTATGACAATCGGCTGCTAGTTTTACGGCTGTCAGTTTCAACTTCATACAGTAGAAATGTACAATCTTGTCCAATGTTTTCTTCGGGAAAAATGTAGATTTTTCGTCCTTCAAGGAAAACTTTTGAGCTTATAAAATTAAATTAAACAGAGTTTGATATTCTAACTGTACAAAAACGAGACAGATTATGCGGCTATTCCAAAATTGTGCATTGAATACAAATTCATGTTGATTCAGAGTTTGAATCGTTTATTATTGGAACGAATTAACAACGGAATAACGAAATAATCAGACTCAACCCCAGTGATTTCAATTTCAAGGAGTTAATTCGTGAAGATGGATAACCGTGATTTGTCAGATTTTGTGAGTTTGAATTTTCGTTTCGTTTTTATAAACGATTCAAACTTCTACAACATGTGAGTGATTGACCGATTCTTATTTACTACAGAAGAAACGAATATCCAAGTGACTGCCTTCGGACGAAATTTTTGCAGTTTCATTTCTCAATATTCAAAATCAATTGAGAAATCCGTATTCCTTGGCAATATTCAGATTCAGAATCTTTCTATAGTTACTCGATGAAGACAAATGTAGACAAAATTTGACCCACTTTTTTCGATGGTCGAATCTTTTTGATTCCAAACGTTTGAATATCAAAATTCAAAGCAATCCACCGCTATAGCTTTCGGTTGAAACTTTCATTGACATCATTCAGACCCGGTTTTATCATAATATTTTACCAACTGGACTACTATAGTGGAAAACAAATACATTTCCATAGCGGAAATGAAAATATGTATAGAGAATTATAGTACTGAGATAATCGCGGAACATATTTTGATCATATTCCTTGAACCTCAAATAATTTTTATAAATTGATTGGGCTAGTTTCAAGCCTGATTTGTTTTTCTTGATAAAATCAACTTCATATGCACTGCACATGCACTGCTGCGAACATTGAAAAAATGACCATTAGGGAAAAAAGGAATGTTCACAAATACTTATGTGTATTCCAAAACTAATGAGACTGAATGATTTTATGACTGTATCTTTCGATAAACTTGCCAATATCAAATGTCTCAATTCCCTTATCTCTCCTCAATCTTTGAAGGAATATAGAATGTATTATTATCATAAGATCCTTTATCATCATATATTTGGTCTCTTATAGGTCAAGGTACATTCCAAATTGAGTTTTAATAAGAGAAAAGCGGTATTCAAGTTAATAATCGATATCGAACTACCACCAAATTCGTCAACGATATTGCGAATTTTGGGAGTTATTCCCTGGTAAAAATCATTTCAGCTTTTGCTTTGACCCTGGAGGAAGCCCAGTTAAACATCACAGGCGATTACCTCCCGATCAAGGCTGATTGTCGTATTAAAAGCATCATATGAAACGTCTAGTATAATTTCTACCATGGTAAATATCCGCCTTCAGTTTCAACATGGATGAATTCGATCATTTCGACCAAGCCACTGCATATTTCTTATCGATTAGAACTTAGGTTTTCAAAATGACGATCATGAAAATTCCAACCTTGATTTTCCGATATCAAGCTGAAACTAGCAGCCGATTGTTGTAACTTTTGACGAAACATGGTTGCAGTTTTGTTCGCACCAAAAATCGATTAAGTAGCATTCCATTAAACGTCTTAGATACTTAACTCCTTGATAACAGTTTTGTGTAAAAAGTTATGACAAACGACTGCTAGCTTTACGAATATCAGCTTCAACTTCATTTTTTCGATTGAAATTCATCCCGAACTCTGGAAGTATTTTTGTCAACCTTTCAAAATTCATGTACCGATATATGTCATCTCTTGCATTAGCCCATTGTTTTGATTCAATGAGCTGTTTCCTTTGCGATATCCACAATTTTTAACCCATTGAAAGCTGAGATGCAAGAATCGAGCGGGCGCTTGAAAACTGCACACGCATTATCCACACGGAGAAGAAGGTATCTTAAAAAGTACCATAATTTATGGATTTTCTGCGCTGGTCTGACCGAGTCTAAATATTTACCTGAAAAAACCTCTAAAAGTACCATAATGTCTTGGACTTTTATACGGTAGGTACCATACTTATTTCAAAAAGTCCAATAAATTATGGTACTTTTAGAGATTCATGCAAGTGAATATTCCGACTCGGGTCAGACCAGCGCTGAAAATCCATAAATTATGGTATTTTTCAAGATATCTGTTTTCTCAGTGCACATATCATCATTATAGAATGTGTTTCAGAAATCCGGTTGATGAATTTAAACTATCATGTAAAAACGTACACAATGATGTAGATAATTATACACTGAGAGAATATATTTTTTGAAATATATTATTAGTTATTAAGGATACTCAAGCATCAGGAGAAGCGGGTAAAATTTTGCACCAACTTTTGTCATAAATCTCTCGATGAATTTGAATTTTAAGGTGATACCAGCGACCCCTGAAGATGCAACGATAACCATTGGTTAGAAAATGACATCACCAAAAACTATTCTGACAAATTATTCCAAAACGCAAGGATAGAATAAAAATATCGTTCTCTACAGACCATCTTTATTGATTGAAAAAAGTCTGTACAGAGCGATATTTTGATTTTATTTCGTTATTTTCGAATAATTTGTCAGAAAAGATTTGACTCGGGTTGCATCGTCAGAGGTTGCTGGTATCCTCTAAATACAAAAGTGTTTACAGTTGGTAATTATTACTTTGAAAATCCTCTTATACTCGCCAGGAAATCAGTAAAAACTGGAACTTATATCTAGAGTCTAATCCTAGTTGTGGATTTTATTATTATTCACTAAAAATTTCCGTTGAATGCATAATTTATGAGAAAAGTTGGCGCGAACCTTTACTCGCTTCTGTTGCTGCTTCAGTACTCTTAAGAATGATTGTATGGATTGGGAAAAAACTCTCGAACAAGTACGAGTGATGATTCCTATTATGATCCTAATGATCCCTGGTACACTGAATTAAAATTGCCTGGGTGTGGACATTTCTGTTCGATTAATAGATTATTAATCGTGTTACAACGAGTTGAGGTTTCAAAAACTGATTGATATCTTCCTAAAAGATACTACATTTTTATTTTTCATTTGGGAAAATCAACATTGAATAAAAAAATTGTATATAAAAAAACAATTGCGAGTTTTAACATCTCCTACACGCATATATTTGTCATGTTTTTCTTTTCCAACGACTTTTATTTTTTCAAATTTCATAATACCATATGGAGAATATTTGTACAGTTTTCAAGTGCTTGCTTGGTTGTTACATTTCGGTTCTCATTTGATAATATTATTGTCACGAAAAATTCTCTTAACGCTGCTTCCCAAAGGGATTAATTAGTAGCGTTTTGCCAAGCATCTGCAAAATAAAATATTTTGAATTAAAAAATTATATACATTCTGGGTTTTATTATTTCGATATCAATTAACCTCGTGTATTTTTCAGGCGCCAAATGAATTATTCAGATAATCATTACATTTTTTTGGACGTTCAAAATGTACCCACCACTTTCCTGTTATCAGAAACATTTGTATTGACACCCTGAAAACGATCTTGAAGGTCGAAACGTGTCAAGGTGGATATTAAATGAAAATTTAACTTGAAATATCAAGACTGGGAGGCTTGATCTTTATTGTAGTAATGTAAATTCATGGTTGCTGTTTCATGTTTCGTACGGTTTTGGAAGAAAAAAAAATCAAGGAGTTTTCCAGGACTTTTTCAGGGCCCTTAGAAATTTTTCAAGGAGCATAAAATTTTGTATATCAATTTCCAATACAACTGCCAATTCGTATAGCCAAGTGGAAATACAAAAATAAGAAACAGAATTAGAAATTTTTAATACATATATTATATTTTTTACATTCAATTTTAACATAAAACATAAATATATGAGAACTTATATGAAATTGTTTGGGAAATTCCAAAATAAAATACACGAACAAGTTTCAATAAAAGAAAACCAATTATTTTGTCCATAATCTTTGATTCCAAATTTTTTAATGGAAATATCAGATGAAATTAATTGTTAAATAGATTTTCAAACTTTATTCTTCAAAACTTCACCTGCGTTCAAATTCTTAAACAATAATATGACAAGAATCAAATTATCAATAAAATCTATCAATTCTTCAAATTTCAATAAAATAAAACGAATTCCTGTGTTCATAATTTTTGGTCTAAAACGTCGTAATATCGATATCAGATAAAATGAATTGTTAAACAAACTCTTTAACTTCATCCTTCAAAACTTCAACTGTACTCAAACTCTTCAAAAGTAACATAACAGAATTATCAATAAAATACATGAATGTTTCAAGTTCCAATAAAATAAAACACATCACTTTATCTATAATCTTGGGTTGGTTTTGAATAGTAGGATGACAAGAATTCAATTATTAATCAAATCTATCAATTCCTTAAAATAGTTCTTATGTTGTCAATCAGTTTTTGAATATCAGATAATTCCTGTTTTTTTGCTTTGACTGGGTTTCTGAATTCATTTGATTTCTTGAAACGTTCAAGTTCATTCAAAGTATCGCCTTCGGTTGCTAAATCATCAGTTGATTTTTCAACTTGTATGATATCTTTTTCAGTCTGAAGTTTTTTAGTCACTAAAGATGTGATCAGGTATAATAGACTTCGAATTCGGTTTCAGCATCCCCAAAAACATGTAATAAACATGGCCTGACCCCCACATCAGAACAAGGTTTTTTGTTTTGTGTGGCTAAATAATATATTCTATAGATTATACTTTCGAACACACAATTTTGAAAAATAAGGAGTTTTCAAGGACTTTGTGACTCCTTGAAAAGGGGAAAACATTTCAATTAGTTTTTCCAGGATTCTCAAGAAGCGTACGAACCATGTTTGTTTGTTTGGGATTTAATTTCTGGATAAGAAATGCATCAACCTGTTATTGGACTAATCAGGCCTGATCATCAAGGGAAACAGATATATAATGAATCTATTGAATATATATTTCACCAGTCAATCATGGAAAATAGCGAACCAACGTGTGTCTATAAAAAGATAGATGGTGTAGTCTTGAATTTCCAAATTAATCTCAACTTCCTGGTTTTATTCAAGTAACAAAAGACGTGATTCGAATTTAACAACCGTCAGAGATAACTTTATAAATAAAATTCGAACATAGTGCTACATGAAACAGCAATAAATCGCATATTATTGATTTCGTATCAGGGAGTTACACGGAAAAAAAAGTCATTCAAATTCTTACGTATATCGGTGAAAAATTTGTATACTGGATTTCAATAATTCGTTGACATTTTTTCATTATTTGAAAAATGATATACATTTTTCATTTTCATTGTGAAAATAATGAGAAAAGTCAACGAATTATCAAAATCCTGTCAACAAATTCTTTTCGAATTTGTGGTCCGTCCAAAAGCGACGTGCTAATCAACAAAAATTCGGATGACTCATTCTTTCCGTATACCATCACCGTAGTACTAGCTTTTTAGTGTTGAACAATCCATTTAAAAACTACTAAATAAATTTGTATAAATTAAACTTCTAGAGGTTTTGTTATGATTCATAGAATATCCAAAAACGTAGTTTGTGTATCAAACTGCTTTCAAATGAAGTGGACAATCCGAAATGGCTAACGCCTCGGCTTTAGTATCCCCTCAAAAGTGAGCAATGTAATACAAAATAATTCAAAAGACTTGTAAAACTGTGAAAACAATGAGAAAAAAACAATCAACATAAGAATAATTTAAACATATTTACACTGATAGATGGTGACCTCTATCGATGAAATTTACAAGTCGATCTATAATGATATACATATTCTCAATTAATAACCTGTTTTATCGACTATGTACACATATGCACACACACTCATTTTGGGACAATGACCCTGATGTCGAGAGGGACCTGACCCATATATGATAAACACGATGTAACTGGCTGGAAGTGCATTTGTAGATATATTAAATGTAGTAAAGTTTCAATTCAATGGATGGTGACATAATATTCCGTGCTGGATCCATTGTTTACATTTTGAAAAGTCAATTATCTTTATGATTTAAACCATTACTCAATCGAGATTTCTCATTTTTAAATGGATTTTTCTTTCATTGTTCATTCGACATTTGAAATAATAAATACGAACTATTAGAAATTACCCATAAAGGTACGTGGAGGAACGTGTATTCAATCATGAAGAATTTTTATCACTTTAAAACCGATGACGAACGGTGGTTAATAAGTCATTCAAATACATCTTCCCTGGCAAAGTAAGATTTCCAAATAATCTAAGTTGCATCTTAGATGTTTCAAACAATTCATAAGTCCTACTTTTTATTCCGTCGAGTACCGTCGTGTTATGACTGCAATGATTTACGTTTAGATATACAACAAAATTCCATGTTCCATAATTTATCCACGATCTTGATAGTTTACTGATTGTACAACAATGCATTTGCACCACTTTACGAATGGCTTACGTGGAAATTACCAATTGTTTTCGTATTACAACAAACGCCAACCAAATGACAACTGAGAACACACCCCGAAAATTTTACGTGTACACGATTAAAGTCATTATAACCTATACAACTATCTAATAAGTTCTCGCGACACCTATATTTTCATCATATAAAATACTTCAGGTTCATTCCTGGAGGTATCAAATCATGAAATCATTCATACTCCGATCGTTTGAATTCTTTTCTGGAATATTTTCAAAGATAGTCTTACCTGCCACAACGAAAAGAACGACAAATATGCGTCTCAAGCGGCGGTGATTTTGTGTAAAATTCTCCTATTTCTAGCCGCAGTAGGCGGCTACTTATGTCACGAAACACAACACATTATTTCACACAATATGAAAAATCAACACAATATTGTTTGTTTGAACGAATGAATTAAAAACACTGCACAATATTACTTTATACAAATCTGTCTTCACTTGTCGGGCAGCGGCGTAGTGCCGCCATATTTCCTGTTGTCACGATACGACAATAAGACAAACCATCACGAACCAACCAACCAACTCGATTGTCATTCACCTTGGGGTATAAAAGTTTCTAGACCGACCGATTTGTTGCATAATTTACCAGATGGAGCTGCGGTCTTTGATACATAGCCTATGACATATCCAGTTTGACTGGAAATATCAATCGAAAATGGCGGAATTATTCCGTCGACGACCATCGACATCTTTGATCCATTTGCACGCATGTGCCAATCGTATCTTTTCATGGTATATGATCTTCGAAATGCGCATACGTACAAGTGCATGCATGTGAACAAATATTTGTTATTTTAAGAGGATACCGGAGTTACCATCGGAGCACGTTTTCTTGCACTAAAATACTCGAAACTGGATTCATAAACAAAATTTGGAATTTTCAGGGATGATTCTTTGAGACCTAATCTAGGTCTATACAGAGCCCAAATTTTGAATTTCGAAACAAATTTTTTTTCCAAAATCATCCCTGAAAATTCCAAAATTTGTTTAGGAATCCAGTGTCGAGTATTTTAGTGCAAGAAAACGTGTTCCGATGGTAACTTTGGTATCCTCTTAAGATGATACCAGCGGTGTGGGAGCAGCCAAATTGTTCAATCGAATCAAAATATCGCTTTGTACAGCACCATTGAACTCAATATTATACTGGAATGAGCACTCTCCGCTTTTTCTATAGTATCGGCCGGTCAGAGGGAGAGATCAGTATGTTGGGAGATGGTATCTGCTTTTAAGGGGTTACTAGCGCTTATCAACACAGCACGTTGGATAGAAAAGGACACGCCTATACGATAGAAAGAGAGGTTTGGTACCATCGCTAGTATCCCGTTAATATATGTATTTTAAAGGGAGAAAGGAAATATGTTGGGGGCGTCTTATTCTTTCTTGCTCATGCAACAAACTATACCAGTCTGACCGCTGAAATCTAGGGAGCACGCACTCCAGTATGTATAGAGTTCAATGTACAGCACTTCTTGAATTCAAGTAGAAGTGCTGTACAGACGAATATTTCGGTTTAATTGAAGCGTTTGCCCGTAGTTGGTCATAAATAATTTGGCTGCTGACACGCAACTAATATCCCCTTAATTGATTAAGAGGATACGAACGCATAGGTGGATGCATCTGGTGGAATTTTCTTTGGTTTTCTTCGAAATTAAAAATTCCGGCTCCATACAGATCCAGGGTCTCCAAGTTGCACGAAGAAAATCTAACACGACTGACCAAGGTTCCGCACATTGATCATCAGTGTGCGAGAAAAAATGAAGTAAAACACTGTTGGCTAATGTGCGTCCATCGATTATCGATGACCGCGCATTGGTGATTATTGTAGGTATCATTGGTAACTGATGTACACACATTAGCCACCAGTGTTTTACTTTATTTTTTCTCGCACACTGATGATCAATGTGCGGAACATTGGTCACTCGTATTAGATTTTCTCCGTGTATAATGGACAGAAGAGTTTCATGTTTGCCATCCGAGATTTTAGGGGGTGATACTACAGCCACTAACACATAACCTTTTTTGTGTGCACATGAGTGTAAAAAGAGGCATGTGTTAGTGGCTATAGTATCGCCCCCTACAATTTCGGCTGACGAACATGAAACTTTTCTATCCATTGTAGCCAGGGATGGATTCTGTGTGCGTGCGATAAGTAATATGCGTTTAACTATGCGCAGATTATGCATAAAATATGTAGAATACGAAGAAAATGCAGAAAATGCATAAAACATTGTAAAATTAATTCCGACTTGAAATTCAAAATTCAGAATATATGAAATAGATATTTATGAGTGTTGAAATGATAAACAATTCATAGTTTTAAAATTATAACCCAACTTGACCATGAAACACGATGATGCAGAAAACCCTCTTTAGTTATCTGCATTATCTGCATGAGTTTTATGCGCACATTATTCCTTGCATAAAACCTACCATATTATGCGTACCCAACCTTGATTGTAGCTCGTAGCCTGTACAGACCCAGAAGCCTTCAGAAATAGCTGATCCGGATCACTTGGATCAGCTACTTCGGAGGGCTCCCTAGATAAATCTTCAGAGATTCATCCCTGAAAATTTTGGACATTTCCATGTGTTCAGTTTCGAGTATTTTGTACGGAAAAGAACGCCACCAGATGGAGTCACCCATGCGCTCGTATCCTCTCAAGGGAATACCAGCGATCCCCGCTGATGCAACCCGCCATACAAGCGTACCGATTGAGTAAACATTTTCTCGGCGAGAATACTCTGAACTGAATTTCTGAAGCAGTATGAAATTTTCAGGAATCAATCTTCAATTCTTCATCTACTGCTGTACATCGCCCGAATTTTGAATTTCGAAAAAAAAATTTGTGTTGCCGACTGAGAAAAAAATGTTTTTCCGGAATTCAGAATTCGGGCGATGTACAGCAGTAAATAAAGAATTGAAGATTGATTCTTGCAAATTTCATACTTCTTCATGAATTCAGTTCAGAGTATTCTTGCCAAGAAAATGTTTACTCAATCGGTACGCTTGTATGGCGGGTTGCATCAGCGAGGATCAGCAGCCAAATCGTTTATGTCAAACTATGGGTAAAGGCTTCAATTTTACCAAAACATCGCTCTGTACAGCACTTCTACTGGGATCAGAGAAATGATGTACAGAACGATATTTCCATCATATTGAAGCATTTGCCCGTAGTTTGTCATAAACGATTTGGCTGCTGCCACGCCGCTCATATTATCTTAAGAGGATACTAGCGGCGTGGCAGTAGCCAAAATGTTTCTTTCAAATTATTTGAAAGTTTTACAATAAAATTGATTAATTTTCATTTAGAGACCTATGTTGACACATATACCAGGTAGGTAAATGAAAATTGGTTGGTTTTATGCCGAGATGCTAGCCGTTTCGTATTGGCCACTTTATTGAAAAACTATTGAATAAATTCATCCAAACTGAGTTTCCAAAGATTCTGTGCGCCATGAGGAATCTTTAGAAACTTAGTTTGTACGAATTGATCCAGTACTTTTTGAATAAACTAGCCAATACGAAATGGCTAGCGTCCCGGCACTAGTATCCCCTTAAGAGGATACTAGCGGTGTGGCAGCAGCCAAAATGTTTCTTCCAAATTATTTGAAAGTGGTATAATAAAACCAACCAATTTTCATTTACCTACCTGGTATATGTGTCAATATAGGTCTCTAAATGAAAATTATTAGATTTTATTGTGAAACTTTCGAATAATTTGAAAGAAACACTTTGGCTACTGCCACGCCGCTAGTATCCTCTTAAGTGGATACCAGCGTTTGTCTCGGACCTTTCTTTCTATCGTATAAGTTAGTCCTCTTCTAACCCATGTGCTCTGATGGTAACGCTGGTATCCTCTTAAGGTTCAAGTGCACAAGTCACGTAAATGTAAGAACGGATGCGCAAAAATCTTACACGAGATCCGTGCAACTTTCCGTTCCTTACGTTCGCGTTTATGTCGCTTCTGTGTCTAGGCCTTTAATCAACTGAACAAAGTAATTAAATGTTTGTACATAAATGAAACAGATATTTTAATACAATAATAAACAATAAATTTTAGAATATCGTACGTTTAAAGAGGTAAGAAATGTTTTTGATGTACATTTCCTAAATATTATTTGAAAACAATTGTTTAAATTCATCAAGTTATTTTCAGTGTGAATTCAAATTTGTAATTATATCAGATATATTAGATAAACTTGATTTCATTTACAATATTTCGTTTATTTATGCATATCGTACCCTCATATTCGACACGTGACAATTTTGAGGTTAGATCAATGCGTTAATTTGTACACTATACAAAGTAAAAAATTAACTAGTTTCAAATTGTGGATTCATAGTTTATGATTGTTTTTTTCAAATTCAGCAATACTATGAACATCTAAAATCCTTTTCATGATTCAAGAATATCATATTTGAAGTAAGTAACTGACATTGTTTACGTTCCAGCGGTGTAAATGGTAGTCTATAAAATTTTGACATGCTTCCCAAAATTGTATGTTGAGCCTTGCAATCTCAAAATGTTTTACATGAAAACTCGCGTGTTCAATTGTGTCAATACAATTGGATGATTTTCAATTTGAAAACCCTGTATCTAGTATCTTGACTCAACGTGCGAATATAGCGAATGTTGGTTATAGTACATACACGAAAAGTATTCAAATTTGCAAAGTATAAAACATCCTCAATTTTGAGGATCCTGCTTTGAGATAAAAAAGTTCACTTTTATCATCTATCGCAACTTTAGGAATACATCATTTTCTTAACTACATGGAACAAAATCAGTAAATAATATGTAAATCAATTTCTAATACTTATCTGTCTTCGTCATTGCAGGAATGTTCATCAGCGACGCAGTATGAAACACCAAAAGACGGTTCAAAAATCACGTAAGGAGATACGGAAAGAGCAAAGGAAACAAAAAAAGGTTAAAAAGGCATTATATTATGCTAAAAAACATGGTCAAGATGCATCAAAGCTAATGACTTCTGATTCGGAAAATTCTAAATTATTGGGTAAAAAGCAAATAATGGGTAAGACAGGGAATGATAATAGGGTGAAAAAGAAAAAGAAAAAACGTAAAAGCGTGGAACAACAGAAGAAAGCACAAATACAAGCAGAAAGTGTAATGGAGGATAAAGAGATCAAATATTTGGAGAAACAACTGAAATTGAATAAGAGAAAAAGCCAAACCATTCCCAAATCTTTTGTGGCTGATGGTTTGGATTATCTTCTTGACTTTTGTGACGAAGGAAATAGAACATCGATGTTGGAAATGGAAAAGCAATTTATGAGCAGCGATGAGGAAATAGAACCTGATGGAATTCAAAACTCTAGTATCGATAACAGTGAAGAAGAGATGATGGATGCTGAAGAAAGTGCGACAGACCCTGAAAATGATGAAGAACTTCTCAGTGATGACGAAGAGCGTGTGATGAAAAACGAATCCGCAGAACAAAAGAGCATGAAAACGTCCACAAGCGCGTCAACCGGAACTTCGTCAGAATCAGAAGAATGTGCTGACGAGGAAAATGAAAGTGTGAAATCAGATTCTTCCAATAGTTCCTGGGAAGATATATATGGTAGAAGAAGGGACAAGAAAGGAAATATTATAGAAAGCACTAACAAATACATTCCTCCAGCTGTGAGACAACAAAATTCAGCATCCGATACAAGCGAAACCACAAAGAGATTGAAAAAACAATTGAAAGGTCTGGTAAATAGATTAGCAGAGCATAATATGCACATTATTGTTGGTCAGTTGGACGAACTTTATATGTCGAACAGTCGTAACGATATGAACCAAATTTTATCGACCTTAATTTTGGAAGCTCTCGTGGCTGAAGTATTGACTCCAGATCGTCTTATTTGCGAACACATGATGCTAATCGCTATTCTCCATGCTAATATCGGTCTCGAGGTCGGAGCTTACTTTTTACAAAAGTTCATAACTTATTTGGATGAAATGTTACAAGTACCGCAACACGTGGAAAATAAACAATTGGAAAATTTGATTCTCATGATTTCACATATGTACAACTTCAAGGTATTTGGACATCAACTCATGTACGAGATACTCGAAAAACTCTCAAACAAATTCACGGAAAAGGAAATTGAATTAATATTGTTGATTCTAAAAACCGTAGGGTTCTCTTTGAGAAGAGACAACCCTCTCGCTTTGAAAGAATTTATAATAAAACTTCAGAAAAAAGCTGGTGAAGCTGAAGCGGAAAATTCAAGAATCAAATTCATGTTAGATGTTTTAATGGCTATAAAGAATAATAATATGAGTAAAATTCCGCAATATGATCCATCTCATGTGGAACATTTGAAGAAAATCATGAAAAATTTCATTCGTAAAGGAAATAGTATTGTTCCGTTTAATATATCTATGGATGATTTGTTACATGCCGATGAGAGAGGCAAATGGTGGATGGTAGGATCGGCTTGGACCGGTCACAATCCCTCGGATAAACAGAAAACAAATACCAAAGTGGATTCTGTATTCGATCAACGAATATTAAATTTAGCGCAGAAACAAAGAATGAACACGGATGTGAGAAGAAATATTTTCTGCATACTTATGACCGCGGAGGATTATTTAGATGCTTTTGAGAAAATTCACCATTTAGGTTTGAAAGGTCAGCAAGAAAGAGAGATCATTCATGTTCTGATAGATTGTTGTCTGCAAGAGAAAACTCATAATCCGTACTATGCTGTATTAGCTCAAAAATTTTGTGATTACAATAGAAAGTATCAAATTATCCTTCAGTATACTTTATGGGATAAATTGAAGATGTTAGAAAATTATACAGATACGCAATTGAATAATTTAGCACAGTTTTTGACTTATTTGTTTATAGAAAAGGGTCTTAACTTCTCTGTGATGAAAGTGATCAATTTTGCAGAATTGAATAAACCAATTACGAAACTTTTGAAGAATATTATCCTGGGTATATTATTGCACAAAGATGAAATGATTTGTATGAAAGTTTTCGAGAAAATATCTTTATCTCTAAAACTACAAAGTTTCAAAGAGAATCTTAAATTATTCATCAAACATTTTCTCATTAAAAACATCAAGCCAGGTACCTTGAAAGAGAACGAGGTTGAATTATTGAGAATGAGGGTAGAAATGATTGAGAAAGTATTGAATACACGTGAGTGTCAGTTACTATTTTAAAGCGATTGTAAATAATAGGTAACGAATGTATCTTTGAGACTTCATAACATTTATGCAAATCAATTCCTGAATTTTTCATTCATACGTATATCAACGAAAAATTATTAGAAAAAGAAATTTCTTTCCTAAAAAAAACTTCAAATTTCTCTATGAATTGAGGAATTATGTTAATAGCACTATTCAGAAATTTATCCTCATTTATATGTATCGATATGTGTACATAATGAAACTCTTTGTATCATAATTCATGTATTATATTCTTCATATTGTAAATAAATATATAAAAACTAGAAAAATTTATTGCATTATCCTTTGAATGAATTGTTACATAAAATATCAATATCAAGGATAGTCAAGGTTCCCAAGTTATGCGGAAACTCGACTCATTATAGTTTATATGTTTTTATTTTTAAAATGATTTATAATTCAATTACATAGAGGCAACAGATTGAGATTTTAGTTTTGAACAGTTATGAATCGAGAATACCAATGATAATGCACAAATTTTCTACGTTCACAATCAAGAGATAGTAGAGAATATTCTACAACTCTTCAAAAATTTCCGTTTCTTGGGTGCAGATGTGTCTACGATGAAAATTCTCCACGTAGATAACACCTATCTCCGTGGATACCACGGAGATGCGACGAAGTGTGCTGTCAGGGTGGTAAACATTTTCAAATCCGTCTTTTGCATTGCTATAAAAACTGTCTTTCAGTTGCCTTCCTATCTTCTGTGAGACATTTTCAAGATATCTGGAGAGAACCTAAAGTCATCTTGAAGAGAGATATCTGAATTATATCTTATAATATTATTAAACTATCAATTTTTATCGAACAAATTTTTACTTCATTTAAATCGGTGTTTCCGGAGTGAGTGACGTTTTCATTCGCCTAAGTAATAGAATATCCCGAGTAGAAGATTGTTCAAAATTGTATATGATTTGTATGAAATTAGACAAAATTTATATATAATTTTAGAAATTTGCTGATTCAAATCCCTGCGTGTATTATAAGGTGTCAAGAATGTAATCATGAAGTATTTGGAACGTGGATTTAAGCGCATACACGGATGAAATCCTACAATACTGAGTACTGTAGCCGACACGACTGGCTCGTGTTATGGGTTATAATCATTCAAACACTGCTAGTTCGTGTTACTACAGTAACAGTCAGTCGTGTCGGCTACAGTACTTAGTATTGTAGGATCTCCGTGTGTCGACCGTAAAGTGGAACATTGAGAGTAGTCTGAATGTATATTTGAAATACATGAAAATATTGGAAAGAATAGCAATTTCATAAAAATCGAGTCTTGGGCGTAAAAACATAATTGGAGAGTGGATAAGAAGGACATAAGGTGTAATAGAAAAGTCATTTGAAACATTCTTACGCTCCCATTACTTTTAATGACACCTTCCTCTATGACTTAGATAAAACCCTTATTTCCAAGATAGCAGTTGAATAGGATCATCTATCACATTGAGAAAACTCTCCAGTTGCCTAGACTAAAATATTGTTTGTGGCAACAAGAATTTTCAGTTAATGGGACTATAACTGTACTGATATTGAGTTGAGGCCGTATTTCACTAAAATTTTTAGTCACGATTACTAAATAGTTTTTTCAGTGCGCCTCACAAACTCAAATCCAGGTTTGATACGATGAAAAAATCATCGCGGCTCACTCAAAACGTACGTTTCGTTTTTTTTTCCACGCCGATTTAGTGCACAGCGGATCAAAAAGGTATCTGTCTCTCCATTTCAATTTTTATATATTTGTATAAAAATTGCATCTAACGGGAAGATTTATTTACATTTCATATGTTATTTAGCCTGAGAGAAGAGAATAATAGAATTTACATCCACACTTAGAGAAATAATTACTAATACCAAGAAAATGTATTCTTGAATTTTTTGAATTTGAATCAAGAAAATATTTATCCAATTCATGAATTATATTCTTAGCTTCAGAAAAATTTTCTTATATCAAGGACACATATTTCTTGAGAAACGAACTTCTCCAAATATGAAAATATGTTGTTGGTGATGGTAATTATTTCTCTAAGTGCACTGTACAAAATAGTGATGCCGTGAGAGACGAGAAAGCCGAGACAAGACGAGAGGCAATGGCGAGAAACGAGACGAGATGAGCAAGCCCGTATGGAAATATTTCGCTGAAAAACGTCTGCAGAACTATGAAAAATCTCTGAAAAAAAATGAAAAAACCCTGAGAAACTCTGAGAAACTCTGAGAATCTCTGAAATTTTAATGAGAAATCTAATATTTTTGGGACATTCTTTACAGACTTTTTTCAGACTTTTTTCAGAGTTTCTCAGAGTTTTTTCATACTTTTTCAGAGAAATAGTAACGAAATTGCACTCTGAAAAAACTCTGACAAAACTGTAATAAATTGTTGACATTTTTCTGATTATTGAAAAATCCTGAAATTCAATAAATACATTCGTATGCCGTATTCAAATATGTGTGAAAAAGTGTTTGAAAATTTTTTAATTTTTTTCTAAAAGTCAGAAAAATGTTGGCAATCCATCAGAGTTTTGTCAGAGTTTTTTCAGAGTGCAATTTCGTTACTATTTCTCTGAAAAAGAATGAAAAAACTCTGAGAAACTCTGAAAAAAGTCTGAAAAAAGTCTGTAAAGAATGTCCCAAAAATATTAGATTTCTCATCAAAATTTCAGAGATTCTCAGAGTTTGTCAGAGTTTCTCAGAATTTGTTCATTTTTTTCAGAGATTTTTCATAGTTTTACAGACATTTTTCAGCGAAATATTTCCATACGGGAGACCCTCCCCAAGAAATTTACGAGACGAGACGAGAATGATTTCACGAGAAACAAAAATTCAGTTTGAAGGGATAAAAAAGGATATTCAATGATAATGAATGATATTTTGGCGATATCGCAAAACAAAATTCCGAAATGTCGAGACAAGATGAGACCAGGTGTCGAAAATATCGAGACGAGACGGGACAAGACAACGTACTCCAAAATCGAGATAAGACGAGAAACAGCTTATTCTCGTCTCGTCTCGTGGCATCACTAGTAAAAAATTCCTCCTGAAAACCCAAAAAATGTGACTACAATTTTTTACAACCGCTTTCTTTTGAATTTTGAAAAATGTTTTGCCGAATTTCAAAAAATTTTACTGAATTTTCAAAATACGTTCGAAAACTTGGTCAAAGTTTCTTAAAATTCAGAAGAAAATTTTCAGAAAGAATTTTTTCACAGTGAAGTTTTAGACGTGGTATTTGTTGGGCACTCCTTCCCATCGCAGATCATTAAATATAGTTCCTGATGATGAATATAATTGATGAAATTATTGTTTCATGTTCATGAAACATCTTGAATTTGGAATTATTTTCATATCCTTCAGAATTTCAATTCATTGACTCAATATTGGAACAATTTATTGACCCAATCAGAAATTTTCTTTTCTGGAAATTGGACCACTTAAGACACTCCCCTGGCCAATACCATCCCAACTTGGCCCAAGGCAAGTCCTCAGATCCAAAGAGTTACATTTCTAATAGGGATGATATCGTACAGTATGAATTTCACGACTGTACATGCTCTTTTGGAACAGAATAGCGATATCACCATTTTAAATTCAAATCGTATGGAAACCCGTTATTTGCCTTATGCTTAATGACAGAATGTCATGTAATTAATAGAATATCATATTATCAATCAGATAAGAAACTGTTGAGTGAAAGGGCGGATTAGAAACATACCGGCTAGCCATAAAGAAATTGTATCAATTACAAATGAAATCAAATGTGTCATTGAATGATTGATAAGAACATTGAATAGAATTCCTATTCATTTGATTCACTAAAGGGGAATGTGTTATATCCTCTATATCTATTTGTTAATGTGTTATGATTGAAAGTGTTAGTATAATCCCACACAGCACTACAGTTCCAGAAGAATTCACCAAGAATTCTTATTGAATTGATTGTTTTCTTTATGACTTCTTCAAGAATTCTTCTGAGACTGTGGTGCTGTGTGGGAATATATTTTAATATTACCAATGTTACTCCGTTATTTCAGAATCAAAACTTTTTTGAGGTTAATGATAAAATTTCTCAGTTCTTGTCTCAAATTTGCCACTTGATCATGAATATTGGAATACTAATCTCTCTAGAAAACTTTTGGTACATCTAAAAGATCTATCTTAGACGCAAGACAAGGAATGTGTATTGTGTAGGCTCAATTTTATATCGTTGATTCCTTAAATTTTAGTTCCCAGACGCCACTCAAAAATACTTGAATGAATTCTGTGAAAAGAATTTGTCCAGAGTTAATGGAGTTGCTGAAGACGCTGGAAAAATTCAGTTTCATGGAGGTTTGGGTGGCCCATGGAATCGGCTTCCTCAACGCCAAAACTAGTGAATTTTATGAAATTCCAATAGATTTTATTTCGACTGCTTATTTGATTTGGTCTAACCAAGGAAGTAATTATTACAAGAGCCCTAGTAGAAATGCTCTAGACATTGACAAGGCATAATGTAACGCTGAACTAGAAAAAAACCAGATACGACTTGCAAGATCCTTGTGAGGCACTTGCAAGTCGTCTAGCATTCCTGCTGGGGAGGTCTCTAACAATTTAACTGAAGCCTAAATTTAAAATATTGATTCACTTTCCTAAGAGAATACCAGCCAAATAGATCAACTATAGGTTGATTTTAGATAAATTTACATTCAATTAATGTTCAATAAACTTTCAAATGTCCATAGCTTCATTTTAGGTTCGACAAAAGTTCGTTAATTGAACAGTTCTGTTCTTTTGGGGTCTGGAACGTAATATAACATATAATATAATACAATATTCATTGAATCTAACGGTGGGCGATTTAGAAACAATCGATTTGTTTCTTATAAAATTTGTATCGAATTTCGATCGACAATATATGAAAATCCATATAAAATCTTGATAGGTTTTTTATGGAGAAGAATCGATTCTGTCAGCATCGCCTATCTCTAATCATGTCTATCAAATAATCATCAAAGTTTTTTGATTGTCTAGAAGTTATCTACCCTGGTACAAGGGTAAACAAACCCATTAATTCTCGGCAAATCTCACTGAATCTTGCACAATGTTCTAAACAAATCCTATTCAACCATTTTTAATGAGATTCAATTAGATGAATATATTTTTCCAATGTGATTCTGATTGAATCTTACACGACGTTCTGACTGAATCCCATGAAATCTCATTTCGTCGGATTCTATGGATTTTTTCAACCAGGGTAACAAGATTGATTAATATTTGGATGTTCCATGCAATTATATGCCACTTCATGCGAGGAGATACTTTTTAACCCTCTTTTACCCTGCAGGCTCGGTTCAACAATTGCTACAGGAAATTTTTCGATTCTATACGTAACACGCATACATAATATACCAAATTTTCATACCTGAACGTATATTAGATAAATTTATTCCACTGATAAAAAAAATAAATTAAATTTTCTTAAAAACCAAATAAGCTACATGAATTTATTATATTCACTGGAATCATTATACTCTGACAATGAAAATAAAAATGAATAAAAATGGTGACTTCAATTAAGGGAAAAATTGATTTACTTTTAATCTTTTCCTTTTCTTCCATAACAGGGATATGGTTTTAACGGTATCAATCATAAGATTGTCGTTGTACCGGCCATGACGGTTGCACGTGCCGATAATTTATCACAGGTCGCCTCGGTATACCTCGGGAGCATTTTTTTTAACTCTTCATTAGATGTATATGTGTATTAGTAAATTCATTAATGATTATCCTACATAGCAACACATATCCCTTGCTGATTGATTTAGTATGCGTACTTATGTTCAATGAATGCATGATATACGCGATAATTACAAAGTACAGCTTGAAATATACAATGTTGCCATTATTCTTCATTCCCCTCATATACATTGAATTGTTGTATTCAAAGAATAGCATAATGTTTCACCCATCCCGGTTGAAAAAGTCTGATGAGTGGTGATACATTTTGATAAATTCTTGAACGAAAATCCATCAAAATCTCATAAAGAATTTTCATTTTATACGTCATAATGAGATTTTCCACGATTGTTTATGAAGTCTGATAAAATCTACGAACCAGTTTTTATGAGATCTTTTCCATAGGAATACACACTCTTTGTCACTCCCAGGGATTCACACGAGACTCTCGTCTTAAATTGAAAAATGATCTATATTTACTGTTCCAACAATTTAAGACATAAAAATTTTGAATGGAATCAAACTTCTACACGGAAAAAAGAAAACAGCAATGGTTACTGTGAATCGCAGTAATTCATTGAAAAATAATGAAAAATCAAATTCACGCGGTTCATTACTGCGTCTCTCAGTAACCGTTAATGTCCAAGCAGCATTGACGAATTTCACTGCAGTACACATCACTGTGATCGCACTAACCTCTACACTGTAAAAAAAAACTGGAAATTTACTGTGCAACTGGACTGGAAATTTCCAGTGCTAGTACTGGAATATGGATATTCCAGTACATGTACAGAGATTTTGTTGTGACGTTACTGAAAATTTACCAAGCATAACTGAAAATTCAGTCATTGTACTGGAATTTTCAAGTTTGAGATGATGTACTGAAATTTTGCCATGATTTCGCGAAAATTTTACCGGCTCGTACTACAATTTTATAGTTCTTGTGCACCAAAAAAAAATATTCCCTCAAAAAGGACTTGAGAAAAAATTTGGAATTTAGAAAAAAAAACCTAATCGTTGGTATACTGGAATTATACAGGTTTTTAACTGCAATTCTCAGGTTTTGTGATGGAATTTTCCAGTTACTATGCAATTGAATTATACAGGTTTTGAACTGCAATTTTCAGGTCGTGTGATGGAATTTTCCAGTTGCTATGCAACGGAATTTAATCACTGTTGCACTGAAATTTTCCACTTCTATTGGACTTCGTCATTTCTGGCAGGAAAAATTTCAAGTCTTTATATTAAAAATTTCCTGATTGAGATTTTGAATAATAATTGTAATTGTAGCCAATGAAATTGATATATGAGGTTTTTCCAAGACTTATCCTCTTGTGTTCTAGATATGAAGCATATGTAGTAACCCAAGCTGGCCTTCCAACATGTCGCGCTATAGCTCATCGGTTAGGTCTTAGGTTTCAGTTGGTAGGCAGGTAGAAAAGTGTGGGTTCAAATCCTGTTAGGTAGACATGAGTTTCTGTCCATCCAAATGAACGATCAAAAGTTTCTCAATCATCTTGGAACACAAGGACCCTGCAAAATCACTTTGCGTGAGCAATTTTTTTTCAATTTTCATGGATATTTTCAGCATTAATTTTCCAGTACATGTCCTGGAAAAGTCCAGCTCGTGTACTGAAAAATTCCAGTACCGAGGCTCAGAAAATTTCCAGTTTTGATGCGGAAATTCCATAACGTTTGCACTGAATTTTTGCAGTACAAATGTGCTGAAATTTTCCGGTACATGTACAGGTTAATGACTTCCAGTACATGTACTGGAATTTTCCGGTGAAATTTTTTTACAGTGTATGATCTAAGCGTGTTTTCATGTGTTTTCCAACTGATTGCTGTTATGGACAGTAACCAGTGCTGTTTTCTTCTTTCCGTGTACCTAAGGTGTAACAAAATCACATGGAATTTCGATTTCATCGCAGAGAATAACCAAGATATTCTCTCAGTCTCGGAACTAGTCTCGGTATCGGTCTCGGTGCAGGTCTCGTCTCATATTTCGACATATATCTCTGCTGATTTTGTTTGAATGATTCCATTGATTCCATTTATACTCTCAAATTATCTTGATCATCTTCATATTACAAGAGATTGGAATAATTATTGGTAACTATTTTACCATTCTTCAACACGAGTCTCGTGTGAAGGCCTAGTCACCCCTTCGATATCTTCTTCTTTTCATAGGATTATATTGTATAGAATTTGTAGTTTCATGCGTTGGATAAATTATGCGAAAATTTTCGATTCTGAATGTATTTATAGCAAGTGCTGAAAAAATGTTATTTTCACTTTCGATCTTGTACTGGATTTTATATTTTTTAGTGTGTGAAATGAAATTGAATGGTGCAAATTGCGGGAATTTAGAGAAATCGACGATAAAGATTAGACAGTAAAGATATGGAGTATGTAAAACAGTGTCCAACCGACATTCACCGCCAGGAGCTCTCCTGTTACAAAATCTCACTTGAATGTATGTATATGTTTGAATAGTATCCTGTTCAATTTCATATAGAACGGAATTCGATTCAATCATTTTTTTCTTTTATGAAAATAAAATTTGAATCAATAGTTTCTAATCTTATAACGTGTCCATCTGAATTGATTCTTGTTTTATCTGTAGATTATATTTGAATCGTATTCAATCCTACAAATTAACCTTCAGCGACTTCAATCTCCTCTTGTTCACCATCAATATTCCATGTTTTCCTTAATTGATAATTTCACGGAGAAAAAATGGTTTGCTACTATAGCGCCTGCAAAGAAATTTGTTGTTCTTGCCAAAAATATTCACTCCAGCAGCTAAGACGTTGGTTCTGTTGACAAATTCGTTCATGTCAGCAAAAAAATGTAGTTGTGTCAATCATTTTTATTGCTCTTTCAGCTAGTTTTTTTTGTAGGCGCTATAGTAACAGACCTGCTTGTTATGCCAGCAATACTTTTTTCTCCGTGTTGTACTCATCGCGCGTTGTGTACAATTCTGACAATACTTGGGATTCACGATGCTTGAAACGAAAGTCACTGGTATCATAAAAGACTCAAAGTAGTTTTTATAGGAGTTTTTGGCTGATATGCCAATACTGAAAATGAAATATAGATTGACGGAATGTTGAAAATTCAAGCTTGACTGTCTGTATGAAGTCAATATTGGCAGGCGATTGACAGAATTTCGTGACATCATTTTACCAACATCCAGCTTTTGTTATAAGGTTCACGCGAAGGATGTCCATAACAAGGCATTTCAGCATTCATGTAGAAGATATTCGGATACTTATAGAATCCCTTGTAAAAAATACTTGTATTAATTTGAATACAAAAGTTTGGAAGCATCCAACACAGTGTAATGAATCTCCCACATTTCCATCGAAATTCAAACACAATATTATCTTAAAATAGTTTTAATACAAAAATTGGTTTGAATCCCATAAAATCTGTAGTGGATTTAATACATATACACGGAGAACCAAAAATAGTTGCAGCAACTAATACTTGAATAGTTGATTTTCGACCATCTACTTAAGTAGTTGCTGCAGCTACTTAGTAGTCAGGACAAGTAACACGTTAGCTGTCTCAACTATTTTAAAATACCTCAGGTATTTAGGTTAGTTGGTGCAACTATCGAGTTACTTGTCCTGACTACTAAGTAGCTGCAGCAACTACTTGAGTAGATGGTCGAAAATCGACTATTTAAGTAGTTGCCGCAACTATTTATTTTTTTCCGTGTGAAAGTATGTGTTATTTGCTTCCGAATTTTGTGTGTGAAATTTTTTCTTATCAACAGTGTGAGTAATGGTCCATAGAAAGTTCACAATGTCCTATCCAACTAATGAATGGAATCCCATAAGAAGTCTGTCGGCCCTGAAGCGAGTGTCCGATGGACTTTCGGAATATCCCGCATGCACGTACGGCGTATTGGGAGTACAAATTAGTTCGGTCCGGTTTGAAAAGATGACTCTCGCTCTCATGAATGTTCCATAGTCACAACCGATTTCAATTGTTTCAGAGAGGTTAGATACCTGTGAATAATATTCAGTTGATATCACTCCGAGTTCCTTCTAGAATCCCGATTTTTACTCAGTGAAGTATGTCAAATTTCGTTTGAACTAAGCAGCATCTGCGGGAGGTGCTAGTTTTCTGTTTTAATTGGAAAAAAAGTGCAGCTGAAGCCCATCGAATGCTTGTGGAAGTTTATGGTGACAATGCTCCAACTGATAAATCATGTAGGGAATGGTTTCGACGTTTTAAGAATGGCGATTTCAGTGTCGAAGACAAGCCTCGCTCAGGACAACCACAAAAATTCGAAAACGAGGAATTGGAGGCTTTACCCGACGAAGATCCGAGTCAAACGCAACAGGAGCTTGCGGAATCATTAGGAGTTACGCAACAAGCAGTTTCCGTACGATTACAATCTATGGGCATGATTCAAAAGCAAGGCAATTGGGTGCCTTATGACTTGAAGCCTAGAGACATTGAACGGCGATTTTTCACTTGCGAGCCGCTGATTCAAAGACAACGAAGAAAGGGGTTCTTACATCGGATTGTGACAGGAGATGAGAAATGGATATTCTACGATAACCCCGAGAAAAGAAAATACTATGCTATGCCCGGTCAATCGTTGCCATCGACTTCAACATCGACACCAAAGAGGAATATTCATGGTTCAAAGGTCATGCTGTGTATCTGGTGGGACCAAAAGGGTGTTATATACTATGAGTTGCTAAAACCTGGTGATTCTATTACGGGTGATCGCTATAGGCTACAATTGATTCGTTTGAGTCGTGCGTTACGAGAAAAACGTCCGGAATACAAGGAAAGACATGACAAAGTTATTCTTTTACGCGATAACGCTTGACCTCGTCTCGCAAAAGTAGTGAAAAATTATCTGGGAACGTTGAAGTGGGATATTCTACCGCACCCGCCGTACTCGTTCGACATTGCTCCTTCTGATTACTGGTTATTCCGACAGATGCAGCACGATTTGGCAGGCAACCGGTTCACTTCGTTCGAAGAAATCGAAAATCGGCTCCTAACTTGGATCGCCTCGAAAGACGAGACGTTTTGCCTTAACGGGATTCGAAAATTACCCGAAAGATGGGAAAACGTGATAGCCAGCGATGGACAATACTTTGATTAATTTGATAATTCATGTTCTTCTGAAATAAACGCATCCTCAACTGTAAAAAAACGGACCGAATTAATTTGTACTCCCAATACTTTGTGACTTATACGAATGTACGATATAAACGAATTATATTACAGTTGTCACAGCGCTACCATTCATTGCTTCTTTCAAATACTTGTCTCAACCATACCACGTCTTTCTAAGCACTAGACTTTTTTTCAGTGTAATACACATCAATACATATATAAATATATATACATATGAAAATACACACGTGACTATAGTTATATAGTTCAACGATAGATAACTGACATTTGAAGCTTCTAATCTGTTTTTTTTTTTTTATTTTCAATATCTCAGAACCATTCGAAAGGTATATCAAGGGCAAGACTCATTATTATGCAAGTTTGCCATAATCTAATGATTAGTTGAGTTATATTGAACTGAAAAAAATGTGTATAAATGTGTAATGTATACACGAAACGTATTTTTCTTATTTCTTTAGGCACTAAATGTTCTCACGCACGTTGCATTATATTTATTTGGAGCTCATATGACTGTTATGATCTCCGTATAGTATATTTCTATACATTTTTTTTCAAGTTGACGATTTGAAATTCGGTCTTTCCGCGAAGGAAAATCGTTTTTTACTATAGCGCCTATAAAAACATCTATCATGTTTGTAAGAACGTTTACTTTCCTGCAGCCAATACGTTAGTTCTATCAATAAACTTCTTCATATTGATAAAAATACTGCATTGTGGCAATGATTTTCCTTGTTTTTTGCGACAATTTATTTTGTAGTAATAGACTAGTTCACTATGCTACCATTAATTTCTCCTCTGTGTTGTTGAATTGCTTTTTAGCTACACGGAGAAAATGTATTGGTGAAAAATTACCCAAAGTTGAGTAAAACGAGGACATAGTGGCATTCCCGCAAAGTTTAAAATCCGGTCGAGTTCATTTTACTCGGCTACAGATGAAAATAAATTCGAATGTTTTCATTATCTCAACAAGTTGAATACTGTTCAAGAGTAAAATTAAGTCAACCGGATTTTCAACTTCGTGGGAATGCCACTATGTCCCCGTTTTACTCAACTTTGAATAATCTTTCGTCAATATATTTCCTCCGTGTATCACTGCACTAATTTTTGTAGTGTTTTTGAGAGGAACCATTTTGAACTGATATATTGTCCATAATTAAAAAAGCATACCATGAAATTTTCTGTAATTTCAAGACTCAAATGACTATATTCCAACTGCTCAAATTTCTGTATAGGACAGAATATCTCCTGAAATGTCTGACAATATTGCTGTGCAATATTACAATGTCTGAGTAAATGATATCCTGGGATATTCTGGAGATATTGGTCCCTGAATTGATTTATTTTTTAATGAAAATATAAAAAGTTATGATTCAAAATTTCTCCCTGCAGTACGCTAGCAAATATGATGTATATAATGAAATTGTTCTAATGAAGTAATAACCCAATCAAACAAAAAGACATCTCCTAGATATCTAAAAGATATCTCGCAATTTTGAAAGATGTCTTGCAAGAAGGTCTCGAAAATGTCTTTTAGAAATCTAAAAGATGTCTTAAGCGACTGATTTCGACAAGTTTAAGATATCTCAAAAACGCCTTGCGGAAGATATGCTTTATACGTATTCAATCAAGTCTTAAAAATGTTTTGAAGAATTCATAAAAATATCTTGGAAAAATCTTGAATCGTGCATAAAAAAAATTCTCCCCTCTTTTCCTTCTTTCTTTTCTTTTGATCCCTCCTCTCAGTCCTACAAATTTTACTTCATTTCGGATTTTTGGGGTTGCGGGATTCGAACCCGGACATTTCACGACGTACCCACGCTTCGATGACCTGAGCCATACGGACAATTTGATGACGGTGCTCATAATTGTCAATATGACATAGGGAGATATAATGTCAGCGGTGTATATTTTCAGAGTAAAAGTGATCTTTTGAATAAGGTGTTTATGACATATACAAATATAAGATAAGTTGACTGTGCTTAAAACTTGAACAGCTCAATGAATTTGATGAAATATATTGAAGTACATGATCCAGTGATCGTTAGTGCCTGATGAATATCATAGATACCTTTAAATTATTTTTTTCTCACTGTTATTGAAAAACAACTTATTAGTAAATGTGAATGAGAATTTGATAAAATCACCGTACACAAAGGCCGTACATAAAATTCAGGGTAAAAAGTTCGATAATTCGCAAAATATTGTGACTCGGAGATTCGTTAGTTTCAGTGTTAGCACTGCAAGGTTACAAAATCGGACTTTTCACAGAATTTGTTAGTATTTACATGGATTATTCAAGCTTTTAATTTATGAACGAATTCACCTTCTTTGCAATTTGATTGTGAACAAAGACATTTGACGTGTTCTCCATATGCACTCATAACCTCAAAACTGCTGATCTTAGAGATACATTTGGCAAAACATCTTAAACATATCTTTTGAAAGACATCTTCAATAAGACATATCGAAAAGATGTCCTTTAGATATCTTTTCGATATGTCTTCCAGATGTCTTTCAAAAGATATCTTCAAGATGTCTTTTTGATATGTCTTGTAGATGTCTTTCAAAAGATATCTTCAAGATATCTTGAAGATGTTCATGTTTATTGGGAAGTGCTCTAAATTAAAAATTCTTCCTTCATCACCTTGGATCAATTTTCCCACTTTATTCCCTCCTACAGCCGAAGCAAGGAAAGATGATGTAAAACATATTTCAGCGATGCTGTGACATTCTTCCTAGATGGAGATAAATCTCTTTGTTACTTGTTAATAATTCATTAATGATTGATACACTCATTACTGTGTTATTTTCTAGCTATGCATTATCACGTACATCTTATGATACACGTGCAATTGTTAAATGAAAACAATACTAATGAAAGTCATATTAAGGATGGTTTTTACCTGCGAATGGAAATTAGATCTCACTTGAGGAAACAAATCTTCAAAAATATCTTGTACAAGTGAGAACAATTTAAGGGATCTATATTTTTCGGTGTTGCGTGAGACTTCTCAAAGCTTTCTAAAAGATATCTTTGGGCACAAAATGCTATGTGAGAATATTAAATAAATATAACTCGAATCAAATTCAGATGAAAACATTTCCTTGAGTGAGATCTAATTTTCATGTGCGGGCAAAAAGCATTCTTGACATCACTGTAATTGGTATCGTCTTCGTTCAACATTGCACGTGTATCGTAAAATACACGTGATAATGGATAACTAGAAAATGACACAGTGATGAGATTATTGATGATTTATGGATCTTTTAGATACCTTTTAGTAATGGGAACAAATCAAAGAGTCTATATTTTTTAGTGTTGTGCAAGGCTTCTCAAACCCTTCTCAAGAATTCCTTGAGAATTCCTGGAATTGCTTTATCAATAAAATCAGATTTGAAAAACCAAGGAAATTCGGACATCTTCATTTGCAACGAAACTTAATAAATCGAAGTTATAGCGCTTACATATATGTATTAACAACAAATGTATGTGATGAAGGTTCCAAGAAGAAGGTGCACATTAATCCTCGGTGAATATAGAATATATATAGATTCATTATTCATGAACACTACAGGAATAACATACGCTAATATCGCCATATTTTCTCACATTGGTTTTGTAAATCAATGATTATACGAATCACTCACGGTGGTCGAGATATGCATGAAAGACATGAAGTACCAACGCACTTTGTCATATTTATTGATTCAAGATACACATGTCGCGGAGCGTTCTGCTTGCACATTGCAGTTTTTTAATTTCTTTCTTTTGGATATGTTTTTTTTTCTTCAAGTTTATCTCTTTCTCTCTTGCAATCTACTTTTTTTCATTACGCGATGTATTAACAATTCAAATCAAGATTGCTACAATATCACGTGTTGGAGGCCTGCCGTGTCAGCAGCCAATAGAGAATCAAGCATAGAAGGAAAATCATCGAACAGGATCGTGGTCAACTAGCTATTAGCGTCTCGTGTAATGATTATTAAGAGATAAAATTCTGTTTATATGGCCGAACATTTATAATGATTTTGCCACGCCTCTGTCTATTCAAGCAGAAAAAGTTGCCGATATTCAAATATATGGAAAATCGTAAAGGCGATTAGTAGAATACGTAATGTTTTCCTTTATTTATTTCGTTTGGATCTAATACGTTATTTTGTAACCTTCAAACATGTATTTGTTGCAACAAAATAATGGAAATGTTCTCCTCAATAACATAAAATTTCAGCGGAATGTCAGATTTATAATATAAGAAGTCTTGATTTTATGATATAATATATATTATGCTTGTGAAATATGTGTTTGAGGGTAGAAAAGGAATAATGAGAATCATTTATTTGATCAAACTGAAAAACTCACGGAAGTATTACTTCCCTTCCTGTTTGATTTCATACATAAACAAATTTTCATCAAATTTTGGAACAGAGATCATTTTTATTGTCATTTCCAGCGCATTGTGGCAGTTCTAACTAAACTGAACTACGCTGTGAGAAAGGTGTTGTTTCCATTTGGAGTTATTTTAACGCCGAATCCCGGGGTGAATTTTCATAGAATTCGCGCGGTCTTAAGGGCATTCATCAGAGGCAAAGTTACTAGATTTCTCCCCCCAGTTTTCTCAACGATTAATGAATATAATCGATTTTAATGAGCAGGTGCATCTTCTTAGCATATCAAAGAAAGTGCAGCTACTCTTTATTTTTCGATTTATTTGTTCGTTTCTGAGAAAACTGGGGGGGCGATTTTGGAATCTAGTAACTTTTTGGGAAGGTGGTGAATGCCGTTAATTCTGACACCGCTTGTCTTACAATGTACTGCCAGTTGCATTAAATTTTACTTCAGAATAGTCCCTCTTCCAAATTTCATCCTGAACCGATGAGGTGAAATGATAACTGATTTTTACATATTTTGATTGGAAGTCGTTCTGAGTCGAAATTTGAAACTTCGAAAATTGAAAAAAATAGCTGCATCTCCCTCCTTCGCTCCTGGAAGGAGTATACATTTTCCGATCTTTCAGATTTAGGGAGAAAGCAGGTTTTAAATTCCGGCTCGGGATACGAGCTGATCTTTCTGTAAATGTTTATCGAATTTCTTAAAGGTCAACAGAGCATTCTAATATCTGGAGTTTTGGAATTGATTTCGACCAAGTTTGAAGTAACTCTTTAAATCTAAAGTTCATCAATTGTACATAATGATGTGGTGATAATCATGTATCATCATACAGTTTGTACGTTAAAAATCAAAGTCCATTACGATGATATGTTCTATCGATTATTTTGAAGAAAATCAAATATTCATCCATGAATCCAACACTAGAAACCCAATTTCTTAGACTGAAAGAAACTTTTCTTTGCCCTCATTCTAATAAACCTTTTTTTCAATGCAAAAATTCTCAAATTGAAACAGAAATATATTCCTTCTTGAATGCGAAGAATGTCATTTCAATTCAATGAAACAAGATTTATCAGAATAAGGGCAAAGAAATTTTCTTCAAGTTTAAGAAATTAGGTTCTCAGTGAATAAACATGTCGAGTCTCAAAGATCTCTTTTAAAACTATCTTTTAGACATCTTTTAGATGAATCTATACGGAGAAAAGATTTTATTTGTATCCAATAAAGCTTATTTGGGATGCGGCGAAATAAATATTTTCTCCTTATGAACTTGGCTCACATTACCTGTAGGTGGAGTTTATGAACTGTTAAAAAACCTCATACGATATTTTTCAATTATTAATAAGCCTTATCTGACGGTACACGGAGAAAAATGAATTCGCTGTGGCAGCGAAATCTACTTTTGCTGGGTTCCTTTTGCCAGAGCAGCAAATTTTTGGCTGTGACAGCAAACTATTTGCTGTTCCAGCAATCTGGTTAGCTGCGACAGCGAATTTTTAGCTGTGGCAGCAAAAAATGTTTGCTATCCCAGCAAAATTTGTTTGCTATTCTATATATAATACTGAAAATTTGCTGGCGGAGCAAACATTTTTTGCTGCCACAGCTAAAAAGTTGCTGTCGTAGCTAACACGATTGCTGTTATAGAAAATTTTTAGTTAGGTCAGCAAAAAATTTTGCTATTCTATATATAATACCTCGATTTGCTGCGTCAGCAAATTTTTTCTCTCCGTGTAATGAGTCATGTTTGTATGTAATAAATATATATTTCGCCGTATCCAAAACAAGATTTATTAAATACAAATAAACTCTTCTCCCAGTGTGCACCTGAAATATATCTAAAAGAGCTCTAAAATATAATTGTGCGATGATTTTGAACAATATCTTTCCGACGTCTTCTTGTTTCATTGGGAAATTGCTACTTTGAAATGGGCACAATACAATATTTAAATTCATTGAGTTCAATCCTTTCCCATTCCATTCTGTTTGTTTAAAAAATTAAGCGAATTCCAGTGATTTGATATACTGAAAGACGTGTTGCGCCTACGTAATACTTCCTGCAATAGTTGCACGTATCAATGGTTCAGAACAGTAGGACGGGATTTCTTCGTGATTCCAAATATAATTCTCAAATCTATAATTTGTGAAAACAATGAAATATGGATAATCAATGTTATGAATCATCAAATCAACTCTTCAAGAAATTACTATGCATTCTGCAGAAATCAGTGAATACTTCAACAGTTAGAGGAGATATTTCTTACGAATTCCATAAAACGTACAGTAAATCTTTGAAGAATTCCCATCTGTCCCTCGGTTGGTGGAATCCAATGTACAGCATCAATTTTGTCAGTAATGCATGGGAAAAAAAATTAGTTATTATTTAGATATTTTCCAACTCTCACATTTTTGCTATAGTAGCAAAATGTTGAGCTTCATCAACAAAAGTTTGACTGGTGTTGCTTATAAAATCGCTGTCCTGTGAGTGTTGAGATATTAAGTTACAATGGCTAAAATTTAGCTGATGCAGCTGAAAATTTCGTCTCTTTCTACACAATAGGTTTCCGACTGTTTTGTATATTCTTGCGATCATTGATAGAATGAGTACTGTGATTACTCATATCAATCATTTTTGGGTTTCAATCGAATATCTCATATAGATGCATTCATGTATAGGATTATCTACTGAATATTGTTAGATCTCTCTTTCATATCACTTTGGAAGATATATCAAAGATATCTAAAATATGTCTTATGCAAAAACATAAGATGTTTTTTGAGATATATCCTTTGGTACAGCTCCAAAATTCCCAAGAGAAGTCTTTAGAAAATTTCAATACTTCTTGAAGATGGATACTTTCCAGAGGATTCTCAAGGAATTTCACAAAAAAGATTGATATCTACAATGACAGAAAAACGACCTGGTTGAAACAGTTGTGTTCGCAATAACTTAAAATCTGGTTCAATTTACCAGGAAATGTGATTGTGGTGCCCAGAAAAAGTGGTTTAACCCAAAATTAACTACATATTCTGGTTATCACACCGAGAAAAGAATCTCGTTTTTCTAACCTGAAAAATGTAGTTAATTTTTGCTTCAACCACTTTTTCTGAGCATTAAAATCACATTTCCTGGTAAATTGAACCAGATTTCAAGTTATTGCGACCACAAATGTTTCAACCACGTCGTTTTTTTGTCAGTGTAATAATTCAATATTCTTCTGTTATTTCATTACTCCTTGAATTAGGAATTTCAAGTGTTCAGGTATACATTACGTGAGTATTCTTTTTCAGAAATTTTCACAAGTCACATAAGTTTTTAATTCTTTTCATCTGGTTCCTTGACAAATCGAAGAATAAACACATTGAATCCAATTCAATTACTCTCAAACTTATTTTGATTATAATTCAAATATCAATCTGTATTATCTAATATTTTTTGATAAAACTATTCTTTGAGGTCAAAACAGAAGTTCTTACACGGTATTTCAGACATTTTGTTTGAGCGTAAATAAATCTGCCACGTATTGAAATCAGATGTCATTTTCCGCGCAGAAAAAACAAGCAAGTAGTAGTAACGTTTATATATCAGACCGAAATGGATCGCTACGTTATCTTCTTCAATACTGAACCTACCGATATCAATTGACTTATTTTTCAAAAGTTATATATCTTACGATGCATTGAATCACATATTGAATATACACATTGAATACACTCTGATATTTCAATAAAATGATTATTTTGAAATAACGATTCTATGTTATTTATTCATCTAATGGGAAAAAAAGAAACTTCTGACGGAAATTTTCATTTTGACCCGTCGTATTGGATTGATTATTAATGAAAAGTTTCATTAATCATTACTTGGAATATTATTTCCAATGAAAATCTCGTGTTTGAAAAGCCGAGTGAATAAGCATTCAAGTCAAAAACATGTTCTGAGGAAACATGGTTGAAAGATTAATTGAGAAATTTCAATCGATGTAAATCTCGTATTGTGAAGAAATCATTCTCACTCGAAGATAAACAGAAGGATTTTGTTTAGAATTGATTTCAAACACGATCAATTTTACGATCTTATTGATTTGTATTCATCGCTGATGAGAAGATTCTCTCAATATTTCTACTGTCAAGGAAATCATGAGTCATCTAAGGCTGTTTGGAAGATTTGATCCGGTAATATAGATTATAAATGTTTATGTTATTCCGCTTGATATGAATATTGATCAGAATATTGATTATTATGAGTTTGATTCGAAAGCTCTTATGTAAATATGAGATGTCCCTAGTAGTGAGTATAATACGGATTATGATACCTTTGAAGTATAATATCAGGATCTGGGGACACAAAATGGAGTATATTTTTGTGCGAAAAGTGCCGTGCATATCTGTATGGAAACCAGTAGATCTTGTGGAAAAAACTGGGCAGAACTGGGCAAAGGCTTGACTTTTAGATTTGTCTGGCATTTTCCACAGGGTTGAAAATTGAAGATTCATCTTCATACATAATAATTTCCATAATGCGAGGATAGAAAAAACGGAACTTTTATGCACAATCAACAGCTATGTGTGTATCTAGGGAGGAAAGTGGACAATTTTCGACGAGTGCTAGCAGCTGCAGTCTAAAAGTGCTAGATATCTTTCAGGCATGACATGTTTATTGGGTCCATTTTTTTGAATGCACATGTTACGTTCCAGATAGATTGAAAGATTGGAAATATATCATAATATGCTGTCAGCTTCTTTTGTTCTTTATGGAATCAATATTTGAATACGCTTGTAACGCCTGTCAGTAGGCAAGCTGTAGATTACCAACTTCAAGTTCTGCACAACGATTGAAACTTTGATGATGCTGATAAGTGTAAATCTCTCCACGAATATTTGGATGTTGACTAAATAATCATATGCACGCAACAAATTTCAGCCGAAATGATTTTTTTACACAATGTATGAAAATATACTGATATAGTGGAGAATATCAACTGTATACCTCTTGTTTTTCAATCAATATTGAGAAAGCTGCATATTAGACAGCAAGTAAAATACACTCCAAATAAAAATTTAGTTGAACCAAATAAATTTCATTTGTCGCAGATAAATTTTTTATTCACCTTGAATAAATTGTTTCATTCGTATTGAAGCCAACTAAAATTCAGCTAAGCTGGATACGTTCCTCGCAGTGAAGCGTTGTTGTTTCACCAGAATTATTATGCGACTAGATGTGAAATATTCTGTTGGCGCATCAAAAACATTTAGTATCGAGGCCAAAATATGTTTGTTGGAAATTCAGTATCAAGATAATTTTGTTAGAACAACAAAAACTTGGTTGAAGCATTGTAACAAAAGTTTCTGAGTTTTCACACATAAACCAAAATATATCGTTAGTTCTACAAAATACTTATTAATAAAAAGAAACAAAGTTTTCCCTCTGGATGAACAGAATGTTATAACATTTTTCGGATGGTTTCAACAGAAAAAAAACGTATGAACGCATGCAATTTGTTTTTTCAATTGAATGTTTGGAGTGAAAACAAAACACAAAATAAAGAAATCATCCCATTTATCTAATAATTGAGGGGAACCACCCAGACGTTTTTCTCACAAAAAAATATTCATTATTTAGCAAGCAATTTTACGAGCAATATACACATATATGTACTTAGAGGAAGTTTCTACTCTCAGGAACGCAAGATAAAAATCAGGTCTTGCGTAAACGAGTTTGAGTCACGTGTAGTTAAATTTTTCAAACTGAATTTCAATATAGGTAGAGTGGAAATGAATACATCAACGGTAAAATGGTGATAAAGTTTATTGCCGTTTTTTGTCTGATACATTTACATTTTCAAAAAATGAATGATCAATCATTCCGAGAGAGAACAGAATATTTTTGTTGCAAAGTTATAAGAAAAAGCGACAAAATCTGGAGGATTTATTTGGAAGAATGTTTTTGTACAATGTTACAGTCGAGCTTCGTCGAGAATCACACAAAAGTAATAAATGTACAATCGTAATTTGTGATTTGTCAAACGATAGTGCTGTCTACTTATCTACGCTGAAAAAACCTACTTCTTAACGTGTGAAAAAATGCTCCACACGAGACAACTGAATGTTCTATTACGGGATGTGACTCGGATTTATCCGTCAAGTTTGGTTCAGCTTAAGATTTAATAATATCTAATATCTACCCTAATCCAATTCCAATGAAGTATCCGTTGATTATTGAAATACCTAATCTTTGAATAATTTCCAACGATTTTTATCGATTGCATCTATCTCCGTTCATTCATGTATTTATCTCTATGACGTTAATCGTTGTGCAATTCGATGAAATCGAGTGTATCAACCTCATGTTACATCGTCACGTACGACAATAGTGGCGACTAGCGTGTAAAAGGTAATTTTCTAAGATACGATATTTAGGTCTTTCATACTTTTATAAATTGGCGATCATCAATATGCATACATGAAATACATTAATGAGTTGGCATTGACGTTTTATAAATATGTTTTTAGCCAGCAGGGGGTTTGTATTTATTCGATTATGAATAAATGATATTCATTTGAGAACATTTAAGTTCATCAATTAAAAGATATATCAGTGGATTTTTTTCACTTGAAGAGGAAAAATCAAACAGCTCATCATTCCATTAAGGAATCATTGGAATATTGATATCAAGATGGAAACCTCACTCGATAGTGTTCATAAATCGCTTTGAAGTCGTCATTGAATAAATTAAAAGACAAAGAATTTTTCCTGCTATATCTAATTTGTTCAAAGGTTGGAGGTAAAGTAAATCACAATTACAGTTGTCAACTACGCTGAATTATTAATCAATCATAAGATGTCGTAGCAAATCAAGATATTATATATAGAATAGCAAATCTCTTTCCTAGCTAACCTAGCTGAAAATTCGCTGCCACAATCAACTGGATTACTGAGAGAGCCACATGACTAACTAAAGTGGCAAATTTTTCGCCGGACTAGCAAAATTTTTGATATTATATACAGAATAGCAAACAAATTTTGCTAAAGGAGCAAATATTTTTTGTTGTCCACAGCTAGAAAATTGCTGTTGTAGCAAATCGCTTTTTCTTCGTGAACTGATCAGAACATTTTCATTGAAGACTGTTGAGTGAATGAGAACATTAGAATGGTCATTTGCAAAGATGCAATAAATGAATAATTCGATATGCTATCGCGGTATTTTATCAATATCCGCTCTTATATTCAATATTCCTCACTTACCCAGGTAAAAATTGACCATGGGCGCTAGGTTGCCGCAAGGCTCACCAAGATGGGCCGAGCCTAGGCTACCAGGCATGGCGCAACTCTGAAATGATAACATCATTTCAGCCTCAGCCCATTTGTTTCCACAATCAAGACCCAACACTGGAAACAGGGTTGTGATAGCATATGCCGTCAATGGCAGACCATACAAAAATTTGTTCGCCAAGGATGAGCCAACGCTGTAGCAATCTTGCGGCAGGGTTGCGCCCATCTCATGCCAATGGTCACTTTTATTTTTTATTGTAATTGAAAAGAAATGAATGTCGGAGAATTTCAACATGTAATTTTTCTGATTAGATTGAACTGATGAATGACGTAAATCCGGTGGTCCTGGCGTAGAAGTAGGCGGGTCTGGAAACAGATGAAGAATTATTTCTGTCATGGAATCTTCAAAGGAGACTTATATATTGATTGAATGCTTGGTTCGCCACTCGCAGGAAACAAGCATCACTCTGGTGAGAGTTATTGTAATTTGCTGTTCGAGAAGGAAGTTTCACTCTTAGCCAAGCTATTACTCAAGTCGAGTCAAGCTAACGCCTAAACTGAGCGAGGCCATCGCCCAAGCTGAGCCAAGCTATTGCTCAAGCTGGACCAAGCTACGACCCATGCTTGGTGCAACATGAGAATCCATTGTCATTCAGAGTTGCCTAATGCTTGGAGCAGTGTCCCGCCAAGCCCTAGAGAGCCTCCGTTGCAAGCATGCGTTTTCCTTCAAGCAATATTGGTTGAAGGATGGGCCAAGCGTGGCGCAGCCAATGATCAATGATGGATCAACGAAGTCGATTTATGACTTCCCATATTGGTACAATCTTTAGACCATTGTCAACCATCCTTGTCCCTACATAGATTGCCCAGCTTTGGCTGGCAGCCTTGCGTCTAGCTATATTCCGTCGTCAGCATTGGCGGAGCCTGAAGATTTTTATATGGGTACCTATTAATCAACATGCGCGCTATATAATATACCAACATGGCTTCTCTCCTCAGTTCTCCTGGGATGGAGGAGGTTTGAGGTAATAGAAGGTAATTTGTCATACCACGGTTTTGTTTACTGAAAAAAAACTTTGAACCCTATATGGTTTTCTTATTAAGAAATACTAGCATCGATGTCGGAGGTCCCTTCCTATCTTATAGATGCACCTCTTTTTAACCAAGGATACGAGTTACCGAAGCTGGTATACGCTTTGAGTTTTTCATAATTGTGTTTTTATACAGAACGTCATGTCTAATATCTTCTATCTTTCCGATTGTTAAAAACCCCACATTTTGATTCGTTATTCTGATTATTCATAATTGGGATGTCTAGATGAATTTCTGTGTGCTCAAACGGTTTTTGTCTTGTAATTTGTACCTACTAATGAAAGTGAAATATATCTTTCACCGTTCGACAAAGTTGAACTATTTAACTACGTGTTAAAATTCAAGTGTTGAATATTTAACACTTTTGTGTGTTCATTTAACACACTGATCAAATGCTGTTCGATCGATTCATTTTCAACACATAAAAATGTTATTCGAGTTCAAATTAACACTTTATAAGTGTCACTCTGGAATCAACGCACATCGAGTGTGAAGGAAAATGGTTAACATTCGCTTGTGTGTTGAATTTGACGAATAATTTTTTACTGTGTAGAGAAGACCGAAGGAGGTTATAACAGGGGTAAAAGTTATTACAGCTATGTAGCGTTCACCAAAAGTATTGCGATCCAAAAAAACAAGAGCATCGGTTATTTTCTAATCACACGATCGTGCTATCGATTGTCGATAAATCGGGCCGGCATTATAGAGATCTGAAGCGAGGCATGTCCAATTATTTGTACCAAGAATATTTCACCAGCGCGTATGAATTTATATTGACAGCATGGGAGCCATGCTGTACCGATGTACATGCCAGAATTGGAGTATCCTACAAAGGAAACCTGTTGTTTTTGATAATATCATAACAAGTGCCGGTTCCCGTTAGTTTCACGACGAAACCAACCCATCAGAACGGAATTAGAAACATGAAATGGATTTTCCGATGTCTATCATTTGATTGATCAGATTGATGAAAATAATTCAAATTAATCATTCACGGTGACAGACACTATCAATATTATAATCGCGTATGAAATAGGACTTGATTCACTTTATATAAAAAAGTTTATTTGAAGATTAGACAGTTCGTTCTGCTCTGATGAAGCGAATTGCAATGTTTGCGAAACATTGGCAGTATAGCTATATAATACCGATTGTAATTCAGCATCTGAACCTTCTAATTAAGAACTCTACGCGTTGAGAAGTGGAAATTGTTTGTATGATTCAATGTTGAATTTACTACGTTCTTTTTTGAGATTACCTCATTTTTCGCAATCGAGTTTTTCATCAGAAAACACATCTTGAATCATCTATCATAAAATATAAAATGTGAAACAAAGGACTTTGATCTCATATCGAAACTTTCAACTTTGATGCCAATGCTAGACATTTCGCACACGCAGGGAGAAAAAGGAGTAGTGATAAATAATCACTGAGCGAATAGTCAAATATGGGGAGGCCAAACTGCACAATCATGAGAACTAAATGGCTCAATCGAAATCATGACACGTTTAATTAAACTAACGATATGTCCAGTCAGAATAACGATGTGATTGATTGTAGTGACCAAATGTTTGGTCCGTTCATATTTTTATATACCAATTTTCTTCGTGCGTCATCGTCATTTTAACATTTTCCAATACGTTTTAGTTATGATTTTAGATATCATTCTAGTCCTTACACCTATAAAAGAAAAGGAAGTATCTATACACCTTTGGTGGAATTCAAAATTCATGTAATTGAATCTTCCAATAATACGATGATAATAAGCACACTGTTGGAAATGTCTTCGAATTTAATATATTTTTCATATATATTTGTGAATGAAATTTCCAATTCTTGGTGATTGAAATGAGAATTCGTTTACACGCAACTGAATTTGAAATTTTTGTTATATTATATCGTACATTAATATATATTTTCATAACTGAAATTTAATTCAAATTTGATTGAAATTTCAATAAATTTTTCAAGTTACGTGAATAACTTTTGCTTCCATTACATGCAATTCGAAGTCCAATCAGAAATTTCTAACAGTGTAGTGTCCGTTCGGCAGATCGTGAGTATGAAATGATGGATCACAAATTACTCATCTCCAGTTGATCACACACAAATGAAATTCGAAGAAAAACCAATGTAAAGTGAAGAGGAAAAAAGAGAAATAAACAGCTCTGTTATAAATCAAGAACGGTAGAAATGATATGATTTCTGAGAATGATCTATCACGTTATCCACCATTATACCTATTTCTCAGTCATCTTCGGATGTTTTTTTTACATAGATAATTGATTTTGCTGCATTCTCGGCATTCAAGCTGAAAGAAAAATGCTGTCATTAACGTTGATTGACTTTTTTCTCCGCATTATCATCCATAAATTGATGCGAATCAAATATTCTTACGAAGGGAATATAGTACCTTCAGAATTTTCATTTTTCAAATCATAGAGAGAGATTCGATAAGTTTCGTATGAGATGATCGGAGATGTGAATTTCGTTGGTAATTTTTTAAATCAGCATAAAAGAGAGGAATTAAATAGACTAATGTGCAGGATATACATTCCCTACATATTGCGGATGTGGGCGTGGATATTGTAACCCAAGGCCACTTTGTTCTAGAAAGCTAAATTTTTTCTTCCTTGTTTCTTTTCATTTATTTTATACATATTATTGCCAATAGCCACCATAAGGCCCCGATAATTATTGTCACAGTCATTTTTTCGATGGTCTTGAATCGTTCCGCTAATTTCAACGTGAATGAAATACGCTCGGTCGATGAAATCAGGTATCAGATAATAATTCGGTGCATGTGAAAATCAACTTGAAAGCTCGAAAAAGGGAGGAGGATAGGTGTCGTATCGTTACACCTGAAGGAATATTCGTTAGGGAACGAAATCAGGAGAAATATAAAAAAAAAAACATAGCACAAATAATAACCATTATTGATATCCCGAATTATTTTTTCATCGCAGAACGCCGTAATTCCGTTTTGAAGGATTAATCATGTTTTTTACTCACGGTTTTTACTCTTTGACTGAGAATTTATTTTTATATACTGATCGAATTTCATTTCAGTCGGAAATTTATCGTGTGTGAGATGAAACGAAGAAACGTCAGATAAGATGAATTTTATAATTCAGCAGTGTCGAAAGTTCACTTCAAGGCTTTGGGTAATTAACTATAACAATCATATGGCTATCAAATATTTGGATTGATAAAGAAAATGCATAAACAGAAACTTAATTTCGGTGGATACTTTTTGCAGCGAATCAATTACTATTACTGCTACCTTGTTAGCTATGACAGCGATTTTTTCAGCAAAATTTGGTTGCCGTTCTGTATGTAATACTGAAAACTTTGCTGCTTCGGTGAATAATGTTGTATTTTTAGCAATCCAGTTAGCGGCGCGAATCTTGGGTAGTTAGGTTAACAGTGTTCGCATCTTAAAGAAGAAACTATGTAAAAATTTCAAAATATCAAGAAATCTGCATGATTTGATGAGGGATTATTATCAAGGGATTATGGTTGGAGAAGAACAATTTAGTGATTTAACAAGACGAGGTAAAAAACTAGGTTGCTGAAAACGTTGCAACGTAATTAATTAGAGCATTAATGTGTTTGCTGCTCCAGCAGAAAATTTTGGGCAAGAAATTGAGCCCTTATTTTGGGATTTTGACATTATTTCTAAAAGCAACGCCACACTGAGAACAATATGAAGGGAGATAATGAATGAAGTACAATCAATACATGATTTCATCGGAACATAGTTTTCTAACAATTAAAATTCTATGAATGTTGATGAATTGTATTCTGTGAATCATTGATATATTTATATTCAATTATGTGATCATTATAAGGAATAATCATCGTGGGACTAATATTTACAAGATTCTTATTCAGTTCTAATATCGTTCGTTTGCGATAAGAACAAAAACTGATGTGCGATAATTGTAGGTATATCCATAAGTATAAAAATTATATTGCGGGGTTAATTAAAAGAGCTAATGAGGACTGGACATCACACGTTTATGGTATTGTAAGAAGAGTAAACTTACATGTATGATCGAAACCTTGAATTATCACTCATACCCTTCTAAAAAATCATAATTAAAGGAATGTATGTAGATATAAGTGTTTTTCGGATTATCAGATCTTGAGAACATATTCTTGAATCCCCCTCATATTCGACAGCTAAGTAATTCAATATTTAAATGTGATAATATTTCAAATATAATAAGACAATAACAAAAAACTGAACGAACAATCATCATTTATTCTATAATCGAATGCTGGGATTTTTCTGGTCAGCAACTAATTTCTCATTATAGCAAAAAATTCACTATGTGATACACTTTTTCCCTGTCCCAATATAAGCTCTAATCGTTTTAAAAAAATCTGATTCAAATTTATGTAAAGCAATTCGATTCCAAAATGTAAAACTTCGGATGAACATAAATCCTCCCTATTCACAATAAATCAGAATCGTTAGGAATGAATGAGATGTGCATTCCAAATCAGACTAATTTGGAAATCTTTGGATACAAACTTGACCCCGGGATCAAACTTCTATGATATTGAACAGAAATTGAGTTAATGCGAAATTTCCAGTGCAGAATCCGGATCAGTTCCGATTAAATCTTGTCAACCGAAGGTAATGAGATTTTTCAGACAGAATAATCATCAAACAATCATCAAAGAGGATCACAGTTGCAACAAATGCTAGTAAAATTCGATTCGATATTCATTCACATGAATTTCTTTTTTCAAATACGTGATAAGAAAATAAAATTCAATCGGAGTTAGATAATTTCCACCACCAAATTTAATTGAAGAATACAAATATGGATTGTAAGAATAATTAGTTTGATTACAGGCCATTAAATCATTCAGCCAGGTGAAGCTTATCCATTCGTGGGTCGTTCTGATAATCGTCATACATTCTGTATTAGAGTTAAACGATATCTTCTATACACAGATACTTGCCGCATACAGAAAGATGAACATATCGATGCATCGGTGAGTAAATATAATAATAATAATAATTGTGTTATACACCGATGCACCTTGTGCCAGTTCATGAACCGAGTTGCATCATTCGAGTTCGTGAAGATGCGAAACTATCATGACGCACTACAAAATAAATAATGCAGATAGGTAGATGACAACGAATATCAAACATAGGAAGATGAATGAATCGAGGGGTCATTCCGAATTCTATGAGACACCGAGTTGTATCCAATTTGTAATTAATATTATAAATCTGGGAACGTAGAGCCTATAAATAAACCGATATTATGCACGGAAAAGTGTTTCGGCTACCGTATGAAGAGCGGGACCTTTATCCTCATCGGATCTTCTTTTATTTTCGGTAAATTCTATCAGATTTTCCTATACCGACTACCAGGATTTGCCTGAGAGAGAATGACGTTTGAATTCTGCACCGAGGAACAAAAATTTACTGATGCAGTAAACCGAGATATTATATGTAGAATAGCAAATCTTTTCGCTGACTAGCTAAATTTTCAGTATGATGTGCAAAATAGCAAATACATTTTGCTGGAGGAGTTAAAATTTCTTCCTGCCACAGCTAAGAAATCGCTTTCGTATCTAACAAGATTGCTGTGACAACAAGAATTTGGCTACTCCAGTAAAGAATCCCCCACGCAATGAGATTCCGTTGTCACATTGAATTTTTCTTCTTCGTGTAAAACACCCCACACTGTAAAAAATGTTGGTGGTAATATTACCAAATGTCAATGGCAAGAGAATTCACCTATACAGTATTGGTAAAATTACATGATATATGTTAATGTAAAAATTACCAACTACACACACCAGTGAATTCAGAAAGTAGGTAATTTTACATTGACATGTGGATGTAATTTCAGTACTTGTAAAATTACCATTATAGTGTTCATGTTAATTTACAGGTGACATGCTGAGTAAAAAGACTGCCAAATGTTTATGGAGAATGCATTTTACAGGAACAGTCTTGGTAAACTTGTTGCATGTAATTTTACATCTATTTCTCACAGTGCATGTAGGAAAAATATCCAAAATTGTATAAAGTTGTATACATTTTTGGATATTCTTTCCACATGGGACTCTACAAGTTGCCGTTCTTCATTACAGATCTGACTGAGATTCTATTGAATATGAATCATCACAAATTATACACCCTTGAAATTCTTCTCCAAAACTTTTGAACAAGTGCGCATACATTCAACAATACATCTTATCAGATGTTATATGCAATCATTTAAAGCACAAACCGAAACCGTGTACACGTAGAAAAATTTTAATCCTTACTAACTCAATGATGATTCCGCATTGTTCATAACGTTGAACCTGGATAAAAGAGGTCGAGGTCGAGATCGTTTCTCTGTTGTCGGTAACCATCATCTGGAGGTACCATATGATATAGTTATCGTTGCGTATATAATGGTTCATGATGACGTACTACGATAGTGTTATAAGGTGAAATATAATTTGGTTCTATTAAAATCTAATAAACAAGTTTCTCATTCGTCCAAAAACTCAATTCGTAATTATCTTATAATAGGATGGAAATTGACATAAATACGAGCGTTGAGACTCAATCATCCTTATTTAGGATAAAATTGCAAACTAGGGAAGATTAAATTTAGAAAATCATGTAAAACTATTATATAAATGTGTGGACAAATTAGTGTACGTGCTATATATAATTTATATCAAAATTTCACACCAAATCATTGTTCAATAGAGTTTTCTTCACAAAGAATGTGAAGTATATAGAAAAAATGATTGTATTTTTGAAACTTCTAAAAAGATCCATTATGATACGCGAATTTATAGATAATCGAATGAGAGTTCGAGAAAAAAAATGTTTAGATCTCGTGAGATTTCACTGAATCTAATTAAACTCTAATACATCGGAGAATTTCTTTTGATAGTTTATGTTTGCAGAAATACCCCAAATTCGTATTCTTAATTTGAATCCTTTCAATTCAATCGATCGATCCATAAAAGATAAACCCCATGATATTTTTTTACAACGATAAATCAATTAAATCTTACAATGTAGTGATGATGAAAGAATCTGATTCTTTCCTTTGCGTACTGTAAATGAAATTGAGTACTTGTCTCATATAAATATACGAGATGGCATATGAGATAAGAAAACGTGGAAGAAAGTGAATGAACGTAAATGTGTCATGACGTCCTTCACCTTCGAAGTGAACATATGTACATGTGTATATACATATAGATGCATGTGCCGATAATGATGAAAGTGGAATAAGTGATATATTTTGTAGTACCACATATTTGTCTTGTATATCGATAGATTCGATGTATATTGATACTTCAAATACCTTATCGACATAATCATCGACATTCCTGAAGAGACAACATATCTCCAAATCGTTTTGGAAGGATATTTTTGATCCACTTCTATAATCGATTTTTGCATTTTCAAATGATGTATCTTAGAACATTTTAATCAGATAAATGATTGCTACTATGGAAAAAAAAATTTGGAGCTTTTCATTCCAGACCTTTTTTATCCAGTTAAAAATAAATTCTTCAACTAATAATTCAAAAACTAAGCAGTTTTCGTTGTGAGAAGAAATTTTAGTCCCGCATTATTTTCGTGGCATTTCGTACAATTTTATAGAAGAATCTCAATTCATTGTTCAAGGTGTTCAGCACTGTTTCGATGAGAAAATTAAACAATTGAAAATAAATTCGATATTTCCGGAATTGTATCGATTCAATCGAAATGATAAAGGTTTAACATAGGAGAACGAAAATATTTTCGTAAAAACCTGTATTTCAAGCTGCAAATACTTCGACGCATAAAGTGTCTTCGTTACAATAACAAATAACCTGAATTTCATTAAAAACACATCAACATTAAGAAAGAACGAATAATCATTTCATAAAGTTGCTTAAATACTAATTTATTCGGCGCTAAAAGTAAAATCAGATCAAATCAGGAGATGAATTATAATTCAAATGAATTGACGTTCTTGTAAACACATATCGAGTCAATCATTTATTTACGATTCGACTACAGGTAGGGAAGAATGTATCAAACTGATCAGTATTTGGATTGAAGTGAACGTATATGTCGTGTAACTATACGATTCGTTTTATTCATATTTAGTTTTTGCTAATCGTTATTAATTCTGTTCGTCATGGATGAAATGATGAAAGATACAATAATAAAATGAGGATTTTAGTAAAAACAGTGATTGGTGTTGTTTGTGGTCTAGTTGCTGCGTGCATTGTACCGAAATTCGTGCGGAAAGAGTCAAAGAATTTCGGTAATATTTCAATTATTCCGTAACACGAATAAATATTTACGAATCATCATTTGTCCTTTAGCTATGACAATTTATTGCTATCGTAATGCGACAATCATTATTGTGCTTCTTTTATACCCAAGGGGAAAAATTTTCGAAATTATATCTGATTTATATGTAGTTTATATAAATATTATATATATTTGTATATAAATTATATACAATTTTTGTTATTTTCCAATTGGAGTATTATAATCCGAAATTCAAGAGATTAATTCTCTCAGAGAAGAAAATGACAGGGAATGAAAATGAGAATTTTCTTGAAAGTCTTGTTATTCGAGTTCTAACATTTTTGTCCCTTCTTTTGATTTTTGTGTTCCCTTACGGAATAAACTGTGATAATTTGTATACCTTGAAAATTCGAGTATAAACAAACTGATACCAATGTTGACCATAAAGCTGGACGCATTGAGAACACTGTCTAGTTGTCGTGAAGAAAAATTTAGTGAAATACTACATCAAATAGAAAATTTGGTTGCCTTAACAAAATATTAGTCCATTCAACACAAACAATATTTTAGTTCAGGCAACTAAAATTTTGTATTCGATGTCGTTTTTGGTTACTGTAACTCAGTGCGTATAAAAAACAACATGCCAATATTTTGTTTATTATTCTTCAACATTCATCTTTATATGAATGCTATGTCTAAAGAAAGCATATAAAGATCAGACAAAATTTTGATGAAATCGCCAACATTTTATTGTATTCTACAGATCAATTGATGATTACACTGAGAAAAAGGGTTCAGTTGAATATCAGACAGCTGGGAAATTCAGTCGCTTCAAATAAAAATGTTATTTGTAATAGCTAAATTCTTTATTCGCCCCGAATAGATTGTGTTATTCGTATTTCAGTCAACTAGATTTTCATTTACGCCAGCTAAAATTTAGGGACCTTTCTCTGAGTGTACTTATAAATGTGAGAAATCACCTCAACGAAAAACTTCTTATACCTCTTTACACTGAGAAAAATCACATAGTTGCTGTAACTAAACGCTAGCCACAGCAGCGACGTAATTTATTCATATATTAGACAGCTAGACTTTTATTCAAATCAACGCATTTTGTTCAGTTAATTGAATTTAGTTGGATTGAGTAAAACTTTCACTCCTCACAAATGAATATTTTGACGTTGCGCCAACCAAATATTCCAAGTAAATCGAAATGTTATTTCAACTAAATTATCTAGTCGATAAAATATGATTGTACTGAAATATTGTTGGTTATTGAAAATCAAATATATACCAGGAATCACTGAACAACCTTGCTAGAAATGACTCCAGTGATTTTCTAGGTTATTACAAGGCCTTGCTAGGCCTTGAAAGTCCCTCACAAGGGCATCGTAAGGTCTTCCAGGGCCTGGGGAATAACTAGAATGATTTTCGCTGAGGATATTTAGTCAGGAGAGATTCTAAAAAATTCTTTGCATTTCCACTTGCTTCATATTTTAGCACAATTTCACTGCATAAAAAAAGATTTTGTACAAATATTCTTCAGATAAAACGTTCCAAAAACCTTTGAACCAATGAAACTGAAAACTTTTGCTATGGATTAATCTATTCTTCCAAAAATAAAATCCAAAATTCCGTATCGCCGTTGCACGCGACTGCAGGTGTGTCGTTGAAAAATGGACATGGGTGAAAATGCCGGTGAAACAATTGAAAATGATGAAATGGTAGTCAGCGCATGCGTATTTAGATTTTATCTGCTGAGGAACTTGAAATGTTAGTTGTCACAAATAAATTACTTATGCTACTATTAACTGAATTTTTTTATTTAAAATGAATAGACGTCAAATCATTGCTTTTGCTACCGCAAACAAATTTTTATTTATATCAAATAAAGATTCATTCAAATCAACTAAAAGATTATTAACTAAAGTATTTTTGCTCACGCAACTAAGCGATTTCTCTCAGTGTATGATCGATCATATTTTCACATTTATAACCCACGGACAAAATATGAGAAAGTACCAGAAGATTTTCAATAATTTATTTTTCCGAAAAATTTATTTGAGATATCGAGAAAAATAACGAGGATCATTTTGCCCAGGAAGCTCTAAATTAGATAAACGTTGGACGTATTTTGTACTTCGGGAGTACTTTGAGTGAGGAATATTTTTTTTTATCTCATATTTTACACAACAAAAGTACTCCCCACTGAAATTATTTCCGGAATATATAGTAAAAATGCCCATCTCTGGTATGAAATGAATCCCGATTCAATAAGTAAAAAAAAAATCATTAGCTCAAGTTTATCTCCACATTCATTCAGACGTCTCACACAGCGTAAGAATATTCCAAATGAACTCACGTCATATCAATTCCAAGAGAATTCATTATGAACTCTTGACAGTTTCTTGAGAATTGTTTTTGAATGCCAGAAATGACAAAGGTCTCATTCTGAACCATTATAGCGAATATTCCTAAAAAGTTTCATGATGAATTCATAAAGAATTTTTTCATAAATCCTCCGGGACCAATATGCAGTGTGGTGTGGGAGAACACTCGATTCGATTGGAGAAATCATTGTTTCTATACATTATAATCATCGATTGTTCAATATTCACATTTTCAGTTATCCACGTTTAGGTAAAGGATGTCTGTCATTGAAAGTACGGCCGAAACCGCGAGACAGTTGCGCGAAGAAATCACTTATACCTGTTCGTATAACCCAACCTCCACGTGCGTCCAAGAACGTATTGCAGTCGCGAGCCGAGAACTCGGAGCATCCAAATGTTCCAAAGAGAAAACATGATGTTGATGAAGGTTCATGTCATTGTTATGACGAAAGGGAAATCAGTTCGATAATGACAGTTTGTAATCATTGTAAAATACCGACTGTTCAAGAGGACAATGAACATCTGAAAAAGGCCAATTCGGAACACGAGGGGTAAGAAAAACTAAAAAAATTTCTGTTTACATTTATTTGTGTGAAGTATTGTGATTTTTCAAAACTCTGTTTCACTGGAAAAGTTTGAAGGCAATGTACAGTTGATATAAAACATAAAAATTTTTTTTTCACTGTTCATTCAATGGTACTGTAACCAAAAAGTAGAACATCTTTGAATGAATAGACTACGTTTTGGTGGAAATCTGTAAGATGTTTTTCAAAAGAAGAAAAGAAGAAAATCTTTATCCCCGATCTGAGTGGGAAAATTTTCAAAATTATATATAATTGTGACCGAGGCACTCAGAGAAAAAAAGTTCCTGAAACAGCAAACCTCGAAGATTTGCTTTGCTGATATGGCAAAACTCGTTGCTGAATTAGCAAATAATTTGCTGTCACAGCAAAAATCTTGTTCTTTTAACAAGCGCTTGCCATTCAGCAATCCGAGATTGTAGATATACAGACAACTAGGAAATTTTGCTGAATTAGCAAATATCTTGCTAAAATAGCAGAATTTTCTGCTGTAACAGCAACCGTTTTGCTAATTTAGCAAAGCAGATTTTTCGAAATCGCTTTTTCAGCAAGAATTTTTCTCCGCGTGGGATCAGACTAGGAACACCGATTCTTGAGAAGAATCTATTCTTTTTTTTGCAGAAAAAGTATTTAGTTTTCAATAGATTTGTACATGAAATATCGGAAGAAAAGAGTGACCGCAAAAAAAAGTATTTTTCCGCCTATTTTCTGGGACCACGGATTTCAGGTTAGAATGCATTCTACATTGAAAAAAAAATTTATTCCAGTCAAATAAATATTTATTTGTCCTGTACCAAAGAAATATTTATTAGAATTAACAAAATATTCTTTGGAAGCAAAATAATTTATTTGAATTAAATAGATGGTTTTAATCGTTTATTTGATTCCAATAAATCATTTTGGTTCCAAAAAATACTTTGTTAATTCTAATAAATATTTCTTCGGTACAGGACAAATAAATACTTATTTGACTGGAATAAATTTTTTTTTCAGTGTAAAACATACTCTATGTGGATCATTTGCGAGGGTATACAATTTCCTGGTGAGCATAACACTGGTTTTACAAGTAAAGTAGTATCAAATTTTAGGTTTTTTACAGAAAAGAATCCATTTTGTCAAGAATCTATCGATTCCGTCAATTTCTTTATTTCCAAAATCAATGTTATGCTCTCCTTGTAAATGCTCGACATGAGATATTTTTCAGAATGCAATTCAACCAGAAACTCATGGTCCCAAAAAAACAGGCGAATTTTGCGGTCACTCTTTGATATATTTCACGTCAGTTTGTTCGTCGGTTGCAATAATCCCATAGTTTTAACTACAAATTTTTCTCTGTGCATGGTCTTTGTCTTTTCCTATAATATTTTGAATCTCATTCTGAAAGTTGAGTATATTCTACCGGAATGGAACAATTTTCACAATTACATATAGTTTTATATACTTGATATATAAACTATACTGAATTATACATAAATTATATATAATTTAAAAAATTTTTCCACCTGGTTGCTGATGAGCGATATATTTTATAGGAAATTTTCCGAGTTTATATTGAATTTCATAAAATCATGATCGAAAATCAACTCAAATTTCATGAAAAATGTCGAAGATGTTGAAGATCACGCGTCAGTGTCAAATTAAAAAATTTGAGAAACAAAAGAACCATACACCTGGATAAATCACATTCTTTTTCCATTTGAAAGTTGATAGAATAAAATGATGAAATGATTATAGATAGTCAAAGATAATAAAATCACTGACATTTCTTGTATAGATCCAGAGCACCAAACGAAAATGATTCGAGAAACAAATGGAAAGCAAAGTTCACATCGACAATTGGAAGAAAATTCATTGCGCCTCTTAAAAAGAATTGGAAACGGAATGTGAATTTTCAAAAATGTACTCGCGCTCTGCATAAATCGAAAGAAAAGTATGGTAAAACTTATGATTCAAGTTTATTTTGTGTATACTCAACTTTTGAATAAAATATAAAATAAGTAATCCATGCTATTTTTGTCTGATCCACAATGGATTTGTAATTCCAATTTTGTGGTCCAATCAAATAAAACATATCGTGAAGAACTTTTCAATCAAATTCACAATCCACTGAGAGTATGTTTTTGATATAGTATTTGTATGATTTCGATATAATTTCTGGTTTTATGACAAACTGAAGATGAACTGCAATCATAAATCCCCAACTTTTGATGAATTTTACAGAATCAACAAATTGATATCCTGTTATGGTCATATAAATATCATTCCATGTTTCGCTAAAACTGAATCTGACACCATTCAAAGATGTTCGCCAGCAAATTCAACGATGTTTCCGGAACTTAACCAACTGAAGTGAGATTTTTTCATATTCATTAGGAATATTATTCAATTGATTGATGTTTCATGATTCTGAACCATGAATTTCTGAACACATCTTGTTTCTCCTTCATCAAAATCGTTAATTCAGAGAGGATTAAATATTTCATTGTCATTATAGGGATTGAACGAAAAAAAATAGAGGCTAATGAGTAGGAAATCTAATACTAGGCACTATCTTTTTTATGAAATATGAGAATGAGCTTCTAGATTATAGATCTGTAATATTCAGATAATAGTAATACACGGAAAGACCGGGTCTATCAATATTCAGAAAAATGACTGACAATTTAGGGAAAACGGGGATCTCTGAAAAATATTCGTAGTGAGTCTACTAAAAAGTCATAGTCAATGTATTAACAATTGATAGTTTCATTGTGAAAAATACCAATGAAGCTATCAACTGTTGATATTTTGACTACGAATTTTCGGTAGACTCCCTACGAATATTTTTCAGCGATCCTCTTTTTCCCTAAATTGACAGTCATTTTTCTAAACGTTGACAAATTCTTTTTAAATATGAATAGATCCGATCTTTCCGTACAATCTTCACCCCAGTAGCACAAGAACTTCTCAGATATGTTATGATTACTCTATGAATGTGAAGAAAATGTGCAAATGAGACTATTTTGGATAAATCCGTAAAGATATTCTATGAGGGTGCATAGCACATTCAAATTATTTCAAACAATTTGATTTGGAGGATCTAAACATGTTCGTATGATTTTCCGAACACTTTCTCAGCATTTTTGACCTCCTGTGTGATTTGGGTAGTAATCTTCAACATAAAGATTTATGTATTCCATTATTCTTGTGCTTCGTTTTCAAAAACTAGCAGAGCATTATCTAGACAGCACCGAAAGAAAGTTCTCTACTGCTGTCTGGAGTATGCGATAGACATTAATTTCTACCAAGGAACTCACAGGGAAAAGGAAGTAGTAACAATCCTTGACCGAGTAATAAAATATGAATCGACTAAACTGTGCAGTTACAAAAACTAGACGGATCAATCAATATTACGCTGAATTAAGTCGTGATAACAGAGGAATCACTAATTGCAGGGACGATATGGTTAGTCAGTTCATATTTCATCACATCAGTTCCCTCAGCGCCTCTCAGACACATAATATGTCATTACATTTTCGTTCTTTTGAATACCGATCACTACTTTTATTTTCCACAGATCATTGCGAGTCACAGAGAATACAGAATCTGAAAAACGAGAACCATCAAAAACCTCGGACCATCCTTGCAAGGATTCAGGAATGGAAGATAATATTTCAATAAGGGTTCCCAGTCACATTTGGAACGATCCATCAACAAAATTGATGTGCGTTCGTGTAATCGATGGGAGTCTATCACATATGCACGCAACCCTAATGTGCGATAAGAAACTTGATGATTTTATTCCAATAAGCCACAGTGAATTAATGAATTTAATCAATAAAACCGGTTTGAAATGGCAATCGGCGACACCGTTGATATCCACAGATGGGAAGCTTATTCTATTGGACATTCATGGTGATGATAATGAGCGATTGAGAGAAGGTAACACGAATCGAACAGAGGTGAATTCCCGATTATTCCAAGGGAACAAGCGCGTGAAATTCCCGAAATGCAACTGTGAGAGTCCGCAAGATTCGACGTCTTACATGAGTTTTCCGAATATAGAAGAAAATGAGGATTTCATTGACAGAGAAATCGTTTGACATTGCATAAAAATTGTTCTCTAAAAAGAATCAATTATTTATGCACCAGTTTTTGAACCAATATAACTACTGAATTAGCTCCGTCGAAATGGAATATCTACTTTGATATCGGATGGTGATAAAAATTCAATGATATTTACAATGATGTGAGGATTTGAATCTTTGATGAGTTTGATTCTTTTGTAACAGCGTGGTGAAATTGTACATTAGAAGTTTTTAATTAGATCGAAGGGGATTTGGAATACATTTTTATGGTTTCGAAAACTTGATTCCTTTGTAACATGTACGTAATTGTGAATAGAACAGTATGCATTGGTTTATTTATTAATTATTCCCTTGAATGATTCGAAAGTCTCTCATATCATGCTATGACAAAGTATACTTCCTGCTGCTGTTGAATGAAAATTTTTTTCGCTAAATTTTAAGCTTTTCAAATATGTTTTTCTGTCAAATGTCGATTATCATTTCATATATTGAAATTATGATTCCTTTGTAATTTTTGCAAGTTTCCATCATAATTAGGGATGTCAACTTCATGCGATTACGAATTTTCTCATCTCGGAAATATATTGAAAATGATGAAGTATCGAATTATGTGATTCAATGAAGGTGATTCAATGAGGATGAGGTGAGAACAATTCAAAATAGGATTAAGCATTGATATTTTCATCGAAAGTTGCAATTATCTGCTTATAAAACTCTTACACTCGATCATGTTACATGATTTTTCAATTCAATCCAGACTTGACAAAACTGTATCGTTGACACAAAAGTGTACAGAAGCATATTTTTATCAGATACATGCGAACAAAGAATGATATTTCTTTCTGTGAAAAAAGAAATATAAATAAATGGCCGTAATTACAATTTTAATTTATATGCCATCTCCTCGCACAGTAGGAAAATGATTGCATAACACACGAGAAAATACTTTCAGATTCATCTATGTATTATTTGTGATTATTTCCATTGTATGAATAATGGTGAATACTTGATTTTTATTCATATAAGAAGTGAGCAACGGACGGTTAAAGTGAATTGATGTTTCTTGTGAGGTCAATTAAATACTGTAATTATTGTTTTTCATCTTATAAGGTTAGAAATTCTAAATAGAGATACGAGTTGAAATGTTGCTGAATAAAAATGATAAGTGGAAATCACAGATATTTCAATTAACGTTCAATATTTTTTCGTTCTTGGCAATGACGCATGATTGAAGAATTTAAATGTACATACGAGCAGCAGTCTTTTAAATCTATGCAAATGAATAAAATATACTCTACCGTCGATTTTGAGTTATTTATTTTTGCCTATTCGTAATTTTCCATTGAATAAAAACATACATCAATGCTGATTATCAAATGATGATTATCAGTTCTATGAGAAGCTCTCAACGGTTTACTCAAAGAGAGTTGTAATGAGATTTTCGAGAGAGGATTCCAACACTTTATACGACTCCTTCCTATCTTCTTTCTTGCTAATAAGTGAAACTTCAGAATTTGTTTCGACTACAAGTGAAACTTCAATCAACACTGTCGTATTATCACTGCTAACTTCGTTTGAAATGTCTGTTAGAGAATTTCTGTTTGACTTCGACCGGTTTTCGCCATCGGGAATGCAGGAAAAATCTGACGCATATCTTCTCTCCGTACCCGAGTGGAACTAACTGTCCTCTTAGACCCGGTTAGGATTTGTTAAAAAATATTTTCTGTCGTCATGTAATCGGACTGTCCAAACCATAAATATCAAGTAGGATCGATTATATAATTTCTGACAGTTTCTAACGAGATCTTTCGAATTTACAATACCAGACAGAACATACTCTAACAGGTTTTGAAGGGGATACTAGCGGCGTGGCGGCAGCCAAATTGCTTATGATAAACTAACGGGTAAACGCTTCAATTTCACCAAAATATCGCTCTGTACAGCACTTCTGGTGGAATCAGAGAAATTTATTATATCGAAGCGTTTGCCCGTAGTTTGTCAACAATGATTTGGCTGCTCCCAATCAGGAAAATCCGTAATATGCCAATGTTGACAATAGGTGCAGTACAGTGCCAGGATTGGGTCTCCAACACTTGGTCAACACGTACGGGATCAGTACTGGATATATAAAAATACAGTAATATGCCTGTACTGATAAACCAGTACTGAGAACTTAATACCGACCAGGTACTAACCCAGTACTGGCCCTGCAATGATTGCGAATAACGGCATCAGTACTCAATCCCCAGTACTGAAAAGCGTTATCATTCCAGACAAATGCCAGTACCCTGCCAGTCTTGGCTAGTACTGGTGCAGTACTGCGCCTGTTGTAAATTTCTGGTTGGGCTACTACGCCGCTAGTATCACCTGAAGCAGGGAAGGTAACCCACACAAAACAGCTATGTTGCCTCGACGTAGAATTTAGATGGGAAATCGGTGGCTGAGGTAGATCGATGGATGAACGTGGAAGCAACAAAGAAAAGTCCGCATGAAAATCAAGGTTAGACTTTTCTCCGTTGCCTCCATGTCGCTTCTCCGACGAGCAACCGTTTATCCATCGATCTACCACATGCACCGATTTTTCACCCAAATTCTACGTCAAGGTGACGCAACCCATCAGTTTGTATTTTGACCGGGAATGAAAAAGTGGAGCTCTATAAAAAAGCTTGCTTTAGCAGAAATCACTCTAATTCTCAAGAGAACGCGAAGAACCAGGAATGTTCAATAGTAGTGCATTGAACGTCTGGAACGTCTGATCTACAGAACATTCCATGAGCATGAATGTACGTACAAAGAACCTAAATTTTGGCTAAGAGATCTGCGGTCTCTTTGCGAGGCCTTAGTGGTAGATGATTCAGCAACCGAGTGACATACCGATCATTCTACAATGGTTCAGTTGAGCCAAACTCGAAATGTGCCTTCCAGATTTCTCAACCAACATAATCAAAGTAGCACTCCTGGCAATGATGCTACCATCCACTTAGCCATTTCAAAGTTCTTTGTACATACACTGGAAAAAATATTTTTATTAATTTGAATACAAAAGTTTGGAAACAACTAACACACATATGTTTGTATTGAATCTCCCACACTTTCATTGAAATTCAAACACAATATTATCTTGAAATGGTTTTCATACAAAAATTATTCTGAATCTTATAAAATCTGTGGTGAATTGATTACACAAAAGTATTTGTTAATTGTTTTGAAATTTTGTGTGTAAGATTCACAAATTTTTTGTACCTGGTTTAATTGATGTGTGAAAATGAGAGTGACATTGAGATTGTCAATAACAAGCCAAAAGCGATCCAATGCCAAATCTGACAAGCTCATGACGAGCTTCTATCTGGGATCCGGAATAAAAACACTAGAAATGATTTCAAGTATAACATTCATTATATGACTGAGTAAAGATTCTTCCAACACTTCCTTCCAAGCAGAAATTACTGAAACAAATAATATAAAAACGTTATTATGCTAATAACATCATATAAATTGATTGTATTCATTTGAAAACCATTTCCTTGTGAGTATGTTAATGTAAATATATATCAAATGTATTCTAATTAGAGATAAAAGCCTATTATCAGTGATCGTAAACTTAATGATAGACCTATGATGAGTTATCAAGGATGAAAGAATTGATTATAGCTATAGTGAATAAAATAACAACAGAACATTCATTTTATAACAAAATAATGTCAGCCTGACATGAAATTATCGTATTTTTGTGCTTCAGGCAATCAATCTTGAATATGCGTAATTTACGAGAATTATGAGAATTCTTTGCTTATTTCGAATAAGGATATTGTTTTATAATCAATTGACGTGAAGGAATGAAAGAAATCATTGAAATAAGGGTTCGAAGTTTTTAACGTAGAATCTTCACTTCCACAACAAAAGCAATCAGAAGTTTCAAATTATTGATATTTCATTACCACGTTATTGCATTGGTGCCCACAATGATGGCTCAACGTGACTCTGAACAAATTAACACTGAATAAACGCTTTTCCATTTTGTGACTGACCAGAGAATGATCAATGTCTTGTCGAATCTAGTGAAATTCGATGAATTTTTCCTAGGGTCGCTATTCGTCAAATTTTAAGGGATAAATTTTCGAAAAAACACGGGTCAAATAGATCAATCCCAGGTTGATTTTAGATGGATGTACATCCAATGAACATTCAATGGCCCTTCAAATGCCCACAGTTTTATTGTAGGTTCAATTAATGTTTATTGAATATTTGTATTCCCTTGGGAAGTGAATATTTCTTAAGCCATGCCACGCTGAATCTTTGAAAAATTAATTGTGAATTGATTATAGGCTTTTGAAACGCATGTAGCATAATTCTAAATACTGTAATGGATAGTCGATAAAAATTGACTGATACGTCAGGAACCAACAAATGCATCACAAAGAGAAGGTGAAACAGCAAAAAATCTTTGCTCCTCCAGCAAAGTTCCGTATTATATATCGAGAAGTCAACATTTTTTGCTTGTTATAGCTGACAAGATTGCTGTCACAGCAACCCTAGCAGAAATGATTCTAGCCACCTCATAGGTGATGTCAAGGCCCTTTCTAGTAACTAGCTTCACTGCGAGTGCCTTGAAAGGTACCAGCAAAATCGGATATTTCGCTGTTACAGCGAATTTTTTTCTTTGTGCGACAGTTTCACCTCCTTACGTCGTTCTTCCCTAGATATCTCGTTAATTCAAATTCATCGTCCTTCTTCCAAAGCAATTTTCGCTTGTCAAGTTTCATTTTCCCTCATACCGATTGTCATGCATTAACTTCATCCGCGAGATGAAATGACAGTCAGTTTAAGTTTTATACCTTGCTGGTATTTCTTAGACTTCACGAAGGACGCTCGAGAATAAAAAAAAGAACCAATACTGAGTTGTATCGTTGTTACACTGTTTTTTTTCTCATTTTCTCTGTCAGTTCTCTGCGGTTGGACGCTTCGGGATATACTTCCTCTTCCGTCTGACCAGAGAATAATAATGTATTGTTGATTCCATGAGTAATAGAAAAAGCATCATAAGTATCATTATATATTCAGATGAACTTACAATGTATAGTCAAACGCGCACTTCGATTTAATCTCGCATAGAAAAATCAATCTTGTTGAGTCGCGTTGGGATGTTCATAATGTTATGAACGCTACGATCGAATGTTCATTGTTCCGTTATTCATAACACGATTTGAATATCTTTCAACTGTTTTGAATTCTTTATTGATTGCACAATGTCATCCAGACATCACGATCTATTTCTATCTTCTGATGCTTATGGTTGCACGACAGGACCATGCTTTTGTCTTTTCTCATCTATCGATATGAGAACTATCTATTGCTGCTTTGTTATAAATCTTCACGGCATGATTGTTTATGACTAGATTTGCTGCTTACTCATGTATGATCCAACTCTAGATACACAAGGAGATGCTTGTTCAAGGTCAGAAACTTGTTCAGTTTTGTACACCCGGGAACAAATGATCAGGAGCTCAGTTATTTTTAGCTTAAACATCTCAACATTTTTCACTTCTCAAAGATGTGTTTCAGGTGTGAATATCTTTCAACATTATTCGAGATTTGTTGAAACTTGTCCTGAACATTGGTCGAATCTGAAACTTCAAATTGAGGACCTATCAGCACCGTGAGTGTTGGTCAATTATTGAAAAGTATATGAATTAATGTTTCAATTTTTGTTCTTTCCATTTTCTCACGCATTATAGACAGTTAATTACACTACAACGAAATATTTGTCATCATTGCAGTCTTGTTAACTACACTGAGAGAAATTCTTATAGTGATTGTAACTAAAACGTCTCAACTAAATATTTTCAATGACAGCTACACTGTAAAAAAAGGTTTGAATTCTAATATAAAATTGGTTATGAAATTCCAAATAAATGCAAGTTGAATCGTATTTAATATAAAATAGCACTAATATTTCATGTTACTATTTTAATGTTCACAAACGTATTTGAATTTTGATCAGTATTATTATAATTCAAAATATTTTGTATTAAAATTCTTTATTAAAATTAAAATTCCAACATGCTTTGTAAGATTCAGTTCTACAATTTGAATTTCCTTTTCCATGGTTGAATTTTGCAGTGTAGTATGAAATTTCAATAATAACCATATGAAAATTCTGAATGAATGTGAAAAATTCAAATCATTTTTGTGAAATTTCAAACACATTTTGAATATTCACAATTTTATTTATGAAATTTCAATAGTTTTGTTGAAAAATAATACACAAGTGTATGAATTCACTGTGCGCCGAAGTCACTGCGCATGTCTTCTGCAGATCCACGCTTCATAATCGTACCTGCAAAATGATAAAACGTTCTTCGGCAAAATTGATAAATCACGTGGTGATAATTTGTTAATTGAAAATCATTTGTTTTGATGATAATCAAATTCACTAAGATGCTAAATATTTTTCAGAATTCAATTATAAAGTTTTGGATTGATATATTGATGTATAATCCACATGAGAACCATAAACTGAATTTCATCTTCAATATTAACTTTGGAACTACAATGTTTTCAATATGATCTTTGTATCTTTCTTATATATAAATATATAAATATATATAAGAAAGATGTACAATAATATGAAGGAAGCTCGAATCGAGATTTTACAATCCCAGAATTCCGGAAGTTTATTCCTTAATTTAGAAATAATCTTACATATCTATAATACAGATATGCGAATTGTATTGAAAATACGATAGTCAAAAAATCAATACTGAATATGAAAATTAGTATTTTGATTTTTCATACTTCCCAGTATATGAAAGTTCAATTAATAGGTTATAAAATTTACGATAATCATTTGAAATTTTGATACCTATTCATAATTAATTTTCAAAAGGATTTCATTGAAAATTCAACAATCGTTTTCATACTAACATGAAATGATTCACACATTTTCAAAACCTCTTCTTGAATTTTAATAAATTGTTTCTTTGGAAATTCACAACCAAATGTGTGTGTTAATTGCTTCACATACTTTTCTATTAAATTTCATACAAAAATTTTTTACAGTGTACTAAAAATTTGAATGATTCAACTAAGAAAGTATAGTCAATATAATCGAGCTGGTTTTCGTATTCAATTGTCTTTGGACACTTTCCTTCCTTTCAAACGTATAGGACGCGTGAGTCAAAGTTGTCAAAATTGTTACTTTAAATTGTGCAATTTAGATTGTCGGGGGTCTAAAGGCTGATTGATTTTGGTATCTTCACAAGGCATTCACTCTTATATGTACAAACGTGGTAACAAGTATCGATATAGGTTATAAATTGGAATCAAACGATACAGTTTCCCTGGTCGACATTGCGATAAAAGTGGATAAAATGTTCAAAAACAAGACGAAAATGAACCCTAGTGTCATTTTTTTAACCTTTGTCATATGATTTTCGTAGATCGTTATCTAGGTTATTATTTTGTACACATTTACAAGTCATTTTAACCAGAATTCATAAATTATCCTATTATAATGTAGCTTACTATTAAAAAGTAGTTGTGAAAAATAGTCGTGTTTACTGAAAATCAAGTAATTTCGATCCCAACCTTCGGTTACATCGTACCATAAGAATTAGTAAGTGATACCAAAAAAAAAATAGTTGAAACGTTATTTTACTAATTTTTTCAGATAATGGCAACTAATGCTTTCTCTCAGTGTACAACAGCGATTTTTTGGCTGTCGCGGCAAAAGATGTTTGCTCCTCCTGCGAATTTTAGTATTATACATAGCATAGCAAACACGTTTTGCTGGAAAAGTCGACATCTTTTCACTTCAGCAAAATCAGATTTCGTTGTCATAACGAATCATTTTTTCTACAAAATACAAAAATTCATACAAAAATTTTCATCCAAGCTGGTTGAGTACCATCAACGACAGTTGATAAAATCATCTCTCGCTAATTTTAGTATAAAGAAGCACCTTTTTGCTTCTAGAAGGAGACAAATTATAACAGGCAAGTTCCGATTTGATATAAACCGTTGACTGAAATCGTAGATCAAGAACGAAGAAAAGTGGAAGGAATGGTGTTGAAGATTCATAATGAATCAAACTATATAACACACGATGTCTAAAACAAAAATGAGTATGTTTCGTGCTATTCAAATGCTACTGGGACTGGCTCCTTGAACAAATGGTTTTCAATATATTTGAGTTCAAGGAAACCTGAAAAAAAGATTTCAATAACTTTTATAATCATGTCAGATCTTTACGGATTTTTTTTCAAAGATAAGAAACTACAGTTAGATAACTTAACAATTATGGCATAAAAATTCTTAGAATCTAACATGTAGTTCAAGTTTTTTCATACTCAATCATGCTTGTCAGGGAGAATAAGGAAACGATAGAAGAAAAAAGATATACACATCATTCACGACTATCAAATTATATTGCGCTTATTGTTATTTCATTTCTACACTGTACAAAATTTCTATGGGGAACTTCACATCAATGTTCGGAAGTAATTAACATATACATGCGTGAAGAATTTCCCGTATTTTCCCGGGAATTTACTGGAGAATTATAGTAAAAATCCGATCAAGTTTAGAATTTTTTGATGGATTTTCTATCGCATGATCGGAATTTTGCGTATGGGAGAATTCCGATTATTTTTTACAGTGTACTTTTGGATCTAATAGATAAAATCGTGAATTCGACTGCATCGAATTTGAACATTTATCGTTGTGAATCCAAATGTTTCATCATGTTATGAAATTTTATGAAAAGAATGAATATGTGCATACTCACATTGAATCGCCCGTAAAAGTCAACGAATCACTGGTGAGAATGTATTAAATTGGCTTTAATGATGCGTTCCGTATGAGGTGACTAATTACGTTACGGATCACTAGTGTTCAGGAATTTTTCCTTCACATGAATTTTTATAACCGTCGATAGAGTTAACGTATAACACTTATAATATCGATCAAACTGATGGTGCTTTGGAAAAAATGTATTCATTCGGATGGTACATTGAACCATTTGGCCTTTGTTGTTTTCATAGTAAAAAAAAAACTTTCGATTGTAGAATATTCTTCAAGGACTTTCGATGGAAAATTCTTATTCCAACCGATGTAAACTACGTGATGTTTTTTTGTATGTCGTATGATCCAGATGGATTTTTTTGAAGTAAAATAATGATGTATGACGATGAATTTATGGTCCAGATTCATTACGATGAATAATTGTTTATGACTCCCAATCAATATGTTTTGCGAATATCAACCAACAGACCAGTCAGTTTGATTCTCTGTATTTTCAAGGAGATTATGTACTTGAGAAAAATATTTTGTTGTTTTCTTTCGTCACAAGCTGATGCATTCACCAATATGGTTTCTGAATGAGTCTCATACTTTTGCCGTCCAAAGCAAGAAGACCGTAAGTCTCATTCTTGACGAAAATGAGTTTTTCCATATCATTTTAATCGTTAAAAAATTCTGCATTCTACTGTATTTTTCGTTTTGAAAACAACTTATTACTTTTTTGATAACAGCGGTTCGAAGTATGAAGAAATTTATCAAATTTGAAACGTTTATAGAAAAAAAACCGTAATCCACACAAAAATGGGAGGTTGATAATACTTTAATAGTCTATAGACTTCAATGGCAATCATTGAAAAATAATTTCAAAAGAAAATAGTTTTTCTCGATTTTCTCGAATTCAAGTTAAGGGGTAACACCTATGTAGAACACAAAAATAAAAAATTTTCTTAATATTTGAACTAAAAGCAAGGGAAGTACGTACGGGTTTTTGAAAATATTGAATTCTAAAAAATTGGCATACGGTTTTGCAAAAAAAAATTCTTTCTTAAAAAAAAATTGCACAAAAGTGGCCGTAAAAATTTAAGTTTTCAATTATTCAACAAAATCGTGCGTACTTCTCTAGGAAATAATGTTGTGAAGCGTGTATCCAAATTTCAAATTTATTGGATAAAAATTGACTGAAAAATCGTGCGGGGCGTAGAAGCCTCTTTCAAAAATCGTGAGACGCTCGTTGCCCTGTACAGCCGCCATTTCGTATTTTAGGACATTGTAAAAATTAATTTATACACTCCAAAACATGTATAATAAAGCCATGAAATTATTTTTTCAATAAGATATAAATTTTTCTTGCGAAAAAATTCCAAAAATCACCTTCAAAAACTGTGTTCTACATAGAGGTGTTAACCCTTAAATGCACTTTGGACGGCAGAGAGTTCTAGATATGAACTTATTGGTAGACCAAGAATAACACCTGATACTATGTTACTCTGGAACGAAGATATGCTGCAAACAATAGAATTCCTCGGAATCCCTGCATTTTATCCCTTATCGTTAAAAATAAATCTTTCAATATTGATGCATGAGATTGATCTGTGCTTATCTGAGTATATGATTCCATAAACCATAATCACAATCGCAAAGTTTCGTAGTAAAATTACAGAATCAAGGATGAGTCAAAAATTACTCATCATTATCTTCTTTATATAATAATTCATTGTATAAGTCCGTATAGATACAACTTATAAGAATTATCACACTTACATTTAGATGAAAGAATATACAGATCGTTGCTCGGCGCGGCTCTTGTATTCTAAATAATTACAATAATTAATGATTGATTTGCATTTCTCACTGTCGTAAGATTTTTCTGTGTTTTATGCGAGGACAACTGGCACACATCATACGAGTGTCTCGTGATATCATCTGTGTACACATGTACCTCTGTACACATGTGTCTCTGAGTATCGGTCAGTTAGTATATGATCAAAATACCTTTGAGGGACCTCGAACGGTATAATTCTCACCATTTTCTAATTTCATTCGTCGATGAGAGACATAGCTCTGCATTGGCGAAGGATAGACGATATTAGCACTCGAGTTCTCAAGCTTGAGACGTAGACCTACCACATGCGTATAGTTGAATTTAGTTTGTCTCAATATGTAGATAGTTCGTCCTTTACCTGTCAACAACTGCGCGTAACGTACTTCGTCCCATTCATAGTAACGCAGTGATAAATGGGTTACGATCGAACGAACGATCGATCACACAGAAGAACGAACCTTACAATTACAATTACGTCCATTACATACGTTGCGATAGGTTTGTTTATCGACAAATGATTATGACGTTTAATTATATTTAACTTCCTTGGTCACATGGTTAATGAGTGAGGTGGTATATCCGAGGGAGTTATTATCTTGACGGGTGATCAAACGATTCCTATGTCAATCATTGATTCGCAATAATTTGTAACATAATATTTCCCGATAGATAAATACTGGTCTTGAGTGGAATATAATTCCGTTTATGGGTGATTGTTGCGGATGATAATTATTCTCATTTATATGATCAATAAATATTCTGTTCGATCAGATATTTATTGCCAATAGCAGGTCTATGTGATTTCATATATGAAATAACATTCTTCAACACTGATATTTTCGATGATGAAAATATGTTAATGCTTTTAAGGGGATACGAGCGGATAGGCTTCCGCTAATTTTTTCGGGACAAACTATCTACTTTCCCGACTAGAAATTTACCTTATGGACCAGATCAGGTCAACTTTAATCCAGCCCAGGTCCTAGTAAGGCAACCTCGTCAGGACCTTATGAGGGAAGACTGATAAGGATTTGATGCGGAATCCCATACCAAAACCTCCAGAATAAATTGAAATTAGGATATGAACAGGAAATCCACAACCCAAAAATGTTGTATTCGGCATGGAGAGATCTAACTTGAAAGATATGCGCAGTTGACATTTGTTCAGAAATATTTTCCTAATTTAGAGAAAATTTATTTCACCAAGGATTATACAATCTAAAATTGAGACACTTTTGCATTCACTTTATTGAACTATACTTTATAAACATATATGTTCATGATCTCAGGATAACCTAAGAAGGTCTTGATGAGATTACAGCGGGGGAAACCTATTTCAACCTTCTAGGATAATTTAAGGGAAACCTAATGAGGATCAAATGTGCTTATCCCTACATGGGGCATCCACATCTAATCCTGATTAGGATTCAAGCAGGTACACCTTGTTAGGTCTTCACCATATGTCAGATTAACCCTATGATAATTTCTAGTCGGGTTGATTCAAAATATCCCTCTATGCAGCATTTCTTGAGACGCTAAAGGAGTGCTGTGCAGAGAGATATTTTGAAATAATACACGCATTTTTTTGTAGTTCGTTCCGTAAGAATTATACCGCTCGTATCACGTCAACTATCAACTCCTTAACTATAATGCTCTGGAACCAGCACGATTTTTTTCCTCAACGTTAACGATCGATCGATCCCCATGTAGAAATTGCCGGAGTTGACGAATGGCCCAGTACTGGCAAGTTTGTATTTGTCATACTTTGGTCGACACAACTGCCCCCCGTACAGTGCCATTGCTCTTTTTCAACTGGCACCAATTGTTCGACGGTTTTCAAACGGTATTGGTTTGCTTGAGCAGACAGTCTTGGATCAGTACCGAATCGATACTGATTGAAAAAGACCCGAGTTGTAGAAAAACGTAACTGTGCCAGTACTGAGCCAGAGGTGATAGTATGTTGAAGCGTCACGCAGAGACGGTACGGCGCCAACATCGACGCCACGTTGTTTCACGACAGAATTGGTAGTGGATCGGGGGTGAACCCATTTCTGCGGAAACATGGACACTTTGGTGAGCCAATACTGCGCCACTACTCACCCAGAGTGAGAAATCTTTTGAAATTTCACGAAAAGGCGATAATTTGCCAGCATCGATGCAACAGTGTTACACTATAAAAGCGATTGTGGATTGGGTGTCAACTTACCTTCGCGGCAACATGGCTACACTGAGAGAATAGTTTGATTATTATCTACTTTAAATTCAAATTTATCAAGTAATTTATGAGAAAAGTTGGCGTAAAATTTCAGTCAAGGCCACTATCAAACCAAAATTCAATTTTCTTCGTTTCAACAAAATCGTAACGTGCATGAGATGGAATTGGTAAGCTTTTTTGATGTTATAAAAATTACCGTAACAGCACACGCAGTGTGGCTGCGTGGGGTCTACATGGGATCAATGAACTTGCCATTCAAAGTGCCAATAGTGCGCCATGGAGAATCCTCGTGGCATGCATTGGAGGTAGAATTGAAATAGTCGCACTGGTGAGATTGAAATGTCCACATTGACACGGTTGAAATGCTAGTTTAGGGAAAATTGGAATCCCAATGTTGGCTGGATGGAATACCAGTACAGGCAAGATTGGAATTCTGATTCAGATACAATTAAAATATCAATACGGGTGATATTGAAATACCAGTGTTGGCTAGGGTGAAATGACAGTACTGTCTAAGTTTGAATGCCAGTACGGACAAAATTGAAAGCCAATAATGGGCCTTATGTAAGATATTGTCAACATCCCAGTATTGGTTGAGTACTATCAAACGACCTGGGTCAGTAATGGCATTACAAATTCGACAGCACTGGCAGCTATGGCAGCGGTACTGAACCAGTACTCGGCGGTTCGTCAATTTCCACATGGCTCGTTTCTACACTGAGAGAAGAGTTTGTTTGTGAAAAAGAAGGCTTATCGATTATAAACGAATAAGATTTTGTTGATAGTCAACAAACCTTATTGATTCTTCTTTTGGGATACTTTTTTCTCAGTGTACGGATTTTTCTACACGGTCTGCAGTGAAAACAATTTCTCATACACTGTAAAAAATGTGGGGAGTTATTCTCCACACTTTTGGTGGATTTCGTCCCCTCATCGTGGGGGAATTGTTTTTTCACCAAAAATGAGGGATTATTTCATTTTTTGGGTGTTTAATCCTCCACAAATGAAGGAAAAATCCATCAAATTATGGTGAAAAATTCCCGATTTGTGAAGGAACTTTGCTGTCACCATTTTTTCAGGGAAAATTCTAGAATCATTTTTCACGGTGTATATTTCAATGAATTTTCTGATCCTCAAGATTCTATATCAATATTCCCCCGGATATTTCTTTCACAATAAATTCCGCAATAAAAGTTCGAATATTCACACGTTGCGTTGTCATAAATTCATGATACCTGGTAATTAGAGAATAATTAGCATTAATAATTCATAATAATAGGATATGAAAAATGCAGTAGTTATTGTTTTTTCTCCCGCTCTTTTTTGAAACGATCTTGATATGTTCCAGGACTTCGGATTGTAAGACATTTAAAGAGTTCAAGGAGAGTTCATCCAAGCATTTCTATTCTCTTTCTTCTTCTCTTTGTTGTACATAATAAGTTGAAAATCATCAAAGCGTGATGGCTTTGTACGTCCATTACCAGTTACATCAGTATTTTATTGTCGTATCAAGTAAATAGCACATCTGAAATCACCAATTGAGTTAAATTTTTTGACAAGAGATGAGAAGGTCAGAAATGTATAACTATCTTTCGCACGGGGAGTGGGAAAAGTTATTTTCAAAGTCATTATTTCAATCTTCTACCTTCAACGTTTGATCGATAACAAATTCTATTGCTTGCATTTTTATTTATTCCAACGTACTGATATGTCTACTACATAAATCATTGATGTTCTAATGGGCCGACTGATGACCCTGCATTGAGAATGATCGAAGTCCATTACTTGCCCTTTAAAGATCACTTTAGCCAGTCTTCAGACCATTATCAGGCCTCCTCATGCAGCTAACGATGTGACTCTTTGGCGTCTCAGGCCCTGCCTTGAGCCAAGTTAAGGCCTTTGATGGTTCAACTTGGAGGAAAGGCGACTTCCAGCTGGACAGGCATTTTTGTGAGTGACTTGCAAGACCTGGTAATTTTTACTATAGGGTACCGCATGAACAATATATTATTAGATTTGAAGAATCTTATTAATTTCTATAGTCCTAACTTGACACAAATTCATGGAAGCAAATGTACGCATACTTGTCTTGTCCAAGTGAGAGCATAGTTTACAAGGAGAAACAACGATCGAAGAGGAAGATCGATGAACTGATTTTTGATCCTATTGATTCTATCAAAGTTCAGCGACACACATTCTTGGTATCATCTTACATCTAAAAGGAACCCCAATATGTAAATTCAAGAACTGTGAATTTTTCTGCTATGATAGAAGCAAACTATTTGGGTTATGTATTGTTAATATGCTAATAATTTTTGATGAAACTGAAGCACGAAGCACGAATATATTGCACAACCAGTACAAAATTTCACAAAAAAGGGTCAAAACACAATTTCAATAATTTTATTCTTCATGATCGAATTATCATAAATGTGATATCATTATAAACATCATCCTTTTTATTTTTAAATAATTTATAGTTTCGGTAAATCAATTTCAGAACAATTCATAACACAATTCAACACTAATGGTGTTATTATCAAGCGGAATAGATGCTTTTTATCCACATTCAATGACGAAAGATACCTTGGAATCCTTCTCGGAAATGTTCATATGAGACCACTTGAATAAAATTGAACCCTTAGAATCACTTAGAATGCCATAGCGTTTTATGGTCTCAGATATTCTTCTTCTCTCCCTCTGACTTTCATATGAAACTTATGAGCCAAGATATATTTCATGCTGGATCCTAAGACACCAAGGTGAAAGATTTTCCTTACTACGTGTTGAAATAAAGCTTATTCTCAATCCTTTTAGATTCTCCGATACTTCTTCTGCTTTTTGGATTTCTGTCACTGCTTTGATGAAGAAAAAAAAGATAACACATCATAGTTAACGCTCTATCGAATAGAGTCTTCCATTCTATCAAGTAAATAGAGCAAGAGAACAAGGGTAATTCATTCAACTCGTTAGTACAAGGTTTCTCAAGTATGATGTGCACATTATGTAAGATATGTAAACAAACCTGGACATGATAAATCAAAGTTAACGACAAATAAATCAAATTCATTATTATAATTTCCAGCAAAATCGTAATTCGATTTGAAGATTGAAAAAGAAATAGAGACAATTTTGAATGCAACTTTCTATGTGAATATTACAAATTTGGAATTTTTGAAAGGATCTGTTCGATCCAGTGATTATCAACGACGAGTTTAATAGATTCTGCTATACTGGATGTATTCTTTCGCCTATCGCACGGTGCATTCGTTCCTCCTTCGCTTTACTCAAAAAAAAGGAACAATAAAAAGATACATGTTTACAAGTAGCATTCGGATAATTTCAAAATATTATCATTCACAATAATAGTTTAAAAATATTTTATCGATGTATGATTACGTGTGTGATATTGAGGTCAACGGAGGAATATCATTAATGTACTTGTAAGGACGTACCTGTAAGTAACATTGAGAAATCTGAGAATTAAGGATGTTCTTGATTCAACCTTCATATTACTAGATAAGTAAACGAATGTTGAATATGAGATAGTTCTTTTACTCATTCATTTATTCACAAAATTTCAGGGTCGCTTAATGACCTTTTCAAACTTTCATCTCAAATGCCTGGATAGTTTAAAACGATCGCATTGTGAACCCATGCTGCTTCCTCTCTTAGATTTGAAGATTCGCATACGTTAACTATAAATGAAGACATAAAAAATACTGGGAATCTAATACTTAGAGATGTGACTTCCCTGTACCCATGATTATCTGTATTATTTTCATGAGAATTCATCAAGATTTGATAAATATGTTGAATTAATCACTCGTAACTTTGATGATGTGGATACTGGAGAATGTTGAAACTTCTTTTGGAATTTATTCTCTTTTTTCAATAAAGTGCTCGAGATGCGTAGTGTTTATGCTACACATACTATGGGTCTCATGTATGACTCTGAATATCTCAGTTATGGACTATGTTTAGTTCATATATAATAATTATGTATGAATATATGGTTTTTATATAAACCATATGTAGATCATACATGGATCCTTTTTATTAGAAAAATTTGAGTGCAGCTGTGATTTCCTCAATTTTTCGGTCACTATTCATCGGGTTGAAAATCTCTGAGGAATAGGTAGCTGATCTGTTTTGACATATCTTCATATTCTCAGGGTCGGCCTCATTGTAATACTTCGAGCGAAAAACCAGAAAACACCACCAAACTGCTTCACTTATCTAGCATTAGGTACACAATTACATGAACATCGCAATATTGATGTTATGGGTGAGATTGCCCCACCGTTTGTTGAACATATTTTCACATTTAAAGAAGAAAAGATTCTGAAAGTTGGGATCAAAATACAACATTATGGGTCTCCATAAATTCAAACATGCTTTGGAGAGTACAGGTGATAATTCTAAATTTATCAAGATTTTCTAAAAAAAAATTGGTACACAGTTCCCGTTATGACATTAAAAATTAATTAAATATGGCGTTGGTTGTGGAATCTTATATTTTCTCCGAAACAATTGCTGATATTTCTGTTAATTATTAGAATTCTGAAAAAAAAAATTATCTCTGGACAAAAAATGTAATTTACTGTAGAGAAAGAAGGAAAAAATTCTAAGAAACTGAAGATTCTCTGAAAAAATTGTGGCAAGTATGAGAAATACAAAGAGATAGAAGAAAAGTGTGGCGACAAGGAGGAAGGCTTGGAGGAAATGGGAGAAGAAGTGTGATCGACAAGGCTGCTTAATTAAAAGGTCGAAGTCCCGACGCGTACCTGTCGGCACCTGTATATTGAAATTACACAGTCTTTGAATCATGAAGAGCATGGATTTTGATGGACCAACCGCACTTTACTTTTGGAGGATTGAAAATTCCAAATTTTCATCACAAATTTCAATAATGTTTCAATTCGAAATCTTCTGAATATCACGCCCTTCAACCTCTGGCAATTCATCATCTTTCAATAATATCGATAGTTCAAAAGAAAAAAAAAAACTTGAGCCAGATGAGGCGGTAATTAGACACAAATTTGCATAATGCAAACGCAGGTGAGAAATAAATTGCTTGATCATGACAATGTGGAGAAAATCGGTATTAGAATTAACACCGCCCGGATTTTATAGTACACTGAAAAAAAAATTTATTCCAGTCAAATAAATATTTATTTGTCCTGTACCAAAGAAATATTCATGAGAATTAACAAAATATTCTTTGGAACCAGAATAATTTATTTGAATTAAATAGATGGTTTTAATCGTTTATTTGATTCCAATAAATTATTTTGGTTCCAAAGAATATTTTGTTAATTCTAACAAATATTTCTTTGGTACAGGACAAATAAATATTTATTTGACTGGAATAAATTTTTTTTTCAGTGTAGTCTATGAGTAAATTCGAAGTTCAAATGATCTTTCTGTCACCACCAATTGTTTACAATGAGGGTAATCAATGGCACTCGATATATATTTTATCAACAACATTCGAAAATTGAAAATTAGATTAGAAAATGACACATTTTTTTTTGCAGAATGGATATTGGAATCAATGTATCGAAATTTTCGCACAACGGTTTCTCCACAAAAATATGTCTAGGGGAAATTGATTTTCCTTCCCCATTTTGCAGTCAAGAATTCTCCTTTATTGATTGAATAGCCACAAATTTTCAGGAAAATGGAAAATGTTTACAATGGTTGCATAGTACCACGCGGGATCATGATGGAAACGCATATTATTCATTACATAGTAATAGTATAACGTCACTAAACCGGTCCGAGACCGTCATAATTACGCAGCAAATGACGTCATGGAATTCACGTCTTCCCCACCTCTGATTCTTTGGCAGCTCCGCTCGGTGATATTTTACTGAATATGGCGAGGCAAATGTTTTTCATTGAACTGTGGTATGTTACTTTCAAATGAATATATGTTAATGGTTAATAAACCTTCATTTTTAAGAAGCACATCATGATTGTATTCAAAAAATCGTTCAATCCTTTTTGACCAACTCGATAGAACAACAAAGTATGTTTGAGGTGTCTAAAAGACGTCTTATGCAACGAATTTCAATAAGTCGTAAATGTCGTAATATTTTCAAATTTCTAAAAGACATAGTTTAGAATTTTCAAAAATTAGACATCTCGAGGATGTTCTTAGATACCTGTCACTTGTTTTGGAGACTCAGAGGCGTTACGGGGTTGAATCAAAATCAATAAAAAATTCTGGAAATCAGTGAAATTTTGCTGGTAATCAGTGCCAAGTTTAATTACTAAGATCCCAGGTGGAAAAATCTGCAAAATTATACATAATTTACGTAGATTTATATTCTTATATATAATTCGAATATAAATTGCATTGAATTATGTATGAATCATATAAAATTCTGCAAATCGTAGGGATTGAGAATCTCGATAACATCAAATTCTAACAAAGAACAGGTTGAGAAATCCCAAACCACAAACTCACTTTCTTATTCGATGAAATTTTCAAGTGAGTATTTTCACTTCTCTTTCCACCCACAAAACAGAGTTCAAAGGCAAGTACAAATAGTCTGAATTCTGTATGAGGACGTTAAATTTAATCAATTTCATCTCGTGAAAAAAAAATGATTGAGTTATGAAGGATTTTGACTTGACTATTCCCAAAGTTAGAGACTTCATGGAAATTTCACGAGCGCTCTTAGAAATGTACGTAAACTCTGAATTGTCTCTTCAGAAAATCTGAGGGTACGACAAACCAACTGAATCCCCGTCCAACTTTCAGACTGACTATTCTTTGTATCCACAACATTGGAAAACACGTATCCTCGTAAGATGGAAAAGTTCCAGGAACGTTCACTAGAATTGCATAGACTGTCTGAACAGTCTGTTTTAGTGTTTTGAAACATCGAAAATTTTCGCATTCTTCTAATCCAGAAATCTTCTATCCCTCTTTAATCGACGTGTAACAAAGAACAACTAGGGGGATCATGACCTAGATTATAACTAGGGGAGTTGTCCTTTGTTACACGTCGACTGAAGAGAAATAGACCATTTCTGGATCCGCCACTGAATCCAAAAGAGCGAAACATTTATTTTTCCAGAACGAAGAATTTCGACCTACATATCACCACTCTGAAAAAATGCTCTCTAGAAATTTTAGACAGCAATACATGCTGGGGTGGAGTCAGTGTTGCTTAGACAATACAAAACAAATCAAACGAATAATACAAAAAATGAAAAGTGAAAAATGTCTTACGCAATCCAGGCAGAAATTTTCCGCGATTCAAAGGTGGATCATCCAAAGGCTTATCCGAGCCCAGTCACTCCAACTTGGACTCGAAATGGTTAATTTTCATTTCTATCCGGGAAGATTTTCCGATAAGTTTTAGACATTATGATTGTTAAGGATGATCATGATTCAAATGAAAAATTCACATGAATGGTTATGTATTCTAAAAATCCAGTTATTATGCAAATGCAATGAGAGAAAGGTTTAGTTGCTCCAATGAGATTTTTATTTACACCAAGTAGATTCCAGCTGGCACAAATGAAAGTCTAGTTGTATATACCTTATTTGTGGCAAATAACTTTTAGTTGGCGTGACTAAATTTCTTAATGGTCTGAAATTCAACTAGCCCCTTTTTCTTAGCGCGTGTTCTGTTTATCCCAGTTAGTTTGAATTTTAACACGATATTTAACGATACCCGTGTGGAAATATTTCGCTGAAAAATGTCTGCAAAACTATGAAAAATCTCTGAAAAAAAATGAAAAAACTCTGAGAAACTCTGACAAACTCTGAGAATCTCTGAAATTTTGATGAGAAATCTAATATTTTTGGGACATTCTTTACAGACTTTTTTCAGACTTTTTTCAGAGTTTCTCAGAGTTTTTTCATACTTTTTCAGAGAAATAGTAACGAAATTGCACTCTGAAAAAACTCTGACAAAACTCTAATAAATTGTTGACATTTTTCTGATTATTGAAAAATCCTGAAATTCAATAAATACATTCATATGCCGTATTCAAATATCATGTGTGAAAAAGTGTTTGAAAATTTTTTAATTTTTTTCTAAAAGTCAGAAAAATGTTAGCAATCCATCAGAGTTTTGTCAGAGTTTTTTCAGAGTGCAATTTCGTTACTATTTCTCTGAAAAAGAATGAAAAAACTCTGAGAAACTCTGAAAAAAGTCTGTAAAGAATGTCCCAAAAATATTAGATTTCTCATCAAAATTTCAGAGATTCTCAGAGTTTGTCAGAGTTTCTCAGAATTTTTTCATTTTTTTTCAGAGATTTTTCATAGTTTTACAGACATTTTTCAGCGAAATATTTCCATACGGGTATTTACATGGCCCTGTGTTGTGGATTCTTGGATTTTATGAGGTTGCTTTGAAATAATCCAAATGTCGTCGATCTATTCCGAAGAATTTATTCCAAGTTCATCCTTGTTTGGGTTTATAATGGATGACATAAATGTACAATCTTAGAGTGATCGGTGATAATATAAATGAAATACGATACTGAAAAGCGCCTTTTAGTATTAGTGTCTGACTTTGTATGTTCGTACTCAGTCTTAATTAATCAAAATGTTTTTCCTTGCATTCGAGTAAACTTATTACAGACTATATCGACTTCTATATACATTTTCCTTACTTTACGTGAAGAGCGGCTGACTTTTGTCTTGCGGGTAGAAAAGACTTGACTCAAAGTGACAAGACCGTATTACCTAACTATAATCTATAATCGAATGTAATCGGACGTGATCGATGATTGATCGCGAACTGTATTAGGGAAGGTTAGTGTGCGCGCCATATTCAAATCGAAATAATTAATCCTAACACCCTGAGTGGTCCTAGCCAACAACTGGAATGGTTCTTCCTAGGCTGACGTCAATCATCTGGGATTCTTAGATAAAGTGAATAAAGTCGAATAAAGTCAGCACCAAATGTATATTGTTTCTTTGACATCCACCTGGTTGAATTTATGGAACCATCTCTAGTTGGCTGTCATGTAATGCAAAACTGTACACCAAGTATACATCGATTCTCGAGAAATCTTGTAACTCGCGTATCAACATTCAAGGATTAACATTTAAAATTAGAAAATTAAATTCAATTAGCAATTCTTTCTCGGTATGATTTAAACATTCTTGAAGATGATAGGATACGATGCTTTCACTTTTTCTGATTAATTAAAAAAACGAAAGAAATTAATCGCATGAACATCAGCATATTTTTCCACTAAATTGTAATGTATCGATCAATCTCACGTCCAGTTTTCATTTTCAAACGCTTCAAATAGAGTTTATGACCCCAGATCATATTTTCAAATATATTCAATAAGTTAATTAATTTTACATTAGCTCTTGAAAAAGGATATCATGCAACAGAAGTGATTTTATCTTATTCTCTTTTTTGCATTTATTGAAATCTGATATTTGAGAATCTACTGTTTCAAAGTGAAAGTCAAAACTGACTCGCAAGCAAGTCTTTGAGGAACGAAAAGTTTCATTCGTGACATTATGGTTGTATATTCATGTTTTTTCTAATAATTTCCTTTCTATTTACAGGGGTTTCTATAATAATAATAAATTTTCAGACGTTATACATATAGACATGTGAAAAATTTCCAATAAAAAATCGACCTGAAGCTGTTACGTTGAGATACCAAAATTATGTTGCTCAAGTTTGAATTGTTTATTCACTGAAAAAAAAATTTCTTTCAACCAAATAAATAGTTTATTTGTCCTCTCTCCATAAAATATTTCTTAGAATTAATGAAATATTTAATCAAATCGAATAATGGGATGCTTCCCTCGAATGAATTGGTCTTCTAAACAAATAATTTATTCACCACAAGTGATCAGTTTTTGCATCTAATTGAATATTGAATTTCTACAAATAAATCTTTTATGGAGAGAGGACAAATACATATTTTTTCCAGTGTTGAAACGAATCATTGATCGCATAACGAGATATCCAGCTGTTAAAGACCCAAAATCTTGCAGCGCATTCTTCGATCGATGTTTTCAGTTGCAAAAAATGACAAATAGTCCATTCGAGAGAATAAACAACGATGATCCATCAAATTTTGTGAGTTTGAATTTCCCTTTCGTTTCTATAAACGATTCAAACTTCAAGAATATTCAAAATCTTTGATATGTATACGCATGGTGGAATGAAATATGTCCTTGCTCAATGAACAACAGAAAGACTTTATGCATCAAATGAAATCCTGATAATATCCATTTCAAAAGTTCTATTAGAATCACTTTAAAAATATGGGAACTGAGCATACCAGGATAAAAAAATGATAATTTTCAAATTTATTCGGAAAGAAAAACTTGACTCAGGTATAGTCTCGAGATAGTGAATTGTATCGCGCGTGTCAATCGTGTACTACTTACTAACAATTAATAGAATAATATCATGTGACTTCTGCGTTTTTATGTTCGTATTATGAAAGTTTCTGAACAGGATCGCACGCGTGCCAGTATGCTTACTTGGAATCATTGAGCAAGGGAGAGCATCGAAGTATAAATGTAGATGGCTGCGCGTATTGCATGATTGTACACAGTGACATTGATCTAGAACTGAAAAAAAATGAAACTTCTAAACTCGTTTCTACGCGAATTACCTATTCCCTTCGCTAAGGATTTTTACTGGAAATGTAGACAATTAATAAGAATTGAGTTTTAGAACGCTAAGTGACGTCTGCTGCATATATTTATGAATTATACCCATAGAAAAGACATGGTACATTTGCACTATAATCGTTAATGATGTGAAAATAGAATGCAAATATTCATCGTGCATCATAATCTTATTCACCGAAAACAATTTTATGATACCATTTTCAGTAATCCAAGAGAAACTAATCAATATCCCGTAACTTCATTTGCATTAAAAATCTATATATACATGATGATTCAGAACTCGCGCACCGTACTTCATCCCGTGTGGAAATTAATTCTTGGCGCCAGTTAGGGCCAAACTAGGCGTCCTTACTTTATTCCAGGCCCTGTTTTGATTACCTTCATAGGGCCTAGACAGGATTGTCACGCTCTCATTTCCAGGGCCTGTACTGTATTCCTAACTTGGGCCTATGTAGGACACCCATGATGGGGCCAATGCAGGCTCTGAAACTAGGGCCTTTGAATGTGTAATAAATTTTTGCATAGATTATCAAATTAGATGAATATCGCAAGGAGAGAACAAAATTCCCACCCGGGTAGAAATGATTTATGACATTCCCCAGTTCTATTCAGGGCCTGGTCAGGGCCTGGTCAGATTTGATCATTTGATATATTAAAATGATTATTTTGATTGTTTCTTAATGAATCAAGTACCTTCCAGTTCATACAACGTTCCCTTTTTTATTGTTATGTCTACGAGTATAAGGTATTAATTATCATTATGATTTTCCATCAATTCATTGATTATAAAATTTTTATCTCATTGAATTTATTCAGTGGAACCGAAACTATTGACTTTTATCTAATATCAAATGGAAAATTTCTTGCATTTCATTCCTGTGCTCGATCAAAACGACAGAAATTTGGCTATAAAAATGGATCTATGTAAAGACTTCGAATTGTAAATAGTTTAAAACTTTAGTTGAATAAAGAGGTTATATATTGCTGTTTTCAACCAAGGTTGGGTGCGCCTAACTTTTCAAAACAAGGGGAATATTGGTAATGCAGGTCGACCCTACGAGGGTTGTGTACAGGTGTGCTTAAATTAAAATCTTTGGGAGAATATGGAAAGCCTAGCAAGGCCCTATACGGGCTGTAGTAGGGTGCGCCTAAAATAAAATCTTTGGGAGAATACGAGAAACACAGCAAGGCCCTATACGGGCTTCAGTAGGGTGCGCCTAAATTTTTCAAACAGGGGGAAACATTGGAAATGCATCTTGGCCCCACATGGGTCTTGTATGGGTGGCCCTGGGTTAGAAAAATCAGGCCAAATATCAGAAACCCGACTAGGCCCCTTAGTGGTTAAGGCTAGGCCATCCTAAGTTTGGATACCCGATTTAAGCCCATACAGGGCCTATATTCAATACAGGACGCCCGGACAAATTTCCACACGGGATAGGCATATTTTTCAGTCAAGATTCAATAATTTCCCGTTAGAAAAACATTTTTTTGAGGCCGAATAACTCAAAAGCATTGTGTGCTACAAACCTCAACTTCATACTATCGGTTAAGTTGGAAAATGGCGGATCTCTGGAAAAAAAATTGAACTATTCTGTCATTCTTTGTTCCCAATGTTGCCAGAGTACCTTAATCAAATATTACATCTCAACTAGAAAAAAGTTACATTTCCAATTCAAAAGTGACACGATATTTTGACGTTTCAAAGGTTAACGTTTAAAAAAATGTTACATCCATGTTGCACGAGAGAGTCAAAAGTTACGTAAAATGTAACAAATGTAACATTCTGGCAACACTGTTTGTTTCAGAGCTGTAAAAATTTTAAGTCGCTGACTTCTGATTGACTGAAAGCCCAAAAATTTCAAATCTCTATAACTTTGAATTGAGAGGTGACAGAGTAGTTCAATTTTTTTCCACAGATCCGCCGTTCTCCAACTTAGCCGATGGTACCAAGTTGAGGTTTGTAGCACACAATGCTTTTGAGTTATTCGAATTTTAAAAACAATTTCAAAAACTAAGCCTCAAGAAAATTTTTTCTCCAACGAGAAATTATTGAATCTTGACTGAAGAATATGCCTATGAAGTACGGTGCGCGAGTTCTGAATCATCCTGTATATGTATATACATAAACCAAAATTCTCTACCTCTCCTCTTCTGCACACGGACAAAATAATTTAGCTGCAGCAGCTGAGTAGCTAGCACGGACACGGACAGCCATTAAATTAGCTCCTCCAGCTAAATTTTAGCTGTTACCGCAAATAAATTAACTATAAATGCAAATTGTTTTGCTGTAACAGTTAAAATTTTGCTGCAGGAGCTAATTCAATGGCTGTCCGTGTCCGTGCTAGCCACTCAGCTGCTGCAGCTAAATTATTTTTCCCGTGTACAAATTTTATTGATCTATGCAATGATTTCTAAGTCCGAGGATTTGATCTTCTATGAAATTCATTTTATTCTCAACATGTATGATATAATCTTGAAAATAAATCTGTCCGAAGTAAAATATGTATCCCTTCTCATGGACGCATAATGGTAACCGAAGGTTCGAATTTTCATGCGACGAACACGACTATACGCAGCCCTTGATTGATAATTAATAAAATCCTCTCTACGTAGTTTGATAGAGTGGTCGCTACGTGCCAGAGTCATACCATTGTGAACCCGTCAATTTCAGAATGATTCCCCACGGTATAATGCTCGATAGTCCACAACCCTTAACGCAACCCGTTCCGTATATGTGTGTGTAAGACGGATATGTATGCACTGCGAAGAATCGGATCGGCAAACATCCAAGATTATTGAACTTATCGAAACAAATCTTGAGAAGATGATATAATGTGTATGTGAGTTTAGAAATTCTGTGTGCTTTGAAAATTATTAATCATTTCGATTTGTAAATCAGAAGTGTTTCTCCAGATAACGTGGAACCGTGTGGCTATGGAAAATTTGATTTCATTAGAGCTGTTTTGAATAATTTGCTCCAGCGAAATTTACTTTATTCTGATCAAAACGCTTCATTTTGAAGCTTTCCTTCAGTTTTTTAGAAGAAAAATGAAGCATTTTTTCTAAGGGTAACTGTGCCACCACTGTATTCCTAGTGACAAACATCTTGCGAGGAAATTATCCCTGGCAGTATTGTTCCGGGAGTTACCATTACTGGCGATTTTCAAATCGCTATACAGAAAAGAAGGGAGAAATGATGAAATTTTTCGCCTGAGCTATTAGCATTTTGAACTTGAATTCACCTCTTCCCTCAATCCAGCCCTGTATCTAATCATTTTTGGGGGCAAAAGTAATTAGCTGTGACATGGACAGCCACTCTTTTAGCTCCTACTTTTTTTACCATGAGATGATAAATTTTAATATATTCCAACACATCATTGTTCCTCTGACATGACAAATGATTCCTCTAAATTTCCCTTCCTCGCGAAAAACATTATGTGGTTGATATTTGGATAGCTAAAAATTAGCTGTGGCAACAAAAGTTATTGCCACAGTAGTTAAAATTTAGCTTTGGGAGCTATTTTTTCACTATCTACACGGAGAAAAAGGTGTCTTGAGAAATACCATAATTTATGGATTTTTACCATAATTTAATAAAATTACCATAATGGCTGGGACTTTCATAAGGAAAGTACCATACTTCTTTATAAAAGTCCGAGAAATTGTGGGACTTTTAGAGGTTCGTTCACGTAAATATTCTGACTTGGGTCAGACCAACGCCAAAAATCTATGAATTATGATATTTTTTAAGATATCTTTTCTCAGTGCGAATATCGAATACGCGAAGTAGCTACCACAACTAATTCCGAGCTACCATAGCGAATTATTTTTTTCCGTGCTCTCGGCGCAGTTTTAGCAGGTTTTCATGCCCATCATTCTAACACGATATCGTGATGTATGGAATATAATTGGAATTTCCTTCAATTTTATACACACGCATGATTTTATTCCTGCCTCGTAATTTTATCACATGTAATACGTGTAAGTATATGATACGATACGCAAAACTTGTATGTCAACGCATTGTGAGGAAAAAAAGATGTAAGATCAGCAGGCTAATGAAAAAAACGCATAAACAGAGGCATTGAACTCACTGAACCTGATCCAGAACGTACAGATCAAAAGAAAAATTCACTTTTTTTGTGGTCTTTTACTTGGACACTTTGCTTTCACGTCACTCGCAGATAAACGATCATAATGAATGTACTTGAAACATATATCCATTCATTTCGAAGTTGCAACAATCTTGATTATAATGTGAGAATTCGTAGTACTGTTCTCTATTTTAATTGCTATTACCGTGAAAGTCTATTTCAGCTTTATATTTGATACAAACAATGAATTACCGTGATTCAAACTTTTCAATGTTCTAATATAACTATTCGACATACCTTGGTGGAAATATAATATATTGGAAGTTCGGGCGAAGGAGTGTCATTTTCATACTTCAAAAGCGTGAAATGACTGTCAATTCATGCATATTTGTTTACAATTTCTCCAACATCCCGAAGAGAACATGAAGCTTCAGCGAACGTTCAAATTAGATCTGTATAGATCGGATCGGAGGTTCATGAAAGCTAACTTTTAGATTCACAAACGTTTGTCAAAGGTACTACGAACGTTGAAATGTCCGCCTCAAAATACTTTCAGGAAACATAGATGGAACGTTCATTGAAGGTTCATCGAAGGTTTGACGAAGCTTTACAAAAATATCTATACTTAGATTGATAATTTATGTTTATTAAATAATTTATTCTACATATGAATTGTGTAAATTAATATAAGTATAGATATTTTTGTGAAGCTTCGTCAAACCTTCGATGAACCTTCAGCGAACGTTCCATCTATGTTTCCTGAACGTATTTCGAGGCGGACATTTCAACGTCCGTAGGACCTTTGTCAAACGTTTGTGAATCTAAAAGTTAGCTCTAATGAACCTTCGGCCCGATCTATACACATCCGATCTAAGCGTTCGCTGAAGCTTCATGTTTTCTTCGGAATATATGCCAAAAGTTTTTATGTTCAGAACAGACAAATTATTTTCCTCGTGGTAGCATTTTCGGTCTTTCACAAGACATCAAAATAATCTATGTCTATCTGTGAACAGTGCTGTCATTCAGTTTTTTATTCCCATTCGAATGAATGAGTACCGATTGAACGAGAAATTCACGATTCAACGAGTTGAACGTCACTTTCATTCAGCCCTAAATAAAAATTTTCATCCAAAAAATCAATCTTTTTTCAGAGCAAGATACTACGAGTTATTTATATTTCATGATGCTGAACGTGGTCTGTATGATATACGATTATGTTTGTAGTGAACACAAATATTCCTTAGATTTGGGTGAATAGTTCTCTTGAATGGTGTTCTTTTGAATGGATTTATTGCACAGAATCCTAGAATCATTGGCATAATTATTACTCGATGTTGGGAAAATGCTTAGACGACAGTGTAATGGAATTTCGATAAATGACATTCATATTATTGAAACAAATATTTTTGATTTGAAAAAGGAGTTGTATCGAACTATAGTTGTAGGTATTCAACTATAGTTTTTGACGTATCTACTGCATGGTTGTACTATCAGAATGAGTGATGCGTGAATACTATCAATTATTGTACAATCATTGATGCACAACAGTTACAGTAGTCTTCAATGCATGCGTCATTGGTCAATAATGTGTTAACTTATCATATAGTTAATTGTAAAATCGTGAACGACTTCAAAGTGTCCATGATTGTACAATCATTGAACCATTTTATGTATTTTCTGGGTAGTATTTATTATTCGTCTTCGTTGGAGATTCCAATATTTCTATAACATTCTACAACAAAATTCAGTGAATTCAGGCATTTAATGTTTTTAGGGAACTATTTTTCATTTCTCATTTCAAAATATTCAGAGTTGCAGTATTCAGAGAAGATGGATTCAATTCGTTCAATTGCATAACTTAAAACTGGAGGGGTTTCACAATGACCAGTTGAAAGGTGGAATTATTCAATATAAATTCCCTGGCGAAAAAAACCCCTTAAATCCCATTATATACCCAAAGAAGTGATAAGAAATAGTGAAGAATAATATGGCAATGACAAAAACGTACCGCATTTCTAATTGCTTTTGTGTTTTATCATAGGATTGCATAGGATTTAAGAGATTATTTTCGCCAGGGTTAATTGTATCGATCATGAGTGCTTTATTGATGAGACAATTTGAAAATTATATGTGAAATAATAATGTATCCTATTGTTGTAATTGAATTCCGATTCAATCTCACTCTTCAGAATTTTTAGAGTGAGATTTCACTTTCTAATTAGCCAGAAGTGAGCTTGTCAAAATTTGAAGTGAAATTTTCACTCTTTTAGAGTGATAGTCTCTAAGATTTGAGGTTAGAAACTCACAGTCGTTCACTAGCTCACTTCTAAGACTTGACGGAGTGAAACGCGTGATATTTCATTCTTCCAGATTTAGAGAGGGTTAATCAAGTCAATAGCCAATCTAGATTTTCTGCAATTGAATCTTCCATGATCAGCTATATGCTTTGTGAAATTAGAGTTTTATTTTTTGGTTTGGGTTGTGTTCTTCAACGTTTTGCTGCTTTCTTTGGAGTGAATTGTGCAGTTCGGCAATTGCATAGTAATTACTACATATTGGGCCAGAATTGAACTCTGAATTAACCAAAAATACGTCAAAAGAAATGGAATTATACACCACCAGTACAATTTCTCACGACCAAAGCTACAGATGAGGAGCTTTATTTCCTATATACACGTACATTTATAACTGATCAGTTCCTGCATCAAGGACAATATTGAATCTTCCTACTTCAAACACCTGAAATTTATCAAAAATGATAATATAATAACATCCGAGGAGACATCGGTAGGATCTTTAACGGTAACACCAAGACTCCCGAGATCTCTGAAAATCCTATGATCTTGAAGATTTAAATGGATTTATGACGGATAATATTGTTGAGAAAATAATATGAGGAAGGAACATAAAAGTCAATAAAATCTGAGATATGACAATAAATATTCTTTATGAGCAATGACGGAAGAGAGGAATTCAAATACATGTGTATCGATAGAAACAATGAAATGTGTGCAAACATATTTAGAAAGATGAATGTATACATACAATACATATGTAGATACATCTCTGTTAGAGAGCAATGAACCCGTCGGCCTTGGCTGTCAACGTCTCACTTTAAAGACGAAGACAAAGAAATAACAACCATCGCGTCAATTGGAATTTGCATTCAAATAGGAAGATAAGCAAAACAGAAGACTAGGCTGACATAATATATTAGCGAAATTGAATGAATTAAAACTAAAAGGATTATCGCATATTGATACTTTAGAATCCGTGAATTTTGATAAAATTTAGCCACCCATGGATGAAATTCTTCTCCACATTTTGCGCGAATGATGTATTGATCATTCGTAAGGCTTGGATGACAGTACCACGGGATTTAGTGATATTACTATTCATAAAAAGAATTAATTGGATGTTACAACAAGTTCAGGTTCAATAATACGTTATAAATTAAATGTAGAAATTTTCGCACGTGGACGAACTGTTACAACCGTTGTTACGATATGTTAAAGCGTTACCTTTAAAAAATTCGAAAATTCGCAGTTTATCGAAATGAGAGTTTTTTAGTCAACTTTGACGAGCACCAGAGGAAGAGTGAAGAAATTCTACAGAAAAGTTTGGAAAATCTTCCCTCAGGATTGTGGTAATGAATTTGATTACTCGAATGAATGATGAGAGAGTTTTATGAATTGTAGTTGGAATTCGTATGATGGAATTTATCTTTTTCAATTCAATTTGAGTTTCTTCAATAAAATATATTGCGTTAAAAAGAAACCGCAATGTTCTATACGAAGTTGATTCAAGAGAAACATTTATTGCAAAATTCATTTTTGTGGAATATAATATTAATGAAATGGTTCCTATAACCATCGAAACGTATTTCAACCCTAGAACGGGCACGTAAAAAACACAGGAAATTTCAAATGGCTGTAACTCATTCGAAACTAAACAGATTTCAACTCACTATGGGCGGTTTTTGTTCGTCAGGATGTATACTTTGAAAATATTTGGTTGACAAACCGCAGAGATAAAGAGAGGCTCGGATGCTGGGGTAGAAAAGAATGTCCTGGGGTTCTAAAAGACCACGCATGCCCCTTCTAGGGTTAATTACAGCTCACCTCACAGATAGTCGATAGAGTGACGATCTGTACAGTTTCATAATCTGAATATAGACTCATGACAACGATCCGTATAGCTTTAACAACCATAAGGGCAATCATTTTGACTATCTGTGGGGTTGGCAGTAATTGATATACGTTCAGCACCCCCCCCTGTCCAGAATTGTTGTTCAATAATTGTACCTAGAATTTGGCGAAGTGTGTTAATGTTATTCAAAAGTATTTAAAATAAGTTGATAACTGATCCCATGTCATCGATTAATTTGGAGCTTGTTCAAATCATGATGTCTCGAAGTGTTGAAAATCGATTCAAACCGTCCATATTTTATCGACTCATTCCAATCGTCTGCTAGAAATGAGACTCTTCGGATCTCGGGCATCAATCACCTTGAGCCAATTTGGGGTGGTTTGAGCTAAGATACGGCCTTGGATGTAGAGGTGGGCGAATCTTTACGAAGCGAATCTTTTGTATACAAAAAATGTTTAATTTGTTATCGAATTCTATAAAAATTTTATCAAAACTCGATAAGTATTTTACATAAAAGATTCGCTTCGTCAAGATTCGCCCACCTCTACTTGGATGGTCCAATTTTCGAAAACATAAATGTCCAGCTGGACTTTTGCACATTTCACTTCATACCCGAACGATATGAAACAATCCAGCTACCATGAGTTTCAAATTCAAATTTGGCTCATTTGAAACCCATCACATATATTTTGTGTCTTAGACAAGAATTGCTCTGGAATTTGTTTAACAGTATTGTGCAAGATATCTGAAACTTGTCTCCAAGATATCGCAAGGCACAAAATATTTACTGGGAAAGTGAGTTCATTTTGAGAAATCCGAATCGATGGAAAATCTTTATGGTGAATAATTTCTTCCATAGTGGCAGCATGGGAAAAATTTTCTGCTTTATATATAATTTTGATAATTATATAAAAATTTTATATAAATTATACTGAATTATCTACAAATTATACATAATTTTCTGAATTTCTCCACGTGAGTGTCCACATAGAAAAATTAATTTCTTCAAAGACAATGTTATCAGTTGAAAAATAATGAAAATTGATGGATTAAAACTGATGCCAATTTAATCAAATAAATTTGTGAGAATCTGAACATTGAATGCAAAAAATGTCGATCATCAATAACCGTTTTTCTTTGATTTATTTAAAAAAAAGGCTTTCCTTGCTCTGTTTATTTTAAATTCTTCATCATTTAACGCATTCTTACACGGAAAAAAATTGTCTATTATAAATTACTAGACTTGCTAGTATATTGCGGATATACTTGCATTTTGAAGTTATATACCAAACATTCTCTTCAAAAGTACCAGACTTTCTGGAAGTTATTGGTAGGATAATGACATTTTATAATAGAAAGTCTGATGCTTTTGATGAAAATGTTTGGTATATAACCTTAAAATGCAAGTATATCCTCAATCAGGGCCGTCTTTAAGGCAGGGCATACCGGGCCCGAGCCCAGGGCCTCCTACAAAAGGGGGGCTTCTTCGTAGAGAATCGTTGAGATTTTTATATATTTTCTTTAGAAAGGTTACTTGAACAGAATGAAATTAAGTTATTTTGAAAATGAAATTAATTCTAGATATACAAAAAAGTGAAAATTCAGGTAATACTTATTTTAAAGAGAAATTATAATGATCAATGTTAGGGTGGTTTTTTAAAAATTTCAAGATTCTACGTCTCCTTACATGGGCCTCCACTCTAAGTAGGCCCAGGGTCTTGAAGCAATGAAAGACGGCCCTGTCCTCAATATACTAGCGAGTCTAGTAATTTATAATAGATAATTTTTCTCAGTGTACAATGTTTATTTGGCTTCTCTTATGATATTCGTTCAATCTGCCTTTTTCTTTGTGTCACATGCAAAGGGAAGAATCAAAAAGTATTTCCAAGAATTGAACTCAGTGCTTTCTCAAAATTCGTCAGCCGTTATTGAGCGTTCATTCTCCTATGAGCTTAAGAAACTCTCAAGGAGTTTTAAAGAGTTGAGGTGTGAATAAAAAAAAAGGAATGAATCACCGCAGTTTGTATAGTCAAGCAGTTTTCTTGTATATTACAGCTAATTAATTAAAATCATCGCTTTACTGATATTATATGTATATGTCTGATATCACCTTTAATACGGTGCTAATAACTTTGAATGGAAAACTTGACACATTAATTACAATATTCCTGCAAAAAAGTATTATAGAATCATGACCAATGTTTTGTTGCTTTCGAACAATTTTTATTTTGAATAAACAATACGTGTTTCAAGACATATTTCAGACGAATTCAACATAGCTCAGATGATATTTTCAAAGAATTGAAAAAAACTCCTTCGTATGAGCACGTATGAATGCACAAAGTTTCAATTTCTTCGAAGCAACAATATTTCATTCTCTGAAGTTCAATTCAAATAAAAACATGAAAAAAGTTCAAGTAACAGGGAATGTATGAATTTCCGTTTGAAGAAAGAACAAAATTATTGATTGATATTCGTGGAGGTACGTTGGATCAATGAGAAATGTATGTATGAGGTGGAGGAATGGAAGAGCAACGATGAAGCTCAGAGACTCTATATGGGATTGAGTCGATGTTGGCCAAATTTCCATTCATGGTTGAAAGCAAAAAAACAAACAGTCCGCGGAAGATGATATCCCCCCCCCCCCCCTCCCCGACGCTTATAAATGCAAAATACCAGAATTTCTGGGGGAGAATCCAACACTACAAACTCTGAAATTCCGAATGATATGAGACCTATTTTTACACCTCACGTGAATTCAGATGAATTATCGCCAAGTGAGGTCATAATTAGAATTTTGAGTAGAACAATCAATCGAGCGCTAATAAAAAACAATATTCAACTATCTAAGGTGAACGATCAGATAATGAACGATCGAACAACAGATGTTGACGACAGATGAATTTTTCCATACCCGTGTTTTTTGAATCATTTGAATCATTCAAAAACAACAGACGTGAAAAACTTTTTTACATTCATTAGAAGTATACAACGGGAGAAACATTATCGAGAGTTCATCGACAAAAATATACCGACAGTAAAATTTCTTGGGAGCAAAGAAGTACGTCTTTCAGCGATGTTGATGACATGTTCGTTCGATTTTATCAAATATTTGATCAAATCAAAGAAACGAATTGTAACAGTATTAAATTGAAAAACCCTGTCTTTGGCGTTAACGGGATACAGGATTAATTTGATTGAAGATGAATTTTGTAATATTTCTCTTTCAGGAATACGGTTTTGAAGAGTACTTCAACTCCTACGATATTTCAGATGGAAACATTCTTGTAAGATCCAAAGGTCATTAACTCTCATAAATATGAAATTATTCCTTTCAATCTATCGATCATCAACACTTGAAATCAAAGTTCATTCATAATAATGTGTATTCCAGCATAATATGAATCTTTGAGACTGGGTTTGAATATGCGAAAGTTCAAGTTTCAAAAAAACGAGAATACCATACTTTGAGGAGAAAATCGAATGAAATTTGAAACTATTCGAAGTATGAACTAGCATGCGCAGGAAAAATTGATAGATGCTCATATAAAAATATTGAGGTTCCACCAATGTTGTCGATATAATATAGCTCGGCGCAAAGCTGATAGCCAAGGTTGGGTAATCTACGTACACATTTGAAGAATTTTTGTTACGTATACGCGATTTCTGAATCAAACAATGAGCTTTCTTCGACTTGGTTGGTAGTGATTGTTTATCAATAATTGTAGATCATGAAATTAAAATTGTGTTCTACACACTGTAAAACACTTCTGAAAATTTTTTATAGTCACTTCTTTCTGAATTTCCAGAGAAATTTTGCTGAATTTTAAGAAACATGATTGAGTATTCAGAATACCCACCCAACACAGTTTGTCACAGCAACGTAACGGCGACAAACAGTTTTGTTACTGGTGATGTAACCTGTTTGTTACAGGCAATTTCCTGGTTGGTAGTAATTTCCCACTGAACGGATGTAACCAGGATTTAACCACCACATCGTAGATTGGACGTCGTTATATCTCTGCGATGCTGGTGTTACGTAACATGTAATAATCTTACAAAAATAATTTGGTTAGCGCCATGATGCCCTTTCCGTGTTGGAGGACGAGATTCATATTCGCCAATAACATTGAATAATGAATTGATGAAATATTTCACAAAATTTTGCTACGAGAACCTTAATTTTCCCTTAAATATGTTTTCTAAACTATTATAAAAAACAATTATTCGTATTTATATTCGTAAATTTTGTATGAAATTCGAATGTTACAAACTTTATCACTGAGATGTTGCGTTGATTTTAGAAAATCACGTGTTACGTAACACCAACATCGCAGATATATAATAATGTTTCCATGTGTTGTGGTGGTTACATCTTGGTTACATTCTTTGAGTGGGAAATTACTACTAACCAGGACGTTGCCTGCAACGAACAGTTTACATTACTAGTAACAAAACTGTTTGTCGCTGTTACGTCGCTGTGACAAACTGTGTTGGGTGGGTACGCTTCGAAATTCAGTTGGAGTTGCTTAAAATCTGATGAAATTTATCTGAGAATTGAGAAAACAGTGGATGTAAAAAATTAAAGTCAAATTTACTGAATTTCATTTGAAATTGAACATTTTCAACAACAAGAACAACAACAACTTCGCTGATCCATCATTGATCATAGGTTGCGCCACGCCTGGTCCATCCTTCAACCGATGTTGTCTGAGGTAAAAAATACGGATTTTACACGAGGATCTCTAGTGCATGGTGGGTCTCTGCTCGAAGCAATAGGCAATCTTCGGTAACAGTAGCTTGGCCCAGTTTAATAATAAGTAATAGCTTGGCTCAGCTTGGGTGGTAGTTTGACCGCACTTGAGGGCTAACTTGGCCCAGGGTGAAATTCCCTTCTCCAGCGGTAAATTGCAATCAACCTTACCAGAAGTTTGCTTATTACTTGCGAATGGCAAACCAAGAATTCAATTAATATATATGTCTCCTCTGAAGATGCCTTAACTGAAAGAATTCTTCACCTGTTTTAGGACGCGTTTACTTCAACGTTAGGACCACCGAGTTTACGTCATTCATTAGTTTAAACTGAGCAACAAAATTAAATACCAAACTTCTCTGAATTCTCTAACATTGATTTCATTCATATAGAAACTAGAGTAAAGTGGAGTGAAGATGAGGCACTTTCCCGATCCAGTACAGCTTGAAATAATAAATGAAATCTCATTCACTCAAAGATAATATGAAGATTCACTTAAAATCTTCATATCTTCCTTGAATGAACGAGGTTTCATCTATTATTTCATGCTGTGGCGGAGCGAGAAAGTGCTTCATTTTATCTTCATTTACTTGAATAGGTATAATGTTTCATTTTATTCTCAACTACGATAAAAAAATAAGAGTAAACATTGGTATGAGAGGGGCATAACATTTCCGCAAGATTACGACGGTGTTGACTCATCCCTGCACTAGCAGAAAAATCAACTGGTTGGAACATTCGTGGTCGCAATAACTTGAAATCTGGTTCGATTCACCAGGAAATGTGATTGTAATGTACAGGAAAAGTGGTTGAAACCAAAATTAACCATATTTTCCAGGTTAGAAGAACCAGATGTTTTTTTTCGGGCGATAAATCGATAATCGAATCAGATTTCAAGTTATTACGATCACGAATTTTTCAACCAGGTCGTTTTTTGTCAATGTGAGAAACCAATTTTCGTATGGTTTGCCATTGATAGCACATCCTTATGGAAAAGATCTCATAGAAACTGATACGTGGAATTTATGAGACTTTATGAGATTTTATATGAGCATTTGTCCAGGGGTTTATGAGATTTTATAATGCCATTATGCGAATTAATAAGCACAAAATTGGATTTTATCAGGTTTTATAAGCAATCGTGGAAAATCTCATAAAGACGTTTAAAATGAAAATTCCCTATGAGATTTTGGTGTGCTTTTGTCCAGGAGTTTATTAGAATGTATCAGCATTTATAAGAACTTTTCAACAGGGATGCTACTACATGCCCTTACATGTTGGGTTTCAATTTTACAAACTATTGAGCTGAAGCTGAAATGATATTATCACTTCAGAGTTGTGCCACGCGTAACTTAGGATGATTTGAATTTATATTATTGTATTGGATGTAATGATGAATGAATATAAAAATATCTTTCATACCCTTGTCAGTTCAGTGCAAAAGAACTTAAGTTCACTCAATCTCTCACCGAAAATATGGGATGAACCATCGATGACAAGCAAGTGCTTATTGTTTATTTACACATACCTTATATGAACTCTTGATTTTTGCAAGGTCAACTTGTTTCATCACGATGCGTCTTTCGTGCTAAGTTGTATTTTATATTATTGATATTGAATGTTGAACGTGGGTATTAATTACTATACTTTCTAGCACCTTGAGAACAGATTCGTGCTTCAAAGGCACGTATCCATCAATCCTTTCAAACTACATATAATTTGTAAAACGAAGTAATAGAATTCAATTACTCGATGAATAAATTCATTTCAGAAATATTTAGCATGAATCATTAAATGGTATCCAGGTATGTGTTACTTTCAATTTGTCCAATGGCAAATGAGTCTGTGTCATGTGTTTTTTTGTTAACGATTGATAAACGAGGAGATAAATTCGTGTAAATATCACGGCGTAAACGGATTATCGTTATACAGTGGATCAAAAAAGTATGAACTGTATAAAAATTATTCAAAATCTCGTTGTTAAAAAATAAATTTTATAGAATTTATCCAGTATCAGCGCAATTGACATTCTAACACTGAGTCTTATCAAAGACATTATTATCGTTCCTTCATTTTTTCTGTATTTCTGAATCAACCGGCGATTTCAAAATTACCAGTGCTGGTAATTCTGGCAATGGTACTGCGCCAGTAGCTGGCCATTTTATAACTTCCACAGGTGACACTATGTCTTCCATACCTTTCAATCAAATGTGACTAAGTTACTTAGAATGATCAAGAATAGTTAGGATGTGAGCCATAAAATGCGGGAGTTCATTTTCTAAGGGATTTTCACAATAAAATCTACCTTTTTTTTTATAAAAGCTGCGAGAGAATACTGGTTTCCTTATAAATCACCGTTCTACGTGAAGGTTACTTCTGGATATGATTACATTCTATCAGAGATTAATAGCAGAGATTGCTAACGCAATGTTAAAATCATGGTCCGTATCACGTTTTTTTCTTTTGAAGAAAAATATATGATTGGTTGAATTTTTCTTCTAAGTCAACCATAGTATGAAGAGATGAACGGAAAACGTGATACTGCCAATCAGAAACTGGACTATGGTTTTCATATCTCGTTAGCAATCTCTTCAACTCATCTCTGATTCTATATATGAGGTGATTTCACGAATGAGGAAGAACCGATCATTTGGGAAGATTTGGGTCTTCGAAGGATGCGAAGGATCATCATTTAAAGCGTATTTAGTGCATCAACTCTTTCAACATTGGTCGAACACATGGATGTTTTTATATTGTCATTAGGTTTTTTTCTTGCTGTTGGTTGCTTTTGGATTGTTGATCATGCAATGGCTTGTCAGCATTGTACACTTCCACCCCGGAAGCTCAAAATTCATAGCATCGTATACTTTTTTACTATACATTTCTGTAATTGAAATCAAAATTCACCAATTGTAACTCAGGAACTCCACTGGATATCCTTCTTCAAGTTTTCACATGAACTCTAATTGAATTAACTTTTTGTTGTTTCAGTTTGAACTGAGATATTGAAACTACCCTCACAGCACTCCGTTGTCATGGAATTCCATGCTGTTACACGCAGAAAACAGATGTGTTGAAAAGTCCCATAATTCATTGAGAATCAGCGCCAGTCTGTGACAGATAGAGTTTTGATTTGAATTTACTTTTTTAAAAAACTTCCATAATTAGATGTATTTCTACAAGAAATTATGGTACTTTTGGAGCTATATTCAGGTAACTAATTTCATTCATCCCAGACTGGCGCTGATCCTCAATGAATTATGGAACTTTTAAAAATATATTTTTCACACACTCTGGATCTCTCAGATGGTGATTTTCGAGCCGAGTCCAAGGAACTTTCCTTGTAGTAAAATATTGGGAAATACTTAGTTTTCAAGTTATGGAAAAAATAAATCAACCTAAGTTAACTGCCCCAAGAGAAGGTTCAAGGAACGTTCGATAGAGGTCTATTCAAGGTCCGGACATTCGAAAGTCCATTGAATATTCCATGAACATGAATTTACGTACAGTGAACGTCAATTTACCTTACGAAGTTTGCGTTCTCTTGACGTCATTAAAGCTTCAACATGGCGAGTACATTGTTTTGGTTTTATTTGAGGAATCAGTTCCTGAAAGGGTGTGATTTGTTTTTGATCACCGTGCATAATCGATTTCTAATGAAATTTGATACCAAATTTCTCACAAGCCGGAAAAATATTGCATAATACGCTGTCAATTCTTGAAACGAAGGGAAGGATATATTTTCAGAGAGGCGCGTACAATTCTTGACGAAGTTTTTTGTAAGAAATGTCTAATTACCTGAATCCTAATCATCGAAGAATATAATATATTCCAGATAAAACATGCCATTCCGAAAATATCATTTTAAATAGAATCTTCTAGACTCACTCCAGTTATCGATACTTGATTGATGCTGCCGGTATCGCACAATCTGAATACGCGCGGAAGGCGTGGATAAACAATGAGCAAAAAAGCGTTCAATTGAATTGAAAAATGTCGACAGTTTGACCGATGCGAGTTCACACCCACATTAATGATAATTTCAATCAAGTATTCATATTAGGTTGAAAGATAAAAAATTCATTGACTTCATGATTCATCTTCGAGTATCGAGTCTCCGATGGATGAAAAAACAGAACAGGTACACACACATCCAATAGAATGAACCCGATGAATGTTTTATGATCACCATTTAATAGAATTCGTGTTAATTATCAAAGAAATATGTACATCAACAAATATGGAATTCTATAAATCACAGATTTTTTTATCCTCCTTCTACTTTCGTAATCCGCCAGTAAGTCTATCAATAATCAACGAGGGTATCTTGGATCTTGATTAAGCTCCAATTACAGTCGTCATGTCGGAGTATTTATGAATAAATTCCCCATCCGTGTCATCTATCAAAAAGATATTGTATCAAATAGCGCACGAAATATAGTCATTCTCATCCTTCTCATCTCATTCGAACTCGCCGATATCTGAAGATGAAGCATGTTATTTACGGATTCATTCATTATTTTCTGTGAATCATAATAACGGATTCACAGTATTATTATAATAAGCCTCGCGTAGAATAGAAATTTTGTACAACTCAATTCATATTGGTTTCTATAATTTTTTGATATTGATGATCGATGAACCTCATTTATCAAATCAATCTCTTCGATTCGGACGATTCGGAAGAATTTCATTTGGAAATTTACCGTGCAATTTCAGTAATCGAGAGACAATGAGGGATCTTTAAAAATAAAACTTATAGAAAATATCACTTTCAACTGTTTAAAAACTCATTCATTTTTACAGGCTGCGCAATAATTTTTCAAAGAATTTTTACTTGTCCTTCAATTACTTGAATTTCACGATAATTTTTAGACCACAATTCTTTCAGTGCATACAATAAAAAGTTATCTTGATTGCATACACATTGTCTCATATGCAACGAAAACAATATTTTTCTTGTTCCAAATAAACTCACTTCGAATTGAGAGTCAATTGTTTCAATTCAAGAGATTCTCTCAATTCAAAGCAAGTTCATTTAGAACAAGCAAAATCTTGTTCTCGTTGGAATTCGTATGGAAGGAAAAGATCTGATGTAAACATTGAAAGGATTACAAGTACTTTCGTGGCCAACTATCGAATTCTTAGAGAGACAAAGCAGAAATTCGTAAGAAGTTAATAATGAATGTGAGTGTTCGCCTTGAATAACGAGACCTCGATATAACACGTCGATTTATACTGCTACTAAATTGCGATCTAAATAAACATATATATGTATAAAACATGAAAAAATAGAATGAACAGAGATCGAATGATTCTTTTATCAGTTCAATTACTATAATTAAGCACCTTTCTGTGATAAACCGGATATAAGAGATTTGAATGGAACTAAGGTGAGGATGCTTTCAAGGTTTTTGATTCGTACCTATCAATTGATTTCCGAGACAACACAACTGTGAGATATACTCTTCCAATTACTAATTCATGTGAAACTTAGAATAAGTATGGAACAAAATACACAGAGAATTGCAAAATTTGATCCTCAATGAAAATAACACGAAAATTCAACTCCGCGATTTTATTGAAGAAACTGCAGAATATTTCGAAGATTTCACGAATGCCATATAACATTTATATGGTGTCCCAACATTGGCGGATCGTACAGCACAAATATCCCTGGGGGAATATTTATCCATCGGGAATATCCAACCATCGAGATCGAGCAACGTTCCTATATTCAACGGAATATTGTTCAAAGCTCAGCTTTTGAGAATATGAAAGATATAATACACACTATTCTGAAGTTGAATTTCAAATAAAAGCATACTGCGTTCAACAAACCATTTTTGATGAATTTATAATGAATATAATCTAGAAATTAAGCTCTCTGAATTCTTTGGAGTGAATATTCACTCTTCAAAGAGTCAAAATACTGCAACTCTAGAACGGAGTGGGAGCTCAACTCTTGAAGAGTGAAATTTCACTCTTTGAGAGTCAATATTCACTCTTTTTCCTAAGAGTGAGTTTTTCACTCCAAACATCAGAGTTGATTTCCACTCTTATAGAGTGAAAATTCACTCTTTAAGAGTGAAATTTTTCACTCTTTCGGAGTTGCAGTATTTTCACTCGGCAAGAGTGAATTTTCACTCCAAGGAATTTAGAGAGAGTGAAAGTTCTATTAGAATGTGTCCCGATGACACTCAACTAATGCAACACAAAGGATTTTTTCCGAAGTTTTGAGAGCGATTAAAAATCATGAATTCAAGGATTCAATCAAAAAAACAGAACAAAGAAAGTGAAATATGAGTGATAATTAAATTTTTGGCCATCAGGCAGGTGTTTTTGTTTTTCTTATTTGAAACAACCGCGTTAATACCATTCGTTTCATATCTAGATATGATTAATTGAAAATCATTGAATTGTTTTCAATTTCCTCATATATCATATCATGTCAAGACAATATCTTATTCATCTTACATCGATGCTTGATGGCTATAAACATTGTGGCCTTCTAATATTGTCTCACGATCGAGTATGTTTTTATGCGAAGAGCGTAAAGTTTTGAAGCTTATGATATCGATTCATGATTCAACTATTAACGCAACGTTGTTCCATTCATCGCTACATTTTACCTTAAAATTCCTCATGGTATACATATTTATTCAAGCTTTTTCTCTTTCGTATCAAGGCTGATCTTAGAATTGATCTCTTTAATGAAACTATGTATGTACTAAGAAAAACACTGTCACAAAGAATAATTCTTTGTGCCGAAACCATTCCTTTTCCTTCGTGAATAGCTCAAGGTTAAACCATCTTGATCCTGAAACGAGAGCATTTATCAATACAATTTAAAATCATAGGTTTTTATTCATGATATCATTCTAATTGGTATTTTATTTATGAGCTCAGAGATTTGAAACTAAGAATTCTGTAAATCGAGGATCATATGATTCAAGATAAGACTTGAATCATTTCGAAGTTTTTAATTCAGTTAGGTTTCAGCTGAAGCAGGTGATCCAGTGAACCTCGTCGCGCGATTGTCAACTGCATATTGATAGAAATAACTGAGCAAGCTTCTTTCAACATTGCCATGGGATTGGGATCATAATTTTTTTTTTCCGTTGTATTGAAGCTCTCGTTGTAGTGAAAAATGAGCGATACGTAAGAATTACGTTAAAAAAATTCAACTGCAGGCATTGAAAAGGATAAAATGGCTTACAAGACACAAAGAGGTGAATAAAAGAACTTTGAGTTCATATGCGATATTGAGAGCCGATTTGTAATATAATCTAAACAACATCATCCGCAATTATGATTAGAACAAAAACTTTCCCTGAAAATTCAAAGAGAATGGCTGTCACTCTCGCATGAGTTTTCACTCAATTATACTAAACTTCACACTGAGGGAAATTCGCATCAGTTGAATCAACAAGTTAAGACAATCGGTTCATTTTAGTTGGAATAATCTGGAAAAATTAGTTATTGCAATTGCAAGAAATATTTTAACTAACAATAAAAGACGGTTCTCATGTTTTTCAACCAACCTGATCAGTTAAGATGACTCTCTATAGTGCCGCAGGATTTCTCTCTCACTCAATTGTCTTTCTGTAATAGAGCGAGGAAGACACCATTCGACACTATTGAGATGATTTACTGTAGATACTTGGTAGATTTGGTTTAAAATAGTGTTGTAACCCTGGAAGACGATCAATCTATGTCTGAGCTTCCAGAAAACTCTGTAGTTTTATACAATATTAGTAAATCGAAAAACTTCTTAAGAATTGCCAACAGGGATTCATTTGTTTAGCTTCCAAGACCAAATTCCTTTTGACTTATCAGAAAGGTTATCGAGTATTGATTTAGTGCATTTATATTTTCTACGTACAAGTGTTTTGGTTCTCTTCCAGGAAGAAGGGAACTATAATGATAAGATCATATACCATGAGGTCGAAAATGAGCTAAAAATTAATTTGCATGAAAATATCTTCACACTGAGAGAAAACAAAGCGTAAAAATTACAATCTTCATTAACAGATGGAAGACATCGCGGATCATAGAAGATAATTGATCCACATTGGTTCAATAAATTACTATTTAAATAGTAATTTTGTTTTTTTAAATAGTAATTTATCGAACTAATGTTGAGCGATTATCTTTTATGATCTGCGATGTCTTCAATCTGTTGATAAAGATTGTAATTTGCACGCTTTATTTCTCTCAGTGCAGATATTATACTTTCATTGTTTGGGACATCTAATTCAAGTTTTCTATTCAAAAACGAAATAAAAGTTCCCAAGAAGTGAGAAAAAACAAAAACTTGATAGATTATTTTAACGGGAGTTGAATGTAAGAAAACAGAATCATCTCACAAACATTCATTGGGCCTGAAATCAACTCAGAATAAGTTGAATAATCTCTGAGAACCGTTCAACCGTGGGTCGAATGCGAGTTAATCTAGGTATATTCAAAAAAATGAATCCATTTCATAAGTTTTGAATTTAATCAAAATTCCTTTGGACAGGAAACATTCTGAAGATCTTTTGTTTATTACTCCACTGAACGTTTCTAAGATTTTCAGAATTTTCTGAAGCAAAAAAATAATCGGTATAAATATTTTGTTGAATACAGGAAAAGAAATGGTTTTAGACGCTCATCAGGAATGTGTTCCTCTCAAATGAGTTTTTCTGAATGATTATTCCATCAGTGTTGTTCAAGTTCAACTAATTTGCCATTCTAGGCCTTGGCATTTCCCTAGGTAGACCTTGATTGACTTCAGAGATCCCTCTAAGTCTAACGAGGAAACTATACTTTTTGTTTACCAAGACTGACGAATCTTCGATAGAAATCATGCTCCATAATCATCAGAGCAGTTATTTTAAATGAGTAGCCTTTTTCATGAACACAGACTTCGAATTTTTCTATACCGAATCTATGAGAATTCACAAGTGTATGAAAATATTTGACGTGACTCTTGTAAAAGAATCTGCTCGTGGATACTTATTTTTATTGACTGAATTTCATGATTATCCATACACCCTGATATATTTTGTTGTATAAATATTTTTATCATCCCCTGATATCGAGCAGAGCTTCACGAATTTAACTCTCTGAAATTTTTCGGAAACAGCTGACAATATATCTTTTCGGGAAGAATACCGGTAATTATATACATCATACATAAAACATGAATATAAAAAGACCCTCGGATACTTTTTTTTTGTTCCAATCACATGAATGAAACAGCGGTCGGTATGACTTTTTGAACAGATTATGTGAGAAAAACCAAGTAGACAAATCAGATGAATCTACAATCCTTATGTAAATTATGTTAGTTGATTTGCAAGATCAGTGTAAGTATTTCGAAGAAATGATCCATGCGTTTACCATAGAAGTGACGGACGTGATCAAGGAGACCATTTAATTTCATGGAATAATGATAAATTTCTGTATCATATGTACTTTCTCGTTTTAAAATCAAGACTTTTATGTCCGGTCCAGAGTTGGGAATGGTTACAGAAGGGGAAGAAGGAATGCAATGATGAAATACGAAAACAAATTTCATCAGATCATCTGTAGTTTTGTTTCTCAACAAAGATAGGTGGAAGATCGGATGGAAAAATTAGTATGAAGACGAGTAATTGTGCATTTCGATGGGTAAACAAAGCATTGGAATATACATTCAGAAAATATCAAGAAAGTTTATTCTTGAATACTGCCAATAATACACATTTTTGGTTCCAGCTGAAATTTTTCTGCAACCACACGGAAAGACCGAGTTCATTAATATTCAGAAAAAAGACTGTCAATTTAGAAAAAAAGAAGATCATTGAAGAATATCATTTGTAGTAAATGTATCATGAGTTGATAGTTCCACTGTGAGAAACACTGTGAAAAATTTTCTGAAAATTCAGACCGTTTTTGTAATTTTTTTACAGCAACAGATCTGGTTTGTCAGAAAATTTTCCTGAATTTGCAGATTTATTCTGAAAACTGATCCATATTGTTCTCAAGTTCCAGAATGAATCTGAATATTCCGAAGAACTTTCTGAAAAAATCGAAATAAATAGATTTTCTCTAAAACGCAGCTAAAAATATTGTGTTACTCACAGTCCACTGAACATTTGTGTTGAAAACAACATACAAAATCTTCAATTCAACAGATTTTCAGAGTCAACTTGACGTTTTTGTGTTGACAAGAAAATGCTCGATCGAGTTGATAGATTTTTGTGTTAATATTCAACATAAATTGCGAGTGACCGTTTCGGACATATACGTGGACAATGATTCAAACCCGAAAAGATGGATCAACTCCTCAGGGCGAGAAAAAAATCTTCCATTTCAAATGAAGAAACAATTTCTCCACGATTAGGACATAAAATTCACTATTATTATGAAATTAAAAAAATCTTCCTAAGATTTTCAAAGCGTTATTATGTAAAGGTCAACAATTACATGGCCTGAATGAGTTGAATATTACAAGGAATTATGAAAATCGAAATCTCAAAATATGATAAATCTTGAGATATGAAGAATAAAATGGAAATCAGAAATAATGTAGTAATACACAGAATTAAGTGCGTAGCCATTAAGTTTAACAGGGTCGTTATTTTCATTGATGACATTTCAATTTGTGTGACTGCGGAGTTCAGTCCGTTATTACATCTATTGCTCTTTTTTCTCATGAAGATAAGATCAAATACTCACTCCGGTACCTTGAAAATGCGGAGAAAAGTGGTTTTCTGTACGATGTATATGTTTGTTGGTTTGCTATTGAATGATGTACCTATCAGGATGCTTTATAGCTAGTTCACGATAATTGTTCTATGAGTACACAAAAATCTAATTAACTTTCCTCACGGTAGGTTCGTTTTCTCAGTAACAATCTTCAATGAAAAAGACTTCCCAGGAATACAGAATACATGAGATTTACTGACGAGTTCAATAAAATATGGGACTATCAAAATTTTTCGTAATGTTTATAAGAGTTCTAGTAAAATTTATGACGATCGCAGTTAAGATTACTACCGCGTTTGTAGATTTGACTAAAGTTCTAGTTTATATCAAGAGAAGAAAAGAAATTTCACCATCCTCATTGGTAAATCTTATCAAACAAATTTTTTTCTAGGTAAGAACAAAATATTTGATTCATACTTGAAACTCCTTTTTGTTCAATTACAATTTTCATCAAAAGGCACTGATTCTATTTCGTTGAATGTTGATTTTGATTATCCACCAAACTGTATCCTAACCCATGTGTGTATGGACCAATGGCCCAATGATGGACCATGCCTGGCACAAGACCTGCCGAGACTTGTCTTGAACAATTCACCAAACTTGGCCCAGGCTTGGAAATGATAAGATCAGGACAAGCTTGGGCCAGTGGTTTTGTCAGGCCCGGTTCAATTAATTTACCAAACATCAACCGATGCTTCTTTGATCGCAGGTGTGGATGAAAAAAGTAATTGATTCATATTTCAGTTCATGACTTTCTCACTCAGAATAACGTACATGAATTATCTTGAAACGATAGCAAAAATGTGACAAGACTGGGACAAGCTTGCATGATCATTGGAAAAGTTGCGTTCTTTGATATTTCAATCAATTTTGATTTTATTGTTGAATTATGCTCAAACTAAACTAATAGAATCTTACTAAAATACCATAACGTAAATCTTATAATGATCTGATCCCGTACGGAATCCAACATTGGAATCCCCCGAGTCATCCGAAAAACTGATGGTTTAAACCATCAGTTTACACTATAGTGTGTGGGATCAATTATGGCAGGAAGATCGGGTCAGCCCTGGCCCGATGGTTATCCTCAAGTCTTCAGCCATTGTAAATTCAAAATTCAGTCAATATTCATAAACATTGTGCCACTCATGTGGGCAATATTGGCACAATTGTTCTCAACGAATGCTCGATTTTTACACTTGTGCCAAGCTTGTACCAAATGTAGGGACCATTTCAAAAATATTAACAAATGTACTATGACTGACTATCCATCTATTGGGAACAACATTGGCCCAATTATTCTTCACGCAGGTGTGTTTCTGACACATGTGCCAATCTTGGGACAAGCTTGGGTTTTTTTCAGTCGCACATGAAGTAGCACATGAACTTTTCAAACATTCTGCGTTCGTTCTGTGATCATGCATAGAATGTGCAAATTGTGAGATTGTTTTGGATGAATCCGAAAAAGACATCCTAAGAATGTGCATAGAATATACTTGTCCGGAACAGTCTCAAAACATGCTCAGAACTTCCAACACAGCAAAAATGTTGCTTCGTCTAAAAGATTCCTTATGCAATAGTTTTCATTGTCTTAAAGATGTCTTCGTTGAGGAATCTCCAAGATGTCTTTAGATTTCTTAAACGAAGACATCTTAGAGACAGGGAAAACTGTTGCATGAAAAATCTTTGTGACATCCAGTGAAAATCTTTTATACGAAGCAAAATTGTCGCTGTATGGGTAGAAATTTCTTACCCAGGTAGCATTTTATGCGCGCAAAATTTGAGCCTCTAGAGCCACGTGTCTTTATGCGCGCAGTTGACCAGTGTTTTGCTGGCAAATAATACTATCACTCTCCATATGCACGTAAATAGCAATCACGAAGAAAAGAGAATGCAGAAATTTACCGTATAGGATGACAACACGTTGCTTCGAACCTCCAATGGGAAATTTATACAAAATATATTGTTATCATAAGATAAAAATCTATTTTTGTCTCATAATGTGGGTTATTTGACAATACATTTTGTAAACATTTCCATTTGAAGACTCGAAGCGACGCGTTGTCATCCTACATGTGAATTTCTTCATGTTCTTTTTTCCGTTTATAAGCGGAATGGCTTGCAAGTTCTGTCAACAGAAAGCGACGCACATGGATCCGACTTTGCTAGTGATTCATTAATTCGATTTGCACGTGAATCGCTTACATTTGCGCGCAAAATGCTATCAGGGTTGACATTTTTAACCTATTGTGCTACTTCGGATGGGTGATTCGTTAACGATTGAGTGAAAATGTTATAACAAGGTTACGAACTCAATCTACGTTTTCGAGGGACAGTAATGCTCTTCCAGAAAAGTGAAATTTCAACTCGGAATATTCAGTAGCGATGAATACTTCATAGAATATATATATTATACTAATCAATTCTATGAAATTATTCAAAGACCCATCGTTAAATAACATTCACTTGTCCGCAAGAAATATTTCTTTCGTCTAAACAAAAATTCAATGTAATTGGTTAATTGAAAAATTATCCGTCAATTTCTTGGTAATCAACAAATAACGAAATTGATATTTTTCTATACGTGATAATTGTATTACTCTTTTCTTACATGAAAAACCGACTTTTCGTGCAGAACATTTTTCATCTAACCTAATTAACCCCTGCTTCAATTACAGTCATGTTTTATTCCAGTATACTTCGAATCGTGTGCCACAGATTTTTTAATTTAATAATAATCTGCATTCAAATCAAGTGTTGATACGAATTTCATCAGATTTTGAAACCATATGAAACTGTTCTAAGTGAATGTCAGTTGAGAAATGAGAAAAAAACGATTAAGATATACCTACTACTCAGACGATCATCATTTCTTTATTAAATTCAAAATGAGAAGTATGATAGAGTGTTTTCTGTGATTAAGAGAGAAGGCAAAATAATCTTCAAATAATAAATGAATATGAATGAATAGATCGATCATCAACAAAAAAAATAATTGTCTAAACAATTTCAAATGCGTTTGAATTCAAAGTTTTGTCGAAATTCTAGCGAATAACGTGAACCACTTACAAGAAACCTTTTATGGTACGAAGCTATGACTTTTGAAATAAACTTCTTCGAACATGATCCACTTCGATTAATTCGACTAGCACTTTTAATTGAAAACACGCTGGCAATGGTATCCTATTTTTAGGTATCATAACTGTTCGCGAATAATATAAAACTTCCATAACGCTTCAGAAATTCCAATTCGATTGATATGTAGAATGACCTGTGGCAAAGATGAAATTCCTTGAATAGAATGTCGATTTCATGATCTGATATTCTAATGATTTGGTCGAGTATCAAATTCCGACAGAACTAAAAATAAATAGAAATTCTTTGAGTTTATGTTGATCGCTCAATCAAGTTACTGTTATTTTTCTTCGTTTTCTCTAGAACTTGCAATTCGATGTGGTTATTCATTTTCAATCTACGGTAACATTCTCCCTCATTTATAGATTTATACATGACAGCATGTTTTCCCGAATATAAAAAAATGTACGAATGTTATGTTGCAAATAAAGTACTGAGAAATTACAAGGTATTTGAAAAAATATCTATATAAACTCGCTCTAATTTTGACTATATAATTCACTAAGCTATATTTTCATAGCCACTTCGTTGATAATATAGCTCCTGTAACTACAAAAATTACACTCAATCTCAGCCACAGTGTACTCAAAATGAACCGCAAGTATCATTCTACAGCTGCTACTTCCATAAATTACTTCAACTCTAAAATCAAACAATTCGTCAAAAAGGGATCTTTCATCTTTACGTTGATATATCAACATTCATCAAATATCGGTGAATATTTCATCCTGGAAAAACGAACAAACGAACATGGAATTTGTAAAAGAAAAAAAATATCTACCAGACATTTGATAATTAACAATTATCATGTTTCGACGTATCAAAAAAGGGCTGTGGAAGAGGGAAGGTGTGAAGAATAAGAAAAAATGCCTCGTGGAGGACATCTTCTTATCAAAAACCTTTAAAAAAAAGAAATCTTTGATCGCCGTATATTCGTATTCCAATATCTGCACTTCGCTGTGAGAAGCAAGTGCCACTCCGTCTCCAGACACCCGGAACAACCTTGACACATGAAAGTATGAGAGCGTGTCTCGTTTTGAGCGAGTAAAGTGCCGTGTTCCTTCATTACTGGTGTACATGTATAACCCAACACACCTTTGCATTCACGATCGCCTCTAAATACTAATCGAATAATTAAAAATATTGGAAGCACCGATATAATAATGACAAGCTTCCCTTTAATGTATACCATACAGGCTAGGAGAAGAAAAAAATCAAACTATCGGAAACAACTAGAAAAATTGACACACGACCTCCGTTGCAAGGATTTCTCGTGTATTGGCGGAACTTGATTCTATGGGAGTCAATACTTCAGCAATCATAACAATGAAAAACATGAGAAAAAGATGAAGAAGGTGAACAAAAAATAATTCAAACATTATTGTTGATGAAAATGATTGGAACGTTACAATCAGCACGTAAGTCGCACACGTTCAAGGTCAATTCACGGACTTTAACGCGTACGTCCAGCTTCGAGAGTTATGAACCTTGTATCTTGACAGTGATATCCACGAAAGTATCAACTTTTCATTGGTTTTACGAAACTTAATCGATAGTTGTGTTGAATTGAGAAAATTCCGACGAACTTACATGTTCATAGAATATCAGATTTAATTGAAAAATATCACTTGTATACTCCATCTTTGTCAATGATTTGAATAATTCACCAGAATAGTGAACGTACAGTCAATTCATCATTGTTATACATATGTTTGGAATTTATAATTCAATGTGATACTGGAAGTCTATTTAAATATTCCACGAAATTTTTTAAATTGAATTCATAAACGTCTAATGACATTCGACGTGGTTAATTTTTAAATTCACGTATTTTATTTGAATTCAGAGGGATTTCAAATCATTGCAATTCTGAGAGTAGATTCAAGGATAACTTCAGTGACGAAGTATACGTCGAAAAAGGATTTCAACTCCACAAGAAAAAATAAGTTCGAGTTAATAGAATGATACTCTGGAACTATAAATCATAACAGAAGTTATTTATTTAGGATCTTCCTGTACCTGAACTGAACAACTCTAGGTTTCACAACTACGCTGGTTTTGGAGCTCAAACTGACAATAACCAGTAAGCACCGCAAACGGCCTAAGTGGGGTTGTTTAATGAATATAGGAGTGGGGGAACTTGAATGAATATTTCTAAATTTTCATCAATCTTTATGTAACTTCCGAATACATGTATAAATATTTCTGTTATAAGATTTTCAAAGATTCAATGTCTCTTCAGTAGTTTTTATTCTATATCCTCCCTCACATAACAAAAGCTTTTGCAGGTATTTGCGTTGGAGTTTATATTTTCGAACAATTTTGCAAAGATTATGGCGCTTCACAGTAAAAAGTAAAACTTAAAGTAATCCCGCATATCAGCTTAAAAATGCAGCCAAAAGTAGCGCCTATTCGAACTGAAAGTAAGCAATGAAAAAGACTGAATTTCAGTCAATTCCATCTTACTTTGGAAATTCAGACAGAATTCTATCTATCAGACAGAATCGTTTCAGGATCTTCAAATGCAAACCTTAAACAAACCAATGATAATTTTCATACAATATGTAGGAACGAGTTTCGAGAGAGGTGCAATACATCTGCAGCTCTTGAACAATCTCGCAATGAAATACGTTAAGAGCCTTTCAAATGCTCATATGATCTTGGCACAAGAGATTTATGAGAATTGCAAAGAATATTGAAAAATTTTTATAAATCTTGCTCATGTCACTCAACGCAACTGAATTCCAACTATATTTCAATTCCAAAACTCGACAATTTTAGATTGCAGGCAAATCAGTGTTGTCTGATTCTTCACAGTCCGAAAAACTAAATTGGCAAACAGTGTAATGTCCAAACGTACTATAAATCTAGCAGCTCCACTATCTTATACACAAAATTCTAACTAATTTATTCAAGTTTTTTCATATAGAATTTAAATACGCGGTATTGGATCTAATTCCACAATGAATATGAAATCTTAGATTCAAAGGCCTTAGGCACTTCGTTGTCGCTCTACTGCGAATCAATTTTTACTATTTTCTTTTTTCCGTACAGGGTACAGCAAACTATCGCATACTCACCATGCTTGGTGAGTCTTCCCGCACCACCATAAATATTAATTCTTCCTCTATCAATTTCTGCATATAATATAAAATACATCTGCATGAACTATGTATGTTTTACGTCCCCTGGAGAAATTAAAATTTCAACGATAAAGTGGAGTGTTGCAAAAATTCAAAATGAATGTACATTGAGAGTCATTTCACGTGTATTTTTTATGGTACAATATATATTTTTATGAGGGTTTCTTTAAATTCTAATCGTATATATGGGACAAGGTCAAGAAACCTTGAAATCACTTCTCGAAAACAATACTGTGAGCATTAGGTATTCCTTCAATTCAAATATGAATACAAGTTCGTAGAAATGTTGACAGACGGAACGATAGACAGAGAAACAGAGGCCTAAAACGTGTTTTGGTCAAGACAATTTTGCATTTGGAGACAAATTTTTGGACTCTTGATATGATCGTGAAGCTTCCTCGTGTCTGGTACCGGGAAAGGAAAACGACGGCGTAAAAAGAGATCTGACTGTCAATATTCAAGGTCCACATGGTTCGGAATTTAATTGCAATTATATTATCTGGAATTAAATTTCCGAGAACAAATATCATTGATTGTAAAGGAGGTACCAGGAATGAGCCTTCGCGAGTAGTATTTGTTCTTTATTCTGGTTGAGGAAGCATCTATGTTTATGGATTTTTTAGAAAATATTAATAACAATCCAATATATTGCCTATAAAAGGGAACAGTTACCCACTGTTCTTGGAAGCCCATCTTTGGGAAGAACCTTCAATTCTACATAGAGAATTTTATGAAACATTTTCCCAGATTAGTGCTATGCTCACTGAGAATTATACGTCCATTATTAAAAATCAGATGCTATGCTTATGTTCGTTGTTACTATAACACTGTAAAAAATTTGGCTCAAATTGCCTATGTCTTAATTTGAAAATTTACTGAAATTCAGTCTTTTTCATTGTGTCGGCGATTGTTTTTTGTGCTTACTTTACACTCAAAATAGGTTTCTTTTGGCTGCGTCTCGAATTCAATCATGACCCAATATGAATTGAAAACTTGCTTTTTACATTGAAGTATGATACCAATTCTCATACGAACAGCGGAAATACAATTCTCGATCAGAATACTAGTCTGCCGAGATTGGCCATAAAATGTTCTCGGGGTGCAACAATGTTGAATCTTATCGATTTTTTCGACAATATTTACAATGTCTGATTTTGTTGTGCAAATAAATTGCATTAAATGTTGTTTACGAAATGAAATTTCTACTACGGAAAAGTTTAGAATGTTGTAAAAGGCCTTCGGCGAATAGACTCTGTTATTTGTATACAAACAGTTCAAGGGAGGCCGAAAACGAGTTGAAGACAAAGCGTGCGCGAGACAACCATCGACCCCTACCGACGAAAGTCACGTTCAACAAATCCAAGATTTAATCCTCGAAATCTGCCAATCCACAATCAGAGACCTTCTTGATGATGGCATTTCATTGATGATGGTCCAGTCGCGTCAAGTTTCGATTGGTATCAAAAATATTCAATTTCTGCTAAAAAAAAATCGTCGCGTTGAAATCTATGAAAAAACGATTTTTCACCAACACCAAATTATAAAATGCATTATTTCGGGAGATGAGACGGATCCATGCTTATGATCCAGGATCAATCGATCAATTGAGTGAATATCGTGTCCGAGGTGAAGCAAGACCGAAAAGATCGTCCGGAAGTTGCTCAAAAATCAAGGTTGTTTTATGCATTTGCGTGAAGCCCCATGCAGAAATTGACGAACGACCCAGTACTGGAATAAGGTTATTTGCCAACTTCCAACTGTTGGCAAACAACGTTGGAATAAACCCGGAATGATAACGCTGATCAACACTGGTACGGCGTTGTTCACCAATACTGGGTCAATGTTAACATCGACCCTGAATCAGTACTGGTTTTTCATTGTATACCAACATTGACAATTGATTTTCAACCGGTGATGGTAATCCATTTAAGCCTTTGTACGTAGCTAATGAAAAATATAATTATTTTCAGCTAATGCCCATGGTTATATCGAAAGTAAAAAATATAACACATCTGTTCGTATGTTGCTGAAGTTTGAATCGTTTCTTAAAACGAATGAATAATCCGAAAACATGTGAAGAAGTCAATTCGAGAACATGAATAATAATTTCTTCAAAATTTTGCCGTATTAAACCACACATAATGGACAACGTTGAGCGAGTTTTAAATCAACGTTGGCAAATCAGCATTGACTATCGGCGTTACAACAACATTGTACTGGTTGTTACTTCAACCGCGTTACAACGTTGGCAACCAACCCTGGTAATCAGTGTTGTACCAGTACTGTTTCGATTGTTATGGTTGGTTGGAAGTCGGCATTTTCTGCATGGGGCGATTCACGAAAAGAGCCCTGATTTGTGGACAAACGACTCTTGGTTTTTGCACCACCATAATGCGCCTCGCTTTATGAGCTTTTGCTCCACAACCACCGTATCGCCCTGATTCAGCAGCGTGTAATTTGTGGCTATTTCTTCGACTCAAAAGACCACGCTGAGGAGACTGTTCTGATTCGATTGAAGAGATTCAACGCGAATCACAGCGCGTTCCGAAGGCCATACCTGAAATTGACTATTTTGCATGCTTCGAAAATTGGAAAAACCGTTGGCATAAGCGAATTATATCCGGTGAGTGGGGGAACTACTTTGAAGAAAATGAAAACTGGTCTCAGTTTTTAGACACAGTAGTAGTAGGATGTATAGAAAAAATTCCCAAATCTGAAAAGTGAAGTTTAATATACTTGATGCTTAAAATATGTGAAATAATAAGTATTCTAATAAATCTGTTACTGAAATATAACTTCCCTTTTATAACCACCAGAAATTACAATAATCTCACAAAGTTCAAAGTTATGAACCAGACTGAAAATCTGGATTCAGTTTAAGGGAAATAATAACAGTTTGAAGAGAAATATCTAACATATAACTTACACTATTGACATATTTTCATTGGATGAGGTGTGAGAATGAGAACGATTTATAATTAAATAATCAATTTCTTCGAAATTAACATACTCCGGTATTACACAGGAAAAAGAAATATTAATCAATTTCTCAGTTTCTCTCGTTCACGATAGAATGTTATAATCTATGTCTGACTCCATTAGAGATCCGCCCGTTATAATCATTATATCACTAATGTACTTGAAAGGAGCTCTCAGGTGGATGTAATTTATACAGATTTTAGAAAGGCATTTGATACAGTTGACCATGAGATCCTTATTACTAACGTATCTTGTATTTAGATTTCAGATTGATCAAATAGTTCACCAAAGGATATATTGCACAAAGTTGAGTAAAAATTTTCCGTGTGTAGACAGACACGGACAACGAATAACGTCTTAGGCGGCGAGAAGGATAATCATAGTACTTCATCGGTATTCAAATTGAAAAATGCAATTCCATTCGTGCATTCACAAAGAAAAATACATTTATACTCATTTCGTAGTTGAATCAGATGATTATTGTAAAATACAATTAATTTTATCATCAAAATTTGTTTTCTACTCTATGCACATGCGAAATAATTTTTATTGCTCAAAATTCACAGATTGGGATGATTTTTTCGTTCCAAATGTTCGGTGTGGTATTTGGAAATTCAAATCGATTTCGTTTCAATAAAAAAATACACTGTAAGAAATAATATTGTGGAATGGAATTTTTCACCACGATTTGATGGACTTTTCCTTTATTTGTAGAAGATTCAACACCCCAAAAAACACAAGAATTCCTCAAAGTGGTGAGAAAACCCTCATTTTTGATGTTGTAGCAATTTGAATCGTTTATAAAAACAAAACGAAAATTCAAGCTCATAAAATTTGTTGAATCATTGTTATTCAACTTCTCGAATTGATTCCTTGAAGTTGAAAACATCAGAATGTGCTGCATGATTCTAAGTCTCAACTAGAATTCGATCTTAGTATTTTGTTTTTCGATTATTAATTCGTTTCAATAAACGATTCAAACTTTAGCGACATCATTTTTGATGGAAAAACATTTCTTCAACACTATGAAGAAAAACTCCCCACATTTTTCACAGTGTATTATTGATTCTATCATTATTGACGAAATTTAAACATCGATTGCGAAGGTAGTAACAGTTGTTTGTGACATACTTTTTTACCCAAGGTACATGAATCGAGATATTTGAGTTTCAGTTCACCACTATCGAGTAATTTCACAGAAAAAATTGTTTGACGTCAAACCATCGGCATTCCCTTAACTTATTAGAAGCTTGTTTTTTTCCATGTTACCGAAGTTTGAATGGTTTATTGAAACAAATTAGTAATTGAATAACGAAATCCTCGACTGTTGGAGACCCAAAATTTTGCAATACTTTTTCCAAGCGATTTTTTCAGTTCATTGAAAAAATCAAATAACGATCATTCATTAGATTTTGTGGGTTTGAATTTTCATTCCGTTTCTATGAACGATTCAAACTCCGGCAACATGTTTTTCCTTCGTGTGGTGAGAGATTTTAACTGTATCATGAAGTGAAGTTATTCTCTTTCGGGTTCAACATTCATATTCTTTATTCATCGCAGGTAAATTATTTTGACCAAGGAATTGTGAATCACAATTCTTCGCAACCACAATAAATTGACAGAATATTTTGTTATGAATTCCTTTCCATCAAGGGCACCTGTGATGAGAAATTTCATTGAATGGCGTATTTGCATTTAGAGAAGAAAATGTTATATCGATCCGATTCAATATTCTCTTGTTTGAGGAAAATTTTCTTCAAACAGAGAACAGGAGGATATCGATCATTGTCCAATACTTGATGAGGTTTCCATTGAAAGAGTTTATTCTCAAGTTTCACATTCAATGAGATTCATCAAGACTCAATGAATATTTTCAACCAAGAACAAAATAGTAATATTTCACGCACCTTTGTAACCACATGAAATAACCCTAGAAGCAATTTTCCGCATCTCGTAGAATCTTTGATATGTAAGATAGGTAGAGAAATCTGATAAAACTGTGAGACTGTTCGACTGTTCTACGTATAGACATTACGCTTATCAATTCACCACAAAAATCCGAAAAAAGAATTGATCTTTGTTTAGAAGAAGAATGATAGTGTAATTTTTGAAAATCGAAAAATGGAAATTCCTAAATATCAGTTTGACGTAATTCAATTGAACTGGGGGAAGTTTTTTAAAATAGACGTTAGACTTTGTAACCCACAGTAGAAATATTTTTGTCTCGAATCAATGGAATAAGTTCCATTCCTGTAATTTTTTTTTGTATACATAGAAACGATAACGATGTGACATCATAATCATTGTTTTTTCCAAGCATCTAGCTCTGATATCAAGATGCCAATGATGCTTCATATGTTGATTCAAAATATTTCAAGTTCACTTTAAACATGAATAACAGGAGGACTATTCTTAGAATCACGAATTTCCCCACTCGTATTTTCGATTGGCGTGAAAAATATACAACGTGAAGGAGAAAAGTAATAGTTCATTTAATGAGAGTATGAATTTGAATACTTATTCAATGATTCATGTAATCGGAAATCAAATCCCATTCAAGTTCATTCACTTGGAACGGATCTTGCATTGAAAGGAACTGGACAACGCTGGTAGAAGTCATATACGCGTTATATGTGGACACATAATATGGACAAACAATACAAACTTTTTCTGATTCATTGTTCGAAGGGATTTATATTGAACGACCATGCATTAAAATATAAGGCTCCTGGCGTTTTTTCGAAGATACCGATTGGGGCGAAAAGATTTCATTCAAAATGAAAGGATTCCTTCATTTTGTAATGGAGAGATTGAGATATTGTTTCGTGTGATCAAACTGTAAGAAATATCCACTAACATAGGAAAATTCCCAATCCTCGTACACGTATATGAATTTTCCTAATCAATCGATTATAATGAAACTCATACTATCCCGAGGAGAAAATGAAACTGAAATTAGTAGCCAAAAGCTAGCGACCGATTGCTGAGGTTTTGGTTGAAACTGTGTTCCCATGTTTCTGATGTCAAAAATCGATTCAGTAGCTCTCAATTATGTGTTTTGGCTGCTTGAATCCTTGATAGAATGTTTTTATGAAATATTACATGACTCGGCCGCTCACTTTTAGCTTCATGTGTAGAAAATAATTCTTGGCGACAGTTAGGATCATATTAGGAAGAAAAGATGTTTCCTCAACATTGGAAACAGAAGAAAACATAAAGCTAACTATTACCAAGGTATTCAACGTTTGGATCATCAAAAAAGAATCAGATACCTGAATTTGATTCTTTGCTTTTAAATTCACTCCTGCACTTATTCACGTAATACACAACTTTTGATTGTTTCAAGTTTGAAATCTCAATCCAGACGTTTTGCGGTGATAGTCAGATAGGTAATTATTCAATCGCTAAATTTGCTTGAATAACATAAGGATCAAATAAAAAGACTCATTATGAACTCCGATATTTTTGAGAAAACAAGGATTCCGTTATAATTATACAGTTACATCTCGAGAAGACCTTTCAAGAGCGTCTATTATACAATAATGTTTGCTATCGGATGATGAAATTCTATTATCTAATAGCAGATATTGTATCGTCTTAGAAATGTTATTCCGCAAAATGTGTCTACTATGAGATGGGAGGATTGTGAATTTGCTCATCATAGATTGAGGTATCGCAGTGAAAGATAAAACCATCGACGAACTCCCCCGAAATTTGCTATAAAGTCAAACTAACTGGGTCTCTGAGAAATCATAAGATTTCTCAAGGAAAAGATGAACTTTGTAAACATTTAGAAACAAATTTTTGAGATAATAATATTGGGAAAGTCTTTAAATTCCCAAATAGTCTATGAAGAATCAAGAATCCGATGAGATGTAAGAATGGTAATCCTTTGCTGGCTTTATTTTACAGATCGCAGAGACTATGAAAATCGATATGTACGGAAGAAAAAAATATCGGGAATATATTCGAAAAATTGGAACTCCTGAGTCTAGGGCTTATTATTTGAGATGGATCAATTCTTCCTCAACATAATCGTCGATCACACACGGTAAATAAATTGAATGCATTGAATTATACAATTTTGCAACATACACTGTTGAAAATTTCAGCATGAATTTTAATGTAAATCTACTGGGAGTTTTTTTCAAGTACGTAACTGAAAATTCATGTACAGGTTCCACAAATTTCAAGTCTACATACATTAAATTTGATGTACATGGATTTGAAATTTAATGTATGAATACATGAAATTTGTATATGAATTTTCATTCGCGTTCCAGAAAAAAACTTCCAGTAAATTTTCTTTGAAACTCATTAAGGACCTAAAAATTAAGGACCTTCAAGCGGCAGACTTCTTTTATAAAATATGTAAAAATTACAAATTTCAAATATGTGATAATAAAATACATGTATGGGATTGCGCACTGTGAATGCAAATTCTCATTCCATATTGCTTCTAAAATATAGGAAGCCAAATTTTCTGAATTAATAACCTTCAATCGTAAGAATTTTCCATCGATCCCATAATGTTTCAGAACCACTATGAAATTGAAATCCTCAATCCCAAGCATGTATTTTATCATCGTATTCATAAAATCTTTATTTCTCACGTGGTTCACAAAAATATTTCGCGCAAAATTTCGTACCCTTCCCCAACAGAACCTGAGATTTGTGTATGTCCAGAAAACGTCCAAATACGTTTCTCAGACGTTCTTCGGAGGTTTCCTGGACGTACACAAATTTTAGGTTCTGTTGGGGTTCGGTGTCGTTCGAGCACTCTCAACGACAAGACTCGTAGAGTGTAACCTAATGCGATTGAGAATAATAATTTCAAAATTTATAATCACAAAAAGATTATAATTATTCAATTTATTCACTCAATTTCAAACATTATTGACGGTTATGTTATTTTCTCAAATTCAAGAAATTTTTAACAGTGTACTCTGCACTGTTCAAACTCATCCCCAATGGATATCAGCATTTTTTTTCAAACCTTCGGATTATTGTTTGAGGAATTAAACGTCGAACATGAATAATATGACTTGGGATAATGGGAATCTATCATAAATGCTTCATACGACTTTTATTTGTTATACAAAATGTTTTTCATTCCTAAATCCTCCTAAATTAAAAAAATGTCATCGTATCAATTCTGAATATTCTATAGAATGTGAAAATTAAAAACAACTATAGATTTTCCGATATAATTCGAATACAAAAATCAAAACCATTAAAAACTGTCACAACATCGACCTAACTGAGGATGTTTACAGTGCATTATAAAAAAGATCAACATTGCATCTTTCACTTCAAATATTCCAAACTTTCACTGAATCGAATCATATCCCAATTTACAATAAATCCAAAGACAAACTCATATCACATTTGAAAAACGCCGTGTTCCACTATTTCTAAAATAATGGCGTTACAATTGTATTTAGAAATAGTTTGAATAATCACTTTCCGAATCAACGTGATATTGATACATTCTAGACCGCGAAACTCTTGAATCTCATCAACTCCATCAAAGTCAATTAAATCGTCAGTACGTCTTCACCAATTAACGTTGAAAAAAGTGTCCGAGGAAATTACTATTCGATTAGAATGAACATTTCTCTTCGATCACTATAAATCGAAAAGATTCAAATGGGAAAAAAAACAATTGGTCCGAAATGAATCTTTCTTGCGTACTGCATTGAGGAATGATTCACCATAACAAAACAAAAATAGGGAATCCTCGGAAGGGGAAGATTATTCAATTGGAGTGTTTTTCCTTCTCAGAAGGAAACGATTTAGATTGTCTCGAACGTTGTACCAGGAAACTTTCAGATCTGTACTCCACTTTGTCGCGCTTGTGACTGGAGGAACAAAAAACGAGAAAGAAGAAATCATATACTTCTCGTGATACAGGTTCTGGAAGTTCCCAGGTTACACCTCCAACCACTTGGTGACGCGTCTCGACGACACCGGGTATTCTAATGACGTAGATACCCACGCGGTTCAAGCGATACTCTACACCACTGCTATTTACTTATGCGACGCATGTTTCTAAAATTGTCCTAAATGTGACAGAACGTGATTTTTACTTTTCTTTTTTATTTTGCCAATTTCGTTCATCGAAGTGGACAAGACAAGGAAGAATGATGCCTTGTAAGGATAATCACATGCGATAATATTCCGAGAGATATTCGAATACCGAAAAAAAACGTAGTCTTAAAATATACGTTTTTCTAAATATAGAAATAATGAAAGAATGTCCAATCGAGTTATCAAATTCATCACAGGAATGAGATAATAGCAGGAAGCTCAATTTTAAATCATAAAAAACTGGCGTGCTTTCGATGAGGGTGTGAAAATATATCAGAATATATGTAGTACAATAGTTGCATAATCTATTCGTGAGGAGGGCTTGAATTGTAAAAATGTTGAAATGGAAATCATGAATTTTCTGGATTATGTTTCACAATTTGATCATGAATTTGGAAACTTATGAAAATTTAGAGATTCTGATTATCCCGAATACCCTCAGGCTAATAATTCTTTCTCATAAACAGTTATCCGTATGCATATGAGATTATGAATATGATGACGTATGTTCAAACGCATTCATTATACAATCCACACTTGTTAAGGAAAAACCATGATAATCTAAGTACTTTCTCACTCTTATTGAAACGCTGAGTAGTAACAATGTATTTTTTAATTGCATTCGTAAATCATTCATCATTTTTTCTTGTTTTTGTTAACTTTCCTTACCCGGAAAAACCTCATACGTAATTATGCCATGTAAGAGAATCATTTCAAGGAAAGAATATTCTCATAATTATTTATCGAGTATGCAAAAATCAAAAATTTCAATATTGCAAAGTTTGCCACTTGTATACTACTTCGTTATATCGAGTTCTTATTGTACACATTATTATTATTATCTTTGCTTCGATTCACAATAACTTCTCTAACACAAATCACTCTAGTAATTCTCCAGGCTATTGCGAGGTCTGATGGATCACTAGAGTGATTTCTGATACGGTTATTTCAATTTTATGAACATGTTTAATGTGAGCTGCCCTGGTAAATGGAAAAATTAGAAATCGATTGGAATAGTCTAAAACCGCATTGAAAACGATTCAATGGTTGTTTCTATCTCCTTCTATGCGATTTTTCACCCTGATTTTTTATTTCTATGTTTCCTTTATCCAGGGGCATTTGTAAATAATGCCAGTACTACCACAATCATGTAAGACATTCTTAAATTTTTTCAAAATATATAATTCAATGAAGTTTATATATAAGTTATACATAATTATGTATGAATTATAGATAAGTTCGAAAATTTCTCCACTCGGATCTGTTTTCATGTTCTTCATCGCGCAACTATTGAAGAGTGCACAACAAATTTGAACTGATTTGAGGAAATCTACTGTTCCGTGAAAAAAGTTTTCGTTCATTATATAGTCAAATTAGTCAGAATATTCATCAGAAAACTGTTTATCGATTTAAAAAGTGACGCAAAGGAACCCTATTTCGGATCAGTATCTTAAGCATCCGGCCACCTCATACTGTTGTTTATGATTTATCTGGATCCTGGTTGAATGAACTGAAGTTACTGCACACGCAGAGGAAAATTCTTGTTGAAATAGCCATTTTTTTCGAATGTGCTTTTTGTTACAACAAAATTTGTAGCAATCTATATATCTACAATGCCGAATTGCTGGATCAGCAAGCACTTGCTAAAAGAGCAAGATTGTTGCTGATTCAGCAGAAGGATTCTTTAATGGGAGTACAAATTAATTCGGTTCGTTTTTTTACAGTTAAAGATGCGTTTATCTCAGAAGAAAATGAATCATCAAATTGATCAAAGTATTGTCCATCGCTGGCTATCACTTTTTCCCATATTTCGGGTAATTTTCGAATTCCGTTACGGAAAAACGTCTCGTCTTTCGAGGCGATCCAAGTTAGGAGCCAATTTTTGATTTCTTCGAACAAAGTGAACCGGTGGCCTGCCAAATCGTGCTGCATCTGTCGGAATAACCAGTAATCGGAAGGAGCAATGTCCGGCGAGTACGGCGGATGCGGTACAATATCCCACTTCAACGTTTCCAGATAATTTTTCACTACTTTTGCGATATAAGGCCGAGCGTTATCGTGTAAAAGAATAACTTTGTCATGTTTTTCCTTGTATTCCGGACGTTTTTCTCGTAACGCACGACTCAAACGAATCAATTGTAGCCTATACCGATCACCCGTAATAGAATCACCAGGTTCTAGCAACTCATAGTATATAACAACCTTTTGGTCCCACCAGATACATAGCATGATCTTTGAACCATGAATATTCCTCTTTGGTGTCGATGTTGAGGTCGATGACAACGATTGACCGGGCATAGCATAGTATTTTCTTTTCTCGGGGTTATCGTAGAATATCCATTTCTCATCTCCTGTCACAATCCGATGTAAGAAACCCTTTCTTCGTTGTCTTTGAATCAGCTGCTCGCAAGTGAAAAATCGCCGTTCAATGTCTCTAGGCTTTAAGTCATAAGGCACCCAATTGCCTTGCTTTTGAATCATGCCCATGGATTGTAATCGTACGGAAACTGCTTGTTGCGTAACTCCCAATGATTCCGCAAGCTCCTGTTGCGTTTGACTCGGATCTCCGTCGAGTAAAGCCTCCAATTCCTCGTTTTCGAATTTTTCTGGTTGTCCTGAGCGAGGCTTGTCTTCGACACTGAAATCGCCATTCTTGAAACGTCGAAACCATTTCCTACAGGATTCATCAGTTCAAGCATTGTCACATTAAACTTCCACAAGCATTCCATGGGCTTCAGCTGCACTTTTTTTCCAATTAAAACAGAAGACTAGCACCTCCCGCGAATGCTGCTCAGTTAAAACGAAATTTGACATACTTCACTGAGTAAAAATCGGGATTCTAGAAGGAACTCGGAGTGATATCAACTGAATATTATTCACAGGTGTTTAATCTCTCTGAAACAATTGAAATCGGTTGTGACTATGAAACATTCATGAGAGCGAGAGTCATCTTTTCAAACCGGACCGAACTAATTTGTACTCCCAATATATCACCAAATCAAACTTTGTTCTTTCAGTGAATTTTACTCTAGCAGAAATTACTCTAGTCATTCTCTAGGTTATTACGAGAGTTTACGAGCCTTAGAAAGTCCCTCACAAGGGCCTGATAAGGCCTTGCGAGGCATAGAGAATGACTAGAATGATTTCTATCGGGGTAGATATTCATCTAAAAACTTTTGTTCATTCAATACAAAAGTGTACTGTGCTAAAACATAAAATGGTCGAATCTCGGAGAGTGGTGAGAAGTGGACTCATTGCACTTCTGGAACTCAAGTTTCGATGTAGATATCAATTTTACCTGCGATAATTGTTTCATAGTTCCAATACTATAGAAATGTGTTATCTACCATGATTTCCTGAGTCGATCGAATAAAGAAAAATCGCATGGAACCAGATCAGGAGTTTTTCGGATTGCATTTATGTTGATGTCAGCCGATGCATTATGAGATGGTGATCCAGCAGCAACACGTTTCAATATAATAAAAAAATCGACAGGATAAACAATGCTGCGTAAACAAAATATTGTAACTATCACAAATACAAAGCGATCAAGCTGACGGTTGGAGCAAACGTTTTTTTTAGAGCAAGGGAATGTTTTCCTTATTACACTCAGCGAAATATGTAGGGATGGCAACTATGTGAGGAAACAATTATTCAATGATAATGACTCCAACTCTTCATATAGTAAATACAAGTATATACATAGTTTTCGTTACTATGAATAAGTTGCCCTAACTGTTTAAGTGGTTGTGGATACTGAATTTGAATAGTTGTTCCCAAATAGTTGACGTGACTATTTAAATTTCTCTCAGTGTAAAAACTGTATTACGTTATACTTTGGAAACTGTGTTTTTGTATCAAATTCACATCGTTCCGAAATGGAAGAAAAAACCTATCCTAGGAATATCAAGTTTTCGGAAAAATTCAGTTTGTTCCCTTTCTTCAACACTTCAACGCCTCTGAGGCTCCCAATGCCGAATGAAATTGAGACGTTGAATATGAGAAATTGTGAAAATCAGTGAAATTTCGCTGATTATCGTGCCATGTCTGCTGCTACACTGTAAAAACTTCACAACAATTACTAATATCCCGAGTGGAAAAATGTGCTTACAGCATGATCAAATCAATTCCTCAGTGGAATTCCACTGATTCTCAATATTTTTTAAAGATTCGAATTTATAGAATTAGCGTACCTAACAAACAAGCTTCAAATGCTACCATGTTCTCTCGTGTTGGTGACATATCGATCAAAAAAATATAAAATATGTATACAACATCAATGACCACACCCGTTTTTTCCCAGAATCTGCATACACCAATTCCATTATCATATGAATTCATTGAATTAATCATATAAGAAGTAAATGGTGGAATTTCTGATTATTGGCTCTGATTGGGAGTGTAAGAAATATGGAAACATACTGCAAATGTGGAATAATCAATACACATTTATCTTTTTTATAGGATTGAAAATTTACATATCAAATGATTTTATACTTTTCTCATTGTTTCCGATCAAGGGAAGTGTCAAAATATTCAGTCTCAGGACAATAATATTTGAGTAAAAAGGAAAAAAAAGATATCGTGTCCAGTCTGAATTTTTGACATATTTTTTTTGCGTTAGAATGTTTTAAGCTGAGATGATGCTAGGAGTGAGAGTAACTTCCTCTTAACATGCGAATGAGATCGAGGAATTTGAGATGGACTCATTTTATCCTTATACCGTTGGAAATCCCAATATGTAACAAGCACGAGACCGAACATAAAACGTGCCAGGAGAAGAAGGTTTTACCCACCACATGTCCTTTTTTTTCAGGGAGAGCCTTGTGTTATTCTTTTTTGATCCTAACCAAGAAAAATCACTCGATTAAGAACACAGGAATTGTTAAGAAATCTAAGATGATGGGAAATTATTTTGGAAGTCCCTTCGTAGCAAATTGAATTAGTTTGAAAAGAAAAGACAAAATCATAAACGAATTTTGACAACGCGTGAACTTTGATTCAATTGAAAAGTGCTGGAAATTTTCTGAAAAGGATGAGACAAAGATGTTGAACGAATAAAATAAATACAAATTACTGTGAATTAAATGTCGAAATTTCTAGATCACTGGTTTGATTAACTCCCCGAATCTAAACCATGTTCTCCAGAATCTCAAACATGATATGTATGTAAATGATAAAAAAATCATGGAATACGTTTTCGAAGCATTACATAAACTCTCAATTTCATGCGTTTCACGTATGTGAAGCGGCATTATACAGAAATTAAAGGTTATTCACCGTTTATCACAAGAGACTAGAATCTAAATTCACATAGATATCGTTGTTGGATTTCAGCATCTTGTGCTCACGGGGGATTCACACGCACAAGTGCGTCAGAGTTATGCATTCACTTTATCCCAGTTAACCCATGTGCGTCATATATGGATAAGGAAATTTTGGATTTACGTACACAAGAAGAAAGTTCTTCATGGCCGTGGTTGGTTGAAATTTCCACACCCGCGTATAGCCGCTAATTCATTCGGCAACCTTAATTGAATTTCAGTTGATCTAACGAAAAGTTTTGTAATAGAAAAGTTCTTAGAAATAATGAAATTTCATATACCAGATTTGGAAGTTTTTTTCATGTACATTTGTACATTGAATTTGTACATCTGATTGTCGATTGCATTGTCAATCAATGTAGTGAAGTTGGCTTCGTATACAGTTATTAAATTTAATGCATGAATTTACACGAATAGTCATGGAATTCACAAACATTTCTGACCGTATGAATTTCCCCAAAAACAGAAGCAAGAATGATTATCCGGCAAGAAATGATTCGTGGTATTTCCTAGGTTTTGTCAGTGTTTGGTCAGACCTTGTTGGGTCTCTCCAGGTCCTGGTCAGACCATGACAAGGACTAGATAATGCCATACGAATCATTTAATTAAGATTAAAGTAACTGATAAAACAATTTAGAGAGTTACACGGATTCTTCCATGAATTGCTATCGATTAAAGTTTATTTATGAAGTCAAAATTCATTACTCATCGAAAACATTCAATGAATCAAATTCACAATTTGATAATCTCGATATCCAAGTAGAAAAATTTTCTGAAATTATATATAATTTACATATAATTCGATATAGTTTGAATATTGAAATTTCCTCCACTTGGGTATTTTCACGACAAAATTCAGTGACCACTTGATAAAACTATTAGAATTCAAGATTAATCCATATAGAGTACCATCCTAATGGAATACGTATAATAATCGTGTCCTAAATAGTTCTTAATTCGAATCGAGGATCATATAAACAATAATAATATGTTTCACAAACAAACGATTATTTGTATGAAATTTCTGCGAGACATATTCCATTGCATTCATTGAGATGGAAATGAACTTCTTGCATCGCGGATTATATAACAATGATTATCTCCTGCGTTTTTTTTTCACACTTTTAACAGACTTTATCAACAAACATACGTGTATATTTTTTTGTTCAATCGATGTACATCGAATACCAACCGGTGAATAATTAATCAATCGAAATGGGTGTGATACCATCGCACAATTTTTGTCCAACGATGTGAAATAAAAGAAAAACAAACCAGTCTCAATAGCGATTAATGAGATTAGATCGGTGCGAGGAATAACCTCGAAGCTAGTGATGACGAATGTATAACAATGTAAAATATGGTAAAGAAGTATGACGATGATAGTATGGTCAGTTAATTGTGTATGACATGACACAGATTACATGACAGTGGGTAGTTCAATCGTCCTGTCCGTTGGCAGCTTCCACGACGATGGACCATCTATAATAATATACCGAAAACGTGCGAACGAAAGAGAAGATATGGAGAGGTGAGGAGGCAGAGGAGGAGGAGGTACTCGGATCTACAAAGGAGGTGTTGGGGGGCAGAGGGAGGGGTGGGGGCACCCCTGACCCCCGTACGGGAATCGGTACGAGAGACGGTGAAGGGAGGCTCAACGCTTATATGCTGCGACAATCCGCCCCGAAGGCGCATTCACTCGTACGCTTCGTCCCAAGCAGCCGGAAAAGAATTACAAGAGGGGAGAAAAAGTGAGGAGATCTCTTTCTTTCTCTCTCGCGTTCTCTCTCTTTGTACAAAAGATTATATAAATTATACAACCAAAACACAGCGGACGGATTTTTAAGTTATTTGTATATATATACATATTCATATATATATATATATATCATCGAGAGGCTGATCTACCAGGAAAGGAGATTTCACGATTTATCACGTGGAGTAATTATTTGAATCGAGGAAAGACTGAGAAACGTCCAACAGAAGACTCAAAAGTGGACACTTGAGGGAAAAGAAAACAACTAACGAAAAACCACGATTCTCAGTTCCTAGACTCGCTCGTAGTGAATTTGTTCTCTCCTTTGTCAGTATCGTCGCTCGAATATATATAAATATCGAAAAATCAAAAACGAGAATCTTTCAACGAGTATACAAAAGTTCATCGAGGCGGCAGTGAAAATTCCCAAATCAGGCCCCCGCAATCGATCTATCGGAAGATATAGAAAAAAAGAGCTCGTTTCGTCCTGCTGAAAATTCGATAATCCGTGCCAAAATTTGCCAAGTGTTTGCATTTTTGTCAAATTAATTCGTTATCAAAAAAGAAAGAAGAGAGGATCATGATGGCAGTAGCTGCAGCACAAAAGAATCGCGAGATGTTCGCTATTAAGAAGTCTTACAGCATTGAGGTAAGTTTTTTCCTTGTTTTGTTTTATTAATAATCCAACGGGTTCCTTACACGTGAACTGTACTGTTCAACCGGTTTTGATTAGAAGGAACCGGAAGAAATCTTGAATGAGTTAGGTTTCTCGTAAAAATCACAAAAACATTCAAAGAAATTCATAATTCGTTGAGTGGGAAGCCGGTTGACAGGTGGGTAGAATCGAATTCTTATTCAGTCATATCTCTGATACCCAAACGCCGGGAACCACAAGCTTCGTGAATATGAAATTTCATTCCAAGCATGAAGATTTGAGTAAATTCGGTTAACCAGTTATTGACGAATTTTTGAAAATCATGAAAAACAACTTCTCTCGAATCTTTCATATTCGCAAAGTTTCTTCATATTCACTTTTGGATGATACATGTTGAAAGAAAACATTACAATAATTGTTGCAATACCAGAAATTTCTAGTCACAATTGCAATGTTTATAATGCATAATTTCGTGAACTGCAAAAATTAAGAAATATTTGATTTATATAGATTTGTTTTTCCATTCTCACCAAAATCCTAATAGAAATGTTCACGAATTGGTAACGCTTGCATTAACGGAAAACTAAGCGCTTGCGATCACTTGCAGCAAGGGTTTAGGATTCTGCTAGCACAGACGCTCTGAGTTCGTGAATGCCTAATCTATTGCACGCGAACGTATGATCTTATTTCAAAATTATTATAATAAGCATGATATTGAATGATGGAATACCAAAATATGTACATGATTTTCAAATTCATTCCTTGATTATCTTCGATTTACTCATACAAGGAGAATGCACGATTATAAAATCCACTTATGTAAATTCACTCAAGTGGAAATTTCTATAAATAATCTGATATAGTTTATACATAAATTATGTACAATTTTGACAATTTTTCCACTCAGGCAATTGAAAATTTGAAAATGTAGATTCTATACAAATTGTATATAATCATAAACAAAATCTTCCTGAGTATAGATATCACTCTAGTCATTCTCTAGGCCTCGCCAGATCCTTGTGAGGGACTTGCAAGGCCTGTTCATGACTCGTAATATCCAAGAGAATTACTGGAGTGACGTCTCATGAAATTTTTGCATGGATTATTGTATCATTGTACTTGAATCAAATTTGTTCTTAAAATTTCACACGCGACCAAGTTCAAGAGGAAAATTTATGTATTCTTGAAAAGAAAAATACATCTCGAGTGGAAAAATTCTCCAAATTTATATATACTGGATATATGAAATCATATATTGAATTGTGTATAAATTATATATAATCACGAAAATTTGTCTACTCTAGATACTGTAACAAAAACACAAACAAAAGTTATTGATCAGTCGATTCAAATCAAGCAATTGAACATGAATTATGAAACAGACAAATCTACTGGTGAAACACACGATGCATTAGACGAACGAATTTTCCAACGTGATACATAGAAAAAATGCGTCCTATACACAGAAACAATAATTTAGCTGGAGCAGCGAAGTGGCTAGCACGAACACGGACAGCCATTAAATTAGCTCCTGCAGCTAAATTTCAGCTGTCACAGCAAATAAACCAGCCACAAAGGCAAATTTTTTTGCTTTCATAACTAAAATTTAGCTGCAGGAGCTGATATAATGGCTGTCCGTGTCCGTGTCAGCCACTTCGCTGCTCCAGCTACATTATTTTTTCCGTGTAGCGTCTGTTGAACTACTGAAATGTGACGAATCTATTATCTACAATTTTGATCTATTAAATTTGCAGTGTTTGTATCAATTAATGCATATTAGTGATGCATGTAGTACCAGAGAGAGAATGGAAATAAGATCTAAAAAAAAACCTTATCATATGCAAAAAATGAAAAATACCGATCAAATCAAATTTGAACAAATCTATGCAAATTTCATAGGGTATATAATATAGTAAAGATTATATCGTTTAAAATTTATTTTGGTTTCTAATGATTTTCAAACACTTGAATTGGTTACTGAATTTCAAGGCCTGGCGAAAGAATGTTCATTTTTATAATTCAATTCCGAAGAACCTTTTTTCTGGACACACACAAAAGACCTCTACTACAATTTAGAATGAAATTAGAGACAGTTGCAATTTCAATTACTGTAAATTATACGCCAATGTTGTGGAAATCATCATAATTTAGGGTATCGAAAATTGTACCTGTCTCTGGTTTTATAACAAATCTTTCCTCATGCTTTGTTTATTTATTCTCAAATTCAACAGTAAACGCTCTGAGAATGTATGATATGACTTGATTCATGTTTCCTCGAGATGATATGGAGATTTATTAAATTTTCATGGCAAATACTGCAACAAAAATCACTCTCGTCAGTCTTTCACTCCTGCAAGGCCTAATGAGGCCTTATAACAGCCTAGGGAATGTTTAGAGTGGTTTCCACTACACTGAGAAAAAAGAAGTTGTAAAATTGATATTTCGCGAAGTCAATATTTGGACGATTTCAAAAGTAGTTCCTAGCTGTAAAATCAACTAAAATTCTGGTAGCTTGTGTGAACTACTTTTTGAAATCGTCCCAATATCAACTTCACAAGATGTAAATTTTACAACTTTTTTTTCTGGGTGTAGGGTATGGTTTGTTTACAATAAACGTATATCGTTTGTTTTCTCATTGCATTGACTAGAAATAGTGAAATGACCTCGTATTCTTATTCAAGTACCTATCTTCAAACTCCTCGATCAATCAAAATTGCTACAAAATGAGTAATGATTACACAACACAAAGCGAAAAGAGGGGTTATGTTTTGATTCATGCAATTGCTAATACCCTATTTCACTCAATCCACAGAATGGTTCCTCACGCTCTTTGTAATGACTGAACGAAAACTAAATTTCAAAATTTATTACGAAAACAATTATCAACGATAACAAATCATCGACAAAGTTGAATAGATTTTCAATCATTTCCTCAGATTCTTCGACTTTTCAACAATAAACTAAATTTGCATTCTAAGATGAATAACCCGGTTCTAAATAACACTCCCGAAATAATTTTCAACTTTCACTAGAGAAGATTGATCTCTTTGAAAGTGAAATTTCCCTTAATTGAAGGCAGGTGCAGTTTCCAACTTAATCGAAGTGAAATTTTACTGTACAAAATTTTGAATGTGAACGATGCATTTCCTTTCTCGTAACATATACATGCATGCTTTTCACCACGCTTTTCTGGATACAAAGTTTCGATTTATCAAATGAAAAATCAAACTGCATGATCTTCTTTACAAATTGTAATTAAAGTGCGAGGACGTACACAGATCTTGAAGTATTGCCATACTGAAAGTAATTCACTAAAAAGAAACTTATCGTGAAGTTCCAGTAACGAGAAATTATTCTTAAAAACAAAAAAATCCTATGCACTTCGTGATAGTCGATGAATTTGAAAATCATTGAAAGGGACAGGCTTTATGAATTTCACCGATTGCGCAATATATTTTCGAAGATCATCCACTTGTCCTAGAACTTCACAGTAATTTTCAAAGTGAAACTCTTTCAGTGAATCAACAAAATATTTACCTTTCCTTTTTTCCCTACCATCGATCCGTGATCAATTCGTGTAATTGAATCTGCAAAATGGAATCAATAAAAATCAACTAACTACTCGCTTATACGAGCACAATAATATTTCATTTTCGTATCATCAATTTTCCATCAAATTCTCATGCATTACGAAATTTCGTAATCAAAAAGAGAAGAAAATGAGGAGAATGACGCGTACAAGAAAGCGAAATTGTGGAAAACAAACATTGGAGAGATATTTCCAAGGTATTTAAGCATTTAAATTTGTTTCCTTTCCGATGGAATTTCCTTCTGTTGAATTTCAGTGGTACACAGGAAAGTTGTATATTCCCATACCCATGCCACATACTTCAAAACACGCATACACAGATGCACACACACACACATAGGTTTCTGAATCTTGTAGACAGAAGAGATCTTCTTCGTCTTGTTTTTTTTTTCTTTTAGAGAAAGTACGAAGTATCGGTTATCACGTTTGAACGTGATGTTACATCATTCAGCGTCACCACGTTGTCAAAGGATAATTATTTCGCGACAATTCCATATTTCACTGATTTGTCGACTTGATTTTTACTCGGTGATCGTCAGAAGAGTTTTCAAGAACATTAAATCTCTTTATGACCTTCAATTCGGCCGTTGTCGTCGAAACTCCTGTTGAGATCGTCTCCCGAATTTGGGAAGTTACATGTGACTTGATTTAAACACAACTCGTAATGGAGTCATAAGTATCATCCAAAATTGTGCATTAATGGATTTTATCGGTTATTAACATTCACGGTTGGTTCATGACACGGTCGTTAGTCGATGAGATCATTCAAACGAACGCCAAATTTTATCAACAGATTTTGAGGACAAAAAATATGAATCAGTAATGTTTCAGTTTCGATTAAAAGATTCGATCATTCAAATCCCACTATATTTGACAAATGAATTTTGCTCGCTATTCCGATTAATTCAATTTGATGTCTGAAACTCTGGTCAGAATTTCTTCTCATCCATATAATTATCGGGATTTCTTGTAAATTTTACAATAGTTTCGTGTTCTTATGTAAATCAGATCACTTTCAAATGCAAAGATTAAAAATAGCGAAACTCTCGATGCTATTATGTCAATCTTCTCTTCGGATTCACCAAATTTCCAATTTTTCAAGGGGGAGAATGTGTCGGCGTGTTGGAATTGAATATTGACAATCGAGATCGATTAACAGTAAATGAATAAGATGAATAATCGGAAGATGCTTAGCCGATACTTATTGAATGCATATTACTCACAGGCATACATTTTCATAAATTAAATAAACTTGCAGGACACATTGTAAAAACGTGCGAGTCTCGTGCGTATGAAATCTGAATCGGAAGAGGTACAAAAAAAAATCAACGGATACGAAAATATTTCATCGCGAGCCCGGTCAGAAATTTTTAATTACGAAATTTGATTTCTAATTTCATTGGATTTGAATTCTTCTCATTACTAATTAAATTAGATATCCATAAAAATTCATGAATTTACAATATTTCTTGGCACCTTCCGTTGGAAAGTTAGTTTGCTTCTCAATTACTGTAACATAGTGAGTGAGTGAGGATCGATACCCCGGTTGAAATCGTGAAATTTTTAATTTAAAAAATGTAATTAAGAGTGGTATGAAGCGCCATGAGTAAGAGTCATGAAGATTAAGATTGTATATGCTATCAAAGCTGTGAGACGATCCTCAAAAACGATTTCATCCTGGGTTATCCTTCAGCACATATCAAAATTCACCATTTTTTGCCCTGAGACCACTGTAACATATGTTGACATTCAACAGTACTTGCAGATATCTATAATTTGAGCAATTAATTTGAAGTTGAAAATTATCTCTTTCATAAGGTAATCAATCATTTAAGAAAGTCAAGGTCGGTGTTTTTTTTTCTACGAATGTCCATCAAAAGATATCGAACTTATAAAAATCAAATCCCAACAAGAATATTCGTGTATTGGTTTAACAGTCTCGTACGATCATGTACAAGAATGATCATTATAAATGAAATAAAATATTATAGCGTATTCATCACGTGAAACATTTGAGCCAGGTGAAGAATTTTAGGTTACAATGATTCATTGATATAGGTAAGCAACGCGTACTCAAAAAGCAGTTAATGATGTCAGAGTATCGAAAAACTCAATGTTTAATTAACTTTAGTTGAAGATATTTTCAAAATGTGCTAACGTTATAAGCGCATTGACAATTCATTCAGGGAGTGATTGAATATCCAGAGATTGTAACGCGTGATGATCCGCAGACAGCTATATTTTTAAAGATCGATCATACACGTGTATACGTTTTTACGTACATCAACAAAAAACGATTTGTTATTTACTCCTTAAAGATTGCTTTTAATAGAATTATATAAAATAATCGATACAAATTTCATAGCTAATATTCTCTTTCTTATGACAAAATAATTACAATGAATGCACGAACTGTGTAATAAATAGCAATAATTTATATCTTAGAAGAGACAAGATTTAAATCGTTCACTCAATCTCTCACTCAATTCTTACAATTCGTTACGAAACAATCAATCAGTTTTACAAGCATTTTTTCATATATCTGGAAGAATTCCGAAACAAGTTGTTCCTTCACCTCATACTTTGTCATCTCGGTACACAGTAGTGAATGGGAATATCTTTCGACAAATTGATTAAGATTCACTTTCTCCGCATATTACAAATTCTATCGATGGCATCGCTTACGCGCGTAAATAAGCGTGTACGTGCACGATGATGGGACACTTGACGCGTGTAAAGATCTGTTCTTTGACAAATTAGCATTTGGCGCGGAAGGATCATATTTTGAATGATATAAATAGAAAGGTAATCTATAAATCAACTTTGTTGAGAAGCTCAAATTTACGAATCGATCAAAGAGTCACAGGAATGATATTTTAATTTCCTTTAACAGAATAATTAACTTTAATACGAAAAAGTGTTAAATGCACATGTCTTTGAGTTGTATCTGTTATCTCTGATTGAAAACATCAATGACAAGCGATTTACATGACTCAAGTAGCACGTGGTAATGTGCAACATTCGATAAACTTCATGTAATATTGACATGAGTCATCGAAGGTTTTTGTCGTGGAAAAAAAACGACAAAAATGTGTTTTCATTTTGAAAGTATATTTCATAGATGTACACCGCAAGTAAAGTCCGAGCATTCGGTGTCTCTTTCGTACTTGGGCAAGACCTTGAGAACCGGTAAGAGTGTTACTGTATTACAGCTTTGAATGATCACGCACGTCGATTACGGTTCTTTCTTTTTTACGGTTGACTCCACTTGACTCTGCTTGACTTCCCTTGACTTTTAATTGTAATTTTACTTTTTTTCCTACAATCAGAACTAGTGAAATTATGATAGAATTCTATACTTACTTTTTTTTTCAACGAATTTGTGTAATGCCGAAGTAACGTGCAAGCGCCATGACTTTAATCGTTTCAATCGCTCGAGCATGAGAATGATATAGACCACACTGCTTTTACGAATATCAATCTACCGTCGGGAGTAATTCGAAACGAAAGTGAATCCTTATCTTGCATAGATATTCCTTCTCCATTGAAATAATGAAAAAAGAATTACCTGGACGTAGTTAACAAATTTGATTGATTTGGTTAATTCAAGTGCCAAAATTTGGCAATTATAACTAAATATTCATTTCATCAAGAATGATGAAATATTTTGAAAAAACCCTTGATGAAAAATCTTTCACTCTCAATTGCAATATTAGAGCCTCATTATACTGAACTATATATATATTTCATTCCACGTACAAGTATGGTATAAATATTCATATCCTTTATGTAATCTTTCTTCCTGATTTACCGAAGTATTAATTTTATTAAGTGTGGTCTAGCATTCTTCTCCTCCGGTTTCTGTTTCTTTTTTTCTGACCAACCTATACATGCATAGGAAAAATTTCAAAATTTGACAAACTCACATCCATCTTCATCCCCTAACAATTCTGATTCAAGAATTTCATGTTTTCCAATTTTTATTACTTCACATCGCGATGAATCCATAAAATTCCAAAGACCTTCCATCAATGCGAAAGCAAATGATCTCAATACTACTATAATTCATTCCTATACAACCTCTTGGGAATCACGTTTCAATGTCACTGAATCAATCGTTGAAATCTTTCGTACTCATTCGATTAATGAATTCTGAAAGGAAATGAAACTTCTGTCATTGAACTATTTCGTTACATCGAAATGTTTTCATCTCGCAAACGGACCTACGGTGCATAGCTACAACTTCGTCAGGTGTATGGATTACATACACACGACGTGCTTATGTAAGTGACTCATAAGGACGAACTTGTCCAAGCGCCGGATCTGGATTTTACAGATCGAGATATCTAGATCAATTACCGTCGTACAGATTCGATCACGATCCTTCGATTCGATCCGCGGCAAGGAAGGTGTAAAAGAGAACGACCTTGAGTACATTTCCTACACCTCGTAGTACACTTGATTTGGTATAAATTCTCAATCCAAATTTGTCATACATAAGATCTTTAATACCGTGAAATATATGATTTTAATATGACAGAGTTGAATTTATTGGTACATGAATCACGGCCAATGACTCAACTGGTTTTCGATACTCGTATTTATTTCATTTGATTTGCAATGTTTGCTACCTACTTACACGGGAGAAATAATTCAGCTGCAGCAGCTGAGTAGCTAGCACGGACACGGACAGCCGTTGAATTAACTCTTGCAGCTAAATTTTAGCTGTTACCGCAAATAAATTAATGCAAATTGTTTTGCTGTAACAGCTAAAATTTAGCTGCAGGAGCTAATTCAATGGCTGCCCGTGTCCGTGCTAGCAACTTAACTGCTGCTGCTAAATTATTTTTTCCGTGTAGACGTCGAGGAGAAATATTCCAAGGGAGCTTCCCAAATTTGAAACAATGAAATTTCACTGATCCGATTAGTAAGAAACACTTCCAACTGCATAACCAGGGACTATTCAGACTATTTGTATCGATCTAGGAATATTTTAACGATCCAATAAACGCACACACGTTATTTCAACGTCTAAAGAACGTTAGACTGTCAAACGGACGTCAGTCGTTGATTTGATAACGTTGATTTTGAGTTAAAATTTGATAGGGAAATAGACGGCCAGGAATTATGTTTCGATGACTTGTAATTTAAACTAATATTCAAAAGTAACCATCAAACGACGTCCCCAAAAAACGTGTTTTGAACGGGTTTGAATCAAGCGTTTCAAATGTGTTTGAACTTCAATTGAAGATATTCTGCTAAAAATGTCGAACGAAACCGAACAATGGTTAAAATTTCAACAAAGAGTCGAATAGTAAATAGTGTGGCATACTTTCCAAATTCTATCATACTCAGAAGTACTATTGTTCTCGATATTGAATGAAAAGTTTACAAAATAATTTGTTGGATTCAATTCACGTTTTAGAACCATCATTAGGACACGTCAATATTTGACGTCTTTTGAACGATGTTGAAACCGTTGATATGACGTTATTTTATGGTTGAAAAACACGTGATCTGCAGCGACATTTTTACGTTGAATCAACGCAAGAATATTACTAATTCACAACGTGTGGTTATTGACTGTTTTTGACGTTTTTAAAACGTGCGTGTGTTTATTGGGGATGCAATGAGTTGGAATAACAATAGGCGTTATTAGGAGTATATAAATAATCATTATTTTATGAATTAACATTAGAAACTTCCTGTAGGAGGTAAGATTTTATTCTCATTCCGAGAAGAACTATTCACAATTTTTCAAACACTTCATTTTATTACAAATCTGTATTCTTTGTGAATTAAAGAGAGAAAATGAGCATGCTACTTTGGATCGAATAATCAGACTTTATCGTTAACTTCGATACTTTCAAGATTAATGAAAATGATTAGATTATCAATTATTCTATATATTAATCATAAACTGAATAATAAATCGATCGTTTTAGAATAAATTATTCAACAACGATTATCCGTATTAATAATGATTAGAATAATGTACGGAATATTTAAATGAAGTGTTGTTTATGTAACAACACGATTGGAAGAAAATACGTTGCAGATTAATTACATAAAAACAATTTTCATTATACGTATCAAATCTTGATGAGATGCAGGTATTTTTCTACAGCGCGTTCGGGGGAAAAAACATCTATTTTATGGCTCATCGGAGATTATCCAACTCTGAAGCGCCCAGAAGCAAGGATATATTTCTTCGATACAAAGATACAAGATTATCTTTAGAATTGGTCGAAGAGATGGGAGTGATCAATCGACGGTTGATTATGTTATTGCAAAATAGATCTGTGGCCTTGCTATTATGATAATTATGAATAAATAATACAGAAGGAAAAAGTGCAAGTGATATGGGTACGTATAGGATGACGTAGACAAAGTGATCGTAAATGAAGGTGTGCAATTTTCTGTAAACTCAAGAAAATTATGAATACTCGAATTGTGCATTCATTTGTAAAATCACTTTCACGTGTTTCGAAAATTCATCACGTGACGTGGGAGTATAGAATTCATAATCTGACTAATTTATCATTAATGGAGCTATCTAGGCCCTCACGAGAATCTAGCCAAGGGCTAGGCAACACTCTAGTGGCTAGCGGGAAGCTTCCCACACAGTACTCGTTGTCTAAAAGATTTCTTCAGAAACAATTAAGAACATTCGAAAAGGTTTCTGAAAACGTTTTCCAAGATATCTTTTAGAAGTAAGAACAGTTTGAGACTTCTGAAAGATATCTATTCATGTTGCATAAGACTTTTTGCATTGTTCTTAATTGTTTCTGAAGATATCTTTTAGACAACGAATGTTGTGTGGGTTGTCTAAGGGCCTAGCGAGTGCTAGTATACGAAGTACTCGTTTTATACTCTTGATGAAAATGTTCTTACAGTGTGGATTTAAATACTAGAAGAATATGCGATAGATGCAGAGATACGATTACATGACCTGTAATGCTATAAAATTCCTCCAAAGGTATCCATGGAATAATTTAATATCTTTTCTCCTACTGGAATCGTAAGCTGAATTTCTCAAGGGACTTTTAAATACGAAACCTCGTTCAATATCATTTAATCTCATTCATATATTTTACTGAAAAAGTACATTCGATCGATCAATCGTTTCATATGTTTCATATTCCCTTCGATGTCCCCAGATAGAAATGAATCAATGAATTTTTCAAATACAAAACGTAGAATGCGAATTGAAATTCAGTCGATTATTTGAACTTGAAATTTAATCGTTTTTTTATATAACATTGAAGGAGTATCATTGTTTTGCCTCCTTTTAATGACATTATCACCATATTATTCATCGGACTTGGTGTAGGAAAAAGAAATCATTCTTATAAATAACCATAATCAACACATATATAAAATTCAATAACGATCGCAAAACGTGTATCAGATAATTATCGATCTTTATGTATTCACAGCTGTTACAGAAGACTGGGAAATATCAATAAAATATGAAACAAATAGATTACCATAATTCAACCTACACATCTCTCAACTTCATTTGGTGAAAATTGTCTGTATATTTGAAGATTCTCATACCGATTGATTCGCGAAGAATATTCATGACACAATCGCAAAGGGAGCTAAAATCAACAGACATCGATATTCATATATTTATTCCTGATTCTTTTTTTTTTGACTTCTGTAACGCCCTCAATATTATATCGATTAATTATACAAATGCATATGCATTAGTTATTTTCCCCTTTTAACGTGACACGGGAACTCAAAGTGATTTCTTATACTTCGAACATCTGGTGCGGATAGCTAGCTGCCAATCTATTGAGAATGCGAAATCAATCTGTGGCCTCGCTCGATAATTATGAATAATATGTTTTCACACTCATAACATAGATGAACACTGGATGAAGGGGGATAGAGAGAAAAAAAAGGAAGAAAGATGGAGATAAAAAATAGACTTGCAGTATATGGTTGTTGAATGACTATATAATAATGCAAAAGTGAAAACGAGATGCAAGAGAGACCCTGAACACCACGCATACTCCATCGCGTACAACGCGCACTAGGCCCCGTTATATGCAACGCCAGTTTAGAGGCTCGCCATTCCGTCAGTTAAAAGAAAAAAAGAAATATCTTTGTATTGGTGGTAATTCTAAGCTCCTGACATATCAGTATCACGCGCGAATGACAAGAATACTGAGAGCGAGACAAGAAAAAGAAGAATAAAAGGAACATGACGAGCGAGGGAATCGTTCTCGTAACTGTAGCCACTCGATTCACTCCGCGCCAATTGTAATTGCCATCATGTTTATGGGTAATCATTTCCAACTCTTATTACGAACGAATTTGAATCCCGGAGAAAAAGGATATGAGAGTGTGACCATTGATTCACTTCGAAGAATGTGAATTATCAACACCTTGTATGGACATCATTTGATTTTTTAAGCAGCGTCTTCTCTCTGTACCACGCATCGAACTCTCTTCGACGTAAGAAATCTTTAACACGTCCGAGCACGAACGAAAAACAATACATTCGAATCTGTGGAAATTATATTCCGATTTACCAACAAAGATAATATGCACGGGTATTGTATTTCCTCAATTGGTTCGTACGTTAATTCAATACCTAATGAAAACATATATTCTTTGTCTCCGTGGAAATACGTACAATGTAACCAAGTGTCGATCAACGATTACACACGATGGCACAAATGTAAGAATGTCGTTGATGACCTTGTCATGGAATAGCACAAATCAAAGATATATAAGAAACGACCTCGGATCTTAAAGTGAAATAATTATTGGTACTGGCGCGTGTGCGAATGTGAGACTTTTGTTAAAATAAAAAAAGAAAGAAAGAAAACGTATCCTCAGATAAAAACTTGACACTCGACAGGTGTAGAGGTACGAATTGGATGACATGAATCTTTTTTATATTGTATTTTTTATCTAAATTGTGAAATAATAATTTTATCACCTCGTACGTTATAGAAGCACAAATTCAAACATTTGTCATTTTATTTGAAACAATATTCGAAGATAAACGTAACAAAATTGGTTACGCTCTCGCGACAAAACATTGCATAAAACAACAAATATTTAGAATAACGTTGTGAGCCTAGGTCGGATTTAATTTGTTATTGTATAACAATCGTTACAATGATGCAATGATCACGCTAGACATACTGTCACCCATTAGTAGCGACAGAGTACTTGGCCCACTTAGAGAGTACAAAGCGTACTTAAAGGATTGCTAAACGACTATTTTCTTCTCTTCATTTTCAATCTGTGGCAATCGATTGGTGCGTCTAGAAGATGTAACCTTTTCTTTGTTCTTTTCACTCACATGTTGCATTTATGCACGGATTTGTTAAGGGACAAGTCGAAAGGAATCGTTGCATCGATTCACTACTCTTTACATTCTATTCTCAACGATCACAACACCTGATACGATTTTGTTCCTACGTCTTCGTAAGAATGACTTTCGTTTGGATAAGGAAATCTTCAACGCGAACAAACTTTCACGATAATGAAGGAATGAAATTGATGACTCGAGATGTTTGGACCAATTATGAACGCTTCAGACAACACATCTAATTTGATGTTATTTTTGGATGACCGAAAGAGGATCGAGGGAAAACGACTCGACTTTACGGTTTTGTTTTTGTTGTCAAGAAATGAATGTTGATTCCGGATTTTCGATACTTGGAAGTTCACGTTTGAGAAAAAATTTCTCTTCTACTTAGTATAAGGAAGAAAGATTTTATTTGTTTCATTTCAAATCGACTGCTTTGTGCAGTGAAATACTGCAATTCGTGTATGAATACACTGAGAAGAATTCAATTATAGTAACCAAATCTCTTATTTAGACTCAGCCGAATATTTAGTTATGATTACAACAAAAACCTTTGATTATCATTACCTAATTATTCTGGTAATAGTTACCAAATCTTCTTCAACGGTGTTCTTTCAACAGTGTAGAAAAGTATGAAACTATGAACGAACTGACATCATTTTTCTATCACTTATATGTAAGAATCCATTTATCTTCGATCTTTCAACTACAACAGGACGGAAGTAGCGAGGAAAGCTCATTTCCGCACTTCCTGCGTTTGTTCCCTTTATCAGACGCCCAGTCAAAGGTACATGGGTTAAAATGCTTGAGAACAGCGGTTAGGACAAAACTATCAGAGAAAGGATTTTCTGCTCTTCTCGCTACTCGTGTGAAAAAACCCACTGACAATTCGATAAGGCATTTTTATAAAGATTCTACTCTATTGAATATTGATAAATTGTGTGAAGATTAACATTCAATAAGATTTTTATGAAAAGAACTCGGAACAGAATATTGTAAAAATTAATTTCGTGGATATTGATAGAATAATAATCTAAAGTTTAAACATTCAAGATTCTTCTGGTATTCCAACGTCATACTAGGTCCGAGAAAGATAAAAAAAATCCCTGTTCATTGGCAGTAACTTTTGTACTGAACATTGTATCGGATAATCCCAGTAAAAAAACTCCCATTCTTGCGGATTGTTTCAGATTTGTATTCTGTTTTTTTCTTTCAGAATGGGTATCCAGCCAGACGGCGATCTCTTGTGGACGATGCCCGCTTCGAAACTCTGGTCGTCAAACAGACGAAGCAAAGTGTGCTCGAAGAGGCTCGTCAACGAGCGAATGGTAAGTTTTGTTTTTCGAAAGAGTATGATTGTTCTGAAAATATATATTGAATGTCATTGCATGAATATTTTCTTCACATTTTCTTATGTGATTCTCAACCCTAACGTTCTTTCATAAATTGAAAGAAACAAAAATTTCTAATGAATCACGAAATGATGCTCTGGTTAACAGAGAAGTATCAAATCCAGAAGAAAATGTGAAGATTCTGCAAAGAATTTGTTTCGGCATGATTATAAATTTGAGCAAATTTGAAAAGTCAATTTACTTCTTCCGTTTTTGCAATCAACTTATCTGTTGATAAAATAAACAGGAAAATCTAGTAACTATCGAAACTATAGAGAGATATAAAACCGAAAGATTCAAAATTTTATTCATAAAATGTGTGTTTTTTTTGTTTTATCTCCGAGTATAAAATTGAAATTCATTCCATCAATCGCTATCCCTTGGGAATCGAACCAGACATCCCAAGTTAAAATTTTTTATTTTCAAAATAAAAATCTCTATTTATGTTGAGTATCATGAACATAAAGATTCTTATATGTTCTTAGCAATCGTTATGGATCTTGAATGTTCTTTCGCATCCTTCATTTACAGATTCTATAAAGGCTGTAAATATATCGCATCTTCTTAAAACTTGTTCCTGAAGATTGTATAAACACTATCAATAGCTCTTTGGGTTTCGGATTTAAAGATTCTGAAAAGATTCACCTATAATATATATTCCAATTAAGAAGATATCAGCACTTGCTAAATCCTCTAAAAACATAAAATCTACCTCATTTATCGAAACAAACTGTTACTGTATTAAATGAAATTTCCTGAATGTTCGTATTTTCCACTTTTTCATGAATTACAAACAGTTTTGTTCTCTAAAATTGAGACTACTAATCAAAACTCGGTGAATCGTTCAAAATCTTGTGACAAGAATTTCTAAAATGGGAGTATACGTTTTTTTAGAAACCATTGATATGAATATTAAATAATCCAACCAGTGCAAAATTTATTACTTCTGATTACGAATCAAATTTTCCTGCTTCAAATTCATGGAGTACATACAACTGCATTTCAAATTTGCGCAAACACATGGTTTGTTTATACAAAAAAAAATATATTTGAATATTTGTTGTCGCATGTTATGTATACAAAAATGTATTTGTTTGAATAGACACGAATGCCGATCAGGCGATTATTTGTTCTCAAGAACAACAAGTTAACGAGACGGAAAGTCATGTCGACGTTTCGTCTAGCGATGACGAACAGGTGGAGACGCTGATGTGCGCTGCCAAAGGAGGTAAGTTTCGAATGGTCCAACAATTCTTCATACAAACTTCAATCGTTCACGTTCGAAACTTTCGATGGAGAAATTATGTTCAATAATGGACCACGTCAAACGATATTTTCATACTTCTGCATTCGTTGTACAATGTTCCAAAATATTCAACTCAAGATAAAAGCATAACGCTTCAAATCACTTGCTGTTAGATCTATATAATGATGCAAGTCATTTTCGAATATCGAAAGTTTAGAATTTTTGAGAGTTTTCTTTACACGTTGCACGTAGCATGATCCGTTGTTCTGTCATTTTTAGAAGCAAAAGCAGAAGTATCCTCAGACAGTGAGGGAAAATCGGGCAATGAATCGGGCGATGACAATGGTGAGTTTGATATTAAATTTAATCATAGTACGCATTTGATTGCACTTTTAATACCTCAAACATATATGTCATGAATATCATAACTTGCGATTCCGTTTAACAGCTTCAAGATTCTCCGAAGTAAATTTTCCCCTATCATCAACTCTTTCTCAATTGTTTATCTTGTCAACTATGATTAGATGGTTGTATCCAGCATGGTTGATCATAGTCATGATTTTCCATGAAAACATACTTCATTATATTGGTTTATAATATCAGTTGTCATTGGTAGTTATATTATTCAACAGTCCTTGACGATCTAGGATAAAACGAGTTTTTTTTTCAATACTACAGATACAAATAAGTACCTTCTAATACTCCTACTTATACAACTTGATTGACATTTCATCTGAACTAATACTTAAATTGGTTGGATGTTATAAAACGATTGAAACCACAAGACTGAAAAATTTTGTTAAACAAAGAATTGTAGATAAGTACAATTCGATACTGAATTTCATGAATTACTGTAGAACAACCACTAAATTATATTTGGCATATGTTAAGAATAATTCAGAATCAGTGAGATGTATTGTGAATTTCTTTTCATTCTGACACAATGTCTGAAACTTGTCGACACGCGATTGAATTATTTGACAAGGAAAATTGTTCTTTTCCTTATATATCCCTTCTCCCTTTACCTTTCCACTTTATCGTTTTATGCATTTAGAATCGCATTACCAGGAGCCTTTTTCCAGTTCTGAGATCTCGTCGTGACTTTAAACGTGTAACTCCATTACTCTTTGACGTTCTTTTTTATTTCATTTCTCTCTTCAACTACTTGTACAAGTAAGTCAGAAAGAGTGGAAGCACGTTCGTGGTCGACAACGAGGGCTACTTTACTTCTTTCTTACTTCCCTCTTTCACCGACTACCCTTCTTCTATCTTCTTTAAGAGAGGGCATATGATTTTTGCGACGGAAATGGACTGTGAATTGGGTCATTATTGCTGGATATATATAACGCTCGGTCGAGTCCTTCCGAGTGAAACGATAAAGTTATAAAAATAGTAATTTACTCCCAAGTTGGTTCAATTTAACTACATCAAAAGGTTCTCATTGTTTCAATATTGCGTCAGAATATTACGCCACAACTTTATCAAAAATCAAGATATGGATTGAATTTATCCTATTTTTGGTTTTGTTTTTCCAGACGCGGGATTAACCGAAGAAGAAGTTGTGCTGGCAAAAACAATTGCCGAGAGCCCCGAAAGTGAACACAATGTCCAAAAAGCGGCTCTCGTCCTGAGATTGCGCGAAGGAATTGGTTCATTGGCAAGAATTTTGAAAACCATCGAGAATTTCAAGGGTTCCGTAACGCACGTGGAATCGCGTCCATCTAAGAAGGAAGGTCTACAATTCGATGTTTTAGTGAAAGTCGATATGACAAGGCAAAGTTTGCTTCAACTCATCAGAAACCTACGTCAAAGTTCATCTCTTGGCGGTGTTAGCTTATTGGCAGATAACTCGGTGAGCATAAAAGATCCTTGGTTCCCACGTCACGCATCCGACTTGGACAATTGTAATCACCTGATGACAAAATACGAGCCAGACCTGGACATGAATCATCCCGGGTTTGCGGATAAAGAGTATCGTTCTCGAAGGAAGGTTATAGCGGAAATCGCTTTTGCTTATAAATACGGCGATCCAATACCATGCATCCCTTACACCGAGACCGAAAATGAAACTTGGTCACGTGTTTTCAATACTCTCATCGATTTGGTCCCCAAACACGCTTGCATTGAATATCAAAGGGTGTTCAAGAAACTTCAAGAGGAAAGAATATTCGAATCACATCGCATTCCTCAACTTCAAGAAGTCAGCGAGTTCTTGAAGAAAAATACGGGCTTCACTCTTCGTCCGGCTGCTGGGCTTTTGACCGCAAGGGACTTCCTTTCGAGTCTCGCTTTCAGAATATTCCAAAGCACTCAATACGTTCGTCACATCAATAGTCCTTATCATACACCTGAACCGTGAGTATAATATTCATCATCTTGAATGATATTTTTAATATTTCTGATGTAAAAGAGAAGTCAACGGAAGGTCAAGCAAAGGAATTGTATTTGAAATATCAAGTAGCGACCTTTGTTTCTTCCCTTCTTTCTCTCACACACTCTTTCCCTAGTTCATGCAGTACAAAGAGAACGATGATAATAGAATTAAAGCGTCTCTCTAAGCGCCGGTAATGGAAATTCTAATTGGCTTTTAACGGGCGAAATGGCGTTGATAACTTGGTTCAAAGTGAGTTCTGAACTCGTTTTCGTGTCACACTCGCGAGAGAACGTTTGGCCCAGAAATCACATCTTTTTGTCACGTTTATTAAAGATATCAACAAAGTTTCAGACAAATTACATAGATGAAACCTTCGGTTCAATATAATTGTTCCTCGCTCGAGATATTTCACCCTAATAATTTACTTTGGAACATCATACTTTTGCATGAAATATCAATTCATCGTTGTAATACCGCTGGTACAAGCTTGGATTCATTTGACATTTTCAGTGACTGCATTCACGAGCTTTTAGGACACATGCCTCTTCTTGCCGATCCCAGTTTTGCTCAGTTCTCTCAAGAAATCGGTTTAGCATCGTTAGGTGCTTCGGATGAAGAGATTGAGAAATTATCGACCATCTACTGGTTTACCGTAGAGTTTGGATTGTGCAAAGAAGGAAAAGACGTCAAAGCGTACGGTGCTGGTCTGTTGTCGGCCTATGGTGAACTCTTACACTCCCTTAGCGACAAATGTGAACATCGACCATTTGAACCTTCGACCACGGCTATCCAACCATATCAAGATCAAGAATATCAACCAATCTATTACGTAGCCGAGAGTTTCGAAGATGCCAAAGAGAAATTCCGTCGCTGGGTAAGTTTCAAATTCAAAAATTCAATATTCTCCTGAATTATCGAGTTCGAATAATGAACATTTCATTCTAACGAAAAAAATAGTTTATCTCTGCTGCTGTCTCAACAGAGTGAGAATTTCACTCCTTGAAACCTATTTTTTCATTCCAGTGGGATTTTCACTCTTTCAAATTCAGAGTGACTGTATATAGCATTGTACAGTTTTATTTTTTGATTTATATTTCAACTCAATAACCTTCTGAATGTTGGCAAAATGTATAAAACGTTCATACAACGTTGAAGTGTGGATTTCCTGAATGAATGTTGATATTTTTGTTCCAGGTAAGCACCATGAGTCGACCATTCGAAGTTAGATATAATCCACACACGCAAAGAGTCGAAGTACTTGACACTGTGGACAGGTTGGAAAATCTCATATCTCAACTCAACACCGAAATGACTCACCTTACGAATGCGGTTAACAAAATCAAAGCATCCTTCGCATAAATTATCAACATCATGTAAAATATTTTTATCGTTTATTTCGTCCTAATAATGTAATAACGAATTCGATTTATCCCTTTCATTCTTAACTTGCCATCGATCAAAAACAATTTTCACCAGCTTCATATATTTTTAGTGAAAAAAAAAAAGTTATTCCAAAAAATCATAACACGTATATACGAACAGTATTCACTTGGAGCGAAAAATCATCTTTCAATTGATTTCTTTAATATATAATGTATAATTTTCTTTTATAAGCGCTCCATAAATTTAATGTATATTTTTAAATTATTCATCAATTGTTTATTGTGTTGAATTTGGGTTTTGAAATTTCACACTAGTGACTATCTATTGGTGCTTCTATTATTTATTCATTCGTACCCTACGTACTTGTATCGATCATAAATAGGACCTTTTGATTCGATGGATCACGGTTTCACAACTCATCATTGTTCTCCTTGTATCATTTCTTTTGTTAATTGCATCGAAATCGTCCTAACTGTCTGTACAAAGTCGTCATTTGTGTTATTATAAATGTGCATATTCATTGGAATCTCATTTGAGATTAATATTTATATCAAAATTATTTTTCCAATATTTTGAAAATATTCCTTTCGGTCGGAAACTGATCAGAAATTGCAATAAAGATGTTTTATAAGAGCGAGGATGTCGTCTAATGAGTCTTATCATACACGAAAATATAATACTGTATAGTAATATTGTAAATGGGATTAATCCTGTCTGATAAGACTCATTTAACATATGAGTATTTCGAAAAAAATGTGATATGAGAGTATATCGATGATTATGTACATTAATAATATATTATTATACACCCTTATTCTACGTGATTATGCTTCACTACACTTTCTTCACGTGCTTCTTTCATGACGTAATCAATTATAATTCGAGCGTACTGTAAATTATTCAAATATAATTGGAACACATATTTGATTCTCAAAACTGCGGATATATCATTTTCAAAATTACAGAACATTGTTGTTAACGATCACTCAATACTGGAGCTAAATACTTTGCAGATCTAACAAAAAACTGTTATTTGAATGACAGTTCAATTATTCTAGCCAATATATCAAATTAATACTGACATCATTTCACTTTGAATATCAAGACAAACTAGATTTGATTGATCAATGTGTTGTATCGCGAAACAAGATATCGCAATCTAGTTGAATCTCATTTTATCTCTTTTCCATATGTACTTGATTAACTTCTTCAACTATCTATCAATAAAGATGAACAGATCTTGCATATCAATGATGAAAGTATTATGTGAATAGATGTAACTTGCTTTTACATAAAACGGAGAAATGAAGTAAAAAAAAAAAAAGAAGCATAAGCTTTTCCTGAGCAATGCAGTCAAGTTTTTGAAAAGTGATTACACATTCTACAGAGATAAATAATTATTTTGGTTGACTAGTCCCATTTAACGGACTTGGTAGCTTTGAAGGCGTGTGTTTGATGTTTGTGTTTTTATTAAGATATTTTGTCACACAAAGTGTTCTGTCATTAGTATATTATAATTATTCAATTAGGTTTAAGTGTAATATGAGTTTAATGTGAAAAGAATACATGTTTGCGTCGCTATATTGTGATCAACGAGAAAGAGAAAAAGATAACTCCATTTAGTGATATGATGTTTAGAGTGGAGTCATTTCAAATTGATTGTATCGAGTGGTATTTACGTATTTCGTAAAAAAAAAACAGAGAGAAATTATGAGCGTAATGTATATATAAAAGCTCTTGAAAATATAAATGATCCTCAAAATTCAAATATTTTAATAAATGGCAATAATATATGTACGAAACATTCAAGTGCTTTGTGAAGCAAATTTTTCATTTGGTAAATCAATTGTGTGTATAAAAGATGCTTCGAATGTAAATGGTAAAGAGACTTTTATTGTTCTTTTTGTTTTTTTTAGTGATGATTGCTCTCTAGAATGTAGCTTAAGTTCTTGCTTGCATGCACCTTTCGCACTGTTGTATTATCTCGTCGTTTTAACTTGCAGGACGTGGAGAAAATTGTTCGAAATAGGGACTAGAAATCCACATGCCTTCCGTCACATTTTTGACATTGGAAATGCAAAAGTTATCAAGCGAAAGATCCAAGATATTTCAGTCCCCAGAAACATTTTTCTCCATATACTCCATGTACGCGTAATGAAAATTGTCCCACCACCTGCACACAAGTGTACCGTAATATAATATATCATTGTGCACTTGTTATACATTATGTATATCCAGATTCCTTGGTGTATATACTTGTATGAATATACCAATATATACTCTGTATGATATTGTAAATTATCAGAGCATAATAAAAATAACTTGTTCAAAGTTCAAATCTTACCGACAAATTCATTGATCCTACCCTCAATCCAGTATATTCAACTGACGTTCAGAATTCCAATCCACTTTGTTTCAAATTAGGCTGTGTCTAGAGACACGCTAGCCTGTCTCCAATTTGAAAATTCGAAACACGTTAAGTTTTCGAATTCTCGTTGATATAGTGAATGCCGTGAATGCTTAAGGGACTTTCTAAGGACACGCGAAATTTCCCGTGTATTCGGTTGAAACTTCGAGCCAGGGACAAATTTTCAAGTATCTCGATCTCAGAAAATTCAAGACACGGGAAATCTCGCCTGTTTGTAAAAACAAACCCTCAAGTCTCGAATTTAAAAGTTAGAGAGACTTAAAATTATAAGGAATATTATAATTGGATTTGCTGTTGTCATTTCATGAAATCTCCTCTACGATATTCAACTCTTTCACTTGACGATTGAATAGCGCCAATTTCAAGTGTTTGATAACGTGAAATGATGTGAACTCGATTCAAAACTTCAGGTCATTTTCATCCGCGTTGATGGTAGAGGTTTAAAAATTATTAGTTCAGATTCTCTAATTCACAGTTTTTTTTTTCAATAATCTTACATTAGGATGACAAACAAGACGGCACGGAAGAGTGATTTTAAATAAAAGTATAACCATAAAAATTTTCAGTCAAGTACAAAGATATTTGCATTCAGCAACATTTCTGTTATCAACATAATATTCCAATGAAAGAATTCTCAGAATGTTCTACTGGATAATATTCAACAAAGGTCTATTGTCTCTGATCACGACACTATTTATTATTTTGTATTACATACCAGGATCTCGCTGGTGTAAGTAATTCAATGATGCGTTATTATTTGGTGTAATTCGTGCATTCTACGAACATATGTGACAGTTCTAAGGTTTATATCACAAATAATTAATGAATCTCGAGTGACAGTTGGAAGTCCCTTGAGGATTCTTCATCAAAATATTGAAACAAAAAAGAATGTTGTGCATTTGGAATAAACACTTACTTTGAATGAAATATTATCCAATGTTGCACAATATTAGATAATCGAATATTTCCATTCTAGATAGATATCTAAATGCAGTAACTCGAAATGCTATTTCGAGTTTTATTATCTTCATTTACTTGGAATTATATTTTCTCTTGTAAAAGAACACTATACTCTACTACAATTTTAAATACCGAATAATATTCCTAGACGCTCGTCAAGCATGTTACGTGATGATAGATTTATTTGCACACACACTGAAAGCGGTTGTAATGGCTACAGAGAGTAATACTTCTGGTTCGGACGTTGAATCGAAGAGTCATCGACATGGACGAACTTCGGATAAGAAACATGTGCACAGTAGGACTAAGGTGCACGAAAAAGAACGTCATGCCAAAAAATATGATGAAAACCATCTCAAATTGGATATTAATGGAGTGAGCAATCAGAAATTTATAACCAAGTCAGTCATTAATTCAATATTCACCACCAAAGAAACAGAAACGATTTTGAGTTCATGTGAATTTGGGTATTTTTGTAATTTTATGTAAGAAAGCGACACGCCATCTGTTTTATGGATGATAAAAATTTAGATTTAAGGAACTGTACCCAATTGTGGGGATTACCTTATGAAATATTTTCCTGGATATCTTCACGCAGCTAGAAATTTTCTTTTCTGAAAATTGGATCATCTGAGATCATATCTTGGCCCAAACTACCCTCACTTGGTGTCCAAAGCGGAGCCTTACATCCAGAAAGTTTCATTCCTACCAGGGTAGTGCTGCATAAGTTCGCATATCATTAATCTCACTTTCTATCATAAAAATTCTTCTTCACTGCCATCAGATTCTAAATGCAGATGTGATGGCGAACTGACCCCGACGTCAGCCTAATAAGAATAAGACCTCCCCTACGTTTTATAAACATCCCAGTTGTACACGTTGTACCGTCAGGATATTCCTAGTACAAAAACTCGAACTTCTGTCGAGAAATATACGATTATTATCAATTAATTTCTTCAGAATATCTTAATTTAATACGATTTAGTACGTTTCTATTCGCGTTGAAGCGCTTTCTGTTCCCTCTTTGTCTGCATTGTCCGACATCTTTAACATGAATCATGATATTATTGCAAGTGCATTATTGACAATAGGACTCCATTCGAACAATCCAAAGAAGCGCTACAATGAGGACTATGAATAATTTGGAGACGCATCAATGTGGAGACCATAAGAAGTTCGATTCAAAAGCGTGGAACACGAATTGCAAACAATTCGAATCCATGGATGGATAACTTAAGGTATAATCAATGTATAATGCGTGATAATCAAAATGATCCCTACACTGTAAAAAAAATCGGTAAATTTACCGAACTTTCCTTCTGGAATCGTCCTAAACTGGTTCGGTAAAGAGTTTTACCGGAGATAGTTCGGTAAAACTCAGGTACCATGATTTTACCGATGTTGTTCAGGAAAATTTTTGTCCATGATATGTGGAGTTGGAAAAAATTTCGAGGTGAAAAAAAACTACTCGTAATGGCAGGTTTTTTAATCATTTCAGAAGATTTGGAATTAAATGGATCCTGCGAGGAAAACATTTTTTTCATGTTTCGCTTTATCTTAAACCAGGACTTACAGAAAAAATTCCGAGTTTTGAAAAAAAAAACGTACTGGCAGAAACAAGTTTCTTATCCGATTCAACAGATTTGGAATCGAATGGTCCATATGGGAAAAACAATTTTTTTTTCACTTCTCCCTTTATTTCGAATCAGGACTTGGAAAAAATTTCCAGGTGGATTTTCTTCAAACCACTTCGGTAAATTTACCGAAGTTCTTGGGAGAAGTTTTTGTAATCCATGAGATTGCCATGGAATTGGAAAAAATTTCGAGTTTTGAAAAAAAACGTACTGGCGGGGACAATTTTTTTTAGCACGGTCCTGAAAATTTACCAAAAGTAACTGAAAATTCACACCTCGTCTATCTTTTTGTGTATTCTAAATATGAAACATATGTGAACTTCCAAGGTGGCTATCCAGTATGTTGCGCCGCAGCTCAGCGGTTAGGTCTTAGGTTTCAGTCGGTAGGTAGGTAGGAATGTAGGTTCGAACCCCGCTAGGTAGGTATGATTTTCTCTTCATCTAGATGAGTGATCGAGTTCCTCAGTGATCTTGAAACACAAGGGATATGCGAAATTATTTCACATAATAAAATTGTTTTTCAATTTTTATGAATATTTTGAGCAATAATTTTCCAGTGCATGTAAATTGTGATACAAAACTGCAGAAAATTCACGAATTTCGGTAATTTCACCATAACTATTTCGGCAATTTTGAGCCATTCGGTTCCATATTTTTCCCGAGGATAACCCGTAAAATTACCATCCTATTTCGGTAATTTCAAGTTACTCGAGTTCATATCATTCCCGAAAGTAATCGGTAAAATCATCGAATACATTTAAAATTATTCCCGATACCAATTTGAAATTTTACCGAAAGTTCGGGTTAATTGCTTCCCGAATATTTTCGGTAAATTTACCTAAATTTTTTTTACAGTGTATATGCTGTATTGCAACGTTTCAAAGAATTCGTACAAAAATTATACATGTGGAATAAGCATTTTTTCATAGAAAAATTTTTGATTTCAACAAACGTAATCCTTTCTCGAGCTAAAATCGATCAGCTGATAATAGATCGTCAATAGATCAAGTTATCATCCATTCATAGGCATTGATCGGCATTAATTGAGACGATTAATTCCGGCTACGGCATGGACCATTACTTTGCCAGTCATAAAACCCTGTTGGGGTTTATGCGGAATTATCAAAGTGAAGCATTTTGTTGAAAACTCAAAGCGAATTCTAGAACGTTTCGTTTGAAATTCATAGACCGTCATGTATTCAACAGAAAACGTATGGAAAGTTTCCCAGCAGATTTTGACAGAATGTTTCAATTTGGTAATTCCGGACGAAACGGAATGGGAAGTTTGTCAGTTTTTGCCGGAATTTCCAGAAAGGAGAGTCATTCAAAGCCTGACGACTATTTTCGTTGGATTCTGACAGGCGTTTTCAGCAAGAGAACGTATGGGTTCGCAACCGCAGCAACCGGGAAATTCAAATTATTGGATGGGAGATCAATTTCCGATATATGTGTATGAAATTCTCAACAAATTGCACTGAGAATCCCCAACTTTATGGGATTTTTGTTGCCATTTCACAGTAAATTTCAGGACTTCACATAAATTTATAGAGATTTTCCCATAGAAATTTCTCACAGGGCATTTGTTGCCTAATATGCTTGTCAAATAGATTTGTTTGTATTTAAGTTGGTGAAATGGACTTGAATATGCCAATTAGCGATTTGAAAATATGAATACTGTCGCAAGTTTAAGAGAAAAAGAACAAGCACATTCTTTTTGTAGAAGAAAGAAGTGTCTTCGAACTTGATATTGATTGGATTACATATGGAAGAAAAGTGCTACTCATTCGAGAATTTCATCGCATATTTTCACTGAGAGAAGAGCAATTTGGAGGTTCAGTAAGTAGTATTATATTTGATTGATAAATCTAAATATTACTGAACTTTCAGCGATGTTTCATGAAATTTCAAGAAACATTACTGAAATTTTGCTTTACATTACTCAGTGTTGTACAATTATTATTATATAATACAATTGTAGAAGAGTGAGTAATGTAAAGCGTAATGTCAGTAATGTTTCTCGAAATTTCATGAAACATTGCTGAAAGTTCAGTAATATTCAGATTTATCAATCAAATATAATACTATTTACTGAACCTCCAAATTGCTCTTCTCTCAGTGTGTGGATTAGGAGTTCGTGAGTGAAAATTGACATGGTATACTAATACATACGCCTTTTTCTCAACAGATTGTTTATTCAGCAGGGAATAAAATAACAGTATATGAAGACTAAAATTGAAACAGTAATAGAATGAAAGAAGAAAAAAAAAATGAGACACACAAGGTGGAAAAACTAGAATATCAAATTGTGTTCCAAATTATCTAGGAAAACTTGTACACTGTCCAAAAGAAACTTGCCAAGATGATTTTTGGTGGAGGTCAATGTGAATCCGTGGCAAAAATTGAATCACTTCCCATCAAAGTTATTGCCACTGTAGTGATACGTGTGGATTCTTATTTAATTCAACACGTAAATATTCTTGCAAACATTGGAGATCCTCAGGAATTGCATAAATGTACGAATGAACTTGTATCTTGTTGAAAAACTATGGGATTGGCAAATATACTCAAAAATTCATCACAAATCATATCGAATCATAGGAAAGATAAATTAAAGCAGAAGGTGGAAAAATCAATGTTGACATATCTAATCGTTATTAAGGTAATCATTCTAAGCAAGAATATAATCATTTCGAATAACGTTGCAGCGAATAGGAAGAATCTGTCTTCATCTGATCTTCTAATTCTTTCAGTGTTGTGTCAGTGCAAAGCACGATATTTCAGATTGATATTATTCGTAGACAAATTGTTTTCGTTACTTTACATGCGTTGTAAGAATGAGTAAATTTAAACTGAATCTTGTTATCGAGTAATTCATTGGAAAACATCCAAGTGAATTGAGAAATCATGATGAAAATACCAGTATCGGTAAGAGGAAAGTCTATAACGACGAATGAACGAGTAGCCCATCTAGTATCAAAGGAGCAAACTAATATCAAGGGAATCCAAAGATAAGAGAGTTGGTTGTAATAAAGGAATGTCTTTATCCACCGTGGACAATTTCTAGGACTACAGTACTGCAATGATAAAAGAATTCGGAGAAGATTTGTGTTCTGTACGTATTCGTGGTGTGGCATTCAAATGTGCATTTTGATATTATAATTTATTTATAAAATATTTTTATACGCATCATTTTCACAATAAAAAATTTTATAATTCCAATAAACTTAATATCAATATTGTCTTCAAATTCTCACATGCTACATGTAGCTCAATCCCTAATGAATTCCCGCGACAGCCGCATCAAATGCAATGCAAATTTCCAACACGTTCGGTATTTTCATGAATAAATTTTCTGTGCGATGAGGAAGCTAAACACTGAACATCGGAACGGTAACTGTTCAGGAACTTCTATTCGTTACACATGAACTCGCCAAATGTACCTCTCTGCTAAAAATCCCAGGCAGAGCCAAACAGAAAATGGTTGTCAAGTTTTGAACGGTTTCCTGACACTCAGAGAAACAATTACTGATACAAAGAACATGTATTCTTGAATATTTCTGAGAATACATATTCTTGATGAACAACTGATATGTTGTAGGCCTAAGATAAATTTTCTTGAAACAAGAGAATATTTCTCCAATTCAAGAATTACATTCTTAGTTCCAGAAAAATTTTCTTGTATCAAGGAGGACATATTTTTTGACAAATGGATTTCTCCAGGGGTGAAAGTATGTTGTTTCAATAAGAAAAAAGAAGTTGTGGAATTTATACTTCTCACGGAGTCAATATTTGAACGATTTTAAAAATAGTTCGAGCTACCACAATTCAAGTTGATTTTACAACAGCGAATTCGAGATATACCAAACTGATGTAAATTCTACATTCCCAGCTGTAAAATCAACTAAAATTGTGGTAGCTCGAACTATTTTTTGAAATCGTCTATATATTGACTTCGCAAGTTGTGAATTTCACCACTTTTTTTCCGGGGGTGGCGATAGTAATTATTTCTCTGAGTGCAGCAGATAGTTCTGGCAAAAACTGATAAACTTTCTACCCGATTTTGTCCGGAATTATCATATTCGAATATCCTGTCAAAAACTGACAAAAAATTTCCCGCCAGATTTTGACAGGATGTTACAATTTGATGATTCCGCACAAAATCGGGTAGAAATTGAAATAGGGACCACATCAGAGCTACGTGAGGCCATATCAGATGTGGCCTGATATGGTCCCTATATCAATTTTTGCTTGGTTTTGTCAGTTTTTGCCTGGATTACCTGGTAATGAAACCGTTCAAAGCCTAAGAACAATTTTCTGTTCGGTTCTGCCTGGCACTTTCAACAGGATTGTACTGTATAAGTTTCAATTTTAACGGTCCTACAGCATCAAAAGAAACGAATGAAACTTTGCCACGTATTTTTCGAATAATCAAGAAATGAATGAAAATTTTCAATATGCAGCGTTCAAGTACACTGCTAGAGGATCCCACTCTCAGTATAAATAGAAAACCCGGAGTAATTTTCAAACATGAGGAAACCAGTTATGAAAATTATTGACGCTTGTAAGGTATGATGTTTATAACCGTTCGCATAATTTCCAGAAAACAGTTGCGGTTCCCTAATGACATGTGGAGTTCATCTTCGCAATGTGTTTTATTACTGCACATTAAAAACTTTTAGGGGCACCCAAAGGAGCTGACTAAATTTTGCGCCAACTCTTTTTCATAAATCATTGCGTTCAACGAAAATTTCCCGGGCATAATAACAAAATCCACGACCAGGATTGGACTCTAAATTTAAGATTCAGTATTTCACTAATTTTCTAGCGAGTATACGAAGATTTTTAAAATAATAACCTAAACAAAATTCTTCGTAACTTCCTTTTCCAATATTGACAAACAATGAAGGAGCCCAAATGCATATTCAGAATTCAATCTCAGGTATTCACTTGATCATCACCCGTTAAAAAATCCTCCACGCCTGCTCAGGCCTTGTTCATCAAGCGTGATCGGGCGGGATCAGGCCTCAATTTTGTACCCACGTAATTAGGACTGATCAAGCTTGATTATGCTTTATTATGCATGGAGAATTCATACAGAATTGATAAGGTTTATAATTTGGCAAAAAAGAAAAATTTCTTTCATTATATTTCCTCTAATTTTACAAAAGACTAATGTGTTGTCGATCATTTCTGCTTATTATGCTCATGCAGTTTCCATCTTCTAGTTTTCAGGCATGATCTAGCGTGATTCTGAAGAATCACACAGTAATTTTCCTCGAAGAAACCGATATGGTACCCCGATCCGGTGGTACACTGTAATATTCAATGAAATGTGTTCTCCGTGTGATAAAAAAATCAACGCACGATTTTGCATGATCAAGAGCGAGAATGGTTTGCTTGGCATGATCGCGGGTTTCCACGTGGGTACAAAATTCAAGCCTTTTTAATTATGATTAAGCCAAAAAATGAACGATCAGGCGTAGTCAGGCCCGACCACGTACAGTCACTGTTGAGCGCGATAAATTTTGCCAAAAAATGTTCATGATCGGGCCTGAACACGCCTAATCAGACCTCAACGAATTTTTCACGGGCATGTATTCTAAATCGAAATTGATCAAATAATTCATGGAAAAAGTTGGCGCAAAATTTTACCCACTTCTAATTATTGCTTTAGTTGTTGGAAAAGTACGTAGAGGAGAATGGTGTTACTTGAGCCGTTTCATTCTACATCGGACCCCCTGATGTTTTTCGAAGATGTCGAACTTAATCGGTTTGCCTAATGTATCACTAGAGGCATCATTAGCTACCGATCATTAGTCAGTAGGTTGATAAATATCTATAGTATTACATCGAGCAAGCTGAGTTTTCAAAAAACATAATGGCTTCCGATTTAGATCCCTCTCCCCTGACATACGCAAGCACAACAGGTTAGAAATGCTAAAGAGGGTTCTTGGAAGCTCTGAGCATGTTCTATGAATATCCTGAGAATCTTTGAATGCGACTGTTTTAGCACACAGTGAAAAATTTTGTGTTAGAAACGGGCCACTCAAAATTCGTGTTGAAAATCAACATAGATGAATCTCAGATTGATAGATTTTTAATGTAAATTCAACACTTTGGTTTTCATTTCTTACACCCTTTGTGTCAATATTTGACACAAATTTTGAGTGGACCGTTTGGGACATGCACGTGTGTTGAAAATGCACAAAATTTTCTCCTGTGCAGAGCCGTTTTCAGCAGTTTTTCTGTATCTTTCTATGTCCATTTGAATGTGCCCGTTAGTGAACGATTGCGCTGAGAGAAAAAAGAATTTGCTTTGCTGATATAACAAATCCTCCCGTTGAATTAGCAAAAGTCTTAGTGTTTCAACAAGCGCTTGCTGATCCAGCGATTCCGCATTGTAGATATACAGACTGCTAGAAAATTTGCTGAAACAACAAACGTTCTGCTAATGCACCAGAATAGATTTTCAAAAATTGCTATTTCAGCAAGAATTTTTCTCTGCGGATGAAACAGGGGCAGTGTGTCCATCTTATTATGAAATTCATTTATTTAATATCACTGTAAAAAGGAAGTCTCAATCTGTTTACATCTCATTTTCAGACAATGCTTTTTCCACTGTGTCCCCGTGAAAAAATCGTTCAGGTCTGATTAGGCGTGTTCAGGCCTGATCATGGACATTTTTTGGCAAAATTTCTCGTGCTCAACACTGACTGTACGTGGTTAGACCTGACTACGTCTGATTATTCATTTTTTAGCTTGATTGTAATTGAAAAGGCTTCAATTTTGTACCCACGTGGCAACCCGTGATCAAGTTTGACCGTGTGCGATCATGCCAGACAAACTATTCTCGCCCCTGATCATGCAAAAACGTACCAAATGAGAAGCATTCATACCTAATGACTCTGTGTTGATTTTTTCATCACGAATGCACATGCTTCATCATGTCAAATCGGCCCCGAACACATTCACGTACGCCTAAGCACGCGCGATCATGCCTGAAAACTGGAAACTAGAAAATGGAAACTGTGGAGCCTTCCGAAATAGCTGATCTGATCATCTGGTCAGCTACTTCGGAAGGCTCCTGTATAAGCATAATAAGTACAAATGATTGACAATACATTAGTCTTTTATCAAATTAGAAAAAGTATGATGAAAGGAACTCTTCTTTTTGTCAAGTTATAAAACTTGTTAATGCTGTATGAATTTTTCATGCATAATAGAGCATAATCAAGCATGATTAGGTCTCATTGAGCGTAATTAGTCATGATTACGTGGGTACAAAATTGAGGCCTGATCACGCCTGATGAATAAGACCTGATCAGGCGTGAGCAGGCATGGATGATTTTTTCACGGGCAACAATTTTTCCTTTGGTTTAATTTGTTTGCATCATAGATTGAGTCATGGAAGATCTGAATTCAAGACTTTCTTTTTACAGTGATAATTTAAGGAAACTGAAGTATAAGTCAAAATCGCTGGAAATTCCAAGGGATTACTAGGGATTACAACAGGAGATTACCAAAGATTACACAGATTTTGGGGAATTACAGAAGATTGACAAAGATTACGAAAGATACAGCAAATCACATGATTATAAATTTGATGTACACCAGATTACAAGAGTGGTTTCCTCCTCGGTTATCTGGCAAGCCGAGTCCTAGCATCTTCCACTACCCAAAACTTTTGGGTAATTCAAATTTTTCGAGGTCCTCAGAATTTTTCAAGCCACTTGTAATTTTTCGAGTATTTCGTCAATTTTCTCATGATCTTTATAAATCATCATTTCTAAGGGATCAGACATCATCATAAACATTTTTTAAAAATTCACCGAGCACTGAATAAATTTCATTGACGAATGAGAATCTGAATCTGTTCCAATGAACTTCAATGGTATTCGATGGGGAATTTTGATCATTCATAATAGGGTTTTGTAGGATATTCTTATCAAGAAAATTCTTGAAGCAAGAGAACTGGAAAATTGATCTTCTCCCAACAATTCTCAAACAACATTGAAAACAAAGATTCCTAATTAACATCTTGTTGAGTAAATATATGGATGATTTGAGATATGATTCGAGCCAGCACAATTCTAATTGACTTTACAGGGAGGAATGTGAGATATGCATCAGCAATGATCTATCTTACATTCACTGTTCTACAACTCGAATTGTATTTTGAATCGTTCATATATTTACCCAACAAGATGTAAATTTCACAGCTTCTTTCCTCAGGGTAAATGTGATTTCAAATTAATGGAACACATTAATATATTCAATTTGTACTTCAATTATATGATACACCCAATCTCGTTACCCTAATAATCAGTTTCTTGTGATCAATCGTTACAGTTTCATCTTGTTTGCTACGAGTGAGAGGAAGAAATCTTTTCTCTTCTCGTTCTCTTCAGCATTTCCACGTGTATCAAGCGCGTGTATACGTAACCCAGCAACAGAATCAACACTAGCTATTTTCGTTTTGATCTTAAGATTCGAGTCTTATCTGTTATACAGCCAGAAACTTCTGACAATAACTAATGTCTTTAAAAAAGAAAACCAAAAATATTCGTTCAAAACATACATTTGTATGTATGTATTAATTCCGCTAATTCTGCTCCCTCTTTCCCTTTTCATTCGCGCATGTACGCGATGAACTTAAAATGTGAGAAGCGGAAGAATGCTAAAGAGAAAAAGAGAGCGGCAGGAAGGAACTTGAAGCTTGAAGTATGAAGAGTAGTCGAATGCTAACCAAGCACCGCGACGGATCGCGCCACGTAATTGTCGGTCGCTAAAACCACGTGATCACGATTTTCAAAGTATTTTGACATTTCAGTCCATTGTAATTCATCATTTAGGTGTTCTGTTATTATTTTGTAAGTTACTTCATGGGTGACATTTCAATGGTTTTAGGAATCTTCGGGAGTTTGATGTTGTTACAGAGAGATTGAATTACGTGCAACGGGAGGATCAATTTTGACTGTGATAAAATTTCAAATAAACCTCAAAAAAAAAAGGGTTGTGATATGAACTTTTCGGAGGAGCAATTCAATAATGAATAGATGAAATATTTGCGTTATGATCATGTAAGTAAACAGTTTTGAAATGTACGATCACTGAGAATTCAAAAGTTTCAAAACTCAAAATTGTTTGAGAGTTACTTTCCCGACAATTGGAATGAAAATTCTTTTAAATGAGAAGTAAGAATAGTTCAAGATTTATAAAAAATATCTGTTGCATATAAACTTCTCGAACTGTTCTCAATCGTTTCCCAAGATATCTTGAAAATCAAATGCGCGGTGGTTCTCCATGACGCGCATTTTAGCACACTCGTGTGAAAAAACACCAACAAATCTTTTGAAATTTATAAAAATCTAAAACTCAATATAATAATGATAAAAAATTCACAAAATGATGAAGGATTGAAGAACAATACGTTTTCGCACGGATTTTGCGATTTCTTCAGTTCATAACATTGGTTTAAATGGAAGGAATTTGTTGATATTCTTCAATTCAAGACAAAAACATTGGATGTATTTATCGAGTATCTTTTGTGTAATTTTGCACGTTGTATTACAAGATATGGTTCTGAGGTAATCGAGCTAGTAATGGGCATGCTTGCGAAAGATCGATCCTTTTTTATATAAAAAGTATCGAATTTTTATTGAAATCTGTAAAAATCATATATTTTTTACATAAAAAAAGGATCGATCTTTTCCAAAGATCCCTATCGTTAAATTGAGCTTAAATTCTGTAAAAATGCTTCAATCCCACTTAAATGTGATTCAAATCTTACTTGGGAAATCAACTAAGGGCCATGAAGTTCTCGAACAACTAAGCGATGAATACAAATTTTGAATCTGCAGTGATAAAGTACATTATTGCAAATGATTCCTCAAAATTATGCAAATGATAACCAATATAGTAACTTAAACATGTCAATAATTTAAAAAACTTTTTTCCTCGTGTTTAGTAATATACTTTGTGCTTGGAATTTATATTTATCCGACTAGAAATTTGGTGAGGTAAAAGTGGGGGCCTTATATGGTAACATCAGGCCCTGAGGTTTGCCCGATCAAAGTTTCTAGTCGGGTAGAGTGTAATCCTAGCAGTACACTTCCATGATTATTGCTCAATTGTTTGAGAAGGACGTAGCAAAGTTTCACCCATTGCTTCAAGGACTCCATAATCCTTGAAATTCACCCTTTGCTCTTGTATCTACATTTGTTTTCGGTGCTTACTTCAAGTTGAAACAAAGTGAAGAAAAAAATCTGATTCTCATAACCGAAAAACGTAGTTGATTTTGGCTTCAACTAATTCACGTAGTCGCCACAACTGCATCCATTTGATATTGTTTTCTCTGTCAAATCATCATAACCAAATTTTATCTTACTGCAACTGTAAGTCTTTGATCATGTTGCAAGTTTAGTTTCCGTTACTGTTTTGGATTTTCTCCCACTGCAGTACACTGTAAAAAATGTGGGGAATTTCATCCCCTTCTCAATTGTTTTTTCATAAAAAATGAGGGAATTTTTCACCACTCTGAAGAATCATTATGTTTCTTGGGTATTGAATTCTCTGCAAATGAAGGAAAAGTCCACCAAATCGTGGTGAAGAATTCCTCATCTATTGAGGAACTTTGCTGCCACAATTTTTGGAGGGGAATTCCACAATTTTTTTTCTTTTTTGGTGCAGTGGTAGACGATATATCACGATATTTATATTTCATATGGAATTTATACAAAGTCCTCATCAATATTTTATCAAATTCAATATAAATTCGACAAAATTTCTACAAAAACTATTGATATTGTCAAATATTGCTCATCGCTACCCTGCAGGCCCAGTTCTGGTAAAATTTTAAAATAAGCTAATATTCAGGATGAAGCAGGTTTTTGAACGAGAAAGAATCTATACTTTAGTCTTCAAGAAGATATCCGGAAGATATGACGCTATTAATTTAAAGAAAAAAAAACAATTATCTTCGACGTGTAATGTAAAATCCTGTATTCATAAGAACGTAACTTGTTTTTCTGCTTGTTTGAGGGCTATATATGGGCCCGAAAAGAATGGGCGAAACTTTGCTGCGTACTTGTTTTCGAACAACGAAGCGTGAATGAGTTGCGCCAATACGTTATTCAACACCGGAAAAGCATAGTTGCTTTCGAGTACGATTAAACATTATTTCCCAAATCCGAATCAGTGAAATTCATTGTTTCTCAACACTTTTCATTGACTCGGATTGACGTAGTGATTCAAAAATATTACTCCCGTCATTTTAGAACATAAAAATTCCACATTTCTGGAGAAATTGACCAATAAGTCAGGGTTCTTACACAGTGCCTAGTCTGCCTATATAGTGAATTTTCCACTGTGTCAAGCTGAAAGTATTCGTCAATCGATAATACTCTGCATTGTAACTCAAATTTCATGCTTCCGATGATTTTCCTATAAATTCAATTGGAAAACAAAAATTTACATTAAGCAAATCATAATCAGGGTTGAGTTAAGGGCCATGGAGTATCAAACAACGGATAAGGTTTTGCTAAGTAATTTTCAAAGAACTGAGCACTGATTACAAATTTTAAATATACAGCAATAAAGTGCACTGCTAGGATCACGGTCTGAATGTAAATCCAAAGCCTAAAAAATATTCCTAAACATGAGAAAGAAAGTTATAAAAATTATTGACATTTGTAGGTTAATATGTTTATAATCGTTTGCATGATTTTGAGGTATCATTTGCAGTTTCAATTTTATATTCAAAGTACAATTTTAGCAATGTACTTTATCACGGCAGATTTAAAATATGTGTTTATTGCTTAGTTGTTCAAAAATTTCGTTCATTTCTTCGAAAACTCCATAGTTCTTAATAACTGAAATTTTGAGCGAAATCTTTTCGATTGTTGCAAGAGATGGGATCAGCTTAGAATAACTTTGAATTATTCATGTAGACAGCGATATTGGGAGACAATCCGTTTTTTACGATGTGCTCTCCAGGCAGTAAAACAGTTTGTCAAAACATTCTCCAATAACTTCCTTCTCTAGTTTAAAAAGTCTATTGAATCCCATTGATCAATGGAATTCAATACAAACTTTACAACAGTGAATAATCATTCAAACTTGTTGAAACCCGTTGAAACCATAAGTTTGTGTCAAGTTTCATTAATCGATGGATTTCAATAGATGTCGAAAAATAGTAGTGCTCGTATCTAGACGCCATCAACCAGAATAGAAAATTCCATGTTCGTACCTCCGGCGTTTCGCCCAGATTCAGGGCATTCTCAAGGAAACAACAATACATCGTAAGTATTCGTCTGGATAGGGTAGATTCGAATCCATTAAATGTAACAAAATAGTGCTCGCATCTAGCCGACATCAACCAGAGTAGAAAATTCTGGGGTTACGACGATAAAGCAGGAAAACTCCTCGCCTTTACGATGTATTGTTGTTGTTTCCTTGAAAATGCCCAGAATCTGGGCGAAACGTCGGAGGTAAAATAAACTCTCTGTTGCTCAAACATGGAATTTTCTATTCTGGTTGAAGGGTTTCAATAGACTTTGTTTTACCCTAGTGACAGGAAAACGTGTGGTGGAAAGTAACAAAAGCGTAAGAATGTTTCAGATGATTTTTGCAGAACGAATCGAATCCTCATATATGATCATGGATTATTTTTGATAGTTACATTGATATTGAAGACTAATTGCATTTCAGTCGTTTCGATTAGATCCGCATCTGTTTCTGAACGGAAAAAATGTCAAAATTACATACAATTTATATATAATTCAATACAATTTCTACATAAATCATATATAATTTTGAAAATTGTTCTACTTGGTTTCTGGTATCGTTTTCATCCAAATTTGGAATAAGTAATAAGAAAAAAAAACATGCGTATGTATAAAATTAAACGTAGATTTTAGGATGAAAGAAATCACGTTAAATCATCAATTCTACTTCTTATTATATCAGTTGAATTTCAGATATTCGAGAGTGAATGACACGAACATCGAGTCAGACTTTTCACAGTGAATTTTCTTCAATTATCTCACAATATACTCCTGTTGAACAAAAAATAAACATTCCTGTACAAAATCTGCGAATATAATTCGATTGTGTGAACCGATATTCATTCTCTCTTCAGTGAGCATCGAATCTAATTATAATTTTACTATTACCGCGCTCACTAACCGTAGTGCATAAATTTCCGAGATAGATTCTTTAGAGCATGTGCACATCTATTACTGTATCATCGTAAACACTTCATTCTCTTTTCTACTTTTCATTAGATTTATTCAACAGAGAATCTTCTATTCGGCAAGTTTCAATATAGTAAATGATTCCACTGTGAAAGTATATCATTGTAATGTACGATGTCTACAATACCGTTCGTGATATTCAGAAAATTTATGTAGACGATATTTTCGTAGTTTTCCTTTCCATAACAGTCTGAATACTTATACTCACTTTCGGAAGTCATTTTTTATCGACGAAGAATCTATCTACGCTCTCGATGATACTTGTTTCAAATCTTCAGATATAAATAAAGATAGTGTTGAGTGTGTTAAAAATTGGTAGACAGATTGGTATCCAATGGTAAAGGGGCAAACTGGGGGTGGGTGGGTATAGAGGTTAAAGGCGGACCAAATAGACACGGAACATCTGCTCAATGGCGTGAAGTTGAGATCAGCAGCTGGTCTGTTTCACCATCGAAATGTACACATCGCTAATAACGGCTGAAGAGGAAATTTGTTCTTCATGTTTCCAGTATCACAAGAATTGTAACTGACCCCAAAAAAATTGTCGAACAACAAATTCGTTTTTGGATATCAATGAACGTCATCAAATTCTCACCGTTTGTATCGATACATGTTTTATTGAGGAAAAATGAATCGATTGGAATAAACAAAGGCGAAATGGGGTGCTGTTCGATAACATTCTTCGAAAGAATAGAAATGTATTATAAAAACGAATGTTTTAACATTCCGAGAATATTCGTGGAACGTTGAAGGTTCCATAAAAGTTTGAGGAACATCAAAATCTTTTCAATGAAATTGAGTAATATGAAACAAAAAATAGAATTTTATCAATTCCTTGTCTGAAAGGAACAATATAAGTGATGCCGTCGAGATTCGCGTCGAGGACTTGGAAAATAATCGATATATATCATTTTTACCCTTCATTGAAACATGGTTTGTTGAATTTATGTGAAGCTTTGCATCAAAGAGAACAAAGTGGAGGCAAATTTTCATCTTGTAAAGAAAATTAATCAAGATATGTATCGAAATACGTATTGAACGTTGCATCGAAACGATACCGAGACTGCAGCACATCTTGGTGTATTTTGTCGACAAGAACAAGATGATTCATTATTCCGTTTCATTATGTACAAAGTTGAAAATCCATACGTTAAATATTTCATTGGAACACAAAAGAAATAATAAGATAATCGATTATTCCTCAGTCTCGACGAGAATCTCGACGGCATCACTGAACAATAAATATCTGTAGCAATCTGTACAGAGCACTTCAACGTTTAACGCTGTAGAACTTGCATAGTACATATACAACATTCTGTTGTTAATAGGGTATGTACATTGATTTAACGTATTCTGATTCGAAACATTTTTGCAACGTTGAAAAGAAAAACAACCATCAGAATAAAGGGATGAAGTTGAATGGATTTCTAGCTTAGAAACTATTTTTATAAAATTGCATTACATAATTTGAATCATTGTTTCTGAATTGAGGAGTGATAAATAAGATTTTTTGTTCAAATCACCTTACAAAATGTGTTTTCCCTGGTTAAAAATGTTCATTGAATCCCATTGATTAGTAATGAACAACCAGGCTCATTCACACTTATTAAAAGCCAGTTTTCCAATAGTTTTAATGGTTTTGAATGGTCACTCACCGTTGCAAAGTGGATTCAATGAACGTTTTTTTTACCACAATTAGATTTGAAACATGAAACCAATATTTGATATCTGACTTATCCCTATCGAATGTTGATCTTGAATTGCAGTGATCCATAAAGGTTTGATCATAAACAAATGCTGGGAGTATGACGTCTAATGCAATTAAAGGCATTCGAAGAAAGAAGAGTTCGCTCTGTGAAGTGAAAGTTGCGGTGATTGGAGCTCCAGGAGTAGGAAAAAGTGGTAAGCATAGTAATTTATTTTTGGGTTTTCTGAGATACACAATAACAACTTATACCTGGATCACTGTTACTGATAATGTTTGTTGTCCATCATACTAAATTCAATGAGTTTTCATCCGGGCAGGCATTTTCGACAGGGCAGTAACCGAGACCGCATTTTATAATTCTAAATGATCAATCACAAGTGATCAAGATAACTGTTCATCAATATATTCTTTTTTGTTTTAATAAAAACCATATGATCAACATTGCACCTTCATATGAATAAATTGTTTTGTAAATAAGTAACGAGGAAAATATAAAATGTATTTTTATCGAAGAATGATCCTCAAGTTTTCGAGATTTCGATCCAAAGAGTATTCAAGCATATGAAAAGTGTGATATTAAATTCGCAGAATCCCTGAAAGGAGCCAACAGTGTGTATTTTTGGTAATGGCACGAGTAAGGCATATATAAGTGAATAAATAATTGGTTCGTTTTAAGCTGCGGCATAGGTCTTGTACATTTGACGCGAATCTTGTGCATATGAGCGTTATTTATAGATCGTAATTTTTATACGGTAGGAACGACGCCATATTTCGCTTATTTTCTCTCATATGATTTCAAGAAGGAGTTGAATTGAAATTTCTTGATTAATGTTTTACAGTGGAAAGTTGAGCTGCCGAGTTACAATCGAGCATATAGGAAACAAGACAACACATGTATCAATTTCCATCGTGTTGTTCTTTTGATATGCTTGAATGAATCAATTTGACAAAAATCCAAGGATTAAAATCATTTAATCAATACTCCCCTGATCTAATTCAACAGAACTAGTCCCAATACTCATGTTCGTTATTAAAAATTGAATACATCTTACGATCAATCGAAACTACATCATCTTCAAAGAATCGTCAGTATGCGAATTGAAATAATGACAATGAATGATTGTATATTTTGGCTCTCAATGTTAACAAAACAAACATAAAAAGAACATGTTTTTAGCTTGTAAAAATGTAACATGGGCCATGCGGTCATGCCAATCAAAGTTTCAACTTATCTTAAAATGAAAGACAGATGCGTTATTTTGAACGCAAACCATATTCTACGAGACAGAGACTGAGAACTCCAACATCGAATATTGTACAGATTTTTTCTTTGGATGATGGGGAGCATCAAGTTATGGATATTGGTTTTATTTCAATTCTATGCGAATATCAAATGAGAGACGGGAGAAAAATAATTCAGTTAAGAAGTAACAGAAAGGATTTTAGATATTTCAATGGAATTACTATACGAACTGAGAAAGATGGCTATGGGAAAAGATGTCTAACAATGAATGAATCTAAATCTTAACGAGAAAATTTTGTTCTCTTTTCGTCAATTTTTATCTGGAATGAAAGCTGAGTGATTAATTCTCGAATTAAAACTCACCAATCATACACGTAAACATTTTAAGTAAGTTTGTTATTCACGCTTTGTCAATGAATCGATAGGGAATTTATTTTTATTACTTTGTAACCTTGGGAAAACAATATTTGCTCTCACGTTTTTTTTTTTATATCGTCAAATTGAAATTCAAGAAATAATGTTGAGAATTGTGCATATATTATACCTACGCAATATTGAAATGAGTCATGCAAAAAGTGTTTACACTACTCTTTATTTATATTTGATAAATTTAGCAAAGGAATATTATATCGAAAATTATTGCAAATTTAATATCAAAACATGGATTCGAAGATATCCTCTCAATGATTAAAGATGAAGTAGAATAGAATAGGTAGTATTCATCAAAATTCAAGAATAATGACGTCCGAATGAGATCTCATTTAAAATTCGTTTGGTACTATTTTGAGAAAATTGTAGAATTATGCCCAATGGAGCTTTTCCTCCTATCAGTTGTCTCTGTGATTGAAACATCAACATTGGTAACTGATCTGCGATACGAAACGTGCGATGAGGTGATATCATACGCCCGGTAAAGTTGTTATAATGTTAGTGCAGAATGTAAGGATACATATTATGGTACTTGTTGAATTACCCATCATGCAAGGTTTTGTGGCGCCGTGGCAGGTTTCAGTTTGAGATAAAAATAGTGTGGTATACCTCGAAGCGGGTCACTAGGCTGAAGTTCTCATTTCTCGTCAATTGAAATGTAACATATGAGTGAAGGTGTATCATAGTGAAATTGATTACGCTCTTCAACTACGTACAATATTATGTCAAAATCATTCATTTTTAAACCCTCTCGATGATTCAACAAATGTTTATGAATAAATTTCTCAAACTTCTAACAAAATACGTAAACTTTGAAAATTCAATTTGCATCATTTATTTTTCTTATGCGACCCACTTGAAAAGTTTGTAACTTATATTCAGAAATTTCTCATCAAATGGTAGATTGATGAAATGAAATTGTGTGTTATTTCATCTCATATTCAGTGCACTGGAGAAAAAGATGATTAATTGAAGGAAATTTTCCTGGCATGTAGTAAGGGATGAAAAGAGCGTAGAAAAAATTTGATGAAACCTTGTTTTTTCTGTATTATGCATAACAATTGAAGTATTGAAATATCACAAAAGAGAAATTGCAGATGTTGAATGTCTTGTTCCAAATTTCTGACAATACCGGACAGATAATTTTCTGTCAGGATTTCATCGGTTTTTGTCCCTAGCTTGACGATTTTCGACAAGACTGGACAGGATCAGACAGGATTTTGAATCAAATCTGACAGATTCTATTTGGCTTTGTCTGCCCTGGTTGAAAAAATCCATCGAATCTGATAACATGAAATTTGATAGGATTTGGTCAGAGCATTGTACAAGATTCAATGAGATTTCGCGAGAATCAATGTTTTTTTTTAAACCAGGGTAGCAGTTCCGGGTGTCTTTAAACTGATGTACAAACCAAACAATATCAGACAAAACCTGTCAGATCTGGGTCAAAAAGTCGTCAGATAATTCTATCACATTTTCAATAGGGTTATTCAGGATGATGGATCAAGATCGAACATCATTCAAGAAATTTGGTATCATAAAGGATAATGTGGAAATGATTTTCAAATTTTAATCAAATATTACCCTTGGTCGTAATTTTCGCTTGTGAAAGCGAAGATTGAAACAAATGGAGCGAACAAAAAAGTTTAAATTTCCGCTTTGGATGTTTCGAAGCTTGTAATTTTTACTTCTTAATGAGAGGACTTCGTCAATTTCTTCTGATGCTCCAGGACCATTAATTAGAAACTTTGTAGACTCATTAAATCCATATTAAACATGCGTTAGTCTGATAGTACTTCAAATTAGACACCTTATCGGTATACACTATAATCTCCTGTTACAGCACTCACAGTGAGATTCCTAACAAGGCGGTATATCGGAGAATACGATCATCAATCAGGTGAGAAAAATATCTGCTAATAATATGAGAGAGGTTCAATACGCGACTCACAATGGATAGTCAAAATGACAATAAAATCAGATTAGATTTGAAGAATTGCCAACAAGTGTAAGCCGGTTCTCAAAGACTAATCATAGTCTCCCTACCGCGCCCTTCGCATACCTTAGATCGAGTCTGGTCTAAATATATCAGAGACAAATTTGACACTAGACAAGATGAATACGCTGATACGAGGTTGATATTCGAACTTCAAAATCCATGCTTGTTGTATTAAAACTTGATTTTTGCATTATTTATATCTGACACTGGATTTGATTGAGTATGTTTGCGAAGATATGTTGAACCAATTCATCAAATACTTTTCAAAAAGCTTTTAGTCTCGTAAATATTTATTCCATCCCATTCGTTGTATTCGTTTCATCTGATATGAGAAATATTGTATGTTTCAGAGAATAGATACAAGCATGAAGTTCTCGTGGATGGAGAACCTATTTTATTTGAAATCTTAGATACGTGTCCAAAGGTAAGAGAAAAATAAAACTCATCTCATCCTCCAGACACGATCAAACGATTCTAAATTTTAGAGCGAAGATGAACTACCGTCAACGGAAACTTTGCAGTGGGCGGATGGTTTGCTTCTAGTTTACTCTATAACCGACAGAGGGTCTTTCAACTTTGTAAGAAAAGCAAAAGAAGCTTTAGCAGTAGCTGACCCTGAAGCGACTATGCCTCTCGCTCTTGTTGGTAACAAAGCGGATATGGTTCATCTGAGGCAAGTCAGTACCGACGAGGGAGAAATATTGGCAAAAGACTTTGAATGTTGGTTTAGTGAAGTAACAGCAGCTGAACAGGTAATTTGATGTATAATGTTCGAATAGTTTGTTTTCCAGTTTATGATTTTATATAATTTTCGCAATATTCATTTTTAGGTTGCTCAAGTAGCAGAATCTTTCCACGAATTATGTAGAGAAGTTCTGGCAGCTAGAAGAAGAAATAAACAATCTTTATTGGATAGGATGCTTGGTAGCAAAGCCGCTCGAGTATATTCAAGGGGGAAAAGTGATTCTGCTCTCCCCAAAGATTGATCTGTATCCTCAAATTTCGATTGAATTGTTTGATTATAAAAAGGAAGTATCATGAAAAACAAAAATGTGGATAATACATACGCTTCTTTTTTCTTCTACCGGAGACCCGAAATGTTGACTCAAATCGTACCGAAGTGTTATATTATGATAGGCGCCAGTTGAATTATACATTAACATGTAAGTTAGTGATGTAAATTTGTGAAAGTGACCTGTATACAGATAAACTAGATTAGCAAAATTCTGCAATCAATTTGTATTTATTTTGTACTTACATTGGAAAAATCATTTTAATAAATATTCCACTTATTAATAACATTAGATATAATGCTTAACAACCTAATAAAAATGTACACTATCACATATAAATTTGGATCTACTTCACAATAGATCACGAATTTATTATTTGTTATCGTCATATGTTTCTAAGACATCTGCTAAATGTTCATTATCTCTTGGTTTTTTGAATTGTTTTCTTTTGTTATTGGGTTTTTTCCTTTTTAGAGGGGCTGGTTTCTTTGGTCCATGATCTTGCATAGATCTAATGCCTTGTTTCTCAAGGTATTCGTCAATTTTCTGATCATCCATAGCGTCCACTGCTACAGCTCTCCATAATTTTTGAAATTCATCGTCGATTGGAATTTGTGCGGTTTTATCATTATAGAATACAATTTTCTTTTTATCCAATGGCCTTGTTATGAACAATATTTCGTTTTGTAAGCTCTGGAATCATTTAAAACATATTATGCACGTATAGATTAATCCATAATTTTCGTAAATGTTACTCCACACAAAATTGAGAGTAAATTTCGCAATCTATGGAAATATTTCAACTTTATTTTAATTTTACAATTTCACAGAGTTAATACGCCTGGATGGTATATAATCAATAACAATACAATGTGTATTACAAAAACATCGTTAACTGAAACGAATTTATAACCAAATATTGAAAAGTTCACATTGGAAGTGATTCAACTAGTTACACATTGTTTGGAAATATCATAATTCATTCAAATAGGGGGCATTCCACGTCAAGTGTTTCCATTTGGAAATGTTGTGGTCTCCGATTTTGATGAAACTTTTTGTTCGATCTATTCCCAAATACGTTCGAGCTACACAGTGAGAGGCAGTTATTTTCTTATGCCGTGTAATTTGAATAGTTAATTGACAATTTAATTAACAATTGGAGTCACTTTTAATGTTTTGCGGGTTGTTGCTGACTAGATGAATGTATATAATCAATGATATCACATAGTCTAATGGAATGTTTAAACCCTCGGCTCTCAGCTTTTCAATGCTGTAACTGAGCTTGCTTTTTCGCGTGCCGACTTTCCTTCATTATTCGTTATTCACCCACTCGTAGTTCTCATCCAGTCTCATTTTCTAAATATTTTTATAGGAAAAATGTCAAGCTTTCTTCCTATCCAAGCCAAAAAAATCTCAAAAATGCCTCAAGAGCCGGAAATATTTTTCAAATTGAATTTTTCCTTGTAGAAAATTATTTTACGTGATTTTGAATATTTTTATCATAAAGTACAGAAGAAATCTGATGAAAATCATTACTCAATGATCTGTATTAACTCCTTTTCCACTGTGTAGAAATTTAAATAAAACGAGCCAGAACGAAAAATGTTCAAACTTTGCGCCCCTGTATCTCGGCAACCCGTGCAGATTCCTTCTTTCCCTTCCACACAACTTATATATTCTAGTAGTACAACAACTCCATCAAGTTTCAACAAAATCGGAGGCCACAACATTTTCTAGTGGGAACAATAATTGACGTGGAATGCTCCATAGATTGAATCTTGATTAATTATTCAAATACTTAGTTTCTTATCTTGAACCATCAGTCCGTTTCAGTTAACGATTCAAATTCCAGTAACATATGAATAAATAAATAAATAAATTATGATGAAATTGACATTCTGCAAAAGAGGATTCATTGTATGTATGTATGAATGATTTTTGGGAAAAGAAGCAAAACGATTGCAGACATTTGATGTGATCATATTGAGGTGTATATATGCTGCGTGATTGAAACGTTGATAAATTATCAATTTGTATATAACGAATCAATCATTGTCAAAAATATGTTTTGCTTTGCAGTTTTATGAAATCAAAATGATTGTTATGGCTTAGTTTATACATACCTTTAAATGTTTATCACAATGTGGTAAACTTTCTTGTATATCTTCTAATAAAATTCCTCCCAATCCTTTCAAATCCTGCTGCTTCAACAATCTTAATAGAGATTTTTTATCTTTAATTTTATACATAGCTTTGAAACAGAATCTACCATCTGAAGTGACTTCTATTTTCGGATTTTTTAAAAGAGCTTCGGTTTGCAACCATTGTTTCACCTAAATGAAAAACAAATTTAAATTAAACTCTCATGAAAATGATTCATTCTTCATCTAAGCTTGAACATCCAAGTATATTAAGGGTACTAAGATACCACAAACAAAATGTTTGTATGAACATAACACAGTTGAATAAAAACTTTTTATATGAATAAAATCGAACACTGTGTGGAAATTGGTTCTTCGTTTTTTCATAAAAAAAGCTAGATATTTAATGTGGACTTTTCTACTACTTTTTATCTCATAGTACATCAAGTAATCAAAGTGAAAATGTATTAATTTTAAGTGCAATGATAAAAACTCACTTTTGAACCAACATCCAACTGATTTGTTTCATCTAAAATTTCTTCCAACGTCAAAGGATGATCGTCCCCATCTTGATGTCTTGCTTTCATATGTTTAACTATTTTTGCTAGAACACCAAATTTATATTGTGAACTTCCTGTCATCGTTTTGTAGTTAACCATATCCAATTTAGGTGCTGACGACATAGATGACAGTTTGGGTTTCTTTTTGGCAGCATCGTCACGGGTTGATTCTTTCTCTTGTTCTTTTTTCTTCTTCTCAACTCTAAATCGATACAATGATTTTGTAAGTATTATCGCAATGTTGAAGCATTGGAGAATCAAAATCATCAACTGCACAGGATATTAAATCCTTGAAATTGAGTGACTGAGCATGAAAAAACTTCTGTTCTTTCCTGGAGATCAAAATACAATGAGATTGTGATCTATTTAATATAAAACCATTTGATAAGACTGAGATAACATGTAAATTGCCAGTTATATTATTGTTGAAGTAAAGACTAAGAATGCATCAAGTTTTACATCAGGCTGTTTGAATTTCTTCTCTTTTTTTCTGTAACAACTTTAAAGTCAGAGTAACAGAATAGATAATATCTCGCATAATATTTGAATAATTCTATTAAAGAATGCTAGCCATCAATTCTGCAATGTACTTATGTCAAAAAAACATGTTAATATAAAAAAAGAATCACAATGTGTGTTTGTTGTACATTCTCATTTGATTTTGAAGATAATCGAATACAATATTTTTTTCATTTTCAACCAAAGTAGCAAGAAGCTGCAATCAAAGGTGAGAAGAATCAATGGATAATGTGCTTGGAAGCCATTGAAAATCATAAAATGAAACTTGTGATAATCTTCAGGACTAAGTAGCCTTTTTTTATTATTAATACAAAAATTAATGTTATTCATTTCAAACTCATACCATACAGAGATTTTTCTGTAAATTTTCTGTACAAGAATTGAAAATTACAAATCTCGTGAAATCACTAGGTTCATCATAGGAAAAATGCATTTAAACTTGCCAAAGTCCTACGTTCGGAGTAATGGTATGCACCCCAACTTGCAAATTGTTCATACTCGGTATAGGTAATTCTTTTACCTGTACCGAGTGTGAGTGACGCATAAATCAGTACGAATATCGCTATCCTGAAAGCAGGATATTTGCAAGTTTAAATGCATTTCCCTTATGTTGAGTGTAGTGATTTTACAGAACATTGTCATGTTGAATTCCTGCACAAAAAATTCTTTTTACAGTACAGTTTTTATGATTGAGTGAATTGGAATGAATAACATAAAACTGTTATTGAATTGAGAAATATTGTTCAATACTGCAATTATCTATACTTGAAAGTAGGATAATTTTCAACACTTGATATATTATTCATATTTTATAGTATCAATTCCTCATACTACTGTGCAGTTCGATGATAAATTATCAAAGTGTACAGTACTTAATCGCTTCGTCTTAGTGACAAAGGAAATAACTCCATGCATAAGGCAAATTATTATAGACCCTTACAAGATTTAAGAATTATTCAAAGTGTTGAATAAAACAGATCTGATTACCTAATACCGCAATTTAGGGGAGCCGAATGATTTTATTTTCTAGTGAGAACAGTAGCAGCAGTAGTAGTAGTAGTAATTGAATTTATTGCCCAATTTAGCAATACATAAAAATATGACAATTCAGTGAGAAGAGTTTGGAATTGAGGTTAGGTTGTATACATTAAGTACTAAAACACGACGTAATCGTGTAAGAACGGATATTTGGAAACATTTCATTATAAACATAAATGAAACACATTTAACAGTCAACGATTCAGCTGGAAATTTTCAGTCTAATAATTTATGTTGATATCACACTGGCAGCAAATACTTACGTTGGAGTAGTTAGAGCTCTCTTTTTGAAAAGCTCACGTTCCCTGAGTAGCGCGGGATCCATTTTAGAAATTAAATTGAAATAATCTAAATGTTCATAAAATATTTCGAAGTATGTTTTCAGTGTATTGACAGTTTTCTATTCTACAGCATTCTACAACTATAACCTCTTCAACATGCGATGTACTGTGTTGGCTAATTTCCACAACAACAACCATAACAGTTCTTTTTCATGAAGCGCGAGCGCCATAGAAATATCATATTACATAGAGGGTGCTTCCAACTTTTTGATTGGTTGAACAGTTAATCCGGAGCATGGAGAATAGAGAAAAAGAGTACGATCGGGGTTGATTTTCTCCAACGGAAAGTGGCCGAAAATTGGGCTCTAGGTAGTTTCAATTTTTTCACATTTGATGGCGCTCGCCACAGTAAGAACCGGAGACTAATTGGTTAAACAATTCGTTTCCATGGTTACTGAGCAGTACATACTGGTAAACACGTACGACAGCGCCAATTGCGAGGCCTATCTAGGCTACGTTTTCGGGGGCATTTCAAAAGTACTGCGATCGTACTCCTTTCCTCTATTCTTCATGATCTGGAGCAAGTTCCTGAGACGATCGGGAGCACCCAGAGGAGGCAAGCATCATAAAATTCACGTGAGTAGAAGCGGTAGTATGCAAGAAGCCCGGCTCCACAATTATCCATCAATCACTGGGGATATTTAGTGATTTCACTGAAAACTATCAGTTTTCAGCCAATAACAAGCAGTCTGCTTCATTACCAGTCAAGCTTCTTGCACACTGCCGTGGAAGCGTCAGCGGAATTAGAAAAAGAGAGGTACAGAGTACGTATCGATGTCATTGTTGCGCTTGCACTGAAATGATGAAAATACCAATGATACTTATTCCGCACGTCTCTCTTCTCATTCGGCTAGAAGCCGAACTCCTTGTCATTGGCTAAAAACTAGAGATTTCGAGTGAAATTACTACATATTACTAGCGATCCACAAATGGGAGCGGAGTGAGGTTTATTACCAGTCGGGCATGTTACATACTACCGCTGATCTAGGTGATCAGATCATCCAATCACCTAGATCATCAGCGGTAGTATGTAACATGCGCGATTGCTAATGAGCCCGACGTCGTCCTCATTTGTGGATCGCTAGTAATATGTAGTAATTTCATGCATCCGGATTGTTTGGAACAGAACGATTCTAATTGATAGAATACTATTTTCATCTGAATATAACTATAACAACAGTAATCCGACTGCGTGGGAACCCAACCTAAGGCTGGAAATTCATGTTAGCGGTCACGGCGACCAATTGTCAAATTTTTCAACTCTTCTCATTGCGCATTCTTTTCAATAAAATACTGTGATGTGTTGAGCTAACGGAAAAAGTGCATAAATTGTGCATAATTGGTCACTCAGGTAACGACTGTTGCTAGGAACACCATTAGGAAAAAAAGAGATCCGAGTTGAAAAGATTCTCTCTCTCATGCTACCCTGGTGAAAAAATCTCTCTGAATCTCTCTGAAAATTTCACGTTTCAGAGGGATTCAGAAAGAATCAAGGAAATCCAGAGCAATTCAGCGTGGTTCAGAGGATTTCAGAGACTGGTGGATTTAGAGAACTTGTGTTTTGAATTCTTCAGAAGGATTCAGAAAAATTCAGAGGAACTGAGAGAGATGCAGGGAAATTCAGTAAAATTCTTGGTCCTGCATTCCAGAGGCGTTCAAGGAGTGTCAGACGCTTCCAGAGATAGATGAATTCAGAGAGATTGTGCGTAGAACTTTTCAGAAATATTCAGAGGAATTTAGAAAGATTCAGAGTAATTCAGAGAGATTCAGAGGAATTCAGAAAAATTCAGAGGAATTCAGAGGAAGCTTTGAAATCTGAATACATTAAATTCCGGGATATTCAGAAGAATTCAGAGAAATTCAGAGAAAATCAGAGAGATTCAGAGGAATTCAGAGGAAGCTTTGAAATCTGAATACATTAAATTCCCGGAGATTCAGAGGAATTCAGAGAGATTCAGAGAAATTCAGAGGAATTCAGAGGAAGCTTTAAAATCTGAATACATTAGATTCCGGGAGATTTAGAAAAATTTAGAGATATTCAGGTAAATTCAGAGGGAGCCTTGAAATTTAAATATATAAAATTCTGAGGGATTCAGTGATATGCGGAGAGATTCAGAGAAAGTTGAAGAATTCAGAAAATATCACTATCGGAAAAGTCTCTAACTTCCTCTGAATTACTCTGGAATTACTCTGAATCTCTCTGAAATTTGTCCCAAAATATAGAGAGATTCAGAGAAATTCAGAGAGATTTCAGAGAGATTTAGAGAGATTTGTTTTACGAGGGTAGCGACTGCCGCGCGCGACATCATGAGAAGAACAAAGAGGAACGATATTTTCAACTGGGATCTCTTTTTTCTTCCAATGATGTCGCGCGCGACAGTCGCTAGCATGAGTACCCGGGGGTGATAAGACACAATTTTTGTGATGAATTGAAGCTGATAGGAGACCCCAAGTTTGTAGGCTCAGTGACAATTCTTGGAGGGGAATTCAAATGTCGTAAATACACTTTCAAACAATTTATCAATGAAAATGGAATTTTCACCAACATTTTTATATTATATGATGAAATGAGACGTTCTAAATTGATGATCAATTGCTATTTTGATGAACAGAAACTATTCTGAAATGAGAAATATCATTTTCTCCTATTATCAACGAAAATTTGATATCTAGCACTATTTTGAGGTATCTGTACGATCTTTCATAATTCAGAATGGAATTTGTAATGGAATTATGCGTGAATTCGCGTGGATATTTGAGCCGAGGGGAAGTGAAAAATGAACCGGAGTGGAAATTCATCAACAATTGAATGTAATTAGCAATCGAAACAAATTTCAATGAAGACTCCATTCATATGTCCATATGTAGAATCATTTTCTATATAGGATTATCACCGCTCCCTAGGCCCCTTATTTACAGGACTGAGGGAATCGACAAAATAATTGATGTAGAATTGAAAAGAATGATCAAATTCTTAAAATTGAATAATTAAATGATTCAATCAAAAGAATGAGATATATAGGATTGTTACCGCCAACTTCAACAATATGCTGCCCTCACAGCACCACAGTTTCAGAAGAATTCTTAGAGAATTCATAAAGAACATAATAATTTCACTAAGAATTCTTTATGAATTCTTCTGGGACTGTGATGCTGCGTGGGTCATTATGTAGGGCAGGTCAGTGGTGTCGATCTTTTTATTTCATAGAAGAAGTATCCAGTTTTCATATATTCCAGTTTATATATATTATATATTTTATAAAATATCGATAAAAATTCGACTTTCTATTAGAAAAAAAAAAATTGACCCTGTCATGGGTCGACATATCCAAGCAACACAAGCCCTGGTTAAAAGAACCCATTGATTCTGACCAATTCTCATTAAATTACAATTGAAAGTGGACAATGTTCTGACCAAATCTCACCGGTGATTTTTCAATGACATTTTGGTCAGAACTTTCATGTGAATCTCGTTGAATCTGGCCAAATCTCACTAAATTACGATTAAACTTGGACAATGTTCTGACCAAATCTAATTGAATTTCATTCGCCAGATTCAATGGATTCTTTCAACCAGGGAGAGGTTAAAGATGCTAAGAACGTGTTTGAAAAATCCTACGAACACGCTTAGAACTTCCAAATGAGACTGTCTCGAATAATTATGTGCTATGCGCCTCCATAGAATATCTTGGCGAATTCATCCAAATTAGTCTCATTTGCACATTCTTTTCACATTCAGCGTATCGTCATAGAATATTTGAGAAGTTCTTGTGTTGCTTGGGTAACTACCGCAGGTGACTAGTTCCTGATCTATTTTATTATAAATTTTAAAAAACGACCATGATTGGATTCTAAATAAGGTACACAGAAACAAAAGTTTTCTTACTTCCACAACCATTGTCTCACATATAACGAAAACAATGTTTCGGTTCAAATTTAGGTTTTGAATTTCTCTTGAACTGAAACAATATTTTCTTGGTTCAAAGCAAATGTACTTGGGACAAGGCAAATATTGTTTCCGTTATATACACTGTAAGAAATATGGAGGGTTATTCTTCACACTGTTGGTGGATTTCATCCCCTCTTCGTGGGGGTGTTGGTTTTCCATAAAAAATAAGGGATTTTTCCACCCCTTCGAGGAATAATTTTGCTTTTTGACCGTTGAATTTTCCATAAATGTAGGAATAGTCCACCAAATTATGGTGAAAAATTCCCCATCTGTGGAGAAAGTTTGCTGCCACCATTTTTTGGGGGAAAATTCCACAACCATTTTTCACAGGGTATGAGACAATGGGTGTGGAATCCACGCAACTTTTTTCTTGTGTAGAATTCGTAAAAAATTCTTCAAGAGACCATCGATGAACTCTGTGGTATTTGGGAGGTATAACATTACCAAAAATCTATAATATTATTATAGCTAGGAAGTTTAGTCACTTGAGGTCAACATTTTTTTGACCTAAAAATGCGTCTAATCTGAATTTTCCATTCCCATCGAATAAATTGTTTTGTTGTTATATCCAGACAACTACTCAGACAGCAAAGTGCTGGAAAATTTCGTAACGACTTCCCATCAACACGGAGCAACTGTTGTTGGGAAGTTGCTAGGAGGTTGCGTCGCCAAATGCGCAACAACATGCAACAAGTTAACTTGAAAGTTATTGTCATCATGCTATGAAGATGTTTGGATACATGAACCTATAACGCGTGAGATCAAACAATCCTCCAACAACAAAACACATACTGGTGCAGGAACACTGAAGCAACAGATGCTCTGCAACTTTTGCTGTCAGGGATATTTATTCATTTCTCACGAGGTTGTAGCTTTCATGGTGAGTTTTGAAAAATGTTTATAAATATTTTTGAAACAACACGATACAGTACAATCACCCATACAAGAATCGAATCCGTGAAAATGTGCAAAAATTTTTACAATAATACGATCACATCGAGTTTATTACAATGCTCGTTAATTGTTTTCTTTTATGCAACTACGCAACGACATGCACTTTCTGCTAACTGTGGATTTTGATGTGATCAACGTCCCGTTACAATTTTGTTGAAGCGAAATTTCATGTTTAACACCCGCAACGTTTACACTTTCCATTTTTTCGCAATATATGTCAGTCTATATGTATATATATTCCTCATTTTATTAGAAACTTTCAAGAAATAATAAAACTGAATTAAGAGAACGTAACCTGTACATTGGGGTCTTCTTTTCTTCACAGAGATACCAAGATAGCCACGCTTGTAGTTTATATAACTACAAGGTGTAATACTCAAAGTTTGTCAGCAATCACCGGACACTAATTTGTACTTCCAACTTTGTACCTTCGAGTTCTAGATGACAATTGTTATACGAATGTATGTGCTACAATTTGTAGTAGAGTTAATCTTGATGCGTACAAACCTCACATCATGCTTTGTAACGTATTGGATACACAAATGTACCACAACGCTTACTGACACTGATACTGTTTTTTATCAGAAATTTCTGCATTAATTTTGATTTGTCCGCTGGGATTTTTTTTTCAAATACTATATATGTCTTCGTATAAAATTGAGGAAAAACTTATGGAAGGTTCGATAATTATAATACTCCATATATAATTTTTTTTTTTCTTCACCAGAAGCCCAGTGAACACTGATGAAAGGAAAAACTCTTTGAGAGGTCTTTTGAGAGAGCTCTGTCGAGATGTCAGAATGGTATCATTTTTCTGAGATATCAGAAAAAATCCTCTCGATAATTTCGTTTGGATAACATTCTGGCAATCTCCTATGCTCCTCAAAAATCGACGCATCTGATAACATTCTGATATCTTAATTTCAAACTTCTGAAAGGTCTATCTGACCTCTTACACATATTTGGGAGACTTTTAGGAGCTCTCGGTGATAACATATTGTTCACTAGGAGGTCTATATGTGTCAATCTTTTCACAGTACGAAAAAAGGATTGAGTAATTATTATGTTTAGCCGTGAGCATCCGATTGTAGGGATAAGCGGTGAGGTTGGCCCTAGCGATTCCAAAGTGACCAATTTTTTTGGTTTACTTCCGGTTATTTTTTGGTTTGGTACAAATTTGCTCAGAAAATGGTTACCTAGATGGTTTTTACCCTATAATAAACTACTTATGACCGAAAACTAACCGTTGCTTAGAACAAATCTGCCACCAAAAGGTTACCAAAAAATGTGGTCCGTTTTTGGAATCTTTTTGGTATTTTTGAGATACACGGAAAAAATCAGTGATCCAAATTTTCGTTGACTAGTATGTCACTTTCGGACGGAGCACAATTTAGAGAAGAATTCGTACACTGGATTTTAATAATTCGTTGACTCTCTCAAACTTGTGCTCCGTCCAAAACTGGCATACTAGTCAACGAAAATTCGGACTACTTATTTTTTCCGTGTGGAAACCCCGAAAATTACCACAAAGTCACCGAAAAATCACCGAAAAAATCACCAAATTGAGATTGGTTGAATTTTTGTTGAAAAAAAATGTCCTAAACAACCAACAAGTTACCAAAACCAAGATTTTTCACCAACATGTAACCGAAATTTTTGGTCGCTGGTCGGTTCACTCAGATCCACTTGAGGGGGGGAAGTAAACCTGAAAAAATGGAAAATTCTTCAACATAGTTTATATACAATTATATATAATTTTGAAATTTTTTCCACTAGGGTACTCAATGTGATTTCATATGAAATTCGGGGTATTTTTATCCCAGCCCTAATAAGCGGTGTATTCAAACATCGCTACACTGGAAAAAATTGAAAGGATTGGCCTTCCAAAAGTATCGTGTGCAGTACGTGCTCCCATAAATTGGCGTGTCTATTCTTTTACTTTGATCAGACAGACTTCCCGAGATGGGGAAACAGTGACTCCAAGCGTTTGGGTGATAAACTTTTGAAACTACAATAACTTGTAGGATTTATGTTACGAAGATCAGATGCGTATGAGATGGCCAATAGAACATGTCTCCCATATCTCCCAATGAACACTTCCCGGACATTTGTACGTTGCCTTTACGTTGCCTCCGCGTGAAATCTCCGTTCATCCACGTTCCATCCACGTCCATCATTTATCCACGTGGAGTCCACGGGGATGCGACATGTGACGTGGAAGTCGGTGAATGTGCTGTTAGGGTTATGAGAGGGAGAGTTCTTCAAGAGGTCTTTTGGAAGAGCTCTGTCAATGTTATCATATTGATATTTGAATAGTACCATTCTTCTGAGATCTCAGAAAAAAATCCTCTCAAAGAGTTCGTTTGGATAACATTCTAGCAATCTCTTATTTTTCTCAGAAATTAACGGATCTGATAACATTCTGATATCCTTATGTTAACCTTCTGAAAGGTCTATTTGACCTTTTACACATATTTAGGAGATCTTTGAGAGCTCCAGATGATAACATATTGTTCACTGGGTTCTAATCCCAGGTTATTTGGGCATACATTTCTATGTGTCTAGAATATGAATGGCATGTTCCTATGATTCTAAAAATGAACGGATATTGAAACAAATGAAGCATGAAAATGTTCAAATTTCCTCTTAAGAGCATTCCGTAGACCCTAGAGTTACTAGATCTCTCTACCCAAAATATTCGAAGATGGCTCGATAAAATGGAATAAAACAAACAGTCGGACCTTCTATTCGTACGGAACAAGGTCTGGCTGGTTGTTTTATTCCATTTTATTGAGCCATCTTTGAGTATTTCGGGTAGAGAGATCTAGTAACTCTAGGGTCTACGGGATGCCCTTGAATTATCTAGTTAAATGAATCTTCGTTACGCTCAGATGACTCTTAGCTCACGCTTTCGTCGCGCTTCAACGCTCCAGTTTCACTAGGGGAGCCTGACACGTCATGTGCTGTACGGGATATATAGTTTATTGAGTTCGTGAAAATTTTCCTGTCATATGAGTTGAATATAATTGTTACGATAGTGCTAGGAGTATGTTATTTAGAATATTCAGTTTTTCACATGCCGAGCAGATGTTTTACACATTATGTGTTGTACGGAACTGATCCCTTTGACAATATTTTCGCAATAGCATTTTGTTTACTCTTGTCCAACGCTATCTTGTAATACCGCTCTTCCACTTTGATGAAAGTTTCATTCAGCTATGTCCAAAGTTATTTGTACATAGTGCAACTGGAAAGTGTTTTGACGTAATCGATCATTCAAGTTGCTCAACTAACTCACACGTAAGGTATACATTGAATCTAAATGCATCATGTGAAGTTCTAGGATATGCATAATAAATGTATAGAATCCTGCTTACCAAGTCTGATGATGCGTATAATAGGGAGATAAAGGTCAAACAGAAGAGGCGAGGCATTCATATACTTCATTGGCGATTGTTTACTCTTTTTTTTTCTTTCAAAAATGTTACCGCAAGTGTCATACTCTTGTCAGAAATCCAGCTTCTGCATCAGTGAACGAACGTTTAAGATTATTGTTCTACAGCTTATTTGTTTTGTTACGTCAGTTCATAAAGAGTTGTATAGGTTAAGCGGATTGCAGTTGAGTTCATCTATTCAATGATATTTTGCATCTGACAAATATCTTTTCATAATTCTTCATATGTTTTTAAATCTATGAATATATCATTGATATAATTGGAAGATTTTCAAATAGTTTCTCGATCAAGAATTTTTTATTGTATTCATTAACTTAACTAAGTAAAGGAGAGTTTTTGATCGCTTTTTACAAGACAAAAATCGTTGAAGACCAGCCCTGGTGGAAACAATTTTGTTGAATTTTATTCACTTTTCGTACAAGGTTTCAATAAAATTCATCAAAATTCCACAAACTTCAATAGAAGTCAATAAATTCTGATGAAAGTTATTGAATTTCACCGAAATTTTGTTGAATTGAGTTGAATTTTGTTGATTTCCAATGAAAACCGAATGTACGAAAAGTGGATCAAATCTAATAAAATTCAACGAAATTTGTTCACCAGGGAGGCAACAATTTTTTGTCGGACATTTTAAGTAGAGTAGATAGTCCCTGTTATGACTATAAATCCTAACGGGCAATTTTTAAACTTCTTTATATCAAAACAAAGTCAACTTTGGATTTCTTAAAACAAAAATTTAGATCTGCATACAATGAAGTAGTTTCCCTGATGCAGGAAGTGTCACTTTTATACTCAAAAAGCGTGCAATAATTCTCAGGTTACATTCGCTTCCAACTTCTGTCACACTCCATAGCATTGTTCACACTTCTGTTTTTATGAGAATTATTATATATTATCAATTATCAATACTAGGGGTGTGCGGGTAGCACTTTTTATCGGGTCGGGTCGGGTTCGGGTATTTTTATTTATTTTCGGGTCGGTTCAGGTACCCGATTAAATCGGGTTTTCCAAGTCGGGTACCCGAATATAATAAAATCGCTTGAATTTAATATTTTCAACTTCTATTCGAAGTTGCCATTGCCGTTGATATTTTAAGGACAAATTGTCTTGAGCGATTGTAGGAATAAGGGGATTTCATATGAATTCAATTCTAATATGAAGAATGCCATATTCACTACAAGTCTATTAGGGTTGTTACTCCATGTAATTGATTATGCAGCGCATTAAGAAATCTCCGAATTGCTTCATAGAATGTTTATATTTATTTTTTAATTCAATTGAAAAATATAATCACATTTATATCTCATAAATAATATATTATCTATTTTCGTATTTAGTAACCACAATATAGAATCTTGAACATCAATGAAAATGAATATTCTTCTTATAAATATCATTCTTTTTTCATATTTTTAAATTTGAATGGAGGAAGCACAACTCTTCCACATGTTTTGTCAGCAATCTTGATCGAGTTGCTGTCACAATATTTCCTGCTGAGGAAAACGTTTGCTATATTTGAATTACCCGAATGTAATCGGGTACCCGAAAAACTCGGGTAATTGAAAAACCCGATGACTCGGGTACCCGCACACCCGTAGTAATTATGAGTACCTCAAAGGAGACTCATTTATCTCATACATTCGAAGAATCATGGAATGATTTGAAAAGTATCCACCATAAACAACGACTAATTATAATTTATCTCGATGCACACCTCATTGTAGAAACTTTTACCTCACCGCATATCATAATTAATCGTTATACTGATATCATTCGTTGTACTTTCATTTCGGTCAGGGAATATAAACTCATTATGAATACTTTGAATTCACTCCATAAAGCATGTTCCAATCAATTTTTTGTTGATTTCAGTTTTTCTTTCACCCCGTAGTGATATGCGATTGAATAAGCGAAAATTGAAATGTCTTTCAATATTACCAACGTTTTGTCATCTTACGAAGGCCATCTTCTTAATCGAGATCGCGTCTGAGGATGACTCATCGTTTAATCGGTTGTTATCGTTGTCTTCTTCCTTCCTTCGATTCTTGCTTCCTGTCTTTCATCTTGAAATTGGTAAAAGATAAACAGTATTCCCGTGCACTTGATCTCGACATTTTTATGGTCAAGATTATCATTGAATCGTCTTCAGGAAAATACTATATCTCTTTTATCAAACAACATTCACACGGAGAAAAAAAGATGATAAAATGATTACTATGATTATGATTGTGTAGAGTACTAAACAAACCCAGTGAACACTTATGAGAGGAAGACCTCTTTAAGAGGTCTCTTGGAAGAGCTCTGTCGATGCTATCATATTGATATCTAAATGGTATCATTCTTCTGAGATCTCAGAAAAAAATCCTCTTGAGGAGTTCGTTTGGATAACATTCTGATATCTTTATGTTAACCTTTTGAAAGGTTTATCTGACCTCTTACAAATATTTGGGAGGTCTTTAGGAGCTGTAGATGATAACATATTGTGCACTAGGAATTCAGCCGGGAGAATCGACATTTTTTCTTGTTAGACCTAAAAAATCGCTAGCTAAAAAGATTGCTGCTCCAGCAAAAGATCAGAATTTGCGGTTCTTACTGTTTTTGGCTCCTAGGAACTTTTTTTTAATCATCTCAACCTACAAGGTCTTGATCATTTTTACTTGACCGATTCCTCAACACGACTTTGCGCTACATTTTTATTATCAGGTCTCGATCGGGTTACATTATCAAGGCTTAGCTACTAAATCGGGCTGACATTCTGACACTTCTTCTAGTTGGGTGGTAATTAAGACACCGCGTTTATCGCTTTGGCTCAACTAGTTAGTTCTCGCAAGAGCTAATATTTTTGGCAAACGAATAGGTATTGTGGTTGTTCTAATTTTTTGCAAATTAAAAATTCTTGATGCATCACATTTGCAAAAGCTCTTTCCAAATTATCAAAACACTTTGACGCTTCTGGCCTCTTTATACACGGACAAAAATAATTCACTGTGGCTGCTAGGAATTATTTACCTGAATATAGCTTCAAAAGTACCATAATTTGTTGTAGAAATACATCTAATTATGAGAGTTTTTAAAAGTAAATTCAAGTCAAAACTCTATCATCTGTCACAGACTGGCGCTGATCCTCAATGAATTATGAGACTTTTCAACACATCTGTTTTCTGCGTGTGTGATAATTACTTTGTTGACTACTTTTTAGCTACCATAGTAATAACTTTTGTTGCCACAGCTGAAGAAAACAATTGCTGAAGCTAATTTTTAATCATTCAAATATCAACAGAATTTTTTTTCATGCATTAATTTAACCATTTTCAGAATTATATATCAATTATATATAATTTCGAACATTTTTCCAGCTGAATAATCGAGGTGAAGCGTCGACACTCTGTTATGTTATTCCAAAGTGCAATAAACTTCGATTCATTGGGAATTCATAAATTCATCTTTTTCAATTTTCGTGCAAATTTTCCTTGAATTATATTCCGGTACCATGCTAATTTTGAGTTGAGCCCTCATCTATGTTGCTGAAGTTTGAATCCCTTATTGAAACAAATTAATAATTGAATAACGAAATACTCAACTATTGAAGACCAAAACTTTGGCAGTACTCGTTCCGAGCGATTTCTTCAGTTCAAAGGAGTTGATTTGAAGAGTTGAATAACGATCATCTATCCGATTTTCTTTTCTATCAAAAGATTTTCGGAAAAAAACAATGTATGGCAATTTGAATAATTTTTTCGGCATTTAATTATATCAAGACGACATTTCATGTTTCATGAATTTTACAAGTTTTTATTCATCTCGTTTGCAAATCATATCTTCTCATCGAATCAATTAATAAAGAAACTGTGATGTTTTCGAAAAAGGTATGAGAAAATGAAATATTAGCCATTTGTTGCTCAATTCAATTTAGAAGTCATAAAAATTCATGAAAATAATGAAGATGCGAAGACACTAATTGATTTGAAGTGCGAAAATTTCATGAATTACGGTCAATTACAGGCCAAGAATCTATTTTATTCACTTTCTTCTTTCAAGTCAGAATGAATAATTCTCTTTGAAATCTAAGATTTCTTTTTTCTTTCGTTGAATGATGCTTTTGTTTGGATAATATTCTATTCGTTCATAATTAAAATTCATAATAACCCCTCTCACACAAATTGATTCAACTTCTGCGTCGGCATGCCAAAATTATCACCGTTAATAGATATGAAAGGAGTGAAAAGGGGAATGTGTATGGATGAGAAATAAAAATGAATGAAAATTACACCAGTCAAGTGAGTCTCGCGTTAGCGTCTGCTCATTAGAATGAAGGTAGGGTATACGAAGTCTTCGTAGTTTGTTCCTTCCTCAGCCTTCCGGTTTGAAATTTCTCGTGGATATCCGTGAATTCGACGTAGTTTTTATGTATCTGTTATAAAATGCAATATTCAAAATTTGCCTCATGTTTAGGAATCAGCGAATAAAGATCAATCGCATGCGTTTCATATTTTTGTGCACAAAGAATTACAAGTTTGATCCCATATCGAGTTATATTAAACCATTTCTCTTCGTTTTATCACGGTTATGCAATTCAAATGATAGTTTTTTTCTCTTTTTTCCCACATCAAAAAGGTGATCGAACATTTTAGAGAGTGACCTTGAAAACTGGTGTGCGCCACGATACGTGAGCTATTTGTTACGTACACACGGTAACTGGTTGACCCAGGTGAGAGACACCTTAAACCTTATAAGGTAGAGAGAGAGATGGGCGCTAATAGGAAGTATATCCTTCGTGCAGAGTGATTCGTTCTCGGCCTCCGGAGATTATTCCAAATGAAAACTTCCTGCCATCTAAGGGAGTCCTAAGGACTTGGCTTGAAAACTTTGTTGCCCGAGTTCATGGCTGCCTTCTCTTTCTCCACTCGTGCCGCCAGACTTTACAATGCCAGTCTGTAACAGAGGAGTCTTTTACCAAGAGATCTTGAAATTAGTCATGCCGAAAGCTCTGACCGAAGGACAAGATCGATATATATGTGTCTGCAGAAATATGTGACTTTACTCTCTTTACGCAAAAGGGAAAACACATGAGATATGATTTTCTCAATTCGCAATGGACGTTATGCACATGCAGTAAATGTATTTTATTCGGCAATAAAGTTTGTATTTGAACGTACAGCAGGCATTTGTCAAGTGAGGTGGAAAGTCTGTGATGAGTTATACGATATAAAAAGTTTTTTCAACGGTAACGAAGTTGCGAATGAATTAATGTGTTCAGAATTGATGCATAAAATTATATAAAATCTTCATTTGACTCGTGCAAAATGAAATACTTCAACTTATCCCTCATTTGGAAATATTGGTGAAGTAATTGGATGTAGATGAAAAATAATTAGTTTGGGATGAACTCGAACATGAAAATTCGTTGAAAGATAAATGAAAAATGAAAAGTAGCCTGATTTATATTAACTGAATGATTTGAATCCTGGAAATATCCTATTCTTTTTTCCTTCAGGATGAAATCATTGAAATTCCCAACTCGATTTGTGCATTCAAAGGTTCTCATCTTGCAATAAATTTGTGGAAAAATATTTTTATCTAAGATAAACATCGACTGAATTATAGAATTCATTTGAGATCTAAATTATCCACAATTGCAAAAGCGTTATTAATTCTTTTGACTTCCTTTGTGTATCTCGCGATACATATATTATCTTGAAAACGTAGTTACGGCAGACGCTACTACGTATAGTCGCACAGTTTCTTCAAGAAGCACACATACCTTATCGTTGATTTAGAAAAGAGGGCCGAGAACGGTAAATAGGGACAATAGGAAGTAGGAAAGATAAGCGTATGGGGGCCACAGATGTTTCTCTCTCTCTATATGCACATACATATACATATAACTATACACAAAGAGTCATCCTATACGATCAGAGACATATCCATAATGCGATGCAGCGTGCCAGTGTGTGCCTTGTCAGAAACGTCGAGAAAAAGTCCGGTATTCCCTTACAAGTCCAAGAACACCGCTACCGCGGTAAATGCAGTTTCATTGAGCGTTGCACCCACAACAGAGACCTCGGTAGCTGTAGCAGCTCCAGACTCGGCAGCAAAGCAGTTAGTAGGGAATACTATTTATACGTATCAACCTTTGACTTTTTCTTCTGCCCTATTTGGAACGACCAGTAAAATACCGCACACATCTGAGATTTATTTAGCGCGTAAGCTGGACAAATGTCGTTTGTTACTTTCATGAAAAACAAATTCGATCATTTTTATTCGTTTTGAGTCTTGATTAATTTTTTTTCTCCTCCTTCTTCGATACAGTTGAATAATTTGTAATTCAGGTAGAAAAATAGGGTATATATCAGATGAATAATTGTATATATTCGTCAAAGTAATTACTCAAACCACAAGTTCTCTACAAAATCTTCGACGAACATATAAAATTCATAAAAGATCGATTGATCTTATATAATTGAAAAATCATACTATACTATCCACAGTAAAAATAATTATAGCGGTGGTCTAGCACCTCTCAAGGCACTAGCAGTGAAGCTAGTCACTAGAAAGGGCCTGGACATGAACTAAGGAGTGGCTAGAGTCATTTTTACTAGGGATAATATATAGAATTCATCGTTTTTGGCGTTTGAAGAGTAGAAATATTTCCACAATACAAGAGAACTATTTGAGTTCACGGTCGTTTTTTTTTAAATCAATGAATATTGAATATTAATCACAATTTTCTTTCTTTTTAGTTAATCACAACCAGCATGAAAATTTTTTCGAAAGGCGGTGAAGATTTTTCATGTTTTATTCGATTGCTCCTCTGTTCGGGCTCATGAGGCTCAAAGAGACTGGGACAAAAACGGCCACGAAATGGACAAAATAGCCGTTTCTTCCTTCTATTTGTCCCACACTGAGAGAAAAAATTTCCGGGAACAATGGAATATTTAGTTGAATAGTCGTCATAAAATACTTAATTGATTTGAATAAACTTTCATTGACTCGATTAAATATTCATTCGATCAAACAAATATTTAATATGCTATGAAATATTTCATCAATTGAAACAGTTATTTAATTGAGTCAATGAAAGTTTATTCAAATCAATTAAGTATTTTATGGCGACTATTCAACAAAATGTTTCATTGTTCCCGGAAATTTTCTCTCTCAGTGCACTTTGTTCCGAATCTTTTTGACATTTTTAGCAGGGTGAGGAGAGCGTGGAACATGTACGCCACCTCTGGAACTCTATTAGATAACAAATGTATACTTTATTCAAGACATGTCCATAGAACATTCCAATATCTATGTTTTTTAATCTCTCCGACTGTTCGGATTATCGATCAGAATCGAATTCTTCGACTTAAACCTTGATCCAACTGTGAATTTCGTTGATGGGGTCGGCCCTAACATACAACTCTGAGAACAGTCATATTTTTCCGCCATTGTAACTTATAAATGCTCTCGCAAATTATAGAAATTCTCGCAAAATCTGGAAAGTCAGGGATTTTCTTACGCAGTACGAAACAAATTTTTCCCCATAACTTCAATCAAAAACCATCACTGTGAATTCAAAAAACCACTTTTTTTTTACTAATTCATGATTGGTTGATGATTTTCATTCTCCATAATGAATCAATTGAATCTCATGATACACGAATTGCTCCAATTAGATGATTGATTTCAATTTTATAATTAATGAGTCCTTGTTAGGATACTAAATTTCCACCGCATGAAACATTTACTTCATCTTGGGGGTCGTCCATAAACAGCGCGAGGGGGAAGGGGGGTTTGATGCCAAGCTACATGGTTTTTTTATTTATCTTATACTTGGAAGAAAATTCTATATAAATATCCAGAAAAACGATCCACTTGAATATGAACCGAATAGATATTTGATTAGATCAAATAAAATTTCACTTGGTTCAATTCCATTTGGAATGAGAGAAATTGTATTTTAATGGGATAAACCTTTTATTTCGGTTAATTGAAATTTTATGAGGGTCATATTTTTGATAAAAATTCATTTGATTGAAATGAATTTGGTTGAACGTCAAAAATTACGTTCCCACGTGAGGGCGGGGGGGGGGGGGTTAGAAAAAAGCCATGGTAGAGCGACATGGGGAAGGGGGGGTTAAAAAGTCGCGGAAACCAATTACAAAAAATTGAAAACTTCCTGATAAAACAAAGCGTTTACAGTTATCAAATCATTTTTTGTATCATTCATGAGTTTATAAAGTTTTAATAAATTTCATGGAATATCCTGTATTTGTTTATTGCTAATTTCATCCAATGCTTGATTGACCATACAGCACAAATGTTTGAGTAATATTTCCAAAATATTTTGGAGATAATACAACGTCTTCAGAGGATTTCAAAATATTCCCGAGTGGTTCTGAAGACATCAGAGCTGTTAGAATGTATATAAATAAGTATAGAATAAGACGTAATGAGCATTTTAGTACGGAATAATATACACAAATTCTAATGAATGAATTCTGCATATTTATCAAGAATATCTAATGTTAATTAGACAGTATATATAGAGTTGAGTTAGTTCCGTGAATTTGAACAAATTAGCAGTGAAGTACTGAAGTTCCAGAGATATTTTTATTTTCTTTATATTCGTTCATGATTAATAAATCTTCGGTTGAATCACATGCACCCAGAAAAATGATTTATTTGAATATGAACCTACTAGACATTTCATTGTATCCAATAAAATTTCACTTCATTCAAGTAAATTTTATTTGAAATGGATAAAAATTTATTTGAATGGAATAAATTCTTCACTCAATCCAACTAAAACTCTAGTACGTGCATATTTAAATAGGAATTTAGTTGAGTCAAATGAAGTTTAGTCAATTCAAGTAAATCCAAATATAAAATGACCTCAGTGTAGTACCCCTATTATTTTTCAGAAATTATGTTTCTTTCAAGTTTCAAACAAATTGAATTCAAAGACGATAAACTGAAATTCATTTTGAATGAGTGAAACTAGATGTATCCATTGGAATAGCAATGTTGAAAAACTTTTTTTGTACTCAAATTCTAGGATATTTTTGTAATTCTACAGTATAAAAATATTTCTTAAAGAAGTATTTATATCCATTCGATTCCATGAAACATTAAAATTGAATCCACTCACTTTTATTCACTCAACAACTTGGCATGATACCGGATTGAAATGCCAGGAAAATTTGTAAATTCTGTCAGGGAAAGTCAGGGAAATGTCAGGGGAACTTTTATTAAGAATTCTGTGGACACCCTGTAAATGGGTATCAACTAACACTGCCCTGGTGAAAACATTTCTCTGAATTTTACCGAAAAACTCTGAAAAACTCTGAAAGAATCAGTGGAGAACCTGAAAGAAACTGAAAGACCATTGCTCATTGGGCACGTTTTCTCACTGACAATTTCCCTGAATATCTATGAATATCTCTGAAAATCTTCGAATTTGTCTGCAAAACACTAAAACTCTTTCAAAACCTATGACCACCTCTGAAACCTTCTGAAAAATTCTTCACTAAAAACCTCTGGAATTTTCGGAGGCTTTCAGAGAAATTTTTCCACCAGCGTGGTACATGATGACGAATGATTCATGCACCAGTGCTGCGCCAAGTTGGATGGAGAATACTGCTGTTTCAATTAACCGAGACCGTCCAAGTGCTGAGACAACGTAGATAATGTTCTTGACCGATATAAAAAACCAACAATTTCCAATTTCACATAATTCATACCCCTCTGGTGCGCACAGTTTGTCGTTATTTTGGGAAAGCTATCGAATTTGATGCAAATAGATGACTCTCACCGACTGAACAAAACCTAATGCATCAAAGTTCGCGGTTTAGCATAATTTTCCTCATTTTCACTGGATATTGATGAGATACGGTTAAAACAACTCCGGATATTAAAGAAATATGGAATTCTAAGCTCAAGAAATGGTTTTTCCACCCGTGAATGATTTACTTTGAAAATTCAGTGTGGTATTTTATACCAATCAAATGATTTGATACAATGTTGAACAACGGGCCGACGATAAGAATATAAAAAATGTACCCTCTGACCCTCCTATTACAAGCATATCCTACGATTGTGATACTAATTTAGATAGGCTTCATTATGAAATTTTCTCCGTCTACACATGAACGACCAAGAATAATTATCTTTATGAAATTTAATATTAAGGTAGATGACCCCATTTATGAACGCGACCCCTTTAATGAACGTTTTGGTTTTTGATTCATAGTACTTTTCATTTAGTGCTTTAATTTCATCCAAGTATGACTGACTGGATACTAAATCAACCGCTGTTATGCAAATAAATTCAGAATAATATGCCATAGGAAAGATATACTAGATAAACGATTGTTCGCTAATGGGGGTTAAGGTGTTCATTAATGGGGCCGGTCACCTTACACACGTTTAGGTCGGTAGTTAGAACAAATTGATAATTGGAGATGAACAAATTAAGTATGCAAATGACATACATAATAGAAATAAAATGTTTTTTTGAATCCATGATGGTATTTGAAAACAATATGAAACCAATAAATTCGTTTGAGATACAGATTTTCCTTTGTTAAGTTATAAATTCGCTTCGATAAACAATCAAAACTTCCACAATATGAAATATGAGAATAAAATAATATTAAATTGCAATATAAATCGACAAAAATAATATAACATAAGTGTACCGGTACGATAAGGAGTAACAAAGAGTAGATGACTATTGTTGATAACCGAATAATATGGAATGCCTTCGGGACAATGAGAAATGTTAACAAAATCAAACGAAAAATGCCAATGGGAATGAGCAGATAAATCTAACGAGAGAATAAAATTGCAGATATGAAGAGGGAAATATAAAACTCACGATCATGCGGGAAGGTTATGCATTTAGAATTATCCACTTTTCCTGAAACTGTTTGGATGGATGAGTTTTAGTAATGTTTAATATTCTTTGGTTTTGTTCATGGATTTTTTTGCTGCTTCAAGAGATTGATCAATTATTTAGGAAAAAATATGATAATTTTCCATTCTTGTTAGTTCCTTTTAACTAATTTGCATTCTCTACAATTCAATTTTCGAAGCAATGAAAAAGGTATACTCATGTCGGATTGGCAAACCTCTTCAGGTGAAAATTGACCCTGGGCCAAGCCTGGGTTACCAGGCATGACGCAACTCTGAAATGATAACAATCAAACACTGAAACTGCAGGAGAGGTTGCCATACCATATGCCATGAATGGGAAACCATGAAAAAATTTGTTCGTCAGAGATCAACCAACGCTGCTGCAATCTCGCGGCAATGTTGCGCCCATCTCATGCCAATAGTCACTTCCATTTTTGTCCGGTGTCAAAAATGAAATAAAAGATTCATCCTGTAATGTTGGTATTAACGAAACATATGTCGCAGAATTCCGAGGAATTCGATTTATAATTTTCCTGATCAGTTTCAACTGATGAATGACAAAAATCCGGTGGTCCTACACAGTAAAAAATTTTTCGTCAAATTCAACACACAAGCGAGTGTTAACCATTTTTCTTCACACTTAATGTGTGTTGATTCCAGAGTGACACTTATAAAGTGTTAATTTGAACTCGAACAACATTTTGATCAGTGTGTTAAATGAACACACAAAAGTGTTAAATATTCAACACTTGAATTTCAACACGTACTTCTTTTTTACACAATGACGGAATTTTTTTTACTGTGTAACGTTGAAATAGGCGCGTCCTGAGACAGATAAAGAATTGTTCAGTCATGAAATCTTCAGAGGAGACTTATACAACACAAGAAACACAAGAAACAAGCATCACCCTAATGAGAGTGATTGGAATTGGCCGCTTGAGAAGGTACACACAGAGAAAAGTTATCTAAAAGATCACTACATTTTACAGTGAAGTAGGGACCAAATCACATTGTGGGGTTATTTATTATATTTCGTCATTAAAATTACTATACTTTTCAGTGAAAAGTGACTTTTACAATTTGATTTTGTCCCTACTTTACTGTAAAGTATAGTAATTTTTCAGGTAACTTTTTTCTGCATGTAGTTCCATCATGCGTCACGCTACATCTCAAGTTGACTCAATTTACTACCCAAGTTGGGCAAAACCATTGCCTAAGCTAGGCCAAGCTACCACCCTGCTTAGTGCAACATGAGGATCTACTGTCGTCCAGGATTGCCTAATGCTTGGGGCAGTGCCCCACCATGCACCAGAAACTCTTGTGTGAATTCAGTGTTTTCCCTTCGAGCAAAATTGATTGAACATCCCATCTGGCCAGACGGAGCCTATGATCAATGACAGGTCAACGAAGTTGATTTATTAATCGCCTATATATGGTACAATATTCAGAACATTGCCCACCATCCATGCCTCTACGTGCAGTGCCCAGCTTTGGCTGTTAGCCTTGCTATGTTCTATCTTCAGCACACGGAAAGACGGGGTCTATTATTATTTGTAAAAATGACCGTCAATTCAGGGAAAACGAGGATCGCTGAAAAATATTTGTAGGGAGTCTACCAAGAATTCGTAGTCGATGTATTAACAATTGATTGTTTCACTGTGAAAAATACCAATGAAACTATCGACTGTTAATATTTTGACTACGAATATTTTTCAGTGATCCCTTTTTTCCCTGAATTGACCGTCATTTTTCTAAACGTTGATAAATTCTTTCTGGATATTAATAGACCCAGTCTTTCCGTGCATCAGCGAAGTTCAAAGATTTCAAAGCACGGAAAAAAATTAGTCATGATTTGAATAGCTAAAAATTAGCTACGGGAGCTATTTTTTAGCTGTCACGGCTACTCATTTAGCGGTCGCAGCAAGAAATGTAGCTACCGCAGCGAAAATTCAGCAACTAAATTATCTGCCTATTCAAATATCAACCACAGAATACGATTTCCTACTGCGGTACCCTGAGAAAAGTGTATCTCATCGCGACTTTAGGATAGGAATTGAGTGCTGACTCGCGATTTGGTGATCGGTCCTATGTTAACTCACCGTTCCCATGGTGATGTCAACACTTGATTGCACTTACTTGGATTTTGAATGGTACTTATTACAATTTTGGAATATCTGTCACCGAATTCCTATTTTTCCTAGAAGTGTTTACCGTATACTTTTCTCAGTGCAGCTAGAAAATAGCTACAGCGGTGAAAAAAGGGTGCTACACGGAAAAGAGAAAGTGGAGTAATTCACCGTATAGGATGGAAGGAAATTTTCACAAAATTTATTGTCAAATAATTCACATCATGAGAGAAAAATCTATTTTTGTCTTATAATGTGAATTACTTGACAATATATTGAAAAAATTTTTATTTAAAGACTTAAAGCGACGCGTTGTCATCCTATACGGCAAATTTCTCCATTTTCTTTTTTCCGTGTAAAAAAGTGAGCAGCTGTCACAGCTATTTTCTTTTTTTCCGCGTGGGTCCTAGGATCAGTCGATCCGAAAAAATCATTGATTTTTCGAAAAATACACTCATTTACACTGTTATTCCATTCGAGCAGCATACTTGATTCAATTAAACTTTTCGTATCGAAAGCGAATATTCTTCAATAGCAAAAAAAGCGTCCAAAAGTTTAGGATAAAAGTTCGCATTCATACGTCATGTTTGTAATCTCAAATATTTTGTTACTTTCGATGCTGATTTGAGATTACTTTGGTAGAAGTAGGATCCTGAGGCGGTTCTCGATTTCGCTTTTCGATTTCTTACATCTTAAGAGAGTGTCATTTTGAACGCCATCTCAGCGCCTGTATGCCCTTGAGCATTTGAGGGTTCTATTGATCGTCCATAGAATGCATACAGAAGTTTCGAAGAACTCTCAACTACTCCGGTGCGGATATTTCTTCAAAAAGCATCGTCCTTTATTTTCATTTTCCATGAGAAAGAAAGCAATCGCACAAGTTCAACTGACATTCTTGGCCTGAAAAGAAATCGAAAACAAAACATATATACTTTATATAATAATTCATACAAATGATGAAAAATGTAACAAATCATAATATTCTTGATCCACTCGTGGCGAGTGTGATGATATTTTTCAATTATTTAAAGAATGGTAATTACATTCTCAAGGAACCAACATCATTGTATCCGAGGTTTTCGTATCTGATTTTTCAATACGATAGGGTTATATTCTCAACTATAAAATTATGACTAACAAGCGCATATTGAATACAATGTTCTCATACGATCCATTATACTCTGTCGAGTCAGTCCCCACCACTTTCCATAAGAAACAGTTTGGAGGAACATCAATTAAAATAAAATGATCGAAGATTTGAAAAAGACACGTCTCTTCCGGGTTGAAATTAAATAGAGAAAGCGTGATGAACTTTCGACCTGCATAGTATGCAGTCCAACTGAAGAAAGAATAGAAAAGAGAGGGGTAAAAAAAAACAAACAGAATTCCACGATTTTTTGCACTGAGATTGCTCTTTAAAGTGTGACGAATGCTTGGCGAGTATGTCAGCCCCGTCTAAACATTGTCACTTGGCGAACGAGAAGAGAATTTAATAAAACGAATAGACAAGGCACCGGTATCAAAATTCCCATTTCTCAAGTCTTTAAGATGCATATTTCGCGCATACAAATTCTATGAATGCATTTGACCGTATGCGCATGTACATGTTTGTAACGCGAAGAATCCTTATCTTTAAGCTTTCGTATTTCTTATACTGTAACAACATAATACGTCATGACAACAGTCCACTTATTCATTCCTCATCCCAAAAGCGGTGGAGCATTCATCTTCGCGTGAGTCATATCGTTCATTTTAAGAACACAGCGGCTTTTGAGTTTTTGCATCAATTGGACGGTAAAAAAATGATCGTTATATTCCGAAACGCGTGTCGTGGATGTCAATAGTTATATGGAAAAAAAAAGATTGGACAAGTGGATAAAGGTACTTCAGTTTTATCATGCTAATTTTGCATCGTGGTTAGCGGTTGGTTACAAAAAGTTTAAAAAAAGCCTGTCAATGACAATTTTATCAATATTGCGAGTGAGATTTTTTTATCACCTCGAAGCCTTCTTGAGAACATCACGGAAGAAAATTTCTGGCCTAGCAAATTGAGGTGTTATATATAGAATAGCACATATTATTGCTGACGCAGTTGAAAATTCGCTGCCACAGCTAACTGGGTTGCTAAGAGAGTAACCCCAGATAGCACAAGCACGTTCTGAGAATGTTCTAAGAATATACATTGAGGATATTCGAATAATCTATGGAGATTCTTATTACGTGCGAATATATTCTACGCACATTCTCAGAATGTTTGAATGAGCCTGTTTCAAATATTCTCAGAATATTATGCCACGAATATTGTGGGAATATTATAAGAAAATGCCGTCGAAATAGAAATTCCTGCCAATATAACTTCTGTATGTAACCGAAAACTAATTCACAATCAATTTTTTCACTCATTAAACATCTGTAATCATGGATTCTTAGCAATATTGTGGATTCTCATGGATGGGTGAGATACTTATGATCGCAACAAGCAATCATAATATATACGATATTTCTCGATATTTCATTACACTTTTGATGATTATTTTTCACGCATGATTCTCTCAAAACATTTGGGATATTAAAATGCACATTTATAAGTTCCTCATTCCTCAAATACAAATCAAAATGATATATTATCCAAGGGTCTGTAGCTTGTCAACAACATTATCCGCCATTACTGAATTTATGTCATTAAGATGCTTGCACATGCGCTGCTCATCAATCTCCCTGCAAACTTTGTACGCATATTGTACGAACGTTCCTAGAATATTCGAAACAGTCCCATTCAAATGTTCTAAGAATCTTCTATGAATATTTACGAAGCTTCTACGCTTTTTGTAAGAATATTCGATACAGTACGTTTTACGAATGTTGTGAGAATATTCTCAGAATATTCTGTGTTACATGGGACATGATTGATTCAAATATCAACATTTTTCAGCATTGGAATTCGAAATTTGTTGCTACTCGCGCTAAAAAATCGCTGTCGTAGGTAACAAGATTGCGATCAAAGAAAAAAATTTGCGTCTCCAACAAAAGATACCGTTTTTTTCTGTGAATATTCAATATTTTGATGTTTTTTTCTAAAGGTGTGCATGCTCCAGTCTCATTTTTATAAACTTGGTAACCCTTGCTCCGCTTGTCATTTAACTTTATAAATGATGTTCGCTCCACTCGCGTATCAATAAATCCAACGATCTTCGCTTCGCTCGTATTTTTATAACCTCGGAAACGTTTGCTCCGTTCGCAATGTTGTAACCTTGGCGAAATGTGCTCCGTTCGCATTCTTATAACCTTGATGACACTCATGGGAACATCAAATCACAATTTTACTGTCCTCAATTTGCCACAGAAATGTGATGCAGATGGATGTAGCTCCCCTGCACAAAAGGGCAAAATTTGAACACTTAAACATCGCAGATATAACATGGATGCATCAACGTCAATTATTTCACTGTCCTCATCGTCCCTTGCAAAACGTTCACGTGGAGTCGACGTAACATGCGTTTTTGATCCGCATTGTAACCAGCTTCTAAAGTGCAGTAATTTCTTTATTGATGATTCTTCGTTGCTTCTACATTTTGTTCTCATTTATCTCACGTCCTGTGTTGCCAGGAACAAAGGAACAAAAGCGCCGAGACCGGAATCTATTGGTCATTCCGATCAACAGAAGTATTCAGTTGGATGTAGGCTGTTGGATCTCAAAATTTCTGGCATCACTGCAGTCACGTCTTTGGGTGATCCGCTTGTTTTCTTTGTTTCCTCCATGTAGGTATCTCGTATGGGCTAATATTATCAACAATGACTGAACGTCAGCCTCTTTCATGGTCGAGAGATTCGCTTTTTAATCCAAAGAAGGCTACTTTTGACCGTACAATCAAGCAAACTTGATATTCAAGATTAAAGTGAGTCTCCCTTCTTATTGATATGTCTGATACAAAATTGAATATTCATTCGTTTATTCAACATTCTTAAAATCTTCCAGTACACTACATATTAACCCAACGCGTAATTTTGGATGCAGAAATTTCCATTCATTGTGTTGGAATATCATACCATTAAAATGATTGAATTATTAATCAATCAGGCGTCGACACGATTCTTTGTTCAATTCAATGAACAATTTGTTCTTGAAATGTATACTCCTCGAGAAAAAAATTACAAAATTGATCTGAACTTTGAACGCTTATTTCTCTCGAAATAAGACAAGAAAGTGAACTCGATATACTTCAGCTCTGAACCCTTCATACATCTCAATGTAATTTTAACTTATTGAGGTTAGCGTGGCAACAATGACATGAATTGCTCGCATGCTTGTTCATCAAGATCGACCTGTTCTCAAGTAAATTAGACTCGAACAATTTTCTCATGTCTTCCACAATATAATTAGGAATTTGCAGAATTGAAACGTACAGTATCATCTCTCGGATGCATCGTTGTAAGATATGTGTACTTGGATTGATACTTAGCGTGTGGACTTTTTCATTTGAGAACAACAAATATTGTACTGAGGATTCAACTTTGATTTATTTATCCATATTTGTTGGCAGCTTATTTATGTACTCTGCGTATAAAATGCAAGATAAATTATTGAAGATTGTTGTATATCCTTCATTCAATTTTTATTTTACTGTTTGCGAGGGATACACGTTTGATTTGAAAACGTTCATTTTGCATAAGATTTCTATGATGGAAATCCAATTGATTGTCATAGAACTTGCACTGACAAAAAAACCATCTGGTTGAAACATTCGTGGTTGCAATGATTTGAAATCCACTTCGATTCACATATTCTGGTTATCCCACCAAGAAAAGAAACCTGGTTTTTCTAAGCTGAAGAATGTAGTTTATTTTGGCTTCAACCACTTTTTCTGGATGTCACAATCATATTTTCTGCTGAATAATATCAGATTTCAAGTTAACGCAACTACGGGTGTTCCAATCAGATCATTTTTCTGTCAGTGTGATCATTCCTATGCAAATTCGTTTGAAAAACTCTTATTCAAATGATCGTGTACAATTTTTTATTCACCATCTCAAATATCGACCGGAGTTCGTAAATTATGCATCAATTATATACAATTTATGCAGCTTCTATTGAATCTTTTCACTAGGAGGATGATGCAAAATAGTAAATTATGCGGAATCAGGCTGAGATTAATTTTCATCTTAAAATCATTTCAGCGTGTAAAAATTGTATAAAAATTCTGTGAAACCAGTAGTATTGAATGAAAAATTCAGTTTTACGTAAGAACATTTCAATTTGATTTGAATACAGTTTTTATGATATACATTTTTCATCTATAAGAACCAATTCTTTCCTAAAACTCGACTAAAATATATCTTCGACATGTGCTGCGTTCAAAAGATGTCTCAAAGACAAGTGTCAGATACGAGACATGTCGAAAATATCTTCCAGACTAGTGATGAACGATATTTGATGCTATCGATATTTTTTAGTAGAAAATTTATCAGATTTATACTGAATTTCATAGAATATCGATTAAACTCAATATAAATTTTATCATAAATACAGACTGTTAATTATCAATTATCACGTTGATTTCAGTTTGTTTTTTTTTTAGAAAAGAATTGGTTCTATCTATAAGTTTTATGTATGAAATCTAAAACCTGTTCAAAAGAGCAGACAAAAAATGTTTATCAAGTCTTTTTGATATTTGATTCATTTCAATTTATATGCAACTTTTTCAAGAAGGACAAATAAGTTCAATTAAATATCACTGTTAAAAATGTTATGAAGTTTTTTTCATAAACAATTTATTCAACAGAATTCATAATAAAATATTGAATTCAATAATATAATTCTCAATGCTAAGAATTTTATTCTTAATTTTTAATATCACCCTTGCGGAATTTAATAAATAATTATTACATTTCAGTGAGAAATTGTGAAATCTAATCACCCATATCAAATTTGAGAATCAATCTGAAATTTTATATGAAAATATGATACTTCGTAAACAAGTTCATACCCTGGTTGAAAGAAGCGATTGATTCTGACCAATTCTCATTTTACAATTAAACGTGGACAATGTTCTGACCAAATCTCATTGAATTTCATTTGTCAGATTCAATGGATTCTTTTAACCAGGGTATTCAATTTAAAAACATCTAACAGTGATATATACCGATTTTCATTTCTTATAGATTTTATATAAAAGAAAATACTTGAATTCCATACAAATATAAAATGAAAAATTGTACAATATTGAAATAATCATTCCCAATCAACGTGTTCGTAATCATGGTCCAGCAGCACTCGTTTTCAAGTGTTCTTGACGTCGTTGGCGCCATTAAATTCAAATATGGGAGCCGAGGGTCATCGAGGGGTGATTCGTTTCTGCAAAAATGACTTTGCACAACTTGTTTGCTACAACTGTATATACGAATAATATACATGTGTATGATGACAGAGTGTGGAAATGTGAGGAATGAAAAGACCAAACTGACGGATATATATGTCGAAGGAGAGCGTTATGAGAGAGGAAGGATCGAAGAGGTAGAAGAAGGAAAATAAACAAAATAGGGACACACGGAAGTATAAAACCTTGGAGTCGCCATTTTGGGATGAGTTCTCGGTCCCTCGCCGTATAAAGGAACTAAGATACTGCAGTTAAATGTCGTTTGGTCTAATTTGCACAGGAACCGGTCTACTACGTTGATCGATTCACGTGCCAGCAATTTATGTAATATCAATTTTTATCTCATAATTCGGTATACTAAGTACATGAAATTTATCGACAAATTTATCGTTTCGTTAACATAGAAAGTTATTCTTGATCACACCGAGAAAATTTTATACTTGGATTTATTTTAATTGACTAAACTTTGTTTGAATCAACTAACCAAATAACAGATTTATTTCATCCAAATTAATTTTTAGTCATTTCAAATAAAATTCACTTGAATCAAGTGAAGATTTACTGGATGCAATGAAATGTCTAGTAGGTTCATATTCAAATAAATCATCTTTCTCATTCTGCAAATGAGAGTGTAGAAGAGATTTCGTTATTTTTCATGAGCAAATTCAAAACAGAAATAGATTCTAAAAACATCTTGTAGGGAATGTAACACATATTTCAGGTGTTGTCGGCAACAAAGATCGATATCTCATTGATGTATATGCAGTATCGAAAATAAATTTTTGAGAAGAAAAGTATATCAACTAGGGAGAATTTTTCTCATAGATTCTCATGTCAGTATTGTAGAAAAATTGAAACGATCTTACGTTCATGTATGCGTAAAATATGATGTGAAAGTAATTTCCTATCACATTGTTGGAGCATGACACGATGATGTAATATCTTTGCAATATGAATGAGATTTCATAATCATATATTCGTAACATACATGACAGCGCCTTTCAAGATCGTATCAACATTGCTACGATAGTGATACGAGGATCTAACAGAATTGAGTAAGTAATTCATGTGTCGTGGTATTTTTTAGATGGTAGGAAACCACCTGTACAGGCAAGAAAAACATGTACGAAAAAATTGTCTGAATCAATTTCAGCATACTTTTGCAAGATTAATTATCCTCATTATCAAGTTTGAATATAAAATTAAAATAAATAGTAAAATCATGTTCGTGAAATGCATGTAACGGATATTAAAGTACATTACTGAATCATGAAAGAGCTTAAACGATTTTTCACAAATAAAAATAACACACATAAATGTAACATCAAATGAATTAACACACAGAAATATAACAGAGTAATATTAAACAAAGGAATATAATATTGCCCCCGATCAAAAAATGACATAACACAATATGTGGTTACATATGTATTTGAGAAAATTAATCAATGTTCAATGTAGATAAAGTTTAAAAATGTGCACAGCCGCCCTTAATGTGGGAGATAGACGTCGAACAGGAAGCCATCCGATGCGGGAACAGCGTGCCTGGATCACAATGGGTTAGATCTTCTGCTTCCGACGGTGTTAGGAAAAGGATAAGGGTGAGATGAGGTGAGGACCGGGTGGCATCTAATCTCCTCGGCGGTCGCCTTTATCAAATACACTGAGAAAAAAATTCTGGAATGGCTGATGTTTGGACATCAACCGTCGATGTCTGTGAAAACATGAACTTGGTAACCATGGAAACATCACTGCCTCGTTTTATTCACATCAACCGCCAATGTGCAACTCATCAACAGTTGATGTGAATGAGACGAGGCAGTGATGTTTCCATGGTTATCAAGTTCATGTTCTCACAGACATCGACGATTGATGTCCAAACATCAGCCATTCCAGAATTTTATTTTCAGTGTACGACCATCCCGATCAGATGGACCACGATTTTGAAAAGATGTTATTGCTCTCCCTCCTCCTCACTCCTCGTTTGCAAGACGAGGGTACGGGATTGGGACTGCCTTGAAAGTATCACCTGCTAAACAATGTGCTGGATGCCTTCTCTTAGGTGGGGTTGGGTACTGAACTACTATATTGCTATTATACTTTTCGTTGCTATTGAAAAAGTCCAATGTATTCCAATAGATTCCTATAGATTTTTTGACAAAAGGACATGGTTTTTCAACAAGAAATTAATGAGGTTTTATCGATTGTATCAATGAAGACCAATAGAATATTGCCTTTCACATGGGATTCGATAAAACCCCATTGATTCCGATAAAATTACAATTATTGGTTTTTATTGGAGTCCATTTATAGGGATATCGACGTGGACCAATAATTTTAATTTTATTTCTTTTTCTGTAATCCAGATTCATAAAGTGTTCGTTCAACCCTAGCTCAAGACAAGTGTCCTCTTCCTAAAGGAACCCCGATGATTCCAAAGTGACCAATTTTCATGGTTTACTTTCGTTTGTTATTCGGATTGGTGAAAATTTGGTCAGAAAATGGCTACCCAGATGGTTTTTATCATATGATGACTTATTTCTGACCAAAAACTAATGATTGCTCAGAACAAATCTGTCACCAAAAGGTAACAAAAAAATGTGGTCCATTTTTGGAATCTTTGTGGTATTTTTGAGGTGAAAACTCAGAAAATTACCATGAAATAACCGAAAAATCACCAAATTCAGATTGTTTGAATTTTGGTGGGATTTTGGTGAATTTTTGTTGGAAAAAATGTACAAAAAACCAAGATTTTTCATCAAAATGTAACCGAAAATTTTGGTCGTTTGTCGGTTCACCCAGATTCACCATGGTGAAGAACCATTTTATTCCAATTTCTGTCATATATTCTGTAGTTGATATAAAACAACTTTTCTGTTCAGCAAAGTTTAATTCCATGTTTAATTTCTGAGAGCTGAACATTTACAGATTTTTTCATATAGATGAAAGTCTTCACATTCACAAAATGAAAAATGACAGATCTGGATGGGGAAAAAGAATCAAAGTAACCTATCATGTTTCGATTTACAGTGTTAACTATTCGAAATTTCTGGAATTCTCCCGTACAGCACAACCACCGATCCTCCACCTAGGACTTCGGTGGACTGGAGGTGGAGAATTGGTGGAGAAATGGGAGCCGTGGAAATGAGGGAGAAATAAGGGAGAGTCTCCGTTGAGGCAACGGAGAGGCGACGGAGAAATGTCCGCCCCCTGTATTTTCAATATAATTCTTATTGGTGCATTTACGTAACCAAATCTGAATGTATGAATTCACGGATTTAAGTTTCACTGAAAATACAAGGGGCGGACATTTCTCCGTCGTCTCTCCGTTGCCTCAACGGAGACTCTCCCTTATTTCTCCCTTATTTCCACGGCTCCCATTTCTCCACCAATTCTCCACCTCCAGTCCACCGAAGTCCTAGGTGGAGGATCGATGGTTGTGCTGTACGGGCTAGTTCCTAGCTTTAACAAAACAGCAATCATAGATTGACTCTGTCAGAAGGGTGATAGAACTGACACGGCGAAGATGCAAGGCTATATTTAACGATTAAAAAAAAATGACAGCATGTCTGGAATATTGAAAGTGAGGGCTGTTTGAGAATTCCCCGATTCCCCAACGATCCGGTGCACCCCTGAAATCTCATGGTATCTGGGTTGCAATTACGTTGTGCTAGATGGAATGTTTCTCCCCAGAAATCAAATTTCGACTTACAGATCAATTCTGGATGTATCACTCGATGATCCAACTTTTTTGCTGGTCTCCAGAGCCCTTTAAGCCCTCCACTATGCACGGAAAAAATAATTCAGCTGCAGCAGCTAAGTAGCTAGCACGGACACGGACAGCCATTAAATTAGCTCCTGTAGCTAAATTTTAGCTGTCACAGCAAAACAAATTGCATTTGTAGTTAATTTATTTGCGGTAACAGCTAAAATACAGCTGCAGGAGCTAATTTAATGGCTGCCCGTGTCCGTGCTAGCTACTTAGCTGCTGCAACTAAATTATTTTTTCCGTGTGCCTGACCGTGATATTAGAAGGTGCCAGGGCTCCAAATATTCTATGCTAGATGTGATGCATTGCATCTAGAAACTGTATTTCCCCTCCCCGTTCAATTCCCGATGTATATCTTGGCAACTGAATTTTTTTGTTGATCTGTAAAGGCTTCCAAACTGTCCACTATGTCCTAGAATGACCCTGGTAAAAAAGCCGGAAGGGAATCCGACTCAAATCCGGATGAAATCTCCGGGATTCCATCCGGGGATATTAGGGCGTGCATACGGTTTTTGCGATGATTCTTTATCCGGTTTGATCTAGACCCTATCCGGGTTTTAATACTCAATATTTTTTGAAATCCCACGCGAAATTTGGATAGAATTCATTCGTCTCCTTGTTCGGGTTTTATTTGCGATTCTAAAAAATATCTTGGCCCACAACCCGGTTAGGAACCGGATAAAGAATCACCGCAAGACCCGTATTCCCGCCCGGATACACCCGGACGGAATCCCGGAAATTCCATTGGGATTACATGGAGAAAACTGGTATAGTAAAATATGGACGGGCCAAACATTTGGTCACTACAATCAACCGCATTGTCATTCCAACTGAAGGTGTTGGTGGTTTAACTAAGCGTATAGTAATTTTGATTGAGCCGTTTAGTTCTTATGATTGCACAGTTCGGTCTGTCCATATTTTACTATTCGCTTAGTGCTTATCACTATTCCTTCTTCTCCGTGTACCATCAGGATTATCATCCGGGTTTCATCCGGTTTTTTCACCAGGATGACTGAAACTGTTAGGAGAGTGTTGGACTGACACGGCGAGGGTGCAAGAATCAATTATACCAGTATAAAGATGACAAGGTACCAAGAATATTCAAAGCAAGGGTGAATCTTGGACTTTCCTAGTCTCTTGGGGGTTTAGTGCACCCTTGACATTCCATGGCATCTGGGCTTCGATTATTCTACACGGAAAAACCGGGTCTATTAATATTTAGAAGACTGACTGTCAATTTAGGGAAAACGAGGGTTGCTGAAAAATATCCGTAGTGAATCTACTGAAAATTCGTAGTCGATGTATTAACAATTGATAGTTTCACTGTGAAAAATACCAATGAGCCTATCAACTGTCAATATTTTGACTACGAATTTTTGGTAGACTCACTACGAATATTTTTCAGCGATTCTCTTTTTCCCTAAATTGATAGTCATTTTTCCAAACGTTAATGAATTATTTCTAAATACTAATAGATCCGGTCTTTCCGTGTGTGCTAGATGGAATGTGTTGCATTTAGAAACTCAATTCCGACTCACCAACCAAGGTCGAATGAACCGCTTGACGCCACGATTGTTTTGCTTGCTCTTAGAGGCCACTAAACTCATCACTGTGTTCTACACAGTGTTTTCGAATATATCACTGGATCACTCGATTTTGTTGCTAGCCTGTAGAAGCCTCAAACCTCGCCACTGCGTTACTCCATGATATCCCATGGTGTCTTGACTGTGTTTAGCTTGTGCTTAACGGGAGGTGTTGCATTTGGAACCTCAATTTTGATTCACCAATCAATTTCGGATGTATCGCTTGGCGACCCGATTTTTTTGCTGGTTCGAAAAATGAAAATTTCTGAAAATGTTTCACAGAAACATTCATCTTTTCATAGAAAGCTTATATGTATTTGATGAATCCAAATTTATCAATACCATCGGAACATTCAAATGTTCTATTTTGATAAATTAAATCTGAATTTTGAGTGTTTAAAAAGTGACTACACAATTCAAACACTAAATGTATTGAACTAAAACATTTGATCTCGCAGTGAAATGTACTCAACTTTTTGAAATCTGGATGTTTTGGAAATCTGTGCTGTTTGAGTCAAGTCAATGTTTTCTTAATTTTCTTTAGCAATTTTCTCGGCTCTTGGGAGGTTTTACCAGGTCTAGTTAAAGAATACCGTGATTTTTACTAGGGATGAGGATGCCATCATCTCACAGTGAATAAATTCTTGAAGGGATCCACAAAACACCGAATGGGGCATTGAGTTACACAACAGATGATTATATTCAAAATTGACAGTGATGAATATTTCCTGGTAAATCAACTTGAAATAATTATCATGCAAAGAATTTCGTAATTTTCGTTATTATATTCTCAAACGATTTTCTTAACCGTAAAATTATTAGAAATTCTTTCAATGAAATCAAGATATCACTCTGTTTCAATTCAATTGAAGTACTTTCGAATAGTTCGTCATAAAAGATGTGGCTAGTACCCCCTTGAGCTGACAGTGACCTGTGAAGAGGAACATCATTGTCCGACATTATTTTCTACCCAAGGACGTCAATTCTTCGACAATTAATAAAGAAGATTCTTTCATACAAAGTTTCGCGTGTCATGCTCCTCAAGACTCCTTTCAGGGATCTTTAAATAGAACTTTTTTTGCATAAAGATCTCATATAGTGGTCATATAAGACTCGTTTTAGTAGATAAGATCGGATTATCGATTCAATAATCTATAATAAATCATAACTCCGATAACAATCATTCGTGATACCTTTATCAAAATCATATGATAAAATATAAAGCCGATTGGACCGATTCCTCCAAATCGGAACACGTGCTCAAAGGAGCCTCGCATTCAATTGTCCGAGTGCGAAAACTATTCCATTAGGAATTTTTGAAAATGTTCCAAAAGAATTTCACAAAAATATTAATTGAGGTACCTATGATTGATAGATATACATGTAGAATGATTTGGTCAATCCCGTCAAATACTGTCCATCGATTATACATTTTATCGAATCAACTGCCATATAAGTAGAAAATATCCATAACCCTAATTGATGGAATTATGCAACGACCGGTTGAACCGCATTAAAAAGCATTGATGAATTAATATCTAGGTAATAATGGCTCTTGAAAGTAGGTAAATCTTGATTTCTAAAAACAACTGTACAGTTAACGAGAAACTTTAATGCGAATGCATCATTCGAGTAGGTGGGCGAATCGTTTTTTGCACTCTCGATTACTGTATGACAAATCAAACTCATCCTCATTAATTATGAAAATTGTAAATATACCTATCGAATCTTCCGAATGACGATCAAATCGAAAGTACATTTTTATAGTACAAATTTTGCAACGAAATGTAAATACGTGTTCGTACGTATACGCGTATGTTAGTCGTACGAGAAAATAGTTTGCGATACGAATCGTCGCCTAAAAATCCTTCAATCCGCGCGTGGGTTCGTTTCTCGATGTCTCGCTTTATACGTATATAATCTCGATCTTATATATATTTCACTGTACGGAGTCGATCTTATAAATATATTTCGCATGCATTGTCCCGTCCGTCAATCGAAATCGCGGTGGCTCAACACACCAACGATACGTGTTCGTTCAATTATACGAAAACAGGCTTTGCTCTTGGTTTGTCGTTCGACGTAAGTATACGTACACACGTGTACACGTATATCCACGTGAATGTGTTCAAGGAGCAAGAGCATTAATCATTTTCCAGGCACCTGGCGAATAAATTGCTTGTTCCCGATGAATTTCACCGAGTGTGCTGTGTGGTGCATGTGTATAAGTGTAGATACGTTAATCTGTGAGAGTGTGCGATACAGGGAATGAAAAGATTTGTAAATCTCTCTATGCAGCGCACGTGTGCTTACTTCTTGCCCTGCTCACTCGTAAGAATATATTGCTGTTCTGCTTTCTTATTACACCCCGTCTCAATATAATTACGTTATGGACTCTCTTAACTATATGTACAAGTGTGTATATGACGATAAATTTGCGGTGGTTAATCATTATAGCGCATACTTACTTCGTTCTCTATAATGATAATATTATTATAGTAGTAGTCGGGCCGTTACGGTTACGCGATTTGTATTTAGTTCGTGTAAATAATAGCTTAATGGATGACAAGGGTTGTTAAATAAAAAGGATAACCAAAGTTCGTGATACATATTGTTGATTTTTATCAGGTCTTATTCCGTTCCTTGGGTGTTCTCTCACATTTTCCATTCAAGATCGATGGAGAAAACAGAACTATTAATTTTCATTCAGTCTTATCGGTTCGATCGTCAATCGAGGCTTCGATTCAACAAAGTCATTTCAAGCGAATAAATAATTCGATACATCAATGTTTTAACAACGTTAACGATGCGAGCATTGTTCTGTTATTGAAATTTAGATCAAAAGCTATTGATTGAGAAATTCTTGTTCATTGAGATGTCAATCCCATAACATCAGGGTTGGAATCGAAAAGGGAAACCTTGGAATGATGAAATTCATTTATCGGTAGTTCGGTATCGGTGGAAAGATCCAATAAATTAATCACCCATAATCATAATTTACTCATTTTCATTTGAGTACAATTTACTTTGGTGAGATCATTTTATGATCATGATAATAACTTGAATGATGAATGTTGCCTACAAAGTAGAAAACTGGATTTCTGAGCGTGAAAAATGTTGATTCGGTTATGCAAGATATGTGAGTTAATAGCATGATTGTATATGCCTTTTGATAAATGCTGTTTAAAATTGATGTTGAATTTCAATCTAATGAGCCAGATATTGGACAACAATTTAGTACTTGATCTCTATAAATCAAATATTTCAGTGAATACTGTGTGGAGAATAAATTGGAATGCAAACAGAAAAAGGTGGAAATCGACGAATTCATTTCTTCATCCTGATCAAAACACCAAATCAAATTCATTACAAAAATTCGACTGGAATTTATGTGGGTGTTCCCTGTTTCCGTAATGTTCCATTAGCACGTTGCATTGTGGGGACTTTGACGCTAATCATAATTAGAAAAATGGTAGCTATAATTTCTAACGTGTTCATAAAGAATCGCAACCAAGAAAGTTGCATGTTTTGTCTTGTCATATACGATCAATAGTTTTCTACATTTTTCTACTGTGCCATTTAAACTTCTGGAATTATCGATAGTGCGATAACGATGAAAATAAGATCATGCAGTTTCTTATGCAAAGAAATTTGGTATATGATAGTTCTATAAACGATTGCTCATTCCTGAGATCACGAGTGCGATTATTGATTTTGCTCTCAAACGTTCAAGTCTTTGCATTTACGTGATTGCAGGGAGTGTACGCGCCAGAAGGCTGGAATACTCTCTGCGAGTTTTTCTCCTCCGGACAGCTATTGGAAAATCAACCGTGACCATAGATTGACAAGGTCTCTGGTAACTGGTGCACGTAACCAGTTCAAGAAGGCTCGTCTCGGTGTGAATTCTTCAACAATTCTTCGGGGCGTCGTTGTTCGAGACGAGATGACTAACTGAAGAAGTAAATGCCACTCCAGCTTCAGACAGACACCCACAACGCCATTAACTCCTCATTAGTGTGGCCGTCTCTCGCTCACTTGTTTTCCGCGAAACTCGAGGCGAGTGCCAGGAAGTGTATTCAACGGCGCTGAAACAACGGCCGAGCCGTGTTCACGCCGATCGTTGACTAAGGTCGGGACCTTAGCCGTAAGGTCTTGAACTCACTCTTAACCCTCTTCGTGCTAACCCACGATGCACGGGTTCTTTTGATGCATGTTTCTATCTTCTTGGGCTTTGTAATATCTCATTTCAAATTTGCTGCGGATAAGTAATGATTGTGTGTATGAAAAAAGGAAAGAATCGAAAGGAAATACGGCGAAGGGAAGGATATTAGATTTCAATCCGGTATTCTCATAACGTCGTGAGGTTTTTCATGGGAAAAATAAGGAGAAAAGAATTTCTTTTACCGAAAGGTTATAAAAACGAATAGATCCAAAAAATGATCCTTCAGCTAATTCAGGAAAACAGATAATTATTGATGTTCTGCGAGGAATTTCTAGGTATTCTCAAGTTTCAAAACTACCACCCATGGATGGTTCAAGACCAGATGTACTGGAACAACGTTTCGTTATTTGTTAACCGCCAATCCTTGACAAACGACGCTAACATCATTGGCTGATCAACACTGGAACAGCGTTTGGCGTTACTTCAGCATTCAAACGGTTGTGAATCGTTAGTTTTCTTTTCCCGTGTGAGTATGGTTCAATTTTGGAGAGAAATATTAATCCATTCTCCACTAATGAAAACTGAATTTGTGTGTTTGTTTATTTTTATATTTTATCATGGTAATATTATGCCCTAGCAGCACATCTACCGATTTCTACGTCGCGTCTCCGTGGACTCTACGTGGATAAATGGTGGACGTGGATAGAACGAAGATTCCACGTGGAGGCAACTTAGAAATATCCAGTGCTGTACGGGTGGTTCTACATTTATAAACAAACTTCCTGTTCATCCTTTATCAGCAATTCGATATGATTGGTATCCCCATTCAAGAAATTTAAAAAGGGCGAAATAAATCCTTGTTGGAAAGCTAAAATAGAATTAACAAAGAATAATGTTCATTTTTTGCTCAACATTTGGAAATAATGCAAATTGATGGAGGAGACATTGAAATGAATAGAAAAATTCTTATTCCTAGCCATTCCTTTTTCGTCACACTTCACAGATTATATACAAAAATGATCAACGTTGAGTGTGAAATTTCAAATATATCAAAGTTCATACCTTCATCGGTCAAAGAAAGAATCGGAGGGAAGAGAAGTAAACAAGAAGCGATGAATCACCGAACGACCAATGAGTATATATATATAGATTGTTTCCTGAATTTAAATTGAGAATAAATATGGTTTCGTGTCGATCGAGATTCCCAAATTGAGATTAAGGTTAGGCCATGATAGGGTCAAGGTCATTTATTTGCAACGTCACCTTGTCGCAGAGAACAGGGAGATTATTCTGGTAAAGGTATATTTTGCAGTCTCCTTTTGTACCAACCTTGTCGACAAAGACAACGAAGCTGTTACCGAGTTGAGGTTACGTGTGATTTCGACCGATATGGAATACGCTAGCAGTTCACCGCTCTAAAATTTCTTATAAACTTTCAAAGGATCTGTCATATGTCGACCTTGAAAAGACAAATCATCAACGAGAAGCGCATCTCTATGCTTGACGAAATCTCTAACCTTTCACTTATTCGCTGATCGGATACACGGAATACACGCTTTACTGCCGTACACGGCGAGAAAAAAATACGTTTGGATACTCTTTGGATTGATCTTGATTTTATTGAATGTGTTTCAACGAACGATGCTTTTTTTGTGTCGTGTAAAAATACCTAGTCCTCATAGATTTGAATGAAATAACGATAGAAGTACAATATAAAAGAAGGATTGATATCCTTGTGCGACAAAAATAGTGTTCAATAGGGAGCAGAAATCTATAAATGAATCATGTATAAAGTGAACAATGTGTGTATAAATTTTGTACAAGTTATATACAATTTTTATAGATTTTATTTTAATTGAGCATGAAGATTGTATACAATTATCTTCCCGAAACAAATTACATATGAAATGAATCTTTCCAAGACTTACATATTGAGAATTTTGTTAAAAAAAAGAGAATGATTTATTGATTTATTCGCACGAACCCAATTTCCTTTGATATTCATTCAAATTCTTCGATAGAACTTGATTAATCAAGTTTGAAAATTATTTTCAATTAGTTTTTGAATTGATCACGACATATTAGAAGTATAATTTTTAACCATGCCATATTTTAATCTCGGCTCAAAGAATCTCATTGAACCGATTAATTCTCATCGATTCAGATGCAGAAAACCGATTCAAACTCATTAAACATCGATTCTCAATGGGTTTGAATCAGTTCGCTGTATCGGAATCAATGAGATTCTTCAAGCAGGGATGGTAAAATAGGTGCAATGTTTGTCTCAACCATCAAGTTTGTGCTGTGATTAAAAGAGAATTTCTTTTACCGAAAAATATGACGCGTTCTTCCCATGTACAGAACTATCCCATCTCGTCAAATGTCTCTAGATAAGTAAAGACCAGTCTATGAATAACATGTCTGGTATAAATCATACCAGGCATTTCATGATTCGTCTTTTTGTTTCTTCACATGGGTTTCCATTTGAAGTGAAATATAATGTATCGGCAATCCCATAGGAAATTTCCCATGCGATGGAACTGGGAATTCATTCGAGGCTACCCTGAGCAAGATCTCATTCTCAGAATTCTGCAATTACTTACACTTTTTGTTCACATATTTCATAAAATTTTTCTAGCGTGATTCAGAGTTTCTTTTGATTGAAATCATTAATCAAGGCGGTTCTTAATCTCTCGATTCAAGTAATAATGAATGAAACTGTGATGTGGAAAAAAAAACGCGTTTAATCAATGTTCTCTTTCAAAATATTTACAATGATATGAATAAAAATTTCAATGTCGAATCTCATTCATGTTCTACCTAAGACATTTGTTTCGCGTAAAGTTCAATTCATACTCATTAAGTATAATTCATCGATATAAGCAGAAATTGTTAAAATCATTAGTCATCGGAATTGAAACATCTTGTCAGTTTTAATTATGACAAAAAAATGGAAAGGAAGGACAACCACTTGAAACCTGATTACACTTGCATCGTAGGATGATCAAGGTACATGTTTAATAAGGTATCTTCTACAATGTATATTTTCATCATAAGAAACTCTTATATAAATTTCACTCATATAGTTCAAGCTCGAGATGTGTTATTATCTATTTCACATGTGATTGCGCTTGAACCAATTATTACGAATGGACGTAGGAAATGACCCCTCGCAGTGTTATCGGAAGTTCTATGTGATGGCGTTTAATGGACGATTAACGGCTCGCTATGTATCAAGATAGGGAACGAGATAGAATATACGCTACAATTTCAGCTAGAAATTCAGTTTCCCTTTGATGATGATGCAGTAAATCGGTGCAAAAATGGCATATTTTGTAGTACTTAATTGACTCTATTCGCAACAATGTGAGTTTCAAGTTTCACATGAAGCAAAGGATGTGTGATGGTTTGATTCGAAACACCAAGACTTTTGCCAAATTTTCCAAAAGCATTTCTTTTATATTCAAAACCAAATTTCCGAAGTTCGTGCATTTTTCATGCTTTTCGACAACAATTTCTTCTTTAAACTCATAGAACTCGAACTGAAAAACTGTTGGTTTCTGTCGGATTACATGCCTCAGTCTCATGAATCATGATCCATATAGTATCCTACAAACAGAAGATTTCAAACATGTTTCCATCCGTCTGCTGATTGAATAGAACTTTGAACCTGAGCTCCTTCAGTTGTGTTCAGAGCCGCTTAAATCAATAGACAACAGTTTACCTGGAGCAAAAATCTGTGGTAATCTCCTATACTTCTATTTTGAGAAAAACTGCATATGAACTCGATGGTCGTTTCTCTGTTAAAAATTCTCATGTGGCTATGACCTATATCCATTCCCGTTTCACCCAGATTGTGGTCTGGATTAGAAATGGACGTGACTTGACGGTATTGATACTTTTTATAGAACATTTGTCGAGTTTATATTCAACTTGATGAAATATTAGGTGTATAACTTTGTTTCCGCTGTTTTGCAATAGATGGCTGTAGCGGTAAGTGGTAGTTGAAATAAATAGATCATAGAGGTCATACAATGAGCTTAGGTATTTGTCAACATGACGCCATCGAAATATTAGTCGATTTGTGTCTGCATCATAAAGTTATTTTCGATTAAACATGTCAGCTTACGAGCCAAATTCTTGTCATTTGCAGGAGGTTTTAATTTTTTGCTTTAATATAAAGAAATCTGCGGCTGAGGCTCATCGAATGCTCTCAAATACCTATGGCGAGGCCACTATTAGTGAAAGAACGTGCCGAGAGTGGATTCAACGCTTCAAGAACGGTGATTTTAACGTCGAAGACCAGCATGGCGGTGGAAGAGAGAGGGTTTTCAAAGATGCAGAATTGGAGGCATTACTTGATCAAGACTCGTGTCAAACGCAACAAGAATTGGCAGGATCATTGGGAGTGACGCAACCAGCCATTTCAAAACGCCTGAAAGTCATGGGAATGATTCAGAAACAAGGAAATTGGGTGCCGTACGAGTTGAAGCCGAGAGATGTTGAACGGCGTTTGTGTGTTTGTGAACAGCTGCTTGCAAGGCAAAGACGGAAGGGATTTCTGCATCGCATTGTGACTGGGGACGAAAAATGGGTTCATTACGATAATCCCAAGCGCAGAAAATCATGGGGATATCCCGGCCATGCTTCCACGTCGATGGCCAACCCGAATATTCACGGTTCCAAGGTTATGCTCGGTATTTGGTGGGACCAACTCGGCGTAGTGTATTTTGAGTTGTTAAAACCGACTGAAACAATCACAGGCGATCGTTATCGAACGCAATCAATGCGTTTGAGCCGAGCATTGAAAGACAAACGGCCGCAATACAACGAGAGACATGATAAAGTGATTTTACAACATGACAATGCTCGAACCCATGTTGCGAAAGTGGTCAAGACATACTTGGAAACTTTGAAATGGGAAGTCCTACCCCACCCGCCGTATTCTCCAGACGTTGTTCCCTCGGACTATCACTTGTTTCGATCAATGGCACACGGCCTAGCTGACCAGCACTTCCGGTCCTATGAAGAAGTAAAAAATTGGATCGATTCGTTGATCGCTTCAAAAGATGACCAGTTTTTTCAACGCGGGATTCGTATGCTGCCAGAAAGATGGGAGAAAGTAATGGCCAGCGATGGACAATACTTTGAATCATAAATGTATAACCAGTTTTTTTACAATAAAGCCTCGAATTTTGGAAAAAAACGACGGAAGCAAAGTTATACACCTAATAGTATCGATCAAAATTTTATAAAAGTTTTATAAAAAGTATCGATACTGTCTCTATCCCTAATCCGGGCAGCCCCGAGCGGAAATTTGTTGCGGCTACATTGCGATCCTCGTCCTGTTTGCCAAATCATAAATACGGTCCTAGTCAGGGTTGCCGGATCCAGCTCGTATACAAAATGTAACGCGGCAACAGATACGGTCCAAATGTGACCGACCGTTCCGGTTCCTTATCTGAAAAATGTATGGCACAGATTAAGTTACCAAATCCGGCCCATATTAGCCTACTGAATTCGGTTCTTTCCTCCAAAATTCCATGCGCTACGTGCGTATCAGCTGGCTGTAGTACGCATCTAATGACTTTTCCTATGGCAATTTTGACTCAACGAACGATTTTTCGAAGATTCATCATTGTACTTGGACAACTCTTAATTATACAGTTGACACGGAATGTATCTTTTGTTGACGAATGTCGAAAAATACATGATACAAATGCAAGGGTATCCTCATACGCAGAAAATGAGATCAATTAGACGACGTCATTTAGAGCGGGAAATTCTAATGTAATGTGTATTGATATGCCGAATATGAGGTAAGCAAAGTAAATGCGCAATGGGTTTCCACTAAATGAGCGTATTCTTGTATTTTTATCATGGAAAAATATAAAAATCTTATAAAATAATACTTGTTAGTAAGAGGAATAAAGGTTATTTTTAAGAGTGAATAATATTCAATAATATGAGCTAGGATAATAATATTTGATAATATGAGTTATGATAAAAACAACTTTTACATTCAATATTTGTGTAAGAAATTATTCAAAATGTCAAACATCTGACACATGGCAAAATCAGTTCGGCTCATATCAGAATAGGACCTCATTTGCAAATAAAATCAAGAACATCTGATGCAAAGAGAGATAGTTGAAATAGGAAATGGCGATAATGCCAAGCGTGAAATTTAGTATGCCTGAAATCAGAATACCGATGTCAGGTCCGAGTTGATAGAATCGTGATCGGATTTGATGAAAAATGGTATGTCGCATCGCGAGAGGCTTACGGCAGTACACATTTGGGCCTAACGTGGAATTCCTTGATACGATATTTCATATGTGTGCTTCATTAGGACCCTATGTGGATTCGATGATAATGTATACCGTGATAGAGCCTGATTCGGACCGCATCAGTATTATGGCTAGCCGTAACAGATTTCTGCTCGGGAGGTTGCGCATCGGACCTCCATGGGCCGGACAGGACCTATACTCTAACCCTTTCCTTCAGGGTCGTATGCAAGATTTTCATCAGCTCTTCCGTAATATTCATTCCCTGGATTGCAATAATACATTCCAGATCCTAGTGTGATTTGTTTGTCTTACATATCAGGAAATTTGGTGATAGAAACAGTCCACTCAAAATTTGTGTTGAAAATCAACACAGATGAATGTCAACTTGACACTTTTGTTTCAACTTCTCCCATACTTTGTGTCAATATTGAAGACAATTTTTGGGACATGCACGTGTGTTAAAAATACACAACATTTTCCAACGTGTAGGTAGACTCGATTTTGGCACTTTCTTGGTAAAAAAACGCCGGTATCACAATTTAATACTCAAATCTCTCAGTGAGAATCGAACCCGCTCTCTTTCCAGTTGAAAATTCTCAGATGAACAAGAAGCAAAATTGGTATACGAGGTTCAGATTCTCGCTTGCGACCAACTTAGTTTTCTTCCAGGACCCGTGTCATCCTTCAGTGTGCAGCTCAAAATTCCTCGAGTTCCCGCCTGAGACCACTGGAGTCCCAGGTCAACAGGGATTTGAAGGGTTTTTGAATGTCAACCACAGCTGGCATGCGAATTTCGTTTCCTGTTCATCCGAGAATTTCTAATTGGCTTCCAGTATCAATTGACCTTTCATTCACCTGAGTTAATCCACACGGAGAAAAGTAATTAGCTGCGAGATGGACAGCCATTTTTTCAGCTCCTGTAGCTAAATTTTAGCAGCTGCAGCAAAATTTTTAGCTCCATCAGCTGAATTTTAGCGAACGTTGTTGAGAAATTAGCTGTCCTGTTGGTGCTAAAATATTTAGCTGATATGGCTAAAAATTCCTTTCCGTGCAGTTGAAAATTTCTGAATGCATGGATTTCAAAATTTCCATGCAGATTCAAATATCTGCATGGAACCATTCAGGTTTCCACCTTAGGATCCGTGTTACCCTTCAGGCTTACACTGAGAACAATGTGTTTTGTAGAACTAGCAATAAGAGCATTGCTGACATTTTATTGTTGAATATACAATAATTCTTGTTCTTATAGCAATATATAGTTGTCTTATTAACAATAAAATTGTCAATTCAGCAATTTTATTGCTGGTTGATATGTGACAATTCAGCATTGTCATATGTCAACCTACAATAAAAATCGTAAAAATATGACCATTAACATTGCTGAATTGACAATTCTATTGTTAACAAGACAACATGTATTGCTATAAGAACAAAAATTATTGTATTTCCAACAATAAAATGCCAACAATTCTGTGATTGCTAGTTCTACGAAACACATTTTTCTCAGTGTAGATTCTTTTACTTCGGATGCCTCAGATTTACTTTACCTGTTCTATTTCAACACATTAAAAAATTCACATTAAGAATGGGAATAAATTATGTCGAATCCGACATCAATCCAGACAGTTCTGCATGAATTATCATCATATCACAATGAGAATACAAATTCATACAACCAATCCATTCTCCGGAGAATAAATCAATCCTTTTCAGTGCCGGACCTCATTATATGACACGCGTTCAGCTTTAGAACTAGATCAAACAGATGTAGAGCGTTTAAGAATATATTTATTTATATCCCTCATCCAAATAAACATTGTTCAACTGAAAAATGAATAATATGTAAATAAGCGGGTATCCGTTTGTGGATAAGGATATATAAAAATAAATCTATCAACGACTTCTATCTAGCTATTTATCAACATCGAACACAACATCGCAAGAATAGTTCTGTTTTTGTTTTTCAAATGAGAAACTCAATCACGTAGATCGTTGAATCTCTAGAGACTGACTGTTTTGCATATTCCATGCATTCAAGTATCAATTGACGTACGTACCTACTACGTATCACACATGTAAGGAGCATTGCATTTAAGTACCATGTACCCACTTTGTCACATCATGTTCATCTTTTGTACATTATTCACATCCTACTTTTACATATCAAATGTAACTTCATGTGACATTCAAGACGGGTAGTTTGTTCTGGGACACTCTATATAAGGCGCACATATGACCTACATATAGGGATCATGCATGATTATATAGAATCATTATGTACTTTATAAAGGAACTAGCCGAGAAACAATAAATTAGATCCCCTTGGAAAAAAAATGGAATGAGTTAGATCTGTTTATATAAGAATAGATCTACGTGGATCTAAATGAACATAAGTTGTGGATTGACCTAGATCAATTTATTTCTACACCCATACAAAAATTTTTGGGCTTCGCCAATACTGACAATAAAATATAGCTTGGCGCAATGTTGACAGACAAGGCTTGGCAATCTATAAATCTTCAATGTTGATTAACAATAAATAAAATGTTGCACTGATGTCGGTGTTCGATGGATTTCGTTTCTCAGCCTATTATTGTGGCACAAGTGCGCCAAGCTTGGCTCATCCTTGGCCCAACATTAACTAAACGATAGATTCCATTCAACGCCAGGATCATTCGAAATGTGGTTCAATATTGCCCCAAACTTTGGCCTATAGTTTTGGCAGAAATTAGCTTCCAATGTAGCGCCGATCATTGGTAATAGCATGGCTCAATATTGGCAACCCATATAATATTTTTGCTACGTTACTAATCAAGTTTTTCTTGCGAGTTGTGAAACGCGTATACGAAGAATACGAGTATATAAGGCTTAATTAAGTCTTTGGAAGAACAGTCAATCGCTCTTTACTATGAGTCACACTAGAGGATTCCTACCGCTGAGCTAAATTGTGTCTACTTCTCATGGCAAAATTTACCGACAAAAGACGCCGAGTTGTTCACAAACAAATGAGGGGAAAAGAATAAGATTTCAAACAACATATGTTAGAAATTGCAAAATGCGCATACTTTTTATATATTTCTGGGTTAAATATTTTTTACTTTGATCATTGGCACAGCATTGACAAACAAAATTTCCAATTGTTTGCCAATAATGGTATATTTCATTGCCATTGTTTCATCGATGATGGGACTTCATTGGAAAAACACGTAGGTAAATCATCAAATGATGTTATCAGTCCAGGTTTGCGCCATGCTTGGTTGCCAAGCCTCAGCCATACTTTATCTACGTTGCACCATGCTAGCGCCAATTGTAAATTTCTATATGGGCATCTATTTAGATCTAAGGAAATCTACATCATTCAATTTTTTTATTTTCAAGAGATCTTATTAGATCCAATTCGACCTGTTTAGATCTGATTTATTCTTTCTCGGGTATATTCGAAACATTTTATTCAATAACGAGATTGCACTTTATCGCTAATCATGCATTGAAACGAAGGTGACAAATACAAAGATTACAAAAGGGTTGAGGAAACTATGAATTCATTAATTCTGAATCATGAAATTTTATCATCATGTTGAACTGTGAAAGTGGATTTTTAAATTTCGACAATCGTTCCGTGTTGTCAAAAATGAATATTTTTTTTTCTATAGAGATCATCTACTGACATCAAGCGTTTCATGAATTAAATTATAATCCAAAAAATTGTAAATCCACCCTCTTTCTCTCAACTCATGATGATTCTGTGCGGAATTCCTATTAGTCCCATCTAGCGAGGACCAAATTGACTTGAACTGTTTCTCGTTTAGCTTCTTTCAACTGTCAAGTCTCAATATAATATTTTTTATCAGCATAACAAATTGACCTGATGACGGTTTTAGCTCAGCGAGTTACTTGGACTTATCGGGGTCTGTTTGATAGGCCTCACCTCATAATGGATTGGATTTTTCCTGAGAAGGGTCAGACTATCGTCTCAATACAATTGTCGTCTTGGATTATTACTGCGATTTTAAAATTGTATTGAATTTAGTACGAGAAAACAAAATTTCAGACAAAACCCAGAGCGTCAATATTCCATCAATTTTTATGCAACTCATGAAACTAAGATCACTACGTGAGATATCTAACAATTTCAGGGAAATTTGACTCGCAAAGCTAAATCAAAAGTTCAGACGCATTGTATTTAGAATGTTCGTGCCACAAATTAGTTATTACTTTCGGTGAGTAATCGTGTTGCGTAAACTATCCCCGAGTCAAAAAGTGAAACCTAATTCAGCTCTGATTCGTTGCGTATTACCGTGTGAATCAGGGTGGATTTCATTTTTCGCCCTGATCTCGCTCTGTTCTCAACCTGATCTTGCTTTCAAAATTCTTATCGAACCTGATGTTAACCTCTTTTTGACCTGATTCAACTCTGGATCGTTGCGTATTACGGAGTTGATCAGGTTTCAAAAGGTATTACAATTTTTCGACTCGGGTTTTCCTTGCTCAAAAATTGTCTCCATATCCCGACTAGAAATTATCATTAATTGAATCCAATATTTCATGAGGATCTGACGAGATTATCCAGCATATCTTTGAAGGTAACTGGACTTGAATGACCTGAGTGAAAATAGACTTTAGTCGAAACATGAATTGAGTTTTTAGATTAAGGTTTTCGCGCCTGTCATCAACTGTTATAAAATTTTGCGGGTGGTTCGCTTCACTAACAAATCCTAATGATTAAAACGATGCTCATTTCACCTATATTTTTATATCCTCGAAGAGGATATTATCTAATAATACCGAAAACGCTCACGATTTAAAATATCCACCAGCTTGTTTCATTTTCCGCTTCAGCTTCCGCTTTCACTTGAATTTCGTAATAAATCGCCCTCCGATTCATGAGTGATCGCTGAAGAAATGAAATATTCAATTGTGCATGAAGAAGACATTGTACTCAACAACTGGCAACAATTTTGTCAAGCTCCTCTTTACTCTGACGAATTATATATCCAGTGCATGATAAGATCTTCATTCCTTCCATCCATCCACATATTTTGTATCGCTTTCTTTCCTCTTCGTCCGTGTTTCCATAGAAGATATGACGAAGAAAAATATCATCGATTGTTACCATATCTCAGTACCACAGAATTTAACGGGTTAAAGCCTCTTGAAAACTTCTTTGGATCTGTGACAAATGAAAGTCAACGACCTGCTGTTAATAGGTTTTGCATGACAACGGCATGAGGAATCGTGTCGTCGTGACTCTTATAGAAAGTTCGATGTGCAAGAAAGTCGATTATTCTTTGAGGCAAGACATTGCTCGAAGACCTACGACGACGGACGATAGTCCCTTTTAAGCCGGACACGGTGTCTTCTTCTCTTGACAGAATGCAAACACTTCGACTCCCAACGCTAACCGAGATGGAGTAATGCGCATACAGGGTCGTTTATGATGAGACGATACCAGACTGATTATTTATTTTTCCCACAAAGAGGATAGTTTTTAAATCAGGAGTTTTCTTGGGGTTTTGTATCCTCTCCTTCCGGTGACCTTCATCATCGTGATATGAAATTTCATTGTATGGACGTTTATAATAATTAGATAATGAGCGTGGTCGTGCTATCGATGGAGTGACTTTTTCTGATTGCAGAGCTGTTTCACGCTAATAAGTTATCCATGAGAACACTGTTCTTCCACTGAGAAAAAAGTCTAGTGCTCACGAAGTATCCGAAAGAAATAATGAACGGTAGCGTTGTGACAACAGTAATATAGTTGGCAGAACGATCTGGTATCCGTCCTACAACGATACGCATCTTTTCTCTATCTACACGGCTTGTTGTATTGAATATCCTTTCCGCTGCTACACCAATGCGTTGAGAATGGCATACAATTTCGTATAGTGAGAACGATACATTGTTTTCCAGTGTTAAATTTTGGTAAAATACAAAATCTACAAACAAAAATATGATTATCGCGTTACTTGTTTCCCTGTTTCGGTATTTGAGTTATAGTCCCCAATGCGTGATTATCGAGCATTCAATAATGTTCTTAGTGCTCTTTTGCATTTCAATCATTCCTCTTCCTCTCTCAATTCACACCTCTCGAGGTTATTGGAACAAAGAGTAGAGTACCTACCGCAGACGGTTTTTCTTATTTATTATCCTACCGTAGGATTTCGTTTTCAACGAGATATTGTTCTTTTTGTAATTCCAATGCAAAAATGTATCCATATATAGCACACGCGGGTAGGATATTAATTTTATTGAATGAAAAACGAATGATTGCACAAGATTTTTGCATCAAACGATCTCAACCCTTTTCTGCGTTCGACCTTCTTTTTTTTATTATTATTTTTGCTTCTCAATATTTGTACGTTACTAAAACTCGTGTACGTATACGTATATACAGCCACATTCTATTGTAAATGCGTAGGTAGTCTCTCTACGCACTCCAGACTCCGAAGAGAGCCCGAAGGCACCTGCGTACCGCCCACGCAAGTCGGATGCATCTCAACATAAGACTCCATACGCATAGTCTTCGTTCTTCTTTCGATCAAGAAACTAAAATATATAGACACTCATACATATGTACAGATATATAAATGTTTTTCATTCAGGATACGAGATGCTTTTGTGAGGTATGTTTTTTTCCCTTGAGAAACGAAACCATTGATAGGTAAAGCGTTTTAAACGATAGGGTTTCATTTGGAAAGGATATATAATTATACCCTTACATTTATCGGACTGGATTCAGCAAATGAAATTCGTAAATTCCGTGAACAGTCTTTGGAGTGAGAGAAGGATCATTTGTTTCTTTCATTGTGTTTTTTTTTCTCTTCTTATCTCTTGTCTTGTTTTCTTCGTTCACTTGACTCGCGGTGTAAATTTTCGAGCATGTTTCGAAGAATCTGAACGATTCCTTTTAGGTTATCAACTGAAAATTTCTCATCAAATTTGGGAAACGTGAACAAAGAATCTAGAAAAAATATGTCGTGGAAGTTTGAAGCATTTGTAGAAATGAAACGAAAATTCGAAATCACGAAATCTGATAAATATTATTGTTACTTATCTTTTGGATTCAACTCCTTGGAACTGAAAACATAGTTTGAGATTGCATTGTTAGATTTTTTGGTCTTTGATAGCTAAATATTATGTTATTGGAGTTCAAATTCGTTTCAATAAAGGATTTAAACTTCAGCAACATGAAAAGATGTCAAAGGCTCATTCTGCGTAAGATCGTTCAATCTTGTTCTTCATTCTTAATCAGAAAATCATGAAATCACATGAACTTTGAGATTGTATTTGATAATAAAATATGAAAGGGGGAAAAATTTCAGACTGAGTTATTTATGAAATTTGGAAATGATCTAGAAATTTCATTATTTATTAGAATTCAATACTCGTAACAGCTGAATTAATGGAAAATAGAAACAGTTTGATAAGAATTTAAAATGCTCCGTTCTTCAGCAATACTTTCTATGATACCACACATATCTTTCTGTCCGTTCTCCATAAATCGTAATCAAGAATTATATCTATAGTGAAAAAATTCGGTATGTATCGCGAGTGGCATCACATAATACGCGATCGAAACACGACTTCACATATTTAATTGAATGCCTGATATTTCAATTCTCGAATCGTCCTTACAGGGCCATGATAACCAATTCAATCCCTACTTACTATTCATCTCGAGTCGATGAATCGACGATTGTGTTGACAAAATATTCATTGGATTCTCTCATGTACTAAACCCATGTTCCCTCGTAATTTATATAAACCAAAATTACACGCTTAATTGGACTCCTCAATTATTCAAAAATAATGAATCTTCAAAAGTGTCGTGTTCCAACCGGTAGTAATCAAAGATTCTTATCTTGGATAGAAAAGATCGTGGTCCAAAGTAGCACCGTGAACACGTAAAGATGACTCATCTAAAAACGCGAAACGAAGTTAACAAACTTCACCCGGTCGAAAAATCGTTCTTGCAAGAGAGAACGTTCACCTATCCTACGTGCGGGTATCTTCGAAAAGTATTTAAAGGAAAAAGAACAACGCGGCGTTGAAACGAGATGATATTCTTATCCCTCGTAGTAAGCTACGCATGGAATTTTAATCATCATCGCGAAGAACCACTTTCGTTGCGAGTCGTAAATGCCCGACGCACATAGTGATATATGGCAAATGTCGAATATCATTAAGACAACCGCTCGCTCCATGACTAATCGTGAGAATAGAGCTTAAAATGTACTCTAGATCGTGTGTTATGATACCTTGTACAAATTGATCGTGAAATCTCTGCAATTCTGGGGGGATGGGGAAAATATCGTGAGGAGAGGAAGTATTTATACCTGCACGCTGCGTATTTATACCAACGTGTTTTTCTCCAACGCACCACAACGCATCGTACGAGTACAGTATTTTCCTCTATCTTTGTTCATTTAAGTGGAGCGATGAATGATCGCAAGGGAAAATGTATTGTTCATTGCGGACAAGCGAGATGAAATTTCATTTTCATCTGACTTTCTATGGGAAACTGACATTTATAATGTTATTGGAAACAAAAGAAATCAACAATGCTTGATGCGTGATTATAAACGCGTTCGAGAAAATATCCAAGAACTGTGTTTATACGTGAAATGTATTGTCACACACCGCTCGTGGACATGAAAAAGTTATCTCTTTTTCATGCGTCGTGATTATATAGCGAGCGCAATCGATGTAATTGCTGTGATTATCAATTTTGCACACGCACCCTCGTTTATAATACCGCTGTCAAGATCATTTTTTTTGTTTTTGGTGAATGGGGGAATCAGGTTGTCATTGTCTTTCTGAGAATGCTGTTGATTTTGAATTGGGAATAAATCACCTTCGCCTGAACGTGCCCTGAACCCAACGGATAATGAATATCCGTGGTTTGAATGTCTTAGTCTTTTTATGAAAATGAAACTACCTGTAAAGAGTCATGGGAAAAATTTTCTAAGGTGATAAGAGAGTACACGGAAAGAAGAAAATTGTAAAAATTGACTACGACAACGAAGCACTTCGGCCCTTAAAATCGAAAATTTCAAAATTACAAAAAAGTGTGATATGGTTCATATGAGATGATAGAAGTACTGAATTTATGTTTGAAAACAGCCATTTTTCTCACTTACTTCATCTTCAGGGGGAGATTCTCATCAAGCGAATTCCGAAATAAGTTGATTTTCTCGAATTTTTTGAAGAAAGGAAGAAATAAATTAACCCCCATTGCACACACTTCGAATTATCCTCATTTACATACACACAAGGGTTAGCGTACCCTGGTGAAAATGGAGCGTTCTGGGAAGAGTTACAAAGACGTTATTAGAGAGTCCTATAAGAGTAATCGAAGGGTTAATTCAAAGTATCAGAAGCGTTTCGGAGGAGTCATTTGGCGGATGTAAAGCGTGCATGAAAGTGAGCCCAAACAAAGTGAAAACAAGAGTATTTGCAAAGGGGAATCGAACCAAGAACTTCTAAACTCGGGGGAAAGTCCTTCACCGCTAGGCTAACATCGATGGTTGTAACTTTATTTCCCTGATGAACTGTGTCATAAGGGAATGTGCTTTAAATTCAATCTTTCTCATTGAATTAAAATGATTTTTCATCCTGAAAGTTTACAAATCAATTTCAATATCCCATGTGTAATCATTAAATGTGCAAAAGAATTTAATTAACTTGCACATATCAAACATCATCAAATTACAGTTCGATTCGATAATTCAAAACAATTGTTGTTTAGTAATTATATTGGTAAATGTATCTTGAATACGAATAAAATTTTTCAGCTTAACAACTGGTATAAAAGGTAAAGAATACCCTCTAAACATTCTAACCTCAAAATCATATAATTCTCAATCAATCAAAACATATACACATGGGAAGTCCTATAAGTGTGTTGAAAACCTTCACTACCGAAACATCGTAAACATCAGGAAAGAGTTATTGAAGAGTTGGAGAAGAGTGTTCAGTAAGAAGGGTGCGTTGGACGTTCAATGAAATGTGATAACACGCTCAACCAACCCAAGTAGCGCAAGAACATTTCAAATATTTTGCGTTCATTCCGTGATCATGCATAGAATATGCAGATGAGACTGTTTTGGATAAATTCGAAAAATATGTTCTGAGAATGTGCACAGAATATACTTATCCAAAACAGTCTCATTCGAAGCTCCTAAGAATGTTCATAAAACATGCTCGGAACTTCCAAGAACCTTCTCAGCATTTTTAACCTGTTGTGCTACTTGGGAAATTTGCCTTAGAGTCATTTGGCGGTCGAAACTTTTCACAAACGCTTCTGTCACTTTATTGCACGCTTTGACGGTGTTTCAAGCACGTTCGATTTTTATCAGGGTAACCCTGCATGTTCTTTTACTTGTTTGTCAGCTTCAAATTCATCGATTTGAACGTTTCTTGTACGAGAAGACTCAAGGGAGAAGGAAATTTGAATGAGAAAGCCTGAAATACCCCCCGACGAAACAAATTGCACAAAAAGGGAATATATTGTTGAAAAATTCTTCGATGATTGTGTGTTTTGAAAAATGTCACGTTTGAGGAATGAGAGAAGATACAGCGATTTAAAACATGATAGATGGACAACTGAAAAGTTCAAATTTGATAGATTATCACTAATATCATAATCCGTTTGAAAAAAAATATTTGTTTGGCTAGATGAAACTGAACGATTTTTTAATTTGGTTAAAAGAGAAGTTTTGATGAGAAATTTTTTTATAATAAAAATGTAGTTGAAAAATATAAACAAATTTATCATCATGAATAATGAGTGTAATAATGTTTTTAACCATTTTCTGTCATCCATTCCCAGTCATCAGAATCATTTTTATATTCATAAGATATAAGATCGGGTGGATCTCGAAATGACCACTATCGAGATGGAAGTTGAATTCTCATCATCGTTTTATACCCTGGTGAGAAAAATCTCTCTCAATCTCTCTGAAATTTCTCTGAATTTCTCTATATTTTGGGACAAATTCCAGAGAGATTCAGAGTAATTCCAGAGTAATTCAGAGGAAGTTAGAGACTTTTCCGATACACTGAGAGAAATAATTACTGATACCGAGAAAATATATTCTTGAATATTTTTAAGAATATATATTCTTGAATGCAGCTAATGTGGTGTTGAGCCAAGAGAAATTTTCCTAAATCAAGGAAATATTTTCTCAATTCAAGAAATCTATGCTTGGTTTCAGAAAAATTTTCTTGAATCAAGAGAAAATATTTTCCGGGAAATGGATTTCTTGGAACAAGAAAATATATTGTTGATGATAGTGATTATTTCTCTCTGTGTAGGGATACGTTCTGAATTCTTCAACTTTCTCTGAATCTCTCCGCGTATCACTGAATCCCTCACAATTTTATATATTTAAATTTCGAAGTTCCTTCTGAATTTACCTGAATATCTCTAAATTTCTCTAAATCTCCTGGAATGTAATCTATTCAGATTTCAAAGCTTCCTCTGAATTTCTCTGAGTTTCTCTGAATCTCTCTGATTTTCTCTGAATCTCTCTGAATTCCTCTGAATATCCCGGGATTTAATGTATTCAGATTCCAAAGCTTCCTCCGAATTCCTCTGAATATTTCTGAATCTCTCTGGATTACTCTGAATCTTTCTAAATTCCTCTGAATATTTTTGAAAAATTCCACGCACAATTTTCCTTAATTTATTATCCTCTGGAAGTCTCTGAAACTTCCAGAAAGCCTCTGAAATGCAGGACCAAGAATTGTACTGAATTCATTCCTCTCTGAATTTCCCAGACCCCCCCGGACATCTTCAAATTCCTCTGAATCTCTCTGAATTTTTCTGAAAAATCCCACGCACAATTTTTCCTAATTCACCTGTCTCTATGAGTCTCTGACACTCCCTGAATACCTCTGAAATCCTGAACCAAAAATTCAGCTGAATTAATTCCTTTCTGAATTCCTCTGAATTTCTCTGAATTACGCTGAACCTTTCCAACTTCGACTGAATATTCCTGAAAAGCTCTACGCACATAATTTCCCTAATTCACCTGTCTCTGTGAGTCTCTGACATTCCCTGAATACTTCTGAAATCCTGAACCAAAAATTTAGCTGAATTAATTTCTCTCTGAATCTCTCTGAATTACTTTGAATTATTCTAAATTCCACTGAATATTTCTGAAAAGTTCTACGCACAATCTTTCTGAATTCATCTATCTCTGGAAGCGTCTGATACTCCTTGAACGACTCTGAAATGCAGGACCAAGAATTTTACTGAATTTGTTCCTCTCTGAATTTCCCAGAATTTCCCTGCATCGCTCTGAGTTCCTCTGAATTCTTCTGAATCCTTCTGAAAAATTCAAAGCACAAGTTTTGCCAATCCACTAGTCTCTGAAACCCTCTGAACCACGCTGAATTGCTCTGAATTTCTCTACTTCTTTCTAAATCTCTCTGGAACATGAAATTTTCAGAGAGATTCAGAGAAATTTTTTTACCAGGGTATTTTTAACTTTGATCTCGTTATCTGCCAAAAACAATACAATTATATCAACATACTCCACTTTTCATGAAATATATACATGTGAACAACACATAATGATTCAATTAAACATTTCCAGTCGCATTTTTAGTTTCCACAATTTGATAATTTTCTTCCTACCTACACACATTGGGTGAAACCGACCCTGTTACTGAAATACGAACTTTCTAGGTCAGCTGTTTACAGGATTGTGAGGATGTCGAACGGGAAATTTGTAGAGAACGTTCGTCAGTTTTTGCCCCCGAGCCTCAGCTCCCCACTCCTTCACCCTTTCGAATGCGGCAAGTTCGAAAAACAAGCAGGGTTACTCTAACCCAGGGTGTGCACTGAGGGTTAAGGACTCGAGTTATTTGGAACTCATTAAATGGGTTTTAAAGTACATGAAAAAAATTTTTTCAAGTTAAAGGATTCGTATCCCGAAACTTCAGAGGCGTTTTTCTCGAAACCATGTTTTTCAAGTTTGGCTCCATGATATCTCACAAACTACTTAACGGATCGCTCTTTTTTGTTTATTTTGAAGCTGATTGAATTTATCGGAGGAAGAACCTGAATGGGGATGACATTTGCCTGTTTTTTTCTTTTTATAGCACTTCGAAGAGCGAAAAAAAGGTGAAAAAACGCTACAGAAAGTTTGCATGTTTGTCATTTTTTTTTAATTTTGGAGTTTTCATTGGTTTTATTGGCACAATCTCCAACAAATATAACATATTTCATACAAATTTTCGGATTTTTGATTTCTGATAATTTTCGCTAGATGAGACCCTCCCTTTAATGTGATATATACACGGAAAGACCGGGTCTATTGATATTTAGAAAAATGACTGTTAATTTAGGGAAAACGAGGATCTCTGAGAAATATTCGTAGTGAGTCTACCAAAAATTCGTATTCAAGATATTAACAGTTGATAGTTTCATTGGTATTCTCCACAGTGGAACTATGAATTGTTAATATTTTGAATACGAATTTTTGGTAGACTTACTACGAATATTTCTCAGCGATCCTCTTTTTCCCTAAATTGACAGTCATTTTTCTAAACGTTGCTGAATTCTTCTTAAATATTAATAAACCCGGTCTCTCCGTTTATATATAATTCTATAAGACAGAAAATGAACTTGTGAAATCTATAATTCAAAAGCTCCAAGCGCACCGTTATAGAATATACATTGGTGAATCTGAACATGTAAAGTTATGAATGCGGATTTTATAGAAAACACACGGTGCTGACAGTTTTCCGTCATGTTTCTGTTGTATCAACGGAGCCTGTTATTTATTTTCCCCTTACTTCCACGACTCTCATTCCTCCATCAATGTTCCACCCTCGTGAGTTTAATTACTATTTTGAGTAGCGTATGAATCTCCTGAGACTGTTTTCAGCGCATACTTTGAAGATATTCGAATAGTGTATGAAAATATCAAAATATTCATGTTTAAAATATTCTAAGAATGTGTCACGAATATTCTTGGAATATCTAAAAAATTTTGATCAAAACAGAAATTTTCTTTAACACAACTCCTCCAGATAATGAAAAATTGATTTAGGATTTTATTGCACTTCTAACAAGAAAATTACGAAACCTCCACGCTTCTTGTTACGGAGAGTCGAATGCTTGCCATGACCTTTATCGCAACATTTTAGCATCTTTCAACACGCTTTCCTTGAGTTTCTTAGGTTTTTATTCTTCTACACGTATTTTGAGTTTCTGAAGAATATAAAATCATGAAGAAGTTTCACTTCATTCACTATTTCCCCTAATCACGCCTGTCATAAAATCTGTTTGAATTTTCTGATTTGTACTATGTCTCAGGTTTGCCATGTCAATGATGTTTGCTTGTTCTGACATTTCAATCTGCTGCAGACTATGTTTATATGAAACATTGATGTTGAACGACCACGGTGGACAAACCAAGAAGTACAGTTCAAACAGTCATACAGTGTCACTGTCCATTAAAGTCATACTTGCTTGTTATGATGGTGAGAATTCTAATTCTCTCACTTATAATTTTCTCGAGTGTACCTACGTTCGTCATTTCTCTACTTAATCTTCAAACGAACGCGAGAATGGTGAGGCTGTGAAGGTTTTTTTTCTACGCTCCACGTAGAGGAAACCATAGAAGTGATTGCGATTTTTATCAAGAGTGTGTATCTTAGGGAAGCTCAGGGTGTTTTTCAAGAAGTGATATTCTGTTTCGATTAGACAGTTTGAATACCCTCAGAAGAGAGCTCTTTTGAAAAATATCACTACAGTTCACCAATGGATGAAGTAATGCAATTTTTCAGTACAATAAACTATGCGATTAGGCAGAGTGAAATGTAATTCAATTCACATCGTAATATAATTCAAAATCTTGCATATCAGAGGTGGCTCTGTTCTGTACAACGTGCAATGCGTTTGAGAACGTGTGTTTTTCAACGTTAAATGGACACAGATTTTGCAATGATCTTCTCATTATCCCATGAAGAATAATAAAACATCGATTTGTGATCACCAGAGTGACATTATCTTCTGAAAGATTTACTACTTTCTTGTGCGGGTAAATGATCATGTACTGCAATAATGGTGAGGTAATTTCGAATTTTTATTAAATTTTGATCATAATACATGTTGAATGTAATGCTAGTGCGTCTCGTTTACTTTGAACAGTGCGCATATAATCATTTCTGCATTTTATGAAAGGATCTATTCACATGAATTATGATACACGGATTATGATTACGTAAAACTTATTTCTGAATCAAGGAAGATGGATTTTGTACAAGTAGCACCTGGTCATCCGAGGGTATTCAGTTTCATTAAGTAATCACTGTATGTAACGCATTTGTACTCCGATGTCTCCTGCAAGGGAGTTGTTGGTTTCTTTTGGATTCGTTTGGGTGAAATGATTAGATACAGATTATATAAACATTACATGAAATTCTCTGCGAAACGATTATGATACGAAAAATTGATCATTCGAACTCAAACGAAGTTAAGAAAATTTTGGTAATTAGAAGATCAGTTGGAATTCAAATTTAAAACTTTCAAATGTCTTTACACACTTTAAAAACTACTTAAAAAGAAATAATTGATTTGATCGAATGAACTGAAGTTAGTTGTGAAAATTCCTTCCGAGTAATAAAAGAATAGAAGTTGGTAATAAAAGCTGCAAGTAAAGGCAACTCCAAATTAGTAAGCGCAACTAAAGTCAGAGAAATTAAATTTGAATTTAGTTGAGCCAACGCCCGTTTTAGTTATCCAAATATCAACAACTGTATCTCATTGCTGGAATTAATTTAGAGTCAGGGTAACTGATTATTTTTTTCGGTGTATTTGTGAAATTTACCCTCAAAAAATAATGGCAACAAACTTTCTTCATGCATGGCGAATTTTTCAAAGGTATATGAATAATTATGTGATTTTGAAAATGTCTCTACTTGGATAAGGAAGAAACCCCTATTTCTGATAAAAAATTATTCACCTGCGATCAAAGGATGAATACCACTACTGAAGCGAGGAAATCTTTCCATATTTTTTTACCATGCACTATCTACACAACACCGAAGTTGAAAAAGAATCCTTGCCAAGACCCAATTGAGTTTTTTATGAATGCTTTTTGATCCGGTGTGCAGCGAGACCTTGAGGGGTCATGTGGGTTCTGAGTGGTCCCAAAAGGGACCCTAAGTTCAGGTACGAACTCGAGAAACTGATCCATCTAGGAATTTTCAGTTGAATCCAGTGTGAAGAGGAAAGGACGAGCTTCTGTTAAATTTCAATGAAATTTCGAATGTTGGAAAGAGTTGTCGAATATTACAATACTATCTTCTCACGTGATGCATAATTATAAAATTCGAATTCTGTTCATCCAATACAATATATTCTCTTTTAATTGTGAAAAAAATCAATGAAAAAATACGTAACATTCTCTTGAAAACGAATGATTGATAATCGTCCAACATTCATTGAATCAACAATGCATCACCGAGTGAATCGAGGGTTGACTTTTAACCATTGACGTTGGAATTCCGTTGATATATATTGAAATAGCAAGAGAATGGAGTAATAATATTTTATTTGGAGTCTATTAATTTGTCGTAAAATTGAGTACCACGTGGGATGTGTTACGAACAATACACCCAGCGAGCGTTTGGAAAAAACATTATTGCATAAATAACGAGTTCGTTATTGCGTATATCGCTAAAATGTTACATAGAAAATAACAATATTAATCAAAGTATACAAGAGTGTTGTATAGTCTTTTGCATTGAAAATTTCACGCACTCGTTCATGTACCTTTCATTGTGATTTTCAATGATAATATGTTGCTATCACGTATTGAGAAATAAAAACAATTTCATCTTGAATAATTGATTCGAAGAAGAGGAAAAATCCCAAATAGATGACCTATTCTCCTCCAATTATACCATATATGCTAAAATATTCAACAAATTGAGCTTGACGTAAAGTAGGTTGACTGCTTGTTATGTGCCCACTTATTATAAAGGATAATACGTTCGATCACCCCACTTACGTATAATTATAATATATTGAAACAATGCAAATTTGGATGGAGTATACAGGGACAAAACAAGTGGCGTGGGAGTACTTTCACCTACGTGTGTATATCAACCTTATGTTACAGCCAATGTGGAAACACACGAAACACAATATAATAGTGAAAGTGCAGAGACCTTACCGCGAAGCTTCGGATAAAACTCCCAAGCAGTGACAAATTACCTTAAACTGTAAAGCGGAAAACCTGGAATAATGTATATATGTATATATGTACATTCACATATATCCGTGTGTATAATATGCACCTTGCACTGTAACATTAATCACGATTATCAAATACATCTCAAAACGAACGGTAAACATCACTTCCGCTTACCGCATTACACGCAGACATTAAATCAATTTGAGTATCAATTTAATGACGATAATTTACAAAAGGATCAGGAATTGATGATGTATGGAATATTATAAAATACATCGCTCAGGATGTTTCGAAAGGAAACTGTATTCAAATATTCAAATATTTCTAATCAAATTGTCTCCAATTACCATCTTAATCTATGCCCTTTTGCGTTGAAAACCCGATCGGAATTGGGTTCTGATTCTGACCAATTCTCCTTAAATTAAAATCAAACGTGGACAATGTTCTGACCAAATCTCACCGGTTGTTTTTCCAACGAGATTTGGTCAGAACTTTCATGTGAATCTCGTTGAATCTGGCCAAATCTCACTAAATTACGATTAAACTTGAACAATATTCTGACCAAATCTCATTGAATTTCATTTGTCAGATTCAATGGATTCTTTTAACCAGGGATTTCACTTAGAAATGTCCGTCTCAGGCTACGATATGTGTTGTTACTATTATTCAAAGTCATATCATGTTTTATATTCTCAAGGTTCGATATTGCAAATTATATAGAATTTTTTCTCAGAGCGGGAACGAAGGAAATTCAGATGTTAGTATGATCGGTCATCAAAATACCTCACAGATCGACAACGATGATATTCTCATCATTCGGAATGGAGCTCTGGCACTCGGCGATGGATCGGAAGTCGGTCACAATTCTCCACACCAGCTGGCTGACGTCGATTTTGATTAGATACACCTTCCTTCTGCTTCGATGTTTTTTGCGTAAGATCCAAACCTTATTATCATCATTATGATATATTTTAATGATAATTAGTTCAATATGATTTCGTATAGAAATCTTTAGACCTCGTCGTTCATCATTAAAAATAATTAGCTTCAGCCATTGAGTATTACAAACAAGATTTTTCTCAGTCATTATTGAATAAATTTATGAATACGTGTACGTTTTATATCTTCGGCTCACCAATACGTATCGAATATCTGCCACAATCGTCACTTTTATTATCGAAGCTACTATAACTCGTCATAAATCTTCGTACCCTTAGTTATAGATGATCTAAAAAATGACCCCTTCCGAGATATGTGTTCGTCGTGTACTTGTGAGTATATGATCCTTAAAGTATAGAATCGTACACTTACACGCACATGTGTGTGAACTTGCCTTGTATCCCGTTGCTTGTGTTGTGTTGTTGCCATGGCTGCTAACTCTCGAGCAGAGTCGTCTTGCCATATGCGGCAAGGACGCTAGTCCATACGGGATTGGGTCCTCTAATGGGCTTCATAACACGAACGCGCGCATATGTTGAATCATTTGATGTGTTTGTACATCGGTGAATCGATCTACGCTTTGAAAGTGATACCTCGTGTACAATATGCAAAATCATTGTGATAATTTTTATTCTTGTCATTTGTATGTGAATGTGACGATTAATATTTGCCAAGGCTCCAGTGTTGAACGGAAGATTATCTCGATCGATTGTATTGAGTGTTAATTCCTTCAGGGTTTATTGTATTCTGATGTTTTAGAATTATATTTTGATACACCGTCGGTGACTTATCTATCCGCGCGGTAATGGGGAGTTCTTTGTTGAAGTATCGTATTGAAGACGAACGAATTGAAATGATTATGATCAAATTGCGAGGGAATTCATGAGACTTGAGTCGTATGAAGAGTGATTCATTGTAAAAGATTGAGATTTCAATCTTTTTCATAATATTTGATGAATTCTATTATGAAAAAATAGTAAAAATGAATCATATTGGGAGTACAAATGAATTCGGTCCGTTTTTTTACAGTTAAAGATGCGTTTATTTTAGAAGAACATGAATTATCAAATTAATCAAAGTATTGTACATCGCTGGCTATCACTTCTTCCCATCTTACGGGTGATTTTCGAATCCCGTTACGGAAAAACGTCTCGTCTTTCGAGGCGATCCGAGTTAGGAGCCAATTTTCGATATCTTCGAACGAAGTGAACCAGTAGCCTGCCGAATCGTGCTGCATCTGTCGGAATAACCAGTAATCGGAAGGAGCAATGTCCGGCGAGTACGGCGGGTGCGGTAGAATGTCCCACTTCAACGTTTCCAGATAATTTTTCACTACTTTTGCGACATGAGGCCGAGCGTTATCGCGTAAAAGAATAACTTTGTCATGTCTTTCCTTGTATTCCGGACGTTTTTCTCGTAACGCACGACTCAAACGAATCAATTGTAGCCTATACCGATCACCCGTAATAGAATCACCAGGTTTTAGCAACTCATAGTATATAACAACCTTTTGGTCCCACCAGATACATAGCATGATCTTTGAACCATGAATATTCCTCTTTGGTGTCGATGTTGAGGTCGATGACAACGATTGACCGGGCATAGCATAGTATTTTCTTGTCTCGGGGTTATCGTAGAATATCCATTTCTCATCTCCTGTCACAATCCGATGTAAGAGCCCCTTTCTTCGTTGTCTTTGAATCAGCTGCTCGCAAGTGAAAAATCGCCGTTCAATGTCTCTAGGCTTCAAGTCATAAGGCACCCAATTGCCTTGCTTTTGAATCATGCCCATGGATTGTAATCGTACGGAAACTGCTTGTTGCGTAACTCCCAATGATTCCGCAAGCTCTCGTTGCGTTTGACTCGGATCTTCGTCGAGTAAAGCCTCCAATTCCTCGTTTTCGAATTTTTGTGGTTATCCTGAGCGAGGCTTATCTTCGACACTGAAATCGCCATTCTTAAAACGTCGAAACCATTCCCTACATGATTTATCAGTTGGAGCATTGTCACCATAAACTTCCACAAGCATTCGATGGGCTTCAGTTGCACTTTTTTTCCAATTAAAACAGAAAACTAGCACCTCCCGCAAATGCTGCTTAGTTAAAACGAAATTTGACATACTTCACTGAGTAAAAATCGGGATTCTAGAAGGAACTCGGAGTGATATCAACTGAATATTTCTCACAGGTGTCGAATCGGTTGTGACTATGAAACATTCATGAGAGTGAGAGTCATCTTTCCAAACCGGACCGAACTGATTTGTACTCCCAATATCTGTGGGATATATGGCACTTGTTGTACCCAATCGTGCATTGCCTTTAATGACAATGGGCTCCAGGCTGGGTTTATCCTCCTTAACCCAGTAGTGGGAAATGACGATGGGGTCCATTTTGGCTCAATCTTGACCCTGTTATGCTTTCCCATACAGTTATGGTTGGTAGAAAATGGAATTTTGAATCTTAGTGCTGGCTCATTTGAACTTGGCCCCAATTTGGACCAGCGTTAGGCCAAGATTGGGGTGAATTTATATCCCGAGCATGTGCGTACAATCCTCAGCGTGTATGAATTTTGGTCCCACTTTGGTCCAGTCTTGGGCCCACATACGCACGATAGGGCTCAACACTAGGCCCAAGACTGGGCCAAAGTGGGGCTGAAATTCATGCCCGTTGAGGTAGGATTTAAAGCAATTTTCCAATGTCAAAAAAAAAAGGAAGGGGCAGTATTGATTGCCTAGTCTGGGTTCTCCTGGGCTCATGGTGTTACCAATCCTCGGGCCATGCAATACAGCCAAGCTGGGAACGATGTTATCATCTCATGGTTGGCCCCATTTGTCTGCCCAGCTTGGCCCCATGTTGGACAGCATGGGCACTAGGGTGGTCGTTAAAAATTAAATTTCTTGAGGCGCCCCCTAAAAAGCTTCCTTTTGATGAAAAAACACTGGGAAAATTTTTCATAATTTTTTCAAGTCAAGACAACACGTGCCTCAAGACGATTCAAGTCAATTTTTAAGTATAATCATGTTTCTTCATGAAACTTCTTGTTGAGGGTATTGTAAAAATTATTTTAAGATTGGAAAAGTTTTAACAATGAAATACCTTCAGTATTATCATTCTCAGTGATGAATTTCAAATTATAGTTTGAGAAAAAGTTTAAAATTCTTCGTGATTTAAGCTTATCTTTTAATTTTCATTATATTTCTAGTTTTCTATACGTCTGTAAGCATCCATATATGAGTTTATTTTATGAAAATGCTTTCAAAAATTGCGGAAGCAATTTTTATGAATTTGGGTTCTCTGATTGTTCATATTTTGTATGAAATTGTATTTATTATTAAAAATCCTCAATAAAACATGATTATACCCACAAATTAACTTGAATTGTCTTGAGGCACGTATTGTCTTGACTTAAAAAAATTAAAAAAAATTTTCCCAGTGTTTTTTCATCAAAAGGAAGCTTTTTAGGGGGCGCCTCAAGAAATTTAATTTTCAACGACCACCCTAATGGGCACCCACCCTGGGCTTATATCGGGCCCGTCGTTAATACACACTTGAGTATGAACGCATGTACCATCACTATATAATTTACATGAGACACCTGCATGGGTCACGTATGGGCCATATATGTCCTTGAATAGAATATTCCTTCATCTTAAATGGAATGAAATATTCTGGTTATCATACACGGATCACCCAAAAGGGTAAATTTTCAAAATTATATAGAATGGATGTATGTATAATTTCTCTAGCGTGTATGAATTCTGGCCCAATCCGATGTTGTTGAAATTTGAATCGTTTATAGACGCGGAACGAAAATCCTAACTCATAAAACCTGATGAATTATCGTTATTCATCTTCTATAAATAATTTTTTGGAACTGGAAACGTCGTTCAAAAAGTGTACTGTAAGTTTTTGGATCTTCAACAGCTCAGTATTTCGTTATTCGAATACTAATTCGTTCCAATAAACGATTCAAACTCCAGCAATATCCCACTTTGGCTCCACTCTGGCCCAGTCTTGGGCCTCATAGTACATACATGCTAGGGTTATATATAAACTGTATTAAATTATATTTAGATTATATAAAATTTTGGAAATTGTTCCAATCGGGATATTGTACCCTTCATTATGTACAATTACCTCAAATTGTACATATAAGTCTACATATATTTGTGTATGTTTTTATAAAAACTTGGATAATATTTTTATAAATTCCAATAACACTGATCAACAGCCATTTCACATCTCGAGGTTTGGACACTGATTCGAAGTTTCTTCTTGTAATGATAATTTTTCTTATTCTCTTCGCAAAATGCTTTCACCCCTTTTTTTCCTTCTAAATATGAAGTTGAAATTCAGAATTTCGCGAATTTATCTCATTATTAGGTGTGTGCGAGTACTCGAAATTTTCGAGTATTCTCGAGTCGAGTCGAGTGTTTCGTACCACTCCAAATTTTTGAGCTATTCGAAAATCTTCGAGTAATTCGTCGATTTTCCCAGAATTATCGTTAGAATCGTTATCCAATATCACATACAGATTATATTCATATTCATATATATTATATACTATTCGAGGACTCAAAAATTTACCAGATACTCGAAAAATTTTCGGGTACTCGGTGGATTTCTAGTACTCGGCTCGACTCGACTCGAAACTTCAATTACTCGACTTGAATAAATCACTCGAAAAAATCACTACTCGCACACCCCTAGAATTTGTGCTAATGACTCATCCTGAATCCTTATGAATATGAATTCATAGGTATTTATGATGAATCATAAGAACAAATTCATAGGACTTTGTTATTTACTTATGAATGCTCTGTTGCACAATCTATAGTGTTTCATAATAAGAGTATTTTCTCATGAATTGCTATGCCACTTTAACCATGGTCACTAAGTTTGTGGGGTTTGCAATCACATCGCTTCTTTCTTCTCAAAAAGGAAGTGATACTGAGTAATATGTAGCACGTGTGCAATTGATGTATATCCAAAAGATATTTTGAAGATATTTTTTAATCATTGTATTTCATTTATTTCAAGTTTCAAGCTAACCTAAAATATGGAAGGTGAATAACTTTTGTACTTGTGAAATGATTGATGTACATTTCTTGTGTAATCCTTTCATATTACTCTTTGTTTTTCGTATATTTTGTGAATAATGTGTAAGAGTGAAGAATTCGCTTAGGTGCATAATAGTGTCTATTTATAGCTTCTATTTATAGCCCGTACAGCACAACCACCGATTCTCCACCCAGGACTTCGGTGGACTGGAGGTGGAGAATCAGTGGAGAAGTGAGAGCTGTGGAAATAAGGGAGAAATGAGGGAGAGTCTCCGTTGAGGCAACGGAGAAGCGACGTGGATTTGTCCGCCCCCTTTATTTTCAATAAACTTGATGTTAGTGGATTCCCTCATTGAAATTTGGTTGTGTAAATCGACAGATATGAATTTTATTGAAAATAAAGGGGGCGGACAAATCCACGTTGCCTCAACGGGGACTCTCCCTTATTTCTCCCTTATTTCCACGGCTCTCATTTCTCCACTGATTCTCCACCTCTAGTCCACCGAAGTCCTGGGTGGAGAATCGGTGGTTGTGCTGTACTGGAGCTTCTAACTAGTTTTTTGTGTGAGTAGTTCAATTATTTTTATTGTTTCAATGTTATTCATTATTATTTGGGCAATGTTATTTCGCATTCAGATATTCTGAAGATGAGCTGTTTATCTGTTGGAAACATCAACATGCAAAGAAATTTCCAACGAAAACTAAATGTACATGCTCTCACGAAACACTGCCTAATTATAATCTGAAATTCTCTTTCAATACATGGATAGTATAAAAGATATGTTATTTGTTATTTTTTTGAATCGATTAGGAATTTTACTTCTTACAACGACTTCAAAATTGAAACAGTAATAATTACATTATATGTGCATGAATGAAAAGTGAATTATCATTCGATTTCGATCAATAGATAACCATCATTCTGTATAAGACTTTCATGATTTAGTGCGTATGTTACAGATAAAATTAGATTCATGTTTATGAATGCCATTTCATTCGAATAACTTGTTTGGAATAGCACTTTCTTTGATATGTGATATCATCCGGTAATTATCTGATATCCGGATTTTCAATATCCGGGAATAACTGGTATCCGGTTTTCCGGAAAATTCCCAATCCGGACCATCTCTAGTAAGGATGATTATCAAATTACTGAATGTTCGAACTGCGGTTACAATACTGCATACGTGCGAGCTATGGTCCCTCGAGCGAATATGTGTATCAATTACTCTGAATGAAGTTTCTACAGGACCTTCAGAATAGTAGGAATAGCTATTCTTCGGAGTTACGAAAAACGTACGGAGTCTCGAACTGTTACAGGTCATAGTCATCGTTGCTACACTAGTCGTTGGATCTATTGGAATCAAAATATTATTCGTGATAGGAAACATGGTTTTTCATCTCAAACTCTTCAGAAATATTACAGTAAATACTCTTAAGAGCTAGGCATCATTTCTGCTACAAAAAGGAGCTGCAAACACGAGGATTCTTTCTCAGTGTATAGAACTTTTGAGATGTATGGAGATCTCTCCAGGTATACATTTTTGCAAAAATCTGTACGAATCTCTTGATATCTACCCACATCCAAAGACTTCCATTTTGTGAGAGATCCAAAAGATGTAGGGAGCTCGAATCCCTCTATACCCTCTTGAGTTCCTCCCAAAATTGAAATCCTCAGATGTTAAATTGTTAGAAGTAGATACCAGGAGATTTGTAGAGATTTTCCCCAAAATTTAGATCTGAAGAGATCAACGTCGGTCTCATTGAATCTGATGTTTTTTTTCTCGGGGACATAATTCTCCTCCACTAAGGATGTGGTACATATACTATGTGGGTTAATTGTGAACCATATATGGATCATTTGTCTTAGTGATTGTTTTTATATGAACGATATGATAACATATTTCTGTACACGACAACCATCGATCCTCCTTTTTGGGGTGCAATAAATCATAGGTGAAAAACAGTTGCGTAATGAAATCTCTGGATTTTTGCATTCATTCTAGCTTGCCATAACGAAAACTGTTGCAGAACAGTACAAGTCCTGCACTGGGAGTAAAAAATTCGCTCCACTGATATGACAAATCCTTTCTTTGAATTCGCAAAAAGTTTGCTCTGACAGTAAAAATCTTGCTCTTTTAGCAAACACTTGCTAATCCAGCGATTCAGCATTGTAGTTATACAGATGCTAGAACATGTGCTAAATCAGCAAGGCAGATTTTTGTCTCTTCCTATTGCATATGAGATTTTCAAGATATATTCTCCATACAACAGCACCACCGATGGGGTCCGTCACCTTCACATAGAAGTTGAATGCAGAGTCTGCATTCTCATGAGACATTTCATCCCCAAGGATAGTGCCCTCCAAACTGTTTTTTTGCAAAAAGACATATATCTGTCGTAAAAGACCATTTCGAGATATCTGTAAACAATCTTTCCGCATTGTATACTCCTTAACCATACATGCACACTGACGTAAGCAGCGAAAACGCATAGATTGCATAATTCACGAAGGATTTGAAAATCCGCTGATTAATCGATTTGCCGATTAATCGGAAAAACGATTAACCGGAATCCACCGATTAATCGAAAAAACAATTAACCGGAATCATCCAATTAATCGATTAATCGTCAAGAATTAACCGTTTTGATCGATTAATCGATTAACCGCACAGCCCTAGTGCTGACTGAATAATGATCATTACCGTTAATCACTTATACTATTGACTCAATATTGGCACGGTCTTGGTTGATGAAGCCAGCACTATTTATCAAACAACGTTGTTGCAGGACCAGATAGACAATATTAATCAATATCCATTGTTCGTATCAAATGAAAATTCACATAAGAATTCATCATCCCCATATGGAAATTCCCGATAATGAACAAACGGTCCAATACTGGCGGGAATTTATTTGCCAGATTCATTCGACAGACATTACACAACTCTGGATCTTGAGAATGAACAGATCCGTTACGATACTGAATCAACTCTGACCAACGGCCATGCCAGTGTCCAACCACCGATTGGTATACATTTCAAACAACAAATCTCTTGAATGGTCTTTCGTCCGAAGTACTTAAATTTGTCCAAATTTTCTGTTTGCAACGAGATCCTTAACTAATACTTGTGGCCATATTTATCTCACATTCAAATTCAAATACGATCACTCGCAATGATATCTAAGCTCTCTTTCGAACCATAAAAACAGTGATTCGATTTATTCTTCTATTATGTCATTTGTTTCTCCAATTAAACCGATACAGATTTGGGGATGGAATCATTTCTGGACCAGATGTATCAGAACAACCGGACCATCAAAAATTCCGCATCAGTTGTGGCGATACAGGCTAATGAATATTGATAATCTCCAGTACTGGGCCTTATGTAAAACGTTGTTATCATTTTGACTCCGACTGGTTGTTTATACTTACCGTTGTTGGTAGCTCCAGCAACGGTACTGCGCCGGTAAAGGGCCAGCTTTCAATTTCCACATGGGAATGTGAAATATCGAATTCCCTCATAACATTACATTAAATATATTGGAAAAGAAGTAAAGCTTATCCAACCTGCAAATAATATCCCCTTGGCAATAATTTTACCTGAGTTGTCATTGGTGGCCAGTGTAGTCAATTTCATGCTGTTTCATCATGATTTATGTGGATCTATGCTGACCCAACATTAGTATTAGCACGCAGAGAAAAATTCTTGCTGAGAAAGCGATTCCGAAAATTCTGCTTTGCTAAATTAGCAAAACGATTGCCGTTACAGCAAAAATATTGCTATTTCAGCAAAATATTTGCTAATTCAGCAGAATTTTGTAGCCGTCTGTATATCTACAATTCCGGATTGGTGAATGGCAAGCGCTTGTTAAAAGAGCAAGATATTCGCTGTAATAGCAAATTTTTTGCTAATTCAGCAACAAGCTTTGCAATATCAGCAAAACGAATTTTCCAAGTTTGCTGTTTCAGCAACTTTTTTTCTCTGAGTGAGGTGTTGGAATTAATTTTTAACGTTATACAAAAGCTGATTTAGGTAGTACAGTATTCCGTTGTTACCTACAATAATCTATTCATCGTGAAACAGCTATTATTGGAGGTCATTTGTTTTACATAACCTTTTTTTGAATCGTAAATAACAACACTTCATAACTTATTGAACATGTCAAAATTTATACCGGATAAAGTGTTTTTGCGGAGAGTCTTACTCCATTACTTCAATATGAACAAAAGTGCTGCTGAAGCTCATCGTATTTCAGTGGAAGTTTATGGTGAACATAGTTTAGCTGAGCAAACGTGTCGAAAATGGTTTGCACGTTTCAAAGCTGGTGATCTCGACTTGGATGATAAGGAGCAACCTGGGCAGCCAAAAAAATTTGAAGATACTGATTTGGAGACGTTGCTCGATGAAGACTCATGTCAAACCCTTCAAGAATTGTCGACATCATTGGGAGTTGACTTATCATCGGTAGGAAAACGTCTGAAAAGTTTGGGCATGATCCATGAATTGAAACCAAGGGACATTGAGAGGCATTTTTTGACGTGTGAACTGCCGCTTCAACGGCAAAAAATGAAAGGTTTCTTGCATAGAATTGTCACTGGCGATGTGAAATGGATCCATTACGACAATCCAAAGTGCAGAAAGTCATGGATTAAGCCCGGCCAACCATCACAATCAGTGGCAAAGCCAAATATCCATGGGTCTAAGGTCCTGGTCTGTATTTGGTGGGATCAGATGGGTGTGATTTATTATGAACTGTTGAAACCGAATGAAACCATAACAGGGGATCGTTACCGACTACAATCGGTGCGCTCAAGCCATGCATTGAAAGAAAAACGACCGGAATACTCGAAAAGACACGACAAAGTCATTTTGCTGCACGACAATGCTCGTCCGCGCGTCGCAAAACCGGTGAAAACATACCTCGAAACACTTAAATGGGAAGTTCTACCTCACCCGCCGTATTCTCCAGATATTGCGCCATCTGATGACCATTTGTTCTGTTCGATGGCTCATAGCTTGTCGGAGCAAAAATTCACTTCTTACGAAGATTGCCAAAAATGGGTCGATTCGTGGATTGCATCCAAAGATGATGCGTTCTTCCGACACGGTATTCATTACTTGCCCGAAAGATGGTCGAAAGTAGTCGAAGGGGATGGACAATACTTTGATTTTCATCCGAAATAAATAATTTTCTTTCATTAAAAAAACGCTACGAATTAATTCCAATTCCTAATACAATGCTAGAGTAGCATGCAGTTGACTACAATGATCATCAATGTAAACGTAAGTATTCTATTTTTTCCAGTAATCATATATGACATATTTTCATCGAACAACAATTGTTGATAAGTAATTATCTATAATCCATCAATACTTTCAATTATTTTTCATTCGAATTGTTCAAACAAAACAATTATTGCAATCAAAATCCTAAGTGACAGTTGTTATGAAAATCACAATTCAGTCCAATAAGGTCTGATCAAAGAAGGTAGTTACTACTTACACTTGATCTGCCCGTCGAATCGTTTCACCCTGGAACTCTCAATTTTTGTTTCAACACTCATGAACAGGAGACGATTATTGTACGAAACTTTACCATATGGCTCCATTACAATAATTCATCCACAGGACTGGACTATCGGAAAATAGGGAGGAATGAACAAATGATTATAACTCAAAAATGTTTATTTTTTTAACGGATTTTTCGTTGACTTACAACTGTGTGTGTATACGTGTGTATGTTTTTGTCGTTTTTTTTTTAAAGATAAAATTATAACGTAACATAGGCAACATTGTATATAGTAATCAAATAGTAATTATTATCGTCTTGGTAATAATTATGATAATAATACCATTATTCTCAATGATTACAATAACGGTATTAATATTTTGCAACATTCGATAATATTGCTCATTATCAATAATAAAACTGGGGTTATGAAGCTTAAGACTTAAGGGAGTACAAAACGTTGGATGATCAAACGTTTTTCACTCAATATTAAAATCTACGAGTAATTTGAAAACAAAATTCATCATCATCTTTACCGTACAGCCTGCTGTGATCGTTCCAATATGAATTGTGTATAATATTAAAATATGTCAAATTAGAATTTCAACATGTCCGGGAAAGAAACAAATGCGTTGCTGTTTTTCTTTTTCTACTAGAATCATTCAGCGAATAGAATCACTTTCGGAACTTCGGGAAACATTGAAGCCAACAATTGTTTTTTGGACGGTGATACCGTTAGTTTGGACTGTAAAAAATATGTAGTTGAAATAATAACTTAAATCTAAAAATGATATAAATATTCATATATTCATATGTATGTATATATAATATATATATATATATATTTAGTTTGCTATGATAATAACAAAGAATAACGAACAAAATATGTTTCTATATTATTTTGATTGTTTCTCTTCAAACATTGGGTGACGCGTCAATGCGAGAATTATACATATTTCAAAATTGAATGTCCAATTCTCCACGTAATATAAAGATATTATATTTTTCGGGAAAAAACAACGACAACTCAAAGTTTGATATTTTCAAGCACCAATTATGCGTATAACATTGATCACGTGGTTTCAATGTTATTCCACGTGTCACACATAATTTCGTTCACCGGGTATCGGGCCATCGATTCAGCATCGATCATATTCCCACAACCTTTTTTTTCAATCATGTGTCACACATGGAAATTATCTTACCAATTTATCAATAATTAATTTATATAAAATTCAACATGATTGATTATTGAATCTAATAACGTAGCAGATATCATTAAACGAATATTTACATTAATATCATCGGGCTATTAAAAATCGTTAATATGATAAAAAAACATAACATCGAGATGCGTTTTCATCGATTTATCTCTGTTCTTGGTACTTGTGTTACAAGAGAATCGATGGAACAACATTTGTGTGAGAAAAATACTGCCTTAAGAAAGAAATCGGAGAAACAAATCGCAATCATTTGCTGAGAGAAATTGATAATATGTTCAGAATATTGAGAAATGTACCTTTTTGTATACTCAACAATCCGAGCTCCAATCGAATTCTGAAATCTTATCTGACGAAACGAAAGAGTTTTCTCTCCGAAGAAATTATATAGAAATATAATGATCACATCATTTTTTACAGAATCATTCATATTGATACCAAAGTTGAAATATTCATTCCACAGTATTTTTTTCATTCACGATACACCAGTATCTTTCGAATCATTCATTAGAATTCGTATCATGGACCGATGAAAAATAGTTGATTGGTTATTAATTTGTTACAACAATTTGTCCCCAATAATTATTCCAACTAGAATCTATCATTTATTCTCCACTAGAATAGAATCATTCAAATCTGTTTGTTTTTCTCACGCCATCAAATTTGATCCGTTTATTTTGTTTTGTCTCCCCTGTTTTTTTTTCCACGTTCACTAAGACACTTGGTACGAAAATGGCGTACGCTCGCGATTCGTATAAAAACATTCGAATATGGAATGACATAATAAAATTCCTACTCTCTACGTAATGCAGTCCATCGGAAATAAATTCGATTTTTTTAGTTTTACATCAAGGATCACAATATTTTGATACTAGAATTATTATTTTCATCCCTGTATATAATTTTCTTTCTACAAATTATCAATGAGCAGGGAGCCAACGTCGCGAAGCGTGAATAAATGATTTGAACAAACATAACCGATTCACCTTATACTTGAATACAAGTGAAATTTTGGCGACGGACCACCAATAATTAGCGCGTTGTGTCGACAGATTGCGATTGAACATCGCGTGACTGTGATCGATTTTTCGATATTTACAATTCCGAAATTGATATTCAAAGATCGTAAGAGGAAGGATTTATCTTTCTTTTGATTTTAGATACAGCATGAATCATTCTTGATCATACCAATGATCGAATCATACGTATATGAATTGGTTCGTAGTTAATTATACGTATCGCACCTAATTTATCCGTATCAAATAAAGTAGTACATTGCTCATAATTTGTCCACACGAAATCATATGAATCGAGAATAATTAATTCTTATGACGATGATAACTGGTATATAGCTATAAAACATGTCGAAAACGAGGCCTCGGTCGTAATCTTACGTCTTTGATCGGTCAACGAGAGCACACGTCACACGATGTACAATTAACTGACTGGAAGCAAATCGATTGGGAAGCCATTAACGCAAGACGCAGCGCGGCTAATTGCCCCGTTTTCATTCCACGCATCGTTCAACCAAAGAACTGTCCATCGACATTCAGCGCTTTTTTTCAATCGTATTGTAAACATCCTCCTTTTCCCTTCTCGTTTTGGTTTTTTTCTCCTCGTTTATCTTATCCTTCGTGTTTCTCTTTCTCGTACAGCACCATCCAAGCACCACCGCGACTCCTACGAACTAATTAACGATCGATCCCCGTACCTTCAAGACTAATTACAATTATTGAAATAACTTCGATCGGTGACGGCAACGGAAAGGTGAAACATTTTTGTACATTCTACGCATAGTTTTCTACGATTCCGAATATCAAAAGTCTATCAGTATTCTCGTTATGTCTATATGAGTATCGAAATATAAAAACAATTCTCTATATTCGTAGATTTCATTGAATATTGACTGAAATTTCATCAGTATTCAATGGAATCTCTTGTCAAATTCTTTCAAGGCCATCGAATGTGTTACGTAGTCATAATCAGTCTCTCGAATTGGAATACACGTTCTCTATGTGAATTCGCGAACCATTCAATTATTGTTTCGAACTATCGAAAAAATTCTAATCAAAATATGGAAACCTACGTTGGGTCTCTATATAAGCTCTTTTGTAAATCGAATGTACTATATTCTATGATTTCGATGATTTTGGAACTCGAGATGATTCTCTAAGGGCGAAAAATATTCCTTATATCTAATTTTACCACAATTCTCTTCTTGACCTCGAAAAGGGGAATAGAGAAAAAACAAAAACAGTGATAGAATTTTGCGGATGGTATATACGTAACTGACTCGTCATTTGAGAAATTCGATTCGGTAGGGATCAATCGTTTGTGAACACTTGTTGTACACCAAAACTCTCGATTAAAGCTCTGGCATTTGAAAGAAAAAATATTACCTGCATTAAATGGCTGATTAATATACATCGAAAGGCATTCGTTTCAAACGCTATCCGACGCAACGGACATAGGCCTCTTGTAGACAGGCGCCGGTATTCTTGAAAATCCTCCTCTCTCCGATAATGGTTTGGGATCTTTTCTGGGACTTGTGATATTTTGATTGTCCTGAGAGAGCGCCACAGTGCCATTCCCATCGATCCAAGCTCTCGTGAATTCCAAGTTTGGATCGCCGTCACCCGCTCCGTTGCTACCGTGATAATCCCTCAACAGATCTTGTAATTTTTGTACAACTTGACGATCGTCTTGGAGGTGACCGACTTTCTGAAGTATTTGTTCTAATAAAGGGTTCGCCACTTTAGTCGGAGAAGATTGTAAAGAACCGCTAGTCGTGGGGGCTTTGATTCGACGTCCATTTCTGTCGTATTGCGGGCCCATATTCGACGTTGATCTTGGAAGACTCTGTCTCGTTGGATTTTTGCGAGAAAAATTAGATGTAGCGATCGTAGTTGTGCAGGTGCCGGATGATACTTGAGGATTTGTAAAAGTGTCGGCCTGCAAACCCGGTCTGTGTCTGATTTGTCTTCCGTTCCACGTATTACTGCCACTAGCTGGTCCTTGACACGACCTTGAAGGGAGCGGTGACGTAGCTTTACTTAGACTTCCGGTTGGCGGTTTCCTCAGGCTATTTCTCATTCCACCGCGTTTCAGTGGACTTCCCTCTGGACTGGAATTACTGTCACGTGGTGTTCTGCTGCCTGACGAGGCTCTGGACAAATTACTATTTTCACGTGCGACCGAACCTGCTCGTGGTGTACGATCACCCGAAGATGATGTTACGCTTCTCGCCGGTGATGCTCTGAGCGGACTACCACCGATCGTTGCTCCCATCCTTGTCTTCCGAAGACCCGTCTCGATGCTATCCGTCTCCACGCAAGATCGTTCTTCTGGTTCCGTTTTGCTTGGTTGCTCTATAACATTCAATCAGAATATTTCTTATTTCAAAGAAATATCGGTACCTATATTCCACTGTTTTTATCAATGAATTTCCAGTGACATAGTACTGAAAGTTTGCTCATTAAAATTCGTATCAACTCTTCTAACTTCGTTGTTTGTTGAATCAATATGAGCGTGATATCCTAATAACTACATCAGCGACAAATCTTAAATGATTTCTAATGAATCTCTTAATTTTTCATAATATCCGTAATTCGATTACATAAATATATATCCTCACTTTGTGTTATTAGCAGTACTTCATATAAACAGGTTATGAACTTCGGTGGTGGAAGTAACTCGCTAACTAACAACATTTTTCATTGCATTTTTGACTACAAAAAACGGAACAAATTCATTTACCTTCACCCTTTTAATATTTTTGAATTATTCACACTCTTCCGAGGACATCCCCGATCGGGGATCACTGTTTTCTTGCTGAAAATGCCAAACAGAACTGGGAAAAAATATGTTATCAGGCTTGAAACGATACTTGATTCAAGAAATCTGGTTTGGAATTACCAAATTAGAACATCCTGTCAAAACATATGAAGAAAATTTTTGTCGATTCCCGGAGGATATCACAGTCTAAGAACTCCAAACAAAACCATCTCCAAGAATTGCTGCCAGTTTTTGAAGGAGGTTCTAATTCGGTGATTCCGAACAAAATCTGGTAGAAAGGTTGTCGGCTTCCGACTGGATTTGATGGGATAAGAACCGTTCAAAGCCTGACAATTCTTTTCCGTCTGATTTTGCTCAGTAGTTTCAACAGAATTGAAAAAGATAGGTTCGTGAAGAAAAGATAAAGCCTGCTCAAAATGCAATAAAAATTCATGGTAACATATTTTAATATAAAAAAAAAAATAAAAAGAATCCTAAAGTTTTCGTATTTAATAAGAAGTTCTTCATATCCAGTAGGAAGATTCGGCTTCTGAGCTTTCAAGTCATTTTTGTCCTTAAATTGCGCCAATATCGAGTCAATGTCAGCCCGACGGTTATATTTGTATCGATAGTAACTATAACGGAAATATTTCGAGAGATAAAAACGTGGAAATTGATATTTCAACGTGTTGTTAAGTATTTGTGGAACATTGAAATGTTTGTTTTAACGTTTAGATTCGCACGTTCTTGAGGGTCTTATGAATTTCACTCGAATTTCAATGATCAACGACTGTGGTTGAAAATTCCATGTTATAGTAAAAATTATTTACCACAAGTGATTTCCTTTTCCCATGGAAAAAATACAATCCCCCTTAGTTTTACCAGAGTTAAAACATTTTTAAAATTATGTATGATTTGTATACAATTATACAATATATTTTATATAGAATTTCGATATAAAGTTTCCCACGTGTGTATATTTTTATTCTTTCTATTTCTATAATTATATATAATTCCATGAGTATAGTATAATTCTCTTTCTTCTTAGACTTCAATAAGAATCTAATCGTCTTTCTTCTTTATAATATAAATTTGATAAGAAATTCATTTTATTGAAATGTTTGCCACAAGAACATGAAAATCATTCCATCAAAGGGAGAACAGATCTTCCGAATATGGTATTTTTTAATGTAAGGTGATTGTTCTATGTGTCAATATTTGAAGAATCAATATTCTCCTCTTAACGTCAGATAATTCGCTACGTTGAGCCAGCATTTGAACTTTGAATTTGAAATGACATAAACACACGATCACGTCTTACGATAATAGCACAAAAATTTCTTTCAATTCGGACTTTCGAAAACATCTAGTATCGAATATACTATAGGCTTTGACTCATAGATATGTCATCGGCGTTTCTGGATTTTGCACCCACGTAAAAAAGAATAACATCGTCAACATAATCGATTTTAGATTGAGAAATACCAAGGAAAGCGAAAACAATTCAGTTTTATGATGTGGTTTGAATATTCAATGGATACATTTGATTTCGTTTTCACGAACGGTTGTTCGGTAATAAAAAATTATCGATAATTCTTTCGAAAACTGAAAAGAACTTTTATGAATTGATTTAATATGCGTATAGATTTCTTTGTTGCCCTGACAATTGTTCAGTGTTGATCTCATAATAATAAACTTGTTAAATCTTCTATTGAAATATCTTCCTTTTATAAAGTTTGAATTTATTCACTCGTTCATACAATAACATTATTGAATCATTTCCTGCTTGTTTTATCTTCTGAATTACTACAATTATTCTACGAAGGTTCAACAATTTCTTCTCTCGTGCAGTCAAATTTCATGTAAAGTCAATTTCATAATAAGCAATTGTTATCCTTTTATAAAGCAAAATTGCAAATTAGAGCGAACTTTGGTTTCCGAGATTCAATACTTGACTTGAAATCGACAAATTTTCGAAGATTTGACAAAAGAATTGAATCTTTCGATCGATCCGTTTTAATTTTTGTCTCGTCAAAATGGGGATCGATGCGTCATTCGCGTTGAGAATCGACTCAACCAAATGATCGGCATAAATCAATTGTCCCTGTTGTAATATCAGATTTGAAAATAATTGAAGGTTTTTGCATGAAACATATATGAGATCCAGACTGAAATCGATTTCGAGTCTGAAAAGATATCTTGGTTGAATTTACCGATAGCATCGGTACATTACATCATTCCGATACTTCACATCTCGTACAGACGTTAAAATTGATTGAAAAAAATTGTACATTACAAAATATAATAAAAATGATCGATATTGATTATTTTTCATCGTCAGACAAGAACACTGGTATTATTAATGTTTTACAATGAAGCAATGAAGATTTTTGCCTCAAGTAAACAACGCTTTTCGATATCTCGAAGAGCTTTGGTAGATTTTAAAAACACGTTACGTGGATGGATATACAACACATTAGATGCACTCCTTTCACCATCTCGTCTGAACTCACCCTTGTGAAATTTTATAATCCCCCTGGATAATGAGAAAAAAAATCCTACTAGGGAGGTTGTTGATTCTTTACCTGACCTATTCAATCTCTCAAGAGGGAGACTAGAAGCAGAGGTAATACAACATCTACCCTTCCAATTCGAATCATGTATGCGTAGAATATTACGAACGATAAAAGCATTCAACTTTTTCACCTCCCATATCACCTCAGGATTCCCTAGACCTGAGGTTGATGATCTCTGATATCAAATCTGATAGAGGGATTGATCACCGCTTTCAATTCATATCGATTTTAATCAACGAGAGAAAAATCTTATGTAAAGAATGAAACAAAATCCACTCAAACGTTATAACACAATAAACATCAAAATTTTATCATTCCAAGAAATCGTTTTATTTCCCAGCATCGATCATATATTTTAAAAGAGATATTTCGAGAAATCAATTATACCCGTTTCGGAATCATCAAAGGTATCATAAATCCTTTCGAAATATCTTTCTAAGTTGATTTCCGAGCAGCGAAACTCGAAGGCACGCCTTAAAAATCAATTATCAAACAAGTCGGGTCTGTTGAAGGGAGCAAAAAGTCAAAGACTCAAAAGAGGTAGTACGAATTGAGATACATTCGAACAACGACCACTTAATAGACGTGTCATTAACGTTTAGATACTTTTTGTTATTTATTTGGAAGTATTCAACCTACGTGATCGAAGATTGAGAAGTTCTGTTGACGTTTTTCGTGAACATCTCGAGTCCATTGGAGGATTTTTTGGAGATGAGAATCAGTGTTGCCAAATTGGTCTTGGAAACGGTCTCTCTCTCTCGTTTAACATACATAACGCGTGGGCATTGGATGAAGGAACGAGCGTGACCGTTCTCGTTTTATTGCTGTGAAACGGTGAGCGTCGAATGACGCACCTGCGACATATTGAGTTGCTTGCGAGAGTGAATATAGCATCGAAAAAAGGATGAACAAGGAAGGAAGAGAGAAACAATTGCGCCAACGTAACTGATTCTGTTTTGGAAAATAACAATAAGAGACGGAGGAAGAAAGGACGTAACTCGTGTACCAAATGAGGTGGTAAATCATACACATTGGTGTTTTACTTTTTCAAATGTGTTGAAGGAATGTAACAATCCCCATTCAAACTTTTATGAACCGTAAGAAATAACGTTTCTTACTTAATGCGCGCTTTTCAGATTAATATGAAAATTTTTTACCAACTGGATTGAAAATTATGTTTTTTTTTTTCAGAGGAAGAAATTCACGATTCACTCCATCAGTCGAATTCCAGGTGAAAATTACCTTGGGCACTTTGCAGGAATGAAATTTGTGGAATGAGAATGAAAATACAGGTAACTTGGAATGGAATTTGTAATAGCGTCTATCGAAATCTCTGGTGGGTTCGTTAAACGAGAGATTGGGACCAGAAAAATTAATACGTTTGGTTCAATTTGTGGACTGCTCTCGAAAAATGATGGTCATTACTTGTCCCGATCAGTCCGCCATTGTCCGATCGTAGATAATTAATTCCTTATCAAATAAGTCGGTTCTAACTTTTCGGTTGGTTGGTTCTAATCAATACTTTCGCTAGTCAACCGTGAATGGCTCTATCGGGAATACACGCTTCATTCGATATTCATGAGAAAGAATTGGCATAAGTACAGATAATCGGATTACACAGTCGTGACATGGTGACTCTAATGAAATTGACTAGATTTAGCAATGGTGAAAGGTTGACTGCAAAGGAATTTGGCTCAGGTACTTATTACCACTTCTTTTGTAGACATTCGTAGGGCCTCTGATGAGATCCGGAAGGTGGAACCATTCCCATTCCGCCCCTCTTCCTAACTAGCTTCTACTCTCGTAGATAATAGGGCTGATCTCCCCTTCCTCCCCAAGATGTCGCAGTAGGACCAGCAAGATCCTGGTCCATCAAAAAATATGGCCGTGACAACATTCAAACTTCTCTTACTCGTGGCGGAGTTATTCTCTCATCTGTATGTATGCATAGCAGCAGGGGAGACCAAACCTTTAATTCGCATTTTTCTCTTGTACCCAGGTGAATATATTCCCAACTGCTGTGCTTGAAGCGTTGACACGCAACGCCTGGTGTCTATCGGTAGAACTTGCTCAGTATTTCGCACATTTTCTGATGTATCTCATCAAAGACGTCCACACGCATTCTGGATCAATTTTGACCGAAGTGTGGACCGTTTTGGAGAGAGCGTACATTCTTTTCATGTCCGAAATTTGTCTGATGGCCCATGAGAGGTTGCTGCAATACTAATCGTAACCTATCTATGTTAATTGAAAGGACCTATTTTGACCCTTAGTGTGCACACTTCTGTAGCGGATCATTAAGTGCACATGGGGTCAATTTGGGGTCACATGGGGTGTATCTTTATCATCGGATATCTGAATAGCTATGTACTTTTGTTGGAAAATGAAAAATTGTTTCCCTCTGAAAAACATGTCTGAAATTGGAGCTACATAAAGGAAAAATACTCATGGTAGACTGAAATTTTGAATTTTCTCAGATGATTCATCTCACCAAATCTCGTTGAAATTGAACAAAGGACTGATCAAATTCGATCCAAACACTTTTCACTGAGATTTTAATCAGCCTTATGAATTTCTTCGCCGAAAATTCCTCAACAAATTCCAAACAATGTTCTGGTCAAAAGTCAAATCTCATGAAATTTCATTTTATCGGATTCTCTCCTGGTAATTCTTTTCGGAGTATCTGAATGCAGGATTTGAATTTGGCTAATGAAACATTCTAATCCCTTTACAGATTAATTTCAATAGCAAGATACAGCAGGATCACGATAATATTAGCACAAGCAGAATAGATGGCCAGAGAACTGCCTTTTATCACACGGAAAGAATAATTTAGCTGCAGCACCTAAGTGGTTAGCACGGACATGGACAGCCATTAAATTAGCTCCCGCAGCTAAATTTTAGCTACTACCGCAAATAAATTAGCTACAAATGCAAATTTTTTTGCTATAACAGCTAAAATTTAGCTGCAGGAGCTAATTTAATGGCTGTCCATGTCCGTGCTAACCACTTAGGTGCTGCAGCTAAATTCTTCTTTCCGTGCACCATTGTTTCGACTTTTCCTTTTTCTAAAATGATTTTCGATCATTCCAATCAATAGGATCGCATACCAAGTCAATCCCATTAGAAAGTGGAAAAGCTAAGTGATTATGCCGCTTTTTTTTAAAGTTTCTTCTCTCTTATGTTTTTGCATGCTCGTACAACTTCTTTGTATAAGCTTCGTAAGGCGACTAAAGTTGAAAAAACCTCTCATCGGAGCAAGTTTGAGAATAACTATGAAAATGCGTGACATAAACAAGTCTAAACGATTCAAATTAAAAATAGAATAGAATTGTGCCAAGCACAGTTTGAAGAGCTTTCTCTTGTTAAAGAATAATATTGATCGAACAAGGAACTTTTTTTTCACAGAAATATACGGTGAAAGAATATTATATATCAACAGTTCACGTATCAACTGAAGTGCAACCCGAACCCCTATTTACAGAGAATCAGTCTCTCGTAATATAAATCCAGCGTTGATTTCTTTCCGTTGAAAAATTCATAACAAATGGTTTTATTACCATATATTTTGGTCGTATCATAAATCATTTGAAAGAGAGCGAAGGTAAAACAACGGAGGCTTAAAATTATTGTTAGAAGAAGAAATAGATTGATGAGGCAGACGTTGCGATACGAGGTTGTACTCAAACAAATGATAGAGGAAGAGATGAAGGGCGAAATGAGAAAGGAAGATCAAGATTAGCATATGCTAAAAAGATTATACAAGATGTGAGATGCGCTCAATAGTTGAAAACCAAGACATTAGGGGGAGATATACGAAAGTGGAAGTTGGATATGAAATCAGTCTCAGGACTAATGATAATGACGATGACGATAAATCATGTTCTTGATACGAACTAATGTTGTAATGAAGGTTCTGAATTGTCCTGGAATATATCGTGTTGGATCGTTAACCGATCAAGTCAAAAAGGACAACAAATTTTCTTGGAGGGAACAATATCTCTTCTACCTTTTTTGAATGTTTTACACGGGAATACGTATTTCAATTCCGCTAGTACCAAATAAGTTGAGCAAAACTTGCACATGAATGTACAATCCTATACAAAAAACACTTTTAAATTCAATGCGAAGAAAATTACACGGTATTCCGACAATGTCAAAGAGCTATCTTAAAATTTGAATTTGCATATCACAATTCTTAATTTTACTTTTCCTTCATTTTCCCCGGAAAACGTTACATTCTTATCGGAAATCCATTCTCCTGAGAATATCGTTTCTGAAGAGTTGTTATGTATCTCATCCATACGTAGCTAAAGTAACTTGAACGCAACAAATCGAAACACCACAGGGATTTGAGATTGGAGGATGAATTTATTTTGAGAACAATAAATTTCCCCGCTAGTAAGTGTGAGGAGTGAGTATTTAAAACATTGTCAATCACTTCACAACAGATCGGGTGAACGTGGAGAATTCGAGGCAATCGAGTGCTTGCAAATCATTATTTTCCAATACTTCATCATTCAATGAGATAGTATTCAACAATGAAACGAAAATCAGGAGACTGCAGTCTCCTGTGGGAGCCTTGATTCGAATTTCTAATACCAACTCGATGTGCTGATAATCGAAATGTGATTATTTTTGCTGGGTCAGCTAGGCACCTGACAATTCTCAATAAAGCTTTCGGACATTTTGAATAGTTCACTTCTCCACACTAGTGTTCCTTCATACACAGTATAATCACCGTCTATCAAACTGAAGCGTAATTTATTCAGATCGAATATTATAATACACGAAATATTAATTTATCTCCACTGAGCTCTCTGGAATATTGATGAAGTTATAATCATTTGGAAACCTATGGCAATCAATACTGATTTCACATGTTCATCTATTATTACATAATTCATGATACACATACTATACATTTCCTACCACCTCACCTAATATATACGGAATAAAATAATTGATGCTCTCCGCCAAACAGGGCGGAGAAGCTTGAAAATTCAGTTTGTTCAATTTTAAGCGTATCACTTTGAGCACGAAATATCTCTTAATTTACCGATCGAATCGTATCTTATTATCCTTCTTTTTGTTATGCGTATTCAAATACGTCGACGTAAACCGAATTTTTATGATGAATGATTCTATAGAATGCTTCAGTCGTTTTGAACCCACTTGAATTTTCAAATGAAGGAACGAGAGCTACCTGTGTAAGAATCACGAGTAAGATTTATTGATTTTCATGAAGAATGCATGAGTTCGTGAATGAAATTTGTCGATTCAATGACAAATTCGATTAACCGTGTAGTGTGGTTGGTTGCTATAAAAAGTTAATATTGCTCGAAACCTTTCAACGTTGCCATCATTTCGATCGAATGCTTTTTCTCACGAAACATCGATTTTTGAATATCAATGAATTGAATTTCAATGAAAGTGAATAATATTTCAGTATTTTATTTTGATAAATTTACAAGAAGCAATCCACCAGTCCGTCATTTCAACCGTCCAGTCCCGTGGTTTCATAATAAATCTAATCCTAATTAGTAAGTCAATCATGAATCTTTACTTCATTAATCACAGTTGTATCTGACATGAAGTCTAAGACTGAATTTCCCGTGCTTTGAGTTGCTCGAGTTTGCTTCAAGGTCTACGTTATTAAATACGCTTTATTGAACAACAAAAAAATCTGTGAAGCTTCATTTTTCATGACGTTATTCACCGCTCGATCAATCAACAGCAAATTTAATTAACTAAATATTGATAAGATATCATACAACATAACGAAGAGGATCAAATATCATTGCACTTTCAGACCCTTCTGTCAAACGTTTCCCCCCTTTTCCTTCTTATTTTTATTTCTTCCCTTTTGATACTAGCAAAACAAGTGTATAGCAGCTTTGATACGCGTATACGTCGATTTCTGCCTGGAAGGCGACCATAAAGCTTTTATCGAGGATCGACCGTTGGCGATTGTTCCGAGGACAGGTTGTCCGTTGATCGCCCACGCTTCAAGCGATCCCTCATATAATCGTTCGCCCAGCTAAATGTCAGACCAACCTCTTCACCGTTTTATAACGTGTGCCCCCTGTACTTTGAATATTAATGATCTACAGGGTGGTCCAAACGTCGAAAAATTTGTTATTGTATTCAGGGTTTGTTATGGTCACTGTTCGGAATTGATATAATTCTTTGCTTTGTTGTTTTTATCCTGGTCTATCGTCACATTCTTGTAATGGGCTGATGATTCCATTTGAGGGTGGTTATTGGAATAGTTGACTCTTTCTAACCGTTTAGAGTATATCATGACAATTGACACTTAATTGACGTTAAGCCACACTTATTGTCGTGTAAGAACATTTTTTTCATTTATTATCTTTTGCGTAAACGCAAGAAACCTTGATGTTGCGAAAAGCGATGCGATAGTCTAAATTCATCAGCTGAACCATAGCTGAACGGTCAACGTATTAACTTTTCAGACGTGGATGTCTGGCAGGCTTGGAGGTTCAAATCCTTGAAAAATCAATTCACCTCTCTCTGTAACGGTAGCCTACGGGGAAAGATGGCGTTTGGTACGTGTGGAAACTGAAGTTTCTTCCATGTGATCGCCTGTTGTTGAAGAGAACGATAAATCATGAAATCCTACACTTTAACCTTGTAGCGTAAACTGGTTGAATTATTAAAAAAATTTTATGAAATTTTATTGAATTCGACACAGTGTGCAAAAATTCTCAGATAAAAATCGATAACTTTGAACTCGCAATAATTCAATTTCTTCTTCGATACAAGGAATTCATTCTGCGCTGTATGTATCGTGTTTATCATGGTCGGCATTGTTTCTGACTGCTGTGTTTATATTCCTTTTTATTTACCTTCGTTTGCTGATGTTTCCTTGATCTTGCGTCATCGTTACTTTCATTTAATATGATGCTTATCTTATTGATCGTGGCTTTGGATCTTCGTTTGTAATACAAGTAATACCTACATGTTGGTATAGTCAAGATCAAGATCAAACGAATAAAATGTCGATTTCACAGAATTGAATGAACGAATGATAAAAAATCGTTTACCTACTGTAAGGAGATACTCGCGTTGTTGGTATTCAAATCCATCGAGATGAAAATCAGTGAAACGAATGTAGTTGTACTTTCGGATCATACAAATTTTCATTGATGAACAAAAAATCATTGGTCATCACACGGACAAAAATGCAGGTCGAAAATATAGTAATCTTTAATCAAAATTTGAGAATATTTCTCAAAATCTGAGAGTTTTTCTTAAATGCGTAATAGAGATCGGACGGTCCACTTTTTTGTGGAATTTTATTTGAAAAACAATGAAAAATCATCAATACTCAATAAAAAATAGAAACACATATGAACCTTCCAAAAGTCGCGTATGAAATTTCACGAAAGGAAATTGTAGGATATTGAAATTTTGTTATTTTCTTTGTAAAATTTCATATGTTTTTGTATTTTTCATTAAGTATTGATAAATTTTTATTGTTTTTCGAATACAATTCCACAAAAATGTGAACCGTTTTATCTTAATTATGCATTTAAGAAATACTGTTAGATTTTAAGAAATATTCTCCAATTTTTCTTGAAGATTGCTATATTTTGGATCTGTACTTTTTCATTTTATCACATGATGATTACATAAAGAAAAAATAATGTCAATTTTTTTTTTTTCATTCAAGTTAACTGCGATGGAGAAGAAAATTTGCTGACGCAACAAATCGAGCTATTATAACAACAACAGCAAACAAATTTTGCTGGGGGAGTAAATATTTTTCGCTGCCACAGCTAAAAAATCGCGGTCGGAGGTAATCAAATTACTGTGATAGCAAATCTGCCGTACAACGGAAAAACCTTCACTGTAAAAAATTTTTGTATGAAATTTAATAGAAAAGTATGTGAAGCAATTAACACATACATTTGGTTGTGAATTTTCAAAGAAACAATTTATTAAAATTCAAGAAGAGGTTTTGAAAATGTGTGAATCATTTCATGTTAGTTTTCCAAATTTCAAAACGATTGTTGAATTTTCAATGAAATCCTTTTGAAAATTAATTATGAATAGGTATCAAAATTTCAAATGATTATCGTAAATTTTATACCCTATTAATTGAAATTTCATATACTGGGAAGTATGAAAAATCAAAATACTAATTTTCATATTCAGTATTGATTTTTTGACTATCGTATTTTCAATACAATTTGCATATCTGTATTATAGATATGCAAGATTATTTCTAAATTAAGGAATAAACTTCCGGAATTCTGGGATTGTGAAATCTCGATTCGAGCTTCCTTCACATTATTGTACATCTTTCTTATATATATTTATATATTTATATATAAGAAAGATACAAAGATCATATTGAAAACATTGTAGTTCAAAAGTTAATATTGAAGATGAAATTCAGTTTATGGTTCTCATGTGGATATGCATCGATATATCAATCCAAAACTTTACAATTGAATTCTGAAAAATATTTAGCATCTTAGTGAACTTGATTATCATCGAAACAGATGATTTTCAATTAACAAATTATCACCACGTGATTTATCAATTTTGCCGAAGAACGTTTTATCATTTTGCAGGTACGATTATGAAGCGTGGATCTGCAGAAGACATGCGCAGTGACTTCGGCGCACAGTGAATTCATACACTTGTGTATTATTTTTCAACAAAACTATTGAAATTTCATAAATAAAATTGTGAATATTCAAAATGTGATTGAAATTTCACAAATGAAATTTTGAATATTCAAAATGTGTTTGAAATTTCACAAAAATGATTTGAATTTTTCACATTCATTCAGAATTTTCATATGGTTATTATTGAAATTTCATATTACACTGCAAAATTCAACCATGTAAAAGAAAATTCAAATTGTAGAACTGAATCTTACAAAGCATGTTGGAATTTTAATTTTAATAAAGAATTTTATTACAAAATATTTTGAATTATAATAATACTGATCAAAATTCAAATACGTTTGTGAACATTAAAATAGTAACATGAAATATTAGTGCTATTTTATATTAAATACGATTCAACTTGCATTTATTTGGAATTTCATAACCAATTTTATATTAGAATTCAAACCTTTTTTTACCGTGAATTGTTAAGTCGCATTTTTGATGAAAATGAGTCTTTTATATCATTGGATTCTTTGAAAAATCCTCTATTTTATGGTATTTGCAAAAATTCGAAATGACAAATACTTCCAGAGTAAAAGCGATCAAAAACATGAAAAATATGAAGCAATTATGATAGAAAATGTCGTAAGTAACAGAGGGTTTGTAAAACGTGTCGAAAAGGTGACGAAATTTCTGGAAATACAACGGAGAAAGATCGTCAAGTACTTTACGGGGATTTTTGGTTGTAAAGAGCCCGAGAAGGGCTCGCAATACAACGCAACAACATCGTATGTACTTAGGTAGTTTCTTTCGTTGTAAATAGCTCGAGTTTAGCCCTCTCATACTTAGGATAAGACACCTAAATACATTCCGATAATCCTCGACTGCCTTCGGCTGAACTCGGAAATATTTCGTTCAGATAATTATGAATAAACTCTGAAAAATCTCGAATTTTGTTTGCAGAAACTCTGATACATTCTGAAATTTCAATGAGAAGTCTAATACATTTGGAATATTTTGTACATACTTTTTTCAGACTTCATCACGGGTTTTTCATTCTTCTCTCAGAGGAATAGGAACGGAATTGCGGTTGGGAAAATTCTAATAAAACTCAGATAAGTTTCTGACATTTGAAAAATTCTTATATTTCATCAGTAGATTCATATGCTACATCCGAATATCATCCCGAGTGGAAAAATTTTCAAAATTGTACAAAATTTATATCGAATTATATTTGAATTATATATAAATTATATTGAATTATATAAAAATTATACATAATTTTGGAAATTTTCCCACTCGGGATACGTGAAAAAGTGCTTGAAAATTGAAATTTTTTTTCAATAATCAGAGAAATGTTGGAGTTTTTTCAGAATTTTTTCAGAGTGCAATTCCAAATTCTATTTGTGTAAAAAAAAGAATGGAGAACTGTTATAAAATTTGGATACAATCTAAAAAAGATCTGTACAGTATGTTCCAAATTCATTAGATTCTTCATCAAAATCTCACCGTTTGTCAGAGTTTTTACAGAGAAAATGCGATGTCTCTCAGAGATTATTCATACTTATTTCAGCGAAATATTTCCGTACGAGTTTCATAAAGCACACGCATAATGTGATAAGAAATACTAAAGTAATGGGATGTATCTCAAGCTCATCCTGGTTATAACTAGCTTTTTCCTAACCAGGAAAGAATAATTTTGTATGATTACATGTGACCATTGCCCTTCTGAATTTTGGATTTAATTCGTATGATCAAATGTATGATCAAATGAAGTCACACAAAATGATTTCTTTTCGGGATAATGATTGGTGTAATTCTTCAGTAATTGAATTATGTTAGTTGTACTAGATTAAAAACGTATCAAAGTGTAGGTTATCTGTTGATGAATTCACATTTTCAATAAAAATTAATCGAAAACTACACGGAGAAAAAGGTATCTTAAAAAGTACCATAATTTATGGATTTTCTGCGCTGGTCTGACCGAGTCTAAATATTTACCTGAAAAAACCTCTAAAAGTACCATAATGTCTTGGACTTTTATACGGAAGGTACCATACTTATTTCAAAAAGTCCAAGAAATTATGGTACTTTTAGAGATTCATGCAAGTGAATATTCCGACTCGGGCCAGACCAGCGCTGAAAATCCATAAATTATGGTATTTTTCAAGATATCTGTTTTCTCAGTGTAGAAAATAAACCTATTACAATTTGCAAGCAATTTCACAAATTTCCTATAGAACGAATTTACTTTTTCCGACGGTATGCTCTTTGCAATAAACACTGGTTTATTCTAAAAATGTTTCATCTAAAATCAAGATCATTGGAAGGGGATGTACTTACGTAGTTTCTTCCGTTGTACGGCACTGTGATCTCGAGCACTTATATACTCGGAAAAAAGCCGCAAGTGACTACTTTATAGCTTTTTTCGCTATTATTTTGGAGAAAAAGGAAACCTTCAGTCCATTTTCACATAGTTATCGTTAGAAATGTTAATTTTTCTCTGCAGAATTGAACAGAATGCATCCGGTTTCCTATGAAAAGAATGTTACATTTATAAAAACTTCATCCTATGACAGAATTATGAAGGAAAATAGTAAATGTCGATTTTCTCAGTTTCGATCCAATTGCACTTAACAAGATTTTCTCCGTTGTACGGCAGAAATAGTTTGCGGTCACAGTTAATTTTTCTCTCTCCGTGTGATTAAACAATGAAATCTGTTCTTCGAAAATCTTCTAAAAACATGTCGAGAATCGAAAGATGAAAGAGGGGTGTACTTTGAGATGTAAGAAATAATGAATAGCTGCATCGCTTAAACGTATAATCGTCGTGAGAAGATTATACCATTATCACAGTACAATTCTCCTTTGTGCAAACATAAATTTCCCCTCGTATCGTATATTCCTGATTTATCTCATTCGTGCGCTAATCATCAACACAATCCTTGACCGGACTGCACTAATGGAATCGATGCTTTTCCATTTCTAGTAAACAATTATCATGAAACGCCAATTTCATTGAAGATGAATAATGCAGTATTTATCATTGTCACATGAGAGGAGTGGCATCAATTATAACGAGGTGACGCGTTTTACAAAAACTCTCATAATAATTTCCTATTTGATATGTGCTCATTATAGTGGGAGGAATATTTATTGTTTTTCTTTCGGTTATACGTATGGAATTTGAATAATTCCCCACAACGGTACTTATGTAACTTCGAGGTAAATGATGAACATTACACTACCTAACATTATCCACGTTGTTGATTCATAATAAATCGTAAGAAGCAATTAATTGAGATAATACGTTACACGTGTCAGCGAGAATTCCTTTAAAACTTTTCGTATGATTTTACTTTCCTTACAAGTTTTATTAATTAGTTTAGTAATGGAACTTCAGATAAATCTCGCGTTAATGGTGCTCATTAATAGCTTGCCAAGATTTGACTACTGGATGATAACGTGGATCTAGAAATAACTGTGAATAATCAGCCACGGATGAAATTATTCCGGAAATTTATAGGTTGAAAAAATTCTATGGAAGTGATGTCTTTATGAGCGCAAGTGCTTTGATAATTTCTATCTCACACGGAGGAAAACTGTAACGGTAGACGGTAACGGTTACTATATAAAGAATAGTAATTTGGTGACAGACATTTCAAAATTGTAATAAGTACCATTCAGAATCGGAACAACTAAGACAAATTGTTTACGTTATATATCATGAAAACGATAGGTTACACGGAGAGAAATTTATTTGGAAAGATTACTATTTTATTCATAAACTAGAACTGTTCGGAAGAATCAGACAATAACTCATAATATAACTCCTAATGATTGCTAGTTGTGATGGTCAAAATCGAGATCAATTGGGATTTTTATCATCACAACTGCCATGGCAATGATTAGGAGTTATATTATGAGTTATTGTCTGATATTCTTCCGAATAGTTCTAGTTCACGAATAAAATGGTAATTTTTCCAAATACATTTCTCTCCGTGTAGCATCGTAATCATCACCAAATCGCAAGTCAAGCGATGAGAACTGAAGCGAACGTTGATAAGTCCCATATATATTTTTATCCGTGCATAGAATCATCGGGATAATAAAAGAAGTTAAGTTTTTTGAGAATTTTACAGATGCAGCTTTCACGTCAATTTCTCATAATGATACCTTTAACATAAAATATCGAAAAAATATGACAGTTTTATAAAAATATGTTCTCAAGGCTCACGTAGAAGATGAATCAAAGATCAACTAAAATCTACAACTATGTTGAACACGAAGATGATTCACGGAATATTCTTTTTCGTAATCACGCTCGAAGTTTTGAAAGACATGATTTCGAAAAAAACGCATTCAAAGTTTTTGAAGAGAAAAACTGATTTACGCGAAACTTTTGGTTTTTGGTTTTGATATTCGTAATTCCTTGCGGCTGTGTTTTTTCGCATATGACGTGATTAATGGATCGCAACAAAATCAACATTCGAGCGAAACATATGTGAACGAAGCTTTGAGAATTGCATGCTGTAAGCGCTTATTTTGAATTGCTTCAGTTGCAAATCTATATTTGGAAGTATATTTGACTTCAGTTGAAACAGGAAAGGTCATAAACCAGGTGCTCCCCCACTTCATCGAATAAGATTTGACTGATTATTGGTTATAAATCCTGATAAACGTATGTTCATCATCTGGAAATCTTTGAATATACAGGATGACCCGAGTCGGGTGGATTATATTTTCAAGGACATATTCTGCAGCCAAAGTGCGATAATTTCCCGTATGAAAGAAATTTTTTTGGGGCAAATCGCTTAAAAAGCGTTGTGTGCTGCATATTTGAACTTGACACCATTCGCTGAGTTGGAACACGGTGGATCTCTAGAAAAAAATAAATCAAACTATCTTGTCATGCTTTGTTCCAGAGCTATAACAATTTAAAGTTGTGGATTTCTGATTGGATAAAAGCCGAAAGATTTCAAATCGCTATAACTTCGAATTGAAAAATAACAGGGTAGTTTAATTTTTCCTCCAGAGATCCGTCGTGTTCCAACTTATCGAATGGTGCCAAGTCCAAGTATATAGCACACAACGCTTTTGGGCGATTTGGATTTGAAAAAAAAATCTCAAAATGCTTATATCTCAAGAACAAAGCCTCCAATAAATGTTCATAAAAATGAAATTTAATCTACCCGATTCGAGTCACCCTGCATATCCTTTAAATATAATTTACATATAATTTTGAAAATTTTTCCCACACGGAAAGAAGTTCAAGATTTTAATCCAATGTAGAATAGGAAAATTCCCATGTTTTGTGATTAGATAAATGTTTCAATACATATAATAGACTCTTATTGATCTGATGAGTAACCCCACAAATGCTATGATTCAACTTCAACGCGATAGTTATATAATAATATAAGTCGCTCAACGTTAATTTGTTAAATTCCATTAACTCCTTTGTATTTTCAAGATACCACGTCATGCAGAGAATGCTTAATGTTTCATTTTACGTATCATTGATTTATAGGATGTGGATTAGGAATCCAGAAATTGAAGCTAAATCTCTTAACAAAGGAGATTTTTCGAGCACATTTATTCTATCGATTACATAGCACTTCAGCTATAACAAAAAATCCTTCAGAATTCAATTAGTATGAACTGACGTTCGTGCGACATTCCAATATTCAATGTTTGGCAGGCTCTAAGTATTTCGAATGAAGCATTGTGTGAGGTATATTGTTATTTTCTTTTGCTATTTCTCCCTCTGGAGGTACGTTTGATTCCTTCCTACAGGCTATCGCAAACGTCTTATTTGACGCTTTTACAATTACCTTCACCTGTAAAAACCTATGCTCACCACTACGAATCTAATGCAGTATGTTGATGTTCGACGCACGAATGTTACTAACTACGGACGATGTCATGCCAAGAACTGTAAGCACCGTGAAATCGATGTCGATACATGTAGGCAGACCACCAACGATCTAAACATCTTACAACCTGCGGTAACCATAATCCTGGTCGGAAACAAACAAGGTAATAGAAGTTGTTGGTTTCCGGGGAAGAGTATCACGACCACAACTTGCAAAGTCCGTCATCAGAGTGTATTGTCATCTTAACGAGAGTAATTCTCCATAAGTTACTTTGTACTGATGTTATAAAAATCATTTTTGAACACTCTTCGATTGAAATGTATTTTTGATATCGTATTTCTATACTTGGAAGAATTTTTAGTCACAAGATCAATGAAGAATTAATTCGTTTAATTCAATTAGTATTTTCAACTGCTCGAATTGCAAACGATACAATCGCCTGATTTTCCTCAATATGGGTGATTCTAAGTTAAGAGGTCCAAAATCTGCAGGTTTTTGGCAAATAACAAAACCTATTTGATTCACGTTATTCCATATGGATTAGCTTATTCAGTGGTAACTTATTCATGTCCTGAAGATGGTCAACCAATTTATTCATTTTTCATGATTTTACAAGAGGCCAGGGGAGAGACAAAGTGTCTAAGGGAGATTTCACGCGATACATCCAACATTATTTCATACAAACTGACGTCAAACTATGAATTTCAACAGCCAAACTCAATTGCAAGCCATATCTGTACCGAAAAAATTGAGCGCAATACGATAATCAGAAATTTTTATTTTGTCTCTCCCCTGGTCCAAGTATTTCTCCTGGCCTCTCGTAAAATGACGAAAAATGAATAAATTGGTTGGCCATCTCCAGGACATGAATGAGTTACCACTAAATAAGCTAATCGATATGAAATATCGTGAATCAAATGTGGATGAATATTTTTTATCCCCCTTATAGTTAATCAGTTGGCCAGGGGCGAGATGACAGGGGAGAGACTTTTTGGGAGAAATTTTGCGATTAAAAAAAAAAGTAGACTTTCGATTTATTTGAAAATTTGACGAATTGAGAACTCAACTCATCACAGTGTATCGCAAATAACGACAATAATTGATTAGTCATTCTTCGTGGACAATAATTGACCAGGGGAGAGACCGTGATTACCGAACCAAGTTCACAAATCACGTTTACACATCAGAAAAAGTAATCAACGACGATTGTTGAACGATTTAATCGATGTTGGTTATCAACTTAACATCATTTTTCACTCTATAGAGATGAATAGAAAATGTCACGAAATCTTCCAATGATTATTTATGAATATTCAAAGTATACCAGGGGAGGGACATCAAAGTTGAGAGGCAAAATTTGAACTGGAAAAAAATCACTTCCGAAAAATATGTTCTTAGTTTCAATCCTACAACACGATCATGTGTTGATGGAAGTACATACACATGAAATATTGTAACAGTATGATCGGAATAGGATCTTGTTTATCAGTGATTTCTTTCTACAAACGAGGAAGGGACAGGCCAGGGGAGAGACTTTTTCATGTTTAAGGTGCTATTGTGACTACATTAAGTAAAATCAGGTGATGAATTTGAGTGACCATAAAGGAGACGGTGAGTTTTGAGAGATAATAACATTATTTCGGAAAAATTTATGAAAAAATGTGGTTTTTTCATCGTGGACGTCGAAAATACCTCTTAACTTAGAATGACCCATATGTCAGTTCCTCAAATTATTCCTAATACACAAGTCGACAACAAAAATTTTGTCTTCTGGGCTTCTGTTCTCATGCATAAATTCTGATGCCAGGCCTCGAAAAACACAAAAGTATCCATTCTTAGCTTCTGAAGTTTGCTTTCATATGATGGAAGATTACAATTGGGGTTTGATACGAGAAAGTCCATACAAACATAAAAAAAACCACCAAAAATGTCCATTTTTGAACTAGATTTTGTATTATTTTACATTTGTATGGTATTACTAATCCTCACTCTTAAATTGAAAAGACTTCGATGTTCAGCAAAAATTTTTCTGATTGTAATTTATGGTGGAATTATGAAAAAATCAGTTATTTTTCTTAAAATTCAAAAACTTGCTTTGGTTTCTACAATAAAAGCAAACTTTGATGAAAAAGATTATTCTTCCCGCCATTAGTAACGTAGAAGAAAACAAAATTCGACATTCAGAAGTGAGATCCAAAAATTGTGTTGACCGGTGATATCATTAGAAGGCAAAGAAGATCATTGAGGACATTTATAAACAATTTTCATCAAACGTATCTATGATAGAGTGGCACAAAATAACCGACTATTTTTCATTTTCGTCTCTCGTATGGAAATACAGGTTAGTTGAAAAGTTTTGAAAGCGACACCTATCAACCAGTACAGGAATCGAAGATTATACGCTATTTTTATATTCCATCCTTCATTTGAACACACATACAATTTTATTCCGATCTGTCAATTCATTCTTTGTTTACAAGCCATTCGAAGTTGACGTGTCAGGGTATTTTGTGAAAATGGAAAAATCCGAATATCGTGCAGTGATAAAATTCTTTGTTTTGGAAGGTTTATCAGCGACAGAAATTCATACTAAAATGAAGAAAGTGTTGAAGGAATCTGCTCATTCATTTCCAACTGTAAATCGATGGGTTTTAGGGTTTAAACGTGGTCGTACAAGCGTTGAAGATCAATCACGTAGTGGACGTCTAAAAAGTGCAACGAAATCAGACATCATTGAGCAAGTCTATGATATTGTTTGTAAAGATCCGAGTTTGACTAAGCGTGAAATTGCTGATACCATAGGCATCTCGGATGAACGAGTACTCCATATTTTACACGAAGAATTACATATGCGAAAGCTTTTTGGAAAGTTAGTGCCGCATTCGTTGACAATTCAACAAAAACTGAATCGAAAACAAATTTCTCAGCGTAATTTGGAGCGTTTTAAGCAGAATAAGACCGATTTTTTGCGTCGTTTCGTAACTGTGGACGAGAATTGGATCTACCATCATGATCCTAAACTGAAACAAGAACGTTTACAGTGGACTGAAGCTAGTTGTTCAGCTCCAAAACGGGTGAAGTCAGAACGATCGGCAAAGAAGGTTTTAGCATCGGTTTTTTGGGACGCAAAAGTGGTTTTGTGGATTGATTATCTCGAAAAAGGTAAAACAATTAACTCTGAATATTATTGCAACCTTTTGGACCAGTTGGATGAAAAAATTCGTGAAAAAAGACCCGGTTTACGGAAGAAAAAAATCATTTTTCATCAAGACAATGCACGTGTTCACAGAAGTGTTCTGGCGATGGCTAAACTGAACGAATTGAAGTACGAATTGCTTGAACACCTACCGTATTCACCAGATTTGGCTCCCTCCGACTATCACCTCTTCGGAAATTTGAAAAACAATTTCTTCGTGGAAAGCGTTTTTCGTCGAATGAAGAAGCTATTGCAGCTGTGGAACAGTATTTTGCGGAGCTTCCGGAAAATCATTACAGAGATGGTATACAATTATTGGAGGATCGTTGGAATAAGTGTGTTGAAGTTGAGGGAGACTATATTGAATAAAAAAGATAATTTCATTAAAAAATACACATTCTTTCATTTTTGCTTTCAAAACTTTTCAACCAACCTGTATATCAGTTTTTCATGTTTCAAGAAGAGTCTTCTCCAAAGATCAGCTCGAGAAAAACATTTGTCAGGGAACGCTCAAGATTTTCAAGAATACTAAGAACAGCCAACATCTATTTTTGTATCAATTTTAATCTTTTTATCTTGTTGTAGTAAAATTTATTACTCAGAAAAAAAAATTGAGTTCCTCAAAGTTACAGCTCGAAATGTTCATTCTCAAAGATTGCTCAGAATTGATGAACATTTTTTAATTCATTTACTGGCTTACGAAAGAAATTCAGCAACGGTGTAGAAGTGCAGTTTTGTTATTGAAAACCAACCATCATGTTGATGTATCGTGATACCCCTGCCACTCGATTTTCAAATTCATTGCTTTTGATGTTTTCCTGTTTAATCCAAATTAAACTTGATCTTGAACAATTCGATCAATTCAATTGATTTTTAAGGTGCTGGTTAAAAGTAAAAGTACATATCGAATGATGGTATGAATTTTGAAAAGTCACTCGAAAAAATGAAAATCAATAAGTTCGAAAATGTTTATAAATTTTGAGCGATCTTCAAAAGTAAATATTTTGAGCTGTAACTTTGAGGAAGTTACTATTTTTTTAAGTACTAAATTTTGAGATAATTAAAATTGAAGGATACAAAAAATGAGGTTTTTAAAATTCTTGGTGACCGTTAAGAAATTTCTTTCCGAGCTGATCTTTTGAGAGGACTCATAAAATATGAGAAATTAACATATGTTCATACGAGACACAAAAACAGAAAATAGTCGGTTTTTTGCGCCAGTCTAACATACAAGGTTTGTTAAACTTATATACAAATTTTATATAAATTCTATGGAATCATTCTTTGAGACACATATACATATTATTATATGCAACCCCTCCCATTATATGCATCTTCTGTACAATTACTTCAAAATATTTCATTGATACAATGTAATCTTATTATTCATTCCCAAATAGAATGATTCTGATCCTATGATTATTTTTATAAATTATCGCTCATTCAAAAAATATGTATTTTCTTGTTTCATGTTTTATATGAATTTCAATCGCAAATATGCATAAGCTTACAGTATTGTTGGAATATGAATGTATCGCGGATTAAAATAATAGAACATGAAGCTTGAATATACAACAACAAAAAATGTACCTCTCCGCTCATCTTTCAAATGATAATACTGATATTTTATTCGAAGCACGAGTATTACAGAATTCAACGGATAAATCAAATGAAAAGAAGAATTAATCAAGACGAATCGTAAGATATTCATATATAGATGTTGTAAATTCATAGATCTATTTATATAGAAATAGTAGAATGACATGAGCATGGTCCTGTTTAATGCATAAGATTTTTTCTGGTAAGCAACTTGCGAGGAAAACAAGCCAGGATCAAACCTGTTTTGCAAAACGCTCTCTGGTTCGTGTCTAGATGAACGATCTTTTCACACACTAAAATGATTTCCCAGCTCTTATTGCGTAAAAAAGTATTATTTATCGATTCATTTTTCTCATGTGAGGTTCAAAAATGATTAATGTGGATAATTTGATACTCTCCTACTGAAATATGATTCGATTACACTGAAATTGAAGTTGAAATAATTTTCATATTTTTTAAATACTTTAACTGAAACTGAATTCAAGTGTAGATTGTTTTTCATACAACATTTGTTCAATTTATATCATTTAGTATATTACTTACTGGAACTTTGATTTGTCGAATTAATCGCTCCTCAATTATAAAAGTCTTCAATAATTGCTTGCTCTTTAAAAACGTACAGGGAGTGAGAAAAATTGTGATTGTTGTGTTAAAATCAAGTAATTTACTACTTGTCATGTTAATATCGCTGCATTATACACACTGTAAAAAATAATCGGAATTTTCCTATACGCAGCATCCCGAAAATTCCGGTCATCGGATGGGAAATCAATTTCCGAAACATGTATATGAAATTTCTCATAAATTTAACTGAAAATTCCAAACTTTATGGGATTTTTACTATCATTTTGCAGTAAATTTCCGGTAAAATACCGAAAATTCCTAACGCATGTATGTGTTAATTACTTCCGAACATTTATGTGAAGTTCCCCATAGAAATTTTTTACAGTGCAGTGAGAAGAAAGACGTACTTTCTGATCCGGGCAAGAATAGTGTCAATAGTGCAATGGAGTACTACAGAAATTGGGAGCAAATGTAGATTGTGAGTCATTTCACATCTTTCCATGCCAACGTTTACTGTATTTTCATCAAGGTAGAAATGAATTTCCACTATTCAAACACAGATTTGACAAAATTTTGGTTTCGAACACCAAAGGGGGCCGTCCATAAACTACGTGGCCCTGTTTTCGCAACTTTTTAACCCCCCGTCCCCCATGTAGCTCTACCGTGGCTTTTCTTTGACCCCCCCCCCCACCCCCCACGTGGGAACGTAGTTTTTCACGCTCAGCTAAATTCATTTCAATCAAATGAATTTTTATTCAAATATAAAATGACCCTAATAAAATTGAAATTAACTAAAATGAAAGATTTATTTTATTGAAATAAAATTTCTCTCATTTCAAATGAGATTCACTTGCACGGAGAGAATTAAATAGTAATGATTCCGATGTGAAATTTCCAAAGGAGAATACATCGTAACGATTACGATGTTTCGTAGTACTGACTACCTCGAAAACAAGTGATGCCTACGTTTTATGCGATTTCTCGTGATAACAACTCAATCAGCGGCATGTTTACATCGCAATGTTTATTATTTAATTCTCTCCGTGTGCATGAAGAAGGATTTTATTTGATCCAATAAAATATATATTTGGGGTATATTCAAATGGATCATTTTTCTGAATATTTATATAGAATTTTCTTCCGAGTACAACATAAATAAAAAAACACGTAGCTTGGAACCCCCCCCCCCCCATGTAGCCTAACGTAGCATTTCATCTTACCCCTCCCACCCCCTATATTGGCCACGTAGTTTATGAATGTCCCCAAGAACAAAGATAAAAATAAAACTTCTATTTTATATTTCAAAATACAATAATGTCCTTTCGAGACAACTTCAGTTCATAGAAAACTTCTTCTTAACACTTCAAAACTTGTAATAACATCTTTAACGATCTTGTACTGTCCTATTTTAACTTCGATACGAAACTGGATTGAAGTATGTAACTTGGTACGAGGAAAGAACCCTATTCCAGGCCGATATTATTCCCAGAACGGCCATTCGAGTCTAGTACCACTTTAATAACTTACATCCAGACAGTGGGATCGAGACACACAGCTTTATCTGGTGTACCATTGTCTCCACTACCGATAGAACGTTTTTTGTACTCATTGATACTGGTAACAAAGGCACGCCTAATCTTCCCGTTTCCTTTTGATCAAATCTTACTCTTTTTGGCTGCATGAACAATGAAAGAATCACTAATGAAAAATATAGCGAATGAAAGGACTGCTTCAATAGTCATCATTTACACAGTTAGATCATTAATATCGTTTAGGCAATGAATTCCGAGAAAAGTGATTCGTTATTAATTGAAATGAAGTTGTAAATCACATTCCTGTGTGGTTCATGTTCAAAACACGGATGAAAGCAAAGATTTGAAGATAAGGAATGTCTTGATGTTTGTTTTAGAACTAGTACTTTTTTCATCCCATTTATGTAACATAGAGATGCCTTGGAACGACACATCGATCAAATTATAACAATATTTCATTCCATCGTACGTCGCTCGATAGAAATTTACTCGATAGTAATCGTAGAACAATTTTACTCTCCCTCAAAATTTAATATTCAAATCCCACGAGTTACGTGATGAAACAACAAAAATTCTGAACAAAAAAAACTGTGTATCCGAAGATAAAGTAAGATCCTGTAACAGAAGCAGGTTTCAGGTGGCTCAATAATCTGACGTGAATAATATTTCTTGTTAATAAATAATTGTTATTGTAAAATAAAATTCAACTAATCGTATTAGAATTTCATAGAGCGGAAAGAGGAAGGGTGTCGGTAGGTTAGGTTTCTTATTTGCATTTGTAACGACTAATAAGAATAATTCGAACACTGAATTAATCCTTCAGCATCATGCTTGACGCGTGGAGAGATAAACGAACTAAGATAAGTCCTCTACCCCGAAGCACTTATAAGCTTCTCTCGATTCCTATATCTATACACGTATAAAAGCTTATAAAGATGTGTATGTTATATTTCTTTATTTCATCGTGAAACAGGACTTATACGGAACGATCGAGCATCGGTAACTGAATATTTTAATTGAATTAATTTTCTTGATTTGAATTCCACCGCCGCCGTAGCTGTCGCCTCTGTCGCGCGTTGTGGTGAACGATTTTTCCGTCACTACGAGCGCGGCACAACTTGCCAGATAAGAAACTTGTTTCGATCCCTTTCCCGATGTGATTAAAAAGAGAAGGAAAAAAGGCATATAAGACGCGTGTACTCGGTGCTCTCGTTACCTCTGCTTATCCTCCCCTGTTCCCCGTTCGATTAAATCCGATGACTGGTTGGCATCGAAGATACTTGTTATACACGGCTTTGCATGCGCGTACGTATTCATAATCGTCGTAGGATTTTTGTATTGAACTTTCTTCCCAGCGGGAAGCTACTTTGATTATGACCTCGAATTGATTTCGTATCGGTTAAGCCCTTTGTTTATCATCAAATTTCTCAATTACGAGGATTACCATCGAGAGATATACATATAACGTGAAATTTATTCTTAGGAATACTCACTTTGATATTCGGCAACCGTGGGTGATGTTTGGGAGTTTGAATTGGCACTGGTCGTCGTGGGTGGAGGTGGTGGGGGTGGGGGTTGAACGGCACCTAGACTTCTGTATCCCTCGTCGGATACTTCGCTGCAATTATCCGAGTGTTCTCCGTCACCTCCTCCTCCGTTGTGCGGAGACTTCGTATTTGCACCGTTCGTATCTTTATTGCTATTATAACTCTCCAGGACGGGCTCTTCTTTGATAATGGCAGGTGGACTTGGCGTTGGACTACGACTACAACTCGAATCTTCGCGACATTTATAATTATAGATGGTTGGTTCGTATTTCGGCGTATCATCTTTCTCCACCAATCTTTTGGCTACCCCGCCCTCGACTACGTAACGCTTCGCGAATTCTTCCGAAGGAGAGGCACTTTTCATTTGTTCATTTTTCTTCTGCTCCTGAAAGTTAATACACAAAACGTTCACGATAAACATCATTTTGGCATTTATGGATATAATCTGTCCATAATACGTCAACTTCCAGTCGAATACTTTCAACAACCCTAACTTTTCTATAAATTACGTTTGTATTATTTTTATCGAATGACTTATCCTATTCTCCAATCTCTCCCGTCACTTTTACTGATTGTTGCCCGAAGAATTATACACGATTCTGAATTATTTCTCGAAACATTCTATCAAGTGTTCCGAGAAGGCAGCTTTCGATACGTAGATACGAATCTTATAATGGAATGAAGAAATTATTCATTTCAAAGAAATCTCACGATTGTTTTATTCCGTAGAATCGAATGGGATACAAACGTAGGCATAACTACTTAATAATAAAGAGTACCGTAGTTTCATCATAAATGTTTCCTCTCTCTATCGCTTCCGGCTGACACGAACTTCGACTTACCCTGGCGTTATGCGTCGGCGAACGAAGATCCTCGTGCAATGACCGTTTCGATGGTGAATCTGAGTTCGTGGATGATCCGATCTTGACATGTTGCTGATCCAAGTGTTGTTTGGGTGTCGGACTTCTAGATCTTAGTCTCGCCTTGGGCGTCGGCGACCTCGATCTCTGTTGCTGTTGCTGCTTACCGAAATCGTTCGTCTGATGATGATGGTGACTCGGACTGTTCAAGAATTTCCTCTGTGGCGTGGGACTTCTCGAACGATTTATCTTCTTAAGTTGTTCACCGCCGCCGCCACTGCCGCCAAGCTGATGTGGTGTAGGCGATCGGGAGCGATTGTTGGAAACGCTTCTGGGCGCGTTAAGTTGTGGCGGACTCGATTGTTGCTGATTCTGCATGGCAACGCCGGTGCACGAACCGACGCTCGATGCGGAACTCCTTCTTGTTCTGGGAGGTGATCTACATTATTTGAGAAAAATCAAAGATTGAACACAAGATTCAGCGAGTTTACTTGTTTTCTTTTCGATATATTGATTCTTTGCTTTCATTCCACTACTTCCACCCTATCCTAAAAACGAAGGTAAATAATACATGAACGGGTGCAATGGTTCGTTCGTATATACTACTTTAAATTACTAGAATTAATTTTCAAGTACATGAAACCTATACGTAAATCTTTCATTATTTTCTTCTAACGATTGATCGATTCAGAGAAAATGTCCATGAAAATTGGTATCACATCTAATCACAGTCTATGAAAAATCTTTTAAAAACTTCGGGAGTATTTGAAAATAATTTTCAAAGAACGCTTGAAAATTTATCATGAACTAATACACGGTACTATTCAGAACTAGAATTCATTTGAAACATCCCAGAGTTATTTGGGGGAGTATCATTCTTGGTTTCATAAAGCAATGCACTGGGAAAAAAGTATTTCACATTTATTGTCAACTATTACACGGAGAAAAAAGAATTCACTATGACAGTGAAACCTGATTTTGCCGGGTACCCTTTGCTGGAGCAGCAATCCAAGTGCCATCACAGCAATCCTGTTAGCTATTATCTTATTCCGTATATGATACTAAAAATTTCGCTAATTCAGCAAAAAATTTGCTGTTTCAGTCAATGATCTTGCTTTCTCAACAATTCAGTTAACTGCAGTAGCAAATTGTTTGCTAGGTTAGCAAAAAAATCTGCTATTCTATATATAATACCTCGATTTGCTGCGTTAGTAAATTTCTTTTCTCAGTGTAACCAATCTTATTCAACCCAGTTTAAGGTTCCTACAACCCTGCTGCAAGGGTTTTGTAAGTTTATATCCTTGTCATGTGTCAACTAGAAAGCTTGTCTGACGATATTGCAACGACGTTAAATCGCTGTCTGCACCCAGAAAAATTTGCAGTCATTTCAACTGATCAATTGATTGGAAAAACACAACGACTGCTTTTTATGCTCAATTCAACCATTTTTTTCAATTGCAATAACTAATTTCTTGGTTATTCCAACTAAAATGCTACAGTTGTCTTGATTCTGTTGATTCAGCTGATGCGAAATTTCTGCAGTGTGGGAATTAGGTGTTCAAACAAACTCTTTTCTCAGTGTGCGAAGTCAAAACACTGAGAGGACGAAATATTCAGCAAGTTCGGATGAATTTCTATTGAATCAATCAAATATTTTATATTTTACAAAAAATTCTGTCGATGAAAATGGATATTCAATTGATTTCCAAGCTGATTCATTTGAAATGTTCTATCAATTTGTAAATAAATCATAAATAATTCAACTATAGGACTTTGTAACACTATCACATCACTGATGACATTGTGGGATTTAATATGTACAATTATGCTTCTATTGTGAGCACATGATGCATATGATGCGAATGGTGGATCAAATGTGATCGCTATGAAGAGAGAAGTCAATTTCTGAATCAACAAGTGGTGAGAATAGTCACCATGAATAGAAACAAAAATAACCAGTCGTTTGTTCCGATTCCAATAAGAGTCTGTAATCATGAGCATTCTTGGAATTCATAACAGTCACGTAGGAACAACAAAATCACAGGCAATCGACTTAATCGTTTCAATATTTTTTTTTACTTCACGTCATAATGACTAAAAATCTCAGAAAGATTATCAACAATTATTCATGAATGAATGGGTATCATACGGGTTCGTCATCGCTATCATCATCATGATAAAGTAATCATGAGTCTTATCAATGTTTTGATGAAATCCTCCAATCTTGTCTATTATCCTTCATTGATTGGGTTAATCATTCAATATAATCACTTAGTCTGTCGTCAACTATAAAATTATCTCTTTAATGGTGGGAATAATAAAACTCAAGAAATTCACGTATCAGGGTGTTTTGTAGCTGGGGATGCGATCAATTAAAAATTCAAATTCAATAGAATGGCCAATAAAAGACACGGAGGAATCCAAGAATATGAATTTAGTATAAAAGAATCAATTTGAAACTTCATAATAATGTTGGTTCGATTGATGATATCATTATCTTGTTCTTTCCGCGTATTCTCAAGTTGTAGAAGTCAACTTCAGTTGATCGTGAATCATATAATGGAATAACGGTTTCAGAAACATTTCCTACAAATTGTAGTCAAAATTACTGGAACTGTAATAGTGGATAGTTCATTGTAAATTGGGAAGTTACTTTCAAAAGAAGAAGAATAATAGCAATAGTTCACCAGAAAACGTAATTTCCATTGCATAGAAGACAGGTATGAAACAATTTTCGATCTCTACATTGCATTTTTATAAACTCCATGTGGATGAATAGGGAACCTGAATATCGCGCTTTGAAGGTAAAGGATTATCACGCAACGGAGAAAATGATCAATTTCTCTCATCCGAAATAAGATTGAATTAGCCTCCACTGTAAAATCAAATTCCTTATGAAAATTCAAAAAATGTGAATTTTCAGATAAATATTTCTGAATTTTGAGAAATTTCAACTCAATTTTGGAATGTACAATGCACGGAGAGAAAAAATTTGCTAACGTAGCAAATCGAGGTATTATATATAGGATAGCAAAATTTTTTGCTGACCCAGCTGAAAATTTGCTATAACAGCAATCGTGTTAGCTACGACAGCAATTTTTCAGCTGTGGCAGCATAAAATGTTTGCTCCGCCAGCAAATTTTCAGTATTATATACAGAATAGCAAACAAATTTTGCTGGGATAGCGAACATTTTTTGCTGCCACAGCTAAAAATTCGCTGTCGCAGCTAACAAGATTGCTGGAACAGCAAATAGTTTGCTGTCACAGCAAAAAATGTGCTGCTCTGGCAAAAGGGACCCAGCAAAAGTAGATTTCGCTGCCACAGCGAATTCCTTTTCCTCCGTGTGAGAATGCGGTCAAGTGTCTTGAAAATTGAGCAAAATTTCTCTACAAATTACGGTTACATTCCCTGAAAAAAAATGTCTGTAAATTTTTTTTACAACAACAAATCTGAATTATCAGGAAGTTTTTCTGAATTTGCAGATGTATTCTCGAAACTTATCCATATTATTCTCAATTCTCAGAATAAATCTGAATATTCAGAAGAAATTGTTGATAATTCAAACCTGTTGCTGTTAAAAATTACAGAAACGGTCCGAATTTTCAGAAAATTTTTTACAATTTGTGAATTTTGAGAAGGAATTTTTTCACAGTGCATTCTTAGACTGGACAAAAATTTCCTATTGAAGAACGATATTATCGAAGCTTCAGTTTTTGAGATATGAATTTTTCAACTCACCCACACCGGAAAAAATAATATATTTGAACTAATGAATTGGAGTGTGCTTGGATAAAATCGTGCGTTAACACACGGAGACGAATGCACCTAGAAAGGATAGTAATCTTTAATAGAAAATTGGAGAATATTTCTTAAAATCTGAGAATATTTCTTGAAATCTAAGAATTTTTCTTAAGTCCGTAATAAACATAAAACGGTTCAGATTTCTCGTGAATATTGCTCGAAAAACAATGAAAAATTATCAATACTTAACAAATCATCAAAACAAATATGAAGTTCCCAAAAGTCGCGCATGAAATTTTACAAAGTAAGTAACAAAATTTTGGAATCTTATTTTCAAAATACAGAATTTTGTTATTCACTTTGTAAAATTTCATTCGCAACTTTTGGAAACTTCATATATGTTTTTATGATTTGTTAAGTATTGATAATTTTTCATTGATTTTCGAGCAATATTCTAGAGAAATCTGAATCGTTTTATGTTTATTACGAACTTGAGAAAAATTCCTCAGATTTTAAGAAATATTCTCCAATTTTCTATTAAAGTTTACTATACTTTCGAGCTGCATTTTTCTCCGTGCAGGAATTTTTGTTTCCAGTCTGAGAATGCATTCTCAACATATCTTGCATCAAATAGGAAACATTCAGTACGTTCATTATTGAATCTCGGAGAGTTTCCAAAATGTTTCGAAGAACTGTTTTTTGAAATTTGCAGTTCAGGTTCTGTATCGCGATAGATTAAGTACTAAAAATTGATTCCTGGACATTTTAGATTTTTTCATGGATTCAGTTTAGAATAATTTTATATAGAAAATGTTAACTCAGCCGGCACGCTGATATTTCTCCAATATAAATTAAAACCTCTCTATCATTCAGAGAAATTATCATGTTGATCTTCTGAACCTTGGAAGGGTACACACGCAGCTACAAATTTCCCTTTCTAGAAGTTGGAACATCCCTAAGACCCTATCTTGATCCGAAGATTCTCATTTCTATCAGAGTACTAGGTTCATCATATCACAAAAAAAATACTCTTAATTTGACTGAAAAGTTTTTTCCCCGTGATAATCAGTGATCTGAACTACTGTTATTTTTCAATCAAACTATAAATTTTAATTTCAAAAGCAATTACCTTTCGTAATGCACCTGCGCGCTACCAAGATCGAATGACCCGCCAGCTTTTTGAATTAGTTTTGCCGATATCATGGAACGATGAGCTGAAAAAAAGTGAGAAAACAAAAACCAGATCATGAAATGGTTCATTGATATTATCAAATACGTTGATAAGAGTTCGTATTGATGTTTTCATTCGCTATCCTAGTGAAAATATGTTTCCAAAATTTCTCCAAATCGTTCAATCTCCCAAAATTCGTGAAAATTTTGAGGAAAAATTCTAGAGGTGGACTCGAGACTCGAGTAAAACCAACAAAACTCAACTTCACCAGTTTCGATGCAAGATTCGTTGCGTCAATGTACAACTATTTGAAGAATGAGATGGAAGAAAATTTGACGAAAAACTTTTTTCAACTTTGAATTCTAAGGTTGATTCCAAACTGTTGCAGTCTCGAAAAAGATCTTGTCTCGTCTCGTCTTGGTCTTGAGCGGAGAAAAATTGTTTTATGTTCTGTTGCAAGCGATTTCACCCTCTCAGACGTCTTATTTCCAACTAATCCATGCCCACGTTTGACTTGATATGCAGGTTTGTCTTTGAATATCGTCAAATTGAATGATATTCACTATTCTTGAATTCCGCTCAAGAGTCTCAAAGTCCACCTCTAAAGGCATTTTCGCAGATTCCCAATTTTTCACGGAAATCTCATTTCATTTATGAAACATTCAGAATTCCTCTGTTCATATACAAAAGATACAAATGTGCTGGAGAAATAATTTACTATGTTGAATAAAACTGAACAATAATTGATACAAATTCAAATAAAGAGCAGGATAATAAATAGTACACTGAAAAAGAAATTTCTTCCAACCAAATAAATAGTTTATTTGTCCTCTCTCTACAAAATATTTCTGAGGATTAATGGAATCTTCAATCTAATCAAATAATGGAATACTTGCCCCGAATAAACTGGTCTTCGATATAAATAATTTATTCCCTACAAGTAATCAATTCTTGCATTTAATGGAATATTCAATTTCTACAAATGAATATTTTATGGAGAGAGGACGAATAAATATTTTTCCCAGTGTATGAATTTATTTATTGAAATTTTCCTTCCCAACTCCTCTCGTTTCAATAGATCCCATTCACCTCGATATTAATTCACCAATTCGAATCAGTGAATTTCACCAGTAAATCAGTGTTTAACAATTGTCCAATGATTCTCAGTGCTTTATTCTCACCATTTGACGTATTTTAAACTATTTTTGAACCGTCATTATAACGTTATGGTATGTCGAATCAACGGAAGAATAGATATTACCAATCAACAACGTGGGATTTTTGATTGTTTTTGACGATCTTCAAACGTATGTGTCTTTATCTGGGAAAATTTTGCTCATAATGTCAATAATTCAAGAAACATCGGAATCTTTTCACGAGGAATTTCGGAGAAATATCTCTACTAGGATACATGCATACATTGTAAAGATTAATCAGAATTTGCTTGTATACAGCAACCATAAAGTTCCAAATATTAGATGGGAAATCAACCTCTGATACATTTGTTAAAAATCTTCCATAAATTTATGAAATTCTTACCATCATTTTATAGTAAATTTTATAGTAAATGTCAAGACAAATACGGAAAATTTCTAACGCATTTATTTGTTTCATACAAACATAGAGGGATTTTGTCATCGAAATTTTTCACAATGTTGACATAAAACCATTGAGAATTTGAATGTTTATAACACAGGATGCCGTTGAAGGGTCAATTGTTTGAATACGTTTAACAGATTAAATCATAACGCTTCTATTCACGATACTCACATGTTCTACATCTGCATGGATCGTGTTTATCTAAATAATGGCTGAGGGTATCCCAACCTCCTCCAACTCGCACCATCACGTGGCTTCGTAGAATTCGCACGAAAATTAGAACCTTTGTGTCGCCAATGCGATATTTACCCTCTGATACCCGTATCATTGGGAATTGTGTGGGACAGCTGCATCGTTCGACTAAATCACGGACCTGAAAGCAAAACGTAATAAACCATGTCATTTGATATGTAAACAAGTGAGTGATTCGGAGATTTGATCTGATCGAATTAATGTCATATTAAGCCGGTGATGAACAGGTATAAATCAGTGGATCGAGAATTTTATTCAAATGTGATTGTAGGACGATTTGAGGAAAGATGATTCATATGTGTATCGTTCTCAAATATTTATATGGAACTTTGTTTTTTCTCATCATGTTCGATGTATTTCAAAATTTGTGAACGTTCCATCAAACAGTATAATTCACTTCCATGACTCGTTGGAAATGTGTTGCCACTTTAGATTATCATTCATTCTGTTATTTTGTCTGCCAATGATGAACCATGCTTGTGCCAATGACAGGAAATCCATCATCGTTAACCATTCAAAACCATATCTGTCGTTTACTGGTAGCGCTCACATTTCTGGGCTATCTTTACGTTGCATTTCCTAGTAAAAAAAACTAATTCTGAGTTTATCTGTTTTTAATCTTCCAATCGTTTTTGATCGGTTCTTGATTATCAGAGATGCGTACACTAAGGTTGCACGATATTTTATATACAATTTTTATAAAGTTTTTATCAATATTTTATAAAATTCAATATAAACTGGACAAAGTTTCTATGAAAAATATCGATGCTGTGTAATATCGTGCACCTTTAGCGTACACTGCGAGCAAAGCGAAAATATTCGTTGTCAAAATCAACCATGTGGTGTTAAAATAACATTATAATAATTCTTGATTTCTATATATTTTCGCAGATCTTCGTTCTAATCAGAAATATGATTGATTCTCAATCTTTATCGTTCCAGTTTAACGAACATTATCGAAACTTGATGCAAGGAGGGAGATTAAAACATAGTTTACTCATTTCAAATATAACAAATTTTCGGTGTATTATTCATTATACTTTCTAATATGTGATATATGATAGATCATTGATTTCGATCGGATAGAGTATAAGACGTTTGAAAAGAATTTGTGCGACCGTGAGTTCTCAGCCTCGCTGGTTAGTGAAACGAACGCCCAGGGAGGGCGGTTCAAACTTACTTCCAGGAACCTCATTCCCATCTTACCGCCAATTATAAGATGAACACTATATTTTCCTTCCTTCCTTTCAAATCCTTTCCTGTCTTTCTTTCCCTCGAAAAGAAGAAAGTCAATTGAATTGGACTCCTCTTCCTTCTAGAGATCTCTTTGGGTCTCTTTTTTTCATCTTCTCTTGAGATTAAGATCGACGAAGCGGTAAGGTGTAATTGAAACACATCGATAATTATCAGTTTTTAAAATCATGCTCTTCTTAGAAGGAAAGCATATAATTCACACTTACGTCAGTGCAGATCATTATAAAGGATTTGATTATTCACGATCGAAATTCAGTTTCCTTTTCCTATGGATAAAATCAAATGATTTTCAATTCCTCGGTTTCCGTCGTGTACGGTCAAATTTAATTATTCGAAGCAGGAATCGATCGTGTACTTCTTCTTCCTCGGGAAGACGAGATTTATCGATATGCAAGTAAAGTACGTATGTGAATGAATATATATACGTATATAATCGAGAGTCAGCGCAACGCTCTAACTCAGGAACTCGATGCTGTTATCGATCCGTTCGATCGATCCTTTCGATCGGCCACTGGCAAATTGTCACATTGAGAACGACTGTTGTTGGTGGTGTGCGCCTTCACATTATTGATCATTCCTTCTTATCAACGCTACAAATCGCTCTATGGTACACGTACACGAGTAAAAATATACATACATCCTTCACCTACGAAAGCACCCACGATGAGATCTTTCTTTTATTTTCTATCATTTTTATTTTCACGATACAGGAAAATTATTCTTATCTCTAGGCATGGCACGTAACGTATAGCACGAGTGCATACATCTAAACATGAATTCTTGAAAAGTTAACGTAATAGGTACCACTTTGACGGACAAAATGATATGGGGGAAGGTTTTATCGAAGCGTTATATAAAATACGACAGCGTAATTAGTTGAAATGATTATTTGATATATCAATATACGTATATTATTTTCAATGTGCTTCCGGGATTTGATATCTCATACGCGATGACAAAGAATCGTGTCGACGATAAGACGTAAAATTGGTAACTTTCATACTTATAAGAGGGAATTATATATAAATATATTATTTAAAAAAATATTGAGCGCGTGCGATGATGATTATCGAACATGGCGAATATTATGGTGATTTGTTGATTTGATTCAAAATAAGCAAAAAGATGAGAAACAGAAATCACTGTGTACTGTAATGTAATTGACAAGGATTGATACCACCAAGGTATGGTTAAGTCTAAGTTCAAGACTGTACATGCTATTATACGAAGAAGAGTAGATAATATTGAATTCCATAATTGTTGGCAGCGTGGGTACACATAAGGAGTTCCTGGTATTGTCTCCTTGGGCTATTTGTATTCTATAATTATTCCTCGATTTATGGATACGATTGTTTATAGTGCTTATGAATTATTACTTTCTTCTGTAGAAGAAGAAAAATCAAACTTCCTTGTATGTCCTTCTGGAACTGAAGATGATAAAAGTAGCTGTTTCTTACTTTCATTTTTCTTCAATGTATTTCGTTCAAAGAGAAATATCTGTTATACTACCAATGTGAAAAATTCAACAACCGATGGTGTGAAATCAACAATTTTTCCACTAGGAAACATACCGAAATCATAGATTGATTGTACGATTATATCGGCGGTGTGGAAAAGGTCATTAGAACAATCTGTAAACATACAAACACAACTATAAATTCCACTATCCTTGGAGATTGAATTCTTTTCCTCTTGTTTCTTCCGATACATTATATTATTTCAATGTAAAGAATAATCCTCTTCTCCAGAACAAATATCTATAATTGCGATTGGATTTTTTTCCCTTGTGTACATATATGTTGCTATCCCAGTGTATTATTGATAGCACACCCTTATCGCCACAGTGGATCGAGCGTGATAAATATATATCATTTACTCGCGAACACCCACCAGCGGTCTTTTGACACCGGCATAGTGAAAATTATTTATTGCTGGACCACACGGCCTGTATTTATATCTCGAGATAGCCACACCGCTACAAGATTCTTGGTCACGGACCACTGCGGAAGAGCAAACCTCACTATCGACTATAACGGCGACACTTTTTACACTCGAATACAGGGTATATTAAGTACATCTCTCGATGATGAATAATCAACATTCGAATAAGGATCTAAAACAATGATCATCAAACAATCAATGTTTGACTCATTAGAAGATCTCAACATGACGCAGTATCAATATTTCAAATCTTGTTGTATTTGGTACCCTACCTTGCACACCTTCTTGTTTATTTGTGACATTCAAGGGACTTCAGGGGTGAATCGAATAATTCTATTCTTCTTACTTTCGGGGAATTATTATTGTACAATTGTTAGTACATCAAAGTACTTCTTCAAAATTTATGTCTCATAATTTCAATGCACTCTGCTGTTTTTACATACAAAAATAATTTTGTGAAATTTTTCTAAAATTCACTTCCGTTTCAACAATTTTCCTGATATAAGTTCCTAACTTTGACGCAGTTTCTATAATTTTTCACATAGTTAATACCATGAACGATGCTTCTCAATGACTCATCAAGGGTTGACTACTGATAATTTGGAACCAGAGATGGATTTGAGCCTAGGTTAACCTAGATCGTGGCCACATCATGGTTGACAGATCTGAGGAGCGACACCGCGAGATGACTTTTACATAAATTATAGAATTTATAAATCCACCTATGTATGGGTCCAGTAGCCAGCTAGAAAATGCCATTTCTCCAAATTGGACAATCGAAGGGCCTAACTTGGCCCAAGGCAGGGCTTGAGAAAACATAAAATCATATTTCTAGCTGAATAATCGCGGTGAATTAACGATTATGTGCGGAACTAATGTTCAATCCAGTAATAAGGCAAAATGATTCTCTCTTATGGTCAGAGCTTATGTTGTTTGAAGATGAGCTATCAATAGCGGATCATTGGACCATCCTGTACAAGACAACAACCGATCCTTCAATCCTTTCACTTGGAGCGTTGGTTGATCATAGATGGAAAAGAAGTGGCTAAATGTAAAACATGAATAGGTGACGGATGGAAAACGATTCAATGTTGAAACATATATAGATTCAAAAATTTTGTCTGGAATTTTCTTAATCGATTTTCAAGAATCCACAGATTCCTTCATCCTGTTCTCGTTGTTTCAACGTAGAGTTTCCCATTTATCTCCCTTCTTGACCACATTTTTGCGATTTATTTCGTATCACGCCTCTCAGAAATTTGAGATAACGCCAAAATATATCTTTTGACGTTAGATAAGATTTTCTGCAGACTACTAATCAATGCTCAACAGCATAAATCAGTGAGACTCGAAGAATTTTTTCAACTTTCACTGAATTTTGAGGATTTCACTATTCCTTCCCCAGCACGTCTGATTGGCAGGATGAGGGCAGGATGGGGGCCATACTGGACCAGTGTAGGCTCCATTCTACATACATGCTAGGGTTCTATAATCAATTTTCCTCTGTGTATATGGTTTATAGTCTCACCATATTACGTTAATTCGTACGATTTATTATCCAGCAACGTTGCAACTTTGTAATAAATTTGAAACACTATCTAGATGTCATACTTTTATGACAGATTCATATACAAGGGGAGAAGCAGAATGGTGTTCGAAGCAATCGGTAATCATTTTATCAACAGACATTGCTGGTTGAATGAGGAATATGAATCTTATCATTCTTCCAACTTAGAAAATAATATAATTACGAATTTTAAATATCCTTATTTTGATTGAGTTATCTTTGTGACTTTGATTAATTAAATACTGGTTTGAATAGGATACATGTTCAGATAATGCGTTCCTTTCGGAAAAACGCTGGTAAATCGTAGATTATTTCCATATAAATCATATGTACAGAGTTTAGACACATATTCCGTATATTATTTTCAGTTTCGTCCGTATGGATAGATAAGTATATCTAGTTTCGATATATCAATATGATGGATGAGCAGTAGAAAGTACAGGTTAGGAGCCGTGGGGGAAAGTTTGGTGTTTGCAACGATTCAATGACAAATTTTGAAAGAACAAAAGAACAAATGAACTTATTAAATTGATAGATTTGTAGCAGTGCCTGAAGGATTCGATGCACGAGTATTTTACATTTAACTCACTTATTGGGGAGAAAATATTGTGAAATATGAGAGTCATACTGGTAATAGTATGATTACTGTGGCTGCTTTCAGGCTGGTAACTATGTGGAAATTGAGATATATGGGTCCATGCTGGCGCAATACCGTTGCCAGAGGTGGTATTCCCAAATCAAGAAAATCACTTAGGGATCAGTTCATATACCAGTACTGATTCAGTACATCAAACGTGGGGCTAATGGAAATTTCAACACCTTAAGGCCTTAGGCCACCCTAGAATTTTCGAAAAATCGATTGTTTTTTCTTTGTTTTGAAGGGTCTTTCAAGGCCTCAAAACTGATGTCCCCAAAGATTATGGCCGAGAAAAATGTTCAAGACTCCATTTTCGAGTTGGAGTACAAGGCCAGCTCGTCCGCAGCGAGTCCCTTTTGTTAGCGTATAAAGCTTGCAGAGAGATCGCTATCAGACCGGGTAAAAGAGGCCAGAATCGCTACAAGATCAAGCAGAAAAGAAATGCGAGAGCAGGAAGATAATCTGGAAGGCCAATTGTATGGTGCAGGCATAGTAGATTAGAGGTATTGCAAAATTATTCATGGTTTTCTACTATTCAAAACTTTGAAAGCGTTTATATCAAAATTACATTTTTGTAGTTGGCAACCGGTTGACTTGAAATTTGGAATATGGGACATTCTTTTACAAACCTCACAGATTTGGTCAAAATTTGACCGATACATTTTTGATTTAGCTGGAACTTTTTTTACATGTTCTATACAACAACAAAAAATACGTATTTGAGGAATATACAAAAATATTTTTTTTTTTTGGGAAATAGAAAGGATGGAAATTTCAAAAATTTGTCGATTTTTGGCTTATTGTGTATTGTTAAAAAATTCATAACTTTGGTTATGTTTGAGCTACAGGAATAATTTTTTTTTCATTTCACAGGCAAAAAAACGAGCTATAATAAAAAAGTACTTGAAAAAAAATTATTAACAAATTCTAATCGTTATAAACAATTTAAATGTTTAAATCGATTTTTAACAATCACTCCCAAATTTAATAAAGTTTTGTATATTTTTATCGTGTTCTGCGTCAAATTTACTTCCGAAAACACATTTTTTATTGATGGATCTATAATTGGCACTAGACGAAAAAAATTAATTAATTTAGCGCGGTTCGTTACATCGGCATGCGGGTCACATCTCACGGTCCATTTTATTATCTCATGTCGTTTTTCTTCAAAATAATAATAATTATAATATTTTTTCCATCCAATGATCGTATCTGTTAGCCAAGGAAACTTTATAAAAATGTGAGGATGTCAATGAATAAAAACATTTATCATTGGAAAATGGTAATTATTTTATTAATATTTCGATACGTTGTAGTTTGTAAATAAGTATCTTGTCCAGTATTATATTACATAATAGTCCAAAAATATGTATATTATGTCTTGTTTAAAAATTTTTACAATATTTATTGTTTTCATGCAATGAAAACTGCTTTGCTTCCAATTTTTGAAGAGATACTGGGATCATACAATGATATTTCAAAGTTCCTTTTATTGTTGAAGCTTTTTGAAACCGTACTGACGAAAGTTTTTCTTCTTTTTTATAATCTTCATTTGTCGAATAACGACATGTAACGTTTGGAAGAGCTTCCATTGCCCAGGTGAATAATTCTTCAGGTGTACGAATAGGATTATTCACCCTTCGTAGACTAGCTCTAGCAGCAAGTCTTTTCAAAGTGCCACCAATTCCATCACATGGTCCTTTCCGATGTGAAGTTGGAAAGAAATGCCACTCAGCTGCTAATTCAAAGTCTTGCTCATGATGACTCAGATTAATGAAATTTTTCTTATTTTTGTATTGCCCACTGGCACCGTCCGAAAAATATATTGTTTTCTCAATCCACTGTAAATTCGATTTTATGTACTGTAATAATTGTCTTTCGAAGAGGTGAACAGTAATAGTATTGTGACCGTACATCGATCTTTGAATGAGATATTGCTTCGTAAACTCTATTCATAAATGGTCGCCACTCAATTTTTCTTGAAATTGAGAAAATATTACGTTTTCTTTCAAGTTAGATAATTTTTACGGTCAATCTTATGGATGCCAATACTTGATTCGAAATATCAAACTTGAATACGATTCCAAAAGTTATATGCATGGATGACCACCTTTCATTTGAGAAATGAATACCAAATGTAACTTTAACCGTTATATTCATAATTGTCACTAGGTTATTCGGATCGTACATGAACCGATTTTTTCAAGGTGAATTATGAATTGAGATTTTAATAATCAGCTTCTCAACTGATAGTATTTTAAATTGAAGTAAATGACGTGGATTTTCACAGTCAGATTCCCCACTGACAATATTTTACATTAAAGTAAAAAGTATTTGGATTTTCACAGTCAGATCCTGAACTGATAATATTTCACATTAAAGCAAAATATAATTGGATTTTCACAGTCAGATCCTGAACTGACAATATTTTACATTAAAGCAAAATACAATTGGATTTTCACAGTCAGATCCTGAACTGACAATGGAAGATTGAAGAAAAATCCCTTCATAAATAATTTAAGAACTTTATTTCAGGCCTGCGCATTACAAGTGTAACGTTTGAGCGCTGGAATGGCAGTCCCGTCTCCGGCTTCGTGCCTCTATTTATACCGGCTTGCCCTTCGACGCTCATACCATGTCATGTTTATAAAAAAATATTTCCTTCATTAAATTAATAAAATAAACCTTATCATTTTCCTCATTACAACCTTCTGAGGAAGATTATTAACAAACACATATAAAACATTATTTATTTTGTTTTTTTTAAATTCTTTCACATACATTTTTTCCTTTTCCCGCCATACCGATGGTACGGTTACAGTATCTTGGCACAAACATTCAGACATAGATCTATTTTTCTTTTTCAAGTACTTTTTTATTAAAGCTCGTTCTTTTGCCTTTAAAATGTAAAAAAAAGAATGATTTCTGTAGCTCAAACATAACCAGAGTTATGAATTTTTCAACAATACACAATAAGCCAAAAATCGACAAATTTTCAAAATTTCCATCCTTTCTGTTTCCCAAAAAAAAAATACTTTTGTAAATTCCTCAAATACGTATGTTTTTTTGTTGTATAGAACATGTAAAGAAGTTTCAGCTGAATCAAAAATGTGTCGGTCAGAAAGGTGTTCGGTTTGTAAAAGAATGTCCCATATATCTTCGAAAATGCATTGTCTATAGAAGTATGTAGGATTTTTCTTATATATTGCATAGTTCATTTGTTATTGCCAATTATCTGTCGACTTTTTAGGCAAATTTCTCATTTCGCACTTTAGAAGTGCGCCATTTTGTCAAAAATTAATACATCGAAAAAATCCCACGTACTTCTCTAGCTTATACTATACATAGTCGAAAAAAATTCAGGCCCTAATCATAATCCATTAAATTACATGAGCTATTATTCCGGCCGTGGAGCATAGAAAAAAAAGACATCTCCGCAAAAACGCTGTATCGCCGCCATTTTGAAATAAATCGCCTCAAAAAAAATATTGTGTGCAGTCAATGATATGTATAATAAAGTCCCATTTCTGCAATCTCGATTTATTTCGTAATATTCCTGAAAAAAATTCCCAAAAAAGCCTTTTTTTTCTGCCTCTAGGGTGGCCTAAGGCCTCAACTTAGATTAAACTCCCTAAACTACACTAAACTCCCGTGTCTAATAAATTGTAATACTTTTCAAAGCCTGATCAACTCCGTAATACGCATCGATTCAAATTTGAATCGGCTCGAAGAGAGGTTAACAGCAGGTTGAATGAGAATTTTGAAAGCAAGACCAGGTTGAAAACAGAAAAATGAAATTAAACCTGATTCACTCCGTAATACGCAACACATCCGAGCTACATTAGATTCCACCCAGGTAAAAAAATGGTGTGGAATTCTAGTGAGGATTTGGTTCTATACAACATGGATGTAACTTTTCGACTCGGGCTACTATACTGCCGTCCTAAGCCAAAACTCCATATTTTGAAGTTTCGAGATATCGAGCGCTTTATTTGAACGGGTCTGTGGAAAAAGTTCGAACTTTAAATGGTTCGAAGCCTTGGTTGAAGACAGAGGTTGTATATTGCTATTTTCTCCAACTAAGGCTTCAAACTTCTTACCATTAGAAGTTTTCACATAAGCTCATCTGAACTTATATATATATTGAGTGATACAAACGCCGTTATTTTCACACGAGTTGGTTTTTAGATTATTTTTTGTAATATAAGAATTTTCTGCATTGAAATACTCGTAAAGAGCTTATTTGAATATCCCTAACACCACACCCACCACTTCCACGTCTCATCTCTATAGGGGTGACGTGGATACAAGGTGGAGGAACGGAGGAGCGACGTAAAAGCGAAGAAGAAATATCCGGCGATCGGTGCCCAAGCGTGTATTGCCTATAATGGCAATGGGCCCCAGGCTGGGTCCATCCTCTTTAACCCAGTATTGGGGAATGACGATGGGGCCCATGTTGGCTCAATCTTGGCCCTGTTGTGCTTTCCCATACAATTATAGTTGAAAAAAAATGGAGATAATGAATCTTAGTGCGGGCATATTTGAACTTGGCCCCAATTTGGACCAGCGTTAGGCCAAGATTGGGGTGAATTTATATCCCGAGCATGTGTGTACAATCCTCAGCGGGTAAGAGTTTTGGTCCCACTGTGGCCTAGTCTTGGGCCCATATTGGCAGGATGGGGCCCATGGTATATACATGCTAGGGATTTTCCAATTTCAAAACAAAAAGGAAGGGGCAGTATTGATTGCCTAGTCTGGGTTCATGCTGGGCCTGTGGTGTTACCAATTCTCGGGCAAAGCAATACGGCCAAGCTGGGAACAATGTTATCATCCCAGGGTTGGCCCCACGTTGGGTAGCATGGGCACCCACCCTGGGCGTAGATGGGGCCCGCTGTCAATACACACTTGGGTAGTAATGCTCCTAGTAAAAATGAGTCTAGCCACCTCATAGTTATTGCCAAGGCCCTCCTTAGCAACTAGCTTCACTGATAGTGCCTTGAAAGTTGCTAGACAACTGCTATAATTATTTTTATTGGGGGCTGTGCGGGATCAATATGTGAAAAAAAGAATGTTTGTTTTCTTGGAGATATGACAGTATAGTGCCTACAAAAAAGTTTCTTGTACTTGCAAATATGTTTACTCCAACAGCTAAAACGGACTTTACCTCTGTTAGCAAATTCAAGTATATATCATTGAATCTACTGAATGTTTTGTTGATTCAACCATGTACTATCGTTGGTCATGTCCAACTAAATATGCGGTTTCACTTTGTTCGCGGTGTAAAACTCAATCTAAATAATATTCAAACTCATTAGAGTGATGCACGAAAGTCCTGATTCGGATCAAATGAGTCCTTATGGAATATCCGCTTATAATCTGATCATGATCTCTAATCGAATAACCCCAATTCCTTACATTTGAGTGTTGAAAATTCTTCAAAGGACTCGATTTTACTCTCCACATAGAAAGTATCTCATTTCTGTAGATTTTAAATAAAAATTCGATATATTCTCTACAGAAAAGAATCATTTCTATCACGATATATCCCCATCGCTAATCACTTTCCCGATAGATAAACTTGAAAAAAAAAGTAGAATTCGTGGTGCACAAAATCGATGATGTAACCATCGCGAGAAACGTCAATGAATTATACTCTGATTCTTACAAGATCGATATTTATCATCGATCTAAATGACCGGCTGTCTCCGTATAGAAAGTTTCAGTAACTGATATTTCCAGCTCTTTGATATTCAACTGAATCCGTTGTCCTGGCATCTACGAGACAAAAAAAATCATCCTACACGTAGTAATCGTCGTTCTAATTATTCAAGCGTGTATCGATATTTTTGTAACGTTGATATACATTGATCTTTTCCTCAGTCTGATATTACTATATCCGTCAATTTTTGCCAGGAACTATTCTCCGCGCGCGTAGTAATACACGTGGAAAGCGATTGCTCGTAACTTCTTACAACCTATCGAAGAGGGTTCTGACCATATTTCGCTATCTCAATGAATCAAGATCTTGTGACATTGATTCTTGTCATAGTGAGTTATCGAGAGAAACTCTATCCGCACACAAAGAGGAGAAATTATCCATGTATGGTTATGAAAAACAAAATAAAAAAAAAAAGAACAACACTCTTCGAATTTCTACGTAATACATACATGCCTTTTCAATGCGGAGGGTTCGTTTCAATGATCAGTTTTTTGACGTTCCGCGTTGACTCGATTGTAGTCAATCGATTTCAAAAGCGAAAAGGCAAAATAAACAACATCGATCTTTCGAGGAAAGAGAAAGGACGAGGGTCAAGGGACTTACGTTAAGTTTGCTTTGGCTCATCCGTGAAGTGACTTGACGTGACGGCAATTTCAATTTGTCTCTTTAACATGACAAATCTCTGTTTTTTCGACATTTTCAACATTCTTTTTTCAAGATTATCGTCCGTGAAGAATCGAATTGACTGGGTTGTTTGTTTTAGACTACCGATGGAATCAATGAATACAATAGCTCTTTTGAAATATCAATCCATTTGCGGAATGTATTCGACACGATGACTGGACTAATAAATTAATTGAACGTTTCGAACGAATGAATAAATGACGTGAGTACATTAGCGATGAATGCCATTTTAACAAATCAATTCCATCGTTTTGTATCCACGTGTACATATGTGGTGTTTTTTTTCTTCTCGTAGCATTAAAATTCATCGAGTATATTGAAATAATGGGTTTTTTGCCTCTTTTTTTTTTAATTTCTTTTGCCGAAGAATCAATTCAGATGCGCGAATGAATCATAAGTTTCATCTATTTCACCAATTTGCTTCTTGTTTCGTCCTTTCTCAAGAGTGGTACGTACTATCGAATTGTAATGAGTATTCCCGAATAGAAATGCGAATCGGCCCATTCCTGGCCCCGGTTAGGAAGTTTTGGGCCCGGAAAAGGCCACTTTTCAATCAGGAAAATTTCTACCTGCATTTTTCTACATCTCTTTCGTTTATTAGAGTTGCATATCGGGGCATCTCAACATATTGGTTTCAGAATCGAGTGTAAATTAATTCCCATACAACAAAACTTTTGCTTTGTCTGAAATATTTCTTATGCAACACTTCTCACTGTCTTTGAGATTTCTTAGACGGAGACATCTTAAATACAATGAAAACTGTTGCATAAAAAATCTTTCAGACGAAGCAAAATTTTTGCTTGTATGGTTTGATGATGGAATATATAGAAATTTCAAGATACCCGAAAGAAAGCAAAAATAAGAAATTTGAAATCACACGATTAGAATTTTATTCTCATTTATCGTACACTTAAATTATGCCATCAACTTCTTCTCGAGTTAATTCAAATGATTGCGGGGTAGAGTAGGTCAACTTATCCACATTTCCGCGCCACGTATCTTAATATGAAAGAAGAATGTCATCATTTCCCCGCCGAAGAAACGTGTGCAAAAGCTCGAAGTAACATTATATCTCGTGTGAAAATTACGGAAGTTGGAAGAATCTAGAAAAGATTTATATCAATAGATAATTGTCTCATGATTGACCGATTTGAATGAATAACGTGTTATATGCGGATATATTGCTGTGAATGGACAAAGGTTACAGGTGAAAAATTCGAGAATGGGCGTTGCAAATGGGCTGGTAAGATTAGTGAGAGGTATAAAATAACTTTCGATTTAACGAGTTATATTGAATTATATACATTTATATCCTCTCAGATGATTATAATATATGTTGTTTTGTTGAATGGTAAAGTGCATGACATAAGATCTATGCGTGTCATCTTCCCGATATCGCATATGCTCCATGCTATCTGGAAACACTGATTTCACGAATATAAAGGAATATATTCAATGAAAAAAACTTTTCAAATCAACAAAAGGAAAGATGTTATCTATACTCTCGTACTTGTCCTTTGACTCTTCCGATTCATCGCATTCAATGCGGCAGTCTACTTATGTGCGATGTATGTACTAGCTCTTTCATATAGGATTGTATATATGTATGAAATACATAATTCACGTATGATTAGATCTGTTTAATCTGCGATCACGTTTGATTAAAGCGAGTGAAAGATTTGACAGTTATTGCTTGAAAAGAGTTGTCAAAATCAACCAGTGGTTTGTGTTGATCAAATAGATTAGAATTACGTGTTTCTTTAGGACAATCGATGGTATTATAGTTCCTGTCACTGTTCCCTGTCTTGTTCTCAATAATAATTAAAATTTTATCATTTTTTCAGTAACATATAGGAAAAATAGTCTCAGAACAATCACTGAACCCTGAGAAGCTTCAGAAAAATTCAAATGTGAACGAACTGATTTAATTTGAGAATTACCCGAGCAAATCTTTGCATCGATACCCACCAGGAACGATACCCTGGTGAAAGGGAAGCGTGTTATAAAGAGTAACGGAAGCGTAAGCATGTTTCAGATTACTTTCCTAATACTTCTCATATGCTTCCTATCCACTCTTGGATTACGCTTCCGTGCGTAAAGCCCGGTTTCTATGGAATTGGGGTTTCTTCGGATACGCTTCACACACTTCAAATACACGTTCGAAGCACTCTTAATGTTCCACTTGACGCTCGGTATACGCTTAAATCCACGTTCCAAATACTTTCCAACTACGTTCCTGACACTCTCTATTACACGCTTCCCTTTCACCAGGGTAGCAAAAGATTACTCATTTATTGTGAAACCAGTGCTGAATTGAGCTTAAATCAGTACTGGCAGAAAACTTGGCCAATGCGCTTTTTGAACAATTCATCTTTATATCCTGAACACTAAGACGATGAGACTTCGGTTGTTAGACAATATTGGTTCGATATAAATTGCTTATGCTTGACTGCCATGGTTGGTCCAAATCAGTACCCTTCGTCAGGATTGGCGAAATCACTCAACTGTTTACGTAAAATCGTTATTATTTCTATCTTCCTTGATTTGGAAACAAAGTCTCTAAAATTTTGAGAGTGAGATTTGACTCTTCAACCAGCCAAAAGTGAGCCTGTTGAAATTTTGAGTAAAATTTCCACTCCTTTAGAGTGATATTCTAAGGTTTGAGGTTAGAAACTCACAATTTTTCACTCTAAAAGAGTGAGGGTTCACTCGAAACGAGTGAAAATTCCACTCGAAGCGGACTGACTCACTTCCGAGACTTAGTGGAGTGAAACACATGATTTTTCACTCTTTCAGAGTTAGAGAGAACACAATAACATAAGGATAGCCTTCAGAATGTTTGAAGTTTATCGAAACATCCGAATGAAGACTCTTCCTCTGTGCATTCTATCAAAAAACTTGTATTTAGACTTTCACTTGCGCTTAGAGAGATCAACATTAAAAACTTTCATTGTCTATTATATGATAATATAAAATCCTTCATTGTTTATTATATGATTTCTATGGAACTGATCGGTGGAATGTTTTCAGATAGTATCAACAAAACAGTTCACCTCAGCCCGACGTCTGAACTGCTTTGAACTGCTCGTATTCTTCTACACCTACTTGAAACTTATTGAAATCAGTATCTACAAAATATGTAAAACAATAACTTCCCCGTTTATCTTAAACGCTTGTCGGTTTTGTGGTCTTTAAAGTTTACACAAATCAAATGATCATAAATAAAGGAGTTCCATTATGATCCAAGGAACTTTGATACTTCCAGGAAAGAATAAAAAGAATAGATTCTGTATTTATGAGACGTTATTTCTCCATAAAAAGAAATGTGTGTTAATCGATTGAGTTCCATAGTATTGACAACGCTTTTGTAATACAATCGTCGTCTTCGTACAGATTAACGATGTACCACTCTATTGTTCGGCTCATAAGAAGAGGATGAGAAGTAAAAATAGTATCTTTATTCGATACAATTCTAACGATCATTTATATCTACCATTAACTTGTTATCCATGAATCATTTAATCATTGTATTAAACGCATGCGGGTGAGATAAGTGAAACAATGAAAAGTATAGCCGGAGAATAAATTGGTCATTCATCCCATATCATTTAATGTCGTGTAATTGAAGACAAAATTGTTCGGATATTGCCATTCATGTGTCCATAACAAATCTTCTGTTCTTTCAAGATATAGAAGTATAACAAACATATTTTCATAGAATTATAACTTCATATTCAGTTTTTTCATGATAACTAACCGTGAATTTTTGATTTTGTGATTCCCCAATCTCGATTTGAAAAATTCTAAACTGAAAGAACGAAATACAAGTGCTAATAGTAGAGAAAAACAGACGATATAACTTGATCCATCTTACCATCTAAGTCTTTGCCATTGAAACAATAAATATTATCATCCTGGATATATGTTTATCATCGACCATTATTCTCCATGTAGAAAAAAAAGTGTTATTCAAACATTGGATTTTTCTTCACGTTTCAAACTTGCAGGTGTACGAAAAGTTGCGTAGGTGTTGCACTGATCTCGAGCTGTGTTGCGTTGACTCATCTTGAATCATCGAGGAGGTGAGTTTCTGAACGCCATTAATGGAACTATGAGTGCACGTTGAGTCTCATATAAGTAAACGACATCATTATTATGTAGATTATGTTACTAAGATCTAAATTTGATAAAAATAATATCGTATTTCAAAGTACATATGTTTTGCTACTGATGGTACTGAAATCGTTATGAATGGATCTGCAAATGATGATTCATATACATTTGTAATGTTATTTTCAAAATCTTTGTAGAGTTGCTTTCAACTCCCTTTCAAGAAATTTACCAATGTGCAGAGGTTTATTTGCAAGTTCAACGACCGTCTCGTCAGATGTTTTTGTTCTCGTGGGGTAATAAGTATTACACAGGCCTGCGAGGTTTTTCCCCCCTTGGAACTGGTGACCATTTCCCGGAGTAATTTGCTGCGTAGAATCCGAATCCGGAGTCAGAATTGGGCTATCACGTCAGAATTTTGAGATATCTAAGGGTATATACTGGGAAAATGCACTTTTTTGCTACTTTTGAGATTATGCGCAGGACGCATAAAATTTTCTTGATCTTTTTCCTCAACTGTATTAATTTATACTACTCTTCCCGTTTAAAATGAGCTATTAAACGGTCGTGTATGATTTTTTCTCGCTAAGTTATGACCATTCTAAGTTGCGTAATATGTCCCAACTACACTGATCGGCAATGAAATTCTCCTTCAAATGAAATTCTCATTTCTGAAGTAATTTGCTGCGCTGAATCTGAATATGGCTCCAGAATTGCTATGTCACGTCAAATTTTTGGGATATTTCGACCTAAAAATGTGGAAAACACTGTTTTTTGACATATTTGAGGTTACGTAAAGTTAAAGGATAATTTTTTTCACAAAACTAATAGATGCACCTCAAAGTATAAGTCATCCTCTTCCAAATGCCGTTGAGTTTGCTCAAATATCTTTATTTTTTCATCGAGATACGACAATTTGAAATTTGTGCGGTCATGTATTCAATAAATAGGTGGAGACACAATTTTCAAACTATTAGTTTTGTGAAAAAAAATTACCCTCCGACTTACGTAACCCCAAATATGTCGAAAAACAGTGTTTTACATATTTTTAGGTCGAAATATCTCAAAAACCTGACGTGATAGAGCAACTCTGCAGCCAGACTCGGATTCAGCGCATCAAAATGCTCCGGAAAAAGACATTGTTGTTCGAGGGGGGAATAAAAAGTCATATTTCGCAGGCCTGTGTTATAAACCATTCATCGATGCATCCCATAAGGTAAGTTGTGAATTATCATATGGCAAGATTATTCCTTTTTTCTCACGGAACGTTGAGAGAAGAGGAGATGTAAGAATGACTACGCAACAATAAAAATATATTGAAATGAATCCAGATAATATGCTTCATGCATATGCAGTAACTGATAATGTGTTGCTTTGGTGACTCTGCAGGATGCAATTTTGCTGGTAACTCAGCACTGTGCATGACTCGTTGGCAACGGTCAGTGATTTTGTGCCTCGATACCACACTATGATTCGTCGTTTCAGAACAAGAGTTTGTCAATCAAATTTCTCGACGGTTCGATACTTATCATAGATTTCAATTGGAAAATGCACCTTGAATGCACGTTCTCTTATGAATTACTATGTTTGCATGTTAGTGCGCTCAAAGTACATTTGCGATATTCAATTATTGATTTATATTGCATTTGATTGTACAATATGCGAATATACGATATGTAATCACTGATATGTTGCGATTTCAAGAGTATGTTCCAGTAAATAATTTCCATTAGAAATATGACTTTGTATTTCAACAAATTTACTTTATGTATTATGAATCACAGATTGACATTTAGCTTAAAGGTCCGAGAGAATCAGTTTTTTGATTGAGGATTTAGAATTTAGGGTAAAGTGGGGTGAACAAATATAAAGATCCAATTACAATTCTTAAATCTTCTTTGAGTGAATGAGGTATGATGTATTATTTAATGCTGTAGAGAGATGGGAGAGTGCGTCATCTCACCCTGATTCGCTCTAACTAGTTTTCAAAAATCTAGAATATTATAAATCTTCATCATCGGTACAGTGAGAAGAGCTGGAGAGTTACAAAATATTTTAACTACACTGCAAAAAATGTTTGTATTAATCTTGATACAAAAGTTTGGAAGCAATTAACACACATATTTTTGTACTGAATCTCCCACACTTTTATTCAAATTCAAACACAATATCATCTTGAGTTGGTTTTCATATAAAAGTTGGTTTGAATTTCATGAAATCTGTAGCGAATTTAATATACACAAGTGTGCATTAATTGCTGAGTGCAATTCACTTGGTAAGTCGTTAAATATTAATTGCGATATCAATGTCAATTATTTCCTCAATTTGTAACTATGAATCTTACCGAATTAATAAAAACTGCTTATTTTCGAAGTGAGAAGAAAGAGAGAATTAAGGAAATCCACAAAATTACTAGCGTGAATTGCATTTATTAATGCAACTGATGGGAGAAGAAATCCATGAATACTTTTGTACATTAGGGATTATTCGATTCATGATGAAAAAATGTGATCATAAATGGTAAAAGTATTTGCTTGAAAAGTTAAATAGAAACTGCCAGCAATCCTCATTTTCATCTCTTTGAAAATTAAAAATAAATTTCAGCGGATCTTTTTTTCACAGCATGACTTTACGTAGTTGTAGACGTTGTAGACGTTAGAAGCAACCGGTAGAAAATAACTCGAGTTGTCCTGTTACAAGAGAATGCTGAGAGTAAAACAGATGGATGGAATAACTACTAGTAGAAGGACTTTGAAAGAGAATGTACGAAAGGAAGAAGATATAAAAGGGTACGTTCATACTAGAGATACTTTGAAAATATATTATACGCGGTGAGAATATAGAGAGATATGAAAGCGGAAAATGGAAGAAAAAATTTGAGATGTTGAAGAAAGTCTAAGATTAGCATATCTACAAGCACAGAGATCGTGAGAGATGTAAACTGTAATAGACATCTCAGTGTGAAAAATGATATACAGAAGGAATATGAAATTTTTTAATATTTCGGAGCATTGATTGATTCAATTCGTTCTAAACATGTTTATTTATTTATTTATTTATGTATTTTGTTTATACGGGTATAAAAGACCCTTTGGTACATAGAATATACATTATTTGAACCACATTATGTATATCAGGCATCAAAGCATCAAGCATCATGTTAAGCTCGACTACATGCATCTTATATTACAACAACAGTTAACGTGTATAATTATAGGTGAAAAGGACAATTAGATATTAAATTTGACAAATAAGAGAAAGAGAATTTCTAAGATCAGAATGAGATGAAAATAATTCAAGCACATCACTGTAAGAATTAGCTAGGATAGATATCCGATTTACCGGATCAGAATAACCGTATCTCGATTTATAATAAATTGGATTGAACAATTTAGGGCGTCTTAATAAACGAGAAGGAACATTAAAACGTACAAGTCCAAGCAGTTGAGGGCAGCGAATTTTCCCATTAACAATTTTATACAAAAATGAAAAATCATTGAACAAACGACGTGATTCCAAGGAAGGCAAGTCGAGTAGAGCCATAATCAATGAGTAATCATGACAAGTGACGCTCAACGGACGGCCTATCTGATAGGCAGCAAAACGCAGAAACTTATGCTGAACTCTTTCCAAGTCTGTACAATCCCGAATTAAATGAGGACTCCAAATTTGAGACGCATACTCAAGATGAAGTCTAACTAAAGTACAATACAGTGTTCGAAGTGCAACAGGATTACGAAAATCTTTACAAACGCGCTTAATGAATCCGAGAGATTTCTGGAAGTACCAACTATGTAATTGTAATGATCTGAGAAGTTAAAACGAGAGTCAAATGAAACTCCAAGGTGTTATTTTTTAAAACTAGAGTTGATATCTTGTTGTACACGTAAAAACCAGAGTTATTAAGATTCAGAAAAATGATTGACAACTCAGTGTACCTCTGAAGAATATTCGCAGTGAATTTACCAAAAGTTGCTAGTTACACGATGAAAAATAACACATGAAACGATCAACATTTAATATCTTTACTACTTCTTTTTTTTAATGCTTCAATTTTTGGTTAAATTACTGCAAGCATTCTTGTGATTTTTTCCTGAATTGACAGTCATTTTTCCGAATGTTAATGAATGATTTTTGATTATTGATCACTTTCTTCTTCCTGTGTATCACTTGTTCATAGATGCATGTGGAATTTGCAAAACGATCAATACTGACGTAAAAATTTCACCCTGTTCATCTCCACAGTTATCTATACCAAGAATTTGAAAGCAGATTTTGCTGATTTTACAGTACACTGATAATTTCTATAGAAAACGTCGCATAAATGTTCAGAAGTAATTGACACATACATGCGTTAGGAATTCTCCGTATTTTACCGGAAATTTACTGCAAAATGATAGTAAGAATCCCACAGAGTTCGGAATTTTCAATTAAATTTATAGGATATTTCAAAAACATGTATCGGAAATTGATTTCCTATCCCATGACCGGAATTTCCCCTTAGATGCGTGTAGGAAAAATTCTATTATTTTTTACAGTGTACACACTGAGAACCCAATTTATTAGATTGAAAGAAAATTTTCTTTGCCCTCATTCTAATAAGTCTCTCTTTCAATGGAAACAAATTCAGTCAAATGGGAAAAGTTTTCATCAGATTGAAACGAAAAATTCTCAAACTGGAACAGAAATATATTCCTTCTTGAATTCGAAGAACATGGTTTCAACTCAATGAAGAATTTTCCCAATCGAATGAATTATTTTTCCCATCGGAAACGAGATTTATCAGAATGAGGGGGAAGAAATTTTCTTCAAGTCTAAGAAATTGGGTTCTCAGTGTATGAAATTGTATTTCTCATCGACAAAAATTAAATGACAATTTCCTATATAGAAATACTGGTACTGAGCCGGCAATTCATCCTGAAACGGTATTGGCTACCAACGGTGACCGGCCAATTACAAGCCTGAAAAAATTTGATTTTCTTTTTCTCGTAAAAAGGTAACATTTCTGTGATTGAACCTCGCCCAAGGACAATTCACATGTGCTATCCTGCCAAAAATACCCAGATTTGATAGATTTTTATGAAACATTGATAAAAATTTGATATATTTTGTATAAAAAAGAAGCGATTCTTCCCTAGTCCTTAACATATGTTGAGTTAACCAGATGATCATTTCTAGTCAGGTGAGGGAAGAATAAGGGAGAATTTCCATTGAGACAAAAGACAAAATATCTGCCCCCTGTATTTTCAATAAAATTTACCCGAACACTCGAGTAAAAAAATTTTGAAAATTATATGGAATTGAAATATAACTATATATAACTCATATATGAACTATATGAAATTATATGTAAATTATATACAATGTTGAAGAATTTTCCCTCTGAGGCAAAACTGAATATGAATATGAATGGAAATTCTTCGTTGTTTCCACCTCCTTATTTCCACGACTCCCATTTCTCCACTAATGTTTCATCTCCATTTCACCGAAATCCCAAGTGGTGGTTGCGCTGTACAGGATCAATAACATAACCTTGCAATGGAATAAATTCAATCTAACGTTATAAAAATATTCTCGTCCGGAAAAATCACCGGTTGGCAAGGGATTTTTTCTTTATGTTGTTTTTCCGTTCCTTCGCCTCGATGTTGGCATCAATCAATACTTTGTATAAAATTATTTTTCCAGTTTTCAAAATATATATTCCACTAAAAACTCAAATGATACAATTATTCTTTCGATTAGAATCAACAAATGAAGAGGGTTTTATCGTGCACTCAAAAGAACATTCCGACAGCATTCATAGATTTTTTATTGATCTCTTGAAAGCCGTTGGAATGTTTCATTCGACGCGAATGACAAGTACACGAGACACACGATTTATATCTATACAAAGATATAAAATGGATCAACACCAATTTCAGAATACCAATAAAGTCAGATAAGCGTACACTCATGTTTTTGTATATAATTAATCTCAGGAGACAATGTGAAATGGTTTTAAATTTTCGAGGTCGGGCCATGTTCTTTAATGAATTTTTCGGAATAAATTATGGAAGTAAGTGATTACTCCATACTCGACTCCATTATTCCAGTACCATAATTCTTCTTATCCTTCTCGGCTACGGATAATTGTCTTCAATTTAACGAGGCGTGAATGATCAATTTTGAAGAATGACATTGTTTGCTCGAACATTTTCGTTTGATTTGCTCGACATGTGTCGAGTGTGTCATTAAGAAAAGTTGTACTCTAGTTCGCGTATGTTGTCGCAAGAAAGCATACAAATACGAATATGTATATATATATATATGTGTATACCGGGTGAACCATTTTAAGTGATAAGTCAAATATCCCCGAAACTAGTAGAGATGGGAAAAAATGTTACTGATGAAAAGTTTAGGGTTTCAGAGGGGAAGTATGGTGCTGACCTTGAAAATTTCCTCAGAGGTCATTTTGAAGGGCATTTGGGGCTCAAGATGGTTTTTTCAAACCGGACCCCCATTTTTTTACCATGGCATTTAAAAGCTGGTTTCAAACCCTTCTCGAAACACTGGTCATGGATCCCCTTCCGTCTATTGTGGTGCAAATTATGGACCGTCAAAGTCATTGATGACCGCGCGGTGAACTAGGGCTACCGAGAGCGTGAGTGCGTGGATAGGAGTGATGATTCCAGTAGTGAGACAAAGATTAGTGATTACCCTAATCCTTCGGTGAATTATCTGGAAGCCCAAAGGATTTTTGTGTCTGTTCGAATGCGCATCTCAATCAACGTTATGTGGTATGGTAAATACACGGAGAAAAAGGTATCTTGAAAAATATCGTAATTTATGGATTTTCGGCGTTGGTCTAACCCGAGTCAAAATATTTACGTGAAGATACCTCTAAAAGTACCATAATTGCTGGGACTTTTATGAGGAAGGTACCATACTTCTTTATAAAAGTCCAAGAAATTATGGGACTTTCAAAGGTTCGTTCACGTAAATATTTTGATTCGGGTCAGACCAACGTCAAAAATCCATTAATTACCCAAATAGCACAAGAATGTTTGATTATTGATTGAACCCTGATTGAATCAAATGAAATGATTCAAAGGATGCAATAGTCAATCGTAATAAACCGAATACATAACTGTCACTCATGATAAGCAGAGATTCGATGTTTCCATTCATTTATGGATTCTTCTTCTTCGCTTTCCTCCGAAGATTGTGACTGATTCCAATGGAGATTAGAGTTGATTCCATTGTGAAGAAAACCTTAAACATAAACAAACGGGAACACCGAGTTTCTGCCTATCATCAGTGGCAGTTATGTGTTCGGTTCATCACCATTTACTATTGCGTTTGGAATTCGTTGAATTATTCCATCCGATTCAATCAGGGTTATGAATAAGTATCGACTCTCAAAAATTGTTAAAGGGCTGGCTCGAAACATTGAAAGTATTTACCATACCACATAGTATTGATTGAGATGCGCATTCGAACAGACACGAACATCCTCCCAGTTTTCAGATAATTCACCGAAAGATTAAGGTCATCACTATCATCACACCTATCCACGCACTTACGCTCTCGGTAGCCCCAGTCCGTGCGCGCGGTCATCAATGACTTCGACGGTCCATAACTTGCACCCCAATGGGTGAAAGGGGGTCCATGACCGGTGTTTCGTAATGGGTTTGAAACCAGCTTCCACGTGCCATAGTGAAAAAATGGGGATGCTGTTTGAAAAAACCATCTTGATCCCTAAATGACCTTCAAAATGACCACTGAGAAAGTTTTCAAGGTCAGCACTATACTCTCCCCCTGGAACTGTAAACTTTTTATTGGAAACATTTTCTTCCATCTCTACTAGTTTCCGAGATATTTGACTATATCACTCAAAAGTGGTCCACCCTGTATATGGGCTTGGACAAATTGTGTGTGGCGCATTGCAGGTGAGCGGACAGGATGAATGGTTATGATGGTATAATGCAAGGCCGTCTTGGCTTACGTAACCGAACCCAACCCAACGATACGGAATACAGATTATTATCGGTGTATTCGTTTAGAGCATATACATATAGATGTATATATATATATATATATACGCAAGAAAGGGGAAGAAAGAGGCGAGGCGCTGATCGTTTTACGCCTGTGCAAAGTTAGACTCGTCGACTTTGTGTCTCTTGTGAGATTGTTCGAATAGCTCCTTCTGGCGGGGTATATCTGATAGTAAAGCGAGGAACATGTCGTGATAGGATTAGAAGAATGTTACAGTAGATGCACAAAGTATCAATGTAATGTGAGAAAAGGTGTGGTTGTATGACAAAAATTATTGGTATGGAGGATATATTGAATAGGATAAACGTTGATTAGATTGGCGTCTCTGAACAATGATACATTTATCAAGGAAATTTCAAACCACAAATTACCCTACTGCTTAAGAGGATTCGAACGCTGATATCGACTATTCTTCTTCGATTCAACGCGTTGTCATTCATCTCCGGAGAACATTTTAGGCTTGCTCGATTATACATATTTTCATAAAACAAAAACAATAATAGATATTTAATTTTTTATTCCTTCAAAAAAAACTATTCATAATAAAAAAAATATTATCAGTAAAATTCAATGATCTGCCTCCGCAAACACAATCAAGAGAAGCCTTTTTTTAGAACTCTTAAAGCTAACCAATATCCAACGAAAAGACATCTTCGAGCTTGCTTTCCTCTCAAAGTGGTCTTTAAGAGGAAAACAAGGTCAAAGATGTCTTTTAGTTGTACATTGGTGAGCCTTAAGAGTTCTAGGAAAAGGCTTTTCTGGTTTGTGTTTACTGGTTCATTATGATGATTACTTCCCACTCTGAAAACAATGTATGGTGAGTACAACAATAGTATAGCTGTGAGACCCGAATTGCGCTTACCCTAGTAGAAATATAATCAGTTTTCCCCATTACTGATGAGGCACTGATGAGGAAACGCTAATCAGGAAAAACTGATCATTTACTTATTGGGAACTGATTTGTCTAATATGATTATTAAAATTCATATGAAACTGATCAAATTCTGACAAGTTCTTGCCTTTATTCGCAAGAAATATTGATAGCGTAAATGTTCATAAAAAATATTCGGTTTAAAAAACATATTCATTGTTATTGAAGTGATATATTGCAATTGTGAAATTACACATATTTCCGATATGTCTTAACCAAAATTCGAAGTATCTCAAAGAAATTGAATCGAATTGGTTCAGATTATTTGATCCTGGGTTTGCTGTATCGAATCGATGAAACCTAACCTCAATAATTATAAAGAGTATATGCACATAACAAAGCTACCTTGGAAATTGTTAGATTTTGTAAGGTTATGGTATAAAAGGAGATGAGGTGTAATATGTATACTTATATTCTTTCTTGTTGTGAAATAATATAGTTTTGTTATTTATTATGAGTAAGTATAGTAGTAACTTGAATATTATCTCATGATTCAGGTGGAAACACCATACATATGGTTTGATATATTTTTTGTCCTTGGCCAAAACTCCTACATTTTATCTAAGAAAAAGTCTAAGGAAATTTTTCCTACGGGTTTTGCTGAAAATTTACTTTTTAATCCTTGGAAACATCTTAAAGAAAAACATAAATTATTATTTAGGTGAAGAATCATCATTTTAGTGTTATAATTTCATAAGTTCATCGACATAATCTGCATTTTTGTGGGTGATAAATGCTTCGTTAGTTACTCGCAAATAACTCATCAACTACCGATCAGTCCCTCATCAGTTACTCGCTCATATCTGCTCAGTTTCTTCAATCAGTTTCTGATTAGTCAGAGCGTTACACCCCTTGTCGGAAACTTGTAAGTTTCCTGATCAGTCCCTGATCAGTAAAATGGAAAACTGATCAGTGCCTCATCATTTGCTAGAGAAAATTTCTACTAGGGTATAATATAGGTATGACAGCCAAATTTTGGTTCCTATATTACTGTTGTACGCACCATATATTTTCTTCAATGCAGCCAACATTCAGATATCTTTAAGATGTCTTGCCAAGACTTCTCCAAGATATTTTATAGAATCCAAAAAGATGTCTTATCGTGTTTCATAAGACATCTTTTCGGATTCTATAAGATATCTTAAACACGGCTTAGCAAGACATCTTGAAGTTTTCTGAATGTTAGCTGGATGGTTGAATACTTACAATAACACTATGTCAAATACTTACTGAAATTGTCTTTTGGTCCCTCTTGAAAAGCCACAATTTTTTAATTCTCTATTTTATTTTTCTGTCAGATGTTCCGTCTCAACGATGACCTTGAGTGAGGCTTTGGCGATTATGTACTGCATAAATGATAGGGCTTAGCCACGTTTTAGAATGTTGTATACTAAATATCAGATTGATATTACTGCCATTAAAATTAGGATCAATGATAAGACCACACATATTTTTTCAGTGTAAATCAGTACAAGGATCCAAATTTTTGGAATGAATTTTTTAATTATTTTAATTCTTTAGAGTCATGCATTATCACTGGTGACTTCAATGCTGAATATTCTTTATGGAATGCTATGCATCGCGTGGAAAACCACGAAGGTGAAGAAATAGAGAAAGAAATTCAAGATACTTGATTAATCTGCCTTAATAACAAGAATCCAACAACACCATTTGATAACCCAAGTGCGGGCACTGCAATTGATCTAACTTTCGCCTCTCCTGATATTTCCTGTGACTCTGTTTGGCAAGTCTTAAGCAATACCAAGGGAAGTGACCATTCCCTCATCCTTATAAAAATTGAATTAAAATCTCAATCAAAAATTCCTATCAGACCGTCTTTTACATTTTCTAAAGTAGACTGGATGGCATTCACTAAGGAGTTGGAATATAATTCAACTGAATTCCCCTTTTTTTCAGCAGTTGAATCGGACTATAAACTTTTTGTCTTTACGATTAAAAATTCAATTGTACAATCTGGTGAGAAAATTAAAAGAAATAAGAATAGTCTTAAATCGCAATCATCTCCGTGGTGGACGGATGAATGCTATAATATTATCAAAAATAGATCTTCTTTGTATGATAAGTTTATCCAAAAACCCAATAATGGAAATTTGTTAGATTATAAAAATGAGGTAAAGTCCTCAAGTAAATTACTTGAAAAATATATAAAGCTATCAAGTTTGAAGAGTTCATTAACTCTATAAATCCAAAAATGGATCCCAAATTATATTGGAACTACTTTAAAAAATTTCGGTTAATCATTCCATTTTGGACCCGCGAAGTTGCAGAAGATATCTGCTGCCATCGATAAGCTAAGGGGGACTGTTACTAACTGCGATATAAATTTTGATTCATTATATGATTCCAGTAACAAATCTTCTGATCTCGATTATATCACTCGACCCTTTTCTTTGAACGAATTGCTAGCAACGGTTGATTCTTTGAAAACTAAACCCGCCTCTGGTCCAGACCTTATCTCCAATAAGGTTATCGTAAAACTTCCTCCCATTGCTTTGGAGATCTTGCTTAAAATCTTTAATCAGATCCTTCATTTGGGTATCGTTCCTCAAGATTGGAAAGTTTACGAAGTTATTCTGATTGAGAAATCGAATGATAAAGGCTTTAGACCAGTGGCGCTCGCATCCTGCATTATGAAACTCTTTGAAAAGCTCATTCAAGTAAGAATGGAATATTGGGCTGAATCCAACTTTATAATTCCGAATTATCAGTTCGGATTTAGAAAATTAAAGAGCTGCTTGGATAACATCAATGTTCTAACTACGGACATTGGCATCGGTTTCTCAAAAAAAGAAAGTACTGGATCTGTCTTTCTTGATCTGGAGGGCCCCTTCGATCAAGTTAATCCGGCTGAACTGTTCGGTCTTCTCATTGAAAAGGGTCTTCCTTATAAGCTTGCTTATTCGATTTTCCTTATGATGAAAGAAAGGAACATCAATGTTTATACTAATGGTCAATTCGTTAGATCGGTTTTAATTAAAAAGGGTTTGCCTCAGGGCATTATCCTTAGCCCCATTCTGTTGAATATTTATATATCTTCACTTCATCCCCATATTCCCAAAAAAGTCTGTAAATTGGTCTATGCAGACGATATTGATATTTATTATTCTAACTCTAATATTTAAAAAATTTATGATGTATTAACAGCACATCCACCGACTTTCACGTAGTATCCCCGTGGACTCCACGTGGATAAATGGTAGACGTGGATAGAACGTGGATGAACGGAGATTCCACGCGGAGACAACGTAGAGGCAACGTAGAAATGTCCGGTGCTGTACGGGCCATTCATCTCAATAACTTCTCAAATTGAAATATTATCCCTTGTGAAAATATTTCTACGCCAAATTACGCCAAAAACTACGCCTAAATACTGTATTTCGGACACTTCCGTAAAAAAACGTAGAAAATTCTACGCACTTCCACGTCAAAGTACGCCAATCTACGACCAAGAGTTTTACCCGTATACTGTGGCGTGGAAAGGTGTAGAAATACGTAGGATTGCAAAAATTTTCGGACTTTGTACGCCAAATTTACATATTTCTACTCTCCTCCCGTAAAAAATTCATCCATGCCTGCTCACGCCTGATCAGGTCTTATCCATCAGGTGTGATCAGGCCTCAATTTTGTACCCACGTAATCAGGACTAATCACGCTCAATGAGACCTAATCATGCTTGATTACGCTCTATTATGCATGAAAAATTCATACAGGATTAACAAGTTTTATAACTTGACAAGAAGAAGAGTTCCTTTCATCATCTTTTTTCTAATTTGATGAAAGACCAATGTATTGTCAATCATTCGTACTTATTATGCTTATACAGGAGCCTTCCGAAGTAGCTGACCAGATGATCAGATCAGCTATTTCGGAAGGCTCCACAGTTTCCATTTTCTAGTTTCCAGTTTTCAGGCATGATCGCGCGTGCTTAGGCGTACGTGAATGCGTTCGGGGCCAATTTGACATGATGAAGCATGTGCATTCGTGATAAAAAAAATCAACACAGAGTCATTAGGTATGAATGCTTCTCATTTGGTACGATTTTGCATGATCAGGGGCGAGAATAGTTTGTCTGGCATGATCGCACACGGTCAAACTTGATCACGGGTTTCCACGTGGGTACAAAATTGAAGCCTTTTCAATTACGATCAAGCTAAAAAATGAATAATCAGATGTAGTCCGGTCTAACCACGTACAGTCAGTGTTGAGCACGAGAAATTTTGCCAAAAAATGTCCATGATCAGGCCTGAACACGCCTAATCGGACCTGAACGATTTTTTCACGGGCTGCTTGAATTTCGTGTATTTTCGGCAAAAATATTCATATTTTTGTCTATGCCCACTTACGTAAAACTGTACCAAGCTGTGGGACATAGATTGACGTAATATTCCGTAGTTTTTGGCGTAATTTGACGTAGAAAAATTTTCACAAGGGATGTATTAGAATTCCAATTTCGTCGTCAGCGAATTGAAACAAAATAGTATTCCAATTTGTTATATTTCTTCTTGGATTCAAATCTTGAGTGTACTTCTTACTGTTTGCCTAAAACTTTCGGAAAAATGCCGGGAAGACTGCTCCCACGAAAAGTACGTTTGTATTTTGTTTTGTAATTCTTTTATTAATTATTTGGGTAAGCTTAAGGGCATAGATTTTTAGTGCAGTTTTTGCACTGGCATTTTGAACAGTGATGAGCTTAAAAAGCATGAGTCCATTTTATTAGATAATCTCTGAGTATTTTGGATAGAAAGATCTAGTAACTTTAGGATCTACGAGATGTCCTTGAGCTTACCCAAATAATTGATAAACCATTTCTCTCTGCGTTGATATAAACAAAAATCTTCCAAATTTATAATTTCTTCTCCTTTTTCAGAAACCATGGACAAAAGAATAATTCACTGCCCACTGAGCGACAAGAAAATTATCTGAATTATTTGTCGAACGTGAAGATTTATGGGAGGACTTCTTGGATAGAAAATCTCGATTAGACGATTCGTTGAAAAGAAAAATTTTGGGGGAAAATTCAAATCAAAATTAAGTGAAAAGATGGTGGGCGTTTTGTTGGAAATACTCGTTCAGTGTTGGGCAATTGGAAAGTTTTCCCCAAAACTTCAAATGTATTTTTTTTTTAAATTTTGTTTGATTTTCTTTCAGGTGAATTTGGTGCTGGGTGACAGGAGAAGATATGTGAGCATTGCTTCCTCGTTAGAGGGAATCTTTGTGACCATTTCCGGGGATCAAAAATTTTTTTGTCTCCAAACTCAGAATCCCTTAGACCAAAATGTTCCTCCGAACTCAGGGGACATTTTTGCTTTCGTGTCTGTCAGTGAAATTAGAGGAAGACGAGAGGTGAAACGCTCGGAGCTCTTTAAGAAATATTGAATATACACTGTAAAAAATTGCTTCCTAAATTTCATAGAAATGTATGTGAAGCAATTAACATATACATTTTGTATTGAATTTTCAAAACTTCTTTGGCTTTTCATATGAAATTTTATGATATCTCATACAGAATTATGATTTTTCATACATTTTTATATGAATTTTCACACATTTTGCATTAAATTTCATGAATTCATGATTGAACTTGATTTCAATTACAAGTTTCAGAATTTTCATATACATCTGATATCGGAAATTTCAGAATATTTTTTACAGTGTAAGTACTTGAGTTTGATTTATCTGGACAGATTTTATTGATTTATTGATTTTTAATTCCTCTATATATCATTTTGGATGATTTTCATTTTGTATTCAAGAATCGAGGAACTTGTTTTGTACGTGTGATTCGGTTTCGTAAGTGTAGACCGTATCGGCAATCGATTAAAAGTTCGTGGATTTTTGGCTTTTGATAGGTAGTTCATGAATACGTTTGATCGATGTTAAAACATTTGTTATAACTTTTCCTCAATTTCCTGGAAATAAATGAATTTCTCAATAGAAAGAAGTGTTCATCTTTTGAAGCAATTCATTAATTCAGCCATTTTTTGATTATTTCTTCTTTCATGTCGAAGTGCTGATGTGCTGCATCCATGAGGATAAATGATAATTTGATGGGATAATTTTAACGTGAATCAAAGTTCTGTCACACTTGGAGAAAACCTCAATTAATCGAGGTGTTCTCCAATACCATGATCTTTATCATTAATGCTTTGAAGTCGCTCTGAAAATTTAAATAATAAATGATCATTTATCCTCCAACGAATTCAATCATCCTATTCTCGCAGTAATTTTCGTGATATCTCTTCACTCGTTATCAGAAATTAACAAAGAAAAGAGCGTTCGGTCCATTTTTCGCCTGGAGCACGTTAAGCTTTTTCTTATAATGAAAACAAACAATTTTTTTCCTTCTATTTTACACGGGAATGAATAATACATAAGCTAAACAGAACATTTCATTCCTCAACTTACAAACCATACGTTGCACAAGATAATAGAAGCTTTTCACCAGCGTGAACTTCAAGTGAACGCTTGGACGTGAATTTCAAGATTCACCGTATAATTTGCGAAATTACCGTTTAGAACAAACCAAATTGACAGATCGTTTTATCAAATGGAACAGATTCATTAAGAATTGTATACTGTATAGAATAAATCGATATTAACAGCCGTTATTATCATAGATCATTAATTAACGTAATTTGTTGAAACTCGTTAATATCATGGGATGTATATAACTCTATTAGGCGATGAAACTTGAGAAATACAGAGATGACTGAACCGACACTGCAAACGGATCGAGAGAAATCGCGACCGAGTTGTTTGTGAAATCAACAATACTTGACAATACAGGCGGATTATAAGATCCCGGAAATCGAGTATAATAGTCAGATTTAATGAGATTATGAAAACGCTGAGATCTTATAAAATATAATAAATGGCAAGATAGTGTCAGAATCGACTACAGATAAGTGATACTAAGTATCCGGTAAAGGAAATTTATGACGGCTGGTGATACTAATTATCCGTATCATTGGTACGAGTTAATTGGTCCATAGGTATGTCACAGTATGTACGAGAACGTGGTGCACGTATGCACGTACGTGGTAGCGCGATATACACATTCGAGGGAAAGCAAATACCGGCATCGTCTCGTCGTACACAGAAGGAATTTCACGAGAAAATTGATAGGTAGCTGACAGTAACGGCGGCAATGGTAACGACTCACGAGTAATAGTAAATATTATATGCACTGTTGATTACTGTTTATCCATTCACGCGTATTCAACGGTGAGTGCTATCGATAAGGCAGATGGCAGTCGTACAAGTCCCTATCCTTCCTTGAGAAATAGAATCATCAAGGCCCCCATTCACACTTACGTACTAAATTTATCGTTCACACGAGTACATATTTATAAGAAAAACGCCACAGATTATATCTCGCCACGCGGTTGTAAAATAGAAAGAGCAGTCGTTATTAGAGATATCAATCATTATTTTACGATCCATTAGTCATACTTAGAATCCTTTGTTTTTTCGTTTTCATTTGAGTGAGCTGATCGATGTTTCGTTCATCACCCGAAGTATAACGTATACTTTGAAATTATGATGTTACTCGGCTCGTTATATTTTTCAAATCACATAACGTGGAAAAACATATTATTGAAATTGGTTGATAGGTCTCAATAAATTTCAAAGATAATGATTCTCGAATAAACACTTTTCGCTCGCGCAAATCTCTCTGTGAGTCGGTATCGATGGAGGTACTAGTCTTCCCTTATAAGCAGTCAATTAAATTTCTCTCATACTTAGCTGATGGCGAACTCATTTCGTAATTATCCGCAACAAAGTTTGTACAGCATTGAGTGGATTTTAGAGTGGATGGAAGAATCCTGTGGCTCAAGGTTTGGTTTAATTATTAATTTCTTTCAATACTGTATTCAGATGTTGTGCCTTTTATGCGCGAGTGTGATGAAAATATGAAAATCATACTAAACGATTCACGGTTTCTTTGAATCTCTCAACGATTTAGGTTGTTATATTCATTCACATTCAAGGCAACTTGGTAAACTGTCGTCGTTGTGTAAAATATCTATTTTCGCGAGGATAGGTCTAGGGATTAAACTATCATTAAAACTCAAACATAGTGCTGCATAAGACCTCATCTTTTATTACATTACATCCGTATCGTGGTCCTGAAAATCCACTGAATCAAATTCTTTGAAGTAAACATTTTGAATATATATATATATATAGATGAAGAAAATGAGAGTGAGTATTAAAATTTTGCAAGTTACAACATTTGTTTTGCAACGTGGAAAGATATACAATCTTCTTGAAAACAACTCGATCGTCATTTTTCTCAATTGTTCATGGATATCCGTGCAGAATCAGCTGTACAGTTTCCTTGTACTTTATCTCGAGCGATTGGCCTCGGAGACTATACTCACTGTTGCATGCACATACGGTATGCAACTGCATATAAAGAGGACGTTGCACAGTGAGGAGGCACGCGCTGAGGTCACGTAAACGAGGACCTTGGGCAAAGGAAAGAAAGTCCTGTTGCCGACTGCCGGGATTAGTTTTCTTCGCGTCGTTATGTTAATAGACACGTTGTCGTTGTCGATACCCGGAAGTATTGTTCCACGGCATAGGGAGTCCAATAGGTTTCTGAACGTACAAGAGAAACACGTTACTTGTCGCTTAACAGATGATCGATCCAATAGAGTATGTACGACAGACTTGAAATCGAATGAAAAGGAAAGGTTATGGATGATGAATAACGATGCTTCGCTCGACTACGTTCCACTCAACGGAATAATACTTCACCGATCTCGATGTATCGTCTCTGAAATATTTCACCTATGAATCTTTATATCGAATATACGAGAAACCCTGCGTTACATTTTGAAGGTCAATTTACATTTCAACGAATAAGCATAACGAGAACAAGCAATCGTTTATGGATGAATAGTTTGCATCCCGAGAAAGGAACTATTTGTTCCTCTTTTAGAATACTAGATTCACCTCGCGTGAATTATTTTGGAGAACTCTTTCAAAATATCGTGGAAGAGGAGGAAAGGCGAAAGATGGAATAGGTCAGTGACCAACGAAGTGTTGAGAGAGTCAAAGAGGTTACTACATTAGCACTGACCTCGCATCGCTAAACCGACGACGACAACGACGAAGACGAAGACGAAGACGAAGACGAAGACGACAAAAGACAGAGACCAGGCTCTGAAAGTCTGAAAAGTCGTTCGTATGGCTCGAGCCACACCGCTTCTAATCGGCGTCATCTCTTCGTTTGTTCGTTTGCTCATGGCGAAGGTTCGTCGCGTATTATGGTATACACAACGGTGAAAGTGATGGAACCACCATTGGTTGAGATCCTGATCGCTATCTTGTTGCTATCAACGGCAACTGATCTTCCCAGGGTCGTAAGCGGGGGAGTCTTCTCTCGTGGGAAGAGCGCGGAGCTTGATCCCAGAATTACGAGAGGCACCGGGTCCCGATTCAAATAGTATAATATCACGATCTTAGCGGGTAAAAAGTATTCAAGAATGGGATAGAATGTTCCTCCACTGCCCAGATCACGACGCATCGCATAGAAATATATTATACTGACTTATTGACTCATTTACGCTCGGAATGAAACAACGCAAAAACTTTAATGCTAAAGATTCACACGGTACGCGATGTGCGCGCGAGAAAAGAATTGCCCCAATGTTACGGTAAGTGATAGGAGTATGAACAGGAAGGTCTACATTTTTTATCATACAATGAAAGTACGATTATACGGTGTATGGAAGTGACCCAGATGAGAAGAATTTATCGACTAGATGGTGCGCGGAGACATCAATTACGTTTTTCTGGAAACGAGATTTTGTGGTTTGCTTCAAATTTGAGGATCTTCAAGGATCGCACAAGTATCGGTTCATAGTGGGATTTTTTGCGATTGCGATCTAAGATGAGACGATTCCAGTATTTGAAATAATTGAAGCTTTTGTGGTAAGAAATTCGAATAAATGTGAAATAAATTCTATAGAATCCCTCTTTCCAAACCTATCAAAAATTCACCTTCAAAAATATGCTGCAGACGAAATTTTGGGCAAAGCCAAAGATTTAAAGCTCTTTGAAATGAATGTTGAGTAGATCAGCCAAACTTATCATTCCATAATATTTGAAATATTTCATGAATGCACTGTGCTCGTTCAATTTATGTACAAATATTTCCTCCAATCAGGAGCATCTTCTCCGATTCCTTAAAACAAATCAAATTTTCTTGGGACAATTCGAAGAAGTCATTTTTTTCTCCCAGAGCACGCATATCGTATTACAACTTATTTCCTTTTTCGTTTTATCTTTCTCTCGCATCTAATCGTTGTATTATTTGTTTCCTTATTCATACGGTTCCCGTGCCCTTTTGTCTCCCGCTATTTCTTTCATGCTTTCTTTTATTATTCAACATGCACCCTGTTGTTATGCGTACTTGTGTTTCCACTTCCGCATCCATACATCCAACATTTCTTATCTTCACTCCTTTGCCAATACCTACATTTTCTTCTTCTTATGTGTCCAAGTCATTATCATGTCCAACTCATTGTGTCGTATAATTTCTTATGTGACTGTTCCTCGACCCTTCAGGCGCTTTAATCATATATACATTAAAACTAGTATTTATATCTCTTCTGTTCGCATCACACACTATTTGCATACCGTTATAATGAATACATTTCCCCTTGAAAGGGGGAAGAGGTCAAAATTCCTGCAAATTGATTGAATCGAGAGGAAAATCATGGTCTAGGGAATTCAAGCTTACAAGGACTTTTGGTTTTCACTGTGATATATCTACTCTACTAAGGGAGACAAATTACCAAGTTTTACAAAAAAACAAAGCTACAATTTGTGAGAACATCAAAATCCAATAATCAAAACGTCGAACTCGATGGTTCTTGGAACAAATAACACGCTATTCGAATGTACGAAAATTCGCATGTAAACGGCACAAACAAGTGAATGATACTTTCCTAAATGCAAAACTGCATAGTTACCACCTAATAATAAAAGCAGACTATATATACGCAGTCACCGTAGCATATTTTTGGTCTCCGCTCGTAAGTTCTGACTCATCGTTACATCTGTATTCCTTTTTTATACGATGAAGTTAAACCATGAGATCTCCCACTTCCCGTTGAAACTGAACACGTTGGTATCAAATAATTAGTATAAATGTCTCTCAAATGCAAACTTTATACCCTATCGGTACTTTAGCATTAGTAATGATACCTTGTTGTGACCATATTCATAATATTTATTAACCAGACAAGTTTAACTATCGTTGAGGATTCAGAACAAGATAATCGTTGAACGCAGCAAGAAAGCCTTTCAATGATACCTCTCACCGCTCAAAGCGATATTTTAATATACAATGTATACACAGGTTGTCTCAAGATACTTATGGCACCACATGTTCAATTGATTTGTGATCGAATGGAGGGGAATATCTTTATTTCATCACGTTTCAAGAATGATTCCTTTAGAAACTCTCTAACGGTCTCCAATTTGTTTCTTATCCCATTACCTTCCATTAAATTTTCCATGAATTATGCGATCGTTTGATGTTTTCATTAACCTGACAATTATTGATCGGTTTATGAATTTTTCGATAATTCCTTTCCACTTGTATTATAGCCAGAAGTGAAAGTTAGAAATTATTCGTTAGGCAGGATATTAATTTCATTTCCAAAGGGTGATTTTCACTTATTTTATATGCAGAATCGAAGATTCAGTTTGTCAAATTAAGCAGTGTAGAAAAACCAGAATTTTCCTATAACACACTGCTGTGAAATCCCAATTTTGTGACCTGGAATGTAGATTTTTTAGTAAAAGTACTGAAATACTCTCAAATATATATCAGGAAAATTTCGTTCGAACGGATATTATTTCGGTTAGCGTGTTGAAATGATTCATGTTACCACAAATGAGAGTGCGCGATCCAAACCTGCGTTAGCAAGTGATTCCATATGAGTTAATTTCTCGGAGCACCTCATCGTTCCCATCCTGGTTAATTTTGGACGCAGTTGGACGAATTTGTAATATAAATCCGTAGCATGGATTTTCAGTTTTGTTCTCAAATTAAGAACATTATAAGTGTAAAAGTCTGGGATTTCCAGGGAGGAATGTTTAAAAGTTTATCATCGATAAAAAGAATTTCAGAATCGACAGCTGTGACCATTGGAATTGTTTTAATGTTCTCAACTTGCCAACACAAATAGGACGTCATGCTATGAAAAAAAGGAGAAACAGCACTGTTTTATCATAAAGAAAAGTGCTGCGAAATACACGGTGAGACTGCTTGTGCGTGAGCAACGATTATGAAACTTGTTCAAGTTTGTTGTTCATGATAAGAGCTTTTGATGGAGAAATCTTCCCTGATAGAAAATCCATTCTATTAATTAGTCAGTGCTATACTCCGCTACCCTTTAAGTTTACCTGATGAAAATGAAAACAGTAGAGTGGGCGAAATTTGCACATGTAGAAATTTCTATGTTCCGATAAAATACCGGGTGTACAAATTTTCAATATTATATATAATTTATGTATGATTCAATAAAGTTTATATTTAATTGATATTTAATTTCTAGGTAATTTTCATGTAAATTATATAGAATATTGCAAATTTTCCCTCTTGGGATTTAGTTTGGGGCAAGGCTGGCAGTCAGGACTTGGTCAACAATTGGAAACAAGTTGTCCTATCACTGGGAATTAGTGAGATTCATGAAACATGGTAAACTGAAAATTGCGCTACGTCTAGTTCATTCTTATCCCAATACTGCACCAGTCGGAATTGTGGCTAATTTGAAGTTGCGCCAACCCTGAGTCCCTCTTGGGTGAATATTGTACCAAGCATAGACTGTTCTGAGAAAAACCTTGGCGGTTCCTCAATAACCTCAATAAAGGTTGAATTGACGTATCTTCAAACATTTCTGAATTAATTTCTCCAGCAACACCCACTCTTGGTGAAAGAGTTACAATACAATATTTGAGAATTGGAAAATCATTGGCCCTGGTAGAAATTTGCCCAGTTTAGCTGGCCACTGGCAGCTACTAGTCGGTAACTAGCCAGTGACCGACCAGAAACACCCAGTTTCTGGCTACTAGCCATTGGGCAACTCTATTGTAATACCACAGCCAGTGGGATCATTTCAAGGTTGCGCCAATGGTCCATTTTTATACGGAAGGGTTTGTGAAACATGCTCGTTTCGAGTTTGAATTTTAAGATGTTTGTATTCATTCATCAAAATACGTTAAAATTGTATTATCCGTAGCATTCAAGATTTTTCGGATACACAATTTATCAACGGTACTTCATCTGTATAAATGATCATGATCAATGATACGCTGTATCAGAATTCCATAATGAAAAGAGAAAAAAATAATGATTCAAATGAAACGCGATACTTCGGATCGAATTAGAACTCCGTAGCGAATAGTGACTGGTTTTAATACAATTTCAATGGTTCATTATCGACAAATTAATAGATGATCGAATTACCAATTAAATTAGAAATTCTACAGGTACGAGTTTTTAAAGCTGTATTAATTATATATCGAATACCGTGGGATACTTAATATCATATTTTTTTCCAAGTTTGTAATATTATATCCTTTGAACATTGATCAATATTTACAAAGCCAATATCAGATAGACGCACAATATCACACTAATGAACATATAATCATTATCATTAGATTCGATATTAGGATGTTATCTGGAGCATTAATATGTCATTATATGTATATACACACACACACGAACCACTATATCATGCGTTTCCATTGCATCGACAACACGAAATACCTGTTTTATTATTGCCAATTACTGACAGATGATTACGATAAACCTATCTTAAGCCTCAATTGTGATTGTATTGTTCCCACAACCGTAAAAATATTCCCTCGTGTAACAATGTTGATACGAAACCCAGCGAGCAACAATGTTTCTCGTACGGTACGTATAGAAATGATTGATTTCCTAGGGCCAATCAGTTATTTTATATATATATATATATATTTAAACCCAATTATTCTCATGAAATTATTGCCCGAGGTTGAATCTATGACTCGTTGAGTTTCGACGCCGTGGCAGTCACGACGTCGCCAACGTGTGGCCAGAAAGTATTTTGTGCGCTTATTAATTCCTACGTGACAGTGATTCAAAACGAATTTATTTGTTCTTCGACGGAGGAAAGGTAGAAGAACGACAGCAGCGGAACTTTCGACGAACCCTCGATCGATGGCCAAATAAAACACTGCTGCGCCGTACTTCTTTCCTCCCGTCTGTGTATATTAGCCCGTACGTGTGTGCATGCCGAGAAGAAATGGGAACGTTTCTTTGTTCATTCGATTCACGAATCCCCGCGTTGACCCATCTCTCTTCTCCCTTGAGGGAAACCAAAGCGACCTTAAGTGAAATACAAATGGGACGAACGAATAAGACTAAGATAAAAATGAACTGCAAAATGTTTCCTCAAGCTCTCGATCGGTGCCCCGACCACCGACCGCTTTCAGTTTTTTGCCCTTTTTTTTTCTCTGCACAATTCAACTCTTACCCTGATCCAAGTTTTTCAATGAAAAGAAATATACCGCGAGATGAGCCAAAAAATGTCTTTCTGATAATGCGAGGGTATCCGTATTCTAACTGCGATGAGGCCTAGTTAAGACAGTACGTGGCGGAAACATAACTGTTACGTCGTGTTTTCACTGACATTACGAATTTGTTAACAAATTTCTGCGTATAGTTGTAACGAGCCCATTTTGTGGGGAGTAAAAATTCTCTTTTGACAAGTGAAAGTTGAAAATTACTTCAAGAAAATGTATCTGGATTGGAACTAATATGCTCCATCAGTTTGATTTGTATTTCACCTTGGAGCAATAATAAGTATTCGAGGAAAAAATCCATACTGGTATTATCAAATGGATGTGTATCGTCAGAAGAGAGTGGTGTATTTTGATCTTAGGCGTTGATCATGTAACGAAGTACAGATTAGAATCGTTTTAAAATGGAAGAGATTCGGAGTAGAGAATATCCTTAGGAGATTCAATCAGTCATATTTCTCGAGCAGAGCACGTATGTACGATAACTTTCATGGAAAGTGTAAATATGCTCGGCCAAAGTAACACAAATTACATATTGAAATTGATAAATGCAATGGTAGGAACTACAACCAGGTGCTGTTTTTCTCTTGTGTCAAGAGAAGTTTTATTGTTCTCCTTTTCACGATTACCATAATTTTACGCACTCTGAAGTGTTTTGAATTCAATATCTGAATATATAATTCGTTACACAAAACTCCCAGTTGTTTCAACTAAAATTTTAGTTCAAACTCAATAAAATATTGAGTCAACGTGACTAAAATTGTTGAACATTCTAGAAGCGGTGTTTTGTAGGACATGTTTATAAAATTCTGACATGTACCCTGGTATGTTCATCAGTGATAAATGTATGGTTCACATTTCACGTGCTATATGAGAAATGAATGTATAAACACGTAAGTCGGTTAATAGTATGATATTTATAACGCGGGATGAATCACCTGATTGATGAGGTTTGCACACTCTAATCGCTTCGATGACATACAGTAAAATCATGGTATTTTCTTCATTCTTTGAGTATAATTTTTTGGAAAAATAGTATCCAAAATTTCATTCTCTCAATATTCTTTTTCTTATAATTTTCATGATGTGATTTCCATTTGTCCTAGAGTGATGAATCGAAAACAAAATCATATATTCATTCCCATTCACCCTCATCATTCATGCATGCAGTGTACTATTCTATTGACGTTAAACAAACAAGCGGTCATTGAATATCGTTCAAGTTTTGATTCTCGTATTCCATATCTTATGCTGTCTGACAAGAATAAATATTATTAAAAATTGTCTACAATTCAACCTTCAGGCGAATCACAATGATGACAAAATTGTACTTTAAATTCTATGATTTCATGAAGAAAATGTAAATCGTTAAACAAAAACAAATTTTATGCTTTATTCCTACCATGAATTATTGTAATTTTAAAATGCTGTTTTTGATAAAATTGTGACTATGCGCATTCCAATACCTAACAACACAGAAATCCAATCTGTTCGAAAACGAGAATGAGTGATATTTTCGAGGATCTTCAGGGATTAAAAGATCATTCTGAATATCGAATTCCAGCAATTAAACACGATAGTGGAAGATAGCGTGTGAAGCTTTTTCCTTTCAAGAAACCGGTCCATTGATGAAAATCAAAGGCATTATGGATGACTTTCTTAACCAAAGGTATTTCAGTGGAGAACACCACGTTAACGCACGCAAAAAGGAACAAATACCTCGAGACTGGATTCCTGAACATGATAACGATCCTAAACACATGTCAAAGATTGTAGAGGATTTCTTACGTGCGGAAAAAATACTTGATCCGTCAGATTTCCATTTGTCACGTAGACAATGAAAAATATCCGAACAGAGTAGAATGTTAAGGAGAACGCATCAACGATGCTCTCACAATTGTATTAACATAAAATTCGTGGAATAATCTTGATTGTTGCGAGCATTATGTATTATGATGAAGCAGCATTCATTTTATTCAAAAGCATTACTTTGCAGCGAGGTTACGGAAATTGTCTTTCCGTATGCGGAAAGATGTCGCAAAGAGTACAGATAAAAATCTAAGTCATTCGAAAAGAGATCTAGTCAAAATTGTTTACATCCTTTGGAATTTCGATGAAGTCACTTGATTCTTCAATAAATCTCATAATTATAACGATCAAAATCAATAGAACAATTGATATTTAGTACGTTTTACATTGTTCCGAATAATGTACAAAATTCTATCACTCATTCTCCTTAGTTTTCCTGCTTACGATTATCATAAACTTTTTTTTGCACTCATTCCTTCAAGATACTCTATTGGATTTAAATCCGATGCGAACCAGTCGACCATGTCAAAAATAATCCTTATTTTTTTTATCGTACAACTGCGGCTTTGTCAGTTTTGTTGTATAAATTGCGGTATTGTCATGCTGAAAAATGAAGTTGGCACCTACGTTCTTCTCGTGAATTCATTGTGAGATTACCCGACTGGAAATTTATCCCATGGACCAGATCAGGCAAACCTTGATTCGGCCTAGGTCCTGATAAGGTAACAAGTCATGTCACGCTTCACTATCATAAATACCTTATCAGGGGAGACTAATTAAGATTTGATGAGGAATTCCATACCAAAACCTCCAAAATGAATCAAAATTATAATATGAGCGTGAAATCCAAGACAAAACCAAGTATAAAAGAGATTCAACGTAGTTGAAATTGACTGGATCAAATTAGTTTCATTCACATCAAGTATGTAACCGTTTTCCTTCTTTATATACTTCATTTCTTTCTTTGTGTATTCGGAAGCCTAGGAACTATCTGTTCGTATCAGATAACCGTTTTCCAGTTCTAAGTACATTTACGAAGATTCAATTATATGTAATGCATTGGATGTTAAAGTATCTGATCAGAAAAGTCAACAGCACTGAAAAATAGCTCATTTGGCATGAATCGATCTAATTAAAAACATATGCACAGTCGAAATCCGTTTAGAAATATTATCTAGTCCAAGAAAGATTTATTTCATTAAAGAATATTTAATTCGAAATCAAGACTTTACATTTTTGTATTTTCTCCATACAACTACGTTTTTCATCTTCAGAAGATGGACTAACAAGGTCCTGATGAGAATACGGTGAGAAAAACCTACTTCAACCCTTTAAGATAATTCAAGGGAATCCTGATTAGGACCAAATAAGCTCATCCCTACATGTGTGATCCATACCTAACCCTAATTAGGACCTTGAAAGGTACACCTCATTTCGGATGACTTTGCTAGGTTATCATCATATGTTGGGTTAACCCGATGATAATTTCCAGTCGGGTACTTGCACAAATTGGTAATCTTTTATTGATTCTGAATGAAGCTCGAATCATCAATGCGCCACCACCGAAGTTATCATTCATCGCAATCTCAGTAGTGCTTATAAGCATCTGGCCCAGTTGATTTATTGAATTTGTTGTTCGAAAAAATTGCACGTTTCCATTCTTTGGATCAAGAAATATAAACATCGTCAAACGAATTCGAGGCAAGCTTGTTCTTGTTATGTCGTTGCTTGAGTATTGGCATTGTGATCGAAATGTAGTTTCACGTAATATATTTCTAATTTTTACTGACTCAAAATTCAATATTAATATGGACCATTTACTTTTTTTTTCTATTGTCACGATTGAAACGTAACCACAAAGTGAGTGGCTTCATGGAGATTTTCCACTTCTATTTCGTGTCTTTCGTGTCATAGCGAATCTCTTTGCTAAGCTAGCGAGAATTTGATTCACTAAAACCACAAATTTTTTGCTGGATTAGCAACATTTTGAGTATTATACATAGAGCAGTGAACAAATTTTGTTGGGGCAATCGTCAATTTGTGCTGCCGCGACTAAAAAAATCGCTGTTGTAGCTAAAAATTTGCTACTCCAACGAAAGCTTACAGCAAATTTTTTTCCCTCGGTGTACATTTCCGAGTCATCCTGAGGATTTGAAATCATAGATCAGTGGGGACTAATAAATTTTTCAATCATGTTTTCGAAATACATCAAAATAAGAGTGGTGTCATGACAATTTCGCGCATTGGACAATGAAATTTTCAACAACGGATTTAGAACAATCAACCATCATAACGCTGCGGATTATGTAGTACGAAAACTTTCTTAAAAGTTGACTGTTGAAAATGCACAATCTCTTTGCTATGTGGAGAATAAGATTTCTGTTCTGATGAAAATGAGGTGTCAGAAGAGGTTAATGAAGTACAATTCGAATTCAGAACAAGTATACATCTAGAGTAGTTCTACACTTTTATGTGTTCAGCAAATGCAAAAACATAATTGTGGCAACGTATTTCCACCAGAGTCAGTTGTTTACAAGTAAATCGTGGTAAATGTAAAATAATAAATTCAGTACTTTTATTCGTATTACGGGACTCACAGTTTTGTTGACGGTTGATAACTTTTGTTGTCAAATAGATACTGGAATACGGTACATACCTGAAACATAGGAAACAAAATACAAATCAATATGACTTATAAAAACAGGGATTGAGTATTCTAGTAGTCGACTTTGTCAATATATAAATTATATATAATTTTGAAAATTTTTCCCCTTAAGTGAAGATCCTTTTTTTCCAGATTCTTCTTTACTATCTGCTAATATTTACTATAATATGATTATCTTAAAAACCCTTTTCGAATATACTCTTACGCCAAATCGCGCTAGAAACTATGCTTAATTACGCCAAAATCTGCGAAAAATGACGTCGCAAACTATAATTTATGCTCAAGTCCGAGATTTCGGACACTTTCGTGAAAAAGCATACACTGTAAAATATCCAAGTAAAATTACATGGACTTGTATTCTTCGGAATGCAAAATTACACAATAAATCACAGCAATACTGTCTAAAAGATGCTCAAATCTAATAGAAAATCTCATTTGAAATTTCATCACCGATTATTGAATTCAAAAACATGATTGACCCAGGTGAAAAAATGGTGTCAAATTCTTGTGAGGATTTGATTCTATACAAATTCTGGACCACGAATGTAACATAAAACATGATTTAGTGAGAATGGTTGTGTAGAATCAAATCCTTACAGGAATTCTACAAAATGTTCTGACCTGGGGAATTTGAGAAACGGTTATGAAATCTAAGGATTTGTTGTTGAAATCCACAAATCCATTATAAAATGTTATTCAGAAATTCTTCATTAAAAATAATATAGATCTTTATAATCCAAGAATCATGGTTAGATGTAAATAATTTCATTATAAATCATGACAATTGTACAATTTTATGTATTATTCCGTTACACTGTAAAAAAAAACTGGAAATTTACTGTGCAACTGGACTGGAAATTTCCAGTGCTAGTACTGGAATATGGATATTCCAGTACATGTACAGAGATTTTGTTGTTACGTTACTGAAAATTTACCAAGCATAACTGAAAATTCAGTCATTGTACTGGAATTTTCAAGTTTGAGATGATGTACTGAAATTTTGCCATGATTTCGCGAAAATTTTACCGGCTCGTACTACAATTTTATAGTTCTTGTGCACCAAAAAAAAATATTCCCTCAAAAAGGACTTGAGAAAAAATTTGGAATTTAGAAAAAAAAACCTAATCGTTGGTATACTGGAATTATACAGGTTTTTAACTGCAATTCTCAGGTTTTGTGATGGAATTTTCCAGTTACTATGCAATTGAATTATACAGGTTTTGAACTGCAATTTTCAGGTCGTGTGATGGAATTTTCCAGTTGCTATGCAACGGAATTTAATCACTGTTGCACTGAAATTTTCCACTTCTATTGGACTTCGTCATTTCTGGCAGGAAAAATTTCAAGTCTTTATATTAAAAATTTCCTGATTGAGATTTTGAATAATAATTGTAATTGTAGCCAATGAAATTGATATATGAGGTTTTTCCAAGACTTATCCTCTTGTGTTCTAGATATGAAGCATATGTAGTAACCCAAGCTGGCCTTCCAACATGTCGCGCTATAGCTCATCGGTTAGGTCTTAGGTTTCAGTTGGTAGGCAGGTAGAAAAGTGTGGGTTCAAATCCTGTTAGGTAGACATGAGTTTCTGTCCATCCAAATGAACGATCAAAAGTTTCTCAATCATCTTGGAACACAAGGACCCTGCAAAATCACTTTGCGTGAGCAATTTTTTTTCAATTTTCATGGATATTTTCAGCATTAATTTTCCAGTACATGTCCTGGAAAAGTCCAGCTCGTGTACTGAAAAATTCCAGTACCGAGGCTCAGAAAATTTCCAGTTTTGATGCGGGAATTCCATAACGTTTGCACTGAATTTTTGCAGTACAAATGTGCTGAAATTTTCCGGTACATGTACAGGTTAATGACTTCCAGTACATGTACTGGAATTTTCCGGTGAAATTTTTTTACAGTGTATAACTCATAGTAATTTAACGATTTATTTAAAACAGTGACATCATAAATCGATGGTCAATAAGAAGAGTGAAAGAAATCAATTATCTCGTTGTGTATGGAGAAGTTTCGGTTACTCGATCCATATTACTGTTTATGAATATCGTCTATCTTATGATAATCTAAATGCTCACATGCATCTAACTACGGCATTGCTAATTGATTTTCGTTGTATGCAATCAACATACAAGTTATAACAAATACCAGTCAAGTGACATTTATAAATATCCATGCATCAGCCGGTCAGAACTTAGATGTTTAAATTCTTACATAAATCTTTTAAAATTGACGAACGAGTTATCACCACTTGCGAGCATCATTGAACCTATAAACCAGTGAGCGTTGTTTTGATCATCGAATTTCTTGGTTGTTAGTCTTTCCTGTAGCACTTCACAACAAATTTCGTAGCTCCATGCAATCCACGTTGTGCGATCTAGATTCCACGAGTCGTAGTTTATAAATTTATAAAAATTTCCCACTTAATTTTATCTCCCCAGATTTTGATCAACAATTTTGTTTCGAACCTTAATTTCCACAAGGTCTTCCCGATACGATCCTGATGATCACCAATAGGGGTTATTATCCTTCGCAGGACTTTGACGATTAATTTTGTCCTGAGATTGAAATAAATGTGAAACTTCGGAAGTGTCAGAAAACAAGAACGAAAGCAGCACAGAAGAAAATATGCTGAGGGTCGGATACCATACATCGAATGCATAATTTGATGAAAAGTGTAGAAGGGATCCATCCAAGAGAGTTCATCAATTTCTTGAGCGCAAATTCATTTCCGAAGTAGCAGTTCTAGATCCTCGGCGTTCACTAACAAGGAACATTGACCTAATTACATATGACATTACCATCATCGGTTACCGTCACAATACTCTTTTAACACGCCGATGTTGAACAGCGAAAGTACAGTTATAACTCATCCGCATAGAATATGTAATTACAATGAAAAATGCATTTGAGAATATCGCAAATGAATGATGAGGCCAATAATGAAACAAACATCGGGTCCTGAATTTTAATCTTTTTTTCATTCCAATATTTTCGTTCAACACCGTCAACCAAACCGGTTCCAAATACTTATTTATGCCGCTTACCGAATCCTTATAAGCTCAATATTCCTCTGAACAATAATATTTTCAATTGCCTCCGTTGAAATACAATTACTTCCGAAGTAGTTTATCGATGAATTATACATGCTCTTCTTTTTCAAATGATTCAAGTCAAGTGCAAGAGAGAAGGAAGAAGGATTGGAATCACGTTCGTTCTTTCTCATGTTTCTTTCAAAGATTTTTATTTGTTGAAGTGTATTACGTTTGACAGGATAGAATATTGTAAAAGAAGAGGATAAAAAAAGGAACAGAAGTCCAAGTTGATGGTAGCAGAGGAAAAAAGAATTACGTGTGGGTGAACCGCCTTTTCACAACGATCTTTAATAGTCGCGGCTTTAATTTATCGATGCATTTATTTCAATTAATGAGTTCCTGTATTTTCGATTGATTCCCGCATAACAGGAATAATAATTTTTCTTTTTGAATTCGTATGAGTTGTTTGCGCTGTTCAAATTAGAAGAATCTTTGATCCGATTGATTTGTCACTAGGCAGATACGTTTAATTTTAGTAACAAGTTTTGAGTGAACATCCCTGGATACTGCAGTTTTAACGCACAATTCACGTATGAAAGAGAAAATGAAGCTGAAACTAGCAGCCAGTTCCTTGTAACTTTTAATTGAACGTTATTTAAGCTTTGTACATACCAGAAATCGATCAAGTAGCATCCCATTGAACCCTTCGGATCTTTGAATCTTCAATAAACTTACGACTGCCAGTTTCAGCTTCATGAAGAGAAATAATCTTGGAAATAAGTATTTATATATTTCCAATATTTCAATTCAACTGAAAATATTGTGTTCAATGTAAAAAAAAAAACAAATCATTCGACACAGAGACAAATTGGTTTACGGATAAACTTTCTAATACATATGGTTATTCTTTGAATACTTGGCTTTCCCTTGTCCACTTCTTAACAGTTTCCGGCAATCATATTGAAATGAAGATGATTCCGATAAATACAATCTCGACTGCATGTTATCGATGATTATAGTCGATAATACGGATATCACACCATCTTTGATAGTTTTCAGCTATAATAAATTTCACATTTCATAATTCTCAGGATGAAAAACCGTTTTACACACTTGGTTATCTTCTTGATATCGAACATCATATTTATGATAGGATCTCTACATCGTTCAACTTCAGTTGTACAAGAATAATGGGCGATTCAATGAATTTGTTGTGAGAATATCGTTTATTTATGACACTCGAAATGTTTCAAATCAATTTGAAAGTTCACATGATATATTGAAGAATGGAACTGAATATGTAAAGGAAGCTTCTTTAAAGCTCTGTTTGTGTCCATTTTACTGGATTCTATGGATGAATTTTTCAATAATGTATAGTCTCTCGGTTGAGACAAAGTTTTTTCTCTCATTCCAGAGTACTATGTACATTCAAATCCATTTTAATCTACTCTTCAACTGAGATGGTAATAAATCTCGAATATTATAAATCACTACAAATCCCAGCAACTTCAGGATATACATTATAATCATAACTTCATACACCATACTTATGTTATTAAGAGTAACGTACAGCCCGTTATAAATGTATTGGAAAACTACTATTTTATCACAACCGGTAGAGCACATTCAATAATATCTTCATTTCACCTATAACTTCGGTATGATAATATATTTCGAAGTTTCTAACATGTTTTTGAGACGACGTTAATTCATTCTGTGAAACTTCCCTGCAGAATTATGACAGACGTGTAATCGAAATAAATGAAATTTGAAGATATTTATGAATCATAGCTTGGATCGAAATTAATCGAAGCGTGTAATTTCTAGTTCCCCGATTGTGCGTAATTTCAATGAACGTTCACCTTATATAAATCGCGTGAGTGAAATCGTATCACGATTAAGATCTGAGGGATTATTCATCAAGTGGGAACAAGATCATCGAAGTTGTTTTAACTGGAAATTCAAATTAACGTGTAAGAATGTCGTGAAGATCATTCATTTACAGGAAGTCACCGTAGTTCAATTCTATTTCTTCGATTACCTAGGCGCGTTCACTGTGTTTCTTGGACAACTTATGTTGAGTAGAATTAATTGCACCTCACGTGGTATAAAAACGATTCAAATGAATGGATTTAATGATAAGGTTTGTGCACTTCATATCATTTTCAAACCTCACCAAAGTTGGAGTGTATATCATGCGTGATAATCGATACAAAATAAAAGTGTAATCAGAGTCTAATGGACAAGGTTTATATTGATTACGAGGAAAATAGAAATATAATCTCAGACGATGATGAATGTTCTACATGAATATAGTTTTATCGTATATTCCTTGAAATCAATTGAGTAGCTTCGAATATTTCATGGACATTTTGTATATTTACATGATACGTGGGAGTACAACAATCTTGAAAATACACGAAAGAAAGAAGGACCCCATGTGGGGATTGGAAAATGGTCCGATATGGATGCAATATTACTACCAGAATTGAGAGTACAGAAAGAAGGACTGAATGATATCAATCGAGCTGCAAAAGTTCATGAACAATGGTTTGAGATTTTCACAGAGAAATTTCAAAGAATTTTATCCACCCTGTAAAGAATCCCGTGGAATTTGCTCCCAAAAAATGGCGCCCTATTACAAATAATCTATAAGATCTTATTGACGAATAGGGAAAATGAATAGGTTCCAATGATATTCAATCAGAAATTTCACCATTCGTAATAAGATTGAATAGAATATTCTTACCTGGGTGGTAGCAAAAGTCTTCCACGAATGGGGAACTTTTTCTCCATTTGTGGAAAATTCTATCCCTAAAGGACAGGAAGTTTCCTCAAAGTGGAGGAAAAATCTCTTATTCTTGATGGAAAAACAATTCCACCACAATTTTGCATCATTTGGATATTCTTCTACATGTTTCTAAACGTTTAAACTATACGCGACAAGCTAACCGAAGCGAAATTGAAGGATTAAAGTATTTGAAATGAAGCGAATGAAGAAAAGTGGATTATGCACTCATGCAAGCAAATGCTCTCGTCTTTCGCTCTCGGCGTGTCCCTTCATTACTCTTGCTATGAAGTGAGGAATTTTGTACGACATTGATGGGTTGAGAGAATACTCAAGTTAGATGGCATCACTCTTAAACTTCGGTGGACAAAAAGGGTTGTAGAAGCTTGTAATGGAAAAGAATGATTGTTATTATTTCTCCAGACCAGATAAAGTCACACATCAAACTCTACATTTTTCTGATGCAATATGTGAAAAATTGTACACGATCAGTTGTGAACGAATATTATTAACATAGTGAAGCAATCAATGTTGTTTTTCATTGAAATTAACTTCGATTGATTGATGTCGAACCTATCATACTGCACATGAAAATTGGATTCTTGGGAAAATTTTACAAGCGTGATTGAGATAACGATATCTGGATATTATAAAATAACAATATGATACGAGCAAAAATATTCCATCACAAAGTTGCTTATCTTCCTGAGAATCGTGATTATACTGTTGTTGCTCCGAGAAGACCTTCAAAAAAACTCATACTGTCTATCGAATAGTGGAATCGTATTATTCAATAATTTTCCCAGGAAAATGACGACATAATTACAGCGTAATTGTGAAGAAAATGTAAGGTTTCGTAATAGACTATTTTCTTTTTACAAGATTGTATAATACATCGGATAAAGTATAGAGTATGTACATTGTAAAGGATTGGCGTATGAAGAAAAATATAAGAAGTTTGAATCGTCTATTGAATTGGATTGGTAAGATTCATTTCTGTTCTAGACTTGGAAAGTAAAATGTGGGGGAAAAATGGAATTTCGAGGTTATTTCGCCATTCAAAAATTCATATACGAATTCTATATGTCTTCTGTGGAAGTATCTTGAAACATGAAATTCATGTGTTATTGCACAAAACTTCATCATAACAAGGTATATGTAATCAAAAAATCTTCATCGATTGGTAAAATGATCGAGTGCTAGAATTAACACTGACAAATGTATTTTCCAGTTGTATTTAGCACGTTTGGTGGAAAGTTTACTTTTCTGAGGGTATAATTTCACACGCGACAGTGATAATTTGTTCATAAAATATGAAAAAACCACTTACAGTGTAACTTATAAATGAGTGTTATTGAGTAATCAATTTCACACTCAATTTTTTTACTGTGGTGTTTGCCGCCGTCGTATTGAACCTACTGCAATTTTGATCATTGGTCTCACTTTTCCAATTCGATATGATGCTATAATTCCTTTCAACGAAATTCAATTCCAATCTATTGCATATTACGAAGTAATTTGAGCCTCGAGACGGACAAAATCAGCATTTATTTTTCCACTCGAGAAACTATTTCTCAATGAATTTTCGTGAAATGTTATCATATTTCAATTAAAAAAAAAAAATATTTGATTGGATATAGGCCATTGGATCTAGAAATGTAGGGCGATTCCACATTATCCGTCGAATATGGGAAGAAGTAGTACAGTAGGTGAAACCGAAAAGAAAATGAGAGCACATATTTTCATTGATAGTCAAAGTTTCTTCATCTATTTGGAGCTTGCAACGTGAGAATTGAATCCTCGATTCACTGTCAATTATCTTCATTCTCTACGTCAAATTCCTGGAGTGGATTTTCACCGCAAGAAATTCAGAGAGAAGCGTCAACAAACCTTTGAATGTCCTTAGATTTGTTATAAGTATTCATTGAACGTCCAATAACATGTTCCTGTTCTGTTTATACTTGACACTGTTCGCGGATCGACTGATTCTCACGAATCAAAACGATATTGGTGAACTAGTAGATATACTGTACGAAATAAAGGTCAACCGTTGTTTCATCGATTCATCTGATATGTCCGAAAACGAACATGGAATAACTCATTGAATGAGATCACAAGATTATTTATTCTGACGTTCAGCGTTTAAATTGGATATCCGACCTATATTTTGTTTGTTATTCCAATTATATCATATTCGAAATTTTAACGGTCAGTCCATGGAATTTCGAAAACGGAATGGTCTTGGTTAGAATTCATCGAAACATTTGAAAAATAAAAGTTTCGTGCATAAAGCTATAAACAATATGAAAAGTAAAAAGTCGTAGGATTGAAAAGATACGCCCCAATGAGAACCATGTCTGAAAAATGGCATTGATTGGAACTTGGCGTGGTATTAGCTAATTCTTCTCCCCAAGGTTACTTGACGTGAAGTTCGATAACGGTGAAACGACATTATATCTCAATGTTTTTCAATCCTTCAATATTTCCATCCTTATCGCGGAATCTTACAGAAAAAATCAATTAACGTTATGTTTATGATATTCCTTTGATGTTTACGACAATGATTAAGAAAAGCTTCGAAGAATACAAATTTTATAGGTATATAATGGCATAAAATTCATACTCCGATCATTATCAGAAAAATCAAGAGAAAATATTTATCCTGACTCTAACTAAAATTGCATAATTCATCGTGAGAGAATTATTGCCAACATTTATAATGAAAATGACGAATTCAATGTATTATCAGGGACGTTCATCACGAATCAAATATTTCTTACGAAAACATACATCGAAGTTAAAATCAAGGAAAACAATTTCGTTGCTAAATTAAAAGAAAGAAAGAGAAGCACCGATTAAAACAGGGCAAATTACTTCAAGCACAAGTTTGTGAATATAATTCACACCTTGAGGATGAAGCTCACTTGAAATTGCTGTCTATCTATATTCTTGTGCACTCAAGAACAGAACAAATTCAATTACTATGCTTTTATCGATCCAACGACAAAAGATGTTGCGAAAGACTCGCAAGTTTGACTCAAAATCACAATGAAAAATTTTCATTTGATGCCAACAGGGAGTGAATCAAATGATATCATTTTTTTGTACAACATCATTGAATTCATAATATTCAGACAAAACAAATAAACAAACATTCACGGATCTCTAGTAATTCTTAAAATTGATCGCTGTACAAAATGTTGTACATTGAAATATGTCTTATTTACATACATCATTTATTTATCTTTCTTTACTGAATAAGTTTTGTTTAGGATTCTCGCGTATTCCTTCACCACGGTAAGAAAAAGAGGATGAATCATCGGCTGATTATTCAACGAGATAAGGAGATATTTGTAAAAAAAGAACGTTTGTATGTGATTGATGGAAGGAATAATATGTTCACTCAACTTATTCGAAAGACTCAATGAAAATATGTAACAGACAATGTAAGTGATGAATCAAAATTCTTCAAGAGCTGATCAACTGTTTTTCAAGGGAAAAAATTATCAAACTGTGTAATTACACCGAGAAGAAAAAGTTGTCAAATTTACATCTTGCGAAATCAATATTTGGACGATTTCAAAAATAGTTCGAGCTACCACAATCCAAGTTGATTTTACAACAGCTGATATAAATCTCACATTTCCCGTTGTAAAATCAACTAAAATACTTGTGGTAGCTCGAACTATTTTTTCAAATTGTCCAAACATTGACTTCACAAAATGAGAATTTCACAATTTGTTTTCCTCGGTTAATTACACAATTCCCTAAATTTTTTTCCTCAAATGCAGTTGATTAGCTCTTGAAGAATATCGAAGAAAATTTAATTTTGAATTATTGCATGTTCAAGTATGAGAAAAATTGTGAGTCCTTACAGAGTTACTTTTCTAAGATATTCTCCACATTTGCAGAACAAGTACGCTATAATTTCAGTTCAAACTTAACCCTCAAGCAGGGTTGAAGAGATATCAACATTCCTTCATGTGGAAATATGTGCGGAATTCCATTTTGAAATTAGCATAGCGATTTTCAAAAATCCCCTTTGCTGAAGTAGCCTTGCTGTTTCAGCTAAATATTTGCTAATTTAGCAAATTTTCTAGCAGTCTTCATATCCACGTAAATTTTTCGGCTGTAATAGCAAACTTTTTGCTAGTTCAGCGAAAAGATTTGCCATATTAGCAAAGCAATTGGAGATTTTTTGTCTCAGTTAATCTTCTTCTTCCAATGTATTGGATATTTGATATTTCAATGTTGGGTTTCTGCAATGAAAACAGAAAGTTGTTTTCTTCGAAAAAGTGACTCTTTCATAATGTATTCAACGATCATTCATCATGATGGATGTATGAAACTGAATCAATCAACTGCTCGATTGAAGTATTTAAAAATCGACTTGAGAATACACCTGTGCGCTGCAGCTACATTAAATTCTTCTCAGGTTTGCAACGTCGTGCTCGCATTTTCACCATATAAGGTGCCATTGAAAATTCCAAATTTTCAATCAAAATACACTATCTCAGTAGGGCACACGTCGTTCAGGTCTTTTGGTAAACGATTGAGAAAAAAGGTACCTGAATTTGACCTGGAGGTGATTGGTACTGAATGTACAGCTGTGATATTTATTTCATTAGAATACGCCATATCTTCGTTTCTGTTGCTTCAGGTTATTATAAAATCCAATTAATCCGTATTTTTCACATAAGAATTTCAATTATATATTGATACATTTTATTTCAAATTCTACCTACTATTTACAAAAATGGTCTAAAATGTTATGTGAAATTAATTTAAATCACTTTCGATATAAATATGAATATAAAAATTTGATCTGAGAATGAGAATTGATTGTTCGATAACTTAAGTTCTGTACCAAATTTATAAAACAATATTATTTGGAGTACTACTTTTGTGGTTCAATCAAGATAAGTTATCCGGTTTATTATTTAAATACTGATACTTAGAAATCATAGTATATACAGTATGTGAATGTTCGAATTTGAGATTCTGACTTGTAAGCCAATCAATGCACATATAAAAAATTTTAATTGGTAGCTATAAACGATAATGTTTACCTTAATAAGCTAGAATCGAATATTTAACCTTTGTATGTCAAATTGATGCATCATTTGTATGCAAACGACACATATCTATAAATGCCCACTCCTCAATGCAGAACAAAGATAAAATCTACCACGGCGTTAACAAAACCAATCAAAGTTTTGAATCGATCGAAAAGAATTCTAAACCTCATCATCAAGTTTTCAGTAACGTCGTATTATCAACTTGTTTCCATGCGAGTTCAAGATCGTAATCTTGGTTCCACGAAGTCATCTGGTTAGCACATAACACGAATGTTCAATAAATAATATCAGTGGGAGTTTGTCCGTTATGCTGATTGGCAATCGAAAACTCTCTTTCGCATGTTAACTCGGAACCGACGTTAAGAAATAGACACTTCACCTGTATACGTATGGCACACTTCAATAAAAAGATATATGTATGTACATGGTGTTAGCTTGAGCATTGCGTATGCTCGTAAAAGAATGATTAACGTGACGGGATGAAAGTTTTTCACAATCGAAAGTGCCGATCGTGGGAATCGTTGTATCAGTGATTTCTTGTACGATCATCTACTTCACGTCCACATAGCAAAAACATCTCGATCGATCCTCGCATCTATTCGCCGGAAGCTATGATTTTTTCCTTCATTCGCGAATAAAATTATACTAGAACTTTAATGTATATTATTTGCTCAAATTTGCGAATGATTATCAATGTGAGTTTTCAAGAACTTGAATAAATTAAAATTATGGATCGAAGGTGCATCGAATCGTCATGGTAATTGAACGAGAAATTGCCGCGGTACTTCCTCGGTGTATTTTTATATCGTTTTATGTGTGAAAGATGCACGATTGGATTCATTCATCTTGAGTCTCGCGAATGAAGATGTGTGTATGTGGAAGAATGTAGATTCAAGAGAATGTTTTTGATTGATCATTTTGGAATTTCAGAATCACGATGTTAGGCAGGTAGAAGGTACCAATTCAGGTGGAAATTGTTGGGGATGACAAATAATATAGCACCGATGAGGATTTATTTATCAGATTTCGACAAAATTAATTGTAATTTTACTGCACCGTTACTTTTCCTCCATGAGTAGTATTTGTCTAATGAATATCAAACAAGACTGGGCTCCGAGAATCGCCAGATTTATCCCAATATTGGAACGAATCAATATTGGATAAAAGACTGAAACGCAGCTTCTGTTGCGTGTTAAGTAATTACCAGAACCAAGTTACAATACTTAACTTGCATGCAGTAAAAACCTCACCTCTGACCATCATCACTCGCCGAGCCATGAAAGATACCACAATTGTGGAAATATTAACGCACATAAATTGATAATGCAGGCAGGATTGCAATTTCAAAACTGAGCCTTATATATGTCTTACAACGTCATTATTATTTTCCAGCACTGGTGACCCTGGAAAAGACACTGCGACAATATGGGTTAACAAACCCCATTACATCGATTTATTTCTATTGATTCCGATGCAGAAACGCAATTCACACTGATTCATTTCATCTTTTCTATCGGTTTTCAATCGAATCTTTCAACCAGGGTTTTATCAATGTTTATTATTCTTCACTTTGGATAAACGACGAATAATTGTTATTTTCTCATCGAATGTTTTTATTTCCAATTAAACTATTTCGATTGACATATTTTGTGATTTTGTTTTATGTGAAGAACACAGGTTACATAAGTGAATACGACAATACTATTTCTGAAAAAAAATTTTCTTGTTTAGGACTAGAATTTCAAGAGAGAACAATAAGTAGAAAAGAGACTAGTTCTTGATCCATCGAATCCTCCCGTCACTCACAATGACGAGTACAAGACAACATATGTCGCGGAGACAGTTTACAGGTGACATAAGATGAACGTAAGTCCCTCTTAGCGCTGAGAGAGAGATCAGTATCGAAGATACAGCTGATTCAACATAGTATTCAAATATGTTACAATCCACAGCTTAGTAATTTACAAAGAATCTGATTTGATTCCGAAAAATTTATAACACAGAAAACAAAATATTGAATAACATACTTTCATTTCCGGCATGAATGAAACATATGATAGTCTCTTAATTCTTCTATTCATATTCATCCTATCAGAATGAAAAAAAGATTGCCTAACGCACTGTATTTTCCTGTAAATACTGATTATTACTCATTGTATGAACTAAAAGAAGAGAGTGTTTTCATATGATTTTAGAAAAGCATTTCTATAAGTACGCGATAAGAATGTACGATGTTTGAGGTAAAAGAAAAACATATCCAGGTTTATCAAATTTTATAGAATATCGATAGAAACTGAATATTCCTATAAAAACACATCGATGTTTCCGAAAAGTGCTCTTCTTCAGCTTGCGTTGACTTAGAAAATCATTCTCTCATACGAACGTTGAATGATTATATCAAAGTTGTATAAATTTAGTAGTCGAAGTCTACATGCATTTTCTGCAACGAAGTCAATGTTGACATCCCTCAATGTTACTCCGTTCTTCGTTCTTTCCATTTTCTATCCTACAATGTATCGTGTACGATGCTATTATTTTCTCTTCTTATCCACCCAACATGTATATTCCATCTCATATTCTATTCATTATCAACTGGATTTCAGACACCTTCTCTGTTTTCAATCAATAGATAAGTCTTGCCACTTCTTTTCTTTCACTTTCTGTCTTTTTGTTTCTTCCCTCCTGCTTGGAGCGTATAAGTAACTTCCTCGACAACCTACCGAGTGGCCTGAATTTTCAATTTTCTACGAATTTTTCATTTGTATATGAAAGAAATTCATATTCGATAAAATCTCATATTGGAAGCATACCCTGTTCCTGTAACTGGCAATTCTATTTGTAAGAATAAGATGTTTGTGATGTAAAAGGAAATTGCAGTGCAGCAAATCTATATACATATTACGAAAACTGCTATTATCTTGCTGACTAAGCACTCTGTTTCACAGTTTCTAGATATCTCTTAAAGCGATGATAAAAGTATCCAATATGTCAGCCTGAAAAAATGATTGAAGGGTCTTCTTTTATGGTATCTTTTCATATTATCTGAAAATTGTCTTTGATAAGAGTTTTGAAGGATATCCTAAGCTGACGTAGCAGATAAGTATACATTCTCTTAGAGAGATCTATCGAAATTATGTTTCAACAATGTTTATAGGGATATGATATGATATTATTGACGTTGAAAGATGATGAGATAGTTTGAAAAAATAATATAAATGTCATATGAAAGAGATTAATTCTTGAAAACCAAAGCATCGTGTCTCCAAATTTCTTGGAGTGACAAATTCACTTTTGAGGAGTGACATATTAACTCGCTTCAAACAGTGACATTCTGCTCTTCTATAGGAGTGAAATTTTCACTGCAAAGAGAGAGAAGATTCCCTATCATGGAGTGAACATTGACTCTTCAAGAGTGGAATTTCACACCAAGAAATTTAGAAAGATCGTATTCTTTTTCATTATTTGTGCTTCAGGCAATCTTCAAGATTCTGTTCCATTTTGTGTACAAAATAATACAAGTTACAATTTCCATGAACATTTTCCAACGCAAAAACAAAACGTGCTATATCAATTTGAGAATCTCCAATCAATGACAACTGAACACCATTTTTATCACAACTTTCACCATCTTTATGTGCGAGATCCATTTATGTGCTCTTCATGTGAAAGAAAGGAACGAATCATACGCGAATGAAATGGCACTATGAAGATTTTAGTAGGTAAAAATTGAAGTTGGGAAAAAGATAAAAATTCGGAAATATGTATTATCAATATGCACCTATTTTCGAATGAATTGAGTTTGATCACAAACTCTTCTCATGATATCATTAACGAATGTAACAAAATTCCTTCATTTCATTTTTTTATCGTTTATGCACATTTGAGTAATTGCAATAATTCATCATTCCAATTCGAAGAATATGACAGAATTTATATTGAAGGAATTCTTTCATTTCCACAAACGATAAGGAATTGAGATTATTTCAGGGTAGGCGTTTACCTTTATTGTTCTGAGGTATAAGATGATATTGATTTCTCCACTGAGTCCCTTTCATTCTAGAATATGTATTAGTACTGAAGGTATGAGGAAATAGTCGTTTATTTCATATTCTTCGGTTAAAATTTCACAAAAGAACTCTGACTTTATGTTCTTTTTTCCATCCAATTGATAAATGACAGAGAAATTTTATGTTCTTGAATATGGAGGAAGAACATATTGTCAAAGTTATTTCAGCAGAAATCACTCTAGTAATTCTCTAGGCTTTGCGAGGCCTCACCAGGCCCTTGTGAGGGACTTGCAAGGCCTCGTAAGGCCTTATAATCGCCTAGAGAATGACTAGATTGACTTCTACTAGGGAATTGGAAAATTTCATGATTGAGACTAATTTGATGGCTGGTAATGTGATTCAAGATGTGAAATGGTATGGAAATATAATATTAAAAATTCTTCCCTGCGACCAATGAGACTTTGCACTGGCAGACAAAAATAGTAAAATAATAGTAATAGTTGGAAAAGGGCTCAACTATGAATAGTTAGTTAGCTGATCAATGTTTACACTATTTCATTGTGACTGATCCAAATAGTAATTTCCACAATCAATATTGTTATTTATATTTTGTTTTCTCTGAGTGTGAAGAGGAATAACTAACTAATTGAGCAACAATAACGAGGCACTATTCATCCGATGAACAGATATCTTTTGGACACGAAATGTTTATTGGGCAGTACCTAATTGATAAGTCGGGTCAACTACACTGTGAAAAAATTTCTGTAAATTACTTAAATTTATTGAGAAGCAATTAACCCTATCAAAGTAGATCAAAGTTCCTCAAATTTTAGTAAATTTATTGTACGTTTAAATAAATGTATCGAACAATTGGTGATTTTTCACAAATTTCAGCAATTTTCGCAAGAGATCCGAAGAAGGAAAATTCATAGGATTACTGGGTAAGCTATCGACCAGCACTGCGAAACCAAACATTCACGCAAAAAAGGTTTGATGGTGCACGTGGTGGAACTAGAAAAACGTGATTGACTATGAGTTCTTCAAACCTGGTGACACTGTTACTTCTGAGCGTTACCAGTAGAAATTGATTGAAGTGAGAGACGTATTCGAAGAAAAACGATCTCCCATTGGTACTGGGAAGAAGAAAGTATTTTTGCTTCTCGAGAATGAGCGAACGTATATTGTGGTGGAAACAACATTGGAAAATATCTACAATTTAGCTTGAGAAATTCTCCCTCGTGTGTTATTCGAACACTAGGTTCTCCGAACCTAGTCGCCATTTTTTGGCCCTGCAACATCATTTAGTTGATTCCCATCACGTGTCTCTCGAGAAAGTCGAGAACAGTATCAACGAATTTATCAACTCTCAACCGTTATCTTTCTTCCCTAACTGAATGCGCGAGTTACTCGAAAGATGGCAGAAAAGTGGGGAAAGTAATGGAGACTATTTCTTATATTACAAGATGGCTTTCTTTTGTTTTTAACCAAAAATATATGGATTTTTTTCAAAAAGTTTTGCAAACTCTGAAATGGGCAGTTATAACTATAACATTCTGCTGTGTTGACCCTCAAATTGGAGGGTTTCAAAAATATTTTGATACCCTGTTCATTCCTATCAAAAGTATTAATACTTGCATTGGATTTCTGGACTTGTAGACCAAGTAATTACAGTGCATTATGATAAAAACAAACGATCGATAGAACGATTTTCCGATCATTTTTTCATTGATCAATTTGAGGCTTGCTTTATCAAAGTTTGAAAATTTCGACTGAAGAGGTTGAGTAGCATTGAAAAATAATCTGAATTTATAAGATCTAGAATAGGTGGGAATAGCAAGGAAGGTAAAGTTCATCATTTGAATTGTATGAATGAATTTCGAATGATTATCAATTGGATCAGAATAGGGATGGAATTTTACTTCGAGAACATTTTGTATGGTTCAGATAACTATCGGTATCACATCTAACCTTTGTCATATAATTGTCACAGTAATTTTCGTGGTGAGTTTAATCAATGACTCGGATTATGAGGGTACTCGCCGAACTGATTATCCTAAACAGGACGTTTATCTCAAGAATTGGAAACAAATGATCTACGTGAGCAATTACTTTAGGAAAAAATTCTAAAAATTTGTCGCAAATTCCTCAAGTTGAATGCAAAAAACAAGACCAAACAGAATAAACTATAAAAGAAGGAATTACAATTCAAATTTCTAAATGAGATTGGAAACCACATGAATCTTGTAATATAATATAAATGTGAAATAAATTACGAATAATCAATTCAGGAAAGAAGAGCAGAACTGTTTCATTTCAACCGCTCAGTTTCTCAGAGAATTGGGTGTGGTTTTGGCACAGTCGACACGAAAGTTTTTCCATCGCATTTCAAAATTGATCTTGAAATATCATATTTTTCTATCTCAATACATGAAAACGTGCAGTCCAAAAGTGCAGTTATCCTCTCTCGAAATACCCGACTGTTACTTTAAACTGCAAAACTGTTGATAAGAAAAAATAATTTTTTGTGTCAACGTGATTATTCAATTAACGAGAATACAAAATTCCTTAGATTCAATTTGAAAAAAATTCAATATCAACGAGTAGTTTTGAAAGAACAGGTGAATCCTCATTCACTTTGAAAAAGAGAAGATTTTTCCAAACATGTGCATAAATATATTTTCGTTGAATTAAAAACTGAATTACGTTCCAATTAAATAAAATATCCATATTATTTACACCTGAGAAGATAAATGAAATAGGTGTGATTCTAGAGTGTTTTCGCAACGGAGCTTTCATAGACGAGTGGTGCACAGTCCGGGCGTTCCGGCGCTGGTGTCTCTAGAATCAATACGCCACGCTACGTTTTGCAAGCTCCAACCTCAGCTGTTCGTAATGCCCTTTTTTTCTCTTCATTATTTTTAGCGGTTCTTTGATCTCCGAGGATGAAATTTTGAATGGAGATAAGGAAGAGGATCAAAGTTCATTGAACGTCGATTCAAGGTAATATCAAATGTCACGGAGAAGGATATGAGAAATTGATAAAAATTCGAATATCAACTGGAAATGACGTTTTTCGAGAGAAGCTTATGAAGAAAGTTAGTGTTATTGATTTTTACTGTAGTCGGAAGGATATGAGTTTGTTGATACTGAAAGGATTAGTGAATTTTATTCTCAAATGCAATATTGATAGCGATTATTACAGCTGTCACTATCATTCATTCGGTGTATGAAGTAACGGGAATTTTACAGAGCTACAACTTTGAATATTGAATTTTCTAGTTTTCATCGAGTTTCTATGTCAACGAAGAACAACATAGAAACATCGATGAAAGTTTTAGTATTTCTTGTCAAGAGGTACTATACTGTAGAACGTACTGTGAAGATTCATCTACTATTCAGGATATATCTTTTCAGCCTAAACTGAAGTAACAGGGGTGAATTGTAAACGAGTTTATGACCTTCAAGAAACAAAGACGCAGGCGTGAACTTTTATGCTGAAACTTCCAACTTCAAGTTCAGACTATCAGAATCACGTTGAATATTATTATACCTATCTCATTCTTTTCACTCTTAACTTTCCCTATTCAAATCCACTCAACACATTTGTTCAAGTTTTGCGAAATGTATTTGGACCGCTGGAGAGTACCGCTGCACAACCGAGATGAATTGATAAATTTTGACTATGGAAAAATTGTAAAAATCATAACAAATTTCTTGTTTCAAGATTGATACCCGGAGAAATTACATGGAAGTTGAATGTTGGTACATTGAATCAATGAGTGAACTGTATAAATAATCTAAAGATGACTGGCTTCTTTTGAAAAACAGGGAAATCGACTTGATCCGTTGTGGGTTTGAATTTCTCGTATACATATACGTTCGATAAAGTGTTATGTTCGTGATGGAATGACGATAGGTAGAGATATAATCGTCGTACTTCATCGTGATACTGACAAGTACAAGCTCAAGTAATTCGATACTTTTGTACTATATGATTATTACTTGAACTCAGCGGATCTATCTTACATAGTTTGAAGTCGATGACCGTGGATTATTCGTAACGTGAGAATTGTATGACTCTGTGCGATTAATCAACGATTTGTGCATTCATTTACGCGGATGTTCGAAGCTCGATTCATAGATATTTTTTTCTCAGAAATGTAGAGCAAGGATAACATTTTACTTTTTTTATAATAGAGATTCAAACATTATAATTTAAATTATCTCCAAGAGGAGTTCCAATGAGAGAAAATTTGCTATTAATCATAACAAGGGAATCGGAGTTCCTAAATAAGGAGGGAATGTTTTGATGGTTTTTCAATTATATACATTCATACGTCATAAAAATCATGTTTATATAGAGTGGCAGTATATCAAAATTGATCGATAAAATGATAAATTAATACAATTCTTATATGTGAATAATTCCAGGGAAGAATGTAAAAATCTTCGAATCACATCGTCAGATGAAGACGAAGATGATATAATATGAAAAATCCTGTTTTGGAAAATGATGTTATAAACCGTACACAAATTTTATATCAATTATACATAAAATTTTCCAAGATTATATAAAAATTCACTTGGGGAGATAATGTTTCAAACCATCGAGTGATAGAAAAGAGAAATTCACTGATCATTCTATTTGAAATCCACATTCTTCTAATTAGACTATTTTGTACACAGGTGAATAAAAGAATTCGTTGATGTGTTCAATTCACGTGCCGCATTATCTCGCTATGCAACATGTTCATCCTATTTTGATCTTTCAGTACGAGTCTAAATCCTTAGCTACAATGCACCTGGTACAATATAGCGTGCTGCATAGTAATGAAGAACGTTTAGAAGCACTTTAAGTGCACTTTTATTGGAATAACCTAGATATTGCGATCGAATCCATGACGAAAGTGCACTATGCCACCGGTGTGTTGACTTTTCTTTGCCACCCCAGGATTATCTTGAGATGAAAAAGAGGGGCGAAAAAGTACGCTTAAGGACTTATTCCATAACAGGTGAGATGCAACGTGGTAGAGTACTATGACACTTGGCTCTTCCGAACGAATTCTTCCTCCACCAGCTCTTCAGACACGAAACAACATTCAAGTATCAAAGGAGTGTGTTAATTAAATGAAATATGATTCGAATATAGGGAAACGAGTGTAATTTCAGTTGGGAGTCAAGAAGAAAATAGCTGGATTTTAAGATCATTATACATTTCACTTTTCTCGAATGTTGACTATTCATGTTTTCCATTGAATTCAATCTGTTATTTGAAGATGAATCGAAAAGATGAAAAAATGATAATTGCTGAGAGAATTATTGCGCTCTTTGAATTTGAAAGAATTTCACTTGGTGAAGTGAAGAATCTATTCTAAGATTCAAGTGTGTGCAGAGTTTGAATATCAAACATTGGATTCTTATTCCAAAGGAAGAGTCATTTGAACGCAAAAAGTTCAACAGACTCATTTATGAAAGTTCACTTTTTGCACTCTACAGGAAGAATGTATTTCTAACATACCGATATCATATTTTAATCACATGTATTAATGTATTAATGAATCCGATAAGTAGGCTTAGTAAAATGATGTAATGATTTGATTAATCACATAATCATGGGATAGATGTTAAGAAAGATATCTCACGATTAATTCTTGTTCTATGCAAATGATTCAATTTACAGATGCCTTCTTTTGTTTGGTTGCTGAATGAAATATGTTTCTCATGAAAAATCATTTTTCCATTCATTTCAACATTCTCTATCCAGTTTGAAATAATTCTCATTGACTAGGTGATTTTCCTGTAATCGTGTGTATTCGATACATTCAATGATTAAACATTGTAATTGTGGATTTATGTGATCGTAATCAAGTTGTTTCAGAATATAACTCAACGATCGTCCTTGATGATTGCCCTTGATTATTTCCCATTAAAACTGATCAACTGACATACATCGATATATCGACAATCAATCCATATCGGTATCATAATATCAGATAATTTAAAACTCCCGTATAACTTCTAACCGTTACAGGATGACCTTCTATCTACTCGAACGTGAACACCTTCCTTCCTTCGGTCAGCACTGATAAAAGTTCGAATATATTATTCACTGTAATCAATTATTGCCGGGAGCGTTTAAAAGTGATAGTTTCACCAGGTTTGGATAACTCATAGTAGATCACGTCTTTTCAGTCCCACAACAAATACAGTAAAATTTTTATCAGCGAATAGTTGGTTTTGCAGTGAGGTACAGTGTGCAACAAATAGTATTCGATTTTCGACTATTTATGGAAATATTTACAGCAACTATTTAGTTAATTACCTCAACTAAAACGATAGTTGCCATTAGTCGGCCCAAGTAGTGTTAGTTGATCCAACTAACCTGATACTTGTCCCAACTACTACGTAATTGCTGCAATTATTCTTTTGTTTCTGTGCACACTTTCGAGTGTTATTGAACCAGTAACTACGCGATTCAAACACTCTAAGTCCACTGAAATAAAAATACTTGAATTTGCAATGAGCCCAAGAGAGCTGAGACATTCATCTCAGTTCATTTCAGCTTGAAAATTCAGGAGGTTTTGTAATTAACCATGTAATGTAGATACCGAGAATTGAGTTATAAACCTAATATTTTCTCAAGTTATTTATCAGTCTTGTATGGAATTTTACAAAAATCCACCCTGATATTGCTTTAAGGTCGAAATAAATGTAAACAATGACATATCAAACAGATCAAATGAATATATTCGTTCCAAGTTTACAAAGTGTTGCGCCAAGTCTACCTCATTAGAAATTTGCTTGAATAATTCAACTCTCGATTGACAAGAGCTTTATTAGATATGTATTCGGTTCAACAGCAAGGTGATAATTACTATCATTGAATAATATTCATAACCAAAATTATCACAACAATATTTACATATCATTTAGAGACTATACAAAACATTTCATCACATAATAAAGACTTTTTGGATTCAATCTGAAATCGAGATCATCGCGATTCAATCACCGTCCTACTTTATCATTCGAATATGAGTTATACATGCATGAATGTATTCAATATATTTCCAGTAAGAAATGATTAACTTCCCTACGTGTAGATAAATGAAGGCAGCACGTACGTATAATTACTGACCGACTCCAAACTGCAAAGAGTAGAGCGGGGCCAGAGTATTAAATTTCTGACCCATTTCTCTCTATCTTTCTTTTTTTCCCCTCACATTGGTATTGAGTGGATTTCGACTTGTTCCCAGTTGCGATACTTGCACTAATACAAGACATCGATGAACAGTGATTAGCTAACGCTCACATTAGACCGCAGTCAGACCTTGCACGGCTCGACGGTAGCCTTCTCTTCCATTACTATCTCCGGTTAATTGTACGTAATAACTAACACACTGTCAAGACATTACAGCACCATTTATGGCATACTCTTTCACGTTCACACGGAGTAATCTTCCCTTCATTTCAGAGGAATAAAATCAAATCCAACGGGTTTATAAATACTTGGTGTTTAAGGTCAATCATGTAAATAATCAGGAGTCTTTGTCTTTTATTAATATAATTTTATCCGGTAAACCGTGGATCGTGTTCCAATGATATCCTGAATTCATAATCAAGCGTGGCCGTTTCGGATTTCAAGAAATTATTCACTCTTCAATGAGTAATTTAATTACTTCGATAATAAATATAGAGTTATGAAAGGAAAGAGATTTGATTTTCATTCCAGTACAAATTTTCTGTTTTTATGCTTGTGATATGATAAAAAAAAAACTCATTCTTATCGCCCGATTGTGACCAAAAACAGGATGATGCAGTGTTGAAACTGGAAAGAGTTCGTGGATGGTAAATACTGAACAAGACTGATGTACTTGTGAGCTATGATTCACAGATTCTGTTGATATAGACTTCATTGTCATACGAATGTTCTGCAAGGACTTATAGAGATCGTGTGTGTTATCTTCAATCTTTGCCTGGAACGGTTAGCAAACTTAATCTAATGGATTGAGAATATATTTCAAGATTCCAAATATTCATTATTAAATCTTTTATACAAAATTTAGATCAATTATTATTTTTCTTTATGCACAGATTATAACAAGAGAGTCGTTGAATCAACAGAAAAAGTGATTAATATAGCTAATAACTTCTTGTTGACTTGACACAACACAATTCTTATTAAAAGTTCTAATTAACAATTGCATACTTATTGCTCTTATAACGGAGCGTTCTTCGTTATGCACGATGAGTCATTTTATGAAGTTTTATGAAATCAATGTACTATAAAGTGAAAAGATGAATGTAATCCTGGCATTCTCACTGAGGAGTTAAGACAAAAGTATTAAAAAAAAAATCTAAGCGTTGAAAAAATATAGATTGCAAAATATTATGAAATTGATTCTTCGGTGCACGTGCATCAGCACGATATTCGTAATGCTGAGTATTGGAACGGAAAGCGAAACAATAAAAATCTTAATATACATAAAGCTTACTTTGATTTTCTAATGAATTGGTTATTCCTTCAATACTCTGAACAACTTCTCGGGAGAAAACGTTATGCGTCAATGAAAAGTTTGAATCGAGAAAGAAACAACAAAAGATAAGGAAACTTCCACATTTCTTTGTTAACGGCCGCTTTATGGTTTTAGAGATAAACTTTGAAATACAAACTTGTTCAGCGGAAACTCAGGAAATAGTTGACGGATGATGCATCCAAGAAAAATGCAAGAGCGTGCCAATAGAGAATGTAATTCTTTCGAATAAACTTTTGCAAAACTTCACCATTTTTGAGAAATTTATGAAATACGCTGTATTTTTGTTCTATCAATATACATATAACAAAAGAGTTGCGCAAAAATAGGACAGATGAAGACAAAAATAATCTGTGCAGTAATTTTCTTTCACTCAGAATCAGGAAATATTATTCTCCGATTATTAACAAACGTATGTTTTTCGTAAAAATGATTCTATAAGTTTTAACTTATATGATGACTTTATCGATTTAAGAATTTGAGTGATCTCATTCAAGCTTTCCTTTCGTCACATAATTATTAATGATCGATTCATCAGTATATAAAATAGAAATATCGATACGAGCATTAGTATTCATTCTAATCTTGATTCATTAAAGGAATGAGTTTTATAACAATATTGAAGGTATTACGTACATCGTCGATAAGTACTTGTGGAAACTGTTACAGCCTTTAAATCCTTCAAAGGTGTACGCTTCCATAACGATGATCATGATAATATCATATGGTAAGTCCAGCAGCGGTGAAAGGATGTGAGATTACTTTGAATAATCTTGATATACCGTGTAAAATAGTGATTTGAATTCACAATTTATTATCGAAAACAATAAGGTAAAAAATGACGACGGTGATTACGGATGATGTTAGATTTGATAGAGTGAAAATTTTCAAAAACATGAGCTGTGATATTCACAATTACATGTACGTATTATACGTACATCGATTAAACGAGTGCCTGTAACGTTGAGATCCTGATATATCATACATTTCGTTCCATCAAGGTTCTATCGCATGTGACTCCATCAAAATAATTCGACTTTCGTGTGCGTAGGAGAACTAGAAAGATTTGTTATGTTTCGCGTATAGTATGAATTTGTGGAATTTAAGGTTACTATTGACTGTATGTGATTATATTTAGCGTAAGATAAGATTTCCGTTCTAAAGAATTCAACTCTCTTTCTCTCGAGTCAACATATATTATCGTGAAGTTCAAATGGTGTCGTACAAACATTTACTAGGAATTTCAAATGATAAGATTCAATCGATTTTGTGAAACCAAATAACAATTCTAGAATGCAAAAGATTCTTCTCATGGAACGAACTAAGTTGTTTTCTCACAGTCATTGATTTACGTGAACAACATCATTTTCAAACATTTGATTTCGTAATCGAATCTACGGGGAAGTTGAATGATAAGAATATTCCGAGCTGGAAATGAAGAGAGAATAATGTGATGAAAGCTATAATACATGCTATGCGAATAATTTATTCCTTACGGAAAACATACTGTTTCGAGGAATCAGTTCATCTCGTTTGCCAAGACAAGTTTATTATCAAGGATGAACTCGAACATAAATTCATTGTCAAATTGGAATCCCTATTTTCAAGAGGAAAGTGAAAACTGTTCCTTAACCTTAGATTCGAAAAATATCAGTATCTATCATGTATATGAAGGAAATTTACTTCGTTAATTATTATCCACGTTTCCATATAAAATTCATACAAGATGTTGATTTTCACTTTGAAAGTTTAGTACTCGGTCGACACAATATACTGTGTGAATTTAATCTTTGAGATTTATAGACGCATATATTATCAACCCATTTCATTTTAATCAGTAAAATAACTATCATTAAAATGAAATAAGCGTGATCTCAGCAACCACGTATGGTAAGTTCAATAAAGGCTCAGGAGTTCAATATCGATATGAGTTCTATATTGAACTGTCTGAGATGCGAGTGTTGTAAATTGAAGATAATGAAGCTGAGTATTTACAGGATTACTCTTATCTCAGAAAAACATGTTGATCAGGTAACGTTCACATTATTGATATTATTTCTGTACAGATTTCATACGAATTTCACGTTTCTTGTACTTTGCACAAACTATCTCTATCGACTACTGTGTTTTACTTGATGGTTTGTACTATTCCAAATATTTTATGTATCAAAAAGGATACTAAATTCCATAACAGACATAAGATATTGAATTTTGTAACAACTGTAAAAAACTCTATATCATGCTATGAAATTTTATACAGATTTTTTAAACAGTGCATTTAAAATCGAGGTGATAACTGCAAAGTGATTCTCTATTGGCGCAGTTCTTACCATTACGGTTATTATTTGCCAGGTGCCTCATTTGAAGAGCCTACATCGATATAAGAAGCTGTGAAGAACGTTTCTTCCCCTCACATTTTATCTTGAGCCTAATCTACGCCTTTTTGACTCTGATTGAGTGCTAACACAATCTTGACATGGCTCTGAAATTACCAACGAATTCGTTTTAAGGAGTGATTCTGAAGCTCAGAAATCACTTAACGTTTTTCGGATTAAACTTGGGTTGGGATGAGGTAAATCGCAGGATGAGGGTTAGCCATTGAGTCATTCCTGGGCCTAAAAACACTACCTAAACGAGTCTTCGCTGGTAGATTTAGAATCATGGTCTTGTTTTCCTAAAGCACCCATGCCATCAGAAAAATAAATTGAATCCTAATCTAACCGGCTGTTATATTAAACACAAATAATACGATAAAAAATGACAATATTTTATAGTAAACCAATGCTACTATGTCTCATGCCTTGAGAAGTGGTGTGAATAATTCTTGCTACATTCTACGAGAAAGCTTTTCAGACTATTAGGTACCAACGACGACAGCTTACAGAATAATACTACTTTACTACATTGTTTCTTGTCCATGAAAATGTCTATTTTGTATAAGGAGAGAACAAAATAGTGATTTTTCAGATGCTGCATGCAGACAAAAAACGTATTATACTGATCAAGAGGTTGTACAGTGCTAATTGCTTTGAAAACAAATAACGTCTACGTTGACCGCAATTGTCTGCAATACCAATCCAATCAGCGCTACGTTCACATCGTTATGTTCGCTATTTAATTTCCTTCGTACACTATATGCAACTGCATTGTTTTTCTTGTATTTCTAACCTGCGCAATAATAACAAATGAAATTATTATGAACTGCTTCATGTATATAAAAAAGTGGAAATAGGGTACAATTGAATAATGAAGTTGATTCGATGGAATACGTCAGAATATTGATTCATAGAATGATTTGTTGTTCGCATAAATTGATCAATTTAGAAGAATATTCGGTTCGTTTATACGATAATATAATTTATTCCATTTAACGGAAGCAGTGTTGTATTGAATTTTCTTCTCGTTAATTCAATGCAATGATCGATGCAATTAATTGAATTGTATGATGAATAAATTCAATCGACTAGAGACTGTTATGACGTTCACGTGAATTCATGTATGTAATGATTCATGGGGAGGAGCATACGGTAACAATTGCCAAGAAGAAGAATAATTTGATGGCAGGGATTTCAAAATTGTATTGAATCTCATTCGATACCGGAAAGCATGTGATACACTGTTTTTGGTGTATCGAATGGAGATAAAAAATTCATCGTGACAGCGAAATGTGATTTTGCTGGGTACCTTTTGCTGTGACATCAATCTTGTTCGCTATAATAGCGATTCTTTAGCTGTAGCAACAAACAATTTTGACTTTTCCAGCCAAATTTGTTTACTATTCTGTATATAATACTGAAAATTTGCTGCAATACCTCAAAATTCGCGGTCGTAGCTAACAAGATAGCTGTGATAGCGAGCAAAAAATTTACTGCTCCGGCAAAAGATACCCAGGAAAATTGTATTCCGCTGTCACAATGGATTTCTCTTTTCCTCCGTCCATAAACTGAGAGAAATAATTACTGATACCAAGAAAATATATTCTTGAATATTTTTAAGAATATATATTCCAGAATGCAGCTAATCCCAATCAGAATTCAACAACTGGCGCAGTACTGCGCCAGTACCGGCTAAGATTGGCGTGGTACTGGCGGTCTGTACTGCAGCAGTACTAGCATTTGTCCGAAATGATAACGCTTTTCCGTACTGGGTACTTGGTACTGGCACAGTACTGGTAATCGGTAATGGCCTTCAGTACCGGCGCAATACGCCCAATCAGAATGTCACAACTAGCGCTGTACTGCGCCAGTACCGGCTAAGACTGGCGGGGTACTGGTGCTCTGTACTGCAGCAGGACTGGCATTTGTCCGAAATGATAACGCTTTTCCATACGTGCTAGCAGACTCTTGGGGGCCCAATACTGGCACTGTACTCCGCCTGTTGTCAACATTGGCATACTTCGGTTTTTTCTGATTGGGATATGATATGGAGTCAAGAGAAATTTTCTTGAATCAAGGAAATATTTTCTCAATTTAAGAAATCTATGCTTGGTTTCAGAGAAAAATTTTTGAATCAACAGAAAATATTTTTGGAGGAATAAATTTCTTGGAACAAGGAAATATATTGTTGATGATAGTAATTATTTCTCTCTGTGTATAGAAACAATAGGTGAGTATACGAATGATCACTGGATCGTCGTGCCATCACTTAATTTTCATTCCAAATAAAAATTCAAAGTCGTATTCAAGTGCTCAGTAATTTGGAGAATTCGATGATCAAATATATTCAATTGAGACAATTGTTTTCTTAACATAGATCCCAAGAGTGAAATTTTATTCGTTACATCTCCATCGGATACTCTGCTTTAGTGAACATCTAATTATCTCTGATTACACACATCTTGAGGTATAATTATATCGTAAGAGTGATGTATCATTTATCTGCAGATTTACATCGCATTGTTTTGGTGTAATGAAGCTGAAGATTGACTGGCTTGAAAATTTCAATTTAATTGGACGCTTTATTTGATTTTTGTGCATAGCTCACATTACTTGGCACTGTATTACGACTATGCGGAAATCGCTGGTCGCGTATGCAGCTTGTTTGGACGGAAATGATAGTGGAATGCCGGGTCAGGAATAGTTCTCACTTGAATGTTTTTCAAAGATGTTGGATCATTTCAATCACAATTTTGAACCATAAAAATGTTCGTGTGATTTCTAACAAAAGGAGGAATAGAATGCAAATTTTATCCATTGTTTATTTCGGGTACCAGCAGATTTCTGTCAAAATTAGGAATTTTTTTTTGAGTAGAGGAAAGAACAATTCGATTAGATTTGATATACAATTATTTTAAATTTGAAATCAAGTATACCCTAGCAGAAATCATTCTAGGCCCTCCTTCGTCCCTTATCTGGAGCTATCGAGGCAGACTGATCGTATTCCTGGCCCTAATATGGGCCAGTGGATTGCCTAATATAATCTCTACCAGGGTACTCGAAGAGAAAAATTTTATAGCCAGTCTCATGATCAATATGGATCCGATGACGCACATTGATAGAGCACACTTGATTTTGGTTTATCAGATCTGGCCCTAGTGAGGCCATAATTCGCTACGCCTGATTGGGGTTAGCCAAATGTAGTCCTGTTAGATTTGTAACCCAAGTAGAAATGGTCTAGTGATTGACTCGTAATGTAACGCTGCGCTAGCCAAAAACTAGCTGAACACTCAATCAGATTTCTACTCGGATAGTTATGATTTTCTTTGCATTTTAATACTGCCGTGCAAGGCAAAACAGTGATTACCTCAATTTTCTATCCAAAATGAGATTATCTTACCATTCGATTCAGAAAATTTTCCTGAATCGGATGAAAAAGAAATTAAGTTGACCGCTTTTTTATCCAATATGGCAGAAAACATCTTCAGTAATTTTATCCAGGAGATTTTTGAAAATTCATTTTCATTGTTGTTGCTACTGAACCATAGATTCAGTACAAACAGACATCCCTGATTGAAGAATCCGAATAACTCCCAATAAAACTATTGTACAAAAATCTATTATTTGAATTGGAATTCAGCGCGTCTTAACGAGAATCAATGGAGCTTTGCAATCACAAATAAATAGTATGGTTGTTTTTGTCAAAATCCATCCCCTCATATGGTAGAATATGTCCCTATAATAGTGACATTTGTTGATTAGGACAGTTCACATTCTTCTCAACAATTTTCTAATTGGTACTAAATCTCCAGGCTTCTATACATCGCTATCTACCCTACTCTGATCTCCATTCTCATTTGAATTTGGGTTTACGGGATATAAATAAACCATTACAATTGCAACGATTGTTTAAATGAGCCGAACAAGAGAATTCCAGCACAATTTTGGTTCATCTGCATGATTATTCGTAACAATAAAATCATACCAATAACGATCCCCTGATTCCCATTCCGAAAAATCAACCGGAACGTAACGTCGGATTGATTTCAATTTTGAATAATACTTTGCAGTTCGCTTATTGAGTTCTAAAATCAATTCCGTTATTACAGAGATTGTAAACGTTGAAATAAGTGTACGTAAAGCGTATTTCATCGCTGCATCAGATGATTTTCAATTGCCTTTAGCCTAAAGTTATACACGTTGGCGATTTGCATCTCAAATGGTTACTTGAGTAAATTATCTGATGAGAAGAAGAAAATCCTTGAAGAATATATTAAAAATAGATAATGAACTCTGCATTTCTTTGAAATTTGTTGATAATTCAATAAAGATGATAGGTAACATGTTTATGTAAATTAAAATATTATATATACGAAGAGTTGAGCATTCAAAACTCAACCCAAATGATCATATCGAGCTCCGTTTGTTCCTAGCAACTATGTATCTAAGTAACTGTGTCTCGAAAAATTTCCTGCTATAATTGGACTACGTCCTGTTTCCGAGAATTCCATGGACTCTCTCTCACACACACACACGTACACATTAATGCTTTGCGCTTGAACTTGACACGAAATGGGCTAACGGCGATCAATACAAGGTCCTCTTCGGCGCTTGCGAAGCAAAGCTCCACCACGTTCACCATGAACGTTCGAAACTTGCGATATAGCCTCTGCAAAAGCTTTCCGAGCATGAAATACCAGCTAGGTGCACTATCATCATGGGAATCTCCATGGGCACGCGAATATGAACTAAGAATGTCTAGACGAATTGATTCCTTTTATGGGGTCGTAAACTATACATTTTGTATGGTAATCCACATGGAGAACATTTTTATGGCGAGGAAAGAATATGGTAATTGTATGGAGGAAACTGGAGAACGTAGGGCGCTTCGGTGGGTCTTCGAATTTCAATTGAAAAATCAATCAGGTGTATGTGCTCAATGATTCATATATGTACATTTTAATGCATTTGCAGTGTAAGTTCACATTCTTTTTTGATAATGAAATGATTCACTGCTTTTCGTTATGTTGAAAAATTCGAATATAGATAATTCTAGAACTTGACATGAGTACGAAAACTTTTATAATATTTTATTCCCAAAATGACAGTCACAGTTCTTTAGTCTTTCGATGAAGTTCGATTCTAACTATAAATTTACTATGCGCACTGAAAGTCTCGAAGGATCGCTGAGAAGAAACTTTTAAACTTTCTTAAATCTTTTTTGCTCGCTCTTTTTATTGTCAATAAAGAATGAAAGTGTCATGAGTATCAATAATCAAAAAAATTGTTCAATACTACTGAAAAGGATCATGATTTTCAATCGTTTATACATTACAACAAAGTTCAAGTATAGTTGAATAAAATTTTATACTTAACATTCAATGGTTCGGTTGCATTCCGATCAATTCAAATCTAATTGGTTTTGCAATTAATATATTCTTACCCGTGTGGAAAATTTTCATGCTTTATATATAAATTTTTTAAAATAATTATATAAAAATTGTATATAATCTATATCGAATCATACACAAATTATATATAATTTTCGAAATTTTTTCACATGAGTATCCAATGCAGGATTGTATATTTACACGTGAATTCATTGTATGACTTCATATCGCTACAACAACGCTAAAGACATCAATCATTCGATACATTTACCGACAATATTATTTAGAAAAATATTGATCCTACTCTTTGTTATCATCGATTGATCTCATTTATCATTAGACATACATTATTTCTGGTGAAAATAAGTATGATTAGTACCGACAATTGTAAAGTTCAACCTCAAAAAATAAAAATAACCTTTTCCGATTGATAGATTATCGATAAACCCTCATGAATCATTTTATTACACCAACAAAGACACTATTGAAGTGATTATTTTTTATATAATGGAAAAAATCACGATGAAGGTTTTATGTTCTTGATCGCCGACGCACGTTGAGATCTATATTCGAGTCATGCTTGTACGTTAAGCTGAATGTATATCACTTGTACGACAGTGATTATGATCAGAGTACCGACAGATTTTATATCTTATCGGGGAGTAGTCATAGAGCTACGTCAGGAATTAGAATATACTTTTAAAGTTTAAGAGATGAATCATATGGCAATCATCACGTATTTAGGTACAAATTTCTCATATATTCACATTAAAATCCACAAATGATGGAATAAATTTGTGTACGGTACTCAGTGTCGAGTGTCCGGCTATGTAGTTTCTACAACACAAGATGCGTGGGACGTACGAATCACTCATCGTATTGTCTTTCTAGAAATTCGTATGTAACTTGTAACGTGAAAACGGATAACTGATGTTTACATTGCCATGCGTTAATGAATGCTAAAAATACAATGTTTGTGGAGATCCCTCGTTCATCAAAAATATCGAAAGTAATGTGTGAGAAGAAATGAAGACAGGTTTGTTGAAATTTGCAATATACTTATGGGGAATTGGATTTGAGTCTTTGACGTAAAATGAGTGCTGGGAATCGATCGGATCAGTTGTTAATTTCCGTATCCAAATGAATTTGAAATAGTGAAAAGTCGACCTTGCGAACACTGCAAAAACAGTGGGTGGTATCAACTGATCGTGGCAGTGAATTGTTACCAATCCCATTCAGTGGCCAATTATTAATTGCAAAAACAGTGAGATTCCACTGATTCAAATTTAGACAGCAGTGTCAAACAGTTTTTTGAACTTACAGACGCACCAGCTGAGTAATCAATTCTAAGATAATTTGCATAAATTTTCATTGTAGGTTAAAAAAGCATCTATCAATGAAAGCAAAAGAATACACTGAAGAGACGAACTTATTCGCCTTATAATATGATAGAAGAAAATCGATTCCTCCTTTTTCGTACTGTTACTCACTTTGAGTTTCTCATTTCCCCCCGTGATCAGAGAAGAACAACAAGGAAGGATGTCGGATATGCGGGAACGGTTGCTAACATTCAACACCAAAGGATCTAATTGTAGATAAATAGAATTTAATTTGAAAATACACCATTCTTAACGAACTTGAATTTATCAAAACCGTCAAGATGCAATATTTACTTCTCGTATAACAATAAATTTCACCAACAAACATATAACACGCGAGAGTGAAAAGAAATACCCCATCACAATGTGAAATAATCAAAACTCCCTCCTGCTTATGAAATTTCTGTGTCGAAATTTATCAAATCGTTTCCGCAAGGACATTCTATACAATTCCTCATCACGTCCATAGACCTTTTTATATCAGATTGAATAAGATGTATGAAACCTTCTAAATCATTTATTCTAGTCTACGTTCTCGATGCGACACTCCCTAAAGCATTTTATCATCTATTTTTGTATTTTCTTTGTTTTTTTTCTGACCGAATCAAGGTTGGGACGCTTGTTTAAAATCAGAATCCATATTATCAAACCCACACATCTCAAAACTCTATTTTATCTAACTTTGATCGTGGACCTAATCGATATAACACCCACATTTTCTCGATTTGTGACCGAATGGTACAGCAAAGAAAAATTGTTTCATCGAGACACAGTATTGAGAGAATTATCATACATAGTTCACTTTCTCATAAATTCCAAATCACTGAAACGCAGCAGCAGCACCAGCAACGTCACGGTCATAAATATTGTCTGGTTTTATGCTTTCATGTCGGATGATTGAAATTCATTTGCTCGAGATACGGTGGATAGATCGAAATCAAATACCTCTGCATTGTGATTTACGTTTGTTTGTCGCAGAAAACTGTTGCGTAACAGTTTCAACTTTGTATTTTATTCACCCCACACGTACGAGATACAGGCACAATTATATACGACGATACCGCCCCAACTCAATCACCCAAGCACACTGCTCTCACGAAGAAACATAATCGTTGGTGTACAAAAACTATCCTCGATAATCTATCGTGAAATAATTGATTGTATAGCGTGATTTTGTTACACCGGTATCGTTGGAAACCTTTATTATTGATCCTGTTGCGTTGTGGTTTACAACCTCGCTACTTCGTTATAAATGTCAATTTGTATTCACACGAGTTTATATTCGAGAGAAATTTTCTGACTTCAAATTCAATGCTGTACCTGATATCGTACTACCTTCTACAACCTGGACTTTTTCCTCTCTCCCCTTTTTTCCTGAAAACTCACCCACCTGACGTATGAGGAAATAAATAATCCAAGATCGCCCGTGGCAATCGTAAACCTGTCGTGGAAAACAATCGCTAATTGTTTCTACACATGTAACGAAGATCAACGAGATTCCTTTGATGCCTAAAGCCTCGCGAAGATATAGGATCTAACGTGACTTTAAATTCAAATATATGAGATTTTAACATACCGCGAAGAAGTTGATATGATGTAAATTATATACGCCGAAGAAGACTGTGAAGCAAGGAGTTTAGTCAAAAGGAAATTATGCGATTATCGTATGCACTCTTTCATGAGAAATCTATAAAACTTGTGTTCTCCGCTGCGGAGAATGAAACGAAAAGAAATCAATTTCAAATGTATTCAAATGAAATACAAGTAATATTTCATATCTATATTCAGATTTATTCATAAACGAATGAGAAAGGAGGTGGTAAAAATTCATGCCCAACAGTTACTATCCAAGAATTCATTTATCTCAACGTTTCAATCTCGATTGAATCATTCGAATTCTGAACTTGGTTCGTTCTCACGTCGACTAATTGCCACACCGGACAATTATTATCATTCATTTCGATAAGCCATCGATGTAAATCGAACCCTGTTGCATCGATGAAGTACAACTTAAATTGATATTTTGTGTTCGTCGGCTCCGAAGAATTGATGCGAAATTCCATTCGTGTATTCATAATGGAACACGAAAAAAAGGGAAACAAAGTACAGGGGATTGCCGTGAATAGAACCTTCGACAGGTTTCGGATCTTAGAGAGTATACTATGGCAACGAGTCAACTAAATTTTCTCCTTGTAGTTGTTGAAGTGTTTATGGGACTCTGTACAAAGCATTCTATACGACAACCAGTGTCCGGTACACTTATACCTCGTGCATTTAACTACCCAAGCTGTATGGAAGTTTGTTGTGTATTGGCAATATGAATAGTATGAAGTTATTGGCTATGAAAAAAACACATATCGCAAATTTCTACATTTAATTTTCGTCCTCTTCTTTGTGCGAACGGATGAGTCAAAGGCCGTAATGGAGTACCTATGTGAAAACATCAATAATTTACAAGATATATGAATTGAAAAATAATCTATGCCTCCGCACAAACTTCTTCAAACATTTATCGATGGAGTGTGGTAAGATCGTTTTATACTCAGAGGTTGGAAGAGGTTGTTGGTTCACAGTCGTTATACAGAAGACACGTAACTATCATACATTCTCAGTCGTTTCACACTCCCAATACTTGAACCGGCCATCATCCTTTTGTGTGTACAAATTCTCACGGAATACGTAAGTAGTACTTTGAACGTGAATATCTGTACATGCCTAAGAGTGAAAATCCGGACTACAATGAAGATCGTGTCCTGACTTAAGGCGTATGAAAATTGATTTATGAAATTCTCAGAGTTTTTCGAATTCGCCAGAATTCATGCTCTGGGTGAATTGGAAATTGTTTCCAAGACGTATCACTATTTAGAAGTGATGGGTACTATTCTGTTAGCAATATATTAACGTCCATGAGTCATCTGATGTTTTAAAAACGTCTTGAAATTGGTTAAATTTCAGCTAACATCTGTATATTTTTCTGTGCAATTTTTGACCTTTCAATCGGCTTCTATCGTTCCCTTTTACCAGACCCGTGAAAAAATTGTTCAGGTCTGATTATGCGTGTTCAGGCCTAATCATGGACATTTTTCGGCAAAATTCTTCTCGTTCAATACTGACTGCACGTGAGTGAGCCTGATTACACCTGGTTATTCATTTTTGAGCTTTATCATCCCTCCAAAGGCTTCAATTTTGTACCCACGTGGAAACCCGTGATCAAGCTTAACCGCCAGCGATCATGCCAGATAACCCATTCTCACCCGTGATCATGCAAAATCTCACCGACTGAGGAATATTCATACAAAATGACTGTGTGTTGATTTTTTTATCACGAATACATATGCTTCATCATACTAAATCGGCCCAAAACACAGGCGCGTACGCCTGATCACGCATGATCATGATGCCTGAAAACTGGAAACTAGAAAATGGGAGCTGCATAAGCACAATAAGTAGAAATGATTGACAATGATTATCTCATTGATTTTTTATGAATTTCTCATGTATAACGGAGCATAATCAAGCGTGATTGGGCGTAATTGGACATAATTAGTCCTCATCGCGTGGGTACAAAATTTAGTCATCAGCCGTGAGCAGGCGTGGACAATTTTCTTACGGGGAGTTATCTCGAAGATGTCTTAAAGGATTCTAAAAGATATCTTCAACTTATCTGAATATCAGTTTCTGATTCAGATTCCGTAACTAATTATGCATCATCGGACCTGATATGAGTTGCCCAATCTTAAAATTCAGAAGAAAAAAATGTAACTTCGAAAAGGCTTCAATTGAAGGATTTGAAAAAATGATCATTCACGGCTATAAGTCTTCATACATTATACATAATCCGATGTATACGATACACTCCAACAGCACCAGAGCATTGGAAATCGATAACATAAATTCTCATTCAAATCATATTCAATGTTTAGAAAACAAAGACAAACATTACCGAAGATCAGAACATTGTCATAAAGAAAAAAACCCTTAGAACTCGCACCTTCCTGGTTTCCCGCACTATGCTACGAAGAATCGAATCTCCAGCTGTTTACGTATGCGAATTCTCATTGTACATAAACATCTTGTTAACCATAAATGCAAGGCGTTGATCGGGAATTCGCACCCACGGAGACTAGAGTTCATCATTGTATAAAAAAAAAGCATCGATTACCAACGGTACATGTAACAGATGTATATGTACACACATACACACGGTGAAAGTTTTACTTACAATGGAAAGTTTTGAATGTAAAATTTGATATTTAAGAAATTCAATGTACGTGATCATAAATCTCTTCCAGAATTAGAGGAATACCTCACCTCTTTCGTTACCCTAAGTTTATTTTACGTAATGCAAACTTGATACATACATTATGAATTTATACACTTTATTCATGTACATAAATGCATGTTCTACTAGTGATTGTGATAATGGTAATAATATTCGCCATATGGTTCAAGAAAATCAGAAGTACATGGTTCGATCGTAACTGTATTTATCACGATTGTCCCATATATCTTCTGAATTATGTTCTACTATATCCATAGTTAAAATATATAGCTGAACTTTTCAAAATATATAAACACACATATTATGTAATTCTGTTTTCTTCTTCTTCGATGATATTGAAAATTTGATTGAATATGTCTTCTATGAAAATCTTGTGGTTAATGTTTGTTTTTGTTTCAAGGTGTAAGAAAAGTGCATACTTTCGAGTGTACTTCGAGAGGGTTGATGTATGATCAAAGTGTCGCGGATGCAAGAACATGAGTAAACTTACATCAGTGAACGACGTTCATCGAAAGTTCGGAATTTCTTACTGAGGGAAAATGTCCTGGAATTCTTTCTCGGATAGCATTGAGAAGAACAGAAATACGGCGATAACCTCGCAGTTAAGGAGAGAACTATCTGTATGAGGACAGAGTTTCTGCATCGTGAAATACCGTGCATGTGTGAGCGAACAACAACACAAGTTACCGAACGAATGAACCCGCGTGAAGTTGATTTAACCGGCTTTCTTGTATATATCTATTGCTCGGACCGCCGTTCGCGCGTATATATCGCGAGTGTAAATCGTCGTTGTTATACACGTGTCCAACGGTGCAACAACACCGGTCGGCATAGCGAAAAAGGTGCCTTGAGGTGTTTTCCAGGCCGTATAAGCGTGGCACAAGTGGCATTAACGACGACGTGTATTCGTGACGGTCTATTGCCGGTAAGAGGCAATTTTCATAGTTTTCTTTTTTCCCCTCCTGTTTTCATGTAAAAGCGCTCGTTAATTCTGTCAATTAAGATCACAGATAATCCATTCAAAATTTTCCTCAATAAAAAATTGTCTTGATACAGGTAGTTACGCTTCGCTTCTCAATATCGTCATCGGTGATTACCTGTACGCCGAGATACGTTCGAATAACATGTATGAAATATAACACGTGGGAGTTTTATGTGTATTGTTTATGGAAGAGTGAGGAATGCGATGAAACAATTGCAATAAAAATCCTAAAGTATATGAACAGTTGGAAAAGATATTAGGATAGGAAGTAGGTCGGATGAAGTGGTTAAATACTGGGATGAAAGTTGGAGTTCTTCTCGATTCAATTAGGTTTGGGTGACGAAATCAATTGATACAAATTAATAAGGACGAATTTTTGTAGGTGCATTCACTGTGAACCTATTGAAACCAAAAAACATCCTTGTACTCGGATTTACAGACAAGGATTTGAGAAATGCACAACCCCTAGTGGAAGTGGATGTGAAATTCTGACACATTATTCCAAATAGCGGTCAGATTATGGCATGAGGCATATAATTGTCAGAATATGTCAGATTCTCACAAAATCTCAACAACTTTTGGCACAATATGTCATTTTATGTTATGATATGCCAAAATTTGATATCCACTTCCTTGCATATTGAAAGTTGCTTGTCTTTTTATAAGAATTATTCTAAAATCTCAAAATTTCCCAAAAGACGCAGTTCTGACGACGCGAGACAATTCGCTCATGTGGAAATTGAAACTCAACTCCATTCTGGCGCAATACACTGTAAAAACCCAGGCTCGTTATGCCAAGACTGCGACAATTGCACCATGATCGGCGTCAAGCTTGGTATGCCATGTCCGGTTAGCCTAGCCTTGGCCGATGCATGGCCTGTCATAGCTAACCAAACCTTGATAGCGTTTTGAACATCAATGCTAGGACCAAGCATATTTTGCCGTGTCAGATTTCCGATGTATATAAATGCTCAGCAGAGAACGTTATTATCATCCTAAACATTAATCTAGCTTGATAACATCGTTGGTAATTGAGCTACACCCGGTGATGACTAGCATTGACTCGAACCTGTCACCAGGTTTGGTCAATTATTCAAATGTGAATGTTGAATCAAACTTGGACGCCAATGAAGAATCTATCCTACTCATTTAGCTCGATTTAGTATTGTATATCAATAATGGTAACAATATCTATTGCCAGCATAGAACCAATATTGAATTTTAATATTGAACCCAGCTCGGATGCCAAGCATTGGACATTGTTATCATCCTGGACATTAATCTAGTTTGGTGCCAATGTTAGCAACCAAGCTAGGCCCGGTGTTGACTAGCATTGACTCAAGCTTGGCACCAAGCATGGTACATTCGTTAGAGCATACCTGGGAAGTATATGTGGAATTTCCCCTCAATTTGGCGGTAGCAAAAATCCCCCACGTAGGGTAAATTCTTTCCCCTATATTTTGGAAGAATTCTTCTTCACTTGGAGGAAGATTGTCAACAGAAAGCAAGAATTTTCTTCGAAATGGAAGGAAATTCCTCCAAAATATAGAGGAGATGTATATCCCCCACGTGCGAGATTTTTAGTACCACTAAATTTCAAGGAAACTTCACTTTAACTTTTCACAGACAATATAATATGACAAGCGATAGGGGTTTGAGGAAAAGTTTCGACAGCGTGCAGTTTTAAAAACTAGCTCTGGTGATTAACTATTGTAACATCTGGTAATAGGTTGAATACTTTGGCATAGTCTTACATTCATCATGTTTGCGTCCAGGCAGCATAATATGTGACTTAGGGTGGTCGTTACAAATTAAATTTCTTGAGGCGCCCCCTAAAAAGCTTCCTTTTGATGAAAAAACACTGGGAACATTTTTTATAATTTTTTCAAGTCAAGACAACACGTGCCTCAAGACGATTCAAGTTAATTTTTGGGTATGATCATGTTTTTTCATGAAACTTCTTGTTAAGGGTATTGTACCTTATTTTTCGGAATATTTATTGTTATTTTCATCAACTATCGTATTTTTATGAATTTGGGTTCTCTGATTGTTCATATTTTGTATGAAATTGTATTTATTATTTAAAATCCTCAATAAAACATGATTATACCCAAAAATTAACTTGGATCGTCTTGCGGCACGTGTTGTCTTGACTTAAAAAAATTATAAAAAATGTTCCCAGTGTTTTTTCATCAGAAGGAAGCTTTTTAGGGGGCGCCTCAAGAAATTTAATTTTTAACGACCACCCTAATGTGACTGCAATGGTGATGACATGTTGAAATGCCGTAAGAGGGCTTTTCTGAACGTTCTTGTTAAATCCGAATCAATAAAAAGCTTTTCTTTCAGTACCATAGTATGGAAAATTATCGAACTTATACTGAGAAACAGTGTCAACACTGGATTAGTCGGGCGCGATCTAACAGATACAAGGTTATCAGTAGTTCAAAAATTTTTGACATGTCAAATTAAATACCTAATTTTATAAAGAAATATGTTGAATTGTTAATATTTTAATTGATAAGTATTCTATTCCAGTGAAAATTGTTTGCAGGGTCTATGAAATCATTCATATCTTTGACTATGAATATTAATTTTGGCTCCATTTTTTCTAGGCGTCACAATCCTATTTCCTGTTGAGTCGAACCAGATTTCAAGTTATCGCGACCACGAATGTTCCAACCAGGTCCTTTTTCTGTGAGTATATAAGAATATCCTTCCGCACTGTCTATAATCTTCAACCAAAATGTACAACCCAAGTAACACTGATATACGAAGGACATTCTATGAATGTGCATAAAAGATTTAATACGCTATGAACATCCTCAAAATATTGCAATTGTCACAATTTTCCCCTCGTATCACTCTATACCCTGTATGTCGATGAAATCCAATGTCCTTTCATAACATAACATAACAAAGTGCATTGCTTTGGATTTTTATCAATCATGGATGAACAATACTCATTTCTATTTCAGTAATGAACTGTAATGGACTTGTTCAATATGAGAATGATCATTAGAATCAATAAGAATTCGAAACTGGAATGATAAATAATAATCAACCCGTACAAAAGGAACGTTTCCTTTCCTCCCCAGTACAGGTTATAATTATGTAATTCATTCAGCTTGTCATAGTTTATAATTCCGAAGCGTATGAATTATTTACCATAACGGTCATTAACAGCATGCAATATACTATTCGATCGTGTTGACAACTTTCTCTGATGATTTACTAACCGCTTAATGGCGTTTCTATGTTTTAAATAGATCATACCTGTTTAGAACAGATATAAGTTTAGATAAAGATCACGCCTACTTATCATTACCAAATCGCATAAAAATGTCTATAAATATCCCCTGAAGTTTGAAATGCACTTTCTTCTTTTATTATATCAAGAAATATTTTTTGTTTCCAAATTATCCTGACAGTATGTAAGAGAAAATATTTCAATCAAAAGAACTTCAACTTTTCTTATCACATATATTATTTCAAATGAAGATTCGGAAGTTTTCAATTATTGAAAATAAAATTCTAATTTTATTATGTGATTCATTCTCTCCCTCTCTCTCTCTGAGATTTCATCATTAATATTTCAATATGAATATCCTTGACACAAAAAATAATTTTTTACACAGAATTTTCATTCAGAAGAATTTTATTCGAGTCTCGACTTTTGAGATATAAAAGTTCCCTATTCCATTCATTCATTCATTTGTGAATTTTCGATTTTTGCTTGAGGGTTTCAAAGTTTCGTATAAACCAGAACATCTTTGAACCTGAGAGTTGGCAGGATTAAATGGCAAAGGTGAGTTTTGTTCAAAAGAATAGGAAAGGGAAATATGTATAAGTACGAGCTTGATATCATTTTATTGGTGAAGCAAAATCCTAAAAATTTAAAACGAATATTCATTTTTTCAAACATTAAATCGAACCTATAATTATTTGAGTCTTTTTAATGTTTCAGAAAGAAATTTTTAATCAGTGCAGAGTACTTTTCTTGAATTTCTCCAACTTTGTATCTTGAATCACAATTTTGTATTCGATTTGATCATTATACATCGTTTTATCAGATAAACACCCGATCCGGTAGAAACTTTATGAAAAGATGAGATCTTAGCCAATTTTTCGAATATAAAAATATTGAATAGCAACCAATATACATCGCATCCTCTGTACATTTCAAAAATCACGTGGTTCGAATGGTTACGAAATTTTCCCCTCTCAATATCAAAATACATCAATTATATTTCCGAACCACTCATACAGGATAACAATGATAATTCTATAAATGAAAATCAAACCCTCAAGGTATATAAATTCTCCTCGTGTTATCAAGATGCACGAATAGAATTGAGATCAGAAATCCTGAGTCGAACAATCGAGAATAATTCGATTACTCGACTGATTAGATACCGAAGATTCAAATATGACTCTAATACCAAAAGATGTCAGATTCAGAGAAGTCTGAACCGTATGATTCATACTTCAACCGGTGTCCGGGGAAAATAGGATTCGATTCTCTTAGCTAAACTTAAATAATAATATGTTTGTCCGAGAGAGTATCTCTGGTACATTGACTATGTCACGGAGGTAAGGCAAATGTATTCCGTTCAATGACGATGACGACGTGACATTACTGAACCAGGCCGTGAGAATCGTGGAGGATAGAAGAAAAAAGAAGCCAGAGAATAAAGGAAGAGGAGAATAAAAAAATAGAGCACGAAGGGAGAGAGAAAGAAGAGTTTGTATTTACTCACCATCTCGTCGAGGCTCTTGAGGTCGTTGGTGACGATCTGCGGCTGTGGACCATAGATCAGGCACGGCTCCTCCTGGTGCATATCCGCGTACTCATCGTCCTCCTCGCTGTCCTCATTTCCATTGCCGTTCGCCGCTTTATTTTCTGCAGCGATCTCACGATCGATCTGTCGTTCCATTTGAACTAACATCGGCGCCAGCATACCGAACTTGGCGCCCCGACGTGCAACTTCGAGTAGGCACAGTATAACGTGTCTTTCATTTTTACGCATTATCAGGTCGTCGGTTTCGAATAGAAGGCACTCGATTATACCAAGACTGTTTCGACACCAGGCGATGAAATTTGATACGTTGTCGCGTGCAAAGAAGGTACCGGCCTTTGCGTTCGGGAGGAAGGCCACATCGCTCAGCTGGCTCATAGGTAACGCCAACGATGAGGTTATCGAACGTGTCATCGAAATCTTCCGTGCTTGACGACGCGCTACGTACTCGGCCGCCGATTTGCGCACGTTGTTCGCGTGCTGAAAGCAAAAATATGATGGCGAGAATGAGAAAAGGAAAGTATCGGTTATGAAAGGGTATTTATCCATCGATATATCATGGGACGAGATACGGTAATAAGCCGCGTGACGCTCATTCGATGTATCGTATTTTCCTTCAATCTGTTGTAATAAGATTCTCCTTCGAAAGAGCTGAAAGTAATACGAGTCTAATATCGCAAGCTCAGGGATTTTAAATTTGTTTAGAAAATTTATTCACCTTTGCTCCCTTTCGAATGCAAGAGAACAAACCAAACAATCGCACCAGGAGGAGAAATTTATGCTGGTACGAAGAGATGTTAATTGACGTCAATTTGTAATGTATGTATTAAAACTCCCTTATTCGATGCATCGATATATCGAGAAATCATATGAAAATTTATATTCAGTTCACTCTAATCACTCCAAGTACCTATCTCTCGTAAAAATATACGATCGAAGTGGTAAATTTTCTGATGAGCTTTCAAACAAACTATCGAATAAGTATTCACGAACAAAATTGAACAAACGATAAACGGTAAAGGTGTTTTACGTTTTTCCGAGGATAGATGATGTATGAATGATTCACCGAACCTCTATGAGGGAATTCAAAGGACATACATACATGAACAAATCGTTATCCACCACCGGTAATATAAAACATTGCTTAGAAATGATTGTTCACGAATAGTTGGCTGGGAACAGTCGCTTAAGAATGGCTTCTTAGTAACGTCCATTTACAAACGCTTTATCGGCAACGGTTATTCACGAACAGCTGTCTAGCAAGAATCGCTTGCGGCTCTAACAGCGAGTTGTCTTTTCTTATTATCATTATCATTGTTGTTAATCTAGAAAATATATTCCAAAATGTATTTGATGCATCAAAACAAACTTTAATTACATTCAGAACAAAAGTGTAAGGTATGAATTTTAATTAATTATCCCTCATATGAAGTTGATAGTTGTTATCCTGTGGATATAACACTTTATAAACTATGAAAAACAACAAAGTCAGATTTAACACCACAAGAATTTTATAGAAGTCTATTTGGAAATCTGGTGTAAAATAATTTCAATCAGGGTTGAAATGATACCCAGAGATGTTTTATTATTGATTTATAAAAATGTTATGAATATAACAACTGAAACAAACTTAATCAAATCATTTTCGAATCGGACGAAAAAAATTAGATGACCTCGTATTTATCGATAGATTTTATTTCAGCATCAAAACACTTCTCTGAGACTACCGTGTGGTGCTAAAATAACACCAGGAGATGTTGAAACAACACCATTCGATGTGGATTGTTTGACTCATAGTGTATGAATCAGAATGAAAATCATGACTTCATTCAATTTGCATTCGAAACCCTAGCAGAAATCACTCTAGTTATTTTCTAGACTATGATAAGGATTCACCAGACCTTGCAACCCCAAAGGACAAAAAGTTCCAAAAAACGTTCAACCATTTGATGATCCACTAGCACATTTACCGGAAAATTCTTCCAATCAACCCTAAGAAAAACAAGGGAAAATGACCTAGATTCAGGTGATTATATCAAAGTGCGATGAATGTACCAATTTTTCAGGATTTCTACCAAAAAATTGGAACTTTGCATCTACGATCAAGTTAATTGCTTTCCAACAAATTTTGGTAAATTTACCAAAAGTTCTTCACATCCTGCTTATTTGCAAGGACTTGATGAGGCCTGGCGAGGCCAAAAACATTACTGGAGTGATTTTTATCAGGGAAAGGATTTTGTCACCAAGAAGAATTAGAATGAATTAAAAAAAAATGTTATTAAAAATTCCGCCACAAGAAAATGTTTCTGTTCATTCATAGGGAATAAATTTGAACGATATAATCCTAAATATATATTTACAGCACATTCGCAGGTTTCCATACAGCACACCAATTCAGAAAGAGTTTGCAAAGAGTTTTGTGCTGTATGGGTTTGTGCATTAAATTCATTTGCATCAAAAAATAATTTACACATTAAAATGTGATATGATGCAATGATTCTTTCCAAGAATGTAGAAAAATATTGTGCTTTATGTACTAAAAATATATGTTTTCATAGCACTCTGGAAAATTGAACTGACATTTTCTATTCTTCTTTCACAAGATTGTAGAAGGAATACTCGTGAACATGCAAAACAACACGTATTCTTTCGTCACATGTTATTCAAGAACTATGAAATTCGCTTTTACAATGCACATGCAGAAAGTTTCATTGAACGGAATTATCCTAAAGTCCGTCCATCCACCGGGGAAGATTTTTATGCCCTGCAACTACTCGTTTGACTTCAACGTACAATGCATTTATACTTAAACGTTAGAATTAGTGGTTTTGAAGTGTTCACACCTCTGCTGTTTTGCAAAGGCACTCATGCATCGAAGAATAAGAACACTCGAAAGATATGCACAACTGATAGAAATAATTACAATTATCCATTGAGGTATCGTTTACGTACGATGCTCAGCGTGAGAATTAAAGGAATATTTTTCACAAGTTACAGAATTCAACATCCTGAAGATAAACCTATTTCTATCGTTCGTGTGTTTCAATCATTTGTCAAGCATAATATGTTTCTGCATAAAATGACTTCTTGAGAAGTGAAAGTTCGAAAGATATTATAAGGACGTTCACATTTCCAACGATGGGGAAAAATAATTTTAATACGTATATACTTTCAAAAAAAGTTTTTCTCATTTGGAATCTCTCCCTTTCATTTCCAAGTCACAAGGAATGCTGGAAGTACACGAGGATATCCTTACTACATCCGTGACATTTATTGGTGAGAGGATTGGACATAAATTCACACCTTGTCAATTTGTCTCGATCTAAGGAAATATAGCAACTCTAAACATATTTATTTGATTATCATCGTTGTACCGAAGGATCGCAAATGATAATACTGCATCGAAGTACTCAAGTTTAATGTACTTTCAAACTACTATTCATCAGAAAATTCACTATAAAAAGAAAGTCTTGATCTGTTTGCATCTTAATTTCAGACAATGCTTTTTCCATTGTGTGGGCGATTGTATTCTTGGATATATAAATTTGTGTGCATTATAGATTCAATCATGAAATCATCTGAATTTAAGACTTTTGTTTCCACAGTGTTGATACAATTCTAATAACCTATGCGTATGTACAGTGAATTCAGAGTTCATTGAGGTTTAAATGGGATTTGATAATTTAGAAGGAAAACCCACGACCTGGAATTCAAAGAGTTCAATTATCGATTGGATGAGATCGTGGTACGAAAGATTATATATTTCTACTACGTGCGAATATGTATATGCCCTGTAGTTTGGTGCTTAAGGTGTCTCCAATGAAGGAACACCTATCTTATTAACCGTTTTTCATATCAGAAGAGTTGCAAGAAGAAAGGTCATCTTCGTGGTGCCGATATTCTTGGATGTGCTATTATACACGATCCAATAATAAGGTTACAAGGTGAAAAGTGCAAAAATGATTTATCGAAGATTACTTAAAATACTCCATTTGTAAGGTGAAGAACGCGACATCGAGTACACGTGTATCATAAATCATTTGTCCTCTCAAGAGAATAAAAGTTTATTATTTTCAATGAATTTTTTCAAATCCACGTAGTGTGTATACAAAATTCAATTGAATGGACAATGTAACTTTTTTTCTTGGCACTGCATCGGTTATGGAGCAGCGTGGAAAACAAACCTCCGTTGGATTATTTATAACGGCAGGTGTGAGAACACCTATGATTACATCGAATCAAGTGAACCACAATCGCATACACCTTATTATTGTGCACTGAAACTCCTTAATTATCGCCTCGGTTACAGATTGTCGATGATAGCTCAATAATAAAAATTGCATTTCTTGTCCCACTTCGCTTATCGTTAATGTGGTCGTTAAGAGAATCGAAGCGTGATATTGACGTGATCTATTATAACGTGACTATAATGATATGACCTTATTAAATACTGTATGCGAAATATTGGTTTTCAAGGTAGAATCGATGCTGAATATGGGTAACATTTTTATTTTGATCCTGCTAAATATATCGATGTGCCATGTTGAAAAATCTTCATCGTCCATTGATGAATGGTTAATACGAGTGACGAAATCTACAGTGAATCTCATTCAACATTCGGAGTCACTCGAAGATATTTCATAATTCATGAAGGGTGATATCAGTCTTCTGTTTGCATATTTTCAATCTTTTGAGAGCAATCCGGGGTGAATTCTCATTAATAATTTTATGGATAAGTCATGACTTATCCATAAAATTTATGAAATTTGGTGAAGAACTTGATTGTATTAGAATGATGAATTGTTAATCAACTTGCGAATCAATAATGTGGTTATATTAAAAAATTATAGTAGTGGATACCTGCAATTATTTAGATCCTTTAATTGATCCTTATCATGATCTTACGTAAACGCAATTGAGGAGAGCATTATGATTTTAATTTCATGTTCAACGTGATTATATATAAATGTGATTAAAATGGTGAGACGAAAATAAAAATATTACGTAAAATAATGATTGATCATTCACCCAAGAGCAGATTCTCGAATTGTCAATAAAATGTAAAAAGAGATAGTGATGTTGCGAGGATCTTGTTATACTTGCATTTCTGTTATCATAAAGTGCAGTTCCGTAATAATTGACTGGTTTGATGAGTTTTGGTTAATAATTTATATTCGATACTCTGGTTCTCTTATCGTTAATGGATTCATTATATCCAATACAAATGTGATGATATCTACAATGTATTTCTAGATAATGAGAGTGAGTGAATATTGTGAGCTGATTGACTCGATGCCGGCTTTCAATCAAAACCGGCTTCACAGAGCGGAAGAAGTGAATGATGGAGTTAAAAGAGATAACGAAGGTTGAGATCGATTTGGATCCACGTTGAAAAGAAAGAAAGGAAGGTATAAAGAAGCAAGGAGAGATGAAGAAAAGATTCAATTCTGAGTCTATTTTTCCTTTTGTTTTGAAAATCAATGGATGATGAAGAAATTCACTTTTCTATACAACAATATCATCCACTTTTATTGTTCTATACAAAAAAGCTTCGAGACAATACACGTGAAAGAGAATTATCTGAAAAATTACTATTTGCTGCAAGAAAGTATTATGCAATAACATTCCACGCTGTAGCTTTTGCTATAAAATAAGAGCGATGATCATTTATCCTTGGGCATAAATCATCGCTTCCCTGAAAAATGTTTATTCTCCCCATTTATTGAGTTTTGAAATTGACACAGCAATTTTGTAAAAATTAATATATGCGGGTACAGGTATCAAACACTTCATAAATCCCAACCGATTATTTACGATACCACGAATACGATGAGACGAATAAGGATCGTAAAACGCATCATTTATAGCTTTATGTAACTTTCACATCATTGATATCCTAGAACTCTAGGGGACAAAGAAAAAGTATTTCAACATCTGTGATTATGTCATTGAATTTTGAATGCGATATTGAATACCCTACAGATTGTAAGAATAGCAGCGATCGATCAACGGCAAATATATAAATATTTCCCTGTAATAAACTCCGACCTCTCATAATGGACTTTACGTCGAAAGGGGCTTGCGTATTCTCCACTTTATCAGATACTTCGGTCCATTCATTACTGAACATCGACATTTTTCCCAGTCCCCTCTCGAATAAAACTATGAAGTCGTATGAATTGAAATTTATCATCGAATTTCGATGATATACATCTGGTAAATGGAATGCGGTCAATTCGATATTTATCCGCACTCGCGAAAGTCATTTATTTTCAATGAAAACTATGATCACTGAGGAAAGACACACTTAAACTCAAGAGAGGCGCTACAAAGACGACCGACCATCGTTTATTTATCAGACTTTCTAAGTACAGGACTTACATGCATTATGTATTTATATATATATATATATGAACATGAATGTATATACTTTTACACAAATGCATAAGGAAAAGGAGAGGAAGAAGTGGGGAAGAGATACATGTTGTTGATGAACTCACGTACAACGAGGATTTCTTTTTCTCCTTCATCTTAGGGTATGTGGACATTGCTTCTGGAATTCGTTGTTGTCGCCATCAACATAGATCTTTCTTACCATGAGAATATTTAATCTTTATCACCTTCCAAGTACTATATTTCAAGATACTCGTCTTCATAATGTGATTTCACTCGAAGGAAAAAATAAAATCACCGTTTAAATTAATCAAATGGACCACAAATCGTATGAATATATTCGATGTAAATAATAGGATGTGTGATAGATGTTGAAAGCAAAAAACTGAACATTCGATTGGTTTGGGAAATTGAAAAATTGTCTTGGAAATCGTAATTGGTGTTACAAGTTTGTATACGGTGGAAAATGAACTATCAATTACCGGAGCTGCCCCCGCTGAAAATGCCAGGCAGATTCAGACAGAAAATAGTTGTCAAAATTTCACCAGGCTGGAATATTCTATCAAAACCTGAATACATTTTTTCTGTCAGTTTTCGATAGGATATTCCATATTTAGTGATTTCGGACGAAACCAGGTAGAAATTTTGTCAGTTCTTGAACGAATTTCCTGTGACAAAGACCGTTCAAAGCCTGACAACTATTTTTTATCCGGATCTGCCTAGCATTTTCAGCAGGGCCGTTTACTATACCTACGGATAGTAAGGAGCATTCGTCACCTATATCGGAATAATTGTTGTTTAATCGACCAAAGTCCAGTAAATTTAACAAGAATTCCGGTGTAGGTGACAGATATCACTCCTTGATGTCCATGTAATAGATGAAGCTTTGCTAACATTGTCGGTTTTTTTTTCATGCAATTTCCCTAATAGAAACGCTTTAGTGATTGACAAGTTTTGTAACGCTTGCAAGTGCCTCGTGGGGTTCTAGTGAGGTACTTGCCAGTGTCTAGTATCTGGCTAGTTAACGCTTTACAAAACTCGTCAATAACTAGAGCATTTCATGAATTCCTCTCCAAGAATTATGTCATTACATTCATGAGTATCTATGATTCAATGTATGAAATCATTGAAGTCGATAGAAATCCTCCAAGTCTTATCGATAAAATATCGAGATCGTCAAACATTGCCCGATACTAATACTAAGTCTGATAACGATGTTTTGTCCGGATCTGCTTGGTATTTTCGGTACGGACGTTTTGTTTTCTCGGAGAATTCAATTATAAATGTATATACGCTGATTCGATGAACTGTTTTACGATGTTAAACGCAAGTGTGGGTGCTACAACCGTCAAAGAACGATAAAAGCGTCATCAATCGAAATTGAAATTACAATCAAATTGAATTTATCAATTACTGCCTGATAATTCACCAGTTCGTCTCATCCAGAATATACATATAGACGAAAAGAAGGTGAGTCGAGATAAAGGAATTTGGAGTGGATGAATTTATGGGAGAAAGAGAAAAAATGAAATATAATTGATTCAAACAAATCTGTGGTCGTGGATGGCGAAATAAATCTTCAGTTGATTCAATTGAGGAACTACTCGGGACAATCAACCCCTCGTACCATGCGTCAAGCTCCGACGACGCGTGCCCAAGAACACGGACACGTTCGATTATGCATTCGGATTTGTGTTGCTATTGATTTTGTGTAGATTTTTTCAAAAGAATACTATTCAGGGTGTATATATGATGAAGAATAATACGTAACTGAAGCGAAGAGGATTGTAGACAGTTGAATTATCTCACATTTCACAAGATATCTCCAGAATATTCTAAAAATAGGTTCCACATATCCTATAAATTTGGTGGGATATTCTTGGTTTATTTTCCGTTGTAACCTATCAACTATGCTCTGGAGAATTCGATTCCGCCAGAACAGACTAAATTACACAATTAAAACAATCCAGATACCGCTACATCCAACTATTTGAACTAGTACCAGGTGTGTGAGTATGAAACCGGAATTTGCCCATTGGTGGCGCTAGATGTCGATGCAGTTACCGACACATCACGTCAGCGGTGTCTTGTTATTGTATTGATATCCGACAAAGATTTCCAACTCACAATAACACGAGTTTCATTCAGTAGCATTAGTTTATTAGAGATAAACATGTCGAGTTTTGTGCCAACAAATTACGATTTGCGGACAGCACTACTTTTCTGTTCTCATCTGAAGAAAACCGCCGCCGAATCGCATCGAATGCTTGTGGAGGCGTTTGGTGAGCATGCTCTCGGTAAAACACAGTGTTTCGAGTGGTTCAAACGGTTCAAAAGTGGTGATTTTGACGTCAGGAACGAAGAACGTGGAAGACCACCGAAAAAGTTTGAAGACGCTGACCTGCAAGCCTTGTTGGACGAAGACGACGCTCAAACACAACAACAACTGGCGGATCAGTTATAGGTGACCCGAGAAGCCATCTCCCTCCGGTTAAAGCCATGGGAAAGATACAAAAGGTGGGGAAATGGGTTCCACATGAACTCAACGAAAGACAGCAGGAAAACCGCAAAACATCATGCGAAATGCTGCTCGCCAGGTTCCAAAGAAAGTCATTTCTCCATCGAATTGTAACTGGCGATGAAAAGTGGATATATTTCGAGAATCCTAAGCGCAAAAGGCCATGGGTTACTCCGGGTGAACCATCAACATCGACGGCAAGACCAAACCGCTACGGACGAAAGACAATGCTGTGTGTTTGGTGGGATCAGAAGGGCGTAATCTACTACGAGCTGCTGAAACCTGGGGAAACTGTCAATACTCAACGCTACCGACAACAAATGATCGATTCGGATCGAGTTTTGCGTAAAAAACGACCAGAATACCAACAAAGACGACACAAGGTGATTTTACTGCACGACAATGCACCAGCACACAAAACAAAACAGGTCCAGGAAACGATAGAGTCGTTCCGTTGGGAGATTCTTCAGCACGCGCCTTACTCACCGGACCTTACCCCATCCGATTACTACTTGTTTGCATCGATGGGACACGCACTTGCTGAGCAGCGCTTTACTTCTTACGAAGGTGTACGAAAATGGCTCGATGACTGGTTTGCCTCAAAAGAGCAACAGTTCTTTTGGCGCGGAATCCACAAATTGCCAGAAAGATGGAAAAAATGTATAGATAGCGACGGACAATACTTTGAATAAGTTACTTTGTATCATATCATTACAATAAACGTGTTTTTTCTGTACAAAAATTCCGGTTTCATACTTACACACCTGGTATACCGACCGTTTTCCGTTAGATCGAACTAGTTATAATGTGGTACTGACCGTTTTCCGTTCAAATTCAACTATTGATCTATACAAAACCGATTCATCCTTAGATTCGCTTATGTACTATGACCATGAAATCCGATTTGTTAATCCAGTACATGAAAGCGTAAACTCATAAAAAGGATTTCTTGAAAAGAGAAAATTTTTTGTGTCACTGGGACAAAACTCATTTTTTTCTTGAGCCTAGAAAATTTCACTTGAATCAAGAGAATTTCTTTTGAAATTAAAACCAACTGTTCTTGATTCAAGTAAAATTTTCTAGGCTCAAGAAAAAAATGAGTTTTGTCCCAGCGACAAGAAAAATTTTCTCATTTCAAGAAATCCTTTCTGTGAGTGTATTATATTCCTGGAAATTATTTTTGGAATCACCGACGTGAATCACAAACGAAAAACCATATTATTACGATACAATGTACAGCCTGTTCTCCAAAGTACCAGAACCCATATTCTGATTTCTTATTTCTTATTTCCCATGCTCCATTAGGCAATTTTTAACAATGCTTACCCTGTTCAGAAGATCCGATTCAAACCTATTAACTCGTCAATCAGTATGAATCCGATTTTTCTCCAGGAACTTTCCTATTTGATCTTATTCAAATCTAATCGGTTTGAATAGGAAATTTTCACTGAACGAGATATAATCAGGAAATTCAGATCATGTACATTCGAATTTACTGATTTTAATAAGTTCAAATCGGATTTTTGAAGAAGGGTAACCTTGATGCAGGTCTGCCGATTTAGGCCTATAATAAACCAAATGCATTTTTATTCAACTTGTTACCCCATCTATAATCCTAAACTAATTCGAATCAACCAAATTTGTCTTTGTAAGTGCAAAAAGCGGAAAATTACCACCATAAACACTCGAAAGAGGGAACACGAAAAATGGTGGCTTTATTAAGTACTCACAGCCTTCAACTGGTTCTCGGCAATGGTACGATAGCACCCTTTAATCAAGAAAGAATGAAGCAGATGTCGAATTTCCTTGGAGAATTATCTTTTTTTCAATTGTTGTAACTGTTGTTCAAAGGGGATAATTCCTAACGAATCTGTTTATTTTTATTTTAACTTCTCTGCCTCAGTTTAATTGTGATACAGTTTGATTATTGCATACCCGTATCGAATCTTTTTCAGCAGGTAATTTTCGAAAGTATGTGCTTCATGAAGTATTACATTGGGTTTTATCCTTTCTTGAATCCTCTCCTTTCATCTCTTCAATATTTTTCTCACCGTTCCAGTTCCCTTTTTTTCAACTCCTTCAATGATCGAGTTGAATCCATGAGTTTCTTGTATATTTTCACGATCAGCTTCAACTTGTATCTTTCGGTTGAATCAGTAGAATGTTTATGTCGAAATTGGCGGATAATCGTTGATTCCATTATGTACGCATCAGGGTTTTGTTGCTCCACTCGATCTTCCATCATTCAGAATTGATATTCATCTAGTCAAAGTCTAGGGAACACTTTTTCCTAATGAAACTTTGTAAGAATTGAAAAATAAACTGACTTTTGGATTGAATTTACTGAGGAAAAATTTGTACAAGTATATAGCTTCTATCCTCATTCCGTAGGGTGTTTAGTGAGAACTCTCAATTTGCATGTGAAAATGAAGATATTATCACTCGATTCAATCGAATTTTTCCTTTTAAAAAGACATTCATTCATCAGATATGATATAGTTTAAAAAAAACCCTACCTTTCTATGTGAAACTATTCAGGATGTAGGAACTAACATCTCCATTGAATCCCAAAACCGCATCGATGTACTTACATAAATTATACATACACAGTTATTGCTCAAGGGAAGCAAAGCGGAGTTTAATATCTTCAGATCACACGCATGTTGCAGGCACATCAGTGATGATAGATACAATTTTCCGTTGAACATATGATGAAACATGAAATGAAGAGAGATTTGTTCCGCATATTCAATGATTTTATGTAGATTCCAATAATTTTTTATAACACAAAGAGAAATATATCATTAAAATAGGGATAGCGATACATTATATAATAGAACTCGTGAGATATATTATTTCCCTCTGTGAAGATTATGAATCTCAAATAAACCACGGATCGTTAATTTTTTCCCCAAACTGATGAGATTTCATTAGAATGTATTAGACTCTTGTACGAAGAAAAATTTACACGATTACGTACAAGATATCAAAACAATCTCCTATTAATGATTGAGTAAAAACAACCACCACCACCAATATTTCTTATCCCTTACATCAAAGAACGTATAACTAGACTTGCTTATATACTTGCGCGTTGTATAGAATATTGTGATATTCTAATTCATGTTGGTTTGCTGTTTTTGTTTTAGCTAACGGAAAAGGTCCCATAAGTACGAGCTAACAGGCGTTACATTAGTAGCTCAGCGGAAGGTCTGAACGACTTATAACATTGCGCGTGTGCGTACGTGCATGCGTACTTCACGGTGAAAGGCCGTTACAAGCGGTAGGAGACATGTACACGGATCGTGTCGAGGTCCGAGGCATGAAAAGACAGGACGGGACAGGACACACGTCTCCGCACAAGTCGCCACAAAATAATTAATAGCCGTCCGCGTGTATATTCACCGATTTTCTACTATGCGCAAGCTCATTAGAGGGAAAAGAGCTCTATGCGAGATCGGTGAATAGGTACAAGTCGATCTGCTCGAAGCGATAGGTCGATTCTCAACATCTTCCCAGAGTCAAATGACTATTAGGTTTTCTATTTTCTATCATTTTTGTTGTGATCTTTGCCGGATAATCTGCCGAATAAGATCGTCGTATAAATCATTTTTCTGATCTGAATTCAACTTGTATTACGCTAAGAGAATTTTGTTTAAAACGTCGTTGCAAAATTCCAGAAATCGAGGGATAGTTGAGAATTCTTCAAAAAATTACTGTGCAGAAATTTCTCTGTGAATTGTTGAAAAATGTACTCATTTTTACATGTTTGCAGTTCGCGCAAGGAAGTGTCACTTTTACTCTCAAAAAGAGTAGGTTCGCTTCCAACTCCTGTCACATTTCATTACACCCTATTGAAAATGTCCGACAGATCTTGACAGATAGTGTTGCCGCGATCCAGAAAACGAGCTATCACGATCTTTACGTTCCAATGTTCTTCAATTAAAATGATGGGGAGTAAAAATTGGTTAAAATGTAGATTAGAACTGAAAGTCGATTATGAGTCAGTTTACATCGAGCTGTAATCCCATTAATCTTAATTTTTATTCAATTAACACTCCAAGCGGTTCGAGCCAGATCGTGTCTAGATCGAATACAGATTAATTTAAAACTTGATTTCATCAACTTATATTTCAATTTGGATTCCCAAAACAAGTTGACTGTTCTCAAGATTGTATTTTCACCCAATTGTTGTTCCTATGGAAGAATGTACTTTCAGTTGAACGAGGCTGGAATCTAAAGATCGTGATAGCTCGTTTTGTAGATCGCGGCAACACTATTGACAGATTCCAGTCAAAATTCTGTCTGGCTCCGTCGGAAATCATCATGCCTGGGACAAAAACCGACCAAATCCTGACAGAAAATCATCTGTCGCACATTTGGAACAGGGCATTGTTTATGCTCTTCATTTTCGCCAGGGTGCACAGTAAATTTTAGAAGAATTCTCACTTGTCTCTCGATCACTGGAATTTCTTTCAATGTACGTAAAAATTTGAATAAATCGAGAGATTGAAATTTACAGTGTTCATTCTGTAGGAGAAGTTGAATTCCTATCAATTTCAAATAGGTAATGCTGGAAAAATTGATATGAAATGAATTACATTTATGGTGCGTTACCAACCAACTTTGATCGATTTTCCATTTCGTTCGAAGATTCTACGAAACTCTTATATAACTTGGAAGATTATTGACAATTTCAAATTACTTTTCTCATTCCTTAATAAGGCAATATTGAATTTTCCAATGGAAGAGGATCGAGCCCACGTACGATGCAATACTTTTGCTCTCGTACGAGGTTTTTAAACCTGTTTTTGATTTCTTCAATATTTCGTTCCTATTTCGGTAGGTTTTAGTTATGTGGCAACGTTCAAGTATTCACATAACACCTCTTGAGGAGGGATAGAGAAAGGAGATCTATCATGACATTACTTCATTCAGCAGTCAAGAGAAAACGTTTGCAATCGTCTTTCTTAATTTTTTCACAGTATTAATAGATTTACATTACATATGGAAATGGAAAAATGTAATGATAAATTATTATGAGATAGTCCCCGGTTGCCGGTCTATAGATTTGATGGTTCATGTGAATCCTGGTTGTAATGAGAAATATATACTTCTTAAAAATACAACAGTCAATTTCAAGTTTCCATTTCATTATTCAAAACTTAATAATGCATCGAGGAAACAATTTATTCGAGGCAAATGAGGATTATTAATTATTACAAAGAACATATATGATAAAATACGAATGAAAATTGTGTTCGTCTTGTGTTATACTTTAATGTGTTATGTTGAATTGAGATAATACAATGTGGATTCAAAAATCTTCTTTCACCTAAGCGTAGGAAGGAGTATGTAATAACTCTCAGTGAACCTTGTAATAATTGTTGAAATTATTGAAGTAATTCGAAATGAGATGTAGTTTTCGATAATACTGGTCAACAGGTATTTTATACCCTGAGCTTCGGACACTGATTCGAAGTGATTATAATCTGCTGAATACGTTTTGTTTTGTTATGATTTGTATATAATATTTATCAATTATGTGGGTTTATATAAAAATGATATATAAAAAATTATGAAAATTAACTTATTCAAAGAAATTTGACATTGTTTTCGTATTTAGCACTAAGTCTTTATTTAAAATTTGTATCAAGTTTCTATAGATTTGTATGAAAAATTCATATAAATTTTAGAACCACTCCGAATCAATCAAAAAATCTCAGGATAAAGAAGAAAACTTTTTTGTTGTTGTCGTTTGTAATTTGATTGGGACCAGAGTATTTCAGGAATTATTTGAAAAAATTAAAATCTTCTTTTTCGAATAATATTGGCTACCGAGTTTTATAAAAACCCTGTAAATTTTGCATTGAATTTTCAGTTCAAGTATAGAGGAAATTAAAGTGTCATAGATGTTATTTTTAGGAGAAAGGCATGGTTCAATCGGAACATTGAATATTTTTACTGCACATAGTCGTTTAGAACTATTCGTGTAACAAATATGTTCATTATTTTGAATTGAATAATTATCTACATTTCGGAATTCATTGCACCTGATTATTGTGATTCTAAAATGTTATGACGTTACAATAAAGAGACAGCTTTCTGCACCCTGTCTAATGTAGTTCACAATCTGGAAAAAAGATATTTTATTCACTTTTTAGTTAACGATTCCATGAAATGAATGGGAGGTGAATTAAAATTCTATTGAAAAAGATACAAAAACCGTAATGAGGATTCCACCTCTTCTTCAGCACAATTCTATTGATTCACAGAAAACTTTGAAAGTCCCGAGCTCATTTACTTGTCCATTCGGGAACTTGAGGTCACCCTACTGATGGAGATTTTGAAAAATATCAATCTTTTTTATATGAGAAATATATAATTTTCATAGATTTTTTTTATATAAAAATCGATCGATAAGGATCGATCTTTCTCAAAGATCCCCATCGCTAGCTCATCCACAGGGAAAAATTTTCCAAATTATATATAAGATTTTATATAATTCGATATAATTCATGTATAAATGTGACAGGATGATTCTGAATTCGCGCACCTTACTTTATAGGCATATTCTTCAGTCAAAATTCAATAATTCCTCGTTAAAAAATTTTTTTTTGACGCTCAGTTTTTGAGATACGATTATTTTTGGATTTTGTTTTGAATCCGAACAACTCAAAAGCATTGTGTGCTATAAACCTCAACTTGATACCATCGGCTCAGTTGGAGAACGGTGGATCTCTGTTAAAAAATTGAACTATTCTGTCACCTCTCAATTTTTTGGGCTCTCAGCCAATCCGAATTCAGCAACTTTGAATTTTTATAGCTCCGAAACAAAGAATGACAGGATAGTTCATTTTTTTCCCCAGAAATCCACCGTTCTCCAACTTAAGCGATAGTATGAAGTTGAGGTTTGTAGCACGCAATGCTTTTGCGTTATTTGGATTTTTCGAAAAATCTGAAAATGCTCGTATCTCAAAAACTAAGCCTCGAAAAAATTTTTTTTCAACGGGAAATCATTGAATTTTGACTGAACAATGTGCCTATGAAGTACAGTGCGCGATTTTTGAATCATCCTGTATATAATTATATGGAAATTATATAAATCCAATAGAATTAGGTCATGCGATTCATGAAATGGCCCAATTTATAATTCGTGACGAAAAAGAAAGACGCAATGTCAAGAGGCCTTCAGTGACACAAGATGGATTGGAATCAGCGATGCGCTTTTTTGCTAAGATTTTCCTAAATTATTCACAATTTGAAGTAATTGGAATAGCGTTATTTGATATTTCGGTTAAAACGGTCATTCCTCAAATTGAAAATTCATAACCCACCTTAAACAAAACGGATGAAAACCGGATTGATAATTGAGCAAAGTAATTGATATATCAGAATTCTTTATTATCAATGTCTACAAGAAATATTCAATAATCCAGCTGTCCAACAAAAACTCTTCTTACGCTCACGCACAATGCTCAGAGACACAGTAATTTGAACTATACACAAACTAGTAATATATTACAATGAGGATGGTTGCATTGCTATCAACTTAAGCGAGAATAAGACCTTTTGATTTTTTTGTTGACTTCCCATGTGTGTATGGAACAATGGTCCAATTATGGACCAAGCCTGGCATAAGACCTGCCGAGACTTGTCTTGAACAATTCAATAAACTTGGCCGAGGCTTGGAAATGATGAGATCGAGACAAGTTTGGGCCAATGGTTCGTTCCAGCCTAGTTCAAATGATTCGCCAAGCATCAATCAATGCTTTTCTTATCACAGATATTGACGAGAAGAGTAGTTTGATCCATATTTCAGCTCAAAGTTCTCCCTTAGAATACCGTACACCCCAAGCGTGTATTTACTACGGGTCCAATGGGGGACTAAAGTGGGTGCCCATGCTACCCAACGTGGGACCAACTCTGGGATGATGACATCGTTTCCAGCCTGGCTGTATTGCTTTGCCCGAGGACTAGGTGATACAATGGGCCCTGCCCTAAGCCGATCTGGGCTCAACTTAGGGCCGGACCCGCGCCAAAGTTCAATATTTCCATTTTCTACGAAATATAATTGTATGGGAACAAACACTAGGGCCAAGATTAGTCCAAAATGGGTCCCATTGTCATTTCCCAATACTGGATTCAAGCAAATGGACCCTGCTTGGGCTCATTGTCAATATCGGCAATACACACTTGGGACGAATCATCTTAAAACGATAGATCAAATGTGCCAAAACTGGGACGAGCTTGGGGTTTTCCCAGTCTTGTTAATCCCTGCGTGGGAAAGACATCTTGAAATCCTGTAGAGAGTTCTTCAAGATCAGTTGATTTCCGTGTATGATCACATTTAAAAGTAGCCTACTACCATTGAGTCAAGTTTTATGCTTATTTAGATCTAATGTATCTATCTTAGTGTGTGAAACTGGAGTGTGGGGCCAATCATGGGGAGGCAATTGGACTAGTCTTGGCCCGATAGTTATGCACAAGTCTTTATCCATTGTGAAATCGGAATTCGGTTACTAATTTAAAACACTGTGCCACTTATGTGGACAACATTAGCTTAAATAATCATCTCAACCTTAGCTTGATTCTCACGCTTGTGCCAAGCTTGTACCAAGTGCAGTTTTTGGCCATTCCAAAGATACGAACAAATATCCTATGACTCACTATCCATTGGAAACAGCGGGACAATCATGGAACCAATCATTTTTAACGGAGGTTTGTTCCTGATACACGTGCCAATCCTGGGACAAGCTTGGGTTTTTTTCCAGTCCTGTCAATACCTGCGTGGGTTCAGAAGTCTCTTGACTATTCAAAAGATTTCATATAGGGGAAAATCTTTCAAATGATCAAAACATTCGAATTTCCAAATGAGGTTTTCGTGCTAATTTGCAGTAGTTTAAACATTTTTTCGAATACTCGCTTTTCAAATTCTGAAGCCATCAGGGCGGAACATCTGGAAAAGAACTAGAGACAAGAACACGAGGGTCCTCAACTTGGACAACGAGGACAATGAAATATTTGGATTGATTCAGTCATTGATTTGGTTTTATGCATGCACCGAAAGCTTGTCAAAATTAATAATCCAATAATTCTTAGTATGTGGAGAGAAATGTTACATTACAAATTACTATATTGCCAGCACGTACGGGACAGACCTGCCTTATGATATCAATTACTCAGATACTCTCTGAAAACTTATTATAACTGATATTATAATATACATTGAGAAAAACGGTTCAATTGAATATTAGACAGCTAGGAAATTTAACCACTGTCAATGAAAATTTACACTGTAAAAAAATTTCACCGGAAAATTCCAGTACATGTACTGGAAGTCATTAACCTGTACATGTACCGGAAAATTTCAGCACATTTGTACTGCAAAAATTCAGTGCAAACGTTATGGAATTTCCGCATCAAAACTGGAAATTTTCTGAGCCTCGGTACTGGAATTTTTCAGTACACGAGCTGGACTTTTCCAGGACATGTACTGGAAAATTAATGCTGAAAATATCCATGAAAATTGAAAAAAAATTGCTCACGCAAAGTGATTTTGCAGGGTCCTTGTGTTCCCAAGATGATTGAGAAACTTTTGATCGTTCATTTGGATGGACAGAAACTCATGTCTACCTAACAGGATTTGAACCCACACTTTTCTACCTGCCTACCAACTGAAACCTAAGACCTAACCGATGAGCTATAGCGCGACATGTTGGAAGGCCAGCTTGGGTTACTACATATGCTTCATATCTAGAACACAAGAGGATAAGTCTTGGAAAAACCTCATATATCAATTTCATTGGCTACAATTACAATTATTATTCAAAATCTCAATCAGGAAATTTTTAATATAAAGACTTGAAATTTTTCCTGCCAGAAATGACGAAGTCCAATAGAAGTGGAAAATTTCAGTGCAACAGTGATTAAATTCCGTTGCATAGCAACTGGAAAATTCCATCACACGACCTGAAAATTGCAGTTCAAAACCTGTATAATTCAATTGCATAGTAACTGGAAAATTCCATCACAAAACCTGAGAATTGCAGTTAAAAACCTGTATAATTCCAGTATACCAACGATTAGGTTTTTTTTTCTAAATTCCAAATTTTTTCTCAAGTCCTTTTTGAGGGAATATTTTTTTTTGGTGCACAAGAACTATAAAATTGTAGTACGAGCCGGTAAAATTTTCGCGAAATCATGGCAAAATTTCAGTACATCATCTCAAACTTGAAAATTCCAGTACAATGACTGAATTTTCAGTTATGCTTGGTAAATGTTCAGTAACGTAACAACAAAATCTCTGTACATGTACTGGAATATCCATATTCCAGTACTAGCACTGGAAATTTCCAGTCCAGTTGCACAGTAAATTTCCAGTTTTTTTTTACAGTGTAGTTGAATCAAATAAATGTTATTCGACACAGCCAAATTTTTTATTTCTCTTGAATAATTTGTTTCATCGTATTTCAGACAACTAGAATTTCATTTACTTCACTTGAAATTTAGCTGGAGCAGCTGAATTTTAGTTGCCGCAGCTAACATTTCTCTCGGTATTGTAATTTTTGACAGACTGTCCAAGTGAATGATATCATAAACGTGCTAGCAATACAGTCAGTTATAACGTAATAATTCTGCTAGGACAGAAACTTTAGTTGTAATATGAAACAGAATCGTTGAATGGTAACGATAAAATATGCCTAATCAATGATGAAAGATATGAAATGTGATCGATATAGGATGATGAAATATTTAGAAGGGGAAATTGAAAGATATCATCAAACCAGTCTCACGGCTGATCTTTCGACGGTGATGAATCAATACATATATGGACGATACGCAGTTTATATCAGACCATTTGTGTAAGGATTATAAAAATGTATTTCTATTCTGTTATGTAACTTATCTCAATCAGATGCCAATGAACTGGAAGGAGAAGATATCGTATGAATGCGGCGATGAGAAAATAAATGATTTCAGAATCTTCTTAGAACTGCAACTCGATACTTGATTTTTTGCACTCGATTTGTTCTTATATACAATTACTCTCTCATGGAATTATATCCGATTTTATATGAATAATTTATTTATGGTACACCGTGAATGTAGGGAAAAAAACCATATGACTCTATTCGATTCACTTCAAAGTTATGGCTTCCTAAATCAGGTAAGGTACTCTTGGCTTAGGCTCACTACGAGTTCGGAGTAAGTCAAACACATCCATACAATTTTCCCTGTTTGGGTAAATTTCGAAATGATTGAAAATTCAAATACCAGCTCTTTAATTCACACTTCGCCATATCAAATTTCACAGTGTTTTATCTGTTGCATAATATTTGTACTACATTATTTACGGGAAGGGATATATGTTACATCATACTAATATTAATGGATAACACCATACTAATAATCATGTTAATAACACAGGAAAATATATGAGTGAGGTAGTGTAAACTCATTAAGAGAGCGTAAGCGGTTATTATACCTGTAAGAAGCAACTGTGATGAAAGAGCAGTTATTCCGGAGGAAGAAATCATGCGGTGGAAATTGTTTGTATATCATGTCAATACTGATTTCCGGATAATTAATGCGGTCTGTGTGTGTGTTATTACGGATAAATGAATGTTCAATACATCAAAATAAAATCAACTTCTCAATGAAACAGATAATTAACACGAGTTTCCATGAACTTGTACGCAAAAACTTCTGTGTGGATTGAGGTCAGATACCCAAGTCACATGAGATTCCTACCTACTGTAACATATAATTGTACTATTAGTTTCACTATACTCGCGAACAGATTACAATATCGTTATATGCATTGAAAAAAACTTTTATGATAATTTTATGGACTTTTTTATTTAAATTCCATCTGCAGTTTTTCAGAAATTAGTTTTTTTGTCACGTTCAAAATTAGAAATTACTTCATCATTTCTTCTATTCAGTACCACATCTATTTGACAAGAATGTTTGATTGGAATTTGTATTCTAATCAGTATTATGAAATAACCTCTCATTTTGATCAGTATTTTCCGGGTTGGACTATCTAAATGACTATTATAAAACCTAAAAGAGTTTTCTTTTTTGAGGCACGATGTGTTACGCCAGCATCAAGCGAATTCATTCCACAAAGAGAAGTGAGGATCACACTAATTTTGGAGATATGCAAACTCTTTCAGAATTTATAGCCTGAATTCTGAGAACACCTTCATAAAAGAAGAAAGAAAGTGTTTTTAAATGAATTCTCAGAGGCATGTTATTTCAAGGATCATTGGAAAAAATAGATGAATATGTTACAATTCGATCAAGGACAGTTTGGAAATTCAAACTCACAATTAAAGACGATTGTTGTTGTTATTCGAAGAGTCCTTAATAAATATTGTAGGTATTGTTCGTGTGAATAACCTTTCGCAGACGACAACTGTTTCAATAGATCGTTATCAACGAATACAGACATAAAAGTATACAATCACACGATGAGAAAAAATTTATGGATCTCCGTGACCCACACTCCAGACATCTATATAATCTTTGTGGAGAAAGAACATTAAGAGGAGGGGTTAGCTTTAGGCTTGTATTTGTATCTCTCAAAACTCTTTTTATACGTTTTGACTTCTTTCTACGTATCTCGTTCGGTCTGCGCTTATATGCACGTGGGCCCGTAATAAGGCCAGGCTATGCGTTCGCTGTTTACGTACGCGGGCGTTCCACAACGCACAGACTCGTAAAAATGATATCTAACAGCATCCGGCCGTCGCTGCGGTCCAGCCACAGTCAGCACTGAATCGACTTCAATGCCTCCCGGGGGATATTACAAAGATTAGATGAAAGTATGCTTGTGTCTGTTATACGACTTACCACCCCTGTCCGTTATCGTCATTTCTCATTGCATACTCATATAAGTATAATCTGTTTATTGCACTTGTACGCTATAAATGAGGAATCACGCGAATGACATGGCATCGATATAACATCGCAAAATGAGGATCCGTCAGATACTTACACTTAACACAACGAAACCCATATTCCAATGGACAGAGAGAAAGTGCGTAATAATTGGATTCAGAATTCAAATGATGTATGCACATTTTTATAGAAGCAAACAAATGGCTTCTTAAAGAACAAAAAAACTTGTACATGAATCAAAATGGAATACAAGAGATTGGTGATTCATTATCACTCAATACGACTTTTGATGGATGTGAAGCAGATTTTAATCTCCAATACTGATCTGGATCAATGAAAAATATGAATCTAGACAAATTATCGAGATGAAGCTATCGACTGAAGATCATTTCAATCACTGTAAAGTACAGCTCAATTCCTTTTTCATCCTTCACACGTTGAAAAATGAATACACGTATTATTCCACTTCCTCATCCTTTTTTTTTTTGCTGCAACTTCCTTTCACATGTTCTGGATTTTTTTTCTACCTATTCAAATGTCTGTCCTGGAACCGATTTCTCTGAAAGATTCCACGACAACGAGGAAATATTGAATTTTTACATCACACAATTCCTAAATATTTCGATTGAAAAAGCAATTTTATATAACATCAACACAATTTTTATACACAAATTTTTACATTTGATTTCGCATAAGTTTGATCGAATTTCTCTTCCTGAGATAAATTCTGATTTGATGAAATATGATTTAGTAAACGTGAAAAGCTGGAAAATCAATTTCAGAGGCAATGAGGAAGAGCGCGTGATTGAAAATATGACAGAAATGTCGCAGCATTTGAAGTGAATATCAATCAAAGTCACATGTAATTGGAAATAATGAGCAGGTACGTGAGAGGTAATAATCGACAATGATGCTATTGTTTTGGATACTCGATGGTCTCAGAATCAAGGACTTTGATAGTTTATTTGAGGAAAAAGTATGTATGAGATCACTGTTGTCAGTTATGAACAGTTGTAGAATTGTTAACTTATCTTTATTACCGTATAAATGTTCAAACAAATCTTCGTACTCTTCATCCACAAATTCATCATCCGAAGGCCGAATGGAGGATTTGCAGACTGACGAGTAGGTAGCGTGAAATGCGATACAGTGACCAGTTGATGAATGTTTTTTGACTTTTTAAGAAGAAAGAGATTGAGAAATAGGAGAACGAGTTGCGTGTCTGGCATATTTACGCTTGAAAAATAACATTTTTCAATTGTGTAGGTAAAAATTCTATCAGTTCAGATAGAATTTCCTTTCATACAGGATTGTTTGAGCACACACGTAGGGCATAGTTTGCCTCGAAAAGAATGACGAGTGCTACGACGCTCGTATCACCTTAAGGGGATAATACTATCTCTCTGTTTGTACGCACAACTGTGTCCAGGGAGTAAATTAAATATATAAACACTCATTCACTCTCCTTTAAAGTAATTCCCTTGTCTTTCAGATAAGCATCGCATTGAATGAAAATAGAAATCATTTCTTGAAGGGTACATGCGGTCTACATGCGTGTATAAAAACACATCCATATCTCTAACTCCACATCAAGTTTTCAGAATATAAAATCAGATAGGTACCTACGCCAATTGGAAATTCAATAAGTGAATACAACGTTTTGTACACATGACACAACAGATAAGCTAAATGCTAGTAGCCTTTGTAAATTTATTATGCTTCTGCAGTGTCATCATATCGCAAGATGATTCACATCAACATACATTATCACATAATAAAAGATTGAACTCCATCCAGCGTGAAATGCGCAAAGAGGCGTTTGATGTGACACGAAACAAGCTAGTAAAGTCACTTCACGTAACTAAGTCGATGATGTGAAGAAATGAAAGGATTCTCGAAAGTTTCGTAAAGTTGATAATAATAAAATATCGTGCACGTGAGACGTTTCAATATAAAATCTTTTATCACACGCGTAGGAAAATGTGTAATAAGAATGAAAATAACGATGAAGTAGTTACCATCAGTTGCTAAATGCTGTTTCTCACACTTCAAATTCGTGTAATTTGTTTCGAATGCAACAGTCATAATTCCACTTAAGTACGTTAACCTTTTAGAAGTATGAAGGGTGAAGTTTTCTTTTTCTTCACATTGGAAATGATATGAGTTGAGAATTAATTAAATACTCTCCAAATCTGGAAGAGTGAAAAATCACTCGTTTCACTCCATTAAGGTAGTTCTCCGGGAGAATTCAGGATCAAATTAGAAAAATTATTATCAAACAGAGTCCCAACGTCGAGGGAATTCGATAATCATATTCGTTGGGACTTATACTCTTATTTATGACAAAAAAAGAACCAACTCGAAGTATAAATAAACAACCTTGTAACAACAACGCGAAATTTGACAAGGTGTTTTTCTTAAAAAATTTTTATTTTTGATCCGTTTATGACTTATGAGGGCTCATTTTGTTCCTTGTCAGGTTTAAAAAATCTTTAACATAGAGATTTTTTTATATGAGTCATCATGACACTGTCACACGCTTTTGTTTATTAATAGTAAAATACATTCCCATAAACAAAAGCGTGTGACAGTGTCATGATGACTCATATAAAAAAATCTCCATGTTAAAGATTTTTTAAACCTCACAAGGGATCAAATGAGCTCTCATAATTCATAAACGGATCAAAAATGAAAATTTTTCAAGAAAAAAACCATGTCAAATTTTGCGTTGTTGTTACAAGGTTGTTTTGTCATAAATAAGAATATAAGTCTCAATGAATATGATTATCGAATCCCTTCGACCTTGGTGCTCTGTTGACAATAATTTTTCTAATTTGATCCTGAATTCTCCCGAAGAACTACCTTAATTCTCAGAAGTGAGCCAGTCCGCTGCGAGTGGGATTTTCACTCGTTTCGAGTGAACTCCCACTCTTTTAAACTGAAAAATTCACTCTAGAATTGGAGTGGCTATGAGTTTATAACCTCAGACTTTAGATTATCACTTTAAAAGAGTGGAAATTTCACTCGAAATTCCGACAGGCTCCCTTTTGGCTGGCTAAAGAGTAAAATACCACTGTAACAAATTTTAAAGAGCAGGGTTAGAACATACAATGTTCTTTTCTCTTTAAATTCATTGATTCATGCTGATGGATGGGAATAATTATTCATGCTGTCAATATTATTCAAATTCAATCAAATTTTAGACAAACAGACGGGTATTGAAACGGTACTGGCCACCAACAGTCGTCCGGTGATTTACTGGGCCGACTTGATTCCACGTTGACCAATCTCCCACCAATATCGGATCAGCAATGGCACAATTCTAATCAGCGAGGGTTGGCCTTTAGTCCGACATTGATACTGAACTAATTGGATAAAAATATCTCATGCGTTTTGATAGAAAATTGCATTAAATCTACAGATTTTTCATATTGTTCACTGTTAGGAAATCTGCCTGAAACTTCGTAAGAATATTATGAAGTTTTTTACATAATCATTTTATTAAATTTGATAATAAAATATTGAATTCAATAATATAATTCTTAATGTTGAGAATTTTTTTCTCAATGTTGATAATTTTGTTCTTCATTGTAATAATATATTTGTGAAATTTAATAAACGATTGTTACATTTCAGAAAGAAATTATGAAATTTCATCATCAATATTAAATTTGAGAACTATCATTGAATTCAATATGAAAATATGGTATTTCATAAAGAATTTCGTCTTAAATTTAAGAATTTTTCTAACAGTGTTAGATCCAACAATGTGAGGAGCTTCACGACGTGTGGAAATATTTTCTACAAAATAGTATTATAATTTACGAAATCTTGAATCATCCTCAGCGTGTAACCCATTGTTGGTAGGTTGGGGCTCATGCTGGCCCAGTGTAGGCACCATTGTACACACATGCTAGGGATGAAACATAACTGACAATCTTCCACGCCTCTTCCCCTATTCATGAGAATCTTTGAAGAAGATCGCTCCTTGTTTATATACAAAGTATCGAATTTTTATTGGAATCTATAAAAATTGAATATTTTTTATATTAAAAAAGATCGATCCTTTTCAAATATTCTCATCAATTTTTTTCACATTTCTTCGTTCAATGTTGCCATAAGTAACGTAAAACGCAAGCACGATACAAGTAATTCAATAAAAACCCAAAAACGAAAGATCAGATCTAATGAGATCTAAGTAGATCTTATCAGATCTAAATTTTGGCAAAAATCTCTACAAATCTTTTTATATCTACTTACATCCGAACATCTCAACTTGGGCAACAATCTTTGAAGTTTTCTGATATCCACTCGCTGTTAAAGATTCCAATTTTGCAAGGAATCCACAAAGATATATGAAAATTCAAGAAGATTTCTGATTTTGCCAAAATTTATATCTGAAGAGATCTACCCAGATCTCAGTGGATCTGATCTTTCTTTCTCGGGAATTCAAGTGACTATGCATGTAAAAAACTTGTATTCCCAGTACGCGGAAGCACGACTGTGAAGAAGTATTTATCGATTAGAATAAATTCTCAATTAAAATCAATGATGATACCGGTAACAGAGAAGTTCCGATGAGAATGTAATGGAATAAATGTCAAGCAATACGATTCAGAACGCGATATGTAAGATTTGAGAGCCGCTGGTGTCGGCAGCGAAATAAAGACAAAAGAGGTACTACGTATAAAATATTCATATGTGTATTCGAGTGTGGAGGGAAGATAAGTGGCGCATATAAGTTGATGGTAGATGAGTTGACAGCAGGATGTCACATTATGTAGCCTCTGACCCCTTCTCTTATATGTATATATATATATATATCATCTCTTTAACTCTTCTCTTTCGCGACTACCACGTTATTTCGAACGAATGTGTTTGATGGGAATGATAGTCACACATCTATACAATGTAAATTGGAATGAAGCGAGGCATTTAATACGATACTCTGGGGAAATAGTAATCAGATAGTGGGGATTAGTTCTCAAATTGGATACACCCGATGATAACTGTAATAACAAAATACTTCTCAGTTATTGTACTATCCATGCAAAAACGAGAATTCTTTCATGTACAAATTTCATTCTCCGTGCGTGTGTGAAAGTGAAGCGATTTAAATTAACATGAAATACAATTGAGAGAATGATATTCAAGTATTTGAGTGGTCTATTTCAATATCTAAATTAATAACAATTGAAATAATCATAACATTCAATTTGATAATAGATAATAAACAGTAGTTTACTCTGTTCAGCTCCATGATATTTTTTGAATCAAATAACTCTCGAGTACTCCCCACAGGGTTGAATTCATGATTACTCTTGAACTTGTTTATGTCGAGGAAATGAAATTGGAGGATACAATGCTTTCAAGTGATTTGAGGTTAATTTTTTCAGCTCAGCATGTAATAAATTTATATTCATTCATGCAGAGTTTGATGCGAGAGCCTCAGAGCTATCCGGAATATTCCACTTTCTCATTCTCACGTTGTTAGGACAATTCTAATTTTTGATGGTACGAATTTTTCTTCGCAAAATATCATGTAATCAACAAATATTGAATCCTTTAATTGAATACATAACTATCGTATCGCTGTAGCTATTTGTTCAAATAAAATAAAGTTAAAGAGCAGAAAATCCAGAACGTTGATGATAATTAGGCACATTATTTGATATTCGATATTCAGTATTAGATTTTTCAACGCTCGTGTATATGTAATCATCGCAGTTTCACCTACAGGAAGTTGAATATTGTAGTTATAAATTTCCTTTGTGACGAATAAAAATGACTACGAACTCTTGAAAAGGAAAACACAATCTATATGCCTTATTTCTGTACTTCAACTCACTCATGCCCGAATATGACTCTCTCGTGATTAATCTTCCGTTTCCATATTTGAATTAATCAGAAACAAACTCGAATAACGGACGGAGTGTCATCTACTTGATTTAGAACCTCAACTCGGGCCGATTGTTTTTTCCATACTTTACAAACATGCATACTTTTCAAATTATATAACGTTGAGAACTACCTTAAAACGATCCGCAATTATTTTGATCATGTATTATTTACATATTAGGAGAAACATGAAAAGGAACGAGAATGCATCCACACATCCTACAGAGACAATATGTCCCTGTCTCAAGCATGCACATTTATTGTGGTTGAACTAAATTATAATCTTCCTTGAGAATTGTTCATCATGCTGAAAAGTTTCACCACATAATTTGTTTCCTGGAATTCCATTATTTCTCATTTGTCAGATATGTAATTATTGTATTAAATCATTTCATTTCTTGTGTGTATAGATATTATATCATATTAAATGCACAAAATTTTCTTAGGTACGAATAGATTGTTTATGATTTTTTGCATGTGTCGAGTATTGATACAATAAAAATTAATCTATTGTTAAGATTTGGGGAGATAATTGAAATTATCGATATTTTTCATAAAATTTATATAAGAAATATCGATGCTGTCAAATATTGCTAACAACATTTTTTGAATTCAGTGAATTTTAATTGAAGTAATTTCAAGAATCTTGATTTTTCACATAGCACAAATATCTGCAGGATATTCTGATAATATTATAATAAATTAATTTCATTCCAATTCACATTGAAATGCCATAAAAAACTAAACTACCAATTAGACTTTAAAATTTTCTCAAAGAGGCGTTGTCGCAGTGGAAACTCAATTCAAGTGAAGATAGAATGTACAAGTTTGTGCTTATTCACGAACCTTCACACGCTGGGTCGTGAGATGGGGAATTCTTTGTATCAAGGTTCATCTTTGACAGAATCGAGCCTTTTTTTCTATACAGAATATATCGAGTTTTTATTTATATTTCATTTGAATCTATAAAAACTAGATACTTTTTCTATACAGCGAAGATCAATCCTGTTCCAAGATCAACATCAGTAATTCTATACAGCAATGGAAAAACAAACCCCATGTTTCAAAGGAAGCGATAAATTATTTAGGGAAATCTAATGTTTAACAGTTCGATCGACTTTTGAAATTATTGAATATAATATTAGAGCCTTCACAGAGCATTCTTATTTCACTTACAGAACTGCCACGATAGAAAGATTGCCAACTTCCATATACATACCTGGAACAAAGAAAAATTCAATTCAATTGAAGCGTTTACTATACAAACGTTCTTCGTTGAAGGAAAAACAAATTTCTCTTTCTCATGTCGAAAGAAAAACACAGCAAATGGTAGGGGAGAGTGGAGCCTGATCAACTATTTTTTTATATCGACTTTTTTATATAGAATGTGAGTTTTTTTCAAAATTCAACGAAAGTCACCTTCAAGATTGAAAAATGTATTTGAAACACTCATTTATTTTATGGATAAAAATATTGAACGAAAAATGTAGACGAGACGATATTTGCTGATACGTTTTTTTCGATAACGAGTATTGGCAAGAATATCGTGTTCTGCACCCCTGTGTACTTTTTAAAATCACCATCTCTTCCAATCAATACAGCACAGTTGATCAGTATTTCAAAAAAGGTTTGAAGAAATCAAAAAGTGACTCCATGAACAGATTGCTTAAAAAAAAATGGACACTTATTATCAGAAAACAGCTATTTTGAGGATTTTAATGCAGGATCAAATTCCTTAAGAGTGGTCAAGTTAATTGGAAGATGACGAACTGAATTCTGTATCATTCAACCTCGAATGCTGTTGCTCTCACCCGGATTGCATACGTTATTTAATATCGCTGTAATAATATGATAATCATATCAAGTACGATTAGTGGAGTCAAAGCAGGGAGTAATGAGATCCCATCGACAACAAGCTACTTATTTAAATTTGATGTCTTTATCGCAGGTTTTTATTACCCACCAACCGCTCGATACATACACGTTTGGAATGTTTTGAGCATAAACAAAACGAGTGACCACATATTTCCATGGTGTATGATTTGAGATTGTGGTATTTTGCAACCCATATGTCCAAGTACTCCTTTTTTCATACTCTCCCTTTAATTTCACTCAACCTATAAATAACTTTCTCCGTGGAAAGAAAATGTATGTGCCGGTTGTACGTATACAACACACATTCGAGAGAATAAGTTTCATTTTTCAAGGGTGATTCCGAATCTTTCTTCACTCCACGGTATACGCATTGATAATTTCACAGAGCGTAACTCATAATTATCCCACTGTATTATCCAATATGAATATTATGAACGTAACATTACCTACATAGCACTTACCTTGATATCCTTCCATTAAGGATCATTAAATTGGAGAAACAAAAAGTTTTGAGAATAAACAAACACACGTAATAGTTTCGAAGGGAAAATTTTATTTGCAAATGCAAAAGCCGCGAGCTTTCACCAGGACTACGATGCAATTTATAAAACGAAACGACATCCAATAAAGAATCATGTTATCAACGAGCAGTTGAAGTAGGAAGTTCATTGATTCAGTTCTTCCAAACGATAATTTTTATGCAATTTTAAATGCAGCGCGCATCTCGTAATGGAACTTTCCAATCCAATTTGCCAGGATAATTTCCTTTTGTCTTAAGTATACGCTTTGACCGTTGTTGAATTGCATCGAATTTATTCTCGAAAATCGCGCGGACGTAGAAATTTCTCTATATAAATTGCGTCCGAAGTTTCATCGTGCCTCGACCACACCGGATATATTATGTGACCGCTTATAATGCATGTATGTATATGTACATAAGTGTATAAACGCTTGGAGGTTAATAAACCGTAACCAACTGTTCGTATACACCAAGACGGTATAGCCGATTTCGAGCGTAACAAAGGCGCCTTGTGAATCATCATCGCACGATGCTTTTGCTCATAACGCTATCGTATCCACGACGCTTTTATTATATATACATATAAAAGTACGGCACGCGTGAAACGCGTGACCCTACGACACCACGTCGAACGCTTCAAACGTGTTCAAAAGTCAATGGAATCGAAAAGAAATGGATATAGCGAACACTTGTAACGAACTGTCACGTATGAGATGTCCCGTTTTTATTGTCTATCACACAATCAGATACAATGATAGAAAAAATAATGTACAATAGGACAAAGAGAAAAGTTTCTAAGAAACCCGGGGCGGTGTTCGGGGAAGTGGTTTCCACGTATCCTGTGTAATACAAATTGTAACAGGATAACGTCCGATTCACGATAATACACGCTGTCAGGAGTTATAGGCATTAATTACTTATCTCGATCATCTCGCTAGTAAATTGCTCAACAAGCTCTCATTACCTTCGATTATTCAATAATCGGTAATCTATCTTCCTCTCTCGATTAATATCATATTTCTCAAATCATGAACGTTGATTGAGATTTAGATTTAAATTCTTATCACAATAAACATACTTCGGTAATATACTTTCAAGGAAGGAAAGAGCTATTGATTCGTCTTGGAATGATGGAGAAACATTGCGTACACGTTCGATAGCTGTTAGAGGAGGGAGAAGTGTAAAAAGGCACTTTCTGGAATGAAGCGAATAATTCGAATGGCTTCGTGCTTCACGTTTTTGTTTCATGTTGTTCTTTGTGAATTTTCTAAAAGGAGCCCTGCTTCTATGTCACTTTACTGTCAACTACATCTAAACTGCATGTTCGCCCTGAAAAAAGAAACTTCGAAAAACAAAGCTACGATGAACCCAGCTCGATTTTGCAAACTAAAACCCTCGAGCTTGAATAACAACTGTTTTCCCTGGAGGCTGATGGGAAGATATTACGGGCAATCGTCTAAGACAATACAATGCCTAAAAATAGCTCTGAAAGTATACAGTTTTGATAGATTCAAGAAAAATTGTTTGAATCATCGCCAATTTGAACTCTTGAAGGCTTATTCTAAAAAAAAACGACTTCAATCGAGAAGGCATAATTGATTCGGGTTAATTCATTGAATGAGTTCAACAAAATTTATTATTCTCCTGCACGGAGAGAATTGAATAATAAACGCCATGATATGAATGTAGTACTGATCAGGTTGCTATCACAAACCATCGTAATCAACGCACACGGAGGAAGAGAATTCGATGGAATAACAAGAATTTCACTGTTCTAGCGAAATTTGCTTGTTATCATATGGACAGCAACGAGTCAGCCTGCTGAACGAACCAAATTTCGATTGATAAGTAGAACGAATCAGTTTGGTAACACAAAGAATTGTCATCGTTAAGTTATTTAATCCACTTAGCGGAGAAGGAATCGTTAAAATAGCGAAGTCATTGTTTTTTCTTTTCCACAGGAACTTTTCTAGCTAATATACTCTATCAATAGATAGGAACATGGTTTTCTCAGCTGGTTTGATTGAATTCAAAGGTGATGTCAATTTCGAAGACAAATTTCTGTTACCAGAATCTCTCTTGAAGATCTCTTTGATCTTCATTGTAAACGAATTGGTACCTGCAGAAGTACCGATTCTCGACCATCCCCCCTGGTACCTACTTTCTGGTCCCGAGATGGAAAATTTGGACGGTTTTTGTCCTCATATTTCGTTTTTAGACTGATTTTGTCCTGACTGTTGAATAATGCGGACAAAAACAGGACTTTTCCTTTATTTCAGTCTGCATTTCTCATCCACCAAATGAGAGTAATTAAGGAGAAATTCAGACTAAAATCACTACCGTTCAAATTTTTCGACCCGGGGTATCTTGGCCTCAGTCCGAACAAAGTGAAAGAGAGGAAACACTGAGAAATAACTCATTACTTGCAATATAATCAAAAATAACATCAAATAAGTAAGTTCTCTAAACTGAAATATTGTTCGTTTCAGCACGAATTTTTAGTTGAAGAAATTAATATTTTGCTGAGACGACTACATTTTTCAGAAACTGAGCAGTTTTCACAATGCAACTGCACAATTTCTATCAATTTATCCGTAAGATTATAATGAAAATCAAAAAAGTCTTGACGATAAATGCCCAGATAAAACACAATGAATTCTTCTTCAAGAACAAAAATATAATTCTTCAAGAACTCTTTTCAAACTAATAAATTCACGAAGGAGCTCTGGAGGGGTACAGTGTTTGAGACATTAACGAGTTCTTTGAGAATACTGGACCCAAGCAACACGGGAAAAATAATTTAGCTGCAGCAGCTAAGTAGCTAGCACGGACACGGACAGCCATTAAATTAGCTTCTGCAGCTAAATTTTAGCCATTATAGCAAAAAAATTTGCATTTGTAGTTAATTTATTTGCGGTAACTGCTAAAATTTAGCTACAGAAGCTAATTCAATCGCTGTCCGTGTCCGTGCTAGCTACTTAACTGCTGCAGCTAAATTATTTTTTCCGTGAACACAAGAGGTTAAAAATGCTAAGAACGTCTTTGGAAAATCTTACGAACACGCTTAGAACCTCCAAATGAGACTGTTTCGAATAATTATATGCTATGCACCTCCATAGAATACCTTGACGAATTTATCCAAAATAGTCTCATTTGCACATTCTTTCCACGTTCACTGTATCATCATAGCATCTTTGAGAAGTTCTTGTGTTACTTGGGGGAAGTGATATCCCAAACGTTGAACTCCTTCAGAGCTATGCATGAATTCATTAGTTCGAAAACAATTCTCGAAGAATTCTATTCCTGTTCTTGAAAAAGAATTCTTCGTGTGTTATCTGGGTGATAACCATGTACGATACAGTGAAAAACACGCGTATAAAAATATAATAATTTGTAATCTCTGGCAATTGTTGAAGTGTCTTAATGAGATACACCGATAATTTTTTCAAACGATCGTAATGAATTATTGACTTCAAAGTTATTGCGCAATAATGAATATGTTTACAAACATGTTAACGCAAGTATAAAAGAGCTAATACAAAGAAAATGTTAATTTGAATCGACAGGAAGTATTCCCTAATAGGTTAAGTTCCAAGTCTCAACTTGGCACGCATAATATGTTTCCTTGGTATAAAGGACAAACATGGTCACTTGAAACGAGACCGCGTTTTCTCATTGCGCTTGACCTTCCTAAAAGGATAATCACTCCGCAAGGACATATAAACCTGAGTCGAGTATGACTGTATATGGATATATATATATATATATATATAGATTTGATGGATACGCGGAGTTCCTTTGAAATGTGAGTACATATGTGACTATGTTTTTTATATTATTCAAGTTTAAAATAAACGTATGAGGAATGAAGTAACGTTATCACATCCTTGTAAATTAAGATGTAATATGATTCGTTATAGCATAGGACGTATATTGATCTTATGAATATATTGTACACTATCAGCGAACTGATATTTCTTTCAAATGAAATAATTTATTTATCATTCTCTATGAATGTAAATTACCTCCGTTCACTTGCCATTGATTTTATCAAATCGAATTTATAAGTTAATGAAATATATGTTACCGATAAATAAGGTAGAGCCAATGAATTTTCGATAGAGAAATTGTTGTTCACATTAAATCTGACGCGTTGAATTAGATCCAAATTCAATAATAATTTAACATTAAATTGAGATAGAATAATACAATTCCAATCATTCAGTTCCATACATTTATCTGTAAATATAATAAATTCTTTGCATGTTCTCGAAAGGCTTGTGAAGGATATTACAAACTGAATTCAGTTATGACAAAATTAAAGTTTCAAAATGGAATATATTCGAATCCGACGATTAATGAGATCCGTGTGGTTTGCATTGATTAATGTATATTTAAACCTTAACAAGAATTGTGGTGCACTAATCATTGTTTGAGTCATCGTGATACCTATATCCTACAAATATAGCGGTGCAGTGATTCATACAAAATTTTCATTTTCTTCGTGTAAAGTTGTATTTTTTTCACCGTAATAATGAAATTGATAAAAAAAGTTTCCTGAATTTCCTCATTGTTTGAATTTTTCCATTGCTAATATTCCATTACACTTCATTATGTAGAATAAAGTCGTCGTTCAAATCACGTTTTCAACATTTCATTTATTTTTCCCAGTTGATAGAATGACGTCGAAACATATTTTCATTTTCCTTGTGAAAGGATTGTCATTGTTTTGCAACAAGAAACGGAATGACAATAGGAAGATCGTGATTGTCGTCAAGTCAGAAAGAGACAAATGAAGTCTCCCTTTGTTTCGATTCTAAATCGTTGAAGCGCATCCAGATTTGAGCTTGTAACAAATGACAACACTATGGTTCAGTCAACCCTATGCATGGAACCTCGCTGAAAACCCGGTTCCAAAATACAAGTGGAAATGAGTTAAATGAACTTCGAAGAAAGAAGAATCGAGCAATATTTGAGAAATTTTGCTAAAGTATGTTATATAGTGGTCCAAAATTGATAATGAATAATCATCATTACGAGGAGATTGAAAATTGCTGAATTAGATATTGCTGAAATTCATCGAAGTTTTGATACTTTTAAATTTGGAGTGGATTGCGTTCACTCGTGATTTGGTGACTATTAAGCGAGTTTGTAAATAGATTAAGAACTCCAAGAAAACTACAGGCATGGTGATATATACTTTCTTCGACCAATTCCCCTAAGTCTGTAAGCCATGAAACGTCTAGCGAAGCTCGCCAAGTATTTATCACTTTCCAGCCATGGGGATTCAATTTTAGAAGATCTCCCAACAACCAAGAGGGAAGAAAAATTGTGTCACGATGATGGAAAGTCATGAAAATCAAGAGAGGAAGAATAGGGAGGATAAGGAATGTATCCTGGTGGTTTGAAATGAACGTTATAAAAGTTTTGATGATTGTTAAATCTCCATTCAAGATTCTATTATTTTCCAATCAAAAAAATTTGTAATATTTATATTCATTCGCTTCATTATTCATCCAGTCCTTGACTGTTCCTTTTATCGATTGAATTGATTGCTCAAAAGTAAAACCAAGTTAAAAAATTTTAGAAAGAATGCTTTACACTGTGAATTAGAATCAGGAAAACTGTGGAATCTCGCTAATTAGTTGAATTTCACTGCATGAATCGGTGAATAATCATGGGTTCGGTAGTTGAAATTTTATTCACTCGTTACAATCAGTCATATTTTGCTGTGAAAGCTGGTGAATACTCCCTGATTCACTGCAGTATACCTATGATTGCAAAACAATGTAATTCCAATAATTCCGCCCAGTCTGAAATGATTTTAAAAGCAATATGGAGTGCCAATTCCTGACTGATATTCGCAGGGAAGAATACAATATCCAAATCACTTAAACTTTGCCCGTGTATCAATAGAAATGAAATTCTGTGAATCTAGTATCAGTGACATGTTAATTCTGCAGGTGACAAAATTTCAAGATTTGGAAACAAACGAAATCGAAGTAACGACAATTTAAATGCATACACCAAAAGAACTAATGGACTCACCCACGCAGCGGGATTCGTCGTATCCAACCTCGCAACAGAGCTGGCTTCACTATTTATTTTTCCGGTGCATAAAATGAAGATTTAATGGCCGTGATTCAAGAATGAGCTTTACAGCGTCAATTTGAGAGTGTTGGTCGAAGCCCCTAGGCTTCATTCGGATTTTTGACGATTTGAATTTCTTAATATTTCAACATGATATTATTTACTCCCTATAAAACATGTGATATATATTTGCTATCAATCTATGTTATTGAATATTATTGAATCTTGATCAATCAGCCACTAAAATATCAATGGAATAAGAATCCATTTTCATAGCGTGTAGCGCAGTTTGCTGTGTGTTTGAGTCGTTTATCGAAACTTAATTGGAATAAAGTGTGGAAAAATGTAATTCAAAATTGATAGCAATGTTGAAAACTCAATTGTTTTCAATAATAAGCGCTATTTGAATATGGTTCAAAAAGAGTGAAAGCATCTTCATTAAGGTATTTTAAGATTCTCTTACAAATTCGTTTCAATAAATAGTTTGTTCACATACTCACAAATTGAGTGGATTTTGTGGATTTTTTTAATCAGGGTTTGAAACAGTCACAATCTTCGAATTATAAATTCACGGAAAAAAAGAAATAATTGCAGTAAGTACTTGAATAGTCGTTTTTCGATTATTTTCTCAAGTAGTTGCTGTAGCTACTTAGTAGTCAGGGCAAGTAACACGTTAGCTGCCACAACTAACTCGATAGTTGCACTAACTAACGTGAATACTTGAGGTATTCTGAGCTAGTTGAGGCAGCTAACGTGTTATTTGTCCTGATTACCAAGTAGCTGCAGCAACTACTCGAGTAGATGGTAAAAAATCGACTATTCAAGTATTTACTGCAACTATTCCTTTTTCTCCGTGTGATGAATATAAGATTGAATGCAGTTATATCGATAGAATAATATGATATTTTCTTTGTTGTCAAATTATTGTGTAATGTAATGAAATATATTTATAAAACGAAAATATTCAATACCGATATAAACACGTCGAATATTTGTCTCACTTATCACATAATCATATGAATTAATCAGGCGGTTTTGTATTTAAAATCAAGTTCAAAATTGTTGCATGTTTAGATTGCAATTGAATTATGAACTGACTTCTCACTAATTTTCAATGATTTGTAAAAGTTTCAAACTACTATAAATAGCTCAAATTAATAGAACCACTTATCTCGGTGAATAATGTACAGTTAATTTATAGAACTAAAAGGAACCGATAGAATTTTCTTCTTGTTCAAAGATATCTCGTCAAAAATCAAATGAAGAATGTTTCAACTCGATGTAAAGAACAAGTTCCTCGCAGGAGAAATGACGACAAGAATAATATTCAGACTATTTCAATAAACTGTCTCCGCGTGAATAAAAATGCTCTGAGATATACTTTTCAGATAAATGACATCGAATTCCTTGAATATCTGTTCCAAAAGATGCACGTTTATGTAGTCACATGAAAGCTGAATTTGAACACTATAAATCCTAATTCCACTCTAGAAGTTGGCAAGGAAAACGGATGGCGACAATGTGCTTAATTAATCGCGCCTTGCAACTGAGAACGTTCAATCAGCATGCGCGGGTATAGTATTCCTTTATTTCTTCGAAGCAATCCTTGAATCCGATAAGGCTTACAATTTTTTCTTCCTACTCTGTAACGAGGGAAACATACCACTATGTCTATGTATGATACACATAGATAGTTTAACATGCATTGATTGCAACAACGATCGTATCTTCTCGGAGACATTCCTTCGATGTCCTTGCAAGGATATTCGCGTATCGGGACAACGGCTTTGAAAAATGCTACTTCAAAAAAGTTACGAAAACACAAATAAATTCAAAATCTCTTCTTCGATACGAATTTAACAAGCTCCTGGTCGCGCAGTTCCTTTTATAACATTAAAACGCCGGTTATAATACCGAGCATACTCACTTTATAAGGTCTCGCGGCAAAATGCCTGATATTTGTCATTCTCGAGACAAGAAAGGTCGTTTCACGCATCATTCACGGCTCCTTTCGCCACGTACCGTGATTAATTTCACTCGAGGATTCGTGATTGATATCTGTATTCTTATTGCAATATATATAACCTGTCGACCTATTGATGTACGACAAGTGTTATAAACGTTTGATCACTGCGACGGTGGTTAACGACACGTGTATTTTAATGGAAAAACTTTTCACTGTATCGCTCTTGCAGATCATATGAGAAATTCCACTTTGCCAAATGATAACCTATAACTTTTAATGACTTTTATGTAATGATTGCGAATATTGATCGTGCAGAGAAAATAGCGTACTTGTGAACAGCGTACAACAGATGTTTTCTCTCAACGAAATTGATTGAACGATCAGAAAATGCGAAAAATTACCAAACGGTAAAATATTGAGATATAAACGCTTCACAGTATTTCACAGTTCATTGATTTTCATCCAAATGCACAAAACTGACCTTATCCTGACAGGAAATTCATTATTTGATCATAAGTAAGTCTCTCTGATCAATTATTCGCATTCTATATGCCAATCAAAATGTCAAACAAGTGACGAATAAACGATATAATTTTCTGCCATATTATAAATGACGATGGAAAGTTGAATGGTCAAACATATCGTTGAGATAATAAAAACAATGAATTGAAATTTTTAAATAGACGCAATAACGGATATGAACGCTAATAATTTATAATTCAAGTCTTACATATTACATCACTTTTTAATTTTATAATCTGACTGATCAAAATTCATAACATTGTTCTCTGAAGAATGACATCAGTTGTCCTTCGAGTCTAACACTTTTGAACCGAATTCAATAATATTAACAAGACTGAAGGTATTCAACGTGGTTGATTTCATTGACGTCAATACAAACATCGACTTTACGAGCTACGATGGACTGCATGTTGATGCAACGAAGATCCTGAGCGTATCGCAAACTACTGAGCGATAAGTATCCTTGGTATACGTAAAACTACACCACCTGGTTAAATTGATTTACCATTTTTTCATGTCTGGGAGCTGTAAATCCACATTTATCGGCTTGGAAAGGGTTCTAGTTACGTATATAAGAACAGTTGATTTGATCGTAGTACTCGATATTTATGGAAATAGAAATCCTGTCTCAATATGAAAAATTTATTGTTCTGTTTTTAAGCATAAATCGATTTCGATGTAGTTATGAATACTGGCAGTAGGGACATAAACGTACACTGTATCTAAAATGAATTCAATAAAATGTAGTAAATTACAACATATAAAATACCGAACACAGAATTTGAGTGAAAACTCTGTTCATAACTTTTTTGAAATTTCTGTTCCTGGTAAAAATATTATTAGCAGTATTTCGACAAATTGATCGTCAATTGTCATCCAACTGTTTTATTCTCATAGGACTTTCAAAGCTGACAAGGTAAAATAATGTATGAAGAAATAATTTCTCTTTTCGAGGACTGATACTCTTGGCCTAAGGAAATATTTTTCTCCCGATGCGTATAAATATTTTCTCGAATTCGAAAGCGTATGTTATGAATTGACTCGCCAAATAGATAACTACGTAGTTGAACAATGTTAAAAAAGTATTCTAGAAGTGTATCGAATGTGAACACATATGTTTCTCACACTGAAATACGTTTGTTTATTATTTCACCTTGCTCTTATTCTCCGAAAAAACATCAAAAGATCAATACAAAATGATTGTACTGATAAGTTGAAAAACACGAGGGAAAAAAACCAATCAATAAATTGCATGTGTTGAAAACTTTTCTAAACAAATTTTTGCTGTAAACTGAAGTTCACATCGACTGCTGGTAGTTCATTCTTTGAAGGTTGAACAAACACAAGAAGACTCAGAATGATCTGAGATTGTTACCGCTGATTGCAAATAAATCAAATTATAATTGAATGATTCATTCGAAGCATGATAATTTATGAAAATTGAAATGCAATCAAAGTAATCTTCTTATTACCCATATGAAGTTTATCATAATCATTGTGACATTAGGACCTCGAAAGTTCTTATATTCGCAGGGTATTTCTTGTTCCCATAACGCCAAGCCTAGCGAATTGGCATTTCTTTCAAATCGAATCTCTTACAATATTTATAGTATTTTTTTATTTATCAATTTTTTTACACGAGTTAATATTCTTCAACACAAATGTATTTATTATTCATCAGTCTCTTCTCCGGCAAAAGTTCTCACGTTTGTAGTATGCCAATTTATTTACCATGAATGAAATATTACTTGGAATAATCAAATATGTTATTTGATTCAATAATGCAAATAACTGTTTCGAATCGTTCGATTCCCAGACCCCATCGTTTCATGTTTCATATTGTTCCCAAACCTTGGTTTTACAATAACATATACAATTAGGGTAACGGTTAAACCCATTAACACGGTTGAATACATCGATCGGTCGCAATAATTTCTTACTCGACTCAATACCTCATTCGATTTCGGTATTCTTGCTTCTGGTTGTCACTGTGTATTTTGATCTTTCTTCACTTACCATTAGACCGTTTTCTCTACTTGTCTCAACGATCAACACTTCAGTATTTCTCTTTGCTATCTAACTATCACTCCTTGAATTCAAGTCATCCGCGTAGTTCAACACTCAAGTCGTTCCATTTAACAACAAGCTTTACTCCGTGAATCGTATTCATCGGATCACATGTTTTCACGTCACGTTAAAAAAAGAAATGACAGAGTTTCGCACTTGAAAATACAATAAATATTGAAATTTTTCGGTAAATCATTCCTTTCCCTTACTTTTCCTTCAAATTCTTCTCATGCTTTGACATTTTCCACTTGACTCTTACTGTAAAAAGTGGATAATAATTTTCATAAGGTGAAAATACGCTGTTTTTTACGATATGTAACTTGTGTTTTTATATGAGAAGATTAATTGTAATTTGTTGATTCAAATTGGATAAAAATTGTATAAATAAGAATCAGTTCCAAATGTCGATCCTTGAAAAGTTCAGTTTGGATTGCAAGCTCAAAAAAAGCGAAGAAGCTCGACCAGTTGAGAGTTCTGAATTTGAACAACTGAAAAGGTTCAACGGCACGTTTAAAAATTCAAGTCAATTCGCCTTTCAACGACAAATCATTACACTTCCGTAAGGTACAAATTTGCAGAGAAGAAATACTTCCTCATCCTCAGATCTAATCAATCTCATGAAACTTTCGGAACTTACGTGTACGACTTATACGCGTATATCGAACAGAGCTTAAATGCAGGGTTTAAGCCCGGTCTTTTGTACTGACGCAATATTTACCCAGGGGCGCGTTCGATGCGCCAACTTAACTTTCTCTCAACGATTTTCTATATACGCTTACACGTGCGTGCATACGCACGAATATAGTTATTTATGTTCAGCAAGGCGCAGGACAAGTCACAGGTTTTATCGTCCACCTACTTTAAATATTTCTACGGTTAGAATTTATAACGGCACCGCATGCCACTGCGGTACCCAGGGCTGCTAATAACGAGCCTAGTCGTTGCTCGATGTCTGAAGATATGTACCTATATACAAATGGAATTACAGGTAAATGTATATGTAGGTCTATGTTCGTAGGTTTATTGGCAAATGTGTTTGTATATATGACGCCCGGAATAAGTTTATGAATAAGAGTAAGATATTATTCGAAACTTATACTATGTTCGAACTGTCATGATGATTTCGAGGAATTTTTCTGATTTAGCTTATTTCTGTTTACATCGCAATGAGAATAGTGATGATGTATCTTAACCCATACACGGAAAAAAATCGTGGGTTTTTTTACATCAAGGGTTCTGAGCGAATAAGCCATGGCGAGGACCAAGCGTTTATACTCAGACAGCATTACGTGCCACTGGAACGTTTATGGAAGGTCCATAGAACGTAGAAGAGGTTTTCCGAACGTTCAGAAAACGTCCTGGAGACACATTGTGCTGTTAGCTAGGGTAGCCCGGAGTTCATACTTCAAACGCAAGTCGCCGTGGAAAAAACGCATGGAGCTTGGCGTTTGGGGCATGAACTTGGCGCTATAAACGCTTGATCGGTGCCATGGGTTATCCGTACGGAACCCTTCATGTAAAAAACACACGATTTTTTTTTCCCGTGTAGATTCACGCGGGGTAACTGAGCACAGTGAGCAGTGTGCTCAATGCCTATGTTGATATCCTCTTATTACTCCACCTGTACGAAGATAATCAGAAAGGAATGTACAATCAAAATAGGAATAGCAATAATTTTATAATGAAACTTATTAGATATATAATGATCTTTAACATATATCTAGTAAGCCGCATTATAAAATTATTACACCTATTTTTATTATACATTTCTCTGTGTGTACAGCATGGCGCATTTTGTAGAAACTTAAATCGTTTATTGAAACAAATTTATAACCGCACTCTAGAATATTAGATTCTTTTTGTTTCGTCTTTTGAAATTGATTTTGGAACACCTTTATTGATTCCAACTTGGATTGAATTAAATTTGAACTCGAATTCTTTTGAATGATAGATTCAAATTTCCACGATAACATTGCGAACCAGAGCTAGCTGTAGGTATTGCGACGCTTTAGACAGAAACCCTGAAACGCCGCCCTGTTAAATTGCAGCTTCAAATTCAGGATTTAAAATTATTATTCTCTGAAATTTCACCGCTCTTTACTTTTCCTCCACTCTAGGCGGCTGCTCAATCCACCTGTATGGACGACCCAGTCCTACACTGAACAAAAAATTTATTCCAGTCAAATAAATATTTATTTGTCCTGTACCAAAGAAATATTTATTAGAATTAATAAAATATTCTTTGGAACCAAAATAATTTATTGGAATCAAATAAACGATTAGAACCATCTATTTAATTCAAATAAATTATTTTGGTGCCAAAGAATATTTTGTTAAATCTAATAAATATTTCTTTGGTACAGGACGAATAAATATTTATTTGACTGGAATACATTTTTTGTTCAGTGTATCGCTGAAACTTGCCCATTGCGAAAATCTGAGTGGAAATGTAGGGACTCATCCAAAATTCCCATAGAAAGCCTGAAAATCCATGGTAAGAATTTCCAATTCAAGGAAGCAAGTACACGGAAAAAAGAAAACACTACTGGTTACTGTGAATGACAGCGATCGGTTGAAAAACAAATGAAAACACGTTTGGATAATGAGGATTAGCGCGATCACAGTGATGGGTATTGTAAAAAAATGCCTCAACACTGACTGGACAGTGATGAGAACTGGGAAACGCAGTACTGCATAGAATGAACTTGAGTTTCAATGTATTTTTGTGATTCACAGTAACCATTGCTGTTTTCTTTTTTCCGTGTAGGAATTTATATGGAAAACCTTGGAATTCGAGCCATTCCATAGAAAACTATCGGAATTTCTTAAAGGACAACATGGGAAACCCGGATTCTCCCAGTTTCTCTGAATCATGCCATCCCTATTCAAGTTCGAACATATCTGAAGCCGAATTGAAAAAATTGGACGTGACTTCCAAAAAATATGTTTCAGAAACACAATTTTCGAATGTTTGAAAAGATATTTATAGATATCCTCCAAAATTTCAAACTGGTTGAGATATTCAAAGATACACTGGGGAAAATTTCATTGTATTCAGTACAAGGAGAAAAAATGGTTTGCTACTATAGTGCCCACAAAGAAATTTGTTGTCCTTGCAAAAATATTCACTCCAGCAGCTGAGACGTTAGTTCTGTTAACAAATTTGTTTATGTCAGTAAAAAATGTGGTTGCGTCAATCATTTTTCTTGCTCTTTCAACTAATTTTTTTGTAGATGCTATAGTAACAGACCTGCTTGTTATGCCAGCAATGATTTTTTCTCCGTGTACTTTTTTTATTTATCAGGCAGAAATATTAGAAGATTTCGAAACAACTGCTCTCCTCAGTGATGGGAACAGTTGGTAGAGTATGATTTTCTTACTATCCACAGTGGGCCAGAAACTCAAAAAAGTGGCCAAAAATATAAATCTTTGGTTGATTTGTTTCAAACTGGGTCACATGGGGTTTTTCGGGTCGCTGATTACGAATTCGAAGTAAAAAATGCATAATTCAAGATGGTGGATCCAATATGGTGGACAAACATTGCAAAATTTCCGGCACTAGCCTGAAAATTGCTGTTCGAGGGTTTGTGGGGTTGCTGATCCAAAATCTGAAGTAAGAAATGATGAATCAAGAATAACGAACCAAGCTGTAATTGTAACATTAGCTGAATTCGTTATTTCAGCGGATTTTATTTAACGCACTGAAGATTTTTTTTATTCTGACGAAATTTTCACTGCAGATTCACAATCAGCAACCACGAACATTCCTTGATATTAAATTTTCAGCCAAACTCCGAATTGTTATATTAGATCTATCAGTTCGAATATCGCATTATTGACTTTAGATTTGTAATCGATGATCTCACAAACCCCCGAACAACGAAGTTTGAGTGAATCCAGCTGATTCTATGATTTTAGTCCGCCATATTGGATCCTTCATTTTGAATTTTTTTCATTTCTTACTCCAGTTTATCATGATTGAACGTAATCACCAATCTCAAAAAACTTTGGTCACCTCTTTTCGAAAGAATACCGAAGACAATATATGAATTCATTCGAAAATATTGAAAATCCATGTATGAAAGCACAAAAGAATCAATCTCTTCGATGTGTTTGTTAAAGGGCGCAAAAAGGCGCAGGTTGACTTTGAAGTACACTTCATCCGGAATGTAATGAGCCTAATCTGATGTTCATATCTAATGGAACTCAGGGGAATAGTTAATTGGCAGATTGGAAAATGATAAAAAAACTCTATATTTTGTGATATTGTGTTCAGTTTCAACTATAAACAGTGAAGATGAACACTTTTCCCATCGTTTTAAGTTTGTTTCATTGTTGTTCTTCCTGAAAAAGTACAAAAGAGAACTCGTGGATGAGCGAAGTTTGCAAATGATGCAGGTTTGCACATGACACTTGAACAGTAAAGTTCAACCTATTATGCTTGGGGATATTGGTTCAATTTGTACATACATGCATCAAATCTCATAAAAATTTGAGAGTAGTTGTCTCAAAGGGTCCTATAAATGATGAACTACTTGTTTTGTAAAAAACTCATTCAAGTTCATTTCTGGCATTTTTGGCCACTTTTTTGAATTTCTGGCCCACTGTGCTATTGTTCGAGCAGCTATTATCAAACATTGTTAATGAACCTCGGTTGACGAAAAAAAATTGATGCAATTAAATTTTTTTGGGTTCATGAAATGCTATAGGGGAGTGGATTTAATGTTGAAAGATGGATAATTCATATTTTATCTACGCTGTTGGATAGTCTGTCCTTATACTGGGGAAAAATTTGTAGTCAAATTTACTCTGGTGTTTTGTATAGCTAAAGAAGAGACTGCCCTCATAATGAAATTTACTATGGAATGAGAATGAAGCGGTGATCCACGAATTTACACTGTTCCATGAGAAATTTCATTAAGAAGCCAATATATTCCTTCATTGTTATAATCCCACATCGAATTACTATATATTCTGAATTTCTCTCCGTAAACAATCTGAAATTTTATTCGAATATCACTTTTGTTAAATCATCGAAACTGCTGAATTTTAATAACAGACTAATTCTATCTTCCTCTGTGTATACCTATACAATTTTGGAATTTGAAATATGTATTTAATCCTAAAATTCCTGCTAAGAAAAATGTAACACGATGTAAATCTATTTCTACACGGCAATTCTTTGAACAAAATGTTAAATATTTATGCGTATGGCATGAAACGGAAAAAATGCACAATTTTAAAACCATCCATCGTTCTCTCGAGCCACACCATATTTTCTGACTTCGTATGTTTATTATTAGGTGGAGAAATGAACATATACATTATCGGAGCGTAATTCAATTGGAGTATAATAAACGTGCATGCATTTAACAAACGTCTGCTAAATCAACATTTCTCCTGTTTCTATACCCATTGGTTCATTGCATACTTCTTCGTTTTGTGTATTGTATATGTTGTTGTGTCTACGTAGGTTTAAATATGAATGTGCGTGTTCACGCTAATCGAACGGCCGTGGGCATTATGGTTACTTGCGAGACGACGTCGTCTCGTACTCTTTCATATGGACCCATGGCGATGAATGGAGCTCATTTGGGTCTCCCGGTAAGACATAGTCGAGTTTGGCTTGATTCGATTCCACTCGATTTGACTTGACTGGTCGTCGTAGATCAGTGAAAGTCAATTGCCGATCGCCTTTGCCTTCCCTGGACTGCGTTGTGAGTAGTCAATACCAACGGTTAATATTTATATTCGCACATACTCACTATCACCTGTACACGGATATCGTTGAATACCCCTGCTCACGTGTGTGAAGAAACATGTACACGTATTTCATTCTATTCTATATTTCCGTTCGAAATTGTTTTGACAATACTGTCGTGTCATGATATTTCTGTAATTCGATTACATTCCTGAGTTCTGATAATTGAAATATCATAATATTGTATCGGGAATGTTTTTTGTCCCGAATTCCAGTCTTATATGATACATCGGTAATAATACATTAGGTTTGATTTTGACATTAGGCTCAGATTGGGAAAGTAATGTGTGTATCACTGAAAGTGAACACAGAGGTTGGACTAACTTCATTTCGTTCATGGCCCACGCTTAAAAATCACTTCACCGGTGCTATGCTGTGTCAATACCAGAAAACGACTTATGAAATATAGTGGAGGTTTGACACCAAGTACGCAATCGTGCTGAGCGAGCTCTGTTTCAGTGAATTAATCATGTATCTATTATTGCTGTACCTTCTGTCTTCACCCAATTAACGTTACATGTAAAAGTGTTGCATCAGACATTTTTTCAGACAAGTTTTAGATGTCATGTTCATTGAATCATTTGAGTATTACGTAAATCATAACTTTGATCACGTTCCATCGTATCACAATAACATATTAGGAATTTCATTTTCGATCTACTCGTGGCTTGTAATAGTGAGATTGTATTTTTCCTTCAACTTGCATGCAGAGGAATGATTTGTTACTGTAGCTCCTACAGAAACCTTGATTGTACTCGTAACAACGTTTACTTTCAACAGCTGAAATCCCAGATAACAATTCTGAGGAATTCTTCCGGAACATCCTAAAAGATATCTTAAAGAATTCTAAAAGATGTCTTATGAAACACCTAAAGACATCTTTAAGATATCTTACGGAAGATATCTCTGAGAATTTTAAAAGATACCTTCAGAAAACTTCAAGAAATCTCGCATGAAGACTTCCAACAGATATCTTCTGGTGTTTCATAAGACATCTTTTCGAAATTTTTATGATATCTTTCAGAATGATCCGAAAGAGTGATCCAGAATTGTTATGTGGGATGTTACTTTTATCAACAAATAACATAGTTGTATCAACCATTTTTTGTAGGCGCCGTAGTAATATAGACTAGTTTGCTACACTGTCAAAAATGATTGTAGAATTTTCCCCCAAAAAATGGTGGCAGGGAAGTTCCTGCATAGACTTTACCTCCATTTGTACAAGATTCAATGCCCAAAAAACGAAATAATTCCTGAAAATGGTGGAAAAATCCCTCATTTTTTATGGAAAAATGATTCTCCCACGATGAGGGGACGAAATTCATCAACAGTGGGAAGGAAAACTCCCTACATTTTTTACAGTATTTGCCAATAATATTTTTTCTCCGTATGGATACGTCTTTCTCCAAAACAAAATAATTCCCCAAGTCGTGCCTTTCCTCCGTTAAGGATGAAGTAGATAGATTTTGAAAATAATACATCGCTGATGGCCCGTGATTCAAAATATGATGCATGGCACAATAAAACTACTGAAGATAAGTTCGAATATTGAGGAAGATTTTTTTTTCATTCATCATATTTTTATATATGGTTTCAATCTATAATCTATAAATTAATGGATTTTAATTTTGATGTAACTTTCGAAGGAAGCTCTGAATCGATTTGAAATTTTGCAGGAATTTTTGTTTCATTATTAAGAATCGTTTCGGAGATTTTCGTGAGTTTTTCATTATTTTGAAAATAGGTATAATACATGCTTAATGCTGAATCCTGAATCTTTTGGCAAATTCAAACTTTATTCTTTGGATGAATTTGGGACATCCTTTTTCTTTGGTCATCGTCATTGGTTGAGAGAAGAGGAAAGAATTCTGAGTGTACATTAAGGTATCAATTTGCTGTAAGATTGATGGAAATTTCCAATTTATTTTCCATATTATTGTCGGGAAGTCCCAGTGCGTTTATATTTATATGAAATCAAGGGCGCAATAACCTAATGCCACTATGACTGAATGCCAGTATCACCCTGGTAGAAATTTGTCTAGTAATTCACGAGTTGTAACACTTCCCCTCGTGAAAAACTAGAGACCTCATATATATATATATAATGTATATTGTAATTTTTATATATATACTATATACATAAGAACACTTATGAGTTGGTGATTGAACTGCAAAGTTACTGAATTAGAACTCTAGTTTTTCGTGAGGGCAAGTGTTACAGCAAGCGAATTACTAGAGGAATTTCTACCAGGGCAGTGGCTGAAAAAAATAAACCTGAACTCATCTAAATATAGTTTATGTATAATTTATATCTAATTCTATATAAATTAAATATAATTTGGAAAACCTTTCACTCGAGCATCACAATTGAAGGGGTGTTCTGGCACTCTTGGATTCCCTGTTGTTGCGCCTCTGTATGAAGTAATTAATCCATACACGGGTGAAGAATTTTGACATATCTCTACTTCTCAGAAGGATTTACTATAGAATCATCGTAAATTTCTTGGTTGTGATATGTTGGGAATTGATTTTCCAACCCTGCTTAAAAAATCTGATTAACCCATTAGCGCCTGAACAGACACTTTTCGACACCAAAGTTCAGAGATTCATTGTACAATGAACTTGGTCGAAAAAAAATTCTTGAGCCACTGTATCCTATGTTTAGAGGGTCGCTCTTTCGAATGGTGACGTTCAGAAGTCCCTAAAATGAGTTTTTTCGGGTGAAAATTGCAAATTAAAAGAAAAGCACTGTTTTTTTTTAAAAAAAATTTTTCAAGATCATATTTTTGTTTGCTTTTGCATTTTTCTATATACTTAACACCGATAAATGTTGCGTCCATGGAACCTCAACTAAAAGTTATCGGCTTAAGATCAATAAAAAAAAATGTTCATTCATACAAAAAGGCGGCCGAAACAATAAATTTTACTCTTAATCTTCAGCAATTTTTTTCTCGATTCCTAAGGACTTGAGAAAAAATTTCCTAGGAACAAAAACGTCTTGAAATTGGTCAAAGAAAACCCTCAAATTTTCTCAAAACCGTAAAAAAAACATTTTTGATTTTCCGGAAAATGGAAAAATTGGCATTTTTGAAAAATTGTTTAAAAAATCTGAAAACATTTGAGGGTATTGTTTGACTGATTTGCATCTCAATTTGAACAGAATTTGAAATAAATAAATGAAATCACAGATTCATTGAGAAAATATATTTTGATATTTATTACATACTAATAATTACACAATGAAAATGTTGAATTTGTAATTGGTGATCTCAGAAACCATTCAGAAATTTTTTTCTCAATAACTATGGACTTGCGGGGAAATTTTGTAAGAACAAGAAAGTCTCAAAATCAGTCAAACAATACTCTCAAATTTTTTCAGATTTTTTAAACAATTTTTCAAAAATGCTAATTTTTCAATTTTCCGGAAAATTAAAAATGTTTTTTTACGGTTCTGAAAAAATTTGAGGGTATTCTTTGACCAATTTTAAGACGTTTTTGTTCCTAGGAAATTTGTCCCAAAGTCCTTAGAAATCGAGAAAAAAATTGCTGAAGATTAAAAGTAAAATTTATTGTTTCGGACGCCTTTTTGTATGGATAAACATTTTTTTTCATTAATCTTAAGCCGATAACTTCTAGTTGACGGTCCATGGACGCGATATTTATCGGTATTAAGTATGTAGAAAAATGCAAAAGCAAACAAAAACATGATCTTGAAAAATTTTTTTTCCAAAAAAACAGTCCTTTTCTTTCAATTTGCAATTTTCACACAAAAAAAACTCATTTCAGAGACTTCTGAACATCACCATTCGAAAGAGCGACCTTCAAAACATAGGATACCGTGGCTCAAAAATTTTTCTTCAACCAAATTCATTGTACAATGAATCTCTGAAATTTGGTGTTCAAAAGTGTCCGTTCAGGCGCTAATGGGTTAAAACCTACATAAACCGATTTCTTCCCGATGCAAATTCCGGGTAAATAAATTGGTGGTAATAAGAAGTAATCGCACTAGTGTTCGTTAAACATCGAACTCCCTCATTCGAGTTGAAAACTATCGGCCATTATAAACACCACTTTAGAAACACAAAACAATATGAACTGTCAACATTTTCACAACATTCAGAAAATTCGATATATTTTTCACCTGGGTAAATGAGTTCGATATTTCGTATTATCGACGTTTAACGAGCACTAAATCGCACGCCTAAAATGTCTTCTTCACAATGAATTAGAATCAAAGGAAAAAATCAGATGCGTATGTTAAATCAAACTAGTTCGGAAATATTTGAATAAAAATTCCTTCTGGATTGGTAGAAAATTTCCGATTGTTTTTCAGAGTGTACACATTTTTCTACACTGAGAAAAAAGATTCGTTGACTCAAATAAGATTTGTTTATAGTAAATAAATCGTATAGTTGGATACGGCCAAAGAAAAATAGTTGATAAATACAGCACATATTCCTTTCAGTCAACTTTCTACCGATGATGATTCGATAAATTCAAATTTGAAAAGAAGTCATATTCATTCAAATCAATTTCGATCAGTTTGAGTCGGATAAATGATTTCTTTATAATTAATAAATATGAATTTCTCGACTCAACACAATGTTTGGTGATAATGAATAAGTCTTATTTGTATGAAACGATATCTCTCAAAAATGTTGAACCAAATGCGTTGATTTGTCAGAAGAAAACCTTCTTCTCAGTGTACAATTTGCTGATATTAACCTGTGAGCAGAATGAATTTAGAATTCATGTGTAGGAATTCTTTCAAGTTAAATACGCATATACTTTGTGTTACTTTAGCTCATATTTTCCTGATAGTGTGTATATGAGGCCAAATATGTAAATTCAGCGAGCGAATCTTGAACTCGCAATACGAAAAAGAGTAAGATGAATTCCAATATAAGCGGTACGTATGAACGGTGAGTATTCATTAATTATCAACTGGCGGGTATGAATAAATCATACTGAAATATTGAAATATCATAAAAAATAATGAATTTGAATATTTCAAAGTATTGATTTATTCAGAAGACAGAATGATTTTTATAATTAATCCATCGCAATGTTGCCAGTGACGATTTAATTAAGTAGTTAATTAATCGAGCAAATAATTTGCCATACATCTTCAAGCAACTTTTTCTTTATTGAATGCGTGAATCACATCTCTCTCTCTCTCTCTCTCTCTCTCTGAGATATATGAGAATTGTGTCAGATGAAGATATCGTGTGAAAAGATTATTAGACCAATTAAGTCTATAATATCTGTAATAATAAGATTAATCGGATCTATATAAACATGTTTCGAATCAGATTTTTTTCTACTTCAAAAACATCATTCAAACTTATATTTTTTGTTTATGATCACATGTTACTGTTTTTTTTTTGAATTAATAAAAAATACCTTCTTCTACTATGAAGAAAACCCACACACTGAGAATCCAATTTTTTAAATTGAAAGAAAATGTTCTTTGTCCTCATTCTAATAAATATTTTTTTCAATGGAAAAATTCTTCATCAGATTGAACCGAAAAATTTTCAAATTGAGACGAGAATACATCCCTTCTTGAACTCGAAGAATATAATTTCAATTCAATGAAAAATTTTCTCATTGGAATGAACTATCTTTCCCATTGAGAACAAGATTTATCAGAATGAGGGCAAAGAAATTTTCTTTAAATCTAAGAAATCGGGTTCTCAGTGCATGCGACGTTTTCAATCTGGAAAGGTGAAATAAAAAAATCTTCTGACTCATTTATTGCGATGAACGTTTTCCCAAGAAAAATCATCGTGTATTTTTCACACAATTCCTTTGATCCAACAACGGGTTTTTGATTCTATTGAAAGTTTTCCCTCATACCATACCAATCCAATTATTGAACTATCTAAGAACATCAACTAGCATCATGTATTTAAACAAATTCAGATTCAAATGTAACGGATGCCTACACTGACAGAAAAATGACTTGGTTGAAACATTCGTTGTCACAGTAACTTGAAATCTGGTTCGATTCACCAGAAAATGTGATTTTGATGTCCAGAGAAAGTGGTTGAAGCCAAAATTAATTACATATTCTGGTTATTACACCAAGAAAAGAATCTGGTTTTTCTAACCTGAAAAATGTAGTTAATTTTTGCTTCCACCACTTTTTTTGAACATCGAAATCAAATTTCCTAGTGAATCGAACCAGATTTCAAGTTACTGCGACCACGAATGTTTCAACCAGGTCGTTTTTCTGTCATCAGTGTATTCATCGGTTTTTGTTTCGAAATTTTATTTATTTGATAGAAATGTATGTAAATGTCAGGATGAGCACGAAACTTGAAATTCCAAACAACAATATATTTCTTTTAATTCTCATAAGATGCAGATATCGATCCAATATTCTTCGTCTCGTTAAACAGCAAGAGACCCAGTGTCATTAACACACATAGACCCAAACACATCCATGGATGAAATGCATTATAAGACACGTGAATGCATTTATATACGAGTTCACGCGTGTGCATGTGATAAAAGTAAAGAGGAAGAAGGATGTGTGTGACGTCCAGCGGAAACTCTCCGTTCTACGTGGTGTGAATTAAGAAGAGGTTTGGTAAATGCACGCGTGCGCGAGTACATCTCAAAAGAGTAACACAAAATAAAGAGAAGCGGAAAAAGACAACGTTCGAAATGGAAAAAAAGAAGAGAGTAGACTACAGTGAATGAACGTATCTCGATACGACCGATTTCAAAGAATAACATGCAGTTGCTTCCTGCTTTTTCTTCTCCACCCAAAATTCGTTTGATGTCGTTTCTTTTCAAATACTTCGAATTACTAAGATTAGTTTCCAAAGGGATAATGTATTCCGTTGAAATCTTAGAAACAGTTATTGAAAAATTATTCAAAATTATTCCGGTGAGAGTTTTCTTTGAGTTTTTCTTTGATGCTTGGAATGTCTTCGACTTGTTCTGAATTATGAACCCTATATATATTGGATTTATATTCATTTTTTTAATCAGATGTATCTACGCACCTTGCATAACGCCACGCCAGTGTCTAATCTGTCCATGAAATTGTCCACGTTGATTCTGAGTTCAGGGTATAGTGCATTCAACCATTCCGCCAAATCTTCTTTCATGGCAACCAAGTATTCTTCGGAGGATTTAAAAGGTCTATAAGACCTGGCTTCGAGTAGTACAGACATGATGATTGTTTCCCAACCTGAAACACAACGTGAGAGATATGAGAATATGAGTGATTCGTTTCTAATATCATTATAAATGCAGATGATCTACTTTTCATTCTAAATTTATTCCGTTGTCGGAGGTTCAATTATGTTCAACCTCTATTGTGTATTTAATAAATAATAATACCACCGAGAATTCTCAACTTAGATTATACGTGCTATGTAAAATATCTATTATGGACTACTATTTTAAATGCAAAACTTGATGAGACAATGAGGACTATGTATTCCATTGAGGAAAAGGCTAATAGCGCTGTGAAGGTTGTTTTCTTTCCATCTCTTCTCCATATATTTGACTTATTCACGTTAATGAATTCAAATTTTCAATAATTATCATTCACACTTTGTACTAACCGCTGCTCTTGCTTTCAAAAGAAAGAACAATAACTTCTGAATTAATTATTTGTTGATGAAGTAAATGAAGACCGTATTCGGTATATGAATCAAGGATTTTATACGTGTTTATTGTAATTATAAATCCTTCTTTCAATTTTCTCAAGGCGAGAAGGGTGTATCATAAGACTTCCTTGCACATCCCTTTTGCAGCTTCAGTAGTAATTTTTGAAGTAAAAAATATTTTCTCAGACAACGCTGGAACTACTTGTTCTAATGAAACAAGAAGGATGTACATAATACGTCACGTGGAGAACCAAAAAGGTATAAACGTATTCAATTCCTACTATATTCAATTACAATCGAGTGAAAGTGAATTTCGTTCTCAACCCTGCACCTTCCAACTCAAAAGAAATCCCTTGCGTTATGTGTACTCAAGCAATTATGTGATTCATAAGAGGAGACACAAACATTTGTTATACAAGAAAATACGAGCGGTTCTATAATCCTCAACGTCCTTTCCTTGGAACTATTATTTATTATATTAGCGTTCTAACATAGACGACTTCGAAATCAACAAGTTCGAGCGTAGAGAAAAAAAGGAGAAGGCTCGAGAGCATTATATTCGTTCATTTGCATTAGACTCGACACTTAACAAACGTAGCACGTGAAGAATAAGAAGAAGTGGATGAAGAAATAACTTCGTGGGAAACAGACTACTTGGGAGAGGAAAGATTCATCGTGTACAGCATTCGCGAGCGACAAAACGTTCTTTTCATACGTCGACATAAATGACAGCGTCTGGGTGTATATAACGAACATCGAGAGTGAGGATGCTAAAGAAAGAAGAAAGAGACGAAATAAAAGGGCAGGGAATCATAAAGACGGAATGTAAGGGATCGTGAGTCGAGAATCACGATTGTGGATTACGATTCATAAAACTGTATAAAATATCTTCGACTTGGGTTATTTTGTTATAAACTTTAGACTTGAATCCTTCTTCTTCAGCTGCATAAACTTCGAATGAATAATTTCATCGATAGGTTAATTCTAATGATAATATTATGTCCATATTTATGCATCATTAGAATTTCTCTTCAATATCAATTGTATTGATAATCATGGATCATACGTATGATTGGAACGTATTATTCGTAGCCACGTTGTGTTGTCTGTGTGTCTGTTGTGCTGATGCAGACTACCCTCTGTTCCTTCCTTTCTTCGTTTCATGCTTCTTTTATTGTAAATATTCATGATGCACGAAATGGAATTATTTAGTACATACGAGTCATATGAGTCATCGTGAATACTTGGTTGAAAGTCGGGTATGAGTTTTGAGTAGAGTGTACAATTCCATGTCGTCTGATACCTTATGGAATTGCTCGAGTTGTTGGAATGATGCCATGCAATGTACGCTGGTCTCATTTAGAGAGTAATTGGGCGGATTTCTGATAATTATGGAATCCTACGGTTAAGATTTCACTAACGTAGTTCACATTTTAAATCTTTTTTTTTTACGGACACCACACATTTTCTAATCACGTCAACTCTAGAATCGAGGAAAGAAAACTAATCGTGCGACTGCTAATTTTATAACACAGAATTTAATGATCTAATGAAAACAAAATCATTATTCTCTTCGTTGAGCTATCAACATATTTTCAAACATTTTTGATAAATATATGTGTATGATTCTGAACAACAAAAATGGGTTTCTTCTGCTCAATAAAAATCAAGGAAAAAACAAATTCAAGGTCGTGACGTAGAAAGGGCGTTGTTTTTCTATATTATAAGCTCGACACCTTCTATAGAATTTATGGCTAAGCCTGCGGTTACATCAGGGAGAGTTGAATGCTGTTAAAACGTCCACCACGGAATTGGTAAGGGACACGATAAGTGTCGTAGATGTCTCCGTAGCCCAACCGGATACATTTGTGTGGGAGACCGCGACCGGTCACTGATTTACAGCTAACTTCCACGAGTCGTTATCGAGTGCATGCGCCTAAATTCATGGAGAACCAGTTGCTAAATCCGTGCCTTGGAATTACTCCTTTCTCTCTTTCTCTTCGTATGAACGATCGATGCGAGTTTGTTTCATGAGAATTACCATAAAACTATTTACAAGGAACTATCAATTGGGAATAGATGACAACATTTATTTAAGCTACTTTATAAAATTGATTACCACTTTGACGTACTTTTAGTGTGGTATAAGAAATAAGAAGATTGTGAATTGAGTCAATTGAGAGAGTGAAAAATTGGTTTTATACTTCTCATGACAATTATATGCAAGTCTTTCAAGTTCAATACAAGATAAAAGCTCGTACGCTGGGAGGATGCTCACTTTCGACTGAAATAGAGCTCTCAAAATGAATTGATATTCAAAATGACAACAAGCTAATTAGTTTTTACTGTGAAGTGTTGTTTAACAAAAGAAAGAAACAAAGTTTGATCGAACCGCCGCTTCAAATTACTCACATTAGAATCGATATTTGAGGCTTCCCGAGTCAAAAAGTGAAAGCTCTGATTCGTTGCGTATTACGGAGTGAATCAGGTTTGATTTCATTGTTAACCCTGATCTCACCATGTTCTCAACCTGATCTTGTTTTCAAACTTCTCATTCGACCTGGTGTTAACCTTCTTTCGACCTGATTAAACTCTGGATCGTTGCGTATTACGAAGTTAATCAGGCTCTAAAAAGTATTACAATTTTTCGACTCGGGTTCAGGAACTATTTAAGGACATTTCAAAGATCCTACAATTATTAGATCTCTCTGCTTAGATTATTGCATCGATTTTAGGAACTATCCCAGACAGCACAACAGTCCAGGATGAGTGCATATTTTTTAATACATCAGAGACTGTCTGTGTGATGTCTGAGATAGGATGCTCTTCAAGTGAGTTCAAATTTCCAAATCCTCATTGTTGAGAAAACTGGGAGGTGGGATATGGGACTTGGTAAATTTTTTAGGAACTTTGGAATGTTTTTGAAACGAACTTTGTCAACCTATTTTTTGTTCATACATGTCCTGGACATGAATAAATAAACCTCTATCCTGCTCAAGTCTTGATAACGGTGAATTTGGTGATAATTTCTATCCGGGTCATGGTGAAAAATAAAACGAAAGGAATCTAATTGTGGCCAATTAAACTGTAGGTTTGGATGTAGTAAACCCAATACGATAATTATATCAACTACAATCAACCGCACTGTGAAAAAAAACTGAAAATTTACTGTGCAACTGGACTGGAAATTTCCAGTGCTAGTACTGGAATATGGATATTTCAGTACATGTACAGAAATTTTGTTGGTACGTTATTGGAAATTTAGAAAGCATAACTGAAAATTCAGTCCTTACACTGGAATTTTCAAGTTTGGAATTGTGTACTGAAATTTTGCCATGATGTCGCGAAAAATTTACTGGCTCGTACTACAATTTCACAGTTCTTGTGCACCAGAGGAAAAGTATCCCCTCAATAAGGACTTGGAAAAAATATGGAATTTAGACAAAAAAACCCAATCGTGGGTATACTCGAATTATACAGGTTTTGAACTGCAATTTACAGGTCGTGTGATGGAATTTTCCAGGTGCTATGCAATTGAATTATACAGGTTTTGAACTGCAATTTTCAGGTCATGTGATGGAATTTTCCAGTTGCTACGCAACGGAATTTTCCAGTTATGCTAGAACTTAATCACTGTTGCACTGAAATTTTCCACTTCTATTGGAATTCGTCATTTCTGGCAGGAAAAATTTCAAGTCTTTATATTAAAAATTTCCTGATTGAGATTTTGAATAATAATTGTAATTGTAGGCAATAAAATTGATATATGAGGTTTTTCGAAGACTTATTCTCTTGTGCATTCTAGATATGAAGCATATGTAGCAACCCAAGCTGGCCTTCCAACATGTCGCGCTATAGCTCATCGATTAGATCTTAGGTTTCAGTTGGTAGGCAGGTAGAAAAGTGTAGGTTCAAATCCCGTTAGGTAGACATGAGTTTCTGTCCATCCAAATGAACGATAAAGTTCCTCAATTATCTTAGAACACAAGAACCCTGCAAAATCACTTTGCGTGAGCAATTTTTTTTCAATTTTCATGGATATTTTGAGCATTAATTTTCCAGTACATGTCCTGGAAAAGTCCAGTTCGTGTACTGAAAAATCCCAGTACTGATGCTCCGAAAATTTCCAGTTTTGATGCTAAAATTCCATAACGTTTGCACTGAATTTTTGCAGTACAAATGAGCTAAAATTTTCCGGTACATGTACAGGTTAATTGCTTCCAGTACATGTACTGGAATTTTCCGGTGAAATTTTTTTACAGTGCGTATCAAACACACCAAAAACTGTTGCAGGAAAATAATTCGATTGAAACAAAAACACACGTTATTTTAAGTTGATATTTTCGATAACGTCATTAGAGTCATTCTATTTCTACTCATCACATTGTAGCCCAAGTAGCAACCGAACATTTTATATTATGAACGTGCACAGTATATATACGACATTCTTATGCCATTAGGGAGTTTTTCATACCTGTTCATTTATGATTATACATGATGCAGATTTTTATGATCACGACTTCAGAATTTCTCGACCAAGTTTATGAACTCATTCGCATGAAAAACACATCCTTCAGATTGATAAATATCCTCTCTACTCCCGCTCATAATCAAAGTATGAGAGTCGATCGGACGTACCAGAATGCAAAAAGATTGATATTGACCACATTAAATTTATTGGAGAATTTGTGGAATCTCTTCACGCGTGTTGCAATCCGCGATAAGTAAGAGTTGAGGGAGTCGCATATTTCATAGAAGGTATACATTTTTCAACTATTAAAATGCAAATGAGTTCTATATTTACGGATATTTACATTTTATTCGAATCATGAGTGCGAAGGAGTTTTGGGTCAAGTCGTATGTGTATATCATATGACACGCAGAAAACGAGTTCATTATCCTAGATCTTTCTATGGAAATACAGTTCCTTTTGTTCAAAATAACACTCAGGATCCAAACAATTTAATTTAAAATCGAATGATACGAATCCATAACCATAAATTTTTACAATGTCAGAGTCCAAACTTTTCCCTATATGTATAGAATCGTACATGAAGTCAATAGAAATGAAATGTAAAGAACAGGGTTATGCACGATTTTAGATCCTCCGGCTCAAACTTGGAGACTCGGATGAAATTTGTGTTTCCAATCGAAGAAACTTTTACGTGAATTCCTTGGCAAAAGTAATAAGAGAAAATCGGAAAAGAGGGCATGGCGATGCGATAAAACAGAACGGAGTAACGATGAAGTCGTACGATCGGAGTATAAATGCGCATTGAAAAGATGTGGCGTTGAACGTGGGTAGGTGAAACGCATAGAATTACACGTGTAATCCGTCTCTTTACGAGGTGGCCGCTTCTAATTTTCAATTCTCACGATTGAATTATGTATGCATGTAATGGAAAAGAGACGAGAACCTCATCGCATAACCCATTCACCATCCCGTATGCATAGATAACTCAATTTCTACCTCCCCCTACTTTCTTTCTGTTTTCTTCGTGTTCTACTCTCTTGAGATATGATGATATATGCATACCGTTAGATTAGGCGAATAGTGTACCTTCAAAGTATCCTCACGTAAATAAACTTTGAATACACAGTTTCCCAGGCACGTTGATAGACACGTACCAGACAAACCCTATACTTTTTCATATTTTCCATCGATGTCTCTCACACATACGACAACCGATTCGGAAATCGAAACGTATTGAATACCACTCACATGCTTTGAATGTGAAATGAAATATTATACATGAACAAATTTTAATTCTTACGAATCTCCAATAAATATAAAGGCTTGCAACCATAATTTATGATCAACCGTGTCATTATAACGCAAATAATGAAAGTAACCAACTAAGCGGAAGACAAAATGATATGTGAGTATGAATTTTATGACGTTGACTGCAAAAGTCTCCACCTGTGAATTCAACTGATTAGGAAACTCATGAGATTTAATACCTATCCACAGTTATGTGATTGTAAATTATGTATAAACATCGAGAGAATATATTAGAAGTTTTACTAATCTATAGCTCGGTGTCTTTCATTCGTATTGATCGTCAGGAGAAACGAGAAAGATAGCGCGGTAGGTTATGGCATGGCCCATCACTGAAAAAATTCAGCATATTTTTACATAGATGGATAGATGGTGTGTATTGAACTATGGAGTCAACTATGTGTGAGCCAATGCATGATGCATATTTAGTTTCGTGCCTTTACCGATGGTATTTGTAAAACCCACCAATCTATTCTGAAAAGAACAACATACGGGGTGTGCTATACCTTTGAACCATCTTTACAATTCATGAGATTCATAAGTCTTGACTAACCTGAAGACATCTGCACTGAAACTGGAATACACGTATCTTGAATTGAAAAGAAGATAAAATACGTGGAGAAAGATTAAAAATGGTATTATTCTGTATCTGAACAGGATTATTAGATTATTGTACAAATTTTAATATTCACGTCCGATTGAATAATATATTCTCTATCTTTTGTATAAAAATTGTAGTTTATGCGATTCGCAAGTTGAATATTAAATTCATCGAGGAATTGAAAAGATTGTTGTTCTTATAATTACCATGCATGGTACAATGTTTCTCAAATAAAACCACGTTGACTCCGAATTACATACTCATTCACCTGTTCCTTACAACCCAAGTTTATCGATCATCAACGATACCGCTTGAAAATGAGACGTTCACAAGTCGGATTTATCATACGTCCAATAATATTCACCTTTCGGCAAATTGAATATTATTATCATTCAGCATATAATTACACTGCGACTGCAAGGATAGTGAGTACACGTACATATGGAATATTAATACGTTGGGTGTATATAATGTGCGTTTCATGCAACCGCAGTGAGGCGCGCCACGCAATTATAATGGTCATTTGCTCTTTTACAGTCCATTAAATCTCTATTATGAAACCCTTTTGTCATAAAATACAACACTATTTATGTAGGGGAACCCACATTCTGCATGATTAATCACAAATTAACAGGAATCATATCAGCGATGAGTTTTTATTTTCATCATTCTTTGAATTCCCATGTATCGGAGTGTCGCTGTTGTTTTTTTTCTCCCCCTACAATCTCGAATACTCCAAAACGAGCATGAGAAAGGAGAATATATATTCCCAAGTAGTTCCAGCTTGAATTTATTATGAACGTGATTCTTACGAGCCTGGTGAAGGATATGCAAAATTTCAAATAACTACAGAAACCCCAACAACAATTCAACGACCAAGTGAATTGTGAATTCGACGTAGCAGCGCTGGAGTTTAATTTCGTTGACTACTTTACAATAACGGCTCGTAGTAGAATCGCAGAATAATGATTCAACATAGGGATGGTAACATAGTAACAAATTCAAAACGTGAGCCGCGATAGCCGCATACAAATGTTTCCAGTAGAAAAAGAAGAGGTGAAGAAATTTGATACCTACTCGTGTTTTTTCCCCCCTTCGTGAAAAGAAAAATTCCTATCTCGATTCAAAAGGTAGAATTTCATGCGCTGAATATTATCATTATTGTAATAGTAACTTGGATGCTATATTTATGTTCTATGCTTTCGTGTACTGAAGTTTAACCACTTCATTCACTTTCGAATGGAACGACAACCTGTTTTTCAATCGAAAATTCTGTTTGAGAAGTTGCATTACTGAAATATTCATGTTCCCCACTATACACGCACCGAACCGGATCCTGTTCTATTTCTCATTATCAATGCTTTTAGCGAAAGAAGGTATTATAGTATGAAAAGTTTGTCGCGTTATGCACTGAATTGAATAAATAAATAATCGCAAATTCATACTTGATGTGACACGATTTACGATGTTGGATTGGATTTTATGCGAACGATGGGAATATATTGCATTTGTTGTTTTTAATCGAGGTATAAAAGTCTGTACGATCGTAAGGGATTGATATAAAACAGCGATCGTTGACCAATTCTTCACACCTACTCAACATTCATTTTTTATTCGAATTCCTTCTTCGCCCGGTATTTTAATCGCATGAGAATTTTATTGGATGAAGAATGCTTTTCTCAGTATCAGAAGTTTTGGGAGGGCTTGGAGAGAAGAAACGAATGATGTTGATGGATTTGAATCTCATTTCTTCGAGTTTATTCCCTGTTGAAAGTTCCCGGAAAAATTTATAGACAAAATCTTCTCAGTTTCCAGAAATGACCTCAAAGCTTCGTGTTACTTTGTTACTATGAAACAACATTTTATCGAACCCAGTGATCATATTCCCAGTGCCTTTCTTCGATAAGGGTGAAAAGATTTTTGTAGTTATCGTAACCAAACATTCAAAACTATTCGCATCATTGCATATTTTTGTAAGCCATGTGATGTTGAATCCTTCATCGACATTTACGGAACAAGGATAGTTCCTGAACGAACCACCCTGGAAAACACACAACAACAATATTTTTTATATTTTTCATGGGTAATTTGATATACATGGGCAGAAATTTTTCAGCTGTTCAGTTGAATTTTAGCTACTATAGCTTGATATTTCAGCACTCACAGGATAGCTAATTTCTTAACAACGTTAGCTAAAATTTAGCTGATGATGAAGGTATAAATTTTGCTGTCCATCTCACAGTTAATTACTTTTTAATTATATAATGATCCAAAGTGGATTTCTAATTCAAATAATTACTCCAATCCCTTCGCCTACTAAACAATGGGGGAACAAGTGGAAATTATATAGAAAATAAAATAAATAACATTGATGAATATCTCACACTCGAAAAAAATTCTATTGCAAAGCAAAATTTACTTATGTATGAAGGAATAAGTGTTGGAAACATAATTGTTTTCTGTAAAGGAATATTCCCGTTCTTTCTCAAAGAGGTCCGTGATTTTTCATTGTTTAATAAAGTGTGTTTCGCAATAGGGCTGAGGCTATGATCCGATTCAATGTGATTTTATATCAAATTTATAGAAACTTGATACAAATTTTATATAAAATCACATTGAATCGGATTATAACTCCAGCCCTATTTCGAAAGACAATTGATAATTCAGAACGGAATCTCTTTCCAACGATTAACAAAAATCTACATAAGAACATGATAATTCTCTGAAATTTCCATTGTACACAAATACCGTATTCACAATGAAATGAAAACTTTGTTGGCCGACAGACGGAAGTGCATTCATATTTTCATCGCCAACTTACATGAGTAGATACAAATCACTGTGCGAAAGGTTGAATCGATTAGAAGGTACGATAAAATAGTCGACGCTTTTTGTATGTCAAATTCTTTGATCGAATCCTTTGGTCGGATGATCGATTATATCCGCAACACTACCGGGTATAATGCTATTCCGCATTTGATGTCAAGGAAGAATGTTGTGAATGCGGTTCAAGGCCTTTTCCATATATTCATCAATACGCAAAATAAGATGAATATGAAAAAAAAGAAGATTCCAAAATGATAATATCATATGAGAGAAGAGAAGTTATTATCGTATGCATGATCAAAAGTGATATAAAATAGATAAATTCCAATATGCACACACTACTCTATTCATAGTCGACGTTATATTTCCCCTTATTTCAAACTTGCAGGGGGAAGAAAGGATTTCACAGCGCACTGTACAGAGAAAATGGTATCTTGCGGGAATAACAGCCGCGGAACTTCAACCCATTCTTCCGTGTAAAAGCATTATAACAACAACGTGCTCGAAGACATTTCAAACACGTTCAAGCATATTCTTAATAATTTCTCTTGAATGAATTGTGTAACCTTTTCCTCTTTCATTTCTTCACGCACCGAAAATATTAACATGAATTTTTCAAATATTCAATAAATATAGCGTAGTTTTATTTTCTTCAAGATAAAATTCCCAAACGATCAAGCCTTCTTTGAAAATTTCATCTTCAATGCGCAAAAGAAAACACGAGACATCACGGTACTTCGTTTAAATTCACGATCTTGATCTTGAATATACGCAACGTGATTGGATTTATTCCTTCGCAGCCATAAGATTTATGGTCTGAACAGCATTGTTAGAATCCATAGAATAACGCTATTTACGTTTATAAAGGTATATACTGAGTTTACAAATGAAATTGATGGATTTCCCTTATCACACTTGAATCTATTCACAGTAAATTTTGTTGATACCTGTATGAATTTTTATCGGTGGGTATTAATATGTTTCAACTTCAGCTTCGCCACAAACTGTCATAACGTTTGATAATTTCATTCATTTCACGGACGGCCGTAGAAAATGAACCTGTTCCTTTGGCATACCGTGTTTAGTCAGGTCTAATGCATGGAACGTTTCTATGCTGATTAGAGATTCAATATTTATATATGCTTTATTCTATCTTGATTTAAAGGGGAAATATGAATGATTTTATCGAAACTATACGCAATTTTGTTACATGTTATAGCCATTGATAAAGTCAACAACACTGACACTGATGTTTTATGCTAAAGAACTATGCAAAATTATTTCGAAGTTCACAAATAATTGAAATAATGAATGAAAAATCTATATCGTTTCGTAATAATCTACACGCAGAGAAAAATCCACTCCGCTCGCCGAAAGAACAAGTTCGTTGGTATAAAAGTAAACTTTTTGTTAATCCAGCAAAAGGGTATTTTTGAATTCGTCCCACTCACGAAAATGGAAAAATTCTCATTTAGGACATGAATATGTTTACAAAATATATGAAAAGTACCTTTCGATACAGGTTTATCCGTTGATTCATGCAAGATGTTGTATCCAAATCACACCACTTTTCTTTGCAGAAATTTTGCTAACTCATAATCTCATTTTTCAATCGCACAATGTCTCGATTTTGAACAGCTTTTATTTTGCACTGAACAAATCTGAAATCTGGTATCATTATTATAAAGCATTCGTGTGTTCTTATCTCGTGAGTGATACATAAGTTTTCTACCCTGGTCACGGACCTGTCGTAACATTTAACGATTTCATTCATTTCATGGATGAACGAAGAAAATGAACCTGTTCCTTCGACGCACGACGCAGTTGTGTTCGGCGCGCGTTCGCTCGCTTATTTACTCGCTCGCATTCGCCTTGGATATGGGCGCACTGGAAATACCTGCATCATAATATGCCATAAGAGATAGTTTGCAAGAGAGTGGAGAAATGCGATATCTTGACTTTGTATCCGTGCGCCAGACGCCGATAATGTCCATAGGATTTCCGAAGTCGTATATCATTATACCTGACGTATTCGTGTGAGGTTCTTTCTTTTGACTCGAGATCCGAGATTGATTGCCCTCATCTTATAATGCGCCTGTGCGTACGCCAATATTCTTTTTATTTATGTTCTGCGGCGCTTATTATTTTAACATCAATGTTAGGTATCACAAGAGTTCGGTTGCAAGATCCCTATCGTTCGTTCAATCTTTCCTTTTTTTCTTTAATTCTGTTTTATCCTTCTCGTGTACATTCGCGATCATGTTATTTTAAGATTAAAATGTTCGAGGGCTTATACATCTTCGTCAATAGAGTTTCAGTTCTCACGAGTATAATATTGGTGCTTGTATTGAGAAAACGATGTGGTTGGCTTGAGAAAACTGTTTCATGTATTTGTAACAATGCGAGGGTTCTTGTTGCGTGCTCGTGATTTATATGAAATGTTGTGCATTGAGAAGGATAATTTCATGTGGATGCGAGAAACGTGCCAAAAAAAGATTTTTTGCTTCCATGTTAAGAAATTGGCTTGTTGAATTGGCTTTCTGCATTGAGAATTGACGGAATTTCATATAAACCAGAGCATATTATAAGGATTAGTTCTTACCAAAAAGTTAGTTCTGAAACGTAAACAAGGGTAGTTGTGAAAAATTTACCCAATTTTTAGTGAAATGTTTTCCTTGTTCTTTTTTTTAAATCAAGTATCCCAAGATTGCCCTGTTATCGAATGAGCCTTCCGTTTCATATCAAGGGCTATATTGAGTACAGTAGTGATATTCATTCTGGAAAAATGAGACTTTATACCAAAAGTAAAATTAAGAAAGTCCCACAAATGTTCCCTTTTTTTTTAGAAATCAAGTGTCCATCATTCCGATTAGTTCTTGGAATTTCCTGAGAATATGCCCTGATCTAAACTCTATAAAAATTCGATACAGTTGAATGAAATTGCCAAAAGTATTCGATATAAACTCCAAGAGAAGATTAATGTTACCGAATCATAACAGACAATGATTACAGTTTTCTTGTTAGGCCTGCTACAAAGGAATCTATGTGGTAAATTGAGGTTTAATAAGGAAAATGAAGCCCAGACGATGACCAAATTCTGATAAAGAAATTCGTTGAAAATTCCAGAAAATAAATTGAGCTTCACAAATACACACAAAGAATCCAGGTCGAGAATATAGTAATCTTTGATAAAAATTTGCAACAAAGATAACACGTTATCTCATATTTTCGTTCCATTTTACTTGAAAAAAGAAATGAAAAATTATCAATACTGGACAAAGAATAGGAAAAGTATGACTTTTTCAAAAATCGTGCACGAAATTTTACGTGGTGGATAACAAAATTTCTACATTTTATTATTCATGAATATTATATTACTTTGTAAAATTTCATGCGCGATTTTTGGAAAGTTTTCTTTTGTGAAAAATGTGAACAAATTTAAGAAAGATTCTTACATTTTTATCAAAGCTTACTATACGATTGACTTTTTAAGAACATGTAAATCAAAGATTATCACAGCATTAAAAACAAACCCAACACAAAAAATGTTCTCATTCATAAATGTATCGGAAATTCAAAATGATGTACTCTTGATTTTTCATTTCCTGTTTCAACGCCGATCAATCACTCTAACCGACATCACCACGTGGAGATTTAAAGAACACAAAAAATTGCAATAAAGATGGATGCGATATATTGAATAATTCATTCATATGTTTGTGGAAGAGAATTTTATTCATATCCTGTTTTACTGGTAAACGTGATATATTGAATAATGAACAAAGATCGGCACATCCGAAGTATAAAATCTATAAAATTAACCTGTACAGAGTACTTTCTGTGAGACTGAATAATCAGTGAGTATTTGATATTCATTCGTAATATCTGTTATAAAGTACCTCTGATTGTGAGGAAAAAATCATGCATTTGTAATAAAAGTATTTGATATTAATAAGTACACGGAAAGACAGGGTCTATTAATATTCAGAAAAATTACTGTCAATTTAGGGAAAACGAGGATCGTTGATAAAATATTCGTAATGAGTCTACTAAAAATTCGTAGGGGTTGTATTCACAATTGAAACTTTCATTGTGAAAAATTCCAATAAAACTATCAACTGTTAATATTTTTCAGTGATCCTTTTTTTCCCTCAATTGACAGCCATTCTTCCAAACGTTGATAAATTCTTTCTAAATATTAATAGACCCGGTCTTTCCGTGTACAAGAAAGTATCCGAAACAAATATCTTATCGGTTTTCTTTATTAGCGAAGGGTTATATTGCCAGAAGAGAAGCAAGAGAAGATAAATGATAATGTGAGCGTGCAGAGTGCGTTGGAATCATTCTTCATTATGGATGAAATCAATTGATCATTCGGAGGGCGAATATGCAAATAAATCATGCACCGAAGTGAAAGTATACGTGTATATACTACCTAATTGGATCACTCGAACTTTAAAGATTTCCTTTCGATTCGGAAAATGACTTGGTTTTAACAAGCTAAATAAACGAATGAAATAATATAACTTGGTTTTCGGATTTTGCTGCAAAATTGAATGCAATGAAATACACAAATTCAACTTTCTAACCACACATGAAGATTTAGGAGCAGCGAGGTTGAATCGATCTAAATCCAATTCAGGCAACAGTTCAACCAAATTCGCACGCCAACTCTTATATGGAAACCTATTTACACGAATATATTGAAAAGTGGCAGGATCGTTTCGTTATCCACTTTTCATTTCTATCACACGATACGTGGTAACATCAATGAAATATTTGATAACCTCGATTATATAAGTTGAACTAAAACTGTAGGAATATCAAAAACATAAAGATATCACTTGATGAAACTTGAGTAAAACAACTTTCTCTTCCTCAATTCTACTGAAACATGTAAGATTTAGATCTGAAAAATCTGTTTTGTCTTTTCGTGATGTTTAAATGAATATGAGATATACTGTTGCGAACATATCGTTAGTACTATTACGAGGAATAATGATGGATATTTGTTATCTCTCCATTCTGAAACGTTTTGCACGATACACACAAAATGTTTTGAATTATAAATCTCACCGGCGTGTACAGAAAAGAAATTCTTCCAGTTTCCAACGAAGAATCCCCCTTAGGGCTTAGCGTTTCGATATGGATCACTCCATAATATCATATTCATTCTTATTTTTATCACATGTATTTAATAAGGCTCATTATACATTTTTTTGTGATTTGAGATACAATATATATGCAGCGTAAAGAGAATAAAGGAAGGAAGTTGATATATAAAATGGTAGTTATATGGTATATCAAAAACATTATTACGTAACTTCTGATCTTCCAATTAAAGTAAATGAGGATTTTTTTTCATTTTTATTGCTCTGAAATAGTTGATCAGGTTTAGATAAAAAATGTTATGAAAAATCCTCGACTTTTCGCGCTCGAATTTTCCCAAAAATGGATACAAAAATATGTTTTAATTAGTAAGAAATTTCAATGGATGAAATGAGGTGCATCTACTCGAGTGGAAAAATTCACAAAATCACATATTATGTTTATAGAGTTCAATATAAATTATATGTAAACTATATTGAATTATGCAAAAACTGAAGAGGAACTAGTAATTCTGCTAGAAAGTGCAGAATTCCCTGCAGTATTCAATATTCAACAACGTTCAAAATCTTTGTCAATTGTGTAATTTTGGTCGTTAAGTGACTAATCTCTACCAACTGATTATACTTCAGAGGTCATTCCATGTCAATGTGATAACAAAAAAAAACTGATTTTGACACCCATCATTTCTGATCTCGATGAATCTTGGTAGATTTGATTGTCTCATAAAGATAACTCAACGTTCTAATTCTCTTTTAAGATAACTCTTGGGCTTTTTTTCATGATCGTTCAGAGTTTGAACTTTCATGTCTTTTCTTCTGCTCAAAAATTCACCTCTCTTGAATGATTATACATACCTCACGCGGTAATTACACTGAGAGAACAAATTTTCGAGAACAATCAAATATTTAGTTGAATAGTCGCCATAAAATACTTCATTGATTTGAAAGAAGTTTTATTGACTCAATTGAATAACCGTTTTCATTGTTAGAATATTTTGCAGCATATCAAATAAATACTCAATTGAGTCAATGAAAGTTTATTCAAATCAACTAAATATTTTATTGTTCCTGGAAATTTTTTTCTCTCAGTGTCATCGATCCTAATAAAATCTCAATGAATGAAAAGACAGGAATTTCAGGGAATAATGTGTAGGGTAAACTTTTCAAACTTCAAAAGTATCAAATTTTCATAAAATTTAACATGAGCTGGATAAATTTTTCATGTAAATGTCGATGTCATTCAATATCGCTCATCATTAATGGGAATTTATCTGAAATATTGGTATCATTGCATTTGTTTCTCTGTACCAACAACTGTGGTAATAATACTGAGTCAGTAACAAGCCATTTAACAATCTCCGAATGGGTGTTTGATGAAATCTCATGAATTAAGAACAAAATCAGTTCACTGAGTTAGGACAATAATAATAGTTATTTAAACCAGCCCTTTTCTCACTATTTTGATAATAACCCCGAGTATTGTTTTCTCCTTGTATGAAAAACTAGCCAAAGATCATAAATCTATATGATTTCATACTACTCCTTGACTCAAAAGTTGGAATGAAAATGATACTTTAATTTCACGCGAATGCGTATTGCGTGACATTCATTATACATCATTTTTGATTTCTCTTGACATTCAATCGATTTCAACATAATCGTCATGCCACTAAAAAATCTCGTGTTTCCTATCCGTTGGGAAATTATTGAACGTTCGCGAGGTTTTCAACATCTATTTTGCAAGTGTTTTCAAAAAAACAGTGAAAAAGAAAGAGATATCAGTATTTTCAAATACGAAAATATTTATCTCACATTTATAATAATACAATCGATGTCTATTTATAAGATCTTTTTTCATTACTGTAAAATCCGAAGAGTACTCCAAACAAAAATAAACTTAAACGATTCAGAATAAATATTTTTGAATAGTATGAAAAAGTTGATCGTTGGTTTCTTAAACCAGTGATTAACATTCTTTATATTCGTGAGATCATAATATTCATCAAGTGATTGCAAAATTCAAAAACAAGTATCTTGAGAGCCAAGTATCGTGATATTGTATGAATAAAAACAGGTAACGTTCAAGACGAAATAAAATCTGTTTCCATACAAACTCTCTTCGTATAAAAATGTATTATTAGAATTTTCTGTATATTCCACATGGTGGCATTGGTTCGAGTAACATTTTTCTAATATTTGGTGATCGTTGGTTCAACTCCACCTCTGAGCGATTTCCCTGACATACATTCGTATGAATTCTAAAGATTTGCACTCGAATCCTTGATGGAAACTTCTCTATGGGAATGATGATCAACCATTGACCGAAGTTTTTATATTTTGATATATCTCGATGTGTGTCAAATAATTGGAAAGCTTGGAGTAAGTCATATCGTGTGAACTATGCATTGTGATTGTATGTGTTTATATGTATATATTCAAGAGTCTGTACGTAATATGTATTTCAATGCTGCGTTCCACAGATGCTTCGGCTTGCAAACACTGATAGAATGTTTCCAATCACATTCTACGTTGAAGTGCATGTTATGTTTCCAGACAAATATTTTCAAAGGATTCAATTCGTGAATTATTTCAATCTTAGTAATTCTATTAGAAAAATTCACTATAATTTAGTATTGATATTACGTACCTATTCACTGTAACTAATGGAAGGTGTGTCTTTGTTAAATGAGAGATAACGTAGTGAGTAGAGGTAGACGATAAACAAATTATCAAATTTTTATCGATTTTTATGAGATCTTGGTCAAAATTCGACACAAACTTTACAGAAAAGAATCGGTTCTGTCAAGGTCACTCATCACCTATCAACAGTAGTGAGACATATCGGATGTTTCACGGGAATGAAATATGTCATCCTAAACACAAAACATTAATATCGTATCATTCATTATTGACCCAACGTAGCATACAAATCGTCACGATTCTGATAGAAATCATACTTCCAATTCGTGAACCCGAGTAGAAAAATTCTCAAAATTATTCATAATTTATATAAAATTCGATAAAGTTTATATATTTTCTGTCCAATCACGAAGAAAAGTTTGAATACTCAGAATTCCATGGAAATTTATATAAATCAAAGTTATCACGATACATGTAACTGATATAATTATTTGTATAATTCAATGCGAAATTCACGTTTTCCATTGGTTACAAAATCAATTAGGGTGGAATCTTAACGATGACATTATTTTTCTTTCCTTTCTATCTCTATGGATACCGCTTCGTATGAGGGTTTGAGTTGTCTCAGTGCTATTCTAATTAGGGCGTGGCTAATATACTCACTTTCTATCTACAGCATACCAGCTGCTTGTCACACTGAACGAAGCTTGGGAGCTATTTTGATGGAGGATTCAAACTTGAAACCTTCCAGATCATGTGTGCATGGATGCGGATGATTTGAAACTCTTGTATATTGAATCGGACTATGAAAATCTGGGATTCTTCCGTACACAGGGAAATCCTGCTAGGAGTTCTGTGTTTCACGACTAATCGAATACATTAAAACCTCCATATCAGTGGCAAATATAAAACTGTATGCAGACTCAATCGTGTACCATGGAAAAGGAATATTTCAACGTTTGATCAAACGATCTAATCAATGATAAAAATTTAGTCACAATCCAGTCATTTGGTAATGACTGAAAAATGAGATTCCAGAATCACCACTTATTGAGCCGTTCTCAATACCACAATATGACATTAAAATGACATTAAAATGACATGAAAATGACATGAAAAATAACGTCAATGTTCAGTAGATTTAGAATAGTGATGTCGATTTTTGACAGAATCGATTCTTTCTTATAGAAAATATATCGAATTTTTATACATATTCCATTTAAATATACTACTGTGATCAAAAAGTAAGGTGAAATTGTCATTTAAAACTCCCGGGCATTAGGAAGGCAAGTAAATTTGTTTTCCCTAGGTTGGTAGGGCTGTCTATAACATTTGCCAAGCGTCTGTTTGTCAAAAGGTTCAATTATCTCCGAGTCACACGTGTTTTTGTAAACATCCAAAAGTGAATTTTTCGATTTTTACAATGGGTGATTTTGTTGAGCAAAGAACTTGCATCAAATTTTGTTTGCGGAACGAATATTCTTGTGCAGACACGTTGAAAATGTTGTGGAAGGCCTTTTGTGATCAAACTATGGCACAAAAAAACGTTTATAAGTGGTACAACGAGTTCAAAGTGGGCCGAGAACGCGTTGAAGACGAACCACGCTCTGGACGACCATCAACGTCTACCGACGAGGGCCACGTCCAAAAAATCGAAGATTTGGTGCTTGAAAATCATCGATTGACGATTAGAGACCTCGCTGATAGTGTTGGAATATCATTTGGCTCAGCTATTCGTCTGGAACGGCTGGAATTATGGACGAACAGTTCTTGATTCCTTCATCACGATAATGCACCAGTCACACTGCATTGGTTCTTCACGACTTTTTTACCAAAAACTCGATTCATATCGTTCCGCAACCACCGTATTCGCCTGATTTGGCTCCGTGCGACTTCTGGTTATTCAGCGAACTCAAAACGCCACTGCGGGGACGCAGTTTCAACACGATCGAGGAGATAAAAACCAAATCGAAGAAGGTCTTGAAGGCTATACCGAAAAAAGACTATTCCGACTATTTCGGGGATTGGAAAAAGCATGGGCAAAGGTGCGTTGTATCGGACGGGGATTACTTTGAAGGGGATGTAATTGATTTAGAAGAATAAATCAAGAATTTACATTTTATAAACAAATTCACCTCACTTTTTGATCACAGTAGTATACGGGATATGTATTTTTTCTATAAAACAAAGGATTCTGTTTAAAAACCGGCATCGCTAATTCAGAGGACCATTGTTCATTCATTACGAAGTGATTGCATTTCGATTTCGATCTAATTAATTTCGGATCACATTCCTGAATCAACATTACCCGGATAGAAAATTTTTCAAAATTGTATATAATTTATATATGATTCTATACAGCTTATATAGATCCGAAGTGTGTATTAACGGCGGGCCCAATCTAAGCCCAGGGTGGGTGCCCATGCTGTCCAACGTGGAGCCAAGCTGGGTAGACAAATGGGGCCAACTCTGAGAGGATAACATCGTTCCCAGCTTGGCTGTATTGCTTTGCCCGATGATTGGTAACACCAGGAACCCAGACTAGGCAATCAATACTGCGCCTTCCTTTTGTTTTCAATTAGAAAATTAGCATGAATTCCAGCCCCACTTTGGCGCAGTCTTGGGGCCAGTGTTAAGCCCCCTCGTGCCTATATGGGCCCAAGACTGGACCAAAGTGGGAACAGAATTCATACATGCTGAGGATCGTACACACATGCTCGGGATATAAATTCACCCCAATCTTGGCCTAACGCTGATCTAAATTGGGGTCAAGCTCAAATGTGCCCGCACTAAGATTCATTATTTCCATTTTTTACCAACCATAATTGTACGGGAACGCACAACAGGGCCAAGATTGAGCCAACATGGCCCCCATCGTCAATCCCCAATACTGGGTTAAAGAAGATGGACCCAACCTGGGGCCCATTGCGATTATAGGCAATACACGCTTGGGCGATTTGATATATAATTATATAAATTATACACAATTTTTGTAATTTGTATTTGAAAGTAATCACCAATTTTTATGTGGAATGGACATTTATTTTGCCTTATCCAACCGAAGATTCATTGAATTCAAATGAACTCTTCTCTCAGTGTAAGTTGTATACACAGTTGATGATGTGGAGCTTTTGTGTATATTTCGATAGAACATTAACAAGAATATTCACAATATTTCACGATATCAATATTTTATATAAAATTTTTACAAATTTTTTATTAAAATTTCATAAAAAATATTGTGCACCTCTGATATTCTCAACATCTCGAAAAATTGTTGTTCCAATCTCAAGCTTCTGCATCATTTCCATCCTGTAAAACTGCTTCTCGAAGAAAAATGTTGAAAGTTTTTCTTGTTCTTTTAAGCATTCAACTGTTTTTTGAACAAAAAGCTCCATATTTTGATATTTTATATTTTATACCCATGAGTACAAGAATAAATTACTTCTGATACTTTGATCAATTTGTGCAAATAATGTGCTCGTGATGGTTATGCTACATAAATTCTCTGCACACAATTTCGAATGCAATCACATAAAAATTAAATCATCATTATTTTCCAACTACTTTCTCAAGAATTTGCGAACAGTGCCAATATTATTTCACATTGAAAATATAAATTCCCATACACTTTGATAATGTATATTTTTAGATGAAATCATTTCGAAGATTGCAGACATGATACGCTGGAGGGTATATAACCACTCGATCGATAAGAACCTTTGCCAATGGTCATATCATTAATTCGTAAGATGTGCGATGATATCTCTTTCATGAATTCGGTCGATAGAATTCTAGAATTATTAGGTATTTAAAGTGAATTGACTGTAAATGCGCATTGAAGTAAACTGCTCCATCTTACCAAATTATCTAAAATAAATCACAGATATCCCAAGATTGGCAACTTGAATTGAATACCTCTCATTTCACAGTAATGATAATAATAACATTGTAGATATTTAGATAATGTTTTACTCTCGGTGTCTGGATTGTTTTTTTATTATTTATATTTTTTCATTCACCCAATAAAAATTCCATGGACTCCACTATCGGCTCCGATCCGATAATTTCCACTTTATTATGAACATGATTATATATTTACCTAGGGTATATATGTAAGAAATATGCGAACAAAAATAGCGATAATGTTGGAAATTCAATTTGAAATTGATACGTGGTATGCAATTTTCATGCCTCTATAAAAATGAATGCTACAATTACAGACTTATGATAAGATTTCATTTAACGACTATTAATTGTGAGTAAATTTTCAGACGTATTTCTTCAAGGATATCTAACATATATCTCTTGAAAGACACCCTTTAGATATCTTTCAGAGTGTTCCGCAAGAATTCTAACAAAAAGTTCAATGGGTACGATTCGAATATTATTCGTAATCAAAACCAAACTTTGAACAAACTGAGAAACTTTGATGAAACTTGAAATTAACAAATTCATACTCTCGATCTGTTTCTTCTACTCATTTGGTTCCCAGAGAGAATTCATCCTCAAGCATGTTGGTTCTTCGAATCTCTCTTATTCCATGTACAAACGTTTCCACCTCGTCTTGTTATACATCGAGATCCGCAATAATGGTAAACACATATTCCTAGACATTTTGTTCATGATGAGCATGTGTGAGCCTACATTGCGCTTGCTCGTTGGAAAATATCTATGTGGCTTACGGGTATCTATCCGACTTTTTTCTCCCAAGTTGAATTTCTAGGTATCTCACGTACAACGTGTAAACGCATCTCTGCGTGCTCCTGTCGTTGACTAACACAAACGAAACTAGCCGTCGGCGTGCAATGCAGCTGAGTGGCTGGTTGGTTGGTCGCTTGGTTGCATTGCCCCTCTCGGAAGGAAATCTTGTGAATGAGCAGGTTCTCCATTCACTTTTAACCGGAGAGCTATCGTAAGTAACGATGCGTTGTTTTATTCTCAAAGCGTAAACGCCTCCACCGTGTGCGTTACATCAACCCCTTTATTGCGCAGTTTCACATTACTTCTCTACATCCAAAATCTCATCGAAATGCCTAAAGAAGGGTGGAAATTTTGTTATCCTGTCTCATTCGAGTGCTTTCATCAGACCGTATGTCTTCAAATTTGATGTAATATCATTGTTTGTTGTCCCCCATGCACTTCTTGATAATTAATCAAATTAATCACAAAAGATTATTCAAAAAGCTGGATGAATGAATGACAAAATATTCATTCCATCATATTTGAGGAATGAAAAGATGTAATTTCATGAAGACCGACGACTTCATCCTACCGTACAAAAAATGAAAAACTTTTGTACACAATGATAATTGTATCGTTTCAAGAAAAGAAACCTCCAACTACGTAGGAAACAACTATTTATTCTGGCATCCAGGACTTGTTTGAACAATGCCCTCTAGGAACTGTAGAACCTTGTCATGATGAGTGGACTAGCTTCAGCTGTCTTTTTCTCGCATGGAATGGAGAAGAAACTTTTGAAAATATATTCACATTAAAAATCGAAATAAAATACTTTTAGGACGAATGAGAATTCAAACAATTATGAATGATACAGCTTGTTTTTTTCGACGCAAATAATATGATTTTTATCATTATTCATACTGTATCAGATACCTTCGTCAATGCAAATATATATAATAAGACAGAGAAAACAGTTGACCTACATAAGGAATGCTTTGTTTCAAGTGTTGCTGGCATTTTTATTCAAATATATTTAAGATCCTCAGCCAAGTCGCATACCCTTATAATGATGCTGATTGTGAATATATACAGAGAAAAACAGAGAATTATTTACTAACTTAGCTTATTCAATCAGCTGTATTATCTGTAAAATATTTATAAAGATAGCTAAGTTTTAGGTATCATATACAATGTAGCAAACAATTTTAGCTGTAGTCGTTGAAGTTTTTTACTGTCGCAATACAAAATTTATTGTCATCTTAGCAGGAAGTAAATAGCAAAATTGAATATGTTATTGAAGTTTGAATCGCTTATAGAAACGAAACGAAAATTCAAACTCTCAAAATCTGATGAATGATCATTATTCATCTTCTGAAATTGGCTTGATGTACTGCAAGATTTTTGGTCCCTAGCAACTGAGTTTTCTGTTATTAGTTCATCAATTCCTTTGAATAAACGATTCAAACTTCAGCAATATAAATTGAATTACGTTATCATATTGAATTTTTCCTCCACGTACAAACTGCAAATATTTGTAGATTTGCTATCTAATTGATTAATCGATATCATATATTCCTCTATCACGAGCTTTTCTGTCATTTGATAATCTTCTGTTTTATGTATATCGATTCTCTGATCCTGGTTCAACTCCAAAAGAGATGAAAAAATACTAAAAAATCAAACGGAACGATTAGTGAATGTGAGGAGAAAAAGACGTATATTCAATCATTTTTCCAGCTCACGGAATTCAAAGTCAGCTTAGCTGATCGTGCTGAGTGATCTTTCATGGCATGTTGTTATCGAAACGTGGATCAAGCAATTCTAGAACGCGCTTTACTATAGCACTGAGAGATGAACTATTCGTTCTTCAATATTTGTTTTCATTTTATTCTCTATATTTTATATATTTTTCGTTAAATCTCAATATAATTCAAGAAGAGGTAACAGAATATGGAGTTTTTATTTCTTGTTTTCATCTTTTGACATGGTCTAGAAGAAGAACACACGGCATTGGAGCATGTATATCGAAAATTTTACTATACAAAAAAAGTATCTCCGCTCCTTCTATCCCCAATATTCAGAAATGGATCTCTGTAAGGTTGGCCACCACCTATGAAGTTTGAAGAATTATTGCTCAGTTTAACTGAACGAGGTACAATTATTTCAATTGGATTCTCACAACTATTCGTTTGTCGTTTAATTAACCGTCCCTAGTAGAAATTTTGGATGGAAAAATACCAGGGCCTGACGAAGCATACCTGATTTCTCATCAAGTCCTCATCGGGTTTCGTTAAGGTTTTCCCTATTTCGCTCGATTGTATGGAAATCTCATCCGAACTCTATTTAACCCCTGCGTTACGACCCTATTTGAAGGCTATTAGGGAAATCAGATATGTCCCTTGTAAGGGCGTCATAAGATTTTCCTTATTCACGGCTGCCGGATTCTAGCCTCATCAGGACCTTATTAGAAATGGGGAATGCCTGATCAAATTCCTAGTAGGGATAATTGAATTTTCTTGGATAATCAGAAACTGGTTGTTGCATAGTAACAGTGTCTCATAAGCATCAATGAAAATTTGTCTTCGATCCAGTTGCCGTGACTAATTATATTTTTCTGAGTATTTCATCATTTTATGGAAGACTTTTTCAAGATAAAACTATTCAAATACACATCGCTTAAGTTTGAATCGTTTATCGAAATAAATTTTACGCCAAGTACGAAAAAATGTCATTCGAAATTGATGAGAACGTTTAGAAATCCATTCTTACAAATGGGATGTGAAATTTACAAATGTTTATCAGACAAATTGAGATAAGAAAGCTGCAGTTGTTTCATTTTCGACTTCAAATTTGTTCCAATAAACGATTCGAGTTCCAGCGAAATTTATATACACTGTAACAAATTCATATGGGAAACTTCACATAAATGTTTGAAAGTAATTAACACATACATGCGTTAGGAAGTTCCTGTATTTCACCGGAAATTCACTGCAAAATGGTAGTAAAAATCTCATAAAGTTTGGAATTTTAGGTTGAATTTATGGAACATTCCAAATGTATGTATCGAAAATTGATTTCCTATCCCATGACTGGAATTTTCCGGTTGCTGCGTATAGGAAAAACTCCGATTATTTTTCACAGTGTACCTCAATACTCAATTATTTGTATTGATAAATTCAATTTTCCACTTTATAAAACTGAAACTATGAACCTGTTTGTAATTAGAAAATTCCAACAAATGTATCCTTAAAGTTGGAAGATCGGTTATTGAAATGTACAATCAGTATTTTTATTAGTGTTTCTGATCTTGACATCGGGATGAAATTTTATTGAATTGATTTTCCCAATGTTTTAATTTTATGGGTGAAAGGCTTAAGTTATACTTGAGAATTGTGTATACACATATAATTGGATTACGTACACATTCCAGGAGATTAAACTATTCGAAATCCAAACGGAGAAGAGATCATTATATGATCCATTACCTGCCTAGTAGTTTCCGATATGCAAAATAGTGAATTTCAATGTGACAAGGCAATAGTTCTTAACACGCGAATTCTAAATTTTGATGAGAAATTTATCGATAATCATCATCTTCTACAGCAAAATATGACATTACTGTGTCAAGCGTGACTTCACTGATTTTACTGTCGGGTTATACCCTCTTTCTGGAATAAGCAATATGTTAATACTCAATCTATTGATTTTCTCTTTTCAATTTATGCAAAGAATAACGCATTTGATAAATAATCAATTGATTTCACACTGAATTAAATGATATATCAAAAAATTATCAATTAGAGTTTCCTCGCTAATGGAAATCAATCGATTCTTTTGATGTATATTATTCTTGGAGAAAAAACTTTCGAAACAGAGAGATTGAAGAAGTCATTTCTCAGAAGAAATCAGATGATCTTCATTCTTCTGTGAAAATTTCACTGATTTCTTTGTAAATTATACTTGACTGATCTGAATAAATAAATACGAAGAGATGCATTCAATGATCGCAGCAGTGGATTATCTGAAGAGTACAGTTATTGATTAAACGACATTTGTTTTTTTTTCCAGGGAAATCATGAGCTTGGAAACCGATTTCAGAATCTTAATGATTTCACATAGTAGTTTTTGAGGATACTCAGTTTACAACATTAGTTAATGATATTTGAATAATAATGGAACATAAAATACTCTAAGGGGGTCCCCAGGGGTGGATTGAGAGTAAAAATTAATAATGCCAGTCCTTGACAAAATCGATCATTTTTTATAGAAAATATTTGGAATTTCTATCGATATTTTATCAAAGTCTACAAAAACTTGGTTTTTTTTTTTATAAAAATTTCAAAAATTGAAAACCCAAGCTAAAATCAAGAATATGTATATTATTCACACATAATTATATATAAATTGTATAAGAAAAAATATTAAAAAGATCAAAGTAATGAAATGATTCCAGAGTATGGCTTTGAAGCATCTAAATTGGGTTATTTTTGATAAATTCTAAGAAGAAATTCTATGAATAAGCAAAGCATGAGAATAGATGGTATTTAGGATATCGATAATTTCGTTTACAATATGTATCAAGTTTCAATAAAAATTCCAACAAATTCAAATGAAACTGGCTTCATATTGTATACCCGAACATCGATATCGAAAGTATCACAGATTTCTAGTATGACATAGTATATTTATTCAAAACAATCTCATTTGAACATTCTGAAGGTGTTCATTCACTGGGAGAAAGGAATCTACCCGTCCAATATTCAACTAAACCCTTTTCTTCAGTGTGGGAGATTTCAAACTTATGCTTAAATATTTTCGAGCACTGTTTATAAGCTGTTTGAGTATATAAACAGCATTCAAACTCACTACACTAATATAAAACATGATAACGAATTCCATTATAACAGGATCACGTATCGAATTATGAATATTTGCCCTAATCAATTATTCACAACGAATTGCTTCTCTGTGTCAACGAATCTCTCTTTCTCTCTCAATGTATTAAATTGCTTTGTTCGTTTAACTGAATATTTTCCCACATTGTTTTATTTAGAACGTCCCTTTATTCTCTTCACCCTTTCAGCAGAGTTATATATACTGCTGAAATATTCTCTCATTGCTACTTTCCTTTTGTATCAAAGGGAATCTCTTTGACACATTCTTTCTTGCTATTTGTTGAGTGTGTTACTGTGTCTTTCTCATTCGCTCCATTTGTTCATAAATTCATTTTGTGGTAAAGTTGGGCTTGATTCGATTTTCTTCCATTATCACAGAAATTCTTTACTCCATCATCTCTGATGTATGGATCGTTGTAGCAACGAACAAAAAAAATATATTCCTTAGGATGATTTCATCAAGTTGTACAAATCTGAAGAACACCGTGTGGTAGAGGATCAAATTTTTGAAAAATTGTTAATTGCCATAGTTGAATTCTTCCATGAAATTTATATATTTTTCTTCGAGATTTGGTGTGTTGCAGCTACAAAAAGCCAAAATCAGCCCGGGAGGAGTACATTTTTCTTTTTTCGTGGGTGGATTGCAGTACTGAAGATATAGGAGTGATATTACTCTATTGCAATCATGGAAGAGAAGCGTTGAAAAATAACATAAAAGGATAGGACGACAAAACTAGTAAATATTAACATCTTCAACGGATACGAGCTGCATAAGAAACATATGAGGCGACAAAATTGGACTGCCTAATCGTGAATCGTGTTCTGTGGTCATCTATGATGTACGCACAGACTTCAAAAAAGAAAGTACAATTCCAACAACTTTTAAATCATTCTCTCTCCGTTATTTTGATCTCTTGATGACGATTAAGATGTCATTAAATGTATCAATTATTGACTGACAATTCATCACTGGTTCACTAGTTTGTCTTAGCCACACCGAGAAAAAGTGTCTTGTGGGACCAACAAAATATTTTTATCGATACATGGACGACCAAAAACTTTTGTCCTTTGAATCAAAATTTTCGTTCTCCCAAAAAATTCTTTTGCGATTTCAGTTTCAACGACATTTTGACAAAAAAGAATACTCCACTAGCAAAGTTTTATTGATTCATGTTCAAATTATCAATTATTCTTAATCTGCACGCAGAGAAAAATTCTTACTGAAAAAGCAATTCCGAAAAATCTGCTTTGCTAAATTAGCAAAACGGTTGCTGGTTACAGCAAAAATATTGCTATTTTAGCAAGATATTTGCTGATACAGCCAAATTTTCTAGCTGTCTGTATATTTAAAATTCCGGATTGCCGAATGGCAAGCGCTTGTTGAAAAAGCAAGATTTTTGCTGTGATAGCTAATTCAGCAACAAGTTTTGCCATATCAGCCAAACAAATTTTCGAGGTTCGCGGTTTCAGCAACTATTTTTCTCTGAGTGTGTTACCTGATGGCTTATCCCAACCATTAGATAAAAAGAAACACTCATCAATTACGGTCTATAACAACTAACCAGTTTAACCCAACCAGTTTTTTTTTCAACTCAATTTTTCATTTTTAATGTAATTAAATATTGTTTTTCTTCCCTGCGTAATGGACTAAATGCAGAGAAATTCCCCTGCATAAGAAATTAAGATAAAAGGTTGAGAATCATGGCTCCTGTTGAAAGTAATTAACCCATACATTCGCAAGTTAAAATGTGGATTTTAATTCGCCCCACGGAGATCGTGGAACCGTAATACACACGAAAGGGAAACGGATGACGATGTTGACCGTTCAATTACAAGACACAATTGAATACTGATGGTCTCATATTTCACGCTTGAAAGGGTTAATCAATGAAAAAACAAAACCAGAAACGCTAAGTTATAATTTAGAAGAGGAAGGAAGGAAGGAAATTCAAATTTACATTCCTACGGAAATTGTATGGGTCAATATGAGAAACACGTAAGTAGTGTTATAAATATTGACCCCATAAAAAGGAATTCCATTGAATCCCAGTATTTAAGGACGTTATATGCTTATGGAAGAAATAGGTAGATTTTTATGAAATTTGAAACATAGTAGAACGTGTATCAAACTATCATAATAACGAATTTCCAATGCGCTTTACAAGATTCAATAATCTCTCATTGTTGTAGAGTGTTGATTGATTCATGAAAATGAAATGACCCTAGAAAAAATGTTTTCTTGTGGCAACAACATTTTCGTTGTTTTAAAGAAGAGTTTTCGTTGAAATGTAATCGACAAAATTCTTCAGTCAAAACAATAAAAATTATGGTCAGTTTACAAAAGTTTGGTTATCATAACAAAATATTTTAATGATAGTAACAAAACTGTATGACTAATGAAATTTTCTTAGAATTCTCTTCAGTGGACAATATCCGTTACGTGTTGCTTATAAATTCCTTTCATTTGTGATATTTATCAGAAATCATTCAAATCTTCAACAAATTTTCAGAGAATATTAAAGGTTCGCATCGGGATTTCTTCTTGATATGATACCACACTTTCCCTCCTATCAAATTTATATTAGTAAACTTTCATTTATCTCGATTTATCCTATTATGTATGCACTAAAAGCATTCCTGCGTTGAGAAAAATATGTTCCCTGTCATACATAGAAAGGAATTGATTCTGTTGAATAACTCCCTGTCAGTGCTCAACCCAGAATTTATTTGGGATATCTATTTCACAAAAAGTGTTGATAATTTCATCATAATCAGTACACGGAGAAAAATCTGAATAAACTGCTATCCCAATTGTGGTAGTTTTTACTTCAGCGCCCAACCAGTGTACGAATGAGTATTTTCGGAGTAGAAGTTATTCCATTCGGGTATTCTGTACCAATCTTCAAGGAAGATTCACTTTGTGAGGAATAAGTCATATTGGAATGTTGACTAATCGTATGGAGTGAAATATACTCCTTTAATCTTCTCCGTATAGTTCTTTTCTTATCCAGTCAGTGTTTCAGTGAACTAAAAAGAATGAAACTTGAAACAAGAATTTTGAACATTCGCAGAAAAATATCATGTTGATATTCGGATAGCAGAAAATCAACTATGATAACTATTTTTCAATAATGACAACAAAAATTATTGCCAAAGTTATTTCCAAGGAAAACATTTCAAGAGATTTTAACCAAATATTTTTAGGTAAATTCACAAAAACCAAGGAATTGAAATTTTGCTCATTCATTTTCAACAAAAATTTCAAATGGACTTCTTTAACGCAACACTTTCGACTGTGTATTGTGCTAAAGGCATTGTTGAGACGCGAATTGCCTTGGGAGAAAGTATTTTGCTATATATGTATGACTTCTCGTAAAAATTTCCCTTTTCAATAGCTCGAGACTTGCTGAATAAAAAAGGGGGATGGAACTGTTGTCGAATGAGTTCTCAAACCAATATTTTTCAAATATTTTCTACTAAGAATAGAAGACATCTCGGGTTACAAAGGGTAAACATTATATCATACATTTCTTTGCCCAATATTTGAAAATTAAAAGTAGCTTCACTTGGAATTTGATGTGTATAATTTCAAGAAGACACGCTTCCAAGTAGCACAACGAAGTTGTATCGAACATTCAAATGAGAGGTGCTCATTAGATGCGTGGAGAGTGCGTTGAACATCATCTCAAGTTTGTTCGAACCTTTATTCACGATGAATATTCGATAGGCTTCCTATTGAAGTTCCAATAAAGGTTTCTGTGGCTTTATCTATGCAAACAACTATTGGAAGCTTATACGCCATTCGAATGCCCATAGACTATTCATCATTATTGCTTTATTTTTATATTCTATCCGTTCATCCGTTTAAATATGTGTATTATGAAGAATCCCATGTAAGTACGAACCTAGGATCAATTTCTGCCCGACTTCCGGCTGAATATTTCAGTTCGGGTTTCCATTGGATTGAAGTTGAATCAATGGATCGAGATGAAGATGGAGAAATTAAATTATGTGGATTTGTGATCTTTCAAGTCTCAAATGTACAATATGGTTGCACTATATCTCATGATATCGATATTTTATATACAATTTTTATAAAGTTTTTATCGATAGTTTATAAAATTCAATATCAACTCGACAAAGTTTCAATGAAAAATATCGATACCATGAAATATCGTGCACCTTTGAATGTACAACGTGTGAAATTTCTCATTGAACTCCCAATTACATGTGATGGAAGCAAAAGTTGTTCACCTAACTCAAACATTCATTCGCATTTCAATTATATTTGAATAAAATTCCAGTTACGAAGATATACATGAATATAACACAGATTCGAAATTCTTTCACATGGTAGGGAATTCTCAATTCAATTAGCAAGAGTTGGAAATTTAATTTACAAATGTGCTTAAAGAATGTATAGCTGTAATATTAGGTATCGATATTTTCAGATATATATCCATTATATCTCTTTCAAATGATACCCGAAACAAATATAACGTCTGAAACTTGATGCAAGCACGTCTTTTAAATATTTATTAGAAAACTTCCTGACAATAGTCTCAAGGATATCTACTAGATATCTAACAGACGTTTTATGCAACATCTTTTTTACTCAAATTTCAAACGTTGTGTTTTTTAATATTCGGATAGCTAAAATTAGCTACAGTGATTTTTTAACGGTGATACTAAAACTCATTGCTATAGGTAGCCGAGAAAAAATGATTGAGATCTAAGTGGATCTAATTAGATCTCGTTAGATCTCGTTAGATCTAAAAAATTGAAAATGTAGATCTATTTAGATCTAGACAGATCTGGTTAGATCTACATAGATCTAAATCACAAAAGAATTTCATATTAATTAATCGAAATTTGCGTGCATCTACTGCCCATTTTTTTCACTTTTAGATGGTTTTTAAGAACTACATATTTTCGAAAAAAATCAATTAGATCTCCGTAGATCTAATTAGATCTAAATCACTCTTTCTCGGGTAGCAGTTAAAATTTAGTCGTTGTAGCAATATTTCTTGCTATTAAATATCAAATACGCGATGTAGCGCGTACAGCTGATACAGCTGATTGCCAGTTACCATAGCAGATTATTTTCTTCCGTGGGGGAAAAGAACATGTTTTTCATGTTATTTATCCAAATCATACATATGAAAATATCAGGCTGTCCTATTGATCCTACGAATATACGATCCTACAAAGTTTGAATGATGATTCAATTCTTTTGTTCATCGCCCAGGTAAAAATGTTCTGATAAATTCTATTATGAATCGTAAAATTTCTAATTAAATATTATTGAATTTCATCGGAATCTATTCATTTACCTATTCGTCAATGAGATTTTATAGATTATTTGTCACAGGGCGTATTTGAGGATTTAATTGTGGTAATATTTAGAATTCATGGCGCCGTTGAAAATTGGCGATGGACAAACATCGCTATAAGATCTCATACACTTTTATAAAATTTTGTAAGAATTCCCAGCTTGGATAACGGTATCCCATTCACTTGTCTATTAGATTTTATGGAATGCATACAAGTTTCTATGAAATCTTCTCCATAGAGTTTTAATGTATCAATCTCAAGCACTTCGTATAATGGAATGAACATTCAAATCCAACATTAGAAAATACAGAATCATTTGCTATGCTTACATCTATGAAACACATATTTCCAATTACCCCATAAAAAAATCGACGCTTCATATGATTTTTAATTTTTCATCAGGGCAAGTCACTGCGGTCTTCCATCCGTTCAACATATTTTCAAACAGCTAAATGAAACAACTAAAATGTAAACTAAATCTACGCGAGTAGGCTACGGATAATTGAAATTTTATATCTTTCATGTGTTTAAGAATATCTGATTTCCTTTTTTTTTACCATTCTCGCAATTATATCACATAACAAGAATTATTGACGCCCGGCTAGGAATTCATCGGGATACATAAACTGATCAATAAACGTCAAGAGAACTCATTCCGATTATTCCATCGCACGAGTTGTGTCATATTCATTCTATCTGAGGACTTAATCAACGGAAGAACCAGATTACGAAGATACAATCGCTAGAACTGATATTTTTACAAACGCTAATCTCGGATTACAAGTTATTTTCATAATGGAAAAACATCATGGGACGAACCTGATTTTCTTCTTTTTCTAGCGTGTAATCGATTAACGTACTCGAGTTTCTTCTCGCATGACACTCATTCTGAATTATCAGATCTCCATAGAAAAACTTTACGATGTTCATTCACTCGTTATTATGAATAAAATTCTTTTCAACGAAAAAAAGTTTTACTGAATGATTGATATTATGAAATTTCTATCGTGAATGATGACAAACGGAATTAAGATATTCAAATCGATAGTGCAAATGTTTTGTATCATGGATTTTTAATATACACAAAATTCGCTGGGAGAGCAAGAATTTCAATTTTTCACCCACGTGGCGAATAATTCGCTACGTCACCTGATTATTTAGCCGAATTATTCACTCAGACAGCAACATTTTCAATATTATATATGAAATGATGAACAAATTCAACTGGAGGAGTCAATATTTTTTGCTGTCGCAGCTAATAAGATCGCTGTGATAACGAATAGTCGTGCTTTCAGGAAAGCTCCTAGCCTTTTCACGACGAATTTTTGTCTCTGCAAATTCGATTACCATGAAAATAACGATGTGTAAATTTCTGTGGACAAAAACATTCCTTGTTCAAAGTAATTAGTATCGTCACAAACGATAGCTATTTGAGCAATATGCATTGTAAATCGAAACCGTTAAAATTCAATTAAGAAATTTGCATGTGCTATTAGTTACGTTGAATCGTTTGTATGCAATGCGTAAATGCTGTGTCATTCGCTCATTATAGCGATGGAAGTCAACGTTTTTCTTTACACGTGCATATGTTTTCAAACCATGGGATGGTGACAACTTCATATTTTTATCCAAAGAATTTTTATAAGCACAGGAGGATCGAAGAGACTTGAAAAAATAATTGGGAATGTGAAATTTTGTATTTTCATCGAGATGAACATTAATTATGACGATTCAAAGCTGCATGATGGTTCAAGATGAGTTCATAATGAAGACCTTTGGAACCATTTGAAGAATTCATAAAAATATCTTTATAGATACATTAGGAACTGCTGTCCTGTCTGACCAATTCGCCGTTTCCTGCTGTGAACCGTCAAGGTTGATATTGTTATGAATTTTCATAATTTTTCATAAAAATACAGTGAATTCATGAAAGAATGTCGCTGAAATTTATATCATTTATCGAAACGAATTTTTAATGGAGCCTCAATTTTTCCTGCACAATGTTTAACTAGTATTCGCTGATGAGGAGAATTGTTCCTTAAACATTCTCATCAATTCCGAATTAGATGTTGTCGTACATTTCATTGGAAAAATGTTTGGTTGTGACAGAAAAACTCTTGCTATTTCAACTAAAAGTTTTTGTTGAAATTTGATACAATAAAAGGTGTTTTATCGTAACTGAACACTTGTATGGTTTAGGGGATTTTTTAAATTTTGTCTCCTTTGTTTCAGTTTTCACATTCAATATATTTGGACAAGATTGATTCAATTTTTCATGAATATCCACACAATGTTCAGCTTCACTTGAAATCAATGAAACTCTTGTAATGTTTGAAAAAAGTACATGATCACTTTACTCACCACGTCTCTATATACTTTTTATCCACTCGGCTTTAGCACCCCTGGGGAATACAATTCACTGACGATCACTTGCGAAAAAGTTCACATTCAAATATATACACCTGGATTTCGAAACGTCATTGAAATTTTCATCGAACATCGATCGATGAAAACTAATGTTTATATTCGATTCGTTCACTCGATTCTCGTTATTTTTTCGTAAGCGGTATAGATTGATGAACTAATTAATGATCGAAACAATAATTTTGATCAATGCCCACCATTATTTCAATGCCAAGATATTTAAAAAAATATTTTTAATGAATGACAGTTCACTTGAAACCCATGATATCATGAAGGGTTAGATTGTTTATGTTTTGGCGATTTTTTTATTTTTCCATGACAAAGCATCAGACCTAAAGAAAAAGATGGTTCACGTAAATTTGTTTGTTGCTCTTTTTCCAATTGATATTCAATGTTTGTTTTGATTGTCGGAATTGTTATGTTGCGGGAGGATGTATTTCCGTGAATGTTTTGCAGCGTGTAGCTTACACTCCATGCTCACGCCTTCGCGTCCCAAACAGAGACTGAAGAAGTCAACGCGAATGACTGTCGTATAAATGTAATGTTTGGTAGAGCTAGCTGCTGATATACGTGTGCTCCGTAGAAAGGGAAAAACGCACGTGAATTGAATAGCAGAGGGCGGTAGTGTATAATACTGGAACATGGAAACATTGTCGATAAGATAGAAACTCCATTCAATGTGGGTTGTGGTTACAGTTGCACGATATTTCACGATATCGATATTTTATATACAATTTTTATACAATTTTTATCGAGATTTTATAGAAAATTTTTATCGATATTTTATAAAACTCAATATAAACTCGACAAAATTTCTATAAAAAATATCGTGCACCTCTAGTTGTGATATAGTGAAAATTGGAAATTTCGATACGAGAAAACTGGGGAAAAATTCAATACTTTTTGGACTTCGAAATGCTGTTAAAAGAAACTTTTATGTCAATTAAAAACACAGTTTGACAACACTTCTTATCTTTATTTAAAAACATTCTTCCAGTTATCGTCATAATCTTCACAACCCAGACAGCACCAAAGCTCCCGCAAAGAGCTCCCGTTATGCGACTAACAATGAGTTCAATATGAATACAGTGCATTCAAAATGAACTCTTGATGAAGAACTTAATGTTCAGAAAGAATCCATTATGTAGTCTCGATATGAATTCTTTCTGATCATTAAGTTGTTCATTAAGAGTTCATTTGAACTCATATAGATTCATATTGAACTCATTGTTAGTCGCATAACGGGGACTGTTTGAGAAGTCTTCAAGAAGTCTTCATGATCTTTTATAAATTCAAATTGATCATTTGGTGCTGGCTGGGAAAATATCAAATCCAATTGATTACATGTTTCATACAGCAAGATAAAAATGGTAAATATCGGGTACTTTTACCTCACATCTCAGCTACTTTATTTTACTCTATTTTAGGATCTTCATACAAGGTATTCCAGAACAAGTTTCTAAGATAATCTTGAGAGAAGACTGGAAAAATTTTCCATTCAACATGACTTCGATTCAACGCTGAGTTTTTAAATTATAAACAAAATAAGTAGATCATTCAGGTGGTGAATACTGGCGTCTCAATGGGCCACCACTGATGGCTTTGGAATACCAATGAAGGACCATTAGTGGTCCTTTGAAACGCCTGCAGTCGTGTTTGGTGGGAAGTACCCGACAACTGACAAAGTATTTTCGTTAGTAAGTGCAATTATTGAGTTAGTTGAGGCAGCTAACGTGCTACTTGTCCTGATTACTAAGTAGTTGCTGCAATTATTCTTTTTTTTCTCCGTACATAAAAGGCGGGAAGTAGATTCTGGGACACTGTTTATGGATGCAGTGAATCCCTGTACATATGCAATTCTGATACACCTCATGATCCAACCCTTATTCAACGTTACCTTATATACACCCAGCCAATACAGGTAGACGTGCACAATATTTCACGGTATCAATATTTTTTATAAAAACTTCGTCGAGTTTATATTGAATTTTATAAAATATCAATGAAAACTTCATAAGAATTTTATATAAAATATTGATATCGTGGAATATCGTGCAACTCTAAGCTGATGCAGATTCTTTTTTTAAGAAAAAATATTAAATTTTTATAGATTTTTATAAAACTTCGGTCAAAATTGTGTATATTCGATATAACAAAGAATTTCTTGTGTCTTGCTTTCGATCTGAATAATATATTCTAGATACTGACGAGAGCATATTGATATTTTCAAAGAAATCTCTTCCCAAAGTAGGAAAGAGTCGGATAAAACCGGGTACCTCAATATCTCCCTGATTAGTGCTTCTTTCTGACAGTAAACGTTTGGACTAGTAGCAGTAGATATTTTGAGCAGTTAGAGAGAACAACAACTTCGATACAAGGCTCTTTCTCATTTAGAACGTTGTTTAAAGTTTTCTGCGAAAAAATTGTCAAAGTTCTTGCATTTGCGTAGTGAGTTTCAAGTGCCTCACCACTCTCTCAAGAAAGAGGCACGTACGTACTTCAATCGAGCATATTTTCCTGCGTATTTTCTTTCTTTAATAAGTCGCCTAGAGCAACGCATAATCTATCTAAGCCATATTGACCTCAACAAGTTGCTGTGGGGTCAAACAGGGTACTTGAGATTGTATCTTCCAATTTATGAAATTTAACAGAATTTGTGTTTTTATTCTAAAATAGTCATCAGAACATGTTCATTCTTGAAGATCCCTTTGCGAGCTTGCAACTTTTGTTCTCAACTGAGTTGGCCGCAAAAAAATTCTTTCTCTGAACAATTTTTTTTGGTTGGTCCAAATATATCAATTTTCAAACATGACTCACGTTTGTTTCCGGCATTTTTATCGAATCCAACAGTTGGTGCTAAAAATTTCACAATTCAGAAGTGTTTCGCATTGATTTAACCCATTAAGTCCGGGAAATGCAGGATTTCAACTGTAATTTTAAACGTTGCAAAAAAATACCTTACCTACTATTTTCGAGGTTGCTCTTTCGGTTGCTGAGGTCAAAATTACCTTCAGATGGCGCTGGAATACCGATATGGCCGATTTAAAATAAAAAGTCGAGAAAAAATTGGAGGATATTTGACTTTGTGATTTTTTTACGGGTTGAAAATGCACTCAAAATTATTCAAAACATCAACCAAGGGTGCACAAAATATTTCAACTCTACGATAGAATTTTTTCCCAGACTTGAAGGAAACCTAACCTCTCTCAATTTACCATATATTCACCAAAATAACTCGCAATTCTGAGAATCTACAGGAAATTGACAGAACATATAATTTTATTCGTTCAGTTCTCTTCAAGAGAAGTACCCGGAGGTTTTTGCGGTCGCTGACTACGAATCAAACATCAGATTTTCAAAATTCAGAATGACGAATCCAAGATGGCAGACGAAAAGTAAAAAAAAGCCTTGAAAATGGATGAGAATCGATATGCTGAGGTTTTTGAGGTCTCAAATATCCTCCAATTTTTTCTCGACTTTTTATTTCAAATCGGCCATGTCGGTATTCCAGCGCCATCTGAAGGTAATTTTGACCTCAGCAACCGAAAGAGCAACCTCGAAAATAGTAGGTAAGGTATTTTTGCCATGAGTTTTTAATGATTTATATATCATTTGCAACGTTTAAAATTACAGTTGAAATCCTGCATTTCCCGGACTTAATGGGTTAAACGAGTACCTGGTTTCACCCTACCCATGGAGTGGAACCGGGTTTCCAATTTTACAGCAATATATGTTAGTGAATAGTATGTGGTTAATGAATGAATAAGGAACCTGAAAAGCTTTGGTTGGTTAATCTATTGCTAATAGGAACTTCTCTATGACCGATTGAAGTTATGGTACCCGGTTTTATCCGACCTTCCCCTATACAGATCCATTTTTTTGGAAATGCTAAAATACAGAAGCAACATAGCGGTGCCTACACGGACATCTATTATTTCTCGTCCAGTTCCTCACCTCCCAATAAATATTTTGTATCTTGCGATATACTTTAGATAAGATAAACGCAAACCATTTGTAAAACAATCTAGAATCAAAACCATCAGAAACCGTATTCTGAAGATATAAAAAACAATAGAAAAGTACCGAAATAGGTTAAAAAGCTATTGATAAATTTATAACATAAACGTTCAAAACCCTAAAGAAAATGGTAAACTGTATTTGTTTGGTGGAAATTGGGTGTCAAGTCAAAAGTAAAATCCTCATCCTTTTGTGTAATACTCGAAAATAATGCACCCAAGTAGCACCAGAATATACACTGAGAGAAATAATGATTAATATCAAGAATTTTAATTCATGAATACTGCCAAGAATAAAAATTCTTGATTACAGTTAATATGTTATTGGCCCAAAAGAAATTTTCTTAAATCAAGGAAATATTTCTCGATTCAAGGAAATTTCTTTTGGGCCAATAACATATTAGCTATAATCAAGAATTTGTATTCTTGGCAGTATTCATGAATTTAAATTCTTGATATTAATCATTATTTCTCTCAGTGTACTATGAACGTTCTTTGAATGTTCGAAATTTATTCCATGCACATTCCAATGAGACCGTTCCATAGGTGCTATGCATCTTCTTCGAACGTAGGGAATCGAATATATGACGGTACGTCAATCGAGCATCGATTGAATGAATATCGTAGATTTCGGATGTACTACGTACGTTCTAAATACATTTGAAACAGTCTTATTCGAATATTCCATGGTCGTTCATTATACGTTCTTCGTATCTTATTCGTGCATTCTACGAACGTTTCTATTTCGTATATACGTTGAACTTCTGTTGCTGCTTGGGCATGTTTTGAGATAGGAATAGACTTTATATTCAATAAATCTCACTCAAAAATGTCTTCAAGGAGTATAATGCGTTTTAATATTGTAATCTGAGAAGTAATTGGGAATACCAGAAAATTGTAATATTAGGTCAGTGCTCCTCACTGCATCTCTCATGAATCTTTGGTTATCTTGCTTTAAAATGATGAATTCTTGCAACGTTTGCAAAAGAAGGTGGATTCTCAATCATAAAACAGCATAAGAGTGGGCTTTATGCGAGTGTAATTTTTTGGACGCTTATAACGGGTACTTTTACAACGAGAAGGTGTTGCATACCTAATTTTATACGACACATAAAGAGAGATAGGTTGGGGTCGTAGCCCGATTTTTCAGCCCACATTCACTCTTTACTGAGAAGGTACCAAAAAGTATCCGTGTAAAAATTTCACAAATACCCTGTATTTTTACGGTGTGAATTCATTAAAGTACCGAAATATCAAACTTTATACAATACTTGATTTGTAGAGACACTCAATTCACAATAATAAAAGAATGATGTAACGTTTTTGCCAGAGTACCCCGTGGAGAAATTCTCAGGCCTTGTTTATCAAGCATGATCAGGCCTCAATTTTGTACCCACGTGATCAGGACTAATCACAATTAATTATGCTCTATTATGCATGGAAAATTCATACAGAATTAATGAGGTTTATAATTTGGCAAAAAGAAAAATTTCTTCCATTAGATTTCCTTTAATTTTACAAAAGACTAATGTATTGTTAATCATTTCTGCTTATTGTGCTCATGCAGTTTCCATCTTATAGTTTTCAGGCATGATCTCGCGTGATTCCGAAGAATCACACAGTAATTTTCCACGAAGAAACCGATATCGCGCCCCGATCCGGTGGTACACTGTAAAATTGAATGAAATATGTTCTCCGTGTGATAATTTTGTATGAATGCTCCTCATTTGGGACGATTTTGCATGATCAAGAGCGAGAATGGTTTGTCTGGCATGATCGCACGTGGCCAAACTTGATCACGGGTTTCCAAGTGGGTACAAAATTAAAGCCTTTTTCATTATGATTAAGCCGAAAAATGAATGATCAGGCGTAATCAGGCCCAACCACGTACAATCAGTATTGAGCACGATGAATTTTGCCAAAAATGTCCATGATCAGACTTGAACACGCCTAATTAGACCTGAACGATTTTTTCACGGGACGAAAGTGGATTTGATTCAGATTTTTAATTCTAGCCCGATGTATTGAAAGTCGACTTGCCATCTTTTGTTGAATGTTGTTTTCTATGCTGAACAAATATAGGGGAAAGTTTGATGATGACATACACGCTGATGGGACAGACGATTATTACCTCAAACAATACTTTATTATTCATAAACATCACGAAGACCATTAAAATAATACAATAGATTCGGGATTACAATAACGCTCCGCCATGAAATCTTTGTACATGCATGTGATGTGGGTATTTTACGCAATAAACACTGCGTACATAATCATTGTGAAAAATTTTTGTCTTCTCCAACATTTGAAGTATAAAACGTATTGTATTTCGAATAGTGCTATTCCTTCTTTCATCTTCGGATACATGAATACTGGTCGAAATGGATAATATAAATTAAATATATTTACAATTACTTATATTAATTGCTGTGTAAAAATTGTTTCATCATACGCCATTCACTTTGGAATCGTTATTAAAGTCACTAAACCGAGTACCATAGAGACCGCACATACAGCTGATAATGTATGTTTGTTGTAATCAGGACATAGCTGTTTGTCACTGCATCTCCTATAACAAAAATTAATCATCAGTTATTGATTGGGTTTTTCATCTCAAAATTCAATTATAAATTTTTTGAAATCTTCGCTAAATAACTTCAGACAATAGCAAATAGAAAACTCAACGATCTTCTTGTTTTCAAACCTCAAACGCTTTGGTGAATTTTCAAAATGTATACGGTAGATTCAACAATCGGGTGGGAGCGGGTCGAGTTAAATCGTTAAAGAGTTTTCCTCGTTTTTTTGAATAGATAAAATAATGGAAAAGGAAATAATTGAAAAGAGATTTCAGTGTCAAATCATTCAATGCGACATAAAGGTAATATAAAATAGTCTTGAGCAAGAATTTTATAGGACAACATGAGAAGTTCTTTGAAATCTTGGTGAGTTGTCTTCAAGACATCATCCTCATATTGTTCACTGGGGAATGCTTTCACTTTTGTCTCGTCATAAATAGTTGACAAAAAGTTGACATTTTTCATTCGTAATGATAAACAAAGTTGGAGCCTGATATTCTGATATGAACAAGAGAGTAAAATGAGCAAAGGAGAGACAGCTCTGAGAGCCAGATCTAACCTGGACTAAACCGCTTAAGGGTATGTCCAATAAATATTTTATAAAATTCAATATAAATTCGACAAATTTTCTATAAAAAATATCGATATCGTCGAATATTGCCAATCACTTCTGTGCGAGTGTATTATTCACAATTTCTTATTTTTTGTATATGATTGGTGAATTATCAAAATTGAAAGAAACAGTTTTCATCAATGAACAAAAATTCAGAATTTTCCACGTGCATTAATAGAGACGTATACATATAAACGGTTTCACATCCAATGACAAGGCTACGGGCTGTAGAGAAATGTTTTGAATGCTCGTGAATGTACTCGCACATCACTCTACTGTTTTCAAAGTTTCCCTCAACCAAGAAATCTTCTGAAATTCCGATCTTTATTTTAAATTGCAAGAAAGCTCACAGCTCGTGTTGTTGATTTTCAAATGATTCTTAGATATCATCAGTGAATGAAATCCATGTTATATATAATACTACATATTACACTGAGTATAACCCCAATGAAAATATTTCTTTTCAAAATTCTTCAAAACTCTTCAGATTTTTCTACATAACTGTCAGATTTCGGACGCTTTGAGAAGATTGCAGAATTTTTAACCATAAATATTACTCCTCAAATTTCTGCATTACTCTGCAAAATTGTACATAATTCTTCCAATCTTCGTAATATTTTATGAATTTCTCCACAAAATTCGTACAAAACTCGCCAAATCTCCATATTACATTAAATACTTCTCTGCATATTTCTGCATTACTCTACAAATCTCTGTTTTATCTATTCACTTTTGCTTGAGGAAAAAAATTTTTGTTCAGAGTTTATCTCTACAAATCTCCTTCCAGTTCGACTTGAATGACATTACGGAAGAGACACCACATTGAAAGTCCATTTTTAGGAACTTTCCTCAGTGAGGATTGAACCCGGGTCCTGCGAGTGAGAAGCAAAGCCTCTATCACATCAGCGGATCTCCGAGATGACTACGGTAATCTTAAAGTATCACTCATGGGAATCATCGCAATGAAAAATTTTGAAAAATTCGTTTTCGTGAGGTATAGACCAATCAATTCAGAATCTTCTGAAACGAAAGATGAATAGGTCGTGGGAGAGGGGATTTTTTTGACCTCAACTTGTAAATTTTTCCAAGTGCTGGGTCAAATCGATAGAAAATTTTGAAAGTTCGTCCCTGTAAGATATAGACCAATCGATTCAGAATCTTATGAAACGAAAAATGAGTAGATCGTGGGAGAAAGGTTTTTTTCGACCTTAACTTGTAAATTTTTCCAAGTGCTGGGTCAAATCAATAGAAAATTTTGAAAAATTCGTTCCCGTCGGATATAGACTAATCGATTTAGAATTCTCCGAAAGGAAAAATGAGTGGGTCGTGGGAGAGAGGTTTCTTCGAGGCCTACTAGTGAATTTTACTCAAGTTGTTTCGAGTCGATTGAAAAATTTGAAAAAATTCACTTCATCTCCGCAAATGCGATTTGAGAAAATTGTATGAATTTGTATAGAAAACTCAACTCTCCGCCACAAGCCGTAATATTCTTCGAATAGACAAATAAAGAGGAAATTCAAATTTTTTTATGCAAATATAGTTTGCAGAGAAATGTATGAATTCGTGGAGAAAATTCCTTTCCTCGTCAAATGTTTCCACCATTTATCAAGTAGAAAAATGTTGAGAAAATTCAACATTTCTCAACGAAACAACTTTGACCAATAAGTTGGAAATGTACAGAGAAACCTGTACTGGCAACAGAAATTTTCAGAAATATGCAGAATTTCACAGAGTTTTGGAAGATGAATCTGTTGAAAAAATTCCTTTTTTCGCTAAGAATTGCGATAATGAAGTTTTGCAGACAAATTGTTGAAGTTTTGAAGAGAAATATTTTTATTGGGGAAAATAAATAGTATTCAGTACAAAATTAGGGATTGCAACATACCATTCTTCAATCAAGATAACCACGAGCCCAGTAACAACCTTATCTAAAAATGTGACGATCGAATAAACCACAGCACTTCGTTCGGTTCTGGACCCAATCAACTCGGCTGTGACACTTAGAGATGTAACCATTGTGATAGATCCTCCTGCTCCAATTAGAAGAGCTACCATATATACAGTACTCGCATTACTCCCTCCAATTTCCGTGAGTGCTGCGGCCAGAATTCCAATTAAAATGCCCAATAAATAACAAAACTGTAACAATAATATTATACACTCAATTCAAAAATTGTAATGAACATACATTTTTTATTCTCACTAAAATTGATCGTTTTCCATGGAGAGAAGAGCATTGTGATTGACATTGTATCGAGTTGATAAAAGTTTGATCGGGATGAATTTACTTGTACATCAAGTATATTGTCTTGAAAGCATTGAAACATTCCTGTTCAAGAAGAATTTCTGCTAGATTCCAATACTGGAATTTCGCTCAAGTGAATTTTATAAACTTTTTATAAAATAATTAGAGCGTGGTGATCTTGACATAATCGATTCTTTTCTATAAAAATATATTGTTCAATTTTTATCGATTTTTAATGAAATTTTGATCGAAATTCAATACAAATTTTATAACAAAGAATCGATTCTATAGTAATGTATTTTAGAAATTTTATATAATTCTTTTCCGTGAGGATGCTGAGATAATTCTTCAATTTAAGAATTCATAATTATAATTCATTCTCAATAGTATTATGAGAATACATTTGAGATATTTTCTAATACTGGAGAATATTGGATTTATCAAACATTCTAATAGTAGTATATTCAAATCCCACAAAGTATTCAATGACAAAGATTGTAATTTCTCACCTGACTACCGCATGATCTATTTATATACTTGAGTACCGTAGCTGCTAAAAAAGAGGATACGTATGAAACCAAGGGTACTGTGGCCAAAGATTGTTTCCCTCCTACGTTACTCTCTTCAATGTACAAAGGTAAGTACACTGTTGCAAGCGTGATGAACAATCTACTGGCCACATATAACAGAGCTACTCTCAGGAGGATGGAAGTTCCACCCCAAAATCTTCGCCGGGGTTGCCCATTATCTAACAACCTAGTCGTTTCCTCTACATCTGTTCTATTAGGGCTTGAATTTTCCAGAAGTTGTGATTTCAGGAAGATATGAAAAAGTATGGTAGTTATTAGACCAACTATTGTCAGAACTAAGACGATGTTCTGTAATCAAACAAAACAGAAAATTAATTCCGATATTTGCATTGATTAATGATATTTTTACAGTGAAACTAAAGTGCGTAAGGAAAATCCAAGAACGTTTCTGTTTAACAACATTTTATTCAAAGTTTAATTTTAAAAATCAGACAGAATCCCAAAATCTCTAAATTGCTGCAATTCACACCTTTTGATTCAATATCATTCGCTCAATTAATGAAAGACGGATTGTTGTAAAAACAATTGAAGTTATAGGGATTTGCAGTTTTGAATTCTGATTGGGTGATATCCTGGAAATTTCGAGTCAGTATAACTCCAGATCGAAGAGAAACAAGATAATTCGAATGGTTTTACAAAAATCTGTCTTTTTTCTTAATTTAGTGAATGGGATTGATTCTGGTTTGCTGATATCTGAAACCCTAAGCCTCTAATATAATTTTGCTGAACAGAAATTTTCCTTAATTTTGGCCGTGAAATATGGCTATGTAGTACTATGCATCTGTTCTGGAACATCCTGTATAAATAAAATTGAAAAATTCAAAAATTTTCCATGAAAATTCTATTTCTTTTCGGTAATTATAAGTACACGAGTACTATTCTGAAGAGAATATAGGTATTTCATTTCAAATAAGAGACAAGTAAGTAATGTAATTATAGAACAGCGATCATTATAAAAGAGAAGAGATAGATTCACCCTGAATTTATATGCATCTTCTTGAGTCAATTGAACAACAGATGGTCCACTCGATGGAAGAATTATCCACGTAATTAGGAACACTATGATGGCAGCACCAACTTGAGCTGAGTACCTAAAAACAATGAGATTAATCAAGTCTGAACAATTTTATGGAATAAGCAAATAGCATTTGAAGCTGAGAGACCACTTCTATTCAGCAAATGAATTACGTTTCACTGTGATCTCAGAGTTCATAAACACGTCTTTCATCAAACCATTATGTTGTTTCTTTGTTTATCTTCACATATTGGAGGACACTTTCCAGTTCATGTCAAAGCTTTTTCTAATCACCAGCTTCATGACAAGAGTCTTGAAACGAAAGATGCTATAGACAACCGCTTTAATCATTCAACTAAACTAGGGATTACATGCCAAGATCCATGTACAGGGATGCCAGATTGAGGATTTTTCATCTTTTCTAATTGGTCATTCTCATTAAATGAGGGATGTGATTGGTAGAACAATCAGAAAAAAATCCTCATCTAACAACTGTGTCCATGTGAACCACGTGATTTCCATTTGAAGACCCATACGATCCGTTTGATTCCCGCACTGAGAAAACTGTTCAATTGTCAGGACTGAGAATTTAGTAAAATACGACATCGAAAACGAAACTTAGTCGTAGCAAATAAAATATTAATCCCTAAAATTTGGTGTTGAAAGTACCATCAAGTTGTTGATGTCGTTTTGGTGATTATAACTGAAAAGTCTTCTCAGTGAATATGACATGCCATGCCACCCATTCGATTGCTATGTAAAGATCCATACAACCCATCCAATTTCCATCTGACGACCCATGCTACCTGCTCAACTCCTATGTGTCTTACTAATTTCCCACTTGATTCTCGTGTGAAAAGTTATGCGATCCTTTCGATTCCCATATCACGGGGCATACGAACAAACTGGGAATTCACACTCGAGACTCTACACCCCATGTAAAAAAACCTCCAGAATTATATATAATTATCTAGAAATCCTATATGAACTGTATTGAAATGTATTATTTCAACTCCATTGGATCTACATGTAATATAAACTCTGAGACTTCATCTCTTTTGAAAACAAAAGAAAATTGTCCTTTGGTCCATCTTAATATGCAGTACTCACAGGTGTAACTGAATATGATTTGCATGGCCTTCTTGAAGGCAACGCTGAATGATATTAGTTGAATTATTTTCAATGAGAACATTACCTTATTGCGGTTAAGTCTGCTCGGACGAGCAGTGAATTGGTTAAGGATGGAATCATAGAAAGGTGGGAAATTTGCACGGCTGCCCAACCGGTTTGAAATATGATGATGCTTAATATATAAAATATCATTCCTCTCGAACTCGATATAACAATGAATGCACCGAAAATATTTGGGAATGTTAAAATCACCATAACGGAACCAATCATGTGCCATGTTTTCTTTTTATTATATCGATCCACTAAAATACCGAATATTGGTGTCACAAAGGCGTCCACAACTTGGCCTGAAACAAAATATTTTATATAAAACGATTCTTACACGAGATGAACAAAGGTAAAAAAAAGTTCTCCAGGATTTCGTTTTGAAAATTCTACTGAAAAGAGATGTATGGTAGTAACGTCAATTCTTTTTTATTGAAAAAATATCAAGTTTTTATAGATTTTGATCAAATCGATTCAAGATTTTGTCGAGGATTCTTGGAACATCACTAATGGGCGATACTTGACAAGATCGATACTTTCCCTGGGGGAGGAATTTCACGTAAAATCACTGAAATTTTCCAAGAATTTCTATAAAGAGTCTTTCAGAGAAATTTTTTTCACCATACAAATATGTAGGATGTCCCAGAATTCACCTCCTACATTTCTATGGCATATTCTGCAACTAAAATGCAATAATCTCCCGTTGAAAAGAAATTTTTTTTGGGGTTTAATTTTAAAGATATGAGCTTTTTCAGATTTTTTTGGAACCCAAATCATTTAAAAGCATTGTGTGCTACGTACTTGAGCTGGACAGCATCCGCGCAGTTAAAACGGCGCACAGTGGGAAATTTTGGTGTATTTATTGACAAAAATCAACCTACAACCCAATTTTCATCCGACGCTGATGAATTTGCTTCTAAAATACTCAGAAAGAGTTCCACTTCAACGTATCACTGCGGCATTTTTGTTGGGACCAATCAGATATTTATACAATTCAACAAAAACTCGATGAATTTTCAATAAAGAAACATCGATACTGCGAAACATCGCTTTTTAGTGATGAAAATTCTCGAATTTTCAATAGTCAGGAGCTATATAAAGTTGTCCCGGTTTTCTTGAGTCTTTTCTGCTATCTAATAACCAACTTCGATTTTGAGAAAGTGATCTATTCACAAAATTTCTTGATCTTTGGATGGATTATGTAATTTCTATCAGATTTTTATAGCATTTTTGTGCTTCTCCATCACAAGCATTAGTACTTTCATGTGAAGAAATATGTTTCGTCACGTAAAACAGGAAAAACGTTTCTTTTTACACAAATAATGATTCACTCGTTCACGAAATCTTCTTTCTCCACTTTGATTCGAATTCTCCTCTAATTCAGTGGAATATTACGGAAATGCCGTATTGATACGTTCAAGGGGAACCCTCTTTGAGTATTCTGAAATTAATTTCATCAGCATCGAATGAAAATTGAGTTGTAGGCTGATTTTTGTCCATGAATGCACCAAAATTTCCCACTGTGCGGCGGACCTGTAAGAGAAAAATTGAACTAACCTGTCATTTTTCAATTCAAATTTATAGCAATTTGAGATTTCTTGACCTTCAGCCAATTAGAATTTGGATCATTATATTTCCAAAACAAAAATCTATGAGAATAGTACAGTTTTTTCCAGAGATCCGCCGTTTTCCAACTAAGCGCAAGGATGTAGCACACGCTGCTAATGAATGATTTGGATTTAAAAAAAAATCTAAATATGCTTAATCCGAGACACCCTGCCTAGTGTACATGAATTTGTTGCAAATATCGAATGAAATTTGACACATATTCAGTGCAAAAGTGTCTAACTATGAAATTTGCTTATCTCTAGTTGTTACTTTCAACAATTCTCGGTAAGTTTATTTCAAAATTTTCGGCACATCCTTAATAAAAAAAATCGCGGCACTTTTCTGCATTATCCGAAATCTGACAGAAATCATGAAGACATTTCTGTGAAATCTTGGACGTTTTTAGAGAACCGTAGAGGAATGCGGAGATCATTTTTATTGGGGATCTGAATGAAGTGAAAAAATCCTGAGAAGACAACGAAATATCTTTTGTTCACCAGTATAGAAATTAAATTTTGAAAATTTCAAGTATCAAGTGAGTTTACTGTTCATGAAATCCAAAGAATAACATAAAAATAATATTTAGGCTCGTTAATTTTCTCATTGAGATATTTTCATAGAGTTATAATAATGTATTTCTATCAGGAAACGATATTGTTTCATCAACATCGATTCTTTTACCAATCAACTTTCATTCCAGGGTAGTTATTGAAGTTTTAGAGAAATCACGAAAAGAGGAAATTTACCTAAAAGTAACAGAGCACCAGCGGTAGTAGGTTCCAATAGTACTACTCTCTGAAGATATATCAGCGTATAGGAAAACCACATAGCAGCTGCTAGGTCGTTGTAAACATGACCCAAGGCAAATGCCCGCTTGGTTGAAATCGAAATTTTTCTCTCCATATCTGGTTGTTTTCCTTGCAATCTTTCCATTCCGCAATTTTTCAATCACAGGGATGTTTTTATTATATTATTAATTGTAATTCTCATCTCAAGTGGAGTTATTATTGCGATGAAAAATTTCAAAATTCCACATTTCTGGCAGGACATAATTCTCTTCTTCTATTATCTTCGATTAACATGAAAAGAGTACTGAAACAAAATATTAATATTATGTTGTAAATAATTGAAAAGGAGTATATGGTAATCTATATTGACTAAAAAAACACTATGATTCATTGAAATGTTGCAGAATATAAAAACTATTCTTATGCTCACTGTCAAAAATAATCGAAATTTTCCTGTACGGGAAAATTTTAATCATTGGATGGGAAATCAATTTCCAATATAAGTTGAGGAAATTTCTTATAAATTTAACTGAAAATTCCAAACTTTATTGGATTTTTCCCACCATGTTAGATTCAATTTTCGGGCAAGTATGGGGAATTCCTGACGCATGAATAGTTTAATCACCTCACATTGATTTATAGAAATTTTTCCATGAAAATTTCTTACAGGGCATGACAGCGAGTTACTGTCTTATTTTCTTCATGTTGCCAAAGTTTGCATTGTTTTTTGAAATGACGTGATATAATCGAACATTGACCAATCTAGAAACATGAAGATTTTCTACTTCTGAATATCACCACCTGGTTAGAAAAACTCGTAAGACCCAGTCAAATCAAATCGAAGGGGATTTGGAAAGAACTGTTTTTTAGGTTTCAATGAGTCTTGCATTGAAATAGTTTATTGAATTTAACTAAATGTAATTGACAGTTTCCGAAATAGCTCCGATCGGAACATTCCCTCGTGAAAATATTTCTATGCCAAATTACGCCAAAAACTACGAAATATTACAGCTTGGCATAGTTTTTCGTAATTAGGCATAGACAAAAATATGAATATTTGGCCTCTTGGTCATAGATAGTGATGCCGCGATATTATCGTCGATAATTGAGGAATAATCGATTATCTCAATTCTTACACGTTTCTATGGAATATATAATTCACGAATCTTCGATTATGCTCATGATGAAACGGAATAATGAATGATTACAGGCTTGTACACAAAATAAACCAAGATATGCTTCCATTTATCGTTACGATATATCGATAATTATCGTTACGATAGTGTAAGAATATTTTGATTTATTTTGTTTAAAAGACCAAGATGATCCATTATCCCGTTTCATTTCGTGCACAGTCGAAGATCTACGCGTTAAAAGTTCCATGAAAACCTGTCAAAATTAAAATAATCGATTATTTCTGAATTTCGACGATAATATCGCGGCAACACTAGTCATAGATTGGCGTACTTTGACGTAGAAGTGCGTAGAATTTCCTACGTTTTTTCACGGACGTGTCCGAAATGCAGTATTTAGGCGTAGTTTTTGGCGTGGAAATATTTTCACAAGGGTTGTACAAGATTCAATTCCATTTGGCAAGACTCCAGTAGTGTGCCTTAACGAGGGTCGTTTTTCATCCCAGAAAATCAATTTTGCGATTTTGTGACTGTCTGTACAACAAAATATTCTTACGTCTTCTCTGAAAATTCCGTTTCGATAAGCGATTCAAATTTCCATGACATGTATATACTCTAAAAAAAAGTCTAAACGTGTTCCATAATCCTGACGGCCACTAGATGATGATTTGATAAAATACAAAGAATTGCTTCTCTAGTCGATGCAGATAAAAATCACTCGGAATCTGAAATAATTGGGTGACTGAACCCACTTTTTCTTAAGAAACCTAGATTAGAACGAGGAAAAAATCACCATTTTGGCTCTTTGTTTGACAGAGACCAGTAGATTACGTGAAAATTTGTTGATAATTCATTCGAAATATCCGTGAATTTTCCCACACAAATAATGTAAATCACACCATAAGTTGTTCTTACATAAAACTTGAGGAATGATTTTAAAACATAATCCTTCAGAACTAATGCACATAATACAGCAAAGAGTATAAGTTTGATCTTAATCATTTCCTTTCATAATTTGTGAATAATTTTGCTTCCTGCTAGATGAACCCGAATGGAAAAAATTTCTAAAATTACATATAATTCAATATAATTTGAATATAAGTTATGAATGAATTATATACGATTTTGAGTATTTTTTCACTCGTGTACTTCAAGCATTGAACAAAAAATTATTTACACGAAAAGAATAATTTAGCTGCAGCACCTAAGTGGTTAGCACGGACATGGACAGCCATTGAATCAGCCCCTGTAGCTAAATCTTAGCTGTTATAGCAAAAAAATTTGCATTTGTCGCCAATTTATTTGCGGTGGTAGCTAAAATTTAGTGGCGGGAGCTAATTTAATGGCTGTCTGTGTCTGTGCTAGCCATTTAGCTGCTGCAGCTAAATTATTTTTTCCGTGTAGACATAATTTATATTCACACAAATAAATTAAGGAAAAGAAGTACAAATTCTACATCTTTCTTCGAGCTCCGTCAGCTCCGTTAATTTCACAATTTTATACTTTTTAAATATTTGAGGGGTGAATCGTCAAACTAAATCTATATACTGAAAAAATATTGTTTAATTCTTTGAATCCATATGATTATTATGCGCTATAGGATGTGGAGTGTCTGGCTCATCCGACTTGCTGGCTATGTAGTGTAAAATTTATTTTATACAACCCTGGGTCAAAGAATCCATTGAATCTGACAAATGAAATTAAATGAGATTTGGTCAGAACATTGTCCAAGTTTAATTGTAATTTGATGAGAATTGGTCAGAATTAATGGGTTCTTTTAACCAGGGAACGCTCTGTCCAATGAATAAATGAATAAAGTGAATTTCAAGAGAACACGAAGGTTCAAAGAATGTTCGATGGATGTACATTGAACATCTGGACATTCGAAGGTCCATTGAACCCAAGTTTACGTACAATGAACCAAGATTCAGATTTGGAGCTAAAAGGTCTGTATTCTGGCGATGAGGATCTTTGAGAAGGATCGGTCCTGTTTTATATAAAAAATATATAATTTTTATAGATTTCAATAAAAATTCGATACTTTTCAAATACAAAGGGATCGATCCTTTTCAAGGATTTCTATCACTACTGTGTTCTGTTAAATTTCCAAATGTAAAATAATGTACTAAAAAATTTGCACCAAAACGCGACTTTTTCCATATGAAAAGTCTTATATTCAACACGGAAATTCATCAACATTTCCATGACTATCGAGAGAGATCTAATTCCAATTCTATTATTCGAAAAAATTTACATTCACTTTGTACATGAGTAATGATAGTTGGGAAAACAATGCAAAACGATATGATACACTATATTTGTATTTTATTGATGAAAAACATAGTTCTCAATCAACTGCTGTAGTTTCAATAAAAGAAAAAACGTGGGGATTGTTTGAATACGTCATAAAACATAACTATAATATGATAACAGTCATACCGCACTCACAGTTTTTGAATACCGTATAACATTCTTACATAGCGCATCACAATTCTTTTTCTCTGCATATATTTTCGATTGAAACATACCAATTAGAATTTAAACACACTCTATAATTATTATATTTGTTCTAACACAATTGTGTATGCGTACACTTTAAACGCAAATCACACCTGTACGAACACATGTCACGATATTTTTTCTATCACCATAAATAGACAAAAGCAGTTTAAAAATTTTTCGAAATATCAAACCTTTTTAGTCTTAGAAACTTTTTATCCTCCGATATCGTTATCAATTTCCAGTGATATTTCAATAAAATTCACAAACAGTGTATTTTTTCCGCGTGCGTGATGAGATATACGGAGGCGAGAACAGTACGGATCTCGTGACCAAACAAGTCCCTCTCATGGGAGAAACTGTCTATACCTTGAATCAGGAAGAAGACTTGTGCTAGCACATGAACGTGCGCACGCTTGCATAGAAGGTGACCAAAGATACGCTGTAATAACCAACTGTTCACTTGCCCACGTAAGTATAACGTCGCGTAAGAAGAACATGTTCGTGATTGAGATAACGTAACCTTATCGATAAGTCTTGATATTAATTGCACATTCGGCTAAATAACTCACTGGGTCTCAAAATTTCATTGCGGATTCGATAAATGAATTTGAACAATAATCAACGATTGAATATAAATAACCCATTGTTTACCGATAGAAACAAATCTGTAATACAATTCAAGTGAAAAACTCTTGTCGATTGTTGAGAAGTTATAATATTTTGCAAGAGAAATGTTGTTATGGAATTTTCAGGACAGTTATGGAAAATTTGATGAACTTTTGTAGAATTTTCATGGAATATTTTGAGGAGTAGTTTATCGTATATAATTATTGATGGAACTAGTTTCCAATTTTCAATTTAGTTCCGAAGGATGATCTCTGTAAATTTCAACATTTGGAATGAATTTCATCTCAGATAGCAATTTAACCTTGCTGCAATGTTGTCAGGCAAGCTTGTGACAACCCTGTCTGAAAAATTCAATAGATTCCCATAAATTCCCATACATGCTGTGACACTAGCCACTATTGAAACTGATAGGATGTTTTATTCCTATCAGTATTTATCAGGTTTTGCTGATCATACCGATAAAAACCCATAGAACATCGGATTCCCCATAGAATCTTATGGAAACCCTCAAGTCCTGTGACACTAGCCACTATTGACACTGATAGGAAATCATGGATTCCAATAGGATTTGGCCTATCGGTTTCTATTGGTCTTTTCGCACAGGGGAGGTTGATATAAGCCTCCTAGTTGACACACGACAAGGGTACAAGCTTACAAAACCCTTGCAGCAGGGCTGTAGCAACCTCAAACTGACAAGGTTTTCAATAACTAGCCAAAAACGGTTATGACTAGCCTAAATGTTATCTGGGGTTTCGAGTATTTAGTTGCAAGAGAACTCGCTTGGATGGTAACTTTGGTATTCTGTCAAGGATTCTTCCGAATAAAGTACAACAAAAAATCTTTTAAATTCGACAAAAGAATTGAGTTATGTACAATTTTGCATATAGTTTTTATATAATTTGTTTATTCAGTAAACATTTTTCCCTTCAACATTTCGAATATTTATTATGTTCTCTAAATGTTAACAGAAAGTTCTCTAATGCGTCGATTTCGGAAATCTTTTTGACGTCTTTCTCATGAGATCTGGAACTTATCAAAATCCAAGTCAACTTTCTGATAACTTCCAGACTTCATGAGAAGGGCATCAAAAAGATTTCCGAAATCGGCGCATTATAGAACTTTCCTGTTAGCATTTAGAGAACATAATGAATGTTTGAAATGTTGGGTGGAAAAATGTTTACTGGGTACTCGGAGCGATAAAAAATAAATGATTATCAAACGTCAGTCAGATCACACACCCAACCAGAAATTTACAACAGGCGCAGTACTGCACCAGTACTGGCCAAGACTGACAGGGTACTGGCATTTGTATGGAATGATAACGCTTTTCAGTACTGGGGATTCAGTACTAATACCATTATTCGCAATCAGTGCAGGGCCAGTACTGGGTTAGTACCTGGCCGGTAATAAGTTCTCAGTATACTGGTTTATCAGTACAGGCATAGTACTGTATTTTTATGTATCCAGTACTGATCCCGTACGTGTTGGCCAAGTGTTGGAGACCCAATACGGGCACTGTACTGCACCTGTTGTCAACATTGACATATTCCGGATTTTTCTGATTGGGCATAATCAACAAACATATTCAATACATCATTGTAAGAAGTGAGTCTTAAATTTAGATCATTTTGTGATTGAATCTAAAACGCAAACTAATTAAGTAAAAAAAATCACACAATGGAAACAGCATCGCTTAGAAAATAAGATGCAAACAGATTTCTCTTTACAGTGATGGTAAATTTTCTCAATACAGTTCAGATGTATGTGTATAAACGAATCCAGAGCTTAAAGTAGCTTCAGTAGAGTCGAGGTATTTCGAAAAACTGTTCTCATTAGAATTCTATCTACTTTAATTATCTAAACTTATGTCAACGTACCCATTGAATACATAACCGGTTCCGATACAAGAATTTTTAATCAACTTTCGTTCTTCTTTGATACAGTCTGGTATTGAACGTGAAATTTGATACTATACCTCGCACATAGACCTCAGATTGTTACAGAATTGACTTCCAACAAAACAAACAAAATGTTCAATTACTCACATTATACCAAATACAATTTAAAATTTGATTGTACATAAGTTGAAATGTAAGTTCAGGATTGCCTTTTTCAACTAAAAATAATGTGAATAAAATTGAGAGAATCATATATGTTCTAGCCAGTATTTGAAATTATTCAAGAATATAACATTTTTAGATCTCTTGAAAATCTCTTGGCCTTGAATAGAAGAAATATTTGAAAGTGCTGTATAAAACATTTTTAACTTGTTTGAAAAGGATGTTGGAACATGAAATATACAGAGATGTGAAAATTATTAGAATAATCATGATTTTCAAAACTGTTCCAACTTTCCTCTAAGGGAATGCAATCATTTATGGAGTACTGGTTTTATTTCTTGATATAAATAGTTCTTAAGCCCTCCATTTTTGAACGAAGGAATATTCCATGATTATTATATAACAATCTCATTTGTACCAAGTTCTTTTTCATTATGAGCATCTTAATATGTCTTTAAATAACTAACAATGTGCAATATTTTGATATTAAGAACTTGTGTGTGGTTTTATAAAATTTATATACACGACAAGGAATGATAGTTGAGTTACGATGAAACCAATAAAAATCCCACTCGGAATTTGTTGTTAACTATTCTAAATTCCTAGCGGGTATCTATCTATGTCGCATACTGTTTAGTTTGAGATCGAGGTGTTGAGATCATTGGAGTGAAAAAAAGATTGGAAAGAAAAATTGTTATAATTGTTATTAACTCAGAAATGGAAGGATGAAAAACTACTATATCAACAATCAGACAAAATAGTACTTCCCCACAGATAAATGCATAATCTGAGGCAAAAGTTGGAGTTATTTTGGAAATAACAATTATTCTAATAATTTTCACACCTCTGTAAAGTTTGATGAGGTATTCGATTTCAAATCCGCTTTGAATGTTGGAGAGTAAATCCAAAGTTTATTTCAGAGTTTTAAATTGATACTCACATTGGATTTTCACCTTGGAAGATCATTTTGTACACTTTTCTCCAACATTGATTTAGAGATTCTTAACAAAAACTGGTCAAAAGTTGAGCAATTTTTGTTCGGATTTTATGAGATTCCAAATAATATTCTGTGCGCGCAAAAGTTGAGCCTTGAAAGTAGTGTTTCGGACGAGACCGAGACTGGTCTCGGTATCGACCCCGAGATCGAGACGAGACGTACCGAAACGTATAAAATGCATTGTCGAAATCGAAAATCTTGACTCGAGACTGAAACGATACTGATTTTGTCGAGACAAAAGCGAGACCGAGACGAGATTATAAATTCCAAGACCAAATCGAAACCCGGTCAGTCTCGGCGAGACGAAAACGAAACACTACTTGAAAGTCGTTCACACATGAGTGTAATGAGTTGCAGTTCTGTTAACAGAAAACAACGTTCATGTCTCCGATTTTGCTAACGATTTAGTGAACTTTGACTCGATCTGTACTCAACTTGTTCACATTTGTGCTCAACGCGCCATTACGATTAGAACCTTATTGAACCCAAACAACGGGTTTTGGTTCGACTCCATCTGTCTTTTTGAGCAAAGTATTTTTACAAAACCTGCGGACATCCTCTAACGAAAAGATGAACTTGGAAAAAAATTCATAAAATTCAGCTCCTATATGAATTAAATTTAGTTCGGAATCCGAACGAAGTTTAATCTCACTACTTTGCCACAAGTGTTTGAACAGATTAGTATCTAACAAAGATGAAAATGACGTCGATTAATCCCTGACGTCACTGTACTCTCTAGAGAGTTAATTTTATTCTATTGACAAATGTTAAAAGTATATTAATCACTCAGAATCTAAATTTATTCTCAAAGCAATGAAGTACTGAGTCTCCTTTTCTTATTTCTCAAATGCTTGAAGTCTTTCATTGTCACAATTACTGAAAATCTAGAACTATATTTACAAAAATCTAAAGATAACACAAAATCATGGTCAAGTACTTTTTAGAAGTGAAATGACAATATAAGTGGCATGATAAAACTAAGACGAACAAATTTTTATGAATATCCCAAATATCTGACTAATATTCTATCAAAATTAACAGAAACTCAATCAATTTTTTCATAAAAACATCAATGCTTCTAAACATGACTCATATCACTCTATGGAACGTTGTAGTAAACTGGAAAAAATATTTATTTGTCCTCTCTCCATAAAATATTTATTTGTAGAAATTAAATATTCGATTGGATGCAAAGACTGATTACTTGTGGTGAATAAATTATTCATTCAGAGGACCAATTTATTTGGGGCAAGCATTCAATTATTCGATTCGATTAAATATTTAATTAATCCGAAGAAATATTTCATGGAGAGAGGACAAATAGACTATTTATTTGGTTTGAAGACATTTTTTTCAATGATTAAATAATGGTCAGAAAATATTAAAAATCATAATCAGAAAATATTGTATATTTCATGATTGACCCGTATGGAAATATTTCGCTGAAAAATCTCTGAAAAAAAATGAAAAATCTCTGAGGAACTCTGACAAACTCTGAGAATGTCTGAAATTTTGATGAGACATCTAATATTTTTGGGACATTCTTGACAGACTTTTTTCAGACTTTTTTCAGAGTTTCTCAGAGTTTTTTCATCCTTTTTCAGAGAAATAGTAACGAAATTGCACTCTGAAAAAACTCTGACAAAACTCTGATGGATTGCTAACATTTTTCTGACTTTTAGAAAAAAATTAAAAAATTTTCAAACACTTTGCCACACATGATATTTGAATACGGCATGTGAATGTATTTATTGAATTTCAGGATTTTTCAATAATCAGAAAAATGTCAACAATTTATTAGAGTTTTGTCAGAGTTTTTTCAGAGTGCAATTTCGTCACTATTTCTCTGAAAAAGTATGAAAAAACTCTGAGAAACTCTGAAAAAAGTCTGAAAAAAGTCTGTCAAGAATGTCCCAAAAATATTAGATTTCTCATCAAAATTTCAGAGATTCTCAGAGTTACTCAGAGTTTCTCAGAGTTTTTTCATTTTTTTTCAGAGATTTTTCATAGTTTTGCAAACATTTTTCAGCGAAATATTTCCATACGGGGAGTCACATAATTTCTTCCTATTTTTGCTTTTACGGACATTTGAATCATGTGGATCGCTTCATATGAATGTAATGCAACATTGTAAACTTTATGACGTATCTTTCTCTGTGCACTTAAGTATGTTGGGATTGTCCACATACTGACCGGAGACACCGTAATCTGAGAACAAGTAAAAGAAACAAGAGTTACAATAGAAGGGAAGTAAGGAATCGATACCATCAGAGTTCTTGTACGGTCTCTTGGTCGCAGTTTGTCCATATGAGTCAACAAAACAGTTGACAAAAATATTTTTCAAAAATCTGCTGTTATATTAGAAATAATCCCTCTAAAGTTCAGAACATATAGTGTGACGTACAGCACAATCAATTCTCCAAGGCTTGTTTAGGAAAACGTCTTTAATAACACGGCTTGTACAAATTTTTCCAAAATTTAGTATTTATCATATTAAATTGAATATGATTTTCATACGCACACTCGTCAGTACATCTGGATGAGTTTTCAAAATGATATATATATAAATTTCATCGAATTATATACAAATTATACATAATTCTGTAAATTTTCTACATGGAACGCATACCAAAGTTAGAGGAGCAGAGCTTATTCGTCTAACAAAATTCATGATGGATTCAATCTTTAGAATATTTTGACTACATGATGGATTCAGTTTTTAATCTACGTTGAATAAATTGAGAGTTCCGTGCTGAAAATGCCAGGCAGGTCCAGACAAAAAATAGTTGTCAGGCCTTGAACGGTATTTGTCCCAGAAAATCAGGTCAAAAACTGACAACATTTCTACCTGCGTTTTTCCGGAATCAACAAATTGAAATACTCTATCGAAACCCGACAAAATTTTTTCTGTTAGTTTTTGACCGGATTTCTTGGGACAAAGACCGTTCGAAGCCTGGCGACTATTTTTTTCCGGATCTGCCTGGCATTTTCAGCAGAGTTGAGTTAGAAATCGAATCTGGCTTGAAAGATCTTCTGAGAAATATTCAACTCTTATACTGCTTTGATTAGAAAAATGTGTAGAAACTTTGCAAATTTCTGATGAAGAATGTGTAAAATCTATATGAAAACTTTCACACACCTTCACAGAATTTTATATGTCGGTATAAATTATATATGAATTGTATAAAGCTTATACAAAACATATACTTTGTATACAAATTTTCTATAAAATACATGTGTTGTCTGCAGGTGCACGATATTCCACGGTATCAATATTTTTCATGAAAACTTTGTCGAGTTTCTATTGAGTTTTATTTGAATAAATCGATAAAAAATTTATATAAATTGTATATAAAATATCGTGAGGTATCGCGCAACTCTAGTTTTTTTCACAGAAATATATAAAAAATTCATGAAAGTGACATAAAACTCTTTCCTTTGGGATCTTGAAGACATGTTTGAGGAGATATTTTTCAACTCTTCTCAAAGATATTTTCAAGAACCGATTTGGAAATATCTTTGGGAAGATTTATTTAAGAAATTTTCGAAAACAGTGTCAAACGTACTTTTGAGATGTTTTTGGCTTAGCTCACTACGCGAGCAACACTTCATAAATGTAGGGTTCACGCGTGCCAAAAGGGACTGCTGGTATTTTTCTATTATGCTTCATATTCGTGTTTCTTATTCTTCAGCCAGATTCTACTGCACTTCAACTTTTCTTTATACGCTTCCCTTCTACCAGAGCTAGATAATTGAGATGAATATTTTTCTTGGGAGCTTCAATTGTTAATTAAATCATCATTTCTCATAAAGTTTGTAAAATATTTATATTTCTTACAGACAACTCAATTTTTATTCAATTCAATTGAGCTTAGGTATTGAATGATTCAATACATGGATTATATTGTGGAATTGAGTAAACATTTCATAGATATAAGTAATATTCCATTCATGATAAACAAAACAACGTTCTACAACTGATAAAACAAGTACTTGAGATTAAACACTGTTCACTGGAGAATTAACTAATCAATAACATTCTAACATTACAGAAAACTTACTGACTTTGATCATTTCACTTTCAATGGGAATGAGTTAGTGATATCGATTCTTGAAAGTCGCTATTCTTTTTTTATACAGAATACAATTTTCATCGATATTTTATACGAATATATAAGAACTGAGTATTTTTTATTATAAAAAATAATACTAGAAGGAGTTATGACGAAAAATACATACTCAATAACACAGCGCATTTATCGAAAAAGTGCATCTTACATCACCATGATTCTTAACAGCCAACGTATTCAAATTAAGTACCTTATTTTTGTTCACTTGCTTCAGAGGAAACATCTTTGAGGACTGAAGAAAATATTAGATATCCATAGCGACATATTTACAGATATTATTCGTGTCATGCTGTGGTTTAATATGAAACATGATAGGAAACATTTTTCAGAAAAGGTAACCTCTTATGAAACACAATCGTGTTGAAAGTAAGTTTCGCAGTGAATGGTACAGCCAGAAAAAAAGGTATGTTTGAAATGAAGTAAGCGATTCTCAACTACACCTCCAAACATGACTTCAATCACTTCAAGCATAAAGTCAACTCAAAACAAGAGTAATTTATGATTGCATTTTTTGTTGGAATTGAGTGTAATTATGCTTTCAATCAGCGTAATACGCTCGATTATTCGATCAGAATAATACTTGGACAACTGTAATTACGTTTGGAGTCGTGTAAAATAAATTGTTTCACATAAAGGTCATCATGAGCGAGCACAGATTTAATGATAAAAGACCAAATCGTAAGATTTTATCGAATCAGTCGTCTACTGATCAGACTCCGACTACTTCCTGATAACAATGAGCTCCTTGAGGATATTCCATCGATATGAATAGATATTTGCTTCAAAAGTCTGAATTCTTTCGCCCGTTTAAATACTTTATTCGACATAATTACCGTCCCCAATTCATAGATACGATGTTTTGTTCAATTATTGAATGCAACTTCCAATAACACATTGCAAAACAATTTGAAGGAATGATAATATCTGTATTTGTCGTATTTTGGAAATAATATACACGATTTTCCTTTTAAGATTATTGTCCGATATTGTTATGATCAAATTCAATATGTGTTCATCAAAAAACAAATGTAAGTCTAGATGTGGAACATATCTGATGTATGTTCTGATTACGATATATTCGGAATTTTGTGTATATTGCATTCATTTATGAATATGATAATGATGTTCCGAAAGCTAAAAATCTCAAATTTTACAATTTTTGAATGACCTAAAATTACTTGAATTTCTCCACAACAAATAATTGAAGAGCGCTTGGAAAAAATTTGAAATATTACAGTTTTTTCTGAGGAAACTCATCGTCAAATCCACAGCTTGATAGCCAGACAACTTTCAATCCAATCTTAGAAAGTTGATAGCGACAATCTCGCATTTCGATAGAGCACTCAGCAGATCTTGACATTCATAGAAATTGAAATCAAATTCAGGTAAAAAATAATTCTCGATTCGCTGTCCATTCACAATTTCACGATGTCCTCAAAGAATTTAGCGGTGAATGTATCAATTTCAGTATTATGCAAAAACCAACACCAAGAATATCTTATTGGTTAAATATTCTGTTCTAGATTCTTCATACGGTTGTTGAAGAGTCTTTTTGAATTCCCTGAGAACTCTCAATATTGTCCGGGTATCAATTAACGGGTCTGAAAACGAAAAAACAGTGTATTTACATATTGGAAGTTCTTCCCAGTGCATTTCAATTCTCTTCAAGTCAATGTGAGAAGATCATATAATAATTTCCAAGTCCAAGAGTTATCTGAAAATTGGAATGAATCTCGAAGAGCGAATCACGCGCGCAATCCTGTTGTGCTAGTAACTGAAAAAACTCTGTGGGCCTGCAAAATAGTCATTCCAACACGCTTCTAATATTTTGCATTCACTTTTCACTTGTTTTTATAACTCTGTGACTATTTTCATGAAGGATATCATCACTTTGTATCTGGTGAAAAGAAAGTCAATTACAAAAGAATAATCAACTGCCGATTTGTAAAAAAAATTAATGTATTTTATAACAATTTATAATATAAGTAACAAGGAATATCATACAACAATTGATGTTTACATTCATCAAACCCAAAATATAGGGTTACTTATATAATTGACGGTATTTCAAAAATAAATAAATCAGTGTATATAATATAATGAACCTTAAGTTACTTAACCGCGTAAATTAAGATACATTTATAAAGTATAGGAATTATGATATCATGTAATATTGTAATCTTATGTCCTGGACATAATGAAGTTAAAATACATTCTTCCATTCACGCATCTGTATTTCAACCATCCTATCGATATTTTTGAATGTATATCATCTTCTGGCAATTCTATGATTGTTTTTCCTTGAACAAGCATTGATTTTAGAATACTTTCTTTCAACGATGCAATACAAGCGGATTATGGTCATTGTATAAATTAAATGATCTTAAAATAATCATTTTTGTTGTAGGCAGGTATGGAACAGCGTTCATAAAATCTGATCCGAATTAGATCCTTGAACATTTTAAAATTTCTGCAATTTGAATGCCGTTGAAGTTGGAATCGAAACAAGATTGTAATCGATTACGGAAACAATGAAACATCCCTATTTCCACTTTCTCTAATGATACATGGAATCGTTATGCTTCATTCAAGAGCATTAGTTTTTGAATACTCATCAATTACAAAACAAAGTTTTTCTTGACTTGTACTTGAATTGAAATTCCATTCAATGGACGATTAAAACTTCAACGATACCAATTCATTTGTTTTTCTTATTCTATGAGAGTTTCGTTTGACATTAAGTTCACATTCGATAGATTTTGAATTGCTCTCAATTTTAAAGTACAGAAATATATATTTATATAATATGATGCAAAAATTTATCCTTGCAGAACTTTGTTTTCATCGTATATTGAAATTTTGAATATGTATATAATATATGTATAATTTCTACATGAATGTTTCCAAACTTCAGTATGTATCGGTTTTCAAAATGTTTGTACGTATACGATAGTTATATGTGTACAATAAGCAAACACATGTTTCACTCGATAAAAAAATATGGAATCATGTTTGCTACAGAGTGTTATAAATACATTCTAAGGAGATTTCAAAAATCTGTGCAAAGAGGTATGGCACTACTGCTGCGTATTGAAGTGATTCGCGGTTTGCAGCATCTCTTGGAAGAACACTCGTGTGTTTTGGTGTGTGTTGAAAAAAATCAGTAACAGAAAATTTCATGTGATCATCTGACATTTCTTCATAAAACAACTCATTATTCTATTTATGATAAAATGTTCTTTTGTATAGAAAAAGTACCTAGTTTTTGTAAATTTGTATAAAATATCAATAAGGACTCAATATATTCTCTATGAAAATTTTATTTTGCAGAGTTAAACCAATCCTATTATTCGAAAGGGATAACTAGCTAAAGCAGCATACGATGCAATGTTAAATGCTAAAAAGAGATGGTATTGAGGAGTAAAAGAGTTTTGTTACAAAAAATCAAGTAGTATCCATTCTTGCACGGACTTTCCAAATCACCTTTGTACAGATTTCAAGAATACAGATAGGCTATTCTTGTAATCCGTATCAATACTGCAATCTTCATCAAATTTCAGATTTCCATTGATTATCAAAATGATTTTATACACAATGAATTTTGAATAATTTTTTTTTCCAAAATATTCATGATTATAAGAACTGATATTTGAGCACAAATGTCGAATGTTGTAATGTAAATATTCAATTCGTTGAAATTTGAATCTGTCATTAAAACGAATTTGTAATCGAACATAGAAATACTTTTGCTCGTACATTTTTACTTTCTTTAATATTTTGATCGTTATATTGCATTCGAAAGAACGTTCATTTTGAATTTGGTTCAATAAACGATTCAAACTTCAACGACACAATATATTCGAAAGTAATCTTCATATCTTAAACGAAAACTTTCATGTTCATCACTTCTATGGAACTCTAAAAATCATATCTTAATTAACAGTCAACGATTCAGTTCTTTTCTTAATTTATAATTAATAAAAATACGTACTCAATTGATTGATTATTCTAGATATAATCGATGAAATAATGGGAACTTTTAATGCGATCATTTGAAATGATGTTGCTACTTTTTCTTCCTCGCAGAATATTCTGTACCTTCGAATTGCCTCAAATGAACCTGTGAAATTAAGGATCGAGATAATTCATATAAACGTATATAAAAATGAGAATTCTTTAATGGAGGTTATTGAATGATAACTTGTTGTTATTCAAAGTGAAGTTGAACGATAGAAAAAAGATGATAAAATTCATGAAACATGATCTCAAACAATCATATTATATATATTCCATAACTGAAATTATATATTGTATTCACTACAAATAAAGTCATGGAAATTTGAAGGTTCGTTCATTGTATTTTCTTGGAGTCCTTCGCTTCTAAGCATAGGATTTCTCTTTGGATCCAATATTCCAATAATATCAAATAATGTCGATGTACAAGTATTCTTTAGAAATAGAAAATCGCGAAAATACAAAATACACAATCGTTTACTCACTTGCAAATGTAAGTTGACTTCGGCCGAACGACTCAGGTATGGAAAATTCCCTCCACTTTTCAAGTGTGCAAATTTTGCATTTGGATAACATTTATACATTTCTTCCCTAACAGAGTTTGATAATGCATAATCATCGAACACATCCATTATAGTGATAGGTAAATGACAAATCTTTTGTGGTTGAACGTAGCAATTGACACAATTCATTGTTAAACGAGAAGCCAATTCTGGTTGCGTTAAACTTTCCAGCTATGATCGGTCATTGAAAATGTTATGAAAAAAATTAAGGATCTATGGAACCAGAGATGAATGAAAGTAACAATAATCAAAACTCACTCTTTCTACCATGAAATCGATAGCTTCTATCATCTCATCGTCAACTTTTTCGGTTGAAAAATTCCCCATTACCATTTTTTTCAATATCAAAGACGGTAAGATCCAGAAACTGCTGAAATTGAAATCAAATAAATGATCATCATTATCACAAACACTCATCACATGAAAATGCAAAATTATGATCCTTTTCCTGATTTTATTTACGGATTTTAAATCATTTTTGTTTTATTTGCCTAATATTCGGGACTGTATGCACAACTTATTCATAGTATCTGCATGCAAACAAAATCTATATTTGTATAATATAACGTTACTTGGAATTTGTGCTCGATTAATGTTTTCTTTTTATAATCAATTTGATGAAATACTAATGATCGTACAGTTTATTCCTTCACACGAAACAACAATGATATAAATCCAGAATATTATGCCAAACCCTGGTAGAAATCCCAATTCTGAAAGTTTTTCAGCAGTGCTAAGAATATTTCCAGATTCATTCTGAAATTTATGTAGATTCACATAACTTTATAGAGAATATTCGAATTTTGAGAGTTTTCCAGAGATTCTCAGAAAAATAGTTCCATCAGGGAAGTAACACATGTATTCCATACAAGAGATGAAATCACTTTGATGTTGATACATATAAATCAAATTTAATTGGTTCTTGAATGCACACACTTGGAAACGAGTTCGCCGTGTCTTGAAGAATAACCAACAACATTTGAATCATCACTCTCTGTAGTATCATTCATATTTGCATCAAGTTATTATTTCTAGCATACGATATCCTTCCTTCATGTTTGAACTACGTTTCGATTCTATACTTTGTTTTCCACACAAGTTGATGCTGAGAAAAATATGAATCAATGTTCGAAGCCATTTCAAGCATACCGTTTTCTCGGTGTATATTCGAGCATACACAAACCAGCTTGTACTTACATTGCTGCGGAATCATTATAACTGAATACGGACGTATCTGTAAACGTATTGCACAAGATTAATGATTCTACCCTAGGACAATGTGCATTGACTTCTGTGAATTTTTGAGCGAGAAAACCACCTGAAGAACCATAATATGATTAGCAAAATATTGAATGGAAAATTTTCTTGTTTGACATTATAAAATGTTTCATCTTTTTACCTAACGAAGTTCCAAAAAGATGCACTCTATCTAATCCCATGTGATCGAGAAGTTTTCTAAATCCTTCACACCATTCGATAACATTCCAATATACAGGCGGCTCAACCTGTGAATTCAAATTTTCGAAATTCGTTTTTTATTCCGCATGGCATTCATAATTTGAATATGGAGTAGCTTTTTTCTGAATCGCGATGATAGAATTCGGGAGGAAAGATTGATTGAAATTGGATACAAATCACCCTGGTTAAACAAACCCATTGTATTCTCGCCAAATCTCACTGAATCTTCCACAATATTCTGATGAAATCCTATTCAATCATTTCCAATCAATGTTTTGACCAAATTCCTTGAAACTTCATTTCGTCAGATTCTATGGATTTTTTTAACCAGGGTAACTTCGTCATTTTTTTCATTTTTACTTGAAAACTAAATTGTCATAACTATTATGTCCAGGTAGTATAAAACAACCAACCATGTTTTTTTGCACCAAAATACTCGAAATTGAGTTCATGAAAAAGTAAGAGGTATTCATGGATTTGATTTCGAGTATTGTACAGTGGAAAAACGTGCTCGGATGGTAGCTGTGGTATCAGTGCCGAGACATTAAACAAACCTTTCGTGTGAGATTTCTCTAAAATATTTCAATATTTTCAAAATATTGCTCTATACATCATTTCTATGGGCATTCAAGGATGAAATGAGAAGTTTTGGCGAATATCCCGGCGCTTTCCACCATTCCAAAGGGGAAAGTGTCCTGCCCCAAGAGAACATAAACTTTTTGAGGTTGATTTTACGTCCATTGTACGTGAATTCACGTCCATGGAATGTCCAATCTTCGAATTAGTGTTCACTCAACATCGACTGACATCGATGTTTCACATCGTTCAACGATGTACCATCAAGACATCGAATAAGAACAATTCAATGGGACGGTGTTGAATTTGAAATGTTACTAGATCCCAAAATTTTTATTGGTAAAATAACAACCAATCAGGTTTTAGCAACATCGATGTTCGCGATGTCGAAAATCGATACCCGTTTATCGGATGGATGACACATCCCGTACAGCACCGGACATTTCTACGTTGCCTCTACGTTGCCTCCGCGTGGAATCTCCGTTCGTCCACGTTCTATCTACGTCCACCATTTTTCTACGTGGAGTCCACGGGGATGCGACGTGAAAGTCGTTGGATGTGCTCTGTTAGGGATCGATATCTCGTACGTCACCGGACCTGGACATTTCTACGTTGCCTCTACGCTGCCTCCACGTGGAATCTCCGTTCATCCACGTTCTATCCACGTCCACCATTTATCCAAGTGGAGTCCACGAGAATGCGACGTGGAAGTCGGTGGATGTGCTGTTAGGGATGCCATCGATGTTTAGTGAACACTATTTCAAATGTCTGGGTGTTGAATAGACCTTCATTGAACGTTCTCTGAACCTTGATGTTCTTTTGTGGTGTTTTTGCCTCAGAAATCACCCTTTGAAATATTCGGAATATTTTCTGGGATACCCTGTGTACAGACATAACGGATAATTGAAAGTGACTTACTGATATCACTCTGTAACCTTTAGCAGCCAAACCTAATATTTGTTTGAAAAATATATCCGCAGTGCCGCTAACTGGAGGAAGACATATGAGTGGACATTTGATCGTTTTTGGACTGGAATCGTATACTTTCCATCCCTGTAACAAATTTATTCAACATTTATGTGGCGTGAAATACCTCTTTGGAAAACATAAGATTTGTATATTTCTGCGATTATCTATCGTTTTCATCGCATTATAGAAAGTTTATGGTACAAATTCTAGAACTATCTTATTTTGTTGAATCGGGATCAGTAAAAGATACTGGAAATTGGTAGAATTTCACTGAGAAACTGGTTTAACCAGTGGGGGACTTAGAACTAATTGTTAATCGAATTTCATTGATTCTTAGAATTTTTTACTGATTCGGATATCTAGAGTTTCTTATAGTACCCAATCAATACCAATCGATCTTTCTTAAAAATGACTGATGAGTCATTGTTGATCAATTAGAAACATTTTCAAGCCAATAAATATACGAGGAATGATGTTTGGCACATGGAACAATGATCATAAATGTTTGAAGCTCATTAAGAACAGATTGTCAACAAGGATTTATCGGAAATATGGAAACAAATTTATCACACACACTGCAGTGCACGCAAAAATTGGTGTTTTCTTTTCAACTTTATTTTGAAAATATCGAGAAATCAAAAACAAACGAATTCTAGATGCAGTAGAATTTGTACGTTGCATATTACAGTAACTGTCATTATTCGTCATGACAATTCAACGTCATAAATCCGATTTATCCCGTGTGGAAATATTTCGCTGAAAAATGTCTGCAAAACTATGAAAAATCTCTGAAAAAAATGAAAAAACTCTGAGAAACTCTGAGAAACTCTGAGAATCTCTGGAATTTTGATGAGAAATCTAACATTTTTGGGACATTCTTTACAGACTTTTTTCAGACTTTTTTCAGAGTTTCTCAGAGTTTTTTCATTCTTTTTCAGAGAAATAGTAACGAAATTGCACTCTGACAAAACTCTGATGGATTGCTAACATTTTTCTGACTTTTAGAAAAAAATTAAAAAATTTTCAAACACTTTTTCACACATGATATTTGAATATGGCATATGAATGTATTTATTGAATTTCAGGATTTTTCAATAATCAGAAAAATGTCAACAATTTATTAGAGTTTTGTCAGAGTTTTTTCAGAGTGCAATTTCGTTACTATTTCTCTGAAAAAGTATGAAAAAACTCTGAGAAACTTTGAAAAAAGTCTGTAAAGAATGTCCCAAAAATATTAGATTTCTCATCAAAATTTCAGAGATTCTCAGAGTTTCTCAGAATTTTTTCATTTTTTTTCAGAGATTCTTCATAGTTTTGCAGACATTTTTCAGCGAAATATTTCCACACGGGATACTTAATCTCAAATGAATGAAATAATCAACCGATTATGAAATAAACAAAATAACTGAGAACCCTCATTCTCAACCTGTGATAGTGCTTTAATCTCAACTTGAAGTAACAAACAATCTCCTCTAGAATATTCTCATCGTTTCATACAGACAAATGGTGTAGATGTCATCATGTCATGTTTACATACATCGAGGTGAGTGACCGTTATAAAAATACATATTGCAGCATATTACAGTTACTCTCCTGGAAAGGGGTGGTGTTTCATTTCTCAGTAAAATAATATAATTCATTTTGATAGAAAATTCATTAATATATATTGACATGAACCGTTCAGTTTACAACTTTTGGTTACTTTACATGACCCGATATGAATATTTAGAAGAAAATTTTATAAGAGATTATTTTTATGCAGTTAAATACGATTTTTAAACGTTTCCTTCATGCGTATATGTATGAAAAATTTCTTTTTACGTTTTGACAATTAACTTTTACGAAGATAACCGCAAAACTTTTCTCAAGAGAATACGATATCCTGAACAAATTTCAAGTCATTGTGAGCCAGTGTAAGGCTTTAGCAATACACAAATTTTGATAGCGACGATAATGAAACTATCATTTCTTATTTAAGAACACAAATTTCATGACAGCAGTGTTTATAATCAAACATATATCATATCATATCATTCACAGTTCAGATTCCGAGTGAATAAACGATTTAAACTTCAGTAGAATCATATCGAAACTTGTTCGTTCATCAATTTATTCCGACTTGATAGTCGTCGAGACACTATCAAATACTAACAATATTGTTATAAAAAATCTCATATTGATTAAGGGCCATGGAGCGTTGAAAAATGGACACAATTTTGCACACAAGTTTTTAAATAACCAAGCAATAATTACAAATTTTAAATATATAGCAATAAAGTGCACTGCTAGGATTTGGCTTCAAATATAAATCCAAAGCTCAAAACACAGTCCTAAACATGAGGGAATAAGTTGAAAAATTAGTGACATTTATAGGTTAATATGTTTATAATCGTTTGCATAATTCTAAGCAATCATTTGCAGTTCCAATTTCATATCCAAAGCTCAATTTGAGTAATTTACTTCATCTTTGTGGATTTAAAATTTTTATTTATCGCTCAGTTGATCCAAAAGTACATAGCAAACTTGATAATGTATTAACAAAAAAAACCTCGAGGTATTTTCCGGGTCTGAAAAACTAAAATCCTGTTCCGTTATGAGCCTACCTAAGTAACACAGAAGGTTAAAGATGCTAAAAACGTGTTTAGAAAATCCTACGAAAATGCTTAGACCCTCCCAATGAGACGTCCCTGGTAAAAAGATTCGATAGAAAACGATACAAAAATTTTTGTATCGTTTTTAATGTGGTTTTATCAAACTTTTCATATACACATTCTAATAGTTTTATTCGTAATATCTTATACGAAAGGATAGACAAATTTACCATCGGATTTTCCAGATTGAGCCGTGAGTTATCCATACACTACGATTGACATTACATTGTTGATTGTTGATTGAAACCGTCAAGTCTTGGATTATACGACAGGAAATGATTGAAATTGTATCGTTATAATGTAATTGAAAGTGAAAATTGGAAATTCTTATACGGTACGATAGCATTCCTATCTGATAGACAAATCCTTACGATTCATCCTATAAAACTCGATAGAATTTGATACAAATCCCATCGTTCTTTATAAAATTCTATCATTTTTTTTCATTCACGGAATCATTTACGGATTTATCCAAAATAGTCTTATTTGAACATTTCCTTCATATTCACAGAATAATCATAGCACATTTGACAAGTTCTTGTACTACTTGGGTAACCTAGGGGTTGTAGAGAAAAAAACTTGATGTTACACGTCCCCGCTCTTGCGAGTAAAATAATGGTGTCGCGCTGCCTCTTATAAACCTGATCGAGTGTATGTGGTTAGTTGTACTGTCATTTAATCTTTTTTCATGACCAAAACAGCTTTCAATTTGCAGGCTCTCAGTTTATTCCATTTTGCAGAATGATAATTCCGATTCTCAAATATAATATAATCGTCTCACAATATTTATTCAGACTGAATTCAAGGAGTTACTAACGTACACAGTAAACATTCTAAATTAAAGATTGCTACATTTATATTGTACTTGTAAAACATACTTGATTGTGTTGTCCGAAATGATAAGTATAAATGCTTTTACTATACTATCTTGCGAAGACAAGAACAAATGTGATTCCGAATCTCATGATGAAGTATATCCAACAAGTATACTCAGAGAAATTCACAGTGAAGACAACTATGCGAGGGAATAACTAATCAATTATAATTTTTTCACCTTTTTACACAGTTAATGCAGCTATAATTGTTCATACAGGTGTGAATTGAAATGGTTGTCCTGAGATAGATGATGTGGCTATTTGAATTTCTCTCAGTGTACCATGAAAATACGGTAATCTTTATTATAAACTTCTCTATGTACAATTCTTGTGTACAATTGCACCCATTTCTTATTAGTTTCCTTCTGCTATCGTAATCTTTCCTTCAGCCGTACATTCACCAACATCTCCAAAAGCAACGCTGCAGAAAAGATCTGATAAGAACTGACACATCAAACTGTTGCTAAGATTCTCACAGTTGATATATTTTTTTAGTATTGTATTAAACTTAATAGTTTCAGAATAAACAATTTGTAGGGATCCAATTTTCAAAAATAGAGTACATATAAATAGCCTTTACGTTGTAATTTGTTGTTATGAAATTTGTTCTTCCCCTATCCCTCCCAAACTATTCTTTCCAGGCCTTCTTTGTGCTATAATTTCTCCCTCATTTCTATCTCTTTTTCTCATAAATATGCCTTGACAAAAGAAACTACGACAAATCAAAAATACCTCAGAATTTTTGAAAAAATCTTTGTTATCGCATAGGGCGAAGACACCGATGAATGAACGCTAAAAAGTATTCAACAATGATTCAAAATCAATCTAACTCAATCGAATGTTAACATTTGTTACATAATAAATATTATAGTTTCAGAGTTTCACAACATGCATTTTTCAAGCTGTCTATTACTCGATGAATCTGAAAAGTGCATACATTTTCATTAATAAATAATTCTTGGAAATAAGAATGGATCCCTGGATACTCATGCAAGTTTATAACGCTAAAAGCTCATATACAAGAACATAAAGATGATATTAAAACAGACGAATGAGCGATCTCATGAATATTGTTTGAAAATGTAGCAGTTTACAGTGGCAAATACTTAATCGCGTATCCATTGGTGTACTCACCCTATACGATATAATGTAAAAATGTTCAGTTGTAACATACGATTGCATTGAATATTCACAAAAATATATTCTTGACATTCAGATTCATGTTGAAGCAAGTGATACTTAGGATTAAATATACGTATATGATATTATTAAGAGATCAAATTGATTTCCTATTCAATATAAATTCAATTTAATTATTTGTAGTCAAAATTTAGATAAGGGTAATAACATGACTCACGAAGTACAAGATCCTATCCAACTATTAGAGAATCCATGTGATTCTCCGAATAGATGTTATTCATATGAATTAAAATTCTGTTACAGAGATTGGCTCGGTTATAATTAAATTCAGAAAGTAACTGTTCACGCAAGTGTTTGGAGAATATATAAATATACATATAGGTTGTATTATAATGAAGACAACAAATTACCTTTGTACCATCTGCATCGACAACTATTTTCCTAAGTGGCACTGAACTCCGAAAACTTTGATATTCATGCGATTGTGATAGTTCACTCGAACATAGAGACATATTTAAATGGTCCTATAATGTGGTTTATCAGTGAATATAAAACAGGGTAATCCTTTCAAGATTCAATAAACTGTGAGTGGAGGAGGTGAGATAAAGACTCGAAAAGACAAAGGCAAGAATAAACAAAAGCTGAAGTGCTACATTATCGAGAGTTGCGAAGATGAAGATTTCATCATTGGTTTTTTTGATGACACTGTACAACCTGAAAATAAAATTGATCACAAATCAATACATTGTGAAAAAATTTGAAAATTAGAGCAATAAATAATATTATAAAAAATGAATCATGAAGATTTAACACAAGAATTGATCAATAGGATAATTTAATTTTAAAAACGTATTGATATACATAAGTGATGTGAAATTTTCAACTTACCTCAGATATAGAAAAAATCTCCAAAATAATTGGTTATCTCATAGATACACATAGATATCACATACATTGTTTGAACATGCTATAAGCCACTGAACAGAGTAATTATTGTATTTTTTTAAATTAAACATCGATGATAAATTTCTATTCTACACCATGGGGTGATTTTTCTACAAACTATAACGTGATTAGATGATGGTGCTTTATGAGATCAGTACATTACTAACAAGGTTTACATCTTACATCAGTTACACATCCTCCAGTGCACTCGTCGGTACAATAATTCGATGCTGTCTTTGTTATCCACTCTCAAAGTGGTTGCAGCTATCTTGTTCAGCAAGTTGTGCGCAAGTGCATGGACGTTTTATCCCACTACCACCAGGAATGTATACTAATATTTTTTACCCTGACGTCTTGAATGAAATATTATTCGTAACTATAGTACTCCATTCGCGTTTGCATTGATATTTTTATTTTTAATCTTCTAATTTATTCGCGAAGATCCCTATTTCACTAGATACATGTAATGAATAATTTTGTGAAATGTTTTATTTTATTTTTGAATGTTTATTTTCCGATTTTGCTTCGTTGATCATGGATTATTAATTAAAATAATAGCGATGATAAATAAATTGAAATGTCATGTAAACATATCTTAATCAGTAGCATGACATGCATTGATATACATATATATGTAGGAAGTTAAAAATGTAAAAGAATTCTGTTTTGAACTTGAATTTGCAGTTACTACGTGAATAAAGTTCAGAAGATTTGAATTCTTATCATCAGAAAATTGAAAAGCAAACATTCGGTAAATTTGTTTAGTGTTCAAATGCCCAGAAACTGCAATTTTGTATACCTTGCATTCAAATTCTTCACGATTACAGTTCTCCTGTTCACTAAGAGATGACTGTAGTATACGTATCCAGTTCCGCGCAGTTCCCTGTCCTACAGCGCTTGGTGAATGTTTTCTTCTGTTGCGACGAAAGGTAAGAGATCACCCAGCAAACACGAGTGCAGGCCATTCAAAGGACCATTGACGGCCCTTCGCCGGCATCGCAGGACCATCAGCGGCCCATTGAAACGCCAGTAATCATTGTTTGTAGGGCATTGATAAATTTCGTTTGAAGGATGATTTCTTTGGGAAAAACAGACATCAAGTACCAAGATAACAATTTTGAGGAATTCTCCGGAACATTCTAACCCAAGTGGCACAAGAGGTTAGAAATGCTCAAACCCTAATAGCACCAAGGTCTCTGGACGTTTTGAAAACGTTCTGAGAATGTTTTAAACATGTCCCAACGTTCTTGGAACGTTTTAAAAGCCTCCCAGTGCTGTTAGGGGAAGGTTTTTGGAAGTTCTGAGCATGTTTTATGAGCATTGTTAGAATCTTCAAATGGGATTGTTTTGGATAAGTATATTCTGTGCACATTCTTAGATTGTATTTTCCGGATTTATCCAGAATAGTCTCATTTGCACATTATATACATAATCACGGAATGAACGCAGAATGTTTGAAATGTTCTTGTGCTACTTGGGAAAAGATATCTTGAAGAATTCTGAAAGATGTCTTATGAAACACCTAAAGACACACAAGCAGCACCAGAATATACTATGAACGTTCTTCGAATATTCGAAATATGTTCTATGCACATTCGAATGAGACCATTCTATAGGTGCTATGCATATTTATCGAACGTATCCCATACAGCACCGGGAGGTTTCCTAAACGTTCAGAAGACGTGCTTGATTTCACAGAGAATGTGCAAATAACGTCTCAGGATGTTCTAAAAACGTCGCATGTATGTCTCAGGGACATGCAAATGTCTCGGTTAGTTCTATCTATGTCCCCCTGTGACTTTGTGGTTTTTCAAGGTTAGTTTTCATGAAAGTACGTTTAGAAGACATGATGAAAACGTCTGGTAGTAGATCAAAGGAACGTGCTTAGAACGTATTCGAGGATATCAAATGGGAAGGTACTCTAAATGTTTGTAAAACTTGCTTCAGCGGGACCAAAACACGCAAAACCAAGAGCACGTTTTCAAAACGTTCAAAGAACTTTCTGTGCTGTCTGGGATGTAACCGAATATAAGATATCACGTTAATTGAACGTCGATTGAATGTATATCGAGGATTTCGAATGTACTGCGTACGTTCTAAGTATATTTAAAACAGTCTCATTCGAACACTCTATGAACATTCATTATATGTTTTTCGTATCTCATCCGTACATTCTACGAACGTTTCTACTTCGTATATACTTTGAAATTCTGTTGCTGCTTGGGCATCTTGAAGATATCTTACGGAAGATATCTTCAAGGATTCTAAAAGATACCTTCAGAAAATTTCAAGAAATCTCACATGAAGACTTCCAAAAGATATCTTTTGGTGTTTCATAACCCGAAGGGAACATGAAGCTCCGACGAACGTTCAGAATAGATCATGATAGATCAGACTGAAGCTCCGTTGGAGCTCAAGTTTGAATTCGGAAACGTTCGACGAAGGTCCGATGAACGTTGAAATGTCCGCTTGAAAATAGCTTGAATGAAGGTTCATAGAACGTTTATTAAAGATTCTACGAAGATTCATTCAACCTTCAGTTTTTTATGTTTCAGACGGAATTACAATTATAGTTAGAAATGCCCCAATCTTTCATTTTTTCGTGGAAAAATATACTTTGAAAAAAACTTTGATCGAAAAATTGCAACTCGAACGAACCTTTAGCAAACGTTCGATGAACGTTTTATAAACGTTCATTCAAACTATTTTCAAGTGGACATTTCAACGTTCATCGGACCTTCGTCGAACGTTTACGAATCTAAACTTGAGCTCCGACAGAGCTTCAGTCTGATCTATCATGATCTATTCTGAACATTTGTCGGAGCTTCATGTTCCCTTCGGGTAAGACATCTTGTCGAATTCTTGAAGATATCTTTCAGAATGATCCAAAATTGTTATGTGGGCATTGATGTATAGATATATATTGTTCATCTTTTTTATTATCCATTTAACTTATTTTATGTAAGGGAGAAATCGTTAGGATTTTTATGTACACTGAGAAAACAGATATCCTGAAAATTACCATAATTTATGGATTTTCAGCGCTGGTCTGACCCGAGTCGGAATATTTACTTGCACGAATATCTAAAAGTACCATAATTTCTTGGACTGTTCAGAATAAGTATGGTACCTTCCTTATAAAAGTCCCAGATATTGTGGTACTTTTAGAGGTTTGTTCAGGTAAATATTGAGACTCGGGTCAGACCAGCGCTAAAAATCCATAAATTATGGTACTTTTTAAGATACCTTTTTCTCCGTGTACCGTAAAACGGGGTGAATAGAATCCCAAACAGCACTTTTGATCTTCAAGATATCTTGAGAAACTATTGGGGACAGTTTAAGAAGCCTTATGTAACACGAAAAGATATTTCACGAATGTATAAAACAGTTCTTACTTTTAAAAAATATCTGGAAGATATCTTTTAACACATCTAGAACTGCCCTGGTCCCTAGTGAGAATCCCGAAGAGAACATGAAGCTTCAGCGAACGTTCAGATTAGATCTGTATAGATCGGATCAAAGGTTCATGAAAGCTAACTTTTAGATTCACAAACGTTTGACAAAGGTTCTACGGACGTTGAAATGTCCGCCTCGAAATACGTTCAGGAAACATAGATGGAACGTTCGCTGAAGGTTCATCGAAGGTTTGAGGAAGCTTCACAAAAATATCTATACTTAGATTAATTTATAATAATTTATGTTTATTAATTCATTTATTTTCCATAGAAATTGATCAAAATTAATCTAAGTATAGATATTTTTGTGAAGCTTCCTCAAGCCTTCGATGAACCTTCAGCGAACGTTCCATCTATGTTTCCTGAACGTATTTTGAGGCGGACATTTCAACGTCCGTAGAACCTTTGTCAAACGTTTGTGAATCTAAAAGTTAGCTTTCATGAACCTCCGATCCGATTTATACAGATCTAATCTGAACGTTCGCTGAAGCTTCATGTTCTCTTCGGGATGGGAGCGTAAGAAGGGTATGAAGCGACGCGGGAGAGTTAATGAAACAGTATCTAAGCGCTAAAGAAGCGGAAATTGAAACATTTTACGCTTCATTTGTTTCAAAATTCGCTCCCGACGAGCGGAAATTTTCACCAGGGGTGAAAGGGAAGCGTGTCATAAAGTGTAACGGATGCATAAGAATGTTTCAGATGACTTTTCTGATACTTTTTAGATGCTTCCTATCCACCCTCCAATTTTTTTTTTTTTTTTTTTTTTTTCACCCTCCAATTACGCTTTCGTGCGCAAAGCCCGGTTTCTATGAAATTGGTGTTTCTTCCCATACTAGGTTTCGATTGCAAGTTTCACTATTACAGAAAATTCGATGAAAAACAACTATCTTGGATAAAAAGTTCCCTTGGAATTGAAAAACAACCAAAGTGATCAGAAAAAAAGAATTTTTTGTACCAAAAGGAAACAAAATTGTACAAAAGCACCGAGTAACATTTTCTATCATGACAGGCACATGTTATATATAAGTGTAATACCTACCATCCCAATAAGGCACATCTTGTAGGACTCGCTTGTTCGGTGAGACGTCATTATTGGCTCGTCGCTCGCGAAATTAAACGAATTCCAGTCGGATTCCTCTGTGTGCGTGCATGTACGTCAAACGTATTGGAGAGAAGAGAGACAGAGAGAGGGTGGGCGAAAAAATCAACCACCGCCCTCTTTTCGTGAGTGGCAGGTTCACTAATACCTATACCCTCGTCCAGACAGACACCCATTCCACCCAACGCTCTACCACACCGCTTTTCGCAAGTAATATCGCTTCGCGGTAGATAGGTATTGCCAAAGTTGTTCTGATGGCAAGAGGAAACGAGAAGAAGAGGAACCGACGAGAATGAAATGCAAAGATGGTGGAAGGAAAAAAGATATAGCGGGAGATATATGTGTGGAGGATTTGTACTTTTCAAAAATAAGTATACAGGGTTTAACGAATACTTATTTGCCACAGCATTTTAATATCATATTTTGATTATGTATATTACTATGTGGAAGGTTATTACCCTTTGCATCATGAAGTTAGTCACTCTGATGGATTCTAATGATTATTACACATTATTGCACTAAAGATTTATTCGATTATAGAGATAATCGCAGTTCATAATTATGTCCCAGGGTGCAATATAATTGCCGATGTAGATCCATTCATGACCAAGGAAAGAATATGTTATTCTTCTAAGAGACTTTCTTCTAACATTTATCGACACTTCGTGAAAAAACCAACATCTCGTTTTGTTCATCAGAAAGTTCAACAAAAAAAATTATGACTCTCTTTCATTGACCTTCACCAGTATTCACCTTCTACTCGAGGTCTCTTGTAATCTCGAAATTCAATTCTAAACAATTTTGGTTTCATCAGACTTTGTCGTGAAGTTCGAAGAGGGAGAGAGAGAGAGAGAGGGCTATCACCGAAAAACCAAATGAGTCACAGCGATTTTCTAATAACTTTGAAAACAAATGAAGTCTGAATTCTCGCTGGTAAAAATTCTTTTAATAATCCTTACAGAAATTTACTTCATTCTAATAAAAATTCCTTCGATTCTCCACAAGATTCGAAAAAAAATGAAGCATTTCGTTCAAAATGAAATAAATTTCCCTAATGAACCCTGATCATATCTCATACTCATTTGCATAACTTTTCCCAAGTTGGGAAGAATGCAAGGATCCAAACCCTGTATATCTCCTTGTATGATCAACGTAAAATAATACTCGATTTTTGTTTGTTATAATAAAATATCATTAGCTCAATATACACTGTAAAAAAAATTTGTTGAATTCCAAACAAAAATGCTTGGAAATTCACAAACTTGGCTTGGAAAAATAATTTTCGAACCTTTTTTGTGAATTGCCGAACAAAAGTTTGTAAATTCTCCAAAATCTTCGTGAAATCACAAAATTTTTGGAATGTTTACAAACTTTTGTTTGGTAATTTACAAAAAAAGTTTGTGTAAAAAACTGCCAAACTTCTTTGGTAGTTTAGGAAGTATATTTTTTACAGTGTACAATTCAGTTTGATACCCGAGGTCTGAAATGAAGGCGATTTTTAGGGCTACTTTTTTTATGGGATTTGAAGAATTGTTACAAGTTGTTATGAATTTCGAGTGGCGAATAAAGTTTTCAAGAAGAACAGTGGATATAGTCATGATGGATGACGGCAGGTTGTTTCGAGTGAAAACAATATTTCTCCGGCGTGCCACTGAACTTGAACTCTACGTTCGTTTCTAAACATGGAAAAGATATATAAATCTTATCTTCAGAAAAGTCAAGTCGAGTGAAAGTCATTAGAAGCAAAAAAGAGTTCAAGGAAAAATTATTTTTCGCTATATTCATGAAAAAGTCTCTTCATATAATTTGAAAGATGTTTATTGAGGAATTCTCTTCAATGATACTATAGAAAACTGCATCACTTGGGTGGAAAGGTTCTGAGATACTGCACAAACAGAACCAGAAATTGTCAGAATGTTTAAAAATCTACCCTTGGTTCTGCGAGTGCGTATACAATGAGCATCCGTAGGATCAGTGATTTCAATGGGAGGTACACCAATGCCTTTATAGGAATAACATTGTTTTGTACACTGACTTGTGAGAGAACTTTTCATTATATGTATAATACAAATAAGGATAGCTATAATGTATAATAAAAGATATCATATATCTCGTTATTATCCGTACAATAAAATTCATTATATCACATAGTAAGGGTACAATCTGCATAATAATCTTTATTATATATCTCATTGATTTTATTGAATGACTGTTGTTGTCCCTATTCTTATTATACAGTTCTCTCTGTGTAATACAGAAGGCAAACATGATCACATACACGGAGAAAAATGGTTTGCTACTATAGAGCCTACAAACAAATTTGTTGTCCTTGCAAAAATATTCGCTCCAGCAGCTAAGGCGTTAGTTCTGTCAACAAATTTGTTTATGTCAACGGAAAATTGTGGTTGTGTCAATCATTTTTCTTGCTCTTTCAGCTAATTTTTCTTGTAGGCGCTATAGTAACAGACCTGTTTGTTACACCAGCAATACTTTTTTCTCCTTGTATTAGCACACGGTCTAATTTTGCTGAGTCCCTTTTGCTGGAGTAGCAAATTGTGTGCTGTGACAGCAAACTATTTGTTATCACAGCAATTTTATTTTTAGCTACGAAAATGTTTGCTCCTCCAGCAGATTTTGGTATTATATATAGAATAGCGAACAAATTTTGCTGGAGAAGTCAACATTTTTTGCTGTCGCAGCTAAAAAGTCACTGTCATGGTTAACAAAATTATTATGAATAGTAAATAGATTGCTGTCACAGCAAAAAATTTTGCTGTCACAGAAAATTCTTTCTCCTCCGTTTAGCTGTTTTACTGTGATATTACATACGTGGACAGGTATCCGTAACCTCATCGGAATACCAGTATGTGTCTCTGTAGGATTTCGTGTACAACAGTTCAACCCATACAGGGTTCATCAATTGGCCCAATAATGGCACGTGACTGGACCACAAACGGCGTTATTCGCCCGTTAATGGCGTCCATCAATGGTCAATTGCTGGATGATAACGTGGTCCCAGTAATGGCAATAAATAATAGGCCATGTATAAAATTATTGTTTGGCCTAATAATGGGGCTAAATGATCCCGATTTATGGCCAGAAATTTTGGGATAATGTTCGAATGTCAGCCATCAATGGCAGATTACTGGGGCATAATAATAATTATATCCAATTGTGATATGACTGCGTTCCAGAATAGTCGGTTCAGTATTAGTTCAAATGAGTGGTCAAGTGTGACCCAAAACACTTTTTTGTTTTTGTTTCAGGAAAATTTATCATTCCAGTTTCCACGAGATCAGAAATGGATGTTTTTTTTTCTAAATAGATTTGTATGCTTGATATTTCCACAATCTCAAATGTAAAATTATACGAGTCAAAAGCACTCTCGATAAATCAGTTGAATTCAGTTGCTTATTCCTTCAAATTTTTTGTTATTTACATGAGAAAGTAATTGATTATCTATGTAAATAAGAATTCATTCGAATCATGTGAAATGTTTTTGATGAATGTGAATTATTTATTCAGCGTCATAGTAATAAGGCCAAAACAAACTTTTTTCACGGGTGATTACGAATACAATACATTCAACTTTGAAATCCATTTCACATAGTAATATACCATATTTCAGCTAGTAACGGGGAATCAATTGTTGGCCGTTTACCATAGCCGTACATCGGCTGATTATCGGCTGTTTTCATTGCTGACTTTCCTTATCAGCCAGTGGTGGGCCACACTTGTGCCAATGATGTGAATCCATTGTTGGCCATTTAATGGTATAGTCAATTATTGGCCGATTATTAGCTGTGTTCACATTATCGGGGTTTCCTGTATGGGAAGGGTGTACTAATTTTTCAGAAGATTGAATCCATTAGATTTTCCAATGAATCAGGGCAAGCTTATTGTCAATCTCCTCACCTTGTACTCGGAATAGCGCTAAAACTGACTTTGAGGGAAAAATAGGATCAAATCGCAGGATTCTGATCCTTTGAGGTTTAGGAAACAATAAAAACCATTGAAATTCATTATACACATCTTGATGATCCATGTTACATGACAGTTCATATCCATATTCGAGCATTGAATGTCCCCACACAGGGTAGTCTCGGTACCATTCTTTCGATCTTAATGATTCAAGTAACAAGTAACACAGTAACATTTCTCACCATATATCAATTATACACAAAATTTAATATAACACTGGAGGATATTTATCGACTTTGACTCACGTATAACTTTACAGAGTCATGAGCTTGAAATACTTTGCATCGTTGGCGTTTACATTGGCAGGGCTTCGGAGTCATTAATAACCGATACGGAGTGCTACGTTCTTGCCTCGCGTTAATTCGACGTATCGAATCGAACGACACCCCGCGCTCGTTAATCTTCTCTTCTCGATCCGTCATTCATAGCGATTCATTTCAAGAAGCACCGTTTTATTTTTTGTATTTATTTATTTTTTCCTACATCAGATAAATTCTCGATAAACGTCAAGAATGAACGTTGAAATGGCATTCAATTGATGATAAGAAGTAATAAACACGAAGTGGTTACTAATCGTTCTTCGTTCAAACGCTTAGTTTGATTTATAGAAGTAGTATTACATGTTAATGGGATGTAAGGAGAAAAAATAAATTGATCGTTTCAGTAGTTTTACATCGTGAACTTTTTATGTTCAAAATCGAAAGTTTGAGGTGAAGCCTAATTCGTGCTCTATTAGGATCAATCGATAAATGGCGATCAAGTACAATGTAGAATTAGGATCTGTTCGTGTAGGAAATTATTCCACTTTTCATTCAATTAATCTTGTTCTAATTGCACATTGGAATATTCTACGTATCATTATTTATGCGTCATTCGTACTGATGTTCTCATTTTTGATTGTAATGCAAAATCTAGAATTAAAATGAAGCTTTGCAAATTCAACCACAGTTGCAAATGGAAATTTACTTTATTTTTTCATTCAGAAGGTTGGTGGTACGGTGAAAAGCCTTAGGTACGTTTGATCATGTAAATAGAATTTTCTGAAGTGAACTATCTCTACAATCCAAGTGGAAATAACGTTGATAAAACTTGCCTTACACAGTTTCGAGAATCGTATTTGCTTTTTGCTTTTCGAAACAGATGAAACGATCTTGCAAACCAAAATAATTTGGAATCACTATAATTATCCGAAATAAATTGCTTTTGCACACGAAAATGTTAGAATAACCATTTGAAAATACCTATAATGAAACTAAGGATCATTAATCTTTGATGGTAATTTCGGTTCGCAGTGGCGACATTTGCCTTCTTTGTTGCTCTCATTTCTATCAGGTTCCCTTTAACTACCTCAATATCTTGCTCTTTCTCCTTGTGTCTTTTCTCAACCATCCTTTTCACTCATTCCTGTACTTTCTAGGATAATTAATGATCCAAAAAGCGATCTACTCACGGTTGTCTCGTTTCAGGGCAATCTTTTTCCGTCTCACTTTTCGCCTCCGGTACTTTAAAAAAATTTTTTCTCTCCTTTCTTACGGTTCATAGGTGCAGTTAGTTACGCGGATTAAAACGATTATACCTCAAGTGTCTGACCAAACGATGTTGTAAGAAGATTCTCATAATAATGCCGGAACACGACATAATTCATCTGGAAAAAAATTGTTGACGCGATGATAATGGCATCTGAAGACTCTCTTTGCTTCAATGGAAAAGAGTTGCTCATAGTGTTAATGACTGACACCTACCAGTGATTTTTATGAATCAATTTGATTTTAGAGATATGTTTTTTCACGTTCGGTAGGTTTCAAGATTTTAATTTATGATGCTTCATTTCTTGTTCGAGTTTGCTTCATTGTCATGTTTTGTTGTAAAATAGCAACCCTCATTATTTTTCTCTTGTGATTCAATGACGTTTAATTGAATTATATTTTTCGGTAATAACTCATTACGGAACATTCCATACTTGTCAAGGTGTATCGAATATTCATTCTCGTAGAAATTACTTGTGGCTGTTATGAGGCTTTTCAAGGGCCCAAGAAACAACTACTTGGAAATTTTCCCAAAATTTGATATCGTTGCGATTTGAATGATTCATTGAAACGAAATTTGAATCGAAAATTACAAAAAAAAAGTTGTCTTATGAATACCAATTTCTCTGAATTTTATACTAGAAATTTATGAGAAGTTCTAAAAAACTTATCTGGAAATTCGAAAACGAATTCGAAAACGTCTGGAATTTTGAAAAACAATATATTTATTCAGAAACAGAACGAAAAAGTCAGAAATGTTTAGACTATTGAATTCGCAAATATTCGATGATCATTTTGTTTCGATAAACCATCCAAACTTCAATAATATCCAATTTTAATGCATTCATCATTCCGAAACTAGATAGAGTTTATTCCATAATATGCTAGAAATGTTTGTGAATTTCGTCAAATTTCATAATGCACCCATGCAGTTAACAGACATATTTTTTAATTCAATTTACCTACAATATATACGTATGTGAAAAACACGTTCGAACCTTGAACATGAGATTTATTTTCTTGCAATTTTAATTTGAAGCAGTGTTTGCAAGGAATCTTTTAATAATGCACAATCGGAACAGCTGATTTAAAGGAAAAGCTTTATTCAATAATTTGACATTAAAATATGTTGTGAATAAAACTCTTATCAGGAGATAATTTCAGTAGATAAAAATATAGACCACATTCAGAGAGAAAGTCCAATTAGACTGTTCAAACATTGAAAAATTTAATCACTTTCAAAATCAACTCGGCTGATCTGACCTCTGTTTATTCTTTGATAATTGTCGTTCGATAATCATTACATACCACTAGATTTGAAATTCGATGAACGATTCATGTAATTCACAAATCATTGTACATTCTAGATTGAATATAGAACAATGAACACCAAAATACATCTAAAAAGAAACCTCTTTCACAATTTTACTCATACAATTTTCTTTCGGTTCAATAGCGAAAGGATTACACGATTCTAAGGAATGCAAATATAAGAGGAAAAAAAATGAAGAAGACCATCTCCAAAGATTTGCATAGAGGTATACCAGGTGTCAAAGAAGATTTCTTTTTTCATGTACATAGGCAAGACGTCGATCTCTAATTATCTGGAAACAGCGAAGAAACCCTTTTTCGATCATAAACAAATGCACGAACAATAACGGGGGTTGCCTCTATTGTACTAATTTTTTTCGTTTTAACACGTTCGATGATTGGTTAGTATTATAACATGTCGCAGTCGCAAGCTTCTTCTTTCGTAAGATCAAGCGATCTTCTGGCTGAATACGGAAGCAACGAAAGCTGGAATTTCCGGTTGATTCGGCACGCTAACGATGGGGTGTCAGCACCCCTGCGGGGATAACACACGGTCTCTCTTGAGCTCGAGAGACTTTTTCAAGCACATTCTCTGCGCTTCTTCGCCGCAACTATTCTATTCTATTGAAAACGGTACAGCAATAGCCACTAAATCTATGTGTATGTATTTAGTCGATAATTTGCACAATAATGGACCGTGCAACGGTGACGAACAAATTAACGAGAAAACCGTTGAATGACGCGCGTCCAATCCCACCCTATAAATGTGTGTACAAACGTAACAACTAAATCTATACGAATTTTTATCCTCTCTTCACGTTCTATTTACAGAATTTTCATCTTACATAAATGGCTATTCTGCGTTTTTTTTACACATCAGGCAAGATTAGTGCACATGTTTTTTCTTCGTCATTTCTCTTCTTGCTGCATCTTTTAATTAAATTTATACCTATAATTATACCTTAAAATACTGAAGTAAACTATGATAGATTCAGTGAGTCTGTATTAGATTTATGTTGTTGAAGTTTGAATGGTTTCTAGAAACGAAACGAAAATTTGGATTCATATAATTGGAACTGGAAAAAGCGTTTACAAAATGTTCTGCAAGATTTTGAGTCCTTCAACGACTTGGTATTTTGTTTTTTGATTACTAATTCGTTGCAATAAACGATTCAAACTTCAGCAATATTTAGATTTTATGTAAAATCCACATTGCAATCACAGCATTATTTTTCACTTGATTTTCCAATGAGCGATTTGGTCTATATACGTTTGCATTGATAATGCCATTTTAAGATAACAAGAAGTCGATAAAAGGTCTTCCCTTGCGTTTTCTTGACCTACGAATCAAATCGAATCCAACTCAAGTGACAAAAAAATTAAATAAACGACTCATAAACATGCTTAGCACATTTGACAAAAACGGTTTCGGATAATTGATTCCAATGGACATGCATAAAATATTTCACAGCATCTACTTGAAATGGTTTTGAATATTTCATGTATCATCATATTCAATAAACCCATTATTTTATTAGCACAATAGGGGGTATACCAATCGGTGCAAGTGTGATTTCTCTAGAGTTGCGATATCCCTGCATTTGATAATCCCGTACTTGTATTAAATTGACAAAATTTGAGTAACTGTGGATAGGATTTTGAATTCACTAGTAAAATCTAGAAACACTTCGGTACATCGGGATATCAGAAATCTTGAATTCTAAGTATTGTTGTGCCTTCGAGAAAATGACGCTTCCGGGCAGTGATATTCTATCAACACAGATAATATTGATCGTGTTTCAGAAAAAGGGGAAATATTATTCACGTTTATTATTGTTCGAGATCTATAGATCTATACAATGAGTTCGACATAGTTATGAACAATGTTCTATACATGTGATTTTAAGATATTAACAGATAAATAAAGTAATAGTGTGAATCGTGTACATACAGTTAGGTTGATCTAATGTTATCACAGGAATAAAAAAGAGTACATACAAAGTACAGTGAATTTAATATTAGAATATGACTTCCATCAGCCAAACAGAAACTCAATGAATATATTAGGGACTCAAGTCTCGTTGAAGACTATTTTCAAGTATTTGTACATTTTTGTAGTTATCCATTTATCAGGATTAGTCAACATAGTAAGCCATGCTTCTTTCGCCACTTTTGGGTTACATTCGTTACCAATGATATCATCCCTAGGAACGCTAAGGGAGGGACACTCCACTAAGATATGGAACAACATATGATGATGAAGTATGGGACTATAACATCGGTGACAGCTTCTATTGTTCTGTGTATAATACACTTCCGAATCTATAATCACTCTTGGGTTTATATTATTTATTAAACGTAACTGTGCTACAAGAGCTCTCAATGGGGCTTTGATTTTAAGTTCCAGCTATTTTTGAGGCCCTTGAGATATCCTTAGATGTGGTAAAATCTGTAAGGTGGAGGATCCGCTAACCTTTGATAAATCTAAAAAAAGGGAAATATGTGCGCTATATTTCCCATTATTCTGAGAAATCGGTCTTTTGGAATCTTGATGGCACTCGCCACTGAGAGGAAGGGTTTAGTTGAACATCGGACAGCTGAGAAATTTAGCCATCGCTTCAAGTAAAAATTTAGTTGTCCAAAATAAATTTCATTTGTCATAGTCAATCCTACTGGGAAGAGTTTTCAATATGGAATCTGATCAAAAGGACTCAAATTCAATCCCGTCTAATTCAATTCTATCTAGATTTCTACGAGAGGACTTTTATATTCCGCTGGAATTTATTATTTCATTACATTTTAGACAACTTAACTTTCATACATAAGTAAATTTATAAATTCGAGCTGTCTCAGTTGTGTACATACCTTTCCTTCAGTGTGATATTGGAAATGATGCCTGCTGCGCTTGCATTGTCCTAATCTTAACGATCGCTCTGCTTGTATTTTTTCAACTTGGTGGTTCACGACACTTGCTCTGTTCGCACTTTAATAGGCTGATGGCGCTGGCTTTGCTTGCGTTCAATCTTCATAATTTATGGTGCTTGTATTGAAGACTCCAAGCATCGCGGTTGACGTTCGGAATCCAGAAAAAGATTTTTAAGCGAATCCGGAAGAACATCTTGATGTGAATAATGCAGAACCCGAACACAAGAACCAGATCGGTTTCCGCATAGATCCGAATTAGGCTCCGAGTTCTATCCGAATGTATAAGCTAGAATATCCGGTCATCGGATTTTCATTTTGATCATGTTTTCCGGTGAAGTGATACATGGCTATAATTGCATTCACCTAAAAGACGCGATGTTTTGTGAACAATTACGAAGAAATCCTATAAGCTTCTTCAAATAGCCAAAGGATCCATCGATTTTAGAAAACTGGCTCTTCGGATGTATGATTTTGGCATGCAAATACTGATAAGAAGGTTTTCCTCGTCTTTACAAAGTTTTTTCACTGTTTTCATACTTTTTCCCCATTTTTCTCTCATCCTTTCCTCAAAAACATGGAAAAAAATACGAAAATGTTTCAAGCCTGAGGAAATGGGTCCAGTAATTCTCGGCATATCTAAACCCACCACAGAATTTCGATTTTATGCGCTGTGAAGAAGAATGAAACGCATTATATCTGACTATGGCACATGTCAAGGGTGACTCTGCTACATACGTGAGGTCATATCATGTCATTTTTTGGGAATCGTTTCTTCTTTGGAGAAATTTCGTCTTTCCTCATACGCAGTTTAGATTCTATTTCTTTCTACGATCGCTAAATGTTTTATCATTACAACGAGAAGAGAAGAACAATAAATAGCTGTTCTCCTCAAAGAACCACGAACCCAACAAATGGTCTGTTCTCATTCTATTTCCTGGTTCTCAATTTTCTTATATCAGTGTCAATTCATAGACCACCCACGTAGTACGTGGTAATAATCTGTACAGGTATACACAGATATTTAATCGTATTTGAATGAATTCAAGGTAAAATCTATCATAAAAAACAAATATTAACCTGTTCCGAGTACATTGAAAATTAACAGAGATAAAGTTATACTCCACAAACGATTTCCTGCTCACTATTAGATTTTTACGATCCATCGCAAACAAACACAAAATCCAGTACGACGAATTCCAACTTCGCAATAAGAAATCAGTGTCCCAGATTCCATGAATACAGGAATTACACGAACTATGGGGAATATATATCCGTTCTTCCATCAATATTTAATCGTGGCTAACAAGATGGCGGCATAGTAGAGGTACGTAGGTATGCTCGCCACCCGTACGAGCTATAAAGGCATTAGGGGCCGTAATACAACGCTTATACGTATACATTCTCTATAGTACCATGTGCCATCTTATGATGTATATCCGTGTACGACCCGGGAAAAGAAAATATATATGTATATACGTATATGTGTGTAAATAGTCCGGCCTTGTGGCATTTGTGAGCCTGAGAATTGTCAATCGAAGGTGTCAAGAAATGAGAGAATGTCTCTCGAGGCGCGGCTTGTCAAACATCCTTCCTTTAGTTGAAACCGCTTACGCTCGTATGAGCTAGTGTAATTACAAACGCGAGCGATTATATGCTCCGTGAAGAACGGAATGCGTATGTATGTTTTTCATATTCAAGTTTTATAAGTTCCACTCATGCGAGAGAGGAATTGATTCGTCGAATTATTCGATGCTCCTGCATCTGTCTTATAGAATCTATATAGATATTGTACGTGTTGGTGATATCGTGTTCATTTCTCATGCGCAATTTGTAGTCAGTGTAGTATATTAATTGTTTTTTAATTAAATTATGATTCTAGAAATTGATTAAAATTTATTTTTAATATGATACGTGCAGACAAACAATCATCTCACATCGTTATTGAAATCACAAAGATCATTGTACTAGTTACATGTAAGCAGTGACAGAATGTCGGTCTATTGTGAAGAAAGGTTCATACATTTTTACTAAGGTCATCATTATAATGTCACAGTTCACTATCCTAACATTTCGCTGTCTGGAATAATAATGTTCAACATTACGAAATATGAGCCCGCATTTAAAGGAAAGGTTATTGTATTTAAGAAAATGTTATCATATAAAATAATATTTGATGATGCTCTCACGTAATCTTATTAAAAGATTTTCAATAGATAAGGGAACTTTTGTTGAGTTATCTAAGTATATTAATCATAAATAGAATCAGATGTAACTAATAACTTAAAAGATGAAAGTTGAACTTTCACGCAGATTGAGTGGTGCAGCTGTACATTTCGCAACATCCTGCCATTTTGGCACTGATAATACACTAGTGATGTATGTATTGCTCTGTGGTGTCTGCAACTTCCACTTGGTTTTATTACACAACTGAAAACACTATAGTAATTTTTTGATAAGAGACTGGAAGATTAGGTGTGAAAGGAGAGAAAAGTAGGTATGTTAATGCGGAAAAAGAATTCAATATCAAAATTAATATTACGAAGAATTCATATTGAGTGAATGCAATTGCATAAACAAATAAGATGTGCATAGAAATTTTATAAAATTTTGTGATGTTCTATCGAAAATTTTATGTATGAATTTTTATATATTTTTCACGTAAACCCTGCAAAAACTAATTTGCTTATCGATTTAATTTTATAGACAACACTGAGAAAAAGGGTTCAATTGGATATTGGACAGCTGGGAATTTTAGTTGTTCTAAATAAAAATTTGTCACAGCTGAATTTTTTATTTACCTTGAATAAATTGTTTTATTCACAATTTCAGACAACTGAATTTTTTTGTACACCAGTTGATTTTGATTGTCGCAGCTATAGCACGGAAAAAAATGAACTGTTAATTTTACCGGAATTCCGGTTACTATATGGACAGCAAGGAATATCTGTGACTTTTACTGGAATCCTTGTTAAATTTACCGGAGCCCTTGTTAAATTTGCCGGAGACTTGATTCATTTAACTAGAATTCCGGTTGAAATAGCAGTAATTCTTGCTGTCCATATATTAACCGGAGTATTTTTTTCAGTGTAAGTACCTTTCTGTCAATGAATTTTGAAATTTCGTCTTCTAAATTGTATCTTAATCAATTCGAAGAGGTATCGAAAAGCATTTAAGCACGTTCCCAGCGAACACTCATGAGAGAAAGAGCTCTGTAAGATGTATTTTGAAAGTGCTCTTTCGATGTTAAGTTATTGTTCTCTAAATACACCCACAGAAAGGTTTTCTTATTGTAATAAAAATGTTATCATTATGAGAAAATTTTCTTCTCAACATAAGGACAATCTTAATTTTTCTTCTCTTGGCGTGAAAATATTGAATCTTGGATCAAGCAAAATAGTCTTGAGATCACCATAAGCGTTTTTCAAATAAGACTTAGAGATTAAAGGTAACGAAATCTTTTTCTTTTACCCAGTAAACATTTTGTATCTTGCGATATATTTTAGACATTGTTCATTAGATTCATTGAACATATTGTTCACTAGGTTCCAATTGAAGTGGAATGCCTGCAAGACCAAAGAAATGATCTACTCAGCTTTAGGTGAAAATGTTGTATCTTGATGTACATCCTTGCACAAAGGGGTTCCAAAGTTTCGGAAATACGATTTTCATTCATCTTCAAAAGAAAGAAGAACATGGAAAACCGAAGAAGATTCAAGACGATGAATTGAAACAACTTTCAGCGAAAACAATCCTTGTCACACTCAAACAGAATTTGTGAATGCACTTGGAGTGACCCAAGCAAGACGTCTACATTAGTTTGGTATGATTTAAAAGAAAGGTGAGGAGATTCCGTATGTACTCAGTTCTGTGAATAAAAAGACATGCCTCGACCCAATTATGTGCCAAGATTTTGTCAAGGTTCGAGAGCTTTTCGGACAAAATAATGAAGACTTTTAATGGAAAATGGATGTTGTATGATGATGCTAAGAGACAAAAATTATGAGTTTATTCACATGAGCCATTGAGCAGCCTCGCGAAAGCAAATATTTCCCGTACATGAAACTAAACTACACTGAAAGCAAGAAAGCGTAAGAATTACAATCTTTATTAACGGATCATGGAATATAATCACTCCACATTAGTTCAATGAATTACTATTTGAATAGTAATCTATTGAACTAATGTTGACCCCCGCGATGTATTCACCCCTTCAATAAAGATTGTAATTTTCACGCTTTTTTTTTCTCTTGGTGTATGCATTGAAGTAAAATGAAAATGAAAAGTACGGTAGAGCGTAAGAGAAACGTCAATAATAGGCGAGCACAGAGTAAATAAAGCGGATTTGAAGAGTATGTGAAGCGCAGTTTGATGCATGCAGAATATAAACAATGCGAGAGAATCGTCCACAAAAGAATCTTGAAAGAAAAATTTTGATGCCTTAGCGAGATTTGAACCAACTTTTGCAGTCCAGCGTTTTATTTATCGAGCCATAGATTGTCAACAACTCGAAACTATTTTTCTTCTTTCGAACGGAATACACAAAATGAAAAATGTGAAAACTAAGTGAAACTATCTCTAATATTGTGAGACTATATTGTTTTTTATTTGTTTTTTCATTTTATTCTTTCATAACTTGACGACATATTTCCCAATAATTTCACAATGGTGACTTGGATTATCAATGAAATGAAATCTATCTTGCCGTGTGATGTTTTATAAAAATTGTGTTCAGAATTCGATTGAAAGTAATGACGAAGTGAAGCACAAGTAGAAAAAGGAGAAGAAGAAAAGAAGAGATGGAGGTGTGATAAAAAATTGTGCGGGAGATATGGGATGTATTAGTTACGTTGGAATAAAGTGGTTAACTGAAGAACTGCATGAGGCCAGTTCACTCCACCGACTAATTACTCTTGATGATAAATCGAATACGATTTATACATTATTTTTCTGTACAGAAAAATAAAAATTCAAAACTTGCCGATTATGAATTATACCACTCGAGGTGTAATGAAACTCGTCTCCTGTATCTTAAGACACACAAGTTTATAAGAAAAATTTTTTCATAATCTTTAAGTGTTGAGGGAAAATTCTTAAGAAGTCTTTTGATCATCCGATAAAACGTGAATAATAAATGTGTTAGGGATTTTGAGAATATAAGAATATAAGTGGATTGATTTTTCAAATTTCGTATCCAAGACGTGATTCAAAACATGTGCAATTTTTTATTTACTACCAAATTGACTGTGTTAAAAATTGCAGTATGATGAAGTCAATATGTGGTTTCTTGTAGGTTTTGTCATGCAAAATTCAAATTGGAAACTGTATTCCTCTCATCATATCTCAGACTCGTACACTTGTCGGGTCAAGAGAAGATTAATACTGTACTCGAAGATTACAAAATAACACAGTACATTGAGTTTAACTGCAATCACAAATCATCATCACGTACTGTAATCATAAATATAATTTCACAAGTATGAAATTACGTCAGTTTATTCTATTATTTTCGACATTCAACTCTCCAGCTTCTCACGAATACTTTCTTTTTCCAAGAGAATATGTTTTTAAGTTCAATTGTATATGAATCTTGATGAAAATCAAGTGTCGCCCATCATTAATTAGGATTTTTTAACAAAATCCATTCTTTTATAGAAAAATTACAATACATAGTTTTGATGAATTCATACAAAGTATTGATAAGAATTCGATTGAACTTGTTGAAAAAAATAATCAATTCTTTTAAGAACTTTCATCAATACTTATAAGAATCCGGGTGGAAAAATTTTCGAAAGTATATATAATTTATATACAATTTGATATAGGTTATGTATGAATTATATATAAACTGTGAGGAATTATGCACTGCAGCCCAAAAGTTTGGAATCACCTATTGAAAAAAAGCTATATCTTGAAAATTTGAGATATCACCGAAAAGAAACACATCTCAAAAATTTTCTGTGTATAGAACAATCTCACACACAATTGATATTTTCAAATTTATACTTCTTCTTCCAAAAACTGACTTGTTGTAAACTAAAAAACAGTTTTAAAGTTAAAAAAATGATCTGTACAACGTTGATTATTAATCAAAAATGCGGCGATTGCTTGTCGAGGAGCAACAGTTTGAATCAGCAGAGATAAAATGGAAAAAAAACCCTCCACTGTATTCCCATGTGAATAGGAATGTTCGATATTTTTGTATGAAATATGTATTGAAAAATATCAATTCAAATTCCATAAAAATTTCCAGAATTTTTCCACCCGGATCAGAACGGTGTTTTCATTTTTTTCCCATGAGGTCTTTCCGCTGAGATATAGAACTTCAAAGATTGAGCTTTGTTCAACAGATGATTCCAAACTTTTGGCCGACATTATGTATACATTATATATCATTTTGAAAAATTTCTCACTCTGGCGGGGAGCGTCTCACTACACTGAGAAAACAGTATTCCAAATGTTCTCCAACCAAATAAAGTTTTTTAACTATTAACAAATCTTATTTGACCCAAAGATGGTTTGTTTATGATTAACCCGTTAAGGACCAAACGTCTGTTTTTTCACCACCTTTTTCAACGACATTTTACGCTGTCGAATCGATTGTCAAAAAATTTGCGGATAATTATTTTCGATGTAAAATTATCTGAACTTTCAGAATATGGAAGCAGATTTTCGAAAAAATGCGAACTGGGAATGTTATAATCGTTTAAATAGAAAAAAACACGAATTTTCGATTGCGAAAAATTATTATCCGTTTATTTTCGTCTCGAATTAGGGGAGACATACATCTACGGGATGAAATTTCTGCGTCCATGGACCCTGAGCTTCAAAGTATGTGAGATGGTTTGTCGAAATTCAAGATGGCGACACTCAATATGGCGGCTAGAAACCAACATAGTTTTGCTTTTTCTTATTTTTCGTATTTGAGCAATATTCCTGAATGAATTCGATGTACACACACGTATTATTAGGTTTTTGGGGTCACTGATCACGAATCCAGGGTCAGATTTGCCAAATTCAATATGGCGGCTCCAAAATGGCGGCCTAAAATTGTTGAAACTGTACGATTCCCATGAAAATCAGTACATGGGGGGTTTCGGGATCCCTGATGACTAAGCGGAGGTCAGATTCTATGAATTCAAAATGGCGGTTCGAATATAGCAGCAAGAAGTCTCAATTTCCGTTCCTCCAGTTTTTTGTCAATTTATCGATATTTTCCTCCTCACATAGATGGATCTGAGTATTCTTCGGATCACTGAATACAAATTTAGTGTCAGATCTGTTGAATACAATATGGCGGAGCCAATATGGCTTCGGAAGAGTACTGAAATTGTCTCATTTTTCAATTGTTTTCTGCCGTCGACGTGTTTTCTTCGCAGTTGCTCGACTGTCATTACATATTTCGTTGTCTCTCCAATTTTTCACAGTTTCATCTTTTCCCTTTTAGATTCTTATCTTCATATGTTATTCTTGAGCATCCTGAAGGAAACCCAAGTTCATTCTTCGGATGTAATCAAAACCGTCAATTGTTTCAGATTCGCAATTTTTCGTTTCTGATACAAAAAATAAGGAAAAATTGAAGCAAAAAAAAAGACTCTCGTAAATGTTTACCTCCACGTGGTGAGAGTTGGGCAACGGCGATCAACACATGGACGGCAGAAAACACTTAAAAAATGAGACAATTTCAGTACTCTTCCGAAGCCATATTGGTTCCGCCATATTGTATTTAACAGATCTGACACTAAATTTGTATTCAGTGATCCGAAGAATACTCAGATCCATCTATGTGAGGAGGAAAATATCGATAAATTGACAAAAAACTGGAGGAACGGAAATTGAGACTTCTTGCTGCCATATTCGAACCGCCATTTTGAATTCATAGAATCTGACCTCCGCTTAGTCATCAGGGATCCCGAAACCCCCCATGTACTGATTTTCATGGGAATCGTACAGTTTCAACAATTTTAGGCCGCCATTTTGGAGCCACCATATTGAATTTGGCAAATCTGACCCCGGATTCGTGATCAGCGACCCCAAAAACCTAATAATACGTGTGTGTACATCGAATTCATTCAGGAATATTGCTCAAATACGAAAAATAAGAAAAAGCAAAAATATGTTGGTTTCTAGCCGCCATATTGAGTGTCGCCATCTTGAATTTCGAAAAACCATCTCACATACTTTGAAGTTCAGGGTCCATGGACGCAGAAATTTCATCCCCCTAGATGTATGTCTCCCCTAATTCGACACAAAAATCAACGGATAATAATTTTTTGCAATCGAAAATTCGTGTTTTTTTCTATTTAAACGATTATAACATTCCCAGTTCGCATTTTTTCGAAAATCTGCTTCCATATTCTGAAAGTTCAGATAATTTTACATCGAAAATAATTATTCGCAAATTTTTTGACAATCGATTCGACAGCGTAAAATGTCGTTGAAAAAGGTGTTGAAAAAACGGACGTTTGGTCCTTAAGGGGTTAATAAGTCTCCTTTGTCACAAACAAACTCTCCTCTCAGTTTAGTGATGTAGATTCTTGAAAGAATCGATTCTTTTTTATAGAAAAACTATATCATGTCAGAACATTTTGTTCATGAACCGTCTGTGTATCAAATGTTAGAAATTACGTGTAGAAAAGCCCTGATTAAACTGATCAAAATGCTATGTAGGATAATCAAATAGTAATTATCCTCACTAATTCCTTTGTACAATCTTTTCGCAAGATTTGAATGTTTTCTCAAGCGTGTATAATATGATAATCGAACTGAGAAGTATTTTTCTAGAATAAATCAATAATTATTCATGAAAGTAGGAAGATGAATTTTAGTAATTATCGGACCCAGATGTTTCGTAGTACATATTTTATTTTCGAAAGTCACACATGAAATTTCAGAAAACAAATGCTCTTGTTAGCAACGCAACAGGTGAATTTTTTTGTAGAAATTATCGATACCATTAAGGTAATTGACATCCTTGGACTGTGTGTTATTCTTTGACATCTCTAAATAGGTTCTCAGAAATATCAATGTATCTAGATTTGAAATTTCTTCAATTATGTTAATGTTAGAGATTTTTTGTGCAAAAGGCAAATACTCTTCCCAATGTCAATGTGATCAGAAACGCAGTCACGTCTAGTTTACTAAGATTGAAGCCCGAGGCGATGAAGTTTCAAACAAGGTAGCGAAAATTGTTCTGGACATCCTTCCTTGAATTGCCACTTCTTTTTATTCTTCTGAGTTCAAGAGACGCGGAGATTGGATTTTGAGAACAGTGATGATTGAAATGATTTGGAAGAGAATATTATGGATATTAGGAAGGAGTCTTGAAATTACTTAGAAAAATTATGGTATCAAAATGTACATGAATTGATTATAATTCTTATGGAATTCGAGCAAACTTGTTGATAAGTTTGATAATCATCTGGGAATTTTGTTGTAACGACGACGGCAACACAAGAAGTCTATTCTTTATTTCTGTATTCTCAAATGACTCTATTCCTAAATGTCTCTATTCTCAAATGAATATATTCCCAAATATGACTAATTCTGAATATCTCTATTGTTGAAAATTTCTAGTCTATATGTTTTTTGTTTCATATATCAAATAATAGAGATTTGTAAGTTATTTAAGAATAAAGAGAAAAAACAATACAGTTCTTGTTCTGCCACGACAACTAGTCCTATTTCACGAATTTTTAATATTTGATCAGCCCATGGTACAGAAAAATTTGAATCCGAGAAAGAAAGATGTTTTCAATTCCAGCAGATAAATTCGTTCATTGTTGAAATATCTGTACAGTGAATGAAACTCTGAAGTTTGAATGTTCCCGAAGTTTTCATCGTTTATTGAAACCAATTGGTGATCGAATGACGACATAGTCAGTTGTTCAAGACTCAAAATCTTGCAACACTTTCTTCAAACGATGTTTCCAGTTCCAGGAAGTTGATTTGAGATAATATCCACCGATGATTTATCAGATTTCGTGAGTTTGAGTTTCCGTTTCGTTTCTTTAAACGATGCAAACTTCGAGAATATTAGGACTCCACATTTTTTTTGCATGTAATAGCATCTAATTTGTCTGAAGAATATTAGCTTAGCAGTACGGAAGATATTTTTGGAGAGTTGGACAATCGGAAAAACTGACCAATGAAAACTTGAAGTTTTCGAAATGTGGTGTTATAGAAGGATGCTCAGAATAAAATGGATAGGGAAAGTAAAAATTGTAGAAGTACTTGAGAAGGTAAATGAAAAAATAAATCTTCTTGATTTGATGGGACACACGTTGAGGCATGATAGTTGATTGAAAACAATATTGGAAGGAAGAATGAATGGTAAAACTTGTAAAGTTAGACCTAGATTAAGTTATATAAAGCAAATTAAACAAGATAAGGGCTGTCGTAGATATATAGAAATTAAGCGTTTAGCGGATAATAGACAGGATTGGATCTAATATGAGAAATATTTCCAAGAGAATATTAGGGGTGAGAATTTCTCAAACTGATGATACATAATTCATATAGTCAGAAACAAGTAGTTCTAGCCGTGTTATCATTCACGTTATTCGGTTTACTAAATACCAACTGAGTTCAGCTTAATGAATTTAAGTAAATATTATTAATCTGTCCAATATAACAAGACATCGTTGCTGCGGTGAAAATGATTTTTATAAGGAAGAGAAATGATCTTTAAATTCCTTGGAGTGAATTCTTACTCCAATAGAGTGAAGGTTCAACTCGGTTTGAAGAGTGAAATCCTCACTTCAAGAGAGTTAAAATTCACTCTTTTGGAGTGAAAACTCACTCTTTTTGGATTTGCAGTATTTTCCTTGTTTTGGAGTGGACTTTCACTCCAAGAAATTCAAAGAGTGTATAATAATCTGACCCAAATCTGATTTTTCAACTCTATTCTACTCTAATCAGAGCACCATAAAAGACAACCCCGTTCAATCCTAACTCGAACATCATCAAGCATGCGTCAGTTAGGCATACCTTAGGATAAACATCCCTTATGAGCGATTGGACAAATTTCTAATCAGGGTGTTAGAACTCATAATTTCAGAATTGAAATATTTCGCAGTTATGAATTGAAAAAAAACTAATAATCATAATAAATGATTCAAATTAAAGTAGATCCATAGAGAATTTTTTATAATAAGTGGATAAGAAACAGCCATATCAATTTCAAGTAATTAAATTTAATTAAAAAATGAATTAACACAAGAGATATAAATTATTCTCTTCTCATATATTGACATCGCGTGGTTCATAAATTTGATTATTTTACAGCAAGGATGGTTGTAATTAGGAAGCTTTTTGTAGGATAACACTTGTCCGTGGTACGTATTTCCTTCATCTACTTCTTTTCGTATTCCGTTTTTCCTGTTTCTTTTCTTCTTCCTTCGTTCAGGTGTTTATACGAGTATCTATACACGTGTTCCTCTACGTCACTTACACATCAAAAATGGCGTATATGGTTGCTTGTGGTACAAATTGCAGGTAATTGTAGTCCAGCGTTCTCCACTACTATATACACCGAGTTGCTGCTGCTGTTCTTGCCGTTGAGCTGCTGAGCAGAGGACCACTCAGAGAGCGAACAAGATCAAGAATATACTGAGGGCTGGTCGAAGTCGAGAGCGTGTGAAACTGCGAATTTTATGATTTACTAACGTGATCCCTTATATGTACACAGGTACGTGCATGTGTTTATGCACGTATATAAAAGTATGTATGGATCTTTGAAGGAAGATGTGTTTGTTCGGTCGTTCGATGCGCCTCGGCACGAGATACGCCCTTTGCATATGGCGAAGGTACATCACAAACGAAGTTAGGTATAGGTAATTGCACACAACTATGGACTGGATCGTATTCTGTGCAATTTATTATTTTCGCTGGCTTAATGGATAAGGTGAGGTTGACCGCACACATCGAATACTTGAATCCTCTGTTATATATACTAATATTCAATGAACAAAATTCATTCTCAAACAATAAACAATTTTACATGCTGCTATCGAGTTATATTATACGAAAAAGAATGTTTTTCGTAAATCATCCCTCTCATTAATAAATTAAGGACATGTATGCTGTGAATACTGTTAATTTTATTCCTGCGTGTTCTTAGCTGATGTAATCTGGTTGTGTACAAGAAGAATTTTGTTGTTTGTATGATGTTGTTTGTTTGATAATCGCACATAATAACTCGTAAATTTTCATGCAAAAATGTTCAATAGAAAATTGTGATTCAATTATATGATGCATATTTTGAATTCAAGTCCAATTCCATTTTGAGGCGTTACACCTATTTGAATGGTCGGAAATTATACTTTTTTTTTTGGGAAATTTCTTTGTCGTGATGCCATGAAACAATCAAAATAAAATGTTGAGAGTTTATTATACATATCATAGAGCATATAAAACAATTTATCTTCAATTTGCTTCATCCAAAATGGCAACAGTACAGACATTTAAAGTATTATAAATTTTTTTTGCAAGGGATCTGCGGCCTTATAAATTCAATTTTTCATGTACACTTAGAAGAGTCAAAAAATTTTTTCCATAACCTACATCAAATTTATCAACAAAGTTCCACTTTTTTTTAAACGAAAAATTGACTTTTGAATATTGATAAAAAATGTGAATGTTGATGAATCCATTAAATTGTGTGTGCTACTTCTTCAAATCTATCTCGAAAGCTATAGTTGAAATTTTAAGTCGATCGGATGAAGATTACAAGAGTTATTTGTAAAATGAAGCTAAAATTGGCAGCCATAAAGCTAGCGGCCGATTGTTGTAATTTTGTATTGAACACCTGAGAAATCGATCAAATAGCATCCCAGTAAACATTCCAGATGCTTGAATCCTCAATAAACATTTGATGTAAAAAGTTATAACAATCGGCTGCCAGCTGTCAGTTTCAGCTTCATATTTGTAAGCCCGTGTTAAAGAACATGGTTCCGAGATAATCATGTTTGAAGTTTTGTGACTATACAGCTGTACACGGAGAGAATAATCCATCCATTTTTCATGTAAAACACAATATTTTTTACTGTGCTCCATATCAACGCCAGACCGAGTTTTGATTTTGATGAAATTTTATATTTCCACACAGTAAAATAATTCCCCGTACGGATTATACCCTGTTCAAAATGTCTTTGAATTTAATATATTTTTCATGTAGATAAAAATTTTCATGTAAATGAAATTTCCAATTCTTGGTGATTGAAATGAGAATTCATTTACACGCAACTGAATTTTCGAATTTTTGCTATATTATGTCATACATTAATATATATTTTCGTAACTGAAATTTCATTCAAATGTCATTGAAATTTCAATAAATTTTTCAGTTACGTGAATAACTTTTGCTTCCAGTACATGTAATTGGAAGTTCAATCAGAAATTTCTAATAGTGTATGTACACGGAGAGAAATTTATTTGGAAAGATTACCATTTTATTCGTGAACTAGAACTATTTGGAAAAATCAGACAATAATTTATAGCATAACTCCTAATCATTGCCAGCTGTGATGGTGAAAATCCAAATTAATCTCGATTTTTACCATCACAACTGGCAATAATTAGGAATTATATTATAAATTATTGTCTGGTTTTGCCGAATAATTCTAGTTTACGAATAAAATGGTAATTTTTCCAAATACATTCCTCTCCGTGTACGTTTTCCAATTCACACAGTAAGAATTCCTGTGATGAAATTCAGAGATTGATGGATTTTCAGGAAAATTTCTTATTCAGTGAATATTACACTGGACATCATTATAAATTACTGTGGGGTTTTCTAGAATTAGATAAAAATACCATAATTTTTCTTGTCAATTCCAATCTGGTCCGTGGATAGTGAGCTACCACAGTAATTTCAACTGCATTTTTCTCTCCGTGCAGACTGACCACTCAATTACATTTTAGCACCTCCCTGTACCAGCGCCATCTATACTTAGTACGAGTAACATTTACAACAGTATCGAATGAGCTAAACAACCCCAAACTGCTACTATAGACGTTGTCAAAAGCGTTCCAAAGCGTTTCGGAGCACCTGAGATTCAGCAATAAAGAAAAAATCATAAAGTCAGCAGTCTTGTAACTGGTTTGATCAAATCCTTTATTCCTGTCTATTATCCGCCAAACCTTCATAGTTATATATAACACATGTGTAAAAGATATGTTGGATCTCTCATATATCCAGAGTATTTACAATTTATATACATTGATTCATACAGTCAAACCACGCTGTAAAATAAAGCTGGAGATTCACTGCGCCTTGATACTGGAAAATTCTAATAAATTCATTTTCCAGTACATCCACACGGAAAAAATGATATAGTTAGGAGAACTAAAAACAATTGGCTATTGACGGGTTGGTTGTGAGAACTATTCGTTTAGGCGAGACAACTTTTGTATGGTCACTACATCTCGATAGATTTGGTTATGGCGTTGATATAATATGGTAAGACTTGTTCGGTTATGATAACCAAACGGTTGGTTATAGTAACCAAATTAATTTCGTCATCTCAATGTGGATTCATTTATGAGATTTTCAACTGTTTTCATAAATTTGATTAGAAATAAAAAAGACATCCCGTAGGAAAAATTTCTGGGATAAAATCTACACGGAGAAAAATGCAGTTAGGGAATCTTTGATAGAAAATTGGAGAATATTTCTTCAAATCTGTGAATATTTGTTAAGATCTGAGAGTATTTCTTGAGTTCGTATGTAAGTATGTTACATACCTAATTAGATTATAGTGTAGTTCTGATTGCAATCATTGGAATATTTTAATTTGATTTTGAATATTTCTCAACCAACATTATCACCTTACATGGAAAAAGTAAAACTGAAATATACTTCTTTGTTAATTAAAAATTTGTATTCATGAATATAATTTATGGAAAATGTGAAAAAACCCCTGTCTTTGTATTTTTATACCCTGAGTTCTTTCAAGGAACCTGAATGAATTTGATTTGTAATTGCACATAGAAAATCAACGTTTTCATGATTATTCCAAAGCAATATCCCTTGATACAAACGTTTTATTGGCTCAAATGTTTCTGCCATTTGTGATTTCAGTTTCAACCCAACTTAAACTTCATTTGACACATTTTGTTGAACGTAATAATTATACAAAAACGATCCAAGTCTGAATGTTGGAGTTTGAAGAATTATTTTTCACCAGAAACTATGCATCACGAAGTGTAATATTCAATGAAACGAAATCGTCACTTAAGATTTTGATTTTTTTGCGCAACATATATCGATTATGCACAGCAATTATATACGGTAGTATAGGCACGTGGTTAGGGTGTCGGGCTCTAAATAGGTGGAACTAGGTAGGTGTAGGCAGGTTCGAATCTCGGTTTCGACACGATCAATTTAATCAACACTTCACGATTGTGTCTTCGATAACTGTGAAGTTTCTATCATCAGCTGAAATCACGTTGAAAAATTTTTTTTAACAAATAAATTTCAAAATATTTTCACTTCATTTTTTTTCTGATTCATTATTCACCACTTTTATATATGAAAAAAAGTGAAACATTGAGGTTTTGCTGCGGAATCTCATCACCACTCGTTTAGTCGCCACAACCGAATGCTCGAGGGTGAATGAATGCCTCTAAAAGCATTTGGTTTCCATAACCAACTGAAAGTTGTATCTTACAACCAAGCATTTGGATGAGCCAAATATAGCCCAACGTATTTGATTGCAGAAACCAAATTCCAGAGTACCATAACCATTTTACAGCTTTTGTACTGTACGATTCCAATTTTCAGTTAAATTCTATTGAATGTGCTGTAATATTCCAGCAGATATACTGGAATTTCCCATCCAATCCCATCCAAAATGCTGGGAGTTTCCAGGGCAACCGAGTGGGGAATTTTTCAAAACATATATATAATTCATATACAATTCAATACAGTTGATACGTAAATTATATTAAATGATATATCAATTATATACTCAGGATGCAGAGTACTATATAGAATTTCTATAAAAGTTCTTCATGTGTGATAACATAGGATTGTTACTTTTATAGCTAAGCCCAACACCCATATTTCGACAATTTGACAAAGTTGCTATAAAAATGATCGATATCATGAAATATTGTGCATCACTAATGTGTACAACCGTGACATAGCCTTAGAGGAAGAACAGAGATAATACTATTTCCGCCATAACAGTGATTCGGACAACTTTTGAATGTTTTTCCTAAATCTGCGGGAGTTTGAAAGTGTATTTCTCACCAGAAGGAACAGATAGTTTCGTGATGGCAATTGAAATTAGAAAACGAACTTCTTTTGGACAATCCTAATAACCTTTGTTCAGAAAAAAAAATCTTATATGCCCATTATTATTGTATTTCGATATGAAGACCATAAGTTTTTCCAGAAAATTCACTACCCTCTGTGTACGTTTATTGGACGTACCTGAACACCTAGGGACGTACAATGAGCATACGATACCTATCCGATTGATAAATAATGATATATTTTACACGCAGAAAAATAAAGTATCTAATACCCGAATGGAAATTTGGTGAGGTAAACGTCAGAGCCTTATCAGATAAGCATTTTTCCCCTGTGAAGCACAGACGTTTGTCACCCTGTATTCTTAGTCAAGTACGTAATAAGTGTGTTAGTATGTTTTCAATACGTTGATTGCGATTTGCCATCGTGATAGTGTTGTATAGTATTATAGGTAATATTTCATTTCAATCGAACTATCAATATCCCATGAAGTTATTATACTCATCAAGGAAGAGATCGAGAATGCATCAATTTATTCAATTTTCTAGAAATGCCTGCAAATGCTTGGATCCACGGGATAATTTCGTTATCAATCTATACTTCTACATCTTCAATACATGCGTACCTATTTTTATGCACTTTCTATGCGTTGGAATAGAAAAAAGAATCTCCATTCTTAAATTTTTAGACTGAGATTTCACTTTTTCACCAACGAGAAGTGAACTTGTCAAATTTCCGAACGAAATTTCCACTCTTGTAGATTGATACTCGAAGGTTCGAGGTTAGGAATTCACAACTACTTTGATTCTAGATTGAATTTTTCTGTGTCAAATAGCGAAGCTTCATTCAAAACAAGTAAACATCCCTTTCGACGCGGACAATCTCACTTCTGAAACTTGGGAGAACACAAAGTGCGACTTGTCACTCTTTCAGATTCAAAGAGTACAGTCGAAATTATTACAGAATATTATTAAACATTTGTCAGCCGCCACAGCAAGGATCTGCACCTGTTCCTATTCGCATCTTATCGTGATATTTCCAGAATATTTTGTCCTACATGGGCGGTTTAAATTTGATTAAAATGAACAGTCCAAACCTACACTGAACAACCATCAGTTTTACCATAATCAATAGTTGCGTTGATAACTTATTTTCTAAATACTTTCTTGCTTGTCAAATATACTGTATACACAGCCATGTGCACAAATTTTCAGGATTTCTTATAGCTTATGTATAATTCAATACAGGTTATATACAAATTATATACAAATTATACATAAATCATATATCAATTATGTATACATTGCATATGAATTATATACAAAATATATATATAATTTTGACCATTTTTCCCCATATCGATAGTGAGAAATCACTCATGATTTCAGTAATTTGTTGTATTTAAGGATGAATGAACGTGATTCAAAATATGATCCATGGCACAATAAAACTACTGAAGATACACTGTAAAAAAATTTCACCGGAAAATTCCAGTACATGTACTGGAAGTCATTAACCTGTACATGTACCGGAAAATTTCAGCACATTTGTACTGCAAAAATTCAGTGCAAACGTTATGGAATTTCCGCATCAAAACTGGAAATTTTCTGAGCCTCGGTACTGGAATTTTTCAGTACACGAGCTGGACTTTTCCAGGACATGTACTGGAAAATTAATGCTGAAAATATCCATGAAAATTGAAAAAAAATTGCTCACGCAAAATGATTTTGCAGGGTCCTTGTGTTCCAAGATGATTGAGAAACTTTTGATCGTTCATTTGGGTGGACAGAAACTCATGTCTACCTAACAGGATTTGAACCCACACTTTTCTACCTGCCTACCAACTGAAACCTAAGACCTAACCGATGAGCTATAGCGCGACATGTTGGAAGGCCAGCTTGGGTTACTACATATGCTTCATATCTAGAACACAAGAGGATAAGTCTTGGAAAAACCTCATATATCAATTTCATTGGCTACAATTACAATTATTATTCAAAATCTCAATCAGGAAATTTTTAATATAAAGACTTGAAATTTTTCCTGCCAGAAATGACGAAGTCCAATAGAAGTGGAAAATTTCAGTGCAACAGTGATTAAATTCCGTTGCATAGCAACTGGAAAATTCCATCACACGACCTGAAAATTGCAGTTCAAAACCTGTATACTTCAATTGCATAGTAACTGGAAAATTCCATCACAAAACCTGAGAATTGCAGTTAAAAACCTGTATAATTCCAGTATACCAACGATTAGGTTTTTTTTTCTAAATTCCAAATTTTTTCTCAAGTCCTTTTTGAGGGAATATTTTTTTTTGGTGCACAAGAACTATAAAATTGTAGTACGAGCCGGTAAAATTTTCGCGAAATCATGGCAAAATTTCAGTACATCATCTCAAACTTGAAAATTCCAGTACAATGACTGAATTTTCAGTTATGCTTGGTAAATTTTCAGTAACGTAACAACAAAATCTCTGTACATGTACTGGAATATCCATATTCCAGTACTAGCACTGGAAATTTCCAGTCCAGTTGCACAGTAAATTTCCAGTTTTTTTTTACAGTGTAAGTTCGAATGACTCTGATCCGAATGTTTTCATGAATATTGAGGAAGATATTTTTTTATTCATCTTCATTTATGTATGGTTTCAATCTATAATCTATAAATTAATGGATTTTAATTTTGATGTAACTTTCGAAGGAAGCTCTGAATCGATTCGAAATTTTGCAGGAGTATTTGTTTGATCATTAAGAATCGTTTCGGAGATTTTCTTAAGTTTTTCATTATTACAAAAATAGGTGTAATACATCGTTAAATTCCTTTTGAGAAATTTGAATGCAATCAAATGAGTGAGCAATTCTCATATCATCATCTTGAATGAAAATCTCATTGACTGAGATCGGATTAACGGTTTTCAATTACACCTGACTTTACAAATACTTTCATTTATTCTGGACGACTGTTGAAGAACTTTATATCTTTTTTTCTTACATTTTCTGGTGGAAGTTCAGTAAATAATACATAATTATTTCAGGGCAACGTTGCTTTTCTTGCTCGCCAGATTTGAGTCAAAAGCAATTTGAGTGGAAAACATATTAACCCTTTCTGACCTAATGTCCATTACAATGGACATTTCTGTGAAACTTTCAGACGCCTGTCATTCCAAAAATATTGGATTCGATGAATGTGTAAAACCATTTATGAATTTTTTATCAGTCGCCGAAGATTGTTCACATATTAATGACCCCGATCTATGACGGGGAAAATGTTTTTCTATACAACACCTATCTAGTTTGTATCTATTTCGACACGATTCCGATATACTTTTCATAAAATCAATCGATTCTCTTCAGAATTGCTGCCACGCATGAAACTTCATATACGTAATAGAACATGACAAAAGCTGTATTCTATCGAAAATAATTCTGGTCAGAAAGGGTTAATCATATGTTTGCGGTAATAACAATATTATTAGGATATCGATTTGAAACACATATGCCCCAGTAGCGCAAAGATGTTTGGAATATTCTATAGATGTCCATAGAACATTCAAATATGCAAAAATATTCTATGGATGTTCATAGAATATTGCAAACATTCTTTTGCGGTAAATATGCAGAAGTGTGACTTCTGGGAAAACGACTAATTTAGGGGAAGGTCTCTGCGGAAATGGCTTTCATTTAGGCCCAATGAAACATTCGAATAGGGGGAGCTGGTAAAAGTTCCGAAAGAGCACCCATACAGCTCATAAACAGCCCATCGTGGGAAAATGACTAATTTAGGAGATGGTCTTTGCGGAAATGGCTTTCATTTAGGCCAAATGAGGCATTCGAATAGGGGGAGCTAGAAGAAGTTATCAAACAGTGCCCATACAGCTCACAAACAGCACCTTCTGTATCGCGGAACATAAAATGATGATTTTGGTGGGGTTTGGTGGGTTTCTTTCCGGGGCAGAGGGAAGGGGGGGGGGATTTTTTTCACTCCCCGTAAACACTCAAGGTGGTGGAAGTAGATGAATCGCTAAGTAAAATGATATAGGCAGATTATATGTGGGTCGTTCCATATCAGATTTGCCAGTAAAATTTCAATTTCAACGAAACTTTTTTCTCGCGTTCTAGAAAGGAAAATAATCGATACGTATTTTTTTATTTTGATTGGATACCTTTCATTTCCGAGATACGATTTTTTAAAGTTTCGGAGTTGAAAAAATCGAACATTTCTTCATCCCTGATATTTCAAAAGCCTTTGGATTTGGAGAAAAACTTTCGAATCAGGAAGACTTGTATTTTGTGCGTTTTTATGGACTGGATATATGAAGTAAATTTTTCGTGTTATTTCACGCATTTATTTTGCAAACTTTATAAATCAATTCGAGTTACAAAAAAACGACATGCTTGAAATTAATGTGACCATAATGTACTTTCTCATCACCCCCAAACCAGCAACATACGAACACACAGCCGTCTCAGGTTTCGATGAAAATTGATCTGCAAGCCCTTTGAGGCTGGGGGTAGGGGGGTGCCAGCGAGTGAGACAGGGATTAGATTCATTGTTGGTGGTCAATTTCAGCTTCCACGGCGATAAAAAAACTTATAAACAAACGTGCATCTGAACTCCGCATAAAAGCTGAAACTTCACTCCCCGCGGAGAAGGTGAGGGGGTGGTAGGCGCGGTGGTAAGGGTGAAGGCACAGTCTATGAGCTACATTGACATTCCTTGGGAACTATTTTCACCCCAACCAGTTCGGAAACACCAATGGGGCCAAATGGCAGCCGTCACCGCAAAGAAACTGCAGGGAACACGTCATTTTTCCACGATGGGCTGTTTATGAGCTGTGTGGGTGCTCTTTGGGAACTTTTCCCAGCTCCCCCCATTTCAATGTCTTATTGGGTCTAAACGAAAGCCAATTCCATAAAAATCCTCCCCTAAATTAGTCGTTCTCCCAGAAGTCGCACTTCTGCATATTTACCAAAGATTTTCTTGTTTCAAGTGAAATTTGCTGATCTTGAAAAGATATCACTTAAATCGAGGACTTTTTCCTCGTCGGTGGACAAGAATATCTTTAAAGATTTCTGTGAGTGTAAGGAATGCAAATTGACTTCACGCATAATTAGTTTTCCAGTCAGTTGATCCATGAATGCAGTGCTACATCTGTGATGCAACGCCAAATCTTGATGATATGCTATCAAAACTCACTTCGCTGAGAAAGTGACTCTAATACCATAGGGTGTTCAATGAATGTTTCTTAATGTTCAATAGGCATCCACGTATGAATATTAAGCATCCTTATAATTCTTTGGATGACTTTTTACTCATCGGGAGTGTTTTATTATTACAATCTTAACTAAGCGTCATCATTTTTCTGAATTTTGCTTACCTTAGATTGATCACAGCAATGCCAACCACATTGACTCCCACTTCATTCACTGATTAATAATAATAGAATCCTTGATATGAAAAAGTAATCTCACAAAATTCATTAATCACTGCCGTATATGTTAATTTGGCTGGCACCGCTGAAGGAACATACCCGGAGAGGAGGGATTTTCAAAAAGCTAGAACTGGTCACTCGCAGTGATAATAAACTGGTGACAACTACGTGTTCATGTACACAGTCACTCTCTGAGACGAGTAATTATACCAATATTGTTATACTAAATCGTATTCGAATATACCAAAATAGGAACCATTACTCGTCTCTCATAGCGACTTTGTATAGAATTCGTAGTTGTCACCAATTTACCATCACTTCTAGTAATCATTCCATCATCCTTTTTCTCCGTGAATAAACCTCAAGCTTCTTTGTTCAAGAATAATTATATCACTATTGCCGGGGTGAACTTCCCAAGTGGAAAAACCTCTCAAAATTCTATATAAATTCTATATAAACTTTATTGAATAATACATAAATTTCACATACTTTTGAAAATTTGTCCCGCAGAGGATGTGAAAAGATTCACGTGGACCGTTGTATTGTTGAATGTTTTTAACTCGTCAAGGGTGGGTCATAAAGACTTTATGAACAGCGACTGTTCTCTTTTTTATGGAAAACAGATTTCGTTTTCGCAGATTTTGATGAAGAGGAACAGTTACTGTTCTTGGAATCCTATCCCTAGCGCATCAACACATTTTTCGCATAAAAATTTAGGACCCAGTCCAGTCCGCCATTGTAGTATTCTATCTACTCAATACGTATACTTTGCAGTGGGTACTTCAAAAGGTTTACAGAATATTGTCAGACCCCTTGTTTGGTAAAAATGTTCTCAGAATGTTTATGGAACACCTTATTCGTCGTTCTCACAATATAATTTGTAGTATGTGGGTATTTTTTAAGGAATTCTATCAAGAATCACTTTAGTTATTCTGTGGGTTTTGCAATGATCTCTACTAGGGTATTTGTTTCTTTTTTTAAAAACTGGAGCAAATGCAGATTGTCGCTTTTACCTTTTTGTGATTTTGAAATTCATGTTTTGAACTATTATTTCTCTCTTACATGCATATTTTATATGAAAAATTATATTATCAACAAAATCAGGGAATCCGCAATCAACGGATGTTCGTTGGAACGAAAATTGTTTGAGTCTTCAGTTTATAAATGTACAACTCATCCATCGTATCATTCACTGGATTTTTAGTTCACGACAAGTAGCTAAAGGATTGCGTTTTGACGTCTATAAATGTCTTCAATCGCTCAACTAGGTCTCACATCGCACATTGTGGGGTGAATTGTGAAAAAAAGTGAGCGAGGAAGGGTTTGTACGTATATTACAACGTATGCATAAATACGTACGTATTTATACGTATGCGCGAATGTATATGAAAACGCAAGAAATACCTTGCAACGGGCGTGACCAGATACCGCGACCGCCCCTGAAAACATTGGTGCCTTATAATATATCAGCGGGGGCGTCGGGGCTGGAATCCTCTCTCCGCCCACTTCTGATCGTGTACAGCTCTTCCCAGCAACCGGGAGCACGATACACGCTTTTCCCTCCGATACCCGTTAGTATATCGCGAACCAAAAGAGAATACATGAAATAAAGAACGAGAGTGGGGATAGTGAAGTACGAAAACGATCGGAGTCGTCAGATCGCAAGGGGACGCGAGTGTGCGCGCGTCTGCTCCGTGTGTTCGTATTCTAACCGGGTTCTTCGACCTACGGTTCGTTCCCGTAATCCCCACATTCATCGGTTATCGGTGACCCCTGGATTTTCGTCTCTTCGATCGGGGTGCCCCACTATTGTCCATGTTTATTCCTTCTCCCCTCGGGGTAACATTTAAAACAAATAAAACGAGTTAATCGTGGATCTTGGAACTCTTTGGATTGTAAAACTATTAAAAATAAAATTATTATATGTTTATGCCCTTTTTTTTAAATAAAAAAAAAAGAAAGGGATCAGTGGATGGTTTATATTTGAATGAAAATGACTGCATTTATTGTATGTTGGAAATGAAAGGATGTTCTTCTGATAAATTTGGTGAAGTGACAATTACTTGATCTATGATTCGAATAGATTTATGGTAATGAAAATGTAACGCGGTATGTTCGAAAAAGTTCGCTGCTGAATTCAATGCCTGTATTCACCATAATCCCCGCTTCGTTTCATTCGAGTCCCCTCTGTCTCCTTACCCTACTCTACTATACTTACAGTGCCTGGGCTGCCTGTATCCGACCGCCATATCCTTTCTTCCTTCCTTCTACTTTTCTTCTTCCCTTTCCTTCCTCGTTCCTCAACTTGACTGTCGTTAGACCTCACTCTCAGTCCCTTTTCACACCGCGGTGTGTGCGCGTATAACGTAAATACGTAATTTGACGTGTAAGCGTGACGTGAAGGAAAAATGGACAAATATTTCCTGTATACACATGAATGAAAAATATTTTACGGGTTAGCAGGTGATTGATGTGCGGTGTACATTAGATATTTTTTCACAAGTGTTGATATTTATATGTTTATTATTATTATTATTATATGAATGTGGTCATTGGCTGTGAACGAAAACTGTGTACCAACAATTTTATATCAGACATGAACAACTATCTTTATGATAACAGTGGAAGTGATTGTTTCTTGTGTCAATGATAACCAATCGATATTCTTTGAACGCGATTGCCGACGGGGATTTATATTCGATCGTGTAGATTAAAAATTCTCGAACTTGTGCTTTTGAATCTTCCGGAGCGATCAAAACGTCGAACAAGAGAGATAAAGGAATCGAGTTGTTTTTGACAGAAGAAGAGGAGAGAGGACCAGACTGCGTGTCATAACATAGTCCTCTCTTTACTCTTTTATCTGTCTTCGCGTTGTTTACGGTTCGCCGTATATCAAATATTTTGGACGACCGCTTGCTGCGGTTATTAATCCGTCAAAATTCGGGTGAAGAACAGAGACCCCTTGCCATCCTACGCGATGGAAATGAGCGACGAGTACCAGGATATGGGAAATCCTGGAGGAGGTGTCGCGATGGCTAATATCCCTATGAGTCACCATCGACATACACCAGACAGTCCATTGGTGAGTTTACTTGTTTATGTTGGATTTGAAACTGTTCAAGCGAAAGTATTTATAGTTCCTGTAAGCAACTGGATCACTCCAATTCTGTAGTTGACAAAAAATTTATCGCATCTATCTTTTGATCTCAGAATTATGTCCATTCGTCATTGGTTTTGATGATATTTTGAAGAAAGTTTTCAACTAAAACTCCGTTGGCACATCTTACCAACATATTTATGGGGATGTTCCTTTCTGCATCTTATCCCAATATTCCCAGGATATTCTGTCCCACATGAGTGGCTTAAATTCAATTGAAATGACCAGTCCAAACCTACACTGAACAACCATCAGTTGTACCATAATCAATAATTATGTTGATAACTTATTTTCTAAATACTTTCTTGCTTGTCAAATATATTGTATACACAGCCATGTGCACAAATTTTTAGGATTTCTTATAGCTTATGCATAATTCAATACAAATTATATATAAATTGTATATAAATTATATACGAATTATATATAATTTCGGCAATTTTTCCCACATCGAAATTGAGAAGTGACTCATGATTCCAGTAATTTGTTGTAGCTGAATAAAACATCAGGTTGATTACAAATCATTTGAAACAGCAATAGAATTAAAAAATTTGGTGATACAAGGAGGCGTATGCGATATAGACATTCTTTCTTGCAGTTGAGCATGGTATTTGAGTGTAAAGTGAAAATAAAGACGTTCCTTAAAGAAGGAAGTAATTTACAAGCGTTGTAGAAGGTAAAAAGAGGTACATTTCTTATGATTCCCAACTTTTATACCAAGTATCTATATATATATATATATATATGCATTTACTTATTCGGTAGCCGATTCAGGTAGCCCAAATTGTCCTCAAGAGTTTCAAGAAGGTCTTAAGAATAACCTTAAAATGTGGTGTTCTACCTGAATAATAAGTTTTATGTCCCGAAACATTTCTCGAGTTTTGACGAACCTATCAATTTTTTATAATTATTATTTACCATCAATTGAATTCTAAATATTAATGCATTATCGCGATGAAGCTGTTCCCCATAATACAGTTTTGAAAAACTTCTCGTTCCATTATTTAGAATGGTTTTTCACTAATTGAAATTCAATTTTTTTCGGAGAATTCCTGAAACTTGATTGAGTTTTCATTCAATCTCAACTGTTATTATCATTTCTATGTTCCCAAGTTTGCATTAGGAAGAGGGTTCCAGTTCTAACGAAGACAAGATCAAAAGCAGATCAACATGTTCATTGTGAAAAAAATGTTGTTGATTCATGACTGTGATTTTAATAAACAATCACCCGGTTAGTCTACTTGTTATTTGTGTACAACACATCAAGGACAATCAATTCGAATTTTCGTATCAAAATCATTACTTCATCTAGGGATGAACTTACTGCGTTTGGTGTCAAATTCTTTCGTCCATTTTCTTTGGTATATATGGAGTAGCTGTTTATTTAACAGTTATATTTGAATGTCGGCATAACGCAAAATCCTTTTTGGTGTATGCATTCTTCTGTATAAGGCATTCACAGTACTCAAAAAGAAAGTTGTATTAGTGGGGAATTGCCACTTCCAAGAATTGTTGGAGATTTTGGTTATATATCGGAATACAGGCATTAAGCAATAACGGTTCTTGAATTCTCACAAGCTGAAGTTTCTACAGAGATACTCCACGACGTTAAATGTATCATAGAACAATTAGAAAATACGGTATGAATTTTGAAAATCCCGTTATCTTCAGATACTTTTAGACAGAGTACATTGAGAAGAAGAAAAAGCAAGTGAGGTGAGTGTACCGAAGCCTGGTCCTGCTGGACTAGCTAATTATACACTTGGGGTATAAGTTCAATTTGATGAGCGAAAAATTTATCATTTGTGGAATATTTGTCTTTCATGATGTTCAATCGTATCTGTATATGAAGGGTCAGGCGCTGGTACATCTACCTTAACGCACTATTGGTCGCACAGTGCATTACTTGTTTCTTCCCTAGTGTATATATTAAAGTACCTAAGTCATTCAACTTCGAAGATCAATATTTCTGTACATTGGAAGTGTCACAATTATTTTGTGATCTGTTCCTGGCAGTTAATACAGTGTAATATTCCGTTGAACAGTACAGTGCAACTTTCTTCGAGTATTTATTCAACACTGTGATAAATTTGAGGTGATATCTCAAATAATAGATTCATCATACGAATTTTCTGAAATCATTACAATAATTCCAACCCCCCAAAATGATTGATTCGGTTTAATTCAGAACCTCATTTTTTTCATGGTAGATTGAAATGAATAGTCTTCTTAAGGTATACTAGACAGTGGAGTTGATAAAAATAAGTACGTTGCTCGACATTTAAACTCAAAACAGATATGTAAGAAAAATGATAACTCATTCGGTACGTTTTCTACGCCGTTTTCCAGTGTTTGTATTCATTTAAGTATAAAATCTTCCATCGATGAATGATCCTATATAATTTATATACAATTTTGTGTCAATTATATATAATTATTCCAAGTTCAAAAGACACCTTTGAATCTTCTGTATGACATGTTCAAATAGAAATTGTGTATCTACCATAAAAATTAGTGACGATGTGTCATGAGATATTGCGTTCTTCTACCTTATACGATAGAAAACAAGGGAGTTTTCTCATATATTCAGGTTATAAAATCCTCTCTAGAACAATTCCAATCACGTGTCTGTATTCGAGTATTTATAATCATTTAATCCAAACATCTTTGTATCTCAATAGCTCCGAATAAAATATGAGCATCTTCATTTGTTTCTTTCAAGTCACAAGGATGCATATCCTCCTACTTGACGTGTTCTCTTTTTTTCCGCTTACGAACCATACCATGAACATACATCATCGAGGTTCAACAAGTTCAACAGCCTCAAAAAACAAACTCGCTGTATTTCGTGAAAACCTCATCACGTTCTCTCAAAAACAGCATTCATGGTGAATACAACCAATGTGAGCTAGTGGAAAACGTTATTGCGTTATTTTTTTACTTCAGTGATCAGATGAAAGTATTGGATGCTTGAGAGTGCCATAAGTATATACTCGTATCAACCAGAGCACGTTTTTCTGCAGATTATCAATCAATGTAGTTGATAGGTGTTGTTGGTTGTTTCTTTTTCAAATCTCTCAATCTTGCATTACGGATTGCAGAAGGAATGAATTACATTTTCGATGAACATCGAATTCCATACATGTCTTATTATTCTTGGCATTAATTTCTCTGTACGATAATTTGTTCCCCTGACTGAATTAAAATGCGTATTTTCGGAAGTTTAGATATCGATGTCACTCCTTTTGTTGGCAAATTGAGTTGTAGGGAACAGAAATATACAATTCTTTTCTTCAAAGCACCTTTGTGAGAGGATTCAAAATACCTGCACCTTCCTTGGTTTCTAGGGCTGCTTTAATAACTTCAGCAGAGCGAGATTGAGGCAAATGCCAATCACATTGTTTGATTTGTATTATAAGAGACAAAAGAAATAGAAGTTGATCAAGATTAAACCTTTTGAATGGAGAGGAGAAAATATCACTCTGCAATATATACCTGTCCAAGTGGGGAAGTTTTGAATATAAATTGAATAAAATTGTCAGAATTTTTCTATTTGGGTGGTAGTATCATATTTTTTGATTTCATTCGTTAGTTTGGTTTTGGTACAGGCGAAAAAAAATCCTCAATAAAGTTGATCACAATTTGACCAAGTTTTGGTACACCAAAATGTGTAGAATTCCCATCATGAAATACGACATCAGTTGTTTCATTTGATGGAAATGTTTTCTAGTAAATATGGTAATTTTTTCAGATTTGTAATTTAATATCCCTTTTATGTCACATTAAGTAGTAATATATGCACAAATCCCGCTGATGTATTATGCTCACAAACTTCCCATCTTACTTCTTCCGCGATTTCTTTTCTTTTTCTGTGGTTTTGTGTACAACCATCCTTCTCTCGAACTAATCCGTGTTAACGTGGATGTATTCCATGATCAAATTCATCAGGATATGCGAAATATATTCCAAGAACTTGTGACGCGAAATGTAGTATGACAATGTTTTTTTGCATATCGTGACAATAAATTAATGCAAAAGATTCATTCGATTTGACTAATCAGAGAATCGGAATTAATGATAATTTTATAGTGAGAGTCTCGATGAGTGCCTTTCAATCAATCTTTCCAACCGTGTTTCTTCTTTATAACGGGGAAATCAAGTCGGGAGAGATCCAGGAATATATGTAGAATAAAAGTTGAATACGAATTCTAATGATTGGCGAAAAATGTAGAGGATTAAGAGGATCTCAAAGGGAGGTATGGATGCAGAGCGAAAAGTATGTAATTCTTGGAAGTACCATCTTCATGATTTCTATTTCAGGTATAAATTCATAAAGCATCAGGTCAATGTGGATCAGATTGTGAAATCCCCACTTTCATTGTTCAGTGGATCAAAAAAGTATCATCCAACCTGAAATGTGATTTAGAGAATTTATGTATAAACGGTATGAAAATTATAAAGTACCTTGTCTCGAAGAATTATGTTGCAAAATTTATGTACAATTTTTGTACAAAATATATATAAATCACATGAAAATTATTTGTAAGTGATACATACATTTTATGAGCTCATTTGTCGTGACAGAAAGTTGTAAATACTTGAGAAGCATTTTATTTGTGAATTCACAAAAAAGTTCAACAGTTTTTCACGAAAATATTTGTTTGCCAGCTCAGTGGAGATTCTGCTGTTTTTTGTCAATCACATTGCTACCCCAGCAGTCCAGGTAGCTGGTTGGAAACGAATTTTCAGCTAGGCTTGCAGGGAAATCCATATTCAAACACAACATCTCGATTTGTTTCGTCAGTGAAACACAGCGCAATGTGATTACAAAATATTTCAAATTGAGTTCATCGTGCATTAGAAAAAGAAATCATCTATGATTATTATATGAATAACTTGTACTGCGATGGAGTTATCTATTTCACGCTTTCTTTTCAAGTTAAATGAAGACCAGATTATGGTGCAGTAAAGTTTATATATTATTATAATTCGTATGAATTTTGTGTCGAATGTGATTCATCGCCAGATTTGAATAATGTATCAATCCATTGGGTTTCGCTTAAAAACATTTGTAGCATTCCACATTTTTTCGCGTTACAGCACTTTTTCGTTTTGTTTATCAGCTTAATTCTATCACATGATGAATCCATGGTTTCTCAAGGTCAGGTGAAACTAATTTGCTTAGTAACAAGAATAGACCTCACTTTGAACAGTGCGTTCATGAAATCGTGTAGTCGTCAATGTCGAGTTCATTGACATAACGTTATCTCATTTTTCCTTCAACGGGTTGAATTCCTTAACCATCCAAAGTTCAGGGCCATTTGATAAACAGAATTTTTTTTTTTTTTTTTTTTTTTTATTGCAATACACGGGTTAGCACCCTTTGATATAAAAAGTAAATACAGAGTCAATACAAGACAGCGTCCACAGACGCATAAAATACAATTACAATATAGTCATGCATTAACCGACAGTTTAAACCGCTTCAAGGAAACACCAAACAATTCCATCGACCGATCGAAATTATTTGCTAATTCACAAATGCGAGAAATCGGATCATAATTTCCAAATCTTGATTTAAATTGTACAGGTCTGAATAAAAGCGCTTTCCTAACTGGTCTACCGGGGATGTTAAAATTAACTTTACTCAGCAATGACTCGCAATCAAGAAAACCATTAATCAATTTAAAAAGAAATAGGAGATCATTCATTTGTCTCCGCTCTTCGAGGGTAGTTAAATTCATTCTGTCAAGAATTCTGGAGTAATCATGGTCAGAATATCTCATAGGGCAGCCTATTCTAAAAGCAGCAAAGCGTAAAAACTTGTGTTGCACACTCTCAATCATTCTAATATCCTTCTTCAAGTACGGAGACCAGATAGGGACGCATATTCAAGATGGGGTCTAATTAAAGAGGAATATAGTACTTTTAATGACCTAACATCTTTGAAATCACTGGAAAATCTTTTGACGAAGCCGAGATTTCTCATCGCAGTACCACAAGCTTTCACAGAATGCTCAGAAAAATCCAATTCATCATTTATAGTTACACCAAGATCAACATAAGATTTAACAGTATTCAATGTAATATTCGCAATCTTGTAGGAGAATATGAGAGGATTCCTTGACCGCGAGATTCTCATTACACAGCATTTTCTAAGTTCAGATGCAGAGAATTACGGGTGCACCAAGAATCTAATCCCGATAATACTGACTGTAAGTGATGAACATCCGCAAGACATTTTATGTTCTTGAAGATTTTTAGATCATCAGCAAATAACAGGAAATCACAATCATTGAGAACCTGCCCAATGTCATTTATGAATAGCAAAAATAAAAGTGGACCAAGGTGGGATCCTGGGGCACTCCCGAAGAAGGTATAATCGGTTCAGAAAAACAGTTCCGAACTTTTACCATCTGCACCCGATCAGTTAAGTAACTCTGGAACCAAAGTTTCAGATTACCAGATATTCCAAAGCTACTCAACTTAGATAGAAGAACGCTGTGAGATACAGTATCAAACGCTTTACTGAAATCAGTGTAAATAACATCAACTTGTGAGTTATTCTCCAGCGCAATGGCGGTGTAATTACAGAAAGCAGCCAAATTCGTAGTAGTAGACCTCATTGACATGAAACCATGTTGTTCCGGGATGATAAGAGGAGACAACAAAGGAGTAATCTTGTCAACAACCACGCGCTCAAAAATCTTAGACATAACATTTAAAATACTTATAGGTCTATAATTCTTAGCATCCAGTTTATTACCATGCTTGAAAATAGGAGAGATCAGGCTCGTTTTCAATTCAGCAGGGAAACATCCGGAAGAAAGAGATTTATTAAAGATAAGCCAAAGCGGTCGAGAAAGAATAAATTTGCAAGACTTGAACAGCAACGGCGGAAGGCCATCAAATCCTGGGCCCTTGCTCGTATCTAACGAATCAAGAACAGAGTAGATCTCTCCTATGGTAATATCCAAATCAGAAAGCATGTTGAATGACATATCATGTTTAGAATGGTTAACATTAACCGAGTTATGTGAAGCAAAAACCGATGAAAAGTGATCAGCAAAAAGGTTAGCCATTCCAGCTGCAGAGTCAGCAACTACATTATTTAACATGATAGTATTAGGTAAGTCATTAAATGAACGCTTACTGTTAACAAAATTCCAAAAAGATTTAACATCCTTTTGAATATTAGTCTCAACTTGGCGAATGTAATTCGAATAACAAGCCCGAGCTCGTGATTTACATTGAGCACGCAAAAAAGAGAACGCTAAATAATCGCCGCGACTATAAGACGATTTGTAAATCATATGGGCAACTTTCTTTCTTCTAATTAATTTTTTGAGCTCAGGAGTAAACCAAAGAGGATAAATAGATCTTTTGATCAATGTTTTCGGAACGTACAACTCAATAGCCACAGAAAGTTGATCATACAAAAAACTAATAGCAGTATTTACATCCATGCATTTTAACTCCAAATCCCAATCAATTTGATTCAAATGCTGCCGAATAGAAAAAAAATCAGCCAATTTATAATTGTACCGGTAAGTGTCGGTACAAGACAAAGATCTCAATGAAAGAGAATACAATCTAATTTCGATAGGGGGATGATAAGCATCACAATGTAGGAGGTAATCAACCGGACTAATAGTTTCAACATACTCATCGGTGGTAAAAATCAAGTCCAGCATACCATTGAAATCATTGTAAATATTGTTTTGATATAAACCAAAATAGTTGAAATATTGAGTCAAAATCTCCACCGCAGCCCTTTCATTCAGTGTCACACCGGGACGAAACGATGCTGTTAGAGAAAAGTCGTCATTGCGCCAAACCACATGCGGAAGATTGTAGTCACCGAAGAGGAAAATTGAAGAATCATAATCCTGACACAGTACCTCGGCCAGAGAAACACAATGTTCAAGGTAAAGAGATGATGATGAGGCAGGGGGGAAGTAACTTGCTCCAATAAAAACAGACTTCGAATTAAACTGCAACTTGACAAGAATATGTTCCACGCAAGTAGGCGGCAAATCAACCAATGCACTATTCAAATACTTTTTGACCGCAATCAGCACACCACCTCCTCGAGAAAAAACACTGGTGCGCCTGCTCCTGTCCAACCGATACAAGACATAATCATTAAAGGACAATTCTTCATCAGATATGTTATCCGTTAACCAGGTTTCAGAGAAGATAATGACATCATACGTAGAAGTAAGAGATGAAAGTGAAATTTGCAAATCTTGAAGTTTAGTACGAAGACCACGAACATTCTGATAGTATATCAAAGGGTGAGTTATAGGTTTTTCTGGGGCACAGTACGCGTGTCAACAATCGTTGGCAATCCATTTATATACTTGATTGTTTTGTTGGTATCACCACCATCGATTAGGTTCTTCAATTCCGCACGTAACGTGGTTAAATAATTTCTCTCTTGAACAGTTCGATCTTGATAAATTTTAAACGGTCCATTGTGATTAGATTTACGTTTCAAGATATTGATAACATCCTGAGACGATGGAAAAGAAACACAAATAGGTCTGTGTTTGTTCGCAACCTTTTTACCGATTCTATGCAATCTAATATCATCATGAACGGAAGGATTAATATTTCGGAGTAGTGTTTTCACCTTCGCTGCATCATTTTGTTGTTGATTGTCCGGCGTCTCATCAATACCAACAATAATAATATTGCGAGATCGCTTCTGTCGCTCGTTGACTTCATGAATAATCGTTTCAAGATCACGAGAATCATGGTCTTGTTTTGAAACGTCGAGTTTGTTCTCAACTTCAGTCAATCTCGCAGTGAGGGAAAGAATAGTTTGACTAAGAGAAACTATTTTGTCCTCGTAAACCCGAGCCATTTCATCACGAAATTTCGAGAATTCTTCATGGATGAGCTCCTTTATATTTACCAGTAGAGACAAGTCTTCTGGCAAAGATGAATCAATTTGATGTGAAGAAGCATCTGAACAATCGATGAGTTTGTTCACACTCCACGGATGATTACATCTGTGCACACATCCTGGATGCGAATGAATATTACACGTATGACAGCTCACAGGATGAGAGACAGGCTTAGTACAACCTTTACAGATTTTCTTATCATGTTGTGACATTTTAAATATATGAAAAGATCAAAACGTAGAGCAGATGATAATCACTGGTACTAGTAACACACAACACACACACACGAGTAATGGTCTGTTTACTGTTTTCGTATCACACAACGAAGCGGCAATGTAAGTGACAGTATGTATGTTAGGCTACTGTATCCGTGAGACGAAACTTTTCGACAAATGATGATTACAAATCAGTAAAAACGTGGTAGATAAGGCACAAACCGGAAAGTGAAATACTACACGAGATGCACAGTAAAAAACACTATACCGAGCGAACTGAATAGCAGTTAAATAGACACTATTAAAAGCAACGGATGAGAAAATTATCGGAGCAGCAAATGCACGTCAAACTCGCATGGCGTCTTGTTTATATAATGAATTCTAAGTGTTGCAATTTTCCCGATGTACAAGAGTAGTTTGGAAGGCTATCGACTTAAGAAAGAGAGCGTTAGACCTGTGTGGTAGATTTTTTCAGTTTCTAATATGGTCATTCTGTCAATCAAGTGGTTGTCTCAGCTTTGGCCTGATCATCCGAAGTGAATGTTCATGCAGTGAACTATTTCTTTAGGTTCGGGGGTGTAAAGCCATCCCTGAGAATCAAATCTAGCAAATGTGGCGGATGTGAAAGCACTTCTAAGCGTAGATTATGTAGTTTTGTAACAACACGTGGATACTGGCGCATTATTATGGTGGAATAGCTTTTCCTTCCTGACCAGATGTCGATGTTGAGGCTAACCAGTACCCTTCAATCGGTTTAGTACCGAAGCGTAATACTCTTCATCGATGGCGCTGCCTTTTTCCAGGTAGTCCGTAAGCACGATACCACAAAAATTCCGAAAACTGTAGCCACAACTTTTCTTGAAGATTGAACTATTGTAGTTTTTTTTCCCGCACTTTCACCTCCTCGTATTCAAAGTTCACACTGCTGTTCAATTTCCGGCGTATGGTAACGGATAATGCATGTTTCATTGACTGGTATGGAATATAGAGAGACCTTAGCGGAATTATGTCTAGATGAGATTCAATGCTTGAGGAGTGTTCGTCCGAACGTGCTTTCGGTCGACTGTAAACAAACGCGGCAGTTATCGAATGGGGAAACTTGCTCATACACAAACCATATCATGTGAAATAGGATTGATCCGATCTATCGAGATGATTGGGATATCAGAAAGCGGTAATGGCTGCCAGCCATTAACGTTGAAATTGGGGGTATGGATTCTTGTAATGATTTTTAGGCGTCCTGGGCACTTATCATTTTGAATCACGACCATGTTTTCCCAGTTAACATTCTTTCTATTGGAAACGAAATGAATGAATTTTCTGTGCAAGAACCTAACTTTCTTGACATAAAGTAGTCGGCAATAATTTGAACTAAATTCTATCCATTTTTCATATGAATTCCCACAATTGAACAAACGGAGCTGAAACTTTGCAACGCACCAAATCGGATTGGGTGGCATTGTAATTATAATTTCCTGTTTTAATATGCACCGCTCTTGTCAATGTTGACTACAGAATGAAGCTTGGTCGACACTAATCGGCAAGAATTGAAAATTTGGACAACAATTTTTAGTGGATTTTTGAATGATTTTAGTGAATTCACAAACAATTTTTGCCAATTGAGAAACTTTCCCAGATAAACATAATTTGTGGCATCCCCCAGTTCTTCTCAGGGCCTGGTCAGATCCTGAAAACAGCTGTGGAATGCCGCGAATTATTTCCACCAGGGTTTATCTTGGTGTGCAATGTAGAAAACAATAATCATTCGATTCGCCGCTACAAAATGTTTTATGAAAAAATCCTTTATGAGAGGGCCTTTTTCTCAATGATTTAGAGTGGTTTTATCTCACTTTTTGGAGAATTCAACAACCCTCAAAGCGGATTAGTTCCTCAAAATGGGGAACAAATTCCCAACGCATATCAACCTAGAATGTATCTCAAACTGATCTATGCAGCTGAGTATCCCTCTGGGACGGGAGAAACTAAATTTCTTGCCAGTTTCAGGATAAAATTCAGCCACTCTCCGTTTCACTTCCTACACTACGTTGAACATGACAACAGAAATTCTGTGGGTTTTGTTGAAACGGAGTATTCAGAATCTGACGTTTCAAAACAATACGTATAATCATAATCATCTCAAACCTTGAATCAATGTAGGTACATAGAAACACTATCACGCAATGCGTGATCCTTGCAGTAAGATTTGTAGGTGCATGCAATCGGGTAAAAGTAGCTTAAAACATTATAAAATGTACAGAATTATATCTTCCGTGTTACACGAGGCAAAATTGTATGATCGTTTCGATTAACCGTATACTTGAATTTGGCTCACCCCAAACTCTTGACTACCTGCACCAAAAATTTATTTGTGAAAAACAGGTAGTTGACAGCATTAACCGAATTTCTGCTTCGGGCAGCCATAAGTTTGGGGTGAGCCAAATGCAGCCATACCGGTGTTTAATACGTGTATGTTATAGGCATTCCATGTTGTCTGTGGAGACGTTTGATGAAATACTTTGTAGCCACTCTATGCTGGGTGATGAATTTTTTGACATGCAGGAGCGCTCCCCCTTGCTATTGAAAAAATCAAAATTCAAGAGGAAAGTCCCAGAATTTGTATGGTGGGTCAAGAAAATATCTGTATATATAATAATTATGTTATACAAAATTCCAGAATAACGTAAATTCTCTTAGTTCTTAAATAACAAAAGCAATTTTGCTATTATTGCGAGTGGGAATAAGATGGGATTCACTATGAATTCCTCCAGAGTTTTATGTATGAAATTCCACGAAGTTGAATTTGACATCGGCTGACAAAAGTTTACATAACATATTTTTCTGTATAGCAATGTACTCTTCATTAAAATTCAACTTCTCTTGATGGATCATGTTTTCAATACATACGCGGCATGTATCAATTCGGAATCGAGAAATGTCATTGACACGAGTAGATTATTCTTTTGCAATTTCTCGAAAAATATGATGGATCATATTCAAAGAGAAATCATTGGTGTCATTAAAAATTTCTTAAGAATAACCATTTTTTCTCGTACTTGAATGAATCGAATATCAATTTGACAGATAGTTTCGAATGTACCGTTTCGAGAATCGCTCAAGGACCATTATATTACAAGCGCGTTAATAATAGATGTTCTTTATGACTCAAACTAGAAACGTATTCCTGCGAAATATTCAACGTTTAGGTCAAAGGGAATGAGGAGAATTTCATTCAAACGTAGTGAGGAATAATAAGATATCATCATTGCAATATGGAGAACGAGTTATTAGCATGTAAATCATTCAGATTTTTTCACAAATATTATGTCAACATAACTTTTTGAAGATATCAAGTTTGTTATTGAAAACTCAGTTTTTCCAAATTACATTCGCTTCATATTATAAAGAAAAATTCATCACTATTCATGGAATATTTAAGAACTTTCGTGCAGTGTTGCAAGATTTCTATTGATACATAAATATTTGAATCAGAATCAAATATGCCACATCACAATAATGCAGGGTGTAGCTGATTCAATGGTTTAATTCTCCAGACGAGAACAAGCATGCGGCAGCCTTTCTTTCGATAAAATTTTCTCTAAGATTGATAACTATCCGAGACATCTGCATTTTTCAATGTTTCGAAAAAATTCAATGATTTGAAAAACATCGCAACTGACACTTTCAGAAGTAAATTCAAATTCAACACCATCTCTTGAGTTGGAAACAGGGAGATCTTTTGAAAACGACTTGCATGGTCCTCTTAGCATTCTTCCGTTTGGAGTTGAATCGCCTTGAAATGTCCTGAATTGTATCCAATCTGAATTCAGAATTTTAAATCGCTATAACTCTAGAATCGAGAACGATCCCCAAGAGAACACAAACCTTCGAGGTTAAATTCACGTCCATTGTACGCGAATTCACGTTCATGGAACGTTCAATGGACCTCTATTGAACATTCCTTGAACCTGTTTTTGAAAGAATTGGAACATATCTCACGAATTCAGTCCCAAAGAAATTTTTCGCAAAAGAGGAAGTTATTCATTGAAAATTCGTATGAAGAATATTATGCAATTTTTTCATTATGCATCCAATGCATTGGTGCATCGATTGTAAAAATATGATCCATGGACATTTAAGTATATTGATGTAACAAATGAAGAGAAAATTTGCACAATTTACGATTTTCTTATATCATCTTTCATCCGAACGAAAAGTATTCAAGATAATTTTATGAGTTTGTTATGAAATCCAGTATCATTGTTATGATCATAAAATTTCACAGAAAGAGAGAAAGAGGGAGGGAAAAAATGAGAAAAAAAAAATATTCATCATTTTCTCATCCTGAATAATATCATTATAAATGTTTTAGTTGTCCAAATGTTTTGATTCTCATCATTATTGGACCCGATACGTCTCTTCTTGACATTTTACTGAGAAACGTGAGTCATCATCCCATGCTTGGAACGATAACTCATTCGATTTGAATGTATGACAAATGATGGAGTTTGATTTGAAAAGTAAGATTTAGGTAGTAATCGATGGAATTATAATGGTTAATATCGTATTCTCGGAACGCGACAAAACATCTTGATCGTAAAACAAGGACAAGCTAAGTTTACAAATAATACCGCTACTTAAGTAAACGGTTCGTCAGTGATTCAAATTTTATGTCTTCGTTTTTTCCCCATCCTTCTTCTCTCATATCTTTTCTCCTTTGACGTGAAGGCTTAATATGATTTTTATGTTTACCCAACTTCGAATATAAAACTCACATTTAGTTGTATTTACATAGTCATCGTCGCTATAACCTTCTTGATGAATTGATTACTTACCACAAATACGAGAGAACATAATTTAATTTGAGTGTTTCCAGATTGCATATGTATTCGACGATTGAGGTTTTTGCATCTTATGCGCAAACAGAATTGAAGTTAGCGATGATTATATATATCCTTCGTGACGGAGACGTATCCTTGTAGCAACATTCCAATACGAAGGACTTTATTGAGTTCTCTGGATGATTTTATGAACTTTCTTGAGTTCTTATTTGGGTGACTGAAGTCGACGAATTATTATGTATCAATAAGATTTTCCTTTGAAAATTCTCAAATTCCATCTCACTATGAGGAATATGCAATCCAACTGTGTGAATCTTCGCACAAGGATTTATTGGAGTATTCAAAAATTCGTTCACCTTTGTAGAAAGGGGAATTTTCACTCAAGGATTTATTCGACAAAAACGATCTCACCGTGCCATGTATGGTCTGGTCCGAAAATTGGTCATATATGGAAGATTTATCTCACTTGGGGATATAATTACATCGGATGGATCTTTGACGGTTGCCATAACGAGGAGTGCTCTTACATTTGCTTTCAGTGGAAAAAGAAAGGAGATGTGGATGCTACAGCCTATGGCAACTCATCATGAATCCTCAGATTATGGCCAAGTGTGATCCATTTTGAATTCATAAACCTGTCATATCTGATGGAATCTCACCCTACCTGTGCCATTTCAAATATTCCATAGAATCTCATTGACAAATCGAGAATGGGACGAGTTTTAATGGAATTCAATGGGATTTGATCAGAACTTTGAACACTTTCAATGGCATTTTATGAAATATTTCTATCAAGCTGAGTAGAAATTAGATCGGTGTCCACGAAGTAGATCTGGAGTATGTGAAAATGTAGCCGAGTCATTGTGATCATAACAACCCTCGAATTGGCTCAATCTGATGCGGATTTACAAAATAAAATCCATGAGATACGAAATAAGAAGGACTTATGAATCCAAGATTTTTGTGAAAACGAGAGGTTTGCTACAATTTTCAATTTATATGCATTTTTGTTGAGAAGATCTGAGGTAGTTGACATATTTGTGATGCTACGCACTATCTAAATGAACTAAATGAACACCGCGATTCGTTCCACATATCTCATTATTGGACCCATCGTTTTCAACTATGTGGGAAAATTCTCGAAGAACTGATATGTATCCATATCAATTATAATATCAAAATTATTTGGGGTGCGTTACACCCCAGAGTGGAGTCCTAGGATTGTATATGATGTTCATCTCATTTTGCGAATGCTTAAGAAAATAATCGTATCCTTTCGAGAAACCTCATTGTTACGGATCATAATGAGTGGAATTACATCGATGAAGCACTCAGCAATCGTTTAAAACTCCCTCTATAGTAGACTTCAACGCGACTTCATCTACATTCATATATACTAAATGATTTGGGGATCTTACAGAGCTAGTGATAGGCGATATCTGCAAGTATCGAAGCTTGATACAAATTTGAAAGCGAATAACTCCACTATCAGATATAACCAAATTGTAGAAAATTTCCAAAATTATATAGAAATTATATATAATTTCATCAAAGTTATACATTAAACAAATTGAATTATATGTGATTTAAAAAATTTTTCCACTCGGGCACCCATCGCTATACCGCACAACCAATCAAGTGGGAAAATCGTGTAAATTATGTATATTTCATATGAAATTGTATATGAATTATGTATAAACTTTATTGACTTACATATAAAGTATATGTAATTTCGAACTTTGGCTATTGATGCAGGATATTTCACGATATCGATATTTTATATACAATTTGTATGCAGGGTGTCCCAGAATTCGTGGACCGGATTTCACAGGTATATTCTTCTGCAGCCAAAATGCAATAATTTCCCGTTTGGAAAAAATTTTTTCGACGCCAAATCGCTTTAGCTCCGGAACTATCGATGATAAAATAGTTTGTTTTTTTTCCTCACAAATCCGCCGTTTTCCAACTTAGCGAAAGATGTTGAGCTCAAGTATGTAGCACACAGTGTTTTTGAATGATTTGGATTTGAAAAAAAAATCTGAAAATGCTCATATCTCCAAAACTAAACGTCGAAAAAATTTTGTCCGAACGGGAAATTATTGCATTTTGACTGCAGAATATACCTGTGAAATCTGGTCCGCGAATTCTGGGAGACCCTGCATAGTTCGCATCAATATAAACTCGACAAAGTTTCTATACAAAATATCGATATCGTGAAATATCGTGTATCACCAACTTTGGCACATTCTTTAACTAAACTGGAGCAACTTTTGTACGTGATGGAATGCTATTTGCGGTTTAATTTTTGAGGGGCACATTTTTAAATTTCTCAAGAAATCTAAATACCTCAAAGTGCTGTGCCAGGAATGTTTATGTATGATACCATTCGCCAAGTCAGATTCTCAGACCAACAACTGAATCACTCATAATGGAGATAGGCGGTATTTTAAAATAGAAACTTCAACAAACTTGAAATTTGATAGAAATTTATAGAGAATAAATGGATTTGGTATTCAAAAATATCAAAAATCTCAATATTACCCATTTCTGACTAATAATTGTACTGTAGTTTTTCCTTCTGGAATCACATCAGTTTGAAATTTTCATTTCAACTAATCGAAATTCGACAAATTTAACCACTGTAACTCCAAAACGAAGAGTACAAAATTCATTGAATTGTTTTATTAAAAATCTATCATTCACCAGTTTGGAGAAATCTGCGTGTGGAAGCTGAAGCATTACCGAGATATCCAGATTTCTTGAAAGTTTTGAAAAATGCCGAGTATTTTCATAGCCAAGGGTGAAATGGAATTTTGAGAAATGGGAAACCTACTCAATTTTGGTCGGCAAATATGCTTCATCATGATGAACGATTTTTCAAGAAATCAATTCTTTGATAAGAAAAGTATATAAATATTCCTTAATGAGGAAAAATCGTCTATCCCTATCGATCGCCTTGTATATATTATTTTTGTGATTGTCGTATCGAATGTACGGTCTTTTTTAATCTAAATTTTTTTGGATCCAGTTCTTCCTACAATCTAACTTCTTTTAATCCTCGTTCCTATATACACATTCATTACGTACCAGTGATATAAATTTAGATATTATGTAAACACAGCAAATACATGATTTGATAGGAAAGCGAGAGAGATGTGGTAATTTAATATCTATTTTTTTCCCGACCGCTTGTAGGATCTTACATTCGACAGACGAATGCTGTCATCAGCGATGACATTTTTTTCTGAAAGTCGAAAATACCAGATGGTTTTTGTATCATGTTGTTGATGTTATTAATATTTTCTGAGAAAATTATCTTATGAAAACCTGAAATAACTGTTGAGTTCGTTAGATGTTTATTGACATTTGGGACTATATTTTTTTCATCAATATAGTCTATCAAGGAGATTAAATGGCGTTGAAAAGAGTGAAATCAATTCATATCATCTGCTTCCCAGTGCCCCTGATCCTGTGTACTACGAATCAAACTGTGGAAAAAATTTTTTGGTTAGTCCCTTTTAGGAAATATTCCACATGCATGTTAACAAGATGATTCTCGAGGCAACTATTTCACTCCCAACGTCCCCAAAGAGCAAGGGATGAAGAGGAAATGCAAGACTGCGATCGTAGTCAATTCTGTACTCACTTTAAAGGATATTTTCATGTATAAATGCAGGTAGCATGCGACAAACTTGTACCTCTGTAGTATATTAGAGTTCGTTACCGTGTACAGTATGTAATGAAGGTTAATGAGCAATAAAAGCAGAGGGTTCGGATAAGAATAGGGAAGTTGAAATACATACGAGGAGAAAAAAAACTCGCTTTCAGCTGCGTTAGCAGAGAAATTTGCTACACTTTGTGTAACACCACGAATCGCGGGATCAAGGAATTCTTCCTCCGTGTATATTTTATAAATTCATGTATATAAAGAATGCGTTGGTATCAAGGGCGGAGATTCCCTTTTCGGCCAATCGGAACGACTAGAGAGTACGCTCTGATCTACTGTACACACTTATACATTGGAATCTATAGTACACATACACGTTTGGTCTCTCTTTCTCCCTTTTTCCATTCCTCGTGAGCTGTCTGACGCCGCAGGTTTTGCTGGTTCACCTGCAGAGACGCCATGTCATGACGTCACCGCGACGCATACGTTTCTGCTTGGAACCCCAAGAGTGTTGATGGTGTAGAGATAATGGCACTCAATACCCAGAATGTTTCCATTCAGTTTCCCTAGGTATAACCTAAACCGATAGTATCAGGAATATTCACGATTTTGTTGAATGTATTGCAAAATTCATGTTTACATTTTCTAAAAAATGTAGCTTGGATTCTAGTAGAATTCACTATAGTTATTTTCTAGGTCTTGCAAGACCTAGCAAGTCTTCTCAATAGCCTAGAAAATTTGTAGAGTCATTTCTATTGGGCGAGATGAGAACATTGATTTGCGGTTAACTTTTCATGTTCTATGGACCAAACTCCAAAAATGAATATTTCAAAAAAAAAAATATTTTTGGCATTACATGAGTCAATGAAATGACTAATCGAGAGATCTTGTTCTCTCCAACTGAAATGATTGCAGCCATGCGAAAACAATAACTAATTCCATTGATTGAACATTATCTCTCCAAAACCACATTCTCATTCCTCAACATTTATGAATATTTTCAAACCTTGAATATATTTATGTTCATCTTGGACGTCAAAAACTGTGACTGGAAAATTCAGGAGATCTTCCCACAGAATTTTGTATAGGAGGCTATACAGAAAATCACAACAATGATTTTGCGAGTCTTCCTTTCAACGTTGAGCATCACATCGAACCGTCATATCTGAGTAATTATATGAATGAATTACTACATCACATATACTACAAACAAGTAATTATCTTCAACGACTAATTCGTTACATAAGCACGTTTCAGTTGAGTAATCGAAAGTTGAAGTGGCATATGTTGGGTCTCATACTTGATTGACTGATTGTCATCTACTGACACGCCTAATACAAAAATTATAGTATTCAATAAAATTTTATACGATTTGATTAATCGACTGCATAACCTGTTGAGAATTTTCCATTCCCTGCACCAACACTTGCAGTGCTAAACATTCGAAGTAATCTTTTTTATCAAGTCTACATTTGTCCGTCACATAAAAATGAAGATGTCTAACGTGAAAGTGCAACAACGCTTGATGGGAAAAAGTACTTAAATTACAAAAAGTAATTGACATTGCCCATCCCTGGTTGTGAATCAGCACTCGGAGAGTTTGTACGCTAATTGAACAGATGATTTCAATGGGAGTCATAACATCATCATTGTTGTTCTTACGGTTGGTACTACGAAAAGGAATTTATTTTATCCCATCTTTTTCATAGATTCCCATAGATGAATTCTCAAAATGCTTTCGCATTGGAGAGATTTTCATTCTACCGGGAGTTTTATACTGTGAGAAGCAGATTTTTTTGGATTATCAGTAAAAATTGAGAGGTGATAGTTCTGCAAACAGTCACAAATTTATGAACATCGCGCCAGTTGGTTTGAAGATTCAGGGTTCTTACACATTGTCCTCATTATATTTTCAACCTACATTCCGAAATACATTCCATATACTATTGTGAGTGATTCAAAATTGCCGTACACTTTTCTGAGAGCAGATTCTTAATGAAATTCTGAAAATCCGGAGATATGAGCATTCTTTAATTTTTTGAAAAATCCACTTACCTCGGAAGTGCCATATTTCTGACTTTTGAATCCAACAGCAAGTCAGATCACGGGGTATCCCTGGAAAAAAATTAATCCAATTTAGGTTCCTCCTTTGTGGAGTTATAGCGGTTTGAAATTTTTTGCATTTCAGCCAATCAGAATTCAAGAACTTTAAATCGGAAGGAGCTAAATTAGATTGATTTCTTCCCAGGGATACCTCGTGATCTGACTCAGAGAATGGTGTTGGATTCAAAAGTCAGAAATATGATACTTCCGAGGTATTTGAATTTTTCAAAAAATGCTCATATCTCCGGATCTAAGGACCAGATCTGAATATTCCGGACCGAAATCTTTTCAGAATTTCATCAAGAATCTGCTCTCAGAGAAGTGCACGGATATTTTGAATCACCCAGTATATCAAACATTTCCAGAAGCCTAGTAAATTTACCAACATCCGCAATATGGGCCACTGTTGATACTCATTTATCATGGAATGAATATAAGAAACGAATGTTTTATTGACTGCTTTGAATAACTTTCTTCGAGGAATGTCCTTGAGAATTTCCTGAATATTTCAATATATATTCCCTTTTTACAAGGCCCCGTGGCATCGTCCCATTATCCCAACAACGAGTTCGGTGTGTAGATAGAGTGAGAGCCAGTTTTCTCGGTTGGCTTATGGTACTAGCCGGGCCTCTCGGGGAGTTACGAACTATTATTCGGCCGTTTTACGATAGCCCTATAAAAATCTCATAATTAGATTTCGGAGGTAATATCTTGGCGGGGACCTGTTTCTCTTCGAATAAGGCCCTTAGACATGTCCGTGCCCGTAGGAAGAAGACCCAGCTCTCAAAATTGCGAGGAGTCCAATCTCTCTGTTCTCTCTTCCATCTTCTCTTTTTTGCTCTTTTTTCTCTTTCCATTTTATTTCGCGAATGCACTCACAGAAAGACCAGTCTCAAACCTATGTTCTCTTAACTTGCTTTGAAATGTCTCTAGAAGGTATATAAAACCCTCGTAGAAATTCCTCCATCGGTTTTTCAGCTCCATCGAATGATTTAAGGTTAGAAATACTCTCGGCGTGAACAAATTCATTAAGATCCGGGAGTTTAAATACTACCTACGTATTGAAACACTATTTATAATTTTACGATTTAATTATTTCACGCATTTTCTCGATGGTTGATGGGGAAATAATGGAATTGTATGATACACGGTAGAAACTTTATATCAGATATTATCATATTCATATTGTACTCTCCGGATATACTCGATTATGTTGTTGTTTATCACAAGTTTAAGAGGGTTCACTATTATACTGCCTCGTGAGGACAAGGATAAATATGATTCTTAGCCTCACAATACAGCATATCTCAAAAGTACAATATCATTCTCGTGAGTTCTGATATAAAATGTTCACAGTGTACGGTGGAAGAGATGTTCAATGTATTGGTAGAATTTACAAAGGCATTTTCAAAGTCGTTGAGGAAGAAATAGTTTCAACTGCTAGCAGAATTTCTCATGTCTCAAAAATCATGAATATTGAAAAAAATTCCGCTGGCATTTCCGTTGAAATCCCGAGTTTCAGAAAAGAAGTGAAGATTAGCTGTGGTAGCTACTCCGTGTATTTGATATTTGGATAGCCAAAAATAATGAAGCTGGAACTAGCAGTCCACTGTTGTGAATTTGAATCAAGGTTATTGGAACTTTGTTTATACCAAAAATCGATTAAGTAGCATCCCATCGAACGTTTCAGATGCTCAATTCCCAATGAAAATTGTGTATAAAGAGTTATGACGAGCGGCTGCTAGTTTTACAGCTGCCAATTTCAGTTTCATCCAAAAATATTGCTGGTACATCCAAATTTTCGGTTCGCCAAACACCAACATAATTTTTTCCGACTACATGTTTCTGACAAGAGATTAATGAGGTTATATATATACTGAGAGAAATTTATAGTTAAATTTACTGGGGGATTATAGGAATGGAGGGACATACTGAATTCCAATGAAATTCACTGTAAAGCATTGTAAATTTGATCAGGTTCCTATTCCCTGGTAGAAATCTCCACTAGAAAACCATGGGGCACCAATCAGTTCATCCTTTCTACTGGTGAGGCCCTAATCGGGAAAACTTGACAGTAACTGGTGAGGGATGTAACGCTTTCATCAACGAGAAACTAATCAGGAAAACTGAGCAGGCACTGGCGAGTAACTGATAAGGTACTTACCAGTACCTCATATGGCGTTTATTAATAATTGATGAGGCACGAAGCAGTAATTGACGAGAAATTTGTTACACCGAGAGAAAAATTTATTGAAACAATCGAATATTTAATTGAATGGTAGCAATAAAATACTTGGTCGATTTGGATAAAGTTTTGTTGAATCAACTATGTATTGCTTCAATCAAATCTTCAATCTTCAATAGCCTATGAAATATTTTGTCCATCAGAATAAATATTTAATTGATTCCATGGAGTTCTATTGAAATTAAACTCCAATTAGATAATAATCATCGCGTCCATATAAAAAGTACGAATTTAAAAGAATATCAGCGTTTATAATCGCCAATTACTTTGTGTAAGATTTTAAATATATAAAAAAAATATTCTGTGGAAGAATACATTTTTCTGTAGTCCATTGTTGAATCAACGAAGAAATTCATTTGAAACTGTTCAGATATACGCTGTTTTTAGCAAAGCTGATTGAAAAGATGAAGGGTTATAACATCTTTTCCAATATAATCAAGTATGCGTTAAATGAAATTTGTATAAAATCAAGTATGAATCGAATGAAATGTATGTGCTTCATATAATATAACGTAGTCCTCATATTATTTCATATAAAAGATTCAAATAACACAGGAAACTAGCAAACTGACCAAACTTCTATTCAAATCGAATTCAACATGAAAAATTTTCCGCTTACTTTTTCTATTTTTCATGACTTATAATCTTCAAGAGTCCTTTTTATACATGGAATGGTTAAGAAATGAACATTCTTCACAAAGACTCGGTCTGATTTGCTTCCAATTTCAAAGTGAATTCAGCAACAATAGTGCAATATTCAATAACGAGTGTGAATAATAATACTCTTTGCGTTTCATCAGGATGAAAAAGTTCATCCCTCTTCATTTCATGTATACGCGCACTGAAAAGTTGCGGTTATTAAACAGTTCTACCCCATCATTACTAATTAGTTCAAATTATTAAATAATGATAAATCACTCCCTAGTTTTGCTCAACTCATTAAGTAGTGATGAATAACTCACCAGTTTCACCTAACCAACGCTAATTGCACCAAACTTATCAGTTACTAACTAGCGCCTCGCTAGGTTTTCCCAATTAGTTTTTCCTCTTGAGTGCCTCATCAGGCATGAGGAAGAACTTGTGACATTTCTACCAAGATTATTAGAAGTCAGTATGTTGCCCCATTCCTATAATTCCATAGTAAATTCGACTATAAATTTCTCTCCCTGTATGTTTTTCTTATCCACTTCACACGATCACGAATGGAATTGTGATTTCTCGCAAAAGTTTATTCTATTTTCAACTCTATCTTATTTGATGACATATCAGGAATCACAATCTTTGTGTTTTTTTTCTGTTCCTCGATATTTCATAGTTACTTCACACACATTTTTCCCTTCTTTATCATTATTATATTGCGTGCAACTTGGTATATCCACTTCCTGATCCTAGATATCAAGTCATGTGTCAATACCCACATGAATTGAAAGAATATCTACCAGCAAATTTGTTTCGATCGTAAAAAAAAGAACACTGGAGGGTGAATACATTACGATTACATCAAAATGTAATTTATGTTGTATGAAACGATTCATATATACACTGCGTCGTACCAAGAACCTATGAACATCAATGTTCACGTTGAAAATACAATTTTTCATGCAAGATCATTTTTGAAACATTTATGCGACTGTAGGAGATGTTCGACACAGACGCATCGCTTTCGCGTGGAGAACAAATGCAGCCTACATCACTGGTTCACCACAGAGCTACTCCACATAGTATATTTCATTTATTACGAGCAGCCGCGCTGTGGCCTTGTAAGACGTTGAGCGTGCAGATCTTGTGGAGCCAAGGGCGTAGTTTTGCTCATTTTTCATAATTTTCAGTTCACTTTATTTTGATCTGTTGAATTGATATTCAAGTATATGAACGGAAAGAAGTGGTATTGTATGTAATCGAAGATAAAGATGCTGTGGATACGGATGTTTATTCTCAAATTGATGGAAAAATCAAAGGGATATATTATTTACGATTCGAATACTTATATTGTACCTCTGCTGTCACATGATGGTAAATTCTTGATTAATACGGTGAATTAACATGGAATTGATTTGCATATGCTGGTTGGGAATTTACTTTGTTACTTAGACATGAGATACACTATCTGGTGAAGTAGATATGCAGGTTTGATGCAGGCCTGTAATCTTCATGTGTGTTCAATCATCATGCGAACTTCAGTGGAGTTAAAACGAGCGTGTGAACCCAGAGCATTCGAGTCGAAAAATGCAGCCTTTCTTCAACCTAGTAGACCTTGAATTCCCCTTGAGCTGCATTGTATCGATTGATTCTGTAGGTTATTTTCCACTTCTTAATATGGAGTTGATCGTTTGGAGATTTATTATTCTAGCATCAGATCATCTACACGTCACTTTTAATATTTTTCATTCAATGAACGAATGAAAATTGCTCATCGTTTTCCCAACACTTATTAAAAATCGCGCATTAGTATGACCTGACACTTCGCGCGTACATTATTTTTACATTCATGTTCATACCGAATTATTACACACTTCTTCTATGATCAATCAATCAATCAATCAATCGGATGCTGTGAAAGTTACCTAAATACTGCTGTTGAACTCTATATATTGATGGCAACTTGACAACTAGATGAACAAACAACACAAATAGAAATCTTTGATAGTTCGTTCTGAGGTACAATCAGAAAAAAGTATTCCAAATCTATTTGAATCAAATAAGCTTTGTTCAATGAATCAATAAATCTCATCTAGGCCGAAGATGGTTTGTTTATGATTGATAGAAAATTTTTTTCTCAGTATAGCAATCTGTTCAATATTTTGGTTTTGTAAAAAAAAACACATGTATGAAAATCATGGAATGATTATCCGATTGTTTCCGATGGAATAGGATGAGACCGATGAACATGAAATGTTTGAATCCACGTAAACGTAAAAATAATATATTTCTTCAGAAAATCCCGGCATGTTTCGAAGGAGAATACAGAGTCGCGAGTATAAATTTCCCATTTTGATGCATCCATCGCAATCACAGTGGAATTTGAATGCGTATTCATCGGAGCGCATCGCTTGTGCAAGTCGTAAGTAGCCGGATATTGGGTAGGCAATACATACAACAGTTTGCAGCTGCAATGTGCGTGATCCTGATTCAACAACCGCGAGCAAACGAGCAGAAGAGTTAGTTGAAATGGTAGTGGGGAATCAGAGAGCGGTGCAAGCAAAGCGGCCAAAGGGAGAGGGTAGAATGAATGAAATAAAAAAAAATGAAGAGCATGAGTAGGTGGAGGACGAGTCTCAATCGTGATTGGTCCACACTTTTACTCGTGGTCACGCCTGCTTTTATTCATGCGCCGTAAGCCTTCCAACGCGAATGAATTGATGTCTTCTTGTGTGGATGTTCGCGATCATGTGATATTTTCTTTTTTTTTTTTTTCAATATATTTTTATGACTTCTCTCAAGAGAATCGACACGTTTTTTCTTCTCAAGAGTAATTATTATAATTGAGCTGATTATGTATAGATGTAGAAGGAAGCGTTCGAAGTAATTGAGGGGGGTGTAAAACGAATATAGGAACAATCATTAAAATGAACTTTCAATTCATTAATATTCGAATCGATATTTTGAATTTTATCTGTATCGAGTGTCGGAAATTTCATGTTCACAACATGAGGTATCATATTTTGAGATTTATTTCACCGTCTGATATAAAAAAAATAAAATAAAATAAAATTGGAGAAATACTTGAATATTGAATTCAACCCTTAGAGAGCGTTTGACCTCCTTAATATGCCAGGTTTGACACTAAATATTTCGATGCATGAATACATACAAGTCGTCTGTTATAATGTTGTGTGACATACTTGGAGTTACTGTTTGCAATGAAGGAAAAAAAATGTTAGATATGATATGAGAATGATAAAGTGAAGTATTATCCTAACACCGGTGAACCGACAATGCGCTTTTTGTGATTATCATACTTCACTGTTCATATCAGAAGGATTATGCACTGCACCTTCAGCTTTTTCTTCATTCCTCATGCAAATTCGATATCATTATTTCACTGAACCTTATGTGGAATTATACTCACGCATTTATTTTCGCACAAAATGGAAAGTCAAGAAAATTCGATTATGAGCAATAAAGAAGGAATTTTATCGCCAAGGAAGCGAGGTACTTCAGGCAGTGCTCAGTCTTGTATCAAAGGAATGTTTCCAATTCATTTCGATTAGAGTAAAAAAAGAAGAAGATAACAATTTTCCTACTTGAATATGATGATTCCCAGTAAACACACGCACGTTATAAAAACGTCAAAAACAGTCAATAACCACACGTTGTGGATTAGTAATATTTTTGCGTTGATTCAACGTAAAAATGTCGCGGCAGATCACGTGTTTTTCAACCATAAAATGACGTCATATCAACGGTTTGAGCATCGTTTGAAATACGTCAAATATTGACGTGTCCTAATGATGGTTCTAAAACGTGAATTGAATCCAACAAATTATTTTGAAAACTTTTCATTCAATATCGAGAACAATAGTATTTCTGAGTATGACAGAATTTGGAAAGTATACCACACTATTTACTATCTTGCTCTTTGTTGAAATTTTAACCATTGTTCGGGTTCGTTTGACATTTTTAGCAGAATATGTGCAATTGAAGTTCAAACACAAGGTGTTATAAACACATTTTAAACGCGTGATTCAAATCCGTTCAAAACACGTTTTTTGAGGACGTCGTTTGATGGTTATTTTTGAATATTAGTTTCAACTACACGTCATTCAAACGTAATCCCTGGTCGTCTATTTCCCTATCAAATTTCAACTAAAAATCAACGTTATGAAATCAACGACTGACGTCCGTTTGACAGTCTAACGTTCTTTCAACGTTGAAATAACGTGTGTTGATTTATTGGGTTCCTCTATCATTAGTGATGCGCGATATTTCACGTTAATGATATTTTATGTACAATTTGTGTGTAGTTTTTATCGATATTTTATAAAATTCAATATAAATTCGACAAAATTTCAACAACAAACCGTGAGTCAACACAGTTCCTCGTTGCATAAATTTTGCAATAGGAAAATTTACACAAATGATCAGCAATGGTTTTTATCTAATTTTGACGCTCCATCAATAGTTTTATAAATATCACTGAAATTGTAAATTTCGATACTATGAAATATCGTCAATTATCAGTTCAAACACAACTGTGAGAGAATAATTTGTTCGAATTTTATCAGAATTCTTGTATGAACATAATTTTATAAAATATTTGTAGGTTTTGAGGGTTTATTTTTGCAAATTCTGTGTAATTAAATTACTTCCACATACCTCTCCAATTCGAATCATTCTCTCAACATTCTATGAAGATAAAAAAAATATATCACCTCCCCGGGCTGAAAAGTAATGAGAAATTTCTTCTACGAGTTCCTCCATATTTCCGTGACAAATTCAGTTCAGGGGATAACAGAAGATGTGTCAGCAGTTGATTGTTTATTCACACCTATAGCAGCAACGGATCAAAGTTATCATAGTACAGGATGATTACCTGACAATAACGAACAAGTTCTTGAATGAATGTGTTTTTGAAAGAAAATTTTCGTATTTTAGTTCCGAGATCATATTGATTTAAAAAAAAAAACTTGAAAAAGAAACAAACATTCAATCTTCTTCATTTTATTATATGAGGAATTAGAAATCTTTCTTGAAATGAATCATCTTCAGTTTGAACGAGGAAGGTAAGTGTACCAGTAGCTGACACTTTATGTATAGATACAATTCAATAAGCCAAGTATTGATTATTTCCTCAATTTCTATGCGTCAAAACTTGCGGGAAGTTTTGAAAAATTAAATTTGATTAAATATTTGACAAATGATAAATTTTTGGCTCATCAAATTGAGTTTATATACGAAGGGTCAGATACTTGTGCAGAGTCAGGCTTCTCACAGGTGCACTGAGGAAAAGGTTTATTTATAGTTCACAAGATTAGTTTATAGTAAACGAACCCTATATTTCCTTATTGCGAAATAAATATAAAATTATTATCACAAAGCCGTATATTTGTGCGATGCTCTTTAGATAACTTTAACATTCGTTAACTATCAACAAATCATGGTTTTGTATGAAATTGATTTTCAGTTGATTGAAAAATTGAACAATTGAATTCAAAACTACTATGAAATTCTCTGAGTACAATATGAATTTTAGAATCCTTCACATTATTTGGACCAATATTGAAGCAATAATCAATTGGAGAATAATGTAATTTGAAGGAAGATTATAATGGAGTTGGACTAACATAACGATTTATTGATGTAACCATTTCATTCAGTTGATACACATCACTGCTTGCTTAAAATTTTCTGTAAAAAATCATTGTGAATGGGAATTGTTTCGAATTAGTGTTTTGAACCTATAATTCATTATTGAATCTACCGTTTTTGATATTATTAGTTTATGTAGTTTTGAATGAGGAACTGTATCAGAATGATAGTTAAATATCAGAAACTGGTATTCTATAATGGCTCTTAATAGTTTCATATGGTGGATTTGAATCCACGTTATTACAAGCTGGTATCTCAACACAGTCCTTTCCTCATTCAAAACTATATAGATTATCAAAAATTAAAGATTCAAAGGTAACCCTAGTAAAACAAATCCATTGATTCTCGCCAAATCTCATTGAATCTTACACAATGTTCTGACCAAATCTTGTTCAACCATTTTCAATGAGATTTAATTAGATGAATATGTTTTCTCAATGTAATTCTGATTGAATCTTGCCAAATCTGATTGAGTCCCGCGTAATGTTCTGACCAAATCCCATTAAATTTAATTTCGTCAGATTCTATGGATTTTTTAACCAGCGAAATTATAAGTGTTGTAAGTGTTATCCAGTTATGTTGAATAACATAAAAGTTATCGCGGATGCGCCAACACTCAGACCGCCACATCCAAATATGTGAAGAGTCACGCCAAACTTATAATGTTTGCCACAAATCAGATTTATTAACTATTAAAAAATCTGCATTCCAGCGAAATAAATCTCGTATTGATCGGAAACTAGTTACTTACATCCAACTACTTCTCAAATTCGATTTGAATGATTTGTATTTTGTGTGGACTCATACTTGACTGTAATTTATCATATGAAAAAATTGAAGATATCAAATCACTTTGTCATGAAACAAGAATCATTCGTTACTTAAAAAAGGTATGGAATTTTTAATATGAAATAAACGTACCAAATGAATCGTTTTTTTTTTTCATTTTAAATGCTGTATAAAATAGATCCTACGTGTCCCAACTGTGATATTTGTTAATAGTTACTATATTTGTTGACATTAAATGAATATTTCTCACTAAGTGACAAATAAATGTGAAAATTCATTCATTTCTTGAATTTGTTAAAGTAGAAGAATAGGTGATAACTCATGTGAAAATTCACCATTGGCATAATACTGGCCGAAAGCTTTAGAAGGATGCTTGACTGAAACTTAAGACGATGAAATTGTTCCATTAATTTTCAAGTATATCAATGCTGAAGCGTGAAGCAACGGTAGCGAAAAATCGCGAGCTTGATTTCATATTTCTGCAACTTTGATTCGACTCGAAATTCTTATTCTGAAACCAGGCTAAATCAAAGCTGGCACCAACTTGCACTAATGCTGTTGTAATACAATTTATCTTTGGATTACCAACACAGGCAGAATAAAACCTCTGGTATTAATCAACGTTCGCTGAATGTAAATTGGCTACGCTTGGCTGCCATGCTTGGTCCGAGTCATTACTCTTCATCAGCATTGGCGAAATCGCTGAATTTTTACATAGTATTTTTTCGATAATAAAAATATGTAGTTCCCGTGATTGTTTTGTTAAAATCTCAATATAAATTTTATACTCAAAAACATATTCCATATAAAAATATGGAGTATTGTTATCATGAATCTCTGATGACATTAGCCATTCTTGGAGAATTAACGAATGTACGATGATCGTAAACATTGACAACGATTACAGAAACAATTATTACAGGATAATATTGGTCCAATTTTTCTTAGTCGTGTTCTATTTCTCGCGAATCCCAGAGCGAATTTGGATTTTTTTCAGTACATGATATCAACCACCATACAATATGATTAATTGTGCTGTGAGATGGCTTTCGCCTTATCCGATCCTGTCCGAGATTGGCGTTACAGCATGTTTTTCTCAGAGCAAGGAATAAATAGCGGGATATTTCTATGATCCGTTTTATAATTCTTCTCTCTATAATTGAATTATATGAAAATATATATATAATCCTTCTAATGGAATCATCATAACATACATTTGTTCGTGCTTGTTTTTCTAATCGTGAGGTTTCATCACAACCTTGACATGTACGATTTAGGAAAAGAATAGTAAATATAATTTGGATTGATAGGATTTTTATAGTGGTAATCTTCAATTTCATGCTATTGAATTCGATCACACTTCCGTTTAGATGATTGAATAATTTCCTCGTTGACGAAAAATTCTGCAAAGCAAGGCATATGAGATAGAAAAAAAAACCATATCAGATTCGTTATATTCAATTTGGACAGTTGTTTGCGGATTGTTCACCCATGATCTTACGTGAAACCGTAAACGCGTTGCATGCTGTGTACAATTACACTCTCTTCTTTGGAAGCAAAATACATTGGCAATCGTACACGTATTTACTTTTGTACCAAAAGTACACTTTTCAGAGTTCATCGAAACAATGTTTTGGCATTTTTCACACAACTCAACGATAAGCGTGCAATACAAAGTACATTGTGTCTCCCGATTGCGACTCTCAGAACGAATAAGTCGATAATCGATATGTGATGACCATGTCTCGTTCGTGTCTCGTCGTAGCGTGTTTGAAACTCTGGTGATCCGTCATTGAGTCCGATATTATCCATACATAGCATCCAACAAGCGAGAGAGAAAGAAAAGAGATAATAATGCTTGATTCTGAATTTAAAATACAAAACTACATAAACACAGGATGGAGTCGGTCGTTTTATGCGTGACTACGACAGATTGTCGATTGTTCAAGACTGATACCAATTGAAAATCTAAAAACCTAACATCTATCGTGTTTTAGATAACAAAACTTGTTCGAAAGTAAAAACCGAATCCGCGTGAGTCATGCATGAATACGCATTTGAGGAAAATGTATTGCCGAGGTTGATTTCTAACGGATCTATCGAACGTTCATCTTCGAGTCTTCATAAAAACTATGATGCGCACAATCGATTTACAACTATGAAAAATTCTGCTCGAGGTTTCGAATTAATTATTATTCCTTTCATTTTCTGAGGCGGAGATTTATGATTATCGAAATTTAAATGGAAATTGAATTATAAAGTCTTTTTCTTTTATAGGGACTCGTAGACTCGTAAAATACTCTATGCAGCAATAAATCTTTTCCGTGTGATTTACATATCTACAAACATATGTTTTTGTTCATTTGAATTGATATATGTTTGTAATCTGAGATATGATACGTGACAATCAAACGAGCAGATTTTGCAACATCCAATTAACAGCGGTAGCTACACTAATAAGAGGTTCGACTCTCTGCCTAATTGGGTTCAAGTGCCATTGCTTAATACGTGATCGTAACATTCAACTGTTGTATCGCATGCATCTAACGAATCTATTATAGCAATCAGAAATTATTCCATGTATAACAGTGGGACAACTAAGCTAGAAATGGCACTAAATTTTGATAACATTTTCATAAAATTCAATTTATTTTCTATAACACTCACTGTACTCGAAATTTCATCCCTAATAGAATCGTTGCGAGGCAATCACGTACTTCTTCTGTACAGTTGATTGAACTTCAATCCGACATACTTAAAATTCTCGTCCTTCTCAATTTTTTTGCTAGATATTCAATGTTATACAGCGGAATGGCATTAACAGGATGTTACAAACGCATGTCATGATTTTTTATCCATAAAATTGGACTTATCGAGAAATCAATGCGATTCGAGTTTTCGAAATTTTTCAAATCGTTATTATTTTGCTTTCAATCACAGGACGGAATCATTATTTATTTCACAAAGAACTGGTTTCATTTCGCTGGATGCATCCAGAAATTGCAGGTTTTGTTTTTTTTTCCATGAAATGCGAATAAATACCAGCGAGGAACTCGCTTCTCGTATTCTTTCTTCAAATTGAAATAAATGAATGAAATTATTCACCCCATGAATTATTTTTTGTTTCATTAAATTTAATTCACCTTCGACACATAATTCCACTTTATCATTGTGAACACAGTGAAGATGACTTTGTAATTACATTTATCAGCCGTATATATATCTGTATATGTTCTTGCGTGTACTACTACAGAACCAGAAGAACATGGTAGTCTTTAATGGTTACATTACACGTCATGTAATTACGCATGTATACTCCTTTCGTGTACGATGTAATGGCGTTCCTTGTAGCGATGTTGTAGTTTATATTCCTCACAACTTTCTTACCTCCCGTATAAAATATGCAATACGCTGCGAGGTTTTCATTTCTTTCCGATTATTATGACAGAATTTTCAATGTTCTTTTTTTTCGTTATCCATGGAGTACGAAGATCATCAAAGGATGAACCACACGGAGAAAAAAGATCATGGAATTATCGCTAGGAAGGATAGTAAACTGGTGACAACTACGAATTTCTGTGCACAGTCACTAACAGAGACGGGTAATGGTTCCTATTTTGGTATATTAGAATACAATATAGTATACCAAAATAGGAACCATTACCCGTCTCTGTTAGCGACTGTGCACAGAAATTCGTAGTTGTCACCAGTTTACTATCCTTCCTAGCGATCATTGCTAGATCTTTTTTCTCCGTGCAGTCTTTCAAGGGACGTGGATAACGTGTGTTAATCCTGAAGAAAATACAGTTGTTTCGGAAAACTTTGCGGACTTTGTTTGAGCACAAACCGGCGCCTGAGCTAATTTATCTTCTTCCACCGAGAGAAAAGAGTTGTAAATTTTACCTCTCGTTAAGTGAATATATGAATGATTTAAGAATGTAGTACGAGCTACTACAATTTTAGCTAATTCCACCGCAGGGAAAGTAAGGTGCACTTCAGCTATGGTATATTTCACTTGCGTTGTTGTAGAATCAATTGGAATTGTGATCGCTTACCTACACTAAATTCTAAATCATCCATATATTTACTCAATTGTAAATTTTACAAGTTTTTTTTTCCTCAGTGTCTAATCAGAAGGATGGATGATCACAATTTATTTACAAAACACCAGATTGGACAGATTTGATGACACTACGCTTGAAATAACATCAGATCACTCGAATTACTTGAATCAGATTTACGTTTTTCCATGAAAATTTGTGCATCAAGTAATGTGCGATTGTAGGGGAGCTTCGTTAGAGATATAAAAATGATATCATTCATGTTTTATTCATCTACATTTTATATATATAAGTTTCAGAGAGAATGAGTACGTTGCGATGAATAAAATCGCGTTATCGTGACAATCTGGAAATTCTCTTGTACATTAAAAGCAATGAAGAGAAGAAAGAGTGAGAATTGATGTGATAATGTTTAATTGCGTAGGAAGAGGTCAGATTCATTATCGAGAATAATGAGAATAAATTACATGACTAACGATGAGGTTCTCGAAACAGATAATATCAATGCGATATTCCCACAGATGAATATTTTTCCTTTCCTTGATACGAGGGGAACAAAAAGAGAAATAAAAAGAACGCAAATAAAGAACCCATATTTGTATAGATATTTACCTGAGCTTCACTTTCATCCACAGCCAATGAACCGTGGCACTGCATACTCAGTGTAGCTGCCATCGTTTTGAAATAATAATCGTTTCGTGCCTGAGAGACTCAAAGTGATGCAATACTCGATAATTTTAGCCGGCATTAACTTGAGTAAAATTCCAGGCTACTGGAATACTTACACGCACTTAAATACTATAAGCTAACCGGAGTCAAAGTCCTTTTCACAGTTTCCAATGATTTTATCATAAATCAATTGTTTTTTTGCACTTAATTCTTGCCATTTTTTTCATTAATAACCTCAAATAAAATATTTTCAACAAAGAGAAAGTGAAACAGGGCACAACCATGGTATCTATGAGTTCATACACGGAAAAAAGAAAACACTACTGGTTACTGTGAATGACAGCGATCGGTTGAAAAACAAATGAAAACACGCCTGGATAATGAGGATTAGCGCGATCACAGTGATGAGTATTGTAATAAAATGCCTCAACGCTGACTGGACAGTAATGAGGACTGGGAAACGCAGTACTGCATAGAATGAATTTGACTTTCAATGTATTTTTGTGACTCACAGTAACCATTGCTGTTTTCTTTTTTCTGTGTATGCGAACAGCATATTCAGCGAAATACTTAACAAAATGTAAGATAATATATTTTCAAAGCAGCATTGGGCAATGGATTTGTGAGTGTACATCAGAATGATATCAATTGAAATTGTTTGGGAACTAACCGATCTGTTATCTGTACCTACTCAGGGTAGTTGTTTTGCATCGCTCAAGTGGGACTTTCTTGAGATTAGCACTCAATTGGTTGTAGAACCCCTTAGCTTTTACTAGAAAGGTCCAACTGCTATTAGAGCGAGACTGGGAAGAAGGTGACTACCGCCGTCACAACGATGGTGGTGGTCGTTGATCGTCGTCCTTCTCCATTTCGTGAGGTCCTTAAGTGGAAAAAGGGACCCCATGCAGGTAATAGAGGCCTGGCACGAGCCTACGAACATTCTTCATTCTATGTCGGTGTATTCTATATACATATACCCGCCACTACCGCCTTCTCTTTGCTTAAGCCGATTTCACGCTGCTATGAAGTTTTCTTCAAATCTTTTTCCACTGAGAACAAGCATCATCGAACCGCTGCTTCTTGTTATGAATGGAGGTTATCCCGATCGGGGCTCAACGATTCTTCTTGCTTATTAGCAGAATTGAAAATTTGATTCTCCACTCGATACGAACCCCCTGAATCTGTTCCTCAATTCGGATTGTTGAAATGAAGAAAAAAGGAAAAAAACAATAGTTTCAAGAATTCCCATGATATTCTCCAAAAACCTTTGAATGGGGGGAAAAAAAGAAGAAAAAAAGACAAAAGTGAAAATGAAAGAGGAGAGAATCTTTGGTATCTCTTCGAGAGTGGAATATTTAATTTGAGCCATTCGTGTGTATATCGCGCGTACACGGTCCTAAGTAAACTATCGAGATGGCGATGGAAAATACGTTTGCTGCTGTGTGCGATGCGGCGAACAGGCGTGGATAAAAAGGCAAAACGGGTTTTTTCTTCGCGTCGAACTCGTGCAAACATCGTGAAAGCAGAGAGAAATGAAGGGAGAAGGAGAAAGAGAGACACGTATTTCTTGAACGAGCGCAGTGTGGATACGTAAGTCATATAAGGCCCTTTTGTTGACTCTTCAACTTTACTCGGCTTTTTCTTGACTCGATGTGCTCCATACGAGTCCCTCTTTCTCCACCTTCGCCTCTTTGACTGTGCTCCAGGTCGAGACAGCGGGTCATCGACTCCTCATTCTCCTCCTCGTACCTGTCCTTCTCTTTTCGTGGAACTTGATGCAAGACGTTTAATTCCATCTCATTTGTTTAAACAAGTTGAGTCGAATCGCGTGATGTGGTTTTAAGAGGAGATCATCCCGGCTTCTATCCTACTTTGTGGTTTTCTTGTATCCGATCGCTTCGTCGGAATAAAAATATGATGTTTCGTGATCTATAGGGATTGAGTGCTCACGTCGCTGCCATTTGTTTACACACGGTTTGATATGACCGTGTTGAAATGGAATTCGAAGTAATTGGAATTGTCAATAAAAATTTCTTTCACCGTTAAGTATACTCAAAAGAGATAGCGGGTTGAGAAGTAGGATGGAGAGATCTAGCATCGACTGGAACTATCAGGTGAATTATTTTACCGCAATGTGTGTTTACTTTTGTGTCAAAAATCAATTCCTTATAGAAGAATCGATATGACACGGGGTAATCCAATATACAGAGTTAACTGTTGATGATGATACATTATGTCTTCTGACTATTCGTTTCTAACAACACTCATATGTTCGTTTGAATAAACAGAAATATGGAAAATAAATGTATTTTAATGTAAATAATTTTCTATGTTTCAGGTATGTATCTTCACAATTCAAAATAAAAGGGTTTTTGGTTGGAGAGTTTGTGAGTAAATGATTATTATTTTATTCTGGAATGTTGACACAGCATTATAACTAAATTATGTGTAATTGAAATCGAATTTTTGTGTTTTGAAACGTTAGAGAAATTTGTCTGGGCATCCCATTTACTGCATGGGACCCACGTGGGGGCAACTGGATAACACATTTCAGCCAATTTGACTTTAGTGCTCAAACGTGTAGTTGGTTTATGTATATTTTCCATGTGTCAATTGATCGTACAGTAACATTGATAGTCCATCAACATGGTCGGCCCTAACAATTCAATTTCTCACTCAGGATTTTTTTATGGAAATAAATTCAAAAGCAACGTGGTTCTTGACTGGAGATTACATGTCAAAATACATTGTTACCTCATTCATAGGTATGATTTTACAGAAAACACATGATTTCACATTTCTAATTACGAATTTGAACGACATTCTAGCGATCCTCTGAGACATCTGGATGGACACAGGCTAGAAAGTGGGTTACAAAACTAGCTAGCAACTAACCCAACATCTGGGAAACCTAGCTGGGGTCCATCTAATTCCCAATCGTAATTTCTACTAGGTATAAATAATTTCTCAACAATGGTTATTACTTCGATGCGTTTTTCTCTTATACGCATACGATTCATTGTATTCATACATGGTTTTCATCGAAAATAGAAGACAGACGATTGTATTGCAAAATCTACGTATTTATTTAGGTTACTCACCGACAATTGTAATATAAAATCATGATTTCTTATAAATGGACGAACGCATGGGGCGAATAATACATTAATAGTCACTGAATAGAAACCTTGGCGGTACTCGTAAAAATATAATTGCAACGATTGCAACAGCGTTATCTAGGCACGGGCGCGGATAATGATACGTCAATGTCCGCATTACGGCACTCGACTTACTATATTTTAATGGTCAAAGCATCTGTTTTGTACTACCATCTTTTGTATGTGTGCACTTATACGTGTATAGTGCCAAACGTTAACAGCATTACTTGCGTAAACTATCATTATGCTTGATGCACACAACTGTAAAGAAGAGCGGCGCGAAAATGCGGCATGTTTTGAATACTGTAGTTTTGTTGTTACTACGAGCATCATGACGGAACTGATTATTTTACTCTACATAAAATTCATTAATAGGCGAAGTTTTTACTGTATCCTCATGATTACCTTGCCCTCGATGGAAAGTTCACTTTTCTTTTATTCTATGATATTCAAATGCTGTTTTTTTCTTTAATTTTCTTATAATTATTTCTTGAACAAGATTTATATCGCATTCGATTCGAGTCGTATGGTTCCCTTTTCTGATTTTCAAAACTTTATCACATGTGAATCGATCGTTGAGGATATTGAAAGTCTTGCTCCAGGCACTCCCACGAAGGTAAGGATGTTCTTTTGCAGATTTTGAATTCGAAATATCGATACTGTCTAGTGTGTCGATATATTCTTTTTTTAGTAATATTTACCCCACCAGTTACTCAGGTAACAGAGTTCTGAATAGAATGATCATACACGGAAAACACAAAATTGCCTAGGGCAGGAAAATGTCATTGATTCTTTGATTTTCTGTTAATGTATTACATAATCTTCTAGACGGAGAATAAAAATTTCGGTTATTTTTGTTTAGTAAACTAGAAACGGGAAGGTTCGTGAAATGAATTTTTACACAAAAATACGGAAGATTACGAATATTGTTGAAATTGTGTGAATTTTATAAAGTGTATAGTAAAACTCAGTTATTCATCCGTAATCTTCCGTATTTTTATGTGAAAATCCATTTCACAAACTTTCCTGTTTCTGGTGTAGCAAGCAGAATAAGAAAGAGTAGTATATAGTGTATAGGTCACCTAATTATTTGCTAAAATAGTACAGTCTTTCAGTTTTATATACAGAATTGGAAACAAATTCAGTTGGGAACGTTGTCATCTTTTATTGTCATTGTTGAGAAATCTTTGTTCCACCTAACAAGAATGTAAACTCCTATCACAGCAAACAATTCCCTGTAAAAAGTATCCAGCGAAATCAGATTTCACTGCCACTGTTAATGATTTTTCCTTTTTTTTTTTACAAAGAATGATAATCAATATCTTACATTTACATGAATGATTCCTGTTTGAGCACTGTTGTTTTGGTGGAATATTTTATCATTGTAACAAATTTTTTCAAACCATTGGTGAATTCGTGAAGATGAATTTTCAATGATTTCATAGTACTTTATCAATTGAAAATATTTTGTAATAGATAGATAGAATTACCACTTATGGAAATTATACAACGGAAAAATACGCCAACGATTTTATTGAATGAGATTCAATGATTGTAACTAAAACAATAGAATTGAAAGTGGAAGCAGGAAATGACTTTCATCTGTACAATTCCATGTCTTGCGAAATTCATTGAGTAATTTTCTCTTGAATTAATAGATTTATGAGGATTCTTTATCTCTTTCTGTCTTCTAGCAGTAGAATTGCCACTAGAAAATACTTGTGCCTAAGTAACAGATAAGGTCTGATGAGCATTTAATTTCCAAGCCAGCATTTCAGGTTGCGACTGTGTTCCTTGAAACGCTATTAAATCATATTCGATAGTTCGTTTTTGTAATCTCCCATTGGGATAACGTAATTTGATTATTTCAAAGAAACTTGATGACGTATACTATTGAAATAGGTGCGAATAAAATTTAACTGTTGAGACATTTTCACAACGATTTCTCACGTATTTTTGTAGAATCTTTCATGGATTTTCATGATTGTGAAGGGATTCATAATGAACTGATCCTAATCCGCCAATGGTGATGGGCGATATGTGAAAATATCAACATTTTTTATAGAAACTTTTTTCGAATTTGTACAAAGAATTTATACAAATTTCATATAAAATATCGATATCGTGAAATATCGCCCATCACTAACTGTTATGCCGTTCAAGTTGATTATATTCATAAAAATGAACAGCAAAGCCAATTCTAGTTAAATGACATTCCATTTCATTTACTTGACATTAAAAATGATCAAATACAAAATGAAAAGAATATCTTAAAACCTCCACTCTGTGCCTCCACTGGTCATTACTCTGACTTAAATAATTATCGGTAAGTGTTAGTCTTTTCACAGCATTGAAATACAACGCAACATGTCATTATTGATAATTATCAACGTTTTTATCGGTAAACCGTATTAGATGTAATAATCCTCCTTTGCAATAATTCAGATAGAATGTCCAATACTGAATAGTAATTTACGAAGATCTTCTAATTGATACTTCTAAAACGCCCTACTTTCGTAACAATGAATCGCGTAGATCACGTTTCAACAAGTCTAATAATTAACTCAGAGTCGTTGAAAAATCTTTTTCTTAATCATTCGTCATTTATTTCAGCGTTACTAATTGATTCGCACGCCACGATATCATCATTTACGATTTTACATGTGCTATTTATCTTTCTATTCAACTGGCAAAGCGCCAAGCGTCGAAGGCATTACCTCAGAATCTCATATGAACTTCTATCAGAGAACTGGATGTTGCGTTCAGCAGGACTCCTTGATTGAATTTTAACAAAAAAGAAAACACATGGTCAGAGTTTCTCCCTCCGAGCCTAGTTCGAATAGTACATGAAAAAGTTGACAAAACTGACCTCTATCGACCAACTGCTTGCCCTGATAGAAATGAAGTATGCCTCCATGTGCGAAAAGCGTGCACACATTGGGAAATGGAATAGATTCGCATTGATTCTTGCCAGGCTGGGTTACATGGGTAGCATAATAATTTCCTGTAGAAATACGTCTAAGCCTGATACTTTTGATAATTGAACTCACATAATTCTATCCGTAACAGACTGGTGCTGATCCTCAATAAAATATTGGAGTTTTCAAGACATTAGTTTTCCTGATGTATGAAATGATGAAGTCATCCTACGCTGTGCCAATTCTTTGTTTTGATATAAAATCAACATTGATAAAACATTGGACCAAATTTGGGCTACAACTAACAACCTCAGTCAAAATTCAGACCGTAGTTATTGTCAATGTTTGTCCCAATAGTTACTTATTTTGTCCAGTCCATATTGGGCTGAGGATTGGCGACAGCTGGTCACAGCTTCAATGAATGAAACCAATCCACTCATTACCAACACTGATACTTCATTTTATTTCGTTATGTGCTGTCCAACATTAACTCTATCTGAATAGTCTAGAGTCAGCAATCAGTCTAGCATCAAGTTTTTTTTATTGTTGGCATAACATCGGTGTATGGAAAAAATAAAACCTCAATAATCCACTGAAACTCTTTTTCGTGATATAAAGTAATCTATTTCATTCCAATTCATTACTGTTCCGCTAGCGTTAACGGATTTCATCTCACTATTCTCATCATCTCGTCATTTGTTTTTGAATCGATTGCTGTCGTTCGCAGTTTTTTGAAAGCTTGACATTACTTGAACATTTCTATCATGGGATCCCAATGGCGACGAGGATCCTCGAAAAAGACCGATTCTTTTGTTTTTACAAGGAAAGTACCGATTTTTTATACACAGGATCGATCCTTTTTCGAAGTCACAGTACTAGGTATAGCAGTACAGCTATTATATTCGATTTTTTGTTAACTAATGTGTAACTAATCTTTCAAAGCATATTATTTATTCACAAATATATATTCTGCATAATATAATTCCTTCAAGTATGATTTAAGAACCACGAAAATGACCATCACATTACTCTAGATCAACAGCCTGGGTAGGTCCCGTTCAATGACATATACTTTGTTTTTGACCTAAACAGAAAAGGGAAGTGGAAAAGAGTATTCTTATATTATTTGTGCATCAACTCAGAGTGCATGAAATATAAAAGTTTGCTATGGTGCACAGACGAATCTTAAGATGGATGTAGCCGATATCGATAAATTCATTGTACATCAAAAGCCTCCATATATTTTTGGGATTATCGATCGAGACCTTCTCAATGGGGGGTCTAATAGACCTTCTCTTCCCATTGGAGCCTTCTCGAAAGCTGCATTGGGGGAAGTTTTCTTACGCTCATCTCCAGTTAACCAAGTACTTATTCCATTCGATAGATAAGTATAGTCTAGACAGGAACAATAAGATTCATGTTTGGAAATCCACGTATATTAAAATATGTTTCAAACACTCTATTTATGTTGGAGAATAATATTGATATTTCATGAAAAATACAGTTATTTTCCCATCGAAGGATATTCTACGTGACTAAATATCACTCGAATGAAAATATACGCACGATAATGAATATAGAAAAATACGTTTGAAATGGAAGCGAAGATGAGACAAAAACTAAATTTGATACGCACATCCCGTATACATTAATGGACATAGTAGAATAGGGGAAGAGGATTTAACGAGAACGGAAATTGAAAAGTCCTTTTTTGAAAGTTCCAAGCCAGGAGTAGAAAGCTTTGAAAACATACGGTCGGCACGTGCGGCCCATCCTTCGCAGTTCAATTGCTAGATACGAGACCTAAGATACAGTGATTCTCAACTTTCTTGTCACATAGATATCAAAACGTGAAATTATCAAATCTCTTAAAATATGGATCACTGCGAAATTTGTAAAATACGGTTTTGCTTTCAACTGCTCACCTAACAAGACATATCAAGATATTTTCATTTTTATATTTTTCTCTTGTCGCTTGGCGAAACAAATAAATCTAGATATTCTCTAAGGTCTGATCGTATGAGATAAACAACAGTGATAGTATTTTTCACGTGTTCCGAGAAATCATCTATCATTTCAGAGTCTGAAGATACAACTCGCGTTCATGACAATATCACAGGATCGAATATTCATCTTTGGTATGACAAGTTTTTATACAGTCTAAAAAATAATTGTGAAATTCTCCATCAAAAAATCGTGACAGCAAAGTTCCTCCATGTTGGGGGACTTTTTCCTATAATTTGGTAGAGTTTTTCCTCACTTTTTGGAAGTTTTAACAACCAAAAAGCAGAATTTGTCCTCGGAATGAAGGAAAAATTCCCTACTTTTAATGAGAAAGACAATTTTCCTGCAATCTTGGGATAAAACCTTATGTTTTACAGTGTACATTCATGAACAAGTTGGTATGAACAAAAATATGTACATTGTAAAAAATTTTGGGGAATTATTTTGTTTTTTGGGTATTGAATCCTCCACAAATGCTGCCAGTTTGCTGCCTACTAGTTTCTTATGATACAATACAAATTTGGAGTGCTGAAGTAGATAATGAAGTGTGTGAATTTGAACTCAGTTCCAAAATGGAACATAGACAATCATAAATTATAAAGTAATTTTAAAACTGTTCATAAAATATGTAACTGAGATGAGATAACCTTGTAAGTCGATTACGTCTCAGTCGTCATTCATTTGGGGTTCTAAAACAGCAGCTTATAAATATTCAGGTATACGTATATCATATCATATTTTATGGGGTGTTAATTAGTGATCGGCGATATTTCACGATATCGATATTTTATATAAAATTTGTATAAAGTTTTTATCGATATTTGATCAAATTCAATATAAACTCGACAAAAATTCTATAAAAAATATCGATATTTCCAAATATCGCCGATCACTAGTGTTAATACAAAGAAAGTTCAATAATATCATTAATATTCGTTATTACACAAAACATGTAAGCGATTGTTCAATGATGATATTTGAGCAGCTTGATATAGCTCCTAGTTACTACATTGATCGATAGCTGAAGTAATTTTCATTCGATGAAACAATTGAAAACCATGAATCAATCATGAAGATTGTAATTCGAAACCAACCCTGCAGGTATATTTTCACCTATTCATCATTCAATATCGATATACAACTGAAATCACCAGGCCTACGACAAGACATCGATCGTTGCGCGCATTGATGGAGTCGTTAAAATTTCCACGTGGTCTATCGGAGTGTTCATTCTTGTTTTCTTAAAACCCCGGTACATCATTCAATGATGCTCTGCACGTGCAAATGAATATCATGGGATTTTTCACCTTGTCGATTGGAGAATCGTTGGGAACGAATAATAATTTTCAGGAATTATATATGTATATACATGTGTACATATTTATATACATTCAAATGTATAAACCTATGCATGTTCTTGGCAGAACGATTGCATTCTCGTTGTTGTCGAGACACATCATTGTCGCCTTGCGGAATACAATTAGCAGTAAATTAGCATACCGCCATTGGGACCGATAATAAAATCCTGCATATTATAACGATTGCATCGTCGATCTCACAATGCCGTTGTCGACCACAAATTATTAATTTAATGGCCCGAGCCGAGACATGCGTGTGGTGGGGTACGGAAAAAGGGAAGTGGGGTGAAATTATGACTCTCTGCAAGCGATGGATGGAAATTTCATACGCGTTGTTGGCGGGCTCAAGAAAGGGAAGGAAATAAAAAAATGAGAATTCAGATACGACTGCCGTGCAGTTGGGGCTAAACGCGACTTTGTCGTCTTTGCAATACTCGACATGAGTATGTTGACGCCTCTTTCTTGACTCTCTGCAACAGTGGCTTCAAGATTTTTCCAAGAATTCAGCACCGCCTCTGAACGACTGCACGTGCGGGTTTGAACATATACTTTTGTTCCACATTGTTCAATTGTGTATTACAACACGATGTTACTTACCAACTTATGTTCAGCTGACTTTTTTAGAATTCTTTTGTCGTTCTGTCGCTCTCTTTATTAATTTTCTCCCATATCTTGGATCGAGAACAAGTAGTATCCAAGAAAAATTGAATAACGTTTTCATCCCTGTGTGAAAACAATCATCAGATACATCAAAGTCAGAATATATGCTGTGCTTAGGAAGGGTGATGAGATAATCAAGTATATATAAAAAATGTTCATTGATTAGTTTTGAAGGAATTGTTTTCCGTACAAGCAGATACTAAATTTTGAGATAAATTTCTGTTGTTTTGAATTCCTTACGATTCGTTATGATATTTTACAGAACGAGATTATTCAAAAATTTTCTGCATCAGATAAATTTAGCTGGAGAATAGCTGTTATCTTCACAGTCGAATTATTTTTTTTCTATATATTATACACTCGAATGAGAACTCAAGCTGAAACCGAATCCTTCAAACGATTAGAAAAACTCCGTTTTATTTCCTTCGCACTCACCCTACATTCTGTTTCCATCTACGCATACGCAGTGAAATCAAGTTTCCTTGTGTATAAAGATAGAAAAACAAAACAGAGAAGTTACATCGAACACGAAGGGTAGTTTCTCAGATCCTCGTTTTCCGTTCATGGTAACATCAACAACCTCACTTAGCAGAAGATGGAAATTGATTTTTTCCACATTTATGACTTCGAAATTATCACGTCAAATACATGACAAGCTTGTGCAAAAAAAAAATTCAACAAAAAGTCCACTGGGAAATGAAGAAAATATGAACCCTAGTAAGAATGCTAGAAGGGATCTCCTAGTTTTGTAACTCCTGACTAGCCTAAAATTAAACCCTCGCAAATCCCTCATCTGAAAATCACATAATTTGAGTTAAAATGCATGAGGATGTTTTGAAAAATTTCCGAAAAAATTATTAGTTGATTGTAATTCGAATACAAAATTGAGCTTGACTAATCAATGTAGATTTTATACATCATTACGCGTTTTTTTCTACTCAATTTGTTCATAACTGAATGAAAAAAACCTGTAGTTGTGTATGAATTATGCGCAGACTGCGCGTTTAATGCAAGTAGATTTTTTCATCTAGGTGAGGGATGTTTTATGAATAATGAGAACTATAATCTCAGAGATGGCTATATGCATCCTTGGGGGAGGACTCAATAGTGTGCAATAATTACAGTCATTTGTTTTATCTCAAGCATAATCATAAAAATGATAATCGTTATAATGAAAATTGTCATCTTGACTTTGAAACTGCAGAGTTCAAGTTCATTTCAATTTTTTCAACAAAATATTCTCTTCACGGATGTTTTAAATAAAATTTAGCTACAGTCATCTATGTATAAAAAAAAAAAGCTGTTCCTTTCTCTTTCATTTGAGGATAGAGTAGAAGATTCTAATAAAGAACTACAGTAACTGTAATAACGTTTTATATTAAAGACATTGGAAGGAAATCATACACAAGACTCGCAGGAACAAGGTTCTTTTATTTTCTGTAAGTTATGGTAAACCGAAGAAGAACCATCTTTAATCTTCAAACCTTCGTGATGGAATGTTGAATAATACTTTGAATATACTTCGAAAATTTCGTGATAACCAGAAATCACGATTCCTGAAGTTCGCGCGCTAAAATAAAACAGAATAAAAAAACGTTTAAAATCCCGAGAAAGTGTTGACTCAAAGAAATTCGATAAAATATCTTTGCAACACTTTCAGAAATATTTCAATAACTTAATTGTATGATGTTATCTCACTGCTCGTATGGAATCTGAATTTCTAATAATCAATTGTTTTTTGACCCTTTCATCCATAGCTGCATAGCATGGCAGCATAAATTGAAGTAAGGGAACCAATAAGTTGGAACAGATATGAATAATAAGAAAAAAACAATGAAAATATTTTGAAGCTTATGTTCTCGGGGACTCGAATCGCGCCATCAAACTTCAAAGCTGGAGGGGATTCTTTTCTCCTCTCTTCTCTCCTCTCTTGACGTCTGGCGCGAGTTGCATTCGCGGTCGTAAAGGCGTCTCGTAACTTGAGGCGTTATAGACATCGTCGGGGTATATAAACGTCTCATCCTATGTATTTACCGCTCATCCTTCTCTCCCCTTCTCGCTCCGTTACGCCCTTTCTCCTCTCTCCTCTTATTCTTTCTTCATATGTATCTCACAACTTCTATATAATACCTACATACTCATACACATTTCTTCGAGCACCTTCTTCATCTCGTTCCTTTTTATCTTTTTTTTTTGTTTTTAGGTATAACATACATAATACGATTTTGCACCGTAGCGGAGTGCACATAACACACAGATGCATACAATGTACACAAGTACAAGCAAGACCGCATAATACCCGCTAGTAAAATATTTCTTCACAAATAGACGTAATTCGAAGAGGAATTAAACGAACACATGAATTCTTGTATAATCGGAAAATATTTTTCAAGGAAGATTGAGAAATAAATTGAATCGTTTAGCTGGTGTTCTTTTATTCCTTCGAAACATCGATAAATAACGCAGTCGGTATTTCGTGAGTTAATTCTTGATGAATTGCTGGAAACATCAATCATATGCGCTATTGGAACAACCCCATTTCTTTGCATCGGCAAATGGTGGTTGACGGTGGTTCCGCGCTAATCGTAGGTGCGTGTACAGAATTCCTGATGACCAACGCATGGTCATTCATCACCCTTGCGGCTCATGAACACGAATTTTGGTACCAAAAAATGGTCCCGCTGATGAAATTTTGGATGTTCCATACATCGTTATACGTTTATGTGATCAAGATTGGGTTGATTTATTCGAAAATATGCTTTGCGATAAGATTCGAAGTGGCTCATGGATAAAACGATGTATCATCCAACTTAACTCACACATCAGCTGGTAATTATAGGATGTGCAATTAAGAGTTGAGTTATGTCGATCTGCGCCATTCTTATGAAGAGAAACTATCGTTGATCATGCGTGAAACAAAAGTCAAGTAACAGCTCGTGCGTTATTGTGGTACAGACGAATCATGCGTGTAATTCAACGATAGAAACCACAATCGTTGAGTGTTTATTATATACCATAACCAGAAAGATGTATACAAAATATAATATTTAGTATGTATATCGAGGTTTCAAACATTCAACGTTAATATGTAATTAAAAGTTTCATTATTTCCAAATCAACATTAAAGTATTGACAAGTGACTGTTTTGAAATCTGATCACGAGATTCGTATTGCTATCAACTAGCGGTAGATGTTTTCTTTGCATTTTATTGTCTATTTTTATGAACAAAATCACAGCATTTTCATTCAGTTAATTCCATTGATGTTACACTGTAAAAAAAGCGGTGTCAGAATTAACACAGAATTGACACAACGTGGATTCTATACAAGTCCACCCCAGAATCGGTGTCAGAATATCACCAAATAGTGTTAGAATGACACTTGAATGTGAATTTTTTCTAACACTGCCAATTTTTTACAGTGTAGATCCACTGTAAAAAGAATTCTACGGAAAACTTCCAGTACCGTACTGGAAACAATTAACCTGTACATTTGTGCTGGAAAATCACGTCTAAATCATGGAAATTCCAGTACACGTATCGGAAAATTCTTCTATTTATACTGAAAATACGGGAAAATTAATCATAAACATCATAAATTTTCCACTTCCTAGGTACCGGAAAATTTCAATTCTTTTCAACAGTGTACCTACCCATGTAGGAATTAACAAATGGCCCAAACTTGGCCCGATCTTGGCCCAATTATGACTTATATTGGGCCAGAATCCATGATAAAAAGTGGCCCAGGCTTGGTGAAAGCTTGGGATGATATCCTCGTGCCAGGCTTGGTACTCAATATTGGGCCAGAATGCAATGCCAAGCATGGTCCAATGTCTCATGACATATGTATTATGAGTATTTTGGAGCTTGGGTCATACGATTAAACCGGACCTGGCCCAAGTTGTGTATATTAATTAACTTTTGCCATGCTTCAACCTGATTCTTCAAACATACTTCTTGGAGAAAAAAATGACGTCATTTTTCATGCCATCCCTGCTAAAAATTTCCCATAGAAAACGATAAGATTCTTAGCAGGGATATCGGTACAACTCTGTAAAAATCACAAACATGGAGATGTGGTGTAGATTCTCAAATAACAAATGGTTCAATATTGGGCCGATACCGGTTCGCCATGCTTGGCAGCTTAATGTTGTGCCAATCTTGAACCACTTGTTGTATAGGCATTCCTTATGAAACATGGTGTGGGTTCTCAAATCACAAACGGTTTTATATTGGGTTGATATTGGTTCGCCATGTTTGGCAGCCCAATATTTTGCCAAACTTGCACCAGTCGTCTTATTGGCATTTCCTATGAAACCCGGTATGGTTTTTAGAATGAACAACAGTTGTATATTGGACCAATATGGGTAATAACAGCTCTGGAAGTATGAATTATTTATGTATGATTCAAATGGAACAAGATAAACAGAATTTGTGTATAAAAATCGGGAGACAAGTGATTCTCTCATCCACGTGATGGTGATATGAATTTCTAGTGGCGGGAACAGTCATGATACATTTCAGCCGCGGGTTGTTCGGTTGCCGACATTATATTCTCCTCTATTATTATGTACGGCGATGAGGGCTGCTGTTGCTGGCTGTTGCTCCTGCCCTATCCCCTCGTTCAATATGAAATTCTGTTTGTTGGATGCGATTGGTCAGCAGCAAAAGAAACTAAAAAGATGATATAAAACATCCATGGCGAAGAAAAGAAAAAGGCAGAATGGAGAAAAAAAAGATTCGTTGGAACGAAGACTCGTTTTGAATATGGTATAGTAACGTTTAATGGTTTCTCTAGTGGAGAAAATGGAGAACCGTTTTATGTGTTATGGCAGAATTTCAATGGTTCGAAAATGAGAGAAATTGATTTTATCCAATTTTTTACAATTTTAATCAATTAATGTTTCAATTTGTCGTTTTAAATGAAGAATGACATAATTCTTCGAACGAACGAGTGATTAATTTGTTATTGAAATGCGATAAATCATCACAATCTTCATATCTTGATGTAATGAATATGATAATAATCTTGAATGACTTTCAGTATCATATTCTTCAATCGATTGCCACTGTTAAAGCACAACGATGATATACCGCGTTCGATACAATGCTGTATTTCTATAAGTCGCTGAATCATTGTAACAGAAGTTCAGAACGTATTCACAGGAAAATGAATATCTTTCGCAAAAGATTGAATTTTGTATCCCTTCGATGTTAGAGGCTATTTCATTTTGTGCTATTATATTTTGTTCTTTTATACTTATTAAGATGTCCTCATCCTTTGCTCTTATTATTCTTGGAAAAACAGGATCATCGACAGGAACGAAAGTTGGCATCGTAAACGATTGGAGTAATCGTTATAATTAGAGATCGTAAAGTGCTGAAGAGGAGACCACGTATAAAGGGGAGAAAGAGAATCGAAAATATAATACAGATACACACCCGAAGATTCTTACAAATACATGTTGAAATAAAAAGTAACATTGTTCACTCACAATCTTGTTCATTCGAGTCCTTCTGCAGGATAAAATTATGATCTGTGATTATTTCTGAGATAAAAGTCTCTTGAAATCAATGATCGCTCGTGGGTTACTGTACTATAGTATTGCGTTTGTTAGATCCGAGAGCAGCTCGTAGTGCTATCCGTATTCTCATATATTGTACACGCGGAGGAAAATTACAGTCACTCGTTTATTCATGTTTGAAAAATTGTATAGTATATTTTTAATGATAGTTCGATCGTCGGTTCTCATTCTTTATTGCAGTTTACCATCACGTTGTTTCAGAACTGCAAATGAGTTTTCAGTAAACAAAATCATCTCGATCTAATCAATAACAAAATAACAAAAAGCAATTCGTACCTGTCTCGAGAAGAATCTTCGGTAACAACTTTTGCCTCTACTTTTCAGCAGTTTTCTGTAATAAAAAGATATGCAGAATAACAATATCGTGAGCTTTCATTTTCACTCGAAATAATAGGTGAATTTCTTCTCGATTTTATTTCAACATAAACTTCTATTTGAGTTATTCAAAATTTTGCACCACCTGACCCCACCAGACACCTGTGCAGAGTTTGGAGGACCATAACCGCAACGGTTAATGCATATTCGCAGACAACGCGAGGCCAGACGAATTTTATAGGCCGTTCAGGGTTTCGGCTTAATAGCCGAATTCTACGTGCTCGCATGGTGTGCAGGCAAACACACATATAAGTTGAAGAAAAAGCAGTCCTGAGCCTGCAGCAAAATTATAAGCGCTGTTCGAGGATCTTCGCGTATATGTGTATACAGACATACCATACAAATTGTTGAACACACACCTTCGCAGAGATATATGTAACTCAGGCCCCATGAGAGAATAGTATCGGATCCGCCATGATGGTAGAAGGGCGATTCAATAGTGTTTCGAATAACCAACTCGGTCATGTTTCATTATCTACATTCGCACGTGAAATTCTTTAGAGATAAAGAGCTATATAACTTTTCTAACGGTAAAACAATTATATCTCGGCAACACGGGGAGTGTGTAAAAAGTTTGTATGTGGATATATACGACAGATTAGCATAGAAAAACAATAATCTTCGAGATTTACTAACCTGTACAAAGTTTTAAATGTACACATACAGTCGTTCAAAAGAATTGCACAATCATTCCTGTACGATTACGATCGCTCAATCTTTATAGCGTGCAAGGCCTCTTTCGATTATCGTCTTTCGAATAATTGAGTAGAGATTTTAAGAATCGATTATTGTCTCTTCCTGTAGCAAGTTTAATACTTAGTTCATGCAAACGTATATTATTGTTACGATCACCTGTCGTTGAACAGAAAAATAAAAACGAAATAAAATATATAAAGAAGCGTATAAGCGGAGTAATTGGAAATCGTGAACAACGCCGTGTATTGGACTTGGTTAAAGTGGCTTAAATACTTACAAGTACTTGTAAGTGTACCCACGTTTGAACGACAGCTTTTGTGTTGGGTGGCAGCAGCTGCTTCTCATCTGCGAATCTGTCACCGATCTTGTGTGAAAATTAATACAACTAATGTATTTTGCTTCAATTGTTTTCTATCGATACACACCTTTGCTCATCGGAATTCAATCAGAATTCGAGTTTTGTATACGCGGACAGTGAAAATATGTATACATCTTTTTCCTTTTTGTGAGAAAAACGAGAAGCAAGAGTGTAAAAAGTATATCGTCCATGCGGGAAGCGTGTAAAGAAAAGGAGACAAACCTTCTGTCTTGCACTCAGCTTTGTTTCTTGGACATTTCGAGGGACCGTTTTAAAGCTGCAATTTGTCCACTGTGAGAGAGCCGACAATTAATGTAATTACGTGTTCAATGAGAATTAGTATGCATCGTCTACCACGCTCGAGCATAGAAACAGCTGCTGCTGCTGCTGCCGCTGTATCTCATTTTTGGCTTGTAATCTTGATTTTTTTGTGATCACACGCCGAGACTAAAGCCGTTGAGCACGGAGGGTGGAGAGGTTTGGCAAAAGCTTAAGTTACTTCAGTTACGTGAAGGTTCGGTCTTCTGTTTTTTTCTTCAAATTCTCTTTGCATTTAAAGTTAGCGTGAAAAAAGTGTTTGTTGAAGAAAAGAGAACTGTTTCGGTACCAATCGGATACGGAGGATCCCTTAGGGTATCACTCATTTGTAGGTAATACGAGTACCCTATGGTTATTAAAATTTTGTTACAATCGACATATTCTGCTCATATAAAGCTGCATATCAGCTTAAAGAAGGTAGTAACTCGATTAGTCGCATTATTGGTATCGGATAATATGCAACACAGGGGTTCTTACTTCTTCTACCAGAGCATATTAGTAACAGAATCCATACAAGGTCTACCTCGTTTGATATTACCTACCTATACCTTCCGACCACTGCCCGCAGTAAGACAACGGTGCGGGGGTTCTGTGACTTTTTCTTCCAAGTGCGCTACATATCAGCTTAAGGGCATTCAAGCGTTGGATCGTCTATCTCTTCTCGATTGTACTCGTTGACAAGAAACTTCACATGTCATAATTGAAAAGAATGTGACTCCTCGTTAACGTAAGAGAATGGAAACGGAGGATCGATCACATATAATGCCATTCCTAATGTAATAATGATCACTTATCGTGGTTTAAGTTCATATCTTTTTCTTCTTTATTTAATTTTGAAATGGTATTAAGTTTAGAATCTAATTTCGAAAGATGTTTATATTATTGTGTAGGATATCAAAAGTCACGTATCAAATGAACACAAGTTTACTCTGATCACGATATTTTTATCATCCAACACTTTTCTCCCAATGTAATAATATCTTCATATGTTCAGCAGACACTGAGGTTTATAGATTAAGGGGAGTTGGGGATATTTCAAAAAGGTGTTACAAATTTGATATCAGACCTAATAATTATCTCTAGTTCGATATCGGTGATTTTAGATTTTGAGCAATAACGAGTCATATTGAAAGAAATCCTTCTCAAAATTGAATGGTCCTTTTTTATTGAAGATAATTCAAAATCATTTGATTTCTCATTTTATCACGGACGACACGAGTCGCCCGGGGTCCTGAAAATCCAGAAAATTAATCAACTGCTATACATAGCTCGGAACATAATGTTCAAAATTGAATCTGTGGCCCCATCTGACTAGTCGAGTAGTAATCAGAGTGTTCGAATAAAAATAATTGGATAATGAGAGTATAGTTCTTATAGCATCTCTGGTAGAAATTTCAGTATGAAAAATATTTGTCTAATTCCTGTTTAAGACCTCATTTGAGAATCTAAGAAGACATAATCTCTTATCTCTTGTAATCAATTACTCGCTCCTCTCTATATTACAAGACACTTTCAACTTTATTCAGTATTCGCAATTTATTCTTGCTACCCTATAAATTCAACTCTAATCGCATGGAGAAATTCTATATGGATAAGTCAAAGACACCTCTGAGAAAGAGTAGAATCGTTTTGCGTTACCGATGAAGAGATCATATCCGCGAGGAACGAGTTTCTCAGTAAAATTTTTATTAGGTCATGATCAGAACGTGACTATTTTCCACATAGTTACCTTGGCAGTCATCATACGATTTACAACGGATGAGTCAAGACCATCCTGATTAGGTTTTAACAGGAAATACTCTGAGGAAAAACCATCCTGCGACCTTACAACACAGGTTGTTTCAGCGGAACAAGATTTTGGTTGAAATGAACGCAAAGAAATAAAATTCGTTCGAGACAAATCAAGTTATTTTCTTGTGAACCAAATTTTGTTCATACCCAATAAACGCACAAACGTTATTTCAACGTTGAAAGAACGTTAGACTGTCAAACGGACGTCAGTCGTTGATTTCATAACGTTGATTTTTAGTTGAAATTTGACAGGGAAATAGACGAACAGGAATTACGTTCTGATGACGTGTAATTTAAACTAATATTCAAAAGTAACCATCCAACGACGTCCTCAAAAAACGTGTTTTGAACGGGTTTGAATCACGCGTTTAAAATGTGTTTGAACTTCAATTGAAGATAAATTCTGCTAAAAATATCGAACGAAACCGAACAATGGTTAGAATTTCAACAAAGAGCAAGATAGTAAATAGTGTGGCATACTTTCCAAATTTTGTCATACTCAGAAATACTATTGTTCTCGATATTGAATGAAGAGTTTTCAAAATAATTTGTTGGATTCTATCCACGTTTTAGAACCATCATTAGGACACGTCAATACTTAAGGGGTTATGTACAGTTAAGAGGTGCGAAAAAAGCGATTTTTCAAGAATTTTTCCTGAAAAGTCAGTTGAATTGATAATTGTAAAAATTTGTACACATATTGAGTTAATTTTTAACTGTACTTGAAGATTTTTTATTTGTAAAAATAATAATTTTGAGAGCCGTTGTAGTTGATCTCCAGGAACTCCTCTAAAGAAAACCGCTTTGCGGTGACCACGATATCTCGGGACTGAATCTTTTAAAATGAAAATACCAAACGGATTTCGTCAAAGTAATGTATAATCTAGTAATCAATCGAAGGAAAATAAGCAAAATCAAATTTTTTGACAAAATGGTGACTTCTGAAAGAAAAAAATCGATTTTTCAGCAAAATTTTAGCCTTGAATTGTTCATTAAAAAAAAAATATTCATCGGTGAGAAGAAACCTTCGATTAATTACTAAAAAATATAGTCAACAAGCTTGTGTTAAAATTTGAGACTGATCGGTCCAGCCGTTTTCGAGAAATCTTGGTCACCGACTTTGAAAACACAGTTTGGAGAAAAACGCATTCAAAGTTTCAAAAGCACTTGACATAGAGTGAAAAATTCTTACAAATATGCGTCCAAGTTGAACAATAATCGCCGAATTGACTTGAAATTTCCTGTGTGTGTACTTAAATGTATGTACATTATGAAAATAAAATTTTAAAAAATCGATTTTTTGAACATTTTAAGTGTATATAACCCCTTAACGTCTTTTAAACGATGTTTAAACCGTTGATATGACGTTATTTTACGGTTGAAAAACACGTGCTCTGCCGCGAAATTTTTACGTTGAATTAACGCAAGAATATTACTAATTCACAACGTGTGGTTATTGACTGTTTTTGACGTTTTTAAAACGTGCGTGTGTTTATTGGGATCCTAAATGAATTTTATTTTCAACTAACCAAAAAGTTTCTCTGCGTTCATTTCAACCAAAATTTTGTTTGACTGGAACAAACGTTTTCTTAGTGTACGTTGTGGAGTCCTGGAATGGGTGTTCAATCTGATACCGATGAATACACTATAAAAAATTTGTTTTTTCACTCAAACATTTGCTCTAGCGAATTCCTCAACAAAATTGAGAGAGCATCCAAAGTTTTGGTCAACTAACAAAAGTTTTTTATTGAAATTCTTCTCTGTAAAAGCAATTGAATGTTTTTCTTGATTTTTATCTAATCTCGATCGAAATTCGGTATGAAATGTATTCCGTTGAAAATCTTGGATGGATTGAATAGAAAGATGAAAGCTTTGAGAATCCTTTCTGAATGCTAGGAATGTGCGAAGAACTCATCCTGAACTGACAAAACTGGGATCCTTGAAAAATCTTATGATGAACTCATCAAGAATTCTTCATGATATAGTAACAACAATATCTTGTTCTTACAACAAAATAAGGTAGATGACCCCATTTATGAACGCGACCCCTTTAATGAACGTTTTGGTTTTTGATTCATAGTACTTTTCATTTAGTGCTTTAAGTTCATCCAAGCATGACTGACTGGATACTAAATCAACCGCTGTTATATAAATAACTTCAGAATAATATGCCATAGGAAAGATATAATAGATAAACGATTGTTCGCTAATGGGGGTTAAGGTGTTCATTAATGGGGCCGGTCACCTTACTCATTTTTTGTATTCTCACTACGAATATTCTTCAGCAATCCTTTTTCATCTAAATTGACACTCATTTTTCTGAATGTTCATAAACTTAGTTTTTCCATGTGCATACCAAGGAACTTACAGCCCCGAAAAAAAGTGTGAGTTTCCTCATTTTAGTTAGTGGATTCCAGGAATGGGCGGGCAGACCTGCATACATTTTTACTCATGAGTACTTTTCAGTTGAATATTTTCTCTTTTTCTTCGCAACTCACCAACATCCACCTGCCGAATTGGTTATCTTGATTGAATAAAGAGACTACTCCTCATTCAATGCAGTATTTATGAGTACAAATGTATTATAACCTGCCCATCCCTGGTGGATTCCATCTCTTGGTTGTAGGGGAATTGTTTTTCCATGAAAAATAGATAATTTCTTCTGTATTTGAGGAATTATTCCGCTCTCTTGAGTGCCAACTCCTTCAAAAATTAAGAGGAAAAATCTACCAAATCATAGGCAATAGCCCTACATTATGAGGACTTTTACTACCACCATTTTTTGAAGGAAAATTTCACAATTATTCTTCACAGTGTATTCCGGCATTCAGAAAATATAGGTACAAGAAAATTATTAACGTATTTATGTGTTCATCACTCCACATTTTCCTCTCAGAAATTTTTCCCAGTGCACTGAATCAATGATAAAATATATACAATTTTTTCAGTCCATTATCGATGCTTTCTGACTCGCAAATGCACATTAATTTTCCTAAGCATCATTAAAGAGGTGAATAAAGGTTCAATCCACGTTCATATGTGTTCATAAGCGGAATCAAGTGATCTTACGATGCTTTCATCGTCGTCTTATACGAGATAGCGTGTTATGAATTGGAGATTTCCTTACACGTGAACCTTAAGTCTGTGGTAAGAAGCCGTGTGTTTACAGTATCCCGTTTCTTTTACCCATTACCCGTAGACCCTTGTGCTGATGATCGCATTGCAGTGTGACTTCGTATTATTACTTAATGTCAGAAGGAGTATATACCAAAAAATGATGAACGGGAGACATGTAATTCAAGAAACGTTGTGTACTGTTTCAATTGATTATCTATAACTAACTTTCCGCTTTCGTTTCATTTCTTCTTTACGTAGGGATAAGACAAACTTTTGATTCAATACCCGGTATAAATAATGATGTTTTAGGACTTCATTGAAATTTATGGATCTATGAAATACCATTCAAGTAATTTTTTTTGTATACAAAGAGAAATTTGCACAGGCGGATCATATATCACGTAGAAATCATACAGGAAAAATGATAATTCAATTTTCCCTTGGATTTTTCAGAAAGTTTATACCGGTTAACATTTTACATGGAGATAAATTATCATTGCTCGCTCGTCCTATTATTCATGTACATCAAAGGTATAATAATACATTCGATTCAGTACAGAGTGCAATGCACGCTCATTTTATCTCAACGTGTATAGATCGTAAACTATGCGAACAAGAACAAAATAATTCTAAATTAAAAGCATCATCATCTAGTTTATTAGAATAGATAGTTGGGAAAGAGATATGTGTATTTCAATGGTAAAAATCAAAATAAAATTTGATTTTGAAATCCAAGGGAATGAAATTCTACTTCACGGAATTTTAAGAGTAAATAACGTGTTGTGTATGTCGATCGCTAATACATCTTGACCATTAATTAGGAGCATGGAAAAGTGAGTGCTACGAATATTGTGTGTATTCGTATTGTAACACTTACCTTCCATGTACGTATTGGTCAACGAATCGGCCTCGCTTGCCCGAAGACCAATTTTCAAAGAGAGCCGCGAACGCATACACCTAAGAACGCACGTGGCTGGCGGTTGTATAGAACGAGGCAAAAAGCGTGGAAGGGTTCAAATGCAAAAGTGACACAGTAGTGTTTGGATGTGTATGTGAGAATGGCAACACATGGCACGTTTTTACACCCTACCTACGTCGGTATAACCAAAAGGCGAAACGAACTCGAATCAAAATGACTCGACCGACACCAATGGTGTAATGTACAATTAACGCTCTTGATACGATTAGCGCCGTGATATGATATATAGCGACCTCAGGGCGTAACATGAATACTTGCTTGCGCTATACCCGTGATTCATTCGTCATAAATTTGTGAATTTTTCCCATTGATTCCTCTCAATTGATTTGATTCAATAACAATCGGCTTATCGATCGTAAAAGAAGGACGGACGAACGGACGGACCGCAAATTCGGTGATGTTTTTTTTGGGGGGAATACGCACCCGTACGACGAAAGCTGCTGTGCAATCATTTGAAATTTTTCACGCATACGATTGAGAGTTTCATGAACCCCAGTAACTTTTAAACAAGATTGGAGCTGGAGTTTTGAATTTACAGCACAATCTTGCATATCTCGCAGTCCCTACAAACTGATGTTAAGGGTTTTCAACGATCATTTGCCGCATATTTGTTTGTTGACACTTTTTGTAATCATAAACAAATGCAATATATTTTTTCTGTCCGTGTCATTGTTCGCACACAACCCTGTAACAAATATTCTATAAAATCTCATTATTGAATGAGAAAATAAATAGGTTTCAATGGTATTTGATCGGAAATTTCACCATTCGTAATGGGATTTAATAAAATATTTCTATACGGAAACCAATGTTTAGCTTTATCAGCTAAATTTTAGACCCGATAGCTAATTTCTCAGCAACATTAGCTAAAATTTAACTACAGAAGCTAAAAAATGGCTGTCTATCTCACAGCTGATCACTTTTTCCCGTGTACTGGGACTGAAGATTGAGGATTATACTGTAAAAAGTCCGACTGAAAGTGGCTGCATCTTATTTGAAATCTTTTCCATTGTGTCTACATTTGTTTCCGGTGCTTACATTCAGCTGAAACAGGGCTAGTTTTGGCTGCACCCTAAAATAATCAGTTTGACTTTTTACTGTGGAGTTTCTATTTATCGATGTATTCAATTACAAAGGTTCAGAATTCAACACCACAAAGAATAAACTAATGTCTGTATTCAGATTTCTTCGAGGATACACTTCGTTTTGCATAACCGAAGTATCTTAATCGAATGATTATTTGGGATGAGTGAAAAAGAGTATTGAAATCGATAATCTTCCTCCTCTAAGGCGTTGTGAATTCAATACCATAAACAATCTCGCAACAGCATAACCATTCGATTGGATATTCCTCACCTATTCACATATTGGGAGGTCTCAGTTTCTTACGATATTTTGCGTTGTCGGCTTTGGAATAATGAATGCAGAACTATACGTGGTAGAACCGAAAGGAAAAAAGAACTCTCAGATATTTTAGTTTTCTTCTTCTTCTCTCTTTTGTGGGTAATAAAAATTAAAGCGTCATAATGAAGGACCATTGTGTCACGGCGGGCGTCAGACTTTAATTGAAAATTCGATTCACTCGATAACTGCATAGCCCGCCCAAACCATTGCTCCACGAAGATCCTTCTCAAACGTATAATCACAATCACCGAAAAAGGCTTCATTCAGATTTTCGCTTATAATTTTTCGATTTCATAACTTCCTTTTCTCCGAGTTTTTGTGTATTCGAAGAATATGTATTTCATTCCTTCGTTTCAAATTCTCACTTTCCGTTTGAAAATCATTCTCATATTTTCTTTGGCTTTATTTTCCGTTTTAATGTAACATGGGAATTGAATCTTAAAGAAGAAGGAGGAGAAGAAGAAAAAGAAGCATGTCTGTATGATAAATGACAAGTCGTGGAAGCTACATCAGGCACAGGCGTGAATCTATCTCTGTTTTACCTAACTCATCCCGAATGTCACTCACGCGTCATTGCAAGCACGAACGATAACGTTTGTAATTGAAATGGGTTATGAGAAATGTATGCATTGTAAGTGTAATTCATCAAGATAGATGTGCGTTATTTATAGTCGAAACGCTGATGTGATTGTCTTGGTTTCTTTTTTCGCTTTTTTATTACGTGGACAACCACATGCATATTGAAGAATTTTAACTGTTCATTAGTATTTTTAACATCGTTACAATTATATACGTGGTTTATGTTCTTTGAAACATGTTATTTACAAACAAATAACCTCGGGTGCATTTTTTTTGGAAGCTCATCGAATGAATCTTCTGCTGGATTCAATGGAGTACAGTGAGTTTTTACGAATACAATAGCATTGATAGTATGACAAGTTTCCAACACGTTGGTTGAATTATGAATATGATGAAGAATATGCAGGGTGGATGCTCCTATAATCAGCCGTAGACGTTTCTATAAACATACCTTACAATTCCTTTGAACAACTCTCAACACGTTATGTAAAATATTTCCCATTGGGAGGAAAGAACTGAATAGAATTCGATGAAATTTAATTAGAACTCTGATCATTCTTTGTTTTTGTGTCGTAATTATAGGTATATGTACCTTCCTAGACAGAGCAAAATAATTTATCGATCGATGAGTGATTGACACGTTTTTATTATAGATCTCTATTATTACTATTCGATGAATCAAAAATTAATAATGAATATTTTTGTTTTGTTTCAGGTGAGTGTTTCGAATTTCTTTAAACATCGCACGCATTAATTTTAGAGGAATGAAGTTTTATTGAATGACGTTGAAGTAAGGTCAGTATAATACTAATTGTATAAATCGAAACTTTGAGAACTGAAATAGATTTAAGCAATGAAAAGTTTTATCCTTTTAAGGACAGAGAAGTTGTACGTGGTGAAAATTTTTACATCTTTCACAAAAACGTTATTTTTAAAGACTTTTTGATTATAGTGAATTCGATTCCCTGCACTGGGGTGCACTGGGCAGATCTCTGTCTCTTCCGGACAGAGATATCCCGAGTACGCTCGAGTGTAGTAAATCAAATTCGCTATTGAAAATTGAAGTAATATACCCATGTTTGTGTCATTATGACAATTAGGTTTCAAAAACAGAAATTGCAACTGCCCTCCTCCGGAGATAGTTTTGTTTTTAGTTATCATTCCCTTTGAAATATAGAAAACATTCATCCAGTGACTGCTTTATTCAAAGAGTTAACAGGGTATGAATGATAAAAGCAGGATTATTAGTGTAAGTAATACCGCTTTCTGGGATCATTGACTTCACTCAATTATTCAGTATTATACTGCATTATTTATGTATGGAAAGAAACAAAATTATGCATTTTTACGCTGATGTTGAGAAAGAAAAACAAAGAATATTCAATAACTTCAAAGTTTAGTTCATGCGTGAATCATATGCAAACAAGAGCTGAATGACCAAGACTGTTTTCGACGTGAATATCCTGCAATGAATCTTTAAAATGGTTTTATTCCCTCTCCATTCAGCTGAGAAACAAAATATACTTCATTTAATTCTGATGGAGAAGAAGTTCGAACCCACAGATTGAGTTTTTTATTCCTGAATAAATCAAATACTTAGTGAATGCAAGAACCATGAAGTATAAGCGGTAGTTATTCCTGACTAAAAACTTCCATTTATTCCGATTGAACGTGCGAACTTCCAATTCAACCCGATTCCTGCCGAACAGATTTTAATAGGAATTATTAGGGTTTTGTAACCAGAGATTCCATATGTTTTTTTTTCTCGAATAAATCAATTTCTTTTGGAATTATTTGAATCTCTAGGTTCCGATATGAAATCGAAAGACATCGATGAATCACCAATTCTTACCTCTCGCATTAGATCTGGTTCAAAAATTCGTCTTCTATCCGCAATCGATTTCCCTGTTCCATTTTGTTTCATAATGATTCAAAGAATTTGGAAAAAATAAACTCAAATAAAGAAGTGTGGATGTCATCAACTGAGAGCACCGTGTATCAACGAATTTCGTATATTTTACGAAATTTCATCTAAAATTGAGGGTAAGAATGACGAGGACGAAACCGTGTGCGCTTCTTCGTATCAAGTTATTCCACGAATTATTATATCGAGACATTGCGTGACTATGCGCAGGAATTCCCAAAAAGTCCGTAGGAGATAATATATAATAAGTTTCATGTGGGGAAAGTTCCTTTTTTATCCCATATATGAGGTTTACTTCGTGATCGATAATTGGATTAATTAACATTTTTTGCCGGATCAAGCCCTGTAATCTGCCTGAATTATCTATAGTATGGAGTATACAACTCCAGAGCGAGGATGAATTTGCGACCCAGAGTCTTAAGTTGTTGCGAAAGAAGGGTAAAGTTAAAGTATTGGAGACTCGATGTTAAGAACGGAAACAAAAAAAGAGAAAAGCAAAAGGGAAAGGGAGAAAAGATACGGAGCAGAATCGGGAAGTGAAGTGATTTCATTTTTGAGAATGTATAACTGTTGTTTTGAGTAGAGCGTCAGTTCATTGAATGAGAGTAAAAAGAAAAGTTGCCGTGGAAATAATGTGATCGACTCCGTTTAACAAAGTAATAAAAAAAACAACAGCTCAACACGGAAAAAAATAATTAGCTATTATTTTGGTACACGGAGAAAAAGGTATCTTAAAAAGTACCATAATTTATGGATTTTCTGCGCTGGTCTGACCCGAGTCTAAATATTTACCTGAAAAAAACCTCTAAAAGTACCATAATGTCTTGGACTTTTATACGGAAGGTACCATACTTATTTCAAAAAGTTCAAGAAATTATGGTACTTTTCAAGATATCTGTTTTCTCAGTATAGCTAAAAATTAGCTACGAGAGTTATTTTCCAGCTGTCACGGCTACTCATTTAGCTGCCGCAGTGGAAATTCAACAACTAAATTATTTAACTATTCAAATATAAACCACAAAATCTGTGCTGTTGCAGCTACGATTTCGTGCCGGGGTAGCTAAAAAATAGCTAAAACTGCAATTATTGTAGGTAGAGTGGTGAAAAAAGGGTGATAAAAGAGTGCTAAAGGGTAGCTGTCACAGCTGTTTCCTTTTACTTCCATGTTTCTTATGTATAAGGAAAAGGAAGTATTGTGATAGGGTCAAAAATCCGCTAGGCAGAAGGGGGTATTTTGCCTTTGCCAAACGCTTTAGAATGTCGAAGAAATTCGATTCCCAAAAATCTGTGTGTGTGTGTGCGTGCACACGATTTTTGTGGCGCACGATAACTCTCCTCAGACTGCACCGATCGGGATGATTCTTTTCTCAATATTTTCGTCTCAAAGGCGCTTTGAGGCCTATATATATCGATTCTGGTTCCGATCGGATACCCAATCAGAATTTAACAACTGGCGCAGTACTGCGCCAGTACCGGCTAACACTGGCGAGGTACTGGTGGTCTGCACTGCAGCAGTACTGGCATTTGTCCGAAATGATAACACTTTTCCGTACTGGGTACTTGGTACTGGCACAGTACTGGTAATCGGTAATGGTCTTCAGTACCGGCGCAATACGCCCAATCAGAATTCCACAACTAGCACTGTACTGCGCCAGTACCGGCTAAGACTGGCGGGGTACTGGTGGTCTGTACTGCAGCAGTACTGGCATTTGTCCGAAATGATAACGCTTTTCCATACTGGGTACGTGCTAGCTGACTCTTGAGGGCCCAATACTGGCACTGTACTCCGCCTGTTGTCAACATTGGCATACTTCGGTTTTTTCTGATTGGGTGATTTCCTATTATTTGCAATCACTGCAGTGCCTGTATTGTATCAATACTTGATCGACATCAAGCTTTCAGTATTGGTGTATCAGTACTGGCATAGTACTGTATCAATACTTGGTCGAAATCAAACTTTCAGTACTGGTGTATCAGTACTGGTATAGTACTGTATTTCTATGTATCCAGTACTAAATCCGTACGTGCTAGCCGACTCTTGGGGGCCCAATACTGGCACTGTACTCCGCCTGTTGTCAACATTGGCATACGTCGGTTTTTTCTGATTGGGTAACGCGTTTTGAAAATATTGCGGAATGAGTTTTTGAAAATCGTGATTCTGCGACCGCTCATATCTCCGCTTCCTATTATCCGATTGCCATGAAATTTGTACCACGTTCCAGTTATGATCCAACAGTGCTTCCCATATACGAGTTCAATCCCACTTGGGTGAACTTTGAAAAAATTTTTTTGAAATCCGCATTATTGGACGATTTTTTGGAAGCGTGCCTTTTCTGTGTTTGTATTATCCGAATTTCGTGGAATTTTGAGCATACTCAATTCGCGGGGTGGTGATTTGGTGATATAAATTTCAAGCAAATCAGAACGGAGGGAATTAAAAGGTGAGCACTAAGGTTTGGAACAACTTTTGGAAATTCCGTGAATACCGTTCTCATGCAGATATCTTCCATTCCTATTCTCCGATCGTTATACAATTAAAAGGGAATTGCGAACCTATAATTGTAAAAATCAGGATGCAAATTCAAATTCAACAACCAAAGAGGTGCGATAAACATGTATTTTCATTCTCATTGAGAACATGGAAGTACTGATGTATGATTCTACATATCAATTTTGTTTTCGTGAACCTATACTATCTGAATTGCAACACTTCGATCCGATATTAGTGAATTTTAACAATGCATCATAATCACGTTGAATTGAAAAATGAAATTTTATTAAATTTAATTGATAAAATAATCAAATTATTTCATTCAATGATGCATTATGTGAACACACAATTCAAAAGTTGGATCTAGTACAGAAGATTCAGTCCCAGCATTGTTTGAATTCAAATGTTTTCTTTCTCCTCGCATACAATGTACATTAAATTTCACGATTTATGAATTATTTGAATATTCATTAAGAATCACAATTTGAATATTTGTCACCCTAAAGTCAACGAAAATGACATTAAATTCTTGATAACCTGCAAGAATGAATATAATGCAAATCCACTGATGAGAATAATATTTGCCATCGCAAATTGTTGAGAGGGAAAAACGAATTGAATATCTAGACTGAATATTCTGTTTTTTTTGTATTTTGTATCCATTGGCCTCCAAGAGCCAAAGGCGATATCCTAACACCTACCAAAACATTACATACACGTGTATAAGTGTTCACATGTACGTACTTGACCTGCAACGATGATTGCATTATACCGATAGTTAATGCTATTCCGCGAGTTGAGTTTGACGAGTTTACGATCACCGTGCTTCTACGAGTGGAGGGTACAAAATGTATGGACGGTCTTCTCAAGATGGACACAGGATGGACAGACGGACTGTCGGACTGACCCTCCATGGGCCACCGTCACCGTGGACGCCGCCGTCGATTCTCGGCCGAGGGTCGCTGATTTATGCCCCACGTTACCTTCGCCAATGGATTTACATCTCGATATTTATTATACGCAATATTATTGCGTGTACGCGCGCGCACATATACGTGCGTATCTTTATTGCGGTTGTCGAAATGTTTTTTCTTGAAGTTTGCTCGTGTATGGGCGATTTCATTCTACTCTTTGGGGTCCATCACGTCACGCCTTGATGCCATCTCTGCAAGCCGACAACTTATAAAGGTTATTTTTGAAAGCGTCTTTTGAAATGAGAAGATGATGTTCTTTGTTTTTTTTCTCTCGTTCATGGAATTCAATTCTCTCGAGTGTAAAGAAGAACGCTTTTACGGATACATTATTACTTCGACAATTATTGAAATATTTTTTTTATTCTTTAATAAATTTATAAATGTAATTTTTATTCACAGGGTTCTACTGTTCGTTTGTTACGTGTTTATTATTCGAACGGAATTTGAAAAAAAAGAAATGTGGATGATGGATAGATAGAAAAAAGTGAGAAGAGTGGTTTGATCATGATTCGTTTTTTAGGAGTGTTTTTATGTAAGCTCAGCACCGAGTTTCCATTGTAAAATTAAACATTCTTTCAATGATGTAAGTTACTGACGTTAAGTAAGCTGACGATAGAATCTGATGGTTCATAGAAGTGCAAAAGAGAACGCCTATACTTTAGCATCTTTAAATCAACAAGGTGTCGAATTTGGTTCAATCATTTTTTTTCGACCAATTTTAATGTTCATACCGTGTATAACATCTCAGTTAAAATCATCCCCCAACAGCGACTATTTGACGTTTCAAATCTCGACTTTAAGAACACCAACCTATCGTTAAAAGACAGGCTTGTATAGCGCTTGATACACTGGTACACTTCATCTTTCGTATTTTATTCCCTTTTTAAGTGATGCAAAAAGAATATTGAAGAATAAACGTGGCTTGTATATCATTAAATTAATATTAAATAAACGGTTACGTGGGGGCGTAATTTGGAACGTCGTGTATTTTGGTACAGACTATACCTGGCGTCCTCCCGTGTATTCTCTCTCACCGAGTTAATTCGGTCGATTATTCATTCAGGGAGCCAAAAGAGCCACTGTCGGCTCCCGGTCTCTCGCCGGGACACGCGATCTCATCTCGCGTCGTCGTCATCGTCGTCTTTCTTCTATTATCCATCTCTTTCCTGCTTTTCTGTGTTCTTCTGAGCGGCCTTGGATCACGCCAGTCTCTGTTCACCTCTTCGTTTTCGTTGTCTCCATTGCAATCTCTAGCAAGTATTTTGTTATACGATGTGTCCACCATGCGAAAATCTTTCGTAAATGATAAGATTGTTATCTTTGTACGGATCTGATTCTATTTTCATCCTCCACCACAGTTTTGTAAAGAATGTAAGAACTACTCGTCAATAACAGAAGCTTAAATCAACTGTCGTGGTGATTCTGCACTGAACAAATTCAATTTACTATCAAATTCGTGGCTTTTTCCACGGATTGGGTAGTTTGACTGTTCCATCAATGACATTTCAAGGATATTTTAATTGCATCTGAGAAACTTTCTATAATTTTACAAACAGGAGTTGGTTCATTAAACATATGGTGGAAATATTTTTAGTATTTATATTTTCTTTCGGTTGATTTTGTCATTTGACGAATTTCAATTTTTTGGAAAAAAATAAAAAAAATTAAATCCCAGTCCACAAATTTGCCCCGAGAAAATTATATGATGGAAAGTCCAATGAGGATTTCATCACTTATAAAATTTGTCAAGGTTTCTTTTGATTATTATATATAATTGTACAGTCCAAAATTTATTGTAATTGTTTAACAAATGATGGAATTCGAATCAGATAATTCTTGATAGTAATAAAAAATTGAATAATTGAATGGGTAATTTGATAATTGATTAAAAAATCAAAATGAATTCATCCAATAATAAATAAAATGAATAATATAAGAAGAATATCAATAATGGTAAATAATTTGGTAATTGATTAAAAAATTGGACATGGGATGGATCATGCACATAAGAATTGTGCACTTATTTATTATGCACATGAAAAAATTGAATTAAATTTGTTCACATATTAATTTTAGTTGTTCTTAATACGTTTGATAAATGTGCACTGATAGTCGTGCACAGTGAATTGTACACATGAGAAAGAATGAAAAATATAAAATGTAAGATTGTGCACCTTACATTTTCGTACCAAGTAATCATGCAGAAAATTTTTATTCACAAAAACTTGCGCATAAAAAACAATATTGAATATTCCCAAAGGTGCAAAATGTAAGGTGCACAATCTTACATTTTATATTTTTCATTTTTTTCATGTGTACAATTCACTGTGCACGACTATCAGTGCACATTTATCAAACGTATTAGGAACAACTAAAATTAATATGTGAACAAATTTAATTCAATTTTTGTATGTGCATAATAAATAAGTGCACAATTCTTATGTGCATGATCCATTCCATGTAAAAAATTGAAATTAATTAATTTATTGACTCAATTTATTAATTATAATAATCTGGATATTTATTTATTATCAATGTTTATTTTGATTAATTATTTTCAATCTTCAATTTTTCAATTTAAAAAAAATGTAATTGATTCACTTCTTACATTGATCATTTTCCGAAGAATATCATAGTTGTAATAATTGCGTATACACAGCGAAGAATGAAATAACTATCACATGCAATAGTTCTTTTAACAATAGAAGAATTGACGAAAAATATGATAATCCGTGCACAGCTAGTAGATTTTGACGTAGACTGCAATAATAGCATGAAAAACACAAATGATTATAATTCTGGAATACACGAACCAGATATTTATTCAGAATTCACAGGACTATTCGGTATTAATTGTAGCGAAGAAGAAATGTACAATTTAGAGAAAAATGTAGGCCGCTTCGATCTTCGGAATCAAACCATTTTTTCCCTCCATAATCACACCTTGGGTAAAAAATGATGCTTTCTGTTTTTGAATCGTTACAAGTGCAAAATTCTTACCGATCCACACACGCGAGAATTTACAGAAAAAATATTCTTTCCATTTATACCTAACGAATGTTGGAATGTAAACAACTGGAAAAGAACATTGTCTGACCGGCTTGACCTAATAATTAGAGAAAGAGAATTGTAGAACCTGATTCTTGAAAGGAACTTGGAATTTTTTGTGTGTTATCCTAGATTGTTAGGTAGGATTCAAGTGATGGGTACACATCTAGATTCCATTCCATACTTTTTGTCGACCGTTTGTCAACTCCGTTATGTGTTTACGTAAGAAACTGGTGGTGAGCTAGGTGGTGTGGTTGTTAAGCAATCACTGGAAGAAATAATCCAATTGTGTTGCCTTTTAGATTATCAAACAAATATTTATATTCTCAGAAACAATAAATAGATATTGATAATGAAGAATTCAATAATTATTTTTCAGAATATATGCTTTATATATTGAAACAATGCTTTTAATACTCAAAACGTGCATAAAAGTGTGAGAGGAGGTATACGAGAAGACCGCGGATATCCTACCACAAAAGATATCCCCGTCCTCCGTCTTGTAATTTTGCGGCTAAAAGTGATCCGAGACGTAATAAGAGAATCGATTGTAGCCCATCCGCCATCTGCTGAAATTGATCGAACAACTCTTACGGATGTATGCAGACAACCGGTTGCACATCCGGCGTTTCTATTCCTTTTTCATTTCAGAGTTTGTAATCAAATTGATTGGAATCATCGATTTAACTTTCGAAAAGTATTGTGACAATTCACGCAATATTTCGTCAACAATTCGATGCAAACATTCCAATTTAGACACTGTTATAATTTATTATACAAAATTCTAAGCGCATTCATTCGAGGCGCAAATTCCCTCAATAATGAGTGTTCATCAAACAAGGTAGATTCAATAATGCGTGATGATGATATTTGTTTGACCGTAATGGAATGTTTTGTTCACTCATCAACTTTCTCCTATAATCTCAATGGTATTCTAATGGAATATTCTAAACGCTCATCCAGCGAGTAATATATGACATTAAATGTTTGAATTTCACAAAATTGATTTAGCATATTCTTTTCTAAGAATTAATAAGATCATGAGCGTATGTTGTTAAGGATAGTAGTCCAACAAACAGAAAATTTTGTCGGGGAATTTTTTCTCGATGATTTGTGTTATTTTGATTTTATAATACGGAAATGAGCTTGCACGAATCGATACAATATCGAATCTTTTCATTGAAGTTGCAGCCGCCAACGATCACGATCATATAATTTTGAATACAAATGCTTGTTACGTGATTTTCTATTCAAATATATAGTATCTGCATAGAATCGTCATAAAATCAACATAATTCGCTGGAATACGAAGATTCAAAGTGCTCTGGTATAATTGAATGCTCCAATATTTTATTTAATAGGTTAGTGAAGGAAATACACTTCCTTTGTTGTGTCAGCATTCCATCCAAAGTGAATTCTTGAAAAACTTTCATTGACATTTAAATACGGTTTCCTGAAGAAGCAATTACTTTTCTTCGTGTTCCCAAAAGAATGTGTGAAAGCAGACGTGTAAAAGTTCAAACAACAGGAAGGAAAGAGAAGAACGGTCAGTGAAGTAAAATTATCGCGTAAGGACCGAAATGCGAGACATGCACGCACGTGGGCACATGTTTCACGACCTGCCTCTCTAGAAGTAATGCGGTCCAAGGTCAAGGTTGTTGCCTATGACGACAAGAAAATACAGCAGCTCGATGTCCAGTTTTCACTCCATGAGAATTTTGAAATTTTCTTTCATTTTATTCACAACGAGTATACATATTCAATTCCGTATGCATCCTCGGATTTTGTTTCGATGATCATTCAAATACCATAAAATAATTTTGGTGGAACAGTTACAATATATTCCTGTATTTTCAATCACTTAAATTCACGAATATTCATTCGAATCAATACAATGCACTTGATTATTTCATATTATTAAATGATATTCAAATTTGAAATTGTACAATAATGATTCATTGTTTCTTAGTATTAAACTGGGGAATTTTTTCTCAACCACACTGAGAGAACAAATTTTTGGGGACAATAAAATATTTAGTTGAATAGTCGCAACAAAATACTCAGTTGATTTGAATAGAGGTTTATTAAATCAACTGAATATTAATTGAATAAAAAAAATATTCAATATTGTATACAATATTCCGTTAATAAGAATGGATATTCAATTGATCCAATGAAACTTCATTCGAAATGACTGTTTCAATCAAACATTTTATTGTTCCCGGACATTTTTTCTCTCAGCGCATAAATTGTTCTTTTCCGGAATACATTTGTTGTTGCCGAAATAGTATTTTATATTTCCTAAAGGAATGGAATGTATATAATCCGTGTAAGAAATTCGTTAACAGTTTCAATGGAAATATTTGTACATTACATGTTATTGATGTTGTTTAAGAATTTGTAACTTATCAGAATGATAGAATGAACATATATGATGGTATACAGTCGGAGAAAAATATTTTCAATTCATCGATAAAAATTTATTCAAAGATATTTCCGGCAGAATTTTGACCGGATTTTTTACACCGACCATACATACATGCAGGAGAAAGAATTTTGTGATCATTCATCTCTCAAATGGTATTTGATACATGTTTTAATTCATTGAGAATTAATATATCTCTGTGATGGCATTTGACTTTCCATGAAAATTTGCTAACCAGGATTAAAGAGATATCCAACAATCGTCGAATAATCTTTTCTCATCGTTGGCCATCGTTCAAAATATTTCTCTTCTGGTCTAATAAGATACACGACTTGATGAGATCTCAACTAACCAAGCGCAGGATAGATAATGCGAGAAAGCAGTTAGCTCGAAACACGTAAATGAACTCATCTATTTGATTTTGATTCATACAAATGATGCACGTTTATATAAACGAGTGAAGGGATACGGAATTTCGAAAAATTCATCGATATAGGTTATATACACCATTGATTTAGTTTATATTAATATCGCAAAAAATTTTCCTCAAATCCTCTCAATATGAAATAACTTCGATACATTCATCGTAGTTTTAATTAATATTCTAATTGTTTTGCAACACAATAAAATATTGTACAAAAACTGCTGAATGATTTATAAAAGTATCAAATACAAATTTCATACAAGTTACAGAAAATTCTCTGTTGCATGAATCACCACATAAAATTCTTATATTTTTTTTGTAAATTTTTTACCTAAAAATTGTATTTTTTACAAACCAGTAACTAATAACATTGTGGATGTTACATGAAGGAAGATTATTTTACACCAACATTCGAATTATTATGAATAAAAACAATTCGTTGTCGAAGTAAATCGAAAACAGGTTTTCCTCAAATACTTCACTTACATCTCTCTTCAGTTTTCGCGGAACAGAAAAAGTTTGGATCCAGAAAAAAAAATGAGATAAAATCTGATATGTCCGCGATGAAAAATTCTGCTGTTGTACGATGGGTAGTTGGCATTATTTCAGAACGTTCTTCGTCGTCCTCGAACGGATAAAGTAATTAATCTTGTATGCCTTCCCCTACAATACTCAGTTTTTATATTTTATTTTTATATATGTAACAGCGACAAATATAAATCCATTATAAATTGAGTTCAGTCACAGAATAAATGGGTGATTCGATTGCATTCGAAAATTGCTTATGATTTCGCATAAATTGATGAAAAATCAAAGCAATGTAGACAGACTTTGTGGATTTGACGAAGAATTCTATTTTATGGATAAAGTTATTAATTTAATTAATTTATGTAAGATGAGTCAAAGAATTCGTGCAGTTTGTATATAATTTTGATACATAATATATGTAATAATGAAGTAAATTTTAATGTAATAAATAATATGATCACTGATGTGAAATATTTGTCAATATCCATTAAGATTTGATATAAATTTTATAAAGAACATGAGTATTTTCACACATCGTTCTTTACTAGCATGAAATTTTTCTGTACAAAATTCTTATATAGTTTTTTGTATCAAAATTCACATGAGCAAAGAGTTTTATTATATTAATTCGATTGGTATCATTGAACCATCAGGTTTTCTGATAGGAGCTTTTTCATAGGTTTTTGAGTGACGGTTCATATGAACACATTGTCAAAATGATATATGATTGATTCATGATTCAATATAGTTTATATACACGTTGTATATCATTATACATAGACTTTATTGATGAGTAAATTGATTTTGGATCTATAAAATGAATAAAAATGAATCAAATAAACCAAATGAAAAGCGAAGTGAATTGAAAGAAGAAATTGAGAAAGACATTTTGAAGAGTTTTTGATAAATTCACTAATTATTGATTATATTGAAATATAATTTTGGGAATTTCCTATGATTCGATACAATTTTTATATATGAGTTATATATGATTATGTATCAATCGTATTAATATAAATTGATAATTGAGAACTAATCAAATTAATGAACATTACTGAATATGAAAACATGAAAGAACAAAGGAAATTGAATATAAAATTGAAAATTGACTAGAAAAAAATTTTTTTTCGATAAATTGATTAATCAATAATTAAATTAATATATAATTTTGACAATTCTTCTAGAGACAGTTTATACATGCATTGTATATCATTAAAATAAATAAATTGAATAGAATGAATCAAATAAATATCAAATAAATCAGTTGAATAAAAATTAAATGGAATTAAATGAATTAAATAAATAAATTGAATAGAATGAATCAAATAAATATCAAATAAATAAGTTGAATAAAAATTCAATGGAATTAAATGAATTAAATAAATATTGTTATAAATAAATCATACCCATACGAATGGATAATGAATAAAATGATAGAAAATGAAAAAAAAAGTACGAGAACAAACAAAATTGAAAATGAAATTTGAAAAACCCACATTGAGAAGTCTCTTTTAACAGATTATTAGACGATTATCGATTGTATCAATATACTTAATTATGATCATTTTTCCACATGGTTGTTTTTCCTACCATACGGGAGGAATGGCCATTTAAAAATTTAGCGGAAAGAGAGAGGAGGATTGCAGTGCGGATCTCATGTGAAATCTATTGCAGGATCCTGTTGAATTTATATTGTTATCCTGATTGTCATTGTAACATCACTCCGTTCTGTTTCTGTAATAATGTACAGATGACATTGGTTGCAATATGAATTTCATTTCAGTTGCATTTACATGAGCGGTTATGTCGAAATCTATGCAATCTTCTCATGATATTCTTTTCCCATGTACATTGGCTTTCACCGATTTCTGAGACAAGTATGTTTAATATAGGATTGTCTGAACTTTCAAAATGTGTCCATCGGAATCCTTCAAAAATTTATGTCTGTTTGTAAAAACAAGAACACGAGTTTTTCTATTCATAAAATTCCTTTTGCGTAAATATTTCGGAATTTAAATAGATTGAAAAGAATTTTGTAAGTGAACGAAAACCGGTCCTTCTTTCATAACTAAACACGACTTCCGGACTGCATTATTGAATAATTATGCTGATAAATTCGAAAATTTTAAACAATCTCAAATGGGAGAGAATTATTTCAGAAGTTTCAGAAGAAGCAGCTGCTGGAAAAAATCCTGAACAAGCAATATTTGTTGGTATCGATATTTTCTTCTACAGAAAATTTGTTGATATTGAATTTTATGGAATGTTGATCGAAACTGCATAAAAAATTTGAAAACAAAAACTCGATACTGACAAATATCGATTCTTACTAGTTACGAATTACAAGATCAAAGTCTGAAGAATTAAACAACCTACAAATTTAACAGCAAAATGATTCAACACATCGTTTTTCATATAGAAAAGATTCTTAATAAATCTTATTCAAATTCTGTTGAATTCTTCTACAAGGGTGGATTTCGAATAACGTACTGATGCGTCTGTTCATATTGTTCATCACAGGGATTATGTCCTATCGAACGTGAAGAAGGTAGAGATAGAAATCAAAAGCTGCATGATATTTCTGGCCTATACGAGGAGTGATTTGAAGTTATTCATATCATCAGAACCGTACTACGCAACGCACAGCAACACGGAATGAAATCTGTTACCGAGTGAACAATTCAACTCGTAAAATGTTGATTTTCGCAGTGAATTTCTCAAAGAGGGAGTGAAATCTTGACTCACTCGACTCAAGCATATCGAATTCCTGATGAAGAAGAAGTCAACATGTAGGTAAAACAAGAATTGACTGTTTGATAAATTGGCTCGTTGAAGAAAAGCCGAGACAATGTTGTAAATCGAAGTTTTGAATGTAAAACAATCAATTAACGCGCAGATGCAATATCCAAAATATCTGGAATATGTTCAAGAGGAAATCTTGGCTTTGATCCGATGATGTGATTGTGCGTTGGATCTATCTATAATTGAACTCATCTTTCGCATGTGTATTACTACTTTGCTTTCGATGAATCATTTATAAAAACCAGATTCAAAATCATCATGAAATCATTATTTGAATAGAAAATTCTATTTATAATAAATTGTTACCGATATGTACAGTGTTTTTCTCAGCGACTAATATTTGAATATTTAATCAACCAATCTGAGATAGGGGAACATCATTCTTAAGAAATAGTTGACGAAATGCGTCTTTAGGCACAGATTTTCACGATAAGTCCTGATCATTGGTGTGGCTCAATCTAATATGATTGTTAACTACAATCTTCGAGCCAGTTCAAATTGAATACTTAATAAGTTGAGTCTATGGCAAGGAGAATAAATCTTCATGGTTTAGGTATTGTGGTTATTTCAGATTATATCTAGAGAAGAGGTTTTTCACGGAAGAAAAATCAGGATTTAAGTCAAGTAGTAAAAGGAAACATGAAGAGTAGGGAGAGGAGATTCAGTCATGTGGTCGACAGATGCTTGCTTCTTACTTAGTTGACAATAGATTTTCGGGATTTCCCGTTTATGTTCTAGCCAAACGAAGACACTCTTTATTCCAAAGAGACTGCCTTTTGATCATGCTTTTGATGTAAAGGTTGTATGTCGTTCTAGTGTATAATTTATGCAATCTAAACAATTTGGATTACTGTTCTGGGATATTTGGTGAAAAAATACTGAGGCATAATATTGTATAAACGATGAAGACGATACTTGTAGAAAGATTTCACAAAGTGGATCCTGAAAATGTTTGAGAACTATTTTTACAACATGTGAAAATGCATGAAACGTACAATTCACATAATTGAGAGATAAAGTATTCGAATCTTCTTCAGTCGATCTCAAGGCATTCTCTTGATGGTGAAAAATTATTCTCATGGGAGGTCTTTTAAAATATATAGTCTACAATCATCTAATACTAGTCGAAAGACTCAAATTTTAAAGAAATAAATCAAGCACAATGATGAATTATATGTATTGATTTGGTATCTAAATATTTCTGTTATGAACGATCTGATAGATGGATCGAAGAGAAACTAAAACTCCTTCGAGAACCTTGGGGATTTTCCGAGAATTCTTTTCTTGTCAGCCACGATGCTTTGGCGCAGACTACCTGAACGCCTAATTACGCCCTGTCCTCGGGCAGCTTTGAAATAAACCCTACAAGTATGATTCACAGTAGGGTTCCGTTAGACGAATCTTTCTTGGATTATATACAAATGTGTATTTCGCATTCCAATACAATCGAGCTGACAAATTCACGATGTTCGTCAAAAAATTCGCACACGTGTATTCGTTTTCTTCTCGAATATGCAACACGAAACGTATCATAAAATATCCTGCAATAGGGAAAAAAATAACTTCTCTTCGTCGCTTTTGAGTATAGTGTGAGAACTGAGTTTCAAATTTAACATCCTCATCACGCTCATAATACTTACACTCGTCTTTGAACTTTTATTTGAAGTATGATCCTTCTCTGATTCCAACTTAGATCAGATCAAGGAATGGTGATACAGAAATACCGAATAGTTGTCTAAAAGTGTGCGACGGACGGACAGCTGGCCGTCATTAAAACCCCATTAGCAAGGAGTTCTCTTTTCCTTCTTTCCTCTTATTCGTCTCTTCTTCCTTTTCATACTATTGGAGACTGCGTAAGGCAGCCCCTAAAGTTCTAACAATATCCTCCATCGCCGCTCCGCTATCGCCCACGCTATTAATATTGCTCCTATACAAATCCCTCTTACTTGGTTCACTCGACGTTATAATGTTGTACATGGTTTGAGGGAATAGATCGCGCTTTTCGAATTTAGATGACACACGCATTTTGCATCGTCCTGTAACTCAGCCACCCTTCTCTTCTAACATAACTCAGTCAGTCATCGGGTGTATGCGAGGCTTGGAAAAAAAGGAGGAAGAACAACCGAGTCCTTGGTTTCAAGAAGCTTCGCGTAGACAGGGATGAATTAAAAGATCGTTTCTTCGTGTTGTTGGCCCACACATCACGATACCGTTCCTCCTTAATCATGTTTACATTCCATAAATATCATATTCAATCTAAATTTCAAATAAGTTATTTTCATTTTTATGTTCTCTTTCTTCGTTTTCTTTGCCTGTCCGAATTTAAGGACGAATATTGAAGAGTTTGTGGATTAAATATGAAATTAATGATTTGATAGATGAATCATTACGATAGAATTTTGAAATAGTGTTGATATTGAACAATTACTTTGTATTTTCATATTGACTCGTGTGGAAGAATTTTCAAATTTATATATAATTCTGTAAATTTTTCCACATGACTCAATTTCTAAATTTTTAAATATTCTTTTCGATATTATACCTGAAAGTATGTGAATGAGAATTCTTTATTTCAAGTTTATTTACGTTCAATTTGCATTTCCTTAAAAAATTCCAGCATAACATTTGTTACCTAAAACAATTGCTCTGTCACTTAAATCTGCACTAAAAGTGCGTTCGCATTGGATTTGGTTTGATATATACATCAATGATCCACTTCATTGTTAGAATGTTCATGAACTGATCGACTAATAAAAATTCCGTTTTTGTATGGACTAGGAATTCAGAAGAGCACAAGAGTTGGGGTCTAAGGTGTTGAAGGTTTGGGACTAGGCTGGGCAGTTGAAGTTTGAATTCTATATTGTGCAATAACACTTGTGTAACGATGCTAAAATCAACCTGAGAAAATAGTATTTATATTATTACCTACTGTCGCGGCCCTGTATTCAGGCTAATTTCAGCATCGTTTACGTATCTATATTGAGTGGAATGACCAATAAAAGTGGAAGAATATTCCCGGTGTTGCCACCCTTTGTAGAGGAAAAAAGCTATGACTCCTATTTCAATGGACAATTCTGGTCTATCCAATGAAAGTACACAGAAAAAATTGTAGGTTAGCAAGTCACCCGATAGGGAGCGTTTCATGACCACGCGCCCCCAGTAAGCAGCGCTTCGGTTACATCAAGTGAACCTCTCTCTTGTTCGGGGCACGAAATGCGCCTAAATTACCGACCTCTGTGGACCTCTGTTTCTGATTCGGGGTTCGCACCGCACCCTGAACGAAAGAATGGCTACGCGCAAGGTTGGAAATTGACGTGTCGCAAAGATAAGTGTGGATTACATGAAGTGAATTACTTGCTCATCTCTGGCTGCAAGTTGCAAGGAACGCTGCCACTGTTCTTGACGTGAAACTGTTGGTCCCCTTCTGTTTCCGTGTAGTTTTTGTCATAGCTATGTAATTCGTTCCGCAGCTGCTCGCAAAATCAGCCAAATAATAACATTAGTTCAATGAAAGGCGCGAGTAGCTACAGCAATTCCTTCACTGTATTCCGATGGCTATCAGAATTGTTCTTTGTCCCTGTGTAGATGAACATTCTCATATTCCAATTTGAATGTTCCATTTTCATCAGAAATCAACTCAGTCCTATCACTTCGCCATTCGAGGATTCAGAATTTTATTGGCGAAACCTTTATTCGTGAAAGAACTCCACGAGGGTGGGAATTTTTAATATTATCAAGTCATGTGTTGAAAAAAGTTGGGAATGCTCAAGATCTTGTGTATGTAAATTTTTTGCTTTTGCTAGCGCTGAGAATAGAATTTCGCTCGGTGCAAGGCTGTTTTCCAAATGTTGGCCATGTATATAGAAGCAATGTTGATCAACTTTCATTCAAGTTTGAGATAAGTGATTGCCAATTGTTAGCCCAATAATGGGCGAAATAGATGAGTGTTGCATCAAGCATCGGTAAAAGTTTGGCTGTTACTGTCGATTTTGGTTCAAACTTGGTCTACTTTTTTGTCAATGTTGGTGCTTTGTTGGTAAAAAGGATTCGCGGGACTTGAGATTTCATGATGTTATTGTTCTAAACTGAGAAAAACATAAAAGTGCCATCAACCACCACGCGTGGTTGGAGAATTTATGAATGAATCAACGAATTTTTAGTTGAAATGACTTGGAAATTGTAGACCCAACTACGCCACCTTTCATTGTCTCAAACATATCACTTGATTTTATGAACTAATGTGTGTCAACGTCAACAAATCACAGAAGAAGTTTCATTCAAAATTTCACGTAGTTGAGTCAACCTCGCAGGCAATCATGTATATGGATACTTGACGGAAAGTATTTTTCATTCTCCCAATCATTCGCGTAGTTGACTCAACTACATTTTCGTTCAGTTCACTAATCCTTTTTATCAGTGTACGGTTGGGCTAAGTTGCGCAACCTTTACGCTAATTAATATTCAATAAATTATTAGGACAATTCCACGGGGACTTATAACCAGTAGAGAAATTAATATATGGCGAAGAAAAGTTGCCTGTTTCGATGAAGAATCCTTCATACCAACAAATTCTTTCTTCATCGTCAGATAATATGTGTCCCGACAACGGTGTTGGTTGGGAATTACAGTGATTGCAACACTAATCATTATTCCATGATTAGCTTGAGTTATTCTACGAGATCAGCTGAACGCTCTGTTATTTCTTCCATTAGTACATGTGCTTCGAAGAATCATTTTTATTCACGTCATTCAAATAATGGATCGATCGAAAAAAGTCAGCCCCGATAGAAATACGTATGTCGTAAAAATAAACTCGTCAACTCATTCGAATCTCTCAAATGCGTCATAAAATTCAATCTGTCGTTTGAACTTCTAATCGACTTGGCATCAACTTTTTATTGTGAAAACATTGATTCGATGAATGAGACAGAAAACAAGCAAACACAACGATGTTTTTATGTAGATGCGTTGTAGTTGGAGGTTTAGATTTATATGCCATTAGGGAAATTTATGTTTCTCACCCTCGAGAATGTTTTGAATGTCCGATGATTGTGACGAAAATACATCTATGATGTTGATTTTTTCCTGTCGACTTGTTACTTTTGTTGTTTATTTATGAAAGAATCGAAATTCAGTATTGTGTGGTGCAAATTTTGGTGATTTCAAGAACATCCACAGGAGGGAAACATAACTGCAATGCTGATGATTGCTCGTGAATGAAATTTAGTTCAATTTCACCAATGTTTATTCTAAACCTGAGTGACAAGAATCAATTAGAGCAATTGTTCGTTTAAATACAAAACCTACAGTGTTGAAATTAGTTGTAACAAACTTTTTTTCTAATTATTTGTAGATTAACCAACAAGAATTCCTCCAATGAATCAAACATCTGATCGACTTGCAACAATGCACAGTAAGAAGTGAAACTCACTTTCATTCTCAATATCAGAATATCAGCATATTTTGAAATGTATTTGAAAATAGCCGTAACCCAACGGCAAATGAGCACTGAAAACAAGAGCCGATGTAATCCAGTAAAATGCAGCCACGTTCTATCGAAATTTTTATAGGGTGTGTTTGAGGAAGTAAGAATAACATAGTATCAAACGATATTAGAGATTTCTGTAAGAAAACAGCAGTGTACGCAGGTAGTTTGAAAGTTTCTGATCAGGTTACAATGATTACTCTTGTATCTTTTTTGATAAACCTGCAGAATACGCAACTGATTTTTTCCCCTGTATTTGAATACAATCCGCATCCACCATTGTGAATTTCGATTTTACTGTAATCCAGAAGATTTAGAAAATTTGATGAAAATGATGAGTTTCACTCCCAGAATCCTATTCATCTGTATCAAATTTAGATAATTACAATAATCAGTTTTCCTCCTACAATAAAAGTGATTTTATTGATTCATTAGTTTAGATTTTGTAAACAAACGAGACGTTTGATTTGAAAAGGAAAAAGAAAAATATGATCTTTGCAAATTTTATCACGTGACCCTATTGAATCAATCTACCTCTTTCAACACCTACGGCGCGAGAGAAGTGGAAGGTTTCGTGACTCGACCGGGACTCGCTTGTCAAAGCTCACTTGGTTGGAAGGCCAGAATGTGGGTCAAGTTCGAAATAACCATAGCCCGAGTACACTGACGTCTTCGTCGAGCGATTCGTCTTCACAACTCATCCGTGCCATACCGTATACGCATGCACCAGGGCTACTTTAATTGGCTAACATCAAATCCAATAATACTGCGATCAACGAAAGAAAAAAACATGCCAGTGAATTATGCCAAATTTCTTTCTTGTCGCTACAAAGACCGCAATAAAATTATTCTCGTCGAATTGGAATAATTCGTTCTTTCTAAACTATAGCAATTACTTGTCCTCCGCATCACTTTCACTTTGCCTTCCCGAAGAGATCCAAGAATGAATGGTCTCGTGTTTGTAGTCTATTATTATCCCTGGAAATTTATTCATAATCCTTACGTATAATATCGTTTTATTTTGATGTAGGTTGAAACTTACATGAAATTCGAAATTTCATTTCTCGGTTGGGATTATTCGTTCATGTACTCCTGTGCTGTTTATTGGTCGCTGGAATAAACAAAAAAAGGATTAATATGGACGGGATAGCAAAAAATTGACTGCAGGAGCCACTTTTTAGATGTCACAGCTACCCTTTCAGCTGCCACAGTAAAAATATCACTGCTCAATTGTTTTGCCATCCAAATATTCATCACTGAAAATCCACTGTGACAGTCACGAATTCTTGCCGCTGCAGCAGCTAATGAATACTTATAATCGCAATTTTAGCTACAGCGGTGAAAAAGAAGTTCGATAAATACATGTATTGTACTAGACCTTCAGGATAAACATGGAGGAGAAAAATCGAGTGTGACATTGAAATCTCACTTTGTTGTGTTCATTTTGCTGAAACAGGAAACTATTTAGGATTTTCCACTATCGAATTAACTGTGGCTGCAAATTATTTTCAAAGGCGACCAAATTCCCAATATCGAAAGTATAAGTTAGCAAACAAATGTATCTGTATTCTCTGAATTCGAATGAGAGAAAAGTACTGAGAATCAGTGAATTTCATCGGCGAATCAATGCAACATGGAGCAAAATTTGGTAGGGAAATTCACTGATTCAGATTTACAGAAGATTAGTTGAATTCTTCAACACCCATAAATTTATTGTCCCAACGAATGGAATTGCTCTAATGGCGAATAGATTGCCGTCACAGTGAAAAATTCGCTATCTCAGCGAAAGATATACAACGAAATCAGATGTTGCTATCATAGGAGATTTTTTTCCGTTCATTTCAACAAAAATTTTGTTTGGCTGGAACAAACATTTCCTCAGTGTGAGAATACAAGTTCTAACAGAAAGATGACATATTTACAAGGATTCAATCATTTCTAATCACTTTTTCCGAAAGATTGCTGAGAGAGCAACATGATCAACTAAAGTAGCGAATTTTTCGCTGGATTGGCAAAATTTTGAGTATTGTAAACAAAGTAGCAAACATTTTTTGCTGTCACAGCTAAAAAATCAGGTTTCGCTGTTGACATAATCAAGCATGATTCGAGAAATATTTTCTATAGGATGACGAATTTTTCATAACGTATCGAATTCTGAGAATAAAAAAAGCAGAACAGAGAATATAAGACGATCGGAACAATGGGAATGAGATGCATCTATACCAAAAAATGTCACCGTCATCCCTTCTTCCTCTTTCACCCTATTTTTTTCATTTCTTCTTTTCACGAGCATATGCTCGGTTAGAGGACAGAAATAAACAGCTTCTTCCTTCTCTCTTTTCTCAGAGACGATCGTAATAAGAAAATGAGAGGGGGAAAAAGAGTATGCCTATATTCTCTCTTCTTGCCTTGACTTCGGTCTTTGTAGCGGCAGATCAAACTCGGCGGGTCATTAATTAAATCTGGCGGAGCCAGCCATCGTCCGTTCGTCTTTCCACCGCGTCTCGATTTACTTTACACGAAATGCGCACCACACGGTTATAAATATGGCTCTGAATGTGATGTGGCATGGTTTGGTGGACCCTTTTCCCCGAACTTGATCTCGCGGACCGCCCTCGAAGTATGTGTGTATGCGTGTGACGTTGATCTCTCCTCGTGCTTCAAATCGTCGCGTTAGTTTTCAACGTGTAAAGCTCCCAAACTGATCGTTCGTACATGGGAGCCTCGCTCATTCCACATCCCTCGAAAGCATGATATAGTATATTTACTCCAACATATATGACAAGCGTTGACGCTCCCGTACAATCTCATGAACACTCCAATCATTCTTACGTGTTTTATGGGGGTCGAGGTGTCGCAACCGCCATCAAACTCGCATTTTACGAAATATGTAAAGACCCTCTCGCAGCAGTGATTTCATAAGACGAATTCTCTGAACTCAAATAATTTTCTTGATTTTTACAATTTTTCCATTTTAAATTCGAGAGATCGAATTACATTCAACGATTGTAACATATGGGAAAATTGGGAGAAGCTCATTAAGAATTCTCATATTCTTCCTCGTATCGAATTTCTCGAAGGGGCTGTGGAACTGAAACTCAAGTATGTGCCTTCGAAAGGACACGGTAGATTACGCGTTTAGGTCCTCAAAAGTTTCATTATTTATGCATTTATATTTTAGTTTCCATTTCGATCGAGTAACGACAGGTACCAACGACGAAAGTTACGTATATTAGTACATATTTCTTTTATAGAATGTGTGGTATAGAATCTAATTAAAAGATGACTTCCGTGTAATTCGGATCTGTGAAAGTTCTCAGATACTTACTTGAACGAAGAATAATCTTCCAGCGTTGTAGAATTGAATCAGAATTGTTGGCATATTTTCTCCGTGTAGATTTCACAACTCGATAGAATACGTGAAAATTCGTTGTAACACTTGGAAACGTAGTTTGAAAATATTTAAGGCTCAATTAGTTTAATTGGTTATATATCCTTCGTGTGCGGAGAATGTATATCGTAGTTTTTTAATTCAAGAACATATGGTAAGAACTGTCACAAATCTATTGTATTCGAAAAATGCGCAAAATAAAAGGAGAAAATACAGAATTTAAGTGTACAAACATTCCATACGAGAACGGGACGTCTGACCTCTCTGTTGAAAACTACTTTTGGAAATCCCTCCTACTGCGTACTACCATATCGTTGCATAAGAAGACAGGATTGATAAAAATAATTCGTTGCTTGCGAGAAAAAATGCTCACAAGAAGCCACCAACAACGATCTTCAATCTGGCAAACACGTGGAACGGCTGTGGAAGGTCGATCCCTCATTCAAACGCGCGTTCCACGCTTTATGCTCAATCTTTGATAGATATAAATCCCTGTTAGTGATTTTAAATTAATGACCATATCATTTGGTAGCACGTGGTGTGCATACGTTTTAATCAAGGAAATTCACAATTCCGTTGATGAATATCTACGTTTTTACATTGAATAAAAATTCAATGTACGATATAGTGATATATCCCTCATGGTATTTATCAATTATAAAAAGATTGTTTGAATTGAATATAAATCTTATGGACGTTATTTTTTGTGTTTCAGGTATGTACATTCAGGTTGACCGCATCATCCGACGAATTTGTGAGTGCTTTTTCGATTTCATCTTAGAATTAAAATGAGTACGATTTCAAATTGAGGCATGGAAGATTCCATGTATTACCCTTCAGCTTTGTAACGATGTATAATTCAATCATTCTCTGTGATTAGAAAAATTGCAGAAGCACCCTTGTAATACTTTTAGAAGTCTCAAAAATCATAACGAGTTTGATTCTATAGTCGCATTTTCCAGACATATTTGTCATTTCACAACATTATAGATATCGGTACTGTTCATCGAATGGAATTACAAACAATCATTACCGTTTCTCTTGGTTCATCTTCCTATTGTTCAGCATATCTCATAGGAAGTTCTTCCTTCAGCGAGACAAGTTTGATCGATGGGCCTTCCCGGCGATATTGATAAATAAAGGCGATTACAGCGATGACGATTTCGTGCGGTCAATGAATTTATATACCTGACAAAAGTCCTGCACGAGCCGATAAATCAGAGGCCAAGTAGTGTCTCATGGAGATCGATGTACGTGTATACATATATATGTAAACAATATACGTATATATTGGTGGATAATCTCTCAATCTAAATCGATCGATCTGCCAAAACGACTTCGATTCCGAGCTGTTTATCATCGGATACTTATAAATCGATTTCACGGTTACGAATGGCCATATAGATAGTTATGCTTTCCTCGTACGGATTCTTCGATCGAATGGGCGATGAAGCCGTGATCTCCCTGCGTGGAGTCACCACGGGGGTTCGAACCAAACTTGTGTACCGATACTTGAAGTTTCGGTTTTATTGCTCGATCGATAGAAGCCAGACTTATTCATCAAATCGTTGCACCGGTTATGACTTTGGCGTCGTTAGGTGTATGCGACAATATTGAACGAACGCGAAAATAAAGGATTATTATCGTGTCATTTTTGTTGCAACTCTCCATAGATTAGCTTTATTTCATTTGAATATATACTTTGTCAATAGTTTTCGTAATTTAAATTTTCCTTCGAATGGATTATGGAGATTTTTTCAAATCGTGATCATTTGCATGCAATTAAGATAATTATATAGGTGGATGATATAAAGTTTCAGATATATTTTATCAGTATGAACTTTTCATATTTAGAAGAGAAATTAGTCATGATAAAAATAATAGCGTTGATAATCAAACTTGTGTTATTATATGCATTGAAACCAGTTCTTTTTTTTTATGTATAGAAAGTCTTCTTGTATTGTACTTCGCGTCGTGGTTTGTGAGATGAATGTGGAACGTATCAGAAGCGTTGAGATAATTTACTCACATTATTATTGCTACCTGTGTTCATAGATGTGCTTTGCGAAATGAACAAGAATCTATTCGTAAGCGTGTAAGCATGTTTGTTATGTTTCCAAGAATTTTCATCCACGTTCAACAATATTGTTTCGAAAGATTCCAATTATTTTCTGGTATCAAGAACATATTCCGATACCCATGTAATACATAAAGAATCTCTATTAGTCGTCACCTTTGAATCATCACGGTGATGGATAAGAGCGTTAGCGATTGATAAAACCTCCATTCATTGCACAGGTTTTATTATATTGCATGCAGGAAAAAAACATAATAGAAATGGATGATTAAATGAGTACGTTAGATAAGTAAAGTTGTACTTTACTATCAATAACAATTGTTGAAAAAATGTTTCCAGTTTCATCATAAAAAAGAATTAACTGTATGTTTTTTCTTCGCATTGGAAGTCGCATTATTTGTAATAAATATAATTACGAAGAGGAAGTTTGTGGCATTCAATTGAAGGAAAAAGATTATGTATATCATAATTGTCCACACATTCTCATCACGATTTTCCTTTTTCGCACAATGAAATCTAGCTTCTGTTGATTTTTACAAATCATGGTACATTTTCTACGTTCCGCTATCAAGATAAGGGTTTCAATGCTTCTGTTTGCCACGACAGCGACAACATTTACGCGACTCGCTCTGTACAATCAATCACTACTCATCGTCACTCGAATGTCGTTTGAATCGTGTTGTTTTTTTAGCCTTGGTCTCTTGTTATGTAAAAAGTATTATAATAATGATCATGCCATTTGACGAATCGCATTATCAGAATTTCAGTTACAAGGCATCGTATCGCGTCATAGAAAATATTCATATTATACATGTAATCTAAGAGATATTTGTTCATTCAAATGCTCTTTTAGTTCTTAGTTGATTGTTATTAGTTTTCATTCAAGTCGGAGGATTCAAATCAGTCATAAAATATCATAAATACGTGCAGGGATTTTGAAATAGAAGATCGAAACAGGCATTTGCCATTTAACTGGCAATGACGCTTGTATGCGCCTGATACTATTGTTTAGGGAGAAAAAAATATTGCTGCCAAAACAAACTGGTCTGTTACTATAGCGCCTGAAAAAATTGCTGAAAAAGCTATCAACAGAACTAATGTCTAAGCTGCACTGTAAAAAATGTTATCGGAAAATTCCTATATATTTATGGGAAGTAATTAACACATACACGCGTTAGGAATTTTCCCAACTTGTCCGGAAATTTACTGTGGAATGTTGGGAAAAATCCCATAAAGTTTGGAATTTTCACATAAATGTATGGGAAATTTCATATAAATACACCGGAAATCGATTTTTTAATCAGTGATTGGAATTTTCCGGTTGATGTACACAGGAAAATTCCGATGATTTTTTACAGCGTGCCGAAGTGAATATTTTTGCAAAGATGAACAATTTTTCTTTGAGAGACTATAGTAACTGCAATATCATTGCAAATTGTTGAATTTCAATAGTTCGGGGTATTTACATTGAAGAGTTTTTGATAACTCTAGTAGAAATTCATCTAATTTTACTGTGAAAAGTGCTAGGGCCATTATCGTGATAATGCAACCCGATTGCAACTTAATCAAATATGTAACGCAAAGCCCTGTTGCATTCTTTAACCTGGTTAGGTTCTGATCAGGCCCTGGCAGAACCTGTGGATCAATGAATTGGTTCATCGGAGAATCATTTTAGTCCCTGAAAATTAGCAAAAAGTTCTACAGAGCGATGACCAATATTCCGAATAAATATAACATTATTCATCTACAAACAAAATTGATCAATTGAAAGATATTTCAATCCACGTGGAAAACGATAATCATTGATAGTTATTTGATATGCAGTTTTCAGAACAGTTTTTCCATTGCGTTATGACGTTATTAGACGATAATACCTTGACGAATCGACTCAATAACGGTCTTGATAACATTCAAGCTTCATTATTCGATATTTCGAAGATATTGTGGAATATCGTGAAAGTATACACGGAAAGACCGGGTCTATCAATATTTAGAAAGAATTTATCAACGTTTAGAAAAATGACTGTCAATTCAGGGAAAAACATGATCGCTGAAAAATATTCGTAGTGAGTCTACCAAAAATTCGTAGTCAAAATATTAACAGTTGATAGTTTCATTGCTATTTTTGAAAGTGAAACTATCAATTGTTAATACATCGACTACGAATCTTTAGTAAACTCACTACAAATATTTTTCAGCGATCCTCGTTTTCCTGAAATTGACAGTCATTTTTCTAAATATTAATAGACCCGGTCTTTTCGTGTACGAGGTTTATAATTTTTCAAAATAAAACATAGTTTCGTATTGCGCTGTTGTAACAACGACGATTGCTCGTTGAACTACGAACATTTCGATTTTTCATGATTCATTTGCGATTGGAAATTATTAAGAGAAATATATTCATGTTCCTTAATCTTCACACTGTTGGAAAAATTCCCAAATTCGATAGGAAATTCTTTATGAAATATTATATTTCCATACTGAATTTAATGATAGTTGTTTAATCAATTATAAATGAAGAATTTTCAAAATTTGTTTCTGAAATGTAACAGATACTTATTAGAATTAAGAACAAAATTCTCAACATTAAGAATTATATTATCGAATTCAATATTTTATCATAAAATTTGATAATATGTTTATCAAAAACGTTGACAATATTCTCATGAAGTTTCAGGTAGATTTTTCTAATAGTGCAGTTTTTAATATAAATAATGAATGTTCATGAAAATTCATACGCACGTGTACAGTTTTTCAATTCGTTTGCTTTGACTAACACGATAGGGAATTGATTAATATTTTTGCAGTTGTGATGTAAACTAACTGATGTAAACTTCAGGCAACTGAACTATTCAGTCGATTCAAATGGAAATGTACTTATATGAAATAATTTTTCTCAAACCTAACTAAATTCATTCGTTGTAGCCGGTATTTTCATCGCTCCAGCTATGTCATTTCTCTCAGTGTGGAATTCCCCTAGCAGAAATCACTCTAGTAATTCTCTAGGCCTTGCGAGGCCTCACCAGGCCCTTGTGAGGGACTTGCAAGGCCTCGTAATCGCCTAGAGAATGACTAGAGTGATTTCTACTAGGGTCAATGGGTTCGAGTATTGAATTTCGTTAAAATATGATGACTACTTGCAGATAAAGAAAAATATCTAGCTGCGGATTCAGTAGCGCCAGCTAAATTTTAGCTGATGTAAACAAATCGTTCAAACGAAATGAGAAATGAGATTCATTCGATTCAACTAAATTTGTATACAGAGTGACAAAATTTCATGGTTGTCTAATATTCAAGTGAAGTCTTCTTCTCATTGCATTCGTTCCCGACCACGGAAATGTTCAAACATAATTTCATAAAGAAATATCGTATCACATCAGCTGCATCCATAACAAACTTACTCGATAAAAGTTAATGTGAATGTTTTGATAGATCGAGGCATTGGTTCAATTTATCGAATTGCCTAACATATGTGCGAGATGAATGTAAAGCTTCACGTTGGATGCTGTCCAATACAATAATTGAGTATTTAAAATTGGATTTCAGAATTATGGTTGTAAATTATGTAACAATTATTATCAACAGCCGAAAATTCGACTTGATGTCGGATTTAAAAAAAAATTGAATACCACTCCGACTAAAAGTACAATTCCTAAAAATTCCTGCTGGAATTGCCATCTCTCCAACATAATACATCGCATGAGTTAAATTCAAAGGCACGTTTGCCGAACTTTAGGATCCCTCTGTTCATTACACGCGGATGAAGGAAATGACGTTTCAAACACAAATTACTCAATGCACACGCTTTGACAAACAAGTAATGGGCCTTTGTTGTACAGTTACGGGAGAACCAAGAGAGATGTATACACAAATGTGATTGAGCAAAGATTCAGATCGAAAGATGATTACATCGAACGAAAAATGATGATTGGTAGTATATTAAAGAACTCCAAAGAATTCTGCGTTACACGCGGTAGTTGAAAATGTGACCTCATCGTATTACTATATTTGATTTTACGAGCGTGCAATTTCTTTACGGTACAACGTCGAAGGAATAAATAAAATGTACGAGTTATGATCCCTTTACCGTACATGCGTTCAAAGAAAGAGGAGATCCATTGCGAGAGCAACAGCTTGAACGTGGGAGAAACAAGCGGTGACGATGTTTGACAGACGTTTCATTTCGTCCTACCCTTTTATTCCTTAGATTACTATAATTCATTGAAAACCGCAATATACCTCGACACTTGACCCTGTCAATGTTGGAAAACAAAATTACAGGTAAATCTTTGTGTTTCATCGTTCACGAATTGACATTGTCGTTGTTTCCATACGTTTCGTACAATGTATATCGTATTTATGAACATTCAATTTCTTATTATTTGTTCGCAAATACTTTGCTTGTAGGAATAATTGCGATTATGTTCCTCTTCCTTGCGAATATTTCGCTGTATTTGTATAAGAATCTAACAGTTTCGATATCCTCAGGGGAATATTAGTTTCTTGCCTGTTCTTCAAGCTGCTGAAGGGAATTGAGATTTTTAATGCGGCCCAAACGGGAGATCATGCGAAGTTCTCCATCTTTTGCATTTTTACGCTGATCACATTTATTTTTCACATGAAATTTTCATATTCAATTTGCATTATTAAGCTTCGATGCATCTGAAATAACGAATATTCTTAGTCGTTTTTTCTTCTCCAATTATAACAATCGAAATACCACTATATTCAAGAAATGAGGTAGATTAGTACTTATTTAAATTTCGTGAGTATTATGGAAGAATATTATTCTTTTTCTAGATTGCTAGCACTGTCCTTAATATCCGCTAGTAGAAATTTGCCTGGTCATTTTTTAGTCGTCACACCTGCCTCAACGAAGGACTAGAGATCTAAATAGATTACTTTCGAGTTGCTACTGAAATTAGCACTTGGGTCTCTAGTTTTTGTTTGGAGTAAGTGTTACAACTGGAGAATTACTAGACAAATTTCTACTAGGGTCTACGTATAGTTTCAAGTCAGTATATTCAATTGTTGCAGGTCTATTCGTGGTTTTGTCAATATAAAAAAGGGAGTTTATCGATTTTCACTATGTCTGATGTTGGGCAAAAAATTTGCATTAAATTTTGGTTGAATATTCTGCCGCGTTGAGTCTAAAAAAAATGTTCAGAAGTGGTACAAAGACTCTAAACAAGGCAGAGAAAGCATCGAAGACGAACAACACGTTCATCAAATCAAATATTTTGTGGTTAAAAACCGTTGATTAACAATAAGAGACTTTGCTGATGATGGCATTTTGGAAAGACTCGTTAATTTGGATTCATGAGTAGACAAATCTTGATTTTAGCACCTCGATAACGCGCTAAATCATCCCGCATTAATTCTTCGTGGGTTTTTCATCAAAAATTCAACTAATATCGCTTCACAACCACCGTATTCGCCTGATTCGGCACCGAGTAACTTTTGGCTACTTCCTAAACTCGAAAGACCGCTCTTTGGATACCGTTTCGTCTCGATCGAGGAAATAAAAGCCGAGTCGACGAAAGCGTTGAAGGCTACACCGGAAAAGGACTGTTCAGACTATTCCAAGAACTGAGAAAAACGTTCGTATAAGTGCATTGTGTCGGGTAGGGATCACTTTGAAAGCGATGAATTTTATTTGAAAGAACAAGGATTTCTCATTTTTTAAACAAATTCACTTAGGTTTTTTGGACACAGTAGTATTGTAAAGAATGAAGTATCACAATAAACCTTCCGTTAGTCACAATTACTAAACTCTTAAACTATATTCCATAGGGATGATGAAAATAATTAAACTGGAAAGAATGCATTTTCCTTTTACTTCAACAATGTTCATTGAAGCATTCAACCCAGTATGAACACATGAATAAAATTCCTCACTTGATACGAATCCATTTATCAAGAAAAGCTTCAGTTTTCCAAAGAACGTCTTAAGATTAATGAAATCGATTACGAATGACATTTGAACAGTGATCGGCTTTGAAGAATTTTTCTCACCGAGCTTGAATGCTGCATGCAGCCATACGATAATTAGAATATTTAGAGAAGCGTTGTGCAACGCCTTGAGCGTTTTAGGCGATGATTTACAGGCTGAGTCTAGGTTAAGAAGAGAATAAGAGGGAAAGAGAAAAGAAGAAAAGAAATTATGCGGACGCGTGTATGAGCACACGCTTTTCTTTACCCTTTGCTATTACCACGAGAGAGGAAAAAGGAAAGAAGACTCGCGAAGCGCGTCTCTACGGTATAAACAATAAAACAATCGGATATAGTGGCGGCTTGACGATAAATCATACGTCTGTTCTTCCTCTCATTTCTTAGTTATCTGTCGTATAGGCAGGCAGCTTCGCAATGACTATGAGGGAAGACAGTGGATGGAGGGATGAGAGCTACGAGGTCCTGGCCTTTGGTAAATTTAGCTATTGTCGTGCTCAGAGTACATTAAATCTCGTCAAAATGTCTTCATGTGACGGTCGGTGTGACACGAAGAGAGTTCACTGCCGTTATAAAACCTCGTTTATTGTTATGTATATGCACTACTTCGTACACCCGCACTTCGCGTATGCTGTGATGAAGTCTTGTGGTGATATCATTTCTGTAATGAATCGGTGGTTCAACATCATTTTGATTATATATCAATAAAAATTTCTTGTATATTTTTTTTTCGATCAAGGAGATTGAATTGATTTACACGATCAGAGAAAATTTTGATAATTAATTAAGGAAAATATGCTGAGTAACCTCATCAATTACCAAATTCTGATCGACGTGGAACCAATATGGATGTCTCATAAATTATATGTATGATTGAGTTCTGCTGCCGACTTTTCTAATAGTGCACGGAGAAAATATATTGACGAAAGATTATTCAAAGTTGAGTAAAACGGGGACATAGTGGCATTCCCGCGAAGTTTGAAATCCAGTTGACTTAATTTTACTTGACTACGGATGAAAATTCATTCAGATGTTTTTCAACAGTAAGCAACTTTTTGAGATAATGAAAACATTCGAATTTATTTCCATCTGTATTCGAGTGAAATGAAGTCAACCGGATTTTAAACTTCACGGGAATACCACTATGTCCCCGTTTTACTCAACTTTGGGTAATCTTTCGCCAATACATTTTCTCCGCATGTGAATGAAATCTGGACATAGCAGCAATTCGAAGGATTTAAAAATTCGCTCACTTTCGTGTTACTTGACTGCAGGTGAAACTGCATTCAATTATCTGTTGATTCTACTCAATTAATAATTTTGTATGTATTAGAATCAAATGTAGTGAAGCAGATTTTAAAATACGCCGAATGCTACTATATGCTCCGTTTTTTAATTAATCACTTTTGGGTAATCTTTCATCAATTTGTTTCCTTCGTGCAGATGACTCTGTAGGAAATTATCGTATAAATAAAATAAAAACAGTTGTTGAAAGTTCAGAGGATATCCTTTTCAATGGTTGGTTTCGTTTTTTTGGGTCCCAATTTTTCATCAGGCTGCCACTATGTGAATTATTGGAAAAAGCGTATCGCATCACACTGAAAAATAATGATAGCCGAAAAGAGTCTAATTCGATCTAAAAGGTCGTATTTTAATCTGCAAATCGGTTTCCTTGGTTCCTTCCTGCGATCTCTCTAAATCTAAAAGAATGAAAAATCCCAAATTTCCCTCCCTAAATCTCAGAAATGACCTTCCCGTGTGGAAATTAATTCTTGGCGGCAGTTTGGGCCAAACTAGGCGTCCTCGTTTTATTCCCGGCCCTGTTTTGTTCACCCTTATAGGGCCTAGGCAGGATTGTCACGCTCTCATCTTCAGGGCCTGCATAGTATTCCCAACTTAGGCCTATGTAGGACACCCATGATGAAGCTAATGTGGACGATGAAACTGGGACCTTTACAAGGATAATAAATTGTTGCGAATATCATCGAATTGAATAAATATTGCAAGGAGGAAACTCCCTCGATTGAAAATTGGGCTATGCAAGGCCCTATCCGTACCCAGACCACTTCGACTTGAGTCCAGACAGGGCCTGGAATGAGTCGATTCCAATTTCTATTCGGGTATTCCACCCAACATTACATCGTTAATACATTATCGGACTGTATCAAAAAACAGAACAGCCTCATTCAGTCTTCGAATTAACCATACAGTGATGGTTTTTCCGATTTCTTGACATTGTTCACCGATAGTGTGAACACAGTATTCATGGATGACATTATTCTTTGGGGGTATACACCGCAAAAAGTCGAAATTACCAATACGATTTCAGTAAATTTGCTTTTTGAAGTAGGTTTATATCCAAAAGGAGGGAATAATAAAGGGCATGGCCCTATGCAGGCTGTAATTGGGTGCATTCAGATTTCCAAAACGAGGAAAACGTTGGAAATACAGCTTGGCCCTACATGGGTTGTTTACAGGTATGCTTGAATCAAAATCTTCGGGAGAATACGGGAAGCCTTGCAAGACCCTATTAAGGCTATTGTTGGTGTGCCTAGATTTGTAAAACCGGGGAAAAAATTGGTAATGCAGCGTGGCCTCATATGGGCTTTATATGGGTGTCCCTGACTTAGAGAAATCAGGCTGAATATCAGCAACCCGACTAGGCCCCTTAGTGGCTAAGGTTAGGACATCCTAAGTTTGGATACCCAATATAAGCCTATACGGGGACCTATATTCAATACAGGATCGAAGATCGTCTCGGATCGATTCAAAATTTCGAGCTGGTCTCAATGATTTCAAACGATCTGATCTTCGAGCAGAGCTGAAAAAATTTCAGTCGATCCGAGTTTCGAGCTAAGCCAGAACTATGAGATCGACGAGCTAGATCGTTAATGAGAAAATTTCCTATCAGACGAAGGACCCTGGTTAAGAAAAACCATTGATTCTCGTCAAATCTCACTGAATCTCGCAAAATCTCATTGAATCTTGGACAATGCTCTGATCGAATCTCATGAAATTTTATTTGTTAGAATCGGTTTATGAAGCAATATTGTGTTCAATGTTTCATTAGTAGCACAGTCGATATTGAGAAAATATGTTTATAAAGTGGATTTTCCTTCATCGCCAATCCTCTGAAGATAGATTTAATGATATATTTATCTATTTATTCATTGGAAGATGCATTCATAGAGTTTTTATAACCAACATTTATAAAATTCCATTTGCCGAGCCATAAAAATTTTGAGAAAACGTTGTTTTATACTTAAACTTCAAGAGCTTCAGAAATACAGTACAGGCCAAAAGTTTGAATACACCCAAAGGAAAAACAATTTTTTCAGTCGATGTGTGTGTTTCAGGAAATCAACTTGCTTCATTTACATAAGTTTATTGTGTTTTATATTGTTTAGACATTTTTTGATTATTATTTATGTAGTTTATATGAATTAAATCAATTTCGAACAGCGAGGATGTAAAGATGTTAAATGTCTTTAGGTTAATTCAAACTTATGCCCTGGATGCAAGCATTGTTTGTTCGAGGTTGTTTTGAACGGAGTAGAATCGTGAGATCTTCGATCTAGCTCGATGATCTTCGAACCAATCCGAGCTTCGATCTCAGCAGCGGATCTATCGATCCGGTTCGCGAGCCGAGCCTATTTGTCAAAAACAAGAGCCAAGCCGAGCTCATGCTCAAAACTCGGATTAGCTTGGATCGCGGCAACACTAGCTTCGAATAGGATTTTCAACCGTTTCTAGTGAAATTTCACTGTTTCAGAGTGAAAAATTCACTCGAGAATTGACTTCTAACTTCAGATTGTCATTCTGAAAGAGTGAACATTTGACACACGGAGAGAAAAAATTTGCTGACGCAACAAATCGAGGTATTATATATAGAATAGCAAAATTTTTTGCTGACCTAGCTAAAAATTTGCTATAACAGCAATCGTGTTAGCTACGACAGCAATTTTTCAGCTGTGGCAGCAAAAAATGTTTGCTCCGCCAGCAAATTTTCAGTATTATATACAGAATAGCGAACAAATCTTGCTGTCGCAGCTCTACAAGATTGCTGGAACAGCAAATAGTTTGCTGTCGTAGCAAAAAATTTGCTGCCCTGGCAAAAGGAACCCAGCAAAAGTAGATTTCGCTGCCACAGCGAATTCCTTTTTCTCCGTGCAAGCTCATTTCTGGCTGGCTAACAATCAAATCTCACTCTGAAATCTTTGGAGAGGTAACTTCTCGCTGAACTATTCAATTGTCAAATTATATATAAATTGTATACAATCCAATAAAGTGGGTATATGATTTTTAATTTTATATAATTACATATAAATTATACATAATTTTGACATTTTTCTACACGGGTGGTCGCTATTTTTCACAAAGTAATGCAAATCTTTTGAAGAAAAATAACACCCACAATTACCCTTCTATAAGACAATAATCAGTCCACCTTGATCATCGGTCCATGAGTGTGATTTGTATAATATTCACATTGATTAGGATTTTGTATTAAAAAAGGCATTGCTGCTAGAATGTTGATCCTTTAGGTCTTTTCGTAATGAAAGTTTTTCTTCCCATCAATATTTCCCATGGTTCCTAAGAAATATCAGTTCCGAATGTCCACAAATTTCAAACGCAAAGATACAAGAAGAATGTTCGTTACAACTCATTCGTCTTCTCATAAACGAGCAGAAAACAACAACGACGAATAGAGCAATAGAAGCATATAATTGTGACTGAGTTTCATTCAACTGTGCTCACTTCGCTGCGCCAGCTTCCGGTACGCAAAAAGAATGTCCGTCAACGAGCCGTTGACAGGATATTCATATGTTTGCATTTTATCTATTCATTCCGCTAACTCATGCACTCACTCAGGTTCCCTTTCTCTCACTGGTAACCGATGACATATTCCATGTAAGGTAAAAAATTACTTGGACATCAGTGAACACTTAATGAAGATCAATTATAGTGATTGAGTAGTTGATTCGAATATAAACTAAAAACAGTGTACCAAATTATCATGAATCTAGAGGAGAGAACGATTTTTTTTTGTGCAAATAATGATCGTTGGGTCGACTCACTTGATTTATTCACGAAAGATAACAAACGTGTTCCTGAATAAGCCCTATAAAAGCAAAACTACCCAGTATAATATGTTATTAGCTAATGTATACGAATCTGATACCTGAGAGTATTTGTATTTTCGGCACACGATGAGAATGCATTAAAGCTTACGTCTTGTATGGTACATAGGTGTTTAGATGAGCGGCAACAGGGGCGTAGGAGTGATTCTTTTTTTCGAAGGACCCGAGCCGCGCCCACTTGTTTGCTAAGGGTGACACTTCTGCCTGGACCACTGGGTGGATCACGTTAAAAACCATGTGACGAAAATGTCCCTACATAGTCCTTATCTATCATTCTGTCCCCTCATTTGATTATTGATTTATTCATCCCATTCCAAACGATCGCGGTATAATAATAGAAAAAGATTTGCAAATATTATTCCACGTTTTGAATATTTGGATTCAAATTCCAAATCTTTTTCTCTCCTAATCATAAAATTATATTAAATGTATTTTCTTGCACATGATTTTCATTGAACACACATTCGTCAACGATATGTAAAATGAAGTACTATCCCTCCAATTAATTCTTTTTCTTATTTCGTCGGGGTTCTCCCATCTAAACACCTACACGCGAAGATTTCGTGGCGTGAACAATGCGAACGCCTCTGCCATGATTATCTTAATGACGCGCGAGATGGGATACGTGAGTTTCAAATGGAATTCTTTTCAATGATATAATTCGCAACCACGTACCGTACAAGAATACATGTACGCGATAGGTTTCAACGTGTTAAGTGGCGCGTAATTTATTTTCACAAGAGTTGTCAGTTATCTTTCTCTAACGGCATGCGACAGCTTTCTAAGCGAAGATTCTCCACGGAAACTTTAACCTCTCTCTAGTATAGTTATAATATACCTTTTAGAAACTTTCACCGTCAATGATCTATCGCGATGAACGCAGATGTCGTTTAGAGATCAGTTATATACTTCAATCAATATCTCACATGTTCCACAGGTTGAACAAATCTATACAATATTTTTCAATCTAATCGAATCCTATTGAAAATTTTCGAATCGTTTCCAAATGGGAATCAACTCGTTTAGAATGAAATTGAAATTCAATCTATCGATAGCTATTGATTTACATATCCCAAATATTCAAAGGAAATAGAAAAGAATTTCACATTTGAGTTGTGATTAGAATCTAAAATACACACGCTTTAGTTTCGTGTTTGATTAGGATTTTAGTTTTCGGTTACGACTGTGGTTTTGTTCGTGGAGAACGTTTCGGTGGATCAATATTATCACACGTGCTCCAAATGCCGACAGAGGTATTGTGTTGTCCCGTGTCCTTTACCATTTAACGTGCTCATGCCCTTCCTTCACGATGATCAGGCAGGTCCTATTTAAGATCAAGCGTCGAACCTGTGCACAGGTTGTATACCTATATAGACACGTCCTCTTATATGTTGTCTGCCACCTGCGTATTCAATACCTTGTATTTATCCAAGTCCGCCCTTTTCAAGTAGAAGTTCATCTCGTCACCATTTGAATAACTCGAGAAGATACGATGAATCTATTTGCATCCTGACTCGAATAGATAGAAGAAAACCGCCGAGCACCGCTGTTCTCTCTTTCTCTCCGATGTCACATACCTGACAAATGATTATTATTAACCGCAAATTTGAATTCAAATTGAAATCAAGTTTCGCAATCGCAACGATTCTGTATTATCCTTCCCGCCTTTTTTTTTGTGTAAAATTCATGACATTCTGAAATGCTTACTTTTGATCGATAAAATTAGTGTTCCGTTAGTGGAAGGGAGAAGAATTCAAGAAGAAATCAACTTATCAATTAAGATTACAGTTGATTTGATTGTAAACATACATTTTTCATGTTTACGTCGTCGAAACATCGGAGCCACCTTGAAAAATAATCTCTACACGGTAGAATAATGAATTCGTATCCCGGGAAAGGGAGAAGTATAGTAGAGGTTCATTGAAAGTTGAAAATTAATTTAAAATGAAGCAAAAGAAATACGTATGATGTTATTTTTTTTTATGACTGTAATTTCCGTTGTTGGTCATAACGCGACTTTGTGAATATATATTTCTCATGCTGGTATATATACATAAATATTGGTACTACCAACGAACCGTCTCGTGTGGCAATGGGCACGGCCGTAAAACACTTATGACACCCGTAGCATAATAATGTTACCCGATAGCAGTTGGCGGCTATCTTGAATGTATATAACGCATACAATACCGTATTCGCCATTTTCCTAATTAATGTTTAATGCGCCTCAATATCTGCCCTCTTTACTCACGATTATACACGTTCGCTCGGTTGATATCGCATATTATCAACGGACCTCGTACATTTATTTTCACCGACTTGGGAACAAAGTCATCGTTCATAGGTGAGAAAGTCCATCCATGTATTCATCGTTTTTAGTCACCTTATATCAAGCGATGTCATTCATTCTTCGATATAAAGTCCAGATGTTAGATGCACGTACATGGCAAAATTCTTCCAACATTTGAAAATAATTAGTAACATCTTTTAATTACACATATGCAGTTTTGAGAGCATGTGTGGCGATGATATGATGATGTTTCAATTCATTATCGATACAGCGAAAGTTACCTCCCTGGGCACGCGATATGTCGCTGCAGCGATGTTTTATCAATAGTGAATAGTTTATAAAATAAGAATAGTTGTGATTTGTCATGATCGAATCGAGGAATTCATTGTCTCTTTTGTTTTTCAGTCACATCAGGAGGAAGACTTATCAGATCCGGATCTTCAAGATGAGGAGAGTGGAGAAGAGTTACCTCAACAACCACTTCAGGGTAATACACACTCGTCTGCGGATACCACATCAGGAACAGCCAGCACACCTACTCCATTAACACACTTGAACAGTCTCATGAGCACGCATCATCCGCATTTCCTGGCAAAGCTCAGAATGGAGGTGAGTGATTAATTCTATACAATCATAAAATTTTTATAAAAAATCTGTTCTATGAGTCAACAGAATTAATAACTACATGTAAGATAGCTTGTTGTTTGAACAATGAAGTGCAGATAAATAGGGAGATTTGTTAAGGTGATACTAGGCGGTGTGGCAGCAATCGAATTGTGGATGACAAACTTTGGGCAACGTTTCGATTTGATTCAAGTAGGAGGGCTGTACAGAGCATTATTTTGATTAGATTGGAGCGTTTTAGCTGCTGCCACGCCGCTAGTATTGCCTCAATATCGATATTCTTCATGTCAGCAGAAATCACTTTAGTAATCACTCTATTATTAAGGCTATTTTACGAGGCCTCACGAGACCTAGAAAATAACTAGAGTTATTTACACCAGCCCTAGTAGAAATTTTGGACGGGAAAATACGAAGGTCTCGATCTCATGAGGTTTCGTCAGGGTTTTCCCGTTTTCGCTCGATTTTGTGGAAATCTTATCCTATTTGAATCCTATTAGGGAAATCAGGTGAGTCCCTTGTAAGGGCCCTCGTAAGATTTTCCTCATTTACTGTTTCCGGATTCTAATCTGATCAGGACCTTATTGAAAATAGAGAATGCCTGATCAAATTCCTACTACGGAGGGTATCATGCCCTGGACCTGATAAGATAAACCTTGATCTGACACAAAAAGTTGGCATTCTTCCACAAAAAATAGGAGTCATTTGATTCACATTTTCCTCAACGTAGTCCAGTGTGTGAAGTTGTCACATGTATACTTTGGAACTTTATCGGATGATTATAAAACCTTGATTCAACCCAAAGGTGACCTACAATGGTATAAAATTTCTGTGAAGAATGAAGAAAATCAATTCATAATTTTTCGTAGTAGATTGCGTTAACTATTCATACAGGATGCAACGGATTACATGAGATTAATTCCAAACGTCTGCAGATTTATGTACTGTATGAACGTAATATCAACGTAAAGCTGTAAAAAGATAATACGCCATAAAGTACAGTGCCAAGGCTCGCAACCAAGTATTCATAGGGGATGAATACCTTCGAGTACATTGTGTCATCTTCCTTTCGAAATGGGTTTCTAAAATGTCGTTGTAAATTCACATAATATTAGACTCCATATATTAGATCTATTTAGATCTTGCGATGATTTGATGTTTCAACCGCATCTACGGTACGATTGAAAGATATTTCGGTATATTTCGAAATGAAATAATGTGCTACCAAGAGTATTTGTGGATGAGAATAATTGAGGATAATCGTTATTATTGCGTCAATTCCTTTCGAAACTTCAAGAAATTAGTATGAAGAAATAGATGCATTCGTTTGTGTAATTCATATAAGAGAACTATTATTCGGTATTAGCTTGAGATTTGGATCTTGAAATACATAGATCATGATTTATCTTCTCCAAATTGTGAAGAAAAGTATTAAAAATTTTATTCCACTGAATTGAGAAATCATTAATGACAATTCATTCATGATTGAAAGAAGATTTGAGAAAATATGTACATTTCACTATAGGATTAGGATTTTCATGATCAAGATCCACGATTTTTATTCCTGTTTTTTTTTTGCATCAACGAATTGAGCCAAATATCATTTCCATTATTCGTGTTGTACCTTTTAGTGGAACAAACAAGTGCGTAATAATATCTCCTGAATGTTTAGTAAGTGAGTTCAGTGTTCTCAGTGAGAGACAATAATAGCAATTTGAAGTGTCACATAGCCAAGAAAGTCGTGAGACAATCGTAACGACTGCTTGACGGTCGTAAAACGTGCTGCTCAGTCGTTAAACAGGATATTTCCACTATCTCTTCTTTTTCTAAGTTGAGAAGACAAGTTGAAGCGAATCGATGTGATACCACGCTGTGTCACTATATTACTATTCGTAGTCAATTAAGGATTTTTAATGTTTCTCACAAAAGACGGAGAAGAGACAGAGAATCCTTGAGAAGTGAACAATCGTCCACTTTGAGGTACTTCGAGTATGAATTGTGGATGACAAATTCAAATGGATTTTCGAGTCATCAACACTGCAAATTCACATTATTTTTCCCTTCATGCGAGTCTACGAAAAAATGATTTTCGGAAATTTCATACACGCACGGAGAAAACAGGAATTTGCTGTGACAGCAAAATTCAATTTTTCTGGGTTCTTTTTGCTGGAGCAGCGAATGTTTTAATATGATATCATAGCAATTGTGTTGGTTCCGGCAGCAGAAATTGTTAACTTTTCTAGCAAATTTTGCTGGCTATTCTGTATATGATATCAAAATTTGCTGCCACAGATAAAAAGTCGCTGTCATAGGTGACATAATTGCTGTGATAGCAAAGAGACTGCTGTCATAGCGAACAATTTGCTACTCCGGCAAAATCACGTTTCGCTGTCACAGCGAATGTTCTTCTCCGTGCGTGTATATGAATGAGAAATGAATGGATATACAAAAAAAATCGAATGGTTGCAACTTCCCAGCTAAAAATTGCACTATCAAAGGCTCAGATCGCGCCAAGTTGGCCCAAGGCAGAACTCGAAATGCCCAAGAGTCACATTTATACCTGGGTTAAGTTCGTTTATATTGAATTCCTTGTAAATTGGTACTCAAATATGAGATTTATCCGAATTCATAGTCCCGATATGTGTATAAATCATTGGCCCAATGGTGGATCAAGTCTGGCTCAAGATCTCCCCAGACGTGTCTCGAATAATTTCACCGGGCTCAGCACAAGCCTGAAGATGATGAGATCCAAACAAGCTTTGGGGAAATGAATTTTTCAATGAGTTGCCAGGTTTGAACCAATTATGATGAAATAAAAGAAGGATGAACCGTAGAAAATTATTATTGACGATATGGTGCTGTAAATAACGTACTAGAACTTTCACACGCGAAAAAGAATGAATCACTATGGTAGCTGCTTCGTGTATTTGATATTTGGGTAGCTAAAAATATTGCTGCAGCGCCTACATTTCAACTGCTATAGCAATAACTTTCGTTGCCACAGCTAAAAACTAGTTCGAACTTATGAATTCACGTATCCAGTGCAGTGACCACGAAATGGCTACAGAGCACAATTTTTCCCTTCTGTGAATTTTATTCTAAAAATTTATTATTAAATTCTGAAGATTCCATAAAATTAGTAATTCTCATATAAATCCCAGGTGAATTCCTCGCAAATACATTGACAATTGATTTTCCATGTGATTGATAGAAAATTTTCAGAGTACGCAGATTTTGAAAACATTTTTTTCTCTTTGTATTCCGAATACACATCGATTCCCATACGCACTAACGATGATTTGGCAACTCTTTTGAAAAAGATCAATTTCTTGGGCTGCATACATGTAGATGCGTACTTCTTTACCGTTATGACACAGATTGATTGATATGTTGAAGTTGAGAATGTACAATGTACAATGCCATGAAATATGTGAATTCATTTATTATATTTAATCTCTATTATACATTCTTATTCTTGTTTTCATCACAATCGAGTATTTGTTCTTCATGTAATCCAATGAATTGTTATGATAGAATTTTCGTGGCCTCACAATCAATTTGCTTCTTAATGGAATGATTTTGTAGAGTACGTTGTTCCAATATTCGTATCCATTCCGAACCCAGGTCAATGGCTTTGTAATTTAAAAACATTCCGAAGAGTGATTTTCCAATAATACTGTGATCTTCATACGTTCACACCAACATTGAGCATATTCAAGCCCTTTCCTGGCGCAAGATCGACGAGGATGCACCACAAATGAGCTGAAATTGGCTTCCCTGAACTTCGCATTTTCTCATACATGTACCAGATTGAACTCACATGCCCTGAGAGAAGTGATAATGATTATCATGTCCTATTGGGAATCGAGGGATGTAGAGCTTCGCAATGTCGGTTCCACGACCTTGCTAGAAATAAAACTCTTGAAATCCAAGGCCCTGCTTCGGGCCAAGTTGGGGTATTCGCGAAGGAAAATTTCTACCTGAACTTCTGCAGAGGATTGCAGCGATGTTTATGCACACGGGGATGGTTACCATTTGTATAACCACGGATATCGAATACCGTAGTAGCCATTATCAGTCTAACGATTCTGTTACACGACTACCATTTTCGCATAATAATCAATCAAGTCAGGCACAAGCAGCACTTGCATTTGCACTTTTCTTTGTGCAGGTGCAATTATCTTGGTACAAATTTTCGTGAGCAAACCATTAGGCATGATTCAGTTCACCCTTTTACTGGCAAGGGACTCATAAGGAAAACTCACGAGTAATTGGCGAGGCATGTAACACTCAGCACTAGTGAATAATTTATGAAGTACTGACAAGCAAAGGTTTTTCTTTCATTATCCCTTAATCTCAATCCTTCTTGACAACAAGAGTACAGAATTGAAATTTCCACGTTGTCGATACTCATCACCAAGATGGTAGCCACGTGTTACAATATTCATTAAGATCTGGACAAAATCAAGGTTAATCTAACCTTGTCGATTTTTCTACAGTCCACAGTTGGGATGGAATATTCGCGATGTAATAAAGTGATTTAAAATTCCTTACATATTTATCTTCGATGAAAGAAATTTTTTACATCATAAAACCTGGTACTTGAAGAGCCAGTGTCACATTCTGAAGAAAAATAAAATTAAAGGGAATTCAGTGTTTTATCAGGGCTACGCTATACGTCGATATTTCTTTTTTATCTCAACTTATGTCTAGAGATAATTATTTTCTGCAGAACTTTCCAAGTTCCGATAATTTTAATAAAGAATAGTTGATTGAATTAATCTGTTGGACCTGAACTGGGAAATCATCATGTATGATAAACATATCACATCCTGTCGTCATCAACTCTCCAAGTAATATTTTATAATTGATTAGCCGGTATTATAAAAATGCTTGATATCACATTATTGTCATGAACCTTGAAACCCGTCGGTTAGTTCTGAAGATAACGTACTTTTTCTATTCAGTAGATATACATTAATAAGCTGTTTCAACAACTCGTTAAGAAATTTGCATAATATTCTCATTAAATATCGTATATGATATCCAGTAATAACCGTGAGGTTGAAAATGAATCCTCGGTCACTTTGAACGAGCATTATCAGTTTATCGATCAACAATTGCCAACATTTTTTAGTGGGATTTTTTAGTTACCGTGTTGGAATGCGAAAATTTCAAACATCCGCACTTGTTTTATGAAAATCGTTTATATCGTTTTGTAATCAATCTGTTTTGTATTTGTTTGACAGGCTGACACCGACGTCCTAAGCAACAAGAGCGGTTTAGAAGCGCTACAAGCGGCTATGGGTGGTGGCGGTTTCAATCTTCCTTTCTCTTTTCCACCGCCGGCTGCTTTTCTAACGCCACAGCATCACAGTACTCAGAATAGCCATCCTCAGTCAGCTAGCGTAGGTGTTAGCGCCAAAGTAGGCAATAACAATCAGATCGTATCGTCGGCCAGTTCACACTCCAGCGAATCGTCGCAGGGAAGCGGCAGGAATGGTGTCGAACCACGCGAAACTAGCAATCATTCGCAAAGCAACGCTTCAAATGCGAATCATCAACAACAAACCAGCTGGAGCTTCGAAGAGCAGTTCAAACAGGTGCGTCAGGCAAGTACTTAAAAAATTGTCTCTGTGTATATTTCTCTGTTTTTACATATATGTATTCTGAGTCGTAGTTCACTTATATCATTAAACAATTTTGTCATGGTTAAAAGAGCATTAATTAGTCGGTAATCATAGTATTCCTCGTAAATTTATTATTCACAGTACCTATCGGAGATGATAATTAAATCAAGAATGACCATGACTAAATATTAAATACACCGATCGGATAGATCATTTTGCATTTAAATCTTTCTTCTCTTTTTATTCAGAATACGCACATTCCGAATTTGTTAAGGAATTATTTTATAATTACTGTCATTTGGATACAGAAGTTATTCGTGACTGAGTGTATTCGAATTCATTATGAATAATGTTCAATAGTCAGAGGAAGTTTAAAAGGAAGAAAATTTCAAAATAAAACGTGAATTTTTGGGGCATAAAAATAGTGTGCAGGATTGGTGCGTGCACAGGGGAAAATGTTTTGATCCTTCGGTGTTTACGCCATAGCGATTATCCTGCACCATCAAATTTATCATGGTTTATGTTTCATTCAAAAAGTTGAATAAATGAAATTATAAAAAAAGTAAATTGCGATAATTTACTGGGGAATCTGCTGCCGGACGATTCATTTTTCGAATAATGTTACCAGAAAATTCATTGATACTTTGACAAGTAACATTTAAAACATATATATTCTTATATTCATTGAATCATTCGTGTTTGTTAGACTGCTATTCGAATAAAAATTGACAAGGATTGAATACTCATCCCCGAACATCAGTGGCTTTATATATCCTTTCTTCTTCATTTTCTTCTCTTCCGCGCAAAATCAAAAATTGAACCGACAATAATTATCTTCCCCTTTGGTTCGCCTAAAAATAATAATTAGCTCCGTTGGTTGCATTAATTAAAGTTCCCCAGTTCTTCTCGACTCTACCTGTCCCCCTCTCTTTCTCTCCTTTTCCTTCTCTTTCTCTTAGTAGAGTTCGTTCAGTAATTACACGTCTCTCATGACACTAACAACTGTCCCACAAAGGGTAACCGCACGCCTACATGACGGTACTCATAGCTCGGTCATGTGGCGATGGTGGTGGTGGTAGTAGTCGTGTCTTCCAACTCTCTACGAGAATCCAGTGGCTGACGATCGGTCATAAACTAGCCGCTAGTGACGATGTCGGCTCCACGAACCTACCTTGTGATTCCTCTTGGATTTTCATATCACGCAAGGAATAACAAATACCCAGAGATTTAAACTGTTCAATGCCTATTCACTGCTTTGAGTCCTTCGAGATTAATTCAAACCACGATCGATTATCCGAATATTGAAAATATTTCTTCGCGATATGCAATTATGCTTACATCGCACAAAGATAATATTGACAAATAAGAGATTATGACATTTGCTTTGTACGAGATTCAAAAGTGAAGGAAAAAAAATGAAAATAAGAATTAATCACTGAGGTCGAGGCGAAAGATTGATGCTCATTACCAAGCGTTCATTAAAAAGAGCGAAAGTCGGTGTACGAAATATTGAAAGCAGAAAATCGATTTGGTGGTCGATGGTATTTGAAATTTAGGTTACATACTTGAAAGATGACAATGAAGACAAAAGATAAACGATGTTTAAAAGTCTTTTCAAAATTTTATAATGTATTGATGGTCTTTTATACTCCGGTTAATTCATAAATACATAATATATCTTGAATGACGTGTATTGATCGTGAATTTCAATCAAGAAAATGTTTTGGAGTTTGTCTTCGAAAGTTTCGATTTGAATTTTTGGGATATTTATTTGACGTTGAAAAACTTGATATAAAGAAAGAAATAATTATAGTATTAATGTGATATCTTTTTTTTATGATCATTTAGAGTTTATTGGAGAATATCGATGTGAATAAAGTTTGATGTATCGCAGGGAGAACATTTTTCATTCCTTTTGCAGGAGAAGTTTTTTATACGGTGTGATTAGAGAATTAGATAGACTCGAGCATTGTAGCCTTGTTAACAGTTTTTGTGTCAGATCTTTCTTCCTGCGGGTTATGCTGCTTGTATTTTTGCACCACCTTTAATCGACCGACGAAGGTTTTTGGTTTTTGTCAAGAGGGTGTGGTATTGGATTACCATTTAGATTGTTATTCGCACGCCTGGTACTATAATACCTATTTGGTCGGCCGGCGACAAACGCCGGTATCGTAACTAATGTGAAAGTCAAGTAAAAAACAAGGTGGCATGTATTGCATACATGTTCATCTGTATGCGTTTGTACACGTGTGTTTCCATATTCATAAGAATTCAAAAACGAAATTGATTTTTTGATATCAAAAAATCGAAAATAGTCAGTTTTGTGAATAGTTTTTGAACTCTTCGTTATGGAAATTGTTCTTGAATGCGAAAAATGTTTCACTTATGTTCATTCGTTTTTTTAATTCTTAAAACATGCAGTAACCCTTATCGTTTGCATTTGGGTTATTTATGAGATCTCAAACAAAAACAAAACAGATCTTTGAACATATTTGAGAATAAATAATATTCTGTTCGACTGTCGGAAAAATTAAATTTTTCATTTTCTTTTGAATAAATAGTGAATTGCTCTCCAGTAAATTAATTAAATGCTTTCGAATGAAATGATTCTTTCAATTCGTTTGACACGTCCACGGAGAAGAATGAGCTGGTTTGCATATAGTATTGCATTTATGTTGTATTAGCAAAAAATTCCTTGTGGCAAACAATTTTTTCCAAACATTTCAGTGGAAGAGAAGTGTTATACAACGTTAAAAAAAATGTTCTTTGTTGAAGTTGGTCTGTTCCAACTAACTTCTTTCTGATCTTCAGCGTTTGGTTGTGACATTCAATCGAACATTTGATCTAGACCGCCTATTTCAAAGGAATTGTTTGTAGGGCACCATTATTTTTTACTGTGGTGAATTATTTTATCCATTTGACAGTGTGGTTCATAGATTGACACCTGATGGGTTGAGTTTCGTGTAGTATTGACAATGATGTTCGAATGGAAATGAATCAATTATACAAAGAAGTTATCTACGAAACGGAATTACAAAGCCCACTCTTAGTATATTTTAATATACTTTATTATGCATTCCTCATTATTCATAAAATTCATAATGGACCAACGGACTGCCAAAAAAGAATTCAATAGGGAATTACCGCAAATTTAAGCGAATGAGTATAACCCGGATAGGAGTCAACAGATGATTCAAATTTGATTCGATTTGGATTAAACTATCACGTTATTGGGTCAAAGTCTATGATGATAAAGCACCAGAACTTGACAAAGTCTCAAGATGAAAATTTCTTCTCGGCCTTTATTTCCAACATTGATTGAGAATACTAAGATCAACCTGAAAATGGAAGATATTATTTTCAGTCAATGGAAGAATGTAATCAGTATCCCACCTTGCTTTACTATATACATTTCCTGCTGAAAATCCCAAGTAGATCCGAACAAAAAATAGTTGTCAGGCTTTGAACGGTTTCTGTCCCAAGAAATCCAGGTTTCGTCCGGAATTACTGAATATAGAATATCCTGTCGAAATTGGCAGAAGAACTTTGTCAGTTTTTACCAGGATGTTCCATGTTCAGTCATTTCGGACGGAACCAGGTAGAAATTTTGTCAGTTTTTGTCTGGATTTCTTGGGACAAAAACCGTTCAAAGCTGAGAACTATTTTTTGCTCGGACCTGCCTGGCATTTTTAGCAGGGGTTAAATTCCGTTAAATATGGTTCTGATTCTTGAAACATGCTTGGCTCGAGGTAAATGCGTCTGTATTAACCCATTAACGCCCAAGCGCCTCGATTTTGTGTCAACCTCTTCGACGCAATTATTTGTAATGTTATCGTCTTTGAAAAATTTCAGTTTTTATATATTTTGACGTGAAATTTTATGCTTTTTCAGGATCCGTGGTCGAAATTACGATGAGACTTCTAGAAAAAAAGATATGGCCAATTTAAACTCAAAGAACGTGAAAATTGAAAAAAAAAAATGTTCTTGATTTTTTTTCATAATGTTATCGCCAATAATTTGTGCTCTAATTATAGACAAAGGTGGACAAAATGCTTCAGGTTTAAGAGGAGGTTTTTGTTATCGAAGTGGAATCGCTTTTTTTTACAAAATGGCGGCAATAACGTAAAAATTTCATGAAAAACATTACTTACTTTTTTTCCTCGAAAACTAGATTTTATCGAAAAGTTTATGACAACCAAAGTGTCTTAGGATCAGTCAAGGAACGCTCACAAATTTTTTTAGAATTTTTTGAGACAATCTAGATTTTTTTGAAAATTTGGAAAATCTGATTTTTCAAAAACGTGTCAAAAATATTGGAAAAATTTTTGAGTATTCCTTGACTAATTATAAGACATTTTTGTTGTTTTGAATTTTTTGATTAATTCCATAGTTTTCGAGCAAAAAAATAAGTAATGTTTTTCATGAAATTTTTACGTTATTGCCGCCATTTTGTAAAAAAAGCGATTTCACTTCGATAACAAAAATCTCCTCTCAAACCTGAAGCATTTTGTCCACCTTTGTCCATAATTAGAGCACAAATTATTAGCGATAACATTATGAAAAAAAATCAAGAACATTTTTTTTCTCCAATTTTCACGTTTTTTGAGTTTAAATCGGCCATATCTTTTTTCCTAGGAGTCTAATCATAATTTTGACCACGGATCCTGAAAGAGCATAAAATTTCACGCCAAAATATGTGAAAACTGAATTTTTTCAAAGACGATAACATTACAAATAATCGCGTCGAAAAGTTGACACAAAATCGAGGCGCTTGGGCGTTAATGGGTTAAACTAGCTCTCCTCGAGACTTTCATGCAATCGTAAATCGATATCTTATATCAATACCCATGTTAGCCCCCTGTTAACTAAACAGAAATGCTGACAGTTTTGACGAACCGAGGCTTACCACGTTTTTAAAAAAAAATAATCTGCGGATGACCTGGACAAATCATGCGATGTGAAACTTGTCAACAGTATACAACACCATATTCGTAAATCTTAAGACTGAACACAAAGCATATTAGCTGTGACAAAGATGGATATATTTGTATCAAGACTAATTTGAAATAATCAATTGAGAACGAACGATTCATACATTGAGCTAACTTTCGTTCACTATGCTTGGCAACTCATTACTTTGCCAAACTTCGACCAATTGTTATTATTGGCATTTTCTGTACTGTAAAAAGAAAGCTAAGAATTTTCAGTTATTTTTTTTTTATTTACAAATAATCGTTTTTCGACAAATGCAATTTGAGGTATATGTCTCCCAACTACATCATCAACTACACGGAAAGAAATTTACTGTTGCTGCAACGGGAGGCAGCCATGTTGCAACAACAGGAAAAAATCCTGTTGCAGCAAGAGGAGTAGTTTTGTGGCTGCGGCAATGTTACAAAATCCTTCATTATGGAACAAATAAGCTTTATAAAATGAATAAAATACAAAGCTTTTATTTACTTTTAAACTAAAGGTCCATTTTGAAGCATAAGTTCGTCGTAATGAGTCATAAGGTGCGATTAAAGGTTAAATTTACTATTAAGTCACAACAACAGTACACGGAGAAAATTCCACACTAGTGATTCCTGCAGCCCACACGACTGGCTCGTGTTATGCAAAAAAATTATTTCAACACTACTGGTTACTGTGGTAACACGACTCAGTCGTGTTTCCGCACTAGAGAGTCGTTTTTCTACACTATTCTCTACTGTGGAAACACGGCTGATTCGTGTTACCACAATAACCAGTAGTGTTGCAATGATTCTTTTGCATAACACGAGCCAGTTGTGTGGGCTACAGTAACCACTAGTGTAGGATTTTTTCGTGTTGCTGCAACAGTAAATTTTTTTCCGTCTAGCATCATTGGTACAGCCTGTTTTCATGTGTCGCTCAACATTGCCTTTACATAAGTCGCCGAGACTCAATACTTTGCGGAAAACGCCTGTCAGAACTCAGCGAATAAAGCTGTCAACCTTTGCACGGTTTTTGCCTTAATTGGCAGAAAAATTTTCGTTATTTTTCAACTGAATTTTCTAGTCCATGAATTTTAAACACAACATCTCAATTTGCTGTCATTTTTTTATAGGATGTTCCACTTGAATAATTTTGGATAAAATCGGGTAGATATTTTGTTAGTTTTCAACCGCATTTGTAAGGACAAAAACCGTTCAAAGCCCAACAACAATTTTTCCATCATGCACGAGAAAAGTTACTTAAAAAATTACTACACTTTACAGTAAAGTAGAAACAAAATCATATTGTGAAGTAAGGTATCATGTTTTGTCATTAAAATTACTATGCTTTCTGGTGAAGAGTGATAGAATTCTGTTATTTATTGATGGAAAGTATAGTAATTTCAATATGTTTTCGTCCCTACCTCACTGTAAAGTGGAATAATATTCCAGGAAACTTTCTTTCGCGGATGTATACGGCGAATAATCGATAAGTCAGGGTTAAAATCCATTTGATAGTGAATAGTAATTCTGAACTACTACAATGTACTGACAACTCAAGCAATTCGAATAACCGATGACATAATTATAGCACCATTTACTGTTTGGAGATAAATGACATCACATGGTGACTCCCAAGTACAATCCGTATAATGACATTTCAACGATTCATCGCGACTTTTTAGAAAGTTCTACTTTGTAGAAAGGTGGTTGATGTGGATAAAAATAATTACGTAAATTTATTTATACGTGGAAAAATGGAGACTCGAGTGTGGTGCCAGTTGGTCCAAACAGTTGAACTCTTACCTGTAATTAGTAAAATATATCCATCATACCTGCAGCTAAGATAAGACTAGTCTATCAGTTTTGCTCGTAGATTAGTTCTAGAGCAAAGAACTAGACACACAAAGGTCGTGGTATTATGCAAAGAGGATAGTCTAAAGGATAAAACCACATCCCATGTCATAAGGATCAGGATCATGGAAAGACTTGACCTCGAAAAGAGTGGCCGAACGCGTTAGGTTGGATGATTGACTGGTCGAACAATGAACTCTTTGGTCTAATAATGTGCTGTCATTCTCGTACATGTGGTTGGTGGTCGGTGCTGATTAAAGCATGTCTGCATGCGATATGCAAGTGCGTCCAAGAAATGTATATACACACAAAGTATGAAAAGGTGAAAGGGGAGGAAGAGGGGAGAACAACAAGCGCAGGAATGAAAATGGAAGGCTCCACCTACTCGACGAGTGGCGCGGCAGCAGCAACGGCGGCGCCCGGCGTCTCACGGATCGCATCCATCATTCCAATGGGGGCGTACTCGTTGGGTCTTTAATCTTTCTCCTTCTTCATCCGCGTCTTCTTCTTTTTGTTCCTATTCCATATAATAGTGTTGGCGGTTCCTTTTTCCACATTACTCACAATTTTGAGTACTCTACTGTTTTGCCATTCTTCACACGTGCACGGGCAGAAGTGTACGGCAATCATTACTGGCAAGAATAGAAATTCGGTTACAGATATTTCAAAATTGTAATAAGTACCATTCAAAATCCAAGTGAGTGCGATAAATTGTTTATGTTACCATGGAAACAATAAATCGCGAGTGAGCATTCAATTTCTATCCTAAAGTCGCGATGAGAACTAGAGCGGATGGTAATCAATCCCATACACTTTTCTCAATGTGAACGCAGGAAGAAGAAAAATCCATGCACGGAAAAAAATGTTCAGCTGTACCAGCTAAATTTTAGCTGCTGCAGTGAAATATCTTTTTCCGTGTGGCAAAAGAGATCCACGGAAATTTATAACATGCTTTGTTACTGAAATTCTGAAGGGGTTCTGTTTTTGTGTTTTTCTATCAATTCGAAAAATCGGGGTTCTTTAAATTTTTGGAAAATAATATGCTGAAAAACATTATTTATGGTGACCCAACCAAAACATTTGGAATTTAATAGGATTGCGACTCGTTGCAACAGGTTACATTACATTTATCACATGGATTACTGTTGCGTCTGTATGAAAACAAATTCTTTAATGTATTATATTCATCTAAAATCTGTGAAGTAATCTGTCATATCTTTGAGTGTAAAACTGCAAGTTACAATTTCATTGTATTCAACATTCCTGTAAGAAAAATTGTGATGTGTTGGGTGGGAAGTTCTTTTGCGTTTAAAGTACACGGATAGCTAACAATCAACTGTAATAGCTATTTTTTAGCTGTGGCAACAAGAGTTATTGATATAGTAGTTGGATTTTGGCTGCTGCAGCAATATTTCTCGCAATTCAAACATCAAGTACTCGGAATAGCTACTACCACAGTCAAAACTTAGCTGTCATAGCGAATTATTTTTCTCCATGTGTCTGATGGAATATGATAAAAAACGGAAAAACTTCGTGAACTTGTATTCCCCGTCACAATTAATTAGAGATTTACGTGAGAAGGTGGTGATTCAAAGATGCAGAAAATCTCCATATCAAGGGGATACTAGCGCCTGAATGCTAATCATTTCGTATCGACCAGTTTATTTGAAAACTATTAAACAAATTTGTACGAATTTGTATACAGTAGTTTTTAAATAAATTGTTCAATACGAAATGGATCCGGCGTTAATATTCACTTAATTGTAATGGAGAGAGGGAGATTCTTTAGCAGAAATGCCTCAGGTATTCACGCATTTGTAAGGCTTGTGTTAAGGAAAAACTAGATACTCGCAAGCGCCCCACCAGCTCCTTGCGAGTTGACTAGTTTTTCTCTAATACAGGCGTTACAACTTCATAAATACTTGGAGTATTTTATGAAGGTTGATGAATGGTATCAAATAACCACGTTACCACTGGTAAAGAGTATAAAATTATCCCTTTGCTTTAAAATTTTCATCCACTTTCTGTAGTTTAATTAGCATATCCGGTACAGAAAGATATTATTTTCCACAGTATTCGCTTTTTTCAAAGCTGATCCCTTGGAATCAATTTTCATACCTTCCTCCGAAAAACTCATAATAAATCACGTGTGGTCTATAAATTAAAAGAACGAAGTTAATCGCTCGGTTCTTTGTATTAAAAAATTCCATTCGACTGTCTTTCATCATCTAATTCAAGAAGAGCACATTCCATGGGGGAAATGATGAACATGCTAATTCGCGTATCATCCCTCGCTGTAACCTTAGTACAGTGCTGACCGTGCACAATCGACAAGCTTCCAGTAACGGCAGCACTACGGGCCATATAATATCGTACCACTATACTTTGCAACCATTGTGAAATAACTCGTAAACCTGCAAATTGCTAGCTATTTGGTACTCGTGTACGTGTATGTACATGATACAGCGACCTTCCTACGTTTACATTTACGAGTGTTATGGATCTCTTGTACGTGTTATACTTTTCATTGTATGTATACGCACAACGAGTCTCGAACGCATTTTCACCAATACACGCGGATAAATATCTCGCGTGTGTTGAATTACCGCCAAGTCGAGTTATCATTGTTATTATGTAAATGGGTTATCATTATGCAAATGAAACCGATGTACCTAAAACTCGGAGTCGAATCACGGTCACCATGGCGGTTCTTCGTTGCAGCGGATGCGCATCTTGTCTGTGTATCCGTGTGTTTACAACGACGATTCATTGAACGTGGGCGCACATTTTTTCCTCTTGTGTTTCTCTCGTGAATGAGTTTTCTCGCATAATAACTGAATGAAGTTGGATTTGCTTTTCGCGGAGAAAAAGTATTTTCATTGCTAAAATGCTTTTTATTTTGCATTATAATGTGGTTTATGATTTCGATGTGATTCGATTTATGTGAATGTGGAATTTCATAGATTTATACAGCGAAAAATGTTGTGTCACAGGAGGTCCACTCAGAGTTTGCGTTGAAAACAACATATCAAATGTATCGCTGTAAAATCACTGTATCGTAGAATTGAGGCACACTCTCTGAATCTGGAAGAGTGAAAAATCACGCGTTTCACTCCGCTAAGTCTCAGAAGTGAGCCAGTCCGCTCCGAGTGGGATTCTCACTCGTTTCGAGTGAACTCTCATTCTTTCAGAGCGGAAAATTCACTCTAAAATTGGAGTGGTTGTGAGTTTCGACAAGCTCACTTCTGGCTGCCTAAAGAGTGAAATCTCACTTCAAAAATTTTAGAGAGCAATTGGCACGCTTCTCTTCGTGTTGATAACTCGTATAGAAGAATCAGCATGTACCATATCAGTTTGAGAAAATACAAAGCTGAACCTATATCCACTAAAAATCAATCTAAAATTTATCTACGACGCTTGTGTTCTCCAGGGGTAGGATATAATAGTTCTTCAAAACTTCAACTGTCTTCCTTACAACGCTGTTCAATTTCTCTTATCGTCTGTAAATATAAGTATGAGAACATTCGTTGAATCCATACATCTCTTATTCATCATATTATTTTCCCTTTGAACCGATAAAGATAAAAAAAATCAATTTCGATGTGTAATGTGTAAACCAGTACTTACTTTTTGTTAGAAAAAGTATTTCACAATAACAACTATAAAATTTATCAGTTGAAAATTGATTTTCGTCCATACCTTGTATAATGATGTGATAAATTCACAACGTGCGTCATTGGATTATTTCAAACTGATTCTCGGTGAATCGTAATGAATATAAGAATTATGATTTGGTGGATAACTTATCTGCTGAATCTGATTTTTCTGGTGAAAAGTTTTGCTCGTGGAAGCTTATGTTGGAACAAATACAGCATAAAAATTCAACAATTCCCATGCTTCTCATGCTTAGACCCTGTTTCGTTCACTTTTCCGCAATATTGATGTCGATTCTCAAAAGAATCGATTCTTTTCAATACAGAATATATCAAATTTTTATCCATATTTCATAGAAATCTATGTGAACAAAATACTTTCTCTGTAGAAAAAATCGCCATTCCGAATTGTTCAATATGGAAGGAAAAACGTTATCGATATTCAAAAAGCATTTATTAAAATTAAGAATTGAATATGAACTTGACGAAGTTTTTATGAAAAAAATATCGATACCGTGAGATATCGTGCGCTTGTGATTCAAGGGGAAATAATATCGCTGAAGAATTTTTATTTTTATCGTTGATAATTTAATTGTTATTTTTCACGGTCAATATATCCACTTTTGGTAAATTCACAACGAGTATTCTTCCCCAAATTGTCAATCATTTTTCTGAATCCCATGTGTGTATGGACCAAGCCTGGCACAAGACCTGCCAAGACTTGTCTTGAACAATTTACCAAACTTGGCCAAGGCTTGGGAATGATAAGATCAGGACAAGCTTGGGTCAGTAGTTTTGTCAGGCCCGGTTCAATTCATTTACCATGCATCAAACAATGCTTCTTTGATCGCAGATATGGATGAAAAAAGTAATTGATTTATATTTCAGTTTTCAAACGATCGTTTGAAGATAATTCATGTACGGTATTCCGAGGGAAAAAGTCATGAACTGAAATATGAATCAATTACTTTTTTCATCCATATCTGCGATCAAAGAAGCATTGGTTGATGCTTGGTGAATGAATTATAGTGTGTAGGATCAATTATGACAAGAAAATCGGACCAATCCTGGCCCGGTGGTTATCCCTAAATCTTCTGCCATTGTAAATTCAAATTGTGCCACTCATGTGGGCAATATTGGCGCAATTGTTCTCAACGAATGCTCGATTTTTATACTTGTGCCAAGCTTGTACCAAATGTAGTGACCATTTCAAAAATATTAACAATTGTACCATTAGTGTCTATCCATTGGGAACAACGGGCCAATCATGGAACAATATTGGGCCAATTGTTCTTCACGGAGGTTTGTTTCTGACATATGTGCCAACCTTGGGACAAGCTTGGGATTTTTTCAGTCTTGGCAATACCTGCATGGGATATCATTAACCATTGTCCTTCGGTGCTCACGCTCGAATTTCGTCAGCATTGGATAATGAAAGATGTGGAACTTGATAAACCATGCTATCACGGAAATTGGCATTGTAACGCTGTATTAAAGGAAAATTAGACACTTACAAATATCTCTCAAGTATTTGGTAAGGCATTGCAGCAGTTACAAACTGAAAAAAATCATGTTATGGAAGAATTGAAGAATTTCTACTCTGAAAAAAAGACCTGCAACAGCTGTTTCAATAGACGATTTTCATCATCTGACAAAAGCACTTGGCACAGTTATTCGGATGCCAGTTAGGAAATCGTGATTAGTTCGATCAGCGGCGTAAAGAACTACTGCAACTATAATGTTATAGCTACTTGCGGTAGCTGAGTTGTTATTGAATTGAGTTGATAAAAAAAAAAGAACAGGGCAGGGGAATTGTGCGGAAAACAATTTGAATTCTCACATTTGTCTGTAATATCATTGATTCTAGAGTGCATTCTCCCGCGTTTTATAAAAACTAAAATGAAATTCTAGCGAAAGATAATCATGTATCTTCCTGTTCTTGTTTGAAAACTCTCACAGAGGTTGGAGGGTTTTTTTTCCATCGACTTCCAGATGTTATGGAAAAAAGAAAAACAGCATTCTCATCCCTTTCATATGTATGAATATAATCACTCGAAGTCGTAAATATGACTATTATCTACCTACGTTCTGACCTAAGTGCTCGTTAGAACAATAATCAAGTACAAGTTCATTTCTATTACCAGTGCATAGAAACACGTTGATTGTTATTTTCACAGTATCTTCTTTTTTCTGTCCCGTATCGTACAATTGAAATATCGCTTTTGTTCTAATCGTAAATCATTATTTTTTATAAACAATATGATCTTATGGTATATCAATCATTCACATTGTTAAGATCCCATGCAAAATATGGTAAAATAATTATTCCGTGCACAAGATCGACTGATTTGATTGTTTCCTGAATGTCAAGAAGAATAAGTTATAAAAATATATCATTGTTCCTCTGCCCTTTTATTTAAATAAAACAGAGATATGTGTTATTAACTATTGAAATAAAGTATAATAGGGTGTAATCTCATCCGTGTTATTGCTTCTATTTATGTGGAAATTTTCATAACATCGAGGACTTGAATAAGCCATTTGGAAACATCTCAAATTCAACATGCACGTGCAATTTTAAAAGGAGTTTTTTTCAAGTTTCTTCGCATCCTAAGATCACGAGCGGTTTCAATTCTCATCCCACAACTATGTCGTGATATACTTATGAGCATACATGCGAAAATGAGTGGAAACTTGGTAATAATGTACATGCTCTGTTTTATCGCGTGAATCGTGAAGTAAATAGCAATTCTGTTGTACACGCTATCACCAAGGGACCGCGACCAATAACGTCTTCTTCTACTTCTCCCGCTCGTCCCACCTACTTCGTGCATGTAATCTACCCAGCCAACCAACATCGTATCTCACTGGTACCATTGCCGCTGTTGCTACTACTTCTTACATCCTCTTTTTCCTCGCTTCTCTACCTCTTATGATATTGCTACACGTGAATATTAGCTGTAATGAAGAGCATCTAAGAAAATTGATGAATCTGAATTATAATGGCTGTAAAAGTGAATGATTATGATTGCGAGGAGGGCTTATATCGTGCTGTACACCTCTGACCAAGAATTTAGAATCCTCCGTCGAACAGAAGATCAATCCAAGATTAAAAACCAATCCACGAGTTTTATTTTCCCTGAATTATGACATGCTTTTTTGAAAAAAGTGAATTTTTGAGAAGACAAACAGAATAAATTTGAAAATATTAACTATCGCATTTAGAATTTTCCATTGATTCAGGAATCTGATTAATTTCTTGTAATGACATCACATCAGAGTGAGAATTTAATTTTGTTCTGATTTGATATGAATTTACATTCAAAATCGTTGCAACGGAATTTACTGTCAGCGTGTATCGTTCGTTGAAGCTTAATATAATCTGCATCCACGTATCTTGATTATAGTGTGTCATGATCCGTATAATTTGGAATCACTGTATGAAATCCGTTTCACGTGTAAGTTAATGCGTCGGTAACACTCCCCGGTAAGTAGCGGAAGATCGGAGGGAGTTAGGTGAAGCGAGAATGAAAAAAAATGAGACGTATGGGAATAAGAAGGACGTTTTGGAATTCGAGAATGTCTCCATCTGAATCACGATAAAAGGTGTACAGAAGATAAAGAAAGAATACGTTGATTTATAAAGAATGAGGGAGATCGATATACTCTGACCCCAGTTAGCATACCAAAAGTGCATCATATAACCGTATAATATTATACGACTTTCGCGTGTTATTATGATGAATATCTTGAGTTGTCATAAGCATATATGTAAAAACGTGTACACTGTACGTGTTCAAAGATATGCAGAGACACGAGTAAAATTATCACATGCACCATTTATATGTGTGCATTCAAAAGTGGTCGTCATCGTTCTCAGTGACGAGTGTGGAGGAGATATATCATTTGAATTTCAATGAATCATGTGGGTGCAAGTGTCGCCCGTATTCATTCACAAGTTTCAATCCTTTCCATGTGTTTCTTATATATGAAATACACCATTCTTCCACAATGTTGCCTCAACGTCTTCTCTCTTTTCACTCTCGATTCTCATCTTTATTATTCCCATTCTTGATAAAACAAGCGAAAATTTGAATAAATTCATTCAAACCAAGGTCATTGAAATTGAATTCGAGTATCATAAAAACAGCTGCAGACTTTTGATCCTTTTTTTGCTTTTCGGCGCTTTTGTGGTTCTTCTGCAACTTTGCTGTCAAAGATTCAGCTTTAAATGTTCTGCTGTTCGCAAATAAATTCCCTGATATTTGCTCCAGAACATCATTTTCAATACAGTCCATTGGATCCCACAATGACATTACACGGAGAAAAGTCGAGTTCGGAAGTATAGTAATCTTTAATAGGAAATTGAAGAATATTTCTTGAAATCTGAGTTTATTTCTTGAGTTCGTGATAAAGATGAAATGGTTCACATTTTTGTTGAATTTTATTAGGAAAAGAATGAAAATTTGCCAATACCTCATAAGAAATACAAAAAAATATGAACTTACCAGAAGTTGTGCATGGAATTTTATAAAGTAAATGACAAAATTCCGAAATCTTGTGAATCATTTTGTAAAATTTTATACGCGACTTTTGGAAAGTTTATATTTTTTTATACTGTTTATGAGGTATTGATGTATTTTCATTCTTTTTCTGATGAAATTCAATAAAAATGTGAACCGTTTTATCTTTATTACGAACTTACGAAATAAACTCAGATTTTAAGAAATATTTTTCAATTTCCTATTGAAGATTACTATACTTCCGAACTGCGTTTTTCTCCGTGTAGAGGAAAGGGTCTGAAAATGGGCTACCACTTTGATTTCATCTCCTACTGGCCAGTCTTCACGCGAAAAATTCAAATAAAAATCACAGCAAGAACCTACAACTATTAACAGAGGTCCGTATTTGAGCAATATATTGTTTTTTCAATGAATGAAGGAGTGATCAATTTTTGTCTGGACAACGTAAAAACTGTGATTTTTGAAAGTGGGGTCCGAATATGGGCTATCCGTAAAATTTTGTTAAAACTGTTGGCAGTTTGGTGTTTTTGGCGGAACTGTTATGATATCAATTCATTCTTCGGTTAATTTACGCTTCTATAATTCTCTAATTAAAGTTTTAAGAGGCACTGAAAAATATAAATTCACTTGTGGAAGGAACATGTCGTACTGTAATCGCCAACTGCTGTGCACGCAACTTGTTAGTGATAAGAAACATGTTGAATCGGTCACCGCCAAGCGGCAACGCCATACAAGCCTACAACTTTGATTGCCCATATTCGGACCCCTTCCCTTATTATTTTTTGTACGAATTTATTCAACAATGACGAAAAGAAATAGAATTTTGGATTTCTACTGTGCAAAAATCTGCAGATTGTGTGGAAGAAACCAAAGACATTCAAGCAAGGATTCATTTCTTTCCGATTGAGTCAATGAAAATGGTAGGCATTTCATTGCAATCCTGTTATATTTCAAAATAATCGCGAAATTATACGAAAAAATTTGTTAATCTTATCTCATTGTCATTTTTCTGAAAAAATAATTTCTATTAGTGTTTCAAAATGTTCTTTTGATGAATAATTGTGCGGGGGAAGTTAAATTTCTTTCTAAATTCAATAATGAAATAGCTGCAATCAACATCGAGCGACATCGTCAACTCCGGCACACTTATGGTACAACTTTGCACTGAGAAGAAGGTTTTAGTCAGAGAGGGACGTTGATTTTTGCCACCCCTTATGTATGGCAGCAAAAATTGATTTTTCACGAAAATATTCTTTACCAAAAAATGTTGTTTCATTGCTTAGAATTTATTATTCTCCTAAAAAATGTTTTTAGATGATTAAAATTGAAAAAAAATTTTTTCGACCCGATTGCCGCCCTTTCACGGCCTGCCGCCCCTGCGCCATGGCGTCGTTGGCACAGGCCATAGTCCGCTCCTGGGTTTAGTTGAATATTAGATAGCTAGGAAATTTAGCCACTCTTGATACAAACTTAATTGAACCAAATAAACTTCAGTTAAATATGTTATTTACCTTGAATAAACTGTTTCATTCAAAGGCCGCAGACAGGTGCTTTTTTCTCAGTGTGTTTGATTGAATTACGACTTCAAATATGGATTTGATGAAATTATTTATAAATCCGTTATACAAAACATTGAAATTTTTATTAATATTTTATGAACTCACGGTTCACTCTTACACGGTGATTTCCAATAAGAAGTTTCTCTGTTCGTATACCGCATGAATTTATAAAATCCACGTAATTGTCTGTTCCGATCTCACCCCGTGGTTTTCGTTGCAAGCAATAGCGAGGTGTCGGCCTCATAATCTCGTTCTACTTCTTTTTCATTCTTCCTTGACCCATCGGGTGAATCACAGAAGGCAAATGACGAGGTATCATTTTTGTCATCATTCTTCCACCGTTGGTTTCTGACTGCATTCACACTTTTAGCCCTTGGCGACTCGGTGACAAAAGTATACATGTACAAAAGTGCTTTACAAATGGAGATTATCTCCGATCGTTCTTTGTGCGACGATTTTCCATATGTCCGATATTATATGGCTTTTATAACTCTCTTACCGACGCCTCATTTTGAATCTCACTGATCTTCATCTTGCTCGTGATATAAACCCTTCCAATTTTTCTTCCAAAGTATTTCGTGACAATGAATAACGACGATCCGCGTTTCACGCTACGTTGAATAATATAATTGAATGTATGTTTTTGTCGAAAGGTGTGAATAGATCCACAAAATGAATGAGCGGCGATTAATTTGAGGTTGAAAATCGAAAGCTAAATATATCTTGTCTTCACTGTATTCACAGATTTTTTTCAAAGTATCGCTGGGAAATTTTTGTGGCGTTTTCAATCAATCTTTTTATCGTTGAACTGTTGATTTCAATTCCAAAATTCCGTGTATTTTATTTAATTTTGAGTTGGGGGTAGCTCCGCATAGATATCAAGAACAGCACTGCTCAATGATTGATTTTATTGTTCAAAAACCCGCCTCAATATCGAATCCACAAAATTCGTGTCACATTTTCTGAATACGATGAATTTGATATCCCGCCATATCTAAAACAGATGCAAATATTGTTGAGAAGTGCAGTAGATATCAATAGAGTATCGATAACATCTCAAAGTTCGGGCACTCGGTTTCTTTTGTCATTTCAAGAAGTATAGATGCGTTTAGTATATCGAATGAATAAATGGATGATGAATTTATTTCAACGTAATCTCATCTCTCGGAATATGTTGATCCAAAATCTATACAAATTCCTTGTATTATAGTTAGCATTCGTTCGAATATAATGTATTCTATGAACTCTCATTGTCACGTTACCTATTAAAGTATTCTTTTGTGGCCGATGAGTGGAAAAAGAACTGATTGTCAGTCATATGGGTACAAATGGATGAGACATATACCACGACTATGAACTATGAGAAAAATACAATGGAAAGATAATGATATGCTCGACCACTATAATACGAAATAACGACTTCACACTTACAATCCGTGATGTGTAAAGAAATCGTGTAATGCATAACTATACTCTCCCGCCTCATTCAAGATTCCTGGTTCATGAAAAATTATATTCTAGATGAAAGAACAGAAATCCCTCCCAACGTCTTTTTTCTCCATACATGCGTTGTCGACGCTTGAAGTGTTTTGAAATATTAAAAGTCCTACCGCTTAAGAAAATCGTCTGATTGAAAATTCAATTATTAACATTTGAATTGTTTTGGAGAAAAAAAACAACATTTATCTTAGTTTATTTCATCATGCGTGGTCTCTTTTTATTATACTTGTATCAGAAGTGTGAAATCATGTATCTGAAATGTCGAAAGGTTTACGATGTAAATTAAACATCTCATTACCATCGTCTCGTGAACGTGTAGTATACGAGCATGACACTTTTGTCACTTAACGTTCCGATATAAGACAAAGATATTTCAGATACGTGAGCTTGATACAAATATATAATGTTTTCATAGTGTAATTTATTCTCCTGGTGATGCTTTGAATGTACGTAGTGAACAGTTGAAGCTAAAGTGTACAGCGTCAGGGATGGACTCAATCTTTGGCTTACGAGACTTGAACCCACCGCGCAATTTAATTTGATTTCACGAGATCCCGTTTCTTTCGAGCATTTTTCTGAGGTACCAGTTTTATTTTTGCTCTAAAAGAAATCAAGTTTCTATCGAATGATTATGAAAATCAATGAAATCTCGATTATTAGGGCCAAGGGTACGCCTTGTCTGCCTCGATAGCACCAGGTAAGGGGCGAAGGAGGCCCTAAAATGATTTCTACTCGGTACGGAGAAAAAATATAGTAGTACTGTTGCCTATTTTGCTTGCTAAACCAGAAACAGGAAGATTTGTCAAATGGATTTTGTAAAATGGACATAAAAATATAAGAGATTACGAATGAATAACTGAATTGTACTATACGCTTTATAAAATTGACCTACCTGCTATTTTTTCTACAATATTCGTAATCTTCCGTATTTTTGTGTAAAAATTCATTTTACGAACCTCCCTGTTTCTAGTTTACTAAGCAAAATTCTTATATTTTCGAGCAGCATTTTTCTCCGTGGGTATCGATTCTGTAAAAATACACTGACCGAGATCAATCCGGTATTTTCTTGAGTTAAGAAAATTTTCTTCAAACGTAGAAAACGTTTCCTCAGTTTGAAGCTTTACAGCGTCATATGGAGAAAATTTTCTCACCTCGAATACATTCTTTAGATAAGAAAAAAAAATCCATTTTCAGATCAAGGGAATATGTTTTTTGGAATAAGCTAATTTTTCTGTCAGTGTAACGGTACCTTTTGTGAACACCGCACTTAATTTCAAAGTATTTTTGTATCCAGATGTTGGGTGAATATCTCAACAGCATTTCAACTATACCCAGTTATTGATGTACTTTGGTACAATTTACAACAATTTCCTGTCTTTATCTATCCGCGAGATCTTCACTGAGTGAACCATTATGCAAATAAAAGAATATCCACCCTATCCACGTTGTATCAAGCATGTTTACCCACGGAAGAATCATGACGATCGATTATCATCTTCATTTGTTAAATTTCGAATTATCCAAAGCCCCAAGTTGAACCTGCAGAATGAAGATTTTCTTGACCAAAATAATACATGTGTTCGAAATACATTACCATTCAAGTTACCACAATTTGGGCGCATTTAAAGGATGGAGATTGCCACGAAAAACGTTGTTACTTCCCGAACACTCATTTGAACTTCCTCATCTAGGTTCATGTAAGAGGTAAGTAACGCAAGGTGCGCTTCTCTTGATTGTTGCACGACACGTATTATTTTGGTATTGAAACATCTTTAAGGGAGTAGCAATGATGAGAATCACATAATCGCGACCCACGTATCTGTACCTCTGTACACTGAGACTTGGTAAATTACATATAAATGGCAACGCGTGCGAGTAAAACTCATGCAGCTGCTTGAAAAACAACGGTGGTTGACGCTTGCGGAGTTGAGAAAAATAACAAGTCATTGCATTTACACCGGCTTGAAATGAACGTACAGTTGTATATTCATGTCGAACAATGAAGAAAACTGATGGTAACGCGATTTTTGTACAAGATATATATAAAAGTCCTTACATCCAAAACTCAATTGAGTACTGTGAACCAATGCGACACTTGAAAAATGTAAACCTAAAGAATCAATATTTTACTTTTGTTTCGTATTGTATTGTAAGAACAATATCATTTTTCATAAATTTCGATGAGTACATTCCGTATGGTCAGTTAACTTTGAGTCATTGACATTGGATCATTAAAATAACAACGGATTCTTTTGAATAAAATGAATGGAATTAATGTTTGTCATTCGTGTTCAGTGTTAAATGAACAGTGATGAATATGAATTCAATTTGCAATTAACAATTATTCCAGACTTCAAACAATATTCAATATTTATTTCAAATGTTTATAATTCGATTTAGTTTGCAAATGAATTGATGACTGCAAAGACTCAGTGATATTGTCACTTTAACTGTAAACTCCTTTTTACATATAATTGAGTGATTAGATAATTTTTCCATTTTTTATACATTATTTTCGGAATCTAAATGCAGTAAATTTACTGCAATCTTAGAATGATTCAAAAATTCCAAAAACCGATCATCGAGTCATATTGGTGGATGAAATAAATTGAATCCCAAAATCTATTACCACCCAAAATTGAATTTGAAGAAAACTGTTCTTGTTTGAGCTGGAAGAATATTTGACTCGTCAAAGGATGGTTGTGAATGCTGAGATACCCTCTATGTGTATATTCTACCATACAACAAAACAGAGCACACATGCTTCAGAGAAAAAGAGGGATAGAAGACAAGATCGAAATTATCCGGAGAATTTCACAGAACCTATCTCTTTGCTAGAGATATATTTGTACTTTCAGGAAAGCAGGAAAAGAGAGTGAGGTTCATCAACTTCAGCATTCACTACGCTGTCGTCTTACGACAACGTAATCCGGTCTTTCGAACCCCTCATTCATTTTCAATATAAGAGAATTGGTTCTCCCATATGTGCTAAGAATAATAAAATCATTTGAAAGGGCTGCTACTTCGTGATTCTAAAATTAACTGTAATGCTTAGATAACAATATTCAGATTTTTCAACGATATTGTCGTAGAAGGATTTGATATTCTTATTCTGTCGGATATCGATTTTCATTCGATTAGAATTTTGTAATGGAGCTATAGTTACGGTTTGGTAATGATGTTTACATACAAACATATACAGAAACCATTGACTACGCGGAGACCTACACGAGTAAGCATCTGGACTGCAGTGTAACAACAAAACAAGAAGCAGCAGCAGTAACACCAATCCTTCGTCACTGACGGCTCCTAAAATTATCTCAAACGCGGGATCGGCCTTCCCTTTTACTAGACACTTCGACGTTTCCCCAGCACGAGTCGCGTGCCATTAGCGAGGACGTTCGATGGCTCTTTTCTCTCATTCCCCTGGTCCACTTCCACCTTCTCTTTCCTTCTCCTTTTTCTCTTTCATCTCTTCCTAAATGCCTTTTCGAAACGACCATGCCCTTTGCAGCTGGCTCCTGCCGCGGTCTGCTCGTAACTCTTCTACGAGAGGACGGTAATTTAAAACGTACTTTCACGTCTACGTATGTGTGCGTATGAACACAACTTGAAGCACGTGAGGTAGGTCGATCTCCTTGCTCTAATTTCATGTGTGATAAAAATCGGCGAACTCGATGATGTTTACAGGGTTGAGCTCAAAATTTCATGCACTTTCTTCCATATTTGGAATTTAAAACCTTCGATTATGTCGTGATGATTCATGGGTCTGACGAACACGGAATTCTCTGCTTTAAATTTGAATCATTTATTTTCTGTGAGAAAGTATGAAGCAGTATCATTGGTAGCCCTAATATCTCATTCATTTGCTGAAACCAAAAATTCACTATTATACTTTCTTATATACACTATTTAATAACAACTTCCCTGTTTTTGTTTCAATTTTGGTTCACTTTCAAGTGGTAAAACATGCAGTTCATACGAAATAATTTGAATAATAACAATATTTGATGTATCAATTTCCTCTTATCTGTTTATTTTTGAAATGTTCGAGTACATCGGAGATTGGAGTTCATAAATACCATGTGGATGAAATAAAAATGGATAACAAGATTGATCTTTTGTTACTATAAAAAAAAATAAATGAATACGAGAGCAGAGTTGATCTTTTTTTTTTCTTTATAAGAACTGGTCGCGAGCGGGTGGCCCTCTTTTTTTTCTCTCACATCATCGCTACCCCCCCAACGCATTGCCGGCAGTTTCATTTAAAGTCTAGACGACTTTGGTCCCCGGTTGATGGTACGGGTTCCTGGTATTTGATATTTATAATCGCGAAACTTTTCTCTCGCATTGAAAGACCCGATTCTCGGATTAGCGGAAGCTAAGGAGCAGCTCGGTCTTAGATCTTTCGTATATCAGATAGAGACAGAGAGAGGAGAGAGAGTGGAAAGACAACTGACACATGCCGTGTCAAAAGCCAGCCCCCAGCCAGCTTTTTTCTCTTCGTCTTCTTCCAATTCACAAGTGTTGATGCTGTATCTCTGTATCCCACTTCCTATTCATCCATTTATTTTATTCCCATGTGAACTGACGCTGTAGACGTTACAATATTCTGCCATTAAGTTTCTCTGCTTTTTAATCTTACTTCTTCCCTGTTTTGTCGTTTTCAAATATTATGCATCATTTATATATATTTACATGCAGTTCTGGTAGATTGCACGTGAGATTCAGTCCACTTTTGTGCGAATTCGGATTTTATTTGTTGGAAAAAATGAATTAGGTACTTTACTCGTATTCTTCAGTTTTGATTGAAATATTCGTAGATCACGGACCACCTGTATTGTATAGAATATATAAAATTCAGATGAAAATCAGTAGATTATTCGAATTGTATCATCGTAGCCTACGGTAATGATGAGAGGAAGAATTCGACGTTACTTAGACTTTCTTCTTTCTTTTCCTTTCTCCTCTTTGTATAGCGCGATCTCCCCAGAAACATTTCAAATGGACCGAGGTACACGCGTGTCTCTGGGTATACGCTCATGCGAATGATGGACGGACGAATGAACGATTGGGCGCGTACACTCGTCTCAGGATAGCGCAATTAAGCAAATGACGCGCGTCCCACACGCGTTCATTCCATCTCTCTTTCAAGTTTTTTCTCCATCTCGTCCTGGTATCGCTTTTTCTCGTTCACAAACGCCAAAATGCATTCATTAGAAAGAAAAAAGGAGAAGAGAACGAGAGCTCCGCAGAATATAATAGGAATAACACCCTTTGAATCTTTCATCCATCTATGGTTTTGCATGCAATTATACTTCTGATACAAAATTCAACTCCAGGCAAATAGCAGCAGGGATTCTTTTAGGTTTGGAGAATTGAACAGACGAACAGTCGTCATGTTCCCTCTCGTTTCGTCGATGTATTCAATAATAAGTAAAAATTCAAAAACGGCGATGCAAAACTTCAATCGAAGCAAATGAAACGAGTCAATCTTGAAACCCCACGCGAAAGAAAAGAATCTCTATTCTCTTATTATCTCACAAAACGTTCCGCTCGATAAAAAGACTTGCCAGTCAGATACAAGAGCGTCGAGCAAAGAAAAAGTCATGTATTAAAACTGAGCAATTTCTCTTGCTCGCAAACCACGAGCAGCACGCGCCAAAGTTGTTGTTGCTCCCATATTCTCCAAGTTTTTCTTACGAATTGTAATTCTTCACGACGAACATACGGTAAGTTGGAAATTGCCTGCAAGTGCGAAAGTAATTAGACGAAAGGAGGAATCGTGCACACTTGTATATATATATCTTATTGGATGTTTTTTCTTACGTTTGTCATGCTTCGAATAAGTCTTGACCACTAATAAGACAGACTTTATAAAGCAATGGCGGTATCGTCGCATCAGGCAATGGCAATGTACAAAGCCAGAATTGCGTGCAACGTCGCGTGCACTCGAATTCAGGGCGCAATGCACAACTCTCTTATCCCGTGCAAACATCTTCCTTTGTATTATGTGTACGTATTTCAGGGTGTATTTAATGTGCACGGTATGGTCTTTGAACGGTGCTATCATTCTTCATTGTTGGCTCTGTCATTGCCACCTGCATTTATCATTGCGTTACTTTCTCGGCACTTGCAGGATCTTATCTGTCATTCTTATCATACTTATGAATACCTGCGATCGAGGAATCGGTATCGAAGCATCCTCAGACATTTTACTCGCAGTGATACAAGTATTTTTTCAATTGAACAGAATTCGCGTCAACTTATTCACGTGAAATAACATATGAGATAACAACAATGGACAGAATCATAAAGCAGTCTATTAGACTCAACGCATCATCTGATTTAATATTGGCAAACACGAATTATGAATTGTAGTATATAGTGCTCTTTTTTTCGATCTAACAATGCAATTATCCATTTAATTTCACAAAAACCCCTGAATCTTCATTATATTCTTTGGTAAGAAAAACAATCTGGCTATAAGAACTACTATTTATATGAGAATCAAGTTCCTCGTGACATTCGACGATTAATATTTCATAAACAGAAAAACGCGTATCCGCGTGGACTTTGAAACTGTGATTTCGAATTCACATGAGCTTTTCACTGCACTTTTGAAACTCGTACTCTCTACGATATGAAAAGGAATTCTAATACCCTTATATCAATATTAAAATAACATTACGTGAGTAAGATTCTCAGGAAGAGGATATACTGGCTACACAATTTATTCTTTGATCCATCGAGGTCAACATCGATTGACCTCTCTGTATATATAACGATAATTGAACGATCAAATACAAAGCTATCTGAAGTAAAGTTCGATCGCAATTATATCAAGAACCTCGTTCGAGATGATTACAATGTTGTACCACTTCTTTACGCCATACGTCACAACATTCAAAGTCGATAATAAAAAGAGAAGTTCATAATGATCTCTATCTTTTTGCTGATCTTCAACTCGTAATTTTCAAAGGGTCTTTTGAAATTGCAACCTCATTGAGATCATTGTCAGTGAAAAAATCTACTTAATAACAAAAAAATTCTTCAGGGTGGGTTATAATCAACTCAAACGGGATTCTTCATGTAATTGCTATCGAACTTCAACCCAGGTCAGTGCGTTTGATCGTTCAATTATATTACATAGTTCGTTTCATCGCCGAGTCTTCATTTTCCTTCAGAATTATGTTGCAATTTCATTCTTGTATCGAATTCTCATCATTTCCAGGTGACTTTTTTCCGCGGATTGTATGAAAGTATTCCCGAAAGATACTTGAAGCGTTTGAGACGTGATTCCAATAAAGTATCATTTGCCAAATTATTATATTTCAGTTGAGAGAATAATTTAAACTATTATCGCGCAAAGTGATTCCACGAATAACGTTGCGCTCGTAAATCACTTGACGAATTTCAAAAGTCAGCCAAGAGACTGAAGTAATTACATTCATTTGAGACAGGAATTAAGGTGATTGGATTGCTTAATTCAATAATCGTAAATTATATTTTCGAGTATGTTATGTTTATAAGAAAAACAAAAAAAATTCGAGGTTCTAATTTTACATAGTACATTTGAATATAATATAAATTTATCATTCAAAGAATCCATTAATCACACTTGATCGATTAATTTTGTTGAACTTGGTCAACGATGATAATTCGTACTTGTTTTTTGTTTTCACAAATTTATCTCACGAGTGCAGCGAAGTACCAAAGATGCAGGTACCTCGTTAAAGGGGAAAACAAGTGGGGCGGAGGCGTTCAAAAATTTAACAACGCGCTCTCGAATGAACCTTCCGTCTCGAAACGATGGATCGTTCTCTTTCCTTTGCTGAAGATAAATTATACGGCCAGTGGAAAAGATTCTTCGACGTTTCGAGAGACGCGACTCTTTCAAGAGAAAAGAGAATAAGGAGGACTTAGTACTTCGGTTAAGACTGATACATTGTGTGTCGTAAACCGTTAAGTATCGGTCAGGAGCTTATACGAGAAACCTGCAACTTGCTCTTGACGAAAAAGGAAAATAGGGCCGTGGGACGGAAGCGGATGTAGAAGCAATAACTTTTTCGCTATCATCATCGTCCGGATAAACTGTGATCGATCGAAATCCCATATTATTACGTTTTTTCTCTTTGTTCATCGATTGTTTCATTAATTTCATTGAGAGATTCTTTCTCATTCCAATAATTGTTGTATAAATGTTTTATCAGTTCTTTGAAATCCACTGATCATGAAGATGATATGTATGAAAAAATGTTCTTATCGGATCAAATCAATTTGTACTTCATTCAAACTAGAGATCTGAATTTGTTGGGCAGTTGAAATAATTGTGCCTTTATCCTGCTCGGAAAGGCTTCGCCTGAATCAAGACTCAATGACAAGTCTCAAAATCAAAAGAGAAGAAAGATTCGATAGTTCATCAAACTACATTAAAAAAATCAGGCAAATTTTGTAAAATAGCATGATCTTTAAAACAAAATTTTCTTCTTTTGTTACAGGTATGTGTAGAGAGATAATTACGTTCTTCCTGGGAATCGAATGGTTTGGGAACAGCAGTGAGTGAGAAAAAAACTCCATTTCATACATTGTTTTCAATTCATTGCTTTTATTTGATTTCACAAATGATCATATATCATTATAATAATTACACGCGGAAAAAGCTCTTTTTTCTAAGAAACAGGTTTCATCAAACCTGTTCTACCGTACGCGAATCGATAATTGCATTACACGAAAGATTTGCTTTACTCGGATTACAGATATTTCGACGATCAACGGAGCATACGAATTATTACTGTTATTCAAAGTTGCAGATATTTTACAATTAACGTGCAACAAACCTTGTATATAACATTTGTTGATAATTAATTCTTCATTCCCAGTTTCTTTCATTCGTAGAAATATGTATAATTTAGATTCACTTTGGATGAATTATTTTTCACAGTTTCAATTTGAATAGAATTTGGATTCTTGTTTTTATAGCAAATCTTCCCAAGTATAGAGTAAATTACAATACTTTTCTGTTTAAAATAATCAACAAGGTTGATAAACTTTCAAAAGTTCGCTCTTTTTCTTCTATCGTTTGTAACTGAATACTCTTGATTTCAATATGAATGCACTCCAAATGTTGTGGTGTTAAAGTGATGTATGCGTACAACAACAAAACAAGAATAGAAAGGAAATAGCAGATTTGAAACCATCACGTGAAAGTATGTAGATAGAATAATTTATTCATTTAAGTCTTGTTTTTCGGTGGAAGAAATCGACCCTGATCTCTAAATATTCGTAGCGCGCTAATAACGAGTGAAAATTATTCGAAAATACTACTACCCTTGTCATAATCAGTCATGATCATAATGAAATTGTTTATTCCGTCTTCAATTTCACACAATTTAACGCCTACGATAGCATCAAGATACAATCCTTCCAATGAAATTTCCTCGCGTATAATGTGTTTGCGATCATCATTCCGCACGTTATTGTGTCTAAAAAACAATTGATCAAGGTTTGATGAACGATCCACCACGACCTTTGTCATAATACCTTCAAGGAGATTCGATGTAATTGCTATAGTACATTGACGGTGGATCGTTAACGCATCTTCAATCGACGCGCTTGTAATAAACCGTTGCTGATACAAATTAACGAGCAGCAGACGATTAACAGACGGATCCAAGTGTGACCTCTCTCTCTCCCTTTTACATTTAATCGATCGTTTTAATGACCGTGTCGAACGATCGATCGAGTCTTGGATGATGATCAATATGATTGACTATGAAAAATGATTTCGTGGCAGAACAGACGTCCCCATAATCACGGATGTTTTCATTTTTTTCGAAATTTCAATCATTCGATTCTTCCCTTCATTATTTTCTTTCAACGAAACATCAAGCGATAGTTTATCAAACAATGATCGAATGATTGTGAATTGCAAAATTTGGAGAACAATCATTGGTGCATTGTACACAGAAAAGAGGGTTATTTGAACGCAGCTCAATTCGTTCCGTCACATAATGAAGAATGTTTCCAGTAATGTTCTTGGGGTCTAATGTGACTCAATTTTCTAAATATACGATGCGAATTTACACAAAATCTCACGCGGGTGTGGTATTGTTGGTTTTTTATTGCAAAGGAAATAGTGTTTAACGATAAATGTCGCATCTAAATTCAGATTTTATGAAGTAGAATTTTCTGTGAGCTGCTCTGTTACGCGAAATCGATTTTCAAAAGTTACCTTTGAAATTTGTTGATTAATTCAGTACTGCCTGATAAAATTATTTTTTTCCCAGCATCTTTTGTGATTACACTAAACTCAATTTTTGGTGAGAAATCTAGCTCTGCAAAAACTTAAAGAAAGAATCATTTATGCGTAAAGAAAAGAGTGAAGAAAAATTACCATAAATTAACAAAAATTACATTCGTAGCGGACAACAGATTTATCGAAGAATCGAAAGACTCGTCCCAGCTCTGAGGTACGGTAGGAATGACTGGTGGGGACATAGTTGAAACTGGTGGTGGGTGGTGGAAGTGAAAAGGCTTCATTATTAATATTCACGTCGCGCCGATCAAGACAAATTGAAATCCTCTCTTATGTTCCTTGAGCTATTCAAACCATCGTCGCTCTCCTTTGTGGTGTGATTTAAAGTCTTCGCATCTTATTACTGGCCCGATAATGGAATGAGCCAGTCCGAGAGATCGTCCGGTGAATCCGTAATACGGCCGCTCGTGTGAAGTCTTTTTATCGTCATCCGTTATAAGAGAAGTGATAAACGTCTTCTCTGCATCTACATGAATTCGTTCCGTCGTCAAGTCGTCTCGACACTTCAGAATGTTTGAACAAACGTTTTCTTCGAAGCGTATGATATATAGATACGAATGCCTATATACAAATTCATAAGTTTCTCCTTTAAAAGATATGATGAAACGTGCGTTACCCTCGCAGAATTTGAAAATTTCACTGTATCCTCACTTCCGTGTGTCTTGAAAATATTTTTACCGTCCGTGACAGGGTCGCGGATAAAGAGCAGAATATTTATTATTGAATGATTATATTTTTCTCTTCTACCAAATATAAATGAATAATCAGAATAATTGATTATCTCTTCCTTACGAAATAATGTTCGATTTCGGTGTTGGTCGTTAATGAGTAGAAGGGAACGGAACGCAAGATGTCTATTTCCCACCAACTTTGGACGCTCGACTTACGATTAATCAGTTTTATGTCTACGGTACAGAGAATCGATTCTTCTTTCTTTCCCCTCGACGAATGCATTGTTGAGAACATCGTGACTGATTTTGTGCTAAATGTTGAACGAACTGTTTTCCCAAAATCTAAGCGAATAAACTGCTACACATTGACAATAAAAATTGTTGGATTTTCAATACCTCGATTTGCATACGTCGTACAATACGAACTCGAGAGAAACGTGATTCTGCTACTCCTTACAAATCCTTCAACGCAACATTGCTTTCTACATGGAAGAAATGAACCGTGCAACATGAGGGTCTGCACTACTAGCGACCAAAGGAGAAGGAATAAATGAACCTGATAAAAAGAAAAAAAAAACTAGGCAAAAGGGCACCAATAATTATTGCCGCTGTATCGCATTACACACAGGGAGCGACGCACGTCTCACTATGTTGCTATATGTAACTACTAACCGACCCTCAATGTTTGTGTAACATGTATACACATATGTTGAATGGGACCCAAGTTGTTCGCGAATGTATGTATATACGCGTGCGTAACGAAAGAGAAGGCAAAAAAAAAAAGGAAAGATAGAAGAAGAAGAGGAAGAAAAAGAGAGAAGAAATGTAAAATGCCTTGGGGAGAAATACTTAACGTCGGTTCGTGACCACTGCAAGCTTTTACACCAGGACAAAACAATATATTGTCGCTCTGCTATGCTCTCTATACCACCATAGGCAATCAAGTTCCACGCTTTTGCTCGCGGCTTGCCGTTGCTCTAACTCTCTTCAATATTACAACCGTCCGCGTACACACATTGTTTTCAGCACGAATCTTCGCTGAAGAACGTACGTGACCCTTTCCAGCATTAATAAATCGGTGAAACAAGCGATCCTGGAAATTCTCTCCGCATAGTCATAAATCCACTATATATACACACACACACACACATATTTCTGCGACATTGTTTCTTATAATTCATTTCACTTTGTTGAATTTTTGTGTATCGAATGAGATATATTGAATCCCTTTTGATTCATTCATCAACTTTTGTTTCTGGCATGAATTTTCTAGTTTGTTATGCTCATTGTGCGAGCTTCTGACTTATTCGCGGTGGGTGTGCTTATGCGTGTGTGTGTATATCAGTATGGTACACGTGATGGTTAAATGTACTTTTTGTTCGAGAACAAAAACCAAAAGGAGGTGAAGGGAATAGAAGTGCAGAGAGACTGAGAGAGATAGGGAAATTCATAATACGTAGAACGACGCGTATGTTATTGCGTTGGCGGTTGAACAACGCGTTAACATTGTTTGAAAGCCGCGACTTTGATCTGGTACCCGGTTGGCGTACATCAGGCAATTTTATGTCTCACCTTTACTAAGAATATGTGAGTAGTGCGGATAAACAATCAGTCTTTGATAGTATTCAACGATTTCGTAGGGTCCTCAACTTGTACTGGTGATGTTTGCTGTTTTGCTTTTACTTGCGCATGTAACGTCGATTCGACCGACAATACCGAACTGGTTGGCTGCTACCGTTCAAGGTTTCCTGTGATTGTTTTGTTCTTTCAACACTTTACAACATCGCTGTCGAAACAAACCCCAAGGCGGTATATTTGTTCCAGCCACTGGCTTCAATAAAAAGGGAAATATCCGATTCATCGACGTACATCGTGGATTGTTTAGATTTCTAATTCTCGAATTGGAATGTTCGTATCGGATGAAATAATAATCCATTCTGCGTGGGGATGGGAGTAATCTTTTGAATTATGTTTTTCTCTGAACTTCATTTCTTGCACCTTCGATTGTCCTGACAATACAAAAAGATATTTTCATATCAAATTTATATCCAATTTGTACGTACAATAGGGATAGCTGAACCTCAAAACGAGTACGAAGACGAGGTGTTCATGAAGCCATTAAGGTAGATAGATCAACCACACGTTTCTTTCTCGTTTTCACAAAACAAAAGGAGGGTTGTTACTCAGTGTATATAAGGTTTTATGCGTGTGTGGATATGTGATGCTCGTAGGATCAACTTGAAGCAAATACGTGTTCACGTATGGGCGCGTCTGAACGCCCATAATGACCGGGCACGAGCCTGGGTATAATACGCGGGGCGGTTTTTTGGCGCCTCCCTAATCAATTAATCAGCAAATCTTGCTTTTATCTCGACCGTCTGTACAACCACATCATTTTCTCCTTCTCAGTTTATTAGGAGGCGATTAAGGGTTCCCTCAATGATAGCTCGGGGGCGAAGAGAAGTGAAAAGGAAGGGTGAGAGAGGGTGATCACCGAGCCATTCAAAACACACATTCACGCACACTTGGATCCAATGAAAACAAGAATGTAGTAACTTAATTGCCGTTGATACGATCGACCAAACATAAAATCTACGTCTTTACCAAACGTATAATTCTTACGCATAGGCGTCAAATTTCTCATGAGATTCGATCAACGAATTATCAAAAGTCACGTGAATTCGATGGGTTGATGAGATCAAGATGATAACACGGACATTTCAATTTACTGCGATGATTAATCATATCTGTATGTTTTCGTAACGCTAGATAATTTTGTTTACAGTCTTTCTCCGTTTGTATTTGTTGTAACAAAATTATTTGTGAAATATCTAGAATCAAGTACAAACCCTTCCATCACTCCCAGTGGAAAAAATTCTCTAAATTTTATATAATTTGTATATAATTCGATATAATTTTGACAATTTTTCTACTCGGGATTGAATGATCGACTCTTGTTCTTTCAATACATTCTTGTTAAAATTGATTGACAAACTTCGAAATTCAGTAGCAATCGATTATGAATAACATAATAATTGATGTGCAGCAAAGTCATTCGAATTTTGGTCCCCCTGTCTTAAGGTAGTTCTCCGGGAGAATTCAGGATCAAATTAGAAAAATTATTGTCAAGCAGAGCACCAAGGTCGAAGGGATTCTTATTTATGACAAAAAAAGAACCAACTCGAAGTATATATTATGGGAATATATTTTACTATTAATAAACAAATGCGTGTGACAGTGTCATGATGACTCATATAAAAAAATCCCCATGGTAAAGGTTTTTTAAATCTCACAAGGAACGAACTGAGCCCTCATAAGTCATAAACGGATCAAAAATAAGAATTTCTTAAGAAAAAAATCATGTTAAATTTCGCGTTGTTGTTACAAGGTTGTTTATTCATACTTCAAGTTGGTTCTTTTTTTGTCATGAATAAGAATCCCTTCGACCTTGGTGCTCTGCTTGACAATAATTTTTCTAATTTGATGCTGAATTCTCCCGGAGAACTACCTTAACTTTATCCACTCAGAACGCTGCTTGTTTTCAAAATCAAAGCGGAAGAATTCTCACACCGCCCTTGTGTGACTTTCATTCGTCTTGAGGCTATTTGTAATACGTGTTGTTAATCGGCATCTCGGATCTGGTGTACATATGTTGGTATCTTGATAAGAAACGACAGCTAGCGTGTTTCGTCATGAAAGAGTATCCCACCACCGTGCATAATCGCTGGAGGGACAATGCACGATTTTAAAAGCACAACAAGAAAAGCGTCCGCGGGTACATCTTGGGATTTCATTATAAAAGCGAACGAGTTATTATACACTACGGCAATATATCATTACACCATGAAATTTGATATTCTTCCTATAAGACGGATAATGATTGATCGCACGCGAGCTTGAGGTTTAGTAAGAATTTGCTGCATAGGAGATCTGTGATCGATAATTCCTTTGAAATCAATTACGTGCTGATGAAAATGTTATGAATTATATGAGTTTTGATTATCCATCAGGTCTATGTACTTTTTTATGGTAGATAATATTGTTTTATCTCGTTATGGGATAGTACATTTGTCAGTGTTCGGTATAACTCAATGCGAAAGGTACATAAGAAGGATGAAAAATGAAAAAAAGAAACCAAGAGAAACGAATCAAATGATCATATATATATGAAAAAAACATTGTGCATAGGAAGATCGAGAAACGAAAGGAATAAAACAAAAGTTTGATAAAAAAGGAAGAACGCAAAATTAAAGACAAAGGGACGTAAGGATATGCAAAAAGGAGGATGAAGAAGAGGAAAAGCAAAAATAAAAGAGAAGAGATGAAAGAAGAAGAAGAAGAAGACGAAGCTCCGTTTGCTCTGCTCCTCTCTTCGTCCGTTAATGCGTTGCCACGAAGATCTATGGACTGCCCGTAGTTTATATGCTAATCCGTAAAGAGTGTTAAATACTTGATCATTTATCACACCATCGCTTCTCTATCCTTCCCTATCTTCATTTTCTGCTCTTTCCTTTACACAGCGTTTTCTCGTTTCTTTTAATTTCTTCTTCCCTCTAGCCCTGCATTTGTCGATCGAGTGGCTTCGGACGTCCTACTACTACACCCTTTCCCCCTTTTTTCCAAGCACTCTTTCAGTTCGCAAACTGACGGTGAGTAATTATTATTTTTCAGCCCTCAATAACACCGATGCTTGCGGTGTTTCCCTTTTTTTCAACATCGATTCGCTTCGATGAGCCTCGTCTCGAATAGTAAATCTTCTCATATATTTGTTGGTAGAAAACGATGAGATGATGATTTCTTGGATATTTCTTGTGGTAAAAATTCTAATAAAAATTGTAATAAAGAATCGATTGTTGATTACTTGAAGAATTATTTCATATTCCTTCGAATCTAAATCAAACGAATTTCCAATCTAAATTCACATTTTAGGAGTCTGTAAATCCAAACAGGGTTTTTTTTCTTATCTAGATAACAACTGCACTGAATTTGAACGAGATTGATGGAAATTATCCCGTAAAAATAACATTCATATGATTGAAATATGAATATACTTACACTGAAAAAAAAATTTATTCCAGTCGAATAAATATTTATTTGTCCTGTACCAAAGAAATATTTATTAGAATTAACAAAATATTCTTTGGAACCAAAATAATTTATTTGAATTAAATAGATGGTTTTAATCGTTTATTTGATTCCAATAAATTATTTTGGTTCCAAAGAATATTTTGTTAATTCTAATGAATATTTCTTTGGTACAGGACAAATAAATATTTATTTGACTGGAATACATTTTTTTCTCAGTGTATTTCGAATAATTTTTCATCCAATTCAAGAATTTTTTATCGACTTTCAATCGATATTTCTTTGTGGTGATCTATATATAAACTGAATACTTTTTTCCTATGGAAAACAAATCCAATCATTCAAGGATCGTTTGTTCCCACGAAATTCAATTGTGTCCATTTTTAGGATTTTCGATATTCAAAATAATATATGAAAATTTGATAATTTGGAAGTTGGAGAATAATTTTGTAGAGCTCAAAGAAGCATAAACAAAGATGAGAGAATTTGTTGAATATCCATTTCATATGAAAAATTGAAAAATGAAACCAGTAAAACAAACGTCTACCCTGAATCATTTTCAGCGCCGCTGAACGGAAGACTATATTGAAGCATCTTCCATGTATTCACTAAGACAGATTTTGATATTTCTGCGATTGATTTATGAGCTATGTTAGTAGATGAATGTGCAATTATCTTATCCCTGGTTAAAAAAAAAACTATTGGTTCTCGCTGAATCTGATTGAATCTTGTACAATGTTCTAACCAAATCCTATTCAAGCATTTGCCAATGAGATTTAATCAGATCAATGTATCTTTTCAATGTGATTCTGATTGAATCTTGTACAATGTTCTGACCAAATCCCATTGAATTTCATTCCATCAGATTCTATGGATTCTTGTAACCAGGGATTTCATCTGATTCTATTTTTCATTATTTTTATTTATTACTATATTCATCATTATTTCTTTAATTTTTTCAATTTCATTTTGTTTTTTATTATTCTCATTTATTATTTGTTTTTCGAAATTTTTCAATTCTTATTTCAAGTAGAAAAAATTTCATTGTTTGTTATAGAACAAGTTTCATCACCCACTTATTCTCTCTTTTTCTTTCTCTATGAAAAACAAACATTTTCTCCCACGATTGGCGGAATTGATTTTTTTTATAGCATACAGTACAAAGTACAAAGTACAGATTTATATAAGTACCATTTTGTCAGCTGCACTGCAATTGCAAAGGTTTTATTCCACAAATCATTTTGATTGTTCAAATATTGTGGTAACTTTTGAACAATACAAAACATTTTCATGCATCTATTCAACAAATCTAACATTTCATACCAAAAGTTTCATCCTTTTCAATCACATAATTACACACTTTTGAATGTTTGAAGGGTGGCTGTATGCAGATCTCGGCCACCACACTTGTTCTCTGTAAAATTCTCGTTTTTTTTCCCCGAAATGAATAATTCAAATGAAAATGGTTAGCTCTCCATTGAAAGTTTCGTAATTCTCAGAGATGAATAAATACACTCGTAAATCGAAAATAAAATACCTACGCGACACGCTGAACATCACGAGAATAATAATCATTATGAGGATCATCCAAGATTTATATTTGAAGACGGTATTGAATCATTCGATGAAATAAAAACTCCATTAATTTTCAATTTTGAATTTATTCAAGCAACGAAACTCATCAATTACATTGATTTACGCATACAATTTTTAATTACATACCACGATAAATATCACAAGCGAATCCCCAATAATTCACATTAATGACCTGTTTTGTGAGATCATATAACGTATTTCAAGTTTGTTACTCAAGATAGAACCCAGACTCTGGAAAGAAAACGACTCGGTATTTTGAGCAAATGAGACATTTATTCCAATTACGTCAACAAACATTGCGGATAATTATTATCCGTGATCGCTGTTGCTGAGAGACATAACGTCGATTCACGAACAAGAAGTACAACGAAATACAAAAATTATTCTCTCATTTTCAGCCTTCATTTTCATCTTTTATCTCGGATGATTGTACTTCTGTCTACACATCTTAGATTGGCGATTAGAAGAAAGAGAATCGTTAATTATTCACAACGTCGGCCAACTTAATTTAAATGAATGTCTTATTTGCTCGAGTAACCGAATCAAGCCCTCGTCTGTGTTTCTAACGGTGGACAAGAATAAATCACGAAGAGGAGAAAAAAGGAAAAATTTAACGAGTCGAACAAGATTATAAATCGAGAGTGTGATTTCGAATGATCCGACTACGATCGGGGGACTTCTTTTTCATTGATCGAACTCTTTGAGATGATGAAATTTATGATGACTGTTCGCGAAGAGAAGAGAAAAATCATGGAGGGGTGTCGACCCTAGGTCTAGGGTGTTCATACATATACAGTATTGGCTTGCTAGCGCGTTCTTGAGATTTATGATTCGCGCCAGTTAATCCAATAAGGGCGCAAACGACTATGCGTGGGCGCAAATGATGGAAGCCTGCCAACTCGTCGCCCACGTAACTACCTTCGTCACGCGGTTAGGCTATTGATGTATGTGTGTATTTGTAATACAACCTTTACATACATTCATTCATATGAACATGCGCTATAAAGATATACATTTACACGCGTGCATGTATCATCAATGATGGGGGCATGAAAATAGAGGTATGTTTGTCCGGCCGTGAATGATAAATCACAACGTATTATATATTAAACCGATATTCTCAGTGATATGCTGAAGGAATGTTCATTGTCCAATATTTGTTTTGTTTTTTCGATTATTCGTGTAGAAAATATCAAGATTCTTGACTGTAGTATTGTTCGTTATTATGAGAGAGGCGTTGATAAATCTTGACTTGAATCGATTGCGTATGTCGTTACCAAAGATAGTTATAGCACATTCAGGGTACGCAATTGATTCGTGTTATTTACGTTCGTACGATTCTAGAATGGCTTTTCGAGGAGTCGCATATTGTGTATTGAATTTTGCATTGAGTTACTGAATATTACTTTTGTCTTTTCATAATGATTATATGATTTCCTGAATTTATTAGACTTGTGACTCCTATTTTTGGCCAGGAAAAACAATAGAAGCCCACTATTGCGTCAAAGAATTGCCTAGAGTGATTCAAAGTAGACAAATTTGTGTGGCAAGAATTATGTGAAAAAAATATTATCTAGATATGAGATTGAGGAGTTCCCCCTTCTTTCGGTGTTGCATATTACATATTTCATTCTGGACATCTAGAACTGCAACATATCCAAACTCCAGTCATTTTGACCGAGACTTTTTTCACCATAGCATTGTTGTGGGTTCTTTTTTTCCCAGGTGTCCGGTACTGAATTTAGGCGCCGCTTAAAATCATAGATGTACGGTCCATGTTAGGGCAAGCTGCATTACCAATGTTTCCCCCTGTTCTGTAGCCAACTACAGCCCGTATACAGTCTAACCAGTCTTATCGCATTCTCCAAAAAATCGCGCGGATTAGTTGAATTACCAATGTGTCTCTTTATTACGGAAACATAAGTGTGCTCAACTTGAATCCATACAGGCCCCAGTGGAAAGACTTTTAAAATTATATATAAGTTGTATATGAACTATATATAATTATTCATAAATTATATAGAAGACTTCGCTTTGCTTCCTCCCATGCAGAATCCATAGACTTGTCCAAACACTGCACACGGAGAAAAAAACTAGCGATAATATTGCTGAATCGACAATAAAATATTGTTATATATCAACCCACAGTAAAATTGTAAAAATATCGTTCAAGATTGTTAGATTGGCAATTTTATTGTCAACAAGACAATAAAGTATATCCAACATTAAAATTTCAACAATTCACTCATCGCTAGTCCTACGAAACACATTTTCCTCAGTGCACTAACTGAAAATAATCAAAGTATCAATGCAAGTGGAAATTAAAAATTTCTCTGAATGAGTAGAACATTATTTTTCGCAATATTTATTCGATTACAATCACATTCGATGGGTTTTATTTGCAGTGCCTGGGTGTCTTGCATAGGTCGAAGCTAGAAACACAGTGCAGGCCTTGAAAATAAGTGCGTGAGGAACCAAAACAGGGCCTTGAATGAAATAAGGACGCCTCGTTTGGTCCTAACTGCCGCCAAGAATTAATTCCCACAAAAGAAATTGATGCTCCGAATGATATCGATTCAAAGATTCTGAAAAAAACCAATATATATCAAGCAAGTTCAACTCTTTTGAATGAGTATATTGAGCGTTCACACGCATATACAAACTTTCTTTCATACCTTCAGGCATTCCTGATGAATGCATTGCACGTCGTCAATGACAATCTTCGCACGTGCAGAGCAAAGACTCCAATTTTTACGTTCTTACCTACTTATCCATGTACTTACTTATGCACTTGATGACCACTTCAGCCGTTCGAGAGTCGAATACACTTGCACATGACTATCTAAAATTAAAGTTCTTTGGATAAGTTGACGAGAGCCTTTACCAAGAATATATCTTAAATATCCACACAATTTTATTTTTGGAACTGTTTGCAGTTAAATAAAAATCTTCATCCCTTTCATCATTCCTGTTCGTTGGTACTTTTCCACTTCAATGTGTGTTTCTCAATTGTAAATCGTGCTTTTTATTTTCTATTATTATATCATGATCAAATTCGATAGATTTTGTCCTGACTCTAAAATTTACTGGGTTAAGAAAAAGTCTTTTTCAGATTTTTTCAATTTATTATATTGAATATATATTCAATTCTATACATATATTTATTGTTTATAATACTTTTTTTGTGTCTCATTCGATACTTTCTCTGATGTGCTGAACAAAGGAAAACACTGAAAATCGGGTGATTGTTTGAGAATTAACTTTTTGGTTAGAGCCGATTGTTAAAATCAGCCCTGCTTTGGAAATGAAAAGTTCTGAATGTTTTCTTGCTTCGGTAATTGTTTTTTCTGCCTAAATTCTTCAGTGGTCAAACGTACGTGTCTCATCGATGAACTGAGTGATTCCAGATTCGAGTTCCTCATACGAAGAAGAAATATTCCTTCATCAACATTCAATTTATTTGAAAACGTTTCAAATCGATGAGAAATACTGAAATTTTTACCCACTATAACATTATTGGAAGAGTTAAAACCTGCGGTTGAACTATTGAAAAGGCACCTAATGGAATTGGTTATAATACTGGATATAGGTGAAAATATAAGGAAGAAAAGAAAACCATTTTTCCGAATGAAATTCCATCAAGTTGGATTTAATTTACATGAATGTGTCTCTATGATCAACCTGAAATCGGATGACATGATCATAATTGGGGAAAAATAACCGTTACTTCTTATAAAAGGCCATAAAAGAATCGGAAGACAAGCAAAAGGATGAAGGGATTACATTAGTCGATTGTGATTAATCATTCCACATCATAGTCCTTTAGCATGAGGTTCTTTTTTAAACCGAAGGGATTAAAATTGGAATTGAGGGAATATTTTGGATAGATTTGATTAAAACCAATCTATTCACTGCAAATTTTAACATCGAAGTGAATGAACGTTTGATAGAAAGTGTGAGATCCTTCTGTTCGAGCGTTGCAAAAGTAAATACAAGATTCAAACGCTTGAAGTGCTTTGAAATAAAATTTCATGCGAATGCAAAGAACGATGATAATAATCGGTTACTTTTTAGAAAAGCAATAAAAATATTATGAAAAACATTGATGATCACATTGAAGAAAATGTGTGAATTTGAAACCGCGGATGAATCGTTGAATGTTATTAAAATTTGATTAATTGCAATGGAAACTAAATCTGACATCTTTGAGTCAGTCCTTGGAAAGGTAAACCTTAATCTGGCCTCTTGCACCGCTCAAACCATAAGAACCTTCGCTATCTGTGATTTTAGAACAATATATACTTTTTGGATTTCAAGGCAATAAATTATGTTGAAAACGGGAATGGCACAGGTAAAAATAGTGCCTTCAAGCGAGAGATCGACTCATAGCCAAGCGGGATTAGAAATCGTCAGGTATACGGAAACGACAGAAAGAGAAAAACCCTTCAGGAAGAACTTTTTCAACGGAGCAGCCGGAAAATTCTTCTTCTTCTTCTTCTCAAGTTCACGTACCATATCGCTCCTTCGAAAACATACAAATATACATGTCGGCATTTGAAGAGATTCTCAGGCAAAGTAGACGGACCAAGAGGAAGAAGTGGAGATTACTCTCCGTTATTGCGCCCGGTTGGCCAGATAATCGCGCTCTGCAGGCGAAGTTCGATTCCCGGAATCGAATATTTCTTTCTACATCGCATGCAATATTCAAACTATCCTACGGGGATAGTGAAACACGATTTCCTTCTTCTTTGTTTTTTTTTCTTACCTCCTCCTCCGTGTTCATAGACACATAGAATACACATCTCGTGGAAAGTTCAAGCGAACTCTCATGATGATGCTGAACGATACGAAATTATTGCATCACGAGGAACGTGATACCTATTACATTACTCTACTATTATTCTAATATTACTCCACTATTATACGCTTGGATGTTGTTCTACCTATCACTTAGAGGCATAAAAATATTATTATATTGATGTTTATAGAAAAATATTATTTTGTACAGTTAGGATCGACGAGTTTCGATGAAACGAGAAAATTTGTATTGGAATTGACTCGAATTCATAAATTACATATTCTCTGAATTCTTCAATTGGATCCAAGAAAACTACCGTGTTCTTAGACAAGAAGTGAGAATTCATTTTTGAATAATACATTTATTTTTGTAAATTGTGAGTTTATCATTCAGTACAGTTCAAACATTTCAATTCTCCAATCAAATCGAATTAGCACGTTAGTAGAATTCGCTATCCGTGTGAAATAATTCTGTGAAAATTATATACAATTCTGGGTATTCACATAAGAAATGAGTTCAGCGGATGAGAAAAACTTTCCATGTGGGACATATGAAAATTATACAAAATTATTGAAATTGTATAAAAATTCTATATGATTCATATAAAATTATTTCTCAAGACCAAACATATTTCTACACACGAATGAATGAATTTGTTGAATCGGGAGAATAATTTTCACTTTACGAGAAAAAAGGAAAAGTTCAGCCTCGTGACAGTTATTTTTATAGACGGTTTCCGATTATTCAACAAAACTAGTCCCTTCAGCTACTTTGTAGTCGCCGCTGATACTTTTTTCGTATGGTCGAGTAAATTCTGTGTTATAAGTGAACGAAATCTGTCCTGCCTATTCATTTCCCGTGTAAATGCAAGAATAAAGAAAAACAGGCTTCTCTCAGCAGAGTTGCAAAGTGCTGTAAAACCTAAAAATATTTGTCGATAAAAATTGGAGACAAGGATTGTACCAGTGGAATTCAACTGTTCTTGCAATTACCGAATGGAAGCAGTGAGATTTAACTATTTCGAATTAAAAAGAAAATTCAAATAATTTATTAAAAAATGTGTAATAAATGATACTTTGTTTGTATACTTTGAATTTGAACATTTCATCGTCTATCGTGTTGGATTTTTGTGCTTGGCGCCAGTCTCGGACCGTGAACAATAGTACCTTCCAGTTTCCTTTCAAAACAGATGAAATGCACTTCTGCTCACTTGATTCGCAGAAAAGATTGGTCCTTTGAAAACAGATAGCATATTCAGCGCATTCCATAAATATTTTTGAACAACAGTTTTGTTATGAATCGCCCTGCTTCCGTTGTTATCAACTTTGATATCACGAAACAAAGAACCACGCGTGAACCATTTACACACATTTTCACGGAAAGGAACAATTCAAAACTGAATCTCTTCTCTGTATTCGTAGAAAATCCTGAACAAGTTTCTCAATGTTCACTGCCCATGAATGAAATACGGCTCTCTTTGAAAATGTAGTCGTAATACGAAACTGACCATTCTTGACCTATCCTAGGATCATTCCAAGAACTTGTTTCGATCAAATTTAATAAACCTTCTTCTTCATTGACTGTACAATTTCATAAACCCAAACATTTTTATATTATCTTAAAATAGTTTCTTCGGATGAACCCAAGAGGTTTCTGTAGATAATAGATAATTCGATAAAACTAAATATATCCGTTTGAATACTAATCAGCGTTCGAACAAAAGAATTCCAATCACTCGTTCGATTAATTTCGATCCGTCATCGAGAACGGACAATGATTCTCTCGTCCGAGGCCCGAAAGAAGGAAAAAACTTACCTGTTGGGAGATGGAATGCGAGAGGAATGGTATCTGCAACGAACGTGAGAGATTGAAAAAGAGGGGGCAGTACCCAGAAGATGTTTCGTGTATAAGATTTTCGGGCGTGTCGATGTAAAACAGAGGGTGCTACGCGATGTTGCTTTGGTGGGGATACACAACGAAACTGCCCCATAGAAAGCGAGAGGAAGACGAAAGATACACCGAGACACACAAGCTGAAAAGCTTCGATCCTTGGTTTTCGTCAAGCCAGTTTTCAATGGACGGTCTGACAACGAGGGCAAGTTTCGTTTTCGTGAACCTGGCACGTGACTTCCCAGTGAAACTTTTTGTTTGTCACGAAAACCCGGTGTTTCGTTGAAAAAAAAATTGTGTTGTTGTTTTTTGTTCTTCTATCGGACCGATCCTTGTCTTCGTGCCTTGTTTTTGTGCGCGGCTGTAAATAATGATAATGCAATGATGTCAAGTGAAGCTTCGTTATTTTTTACTATGACGAAAGAAGAACAAAACTTGTTCCCCTCCGTACCACCTGAAATTTGGAGTAAATTACGCGCCTATTCGCCAAATGTCAAGAATAACGTGGAGCCAAGCTCGTCGAATTTACTTGACAAGGTTCGTTTCAATATTTTTTCAGTTTTGTCAGTTGTGTTGTATGGACTACGCGTGTCTTTGCTTTGATTTTTTAATGATGTGAAAGATCTGAGGAAAGAAGAATATGGTTAAATAATGATTCAAATGTTTGTAATGTTTGCATAGCGAGAATTATGTGTGGAATGCAATGATCTAAAGATGGTGGTGAATTGAATGAAGATGGTATACTCAAATCGTGCTGACGATTTTGATCCAGATATTGTGATTTTGAAATTATTTGCTAAACTAGCGAGGAGATGATTAGGGATTGATATAAAAAATTGAGAAATTTATTACGAAGTGTAGAAATCGACAATGTATGAAATCAAGAAGATTGTTCCTGTGATTTTGAGTTTACCCAAGTAAATTGAATGTCTGTAAGTTTATAGTCAATTAAACCATGTTTAACTCGGAAGAGTTTCAATTTTATACAAGTTATTATGGAAAGAATGAATGTGCGTTCCCCTACATGCGGATTTTATCAACACGCCATCGTGTAGTGGCGTGGAAATGACATATCATACAGAAACAGGTGAATCAATCGATCAGCGTTACCTTTGTATCTGAAAATTTGAGTTTTGCTGTTCATTTTCATCAATAACAAATCACAATCCAACATTTTGTGACACTCTTCGAGACAGTTCAGTGAAATTTTTCGACAAAGCTTATGCAATTAATGGTGTTGATTCAATACTCATATAAATAAGACAAACATGTCCACTGTGATTGTTTCGGATTTCCCATCATGTTCATTATTTTTGATCAAAATGACAAAATTACTAGCAGCTGAGGATAGTTATAGTCGTTTCATTTTACAATTAACCTGATTTACGGAATAGAATATGAATTTATATGGTAACATTTCGTTTAAAATTTTGTATGATATTTCATTCATCACTTCTGATAGGAATCTTTTCGAGCCCTGTCTTGGTGCTAAGAGGAGAAAAACTAAAATTTAGAGAGCATCTAAAATCATTTTCACGTGGATTATCAATCACAATAATGAAGGAAGTTAATGTTCTTCCCAGTTTACAAAACTGTCCCTGTATAGACCCTCACAAAAACCTGACTAGAAGCTAGTTAGGAGCTTGGAAAAGCCTGTGCCAATGCCTGCTTGGGTAGATTGAACATGAGAAAGACCTAGACAGAAGGAAATCCATAGAAAAGCAACGTAAATATCGGTAGATGTGCTATTAGGGAGGACTTAATGACTTTGAAGTGGAAGGAATGGAATATTTCGGTGCAGTTTTTGTCATTATGCGTTTCTAGTTCAATTGATCATTATCTCATTTTTTACGCGGTATAAAGGATCTGAAGAATTATTATTGGGGTAGGTTCAAATCAATCTATTTTTCAAAAGAGGAATATACTTGGCGCCGAGACGCTACCGCGTCTCTTCATGATAAATTTGTTGAAATGAACTAAATATTTATTTGGACTTATTCAAATAATAATTTCTGAGGTTAGAAGAAGTACTTTTTTCTGTGTAAACCATGAGAAACCAATTGTCTAATGGAAAATAGTCGAGTCAACCAGAACACAAGAATTATTTATCAATTGAAGTAATTATTATCTTACGCAATATAGTGCGATAGCTCCAATTTGAACAGGTGTTTTCACATACACGTGTGCTGCTGAGAATCAGAAAGTCACAAACCGTGATTTAACGCTTCGAAACTTCATTGCATGACCACACTCAAAGCGACCAAATTCGAAAGGATTGAATTGAATCATCATTCACTTTGATAATTTGTATAAAAATGTATCGGAAATACTAAATCCAAGTAAATCGATTTGATGTATGTGCCAGAAGTATGGTGAAAGAAGCCGAAATAGAATCTTTTGGTCCAGGGGAGCAACTTTTAAATGAGCAAAGGAAGGAGAGAAGAAGACGCAGAAGCCAGATAATCGCGACCGTTAAACTTTTATAGGCCTGATTTTCATTTATATGTTAAACGCGTCATAACTCGAGACCAAGAGAAAAAGAGTTCAGACTTCAAAGTGAAAGAAGAATGTTGTATGAATATGTTGGTGAGGTTTGTTCGTGCAGGTGTGTGTATTTTTTGTTTCATATGTCAGGTAAGGAGAAGAAGAAGAAAACAAAGATAACCGGAACTCGCTCCTACAGAAGCTAATGCAACCAAGACAATTTATAATCACTATAAACAAGGATGCTTGATATGTTTGGGTTATAAAGTTTCAAATATCATCATATTATAAAGAGAGAATCAATGTTAAGCTGAATGAAATTCGCAGAATCCGCAACAAAGTTAGATCATGTTTTATTTCGTTTTACGATCATCGAACCACTGATCGAAATCGTCTCAGGAACCGAGGTAAATTATATCCTCCCCTTAGTCGTCCACCTGGGATCATGTGTATCGAACTTCAAAAAGTTCGGATTTTTCCCACGAGTTTTTCATTCGACGCAATCATTCAACCGATATTTTGCTCCTCAAAACTTGAATAATTGATAAACGCTTTTACAAATGGGGTACACGGTACGCGTTTGTTGTACAAATTATCTGTACGTATATCAAATATCTACTGACAAAAAGAGAGATGTACTTTGAAAAACTGTGCGTTACGAAATGCCTTGTAACATGAAAAGAATTGTATTTGTATAGACTCATATAGAATCGGATTACTCAAGGAATAAATATATAAGAAATGTACATACGGGATTTCTCAGCTACCGAGAGGACAGATCTACCATGACCTGTGGATTTGAATGAGGAGATCTATAAAGGAGGAGACGACAACGACTTCTCACCCACTTTCTTTCAATCCTATTCGTACAGAGTCATTTATATGCGCGTCTATTCCTATTAGTCTATATTTTTGAAGGATAAGTGGCGCGTAATGTATTCCACCGCTTCCATTTGTCACGCACCGTTGCCGAAGAAGAGGAGAAGAACAAGAAGAAGAAGAAGAAGAAGAAGAAGGAGAGGAAGAAGACGCGAGAGATGAGAAGAGAAGAGTAGTGGAAGGTAAAAAGACGACACAACCCATACTCAAAAGGGAATTCTATGATATTGTACAGATTCAAAAGATAAGTCTACGAGAACTATATGAGATATCCATGACTATTCTTTTATATTCTGTTTCTCCTTTCAGTTTGATAAAAGAGAAATGTATGGATATGAAATAAAAGAGTGCACGGGAAACAATTTGTCGTCAAGATACGGCTAACAATCGTGTATACAAAACTCGTTATTCCAAAAGGATATTTGGTAGCCAAATTTGACGAATGAATCTTGGCATAAATTATTTCCATTCGTGAGAATCGTGACCTCAGTACACAATGTTGGACAAATAATTCTTCTTTTCTTATCTAAAAATGTCTGGTATATTCAAGATTCGATGAATCTAGGAACACCCAACTCAACTTTAGTTATCCAAATCTTATACTTGAATGTTCCAGAGAATTACCGACAGTTGATAACAATTATCAACCCTTAGTCGTCATTATCAAATCTTGACAATAATCAACCAATGGGGCAGTCAATGTATTTGAGTTAATTGATTCAATTTAGTTCAACTGGATTTTTCTTCAATAAATGAATTCAAGTCAATTTAAAATTAGGTATAGATCAGCTTTTTAGTAATCGAATATTTATTAAATGGTTGCAAGTTTGCGATAAGTACTGGCAAAATTAATTAATTCTATCACAAACTTGAAAATACTGTTGATGATGCAACCCAGTGTTAATTTTTACCATTTTCTTGGAGTAACAGGGTGATCTTGGTTGTAAGTTAATTGTATCCCACATATACATCTGGGTTAATTTAAAATTGGGTGTGAATCTGAGATTTTAGGTTCAGATGCTGTCTTGTTATACTCCTATTGTTATTGTTGCTGTCAGTAACTTCCTAGCGACTTGGCGTAAGTTTAAAGAACAATCTGAGAGCAACACAACAATCATAGAATAAAATTTCTTTGGAACACTATTAAGTTACATGAAAAACCACTCTGCTACCAAGAATGATTATTCTGTTACTTCAAACTAAGTGATGATACATCAACACTCATTCGAAGAATATTTAGGAACAGGAACAAATTTATCTGCACCTAATTTCAAATTCATCCATATAATTTTTACGCAGTTCTCATTGAATGTTTATATTTAAATGAAAAAGGGAGCAGATTTTGACAAAAAGAGAACAGTCTATCACAAACAATGTTGCAAAACTATAATTTGTAATAGTGTGACGTTCAATGCATATGTTCTACAGCGAATATCAAATTCATAGAAAGATCTAAAATTTCAAAACGCTATAAAATTTCGGTCCCACGAAGATCAAAGCGCACGCGTTCCAAATTTCGGCGGATATGGTGAACGAATGTCGCCAGTTCTCTTTTATCGTACAAGATTTTGGCGAGTGTACCGAATTACCGTGAAACGATTTTTAAGTAGCAATATCGGCTGGTTGGTTGCTCGGTTGACTGTATCCATATGTTTTATGACTATATTCTCTATATGCGCACATATAAAGACCACTGAAATTTATTAATAAAAACTTTTCAACCCAAACGATTACCCTCATAAAAATCATATTTTAAGAGCCTCCGCGAAGATCGTAAAAATATACCTCCAACTTCTTCAATAATCTATAACATGGTGGAAAACGTGGGATCATTTTGAAATCCACATTCTGTCTCCATAAACTTCTTAAACCTGCGAGATTCGATATTTCTACACTTGTACGATCGTGTTTCATTTGGTTATACTGATCTCGTGTTACGGAATTTTCATAATTCACATTTCGATGATTGGAGGGAATGGCAAAAGTTGTATTCGAGAATCTGGAAGAGAAGCGTTGAATGCAGTTCTTGAATGAATTACTCTAGAATGATTATTCGATCAATGAAAAAAAAATCAAATCATTGCCAGCCTCGATTACAGATCGTCGAAAAAAACATTGGGATAGTAATAGAGTTATAAACCACATGGATACCATACATATTCATTTGAAAGGAGAATATTCTACCGTTTAGTGGGGATATTGTTGGAAAGAAGGAATAAAAGACAGGCGTTCGGACAAATAGAAACGTTCACTTCTCGGCTTGAAGAGGGAAAAAGGGAGAGAGAAGGAGAGCAGCTAAGAGAGACTGCTACTCTGTGAGGTCGCCGGCTACATAGCGCTGTCGTGTAAACACGCGTTAACTACCTCTTCTCTTGCCACCGTAGTTGTTCGTCGTCGATCGCCGCCACCTTTTCTCATTTTACATCATCTCCTCGCCGTCCCGCCGTTCTCTTCCTTTCCTTCATCGGCTATTTTTTTCTCCCACCAAATCATCTTCATCCTTTATCCTGAATTTATGAATTCATAATGACGAGTCCCAATTCTGAAATTGATCTCGTTTTCAATAAGAATCGATGGAAAAGTAACTTCAACGTGAAACAGTTTTAAAGAATTTTCTAGTGTAAATTTGTAGAATTTAGTCAATTCTGAATTGAGTGCCTATAGAAATTCCAGATTATTCGTCAAAGAACTTCCACTGCACTAGCCCTCGTTACTCGTTTTTTCATAAATTTGTTAGCCTCTTGATAAAGTAATTCTTGTGACGATAGAAGTTGAAACAAAATCTAACTGATTCTTCCCTTCGCCTAACAGTCCATCATCAGCATATGCCTGATTAGAAATTTACCCCATGGACCAGATCAGGTCAATTTTGATCCAGCCCAGGTCCTGGTAAGACGACCTCGTCAGGACCTGACGAGTCATATCACGCTTTACTAATATAAGAATCTAATGAGGCAAGACTGATAAGAATTTGATGTGGAATCCCATACCAAAACCTCCAGAATCAATTGAAATTAGGATATGAACAGGAAATCTACAACCCAAAAATGTTGCATTCTGTATGAAGAGATAACTTGAAGAGTATGCACAGTTGACATTTGTTCAGAAATATTTTCCCAATTTAGAGAAAAGGAGTATACAATCTAGAATTAGGACATTCTTGCATTCACTTGATTAGACACTACACTGTACAAACATATATGTTCATAATCTCAGGATAACCTAACAAGGTCTTGATGAGATTACAGCGAGGAAACCCCATTTCCACCTTCTAGGATAATTTGAGGGAAACCTAGTTAGGATCAAATGGGCTTATCCCTATGTGGGGCATCCACATCTAATCCTGATTAGAATTTCAGCAGGCATACCGTGTTTCGGATGACCTTGTCAGGTCCTCACCATATGTCAGGTTAACCCTATGATAATTTCCAGTCGGGTGACTGTGTCCAAAAAATGAAGTTCAGTTATTAAAGTTTATTATTTTGTTTCCATTGATTGGTAGTATTGCCCTTGATATTTTTGCAGACTTTCAAGTCAATCTGTTCATTCGCTGTAGAGCTATTGGTATTTTTTCAAACGTAAGGAAGTGAGTTTAACAATTTTCACTATGTCTGATTTCGTTGAGCAAAGAATTTGCATTGAAGTTTGTTGGCGGAATGAATATTCTGTTGTCGAAACATTCAAGATGTCGCAAAAAAATGTTTACAAGTGGTACGAAGACTTTGGAGGAGGAAGAGAAAGCGTTGAAGAGGACCAGAACATCAATTGACGAACAATGCGTTGATCAAATCAAAGATCTTGGGAAACCTCGTTGATGATGTTGGCATTCCAAGAGGATCAGTCAGATTTGCTTAGATTTTGCACCACGATCATGTGCCAGCTCCCCTGCATTGGTTCTCCGTGAGGTTTTCGCTGAAAGTCAAACTGGTGTCGCTCCACAATCACCTCCTTCGTCTGATGTAGCACTGAGTGACTTCTGGCTATTTTCTAAATTCGAAATAGCACTCCGCGAGCACCGGGGAAATAAAAGTCGAATCGATGCAAGCGTTGTAGGCCACACCAGAAAGAAAACGTTGGCCTAAGGGCATTGTATCGGGTGGGCATTGCTTTGAAGGGGACGAAGGTTTAGCGTTGAAACAAATTCACCTTACTTTTTGGACATAGTGATTCACAAAGCTTCATACTCCAACAAAAACAGATAGAAAGGCTAAAGTACTGAAATACAATGCGGTACTTTGCGACAATTGATAACCAGACTGAACAGGGTTCAGAATTAAGCACAAAAGTATCCAAGCAGTGCTGAATAGAGCCGTGAACTGGATGAATTCGAACGTTCAACATTTGCAGCGTTTTTTGACACTCATAAAGTGATACTTCATCCAAGTTCGATCAAAAAACTTCCATTAAAGAATAACAGGGAAGAGATAAGGAAGCGACTGGAAACTTGCCGTTCCGAAGAGTTGCTTTCTTTCAACATTTGCGTTCGTCTCGGTTCGCGGTCAGAAGTAAAGACACGAGTCCCACGCAAAAGACAGGAGAGCATTGTCTAACGACCGCGCCATGCTACTGTGATGGTTACTGCTTCGAATGGTAGAGAGTTCAACCATGGGAAGGTTATGTTCACTTACTAGCTGGCTCAACTCGAATTATGGACACCGCAGAAACATTGAATTACTAAAAGAAGAAAAGAGAGGATTCGGAGGACAAGAGGAGGCTTTCTTATTAACGGAGAAGCGAAACAACTCGCACTCTAATGCTAATCGAACGGGTACACACGTCTTTCTTGGGGCTTTGTACGCGTATCAACGGCCATCTTTGTTTTCCGTTTCAACCGTTGTAGAAAGTGATTAATGACAGTTGATCTACAATTTTTTCAGTCTTTTGTTTACGCCCAATTATTAAGAAACGGTAAAATAATCGCCTATATCATTGACATAAAGCAATAGCATCATTCAACTTCACAAAATAGTACAAATAATATTTCCCCCATAATAAATCACCTTGAATGTAACGCTTAACCTTCTTCAGGAATAGTTAGTAATCTTCTAATTTCTGATTAATCGACACGTTACATCCAGCTCATTTATATTCGAGTAAAACAGAAAAAATCTTCATACCGCATGTTCTCACGGTTCATCAAAAACCCGATCATCGAACTCATCGAGTTCCATTACATCCGAATGAAATTTCGCATCGAGAAAATATTGTTTCATGTTTCACGCAATTGCAAAATGAAGTTGAGAAGAAAAAAATCCGCTTCATTCTTTTCTCGACTACGTTAAGCCACCACGGCTGTTGCCGTATGTCCGTACCTTCATTATTTACGTCTTGATTTATTATAATCGAAGAAGGTCCGTTTGATCCGTACCGTGCGAGTTCAGGCTGCATTTCTCCCTTCTTCTCTCTTCTCTCGATGCATTTTCTCCTATACCACCACCTCCGTAACCAAGAGTGGCAGAATTTCTTGGACGAAGGACGAGAAGAAAGAGATATATAAAGAAAGAAAGGACATCACTAGGTACTAAAGTTTGAATGCCACTTAGGAGTCTCGTATTTTACGTCAAACGTCTCCAAGTTAATCGATCCAACAACATAGTATTTCGCACCGCGTAATTTTATCTTCGGTCGTTTGAAACAGTGAGTCTGAAGCTTTTTCTCATGTGTCTGTCGTTTGTTGGGTTTATAACTTGAATTATAATTCTTCGGAGAGTTGAATTGAAAGGTTGATTTCTAAAAAGTATAAAAATGACGATACTATATCGAATGAATTGTTACGAATGATTTTAATATTCGAATCAAGGCTTGGAATGAGTGAAACAAAACGAAGATTTATCGAGGATTTAACGACAATCGTTCGTCCAGGCTCTCAATGATCAATGATCAATTGAATTTCATATTAGGTGTTGAACGCACTTAATAATTGAACCTTTGCTCTGCTTCGAGTATTGCTGCATCATTCAAAGTCCTTCTCACACTCGATTCAATTCTATTCACACATGTATACACACGTATTTGGAATCGTAATGATATTCGGCTGGAGAATATACGCCAAGGAACATCGACGACAGGTATCTAATATCAAGATGATTGGAAAACAACTTCTCTGTGTGCTGAAATCGAATCGATTCATTCTGTTAGTCTTATCGCTGTATTCAGATCAAATTGAACCAACTACTGAATTAAATATGTGCCCCTCCACTGTCTTGATATAAATCTTTCACACTCGACGATTCGTTATAATGTTCCGCGCGCATAGATTTATAGGTTTATGTATTTCAAACAACCGATAAAAAGATGATGAAATAAATGCGTTCTTATTAAAAAAAAAATTACCAGTTTGAGACCAGTCCTGGATGTTCTTAGTCAGTTTTCAACTAGAACTGAATGATGAAATTTGTTTTTTTGAGTTTGAAATAAAATTCATCGACCGATTGATTTCAAGATTGTTACGATAATATGTGTCTCGAAGTGTAATGAAATTGATTTTCGATTATAGCATGTAAATTATTGGCTTCATTTCGGATTCTCAAAGGTGAATTTGTTCTTTTTGTTACAGGTAAGGAGCTCAAAACGTTGTGTTACTAACTTAATGAACTTTTGATATCTGTGAGTTACGAAAATTCTTACTATTCAACATTTCACCTGCTCTTTGGAGATAGATGCTTCATTTTTTTAAATTAAAATAATATCATGATAGTGGTGTGTATTTCTGATACTATGATCATTCCATTCAACCGGCTGTGTTATCAGAATCAAACGAATCAAGTTCAAGAAGTGTTCGTGAACGTCCAAAAACATGGAAAAATGGTCACTATAACGTTTACCAAACAAGTTTGTTGCTCTTGCAACAAGAAAAAAAATTTAGTTGCGTCAATCACGTCCCTCGCTCTTTTAGCAATCGCTTTCATAGTCGCTGTAGGAATAGACCAGTTTTTTTATGCCAACAACAATACTTTCTTCTCCGCTATCTAAATCTGGAAGAGTGAAGAATTAAGCGTTTCACTCCGCTAAGTGGGATTCTCACTCGTTTCGAATAAACTCTCACTCTTCTGAAGTGGAAAATTCACTCTAAAATTGGAGTGGCTGGGAGCTTCTAACCTCAAACCTCAAACTTCCACTCTGAAAGAGTTGGAATTTCACTCGAAAGCTCACTTTCTGGCTGCCTGAAGAGTGAAATCTCACTCTTAAAATTTTAGAGAGCGCGTTCAACGAACGTTGCTGACAGCTTTTTTTTCTGGGGGATGTTCACCATAGACGGTACCCGAAGCAGTCAACGTGTTAAACTTTTGTTTATCAATTTCTCTGAGTGTTGATAATTCTAGTTCTTGGTTAAATATCCAATCCATCCTAACTAGCTGGCCTTCGCACAAAGTACAACAATTCAACAACCAAGTCGCTAGCAGAAACATGGACAGTCTTATCAAATCGGCTTCTGCAGCTAAATCTCAGTTGGTACACGAAGAAATTCACATTTTCAGCTAATATTTCTGCTGTCACAGCTATAATTTGGTCCTAGGAGCTGATTCAATGGCTGTGTGTGTTTCAGCTGCAGTAGGAATTACTCTAGTGATATTGAAGGTTATTACAAGCCCTTACTACGTCTTGAAAGTCTCTCATTACGAGTGCCTCATGAGGTTTTGCAAGGCTGAGAGAATAATAAACGTGATTTCTGCTAAGGTGTTAGCCATTTGGTTAATGCGTGTGGAATGCTGTTTCGCTTTTTGTACCAACTTTGTTATGTAAACAATATATTAGTGGATAACAGAGTATGTGACGTGATTGAGTTCAAGAATTGAAAGCAAGGCTGAACTCCACGAAAACAAGAGATAGGAAACTACAAGTTTGGAATCAGACTCCAGAGGAAATTTTGACTGAAGATTAAACAGACTCAGTTAGTTCCTAATTTCACTTTTCCATTCGAAACCGGAGAAATTCACACTGGAAAATATAATGTATAATATTTTGATAGCATAAAATGAAAGAGTGAATGCACACTACAATAGAGTGATATTTCATAACATTATGTACCTTCTAATGTTGCAATCCATCGGGAATAAAAGGAAACATACCCTTCTTTTATTCCGGCCTATTGCAGCAATCAGAGGTCATCAATTTAGCTGATAAATGAAATCCCAATAAACCGTGAACAAAATATTTTCATTCGATTAGAGACAGTTGAATTTCAAGTTGCCCCGATTACGAAGAAACCAACAACGCACGTGAATCATCGTATAACTTTCCCCATCGATCACAGGAAAGAACTTTGAACTTATTCACCAAATAGTTACGCCGTATCTCTTTGAGGGTCGTCATTGGTCGTTGCTTTACCGAGGCTCGTGAAATTATCGGTGTTTCTCCGATCGGCTCCTTCTTTCCCCGACGTTTACGAGCGAATTAACCGCGAGTAACAAATGACCGAGGCTTGGACATCGGTGCGCCACGTGGACTTCCGGTTGCAAAGAAGGGAGAAACTTCGTCGTTCCTTGCATCTCGCAAATGCATACACGCGTGGCGAATTACATTGGATATAATTCGATGTATAAGCAATTATCACATTTCTTCCTCCGTCTTTTCTTCTTTTCCATTCTCCACCATCACCAATATGTTTTCTCCTGTAATTAATTCAAATGATCTTTTACATGCGCATTCGTGATGGCTCAAAACCGGAAATGAATTCATCCTTTTTCACTGTTATCTCTGTTGTGAGAGCGAAATATTTTAACTTGGGGACTTTTTTTTAATCTTTCATTCTTTTGTAAGTCATTTCGACATTATTTTACCCATATTTTGTGTTCCTCTTCTGAATATATGTGGCTACAAAAAGAGTTGCTTTGAAAAATACTACAGTTCGCTGTGTTATAAAGTAAGGGATATATTTAATGCATTGTCAGTATAGGACGAGATTGAAGTGCGTAGCATTGTCTTCGTAGTTGCACTGTAGAAAAATCTGGTAGATTTATCGAAATTTATCGGGAAACAATTAACTCGATCACAGTTGGTAAAAATTCCTCAACATTTAGAGAATTTATCGCGTTTTTTTGGTAGAATTCAAACAATATCGGTGTATTTACTATATTCTTTTAGTATGATTACCAAACTGTCGGTGATTTTCCCTAGCTTTTTTCAGGTGAATTGCTGCTCAATTATCGAGGAATTTCTCGGTGAATTTACCGATTTTTTTTTCCAGTATAACTATGACGATTAGCGAATTGTGTGAGTTTCATGGCGCAACGCATAATTCATTGTATCACATATCCCTAACGGGAAAAATAAATTGAAGTTACATCAAAATTTTTGCCACAGCTATCATTTTTTTTGACGAATATTTCAGAAACTTTTGAAATAAAAAATGGATCAGATAAGACCCGATTTTGGGACATCATGAAAAATGGGGCCTCATTTTCTCGCCTACCAATTTCTGAAGATTTTGTCAAAAAAAAAAGAAATGATCACTCTGGCAAAAATGTTGACACGATTTTGACTTATTGTTCCCATCGGGTCGGGGATGGCTTTACCACTTTTCTCTATGCGTAGGGTTATCATCTTTTCTAACGATTGGAGACAGAAATCGTAGAACTGCACAGTAGATTGTGAAATATGAGATATAATGATATCGAAAGATTTATGTATGTCAAATCACATACTAAGAAAACGTTTGTTCCAGCCTAACAAAATTTTGGTTCAAATGAACGCAAAGAAACTTTTTGATTGGCTGAAATACAATTTGTTCGAGATGAACAAAAAGTAGGTACCAGTTTCTTGCAGACAACTTTTATTCCAGCGTTCATTTCAACCAAAATTTTGTTTGGCCTGGAAGAAACTGTGTCTCAGTCCATACATTCTCCGCATAATAATTGTGTCGTAATTGAGAAACTTTTATTGAATCCATGTCCCCATCATGTATTTTATGAATCCATTCTTGCCCACTGTATCCAGCGAATTATTAACTCTCCGTTGATTGCCCCCTCAGGGAAACGGCACAATTGAACCACGATTGCTCATAAATATACAACTATGGAAGATGAGCATAGTTGAGTTAGTTAGCAGTGTAGCAGAAGTACTGAGGCCATCTTCTTCAAAGCACATTTAAGCGATTCAAATTGGAATAATTGTAGTTTGTAACAGCATACTTGAATTGTCCATCGAAGGAGTAGATAAGGTATGTAGTTTACTTCTTACAGTGCTAAAGGTACTCCAAGCCATCCAAAAATAAGGGAAGATCGATCTTGAAATTGAAACAAAACCTTTTCCATGTCTGTTAGAGTTATACACGTTAATAACCGAAGTGGTATCTTCGTGAAATCGTTTCTCGTCTGTGCTGATTCCTTCTCCGCTTTGCTGGGAAATATTTGTACTAATGGCATAATCGAACAAGACACGTAAGATGTATTTCTGAGATTATCGTATACAACGTCACGCGACACGTGTTACTATGATTCCTAATTCCTTCGTTTCCTCTTATCTAATGATCTATACATGCCGAATTTGATCTCATCTTGATCTTTTGACACGCGTCCCGACGTTTCATTTTATATGTTTCATGGATTTCCAAAACATCCACATCCAAGTTTTAGATAATCTTTTGAGATCTTCTGGTCACAAAACGATAGCCTCCAGAATTGAGTTGATTCTCGGTCCCGTAGCTCAAATCGTGCAACGAAAAAATAGTACATCAAATTTTATATTTTCTTGTTACATCCAATCCTCGTAACTTCGATCGGAATGTGTGCTATATACGTATACATTTTTACATCATAAACATAAATCTTGATTCAAGATTATCAACCTGACCATGAAATAATAATCAATATTGCAAAGTGAACTAACTGGTTCATGGATAGATGCGATTTATTTCGTATGTGATTCTTGAATTCAATTCTCCTTCGAACTTGAGACTTATAATCACTGATTTCGACTAACGTTTCAATGAACTTTATTGGAACTCCGATGACTACGAATTAAGAAACGACTCAAGAGATCCTAGATTTCCTAGAACAAGGGAGCAGCGTTATACATGCAAAAGTGGGAATGAAGAATATGTACGGTAGTGAGCGAACACGCGAGGAAGACACGGCTGTCGCTCGTCACATAATTCTCAGCCTTTTAGCACTCGCACGAGTGAGTTGCGTCTTTTTTAATTTTTTTTCTCTCTTTCGTACACGTTCTCTTAGTATATACACAACATAACGACAACGACACCTCGTAGAGCTTTTTTTTACCACGTAACGAGATAACGCCATTTTTTACCGGCAAAGAATTATACACGCGCGTGCCGAATTGCGCGGCTGATGTTCGTTCATCATTCCACTCTGATGGTTGTCGACAACTCTCGAGAGCAAAAAATATCTCTATCATATTCATCTTGACCGATGCGTTACGTCAAGTCATTACGACTCAAACGGAGATAGATATATATATATATATATATATATATATCGAATAAAAAGAAGAAACCCGGAAAATATATATTTATCTATATAATATTCCTCATAGAGAGAAGAGAAGTTTCGGAATGAATTAATAATCATTTGAAAAATCTTCAACGTCGGACAAACCTGTGAAGCCCACATGTTTTTCATCATCCACGCTCATGACCGTGGCGGAGAATTTGAATTTGCGCGCCTCAATATCTGTCCAAACCGATGGATATTCTGAAATTGGCTGACGCGAAGAAAATCGCGAGAAAGAAAGGGTTATACGGTGAACGGGGACCAAAGAGGATCCTTCGATCCTTGTGAGACGTAATACAATTTAAAGGACTTATACCACGGATGAATGGATGCGTTGGCCGCCCACTAAGGGTTCGCGTCGTCAAATGGAAAGAGAGAAGAAACCAAACTTTCGCTTTAGAATCACCTGAGAGAAGAGAGAGAAGAACAAAAAAGGTCAGTCGGTCGTAGATTATTAGGCGGTCGACATAAAACGTGCTTTAGACGCGATTTAATATTTCTAGCTAGGAGCATAAAAGTTCAACTCTATCGAGTTGCGTTCTTTATTCCTTTTATGACACCGCCGTGTGTACGGTGACCTCGTCAAACGTCAATCTATCCTTATTATTTCTTCTTTTTTCCTCCTTCTCCATAGATTTCGTTTTCGTTTCTTTTTTTTCTCCACTTAATTCCACATTCTCGACCTTCTTTCTGTACTTTAGCACTTTTATTCCTAAAAATCTCAATCATTTGTGGTTATGACTTTATCCCTTGCAATTATTTGTTGAAATAAATCATTTTGTGGAATCTTTTGGTATTGGTATTTGGTGAAACGAAATCAGCGATGGCGATAAGATAGTGAGAAACGGAATCCGGATTAAGTTGAGCTGGAGTTAAAGGGGGAATGATTGCTTCTTTTGATCTAGAAACGATGTGGTTGGCATCGAGCTGATTTACTGGATTCTCAGAATGCAGAAAATTGAATGTGTCAAATATCCTACATCTTCAATATTTTCTATATATGAATATATTTCATGTATTTCAAAAGTGAGATTCAGTGGAATGCTTGAAACCTAAACTATCATCGCAATCACGCAAGTCATTGTGAGATGAATAGATAAAAGAATTAATGAAATAACTTGTGTATTACAGATGAACTGATTAGGTCCATTATTCCATCTGTAAAATGCACCCTCGGAGTATACATTATGCTATCATATACACTTTTTCTACATTTTAAACTGAACTGCTGATCTGAGATTCCGGTAATCTATTCGTGGCATGTAGCCACGGTAGTGTTTTGTTTAAAGAAACGATTAAAATTCCGGGAAACCTGGGAAATTCCATATCCAAGCAGCGTTGCATGTTCTTTTCATGAAATTCACTCGAGATTTCCTTCCACCGAAATCTCCTGAAATAAGTTACAATGTCGACAAATAGAACTTTATCCGGATTACGAAGATGGAAGTGAGAAAATGTTTCTATTCCTCACAAAGCGCTATCGTCTTAAAGAGACCAGATTGATTTGATCCCAATAATGGGAAAATCGGTATAAATCCTACTTTATCTCCTTTATCTTGGCGGATCTTATTTTCTTTGAATTTTTCATGCTTGTGTTTCTACACGTACAGTAAGTATTCCCCACACACAATCTTCTAGAATCTGAGTTATTCGATTTCTATGAACTTCTTCTCTATGAAATAATTATTTACCTTCTCTAATTGAAAATAATTGAAGAATGAAATACATCTCTTGCGCAAGGTGGAGATGATATTACGTTGATAAATTACTGATGTGAAGTTTACAAGAAAATAATAATATTCTCTCTTCGCACTCGGCACAGCTTGGCGCAAAAAGGGAGATTTTCAGATAGCTTGGCCTTAATGTACAACATGCTTTAAGGTGGGTGGGCATCTGCAACGCATAGGGGTTGCTTGATGTTATGGAGATTTCATAGCAGCGTATCTAGTACAGGTACAACATCGGCATATAGTGGCAGCTATTCGTTCTATAATGATTATAATTGCCGCTCGCTATCTTTAATGCCCTGGAAGCGAGTATAATGGTTGTTCGTTATTATGGCCGCTCGTATAACGCGCGATCTTGATATCCCCACTAGTTTTCGTTGTCGTTGTTGTTGTCGTCGTTGTCGTTATTGTGACGGACCTCTGAGTTTTTTTCTTCCTTTTTCATATACAAATGTGAAGTAAGTAGTTATTTTGTGCTCAGCTTGAGACGATTTTCTTGTTCACGAACCGTCCGTGTGTTATTTTCTTTTTTCTTTTCGAGGATTTTGAGGATACTTGGACTTGAAAAGCTTGATATTACGACTTTAATAATTATGCATTGTGACGCAAAGACTAGATTTATGGGAAGGGGCATTTAGGTTGGATTTAGGTACCGTGTGGTCGTCAGTTTACGAGATTTGGATTGTTTTGTTTTCTTGCGGCATTGAAATATTTCTAACAAGCAGTTTAGAATCGCTTTTTGAGTATATATACAGTAGTTTTTTACAATCAAGTATGATTTTTAGGGTGCAAAGAAGTAATTTTTCATACTTATCGTGGTAAAAATTTGTCTGAGCTTCTCATTATCCATTCGTGCAGGAGGTGGAATTTATGTGAATATAACTAGATAATAAATTCCAGTGAATTTTACTTTGATGTGCGAACATTCAGGCCGTGTACACCGTGTATATTTTTTGTGCTTTATTTGGGATATGCTAGGCTACAAGCTGCGTTGCAAAACTAGCTGGGATACATTCAATTTTCAAGCATGATTTTAACTAAAATACAAGCACCTCCGTTTGAAAGTCGCTATTGAAAATTTCTTTAAAAACGAATTCATTTGAACATTCGAGTCCATATTTTACTTGATATACCATCTGCGTGTCGTACATTTGTTTATTGCAGTATTACTATCTTATTTATGAGTCTAGTTGAAATTGAAATTAGAAGAAACAACTGAAGTGTTTTTAGTGATAAAATCAAAGCTATTGTAAAAAACATGACGTGACATAATCCCTGTTTATTGTTTTCTGTGTTGGCATGCAAATCTTGTATTACTTAAACCCAGATCAACGAATCATTTTCATTCCATTTAATACACTCATTAACTTATGATTCATTTCCTCCCCATAAGAATGATGAAAAATGATTATACACTAAAAATGTCAACTTCTTAAACGATATTCATATTTTATACAGAATTAGTATAGAATTGAAATGTGTTTCACTCTCAGAAACATGTAATTTTTCCCATGGAAAAAAAAGAGCAGGGAAGAAATTCGACACATTACATTATTAAAATTCATCGCAAAAAATTGAAAACAAATCTTTATCTTTTCAAAACATTTTTCATCGATAAACGTTGATAGTTGGGTGTTTGTGTACAGATAAACAACAACTTCTTTATCCTTCCAGTCATCAGTTGTGTAGAACATAAATCAACGAAACGGAACAACTATTTGCCTACACGAGAGTGATTTATGGATCCTTGAGAAATTCCTCCTCAAGAATCCACAGCCACCCTTCGCAGAAGCTCAAATTGAGTTGATAACGATGATTAGTGATGCGATGAACACGATAGATTCGCAAGAACGAAATAAACAGGAATCGCGATGGGTTTTCAAAGTAACTCATAACTTTGTGGATTTCAACATCATTGAATTATGAGTTCTGTTCGTGAGATAAAGAAATTGTGAGAAATATATTCAAAGGGCTGTGAGTAATTCAATATCACAATATTATGTTATCATTGTTATCATGATTTGGAATTACTTCTATGGTGCCTCCCAGGGACTTTTAATTGCTAATTGAATGTGCAAAACCAAGAAAAATTCATCGAACTATCTAATATATCTCTCAACCTAATATATCGTTAAAAAATTTTGGAATATCGTATTAATTCTCACGCTGCTTGGATCGCCCGAAGGAAAAGTTTGCTGACTCCTTGCACATGCATACATCTTATACATTGTAGCGTTTTTTTATTGGCTGTCAGACTGAGTCACTAAACTTGCTTCATAGTGGCGATAATAAAAGTTTATCACACATTGTCGTAACTTATCCGAACTCCTTGTGGATAGTTACCAAGACACATGCACGTAGCATACTCGTACCAGTGGATTGTCGTGCCGTAGAATGATTTAATAATAATTGGACCACTTCAAAGGAAGGCAACAAACTTGGATTAGTCTATAAATCAAGCCACCCACCGTCGCGCGCGAGTGGTGAACTGCTATCGCCCTTTGTATGTATACATTTTACTTCATCGTACACGCCACACGTTATTTTTATCTCTGTTTTCGTTGTTTTTTTTTCTTTTTTTCAATTTCATTCCCTGTTTTATGACAAAATCTTGGAATTATCGAGTTTGTTGTCATATTATTGTCACACAAATCGTAAGCAAACGTCTAATTAAATGTTTTTTTTACCATGTATACATGTATTTCTTATATACAGTATTTTTATTCGATTTTGTTGGTTTCGTTGTAAGAATTTGACGCAATATCGGTGAGATCTCTTCCACTAAAGAAAATCGGGAGTACATTACGTAAGGCTGCGCCTGCTTCCGTTCGGTTGAGACGCGCCCTTAAAAAGAGTTTATGACAGGAAGTTCACCCCACAAAGTGCACAATGGAGGGTGGAGTAATATTGGTTGTAGACAAGAGTTTAGATGGGACGATGAGACATGCATTGGAGACGCGTAAAGGTCGATGCAGGTGTATTGCACTCTCACTTCTAATTACACAATTAAAGTAATAAGTTACGAGGATCCCTTGCGCTGTAGGATAATAATCATTCTTTATCGATATTTCTATCTTCCGTTTACAAAAATGCTATATTATTGTGATCTTTCGAAAACATTTGAATTTGGATTCCAATATTTCTACTCAAAACAAAAATCTCGTCGAATAGAATTCGACTGATGAGATCGACCAGAAGGGAGAATGCGAGTATTTATATTTTCCTTGCCACATTGACATGTTTTTATAGTCGGTAATCGTTGAATTTTCGACTCGTCTTTTCTCCACGAGGCAATGTTTTGTGTAGATTCCAATGTGAAATTGACGCCTGACTACTATCTTTTCCCATCTATTTATAAAAAAATCTATTTCTAATCGTATATTCTGATCGACGTTCTCGTAATTTTGAAAGAAATTCTTGTTACCGGAGTATCGGAATTGCCGAATTTGAATCGAATAATGATTTATTTCCGATACGATTAATGACCCCCAGTTTATAGCCCAGAGATGTGTCATCATTTTATTTTGTTATTGAACACGACAAGTAGAATATAAGCAAAGGAAACATTGAAACACATTTGATAACCGTTTTCATGCTTACAGAATAATTCTGAATTATTACTTTAGATAATTTTCAAATTTTCATAGACACGCGATGAAATTGAAAATACTCAATTATCGATAAGATTCCCATTTACGAACAATGCATATCTTATACCAATTGCGGAATATCATAAAAGTCAAGTAGTGGCTGAAACCTTTATTTTATCGGTTTCTCTTATCAGCCGGAAGAAGCGTTGTATCTCGATCTTTTGAGTTGGCTGAAAAAGCTGCGCATCGATAATTATTGCTCGTAAAACTAGCGACGTGTGCCGTTGAGAGAGTGAAAGAATAGACCGAGTGGTGTTGTGCCCTTCACCTCCACCTTCCAACTTGTTCCTCTTTTTCATTCTTCTTGCTCGGGTTTTTTTTTTCTTCTTTATCATTTCTCGATTCTCTTCAAACCATAAAGTTCATTGCACAATGGTGAAAGGTAAGATGGGAAACTTAGTTATAGCGAATGATGACGACGGTGATATTTATCATAAAAGATTGAAAAAGGAGATTAAAAAAAAAAAAGCGGAAGTATCAACGTGCGGAAGGGAAATATATTACCATCATCGTGCATGTTTGAATCCGTCAGAGAAAATTCACCATTCCACCGAATGGCAACGGGATAACGATGAAAGGGAAAATCAATTATTCATCGTGATCGAGCAAATTTATTCGTAATTTTTAATTTCACAATATCAATCACGATCCTTAGAAAAGAATATATTAAATTTAATACCGATGAAATAAATCTAATAGCCTTTTATACTTCATGAGATGAGTTTAACAGAAAAAAGGCGTTGTCTGATGTATTTCTATGATCATATCAAAAGATTACTATGATTGATGTATACGATGAATTTTTCATGCGGTGATATGAAAATACGTATAGCCGATGAATCAAGCAACAGCAATCATAATAACCAAGTGAGCTATGTTATATGTAAATGTGTCTGTGGATATATAATCAGCCTTGATGACGATTACAAGACAAGTTGAGACTGATGATGTGGGTGTTTTAATCCTATAACGCCGGCGCCTAATTCAGAAGAAAAAGAAAGAAGGACCATTGAGTTTGTGAAAGGTACACTTTGGGATAGGTTTCTAATCGAGTTTTATCCTCGTGTATACATTTTGTGTGTCCAAATCTTGTATCTTGGTTCCATTTCACCATTGTTTTCGATAAATCGTTCATTTCCGTTGATGGGCAAATTATGAGGATTTTTGATCCTCCAAAGAACTGCTTGCATACTTTTGATTGGATTCGATCTCTCCCTCGTACACGGGTGTACATCGATCATCGAATGTCTTCGAGTCTCGGGATCTGGAAGACAGAATGAGAGAAGAAGGCCCTGTCCGAATCAACTTGGGAAGTATATATGTACATCAAGGAATTATTATTCACGGTCCATCATCGGTAAAAGAGAAGAAGGCGGAGTTCTTGGTGCATGCATCATCGAGAGCAGATTTCGTTACCTTTATTTACCTCGGCATTGCAGTGTATACAGAACAGAGAAAACAGAATGAAAAAAAGCAAAAGAAAATGTTAACCTCTGAAGTGAGTCCATTTAACAGTAGATCAATCAATATGTAAACACACACACACACACCCGCATGGTTCTACTTCTAGTGCTAACGAGCACATCGGATGATGGTGTGAAAAGAAATACATAGAGAAAAAATTGTTTACAAAATTTTGTATTATTTTGGAAATGTTGATTGCACAACTTGAAATTTTGTATCAAAAAATGAATATGGTTTGTATAATAATGATGGTTGATGAGCAAGCGGGGGCGTTGTCATGAAAACCTCAAGTATGAGATACCTGAAGGAACGAAGTAACTTGGATGAATGAATAGGAATCGTCGAAGAGGAATCGTTTCTCAGATCCTTCCTCTAATTACCAACGTACGCCTCTTTCCAAGACACGTAAGCTCGATCGCGTCGTTCGATCACGCGTCGAATCTACCGAGATAGGTATATCAATCTTTCGAGGCTCGGCGTCTGATGGTTACACATATATTCATCTTCTACCCATATATGCAGTCAAAAACTTCTATAAAGAAATCTTACATATGTATACATGTAATTAATATTCATCTATATATTATTTGTAATTAGTGCAGCGACGGAAGAGGTTATAAATTATTAGTAGACCATGATTTGAAAACTCATCTTGTGATATAATTGAAGGACCGTTGATGATGGAAAAAAGTAATTTGTCATTGATATTTCGACTTGAATTGTATAGATAATTTATGAAAGACGTAGAATAATTATACGTTAGTGTTAGAAAGATGAGAATTAAATTGATTGGAGTGCCGTTGATGGACGTTATAAAATTCAAACTGAAAATCCTTCGGGATAATTAAGGTGATCATCGAATACAATATCCGAGTTGATTATTATATGAAAACGATCGATGATTGATCTTGCGATAGGAATAATTTTGAATGAAACTTTATGTTTGTGCGTGGATTTCTATCTTTGTTTCGTATTATCATTTTAATCTCTTTCTTCCCACGTTGTATTTAGTTTGAAAAAAACACTGTATATTAATAATTCAAAATTATTTCACAGTCGAATATTTAGGCTGGATTGAAACGCGGAATAGCTGAATTTTCATTTCTGGTTCGCTAAATGGACCTACACTGTAAAAAATGTGGACAGTTGGTGAATTTCTTTCCCTTTTTCATCAAAAATAAAGGATTTTTTCTTTATTTTGAGGGATATTTGAGAAAGTTCTTCATCGAAATATTCTTTTATCAAATCAAATTTTATGGCAGCGAAACTTCAGTTGTAGTTTATGTTTTGGAAAAAGGCAGTTAGCTGTGGCAACTATTGGAAAAAACATAGTAGTAAAAAATAGAAAACAAGAGATAAAAAGCGAAAAATAAATACTTGAATAAATTTAGTTGTCAAAGCTAAATCGTAGCTAGCTCAAATGAAAGTCTAGTAGAATAAAAAGTTTAACTAAATTTTTATTTAGAGTGGCTAAATGTTTCATCTATTTCAGATATTTTACTGAACCTTGTTTCTCAGGGAATTTAAATTTCCATCAATGGACGTTAATGTATAGTTGTATGTGATTAATGAATTCATGTTTTAACTTTTGTACATAAAAAATATACGAGCGGGCAAGAGTTCTTCTATCGATAAGGTTGCTATCGTTCTGCACCTAGTACGCGATAAGCAACGGTTGGTACAAATTCAAGTACATTGATGACAAATTTTGTATATCCATGATATGCACGCGCATCGAAAACCCAGGTGCGCATAATGGAGTCGAGTCTATCGTTCATATAACCGGTAGATATCTACAGGTGCATATTGTTCCCACGATCAATATACGTAGACATTTGAGAATGTCGGATTATGGAAAGAAAAATGATATTCATTCCAAAATACTTGTTGACAAACCAAAACCGTAAAAGCGATGATCGATGATCAATATTCATCTCTCATTGATGGAATAAAAGTAAGATAATGTAATTATGAATATTAACCATGTTTCGTTTTCGATATTTGATTCAATCAATGATCGTTCTATCGATGTAGAGAAATAAATTGAAGCTTTCCACGCGTAAAAGACTAATTTATGCATAATAATACTCCCACGTGCATAATATTTCTACCTGATCCGACCGAATCGTTCCCGCGGCCAATAAATAACTGATTTGATTAGAATACAATGTGTTACAGAGAATATGATTCGATGGAATTTATCGTCCGCAGGCTCTCGATGAAATGCGAGAAAAGGGGGAAGAAGAAGGAACTTGTTGAACGAGTATTTAAGGGATGTATAGTCAGATAAGGGAAAAAAACGAGATACTCATATTATAAAAGCAATTAGAGTGGAGGGTCTCTGATTAGATATAGCACATCGTACATAACAAATATGATAATACACAAGCCGCTAGCCCGAAGGGTATTCGACCTTCGCTTCTCCTTCATGGGCAAGGGGGTTTCGGGTTATGAGGCAGGTTAAACGGAATCATTAATAATCGGAGCTAACTAATCTGTCTGTCGCTATGAGCACACTTGTTTCACTTCTGTTTTTATTACCCTCGCCCCCTATGAACGTTTTATCTCCGCCAAAGACCAGGGAAGGGACCGATATTTGTTCTTTTTTCGCTTTCTCTCATTCGAATAATGTTTTCGCTTGTTATTCATTAATGATCCTTAACTGAACGTTTTATAAATTTGATACGCATTTAATAAATGTACTTTTCACTCATCAATTTCATATTTCTTATATTTTATTTTTACAGTTGTATGAAATCAATGATGATCCCAAACGGAAGGAGTTCCTGGACGATCTCTTCAGTTATATGCAAAAACGAGGTAAGTGACTGAAAATTTATTTGAATAATATATTTTCCATGGTTGAAAATCATATTATACGTTGTAAATAATTTATTTTCAACGACGAAGTCGTCAACGATGGGTCTTTCATCCGCGACTCCGTTTTAGGATTTATGTCTCAAATCATTTGTGCTGTGTGGGTTCCGCGTAGAACGAGATAGAAAGAGAGAGAGAGAGAGAGAGACGTAGCAAAACTTTGCATTGCACAACTGCTTGCCAAAACGTCGTAATGCATCGTCGCCTCGTTGAAGGAGACAAATTATTAATGACAGAACAAGTTCATATCGCAGTGGTACGTTGAGAGATGAAAATCGCTTGTTAGCATTTATCGACAGAATCGACACCGAATGTCGACTGATATTCGATCAAATCTACTGGAATTTCAAGTTGAAGGTCAATTTATCATTTGTAAATTCACAGGATGATAATTATTCGTATTACGTTCGACGTTGGAAACAATTAATAAGACAAACAGAAAAGACACACACGTGTGAGTACGATCGCGACCCGCATCCTCTCGTCGTTTCCTGCACACGTGGATTCACATGGACATCATAGCATAGTCATGCAGCATCGAACCGCGTCGTGAATGTCCTCCACGTGGTTGGAAAGGTTCGATAACATGTCACATCTGTTACAACGTTCACTTATACTCGACTTTATATACGTATTTCAGAATAAGGTATGGAGATAAGCAAAGTATAATAAAAGTTTCGCGATATGTTTCCGGTTTTCTAACGAATGTCTGAGGTCATTATCATGGGAAATGAGTTCTCATGAATGAGGGTTGGTTTTATTAAAATATATGTATACATAGTATGTTATGTTGCTTATTAGATCTTGGAGTTTAGATTACAAATTTGTTCGAACGCATTAGAATATTTATCAGCACTTGCCATGGATTTATTCAAGAAATTTCGTATTTGTTTTGTAAGATTTTACAGCAAAGTTTTATTTAGAATAGTTTCCCTATATTCCATTCATTCGGATCATAAATCATCTGTTTTCACAAATGATAAAACCCAAACTCACATTGTAAATTTTCGCCTAATTGTCCTAATGAGTTTGAAACGCAAGAATCTGTCCAAAGTTTCATCAATCACAATATGTTACTTATTTATATATTCATTATTTGAATCCAGATTTCGAAGTTCCAAATTTCATCTTCATTCGTACTTTGATTCAAAGAGAAGAGAAAACAATAGCTTGATCATCGAATATAAAATTCTCGGGGGAGAAAGAAATACGAATAAAACCTCATTTCGAATTGAAACTGAGGGTGCTGAACGATTGGAGACCGGAAACATCAGTCTCTAATTATAAACATGGCGACTCGTCCATCAATCAACTGCCTGGTGATGCGTCCTCTCGTTTCTCTCTCTTTTCCTATCTATCAGGTTTTCTCACTCTCCGCTTCACATTCGTTCCTTCATGAAACATAACTTCAAGTCAGAGAAGATGCTATTATTGTACCAACCTCATCCCTGGCAATCATTAGAGCAGATTGGATCAACACCGTTTGTCCCTTTTGAACTCGCATGTTTCATAACTTTACCGATATGTCATATTCGATGCTCGGTAAAATACAGATTGTGTCTCTCTCTCGCGTGTTATAAATTCCTTCATACGATAACACTCGTCGCGGAAATCTATTTTCTGTGGATTTCAAATAAATCACTTCACTCATCACATTTCCAATTATAAATTGAGATTTCTCAATACAAAAAGGAACAGGAATAATAACAGTTGAAACCAGTTTTCAAAATTAACATTCACGAATAGGGAGATTGATTTGGATATCAAATCGAAACGAATGGTTCTCCTCGTTTCAATCAAGGCTCCGTCGAGCCGAGTTCTTGGTCTGTTTTCTTAATGATTTGTACATTACAAATCGATGTATAGAATCACATGTATTAATATCCGATGGTTTCTAAGATTAATGCGAAGCTATAATTTAAGTCTATATACGAGCCGAGTTCTTAATAGTAGCGTTGACCTTGGATCGAATCTTTTATAATAATGATCTCGATTAAATTTCAAACGCGACAAAAAAGAATTAACCATCAACGTGCCGTAATAGATAAAAGGAATAAGAGAAGTATTGAGAATTATATGCGATTTCGAATATATGTGTGTGTGGGGGAGAGGGATATGCGTGTCCCTGCGTGTGCGTGAACCTGTCCCCTTCCCCACGTGGTCCCCGTTATTGTACCAACGTACGAGGCCCCACGCACAATAATTCAACGTATCGCACAACACCTTGCTGTATAGCCACGTATATAAAAGACCATTCATCACATCCAACCGTATTAGTCCAACCACCACCAGCAATTTGTGTTCCCTATCAGCACTCGCCAAATAACATATTCTTATAACACCGCGCTCTGTCCTCACCTTTTTGTTTGAAATATCAGCTTCGGAAAAAAATCATTCCTATATTTTGATTGTTTTCATTCAGTTTTCATGATTATTCAATATATTTGCATCTTATACAGTTTTTTCCATTGAATATTGGCTTCTGGGGTTTTTTTTTCAGGCATTCAGAATGAGAGCTGAGTTTTTTTTATAACTTTTGTAGCGTGGACACCCTTTGAAAGATAAATCATTAGGAAGTACTTTAATGAAATTCAAATATTTTGAAAAAGGTTGTCACTTTGAAAATACGAATCAGTGGAATTCATTGTTAGAATTCCAGCGCTAACATCTTCCCAGGCACGAAACAAATATTTAGGTACTGTAAGTGCGCGTTCAGCTATTGAATTAGCTCCCATATCTAACCGTCTTCATTGGGACGAGAGATATATCTTCATCAAAAAAATGAATGAATAGATAAATATTTATGTGCTTTTGTACAGTCTGCTGTTGAAAAAATCATCACAAGTAATTCTAGAAACTGTTCTTTCGTATTCAGGGTACTTATTTATGCGTTACTTACCGTTATGCGCTAGTTTGTTCGTCTGGTTTCAAATATGTGAAGTACTTTATACTAGTTTGTTAGTTTTACAAACGTAAAGTCTGTGAAATGTGCGTCTACGGATAACAAGCTCTCAATTTTTCATGGTATCTACAATGTAATGAAATTGGTAGTTCAACTTCTGATTGTCTGCATATTCATTCTGTAATATATTCAATGGGATATATATTCGAATTGCCCAATGTACGGTTGAACGGCCAATGATGAATTTCCTGTCATTGGCACAATGAGAGAAGAGTTTATTTATATTTGATAAATCTTGGTTCAGATTCGGCGAAATAAATATTTATTCCATATGAACTCGACTTATCAGCAGTGACGATTAACCGAAAAGCGACAAAAAATTGTAATTATCCAACGTAGTGATGGGCCATTTTGAGAAAATCAATCATCTTTTTTATCGAATTTGAATCAAAACTATATATAATTAAATAAAAACTTGATAAATGTTTTATAGACAAAACTCGATTCTGTCAAGATCGCCAGGTTCAGTGATTTTCCATCACTGGCCCAATCGACAAACCCTGTATGGATGCGTGTAATCCCGTGTGGAAATTTTTCTGGGCGCCTGTATTGAATATAGGCCCCGTATAGACTTATATTGGGTATCCAAACTTAGAATGTCCTAACCTTAGCCACTAAGGGGCCTAGTCGGGTTGCTGATATTCAGCCTGGTTCCTCTAAGCCAGGGACACCCATATAAAGCCCATATGGAGCCACGCTGCATTACCAATTTTTTCCCCGGTTTTAAAAATCTAGGCACACCAACTGCATCCTCGATAGGGCCTTGCAAGGCATCCCGTATTCTCCCGAAGATCTTGATTTAGGCATACCTGTATACAACCCATGTAGGGCCAAGCTGTATTTCCAATGTTTTCCCCGTTCTGAGAAGAAGGGTCTTTGCCCTTATATTAATTCTTTTTTTGAATATCAACCTACCTTAAAAAGCAAATTTACCGAAATCGTATTGGTAATTTCGACTTTTTGCGGTGTATGCCCCCAAAAAAATATGTCATCCATGATTACTGTGTTCACACTATCGGTGAACAATGTCAAAAAATAGGGAAAAACATCACTGTATGATAATGTATGAACAAAGTAATGTTGGATGGAATACCCGAATGAAAATTGGAATTGGCTCATTCCAGGCCCTGTCTGGACTCAAGTCGAAGTGATCTGGGTACAGATATAGAACCTTGGATAGCCCAATTTTCAATCGAGGAAGTTTTCTCCTTGCAATATTTATTCAATTTGATAATATTCGCAACAATTTATTATCCTTATAAAGGTCCTTGTTTCATCGCCTACATTAGCTTCATCATGGGTGTCCTACATAGGCTCAAGTTGGGAATACTATGCAGGCCCTGAAGATGAGTGCATGACAATCTTGTCTAGGCACTATGAGGGGTAACCAAAACAGGGCCTGAAATAAAACGAGGACGCCTAGTTTGGCCCAAACTGCCGCCAAGAATGTATTTCCACATAGGATGTTTTTACGGATTATATCATATATATCTCGAAAACATTATTTTTATAACACATATTTGTCTTTACATGGTGCAAAAATATGTTTGTATGAATTCCTCATTGAACCAACGCAGAGGAGATTATTTCCAAGATCATTTTCACCTGTCAAAGATCTTATTTCCAGTTGAAATCTTTAATGACGCGAGTAATTTTTTCGGTCGATCGCGAGCGATATTTTTTCTAGGGCATTTCCTTTGATACGTCTCCTACAAACAAATCATACAATTAATAAATAGTATAAATCATCGAGATAAGAATCGAACGATACATATCTCTCACAAAAATATTCCTCAGCGAGGAATAAGAAACAAAAAGAGGTGCAATAAATGATCTCTCAATTAGTTTTTACGGTAATAAAGAAGCCCAACATTTTTCTCTTAATTAGTTTCCAAAGTTATTCATTGTTGCTGATCGAAATGGTACAATATTATGTAGCAAGTGAAATATATACACAGGCATACTCGTTTCGAATCGAACGTGAGAATAAAAGAGAACAATAAAACCAGATGAGCCAATAAGAATGTATATTCGATGTAGAATGAACATCGGAGTCGTTTGTCCGCGAATAACTGAGAGTATGAATTACACTGGCGATTGAAACTCGTTCGACATCGTCGTTTGGAACAACAGAAAAATATGAAGAAAAAGAACGAGCGATACAAGAGACCTCAGGCTGTCGGTGGTGGCGAGATTTGCATATTAAATGGGTTGAGATTTATAACGGTCGAGGTTGAGAAGTGCTAGCAATATATGAGCGATAAATAAAGAATCTTCACCTCACCATGGCTATTGATAGATTCGTGGCGGTTGCGACTATGAGTTTCATATCACGTCCGAGATGAATTTATAAGTGCCAATTTATATATGTCTATGTGTGGGTCAGTTGGATCATGTTACGAGAAAAAGGATAGAATTCGAACGTCGAATTGAGAGAAATCGCTTCAAACGTTTTCATCTACTTTTCCTACCAATTTTTCTCCCGATATTCAGTTTTTTTATTACTACACGAAATATCCGTTTGTATTAATTTCACTTTTTTATATCCCAATAAAATTGAATCATGCATTGCACCCATGTCACATTCGTAATCCAAACGGATTTTAATATCCCATGAATGACACTCAAAAAGTCAGGTAAACCGGTTTTCAGATTCTCCACTGTCTGCGTTATCGGGCAAAATTATGTTCCCTTTACGCAAATTTGTTGGTTACGCCTGCCCCGTCGGCCCTTGTGACCGAGTGATACTTTGTTTCAACAAAGTCCAAAAGGAAGAAAACATTATATCGCGGTAACTTGAAACAACTCTGCTACTACCTACATCTTGCGTGGATAATCGATAATTTATTTCATCTTTTCATCACTTTATAATTTGTATTTATGTATCGTTCTTTTCGAATTCCATCATTTTTGTTCTCTTCTCTTTCAAAAATAGATCTCAACGTCGTCTTCAATTTTTTTATAGCATTTTATAAAATGAAATTGTGAGAAATCATTTCCAGTGACAGGAGAAATTAATATAATCTCTCTTTTTCTTTCTTTAGCATGTGAACAAAATTTGCTGTTTGAAACTCGATAAAACCTCTATGTCGAGAATTTTTCGTAGGCCTTGAGGGTTTCGGGTGGTTGAAAATCGAGAATTCAATTCATTATCTCAGTTGAGTGATTATCATTTACATAGTTCGATGGTCGTCGTCGTGTTGAATCGCTGTTTCAACTTTGTATGAAAAGTTAGTGGCACGTGCAGCAACGTCGTGCCACATTCCGTGGAAGGGTTTTTAACGTAGACGTCGTTACCATGGCAGCTTACATGCACTCATTCATTTTCATTTTTGCTCGTCCATACGTGACAACATTCAGAATATATATATATATATATATTCTGCGTGAGGATATTCGTGTATCGTAATGCGGACAACACATGAACATGTAAAGTGCGCCATGAGGCTCAAGCCGGAACGTATTACCATTATGCAACAAAGCAGACGACGTGATTAGCCAGTAGGCTAAACCCCCTTCTACCTCCTTCCTTAACTAATTTTTCTTATTATACAGTTATTTTGTGCCGTGAGCACGTTCTCCTATACGTAACTGCACCAAGGCACGGCATTCAGCGACTAGTTTGATATTGGGTTGACTTCATTTCACGAACAACAAGGAAAGTATTGTACGGAAATAGTTCGTTGCTCATACAAGGCTCGTTCCTTCATTGATCATTACAGCAAATAGAAAAATTGAGGAAAGGAAAATGATAATTGAAACGTGAAATGCATCGGACAACGATAACATAGCTTAATTGGTTTCCATTTTCATTTTCTAAACATGGATGGTACGTTCTTTCACAGAGTCTATTGGTTTTTGTTTTTTTATAAGAATAGAGAATTGAATAGAATCGATCGCGTGAATTTTTCGATGCTTTGGAATTTACATCGAAGAAAGAACTTGGCAATGATTATTATTAAATTGTTTAGCAGGATTTGGTGATCGCTGTCGACACTTTATAGTGCTTATTTTTTTAGTATTTCAATTAAACAATTTCCATAGTGCTGGGCCGACAATTTGAAAAAAGAATCACAGAATCATTCTCCAAAAAGTAAAAATCAAATATAAAATCCTAGTGGCATCCTTGAAACTCAAAAATTCTCAATTATATGCTGTTCTTTTAGTAAAATTCTTAGATCTCCGACCTAGAAACCCCCAAAGTAATAAACTTATCATTTCCTTTCGATTGTTATAATTAAGCCGACCAATGATAAGTTGGGTTAATCACAGCACAAGCTTTATCGTTCAAAGAATTCTCGAATCACGCGAGCAGAAAACTTTTCACAGGAGCATTCCGTCCACATAGACTTTATTATGCAATAAATATTAAAATTCATATAGTTTACGCCTCTTACCGAGAATCGATCTTCAACCGGTCCAAAGGGGCGGCTATAAAAGTTGAAGGAAAGACGTTCCACACCGAAAGGCAGACAGTACCTCGTCTCAAAATTCTTACATGCTATTTTACTTTTATTCGAGCAGATCTCTTTACGTGGTTCATGATCCGTACAGTGAGATGAGAGAGTTTAAAGCTTTGTGATGCGATGTACAGACGTATAGGGTACGCACATCACGTGAAACTGACTGGCATGATGTAAGCCTTGCCAAAGAAAATAATTGCTTTTATTGCCGCAAGTACAGAATGGTATAACGCACGATTAATCAAAGACATTGATTTTGGCAATTTGCCTGAATTTTATGACGGACTGGATTTTAATTATTTGAACGTTAAGTGGTTTTATATCCTTCCGAACTTCATGTTTTTACTATACACGTGCATTGTAAGTGCATCGTTAAGAAAAAAAAAGAAACGAACACGTTAATTCGATAATTCGATGTAATCGTGTGTACGTTTATTTGCTTACTCAATAAAACATTCTTTTTTTCTTTTCTTCTTCTTCTCTCTCTCTCTCTCTCTCTCTCGCACCTAATTAAACTACGATGATAGTATAATCGTTACGTTGACATTAGTAGCTTTCTCGAACACGCGAAACATTTTTATTATCCCAACATGGGATTTTAGTTTTAGTGTTTCCACGTGTTAACACCTCCATTTGTGACCATCTTCCCTATGCTTTTCTCTTTCTCTCCTAAGTGCTTCAAGTTTTAATGGCAGTTTATAATTCCTTGACCCTCGCAAACAAATGTTATATAGCTGTATATATGTAATGAGGACTATAAAATGACTGCAGAACTCCAATAGATAGAAAGTCTATATCCACCCTGTCCATAAATGCCGATCCTTTTGATTTCACCTACCATCATAAAATGAAACGATGCTTTGTACCCAAATACCTTCTTGCATGTATATACACGTATATATTCACGTACACGCGCACATATAAACGAAGATGGGCGGACTCCAGTCATGGAGTCATTGTCGATGACGGATTCGTCTTTTGACGGATCGATCATAAACCACGCACGAATGTTTTCTTGGAAATGGTGAAAGCCAAATACGGTTATTCGATCCATGGCGCCCCTTCATCCCCACTTCATCTCTTCACGCCCCCTATTTTTGCCTCCACTAAAATCGTTCATTCCTCTTTTCCTTCTCTCTTTTATTCGATGTACTTTAGTTTGGCTCACCACCCGCTGCTTTTAGAGAAACTCCAACCGGGATTATGTCAGGATTACAGGATCTTCCCATCTTTGTACCACCGTGTCATTTTTTCTCTCCTCGTATAGAAGGAAAAAAGGATTGCGTGTTTTTCGCGGAAAGAATTTTTTTTCTCAATAAAATGTTCCGGAACGATGAACCAATAATTTTAGTACAAATTTCATTGAAACTATCGTACTTTGTATCGTGCTGAATTTTTTTTCCATCCATGAGATTGGACATTTCCAAGGACTTGATAACCTTGAATTAGAGAGTACATTGAGAATAAGAGAATTAGAGATAAACGTGCCATTTGAGTTGTTCTGTCAATTTCAACCGATTAAATTGGGTCACGAGAGGAAGAATAGTTTCCAATAATTCCCAGGAACGAAACAAATGCAAATGCTTGAAAAAGGTTTTGTGTTGAACTTTTCATGCAGAAAAAATTTTGAGAAACTCTGAAGAAAAGGAGTGGTTTTCTGCAACCCACTAAACAATCACCGTCAATCTCGTATTCCGGTAGTATATAATAATCTGTCTACTATGATTGATGCCCGCCAGCACTGCAGCCATACTACGCAAAGATGACGCTTTCGTGCAGCCCTAAATCCCAGTCACGTGAATTATTACAATGTTAATCGTTCGGTGGAATTCGAAACACTAGTTTTACATTCCAGGCATCGTTTTTCAAACCGACGAGCAAGAAAAAAAGATATAGAATCGAAATATATCAATTTTAGGGCGAACTTTACGTAAGTATCGGATTGATATGAAAATAATTCCCAAAGATTTTTCTTGGAACATGGAAATGACCTACATTTTATAGGGGCGGACAGGTGACTTCCAGCACCTGAAGAGAAAACAAAAAAAGGAACAACGGGAGAGTCGGTAGTCATCCAACACGTTTCAAAGAGCTATAGATAGCTTGAACAGTACGAGTAGGTGTTCGCGCGAACGAACGTGGAAAGCATTTAGCAAGATGACGTCTGCACATTCTAGACATCCCGACGCCCCGTGCGTGCGCTTCCAGTGATGATCATCCGCTACAAACCCGTGACGTAATTGTCGAATTCTTGTACCGACCGTGCGGCTTGGCATTTCGACCTTTCGAGGTCCCTCTTCTCTTCTAAATGATCTCCCGATACCCTGGAAAAACGCTCCATACGCTTCACTTTGAAATCAATTTAGTTCGATGGAGGGGCCATTCATCAAATCCTACACTTCCCATCTTTCCAGCATGTGTCAATAATAGCTGATCGAATGACCCTCGGCAATTAAAACTGACAAGAAGCCGCGTGTGAGTATATCTAAAACTTCGATGCCGTATGAATAATATTCTATTACCACGAAAGTAAAAGTTACAACAAACTATCACAATCATAAATCATGAGGATGGGACGCTGTGAAACCGGTTTTCTCGAATTTTCTTCGTAATAAACTCGCGTTGAGGCGAATCCCATTGGTGACTCGTGTGGCTCGTTTGAACACATCACATCCCCTGCTACGTATCTTTGTTACCTAATGCACTCGTTGTACAGCACTTGAGCGGTTAATCGTTCTCGTGCTTTGTATCGTTATCTTCTTCTTAGCGACATACGACGTTGGTGCTTGATCGTTGGATCACCGTGAGGTCGAAGAATAGAGGTGCTACCATGATGATGAGGCGCTCCGAGGTCAAACGGGTTCTTCATCTTAGAGACTGATGGAAGCTGACGAAGGATCAATTATCGTGCACGTGCACGTGCATGTGCGTGGTTCAGTGACTTTGAAAACCTCTTTAGTCGACACATCTTGACAGGATATTTTCGATTATTGACACTTTATTGTGTACAGCCTGTTAATGTATCGACTGAAGCTAATGTCTTCTTACATAAATCCATAAGAGGAGACTCGCAAATATCGTATCCACATCAGGCGAATATCTTCTTGTCTTTCAATATATTCAAATATATGGTATCTCGAATTCATATTATTAGCAATTTTTGGCTTTGCATCATTCCTGATTAGATGTAAAGAGTTTAAGATGTGTACTACCAAGTCGCTGGATTCTAGCCAAACACTTACCACAGATGATCCTCACCAACGACATCTCATCTATTCAAATTTCATATTCGAGGGCAGAGAGACTGTGCACCGACTAAAGACACCTAAACAAATCATGTTCTTGTAAAACAAGGGTCGAAAACTCTATCTCTCTTGTATGTTTCATCCAGCAATAACTTGAATATAGTCTCGTAAAATTACCACCTGTTCCAGTTCTTTCGGTATCACCTGAATTATGGGAACTTCATCACATGCTTGAAAATTCAAAAAGATATTTAAGAAAATTTGTACGCCATTTGCAGAGTTTCGTGATAAGAAATCAATCGATGTTCCGGGTAATAGGCGATAGAAAGGTCAAAGTTCAATATTCAAGTCGTATTCATGCAGGATATGTACTTACATATAGCTATTATAAAGGGTAAGAAGAAGGCGTGGGAAGTGAATTACGACGGTTATAGACAGCCGACGGCTATTTCCATCGTAGCAGGCGATTTAGTGGAATTGGTGGGGGCACTAAGTCTGAACTAATTTGCTTATTAATATTTCACAACGCCGATCGCCCTGGGGGTTCGTGATATATCGTCTACCTTCCATATTCACCAGGTGGTATATCATTTTTTTTTTTATTTTTTCATCAGCATTCTTTGATTCATACGATTTCTTACACTTATCTTCTCACTATTTATACTCACGTACTGTTATTTTTGCAATCATTCCTCTGTGTAAGGATACACCTTCTTACGATCTTCACTTCCCTGAGCTAATGGATAATTTCTCGCGATCAGATTATTTCAGTTAATTATTAAATTATTAAAGCTACTTGTAACTTGTGGAACCGTAAACGTATAGGAATGATCCACAGGTATCGAAGGACTAAACAATCAACTCTCGAATGTTTGAAGTTTTGACATTTAAGGTGATACCAGCGACCCCTGAAGATGCAACCAGAACCATTGGTTAGAACAGGACACAACCAAAACTATTCCGAGAAATTACTCGAAAACAAAGAAATGAAATCGAAATATCGCTCTGTACAGACCTTCTTCGATCAATAAAGGTGTTCCGTGCAGAGCGATATTTACCTGTTCTTGCTTTATTTCCTAATATTTTGTCAGAAAAAATTGGGTTCGGGTTGCATCGTCAGGAGCCACTGGTATCCCTTTAAAAGGAGGAAATTCAGAGCTAACAAAATATTGAGGATGTGGATTTGGAATCGTTCTGTCATTGTTGGATAAAATAATGTACATTATTATTGAGTGTAGAATTTGCGTATACCAAACGAAATTCTTCTCACAGAATGACCACTGGTCTGAACTATACACGTATAAGGCGAGCTCTCTTATTAATATATCTCGTATATACCACGCTACATACTGTAAGAACACGAAATTTCGAGGCTAACATTACAAGATATATGATACGAATGTCTTTTTCGAGTAAAGAAATTAGCATTATAGTGGACGAGAACGAATAAATCCTCGTTATACGTACAACGCGTCCTTGTTTTTGTATGAGTATTTAATTAATAGCTTGTAATATAGTGTCTACACGTGTACTTTTTTCCTTTCATGTACGCATAAAAACATACGAACACATTCGGGCATAAATATGAATGTTATGAGTGGATTCAACACTGAATAAATACAATTAATTTTCGTACTTGACAGGTGTCTTCTTTCTTTCTTTCAGAGATGTGTCTTGTTACGTATAGATTGTAAGGCGAAGGCACGCGTACCTGTCTACGAAAGGTTCACTAAAGTTCATTACTAGACTTATCTTAGCACCTCGATCAATATTCTTCAACTTTCTAAACGAATCAACATATTTGCCAGCCCTGACGAATCTATTTTACCAATAATCGCAATGTTTCATCGCTTACATAATTTTTCTGAGCTTTTTCTTCGCGTGATTGAATAACATAGCCGCTACCGAATGATATCAATCACAGGAGAATAAAAAAAAAACACCAACTAAAAACACCTTGTCTTTTCTCTGAAATATCATGTAAAGGCTTTTCATCTGCTCGTTGACACGATTATATTTCGGAGAACAATTTTCAATTTTGTCAAAGAAGTCATTAACCTCCTCTTCTCTCACGGAGAAGAAGAAGAAGAAGAAGAAGGGAGGAGTATTAAAGTATTCTCAAAATTAGATCTCGTGTATTTGGATTTATATAAAAATAGGAATGAGTGATTTCAGACTGAGCTTGTCACTGTACTTTCCCATTGAATCGAATCCTCGGAAACGAGCCGACAGTTTTCTTCAGAGAAATCATGCTCTTCGAAGATGTGAACGAGCAAAGAAAATACGTGTTTGATAAAAAAAAATTATCTTCTAAAATTCATGAATAATGGGATCGAGAAGTAGAGTCATTTCCAACGAAATGTAGCGTGGATCGTGGAACGAATCAACGAGTGCAACTCGTGGCTTCCGGAAAGTTCTTTCACAGTTCCTCATCTTTTCACCCTCTTCATCGGAATAAAGCTGTAGAACATAGAAGGACGACGCGCGCCAGTTAACGTGCCATTTCACGTCACATCAAAGCTTCGCCACATTGTTGGCAAGTACCCGACACGACACACACAGTCGTTCAACCCTCGTCTCGTATTTAGTAGACTCTGTGAAAGAAAGATCATCTGCGGCTTGCAGAGGACCTGCTGAAAAAATAATGTTCATCTCTCTCATGCAGAAACAAAGTCTTCATCTAAGAATTGTTGTTGTATGCATTTATTCATGCTTCTAGGATTATTCAACTAGCTGCAAAGTTGATCTTCCGTATGTGAATTCCTTATCAATTTTTGAGAATTTAATTTAATCTCAAGTTTTTATGATTCCACAACCATAGAGAATATGCAAAGAAACGAGATCACTTTGGAAATAGCAATTATGAAGATAAATACTTTATTTTAATTGAATTTCTTCCATCCTTCCGACGAAATATAAGAGATATTGGGACGACAAAGTGAGAGAGGAGAAGTTTACGATGCTTCGTTGAATGAAAAAAATTCAATAAACCGATGCACATCGGTGCAATAATAAATACAATGTCGAAGATGAAGGGCAATTCTCTTAAATCGTCACGTAAAATACAACAGTGATATTTATAGGATTGCCTTCGACTGATCACCAGTACAAACAACGAATAAGACAAGAAATAACTGTTCACGAAAGGAATTATTTGTAGATGTTTTATTACTCGTGATATTATTTGAAGTTTTTATTGTCGTCTTGAAAGCGCGGCAGTGGTCCCTATGACCACCCAGGTAGCCGTCTATGAATCTCGATGGAAGGAGATGAACAACAGAAGACAAAGAAAAAGAGAAAAATGACAGAAGTCAAGAGATAGAATCATTCGGAGACAGCATCCACGTGCCACGCCCTCACTCCAATCAATGGTTTATCTTCTTATGGACTTTGTATCAGAATTTCAAAGGTGACATGGATATTTACTTGGAAATTTTGTGATAATCAAAGAGAGAAGGAAAATATTTCATGTTCAATATTCATTGATTCGTTTAGAAACCATTCAATTATGTTCTATGTTGTATGATTTATTTCAATGTGTGTGTGTTTTCATCCTTGATGAATGAAACAAACAAACATATAGAAGAATTCGACTATATGCCACTCCTTCGACGTTCGATACTCGAATTCATATCCAAGATTTTGTCCCCCTTTTCTATTCTTTTATCGTTTTTAACTGCTTATGTTTTGTTTTGAGCTTCACCGGAGTGGAATTGTAGGAGAAAAAGGTACAAAAGGATTCCCAATGCAAATAATTCCACACGAAGAAAAAAAAGGAGGTATATCCTTCCCTAAGAAGCAACAAGTGGATATAGGGATGTTCCCATTGCATGCCTCTTTCCTGTTCCGTATCAAGAGATTTCAATGCCACGATAAGCTGTGTGTATGTGATACAAGTGATACAGAGAATAGAAAAAACACTTTTGAAAATTCTGAGGATTCTTCTCCTTGTCTACCGATAAGTGGTATAAAATTACAAAGTTTCCAAACAATTTAAACGGGATGATCATGGTGTACGAGAAGGAATGATGTCTTGTGCATTATAAATACGGTGTATTCCTCCTGACTGTAAACTAGCTTGAGGCTGTAAACTTCATCCATGCCGACTGATCGTAAATTACACCAATATTTCCGCGAAATTCTAACAAGATTATAAACCAGATTGTAACACTCTTCTTCTTTGGTCATGGCTCAACCAGTTGGTTGTTCCTCCCCTTTATTCTCCACGTTGGGATTCTTATTAAGCGGCAGTGGTGATGTGGCGTATGTACATATATTCCCCCGTAGTATCGTATCGTCGCGTGTATGGTAGTATGAGTTGAAAGGGAAGAATCGAAGGGTGAAGAGATGGAAGGGAATGGAAGAAAGAAGGGAGAGAAAAGATCTATTTATAATGTGTTTGCGCATCTTTGCCGTGCCTAGACGTCGTTGCAAGCAGTAAATGTCGCGTGTATTTCATATGAAACTCCACCCCCTCACCCAGCCATTCTCGCAATGCCAATCTTTCTGCTTTTCGTTCCTTTGCCTTGTTTCGCCTCGTGATAATACGCCAACAAGCCTGACTGACAAAGTCTAAGCGGCAAGGGAGACTTTTGTATCTCGTTTTTCCTCCCTCGCTTTCTTTTCCTTCGTCACACGAGTGAATTGAAATCTATAAAATATATGCATGCTTTGATAAATTCTTTCTCATTTACATTAACGAACTATGAACTTCGAGGTTATATCTTTTCTCAATAATCCCAAAAGTGAATCCACCTGCTCTGAAATTTCTATCGGTAAATTTGAAATCGATACGTTATTCGAATAACTCCAGAGATTTTTGCACCTGCATGAATGTGTATGTGTATATTGATGTCATATGTCCGTGGATATACGTTTGTGTGTGTGTGTGTACGAAGACGATCGACCAGCTTGGCACTCCCCGCGCGCTGTATCCGCCCATCAAACCAGTTGGTAGCGGGGGTAATTGGTATATGAAACAAAATGTTGCATTTTATGGCTTATTGCGACGGGTTGAAGAGGTGCGCGGGTAGACGGGGGTGTGCCCAATCTAATAACGATCGGTTATGTCGGAGGCCTTTATTAACCCACGCGTACACAGATGTATGTCAGGCACAAATATATACGTACACGTACAACGCTCCTATACGTGTATCCATACTTATGACACGACGCGGAAAGGCAAGTTGGGCCGTGTATCGGCTTTGAAGGGGTTTCAGACGCGCGAAATGACTTTTCCCAGAATCTCGCGTGACGGCTCTAGAATAATCTACCAACGTAACATATTCCATACGTGAGAATTATTCTTGTTTTTTCTATGTAATTTTTATACGTAGTACACTGGATTTTTGTGGAGATACTTGATGGATTGGAATATAAAATTCTACCTACTTTTATTGAATATTACATGTATGTGTATGTATATATTACACGTTAGTGGTTATTATTTCATATGTGATATCGATCTGACGTGAAAAAGAAACCTTCCTTCCATGCAATTAACCTAGAATTCCTTCAATATTACGTTACATATAAGGGATAATAATTCATTTTCAGACCTTTATACTTCAAAATGTATATGGATTATTTCAAAAATTTATAGATTAGGATTATGATTCATTTCTTTCAAAGAAGGCTGTATGTACTGATTGTCAAAGTAAAGTATCTAATCAATCATTATTCATAAAGATTGTATCTTCGATGAGATACAAATCAATCTCCTTCTCAGAGAAAGAGCTGCAGGAGCTATTTTTTAGTTGCCATAGCTACTCACTTACTTAGCGGGAGCAGGAAGAAATGTAGCTACCGTAGCGAAAATTCAACAGCTACCATAAAGTATTTGATTATATCCAAATATCAACCACAAAACCCGTGCAATTACAGCTATGATTTCCTGCTGCGGTAGCTAAAAAATAGCTACATCAGTGAGAAAAAGGTGCTAAAAAAGTGAGTAGTTGTCACACACTGTCAGAAATATCTGGAAGTTTTTTTTCAATTACGTACGTGAAATCAGGTTCATATACTTTCTGCATTAAATTTATTGTTTACAAAAACATGAAAAGACTGTAGATTATGCCATAGTTTACATTAAATTTCATGTGAAATGTGCATGAAACTGAATTCATATACGTATTTGAAAAAAACTTCCAGTAAAAGCATTAAAATGAATGCAGAAATTTTTAACAGTGCAGCTATTCCCTTTCTTTCCGTGTGGAACTGACAGTGAGGTATAGAAGATATATTCATTATTCCGGATGTTTTGATGAAAATTTGCACATTTTATGCACTGTAAGTTGAAAGTGGTATTGCACTGGAAGAGATCCATCATCTAACATATTTAAACATCATTCCAAGTTTACTGTCTGACCACAACTGCAATATTTCTACTTCAAACATATGTCACTTATTGGTTAATTTTCTTTAAATAAGAAAAAATATCCCTAAATTTGTAGAAAAATCAGGAATTGATGTGTACTGGTAACGCTACATATAAATTTTTTTGAATCCATCACACTCCCCTCTCCAGCTCTCAAAATTGATAATAAATTTCTTTATCGTGCTTTACACGGAGAACATAATTCAATCCACGATGGAAAATAGTATGATCTATCTCAATACTATTCGTTTTCTGGGTAAAACAATCAAAAGTCAAGTCAAATAACGTGGAACACAAGTCTTCTCATTGTTAAGGGAATTGTTAAGAGACAGAAGATTACCAAGAACTGCGATTTAAAATTGAAAAAGTTGAAAACCTCCTTCATGGTTGGAATTCAGCTTTCAAATGAGAATGAGAAGGAAAATCCCCCTGATATTTTCAACGCTCGAACGTTACATGACGCTTGATGAGTACATAACGCCTTTTCGTATCTACCTAAACTCATACACAAGTAAAAGCAAGGAGGGAACGATTACTTTAGCTCGTTGAAGGACCAAGAAGCATGTAACAATGAACAGCAGTGGCGCTGTCGAACAGTGTATCGTTATTGTTGTTGCTCGATACTCATACAACTAACACACGAAACCTATGGCGCGAGCAGCACACGGCGGTGGCAAGACGGCGTCGTCGGCGGCCATTATAAAAATAACTGCTGATTGGACGCCCTACCAAGAAAAGTCGTAATCGCATCCTGAAATGCCTCTCCTCGCTCTTTGTACAGTATTTCCTTCTTTCTCTTCTTCTCCCCGTGAACACTCCTCGTTCACTCATCTTCTCTACGACTGGCAAGTTTCTCCGTGGCAAACAATGAGACATCTCCACCCTTTTATTCTCAGCATTTACCGGGTATACCATTTTTATTACATCCTCCTCTTCACAGACGGTGGAAGAACAAAACAACGGTATTCTTCATTATGGTTTAATATATACTGGTTGGTGACAATCACGTGAACCGATTGCTCCTTCATCTTCAACATATTATACCTCGAAACAACTGAAAACGCACTTGCTTCGACGACTCGAATCGTACATCCGTCTTGTATTGTAATTTAACTTTTATTAACCATACATAATTCTCTAATGAATTGCGTAGAAGTTTATGGAATGTACTATGAACGTCTAAGCTCGATTTCTAGTAATGAAATTTGGCATTGATAGTGTTCGATAAAACAGATCTGTAAAAAGCACGACAGACGGAATTTATTTTCCATGCAAAAACAATCCCTGAAAAACTCATGAGCGATCTTCGAAAGTTCATATAACAACAGGTACCTATATACTACTATTGGAAAGAATTATTTATGAAGTTTTCATGAACCAATCGTACCGTCTGAAACCTAACGTTTGCGTTTTATGAAATATATAGTACCCCATTTGTTTTAGCTGCTATACTCTCGGTTTACGAAAGGTACAGCCACTTGTTCTACTCTCCTGCGAGAACAAGAAGAAGACAAAGAGCAAAGAGGGAAAAAAACAAAACATCGTACTCCGCCCTTAGCGCATGGAGATATTTTTAATCGCTCGGTATTTTATTCTTCCATATTTTGCGCGTGTTCATAGCGGTGATTCTTCATCATAAAATCCTTACATCCTTTACATGCGGTTACAATACGAGCGAGGGCAAGGGAGAATAATAAAGAGGATGAAACAAAGAGAGATGTCCGAGAACGATGGGTGGATCGGCCGCCATTTTGTGCGCGAGAGTGCACTCTTGCTTTTATCGTTCACTCGCGCCCTACATTATATATACATGCATTTATATGTGTATGGGAGTTTATATATACGTGTATGGTACAACGAGGGAGAAGAGAAGCGGCTACGACGACGATGACGACGAGCATTTGTACCCGGTTGTATAGACCAAGGGGAGCTGTTGCTCGCTCGCGTATATATCAACAATAATTGCAGGGCCAATAATAAACCTGGAGGGGCCAGAGTACACGCTCGATAGCCCGAAATTGCTGGTTCCCCTACTCGTTGCGCGTCGTTTTATTGCTCCTTCTCTTCTCTCTCTCCCTGGTAGAAATGGCGGGTACCAAGTCCGCACCCTTCGTCGACCTCGATGGCGGATAAACGATCTAACTCTACCTACTTGCGGCAGTGAAGTTAACGTGAACGTTGTTGGCGACGCGACGTCGACGTCGCAAAGAAATCGTTCGTCAGCTCGTAAAGATTCTAACTTACACTCGAATGTACATGTGTATGGATGTTGTAACGTGTTTGATGATCGGTATTTTCACTTGTACACGATGAAATCATTTTGAAGAAACAAGGGAAGGATAAAAATCTGCACTGTTTGGGAATTCTCGTTTTTGAATGAAGATGCCCTATGTACAATGACACAGTTTACAAAATCTGATTTAGACTCACCCAGTTTATAGATTACCACGGAAATCAGCACAATTCGTGAACTTCGACGGTGATGAGCACGATTTGTAGCTCTCTTACGAAAAGTGGGACAGCTCATGTTTCCCAACGTGTATCAATATTGCGTGCTATTCTTCGTAAGATGCCTTCAACGGTGCTAATTTTCGTGAGAACTTGAGTTGTGTCACTTTTTGTAAAAAGCAGCGATATGAAATGAGTACAGCAATGGTGGATATTCCATTATTGAAATCAAACAGCTGAGCTCTCTTTTTTCAGTTTATTGACATTTGAAACTAATATTCGAATAACTCGAATTATTCACGATCATACATTGAGAGAAATTTCGAGTTGAATTTGGTGCTTCGTCACCGATGGACAATCAAATTCACAATATTCCATGGTAAATTCCATCGGAAAGTGAGTATGTACCTCCATTTCGATAATCCTTCAGTAAATTAAATTCTAAATTTCTCCCCACTGAGAAAAGAGTTTGTTTTTGACAAAGAACACTGGTGAATTATAAACAAACCGTCTTTGGGTCAAACATTATTTGATTAAAATAAATTTAGAATATATTTTTCTCAGTTTAGGAATGGAAGATTGTCAATAAAATTGTGTGATTTTTTTGATCAAACATGATACAAATTTAGTTTTCCAATACTGTTAAAGTACCATTCATTGAATTGAACATTCATTTCAGCTTTTGAAAGAAAAGAAAGGTTCTTCTTGAACATGAGAAGTTAGAATTATGTGAGGAAACTATGACAAATTTCTCTTATCAGTGATTATAAAATGGAGAAGAGATATGAGCTTAATATTGATTGGAAGAATATGACAGTGCATAAAAGTTTATAGAGTAAAATCATTTTTCAAATCTACCGCTGATAATTGATAAGAGCATGTTGCGTAAATTCGCGGATACATAATGAATCAAATGAGGTAATGAAATAGATATTATATTGATATTCATATTGCCAAGTACGTAAAGGAACTTAACTAATGTCTCAACTTCAATGTTCTTGGTATTGTTTGACCGATGAACAATTCTTTGATATCTTACGTTTTGAATAAATTTACATGCGAAGTCATTATGTGTGGAGAATCAATATTGAAAATTGTTCATGAGGTTTTTTTACGATGGGAAGAACGTCAATTTTATCGATTCACATCAATGTTTGAAATGAAAATGGAAATTTCAATAATTTAGTGAATAATTAGATGGTGACGACGGGCAATGGCTTGGGTCAAGCATGGCAGGCAAGCGTAGACGATCTGTATTGAATCAATGTTGATTAATAGCAGGGGTCTCGTCGACACCACGAAATGAATTTTTTTAGAATGAGTATTCGCGCAAGTTTGTGCGAGCATTGATTTGGCTTGTATCATTTTCACGGGAGGTGTCAAAACTGAAGCTCGTTCTCTGCTGGAACGATTGTATGATTTCAAGCCTCAATTCAACATCCTTCCAAGGCTCCGCCAATGTTCGTCAGAGCTGGGTCGGTCTTGTGTGATGTTAACAAAGGAGCGCTTCGGGACTTCAAATCAAAAATTTCATAACCCTAGTAGAAATTTGATCAGGCGTTCCCTATTTTTATATAAGGTCCTGACCAGGTTAGAATCCGGAAACCGTGAATAAGGAAAATCTTATTAGGCCCTTACAAGGCATTTATCTGATTTTCCTAATAGGATTCAAATAGGGTTGCAACGCAGGGGTACAATAGGGTTCGGATTAGACTTCCATAAAATCGAGCGAAATAGGGAAAACCGTAACGAAACCTGATGAAACCTGGTATTTTTTCATCCAAAATTTCTACTAGGCAATGTATAACGAAGTAGTACTATTCATAAGATGTTAGAACTACTGGATTTACGTTTAGAAACTTAATTTTTCTCATTCACTTCACTTTTGCTGTAATTTATACTATAATACAAACAATAAACTTGTGAAATTTACAATTTGAAGCCTCGTAGCACACGATTCTTGTGCCGTGTATAGAGAAATCAAAAATTTTCCTCTTTTTTTGTCAGCTTATAAGACTTGGCGTTCGATGATTTTTGGCTTGTTATTGACAACTTTATCAGCTTGTACTCTTTCCATGTGTCAACCAGGAGCCTTGTTTTCAACCTTACAGCAAGGTTGAAGTGTATATACGCCACTAAAAGTGGTGTAAACAGAAATTCTGGAAATCAAGCATTCATATCAAAAGGATGGAAGGATTGTCCTGCTTGAATGATCTACCACCAAGATTACCTATGATATGGAATCTAATTTGGTTTTAACATTGTTAATATTCATCTTCCAATGAGTAAACCCCTCGAAATATCTCTGGAATGCCTGAGAATCTACCGATGATCTGCCGTTTATGAAGTTTTGAATGAAATATCTCTGAATGATTGTATTCATCAATTTTGAAACCTTAAAAAGAACTGAAAGTATAGCAATCTTCGAGACGTTATGGGGACGTGTTTGAATAAAATAGATGAACAACGAATGATAAAACTAAAAAATTTCCAATCTAATTTTTTTCCTAATATTTACATTCGTTTGGATTTGATTCATCTAACACTAAATTCATTCTATAAAGATGAGGTGGTACATATGTGCATCCATATCATCCAACCGAATACAGTTGAAAGCTCGTAAAGCCACTTTACGTTTACGTAGTTTACTCCTAAGAGTGATATTTTCTTGCGAGGGCGCGCGAACGGACGAGTATTCCCCTTGTTAACACCCCGTTAACGCGGAATACCCAGAAAACCATAAAATTTGATCGCTTGAAACTAACCTGTACAAAAATTTCTCCAGTTTATATACGTTTCATGCTCTGATCGTAAGTGATGAATTTTGTAAGTATGTTCACTCCTCGGTAGAAATTGATCCACTGGTACCAGACTTGGCTAGCTACTGACCAATTGGTTCGGCTAATCACTGGTTAGAAAAGCGTTACACCACTCAGATCAATAATGCTTGGCAATCATAACACTCCCTATGGAATACAGGTATTTTAACAATTATTGATCGAATGTAGAAAAAAATGTATAAAGACACAGTAGCCCGACTGAAAATTATGCACAGTAAAAAGTAAAACTTACTTCCATTATGAAAATTAGTTCATTTCAAGATGCAGTCAAAATTAGCTGATATCAAAAAAGACTGAATTTCAGTCAAGTTTTCGGAGAAGCTGCAGCCACACTCAGTCCGACTTTTCACATTGTGTTTCATTCGATATTTCACGGAAATCTAACGAGGATAAACAAAATCAGGCACATATCTCCAAGTGAACATATTTTCAATATTTTATATATAATTTATATACTCCAACATGTACTCTCTCAAATTTTTAGAGTGAGATTTCATTCTTTAGCCAGCCAAATGTGAGCCTGTCAAAATTTTGAGTGAAATTTCCACTCTTTTAGAGTGATATTCTAAGGCTTGAGGTTAGAAACTCACAGCCATTCAAATTTTAGAGTCAATTTTTCACTCTGAAAGAATGAGGGTTCACTCGAAACGAGTGAAAATCCCACTCGAAGCGGACTGGCTTACTTCTGAGACTTAGTGGAGTGGAACACGTGATTTTTCACTCTCTCAGATTTAGAGTTTACATAGGATGGGGATGGGCCCCATCTTGTCAATATAAGCCCAAAACTGGGCCAGAGTGGGGCCAGCGTGCGTTAGAATTCATACACGCTAGGTTAATATACTTTACATATAAGTTATATATAATTTTGAGGAGCGTTCCACTCGGGCAGTGATGATAATTCATTGCATTTAAATCAAGACGGTTTTCGTCCTTTTAATTGAGCTTTGGCCTGATTTTGTTCAGAATGTTGAGTAAAATGAGACCCCAAAGAGATGTTCATTGAAGGAGAAATTGAAGAATATATATCATTCAAGTTTGATTTCATTCAACATTCAGGACAAAATTAATCTAAAATTCAAATAGAGGAAAACAAACCGTTCAAATTTTTTGACTCGGGTTATTTTCACGGGTTTTAGTATTTTCCTCGGAAAAGCTCTGGAAATTTTGCACCAACTTTGACGCTGCCGAATGAATTCCACACTTGAAAAAAAAAGGCATATTGAAAATCCGAACTCACCTCCAATTTAAAACGTCTCATGAAAACACCGAAAATAAATTAGAAATGCATTTATGAAAGTAGAATTCATCATGAATTCATTCCTCAAAGTGATCTTTCATCATGTGCAGCATGTTTCAGTATCAAATCAGCCCTGCTAACATCAAATAATGAGGATGCAAGTTAAAATTCATTCTGAATATACTCAATTTCATCTAATCCACATTATCGTCAATAAGGTTACCCTGAATATTCCTCGCTTCACCAAGAACTGACCCTAGTAGAAATGCGACAGGGAATTCCATATTAGAAGCATGGCCCTCGTAAGGCTGCAATAGGGAACTCCTAATTAAGGAAAACTTTTAATTACCTTATCAGGTCCTGACATGGCATCCTGTTCAGGACCTTACAACAATGTGACGCAAGGTTGTTCACAGGTCCCAATCAGATTTTCCCTTTCAGTAACTCAGACATGGTATTCCTATCAGAACCTGATCAGGATTGCCTTGACTCATCCGTATTTGAATTTTGAGGTAACTGTCAAGATATCTTAATCAGGACCTGATCAGGATAGTCTTGACTCATCCGAACGATGATTGTATCAAACAATTCACAATTTTCACAGGACTCATTAGAAATTTACCTGTCTTTTTTGAATGTTCAACTTAGGTCTATTTGGATCATCAATAGAATGTCTTCTGTTGGGGGAGTTTCAAAAAGTTTTATGAAAAATCAATGACATGAAAATTAAATTGAATGTTAGAATAAAGCTTAGATGAGGTCCTGATTGGGAAGTCATCTTCATGATCAGGACCTTGTCTTTTCCCTGCGTTACATTTTTGTCAGGGCCTTATCGGATACTCAAGTCAGGCCCTGAACAGAAATCAGGCATGCCTGATCTGGACCTGATGTTTTCCGTACCAAAATTTCTACTAGGGGAGCTTTGTCTCAATAAACAATGCCGAATCGAACCGAGCTTCTTCAGTTATCCAAGTTGGAGACTGGAAACTAATCGAATTTTTCGGTTTTTTAGTCAGAAGTTTGAACTAAATCGTGACAATTCGAAACTTGAACTGAACTTTTTTAAAGCATGGAGTTAACTATGACGGTTCAAGATTCGAAATGAATTGAGCTCTTTCTGCTACTCGAGTTCGAATTGATTTGTGCTGTATCTATTATATATTTTATCTATTCGAATAAATACTCATTGCATAGAGGATGAATGAACATTTATTTGTTGCAAATATTCAAATTCGATGTAAGAGATTCGAATGGTTCACAAACCTCTATTTTGCTGCAAACGGGGTTCACTTCTTTGAAATTTATAAATTCTACATGACACTCGCTACGTTTGCGAGCGCGACGTTTGTCGTATAAACTGCTGTTTAATTTAGTAGGAGTTGTAAGAGACAATAAATATCTCATTGTACATAGAGCAGTTTTAGATTCCTAATGCATATTAATGCCCATGAATGACGTTCATCTTATAAAGATTAAAATGTTGACATTTATTCATAATTGAATCTCTTTGTATGTAAAATTTATGATACAAAAAATTAGTCATCAGTGGAACATATTAATGGCAATGATGAAATAAGCATAAATTGTTCAATTCCTCACATTAAAAAAGACGTTTATAAAGAATGTTGCTGAAGTTTGAATCGTTTATAGAAACGAAACGGAAATTTGAACTGAAGAAATCTATTGAATCATAGTTATTAATCTCCTCGAATTAATACCTTGGAACTGACAACATTTTTTAAAGAATGCACTGCATGATTTTGGGTTCTTAACAACTAAATATTCTGTTGTTCGATTATCAATTCGTTCCCATAAACGATTCAAACTTCAGCAACATTATAAAGGTCAATACGCATTAGCTCCGCTTATATGCTAATTCTATGCAACTACCAAACAATTTATTACAATCTGCAAGCACTATTCAATATAAATATATAGACATGGAAACGTAAAGAGCACTCTTTGGATTAATAAAAGATTTATAACGCAGTTATAAAAATATGAGCGTACCGAAATTTCACTCCAAATTGAAAACCCAAAGCAATTTCTTCATACACTGAGAAAAATGTGTTTCGTAGAACTAGCAATAAGGGCAATGCTGACATTTTATAGTTGAATATACAATAATCCTTGTTCTTGTAGCAATATATAGTCTTATTAACAATAAAATTGTGAATTCAGCAATTTTATTGCTGGTTGATATGTGAAAATCGTAAAAATATGACCGTTAACATTGCTGAATTGACAATTCTATTGTTAACAAGACAACATGTATTGCTATAAGAACAAAAATTATTGTATTTCCAACAATAAAATGCCAACAATTCTGTGATTGCTAGTTCTACGAAACACATTTTTCTCAGTGTATGAAAGAAAAATTTATGAAAATTACTATGTTCATAATTGTTCGCATAATTATCAGGAATCAGTTTTAGTTTCAATCCAATATTCCAAGTTCAATCTTGGAAATGTACTTCATATCATCGCATATTGATGATTTTCACTTATCGCTTAGTTGTTGGGCAAGTACGTAGCAAAGTTTCGCCTCTTTTTTCGGAGCTCCAGGGACCTTAATTGTCAATCATCCCTGTAACATTTTATATAACATTCACATCTCATGAATTATGCTGACGAATCTATGCAAACTCTTCCCCACCTCATGGATCTAATTTGATTTGTTCATTTCCCGATTTGGAATCTTCTAATGAGTCTAGATTTATACAAAGTTTTTTTGATAGTCGCTTAAGCGTGTCACTCCTTGGCAAAACTTATTCTGTGCAGTTTCAGAGAAAAAAGTATAGTTAATATTCGATTCAATGAAATAATTGTCATTGATTTCTGTAAATCACCTGAGACCATAAATGAATATAACTGCATTGTCATCTGTGTATAAATATATGATTTATACACCGATATACACCATTAATATAAAAATATTCAAAGTTCTGCGTACGTAATAAAAGAATGAGAAAAACATGATTCTTTTGCCTTTTAGGTGGCTTGAAATTTATTGTATAGACTTCCAAGATCATTTACTACATTAACTGTTTTATCCTTCCTTCCCTTTCTTGTATCATCCGATTGGTTTTGTACGTGTACACATAAGATACCTCCAACCATGTATAGGATCTGTAAAGCGTCGTAAAATCGGGCACCGTTCGCGTGATCGTTGCGAATTTGTTATTGCTCTTGTTAACGCCCCCTTCTAGTCCCACTGTACTGGATAAACCTCGTAAAATTTTAGAGGTTCATGTTGCTTTTACCGTTGATATTCGCGTATATAAAGTGTTTTAAGGAATAAAGAAGAATTACAAACCAAAGGCAGAAGCGATCATGTTAACGCAAAAATCAAATATTCATTCGTTCTTCGATCGAACGAAACACGAAGAGAATGGAGAATATTTAAAGGTTACCGAGGAGTTTCAAATGAAATCAGTTGAACGGTTTGCTTTTGTAAATTGACTTGAGTATTTAGTATTTAGTAACATACGCACAGGGATGAGGATTCTCAATTTTATAAGTTCTTGTTTGATCATGCGAAAAGATCGCTTCGTGTTGAATTTTGTCATTGCGATGGTGCAAAAAGAGGATTTATTATTCGTTGAAATTTCAGTGATAATTCGTACGAAAGGCAGCTTTGTCTATTCGATTGGGAAACAATTCCCAGAAATTCAGAAGATAATATACATGAATGATATTTTTGGATCTTCTTTTCTATTTTGTGTTGTATTTTGGAAATCAAAATGATTGGAGCTGTTTCAACAAAATAATCACAGTTCCTTCAACTGAAAATTTTGGTTAAGATCACTGATATCTCAGTTTAGGCAACTGAATTTTTCTATTCAATGTCGGTTGTCTGGTTGATAGAAGAAAAGAATAGGGTTTCATAGATGAACGTTATCTATTCAAACTTCTTTTGGAAACAAAATACCATTGAATGAAGAAAAATGTGTTGTTTCGACACGTACACCACACAAGAACCATCTTGAAGTCACGTCGCGCGGGATATTTCAATAACATATGCTTAATACTTGTATGAGGTTTGCCTAAGTCAACGTATGTTCATCAATGTCATGTATAATTGGAAAACCTCCAAGTGATTTTTCTTATGACATTCTAACGCGAATATAGTAGATATATACATTACGAATATTCATTATTTTGTAATCGATTAGAAATTCGATAAAATATAGTTTACATAAATCTAATCATATTTTATAAACCTTGCATTATTTGTTCTTTTCAAATTTAGAATTTGGTACAGAATTCATATTAATATTTAGTGTTAAAAATTGATAAGTGAACTACAGTGAAGAACTTGTGTTTTCCATGTATTCAATTTTTGTTTTTCTTATTGTTTCAGGGACGCCTATCAATCGATTACCCATAATGGCAAAATCAGTATTGGATTTATACGAGTTGTACAATTTAGTTATTGCCCGTGGTGGTTTGGTTGATGTCATCAACAAGAAACTTTGGCAAGAGATTATCAAAGGCCTCCATTTGCCATCGAGTATCACTTCTGCTGCATTTACCTTACGCACTCAGTGAGTAAACAATTGTTTTTTTTTTCCAAAAAATACCTTTTCAGAACTTTGCAAAGATGACAGAAGAAAATATCAAAACTATTAATTGCTACAGTTGAAGTTTGAATCATTCGTCGATATATCGACGAAGTATACTTTATCTTTTGGAATTCACTTCAAAGCGATTCTTTCTCTTCTCTTCTTTTCTTATTTTTTTATCAACCGCGGATACCGAGAATACAATATTCCGTGTTGTAATCCATTTTAATTTCTACTTTTGCAACTGCTGGTATGAGAGTTTATATTTAATTGCCACCGCAATTACGTCTTCAAATATTTGTGCGAATTTTCTTCGATTGCAACTACGTGTGAATATCGAATGACGAACGTGTAGGATTTCTTCACCGATAATTATTGTATTTGATTATCGTTGAAGGAATGAATACGTGATCTCACACTAGAAGTTATCATCTATTAGCCATGCAATCGAACCTGTAAACGTGACAGGATAGAATCAAAGTTTAGACTTCGCATAGTTGAAAATCGTTGTTGCAGAGCAATTGAGATATCAAGTTATTTTCATTGGAGTTTTTGCGATTATTGATTTGTAGGAGAAAAACATTATACGTTGCAACATAGGTATCTCTGGGAGTCTTTCACTTTCTTGATTGGAAAAATGCATTCGAAGAGAATGTGAATTAGGGGAACGAGAAAATTTTATCCAATTATTATTTCCAGCCAATGTGTTCCAATTGTAGAGAGATGAAAATAAAAATGATAGAAATTTGTTATCTACATCAGCTCTTCTTTTACATAATACACGATATAGCGTCCAATACATCCTTCGCGAAGTTAACTTAGCAGTTATCGGGATGATGGATGTTCCGGTTAGCTACCGAACAGACATTCTGTCGCATGTGACGCGGAAACTCGTCGTAGAGTTGTTTTCTCCCTAATTCGCATCGCATCGTTTGTGCGTAATTCATATCAACCCATGGCATACTTATAATGTGTCATGCATATCCTTTGCACTCTGGCATGGATACGTATAAGATTTTGTCTACTTTTCCCTCGTTGTTTCTCATTCCCTGGTCCGTCTCTTGTTTCAATCTCAATGTTGAATCCCTATTTAGAATTCATCATCGTTTTCTTCTTTTTCCTCTTTCTTTCTTTCTTTCTGTCTTTTTTTTTCCTCGCCCTCGAAATAGATATAAATCTTTGTCATGATCGGGGAAGATAAACGAGCATCTAGGATTATATAAATCAACACTATGCGTAGACTCTGCATCTGTTGGGATCTGAATACATTGAAAACACAATACTTATGTTCTTTAGATTATTATTCAGTTTAAATGAAAAATGATTTGTTCGAACGAACGAGGATATCGTTCTATCAAAGCTATTTTTGATGAAGAATCCTCATATTATAAATGCGTTAAATTTTCTTTTCTGGTTGTTCGCAATATTTATATACGATTAATTATTCACATTTTTATAATCAAGATCATAATCTTCGTTATACCATTTTCATAACCTCAACACTCTCCTCGATACCGATCTGTTCGAACGTTGGTGTTATAAGGCATTAAAAGCTGTCTTTCGGTTGGCTGGTGGAAGACAAATGGTTTGCCTGCCGGCGTGCCACAGCCTTATCCAAGCTCTATCCGCAAAGAAGTCTTATAAACCGCAACGTTTTGCTCTCAGAGTTCGATCGTTTCTCAGGATACGTTGCTACACACCGCACGTTAATATTCTTCTCTCATCTTCCGTTGGTTTGATTCTTCTTTCGTGAAACGTTCTTCGTATATTTTCGTTTCTCCACATGTTAAACTATTCTACGAGGGAACCGCCATCTTAAGTACACAAATAAGGTTTCATTGGTCGTTAATGATGATAACGTTATCCAAACACACAAAGAAGACGTAGATGATTTCTTTTTTATTTTCTCTCTGTCTCTTTTCGAATTTCCTTTGATCTACCGACAATCATCGGTACTTTCTTTTACAAATACTTAACACACTCGAAATTTTTTTCTTCTTCCCATTTCCCTCGATTTCCCTTCATTGACTCTCAAACCTGTTCCAACACTGTATACTTCTATCAAAAATCTGTGTAATATTAAATAAACAATATTTGAATATCTTTGATTCAACATTTACTTTATTCAATATCAACGTGAACTTTCAGTGGATTTCCTGACACATAAATTTTTGGATATAGAAGAGTTTTATACTATGAAACTTCATTGGAAAATTTTATTGAAAATATATGTGCATGAGTGCATTTGTGTTTGAGTCTCGTTGATTCTCAAGGTTACGGTATTAAATATTCACGATAATTTGATTTCACCTTCAACCATCATTCTTGACATGCTTGTGCACTTTGTGATTTACATGTTATAAGTATTTTGAATAAAAGGTCAATTTGCATACGTTCTTGTAGATAACAATGTTGTTGTATTATTTTACACGTCGTCAAATATTTCTTTGGTCGTAGAATAATATTTATTTTCAGTATCGATTGTATAAAATTCTTTTTCTCTACGATAAAACGAATCTAAATGGGATACACGATTTTCGATTGAAACGCAATCGTTTGACAGACCACGCAGAGATTTGTCGAATTTTCTCCATGGGTTTGATCATTCATTTTATTGAAAAATTTTATCGAGAACAAATCAAGAAGATGATTTTTGAACTCATACGCATGTATAAACGTATAATATACATACATGCGTAGTTATAATTTTGCAGTGTACAGCCGTAGTCTATAATTCGCGGAGGCATCGTTGGGTTCGGTTTTTACGATTGTCTGCCAGACTGCAAGCGAAGTTTAAGTCCCTCTTTCGTCTTTACATACATACATACATACATACATATATATGTATAAATATATACACACACCCAGACTGGCATATTTTTCTTCGAGACTCGAACCGTGTTTTCTGTTCGTCTCAAGTTTTAACATCCACGTGTATGTATAACACGTATACACTGATTTTATACTCATGAAAGATGTTTCTAGTGTGTGTCGAAGCATAAATCTTTCTTCCCAGGTGATAATCAAATTCGCGCTGTAAAGCCAGTGACCGGATCGACGTTGTTGAAGACACTCGTCAAAAAGGTGAAAGAACTGATCCCACACCTGTGTAATGATGAGAAGGAGAAGAAAGATCGAATTGTAACAACACGGTATTCATAAACCTTCGACGCCATAGAAAAGATATATTTCTTCGGATCAACCTTTTGTTGAATATGTTGAAAGATTTGTAGGGCAAGGAATGATCGGAAACTCGATTTCTTGTGGTTTTTGGAATGCGAAATTGAAGCACTCTTGATGATTGATCAGAGAAATTTCTGGATACATTAGAAATATTTTCGAAACGATGTAACGTGTTTTGGACTTCTTTTTTATATCTTATGATATACTATGAGAAAATTGCTGAGATTTTACACATGGCCTGTTTTGGCACGGATATATGCCAGTCATTGCCATTTGCTCAATGGATATTAATCAATATTGGCTCAACAATGAATTATTATGCGCCAGGGAATAACTGGGGTTGAATAACAATGAATAAACAAACAATACTCGGATTGAAATATGTCCTCGCATGGAAAAAAATAATGAGCCATACCAGAAATGAAAATTTTCCCTCTGGGAATTATTCTTTAGCTGCCACAGCTACTTACTAAGCGGTAATAGCGAGAAATGTAGCTACAACAGCAGAAATTTCATAACCACATTATTTTATGTGCCATGAGGAACTGTACACTGGTTTCTGAACGTTCTGAAAACATATCCTGATAGTTATTGATTAATTGGTTCAATGAGGGAATTGTCCACGCAGAAAAATATATTTAGAAAATTCCCATAATTTATTGAGGATCAGCGCCAGTCTGTGATGAATGAAATTATTTACCTGAATACAGCTTTAAAAGTACCATAATTTCTTTTAGAAATACGTCTAATTATGGGACTTTTTAAAAGTAAATTCAAGTGAAAACTCTATCTGTCAGAGACTAGCGCTGATCCTCAATAAATTATGGGACTTTTCAACATATCTGTTTTCTGCGTGTGTTTTTATGAAGAATAATGGAATTTTCCGCCATTTCCCTTAAAAAAATTTACTCCAGTCTGACCAAACGCTTCATATTTCTTTCAATCTCTTTGGGAAAAATAGAGCGCTTTGATCAAAAGGGCGTGAATTTTCCTGCGCACTGTAAAAACAAATCCTGTAGACTGGAAAACGTATTTATTTGTCCTCTCTCTATAAAATATTTATTTGTAGAAATTAAATATTCAATTAGATGCAAAAACTGATTAGTTGTGGCGAATAAATTGTTTATTTAGAAGACCAAATTATTTGGGGCAAGCATTCCATTATTTGATTCGAGTAAATATTCTATTAATCTTAAGAAATATTTTATGCAATTAATTGTAAAGCAATTCACCCGATCACAGTTGGTAAAAATTCCTAAATATTTGGTGAATTTATCACATTTTTCGGTAGAATTATCGGAAAATCGGTACATTCGGCATATTTTTTTGGTATAATTACCAAATTGTCAGTAAGTTTCCCGAGTTTTTCTTCGGATCAATTGCCAAGGGGTTTGAATCCTCTACAAATGATGAAGAATTCTATCAAATCATTGTCAAGAAATTCGTATCCACGAAGAAACTTCACTGTTACCATTTTTTGGGAGGAAATCCCACAATTATATTTTACAGTGCAGGTGGAGAATCGTTCGTGGATTGCGTTTTACAGAGGGATGTGTTTGGTTCTGCATAAATTTTGAATACTCTCCACATGTTCACCAATTCAAAATATATTAAATTATACATTGTCAAAAATAATTGTTGAATCTGGTCTCAAAAAATGAAGAATCATTCACCATGATTTAGCGAACTTTCTCTTCACTAGTAGAGAATTCGGCACTCAAAAAGTGAAATGGTTTCTCAAATTAGGGGAACAATTGCTTTATTCTTTATGAAAAAAAAAACAGTTCCCTTACGATCAGAAAACAGAATTCACCACTGGTATGAAGGAAAACTCCCCATATTTTTCATTGTGTAGTAGTCACTCTCCACGAGTATATGCAGGATATCAATCGGCGCCGTTAATTGATGACATGAACGATTCTGTATATTACACAAACAAGAAGAGCGCAATGCCTTCTCAAGTGTGACACCCTCGTTCATTCTACGGTTCACCCTTGTGAGGGGTACTTGTGAGCTACAACACAAATATCACAAAATCGGTTGATTTCGCAAGAAGGTTTTATTGCACCGAGAAAAACGCATGGGAAACACCCCAGGTGAAAAAATTTGGTAGAATTCTTGTCAGGATTTGGTTCTACACAACCATTCTCAATCAATTATATTTTATGTTACATGAAGGTCATCGAATTTGTGTAGAAGCAAATCCTCACAAGAATCCTACAAAATTTTCTCAACTGTGACGTAAGATGGATTACTATTATGTGTCCCAAAACTGAGGGAATCTGCTTTACAATTTTGTTACAGTATCCTGTTCCAATCCTGTAATGAATTGTATTTATCAGAGAATGACAGATTTTGACAGTTTTCCGCAACGTATCGAGGTAGATGGAGAAAAGAGGAGAGAAATAATCTGAAAGAAGGAACTCATTTTACCCATTTGTGCGGTATGAAATCACAATACAAATACAAAATTGGGAAAGTTCTTGGTCTATGAAATGTGTATCAATGATTGACGGTGATTAATGTTGGTATAGGGTAGATTTTTCAGGGCTTTATGAAGATTTTGAGAAAATTCGCTGAATTATTTTGACTGGGAATATCAACGTCATTCATTTAAATTTCTCTTCCCGTAATAATATGTAATTTCTAGGCTACCAATTATTCAACTCCACAATATGAAATATACGTTTATAAGTGTTCAAAAGCTGAATTATTTTATCACCAATCTCAAGTGATGTTCACTGTAAAAAAATTCCTTCTAAAAATTCAGAGAGCGTAAAAAATTACAGTCACTTCCTTCTGGATTTCTAGTAGATACATTTGACTGAATTTTAAGAAACTTCGACGTATTCTGAAGATGCACTTCATGCTAGGAAAAAATGTCTCTAAAATATTAATTCTCCAATTGAATGTATAAAATTTTCAAATTTACAATATTCTGCAGAGGATTGAAACTGTCAATGCTTTCTGAATATTTATCTGTCTGCGAGGTAATTAATCGACCACTGAATTGTTCTATTGGGTATTCTTTTATATGCGTAGTTGTGGATTGTAGCCAATTCAGAAACTGCCCACCCAACACAGTTTGCCACAGCAACGTAACGGCGACAAACAGTTTTGTTACTGGTGATGTGACCTGTTTGTTACAGGCAATTTCCTGGTTGGTAGTAATTTCCCACTCAACGAATGTAACCAGGATGTAACCACCACATGGTAGATGGGACGTCGTTATATCTCTGCGACGATGGTGTTACGTAATATGTAATAATCTTACAAACATAATTTGGTTAGCGCCATGATGCCCTTTCCGTGTTGGACGACGAGATTCATATTCGCCAATAACATTGAATAATGAATTGATGAAATATTTCACAAAATTTTGCTATGAGAACCTTAATTCTCCCTTAAATATGTTTTCTAAACTATTATAAGAAACAATTATTCGTATCTATATTCGTGAATTTTGTATGAAATTCGAATGTTACAAATTTGATTACTGGGATGTTGCAGTGATTTTAGAAAATCACGTGTTACGTAACACCAAGATCGCAGAGATATAACAATGTTTCATCTGTGTTGTGGTGGTTACATCTTGGTTACATTCTTTGAGTGGGAAATTACTACTAACCAGGACATTGCCTGCAAGGAACAGGTACATTACCAGTACCAAAACTGTTTGTCGCTGTTACGTCGCTGTGACAAACTGTGTTGGGTGGGTGTGTTTTGTTTATCGATAATGGGACAAAATTCACATGTACCTGATTAGAAACAATTCCAAAATTATATATAATTTATACATAATTACATATGGTTTATATATGATTCATATACAATTTTGAACATTTTCCCATACAGATATGGAAATTTTAACAAGAATATTCTGGATCAAATCAAACAAAAATTATGTTGAAATGAATAGCTTCTGTAGTTTGTCACGTTCCCATAGAACACGTTTTTCAGATCATGTAATTATTGTATTAATTTTGTTTTGTATTCGATATTTAACAATATTTCTTCTCTTTGTTGAGTTTTTTGTTACCTCTAGCTATGAGCGGAATATGTGAAGATATACGCTTCATGAAAATGTCTCATCGTTATATTTGATTTATGTATAATCATTAAGCATTCATTCTAATGCAGTGCATGAATTATTAATATTCCTCTTCACTCACAGGTTACACTGAGTTATTATTAATTTACATTCAACCACTCTTCCGTTGACCTATCGTGTTTTTTTCTGAATTTGACTTTGTCCCTTTATAATCTCATCAGACATTAATTTGAAGTCAAACAATATACGTCACATGCATTTTACAATTGAAGCTCCGTACTTTGAAATAGTGAAATGTGATTCGGTTGTTTCACTCTTCGCTGGAACAATAAATGATTTACAGCTAAAAAAATCGCTGTCGTAGTTGTAAAAATGGCTGTGAAATATACACGAAGCCAAAAAGATTAACCCCAATAGCCGAATTTGATACCGTGAAATACTGAATTCTTTACTGTGACAAAAATTTTTATACTATAACAAGCAAACAAAATAGAACTCCACTTGTGTGGAAAATGTTTCAGAATTATATATTATTTCTATATATAATTATATAGAAATTATATATGATTTTGACCATTTTTCTACGTGGAGATGCAAATACTGTAGCGAAAATTTCAATTATTGTATAGAATTTTAAATTATTAGAATGAAAACTAGCTGTTATGATTAATAATATTGAGGATTGCAGTAGAAAATTGCTGTCATAGTAAGAAATTTTGCATGACATTGAATGGAGTATGATGCTGTTTTAATTTTGGGTTTTTCCTTTTCCCCTCACAAACAATTAAATCACATAGTTTGTTAACTATACGGTAAAAAAATCTACTACCTACTAAAAGTGCCTACAAAAAAAAACTAGCCGAAAGAGCAAGAACAATGATTGACACAACTACATATTTTTGCTGACATGAACAAATTTGTTAACAGAACTAACGTCTTAGCTGCTGGAGTGAATATTTTTGCAAGGAAAACAAATTTCTTTGTAGGCGCTATAGTAGCAAACCATTTTTCTACCGTGTAGGTTACAGCGAATTCTAAGAATGCGTAATTCACATGCGACATGAATTATTATACAGAACCCTTAGCAAAGTGAATTCTTTTTTAATCGAGTTTCCCCTGATAAATCGCATGAATCGTTTGTAGTATGAGCAATATTGTCCCTCAAGTGAATATACACGTAACGTATGGGAAACAACATATTTTTCACATATACCAATAGTTTGCTTCGTCGGCAATACAAGCGAACGTCTGAACCTTCGTTAACGAATATAAATTAACGCAATACCGTAGCCATCAACACCTCCGCTCTATCGGTATCACGACTGGTCAATATGTAGGCACAGTCCGGGGCTATGAAACATAGAGAAACATGTGTATTGGAATCTTTATTACAAATTTCTACCAGGAATTTTTCATATAATATCTAAATGTGTTGTTTTTGTTGTTATTTTACAGGTACATGAAATACCTCTATCCGTACGAGTGTGAGAAGGAACATTTGTCGACACCCGTTGAACTCCAAGCCGCGATAGACGGTAATAGACGGGAAGGACGTAGAAGTAGCTACGGCGCCTACGCTGGGAGCACAAGCGGCGACGGTATGGTTCAAAGGAATCCACACACGCCCAACTCACTAGCCCTACACGCGCAAATGTCACCACTCTCTTTGGTTACGGCGGTGGCAGCATCAGGTGGTCAACATCACGGGCCACCTCAGTCGTTGGTGAACGGAAGCACCGCACATACACCGCTACCACATCACCCGCATCACCCTCAACATCCCCAAGGACCCTTAGGTCAGCCCTCTAATGCTGGTAATTATTTTATTTGTGATGAAAAAAATCAAATCGGTTCGAATTGAAAACACATATTTCATCACAGCGGTATCCAAAGAGAACGTTGAAAGATAGAATAAAGAAAAAATGAAGAATTGACAATTCGGTGGAACGTATGCCAAAGGTCTTCTGGTTACACTCAGACTTGTCATATTATTACGATTGATATATAATCTGTGATAATAATAACTCGTGAACCACGATTCGTTCTGTCATTCTCTTTCAATCTTGACGTAAATTTCGTGGAAATGTCTCATAAGATGAAAAGCTTGAAGGAAAAGAAAGAGAAATGTTAGGGAAGAAGAAGGAGGGAAAAGAAAGCGAGGAGGGGAAAAAGAGAAAGAGAGGGAGAGAAAGAGTTTATTTTAAATCGGTAGTTAGGGTCTTTGGAGGCCTCCCCGGAGATGATGATGATGATGATGATGGTGATGCGAAAGAGCGAAGGAGGCGTAATTGATTGTACGATCCTACAGGAGACAGGCGTTAACGGATGACTTTCGCTAACGAGCATTCCTATATTTTCTCTATACCCCATTTGTGTGCTTCTTCCTTACTCGTCTTCGTCGTTCAACCCTATGTCCAAACTCTTGATCCCTTTGGTTTATCCACCGTCACTCTCTTATATATACCGTATCATTTATATTCTTTGACTTCATTTGTTCTACGATAATCTTTCGTTGATGGCAGATCATTTTCACATCAATGTGAATCTTCAAAAATGTTTGTTCCTCCAATTGAAATTTTCAATAAAAAACGATCAAAGTGTATGGTTTTCCCGTATAGGTCATTTGTCCATACGTCTGATCTGGAACGTTTCTCGAAATCGTTCAGTCAACTTAACAGCTCCCCTCTTGTCTCTTTCTCTGATCTTTGGGTAGAACTGATGGACCGATGCCAATCAACGAACCGGCGCGACTTCAATTTGAACGCCTCACGTCGACGCGCTTCTTTGGGCCTCGTAATACGAATAAACATTAAAAAAGCTGGGTTATTGAGGTGCGATTGACGTTGTCAGCTGTTCGATCGATTATTTCACCAACATAATTAATCATCACGTGATATTAATATCCAATAACGAAACTATAGGCGGAATCAAAATATTCTTTCTTATTCGTAGACTCTGATTAATGTGTATCCTGCCGGGGGTTTTTCTTTTTTCATTTTGGTTCAAGACTTTGACCGCGAATGAGATCAATGGACTTTTTATTTATAATTTCGTATCGCAAATGAACCCATGATTCTCTATTGTGTTGTTTTCTATCCAGTGGATTTTAATTTTTTCTAGTTTTTATGAGAATCAATAATAACATTGGCGGGAAGAAAAAATTGAATCTAGACTGCTCTAACCAGTCATCACAGTTTCAACGTGTATTTTATTACAGTTTAGCGAAATTGAAATGATATATTCTTATTTGATTATTTTAAATACCGCGATGTATTTGATTGAAGAAAATAAATAGTTTAGCTTCCTATGTCAATTCTTTAATTGCCGCGTACAACGAGTACGTGCCGTTACATGATATACAGTTTTATTACAATGTTGGGAGAAGACGTTCCTGATGGAATAATTACATTCGTAATACAGTATCGAGTCAACTAATCACATACTTTATTGCATTTCACGATAGTCAGTCTGCTTAAGAAAACGATTGTGCGATATAATTATCTTGAAGGCATGAATAATTCACCATGTACGTTGATATTAATTTTAATTGAATGTATTTTATATTTCACAGGTCCGATCCCTGGTATGGCACCTGCCGAGTTTGAAGCACGCATGGTCGAATACGTGAAATTGTTAAATAAAGAACTGAGGAGCGCAGGAGCTGGTACACCGCCTCCGATGATTCATAGGCAAGGCAGCGCTTCACCTCCCGCCACAACGCCACCTAGGGATGGAGCTTTTAGTGCCCTTGAAATGTCCCGATTAACTCTTTGGAATATGTATAATAATAACACCCTGTACCCTGGAGTGGGTCACCAACCACCTCTTTCTCCACAAACTTCACATTCGCCAGTTCCTCAAGAATCCACTCCAGAGCCACAAAGAGAAGCTCTCGATCTTGGACTCAGGTGAGAGAGAACAATATTTCGCTGAAAATTCTTTGAGCATCAGCCCATAGAAAACAGAAGGATTTTGGATTATCCGTCCTGTAATAATTAGTAGTAACACCCAACAATACTGGCGAATCTTGCAATAATAAAACTGAATCATATTGATATGGTTTGCAGATCCTCACCCGCGTCATCATCACCAAATAGACAAAGTCCTCCTTCAACGAGCAGCATACAACCTAAAAGAGAAAAATCCCTCACACCTGGACCTCCCTCGGCCAAAAGGTTACATCCAACTTCAGAAGATGAACACCCCCCAGAAAAAGGTGTTTCTCATTCCCTTGGCACACACATCAAAATCTCTAATCGAGGTGAGTAGAGTATTTTGAGTATCAACTTTGAAACACTTCATCCTTCACCACGTGAAATCCCGAGATATCTCACAGAATTGTATGTTCCTCATGCCTGATTTTATTCTCTTGTTTTCCTTTCAGGAGACGGGAGAAAAGGTGATAATTCTTTGGTAGTGAGTATGGAATTGAACGGAGTTATGTATCAAGGTGTTCTTTTCGCTCAAAACGACAGCGAAAATACAACGACAAACACAACAAGCAACAGTAATACAAAAACGTCGCGAAGCATAGTTTCGTGAACAGCGCTGTGAAGAAATATTTTGAAAATCCCTCATTTCTTTCTCGTTTTAGTGGATATCTCGATATTTAATGATGATTTCAACGCAACTCTTTGCAGCAATAACGTCTGTCTTGATATACTGAATCGGAGCAGTCTATCACACAGGTTCGATAGGAACACATATTGAATCTCTTCCATTAGATCAAAGATCGAATAAAAGTATTTATGCGTGCCGATATTTTTTATCTTCACGTTGATATGTTATTTATAATCTTGCGAATAACGAAATTCGAATCATCTTATTATATGATTACTAATAATAATAATAAAATGATTAAGATATAACGAATGCAAACGTGAGTTCAGTCTCTTTTGTGATTTCACGTTCTCTTAGTCGGTTGAACAATGGAAATTAATCATGATTTTCATGGAAATACTGATATAGATATTTTTGAAGAATGTTATTAGTCAATAGCATCGTATACGTACTTTATATCGAATAAAGTATCGTGAAAATTTGTGCAATTTGAATTGAGTGATGAAGGATTGTAAATGAATGAAATAATAATTTACGAACAACGAATGCATTAGGAATATTTTTTTTTTTTTAATTGTATATCACGGTATTCAATTGTTCGCGATAGACTGCTCGATTCTAAATTTTGATCGTTGATTCACGTAATATAGGAATAATGCGTGTATGGATCAGAGTGCAATGAGAGTGAGATAAACAGATATGTCCTCGTTGGAAAAATATATTCTCAAGGTGTGTTGTTCTTTCATTTGAGATTCTACTAAAATTTGTATTGTTTCAAGATGAATTTCATTCTCATTGACAATTTTTGGCTTAATCTATTCGAGAGGAAATATTGTTATCTTCATCAAAGGATTCCTGCAACAGGAAGTGCGAATTTTAATCTACGTTGATATTTGAGTTTGTAGTAATTAGAAAAACAATAGTTGGAAAAAAAGAACTATTTGAACTTCCTGTACAAAAATTCATACTTCTGCACTTTGATTGTTATCTAAGGATAACTCGGATGTATGTTTACAAGAGTTATATGTACAGTTCCTTGCGGATTTGTTCACGAAATCACTCAGAAATTTCTCAGAATCTCGAATGATCAATAAACAGCCGAAATAGTATTAATGTGCCAGAAATGGATTTCTGGTAGTAATGTCATCTTCTATTCACCGGATGGAAATAAAACACCCTACTTTATTTATTTCCCTCGATTTCCAAGTGATTTGTAGGATGACAAATTTATATCCAGAGATATAGAAGTTTGGGGATGAAAATGATCCTCATCCGAATTTTATAGCATTTTAAACAATTACGTGTACATTATTTTTACTTCGACCAACAATATACTTATTAGTACCATTGTGAATGTTTAATACGAATTAATGCTCCGTTCGCTACGTCGTTTAATTATTAAGAGTGTATATAGTCATTTGTAGAGTTTCAACGAACTTTACACGAATCGCGTCAAGTTGTTTTTATTTCTCGCGATACGATGCTGTTTTAATGCAATCTTCTATTTTGTACACAATCGAAGGGGTTTCAGTTAATTTATAGTTTCATTTACATATGCAACCGAAATTTATATGAAGTTTACAAATTTTATTTTTATCATTTGTTAAATTCAATTCTCGTCGTTCAATCAGTCCTCGCGTCGAAGCGTACATCACTTTCCCATCACATTTGATGATTTCTTTTTCTCTTATTCTCACTATACAAGTAACGACATGGATATGATTAATATAATTATCTTACGATCTAAATTCTCGCAAGTTCTTGGAAGTTCCAGTCGACATTGATACGATTAGATGAAAAATAAAATCCAGATACGAAATGTTTGGCGATATTTTTCATTCAAATATACATTCATTCTAAATCTCTTTATATTCCATTATTGTTGAAGATTTTGTAATATTTATCATCACATGTCCTATGTTTTTATAGAATATTTTCTCCATGGAGGAACCCAATTCGTGCACAAATTGTGTCATAACAACGATAAACATCCATCATCGTATTTTTTCGTATTTTGATTTTAGTTTGCACCTGGTTGTCGTGTCACAATGAAAGAATCCTCACATCACGACAGTTCGGAACGAATTTTTTCTGAATCCATTAGGAATTGTTGTGCTATATGGTGGAAACATGATCCTCAATCGTAGTTATTAGAATATTTAATATAGCGAAAGTAAGATATTAGCTTAATCCTGTTACAACGAAGATGAAAATGATTATGAATAACGAATCGCTGAGACGTTGGAGAGATCTTGAAAACAAAAAAATTGATGATTGATGCAGATATAGATTGCCCTAAATTATAAATATTCAAAGTGAAGGGGAGAAGAAGAAACTGTTTTATTGTTTATATAGTTCGAAGGTTGGCCAAAAAGACTGTTTATATAGGACGAGTAATTACACTAGACATTATACCTTCTTATATATGATTATTAATAACGATATTATCGTCATTGTCAATATTAACATTATTATGAATATATGCTATAACTATTCCTATATTATTATATTGTTAGTATTATTCGCGGCTATTATTATTAATCTTGTTATGGTGTGAGAAAGCGAGTGTGTGATCATTTTCAATCAAAACAAAGAAAGGACAAAAGCAGAAATCTCAAATCAAATCAAAGCTTTTTGAATCCCCGTTGGAAACGAGAATGATATCGAATTGATTTTGATAGAACTACAATAATCCTTCAAATCCAATCGAATTGAATCGTTTCCAACGAGGATGGTTTTCATAAGAAAAGTCAGATGAATCATCATTTCATTGAGTTTGTACGTTCATTTGCATTCTTTGAATTCTCAAAAAAGAGCGAGGAGAGATTATTGTATAAATTACAATACTAATGACAAATAATGATAGATCTGTGGTACAGACTTGTAAACAAAAACACTTAGAGGAAACAGATATTCTTAACGGTGTATAAATATCTGTTGGAAGAGTTGAGATAAAATACAAATACTTTGGTGAAACATGTCAAATACTTCTGAAGAATAATAAAAATACATTCGGGATAATTTGTTTCCTTTTTTCTACGAGTATTTGTTTTTATACGGACATATTTCAAAGAGGTGTTTTTTACAATGAAATAATACTGTGGTAACGTTAAAAATATGCCTCTTCGTTAGCACGAATGAATTTTTGTTAAGCTCATTAATGTCTTGTCAAATATATCGTGTAAGACATGATGCAAACTTATAGCATATAAATGTTGTATGAAAATTCATGGAAAACAAAACCGAAAACGAAGCATACCAATGACTTCATAGGTTTGTAGTCATACGCGATGCTTTGGTTTGTTAATTGTGATTTTGATAGGAAATTTATATAAGGCGATTAGAACGGTTGAGGCCACATCGTTCTGTGCGCCCCTGCCTTCGGCATTTAAATATATCGATTGAATGATGAATTTTCTTGGACATATAAATGGAATGCACCACATTTATGAGCATAATAATTATTATAGCAATGATTATTATAAATGTTGTATATATAGACATGATTCTGTCACTGAAATAATGAAACAGACGCTGATGACATTTCAATATCGTAATAGTCTTCATAAAATAGCGCTTAGTTAATTATCTGTAAATCCATGTAAACGTGCTCTCACGATCATGAATAAAATTGGCATTACTTTTATATGAAATGTTCAACTTCTTTGCTGTGTTTCTTCAAATATGATCATTATTTACATCAATTACTTGAGAAAAGTTATGGGTAATTGCACAATTTGTGGGAATATTTCGGGCGAGCTGTTCAAGCGGCTTTAATTTCCTTCGTGGAAATGAAGCGTACAACTAAGGGTGCAAGAAAAGTGCTGGCAAAGTCAATCAAAAGAATGTATAATCCGTAATGCGTAGAAGGCGCGCACAAAAACGTTTCAATGGAATTTTTAGATTTGCCGAGCACAGGAATTGAAGTGTGCTTGGATTTTTTATGAATATTTATCGCAGTTTCTGCTGCAAAGTTTTGTTTACTTCGATAAAGATTTTTTCAATCGACTGTCTTCAGGGGCGTCTTTACGTTTTCCCCGCCCAGGGGCTGATAATATTTCGCCGCCCCCAACCTGAGCTGAATTAATATTTTCAATCATTCTCTCAGGTGTATTCATGTTATTTGGAAACTATGATACTAATAAAACTTTGACACACTCAACAGGATTAAACATTTAGCATTATAAACTATTGGTAACCTACATTTCCTTAATCGAAAAAAATATCGGAATTATTGAATAAACTTATCCATCTGATCAGAAACTTTTATATAAGTGTATAGGATCAACGAGTTACCGGAATTAAAGCTCTAGAGGTGCCAAGATCGAATGGTGATTTTGAATAAAAATTTCAGAATTTTTCCTCAAATCTGAGAGTATTTCTTAAAATTTGAGAATATTTCTGAAGTTTGTAATAAAGATAAAACGGTCCATATTTCTGTTGAATTTTACTTGAAAATTGATGACAGATTCTGAATACCTAACAAAGAATAGAAAGAAAATATGAACTTTCCAAAAGTCGCACATTAAATTTCACAAATTGTATTTCAGGGAAATTCTAGGAAAATCTTCCCGTTGGAAAGATTATAACGATATGCTTGCCGATGAAAAGGGAAATGCGAACTTGTGAAAAAGGTTAAATTGCTACCTGGAGAAATTTGTTTGAATCAAATAAAAAATACATAATGAAAATTCATTCATTGAAAAAAAATTTCATTAATTCAAAAAACTTTGACAGCAGATTGATACGTAAATTATTTCCGTGAATTTCCGTCGCACAGCAATTGATGAGAAAATGTTCTTATTATGAAACACTATGGATTTTGCAACAGGATATTCATAAGTAAACCAGCAAGTCCTATGAATTTCTGTTTATGATTCATCATGTATCCCCATGAACATACATTCATGAGCAGAAATTCATAGGACTTGCTGGTTGACTTATGAATATCGTGTTGCAAAATCCATAGTGTTTCATAATAACAACATTTTCTTATGAATTGCTATGAAACTTGAACCAGGGTAAGGAATAGAACAGTTCAAACAACCATACACGGCGGTTTGATGAGTTCATGCACAAATCATGTTCAAATGTATCCAACTTCCGTACATACACTTTAAATTCCAATGTTTTATTTTGATACACTCAGAGTTTGAAGCCTGTAGCCGCTTTTAAAACGCTTCAGAGCATGTAAATATATCCATAAAATGGATTACATGTTCAATTATCAAATACTTAATCTGAGTTATCAACACATTTGTATATTTTTAAGTGTTTAACAAGTGAGTAAATGATTTAAATACTGTGAATATATTAACATAAAATATTTGAATTCACATTCTCCGCTCCCTTTGTGCTCGAACGCATTTGATAACTGGAAAAAAACTTCTATAATTCTGCCGCCCCCTGAAATTTGCCGCCCTGGGCTATAGACCCTTGAGCCACCCCCCAAAGACGTCCCTGACTGTCTTCTGATGGAAGGAATTTCTGATCACAACATAGATGAAGTTATTTTGGTTCTACCGGATTTACTGGATTCATAATGGCAATTATGAAAGAATTAAATTCCTTTATGTGAAGAACATATATATATTGTTTTTATTCATTTCCAATTTGTTTCAGTTGAGGACCTTCGATATGTCATTCATCACAAAAAATACAAAATTCAAATACAACAGTGATTATAAAAAGGTTGCTGAAGTTGGAATCGTTTATTGAGACGAATTAGTAATCGAATAACGAGATACTCAATTGTGAAAGATCCAACATTTTGCAGTACTTTTTTAAGCGATAATCTTGTGGGTTTGGATTTTCGTTTCGTTTCTACAAACGATGCCAACTTCGGCAGAATGATTGTATTAATTTTAGTACATACATTGATTTTAATCTATGTGGTAATCACATGAATGGAAATATTACATAAGAAGTTTTGAAAGATTTCAAATTGAATCAAGTGTATTGTATTTTTATGAAACATTATCGGGAATATAATTCACTGTATTAATCTAATGAATGATCAAACAAAGATGTTTCGAAATTCTCTACAGAGGAAATTTTTCAAGAATACATCAATTTCCTGGAGATTTCTTGTAAAAATTCTGAAGACTCATTTTCTTAAACTATGAAGCAATAACAAGTGCTGTGAAAATTCTGAACATTTGTTCATCCGAGTAATTTGAATTCGATTAATTCTTTCTAAAGTTTGAAAATTGATATCTATGCCAGATTTGATACATTAAAACAACCTCAAGTGTAAAAATCAATCCGAACGTGCTATACAGTATATATTGCATGTTTAAGAAATATTATTTGCAGGGTGATTTTGAACATTCATATAACATTTGCAATTTTGACTATAATATTTCAGGAACCTTGGTAAAATGCTTATAGAATATGTATAAAACTAACTTATACCACATGGTTCTTAATTACATTGTACGTATGAAGATATATTATACACTTAGAGCTCTATAATACATGTATTTTGACTAGGAAAGAAAGCATTTAAAGTTCCAGTACAAGTTTTGAACGTAACATACTTTTGGAACTGAAATTAGTAATCTGAAATTCCGATTTCCATGTTTTACAAAATCAAATTCACTGCTTGTTTTTATCGGAATGAATGAAATAGACATATAATAATCAAACTTGAAAAATAAAGAGTTCATTAAGGAATGGAAATTAATACTATAAAAAAATTGATGATTCATTATAGAATGTTACTTATGTTATTGGATGAATCACAGAATTCATTTCGAAACTTTTAATACAAGAAATTAAATTATCCTTTTCATGTTGATCCGCAAAAGAATATTCTACAGCTGCTTTGCATAGATCTATCAAGTCAGTTTTCTCGAGGGTAAAAGTAGAGCCAACTATTTCAAATTCCCGAGAAAGTGTTGTGTTGAATACTCCTTTATCATCCGTCTAGAGAAAAAAGAATTGCATTTATTAGTTTGATGCGTTCAAAGACATTTTTATGTCGTTGAAGTTTGAATGGGTCATTGAAATATTATCGCTTGTTTGTGTTCTTTGAATTGTGAAAAACATGTTTCGAATATGCTACAATAGTGACCTGGAGTTGAGATTTTTTAAATTATATATAATTTATATATGCATTGTAGTAAATTTTATACAAATTATATACAATTCTGAAAATTTCTCCACTTGGGATGCTGGTTGTTGAATACAATCGATTCTTCACTGTTGACAAAATTTGTGAATTTAATACACGAGATTTGAAAACAATTAACACATATATATTTGTGTTTGGAATCCACTGTAGATTCTATGAGAATTCAAACCAAATTTCGTATGAAAATCACTTGAAACTAATATTGTGTTTTAATTTCCATAACAACTTCCATAACGTTGATAAAAGTTCAACGTATTCTTTGTGAAAAGTAATCGATTTTCTCGAAAATCAGCATCCCTGCAATGAAGGAACGAATTAGTGGTGTCAATCCGTGGAAGGATGAATTGTTTTTCTTATAAATAGAGATCAATTGTGTTGGAGGTTCAATATCACTAAAACTAGTTCTATGGTGGAATTTATTAACAGCAAAATGTTTCTTTGGGACGTTTTATAAACGTCACCAGGAGCACGTTGTGCTGTCTGAGTTGTAGAAAATTCTATGGAGTGACGATTTGATTTTTCTTATTCTTGCAAATAATTCTTTTAATCAACTACTTAATCTGAAACTTCCATTCGAAACAGTTATCAATATTATTATCATTTATAATATTACTAATTTGAAAATATCTCGTAAATCTGATTGAACTTCTTATGAAATTCTATGGAATATTTGAAATAGAATAAATTCTAGAGACCGAATTTTCTGATTTTAGAATTCTTACTAATGTTAATACTCACACCAATACAAATAGGATGTTTGGCTTCATACAAATATTTGAAATGATGACTCTTGTATGATGGAACGGTGTTACATTTGACATTCGACGTCAAGCATACCTCTGTAAGCAATAAATAACATGCATGTGAATATCCAGCTTCTTCATTACCTATGCACAGAATATTTTGTAATGTTTCTCACCTACTGGAATTTTTGAATTGAGTAAACTCTCGAATAACTTATTCGATCCTTTCAAATTTGGATGAATGCAAGTACAATGTCCCAGTCTATCCGGTTTTAAATTTAGAATGTCCATTACCTCAGTTTCGTTTGGAATCTGTGAATAATTTGAGGAGAAGATCAATATATTTTTACATCAGCAGTATTCATTTAAACTGTTGATGAAATTCCAGAAAATCATTCCTAGACAACGCAAATTGAAGTGGAAGTCATATTGCTTGGCACATGACGGTTGTTTTATCTCGCAATTTTCACATAATAATAACGGAAGAATTTTTCCCCCAGAGAACAATGTTGTTCGTCGTCGAACATTGCAGGAGCATTCAATCGACATTCAACAAACGCGCGGATATTTTTACGTTCATTTAATCTCTCCGGAACATACGGAGGTGTGGAAATTATTAGAATAATTGTGATTTCCAAAACTGTTCCAAGTTTCCTCTGAGGGAATGGGATCATTTATGGAGTACTGGTTTTATCTCTTGATATAAATAGTTCTTAAGCCCTCCACTTTTGAACGAAGGAAATAATATTCCATGATTACTATATAAAGTTCTTTTTCATTATGAGCATCTTCATATGTCTTTAAATAACTAACAATGTGCAATATTTTGATATTGGGAACTGGTGTTTCATTATATAAAATTTATATACACGACAAGGAATGATAGTTGAGTTAGGATGAAACCAATAAAAATCCCGGTCGGTATTTGTTGTTAACTATTCTAAATTCCCAACGGGTATCTATCGTCACATACTGTTTAGTTTGAAATCGAAGTGTTGAGATCATTGGAGTGAAAAAAAAGATTGGAAAGAAAAATTGTTATAATTGTTATTACCTCAGAAATGGAAGGATGAAAAACTATGATATCAACAAGACAAAATAGTACTTCCCCACAGATAAATGCATAATCTGAGACAAAAGTTGAAGTTATTTTGGAAATAACAATTATTCTAATATTTTTCACACCTATGTAGCTGAACATCATATAAGGATGTTATGAACTTGATTCTCTTAGGGTTTATGCTTATATAATAACTCCACAAACCGGTGAAGAGCATTTGGTTTCAGGTATAAGTGAATATAAAACTTTTTGTACGGAACTCAGCAAACGAATAGGCACCATACCATCCGTCATCAAGGGTTTCCACGTACACGGAAAATCGCAAAACAAGAGCGCTTCATTTTCGAATAAAATTGTCCATTATTGTCTTTCGAACCGTTATTTTTTGCAGGTTCATTACAGATTTACATGAACTCGAAAGTTTCTGTCCGTTTTTGTAAGAAAATTGCGAGACGAAAACTCAGTGACTCAAAAGTAAAGGCTCATTTCCTTGCGTCCGAAACCAAAAACCTGTTGGGTTGAAATTTTGTTTACATAAATTGAATATTCTACCTCTGCACAGTGAGCTGCGATTTTCAATCCAGCTTGCCTAGAAATTTCCAACAAGTCCAGAAATGCACTTCCTTCGGATGGATCACCGCTCAGATCAATTCCCACGACGGTTTCTGGATGCGTTCGAATTGAATCAATGGCCAGTTCAATATTTTCTTTCGCATTTTCGTAGCCATTTTTTCGATTAACTGATATCAACAGCTTCACGTTAATAGAATACTTGTATCTACAATCACTGTAATTCAAGTAATGAACATCTTTAATTGAGAAATATACAATAAAAAACGTATATGAGAAGTGTTTCGGCGCTGATATCAATTTAAAAGAGCAGAGAACCTCTTGGGTGAAGTTTTTTCAACCCTCTAATTTGAAACATAGATGATATCTTCTGAATAAAGTTCACTCCGAAATTCGGTGATACATCCAATAAAATGTCAGACTAATAAATTTATCAATGTTCTACATTTCAATTACTTTATAGCTTTCAGCACAGCTTCGACGTATTGGTTTTTGGTCATCGAACCTTCCACAGACCTAGGCGTCGTTCTCAATTCCAAATAGATCACATTATCTTCCATGAATTCTTGAATAACATCGCAAGTGGCAGTATATACAGCTTCTGGAGTTGTTGTAACGGCATGTGCTATATCGAACATTTTGAAACACCTGTGAAAAATAGCATCATGAATATAATGTTGTTGCAACCGTTATATTTTGCGGTATTCCATTTGAAATATTTACTTGAATATAATTTCTCCAAAATACTTTCATATTTTCGAAATCTCGCTCTATACAGCATTTCTATAGAGAGCGGTTCTGTACAGAGCGGTATTTTGAAAATATTTAAGTATTGTGGATAAATCTCACACGAAAGATTTGGTCAAAGTCCCGGCCCTAATTTCCCCCTTAAAGCATCCCTTTATCAATCACAAGCTACACAGAGCAACAAAATTTGGCAAGTTTTAGTAACAGAAATTAGTACATACTTTTCCGAAGGATTTTGGTGCGCTGAATCCGAATCGGGCTGCAGAAATGGTCCATCACGTCAGGTTTCGGAGATATTTCAACTCAAAAGTGTAAAAAACACCGTTTTTCGGCATATTTGAAGTTACGGTAAGTCAAGAAGTAATTTCTTCCTACAAAACTAGTGAGTGCGTCTGAAAGTATGATTCATTTTCTGCCAAATGCCGTTGAGTTTACTCGAATATCTTTTTTTTTCATTGAGATACAACAATTTGAAAATTGTGTTGTACCAGATTCACTGAATACATGAACACAAATTTCAAATTGTCGTATCTCAATGAAAAAGGAAGATATTTCAACGAACTCAACGGCATTTGGAAGAGAATGACTCATCCTTTCAGGTGCATTCACTAGTTTTGTGGAAAAACATCACCTCTTGATGTTATCTCACTTCCAGCATGTCAAAAATTTATTTATATATTTTATTATAAATTAATTTCATTCAAATACACTCATGACATACTACATGAGTGTTTCCGAGTAAAATTGATTCGAGCGGTCTTCCGTACGGCGGCGCTGAAATCAGTCTTTGGCTTGCGTTTGAGTCAATAGGTGAATATGCAAATTTCAAATTGTCGTATCTCAATGGAAAAAAAAAGATATTCGAGCGAACTCAACAACATTCGGGAGAGAATGACTTATACTCTGATGCGTATCTATTATTTCTTTGATATTCAGGAGTTCCAAGGTATTTTAATGTCAATTTTGAACCTGCGAATCTGAAAACACTGTTTTTCGACATATTTGAAGTGATATAGAATCAAAACGTGATTTTTTCTCATAAAACTAGTAGATGTACTTCAAAGTATAAGTCATCCTCTGTCGAACGCCGTTGAGTTTGCTCGAATATCTGTTTTTTTCATTAAGATACGACAATTTGAAATTTGAGTGTTCACCTACTTACTGAATACATGGGCACACAAATTTCAAATGATCGTACCTTAATGAAAAAAAAAGATATTCGAACAATCTCAACGGCATTTGGAAAATCATGACTTAAACTTTAGGGTACACCTACTAATTTTGTGACATCTGAGGTTTCTGTGATATTTTAACCTGAATTCCAACCTAAAACTTTGAAAAACACTGTTTTTTGACATGCTTGAAGTGAGATAACATCAAGAGGTGATGTTTTGCCACAAAACTAGTGAATGTACCTGAAAGGATGAGTCATTTTCTTTCAAATGCCGTTGAGTTTGTTGAAATATCTTCCTTTTTCATTGAGATACGACAATTTGAAATTTGTGTTCATGTATTCAGTGAATCTGGTACAACACAATTTTCAAATTGTTGTATCTCAATGAAAAAAAAAGATATTCGAGCAAACTCAACGGCATTTGGAAGAGAATGAATCACACTTTCAGACGCGCTCACTAGTTCTGTAGGAAAAAATTATCTCTTGACTTACCGTAACTTCAAATATGCCGAAAAACGGTGTTTTTCACACTTTTGAGGTGAAATATCTCTGAAACCTGACGTGATGGAGCATTTCTGCAGCCAGATTCGGATTCAGCGCACCAAAATCCTTCGGAAAAGTATGTACTAGTTTCTGTTACTAAAACTTGCCAAATTTTGTTGCCCTGTGCTATTAATTTGAATTTTTGTTGATCAACCGTTGTAATTAAACAGGATAACTCAAACCGTCGCGTCGTAAATATATCGAAGACACGAATTCCTTGGAATCGAAATTTGGAATCAATCTTACTTCAGAGTTTTAGCAATCACCTCGGTACGAACTTGAACGCCTCGGATCGGCGTTCTCAGGTTCTAAGCCGTTACAGTGATGGGAAACTGGAAGATCCTGATCAGTTCGAATGGTGAAAATGAAAAATTTCTATAACTTGGCAACTAAGAGCAATGGATGAACTTGCGAGTGGGGAAATCGATGAGTCTTTTTCCGTATTGGCTACTGATTTGGTGGCCCATTCTTGAGATATTTGCAATTTTTAGAGAATCTTGAAATGCTCATAATTTTAAAGACTAAGATTCCAAATTTCGCAAGGGTTCCATGTTTTCAATAGTGTTACGACGTTTTGAACTACCGTGTATATTCTCCAAAGAAATCTCTCAAACTTCATTCGAATTTGAACACGGAAAAATTATAATCCTATGGTTATGATGATTCTGAGTTTTATGAATTAGCAAATTCATTCTCATTGGTTTCTTTCTTATGATTAACTCATTGAAACATACGATGGGCGATGCGTGATAGTATCGATTGTTACTGTGAAATGAGTATTGAACCTTCATCGAGATTTTATGAAAATCTATACTGAAAGAAAACTAACATGGTCACAGAAACCATCCTTGAATCATTAAGGACTTGTGGTTGCAGTTACCTGAAATCTGGTCACGATAACCAGGAAAACAAAACAAAATCACGTGAATTTGGTTATTGCAACTAGATCAAATGGTCAGAGTCAAAATTCACTATAATGCCTGGTTATGAGAACCAGATTTTTCTCTCAGTGTACATGAATTAGAATATAGTTACTAATTACGACATAGATGGACCCCTTGTTATCAGTGTAAAACCAACGAGATTTTCCTCTTTTGTTACAGTACGAAAAACTTACGCGTCTAACGAATTGAGACGATTGACTTGTAGACCTGGCGCATCCTCAGTCACGTTATGCATTTTTCGCAACTTTGTCAGAGTCTCGTGACTCAATGATCCGTTCAGATGTGCATGTAGTTCCTGCGCAAAAAGGGAAATCCATCAGATGTAGTCCTAGGAAAAATCTATATTCATCTTAGCGATAGGCGATATGATAATATTAAAACACAGGCGATGTTGACAGTAACGATATTTGATACAACTCAATACAAACTGGACAAAGTTTTCATGAAAAATATTGATACTGTGAAATCCCACCTATCACTAATTCCCATAGGCATTCTCTTCTCCTTTCCAGGAAGGTTATTCTGTAAAGCTGGTAATAGGCTGATACGTGTCTTCTCTGCTACTTATAATGAATTGTCTATCCTCCCGAATGAGCTTGTTCAATCAAGCCTTCAAAAAGGTGAATTTTATATACATTCAAAGACGAATATTATAGATTACAAAGTTGCAAAAACAATTCTGAGTTTCATATTTAAATTCTCAATGGAATTTGCAAAAAATAAGATGAATTGCAATATACCTACTCAGGATAGGCGATGTTTTTATACAATTTGTGTAAAGTTTCGATCTATATTTGATAAAATTCAATATAAACTCGCAAAATTTTTTATGAAAATTTCGATACTGTCAAAGTATCACCTATCCCTAATTCTTCCACGATAACTTTTCATGTAACACTTCCTTAACAGCACATTCAGCGATGGTTCCGTTGCATCACTTCAGTTTCCACGTGAATGATCACATCTACTAGCTCCGTGGAGTCGACATGGAGACAACGGAGAAATCGATGAATGTCCTGTTATTGGGGTTATTTGGAGGAACTTTATAGCGTTTCATTCTTTATATGCAAAACAAAGGTGTTGAAAAGTGAGCTCATTTTCAAATTATAATAGAAGAAGAACTATCCCAGATGAAGTGGGACAAACAGTATGGATTTATAACATCAATTCATTATAATCACATGCAGAAAGTTGTACCAAAATAATGTACACGGAGAAAAATGCAGCTCGAGAGGATAGTAATCTTTAATAGAAAATTGGAGAATATTTCTTAAAATCTGAGAATATTTCTTACAATCTAAGAATGTTTCTTAATTTCGTAATAAACATAAAACGGTTCAGATTTCTCTTGAATATTGCTCGGAAAACAATGAAAAATTATCAATACTTAACAAATCATAAAAACAAATGTGAAGTTTCCAAAAGTCGCGTATGAAATTTCACAAAGTAAAAAACAAAATTTTGGAATCTTATTTTCAAATTACAGAATTTTGTTATTCACTTTGTAAAATTTCATTCGCGACTTTTGGAAACTTCATATTTGTTTTGATGATTTGTTAGGTATTGATATTTTTTCATTGTTTTTCGAGCAATCTGAACCGTTTTATGTTTATTACGAACTTAAGAAAAATTCTTAGATTTTAAGAAATATTCTCCAATTTTCCATTAAAGATTACTATCTTTTCGAGCTGCATTTTTCTCTGTGTAGGACAATGAGGTTAAAAGATCCTGTTGCAGAAAATTTTAGGTAAAGAATCGAAAATAATGAGGGTTGAAATGGCGTTAGCATTGCTACTGGATGATTTGCCCTGGATGACCAGAATATTCTTGAAAAAACTTACCACTTTTGGTAAGGCCTTACAAAAATTGTGTAGAAACTCGCGTTCTGATGCATCCTGCGTATCATTGGTGGTGGAAATCATCTGCAAATTGAAACGTCTTTGAAGGGAATAAATTGTATATTACATAATATATATAGGATAATCATCATATCGATATTTTGGAACACTGAAACAAAAATATTTCTAAGATATATTCAAAAAATATCGTTCGGATAATTTTTAGATATCGCAATAAAGATATTCGAAAGAAATAAATTCGAATTATTTTTCAAATAAATTCCTTTGCTAAAATAATAGAGCTGTATATTTTAATTCTTGTGCTGGAGACCAGAATATGTCTATAAATCTATAACAATATCCAGGGAACAAAATAAATTCGTCCAAAAATTCTTCAAAAACTGAATATGTAAGGAAAACAAAAAAGCATTGGGTAACCGATCTTGCGCTCCTGGGACAGATACTGTTTGCCACTCCTTAGTTACGGCTTCGATTATATATAAAAACCCTCAATAGAAACACAAATCACAACAATATAAAAATTTTGTCCAAAGTTATATCGTTTGTACGTGAATTTGATCAAAGATGTTTGAAATAATAGATTCTTTATTAATGAAGTTTTCCTAACCTTGCTTGAAGAATTTTTTAATGCTTATTTCAATGCTTATTTCGATTTTTCAATGCTTCCCTTATTTGTGAAAATGATGTCAAAGTAATGAAATTTTCGCAACAATTTTAAAGATGTTTGATTTGAAATTCCTTGGAAGCAAATATACTTTATGACCCTTTTTTTCATCCTTCTAGAAGGCATATCTTTGATGAGGGTGATGTGAAATTATACTGAAGCTTATTCACACGATATAATGTTATGAATTGTAGATACCAATTAGCAGTGATGGGAAATATTTGGCAGTGTAGACTTTTTTCTACTTTGTATTAAGTGTCCATTACCATTCCATAAAATTCAATAGGAACTCGATTTTTTCATTGGATGTAAAATATCGATAATGTCAAACTTGGCGTACCACTAACATTGATATAAAAGAAATATATAAATACATGTTTACATTTACTAAGTGGACGCAAGAAATGATGAATATTTGTCTATGAGTATTGTCTGAATCTTCCAACGAAACTGTTGTACAACAGTACAACTGATGTAGTAGAGCAAAGATGTTCAGAATATTTTGTCAATTGGTGATGTCGATTAGAGATGCACAATATTTCAAGATATGAATATTTTATATACGATTTTTATGAAGTTCTCATCGATATTTCATCAAATTCAATATAAACTCGACAAAGGTTGAATGAAAAATATAGATACCGTGAAATCACGTGCACCTCAAGCAAGATTTATCTTCTTTCACAGAAACAATATCGGATTGTAATAGCTGCTGATAGAATATTGATGAAAATTTAATGCTATTGAAAACCGGCTTCATCGATCCAGATTACAAATTTCCACCCGAAAGAAGAAAATTTCAAAATTATGTATAATTCGTGTGTAATTATATACAATTTGTATATAGGATGTCCTAGAATTCGCGGAACGGATTTCACATAGGGTATTTTGCAGTCAAAATGCAATAATTTCTCGAGACGATTGTGTATTATTTCAGTAAAAAAACGATCGATTGTGACAAGACTTGCACACCCTTGCCATATGAATTATGTACTACATAGTATTTATATTGACATTTTTCACTTGGTTACCCTGGTGAAAATCCAAAAATGAAGGGAGCGGATATTGAAACAAATGAAACGTGGAAGTGTTCCAATTCCCTCCTGAATTACGCTCAGGTGACTCTTTGTTACACTTAGATGACTCTTCGCTTGCGTTCTTGTTGCGCTTCAACGCTCCATTTTCACCAAGGTATAGACTGATTCTCCTTTGATGATGGACGTATTGATATTCTTTTTTCATCAAAGTCTCGTTGAATTGAATAATTATCGAATATCCATAAAACTTGATATCAATTCTACACAGAATATCGATATTGTGAAAAATGCCCTATCTTCAAGATTCATATTTCTATTCAAAAGTTCGAAAGAGTATTTCCTTATCCACATTTTCTTATAATTGTATAGAACTTGTACACGATAAGTTTATATACAAATTATATACACTACTGTGTTCAGAAATAACTTCATTCAATTGATGTGTGACTTGTATAAAACTTTCCATAGATTTTACATGACTTTTGATGAAATTTATACATGATTTTGATAAAATGTATGAATAAACTTATCATATAGAATTGAAATGACGAAGGTACTGTTTTGACCCTTTGTATGAGACTTTCAACGAATAAATATCTTGGGAATACATTGGATTCATTGTTCAGAATCCAGCAGACAATTCAAATTCTAACGACTCGAGTGATTACACATTTGACAAATGAAAGAAAAATTCAGAAATTTTGATTCAATCGAATTCACTTGGATTTTTCTCTGATAAGTTGGAATATCAACAGATTCTACAACATTTATATATCGACTATTACTTTACTCACGCTGTGATCTGTGCCGGAGAGCGAGGAACCCATCTTACACTGTTTTGAAACTGCTTATACTAACAGTCTAACAATGACGCCATGAAGAAAGACAGGTTTTCATGAACTCGAACCGTACGAAAGGAGGTCTATTCATTGGCTATTCCGTTGAATTATACGAGCTTGAAGTTCGAAGCAGACGCACAGAAAAAAAACTGCCTTGTTGGTTCATACGCCTGCTCTGTTCCTATGTCAACGGAACCGGCTTCATGGGAGTAAATCTGACTCTGTCTTATTTCAACTCTGTGAATAGAAAAAGAATACGAATATCTGAGAGAAAGAAATCCAAATAATGGTCAAATTTTGTTCAAAACGCGATGAATATGATTGACACAGTATGAGTCACTTGACAGAAAATACATTTCTCCTTCATAAAAAATATGATTTTTTAAATTTTGATTCGCGTTTTCATAGGAAAATGTGTAATTTTTATTGGGATGGATCAAAACCACTGATGAGAATTTGATCTGTAAAAAAGAATATTAACTCTAGCGTGTGTCGATGTTATTGATATTCAATATTTGACAGTATTGGCATTATAGAAAAATGAATATAGATAATGTCGAATATCGCTTATCATTAGTTGTCACTGCTGCTAGGCAGAGTATTGCTTATAAAATTGGAATTGGAACATGCTTAGAAATCAGCTTGGTTTGAAAAATTGGGGCGTTATTTCACTCGCGAATCGAACATTGAGTTAGTAGAATGACACTTAAATCCAATTGAAATACTGGTATCATTGCAACTGGGAGGGCTGTGCAGGATCGTATAAAAAATATATCGTAGATTATGAGTCAAAAACACGATAAATTCAATGAATTTTATCGTGTTTTTGACTCGTTGTTTTTCACTCTCCAAGTGGGAACATTTTTACAAATATATATAATTTTTATAGAATTACATACAATTTATACATAAACTATATTGAATCATATCTCTAACAGCACACTCCTTCGCATCTCCGTGGTCTCCACGTAGATACCCCCTATCTCCGTGGAGACCACGAAGATGCGACGAAATGTGTTGTTAGGGATATGAATTATACAAAATGTTGAAAAATTTTCCATTCGGGTTATAATCAATGATATTCTGTACGATTCTATTTTGAAAAAATAGAACAGTATTGAAAACATGAATGAAACAATTTTTCAAATCAAATTTGATTCATATATAATTCGATGTATCCAGATAACACAATAATTCGTGACCCCGGTTAAAAAAAATCCATAGAATCCGACGAAATGAAATTTAACGGGATTCGTTCAGAATATTGTGCAAGATTCAATCAGATTTGGCAAGATTCAATCAGAATCACATGAAAGAAATACACTAATCTGATTAAATCTCATTGAAAATAGTTGAATAGGATTTGGTCAGAACATTGTGCGAGATTCAATGAGATTTGGCGAGAATCAATCGATTTGTTTAACCAGGGGAACCATTTCAAAAGAATTCTTGAACTAAATTCTGGAAGAATTATTTTTCCGAACTCTTGACGACCCTGGTAAAAAATGTGGATAGATTCGGATGGATTCGGATAAAAATTTGAAGATGGATAGAAAAATAGGATTGAAACAGATAGAAATACAATCCGAATTCAATCCTATTTTTGTATCCATTTCGATATTTCTATCCGAATCCGTCCGCGTTTGCACTCGGGGAGTTCTCAAAGAGTTCTTTCAATTCTAAAAGAATTATTTGACAGTTCTATAATAAATCCCTTGGGTGTACCATAAGAGTGTTGAAAGAACACTTTGAGATACCTCGAAGGACTCTTTAATGTCCGCTTTTTAGAACTCTTATGAAGCTCTGTCCCTGCTAAAGAAGAACTTCTTAAGAATTCAATGCACATGTTGAATTCCCGCAGATTTCTATGATTGTGAAAAAGCGTTTAGTAAGAATGATCGAGTGATGATGGTTGGTTCGAGTCCATAAAATAAAGAAATATGTAATTAGTAATATAGAATGAGAACAAAAAAACTAATCATATGTATTTTGTTTTTCACTCGTGTAAATCACAAACATTTTGGCGTTTATCGATACTGAAAATTTCAATGATTGATTTGGTATGATCAATTTTGTAGGGTATATTTTTCAAAAGTGCCTGAACTTCAATATTTTCTGTTAATTGAATGATCCTTCGATAAATAAAAGCTTGATGAACGTAGAAGATCAGATGAATCGATCATTGAATAATTATCCTCCCAGACAGCACCACCACTTCACAAAGAATTCTTGAAAAAAACATTTAGAACACCTCAGTTTTTGGGAAAATTCATTTTGTATCCCCAGAATCATCCAAATGATTTCTATGAGACATCAACATGTACACCCGTTATGCGACTAAACATGAAAACATATGGAAGGTCAAAAAGAATACCTAGTCCACCCAAAAGAACTCATATTGAACGCCATTAGGGATACATTCTGAGCACATAACGTATTCAGTTTTGAATACAATTTACGTGCATAATGATATCGGTTTTGAATCCATTTTGCGTGCATAATGGTATCAGTTTTTAATGCTCATTAAATGAACAAATAAATGAATGAAATAGTTACTTTGATATTTGAAAAAAGCAGACTCAACGGTTTGAAAAACTTTCGCTTCAAAAAATAATGTATACCATTCTTCAAAGGTTAGTTAAGAAAAAAATTCTAATTTAAAATATGTAAATACCATACAATGTCTTTTTTCAGACTTTTTTCAGAGTTTTTCAGAGGTTTTCAATTTTTTTTCCAGACAAATAGGAACGAAATTGCACTCTGAACAAACTCTAACAAAGCTCCGAAAAATTTCTAACATTTTTCTGATTATTGAAGTAAAATTTTTTCATTTTCAAACACTTTTTCACATATGATATTTGAATTTAGAATATGAATGTATTCATGTAATTTTGAAAATTTTTAATAGTCAGGAATTTCTCAGAGTTTTGTCAGAATTCTATCAGAGTGCAATTTCGTTCCTATTTGTCTGAACAACTCTGAAAACCTCTGAAAAAAGTCTGAAAAAGTTTATACAGAATGTTCCAAAAATATTAGAGGCGGGCGAATCTTGACGAAGCGAATCTTTTGTATAAAATACTTATCGAGTTTTGATGAAAATTCTATAGAATTCGATACGAATTGAACATTTTTTTTATACAAAAGATTCGCTTCGTAAAGATTCGCCCACCTCTAAAAAATATTAGATTTTTCATCAAATTTTCAGAAATTCTCAGAGTTTTTTTTAAGAGAAAAAGCGGAGTTTTTCAGAGATTATTCATGATGATTCCAGCGAAATATTTTCGTACGGGACATCAGGAACTTCTTCACCTGCGCTAAGTATGAACACTACCAAATTATGTGACCTTACAATGTTCAACGCAGAACTTTCAAAATTCCAATGTATTTTCCCTACGTTATACATAACACTTTCAAAGCATACTCTGATTTTCACTGTTTATACTGGCAATTTAAAAGAAACAAAAAACAACGCTTTATGCGTCATAATTTCATGAATTTCAAAAAGATTCAATGAACTGAATGTTCGCTCTGAATTTCATAATGATCAAGATGAATCCCAAACTACTTTTGTCCCTCAACCATTACCGTATGTGGTCTTGATGAATGTTTTGCGAGTTCTGATATGCACTCAATAAGAATTCTTTTGGAAGTCTTTTGGTACTGCATGTATTCTCTCAAATGATATATTGAATTCTCAAAAAAGAGTTCTCAAAGCATTCTTTTCTGTGAATTCTCTGCGAATTCAAAAGGGACTGTAGTGCTGTCTGGGCTTATACACATAATATGTTAGACTGATTTTTATATTTGATAACCACCCCAGATAGAAAAATGTCTCAATAATGCCATCATAATGGTGACATGCACGCCAAGAAATGTTTGCAACATGGTACCAAGGTGTTTCCGCATAAAGCATTGTTATTGGTAGCAAAACGAGGTGATGGTACCATAATGAAGACATAATGTTTACATTTTATGCATCATTGCAATCTGAGCGAAGTTTATGATAGTATATTTACGGCACATTATGTTACAAGATATTTAGGGCATGGTTTTCTATCTGGGACATGAGTTCCGTGAGAGTTCTTTAATCATTCATGTCAAGAGTTCGCAACGACTTCTATCAATCAATGGATCGAGCTCGCCAAGAGTTCTATCAACAGGACATTAACGACTTCTTAGGGTAATTGAGAAGAACACTTGTCGGTTACTTTAGAATTCTTGATGAACGCTCTTTACAAATGCCGAGTTCTTCAGGAGCTCTACAAGCATTTCTTGTGTTATCTGGGATAGTTTATAAGTCATTATAAATCGCTCGGGATGGGATGATAATTACGATTTCGTTTGTTTTATCCAACACGTGTCAAGCTGCTATCGAAATTTTATAGAATTTTATAAACACTAGGTAAATATTATATACAAAAATATCGTAAATATCACCCATCCCTAACTCGGGAACGTAGAAACGCATTCTCAAATTTATGAATATCCGATTATCAATTAGATTAGAACAAAATCAAGTTGAATTCTCCTTCAAATATTCTCATAATAAAACGAATACATTCATGCTTCCATCCCTGGTTATTCAAGATAGAGAAGAAAGAAAAATCACATGATGAAATCTTTGTGGCGTGCATTGGTAACATGACTCAAGAGAATACTTGAAAACAAGAAAACGTTTATTATGGAATTTCCTAGAGTGCATTGAATTTGGAAAAAAAGTGTTAGAGGTACAAACAGAGAAAGCCTCATAATTTCTGCCTACATTTGACTTTTCTTCAACGATATAGGTCTTTTCTTTCACTCGGTACTCCTAAAAAATGATTTACAGCCTCATAAAATGAGACGCACACAATTCGGTCCACACATGTTGATGTTTGTATTATATTTCAATACATCGACGATACTTATCAAAAAGAGTGCACAATGCTTCATCATTTCTTTAATGAAAAAGTATTCATAATTCTTTCCTGATGTTTAGCGCTGTAAATCTTAAACTATGAATTTAACGAGAGAAGAAGGTTTTCTTTTCTCTTTTGCATCGGGAGTAATCAAAGATATCCGAAATTGATGCGGAAAGAATTGGCAAATTTGATATTTATTTAGCTGTACGAAAATTTCGTACCTTTTTCTTCGCATGGAGAAATATATTTCTTATCGAAATGCGTCCAAACTAATGCTCTATCCTTGAGTTCGGAATTCATGTTGCTAAAGTTTTTATCATTTACTGAAACGAATTCGTAATCGACTAGCAAAATATTCAGCTGTGAAAGATCTCAAAGATTGTAGTATAATCTTTGAATGATGTTCCGAATTAATTTGAGAAGCCAAATAATGATAATTCGTCATATTTTATGAGTTGGAGATTTCATTTCGTTCCTACAAACGATTCGAACTTACGAAACAACATTGAAATTCGTAAGAAGGTTATCATAAAAAATGTACCTGGAGGCAGAGGGGTTGAGAAAACGTCTATTGCACTGTGAAAAATATTTCACTCGAGGGGTTGACAGAGATATTGATGAAGTTGGTATATACAGAGGTGTGAAAATTATTAGAATAATTGTTATTTCCGAAATAACTCCAACTTTTGCTTCAGATTATGCATTTATCTGTGGGGAAGTACTATTTTGTCTTGTTGATATCATAGTTTTTCATCCTTCCATTTCTGAGGTAATAACAATTATAACAATTTTTCTTTCCTTTTTTTTCACTCCAATGATCTCAACACCTCGATCTCAAACTAAACAGTATGTGACATAAATAGATACCCGCTGGGAATTTAGAATAGTTAACAACAAATTGCGACCGGGATTTTTATTGGTTTCATCGTAACTCAACTATCACTCCTTGTCGTGTATATAAATTTTATACAATGAAACACCAGTTCTTAATATCAAAATATTGCACATTGTTAATTATTTGAAAACATATGAAGATGCTCATAATCAAAAAGAACTTTATATAGTCATCATGGAATATTATTTCCTTCGTTCACAAGTGGAGGGCTTAAGAACTATTTATATCAAGAAATAAAACCAGTACTGCATAAATGATTGCATTCCCTTAGAGGAAAGTTGGAACGGTTTTGGAAATCACAATTAACATATTTTATACGATCATTCCACGTGCAGGGAGCAGTACGTATTGAAAATATATTTCATGGATGTAAAGTATAGAAACAAATTGATTATTCCATAATTTAGTGATCCTTTCTGATAGAGAATATATATCAATTCCATCAATCTTTTATGAAAATTTATTATAAGATTTAAATACATTCCCTATAAAACAAAATTAATTCTGTACAAGAATTGACTTTATTAACCCATTAACGCCCAGATGATCAGAATTTTCACTAACTTTTCAACGTGTTTATTTATCATGTTATCGGGCCGAGAAAAAAAACTCATATCACTACTTCTACGTGAAATTTTATGCTCTTTCAGAATCTGGGCTTAAAATTTCGATCAGACACTCAAAAAAAAAATATGGCCGATTTAAACGTGAAAAACGTGAAAATTGTCGAAAAAAAATTTTTTCTGCATTTATTTCAACAATGATACCGCGAGGATATCAACTTCAAACTATGATCAGAGGCGATCATGGATCTCAAACATTGGAAAACAATTTTTTCCAGAAAAATTCATCGACGCGTTTTTTCAAATTCGCGGCGAGAATGAAAAAATTCTATAAAAATTCTATTGAGATCCATGATCACCTCTGATCATAGTTTAAAGTTGATATCTTCGCGGTATCATTGTTGGAATAAATGCAGAAAAAATTTTTTTTCGACAATTTTCACGTTTTAATCGGCCATATTTTTTTTCTGAGTGTCTGATCGAAATTTCAAGGCCAGATTCTGAAAGAGCATAAAATTTCACGTAGAAGTAGTGATATGAGTTTTTTTTCTCGGCCCGATAACATGATAAATAAACACGTTGAAAAGTTAGTGAAAATTCTGATCATCTGGGCGTTGATGGGTTAATGTAATTAGAAACGAACAAATGTATAGATCTCTCAATTTTGTACATACGTTTGAAGATGTAAAAACACCATCTGTGAGAAAATTTTAATTCTCATTCGCATTGTAGAATCTTGTAGCGTGATGTAGATAATCAATAATTTCGAACAAAACAAAATAAACAAGTGAGGGTGATTGTAAAATATCATTCAGATAAGGAGTCGCAAGTTTCGTATATCGAATACCTCAGTTGTATCAACGTGTGATCTTACGCTCATATTACGGCAATACGTGATCCTATGGTAACGTTTAATGTACAGGATGGGGGTTTTGTCGATTCTTACAGGAGAATCGATTTTTTTCATACAGTATATATCAAATTTATGTCAATATTTTATATGAATTTATAAAAATTTGATTTTTTTTTCTATAAAAAATAATAAATTCTGTTTGAGAATCGGCATTACTACATTCATCGTTATGAAATGAGTTATATTCTTGATATATAGATGTTGAAGAATCCATGTATAATAAATATAATATAATCCATAATGAATCGTACAAAATCAACAAAATTTATTCCGGATTCAACGTGTTTCGCTTTCAAATTAGTCCATAAGAGAATTGAGTTCAAATATTTTTTCTCGGCTCCATAATTCATTGCGATCACAATATTCATACGTCCAGTAAATTGATTCTATTTCTAATTGTGCCATCAAAGATATAGTATTATTGATTACATGTAATGTGAAGCGTCTGAAACACAATTTGATACCTTCTCGTCGATTATTCAACAAGATAAAATCAAATCGGTAGGCAACATATGAATATCACATTCAACTGTCAAAATGGAAATGAACAAGTTATTTCTTGAACGTTTGATCAAATTATCCGTTAGTATAATCTCATATAATGGGGTCATTAGGTATATTATAAACAGCCATAACTATTACTGCAGTTGCCCTGGTGAGAACGGGAGCTGAAAACCAGCAGAGACGAAGCGTAGGCTGTAGGTTGACCGTGAAACAAGCGATAGTAAAAAAATCACCGAAATACGAAGAATATTTAGAACGATGTTTAAAACAAAGAAAAAACGTTTGCACACCTGATCATTGACAAATAATATTCGAAGTACGCATGAAAATTATTTGCACGCGCTTCATGGAACGTAATAATATTCCATCCAAAGTTTATAAAAGGTATCTGCCATACGTTATGAAAAATGTTATGAATATGAGATATAATACTCCTATATGAGTTGAATCCTGATTGAATTCATTATTGGTTCCCCGGGGAAAAAGGATTAGATCTGACCAGATCTGAAGAACTGCAAATTTGAATTCGAACATGAAAAAATATCACTAAATTTTCTGGTAATCGAACAATTAATCTCTCATGAAGATTAAATGTGATCTTCAACTCATTTCTAACGAGATCTAATCAGATCTATCAAGATCCAGTGAGATCTATTGAGATCTGAATAGATTTGAATCTGATCTTGCGAGTTAAACTTCGGATCTACTCAGATTTGATGAAATCTAAATAGATCTAATTTTTTTCCCCGGATATATAACAGCGACTATTCAACAGGTCTTTGTAAATTCAAATTGAACATTTGTGCTAGCTGGGGGATGAGCAAAGTGGACTGTTTTTTTTGTGATGAAATACATGAATTGAACTGGATGATTTTGAATGAAGGATGTTACCTTATAAAAATTCTCACCGTAGCAAAATTTCTCCATTCTTTCCATGAATTTTTCCCAGAATATGGATGAAGTGAAAAAGGAAACACAGAAATTTTGCAAGCATCGAAAAATGACAAGAGAAAATTTTAAAATGTAACAGTTTTCATGTATCAGAACGAATCATCATTTAGATCATTCCTACTTTATGTTGAAGTACCATACTCACCCCTTCGCCATACTCCCTCACTTTTGTATCAATTCTCAGTACAGACCGACGGCATCTGCGTTTTTTTTTTATAGAATGTGTTTTCCATTCTCAACGGTTTAGTATCATAAAAAATTCTTAACGCCAATTCACTGTGAAGAAGGATATTGCTGACCGTGTACTTTTACTTGTTTACATACCAAGCTCAATATCTCGAGATGCCCTGTTTTGACTGTTTTCAAACGCCCAAATATGAAAAAACAGAGTGGAAAAAAATTTGAGGGTCTCACATTTCTTTTCAGGTTAAGAAACGGTATTGAGAGTCGGAATTCATTCACGAAGTTAGTTGAGAACATTTTCTTGAGAAATATAAAGGAAGAAAGTTGAATGTTGTTGATGAAAACATGATTAGTTATGGAAATTTCGGTTCTTCGGATTATGAATAATTCTTTTACCGCATAGCAAAAAGTATAACAAATGTCTTAATGAAAGAATACAGGGAGGAAAGTGCGGCTAAAAAATATAGCAGTATCGAAGAGAATCTAAGAATATTTCATAGGGTTTCTTAGTAAACATGAAAGGGTTCTAATTTTTGTTGAATACCACTCTTAAAAAATGAAAAATCAATTATACATAATAAAAGTTGAAAAAAAAAAAATATGCGCTGAAAGTTGAGCATGGAATTTTACTATTTACTTTCTGAAACTCATCAATTTCTTCCAACATTCCGCACTGAGACAAATGAAATGTGAAAACAACCTCTATTTCGTATATTTTTCACCTGTCAAATAATGAAAACTGAAGCCAGCCTTTCAAAAGTGAAAAGTACCTTTTCAATGTTGAATTTCACCGTACATTCTGTTTGATTCACCAAAAAGATGGTATTTATCACCTATCTCATGGTAATAATAACCAAAATAATGTATTTTTCACCGTCAAATACATTACTATATTGAAACGTGATTTCTACAATGCAGATTTTTCTCAGTGCGATTTTATGGAGAAAATTTCCAAAAACATACGAACCGTTTTGGAATTTATGGCAATATTCGATAGAAAATTCACATGATATGATCAGTTTACACACTGAGGAAAAAGTATTCTAAATTTACTCTAATCGAAGAAGGTTGTTGTTTCATATTCTTCAAGTTTGGATCGTTGATAGAAACGAAACAAAAATTCAAAATCACAAAATCTGATGATTTATCATTATTTATTTTTGTAAATTGACTCATTCGGAGAATGTGTTGCAAGATTTTAGCTCTCAAACAGCTGAATATTTTGTTATTCGATTATAAATTCGTTCCAATAAATGATTCAAACTTCAGAAACATTCATTATTAAGATATTTTATTTGACTCAAATGATAGTTCGTTTATAATTGATAATTATTCTTTGTCACAATCAAACTCTCCTCTCAGTGTACTGTTAAGAATACGGTTTTGAAAATTTTTATCAATCAGGGCATGTGCATAGCTATCTGATTTTGATACGTTCATCTGAACCTCTCTGAAATACTCTGTTAATAGATAATCTTGAATGATTTGACTAAATTAGAAAATAACGCCGATTTCGAGGAAAAACCGGATCACCCATATCAGTTACTTTGGAAACATCCCCTATCTTTCTGTCGGTTCAACAGAAACTTATATAAAATCATTAAAGGACAATCAGTGACAAATCAGATTATTTACCTAAATGTAGCTTGGAAAATACCATGAAACTGCTTGTAAAAACACATCCAAACATGGTACTTTTCAAGCCAAATAACTCCATCACTCCGGAAAAAAAGTTATGCATGACAACGCAAGATCATGCAAAATCATATTTTGCGCAATGTAAAAAAAAAATTATGCCAACAGCACGCGGTGTTCCCAAGCGGTCACCCATCCAAGTACTGACCGCGCTCACTGTTGCTTAACTTTGGTGATCAGACGAGAACCAGTGCGTTCAACAGGATGTGGCCGTTGGCTTGTGTATCACTTCTTAAAATTCAGAATTTATAGTACACGAGTCGAAACTGTTGAATGCTCTTACAAAACTGAGAATTAAAATACTTCGTAGATATGATTGAGCGAAATGACTTCTACAATTCTCTTCTATTATTGCATTGAAACTTCAGAAAAAAATGTCTGGGGATTATGAATACCCATACAGCACAAAAGTCCCCGCAAAGAGCTCCCGTTGTGATAGCAAACATGAATTCATTATGAATAGTTTGAATTAAAAATGAACTTTTGATGAATCACTTAATCTTCAAAAAGAATTCATAAAGAACTATTCAGGAATTCAACATGTATGCATTTTGAATTCATTGAGTTCATATTAAATTCATTTTCACTGTCATAACCCAGACAGCACAACGTGCCACTGGAACGTTTATGGAAGGTTTATAGAACGTAGGAGAGGTTTTCAGAACGTTCAGAAAACGTCCCAGAGACACATCCCAACTAACATTCAGACATCTTAAAGATATCTTTAAGAAGTCTCAATGCGTTTGTAAGAAGTCTTAAAAAACGTTCTAAAAGATACCGAAACGAATCCTAAAAGATGTCTTATGAAACACGTATAGAATTCGAAAAGATATCTTGAAGAGTTCTTAAAGATGTTTTGAAGAGTTCATAAAAACGTCTTGGAAGACTCTTGAATTTGTTAACAAAAAAAATTCTTAACCTTTTCTTTTTCCTTTCCCTCCTGTTTCTTCAACTGCTCTCGCGTTCCGATAAAGTTTACCTGATTTCGACCCTTGTTTTTACGGGAATCGAACCCATTCACTTGACGATATATTTACGCCTCGGTCACTTGAGCTATACGTACAACATGGTAGAGACGCTCATAATTGTCAATATGACATAATGAAATATGTCAGCGGTGTCCAGTTTCAAAGTGAAAATGATCTTTTGAACAAACTGTTATCACATGAATAAATATCAAAAGAGTTGAATGTAATTAAAAATAGGAAAGATGAATAAATTTAGTGAAACATATTTAGAAATCAATTCTGTGTTCTAGTGGTCGTTAATATTTCGTGAATACCGCAGATTCTTCCTAAAGTATTTCTGACGAATTGTTGTGAAGTGGATATTCGATAATTTTATTGTGCACGTCATAAGGCGACAAAATCGTACTTTTTACAAACTTTCAAATTTCTTGATATCTCAATGATTGATTCAAGCTTTTAATTCATGGATATGAGATCACCTCATTTGCAATACGATTGTAATAACAGGTACATTCAAAGTTTTATTCTGTGGTCATTCATGATCATGTGCTCATATAACCTCAAAGCTGCTGAAAAATGTATCTTCTTAAACGTGTCTTAATCAAGACATCTTTCAGAAATCTCCTCAAGACTTCTAAAAGACATCTTCAAGAACTCTTCAATAACGTTCTTGCAGATCTCTGAATCAAGACATCTTTTAGAAATCTTTTACAAGATGTCTTTCCAACACTTCTAAGAGATATCTTTAAGAACTCTTCAAGAAAGTTCTTAAAGATCTCTCAATTAAGTATTCTTTTAGATATCTTCAAGAATTGAAATGTTAGTTGGGATTGTGCTGTTAGGAAACGGGGACTGTTCAAGAAGTTCTTTCAGAAGTTTTTGTGAATTCAAAATGATCATTTGTGCTGTTTGGGTAAGTAAGAAATAATTGAATTCTAATCCATGTTCAAAATCACTTTACAAACAATGATTACTGGCGTTTCAATGGGCCGCTGATAGTCCTGCGATGCCAGCGAAGGGCCTGCGTTCGTGTTTGCTGGGCAGTTCTAGAACTTTTTAAATAAGTTCACTCAGAATTTTTTCTAACAAAAATTGTTAATACCCAGATGGGTGATACTGAAGTCTTGTTAACAACTTCAAGAACAAAATGTTGTTCACATCGGTAATAACTCACCAATACAACACTGACAAAAATGTCATCCCATCAAATAAATAGTTCATTTGTCCTTTCTCCATAGCATATTTCTTGGGATTAATGGAATGTTCAATCAAATCAAAGGATGGAATGCTTTTCCCAAATAAATTTGTTTTCTAAATAAATAATTTTTTCGCCACAAGTAATCAATTTTTGCATTCGATTGAATATTTAATTTATACAAATGAATATTTTATGGAGAGAGGACAAATAAATATTCTTTTCATTGAGCATTTTCCATGATTCAAAATATTAACAAAAAATCACAAAAAAAAATAATCCTTATCATAACCCAGCCAGCATGAATGATCAATTTGAATTGATGAAGCCTTCTCAAAGACGACTTCTCAAATATTTCCCGTTATGCGACCAATAATAAATTCAATAAGAATTTAATTAATTGATTAATTGAATATACCTGGACAATTCATTATGAAATCTCGATATAAATTCTTTCTGAACATTAAGTTGTTCATCGAGAGTGCATTTTGAATTCAAATATTCATAATGAATATATATTAATACGGGAGCTCTTTGCGGGAACTCTTGTGCCGTTTGAGAATTATCACCTCATATTCAAATTTTACCCCCTCTCTCTCTCCTGATACGAGACATTGAAAAAACTTTTCAAGAAAACTAAGGTGAGTGATAAAAAAAAACATTTTATATTTCATTTCCAGGACAAGATGAAATGATCTGATATTGATTGATTTATAAAATATCCTGAAAAAATGCTCGCTGCGTTGTTATATTTTTCAAGCTGGAATGTTTGAATTCATTATTTATAGTTCTGAAAAATACCACGATTTCTTTGTTGGCTTATCTTACTCTTGTTACCAAAGAATAGTTAATCGAGAGTATAGTTTATTGAAATATTGGAGCCTTCCGATGTTCATTTTGATATTCATTCTATCACCCACACCCTTTATCGCATTTCCTGACTGTATTATGTCTAGGACCGTCACACGCGGTGTAAATAAATACTCCATATCTCGCACTGTCATCAGGCACTTCAATCGGACTTCTTGTGAGACCAAGATACGTTGGTCACTTATACGTCAGTTTCAAACTTGCCATTGGATGGAGAGGGTGTCAAATTTGAAACGTATATCGATTTTACGTGTGGGTAGTAGTTGACTAAAGTTTTCAATCGCGAATGAATTCCGTACACACGCATCTTAATCGAATATTTATTAATTTTTTTTGTTTTTTAATATCGTGGTGATAATTAGTATTACCAAAAATACAGATTTTGGAAAATGATGGATTGAAATATATTCCGAACGGTGGAGTTTTTTTTTTGATAAAATGAAGGATGTTAGTTATTTTTACAACGAATCATTATAAACTGATTAAATCCATATGCTAATTCAGTTTGTATTTTTGATTTATATAAAACTTAGAATCAGTGACCGGAATGGAATGTAAGTATTCGAAAGTATAAAAGAACTGATATTGTGTAGTAGTTTAATATGAGTGATATTTATATTCTTTGATAAATCCGTTATAATTTTATTTAATGATTTTATGAACATTTACCCCGTGAGTTGGGTGGATATGGAGTAAATAAAAATTTAGAATTATGTGATTGTTATATAATAATAGGATAATTCAATGAGAAGTGATTGTGTAACCTGTTGGAAATTCTCGATAATTTCATTTAAAAATCATTGACCATCTGTTTAAAATTTTCATCATTCCTTTAATAGTGTTGACTCGATTGAATTCATTACGGAAATGTTATTGAGATATTTTTATCTGATGCAATACGACCTGTAGAGAAAATTTTCCCGTTTGTTTGAATAAAATATAAGAATAAATGTGGTGACTTTTAATAACACGTAATATGAATCGTCCTAAGCGAAAAGTGTCATGTCATATAACAGTTATTACTTTTGGGGCTGATTTTATATTCAATCTAAGATCTATGGTAAATAAAAGGAGTATTCGCTCATGGGAATTCTGGGATAATTATGTATAATTGTATATAACTGACATTAATCATTTCAAAATGGATCCATCTTTGAAAAAGATCGATTCTTTTTTATTAACTTTCTATCAAAAAGATTCGATCCAGTTTGAAGATCGAATATCCTTTTCAATGTCACCGCCCGACATCTAATTATGTCTTGGCAAATAAATGTATGAGATTCATATAGGATTTGTATACAATTTTCATAGAGATATATCTTCCAATACAAGGCTTTGTATAATTTGTGTAAGTTTGATTATAAAACTGCTGTCAATTAAATTTTATGTGGGGAGCATATTCATAACACGCAAGCATCCAGAAACATCTAAATTATTGCGTCATTTTCGACCTTGAATTATTTACATAATACACAAATTTTGTGTATTAAAAAATTACAAAAGAAACGCATTCAAGAAATTTGAAATTATCCTAATCTCAAAAAATAAAACGGCTGTTGATTGGAATAATTATTGGATGTGATCATCAATACCATGCAATCTGCATGCAAAAACTTCCCCTCAGAATGGTTCTTATGGATTTCTTTTTGTGCAGTGAGTTAGCGATGGACGATGTTTGACAATATCCTTATTTTTTGTGAAAAATAGGTCGAGTTTATTATATTCGTCAGATATTGCCCATCACTACAATGAGTGGAAAAAAGGATCTTTGTATGTGAAGTATTATATTTGAAAATTTTATGTATAAATTATACGAGAATTTCATAAAACCCCATGATGCAAAATAATTCTACAGAATTTATTTATAATTTTCCTACCAAATACATGAAGAATGAATGACTTTTTCATGAAATTTTGAATAAATTATGTTCAATAATTTTTCAATTACGGATGAACGATGTGTCGAATTTCATAAAATATCGATGGAAACGAGATTTTTCTGTCAAACTATCAAGCATTATTGCTATCAAAAAGTACTGGAAATTGTAGGTTTAATAGTGAATTACCGATGTTTTTTTAAGTGAATCTTCATTGTTTCTATAGTGAACTATAGTTTTCTATGGCTCATTTCAAGCAGGATGTCACTACTTAGATCTAGTGATGGGCGATTCTTCACAGAATCAACTTATCCTTATGGGAAACGTACGCTGTGAGAAATAATTCTAGAATTTTCCCTCAAAAAATAGTAGCAGCTAAAGTCATTCATGGGTTGAAAATTCTCCACGATGAATTGGTGGACTTTTTGTTAATTCGTGGAGGATTCAACATCAAAAAGTGAAATTGGTTTTTCAAAATGGGGAAGAAATCCCTTATTGTTGACTATATTCCTTTACGATCAGAAAAGCTAGGCCAATCAAAATTGAGTTGCCCAAGCTCAATTGTATAGTTGGCGTAAATGGGAGTCCAGTCGTCTGAAATATGCACAAAACTATTCATTTACGGGAAATAAAAAAATTCGCTGTGACAAATAAGATTTATTTGGTTCGACTAATTTTTTATCTAGAGTCTTCAAAAATATCCCCAAGTATCTAATATTCAACTAACTCCTCTTTCTCAGCCCACGTATTATGTTTATGTGTCTATTCATTTAGTTTTTTAATAAAATATTGATGAAAATTCCATATATTCTTTATAAAAAGAATGCATTAAATTGAAAATTGCCCGTCACTAATTTGATCATGTATTTTTGAAGAATTAACACCGAATAAAATTCAATTCAAAATTTTAAATAAGTTACTGTGTAGAACATTAGAGAGAAATGCTCGTCAAAATGATGTGAGTTCTAGTGGGGATATTTTTCATATTTTTAAATGTTAGCCACCCTTTAAGAATGTGCCAACATGACAATTGTCCATATTTCCTCCCTTCTCCCCGGAAAAATGGTACTGATTACATGATCATCAAATAACTGATAAGGAGTGTACGCGTCAGGTCATGTATTGTACATATACACATCACGTCATGTGTCATGATGTAATATGATGTGTGATAACTGCACATACCTAAGAAAGCACCGAGTGCATCAAGTGCATCGAGACAAATTCCGAGACAGTTGAGCTGAAACTATTCTATGTGTATCGATACAAATTTTGAGTGTGTTTTTTGTGGAAAATTTATATGCTAGATTTTTATCACGGGGGCACAGTGGGGAATTTCTATGCATTTAAGGGGAAAAAATCGGTCTGCAGCTTAATTTCCATTCTTTGTCAATCAATTTTCGTTTGATTTGATTTTACTTGATGAAAAAAACTTCGTTACCGTCAAACACTACTTGTTACCAATGAAAATTTTTGGCTTCTCAATATTGTTGGGAGCTATATGAGGTTCCCACGGTTTTCTTCAATTTTTACTGTTATGAACCTTCAATTTTGAATGCAAATCCGTTTATTTCATCCAGGTTTTGAAGAAGTTATTTCTATTCACAAAAATCCTCGATCAATTGACGAATTATGTGATTTAAGTGGAATTTTCATAATATTCTTGTACTTCTCCATCGCAAATTCAGTGCTCTTATGTGGAGACATATGCACGGAGAAAATTTTTTGATAAAAATTCATATATTTATATCCTAAGGATATACTTTATTGTGGCGGAAAGAACCATGAGTTTCCAACAGATTACCACAACTCTTCTTGAATTCAATATGCGGAGTAGGATGGTTCTTATTTTATATGTAAAAAGAGTTTTCTGATCTTTTTGTTGTCAAGAAAAAAGTTTTCTGTACGGCTGACCCTCTAATTTTGTTCTACATCATGAAGGAGTGCTACAATATTTTTTACATAATTTTCAAAAGAGATTTGGGGGTCGCTCACAGCGTTTTAAACAGGCGTTTCAAAACGCCGTGAGCGACCCCCAAATCTCTTTTGGAAATTATGTAAAAAATATTGTAGCACTCCTTCATGATGTAGAACAAAATTAGAGGGTCAGCCGTACAGAAAACTGTTTTCTTGACAACAAAAAAATCAGAAAACTCTTTTTATATATAAAATAAGAACCACCCTAATCCGGAGTAAAAAGAAAATACAAAGTTATAGTTCCTATCGTCGTAATCGAGTATATCCCACAGGTACGATACTGTGTTTAATAATTTTTGATATAAACTTTTCTTTGTGTGCTGCGTAACATAAAACAGAGGGACAAAGTTTTTTTTTTCAGAACGATAGTGATCCATTGATTCACCAAGTCCTCTTTCTCAATTTGGATTGAGATTTCTATTAGGTTGAGTTGAGGATTACAAAAACTCTGCAGTGATACGTCAAAGTGGAACTCTTTCTGAGTATTTTAGGAGGAAATTCATCAGCATCGGATGAAAATACAGTAGTTGGTAGATTTTTGTCCACGAATGTATCAAAATTTCTCACAGTGCGGGGCTGAACGACGGAAATTGTTCTACGAATAAAAGGTTTCGTTTCTTGAAAAAAGTTTCGAAAACAATTTTGCAGTTGAAGTTATCATGTTATTGGTACGAACAAGAATTTGATATTTGAAAGCATCGATACTTTTATGCAGAATCTATATCAAGTATTAATCGATATTGTATGAAAATGCTCCCACACCGAGTATTTTCATTGGTACACAAGTTTCATACATAAGTAGAGATGATGTTGATACCCACACAGCGTCAATATCCCAGAAGAATTCTTAAAGAACCCATAAGGAACACAATCAGTTCAATAATGATTCTTTACGAATTCTTCTGGGATTGTCGTGCTCTGTGGCTAACTACTCAGTTAAAGCACAGGCAACTAAACGGTTGCTTTAGCCAATTATCAGATGTAAGGGACAATACCAGTGGTTGTAGTTTCCGATTAATCACCTCATGATTTGAGATTAGTTTTATCAAACTTCCGTTGAATAGTACAACTAGTGAGAGAAAAAGAAATTCAAGAATATGGGAATCCTGATTGAATGATTACAGTAATCGAATAGTTAATTATTGACTTGATTCAATCAACCAGTAGATTGCTGCAATCATCAATTTTTTCAGTGTAGGAAGAGCAGCATTCATAAGCCAGAAAACACACGAAGAATTATTTTCCAATAACAAGAATAGACTCCTTCAAGAACTCTTTTTGTACTAATGAATTCATGTAGAGCTCTGCAGGAGTTCGATGTTCAATATTCAATATTCAATGTCAAAGCTTGTCATAAGCTTGTCAGATTTGTCATTCGATTGCTCTTGGCTTGTTATTGATATCCAAGGTTGCCAGCCTCCTACTTTTTCAACTTCCATCATTGGACGTTCTATTCAACAGTTGTGTGTGATATGCTGATCAATGAAGAAAAGTAAGAGTCTGATAACGGTGTTGACAACCTTGTCGGGGTATGGTTGCTATAACTCTACTGCAAGGGTTTTGTAAGCTTATCCCTTTGTCGTGAGTGAACTAGAACCCTCCACCTCGTGTGTCAACCTTGTCACGAGCTTGCCTGATAACATTGCAGCAAGGTTAAATTGATATCTGAGCACTGGATAGGGCTTCGCACGAGACTCGCGTCAAAGGAAGATAAAATAAGTATTCCAATCTCTTGTAATACCAAGATGAACGGAATGGGGTGGAACCTTGATCATTCAAACGAAATCAGCAGAGATATATGTCGAAATATGCAACGAGACCTGCACCGAGACCGATGCCGAGACTAGTTCCGAGACTGAAAGAATATCTTGGTTATTCTCTGCGATGAAATCGGAATTCCATGTGATTTTGTCACACCTTAGGTAGAAGCTTAATTCCGTTCAAAATTTGGATGTCTTGAATTTTTACAACAGTAAATATAGACTATTTTTTAATTTGAGACAAGAGTCTCGTGCGAAGCCCTAGCACTGGAGGATATTTTTTATAATTAAAATTTGAATCGTTCACTGAAACGGAATGTGAAAGGTGGGTTGCGTTACGAACAATATTTTCATAGAATTTATGATTCCAAATGAAGGTTATTATTCAAACATGATATTCAGGATTGATGTTTACGTTTACATTCCCAGATGTACCAATATTCAATAAATCAGTTCGTTTGAATAAAAAATTCAAACTTCAGCGATATACAATTCCCTTATATGAGTTTTTGATTTTTATTCGTAAGTCAGGGAAATTCACAGAATTCGATAATCATTTGTCTTGATGGTCAATATCTTCTATACGCAGGAAATTATGGAGTAACAATTGTATTTATCTCATAATCATGCATGGAGAAAAATGCAGGTCTAAGATATAGTAATCTTTAATAACAATTGGAGAATATTTCTTAAATGCGTAATGAAGATAAAACGGTTAACATTTTTGTTGAATTGTATTCGAAAAACAATTAAAAATTATCAATACTTGATAAAAAATAGAGAAACATATGAAGTTTCCAAAACTTGCGCGTGAAATTTTACAAAGACGATAACAAAATTTCAATATCCTACTATTCACTTTATAAAATTTCATATGCCACTTTTGGGAAGTTGATATGTTTCTCTACTTTTTTTTATTAAGTATTGATAATTTTTCCATTGTTTTTAGAATACAATTCCACAAAAAAGTGGACTGTTTTATCTTTATTATGCGTTGAAGACACACTCTCAGATTTTAAGAAACATTCTCAAATTTTTATTAAAGATTACTATACTTTCGACCCGCATTTTTCTCCGTGTGGGATATTCTTTATTGTGGCAGAGTATGTGATAAATTACAATAATTTTCGTTGAATTTAATATGTGAAGTAAATAAGAAAATACAAAGTTATAGTTCCAAGTTATAATCAGTTTACGTATAAATAGGGATATCCTATGGGTACGATATTTTGTCCAGTAATCTTTCATATAAACTTCTGCACAGTTGGAAATTTCGTGTTAAATTCAACATATTTCACGTGTCCCAAACGGTCCATACATATTTTCGTGTCTATATCACATAATGTGTTTGTGCTAGCTAGTAACTCAAGCTTGATGTAAATAATATAACACAAAAGGATGTTGATAAAATTTTGATTGGAATTTCCGATCGTGTAAATTCAACACATAAGTACTGTCAAATGAAATCCAAAATAAGTAGTGAATCAACAGTTCACAAGTGTAATTTATGGACTTTTTCACATCAATCAAATGTGAGAATCACACTTTTTTCGTGTTAAAACAATGCATGAGAATAAATTGAAAAAAACAGTACTTCAATGAGCATTGAATATGGATCGTCGGGATCGAATGTTGAAACTGTATCACTCAAGCCACTGCCGGTCCTTTGGTTGAGTGTACTTTCTTTGCGTATATCGACTCGCACTCTATTTTCAAATTTACATATCTAGAAAACGAATTCCCATTAGAATGAAAGCTAAAACCAAAATGAATGAATAGTTCTTCCGAAGACTACTAAAGTTACACGCACATAGAAGTTTCATAAAAAAATAGCTCCCACCACTGGCGATCTCCCCTTGGTGGTTGAGAATAATACAGTTTTTATGTTCAATCTTGAGTTGAATAAGATTTGTGTCATTTTGACACTTTTTTTCACTTGTTTGAATGATTTCACATTATAAATCAGTTGAGACCTGATTTCACAAGCACTGTCTGTAGAAGTTACACGTTTTTATGTTGAATATTTAACAGAAAATTCATGACACACGGATTTTTTAACACATTTACACGGAGGGGAAAGTATTGCTGGCATAACAAGCAGGTCTGTTTCTATAGCGCCTACAAGAAAAAATTAGCTGTAAGAGCAAGAAGAATGATTGACACAACTGAATTTTTTTGCTGGCATAAACACATTTGTTAATAGAACTGACGTCTTAGCTGCTGTAGTGAATATTTTTGCAAGGACAACAAATTTCTTTGTAGGCGCTATAGTAGCAAACCATTTTTTCTCCGTGTACACAAAATTTTCAACTGTACACTGTCAGAAATATCTGGAAGTTTTTTTCAATTACGTACATGAAATCAGGTTCATATACATTCTGCATTAAATTTAATGTACAAAAACATGAAAAGACTATAGATTATGCTATAGTTTACATTAAATTTTATGTAAAATGCGCATGAAACTGAATTCATGTACGTACTTGAAAAAAACTTCCAGTAAAAACATTAAAATTAATGCAGAAATTTTTAACAGTGTATGTTTGTGCTTTTGCGGACCTGTTTTATGTATTACATCCCTAGAAAAAATGGTCTAGTTATTCATGAGTTTGTGGCGCTTACACTAACGAAAAACCAGAGACTGGTGAGTGCCTCGTGAGTATTTAGCGCGTTGCCTAGTTTTTCGCAAGTGCAAGCGTTACAAACTCGTGAATGACTAGACTATTCTACTAGGGATACACTGAGAGAAAGGTACCTAGTTAGGACAACTAAATGTTAGTTACCGCAGCTAGATTTTCATTTACGCTAGCTAGACTCTAGTTGGGTTTATTCAATGGGAATAAAAAATATAGTTGTGACAAATAAAATTTAGCTGGCAAAACTAAACTTTTATTTACAGTGACCAAATTCACTAGCTGTCGAATATTTGAATAGACCCTTTTTCTCAGTGTATTTCTCTGAACTTATTTCTGAATTGAGATACTGAAGAGAACTGAAGGATTTGCTGTGAATTAATTTAGGGACACTGTTGACTTGATATATGTCAAGTTGATTGGTTCTCCTTTACTATACTAATTTACTGATTGACTTTGGTTTTTTCTTGGTCAACTATTTCTTTGAAGATGAGATGAAATCACATCATGAAACACATTGTTAGTGTATACTAATGTTAATTGCTGAAATTACCACTTGGATCATCGACTTTTCCTCATCAGGCTGAATTACAAGTGACGATAAGCCATGTTTTTTACAAAAAGTTTTATCGAGTTTATATTAAATTTCATAAAGTATCGATCGAAGCTTGATACAAATTTCATGACAAATATCGATACTCTTAAATATTGTTGAAGTTTGAATCGTTTATTGAAACGAATGAGAAATCGAATAACGAAGTACTCAGCTGTTAAAGACCCAGAATCTTGCAGTACATTCACGGAGAAAACTGAATAGTTGCAGTACTTAAGGGGTAACACCACAGTGACCTTTCCAAAAATAACGCTTTTTCAGATTTTTTTTTCGAAAATTAGAAAGTTCCTATTCAAATTGAACTACATGAAGGTGTTCCGCTACTATTAAAGTACAAGATAATTTTTCTGTGGAATTTTATTGTGAAAAATGGCGACTTGACAGGTGAATGACTGGAGCACTGTGAAAATTCATGGTCGTGCGGTGGGATAAATAACTCAGTGCAGAATTGACGTAGAATACAGAACCAAAAATAATTATTTTCGTTTCGAAAAATGTGCATTTTCCACGAAATGACATCGGTTTGAAGAAAAAAAGTAGAATTTTCACCCTAAATTTCGTTACTTAATGTTGAATAAAAAACGCAAATGTCAATATTTCGAAAAACCCGTACGTATTTCACTAGATAATCATATTACGAATACAATAAAAACCCCTGAGGTGATTGATTGAAAATTGGCGGAGCTAGAGCTCCCACCGACTTTCGACATACTGTTTTGAAATAAATGCGTTTAAAGTTTTTGTAACAGTTGAGTCGTGCGTGTTCAGTTGGACCTATGTTTGTAGTTTACGGTATACCATTTTCGGGTCCTCAAAGTGTACTTTAAGCCAAAAACAAATTTTTTGATTTTTTTAAAATTCCACTGTGTTGGTGTTACCCCTTAAATAGTCGATTTTCGACCATCTACTGAAATAGTTGCTGCAACTACTTAGTAGTCAGGACAAGTATCACGTTAGATGCCTCAACTAACTCGATAGTTGCACTAACTAACGTAAATACCTGGTAACTTACGAAGTATTTCAGTTAGTTGAGGCAGTTAACGTGATACTAATGTGATTTGAACGATGTTTCCAGTTCCAAAAAATTACAAGGCTCCGATTATTTCTATATTTCATCGATTCCTCCCACCTTTGCATTGCATATATGATCAGGTCCTGATGGGTTTGTATTATTAGGATATTACTATACTCAATCTAACTGATCTGATAATGATAATTGTCCTGGCACTTTTTCTGGTCGGAGTTCAAAGGAGAAAAATGTTCTGGATAATATTAACCTCATTATCTTCCTGAATATGTAGAAAACGTGCTTCCGCAATGGATTTCGATGCAAAAGTAATGGAATAAAATGAACCGGAAAATTTTGTCTCTGAAAACTCAAGAGGATCTTTTCATCGTTAACCAGAAAATACGTATCGTGCGATCGGTAAGCAGAGTATAAGCCGTTAAGTGCTCATGAAAAACGTATTATGCTCTTCTCATCGATAGCAAGGTATGATCTCATCATCTACTTCTTAATATGAATATTGATATAAATCGTCGTTCGTCGGATTTTCATTCAATTGGTACTGAATTTACTAACCTCCATATTCTAGCATAACTTAGCCGTGAATTGATAGGCATTATGCTATAAATATGGAATTTGTAAATGCATAGACAACTGGGATTAGATATGAACTTGGTTTGAAATGCACGGCATCCTGATGCAGAATACGGCACTCATGCATCCTCACGAATGCACGGTGAAGAAATAATTATTTTCATCGTTGTTCATCTAGGTGAGTATTTTTTATATCAATCAGATGACATTATTGTAGAGTTGAAACCTCTCGAATTATGCTGTCAGCTGGTTTAAACATTATCGAGGATCGCGACGTGGTTGATTATATTGGGACAATGTTTCAAAGATAATTATCCTATACGGAAAGACCGAGATTATTCATATTTTTAGGGAACGTTTATTCACATTGAAAAATATGACTGTTAATTCAGGAAAAAGGAGTATCGCGGAAGAATATTCGTAGCGTGCTTATTCAGAATTCATACATGGAGAAAAATTGTTTGTTATCATGGCACCTACAAAAAATTTGTTGTCCTTGCAAAAATATTGATTCCAGCAGCTGAAACATCAGTTCTGTTAACGAATTTGTTTATACCAGCAAAAAATTTACTTGTACACTGCGAAAAATCCATCATCAAAAATAATAGGTTTTGTTATTAAATGGAAGATATAGGGGAGAGTCGGATGAAACTGGGTACCTCGATATCTCCCTGATTAGTGCTTCTTTCTGACAGCAAAGACTTGGACTAGTAGCAGTAGATATTTTGAGCAGTTGGAGAGAACAACAGCATCGAGGCAACGCTCTTTCTCACTTAGAACGTTGTTTAAAGTTTTCTGCGGAAAAATTGTGAAAGTTCTTGCATTTGCGTAGTGAGTTTCAAGTGCCTCATCATTCTCTCAAGAAAGAGGCACGTAAATATTTCAAATTAGCATGTTTTCCTGCGTATTTTAATTTTTTATTAATCCGCCTAGAGCAACGCATAATCTATCTAAGCCATATTGACCTCAACAAGTTACAGTGGAGTCAAACCGCGTACTTCAGATTTCCCTGGTGGAAAAATTTCGTTCAATATTGTCGAATTTCGTTCCCTTTTGGCACATTCGGTTTTCATTGAAAATTAGCAAAATTCAACTCAATTCAACAAAATTTCGGTAGAATTCAATAATTGTCCACAGAATTCAACAACTTTCAGTGAAATTTGTTGACTTCCATTGTAGTTGGTTAAAGTTTGAGGATTCTTATTGAATTTTATTGAAAGTGCCAAAAGTGAACGAAATTCAACAAAATTTTTCCGCCAGGGTTTACCTTCCAATTTATGAAATTTAAGAAAATTTGTATTTCTATTTTAAAATTGTCATCAAAATATGTTCATTCTTGAAGATCCCTTTGTGTGTGCTTGCGACTTTTGTTCTCAACTGAGTTGGCCACAAAAGAATTCTTTCTCTGAACATTTTTTTTTATTTGGTCAAAATATATCAATTTTCAAACATGATTCATGTCTGTTTTCGAAATTTTTATCGAATTCAACAGTTGGTAATACAAATTTAACAATTCAGAAGTGTTTTGCATTGATTTAAACGAGTACCCGGTTTTACCCTACGCGTGGAGTGGAACCGGGTTTTAGTACCTTTCGACTAGAACGAATATAAAAAAAATTGTACTCATTTGACAACAATATACAGATATTATGTTGTTAATGAATGTATAAGGGAACTGAAAAGCTGTGGATGGTTAATCTATTGCTAATAGGAACTCCTCTATGACCGATTGAAGTTATGGCACCCGGTTTTATCCGACCTTCCCCTACTTGACATGAGGTTACAAATTGATGAGGAACATTCTTGAAGATGTTATAGTTTTCAATGCATATCAATGACACAAATTGAGAGTTTTTTTTCAAAAGTCTTTTGTGTTATAAAAAATTACTGTTTCTGAATATGGATTTTCATTGGTTTTAATTTTCAAACTCCTTTGTATGAAAAATTACGAGTTTTCGTAATTAATTTGTGATCTCGTGTCAAGTATGTGCCCCGTCTAATGCACGAAAAGATCGGGTCTATTAATATTTAGAAAAATGACTGTCAATTTAGGGAAAACGAGGATCGCTGAAAAATATTCGTAGTGAGTCTACTAAAAATTCGTAGTCAATGTATCAAAAATTGATAGTTCCACTGTGAAAAATATCAATGAAACTATCAACTGTTAATATTTTTACTACGAATTGTTGGTAGACTCACTACGAATATTTTTCAGCGATCCTCTTTCTCCCTAAATTGACAGTCATTTTTCTAAATGTTGATAAATTCTTTCTAAATATCAATAGAGCCGGTCTTTCCGTGTGGGACAATTTAATAATGAATTTCTCTCAGCGGACCCAAGATTCCTCTTCCTGCTTTAGCAATTGTTTTGTATGCGCTATGATAACAGAACAGTGTGTTATGCCAAGAATACTTCTTTGTTCGTGCTGTTAGGATACGCTAAAAGTACTAAAAGTTGATCACCCCATTGTTATTTTTCACAGAGAAACTATCAACTCATAGTAAAATCTCTACGAATTTTTGGTAAATTTACATCAAATATTCTTCAGCGATACCAACTTTGCGATACTATAATTGATGTTTCTTTTGTTCCACACATATCACGTAAAAGTACATGAATGTGATTATTCATGCATGACAATCAATTTCATTCTGAAGTAATCTAATCATTAATTGATTAATTAATTCTCAAGACGGTTTACGCGTGTAAGGTTATCATTTGGTTACTTCGATTAAATGAACTCGAATTTCTGTACCCGTGTAGTTATTGCGAATGACAGATCATTTTACGATGGATCTCGTCTTCTGTTCCGACTTGTGAAATCCGAGAAATATAATTGAAAAAAAACAGCAGGTACATATTCGTCGCCAGGGAATTGTTGCAATCCAATGCGATTCGATAGCCGATTACAATACAATAATTCCCGGTTATTTTAGTGAATGATTTTATAAAGATGCGCGTAGCTGTTATTGGAGCTGGTGTGATCGGTGTAACAACAGCAGTGGCGGTGAAAAGTGCGTTTCCACATTTTGAAGTAAAAATTTTTGCAGATAAGTTTTCTCCAAATACGACTGGAGATGGAAGCGCCGGATTATGGTCACCCTATATTCTCAACGATACACCCGTGGAAAATGTTTTGTGAGCAAATTTTCATTACCATATGTATTTCAACATATTGGAACATGCCGCAGTATAGTATAATCCAACAGATTCTCATTCACTATTTTTAATTGCTTTTATAAAACTTGGCTGAACAGTATTTTTGTGATTTCAATACCATAACTTCCCATACAGGACAGTCACCAAAGGATTAGGTCGCATCTCTGTAGAATTCAGGGAGAAGAAAGGGAGCGGGGGATATAACGTGGTACGATGGAGAAGCAACTTGAGGCGACACTGAGAAGAATAAATGGTTGCAGTAACCAATTCGTTGGTTAAATATGGTCTAGCCAATTAATTGGTTGTCACAACCAATTATGTGAGTGTCACAATCAATTCTGTTGGTTATGATGACAACTTCAAAAAATGCAGTTGGAGCAACCAACGAAATTGGTTGTTACAACCACATAATTGGAGAAATGTCCACCCGAAAAAACAGACCGGACATTTCTCCGTTGCCTCTACGCTGCTCCTCCGTCGTACCACACTGTATCCACCGATCGCTTTTCTCTCCCTGAATTCCACGGAGAGGCGACGTAGGTGTCCTGTGTGGGTTGTGAGAAATTGAACAATATTTGCAATTACAGTTGGATGTTTCGCATTAAACAGTATAGTTTGGTCAAATTATGTACACACGCAGAAAATTCTACATCATTGAGTACTGTAGTCCACACGACTGACTCGTGTTATGCAAGAAACTTTCAATACTACGTGGAGAAACTGTCACACAGAAAAACAATGTCTTGATTAACTTGTATATTATTGGTGGTCAATGTGGAACAAAAAAGCATCTTTGTCACATTGGTTCTCAGTGTGCAATACAATGATAACTCTGTCAGAACATTGGATATTTGTGTTAGCGCATCAAAAATCAATGCGACAACAATGTTCTTCCCTGGTGAAAAAAAATCTCTCCGCATCGCTCTATATGTTGAGACATTTTTCAGAGAGATTCAGAGCAATTTTAGAAAAATTCAGAGAAAGTTGGAGCCCAGTCAGATAGTCATACATCCTGAATCTCTTCAACTTTCTTTGAATCTCTTTTAATTTTTCTATGGATATCTATAAATTCTTCAGGATCTTTCTAAATCTTTCCAAATTCTCCAGAATTTCATTTATTAACAATTCAAAGTTCATGCTGAATTCCTCTGAAACAGTCTGAATTCCTCTAAATCTCTCTGAATTCCTCTGAATCTCTTTGAATCTCTCCTGATTTCAAATATTGAGAATTCAAAGCTGACTCTGAATTTGTCTGAATCCTTCTGTAAAGTTCCATACTTGATTTTTGCTAAGTTTCGGGTTTCTGATTTTCCCTGAAACTCCCTGAATACCTGCGAATTCTTGACCCAAAAAATCCCCTCAATTTATTTCTCCCTGAATTTCTCTGAATCTCTCTGAATTTCTTTAAATCCTTCCGTGAAGTTCTATGCTAAATTTTTCCTAATTTCCGTTCCTCTGAGTTTCTCTAAAACTCCCTGAATGCCTCTGAAATCTCGCACAAAAAGTTTTTCTCAATGTGTCTCTCTCTGAATTTCTCTGAATCCTTCTGAAAAGTTCCACGCACAATTTTTCCTAATTTACCCGTTCCTGAATCCTTCTGAATTTCCCTGAATCACGATCAATTGCTCTGAATTTCTCTGAATCTCCCCAAATCTCTCTGGATCTCTCTAAATTTCTCTGAAACGTGAAATTTTCAGAGAGATTCGCACTGAGAAAAATCTGCATTGTAGAAATCATATTTCAATATAGTAACCCTGCTTAAAAAATCCTATTAATTCTTATTAAATGGAGAAAAATTCCGATAGAAATTCAGTGAGCATTGAATGGGATCTTTTTATCAGGGAATGTATTTGACGATGAAAAATACATTATTTTGGTTATTATTACTATGAGTTAGGTGATGAATACTATCTTTTTGGTGATACAAACCGTATGTACGGTGAAATTCAACACTGGGAAGGTACTTTTCACTTTTCAAAGGCTGGCTTCAGTTTTCATTATTTGACGGGTGAAAAATATACGAAATAGAGGTTATTTTCACATCTCATTTTTCTCAGTGCAGAGAGATTTTTTTACCAGGGTTTCTTTGCACATTGGCCATCAATGTACACAACTTCAATTACCTGCACTGAGAAAAAGGATTCGTTGAATCAAATAAAATTTGTTTATAGTGAATCAATTTTACAGTTGGATACGGCCAAAGAAATATTCATTAATATTTATCTCATCATATAGTTAATAAACACAGCATACTCACAGAAATATTTGCTTATAGTAACCAAAATTTTATTATCATGAGAAAATGTTTTTCTCAATATAGGGACAATCCTAATTTTTCCCCTGATAAGAAAAAAATTATCTCGCTTCAAGTGGAATTTGATAATCTTAGCGTTAGAATATTGAATGTTGGATCAAGAAAAATAGTCTTGAGACCACCATAAGCATTTTTCAAATGAGACTTATAGATTCTCTTGATGCAATGAAGTTTTTATTAAGGGTAATGAAATCTTTCTTATGACCCAGTAAACATTTCGTATCTTGCGATATCTTTGAGACACCTTTTAAATGTCCTATAAAACACTTTTAGATGAGTTTGAGACCAATTCTTGTTCGAAACTCGTCTGAAAGACATCTAAAAGTGTTGTATAAAACATCTGCATCCAAGATATCGCAAGGCATGAAATGTTCACAGGGTACAATAATGTATGTTTTTTTTAAATAAAATATTGGTGTATTGCTTGGGACGGTATGTGATATACGGTACACTGCACGGAAAAACTCAGTGATCCAAATTTTCGTTGACTAGTATGTCACTTTTGGACGGAGCACAATTTGGAGAACAATTCGTCCACTGGATTTTAATAATTCGTTGACTCTTTCCGTTATTTCGATGATGAAAATAAAAAGTGGATTCCATTGTTCGAATAGTGAACACAGTTAACGAATTATTGAAATCCAGTATACGAATTCTTTTCAAACTTGTGCTCCGTTCAAAATTGGCATACTAGTCAACGAAAATTTGGACTACTTATTTTTTCCGTGCGGTTGGTAATTTTGTACTTCTTTTCAAAGTATTCGACAAGACGACTCTACAATGTGTACCTAAAGATTTATCCAAATCAACTAAAAGATTATTAATTAAAGTATTTTTGCTCCCGCAAATAAGCGATTTCTCTCAGTGTGTCAGAAGAAAACCTTTTTCTCAGTGTGCGTGACAGTTTCTCCGTGTACTGGTCACTGTGGTAACACGAATCAATGGTGTGTCATGGTACAACAGAGAATAGTGTAGAAAAACGACCCTCTACTGCGGAGATACGACTGATTCATGTTACTACAGTAACCAATAGTGTTGAGATGATTTTTTTGCACAACACGAGCCAGTCGTGTGAGCTACAGTACTCCCTATTGTAGGATTTTCTTCGTGCCCAATAACAACTTATTTTGTCCCTTCATTTGCGACTAACAAAACGAGCGTTATCTGAAGAGGCCTTACGAGATTGATCTCTTCAGGGATCCATGAAGAATTTTTCATGAAATGATAATATAATAGCCCTGCTAGAAATCGAGTTCTTTGGTCGAAAGCTCTGCCTGGGACCAAGTTGGGGTGGTCTGGGCCAAGATAGGGCTTTTGATAGTCCAATTTCCAGGGAAAAAATTTTTAGCTGGAAGTTTATTATGAGTATTGGGAATATGAATTATTTATTCACAGACGTTGGGCTGGTCAAACATATCGATGGTTGGAAGGAATGTGGAAAAAGGGTTTGGCAGCAGAAACAGGAATTTCATTGATTCCTGTTTATCGGGTGACCAGCGATCCTTGTGGATATCCACGACCCGGTTGGGCTCAAGTAGCTCATGGCGCACGCGAACTGACTGACAAGGAACTAAAAATACTTAATGAGGAACACAAAGCAAACTACACGTAAGCATTTCAGAACAATCAGTAATAAAGCAATTCATGGCGATTTATGAGAATAATTGAGCGCCTGGATTTTGAAACTAGCCGTGCTCTTGAATATTTGTAAAAGTATTGTTCAAATGGTGGAAAAGGAGATTTGAAAAACTACTTTGAACATAGTTTAGATGTAATGTAAATTATCGAACCCCTTGATATATTGGAAAATAATACAAAAATGATAGAAAAAAACGTTAAATATTCCACAATCCGAAGAAGGGTTCGGATCAGCTCATCTGAAAGTAGTATGAAATCAATAATTGAACAATGCATTATTCAAATTAAAGCGGAGGATGGCATTTTTTGACTTACACGAGTGAACCACGATACTTATTACCCTGGCTCATGAAAGAATTCAAAAAGATGGGTGGTTTAACGGAAACTAGGAAAATTCATTCAATGGATCAATTGAATGATGAAGACTACAATATTATAATCAACTGCAGCGGTTTGGGTGCTAGAGAGCTTCTCCCTGATCTCACGATGACACCTGTGAGAGGTCAAGTCATGAGGGTAATTCTCATTTTTTATATTCGACGAGCATGGCTCTCGCATGATTTATAAGTAGCTATGAATAGTGTAATTCATTATTGCTCATTATTTCTTCCATACCATAATGGCAAAAATAACCACGCAAATACTCTTGACATTCATCACATCAAGATAACTCAAAATTATTGTAAGTTAGCTTTCTTTCATACTTTCATCCAGAGATTAATTTTATCTGAATTGATATGCAACTGCCATACATTTTTTAAATACATCAATTTTCCACATCGAAAAAAGCTCAATAATGAGCAACATGTGATTTGATGTAAACATTAAAAATTGAATTTCTTATTCCATCCCATCGTTTCAACTTGTTACATCCCATTTCCGAGGATTATTTTCTTCTTTTGCAAAACTGACATATATTTTGTTCGTTGTTATTCGTTTCTTATGTGTTTGTGTCTGCATTTGCCTGCAACTTTATACAGGGCAGGAACAGTGGCTTGATACAGGAGAAACGTGAAGACTTCGCCAATTTGCGTCATCCACGGATTTTCCTCTTAAATTCAACGTGAAGTGTTTTTTGGGGAAGATTACTGGTGTTTCATCAGTTCTCGCCATTGTTTTGTATTATTCTTTGTTTGCGTGCAATAATATTGAAAAAAAGAGAAAACTCAAAGAACAAAGTAAAATAACAATTTATATAGAAAGTCGTGAAGAATCAGAATATTAAAAAATTGAGATTTTAATCTTTTTTATCTCATATTTGAAGGTTCAAGCGCCATGGATTATGCATGTGATCCTGGAAGACGATGATAATGGCAATTATATTATCCCAAAGTAAGATATACATATTTTTGGATAATTTAAAACATTTCACATTCAAATGCTATGTATTGGGTTGGCAACTAAGTAATTGAGGATTTTTGTTAGAAAATCAAACACACTTTTTTCATGGAACTAAATACTTTTATCCTGTAATGTATTGCCCATTTTGATCAATGACCTTTTGCCATCTTTCAGGCAGCATCATAATCTCAAGTTCTTAAAACTTCTGGTTTTTATTAGCAAAAAACCGAATCAGGTACGATTTGACATCATCATCATTACTGAAATTTTTACCATTCAAGGAGTTTTGGAAAGATCGAAACAAAAAGTAATCAGATGGTGCAAGGTCAGGACTATATGGTGGATGTGGCAAAACATCCTAACCAAGCTCCAATAATTTTTGCCGAGCGACCAAAGATGTGTGTGGCCTTGCATTGTCATGATGGAATACAACACCTTTTCGATTTGTCAATTCGGGCCGCTTTTCTTCAACTGCATTGTTCAATTTCGTTAGTTGTTCAATGTAGACATCAGAATTGATCGTTCGGTTGGGTGGTAAGAGTTCAAAGTAGACAATTCCTTTGTAATCCCACCAAACTGATAACAAAACCTTTTTTTGATGAATATCAGCTTTCGCTGTGGTTCGAGTTAGTTCACCTGGCCTGCTCCACGATTTTTTCCGCTTGATATTGTTGTACACAGCCCATTTTTCATCGCCAGTTATCAGTCGTTTTAGAAATGGATCATTTTCATTACTTTTCTTTAGCAAATCGCAGATGTTAATGCGTTGCGTTAAATGCGTTTCTTTCAGTTCGTGAGGAACCGATGTATCGAGTTTTTGAACATAGCCAAGTTGTTTTAAGTGATTTTCATTGCATGTATGTGATACATAAAGTTTCTCTGCAATCTCACGTGTTGTACTGTGATGATCCGAATCGATTATTGCTTCGATTGGCGCGTCATCAACGTCAACTGGACGACCAGAGCGTTTTTCGTCTTTGAGTGAAAAATCACCAGAACGAAATTTGGCAAACCAATTTTGACACTGCCGTTCTTTTGAGGCTTCGTCGCCATAAACAGCACATAACTTTTTATGAACTTGCGATACGTTTTTCCCTTTGCGGGAATAAAGAAGCAAAATATGACGAAAATGTTCCTTTTGATTTTCCATTTTGCAACGAACGCCAAACGAAAACTACGCAAACGATCAAAAAACTTTTGTTACTGATTGACAGCTGAATTGCCAACTATCAAATAACAAAATGTGTTTTACATTTGTACTACGTCTGCAAACCTAAAAATTCAACTGACACCATCTATGAGTGAAATCCGCAATTACTTAGTTGCCAACCTGATAAAATATCCAATAAACATTTTGTATCTCGCGATATATCTTTTAGACAAGTTTAACAGCGTGAACCCTATCGAGACTCTTCCTGACCAATTCCATTGTGCTTGCACGGGATTGGATATGATGACGTTATGCCAAACTTGGAACAAGAGTTCTGCTAAACTCGCTCTAATTGTTTGACCAATCATCCAACCAATGTTTTTTTGACTCGGGTATTCCGATGAAAAAACCAATTGATCCATGTTTCAACTTGTGAGATTTTTCATTACAAAACCTATTAAACAATGTGCGAAGCCTGGAACACAATTTTATCATCGATAACGTGGAAAATTACACCACAAAATTACTCTAAAATGTCGTTCTACTGTATATCTTTTAGTTACACATGGTTGTTCCAGTTTGAAATCAGTCGTCCTAGATTAACCGGATAATTGTTTTTCATAAGTTAATAATTTTATATTCATTATTGAAGTGTTTGTGTTGATGATCCTCGGTTTTGCAATTGTGATATTCAAGAGATTTCCCATCCAACTGATTACATTCACGGAAAAAACAAGACAGTCGTGGTTACTTTATTACAGCACTCGTTTCTCTCAGCATAGTAACCTGTACAGCGCCGAAAAGCACAATTGCTGTAACAGAGTAACTATTACACTGAGAAAAAACTGTAGCTGGTAACGAGCCCAAGTACATTTTTGTAGTTACAGTAGCCACATTTTTCATTGAAGTAACTTTGAAAATCGCTGTGACAGTGGAAAAATAGCTACTATGACTGAAAACTGTACTTGGGCTCATTTTCAGCTACAGTTTTTTCTCTCAGTGTACTGCGCTGTTTTCTCCGTGTTAAATTTGTGAGAATGGTCTTTGGCGATCGTTCCGTATATTAACTTTGCTTGTAATAAAAGCCAAAGACCAAGAATGACATCGATATTCGCGTGAGTTACGTGCAGGTACGAGTGCCGTTTATCACAGCGTGGATAAATTACCTAAAACTTCTGTGGTCTGTTTTCAAAAATTTGTTTTATGCATCGTATTTGCTAGTATGTATTATTTCCTGTGTACTCTCTGTTTTTCTTCCTCTTTCATTATTTATTCAGTACCTCATTTAATATGTAACAATTTCTTCTCTATTGGTCATCTTGGGCTGGAAAAAGCAAGTAATTCATTCCTTCTTATGCTTCGAATTAATAAATTTGTTTTCTTCCTTCTTTTTTTTCAATTTTTGCAGTCACTTTTTGTAGTATTGACTGAATTTTCAATTCTATAACTAATTTTCCGGTTATTCGATCCAAAATGATACAGTTGTTTTGGTTTTGTTGATCTAACTAATAAGAATTTTTTTCAGTGTAGATATTTAAAAAAATTTTTCAAAAATTAAAAAAATTTGAGAAATCTGAAAAAAATATCTTTGGGTTTTGCGTAAAATTTTTCAAATTTTTCTAAAAGATATATCTGGATACGCAACATGCTGGGAGGGTGCACCCTCAAGACTCAGATACGATGAAAAAAGATCAAGGAATCATAATTTACAAGATTAGAAACATTCCATGATTTTTTTTTCTAGTATGCATACCACAATCTTGGGAGGAACACATCAGAACGATTTTGACAACCGTGTGAGAGAACAGGATTCGAAATTCATCTACGAAGGATGCTGTCGAATATTTCCCTCTTTACAGGTACATCCCTCACAGCATCACAGTCCCGGAAGAATTATCAAAGAATTCATAAAGAACACAATTAGTTTAACAAGAATTCTTTATGAATCCTTCTGGGACTGTGGTGCTGTGTGGGTATTCACTTACGAATATGCGAACAGTTTGTATCGAATCTCATTAATCAATAGCATTCAATAGATTTTTTGAACTACACCGAGAACAAAAATTCTAAAATTCACATCTTGTGAAGTCAATGTTCGGACGATTTCAGAAAACAGCGGGGAATGCAAGATTTACATCAGCTGTAGTATATCTCACATTCGCTGTTGTTAAATCAACTTAAATTGTAGTAGCTCGAACTATTCTTTGAAATTATCCAAATATTGACTCCGCGGGATGTAAATTTTACTTCTTTTTTGTCAGTGTAGGGTGTAAAAGATTTGACGAGAACTGGGAAATGGATTTCATAAGGAAATATTTATTAATTCTATGTTTCCCCTAGAAAGCTCAAATAGTACAAGAATGGGCAGGTATTCGACCGGGTAGACCAACTGTGCGTCTAGAACCAGAATTTATCCAAAATCCAAACGGCGATGAATATATGGTGAGTCTATTTTTCTTTCAAATAGAATTTGTATTCCTTGGGGAAAAATTATTGATAATTATGTCGATCGGAACGAATTTACAGTACAACCTCAGAGGAGAACAATGTTCTATCTTCTTTCATTTGCCGGAATGTAAGAAGAACAAACTCTTCGCGTTACTGGTGAAAAAATCATTTCCACGAAGAATGATTTTCTTAGGTTCCGATTAGGAAACCTTGACAATCATCTCGCGATTCAGACAGGAGTGGATTTGGAAATTTTTCGCTCTCAAGCCAGATATAACTGATACAGTGCTGTTCCCCGAGTGGGAGAACTGTCAAAGTTATATAGAATTTATATATAATTCGATATAGTTTGTATATAAGTTTTATATAATTGCATCAAAATTCAACCGTGGGTTTGCCCCTAAGTGATACCCTAGATGAATACGGATAAATCAAGGAGTACCATGTCCAAATGACTGCGAAGAAACACAAGACTCGAATCTTACAACAAACTTGTAGTACATTGTTGTGAGTTTTTGCACAGGGTGTCGTATCAGGAGTTGCGAGAATCTACCCATTTGAAAAAATTTCCAAATTTATATATAATTTATATATAATCAAATAAATTTTGAGCTTCCAGAGTGGAGCCGCGTCTTGTATCGGTTGGTTGCCGACGCACAGTGGGGTCAAATGCCAAAAATCTGGAAAAAATACCAAAAATGAAGTCTGCAGTTTCAGATATTTGACCTTTGAGATGAGTTAAGTAATGTCCCAAGTATCAGAATTCAAACATAAAAAGATTCGATCCCTTCTCCCTACTCTTGTATTACAGTTCAAAAGTAACCCCTCGTGAGGTATCATTCGCGTGAATGAGAGATAGTGAAGTGACGACCATGTTCAAAGAGACGCTGTGTCTCGAAAAGTGAACCGATTGAACATTTCTAGCATGGAATCTACTGTTGAAAGTGTATAGAATATACTCAGAATTAGTGGAATATCAATTCACTGAGTGGCAAATAATGGCAAAGCAATGATTGTATGTGATTTTTATACTTCTGAATTTGGTTATTTGGAGAAAAAGTTGTGTTTCGCGCCTTTCCACATCACTTTACTTATTGGAGGTTGTAGATGGGGATCTTACCTTCGGAATGAAAAAAAAATTAGCCGCCCCTTTTTGCCCCTTTGGGATTCCGTCATTGTTTTGTGAAGGAAGTATCTTTCAGACACATTGTGGCAATCACGAAAACCTTGATGAAATTGTGAGCAGTTCTCAAATTCGTTTGAAAATCGATACCCCGGGGATTTTTGAGGTCACTGATGAACAATCGGTTGTCAGAATTTCCAAATTCAAAATGACAGATCTAATATGGTGGACCGAAATTTGTAAATTCATCGGTCTTCCTTCACACTCCACACTCAGCAATTTTATAAACAATTATTGAATTCGTAATTATTCGAATTATTCATGTTTAATGAGCACACCTGTAATAATCTTGCTGTATAGTAACTTTCTTCCAAGACTTTTTCGGAAGATACAAGCTCAAATACCTGAAACTGAAGATTTTTCCACACTATTTGTTTATTTATGGAAAAAATTAGGGAGGGACTGAAAAATGTGGAACGACAGTTCTCTTAAGAATTTAATTCTGAGCATTAAAAAAAAAAAAATCATCAAAATCGGCCAAGAATTACGACCTGTAGTAGATTATGAACACAAAATTCCTGAATTCCCCACTTTAAGTGGTTTTTCAGATTGGCATCAAAATTGCAATATAAAACTCGATTGAGCGACCTCTAAATCTGAAGCTAGGGACCCCAGGTTGCAGGATGTTCAATTTGGGGTCGGAATCAAGAGTTTAAGACCCTTCACTCGGAAACAATTTTTTTTTTAAACACCCTAATAATTATATATAAATTGCATATAAATTTTTGTATTTCTTCACGTGGGTAGTTTTTGTTTGGTGCAGGGTTACGAATCTTATCGCGAATGCTCAGAGCACTTCTGCTTGGAACGTTATTGCATGCTTTTACTGTGGAAAATAATCGGCATTTTCTTGTACGCAGTAACCCGAAATTTTCGATTATGAGATAGCAAATCAATCCCCGGCACATGTGATTTTTACCATAATTTTACAGTAAATTTTCGGTTGAGTATCAAAAATTTCTAATGCATGTCGTGCTGATTACTTCATAACATTTCTATGGAAAACATGACTTATAGAAGTGATCAACACTTGCGTGTGTCGAGAATTTGCTGAATTTTACCGAAAAGTTATTTGGAAATGGTCATAAAAATCTCATGAAGTTTGGAATTTTCAATGAAATTTATGGTAAATTTCATATGCGTGTACCGAAAATTGATTTCCAATCCCATGATCGGAATTTTCCGGTTGCTGCGTATAAGAAAATTTCGATTATTTGTTACAATGAAGATTTTTCTCTAAAATCAAAATTTTACCCAACATGGATCTCGATTGTGAGAGTCAGTGAAATTTTATTGGGAATTAGTACTCTTCACTAATTACAATTTTGAGTGGATGATATTTGATGATTTGATTTGTCTTTTGGTTTAATGGAAATGTTATGCATTTACAGGTCATTCACAATTATGGACATGGAGGCAGCGGCGTCACATTATGTTGGGGTTGTGCTCTTCACGTTGTTGAAATAATAAGAAATATGAAATTTCGTGTATTAAATTCCAAGTTGTAACCACCTTTCATTGAAAAGTACAGATTGAATTAACAGAAAGATTACATAAGAATATGGTTATTTTTCCCCGCACCTGCATAGGAAAGGAAATTTTTGACCCATCGCCTAAAATCCTATGGGTCAGTTTGATACACTGGTCTGGAATTGATCATTTTCTCTCCCAAAAATCAGTTGACAAAGAGCTGCTTTCCACACAGGTGGAGAAGGGATAATTTGAATCCAATAGATTGAATTTAGGACAAAGATATTGAAAAGAATGGAAAAATCCATCCCTTCTTACAATCGTAACAAAGGACCATACTTGCATTAGCAGGACTTTTCTGACATTTGATATGCAATGTTATTGTTAAAAATTCGTTCTTATACAGGTTCCCATCGCAAATCCGCAGATATTGATCGTAATTGAATCAGTGTTCATTTCTTATTTTGTGGAAGAGTGAAAGTTCATATGATTCAATCTTATTTTAACGAGAATCCTCAAAGATAAATACGATTTTCTTACCAATTTTACGATTTTACCACGTAAAAATATCAAACCACATGTATGCGATATAAATTGATGATGTTTCATTTTTGTTACATATGAATACAGTATTCAAAGCAATGCCGGCTCTGTATTTATACTAAAGAAAGTCGGTAAATTACGATGTTACATCTCAATAATGATAAACAGCAATTGTCTTTACAAATACTAACCAAATGATAGAACATCATCACGTTGTATTCTCATTCTTTTGTTTCTTGAAAGCATCTTTCTTTTAGACAGGGAGTTGAAGTTATAGAATGAAAGTGTTCTAATTATTGGAGTTTTACACCAGTAAGTATTATTTTTGAATAGAGAATAATGTGTTATTTGTAAAAGTGCTGTTTATATTGCGAATTTTTTAGTGTGAAAATGTAGCACAGGTGATGAGTGAATTTTTATTGATGTCATTCTAACCATTATTCATAAACAAGCTCATCCCATGCTGGATAGGTTTTTTTACTTTATAACCATGTTTAACGGTTTCAATGTTGGTTGAGACATCTTCAAAACTTTTTCAACATTTACTAGTTTCATATATTCAGTTTGCGTGTTCTGTTTTTCAATCAGAAAGACTTACATTGAAATTTGTACCACATCTTTTTTCCAATGATAATTTTTTCCAAAATTCACTCAAACATTAACATATAATCCTCAAATTCATGCAGCTATTTCAGTGAAGTGATGAGTTTTATTTGAAATAATTTACTAAATTCCATGTGCCGAGATTTTTAACTCGCAATTACCAGACCTGAAGTTCGTTCTCCAATTCACCTTTTCCTTCCCAACTGGAATTGATTCTTCTTCTTAGGGGAAGAGGAGATATTTTTTGTTTTTTTCATATAATATGAACAAATCTGTGTTTGTTTTGAATAACATTCCTGCTTGTCTACATCAGTTTCTGCTATTCAATACAGTAATTTGTTACTTCTTTGTTTGTTATTTATTAATTTTTTAATTTCACGATTTTGAAAAGCAATAGTTCCAACAGTTTGAATTTCAAAGAGTTCAGCCTAAATTTTACGATCTAAGGTTAGAAATAAAATAACATTGCAAGTATGGTCCATTGCTCCGATATTTTGTTTCCAAAATTACGATGCCAAAATTAGAAAAAAAAAGATAATATTTTTCCCGTGTAGTCCATTTAGATCTGTTGAGATGTACGTAGAGTTGATTAATTTTTTTTTCCTCAAAAACACAATGAATGAAACAAGAAGCTGATAAATTCAAATTTAGGTCGATTTACGAGAAATGTTTTTTCTCATAGATCTATTTAAATCTAAATACATCTGAGTTTTATATTTTTTGGATTCACGTATATCTAATTAGATCTTATTATTCAAATTCAAAGTAATTTCAATTGAATACCGAAAATATGTTTCCGTACAAATAAAACCGTCTATCGATAACTAAAGTAAGCTGCATGCATCAAGTCATTTGGAGCCGAGAATACAGGTCTTGGGGCAGTGCAGTGAGGTGAAATGCGGCGTTGAGTACCGCAACGCAGTACCCAAGGCATAGAAAAATATATTGTTCAATTATGACAAATCCTTTATAATTTCCTCAGCATTTTTGAAGCAACAACTATTGTATTCTTTCCTTGAACCTAAAATTCAAATTGAGAATACAAGGAAATTTATAAACGTACTTCATATTTGTTTGTGATGTAAAAGACAGCAAAATCGGAAATACATGTCAATGTACTTTTGAGCACATTATTGAAATAAACTTTCATCGTATTGCAGCACATTTTTAACAAATTGTAATTGTTAAAATTTGGAGTGAATTCATACAGGTAATTGCATTTTTTTGCTTGATGGATGTGAAACTGATGGACTTTCAAATATCAAATACACACACGTGAAGATGTTGTTAGGAAATATGTGTTATGTGAAATATAAATTGTAATTTCACATTCAACGATATAATATTTCTTCTGTATTTCTACAGATATAACGTTACGTTTATATCAAAACAAGTGACGTGAATTATACTGTGTAATGCAAACTTATAATTCGAACTTGGATTATACGGAATCTTTTGCAATGAATGTTACAATGAATATGATTTGTTTACGAGGTTCCGAATAGTCTCGTGTTGTTTCAGATGGAAGTAATAACCGGAGTAAGGGAGTATAGGGGTTGTTCTGTACAAGGCGAACCACCACCGTGCTATTTAAAGCTGCGTGTCGTGTGCCTTTCTTCCTTACATCTGAACAGTTTCTAAAATATGCTCGTTTGTGTCTAATTAAAGCAGCGATCTAATTTCCGGGTTACCTTCATTTATATGACGGATAAATTGCAGTACATAGTTGTTTGTGCACAGTGGTATACGCTGATATAACGATCTCTCCGTTTACCGCAATTCAAATTCGATACAAGTATCATATTCTAAAATATTGAAGAGAATGACGGATTTCAAATAAATAAAGTCTCATCAGTGGATATTGAGGTGAGTTAAGTTTTTTTTTATATCGTTTGAATAACAATACAAAAATTATACAAAGATATCCTCGGGGTGAATTTTTGGTGATCATTCGTTGGGAAACTTCCTGTCAGTGTTTGATCTACGGTATTAAACTGGCTCAAAATTTGTCAAATTGTTGTTGAGTATATCTGCAATAACTTTCCCATTAGAAGTTTGTTCACTCTCGAAGATTTCTTGTTATTTTTTTTATCATAAAAACCCTCAAACGCGATTAGCGACGGTTGCCTACTTCTAGGCGCATTGGATGAAAGGTCACACGCAATTATTCTGTTGAAATGAGTTTATTTTTTCAGCTCGATACTTTTTTAAATGTCTGTTATTAGATATCGCTATACAGTGAATTACAATTTTTCTACACAGAAAAAAAAACTATCTTGTATCAAGAAAATATTGTTTTCGTTATATATGAAACACGGATTGTCTCAGTTCAATGCAACTTGCTTTGAATCAAGAATTTTGTTTTTTCCTGTGTTTGATTCAAAACAAATTGCATTGAACTAAGACAATCCGTGTTTCATATATAACGAAAACAATATTGTCTTGATACAAGATAGTTTTTTTTTCTGTGTAGTAACAAATTATATATTTTTATGCAAAATTTGTTGCTATATCAGCTTGAACTCTGACATTTCGAAAAGAAGTACCTACAATTTAGAGATAACAAAAATTCTCAACACACCTACCAATGTTCATCTCGTATCACTGTGAAGGCGGGATAGATGAAGGAAGACGTGGATACCAGGTGGAGGAACGGAAAAAATCCCCAACAGAAATGATCTGGGCATTGACAAGGCACACTCACCGAAAGGATTTCTTGAAATGAGAAAATTTTTCTTGTCGCTGGGATGAAACTCATTTTTTTCTTGAGCCTAGAAAATATGAGTTTTGTCCCAGCGACAAGAAAAATCTTCTCATTTCAAGAAATCTTTTCTGTGAGTGTATGTAACGCTGAACTAGAACATTTCTACTAGGGGCGACGAAGAAGTAACAATTGTTACTCCCCCTGGTTAAAAACCTCATTGATTCTCGCCAAATCTCATTGAATCTTGCGCAATGTTCTGACCGAATCCTATTCAACCATCTTCAATGAGATTCAATCAGATGAGTGTATTTTTTCAATGTGATTCTCATTGAATCTTGCCAAATCTGATTGAATCTTGCACAATGTTCTGACCAAATCCCATAAAACTTCATTCCGTCAGATTCTATGGATTTTTTGAATTAGAGAAAGAAGTGTCAGGTAATCGGCGAGAACCATCAAAATACGATGGAGGCGTTGGTGGGTGCGCTGTGAGAGTAACGATTTGGTAACTCAAAACATTGAATTTAAACCTCCAGCCTTGAGACTACCTAGGGATTCAAAAACCCAGACAGCTCGCGGTTCTTGAAATTCTTCCTGATTTGAAGCAAGTATGAGAAGCATAGAATATTCTTCTGATATTATAACTCCCAAATTTGCTTCAAAAACTTTAAATTGTACCAAAAGTTTTGTTTTAATTTAGAAATCTTCATTGTTTCTCCTACACAGTGAGAAATTGTGTGGATTTTTAACACACGTGTATGTCCCAGGAAGTCCACTCACAATTTATGTTGAATATTAATACAAAAAATGTACACTGAGAAAAAAACACTTGTAAAATTTATATCTTATTGAGTGAATATATGGATGATTTAGAATTTAGTGCATACGGTCACAATTTTAATTGATTTCACAACAACGCATGTGAAATATACCGCAGCTGATGTAAAATATACCATAGCTGGAGTGCATCTTACTTTCCCTGTGGTGGAATTAGCTAAAATTGTAGTAGCTCGCACGACATTTTTGAATCGTCCATATATTCACTTAACAAGAGGTAAAATTTACAACTTTTTTTTCTCGGTGTATCAAATCAACACAAGAATGTTGAATTTCCACTGAAAATCTGTTAATTTCAGAATATGTTGTTTCCAACACAAACTCCAAGTGGACCTCCTGTGCAGGGCCGTCTTTCATTGCTTGAAGGCCCTGGGCCTACTTAGGGTGGAGGCCCATGTGAAGTCTTGAAATTTTTGAAAAGCGGTATAAGAAATTCAATGACCGAGTCGAGGCTGAACAATTTATCTATTATGTGCATCGAATCAGATTTATTTGAAGAAATGGATTTCAATGCTTTGATTGATGACTTTTCGGCTAAAAAATGTCGTACAAAACTGTTCAATCAAAGTGAAAAATAAATTTTAAAACGAATATATATACATATATATTAGGGTGGTTCGAAAAAAAAAATTTTTTTTCTTTTCCCTTGCAAACAGGCTCAGAAGTTTCATTCGGGTATAAAAAGAAAACTGCTAAAAGATGAGCTCCTAATATTAACATTAGGATGGTCCTCATCGCACTTTTCGATTTTCCATAAGAATAACATGGGAAGAATCATTTTCACGCCTTCAGACTCCTATAACTTGCAAAGGACCAATCACACAGAGAATTTCTATACATATTTTTGTAGAGAATTGAACGCTCTACAAGAAAGGTCCCAAGTGATTTTTTGATAGGTCTATTCGTTCAAAAGTTATTGACTGTCGAAGTTCGATTTTTCGTAGATTCGACCGATTTTTGTATATTACACCGGAACTATTGGTTCAACTAATGAGGTAGGGATTGAATTTCACTTCAAACGTCAATTGAACTCTCGAAAAATGTCAACCAATAGTTTGTTTCATGATGATAAAAAATAAAACGCTTTCAGAAAATGTTTTAGCAGAAGTTAGCTTGGAAATTTGAGTTGTTTTTTGTTACCAAGGTAAAAAATGATTTTTCGGTAGGTTTGATAATTTACGCAAGAGATAAACTGGGGAATAAAAAATTTTATTCGATCGAGCTCTTCATCTACCTTATATTTATAATCTACGTCTCAACATTTTATCACAGAAGATTTTTTTAATGGCAATTTGGATGTCGTTGCTGATGGTCGTGAACTACTTGTAACAAATATTGTAATTGCTGTTCATCTTTCGTAAGGTGATTGTTGTATTCTCCGATTAATGCGATTCCTCGCTCAGCTACGTCATTGGTTACTTTCAATGTTGTAAAAAATTCTGAACATTCTTTGTAAGTATCATTACTGGGCCATGTTAAAATATTTTCTTCTAAAAAATCGTAAGCTCAATCAAATTTTCTAAACAGGTCTAATGATTTTTTTGAAACAAAGTCGCTTAAATCTTTTTCTAATAACGCTCCCAAATGTTCGTCGTCCACATGATACTGCTGATCCATTAATGTGGAGCCTTCTCGATTATTAATGGCATCAACTATTTTTTTCTTAACGTCTACCGAAACATTGTCATTGAATAATGAGATTGTAACTAATTCTTCATTTAAATACCGCAAATGCTCCATCATTTTTTTACAAGCTCCTCGTAACACCGTCGGGTTGATATTTTTGTATAAAATTAATTTTTTCATCAACTCTAAATCATTGTTAGGCGCCAAAATAGCAGATGTTGAAGTATACCAATGGTATACCAATAATATATATATGTATTTATTAGTTTGATTTTTAAAATAACTTGATTTCATTTTGTTTAAGTCACCTTTTCAAAAAAATATATAAAAATCTCAACGATTCTCTACGAAGAGGCCCCCCTTTTGCAGGAGGCTCTGGGCTCGGGCCCGGTGTGCCCTGCTTTAAAGACGGCCCTGCTCCTGTGACACAAAATTTCCCGCTGTGTAGTTAAGCATTCAATGATTTATCGGAGACCCAGGTAGCCGTATTGAGCAGAGGAATCCAGCACGGAAAAGAATGTTTAGCTGTATCAGCTAAATTTTAGCTACTGCAGTGAAATATATAGCTATGATAGCTAAAATCTAGCTAATACAGCTAAACATTTTTTTCCATGAGGGAAGTTCAAGGTAGGGTGGGGTTTCTTCAAGTAACAGCCGAAAAGTATGGAATTTTGCGCAAACTTGATGTACTCGTACGTAAAATACATGAGAAATACTTATTTTGAATATGTGATGGATATTACATGCTTGGGATTGCGCACTAAATACAAATTTTCATTCAGTGGTGGTTCTAAAATATTATGAGATGTGTTTGAAAAAAATGTCGACAGTTTAAATTTATCATTCAAGGATGAGGTCTCGCAATATTTTAGATTCACTATGGAATGGGAACTTATACTGATATTTAGTGTGCAATTTCAGACATATATTCTATCATCACATCCCTGGTGGAAATGAATTGTTGAAGCGCGACGAAAGCGCGACAAAAGCGTAAGCTAAGATTCATTTAAGCGTAACAACGTGTCATCTCGACGTAATTTAGAAGGAAATTGAAACAGTGATGCCAGATTGGAGACCGAGACCCTTCTTACCATCTCCATTGACCGCTTCCCGTTTCTCCCACCATGCGGATTTAATCGGGCGAGCGAGAGAGAAGGAGTAAGGAACTATCACTCTCTCACTCGTCCGACTTGGACCGCATGGTGGGAGAAAAGGGAAGCGGTCGATGGGGAGAGTAAAAACGTTCTCGGTCTCAAATCTGGCATCACTGAATTCAAACATTTTTACGCTTCATTTGTTTCAATCAGTGAGCCCAGAATGCGGGAGCTAGCGGCCCCCACCACGCAGTCAGTGGGACACTAACACTGTCTCACCGCGCGTCCGTATGAGAAAGGAAGAAAGTCTAGAATATAGACTTTCTCTGTTCACACGGACACGCGGTGGAACGGTGTTAGTGTCCCACCGACCGCGTGGTGGGGGCCGCCAGCTCCCGCATTCTGGGCTCACTGGTTTCAATACCCACTTCCTTCACTTTTGGATTTTCACCAGGGATATTCAGCAATTTGTATTTCTCACGTACAGAACGTTCGCTTTGGAAAATCGATAATATAAAAAATTAGTCGTGGAGTTGTATTCGAATTCACTGCCTATTTTGCGATATATAAATTGCAAGTGTATATGAAAAGTTAATCCACAAGCAACTGAATTTATCTATGAATTCAAAGTCCGCGATAACAAAAGAACTAAGCAAGTACTTCAGAAGCATATCAGAATGTTTTGAAATGTAATGTATCGAATATATTATTGAAAAGTAAGTCACAACACAACTGTCACGTGACATACTCATTTATATATTCTTAACGAGCTTTTAAGATTATCGTAAGTTCTTCAAATAATGGTAGAACATGTGTTGTTTAGGTAAAAGAAAAAACAAAAATACAAAAAAAGAAGCAACACGCATTTGGCAACGAGATATCAAAATTGGTTAGTATTTCAATTCTTCGCATTTCGAACAACAAAGAAAGTTTCTAAACCATGAGCAATCTTGCTGGACATGATTACGTCTAAGGACATCAATAAGTCATCTCTCGTGATATTGGATAAACATCAAGGTAATAATATTACTTGAAGAGCAATAATGTTTATTTTCAGTTTTAACCTCACGATCTTCAATATAACCATATCAAAAATGTTGATCATCATGGAATTAAAATTTTCAAACAACATTGTTTCATTCTCTTTTTTTTTATATCAAACTCCGATGTGAATTTATTAAATTTGAAGACCTTGACGCTTTGGAAGAAGAAGAAGAAGAAGGGAGATTTGCTGATTTTGATCATAATTTCTGGATTTCATTTGAATAAAATGTGGCAAGAGCAAATGATTAATTTAAAAAATGTTTTATATTGAGTATTTATACAGAAAATAGTGAGACTCAAATTCATTTTCCAGAGTGCAATCCTAGGTACTTATTTCATTACGCAATACTTTTCAAAAATTTGCGATTGATGTATTTTTCACGTTACAATACGTGGATTTGAAGTGCAAAGAACTTTTATCAGTTACTCATGATGAAAACATTCACATGAAAATTCGCATTTGAATCTAATCGATAATTCTTATTTATTTCATTTCTATTTCAAAAAGGCGATTTTGTTCTCAACAAGAACATTCAGGATTCCAAAATCGGCAAGGAGCTTCCAACTTATAAAACTGTCTTTAAAAATCGTTATAAAACAGTTTTGATCTCAGAAGAGTCAGCTGATACTTGCTTATGTTGCAATATCGATGAAATCAACCTTAAGAAAAATGACACAAAGGTTTCTGTCAATTCCAAAAGCACACCAGACGTCGCAAATCAAAATATACAGAGTAAAGTATATTAATCAATATTATATTAATCGAGTATTTTAATATTAGAACATTCCTTATGAAGTGGATTTCCTTAATTGTTCATACCTGAAATTGCTGAACAAAGGTCTGTTGGCACTTGATCAGCTTTCCCTCACAGCTTCAGAGGCCCAGGAGGATTTTTGAAGAATTCATCAAGAACACAATCGGTTCAACAAGAATTCATTATGAATTCTTCTGGGACTGTGTTGCTGTGTGGATTGTCTAAAAGAATGTAACAATGTCCTACACTGTAAAAAATAATCGGATTCTTCCTACACTCATCTAAGGGAAAATTCCGATCATTTTTGAAATTTCCTATAAATTTAACTTAAAATTCCGAACTTTATGAGATTTTTACTATCATTTTGCAGTAAATTTCCGGTAAAATACGGAAAATTCCTAACGCATGTATGTATTAATTACCTTCGAACAATTACGTGAAGTTTCCCATAGGAATTTTTTACAGTGTAACACAAGGACACGATATCGATATTATTCTATGCTATATCGGGTGTTTCATAATTCGCTGGAAACACTTTAGAGGCGTTATTCTTTCCCGTTTGGAACACATTTTTTGGAGACTTAGTTTTTGAGCTATGAGCATTTTCAGATTTTTTTTTAAATTCAAATAACTCGAAAGCGTTATATTCTACATTCTTGAGCTCAACACCATTCTCTATAAATTGGAAAACGCCGGTTTTCTGAGGAAAAGATTGAACTATTCTATCATTCTTTGTTTCAGAGCTATAGCGAGTTGATATTTTTTGGCTTCTAGCCAATCAGGATTCAGCGACTCCAAATTACTATCTTCAGGGTGTCCCCTGGTCGATTTTTTCACTAGAAAACTACTAGATCGTTTCAACCATTTCATGTCATTAATATTCAATCAATTACATCGACCTTGAGATAAAAAAATCCAGAATAAATCAGAGATGCCGGCTCTGGTCTCAAAATAATTGTACATGAATCATGTTTGTTATAATATCAAAAAAACTGAATAGAGAATCCTTATTGGCTGATAACGAAATTTAGTTCCAATTATTTATGACGAGTTAGTTGAACAAAGAACAGACCAGACCTGGATTGTTTGATTGATTCTGAATCATTTGATCCAAAGTTTAATGCAATTGATTGAATATTTTTGACTCAAAATGGTTGAAACGATCTAGTACACTGTGAAAAATTGCTTCCTAAATTTCATAGAAATGTATGTGAAGCAATTAACATATACATTTTGTATTGAATTTTCAAAACTTCTTTGGCTTTTCATATGAAATTTTATGATATCTCATACAGAATTATGATTTTTCGTGCATTTTTATATGAATTTTCACACATTTTGCATTAAATTTCATGAATTCATGATTGAACTTGATTTCAATTACAAGTTTCAGAATTTTCATATACATCTGATATCGGAAATTTCAGAATATTTTTTACAGTGTAGTTTTTTGGTGAAAAATCGACCAGAGCACTTCCTTAAGCTGAATTTTTTTTCCAGAGATCCGACGTTCTCCAACACAGAGAATAGTGTTGAGTACAAGAATGTAGACCATAATGCTTCTGAGTTATTTGGATTTGAAAAAAAATCTAAAAATGCTGATGACTCAAAAACTAAGCCTCGGAAAAATGTTTTCCAAACGGGAAATTATTGCATTTTGGATGCCTAATAACGTCTCTAAAGTATCTTTAGTGAATTATGAAATACCCTGCATAAGAAGTTATATTATCTGCTAATCAAAATAGGAATCATATCCTTGAAATTTGGATCGATTATTGAAACGAGATCTAAATTGCAGATGGTAAAGTTGAAGTCGCAGAATCAATGTTCTTAAATACACACTGAGAGAAATTCTTATAGTGACTGTAACTAAAACGTCTCAACTAAATATTCTTAATGACAGCTACACAAAATGTGGTTGATTCAACCATGAAATTGAATTATAGGTCATATCCCTGGTTAAAAGAACCCATTGATTTTGACCAACTCTCAATCAATTACAATCTTCTCACCAAATCTTACCGGTGATTCTCAATGAGATTTGGTCAGAACTTTCATGTGAATCTCGTTGAATCTGGCTAAATCTCACTAAATGACGATTAAACTTGGACAATGTTCTGAGCAAATCTCATTGAATTTCATTTGTCAGATTCAATGGATTCTTTTAAACAGGGATATTCAAGCTTGTTTTCGTATTTAATTGTTGTTGGACACCATTCTTTGATTCACACGTAGAGGACGCATGAGTCAGAGTTGTCGAAATTGCTACTTTCAATTGTGCGAGTCAGATCGTCAGGGGTCTACAAGACCAAATTCATTTTGAATGCGTATTTTTCTCTACGGTGCTATCTTTACAAGACTCTTGCACGCAGAAACGTAGTAACAAGTATTGATGTAGATTATAATTTAGAATCAAACGACATAGTTTCCCTGGTCGACATTGCGATAAAAGCTTTTATCCACTAGTGGATAAAATGTTCAAAAATAAGACAAAGATGGATACCAGTGTGATTTTTTGAACCTTTTTCATATGATTTTTGTACATTATTATCTAGGTTATTATTTTGTACGAATTCACAAGTCATTTTAACCAGGATTTATAAATTATCCTATTATAATGCAGCTTACTATTAAAAACTGGTTGTATTTACTAAAAATTAAGTAATTTCGATCCTAACTTTTGGTTACATCGCACAATAAAAATATTAGTAAGTGAGACTAAAAAGAAATGGTTGAGATGTTATTTTACTAAGTTTTTTAGAGCATAGCGACTAATACTTTCTCTCAGTGCAATTTTCTATTCACCAACGGTATCAAGGAATCAAAAAAATTCATATTCTCAGATTTACCATTACTCGATTATGAGTTCGTTTCAATAAACACTTTAAACCTCAATGATTTTGTCAATTGAGCAAAGGAGTATCCCATATACAGCACAGAACGTTTCAGAAATGTCTCAGAGTATCGCTGCAATGTTGTAATGTCTCTGTAACGTCGTAGCGATATTCCGACATACTCTGGAGACATTTGTGCTACGTGGGATTATTTTTGAAATGCCGGAATACATCCATTAATATGCGTCTTTCTAGTTTCAGATCTTCTTCTGGCAAAGTCAGATTCACAATTACGAGAGAATAACTTGAAAAACGAATCATCTAAATCACAGAAGAAGAAGAAACGGAAGTAATTTTTTCTTTCAATTGAAAAATTCATTTTTCCAAGGGGATACTTGTTCCCTGACGCTAGGCAAATCTACTTTCATGAATTTACCGAACTTGGCTAGTGTCACAATTGCTAGTATCTTCTTCAGGGAAAGAAGGCCCTGGTGAAGAGCAGAAGTGTAAAGCACATAATAAGAGTGAATATAAAGTTCAGGGAGCGTGTATTGAATGTAAACTGAACATTTTTAAGCACAGAGTTGTTCCGGATGACGCTTCCTATACACGCTATCATTTTCCACAGGGAGGCCCCTTTAGAATTTTGGGAAATTCGATTTTTTTGCTTGAATAATCTTCGTACCTTTGAGAACTTTCTATATAGTTGTTTTCAAAGGTTTAGTGCGTAGGTAAACGAATTCCGCGACCCTATCTATCCGGGATTTTGTAACTGGAAGATTTCTCAAGTTTTCTGTAAGATATCTTACAGAAAAAGTATCAAAAAGGATCACTTGTTCTTTTTTTAGTGCAACTAATTCTCAAGATAAACTTGAATAAAAAACAATTTTGGCTATTCAGCGATTTGTATGATTTTGTAGTTCTTGATTTTCAAGAATTTTCGAATATCCTTGTACACGCTCTTATCAAACACACTCCGCATCTCACCAATCGTTACCAAATATGTGCTCATTTCATTACAATCAACAAACTCAGAAATCAATGTATAACAATTGACGAACAGTTTTTTCAATCTTCTACCTTCCATTCTTGCAGATTTTTAACCATTTGCACGAGTAATTGTAAATATGATGTGGTTAGAAGAGTTGCAACGCGATTTGGAATGCGAGAAGTCACTGAAGATAGCAGTTGGAACCTCTATTGGACGGACATGAGTATAAGCGTTGAACGTACAAAAGATATGAAGAGGTATCAGAAAATCAATCATTTCCCTGGTATGACGGAAATATGCAGGAAGGATCTACTTGCGCGTAATCTTAATCGTATGCTCAAACTTTTTCCAAAGGATTATAACATCTTTCCGAAAACCTGGTGCTTTCCAACAGAGTAAGAATGGTTCTAATCTTCTATTGAATGATTGTTTTTCTTACTGTCGCTCCGAGTTGGAACGTTTTTTTTTGGTTCGACAAACGGACCCGATGCAGACGTATTGCGATCGATCAGTTTTCTGGTGAGCTACAATGGAAATTCTAACTGCATGGAAAAAGGTCCCATCTAGATTCTATATTGGTTGTTGTGGATTTGACATAACTGCTCACATAAATGCAATTGGAGTAAAATATACATTGGAACTAATATTATATGTACATCGGAGATGGGCAGCCTCAATTATTTTTTTGTACTTAAAATACTGTTTCTTTTCAAGTAATTTCTAATTTGACATTTAAATGCTCTATTTTATGGAAGTAGGAAAGTACTTGACAGAAGAAAGTACTTCAAGTACAAAAAGTAATTGAGGCTGCCCATCCCTGATGTACATTGTTATTGAAGTAAATAGGAGTAGTAGGTATTGCTAGCGACCCTGGTTAAAGAAACCCATTGATTCTTGCCAAATCTCATTCAATCTTGCACAATGTTCTGACCAAATCCTATTCAACCATTTTCAATGAGATTTAATCAGATGAGTGTATTTTTTCAATGCGATTCTAATTGAATCTTGACAAATCTGATTGAATCTTGATGCACTATGTTCTGACCAAATCCCATTTAATTTTATTCTGTCAGATTCTATGGGTTTTTTCAACCAGGGCTGTGAAGTAACTATGATAACAATGTAAATTCAACAGGGCTGTGTTGTAGATTTTACATGGGATGCTACATGATTCACTTGTCTACAGTGTAATCGTAATCTCATTTCTTACATCATTTTTACATGGGCATCTTTTTCCGTGTGATGTTATACATTGGGAAAAAGAAACATGACTGTGCAGCGTTCAGACAGTGATAATTGATGTCGAAAAGAAATTTCAGATTAGTCCTCACTAGATGCTCGCCAGACATCACCTATTTGCGTCCAGAACGTACTCAGTAATGCCTGGGATGCGAATAGTTTATGTCTGGTCAGCATCTAGTGATGGCTAATTTGAAAATTCTTTTGGACATGAATTATCACTGTCTAGACGCTGCACAATTATGTTTCTTTTTCTCAGTGTAGTTATATACACGGAGAAAAAAATAACTGACCGAGACGATAAGTGAAATTTTATTTTGTTTAGCACAATGTCAACAATTTTCGAGAGTGTACCTTTTGCTAGAACAGCTCTTTTTTTTCTAGTTTAGCGAATAATTCACTACTGTGACAAATTGTTCAGTCACCCCAACTATAGCATTAGCTGCAAATTATTTGCGAACGCGGTAAAAGGCAGAATTTCAAGTATCAAATGTATAAAATAGCAGATTAATTGAGCTTCGGTCGTTAAATTTTTTTCTCTGACTTTGAGTGATTTACTGAAGTTTTCCAGTAAACATTTTTTGTGTTTTTTCGAGTGTAAAATTCATTTGATACTCACTCTTCAAACATACTCTCCAAATAAAATTTAGGTTTTTGAAATGCTTTATCCATTCTTAGACTTCATGATGCTATTGCGTACGCTAAAACACGACGGAGTAAAACTTTCATCGTTAAACCGGATATGGGATGCCAAGGACGTGGTATTTATTTGACAAAAAATTTGAAGAACGTGAGCACAGTTGAGCGATTGATTTGTCAAGTCTATGTTGCAAAGGTATATGTAATTTCGATATACATAAAAACTTATGAACATTCACGGAGAGAAACAATTTGCTAAAGCAGCAAATCGAGGTATTATACGTACGATGAGAAATTCTCATTTAGATCGTTGAAAACGTACAACTGTTTGAAGCAATTTCCCACACTGAGAGAAGAGCGATTTGGAAGTTCAGTAAATAGTAATATACTTGTTCCCATAAATATTACTGCACTTTCAGCAATGCTTCATGAAATTTCAAGAAGGATTATTGGAATTTTGCTTTACTACTGTGGGCAAAAAGTAAGGTGAATTTTTAATTTAAACTTCGCGGGCTTGACATTTCAGGCTAGGTCTATTTTCTTATGTTGGCAGGACTGTTAATGACATCTGTGCCAAATTTCACGTCAATGTCATTATCAGTAATACATTTACGCTTGTGTTTACCAAACGACCAAGAGTGCATTTTTCGATTTTTACAATGTCTGATTTAATTGAGCAGAGAAGTGCAATCAAATTTTGTTTGCGGGATGAAATTTTGGCTGCGGAAACTTTGAGGATGTTGCGGAAGGCCTTTGGTGATTCTACCATGTCGCAGAAAAATGTTTATAAGTGGTACAAAGACTTCAAAGAGGGTCGAGAACGTGTTGATGGCTTGGAGCGCTCCGGACGACCATCGACGTCAACAGATGACCAACACGTCGATGAAGTGAAGGAATTAGTGCTCAAAAATCGTCAGTTGACTGTTAGAGACCTCACTGATATGATGCGTGAAGCAATTCGTCTAAAAAGACCGGAATTATGGGCCAACAACTCTTGGTTTTTGCATCACGATAATGCACCGTCTCATACTGCACTCGGTCTTCGTGACCATTTCGCCAAAAATTCGACGCATATCGTTCCGCAACCACCGTATTCGCCTGATTTGGCTCCGTGTGACTTCTGGCTATTCCCAAAACTCAAGAGACCACTCCGGGGAAAGCGTTTCGAGTCGATTGAGGAGATAAAAGCTGAATCGAAGAAGGCGCTGATGGCTATACCGGAAAGGGACTATTCAGCATGTTTCGATGATTGGAAAAAACGTTGGCATAAGTGTATTTTATCGAGAGGGGATTACTTTGAAGGGGATGAAATTGATGTAGAAGAATAAATGAAGATTTTTCATTTTACAAACAAATTCACCTTACTTTTTGCCCACAGTAGTACGTTACTCAGTGTTCTTCAATCGTTATTATATAATACAATATTCATTAACAAATTCGCTGTGTGTCACTGAATTCCTATACGTTTAGTGGCTAAAAGACAAACGGCGAATTTGGTCATGATTATTATATTATATAATCACGATTGAAGAACACTGAGTAATGTGAAGCAAAATTTCAGTAATCCTTCTTGAAATTTCATGAAGCATCGCTGAAAGTTCAGTAGCATTTAAATTTATCGAACAAGTATATTACTATATACTGAATCTTCAAATAGCTCTTCTCTCAGTGCAGATAGCAATTCAACCTCGCTGCAATGTTGTCAGGCAAGCTTGTGACAAGGTTGACATAAGCCTCCTAGTTGAAACACTACGACAATGGTACAAGCTTACAAAACCCTTGCAGCAGAGTTGTAGCAGCCTTACACTGACGAGGTTGTTAATAACACGTCAGAAACAATCGAATGACAAGTCTGGCAAGCTTATCACAAGCTTACATATTATCTGGGTTGCAGGGACGTTGCGTCGTCAAATTCGCAAGAATATGCTGTAAATCTAGAATTTAAGCTTGAATTCTTATCGTGTTGCTAGGAAGTTGCTTGGTTTCATGAAACTCTCAATCACATGCGTAGCGAATTCCCGGCAACTTGATAAACAACGTAAAAGCAATGATTGCACAGCAACTTTTGTTGTATGGGAAGAGACTTCTGTATGTGTAAACTTTTTTTACTCTTTTCGCTTTTTTGTAGATTGATGAAGATTTTTTTAACGTTTTCAAATAATTAAATGATATTAGTATATACAATGTATATTGAAACCAAAATAATCAATTATCTCCTCAATTCCAGCCATTCTTAATTGATGGATATAAGTTTGATCTCCGTGTTTATGCACTGATAACATCATGTGATCCTTTAAGAATTTACGTTCATAACGACGGTCTTGTGAGGTGAGAATCAAGTTTTCAACTGTCAAAAGCTTTCTTTTGCTTTTTTTATTGCTTTTTAAAACTATTCTTCTAATTAATGAATAATTGTCTGAAGGGACATGGAGCATCAGAAAACGGATAAAATTTTGCTACGTAGTTTTTAAGCAACTGAGTGCAATGACCACAAATTTTAAATATGCAGCAATAAAGTACACTGCTAGGATTACGCTCTGAATCTAAATCCAAAGCCCAAACCATATTCCTCAACATGAGAAACCGAATTATAAAAATTATTGATATTTGTATAGGTTGATACAGTGAGGACTAATAAATTCTGATAAATCTTATTTTCAATGGAAACAATAATTCATCGGAATGGAAAAATTTTCCATTGAATCGAAATCATATTCTTCGAATTCAGGAGAGAATATATTATTGCTTCAATTTGAAAATTCTTGGTTGTAGTTTGATGAAACTTTTCTCCATTGGACTGAATTTTTATCCATTGGAAGAAAGATTTATTACAATGAGGGCAAAGAAAATTTTCTTTTAATCTAAGAAATTGGGTTTTCAGTGTATATTTATTAGGGTGTTTCATTTCCGGGCGATATTTTTTCTTCCTCTGTCCTACCTGAAAATTTGATATCTTATGGCGAATAAAATATATTTCTGTAGAAAAAAAAAATTCTGAGTGAATTGGAGGCTTAGCTCATTCAAAAATTCGATTCCCCACTTGAATAACACAGGAAACTGGTTAACTTTGGTTTCAACTCGATATCACGGTCTTCAAAAATCTTTTCCGAGTAAATGAGCATGATGGACTTGTAGGGCATAAAATTTGTTACAAAAAAGTTCAGATGAGATAGAGCTGTACGACAAATAGTTTTGGAGTTACAGAGCTTGAAAGATGAACTTTGATAAAAATCGGCCTAAAATCCCCTATAATCTTGTATTTATTGAATAAGTCGTTCCTAAGATTGTGAATTTTAGAGCCTCATAAAGTGTATTATAAGTTAATTCCGCATGTAAGATCAATAAATACGAAATTAGAAGAGTTCTGATGTTGATTTTTATTGAAGTTCACTCCCGAAACTATTGGTCGTATGGCCCTATTCTATGGAAACTTGTTTGTAGTAAATTCTATGCCCTACAAACCTATTATATTAATTTTTCTAGTAAAAAGTTTGTTCAATACCGAAAAACCGAGTTGAAACCAAACTTAATGAGTTTCCTGTGTTATTTGAATGAGCTAAGCCTCTTATTTACTTGGAATTTTTTTTCCAAAGGGGATATTTCTTTTTCTCTAGAAACTATCAAATTCTCAGGTAGGACAGAGGGAACAAAAATCTTGCCCAAAAATGAAACGACCTAATATTTATAACAGTTTGCATGATTCTAAAGAATCATTTGCAGATCCGATTTGATATTCAAAGCTCAATTTTAACAATGTGATTCATCACTGCAGATTGAAGATTTGTGTTCATTGCTCAGTTGTTCAGAAAGTACGTATATAGAAAAATTTCGCCCATTGTTTCGAGTACTCCATGGTCCTTAATTTGTTGAGTTTAGTATTATCATTTCCTGAATTCAACTATGGGGTAGTTGCATGGATGGATCATGCCATATAATTTACATGGCATATGTTATACCCACACTTTTTGTCAAAAGTAGCATAGCTCAAGTTTTCGTGAAGCTAGCACTATTGAAGTTGTCTCCCGAAGATAATCACAGTTGGTATCCCCCTCATCAAGAGTCGAACAGCTGAAGTTCTGATGAAAACTAGCATGGTTTGCGATACGGACCCTGCTAAATTTTCCCAATAGAGAACGATACAGAACGATACATTTTTTCTATAGTGCTCAATGAGGTTTCTGAATACGGAATTTACAATGTTATGTCATTATTCAACGATAGAATTTTATCCTTTCTTATCGTATTCTATAAAATTCATCATAAAATGTATACTGTTAGAAAAATTCTTAAATTTGATACGAGATTCTTTATAAAATATCATATTTTCATATTCAATTTAATGCTCATTATTAAATTTAATATGAGGGATGAAACTTCACAATTTCTAACTGAACTGTAATGATTATTTATTAAATAACAGTGCACTGTTAGAAAAGTTATGAAGTTTTTTTTATAAACAATTTATCAACCAGAATTCATGATAAAATATTGAATTTAATAATATAATTCTTAATGCTAAGAATTTTATTCCCAATCTTGAGAATTTCTTTCTTGATTTTAATAACGTATTTGTGAAATTTAATAAATCATATAAATAATGAGTATTAAATTTAATATGAAAATATGATATTTTATAAAGAATTTCTTATTAAATTCAAGAACTTTTCTAACAGCGCATGTTACAATTCCTAAGAGCTACCAATATGTTATGGTCTTTATATTGAAAAAACCCCATGCAAAACAATTTTCTGAATTTTACACAATTTATATACATTACGACATAGTTTACACTAAGAGAAAAAAGTGTAGCTGTAAATGAGCCCAAGTACAGGTTTTATTCATAGTCGCTATATTTTCACTATCACAGCAATCCACACAGCCACTCCAACACGGAGAGAAAAAATTTGCTGACGCAGCAAATCGAGGTATTATATATAGAATAGCAAAATTTTTTGCTGACCTAGCTAAAAATTTGCTATAACAGCAATCGTGTTAGCTACGACAGCAATTTTTTTAGCTGTGGCAGCAAAAAATGTTTGCTCCGCCAGCAAATTTTCAGTATTATATACAGAATAGCAAACAAATTTTGCTGGGATAGCGAACATTTGTTGCTGCCACAGCTAAAAATTCGCTGTCGCAGCTAACAAGATTGCTGGAACAGCAAATAGTTTGCTGTCACAGCAAACAATTTGCTGCTCTGGCAAAAGGAACCCAGCAAAAGTAGATTTCGCTGCCACAGCGAATCCCTTTTTCTCCGTGAATGGAAAATACTAGCCACTGTAACTGCAAAAATGTACTTGGGCTCGTTTTTTCTCAGTGTATAACGTAAGTTATGTGTAATTTTGAAGATTCTTCCACCTGGGATGATTTTCCAATATCGATAGAAAATAGAAACTTGATTTATCCTTTGCAATGAATGATATGAATAAATCCAATTATTGTTGCAGATTTGCGACTAGCCGTTACAAAGAACCCACAGGTCACAATATTTCTAACGTCTACATGCATTTAACTAATTATGCTGTTAATAAATATAGTCGATCGTATGTTAATGACGATGAAGTGGGAAGTAAAAGGTCAGTACAGATATTTTTTTCCGTGGAATATAAACTATGAAGGATTTCGAGTAGTAATTTGAGTGATCTCGGTTTGAATGTATCATATATATGCTCTCTGCATGGAGAAAAATGCAGCTCGAAAGGATAGTAATCTTTAATAGAAAATTGGAGAATATTCCTTGAAATCTGAGAATTTTTCTTAAGTTCGTAAGAAAACATGAAACGGTTCAGATTTATCTTGAATATTGCTCGAAAAACTATGAAAAATTATCAATACTTAACAAATTATAAAAACAAATATGAAGTTTCCAAAAGTCGCGCATAAAATTTTACAAACAAAATTTTGGAATCTTCATCTCAAATTACAGAATTTTGTTATCCACTTTGTAAAACTTCAGTCGCGACTTTTGAAAACTTCATATTTGTTTTTATGATTTGTTAAGTATTGATAATTTTTCATTGTTTTTCGAGCAATATTCAAGAGAAATCTGAACCGTTTTATGTTTATTACGAACTTAAGAAAAATTCTTAGATTCTAAGAAATATTCTCCAATTTTCTATTAAAGATTACTATCCTTTCGAGCTGCATTTTTCTCCGTGTGCCTGAAACAGATTTACACTGATGATACACAGTGATATTTGGACCTATACATATATAAACTGAGCATATAGGATTTTATATCAGGGAGATTTTCATCTCCCACTTTAATTTTTGAGTCGAGTTTTTTCTGCAACCCTCAAAGGAGGAATTGCAGTCAAAAGTTGAATATGTATATGTTTTTTATCTCAATACATCGGTCATTAGGCACTCGTATACACATGTGTGCGAATGCATGCAACATCTTTTTTCGATAAAGCACGATTGGAAGAATCAAAAAATGATTCAAAGTCTATCTGCTCCTACTTGTTTCTATCTGTTTCTATGGAATTCTTCGCTATTTCAATCGGCTTTTCGTTGTTATCGAGGACATGTCTCTTGAATTTTCGTGATTCATATTTCATGGTCTAAATATGCAAGAAAAACATGAGTAGTTGAAACAACTGAGCGAAGTGAGTCCATATGCGCAGGGGCCCCTTATAAGGCAGCAAAAATTAATTTTTCAAGAAATTAAAAAATATCCATCACCGAAAAAGGTCGTTTTATTGCTTGGAATTCATTATTCTTCATTTATTGAAATTTGAAGACAAATTTTTCCGACAGGAGTGCCGCCCTTTCACGGCCTGCAGCCCCTACACCATGGCGTTGTTGGCATAGGCCATAGTCCATCACTGCATTTGCGCCTACCTGTTATAGAAATTCTCAAATTCAACAGAAAATCTCGTATGAAATTTCTTGAATGGTGATTAAATGTAAGAGCATTCTTAAATTCAAGAAATAATTATGAAATTTGAGAATTTGATATTAAAATGCATGAATTCACCATAGGATGCAATGAATTCATCATTAAAATTGAGAAATTCCAGACCCCAGAAGGTATTTGGCTTTTTCAGCATTTGAGCGTCTCTTCATTCAACCCAATAAACACATACACGTTATTTCAACGTTGAAAGAACGTTAGACTGTCAAACGGACGTCAGTCGTTGATTTTTAGTTGAAATTTGATAGGGAAATAGACGACCAGGAATCACGTTTTGATGGCGTGTAATTTAAACTAATCTTCAAAAATAACCATCAAACGACGTCCTCAAAAAACGTGTTCTGAACGGGTTTGAATCACGCGTTTAAAATGTGTTTATAACACCTTGTGATTGAACTTCAATTGAAGATATTCTGCTAAAAATGTCGAACGAAACCGAACAATGGTTAAAATTTCAACAAAGAGCAAGATAGTAAATAGTGTGGCGTACTTTCCAAATTCTGTCATATTCAGAAATACTATTGTTCTCGATATTGAATGAAGAGTTTTCAAAATAATTTGTTGGATTCAATTCACGTTTTAGAACCATCATTAGGACACGTCAATATCTGACGTCTTTTAAACGATGTTCAAACCGTTGATATGACGTTATTTTATGGTTGAAAAACACGTGATCTGCCGCGACATTTTTACGTTGAATCAACGCAAGAATATCACTAATTCACAACGTGTGGTTATTGACTGTTTTTGACGTTTTTAAAACGTGCGTGTGTTTACTGGGAGATAGCTCGTAACCCAAATATTTCCAAACTTTACACTCCGACGAATAAGAACTACCCATAATGATTTGAAACCTAGTTAGTTTTCAATGAGTTAGAGTCATCTGAAATTTTCTGTGTTTTTCACGTGCGTGTTCTAGGGTTAAAAATAAGATAGATTGTGAAAATTTGAGACTCATGATGACTTCAAATTTCAGTTGAATTTTTTCAACAGTTTTGCCAAAAATGATCACCATTTGAACTGACTATTTGATTGTTTCAACTATGCAATTTTTATTATGACCAACTGTTTAGATGAAACAACTAAATAATTAGTTGAAACAATTATTATTGTTGGCGAGCGCATATGGACCAATCTTGGTTAGTTGGTTCAACCCCCCATTTGTTTTGCGTGAATTATTTTCTCATCTATTCCCTATTTTGAATATTCAAAATTAATACTAAAAATTACTCATAGTCACTTTCACTGTATTTTCAGAAAGATATCAGTTTTAAACAAGTGGCTGAAACTAAAAAATATTGACGTTGAAAAATTATGGAATCACATAGATGATGTTATTATAAAAACAATATTTGCTGCATATCCTATACTGAAACATAGTTATTACGCTTGTTTCCCTACTCGTGATAGAACATCGGCATGTTTCGAACTTTTGGGATTCGATATATTACTTGATTGGAAACTCAAACCTTATCTTTTAGAGGTAAATATATAGATCTGCACTGTTGGAAACATCTGTCTTAAACTTAACAATAATAGTATGAAGTTTTTTGCATAAACATTTCATTAAATTTCATATTTTCATATTAAATTCAAGAACGATTATTAAATTTAATATGAAAACATGAAATGTAATATTGAAATATGAAATTTCATACAAAATTTCGTATGAAATTTAATAAAATGTTTATGCAAAAAACTTCATAATAGTATTGTTAAGTTTAAGACAGATTTTTCTAACAGTGTATTTACTAACCATCTTTCTGTAGAACGCTTGTTCAGTTGCAATAATTATTCCTCGACGTAAGAATAGCTTTAGTAAAGATTTTTTATGGTAGTAAGTAGCAGGGAAAAAAGTGTACAAAATGAGTTTCTCAAAGGCAAATAATGAACTTTATTATAGGTTAATCATTCACCAAGTTTTCATACGGATACACGTTTGGACAAGGATGTCAAAGAGAAATTATTAACAGACACTTTTGAAATTCTCAATTTACAAAATTGCGACAAGAAAAGAATAATCCAGGAAGATCGAAAACGTGTGAGAGATAGATTACTGCATGGTATCATTGTGAAAGACCAAAGGTATGGTGAAAAGTAAATGGTTTTCATGACAATACTGTTCGGTTGCGATAACTAACTATATTATTAAAAACAAGGAAAGTTTTCCCTCAACTCAGTGGTGGATTCCATCCCCTGATCGCAGGGGAATTATTTTTTCATAAAAAATAAGGGATTTTTCAAGCATTTTTGAAAACTGTTTTGCTCTTTGAATAGGGGGGGGGGGGAGGGGGAGTGTTCAATTCTCCAAAATTAAGGGGAAACTCCATTGAATCATGGATGGGAAAAAGCTCCAATCATGGAGGAATTTTGGTGCTACTCTCTTCTTAGGGAAAATTTCACAATTATCTTCCAAAATGTTTGACAAAACTTTTTGGAAGGTTCAGTTTTTGAGATATGAGGATTTTGAAATTTCTTTTTCAAATACGAATCACTCAAAAGCATTGTATGCTACCAACCCGAGCTCAATGTCATTCGTTCACTTGGAAAACGGCGGATTTCTGGAAAAAAATTGAAGTATTCCATCATTGTTCAATTAAAAATTTTTCCAGCTTCTGGGTAATCAGCATTAGGCAAATTTGAATGATTATAACTCCGAAACAATCAACAATGACAGGATATTACGATTTTTTTCCAGAGATTCACCGTTTTCCAACTTAGCAAATGGCATCAAGCTCGAGTATGTACACTGTAAAAAAAATTTGTTGAATTCCAAAGAAAAATGCTTGGAAATTTACAAACTTGGTTTGGAAAAATAATTTCCGAATCTTTTTTGTAAATTGCCGAACAAAAGTTTGTGAATTCTCAAAAATCTTCGTGAAATCACAAAATTTTTTGAATGTTTACAAACTTTTGTTTGGTAATTTACAAAAAAAGTTTGTGTAAAAAACTGCCAAACTTCTTTGGCAGTTTAGGAAGTATATTTTTTACAGTGTAAACACACAATGCTTTTGAGTAATGTGGATTTGAAAATAATGAAAAAATGCTCATATCTCAAAAACTAAGCCTCCAAAAAATTGTTCGAAACAGGAAATTATTGCATTTTGGCTGCATAATATGCGACAGAGATGCGAATAATGAATTCCAAAACACTCAGTGTATTATTGTGATTAGATAAAAATTTCGAACTTTCGGAGTGTAGCCGCGTCTGGTATCGGTTGATTCAAGGTAATGCCCTGAAGAAGCCACCTGCAATGATGACGAAACATCTGCAATCAATCGATGAAAGACGCGGCACCTCCACGGAAGCTCAAAATTTATATCTTTTCGAGAGTCATAAAAGACTACTCGGTGAACCACCGCTGAAACAATAAATTTTCATAGCAATCGATTTCATCATTACAACAGTGCATCGTATGTAATATTTTTGCATCTGATTTGACCATGTGACTTATCGAGTGGTCTCCCACGACTTTCAAAATAATAATAATGATATGAAATAATATATTTCACATCGTTATGACAAATACAACTTTTCCCAACTAGCAAAGCGGTTTGAAATCTGCTACTTTTACTTTTGCTCCTAGCAGTGCAACGACAGAAACCTTGCGGAAAATACCAAAACACCAGCAGATCTTGGGACCAAAATCGGGCAAAATCCATTGATGTTCATCCGGATTTGCTTGGTATTTTCCGCGAGAAAGGCAGTAGCTTTTCTAGTATTTTCGCATTGCCCACTATCACTCTGCTAGAAATGGAACTCTTTGGATCTAAGGCTCAGCTTTGGGCCACGTCAAGGTGATCTGGGCCGAGAAAGTCTCTTACCCAGATAGACGTGCCGTAAACATCCTATCATGAACTCTGCTCAGTTTGCGATGATGCATAGAATGTAAACATTATGTCTCATTAGGGTGCCATCACCTCGTTTTGCCACCAATAACCAAACATCACCAACACGATGGTATTATTGAGACATTTTTCTATCTGGGTTAGATGATCGAATTTCCATAACGGGAAATTTCTAGCTGGACATAACATATATAGAATTCAATCTATAACATAGGACTTCCTCAGTGCTACCAGTATCATCAGTTTGCGCTACCGAGTAGTGCTCATAGTCAAATACTACAAAGTCGCTCAAATTCCCAAACGTAAATTAAGCACCGTCGTACAAGGAACTTTTTAATGTATAAATCGATAGTAGCGTCGCTGCCTCTATGTGCATTAATCGTGTTTCTAATCGACAGTATGATCCAACATGAACAGGAAGTTGTCGATAAACCTCACTGAAATCCTCGAATTTTTGTGTTTTCAAAACTTACTGGGCTTATATTGAATTTCCTTCAAATGTAATAATGAATCACTTACGAATTTTATTGAAAACATTTGAAGATAATCGTAGAATCTTCCCTCTCAGTTTCCTCAAACATAAACGGAATACATAATTCCACTTGAGTTGCGATATTATTCCTTATCGATCAAGAGAACCCCACACTGTGAAAATATAAGCGTAATTTTCCTATACACACCAACCGGAAAATTCCGATCATGGGATGGGAAATCAATTTCCGGTAAATGTGTATGAAATTTTCCATAAATTGAACTGAAAATTTCAAACTCGACGGGATTTTTACTATCATTTTCCAGTAAATTTCTAGTAAAATGCGGAAAATTCCTAACACATGTATGTGTTAATTACTTCCGAACATTTATGGGGAGTTTCCCATAGAAATTTTTTACAGTGCAACTAGAAATTGCCCTTTTCTCCAAATTCGACCATCAAAGATTCTAACTTGGTCCAGATCGCACCAACTCGGCCTAGGGCAGGGTCTGAGATCGCAAAAAGTCACATATTTCTAATTGGGATGCATCGAAGAAGTTCGAATAATTCCACGAATTGATTTTTTCAAAAAAATAATAACAAAAATCTTATACCCTTTGAATGAAGGAATTCCATCAATCCCTCATATCAACAGTTTTATTTTTATTCCTAGCTTTCTCCTCGTATATCAAATTACGAACTCAAACGAATTATAAGCGTCTTACATTATATAATATGTCCAGTGCGAGTGAAAATCCCACGGGTGTAACCAAATCGCTGATATCCGAAGATCTCGTAGAGGAACAATGCGAATGGGAAGATAATCATATGGGTAATTTTCGACGAATTTATCCGTGTTCCAACGTTGAAAAGTATCAACAATTCTTCACACAGAATTCCATGTCGTTTCATCAAGAGACTGCTGCTTCGAGAGCACGTGGAGAAGTTTCGAAGAGACAGAAAGGAGAAAGTGGAGTAAGGAAAATTAAGTTCGATTGAATATTTATACGACAATTTTATTCTAATTGATTCAAAATTGGATCTTGGGGAGTGTGTTCTTTTCGGGAATACAGCGTTACCCTTCTAAAAATTTCTCATAGGAAACGATAACATTTTTTCTATTAATTTCATTACGATTTCTAAAATCCTTTGGATTCCCATGTCAGAAAATTTTTTTAATAGAAGACAATGAATATCTTCAGAAAAATTCCGTTTCACGCTATCTCTGCTCTCGATTGATTTTAGCAGACACGATTATCAGAACATGGAAATAAAAAATCATCCGGGAAACAAAACGGTGAAAAGCGCAATCTTCAGAGTCCTGAATTGCCTGAGGATATCGGTATTCCAATCATCACGTGCGACCGGAGTGATCAAGTTGATTCAGAATTAGAAAGGAATAGATCAGTTGCCATTGTACGAGTTCAAATTCTATTACTGTCCTAACAGTACCACCATCGTTGAGATACATTGCCTTCACGTTGCACCACAGGGATTTGAGGTGGATGACCGAGATTGGTAAAATACGGAGAAATTTCTCCGGATGTCTCTCGTTAGAAAAACTTGTTGAATCTTATACAATGCTCTGGTTGAAAGCAATCAGTAAGATTTCAGGCAGACTCCCAGTGATCTGAGTTAACTTTTTGATAACTTTCAGACCTCGTAAGAAAGGCATGAAAAAGATTTCCAAAATCGACGCATTAGAGAACTTTCCGATATCATTCAGAGAAAATAATCAATGTTTGAAATGTCGAAGGGGAGAATATTCACTGGGTTTGGTTAGATCAAATAGGATATTCCCTGTTGAAAAAACCCAGCATGGTCCAACATGGAACCATGATGGGTGACCCAATAACCAACATCCCTGGTTAAAAGAATCCATTGAATCTGAAAAATGAAATTTCATGAGATTTGGCCAGAACATTGTCCGAGATTCGATGAGATTTGGTGAGATTCAACCAGATTCACATTGGAAGAATTTATTATTCTGACCAAATCTCGTTGAAAAATCCCCGGTGAGATTTGGTCAGACCTTTGTCCGAGTTCAACTGTAATTTAGTGAGATTTGGTGAGAATTAACTGATTTTCTTCACCAGGGATGGGACCAACTTGGTTTCAATTGGACCAAGTTGGTTGCATCATACAGACCATGACGGATGGCCCAACAACTAACAAGAGACCCCCAACTACTTTTGCTTCTACTGGATCCAACTACACCCGAAAATCACTATCATAACCGACAATTGCAAATTTTGGAAAATGATTCTTTTCGAATCATTTACGAATGAAAAAGAAATCTGGAAATGCCAACGAGATGAAACTCTAGTAAAATGTAATAAAAATAAAAATCTATGGGTAATTCTGCTTCATACTATTGGAATTTTGAAGATTCACTTATTGCTATCAGAGTTTATATCGACCACGGTCTGACTTATGTAAGTATTAGGTCAGTAAAATCAGGTATAACCATGCAGGATAGGGCCGACCTAGGTGGAACCATACTGGGTCATACTAACCTAGGTAAAAACCATGAAGCCAAATTCCTACTGCTCCTACCCAGTATAGTCGAACCCAGCTGGGTTTTTTCAATAGGGTTTCAATAGAAAGCTCATTGAATCTTACCAAATCTCATTAAAACCTGAACAATGTTCTTCCTTGGTTAAAAATCTTAAATTCGATTCAAAATCTAATAATAATCGATATAATTCGTTCTCATGAAATTGATTCAATTCGAGTGGGTTTTACAGTTTTTTTTTTAACCAGGGGGACGTTGTTTCTACATCCTATTCAGTTAACGTTCAGGTGAAATCTCGGAGATATCTGAATATTAGCTGAGTATTTACCGATTTCGCTCATCTATTTCAAATCCATGCGGTGCAACATGGGGATGACGTTTGGGTGTACTGGTTCAATGATGCCACATTGCAACAAAGATTTCCAAGAGATATCTTGCTGATGAGCATTCTCAAAGATATCTCATAGTATTCTAAAAGAACACTATCGTAGCGAGAAAGATGTCTTTTAGAATGCTCTTCTGCAAGAACATCGGTGCCATGTGGGATGATGATAATATTCATAATAATAACGAACGAAGGACGACTTTGTGTGATACTTGAAATTTCAGAGCACAAATTCACCAACTCCGAATAAGACACAGCTCTTCTGTGGTCCTGATGTAATATCCGAATTTGAAGAGAAAAGTCGAATTATGGATCTAGCTCAAAGAGATTACTTGGTTAAGAGTTGTGGATTGCTTGAACAAATTTACATGGCTATGAAGAAAAATGGCGTTTTGAGGAAAAAGGATGAGAAAAAATACGAAAGGAATAAGTTCGTGTGTACCGAAGGTCCACCTGTGCGTCGGGGTGTTAATGTTTTGAAACCACAATACACTACTGAAAAACATAATGGACATCAATTCTACGGAAACATACAAGTTAGTGGAATCAAGGAATTGTTTTGATTTAGTTTTTTTCTAGAATATTTCAATCCTAACATTATTTTCAGACTGAGAATAAGTGCAGACTAACGGAAAATCGGGGAAAAAGTGAGTTTTCATCATTACCCTGGTAAAAAAATCTCTCTGAATCTCTCTGAAAATTTCACGTTTCAGAGGGATTCAGAAAGAATCAGAGAAATTCAGAGCAACTCAGCGTGGTTCAGAGGATTTCAGAGACTTTCAGATTCAGAGGATTGAGAGAACTTGTGCTTTGAATTCTTCAGAAGGATTCAGAAAAATTCAGAGGAACTCAGAGAGATGCTGGGAAATTCTGGGAAATTCAGAGAGGAACAGATTCAGTAAAATTCTTGGTCCTGCATTTCAGAGGCGTTCAAGGAGTGTCAGACGCTTTCAGAGATAGATAAATTCAGAAAGATTGTGTGTAGAACTGTTCAGAAGTATTCAGAGGAATTCAGAAAGATTCAGAGTAATTTAGAGAGATACAGAGGAATTCAGAGAAATTCAGAGGAATTCAGAGGAAGCTTTGAAATCTGAATACATTAAATTCCGGGATATTTATAAGAATTCAGAGAAATTCAGAGAAAATCAGAGAGATTCAGAGGAAGCTTTGAAATCTGAATACATTAAATTCCCGGAGATTCAGAGGAATTCAGAGATTCAGAGAAATTCAGAGGAATTCAGAGGAAGCTTTGAAATCTGAATACATTAAATCCCCGGAGATTCAGAGGAATTCAGAGAGATTCAGAGAAATTCAGAGGGAGCTTTGAAATTTTAATATATAAAATTCTGAGGGATTCAGTAATATGCGGAGAGATTCAGAGAAAGTTGAAGAATTCAGAACGTATCACTATCGGAAAAGTCTCTAACTTCCTCTGAATTACTCTGAATCTCTCTGAAATTTATCCCAAAATATAGAGAGATTCAAAGAAATTTAGAGAGATTTCAGAGAGATTTCAGAGAGATTCAAAGAGATTTTTTTTACCAGGGTACACTCTCATCTACTTGAAAAATCAATTTCAATCTCAACTCCACAGATATACAAACATCTTACGATGATCCAGTATATAATTATTCAAAATCTTGCAACGAACCATTTTGGATGCGGTATTTGATGGTGAAGAATCCTCATAAAATTTATAAAAGTAATACAAATGATCGGAATAGTAAAATCTATGTAAGCCGAGCTGTACAAGATACTTGATATCCAGGCACGAATGAAAAGGGAACGAATCTTCGACACTGAATCGACTTGGATATTTGTTTCTCATTTTTCAAAATCGATGGATTTGAATTTTTGAGAGAAACATAACGGAAAACTAAGATGACGTAATTTGAAATAAAATTCACTCGATTTTGTATGAAACTAAAAACTGCAGTACAGTATCAAAGAAAGATGCAGGCAATTTGTCAATGTGAAAATTTTGATAATGCACAACGTGCAAGAGAGGAAAAAGAGGACAGACAAATCATAGTACGTAAAAAAATGTGTCTTGAATATATTATGAACTGTGGTACTAATATTTGTTACCTGCAATCTATATCTATTTACAGATAAGGTTTATTTGTAATCAATGAAACGCTTACTTTAACTATCTTAAGAAACTTTTGTGCATTATTTGATTAATAAATATCGTTCACAACTTCACTCATGTTTATTTCACATTCGTGTTGAGAAACTGGACAACAGTTCAACACTGGAGGGATAATATTTTCGTTTTTTTTAAAAAAACTTGGACACTGCAGTTGATATCCGATCATCGCGATGTTATTTATACTTGTTTTCATCGTGAATATGGAAAAGTAGAAATTTGTGTGTGATGAACAGCCCTTGTAAAACGAATCATATAAAATCTTGATACAATTCATATATGACTTATACCAATGTATACAGTTTTCATAATGATTTTATACATTTGTCTGTAAAGAACTTATAAAGTGCTTCTAGTAGTGATGTAAAACTCATCTGTTAAATAATTAGCATGTACATCGAAGAAATCCAACTCAGGATTAGGAATGAAATCAAAAACCTATTCTATAACATCGCATAAAAGTTGTCACCACGAAACGGAGATTTACTATTTAATATTCAAGGATAAATGTTGAGGAGAAGAAAAATTACATCGACTCAATATTACATACATATGAAATGCATTTTTTCTTTAAACAAATTTTACAGGGATTAAGCTACTGTTAAACTTAAGCCAAATATATTGTATTCAATATGCTGCATAAAACCAACACTTTTGTTCAATGCGTGCGTAATATAACATGGTCACATAATTCATATAGTTAAATTATACAACTTATGATTTAAATCTATGCAATAGAAATTATGTTAAAATACTTAAATTATGATTGTTTCGTTTGTACTCGGAAACGATTCTTTTTTTTTTTTGTATTCCCTTTGTTCTTCTATTCGACATCCAATCAGCATCGTTCGAAATTACCCCGTTTCATTCGACTCGATCAATAATAACCTGATCGAATTTGTACACAATATTGTAAACTTTCCACAATAAAAAGAGAAAATAACATTAACGAGTTCAGAGCGTGATCTTCCATTCCAATATCAGAAGAAAAAGAAAAATTATAAAGGAGATATGTGAAGATGGTATTCTATTCGTTGTAATACTAATATGAGCATTATATAGTTATAGGATCCCGTTTGTGTTACTTACAAGTGATAGTAATTGAAAAAACGATTATAATGAAACAAGCTTATAGCATGGATTATACAGAGAAATTTTGACGAATAATAAAAAAATATGATTTGAACGTACAAATCTCGAATTTATGTGTTCCGTTACTGTCATTCGGTATAAAATATTACAATAAAAATAACCAATTCTCTTTTTGTGAAAATCATCTAAATTAAATATTTTTCCACAACCGACTGTCTATATTACACATTTGTTTCACTCTAAACATTTTGAACACGTTATTAAATTATTCCTCCATGTAATTCAGGCGTCACGTTTTAAAATGATAACTGGATATACTTTCTATATATATTTATATATATATATATATATAAAACTATACAATCCGTAGACTTGATAATTTTGTTTTAGCTGCCGACGGAATTCAATTGCATTTCATTTCCATTTTCACTGTCAATCATCGTTCTATTGTACAAATAATAATATGCTTTTTTTCCTCAACTTCATCTATACCATTTTTGTTAGAAATGTGATAGATGTGACAATTATTTTCATTTGTGAAAACATTATGAAGCAATCAACTAGAACAAAGCCACCGTACTTTTCAGATCTCTCGCTCATCATTGACGGAATATTAAAAATTTTACAAATTTCAAGAAACACTAACTCGTGAGAGAAAAAGTGTCGAATATATGGAGAAAGAACACTAAAATTTTCTACATCGATAACAAACGAAAACGCCAATAACGAGTGCCGAGAGACCTATGTTCGAACTCTGAATTGATCATGAGAAAACGTTTCAGATGTTCTATTCAAACTGTGCTCTTTTTTTTTTTGTAATAACAAAAATTGATGAAATTTTACAATGAACTCTCGAAATAAATTATAAATGAACAATGAAAATCCACGTAAATAAATCAGGACTTAAGATAAATTATAAGAATGTGGTATAAGAATCAAGTGTCGAGTGTTGAAGAAAGTGTCAATTGTTTGTTTTTCGTCAATATATTTGATAATCGTCGAGTACAAAAACAATGTTAAAACTTAAAATTTCGTACAGAAAATTTCCTACTCTCTCATTTCATTTCAGAATGGGTTGAGAAGCGATTGAGCAAATGGATTAACGCTTGGAGGCGTGCACGTTGCCTGATGTGATAAGGGTAATTCTACATCTATGCTGTTTATTCTGCTTCAGGTGATTTGGACACTTAAAAACTTGAATTGCTCAAGTAATGTTTTGTATTTGATTCACGATTAATTTGAATGGTTCTTTTAGAAAATGTTTTCTTCCTTTTACAAAACGCATTGAAAGGTCAATATGAATTAAAATAAAAAAAAAAATAAAATAAAATAACGTAGAACAAGTTTAATGCGTTGTACACTAAATAATCTAAGGATAATAAAATGAAGAGAGATATTATATCAGTGTTTGACTTATAAAAGAAGATTGATCGAAAAGTAAGTAAGGGGAAATCAAGAAGTATCTCTCTGTTTCTATATAGGTTTATATTATTTTTCATTCATATCAATCTATATTGAATATTTATATTTGTATCGTTTCAAACCTTTTGCAAGTCATGTTTTTTCAAATCCCACGCGGGACACGTTTGGATGATTGATTTGAAAAAATGGTAGGTAGTTGAGCATCGATTGTATAATTTTTCAATTCGCAAATTGTAACAATAATAGGGGAAAAGTCGACTCAAAGAGGGATATATCTTTCATTTTGGCATTAAATTGCTCTAACTTTCAAAAAATATGTGAACTTCGTGTCATTGGTCAATCAATCAATCGTGTTGAAAGCTGGTAAGAGGGGTTTAAAATTCAATTTCCTTGATCATCGAAGAAACTCGTTACACGATTCACATAAAATCAATGTATGTAGAACAAGTTTTGTGATGGGATTAACTGACTCGTAACGTTGGCAATTGAATAATAAAATGAGAAACATATTTCTCTTCGATTCAACTTTTCTGCTATCATTCTATGAGGAAATGAGAGCAACATTTCCTTGGTATCATTCATTATTGTAATTTAAACGTGTATGTTCAGTACAAATTATATTAGATGGGAGCATTGAACAGTTATTTCCAGCATAATTTCAAATCATCAACTATATAAATACCTAGAGAAATAACCGTACAATGCTTCAGGGAGAGGATAAGTTGTTCTGAACATGGTACCCAATCTAAAGAATGAATGTTGTGTATTCATGCGTTACTGTGTAGAAATTAAGAGATTTTCACGCGAAATATGATACAATCCGAAGGATATAAATAGGTATAAATTTTTTTTTTTATCAATTGAACTTCAATAGATATACATATATATATGAAATACACATATATGTATAAAATATAGTAATGAGCAGAGAGATATGTTTGAAAATTGCATACCACGTGAACATTTTTCTTCATTCAAACATTTGAAGGGAATCTAATAACATGTGTAGGATAGTTTATTAAATAAGACATATATAGAAGATACGTCGCAACCTGTTCACCGAGTGGGATATTATTATACGAGTTGTTCTAAATTGCATCAATAACAAAATTTGTTGATCAAATAAAAGTCACACCCATCCCGAACACCAATGCTAAAGAAAAGATAACAATTGTCGACAAGGATCGTTAATGATCTTGGCGAATGGTTTCTTACGAAACAAAATATAAACATGCTTCTTATTCTCACCTTCATCAATGTAAATCGACTGAGCGTTATCTTACAGAATCATTTATCTAAATTAATTTAAGTTATCGTAGAGTACCATATTACATCGTACAGTAGATCACAATCGATTTTCAAATTCTAAAACAATTCGAATTGATTTACAACAATTTTCCTCTCTTGGCTGTTGAATTTTCGGTTGCCTATATTAAAATCGAGGCATAAAAATCTATCTTCAGTTCATTCTAATAAAATCAAACCCACAATCTTCAATTGGAATAAATGAATTTCTATGAAATAATAATTGGTAAAATACTATTTATTGATGTTTCTCAACTCTCATAGAATCTTTCAACTTACATTGGTGTTTCTCGATAAAAGATTTGCACATAAAACTTAAAACATTTGTCAATTGCAACTATCAAATATTCCAATCCGTTGGTCAAAATGCATAAAAAATTGAAGGTAATTTTCGAAATATGCCGCGTTTTTTTTTACATGATTTTCACTCACATGACTCATAATGATACCCTAATATCTCAACAATTTAAAGCTAAGTTATTAACAAACAGCGCATCTTTTTCGATTTCTCGTGCACAACTTCGCTTATGCACTTTTTTCATCTGTTATTACATGCTTACATGTTTTTGTTTACGTGTATTTATGTGTATGTGTGTCTGTGGGAGTGCGTAATCGCACTCGCATATGTGCGTGTACACCGTGTAAAACGCTAACAAATAATCACTCGTGTGTCGTGTGTACGACGGTTGAAGAAGTGTTATGGTTTAAATTTAACCAGCGGTATGTTTTTTGACTGCAAACACTTGTCACACACCCACTCTGCATAAACTTCTTGGGTTAACAGTTGGTAGGCAGTCTCTGATAATCCTGTACATCCTCTGCAGAATAATGAAATACAACGTCAAAATCATTTTTTTTCACCAATTATTTGTTTTCAACGCTAAATAATGACTTTGAAATTTTATAACAAGAACTCACTAGAGAATGATCGTACTAGATTGTGTCTGCTTTGCAACTTGAAAATGAAACATAAAAGCATCTCAATAATCAACAACACAAATTATCAAAATCAATAATCAACGTCTTAATTATCTTAGTTTTAGTTTTGTGTATGAAACAAGGGATGTCATTATGAATTATTTTTCAAGAGGATCAAGTTTTGAAAACATCGATATCTAACTATCGTGAATTTATCAAGATTTATTTATGTTGAGCAATGTTGCGTTGTTTTATTTTCCCTTCGCATATCCATCAACGAACAATACTTATTTTGTTACGTTCATATATTTCTATTCGCGTCTGTAATTCTAACATAGCTGAAATGGTATTTCAATTGATGAATTCTTATCTACATTGGATTCTGTGTAACACCGATAAACAATACATGCTATAAAATCGGAAGTGGAATTTTCATGCTATGATAATTTCGTTTTCAATTCAGTTCAGAATCTTTTGAACATTTTGTCGAGAGAGAATGCTTTTTTGTCATTTTAGCAGATTTTGGAATATTCGAGACAATTTTCAAATCGCGAAACTTATATTCCTATGGAATAAATTTTCATTGCATGAAGGTTCTTATGTCGTTGTTTAAGTCTCATAAATGTCTATGAACGGTGAGAATGGAATTGAATTGTAATAATAAGTAAAATAAGTTCATTAATTTTACCTGTGAAACCAAAAATTACAACCAGACTCACAAAGTATCGCTTGATCATTGTCGTGTACTTCTTTGTGGCAAACTCCGCACGGATATATTGGCGGGGCATTGGGGTTTTGTGGATTAAAAACCATCGGTTGATCAGGTGGATATATCTATTGAATGAATGAATAAAATATACATTTATATAAAGATTCATTTAGCCATTTGATGAAAGAGATTTAGTAACTTATAGACTGTTTGTTTTCTTTTTCTTTTACTGATAATTCACAAATTTGTATAATTTACGATTTCAAAAACAAGAAATGAGCGTTTGATGCTTTGATATTTTGAAAATTTAAGTTTCTACTTGTTCCCCGAATGACGATATAAATAAAAATCTGTTGTGAATCAAGAAATTAGAGAATTGAACTGTGAACACAAAAAGAAACAACACGTGGAACTTAGTTTCATTTCTTTTGAATTTATCTTCCATATAGGTTCAAATGATTGTACATTTATTTTCGAAATTTTCAACTACCAAATGAGTTCTTCAAGTACATGAGCTCAGATTTAGAAACGTTCAAGGCCAATTTGAATTTATAAATGTTCGTAACTTGACTTACCTTGCCTGCAGAAACTGGCATTGGTTTTGGTCCCATTCCAGGTGGACCTTGAAATCCATGAGGTGGCATGGATCCTCCCATATTAATCGGATGACCCATTGGCGGACCACCACCCATATTAGAGGACATTGAGTTCATCGGACCACCCATATGACTCATCTGATTGTGATGACTGATATTCATATTTGGCATGTTGTTCATAGGTGGTCCTCCCATATTCATGTTATTAATTTGACTTGGCCCTGACATGTTCATATTATTCGATACCATGGAACTCATGGTAGTCATAGGCCCGTTCATAGGTCTCGCCAAATTATTAAGATTACTTCCCATGTGATTCGGATGAGGCTGAGATCCATTATGTCCTAATGGACTGTTCACGTTGTTCATTGACGGTCCATTCAATGGACTATTAGGTGGTATATGACTGTTCATGTTATTCATATTGTTCATATTCATCGGTCCATTCTGCATGTGATTGGACCCTCCCATGCTATTCATAGGTGATCCCAATGGCCCACCCATAGGACTTCCCATACTGTGCCCCATATTATTCATAGGACTTCCCATGGGTCCACTGTTCATATTGTTCATTGGACTGCCTATAGGTGGACCACTGAGTTGAGAATTCCCCATATGACTCATATTCATATGATTATTCATGCTATTCATAGGACCAGGGGGCATGTTTAAACCCATATTATTCATCGGACTCATTCCACCGATGGGTGCATGATTCATGGGAGACATCCCACCCATATGATTCATGTGATTTGTCATAGGAGAGTTTCCCATAGGACTCATGTTTCCCATATTGTGTGGCATCATAGGACTCATTCCACCGACAGATGTTAATGGACTCATACCTCGCATCGGAGGACCACCCATGTGATGAGGATGATGCGGATGCATATGAGGTGGCCCACCGTGTATCATGGGACTTTGAGGTGTTGGGGGCGGCGTGTCATCGAATGGATTACTTGCTACGATGGTGTCTCCGTATCCCGTCAACGGAGGCGGCAATAAATCCTAAAAATATATAGAGGATTGAATTATTCCAACGGTATATTCATTGCAAACAACTTTTTAATACTCTACATATACTTTCGTGTTTATTCGAATGATAAAAAGTGTATTTCATGTAATGACAACAAATTAATCATAGATAAGATGTTGGGAACGCTGCTCAACTTGAGACAATGGATAACTTGAAATGAATTTTAAAGTTACCAAAACATATCGCGTGACTTGAACATAAGAATTGAACAGTTTCAATGGAGTTTTGAATGTGTATCAAATGAGAATGATATATTTCAATGAAATTTAATGAAAAATACCTGCACGCTTGGAGGTGGTTGTGGAGGTGGCTGGGCAACATTGGCGTTAGTACGCCTTTTCTTTTTGGGATTAGCACCAGCAGGTGGGGGTGGTGGGGGATGAGGGTGAGCCGGAGCTTCCGGATGAGGGCCGTTAGGTCCCATACCCACACCCATACCCATACCCCCTAAAGGCATCCTCGCAAAGGGTGGCATGCCTGCAATATTGTGGCTCATCTCCTTCGTTCGCTTCCTTTATTTTATCATGCCGTTCGAGCACCTGTATATCTTCCTTCGAGAATTGGCGAATTCTATGCCACTATAAAACAAAATAATAAAATAATTTACGATCTATAAAATCAATTGTGCTGAATCAATCAAAAGAATAACCAAATTGATAAAGCAAGATAAATGATACATTAACTTGCGATATACATATATTCTATAGCCTTAGTATAAATAGAAAATCAATGCTTTAAAGTCTATAGAACTGTTTGCATATTTACACCAAGATCATAACGACGACAGTAAGAATGTCAAGTAAAAAATAAGACCGTTCGTTTGAGATTACTGCATTTGTGTACATTCACACAGAATGCATAATTACACATAGGATACAAATAAAAAATACTTTACTTTTACGTACACCGATTTCTCACTTTGAATTGACGAGAATTGTATATATTTCGAATGATACTGGGTGATCCATTCAAGTTGATCGAGCAAAACGAGAGATTCTTGGAGAGGAATAAAAAAAAATAAAATAAAATTCACTGATACGAGTTTCTCAGACCAACCTAACCTACACATTTTTCTAAAACATTCATAATAAGATATCGACTGACGCATCCATCGACGCATCAGCAAGAAAAAAACAAATCTAAACAAATGATACAATTTTTATACTAACCAGTGCATTACAGCTGGTGAGATACGAATGTGTACATGGCTTGTTCGTTTTTTCGGCAGAGATCAACACCATGAATCAAATCGGATCGTCTCCTCGTACTTAGCAAATTTCACACAAAATGTGCAGCCAAACTGGACACTTGAAAGTTTTCCTTATTTCTTATCACATATTTCTGAATGGCACAAATGAATCTCACACGCATATAATTATGAAACAAACACAATAAACACTCATTGAATGTCAAAAAGTATTATGAATACGGACACGCACGCCAGCTCTTTAGGTCGCCATTGTTGCGTTACGCGTGTCCCTGTGTAGACAAATGGCTGTACTTACTTGTATTGTAGAATGATCCAAGTACCCGCTTCAATGTATAGATGTCACTACTGGTTATGGTTTTGTCATCATCTCTTATACTACATAATATGAATGTGTAATTTTGTATACGAATATGAATAAGATTTGTTACATCATAAATCGAAAGATTTCATGAAGTTCGCGTAAATATTATGTAATATATTTTATAGGGAGAGGAATACAGACGTCGAATAGAATTTGTATACATTGAATGCACCTTGAGAACATAAGTGTTCTTCACCCTTTTGAAAATTTCCTTGCTTTTTCATCTTTTTCTCTACTTTATCTTCAAAATATGGGAAAACATGAGAAAATTTTGCAAATCTGGGAAAATGGATACCCACACAGCACAAAAGTCCCCGCAAAGAGCTCCCGTTATGACAGTCAACATGAATTCGTTATGAATACCCTGGTAAAAAAAATCTCTCTGAATCTCTCTGAAAATTTCACGTTTCAGAAAGATTCAGAAAGAATCAGAGAAATTCGGAGTAATTCAGCGTGGTTCAGAAGATTTCAGAGACTAGTGGATTGGGAGAACTTGTGCTTTGAATTTTTCAGAAGGATTCAGAAAAATTCAGAGGAACTCAGAGAGATGCAGGGAAATTCTGGGAAATTCAGAGAGGAACAAACTCAGTAAAATTCTTGGTCCTGCATTTCAGAGGCGTTCAAGGAGTGTCAGACCCCGAAGAGAACATGAAGCTTCAGCGAACGTTCAGATTAGATCTGTATAGATCGGATCGAAGGTTCATGAAAGCTAACTTTCAGATTCACAAACGTTTGTCAAAAGTACTACGAACGTTGAAATGTCCGCGTCAAAATACTTTCAGGAAACATAGATGGAACGTTTATTGCAGGTTCATCGAAGGTTTGAGGAAGCTTCACAAAAATATCTATACTTAGATTAATTTATAATAATTTATGTTTGTAATTGATTTATTTTTCATATAAATTGATCAAAATTAATATAAGTATAGATATTTTTGTGAAGCTTCGTCAAACCTTCGATGAACCTTCAGCGAACGTTCCATCTATGTTTCCTGAACGTATTTCGAGGCGGACATTTCAACGACCGTAGAACCTTTGTCAAACGTTTGTGAATCTAAAAGTTAGCTCTAATGAACGTTCGGCCCGATCTATACACATCTGATCTGAACGTTCGCTGAAGCTTCATGTTTTCTTCGGGACACTTTCAGAGATAGATGAATTCAGAAAGATTGTGCGTAGAACTTTTCAGAAATATTCAGAGTAATTCAGAGAGATTCAGAGGAATTCAGAAAGAAATTAATTCAGCTAAATTTTTGGTTCAGGATTCTAGAGGTATTCAGGGAGTGTCAGAGACTTACAGAGACAGGTGGATTAGGAAAAATTGTGCATGGGATTTTTCAGAAAGATTCAGAGAGATGCGGGGGAAGTCTGGGAAATTCAGAGAGGAATAAATTCAGTAAAATCTTGGCCCTGCATTTCAGAGGCTTTCTGGAAGTTTCAGAGACTTCCAGAGAAAGATACACGGAGAAAAAGGTATCTTGAAAAATACCATAATTTATGGAGTTTTGGCGTTGGTCTAACCCCACTCAAAATATTTACGCGAAGATACCTCTAAAAGTACCATAATGGCTGGGACTTTTATGAGGAAGGTACCATACTTCTTTATAAAAGCCCAAGAAATTATGGGACTTTTAGAGGTTCGTTCACGTAAATATTTTGACTCAGGTCAGACCAACGCCAAAAATCCATAAATTATGGTATTTTTCAAGATATCTGTTTTCTCAGTGTACATTAAGAAACATTGTGCGTGGAACTTTTTAGAAATATTCAGAGGAATTTAGAAAAATCCAGAGTAATTCGGAGAGATTCACAGGAATTCAGAGAAATTCAGAGGAATTCAGAGGAATTCAGAGGAGGCTTTGAAATCTGGATACATTAAATTCTGGGATATTTAGAGGAATTCAGAGAGATTCAGAGAAAATGAAAGAGATTCAGAGGCAGCTTTGAAATCTGAATACATTAAATTCCCGGGGATTAGGAGGAATTCAGAGGGATTCAGAGAAATTCAGAGAAATTCAGAGAAATTCAGAGGGATTCAGAGGAAGCTTTGAAATCTGAATACATTAAATTCCGGGATATTTAGAGGAATTCAGAGGGATTCAGAGGGAATGAAAGAGATTCAGAGGAATTCAGAGGAAGCTTCGAAATCTGAATACATTAAATTCTCGGAGATTGAGAGGAATTCAGAGGAATGCAGAGGAAGCTTTGAAGTCTGACTACATTAGATTCCAGGAGATTTAGAGAAATTCAGAGATATTCAGGTAAATTCAGAGGCAGCTTTGAAGTTTAAATATACAAAATTCTGAGGGATTCAGTGATATGCGGAGGGATTCAGAGAAAGTTGAAGAATTCAGAACGTATCACTATCGGAAAAGTCTCTAACTTCCTCTGAATTACTCTGGAATTACTCTGAATCCCTCTGAAATTTGTCCCAAAATATAGAGAGATTCAGAGGAATTCAGAGAGATTTCAGAGAGATTTCAGAGAGATTGAGAGAGATTTTTTTTACCAGGGTGGTTTGAATTCAAAATGAACTCTTGATGAATAACTTAATCTCCGGAAAGAATTCATATCACGAATTCATAAAGAACTATTCAGCCATCCAACATATATGCATTTTGAATTCGTTGAGTTCATATTGAATTCATTCTTACTGTCATAACGGGAACTGTTCAAGAAGTTCTTTCAGAAGTTTTTGTGAATCCAAAATGATTATTCGTGCTGTCTGGGTAGGGAAAACTACAAGTTATATATAATTTATGTATGATTTTTATATAATTCGTATATAATTTATACTTATAATTTATTGAATTGTATATAAATCATACAATAATTTTGAAAACTCTGTAAAACTCTTGAAAAGTCTTATTTCCCCGGAAATTTTGGACTTTCCGCAAGAGTTATTAAGAATTAATAAGACTCATTCAGAGTTTTACAGAAAAAAAATATGAGGAAGAAAGATGACTTATAACTGTGGTAAAAAACCCGGATAGGAAACTGGATGAAACCCGGATGATAATCCTGATGGTAATCCAGATGATAATCCGGCTCAAACCCGGATGAAATTTCCGGGATTCCATCCGGATGTATCCGGGCGCGTATACGGGTTTTACGGTGATTCTTTATCCGGTTCCATCCGGATCCTATCCAGGTTTTGGGACAAGATATTTTTTGGAATCCTAAATAAAACCCTAATAAGGAGACGAATGAATTCTATCCAAATTTTTTGTGGGATTTCGAAAAATATACAGTATTAAAATTCGGATAGGGTCCGGATGAAACCGGATGAAGAATCATCGCAAAAACCGTATACGCGTCCGGATACACGCGCATGGAATCCCGGAGTTTCATCCGGATTTGAGTCGGGTTTCCATCCGGGTTCAAGGGAAGAGTTTTGAAGGTTCAAAAAGACTCATAAAGTATACTTTATTATTATAATAATAGTCAAATTTGCAAGGAATGTTTAAATAATAAATTCGATTATTATTATAAAGCGGAATATTTTATTCAGAATATTTTTCTGGAACAGAGTGTGACTTAAAAATTTATTGACGTTCAAACAAAACATCGAAATTATTTGTACGGATCATCAATTTATTCATATAAGTAAAGATATATATTTCTTAAAAATATTCTGCTCAATAATAATAATCAAATTTGTTATCTAAACATTCCTGACAAATTTATTAACTCTTATTACTTTGTGAATTTTTCTAAACCTTCAAAACCTTTACAAAGTCATCTTCCTTGCTTATATTTTTTTTTCTGTAAAACTCTGAATAAGTCTTAATAATTCTCAATAATTTCTGCGAGAAATCTGAAATTTGAGGGAAAATAAGATTTTTCAAGAGTTTTACAGAGTCACCAAGACTTATTAATCTGTTTGAGGGGCTATAACAGTGTGAATGCTCAAAATTTAGGTGATTTTTTGGAATTTTTTTGAGAAAAAAGCCTTGATGAAAGAGTCTTATGAATCAGAAGACAATAGTATGAATTTCGATGCAAAAGTGTTATGAAAAGATCGCATAATATTAGTTTAGAGCGAAAGTAAATCGCAAGAAATGGCATGTTGACTCTTTTCCAGAAAATAACCGTGACTTTTCGAATTTCCAACCGATTTTAAATATCCGGAAACATTTGGAAACTTGAAATAATTATCTAGAACACGGATAAAACAGAATTTCTATTCTTTTCAACGTACATTTATTTGAGAACGTGAAGGTTGAAAGATTGATGATCCTTAATAAAGGACGAAAGTCGATGTAAATGTTATGAAAATATAATTTTCCACGATTGTCATTGGTAGAATAATACCGAGGGATGTAGGGGAAACATTTTTAAATCCCTTGCAGCCTTTTTGTCCGCATTCACCGCATAAATAGGAAAAATCAGTTACATTAGTAAAAAAATTAATGTATATATTTTTGTTTTAACATGAAAACCCTGGAAATAATGGCAGAGAACTTAAATTCTGCAGAAACCCAAGATTTTCCTTCAAATCTTGAAGTATGAATTCTCATACAATCGCACAAAGTACCGACGTTATCACAACATTGGGGTAATTTTGTACCCCACGTTCACTTCGCGTTGTTATCAGTCGCAATCAAAAGGCAAATTGACGCTTTTAATCAACTCTTCCCTCTTTTAGAACTCTAAACTGAATTATGGTCAGGATCCTGGATCGATATGTAGCAATACCCACTTCACCTACAACTTTCAAAACGCCTTGGGGTACTAAAATACATCCCAGTGTTGTGTTCTATAGAACCCTATAGGGTTCATTGTCATACGGTGATCGAGTGAAAAAAAGAAATTAAAGGAAAAATGAGGCGTTTTGGTCAAAGTGAAGTGAAGATCCCTGAGGGAAAACTTTTTGTTTGTTTTTGCCTGAAAAGTAAAGTAGTATATTGTTCACGAAGGGGGGAGGGGGTGGAAAATTTTCGACGCTTGTGAACACACCATTTTTTCCCACAATTGCAAGGAAGGTTAACATTGTCTGTATAATTGCATATAAAATATTCATATTCATCAGATATTCAGAGCGAGAGGATAGTTTGTATTTCTCAGCCGCTCTGACACATTCGCTTGGAATTCAGCGATCCCTCCTAAAAATAGATCAGGAAAAATCAAATTTCCATGTAGTTGTGGGACAAAATGAGTTTCTCATTATTTTTTTTTGAAATCGTACAAAAAGAGCTATTTACGATTACGTAAAATGTTGATGAGAGACATGTTTACTATCAAGTAATCACCGAGTAAAATTTACCTCATTCCAAGCAAAAACCCTCATGTTGTCTCGAATTTTCTGTTCGGGAAATGGAAGAGAATTACAATGAATACAATGTATTCTATCTCATTCTAATTCCATTTTATGAGAAAAAAATTTATATTATTAAACATCATAAGTAACAACGAGGTGGTCCTGTAAGATATAATAATTCGTTCTCTCTCATTAACGTCACCATTTAATCCAATGATAGACTACACAATGCATTAATGCGCATTGCGAAAGAGATCGTCCTGTTATAATGAATCACTCTCACGAAACAAAACAGAACGCGTATGGATGAGTATGCGCTTGCGGTGAATTCCATTTTATGTTTGCGGCCGGCTTAAGATATATCACTTTGTTGCATTTACGTATACAATACTCACACATTATTATTGTGTTGATTCAAATTTGTCTCTGTTAAAGTCAGTCTGCAATTTTAACAAGATTCGTACGCATCACCTTCATTATTCCAAGCACATTAGTAATTTAGTAATGGGCAACAGTTGGAAACTGGATGTTACTCCTATACTCACAATTTCGTACAAGCAAGTGTATAGAAGCGTAAATCCTCTTGCAAGAAGTTCCAAGTCACCACTCACTTGTCAGAAATCCACACTCTCTTGAGAATATGAAATATATATCCAAAGCAGGTTTGTACAATTAAAATGGAGAATATTCAAATATCAATTCTATTTCGATTCATGGAGGTTTGAAAATCATTTCAAAAATGCGCACAGCACTGAGAAAAATTCGTAGCAGAAATTCCCATAATGATAGCAGTTTTAAGACACATGAGTGTTTATGAACATTTCTCCTTTAATTTGTGGTGATTTTTCGAAAACTTATATTAAACTCATATGACCTGAAACTACTGTTATTATGGTCAACTGTGCTACACGTTTCCCATGCGTTTTTGTTAGTGAGATTACCTTATTGTGTCATATTAACATTTTAAGAACAGTGAATTATTGTTCTTATCGTGTTGTACAAGAGATTTTTCTCAAGATTTCTTGGCGAGACACCTTTAAGATATTTGAATGTCCGCTGGAAACTTGAGATCTTGATGAAAAACGAGATGAGTGATCATCCACGCCCTTTTGAACCATCAAGAAAGGGGTTTAATATGTTTGAATGGTTGTATTTACTGTTCAAAGGTTTGTATTAGATTCCATTTATCAATGGAATTAAAAGGGATTAGATGGTTTGTCACAAAGGAAAAATAAGCACCATCATAGTTGCTGAAAAAAAAAATCAATTCACAGAAGATTTTCAAACAAATTTCGAATCGAAAATTTTCCCTGGAAGGATGACTTTGAAGATTCGGATCCCGTTTGCGATGATGCTCAACCCCTTCAATCGAGTAATATATTATTAAAATTTTTGCATCGAAATCTTGGGTGATTCACGACGATTGCAGGGGCGGGATTCCCATTCGCCGGTAATAATAAGGCAGCCTGATGTTAAATGCAAACTGGATAAATTGAAATTTTCCTCGACGATGAATATACTGGAGAACATGTTGAATTCGTCGGTAATTCTTGTGAATGTTAAAATCAACCCTAACCTCAGGAAGTCATAGATTTCTGTAGAGATATCTGTATATGAAACGATGCTTGTTTCCAACCGTTGGTCGCAAAGTGGTACAAATCGGTTCACCGGAGAACGTGATTCTGGAGAACTGGGACATCTCTCGAGATAGAAGACATAGAGACCGGAGCACCACACAATGATGATGGTGGTTCCTGTGTGACGACGTGGCTGTGCAACGCAATCGAAAACCAACCAACGTAAATGGATTCCACAAACAGTGACATTTCCCAAACAAAAACGGCATGCCAATCAATCTGTCGCGCGCATATGCGTGTTCTGAATAAGAAATGACCGATTTGCACAAATTATAGAAAGCTACACGGGGATTACCGCGAAAAGAAAGAGAGAAAGAAGAAGTGAAAAAAAGAACGGAGAAAAAACGTGGAAAAATAAAACTAAGTAAAGAGCAGTGGGGTTGACGACAAAATGTGAGAAAAAACAAAGAGAATTCAGAGACCGAAGAGGATATAATGAAGGAATGCTCTTACGGATATTCATTTGCATGATTGAGTGGAGCAATGATTTCATTATTTGAAAACTCATGGTTGCGTACCTATGTTTGGAATCCGAATAATTTGAATTATAATTTTCATCTCCATTATTCGTATTCAATTTCTTTGTTTGATTAGCTTTGAATACCTCCTACATCCAGTTCGAGACAGATATTTTCAGAACTTCCCACAAAGCCAGTCGCTAATGAACTGTAAAATAACGGTGTCAGGATAAGAATTCACCCTGAAATTCGGTGTCAAATCAATTTCAAACTGGATCGAAGATTGCCTCGGATTAGCTCAAAATTTCGAGCCAATCTTCGACCCGATCTCAATGATTTTCTACGATCCGATCTTCGAGCGGAGTTGAAAAAAATTCCACTAGATCCGAGTTTCGAGCTAAGCCAGACTTATAAGATCGACGAGCTAGATCGTCACTGAGAAAATTGGGTTTATACACTCACAAAAACACAGAGTCAATAAAGTTAATTGACTTTACGGTCGGTATAGCATATATAACTACTGCATAAGTGAAAAATAATACACTGAGGAAATTTTCGATCAGACGAGGAAACAGAGAAAATAGTACAATGTCGTAGTCCGAAGGTCCATTTTCCCGAAGGTGTGATACACCGAATTGCAGAATCCCAGAGTTGTAATTCGGAAACTTAGGAATTGTCTCAGCAATGACTCTAATCAACAACTGCTCTGCTTGAATTCCTGGATTGCACATTGAGAAAAAGGGTTTGGTTAAATATTGGACAGCTAGACAATGTAGTCATTCTGAATAAAAATTTATTTGGACCAAATAAATTTTATTTGTCACAGCTGAATTTTTTAATTGCTTTGAATGAATTGTTTTATTCATATTTCAGACAACTAGACTTTTATTGATGCCAGTTAAACTTTAACTGGGACAGCTAAATTTTAGTTGTTGCAGCTAGGTACCTTTCTCTCAGTGCAAGTGGAATTTTGAATACTTGATTTCATGCCTTTTCGACGAACTTTTTTTTTCATCAAACAGGAAAATGATAAATGATATGGCCTATTTCATTAATTCAAAGTTCACGGAAAATATTCTAATTTTGATAGTATTGATTTTTATAATTTAAAACAGTGTCGAAGTTATCACCATGTAAGTCAAAGTGCGCTTATTTTTTTCATATCCATCTCTCTAAATTCTTTGGAGTGAATATTCACTCTTCAAAGAGTCAAAATACTGCAACTCTAGAACGGAGTGGTAGCTCAACTCTTGAAGAGTGAAATTTCACTCTTTAAGAGTCAATATTCACTCTTTTTCCTAAGAGTGAGTTTTTCACTCCAAACACCAGAGTTGATTCCCACTCTTATAGAGTGAGAATTCACTCTTTAAGAGTGAAATTTTTCACTCTTTCGGAGTTGCAGTATTTTCACTCGGCAAGAGTGAATTTTCACACCAAGGAATTTAGAGAGATCACGATGTAACAATAGTGTGTTTAATTAGCAGCAGATTTGAGAATTTTATAGAAATAAATTCACAAAGATATTCTTCTATTACAAAGTTCATGTTTCTTCATCGAGAATCCTCTTGAAGATACATTTTATGGTATATTTATAATTGAAATATATTTGTAAAATTCGATTGGCTGAGTCATACAAATTTTGAGAGAGCGTTAATTTATACTCACGCTTCAAGGTTTTCAGAAATATGCCTAATTCGAAATAGCTTTTGAAGACCAAAATTTTTTACTCGCGTTTATTTTGAACGGAGATCGTAGGATCTTCGATCTAGCTCGGCGTTTTCGATCCGAGTAGTGAATCTATTGAATTGATCTTCAAGCCGATCCTCCCTGTGAGGAACAAGAGTCAAGCTGAGCCAATGTTTAAAGCTTGGATTAGCTCGGACCCTAGTAGAAATTTTGATATGGAAAACATCAGGTCCAGATCAGGCATGCCTGATTTCTGTTCAGGGCCTGACTTGAGTATCTGATAAGGCCCTGACAAAAATGTAACGCAGGGAAAAGACAAGGTCCTGATCAGGAAAACCAAACGTTTCCCAATCAGGATCTGATTAGGGTAGTAATTGAATTCCGAATCAGGACCTCATCTAAGCTATATTCTAACATTCAATTTAATTTTCATGGAATTCACTTCTCATAAAATGTTTTGAAACTACCCAACAGAAGAAATTCTACTAATGATCCAAATAGACCTCAGTTGAACATTTGAAAAAGACAGGTAAATTTCTAATGTGTCCTGTGAAAATTCTGAATAATTTGATACATTCATCGTTCTGAATTGATCAGGTCCTGATTCGGCTGTCTTGTCGGTTATCACATGATTGAAATACGGATGAGTCAAGGCAATCCTGATCAGGTTCTGATAGGAAGACCATATCTGAGTTCCTGACAGGGAAAATCTGACTGGGACCTGTCAACAACCTTGCGTTACATTATTGTAAGGTCCTAAACAGGATGCCATGTCAGGACCTGATAAGGTAATTAAAAGTTTTCTTCAATTAAGAGTTCCCTATTGCAGCCTTACGAGGGCCATGCTTCTAATAGGGAATTCCCTGTCAAATTTCTACTAGGAGATCGCGGCAACACTAGTGCAGACTTTTTCTAATGTCCCTAATTTTTTACAATGGAATTTAATTTTAGATTCGAATATAATCATTCATTTTTCGCGGTATTTTTCCTAATGTAATGTAAAAAACTACGTAAAAAATTAATATTCGATAGTTCAACTAATATTCGTTACTGATCTTCGTCACAGCAGCTAAAATAAAGCTCCTTCCTGAAGTCTCTATTACTTAGAATCTATTATTCTTTAAACATTTTCGATTTATCTTCAATTACTTTCAGATTTTCTGATACAAAGCGCACACTTAAAGAATGTGGGGAGTTTTCCTTCACACGGTTGGTGAATTCTGTCCCCCTCATCGTAGGGGAATTGTTTTTCCATCAAAAATGAGGGATTTTTCCATCACTTCCAGGAATTATTTTGCTTTTTAGGTGTTAAATCCTATATAAATAAAGGAAAACTCCACCAAATCATGGTGAAAAATCCCCCATCTATGGAGGAACTTTGCTGTCACCATTTTTTGGTGGAAAATTCCACAGTCATTTTTTACATTATAGTAATACACTACTCTGCTCTTCTGAATAGTCCCTGTTCCGTTTCCAAAAAATGAACGCCTTAAGAATTGTACGTTACTGAATTTCACTTGGTTTACAAAAACACTAAAACAAAACTAATTTTGAAAGTGAAATTTTGTAAGATGCTGCTATGTAATGAGAAAATACATTCGAGTCGGGATACTCAGTATCGATCATTCGGTTCGCATTGATACCAATCCTGAACGAGCTTACCACCCTCTCTTCTGAATTTGCATTAAAATAAAGGCAAAAATCCTTCACAGTATATGGAAGGAAACTTCATTCATATTTCCTCATTCACTCTATTGTTTTTATTCAATCCATACTTTTTATGAATTCATAATTTAATTATATGATGAATATTCATATTCCACGTATTATTAGATAGGAGTGAGGAATAACATAACGGAGAATAAATTGCAGTATGTATTTTACTGTAGAAGATTGAAACAAAAATTGCGAAGCAGTTTTATGCCAACGTATCGTGATATTCTTTGGTTAAAAAAATCCATGGATGATGAAATTAAATTCAATGGGATATGATCAGAACATTGTACAAGATTCCATTGGATTTGGCAAGATTCAATCAGAATCATATTGGAAAAGTACATTGATCTGATTGAATCTCATTGAAAAATGCTTGAATAGGATTTGGTTCGAACATTGTACAAGATTCAATGATATTTGGCGAGAATCAATGGTTCCGTTGAACCAGGGTTGTATGTTTCGATCACTCCGCGTCACCTCATCCTGAAATATTCATGGTCACAATGCGTGATCATAAGCAATGCGGTATTTCTCAATACTTTATTACAGTGGTTCCATAGTGTGAAGGCTGGTAGTTTTCACCACGCGGCCATTAGAAACCACCACAGGATTACCATACGTTCATAAGAAAGAAGAATACACGGAGGAAAGTAGATAGGTATGAAGAATATTATACGGATTACATGGAAAAAAAAGAATAGTTGCAGCAACTACTTAAAAATAGTAGATTTTCGACCATCTACTTAAGTAATTGCTGCAGCTACTTAGTAGTCAAGACAAGTAAGACGTTAGCTGTCTCAACTAATTCAAAATACTTCAGGTATTTACGTTAGCTAGTGCCACTATTGAGTTACTTGTCCTGACTACTAAGTAGCTGCAGAAACTACTTAAGTAGATGGTTAAAAATCGACTATTCAAGTAGTTGCTGCAACAATTTCTTTTTTTCCGTGTAGTATACGAGGACAAGCATCTAGATTATACCCCTGGGATACTAGTCTTTAATGCCCCTAGTAAAAATGATTCATATAAGACCACATATAAACCATATACGATCATATATGGATAGAGGTTTCATATATGATCACTTATAATTCATATGTAATCCATATTCAATCAATATACGGTGCATATACGGTTCGTATATGTCAACCTATATGCATGTACGGGCCGTATATGCACCGTATATGCGCCGTATATGCGCCGTATATGCATTGAATATGGATTACATATGAATTATATGTGATCATATATGAAACCTCTATCCATATATGATCGTATATGGTTTATATGTGGTCTTATATGAATCATTTTGACTAGGGTGCCTTTTTATTACTCCTTATAATGTGCATTAAACTCCTTATAATCTGGATTATACTTCTTAAAATATGAATATTAGGGACTAGGAAAAATTGGTATAATCCAGATGCTTATCCTCGGATACTTGTCATTAGTATCTATTTTTCTCTGTGTAACTACACTGTAAACCCAGAAAAGTGCGTATTTGGAAAATAGCAGAGTTCACTATTTAATATAGGAATCAATGTTTTTAATATGTTTTCAGTAGGGAGAGCTATTTAATTCACTGTTCATGTGATGTGGAATATTGAGAAGTGTAATGCCACGTACACGCAGAAAACAGATGTGTTGAAAAGTCCCATAATTGATTGAGGATCAGCACCAGTTTGCGACAGATAGAGTTTTGACTTGAATTTACTTTTAAAAACTCCCAAAATTAGATGTATTTCTACGAGAAATTATGGTACTTTTGAAGCTATATTCAGGTAACTAATTTCGTTCATCACAAACTGGCGCTGACCCTCAATAAATTATGGGACTTTTAAAAACATATTTTTCTGCGTGTAGTATCTTTATTAATCACTATGAGGATTAGCAATTCCTGTACTTTCTATATCACTGAATTTGAATTTCATGCGCCTAGAAATTAAAATGCGATATCATTCACCATGGCATATGCGAAGATGAACACTATGATGGCTGTGCTCCGTGTGTCAGCAAACTTGACTATTTTTTGAAGATCTCTTTTCTCTGTGGATTCAGTAATTATGCTGTGCTACGATGTAATTTTTTGCTTTTCATCCGAAGGCGCGGTAAGACTGCGCAGTAACAAATTTTGAATAGAAGAAAATTAGAAAGAACAAGGAATCTTCCTGAGTGAAAAACTTTTCAAAATTGAATCATCCTTTTGAATTCTTCTCATTTTTTTTCAATTTGAATTGGATATAAAAAAAAAATATATGTATAATTATTGGAATTCTATTGCTGCATATAGAATTATTCTGTGTTGAATTCTTACAGAGGAATTGAGAATTGTTGAACCGTTTCGATCAATGTTTCATAAAATTCAATAGAAACTTGACAAAATTTCCTATCAAAAATATTAATATTGTAAATTATCGCTTATCGTTAATAGCAAGTCCAGCGTTGTTCCGTTTTCACCTGACAGTCGTGCTGAATTTCTTCTCTTTACATGAATCATTTCAAAACCAATGCATGATACAAAGAAAACACGACCATGTTCTCCATAGTGCGTCATCACGGATCCTGATGAGAGGGAAATCTGTTCCACTATAATTTATATTAAATGTTGAATAGCAGGCGAAACTGTAATTGACTTTTTTTCTCAATTGCATGATGTATAATTTTTTTTATTCTGCGATTAACTATAAAAAAATGACTGCAGTCATTTAAGGTGAATGTCCGTGAGTAAGTCGTTTCCAGGAAACCAACACTCCTTGAAGTCCATTCAGCTGCGTCGAATGACTTTTCCTACTTTCACTTATCGAACGGACAAACCACTATGTTCGGCAGAGCGTAAAGTGTTCTCGTGAACTTTCACCTTGGGATTTCTTCTTTTCTTAATGCTTTCCTTGTTCTGTTTTTATATTTTTTCCTCCCACTCATGACCCCCATTGCATGTATGCCGATCATCTTTAGAAATTAACGTACAAAGAATAATTTATCAATTATATGGGTTGTGTAATTGAACTCAATATCAACCTTTCAATGTATGTAGGTGGATATGTTTCCTGTGGGTAATGATGATAGTATTTAGTAGTATTTTTTCTTTATTTGGTTCTTTGGATAATAAGATTTTTTACGTTACATAAATTGTATCTATCATTCGATATCAAAAAATTTTATCCTCGTATTATGAGGTAAGAACATTTGAAATAGTATCAAGGAAAATATAACTTTGATCTAATAGTTTAAATCTAGATGTATAGATCTGTTTAATTGTTTTTAAAAATATTTCAGTCTGAGGAATCATCTGACAATGGAAAGGGAACAGAAAACTGATGCATCTGAATTCAAATTGATCGATGTGGGATTTTTTCTACTCTGTTTTTTGTAGATATAAATTAGATCTATTCAAATCTCAACAGATCTGAATTCTTTATATTTTTGATCTACTGAGAACCAATTGGATCTACGTGAATAATTGCGATCGACATCATTCTTCCTCGTATCATTTCAAAATTGTTGATTGGAAAAAAACAAATCTACCATTTTTTAACATCATGTGCAGCTCCATAGGATACGCATTGCATGATTGTTGTATACTTGGTTGAGAACAATACATGTTACTCGTTAGGTGATGTGCAAATAGCTAACACTTCATTCATTCTGATTATAAACTGGTGTAGTGACCACCACGCCATCGGGATTAAATATATTAACATCTTTGCATTGACAGGAGAGAAAGTGTGAAAATTACAATCTTTATTCACAGATTGAAGAGATTGCAGATCATAGCAGATAATCGCTCCATATTAGTTCAATAAATTACTATTTGAACAGTAATTTTGTTTCTTTGAATAGTAATTTATTGAGATCAAGATTGTAATTTTTAGGCTTTTCTCCTCTCAGTCTACAAATGATATTTATTTGTGATCTCATACGCTTTAAATCGATGTTCTATTGAACATTTGAAACGCTCGATGTATATTTTAAAAATCATATCCGACAGTCTCATGAGAATATTCTATAAATCTCATCTGAATATTCGTTGCCTCATAACCCCTGCTAAAAATTTCCCATAGAAAACGATAGAATTCTCCTTATCGGTTTCAATGCGGTTTCTGAAACTGGAATTCACGATACTGTATTGTGAGTTTAGGATAGAATTCTGGCGGTTTTTATGGTATTCTATAAAATTCGAGATGAATTTATTAATTTTTATCGTGAAATTCTCACAGAAGAAGTATCACAGTAAAAAATATGGTTATCACTGTAAAAAAATTCAGAAAAAGTGACTATAATTTTTTACAGTGACTTTTTTCTGCACGGAGGAAAAGGTATCTTAAAAAGTACCATAATTTATGAATTTTTAGCGCTGGTTTGACCCGAGTCTCAATATTTACCTGAACAAACCTCTAAAAGTACCATAATATCTGGGACTTTTATAAGGAACGTACCATACTTATTCTGAAAAGTCCAAGAAATTATGGTACTTTTAGATATTCGTGCAAGTAAATATTCCGACTCGGGTCAGACCAGCGCTGAAAATTCATAAATTATGGTAATTTTCAGGATATCTCAGTGTGAATTTTCAGAAAAATTTTGCTGAATCTTGAGGAACTTGACTAAGTGTGCTCCGAAACTTTGATTGTAAAAAATTACAGTCACTTTTCCTGAATTTTCAGAAAGAATTTTTTCACAGCGATATTTATCCAAGTAATTAATACTTCTTGTATGGGAATTTCATAATGAAATTAAATACATTTCACTCACATCCTGTAGAATACGATAAAAACTGATAGAGTTCTATCGTAAATTTACGATACAGCAGAGTGAATTTTAGTTTTAAGAACCGCATTGGAATCGATAGAAAAATATACCATTGTTTGCTATTGGAAATTTTGACACAGTAAAGAATGAAGTCAGGTGAAAAATTCTTTTTTGATGATAAAATGTTTTCCAACATTCAATTGTATTCAGAACTTTTTGGTAAAAATTCCACTTTTCTCGGTGTTGAATTTTACTCTCCCCAGTGTGAAATGATGTGAAGACATACAAAAACATGAACACACGGAAGCTGTGAAATACGCTCGCCGTCCATGGTGAAAAAAGCACTCTAACGTGTGGACCTGTACAAACCACTTAGAGTCTTACTTGAGTATCAAATTTCATCCTCAATTTTTAACTGTATAGCAGAGAAAATGTTTTGAAAATGTTAATACGAATAATCGTATAACATAGTATATGATAAATTATGAGAGATCCCATGTCGCACAGAGAAGAATGGCAATTCAGCTGCGTAAAACATCCGCATGCGTTGCACATAATGGAACTAAATTTAGTCGATGAAGCTTATTCTCACATTCTACAGGATAGATATTCTTCGAACTTATTATAAAATGTATTAATTTGCTATCCGAATTTGCTGTAAGAAATATTTATAACTATTTAGAAGCTCCCTGGGATTTTCGCTCGTTCTGCGTATTTTTGAAATTTGAACATGTTTTATATACTCTTTCACGAAGTGTTGCTATTTCCGAGTATTGTGGAATGGATATCTTGTGAATGAACTATGATTCAAATCCATGATTTTTAAAATCTTCAAACAAAAACAAATTGGAAAACATATTTCAAGTCAATTAACAACCATCGTATAGAAATTTTGTACAAACGTGTGATGTCATAGCGTCATATATCTGACATATTCTATTTGGTATGTAAATTGGTCACGATATATGAACAGAAAACTTCGTTTTGTCGTATCCGATACAACAAAATTGTTAATATTTTTTGTGTCAACAAATAATAACCATTCGCTCACTTTTACACATTTTATATTCACTCCCGATGAATGAAATTAGGGCTTTCAATGTTTTGTTTTCATTCCCTTATTTAATATTATTGTTCAATAAAGGTATCAATCTGACTCCAGACAGCACCAATTTCGGCTGATGGAATCTCAAAAACAGTGGAAACAGCCGCATCGCGTGTCCTTGAAACATTCAATGAAAATGGTTGATACAAAACATAATCCCCATTGTCTGGGAACTTCACTAACGTGTGCGAACTTCTTGGGTCTGAAAATTCAAACCGTTTTCATCCTCATATTTGACTTTTAGACTGATTGTGTCCTGATTGTGGAATAATGCAAACAAAACCAGGACTTTTTCAACAATCAGGACAAAATCAGGCTAAAAATTGAATATGAAGACTAAAACAGTTCAAATTTTTCAACTTAGGCTTCTTCCCAATTTTTCTGTAATACATCCCACACAGCACTGTCACCGATGAGGTATTTTCTTCACGTAAACTCAAGAGGGAAATTCAGAGCCAGTTCTAGATAATTTGACACTCTCCGCGGCCGTTGTCTTTATTATTCAAGATTTTTCGCATGCGAAATTTCTATTTTTCCAAACTTTGTTTCGATTTTCCTGCTGAAATTTCTACGTTACCTGTGCAACAACCCAGCTGCCCTTCACTAATTCGCATCTCCCATGAATGTTTCTGTAAATCCTACGTCGAGTCCAACTAACATTGCACTTCTGAAGATATCCAAAAGAATATTGAAGAGTTCTAAAAGATATCTTGATTCAAGACATTTCCAAGACAACCATTCAAGATTTTTTGAAGACGTCTTTTAGAAGTCTTCGAAAGATATCTTCTAAAAAGACTTCCCACACAGCACTCATTGTCTAGAAGATATCTTCAGAAATAATTAAGAACAATGTAAGAAGTCTCATGCAACATGAATAGATATCTTTTAGAAGTCTTAAACTGTTCTTACTTCTAAAAGATATCTCCAAGAACGTTTTCAGAAACCTTTTAGAAATCTCTGGAAGATGTCTTTTAGAAAATTCTAAAAGTTTTCTAAAAACGTCCTTGGAGATATCTTTTGGAAGTAAGAACAGTTCAGGACTTCTAAAAGATGTCTATTCATGTTGCATAAGACTTCTTGCATTGTTCTTAATTATTTCTGAAGATATCTTTCAGATAACGAGTGCTGTGTGGGTTCAATAAGATATGTTTGAGAAAGGTCTTCAGTAGTTTTGGGGCTAGGACTGCATGATTATATGATGAACACTTCAAATGTGCCTTTCATCACAATCGAATTGCAGATGAGGTGAATTCATGTACAGATTAAAACCTTGACTGATCCATATAGACACCACGAAAATCGAAATGCTGTAAAAAGTACAATTTTGTAACCTTTTAATGTCTGTGCTAAAATTAACCTTTGAGTCACAATACTTTCCTGCTTTCAGAATCTCATTCAACCGATTGATTCTCATTGATTCCAATGCAGAAAAGTGATTCAACCCCATTAAAAATCGATTCCCAATGGATTTGAATCAGGACGATGAATAAATACGATAAATTATGACAAGGAAAAACCATCTCAGTATCCTTACATCAAAATCACATCAAACTACGTCTACGTCAAAAAACACGATTTCTCAGAATAAATCACGAAATTGGTGATGTTTCTTCAGTTTATCATGTATCATTTCCACGCAGGAAACATACGCCCACTAGAAAAATCAGTAGAAGGAAACAAATGTAGTCAGACATGTAAATTCAATTGCCGTTCATTTAAACGGATGGAAATAAACAATTGAATCATGAACACAGTGCCTTGTAGCCTAGACAGCAACGAAGATTTACAAATGGATTCTTGGGAAAGAATTCTTCAGGAATTTTCCAACATTCTCGGATTTTCAAAGACTCCCTCAAAAACCTCTGAACATATTTGTTAATGTTCTTAAGGATATCTTTCAGTTGTCTTCGGCTAAGATTTTTCAAATGTTTCCACTCTCTAGAGAGTTAGGAAAATACTATATCAAAAAATGGGCAAAAAGTGGCTTCTTTGATTGATTTGATTTGATTCACTGATGAGAATTTGGATTCCTGGCTACTTCTTGCGCAAAATTTTTCCTATTTCAGAAGATTATTCCCTGTTCTTTTCTCTCCGCGTGAGAAATTCTTCAGATCTTTTCAAGATATTTTCCACATCCTCTCAAGAGAATGATTTAAAAATGTGATTTCTTATATCTTACTCGATCCTTATTCAGATTAATCAAATTTCCCTAGCAATCCGGTATTCGAATTTCTTTTTTATTGATATGAGCACTTTCAATTTCATCCAGGTTTTCCATTTTCAGAGCTGATAACGTATGAGCTACAGAAGTATTGTCCACTTTTTTTTTCATTCTAAAGGTATGGAATGAAGGATATAAAAGCATTATTCGATGACAATTCTCAACTCCTTTGATGCACGAGGTAGGAGATGAGTTCATTTGTTTCAAAGAATCAGAATGAATCGTGAAATATTGCCTTTCTTATTTTCCAAAGTATCGAATTCGAAGTATTCCGTAGAACTGATGAAAATATATTCTGTCTCTGGATGATGCAAGAGTGCCATTCCAGAAGCAAATGTGGTTCTCGCAATGGAACTTCGCATTCTCCCGCTTATCAGACCAGATTTCCTGGTGAAAATGGCAACTGGAATGGAGCGAAAACGAAGGATAGCGTAGAGTGTAAGAGAACCCTTAATGAGAGGTAAGCAGAGAATAAAGAGGACGGATTCGGAGATTTGGAATTGATGCTCTATAAGAAGTGTAATCAATGGAAAAGAAGCGTACACAAGAGAATCTGAAAATACAAATTTTGACGATTTCACGAGATCTGAACTCAAGACTTTTACCATTACCGTTGTTATGCTATGTAGAAAAATGTATAATTTTCTCTTATACAGAGATGAGCGATACGTATCAACATCGATGCGTTCCCATAAAATGCATATCAAGTTTTGATGAAAATTTTATTGAAATATATAAAAACTGGATATAAATTTTATAGCAACATATTGGTATCGATACTCATCACCCATCTCTGAAGTTTCATACATGGAAAGCAAGAAATGTTTGTCAACTACATTATTTTCTTGCTACTCTCCAAATTTGAATCAATGGAATTTCACTGCAGTATACTAAATACTGTTGAATCGATGATAATTCACTATCTTATTAGTGCATAATTACTGATTCAGCAATGCACTGAGGACCCAATTTCTTAACTTGAAGAAAATTACTTTGCCCTCATTCTTTGCCGTACAAAGCAAGAAAGCCGTAACTCAATTTTTTTGAAAAAAATTGTTTGATGTCATTCGATGCAGTGAGATTTTCTGAATGGAATGGTACATGAATCTCATTTTCGACAAAAAATTGAGTTACGGCTTTTTTGCTTTGTACAGCAGTTCTGATAAATCTTGTTTTCGATGAGAAAAATAATTCATTTCAATGGAAAAATTCTTCATTGAATTAAAATCATGTTCTTCGAATTCAAGAAGGATTATATTTCTGTTTCAATTTGAGAATTTTTCGTTTCAATCTGATGAAACCTTTTTCCATGCAACTGGATTTTTTCCATTGAAAAAAAGATTCATTAGAATAAGAGCAAAAACAAGTTTCTTCTAATGTAAGAAATCGGGTTCTCAGTGTGGTTGCTATACTTGAATTGTGAAATATCATAAAACCGTGTTTATTTCCCTATTTCTCCAAATTTGATCAGTTTTATATAATTTATGCTACATTTTTATAATTTTATATTACTCATACATGAACTATATTGAATTATATATAGTATTGAACATTCTTTCATTCATTTATAAAAATTTATCCCAAACGATAATCTTCACTGTTATCAACACTTGATTTTCTGTATCAACATTTTTCATGTTGCAAGTAATGTAAAAATCTTCATTCAAATGAGACTTCCTTCTCCAATGGAGACTTATCATCGTGTTTCACGTTTTGCAATGAATTCTCTCATTTTAAATCATTCACTTCAATCACCAAATGGCGTAAACATGTGAATTAGACAAATCATGCAGTATCGGTGCACGGTATCGTACATGACGAACAAATTTCCAATTTCCATCGGCGATTGTGCTTTTAACACCATGTGTATGAAAAATTGTTCACAAGTATCAGATATTCCTTTGACGCAAAGCTCCTTTCTCCATACATTAGATTGAAAACTAGTTTATTTTACAATCAATTGGCTTTAACAACCAAGAATTTTTTCAAACGTTATCCTCATATTTATTCCATCGATGCATATATTTTCTCACAGTATCATATTGAGCAGAAAATTGTAGTATTGACGGATATTGTGTTTGAACAATAATCAAAATGCCAGCTTTGTAGCATAAGAAAGATTTATTCGTTCCTCGAGCGATAAACTCATTAAACGATTTCCCTTACGTTATTCCAATTTACGAAACAAATTCCGTCACAATAACGAGTCTCCGATAACAAGGAAAAGTTTATTCGCGAATTAATACCAATCATTGAGAATAAAGAAAATGCGATAAAGCGCATTCAACAGCAACCATACAATCAATCAGCGATCGTTGAAGTATTAAATTCTCGAAGTTTCATGGTCGTTGAGGAATATGAATGTTAATCGGGTCACATTCTTTTATAGAAAATTCAATGGAAATTTCATCTTCACAAACTCAATTATCACAACAAAAGTTTCACATTACATTGTATTCACATTATAAAAGTCTCATAATGTGTATATGGAATTAAAGGTGCAGCGAAAAGTGTTTGAATATTTATCTCAGTTTACGAATAGACTGCAATAACAATATCTTAATGAAGATTTTGTATCTTGACATCCATTTGGAATGAATTCAATATACGTTGGTTAGTACGTTTGATGTATCTTGAATGTTTCGAATTCATTTTTATGTGAAAGATATCTTCAGAAATGTAATGAAAATTTGAATAAAACTTGATTGGATGTTGGAACAGATTTTAACAATTACTGTTTGATGAATATGCAGTGTTTTTTCTCAGCGATTCAACGGTAACATGCCAATGCTCTGTGACAGTTTTTTTCATGGCAGATGCGACCAAAAACTGCTACAAAATTCGATTGGAAATTAACAAAAACTTGATAACCGATTCTGTTTGGTAATTGTGGTTTAGGACAATCTGATCGAATACTGATAGAAAATATTTTCCAACAGACTCTCACCAGATCTAAAAGAACGAGTGAAAGTGCTAAAACCTAGGCAAAAATTCATTAACAGGCATTTTAAGGAGGGTTTATTCCCACTCCGCTGCATTTTTGAAGCAAAACGAAATAGGTGTGAGAAAACTCTAAATTCGAATTCTCTATCATCCAACCCTGCTCTGTAAATTGGAAAGAGTGACACTTCTTTACTCCTCCTTCCACTCTTATGGGAAGATAAGTTCCTTTTTGGTTGCATAAAGAGTGAATTCTTGCTCCAAAAGAGTGGAATCTCACTCTTTAGGCAGCCAAAAGGGAACCTATCTTTCCGTTCGAGTAAACTCGAGTTACTCTTCCATACTCGGAGAGTGGCAACTGGTGAATGCAACTGTTCTCCTAGTTGGGGGAAAAGAACAAAAAATGATTTCTTCAGATGAAATGATTCCAATCCAGCCAGAAATTATGTATAGCATTTCTTAGCACTTTTCTAGGGTCTGACCGAAGTCTAGCAGAACTTCAAGAGATCTTATCTGGTCCTCATCAGATCCCTACGTCTTATCAAGATCTAAAGGATGTCATAAATCATTTCTAGCCGAGTTGGGATCATTTTGTACCCTTTTCCCCTACCATTGCACAATTATTTTTGTAGGGACCGTAATTATAAAAGCGTGATTGGATCCTTTTAGTGGCATCAAGTAATTTTATTTTTCTTAGAAAATAATCTTTCATTCATGTATTTTTGAAACAGAAACGGTTTCTGCACTGCCATATTCCGTCTCATGGGCTATTCAATACCTCTTTTCGTGTCACAAGCCCCTCCTATAATCTTCTCACGAAAGACTGTTTCCCCTGAACCTAATCCAGTGACAGGATTCTTTTGAACCCCTTGTTAAATTATCATTATATCCTGCACTGAGAATAAGGTGACTCCAAATTTGGTTGTGATGGCTAGTAAAACAAGATAAAATCCCGTGGATCCAGCAGTGGGACTTACAAAAAATCTTCAAAGCCAAAATCAACTACATGTCCTGGTTATGAGACCCAGATTTTTTTCTCATTCTTCCCATCGTCTGGTTTATCATGATCTGTTCTCAAGGTATCTCGAATAGCAGTTTGCCTCATCACATAATCTCCAAATGAAACGATTCACATTCGATCGTTTGAACGTCCAAGAATAACATGAACATTCATTGGTTCATTGCTTTTTCAGTCACGTAGTATCCTCCTTCCAATCGTCATGCTCGTGCGTGAAAAAGAATGAGTCTTATTTTTTCTTCCTTGATATTAAAAGCTCGAAGATCTTTGTAAAATCTTTCGAATGATCATCAAGGATTTCCGCAGTCGTTTTTCTTTTTTCAATTCTTTTCATTCCCCTTTCTTTGCTCATTAGAAACAAAATACATGCTTTTATGATCTTTATCATTATTATCACAAGTATAATGCAGAGCTTTCAGTCATATTCCGTCCTCTTTATTATCTGGATGTATAAAATGATCTAGAAAACTCAAAACGTCTACGATCGATCTGAAGAGGTACTGAACGAACTTATTGGATTTGAATTGAGAATATTCATTTTTTGGCGTCAATGATTGTTACATCACTACACATACATTGCAATAATTCCCAAATATTGAGAAAAATCAATCCAGCCAAGGGTCGAATGAATTTTTTTTCATTCACATTTGAAACCGTAAAGAATTTGTTCTCCGCATGAGAAAAGTCTTTTTCCTCATCGCAAAACTTACGACTCAGCATTTGTCGTCCTAATTCACAAAGGTGAGAGGAGAAAGAGATGACCGGTTCAATATCGAGCCTTTAAATTGTAAAATCCTTCACAGATATTGAACGCAGATAATTTATTTGAACTATGATTCATACTACCATCAAATGAAGCAATAAAATTCACAGGGTTGAATTATCGCGTTACAAATTTCAAATCATTTTTCAATACGATCGATAATCTATTCTCACTATTTCGCTATTGAATTTGAATTTGTATTTTCAATATTGAAAATAACAACGATTGAAATGTATCGTTGTGATATGTATATTCATCGCGTATAGCCCAATTGTAAAATATGCATTTTTTAAGCGATCAATTGTCACGAAAATCTCTTCCTATTACGTTAATAAAGAGTCATTCTACATAATACATTATACCATGTAACTACTCTGAGTGGGTACGTTATCTCTAAGTATTTCTACCATAACTATAGTATCTCCTTGACATGTAAGAGTGGTAAAATTATACAGAGATATAATATACACACGATCTTCATAGTAGCATTACATATATACATATACAAGAATGGAGCCGTAAATCTTTTGTCAAAGGTATGCGCTTGTCAGCGCACGTTCGTTCGCCCTCATCGTGCATGAAAGGATGCACACACAAGCGAAGAACATCCTGATAACCGGTGTCACGTAACCCTCTGTGAACTTCTCTTCCTACATCTTCATCTCTTTCTACACTCCTTTTTTTCCGACTCACCTTTTGCCACTACCATCACTCGCGTATATCTATTATTTTCTTTGCTCTTCACTGTTTATTACATTTCTTACATTAGAAAAAAAAAAACTGAAGAAAGATCTTCCTATTCAGAGTTTTAATTCCATAATTCATCAGGATATAGATTAAAAAAATTTTTATAATTTGCAGAAAGCAAAATAACACGTTCAACGACAAACAGGTGTAAATCCAAATTCCATTCTTTTCGATTAAAAGAAAATTACACTTTCAGGAATCCGTAAATTTATTGTTAGTCGATAAATGAAGGTCCGAATTTCGCTACTGAGACCTTCGTTTCATCTTGAAAAATCTTCTCATATAAATAATCACTCGATCTTACATTTTGGAAAGTAAAGAGAAATAGAAACCGGAATGATTCAATGAAGTTCAACGGAATCAACAAACCTCAATATCACTCCGCTTTCAATTCCAAGATCAAATCCTCTATGAAATGATGTTATCATTTGGACTTCTTGTTAATGCCGTCTAATTGATCGACCCAATTACTGTGGTTTCAAGTATTCTAGCACTGCCAACTTCGACAATTATTTAGATACTCATGTAGAAATTCTATTACTGGCAAGATTGAAATTCCAGCAATGGGAATAGATGAAACGAATGTCTATTAATCGAACCAGTGATAATCAATGACGAAATTCATATATTCATCCTGACATTTTATTCTTGCAATAACAAGGAAACGGACAGAATAAATGATATGTTATAACAAACTTTACAATTTGAAATTGTCGCACTGTTGAATAAATATATGTATTGATATCGTGGATATAGAAAAGATTTATTCTGTGGAGCTCTTTTTGAACGAAACTATATTAAAAAGTGATGCTCCACGGAAAATAAGTATTCAACTTGTAAGCGCATATGCATCCATTTAATTAGTTATTTTAGCCATTAGTTCACAACGGATTTTGTTTTTTTTATAGAGAAAACATTTATAAACGTTGCTTCTCTTATATAATAGAATTCAACATTGATAAATCATTATACTCACTTTATTGCTTTAGTGAGTTAACCAAAGGGAGCTCATTTCAAATGAATAATCCTCTCTTGAAAAAGTTTGATTAATTTTATGGGTAATAATGATGATGCAATACAATGATGCATCCATATTATTCTGTTGATAAAATACTTATATTAATATGTATACTAACGTCAGTATAATGCTAGATATATACCACTGCTCGAACACGTGTTATGTCAGCTCCTCTAATTAATTATGATACCGATATTAGATTATCATCGCATTAGCATTAGTATATAATCGGATGATACAGTCATACACCCTGTAATACATCATTATTCTCATGAGTGCTTGAACGACTGATGGTTTATTTATACATAATGCACGAAAAAGCATTGGGATTTTGTTTTGAGAATCATCAATTACATTTATTCCGATTGGATGAAATACAAAGGGAAATTCAACAAGGATTCAAGGTATAGGTGACAAATATTTCTTATTGTCCATACATCAATCCAAACCTCCGGGTAATATTACCAATTCATTACTTTCATTGTATGAACAGCAAACTCATCAACAATGTTGTCTATGATTCACAAATCACCTCTTCCTCAACATTATTCATCCATTTTAATCCTGATGCGTCATTTCATGTTAGTAGAATTATTGTTCATGATCTATAATTAGATATAGAAATTTGAATAATCATCGCATCACCATGTGATCTATCATGACCCTTAGGGAAGTTTTCTTCATCCTTTCCAAATTTCCTCATTTTTTCCCCTATTTTTTAATTCGAAACATGGAGAGAACATAAAAATTTTGTAAGCTTGTGAAAATGGACTGGGAAAGCTTTTGATTTTTGAACAAATTATTTGATATATTCAATAGCCAATAATAACACGGAAATGAAGGATGTTTGTGTTTCATTGTCAATATCAACAAGATTCCAGTCAATAGATGTTTGATAATAAATAGGACAAGGAGACATACATCGTTCTTCATATAAAATGACATGTCTATCAAGTTTAGGGTAATGGAGTTACATTAGAATCTTTTGCATCAATAATTGCATCTTTATTCACCCGAAACAGGAAGGGATGACCGAAATGATGTATTAAATCGGTATCAATATGAGAGAATAGACATAGTTTAGAAATGAAGATCAATTCGAATGTAAGGTACTTACTATTTTGAAATCATTTTGATCTGAAATGATGATGAGACTTTATTAGTTGATTTCGATTGAAATGCAACCTCGTATTTAGAATTATTTCATACGGTAGAGTAGATTCTGGTTTTGAGATAATAAATGAAATATTGAAAACTTCTTAGTAGAAAAAATGTTTGAAAAATGCTTGTTTTTTTTTGGCCTTCTACTGCTGACATGCAAGTTGTCATTTTGAGAGTTATTTAGGAATAAGCAAATTTATGATATTAATAAAAATTTATGAGAAATATTTAAAAAGAAAATTATGGGGAATTTTGTTGCCATATGCAAAGAAAACTCAACAACAACCTCGACTGCAGATGTTTCAAAAAGCAAAAACAGCTCTCCACCAGTATTGCAGGACTAGCCGTAATCCATTGAAATGCCAGTAAACATTGTTCGTAGGGAACATTGTTCACCATTTTCATAAATGTGTAAGAGAGATTTGAATTATATTAATTAATTATGAGTAAACTTTTAATTAACATGAACTATTGAATTTTCTTTCTTCAATTTACAAACAACATGTGAATGTAGTTTATAAAGTACAAGCGGAAATGTTCATTGTATTTTGTAATGTATTCTGAATATCAATTCCTCTTTGTTATAGGCATATGTGATAAAAAAAAGTATTCGACTCGGTAAATCGAGATCTATATCACCCACGTGGACATGATTGAAAATTTACCGACAATTATTTTGTATTCAAGTAAAAAATTGAAGCGATATGTGATTGTGATGATGAAATCATTCGGAGAATACACCCATGATTTAATGAAATTGCTGATTTTTTTCACGAATCTAACCAATGATGTTCCCATCCAAATAGCACAATTTTCGCGAAAAAGTTCTTTGAGATCCATTTAGAAAATTAATAGTAGGAAAAATCTCTGAGAAATTCATTGAGTGGGGATAAATTTTGGCGGTTTGCAGTTCACTTATCTGATATTCCTCGAAAGTAATGAAATATGAGCTGTCATCGACAATTCCTTCCACAACTAAATATTTGAATATTGTATCCAAATTTTAGGTTATAAGAGCTGTAGGCTTTTCCCACGTAACCAAAAACGCTTTTGAAATGCATTTTACCAAAGCATTTGAAATATATTTTCAATGCATTCATTTAATGTATTCAAATACATTTTAAATGTACGTAATGTATTTCAAATGCGTTTGTCAAAATGCATTTCAAATTCTTTTAATAAGATCGTCAAATAGGACTATTATGGGACGCTTAAAATGCATAGTGAATACACCTATAAATGCATTTCAAAACTATTAATTATAACATTGGATTCATATACCATATGCATTGAAAATTGACTTTAAACGCATGGGAAATACTCTTTTGAAGCTTAAAATTGATTCTATAAAAGTATTAATTTTGCAATTAGATTAACAAAATTTACATTTATCAAAACCATTCGATTTATACTTTCTCGAATATATTCTCAGTTACATCAATCGTTTCTTGTATCATCACTTCCACATTTTTAAGAGAGAAATGCAAAATTATTGGGTACATCAAAGTAAAACTCCAAATGGCACAGTTCTTGAGACATCGCAAAAATTATTTTCAGATTCCTAAAGAAAACAAATGCATCAGTTTTCAAAGTTTAAAAGATATCTCAAACAGTAACAACATATATATGTATATATTATTGAGAAAAATTTTGGAAATTTCACTTGGGATATTTTTCGAACTATGAGAACTATTGTATCCAATTTTTCCTTAGAAATTTATACACAATCTTTTTGATACCTCAAAAATTTTGTCTGTCTACATATGGTTGATGATAGAAAACCGAATTACATTTATTTCACATGCTGTAGAACAATCTTCAAAGATAAAGAATGATTTTGATGCCATGAAATGCAATTTGTATGAAATATTTTTCAAACCATCCAGGATGTATTTTACTTACAAATCTTGATTAAAGCCCCATCAAGTGCTTGATTTCAAATTTCTATCTGTTTGAATACATCAATAATATTTTCTTCCCAAATTCATTTGAAGTATTATGATGATAATATCAAATTAAAAAAAAAACATTTTAAATGTATTTTATTCACATCCTGATAAATACATTTTCACAAAAGTTTTCAAAATATATTTCAAAAAGTATTTCAAAAAAACCTTTTCTCAACAATACTTTCGAAATACATTTGAAATCTTTTACGAAAAATCCTTTATTCCAAAAACGATTTTGAATTCATCCGATGCATTTAAAATACATTTTAAAAGTGTTTCTGGTTACGTGGGTTCTTCTGATCGATAATTTCATTTATCATATTGATTGCACAATAATGTTATTCGATCATTTCACAACTACTCATTCCTTAAATAATAAAAAAAAACAACAAAAAAGAAACAGGGAAACAATTTCATGTAAAGGAATGTTGGTCTCTTTTTCAAATTCATCCATCACGGTCTGAAATGAATTAATAAAGCAGTGAAGAAGATGGAAATCATTGTACTTTCGAGCTGTCCGATTTGCAGATGCTGCTTCAATATTCTACGTATTATTCGCTCAGTGAGTGTGGAGTGCATGCGCGAATTCTTCGTTTATTCTCCAATTCAGTCTGTATAATTTGTCCGCGTTGAAATCTTAATCTTGATTTTACCCTCAAAATTTCCTATAGGGACCTTTAAAAGGGAGAACGAACTGAAGTAACACGTCGGAAGGGAATAAAGTTTTGAACTTGGAACTTGAATTTGAAAGAAACATGTATTCGTCTGGATTTTTATGTTGAAACTTCTCCGTCATTTTAATCGCCTTTATTTACAATTACGTTCATATCCATTCTCGAAGTTCAACCCAATCAATTTCTATTTGACGACTACAGGGAAGATTTATTCAAAAAAACGAACACGTGAAGGAATTCAATCTTACGGAATATACACCAACCGATTAAAAATTTGGGATGAAATAAAAAATGAAAATCCTTGGTATATGTTGAAGCTTGTATGCTCTCCATCGATTTCTCTGACGTTTCAAATGATTATGAAATCGACAAATCAATGTGTTACATGATATCAAAATTAAAATTATTACTTTAACAATGGTTCTAGAAACAATATTTTGGTTTCACGTATTAATTACAGCAGCTACAAAAGTGTCTTGAAATATTCCATTACTGATCCCTTCATTGTTACATTGAGCAAAAAGCAACGTGTGGTCACAGCAACCATCCTAGCATGGTTAAAAACTTATGATTGCAGTGACCTCAGATCTGGTTATAATAACTGGGAAAACAAGACAATCTGGGACAATCTGGTTGTGGTAACTAGATGGAATGGTTGAAGCAAAAAAATTTCGTCGCCTAGTTATGCAAACCGGATTTTTCTGTGAGTGTAGAAAAATTCTTAAATTTGAAAGAAAGTTCCTTGTGAAATTCAATATTCCCATATTAAATTTAATATGACTTATGGAATTTTAGAATTTTTGATTAAAATGTAAGAACTTAATTATTACATTTAAAAATGTCTTATTGAAATTGAAAAGGAAATATGTTGTGAATAGACTGTGTTATGTAAAAAGAGTCATAATATGTGCGAGAAACCTAACCTTCTGGGGATATATTGAGTCAAAATGACCCACCTTTCATTTCGAAAAGTTGTGTATCTCTGAAAAAATACCTTTACATTCCTTCGAATATTGAAAGAACTATCAACTGTAGAGCAAAGCGGGCTTCAGATTTGTATTCTGCAAATTCCGGCGATGAATTTCAAGAAAAAAACATTGCTCCACGATGTTTTGAAGCCGAGATATGAGCGATTAAAAAACACTTGGATCAAACTGACCCAATGTATTCCATGTGTGAGGAAACTATAAGTGTATCCCTCAAGGGTTGAGGCAAATGTTTTTTACAGCATTAGTGAAACTAAATCTGCGTAGATCATGCGTTTGAAATAATTCAATCAAAAGGAACAGAAGAATGAATGTTAAGTAAATGGAGATAGATTTAGTTAGATATCGGATATATTATTAGAATTCAATTTCAAATCCTTGAATCCAAGTACCCAGATTTCCCCCACTTGTAAAATTTAACAAGGTCAAATTAGATCTCAAAATCCATGAAATTACAGTCACCTTGTACACGTAATGATAATTTTTTTCGTGTCATAACTCAAAAATTTCTGTAGAATCATAAATTGCAGCAATCAAAGATGACGCGCGGAATCATAGTGAACACGGTAAAAAGTAAAACTCACTTCCATCCAGAAAATCAGCCGATTTTCAGGGCACTCAAGTACCAACAAAAGCGAGCCAAATTTTGCACCAACTTTTTCCATAAGTTATGCGTTCAACGGAAATTGTCAATAGAAAATAATAAAATCCACGACCAAGATTAGACTCTAAAGTCAAGTTTCAGTCTTTTTCTGATCTTCTGGCGAGTATTAGAGAATTTCAAATTAATAAACTCCAACTGTCAAAAATTTTTTGTAATTTCGTTTTCCAATACTTGCAAACTATGAAGAAACCTCAATTGATATTCAGAGTCCAATCTCAGGTATATACTCAATTATCATCGATTTTAAATTCAATTTTATAAAGTAATTCATGGAAAAAGTTGGCGCGAAATTTTACCCGCTTTTCCTGATGTTTGAGTGTCCTTAATGAAAGTCAGCGCCGACAACAAATTCTGACACAATGGAAAAGACTGATCGGACTTTTTACCGTGAATGGGAATCTTTTTCAATAAACAAATACAAATTTCATTCACAAATCATTGAGTTTTTAGAACTTGTGTCTGTATTCAAAATGAGGTTATTTAGTATGAAATAAGTGAAAATCGATCTATCGACAGGTGATGCAATCTTTCCAACAATTTCCAAGATGTGTCAAAGTTTACGATAATCGCAGGAATTAATTCAATCGATCGCGTTCATTGATATTTCATTAGAAATCCACCACTTACGGTGAAGGATAATATGAGTAATCAACTTGAAAAGGTAATGCGTCAAACTCATTATCCCACCTTAAACAGTATGAAAGTACTGTGAATGAACTCCCAGTAAGATACTCATGAATACTTTATGATGATACTTTGTGCGCTTGAAACCAGTTCTTCAACAAGAATTCTTTGATTATTCACCTATCGCGACCATAATCTTCTGCATAGAAGGTCTTATCGTGACCTCATCAGGAGCGATATATTGTCTGAGATGGTTATTACTCTCTCAACTCCTTGAAAAATTTAAGTCTGAAAAAGAAGTAAAGAATACACATTTGAAGAGTATATGAGAAAATGACGTGTACCAAAACATGCACACCTAAAATTTATTATTCGTTTTATGGTTTTCATAAAAGTGATGTTTTGTACAATATTGTGTTCTCGGGATCCGAGGAGAAATCCTAGATCGTTCATTGAATGATTTATCAAAAATGTATTTCCTGAAATTAGATAAGCTATTTCTTTTTAGATTAGCTTTATTCCCGATACATATAAAATAGTTTCCAGAAACGATACATGATAAGATGACGATGCATGAAAAATTTGAATGAAAGTGATGTTCTGAGGCTGACCGAAACTGTATAAAAGTAAATGTAACACTTTGGTCCAGTCTTGGATCCACATAATCAGTGGGGCCCATGCTGAACCAGTGTAGGCCCCATTGTACACATATGATAGGGATGAGCAGCGTTGCCAGCCTCCTGCGTTTTTCCGATTCATCAGTGTATCACGTACAACAGTTGAATAGAACGGCCAGTGACGGAAGTTGAAAAAGCAGGAGACTGGCATCTCTAGGGATGAGTTATACCAATGAAAGCACAAACTGCTTTTATTGTTGATTCACGTCCTTTGGCATTGTTGAATTTTCATCGTATTCAAATTATGAATTATTTCCTATATCGATCTTCGTGATGTATTGTGAGTGGAGAAGATAATATAATGTTTTATGAAAAGATGATGAAAATATTCTTCACTGCTTTGAAGAAAAGTATAAATTTCTTCGAGGCCCTGTGAATTCAATGAAGTCCAAATCAATCTTGTTTGACAGATCTGTATCATCTTTACGTTCATATTCAATTAAATATATGTCTTTCGAAACATCAGATTTAATAGAACATACAAAAATTCGTTATTCTTTATGAACTCTGACAAATCCAAAATCTTCCTCAGAAGAATAGTTAGATCCTACTTATTCTCATTCCTCGTGTCTCGATGTTCAACAAGCAAATTCAATCCTGAGAATGATCGTTCGTCGATTTTTCCAAGAATCCATTGCCCCATTCATAGTTAGCGATTCAGAAACGAGAACAACACGATCGACAAGATCCTTGAAAATCTGTAAAATTTGTTCCCAAAGCTCAATAATTCCAGGTACATTTCCATTCCATTTCTCACGTTGAAAAATTCAACATATTTTCGATGAATGATATCATCAACTTTAATCCCTGATTCGTTTTAAAGAATTTCCGATATTGGGAAATCCGCGAAAGCTTGCACGCCTAGAAGTGGATTGAAAAATCGACTCTTGTAATCTTTATCGATACAGGACCGATTTTCCCTACCATTTCGTATATACCCTATCCTCGATTGCATTCTCTATCTTTCACTCCCTTTTTTATCTCTTATGACCTGTTTCTCTTACACTCTTTGCTCTCCAGTCGTAAGCTTAATCGTATTTCACGGCAGATCGACGGACGACCTTTTCCTCTTTTTTTTCTTTTTTCTCACTGTTCAGCACTGTTATCGTCCTGAACGCACGCATACACGAAAAAGCCTGAGGATTCACCTCGAACGTGCCGCGCATCGGTCGTCGTCCATTAAATCCGCTCGTTTATCGGCGCGTTTCGTTGAAACCTTCTCCCGTGTTACCCTTCGGGAGGAGGGAGAAAAGAAGGAAGAATCAGAGAAATCGGAAGTATTATCCAGAAATGTGGGGACAGTAAACGGCATGCTGTTCCTCTTCCTTAGCTTAACAGGCGCATGGGTCCCAGATATTCGTTTTCTCTTCATCGAAATTTATCAGCTTCATCGGTAGAAAGTTGCTTTCCAACTTGGTCCAGAACAGTACCATCATTATTCCTTTGCTTCTCAGCACATCTTATTATTCTTACTCAATATCGGATGAATTCTTATTGAATGAAATATTATTCTCCTCGATATTTTGCGGTTATAAACGATGATATCTTATCCCTTGTTCTCGAAGGAGAAAATATTCTTTTCGTTTCCGATATGAGTCCTTCCAATATCTTTCCATAATATTGTAACTGAAGTTGAGGCTGCTTGAGAAATTTTTACGGAAATTCTGAAGTTGGAAAAATAGGAACGATTTTATTATCATCTCAAAATTTATCTTTATAGTTATATACATTTATTATGTTGCAATTGAGAAACATTCCTATTTTCGTGACATCATTTCGATTGAAAAAAAGTATAAACAATAATATTTTGTTATAGGATTGAGAATAATTAACAGACTCCTATGACGTAAAAACCATTTCAAAATAATCAGTTACGTTCTCTGATGTAGCAAATGATCGCTAAGTCAGCTACTAATTATTTAGTCGTAATATATATAAAATGGCAAACAAATTCAGCTGGAAGAGTTGGTATGTTTTTGATGTGACAGCTAATAAGATTGCTGCAATGACAAATAGATTGTTATTACAGAAAAAAACTCGCTGTTCCAGCAACAGGTACTTTGTAAAATTAGATTTCGCTATGACAGTGAATTTTTTCTTTCATAGTAACGATCGTCTTTCACTGCCTTCCAATTCTGAATGCAAGGGTGATATAGCGGAGTCCTACAGTTGATTTCTTGTTGTTTACATTATTTCGAATCCAGCGCTGGAAATGTTTCGTAGTTCCATTCGGACATTTTCCGAAAACTGCAACAATGGTGATAAGACAATAACAATGACACTAATAGAACAATTCCTTGTCACGTTATTCGGATTAATTTTACATCATATGTGAATAAAATGGAATTTCAACCATGAAATCTCATAATGGAGGATCCATGTTTATCTCATATGCCATATCCATTTCTTTCTTTCATGAAAATGGTAGAAAGATAATACGATATTTGTTATAACGAGATTTCATTATGAAGAGAAGAATTAAAATCTCTTCCTTCGCTTCTTCTATGAGTATTTCAAACGAATAATTTTGCAGAACATTATTGTGATTCGAATTATCAAATCAGCTGAAATAATCCGAAATGATACGAACGAGTATACAATAGAAAATATTTAAAACATCTCAATCATTCACATGGAGTACATTAATGTGTACATAAGAAAAACGCATGACTTGTATAAACATTACATTGCGTTCTCTCATTACTACCAGAAAAAAATTAACAGGGAAATCCTACATCGTGTACATTCTATGAATTTCTGATGCAAAGGAAACACATGCATTCCGCTCGTATAATGAGTTTTTATACTGAAGCGTTCTTGAACGAATTTGAAATAAAACCTGCAAATGATACAGTTTTTATTACTCATGGTGAAACTCTTTTTGTCTTAAAAAATACAGTATTACTTATTTCGCGGCTACATTGGTAATTCAAGCATGTAGTATCGTATGAATTTAGGAAATGAATCTCTCATAAGGGAAAAGTTTGTTACCCACGATAATTGATCATATATATTCTATGCATAAGAGACACAAAACTGATTGATAAGAATTACGTTCTGGATTCAAAGTCTACTATTGTGAAATGTGAAAGCAAAATAACAAAACGGTACGTGCAGAAATATGTGTTCGTTCGATTCACTCATTATGGTTCTTATTATAGCAAAAGCATTATTCATGCGTCTACGATTTAATGGGATATTTTTACGACTATTTTCCATATTTCATATTTCAACGTGCATCTAATCATAACATCAGCTTTTCCAAGTATTCAATGGTAATTGATTCCCTTCTTTGCAATGGTATTGCGAGGAAATCATTTTTTTCAGAATTCTTCATCAGCCCATCATTGATTTATCAATAAAGTGTCACTTTTAAGAGGATTGTGAATAATTAACTTGAATTCATCATATTCCATGGTTGCGAGGATCAATTCACCTTCCAAGCAATTCGATTCATTTTTTTCATCTCGCCATTCTGCGACTGAAACAATTTCTAACGTCGGTTTTGAAGCATTTTGCAGACTGCGTATGATCAAACCTGCATTCAGACTATACACGTAGTTTGTATACATTTTCATCCAAGTGAAAAACCAAATACACGTGCAAAGAAATGCCGTGCTAGAAATTCCTGTTAAATTCGGACACCTGGAATATCGGATAATGCTTGAGATTTGAGTACGTTCATACCGAATTTCCGAGGTATCGAATGACAAATGCAAGAAGAATCATTTCCGCGTCAAGTTACCTTGAGATCGTGGCTCGGAAATCTCTGTATGTCAGTAATTTACATACAAGTAATCTTAGCTAATTTTGTATCTCTATTCCCTTTCGTGTAGTCATTCTCCATTCACACTATGTTTCGCCGATGTCAGAATGAGAAGATAACAGAATAATTAAACAGTGGACGAAATTCGTATAAAGATGCTTCTATTTTCCAATAAACGGACCAATATACTTTGTCATTAAGTTCGAAAGTTTGAGAAATATTATGAAATAATAAGAAACAAAAAGTTGTTGACACGAAAAGTCACTTTATTTTATTTGAAACAAAATATATTAATTGAAATTATAATCTCGCAAGGAAACCCAGGTGAAAATTGACGATTGGCACTAGGATGGCGCAACTGACAAAGATTGGTCGAGCCTTGGCGATTAGCAAGGTGCAAGCTTGAAATGATAACATCGTTACAGGCTCCATTGATGTATTCTGCCAATCACGGACCAACATTGGTACGATTATGGCAGTAAAATCAGCCATCATTGGCAACCCATGAAAAAATTTGTCGTTCGATCTAAATCCAAGATTGGATCATGCTTGTACTCATTACGAACCAAGACTGATAGACGAATTTTTTTATGGTCTGCCAATGGTCAGATGTTTTATACATTTAAAGGAGGTACCATCATTCATCACACATAAATGATGTTGACTGCTAAATTTGAGTCAATACTATAATAGTACTGAGTCAATATTCGGCCAAAATTGATTCAACGTTGCGACAATCCCGCGCCAACGTTGAGCCAATGTTGTGCCGATGTTCAACTCTATGTTGAACGATTGCAAAAATATAATAAAAATTCATAGTCATATATTCCCGACATCCATTGCTTCCCCTCCACACATGTTAAGAAGTACAGCCCGAACCTGAAATATTTTATACAACCAGGGCCAGAGAATCTCTGTATACATTGAAACGAAGAAACTTATTTGATTAATCCAATACAAGATGTGTTTATAAGTTTAATATAACTCAATGATTACTGGTCACCTTACAAATCAATTACATCAAGTATAATTCAAATTCTGATGTCCACGAGTCCATGGGTCTGCACAGCTAAAATCTCTCCTTCGATGAAAGACCTATGATGACAAAAATTTTCAAATCAGAAGGTTATATGATGCTTATATATCAACCGCATAGTTCGTTGAGCGCTTGCGAGAAACGAACCGAGCGTTGGAAACAATACCGAAGGGTGGCGCTTTGACATTGGACGCGGGAATTTTTGTAGACGTATCATTGAGGACCGTGGCTAGCCTGAGCCAAGCTTTGACCAGGCTTGGCACTGCATTGGGTACTCATTTCTTCTAAACCTTGTCAACGTTTGGATTAATATTCAGCCGTGCTACGAAATTGTTCGTATGAAGTTAATTTCTTTTGTCCAAACGATATTGGGACAACGATGAACCATGATTGGCACAATCTTGAGCCAATGATGGATTGATCATTGGAAATTATGATTCCCAATATTGGTGCAACATTGTGCCACTTGTCAGTCAACGTTGGCTCGATATAGATTTCCAAGCCTTGGATGTCAGCATGGCGCCTATCTATTTTCCATCGTCAGTATTGGCGCAAGCAAGAAATTTTCACGTGGGAATTTGTGCAGAGACAATTACATGGAAAAAAGAAAATGAAGAAATTTACCGTATAGGATGACAACGCGTCGTTTCGAGTCTTTGAATGGGAAGTTTTACAAAATATATTGTCGAATTCTTCACAAGAATTTGAACTACGAATTATTTGACAAGATATTTTGTAAAAATTCCCATTCAAAGGCTTGAAGCGACGCGTTGTCATCCTATACGGCAAATTCCTCCATTTTCTTTTTTCCTTGTAAATAAAAGATAATAATCAACATATATTATTTTATACTTCATACTCAAAATTAATTTTTGTAATGTTCGATCAAAAATTCTATTCTATTCCTGAGCGAAATTCAAAAAGAATAATATATATCATTCGTTTTAACAATTTGCGGAGACAAATCTCCATATCAAGTCAATAAATGTGAAATTTATTGCGTTCAGGATATGAAACAATACTCTCCCATTTGAGGTCAAGATAAGATAAGACAAAACCTTTCTTGATTCTGCAAACGTTTTAACCGTAAAACTGCAAAGTTTTACGCAATTTACTTTTTTCTGGATTTTCCCCGATCCCATTGAATCTTACTGGATTCCTCTGAATGCTTCTGAAAAGTTCAACTCCTGATTCTTCCTAATGCATCAACGGACCAAAAATTTTACTCAATTCACTTCTTTTTCAATTTTTCTAATTGATTCATCATTTAGAATTTTTCTTAAATCTGGGACCAAAAATCATACTTGACAACTTTTCTCTGAATCACCCTGAATTCCTGTAGATCCATTTGAAAAGTTTACCACCAATTTTCCTCAATCCACATGTCTCTGAATTCCTCTGGAACACGGAATTTTCAGAAAAATCCAGATACATTTTTCCATCAAGGAGATTCAGAGGGATATGAAGTGGTGATTTATCGCAAATACAGCCCCAAGTCATGTATAAAATAATCACAATCCAATCATGGTTATAAGTGCTTTGAGTTGAGTATATCTTCAGCTCCACCGATACGAAAATACAGGTGAAATATTGAGGTCCAAACATAATTTGCGCCCTCAACTGTAACTAACTTCGCAACAATTGTTGTGAATATGTTAAGAATAACAAAAATCAGGATGTAGGTTTACATCGCTTCACATGGATGCATTATTCATGCTGGTGAGGTTGTCGTTCCGAAGTGAGTTCAATTTTATAAAATGCATGAGGTTTTATCGGAACATTATGATGTTCCTATGCAGATTTGGTTCACTGCAGGTAAAAGCTGAAAGTTAAAAATCCAGAGATGAAATCTTTATTTTCGTCCCAGCGGAGACTTTCATGAATTGCGATGAATCATTTGTTGAAATATAACAATTGACTCTGCTTCAATAATAAGAAAAGAATAAGATCGTGTACAGACGTATATTTTAAATTATAGAATTCATAATTTAAGTAATCAATATTGAGAGCCAGCTACGTAGTGGAAAAAAAATCAAATTCGCATATACCGTGCACTTCAACTTGGCCTTTACTCAACAGAGTTAGCATTTGTGAGTTTTGAGAATGCTTTAGAAACTCTCGAACATTCTCAAAGCATTCATAAAACGTGATATAAATAGACTGCGCTGTATAAATATCCTTTCTTTCTACGACTCCTCAGGAAGTTATCCTCAAGGTTACTCGAGCAGATCGCAATTCTGTCTCTGTTAAATCTATGTGTTAAGAGGGAACAAAATGATGTAACGGAAAAGAATAAGCAATCTACCACTCAAAGGTCTTTGAAATTCATTCAATCAAAGAAATCTATCCAATAAATTCATTGAAAACGTTATTTATTCCTTACAGTTACCATAGTGAAATCTGTCAATTTTTCCATCCACTGAATTGATGAGTGCTGTTATAGCATGCAGAAAATGGATCAGAGGTGGCTGTTATTCAATCTAGGTGGTTAATATTCAATCTAGTCGATGGTTTGTGATTTATCCAATATTTTAAGTGCGTTCAAAGGGGTGACATTTTTGAGCATATACGGCTATATATTAGAAAAACTTAATCAAAATCCCATCGAAATGATGTCACTTTGATCAATTTTCAGCGGGGATAAATATTCTGTTAACAATTGTCTGAAATTCCATCAACTTTTGAAGTATACTTTGAGATGGGATATTCAATTCTTGGTAACTGAATTGAGAATTCAATCACATGTAATTGAATTCTCAATTTTTAATATATTGTATTATCCACAATACCCGAGAAAACCAGATTAGATCTACTGGGATCTATGTGGATCTATTGAGATATATGTAGATCACTTTAGATCTAAATTTTGACAAAAAAAGATCTACGGAGATCCATAGAGATCTCCAGAGATCTCTAGAAATCTTCTTGAATTTTTCTATATTTCTTTGGTTTTCTTGCAAAATTGGAATCTTCAAGAGTGAGTGGGTATCAGACAACTCCAAAGATTGTCGCCTAAATTGAGATGTTCAGATGTCAGTAGATATGAACAGATTTATAGAGATTTTTGCCAAAATCTTTTTTTCTCGGGTAGTACAGTTTATTAACTGAATTTTCATTCAAATGTAATTGAAATTTCAATAACCTTTTCAATCATGTGAATGGAAATTGCTGACATCGCATGTGATTGAGACATCATGCAAAAATTCACAACAGTGTAATATAATTTTGATGTGACTTCTACCAAGCTGGTTTTTGGGGTATTTCGCGTACTTACGAGTCACATAAATTGAAGTATAAAGAGTCTGTACAAATTTTGACTTGATCATATGGGTTTGTGCGAAGCAAATTGTTTTGTCAAATTATAAATGAGCACATATTCACAGTTCATAATTGTTTTAGATGGAACATTGAACTCTTCCACGTTCAGCGTTTGTTTGTTGCCTCAATTTAAAAAAAATTCATCAAATTCTTATCAGCGAAACTAAAAATTGAACAGTATTGAATAGAATGGGAAAAAAAATATCATTGAATATGATTGATCATTCTGATTCATGAATGGAATTTCATAAATTTTTTCAACCAGAGTACTGAAAGAATGACTGTAGATTTAGCTGAAATATTAGTACGATTAAAAATTTCACCTCGCCTACAAAGAATACTATAAATCATGAAATCGTTCTCCAATGTTCAAGTTACAAGAACGAACAATAATCACGTATTCATTCCCATTAACCGATAACGATCCTCGTGACTGACAACAGTATTTTCCAAACCTGCATTGTTTACGAATGAAATTCATTTTCTTTCCATGACCTATTCGTAGTGTAACTGTTGCGATCAACTCAAACTGACTAAAATACGTTGGAAAATGCATCCATTCGGATAATGCACAACCGTTGTTACCGAATCGTCGAGTAAGTTGACAAACTTCCGAATGAATCGAAATCGTTTCTCCCAGTTGTGGAGCAATTTTTGAAGAACCGTGACGGGGGATAGGGAGGCATACACGTTCACACGTGTCCATGAAATCACAATCAATGGTCAATCTCTTTTTCACTCTATCTCTTTGATTGTACGTAAAACGTTTGAGAAAACCTCGTTTCGTGTCTACATTGCTGTTCAGTGTTGCAATCGTGTATATATCATGTCGTTGGCTTGTTGTATACATCTGTACATACTTTCGCATTTATCCAAGGAACGAAGAAGGGGAGGGAAGCCCAGAGGCTCCGGGTCAGTGCGTTCCGAGATTTCGTGTTGAGAAGTATACGAGAGAGAAACTACTTTCGATACAGGTGTTCAGTTGTGGACAGGACACCTGCTCTACTCGATCGATTCAAGAATCGTATCATAAAACTTCATCCAGTTCGGAAATTTACAATTGACAAGGTGTAAATTGCTGATAGTATTGTATTTATGTCACAACAGTTTCATACAAATTTCATTCATCATGTCTTCTGCGATCAAGGTAAATCGTAAAAACGTATTAGTGCATTTTTATATGTATTTAGGAGACATTTCTTTGCATGTGTCATAAGTAGATACACTGTACAGAATTTCTATGGAACACCTCACATAAATGTTCGGAAGTAATGATAATAAAAATCCCATAAAGTTTGGAATTTTCAGTTAAAATTAAACGCAGTTGCTGCGTATAGAAAATTTCCTTACGATATCATGGAATTTGCAATATACATCAATGCAGTGGTTTTGTATCGTATGATTCTTAATTGACTGTATCCATATTTGAGGAGTGATTATCTTTGTCGGATTTAATATTGTTCATTTATCTATTAGGGATTGTAAATTATCTTTCGAAGATCTGAACGTGTCTTGGAAATCACATGACGGATTTTATCTTGAAGGATGAGTTTACGTGAAATCATTTTCAAATGTAGAATTATTTTTACTCCTTCGCGGGGAGAGATTGTATAGAGAGTAATTGATAGGTACCCTGGGAGGAATCCTCTAGGCATTGACAACGCACGTAAAACTAAACTAGAGGAAAACTATACGACAAATGCAAGTCACAAGTGAGGCACTTGCAACTCGTCTAGTTTTGCTCTACACTGAAAACACAGTTTGTTTCAGCCAAACAAAATTTTGGTTGAAATGAACGCAAAGAAACTTTTTGGTTGGCTGAAATAAAATTTATTTGGGGTGAACAGTATTTGGTTCACGATAATTAAGGCTTTCATACAGACAAATGAATTCTGTTTATTCTAAATAAATTTCATTTCAGCCAACCAAAAAGTTTCTTTGCGTTCATTTCAACCAAAATTTTGTTCCGCCGAAACAAACGTTTTCTCAGTGTAGATTAGCGTTACATGGCTCTTCAATGCCTACACTGAGAAAAATCACATAGTTGCTTTAACTAAATGTTAGCCACAGCAGCAAAATAATTTATTCATATATTAGACAGCTAGACTTTGATTAAAATCAACGCATTTTGTTTAGTTAATTGAATTTAGTTGGATTCAGTAAAACTTTCACTTCTCACAAATAAATATTTTGACGTTGCGCTAACCAAATATTCCAATTGAATCGAAATGTTACTTCAACCAAATTATTTAGCCGATAAAATATGATTGTACTGCAATACAATCTTATTAATTAATACTTCTTGGTTATTCAAAATCAAATACATATATACCAGGAATCATTCAACATAGAAATGACTCCAGTGATTTTCTAGGTTATTACAAGGCCTTGCTAGGCCTTGAAAGTCCCTCGCAAGGGCATCGTAAGGTTTTGCAAGGTCTGGAGAATAACTAGAATGATTTTTGCTGAGGATATTTAGTCAGAAGAGATTCTGAAAAATTCTTTGCATTTCCATTTGCTCCATATTTTAGCACAATTTCACTGCATAAAAAAAGATTTTGTACGCATATTCTTCAGACAAAACGTTCCAAAAACCTTTGAGCCAATAAAACTGAAAACTTTTGCTATGGAGTAATCTATTCTTCCAACAATAAAATCTAAAATTCCGTATCGCCGTTGCACGCGATTGCAGGCGTGTCGCTGAAAAATATACATGGGTGGAAATGCCGGTGAAACATGAAAATTACTGTAGCTGAAAATGAGCCCAAGTACAGTTTTTAGTCAGAGTAATTATATTTTCACTATCCTAACGATTTCCATAGCTACTTCAATGGAAAACATATCTTCTTTAACTACAAAAATGTATTTGGGCTTGTTTTTAGCTACAGTTTTTTCCCAGTGTATTTGCTGAGGAACCTGAAGTTTTAGTTTTCACAAATGAATTACTTATGCTACTATTAACTGGATTTTTTTAATTTAAAATGAATAGACGTCAAATCATTGTTTTTGCTACCGCAAACAAATTTGTATTTATATCAAATAAAGATTTATTCAAATCAACTAAAAGATTATTAACTAAAGTATTTTTGCTCACGCAACTAAGCCATTTCTCTCAGTGTAGAGCATTTCTGCTAGGGTAGCACCATTGAATTATGAGGTTTATACACGGAGAAAAAAGATCCGCTGATTTTGCTGGGTACCTTTTGCTGGAGCAGCAAATATTTTGCCGTGACAGCAATCTATTTGCTATCCCAATCATCCCAACAATCTTGTTAGCTATGAGAGTGAATTTTCAACTGCGGCAGCAAAAATATTCTACATATAATACCAAAATTTGCTGGAGGAGCGAATGTTTCTTGCTGCCCCAGCTGGAATAACGCTGTCGTAAGTGACAAGATTGCTATGATAGTTTGCTGTCCCAGCGAAAAGTTTGTTCCTCCAGCAAAAGGGACCCTGCAAACTCTCTCCGTGTATTTGGAGAAGACTGAGTTAGTAATTTTCAAAATGCATTCTAATATCCCAAATACCTTCTATGTATTCTCAAATTTTAGTGAAGCACCGAGTTCCTCTTTTCATGAATTGTATCTCAATAGCAATAAGAAACATCGATGAATTATTTTCATCGGACAACAAAATGGAAAATTGGAAGGATACAAACGGAGAAAAGTAATGCACAGTGACAGCAAAATCTGATTTCTCAAACTATCTTCCGCTGTTTTAGCAATCAATTTGTCATTACAGCAATCTTGTTGGTTATGAAAGCGATTTTTTAGCGGTCACAACGAAAAATGTCGACTCCTCCAGCTAAATTTGTTGACCGTTCTATATGTGATACTGAAAAATTTTGCTGCCTCAGCGAATAATTCGCAACTACGCAGCTGATAATCAGTTGACGTTAGCGAATTGTTTGCTACTTTAGCAAAAAGGTCGCCATTCGAGCAAGAACTGAGACAGATAAATTATTCTTTGCTGTCCCGAAAACTTTTGTTTTCGCTATGCAATACAGATTTGAGAAAGATACACTGCCACTGATTATCTTGAAAATATTCTTACTTTGTAGGATTTGAATTTACAAAATTCTCATAATCTTCTCTCTGCCTTACATTTGTGAAAATCTCCGGACAATCCTGAAATCCTTCACGGTTCTCATAAAATCTCTACGTATTTAGAAAGTATTTGAAATGTTTTTTATCTCAAATTCCATTTACGGTTGTCAATCATTCAAAATCAAGGGAAAGAGCGGTTTCTGTTTCTTTTGTGGACACAAAATCAACTAAAGTGACTAATTTCTTCATCCCGAAAATTCAAAAGCGTACAAATATTTCCGTTGAAAAATGTGACAAACCTCTTCGAAGAAGTGACAATTCAATATTTGACGTAAATGAGATTATTACATTGAAAGTCTGACCTAGAAATTTCGAAAACAGAATATCCGTAGCCAAATTATGGAGAAATTTCGAATGATTTGAATAATTGACTATCGATTAATATCGCAAGCTATAGTTTACAGTATGTATCTCACGCTTGAGTTTGTGAATTGATTGGGATGGTTCTAATTGAATATGAATTTTGAAGTAATTTCGACTTATTTGATCTCAATTTACATGCCCTTCATGAATTACTACACGTTTTCACAATCGATTATCTCATACCATCCACATTGAATATTCACTCCCCAACGTTTGTTAAGTGTGATACTTGATGTAAGTGGTGAAATCATAATGATAATCATTAGTCAAATCAGACACGTACTGAACCATCATTCAACGAAGTAATGGTTCGGTCAAGTTCTATGTTTAGGTACTTGTTTGGTATAACTGAAAAGAGGTCGTTGATATATGAAATTACACATGAGGTGATGGGAATTGCATTTTCAATGGATTGTCGAAGATATGGCATATCTTCTATTGAATTTAATCATTATTTCTGTTACTAACTGGATAGTTTAACTCTAAACTTTGTGAAAGTTCATAACGGAGTTGGACGAAAATTAAATTAAAAATCAATCATTTCTTCATTGGAACGTAATGTCATATTCAATTTTGAGTTGAAGGTCATTTATATAAAATTTGTATACAATTTTTATATATTTTATCAATTTTTTGTATGAAAATTGTATATAAATTCTATAACATTATTTTTCTGCAGAGAATTTTGTATAATCTAAAGATACTTTCTGGACTCACCGTATGGAAATCAAAACAAAATAAGCACATAAGAGATTCATGTACTTAAAATAACATGATCAACAATATGTTTCAATATTTTTGTCATGAGTTAAAATATCTGAGTTGTTTTTTCCACGTCCAATTCATGCACGTTTGTCGCGAAGAAAACAATAGGAGATTTTCTTTTGTCTTCTCAAACATTTTCTCTCCACATTTTTGTACCACATAAAAAGGATAAGTGTGATATTGAATGATATTGAATTATGACAGCTTCCAGGGAATCGTCATATTCCTTCTGGTGAGAAATCACTTCAATTAATCAATCGACACTTTTTTCATCACAGGGGCAATCGATAAATGATTCGATGAAATTGAAATTTTAGACCTGTCTACTGAAATTTCTTATTTTACGTATAGTTCGGTGAATTTGCACATCACACCGCAATATGATTTTGATCAGGGAGAATAGAAATGTTATCAATATAACTCCCATTGTATAGTTTGAACGATTTCCGGTACTCTATTGGAACAAGCTCGACAATGAAAATTTGTATTTAAAAAAAGAAAAAAATAAAAGAGTATGTGTCGATCCGGTCCTATATCTATACTCCATTTAGAAGTGGAACAAAGCTGTGTTATTGGAAAGCTTGGAAAAAAGCTGATGAAGTACTATGGTTTGATGGGTTTGGTTTTGGTTAGTTTAATATGGGTGGTGGGAAGCAGTGCATTCATTCGTTACACTGGATTACTGTAACCGGAAAGTATCTAAAAACTCATATCATGACGTCTATGTTCCAGCTGTGCTTTTTTGTGAATATTTTTCAGAGAATAGTCGATATGTGTTTTATATTTTACAACTTGGCTCCTTGAATAATTCATTTTTTTCAACATTATAGTCGAGGGCTGCTAAATTTTTATCGAATCAGACAAAACTTCATGCTTACACATTTCATCGAAAAATCATTGATTGAAAGAGCGTTTCCTTCGAATTACAAAGTGGTTCGTAAACAACAGCACCTCAATTGTGGCAAAAGTTTTTCAATTCGTTATTATGCGTAACGAGCATGGAAATGAATCAAACAATAGATGTTCGATTCCAAACTTTCGTTAATGGGAATGAGAATGTTGTTAAGGGGGGAACCTTCTCTAGACGACTGAGTTTGCAATATTTTATTCACAACGAAATAAAAGTATTTATTACATTGAATTCAAAGACATTGCAATAATGGAATGAAAAAGATGGGAAAATGAATTGTTATATAATTGAAAAAATAAAGCTACTTGGATTTAGTTTCTTGAGTTTGAGCCGCGGACGTCCAGATCCTTTTAATACATCAAGATCGATGCAACAATTTTTTTTCAGATTAAAATTAATCAACCCGTTTCGCATTGGCCCAAATTCAGGGACAAAAGTGAGAATTTGAGGACATTGAGAAACAACAATTCTTTAAAGCAAATTTTTTGGAACAATATTTATCATAACAATTTAAATAAAATAACAAGTTGATTCAAATCCTAGTGAGTTGAACAATATTCGTACAAAATCTGAAGGTGATCGGTTCATTATTTCTTGAGTTACATTCGACGATTTGTAAATTCAAGGAGCAGCTGTGGCCTGGTCATTTTGCAACTCTTTCAACTATAAAAACTTTTTATTATATATGTTTGAACTCCAATATCACAATGTACCTCTTCCAATGCGATGTGATAAATGCTCTCAATTTTTGTAAAAGGAATGTGATATATAATGTTCTGTAGCATTTTTTTGTGAATTCTTTCAAGTACAAGAAAGATAATCGAATACCGCAAACTTTTTGGGATATTTTCATGTATATTGAAATTCAATATATCATTCAATCAATTATTTTTCTGATTTCTGAAAAATTGTCAAAAAAACGCTTTCTTTGAGGCATCCTAAAGCAGGATATTTCTTTTTGCCATGAGTAATCATAGATCATGAATACTTTCGGATGATGATTCAGGAAAGTCGAATTTGCTTGGAATAAATTTGATCATTGGTTACATTCGATAGCTTGCGTTTTCGGTGAATTTACTTTCGATTCAAAATTTTCGACTGAATTGATTTTAATCAATTCCCATCAATCCCGTGGTCAAATAAAGGTGATAAATGAAAGTACCCTACGTGTATGTTGATTCATTCACGAGAATTTAATCCTTTCACTGATTTCATTTGGATTGAAACAGATATATAAAATTTATATTAGAGCGTATTCATGATGAATCAGAATCTGCACTGTCAGAAATATCTGGAAGTTTTTCTCAATCACGTATATGAATTCAGATTCATACACTTTTCACATCACACATTTGATGTACAAAAACATGAAATAAATATACATAATGCTATAGTTCACATTAAATTTAATGTAAAATGTGTATGAAACTGAATTTGTGTGGGTATTTGAAAACACCTCCCAGCAACAACACTAAAATCAATGCAGGAATTTCTAACAGTGTATTAGAATGAGAATGACAAGTCTGATTTGAGTGAGTGAATACAATACCATTTATTCAAAATTTGATAGCGTAAAATAACATTGAATGAGGACCGCTAGGCGGTTAATGAAATGAAATGTATTCACAATGAATTCACTTCTTCTCATGATACAATACAACTCCAGACTATCAATCCATTGTTACGCCTTGGCTTAGATTTCTGAGTGAAATTCGTGAAAAATCATACAATATTATTAATGAAGGAGCGATCAACGTGATTCAATGATGTTCCGCTAGACATAGATCAAACAGCAATTGAGTTAACTTGCAGATAATGCACAAGCAGATACTTACAAGCAATGACACGCTTTTTTCAATATACATACATTAGAATGCGAGAAAAATTATGAATTCCAAGTATAAATAATGTATAATTATAATGTATGTAAGTATACCTCCCGTTTATCGACACTCATAATAGTTGAAGAAAGTTATTCCTCCGCTCAAACTTTCCCTACTTCATTTTGCTTTCTTGAAACAAAGCTGAATACGTAAAAATATGAATTCCAGTCATAAATCATCTCTGAGCGTAATTTGAAATTCTCGTTCTATTCTAGCGTTTATACGTTTGATCATTTTCAAGAACACATGGTTTATGCAATGAGTTAGATTGGTACTCAATTTACAATTTCTCTTTTCATTTTGTCACGAATGAAGATTCAGAAGCAATCATGAAAGAAGTCGTTATGCATCATAAATTAGGTAATCGATCATGATGCATGAAAATTTCGCTGGCACTTTGTTCACGAAACAATATCCGTGATAGAATGGGAAAAAAAACTTGATTGAAAAGAATTACTCAAACCAATTGTGATATTTTATTTATTTTGTAGTATATTTCGGCATGAAATTCTCAGATGAAAAATAAATGTGGATTCATTCTGAGTCATTCGTAAAATCCCAGTGAAAAACATATCGGAAAAAACTTAATCACTGGTGTTAAAAATTTCCCAATATTTCATGGAGTTATTGAATTTTCCGTAAAATCAGTCAAAAATCGGTATATGCCTCATACTTTTTGGTTCAATCACCAAAAACTCCGTAATTTTTCGAACTTCTCTTAAGGTTGACTGCTACTTGAATTACCGGAGAACTTATCGATGTATTCATCGATTTTTCTGCAGTGAAAAATTTAAATATACCAATGTTGAAGAGTTGAGGGTTGCGAAAATTTAGCAACTTCAAACTTCTTTCAGTTTTCAGTCTAGCGATATTTCATGAGCATTCTTCAGTAAAATAATGTGTGCGACAAAATTGATTTGTATTTACCGGTTGAAAGGAGGTCTGAACACAATGAAGCATGAGCGAGATCTTCTAGGATGTTTCAAGCAGGAATCCTCAGTCGTATTTCGACATCATGTTACGTATCAAAGGACCAAAAATCTGAAAAAAACAAAATCATTAGCACCTGTCAAACGCGCAAAAAAGCCGGAGACATTCTTGAGGGAATGGGTTGAACATTGTTCCAAAGCAAAGCCTCGATGATCTGTGCTATCGTGGTCTGGATAAAGTATGATAAAATAGGAGAATCAAATAATTTGCAGGTGTTCAAAGAAAAAGTTTCGCTTGTCACCATATTCTGGATGAGCACTTTTGCGTGAGTGAATGGTAAAGATATGTCGTGTGATACGATGAGGAGGTATTTAATATCCCATGAGATGAAACATTCTAACATCGTACACAAATTGCTACTGTCTGTACAACACATGCAGAAAAGACTTCTCAAGCAAATAGAATATTTTGACCAAAATTGAAATGACTTGATCTTTCCGGATGGAACTCCTTTCTGAACAAGACACTTCTGGGATTGTTTTTCTGAATTGGAATCTAGCAAATCGCACATATATCCACAGAGAATTGAAACATGAGTGTATTGTCACCTATCTACGTGATATCGATGACAAAACTCAAACAAAAATTGAACACAATAAAGCGAAAGTGATTCAAAGCGTTGAGTATTCTTTGTATTCAATGAAACACCGTTGTACTAGTTCAAATATTGTAGTTGCCTTGTATGAATGTTATTACATCAATGTCACACCTCGTAAGGTGAGAATTTCAAAAACCAAGTATAAGGTTAACCAAGTAATAATTTTGTCATTATAATCTAATACGCAATTCGCCATTCAAAGATTGTACAATAACATCAGTAAACAGCCGTTGGTCAGTTATTTGTAACCAGAATTGAAAGTATATGTGGTTATTGTAACAATCACACACACTTAATAATTGTAACGACGATACCTAATTGTTCTAGTAACGATATAGATTGTTATGATAGCAATCCACATCGTTTTTATACACTGAGAAAAAAAATAGTAGAGCCAACCGCATATGAGTTTGGATACGGTGAATCTCACCGCGCGGTTGACTCAACTGAATATCGATTGAAGTAAATGCTCATTCGGTCATTTCAATCGATATTCAATTGAGTCAACCGCGTGGCGAGATTCGCCGTATCCAAACTCATATGCGGTTGGCGCCACTATATTATTTCTCAGTGTAACGATTCGTTCAGTTAAGGCGGAAATTACAAGAATTTACACGAAGGGAAAAGATATGCTAAAAAGTACCATACTTTATAGTATTCGAGTATTACTCTTGTCCACATCGAATTATTGACATGAAAATCATCTATAAAGGTACTGTACTTCTCTACACGGAGAGAAATTTGTAGTTAAATTTACTATGTTATTATTGTTCCCCAGGAACAGACTGAACTATGACGGGTTCCCCCATAAAACATAGTAAATATGATCAGCATTCTATTGTTGTACCATAGTAAAAATATGTCCTTCATAGTAAAATCCGACAGAATTCAGTCTGTTCCTCGAGAACAATAATAACATAGTAAATTTAACTACAAATTTCTCTCCGTGTAGGAAGGTCCAAGCAAGTATGGTAATTTTGAAGGTATTTTCATGGAACACTATAAAGTATGGTACTTTTAAGCACATCGTTTTCTCCGTTAGCGGTTGTTCATTGAACTATTGGTCAATCCAAGTATATACATATATTACATGATAATGCAAGAATCAATTGGATTTTTAGATGTTACCTGATATTAGTTCCCAAATATCTATTCTTCTCATTCGCATATTCCAAGAATTATTTTGCTTCCATGCAAGAACTATTGAAATTTTATTTGTTCCATAAACAAACATCAAAGCATGAAGTATACGCAACGAATGAATAGCGATCACAAAGAGATAAATGATGCTCCAACAAGTGCACATGTTCTGATACGTTTGATGGGATGTAATCCCTACACGTTTCAACGCCCTCATAACGGAAGAACGTTTACTCGATTAACGATGTTATCAAGAGGTGTTGTTTGAGTACTATATTGAGAATAGCATCCTCGTGAAATAGTGGAGGAAACTTTGGTGATGTATCAACAAATATGTGAATTTCTATGAGACTTTTTGTACTTCGGTGAAGAAGATAGACTTTGAATTTGTAATCATCATACAATTTTCTCAAGATTTTAGAGAATATAAAGTTTTGAATAAAATTATCGGATCGCAAAATCGGTGAATTGATTGATGAATGTTAGTTGATTATATTGGAGGTTTTGGAATAATTTTACGGGAAAAAATTTGTCAAGGCATTGGGCGTTGGCAGTATTTTTCATGATGTCACACGGAGAAAATAATATATTAGAGAACATTGGGCAGTATAGTAATTGGCAGATGTATGTTTTAGTATGATGAAAAGTGACGATCAGTATGAAACCGTTTACCATACCTCTCACAAACATCACGATACACACTGACGAAGAATGACATGAGAATAGTATCTGTTGACATACTGAAACATACATCCTCCATTTACAATACTGTATGTGATTCTCTATCACATCGATTTCCTCCGAGTTCAACTAGATTGCTCTGATTGTAATTTGGGTATGAACGTCTGGATAAGCACTTTCAGGGTAAGCTGCTATATCTTTGTATTATTTTGGATAGATCATTGTCCTTCGAAGTAACTAAGTTGGTGTTTTATTTTTTTCACATTTGAAGTAGTGGAATTTTTGTGACTTGAATGGTAAATATTTCTGACCTCTATCCGTTGATTTTTCAAACAGTCCCTTTCTAAATTTCTTGAGGTGAAAATCCACTCTTGAATAGTGAAAACACTGCAAGTCCGAAAAGAGTGAGAATCCGCTTCATAAGAGTGAATATTCACTCGATAAGAGTAGATTTTCACTCTACTTGAGTGAGCATTTCATTTTGACACTGTGAAAAATAATCGGAATTTTCCTGTGTCAATCAACCGGACAATTCCAATCACTGATTGGGAAATCAATATCCGGTATATTTATATGAAGTTTCCCATAAATTCATCTGAAAATTCTAAACTTTATAAGATTTTCCCCAATATTTCACAGTGAATTTTCGGATGAGTTCGGAAAATTTCTAACGCATGTATGTGTTGATGACTTCACATAAATGTGTAGGACTTTGCCCATAGAAATATTCTACAGTGTATAAAAGGATGGAATTTCACTCTTCGAAACGAGTGAAAATTCCCCTCTAGGAGAGTGGGAATTTTTCACTTCAAGAATTTCAAAGAATAAATTCACGCTGATAGATCAGTGCTTCTCCCTGGCATATACTCAGTCAATTCAGATTGTACATAAAATATCATTCGAGCATGGACACAAATGCCACTCGAAAATATAAGAATTTTCCTTATTTTTCTCAGTACACGGGAAGACCGGGTCTATTAATATTCAGAAAAATTACTGCCAATTTAGGGAAAACGAGGATTGCTGAAGAATATTCGTAATGAAACAACTGAAAATCCGTAGTCGATGTATCAACAATTGATAGTTTCCCTGTGAAAAAAACTAATGAAACTGTTAAATGTTAATATTTTGACTACAAATTTTTGGTAGACTCACTACGAATATTTTCCAGCGATCCTCTTTTGCCTTCAATTGACAGTCATTTTTCTAAACCTTGATGAATTCCTTCTAAATATTAATAGACCAGGTTTTTCCATGTAATCCAGAAACAGGAAGGTTTGAAAAATGGAATTTCATATGAGAAAGTAATTGCCCGAGTCAAAAAATGAAACCTCATTTAGCTCTGATTCGTTGCGTATTACGGAGTGAATCAGGTTTGATTTCATTTTTCGCCCTGATCTCGCCCTGTTCTCAACCTAATCTTGCTTTTGACATTCTCATTCAACCTGATGTTCACCTTTTTTCGATCCAATTAAACTCTGGATCGTTGCGTATTACGGAGTTGATCAGGCTTTAAAAAGTATTGACAATATGTCGACTCGGGTGGTAGGGATTAAGTTTTAAATACTGAATAGCCAAATTTTATCATATACTTCATACTTTATAAGTTTTGAATCCGGCCCATGATTTTTTCTACACTGTAAAAAATATTCGAAATTCTCCCATACCTATGTAAAGGGAATTTCCCATACTTGTACGAGAATTCGTTTTTCCCTACATGGACAGGAATTTTCACATAAAAATATATTAGAATTACTGTTCTCGGGGATTTTTACGGTAAATTTATAGGAATTTCCCATAAAAATTTTTTGCAGTGTACAGTAGTCGTAATCTTTCGTATTTTCATGTAAACATTGATTTTATAAACCTCCCTGTTTCTGGTTCACTAACAGAAATAAGACAAAGTTTTGTATTCTCGAGCGGCATTTTTCTCCGTAAAGTTCACACGTTTTCAATTTATCGCATTCGAATAATTTTTGAGTACTATAAATGTCCAACACTTCATCATTCTATGCCAATTTCCTCTGACACGTGTGTAAATTGATTCCTTTCGCTACATATACTACACACAACGCTCTCTTCGTTGTGAAGGTTAATTTCATGGTTTTTCAATCTTCGTTTGTATTTTATTTATATGTTCCTACGATTTTATGAAAGACAAATTTTATCCATTCATAATGATTGAACTCTACAAAAAATGAGATGAATAACATTTTTCTGTAGTAATTTAAATAGGCTGAATTGTTGAGTGTAATCGGAATCGTTGATCCATTCATTTCATCGTTGAATACGTATGCGACATACGATCTCACTATTACCAGTCGACGATTCTATCGTAATATAATCGAAAGTGGCACGCTTCGATCTAACCTCGTTTACGGAACGTCGGTTTCTCGATGCTTACATAGCCACACATCGACACCAAAAGGAAAATAGATATGAGATGTAAATTGAAGTGGATTGCATTTAACACGCTTTTCAAGTACAAAGTGCACTTCATCGTTCAATTATATAAACATAATTTGAGAAATCAATCGATGACACACAATCGATGCCCAGATTCGATTGAGAGAAATGAACTTTTCGGTTTTGAAATAAATTAATCATCCGCAGTATCCGCACTTGTTGTCTTGTAAGCTGGACTCACACTCATTTGTTTCAAGATTCAATTGAAAAGTTCGTGCACGGAAAGAATAAGTCATCCGAATTTCAATTTTTATTCTTATTGTCGGAATAAAGGAAAAAATCGACAGATTGTTCTAATCCAGTGTAAGAATTTTTGTCAAATTGTGTACCGTTCGAAAGTCACAAACTATTCAAAGGAAATTAGGATGATTTAATAATTTTTCTGGCCAGAGGCGAATTATCCCGTAGGCCAACCGCACCATGGCTCAGGGCCCCATCTTATAAGGGATTCCCTTATTTTTGATTAAATAAAAAATAGACTGAGTCAATTTTCAATTGGTTTCGTTGATTGAGAAGGGAGCCCCGTCTTATATCAAACAATACCACAGTCCCAGAAGAATTTATAAAGAATTCTTATTGAACTGATTGTGTTCTTCATTCATTTATTAGGAATTCTTCTCGCCCCAGGGTCCCCAGCGAGCTCAATCCGCACCTGTTTGCGATGCATGGGCTATAAATTAATTAAATCGTGAGTAAATCTTATAATTTGAGGAATTTGAGGACTGGGAAAATAAATGACGTAGTGAATATTATAGTGAAACCTGAAGTAAAAACTTTCATTCTCAAGACTTTTATGAACTTTCCCCTCGATAAAACATTCCATCCGGTAAAAGTTTGATTTGAGAAAAAAAAACAGACTTATAATCGTTGCGTTGATGAAAAAAATCGAAAGTAATTGTGCTGGAATGGAACCAGTATCGATGATAAAACTTGAGAATATTCCGATGCATCCAATGTTCTTTCTAGGATTTTATATCAAATATTTTGAGAATATCGTGGATCAGGGTTTTACGCAACATTCACAATTCTTTAAAAATTCACAAAAATGGATTATTCGTGTAGAAATTAATGTATTTTGAGTTCGACAAAATCTTCTCTCAGGAGTTCTTCCCAAATGATAAAATTTAATCTGAAATAATACAGAAAAGGAAATGAAATATCCTGACGTGTGAGGAGATATATAAAACGAGGTTTTTCTCGCAATTTTTACAAAATACTCGCCTTGTCTCATATATAACATTCGAATCATCTTCGTCACTAATTGAATTTCTATGACAGAAATTGAATTAGTTCTTCTATTTCCGGCGTAATAAGAAGATATGTGGTTATAAGTAAACCGCAATTCCATCAACGATTTCAACTCATTACAAGAAAAACCTCAGCTATTGGTAATGAGAAGAACAACCACAATGCTGTTTATAACGTACAGATTTCAAATTATTCTCATGATGATTTAGAGAGACACGTTTTCTTTATTCGATTGAAAAATTAAATAGCGACTTCAAAAAATTGTTGCATAGAATTTTAGTATTCGGAATTAATGCATAAATGTTTGACTCACGAGGATGAATTCATTTGTTTGTAATGTAATAGTCGATCTTCGTATCAATTAACAAAAGTGTTCAAATAATAAAAAAAACATTCAGAACTTGGTTCAATTAATCATTCAACATCATTATCATTATTTAGTTGTAGCTATCAAAACAACGGACAAATCAATGAGTGGTGAGAATAAATTAATGGTACTCACATTGTAAATAGAAAATTATTCGGACAATCTTCGACACAAGCATAACAATGTTTCAAGATAATCATGCTCTTTCAATCTTTTCTCAAGTCGCAATTGTTGAAGCATTCGTGGTTGCAATAACTTGAAATCTGGCTCGATCCACCAAGAAATGTGATTGTGATGTCCAGAAAAAATGGTTAAAGCAAAAATTAACTACATTTTTCAGGTTAGAAAAACCAGATTCTTCTTGGTGTGATAACCTGAAAAATGTTGTTAATTTTGGCTTCAACCACTTTTCCTGGACATCACAATCACATTTCCTGGTGAATCGAACCAAATTTCAACTTATTGCGCCTACGAATGTTTCAACCAGGTCGTTTTCCTGTAATTAGAAGGACATCTTTTCAGACACATAGAAAAGCTGTCTCTTTGATACCTAAACGACGTTACAAAAAAGATATCTTCAAGATATATCGAAACGATATCTTTTATACATCTTCAAGAAATGCCAGAAACGTGTCTTTAAGGTATTTTTAAAAGTCATTTTTCAGATGTCGAATGAGCATAGTCTAAAAGACATTTTGAAAAAGTTTCTGAATGATATTTGTTACATATCTTATAACATATCGTGAAGATATTTAAAACGTATTTTAAAATAATCAAAAACCTATCTTGAGGCATCTAAAATCTTCATGAAAGTCTTCCAAGACATCTTTTAGATACTGATAGATATCGATTTGTTTGCTGCGAGGGTGCAACACTCATCTATTTTATCCAATCAACGTTGGCCCGAGAATTGGCGATAGCTCGTCCCAGTCTCAACTGACCGTTTCTTTTCTCAGCTAGAAAAGATCTTCCTAAGAATTTCCCGATGTTGATCGAAGCTCAACAGTTTTTTTTAGCAGGATCCAAGCAGGATCGAGGTTGACGTAGTCAAGTCCACGTAATCAATTTCTACTCGAAAATATTGGACATACACTCTAAACTCAAGTGTTTCATTTCAATACGCTCAGAGTGTTCAAATCATGTAGTCACTTTTTGAACGTTTGAAAGCGTGTAAATATTCTCATAAAACAGACGAAAAGTTTTATTATGAAACACTTGATTTGAGTTATTGACATATTTACACACTTTTAACCGTTTAAGAAGTGACTAAACGATTTAAACACCCTGAGTGCGTTGAAATGAAACACGTGAATTTGCAGAGTAGAACATACAGAATCTATACTAATTTATGATGAAAGCAGAACGATATTATCCGTCTTGACTGTTAATTATAAAGTAATGAGGCGAGGAATGAAATGACAATGACATAGAATATATAATTATGATTTGATCTTCAGATTCATTCAACTCTGATGAAATTCCAATCAATTTGAATAGTGAAGTGAATTGAATAATAATCATCTTGATGAATATCTAGGTTTAAATATACTGTGAAAAAATTCCTTCTGAAAATTCAGGAAAAGTGACTGTAATTTTTCTCAGCCACTTTTCTCTGAATTTTCAGATAAATTTGTATGAATTTTAAGAAACTGTAACCAAGTTTCGGAACGTATTCTGAAAATTCAACAGAATTTTTCTGAAAATTCAGAAAGAATTGGCTGTAAAAAAATTACAGTCAATTTTCTGAATTTTCAGGAGTAATTTTTTTACAGTGTACTCACATAATAATTTATGTCTCAATTGAAGTATTTTGTACACAAGTTCAAGAAATCTCATACATCAAGTGTTTAGATATCTTTTAGAGATCCAAACTGCCTCTCTCGTCTAAAATAATTCGTTTTAGTTTGTTTTAAACGCACGGAGAAAAAATGACTTGCTACTATAGCGCCTACAAAGAAATTTGTTGTTCTTGCAAAAATATTCACTCCAGCAGCTAAGACGTTAGTTCTCTTAACAAATTGGTTTATGTCGGCAAACAAATGTAGTTGTGTCAATCATTTTTCTTGTTCTTTCAGCTAATTTTCTTTGTAGGCGCTATAGTAGCAGACCTACTTGTTATGCCAGCAATACTTTTTTCTCCGTGCATACGAGATGTTTAAACACGTTGCATGGAACATCTTGAACTCGTCTGAACGATATCTCGAGGCACAAACTGTTGTGTGTGCATTCATATGTCTGTTTTCATGAGAAAAATAGGAATCTGTAGATTACGAGTTCGGCAAAAACATCAAAAGAAATGAAAGACTGTTTCATCGTGTACGTGTCATCGAATAGATTGGATCGTTCTTGTACGAACATCACAATTTGCGTCACGTGACACGTGTATAGATAATGACATTAGAGGAATAACATATTTCTGAAAGGGATATCAAATTATGATGTCATAATGGGAAATCCGTTGGAGTGATGGATGGAATAATAAGGATTTTCCTGATACAATGTAAGACATCTATTAAATCGACTTTTCTTCGGTTGAGAATGGTTCATTACTTCGAAAAAAATCTTCAATGTGAAGTTTCTATGAAATGCATAATAGATATTTTTCTGGATTGATTTGTTTGCCAAAAAACACGCCGGAAGTTTGATGAAGGCAAACGCCTTATGCCTTGAAGAAAGGGTCTATGTTATGAATTCCTGATGGTTTTGTCCAACGTTTCTTTCTTTCAAATAATAAGATTTGGTGAGAATGAAGAAGAAACATCTATTATATTTCATAAAACTTAATTGATAATTGCAAATCTTTTTTGGTGGAGTATTCAAAACTTTCCCAATAAACATTTCATTTCTCAGAATATTTTGGAGGAAACTTTAAAATAAGTTTCGAAAAGAAATGTTGATTGGGCAAAGTAACAACGAGAATTTTTGACTGGATTCTTTTTACAACCATCATGACAATTGAGACAGATCAAATTTCACTTAACGTACAAAAATTTGTTCGAAGATGAACGATTACAAATGAATCTGCGTAATAACTACGTGTATCTTGATAGATCTTGAAGAGTTGCTGTGGAATATATTCGAAAGACATTACAGGATAGTACTTAGATGAAATCATCGAAACTTTCACCTCAAATACGCTAGAAGTTTTACTTCCTGAACGTTTCGTAAACGATGGTGTTGAATTATGTTTCATCGTGGTATCAAATATTCGATTCAAGTGCATGCTTACGCTGAAATGATTACATTCAATTTCGAAATTAATATCGTCTGTATAATTAATATTCTTAGCATATATGTATTCTACTCTCTAAATCTGAAAGAGTGAAAAATCACGTGTTCCACTCCATTAAGTCTCAGAAGTGAGCCAGTCCGCTTCGAGTGGAATTTTCACTCGTTTCGAGTGAACCCTCACTCTTTTAGAGTGAAAAATTCACTCTGGAATTTGAGTGGCTGTGAGTTTCTAACCTCAAACCTTAGAATATCACTCTAAAAGAGTGGAAATTTCACTCAAAATTTCGACAGGCTCACTTTTGGCTGGCTGAAGAGTGAAATCTTACTCCAAAAATTTTAGAGAGTAGATGAGCATCAGTTCAGATGTGCAATTGCAGCACGATAATGAATTTGATAATTTTGATATTGAATTACTTTATTGAAGTCATACTTGCAATATAGTATATCTTGTAATTGTTATGAGAGTTACAGAAAAATAACAATTCTCAGAAAGCTCAATGGAAAATCATCAGAAAGATTTGAACGAGTATAGTTCTAAATGTAGATATGAGGATTATTACAATTGTGAGAAATAATTATTCAATAATAAAACTTGTTACGTTATTAATAAAGAAGTAAGAATTTTGTTGATGATTATGAAATCTCACGTCGAATCAATTACATTTTCTATAAAGTCTCAATAGATCCAAGTTTTTAGAAACACTAAACATCCATGAAATATTGAAACAATGTATCATTCTGTATCCTTCAATGAATGTTTTGAATAGATGCATTTCAAGTCAAAATATATTCAGAATACGTGCGTAAAATGTTGAAATCGCAAAAATTCCACTATCTTTTGCGTGTTCGATGCGTTTTAGTGAAATTGATCAAACACGTAGCGGATCACGTGAGCTTCTTATTACGAAGCTATTTTGATCAGGTTTTATTCTGGTTTAAAAAAATCTTATACAAAATATATAATGCGCTTTATCATTGAGCAGAATATGAGTAGATTTGAATCCGTTATATGCAAACGCGACTTCAAGTTGAGATATATCAAGAAAAAAACTACATACAACATGACAATTTTATCCCAGTAACAGTGTGAACTGTTAAAAAAACTGTAAGAAAAAAGTCATTGGCACAGAAACCATCCTCGCATAGTGAAGGAATTATGGTTGCGGTGACCTGAATTGTTGTGATAACCAGAAAAATAGAAGAAAATCATGTGAATCTGGGTGTGGCAACTACACGGAAAGAAGAAAACAGCACTGGTTACTGTCCATAACAGCAATCAGTTGAAAAACAAATGAAAACACGCTTGGATGATAGAGGTTAGCGCGATCACAGTGATGTGTACTGCAGTTAAATTCGTCAATGCTGCTTTAACGGACATTAACGGTTACTGGGAGACGCAGTAATGAACAGCATGAATTTGATTTTTCATTATTTTTCAATGAATTACTGCGATTCACAGTAACCATTGCTGTTCTCTTTTTTCCGTGTAGATGAAATGGTCAAAGTCAGGAAATTACACTGTTAATTTCTGATTGAACTTCCAATTCTATGTAATAGAAACAAAAGAATAAAATTTCAGTTACGAAAATATATATTAATGTCTGATATACGAGGGTGGATTGATAAGTTTCCGGCCTGACCAAGAGATGGCGCCACTAGGCCTACCTTGAGGTGGCGTTCTATAGTACCATCCTTAGATAGCTTGTAGCTATAGTTTCAGTCCGATCGCCATGTTAGTTTAGTTTTGAGAGCACGCTGACCAAGACGCCTCTGTGTTTTTCGTAAAAATGGAAAAGCTGGAAAATCGTGCTGTCATCAAATACTTTTATTTGAAGGAGTTAACGCCGAAGGAAATTAAAGAAGAGATGGACTCAACACTGGGGACATCCTCCCCATCATATACAACCGTTAAGCAGTGGGTTTCCGAGTTTAAAAAGGGTCGTGTGAGCACCTCTGATGAGCCTCGCTCAGGACGCCCCATTGAGGTCACAACTCCAGATATGATCGAAAAAATCCATCAAATAGTGCTGAAAGATCGCAGATTAAAAGTTCGTGAGATAGCTGAGACCTGTAAGATGTCATATGAACGTGTACAAAATATTTTGCACCAACATTTGTATATGGGAAAGCTCTGTGCAAGATGGGTGCCGCGTTTGCTAACAGTCGACCAAAAATTGATTCGAAAGAACATTTCTACCGCCAATTTGGCGTAGTATAAGCGTAATCCAAGCGAATTTTTGCGTCGATTCGTAACCGTTGACGAAACTTGGGTCCACCACTACACTCCTGAAACCAAAGAACAGTCTAAACAGTGGATTGGACCAGGGGAACCAACTCCAAAGGAGGCAAAAAGAATTTTTTCGGCGAACAAGGTTATGGCTACTGTTTTTTGGGATGCAAGAGGTATTATATACATTGATTACCTTGAAAAGGGTAAAACTATCATTGGTCAATACTACGCAGACTTATTGCAACGTTTGAGCCACGAAGTGAAAATTAAACGACCTCATCTGGCGAAGAAAAAAATCTTGTTTCATCACGATAACGCACCAGCGCACACGTCAATCGTTGCGATGGCTAAAATCAACGATCTGAAGTTTGAATTAATGCCGCACCCTCCCTACTCTCCAGACCTAGCCCCGAGTGACTATTATCTGTTTCCTAACCTCAAAAATGGCTTGGCGGTAAGAGATTTGCGGACAATGAAGAAGTAATCGAAGCTGTAAATGGGTATTTTGAGGAGCTTGACGAATCAGTCTATAGAGATGGCATTACTAGACTAGAACACCGCTATGAGAAATGTATCAGCCTTGGAGGAGATTATGTTGAGAAATAAAAAAAAATAATTCTTAAAAACGTTGTTTTTCTTGGTCAGGCCGGAAACTTATCAATCCACCCTCGTAATATAGCAAAAATTAAAAATTCACTTGCGTGTAAATGAATTCTCATTTCAATCACCAAGAATTGGAAATTTCATTACGAATGTACATGAAAAATATAAACAATTTAAAGACATTCCTAACATGGTGTCTACGTTCTCTGGTTATGAAAACCAGATTTTGCTTTGAGTGTGTACATATCCCAATAAGGATAATCCATCCATAAACCACCTAGGCTCGTAATGCCAAGAATGACATTTGCACCATGATCGGTGTCAAGCTTGGTATGCCAAGTCTAGTTAGCCTAGCCTAGGCCGATGCATGACCCGCCATAGCTGACTAAGCCTTGATAGAGTCTTGGACGCCAATGCTAGGACCAAGCATATTTTGTCGTATTGGATTTCCGATGTATAAGAAAGCTGAATGCTCAGCAGAGAACGTTACTATCATCCTAAACATTGACCTAGCTCGATAACATTGTTGGGAATTAGGCTACACTCGGTGATAACTAGCATTGATAACAGTTTGGCTCATTAGCTTAGTAACATGGTTGGCCATCAAGCTGCACCCGGTGATAACTAGTATTGACTCTACCCTGTCAACAAGTTTAATCAATCACTCAAATGCGAATGTTCGATCAAACTTGGACGCCAACGAAAAATATATCCTACTCATTCAGCTTGAATTAATATTGTATATCAATAATGGCAACAATATCGATTGCAAGCATGGAACCAATATTGAATTTTAATATTGAATCAAGCTCGGAAGCCAAGGATTGAACATTGTTATCATCTCGGACATCAATCTAGTTTGGTGACAATCTTAGGAACCAAGTTAGGCCCGGTGTTGACTAGCATTGACTCAAGCTTAGCACTAAGCACGGTACGTTTGTCAGAGCATACCTGGGCATATATGATTGATATATAAACACCCTGAGAGAAAAGAAATCGTAAGAATCACAATCTTTATCAATAGATCGAAGACATCGTAGATCATCGAAGATAATCGCCCAACATTGGTTCGATAAATTACTATTTAGAGAAGTAAAATTATTATTTAAATAGTAATTTATTGAACTAACCTGGAGCGATCATCTTCTATGATTCAAGATGTTTTCAATTTGTTCATAAAGATAGTAATTTTCACGCTTCTTTTCTCTCAGTGTATACGAGCAGAACATTTCATCTGAAAATCAAATAGGGTCCATATTAGAGGCATATAACACACCACACAGGCTCCATTTCATTTTTTATCTATTGAATTTACTCAAAACCTTCTTTGCATAGTTAGGAAAATTGTTTTCCCCTACTTTTATGCTCGATATAGAAGCCAGTTATCCGAATTTTCCGAAATTGTTCACTTTTTATCACAAGCGTCTGTGTTTCTAATAATCCCACAGGACCATTTTATGAAGCCAATGTTCCTGAGCACACTATGACTAAGCGGATTAGGACTAGAGGTTTCAGAGGAATACATACAAGTGGACAGCTTGAAATTTCTGTTAATTGAAGGATCGATTCAATCGATCATAGAACTCAAAGCAAATACTAGTCATCATAAGTATTCAACACATTAAGGGATTAACTAAGATTTGTTCTTGTTCCTGGAATGATATTCCCTTTTTTACGGAACAATTCAATCAATTCACGAATTGATTGTTATTCCTAGTCACAAATAATTATGGATTTCATTGTCAAAGCATGAATCTCATGAACTTAGATCTTGCAAATTACGATTTTCGAGGCAAGACAACACAGAATCAGAAGAATTCTATAAGAATCATGTCTATGATCTTGAAGATTGAAGATAGAACTATTTCATCTCAAGAAAAATTTGATGAAAAATTCAACGAGAATGCTTCGAACGAGTAAATTGAAATGAAAAAATTAGATAAAATCATAAAAATTCTCATCCAATGATTTTATAGAAATATGATGAAACGATTAATTGCATGAGATGTGTGCAGCACCTTGCTGATAATTCTAACCAAAGGTATGATCCTCGCGTGTTCCTGTTGCGTGCGTGTCCGCACGTCACATAGCAAAAATTCAAGGGAATTGAAAACAAAAGTGTTTGTCACATATTTGCATCACGTATGGTGGTAACAGACCGAACGACACATTGATAAATGTTGTAACGAAATGTATACCGTAATGAGTTTCACTGATTTTACTTCGAGAATGACAATACAATTCACTTACTGCATAACAATTGCCATTCCGATGAATTCATTGCTTACGTACAAGTTGAGGAATCACAGTCGTCTGATGCGTGATGAATTATTTATTCCCCGCGATTGCAATAAGAAGAGAAATCTTTACGGCGATGTGTAAAATGATTTGAGATCACTGAGAATGCAGAAAGATATCTCTTCTCTTCTCGATGATAAAATTTTCAATAAACTTCTAGACAATGTAGTAAATCAATTATACAAAATGAGTGTAACTAGACTGTATATGGACAGCAAAAAATAAGATACCACAAGTAGCTGTTATGAATATGCTTATTGTTATTTATTCATCGCTAAGGTGACCCGTATAATTCTTATATATAATGAGTGAACGTTGATTTGCGGAAGTAGTAGCAAGCAGTTCTGTGAGTTGGCAAACTGGAGTGCGCCCGCATTCAAACCACAAATCACTCTTGACCCACGCAGCGTGTGCGTAACTATTATACGTGTCGAGGTATATACGTATATGCAAATACACGTGTATATAATTCCAAACATCAGATATGATTTATCGTTTGGTAAGGACTATCGACTCAATTAATCAGCCATTGAAGTTGGAATATTACGTGCATTTTGAATAGATGTCACCTATTACGATAGAATCAATTGAAAAATGTGGGAAACTAATATTCGATACCCTGGTATACAATTGATATCAAAATTATCATAAGAAATTCTCATTTTCTGAGATGATCGAATTATCTCTCACGAATGAATGTGATTTCCTATACATCACACTACAATGACTCTCGCAACTTATTTAATTATTGCTTGAACAAGTTGGGCAGGTTAGAATTATATTATTTTGAACATTTACAATCAAATTCTTTTTTCAACCTTTTAATATGATTCAAATAGTGAATGAAGATTGGTCATTCTTATGATAAAATCAGACAGAATTCTAATCAAAATAGTATAATTTGGTTGTTGATTTTATGAGTCTAGTAGTCCTCAACGGAAATATTACCACAGATGTTGTACGTTCCCCGGTGAAAATGGAAACTGAAATGAAGCGCAGACGAAAAGTATGGTGGAGCGTAACAGAAACGTTAATAAAAAGTGAACAAAGAGTGAATGGAACGGTTTCGAAGAGTACTTGAAGCGAAGTTTGGAACAAAAAAAGCGTATAAAAATCAACGCCCCATGAAGAGTATGAACAATATGAGAGGATAAAAATTTTAACCACTTGGCAAGATTCGAACCCATGATTTTCATCATTGCGATCCAGCGTCTTACCTATTCAGCCATAGAATGCTATGATTCCTGACAGTTAAAAACCGATACTCAAAGTCTGTGTGGAATGATTCGCATTACCTTTCATGAAACGTAACAGTACTCTTCCCGAAACGGCATTGAACGTTTATAAAGCGTATTGATAACATATAATTTCAGTACTCTACAACAAGCAATTATTATACGCTTCGGCGAGAGAAGGTTGGAACCTTCTCACGTTTCTTCTCAGCTTCGAGCGCGCTTACTACGAGCGTATATTTTCACCAGGGTTGGCACAACTAACTTGACAAGTCGATACCGCGCTTAGTGTCTGTCTTATCTTAAACTTGAATAAGTATATAAAAATATCAAAAATTACATCAATATGTCTGTTTTGACTAACAACACTGTTATATGATTGATCAATGATATCTAGAATTCATTAGAAAATTCATCCAAGCAGCTTCTTTTTGGACATCATAAGGAAGCCATCTTAAATTTTCTAATTATAGATTTATTGATGTTTTTCAGAAAACATAATTCAAATCTGAGGAGATTTTTGAAATGATTACATCAGGTATAGTACATTCCAAATGATTGTAAAAGTGCATTATTCGTGTACCTTATTGAAAATTACAGTACAAATTATGTTCATGAAGTTCGAATCGTTTATAGAAATGAAACTAAAATGTGAAATGACCAAATTCAAATAACCACCGGTGTTGACGTTCTCGAATGAACTCCTTGGAACGAAAACATGGTTCAAAACATGTACCGCAAGATTTTGGGTCTTCAACAGCTGAATATTTTGATACTCGATTACCAATTCGTTCCAATAAACGATTCGAACTTCAGCAACATTACAAACAGTAGAATTTTCCCTCGGTTATACAGCGGAAACAACAATTCTTGATTGAAAACACCTCAAGATTTACTCTATTAACTGCCATAATAATTTTCAATTTAATATTCTCTCTTTGTATGGCCTATCATCGGAATGATCCATAAATGTCCTTCATCCAATGAAATGATCAAATAATTCAATTATCGCATAATTTGCGTGATTGTGAATGCATCAATGTTACACGTCCAAAGGGGTACAAATAACATACGAGTCACAGGAATGTTACATGAAAGTCAAGGTTATTGGTTCCTCAACGGAATCAATGGCCGATGAATTACGGGATGATTTCAACGTCAGATCAATTAAATGATCGAGTCACGAGTTGATAATTGCGTAAAAATCAATGTTGTACACAATCCATATGCGAGTATGTTCCTTGTGGTGTCCGTCTAACTTGATATTTAATCCCCTGGTATGACGCGTTGAGTTTAATATCACATTCTATTTCCATCTTCGCACCGTTCATGTTTTGAACGACATATCAACTTGAATCGTTTAATACTCTTACGGCAGTCGATGACCTACACTGGCCTCTCGATTAGCAATATGATATATCTGACCTCTTCGTTCAATGTCCTATTACAATCACAATGCATTTTAATTTCATTTCATCTGATAGATAAGCATTGACGAAGTATTGACGGGAATTCGTTAAATAAACGGTTATGACGTTTATTGTGTGTTCTTATTCTAGAACATAAAATGAAAATCTCGTTATCTAATGAAATGGAAAAATGATATCGATATCGCTTTTGATTACGAATATTGTGAGAAATAAATAACTCAAATTTTTATGAATTTTCCTATTGAATATCTTCAGTTTTAGATTCGAATTATCCCATTTGGAAATTGAGACCTAGTTCCATACTAGCGCGGCACCGGTTGATTCGATAGTTGGAACGATAGAAACGTTCTACATACGACCCGCAGTACTGAAGATCCATTACCGCTGGGACTGAGAATAACAATGGGCCTGTTTTGCCACAATCGCGGGGTTTTTAATGGCTCAATTTCAATCTTAGATCAGATCGACGGCATGAGTTTGCCAAAGGTGAAATTCGGTATTGCAACGAATCTGGCCATCTTTGAGATCCAGGATTGTTTGATGTCTATGAGACAGAAGTCAACAATTTAAGAACAGTGATATCACGATAACGGCTCAATTGTTTTCCACCAGATCTGACAAATAAATTCTCACCAGTACTGGACCATTCGTTGATTCCCAGTCATTTGCAAATCTGATATCACATTTCATCGTTTAGTTTTGAATACATTTCAAACTACGTTTGACATAACCATGACTGCTTGCGTAGCACAGTTGTTTCAATAGTATCTCCAGAATAATTCAGTAAAATAACAATATCTACAGAGTATTTACGCTGAGTAGATGATTATTCTATGTTAAATATAACTGGAAATAGTATACATCTTGAAAATTCAACGATGAATATTAAATAATTGGAAACTCGAACTGGAGATACTTGTTGAAACAATTAACAAAAATTCGAAAGTGCTCTGTAATTTTTCATTTCTCATCAGTTCAAACCGAGTGAGCATGCTGAAGTTTGAATCGTTCATTGAAACAAATTAATAATCGGGTAACAAAATACTCAGCTGTCAAAGATTCAAAATCTTGCAATACATGCTTTAAACGATATTTGCAGTTCCAAGGAGTTAATTCGAAAAGTCAAACCCCATTAATTTATCATATGAAATGGGTTTGAACTCACGCTTCGTTTCTATGAACGATTTGAACTCCAAGAATATAACCGAGTAAGGTAATTTGAATTTACAAATACTTTTCATTCATCTTTCTGCAATATTTGTCAATTTGTAAATGAATTCTTGTGCATAAACGTTCGATTACACATCAAATGTAACGTGAGATAATAAAACTTCACTCGCCGAGGAAGCAAAGTATCAAATTCAAAACAAACACACAAACAAACGAATGTAGAAGTCAACAATGTACATACATGGTTACAACAAATATCCCTCCTGTGGGGCATTAGATAGATTTTTTTACTCTTATTCCATTCAAGTGAAGTGTTTTAGGGAATAGAGAAGAGTCCCCTCAATGCATGATCAGAGAAATTTACGGTACACCGTTACACTTTCCTTCCTACATCCTTGGTGGTTACTGCTTGTTTAGTACTTTGTTTACTCTGGTTGCCCTGCTTGGTTGCGCGTGCCTTACCACTACCACTGTCGACCAAACCACTTCCTTTTCTCCTTCATTCTGACGCTTCATTCTGTTATCAACTGTACGTTTACTCTTAACCTTTATTAACATATTGTACTTTGATTGAAGCTTCGAAATGGAAATTATTCTGAAACATATTAAAAAGGTATGAGATTGAACTGGAGAGAATCTTGATTCACTCATCAAATTTATTGATACAAAACATCCGATTAATTTCAATTCAAATGACGTTATAATTAAATTGAGGAATGCGAAATACGCTGTAGACTCCCGACATCGGTAATATATATCTTGTAACATTCATAGACAATTTATTTACAAATGAATATTTCAATAATGTAATTTTGCACAAGGCAATGATTGAATAAATAATAACAACGCATCACATGTTGTATATTTTGGAATGGAAAATGAGAGGTAATTGTATCAATTTTAATTTGTCATTCCACAGTGATTTATCAACTCACAATTATAAGTCAACGCTTTTGTTGGAGTAACATTTCGAATGGGGTTGGGAAGAATTTCATCAAAAAGTATCCTAAATACATATTTGACAAACATCAAATATTGTGAAGATATTCGAAATACAAACGTTCTCAAAATATTCTCTGATGGTACATAAATATTTATGATGACATTCAGAGAATATTGGAATATTAGGCTATTTTGAATATTTTCGAGATCTAGATTTCTTCTAAAAATAATTATCGGCCTTTCAATGGGCCACTGATGATCCTGCGATGGCGATGAAGAGCAGTTCTTTTGTTTGCTGGGATCGAACATCGATTGCGAGATTATAAAATCACAAATTAACTACAACTAGAAAGAATCACACATTGGGAGATCATTTCTTGTGTGCAAATTACCAGGAATGAACAAACGGTCCAGTACTGACCGGGATTTATTTGTCAGACCTTGGCAAAAACAATTGAGCTATTACTGTACCATCACTGTTTTCCATCAATGGTATGATTTGTCTGACAAACATCAAACAACGCGAGGTCTTGAGAACGGCCAGATTCGTTGCGATACTGAATTAATTCCGGAAAACCCATGTCACTGATCTAATAATGAGTCTAGGTCATGCCAGTGTTCAAGCGACGGTTGATACACATTTCAAACAATAAATATCTACCCGAGTGAAAGCTTTCATTTCGGGTTCGCCAAACGCAACTCGTTTGCATCAGTCCCGTTTGGCGAACCGAAATGAAAATTTTTACTACAGGTCATTTACTGAAAATTACATTTTTTCGACTTGAGGCCGGTATTGTAAAATCAACAAACCCTGGACTGGTCGTTTATATTTGCCAGCGCTGATAACTCCGGCAACGGTGCTGCGTTAGAGTGAAGCTAGGTTTCAATTTTCAGATGAGTTTTCACACTTTTCCCCTACCACACGGAAAAAAATGAACTGTTAATTTTACCAGAATTCCGGTTACTATATGGACAGCAAGGAATATCTGTGACTTTTACTGGAATTCTTGTTAAATTTACCGGAGCCCTTGTTAAATTTGCTGGCGACTTGATTCATTTAACTAGAATTCCGGTTAAAATAGCAGTAATTCTTGCTGTCCATATATTAACCGGAATATTTTTTTCCGTGCAAACACTAAATCATTATAACTTGCTTTGAATCTGCAGATCTTCATGAAGAGCGCAAAAAACGCATGTTTCAGAACCACGTATGTTTTTGACAATTAGCAATATTTTTTCTCATCATCGTTTCTTGTGACAAGGTTCACAACTCTCGATTATTCTCATATGTATGCAGAGTTCAATGAGCATAATGCACGCTAGGAAGTTCATTGATTACCATTCATCCACGGTACATGAAGTTAATTCATGAACAGCTCGAGGATATAACATATAATACCAACGATTCATGAAGCACAACTGAATGAGAAGCAATGCAGAATCAAATCGTTTACTGTCAACCACCCCCGTATGCCAACGGAGATCATTTGATTTCAACTTATCGTGAAAATTGGAATGAAAAACAGATCGTTCTGAGGAAGATTTATTCCCTAGTGCTTTTAAGTTCTCACCCGGAAATCATGATCCACATGGAACAATAACCTATCCATGGAAACGTTCTGAAAACATTGCAAAACACATTGTCTCCTGAACGTTTCAATAATATCCCACAAGTACTTTTTAATTTGGTTTAGTTTAAATATTTGGACATTGAATTTGATCCTCAATGAAAGTGAAATTCAACGTCCAACTACCATTTATGGTGTGAAATTTTAATTAATTAATCTTGCTTACCATAGTTCTCGTAATTCAATCCATTAAAAAATGTGTTCAATTTTCTTCATTTTCCTCTTCTTGTAAATGAGTTCATCTCCCTCATGCTTTGTTCCAATTTATCCAACAGCATTCTGATTCCTACATGACGTAATTAGCTCAACGAACGTACGTTTAATTCATCTTTGCATTCCTACGGAAAAAAGGTATAAATTAACGAATCCAGAAATTAAATTTGATCTTTTTCCGATATCCATTTGCATTCCATTCGTAACTTTCATTCGTAAAGTTGGAAACAAGATATTTTCTGAAGGATAGTACACGATTAAAGGGGATGACGTGTTTTGCTAATATGAATGCCTATGTATTCGTTTAAAGGAACGCACGGATGAGAAAGGTGATGGAATGATATAACTTCGACTGATAAGATTTGAAGATTCCGAGAAAAAATCATTCGCTATGGCAGGGAAATCTGATTTTGCTGAATCAGAGAACTTTTTGCTTGATCAGTAAACTATTTGTTATTATAGGAACCTTGTTAGCTGATATGATAGTGATGTTTTAGCTGTGATAGCAGAATTTGTTTGCTATTCCGTATAAGTATAATACTGAAAATATTTCCCCGAACAGAAACATTTTATGGCCAGCCTCATGTTCAATATGAGCCCGATCGCGCAGTGATGGGGCTTACTTTTTTTCAGCACACCTGATGTGGTCCTGGTAAGGGTACGACTTGGTACGTCTGATCAGGGTTAACCAGACCTGGTCCTGATAGGTTTGTGATTTAGCATATGAGGGTGAAGCTAGCAGCCGAATGGATTAGGTTTTGACTCAGACTGTACACAAATGTATTCCTTTGGCAGAAAAGGAAGGAGATGAATATAGATCGGGGATAGGTGGTGATTCTTGTGTAATTTGAGACGAGGAATCGATTGAGATGGAATTCAAACGTGAAAATCGAGGTTTTCATGAAGTTTTGGAGGAATGACATATAAAAATCGTTACGGGGCGAGACATTGAGTGATAATTACGATGTCGGAACGGAGCCTTGATTTTTGTGGATTTTTTTGGATCATCGAACCTAATGCTTTGGAATGTCCCGAATCCGGTGATGTGCATGAAATTTTGGTGCGCGGCTTCCTTAACGGAGTTTCGAACCGAAGGAGTTAGCAGAGGTTAAGTTTGAATTGAATCAAATGGCACGACGAAGCCTTGATTTTTTTGAATCATCAAACCTAACGGTTTGGAATGTTCTGAATCCGTTGGTATGCATGAAATTTTGGTCCGCGGCTTCCTCAATACAGTTTCCGCCCGAAAAGATGACGAGATTTTGAGTTTTCTGATAAATCCACGTGAAAATAATGACACGACCAGGCCCTGATTTTCTCGGAGTTTTTTGAATCATGCTATCTGATAGTTCGAGATGTCCCGAATCTCATGATACGCATGAAATTCTGTTAAGCGGCTTCCTGAACGGAGTTTCAAACCGAAGGAGTTAGCAGAGCTTAAGTTTGATGAACCCATATTGAATGAAATGGCACGACAGAGCCTTGATTTTTGTGGATTTTTTGGGAGCCGCGTACCAAAATTTCATGCACATCATGAGATTCGGGACATCTTGAACTATCAGATTGCATAATTTGAAAAATTCCAAGAAAATCAGGGCCTGGTCCTGTCATCATTTTCATGTGTGTTTATCAAAAAAACTCAAAATCTTGTTATCTTTTCGAGCGAAAACTGCATTGAGGGAGCCGCGTACCAAAATTTTATGCATCTCAATGGATTCGAGGCATTCCAAACCACTGGATTTGATGATCTAAAAAGTCCACAAAAATCAAGGCTCCGTTCCGACATCGTAATTATCACTCAATGTCTCGCCTCGTAACGATTTTTATATGTCATTCCCCCAAAATTCCATGAAAACCTCGATTTTCACGTTTGAAATCCACCTCAATCGATTCCTCGTCTCAAATTACATAAGAATCACCACCTATCCCCGATCTGTATCCATCTCCTTCCTTTTCTGCCAAAGAAATACATTTTTGTACAGTCTGAGTCAAAACCTAATCCATTCGGCTGCTAGCTCGTCGCTGCTAGCTTCACTCTCATATTTGGCATACCCTACCTTAGTTCGTTACATCGGGCTTTGATAGAACGGTGCGTTGCATTCCATATCAGGGCCTGTTTGAAATAAAGGTCTCCCGATCTGGTCTTGACTGAACACCCAATATGAATTTCTGCTCGGGTCTACACGAGGAAGAAAGATTTCATTATTTCAATGAATCCGTCTTCGCTGAGTGAATTGAATAACCTAACGATTAAAATGTGCTGTGTCCACAAACTGATTCTTCACGAATTATTAGTTTTTCTTGAGTCTCGCGAGGTTCCCTAGAAAATGGATTGCCGTCCATATCAGCGAACTTGCTTGTTGTTCATACAATAACAAGCAATTGCTTCCTCGTTAGAGGGAAGCTTTGTGATTTTTGAGAGGGAGCAAAAATTTTTTCGTCTCCACACTCAAAATCTCTTAGACCAAAATGTTCCTCAGAGCTCAGGGAGTAATTCTGGTTCCGGGTCTGTGGGGATGTGAATTATACTGCGACCGCGCATATCTCCCGTTCTCATTATCCGATCGTCATGAAATTTTTACCACAGTTGGAACCTGAGCTGATAGTGGTTCCATATACGATTCAACCTGATTCTTACAGGAGAACGGCAGGGGTGAAGAAAAATGTTACGATAAAATCATGATTTTGCGACCACGTATATCTCCGCTTCCTACTATCCGATTGCCATGAAACTTATACCACGTTTTTTTCTCCGTGTAGTCCAGGGGAAAAATTAGTGTTGCCGCGATATTATCGTCGAAATTCAGAAATAATCGATTATCTTAATTTTGATAGGTTTTCATGGAACTTTTAACGCGTAGATCTTCGACTGTGCACGAAATGAAACGGGATAATGGATCATCTTGGTCTTTTAAACAAAATAAATCAAAATATTCTTACACTATCGTAACGATAATTATCGATATATCGTAACGATAAATGGAAGCATATCTTGGTTTATTTTGCGTACAAGTCTGGGATCATTCATTATTCCGTTTCATCATGAGCATAATCGAAGATTCGTGGATTATATATTCCATAGGAACGTGTAAGAATTGAGATAATCGATTATTCCTCAATTATCGACGATAATATCGCGGCAACACTAGGAAAAATGAGCACTGGTAGCGAATACTTCATTATATTAGCAAGAAGATTTGCTATTCTCATATTTGATGTGCTGCGTCTGCAAATTTTTTCCCTCTGTGAAGATTCAGAATTTTCCAGAACAGTAAATTGATTCCAAACTTTCTGATATTCTATGCAACTTTAACATATATTTTAGACTTGACAGATGTCTAGAAAATATTCCTCAAGTTTTCAAAAAGGAAGCTTCAATCGTCTAAACAATACCACAACAAGCACAAATCTACTGATTCAAATCCTACTAAAATAGTGATGGTATTTAGTAGATTCTCTTGACAGTTTCTAATCGGATAGATCTACCCTGGTGGAAAGCGTTACATGGTTTCTGGTCAGTTTCTAGCTAGTAGCCAGAAACTGGGTGTTTCTGGTCGGTCACTGGCTAGTTACCGACTAGTAGCTGCTAGTGGCCAGCTAAACTGGGCAAATTTCTACCAGGGTAGTAGTAGGTTTTTCCATATTTGATCAGACTTTGTCGAGTCGTAGAAGACTAGGGAATAATTATTCGAATTTCTGCAGCAGAATGGAAGAAAAAATATTTATTTAATTAACACTCGTTTTTTATTCATATCGATGAAACCAGGGTGATGAAACTCAAACTGGTAATCTCGTATCTGAAATGTGAATTGCAACTGACTATAAATCAGATTTACTAGAATTTAATAGCATTCATTATCGTATCAGACGATCAGTATGGACTTACAGAGCGATTCAACTGGCATATAACTCATAGAAATTCACATAAATAATATCAAATTAATTTTCCCTAGAAAATCATGTTGTTAATTCCATATCATGTACCGATTCTCTGGGATCGCTAGGTTGCTAACGTAACTATACTATATCCTGATATTCTATACATTGGTTTGTTGTAACGATATCCAGGGTAATGCGATAACAATGGTACTGCACAGTCGAACATTGCATATTTAGAGAGTACAGCTATGACGATGGAATGATATTGTTACACAATTCAAGTGACACGAACGCATTGGCTGTCCATGGAATACGTGAATGATACCAAAACAAATACTGGGATTCTACAATGGTCTGTGCAAGATGTAAATGTCAAGTCCAGTTCAATTCACGTATTCTATGTCCACGCATAGGGGACTCATTCACCTCTGTTCACCTCTCAGTGATTTTTATTATTTTATGTTAATTTTTTTCTTTGAGGAGCTCACCGGAGTTGGATCATTTGGACATTATAAGAAAAATCATACCGTAGAAACATTTTTTACCGAAAATGCATCATTAGTTCTCATCTACACGGAAAACAAGTATCGTTCTCACAACGATACTGGATCGTTGTCGTGATTATCCAAAGTATAGGGATATCAGTATCGTTGCCATGACGAAACAGATCCTTATCGTTACCATAACAATACAGTATCGCCCCTACAAAAAATCTTTCACTTCATATTGTTACAATAACCAAACTTCAAAAAATTCCCCGTAAATATTGAGGAAAATTCTATAAATTTACAGTAAAAATCCCACAAAAATAGTAATTTCAATATATTTTCATGTGAAAATTCCTACACGTGTATGGGAATTTGCTCTTCTCGTACAAGCATGGGAAATTTCTTCACATAGATATAGAAGAATTCAGAGTATTTTTCACAGTGCTAATTTTTTATTCCGTGTACGGTGAATTGACTCGAATTCATGTTCGTATTTGTTGATTCGTTCCAGAATATCAACAGGTGTTCTTATAATTTCTTGACGCTGAATATTTTTCACATTTATCAACATAAATGTGAGATGATATAAATATGAGTCAGTTTACTTCCATGCCGGAAACATTAATCTTCCCAACCTGAATACCGTGTACACGTACTTCACATTCACTCTAATTGAATTGTCTATATCAGGTGATCATCACAGGCTGATAGTTTATTCAAATAATGATTCTTTCCTATCATTCGGTGTTCGTTCAATGATGATCTTATACAATTCCTTCACTTTTTGAAATAATTATGAACCCAAAAATAATCACATCTCGCATGAATAAAGAGGGAAGTTATGCTGAGTCTACTGGGTTTATTATGTCTCACGAACTGCAGAGATCACTTGAGAACTGTGCTCTTTAAAGAGCATCTTCTCAGAAACATCTTTTACGTTCGTGCATAATATCTAGAATCTCCGTAAGACGTTCTCTCTTGAGAATAGGAATAATTCTGCTATTAATGCTATGGAATCCAACGGATACCTGCGTCAAAGTGTTTACAATCTTTGAAAACCTTGTTCCATGATCTTGCGAAAATATATCAAGTAATGTGGATTATTTGGGTTCACAAAGTTTTTATTGTTCGTGTGGTGACTAAAATCGCTCGAGTGGTTTGTAAAAAGTTTATAAAGATACGTGTTTATTCGAATAATCGATATGATCGGGTTTTATTGAGGTATTTGGATAGATTAAATTTTGAATGAACTCTCACGATGAATATGTATTCGTTTGGGTGTATTTTTCAATTGATTATCATTGACATCTCAATAAAACGAGGAAATATATTTCAGGTATACATCTGAAAAATCTTTTCGGATTCTGAAAGATGTTTTATATAATGAATTGATATGAAAAACATCTAAAAGACACTATACATAAAATGCCTTGAAGATATCTGAATGCGTGAAAACAATGTTTTGAAAATGTCTCTTAGTTATTTTTGAGGAATATCCTGAAGATGTTCTTGGTAAGATATCGTCAGGATATCCTTCAGACATCTCCCAAAGATATTTCTGGGGAGATATGTTTTCAAAAAATGTTGCATGTTCATTGGGAACCAGATTTCCTGGTGCTTTGTATAAGATGATTATGAAAATGTTGATATTCTCATTCACTTTGCTGACTTTGATAGAAAATACAGAGGGATTCGATATACTTTTCGATTTTCAGTACTGCTCTGATTTCAATCGAATTTTTCAATAATAAAAAGAAAAGTGGGAATTCAACTATGATGAATATAAATGACTAGAATATATATTCAAGAACAAGAAAACCAGAAAGAAGGGGATTTCTATCATCACTGAAAGTATTTTTTTCCACTATTAACACAATCCCGCTTTTTCATTCCACATCAATATCATAAGCAAATATTCCATATCGTTTTATATTTTGTGTATGTACAATTTTGAAAAATCAATATAACGTAGAGAACATTTGGATTGGAAGCATCGGTATTGAAAATCTATATAGAATCTGAATTACGACGCACATATTTCATGGAATTTCATCATTCTGTTTCAGATTTGTCTCGCTCTTTGCCTGTGTGTTATTTTGATAGACGCCGATGAGTCACAACAGAGATCGAGAGTTACCGATGATCAAGTGAATTTTGCCTTGAGCGATCGCCGTTATTTGAGAAGACAGTTGCAATGTGCCTTAGGAGAAGTGCCTTGTGATCCAATTGGACGTCGTTTGAAAAGTACGTAAACCGTTATGTACGAGGCCTTCGAGTGACGCAAAGTATTCCAATTCCATACTCGAGATTTCTTCTTGTGGGAAAAATAGTAATCCCATTGGAATAATAACTCGCTTTGCCGTGTCGTCTACAGACTCTTTCACAAAATCCCTTAATCCGTTAGAAAACTGCACAGCGAGTGAGAAAAGTAGATTTTAAGAGACAGTTCACATTTGTGAAGTTTCCGTATTCTCAAAAGTTCGGTGAATTTGTTGTATTATCTCGATAAATCTGCTTTTGAAAATAGTTGAAGAGGATGATGTTGTTATTAGAGTTGAACATCGGGGATTCATAAGAATTGCCATTTGATAAACAAGTTTTCGTTATGTCGCGTGATAAATTTGATTCCCAATCGCATGTTTTGTACTTCAAATGATCTCTAAAACATTCAAAATCGGAGTGTAAGAAGTCATTGATTTTTACAATTTTATGTGGTTTTCTGCTGCGACATATAAATCTATTTTTGCATTCCCGATTCTCAGAGAGAATCGACACAAAGCTAAGAATTTGAAGAACTTTAAAAAAAAAACGTTGGGTAATAAATTTTTCATGAAAATTATATGTTTTTGTATTTTTTTTCATGTTTAGGTTTAGCACCCCTCGTTCTAAGAGGATCCTGTCCCCAATGCAGTACCGAGGAGGTTCAACAGATCAAGAAGGTTCTTGCTCACATTCAGAAGACTTTCCCGAAGGAGTGGTCTAAATTAATCAAACAATATGCCGTTTAGTGTTAACAAGTATTAACTATCTCAAACAATCAATATGATTATTAAAAAGACGAGTTTTAAAAAGAAAAACCTCGATCCGAATGGAAGCAATATGAAATTTATATTCGGGATGTTGGGAAATCAGTTTTCTTCACAGAACTCTGACTGATTGACTGATTGACAGCATAGCGATTAACTTTTCAAACGCACACCGCGTGTTTCATTTTTGAACAGAGTGATCGATCCCAGTGGAAAATACTTTAATTATCATCTTTTAGAATTGATACTCACAATTCTTACGTTTCGTACTTGCAAAAATGGGAAGAGTGCAGAAGAGAGATAATATTTCTCTTTTTTTGGAAATAAAATCGCCGAAAATAAAGTATTTTAAACTCTTGAAAATCCCTTCGAATTTCATATTTTTTTCAAATGTAATTGTAATGCAGGAGAAATATTATTTGTATCATAATTTAAATTATTTCAAAGTATTCTTACTTTGCCGAAGGACTGATAATTTGTTCTGTTTTATATCTCAACAGTTGTAACAATGACTACAAAAATTTTGGAACACTATCTTTGTCTCTATTGATGGAAATGTATTTATCAACTGTTAGAACGATGTTAATATTTTGTTGGAATAAAAAAATTTGTGTATGTACTTCTATAGATCTATTCTTATCAAACTCCCATCCCTCTATGATGCGATCTTGTTATAAATGGGTGTATATGTTTTTTCAACCCTCATGGAAATTTTACAGTGCATGCGTTAAAGAATAATTGTTGTTAGAATTAAGAAAAGACTGAGCAGCTTCTGATTCATCAATTCTGAATGATGAATCCCACTTCAGTATTGGCCTGTATTTTGAGGAGCGGCGTGAGGTATTTAAGAACCGATTTCAAATGTCTATTGAATATATTCAAAGTACAATGCTTTTAAAAACTTATTGATAAAAAAGTCATTCCATGAATGTGAATATAATGAGATTTTAGAGCATCTCACTTTGCATCTGTTAAATAACGATTTTTATTCTAGAAATTGCATGGAAAAAAACGAAATACTTGCATCGACTACTTAATTACTCCATTTTCGACCATCCACTTGGGTAGTCAGAACAAGCAACACGTTAGCTCAAAATACCTCAGGTATTTACGTTAGTCAGTGCAACTATTGAGTTAGTTGAGGGAGCTAACGTGTTACTTGTCCAGACCACTAAGTAGATGCTGCAACTATTTCTTTTCTTCCTTGTGAGGGATGAATAATTGAATAATGGGATCCAAGATCTCCCACATAATTTCAGATTGAATTTCAATTACTTTCGATCCTAGAAAAATTGATAAGAAATAAGGAGAAACTGACAGGAGCACAACTTTTTTTCTATTACTTTCTTTTTTATTTCTCATAGGATTTGAGGTATTATTTCCGCCGGAGTTCCAAAATATGTTATTAGATGTTGGAATACACTCATTGTTAACAGCATGTCTCAAATTTACTGCGCCTGAATTTGAAAACCAACTGAAATTCAGTTTTTTCCCTTGTGGTGGTGATTATTTTCCTCGCTTACTTTACTCAAGAACATACACGGAAGGAAAAGAAATTCGCTATGACAGCGATATCTGATTTTGCTGGAACAGCAAATTTTTGGGCGTGGCAGCAGAGCCTAACGCAGCTAAAACGTCGCTGTGATAGCTAACAACATTGCTTTGATAGCAAGTAGATTACTCCCTAGCGAACCCGAGTCGAGAAGTTGTAATACTTTTTAAAGCCTGATCAACTCCGTAATACGCAACGATCCAGAGTTTAATCGGGTCGAAAAAAGGTTAACATCAAGTTGAATGAGAATGTTAAAAGCAAGATCAGATTGAGAACAGGGCGAGATCAGGGCGGAAAATGATATCAAACCTGATTCACTCCGTAATACGCAACGAATCAGAGCTAAATGAGGTTTCATTTTTTGACTCGGGACTTTGATTATACCGAAATTTTCAGTATTCCGTGAGTATCATTTCTGTATGGTATATAATTAGTATGAATCTACTGGTAATTCAGTAAAATACCAAATCGTAATGAAAAGTAAACTGAAAACATACCGTATGCTTGTGAAATTTATATACTTGAAGTATACCGCAATATTTTCAATCATTTGGTATCTATTCAGTACAAATTCGGTATAAATTTAGTATAGATCTTCCATACCCAATTATTACTGAAAACTTTTCAAATTTCGGTATATTTTTGGTATGAATCAAGTCAGATTTCAGTAACAATATTATTTGAGTATAATCGAGGTATAGAAAATTCACAAACATACCGGATGATTTCAATTTGATCGAATTATGATCGCATTTGCTAGGGCTATGACAGCGAATTTTTTTCTCCGTGCGAAATGAACTTCGGATTTTCGTTGGAATGTTTATAAAGTATTCTGGGGCCACTTGGGAATGATTTTACGTCACACGCATGGACTGGAAATATTTTCTTATAAGAAATTCTTATCGACTGATTTTGATACAAATGAATTTCAAAGAAAATATCCTTCGAGAGAGGAATCTTCAAAATAGTATGATAAGAACATAGGTGGATATATCCACGCCAATCATATCACTTAAAATCACAGCCTGAGAGACCAGTTGTAGTTTGTTCTTTGATGACTTTGCTCTGAATTGGGTCTTAGATTCCAACTTGAAACTGTCTTCGATGTCGTTTTGTGGCCGACGTTTCGTAAACTTCGTAGTTCGCTTCATCAGGCTACGACATGTGGGAGGTCATGGCTGTTTAGATTGGATGAAGCAAACTTCAATGTTTACGACACGTCGATAACAAAAAAACAACATCGCATGCGGCTTTAACTTAGGAGCTAAGACTATCAATCTATCAGTTTCATTCGCACGATCGATGATGAGTAACTAAGAACATCTATTATGAGAAAATAATAAACTGCATTTTACACATCTTCTGCGTACAGTCGACCACTAAATAGAATCAGTGAGATATCAGTGAATAATTATCGCTTCTGCAGTTGGAAGTATTCCTGACTCAATGAATCGGTGAAACTTCACTGCAAATATCAGTTAATATTCACTGATTGTGCACTGCACATGTACTAATTCGCAGTGGTCGACTTTACCCAATCAGAACTCTACAACAGCCGTGGTACTGTACCATTACGGAGTAATACTAGCGGAGTATACTAGCAGTCTGTACTGAGGCAATATTGGCATTTGTCTGGAATGATAAGGTTTTTCTGTGCTGGTTACTTGGTACTGGTTCGGTACTGATAATCGGTAACTGCTTTCAGTACAGGCACAGTAATTCTAATTAGTACAGAACCCTTCATTTCAATTTTTGGTGTGTATAAGCGGTTCAAACGGTGATACTGGTCCACATCTAAAGAATGTTTCAGTAAACATTTTCAATTTCCCAAAGGCGGATTCTTAAGACAAACTCTAGAAATTTTTTCCTCTGATCAGACATCAAAAAATGCTTAGCATTTATGTTAAATCACAAAGAAAATAAGTTGACCAATGAGATAACGAGCACAGTGGCTACTCTAATGGTCAATGAATATACCTTGGATTTGAGTCAGCTTTGAAACTGAGAACTTTACAGCGTTTCATCAGAAAGAAACGTTTCTTGGTTTCCCGTAAAAAATTCGTCCTCGGAAGGTTCGGTATATTCACAGAAAAATCTGGTTCTCATAATCAGGCGACGTGGTTGATTTTGTCTTTGACCATTCCGTCTAGTTGCCACAACCAGATTTACGTGATTTTTTTTTGTTTCCCTGGTTATCATAACCAGAGTTCGGGTCACCACAACCGAAAGTCCTTAACCATGCAAGGATGGTTCCTGTGACTATGTCGCTTTCTTCTCAGTGTACGTTTTCTGGGACACCTGAGAGTCCATATTAAGTATTCCAATGACTTCCTTCTGCCCTTGAATCTTAGGACTAGGAGTCACCGATTAGGTTTTTTATTATTAGCAATTAGCGCAGTGCCTGCACTGTCAGAAATATCTGGAAGTTTTTTTCAATTACGTACATGAAATCAGGTTCATATACGTTCTGCATTGAATTTGATGTACAAAAACATGAAAAGACTATAGATTATGCTGTAGTTTACATTAAATTTTATGTAAAATTTGCATGAAACTGAATTCATGTACGTATACTTCAAGAAAACTTCCAGTAAAATACTGGATAAATTCCAATACTGGTTCGTCAGTACAGGCTAGTACTATATTCCCATGTGTTCAGTACGAAACCCTAGCATGCTAGCCAACTCTTGGGAATCAATACTGGCCCTGTACTCCGCCTGTTATCAACAATGTGTTATACAATATGTAATGTCTTATTCTGAGATACTTTCGTAGTCACTTTTCAACCATTCAAAAATGTTACTGTAATGATATTCAAAACACAAAAATACGTTTTGGTTCAAGACATGACGTGTTTGATTGACAAAAAACAGTGTTTCAAACTTGTATGTCAAAACATAACCTCGAACTGCTGTTACCCCTGCTTAAAGAATCTCATTGAACCGATTCTCATTGATTTCGATTCAGAAAACCGATTCAAACCCATTGAAAATTGATTCTCAATACGTTTGGATCAGTCTTCTGCATAAGAATCAATGAGAATCAATCGGTTTAATGAGATCTTTTAAGCAGGGACGTCAACATCAAAGTGAAGAACAGGAGCAATTTATTTAAAATGTATATTGCGCCATTTTGGAACAGAACTGAACAAGATTCTAATCAACCGTATAAATAGAAATCATCAATATGATCCATCTTTTTCAGTTGAATGTAATAAATCACACTTCTAATATCTTATTTGGACACAAACATATATTTAAACGTTAGTGTCACGAAATGAAATACTAATGTTCCTACTTCAAACAGTAATGTGCTTGATTTGAATTATCAAACATGCTATGTCTTATTTTGAGACATATCTTTGATGGCAATTTTTGCAGTGCTATGCTGGGATTTTTTCGTTATCGATAACTCAAAACTGTCTTATGAGCCCGTTAGAATCGTTTTATGGACAATTAAACTGCATTGAACAGAAAAGGACTACGCTTACCTCAAAACTATCTACAGATTTTAGATTATGAAAAAAACCATGATCTTGGAGTGGTTTACTCCTCTTTTAAGGAACAAAAAATAACGAAACTTTCATAGACGTCTCTTCCGGAATTACCGCCTGGGTCATAGCAACCATTGTTCCTCAACTCACATGTATGTTCTGCGGAAAGCTCAGTTCAGGCTGTAGGTTTTGTACATTCATCATTCATTTTCTGTCGTCCAGAGAAATTCACACAAAGTAATGATGACGGTAAGTGACAATTCATTATCCATGAAAGTGATAAGGATTTAAGCGCTCTGAGCTTTTGTTACATTCAGTCTTCTCCTGGATCCTTTTCGAACCGTCATTTTTATTATTAATTGAATGAATAAAAAATTGAGATATCGAACATGTTTTTGGACTGTCAATTGAATGGAAATTCTTCTTCCCTCTGATTCGTTATTCTACATTGAAAAATGGACCTAGTTGAAATTACCAAATTGATTAGATTGCCTCAGATATGTGATCGGTTTATTATTACCAAGATTTGTAAATAATAACTAGAGCTCGGTAACTATAACCAAGGGCCTCAATCGTGAATCTGTATGTCGGTGATTATGATTGAATATATATTTCGCCATATCCAACTATGAGATTTGGTAATTATTATCAAATGCTGGTAACTGTAACTAAATCCTGTTCTTAGTGTATTCAACGGGACGGCTTGATTTGTTAATTTTGTTAAAAAAAACGCATTGACAAAGAATAATGTTTGACTCAACTACGTATCACAGTTGAATATATTCCGATATAAAAATCTTCGGCCTCCACCAATGCTGACGATTAAAATATAATTGAGCGCAAGATGGGGTACTCAACGTAGATGCAAGGGTAGTCAACAATCCTCCAAATATTTTACCAATAAACCAACTTCGTTGATCCAAAATTTCCACTAGAGGATCGATTTTTTTTCATATTTGAGATATAGATCATGAATAGTTGCACACAGAAAGAATAATTTAGCTGCAGCAGCTAAATGCCTAGCACAGACACGGACAGCCATTAAATTAGCTCCCGCAGCTAAATTTTAGCTACCACCGCAAATAAATTAGCTACAAATGCAAATTTTTTTGCTATAACGGCTAAAACTTAGCTGCAGGAGCTAATTTAATGGCTGCCCGTGTCTGTGCTAGCCATTTAGCTGCTGCAGCTAAATTATTTTTTCCGTGCAGCAAGTATTCAAATAGTCGATTTTCGACTATTTACCTGAGTAGTTGCTGTAGCTACTCAGTAGTCAGGACAAGTAATGCGTTAGCTGCCTCAACTAACTCAAATTACCTTAGGTATTTACGTTAGTCAATGCAACCATCGAGTTAAGTGAGGCAGCTAACGTGTTACTTGTCCTGACTACTAGGCAGCTGCAGCAACTACTTCAGTAGACGGTCGGAAATCGACTATTTAAGTAGTTGATATTTTTTTTAGGATTGACCAAAAGTCGGAAATAGAGTAACATTTTGCTTGAAAAAATTCAAAATTACGCATTCAAAGATTTCAGTTTGATTTTCTTTTGTTCGTTCAGTGAACAGCTGATTCTTGGTTTAATGAAATTCGGCAGACCTTTTATATCTTCGGAGTTGCTTCGCTCGAGAGATAGTTATCCTGAAAATCCATTCTAAGTAAACACGACTCGAAGCGTTTTAATGGACCGGTAACGAATCTTCCTTGACATTAATGATCCATTAGCAGCCCATTAGAATATCAATAGACAATGTTTGTGGGGTTTGTTTCGAAAACTACAGATTAATTCGTTTTTTGAAATCATTGAATCGCACACTTTCCATCCAGGCAAGAATTCGATCGATAGGTGCTTTCATATCTTTCGTATTTTGTGATAAAAGATAATCTCTAGATCTTTGAATCCTTGATATGTGTGTTGTTAAAAATTATAATCGTCGAACCGAATGAATACTCAAACATTATCGAGGTTTTTGCGACAAAGAAATATTGCGAAAGAATACTTCCAGTTCAAGAAACTTTACACTCCTCTCTTTATATTTCCAAAAAATGACTGAGAAAGCTTCACGTGACAAATGACCCAAGTAGTCAGGAAGATATATTACATCGAGAAAACAACGCATGAGATCTCATGTCACTTACTTCGATATCCACGAAATAATTCGCCTCGTAAAAATATTTGTGAAACTTGAGGATGTCAGAATAAAATAACGATGGCATAAAATTTCCAAGTGACAAGAAGCTTTTCTTTCACTCTGTGTATCATTGTTCTACAATAAAGAATGATTCGGAAATTAATCCAGAGTGATACTTATTATTTGTGCTCGAGGAGAATGATTACGAATTCCATCTAGAAGACTGTATTCCTCCTTTGATTGAAAAATAACATTCTAATGAATACAACCTATAATTCTCTAGGAAACTCGAATGGGGACTGAACAATCATTCTCAACTCCCCTCGCATGATCTCCGTATAACAAATCACTCTTTTCATGTATATCGGAATGAATACTGTACTGTAGTTAACGAAAATTAACAAGTCAAAATTCATCTCACAAAAGACTCACAGGGAATAATTCGAATGAACATGTAAGTCGAATGAATGGAATAATGATTCAAAGGATTCTTTCTCATTGTTCTTCAGATCATAATGACTGAATAGCACGAATCAAAGAATGTCCTGGAGGAAATGAAAAGTGATAGAAAAACAGAACGATGAATCGAGGATTTTCTATTTCCACATCCCATCGAGAGGACAATTTGTACGAGCAACAGGCAACTTTCATTAAGCCTTTTCGAGCGGTTCGTCTCTTCATACATACATGCGCACAGAATAATCGTATGCCTGTGAACGAATAATATGATGGGATATGTGTGGGAATGCGTGTAATTGTATGTATGTAGCTCCATGTACTCTGTCCACAGATGTGGAATCATTCACGCACTCGTGCATCTTTGTGTACATTTCAAGGTATTGTGAACGTCAAGTAGAGAATTCATCATTGAACTCGGGCATTGAACACATTTATCCATCACACACTATTAATTTTTTATTTTCTCTTCATATCCATATATGCATGTGTGTGTGTGTGTGGAGACTTCAACGATAGTAGTGTAGTTTACAAGATTGAATGGTTTCTACAACAATAATGTACATTGTTGTACAGAACGTATGGAAACGAAACTCACACGCGTCTACTACTCCTCGAACACAAAATTTTGTATTCTATCGAAACGTAATGATATCGAACTTCGAGGGAATCCTATTACAAACTTCTTAACCCTTCTTTTCCATTATTATAATGATCAAACTCACCCACTCCTCTGTGTTGGGATTCTTGAATGAGATGGTGGATCAGCCAGACTCATCGACAGACGAGAGAGCATGTTCTCTGCAATGTAGACAAAATTCCTTAAGCTCGAGTTTCGGGGAATACTAAACTAGATGTCTTTCTTGTAGTTTTAAACACATAAACTATCTAGATAACTGCACTGTGGAAAGATTACATCAATACTTAATGTGTACTCGTACATGAAGTAACAATGGAAAGTTTATATAGTGTGTTACAGAAGGAATTCGCAATCTAGAACGTATTATTGATTTACAAGATAACAAATGGGCGTGGAGAATTCTCTGGAAAACAAATACATTTCCATCAGTTATTTCGCTTCAGATTTCTTTCAGAATTTCAACCACTCTTCTAGTCAATCAACATATACAAAATTAATAAAAAAAAAGTCGATAATTTTTTGCAGTTTTTACAATCGAGGGAATTTTAGATCCATAAAAATGCGGAAAAAAATTAATCAAATTATCCCTCAATGTAGTCAATTTCACTTTATGAAACTCACAGAAAATATAAGCTTGTATTCTGTCTCTTTTTGTTTCATCCACTCAAATTGAAAGTTTAGTCATAAATAGTTCGCGCAATCGCTAGTTCCATGTTAGTGGTAGTAGGTAATTAAAAGCTCATTAATGACTGTTATGTATCTCTCGACTTCCTCATGAGCATTCAAAATGCCAGTCAAATTGTTTGCTAACACTCGATGTGGAATAGCTAACAGTCATGTGGTGCAATAACCACGCTATATCAAACATTTTATTCAATCTTTTTGAATGCCATTGTTTTTGAAGCTTGTTAATTAATTGCAGCTATTAAAATCGATACATGGTATTCCGAATATTGTACAGAATTACTCACAAGGAAAACTTCCAAAGGTTTGTACTTTCGATGTTCTTCAAACTTTCCAGACATTCGGAAGGGTGGAAAATACAGTTTTTATTTGCTGTTAGACAGAAAGTACGATTAAAAACTTGTATTCAGACAAATTTCCAATACAATATAAAACGGGAGGGGAATTATTACGCTCGTGTGAGATCACTCGTATGTTGGAAAAATTCAAAAATTTAGGATATTGCTTCACAATCACGTATGATTATTACAAAATGGATTTAAGTTCCCTCGATGTATATCTTCTAGTTGTTCTCAAGATGTCTGTGAGGACATATTTCTCAAATATCAGGATTTTTTGCACACAAAACATCTCTTCGATCTGCTTAAAGTGCCTTTTAAAACGATCCAAAAAGTTGATTTTTGAAGTCATGTTGTCTTTAACAAACTGTTTGTCAAACTGTTGTTGCTTGAACAAAGAATTTTAGTTGAAATGTGAGCAACAGATTTCTTCGGTTGGAACAAACAAACACTGTAAAAAGAAAGTCTTAAATTCAGCTCATTTCATGGCTAAATCTATGATGCAAACAAATGAAACCGAAAAAAACAATCGCCGACACAATGGAAACCTCAGCAACGTCATCCATGGAACTGTCTAGGGCCTCGCGAGAATCTAGCCAAGGGCTAGAAAGAGTCTAGTGGCTAGCGGGGAACTTGTAAGGGCCTAGCGAGTGCTGATATAACGCTTGCTCGGTAAAAGCATTGTCTGAAATTGAGATGCAAACAGATTAAGACTTCCTTTTCACAGTGAAGTTTTGTTCAGTTCACGAAAGTTTGGTTATCATAAGAAAATATTTTCATAAAAGTAACGAAATTGTATGATTGACGACATTTCCTGTCAATTTTTTTCCAGTGCGTGTATTTTCTACACGGAGAGAAAAGAATAGTTATATTCTCAATGTAGCATGGGAATGATTACTATGTTACATGGTGACGAAAATTTTTAGATGGTGCGAGTCAGTTGACATAGTGATGCTCCCGATTTTATGTGGTAACATTAGCCCTGTTAACATAGTAATGATTACCATGTCACATTGGAGACAGTAATATGCAACTGAACATGAATCCAATGGTATAAAGTAATATTGACCATGATTTTTTCATTGATTATAACCTAAATTAAACTATTGACATGTATATGCACACAAGGCTTTTCAGTGAATGAGGTTATAAATAAATAAATTAGGTTATGAAATGGTTAATAGAAAGAAAAAGGAGCACACAGTCAGAAACAAATTATATCAGTCTTCTAAATAATAACTCTGTTTTCACTTGATTATTAATAGCGGGCTGACTACCGTAATAATACGTATAATATATGTATGTCTATACACGTCGTGTCGATATTGCCCACAACGTGCATATTTTCATTAACTGGAATGACAGCTATGGTAACATGGTAATTAGTACCATTTTGAATTGCTTTGAGTTCTATTTGTCTGATTTCTATGTAGTATAGTAATCATTACCAGAAAAATGGCGAAGGGTTCCATTTTCACATAGTAACATTTACGATTTTCAATAAAATAAGAACGAATACTATGTTAGCATGGTAAATATTACCATACATTTCTCTCCATGTAACGCGTGACTAAAATCATCCTAATCTCATCAAATTACTGTACAGAGAGATTTTTGAAACTAGCTGATGCCGTAAGAGTTTGAAATCTTCAACTCAATATTCACCATTTTTCGACAAATATCAGTGATGATCGACAATTTGTGATGAATCACTTAACAGCGCATAAACTAATCGTGTTTTGCGGTCACAAACAATCTTCAACTCATTCTCCACGCTCGAAAAAAATGGCCAATAAGAGATAACGACAGAAATATTATTATGAAAGAAGAACTCCTGGAATGAATTTTTGTATCGTTAACGTCAAGTTTTTCAATGTTATTCATGAAATATTAAGTAGTTGATTTAGTAGCGAATACATATTTCATCAAATATTCATCATTTTAATTACTGACGAATTCATTCAATTATTCTGTTTTCATTTGAATATTAGGTGCTTGAGAATTCCCCAAGTGAACTCTCGTGGGAAATCCTTTGTTGAAATGAACGAAATTGTATGGATCTTCGAATTCTTAAACTTCACTCGAACTACCTAAGAGGAGAAAACGAGTTTCTATGAATGAATTCATTGAGAATTTTCTGAATAAATTCAGGTAGAGCTTTGAGAACGTTTTCCACGAACACGATTGAGCTCCTCTTAATATGAAACCTTCGGTGATAAATCCATTTTCAATGAAAATATTTCTGATTGATTCATTTCCTGAATCACCATTTGCATTGTTATCTATCCTCAAACGGATCTCCACTAACAAAACGACTTGAATGTCTAATGCGGTTGGTTGTTGTTTGTTTTACAATCAATGAAATCGTTTCTGCTTCAATAACTTGAGAATGAGGAAACGTCGAATATCCTCAAAATCTTTTGCAAAGTATCGGATTCTGTCATAAATTCTCATTATCGAATTCCACATTTGGTAAATCCGTATTCTTATTCATAATTTCGAATAGATTAAGCTGAAGTCCAGCTGATGGACTACCGAGGGTGTTCACTAATTGAAAAAAAAGTTACGTTTGAGGGTGGTGGTAAAAACAAACGGAATTCACATCAAACAAATTTCAAACAAACCAACAAATTCAAACAAGAAAAACAAAGTGATAACACGGAGAAAAATGCGACTCGGAAATAAAATGATTTGGATAAGAGTCTAAGAATATCCCTTAGTTCTTGAATAATGTCAAAACAGTTCGCATTTCTGTGGGATTCTAACCAACAAGATTAGAATATTGACAGAAATTGATGAATTTTACATAGTGAAATTGAAACATTAGGAGGAACTGATGAATTTTAGGAAGTGAGTAGTGAAATTTCATGCTCGACTTGTGAAAAGGTCATTTTTTGTCAACTTCTTCTACGTATCATTTATTTTTCGTTTCTTTTTATAAGAATTCACAAAAATCTAAACCGTTTTATGTTTACTAAAAAACTACGAAATATTCTTAAATTTTCTCAAAAATTATTATAATTTCCCCTCCACATTTTTTTCCGTAAACAACGAACAGCAACATTAATTTCAACTTCAAACGTCAACTTTGAAATTCAAATTTCAATTAAAGGGGTCTTTCTGGTTAAGATTTTCAGGAACAAATTTTTTCCCATAGAAAGAATAGAGATATCGTTTTGAAAATTTGTAGGTATGTTTACTGAAGATTAAATATGATGAAGAATTTTTTCTCAATCTAAAAGAAGAGAAGAGGAAGATTTGAAGGTACTGAAAAGCAGAAGGTGGACAAAGATATGAACTTTGAAACACAACATTCAGTATAAATAGGTGATGATAAAAGGATTCCTAAAATATCTTACCATGAATAAGAGAATAGACTGAGCGAGAATCATAGGATCGTTTGGGTTGGGGAATGAGATGAAAGGTAGTATATATTGGGGAAAAGAGAAGGGGCAGCGGCGTAGAGTATGTGGGTGAGAAGATCACAAATGGAGAGCAATCTTAGATGCAGCGAGAGAGGATAGGAAAGATGAGATAGAAACAGGATAGTATTGAATGGAGAGTATGAGGGATAAAGCGGGACAGCATCCGAATATAGAAGGGAAAGAAGGTTGAATGGGGGGGTTGAATGGAAAAATCATCGGCATTCCCTTTCTCCCTGCATGTTTAGTACATAAAATAGTTTTCAATCAGGCTTGAGTTAGAAAAGATCAATAATTTAAGAAATTATAAAGAAATTGTGATTAGTGCAGTTCTTTGGAGTGACGAAATAAACATATACATTCCCTAGTATGTATGTACAATGGGGCCAAAATGGATACACGCTGAGGTTGTTGTTTATTCACATCACATTCTGGTCATATGCTCTGAAAAACATTTTAAAACATTCTCAGAGATCTTTTATGCAACGCAAAGAAAATTATTTTTGATCTCTTGTATTTTCAAAGATATCTTTCAAGATGTGAAACACTGCGAATTGATGTTCCCGGTTTTTAGTAGGAGAATAGATCCATAATTCTACGACATTTCTCTATGAGAACCTTGTGATTAGGTCAACAAAATAATCCCCAAAATAAACAAAATGACTGTTCCGTTGAGGTTGTTTGGAATCAAAAGACCATATTCTCGTATAAGTAGGATGAAAAATACCGTTGATTTGAAATACATCCATCCATGTGAAATACAAATCATCATCTTCCCAATGCGCAAGGGAAGAACGATCCAATTGTTTATATTTTTGTAATACAAGAATAATTCCTGAATTATGTCAATTCAATTCACAAGTGAACGAGAAACTTTTGTTTTCCTCTGCGTCATATAGCTAATACAGTTTGTATACCTAAAAGTCTGCTAAATCTTTTATCAGTTCCCTGTGGAGTGACGGCACCTTGCCTTTTGTATGATAGGGCTTTTGAATGGTGATCCCTGAGGATGAGCAGCTTCTAAGCAGCTTCTGTACCAGGACATCAGAAAAATACGTCGTTTTAACGACACCTCGGATTTTCGTGAACGATTGAGAAAAGCTGATCGACGAGGGTTAGTTTGGAAAAGGGAAGAAAACGAAAACCGCTCGTCTTACCACGCTCATATACCGAATTATAAAGCCACGTTGGTGAACGCGCAACCCGAAAAATCCCTGTCCTAAGGAAGAGAGAGAGAGAGAGAGACAGAGAAAGAGATCTTATTGAATGTATGTCACGAATCAACATGATATATAGGAAATATGAGATTTGTGCTATACCGTCAGAATATTGATATTACAGAATTTACATTCCTTATTGAAAATTATGATGAAAATTATGATAAAGAGTTCTATCAGATCAAAAGGTTTTTCATTATATTCTTTCATGGGTGGATATAAAAATCGAGGGATATCGTTGATTTTCAATTATTCATTCAGGACGAATGATTGAATATCACACTGAGAGAAGAGTTTATTTGTAGTTAATAAAGCTTACTTTGGATACGGCGAAATAAATATTTTTTGTCCCACGGAAACTTGGCTTAATAACTATAAATGAAGTTTATTAACTGTTACAAAACTTCATATGACATTTTTTACCTGTTATTAAACCTTATCTGAGAATAGTGAGTCATGTTTGTATGCAATAAATATTTATTTCGCCGTATCCAAAACAAGATTTATTGAATACAAATAAACTCTTCTCTCAGTGCAAAGTAATTTTGCTGTGAACGATTATAGTTTCATATTAAAGGGAAATATTCAATACTGCAATGATAACTATTTTCTACTGAAAATGCCAGCTAGAACCGGTCACAAAATTTCTTGCCGAATTCTGATCAGTCGTTATCTCATTCCTGGCATCTGAACAAGATTTCTAATGGAATATGATTGGTTGTCAATCGAACAATTGCTGTCACAGATTAATGGACTCCGAATTCGAGATTTGTGATCAGTGATCCCAAAACTCCCACCCAAGCCGTGATTCTCTGATCAATCAAAAGAATTTTCCTGAGCCCTATGGTCTACATACTTCTATACACTATCACTGAAATCCGTCAAACGATTACAAACAGGTCAAACAATAAGAAATCTATAACAATGAGAAAAATATCCAAGAGATATCTTAACATGGTTTAAGATAGTTCAAGATTCTCTGTTGAAGTTATTTGAAAGATTTCTCATCTGAATAAATACATCGTCAATATATTTTTTTATATCCCAAAGATGTATAAAAGATATTTTTAATATCTTTAAAACCTCTTTCTCAAATTTTTGGTCTAATTTTCTGATGTTTTTCGGTTGGAATGGGGCGAGTTTCCACAAAAGTACTGATCGAATCACTGACTCATGTTATAACTGAACAGATATCCATTCTAGCACCGCTGTATGCAATACTGGACAGGACATCCCTGCAAACTCACTTTAGGAAAACGAAAAGAAGGGTGTTATAGTGAAGAAAATATGTTTCAAACAAGCCAACCTTACAGAACGTAGGCATTGTTGTGATGGTACTGCATGAAAACTCTTCATTATATGCTTTTGAATGTCCAAAACAATAGATGAATATTTCATTTCGGGACAAGGGATTATGACAAGGCTACTTCTAATACTCTCTTTTATACTGATATGGAATAAATTCGAGGAAAACCCCCAATGAGTGATTAATTTGTAAAACCTGAGTTCAAGAGAACAATACGTAGAATGCAAATGCATTGTCCCATTTAGTTTTTGGATAACCATTGAGGTCATGAAAAAAAAAAAACAAACAACGGTTCATTAGCTCAGCCGAAAAGATGCGCGAGACATTTCATCTTTTGAATTATTCTGTCTACCTCAAACTTCTTGCACCAGTTGAATAAGTTATCCCACCTGAAGCATGAAATTTCCATAATTCTTGAATTTTTCTTCCAGATTTTCCAAACAGACGTTCGTGCGTTTGTAGACTTGTTAGAATAGCATTGAGTTATGTGAACAACACCACAGTTTGAGATATTTCAGCTATTGTTCGGATGTATGTAAAAAACGTTGAACCAAAATGTTAACATGACTTTTTCACTACAGGGGAAAGTGATGATATGTATTGGAATCTAAACATGACTAGGTTGTTTGTTTCTTTGCTCTGTCGTGGTTTTCATTAATTCTGACGAGCCATTTGTATTCATATTCTTATAAGTATACGTAAAATTTCATGTTTCTATATTCTTCGTTTTTCAGTACGATATTTTGTTCAACAAAACCCAGTATAGTGTGGCGGATGATCTCACACATTTATGTTGAGAGAGAATCATTGATTTTGGGAGCAGGTCCTGGTGAAAAAAGTCACCCATGTGTGTATAGACCAATGGCGCAATGATGGACCAAGCCTGGCATGAGACCTGTCGAAAACTTGTCATGAACAGTTTACCAAACTTGGCCCAGGCTTGGGAATGATAAAATCAGAACAAACTTGGGCCAGTGGTTTCGCCAGGTCCGGTCCAATTCATTTATCAAGCATCAACCAATGCTTCTTTGATCGTAGATATGGATGTAGAAAGTAATTGATTCATATTTTTCAGTTTATGACTTTCTCCCTCAGAATACCGTACATGAATTATCTTTAAACGATAGAAAAAATGTGACAAGACTGGGACAGACTTGTATGATCATTGAAGAATTTGCGTTCTTTAATATTTCAATCAATTTTGATACTATTGTTGAACTATGCTCAAACGAAACTAATAAGATCTTACTGAAATACCATAACATGAATCTTATAATGATCTGATCCCGTACGGAATCCAACATTGCGATCCCCCGAGTCACCCGAAAAACTGATGGTGTATATCATCCCTAGTGAGGATAACTATCGGCCCAGACCTGACCCGAACCTGCCCCAGAGCGGGCAGCCTTCGCCCAAGCTTGGCCCAATAGTCATGAATACAAGGGCAGTCAATATTTATAAACATTGTGCCACTCATGTGGGCAATATTAGCACAGTTGTTCTCCACACTGTAAAAAATTTCTATGGGAAACTTCACACAAATGTTCGAAAGTAATTAACACATACATGCGTCAGGAATTCTCCGTATTTTACCGGAAATTCACTGCACAATGATAGTAAAAATTCCATAAAGTTTGGGATTCACAGTTAAATTCATGGGACATTTCATATACATGTAACGGAAACTGATTTCCCATCCCATAAGCGGAATTTCCCGATTGCTACGTATAGGAAAATTCAGATTATTTTCTACAGTGCACGAATGCTCATTTTTTACACTTGTGCCAATCTTGTACCAAATGTAGTGACCATTTCAAGAATATTAACAAATGTACCATGACACTATCCATTGGGAACAACGGGACAATCATGGAACAATATCGGGCCAATTGTTCTTCACGGAAGTTTGTTTTTGACACATGTACCAACCTTGGGACAAGCTTGGGTTTTTTTCAGTCTTGGCGATACCTGCATGGGAAACAATTATCAGCCAAGTACCAGCCATTTTTTGTGGGTTTTGCCCAGAAATTGACAAGTAATGATGTAACACTGAATTGAACAATGCCTCACTAGTTTTTATAAGCAAAAACTACACCAGATTTTGGTAAGTAACTGACTTATTTTCCGCAAGAAAATTATGGCAGTACTCATTCAGTTTTAACAGACAAATTATGGCTAGCAATTGATAATCGAATCTTTTCAATGGCCACCTTCAATCCAATTTTAATGGGTATTATTTAGCCAGACTGTTGAAAATAATCGAAATCTTGTATGGAAACTGATATAAAATTTCATAAAAAGCTATGTGGAAGCAAATGAACCTGTAATTCGACAACCATGTATTCGAGGAATAAAATGTAAAAAAGGAAACTGAATAAAATTGAAATCATGCATTAACAGAACAAGTAGAGCAAGACAAATATAGTCAGACGTACAAAATCCAAATTAATGTCATCCTGTAAAGAACAACGGAAAATTTCACTACACAATGGTATAAGACAATTCCCGAACAAAGTATCATCTCCGTAGTGGAATTACAAAAAAATTTTAGATTGAGAGGAATTTTACAATTCCATACTATAATTTTTCGAAGCATTTCTTTCACAGTGCAGTTGAATTGTGAATGTAGGTTCTATATGCATATGCTATAAAGTTATAAGCAATAGTGTAACAAAATGTTGGAATGATTTTATCAAGTAACATATTCACCACTGAATATTTACCAGTTTTTCATTAAGAGTTGAATAAGTTTGATAATGTTTCCCCTCAAGAGAGTGGAAAATCATGTACAATAGGTTTTTATACGCCCAATTAAAAGTAGGTATCCTTCCTGAGACCTCGAAAATATTGATACACCGTGTGTTAAAACGAAAGTGAAGGTATGTCATGATGTATATTAATGTTCCATCAACCCTTAAAAGGATACCCAGCTTAACCGGTGGTTATGCCTTTCTCTAATCTATGTATTGCGTGAAGACTAGAGAGGAACATCTGTTCTTCAACATGACTTTGTTCTTCAACGCACACACGTCTAGGGTCAAATCCATTCAAACGTATATCGAAACATTTTGTGAGTTCAAAATCTCACTTTTTCGTTCCAGTTAAACGTAAAATAAAAGGTCGTGGGCTCTGAATCGATGTACAAACGAAGTATTGTACGTTTGTGAATTTTCTGGAAATCATTATATTCCGCTATAACTCTTTTCATTGTAGCGAACATGGTTTATTCAATTTTCTATTCGTATAATAATTCATATTGAAATGAGAATTATTCCTTCTCGTCTTTAATATCGCTACACTGAGATGTTTGTCATATAGAAGAATTAAAGGAAAATAAAAATTACCGTAATATCGCTGTAAGTTACAATATAAATATTTCCTTTCGTGGTATTTTTCATTCCCTTTTTGAAGGAATAAAAAGAAAATACGATTATACAATCGCAGAATGAAGATGACTGCTGTTTTTGTTATTATTATTATTATTATTGTGATAACGTCATTGTACTTGAGAAAATTTTCTTTTTTCATATAAGTTGAGTTGTTTATCTCAGAATACAAACTCTGAAGTATGTCGAGTTGACTATCATCGCATCGTTACCAGATATAAAACGACGATACACTACCTGTCAACAACACAGTGATGATAAACCAGGATCATAAATTCTCCAACATATCGTCGCGCAGTGGGTCAAGAAGTCATTGTAGGATAAAAAAAAATAAGGTGATAAAATTGGACAAAGATTTCCAGTTACTGTGTTCGAGTGTTGTGATGTTGGGTATTTCACATTATTTGCATAACAACGTAATCGTTTCACATGGAGAATTCAAACACAACGCTTGATCTCTCAATCGATTTGGATTTAATTTAGTTTCAAAGCGATTCCCGATCATCATAGTTCCCCAGTGCAGATGGTAATGTAATCCACCATGATATTCGAAATTTATCATTTTTTTTATCGTCAAAGAGTGATCGTAAAAATTGTCCCTTTTTTCGAACATTGAATTCTGAACTGAATTGTATATAAAATCATATTTTATGATCACATAAAGGAAACAAATACTATTCATTTCACGTACAATTCATACAATTAGTTTCGGAGAAACAATGCTCTGGACTTATGTTTCATGTATAAAATATATAAAATGTTTTTCAATTTAATATATAAAACGGGGCAAAAAGAACATCGATTTTATGATTATTTTTTCCTCTGTGAAGAATGTTTGGTTGTGGATATCGTAACTCATACTGGAATATTCAGTGAATGTGAATTATTCTAGTCAAATTTAACGAGGAAATTTGTGGAACTCATAGGTTATATCAGCATTGTTAAAAGCAGTATCTCCCATATAAGATAATGAGGCCATTTTGCAAAGTTACATTAAAAACGTTATCTCACATCTAATAAATTTTCTAAAAATTCTCAGTGTATTAAAGCGACGCTCTGAATAACTACTAAAACCGTTCATTATGTCATAACCTTTTCACTTATTCATCTGAGCTACCTTCAGAGGCCTCGGCAAGGAAATGTTGGATTGATGTAGTACACTGTGTACCACATTCAATTTTTTTATCCTAGAAACCAAAACCTGAGAGATTTCGATTCTTTGAATACACTCTCGCATAATATGAACTGACTCTGGTGGTTAAAAAATACACGTGTCTGAGAAGAAGTGGAATTTTGAGTTTTGTTTCAATCACTCAAATGTATGAATAAATGAAAATGTCATTCATATATTTACAATAAATATGTACTCAACTATCTTTGCAGGAAGGTGAAAGAGCCACTCCTCAGAAGCGAAGCTTCCCTTTACAATAATCAAACTGCATTGAATGTCGTAAGAAAATTTTACTGGAAAAGAACAAATATCCCTGGTGAAATAAAATTGTACCCCTTAGAAAAAAAATGGTTACTTCTTTTACAGGATTTTGTTCTTCCGATCTTTCAAAAGCATTTGTTTTAAATTTTCACTCCACGACAACTATGGATTGTTGATGCTTTTTCATTCCAATCGACTGTATTTTTATCGAAACAATGTCACTTACTATAAAAGAGGAACCTTTATAACCTTCATAAACAAGTGATGCTAATGAATGATATTTGTGGGGATAATGATAAATGTGCGTGGAATAAGAAATATTGATTCCGTTTCATCGTTTTGTTAACTATAAATAAACTCTTTTCCTCAGAGTAATGTAGAAGAACGTATTCCATTATGAATTTCTCTTTCAAATTAAGAAAAAAAAACAATCGAGATAATATTTAATTCAAAGAGTCAAATCGGAAGATTGTGTGACGAAGAATGAGATAAAAAGGAGTTTCGTTCAAGAATACATGTGATATCATTCTGAGCTTTCAGATAAGTGTCTTGGGTTAAATTTGGGGATTAAGGGTATGTGGGAGTGTACATATGTCACTCTCCAACGAAATCTTATTTCCCAACGAATCGCTTGAGAATGAATTTATAAAAAGATTTCAGATGTTGGGAAATAAATATTTTATAGCTGCGACGTGTACTTTTTCTTCTCTGATGACGAATTATGTTTTGAAATTAACAACATTTCAGGCAAATATTCACCCTTATCGAATATAATTTTTTCCTTATTCCAAGAAAAAACAAAAAAACACAGATTCATTGAATGTAATGTTTGATAATTGCGTATCAGCATTGAACATTTCATAAATAAGATCCTTCACACCAATTTTATCAGGAATCTCTTTGACAATTTTATGGTGAATTACGTGAAATACATTTAAAACTTCCGTTGAAGTGTTAACTGAGATTTAATTTATTATTATCAAATAGCGTTTCAACTTTTCCGGCTTTCAAATTCTCTAGGCACATACCGCAAGAGGGTGGAAAGTAGTCGGAACTTCTTACTCCCGCTTAGTTCCGCTTGGTGAGTACAAACTCTTGTGATGTAGAACTAGTTGCGAATATTCTTTATTCTCCACGACTTGTCAATTGGAAAAATGTTTCTATTGAACTTCTCGTATTCCAAAGTACTTTATATATATGTCAGATCAATGAAAACGTGATTGAGTTCTGTTCATTCGAAACGAGAATAAAAATTTTCATCGATATTGCTTTAAAACACTTCTAATATTTATTTGCGTTGAAGAGTGAATTGGAATAGCTTTGATATAATATTCTCGAAGTCAAATTTCATTTTTCGTATTCTGGAATAGGAATCCTTTGATTTTTTTTTAATGAAATTTTTGTTCTCTCAAAAAAAAGCAAAAAATACACGGAAAAGAGAAAGTGGATAAATTCACTATGTAGGATGATAACGCGTTGCTTCGAGTTTTTAAATTAAATTTCTACAGAATATATCGTCTAATAATTCACTTCATGAGAAGAAAATAGATTCTTCTCTTATGATCTGAATTATTTTACAATATATTTTGCAAAAATTTCCATTTGAAGACTCGAAGCGACGCGTTGTTGCGTCACCCTACATGGTAAATTTATCCAATTTCTTTTTTCCGTGTATAAGAAAGATGAAGGAAAAAATATCAGTATCAGTCTTCGACTCTCAAAATATGCGCTCATTTGTATCATGCGATATGCTCTGGATCAGTTCGAACCTGCATTCTTGATTTATGTACCATTCTATAACAACGCATCCCATCAGCTTGCTAAAATTCTCAGACCTACTTTCAATGTCTTAGGATCAGGACTGGGCAATTATTTGCAATATAATTATTCCGAATACGTACTGGAATGAAAACCAGTGTTGAATAATACAAAGTACTTCAGAAAATATGTTTTGAATCTATAGTTTTCGATTGTAAAATACAAAATTCTTTGAAAAATACGCTTGATATACAAAATATTAAGGGAAATGTATTTCGAATTCAAGATGTGAAGTACTGCAGACTTGATTTCCAACACCTTTTTCGCATAATGGTATCTCAAATACTTGCTCAGAATCTGCTTGGGATCAATTGCTATGAACAAAAAATATCGAATTCATCGACATATCTGAAAAATTCATGCAAAAACATTTTTTTCGTAGCAAACAAAATTCAATAAGAAATTGAATAACAGCTAAAGGAAGCGCCTCAGTTTCAGTAATTTTGAATCTGCGGGTTGAACTGACTCTGAACGTATTCCAAGGACTGATACAAATCAAGGATAATTAAATACCGATGCAAAACTGATTTTCTTATATCAGTGATTGAACATCAATTGGATTAACAACAGTAAAATCTAGTTTATGCAATTTGTAAACATTATGAATCCAACTTTCTATCCTCAGTCAGGTCATTTGGTAAAAATTAAAAGCGGATGAACTTTGAGAGAAAAGGTTTCGCACTCGGCTAAGCAGAACGTAGTGGAACATCACTTTTGGATAGAGTCACTTCAAGAGAATGGTTTGAAGGTTATTCCAAGCTTTTTCGACTAAACTTTGAGAGTTTATTCAACAGTTTGTAATGAGGGAAAACTGCTGTATGGAATTTGTTTGTAAATACTATATGAGTCATGTCAAACAACCCGTTATACCTCCCCGAAGGATATTCTTAAGCCATTCTACTGACAGTGACTGAACAGGGAAACCTTTGAATAAAAATTGATTTGAAACCCTCAACTGACTCTGTTCGAGCAGTTCTAACTCAATTAAACATCACCATTGTAATCTATAAAACGTATTTTGTGAATATTTGTAATATCACTCCTTCAGAGCCACCACAAGATTTCTAAACTCACAACTGTTGTTTGTAATTAGCCGTGAGAAAAGGAATCAAACTGTCGTTTTCAAAATATTCGGTGGGAAATTTGTGTATCCATTATTTCAAATATTTGCAGAACATTGTCAGAATATTGAACAAGTCTAATGTTTTAGGGTTTACACCCAGTACAGGAGTAGAATGGATACAAGATAAGTACTGAAATCTGCACTGTGAAAAATAATCGGAATTTTCCTATAAGCAGCATCCGGAAAATTTCGATCATGCGATAGGAAATCAATTTCCAATAAATGGGTATGAAATTTCCCTCGAATTTGGCTAAAAATTCCAAACTCTGAGGGATTTTCACTATTATTATCCAGTGAATTTCCGTTAAAATACGGGAAATGCCCAACACATGTACCCGGAGAGAAAAAATTTGCTATAACAGCAATCGTGTTAGCTACGACAGCAATTTTTTAGCTGTGGCAGCAAAAAATGTTTGCTCCGCCAGCAAATTTTCAGTATTATATACAGAATAGCAAACAAATTTTGCTGGGATAGCAAACATTTTTTGCTGCCATGGCTAAAAATTCGCTGTCGCAGATAACAAGATTGCTGGAACAGCAAATAGTTTGCTGTCACAGCAAAAGGAACCCAGCAAAAGTAGATCTCGCTGCCACAGCGAATTCCTTTTTTTCCGTGTACGTGTTAATTAATTCCGAACTTTTATGTGCAGTTTCCCATAGAAATGTTTCACAGTGTGGTGATGATAATCGAGAAAACAAGACAAATTACGTGAATCTAGTTGTAGGAACTAAATGGAATGGTCAAAGCCAAGATGAGAAGCAGATTTTTTCCTTGAGTGCAACACGGAGAAAAAGGAATTCGCTGTGGCAGCGAGGTCTACTTTTGCTGGGTTCCTTTTGCCAGAGCAGCAAATTGTTCGCTGTGACAGCAAACTATTTGCTGTTCCAGCAATCTTGTTAGCTGCAACAGCGAATTTTTAGCTGTGGCAGCAACAAATGTTCGCTATCCCAGCAAAATTTGTTTGCTATTCTGAATATAATACTGAAAATTTGCTGGCGGAGCAAAAATTTTTTGCTGCCACAGCTAAAAAATTGCTGTCGTAGCTAACACGATTGCTGTTATAGCAAATTTTTAGCTAGGTCAGCAAAAAATTTTGCTATTCTAAATATAATACCTCGATTTGCTGCGTCAGCAAATTTTTTCTCTCCGTGAACACCGATATCATTTAACAGGTGAAAAATTGGGTGAAAACCTATCACAAACGTCCATAACATAAGAAAACCATGGGTAAACAGTGAGTATTTGTATATTATTTATTTTTTCGATGTATAATATTTATGAAACTTAAGTAGGAGATATTATTGTTTCTGATTTTCATTAATTGTTGATTCGTTCTTCAACCAAAATGCCCCCAATGAGGGCTACAACACGCCCAATACAGTCGTTAACAATGGAAATTTGTTTGACAATCCTTTGTCCTTGCAGGGGATCGGGATCTGAATGCTTCTCTGAGAAACCGCAGTTGCATCCTATGATCTCAAGACATCTTACAAGGAGACTTACGGAAGTGTCACCCACCGATTCTAATGAAACTTTGCATACTTGTAAAACATCGAAAAATACGCGACACGTATGTTTTTATATTGGCAATGGGGGGGGGGGGGTTTAAAGGTAGAAACCACCCTCGAAGGTCACAGTGGGACTGATCGAGAATTTTTGTGTAAAAATCGTAGAACTCTTGATAGAAAAATTATAGGGACTTGATTTTTTTTCCCTCAATGAAGGGCAGACATTCCAGATTTGAGGAAAAATGTCCAGAAAGTCCGATGAGCCCGTTTAGACATTGAGAAAATTCATGGAAAATGAGATTTTTCAGCCAAAATACGAATTTTTCATGATTCAAGAGAGTAAAAAATTTGTAGTCGATGTGTTATGCATCATTTCTTATATATTTTGGTGTGCTGAATTCAAATCTGGGAACAGAATGTGTTTATCTCTCCAAGTTTCACCGGAAAACACAATTGAAGTATGGAAATGTGGATTTCACGGTTATTTACATGATTCAAAGCGGGAAAATTGATTTGATCGATGGATTATACATGATTCCCCATGGTTCTCGACACGCTGAATCCGATTCTGAAAACAGAATTTGTCTATTCTTCCAAGTTCTGCCGGAAAAATTGGTTGTAGTGAAGGAATCCGATGGAATGTCCATTTCACTATTATTCATAGAATTTGAAGGGGTGACAATGTTTTACTCGATGTATACACATCATTCTTCATAGACTTCGAATTCTTTCCACTTCAGCTGCATTTTCCGGAAAGACCTGGGAAGATAAGCATATTCTGTTTTTAGATTTAGATTCAGCGTACCTAATCCCTTGGGGAATGATGTATAATCCATCGATCAAATCATTTTCTCCCCTTTGATTAATGTAAATAATCGTGAAATCCGCATTTTCATACTTTAATTGTTTTCCAGGAAAACTTGGAGAGATAAACACATTCGGTTTTCAGATGTGGATTCAGCACATCGAAATACATAAGAAATGATGCATAAAACATCGACTAAAAATTTTGTACTCTCTTGAATCATGAAAAATTCGTATTTTTGCTGAAAAATCTCATTTTCCATGAATTTTCTCAAGGTCTAAACGGGCTCATCGGACTTTTTGGATATTTTTCCTCAAATCTGAAATGTCTGCGCTTCATTAAAAAAAAAAAAAAAAATCAAGTCCCTATCATTCTTTTATCAAGAGTTCTACGATTTTTACACAAAAATTCTCGATTAGTCCCACTGTGACGTTCGAGGGTGGTTTCTACCCTTCAACCCCCACCATTGCCAATATCAAAGAATACGTGTCGATTATTTTTCAATGTTTTACGAGTATACAGTGACACTTCCGTAAGTATCCTTGTTAGGGGATTTTAGACATAAAGTCCGATGAATAGTTGGGGAATTTATAGGGCGGTTGTATTAGAGACATTACTGTCACATGCCTCTATGGTGCACGAAGTTGATCATGGACCAATATAAGTGTATGAGATTGGAAAAGGATTATCGAGAAACATATCAAGATAATATTCATGATATATTGTATCGTACTTCTTGTTATCACACCTACAAGAAGAATTTTTTGCAGTATTTTGTTTTGACCGATTTCTCATCGAGCTACTCAGCATGAGATCGTGTGAACTATACCATATTGTAGAGCTTAGCATCATATGTGGTTCTAGAATCATTCTCTCTGTTCACCGATACTTCTACACTCTATAGAACCAGGTGGTCTAGCTTATTGCGGTTCACGTACCACCTCATATCCTTGTATCGTAGAATTTTATTGAAAAATGATAAATATTGGATGTGGGTACTCATGAACTGAGAAGATCATTATTTTGAATTTTAGATCGCAAATCGAGATAGGAAGCTGAAATTCGTGAATAATGGATTACAAACGCGAACGAACAATTTCACTCGACCTTCTGTTTCGTCAAATATAATTGATTTATGAATTCGATTTGCTTGTATGAAATTTTGGTTTCGTATTACGAGATGAAGATTTCATTGAGAATCCTTGAACGGTGCTCGAATAAAAGCTACGGCGTGTTGTCCGTTTATTTCGGGACAACACGGAGTCAGCTTGCAGAGGATTCAGCACAGAAGCTCGCAAAGTAGAACAGGCTCTAGAAAAGATATCTACCCACATTTACCTTACCTTCTTAGTTTTCAATAATGTAGTAAACACAAAGAAGCTTTTCGCGCGTGCACTGGCAAAAGACCGCGCCGTGTGTGTATATAATACCTATATACAAGCCTAACACACAATCTTTGGAGTTGACAAGCATGAGCCATACACAACTCTCTTCTTCTCTCGTCGACATGTACAAATATATTCTCCCAGCATTTATGTGTGCGGGTGTGCGCTTGATCGGATATATATATGTATACCCACTGGCGCGAGCTTGAGAGAGGAAAAGTGGGAGACAAGGGTTAGAGAATGCAAGGACGGATAGATTTAGTCGGAGAGAAAGAGGAAGAAGAGAAGGAGGAGATATATACACATGTATATATGTATACTATATAGCGGATACATAGCACGGCTTGCGGAAGGCACAAGTTAGTGTCTATGTGTCTATATACGTAGGAGAGATCGATAGAGGACAGAATCCCGGGACATCCCCAGAGCGATCCTGTTCTCTTATTCTTGCAAGAAGCGTCCTTTTGGATTGCCCACTGAGTGCGCGTATCGTCGCGCGGGTTTTTCTCCTCTTTAACTCATTTTGCATTAACGCAGGAAGGAAGAAGACTGTGGCATAAGAGAACGAGAAGGAAGGAGAGTCAAAGAGGGACGCAATACTTCACAGACATCACCTCACTTTTCAAATTATCTTCTTGACATTGACTCATTTTCTTCTCATATAAATTGAGATGGAATTTATGAAATACGGCGAGTGATTTCAATACCGAATTCAATTATATCAAATTGGGGATTCTGTTATTTTTCGTACGATTTTTATTGTTGAGTCACTGTCTCCACTGAGAGCCCAATTTTTTGAAATTGCAAGAAATTTTTCTTTTTCCTCATTCCAATAAATATTTTGTTCAATCGAAAAAAATTCAGTTGGAAGGAACAAGTTTTCATCAAACTGAAACAAAGAATTTTCAAATTGGAATAAAAATATATTCCTTCTCAAATTTGAAAAAAATTACTTCAATTCAATCAAAAATCTTTTCATTGAAATTAATTATTTTTCCCATTGAAAACAAGATTTACCAGAATGAGGGCAAAGAAATTTTCTTCCAATCTGAGAAATTGGGTTTTCAGTGCCGTGATCAAACATCGATACCGATGGATCGAAAATTGAGGACTCATCAGACTTATTTTATTGATAGCACTGTAAAAAATTATGGTGGAATTTTCACTCAAATTTGCTGGCAGCAAAAATTCCTCATGTAGGAAAAATTCATTTCCCCATATTTTGAGGGGATTTTTCTTCCTTTGGAGAGAAATTAGAGGAGATGAATTTCCCCCACATGAGGGAGATTTGCTACCGGGGAAAAATTCTATTTCCCATGCAGATATTGCCAAGACTGGAAAAAAAAATCCAAGCTTGTCCCAAGGTTGCCACATGTGTGATAAACAAACCTCCGTGAAGAACGATTGGCCCAATATTGTTGCATGATTGTCCCGTTGTTCCCAATGGATAGTCAGTCATGGTACATTTGTTAATATTTTTGTAATGGTCCCTACATTTGGTACAAGCTTGGCACAAGTGTAAAAATCGAGCATTCGTTGAGAACAATTGTGCCAATATTGCCCACATGAGTGGCACAATGTTTATAAATTTATTAAGTTATAACTATTGGGGCAGGCTCGGGTCAGGCCTAGGCCGATAGTTATGCTCACTAGGAATGATATTCCTCGAATGCATGGTTGTCGAATTACACACGGAAAAAATAATTTAACTGCAGTAGCCAAATGGCTAGCACAGACACGGACAGCCATTAAATTAGCTCCTGCAGCTACATTTTAGCTACCATCGCGAATAAATTAGCTACAAATGCAAATTTTTTTGCTATAACAGCTAAAATTCAGCTACAGGAGCTAATTTAATGGCTGTCCATGTCCGTGCTAGCCACTTAGGTGCTGCAGCTAAATTATTCTTTCCGTGCAGGTTCATTTGCTTCCGCATGGCTCTTTATGAAATTTGATATCAGTTTCCATACAAGAAAATTTGATTGAAGGTAGCCATTACAAAGATTCGATTATTAATTGCTAGCTATAATTGATCTGTTAAAACTGAACGGGCACTGCCATAATTTTTTCACGGAAAACAAGTCAGTTACTTACCAAAATGTGGTGCAAAACCCAAGCTTGTCCCAAGGTTGGCACATGTGTCAAAAACAAACTTCCGTGAAGAACAATTGGCCCGATATTTTTCCATGATTGTCCCGTTGTTGCCAATGGACTTTGTTATGGTACATTTGTTAATATTTTTGGAATGGTCACTACATTTGGTACAAGCTTGGCACAAGTGCAAGAATTGAGCATTCGTGCACTGTAAAAAATAATCGGAATTTTCCTATACGCAGCAATCGGGAAATTCCGCTTATGGGATGGGAAATCAGTTTCCGTTACATGTATATGAAATTTCCCATAAATTTAACTGTTAATCCCAAACTTTATGGAATTTTTACTATTATTGTGCAGTAAATTTCCGGTAAAATACGGAGAATTCCTGACGCATGTATGTGTTAATTACTTCCGAACATTCATGTGGAGTTTCCCATAGAAATTTCTCACAGTGTGGAGAACAATTGTGCCAGTATTGCCCACATGAGTGGCACAATGTTCATAAATATTGACTGCCCTTGTGTTCATGACTACTGGGCCAAGCTTGGGCGAAGGCTACCCGCTCTGGGGCAGGCTCAGGTCAGGCCTGGGCCGATAGTTATGCTCACTTGGGATGATATACACCATCAGTTTTTCGGATGACTCGGGGGATTCCAATGTTGGATTCCGTACGGGATCAGATCATTATAAAATTCATGTTATGGTATTTCAGTAAGATCTTTTTAGTTTCGTTTGAACATAATTCAACAATAGAATCAAAATTGATTGAAATATCGAAGAACGGCAACTTTCCAATGATCATACGAGCTTGTCTCAGTCTTGTCACATTTTTTTCATTCACGTACGGTATTCTGCGGGAGAAAGTCATGAACTGAAATATGAATCAATTACTTTTTTCATCCATATCTGCGATCAAAGAAGCATTGCTCGATGCTTGGTAAATGAATTGGACCGGGCCTGGCAAAACCACTGGCCCAAGCTTGTTCTGATCTTATCATTCCCAAGCCTGGGTCAAGTTCGGTGAATTGTTCAAGACAAGTCTCGGCAGACCTTGTGCCAGGCTTGGTCCATCATTGGGCTATTGGCCCATACACACATGGGTTACTTCCACAGTGAGGAATACTAAATATAGGAATCGAAGCTCATTTAATTTTTGAGATTCTTAATCAATATGATCGAGGAAGGATACCAAATGCTTAATCTTAAATGCTTAGAGAGAAAGAAAATTTCTCTTCAAAGTCTCCCACTCCAGTAGAGTGAATATTCAATCTCATAGAGTAAAACTCTCCCTCTTATGGAATTTGCGGTATTTTTACTCTTCAGGAGTGGATTTTCACTCCAAGAAATTTCAACAGGTTTTGTTTTGGTTGTTTGGATTCACTGATCCTGTTCACTCCGGCAACGGTAGTTGATTTCTTCCTAATATCTTTCCTCAACTGTATCCTTTCGCTTCAATTAGCTGCGGATTATTCTCAGCTTTTGTTTTTCGGAATACTGTCAACTCAGGCAGCAGAACTGAATCAGTATCGACGCGTGTTTCAATTTCTATATGCATAATGATTTCAACCTGTTCTTGAATGAGGTGTGCTGGATTGTATACATGTCCTATGTGCAGGGATAACTTCAGTCTTTTCATTCACACTGAATTTGGAAGAGTTACATGGATTTGAAAAACAGTCAAACGGATGGGAGTGGAATGTAATCATGTGTTTGGTGATGAGACTTGGCGTGGCGAAGACAGGCTCCACTGATACTGTTTACAATACTTAAGATCAACACCCGAATACCGAGTACAAACTGCGCAAAGTTTAGCGTGTTCACATTTCAATGTGTCACAGACGCCGAATACGAATGTATTCCTCCTTTTTCATCCTCCACTACAATTCGTAACTTTGATCAAAGCTCGCCGTGTACTTCAATCAATGTTCGTTATTTCTTTATTTGTGTGTACATAACTCCTGTACAGTTCTCCATACGGGTATTTTACGCATAACAATAAACAACTTCTTTTCTTTACCGTTTTTCGATCAGGACTGTTGTTTCAGATTCAAAAATGGTACACGAGTGTACTCATCAATCACTCATTAGAGTAGCCGATGTACTTGCTACGTGAGTGGTCAACCGATTTCGTTCATGACTCGAAATTTGAGCTTCGGATCAAAAAATGGTAGAGGAAAAAGTTGTTTGACCATATACGACGAATTGTCGAATTTTCAATGACCGGGGATCCATTAATTGACAAAGATCTAGCTCGGATATTGAAAAAATTACCCAATTTAAAATCACGAAATTCCATATTCAACGGATGGTAGCCATTTATGACACAATTTTTATCCGAATAATTTATTCACGGAGAAAAAATGGTCTGCTACTATAGTGCCTATAAAGAAATTTGTTGTGATTGCAAAAATATTCACTCCAGCAGCTAAGACGTTAACAAATTTGTTTATGTCAACAAAAAAGTGAAGTTGTGTCAATCATTTTTCTTTCTCTTTCAGCTAATTTTTTTTTTGTAGGCGCTATGGTAAGAGACCTGCTTGTTATACCAGCAGTAGTTTTTTCTTCGTGTTCCTCCTCAAATTCCATCAAGTCTTTGGTCTATTCCACTGGGCCCTTAACCATCGGAGCCTCACTGACTATCGACACCTTGAGGTTGATAACCCCTGAAGGGATCATACTTGTATAATACATTTCCGTAGATTAATCCTCTCATGCGTGTTCTCGTGCACCTCAAACTCGATCTACTAGTGGTCATCGTAATGTAGTTTCCAATTATTCTCTAGTTTTGGATTCGAATATTCCGGGTGGCGGGATGTGGTTACGCAAATAACGTTCAGAACGACGAGTCCCGTCCTAGCAGTCATGTCCTAACTCTCAAGATGTATTTCTCTTGGGAGGTAGTGTGATTCATGCGTCACTTCATCGCTCTAGAGTGGAATCCTGAACGAGTATCACCTTGTGGTAGATCTCGCAGTTCGCTTCCTCCAAAGCACCGATTACAGGAGCAAAAATCAATCATACAGTTGTTTGGGAAATATAGTGGCTGAAAATTACCTTGTATCCGTAGGGCGAAACCATCTTGGGCTTTTCGCCTTCGGAACAGCACTCGGCTGGAATCCATTACTCAAATCACAGTCTTATGGAGTGAGTCTTGGTAGTAGTCCAGGGACTCCTGTTCCCGGTTCTTCCTGCTAATCACCACCACGTCGACTTTCTTATTACATCGGTTGGAGCAGGAAATTATCCGGTCACTTGGCACTCTACAGTGCCTTGTATTTCATCAGGCAGTAATGAAGTAGCAAATAGCAGTGAATGGTCCAAGGACCATTTTTTGGCTGTTTCGATCGTTTGAGACGAAGTACGAAATCCTTTATGATTCAGGTAAATACAATTTCAGGCTTACGCTATCGACCTCGAGCAGTAAAGTTTCTAATCAATTATGCATTCGTCCCACAATCCTCCACCCAAGTTTGATATAGTTTACATGATTTTCTATTACCTAAGTAATATGAAAAGAAAATTTTTGATTAAAATTATCTTAGGAATACATTTGGAAATACATTTGCAGATCGTTTGCTTCCGGGATTTTCAACTACACTGAGAGAAGAGCAATTTGGAGGTTCAGTAAATAGTATTATATTTGATTGATAAATCTGAATATTACTGAACCTTCAGCGATGTTTCATGAAATTTCAAGAAACATTACTGAAATTTTGCTCTACATTACTCAGTGTTGTACAATTATTATTATATAATACAATATTTACAACCAAATTCGCCGTGTGTCACTGAATTCCTGAACGTTTAGTAAATGAATGATACACAGCGAATTTGATCGTGAATATTGTATTATATAATAACAATTGTAGAACAGTGAGTAATGTAAAGCGAAATGTCAGTAATGTTTCTCGAAATTTCATGAAACATTGCTGAAAGTTCAGTAATGTTCAGATTTATCAATCGAATATAATACTATTTACTGAACCTCCAAATTGCTCTTCTCTCGGTGCAATATTGAATAAATATGAGTTCCTTCCTTTTCTCCAAGGAAAATATTGAAAAAGAAAAATTCTTCTGTTTTCAGAACACGGCAAAATATTTGTTTTTCTTTCTATAACACCTCTAACACATGGGCTGAAAAGTCCCGGGCCTAACAAAGGAAACACGGTTTTTCTTGTTCAAAATTTCACTTTGAACAGAGCTTTCTCATAGTTAACTGCTCATGCAATATAAAGTCAACACGTTCTTTTAATATTTTCACGATATCAGCTAACTCACGCAACTTCACTTTTCGATCATTCAAAACGATTTTGTGGATTTTTTAAATGTTTTCTGGTGTTACCGCCTCATTTGGACATCCACTGTGTTTTGCATCATCGGTGTCTCTACGACCACGTTTGAAGTCAGCAAACCAACGTTTTATTGTGGTTCCTGATGGAGTGGAGTCCCCATAACACTTTTCGAGCCATTGCTTCGCTCGAACGGTATTTTTTTCCCATCAAGAAGTAGTGTAAAGTTGAAACACGGAATTGTTTTTGATCCATTGTTTTAAAAATAACAAAAGTAGCGTCACTCTTTGTACAATAACTCACAAACTAATGAATAGAATATCATGAAATTTTGATAGCTGTATTTTAATGGTTGGTATCAACTGAAAAACAGGTGAATGCAGTAAAATTCACGCCATCTATGTGTTAGGCCCGAGACTTTTCAGCCCATGTGTCATTCTACCAGAGCTGAACTGCAAAGATTGCTGACGGAATTCCTTCTTGAATTTGAGGAATGTATTCAAATTAATATTAGGTGTACAAATAAGTTTCCGCGGTTTGTCAAAAGATAGCCCCACCAGAAGGTTATGGAGAAATTGTCAGATGTAAAACGTAATATCCCAAGTTTAGTCATCTGGCAACACCATAACCTTAAAGTACTAGTGATTCCGTATCAGCATCACGTAATTTTTTTCGTGCAAAAATGTCAAGTTTTATTCCGAATAAGCATCATTTGCGGGAACTTTTGATTTACTTCTTTAATGTGAAAAAATCTGCAGCTGAGGCACATCGATTGCTTCTAGAAGCATATGGTGAAGCTGCTTTAAGTGAGAGAAGTTGTCAGGAATGGTTTCAAAAGTTTAAGAACGGTGAGTTTGACGTTAAAGACAAAGAACGCAGTGGAAGGCCGAAAGTGTACGAAGACATGGAATTAGAAGTACTATTGGAGGAAGATTCGTCCCAAACGCAAAAAGAACTTGCACTCACTCTACAAGTGACTCAACAAGCAATTTCACATCGTTTAAAATCGTTAGGAATGATTCAAAAACAAGGAAATTGGGTTCCATATGAACTAAAGCCGAGAGACGTTGAACGCCGATTTGAAATGCTGCTTGCCAGGAATAAAAGAAAGAGTTTTTTGCATCGTATAGTCACTGGTGACGAAAAATGGATTCACTACGATAATCCAAAGAAGAGAAAGTCATGGGTTAAGCCCGGCGAACCATCAACATCGACAGCTAAGCCGAATATTCATGGAAAAAAACTCATGCTGTGTATTTGGTGGGATCAGCTTGGTGTCGTGTATTATGAATTGCTGAAACCAAGCGAAACCATTACTAGAGCTCTCTACCGAACACAATTGATGAGATTGAGTCGGGCACTTAAGGAAAAACGCGCCCATTACTACTCCAGAAACGACAAAATTATTCTTTTACACGATAATGCTCGTCCACATGTTGCGGCGCCGGTAAAAACATACTTGGAAACACTCAACTGGGAAGTTTTACCCCACCCGCCGTATTCACCAGACTTAGCCCCTTCTGATTATCACCTGTTCCGGTCGATGGCACATGGTCTGTCTGAGCAGCGCTTCACATCATATGAAGACACCAAAAATTGGGTAGATTTGTGGATAGCGTCAAAAGATGAAGAGTTTTTTCGACGGGGTATCCGAATGTTGCCAGAAAGATGGGGGAAAGTAGTGGCAAATGATGGAAAATACTTTGAATAAAACGTAATGTACTTTTCCTTTACAATAAATTCCTTATTTTTTTACAAAAAACCGCGGAAACTTATTTGTACACCTAATAAAATAATAAATGATTTCTTCATTGGAAACAACATTCATCAGAATGGGGGGAAAGAAATTTTCTTTTAGTCTAAGAAATTGGGTTTTCAGTTCTCAGTGCAGAATTTGTTATGAAATTTATGTGTATTAAGGGGTAATATCACCTTGTAACCAGACAAACTGAGCTTCATTTCAAAGGCCTACTGTGGAGTCAAAAAAATTTTTTTTAATATGAGGTTTTGTACTAATGAAAGTACTAGTCTTCAGATATGAGAAACATATTTTATTTGATTTTTTAAATAAAAAATAGAGGCTTGGAAGTAGACTGAAAAAAGGCCGTTTCTTTTCATACACCTGCTCGGCCGTACCGCTACAGGTCACAGTTTTTGATCTAGAACAAAAGACCAAAGATTTTCTTGACATATATGGTGAAATCTATAGAACATCGTAGGATTTTTTTGAAAAATGAATTTTAAAAAAAATGGCATCGTTTTGAAGTTGAAGAACCTGTTTTCTCTGAAAAAATCGATCGAAAACCGGCTATAAAATCGGTTCAACACCAAATATCGAAAAAATCCTACGATGTTCTATAGATAATCATGTTTTCAAGATATAGTGAAAATTTCAAAGCAATCGGTTGAAAATTGGCAGAGTTATCGGTACGGCCAACTCCAGAGATATGGTTTTGAGATAAACGCGTTCAAAGTTTCAAGTAGTATGTTTGTAGTGAAATTTTTGTTTTACCTCTAATCTGCGATGCCTGCCCCATACAATTGGCCTTCTAAATTGAGATTCTCTTGATTCTCATCTTTTCTGGACGAAGTTGCATCTTTACGAGCAGCTTCAGCCTCTTCAGTGAGGGAGCGCCCGAAAAACCCCAGCGCTCTCTAACTATCGCTTATTTCGCTCCTCGACTATGCGCAAAAAATCGTTATTTTTATAAACTTGAAATATTTTCTCCGTTATAATCGACATTTCCTATCATTCTTAGATAGTTTAGGAAGTGTTCAAGCCAATAAAAAAAAAAAGTGAAAAAAAAAGTCACAAGGTGATATTACCCCTTAAACTTTCAACTTAATGGAATTTGATCAGACTTGTAATCCTCATTTGGATGTGGCTAGATATGAAATTAAAATGCATGTGATATGAATGATACGTATGAATGTTAAACTCAACCAATCCGAAACCAGGTGATTTTTTCAATAAGCTCGATGGATACCATATAGTCCACAATATTTTATTGAAAATATGAAAAGAAATGTATACAATATGAAATCGAAAGAAATATCCGAAGAAAACTCAAACAAACTTGAACAAACGGTGATGAATTTCGTCAATACAATATCGCATGATTATGATGATTGAAACTTGAATTTAGTTCATGTATTTGGTTAATATCGATATTAAGTAATAATGTCATAAAGTTTCGAGTTTGATACCTTATATCGAACCAATAACGGCATAACATCTTCAAGTATGGCAAATTCAACCTACGTAACAGAAATTTCTCAAGGAATGGCCAATATCCGTTTCAAACGAGTATCGAGACTTTCACGAGGCTTGCTAGACACGTCAGAGGTAACCGATAACTTGCCAACTTGGTGAGATCAATGATAGTGGTTTGCAGAGAACATTAGGTATTCCTTGTGGAACTCCTATCACGCACTCTTAAACAATTATAATATTTCAGAGATAGGATCTGGATGGTTGTATCATTAGGTAGAAATTCTTGAACAATTTCTTCAGTGAAAGTTTTTATAAAACAATACACACAACAACAACAATAAAAATTCAATACTTTTTTCCATACAAAGAATCATTCATCAGAAGTCAAGAAGAAAATGAATACAAATATTGAATATTCAGCACGAAACCGTATAATTCTAACAAAATCTTTCCCAGTGAACGGTTATAATTTTACACATTCATTCATAATGATGAACATCGTTTTGTAACGCGTCAAAGTTTTGTGATTTTTCACATGCCTTTTTTATGATTCCAGAAGTTATCAGAAGCCCATCAAAGTCAACTTTCTAATGACTTATAGACATCACGAGGAAGGCACCTAAAAGATTCCCAAATTCTATGAATGATTAAAGTATTTGATATCTTTGAGGAAACCTAACAATGTTGAGAGAAGGAATATTACATGGGTGGGGTATAATGTAGGAATTAATCCGAATTGTTTCATTGATTTCTCATACTAAAATATAATCCATTTGAATTAGTCTTATCAACATGTGATCACCACGAATTTCATTCACTCTCCCATATATTCCCTCCTAGATAAGGGGTTTACCAAGAAAACAAAGTTCAAAAGTCATGTTCACTCACAAATTCTGATTCAAGATTTTGATCACTGAACTTGGCTCGAATGGAAGTTGGAGCCAGAATGAAGAGGAATGAGGGGTATGGAGGAAAGAAATGAAAAGTGATGAAATCGCACAGAGCATTGGAAGTTTTCCGCAGTCTGACGTAACATATAATATTCATATCTTCGTGTCTCATACCGAATACATTTTCTATTGTTCTAGAAGGAACATATTTTTCATCTTTTCATCATTCTTACATTCTTATGTTTTTGATTAATTATTCAACATAAATGAGGATGGACAATTTACGTGACTGATTAACAATTTTACAAACGATTCAAGTGTGTTTTTACTATATATGATTATATAAATATCAACTCATTGTGATTGATTTGATCCAGAAATGATTTCAGTATCGATATCGGTTTAATTAATGGATAAGACGACACGATAGAGATATAAATCAAATGACTGTTTTTATGGTTCAAAAGAGAGCTCAGACTATGTTGGATCGTATTCGAAATCGAATGTAAAATAAATTCGGACAAGAATGTCATAGAAATAGCTTTCCGTTTATAAATTCATCCGGATTCAGAGTCTGTTTTTATCTATTTCTATGCGGTGTCGGGAAGGTAGGAATGTTTATTGGTCGAACGTTACCAAGATCATGCCTGAGTTCATCAGATCGGCGGCATGGGTTTGCCAGAGTTGGATCAGTCTCGCAACTAATCTGACCATTTTCAAGACTCAGGGTTTGATGTCCGTTGAACAAATTGCATCAATTCAAAAACAGTGATGGTATAGTATCGGTTCAATTGTTTTCACCAGGCTCTGGCAAATAAATCCCCGCCAGTGCTGGATAGTTTGTTCATCCTTGGTAATTTCTCCATGTGAGAATCATAAAATTCGTTTTAATTTCTATATAAGAATTAAGAATAGTTGGGATGAATTCAATCTCCCTGTTTGATGGCCATTTGTTGGGGCTATTTTATTTTGACTCGGACTTTGACTGTGCAGTATTCTTTGAGAGAATCATCAATGATTCTGAGGATTGATTTTTCTCGAATTAACAGATGCAGGTAATTATAATTCGCTTTTTAAATTTGATTCCCGTGTACATTGTGGGATAAGGATGAACCAAGAGGAGTTAAAGACTGAAGAAATTAGAAAGCGTACAAGTAGTCTGCCGTTTCACGTTGAAGGATCATATTGTGTTTGCTTTCTGCTCATGCGCATACTCGGTACCTTTCAGTAAAGGATCTTCGTGTTGGCACCACCTAATAATGCAATTTCTCGTTGCCTGCTGGTATTCATGGCTAATAATCGTTCCTGTGCGGCTAAGATTTCTATTGTTGGATGTATTCTCAGTCGCATGGATGTGTAGTATATATACCGCACATACTCCACGTGTAGAGATGTATACAGATTTCGTATACAATCATACCTTGGCATCCGTAATTCCATTGTCCCCTGGAATTCCAAGTAGAGCTGACTCCCTTTCTCATGTTCCCATGACTTCATGCATTTTTATACCCTTCAATAGGTATTAATTGTCTTATGTGTTCAGACACCCCCACACACACACACACACACACACACACACACACACACTTACACACGTATATATAAGTATACACATAAATGTATGTGTATTCAACACAGGCGCTTTTCAATTATTCGACTTGTCGTTCAAGCGTGAAGATTCAAGAATCGATCGTCATATAATAGTGTACGCTGCGGCGTAGACGACAACAGCAATGGAAGAGGAACAGGAACGAGAGTCGAAATGGAAATTCTACGACTTTCATTCGCAGCCCTGGGCTGGTTGATTCCTCACTTCCATATCGCCCGGTGTACTCCACTCATCCTGAACCGTGAATGGACAATCGATTCAAGACTACATATAGTTTTACTCTCATTCCATCGACAAGACTCACATTACTATTTCGATTATGATCTCGATTTTAGTTTTCATTCATAATCAATAACAATATGTACTTGGACTGAGAGTTTTATATCGTTGTTACATGAAACGGAGTATTACGTTCAATGACAACAAACTCAATTTGATTCGTTATTGATTGTACGAATAACGGATGTGATAGTTAATGTAATCAAATGCAAATAGACATAGCCAAAGATCAATTAGCAAATTCATCAGCTGAATAAACCGATACACTGCTTCATCGGTTATGTAGCCAATTATCTTACATAGATACATGAATGAATGCATTTCACGGGAAATGTCTCCAATCTACAATCTGTTGTGCTCTTCAAGGAAATGTAACATAAAACATATGTGCAAATGATGTACCATATTCATTTGCCCTCTTTTCCCATACTTCCCGTGTGGAACGTTGAATGGTTGAAATTGACAGTCAAATTAATCAGGTCGTTGACTCGAAGGGTGCAACATAATGGACAAAGCTGAGAATAGGAATGTCCATCGTAACTGTGAGAATATCATTTGTCATCTTAATTCGTCCTCAAGTTTTACAGCAATTTTGTACGATTAGTTTGATGCATAATGCAGAATGTGTGTTTTATACTTTAGAACACAATAAACCACTCTGAACTCAAACGAATTCGCAATTTTGTCAGCCGCATTTCCGCTTTTTTGGCATGATTTGAGAGTTACAGAGAGTGGAGGAAAAAGAGATATTTGCAATTTGTTTTCCAAGAGTTCAAGCAAATCGAATGACAATGTGACGCGAATGGTCAAAGTACTTTGTGAATCATGAAATTAATTTGAATTTAGGAGTGAAATAAATCTGAAACTGTTTCTTGGAGTCCGTACACGGGAAAAAAGAAGTAGTTGCAGCAACTATTTAAATAGTCGATTTTCGACCATCTACTTAAGTAGTTGCTGCAGCTACTCAGTCAGGACGGGTAACTCGATAGCTGCACTAACCAACGTAAATACTTGATGTATTCTGAATTGGTTGAGACAGCTAACGTGTTACTTTTCCTGACTACTAAGTAGCTGCAGCAACTACTTAAGTAGATGGTCGAAAATCGACTATTTAAATAGTTGCTGCAATACTTGTCGAAAATCATTCAGTTCGTTTAATCTTCAAGTTAGTTCATGACGTAATCATTAATTATTGAAACCTAGTACAAAACACATTCTCTCACACATCCATCATGTGAAAAATGAAACATACGCTTACACTGGTGCAGTACTGGTGTGGTTCTCTAAATTCCTTGGAGTAAAAAATACATTATTGAAGAGTGAAAATACTGCAAATCCAAGGAGAGTGAAAGTCCACTCCTGGAAGAAGACTTTTCACTCTACCAGACTGAAATTTCAACTCGCTCTAAAGAGTAAACTTCCACCCTTTTATGAGAGTGAATTTTCACTATCTTGGAGTCAGGATTTCACTCTGGAAATTCACTCCTCAGGATTTAGGATCTCACTCTTGTTGGACTTGCAGTATTTTCATCCTTTAGGGGTGAATTATCACTCCGAGAAATTTAGAGATTGCCTGTGTTGCCGCCCTGTTCAAAATTCCCAACTAAGTAAAAATTTCATGAGTTTTGTTCACAATATTCATTCCATAAATTGGAAAAAAAGTTTGCATAGTTTATTGTCATGGATTGATGATCGCAGACGAACGAACTTAATATTCGAATGAGTGACACGAATAATAGGAATTTCATTTGTTAGAACGTATTATGGTATTTGAGAAAAATTTGAAACCAATCAAATCGTTTTAGATGTAGACTGGCCATCGTTCAGTTATGAATTCGTTTCAATAAATGATCCAAACTTCCACAACATAAAATGTTGGACATTTGGTCATAATTGGTTATACAGTCAGCGATGGGAATAGCTTTCTACTAATATGCGTAAACATTATTCTCCGAGGAATAATCATTCATCGTCATCGATCAGAATTGATTAAAATATCCATCGGACGACGTCTTCAAACTTACACAAAACAATACTGATTCTATCTCAGCACAGCTATTTTTTCCAAGGCCTGGCGAATGTAAAAGTAGCACTTCCTTGCGCAAACTTACATTACATTTCCATCAAGGTCAAATTCAATCCAACAATAAATCTCATCATTAAACGGAATATTCAAACTGATGCATTCATATACTGCAGTTACGTATGAATTCCAACTCCAATAGCACGATTATAGGAGGAAGAAAATGACATTTGAAAGTAATTAGGTACATTACATTTCACCATATTCATCATTTATCCGAAACAATTTGCGCTGTACGCAGATGCGTTGAATAATATGTACAATCAATTCTCATCAAAATATTACATTCCAAAATTTAAACGAGCATTTTCCATCACACTTGGAACCACGATCATCTACTGAGATTACCTTATTCTCAGAATACCATTTCCAGAATTGTCAAACTCACCCCGCATACAAGCGTGTTATTTGTGCGTATATATTATACATCTTAGCTCCCCTATCAAGAAGAAAAGAAAGCGCAAAGGATAAGAACATGTATACGTGGTTGGGATCTTAATAGCTTCTTTTGAGGCTGTGAATAAATTTGTGGATGGCAGCGATTCACACACTTGGCTTTATCTACTGAATCTCATGCTTCTTTGATGCAATATTATTATATCAAAATAAGGAGATAACTATCGTCGTAATAATGGAACGTTGAACTCATCACTCTTCTCATAATCGTTAAAAGAGTGACTAAATTCTCATCAAAATGCCTCACATTATTTCTATATAAAAAAATACACCGTTGATAGATTGAAATTCATGCGAGAACTAGTATGGTTTTTGTGAAAACTGGAGTCAATGAAGATTGAAATTATATTTTTTTGATATCTTTGATTTTGGAATTTCCAATTGAATTGATATCACAATTTCAAATATCTTAATTCCGCTCATGGAATACAAAAGGAGGTTTTTCATGTTTGAAAAATTATTATGAAACGTTCAAAATGCTTTGTTGTTATATAATTCACCAGCCGAGGAGAAAATGCTTAATCTCTGAGAGAATGATTAAGTCAAAATTTTGTCATATTATGTCACTGAAATTCGCATGGTTTATTGGTTTATTGGGATAAAATCCAAGTCGGAATGCCAAAAAAAATGAAATAGCTGTGGCAGCTCTTCTAGCACCCTTTTTTTACTACTATAGTAAAAATAATTGCAGCTGTGGCTATTTTTTAGCTACCACAGCACAGTGGGCCGAGAGGCATACAAAAGCGGACAAAATTCGGAATTTCATTCAATCTTGATGAAACTTGAGATCTCAAAGTTTTGAAGGTCGCTGATAACGAATCTCTGTTGAAAAATCAAAATTCAAAATGGTGGATCCAAGACAGAGTTTTTCGAGTTCATAAAATTTTCAACTTTTCCCAGAGTTTTTCAGAGAATCTGACTCCAAATTTGGATTCAGCAACCCCGAAAACTCCCGGATGACATGTTTTAAATAGATTAGGATGACTTTAAGATTTTCCTCTGTCATATTGGATCGATCATTTTGAATTCTGAAAATTCAATTCTAGATTCGGATTCCGCAATTCCAACCCTCCCGAATCTTATTAACTCTGATTTCATCTGTGATAGATTTACCGGGGGCATGAAAAGGTTAAGGAAGTACAAGATTTTGGATCACCCTGTAGATTGGTCCGGCAGCCATTTTTCATAATTTCTTCTACAATAAAAGTATTCTGTGAAGAGAAATTTAGTATACATATTCCCCATAAAACCATCGTATATAATGAATTTTAATTATAAATGAATTCATTTCGTCAATGAATTTTTTATTGAATTGTTTGAGGGGTAACACCTATGTAAAACACAGTTTTTGAAGGTGATTTTTGGAATTTTTTTGCAAGAGTAATTTATATCTTATTGGAAAAACATTCTCATGGCTTTATTATACATGTTTTAGAGTGTATAAATTAATTTTCACAATGTCCTAAAATACAAAATAGCGGCTGTACAGGGCAACGAGCGTCAGACGATTTTTGAAAGAGGCTTCTACGGCCCGCACGATTTTTCAGTCAATTTTTATCCAATAAATTTGAAATTTGGATACACGCTTCACAACATTATTTTCTAGGGGAGTACGTACGATTTTGATGGATAATTGAAAACTTAAATTTTCACGGCCACTTTTGTGCAATTTTTTTTTAGGAAGAGATTTTTTTTTTGCAAAACCGTACGCCAATTTTTTAAAATTCAATATTTTTAAAAACCCGTAAGTACTTCCCTCGCTTTTAGTTCAAATATTAAGAACATTTTTGATTTTTTTGTTTCAGATCAGTTGCGGCGACATAAAGTTGCGGGCTGTAGAAGCCTCTTTCAAAAATCGTCTGATGCTCGTTGCCCTGTACAACCGCCATTTCGTATTCTAGGACATTGTAAAAATTAATTTATACACTCCAAAACATGTATAATAAAGCCATGAAATTATTTTTTCAATAAGATATAAATTTTTCTTGCGAAAAAATCCCAAAAATTACCTTCAAAAACTGTGTTCTACATAGGTGGTTACCCCTTAAACTAATACCATGCGAACAATCTATTATTTTTTTCTAAATCTTTTCTTAACCGTTGATAAGTCATGCCTATTATCGATAAATTAATGGATTTAGTATCCAGACATGAAAAATATGATCTATATGGTGAAATCCGATAAATATGGTGAAACATTCATCTGTATTCATGGGGAAACTCAAAACGGGCAAAAATGGGCAAACTGGATTTGATGTACATTTCATTCTGAATATCTTTCACTTTTACTTTTTATTCTACGTGGTGGTATTTAGCCGTAATGATAAACGACAGCAAACGTATGTTGAAAAATTGCCTTTTCGTCTATATAAAAACCTTTCGAAATTGTGTGAGGAGACATTGATAGGGGTATCCTCCTTGCATTTCATTAGGCTAACCTCGCATGGACCGGAATTCGTTCCGGCGGAATGACTTTAAACCAATCGCTTTCACAATTTCTTTTAGAGCGTTCCATCAGAAATCTATAAAAAATTGTGCATTGGTTCAATTTTCATTCCGCCGGAACGAATTCCGGTCCATGGGAGGCCAGCCTTACAATATTGCTCCTAGTTTATAGGGTTAAATTCAGAAAACTGATTGATTTGGGAAGATAAAATCAGTTCTAAGTCAACACAGCACATGCAAAATTTCTTGATGATTTTCATTTTCAAAATACTATAGAGGCTTTAATATTCCATCGATTTCCATAAAACTTTACCAAAAGATACTTCAATTACCATACATTATGACTGAGATTTTCAAATAACTCAATTGTGAAGGTGAGTTTTGTCCACTTTTGTATGCCTCCCGGCCCACTGTGCACAGTAGGGAATCGTAGGTGTAAATGCACGAGTTTTGTGGTTGATATTTGGATATCCAGATGATTTGGCTGTTGAATTATCGCTGTGGCTGCTACTACTGAGTGAGTAGCTGTAACAGCTAACAAATAGCTCCCTCAGCTAAATTTTAGCTATTCACTGTGAAAAGTCTGACTAAAAGTGGCTGCATCTTACTAGAAAACTTCACTGAAATTCAGTGTTTTCCATTGTCTCGGCATTTGTTTTGGATGCTTACTTTCAGCTGAAATAGGACTAGTTTTGGCTGCATGTTAAAATAAGCCGATATTAAGGTTGGAAGTGAGTTTAAGTGATAACTTATCATCTTTTTCTGTGCACTATTCAAGGATCATTCTCGTCACGGAGGAAAGTAAATATGAATGAGTATAAAAAACCTAATACTGGGTGCCATCCTTTTCATTAGATATATGAGGATAAGCACCTAGACTGTGGCACTTAGGTACCAGTCTTCAATAACTTTTAACATATTTGTTTATTCATGATAATCTGGTTTGATACTCCTAAATAAATGGACATTACAGACTGCAATAAAGTCTGTCGAATAGTATGATTTGTATGATCCATTTTTCTCCATGTTTGAAATAAACCAAAGTACACAGACAGAATTTTGTTGCATCTTTGAAATTGAAACAATGGGACGATGTTTCATTCAAACACCGAAATATCACTTTGAATAATAGAGACCATGCAAACCGAGAATGTAGTTTCAGCGGACAGTGAAATACCCAATGAGACATGTCAGTACCTTCATATCGAAAACAATTGTATTACCAGCATCAAATACTATTCATATTACAAACGCGAACAGGGATTTAACAGTATGAACTGATCATGCTGTCAGTTTGGAGGACAAATACGCTAGTTAACCCAATGGGGAGTAAATATATTGATGTTCCTCCTGTATTCAGAAAAATGTACTTTTATTCCAGAAATGAGGAACAATTGAATGTATTTTCATGAACTCCTGGTTCAACCAACTATCCCTATATCCTAGTGCTTATACTTTTCTGCTTATGACATCTGAAATAAATGTATTGATTTCAAAAATGTGTTCTCACCTCCAGAAGAAAATCAAATACGAGATGAATTTATATCATATTAGATTATATTGAATTATATTCACAGAGAAAAATTTCCTGTAAAATTTACCTCATGTGCAATAAACATAGGGATAACATTGAATTGCTGTAATTTATACCGCAATTTATGTGACCACTGCAGGAATTTTCATTTTTATCGGAGACTTTGATTGATTGAACATGAATTTCGGTATATTTTATAACAAGTTAATGCTGTCCCTATAATTACAGCAATTTTCTCTCTGTGTTGAATGAAATTATATTATATCACATGATATGTTATGTTACGATATATTAATCTCTTATGTTTTTGGACAAATTGCAAGTGCAGAACAACGTGGAAGCACCCAATTATATTATATTTACATATGAATATTACCATGAATAATTCCGCATGAATGAAATATGGTGAAGAATTCTTAATTATCTGCAAACCTCTCACTCAATCTGTACTAAATAGGTTGCCATGAATTGACCTGGCATATGGAGCATACCCAAACTATACACTATTTTCAAAATCAATGTATAAACACATCACCCACTTTAAAAATTCTATCGAATCCCTTCAAATTTAATACAAAATTTACAATGGTAAATACCCTATCGCAGTGGTTAAAACTCGTTGAAATCTATTGAAACTGGTTAAATTGTTTAGATTTCACGGGAATCCAATAGCTTCGAATGGTCATTTGGCGTTGCAAAGTTCGTATCAAATTTGATTAAACAATGAGTTACAATGGAGTCTGGAGTAGAGGGTCTGTTACATCAAAATAATCGTACAGATGTTTGTTTCATTTCCTTTCACATTTGGGAATAAAAAACAAGGAATGAAAAATCAACGATAATGGGACGATATATTCACTGTTAAAAAAATCTGTCTTAAACTTAACAATAATATTATGAAGTTTTTTACATAAACATTTTATCAAATTTCATACGAAATTTTGTATGAAATTTCATATTTTTATATTAAATTTCATGTTTTCATATTAAATTTAATAATCGTTCTTAAATTTAATATAGAAATATTAAATATTTCGTATGAAATTTAATAAAATGTTTATGTAAAAAACTTCATAATATTATTGTTGAGTTTAAGACAGATTTTTCTAACAGTGTTCATACTGAAGTTTGATTAATAAACACGGGATCAAAATTACGAGAATGACATATGCGTACTTTATAGCACGCTTGTTCCTCGTCATCATTCACACCGATTAATTCTGATCCAACGTAATTACTTGCAATGAAATATTACGTTGTGAGTTTATGTGAACAGTACAGCGTGAATACATTGGTTTTCATTTTAGATGTATGTCGCATGTGGAATAATTTCGTGTTCTATCCTCGAACAATATATCCCGTGAAACACACATACATAGTGCGAAGATTTCACAGAGAACTCCTAATGAATTCTTCTTGTGCTGCGAATAAGTTTATAAGGGTCTTCCAATGGGGCTTGAGTACCAAAAGGTCAGGAAGGGAGGAAGTCGAATTTTACGTGAACTCTCTTCAGAAGATACGTATTTTATACAAATTCCAAGTGAATGATAATAAACTACATATCTGAGATTGCGTTTTGTCGAAAACTCTGAATTTCTTATTGGAATTGTAAAATTTTTTTTACGTTTGGAGATTGAAATCTGACAATTTTAGTTTTTGCCCCTCAGAAATCATTGAGAAATTCAAAGTTTCCGGCAATACGCGATGTACAGTGGGTGGCCAAATTATTAGGCCACAATTGAGATTATTGAGATTACTCCAAAGTTGAATATCTCAGTGAAAAATTATCATAAAGAAACAAATGAATACGCAATTTCAAGGGCAAAGTCTACTCTTTGAGCATCATTTGACCTCTTTGGTCTATCATGTTTGCCCGACAACCTACATCGCATTAAGTATGAGCATTTTGCTCGATATTTCCTCAGTTTTTCAAACAGAAGGAGCTCGCAGGAAGATTAAAACATGGAAACACGAAAATAAACATTTTGTAGAGAATTTCCTCAGCTCCAAAACGCTTTTTTTATTTTCCTGGTAGAGTCATTTTCAGCGGAGTTATGTCATGTTTTATGACTTGTAATTTGGAGACGGTTAAGGGAACAAAAAATTTCCTTGGAGGAAAAAGTTTAGTTTTGCTATGTATTATACGAAAAAAAAAAAAAACTTCGAGAGGTTTTTGATTGCTTTCAAAAGTATTTTCTGCGTATAATACATCTTAAAACAAAACTTTTTCCTCCAAGGAAATTTTTTGTTCCCTTAACCGTCTCAAAATTACAAGTCATAAAACATGACATAACTCCGCTAAAAATGACTCTACCAGGAAAATAAAAAAAGCGTTTTGGAGCTGAGGAAATTCTCTACAAAATGTTTATTTTCGTGTTTCCATGTTTTAATCTTCCTGCGAGCTCCTTCTGTTTGAAAAACTGAGGAAATATCGAGCAAAATGCTCATACTTAATGCGATGTAGGTTGTCGGGCAAACATGATAGACCAAAGAGGTCAAATGATGCTCAAAGAGTAGACTTTGCCCTTGAAATTGCATATTCATTTGTTTCCTTACGATAATTTTTCACTGAGATATTCAACTTTGGAGTAATCTCAATAATCTCAATTGTGGCCTAGTAATTTGGCCACCCACTGTAGTTTTCTCATTAACTGCTGCAAATTGGTATCAATTACGTGCCTTTTCAAAAAACTTCGTGCAAAACTTGATTCCCTCCTTGCTCCATTTTTTGATGTTCAAAGCGCCTAACAAACCTCTCGAGAACAATGGGGAAAAACATCTTAAGCCTCAATAAAAGTGACAAATGTCGACCAGGGAAAGATTAATTCAAATCTAATGAATTAGATCCAAGAAGATCTGAAAAATGGAAGAATCCGAGCTGGCTTAGATCTATTTGAATATATGGAGATCTGATTAATTTTTCCCAAAAATACTGAATTCTCAGAAACAATATAAAAGTGGAGGAAATAGGCAGTCAATCCACGCAAATCGCAATTTATTGACATAAAATCTCCATTGACTTATTAGATCTACGTAGATCTAACTAGATCTATTCAGGTCTAAATAAATCTACATTTTTCATTGTTTAGATCTAGCGAGATCTAATTGGATCTACGTGAATCTGAATCATTTTGTCCCGGGGAATCAAATCAATAATCTCGAAACATCATAGTAGGAATGAATAGCAGGTGTCTGAACTTTTCATACCTTGAACGGAGTGAAATTTCACTGTTTGTTATGGACAGTGAGTCTACTAAGAAATTATTGAGGCTGAATTGGAATCCACCTACATTTTGTAGTTACAGTAGCTATATTATCACTATAACAATTATGTGAATAGTAATAATATATCACACTGAGAGAAAAAGTAGTGAATTGATGATGATAGTTGAAATATGAATATTTAGTCATGGTAAACGTAACTAATCTAATTATTAATTTGCACAATTAATATTCTCAGATCTTCATTTTGAACTGACATCATATTCTCAATGTTTTAGTGTAGTATATAAATTTTTGGCATATTTTAGATGCAATCTATGTCAAAAGTAGAGGGTATTCTTGATTTTAAAATTTTATTTTCTCGTTGAAATTTATTTTGTTTATAATTCAAAGACGAAGCCTCCCACAGTATTTCGCCAAAGGAAGATTTGCTTAATTTTGCTTTGACAATCACGTACCGAAAGAATAGAGTTGGTCTAACATCTTATTGAAACTTGAGCCAATTGTTTCATTACATATTACGCAATATGAGGTTTATTTAAAACCCATACAACACAAAATTTCCACCTGTATTCATATAGAATTCTTTATGCATTCTCAGAATCCAAAGAGTATTGAATATAAATTCTCTCTGAACTGTATTGCTGTCTAGGGGTTTTTAGAACATGATCTGAAACACTGAAAAAATGCTATACGGAGAGATATTCTAAATAAACTCACGCATTTTCGCGTACATTATTCACAAAAAATTGATTTGAGTCCTAGCGCTTGTGTCACATTAATGCAATTATTATTATTTGTGTTAGGAAATCGATCTTTTGAAATTGATATTCAATTACTGAATCCATTAGAATTTCACCTTTCTTACTGCACGATATTGGTTGATCAAGACTATTATATTTCAATGAATAAGGATCGAAATATTTGACAGGCATAATGGTGAAATATTACTAAACTACTTAGTGAAGATTCGTTCAACCGAATTTACATACTTCTTTATATTGTAAAGTGACGGACAATATTTTATTGCGTAGCTTATATTCCAATGTATATAAAATAATCGTTTTTTCTCTTAATATCGCGTGGTATATTAGATATGGGATGATTATAATTGATCAGAAAGGAACGTTTATCTAAAATCCCCATGTGTCACTCAATTATCATACTGTTCAATAACTGTGACTGGAATTTTGGTAATGTTTATATAATCTCTTCTCTCAGTGTACACTCTGCAGTAGTCAGATTTATTATCATTCATAGTTGAGTCCTTTTCCAACTATTCCAATGACAAATCTGACTATTTTTTTCTGTGAGTGCATTTTACGTGTTGTATTCATATCATTTTCACACGTCAACAAAATATTCAGCCGGCTCGTATTTATCAATGGAATTCCCTTCTCTCAACCGAGTACTTCTCTGAGTGTAACCTCAGAGTACTGTACTTATACATACAACCATGGAAGAGGAACCTAGGAATCTTCAGCGAAGATATATCATTCACTTTGGGATTTGATGAATTCCAAATCTGCACCCCTAGCTTTGTCCAATATGGATGGATAAAATGATGAAATCAGTCACTTGGAATTACGCGGAAGCACTATGAAGTAAGACATTAATGCCAACTGAAATATGGATATTCTCAAATCGATAATCATGCATTCGGAGGATGAAGAGAAATTCTGAAATTGACAGGTTAAAATCCATAGGGGAATCAATTGATACTTTGATTAATTAAATTGCGAAAATACAAGACAACATTCCGTGATTCTCATGTATAGATTTATTTTCAGCGAGTTTAAATTTATTAGAAATCGTATATTTCATTGAAGTTTCACGCTTTCGCTTACAACGTCAAACGAAATTCGTAGTAAAATATTGGAATCGAACATAAATGAACTAACTGAAAACTGTGGTGCATTTATCAATATTATAGATTGCATCACACTGTGTGCAGAATGGTATCGTAGCATATGAGGTCAAAAAAACCTGTCAAATTGTAATACTGTATATCCACTATCATATGATGTCAATATATATAGGGTGAGTAAGAAAAGTCTTGGCCTGAAGAAAAATACTGCAAACTGAAGTGTGTTCAAATTGACCACAGGAACACGGATAAACCTTGTATAATAACACTTTTTATCCGTGTTTACACATATTATCCGTGTTCTTGTAGTCAATTTTGACACACTTGAATTTGCAATGAAGCTGTAGTAACTTCTGAGAGGATGTCCATGGTTTTTTTTCATATAAGGAAAAGATATCTACGCAGATCTATTCAAATCTCGGTGGATTTGAAGAATGTGAATTTACGATATAGATATAGATTCATGTGAACAAACATCTTATGTGAATGAATCTAAATTCATATGCATCAGCATGAAATATCGTTGAAAACAATCAACCACAAGTAGATTTTGAGAAGACTTCTTTCTCATTTTTCAAATCTACCTAATCTGAAACTTTTGTCAATTACGTACATGGTTTCGATTTCATGTACATGGATACCCAATAATCATAACATCTACAATTTCTCCAAAACTGTCGCGTAACCCTGGTCAAACGAAACCATTAATTCTCGCCAAATCTAATTGAGTCTTGTACAATTTTTTGACCAAATCTTATTTAAGTATTTGTCAATGAGATTTAATGAGATCAATGTATTCTTCCAATGTGATTCTGATTGAATCTTATAAAATGTTCTGACCAAATCCCATTAAATTTCATTTCATTAGATTCTATGGATTTTTTTAACCAGGGAAGACATTCTTTAGATACTATCCAAGTATTATGCTGTGAAAGATGTTTAATAAATATCTAAAAGATGCCTCACTCGACATTTTTAGTGAACTTTTACATGTTATGCTTACGGAGTATTTACTCAGACAGCACGAAAGTTCAGGAAAAGTTTATAATGAATACCTTTGGGACTATGAGTCTTGTTACAGAATTCTTCATGAATACATCAGGAGCTGCTGTGCTGTCTGGGTAACGTACGAAAACATGGAACCACCAAATATACTGCCGTGCTTAGGCCAAAGGCAGTGAATTTTTGAAGTCAGAAAATATATCAATATCCAAAAAATACATTCGCATCAAAATCAATAGAATGCAGTAACTTTTACTTGAGCACGTCAGTATAGTTTCGTATTGAAATACATTGAATTTTACGTAAAATATGTATGAAACTCAATTCAATGCATGTCTAAAAATAACTTGCAGCAAAGACGTAAAAATTCATGTTTGTTTAACAATTCTAACGAGCTCAGCCCAGCAAACACGACTGCTGGCGTTTCAAAGGGCCAGTGACGGCTTTTCAACGGCATTGCCGGACCATTGAAGCACCAGTAATCATTGTTTGTAGGGAGTCCTTGATTCAAAATCCAAAAATAGCAATATAGTACAGCCTTTGTCATTTATGAAGCATTTGGAGAACTGTATGTACTCCGTAGGGGAAAGGCATGCAGGTTGGACCGTGTTTTGTTCTTGACTTATAAGATTAGAACAGGAAATTATTTGATCAATATGTATATACCACTGAAAAGTGACAACCGCCAGCTGTATCCCGTGATAGAAAGCTTCTTGATTGCTTTGAAATACTGCGGAATACAAGCGATTTTCTGAAGTTGGAAAAAATTGGTTAAAAAAAAGTAAGCATGCAAGTTGGGCCACTTCTGAAAATTCGCTGAAAAGGTAGAGGAATGCATTCTATACATCAGGTATGGAATTTGTAGCCGATATTTATTAATTTCGAATAGTTTTAACATTGGAATAATGGAATATCACTTACAAAAATGAAATCATAATCACTGATCCCATGGTCTGTCTTTCTCTCCCTTTGGCATCCCATTCTAAAATAGAAAAATCACCGAATACCTGAGATTACATCCAATGTAAACACTATTCTGATCATCAAAGATGATCGAAATGGTGTTTGAATCCTTATAATGACAAGAAAAACTAGTGGCCCAACTTGCATGTTTTGGGTGGCCCAATCTACATATTCAATGCAACTTTGCAATTGCAAGAGCATTATTCTAATTTCACAATACGATCGAAATATGTTTCGTGCGATTCAAAGAAATTCAGAAAAAAACATAATAGATTGAATTACCTTCATCAATCAATGAACACTATCCTCTTTGTACGAAATGAAATAAATTGGAATAAAACTTTTTTGCACGTTTTTCCACTTGCCTTCTCGAATACTCATGAGAGGTGTCTGTTTTTGCATTCTATGCACATGAAAAGTTAACATATGATAAGACTCGACTTCAATCGTCATGAAATCAGAGTTTCCAACGGTTAAAAATACAAAAAACTCCCTGGCCTAACCTGCATGCTTCTCCCCTACGTTATTTGGATTGTATACTTTTCTAGAAAAAGGAATATCTTCTGGGATATCATGTACTCGGTGTTTGTTTTATGTACGTTTGTGTCATTCTTTTGTGGTTTTTATGAACACTTGAATACTCAAATGCTCTTGATTCTCAATTCACTTCACATGCAGTAATTCGATCCCAAGTCAATGGATTATGCAACGTTCAGTACATTCTGTGTGGTGATGAACAAAATTCGTATATCTTCATATAACTACGCATATACCTAATATAATTAAACTAGATCCGTGGGAGTGGAAGCATTCCACATCTTAGAATTCTACATCTCCATATGGACTCAACCCTTCTCAATGCTGTTTCAAAGTGATTGTGTTGTTTTGTGACAATCTGATTTTTGTTTCAAGTAACTTGTAACTTTGGTACTCGAATTCTCTGCTTGCTCATTCGCTAAACTTGTTCCATGGATGAATTGAATTATGATATCCTATATCTGATATTCTGTCATGAAGTTGGGATTTATAAACTTCCAGTGAACACACGGAAAGACCGACATTATGGATATTTAGAGAGAATGACAAGTCAATTCAGGGATGAAGAGCATCGTTGGACAATGTTTGTAGTGAATTTATCATTAGTTGATAGTTTCATTGTGCGAAATAACAATAAAACTATCAACTGTCCCACACGTCACAACAGTTCAGAAAGGGTTCATAATGAGTAAGCTTTTGACTGAAAGTATTCAAAATAGATCCATTATGCACCCTTCTCCTACACTGTTAAAAATTTCTAGACAAAACTTCAAATACACGTAACGGAAGCAATTTCCAATCACGTAACTGAAAAATTAAGTTACATGTGTATGAAATTTCAGTTACGAAAATATACATAAATCTGTAATAAAATGTAGTAAAAATTTGAAAATTCAATCACGTGTAAATGAATTCTCAATTCAAATACCAAGAATTGGAAATTTCAGTTACGGATGTAATTGGAAAAGTTATGAAATTTCAAAACATTTTTAACAGTGTAAATAACATTTAAGCTTGCCATAAGCTTGTCAGACTTGTCATTCCCCAATCAGAAAAATCCGAATTATGCCAATGTTGACGACAGGTGCAGTACATTGCCAGTATTGGGTCTTCAACATTTGGCCAACACGTACGGGATCAGTACTGGATACATAAAAATACAGTACTCACTGTAAAAAAATTTCACCGGAAAATTCCAGTACATGTACTGGAAGTCATTAACCTGTACATGTACCGGAAAATTTCAGCACATTTGTACTGCAAAAATTCAGTGCAAACGTTATGGAATTTCCGCATCAAAACTGGAAATTTTCTGAGCCTCGGTACTGGAATTTTTCAGTACACGAGCTGGACTTTTCCAGGACATGTACTGGAAAATTAATGCTGAAAATATCCATGAAAATTGAAAAAAAATTGCTCACGCAAAGTGATTTTGCAGGGTCCTTGTGTTCCAAGATGATTGAGAAACTTTTGATCGTTCATTTGGATGGACAGAAACTCATGTCTACCTAACAGGATTTGAACCCACACTTTTCTACCTGCCTACCAACTGAAACCTAAGACCTAACCGATGAGCTATAGCGCGACATGTTGGAAGGCCAGCTTGGGTTACTACATATGCTTCATATCTAGAACACAAGAGGATAAGTCTTGGAAAAACCTCATATATCAATTTCATTGGCTACAATTACAATTATTATTCAAAATCTCAATCAGGAAATTTTTAATATAAAGACTTGAAATTTTTCCTGCCAGAAATGACGAAGTCCAATAGAAGTGGAAAATTTCAGTGCAACAGTGATTAAATTCCGTTGCATAGCAACTGGAAAATTCCATCACACGACCTGAAAATTGCAGTTCAAAACCTGTATAATTCAATTGCATAGTAACTGGAAAATTCCATCACAAAACCTGAGAATTGCAGTTAAAAACCTGTATAATTCCAGTATACCAACGATTAGGTTTTTTTTTCTAAATTCCAAATTTTTTCTCAAGTCCTTTTTGAGGGAATATTTTTTTTTGGTGCACAAGAACTATAAAATTGTAGTACGAGCCGGTAAAATTTTCGCGAAATCATGGCAAAATTTCAGTACATCATCTCAAACTTGAAAATTCCAGTACAATGACTGAATTTTCAGTTATGCTTGGTAAATTTTCAGTAACGTAACAACAAAATCTCTGTACATGTACTGGAATATCCATATTCCAGTACTAGCACTGGAAATTTCCAGTCCAGTTGCACAGTAAATTTCCAGTTTTTTTTTACAGTGTATGCCTGTACGGATGAACCAGCACTGAGAGCTTAATACCGGCCAGGTACTGATCCAGTACAGGCACTGCACTGATTGTGAATAATAGTATTAGTACACAGTGAAAAGTGAAACTTAAAGTGATCCCGAATATCAGCTTGAAAATGCAGCCAAAAGTAGCGCCTATTCCAACTGAAACTCAGTCTTTTCCATTGCTTGCTTTCAGTTGGAATAGGCGCTACTTTTGGCTGCATTTTCAAGCTGATATTCGGGATCCCCAGTACAGAAAAGCGTTATCATCCCAGACAAATGCCAGTACCGTGCCAGTCTTGACCAGTACTGGTACAGTACTGCGCCTGTTGTGAATTTCTGGTTGGGTCGATTGTTTTTGACTTGTTATTGACAACTTTGTCAGTGTAAGGTTGCTACAACTCTGCTACAAGAGATTTGCAAGCTTGTAACGTTGTCGTGTGTCAACTAGGAAGCTTACGTCGACCTTGTCACGGACTTGCCTGACAACATTGCAGCAAGATTGAATTTCTATCTGGGCCTGAACTGTTGCACCATCCCTGCTTCGAAAATCGAATTTAAACTTCTCAACTCGCCAATCAGTTTGAATCAGATTTTTGTCCAGGAATTGTCTTATTTGATCTCTTTCAAATATAATCGGTTCGAATAAGAAATTTCTATTCAATGGGATATAATCAGTGAATTCGAATGTACATGATCCGAATTTCCTGATTATATCCTATTGAGTGGAAAATTCCTGGACAAAAATCTAATTCATACCCACACAGCATTTCAGTTCCAAAAGATATCTCAAGCCAATTTTAAGAAGTCTTATGCAACATGAAAATATATCTTTAAGAGATCTAAAACAGTCCTCACTTCTAGAAGATTTATATAAGATGTCTAAAAGATATAATCTCGGAAGAAAAGTTTTAGATCTTTCAAAAGATATCTTTTAGACGTCTTTTAAAAATAAGAACTGTTTTAGACATCTCAAGGATATCTTTCCATAAGACTTCTTCAACTTTTCTGAACAGTTCCTCAAGATATCTTGAAGACCGAAAGTGCTGTATGGGTACTGATTGACCAGTTAATAGGTTTGAATCGGATCTTTTAAGCAGGGATGTGGGATTAGTATATTCACTATAAACTTCAAATAAACTTACCACCAATAATCTTCAGCGATGTTATTTTTCCTAAATTGACAGTCATTTTTCTGAGAATTGATAGTTTTGGTTTCTCCGTGTGAGTTGTGCTTTATTTTCCTCGAAACTTATGTTTTCGAATTTCGAATAGGTACTATATAGAATGTAGAATTCTTCACAATTCTGTACAATTACTTACCTCGAAGACAATGTCTTTTCATCAAAATTACAAGCTCCACAACTCCTCCTGTAGAGAAGAAAAAGAAAATTAATGATGGGGACAATCTTCATTATACTCAGTATTTTTATATCATGGATTATTTTCATTCCCATCCATGAATCAGATCTGGTCGAAGTATAATTCATATCTACAACCGCATCGAAACAGTGATACATTTTTTTGTATCGGGCGTGGGATGAATTCAATTGTCACGTAGAGAATGAAACAGATTGTGCTACAGACTAACTATTACGGAAAGGGTCATGAAAAATGTTTTTATTACACATTGCATTTCATGATTTGATTCTTCGAAAGAAGAGTAACCGCGGAGAAATTGTTCTCCCTGTTGTTCTACGAGCAATAAAATGTATTTTATTAGACTGTAGAGCCATTAGGTAAACCGCGGCTGAATTCAATATAAACTACTGTACCTTCGCAATATATCTTGAGAGAATTATTTCCAAAGTCAAGAGTAATCAATCTATTTCCATCTGGAGTAGATAACGTCGTTCATTATATTCTACACGAAATTTTCGGATTCGTTTGAACGCAATGAATTTCTGCATATAGCACCTTCGAAAACGCTTTGAGGATAACAGAACATGAGGGTGTTTGAAATGATGATAGTACGTTAGATTTGAATCATCAGAAATTTTATATATATTTAACACTAGAACGACGGTAGCGGTCAAATTGACCGCTGAGCTTTTTTTCATGTTTTATTTTATGCATGTAATTGAATTAACTGGCATAAATTGTCGACGTTTTCTGACACTTCATGAATCAGGTTGAATGTTCCTAAAAGGAATTTTCAGAAATTTCGGCGACGGTTTGAAATTTTGAAGGGTGTATCAGGAGGTGAAATTCACTCCGTCGTTTTAGTGTTAAAAAGATATCATAAGAGTGTGTGTTTTTATAGGCCGCAACGTAATAAGAGTCACTGCAATTCGAGTAACTGATAGCACAGATGTGGTCACCTTTACAATTTTGTGGTGCGCGCAACCGAATGGTTTTTTCCATTTACTGTCGGGAATTGTGGCAAATTTTTGAAACCGTCCCATTCAGAAATGCTAGATGATAATTGAAATATTTCTTCACTCATTGATACTCGATCAGAGAATAACACAAAAATCAGACGTTCAAATCGGTTACACAAAAAACGAATCGAAAATTCAAACTCACAAAATCAGGTAAATCATCGGCATTTATCTTCCTTGAATCAATTGTTGGGACCTGAAAACATCGTTTGAAGGGTGTAATGCAAGAATTTTGGGTCTTTGATAGCTGAATATCTCGTCATTCGATAAACGATTCAAACTTCAGCAACATAAAATCAGTGAATCTTGTATTGCATAATCGCCGATCAAATATCGGGACCACAGTTAACATAACTGGATGTCGTCATCAGATGATGGAAGATTGTAGGCGAATTTGCCAAAAACAGAAAACAAAGATATCGAATTCGGAATAATTCTTAGATGGAACAATATGTATCTAATTCGGTTCAAGTTTTCGAGAGCGGGCTTCAATCGGGTTCAAGTTGAACCAGTGATCATGTGGGGTGAAAATATAGGCCAATACTAAAACTTTGCGCAAGACTCGCGTCAAAGAACCACATGTGTGCAGTAACAATTGTGCCATTTTTGAGGCAAGTAAGATGATGATGTTATTTTCAATGTTTAGGCTGTATAATGTGAAATGATGACATGGATCTATTAGTGAGCCAATAAGTCAAGCGACGTGAAGGCAACGTAGAAATACTCGCATGAAAATCGATGCTGAGCTGACTTCATTTTGACCAAATGGCTTCTTTTTCCTCCAATTTTTTGGCGAAAAAATGAAGCTTTTGGTCGGAATGGCGTGAATTTTCCCGCGGGAATGTTTAGAAAATTCTTCTCGAACGTCATTGGAATACTTTACTCATTTTTATAATTTCTTCAACGAATGTGAAAGTTCTTTAAAGAGAGATATATTCAAGTAAATTATTTTAATTGTAATAATTTTACACGGAAGAATTTGTGGAAGTTCTAGAGTTAGTTAAATACTCTTAACTGGTATTTATTACCTTTTTCTTCTTCTTGTCTTTCACATCTTTTCTCTTCCTTTCTTTTTCTTTTTGCAGAAAATTTTCTGACCCTTCTTTACTTTATTCTCTGTCGATTTTTGTCTAGAATTTTATATGAAGGGTAATGGTCTGGGATAATTTTTTTGCACATCTTCTTCTGTTGGTTCCGTTAATTTTTTTAATAACGCTTTGAATCTAATTTTTATGTTACGGTCACGTGCATTATGACAATCGTTCTTCTTTGGCACCTCACTCTTTGATGAAGCAGCTCCGCTTATCATGAAGAATTCTGAAATATTGAAATTCTGCACTAAATTTATCATTCTCTAGAAGAATTTCGAGATAGATCATCAATGTTCAACAAATATTACAAAAATTTCTCAATTTTATCAAGTAATTCTCTTGAAAATTTTCTTGAATTTGCAAATAGTTTCTTTGTATGGTACGGGAAATTAGGGCCAAGTAGGTAATTGTAAATTTATGAAGAATTATTAGCAAAAAATGTTGTCAATCTAAAATAATACATGTGCACGAAGTTTATAGACACGCTGTTAGAAAAATCAATAAAAAACTTCATAACACGGATATGAAGTTTCTTTACGTGTCAGTGTTACGAAATTTTGCATTACATCAACACATGTGGCGATATCTTGCAATATCATTGTTAAAAAATCTAGAATCATTCTTGATACAAAATGATATACCGCGACTTGTTATGAAATTTGGTTTTTAATAGTGTATAACTTCATATATGGATATTTAAACTATACTATATCACAATCATTTTCACTCCAGTCACTCTTTAGGTCTTGCAAGGCCTCACCAAGCCCTTCAGAGGAACTTGCAGGGCTCAGTAAAGCCTCGTAATAGCCCAGAGACTCATTAGATTGATTTCTGTCAGAGCAGCGATAGATAGATTCCGCAATGATAGCGAAACTCCAACAACCAACCGACACAAGACGCGGATCAAAATCTGTAAGGCTGTATCTTGTTCTTCAGTCTCCGGAATTGTCATTCTGGGCACTGGAACTGTTGAATTTAGAAGATCTAAGATTGTGTTCAATTCGGTACCTTACACAAACTGCCAATAAATTTGATGTATTTTGAAACGATAAATCCGAGTACACATTTCATTTCAAACAAAATACAGTCTGGGATGTTGAACGAAAAAATTAAGAATTGCATTCCATCGGATATTGGATTAATTAAATGCTACGACATTTTCAATAACTGAATTTCGTCACAACGATAAATATGTTCCTTCCATAAGTTTCCTCATTAATTTTTAATAAATATGGTTTATTAAATAATGAAAGGACAAATAGAACTAGTGATGTATCTATTCATTCATGAGGGATGGCAATTAATTATAATTAATCTATTAATTAAAGATAATCATCTACATATGCAATATGATTTTTATAATAATATCGATATATCTATATGAAGAAGAAGATCAGAGTTGAATGATGACAACACCTCTCAATAAGAATACTCAATAGAATGGAAAAGAGGATGAGCGTTCTTATTGATAGATTCAACTGTATTCTTTTCACAAGTGGCCGGTAATGCTTCTTCGGAACCATCAGAGACCCATTAAACACCAGCAGTCATTATTTGTAGGAACTGTGAATAAGAACGGCTAGAGATGTATACTGATTTGAAACAGTGTTTCACAGCGTTCATCACTGTGAAAAATAGCGACAATCACTGCGATGGACATCACTGGAAAAAGGGATCCGTGTGAAAACGGTCACCAAGAAAAATTTCATTTCTCACGTGCGTGAGCATTGTGACAAACATTAACCGCAACGGTGTTGTTCTCTCCGTGCAAATAAAAGGGAGAACATGTATCTAGTTGAAAAATCCTTCAAGCAGCATATGCATTTCTTGTTGTATTTATACTTCGGTCAGGAGAATGAGAAAAAGTACGCATTTAGGAAATTGCCTGAAGTGAGTTGAAACAAGCACATGGGAGTAAATTACATCGCGAAATTACTTCTTCAGCTGCGATGATTTTAAATGTATAGGAATATCAAGATTACTTTGAAATGGAAGAATTAGCTCCAAAGGCGAATACTCACTCATAATGCCAATGGAAAAATAAGATCTTGTTCTTATACGTTGTAGACTAGTACAAGTCAGGTACGTGGGTATATTATTTGTACAGCGGAATTGATTGGAAAAGTGTTTCAATTTCCCAACTTTGGATTGAGGATAAGCATATTGGAATTTTTATTGAAATATTATAATGGAAAGAGGTTGTATCTTCAAGTGTATGAATATTTCGTACTCTATACATTTCTTGGAGTGAAAATCCACTTCTAAAGCGTGAAAATCCCGCAAGTCCAACAACAATGAGATTCCACTCCTAAAGAGTGAGTTTTCACTCTATCACACAGTGGGCTAGATCGTCATCGTAGCGCGGATTGATTCAAAAAAATGAATGTTCATATTTGGTCCAGTTGTATTTCGTATTTGAAGATATGCACTTCATGAAAATAATAAACAATCACGAATCAATAGTTTCTATGACTACGTATGATCATAAAAACCTGCTCACACATTTCATGATTGGATGAATTTCGTTCGGCCTTTGTAATTTGTTTATTGAAATCAGCATTTATTGAATATATGAGAGTGTGATTCAGTGAAATTCATCATGACTGATGTTACTCGAGGTAAGATGAGCTTTGTTTCATTTGATTCGATCTCTACTTCCCAGATGAACACCTCACAGAAACGTGTTACTTTTTCATCATAATGTCAACCTTTTCTGAAGAGTACAAAGAAGTGCAAATGTTCGCAGACATTGAGACTATTTTTTTCAAGTCACTTATAGTTTGAACTTCAATTTGGGAATTGGATCAGGTGCGCAAAGCTGCTCCCCTAAGTTCTAAATCTTCGAGCACTGAAGAAAATATTAAATTTTGAACATTTATTTTTTCCAATTAATTTGCGCTACAATGACGATCTAGCTCACTGTGCATCAGAGTGAATTTTCACTCCCACACAGTGAGAGGTCCACTCTTTTAAAAGGGTGAGATTTCACTCTTCAAAGCGAGTTGAAATATTACTTTTATAAAGTGAAAATTCCCTCTTTAGGAGTGGAATCTCTCTCTTGTTGAACTTATTTCCACCCTTCAAGAGTGAATTTTCCACCGCAAGGAATTTAAAGAGTAGTGTATTCTGTAATAACTTGACCCAGAATCATGATACACTGAGAAAACAGCAACGTGGTCATAGCAACTATGCTCGCATGGTCAAAGATTGATGGTTGCAGTAACTTGAAATTTGATTATGATAACCAGGAAAACAAAACAAAATCACATAAATTTGGTTATGGCAACAACATCAAATGGTCGAAGCCAAGATCAACTACGTTCTTTGGTTATAAGAACCAGATTTTTCTCTGAGTGCACATATTGAACGATGGTAGGCAATTTTTGTTGATACGTACAATACAATTATCCTGGTGTATACATAAACAAGGGGATATTTGGAAGCCTCTGTATAGTAAATATTTGGTGACCTGCAAACAATTTTTGTTCCAATGGATACATTCAAAAAACAACCCAAAACTAGGTAAAACGGATAAGAATTCGGTTTCATGTTAGTTACATATTGGTTCAACACACGAAAAAACAAAAGTAGTTAAGACAACTGAAAAAATGGGTCCATATGCGCTTACAAGTTGAATAGTTACTCCAACCAACTAGTTAGTTGTTTGAACTAATCAGTCATAATAACAATGTGTATAGTTGAAACAACTAATTAGTGAGTTGGAATAAGTATTCAACTTGTAAGCGCATATGGACTCATTTAGTCAGTTGTTTCAAGTACTCCTTTTTTTCCCTGCAGTCTGATGAACTTGTTTCGACTGGAAGGTAGTTGGTCCAGCTGGATTATGTGCAATACAAGAACCCCAGTTATGTCAAACTAGGATGATTCTCACTGAAGTAAGTTGGTTTTTTTATAAAAGGAATATTTGATCAACGTGAAACCAACACGGAGCAAATGGAAACCATAACCAAACTTTACTCGGTACTTATTATAGTCGGTTTTTTTCAGTGAGATATAGTTTTTGAATAATATATCATTATAAACATGATATAACCCTAGTATATATGTCCTATAGGACTGACACTGGATCAGCACCGGCCCCATTGGGCCAAGACTGGGCCGAAATGGGGGCAAAATGCATACACGCTGGGGGATGATCAAATGACATGTGATCAATTTCACTATCAAAATACTGGATTCCATTCCAATTCTTTGCTTCTGGGAATAATATATATATATTTAATAACCTGAAAGCGTTACGTACACTTTACTTCTCCTTAGTGAGGCCTCATTTGGAGTATGCATCCCAAATTTGGTCCCCCTATCTTATCAAAGACTCGACCTTGTTGGAGAGGGTTCAACATAGATTCTTGCGCTTTGCAGCTTATCGGATTGGTTGTCCTATGAACCCGAATTCTCATGATTATACTGCTATTATGCGCAGACTCAATATCTCGACGCTGGAATCACGAAGGTTGTTCGATGATCTATTTTTTCTGTATAAAATTCTGAATGGAATTATCGATAATGTTGAAGTTCGCAGCCTTATCAATTTCAATGTTCCTAACAGATGTCTTAGATCTCATCAGTTATTTCAAACTATAATGTATAAGTCCAGATTTGGTCACAGTGACCCTTTGAATCGCATTTGTGTCTATGTGAATACTCATAGTATTAAGATAGATTTCTTTGCTCACTCTGTCAATGATTTTCGGAGAGCATGCTCCCAGTTCATAAATAACTAATTTTAGCTATTTTATTGTGAAGTTTCTGGATGTCCTCTTTCTCCCTATTCTAAATGTATGTATTAATTATTCTTTGTTTTTTGTTTTCTTTTGTATTTTACTTGGTACACTAATGGGTTCAACCCGTATATGAATGAATAAATAAATATATATACTTATGAGTACTCAGTTGGTGATAAATCTACATTCATAATGATTCTTTATGTTCCATTTTTCCAACGTATAAAATCAAAGGAAGTCATTGTCCACGTAAAAGTTTGAAACACAGCAAAAAAAGCCAAAATGAGCAAAACAATGCTTCGGTTCGTCTCGTAATTTCAGCCCAGCAAACACAACTGCTGGCGTTTCAAAGGGCCAGTGACGGCTCTTCAACGGCATTGCCGAACCATCAGCGGCCCATTGAAACGCCAGTGATCATTGTTTGTAGGGAGAGATAATGATCTATATAATGTAACTATCGAACAAAATACTTTCCCAAGATGAAAAGTTACACTGATTCTTTGAGTTACGAATAAGTATATACGTATGTATATTCTGAAATCGACAAACACCAAAGAACCGGAACACGTATCTATGAATCAATATATTTCACGGAAACAGCAACATATGAAAATATGTATCCAGATAACATTCCGTGCACGTGCCACATTCGCTAAAGTCATCAGTAATAGATAATTTAGCGATAGCGGATATCGATATATCTGCTGACGACAAAAGTTGGAATTCAATGAATTATTATTCTTGTTGGTTACATCGATCAATCTATGTTTTGTAATGATTAAATTCGAAATATTCTCCTTTATATGGTATAATGAGATTATTGATGTTTCAAACTATCAGTAGCCATTTTCAACCAACAGGATGAATATTCATTGAGAATGAGAATCAAGTCAAAAGTTAACAATACAAAATTTTGATAACACACATAACCCAATCAACATTTCATTCCTCAAGATGTGGCTAAGATGCTTCATGTGACACTCTTGAATATCTGATATTTTAACGAATCTTGAGATATCTCAAATATACCTTACATTTCTTAACACCTCCACGTGTCGCATTAGACATCTTAAACATATCTTAAGAAATGAAATGTTTATCGGGAATTTTGTATTGATACATATATGGATCCCTGCACTGAGAAAAGAGTGTTCCAAATTCAAACAATTAGATTTGTTAACTATTAATAGATCTCATTTGATCCAAAGATGATTTGTCACAAACAAATTCTTCTCCGAGTGTGTAGATATATATATATATATATATATATACCTCAGAGAATCGGTGGATCGGTGGACGGAGCCAATGATCGGTAAATTTCTCCGTTGCCTTCGTGTCGCTTTTCCATCAACCCACCGTTCTTCTGCCAATCGACCTTACCCACCGATTCTCTTCCTCAATTCTACGTGGAAGCGATGTACTCTATCGACAACGGTGCTGCACTGGCAGGAGGACGAAACGTTCACACTACTTAAGTGGAATGTAAAGTGGCGACGCTAATCTCTTGCGTACGCTTTGTTAGACTCCTGCAGAGCATCGGACACGTTTTAATTTTGTCCCCAACTGCTTCTCAGAGAATTGTTCAAGTTCTTTTTTCTCATAGTTCATTTCAAAAAGACATAAAATCCATTCTTTCAGTACGTTCAGGCCTTTCACTGGATGACAAAAGCAGAACTTGTAAACAACTTCTCGGAACGTTCGAAGAAAATTTTATCCTATACAGCACCAGATTTCTCAGTAATGTATCATGAACTCATCAGTTGCCAAAGCGGACATAGGGAGGTGTTTGGAGATCATTTGAAAACCTTCTGAAACGTGCCTATGTCCGTTTTAATAATGAAGAAATTCCTGATACATTACTGGAGAACTTGATGCTATGTTGAATGGATGTAACGAGAAAGTCCATCGGAGGAGAAGAGGTTCAATTTTGGAGCTTCATTCACGTTCCCCCGTGTCACGTTCCGAGAAGGTATTCAAAAATGTCTTAAGAGTGTGATTCGAATGTTTTCCAGAGGCTAGTTTCCGTAATAAGTCTCAAACACATTATAAAAACCTCACAGGATGAGTTCGAAGAACTCACTCAAGATATCCAATTGCACCTGAAGTGGAAAGGTTTTCAGTCTTCAAGATATGTCTTCACTGTAAAGAATGTTTATGGGACACTTCACATAAATTTCAGATGGCAATTTAACCTTGCCTCAATGTGTGAGGTAAGCTGGTGAAAAGGTTAACGGAAGGTAGTACTGGTATACTAGTTGGCATACGACAAGGGCACAGTTTAGAAAACCCATGAAGTAGAGTCGTAGCAACCTTACTTTGACAAGCTTATGACAAGCCTACTTGTTACCTGGGGTTATTATGTGAAGTAATTAAAAAATACGCGAATAGGAAGTTTTCCGTAAATATTCGAGAAAATCCTATAAATTTATAGTGGAAATGCCACAAAAATAATACTTTCCATGTATCTTTATGTAAAAATTCTTATACGTGTACGAGATTTCACTCATTTCATCCAAGTATGGAAAATTTCTTTCACATGGACATGGGAAAATTCCTGACATTTTTGCTTCCTCGTTAGAGGGAAGCTTTGTGATCGTTTCGAAGGATCAAAAATTTTTTTGTCTCCAAACCCACAGTTGGAACTCGAGTTGATAGTGGTGTTTTGGCGACCGCATATATCTCCGCTTCCTGTTATCCGATTGCAATGGAACTTATACCACGTTCTAGTGATGATCCGATAGTGGTCCCATATGAGGTTTATCCTAATCGATTGAAGACTGTGGAAAATTTTTGTTTCACGATTCACATTATTTGACAATATTTTGAAAGTATGCCTTCCCCATGTCAGTATCATCCAAATCCCATGAAACTTGGAGTATACTCAGTTTACGGGGGGGGGGGGGGGGGTTAGTTGTATGGTGTGAATTTCAAACAAATCGAAAAACAAAATTTGAAAATTTCGTAAACATCGTTATCATGCGGATAACTTCCGTTCCTATCATCCAATTTCCATTAAATTCTCACCACAGCTTTATGCGGTGAGAATCGCAGTCCTATATAAATTCCAACCTGATTCTCTAAGAAAAACGAGAGAGGGAAAGAAAACATGTATTTTTTTTTCAACACAAACGAGGGAGCCATGTGCCAATTGGCAGAGTTTTTACAATGTTCGTAGGAAACTGAAATGGCTAGAATTAGAGATACGTTTCTGAAACATGTCTGGGATGTGGATCATTTGATACGCACAAAAAATTTTCGCATCGATCATTCATTGAACTTTTTCAAACATTTCCAAGTTTGTGGGAAATTCTCATAATTCAACTCATATGTTAATCACGTATGTCAGGTAAGATTTGAAATCGTGAATCAAAACCTGTGTGAGGACTAGGATGAAACAGAAACTGTCAGACTCAGCCGCGCTCAATTTTGTCTCCATTGTCTTCGCACTGGGAGAAAAAATTGAGAGAATGATCGTTTAATACTTTGGAAGATAGGGGAGTGTCGTACAGTACCGACGCCCCATAGTTCTCGCTAACTAACAATAGAAGGGAATAATGTAAGGATATGCGCTTGATAAGGCTGTGGTTGAACCAAACATAGTCCGAGTATAACGTTTTCCAATCATTATTGTAGCAGTTACACAACGTTGGAGATGTTCATCATACCTAACCACTCGACTGAAAAAGCTGTGAGAAGCCGGACCAAAATGCAATACGGTCGATTCCGTTTTTTTCTCGTTTTTATTCATTTCCCCTTTTTCACCGGATTTATCGGCCATTTCTTACAGGGCACGAAATTTCAAAGATAAATGTGAATGCTTGGTTCATTCTATTGAAGTCACTGTTATTCCTTCGAACGGTAAATGTTTTTTCTGTAAGTTACGAAAGTACCTAGATTATGATCAATTGCAAAAAATAATTCGTATCAAGATTCATATCAGATATAATTTCGAAATGCCAGAGTCGTCCTGTACAGACACCTCATAATTATGCATAATTAGGCTGTAAATACAAACTGGAGCTGGACTCGATTTCAGCTCTGATTTTTTCCTCAGTGCAGATGGAATTCATCAGTTAGAAGGGGTGAAGTAATACCTATTCGAACCCTTTTATGAAGTCTTGAATTGATTATTCTCGTTTTAAAAAACATCGCTTGTGAAAAAGAGTTGGGTTCTGATCTGTACTAAGAGAAAGCATTAATCACGATTACCCAAAAAAATACTACAAAGGGATCCAACGATGTTTCTAGTGAATTCAACTATTTTTTTTTTAGCAACCATGATCAGTTTGTGGTAGCCACAACTACTTTTTTAGTAACCATATTTATAAAAATGTAGCTGGTTTTCTTTAGTGGAATTGACGAATTTTATTCCTCTCAGTGTACGGAACGATTTTCCGACTGTTTTTGTCCGTTCCGATAGCACTTCCCTTGAGGATTATAATAAAAATTATGTCAAAACAACTTCCTTGTCACAGTGAGATCCGATTTTGCTGGGTACCTTGTGCTGTACACTGCAGCAAATTTTTCGCCATGACAGCGATCAATTGGTTATCACGGCAATCTCGTTAGCTATGACAGCGACATGTTAGCTGTGGTAGTAAAAAAATCTTGATTTTCCCAGGAAAATTTTTTTCCTATTTTATGTATGATATGAAAACTTGATTGGGAAGTGGACGTGTTTTGCTGCCACAGCTAGAATCTCGCTATCGTAGCTAATAAGATTACTGTGATAGCAAATATTTTGCTGTCACGGCAAAAAATTTGCTGGTCCAACAAAAGGAACTGAGCAAAATCACATTGCGCCGTTACAGCGAATTTCTTTTCTCTCCGTGCATGGAAATGAATAAAAGCAACAATACATTCCGAAATTGTAATTTTCTTCACAACAAATGCGTGCAAAAGGAGAATAATTAATTCAAGGGTGAGAGCAGCTATGAATTCATCAATTCCAGATGATGAATTTTTCTCGCAGGAAAGATAAAATTTGCTGAAACGACGAATGTAAAAGATTTGATGTGCTGATATGACAAATCTTTAGGCTGAATTAGCAGGAAGTTTTTTTTTACAGCGAACATGTTGTTTCTTTTAGCGAGGGCTTGCTGATCCAGCAATTTGCCATTGTAGATATACAGAAGGCAAAAAAATTCACTGAATCGGTAAATATTTGTACTGTAACAGCAAACGTTTTTCCAATTCAGCAAAGCGGATCTACAAAAATTCCTATTCCAGCAAAAATGTTTCTTTGCGTATGTTGACCTGCAAAAACGTACTTTCATTTTCTGATTTTGTTTATTCACAAATGCCGAAAGTTGAATTTTCAGGATCAACAATTATTGTAATATTTCATTCTCCTCATGTCTCAATCAAGAAATTTGTTGAAGTACTATGTTTATACCAACCCATGATCACTCTGAAATTCCTGTTGGTCTTATCTTACAAACACCACACTGGATTGTTTCAACAGAGATTGCTGCTGCCTTGAATTTCAAATATTGTTCTTTTAGACCTTCTCATACAATTCTTGAGCGATCGTCTTCTGGATATCTCACTAAGCGATCCCATTATAGTTGAAAAATTGTTCGTTCCAATGAATTATATTTTTCTCAAACAACTTCGGGGCATTTTACTAGACGGAAGAAAGGGTAGTTGAAACAACTATTTAAATGGGTGCATATATGCTTACAAGTTGAATAGTTATTTCAACTAACTATATTCATTTGTTTCAACTTATACAAATTGTTATTATGACTGATTGATAGTTAAAACAACTAATTAGTTCGTTGGAACAACTGTTCAATTCCTTAGCGCATATGCACCCATGTACACAGTAAAAAATCTTTTTGTTAGAAACGGTCCACTCGAAATTCGTGTTGAAAATCAAAACATATGAGTGTCAAATTGACAGATTTCTAATGTAAATTTAACACTCTTGTGTTAATTTTTTCCCATTCTCTGTGTGTATATTCAACACAGATTTCAAGTGGACCGTTTGGGACATGCACGTGTGTTAAGAATACACAAAATTTCCTACTGTGTAGTTAGTTTGAACTACCCTTCTTTCCGTATACCGTAATGATAACGCGACAGCACAACAATTCAGGGTGAATTCACAATAAATAGATTTGGGACAAATGATTGTTGTGCTGTCTGGGTAGTTTTATTTGCAAGATATCTCCATCAAATCCAATCAGTGAACTTTATAACATACTGAAATGAGTTCTCCCTAGATCCGCGTGGTCAGAGTGGTATGAGTAGTTGATCGCATGAGCGAGAGAAAGTAAAACTCACCCAGCCAACAAAATCAAGGCAGCGCTTCTGGTAGTGGTACTACCATTCACGTATACAGTTAAAAATCTTCTGTACATATATGACTCCATTTATGTATGGAAATAGGAGCAACTTGGTAGTATTTTTACTAGGAGCACTACTTGGTAGCGCTTCCTGATAATACTGGTAGCGCTGAGGTAGTGCTATGTTATAAATTGAATCATATATATGTTATGGTAGCATGCAGTCTCACGGTAACGGAAAAGCTACTACGTCGCTACCACTAGCACTGCTAGTAGCGGAAACGTGGATTTGGAAGCACTTTGCTGGCTGGGCATCCAATTTTTTTCCTTTCTCTCTTTGAACAGTACGTATTAGAAAGGGATAGTCTATCCCAATTTTTTCGGATCTCTCTCTCTCACACACTCTCTTCCAGATTGTTTTCTAACCGGACCATACCATAGAAAATTGAGAAAGGGCACGTTCCAGTATATTATAGAGTCCACTGAATCCAATTCGAAACAGTGTGGATGGTAATATCTCCAAACATCACTATTTTCGGTTATCGAATTCTCCCCTAGGAGACATCCATGATTGACGTCACACTGTTTATTATCTCGTTGCTGATCATGCAAGAATATGTTCAAATCAATAGGAGGGAGAAAAGGATAATGAACAGCTTGACATCTTTTATGAATAATCCTCTATGCATAATTAAAATAATAATCAACCGCAATAAAATACAGAATCAAACTTCAGAAATATTGGAAAAACAGGCATTCCGTGTTTGTAGAATGATACGCAGTCACACTGCCAACGTGAAGCTACCTATGCATTCCAATTAGTTGAGTTGCCTATCGGCACGTAATACCTCTTCCTATCCCTTCGAAATGGCTTTGCACAATCACAGCAAACATCATTGATTGTCTATTAACAACATGACCGTACGAACTATAGAACGCATTCCATGACAACGAAATATTACACACGTAATCAATAAATAATCATACAAATTACAATCGACACAAAAATTTGGAATAACTCTGAAGAGAATATTTAGTACACTCGTGGTGTCGCCTAATCAAAATTAAATCACTGTTGTACTGAATTTTTGATTAATAATACATGTTAAGCCATACTATCTTCAAACTTCGGAACATTGGAGAGAATAATCTTACACGGAAAAAAAGATGATGTTGGATTTACAACATTTCGTTCGATCACCATAGAAACCCCTAATATTTCTATGGTGATCGAACGAAACATTGTAAATCCAACATCATCTTTTTTTCCGTGTGTATAAAAACTTTGGGATGTGTTGAATATTTGGATATTTAATCATCACAATTTATTTTTATTGAAAACTGTATTCAATGTAAAACAAAGAATTCTCGAATCATCTCTTCAATTGATTTGATTTCGAAGCAGGAAGTCAGGCAAAGGCTAGATTGAGTTTTGCGATTTGGCAATCAAATCGGGAATAATTCAAAGGACTCGCGGAGAATCGAAGAAATATATCATCATACATGTTAACATTTGAACGGCACGGAAAAAATTATGTGGTTGATATTTGAATAACTAAAAATGACATGGGATGGATCATGCACATAAGAATTATGCACTTATTTATTATGCACATAAAAGAATTGAATTAAATTTGTTCACATATTAATTTTAGTTGTTCCTAATACGTTTGATAAATGTGCACTGATAGTCGTGCACAGTGAATTGTACACATGAAAAAAAATGAGAAATATAAAATGGAAGATTGTGCACCTTACATTTTGCACCTTTGGGAATATTCAATATTGTTTTTTATGCGCAAGTTTTTGTGAATAAAAATTTTGTGCATGATTACTTGTGCATAAAAAACAATATTGAATATTCCCAAAGGTGCAAAATGTAAGGTGCACAATCTTACACTTTATATTTCTCATTTTTTTTCATGTGTACAATTCACTGTGCACGACTATCAGTGCACATTTATCAAACGTATTAGGAACAACTAAAATTAATATGTGAACAAATTTAATTCAATTTGTTTATGTGCATAATAAATAAGTGCACGATTCTGATGTGCATGATCCATCCCATGTCCTAAAAATCAGCTATATGGTAGCTATTTGTTAACTGTGGCGACAAACTTTATCGCTATAGTAGCTAAAATTTAATTATTATAGCAATATTTTTAGCTATTCAAATATCAAATACACGGAGTAGCTACCACAGCTAATTCCCAGTTACCATAGGGAATTATTTTCTGATTTTATAAAGATAGATGTAGACTGGAAATATGCATCTCCCAAGTGACCTCTCAGCACAAAACTGAGCTGAAATTCTCTATTCAAAATATGAAAATTCCGTTTGATGATCTAATGTGCATTAAAATCGAGAATCAATGATCGTTTCCATCACACTCTCTCGGTTCTAGATTTCATCCCGTCAACAAATATTTTATGAGTAGATTCTTATCAACAAACAGGTGCAATTGTTTCCCTTAGTGAAATATCCTTCCGTAAATACAACTTCATTCATCCTTTTTCTCACGCTCTTCACATCCATAGTGATGTTATCTCAGACACAGTAAATATCTTTAGAACTCCAATTTAAGATTATAGCGTTGTCTCATTCATTCCACTGTATGTGAAGGACGAAACAAATGCTTCTACCTTGACTGTTCAAAATATGGTTTGCGTAATGGGAATTTCAAAATCTCACTTCCCTCCCATGATCTGCAATCTCGGCTAGATCACTATAATATCAGAAATCCGCTTCCCGCATCAACAGAAAAAACACGTATAAAATATGTTATTATGAAAATATATTCTCCAAAGACTTTTTTGCAAAATTCATAGAGTCCTTGAATTGAAGATCGAATTCCTAGGCCATCTATTGTTGAGTTTATGCAATACAAATATTTATGAACTTGAGGTGAGTGGTAATAAGATAGGGTGGGAGGCACCAGGGATGAAATGATCCATGGAATTGTCATTTTCTTCACTTTGTATTTCTTCATTGATGAATATTACTTATTTTTTCAATAAAAATCCCCTGAATTTTGGAATGTGCATTGGTTCTCGGATTTCTCGTTGTCTCTATTGGACTCTATGCATCAGAAAGTATAAAAAATTCACGTTTCGTTCACTTTCGTATGTGAGGGGTACCGATTTGCAAAAATTGTGACTTTTTCCCCTTCCGGGATTCTTCCGATGACACTTAAAATTCCTTTGATCACCTCAATCACAGAGATGAGGGATGTGAATCCTTTTTTTCTTCTTCATTTAAGTATGCGTACATATTTTGGATTTCATTATATCAGATTACTGGGGAAGAAACGAAGTAGAAATATCGCAGAGAGAAGATAGTTTGTGAAATCTTCATTTCCCATTTTCAGGGACATTGCTTATCTCACTCCGGCAGAAGGGTGAATGGTGGACTCGGTAGTAAGAACGTCGAGTGAAGATTCTGGTCAGCAACTCAGGAATTCTTTTATTTTCATGACTCGAATTTTGTGCCCTCCTTCTAGATTTTGAATGAAAAGAGAGGTCTCTTGATCTCGAGATTGGGAAAGGAAATGCACTGTAATTCAAATTCACATATTGGTCTATCTCGAAAGGGAAACTGCTTTGCAGTCAATAAATGTACGTTCATTATGAATTCAGACCGAATATTCTTGTATATATAATACATATTTCCATAGCGCATGTGTATTTGTTAACTGTGGACAAACATTCCCTATACTATGTACGCGGTCAGTGAAATAATACATTCGATTGACAAGAATATTCTCAACGGACGTGAAACTTGTCGTATGTTTCTATACATATATTTCCGATTATTTGAATCAACTGTGGTATTCCTTCATTTATTAATTAGAGTTGATTATTGATGGGAGTTATTTTTTATTTTCAATTCAATTTCGGAATTTCACGCATGAACATTAATTTATAAATTAACGAGAGTAAATAAGTAGTACACGATTGAGAGAAAATTTTACTCTCGTAATATACTGTTCGGAAAGGTTTTGAATTTCATACACAAAATTTGAAAGCAATCAACAAATACATGTGTGCGTTAAATTCACCACAGATTTTATAAGAACGCGGATCGAATTTGATATGAAAACTTGCTTCTACACTTTTGTATTAAAATCAATATCTAAAAATATTTTTTTCAGTGTATTTGTATAGTGAATTCTGATGAAGTTGAAACTAAAATTTGATGTAACTCCTCTTAAAATTGTTCTATCAAGTATTTGAGCAGCTAAACCGCATAATTGTTAACCACTCAATCGATTTTTGTCATAAGAAATATTCAAATCAAGTTCAATTTAAAGTTACATCAATCCATCGCTGGCTCAGATCGCGCTAGCTAATTCCAACTTCATAAATTCTATGATGTCCTTTTCAGGAGGAGGAAGAAGAGAACAGAATCACATCTCACACATTTTGAGTCTCAAAGGAGTTCAAGAGACCCCAAACACGCGTCTTACGTTCAGAGATTTCTGGACAATCGAATTTCGACACTCTGGTGCTCCCAGTACTCTAAAATCGAATGTTATTGAGGACGTGATTCTCTCAGAATTGCATATTCACCATTCGTGTTACCTCAAAATCTTACACAATTGAGAACGTGTTTTTGAAGTTCAAAAGGCATTTTTCATCTGGAGACATCAATTTGGAGATGATAATGTTAAAAAATGATACATTTATTTTGGTTCACCTGTCTTCGATCTAGATTTCGTTTTCAATCATTGGTTCATAGTTTAACGACGTGGTGGGAACCATGGTCTTTCGAATTTCGACCCGTCCAGCTGAATTTGTTTGCTCTTCTATACACAATACTGCAAATTTGACTGCATCAACGAATGATTCACAGCCACGGCTGAATAATTGATTGAATTGGCAAATTATTCGCCGAATCGGCAGAAAATTCGCTATTCCAGCAAAAAGTACACTGTAAAAAATAATCGGAATTGTGTACATCAACCGGAAAATTCCAATCACTGATTAGGGGTCAATTTCCGGTACATTAATATGTAATTTCCCATACATTTATCTGAAAATTCCAAACTTTATGGGATTGTCCCCAACATTCCACAGTAAATTTCCGGACAAGTTGGGAAAATTCCCAACGCATGTATGTGATAATTACTCCACATAAATATATAGGAATTTTCCAATCAAATGTTTTACAGTGTAAGACAGCTAAATCACATTTTGCTATCCCAGTGAATTTTGTTTTCTTCATAAATTCACATTCAAAATGGAAATTGTGCTGTGAATTCCCATGAATTATTTTCACAGATAATCATTATAAGCGAAGTAAAATATTATATTCGCACATTGTAGATCAAATTTTTCATAAACATCCGTTAATGTTCCATGAAAAATCTTCCAGAATTCTTTGAGGTATCACCTTTGTTTTAGTATTCTCATAAGAGAGTGATCTAAAATTGCTATGTAGGTCTGAACCTCGTCTTATACGATTCATCTGCACTGCTTTGGGAAAGATGCGGTTCTTTCACTGGAATAATCTCACTGTTATCGAAATTAAACAATTTATCATCAAAACGTTTCACAGATCATAAATTTAAAATCTTCATAGAACATAATGTGACAGAAGGATTCACTTTTGTAATGATTTGGTGACAGCGAATTTTTCAGCGAAATGAAATTTCTGGCATAGGCTAGAATATCAAGCGGATGACATAAATCATTTAATCGTGGGCCATTTCTACATGAATGGATCCGTGGGTGGATAAAAATAAAAACCAACCGCACAGAGGGAAGAAGAATAAGAAATTTCTTGGAAATTCTATGGATCTCGAGGCAGGGTAGTCCGTGTACCATTGAAAAGAGCGATCGAACATTTCTCGTTTCCGGACAATTCATCTGGAAAACGCGTTTACCTTATATCCATTCGTATATATGACTTACTACTAATGTTACCTAAATCGTATACATGTGTATTCGGAGTATATCCTTTTATATTACGGCGACATGTATTCTATAAAATACGTGACTTGGAGTACTCCGTATGGCTTAAATCAGGTTCCTTTATGTACTTTTGCCAATTGGGACTACTCGAATGATTGACTGTTGAGAATCAATATTTTAATAGGACTATGCATCATTTTTTCTTGAAATAGTCAATAATTTGGCTTGAATATAATGATTCACTGATGGATTCGTGAGTAGACTGGGAGCTCAATAAAACAGAAAGACGTCGAAAAGATGTCCTTTAAAAACATCCGAAAGATATTTTTTAGAGTTCTTTGAGATATCTCTCACATGGAGAAAAGGAAATAGGCACTGGTTACTGTGAATGACAACAATCGATCTAAAAACAAATTAAAACATGATGAGTACTGTAAAACGTGATGAGTACTGTAATGAAATTTATCAAGGCTGGCTGGACCGTAACGAGTACTGGGAAACGCAGTACTGTACGGAATGAATCTGAGGTCCAATAGATTCCTGTAATTCACAGTAACCAATGCTGTTTCCTTTGTCCCGTGCATATGTATTTCGTCTGAAAGATATCTCAAAGATATCTGAAACATAGATCGTCTTGGAGCAGATCTTTTCGATTCAACATTTTTATTGGAAAAATTACTCGATGTTACTTCGTACAAAGAGAAAAGTACTTCAACATGGAAAAAAAGACATAGCTATACCGCAATTACTTACATAGTAAATTTTTGACCACCTACGCTAGCAGTTCTTGTAACTATTCAGTAGTTAATACAAGTACCAATCAGTTGGCCCTAGACTGGTTGCTCATATTTGCCGGCGCTGGTAACTCCGGCAACGGTACTACGTCAGTATGGAGCCAGCTTTCGAGTTTCATATTTATCCCCACCTCTAAAGATCTTAATTTTGAATACTATTATTCCTAGTGTTTACTATATAAATTCAATGCTCATAACAATGAAGGGAATGATATTATATCAACATTATTTCAGAATTATATACAATATCGGATTCGCTGCTGAATTATATTATTCTTTCAGTTCTCAAATTGAAAACATCTCGCCCTATTTCGTTGATAAAAAAACACAAATTATGTTGAAAAATGGAGAGATAAAATCTCCTCCTTGTTCATCATCAATTAGATTACAAGACATGAAATTTTTAGTGCATGCATTTGCTATCAGAAGTAGAATGAAATACAGCTCACATCAAAGTTATGGATGGAATTTTACCAACGCAAACCTCTACCTCACCTGAAGAAGTATAACATTAAAATATAATATATATGCGTTTTGGTATATCTTGTAAATGTGTGCGCATTGCATTGCATTTTCAATTTCATATCCGTGAGGACACAGTATCAGGGTAGAAAAGGTCCTCAACTTTATTGATATTTTCATACATATTCATGTACTACATATTGGAAGAAGATAAACAATTTTTCATGAAAATTTTAAAGATATTCTCAGTTGTTGGAAATTTATTATAATCAAACACTTGTTATTTTACTCCAATCACTGCGGAGTACCGTGTTCTTTAAATTGATGAAAAAGAGCGAATGACATCTTCGTTTTATGAAATTTTTAAATATTATTCCAAAATTCGACTTGATAATTGACTTTGAACGATTTGTATCGTTGTTTAATATTGGGCTTCAAGGATTTTGAATAGCAGTATTTTCAAATCATTGCAAGGAAAAACTGTCACGCAGAAAATCAATAGTATCTTGGTTTATTCGCACATTGATGGTCAATGCGAAACAAACAAACATCTTCTTCACATTGATTCTCAGTGTACAAGACACCGATAACTTCCTCGGAGTTAAAAATTCACTTTTGATGACACAAAATACTGCAAGTCCAGGAAGAGTGACATTCCACTCTCAAAGAGTGACTTCCCACTGAGCATCTCCGTTAGAACCTTGCATTAACATTGCATCGATGTTGATGCAGCAATTGCAGCAATGTTACGTTGTCAGGTGATATTCCAACGATATTTTTGCAAGTTACTTTTGTGAATTGAAAGACAAGTACTTTCAAGATTGCATCAATATCGCTGCAATGTTAATGCAAGGTTCTAACGGAAATGCTCAGTGGGTTATCACTCAATGAGAGTGAATTCTTACTCCAACAGAGTGAAGTTTCAACTCGGTTCAAAGAGTAGAACTTTACTTTCTTTCAAGAATGAAATCCTCACTTCAAGAGAGTGAAATTCACTCTTATGGAATGAAAACTCTCTCTTTAAGAGTGGAATCTCGCTCTTCTGGGACTTGCAGTATTTTCATTCTTTAGGAGTGGGTTTTCACTACAAGAAATTTAGAGAGTTAGATATTGGTATTAGTACATCAAAAATCAATGCGAACAAAATTTGTTTGTGTTGCCCATTGGCTATCGATGTACACAATTTTGACTACACCGAAAAAAACAATTTATTTGACCGAAAGAACTAAAGTCAGTTGTTAAAATTAGTTCTGAGTAATAAAAGAATAGACGCCGGTAATAAAAGCTGTAGTAAAGGCAACTTCGAATTATCAACAGCAACTAAAGTCAGAGAAATTAAATTTGAATTTCGTTGAGCCAACGCTGATTTTAGTTATCCCAATAATCACAACTGTATATAGTTGCTGGAACTAATTGGCTGTAAGGGTAACTGATTATTTTTTTCGGTGTATATCTGCGTGGCAGTTTCTCCGTGGGAATTTTCGAAATCACATAGTTGTGATTCTATTTCGTATCATTATTTATTCTACATGATTAAATATTTTCATGCGTTTTCTCTCTGAGTAGCTCTCAATCCCTAGTACTAAAACATAAGAAATGATTACATTTGATTTATACAAATTGGACACGGAAAAAAAGGGTAATTGAGACAACTGACTAAATGGGTGCATATGCACTGACAAGTTAAATGGTTATTCCAACTGATTGGTCGGTTGAAGCAAGTAACTAATTAGTTGGAATAACTATTCAACTTGTGAGCGCATATGTACCCTTTTAGTTAGTTGTTTCACTCCCTTTTTCCCGTAAAGGCATCGAGAATGATAGATAAATCATGGGCAAGATTGGAGCATTCCTACAAGGGACTCTACTGGCACTCTTAAGTGCATACGAGCTTACCATCAAAGCACGTTTTTTTTCTGGCTAAATCACTCGAAACTAAATTCATGAAATAATCTGAAATTTTCATGAATTCAGTTCCGAGTAATTTGCACTGAGAGAAAGGCTCTATTCAAATATCTGACAGCTCGGAAATTTAGTTACTGTCAATAAAAATTTAGTTGCGCCAGCCGAATTTTTTATTCCCATTGAATAAACCATTTTATTCATATTTCAAACAGCTGGAATTTCATTTACCCGAACTAGAGTCTAGCTAGCGTGAATAAAAATCTAGCTGCGGTAACTAACATTTAGCTGTCCCAACAACCCATGTGGAAATTGCCGGAGTTGACAAATCGCCCAGTACTGGAACGGTTGTATTTGCTAGACTTCGGCAAAAACAACTGTTCCTGTTCAGGCCCATCACTGTTTTTCAACTGGCTGTACATGTTCGACGGAGTTGAGACGGTAGTGGTTGGCGTGGACAGACAGTGTTGGGCCAATAATGAATCAATACTGGCCGGAAAATACACGGATCGTAGTGTAACGGAGCCGCACCAGTACTGTGCCAGAGTTGGGATAACCATTCAATATATCCAATAGGCGATCGAGTGCCAGGATCGGTAGGGTAATGGCTAACTACAAAATCGGTAGTCGAACTACGTTAAAATTATGTCCATGGAAATCTGGCTGTTATGGTAAACCAAAGCGGCGCCAGTACTGAGCCAGAGTGCAGATTACTATTTCATAGATTTGATACCCGACTATATGCCAGTATCAATATGGTACTGGCTCACTACGAAATCGATGTTGTATTGTCGTTAAAATCAATTCATTATGACAAATGGCGTGGTACTGGCGAGGTTGTATTTGCCAAAGTTCGGCAAAAACAACTGTGCCTGTTCAGAATCATTACCTTTTTTCAACTGTCGCCGAACATTCGCTAAATTTCAGCCGTTATTGGCTCGCGTGGACAGACGGTATAGGGTCAGTATCGAATGAATACTGTCTGGACGATACCCAGGATTTCGAGAAACGGTACCGCGCCAGTATTCAGCCAGAGTCGGTATTATCATTCCATATGTACAACAGACGGCAATATGCCAGTAATGATATGACTCTGGCTGACTACAAAATCGATAGTCGATTGATGTTGCAATTATGATCTTGGCAACTCGGCTGTTGTGGTCAGCCGGAGTCACGCCAGTATTGAGCCAGAGTTGGTATTATGATTCAATATGTTCGATAGACGACATGGTACCAGTATTGGTGGGACTCTGGTTGACTACGGAATCGGTAGTCGATTGACATCGAAATGACGATCTTGGCAACTTGATTTTTGTAGTGAGCCGGAGTCGCGCCAGTATCAAGACAGAGTTGGTATGATCATTCAACACGTTCGATAAAGAACAATGAACCAGTATTGGTAGAATCTTGTTTCACTACGGAGTCTATGGTAAATTGCGTGACTTCAAGGGAATTGGTGCAATAAATGGAAGTTTAAGTGGTCCGTTGTCAACTCGGAGATTAGCTGATGTGATAGAGACTCTGTTTCTCACTCGCAGGTCCCGGGTTCAATCCTTGCCCAGTGAACTTTCATGAAACCACTTCCAAAGCGTCTTTCTCAGATAACGGTGATGAGAAAAATAGATTCACAAAGTTTTGAAAGTTCAAATTCAATGTATCTTTTTTTTTTACTTGAAATATAACCCCGGGGATCTCTAATTACCAGCACTGTGCCAGTACTGGGTTGGGTCTGAATTCCTACGTAGGATGTATTATTTTGACCCTCTACCACTTCTCATCCAGTATTGGCTGAACAACTGATTATGTTGCAATGCCAGAGTTCCACCATAGTAGGCACACACCAAATATCGCTACCGACGTGGTGGTAAATGTTTTACTGGCCCTTATGTAAAATTATGTTATCATTCCGACTCCTTGCCAGTACCGTCCAAACCACTGGCCCCATAAGGGCAAGGTTGGATTTGCCAGTACTGGCAACTCTGGCAACAGTACCGCGCCAGTAGCGGCCCGTGTGTACATTTCCACACACGGGTAGGTATCTCTATCTCTCAGTGTGGTAGAAAAAAATTCACTCACATGGTAACCAATGGTATCCTCTTAAGATCCATAAGTATTTCCTCCATGGAAACAAGTGACTATTTCAATGGATTTAATAAGAATATTGAACTGAGATAAACTGTAGCCAGGGTAGGGATTTGAGCTAGAAAGAGGTCCGCGGTACTATTCAGAGAGAGCACTGTAGCTATGAGAAACGCTATGATAGTGAAAATATAGCTGCTGTGATTGAAAACCGTACTCGGATTCATTTTCAGCTATAGTTCTTTATCTCAGTGTACATTGTGAAAAAAGTTTCAATAAGTTTACCAAAATTTGTCGGGAAGCAATTGACCCGATCACAACAGGTACACTGTTTAAAAAAAACTGGAATTTTCCTGCATCATAAAATTAAAACATTTATCTTCATAATGAATTTTTCCTGTTCACGCATGAAAAAATTTCTGTTATACCGGCAGTTTTCCACATTTTACATGTATTGGGATTTCCATGATTGGAATGCAATTTCCTCGCACAAATGTACAGGTTAATAATCGTTTCCAGTACAATTTTGGAAGTTTTCCGTAGATTTCTTTGACAGTATACCAGTAATCCCAAAATTTTTCTTCTGGTTAATTGATGCCTGAATTACAGAAGAATTTCTCGGTAAACTTACAAATTGTTCAAACAGCGTGGAAATTCATTTAAAGATTTCAAATATAAATTTTCCACGAATCGGTCAGTTTTTGATACGATTTTATGAGCATAATTCTCTTATCGCTGACTTGTATTGTACGTAAATCCTCCGTATATGTAATACAAATCATACGGTAATGCGCAAATGCATAAACTTCAATTATTTCATTGATTTAATTTCAAATTCAAGAAGGAAATTTATTTCGGTATGAAAAATCAATACAGTACTTGATTGCGAATGGAGTTTTTAAGGAATCTAGAAAAATTATACGTAAAAAGTTCATATAGTATATCGAAAGGTTTTCGTGGAAACGTTCGTCGATATTCACAAATACCTGCAATATCCTCATATGGAATCGATGGTTTTAATCAAGAAAATGTCTCTCTACATTACAGTTCATTGGAAAATCTCTCGTGGGTATTGGAATTAAAAATAACATAGGAGCGCGCTATGATTGTTTCAACAAATAAAAAAACATTGAGATACGGTATACATGTATGCCCGTATTAAAAAGGATATATTATCGATGTTACTCGCAGAGCAATGAAATTATAATTTGATAACAAATCCACCATGAAATTTATTTATTGGAAATGAAAATTGATTTTTCAATGTAGCCCGCATTACTTATAATTGGAAATAATATAAGAAGCCGATATTATACCCTACGGCCATGTATTTACGGAATAACATGAGAAAAAAATTAAGTATTCATACTATAGAATCCATTTCCGCACAGCGGTTCATTTTTCACGGAATTCGACAAGTATTTGAAAGGAGTTTAAAAAGTCCCATGCGATTAAAAAATATGTTCTTTGATCATCCGAACATTTCTAATGTTCGAAAGATGCGTTTCGAATGCATTTGAGACATTTTCAATATTCCCACACCAGCGTTTGAAAGTCATCCGAAACACATCTTCTGAAATTATATAAAATCTCTTAACCTTGTCTTGAACATTTCTCAAATGTCTTTGAGAAAAAAATCGTCATCTTGATTTCTGCTGAAAATGCAAGCGAACGTGAAGCTGAATGGCGTTGAATGATTCAAATCCAATATCTTTGAATCGAATTTTTATATCTGTGAACATTCGTCTTGGCCAAGCAATTTTCGCAACGATTCATCCATAAAAAGGGAAGTTGCAATCAGATTATAGCTAAAAAAAGCAGTAGTAGGTTTTGGTATTTCACAATTCTCTGACACAATACATTGTAAGGATCATTCCGATTCCAAAAGCCCCTGACCCCAGGAGCCATGCATCAGCCGATGGGAATTCATTTTCCAAATCCCAGAGGTTATGAATATCTACAGTTGAAAGCATCATAAAATATGAGACGAGTTTTTCTTCACTTCAATGATAAATTCCATCCTTCGGTCATAGAAGAATTTTTTTTGAATCAAAAATAGAGGACTGTGCTGCCACTTTGAGGAACTATTCTGTCTTCTAGGAATCGTATTCTATTCTAATCAAAGTGGAATATTGTACTATTGTTTTTGAAAGCATGGATAAAGAAAATTTTCGAAATTTGATGACTGGGAGTGCACTCGAGACTCGCGAAGTTGAGAAGTTGGGAAATAATCTATATCTATCATTTTTATCCTTTGTAGTAAATGTTTTCCTGAATTTGATCAAAGTTTCGCATCAAACAGAAGAAACTGAGGGTCAATCTTGATCTTGCAAATCAAGTGAATTAAGATATGTGTTGAAATATGGATTAAGCGTTGCACCGAGACAAGATCAACACTGACAAACGAGACTGAAAGCATATTTTGGCTCATTTTGTCCACAAGATCAAGATGATTAATTATGCCGTTTCATTATGTACAAAGTCAAGAAATTCATGCACTGAATATTTCATTGAACAATATGAGAATCACATTAATCGATTTTCTTTCAGTTTCAATGGAGTCTCGTGCGCACCCCAAATGATGGGGATTCAAAGCCTCAAATTTCTCTGAATAAAGTATTGCGAACAACGTATGAACTGCACGGAGAGAAAGCTACCCAGTTGGGACAACTAAATATTGATTGCCGCAGCTAGATATTTATTTACGCTAGCTAGACTCTAGTTGGGGTAAAGAAAAGGCTAGCTGCCTGAAATATGAATAAAATGGTTCATTCAATGAGAATAAAAAACATAATTGTGACAAATAAAATTTAGCTAGCACAACTAAATTTTTATTCACAATTACTAAATTTCCTAGCTGTCGGATATTTGAATAGACCCTTTCTCTCAGTGTGATCCAACTCGGGAAAATCATTTGCACCGACTGTTCGGTTCAGTCAAAGAAATTCTTGAAACTTTTATAATCGAAAGGAGTAATTTTGTTACAGCTAACGACAGAACAGACCATGAAATCTACTCGATTTCGCGAACCTCAATAGATTAACGTTGCTGGCACTAGGCAACACTACGTGAACAGAAGTAAACGACGATGACAGAGACGACTCCTTTTCCTTCTCCTGCAATGACTTTGCAAGTATAAATTCGAGGAGTTGTGGCAGCGGACCGTGGTAAATATATATGCGAACACTTGAGCCGGTATTTGAATGCAATTCTTCCGAGCACGATGAGATGCATTCAGAAATATTTCATTTTCAGAGTACCCTCTTTCACGAAGAAAGCAAGATCGGGACATGAATTTCCCACTCTTATATTTTCGAATCAACTTTTACCCAATTCACGTAATATAGGTTTTATTATTGGGAAATGAATTACAAATTTAAACCGATTCCTTATGTAAGGAATTCTTCAGGTGACAATTTTTGTGGTAACAAATTCGTTGAATCTTTCTCAGGAGTTATACACTGAAAATAAAATGCTGGAACAGTCAACGTTCGAAAATCAATGGCTGATGTCTGTGGAAAATGAAATTTTAACATCTGCTTTGACTCACCGATACATCGCTGGTTAATGATTTGCGTACACTGAGAAAATGTTTCTTTCGGTGAAACAAAATTTTCATTGAAATGAACGCAAAGAAACTTTTTGGTTGGCTGAAATAAATTTTATTCAGAATAAACAAAATTTATTTGTCTGTATGAAAGCCTTAATTATTGTGGACCAAATTTTGTTCACCCCAAATAAATTTTATTCCAGCCAACCAAAAAGTTTCTTTGCGTTCATTTCAACCAAAATTTTGTTTGGCTGGAACAAACTGTGTTTCCAGTGTATCAACGGTTGATGTGAATGGAATGAGCCATTAATGCTTCCATTGTTACTAATTTCATTCTTTCATGGACATCAACTGTCGATGTCCAAACGTTAACCGTTCCAGAATTTTATTTTCAGTGTACTTTCACAGCGCATAGCTCCTAGGTCGTTTTCAGAATATTTTCAACATGTTTGGACATTTTTCGAACGGTTTGAAACCCTCCAAGTGCTGTTTGGGTAAGAATTTCACACAGGGAAAGAAAAATGAATCCAAAAGCGATCGATACGAAGATAATATCTACAAATGGCATTAAATTATATTCGAATTGATTTCTAAAATCTTAGATCTCTGCATCCTAATTCAGTATTCCATACTCAATGGATTTTGATTTGTCCAGTCTCGAAATAATGAATCCTCTCGACGCTTATAACGAGAGGTGAGTTCTCAATCTTGAATCAGCATGACAGCATATTGACAAACTTAGTCAGACGTACTGTGAATATAAATTCATATTCACGACAAAATTGAAAAAGTGGCTGCTGTAGATAATATTTCCAGTTGAGGTTTGCTTATTCACGCTAAATATGCAATATTTTGAAAACGCTCTCACAACTACAAAAATACATTGGGCCGTTTTTTAGCTACAGTCTGTGGCTATTTCAATGATAAAATTGAAATTTTCGTTTTCACGATCTTATCACTACATTTAATAGGTCGTATAATGGAAAACTGTAGCTGCTGGAGATACAAATGTGTCAAGATGTTGTTGAAGTTTGAATCGTTTACAGAAACGGAACGAAAATTTAAATTCATAAAATCTGATAGATCATTGTTATTCATTTTCTCGAATTAAGCGCTTGGAACTGGACAAAGCATTTACAAAAAATTTCACACGATTTCGATTCCACAACAACTTAATATTCTGTTATCCAATTACTAATTCGTCTCGATGAATGATTCAACCTCCAGCAACATTGTGTCAAGTAAATTTTTCGTAGCTACAGGAACCACAATTATTTTTCTCAACACAGAAGTGGAATTCCATTCAAATAATGGTCGAGATTCATTATATATGAACAGAAACTTTCTGTACAGAAATTTATGTACGATAGCGATTGATTGTATCGAGCTCCTTTGATTCAACATTGCATGAACCGATAGCTTGATTACCAAGTAGTCTGTGTATTGATCTTGGTACCGTGAGGTACATATTGTGAGATGAGATACGATGACGGATTGGGAAATCAGATTTGGCATTCATCGGAGTGATCAAACTTATTTCAGTCATGCGACTCATAGATGAGTTCGCTGACAAAGGAATGTTCCAAGTTGAATTATATTTAGGGAAGTCTATTGGAGGATTCACAAGACAAATCCATTAATTTATATCGTGATATTACGTTTCAGATAATATGATTAAGATTTACTATGATTTTTGATGAAATAGGAAAAAATATTTTCCTCAGATAGCAAGTATGATGATTCCTGTATTATCATCCACCGTGGTTTGTCTCGAAAAGTGGGTTTTTGAGGAACTCAAATGAGTTTTTCAAGTTTTGTCCTTGCAATGCAATATCTATTGGAATGGTTCAAGAAACGTTTTCGAAGAAATTAGTCTAGAAGATAACGCAAAATACGGAATATTGAGTGTAAATCATTGAAGCGATCAGAGAACTGTACGGGAACCAAATACGTATCGAAGGATTTCACATAATCAGTATACCAAACAAACAAAACGTTTAAAATTCGCCAGAAGATATTGCATAAGACGTCTTTGAAATATCTGTTAGATATCTTACGGACAATGCCGTGAAAGATATCTATAAAATGTTCCAAAGACGTCTTATGCATCATTTTCCGTCTAATATGAGATGTCGAGTTTGTTGGGTAGCGTGCTGTTCCTCAAATACTTTATTCCTTATGGAAAGAATCCTGAAACCATCCTGGTTTGTACATTTTTAAAGAGACTTGATTACCCCTTCTAGTTGAAGAAAATTCATTGAATCCCATTGGTTAATGAGATTTGATACAATCTTTGCAATGGAAAATGACAATTCCAACTCCTCCCAACCTATTGTAAATAGGTTGTTGAATGATTACAAGGCGTTTCAATGGTCATTCGTCATCGTAGATTTTTTTTAATTAGTCGATAGAATCCAATTAACGTTTCTCATCCGTGTTGTTAGGAAAATATTCCAAGTTTTGAATGGAGTGATGAAAATATTTGACCCTGAACAACTGGAATTCAGGTCCAATTCGCGGATATGAAGAAACAGTTTCAATTCATTTTTTCAATAAAATTCTTATAATGTCTGAATATAAATGAACAAAAATCGACAAGTTAAAACACATCAAGAATCAAAATAATAACACAAAACTACTCGAACATTAACTTTGGTTCAGAACCAATCAATTATCAAATAAATTTGATCTCCGAAATGTAATGAAGGTGGGCATTGTGTCACATTTATAACAAAAAACAACGGTTTTGAATGGTAGCATTCACAACACATGTGAATATGGAAAACTGGATTATGAAGTACGAAAATGCCCTGTGAGATATTTTCTTTGAACGTCGTCGAGAAATTTTGAAACGGACAAAAAATATGAATATCACTATAGAGGTAACAAAAAACGTAGAAATATATGTCTCATATCAACACTGTCGAAAGCAAGAAAATTCTATTGCACGATATTTTCACAGAGTGTTGTGTTTTGTTAGCAGACATAACAGAGAAACTCCTCTACACGGAGAAGAACGCAGTTCGGAAATATAGTAATCTTTGATAATATTTGTTAAAATCTGAGAGTATTTCTCAGGTTCGTGATAAAGATAGAACAGTTCACATTTTTGTTAAATTTTATCTCAAAAAGAATGATAATTCATCAATACCTCACAAACAGTAGAAAAAAATATGAACTTTCCAAAAGTCGCGCATGAAATTTTACAAAATGATTGATGAGATTTCGAAATTTTGTCATTTACTTTGTAAAATTTCATGTTCATATTTTTTTCTATTTTTTGTGAGGTATTGGTAAATTTGCATTCTTTTTCTGATAAAATTGAACAAAAATGTGAACCGTTATATCTTTATTACGAACTTAAGAAATAAACTCAGATTTTAACGAATATTCTCGGATTTTCAGAAATATTCTTCAATTTCCTATTAAAGATTACTACACTTCCAAACTCCATTTTTCTCCGTGTCTGCTATAACAGACGTGAGAAGGTTATGGTTCCCACACAGCAAAAAGAGTTCTGAAAGAATTCTTTAAGAATCCCACATGAATTCTTGAAGAACTCCATAACTCGTCCGAAAGAATTCAAAAAGAATTCTCAAAGAATCCCCGGAATGTCATTTCAGAATGAATCGCTGGGGGAATTCTTTTTCTCGTCCAAAAGAATTCTTAGAGAATCCCAAAACAGTTCGCAAAGAGGTCTCGAAGAATTCATAAAGAATTCTACAAGAGTTCATGAAGAATTCTCCAAAAGTTCATTAAGAATTCTATATAGGCTTTCCAAAAAATTTGAATAATTCATTGAAACACTCCAAAAACTCTTCAAACCGTTCACCCGAGCATCCCGGGATATTGTAGAAGAGTTGAAAGAATTCGTTACAAATTCATTGAAAAGTTCAAAGTGAGTAATTCTAATCGAACTGAAAAAGATTCAACACAAATCCATAACAATATCGAAGGATGTTATGGAACAGACATTCGGATACTGGTGTATGTATATTTAGTCACTCTTCGACCTTACAGGGAGGTGTCTCCATGTATGTGCAAGATTTCATTGCTCGATCTCAGTTAACAGAAAGAAAACAGCGTCACAGACTCAGCGAAGGAATTGCAGAAATGTTCTCAAGGGCCATATTTTGATTCTACCAGACTATTTCTAAATACATTGAAATGTGATCAACCATTAGCAGTGTAAAGGACATGTAAAAAAATTGAGAGTATTTTTATCGGGTAATGTGAAGCATTAAATGTATTTTATAACTTGACGCAAGGTACATTTAGAATTGATTTCATACAAAACTATTTGCTAATAAATTCTGAAATTCTTTATACAATAAAACATTCCATTATAAATCGCTGTAACATTTCAATCAAGTCAAGTCTCAGCAAGTTGATGGAAATGAATTTGAAAAATTAGGAAACTTATAAACAGAGATGGGCATCCTCAATCACTTTTTGTACTCAAGGTACTTTTTTCCTGTCAAGTACTTTTATATTCCTATGAAATAAATAGAAATTTTCAACATTAACTTAAAAAGTGCTTGATAAGACTTCTTTTTGAATTCTTCACAGAGCTCTTTAGGAGTTCTTTTGGACGAGGAAAAGAACTCCCCCAGCGATTCATTCTGAACTGACATTCCGGGGATTCTTTGAGAATACCTTGCGAATCATTATGAATACTTTATGAACTCTTTTCTGAGCTCTTTAAGAACTCATTTAGAATTATTTACGATCTGATTGCATTCTTTATGAATTCTTTAAGAACTCTTATTGAAGAATTCATATTGAATCCTTTTTATGGAGTTCTTTGCGAATCCATATGGAACTGTGGTGCTGTGTGGGTTTTCATAACAGTGTCAATTAGGAAATACTATGAACAAAGGATGCTACTGACTTGTCATCGTAGGTTTTGACTCTGACCACTCACAATTTCAACCTCTACTGTTGTTATTTGATTGAGAATTGTGAACTGACTCATTCAATCCCACTAGAAAATTATTAATAAGTTCATCAATTACTTCGTAAATAATTTATATTATCACAAACTGTGTATGAATTTCAAAACCCGTGGAGAATAGATATTTATTTCCCTTCTGTGAGAAAAAAAAACCCTCATTTTTCAAATCTCTCCTTGAAAGACAGAATACATCTTATTGCAGTGCTTGATAACTCCATGAAATGTACTTCCTATCGGACAATGTGAATATATTGAGATGGATTCGATTTTTGCATGTTTGTTCTTGTTCTTCGTAGTCCTGAACCTTCCAGCCTCTTCAAATGGATGGAAACATACTCGAGCTGTCGAATACTGCACTGAGAGAAGAGCCATTTGGGAGTTCAGTAAACAGTACTATATTTGTTCGATGAATCTGAATATTACTGAACTTTCAGCGATCCTCCATGAAACTTCAAGAAACATTACTGAAATTTTGCTTTTCATTACTGAGTTTTCTGCAACCGTTATCATATAATACAATATTTATGCCCGAATTCGCGAGATGTCATTGAATTCCTAAACGCTTAGGAATTCTCTTAGCGTGTGCGTTCCTGAGAACACCAAAGCAGCACCAAGATACACTATGAATGTTCTGTGAATATCCGGAATATATTTTATGGAAATTTCAATGAAACCGTTTTATAGGTGCCATGAGCAACCATCGAATACGTGTAATTCAATAGATGACGATCATTCAATCGTTTTACAATTGATAAAATTTCCAAATCCAATTCAATCTACATAATACTTTTCAGCCCAGTGCTGACTCAAGCCTGTCCCAGGGTTGCTAGAATTGATTCAAGTATGGCTTAAGCTTCTCCGAATAGTTGTACACGCAGGGGTAGGGGGTAGGTTGGTCCAAAATAAACGAAAGTTTGAAAAGTTGGGGGGCTCCGACGTTTTCTGGTGCAAATGGATGAAAAACCATCCCACACCAAATTCCAGCTCAATCTGATAATATTTGAGCCTATGAACTATATAAAATTAGTGATCCAAATTTTCGTTGACTAGTATGTCACTTTTGCACGGAACACAAATTTGAGAAAAATTCGTACGCTGGATTTTAATAAATCGTTGACTTGGTTCATTGTTTCACCAATGGAATTCACCCTCCATTTTGATCGGCGAAATAATGGAAAGAGTCAACGAATTGTTAAAATCCAGTGTACGAATTCTTTTTGAACTTGTGCTCCGTCCCAAAATGACATACTAGTCAACGAAAATTTGGATCACTAATTTTTTCCGTGTGCCAAATCGTGATTGAAGTCGAAAAACACCATTTTTACTACTAGTTGCTCATCTTTGGAGGATTTACACCCAGCACACTAGTAAAATGGATTCAAGGTAAGTACTGAAGTACATAAAAATGCAGTTAGTGGTTATCGAAAGTGCTTTACAATATCATCATCATTCCACAGGTCAAAATTTGGTAAAACCTACTAAAAACGTCTAGAGAATATTAAAACCATAGTACAACGTTGAGGATATGCATAATATTCATTCTTTTGGTTTGCCATAGTTATCAAACATATCTTGATGCTTTTCTACAACAAGCAAGATGTATTGTCTCTGGTTTTCATCAATCGTTAATTTGTTTTCCAACGAAAATGCCTTAATGAGAGCGACACCCCTTTCAGCACGGTCATTGACAACTGAAATATGTTGGACAATTTTTTTGTCTAAGTAAATAATCAGGATCTTTCCCCCACAAATATAGATGTTTTTCTAAAAACCTACAGTTAATTCGCGGTAATCCTCCCGAGTAGTGCGATTCGGACGAGACCGAGACTGGTCTCGGTATCGACCCCAAGATCGAGACAAGATCGAGACGAGATCGATACGAGACGAGACGACAGTCTCGACCGAGGATCTTGACTCGAGAATCTCGCCTCGAGACCGGGTCAATCTCGGCGAGACGAGACCGAAACACTACTCCCGAGGTTGATGGTTCTGATACAACATCAAAGTATCATCAGTTGGTTGCTTGTGCAGTTCAAATATGAAGACATCTCACTGAGACTTCAATCACGATTCGGCAGGGTCAAATATATTATCAGATTTAGCTAAAATTTGGTGTGGGATGTTTTCTCATCAATTTGCACCAACTTTTCGAACTTTCATTTATTTGGGACCACCCTAACGCAGGGGTGCACCTCAAAAACCTATTTGCTGGAAAAAAATTCATTAACAACCGATCTATAGGTATTTACTGCATTTTAATCGGGAATTCAAACGTTTTGATAGAAACAATGAAATTCGTCAAACAAAGTTCAACTACATATTCATCACTTTTGATCGAAAATTGCCATGATTGAGGTGTATTCCGGGCTTCATGATGTGTTAGACAACACAGATCAAATATCATACACGTGGAAGTTCAAAGAGGGTTTCAAAAGTAAAAGAAAAGAGAGCAGAAGATACTTACAAACAAGAACCATCGTCATGGACCTGCGCTATGTCTAAACGGCGTCCCGACGACGACGGCAAAGCATCTCGATGCTTGGCTCTACCGGCGGTTGGCGAATTCATCAGTACACGCGTCTCGACGCCCGGGGATGCGTCTGTCGTCAGAATCGTACTATCATCGTTTCGTTCTCCGTATAATAGATCGAACGTAGTTTAAAACTTCGAGGAATAACTGTTCAAAGTTATAAAAAATATAGTGTGCAAGTGTTTAAGTGAATCGAATAGACGCATGACGTGCCATAGTTCATTTGAATATAATGCTACACTATTCTAATGAGGTAATTATTATCGGTGATTATTTCATGGATGTTTTCTCCTCATCAAATGTAGAATGTAATACTCGTTTGTTGAGATTTCCAGTCGGGTAAATACGTGATAATACGATAATTACACGTACATTTTTTCCGTATTTGATTCTTTTTTATTTCATCGATATGCCTGTTTGTTATATAAACTCCCTGCAATATAGATTGTGAATCTAAATCGTGAAGGATTAGTTTTAACGAATACATGGAGACTTATGATACATGGAATAACTTCTGATTTACCAGAATATACGAAAGATCGAAAGCTTTGGAAAAAAGTGAATGAGAATTGAATAATTCAAGATTTTCTTGGAGAAATGTGGAGATACAAATTGATTCATTTCTCATGGTGAAAACAACGAAAACTTGTTCATTGTGCTCGTGGTCGTGTAGGAAACGTCGTTGATATTTCAACCACACGTGTGATACTTTGATATCAAAACTTTTCGTCTCGTGCTATACATTCAGCCAGAGTTTAGAAGAAAAATGTTATTAAATCACATTGTGCGATCATGTTTGCTACATTCACGGTCCTATAATAATTGAAAATTTCATGATTATAATTGTCATTTTATGAATTTGAATAATTCACAGTTCCAATGGACAATCTATTCAGACATTTTCTCATATAAAAATGATTGATATTTCATTCAAGTTTCACTCCACAAAAAATTTTATTTCAAATCGGAAGACTGAAAATTAATTGATTCTGCTTGCTGGGAGTTTGTTTGATCGACGTCAAGTCTATATTAAGAAGTGTTCACTGTAAATAATAATCGCAATTCTCCTGTGTACATCAACCGGAAAATCCCAATCACTGATTAGGAAATAAATTTCCGATACATTTATATGAAATTTCACATAAATTTATCTGAAAATTCTCAACTTCATGGGATTGCTTCCAACATTTCACAATATATTTCCGGACAAGTTGGGAAAATTCCCAATGCTTGTATGTGTTAATTACTCCACATAAATATATAGGACTTTTCCCATATTAATTTCTTACAGTGTATATTGAACGTTCAAGAAGTATCCGTTTGATCTCAGGCTTTGATGTGGAATATTTCATTTTCCTCTCACGTCTTTATAGCACAATAACATCGGCAGTTTTCAATTTCCTCGTCTAATAATTCTGTTCATACACCTCGCCCAATGTTTTGGTGATGCTATACATAATCTGAACATGTGGTAAAGTTCTCTAAGTTCCAGATAAAATTAATAACGTGGGTTTGTTGTATTCGCAATACGAAGTGTGTCAAATGGAAAAGAAGAATCCGAGTTTCATTGGAAATTCTGAAAGCTCATTGAAGTGTAGGGAGTGAAATACTAAGAACCAGATGATTACGATTTTTTCGAAGTAGGTATTCAATACCTCCTTTTATACATTCCATTCTTTATCAATATTGAAATTATGAAATCGCCAATTCCATCTGGAGATGAAGGGAAGATCGTACAAGAAATTTTTAATAAGCTTTATGATCGAACCAGCTGAAATCTCCTTTTCGCATAAAAGAAATTAAGTATCAGTTAATGAGTACTTTTTTTCTGATAATTATGATTTTTAATAGCTCCATATTGATTCTGAATATCTCGTTTTGTATTACGAATCTTATCACACCCATATAAGAAAAAATCGTTGAAATGAATTACATATTTTGATTGTAGATTTGCGATTGAATTCTATGTTGTCTAGTAATGTAAGATGCACGCAGCGAAATAGTTTCGGAATAGATAGCGATGATTTCTCGTATTATGTACTAAGAAAAGTGTATGGAATTTATCATCATCAGTTCTAGTTCTCATCGCGATTTTAGGATAGGAATTGAGTGCTGACTCGCGATTTGGTGGTCGTTCTTACGTTAATCTGTCGTTTCCATGGTGACGTAAACAGTTTAGTTTACAATTTTTTAATATCTGTCACCGAGTTTCTATTCTCCCCAGTAATGGTTATCGTACATCTTTCTCCGTGTGTGATGCACATAAAGGTATTTTTAATTGAATAAGATCTTCATAAAAAAAAACTTCAGCTGTTTGGATAAATATAATCTGCCAGTTGTACACTGAGAAATAGAAAATACGTTGAGTTGGATGAGATTGATTTGTAGTGGATGAATAGTACAGGTGGATACGGCTGGAGAAATATTAATTATGATAATATTCATTCCATAGTGTAGTTGAACATATTGTCTTTGACCCAAGTAGGAAATATAAATACTGACAACTGGGTCAGGCTTGGGAAAATATTGAACTACCAAACGAGGGGAACCAATATTGGTTCAATATAGAACCTTAGATTATTTGAAAACCCATGCCAGATTTTACAAGGAATGCCACTATCACAACTGCTTCGAACTTGGAAAAATCTTTCACTGCCAAACATGGCGAATCAATATTGGGTGAATCCATGCAACAGTTTCATGTTCCCACTTGTTTCAGAGCTTCACTGATGATAATTTATGAACTTCCTCACAAGTCGGACCCAATGTGTAGCCCAAAATTTTTTATACTCTTGCCAAGCTTCAAATCCCATGCTATTCTTGGGTGGGGCCGTTTTATCTTGTTGGATCAAGTGATTTCTTATGTCAGTCCTGGAATGTTTGTGCATCTTACAAACCATTTCATTTGTTCCTCTACAAAGCATGTTTGAAAAATCAGAGCAACGCTTGGCGTGACCAAGTAACTACCCAGGTGGAAATTGAAACCTGGCCCCATATTGGCGCAGGGCCGTTGCCGGAGTGACCAGCGCTGGCAAATATAAACAACCAGTTCAGGGCCAGTTGATTTCACAGTACTGACCCGAAGTCGAAACATAAGGCTCAGTACTGGGAATACGCTATAGCCGGTCCAGACAATATTCATGAGTCTGTATTGCCACAACTGCGGTATTTTTGATGGTCCGGTTGTTCTGATATATCCGCTTCATGAATGATTCCATTACTAGATATAGAAAGTGTAGAGAGTCGTGCTCGGAGCGGCGTCATCAAACAATAGAAAAACCATCCACTTCGCCGAGCAGTGCTTTTTTTCATTGAAAAAGCCAACGTTTCGCCCAGATACTAGGCATTTTCAAGGCAAAAAATACAACGTCAAGATGAAGTGGAAGACTCCATCGTTGAACCAACAAAAAATGGATTGTTTGATTCAATAGGAAGTGTAGAGAGTCGTGCTCGGAGCCTCCCAGTTTATCTTTACGTTGTATTTTTTGCCTTGAAAATGCTCAATATCTGGGCGAAACATCGGCTTTTTCTATAAAAAAAGCACTGCTCGACGAACTGGATGATTTTCCTATTGTTTGATTACTAGATATGTATTGGGTTGATTAAAGACACAGACGAAACAATAGGAGAATAAATCAGATAACTGTTTTCACGGTTCGAAAGGGAGCTTAGATATCATTTCGGATGATCGTATTTGAAATTGAATACAAAATAAATATGGACGAGAATATAATAAAAGTAATTTTCTCGTCCATATTCATCCGGATTCAAAGTTTAACTGTTTCTATTTGTTTTTTTGCAGTGTCCGAAGGTTAAAAATCTCATTGCCAGTAGGAAATTTGGATAAATTCAATTACTTCGGACCAAAACCATTCGAGAGACTTGTTGTTTGAAATGTACATGAATCGTTGGTTGAACAGTCTCATGACCTAGGCTAATCAGAACGGCGTGATCGGTTTGCCAGAGTTGATTCAGTATCGCGGAGAATCGGGCCATTTTCAAGACCCAGTATTGTGTGATGTCTGTCAGATACATGATATACGACTTGGACGAGGTTTTGTCTAATCATTCGAATCAAGTTCCAAATAACAATGCATTGCGTGACTGGACTGAACTTAATTTTGTATTCTGGTCAAGTATCGGGTACCAAGTCTGTCCCTAGGTTATCATTCCAAGGCTCCATCAAGTTTGGACCATTATTCAGCATGGATTTCGGGCCAATCTGAGTCATAACTGAGCCCAGGAAGGGCCAAGTTTGGGCCAAAAAATCATATGGACAGCAGCCATCAATATTCTTGGTCATTGATTGTTTGTTGATTCCCGTTCATTGATGAATATTCGCAGACAGTGATATCCGTGCATGAAATATCCGCGAGTTATGTATCCGTACATATGTTTGTTATTTATATATATACTTTATATATTTTGTGGGTAGTATCATAGCTTCCCTAACAGCACAATGCGTCCCTGGGACATTTTTAGAACGTTAAGGAAACCTCTCCTACGTTATTTAAACGTTCCATTAACGTCTCAGTGGTACGTTGTGCTGGTTGGGTTGTGTTAGCTTTTGTGTTTGGTAGGATTGTGGTGGTGATAGGAATCGAGTCGTAGGGATATCGGTGTGAATATACGCTCCTTCGTGATATGTTTATTGTGATGTGTTTGTGTGTTGTGTTGCTGTGGATTTCATGGATTATGTGAATGATGTTTCATGAAATGTATCGAATTGTCTATCGGATGATAAATAATGGAGTGAGAATGTGTTGAAGGGAATTTCATGAAGGGTCATTGTTTTTTCTCTGCTTATATTCCGTGCGCTAGCATTCTGTCTGTGGGGGTTTTGTCCGTGGGGATTTTTTCCCCAGATATTCATTACTGTGAATATTTTGTATGGGGATATCTTGTCGCGAATGTGTAGTCGTCGGATCTTTAGACGTGAAGCCTTCATATTCATTCAAATCACCCTAGTGAAAATTAATCACTCATAACCCCTATAGAGTTCATATATGGGCCAAATACTGTCATATCCATCCCATATGAGGTGTTGTATATCCTACACGCAAAAAAATCACTCATCGTTTTGGAGTATAATTTACTGCGACGGCCATTAAATTTACTCCGATTCAGTTAAAATTACCACAATTTGTTCTCAATGCTGATAGAAATTGTACCTGTCCCAGAATTCACCGCAAATTTGTTTCCGTTCATGTATAAATCATGTTTGGTACTTTTATGGCGACGAATAATTATATAAGACCATATAGGTAATGTGGAAATGAGAAGAAAAATGGGAGTGTTTTGAACAAATGAAAATTCTTTCATTACAAAAGTAATCCTCTCAGATGCACGGAGAAAAATGTATTTGGAAAAATTACCATTTTATTCGTAAACTAGAACTATTTGGAAAAATCAGACAATAACTTATAACATAATTTCCAATAATTGTCATCTGTGATGGTAAAAATCGAGATTAATTTGGATTTTTACCATCACAGATGGCAATGATTAGAAGTTGTGTTATAAGTTATTGTCTGATTTTTCCGAATAGTTCTAGTGTACGAATAAAATGGTAATTTTTCCAAATACATTTCTCTCCGTGTGGAGGGGATTACTTTTGATACCGTGTATTAGAAAAGAAGTTGCATCAAAATGAGAGGGATAATCTTACTTCGATAATCATTTTTTTTAGGTGTGAGTTTTTTGCAAAATTCATGTGTAGAATTAATACGGTGACAATCAAATTGTTGTCGAGCAAAAACAGGACAGGAACTTTTGAGAGCAAGAATGGAACATCAAAAGTTCCGAGCACCTGTAATTCAGAACAAAAGAGCAACCACAGAAATCTCCGGGCAAAAATGAAACACTGAAGAGCTCGAGTAAAAACAAACCAGCGCATAAATACAGAATTCGGTTGTGCGGTGGTTCGTTTTTGTTCGAGCTCCTAAGTGTTCAGTGTTTCATTCTTGCTCTCGGAAGTTCTTGTTCTGTTTTTGCTTGACAACAATTCAAGTGTCAGTTTTATTCTTAGATCCATATATGAATCATTTTTACAAGAACCCCCAGTAGAATACTCTACTCATTCACGAGTTTGTAACGCTTGCACTATCGAAAAACTAGCCAACTCGCTAAATACTCCCGAGACACTCACCAGTCTTTAGTTTTTCGTTAGTGCAAGCGTTACAAACTCGTGGATGACTAGACCATTTCTACTAGGGGACAATTTTGATTCGGTTGAATCGAATGAATGATTTACTTATGAATTCCTCGATACAATGAAATGTTTTATTGTGATGAATGAGACTCATTTGCATAAGAATAAAACCTTTTCTCAAAAATCGAAGTGAAACTTATAGAGAAATAGAAAAAATGAACATTCGGAAGTTGTAGAGCAACTCGTAATGAATCTACCAGCAATAGTATTATCTCAATTATAAAGTTACCAGAGTAATTCACAACTTACTGAGATTAACTCATTGGTTACCGGATCTACTGCACACCTAGAGTAATGTGCGCAGTGGATCATTAAACTTATCTATAAGGTAAGTTGCTGAGTTATAAGCACGGCTCTAATTGTGCTGATTTGTTGTGCGAGCAAATTTTTCACTGTCATAACGAATTCTTGTTTCGCCTCTTGCATCCAGAGAAATCCACTTTCTGTCTCATGAAGCAGCATGTACATTGTAGTTTAGATATAATGTCTACCATGAGCAAGTTTTCCTCCACTAAATACTTGTCATAATAGTCAAGAAGACACCATTTCACATTCGCTGTTCGTCTTTCACTAATCCACTCCAGTAGAACAAATGATAATAACGCATGAACCACTTGTTGATTATTATAAAAAAAATAAATGATAGGTACTAAAAATAGTGTAGAAAAAGGAACATGCAAAGCAACCCTTCTCATAATCATTATTACGTCATTGCAATGGAGATTTTCGTTTCATCCACAAAGAGCTTGTAAGATCAGCGTGTGTTCTTTCTCAATATAGAAGAACAATGTTTCCCCCCTCATAAAAATCGATAGAAAAAATCCATGAGTGAGCAAAGTTTTTGATCTGATAAAAGCAAACGTTGGAAGAGTTTTGTTCCACAAACACCCTTGGAATTCCAGTGCAGAAGACAGTTAATAGGAAATTTTCTTCAAAATGAATAGACCGTGAGGAGTTTATTATACACAACCGACAAAGGAATATGCCCTCCCGATTGCGCCAACTACATAGTGCTTTTCGAAGATTATCTACTTGTCCTCTCGTGACTGTCGATCACTCGAAGTGAGATTCTTTCGATACATTGGAATAGACCTCAAAATTTTCTAAATTTCTGTGAATTGAACTGTGATTAGGATTTGGAAGTTTGGAAAAATCTTCATTGATTTGATATTGAGGATATAATCTGAAAAATACAGAAACGTCATTTTTTGGCGCATGCAGAAATTTATATGAGATTCGAAGTCTTGAAACATTCAAGTTGATCAGAAATTCCATGCAAATTTTGTTCGGATCACTTTCTGAGGAGAATCTAAAGTAACATGTGATCTTCATCCAAACACAGACAGAGAAAACCAGCAAACGTCAGATTTTGGTATGTAAACTTGAGGTCTATGGTAAGACACTATTCTGTTCGATAGACATTATTCATTTTCCTCAGTTCAAGAACACTTGGGATTTATGATCAATCTGACCTAGTTCTTCTCTCACCCGTTTCTTTCGCTTCTTTTTTCCAGAGAAAGAGGAAAACATTGGGACAATGTTCATTAGTATATGCGTGTGGATAAGATTGAATGATTGTAATAAAAATAAGTTGCGATTATACAAATTGTTGAAACTGCGGTTCAAGCTGAGGATTTTGCCATCGGAATAAAATTTTCTCAATTTGCAAACCGTTCGCAATGCACCAACCTGGTTCAAAAAATACATACAATCTGACGAAATTGAATTTCAAGGGATTTGTTCAGAATATCGTGCGAAATTCAATCAGGATCACATTAAAATATACACTCATCTGATTCAATCTCATTGAAAACGTTTGAATAGGATTTGGGCGGAACATTGTGCAAGCATTGGGAAAACATTTGTTTCGGTGAAACAAAATTTTCGTTGAAATGAACGCAAAGAAACTTTTTGGTTGGCTAAAACAAAATTTATTTGTCTGTATGAAAGCCTCAATTATTGTGAACCAAATTTTGTTCACTCCAAATTAATTTTATTTCAGCCAACCAAAAAGTTTCTTCGCGTTCATTTTGACCCAAATTTTGTTTGGCTGGAACAAATTGTGTTTTCAGTGAGGTTCAATGAAATTTGGCGTGAATCAATGGATTTATATGAGCAGGGCATGCTACTGTGTCCAAAACATCAAATGAATTTATTGAAAAAATAAACAATCTTTATTCATTCTTCCCAATCAATCTCATCGACTCTGAACTTATAACCCCATAAGATACAACGCACTGATGCCAACGTTTTATCCAATTCTCGAAACAGTCCGAAAAGTCTTTTCCTGGCAAGGCCTTCGATACTTTCGTTGATCCGGCTTTTATTTCCTCGATTGAGTCGAAACGATACCTACGAAGTGGTCTTTTGAGTTTAGGAAATGGCTAGAAGTTATTCAAAGTTGAATCAAGGGAATACGGTAGTTTTGGAGCGATATTATTTAAATTGTTGGCGAAAAACTCGCGAGAAATCAATGGAGGTTGAGCTGGCGCGCTATTGTGGTGCAATAACCAAGAGTCGTCTGTCCATAAATCCGAGTTTGCTGATCCTTTTGAAATACCAACATCATCAGCAAGATCTCTTATCGCTAATCGACGTTTTTCGAGCACAGTATCTTTGATTTGATCAACCTGTTGTTTATCGGTTGACATTGATGGTCGTCTAGGAAGCTATTCGTCTTCAACGCTTTCTCTGCCTCCTCCCGAATCTTTGTACCACTCATTACAAACATGTTTTTGCGACACAAACTCCATAACAAAGGCCTTCTGCATTATCCTCAATGTGTTTCCGCGGTGGAATATTCACTCCGCAAACAAAATATAACACAAATTCTTTGCTCAACAAAATCAGACACAGTGAAAAAATCGATAAACTCACTTCCGAATGTTTGCAAAAAACTCTCGTAGCCCTGCATCAATCGAATGTATTGACTTGAAACCTCATACAGATATCAAGACTGGTACTAACAACTCTAAAAAAAAACAAATCAGAAGCTTTCATAATGCACCAGAAATTTGAAATAAGTGATAATCCACCTTATCTTTTGATTGCAGTAGTTCTCATCATCCAGTGAGGAACTTTTTGTCTCTTATCTTTTCAATTTCACGATATAATCTTCATAAGTTTTCCAACAAATCCACTAGGATAAATATCTCTCCCTTGAGAGAGGAAAATCATAAAATAATGAATTCGGTGAATAAATATTTTATTTTTTGAGTGGAATGGATTTTGGCTTCTTAAGGATGTAAGCCGATTGCTACGTTTTTGAATTTAAGAATGTTTTCTCATGTACTATTCTATGTTTTCTCAAGATTATATAAAGCGAATGATGTATTTCGAGTTGGTTTTTCTCTTCGAAGTATTTATTCTTCCACCTCAAGATGCATAATCTTTTCAAAATAGTGTCGTCATGAAAATTCGATGTTCTTGATAAGAACATTTCAATTCATGTTAATTTGGGAGGGATGAATAGAAATTGTGTACGGTGATAAATAATGTATATATATATACATCATATACTTGTCAGGTACATGCTAGATTTTTCATGTGCTTACCATTCATTTCAGATACTCCAGAATTTATCAAAAGATTTCTCATGGGGAATTTTTCATCACAAAATGACAAAATTTTCTTCTGAGAAAATCTGATTCAAAATTTAATTTTTCAAATATAAAAAATGATCATTCCTTCCACATGTAATTACCACACCTGAGGTGTGTAGAATGATCAATCTCGATTATGTACTGTACTCTCGTTATCCATCAGATTTTTCTTTGGATCCAGTTTTTGCAGAGTATTTCACATCAAGAATGATTGCAATGGTAGAAATCCAAGACTACTCTTGTGTATGAACCTCAGTAATGTGAATTGAATCAATAATTAACTCACGAACGGTTACTGTTGAGTGACCAATGATGGATTTTCTGTCATGAGCACAAGTATGGTCCATCACTGACTGATGAAGAAGCCCAGCAATGAAGGCCTTTGATAATCACCCGATGTATGATTGTACTAGCTCGACTAGAAATTCATCTCCTGGAGTGGGAATTTCACTTGATTACGAAATTTCATGTGTGGACTTACAAAAATTATTCAAATTAGGACAATGAACGTTACACTCACAGTCTGATGTTTTCAGCGTTACTGGTCTCGCTTGCATCTGAAATGAGAAGAATATGTAGTTGTTATAACGATCTGAAGTGAGTACTGCGAAAAAATTCCTTCTGCAAATTCAGAAAATGTGACTGTAATGTTTCACAGTCGTTCAAAAAGTTTTGTTGGATTTTCAGAATACTTCCCGATATTCTGTTGAAGTTTCTCAAAATTCAGTAGAATTCATCTGAAAATTCAAAAGAAAGTGGCTGTAAAAGATTAAAGTTGCATCTTCTGAATTTTCAGAAGGAATTTTTTTCACAGTGAGGTTAGAAAAGATAACTGTAGTAGCAATACTGCATCGTTGTAATAATGATATGGACGGCGATGATAGCAATCCATACCATCCCTCACTAGTTCCTCACAAGTTGAACGGGCAAACTCGTAAGTCCCTTATGATTAACTGGAGAAAATGTCTACCAGGGATTTATAGTCATTCGTTGAAATCAATTTGCATATGTTGTAAATAATAATCGTAATTTTTCCGTACCCAGCAACCGGAAATTTTCTATCAATCATGTGGAGAATCAATTTCCAGTAAACACCTATACAGTACACGAGTTCCCGCAAAGAGTTCCCATTATGCTGATCAATATGTATCCATTATAAATATCTTGAATTCAAAAATAACTATCAACGAACAACTTAATGTTCAGAAAGGACTCATATCGAGATCTGATAATCAATTGTTCGGGCATTCAAGACATTTTCATTTTGAATTCAAAATATTCATAATGAATACATATTGATGAGCATAACGGAAACTATTCAAGAGATCCTCAGGAAGTCTTTATAAATTCAAATTGAACATTTGTGCTGGTTGGGTATACATACATAAGAAATTCAACTCAAATAACTTGCAAGTTTTTCTGAATTCATACAACAATTTGATAATCAATTCCCAAGAGGTACGAAAAATTCCTCACTCATTCGATTACGTCAAATGAATATATACGGAGTTTTCCATAGAAAGTTTTCAAAGTGTAACTACTGGACCAACCATTAGTTGCATACGTGGCCGATAATTATTCACCGTCATTAATGAATTTCCATCATCATCCATTAGTTCACCCTTGATGAACCAAGAATGGATACCACCAACATACAATTAATGATGTCTGTGCTCAAGTGAAACACCACCATTGGACTCATTCATTACTCCATATGAGGTGGGACCGAAGGGTTTTGTAATTAGAAACCTTCCTAGGGAATTGAATATTCAAAACAAATAAACTTCAATCCAAACCTCTGAAGAACATTCATTCTCGAGTACATGTAACCAAACAGACATCATGTCTCATGCGAAAAAAAGTAATGTAAAAATGTTTTATGTAATTTACATACAATTCATACACAGTTATTGCTCTATTCGCATAAAATTTATGCACATATTTGTCGTGAACCATGTAAATTTATATAAAGCGATTTTTAAAACGATAAATTTTGTAGAATTCATGCATAAATCAGATAAACGGATGTTACATGGGATATGTATTATATTTTATGATTACATTGATTTTTTTCAATCTATAAGCATCGCACGCAGGTACCCACATACAACCGAGATGAAATCGACTGAATATATGTTATACCGTAAAATGTAAATCTGCAGAATAAAAAGAAACAATATACCACGCATGCGTCATAAAAATTTTTCTAGTTATAAAATGTAGAATTGATTCGTCATTTTTCTTACAGAAACGTTATTACGGGTAATAAAGTAAATACGGCTTATGAAATCTAAAACATGGTAAATCCACCCAGAGTTTTCACGTGGGATATTTCAATTTGCCTTCGACTCCATCAAGTAATATGCATGTAAATTGCAAGTCAACCATATAAATTCAAGCATGCCTCTGTTTGCTATAACAGTATAATATTTTATGCCTATAAAATTTTCTTCGCATATGATTACATCACATATTGCTCGTAAATTTGGTCAAGGTCAAGTGTATCTCCTGAATCGGATTATTGTAGGGAGATCGATCGAATCTGCTGTGGAAAGAACGAAACTTTATAGTGATGTATTTCTATTATTCCTTCGAGAGAAATCTAAATTTTGGAACGGAACTCATCATGAAATAATAATGAATTATAACAATTAGCATAAATTACCTCAGAAAGTTTCCCTGAACGTTCGGGGAAATCTGTTCCTATGTATATTCAGTCTTGACCATATAATTCAGTAATAAAGAGGATCATTGAAACCGGGCAGACCTCCAACCCTTGAACGATAGCCATTAGTCCATTTCCAATTCATATACCAACAGAATACAGTATGAATGTTTTGTGAACATTATATGAATGCTTATTCCCCTTACATAAAAATGATGCCGCTTCATGAATTTTACTCATATTTATAGAATAATTTCATATTTGATGGATCGACGATGGAAACACTTTTGAATACATATTATATTTCTCGAACACGATAAACCCACTTACCAAGTTTGAGAATCATTTGTGTGAGTATTTTGTTAATGCAGTTATTGATCAATTTCTAATAATGACTCAGAATTATTTACATTCGGATAATTTTCATTCAACATGAAAAAAACTAATTTGCTATTCTCCATGTTTGATGAGGCACTATAGAGGAAAAATACTATGAGGAAAAGAATGTTTGGCTGTATCGATTAGATTTTAGCTGTTACAATTGAATATCTCAGCACCCAACGGACAGCTAATTTTTCAGCAGCATTAGCTAAACTTTCGCTAATGGAGCTAAAAATTTTGGTGCTACTGATAAAATTTAGTTACAGTAGATAAAAAACGGCTGTCCTTTCTACAGCTAATTCATTGATTTTCTTGCAGCTGAGGAACATGAACGAGGCGCTAGCCATGAACTTATAAGTAAGATAGGTGAATGATAAGTTAAACTGATGAGTGTACTTTCTACACCCAAAAACCACGATTGCAAGCGTTTCAAATGGTTAGTGATGGCTTTTTATCGACATTGCATTGATTGCAAAAACATTGATTAGCAATCCCAGCATGGTTCCATAGTTCTGTATGGCAAATTTGGAGCGAAGGAGGTTTTAGATCAAGGAATAATAAAGAAATAACCTTCACTGATCAGTGCCTCATGAATTACTAGTGAACACCTCATGAGTTACTGGTAAGTGCCTGATGAGTTACCCACCAGTGCTTGCTTAGTTTTTTTGATACTTCCCTCTTTAGTTCCCTGGTAGAAATTTTCGCTAGTGAATAATGAGGCACTTACGAGTTCATTTCTTCTACTCATGAGGCACTAGGGAGGAAAACTCACAAGGCACTCCCTAGAATGTTACACTCCAACTAACTGGATTCCATCTATCAAAACTGGTGAAATAGTCATCATTATCTAACGAGGAACTGATTAGAAACTAAAGTGGCACTTGTGGGAATAATTAGGGTAAAAATAAAAACTTATTATCAAATTTATAATAGATTCGGATATGTTCTTAGTTTCAACAAATTTGCTTCAATTCAGAGAATTTTGTTTCCTGGTAGTAACATTGTTTTCTTACATCAAAAGAACACTGTCTGGAGAGGATTCGATTTTCAGAATAAAGAGACATGTTTTCAATTTGATTAATTATTTTTTTTTAGTGCACATGCATTAAACATCTTTTTACCAGTCATCCAGAAAAATTAATTAATCCAAATATGAATCTAATAAATATTTGGCGAATCTAATTAATAATATTGATCTAATAAATAAAACTGCTTATTAATGATTTTAGTTAATAATGTATAAATCTAATCTTAGTGATGTTTGGATTAGACTTGCAAGCAATTCACAAGTTTTATCCAAACATCACTAGTCAGATGAGATTTACAAGTGATTCATGAGTCGCTAACTACTTTTATTTTAATAACTTATGAGTCATGAGGAAGAACTTATGATGTTTCTACATTTCTCGTCAGTTCCTTGTGAGTCTTCCTCATAGGTTCCTTGCTTGGTAAAAAAGACCCCTCAAATCCTATCAACAGTTCTGGAATCCAAAATAATTGAAATTCAATAAGAAAATATGTGAGAGATCCCATTATTTAATCTCATCATTTTTTTCATCATTCAATTCTGAGAATAAAAATCAATCATGAACAGATTCAAACACGCAGAGAAAAATTCTTGCTGAAAAAGCGATTTCGAAAAATCTGCTTTGCTAAATTAGCAAAACGGTTGCTGTTACAGCAAAGATTCTGCTATTTTAGCAAGATATTTGCTAATTCAGCAAAATTTCCTAGTTGTCTGTATATCTACAATCTCGGATTGCTGAATGGCAAGCGCTTGTTAAAAGAGCAAGATTTTTGCTGTGACAGCAAATTATTTGCTAATTCAGCAACAAGTTTTGCCATACCAGCAAAGCAAATCTTCAAGGTTTGCTGTTCCAGCAACTTTTTTTCTCTGAGTGGAGGAAAATGCACTGAAATTTCATTACATTCAAACTCAAATAATTTTTTGATTAATATGTTTTCCAGAGCGTTGTATTTTGGATCAATTCAATGGCTACTTGGAATGGATTTTCAATTACTCAGGCCCCTTTATAATCCTGGAATGAGTTATTTTTCAACGCATGCATTGTAAAGAAAGTGACATCTTGTGATCGATGGGAAAAAGTGTCGGTTATTTTCATCCGTTTCTACGGTACTGTTACTCTTGGAAATGATTGAAATCCTTCATAATGCTCATATCCTTAATAAAGTTAGTCCTATGGAAACGGTTGACAAACAAAAACTGATTCCGCGGTTCACGAGATGGCACTTTTGACGATTTTTGAGTCAAAATGAAAATGATGAATCCAAGAATTGTAAAGCGGCTCAAATGGCTATTACACGGAGAAAAAAAACTAGTAATAATATTGCTGAATCGACAATAAAATATTGTTGTGTACCAACCCACAATAAAATCGTAAAAATATCGTTTAAGATTGTTGAATTGGCAATTTTATTGTCAACAAAACAATTATGTGTTGTTAGAAGAAAAAAAATTATTGTATATCCAACAATAAAATTTCAACAATTCACTTATTGCTAGTCCATAGAAACACATTTTTCTCAGTGTAGTTCATCAACTGGAAATGATGGGTTCTCATCACAGTTCTGAACTTTGAAATCGAACCTCTGTCTTCTGATAATTGTTTGATATCATCGGATAGACATTCTATTTCTATAGAAATCTTTGAGCATTAACATTAGCGTTTCTTGGAATGAATTATTCATCACCAAATGCCCGAAATTCATATTTCATAGAGGGAGGTTAATGGAATTCGATGAGCTTTCCCATATTTCTCTATTAATTCTCAAATTTTGGGTTTTGATGAAGGTAATAGGAAATAATGGGGTAACTGACAAAAGCACACCTTATTGCCCATTACCTATGTTTTTCCTGATAGTCTTTTTCACCAGGGTTACCAGAGAAAATGGTGAACTTAATGTCCAATGATTCAACTGGCAAAATTTCTACCAGGTTGTAGATCTCGTAAAACCGATTATCATGCATATTCTTGTATCAAATTTGTGAAGAATACGTGCGGGATGAATGTGAAGTACTTTGTACAGACGAACTCGTAAACTTCGACTGAGAATATCCTATATGCCAACAAATATCTTCTTGAAGAGCAATTCAAACTTCGTAACTACTTTGTATAAAAACATGTTCCACTAAAAGCGTTAGTGAAACTTTTCATTCAAATAACTGTTTCTAGAAGATTTCTCAAATATACCATTTAGTAATTAATGATTGAATCTACTGTGACCAATAATTCTTGATCAAATTTTCACACAAATTCGAGTCCACAGCACACGTACAAAACCTGAAATTCTCCCAAAAGGGTTTAATACAGCGTACATATTGAAATCTTTCTTCTTTTTCATCAAAAGAAATAACGTCAAGGAACTCTCCAGATCGTATGCGTCTCCTTCGTGTTCATGTCTCCCACTCAGAATTCTTCCTAAGTCTACAGGAATACATCACAACGTAACGTGACAGACATGACTTTCGGCGTTTTACAATGCGAGACACGAGTTACTCGAACCATTTGAACAGCTTGAACACCATTACCCCGTAGCAGAGCGATTACGGTTCGTGCACTTGCTTACAAGGATGCTGATCCAAGGCCATCTTCAACTCCGGTCACTGATTTAGAGTTTTCCAGTATTGCAGAAAAATTCGAATCATTCACATTTTTTGCATTTTTACAATGATAATTACTCTTCAAGATATTCGGATTGGAACGAATGGAAAATCTCATCATACAAACTAAGATATTCGAAACAAATCTGTATATAAAGAACCATATGTGATTTCCATGTTCTTTATATCTAAATTTCTTTGCGAAAAACCAATTTTGCTACACCAGGCACTCCTAAATAAATATATTATGTTTTTTGTATCTTTTCAGGTGAAGCATTTTGAATTTTTATCCAGCCTTTGCAACACAAATGAAATGAGTCATGCCATTGTGATGCGGAAATTCGTTCCCAGCGAGCGAAAATTCATCGGAAATGATGTACCGCATTGAAATAGAAAAAGAAAACTTATTTTGTTGTTGATGTATGAGATCAAAGTTCACTCGTATAGCGGGGAAAATCATTAAAATTTTGCATTCAGAGATCACAATTCCTGGTTAATTATATATGTAATTTTGTATCTCTTTGGGTATTGTATTCAAATTTTCATTCAGGTTAGGCGCATAATAAGTTTTGCCATGTTCAACTTCAATTTTCTCATAATCATGGAATACTGTACCATTTTTACATTAGGATTGATTCACCCTTAGCGAGGAATGTTTCATTCGGTTTAAATGCTTCAGAACATTTTTGGTTTTTGAATTGGAAATAAATATTCGACTCAATGCTCGGTTTGCCTAAAAAAACGCTTACTTTGATTGTGACATTCCAAATTATTACTTCATTTCAGATTACAGAAATTCTTACTCAAAACACTCTTGGATTTTGTACGAATGTTAAAATTACATTCTTTTTCCATATGTTCATTGAAACGATACAAGGAACGGGGTGTCAGTCAACCTTTCTCAGTAAAACTTTGTGATAAGGGTGAAATACAATTGAGATATCCTCTGATTCGCAAAGAACGATGATGTAGTGAGATATTTCATTTACATTTCCCCATTATCGAGTAATCTTACAAAGAAAATTAGTTAATGTGAAGCTGCCGGCATCTCTCTATTGTGTTACGTTCAGCATAAAGTGAGTTATTCACGCTTTCGGGAGGTCACCAGAGACTTCGGATCAAGATTGACTTCATTATTTGAACAGATAAAAGAAGAATTATCATTTCGATGCTTTTTGAATGGAAAATAAATGTGATTATGATGGATTCTTCAGGTTAGTACTTGGTCCTTGGGATTCCATGTAAAGGTTGAGTATTGAAAAATCATAGAATTGTACTTGGCTGTGGACTCAATACTCACCCTTCACATGGAATCCCAAGGACCAAGTACTACCCTGGAACATTCGTTTTTCATCCACTTCAAAATGATGGATCCGGGCGAGTTTTTCTCCACGCATCTTCTCCCCCTACGATAATTGAATAAAAAATCCTGATATTATACTTGGCTGTGAACTCAATACTCACCGTTTACGTGATTAGGATGTTGAAAATAATTTTCATGCTGCACAAGGATTATTCGACACGTGTTGGAATACCACACGTGTGATAATACGCTTACTCTTGCCCTCTCGTATCACCTAACGACACGACTACGACCCCCTAAAGATTTTCCCTCACGTATTGTGGTGCATTAAAGTTATGTGACACTGTTTGTTCCTCAAGTTTCTTTTGTACACTCTCTTCGACTATACAAAAGTGTCTGTTACACATGGCCTGTAATAGCATTATGATGTATTTTCATATTATAAGTTCTTGACATGATCTCAGTGGTGTATAGTTACCAAGAAGATAGCTAATGCGATATCCTAATGGTATGCCCAGAAGTATTTATAGGTGAGAACACATTTGATGAACAGGTGTTTCCACATGGAAATCCATTATTCAATAAAGTGGAACAATGAGGTATCAGTTTCAATGAAAATGTATCCTGGCTTTTACATGTGATGCACAAGAAAGATGATTGTCGACGAGCATTGTAACAAATCTTTTTTTCATGTAGATGAGATAAAGGTTATTAAACCTGTTCTTCCATTTCACTTCGAAGTGAACTTTAATTTCCTGTCCTAAACTATATCTACAATCTTGAAAATTCTTTTTTCGAATACCAAATATTAAATCATGCTTCCGTTTCTTTATGAGAGTCTATTAAAAAAGAAATCTCATTCAAATTAATTGATTTTGCACTGCTATTGAAAGACATTTAACGGATACACTTCGGCTTTTTCTTGTGACTAACATATTGCGATAATTGAATTTGAGTACGGCTTTTAAATATTCTAAATGCAAAAAAATAATTGCGTAAAACCTCAAATGGGAGTTTTATACGCGTTCTCAAGGTTTATGATATTTTTATTTTGGCAGGAAGATGGCTCAGTTTTTACAGACCGTCCTCCTTTGCATGAAAGAACTATTCATATACTTCATGTAAAGTCGTAAAAATATTCCCACGAATCTTTTGTTTTTTTCCCGTTGAAATGCAAAGAATGAACGCGAAGGTTGAAAGCTGACGCGAATGCCTCGGTGGAACAGAAAGTTTGAATTTGTTCTTGGAAACATTTGGAAGATGGAAATAGTTAGAATTACCACATTAGTACTCCGGAATTATACATTCTTCATTGAAACCCATTTTCAATTTGGATAGCCTTTCTCCGTATGATCTTAAACTTCTTTTAATGACTTGAAAAGTGTTTACATCCACCAAAAAAGTAACTGAGTAGTTTGTCCAAGGCAAATAAAACCAAACAGTCAGGAAACATCAAGATAACAAATCACTCGATAAATCGAGTCTCATTGATGAGACGAAAACTTCGGAGTAAAGTGTCTTTCTAGGGTGACACACTGGTTCCAACGCATATGCCTCAGTTTCCGATATTACTTCTCCATTGAAGCCAAATCTTTTCGCCTGGAGCATTCGTTTGAAGTCTGCAAACAGCCGGTAGTCACTGGGAGTAAAATCTGGAGAATACGGTGGGCGTGGGAGCAATTTGGAGTGCGATTCGTGTAGATTTGCCATCGTTGCGATTAAATTGTGACACGGTGCATTCTCTTGATGTGAGGGCACTTTTTTCTTCTCGATTTCTGGCGTTTCTTAGCAATTTCTTATTTCAAAGGACCCAACAATGTTGTATAACATTTTCTGTTGATGATTCTTCCTTTTTTCAAGGTAATTTGATAACCAAAATACCACGCACGTCCCAAAATACAGGAATCAAGACTTTACTAACTGATGTTAGCGTCTGTAGTCGCTTGGACGAGTTTTGTTCACTGTCGTTTACTCACCTGCCCGCTGATTTGACTCCGGAGTGAAGTGGTGAATCCCCGTTTCATCTACCCCAGCAACGTCATTTATGGAACTGTCTAGGGCATCGCGAGAATCTAGCCAAGGGCTAGAAAGAGTCTAGTGGCTAGCGGAGAACTTGTAAGGGCCTAGCAAGTGCCGATATGACGCTTGCTCGGGTGTTGTCGCTTTGAGAATCTTCGACGCGTTGTTGTTTTTGATCGAATGAGAGCAATTGTGGCACTCGTTTTGGACACAGCTTTCTCATTGACGGATATTCATGCGGAATAGCGTATATCCTGACTTCTAATATCTTCAACTCCCCTGCCATCTCACGCAACTCTAATTTACGATCAGCCAAAACGATTTTATGGACTTTTTTTCATGTGTTCCGGAACAACGTGTCGATTTGGACAACGACATTTAAAGTCAACACACATTCCCACGAAATTTTTTATATCGATAAAAATCACAATGATGATCCGGTAAAGCAAAGTAACTTAAAAATTGTGCTGATCAGTTAGGATTCTGTTCGTGATATCTCGAAAGAACAGCATTTTTATTAATCCAAAATCAAGTGAGTCCAGAAGTTGTTCATTAACAGAATTAAGCGGATTCAAAAGTGGAATTCTAAAGTTTGACTACACAACCTCTACGCAATATTCACGGAGAAAAAAATTTGCTGGCGCAGCGAATCAAGGTATTATACGTAGGTCAGCAAATATTTTTGCTAACCTAGCTAAAAATTCGCTACCACAGTCAACTGAATTGCTAAGAGAGCAACTTTCCCAGTATTATTTAGAAGATTACGAATAAATTTCGCTGGAAAAGTCAAAGTTTCTTGCTGCCATAGATAAACAATCACTATCCCAGTAAACAAGATTGCTGTGATAGCCAATAGATTGCTGTCCGAGCAACAAATGATCCAAGATGTTTTGGAAATGCCTCCACGCGTACCTCAATGATTTTCACAGTGTATTATAAAAATTTTCCCTCAATAACGATAATATTCCCTGCAATGTGATTACGATTACAATATAAATGGGAACGGAAAAAATGCTTGGATTTACTGAATCTGAATCACTCTCATGAACTTGGAAAATCAAAGTTTATTCTCGAGGTTCATAGTAATCCATCACATTAACAATTCAAGTATTGCGTGGATACGTGGGTGCATTGTCGATTCGTACCTAATGAAATGTGGAAATCAATAGTTTGAATTCCCTGTTTGTTTTTTTTTCTGAAGGGGGATGTTATTTCTCTCTCCACTCACAGAAATAGTAAAACCCTCTAGATCATCAAACAGTTGGTGCTTTTGATTATTGAACGCTCAAATGAACGGTTGACAATTTTCACATTTCACAAAGCAATCATTTTATGTAATTTAAATCGATTTCGAAGAAAGTGTATATTTGAGGATCTTGGAGATCCCCCGTTCCTTCCAAATGTGTAGTTGAATTTGCTATGGCAACTGAGAACTAAAAAAATATGATGTTTTCCCTGATAAAGGATGAATGAGCGACGAGATCTATCGAGTTTCCGGAATCCGCGTATCCAGAAATTGAAACTATCGATGTTGGACTTCAAATGTGTTTTTCTTTCTCCCAAACCCACTGTAAGATTCCTATAAAATCGTTTATAAGATTATTTTTTCGGGTTTGATTTTGTTCCATGAGTTTTTGTGGAGTTTGACATGTGTGTTTGAAACAGTACACGGAGAAAATTGACGAAAAATTACCTGACATTCAGTGAAACGAGGACATAGTGGCATTTAAACGATCCTCAAAATAGTCTAAAACGCAAATAACACATCTATTTCAACAATTAACAACGATTCAAAACTTTTGCCATTTTTTTGTCAAAAAAACCATCACGCGGTGAAGGATTGAAATACCCTCACAGCACCTCAGTTCCAAAAGAATTCCTCAAGAATTCATAAAGAACACAACCAGTTCAATGTGAATTCTTCTGAGACTGTGGAGCTGTGTGGGTAATCATCTCCCACACGAAGATCTTTGATGGTGATGTTGTTTGAATTTGAAGTTGATGGATCAAATTCAAATTGTTACGCAAAGCTATCTCACATTGAAGTGATATCTTTGTTCTTTTGCAATTTCCCTGACATGTTCACATTGGCCCCAGCTGCATTCTTGTGGAACAATAATTATAACATTTAATCTCGAAACATACAAAATTGCATAAAATCCTCAGTCTATTCCTATCAGAAACACTATTCACCTCCCTAACTTCAATTAGAAATGATTTGAATGGATATGAAAATTGAAATCCTTGAAAGAATCTTGAGACAAGTGTGATGAATTTTAGATAAGAAATACGGAATGTCGTATCGCTGCTTGATTTTCCATACATCTTTGTACAAATGAAAAACATTGTACCATCGTATTATAATTACTGATCATTATGATACCGCACGTTTTTGTAGTAGTGAACAAATGTACTGCCTTGAATTGTGCTTGTGGTGTAGAGGTTTTTTCTGATCGTTTTAAATGATATGCACTCGAAACGCCGTATTTCACTATTCTCATTCCAATCTACTCTACACGCAATAGATCTTGCTTTTATTACTCTTTTCTTCCCCAGTCATATATTTCGTATGATATCGATCGATGTTATGATGTTCGTTCCAGTGATGGTATATTAAAGGACATCGAGCTTGGAATTCATCAAAGATATTTTGTGGTGGTTGAATCGAAAGTAAATTTTACAAGCGAATAATTTCTGCCCTGAAAGCATTTCAACCTCTTGAGATTTCGTGACAATGTCAAGTACCACAGAATGCTTTGAAAACAGTTCACTTTGCCACTTCATTATTGAAAAAAAAAATCCAAAGAGTATTGGCAAAATTGAAGCGGAAATCTCGAGGGTCAATTTCATAACCCAATTCTTATTGATATACTTGCTCGAAGATGGAGCAGATGAATGACTCAAACAACAAGGAAAAGCTTACCCACTTTTATCATTAAATTCCGAATTGAAATATTCCAACGCGTAGAATCGAATACAAAAAAGCAGTTCTTTAGATTATAATGGCGGAAAAATATTTCCCGATTAACATTTTGAGTTTGAAAGATATCTTTCAGACGCGAAATGTTAATTGAGTTGGTTCTGTGTTAGAATGAAGAATGGGTCCGAAATTTCCAAGAAAATATCCTTTCTTTACTAGGGTTCCGAGTAGAAATTGATATAGGGACCATATCAGGTCACATCAGATCGTGATATGGCCTCGCGTGGCCCTGATGTCACCTGATGTGGTCCCTAAATCAATTTCTGCGCGGGTTGCTGCTGCTCAACATATTCATTCATCCATTACACAATGATCCACACGCTTCGATCGATAAGTTTCCATGTATCCACACGTAGTAGCCTCATATAGAAATGAAGTTTCCTGAAACCACTTGTGAGAAGAATAGAATTAAACATGGCATTGGTCGCGCCGCATTGTGGCGTTCAGCATGAATCATCTTCAAATGAAAGGCTGGAAAGTGAACTTTGCTCACAGTATATTCAACAATTCATTCCTGAATATATCAAACACTTTGAAACTCTTCCATATCTAGCTTCATTCCACGAGAAGAGACGAAAAATTCGTTTGCGAATCTCCGGTGCGCCTCGTTTACCGTATAAATATATTATTTTTGAACACGATTACATCATTTTTCTCACATCAACCGGAATTTCAGGAACTACCATACGCATATATAATTCTATTAATTTTAATTCATAGGGAAGTTTTTGATTATGCTTCCTGATATACACCACAACCTCCAGAAACATGATGATACACTTCGAATATGTGATGCACAATGATAATTATTTTTCCCACTGGCACGACAATTTTCTGAGAGCTGATCATCTAAAATTCAGGTTATTGTTAATGAATTTTGAAATTATGATTGAGTATAATCTTATTGGTTTAATATTATCCATAAATTATGGCACAACTGCATAGAAATAATAGAACCCTATCCTCCACTGTTTTCTCTATGTTGGAATCCGTTGGAATGTATCAGTCGTGTTCATATTTCATCGATTCTCAAGTTATAGAGTAATTATGGGTAACTCTTGAAAGAATCGATTCTGTGTTATGGAAACAGCATGTAGTTCATGTAAATTTCTCTAAAATATCGATAAAGATTCGATACATTTTTCATGAGAAGAATCGATTTCGGCAAGAATTGCCCATTACCATTATGAAGTTGCGTGTATGTGTTCTTCTATCCAAGTACATACATATTTTTGTTGACACATAGACGTTACTTTTATGATAACATACTTTTATATCATCACATTAAACATTACGAGTTTTCTATTTCTACACTTTATAAGAATAGAAAGTATCTATTACATACATTTACTTCAATAAATAACCCATAAAATCTATATGTGCATAATCAAATGCATATACACCGACGTAGAAATTGACGGATGGTCCAGTACCGGCTCGATGCAGGCTGCCAGTGTGCAACCGTTGACGGCCGGTGGCGGTCGAACTACGGAATGATAACGCCAAATAACTCTGATCCGGTACCGGTTACCAACATCAATTTCAGTACTGGGAATCAGTGTGGTTCTGACATTGAGAACTGATACTACTAGTATTGATCGCTATTCAAGTATCGACGACTGTTACTCAATCGTTATTTGCGCTGTTGTAACTTTGGAAGGTTTTTAATACATTATAAAAATGTCTGCACTAGAGGGAATTTAGAGTGGAATTCACTATTGGATCATAGGATGACCGCCAACGGTTGCAAACTGGTAGCCTGTATCAAGCCGGTACTGGACCATTCGTCAATTTCTACGTGGCCAATCGAGTCTTCTCTCAAAGTACACGAGATATTGATTCACATTGGTTCGGTACCGAATCAACGTTGGAGGCCAACGCTTGCGTACTCAAATTGTGTCGTTGTTAATCCAACATTGGTGGAAAAGTGGCCAATAACGATTGGTCCAAATATCAAACCAGTACCGACACGAATTTGAAATGAAGTCGGTCAAGTACCGATCCGCAATCGGCATACGACCGTTGGTGGCCCATAATTTTTCAGTACCGATCCGTTCGGCACCATCGGCTCAGTACCGGAATTTCTAACCCAGTGGGTTGTGACCAGGCTTTATGATTTCGTATTGAATTCATATATTTACCATATAATAGTGATGTACGGAAAAAATAACCCAGTTGCAGTAGCCAAGTGGCTGGCACAGACAGGGACTACCATTGAATTAGCTTTTGGAGCTGAATTTTAGTTGGAACAGCAAGAAAATTTTCATTTGTAGCTAATATATTTGCTGTAACAGCTAAAATCTAGCTGCAGGAGTTAATTTAATCGCTGTCCATGTTCGTACTAACCGCTTGGCTGTTACAGTTGAATTGCTTTTCCCGTGTGTGTCATATTTGACAATATGTCAAGTTTTCGAATAGTGTTATCAAATCCCCACTGAAACTTTATACGAATTTCATTGAAACATTCTCAATTCAGTCACATATATGGTTTGAACTTAACACTTCCATGTTCACAGCCTGACATTTTGGAGCTTAGAACTTTAGAACTGGGATTCTAGAATACCATTAGGTACTTTGAAATACAATGCAGCATGATAATAATACACTTCTCGTATGATCCTTTTGAATGCTTTAACGCCTTAGTTGAGAACTCAAGTCATTCCATGCACTTGAGATTCAAAAATGAATTTTTTAAATCAAAATCAAGTTTATTAATACTCCAATCTCGCGAATTATTTAAATTTTCTTCAAACATTTCACTAAAGGATTTCTAAAAGATCATTGAACTTGCATGTAAATTCTGAATTTGAAACGCTTTACAATACTCTTGTAAACCGATGTTCCAAGGTTATAATCTACATATGCATATTTATAACTGTATTTGGCTATCGTGGATCTGATTTAATACCTTACATATCCATAATGAATTCTCATGAAAGTTTATCGGGTGCTATTTACAGTAAAGTTATAGTATGGTTTTTTAGATTATTTATACTGTTAGAAAAATCAGTACGAAACTTCATAACACGAATAAGAAATTTTTCACATATCAGTGTTAAGAAATTTTGTGTCATGTTGACACATGAGACCAATATATGTTTATATCATTGTTACTGAATTCAGAATCATTTTTGATACAAAATTGAATATCATCTTTGCTGTAACTGGGAAGGTAAATGAAAGAAGTAGTCTTTTGAAACATGTCGTGAAAACAAGAAGTAATCTGATAGGACACACATTAAGGCATGAAATTATGTAATTGCTGATATTTGTAGTACTTCTCCTAAGAATTTAATCTGACTTCATTTCGGGATGTTGAATTTGTAGTGAATTTGAGATCCCTACCTACTTCTCGTATGGATGAATAGAATGGATTCACCTGGAATCAAAGTTTGAAAATTTGACGTGATAGATTCAATGTAGTCAACAAAAACTTCCACAATCGATCTGAATTGTTTGAAACTCTCACAAAGGAGCTTTCGAAGTTATTGGTTTCGAATTTGAATTCTGAATTTGAAAATTCAATGAAGTGGATCAAATATGCACGAGCGAAGTTCCAAATTCTATGTAATTTGATTGAAACTCACCCGTATGGTACACTCACCGATATGCAAGTCACATCCTGGTGGAAATCATGAAAGAACGGTAGAAAAATGGAGGCCGTGGATACAAAATGAATGAACGGAAAAATAACATAGAGGCATGTCGTTCAGAGTTCAGTGTTTGCTTGACAATCAACCATTTTCAGGGGTTGGAATAATTCAAAAGCAAGGAAATTGGGTTCAATGTGAACCAAAACCGAGGAACACAAAAAGACGATTTGTAAGCAGTTTAGTCAACGACAAAAAAGAAAAGGGTTTCTGCATCGAATTATGATGCACCAGCGATGAAAAATAGATTCATTACGATGATCCCAAGTGCTGGGAATACTATTCTCAATTTGTAAAATCGTTTCCATCGCCATTAGGATCAACATCACAGCGGAACATCCATGATTCTAAGGTGATGCTTTGTATTCAGTGGGATACAGAAGATTTTGTATATATTATGAGTTGCTGAGACCTGGTGATAAATATCAGCTGCGATTGATGCATTCGAGCCAAGCATTGAAAGAGAAACGGTCGGAATACCAGCAATAAAGACACAACAAAGGAATTCCCCAACATGACAATTGCACTAGTACTCGTGCTATGGTCTTCGAAAAGTATCTAGAAACGCTTTGATGGGATGTTCTACCTCACTTGCCTTATTCTCCTGTCACTGTGCCTTTTGTTCTCCATCTGTTCCGATGGATGCGAACTAATTCAGCCGATACATGATTCACTTTTTTCGAAGATATCAAAATTTGGCTTGATTCATGAATCCCTTCGAAAAATGAACAGCTTTTCTGAAATGGAATCCGTAAATTGTCAGAAAGATGAGAGAAAATCCTTCGAGTATTGTGTATATGTTTTTCTATCTTATCGAATGGATAAATGATTTCTTCGCTTGAAATGAGAGGTACTCAACGTTTAATATCAAGTCCTATTGTGACTGTAATTTCGATATGTACAGAATGGATGAATAATAATTTCCCAAAATCAAACTCAGAGAGGGATCATGAAGCCCATTTTCATTCCCAATTAATACCACACATTCGGTAGAAGTATACATCCCTCATGCACGTCCTCGTCATTTTCAACGTAACAAAACTAAAGAATGGTTCAAAGCGTTCTCTCGCACTCCATATCATTCGAAGAAAATTGATGTCGACAATGAACATACGTGTTTCTATTTTTAATCGTGGAGAGCTTGGAAAAGCAATTCTTTCGAGTGATAATCGATTATTGTCACAAGTTCTCGCACGCTATTAGTCATTTACAGTAGATAAATCACTCATTAGTTCGCCGTTGTGAGCAATTGAACGCCGACAATGAATGTAGCAATTGGTTTAATATCTCGTGAATTTCGCTCAGTAGATTGTTTGAGATTATTGATCATCGAAACATAATTGTCAACAAATCAGTCACAATTAAGCAGGGATAACTACACTTGACCGTCAATTAAAATGATTATCTTGAAGTTATAACGGAATAGTAACTGTAAACGGAAGATCTTGAATTCAGCTTTCGTCATCACTGAATCCAAGAAGCCTACTTCGAGTATGAAGTGAGCACAGTCGCACATTTCAGGCAGTTTTCAAATTTAAACCACACTTTTTACAGTGTAAGGGTTCGGAAAACAGCTCTGGCGAATGCAAATTGTAACCACGAATATTTTATATTCTATTCATCAGTGCTGAATTTAATTCCAAAATGATGAAAGGGCAGGCAAGACATAAATATTAATCTCGAAGAAAATGCACAAATTCCCTGAAATTCAACGTGAGAGGAAAAGAATGGGAGATATAGTTCCATGGATATTCTTCGAGCTTATGCAGAAGAAAAGTAAAATCTGTGGTACCAACTTCATAAAAAGGAAATAAAACTAGAAGGTAAAGTTTCCACACGATAAAAAAAACCTTTCCGTTCTCGCGTTGATACTTTCTTTGATGGAACTATACGGAGAAAATATCACATTTAAAATTAATACGATACTTCACTAGTTTTCCCATCGCCCAATGGTTTTTCAAGTTCAAATCATCAGAACGTTGTACTTATTCACTGAAAAGTCATACATAATAGGGATTCCGATCTCGATTCGATTAAATCGAAAATCGATTTTTTCATGCACGATCTTCGATTTTTTGAATCGATTTTCATGTGTCTAGATCGATCCAAAGATCGAGGAAAGGTACTGAGATCGAGAATCGATTCTCTCATTTAATTACATAGAGATATTATGCACTGGATGGATTTAATCCGTTCCCTTTCACCTTCAATGAGTTGTGGAAAACTATGTCATAACTCACAAATTCTTGATGGAAATTGAATTTTAATCAACTGGCAATTTCAGTAATAATTTATGTTGATCCATGATGTGGTTAAACAAATTTTCAAGATCAAATCTCATACAGCACTTTGGATCTTCAGAATATCTTGAAAAACTATTCAGAAATGTTTGAGAAGTATTATGGAACACGAAAAGATATTCTCAAGATTTTTCAAACAATTTCATACTTTTAGAATACATCCGAAGGATATCTTTTAGAAGATGCAGAACTTATCTTTTGGGATGATGTCTTTTAGACATCTTGTATAAATTTTTTAGAAGTACACGGAGAAAATAAGTAGTCCAAATTTTCGTTGACTGGTATGTCACTTTTGGACTGAGCATAAATTCGAGAAGAATTCGTACACTGGATTTGAATAATTCGTTGACCCTTTCGATTCTTCCGACGATAAAAACGAAGAGTGGATTCCATGATTGAAACAATGGACAAAGTCAACGAATTATTGAAATTCGGTGTACGAATTCTTCTCGAATTTGGGCTCCGTCCAAAAGTGACATACTAGTCAACGAAAATTTGGATGACTAATTTTTTCCGTGTAAGAACTCGTTTCAGATACTTTATAGATATCTCTTCATGTTGCATAAGACATCTTGAATTTGTCTTCAGATATCGGTTTATACTTGAAATACTGTGTGGGATATTATGATTACAATCGGAATTTATTTGGAGCCATTCTCAGATGGATGGAATGAGGAGGGAATATATTAAATTCACTCACTGACCTCACTACTGTACTAAAGGGAGGAGCCATGGACAAATTTTAATGGGATCAAAGTGTTTTGTGAAATATATCAATATTAATTCAATACTTATCATCATATTCTTATTTAACATGATGGAAAATTTGAAGAAATGATGATTCATTACAATTTGAACGATTCATAATCTTTTTGCAATTCAAAATATGAATATTTTCATCAGATTCAAAACACTCAACAATAAGCAGTTATCATGCTTATGTATAATATAAAGTAAAATTCAAACAACATTGAAAAGGTGTAAATTTTTATTTATTTCGAAATTATAAAACAACTCGTCTAACAAATCACTCTGGTGTTTTAAGTGGAAATTCTATAAATTCGATGATCATATTGATTAATTAACAGATATGAATATTTAATTTGCATATTGTAATTCATGTTGAGATTATAAAAACATTCTATATTCCGAAGATTGTATTGATTTATCAGAAAATATGATTACTGACAATAAAAATAATTGAAACTAATTATGAAGTTATTAATTTACCGAATAAGATGAAGTTTGCACAATAATTTATCAAGTTGATTTTGAGGAAGAATCGAAGATCGATTTTGCTTACATCGATCTTTGCGAGGACGATTTTTCAAGAGATCGATTCACTTCTTCGCGATTCGAATCGATTCTCAAAATCGATCTTCTGGCTGGAGATCGGAAACCCTATTTCATAGTACTCTATTATGACAAAATAAGAATGCTATTAACCAAACCATTATTAATACTGGATACAAAAAGTATTTCTTTAGATATAAGAAATTGTTATTTGAATAGGTCCAAGTAGATATTTCTTTGACAATAATAAATATTTGGATCATGTGAACAAATTGATTATTTGTTCTTTCTTGCGGATAAAAAATTCGTCTGGATCGAATACATATTAATTTTTGTTGAAGAAATATTTATTTGGGTCTATTCAAATAACAATTTCTTAGATTCAAAGGAATACTCTTTTTCTGTGTACTTCATTGACTCTGAATAAAAACGCATTGAGTCCATATTATGTAGTCAACATATAAGGCATTATATACCGACTATGCATATGCATTGTTTTTTTCCCATTGGTATTTGCTGTGTTGAACATTTGGTAGCGAATTTTATGTTCACTTTTTGCATTTATGCTGGACAGAAGATTTTTTTCATCAATTTACCAATGTTTCATGTTATAATATATTTTTATCCCTTGTTGGGCCAACTTTTCAACTATTTTCATACGGTATACATCATTGAACAACTAATCAGTGAATGTGGGAATATCTCTCACAGATGGAAAAGCAATCCAACACTTGAAGGGAAAATCATATAAATGTCTATAGTGTGTTTGATGTTATTCAAAAGTATTTCAGCAAACGAAAGGACTTTTGTCAGGAGAGTTTCGTGAGTAAGAAAAACAATCGTGATAGAAGAATCCAACATTCTCATCATTCTGAATTCCTTTTCATTTGATATTGTCTATTCGGAGTCTAAACTTGGGAAGAAGAAATCATTCGAATATTCATTTCCTGTTTCAAATGCCTTACAGAACTCTCATTCTTTGGAAGAAATTCTCGATGAAAATTTTGTTTTTTTTACGAAATGTAATTCCCTACCTCGCTGTATGTTTTATGTAAATGAGTCCTATTCCTTCCACAAAAGGAGTTTTCAGTATACTTTCTCCAATCATTCCTGAATATTCTTTCCTTCATTGAACCTCTATTTTCTCTGATTTGTGTTCCATTCTAAACCCATCTTGACTGTTATTAATTTTCCTTCGTTCATATTTCATTTGAGAAACACACAATTCATGTGAGAAAATCTCTGAAGAAATAGATTTGTTATCTATGGCTCGCAAATGAATTGATCGTAAGGTCCTGGCACATCAAGATAACTTCAGTGGTTTTAGTGAAATATTCGATGACACATGATACAACTATGTACGAGTATACGTACTACATCATGTGTACAACAATGCTTCTGTAATCTGCAAGATCGTACCGTTATAGTACCCAATTGGATTGAATTCGATTGCTTCCCTAGTTTTCCCTGTACGAAAAAAAAGTATTTTTCGATCGAAACGATATGAATGAACAGTGAATATCTTTCGTGCAATTTTTTGTCTCCTATAAATCACGTGAAATTGTATTTCAGAAGAGATGCGAAAATCCCAAGTATAAATGCGAGATATTTCATTCAAACATATGTGAACATGGAATCTGAAATTCCTATTAACAAGGATTTTTTAATACTGGAATTCGTCGAGATTTTGAGGATCGCTTTAGCCCGAGTACAATCAACACTATCCTCTTGAATGCATTTACATGTTTCTCTCGGCTCAGCTGCAATTCATCCTCGCATGAATCTTCAGAATTCAGACGGTTTTTTAATTTTTTACATGATGTATTTATCAACGAGACCAACCAAATTGTATTACAGGATTCTATTACATGCACCTGAATATTCGAATGCACAATAATTGTATTATTCAAGTAAAAGGTTACTTCATCTTGATTTATGAGGGAAGTTTACAAAATTATGATTGGAACAGTGTAATTTCCAACTATTCAAAATATGTGCAGATGCATCCTTCAGATTCATGTACTTTCTTCTGCACATTTGGAATACTGTAGTAGAAATGCTATAATTATTCACAAAGCTCGTGACGGTTTTCTAGAGAAAAACTTGGGATAAAATCGCTTCTTTTGGAGTGTTTCTATGCAGCAGCATCACAAGCCTCATAAATGTCTATGGCATTTTCACGAGGATACATTTGAATGTTCGAATGAAGTATCAACTCATTTGAATCCAAAAACTGCACTCGGAGAACTTCCATCGCCAGAAACATGAAAATTATCCCACGCAGAAAAGTGTATCCTTGGAAAATAGCAGAGTTCACTCCCTGCAAACACTGATTACTGGCTTTTCAATGGGCCACTGATGGTCCGGCAATACCGTTGAAGAGCCGTCACAGGTCCTTTGAAACACCAGCAGTCGTGTTTGCTGGGCATTCAAAATAGCAATATCTGTTTTCAGTAGGAATAGCTTTGTCATTTACTGATTATATTATGTGAAGTTCCACACAGCACCACAGTCCCAGAAGAATTCTCAAATTTGAATTTTATGTGCCTGGAAATTAGAATGCGACGTGGCATAATTCACTATGTCGCATATCAGACAGTTAACTTTACTATCCTGTGCAGGAATTTCTCCCGGGCTCAGACCTGGGCCAGTTTTATAATCCCTACCTCAAAAGTGGCCCCAACTTGGAATGTTACGTTTTTCAATCTAGGTCCCGTAATGGTATCAAATATCCAGGCAAAACAATGGTAGCCCACTCGGGGCTTATATGGAATGTGGGTGGGCATACCTGGATTGAAATTTTCCAGGAATATACTGGCAACCCCAACTGGGGCCCACATGGGCCGTGGGTAGGCAACCTTGTATCGGATACCAAAGATATACCCCTGAGGTGCCAAGGCCTACCTTAGGATGCTTAGGATTGATGGACACACTGGATCTTTTGAAGATCTCTCTTCTCTCCGTGTTGAATATGATTAATCCCGATTGCTGATTATTCCTACTACCAACTATGCTGAAAATCATTAGAGTCTTTTACTATCGCTGATGGTGAAAATGATAATGAATCGAAAGTGGTTATAGTCAAAGTCTCCCAACGTCGCTGGCTTACATAAGAGTACCAGGTGTACCGGTATGAAATGAGCGTTTTTATGTGAAAATGAAACACCAATTGCGAATGGGAAAGTACAAGGAGTTCATTCGAAGTATTGACCATTGCTTTCTATACATTTTGACCACCTTTCTGGCAATTTGTGGATACCACGCCAATAGAAATGTTCGTCTTTTGAAGCAAATCAGACACCCAATTTTCGACTTCTTCGTAGGAATCAAAGTGCTGCTCAGCCAATGCGTTTCCCATCGATGAAAACAAATGGTAGTCGGAAGAGGCCAAATCTGGTGAATATGGCGGGTGGGGTAGCAGCTCCCAGCCAAGTGCTCAGATTGTATCCTGAACCGGTTTCGCTTTGTGTGCAGGTGCCTTGTCGTGTAATAAAATTATTTTGCCGTGTCTTCTGGCCCATTCTGGGCGTTTTTCGATCAATGAATGGTTCAAATTGATCATTTGTTGTCTGTACCGATTAGTATCAACAGTTTCACCAGGTTTCAGAAACTCATGATACACCACACCTTTTTGGTCCCACCAACCACAGAGCATTGCCTTCTTACCGAATCGATCTGGTTTTGCAGTCGATGTTGATGGTTGTCCCGGATTAGCCCATGATTTTTTCTGTTTGGGATTCTTAAAATAAATCCATTTTTCATCGCCAGTAACAATTCGATGCAAAACTGATTTTCTTTCGTGTCTCTGAAGCAAAATGTCACAAGTGTTTTTTCGGTTTTCCATCTGTTTTTCATTCCATTCATGTGGCACCCATTTTCCACACTTTTGGATCTTTCCCATAGCTTTCAAACGGTCAGAAATTGTTGGTTGTGCAACACTTAACATTTCTGCCATTCGCTTTTGACACAAAGTATCATCTTCATCCAATATTGCTTGCAGTTCGGTGTCTTCGAACTTTGTTGGTGGTCTCCCACGTTCTTCATTTCTCACATCAAAATCATTATCTCTGGACCGTTGAAACCATCTTTCGCATGTTGCTTCTGATAGGGTATGATCACAATATGCCTCGACAAGCATTCGATGCGACTCTGCAGCACTTTTCTTCAAACGGAAACAAAAAATTAATGCTTTCCGCAAATCATCACTTTCTGGTACAAAATTCGACATCTTTAACACGATGGGAAAATATGATGTTGCTTGTTCAATGACTTGATGTTTATCAAATATACACATTTGTATCTTAACGCTCACTTAATACCTGTACACCTGGTATCCTTGTAGACATTTTTCCGGGCGTCCTGTATTACACACCCTAGTGAAAATGATTATCGCGATTGTCTGGCACCTTTCGAGGTACCTGCAGTGAAACTAGTCACTCGAAAGGCCCTTGACATTACCCATAAGGTAGCTAGAATCATTTATGCTAGGAATATAGGCCTTGTATGGACGAACTTCATCTACCGCAGCGGTAAATAATGCTACCAGAGTTGACTTTTAGCTATCCAAATCGCTTTTCCCGTGTAGGATTGATGTACCTCTTTAAAACATATTATACATTTTCATTATTGCGTGTACATCATTCACGCAAACACGACGTAGAACAATGTACTGGCATTCTGACATTGACATGAAACGTAGAATGGATCTGATTCTCATGTTTACCTTGTCTATTTGTTGGTACGATATGTATATCGGTGAAGATTAAATACACCGTTCAATTTCACTATTCAGGATCAAGATTTTGCGCGCGTGTTTGTGTGAAAGTGTGTACACATGTATCAGACCACATCAGGTTGACAGAACGCTAAATTGTCTTTCCACGGTGACTGTAAAACCTTGGCCTTCCCAAACGTTAAAGATAGTTATTTATGAGCCAGGACGACGGATAAGTGATTGTCCTGAGCGCGCATTTCTCTAGAGTCAACGTGGAATACGTTGGAAGTCACGTCCGCTTTTAATGACGTGACATATATCGTTATATCGTAAATGAATCAGAATTCGAAGTAATATTTCTATGAATCCATGAAAGTTCTCACGAGATTTTGCAATGTGATGATAATAATATTAATAATATAATGACAGCCATCGTTATAATAGAATAATGATGACGAGAATCGAGATAGAATTTTATTCTCAATTTGAGTGAAAAATTATTTGAGAATCCAGGACTTTAACGTAGAAAAGAAATATTATATTGGAACGAAGTTTTTGAAATTGAATCGAATGCTAAACTTTCTCGCATATTTTTTATCCTTTGATTATCCATCACTTCAAATCCGATTTCTCGAAGATCCGTCAATAAATTTCAAACATATATTTGAGTTTGCTTCATGAATTTATATTAAAGGTAGGAAAATAACTTGTGGAGAGAACGATAACAATGGAATTCGAGAAAAGTTTCTCGCGTGGTTATGAAGAAGAAAAATATCACAATATGTTCGAGACTTGTTGGGTTCGAAATCGTGATATTCTAGAATTCTATGAAACTCTTTATAATATTCTCAAGTTATTCTTATTCGGAACGAAAGTCTTCGGCGCAGGATGTTTTTATATTTTGTAAAAATATTTAATTGGATGAAGAGTCAAGGAGACGTGATATGATGTGATTGCTTTTCGAAAGAGATAAAATATTCTTCAACGACATTTGATAGGGTACTTGAGACTGTAATCGCATAATTTCCGTTATAATTTTTGAACTGCAAAATACGTTTGTCACAGAGAAACTGTCCATTATGTTCTGTTCCAAATAATTCTCATCCAAAACTTGAATTTTTGTAGTAGAACTCCAGTGAATGTATTAGAATGTCAAGTCCGGCGTGCTGGTTAAAGACGTCCAGTGGAATACTGAATTTTTTCAGTTAACGTTTTCTGCAACGGTTATTATGGAACAATACATTTTCATACCTCTCATACATTTTCGCTGTTCAGAGAGAAAATTTCATATCCATCATGAGCGTGTTGGAGTCGGTATTCATTTCCGTAGCGTCAACTTACAAAAGAGAAGAGGCGGAATTACAATTTACCTGGAATACCTTCATGATAAAGATATGGCAAATAATGCTAATGTTGAATCAAGTCGATCCGAACAAAATGCATCGTATAAAATCGATACTTTCATGTATGGAAAAAAACGACTGAATAAAATAATACAACACGTACCCCAGAAATGAATTCGACCGATGGAAGAGTCATTGAGTTTTTGTTTTCTATATCTTTTCAAATACATCATCATGGTTTGTTTCCAAAAATTCTTATGAAGAGCTTATTGATAATATTGATGAAAGCTCCCTATTCCCATTATGAAAAATAAGATTGCGTGATTCTCACGCACGTAAGAAACTTGAAACACATAACCGCATTGAAATTAATGAGTGACATCTCAAATTACAATACAATTTCCACACTGAGAGAAATAATCACTAATACCAAGGAAATGTATTCTTGAACATTTCCAAAAACACGTATTCTTGATCAACAGCTGATATGCTGTAGGCCCAAGAGAAATTTTCTTGAATGAAGAAAATATTCCTTCAATACAAGAATTATATTCTTAGTTCCAGAAAAATTTTCTTGTATGCAGGATACGTATTTGTTGAGGGATTACATGGGTTTCAAATTTTCAAAAATTTTTTATTCGACAGTACAACGCTTCAAGAATATATTCCCGAAATTTCAAGTCAATCCGACTAAAACTCTAGGAGATATAGCATTTTGAACTTTCCCTCTGATGGCTGTAGCGCCCGTTTCTCTCCTTTTTCTTTGACTGCGTGAAGGAGCATACATATATTGTAGTACAGTGCTAGTAGCCAAGCCACGAGGTATTTTTGAGGTTATGAAAATGAGGTGTGAAAAATAGCTCGTACAGAAGTACTTTGATTTTTTTCTTTTTGCAATATGATAAAATCTTAAATTCCCCGAAATGATAAAAAAAAGTGGCTTGAACGCGTTTTTCTAGAAACACACTTTTCGAAATCGGTAGTCAAAATTTCTCGGAAACTAATCGTTTGATGTCGCCCAAATTTTCAACACTTCTTCGAAATATCATTTTGTAGTCTCTGAACGAAGGATTTTTCTTCCCTTTGACTATAAAAAATTTGACAACGTAATGAAAAAGTGCCACTTCCGTTCAAACCACTGCCAAAAATTCAATTTTCATTTTGTTTTCAAATCCTTCGTTCAGGGACTAGTTTTACTCCAATACTAAGAGAAAATATTTTTTTGTTATTTTTCTGATGAAGCAGTCGCAAATAATTTTGACTACCGCAAACTACCATTTTGTCGAGGCACCTCCGAAAATCGACTGCCATCAATTCAATTTATCATATTTTCTCATCAACATTTTTTAAAATGTTGTTCAAAAGTTATCTAATAATATGCAAAAAGAAATAAATGAAAATCTCTTCTGTAGCAAGACAAAAAAATCGAGAAAATTAGCTGTTTTTTGGCCTCTGAAACCCTTGTAACCTCTTAAGGGGTTATATCCCCCTTATTCTCTAAAAAAAAAGGCTTTTTTCATTAATTTTTTTGAGCATTCCGTTATGATAATCATGAACAACCAATACGCCAATCCATTGAGCAGCTCTCCAGGGGTAAGACAAACTTTTTTTATTGAAAATTTTTTGCAAAATGGTGGCTGTAGGAGCGTTTTGCTGGAACCTATGGTTAGAAATCGGCACGCAGTAGAACTCGATGAGTTTTCATCCGATTGACTCGAAATTTTAACTGTAGCTTCTTCATTAGATTATCTGTTGAAGTACCCGTGATTTTAACGATCGATAAACAATTAAAAAAGTTATAAAAAATTTGAGTCGATTTTTTTCGTCGAAAACGCAACTTTTTGTTTGAACAACCGCCATTTTGCAAAAAAAATTCCTAAAAATATAATCGTGTGTACTTCAACCGCAAAACTCATGTAGTTAAAGAAAAATTTCTTTTATTGTTCGAGATGGTGATCCAGAGGACTTCTACTGCGTGCCGCAGAGATACTTCTTCCAATACTGCTTTACATTTATTGACAAATAGCTGCCATTTTGTAAATTTTCACCAATAAAAAAATTTTTTTATATACCCAAAGAGTTGCTTAATCGATTCATATATTATTCATTCATGCTAATCTAAAAACGAGCTCAAAAAAAAAATATGAAAAAAGGCCTATTTTTTAGCTCCAACCAGATATAAGGCCTTAAGGAATGGATTTCTCTGAACATGAAAACATTGTTAGAGATAGTGATTATTTCTCTCAATGCATAGATCCAAATATTCTGTTGTTACAACAAAGGAAGACCAGGTTTGTCTCAATATCCCATCCAACAAGTAGGAATAAAATGTTTTTCGTGTAACACTATCATGTCTTTCTCAACCTTTGCTTTGACACTTATCTAGCAAGTACCCAATAAACGCACACACGTTATTTCAACGTTGAAAGAACGTTAGACTGTCCAACGCACGTCAGTCGTTGATTTCATAACGTTGATTTTTAGTTAAAATTTGATAGAGAAATAGACGACCAGCAATTACGTTTTCATGACGTGTAATTTAAACTAATACTCAAAAATAACCATCAAGAAACGTGTTTGAATCACGCGTTTGGAATGTGTTTATAACACCTTGTGTTTGAACTACAATTGAAGATAAATTCTGCTAAAAATATCGAACGAAACCGAACAATGGTTAAAATTCCAACAAAAAGCAAGATAGTAAATAGCGTGGCATACTTTCCAAAAATTCTGTCATACTCAGAAATACTATCGTTCTCGATATTGAATGAAAAGTTTTCAAAATAATTTGTTGGATTCAATTCACGTTTTAGAACCATCGTGAGGACACGTCAGTATTTGACGTCTTTCAAACGATGCTCAAACCGTTGATATGACGTTATTTTATGGTTGAAAAACACGTGATCTGCCGCGACATTTTTACGTTGAATCAACGCAAGAATATCACTAATTCACAACGTGTGGTTATTGACTGTTTTTGACGTTTTTAAAACCTGCGTGTGTTTATTGGGTAGTTGATGTATTGCCTTCAATTGGAAAATTTCGATGAGTTCGACTGATAAAGCATTGTTATTCTTGTAATTCCAACAGTCGGTTTTTATACCTTCCCCAATTGATTTTATTTGGCTGGTGTGTTCAATGTGAACATTGGTTAGCTTTCTCATATTGTAATTAATGCACTCTGTGTTGAGCCAATGTTATGTTCTTTTGTGAGGGCTGTGAACTGGGCGGTACCATCTACTGGCTCTTTAAAATTGATAGTTTTCTTAGTTTCATGACACATATGTCTTCTACATTTTCTTGAAGCTATCTCGATCCTGAAGATGGACCAACGATTGGTCCAAAACGTCATGTAATGTCAATCCAAACTTTCAACACCATACAGTTGTAGTTCATTGCTATGCTTTAGTTTCTGCCGTCGCGGAACGTCCTCGAATCATTTTTCCATTAAGGTGATACTAGCGGCGTGGCAGCAGTCGAGTCGTTTATGACAAATTCCGGGCAAACGCTTCCATTAAATCAAAATATCACTCTGTAAAACTCCTCAACTTCTCTGATTCATAGTCTCGTAGTTTGTCATAAACGATTTGGTCTCTACCACGTTGCTAGTATCCCCTGAACTTGTAATTACTTTTGAATAAATTGATTACTTTTGGCAAGAGTGATGGAAAATAATGAAGCAACTGACAAAAGCACATCTTATTAACTATCACTTATTTTTTCACCAGAGTTATGTATGCTTGGTGAGAAAACTGAACATGTATGATGATTATCGCGATTAGGTATGAAAAATAATGAATTTCCTGTCAGCCCAGGAAAAAATCATTAGATCTATTCAGATCTAAATAGATCTGAGTAGATCTGATTTTTGGTCGGATCTGGTTCAAAAGATCAGATTAGATCTGTTCAGATCTCAGTAGATCTGATCAGATCTTGGCACATCTGGTTAGATCTGAGTAGATCTCGTTAGATCTGAATTGAATATTAGATTAAATCTTAATGAGCAATTGGTGGTTCAATTGTCAGAAATTTTGTGATACCTGTCTGTATATGAATTTGATTTTGCACATATATTGTGACAAACACAAGCCAAGATCGCAGTTTTTCAGATCTTAATAGATCTGTTTAGATCTGACCAAAATTTAGATCTGGTCAGATCTGATCATTTTTTCCCGGGAGAGGTAATTCATCGAACACTCCCTGAGAATGTCAGTTAAATTCTCACAAATATTCATTCTCAACGGACATCATGAGAATCTTCCAAACAGAAACAATTATCCAGTAGGAGTATATGAGACGTCTAGCAAAAAGTCTTGCTCAAGTCCAACAATAACCGTGCAGAAGAAGCATAGAAAAAGTATCCGGCATAGTCACGCGAGAATATAAAAGAAGATATCAGTTTCACAATTCTGCCAAGCCGTCACGAACCTTTCATCTTATTAAATATCACATTTGTGATCTTTTCATCTAAAAAATTATCCATTACAGATACTTTTCGATCTTGGCTCTGAAGTTGATATGTACAAACCTAGTAGTATACATCCACACCGAAAAAAATCATTCATTTGACCAAATGAACTGAAGTTAGCTGTGAAAATTAGTTTCGAGTAATAAAAGAATAAAAGCCGGTAATAAAAGCTGTAGTAGAAGCAACTTCAAATTAGTAACAGCAACCAAAGTCAAAGAAATTAAATTTGAATTTAGTTGAGCCAAAACCTGTTTTAGTTATCCAAATACCAACAACTGTATCTAGTTGCTCGCACTAATTTTGAGTAAGGGTAACTAATTATTTTTTTCGGTGCGCATATAATATGTGCATATGTGGCTAACTTCGGACCCAGAAGAATTCTTTTGAACACACCAAAACACCCCTTAAAAATGTATATTCAACTTTCCATTTGTATTTTCATTAAAACGTGCCTTGAAAAAAATCAACAATAATATTGTTAACTTGATAATAACATCACGCAGTAAAGTGCCTCTTTGGAAAATAGCAGAGTTCACTATTTGATATCGTAATAAATGTTTTTAATATATTCTCAGCAAAATGAGCTACATAATTTACTGATTATGTGATGCGAAGGATTAAAAAGTGTAATGCCACGTAGTATTTTTGTGAATCATTATGAGGATCAGCAAGTTCTGTGATTTCCATCCTTGGATTCAAATTTTATGTGCCTACAAATCAAAATGCGACGTGACATAATTTACTATTCCAGATATCGGGGGCGACTGTGCTACGTATGACAGCGAACTTGACTATTTTTCAAAGATCTCTTTTCTCCATGATATCGCCACACAGCACTCTAAATAAATATCGTGAAACAGTTATTATTGCTGAATTGGCAACGATTGTTAGTATCGCAGCTTTATATTGCTATAAGAACTACAAGTTGTTGTATATTTAGTCATAAGATTTTTATGATTCTTTTACTACTAATTCTATCATACACATTTTTTCTGTACCTTGAATCTGTTTTCTTTCCTTCGTATGTCCTTCGCTCTTTTGGTATGTGAAACACGGGAATGATTATGCGCTGAGGTATAAAATCTTTTCACTGCCTGGTTTTCTAGGAAAATATAGTCACAGAATTTTTACTTCATTCATTGGAAGTGAACGATCACTTCAACTTGAAATGTGTTTTTCCCAGATACTTCACTTCCCGTTCCGCTTTTATCTTTAGCAATATTGTTGGAATTTTCTTCCCTGTCATATCTTTGAAATGCGTTATTCGATGGACATCAAAATCAACGGGCCACGAGTTATCACCGAGATGAAAGTATTGCAAAAAGACATCATTCGAAACGGTTCATTCTAAGGAATTTTCTGGAAGATTCAGAGTAACTTAGAGGAGAAGATAGTTGCACTAACTAACGTAAATACCTAGTAACTCACAAAGTATTCACACGTCAGTTGGGGCAAATATCGAGTTAGCTGAGGCAGCTAACGCGCTACTTGTCCCGACTACGAAGTAGTTGCACTAACTACTTAAGGCGATTCACCACAAGCCAAGTTACTTGATCTCTCCCCCCAGTTTTCTCAGTAATCGATGAATAGAATCAATTTTAATGAGCAGGTGCATCTTCTTAGGCTATTGAAACAAATGCAGCTACTCATTATTTTTCATTTTATGTGTTCGTTTCTGAGAAAACTGGGGGGAGAAATTTGGAATCTAGTAACTTTTGCAGGGAGTGATGAGTCCCCTTAAGTAGATAGTCGAAAGTCGACCAGTTAAGTAGCTGCTGCAACTATTCGTCTTTCTCCGTGATTCAATTCTGCTTTCACCTGAACAACCAGTGACTGGTTACTTCAATTCATTGTTTATGCAGTAGGATCTCACTTATCCCATCAAATGCTCGACGATCATGTGCAAAAATAGTGAGATTTCATTGATTCAAATTCCGAGAGTAAATTGAAATATTTAGGAAACCAAACGATCAAATATCTTATAATTCGAACCTCGAACCAAAGATACTCGATGGAAATATCGGGCACCTCAATAGGATGATCTGAATCAATCCATACTGAAACAGCCCCCCGAGATTTCTCTGCTTTTTCACGCACACGAGATGAAGTGTCAATGAATGCATCAGTCTCAAACAATCTTCCTTTCCACGAACCGATATAACAACCTGGGTAACATTAGCACGTTTGAGATGTGGGGTGAACTTAATCAACAAGATTCGATTAATCAAACCGTCCTGACGATACAAGTGCGCTCAATGTCTGAGACCACCTTAATCAAGAAAACTCGATCCGACTCGGTTAATTTCAAGATAAATTCGCAATTCTGATTGAACTCCTTTTTCTTGATAATTTTCTACCATTATTTGCAATCCGCTTGAACTTTCTTGTAAATGAACAAGGCTTCTTTTACCAACTCTCATGGGAGAGAGAGACGGTGTCAGAGACAAATGATCGGAATGAAATGAATTTGATATCGGAATTAGAGCCTGGAAATAATTTGCAAAGCATTTGATTGCAAACTTTTCAGATTAAGATGAATGATAATGAATTTGTGTATCAACATCATATAATTATGTATTCGTAACACGCGTTGATAAATCATTCAATTCATGGAGTACGGTGTAATAGGTAGACTCAAAATCCTTGAAAAAATAGAATCTCAATAAAATGCACATTTTGGAAGCCCAAAGTGTCTTTTTGTAAAATCGCAATTAAGATTTTAGGATAAATTCATTTCTATCGGTAACCCCTCTAACAGTACGTTGATTTATCTTTTACCGTTCATTACAACGTATATTAACGAATATTCTCATTTTCTCGTTGACTCCAGATCAGATAGGAATGCGAGTATGTAGAACTTTTTGTCCTTACTGTATGAGGGAAGAACATACAATGGATTATATTCAACTTTTCACTATCTTAATGTTTCATTTCACATTACATTATCATAAACATCAGAAATTCTTATGAGGAATGAGATATTGGGGGAGTAGAGGGTTATAAAATTTTATTATATGTTTCAGCGTTGAAGATTGTGAGTTTAACATCTATAAAACGGATCAATTTGCTTCAGATCTTATGAATATTTTGAATACATGTTTACTCAGATAATCTTGAATGAAACAACCTCCTTCCTTCCTAAACAAGCATGCTTGAATCTATCGTGCACGTTTTATACTGGGAGAAATGAATAAAGGACCCGTATTTAATTAATATTTAGTTCATTTGATAACTCATTCGAAATAACTGGTAAATTCAGACAGGATCTTGAGTAGAGACGCTATATATGCATTCACGAATTCGTCACACTAAAAGGACAAGTGCCTTGTGAATATTTCTGACGATTCTTCTAGGAGATCATGGTGTTTCAATCACTCGATTCAGGATTTCCTGTATTGTATATGATATAAGAATCTCATTTTGAAAATTTCCTTGAGATCTTTTCTCACTGTACTGCAGATTTGGCAAAGCACTCGCAAGTTCCTAGTTTTCCTTTCGCCCACCCGAAGAGAAATCTATTTGGGAAAATTATCATTTCCTTTCCGTAAACTGGAACTATTCGGGAGAATCAGACAATAACTCATAACATAACTCCTAATTAGTGCCAGCTGTAATGGTGAAAATCGAGGTTAATTTCGAAGATTGCATTCCAAAATTACTTGATCATTGTGTAAACGAGAAAATCCGCAAGACTAACTTAGGTTTGGCGTTGTTATTCGAGACAAGTTCACATCAGTCTACTCGAAATAAACGATTGATCATATGAGATCCGAATTTATACGGGAATATCAAATGAAGTTATGTTATTATTCCTAAGCATGAGCCAAGTTTGGCGAAGTTTGGGTCGAGACGAAATGTGAAAAGGATTCTTTGAAGGTCAACTAATGGTCGAACTAATGGATTTGTGCACCTGGGTTATTTGTCCATTGATGGATGGGACATTATAATGAGTTTCTCATGTTGGTAGAAAAATGTCCACAAAGAAACATTAAAAAACTGTAGTTAGATAGAATTAATATCCTTCTGTTTGTTGTTGATTCTTTTTCCAAGCGAATTTGCCACAATAATACAAACATTTATAGAATATCGAAGAGTGGTTTTCACCATTATAGATGAAAACGCGTGAGAGTAACAGAATCACAACCATAGAGTGATCCTCAACATTCATAGAGTTCATATTACGAATCCACAATGATCCTACATATTAACTCCAGTGCGAAGAAATTATTCAGATGTGGGAAAATGAGACCTTCCGTTTTTAATTCTGCGCATCTCTCTGATGGAATGATAATTTACAGAACCTATACGGTGAGAAAAATAACAATGGTGCGTCGAGCCAAAAGATCTCAATTATATTTTTATGATTGTGCGTGATGAAAAAATAATTGAGGTTACGGAAAAATAATTACATTCTCTAAAACAATCTTCCATACCTTTCTTTTATTTTTTTTATTTTTTTAAAGTAATAACTGATACTTCTTCCAGTGTATAATGAAATTTATTCAATTCCAAACATGGAGCATTTAACATCAACTAATAAATGTTTTATGAAAGTAGGAAATTTTACTCTACTGCGTTTATTTCGCATACATTTCATTCTGGAATCTTCATGAATACATGAAGTATATTCTCAAAGCATTTAAACGCCTTTAAAGAAACCTTAAAAGGATACGGGATAATTTCAAGATGTATCGGAAGAAGCGTGCTGTGAAGGAACAAGCACTATATAGCTATTCTATCATTCGCTGTGATGGAATAAGAAATTTCGGAGATGGAGTTCGCATTTATGCTTGTTCAGACTTGCATGCTTATACGCTTGGTTCATCCTATTCAGGCGCTGGCTGCTCCATATTGGTATATACCTTCATTGAACTATACGAATTAAGTGCCAGAGGAATTCCTATCGGAATTTCGTACAGATGCTTTCTAGTGAGCAATGTCTTATTATTCATGATTCTGATAAAGTAAATGTATCGGTAAAATCATTTTTTGAAATTCATTCAGTGATTATGAATATCCGTTTGGAATGGTACACCTATTTTTGTCTGGACTTTTTGCAGTGACTTCAAATTTTATTATAATGATGATGAGAAAAACAATACAAAATCGTACGAATATGATTGTGGCAACTATATAAAACAATAAAATGCAAAATCAAGCATTTGCTGTGGTTATGTGAACAAATTTGTCCTCTCAGTGCATGTCCTTGTATGTTTATGTTTTTGGTACGTGAATATGTTGTTGAAGTTTGAATCGTTTATTGAAACGAATTATTAATCGAATAACGAAATGCTCAGATCCAACTTCAGTTAGAGACCCAAAATCATGGAGCGCACTCCACATTCTTTCAACGATGTTTTCAATTCAACGACGATAGAGCTTTCAAAAAACGGGGAAAACTTTGCTACATACTTTTCTAACAACTAAGCGATGGATAAAATTTTTTCATATGCAATGATGGAGCATATTGCCAAGGTTTGACTTTGAATATAAATTGAAACTCCAAAATAATATCTAAACATAAAAGGAAATAATTTGTGGAAATTATTGAGATTTGTAGGTCATTATGTTTATAATTCTTCGCATAATTTTCAGGAATCTTTTCCAGATGCAACCAAATATTCAGAGTCTGATCTTAGCAACGTGTTCCATCACTGCATATCAAAAATCTTCATCTAATGCTTATTTGTTGGAAAATTACGTAGCAAAATTTAAAGAAGTTCATTTAAGAAGATGAAGAACGATGGTTTATCATATTTTGTGGGTTTGAATTCTCTTTTCATTTTTATAAACGATTCAAACTTCTACAACATACGTGAATGACAGTTATCTGGATATCTTAGCTGTTATTTTAAACTCCTCCGAGAGTGTAATATAAGAGGGAATAGAACAGTGAACACAATCGATATAGATTGGAGTATGCACTAATTACTTCGAACCAGTTGTGATCACATTATCGTAAGCATCCACAGATGGGGGCTAGATAAGCAGTGAGGAGTAATAAGCGAATATTCTCGACAGTCGAGTGAAACGAGCTCACCATTATTCTAAATGTACAGAGATACACCTCCTTAGAGGATGGTAAGCGGGTGAATCACACGATTTCGCAACTAAGTTATGTTTTCTCGAGTAGTTCACATCGGAGATCATTCTTCCTGTATGAATATTGATTTTTTCCGCTTATACATTTCGAGGTATTGAGTATTGGAAAGAAATCCTTGATTATTTTTTTAGAATACTTCGAGTTCAATATCTATTTGATACAGGGCATATTCTAAGGAAATTTAAGAACTAACCATAACGTTAGACACTCGATTTCTAAAAAAAAGAGAAACATTTGTGTAACAAGTATTTCTTGAATTATTTGACACTCCCTGTTGAAAATTTCCGCTCGCCGGAAGCGAACTTTGAAACGGATAAAGCGGTATGAAGGGGAGCATACTAATTAGAACGGCATGGTTTAATGAATTTTTTTGAGGCAGAACAAATATGAGAATTTGTTTCAAACTTTCTTGATTTATTAGTCGTACATTCGGGTGTATACAAAAAATTTTTTTAACCAATTCTTTTCCAAGATGGTGGACCTACAGCTCGATGTGTGAGACTATTTTTTTGGTTTGCGTGCAAGATAACGACCGTAATTCTTATCCACAATGAAAAAACCAAATAGTTTCTCAAAATCAACATCATTTGCCTCGACATGAACCTCAATCCAGTTGAAATTATGGATTTCCGCTAGTTTTTTGCAATGAAGAAGTACTTTTTTATTTCTCATTTAGGTTCATATTCTTCGAAATTGTATTAGAAAGCTGTGTGCAAAACCTTAGGACAATCGCATCAATAGTTTGCGCGTAGTTCTGCACGCAAGTTGGAAAAATGCAATTCGTGGGCAAACGCCTTTGAAGTTTGCACAACAAAAAAACGAATTTTACGTAAGAATCTTTTGAATTGAGGATTTATTACCAATTAATCTGTGATACCAGGACCATGAAGTAACCCTTCAACTTCCTTGCACAATCGATTTTGATCGCAATTTTCTTGTTTTCGCGATTGTCGAGCTTCTTCAATCTTGAAAAATGCCCAACGATTTTGACGCCCTATACGGTCTATAGCACAAAAATGAGTGTAACATGGGATCGAGTCCAAATTTCACTTTGAAACTCTTCAGGAATATTCTTGAGATATCTTCCTATCACACATTAAGGCATGATAGCTTATTGAAAACAATATTGGAAGGAAAAATGAATGGTAAAACTCGAAGAGGTAGACCTAGATTGAGTTATATGAAGCAAATTATACAAGATAAGGGTTGCCGTAGATATGCAGAAATTAAGCGGTTAGCGGATAATAGACAGGGTTGGAGGATTTCATCAAACCAGTCATAAGACTGATTACTTCATGATGATGATGATCTTCCTATCATTTTACGGAAAAAAAATTCGATTTCTTTGACGATTCTAATTGGTATGCTCCCCTGAAGTCTTATTTTTCCAGAATGAATATCACTGAACTCATTATACCTCTTGACATGGTCGAAAGGACCATCCTGTAACAGAGCAATATTGGATATTCGATTTAAAAAAAGAAAAAAAAAGCATTTCACTAAAAATAAGGTGATTTTTTAAGAACTAATCGTTTGCACGTTTCAGAACTGGTCGTTTTCTTTTAGAACTAACTTTTTGGTGAGAACTGACCCTTATAATATGCCCTGATTTTATAAACATACCCACGTAGAAATGGCTCAGTACCGGTTCGATACAGGCTGCCAGTGTACAACCGTATGCAGCCAACGTTTGTCGAACTGCGAACTGATAACGCAAAATAATTCTGATCTGGTACCGACCAACAACCGTCGCCAAACACCGGTTACCGACATCAATTCGATATTTGCAACCGATGTTTTTTCAAAATTTAGGACCTTCTTGTGTACATTCGTATGAACTCAGATATTCAGGCACATACGCAATAGATCCGACAGGTTATGATTTATGCACGTGAGAATCATACACGAAAAATAAAACCCAAAAGTATTTATACTAATACTTTCTTTTTAATACCTCATATTCAACACATAAGCTTTGGTGCACGTAAAATTATTTGATCAGAAAATTGTACACTAAATGTTTTTCATGCTTGAAAAAACAAGCGATTCATAAAAATCGTACACATGTTTTCATGCACGGACAAAAAATGTAATTAATTAGTGTATGATGATTGTACACCTAATGAAATTTATATGAGAAATTTTTTTCGTTTTATTGAATAATTACTATGAATTAGATTAGGAGTACAATAATTATGCACTGATTAATTTTATCTCCTGATCAGGCATAAACAATATGTGTACAATTTTTGTTGATTACATTCCTAAAGCTTGTAAAATATTTCGTGTACAATTTCTATGTCAATGAATTAAACGTGCACAAATAATCATTGCATAAAATGTTATGTGTTGAACAAAAATTATCAGTATAAATACTTTTGGATTTTATTTTCCGTGCACAATTAATACGTGTATAAGTCGTACGTGCATGAATCATACCCTGTCATCAGATCCCGACGCGAGAACTATTATATCGAGTTACATACAATACATTTCTCCATAAAAAGAGAATTCTTTTGAACTTCAATGCGTTTGTAAGTCCTTAGTGCGTCGGGGATCAATCGATGCCCATGAACTCATGGTGATACGAAAAACGTACGAAAGATTGTCAGCTACTCACGTAGTTCATAATTCCGTCAATAATAATGGTATTTTCTACGAAATTATTTTATTTCTTAATATTTTTCGGAGTTCAACCGTGCATCGAACAAAACTGAGAAAAGTGTATGGGATTGATTATCATTCGCTCTAGTTCTCATCGCGAGTTTAGGATAAGAATTGAGTGCTGACTTGCGATTTGGTGATCATTACGATGTTAACCTATCGTTCCCATGGTAACGTAAACATTTTATCGCACTCACTTCGATTTTGAATAGTACTTATTACAATTTTGGAATATCTGTCACCGAATTCCTATTCTTTCTAGTAATGGTTACCGTATACTTCTTTCCGTGAATATAGGATTACCACATTGTGCAAATCAACAGTGTGTTATATGATAAAATTTCTAAAAGTTATCAAATCTTTCGTCTAAGTGCACTACATATTTGTTTACCTTGGTTTGGGATCCATTCAGGGTTGGAGACCAACGCTTGCTCATCAAAATTGTGTCGTTGTTGATTCAAGATTAGTGGGAAATTGGTCAACAACGGTCAGTACAATCATCAAACCAGTCCCGTTCAGAACATGAAGTTAAGTCGTTCCAGGACCGACTCGGAATTGGCAGACAACCGTTGTTAGCCAATACCATCTCAATATCAATGCGTTCGTCACCGTCGCCTTAAAACTGGCATTTCTACGTGGGTATTCATAGGATCCTATGTGAATTAATTTCGAACTTCGAATTCGTTGGGTGATATCCGATTTTGTGAGAAGTCTTCACGCATCTTACCTCATTATATGTATGTATTGGAAGTTTCTTCTGTTGTTTAGGTGTGCGTCCCTTGCTTCTGTTTGGTTCACGTATGAAATTGTACAGAATCTATTGTTCAATGGTCTTTGCCAAACCTTTTTGTTTTGATTTAAAGAGTTTTTCATGTGTAAATTCCAAGTACGAGTGAGAAATTCTCAGCAATCCATATCTCGAATACGGTATTATCATGCCACGTACGGCCAATGTGCACCCACATCGTGTGATCAGCAAATTCAGTGCTATTTTATACCGAGAAGAATATTTTCCTCTCTACATGTTCTTATGAGATTTTCGAAATTTTTATTGTAAACGCTTGTTCATACTACAAAAAATTCAAATTTGATGAGTTGTGCTATTTCGATGCTATCGAGTCCCATAAAATTCATCAGGGCATTGAATATTTTTTTGGATTCCGATGTGTTTCAATGATCCCTCACCACTATAGGAACCCATACGTTTTAGTTGAATCTGATAAAAGTGTCCAAATACCACTATTAAACCTGATAAAATCTTATGAGAATATATGGGGCTTCATAGCGGTATCTGGAGATCTATGAGATTTTTCCAACGGGGATGTCATTGAATAATAGGATCGAATGGACTTATCCCACCAGGATGCATTGTCAGATCCATTAGCGAATCAACACACACATAAACACAACTCGCCCCCTTCAATCTGCAATTCAGAATGTAGGAAGTAGCGAGATGAACACCGAAATAGAGAAATCTGATTTCTCCATACACCATGCTTTCCTTGATTGAATTTTGAAAAGTTTCAAGAGAATCAAACTGTGTTATCAGATTGTATGTACTGTAAACTTTCTGTGCAGAATGAAGGAAGATTTGGAAACGTTAGTAAGTAAAACTTGTTCAAGGAATTTCTCAAAGATTCCGATTAAGATATATGCGTTTAGAGGTATTTAATGTTCTTTTCGTTCACTATTCTTTATTTTTCTCCAAGGAAATTGAACAAACTTGGATTTGATTATCATTATACAGAAGGAAGATTAAATGTTGGTAAAGTTTGAATCGTATTTTCGAACGACTTTGTCATCGAATATAAAAATACTTGAGCTTATATATAATATTTCCACTTTTCTTATAACATACTGTATTGTTTTGATACTCATAAATTCTGAGTTAGGTTTTTTCATGTGACAACTTCAAACTTCTTTCGAAGTTCATGACTTGGGCTATATTTTTTTATATTTCTCTGTATGAATTTTCTCCACATAAGATGATGAATTACTAATTATGGTATGACAAAATAATAGCGTTTCGAACGTGTACAGTTAGTTCAAAGCAAGATATGTGACGTCCAGTGAATGAAAACTTGATTATTCATACTTTCAGGGATGAATTCTTCATTTTTAAAAAGAAGTCCATATATGCAATGTTACTTTAATATTTTTTTAATTAATCAATACATCATAAATTAACATTTAGTTGGAATACACAACCGTTTTCAGTGTTTTTTTTCACGGCGAATAGAATAATACATCATATTCATATCCAAAAATATAGATTACTCAAGAATATCCTTCGGGGGAGGATCCTGCTCCAGGAAGCCTCAGAAAAAGATTCTTGTTTGTAAAATTTTTCTGAGTACGCAAAAAGTAATCGAATGAAACGAGCTTTTTGGGGTATTTTGTTGTATGTTTCAAGTTATTGAAAAAATTGTATTTCAATGAAAAATAATTAGGTAAAGCGTGTTTTCTCCAGTCTCCAGTTTTCATTTTTACAATCATTATAAACTGATGGGCGTAATTGCAAGAAAACTAGACCTCCAATTGAAACGAAACCAAGATCGTTTTTTTTTCAGTTCAGTTACCCTTTTCTATTTGAACCAAAAAGATTCATGCAGAATTATTTTCTACGCAACTTTCATAGCAAGTTTGAGTGATTATTCTTTCTCCAAAAAGAACTTGTCCTTTCAAACCTCGAGTAAATTGTAAATTTCACAGTCCCTTCGGGGTCTCCTTGGTTCACATCGAAGAATAATGTATGAAAATAAAAATTTCTTTTACTTCTTATGTTTCAAATGAGAACGACTTGTATCTCCCCCACCGATAGAAGACTCTAATCGTTTCACGCTGCAAGAAATTTGTTTATCAATTCAAAACATACACGAAACATACCGCAAGGAGTTGATTTTACTCAACTATTTTTTGCGTACCTGAAAAAATTCTCAAAAAACCACTCTCTTCAGGTCTCCTAAATCAGGATTCCCCCAACGGAAGCACCAATCGTGAGGAGTTTTATTTAGAGTACATTGATTGATTGTTGCAGTTTGTACTGCATGAGATATTCTTTAATGAATATGAATTGAAAATACGTGAGTCAAATAATGGCCTAGTAATGTTTTTTATTGGCGCGTTCTTTAATTCAGTTTTGTAATGGACAGGTCTTTTGTCATTATCCGGACTCTTAAATTTACGTATGAATTCCTGAACAGCTGTTCAGTTAGAAAATAATTGGCTCACATTTTTACCACTCTCTCTACGAAATTTTACATCACGGATCAATTGCAACAACCAAACTTATACTAATAACTTTTCCAAAGCATTATTAAGACAACTTTAATTTCACATGAAGAGATAAGGCTTCTCAGAAATTTCAAATCTCAAACAGTCATGATTAATTTCGAGTTCCCAACAATTCCAACAATCATTTGAGAGAAACCATGAATTCGAACTATCTTACGTGTTTCCTCATTTGGGACTTGTGAAATCGCAACTCTGAGTCCATATAATTATAACGGAACCAAAAATCCTCAAGTAGTCACAACCTGAAAGATAGGTTTTTTGTATTTAATGAAGCTTATTTTCAATACACCGTAATACATATTTTTTGCACATAAACTTGACTCATTATCCACAAATGAAGTGTATTAACTGTTAAGAAACCTTATATGAGGCTAATGAGTCATGATCCAAAACAAAATTTATCAAACACAAATAAACTCTTCTCTTAGTGCAGTTCTAAACCGTTTCGAACAGCATCTTACAAACCCTCAAATCTGACCCTCTACCACTGATTCGTTATCTCGGATTAATTCGATTTCACCTCCAGATTCATAATTAACAGAGGAGGGAATCTTCGAGTTCCCAGTTGCGAGTCCTTGCGATAAACCATGTACATTCTCTATCAACCAAGAATAATACGCAAACATGGTAGAAATTATCCCACACGGTATTTTGTTAGGTCAACCTCAGGGCAACCAAAAAAAAATAATGTGAAGAATGTAACCGCGGTTTCAATCAATTTGTAGTTCATCCAATCCTCTGATATAGTAGATAAAATTTTCATCACAATTTTCACAATGATCACATCGCAGAATCGGGGTTCGAAGGATCAATCTTGGATGTCATTTTCTGAAATACTGCAAAGTTTGTTCACCAGAAAATCCAAAGAAGGGACAGTGAACACATCAATCTATGTGAAATAGATCGATATTTAAACAATATTTTCCTCTTCATACGATATCCAATTGATATTGCCATGAAATTCGAAAGGGTGTACTCTCTAAATTCCTTGGAGTGGAAATTCACTCTTGCCGAGTGAAAATACTGCAACTCCGAAAGAATGAAAAATTTCACTCTTAAAGATTGGATTTTCACTCTATAAGAGTGGAAATCAACTCTGGTGTTTGGAGTGAAAAACTCACTCTTAGGAAAAAGAGTGAATATTGACTCTTAAAGAGTGAAATTTCACTCTTCAAGAGTTGAGCTCCCACTCCGTTCTAGAGTTGCAGTATTTTGACTCTTTGAAGAGTGAATATTCACTCTAAAGAATTTAGAGAGTATCCAATTGAATTAGTGTTGAAGGTACATCTCAATCTGAGATTGAATGGCTTTTATTGGGAGTGAATAAGTGATATTTGGTGGCATTTAACGTTCGTCGACAGCAAACTAATTATATTCTCCACAACTACCAGTAGCTTGTATTGAATGAATATTTATCTGAATATCTTCAAGTACGAGGTTGAATTTATGGTCAGAACGCGTCATCTGATAATGAAACTATCATATTTGCAAAAGGTATTTACTGAACACGCATGTGGTGAATTTAATTCAAATATTATAGTTCTCACCTTTTTTTCGAACCTGCAATTTTATAATTAATTTTATATAAATAATTGGTTTCAACCTCTGTCTTAGATCGCAACCCTGCATAAAAAATTGTGATACAGCACACTCTCGCAAATGGGCCACTCCCCCTCTTTCTTACTCGAACGGTTTTTGCCTTGCATTTGAGAAAGAGAAGAAGAGGCCCATTTGCGAGAGTGTACTGCACTACAATTAGATGCATTACAGTGATGAGTTCACACAAAATATACTATTTTTTGAATGAATGTTGTTACCATGGTTAACAAGAGTCACAATGTAGATTTTACATATCTCCTCGTGTTGATTCTACTCGAGTTGTATCCACGTGACAAGTGATGCTGATTTTACAGCTCTTTCACACACATTTCACTTCCATCGTAAGCTTCGGATTCTTTATTCTTTATTGACGTAATATATTCAATATTATGCTGCCTTAGTTGAAAATTATCCTCTGTTTCTATACTCCTCTTCAATTCCAGTAATAAATGTTATCTTCTTTGTTATTTATGTTATGTTAATAGTCTGTCAGTCAACAAAGATTTTAGGTTTATCGATATTCCAAGGATCGTACATCTAATTTATTCTCTTGATAGGTCAATATTATCCATTTTGCTTCTGAACCCATTCTTTGTACTTCCACTGTATCAATATACTCAATGATTGATCCGGAAAGATCGCTGGTGCTTTCTTTTCTCATTCAGCGTATATCATGTAATACAACTAACGATCAAGGATTGCAATATAAAAACGAAAATTCGATAATTAAATATTTGACTTTCATTTAAAGTATAATACAGTCATGGAATTGATGAAGGGAATTCCACAAGGGCTCACTCACGAACTAGGTGAATAGTCACAAACCGAAGAGGCTAAATTAGCAAGACAGAAGAGAGAAAGGCAGATAGACTTATCTTTCACTGTCGGTCCTCTCGAATGCGACCGATTCATTGAACACGTGTTGAACGGAACAAGCGAGTCCAACGTTTCCATTATCTTTCACAAATCCTCAACGGCATTATGTTGGAATATTTGTTCTTATCAATTAATTCGAATAAGTTCTTATTGCATGGTAATCCCTTGTACACAGTAAAAAGTAAAACTTGGAGTGATCCCGAATATCAGCTTGAGAATGCAGCCAAGAGTAGCGCCTGTTCCAACTGAAATTCAGTCTTTTCCATTGCTTACTTTCAGTTGGAATAGGCGCTACTTTTGGCTGCATTTTTGAGCTGATATTCGGGATCACTTTAAATTTCACTTTTTACTGTGTAATCGTATATTCATTGCGTTAGAAATTATAATTATATTTCAATTTTCAAATACCAGAGAATTCAGAATGTTTGAAAGTTCTTTAGTGTTCTACAGAATTATTCAAAATGTGATTCTACTGAAAACACGAATTGCTTGCGGAATTTAGCATCAATTTCTCCTTCGGCAAAAATTCAACCGGAGCTCAGTTTTGAAGTTATGAGGATTTCAAGAATCTTTCAAGAATGCAAATATCTGACAAATCCAGAGCATTCCGAAGCTTTGGTAACCGCATGTGTTGTTGAATTAGGGAAAGATACACATCAATTTGACTAGGTATTCATGAACTCATCTATAGCGTTCTGAGTTTTCAAGGTATAGGGATTTGAAAATTTTACCATTTCAACTAATCAAAATCTTTCGCCTTCAAATCTGAGAATGTCAGAAGAGATTTCGATGTATCTTTCGCCCATTCAGCGGATGATGTGATCATCAAAACACTGCAGTGGCTGGTTCTTGCAATATTTGAATGTTTTGAAATACTTTGAGATGGTCATCTAAGGATCAATCGGTGCCAAAGAATAAAACAAATTCCAAATTTCTCAAGGAATACATGTTTTTGATATTGTTACGACGTTTCGAATTACTCTGGATGAAGAAACATCTATTATATAAAGTATTATAAGTACACAATCAATTTATCAAAAATTCCTCAAAAGAATATCAGTGCTCTGATGTTGATCAGTGTTCACTGTTAAAATAGTCTGAAATTTCCTGAGTATTAAAATTCATGTAAAATTGCATATGAGAAATCATAATTCTCTATGAAATGGCATACCAATTCCATATGAGAAGCCAGTGAAAAGATTTAAAAATTGATACAAAACTTATTTCTCACCTGCTCCACATGAACTTTTCAAAGTGTTTTTCTTGAAGTGTTATTTGTGCCCTATATACTCTCCTGTGAATAAAGGATCGCGGCATTATTTTCATTTGATTGTATCAATATGATTCATGACATCACGACCGTTTAATACTATCATTATTATGGAAAGGAAATTCATAATCCTATGGTGAATGATAGGGTATTTGTGGTGGATGATGGAAATGTGAAAGTATCTCTGATGAACAATAAGAATAATACAACATCGTGAGGCATTTCAATATAAGAAAGCTTAAAATGGGATCAAGGTGTAAATGAGTTGTCCTCCATTCTTTCCATACTATTGCTGATATAATAACTCCTATTATCAATCAATGAGTCTTACTCAATTAGCTTTCATTGATTTATCGTCAGAATATATTTTTGAGATCAAAAGATGTGATGAAAGAAGAATTGAGTTGATAAAATATTGAAAATTCAAGACATCAGTGCGTTAGAGATAATCTCCCCTCCCATAATTTTTCAGTCAATCTATTTGCATGTTATGAAATATAAGACAATCCTAATGGAATTAAAATTCACTATTGACGCAAGACTGCACGGAGAAATGAGAATGGTAATATTTACCATGCTAATAGTATTCTCTACCATTTTTCCGGTAATTATTACCAGAAGAATGGTGAACAATTCCATCAGCATGGTGAATATCACCATTCTCTTCTCTCCGTACTAGCCAAGACTGGCAGAGTACTGGCATTTGTCTGGAATGATAACGCTTTCCAGTACTGGGGATTGAGTACTGATACCATTATTCGCAATCAGTGCAGGGCCAGTACTGGGTTAGTACCTGGCCGGTATTAGGTTCTCAGTACTGGTTTATCAGTACAGGCATAGTACTGTATTTTTATCTATCCAGTACTGATCCCGTACGTGTTGACCAAGTGTTGGAGACCCAATACTGGCACTGTACTGCACCTGTTGTCAACATTGGCATATTACGGATTTTTCTGATTGAGGTAGACACAGCTTGACTGAGCCTTCACTGTGAAAAAATTCTCTGAAAATTCTGACCGACTCTGTAATTGTTCACAGCAACAAGTCTAAATGATCAGAAGATTCATCTGAATATTCAGATTCATTCTTAAACTTAAGAACAATATGGATATAAGACGAGCGGATGTTTTTGAGTTAAATGAAAGTTTTACATACAATTTTCCATCAAGAACGTGATCAAATTTCCACACATCGCAAATGATTCATATTGGAGTATATGCTCTCCTTCAAAACCGATTGAATATTGGAATGATTGATTTTATCACCGATATATTTCTCAATTCAAAAGATTCGTTAAATACCTTCGACTTGGTACCAAAACAACTATCGCTCGAGCATTACTTGCGATCAAAAGAGCATATTCACGTTTTATGGCGTTTTCCCTTTCTCTGAGAGTTTTCATCCCAGTAAGAACGCTTTATGCACTCAGCAGAGTTACATTTCATCAAAGCATATTGCGAGTGAAAGAATGTATCTCCATTACTTCATACAAGTCGAGTACCTGATAAAATTTTCTTGAGGATTCCACAATCCTTACTAGTGTTACCATCTTCTTGTTATGAGGATTTGAATTCATTTTCCACATCAGTCTTTAGATTTCTCTTGATACACTTTCATTATATATAATATTTTTTTTTTCACTTTATCCGAAATATAATATGGCATTCAACTGCACAATTTCTCTGAGGGGAATATTAAAAATGAAGTACTCATCCACATGCATTGTCTAATCTCATCTCACATAGCATAAATGTTCTTACGGAAAGAGATATTTTGAAGATATCTTATATGTTCTTGGAAGGAATCATATATCTTATATATTTTATATATCCCTGAAAACAGGAAACACTTGTCACAGCTATTATACTTTCAATAGTCGATTTGGAAATATCTGATAAAAGTACCTTTATTGATTGTTTAAGCGACTCAACATGATCATCAATGGCCGTTGAAATTGGTAGCTTTTCAAAGCTAACATTATCCTTATATATCATTATAAATGTTCGAACCCCCTGGTCTTTGAAACATTCGAAACAACGAAGGGTGAAATTTCGATTCGACAACACTTTTGAGCACAGATTGCGTTGCGTTAAATAAAGTTGATGGAGCCATCAACAATGAAAAATTACGTCCTACAGAATATATATTCGCCTGTATAACTGTTTTCAATGGTGTAATTTGAATACCTATTAGTAGATATGTATCGAGCAGAAACTGTTAATAACTGCATTATTCACTGCAGTCTGGCACTCTGTGAGTTTATCTTATCCTTATTTCCATCTGATACGAGCTCGTGCAACAGACTGGAATGACTAATGTAGTATTTCACAGTTCTACAGAGACAAATCATCGTTGATAGGAACTATCCAATTCAATTCATGTGATCGTGCCAAGTTGATATTATATGGAATTGTATATCATTGATATAATGCAGTGAAAATCATAATTATCATCCTTTTGTCACTAAAAATCGATGATCTGTGTATAAGGAAATATTATCCATCCGATTCGATTTTGAAAGATAGCATAAATCCGAACGTGAGATTTCAATGTTTACATTGATTTTCTGATGCTATCAATAATATACACTGGCGAAAGGATTGTCTCAGAAAAATTCATCAGTAAATCAAGAGAAATTATGATGCCGAAAGCTGATTTTTCCTCGCGTGATTTTGTATTGAGTGCCGATACATCCACTTCGAATTGGAATCACACTCAAAAGAAAGGCACTTGGCTGCGGCAACTAAAATTTACTTGTCCCAGCTGGATTTTAGTTGGCGTGAATAAGACTAGTTTTCTGAGATGTGGATAACACAATTTATTCGATGTAAATGAAGAATTTAGCTACGACAAATATGATTTATTTGCTTCAACTGAATTTTTATTCAGAGTGCAGTTGAATTTCATTGATTTTCTTTAGTTTCTCTGTTTAGAGTTGGATAACTCTAATTTGGAGTCAAAATTCATTGTAAAAAAAAGTTGTTGAATTCTAAACGCTTGGGGAATTACAACCTCGTTTTGGAAAATTGACAAACAAAAGTTTGGAAAGTTCCAAAAAAACTTCCGTAAAATCATAAAACTTTTTCACGAACATTTCCAATGAAAGTTTGTGTAAAAAACTGCCAAACGTTCTTTGCCAGTTTTGTAAGATATTTTTTTTACAGTGTTTGAAAATAAAAAATGACGGATTCATCACAGACAATGATTCGATTTTGAAAGTTCACCGCGTTTCATGATCTTGTGGATGTTTTCCAAATTTGCTGGAATACGCTGAACCGAATCCTGTCTAAAAACTTCCAAATTCAGAACAGTGAATTCAATATGACGTTCAGAATATCTGACTTATAGTAAATTCCCTATTCTATTGATGGAGGCTAATTTTGAATTCCGCATCAAGAGTTGGGAATTCAGAACGACACACAATATCGTGTCTGAAACTATAGATTTCTCTGAGACTTACGTGAACTAGAGTCTTCGAGGTTGTGGATTCTAAGTATGATATTGAAAATTCAAAATTTGAATTTTCGGATGATTTTATACCTTCAAGAGTTGATTAGTAGTTATTCTTGAATACCAGGAGTTGTCAAATAAATCATCCTTCACTACTATGATGAAAGTTCTTTAAACATCTTAAGATGAATTGACAGAAGATTTTCCATCAATAAATTGAAACTACTTTGTAGGATGAGTTATCACTTCAAATGTCATTTTGTGATTTTGAAATAAATCTGATATTCGTCATAACAAAATATATTTATCCATCCAAAAATCATTATAATCGGATAATATATCCTTCTGAAAACTTGTTCCTATCACGACCGGTGTCGTTTATCGATATCCTGCCCAAAATTCCATTCAATATTTTATGAAACGAGACAAAAATATACAGCAGCATTGTTATCGTAGAATGCTTTTTCTCATTTTCAGAATGAGGGTGGCACGGCTATTACTGTGCTGTGTGCTTCTAGAAGACTACAGGACCAATCTCGGTGGAGCAGCAATTAGCAATGACGCTGTGCGCCAGGATACTTTTTCATCACTCGCGACAAACCCAACTTTACCAGGTGAAGTACTAATCTCTATCCCATTCAGTCAACTATGCAATGATGAAGCTCGATTCCTTTTTATAACTCTGCACTATAAGTTACTTTGTTCTCGGTCAAGCGTAAAAATGGAACTCCTTCGTAATTCATCACAATTAGCACTTGCATTTCCTCAACGATTATAATGACGTTCTATCCTTTTTAGTGCAAAAGTATTCTAACCAACCTGCAATAACCTCAAGTAATAAATAGAGTTTAATCTCATCATTTTCTTAATCTGTATCTTCACTGCTAATGTGCATATATTTATCGAAAAAACATGACAAATATCATACAAATTATACACATAATCCAATGCGTTTTGAATAAAACACCGGAACAAACACGAAGTTGAATACGAATTGTTCGAATTTTGGATTCATTTGATGTTGTTTGGATATCAGTTTGATTAATGCATGTGCTGCGATCAACAGAGATGGAATGTAATTCTAGTTGAATGAGATCATTTCGAAATAACAATCAATGGTATATCATCGTTCCATACGCATTTGAATAATCCTTTCCATCATAACGTTCTGGATTTTTTAGTAGCGACCTTATTCTTGGGAAATTAGAATTCAATATTTCAACGAGAAATTATTCCTTGATATACGATGATATTTCGTCGTTAAAATGCTGAGTTTAACGACATAACTGTAAGTCACTCTGAAAACGCATCTCTTGCGGAGGATGCAACATCAAATGACGTATTTCACACATGAAGAGCGCATAATGTACAGAAGTGAGGTGGCAGGAATGCTTTCTGATAAAGCTGACGAGATGAATGATGACTATAAAGCTTGTGAATGCATGTGGAATCATTGATGCACATAGGAAATGCTGAGAGATTAAGTTTTATCTCTGTATTGCAATAACAGATTTAGAGGGATGATTTACCGTTTCATCTCATATAAATCTCAATGTATTTACTGTCATTCGTTTGCATCATGTTCTATCCAATAAAATTATGACTTTTAATAATCAATATGCGAAAATGCTTCCATCTCAAAATGTAAATTCAATTATTAAATTCCCGATACTCATGAATTCCTAGAGGAATCGAGTAGTATGAATGAAAATTCTCAATACTTTTAAACGAATTGCATCAAATACAGAATTATTAAAATTTGTAAAAATGTTCGTACTGGGAATAGAGGGAATAGAATAAAGTTACATTTCCTGAAAGCATATTGTGAGTGAAAGAACGTATTTCCTTTTCTCGATGTAAGTCGAGTAGCTGATGAAATTTTGTTGCAGATTTCCACAATTCTCAGTTTTACTATCTTCTTGTTATGTAAATTTGATTTAATTTTTCTTCCATCGTTCTTTAGGTTTTCCTTGATACGCTTTGATTAGGTAAACATTTTTCTTCACTCTCTTCAAAATATGATATTGAATTGATGTTGCTGAAGGTTGAATCGTTTATTGAAACGAATTAGTAATCGAATAACGAAATATGGTCTTCAACTGCTGAAGATCAAAAATTTTGCAGTGGTTTCTTCAGCGATGATTTCAGTTCTAAAGATGTTATTTGAAAAGTTAAATAACGATCACTCATCGTCAACGATTCAAACTTCAGCTACATTTGAACTGCCAGTTTCTTTGAAAAGAAATGTTGAAAACGCACTAGTTATCCTCATTCATTGCGTAGTCGCACACAGCACAAATGTTCTTACAGAAGCAGATATCTCGAAAATGCCTTGTATATTCCTGAAAGGTGGCGTTAGGAACTTATTACACGATATTTTTTATATCCCTAGTATAAATGGCTCTAGATGTCCACGAGTTTTGTAATGATGCGCCAGAGAAGAACTGGAAGCAAGCAAGTGCCTCTCGTGCATCTAGTTTTCCCTCAGTCTCTTCTCACATCATATATTTTGAACAAGCACCTTTTTTCATCAGTAATTGCTCTCCATATAAAGTATAACATATCACTCGCGATATCAAAGGATTTCTTCCATTTGGCAATGAATGTGTACATAAAATATCTATCGCAAATACGAGTCTCAAGTATTTATTACAGCGATCATCATTCGCGAAAACTTCACTTCCTCATTTCTTGAAAGCAAAAACTTCCCCTTACTCTGATTTGATACAGATTTCGAAGTATCTGAAGAACGCTATTTTGTAGTTAATAAAAATTTCAGATTCCCCGTACATATCGAAAAGTATACTACTTGAGAAAAGTTTCCCGACGTTTATGTTCAGAAAACTTCGTGTCACAATATGGTAATGGAAGTTGTGAGATGTATTTTTATGTGAAGAATCGAACGGAATTGGATGTAAATCAAATTGTGCTGAAAAAAGTTTCGCATCGTTTGATTATGGAAAAGATGTTGCATGGGTTATTCCGTTCAATCTGCTAAAGTGAAATTGTATCGTGTATTGGATCATTCTATATAGTAATCAACGATGATGTAGTTCATAGATTCGTGAATTTTATACATTTTCGAGAAAAAATGATTGAATTCCCTCGCATGTGCACATCACAAGAAGAAAAAACACAGATTTCTCGTGTAACTTCACGCCTGTTTTTGAATACATCTTTTCGATGATCACTCTCTAAAATCTTTGGAGTGAGATTTTACTCTTTAGTCAGCCAGAAGTGAGCCTGTCGAATTTTCGAGTGAAATTTCCACTCTTTTAGAGTGAATTTTTCACTGTAAAAGAGTGAGAGATCACTCGAAACGAGTGAAAATTCCACTGGAAGCGGACAGGCTCACTTCTGACACTTAGTGGAGTGAAACGTGCGATTTTTCACTGTTTCAGATTTAGAGAGCAGCTACTCTCAAACCTCTCCCCCAACAATTTGGTGAGTTTTGACCCACGGATAGAATTTCGTGAACACTGATATGTGGAATTTATGAGATTTAACGTAAAAAGTGGACTATCTTCTGAATGAACGAAAGTAACTTTATCGATGTTGAAGATAAAACTATATCTCCATACTTGAAAATAGTTGAAGTGGATTTCATCAAGATTCGAATGGAATATTGTTATTCATTACAAATAAATCTGGATCCGTTGAAGACTCCTCATGAAAACTAACAAAACTCGTATCCCTCTCACGAGAAGCTCAGGGCTGCTCGTGAAGTTCTTACGAAGACTACTACGACTTGCAATTTCCTTACGAATAGAAGTGCAGCGCATAAAGTTTTTGCGAAGACTAGCATGGCTCGCAACTGTCTCACGGAGAGAAGCAGAGCTCATGAGGTGTTTGTGCACATCGAAACGGTTTACGAAGTTCTCACAAATGCTAGCACGGTTCGTATTTCCGATTGTGTCTCCGCATTGAGAGCCGTGATAATCTCGATGAAAATTTCACGAGCTGACTCTTATGGAAATTGCCGAATTTTTACAAATAGCGCAGTACTGGTAAGAATATACTCACCCAGCATTGCCAGTGTACAAAATTTTCAGGCTTTCTTATTACGATTCGTCGTTCCATGGAGAAAACTTTGTACATTGGGACCGCTGTCTCGCCGAATCTTGGGAAAAATGACTGTGTCATTATGGAGACAGTATTGTTTCCCAGTCGTCGTCGTTTGTCCAATTAATAATACTATAACCAATATTAACCCATGACAATGAATGATGATGTGCCTGTACTGTATCGAAGTTGTTTGGTAAACACCGCCGGTTCAATTAACCAAGTCTGTGCCAGTGCTGAGCTAACATCGACCATATTTTTGCAACTAGCATTAAACTAGCAATACTGTGCCATTATTTGGTCTGTAATTCTCAATTTCAGAATCGATATGCAACCAGTGTTGAATCGTTTTAGCAAAAATCAATTTGTTAAATCAAACAAAGCTTTGCCATGAGTATCCTGGAGTTATCGATATCGCTCAATGTTGGTCATATAGACGATAATGTTTGGGCATATTAGTACAAAGCTATTTCATCATTGGATTGATAACCAATTATGACCACACGTCAGACATTTCTCTGAATAAAATTGGTTTTTTTAATATCATTTTCCTCAAAATGAAACAGAAAGAAATTTCCAAGACAACCTTTTTTAGAAAAAAAAATATAAATTATTTCCTTAAAAAGACAGAAATAGAGTAAAGTCATTCACAAATCAACAGATTCGAAAAGATTTCCTTTATTCAAAATGCAAAAGCATGCCTTTGAGAGATCAGCAGAGCCTGTGAAAGAGGACAAGTGGAATGTTTGAATTTTTCTGAATCCTTCCACAGGAGGAAATCAATACCTAAAAGGTTTTTTGAGATTCTCCCTAGTATTTCTAGCAGAAATCTTGCCAAATTTTCCATTTCCTTCGATAATTATTGAACAATTCTACACAAATGTTTGTCAAAATGCAGCATACACACTCAGCATAAACAGAACATAGTAAATATCTTTTCTAAAAAAGATTGTGGTAATTTACTCTTTACTTCAACTTTTTTCGGGTAACTCGATTCATAATTAATTTTTCAAACTCAATGCAGATATCGATTGAAAAAAATGTTTATCATCAAAGCACATCAAGTACGACGTGTGATGTTGAACAATTTCTCAATCTGTATTTCACATAGTGCTGGTGATTCAATCATCAGTTGTACATAGTAAATTAACCACAAAAAGTTGAAGCTTTTACAAGGAAAAGACGTAGGAATCCTGACGAAAATTCAAATCATAGTTTGCGTTCTCTCTCATTGCATTTTAGTTAAACTGTGAGAAATGAATATGGAATTCTACCCCGATCTCAAGGCAGCAAAAATCCCCCTCGTGGGGTAACAAGTTCATTTCCCCTATATTCTGGGGGAATTTTCCTCCAAATGGTGAAAATTATTTATTCTATCTGGTCATTTCTATTTTCACCAGAGAGAAGTAGCACACACTTTCATATTCTCAATACCCTTTCGAAAGGTCTTCGCTCCAAAGAACCACGCTGAAAATCTAGTTTTTGGTATCCCCTACCACTTTCCTTATAAACTAATGCCGATGATGTTCAAAAATATTTCTTCATTCAAATATGGCAATTTTTATTGAATGCACAATATAAAAATTATGTATTACTAATTATCTAACTGTTCAGAACAAGTGAAATGTGTTGAATTCTGAAGACAATATTCAAAAATATATCGAATACAACAAAGGGTGTATTGTATATACATGAATAAATGAACGGATACACTTACATGTATCGTGCACAGCGATACAATGCTTAGAGCGCGAATGTTAGTTACAAACGGTTGTAGAAAGGAATGGAGAGAAAACTGGGAATGAAATCCACTTCGATTTGGAACAATTCGATCGTGTTCGAGAAGAGCGAATAGTGTCTCATATTACTTGTGTCGTAAGACACCAGTGTCATAACATTACGAGTTTGCAGAAGTGGTACGAAATAAAACGTTCATAACGGTCAATAGGCTATCGATAATTTCAGTGCCAGCCAGATATTATTTCCGTTACAGTATCTTAAGCCCATTCAAGACAGACTTTTCAAAACTTCAAAGCCATGACCGAGTGATGAAATGGATGAACAAATTTTGTATGAATTATAATTTATTTTCCTGAACGAATTTGATATATATTAAAATCAAATATAACGTTTCCATGAGAATAGAGAAGTTCATTTCAGTATAAATAACTACTACCGCGTCATATGAGGGTAATTGTACCTCGCGTTCATCACTAATCGATGACATGGTATGAAATTGCTGTACTGAATTTATATTAACCCGATAGATCATTATCATATGAGATGTGTTTAACTTCTAAAATGAATCATACCCGTATGGTACATGAGTTCTAATTTCCAGAACAATTAGAGATGCTTCAGTCTTATCCTTCTTGAATTTCAATCTATTCCCAAGTTCTCCCCAAAGTTTGAAACAACTTGAAACAATCTAATTCTATTTAACTGACTATAATTCATGATATATTGAATTTCCGTATTTCTCTGGAATTAAACATTTCCACGCTGAAATGTGGTTATATATGATGAAGAAAAGGAAAACTTCATTAGATGAGGAGAAAATGTTTCAATTATTCCTATCGCGGTTGTAATTGAACGTACACAAGTATTATATGAGTCAGACTAATAATTTGTGAATATCTATGATTACTTCAACGTTGAATAACTTATTGAACAGGTTCTCATGCCAGTACATTGATGGAATTTCCAGAATTTATGGATAATACAATTATTACCCTCTCCTGTTCGAAATGTACTTGAAGAAATCAACACGGACAAAATAATTTAGCTGCACGGAGAAAAAGGAATTCGCTGTGGCAGCGAAATCTACTTTTGCTGGGTTCCTTTTGCCAGAGCAGCAAATTTTTTGCTGTGACAGCAAACTATTTGCTGTTCCAGCAATATTGTTAGCTGCGACAGCGAATTTTTAGCTCTGGCAGCAAAAAATGTTTGCTATCCCAGCAAAATTTGTTTGCTATTCTATATATAATACTGAAAATTTGCTGGCGGAGCAAACATTTTTTGCTGCCACAGCTAAAAAATTGCTGTCGTAGCTAACACGATTGCTGTCATAGCAAATTTTTAGCTAGGTCAGCAAAAAATTTTGCTCTTCTATATATAATACCTCGATTTCCTGCGTCAGCAAATTTTTTCTCTCCGTGTGCAGCAGCTAAATGGCTAGTACAGACACGGACAGCCATTGAATTAGCTCCTGCAGCTAAATTTTAGCTATCACCGCAAATAAATTAGCTGCAAATGCAAATTTTTTTACTATCATAGCTAAAATGTAGCTACAGGAGCTAATTTAATGGCTGTCCATGTCCGTGCTAGCCACTTAGGTGCTGCAGCTAAATTATTCTTTCCGTGAAGAGTTTGAATTTGATCACTTTTTGAAAGCTCACACAGATCAGACATAGTTTGTACACAATAATTATATATAATTTACTTGGAATCATATGTAATTTCTCTATAAATTTTATTGTAATATATATAAAATTGTCTTGATTTCCTCCATCCCGCGTATGGTCAAGTTTTTCATCCCTGATACGCAGTAATTATTCCTGGTTTGATAATTAAATTGGCAATGTTCAAGACAAAACAAAAATGTTTTTTTTTCATTTCCAAGAACGTCTGCTGAATCACTGTTGTTTTCAATTACCTGAATATCCTCACTTCCTTTCCCTCCAAGACGATTGGGAATTCATTTAGTATTTCATAACGGAGAAAATATCGAAATATTGCAGAACTATCAAAATAATGAGTTCATAATTGATTATTGCATTTTCTGATGAGAAAGCGAGGGATAATTATTGGTCAAGAACCAGCTATTTCTTATAGAATTTTTCAAAAATTAGCTGGTGCTTAAACATTTCTTGATCAGCTTTCATGGGCAGATACTAAATCACATTGTAGTTGGTGATTGGCAAATTTTTGAATTTTTGAATGGTGGTATTCCGCCAGTTTTAATGGGCAATCTATGAGCGGCAATTGTTTTTGATTTTGGCGATATAGAGGGTTGGAGTAAAAAGGAAACAATACACTGAAGGAATTTCATCTGATAAATTACAGCGGAATTCCAGTAATCGAGGAACAAGTGGAAATTTTTCAAAATATTACTGTGCATTCTGTAAAACTTTTAGAAAATATCACTCTCAACTGTTTAGGAATTCATTCATTCTTACAAGCTCGACAATAATTTTCTGAAGAATTTTCACTTGTCCTCCAATTACTGAAATTTCACGGTAATTTTTGCAACAGAATTCTTTCAGCGTAGATGTATATACATATAAAATATATAACAAATACATAAACACTGTATGTAGGGTGAATATTGAGCATATATGATATGAAAATGTGTGAAGGATCCTTGGAATATTTATGATTGAAAGAAGGAAAACTGATGGAAACATGTCTTACCCCATGTGTTTATGGACCAATGGTCCAATGATGGACTAAGCCTGGCACAAGACCTGCCGAGACTTGTCTTGAAGAATTTACCAAACTTGGCCCAGGCTTGAGAATGATGAGATCAGGACAAGGTTGGGCCAGTGGTTTCGCCAGGCCCAGTCCAATTCATTCACCAAGCATCAACCAATGCTTCTTTGATTGCAGATACATGGATGAAAAAAGTAATTGATTCATATTACAGGTCATGACTTTCTCTTTTTGTATCTTAAAACGATAGAAAAAATGTGACAATACTGGGACAAGCTTGTATGATCATTGGAAAATTTGCGTTCTTCGATATTTCAACCAATTTTGATTCTATTGTTGAATTATGCTCAAACTGAACTAATAAGATCTCCCTGAAATACCATAACATGAATCTCATAATGATCTGATCCCGTACGGAATCCAACATTGGAATCCCCCGAGTCACCCGAAAAACTGATGGTTTATCTTCACGTGTACACCATCCCTAGTGAGCAACACTATCGGCCCAGGCCTGACCCGAGCCTGCCCCAGAGTGGGCAGCCTTCGCCCAAACTCGCCCCAATAGTTATAACTTAATAAATTTATAAACATTGTGCCACTCATGTGGGCAATGCTCGATTTTTACACTTGTGCCAATAGTGTACACTATCCATTGGGAAGAACGGGACAATCATGGAACAATATTGGGCCAATTGTTTGTTTCTGACACACGTGCCAACCTTGGGTTTTTTTCAGTCTTGGCAATACCTGCATAGGACAAATAAATGATTTGAACGATTTGAGAATATATTCCTGAGAATGTGGTTTCACAATGATGATAAAAATCTGGAAAGTGCTTTCAAACTCAAACAAAAACATTATGAAGGCATTATCCAATACATCATCGGTCGGAGAAGATTTGGAAAATTTCATGAATCCAAATGAAAATCACATGCATCTTTGAGAATACGTTAATCGACGATGAAGATTCTATTCATTATCGAAGATCGGAAGCGACATTAAAATCTACACAGAAAATGTAAAGTGATACCTTTGGCACTCGCAAATACAATGATGCAAATTTGATGTGAATCGATGCGCTCGATTTGTAAGTAGCTTCCGTGTTTCGTGTCGATAACTTTTTATCTTGCCATTTGTATTTCACGGGTGTGAAACAGAATTTAGACTCTAGTGGAACATGAGAACGCGTACGTACGTATACACGTACACTCGCGTGTGTACGTAAATGTTTAAATTCATATACACCAATACCTGTATATCCCGATATGCGACCAAGTGTGCTCGATTATCGTAAATCCAGTGTGAGCTTCGCATTTCGCAGGCTTGTCGAGTCACCGCGTGTATACGAAGCACTTTTACAAGGGACGATATTCACACATTGGTCGGCTGCACTTGGATTCCAGGGTGTGACTGGTATACACGTATAAATTCAGTACAATGGCCAGTCAGGTGTGCTCGAGTCCGGACGAATATTTTCTGCTTGAAAAAAGAACACATGCATTTGAAAATACGAAGAATTTTCTGAATATCGTAGATATAGGAGCTTCGCTTTTTCTAAAAGTACTCTACCATATTCACTTATTTTTATCCTACGATGTATGTTTTAATGTGCGCGTTAAAGCATTATTATTTCTTTTGATATTATGTCTCTGTTCTGGTTTTTTTTATTCACATCCTTTTTGGTAGGTCACGTTTCAAACGGGATTTTCATCCTTATCGTATCTATGTGTTTCTGTTGCTTTAATTTCAAAAGTATCGAATATTGATTATCTATATTTCATTCGCTATGAAAGGAATGTTCGTTCATAATAGAATATGGGGAAATAATGATAAATATTCACTGAAGCCGAGAGTAAATTCGGATGGGGATTGTAAAAATATTTCCTCATTTTGTTCAAAAATATGAAAACCGAATGGAATTGATAGGATTTTGAAATCGATACTTTAACCATGAGCTTATATTCATGTTTATATTACGGGGATAAGGATTTTGCCGTGCAATGAACTCTGAATATAGTGTTCTACTCAGAAATAAAATCGCCTCCATCTCATCAGATCGACTGCAAATTGAAGAGATTTATTTCAAAGCGTTTCACGTTTTTCAATCTTCTAGGGACTTTTTGAACGCTCAAAGGCATTTTAATATGTCAATAAGATAGATCTAACACTTCATATCAAACGTTTCATCCGCTTTAACGGTATATTCACACACTTCCGAACGTGTAAAGAGTGACTACAAGATTCACATTTCAAGCATTATCAAATGAAATTTTTTCGGATTTGCAGTTTAAGAATTCAATCTATTCGAAAAACTTGACTTCATTCGTTGATTAATAATTTTGCCTGAATGATGAAAATGAAGGAATGAATTAATAATATTTTCAGAATCCAACTATATTTTAGTTTAGAATGGAGCAACAGTAATGATCATATCTTCCACATTGAAAGTAATGGAATCATAAATAATTGTTCTCTTGAATAATGTTACAAAAAACAAATCTTTCAACTACTTTCATTGTTTTTTTTCCTCCCTGGTTGACCTACATTGGAAAATCTGAAAACCAGAATTGTCCTACTGAACAGTATCACGGGAATCGACTTGTGGATTATCCTGTCTGCGTTCTTTGTCAACTTGTTATTTTATATACATTTTCATTGGGAGACTATGGAAATATATTATTGTCTCACACAATACGTTGGTAACCAATTGAAAATTTCAGCGATAAATATTGTATTCGAATAGAATTTCAAACGAGTTACAAAGAATATTGTTATTAATTGGGTTCCATTACAGTAGAATCTGGTGGATAAATGGGTATGAATACAATCGCATCGAATAGTCAGTTTTGGAAAAGATATGTGAATTCTGTCATTCAATATTCAAAATTTTCATTATATTCACTTAATCATAGTTCTTGAGCAAATTCTTCAAACTCGTCGCTGGAGGCACAATAATTAGCATTCTCAGTTTGATACGCAGTACAAGATAAATGTAAATTCGAACATTAAGATGGCAGAAATTTCCACGTACTTGCAATTCTCATTTTGTGCGAGGAAAATATGATTGTTCCATTCGCTGGAACATATTTCATATTCCCTTTTGATGTTCGTTTGTACAAAATTAGCGAATGCGATTGTCGGAATCATTTAAATAATTTCCCTCGCAATATATAATATCCGTGCATTTACATATGAACATAAATTTCGCACAGGTGCTGAATTGTTTTTTCTTTCGAAAATAAAAGTCTGTATAATATTTCATTCAACGATATCAAGTGCCAAATTTGAGGAGGTAAGAAAATGAACTTCAATTTCTCATTGAAATGGGATTGTTTATACACAGAGCTGAAGGGTATACAAAACTTTTGCTTACATAAATATTAGTGAGATTATTGTACATTATTCTCATCTGGTTGTACTTAACACGGAATTCATCTGTAACAAAGAAAAGACGCGGCGAATATAAAGGAAAAGTCTTTTCAGGATTTACACATTTCTCTATTCACAACCATTTTAATAAATTAAAATATCCTTTTTAATGTAGAAAATGATATTTCTAAAAAATTTCCTTAATTGGTTCACATTAATTAGCGGCAAGTAATTCTTTCTTTTATTGTTGGCAATTCGGCCGTTTGTTCACCTACTTGAGATTTATATTCTTCCTCGCCGAGGCCAAGAGCTCGGTGAGCTATATCATTTTAACGATGGAATCGAGGAAGAGATGACCTAAAGTTCGTGGCTATTGAAAGCTCGGATCTTGAACAAGAACTTTTTAAAGATTTGGCACTTTCCGTCTTCAACTACTGGAATAAAAGAATATCATTGAATTTTCCAATAGTGTCCATTAGTTTTTAATATCAAAGCAGCAGTTTCCATGGTGCATTTTAATGAAAATGCATCATCTGAAGGAGGATACAACAGTAACGCTGAACTGTTTAGGTAATGACGAAGTTTTGTATTTGATCTTACAGGAGAATGCGTGATTCTGCGATCATTTGAGGATTCCATGGAATAATGAATTCACCTGGCAAATACGATTGCAGGGATCTCAAAGGGTCCGTAATGGCTGTTTATCGGCATTGCAGGACCATCAGCGGTCAGTTGATACGCCAGAAATCATATAGTTTGTTGCGCACTATCATTGTTTTATTGTGTAATAGCATTGGATTGATCAGTTTAAATTCGAATGAAATTGATATTGGAATCTATTCAATCTTAGAACGCAAGCTAGAGACTTGAAATGAAGGCTTGGAACGTCAAACTCTATAATATACGAAAAGGCATACTACCCAAAAATTTTTCGTCAGAAAGAGAAATTCAGTGCATCGACCCAAACAGAGAAACCGAATTGAATGTAATCAAAAGAGAAAAACGACACATTTTTTGAGTCTTTCGGTGATGAACAATTCCTTTTTCTATTCTTCAAAAAATCTGGACAGTGCATATTACATATCACACTCCATATAGTTCGAATCAAAACTACGTCATGTTATCTGCACTCAGTTACGTAATTCTCTACGAAGTAATTTCTCACAGTATTGATGTAGTTTGGCGTGGAAATACTTCCACAAGGAAAAACTTCTAAAACATATCTTATGCAACAGTTATTAAATAAATCCTCATAAAAAACGCCAAGAGTACATAAATGGTCAATTATTCCCTGGTGCACTGTGAGAAGTACAACTTACTTTCCGTCTGATCATTAGCTGAGTTCAAGATGCAGCCAAGACTGGCCCTATCCAACTGAAATTGACCATCGAGAACAAATGTCGACACAATAGAAAAGTCTGAATTTCAATCAAGTTTTTAAGTAAGATGCAGCCACATTCACCCCGACTTTATACTGTGTATACATTGATTCTGTGTGTTTTCCTTATCCTATTTCACCTCATCATGCGATTAGAATTGTTACCAAGTACACGGAAAAAAGAAAACACTACTGGTTACTGTGAATGACAGCGATCGGTTGAAAAACAAATGAAAACACGCTTGGATAATGAGGATTAGCGCGATCACAGTGATGTGTATTGTCATGAAATTTGTCAATGCTGTTTGGACAGTAATGAGAACTGGGAAACGCAGTACTGCATAGAATGAATTTGAGTTTCAATGTATTTTTGCGATTCACAGTAACCATTGCTGTTTTCTTTTTTCCGTGTACATTTCTCTCATTCAGTTGGACATCTTGTGTTTGTATACAAATCCAAGGCTGAAGGCTTCTTTATGTGCTGTGATTTCTAACCATGCTAAGTGTCTTCATATTAACTTCTCCATCTTCTAATGATATTCTCAAAATAAGACCACGAAACGATAGAAACAATCAAATTCGAATCTTCGACAAATCACAAACCTGATATTTCCGTCACAAACATGGTGCCTTTATACCAATTTTTACCACTGTATTGACACGAAAATTGCTCACAGCATGATTGGATGTTCTCGTAAACAAATATGTCGTTGGAATATGAATCTTTCATTGAAACGAATTCGGGATCAAATGCAGAAATGCTTGAACATATTTATCTTCAATTTTTGTAATAATACACTCGATGTTTATATTCCATCTACCAAATTGATTCTGAAATACTTTTATCGATTTCAAATCAGATGCTTTCGTAATAAATCTTCACTTTGTTCCGAAAAAGGTTTTGAAGGATATTGTACAAATGACACCCACCTGAAAGAGGATTCAAAATGAATTGTGAAATCATTTCGTCTCATTTGCTCTGCTGGAGTTTAAACTGACTCACACAATGAATAAAAATAACGTCTACAAGTCCTGACATGAAATAAATGGGCAGATCACATTGTCTCGACTTTACCAATCGTTTTTATCGAATATTTTTCCAAATATTCAAGTGGATAAGTGACAATAGTGAAAGCTGAAAAGAGTTCTAATTATTCCAACCACCTCATGGTCTTGGATGCAATGAATCGATTCCGATGATTGCATCAATTACAAAAGCGAATTGATCGTATTCATTCCGATGCAATTTCGTTATTCCAATCAGAAAATTTCTTGATCTGATTGTACTTTCATGACAAAGTAGAGGGAATTTAGTGCCCTCTGGATTCACCATCAATCCGCCTGAAGTTTCATTTTTCACTGAAATTTGAACACACAAGAGGAAGGGAAGATGAATTTTCAACGGGAAATCATTTTTTGGGTATAAAAGATCATCGATCCCTGGCACCCAAGATGATCATCATCATGAAGTAATCAGTCTTATGACTGGTTTGATGAAATCCTCCAACCCTGTCTATCATCCGCTAGACGCTTAATTTCTACATATCTACGACAACCCTTATCTTGTATAATTTGCTTCATATAACTTAATCTAGGTCTACCTTTTCGAGTGTTACTATCCATTTTTCCTTCTAATATTGTTTTCAATAAGCTATCATGCCTTAATGTGTGTCCTATCGGATTACTTCTTCTTTTCACGACATGTCTCAAAAGACTTCTTTCTTCATTTACCTTCTCAAGTACTTCTTCATTTTTTACTTTCTCTATCCACAAGTCTTCGTTGCTCCTTTTTTACAATTGTCCAAGTTTCGCAACCATATAATGCTGTGCTCCAAACGTAATTTTCCAAGAATTTCTTCCTTACTGCTAAGCTAATATTCTTCGAACATAGTCACTGTTTCTTTTGGTGGAAAGCCTGTTTTCTTCTGCTATTCTTGCTCGTATATCTCTTTCGCTTTCACCGTTGTCTGTAATTATGCTTCCTAGATATTTTAATTTTTTAACTTGCTAAATTGTCTCTGCATTTATTTCAATTTTATATATCATAATATACAGGGTGGGGCATTTAAAGTGTCGCGGGCGTTTTTTCCAAAAATAAAGTGAGAGGCATTCTGAGATCAACTCTTGTTTTTTAAATAGCATCTCATATTTTTTACTGCAGATTTGGATTCTAGGTCAAAAACCAAGAAACTTTTGTCTGAACCATTTTCCTGAAATCCGCAAAAATGGCGCTCTAATCGATATTGTTCCATTTTGAATCTGACATTCGAATAACTCGAAAACGAAGGGTCTTGCAAAAGAATGTTTCGTACAAAAGTTGTCAATACACAACACATTTCAATCGTCTACATTACCACCATTCAGAGCTCACGCGATGTAAACAAACGACGGGGTTCAGTGAAGATTCACGATTTTGAAAGTCAGTTTGTCAGTTACATTTGATTATTACTTGGTTTATGACAAATTGAAAATCATGGATATCCGATACACGGTTTCTGAAAAGATCGATATGATCTACATTTACGGTGAAGTGCATAAGAACCCCAGACAAGCATATGACTTGTATGCAGAATGATTTCCTGAAAGAACAACGCCATCCATTAGGTATTTTCAACGCATTACAAAATTATTCTCAGAAACGGGAAGTGTTACAAGGGAAAAACGACATCGAATGAGAACTGTTAGCGGAGAGAATGCGGAAGTTAATGTACTAGCTGCAGTAGCCAATAATCCACACGTGAGCTCTCGTGAAATTGAACTCCATTCGGGAATTTCTCGAAGAAGTGTTCTTCGAATACTGAAACGTCACAAATTCCATCCGTATCACATTTGTTTGCATCAAGACCTTCACGGTGATGATTTCGAAAATCGTGTACAGTTTTGTCGATGGGGTCTAGCGCAAATGCACAATAACAACTTCATCAACATATTATTTTCTGATGAGTCGACGTTCACCAATCATGGTCAAGTAAATCGACATAATATGCATTACTGGGCGACAGAAAATCCAAGATGGTTACGTCAAGTAGAGCATCAAAGACAATGGGCTGTGAATGTTTGGTGTGGTATTTTTCGATCTCGAGTAATTGGACCGTACTTCATTGCAGATACGCTAAATGGAGAGAAGTACAGACATTTCTTAGATCAAGTACTTCCAACATTACTTGAAGACATACCTATGCAGGAACGATTGAATATGTGGTATCAACACGATGGTTGTCCATCCCATTATGCAGTCACAGCTCGAGAAATATTGGACAGAGATTATCCTGGACGATGGATAGGACGTCGTGGACCAGTTCATTGGCCTGCCCGTTCTCCGGATCTTACTTCTCCAGATTTTTTTTTATGGGGATACATAAAAGATACAGTTTATCAACAAGCACCGACTACACCTGAGAATATGCGTCAACGAATCATCAATGCATGCGCGAGCATCAATGAAGATATTTCAGCACGAGTTCAGCAATCTTTTGTAAAACGTTTTGAAATGTGTATTGGAGTCGAAGGCCATCATTTTGAGCATCTACTGCATTAAAATTATCCAAGTGATGTAGACGATTGAAATGTGTTGTGTTTTGTCTGTTATACCCCATCACCTCCGTTTCAGTTCAAGGGGCCCCCCTTGGAATCAGACAACTTTTGTCCGAAACATTCTCCTCCAAGACCCTTCGTTTTCGAGTTATTCTAATGTCAGATTCAGTATGGAACAATATCGATTAGAGCGCCATCTTTGCGGATTTCAGGAAAATGGTTCAGACAAAAGTTTCTTGGTTTTTGACCTAGAATCCAAATCTGCAGTAAAAAATATGAGATGCTATTTAAAAAACAAGAGTTGACCTCAGAATGCCCTTGAAGATGAGATTTGAGGTCAAAGCCAAGGCCACCATCGGATGTCCCCCTCGATACCCTACAATTTTTGTCCGAAAAATTTTCTCGTATCTCATTTTATTTTTGGAAAAAACGCCCGCGACACTTTAAATGCCCCACCCTGTATATTATGATGTTATGACAAAATTCAAATTCCATTTAGATTCCTCATTCACAGTAATCAACTTTGAAATAGCTGTCTCCGCGTCGAAGATCACCCTTTTGACTACTCCTTGGAACTGTGAAGTGAAAAACTCCACTCATTCGTGGAATTCAGGAAGAAAATTTTGAAGAGCTTCAGAAAATGCAGTGCTGAATATTTTCTTTTGAGAGGTGAAGAAATCCAAAGAATGAAATCAAAAACCTCATCACTCAATGTATGATGATTGAAGGTTGAAATAAAAAGCTCTACCATAATCTTTGATTAACTCGTTCTTTATACGATCAGTACTATTTCTTCTATATTCTTCATAACTTTACAGTATTATTCCTGTTGGTTGGTATTTCTCAAACTTTATGAATGTAATCAATTTTTATATTTACATCTTTGGAGCGCCTGAAAACTTTCATATAAAATATACCTGAACGGCTTTAGTAGGAAAGCAAGTGTGGTACACGTAGGTATATACTTCTTTGTGAATTTACATACGTCTCGTTCACACTTATGATATAAAAGTCGGTATATCGATAATCCTTCATTCCTCGATCCTCACAACGTTCTGTTACATTTACATCTATACCTTCTTGGGAAGAAATTTAAAATTCTAATGCATCGCGTATCGTATAGAAAATATTGATGCATTGAAACAGTCTCTGTTTCATATTTTCATAGCTTTTTCATTAAACACTATACCTCTGGAAGTGAATTAAAGAGAAAATTTCCGTCGAATATAAGTATATTTTATGCTCGTCTTATGGAGATTCATTCCGGGCCTTGGAATATGCCTGGACTTTCGTTTTGGTCAATATTTGAAGACGCTCTGCAGATATTCATCGAACACATGAATTATATAGCGAGCAATAGAGAGGGTTCTCCCAATATCTGCCTTTTCATACTCGGTCAGTGAAATCAATGTATTTTTATATGATATGATGCATTCGACGATCATCGAATTGTGATGAAATTTGGGAAAGTCGTTGATTAATATTCACTGATTTTGAACATTGTTGAGAAGGTTTGTTTGATCTTAAGTATTTTTACCTTGAAAAAGTTGAAACATAGAAATGTTACAGAGATGATTCAGAGTATAGACAATTTTTTTCAGTCATTTGATAAAATGGATAATAAGTTCCATGGGAATCAGGGATTTTCATTCTATGTAATTCAATAATCTGAAGATATCAAAGAAAAAGTTGAAATGCAGAAGTATAGCTTCGAAGAGATAATTATAAGTGCTTTCACTATCACAAGTCTCTCGTTCGTTTGCAATGATGGGAAACGGTGAAGAGAAATACTGCAGCATTTTTCCATTTGATTATTTTGGGATATTTGTTACATACATAATGTTCCTTCCTCTTCACTGAAATGATGAGGAATATCGGTTCCTGGAATCCTTTGATAATTCGGAAAAATGAAGATGGAAATATCGGGACTCGATATTATCGAATAGCGAAAGTTTCAAGTTTGTGAAGATATTAAATCAGTAGTATATTTATCATAATAATCAATATGGAAAAAGCCTGTGCAAAGATTCAATTATACACGATTTATGTACATCATGAATGAATTATGGATGTGTAATGTAACTTCAAGAGTGTATTCTCCCCCTGGAAACGAAAATTTCCTCCAAAATCTACACTACAAAAATTCGTGCTCACTTCAGAATGGATTGTGTCCCTTTTTTATAAAAAATACGAGATATTTCTCTATAATAGTTTGAGGAACTATTGCACATCCTGGGTTTTAAATTTATCCAATAGTTAGAAAAAAGCCCATTGAATGTTAGTGGGAAGTTTTTCATTTGCAAAGAAACTTTTTGTGCCACCATTTTTTGCATGAAAATTGTGAATTTAATCCCGCGTTGGTGAATTTATTCATCGCTAAATTAATGGCCCTTGAATGCCTGTGGTTCGTCGGGTTTCAAGATCCTTCGAATGGCAAGCTGGAGCACAAATTATAAGACAAACAAGAGTAAATTCAACTTTATTACAAAAGATGTTGCAAATGAAATGAGAATCATCAAAAGAGTTGAATACACATTTTTAGACATAAATATCCTTTCAAACTACAAATTACAATTACGCAATATTGGCAAGGAAGGAATCATCCAACACTGAAAGAACAGTTTGTTCCAACCAAACAAAATTTTCAGTTGAAATGAACGCAAAGAAACTTTTTGGTTGGCTGAAATGAAATTCGTTACAGACCAAATTTTGTTCATCTCAAAGAAATTTGGTTTCAGCCAACCACAAGTTTCTTTCCTTCCATTGCAACAAAAATCTTTTTGAATGAAACAAACGTTTCCTCAGTGGATGAATCCAATGAAAAGTTTTCTGAAATCTGGTTCCATTGGAACAACATTCTGCACGACGAATGGCTCTATGGAAATCTTTGTTACATACTCTCTTTCCCTCAATCTTCTCCCCTTTTCTCTTCAACCTCGCCAAATGCCATAAAGAAACATTCAACGGAGACCCGATGCTATAACTGATCCGGAAGATCTCAAAATCAATAGCCACTGTGTTTCCAAATTGAATCAAGATTGAATAATTCTCCAGCGTCAAAAATCTCATGCTTTGATCTCATGGGAAGATCTTGTGTTAAAGCGTGTCAGTATACCTCCTCTTTCATCCGGCTAGATTCTTTCCGAGTGGCAGAAACAGTGGAGTTCTGCGCGGTTCCGAACGAAACTGTTGTCTGCGTAACGACGCCTTCAATTCACACCCTGCTTCGAATGCTTGTTGAAATCTATCAGGGAATTTCTACCTGACTTTGACCGGTTCTTGTCATGAAAAATGCGATCAAAATCTGACAAAGCTTCTTCTATCGGTATCCAAGCGGTTCCAACTGTCCGTTTAAATTCAAATAAAATATCTTTTGTCGGTATTCAATTAGATTGCCTATTCCACAAATATCGAGCAGAAGAACATCAAAAAGTACCATCGTGTTGCAGTTATTTATTTCGCAACCATGACTTGAGAGTTATATTTAATTACCACCTAAACTAAATCTTGATTAAAATAAGTGGAAGAGGAGAGTACGAGATGGACAGTTATATGAAAATATTCAAAAAGAACTTCCTCTCACATCACATTTCGTATTCCTCTTCATCTCCAGATACTGTATTATATTTTCTCGACTATTGAATACACTCATCTCTCAATTATTTCATTTACGTTCTCCGGTATGCCGCGAATTTTCACAGTTCCCCAAGTACGTTTCATCGTACGTTTCCGGAAAAGGGGTGAGGAATAAAACGAGCAGCCGACTTTTAGCCCACATTATACTTCACTGGGTTTAATCCTCGTTGGTATAGTTGAGATCGCGCAAAGCGTGTAATTTTGCCAAGAGAAAAGCAAAAGAAAATGTGGTTTAGATCTTGCCACGGATGGATATTCAAGAGCTTAAGGATTGTTTATTAGAGCAGTACATCGAAGATTTTATGATTGTGGCCTCAAAACAAATGAAACCAATCTTCCCTTCATAAATGAAATTCTTCCATCTCGTTGAATTATGAATCATTCTTGAATTACATTGGTGATCCCGGTAGGTGAAGATTTAATCAAATTATCTAGCGCTCTGAGATCGAGGATCATGAAACATGTAATGTCATACTTGAAACTTGCGAAGTGATATATAATGGAGCTTGTAACCAAAAAATTTGAGTTGAGAATGTGATGTGAGTTGGAGAATTTTGAGGTATTTTTTCAACTTCTAAGAACACATGACTACAATAAAATATTCTGAATTGTTATCCTACATGCCTTGTCTAGGTTTGAATTGAGGAGGAAATCGACCATGTACTCTGAATGTAGAAGATCACTTGGGTCTTAGAATCCCAAAGTAGTTGGTAAATGGTTGGATTCATTCTATCTTGCTTTGCAGGTATCTGATTCCCTTAAGAGCTAGGACTGCGGTATTGCGAACTTCATCCTGGATAACGAATAAACTACTGACCCTACGATATACTTCAGCTTTTGTGTTGGATTATACCTGTATCAATTATCAACATCTTCTACAGTTCTATTCTTGATATTTATAACACAATAAATTACATGTCCTAAAAAGTCGATACATCATTCCATCATATTTCTGTAGTTTCGATATTTTCTAGAAGAAATTGCAACCTTCGATCGTTGCTATTTTTGTTCGAACATCATTGATGAATCTCAGTCTTATCCAAGGATGATGGAATTGCTCTTCTTGCCCTCAAAATGACTCAATTATTATCCCTTGATTGTATACAGTTCTGAAATTCAAATCTCTGATTTTGTCCCAAACATTCAAGATGGAATAATCACGTCCCCTTATTTGATTACGACAAGGTTCTCGTGAACTCTCAGAGTAGAACATGTATGTATTCTACAAGGTGCATCAGTTGTTTGGAGGTTGACCGCTTGTGATTGATTGTCCCTTCATCCATTCATCCTCAAAGCATGCTTCTCTCCGTAGGATTGAGGATTTGTTTTCAGGAGATCTTCTTCCTCTACCCACATGGTTATACCCTGAGACCTTTTATCATTCTGATAGAGTTCGATTAGTGGATAAAGGGTGAGAAACGCCAACGTTTGTGATCTTCGCAAGTCTGCATTCGTTGGTACAAATTAAACTATCTTTATGTTGATTCATATGTTTTATTGACTCTGGAAAAGGTTATGATGAGTACAAGTATTGATTTCTTCTCCCTGAGAATAAAATTATATTGCTCTCATGCTCATTCAGTTTCAAGTGATCGGATGTTTCATAGGAATTTCTGGATTCGAAAGATCGACGTTTTGTAACAAATTGTGTGAATTCATGAATGAAATTCATATGATTTAAATGCACTACCGAAGAAGGCAATGCGTATTTTTGATAATTTATCTACGATTGTAAACAGAATATAATGAACAGTGAATTGAGAATTATTCTGATGTGTGGCATAGCGCATGTTTCACGTGATAAAAACGGTACTCTATAAACTCGACAAAAACACGCAGAGTCATTAACAAGTGTATTCTGTTAGCCTATGATCGTGGATCAACTTTTCTCCCTCATTAAATTAGATTATGTGAATTCAAACGTATATGTCTGACCATATTCATTTTATTCTACTGATTCTTCGTTTTAGCCGTAGTTACTCTGGTATTCACATCTACACCGAGTTTTATATTCTACAAACTATGATTTGATGTTCAAGATACGGTAAGATATTGGCTTCAGCGATAGATTTTCAATTCACCATTTTATAATTGCACGTAGGATAAAATTATGCTCAAAACCCTCTTTTCATTTGAAATTTTCACGTTTTATGAGCACAAAAAAATGAATCCTTTTGATGAAATTCATTTCATCCTCGATGTCCCTCCTCGAATGGAGTTTCTAGAGAATCAGTTTCAGTGGGAATTATTGAAAATCAAATAAATCTCTAATGCGTACGAGATATTTGGATTGTCGATGAAAAACCCGTCTGATATCACGCCCGATCATCGGAATGTTTTCCAACGGGAAAGGGAATTTCAAGCGAACTAAGGTCTACGTTCGAGTTCAAATAGTATCTATATCAACGTTTACCTCCTGAACTGGAGGTTCATTTATTAACACTGTGCGCCAAAAGTTTTATTACTGTCCCACAAAGAACTAAATGAATCTTCTGATTGTATTCCCGTCGCATCCTCGTGATTTTCTTGCTAGCGATAAAAAGAACGATCCGAAGAGCATAAAGAGATAGAGATAGAGGGAATGAGTTAATGAAGTTCTTTTTCGCCGTTAGAAGTTACCAATAAAAGGAATATGTGATTCACGTCATGAAAGAAACATTGTACTTTGAGCTGGTTCAATAGAATTCACTATTAGAAGGATTATTTCGGTCACGGAATAAATGATCTCACAAATCGATTGGAATACATAATTAGAATCTGTATTCAATTTCCACATGAGTGAAGATTTTCCATAAATTTGCGAATAAGATTTTCAAAGTACATTTTCAAGACGAAAATGAATCGATTTTGTTAGTAAGCAAATCAAATTTCAAACTTGAATGGCAAAATAATGGCATAATATGTGTAATTTTGATGGTTTTTTAATTCAAACGGTTCAAAAAACCATCGTCTGATCACAGTTCTTTCATATCGTGATAATATTTGTTCGGAAAATATGCCAATCATTCCACTGGATTTCTGTTATCCTAATACGAATTCGTATTCGTAAAATTCGTAAAACTGGGGAGGTCGGAAATGGATTCAAGTTGGGTACATGAATATTTTTGTGACAAAAGGACGATGCATGCTAGAATTGGGATCTTTAGAAGGATGCGGAGAGTCTGACAAGGTTCTATGCGGGCTGCTATTGGGCGTACTCAGATTTTCATAACCTGAGGGAATATTAGTAATGCATTTCCACATGAGCCGTGAGCTAGAAAAATTAGGCCGAATATTAGCAACCCGATTAGGCCCCTTGGGAGCTAAGGTCAAGCAAATCTAAGTTTTGAAGGTCATACAGAGTCTATATTCGAAACAGCACGCCCGGAAAAATGTTCACAAGAGAAGTAATTTCTCACACAACAATTCATATTTCGAAGAACTTTCAAGAATCAGGTGTTCCATATTTTCCCCGCCCTTATTTATTTCTTTGGGATTCTTTATTTACACAAAAGGTAATAAATGTTTGCTCCAAGATATTTTATGGCGTACTATTTCAGAATACAGAGAAACTTCCTACGGATTCCTACATGAAGGTTTCGCACCCATTACGTGTGAGATTTTGCAATGTATCATAGTTAAATTGTTTTGCATTTTCGGTCAGAAACTATTTTGTGTGTTACACGATTGAAAATTCCCCACATATGTGCGCGAACATTTACCAACACGTTTCCTCGAAGGCGAAGAATCCTCTAGGTAGGTAGAAAATTCATAAGTTCGTTCGAGATGGTTCAAGGCGTTTAATGGCGAGAATGCAGTCATAAAACTCATAATTCAATTCATACGTAAGGTTTCCCAAGTGTGAATCTAAAGTTTCAAGTTTCTATACAAGTTCTATCGATAAATCAGAACTTCCTAGGTGATGTAATCTGTGAATACATGATCAGCATCAAATATCATTTCACAGGAAATGGCCCAATTTGTATTATTTCAGACTGAGGATGAATTTTGTTTCATCATTTGTTAGATACTTCAAATAGGTGATTTGATAATTTCATTGGAGAATTCATTCAGTTTCACATAGGGTGAATTTTTTGAACTCAGTGATCTCTTACAAGAAAAAATTAAGAATTTTTATGATGTATTGAAAAAATCATTGTCAAATTAGAGCATTAATGGTGAATATCTGCGTGACGAGATATTCTTTTAGATCATTTCATTATCATGTTACAGTCCTTTGTTCTTCTTTAAATAACGTGACAAATGGGAAGAATGTTGTTCAGGCAACCCCTCCTCAGATTCAAGTTGTGAAGAAGAAACCCAAGTAGCACCAGAATATACTATGAACGTTCTTAGAATATTGGAAATATATTCTATGTACATTGGAATGAGACCGTTTCATAGGTGCTATGCATGTTCATCGAACGTATGTAATCGAATATACGACGGTACGTCAATCGAACGTCGATTGAATGAATATCGTACATTTCGAATGTACTATGTACGTTCTAAGTATATTTAAAACAGTCTCATTCGAAGATTCCATGAACGTTCATTATATGTTCTTCGTATCTCATTCGTACATTCTACGAAGGTTTCTATTTCGTGTATACTTTGAACTTCCGTTGCTGCTTGGGAAGTCGTGATCAGGTTTTGATAATCTTAAGAATGTCAAATTTCTTGTGGTATTTACTCAGAATATTTTTCGAATGTCCATCCTTTCATTTCTTTTTCATCGCAAGATCGTTGAACGAAGACCATGGTGAGGTGAATCATATGTAGGGGAAGGAAAATTATTTAGCACCACTGATGAAGTGATGACTCCTAAATTTTTTACTAAACCCATGAGGATGTGACAATTCGAAGGCAATTATTCATTTTGTTGATTCTCATTACAAATGAAATCGTAGAAACATCATTAAACACTCAAATTTAATGGCAGAAGGTTTAATGGAATCAGGAATGAGCAGGTTTGAATAATACATTTTCACACATGAGTATTTTTCACTCGAGTATTTCCTCATTTTCTTCGGAATTGAACTTGTTTTAGTGATTATTTATCATCAGATGATCTATCAGAAGTTCAATCAACCAACATCCACGTCCAGAATTCGTTATTTTTATCAAATGAAAAAACTACTCATGCAAAAACGCATTCATGAGTACAAATTAGGGGTGTGCGGGTACCACTTCTTATCGGGTAGGGGTCGGATAATTTTATTTTCCCTCTGGTTGGGTTGGATACCCGATTCAATCGAGTTTTCCAAATTCATTCAGGCTACCCGAATTCAATAAAGTGGTTTGAGTTCAACATTTTCAACTACCGCTCACAGTTTTCATTACCTCTGACCTTATAAAGATATTCAAATCACATCTATAAATCCAATTCCAATTGTAATAGAATCCCAAGACAATTTTCAATTTCAAAGTTCCTAAATTCACACAAACTGTTTGACAATCTTTTCATGCTGTTCAATACTGTATTCTGATCTTTCGCCCCCTCATGATTGTCTTTGTTCACTCTGAGCATCTTTGATACTGAAATACTCTGATGCTTATTGTTGAAAAACAGAGCGAAAAAGCAGCACAAGACTTTTTGATGAACGAAATCAAAATGAAAAAGTACAAAATGGAGTGGCGATCAAACTGCTCGAACAACTGAGGACTGAGTAAGAAATATAAGGAGGTGTCTTTAATTACAAGGTGTCTTAAAAATTACATTTAATTATTAATTGAGACAGAATCAAATTCTAATTGGTTATTGGAGAAAATTTCAATTCAGAATTGAAAGGGGTTGATTATTAATTAAAGAAAATGTCAAGTAAAAATTGAATTTGATTGTTAATGGAAACAAATTGGGATTACAAACTGAATCTTCATTGCAAATTCAACGTCAATCCAATTGAGTTTTAATTGAATTATCTCCAACTCTCGGAAGTTCTGTGAATTACACTGTTAGAAATTTCTGATTGTACTTCCAATTACATGTAATGGAAGCATAAGTTATTCACGTAACTGAAAAATTGATTGAAAATTAAATCAGTTACGAAAATATACATATAATAATGTATGATATAACATAGCAAAAATCTCAAATTCACTTGCGTGTAAATGAATCCTCATTTCAATCACCAAGAATTTAAAATTTCATCCACAAATGCACATGAAAAATATATCAAATTCGAACACATTTCTAACAGTGTTTCCACTAATCTTATGTCCAGTATGAATATTGATAAAATTGATTTTCGATTTTCAATACCAACATTCCTAACGTTGTTTCATGAAATCATTCCATAGACAAGAATTCAACTGTTATATGATTCAGGAATATGAATGAAAATAACGTTCCAGATTGAAAATACACTGTGAAAAAAAGTTGTTGAATGCCAATCAAAAATGCTTGCGAATTTACAATCTTGCTTTGGAAAAATAATTTTCGAACTTTCTTTGTGGATTTACAAACAAAAGTTTGGGAAGTTTTAAAAATCCTTTAATATAATGCAAAATGTGACATAACAAGATATTAAACAATATATCGGAGAACAGATTAGAGGAAGAGAACTAGAAGGTCAAGGTTACAATGCAGTCAATGAATTACGAGAAGCATGAACCAGAGAAACGCCACGAGCATGAACCAGCTGAATATGAGCAGTGAGTTGCGTTAAATCAAGTTCGAAACGAAGTACGTGTCAGTCAAATTGATTCATTCATAAATGTTTCAATTCCATGGATTTATAAATTTGATTTTGAATTTCAATAAAAATTTACTCTCTGTGATTATTTACTTTATTCCATGTTTTTTCCTTCACATCATTAGCATGTGTTTTGAAATGAATGATTGAGCCCATCGTTTGCTCTAGTGTAAAAAATAATCAATTTCAAAATGTAACGTACACTGTAAGGAATAATCAGAATTTTTCGGAACCCGGAAAATTTCGATCAGGAAATTGATTTCTGGTACATATGTATGAAATTTCCCATAAATTTAATTTTACCATCATTCTTCAGTGAATTTCCGGTAAAATACGGGAAATTCTCAACGCATGTATGGGTTAATTACTCCCGAATATTTATGTAAAGTTTCCCATACAAATTTTTCACAGTGTAAGTATGAACAATGATGCAAATGTGAAATTAATATGCCAGAATTTGTATTGAGTTGAAGGAGTAGTTATGTCGCTCTCATCAATAATTCATTGAATTTACGGTGAACATATAACACTTCAATTACAAGCGTCTTGGTTCAGAATCGGAGCAACTCCTGATGATTGTCCCGATATGTAATAACATTACGCTCGCATCAGGTTTTATGTCTCTCATATTATACTTTATACCTGACGTAATGGAATCTATGGGAGATTGTCTGAGGGATGTATATTACACTATTGCAACAATTTCATCCGCTCTTATAGAAATTGCTTCTTACTTTTACTACTAGGTGTTTTTTCAGTAGCTACATAAAAATATCAATTCCATTATGAGGTATACTTTCTTACTCTCATTGGAATATATGGCATCGGTTTTTCATCTGAAAAATCGAAAGGATAATAACTCTTCATTTGATTGGAATAAAATGCATGAATAATGACCCTAAATTGTAACGGAATTAGGCTAATACGGTATACACTGGAAGAATTTTGTTGTAAAAATTACAGTTGAAATTCTAGTAATCGAAGGCGATGGGTATTTCACAACTGAAAATCACACTTTTAAGAATTATATTCAAATAAAATGAATATATTCGTTTCGAGTGTATAGAAGGGGAGGTTGAGGAGAATTATTTATTTGTATTGTTAAGGAGAATTATTTATTCATTAGTCACAATCATGGATCAAGTCAGGCACAAGATACTTTGAAGTAGCATTTTGACGTGAAGGCTCATCATCATCATCAGGCCAATGTTGGTTCCTCGACGAATTACTCTATTTCCAGATGGAATCCCAGCTGGAATTCCAACACCAACGTGGGATTCCAGTTGGAATTCCTGATCCCAGGTGGAATTCCAATTGCAATTGGAAATCCCACATGGAATCCAGTTGGGATTCTTGATTCCAGGTGGTGTCTTACCTGGCAACGCAGGTGAATTTCGGATCCGGAATTCACGTGGAATTCCAGCTAGATTTTTGTAACAGGGTTAGGCAGATTTCAAATATAATACCGGGTTGCTTCTGATTCTAAGATTGAATTGGCGGGATATAATATTATCAAATGTAACTCCTTCCCGATCTCTCCCTACTCGACGGACTATTATGGTGATTTGAAATATGCTATCACTGGCAAGTTTGGAACTCCAGTATTGACAAGATTGAAATTTCGATACCGAGTGTCACATGAAAAATCAAGTGAAGAGACACTCAACAGACGATAAGGGGGGATAGAAGGGATTCTGCAATGTCGTTTAGTAGTAAAAGAAGAGATGGGCCAGACACGGATGGCAACGGTCGAGTTGCCAAAAGTTGAGCCAAAAGTGCATGGACGGGGAATTGGTGATCATCTGTGAGAAAATGCATGAAGAGAAGAATCAATCATATGAAGGATGAAATCGAGGAAAGGTGTGAAGATGAAAGAAGAAAGGTATATGGATGCAGGAACTGAAGAAAGCAAAGCCAAAAATGAGACAGTTCTAAGAATAAAGAGAACAGAAGAAAACGACTGAGCTTGAGATAAACAGATGAATAAAGGGAAGTGTGATCAACAAAATGAATATTCTTCCTCTCTTGGCACATGTTTCATACTTAAAATAGCCATAAAAATGACGTCAAGTCAGATATAATGTACAATAACGGAAATGTAAGCGGAAATTGTACACAATGTAACACCTGGAAACATCGTAACAGACGTTGAAGAGAAGTAAATGAATATACATACGTGCAGTATTATACGTATGTACAACTTGGGTATAATCATATATTCTCTAAAAAAATGTTGTCATACATGTTATAAATTTCATCGAATATTTAATTCAACAATTACTCTGGAAGAACTATTTTGTTGAACCCATTAAAACATTTTGCAGCCAATGATCTTACCGAATTGATCAAATCTAAATTGATTCAATATCTAAAAAACAGTATAATTCCTCAAAGCGAAGAATAAATTCCCCATTTTTTATGTGAATAAACAACAGTTCATCCGCAAACCAGGAATGGAAACCGCTATCAAACTAGTGAAAATCTTTCATAATTTTCACAGCGCAGGTATTATTCCTATTAGTGAAAGACTTTGATGTTATGGTAATATTCCACTACAGTATGTGTATGTATACTACAAGGAAGATGATCGATAAAAAAGGGCATTTACGCCATCAAGGGCATAAACAATTAATTCTAATTGATCAAACGGATTAAAAGTTCTCATAATGGAGTGAACAAAGAAAGTTGAGAGGCAATTCAAGAAAATGCTGTTAGCTTCAATCAATTATTATTGGAAATAGGGTGAACCGAGGTGAATCGGATGATTCCTTTCTCAATGAATAGAACTCATCAAAAGCAGAGTTTTTTTCAGTGAGTCTCTCTTCATCACTTCTGATTATATACATCTTCGGTTCGATGTCTCTATGCAAAAAGATCATATTCAAATACACACTCTTTTGTTTTATACCGAAATGAACGCAAAATGGGAAATATCCGATTTGTCCCAAAATCGGGGGTGAAACAAATCCATTATATACTACAGATGAATTGCAGGAGTTGCTAACGCAATGTCAAAATCATGGTCCGTATCACGTTCTTCCTTCTGAAGAAAATTATGTTCTTGGTTGAATTTTTCTTCTGGGCCAATAAGCATGGATGGATAAACAAAAAAACGTGATACCACCAATCAGAAACTGGAACATGATTTCCATATATCGTTAAAAATCTTCCCAATTCATCTCTGGATGAACATAAAATGAATATTGATAAAAAACGAGTTCACACTTTCAAATGAATTTTAAATCCGTGAGGTGAACGAAAGACACATGTGACAAATAAATGCTCCTGGGTGACCTCTCTTCCTGGCACACTTTTCATGAGACCATTCTTCACATTTACTGCACTGAATCCAGTCTCCGTTGGGCGGGTGTACGAATTGCTCGGAGCAATAGATACAGTACCAGTCTGTTGATGTATCATCGTTTCCTTTAATTTTTATGTGTGATCTTTCCTCACCTTTTCACTATGGTAGCTAGGAATTAGCTGTGGTAGCTATGTCGTGTAATTGATATTCGGACAACGGAAAAAATTGTTGCAAAAGCTAGATTTCAGCTCAAATAGCGATAACTTTTGTTGCCACAATTAATTTTTAGCTATCCGAATATCAGCCACATGATTTTTCCCCGTGAGATACCTCAAAAATCAAGACTCAGTGCAGTTCGGACTTTCTTTTTAGTGTATGACTCAAAAAAATGATCAATGATGCAAACCATCCCATATAACCCTTAGAACAAAACATTCAACTACTCGTGAAAGGATGCGATGAAATCTTATGAGAAATCTGTCCATCCAATTGACCTAATTTATTATATAAACCGATTGTTTTAACTTTAGAATCAACGTTGTTGAAGCTTTGTTTACGGTCTGGAAGCATCAGAAGATGGATGAAATTTCACTATATAGCTTTTAATCAACTAAGCGATGATCACAAGTTTTGATTATGCAACAATAAAGTGCCTCGCTAGGTTCACGCTTGAAATATAAATTCAAAGTCCAAAGCATATTCCTAAACATGAGGAAATAAGTTATGAAAATTATTGATATTAGCAAGTTGGTATGTTTATAATCATTTGCGGTTCAAATTTTATATTCGAAGCTCAAGTTTAGCAATGATGTAAGCGTACCATGGATCTTTTTACCAACACTTTATAATATTCATTGAAATGATACAATAGAGTCAGAAGTATCAAATAAATAAAATGTAATAGAAATTTTCGTCAAAATTTTGTTGAAGTATTCATTAATCATTTTGTTGAAGAGATTCATTATGTACGGTCAACTGAGATTACGGTATATAAGGAAAGCGCAAAATGCAAAGAGTCAGCCGTATCTCACGCACTGTAGAGAACGGTTCTTAAGCGGAGCTATCTGCAAAGCAATTGTAATAAAATTTTATTCAAATCTGATGAATATAAAATAAATAACGATATGAACCAATAATCAAATTTATTTTATTCAAACGATATTTTGTTAATATCCTGAAAATTACATATTGAGAATTATTTAAAACCTAACCCAGGTAGCACACGCATGTTCTGAGAATGTTCTGAGAATATACGTTGAGAATATTCGAATATTCTATGGAGATTCTTATTACGTGCGAATATATTCTACGCACATTCTCAAAATGGTTGAATGGGACTGTTTCAAATATTCTCAGAATATGATACCACGGATATTGTGGGAATATTAGAAAAAAATACTGTTAAAATGAGAACTCCCGTCAATATAAACTTCTGCATGTCACCAAAAACTACTTCACAGGCAATTTTTATTATCATTAGACATCTGAAATCATGAATGGTTAGCAATATTATGAATTGACATAGATGGATGAGATACTTATGATCAAACAGGCAATCATGATATATACGGTATTTCTCAATATTTCATTACACTTTTGAGGATTATTTTTTACACACTCTCAGAGAACATTTGCGATATTGAAATGCACCTTTCATAGATTTATTATTCCCAGAACACAAATTAAAATAATATATTGTCCGAGAGTCTGTAGCCTGTCAACGACATTATACCATTAATGAATTCATGTCGTCACGATACTTGCGGACGCGCTGTTCATCAATTTCCCTGCAAACTTTGTACGCATATTGTACGAACGTTCGTAGAATATTCGAAACAGTCTCATTCCAATGTTCTAAGAATCTTCTAAGAATATTTACGAATCTTCTACGCTTTTTGTGAGAATATTCGATCAAGTAAATTTCACGAATGTTGTGAGAATATTCTCAGAATATTCCGTGTTACATGGGAAGAGTTTTCAATGTTTTACTCTTCTTAAAACATTCTGGCGGCCGAATGAGAGTTACGAGAAAGATTTAAGAAGAAGAAGAAGGCTACGAAATTTCAAAGTGAATTTACGTATTTCATCGAACCTGCACGTTTTAACCCTCAGTTACCCCACGTATTTTTGCATGTTTTTATTAATCTCTCGTTGTGCGTTGCATTCAACTGAATGGAGCTTTTTGCATTATCAAAAATGTACTATGGTTTTTGAACTTCATCCCTGTTTTAGTTTCAAATCGTCCTTCTTCATCCCTATGAACAAAACATCAGATTTCCTAAAATCTCTTGTTCCCTTTAGACCCCCGTGGGGTAACTGAGGGTTGAATATAATTATTCGTAGAAGAAATAATTATTTTCGGCATCAAACTTCTTCAATGTACTTTATCCCTGTGGATTGAAAATCTGTATTTATTGCTTATTTGTTCCGAAAGTACGTAGCAAGATTCTGTCCATTTCTTCAAAGGCTTCATGGCCCTTAAATTGCATTCCCTTAAACGTTTCAGATGCTCAAGTTCGTGACGAAAGTTTTCTGTAGGAAGTTTTGACAATCGGCTGCTAGTTTTACGGTCGCCAGTTACGATTTCATCATCATCGCATGATTTTCAACATACCTCCCCGCGTGGAGAAAAATAGTCTGGCGTTGATCTTTGCAATAGTCTTGCAAGAAGACTCTCGCAAGACTATCGCATACTTATAAAAGCATACGTCCGAGATACAGGTAAGATTTGGGTAAAAGTATGGGATTTGGGACTCTGCCATATTCCTGCGAGACTAGTGTAAGATCCTGTGAATTTGTTGAATTTATGGAACAAGTATGGGAAAATTCCAATTCCCATACTTTTGTCAAGATTATTCCCGTATCTCTGCCTTATTCTTTCATAAGTGTCGCAAAATTCTTGCGACACTTTTTCGCCAGATTGACGTCAAACTGTTTTTTTCTACACGGGTTGCCATTGAAAATTCCACGAATTGCGATTTTGTTTTTTACATTGACGGTCAAATTCCTCTCTATGCACACGATGCTCCGACTTGTATCATTGCCCAAAACTAACAGAACTACGGAGAAAACTGGTATGGTAACATACATGGAAAAAATTTTAGGACTGTGAGAGTTCGAAATTTATATAACTCTAACAGTTCAATTATTTTTGGTTATGCAAGTTCAAAATGCGAATCTCCAGAGTTCAAAACAACATTGAACTCGTATAGTCACACGATCCACGCCATTAAATTCAATAGTTTGGCGTGAGAGAGTGAGGTGCTGCGTCGAACTGCCAAAGCTCAAGCGATCGGACTTTGAGAGTCCGAGATTTCATACTCTGAGAGTCCGATCGCTTGAGCTCTCTCACGCCAAACTATTGGATTTAATGGCGTGGATCGTGTGACTATAAGAGTTTGATGTTGTTTTGAACTTTCACAATTCTATTTTTTAACCGAGTCAAGTCAAAAAGTTGCACTGTTACTGTTCGAATTACATTTGAACTCTTTCAGTACAAACAGTTGTATTGATTGAGTCCTAAAATTTTTTCCGTGTATGAACGGACCAGACATTCGGCCACTACAATCGATCGCATCGTTATTCTAGCTGAACTCGTAATTTTGATTACGTCGTTTGGATTAAATGATTGCGCAGTTTAGTCTGCTCCTATTTCACTATTTGTTTAGTAATTATCACGACTCCCTTTTCTCCGTGACTGAAAGATGTGCGTTGTAGTCTTGTTATTCTTTGTTTTCCTCAGATAGCGAGAGTATGCAGAGTTGCCAGATCTACGGATTTTTCTCATAGATCCATATATCAGAAGACACTATCGAATGGAACTGCCAATGAGGAAAACCAAAAAATCCGTAGGCTGGGAACCCTGAGAGTATCCCACACAGCACATCCACCGATGTCCACGTCGCATCTCTGTGGAAGCGAGGTGGAAGAAAGGCAGACGTGGATACAAGGTAGAAAGAACGGAGAAGCGACGTGGAGGCGACGGAGAAATGTCCACGTACTGAACGGGATGTCAACAAGTGGCACATCGAAAGGGTTCATTTGAAAATAGAAATAATCGAAAACAGCCCAATGAGCTTATTTTGATCCGAATCGCCTTGGTCCACCCTATTAGCATATTAATATATGACGTAAAAATGTGACACGACGAAATGTCCGTGTCCGAATATCTACGGACAAAATATCCGCAGGCTTAAATATCCACGGGCGAAATATCCGTAGATTAGTAAAATATTTATAAATCTGTCGCAATTGCTGGCGTATGCGTATGTGATGTGTGTGTGATAATGAGTGAGATAATTGATTGGGGTAATTTTCAGGTTGTGTTATTTGATTGAGTAATGTAAGATTATACTTTAAAAAATTTTTGTTTACTTGAAGTGATTAGAAAACTTGGTTCATATATTTCCTCACGTATGAGTGACAGAATTTCTCAGATGATAAGAAATAAAATGAGTATGTATCCATTTGAAGTGCCGATGAAAACAATATATGAGAACATTATCCGTTGATGAGACGTATAAATTAAGTTTTCCGATATTTTATGGAGTATTAGAATGGCAAAAATTTTTGTTATGGATTTTTTGTCCTCAGATATTTTGGCACGGATATTTTGTTGAAGATATTGTAAAAAATTATCCATAATTATTGTACAATGTTGACCAAAGAACAAATCTATTCTTCATACGGTTACTTCAAATATAATATCAAATATTGTTCCAACGGGGCCATTTTTGGCAAATGAATTGCCCCAAATTGTCTTCAATTCATGTATGAATTGCATATAACATTTGCACATAGATTTCAATAATTTATTTGTTTGACTTCACTTCCACGGTGTGCCCATATGTTTCATTTGAGTGCCGATTAAACTATATGTATAGCATATAAAATCGATAATCCACAGAGATTATCCCAGACAAACTCCAACGGAAGAGACTAATGTAAGCCGTATGATCGATGGATTTAATACTAATATGAAAATCTCCAGCTCTTTCACACGTAATGCTTGGTCGTGGTTCGTTTCTGGAATATGCAACCGTTCTTCTATCCTTACACCACTTCAGAAGAAGCAAAATAGTGAAAAATTGGAATGAGAGGAATTCATTTATTATTCATAGGCACTGATGTGAATTAATTCATCGCCATAAGAAGGTGAAAGAGATAAAATAGATAAAAAAGATATGGAATGAATTTTATATAATTTCTATCAGAAAGAAAATTTCGTGTAATATTACCATGTTCGTTAATAATCTATGATATTCATATCTGTTGCATAAAACCATGAACTTATGTAACTAAGTAAGCAAGATTGAGCACTATACTTCATGAAATGCTTCGAATTTTATCTTTCCGTTGTATTTTAATAGGGTATTTTTGATTATGCATAAGATGCTTCAGATTTTACCTTTACCGTTGCTATATCGAATGTAAATCGGGTATATAATTGAAAAAATAGTTTAAATTAGATGAAAAAAAATGTAGTATGCAACCTTTCTGCCTCGGAGAAGTGTTCCGAGGGAATTGATGATATCATTCGATGAAAATTTGAAATACTGAATCAGTTTTCGTATAACCATGCGGCAACATCCAAATATAAATAGAGATGGCGGACTACTCCGAGTCCATTGTGTTTCCAATGTTTGAAAGAACAAGACGACCACAGACTCGAGGTTAGTTCTCTGACTTGTACTTCAGGAGCCTCGAGCACACTGGAGATATAAACGCGAAGATGTACATACGCAGGCATGTAGGTATACTTTGAGCAAAGAAAACTTTACGACAAACTTCTAGCCAAAACAGCTATCAATCGGTGTGAAACCGAAACAATATAATCCAGCGTGGGGCATGGTGTTCCTTTGAAATTGCACTGTGATTATAAATCTAACGTGGAAATTACTCTCTCTTCCCTATGAAAAATGTGTGAATATGCCAAATGATTCAACATTCCGTCCTCGCTATATATTAGATTTGAAGATATCGTGAAACGCAGTTAAAGAATTTTATGCTTGGATTGATTTGGATTGACTAAAGTTTGTTTGAATCAACTAAATTTCTTTGTAAATATAAGCCTACTAGAGTTTCAGTTGGATCAAATGAAAAATTTGTTCCATCAAAATAAATTTTCAGTCATTTCAAATGAAATTTACTCTAATCAAGTAAAAATTTACTGGATGCAATAAGATGTCTAGTAAGCCCATATTTGAGCCCGCATTTGAAATACCAAAATTTTTCTCGTGGTTACAGAAATTTTCCGATACAGTACATGATAATATGTTGTAATAATAATTTTGATGTACATAACCGATACTATTCCGCATAGAAAGATAAATCCAATGTAAATATTATGTCACTTGTACCATGAGCTGTAACCCTGGGAAACATTGACCATGAGCGTTGGGCTGCCCCAAGGCTTACCAAGATGGGCCAAGTCTGCACGGAAAAAAACGCTCATGTAAAAATTAAATGAAAAGTGAGGTTGCGATTACAGCGCGGATCTCATGTAAAATATACTACACAGTCCTGTTGGATTTACATTGTTATCATAGTAACTTCACAGCAACACTACTCCCTTTGACTTCAGTAACAATGTACATATAACATTGTTTCCAATGTAAATTGTACATCAATTGCACTTACGTGAGCAGTTATGTCAAATTAACAACAAATAATACAGAATCTACATGGAATTTTTTTCCGTGTGGGTTACCAGGAATGGGATAACTGTAAAATGATACCATTATTTGAGCCCCAAGCCACTGATTTATACAATCACCGATCGACGGACTTCCATCGCCTCTACGTCGCTTCTCCGTTCCTCCACCTTGTGTCCACGTCTCCCTTTCATCCACCTTGCATCTACGGAGATATGACGGAGACATTGGTGGGTGTGTTGTCAGGGTGGAGAAAGAGTACCCATGAAGGTATTGACAGGACTGGAGAAAAACCCAAGCTTGTCCCATTTTAACCTCCGTTAAAAATAATCGAACCAATATTGTTCCATGATTGTCCCGCTGTTTCCAATGGATAGTCAGTCATGGGGTATTTGTTCGTATCTTTGGAATGACCATTGCACTTGGTAAAAGCTTGGCACCAGCGTAGAAATCAAGCTTTTGTGAAGATGATTATTTAAGCTGACGTTGTCCACATAAGTGGCAAAGTGTTTTCAATTAGTGACCGAATTCCAAGCTCACAATGGATGAAGACTTGTGCATAACTATCGGACCAAGATCAATCCAATCTCCTCCCCATGATTGCCCCCACACTCCAGTTTCATACACTAAGATAGATATAGTTGATCCAGATAAGAATGAAACTTGAATCAATGGTAATAGACTACTTTTGGATGTGATCATACACGGAAATCAACTGATCTTGAAGAACCCTCAACAGGATTCCAAGATGTCTTTCCCATGCAGGGATTAACAGGACTGGGAAAAACCCAAGCTCGTCCCAGTCTTGGCACATTTAATCTATCGTTTTAAGATGATTCATGTACAGTGTTCTGAGGGAGAACTTTGAGCTGTAATATGGATCAAATTACCCTTCTCATCAATATCTGTGATGAAAGAAGCATTGATTGATGCTTGGCGAATCATTTGGACTAGGCTGGAACGAACCATTGGCCCAAGCTTGTCCTGATCTTATCATTCCCAAGCCTGGGCCAAATTTATATTGAATTCTTCAAGACAAGTCTCGGCAGGTCTTGTACCAGGCTTGGTCCATGATTGGACCATTGTTCCATACACGCATGGGTTGTTATATCTTATGCCATCAATGGAAGACCATACAAACATTTGTTTTTCAGAGATGAGCTAACGCTGTCGCAATCTTGCGGCACTTCTGAGAATTCATTTGAATGAAAATTAAACAATCTTGTAGGAAAAATTGTCAGGGTCGAATCCTCAATCCACACTCAACATTGAATATTCCGAATTGAAAGAACAGAGTGATAAAATTTCAATACCTCTTACTTGATTACTTTTATGCTTTGAGACATTAGCCTACCTTGTAACTTGCCTGAAACTAGTTTTGTACAAACATGGCTGTAAACGGTTTACCAAATCCAGAGTACCTCGTGTTTCGTGATGAGATTTGAACTTGTTCTTGTGAACAAATTTGTATGATGTTAGTACGCAGCTGGTGTCGGCAATCGTTGTGCGTGACATATTCAGTTTTGAGTTTGCACCTTCGTTCCACTTACGTGAAATACCTATGTTACAACATTTCCACAAGATTATTTCTAAGACATCCAATCAACTAGGACGTTATGATTTTCATATTTCCTTGCAAACAATGTATGACAGAACGAAAAAATGTTCACAATAGAAAATAATACGATACTTCTGAAAGAATTCCCATCAAGGTTGAATAGAATTTTTATTAAGTGAAGAATCTTCCTCCACCTCCATTCTTGAAATATGCTCATGTAGTACAAAATAAAAGAGCTTAAAATCATCCTTCGTGTATTCGATAATTCATCTCCTCCTCTTCATGTTGTGAAAAGAAAGTTTGAGAAAATTTAATGTATAGTCTATAGGACGTACATGAGTCGATCATCGATAGGAGTGTTATCGATGTTTCCACATCTTTGATGTTATATGCACAGGAATTTAAGAATCTTTGGGCTTATACAACTCAATCATTGAATGTCAATGAAATGATGTTCAAGAACAGCGAAATGGATTCTCAAATATACTGAGGAAAAGCTCCACTCATAATTAATAACATCAAACATATGTTTTCTTATGACGAAATTAACGTTTGTTTAAACCAAATATATTCTGTTAATAATGACCAATTGATATTGTGCGGAAATGAATGTTTGTTCATAGTTGATGAATCATACTATTTGCGAGAATTAGGAGGAACCGAACATATCGTATCGCTGTGAATAAATTTATTCTCAACTCAATTGCTATAAAAAATAATCAATCCAAATGGTATTTTTTTCAACTCATTCCACATGGGACATACATAAATTTTTTGATGGGACTTTATTTACCCAATAACAAAATTTCACAATATGATATCCTGACAAATATCACTATTACCCCATACGATCCATCGAATGAATTTATGGTCCTTATAATGTATTTTCTCCGAAGTGAAGTATAAGATTCAATCGCTTCGATTGTCATTATCGGCCTAATGAAGTTTATTACCAACTTCTGTGCGTAAAATTTCCAAACAAGCTCATGAACAGTAATTATGCGATAGGAAGTTTGACTTGATAGCGCTACCATTTTGGTCTCAAACTCATCAGTTACCACAGTTTAATCCGTTAAACAAACTTGAAGTCAGTCGAACTCGGTGGACTTGAGGTTTGTTTACCGGCTTAAACTATGGTAACTGCTAAATTTCCACCATTCTTGAGATTATACTGCAGTCAATTTTACCCGAGCTCTTTATTGCGTAAGTTCTTATAGTCCATTCCATATTTTGCATCCCCTTTCGAATCTTCTATTCTTCCAAATTGTCAAGATCGAAATCTTGACGCTTTATATAGCTTATCTGATTTTGAATCACGTCATTTTACAGAATAAAATAGCTATGTGAATAGTCAATCAAATGTAGATGAGTTACGATTTCAATGTGAATCTCATGTAAAATCTCCTCAGTAGAAATTTGATCAGGCGTTCCCTATTTTTCATGGGGTCCTGATCAGGTTAGAATCCGGAAACCGTGAACAAGGAAAATATTGTGAGGCCCTGACAAGGGGCTTATTTGATTCACCTAATAGGATTCAGATAGGGTTGTAACGCAGGGGTACAATAGAGTTCGGATGAGATTTCTATAAAATCGAGTGAAATAGGGAAAACTGTAACAAAACCTGATAAGGACCTGATAGGAAGTCAGGCATGCCTCGTCAAGCCCTGGTATTTTCCCGTGCGAAATTTCTACTAATCAATCAGAAATTTACACCAGGTGCAGTACTGTACCAGTACTGGCCAAGACTGGCAAGGTACTGGCATTTGTCTGGGATGATAACGCTTTTCTGTACTGGGGATTGGGTACTAATACTATTATTCACAATCAGTGCAGTGCCTGTACTGGATCAGTACCTGGCCGGCATTGAGCTCTCAGTGCTGGTTCATCAGTACAGGCATAGTACTGCATTTCTATGTATCCAGTGCTGATCCCGTACGTGTTGGCCAAATGTTGAAGACCCAATACCGGCGCTATACTGCACCTGTTGTCAACATTGGTATAATTCGGATTTTTCTGATTGGGTAGGGCTACTACTGAATCTTGTTTGATCGAGATTGTTATCATGGGTATAATAGCAACACTACGGTAGCAATGCACGTGTGAAATTTCGCAATGTACACAGTATTTTCTTCCGTGTTTTTCTTATGAAAACAATGAATCAGGTTCTATACTGAATTTCGTATTCAACTGTGCACCATGATATCTGATAAGAGATATTGATGCGGTTTCTTACATCATTAGGTGAAAACCCAAAGTCGATTTATGGGAAATACAGTGTGGTTTTCCACTCCAGTTAAACGACATGCTCTTCTCCTCGAACTAGTTTTCTCGTATTCATGATTGGCATTTTTTGTCGTTGGCTCACTTTACCTGGAATCAATTTCTTCATGGAACTCGATATTTCATGATCGATCATCACTTCAGAGCACGAAGAAATCTTCGAGTTGATAAGTGACTGTAGGTAGTTCTGTGGATGAAAACGAAGAAAAATAAAGTCGGTGTCGACACGTCGTCGACAACGGGGATGGGCGAATCGCCCAAAGTTGAAGTAGTTCAACTCTCTTACCTTCTTCACCGCCCTGTCTCTCTTCAATTCAGTCGTCGTTACCCATGGTGTATATACACTTGGCCAAGTTTTTCCTTTGAGGATGAGAGATATTAATTAAACTGTCACAGACACGGCGGTGACTCGGAATGAGAACTTTATTTCATCACTTACCTACAAGTTTACCACTTAAGCGTTGCGCATCAGCACGTGTTATAACACAGCACTAAAAGCGACCAGTGGCTGGATCACTGTAATGTTTCACGTGTGTGAAGATGAGCATCGCGATGTAGTATTCTCGAGAGTGGTTCAGGTTATGGGAATTTATATTATATTGCGAGATCAAGTCCAAGACAAATTTCAATTTATATATATCAGGAACAGATTCAGATATGCCTATGTTGGTTCTCAGGTATCCCCAGTGAACACTCATGAGGAGAAGAGCTCTGTAAGAGGTATTTTGAAAGAGCTTATCATACTGATATCTGAATGGTATTATTTCTCTGAGATCTCAGAGAAAAACTCTCTTGAAGAGTTCGTTTGGATATCGTCTGAGATGATAAGATGCTGAGAGAATTGATGTATAAACCGATAAGTCGAAATTCGTTACAAAATAACCTACACCGAGTGAAATTTATATTTGGATTAATTTGGGTTGACTAAACTTTGTTCGAATCGACTGAATTTCTATTCGAATATGAACCTACTGGAGTTTTAGTTGAATCAAATAAAAAATTCATCTCATCCAAATAAACTTTTATTCATTTCAAATGAAATTTACTTGAATCTAGTAAAATATTCAAATAAACTATTTTTCTGGGCGTATAGAACAAAATTCATTCAGGAAAATGTGGGAGAAGTGTCGAGCTGTAAATATTACTGGTAACAGCGTTCTTAACGAGTGCTGTGGAACGTAAGATTTTACGTTTTTTCTACAGGTTTTGAAGCATCGCCAATTCAAAGCTCTCATATGAACCCTTTTCCCCGTGAATTGACAATATTTTGAAAACACAAGTTAGTAACAATTTTCCTGATAACAAAAGTCAAATTTTCATTATTATTTCCTCATTATTTTTCACTATTGAGTATCCATTTCAACATAGATTCCGCATCATGAAATTAATGTTTCAAGGATTCCCCATTCATCTAATAGTTGAAATGCGGTGTAGTGGGCTAACCTCAACTTGATGTTCCGTCGTATTTAAGTGATCCCTTTAATTCTATGGAACAAATTATATTCAGGTCATCTCATTCGAACTCACTTCTTGTCAAAAATAATTCAATAATCCCAGTTTGAATCAGAATCCTTCTTCTCAATTGAATAATTATTTCGTATGGTTTTTGTTTTCAAAGATTTTGATTGTTTATAAATTCACACTCCAAAATTCAGATGTATTCGATTAGGACTGATGGGAACAAAATTTCAATTTTTCAGATTTCTATACATAGTTATATATAAAAACATTCAAATGAGAATTAGTCATCATCGGATTAGGACACATGTATCATTCACGTAATTTCATAGGCTTTCAATTATCATAACTAGAGTATGTAGTCGTAGAATCAAAGCTCAGCCGATCGATATTGTCTCTAGTCTGGCGTTGTTTTGAAACCACCTACCACTAAATTCTTAACCATGACTTATATGAGTTGATCCAACGTTCGCTTCCACGAACGCCTCATTCGACCTTTCTATCGATAATTATTATCATCATAAAAAGGAAACAGAAGAAATTGAAAATTGATTTGATATTCAACGAAAGTGTAAATTACAGACAATGTATTATATTCCTCATATCTATATCAATGACAACTTTTGGAGGCTTTATTTTCGACACAACCACCCTGAAAAGACCACTTTATAACCAGAAACATATTGGATTGGACGAGTGTCATCCAATATTTCCTCAGTTCAAGGAAATTTTATTCCAACAAATGAAATATTTTCTCAGTTCAAAGTTGTATGCCGTGGTGTGAAAAAAAGTTTCTGAAACCAAATACAAATCTTCTTGACGTGAGAAAAAAATCTATATATTTCCTCGGAACATAAAAATACCCTCTTGAGAGAACAGTTTTTTTCTCTTCAAGTTTCCCACGAAGTGGACATCACTGTATTCAAACAGAATATTTAACATAGTAGATATCGAACTATACAATTTCCTGTTATTTACAAATTCTGTTGGTGAACTTTCCAACCATCACCACCACCTCATCCATTTATAGCTCACAGAATGTTTGACCCAATATAGAACATAGTGCCATTTTGTTTAATATGACATTGAGAAAATAGAATGGAAATAAAGTCAACAACATACGGAATGGAATATAGATCAAATAATTGTGAGATCAAAGAAATGCCATCCTAATTCTTTTGTTTCAATTTAACATGATAATTAGCTAATCATGATGTCCCGAGAAGGTACTATTATGAAATTTCGAAAGCTTTGAAATTTGATCCATATTGTTTGGAACCGTTATCGAGAAATAGGTCACAAGGTTCCAGTTGATCAAACGAAAGCTCTAGTTTCTACATATTACCTGTGTTCCAGGAAGTTTCAAAAGCCATCCAGATCTACAAGCATTCTGATTCTAGACGTGGAGACGTATTTAAATAATTCAGAACTCTATTGTGATGAGTATTAATTGAATTCCTCACAATTTCGATTGATTCGGTATTCACCGATAACTCACACGTTCGAGGAAATAAATTCACTTTCCCTTTCAAAGTATTCAGATGGTTTTGATCCATTGTGCTCGATAAAACAAAGGGATACTGGAATGATGAAGAATTTATAATTTTCTTGATTTTTTGATTTAATGAATTTGTTTGTTTTATGATTTTCAAATCTCGTTAGGTATCCCCGTATTTGATTGAAGAGGGAGAAGAGCATTTGATTTGAAAATATTACAGAAATTTCAGGGTAAACATTTGGATGACATGAATCATAGCAACTCGATTCATTTACAAAGGATATGAAATCACCTTGAATGTCTAAGTACCAATAATCGGTCGTGAATCCGTTACAATTAACAATTCTAACTTCCAGTATATATTTAAAAAAAATTCCATTGACAGAGATCTGTACTTTATGTGTAATAGATTGCGGCACAAATGTAATGAGAAATATTTTTCTTCTTACACAGAGACAGATGTGACTGATTTTTTAAGAGAATCTGAAATTATTTTGTAGCTTTGTTTTTAGTAACAACGGTTCAGATTTTTGTTGAATTTCACTCATCAGGAATGAACAGTTATCGATAAATAACGAAAGTTAATAAAATATGAACGTTTCAAAAGTGAAGCGTGGAATTTTATTATTCACTGTCTAAAATTTATCGACCATTCTTATTTTATTTTATCATATTTCAATTCAATAAAATCTGATAATATTAATAATCTAATATATGAAAACAATTATAATTATTATAAATTTTATATTTTTTTGTTTTATGTTATTTTTTTTTCATATATCAGTCTTATTAAGGAACTGAGAAATATCCTCAGATGAATTGGATTCTTCTAAAAATTACTTCATTTCAGAGGTGTATTTTTCTCCGTGCATACGCATTATCAATTTTCATGTGTGCATATCAAAAATTTATGATATGTCAAATGAGTCTTACATTTTCACGTATTTCATGAGTTTTTGTATATATTCTTCACTACCCCTCATTCCATTAATCCATTCCACCCTCTCCTCTATCCATCTTCTCATTCGTTTTCCCAATAGAGCAAATGATTCCCGTTAAGTATTCATTTGATATGAATTGAAAGAAAATCTTATAATAGAAACAATGATACCTGATTCACCGAATACTGAACTTCTCGAAATTTTTCATCAAATAAACAATCCGTCATAATCATTTTCTTCGGGTTCTTAGTCGAGTTTCACATGAATTTTGACAATGAATATTTGTATTTTCATGAAAGATAAATCGCATTTCTAAACAGAAGTAAATCGTCATTCTGTGCAAAGATCATCAACTTCGTGTTAATTTCGAATTGATCGAATTCATATGAATAGAGACTCGTTCAAATGAATCCACAACAACCATACATTCGATAGGAAGTTCCGTGATCCATAATCAGTATGATACATACCGGATTCGATTCTCTAATCAACCGCGTTGATTATTGATTTCAGAAATTCATTGCACAAAATACGGAATCAGAATCTGTGATGAATCCAATATATGCTCAAAAAGAATGATTTGTCTTGAAAATTCAAATATGAACGTCCAAAATGGTCTGCAAGCCGTACTATTGCTTTTGAATTACGAGTACATTTAGAGCTTTGTACAGAATAGTGGTATTTCCAAACAAGATCGTTGTAAGAGCGTACAATTATGATCAAAAGGTGAAGTTCCAATCAATTTATTTTAAGGGAGGAAGTTCTTTATATTCTCCACTGAGAGAAGAGCAATTTATAGGTTCGGTGAATGGTAATATATGTGATCGATGAATTTGAGTATTAATCAACTTTCAGCGATGTGCAATGAAATTTCAAGGAACATTACTGAAATTTTGCTTTACATTACTCAGTGTTCTTCAATCGTTATTATATAATACAATATTCATGGCCAAATTCGCTATGTGTTACTCAATTACTTAATGTTTAGGAATTGATGAGGAAGTGAGGATTTATATAATAAAGATTGAAGAACACTGAGTAATCTAAAGCAAAATTTCGGTCATGTTTCTGGAAATTTCATGAAACATCGCTGAAAGTTCAGTAATATTTGGATTCATCGCACAAGTATATTACTGTTCACCGAACTCACGAATGTTCTTTTCTCAGTGTAGAAATAAATTATGAAAATTGAATGATTTAGATATGCAATAATTTAACACAAAGAGGAGAGATTTTAATGAATGTTTGAAGGAAATGTAGTGATTTACGCGACAATATCGAATGATGAAACATTGAAAAAGGGAAAGCGAATTACCGAAAGTGTGGTATATATATATCTTGCATTTTATATTCCCCATATAGAAATTTACAATTGGCGCCAGCATGGTGCAACGTAGATAAAGTATGGCCGAGGCTTGGCAACCAAGCATGGCCCAAACCTGGAATGATAACATCATTTTATGATTTACCTACGTGTTTTTCCAATGTAGTCCCATCATCGATGAAACAATGGCAATGAAATATAACATCATTGGTGAACAATTGAAAATTTTGTTTGTCAATGCTGCGCCAATGATCAAAGTAAGAAATATTTAACCCAGAAATATATAAAAAGTATGCGCATTTCGCAATTTCTGACATATGTTGTTCGAAGTCTTATCGTTTTTCCCTCATTTGTTTGTGAACAACTCGGAGTCTTTTGTCGGTAAATTTTGCCATGAGAAGTAGACACAATGTAGCTCAGCGGTAGGAGTCCTCTAGTGTGACTCATAATAAAGAGCGATTGACTGTTCTTCCAAAGACTTACTTAAGCCTTATACTATTCTTCGTATACGTGTTTCACCACTCGCGAGAAACACTTGATTAGTAACGTAGCAAAAATATCATATGGATTGCCAATATTGAGCCATGCTATTACCAATGATCGGCGCTACATTGAAAGCTAATTTCTACCGAAACTAGGCCAAAGTTTGAAACAATACTGAACCAAGTTTTGAATGATCCTGGCGTTGAATGGAATCTATCGTTCGGTCAATGTTGGGCCAAGGATGAGCCAAGCAAGAGCCAAGCTTGGCGCAATTGTACCACAATAATAGGCTGACAAACGAAATCCGTCGAACACCGACATCGGTGCAACATTTTATTTATTGTTAATCAACATTGAAGGTTTATATATTGCCAAGCCTTGTCTGTCAACATTGCGCCAAGCTATATTTTATTGTCAGCATTAGTGGAGCCAAAAAATTTTTCTATGGGTCATTGCATGGATGAACACCCCTAGTAGAAATCACTCTAGTCGTTCTCTAGGCCTCGCAAGGCCTCGCAAGTAACTTGCAAGTACTTGTGAGGCCTCGTAATTACCTAGAGAAATACTAGAGTGATTTCTGCTAGGGACATTCATTCTGGTCCCTCGAACTGAACTAAGCGATGATAGAATCAAAGGTTCAATTATTTTTCGTATTCCTATAAACCCATCTTTCGTACTTGAGAGGGAGATTGGAATGCAATTATATTTTTCACTCTAAGATTCATTCCGAGTATCAAGGGATTTCAGGCCACATTTCGGATCTCGAGGAACGTGAGCATAAACAGGGAACAAATTCGATTGCAGCGGTCAAAGTGGCTAGCATGGACATGGGCACCCATAAAACCATGTCCAACAACTCAATTTCAGCTGTTACCGCAAATAGATCAGCTACAAATGCAAATTCTTCGCTGTAATAATTGAAATTCAACTGCAGGGGCTAATTTAATGGCTGTCCTTATCCGTGCTAGTTACTTGACTGCGGCAGCTGAATTTCTCCCTATGTAAAGAGGAAAACTATGCATACAGTCAAAAAAATTTTGTAAATTCCCCGAAAGTTGCACTGCAAGGAAACCTTTAACAATTACTTGAATAAATTTTGAACCATCTAACAAGAGTACGATTGGTGTGATAAACGATGTGAATAACTGATGCAACGATAACATTGCCAAGTCCAGAAAATGTGGATCGTTTCCATATGTATATCCAATTGGGAGACAACATTTTCATTTAGAATATCTATGTTGTGATACTAATGATAGGATATTCAGAAATCAGGATTGAATAAATAGTTCTAAGCTGAAAATTGTAAAGGATTACAATGAATTCCATCACTTTGAATCTATTCAATTTGCAAGAAAACTTTTCCACATACCTTAACAAGATATAATTACGTTTTATCTCATAAATTAACCACTTCAACGTCTGAACTTTGAAATCTTGAAAATTTCGTAACATCGTTCTGAAGTTAAACAATACTTATGGTGAATCCTGTATTTTGAAAGAACTACAATATCCACAATGCACGCACATATTATGTGTCTGATACAGACACAAAAAAGGCAAGGTTGGAAGGGTTCATTCATGTTACATACATCCAATTATTACATAAAATGCTTACTGTTTTGGTATGTTTTCTTCCACGACCTCTATCACAGTCTAGCCTGTACGCTAAGTTACGAGTACGAAAACTGTTCAGTGAAACTTCTGACAGCGCAGTAATTATATTTACGCTTTTAGAGTATAAAATATGTATTCTGCCATGTAATCTATCAAAGCTTTAGCAAGGAGTTATTTTTTTAAATATTTTAGTGAAAGTTCAAATTTGTTAAGTGTATTGTGGACGTGCGGGCGTGTGTGTGTGTTGTGTGTGTGCATGTGCGTATTTATATAGACTAAAACTTTATCCGGTCTTTCCTTCGCATCCAATATCAACCAAATTTTCATAAAAACACTATGAGCAATATTTCCATATTGTCGCGATGTTTCGAGGCGATTTCTGCCTGAATTACCACATAATCTCTTTGTGAATTCACCGATTTTTTTTACAGTGGAGTCTAAAAATAAGCAATCTTGACAGAATCGGTTCTTCTCTACAAAAAATTTTCCAAATTTTTATTGATTGTCCTATAATTTTAATGCAAATTTGATGAAAATTCTATTGGAAAAAAATCTATCCTCTCGAGATCGCCCATCACTGGCGGAATCAGAGAAACCCTTCAAGTTGAAGTTGGTATTTCAGTGAAAAAGAATAAAATTTATAAAGTCTTGTACATAGAGTACTCAACGATAAAGTGAAAAACAGATTTCCAAATATTTTTTCAGTGAATAACCGATCAAAAAACTTCAAAAATGTTTGTAGAATATAATAAAAGAGAAGTTTAGTAATTTTTTGAATGTGTTATTTCATTATAATAATTTAAGCAGTCCATGGTCAAAAAATCGATTTGAAAAATCTAATTTTATGCATGTGGATTCCGGAATCACTCCATCATGGAGATGAGAATATTTATTATACCTTTTGGTAAAAGAGACCCCTGAAATTCTATTAGAAAAGAAAGGGTATTGAAAATAACGTGTGCTCTTATCCGGTCCCTTATTATTCCCTATTTCTGGCAATGGGAAAATATGTGGAAAATCATTGAATTTCAATGTTTTTGAAGTTTGAATCGTTTATAGAAACGAAACGAAAATTCAAACTCATGAAATTTGATGAATCATTAATGTTTATCTTCCCGAATAAACTCCTTAGAATTGGGAACATCGTTTCAAGAATGCACTACAAGATTTTGGGTCTTCAACAGCTGAGTATTTTGTTATTCGAATAACAATTCGTTTCAATAAACGATTCAAACTTCCGCAACATGAATTTCATTAGTTACTTCGTCACTCAACCTCTCGGAATAATATATGAATTTCGTGCGTTTGGTAATGAATATACTGAGAAAAAGTACTGCAGCCAACCTCGCGGCGAGATTCACCACTGTTCTTCCAGTGTTACTTATTCCAGAATTCACCGCAAATTTTTCTCCGTGTAGGGTTTGAAAGTTCTTTTTCTAATACAAATTGCTAAAAGCAGTGATTGAATCACGATCATAATCTGGGACAGTACATTTGTTAGTAACTCCAGATATGTGTGCTGTTATGATAACCAATATATTATTACAAAGCAATGTTTTTTTCTTTCTAGAAAATAAAAAAATTCGACGCACTTCAAATTCAAACACTACTGTCACTTTATTACACTTGAAAATGAATATTCCGCTTTTCAAAGATTATTCAGTACATGCAAATGATACCGTTTGAAAACCCATTTAGATATCTTTAACGACACCATTGAACTGTCAACGACCCATTACAATGCTGAAGATCAGTATTTATGGGTAGGGTTGTCAACCATTCTGCTTCCAGTAGAATCGTTTTTTTCTCCCTTATGACGTACATCCTTCCGAAATATATTGTAGGATGTAAAATTTGTTTTTTTAAACAAGTATATACGTACATACACATGTACTGTATATGTCCGTTCAAACAACACCGAAGTCACGAAATACCGAAACACGTATGTTATAAATCCGATAGGGGTTATTTCCATGCGTAGGATGAATGAAACCAGATGGAGTATATATGGTGTACATCACTGTGCTGTTGAAATAATAATTATTGATTGAATACGGATCTAAAATAAGCCGAAAGGATATTCATTCAGATTGTAAATCTCAATTAATTATTTCCCTCTATGGATTTGAATGACATGAATTCCAATTCGAATTCATCATCATCATCTAATGAATTCACAACTACATTGATTGTTTGATGTTTGGTTTGATGATATCTGCCCCTTAGGGGTCATATCTTATATAATATTTGACATATTTGTTTCTGTGTTTGTATACTAACAGTTGAGTTGTTGAGATATTCGATGATTCCAGTGCAACTTAACAGGATCGAAAGAATGTAATTCATAAGTCAATGTCGTAGGTTTTGACTAAATAGAAATGTGGGACTTTGTTGCAATTTTTCTAGTGCTCTCTGAATGCGGTATGTGTTTCTAATAGGTTTTTGTCAGCAATGAAACGCACTGTTAGAATTATCTGTGTTGAATTTCATGTACCAGATTTGGAAGTTTTTTCATATACATTTGTACATTGAATTTGTACATCTGACTGTCGATTGCATTGTCAATGAATGGAGTGAAGTTGGCTTCATATACGGTTATTAAATTCAATGCACAAATTGACAATAATGGTTATGGAATTCACAAACATTTCTAAGAGTGCGGACTTGTTCATATACTTGTTGATGCACTTTACCAAAAATTTACGGTGAAATGATGGTAAAAATTACATCAACTTCGGAATTTTCACATGAATTGATAGTCAATTTTATTTCGATGGTTGCATACAGGAAAATTCTTATCATTTTTGACAGTGCAGTTATGAGTGTTGCATTCAAAAATCATTTGAATCGCTCCCAATCAGGAACATCAATCGGCAACTATTTGTGAAATGTGGAAATAATATTGTTTCGCATAAATTCTAACAATATATTTCATGAAATTCATATTTCATACAAACATTTCATCAGATCTGATAATTATTTTCAATGTCAGACAATTATTTTAGTACGAAATAATCTCATTTCAACATATGTGTATAGTATAATCCTCCACGAGAGAACAATAATTCTTCTTCCCTTTCCCTCGCGACTCAATCGTCTTCCATTTCGCAATTTGTAATATTTTCCTCTCCATTCATCATACCGTGATTGATAACAACCATAATATTGATAGATACAAAATTTATTGAACCCACGTCTCGGATATGACAACGAATCCGAAATCGATTCTTCAGACATAACGATTTTATAAACCTAAAATATGGAATCGATTTCATATCCCCTAGCTCACATATAATGAATTTGTAACCCGAACATGGCAGTTTCTCCGAAATCGTATATGTTTGCACTGATCTACTTTTCATATAAAAGAAGTGAGAAAACGTGCATGAGAATGTATCAAATATATTGAACCCATTTCTAGCATTTATCGACATAACAAATAACAAATTATCAAATTATACAAAGAAAAACAGATACTTGTATCATCAACGGTATACGGCGAAGGAAAAATAATATTGAAAATGAAGGTTTGTTCGAAATAACTTCCTGCTGAGAGAAAAAAATATAGATGAAGTTCGAATCTATTATTGAGACGAAATCCAAACAGAGAAATGGAAGAATATGTTGTTCAAAGTATGTTCTCTACAATACAGAATGTTTTAGTGGAACAATTTCAAAACTGGGAAGTTCCTTATCACATTCAGTTTCATCCACCTTTTACATGAAGAATGTCGATTGAAATTTGAAAATGAGGAGTTGTAAATTATGGAAGTACACCAAGAAAACTGTTTGGTTGAAACAACAAAACATTTTGGTTGATATGTGACCAACAGAAAACTTTTGTTCCTTCAACCAAATTTTTGTGCTTTCCACAAAATTATTTTGTTTCTCAATGTGTTGACAAAAATATTTTGTGTCTAATACCAAATGTTTTGTTGCAACAACCAAAATTTGGTTAGCATAACTAAAGTTTTTGAAATGTGATCAACTGAAGAATTTTGTTATCCTAACAAATTTTTTTTGTTCCAACCAAATTTGTGTTGTGTCGAGAAAATTCTTTTTTTGAGGTAATAACATTTTTTGCGTCAACGTCAACCGATGAACAACACGTCAATCGAATCAGAAATCCTGTGCTCGGAAACAGTCGAATAATAAAAAACCTTGCTGATGATATTGGCATTTCAAAAAGTCAGTCAACTCAGATTCATGGACCAGCTCAGGGATGCGTAACTTCAATTACTTTTTGTATTAAAAGTACTCTGCAATTTTATTTCCAACCTCTATTTTATGGAAATAGAAATCCTTGATGGAAAAAACTACTTATTCGAGTACAAAAAGTAACTGAGGCTGCCCATCCCTGCACCAGCTCACCCCGCATTGGTTTCTTCGTGAGTTTTTCATATCGCTCCACAACCACCTTATTCACCTAATTTACCACCGATTGACTATCTGGCTGATCCCCAAATTCAAAAGAACACTCCGTGGATACCGTTGCAAGTCGATCAAGGAAATAAAAACCGGACCGACGAAAACATTGAGAAATTACCAGAAAAGAACTTTCCAAACTGTTTCTGAAATCGAAAAAAATGTTGATATAAATCGGGTAACGATTATTCTGAAGATGACGAAATTGATTGAGAAGGATAAATAATGATTTTTAATTTTTCATTCAAATTGTTTGAACCTCATAGTATGTTCTAGAAACCCCATTACTTCTAAGTAGTTATGAACTAAAGAAGCTTAATTCAAACGGAGAGAACTGTTTGTAAACTAAACACATTCAACAGTACACATATTCCAAAATTACCCCAGTATTTCCTCTTGATCTTCATGAGTTCAGATCTAATTTTGTGGATTGTGTTCTTGAAAACTTTGACTCCTCTACAATTATTTTCCTCGTTTCTCATTTTTCATAATCAGGTTGCATAAATCTCCACCGTAAAAAATCTCCATCTGAGGATTCTACTTTTTTAAATACGTGTATACAAAGCTATCAAAAATGACATGTGCCCGGAAATTTGCATAGCTTGTTTGATAATTCATATGAATCCATTGTAAAGTATGAATTCAAAAGTTTGATATACATTGATACTGATCATTGAAGCCCATGATTTTCCCTGCATGCTCTACAATTTCATGTAACTTTTAATGTTTCAGGTACGTACTTGACGAGAGAATACTTGAGCATCTAGCAGACTGTGAGTTGAAAAAAAAAACAATTAATCCATCTCTCGTATTTAATCGTATCGCTACATCTATATAATGTATGACATCATGTATCAAAGAACCACTTGAAAAATTTTGATAATCGACCAAACATTCATCATTTTTGACATTCAATAGTTGTTTTCTTCCTAAAAGGGTTGAAAGGAGATTAGGAATCCTTTGCTAGTAACTTGTCAATGCTGAAGGAACTTCTAAAACGATCCCTTAAACAGAAAAATCGTATTGCAAAAGGATTCAGGTGAATTTTTGAAGGACAAGTTCTCGGTACTTTTCAGGGGCTGAAAGTTTTATTATCCTACTTGTTGGCCACCTAATCAAAGATTATTTACATCATAGTGTAACTGAACTTTGCGAAACTACACTTGATTGCTCAAGATATCTTAATTAATTATATATATACGTTCATTGGGACAGTACTTAAACATACATTCCCAACTAGAAATTCACCCGATCAATCATAAGGGCACGATCAGGTGATCCTAGGATATGCCTGATTAAGGCATGTCTGATCGTGTCCAAATCAGGACTGGATGCGGTTGCCTTCCATGCTGTCTATATTCTAGTTCAGTTCACTGAAGTAGTTCAGTGTATCTCGTTCATCAAATTGAACTAGTTCAAAGATATAGTTGATTTAATCTGGTGAAGAACAATCTAGTGAAGAATTAGTAAATATCCATAGGGTTGTGAGGATTTTTTTGTTTTCTTTGTTCTCTCACATAATTCTCCATGTGAAGTGATAAGGGTATAGAAAATAAAGTCCCTTCAACAGATTCTAGCCAATGATGTTGCCAAAATATTATCTCCTAAATTTTATCTTTCTGATTTATTGTTTCATTTATTCAAAACCAGAAATTTCGTTACATAAAACCCAAGGAGTGGATTTATTCACATTTTACAAACTGATCCTAGCATTCCAATTATTTCTGAATCATTTTCACTAAGATTTTAACAACTCAATTTGTAGTATCCTCCATGAGATTTTTTTTGGGACCATTTCCTTCACTTTTTATGTATAATTTAGAATTCACAGTAGATGAACATTTTATAGAAACTTTCCTATGACACGTGCTAAGGGAAAAATAATACCGAATAAATCATGAATATCTGAACTACTATACTTCATTCGGCTCGGTCAAGTGAGGCGTTCTTTTGAATGACTCGTTCATGAGTTACACGAATCTAATGCTGTTCTAATTGAGTCAGATGAGGTTACAAAATCAGATCTTGGCTACGACCTTATATTTTTATTTTGAGTAGCCGTGGTACCACATGGAAGTATGTGTAATCGGGTAAGAAGATCTGTGCCTCACCGAGATACATTATCCTGACATGAATTATTGATTTTTTAACGCATACCGTGACAAAGTTGTTGAACCGGGTCCTGATAGGTTTGCCTCAGGTATAGACTCCTTCACATATAATACAGTATTATCAGGCAATCTAATCAGGACCATATCAGGTCCTCCCGTATGTCCCTATCGTGAAGTACTCCTCTAGCAAAAATGACTCTAGCCCCCTCACAGTTAATGTCAAGGCCCTTTATAGTAACTAGCTTCACTGCTGGTGCCTTGAAAGTTGCAAGACAACCGCTATAATTATTTTTACTGGGGTCAATTCACAACAGACTAATTCAGGTTGATAGAATCCAAGTGTCATCAGTCCCCTATACGTTCGTCTTATCAAATAACAATTTCTCATGAAGTCAAGTGTGGGCGGGTAAGAAGATCTATGCCTCACCTGGATATGATACGTTATTCCAACATAAAATATTGATTTTCCGGTAAAGACTGAGATAAAGATGTTGGACTACGTCCTTATTGGGCCCCGATAGGTTCGTTTCACTTGACTTGGACTTGTCCATACATAATAAAGTCACCCCAAGTATCGTAGTTACGGCCACATCAGACCCTTCCGTTTCTTCCTGCCTTGGAATATCCAGCTCACAACAGATTTATTAAACTCACTAGGTTCCAGAACCTTGAGGGCATGATCTGAACATGATAATGACCTTAGCATTTTTGCTAGTTTTCTGGTACTTTTTTTAATCAGGTTAACTCACAAGGCCCTGATCATTTCACCTGATCAGTTGCTCATCACGCCTTTGCGTTACATACATGATCGGGTCCCGATCGGGGCACATTATCAGGCCCTGACTACTACATCGGTCTGATGTGATTCGACCATGATAATTTTTCTTATGATATTCATGTGATTATTAGTCCGTTCTGTTTTTGTGTCCCCTGTTTGTCAGTTCTGTATTCAATTCAAATTACACGCGTTCCCGTAAAATCAACATAATAGTTCATTCGATGCTGAATATTGGTAACGTGGTGGAAATTACGTTCATGGTTAGTAAGCATCGTTTATATATGAAAACACGCGGATGGAATTAATTCATTTACGCGGATTAGATGCGAAGTTTCTAAATGATAACAAACAGCGATAAAACCTACAAACCAACGTGAAACATTAATGTTTTTCATACGTATACTACAAATTCCTCACACACCAACATGCATGGAATTATATTAAAACTTGATATATTATCGTATAATCTTGAATACAATTTGTCTAGTGGATTTACTGTGTTCTTCATCTTTACGTAAAACTAATTAATTGCTGTAATATTCCAAGAAGAAGAATTTGGAAGACTATTGAAAATCAATTCCTTCTCACTGTCACTGAGTTTGTTTTGAAGCAGAACTGTTTTAGAAAAGTTATGAAGTTTTTTACATAAACAATTTATTGAACAGAATTCATAAAAAAATATTGAATTCAATCAGTGATGGGCAGGCTCAATTACTTATCTGTATTCAAAATAAAGTTCCTTTTCAAGTATAATACTTTCTAATTTGACGTTCAGAATCTCTATCTTATAGAAATCAAAAAGTACTTCAAGTAGTAAAAGTAATTGAGGCTCCCTATCTCTGAATTCGATAACATAAATCTTAATGTGAAGAATTTCATTCTCAAAAATGTTCAGGATTCCCTCCTTAATTTTAATAACATATTTGTGGAAGCCAATGAATAATTATTACAGTTCAGTAAGAAATTGTAAAATTTCATTAATCATATTGAATTTAAGAAATTTCCTAACAGTAAATTGAGGAGAGGATGGCAAGAGTTTTACTTTATCTACTATTTGAACGATCGTAATAAAATGAAGTTCCAACACACATTTTCGATTTAGGATATGTCATGATGTTCTCATGTTCCAACTTAACTGTAAATCAACATTAGAAAACCGATGGAGTTCATTGAATCAAATATTGTTTATAGATTGTATATATTGGAAATGTAATTATGAAATTCGATTTTCTTCGTCTCATGAGTTTTCATCAATTCAGTTGCATAATCAGTTCCTTCAGAATTCTCTGAATTGATGTGCATTATTACCGTTACATAATATTCTATCGAATAACAATGGAGCTTTGTCAATTATCTCCCATGTAATATCTTCTCATGATTAAATAGAAGGATGGAAATTACATTAAATTTATCGCATGTTCATACCGACGAAATAAGCATGCTCTCTATAATCATTTCCTGATTGAAGTGCTGCAATTATGTTTGTGAAGAATTATTCGTTACCCACGGTACGTGTGCATAATGCCACAACATGTGTGAAGTGGAATGGACTAATATATTTGTTTCACTAAATTGTAGAAACACTATGCCTCTCTCCCTCTCTCTCTCTCTCTCTCTCTCTGACATGGAGAAAAATTAATTCCCTGTAGCAGCTATCCGATTTTTTACCTTAGTTTTTTTGCATGTACAGCTCAATCAATTGCAGCTATCCTACTTTGTCCAAAAAATGAAGTGAATTACTCACTTGAAATTCGCAGGTGTTACGGAGGCATATTATTTTTTTTCATAATATCGTAGTACTGTTCTTGATATCTATGCAGAGTTTCAAGAAAATATATTCAATTGCTCTAGAGCTACTCGTGTTTTTGTATACATACGAAAGTGAGTTTATCGATTTTCACTATGTCTGATTGTGTGGAATGAAGAAGTTGCATTGAATTTTATTCGTGAAATGTATATCCTGCCCTGAAAACATTGAGGAGGTAATGTTGCAAGACAATATTGATAAGTGATACAAAGACTTTGAAGAAGACAAAAAAAGCGTTGAAGGCGAAAAGAGTCCCGGATCACCATCAGTGTTAACCGATGATCAACACGTTAATCAAATCAAAGATCTTGTCCTCGACAGCTGATGAAACAATAAGATTTGTAGGAATGAATAAAGATTTTTCAGTTCTCAAACTAATCTTCCTAATTCTTTGGAATTCTGATCGGTGCACTGAGAAAGAAAGAGTTGTAGAATTTACATTATACGAAGTGAATATTTGGACGATTTTAAAATCAGATTGAGCTACCAAAATTCAAGTTGATTCCACAACTGCGAATGTGAGATAACACATGGGCTGAAAAATCCCGGGACTAACACATAGATGGCGCGAATTTTACTGCAGTCACCTGTTTTTCAGTTAGTACCAACCATTGAAATACAGCTATCAAAATTTAATGATATTCTATTCATCAGTTTGTGAGTTATTGTACAAAGAGTGACGCTACTTTTGTTATTTTTAAAACAACGGATCAAAAACAATTTTATGTTTTAATTTTACACTGCTCCTTGATGGGAAAAAATACCGTTCAAGCGAAGCAATGGCTTGAAAAGTGTTATGGGGACTCCACTCCATCAGAAACCACAATAAAACGTTGGTTTGCTGACTTCAAACGTGGTTGTAGAGACACCGATGATGCAGAACCCAATGGACGTCCAAATGAGGCGGTAACACCAAAAAACATTTAAAAAATCCAAACATCGTTCTGAATGATCGAATAGTGAAGTTGCGCGAGTTAGCTAAAAATAGGTTGAAATATCAAAAGAACGTGTTGGTTTTATATTGCATGAGCATTCAACTATGAGAAAGCTCTGTTCGAAATGGGTGCCGTGTTTGCTCCCTGTTGACCAAAAACAAGCACGCGTTGATGCTTCTGAGCAGTGTTTGGCCATGTTTAAACGTAAGAAGCCGGAATTTTCGCGTCGATATGTTACAGTGGATGAAACATGGGTCCATCACTTCACTCCGGAATCAAAACGATCGTCATCTGAGTGGACAGCCACTGGTGAATCTCGTCCAGAGCGCCCGAAAGCACAACAATCAGCTGGAAAGGTTATGGCCTTGGTGTAATATTCATCGACTATCTTGAGAAGGGAAATATCATCAACAGTGAATATTATATCGCATTATTGGAGCGTTTGAATGCCGAAATTGTAAGAAAACGACCGCATATGGCGAAGAAAAAAATCGTATTTCATCATAACAACGCACTATGTTATGTCACAAGTCAATCAAAACAATGGCAAAACTACATGAATTGAACTTCGAATTGCTCCCACGTCCACCGTATTCGCCAGATTTGGCTCCCAGCGACTACTGACTGTTCGCAGACCTAAAAAAAATGCTCGCCGGTAAGAAATGTCGCTCGACTGAAGAGATTATCGCTGAAACTAAGGCCTATTTTCAGGCAAAAGATAAATCGTTCTACAAAAGTGGTATCGAATTGTTAGAGCTTGATGGAGATTACGTTGATGAATAAAGCTGATTTTGAACAAAAAAAATCGTGTTTTCTTTGTTAGGCCCGGGACTTTTCAGCCCATGTGTTATACTACAGCTAATGTGAATCTTACATTCCCCGCTGTAAAATCAACTAAAATTGTGGTAGCTCGAACTATTTTTTGAAATCGTCTAAAACAACAAGACTTCGCAAGATGTAAATTTTACTTTTTTTTCCTCGGTGTGCACTCGTATATTAATCAATCCTCGGCATATCATATTTCTTAACAAGCCAGTTCGTACCCCTGAGATTCCTTCGTCGATTTTACGTAACTGAATCGAAACTCTGTGAAAAAATTCGCTTGTATCAAGTCCATCCTCAATTCTTTAATTTCCTGCATAAGGAGGTAATATTAAAAACAATCGCGTTCCCAGTGATTTTGTACAAAGTCACCATCATGCGAATTGAATTAATTAAATTTTAAATTCCAGCGGATGTGTACGTATACAACAAGGTGCGAGATGGAAATGAAATAATCACTAAGAGCTTGAGATAACCAAAGCGCTTTGAGGGTTGGTTGAGAGTGAGAAGGATTGAATGCGAGTGAAAAGACGAGAGAAGGAAGGTCGTGAGGCCGGAGTAGTACTCCAAGTATCTCGACCCTTTATCCTCTTTTTGCCTGTTACGTCCGCACGACGTAACATCTGGCGACTTTAACCAAAGAGGAAAATATATATGTATATACATATATACCTATATATACATATATATTTACGAGCTTCACCCGTCGTCGCGCGGAGGAAAGTTTTTGGTCGAGGAGAGTCGAGAAAGATTCGAGCCGTGAGAATTTAAAGTGTGAGGCAATTGGACGACGGGACGGATATATTGGGATTTAAGAACGTCGATGGACTTTTTCCTTCGACCGATAATCCGTTTCAAGTCTTTTTCTATACGTTCTGTTCCCTTCTATTTACGTTGCTCGAGAAGAAAATCGATTCGAAACCACGAGACCATCGAAAAAAAGTACAGTCAACATCATTGTTATATCCGCCGTGGAGGAGAAGATTCATACATGATACACCTGGAGAAAAAGTTCCTCTATCAAGATAAAAAGACGAATATTTTGTATTGTCTCATTGTTGAAACTCATTGCACTCCTCGATGGATACTCACACTTAATTTCGTTATTCTTATTTTTATCAAGTTGCTCCTATACATCAAGAAACTGCCTAAATAATGTTGATTCCTTTTCAAAATTCTTGTAAATTAGAAAATTCTCATATGAAGTATCTTTCCAATAGGAAAAGGAACTCTCTTTTTTCATATTCTTATTTCTTTTCACAAGCCAACTGTGCGCTCTACTGTTCCATTCTCCAAGAAAACACGAGAATCTTATGTTTTCAAACTATTATCCCAATAGCGTGTCAATAAACTTCAAATCTCCATCACCTTACTTTGGTCGTGTTTATATTCCATTTTATTGAGAAAAGTCTGTATATTAGGTCTCTTCAGAGAATAAAATGAGGAAGTAGGATTTGAGGTGAAAAGAACTTACATTTACAAGATTAAGAAAAGTGCGTGAAATTCAATCTCATTCCTTTCGAAAGATGTGGGAGCCTGTTTTGGAGGGAATCGAAGTATATAATTCCACAAACTTTGGAGTTGCATAGCACCCCGTACAGCACAAAATAGTGCTGGAGTAATGGGATTCAATGACTTTCCGCATATTTTCCCATTTTTCAATTACTTTTGACTCTGGCCAAAGTAATAGGAAATAATAGGGCAACTGACAGAAGCACGCCTTATTTCCCATTCCCTAATTTTTTCTAATAGGATTTGAGGGGTCTTTTTCACCAGGGCTGTTGATGGAAGAAACTCCTTTCTATTTCTTCTTTTCATTATTCTCTGTTCAATCTTGGAGCTGAGCAAATCGCATTTATACACTTCGAAGGTGATTCTGGCTCTTGTTGTGAACCAACAATGTTCCTGATATTGACTGCTTGCTTGTGGATCCAATTGAAAAAAAACTCATGTTGGAATAGTTGTTGATATTGAGTGTTCTTGCTATCAAAACCTTATTTTGCTTGCAAATAGATTCTTTTCTTGAATTTTTCCAAGAATGAATAGAGAGCATCTGTGCTCCCCATCTCTCTCTTTCTCTCTTATACACTGGTTTTGAGAGAGATAGAGAATTCCTATATTCGCTTATGTCTCTGTTGTAGGTGATTTCAAATTTTCTTACGATCAAAAGACAAATTACACAGTGAAATTGATTTCACCTGAAGGTTCGATGAATAAACAATAAAGAAATCAAGGACTGGAATTATGCAGCATTAAACTATCATTCCACAATTGTTAGTAATCCTTCTTGCACTACAATATATTCACACTATCACGCTTTCACTCGAAGATCGGTAATGCTCCACACATTCAACATTATCCAACGATCAAAGTTTTAAAAGCACAATCTCGTATTACACTTGCCCAAACCACAAACAACAACTTCTCTTGTATGGGACGAAAGCAGAAATGTAGAGAGAAATATAGTGAGAAATCTAACAATCAATCTAAACCATGAAAACATCGTGATACTGATTTACAGATTTACATAGTAATTCTTCTACTATCGATTGACATTTTTTTCATGAAAATTTAAATGTCTTATGATCTTCTTTCAGATTTGAATCGGTATTGCTTGGATTGTCTACTTTTTCAAATATTATTCGTAAAGACACTCCTTCATTTCCACTTAGCCACACGTACCAGAATAATTTCGAAACGCAATAGAGACCGCAAATGTGAATTATTTCTAATATTCTGAATTGAATATCTGGAAAAATCGGCTCTGGAACATTTTGGGGAGACTTTTGGATGAAATTTCAGGAATAGTCTTCCCGCCGTTTGATTTCAAATGTTACGAAAATCAAGTCATAGTAGTTCCTGAGATGTTTTAGCACAAACAAGGATTAAAACTATTTTCAATCCTACCCAGGTAGGAATTGCCAATATTGACAACTGGCCCATGCTTGGCAAAATACTGGGCTGCCAAGCATCGCGAACCAATATCACAGTAAAAAGTAAAACTTACTTTCATCCTGAATATCAGCTTACTTTAAGATGCAGCCGAAACTAGCCCTATTTTACTGAAAGTAAGCACCAAAAACAAATGCCGACACAATGGAAAAGACTGAATTTCAGTCAAATTTCAAAGTAAGATGCAGCCACTTTCAGTCGGACTTTTTACAGTGATTGGTCCAATATACGACCGTTGTTCATTCTATAAAACCATACCGGGTTTCATAGGAAATGCCAGTATGACAACTGGCGCAAGCTTGACAAAATATTGGGCTGCCAAACATGGTGAACCAATATCAACCCAATATAAAACCGTTTGTTATTTGAGAACCCACACCATGTTTCATAAAGAATGCCTATACAACAAATGGTTTAAGATTGGCAAAACATCAAGCTGCCAAGCATGGTGAACCAATATCGGTCCAATATTGAACCATTTGTTATTTTAGAATCTATACCACGTTTCGTAGGGAATGTCATAACAACGAGTGGTTGAAGCTTGGCAAAACATTAAACTGTCAAGCATGGTGAATCAATATTGGGCCAATGTACAACCAATGTTTATTGGAGAACCTATGCCACATCTCCATGTTTGTGATTTTTACGGAGTTGTACCGACATCCCTGCTAGAAATCTTATCGTTTTCTATGGGAAATTTTTAGCAGGGATGGCATGAAAAATGATGTAATTTTTTTCTCCAAGAAGTATGTTTGAAGGATCAGGTTGAAGCATGGCAAAAGTTAATATACATAACTTGGGCTAGGTCCGGTTTAATCGTATGAGCCAGGCTCCAGAAACTCATAATACATATATCATGAGACATTGGGCCATGCTTGGCATTGCATCCTGGCCCAATATTGAGTACCAAGCCTGGCACGAGGTTATCATCCCAAGCTCCCACCAAGCTTGGGCCATTATTTCTCATGGATTCTGGCCCAATATAAGTCATAATTGGGCCAAGATCGGGACAAGCTTGGGCTGAGCTGTTTTTGTAACGTCATTAGAGTTTGAATCGTTCTCCAGGTGTACTTTGGCAAGTTTATCAAGCTTGTTGCCAAGCCTGAGCCAATGCTAGTCAACACGGGATCTTACTTGATTACCAACATTCGCACCAAACTAGGTTGATTGATTCGTTTCAAGAAACAATTTACCCAAATTTCCGCAACATATTCTGGTACCATTGAGCAACAATTATTTTAAAATTATTCTTCATTTACCTGGTGATAAATTTCAATCTCTCATCTTCTTCTTACCTACAAGTTGATTAGTCCAATTTGGGTGCAAAGTAGGATTCGATCACGAAATTTACTTGTCAAAGATTTTTCCACAGAAAAAGACTAATCTCCAAAGTATTATGAAACCCTTTCCGTGGCCTTGATGTGGGATTCAAAGAGGTGAAAGAGAGCATGAGAAACATCTGTTCTTCAATGTTCTTTTTTCTGTCTGAGAATACTGCTTTGTTTGCTAAATGAAAAAGATTATCTCTTAGTATTTCAATCACAATACCAAAATGAATAGGGAGATGGGAGAATCATGAGATACGTGTTCTCTGAATGGAAGTACGCAGCGTTCATAATTAAATGAAAAAGGTTATAAAAACACTTAGATTTTGACTACAAGAGTACAAAATTTGAGTGTATACGAGATTTAATATGCATGAGCTCAATGGAAAGTTGGTGAAAGAACTCGTTCATAAGGCTCACAGACTATGCAAAGGAAATGTCACGATTCAAGGGCTCGAACATATTTTTTCTATTAAGTTATTCATTCCTCAAATTTCTATTCCAAATTCTCCATTTTGAATGAAAATCCATTGTCAGGAAGAGTGAAGAAGTGAAGATATAAAAGAACTCCAAATAGTCATGAATGAGTCAACGGAGTTTCTCTCGCGAATTTTACACGGAAATAAAGAATATGAGATAGTCATCAGTGCTGTGCTGTGCTGTTAACCGATTATCACGCGAGATAAAATTGGAAAGATGATAGCAATCTCAGAGAAATTCGGTTGAAGAACTGGCGGGATATTTCCAAGGTACACAGATGCTCTATAGATCCAAATCAGTGAAAAGTGCTGATAATCAGCGCGCTGTAGAAAATTTCTTTGTGGATTCATAAATATATTTGGCAGTTTTTTTACCCAAACAATTCCTCTAGGGAATTTTCAAACAAGATTTGGAAGGAATGAACCATTTTTGTCAGTGGACCGGGACTTTTGATTTTCTCCAAATTTTTTATGCATACAAATATTTCAAAACTCTGAGCGTTCACTAGGAAATGTTAATTTTTAGCTACAGTTAGAATGTTAAGGGGGGAACCTCATGTAAACATAACTTCTTGAAAATCTGTTTTAAAGATTTTATCACTGAGAAATGGAAGTATTCCTTGAGTTCAGATATAGTACATTGTAATATTCAAGTTGGAATCTACGAAATAAAGATAAAATAGCGGCACTACAGTTGCTTGAACTTGGCTCCTCGATTTTTCTCACCGGACAATATAATTCAAAAAGGTGATGACCGATTAGCTTGAACTTTGGTATAGGTATTCGTGCATGTATAGTACACTGCATAAACCTGAGAATATATTAAAATTTCGATAATAAATATTGTTTTTACAGATTTGTTCAAGCACAAAAACATTGTATTTCCTGTAAAAATGCTCCCAATTTTCCATTTTTTTGTTCTTTATGTTAATTTTAGGTTCATGTAGTACAAAATGGTTTGCGTCGATGAAAAAAATTGAGTTCGTGGATTTCCGACAATTACAAGACTCTGGGCGTTGTTCGGCGCAAATTCGTGGAGCTGAATTCAAGCAACTGTAGCGACGCCATTTTGTGTTTTTTTATAACTGAAAATTTCTTCTTGCAAATTTCAACTTGAATGTTCCAAAGTATTATTATATTTCAATTACCTGAATAATCCCACTTTTTTGTAATAAAGTCTTGGAAAAAGTGCTATTTACATGAGGTTCTCCCCTTAAGTTGATTAATTAAAAATTGTAGAAGTTAGCAGTACGGCGAGCAAGAAAAACTATTTCTCATTCTGATGACTATTGTGCCACTGTTTTGTTTGTAAATGACATAGAAAAAATTGATGTCTACTCTGAGAGATTCATAATTACAAAAAATCCCAAATTGAATGAAGTGTTTTGATCTTCTACAGTACATTCGAGAAAGTGACTCTTGATTTTAACCACACAAATTTTCCAGTTCGTTCTCCTAAACTTTCTTAGAATTTACCGAATAAATGCAGAGTTGTCGCAAACATTTGCGTAGTCAATTTCCAATCGAAAATATACCCTCTAAAAAATTGTTGATCGAAAGTTCAAGGAAAGTCTCAGTGATTTTGTTTTTCATTCTCATGCAAATTTTATAGACTTTTTATTTTCTTATGATAATAAAAAAAAACAATATTTCATTCTGTTTCCATAGTTCGAAAATATCATTGTCCGAATTGAATCATCCACGAGATCGCAAGTTTGCGATATTACACTCCATCTTTCCAGTATTTTTCTCACATAATAATTCTTCACATTCCATCGTATTTTGAGATTTTCTAGTACACTAAAATACCTGCTGAGACTTATTCTGTTTGTTCTCACGAAGTCTAACGCTGAATCAATTTCAAAATAATCAACGAAAATCGTTTGACGAAATTCAGTAGTTTGATCAAATTCTCATCCCGGAGCGTTGTATGTACGGATTGCAGTGGCTTAAAATACAGGATTAGATCCACCAGCGTTGATTTTTGTGATTTTTTGTGAACTCTTCGTCGATGTCGCAACTCCATTTGTCTGTAACAAAAAATCTCACCATTCCACTGTGAGCATGAGAATGGGTATTTGAAAGATTTTTCACCTCATATTTCTTCGTTTGTCTTTGAAATAAATCACCGAATCCAATTTGTGCTCATCAGTATCTGTGTCTGTTGTTTATTCATCACTCTTGTACCATGGATATTTTTATACCGAAATCATAATTCACTTCGTGTGTTTGATCGTTCGAAAACATTGAAATATAAATAAAGGAATATTCTAAACGAAAATATTCTGTGAATACGTCAGTAACCAATCAGTGATCAATCCAAGTGAACTTGACCAAGTAAAACACAATTCATCTAACAAATACTAGTAATTTAGGCGTTATCGATTGTGAGCTTCATTGAATTTCAGTTCACCTCGTTTTTGTAATTATATGGATGATATAATCATCAACACTATTCTCAAATGGAACAAAATGAGCAGTTTCAGGACTTTTTTCCACATGAATGACGCTGGGATATTTTGGTGGAAGACGACGAAAAAATGAACCAATATCTTCAATGATGCTTAATGTGGAACATAGAACCGAATTTTCTTCGATCATGTATTAAAAATTGAAGAAATGCTAGGATATCTCTGGTGGAAAGAGTAAACCACTTAGATCGAAGTGAAATTGAAAACAACTCCCTAATTTCTGAAACTGTATAAATTCAATTGACGTCCCTAGCATGTATGTACAATGGAGCCTACACCGATGCAGCATGAGCTCCATCCTGCCAATATGGGCTAAAGACTGAGCCAAAGTGGGACCAAAATTCATCCACTCTAGAAGTGCGATGGAAGCCTTACTGCACTGAGAGAAAAATCTGGTTCTTATAACCAGAACAAGTAGTTAGAAGGGGGATAACACTCTAAAATTAATCGACAGTTATACAGTGTTATAAGCAGAATAGGTCAGAAACTAAATGCTTCTCATCTGTATGAGCGATCACATACACTCTGCCGTACAAATTAAAAAGGCACTCAAGTCACTTTCTTGACAAAAATGAGATTTTAATATCAATAGATTTGGAAGAGAATTCTGAATCTATCTGTCGAAACGAGAATTAGGAAAGATGAATAGTTTTTGCATTATTGCAAACTTCATGCGACGGAAATTCGTTCATCCCTGATGAAAAAAGACCTAAGTCTTGGAAAAGTGGTATTTGGCGTGAAAAAACGCTCGTTCATCATCAATTCACAACTGAGAGCGAACCTAAGTCGACTTAGGTTCTTCTTGATTTGTAAAAGTGTCGAGGCCTTGAATACAAGACCACGCGGGCGCTTTTACAAGTAAAATACCCTTGTGTCGACTTGAGTGCTTTTTCCCCTTGTACTGTTCTAAATGAACAAACGCATGTCGTTTTTCTCAGTGCCAATAACAAAAAAGTTGGAATTTTTTTACGGAATCGGAAAGAGAATGATCATTTTACGTTAAAAATGTTTGAACATTTATTGAAATGATATTTTTCAATGTCTTTTCGTAAGGAAATCGTTTTTGTCGATTATCTCCGTTCGAGGCTGAACAGACTTAAGTGTGTTTTTAACTTGTACGGCAGCACTCATGAAGAGTTTTGTCGCTTATTATGAGAAAATCATGGGACCAGAAGAAATCACTTTCAGGTAACCCCTTTTTGTCTGTTTCTCTCTGAAACCTCAGACAGGGATATAGGGGAAAGTCGGATAAAACCGGGTACCATAACTTCAATCGGTCATAGAGTAGTGCGTATTAACCAACCGAAGCTTTTCAGTTTCCTCATTCATTTATTGAAAAGATACTATTCGATAATTGCTATGGAATGAATACAATTTTCTTTATATTCGTTCTAGTCGAGAGGTAAAAAAACCCGTTTCCATTCCATGGGTAGGGCAAAACCGGGTACTCGCTTCAATCAATGCAAAACACTTCTGAATTGTGAAATTTTCAGCACCAACTGTTCAATTCGATGAAAATTCCAAAAACAGACATGAGTCATGTTTGAAAATTGATATATTTCGACCAACTAAAAAGAATTGTTCAGAGAAAGAATTTTTTCGCGGCCAACTAAGTTAAGAACAAAAGTCGCAAGCACACACAAAGGGATCTTCAAGAATGAACGTGTTTTGATGACTAATTTAGAATAAAAACACAAATTTTGTTGAATTTCATAAATTGGAAGGTAAAATTTCAAGTACCCGGTTTGACCCCACAGTAACTTGTTGAGTTCAATATGGCTTAGATAGATTATGCTTTGCTCTAGGCTGATTAATAAAAAATCAAAATACGCAGGTAAATATGCTCAATTGAAGTATGTACGTGCCTCTTTTTTGAGAGACTGGTAGAGCATTTGAAACTCACTGCACAAATCCAACAACTTTGACCATTTTTTCGCAGAAAACTTTAAACAACGTTCTAAGTGAGAAACCGCCTTGCATCGATGCTCAAAATGTTTACTGCTACCACTCCAAGCGTTTACTGTCAGAAAGAAGCATTAATCAGGGAGATATTGAGGTACCCGGTTTGACCCACCTCCCCGGTTTTATCCGACTCTCCCCTACAATGAACAATGTTTGAAAAAATGCGTGTTTCCCGTCGGAGGGGAAGGGCAGGTTATGTTTTTGTCGTGTCAGAATGAAATTAAACATTTTTTTCTTAAATTTATGGTCTATAAGGCATTCTATAGAATGTTTTCATGAATAAGGAACTGCTCGACTATACCTGAAACGTTTCTCAATTCAGTGAGAAGATAGATATTTTAGATGTAAAACAGAAAAATGTTTTCCAAGACAGCGATACGTTCTAGCTGTTCTTCATAGAGAATACTTCACTAGACCATCATTCAGATCACGTGCTTCTTAGGGTGGGAAGAGCTCTCATGCTTGTAACTGGTTTGTTACGCTCAAGCGGCTTGACGCTAACCAAATCATTTCTACAAAATCTCTTCCAAATACTTCAATGTAATCGCAAAATCGATTTATATCGCATTTCCATTCCCATAAATGTTAATGTCAAGTGATATTGTTATTATATTCCAAAATGATGGTATAAAGTGGCATTGTAACTACATTCTAATACATTGAAGTATTGGAGGTGGCGTGTCTGAGTAACGGTTTTAGAATTCGATTCACTTGGGACCAGCTCGTAAACGGTACGTTTGAAGAATCAAATATGTTTGAAATAACGATTTTTATTCTGAATATGTTTTGTTCGCACTTATTCTTTGTTGAAAACTATAGATGGATAGATCATTCAATATAGTAATATTTAAGAAATATTTCTTCAATAACATTGATAAGAAGGGGTGAGAATTAATACAGTTGACCGGATTGAGAAACATTGTCTGAATGAGACAAGAATCATGTGTGAGTTTTACGAAGCAAACCCATTTTTCCCTTGTGGTTCCCACTGTGAAAATTGCAAAATGGTCCGGTACTGGCGTTGTCCAATTGCTAGAGTTTTGAATAAAACTCTAATGTGCTAGTATGCATTTTGGCCGCACTTCGGCTCAATCTTGGCCCCAAGTAGCCGGGATGGGGCTCATGCTGGCCCAATGTAGGTCCCATAGTACATACATGCTAGGGAAGCTATCTCAGAATCGTCGTTTGTTTCGCTCATACCAAAACAAAACAGAAGTCTTAATTCCAACTCCATTAGTAAAACTATACGGGAAAAAGAGAAATTCACTGTGACAGCGAACTTTGATTGCGCTAGCTACCTATTGTTTTCTGTGAGAGTAATCTGTTTGCTCTCACAGCAATCTTGTTGGCTATATGATAATGATTTTTCAGCTGTTACAGAAAGAAACTGTCGACTCCTTGAGCTAATTTTGTTACTCTGTGTGTAATAAATTTCAACTGCAGCCAAATAATTAGCGGACATAGCCTTGGTTCAAAAATTTCATTGGACCGATTAATTTCCATTGATTCCGACGCAGACACCCAATTCAAACCCATAAGGAAAATGAAATGAATCAGTTTGAATTGTGTTTCTGCATCGGAATCGATAGCAATCAATCGGTTTAATGGGACTTCTCCACCAGATGGCAGTAGACAAATTGAGAATCATGTCCTAACTAAAAAAAGTCTAAATCAACCCCCGCATATACCTGATCATACAAACGACAAAACCAAACTCTAGATTACGTCCCTCCCAAAATCATTCTAATTTTTGTGATTTTCCTCAACTTGAACTCCTAATCTTCAAATGTTCATAACTACCGAATCAAAACCCTTTTTACCGATGAGCATCTTTTTCGTTCCAACAAATCATTTACTTGTCGAAGTTTTATGAAATTGCGATTCCGAGATCTTGAGGAGAGATTTCATTCAATTGAGTTTAGTGTCAGTTTTAAATACAATCCTCCCACATGAATTCGAATGCTAAATTCTCAAACATTTTCCTCAGTTTATTTGACGTGATGTAGAAGAACATTAGGATGATACTCTCTTTCGGTTTCCACCTTCAAGAACCAAGTTCCACCAAGTCAGACTTATTCTATTCCGTTCCTTTCATCCTCTTCCCCTCTTTGTATGGTACAAACACATCTTCCCACCGATCCTTCACTTCTGGTGATTCTGATAAATATGGATGTACAAGAATTCCGAAGGAAATGTAATACACGTGATACATGTTAACGGGAGTTTATAGAGTATAAAGTTGTATGATCAGGACTTGTATAAAGTACATAATCTTATCTCTATCGATTGCTCTCTTCCAGAACGTATGCTCGGAGTGGAACAACAAAAGCCTTAAGAAGATCATCGCATTTTCTTCCCTGGACTTTTTTTTATCTCATTCTCAGAATATGAAACAAGAAAGAACAAAATATGGGAGATCATGGATACAAGTGAAAGCATGATGTACTTATTTCGTAAAAATTGTGATCTCACTGCAACCATCGCTTGAGTTTGAAAGTGTTTTCAGATAATTGCATAGGTAGACGTGTACGTGCTCGTGAATCTCGCTGAATTATGTATATTAACAGAGAACCGTACAAGGAAACACGAGTTAATGAACAAATGAGTTCGCGGTTTTTGGATTTGAGACGTTAATCTTAATTCTCTTGAATATGATGATTTATGAATTTACTTGGTCACCCGAACGATTGAGGAAGAATTATTATGAGGAGAGTATCTTCAACCAGTTGAAACAAGAAGAAATTTTCCATTCGACAGTTATATTCTTTCAAAGCTTGAGTCAGAATACACTGAGAGAAGTGGAATGTAATAATTACCATGTACAAATAGTAATTGGGGGAGCTTCGCGAATTTGGTTTCGGATACTATGGAGAAGCGTAGCAATGTTCATGCACATGAGAATAGTCACCATTTACATGAAGATGGATACCAAATAACGTGGTCGCCATTATCAACTTAGAGATTCTGTCATTCAACTACCATTTTCGCATGGTAATGGTTACAGTTCACTTTTCTCGGTGTGTAGGCATGATTTTTGATCTGATTGAGTTCTAATCTAACTACGGATTATCCTTGTGCACGGACACACAATGTAGAAGAGGAAAAAGTCAGAATAGATATACATATATCACTGAGAGCAATATAGAAGAATAATAGATATTATGATAATATATATAAAAAGGAAGTAAGATAGATATTCACAATAACATCCCGAATTACTCTATAAAATTTCGATATTAGATATTTGATAAATAACAAAGTTTCAAATAAGGTCAACGACACGATATGGATCATGATGCTCAAGACGCATATTTTCGAATAAAAGAGTTTTTAGATGAAAAATAATAAATGGGAATATTCAGGGGACTGTCCTGAACAACTTTGTTGAGAATTTAGTAATAAATATTTGATATTTCAAAAGATAAGAGATTAGCACTGGTCTCAACTGCGGGTATATAAGGAGCGCGGTAAACGCATCGAATCATTCCACGTCTTCTCGCGGATCAGGGCAGAGCTCTGATGCAACAGGGGTTTCAAGTAAAAATTATAAGTATTGAAATAAAAAGTGATCAAAAGTGTTTTTGACGAATAAACAATATTTTGTGATAAAATATTTTTGAATAATTGAATTTTTTTCCTAAGGATAATCAACCTTTCCTTATATTTCAAAGTTAACAAGTTAGTAGGATTGGTATACATTAGTTCCCAAAGTCAAATTCGTTAATTCCCACGTGAAATTAAACGAAAAGGTTTGCTCGTTCACCCCTGAAAACAAGCTGGCGACCGAGCGTGCATCTCCGAGCGTGGTGTTTTTGTTGTCTCATATCTATTCGGATCGAAGTTACTATTTTGAATTAAATGTGTATTTCAACGAATCTGTGAATACCACAACAAAATTATGTGAATATAATTTTGTATTGCATGGTTCTATCACATCCTGTTCATGCGCCTTCTATACCAACATGGTCATCAAAATCATCACATCAGTTCAGAAACACGGAAATATAGATTTATTCTTCTACTGAAATGTATTTTACCCCAATCAAACACAAATATTGTGGAAAGAAAGTTGAGATTTCAGATTGTGTCATAACTGAATCTAAGACGCAGCCAAAAGTAGCCTATTTTGAGTGTGAAGTAAGTATAAAGAACAATCGCCGACACACCGGGGTGAGATCCACCCCAGCCTCATCCTACCTCAATATCGAGTGTCTCTATCTAAGGACACGGGGTCAATAGCGATATCTGCCGATAGTTAAAGGATGCTACTGACTTGTGGCGCAATAACATTGCCACACAAAAGTTGAAGGTTGAAGCTTGTTAATTGAAAATTGTTTATGAAAACATATAGTTAATTTTTCTCACAAATTTCTTCCCTATATTCCTCAGAATAAATACTTCTCCATCAGCAGCCCCTGGAGGACTAATTTCTTCCTCAAAAAGTAATATTCAAAAAGTAATATTCAAAAAGTATGATTTCCAACTTTCAGCACAAATGATTGAAAAATGATAAAATTATAAATTTTATTGTGAAAACAGTCGCTTTTCCATTTTCCTCTTCATACTTCATTTTTTTGGTATACTTCCCCAGCGTGTATCCATCATGGCCCCACTTTGGCCCACTTTTGGCATCATGTTGGCAGGATGGGGCCCATGCTAGCCCACACTGTAACAAATGTGGGGAGTCTTCTTCACACTGTTGGTGGATTATTTTGTTTTTTTGGATATGGAATCATCCACAGATGAAGAAAAAATCCACCAAGTTATGGTGAAGAATTCCCCATCTGTGGAGGAACTTTGCTGCCACCATTTTTGGGGGCAAATTCCACAATCATTTTCCCCAGTGCAGTGTGTTCCTATTGTACATACATGTCAGGGTTCTTGGCTGTATAACCTATAAGATTTTCCAAAGTGAACTTTGAGTGATAAGTTCTAAAGAAATTGAAAAGTAACAATATTCAATAGTTCATTTGTTATAACAATTTTTGTCGCATGGGTAGAAATCATCCTAGTGTGGCGATTATTTTATTCCTGTAAAATGTGATGAACGAGGGTTAAGTCAGTTTTCAAATTGAGACGTAGCAAATTTAATGCACACTTTTTACAGCAAATTTTCCGCATTGCACTCGGAAAGATGTTTCATACAAACTGCGATAAATACATATTGCTGAAGTTCGAATGATTTATTAAGAAGAATTGGTAATCAGATAACAAAACACTCAGCGTTTAAAGACTCCCAATCTTGTAAGACTTACTTCAAACGTTTTTTCCAGTTCCAAGGAGTTAATTCGAGAAGACAAATAACAATGATTCATTACATTTTGCGAGTTCAACTTTTCGTTTCGTTTTTATAAATGATTCGAGCTTCGAAAACATATACATATAGTGTTACACGGAAAAAAATGAATTCGCAGTGACAGCAGAAACTTATGTGTGGAGTGCATTGCGCTACTGCAGCTACCATCGTAGCTATAGGTACTAACATAGCTTTTGTGCACCGACAAAAAATGATCGCAGAAGAAATGTTGCTAGTGGAGCAATTTTTGTAGCTGTAATACATATCCAAAGAGAATAAGATGGCCGCTGAACATTTAATGTGAATTCAATGAACATTTGACAAATGCATAGAGATTTTGAGGTTCAAAAAATGTTCAACAACCCTAATAACAAAATATTCAACCTTTAGAATAATTATTTGTTTGCATGCAGTTTCGCAAAATTGAATTTGAATCATTCTGCTGAAGGTATATGTATCATTAAAACAAGATAAATTCAAGCGGTAGGGTGGCTCAAGCGCCAGCAGCTCAAGTTAGTAACCGAAAGGTTGCGGAATCGACCCTCCCCTATCCAATGAATTTTTTTTTACTCGGTTGATTGTTCTTTTAGCGATTCTTCCAAGCTAGTACAGCGACACACTGATTGCAAAGAAAAATCGCTATCATAGCTTTTCTTTCCGCTATCCAAATATCAACCACGAAAATGAGCTATGATACACGGAGAAAAAAGAACAGTGAATGCTTGCTAGAAATACGAGGGATCATTGCTAAAAAAAGGTGACCAAATTGGTGACAACTGAACTTTTCTATCAACAGTTCTTTATGCGGGGAGTAGTAATAGTTCCTATCTTCAGATGAAGATCACTGGTAATTCATTTAGTCTCTCTTACAATATGAACTAAACGAACATACTTCCTATTCCTCACAAAACTTAGTGATCAATACCATCATCCAAAAGAAAGATGCCGTGAATTATCCTCAAATATTACGCAAAAAAATTGATTCTTTTAGAATTCATACTTCCACAACGGTTTCTCGTCCGATTGATCCGGGATGCAAGGCTGTGATAGAAAAAAATTTTTTTCTCAGTAATGGGGATTTGATCCTACCTACCTAATCAACCTATTTTAACCGAAGTAACGCTTATACCGACTTAGCTCTACCGCACGATTGAGATTTTCAACTCACTGAAAGTTTATGAATCGTTCGTAGATTCGTGCTCACACCTCAGCAACTTACTTTATGAATAATCTTAGTGATGTACGGCACACAATGCTTGAGAATCATTACCTCGAAATGTTATGAATGATTCCACACCGTGTAAAGGTTCTATTCTTTTTTTCTGTGTTGGAATGTACTCTATACATTGCTTGGCAATCATTGCCTGAAAATATTATGAATCACTCTCCACGCCGGACAATACAACGTTTCATATTCAATTTCATGACGTTTTTGTAATGACTGAGGGAACCATCGCTAACTCCGTTTGTCGCTGAATGCTCCGCAGCATAGGCATGGTTGATACAATTTTTCATTACTATACACGTTAGTACCCTTTGCTATTTTTCTATTATTCATTCCTATCATTACAAGCAATCATTGCTTATTTTTCAAAAATTGGCTTTAATCCTAGGCAAGATAGTGATCATCGCTACGAATTTCAAAATCATTTTTCTCCGTGTAGCTAATTTTTAGCTCCCACAGCGAATTATTTTTTTGCATGTACAATCAGTTTTCTTCCAGAATCCATTTTCAGTGATCTCAGATTCCAATAGCAATCGAAGCACTTCGAAGCACTGAGAGTTCGGTTATGAGGACAGAAATTTTTGTTTTTTGATTTGAAATGTTTGATTCGATCTAATTCCTAAAATTGCTGTTGCATGGAATATCTGGAAGTACGTGTTCCAGAAGGAATACTATTATCAACTTTATTGAGATGACTTCCAGAAATATGTACTTATGCACTCTAAAAAATTGGCGATGTTAGAAAAATTCCACACCAAAAAGTGTTATTTTCACACCACATGATGTTATTTTCACACCGTAAAGTGTTATTCTAACACCGTTTTGTGGTATTTTGATACCGATTTTGGGATGGACATGCATAGAATCCGTGTGGTGTTGATTCTGTGTTAATTCTGACACTGTTTTGACACCGCATTTTTTACAGTGTACAGTTTAATAATTAATATGAGATGAACCTGGATAAATTCTCTCCAATTTTTTTATTAAATTCAATTCGGGCTATTAAAACAGTAGATATTCAATATCAGAAGTCAAATATTATATTACATAACAAATATTAATCATCCGAATTCAATATATTCTTATTAATATCATCAAATTATCACTCAACATGATCAAATATTAGATTTATGATTTATTAAATCATATTTGTAACCACGATTATCAAATCAGTCTCCTAATGTATAAGAACCGTACATGAATTTTGTATAAAAAAATCAAATTGAAAAATACATGCACAGAGAGAAAATTGCTGTAAAGTCTCCGATAAAAATGAAAATTTGCTGCAGTAATCACATATAAATTGCGATAAATCTAATAGATATTGTGGTATAAATTACAGCAATTTAATGTTATCCCTATATTTATCGGACATAAGGTAAATTTTACGACAAACTTGTCTCCCTTTGAATAGTAAAAACTCGAACATCCATTAGGATGATCGAAATAGTACACGTATGATGCATTCGATTATGATGACTCTCATTTCTCGAGATTTTTTATGATTTCATATCACATTTCTTCCTCCATGTATAAACTGTCGAATGGTAGTATTTTTGCACTCTAACCCAACACAACGTATTATGAGTTCCCTTGGGGGATCGAATGCTGTGCCGTGATAAACTTCTACCCCTCTTTATTTATGAGACTGAAGAATTTATCGGATATCTGCAATAATGTATTTCATTTGTTATCCGTGGATATTCATATACGTGATTTTTGGGCATCACATAGATGATCAAATGTGGAGACGAACAAAATTTCACAAGTCATTATAAGTTTGACGATTTTATACTTCACCGTTCTATTGTAAAATAATTCGAAAAATCAAAGATGATTTCCATAGTTGGTCTGAAAGAAACAAATCATCTGTGGGAAAGAGAGACGAAATCATTCTATGAACTCGTATTTTGGATGGAGATTTCTTTTCATGTTCAACACGTTGGTGTGGGAAAGAAAATCGTCTGTATGACAAAACGAACACTCTTTGTTGAAACAATCTGTTTGCGACACTTTGAATAATTTTCTCGTAGAGACTTTAGGAGGATACAAGCGTTCGATATTCCGTCTGTTCTTAGAGGACTATATGAAGAAGAAGCCGAGTTGTGAAATAGAACGAGGAACGCTCGTAACACTCGAGATTCTGTGTTGTAATAAAACGATATTAACAAGAAAACAGTATTTTCGGAATGAGAGAAATTCCTCCGGTAATGTATTCAATGAATATTTCGTTATATGAAATTTGAACTCAAGATGAAACTATTGATATTCCGTTTACATATTATGATATATGAAAAATTAATTATGCCTTATATTATACCTATTGACAAGCGAATTATTAGACCAATCGATAAACCCTGTAAGGAACTCTACGATTTCCAATCAATTTGATTTTTATCTCTGATTATTTTGAATTCATGTTCTGAAATCTCACACATGTTTTAGAGAATCCATTTCACGTTCGTATAGAGCTCTGAAGCGAAAGAGATAAAAAGAGGAGTGAAATATGCTTGATATCAAGAAATTGAAACTTTTCGCGCTAAGCAGTTAACATCAGTATCTCTAGAGACCACAAACTTTGAGAAACATCCAGCAGAAGTACTTGATCGTTCATATGAGTCCAATGGACACGCACGAAGGTTTGTATTCTCTTGAGATAACAAATTGAAACACAACATGTTCATGCATGGTTAGCTTCCTTGATGTCTTTTTTTATCAAAACTTGGTAGGTTGATTCTTATTATATACGAACGGTGCAGGACCGCATGGTTTCTATCATCAGGTGCGAAAATTTATATTTGCGCATGAAGAAGCATGTATGAATTATGTGCCATCAGTTGTACACCAAAAAAATCATATCCTAAAAATTAGAATCTGCTCTATAATATGAACCTAGTACATTTTCCTCTCAATGTAAGTGGTAATTCTTCTAACGCTCAGAGGAACTCCTACACGGAGAAAAAATGGTTTGCTACTATAGCGCCTACAAAGAAATTTGTTGTCCTTGCAAGAATATTTACTCCAGCAGCTAAGATGTTAGTTCTGTTAACAAATTTGTTTATGTCGGCAAAAACATTTAGTTGTGTCAATCATTTTTCTTTCTCTTTCAGCAGAGATGAATAGCAGAGATTGCTAACGCAATGTTAAAATCATGGTCCGTATCATGTTTTTTTCTTTTGAAGAAAAATATATGATTGGTTGAATTTTTCTTCTAAGCCAACTAGTATGAAGAGACAAACGGAAAACGTGATACTGCCAATCAGAAACTGGACTATGGTTTTCATATCTCATTAGCAATCTCTTCAACTCATCTTTGCTTTCAGCTAATTTTTCTTGTAGGCGCTATAATAACAGACCTGTTTGTTACGCCAGCAATACTTTTTTCTCCGTGTCCGTCAATCCTTTGAAACTCAGAGGAATATGTACTAACCTCATATTTTAGAGGAATATCCTTAAGGGGTTACATGAGTTTCAGATTTTCAAAAAATCGATCTTTTAAATATTTTGTTATTTGATAGTACAACTCTTCAAGGATATATTTTCGAAATTTCGAGTCGATCCGACTAAAACTTTAGGAGATATAGCATTTTGAACTCTCCCTCTGATGACTGTAAACCCGTTTCTCTCTTTTTTCTTTGACTGCGTGAAGGAGCACATATTGTAGTACAGTGTTAGTAGCCAAGCCATGAGGTATTTTTGAGGTTATAGGTGTGAAAAATAGCTTGTACACAAGTATTTAAATTTTTTCTTTTTGCAATATGATAAGATCTAAAATTCCCCGAAGTGATTAAAAAAGTGGCTCAAATGCGTGTTTCTTGAAACACACTTTTCGAAATCGGTAGTCAAAATTTCTCGGAAACTAATCTTTTAATCTCGCTTAAATTTTCAACACTTCTTCGAAATATCATTTTGTAGTCTCTGAACGAAGGATTTTTTTTTCCTTCGATTACGAAAGATTTTACAACGTAACGAATATCGAAAATTTTACCGAAGAAGTGACACTTTCGTTCAAACCACTGCCAAATATTCAATTTTCATTATTTCTCAAATCCTTCTTGCAGGGACTAGTTTTACTCTAATACTAAAATAAAATATTTATTTTTTATTTTTCTGATGAAGCAGTCGCAAGTAATTTTGACTACCGCAAACTACCTTTTTGTCGAGACACCTCCGAATATCGACTCCCATCAATTCAATTTATCATATTGTTCAAAAGTTATCCAATAATATGCGCAAAAAAAATGAATAAAAATCTCTTGTGTAGTAAGACAAAAAAATCGAGAAAATTAGCTGTTTTTTGGCCTCTTAAACCCATGTAACCCTTCAATTCTTGTATATAATTTTTTCAGTGTACACAAATTCATTATAAGAAATTTGTGGATAGTGTAGAGAAAATTACATGTATGCGTGGCATCCACGGACGAGACTTTTTATCTACACAAACATTATACGGTCAACATTTATCCCAAAATTATTGAAGAAATAAGATTTAAACTATTGGGATCCTATTTCTCGGAATATGCATGAATAAGGAAGGTATAATCCCATTTGGGAGGCGTGAACTCAATGGGAAAATCCTTAGAATTATTCTCAGTATCAATAGATTGGAGACTGCTAGAAAGAATCGAACGAATACAAGTTCGCGGTCATCAAATGCGGCAATTTGAATAGAAAATTAAAATGAGAGGAATTCAAAACAGCTGCACATGAGGTATATAATGCTTTATATCCCTCATAACAACTATTCATCAGTTTAACAACGTTGATTTAAAATGTTTCCGGAATTCTCATAATGTGTTTGTATTTTTAGGTAGTGAAAATTTACAATCCGGTCACTTTTGATTATATGATTGGTAAACGAACTAAATTCACCCCGAATGCTGAAGAATTGAATGGAAAACATATGAAAATTGTCGTCAGTACCACAAGAAAATAATTAGTTTCGCAATTTAATGATTTAAACAAGAAAATTATGAGAATGATTGGGGGTTTCAAAATAGGGGAGACTGGGTACGGTTGTAATACGGGGGCCGGTGCAAACGTCGTGAATGACTAACGATGAGCTAACAGTAGCTCAGATCGCTGAAAGGAAACGGAGAGCTCCTCGCGTCTACAAACTCATTATCTGGTTATTTATGCCACATTATGAGCCAATCGTCAATTATTCGCAATGTTTCAACCGCACCCGGTTTCCCCTCATGACTAATTATGTGAATGAACGCTGAAATAATTCATCACATAAAAATATAGGAAGCAGGGCATGAATTTATTTTTTCACGATATAGTCTTTGAATTTCGATGTCCGTGATCGGATTATAAAAGCATCAGCTTGAAGGGATCTGCATTGTGAAGATTAATAATGCAAATTTATTTCCCTCCAGGGATCTTATGGTTTTATGAAAACGTTAAGTTTGAAGCACAAACACTTGAGATCAGCTGTCTCGACTTCGGTAAATCGTTGAGTAGCCCCTGCCCGGGTAGAAATAATCCAGGCATTCCCCAGTTATTTTCAGCACCCGGTCAGAGCCTGGGGAATTTCTTGAATCATTTCCACCCTGGCGCTTAGCAACAATTGGAGTCACCTCACCCCTGTCATACGACAGCCTTTCAACCAATCCGAGGCAGTTTCCGACACTGATATTTTGGCCCAAATGAAGAGGACTCCGTGGTTTCGTACCGGTACCGAGAACAGGATGAGGACAGTGTCATGTTGTCGTTGGAGACAGAAATATGGAGTTCTACAGGACCTATCAATTCTCGTAGAAAATGGTGGATGACTATCCAAGTTGAGTTATATCGACTCTCGCGGAGTATAGGAATAGAGGAAACAGATCTTCAAAAAATAATGAAGTTCGTTGGCATAGGTTGCAGAACCACCTCCGATATGTGACATACAAAAATATATTACGTCGCATTACCGATGGAAATCATATCAATTACCAAAGTTCATAGTGATTCCCAAAAGTACTACGTGAAGTTACACTTTGAAAAATTTCATATCACACATGGAAAAAAAACTGTTAATTTCACCAGAGCTCTGCAGTGTTAGAAATTTCTACATGAAGCGTCAATCACATGCGATAGAAGCAATTTTTACTCATGTGATTGAAAAAGTTCTTGAAATTTCAATTACATTTGAATAAAAATTCAGATAATGAACTGTAATATTATAGGTAATATAATATAGTGAAAATTAAAAATTCCATTCACGAGTTCACTTGAATAATGAATGAAAATTCGAGAAATTTGGGTGCACGGAAAAAAGAAAACACTACTGAAGAAACAGGGTGCACGGAAAAAAGAAAACACTACTGGTTCCTGCGAATGACAGCGATCGGTTGAAAAACAAATGAAAACACGCTTGGATAATGAGGATTAGCGCGATCACAGTAATGGGTATTGTAATGAAATGCGTCAACGCTGACTGGACAGTAATGAGGGCTGGGAAACGCAATACTGCATATAATGAATTTGAGTTTCAATGTATTTTTGTGATTCACAGTAACCATTGCTCTTTTCTTTTTTCCGTGTGGTTATTATATGAACAGTAAGAAATATCTGTCACATTCACCAAAATTCTTGTTGAATCTACCGGCAAGTTGGTTAGTTAGGTTAACTCCGGTACAATTAACACTGCATCTTTTTTCACGCATGATTAATGAATAGCATAGCTCACTCTACTGGAGATTCATTGCTTTATTAAATAGTGAACTTCGCTATTCTCCAAGGAGGTACTTTTCTGCATGTAGACCAGGGTAACTTTATTCTAATAAAATAAAAGTGTGTGAGGGAATTCCTTGGTGCGTCGGTTCTCTCTGCTGGCCTAAATTTCTTTCCGTTTCCTATGGGGACCTGTGCCACCTTCGCGGTTCTAAGAACGAAATCGGGATTTATTGCTGCGAGAACTGCCATTATACGATTCCGTATCTCAGAAAGTAAGTCGCTTGGAAAAAGGTGCTGCGCCGTCGAGGGTCTCGAGTTTGCCGTTGAACTCGAGCAACTTGATTTCCCTCTTTAGATAGTTTTGAGCTAGTTCTGAACGACATGCAGTATGGATCAAGTTTCAGCAAAAAAACATCGAATCTTTCGAAAATCCAACTAGTTGTGTCCAGATATACAAAAAAAGAATAAAGCAACAAGATATACTTTCTAAAAGTTCCTCAAATGATGAATAAAAAGTAACGGTAAGTGATTCAATATGGCAAAATCATTTTTCTTCATGAAATGTTTTTATTTGACAAATTCCAAGCGTGCTTTGGTAAACACAACGAAATTGGATAGATATCTCGCTGGAACTGGGATTAAAACAGAAACGATAACAACGAATGGATGATATTTAGTCAGTCTTTCGTCACAATATCATCGATCTATATGCAGTCGATATCTACCCAAATTCATTCACCATATTTCAACGGGGACAAATGAAATAATTTACAAACGCTTGACACGCAACTAAAATACACTAAAAAAATCTCAATAGTAACTGTAATTGAACAAACTCATGAAATTCGATCAGATCAAATCGAGAGAAATTTTGCAAAAACATCATCGGGTTTTCAGTGGAATTTTGTCAGATCCACTCTTACCAAATCTCATTGGAATATGATCAAACAGAGATCAACTGCACAAAGAAAAATGCGAGTGGGGAACAGTAATATTTGATAGAAAATCTCAGCATATTTCTTAAAATTCGAGAGTTTTTCTTAAATTTGTAATGATGATGAAACGGTTCACATTCTTGGTGAATTTTATTCAAAAAACAATGAGAAATTATCAATACTTGATAATTTGAACTTTCCAAAAGTTGCGCATGAAATTTTACAAAGTGAATAATAAGATTTCGAAATTTTGCGATTCACGCGTAAATTTCATACGCAACTTTTGGAAAGATCGAATTTTTTTCTATTTTTTGTCGAGTATTGATAATTTTTCATTGTCTTTCAAATAAAATTCAACAAGAACCGTTTTATCTTTATTACAAATTTAAGAAAAACTTACAGATTTTGAGAAATATGCTGAGATTTTTCATCAAATATTACTATGTTCTCGACTAGCATTCTCGTCCGTGTAAATTGGCTAGATACCAGTAAATACCACTGATATTGTTACACAGTGTAGTAAAAATGTATACTCGATCATGTGTGAGGTTGCACACCCATGCTGATGAATGTTAGGCAAAGCATTCATTTTCACTACACTGTCTAGCAATAACAGTGGAATTTTCTCGTATCTTGCCAATTCAGTAGGAATGTATAGTAATTTTTAAACATATTTTTGTTCGTGTAAACCTGTGTCCAACCTGAATCGGATTATGAGGGTTTGAATGGTTTTATGTAATTAACTGCTTCAATTCAAGTGTCCAAGATATATTTCTGCAGTGGTAGATATTGCTATTATGAGATTTTATTGATTCGAATGGGATGTGGTATTGATGAAAATAAAACAAAATGATATAACTTCGACCCCCGTAGGATAATCATAACAGCCATATAAAAATAGTACGATTCTTACCCAAATATTGACATGTGTTTTTGGAAAAAAATACCAACTTGATGTACGGGTGGAATTAGTTTGTTACTATCGCGCCTACCAAAAAGTTTGTTGGATTCGCAAAAATCCCCATTCGATAGTTAAGTCGTGTTGAAACCGCAAAAGTTGAACTGAATCATATTAACCATTTTTTTTGCTTTCCCAACAATTTTCTCTGTGAGAGAAATACTTTTTATCTACTAGAAATACACATTGAAATGGGTTTGACAAAAAGTACCGTTTACTATCTCCAACTATGATGGTCATTCAACGTGATGTTCCTCCTCACCAAATTAAACATGCACTTGTCCGACCAGATTCATCTTGTTCTACTGATTTCTCACGGAGAAGAATATACAGCAATGATTAATGTGATACCAACGACCCCTGAGGATGCAACCAGAAGCATTGATCAGAGAAGGATAGGACAACAACCATTCTGACAAATTAGTTAAAAACGAAGAAATAAAATCATAATATCGCTTTGTACAGATCTTCTTCAATCAATACAGATGGTCTGTACAAAACGATATTTTCCTTTTATTGCTTTACTTTTGAATAATTTGTCAGAAAAGATTTGGCTTTGGGTGCATTATTAGGGGCCACTATCATCCCCTAAAGAAAGAATAACAATTTGGTGATGCTTATTCCGAAAATATCAATGGGCGCCATTCAACATCGAATCAATCCTGCGATCAACTGTTTAGATTGAGGTCATGGCAACGATAAGTTAACACAGTAACGATGAATAAATCACAATATCATCATTCGACTCCCATTTATACACTTTTCCTCGTGTACTCTTTCAAGCTTGTTTTTTGGACCATGAACTGTTGAATTAAAATCATCTCGTTCTAACGTGATGGAGGTTTATGCACTGGTTAATATACTCTTTGATTTGATCAAATTCTGCTTTGAACAAACTGAAAATTTTGTTCAAGTGCATCTTCATTTGATGGTGCTAAAAACACGTGAATTAAGAAGTTTCAATGTTTAATTTGATATAAACTTCCTGATACTTAGTCGACACTTTGGATATGCTGTCATAAACACATGTTCATGCTCAAACAAGACTTTCGAGAATTCAGCTCCAAGTTTTCTTTGGAAGTTTATATCCGTTCTTGAAGTTATAATATCTTTGTTTGATAGAGAGACACACACTATTCTTATATTTTCTGTGCCGTAAAAATGAAGTGCATTGCATTTAATACACATCGAAAGATCGTTATCAATAAATATTATAATGAAACGTAGTTTTTAATTGATAAATGAAGTAATTTCAATAACTTGATATCAATTTATGCGCATCTATCTGAAATCTGATCCGTTTCTTCTCAAACTGATGTAATTCTATCAGATACGGATAGGAATTCTGTCTTCTTTTGATGAAAAATTCACAAAGGCGTTGAGCAGGGGACTCAGTATCACAGTTTGAAATGTTACAATTTTGGTAGCCACTGCAATTGATCCGTGTCATAACACGCATTATAATGGTGTAATATTTTGAACCAGTTTTGAATAATTAAACATAATTCATAAGTCACCAATGATTGAGATTCGAAGAACTTCAAAACAGATATTTTCTCTTCATGTCATCTCAATTCATGTTCATTTGGAAATAAAAATACAAGATCTATTCGAATAAGAGAACTTTGAGTGGCAGTAAGTATTCATATTGTTCTACGGGATCGAATCTACCGCAAGAAAATGGGATCGAGATACATAGGAAGGGAAACTCGTATTATGTGAGTATTAATTTTCAGCCTAAGGATAAACTAGCTATGCGTCATGTACGATAGCACGTAACATTAACGTTGATATTAAACCTGCGCGTCCACCTATGCACAGCGTGCCATTCATGATGCTGTGCCCTGTGATATGGCACTTTAACCACGAGCGACAAAATAGCTCGCGTTTGCCCGTTAAGTGCGATAATTGACGGTAATTTGTGCCAGGTATAAACGTTCGTGGTTTCAACTGGGTGTGGTTGAACCTCGGAAAAAACACAAAGAAAAATTCATAGAGAACATAAAAAATCTTCAGATCAGTTTTAGTATTTTCCAATGAATGAAGAATGTTTTCCCACATAAATGGAAGTAAAATTTGTTTTATCGAATCTATAGTTAAAGATTTTGAAACCTCATTCAATGTACTAAAATTGTTTATATTGTGATTTTCAAAATGAATTCAATTGAACAAAAAACAATATTCTCTCTGGACAGTGAAAAATTTTGTGTATTTTCAATACACGAGTATGTTTCAGGAAGTCCACTCGCAATTTATGTTAAATATTAAAACAAAAAATGTATCAAATCAACACAAAAACGTTAAATTTACACTGAAAATCGGTGAATTTCAGAATTTTATATGTTATTTTCAACACCAACTAGGAGTGGACCTCCTGTGACACCAAATTTTTCACTGTGTATTATTGGAGTTTCATATATCATCTTGACTCAAAATGAATTTTGTTCTGTGTTATGTCCAACGGAATCAAGTGGACAGCCCTTTCATTCAAGATATGAATGCATGGTTTGAAAAGTGTTGCATGAAATTCGTGTAATATTCACATGGAATGGTGCATGATTATGATTATTTTTGAGAACGTGAATAATCTCCAGTTTAAACTTAATTGATATTGTAATAATAACATTCATGCACTCGTAAAATAATCCATATTGTCCAAATATAAACAAAACTTGTAATTCTACATGAATGTTATGTATCGCACGTTATCTGTTATCAGCTTTATTTTATTTATAGTTTTCACAGTTTTCAAGTACCACAATGCACTTTAATGCGATGAAATCTCAGCTCATTTCGAATAATGGACTAATATATTGCATGGGTTGAAAATATATCGTATAAATGGAAAGATCCATTTATTATTACTGTAACGCACGGATTCGGGTTATCTAAAGTTCTAAGTAGCAATATGGTGTACAATACCGTAAGATATGAAAAATGAGTTGAAATTTCCGCTGAATAAGCTGTGTACATATTATGAGCTGTTCCCTAGACATTTCCTTCTACGTAGAAAAATATTCCCGAAAGTCGCAAATTCTGTTACCATCATACACCAAATAAAGTTATTCATTCTCATACAACGCAATAAATTTTCAATGTCTGCTTTCTTAATCTACGTTTATTGAACGTTTTTTTCGGAGCTTCGTGTCCTCTTGGGGTCGTTACGTGTAATATGCTGATTAATCTGTCTTCTGTTAACCAAATTTATGAACAAAAATTTCGAATAATGCGGTTCGTTTTTTTTCGTTGAAGACATTCGCAAATAAAATTCGTAACAAAATTCCAAATTATTTATGCAACGGATCTTGTTTGTCTGACATACAAATTTTCATGAATCGTTTGATGCGTATTCCAGATTTTCTCAACTTACACGAGTTTGAATAATGATTTTATGTACCCTTCTCACGTACTTTCAATTCGTCGTTTCAATTTCCATCAGGTTTGATCATTAAGCATAAAGACTTCAGGACTTTTTTCACGACACAGTTATTACAATTTCAGATTCTATGTATATATACCAAATCAAATTGAAATTACACTGACTCTTGTGATATTTGAATAGAATAAAAGAGTTTTGAAACTAGTGAAACGTGCTGTTCATTTTGTTCCTCGCACCAAGAAATTTAATCTGAAAGAGTATTCACCGAGCTCGTATCGAGTTGTAAAACCAACGTTTTTTCATGCACCGCAAATAGCAAAAAAAAAACAATTTTATAAGACAGATTACGTTCTTTGCATCTCACTCCACGTTAGTTCATGAGTTGATGAAGAATAATAAATACAGGCTGGCGAGAAATGATTGAAATTCAAGTGAGAAAATGGTTCCTAAAGAATCAGACAAAATTTTGAATCCTCAATCGAATCTCACGTTCGTATTGCCAGATGGTCGAAATTGCATATATAATGAACTATGGGTGAATGAAATTGACGATGATTCTATATCTCCCCGGAATACTCTAGCACAAATACACAATTGATGGTGAAATGTCAAAGGAATTGTAATTTCATAATATGTCGAGAAGCAACGGTCAAACTACGGAATTACAGTATTCACGCTTTGTTTATGAAGCGTATAATTGATTTATTTCCAATTCTCTCGTGGGAAACATAATCCATCACATAGATATTGCGATACATACAATGATAAGCAATTTAATAACATAAATAAATTCTCTACCGTTCAATGATTTCGTCCTTTGATTTTCGGCATAATATGGTCCTCATTCAATTTCAAAGATCGAAATTCATTGTCATTTCTTCTTCCTTTGACTCAATATCGAATATCACGCGAGTTCCTTTTATTGCGAATTGATATTGACACCTTCGGAATGTTAATTACCAATCATCTTTGAACGATGTAGTGCTCAATATACATTCTCCATTAGAATTGTGACACTTTGATGTCAGTTTTCATCACAGTAAGCTTTGGAAACGTGTACCTGCAGCTACATCGGAGAAGTATTAATTTATAATTGGAAAGTTGGTGAGTTTGTGACGTTTATTTCTAAACGGACTGGCTTGGTTATAATTTCCAACAGGAATAATTGAATTCACTGATACACGACGTGGCTTTACTACAAACGCAAATTTATTTATAAGTTCTTAATAGCTTTCCGTTGGAATTGACGACATCTTGAATGCTCGTGAGAAGGATGGCTTCCCGTTTAACTCTCGAGGAGCTTAAGGAGTCAGACGAAGCCAATGTGATTCCCGTAACCACGAATTTCATCTTCAACATAATACAAGAAAGATAATCCTTGATCTTGGATGAGCATACAAAGACACCGTATGTTACATATGCACGGAATAGAATTCATCAACAAAAATTATATGATAACATGTAAAACATGTGGGTTTCTTTCGGATATATCCATTCTAACAAACATTCATTCGACTTATCCACCAAGTACAAATTCTCGGCACGTTCTCCAATTACGTGATTCATATTGAACTTCGGATTGCGATAAGAGTGAATTGGACAAGTTTGGGTTTCATAGGGTATTCAATGAATAAATCTAATCGCATATCTATCTATATTTAATTCATAACACATAATCGAATTCACGCCATCAATGATGTGATCTAAATTTCGAGTAAGATTCCACCTTCGCAATATAATATCAATTTTCATGCTTTTAGTAGAAAACAAATCGTCTTGAATATATTCATTGAAATTTGATATCATCGTACTTGAATATTGAAAAATCTATTCATGCGTTGATGTCAGCGAGAACAATATATTTTTTGACCTGAAAGGAACTGCGATAGACCAAAGTGTTCGTATCAGTTGGATCTTGAACTTGGATGCACGAATATGAACCATCCCAATCGCAGTTGCAGATAAGGTCGAATGCGAAAGGTGTTAAATTTAATCGACCGTGATATTATTTCGATGCTAAATAAAGTCTTTATGATGCCAAAGGCTTTGAAAGGGTTTTGTTCCTTCCCTCAAATTCCACAAAATTCAATTCAGAGAATATTTGTCCAATGAATAAAAAAAAGCAAGATATGAATAGTAATGTTTGCTAGAAAATATTGGTTGAATAAAGCTCTCCTTGCGACGTTTCGAATGAATTCAGGGTTGAAAATCTGATACGTTGAGTGATCCTTTTTACCACATGAGATTTGATCGAATTTGAAAATACATGAATCATACTGGAAAATAGGGATAGAATTTAGAATAGAATTCGGAGAATTATTGGGAGATATCTCGGAATATAAAATACAATTCTATCTCTCTTCGTTCCTGTACTTTGCTGCATTGATACTTATGAAACAATTGTCCAAGTTTTCTAGGTATCTTCCCTGCTCTCTAAAATCTTTGGAGTGAGATTTCACTCTTTAGCCAGCCGGAAGTGAGCCTGTCGAACTTTCGAGTGAAATTTCCACTCTTTCACAGTGATATCCTGAGGTTTGAGGTTAGAAATTCACAACCACTTCGACGCTAGAGTGAATTTTTCACTCTAAAAGAGTGAGAGGTCACTCGAAACGAGTGAAAATTCCACTCGAAGCGGACAGGTTCACTTCTGACACTTAGTGGAGTGAAACGTGCGATTTTTCACTCTTTCAGATTTAGAGAGTGGGGAAAAAAAATGTCACTGAACAACTTTGGAAAACCTTTTGGAAATTCTGAAGAACTCACGCTTATCGCGCAATTTTGTCCACTGAAAATTTTCCTCAATTTCTCTGGAAATCAATGCTGGAATTCTCCGAAAAATCCCTGGGAATGTCAGTGATTTCCAGTGAAATTTTTCCCACCAGGGTCAAACTTCTCTCGCGTCTAAAAGATATTTGAAGGTATCTCAATGATTTATTAGGAAATATTTTTGAAAATGTCTTTCAAAGCATCTTATCCACTGAGACAAAGAGTCTAGTTGAATATTTAACAGCTAGGGAGTTTAGTCACTCTTTCTTAGGAATTAAGTCACCTATCTCTCAGTGCAGAAATCTTCTAGAAATGAGAAATTTCAAAGATACATTTTGATGTACCGTAAGACTATTCACGACTTCCCGAAAGAGATCTTGAACCGGAAAATGCTGTGTGAGTATAACCGTCTGATACTGATATCTGTTGGGTAGTCATAGGAACGCGTAACAGCAAATCATCATCTTTTGACAAAATATATTCCATTGAACAAATATATATATATACCCTCCACGTCACGGGAAATGTGAATCCCTCAAAACATCCAATCGAAATAAACGTATCGAAGAATCGCAGATACTGAAAAATCTCCCTTCCTTTCGAAATTTCGATTCTGATTGCGTTTATTATATACTTCACCACGAAGTTCCTTTTTCAATCAAAACGCAAATCGAACTTATGCAATACTTCGAAACCTAATAACAAACGAAATGATATTTCCACATATTTTCAATACAACAATCTTTTGATGTAATTTATCCTGTACGAGTACAAAATGAAATAAAATATTGACATTTGAAAGACTTGGTTGCCCAATAAAGAATGAGTTCACGACTGTTCCAATATTACAGGCAGAGGAAAAGTAATACCGACTTCAAAATCATTCCATCGCTCTTGAATTCTTTCATTTTTAGACGTATGATGCTGTGCATGTGTATACCACGCTTCATATATCGCTGTTTTTCATTTGTTCCGATGGTTGGAAAAAAAGTATCTCGATCAATATTTTCCTGGGAATTTGGAATAGTTCGATGGTGTATGAACATTCTAGTGGTACTCCACAAGAATACCACAATATTTCGATGTGTCAGAGGTAAAGTAAAGAAGAGGAGATCATTTAATATTTGTATATCCACATGTTCAAAGGAATGGAAGATTAAAACACGTTTCTACAATACCAAATATTACACTGTCCAAATTTTCGCGAAACGAAACATCGAATGTTGTGTCGCACGTGTGTCGGTTTTCGGAATCGTTCTTTAATGATCACAATATACATTCTCATATCACATACCATCTTTTGTCACCGAACGTGATATTCCATGGGTAGTGCTCGTATCCCATTATCAGAGTCAAAAACTTGAAACATCTCGCTGTCTCTTGAGGAAGAGAATCACAGGAAAGAGACGTATATCACTCCCTTCCTCAGTCTCTTTCATCCCCTACTCGTTTTCTTCTCGAGGCACGGAGTGATAAAAAAAAATTCCTCACGGTCGCATAATATCATAATAACTATGTAAATCAGACCGTCCCATTCTCCAGTATATCAAGCGGGAACTCATACAAACAGAAAATGATCCGACATTTTCATGCTAAGACCTTTACACAATGTACCTCTATATATACCTTGTGGGCTTATACTGAACTCCGATAACGAGTTCAGAGTTTACAGGAGAGAAAAAACAACAACCCTCAAGCAATTCGAAGGAGGGAATGATTATTCAATTACCTATACTTTCTTATGAACATTAGATGATCCGACAAATTGAGTAACGATTATGCGGATACAAATATACATATTTACACCATCAACTGAGAAGACTCGTTTCAAAGGATCATTATATCGTAACGGAGTGGAGAATTCATATGAGATGAGGTGTCAGTGTATTCTAAATTGTGCATGATGTTCAATAGTGCAGATCCCGTATTGTTATCACAAGAGCCATGTGATATCACCCCAAGGCAGTTATATCGCCATTCGAAGTGAAAATTCATCTTCCGTTGAATATTTGAGATAAAGTCATTCGGGGAAATGTCTTGCAAATACTTCCCACATGCCACTAACACCTGTCTATTGGTATAGTTCATCGTTTAATGGAAGATAAAAAAGGATTCTCGAACTATTTCGAAAAGAGAATTTTTTATTTCCAACTCATTTCCGTTTCACACAAATTCATTCGAATCGATTCGATATATTTTATACAGAAAAACTGGACCATTTATTTCAAGATCAGCTGAGGAAAGAAATTTTTACATAGTGATTTTAAATACTAATGGGGTCTAGAATTTCACAATAATTCTTCGATGAACTCACGTGAACCCTCATGAAGTTTGGAATAGTTTGATAAATATTTTGGAGAATCCACTCAAATTCGAGGTGAAAAATCCACAATGAGTCTAAGTGTGGTCTTCACTTTCATAGCAATTGAAGAAATTACTCTACCGATGGTAATCTTTCGCTACCAGCTTTTTGTGGAATCGATTCCGCAACAATAGAATTCGGGAATTGGTTGAAGCGACACTGAATGGATGAAAATAAAATTACTTTCCAATCATTTTGTTTGGGCATGAGCATGGAACCCAAAGGAGACAAAATGTCGATTGACTTATGTTTTAAGTTACAGATAATTCTTATAATTTTGTCTTGCAACCAGGTAATGTAACCCAGAGCTAACTAAACAAAATCTTGCTTTTTGTTTGAAAATTTATGTCGATACTTGTATGGGATAGGAAATCGTCATTAACAGATTCAAAGTATGAGGATTGCATTCGCAGAATCCAAATGCTATCGAGTCCTTAAAATGTCTTGGCAAGAAGAGAGATATCGTGAACTGGACATCACTGGTACAAACTTTTCAAATACATATTTTGCAGCAAGAAGATACTGTAGTTCCAGAACTACATGAAGAATAAAAAAATAGATCATTATTCGATTAATCAATCGACCAAAACGCCATAATCCATGAACTCAGGAATTACAGAAAGGAGAATCGATTTACAGTTGGAGAAGTTTCTGGAACAGAGAATCAAGAAATAGAAAATAAAAATCTAGTGGAAGAAGTTTTTTTACAGGTGCTTCCTCAAACTATTTCATTATGAATATACCAATTGTGTTTGAAAAGTCGATGCGTATTTCGCTGGAGATTTTCTGACCAGTTTTGAGTATCTAGTGGCACGGAGAGAGCTTCCGTTAGATGTTTTCTCCGACAATGGAGTGAATTTCCTTGATGCGGAGAAGGAACTCGTTTGCATTTCAAACCACGACTCACTCTCCGTCAGTGAACGATTACATAGTTGATAACTCGATTTGCTTGCATTTCATTTCCTTTGGGGCTGGTGCTCCGCATTTTGGTGGATTGTGGGAGTCGGATGTTAAGAGTGTTAAGTATCATTTGCAATGGGTGCATGCGAATATTCGGATTTTTCGAGTATTTTTTAGTGGATTACTTATCGAATCCAGTACCTTCTTCTGCTCAAAAGTTTAGAGCACCTTAAATCCTTCGAGATACTCGAAATTTGTCGAGCTATTCGAAGTTCTTTGAGTATTTCGTGAATTTTTTCAGAATCACTACATTTTTCGAAATTTATCGAATACTCGGAAGGTGTCGAGTACTTGACTCGACTCGAAAACATCACTACTCGCACACCCCTAATCCACGGCAAATTTTGAGATCTACGGTACTTACCAAGAAAGATCTCTTCACATTTTTTTGTAAGCCTGAAACGTATCCCAGCTAGAGGAAAGTTTATCAGAGAATTCCCTCCGAAATCTACTTGTATTCTTGACTTTTGAGGTAGTACTTGATGAATTCTTCAATGATTCTTCTTCTAGGTGGCCAACGGCAGGCTAATAGCTCTGCTTCGTGATGATATTGAGTCTTTGAAGGCACCTATAACTAGTCGTTCTCTGCTTGGATTAAGTCTAAATTCGCCATTCGTATTTTCAGTGTTGGATTCCAGAAGAAATGAATTGTTGCTGTGGTGAATCATTCAACAAGTAACGAAGTAGTTCTGGAAACTCTGGTCTACTGACTACATGAGTATCCTGATGAAAAATGATGTGAACGAGAATTAACCAATGACCAGCTATTTTTGGTGCCATTCACCCGTGAATCAGCTCGTGATGATGAGTGTTTTTTAAAACCACAATGTAACACTCAAATAGCCATTTCCTGACTGATACTACAGATCAGATACTGCTGCGCATGTTGGTCAGTAATTAATTTTGTTTGGGGAACGAATAATCCCAATCAGAAAAATCCGAATTATACCAATGTTGACAACAGGTGCAGTACAGTGCAAGTATTGGTTCTCAAACACTTGGCTAACACGTACGAGATGAGTGCTGGATACATAGAAATCAAGTCCTATGCTTGTACTGGTGAACCAGTACTGCGAGCTTAATTTCGGCCAGGTACTGATCCAGTACGGGCACTGCACTCATTGCGAATAATAGTATCAGCACCACATCCCCAGTACAGAAAGCGTTATCATCCCAGACAAATGCCACTACCCTGCCAGTCTTGGCCAGTACTGGTGCAGTATTGCGCCTATTGTAAATTTTGGGTTGGGATGACGGTGGTTCGTCCTATTTCAATGAACTAATTATGGTTGACAATTATCCAACTCTTTTTGTTAATCAACTAGCAATCCGCTCAATATATATAACCTATAATCCACATTTCATGGGTATTACTCATCTAATTCAAGGGTGGATACTTTACGCTAGTCTACACTGTTGACTAGTACACTTCTAAATTTAATTTCCAATTCTTGGTGATTGTATTAGGAATTCAATGACATGTAATTGAATTTTCAATTTTTGCTATATTATATCACTCATATCAGTACAATTTTGTAACTGAATCTTCTTCAAATTTAATTGAAATTTCAAGAACGTTTTCAATTACGTAAGTGGAAATTGCTTCCATCACATGTAATTGAAGCTCCATGCAGAAATTTTTAACAGTGATCCAACTTAGATTTGGAAAAGGTGAGTCCTTGTTATGTCTAGGTTTTGAGAAACAGCTTTCGAATGATTCGATGAGCCAAAAACTGATCATTCTTTCTACCAGGCAGAATATACACTGTGAAAAATATACTTCCTAAACTGCCAAAGAAGTTTGGCAGTTTTTTACACAAACTTTTTTTGTAAATTACCAAACAAAAGTTCGTAAACATTCAAAAAATTTTGTGATTTCACGAAGATTTTTGAAAACTCACAAACTTTTGTTTGGCAATTTACAAAAAAGGTTCGGAAATTATTTTTCCAAACCAAGTTTGTAAATTTCCAAGCATTTTTGTTTGGAATTCAACAAATTTTTTTGACAGTGTACACAAACTGAAACAAATAAGAATACCACCAATATTCAAAGCATTTCTGCAAGGAACATAGAGATAAGGAGCCTGCTTACACTCGACGTGTAAGGGGAGGAAAAACATGAAGCTCTGGTGTTCATTCAACCATGCGTAGTTGTGTTAACTACAGAATGGAATGAGTCAAGGACGTTTGCATTAGAACGGATTTAACTATCGTGCGTACAAGGAGTAAAATGCAGATTGGAAATATAGTAATCTTCAACAGAAAATCGGAGAATATTCCTTGAAATCTAAGAATATTTTTTAAATTCGTAATAAAGATAAAACGATTCACATTTCTGTTGAATTTTACTGGAAGGAAAATGAAAAATTATCAATATTCAAAAAACAATAGAAAGAAATATGAATTTTCCGAAATTCACGCATGTAATTTTACGAAGTGACTAACAAAATTTCTAAATTTTATTATTTAATTTGTGAAATTTCATGCGCGACTTTTGAAAAGTTGATATTTTTCCTGTTATTTATTAAGGAAGTTCTCCGGGAGAATTCAGCATCAAATTAAAAGAATTATTGTCAAGCAGAGCACCAAGGTTGAAGGGATTCGATAATCATATTCGTTGGGACTTATATTCTTATTTATGATAAAAAAAGAACCAACTCGAAGTATAAATAAACATCCTTGTAACAACAACGCGAAATTTGACATGGTTTTTTTCTGAAAAAATGTTTATTTTTCATCCGTTTATGACTTATAAGGGCTCGTTTTGTTCCTTGTGAGATTTAAAAAACCTTTACCATGGAGACTTTTTTATATGAGTCATCATGACACTGTCACACGCTTTTGTTTATCAATAGTAAAATACATTCTCATAAAAATTTTATCTTCATTACAAATTCAAGAAATATTCTCCGATTTCCTATTGAAAATTACTATATTTTCGAACCGGATTTTTCTCCGTGTAGTTGTGTTCACTATTTTTTTCTCTCAGCTCACGTGACAAGTTCCTATCCACTCGACGTATGAGATTGTTTTACTAATTATGCTTGGATAATGTGATAAGCTCTACCATATCAATCTGTTTTCACGCGGGTTTACATGTACCCCCATGCTATTCAAAAGCATTCACGCACGTTGATTAAATCGAACGTTTACGGATTACTAATCAGCATACCGTTGAAGTTTGAATTGTTTACGGGAGCGAGTTTATAGTCCAATACAAGAATACCGAATCTCTGATTTTTCTAATAACATGTTCAACACGTGATATTCTAATTAAGAGAATTTATTTTGAAACCCTCTTATCAATTTCGAATTAGATTGTGTCTTATTTCATTTGAAATCTCTCTCGATAAACGATTCAAATTCCAGCGACATTTATTGGTCATCACACTCAGAGAAAAATCTGGTTCTCTTAAGCAGGCGACGTACACGGAGAAAAATGGAACTCGAAAATATAATAAATTTTATAAAAATCTGAGACTTTTTATTAGTTTTTAAGTAAACCAGAAACTATAAGGTTTAGAAAATGGATTTTTACTAAAAAATATTAAAGATTATGAATACAAAGTGGAAAGTAATAAACACGGTTGAAAATCAAAATGCTGAACAGCTAAATTTTACTATGGACTTTATAAAATTCAACATTCAGCCTTCTGAATTTCAATCGTACCCTTTATTTTTTGTACAGCATTCATAATCTTTGGTATTTGTATGTAAAAATCCATTTTCTCAACCTTATCGTTTCTGGTCTATTAAAAAACTAAGAAAAAGTCTCAGATTTTCATGAAAAATTATTATATCCTCGAGTTCCATTTTTCTCCGTGTAGTTGATTTTGTCTTTGACCATTCTGTCTGGTTGCCACAACCAGATTCACGTGATTTTGTTTTGTTTCCCTGCCCCAGGAGAACACGAACCTTCAGGAACGTTCGATGAACGTTCCTGAAGGTTTGTGTTCTCTTGGGGTGGTTATCATAACCAGATTTCAGGTCACCGCAACCAAAAGTCCTCAACCATGGTTGCATGCAAGCATGTAAGGATGATTCCTGTGACCATGTCACTTTTTTCTCAGTGCAAAGTTTCATAAAATCCAATAGGAGCTTAATAATTTCCGTTATAAAAAGTATCGATACTAATAAAATACCGCCCATCAATACTTACACGAGTCTCGCTCGTAAAACCATTCTAACTTCGTTCTCAATCATTCTCTGTCGTCATCGTTTTACGATCACACAAAGGGAATTTCACTGCCAATATCCAATTCAGAATACGTTTACTTTTCAATGTTCTAAACGATATATTATATCTCATAACTTTTGCATGACCATGTGTCACAAGTTGAAGAATTGACGACGTATCTACTGCTTCTTCCATCTGCGAGGGAGTGAATCAGAAGCTTCCTTCTAATCCGTTCAAGTCACAAGGTGATGGATTGGAGTTTGACAACCTTGAACCAGTGACTTCAAAACGTGGGCGCTGGAGCTCCCTCTCATTCAGCCCTCAGGGGCTACTATAGTTTCATCTGGAGTTTATGTGGGAAGAGGAGAATTATTGAACTACAGTAGTGTAGTCTTGTCTTCTTCACAGGCACACGCGGAATAAGTCGGTGATAGGTTTCAAGGGTTCCATGATGGGGGCGATAATTTTCATGTTTTGGAATCACTGGCTTGATCACATCGACCTTGTCATTTGTATCTCTTATGTGGAACCTACATAGCTCCACGAAGATACATTGTAAGGAGAAAACTTCGGAGCACGAGGATAGTTTACGTGCTCAAAATCAATTCCAAGGATCAAATACCCGATCTAGACTCACAGAATGCACGAAATCATACTGACACATCTATATTGTTAGAAATTTCTGCATGAGCTCCAATTACATGTGATGGGAGCAATTTCCACTCACGTGATTGAAAAAGGTCTTGAAATTTCAATCACAATTGAATGAAACTGTACTATTATGGGTAATATAATATGGCAAAAATCAATTGTTGTCGCGAAGACTAATGCTGATTCACATGTATATATGTGCAGTAATTATTATTGCGCTGAAGTAAAACTATCAGGATACTCTCTAACTAACGACACTGGCACAATATTAATTATTAAACTGTCTAATAATGCGCTTGATATGAATCAAAGTTGTTCAGTACATTAACAATCTCTCTTATAATAAACAGAGCATTCCGTTTACACTTGGATGATTCATGCGCAAGACATTAATAGCTCTTATTCAAAATTTTCCGTGTGAGTAACATTGAAACAATCCACTTGAAAGTACTTCCTTCGAGGTGAGTTATTTCGTATCATCAAAAATGAAAATAAATACAAAAGAGATCTTTATCTCATGCAATTCCAACTAGGGGAATAGAGTGTTCTTTTGATTATTCGTGAGTTCGATTGTTCAGTTTATTTCCAATTACTTCCGTATTCTCTGAATCAATTTATTCTGAAGTACTAACATTTCATGGTATATGTATATTTCATCCAATGAATATATTAGAGCGAGTGAATTTCATTTGTATCCTCGCCGAATCGATTGAGTAACTTTATATATTGATAATTTTCGAACCTTCGAAACATAGTTACATTTCTCAAGCTTCTGATATTGGAGTTCTCAATTTTTAGGAAACCCACGTATCCAGTCTACTGGATTTTGGTTTAATTTCAGAATAAGAATTTTGTTATATATGATTTTCAAAAACTTCTTGAATATAGTTGGTTGCGAACTACAAATGAATCCCTAAACAATTTGATAGAAATCCGATAAAAAGATGCCAAAATTTGATGGAAATTGCAAAGAACCTTCATGGAAACACCCACTGATGTGGAAATTTGAACCGGCCCACATTCTCTGAGTCAGGGCCAGTACTAACCCGGTTTACATTTCCACATTTACTTGAATATGAACCTATAAGATATTTCATTGCATCGAATGAAATTTTACTTTCAAATAAATTTGATTTGTTCATATTTAAATAGTAATTTGGTTGATTCAAACAAAGTTTAGTCAATCCAAATAAATCCAAGTATAAAACTTCCTCGGTGGAGGGTATGATGGATTTATGGGCATGGATAAGGAATATGGATTTCAAGTGCGTTTTCATTCATCGCAAATTCGATAGATATTGTGAGATATAGTTTGTATTTTGTTCGTTTCATAACCAATATAATACTCTCAAAACACTCTTTGTCGGCACTTCAGAAAAACAAAAACTCAATCCTTCATGATGTATGGAATTCGAAAATCAACACAAATCCATGTTTGTTATTTGATCAAATCACAGTTCTGTGAATTCCATATTCCATTGTATCGAATTGGTTATTGGAATAATACTGTGAATAATTTCAAATTCTGTTGTTTGATTACCAACTGGTATCCATGATTCATTACCTATCATATGAATACAACAATCGTAACAAGCTTATCGATATACAGAAAATGTTTCTAGGTATGAAACATTCCACATCAATAATAGAATTGATCAATCGATATTGTGTTATACTGGCCAATGTATTCCTTTAAGACCGTTCATCTCACTGTAGATAGAAACATTGGGAGAAGTGATGTTACTCTGATACGTGCTTCGAGAATCGTGAGGGATAAAGAAGATTTGAAATCAATTACGTATGTATTAGAAAATTGCGAAGACTCCGTACGAAGGTGTATTTGCTCTCTATTTCACCACGATTTCGTCAGCGGAAGTGGTGTAAGGGGGGATAATTCGATTTCATCACTACCAGGATTATTTCACCTCTCTATTTTTAGCTTGAGTGAGAGTTCTAAAAGATTTTCCCACGTCGCAAAGGTACTGGAGTTGTAATGTTTGATGAAATTTTATGGAATGTGAGAATGCTAGGAAATGGTCACATTTTCATGAGTATTCCCATATGAAAGTGCATCGTTTTTCACTCATTTTTAAATTTATCGAATGTATATTGGATAGAAGCAATGATAGTTAGTCTGATCTTTCACTGCTTATATTCTCATAATACTTACAATCCGATAATTACATTCATTTTAAAATCATAAAAATTCGAGTAGGAGTCTGGATGAAGATATCGTATATCGCTGTTTCATCTGTGAACCGAACATTCGAATCAATGATTTCATCATAGTCCAGTTGAAAGGGAAAAATTCCGCAACTTTCAATATTCAAATTCTTTTCGTATGACACAGTGAGGATTTCCAAAGAGTTCTAGAATTTATTTCAACCATGCTTGATGCGTATGTTTTTCTGAAAATGTATATCATGATATATGACATATTTTTTCCATCAGAATTAAACGAGTATTTCTCTGGAGGAAGAATTATTTTATTTTCCGCGTTTTTCTCTCATCCCTCTTATCCAGATCGATATGTCGGGATAAAATTTTATCGAGACAATACGAATGATGAGAGCGGATTTCGTACTTGAATTTCGACCACATGGATGCTGAGAAGCTTTTCACAGATTCATTTGGCAATATTTGTTAATATCAGAGATTGTTGTAATGCGGCATTCTTCGATATTCCTCACTGTAAAGAAAATTTCATGCACCCGTTGAGTAAACAATCTTCGATACGGCTTGAATACATTTCTATTTTCACTCGTCATTTCAATTTATGTATCAAATACAACCAATGCAACAGATATCTCAGCATACATACCAATATATAATTCAATACACAAAACCAGTGTTCACAAAATCATTGAATCATGTTGAACAATCAAATATTGTTTCTCGTGAAACTCGGAAATTTCCAAGATGAAAAGACGAGAAGTTCAACTGATTGACGTCTCCTCGTGGAGGTACAGTAACGAATGAGTCGTCAGTGGATGAAGATCACGGAAGTTCTTTGAAGAGAATGTTAATGAGATAATACCGCGAATCGTAACATTATCCCGAAAGTATGTGAGGAACATGGCAACATCAATCACTTGTCAATCATTACATGATAAAAACTCAAACTCATCACAATACAAAAGGGGAATTTCAAGTTTGTGAGAACTCAAAATGATTCATATAAAAACATTCAAAAAAGTTGGAAGAATATTCCTTATTTAAACTACTGAATGACTTATGAATTCTCCCTGACTTTCAATCGATATTTCGTGTTTCGCTTCTCTCACTCTCAGATAAATTCATTTTGATTTCAACGATAAAAGTTGCACATGTGTTCCAATCCATGCTTTAGTGGATTTTATGTGATAAAGTGTACCATTATTGATACTCGCAGTATTATTATCTCTTTGAGAGCTCACAGAATTTGGATTAATGAAATTACGATTAAGAGGTTGATAGCGCATTATCAACACGTTGTATACATAAAAAAAAAGTATGAGACCACTAATGTTTCTGAGAAGAAAAAATCACAATGTTCAAAATGATTCGAATGAACGAATATTATTGTACTTTCAGCTACAGCTAATAATCAGTTCAAATTGTATCATCTGATAAGCTTACCGAACAATGAAGTGCACAACACCCGTGTTTGATCGCGTGACAGTGGTACCGCATGTTCTTCGAAGAACAAGACTTGTTCAGCTGAAAGTCCACTCCACTCTTGTTCTTCAGATTTCAGCTACTTTAGTATAGATGAATGTTCGAAACCGTGCAAAGAGAAAAAATCCTGAGTAACTTTTAAAAAATCGAATAAACGTCAAAATACAAGAAACGTTGAAGATTACGATGAATACACAAGATTCCCTTGCACTGTCAGAAATATCTGGAAGTTTTTTTCCATCACGTACATTAATTCAGGTTCATACACATTCTGCATTACATTTAATGCACAAAAATGTGAAGAAACTATAGAATATGACATGGTTTACATTGGATTTAATGTAAAATGTGTATAAAAATAAATTCATGCAAGTACTTGAAGAAAAACATTGCACAACATTGAAGTACAATACTTCTCAACACGTGAGAAAATTTTGAATGAAATCAATGCAATGAAATCTTTGTAATACCTTTTAAGTCTGAGTTGCATGCACTCAAATACCAAACACATTTTCCTCGTTTAATGTCAGAATAATGTGCTGGTGAATTGATTGCGTTGGGAGATTCGTTACATAAATTGTGTTTCTGGGAAATGTATTAATCGAGAGCTTGTATTAATATATGAGACCAATGATTATGCAATACGCATTTATCGCCAGGGGAGGAATACAACCTGACGAAGAAAGCATAAGAAGATTGAAGACATAATATTCATTTCCAAGACTTTCAATAAACACTTTGTTATATTTCCCCTACCACACGAACGCTTTCCAACGTTCTATTCAAGTCGACAATAATTCCTATCGATAGCTATTGTTCCACGAACTGAAACTCCCTTTCGAATTCGTAGAGTTTTCGTTTGAATTACAAACTTGCTGGAATGAATTTTTCTCTTGATTTCAGTCCAAAAACTTCCTCTGAAAACATTTACACTAGCTCTAATGTTTGTTCTACTGTCTAAGTATGTCACAAGAAACTAATGAAACCCAATCTGAAGTTTGTTCGGAATTTAAAAATGTATGAAGTTCAGCTGATCCATAGAATCCCTTAACAAGAGTTGGTGTTATGAAAGTTGCACCTTTTCATCAACATTTTGATCGATCTGGAAAGAAATTACATTGTAAAAAGTGAGTGAGAGATTCTCCCCCAAAAAATGGGGACAACAAAGTTCCTCTATGAATAGAGAACTATTGACTGTGATTTGAGGGACTTTTCCTTCAATTATGAAAGGTTCAGCAACCAAATTTCCCCACAATCGGAGGGCGGGACCTACCATTCAAGGATAAAAAATAATTTGTTCAGTTTAGTCTGCTTTTTTTCAGTATAGTTACTGATTTGATTTGGTTTTCTGAAGCATGTCATTGTTTAATAATAATTATTCGTTATAGCTCTCATTACAATTCTAAAATATATGAGTTGAATGGTGGATTGCGATTTTAAGATTGTTCCTATGTAGACTCATGATTTCTATGATAACTTTGAACCATTCATCAACAATTCTGAACGTTCTCTTCGCCACCGTACAACAAGAAATCATGAAAGTGGAATAAAATATTGATTATCTTCAAATCAAGCCCTATTTCATGGCAAACGAAATGACTCGATCCTGCACGGAGTAAAAATTAATGGGTTCCAATTTGAACTTTGGATATCTTGCTATAAAATCACTTTAAAATATTTTTTCCAACTATCACTACATAACTTTCACTTCACTCTTTCCCGAGTAAAATTGTATGAACATCTATATAGTGTACGTTACGAGGAACGTTATGGATATGTAATGTTTGCTGTGAGGACCAGCAGACCAATGCTTTTAGTGCTGAAGTACGTAGCATTCCCTGAGAAAACTGGGGAAGGTGTGTTCAACTAAAGCCTCTACGTATAGGAGGGATGTAGAGTGGAAAATATATAACTCCGAATAAAGGGATATTCTGTCAGTCTATCGTTGCCCTGTATATGCATAATCGAATATCAAGTTTCGAATATCATAAAACCATAACTGATTGTTATAATTCAGAATTCATCGAAGGAATTCACCAGAAGTTCTTTACACTCAGTTCGATTCATAAAGTACAATATTCATGCGTTTATTAAATTAGCAACTGATGAGCGGTTCCGATTCTTCTTTCTCAGTTGAAAATTTTCGAAGCATCGATGAAACTTTGGTCCATGATATTTATTTCAAACCACGAATAATATTGAAGAAGCAAACGTGGTCGAATATACTCTGATATAATTTAACAGGAACCACCGTGTGTTATTCACAAAAATCATCGCAGAATGATTCTCTCCTGCTGTCGTCCTTTGAAGTATCATTATGGAATCATTGATAAAAAGGTTTTAATTCGTCGTAAGCTGAATCGGAAACGAGGTATCAGCTTTTTAGTCGGAAACGCTTGAGGATAAAATTTTGACTATCAAATATTATCAAAAGTTCCCAGAATTCATATGAAAATTGATTATATGTGCAAAAGACATTGTGTACATTAAAGCATTGAAAATGATATACATTCTCGGGATATGAGAGGTTGTAGAATCAGAATTGGAATGACGAATTTTTTATGTAAATGTAATTATTTCACTCGAGTGTTCTTTTCCCTACACCACACGATTCATAATTCATGTACAAAGTGAGCAAAATTAACATATTTTTTCATATGAATAAATTTTCACTTTGCAAATGGTGTCTAGAGTATTATGATTCTTCAGATTTTTAATACTTGCGATTTGTAGTGACTGCAAAATGCTATGGTTGAATCATTCGAATCGTTACAGATCATTTATCGCAAATATTATTTATGAAAAATAAATGTTGATTTTCAATTGAAAATTCGATTCTTATAGAAACTTATGAATGAGCTTACAACATTTGGTGAGATAATTTTTTCGTGTTTTAAACATTCGTAAAAAGCATCTTTGTATATTGTGAATAGGTTTCTTGAATACGTGGTGTATCTGTCAAGATATTTATATACACGTTTCATATACTAATGAAGATATCAATGTATGATATCTCACAAAGGAAAGTTTGAAACATACGAATAACTCATACAAACCAAAATTGAATATATTCATTTGATTAATGACATGTTTACAAGTATCAACAGTAGGCTGTGAAATAGTAAATGGTCATACATTATTCGCTCCACAGCGGACAGTAGGCGATGAATGAATGATGGGATATGAAATATGATACTTTGAACCATAATTGAATATACCGTTATTACAAGTACGTATCCATGCCCAACTAAAAGAGGATTTTCTCTCTTTCGTATCTTGCGAATCTCTTCAACATCGTAAAGTAAAAGATTCTATCAATTCTGAATATGACAACCGCAAATCGATCGAAGTTTATTTTCAAGTCTCTTGCATGCAAATATTTTTGCACCGTAGATATACCTGTATACGGTTCGAGATGTAACAAACATCCCTCGATTTTCAAATACAGAACTTCATATCGTGAGATATTGACAACCAATAAGAGAAAGAAACATCGTATACAAATTTTATTCAGTTTAATTAGCATATTATTCTCTTGAATGGTGCGCATAACATGAAAAATTCAACTTCATAGAAATCATATTCGTTGCAGCACGAGAAAAGAAATGTTCCTTCAATCTTCCGATGACTTAAGAAAAAAACCAGAAGAAAAAATTCATTTTCTTCGGTTACGAGTCTCCAAACAGCGAGATGCGGGAGAGTTTGAGCTTCAAAGATAGAAGCTCAAAAGATCCCATTTGCCAAAAATACACTGTGAAGATCTGTAATACCTTAGCATAGCATAGAAACCTTTCATTTATTCCCGATGAGGGAAGTGAAGGGACGTAATACGTTATATGGAATTGTCACAGATCCTCTCGGCTGTTCCATTAATGGATGCCATGAATAGTAAAAACGGAATAGGAGAAAATTCACCGGGTTGAATATAAGGTGGATTTTCTTGATTTACAAGACACCGAGTAGTTGACGCACTACTTTTCAATTATTCTTGTGTCAGGTCGTATTTGTTATTTATGTAGATTGGATGAAGATAAAAATATCAATAGCAATGCCATTTATCAAGTGATTTATATAAGAAGATTACATTAAGTGTATTTGAGATGATCAAGAATCAGAATATAATCTGTACCTTGCGGGAAAAGGGAGATTGAAATGAATTAGTGAAATTCAATCGAGTTAGATGCGTTTTCTTGTCTCAAAGTTTTCGATTGAGAAAGACTGAAATCATTCTACTCTCGAAATATAGAACGATTGAAACCAGTGCTCTTATTTCACATGAATTCATAATAGTGAATTCATACGGACTCAATGTCGTGTTTAATTGCAATGAATGAGAGCGAATTATAACGTGAATCCACATATTCAACATGAATTCCATGGGCATTCGCTGTGAATCGGAAAGGATGAATGAGAATCTGTAGACAAACTACAAAAATTGAAATGAATTGAGAGAAATTAAAATGGATTGAGATTAATTAAACTTCAATTTTGATGAATCCTTTTCAATAGTTTTTCTTTATACCCATGTGAGCATGAACTTAGAACCAATTGTCGGCCAATGTTCGCTCAAGTTTCAAAGCTCGGGCTTCGATCGGACTGAAGTTGGACCAATATTTATGCTCACACACTGAGAAAAAAAATGGAGTGAGCTCAACTTAAGCGTGTATTTGGACTGTATATAGTTACCACGAAGGAATTGTATTTGAACTAAACATAATTTCGTTGAGGCAATCACAAAAAATCACGCTGATGTCGTTCAGCCAACTACACCACACTGTTATAGTATCATCAACGTTCATTTTGTTCAAACATCAATGTCATTCACTGGAGTTATCGTTGTAGTTGAATCAATTCATTTCGTTAGTTGAAACAATTGTGGGAGAAATGTAATTGAACGCATTTTCAGTTGTAATAAAGAAATAATTATTTGAAAATCACCTGATCAGAGATGGTAGAATACAGGGTATGTAGTACATTAACAACTTTTGCAAGAGCAAAATGCGAAGCGCGCTGTAGAGAAACGGTTAGCACGGTAGTGTCTCAGATAGGTAGGTAAACTCAAGATAGGTAGGTTCGATTCCCCTCAAATGAGATTTGATATATACACTTACCGGTATCATCATGGTGAGATATCGAAGCATTTCAGAGATTGAACAGTAAACGAATGAAGATTAACTTTTTGATTTACACAGTTTTTAAATAAATATATTTATGATTTGAAATGAAATAGTCTTGCATTAAACATCTTGTAACCTTGAACGGATTCTTCTATTGAGTTGATTGGAATAATTATTGAATCTAATGAAATACGGTACAATTGATTGTAATAAGTATCATTTTTATGTGAAAAATGATGTATTTGATCAAATTACCATTTAGTTCTGTCAACTACATCTGTAGTTGATGGAAATCAATCTTTACAAACATACGATGTAGTCGACGGAACTATTCCGTGAGATTCGCCGTATTTAATCCCACGATGTAGTTGAAAGAACTAAACCGTCTTTGAGTTCACAATCTTTTTTTCTCAGTGCATGGATAGCGGGGTGTATATAGATGATTGACATTTGTTCAGGAATTAATTTATTTATTCAAAGAATATTTATGGAAGATTAAAAAGAGAGTACGTTTGCGAAAGGGAGTGTCATTTTACACTCCAAAATACGCGAATCTGCACAGAGAAAAAGGAATTTGCTATGGCAGCCAAATCTACTTTTGCTGGGTTCCTTTTGCCAGAGCAGCAAACTTTTTGCTGTGACAGCAAACTTTTAGCTGTGGCAGCAAAAACTGTTTGCTATCCCGGTAAAATTTTTTTGATATTCTGTATATAATACTGAAAATTTGCTGGCGGAACAAACATTTTTTGCTGCCACAGCTAAAAAATTGCTGTCGTAGCTAACACGATTGCTGTTATAGCAAATTTTCAGCTAGGTCAGCAAAAAATTTTGCTATTCTATATATAATACCTCGATTTGCTGCGTCAGCAAATGTTTTCTCTCCGTGTGTACATTTGCATTCAACTCTTATGACACTTCGTGAGATCAATGGAACTTTATTTCCACCAGGGTTATCATGAATTCCATCGATTTCATATGAATTCTGTAATTATGGATTTCAAAAAGTTCTAATTTACACATGATGATCTATTTTATTCGGTTCGAATGGACCATATGGACATCGACATATTCGAATATCGAGCACAATGCACCTGCTAGTATGGACTCTGAGGGTTTAATAGTCTTGAAATCTGATAGTTTCGATAAAATCGTGTGGATAAAATTTCAGTTGTATTGAAAAAGGATGGAACTTCAACGAAGTGAGTATTTTCCTGTGTACTTCTATTATATTTTTGAACTTCTATCATGTAAGTGGAGTTGATGTTCGAGAATGTTAAGAACTTTGAAACAATAAAATTCAGCTCCTTACCGTATATGAATATCATTTATTTCCTTTTAATATTGAGACATGGAGAGAAATTTGTCTGAATCCCTCTTCAAATAAGAGAAAAATAAATTTAAAAAAATTTTCCCACTCACAGAAATGTTTCCTTATGGTAACAAAAATGTCATTATTATGAGAAAATTCTGTTCTCAACATAGGGTCAATCTCAATTATTCTTGTGATGAGAAAAAAATTCTCTGGCCTCAAGTAAAATTGGATAAATCTTTGCGTTAGAATATTGAATCTTACATCAAGAAAAATATACTGAGAAAAATCTGCATTGTAGAAATCATGTTTCAATATAGTAATGTATTTGACGGTGAAAAATACATTATTTTGGTTATTATTACCATGAGCTAGGTGATAAATACCATCTTTTTGGTGAATCAAACAGAATGTACGGTGAAATTCAACATTGACTACATACTTTTCACTTTTGAAAAGCTGGCTTCAGTTTTCATTATTTGACGGGTGAAAAATATGCGAAATAGAGGTTATTTTCACCTTTCATTGTTCTTAGTGTAGTCTTGAGATCACCATAAGCAATTTTCAAATAAGACTTAAAGATTTTCTTGATGCAATGAATTTTTTATTGAGGGTAATGAAATCTTTCCTGTTATTCAGTCAACATTTTGTATCTTCCGATATGTTTTAGACAAGTTTTATATGCCCTGCATAACACTTTTAGATCAGTTTTAGACCAATTCTTGTTTCAAACTCGTCTGAGAGACATCTAAAAACAAGATATCGCAAGACACAAAATGGTGACTGTGTACAATAATTGAGTTTTTCCCAATAAAATATTGGTGTATCACTTGGGACGGTATCTGGCTGACGGTACACTGGTCGATACTCTTAAACTTTCAAAATATTCGACAAGACGTGGCATTTCTATAATGTATAATAAAGAAAAACCAACAATACAGTGCTTCATTTGATTATCACTGTTTGAAGTTTATAATTATTATTCCACTTCACAACACGATACATTGGAATCGATCTTGAAACCTCTATTACTGACCGATCTGCTGCCAATTAAGGAGAGAGGAGCATATCGTTCAGCGTTACCTCTAGGAATATTCATGTAGTTTCAGCGTAAGAAAATTTTTCTCACCACAAGAAGCGATAGTTCTCACAAGAAATTAAGATTCTTACGTTGAGCAAAAGTCATGAATCATATTTTCTTCTACTGACAATCCGTGATATGATCACTTTTCAAACGAAACCGCTTTTTGATCGGAGAGTATTTGTTTTTGGAGAAGAAAATCGATATCAAGAATAAAATGATGGTAACGGCAAGGAATGATTGCTGTGAGTGCAATGTTGATCCCACTGTACGACCAGCCACTGTTTGATTTGACATTGTTTAAAAGAAACTCCTATGCTACAACTTTTGTTTCCATTACATGTAATTTCTGTTTAATTAGGAATATCTAACAGCGCACACAACGGATTTTTGAGATCATAAATGTCCCTCACTACTGTCATTTATGACGTGTATTTCGAAACACTTGCAAGGGGACATTCCAACGTGAAAAATATTCTTCAGAATCTACAATTGATCGAATCTGCAGGAATGATTGAAATATCACCCCAAAAATCCATGGCAATGACACCCTTCCAATTCCTAACTCCATTGTCTCACTCCACCAAATCTAGAATGTTCAGAATCTGTAATCATTTCTTATAAATTGGAAACCGGTCAGAATGTTGAACATTGAAGAATAAAATACTGAATACGTTTGGATCCAATCATTTGAGACATTTGAATGTGCAAAGTTACTATGAAGAAATAAAAATTGTTATTACTCGATTTCCCGTGCGTTGTTTATTACAGCATAGTATCGCACCTGCAGATTCGAAGGTGCTCTTTCTAAGAGCAATCTCTTCCAATAGAATCGTCAGCACTGAAATGTCCAAGATGGAATTATGATCTCTGATATTTTTTATCGATTGCGGTCTGCATTGGGAGTCCCTAGAAATATTTTTTCCTCGAACTCATCCATTTCCAAAGATTAAAAGTCGTCGGGAAGGTTCCCGACACGACGGATTATTTGTCGAGGGAAATCAAGATAAAGTGAGGTAACTGAATCCAGGAAGTGATTGGGTCATGGGTCTTTTCAAGACGAAATTGTTCAAGTGTTGTAACATCCGAATGTTTATATCTTTGTATGTAAACCTGCGGTAAACGAGTAAATTTTGTCAATATCATTTAATATAATAAGTTTCCTACTATTCAGAATTTGTGCGTTTGATGATATCTCGAGAAATTCATGAAATTGGTGTGCATATTAGAGAGGGGGAACGAAAAATTCATTATGATTCAATCATTTAGAAAATTTGTAATGATTTGAGTTTGATAAGAATTCATTACTGTACATGTGGACATTTTTCCGGGTGTCTTGTATTGAGTTTGGGCTCTGTACGTACGGATATTAGGTGCATCCAAGTACAGGTCGCGTAGGGCCTCACCAGATTTTCCACATTCTCCCAAAGATCCCAATTCAAAGATGTATGAATGCAACTCACTTGGAGCCTTGTTCATGACCAACATTTTCCCTATCACGAAAATATTGATGGGCTCAATTTGAATCGACATACAGCTTCGCTATGCTTTCCAAGTGTCTCCATAAATTTTAATTAGTTGGTTCAACAGTAGAATAACGCTGGATATGTCTAACTAAAACTTACTGTTGACTCAACTACGTGCAGTTGAATCGACTGCAATTCATGTCAGTTGGACAGTATATTCGTCAACTTGACTATGGTATTAATTTGTTTCAAGGAAAACCTCTAGCAACAAAATGTGATTGATTTTTGATGAAATTTCTTTTTCAGTGTGGACAAGCCCAAACATTGCACTAACTGGAAATAGTCAGAGTATCATCATAAGTGGGAATAAAAAACGTTTTTAATTTATAATTTTCACAGTCAAATTCCTCTTTTTTTGACCATATACAGAAATAAAATTCAATGAATTCCTCATTTCATATTACATATAGGTATAGTTTCTGTTTTTGTCGCTGGAATTTAACGATGGAATATTTACTCCTTACAATATTTATTTACTTTGATAATCTTCGCGAGAATTTGTTATACTTTCGAAAGTCTCCTGGTTTCAGAACCTTCACTGATCCCTCAGAGGGTTCCTTATATAGGCCTGAGCTAGAAATACAGGGCAAGCCCTGAGAATGAGTGCGTGACAATTCTGTCTTAGGCCTATAAGGGCAACCAAAACCGGGCCTCAAATAAAATACGGGCACCTAGTTTGGACCTAACTGCCGCGGATAATCGATTTCCCTACGGTTAGAGATTTCTGAAGTTGTTGTATTGAATTGGTTCATATTACAAATTAACTGATTATAAAATTCTACATAACTCTTCAATTCTCGAGAAGAATAAATACACCGGCACTGTAGAGAATTGAATGATGCAATCAATCCTGTTCTAGGTGAATCTTGCCTCTACGCAATTTGAAGCTCTTTGATTACCCCAGTATAAAATTTACAATCATCCAATTCAGTTGTGATGGAACGGTACTTAACGGAATGGAGGAATAATATCTTGTATGTACAGAGGTGCGAGGAAATTACCGTATACTTTTCAATGACGAGTTTAACTCATACAAGAGATATGTGTAGTCGAAAATACAATATAAATTCCAGTCCAAAGAGTTGATACGTTCCATCCACGCTTTGATCAAATTTTTGTGTATTACGTTTTGTCACAATATTCGTTTCAACGTAGAACATATTCATGAGACTCTCTTTAAAACATTTATGAAACATTTGAAATGATGCATGATAATCACAGATGAGATAACACCCGATAATAGACATTATATGTCACCCATTTGAAAATTCTGCCATTACCTTCAAAAACTATTCTCGTATACTTCATTCCAAGGAAATGAATTAATGACAAGTCGAAGCATGACAAACCGTCACTGAATTCAATTTTACTTTTCAAACATTTAATCCAGGGAATTTCGAGTTGAATGATCAATAATTTTCTCTCATCATCTTAAAATGTTTCTCAAAGTTTCTTCTCCAGTTAAGTGGAGTTTCATGAAGGGGAAGAGAGGAGAAAAGTATGCAAATGATGATGAAACGATGAGAGATGACTTTTAATTTGATTTCTCACATCATTTTTATATCAAGAATTTAGCAGTAGTTCTTCCAAGCTTTGCGCAGAGATGAATTAGTTCTGAGATCGGTACAGATTATTCAACAGATATTAGAGAAGTTTGAAAAGGAGAAACTTTTTCGTACATGAGATGAATTTAGTTGAAAATTTCACTATTTAAAAGTTTCGAATGAATTTGAATTGCACTACGCGGCTTTCCGGTTGGAATTTTTAAGCTTTGCTTCGGTTGATATAAATCCAATTTGTACTGAAATTTTTACCGTTCGAACTTTATCTTCAATGTTCCGTTCATTTTTTTTTTCATTCTATCTCGTTGCTGGATTTATTTCCGCATACCGATTTTTTGCTGGACATTTTAAAAATATATTTCATTTTTTCAAGCATAAAAAATATGTTCATGTCATATGCATGTGTCGTTATAGTCTTCGAATTCTGTCAAGGGATTATCATGATCCCTTGAATATATGAATGACTGATATCGTTACTCCCACAGAGCTGAATCTGAAAATCACTATAATGAGACATCTCGTTATTCAGAGGTACTGTAAAAAGTTTCCCGACAATAAAACAACATCGATAAAATGCGAAATGAAAAAAGAATATCTCTCAGATCATCGTGGAAGATTTTGTATCCATTGTAATCACATTTTCCCAGAGAATGTAATCTCCGGTGCGTGAACGGAAACGTGTGTTCTCTAATGATGTTTTAAATAATACTCATTAACTTTCTTCATTTGTTCTCTCATGCCAAGAGAAAAGACATTTAAGTGTATGTACTCACGAAATGAGAGAATCCTCGAAAACTTCTTGTTGTCAGCAATATATTTTGAATTCATTTTCTCACGAAATACAAATGATTTATTAGATAATCGAGGTTACCTTACATGATTCTGAGAAGTAAATTCACGTACTAGAAGAATAACTACTAAAAATTTCACGTGAGCTGTTCATCTTCATCAAAATTTCTATCCATGCGAGCGTCCGTGTTCAGCACCCTTTATTATAAACTAAGGAGAAAATTACTACATATTTGCTGTATGATTTATGATGTTGAGAGAAATCAGTAAATAACCTCCAAACCAGGGTATGAAGCACATTCATCTGTGGTTATGATGTTCTTGAAGTTTGAACCGTTTATAGAAACGAAACGAAAATTCAAACTCACAAAATCTGATAAATCATCTCCATTTATTCTCTCGAATTAATTCCTTAGGACTGGAAACATTGTTGAAAAAATGTCCTACGAGATTTTGGGTCTCCAATAGGTGAATAATTCACTGTTCAATTACAAATTCGTTCCAATAAATAAATCAAACTTCATCAACATTTTGTTATGTTCCATGACGCTTCAAAAAGCACGATTCAAGAGAGTTTGACAGGGTATTAGTCCTTAGAGAAGAGAAAAACAATGCTTGCGTTGATTAGAAATGATAACACAGGGAATACTTCCATCCAATGTATACGCGATTCGAAGCTTTTGCGAACTACAGTCACACCTCTTTATATGCAATTTCTGTCTATTCCTCCTCTTCTACTCCCCTTGATATGAATGAGAAAGGAGTTCGATATAGAGAGATAATCCGGTCCCAAGTAGTTCGATATAGAGAGTTCTGATTGTAAAACCAAAACTGATTGAATGAGGACGCGGTTTTTATTTGGCGTGACCTGCGGTTAGTCGGAACCATTGATCGCTCCAAAACGTGTCGCAACTACGTGCAATGTTCATCCCGTGTATCGAAGACTGCGACTACTCCTCGGTACTTTTACCAAAGGAAAAATGTCTGACCCAGCTGGTGTGTGTTCCCCTTATATATACGCCTGGCCTGCATTCTTTGCAATTATTTCTACTCAAAGGCTTGGTCGTAGTATCTTATGAATGAGACGTAATCAACGCACAACGATAATCGTAAACGTCTTACGACTGCATCACTTTTGTAAGACTTCCCTGATCATAATGTCGTACGACTAAGTCGTATTCAACGCACAGAGCAGTCGCGAAAGTCTTGGGTCTTCGTCATATTTCACTACGACCGTTCTCATGCTTCGGCCTTCACTATACCTTCGTTTGCCCAAATTGTCTTCCTTCACTTGTCAACCTAGGACTGACTCTTTCCACTTCCCGTGAACTCTCCCGGTTTCTTATTGTCTTCATCAAATATTTTTATTATTTCCTTTTTGTCGTACTTGCTCACCTATTCTCTTCTTGGCTACTTTTTTCACTACTCTCTTCCAGTTTTCCTGCTTCAAATTCCTCGCTATCTACACGTACATCTATTTTTCCCCGTGAAAAGTATTCGGACGTGTTCTTTCTCTACCTGAAAAAAAGTTCAGACCTAATCAATTCTCATCAAAGCTGATTATGTATGATCAGATCTGAAATTCTTTCTTCGGCTAGTACACTGAGAAAAAAAAACTTGTAAAATTTAGATCTCATTGAGTGAATGGATGGATAATTTAGAATATAGTGCGAGTGACCAGAATTTTAGTCAATTTGACAACAACGAATATTAAATATACTACCACAGCTGATGTGCTTATTACATTCCCTGCGGTAAAATCAACTGAAATTGTAGTAGCTCGAATTATATTTTCGAATCGTCCATATATTTACTTAACAAGAGGTGAATTTCACAACTTTTTTTCCTCGGTGTATACACTGTAGCCAAATATTCGAAATTTTCGAGTATACAACACTGAAAACTTTGTTATTACTTCCATAAAAACCAATTTTCAGTACTTGTACTTCAAATTCACTGTACGTATCGATTAGAAAATCACAAATCCCATGAAGTTTTCATCATAGTTTCAGGGTGCATTTGCGGGAGAGTATGAAGAATCTCTTACTGACAGATGAGTTGATTTATTCACGTATTCGTATATCAAGTTTCCCATGAAAATTTCCCACGATTCTACTCAAACTGTGTTTGTGTTGCGAAAATATTCGTAATTATACCAGGTGTGTAAGTATGAAACCGGAATTTTTGTACAGAAAAAACACGTTTATTGTAATGATATGATACAGAGTAACTTATTCAAAGTATTGTCCATCGCTATCTATACATTTTTTCCATCTTTCTGGCAATTTGTGGATTCCGCGCCAAAAGAACTGTTGTCCTTTTGAATCAAACCAGTCATCGAGCCATTTTCGTACATCTTCGTAAGAAGTAAAGCGCTGCTCAGCAAGTGCGTGTCCCATCGAAACAAGTAGTAATCGGATGGGGCAAGGTCCGATGAGTAAGGTGCGTGCTGAAGAATCTCCCAACGGAACGACTCTATCGTTTCCTGGACCTGTTTTGCTGTGTGTACTGGTGCATTGTCATGCAGCAAAATCACCTTGTGTTGTCTTTGTTGGTATTCTGGTCGTTTTTCACGCAAAACTCGATCCAAATCGACCATTTGTTGTCGGTAGCGTTGAGTATTGACAGTTTCCCCAGGTTCCAGCAGCTCGTAGTAGATTACGCCCTTCTGATCCCACCAAACACACAGCATTGTCTTTCGTCCGTAGCGGTTTGGTCTTGCCGTCGATGTTGATGGTTCACCCGGAGTAACCCATGACTTTTTGCGCTTAGGATTCTCGAAATATATCCACTTTTCATCGCCAGTCACAATTCGATGGAGAAATGACTTTCTTTGGAACCTGGCGAGCAGCATTTCGCATGATGTTTTGCGGTTTTCCTGCTGTCTTTCGTTGAGTTCACGTGAAACCCATTTCCCCACCTTTTGTATCTTTCCCATGGCTTTCAACCGAAGGGAGATGGCTTCTCGCGTCACCTTTGACTGATCCGCCAGTTGTTGTTGTGTTTGAGCGTCGTCTTCGTCCAACAAGGCTTGCAGGTCAGCGTCTTCAAAGTTTTTGGGTGGTCTTCCACGTTCTTCGTTCCTGACGTCAAAATCGCCACTTTTGAACCGTTTGAACCACTCGAAATACTGTGTTTTACCGAGAGCATGCTCACCAAACGCCTCCACAAGCATTCGATGCGATTCGGCTGCGGTTTTCTTCAGATGAAATCAGAAAAGCAGTGCTGTCCGCAAATCGTAAGTTGTTGGCACAAAACTCGACATGTTTATCTCTAATAAACTAATGCTACTGAATGAAACTCGTGTTATTGTGAGTTGGAAATCTTCGTCGGATATCAATACAATAACAAGACACCGCTGACGTGATGTGTCGGTAACTGCATCGACATCTAGCGCCACCTATGGGCAAATTCCGGTTTCATACTTACACACCTGGTATATATATATATATATATATAGGAATAGAATTAGATATTGAAATGATGGATATTTTTTATCGATTTCAAGAACCAATAGTGTTTTGTTTCTCCTTTATGCCCACTCAAGTTGAGGTTTTGAATAGATGATTATCAGAGGTCCATACATTATATGAATATCATGAACTATAAAACACAGTCTTGCAGTTTATGTCTCTGGAATAAGCTGAACATTTTCTGTACGTGGTTATGCATTACCTTCTGATTATGACTGTACTTATTATGATTCTGATATCCTGAAATTTATGGGCTAATTGTTCATTATATTTACACCATTCGTAAGTTATCAAGTATTTCATAGATATTTAATTAGTGTAGCTGAGTCGAATATCTTATAATAAAAACCGTTATATCATCAGCATTATTATGAACACAGTACATAAACTGTTTCAAGGAGATATCATTGCGATGAGATTGGCTAATTTTCTTTCATATCATCTCACAATGGGGTTGAAATATGATGGAAATACCTTAATTTACAAAGAATGGAGATACACCGAGATATTTCAACTGAGTCCCACAGTAATTATTTCATTTGCCATCAATTCTTTTAAAACGCTTTTATGTACGGACTTCTATCGTATCACATTGAAAATATAAAGAAAAATCCATATCATGTATATTCTGAAAATAATGTCGGTTTCTTTTACAGGTATTTATCATAACGTGAATGTCGCATCAATTATAAGGGGAGCAGGTGAACCATGAAAGTAAGTTTACAATTCTTTGAAGTCCTCGTGTAATTAGTCTTTCTTTCGTGGTATAGAATTTTTGCAGACTATTGATCTCCAAATAAGATTACTCAAATATTTCAAGACATAGAATCCGACACTGGATGAAATAAGCACTCCCTGCTCTGTACACCTGACAGAAAAATGACCTGGTTAGAACACCCGTAGTTGCAATAACTTAAAATCTAGTGCTGTCCGCCAGAAAATATGATTGTGACATCCTGAAAAAGTGGTTGAAGCTAAAATTAACTACATTTTTCAAGTCAGAAAGACCAGATTCTTTTCTTGCTGTGATAACCAGAATATGTGGTTAATTTTGGCTTCAAACATTATTTTCTGGACATCATCATCACATTTCTTGTTGGAACGAGCCAGATTTCAAGTTATTGCGACCACGAATGTTTCAACCGGATTGTTTTTTTGTCAGTGTACACAAGTATAATGAATTCAAAAACAAAAGTGAAAGAATCTCCCATCAACAGTCAGATACTTCGAGTGTTAAATGTTTCAATCAGTTCCAGATTTCACCTGAGATACACGCTTGTATTCGAAACAGAGAATATGCATTTGAATTTTATGAATATTTTTTTTGGAGGATTGGTTTGTTTGTCTCAAGTAATTTCCCTCTTAGTATACTATGCATATCCAGGAGACCCACCGCATTGACTTTTTTTCATAGTAAAATGAAGATACAGGCAGAGCACACGTGCATTTTTCAAACCCCTAATTTGATAAATCACCTGATTCACTCTCAGAATTTGAAATGGTGAAATCTCACTGATTGCATTGAAAAGTCGACCACTGCGAATCAGTGAATATGTAGGAATGCTCTAGTAATCGACGAGTTTTGTAACGCTTAACTACTCAAATACTAAACACTTGCAAGTCCCTCACAAGAGCCTGGTGAGGCCTCGCAAGGCGTAGAGAATTACTAGAATGATTTCTGCTGGGGCACTTGCAAGTGTCTAGTTTTTGGCCAGTTAAGCGTTACAAAACTCGTCAATGACTAGAGCATTCCTCTTTGGGGATCTTTGACTGATTCAATTAGCCAGAAACACTTCCAACTGCGTAACGAGTGAACATCCATTGATATTTCACTGATTTCATTCAGTGGTCGACTTTTAACTGCAGAAATAGTGAGATTTCACTGATTTGAATTTGGAGAGCACTGAAAATTCAAGATGATTAGTATTCGAAAAACATGACTCTCAATTCACGAAAAAAGAACATCACTGAAGAATAATCGTAATGGACTTACCAAAAATTCGTTGTCCACATACTAAAAGCGTACTGTCCTATTGTCATTGGTCACGGTAAAAGTATCAACTTCCAGTATTCTCATTACGAATGTTTAGTAAACACACTACAAATATTCTTCTTTTTTTTTATAATATCCGTAATTTCAGTCTTTCCGACTGAGCTATTATATTTGAATTTCACCTACATTGGAATTCAATTTCAGATTCAGTGGACCGAATTAAATTGAATGGAATATAAGTTATAAGCCTACTTCATTCGTATGTAATAAAAATTCGATCGGAGTCCCATCACACGCATCGGAAATCCTATCCATAAATTTTTAACAGCTTACTACGAATCATATGAGAACATTCGATAGGATATGGAATTGATGTCCTCTTGATCGCACTAGAAGAGTGTTCTTAGGAATAAAAATGATCGATTAACGATGGTTGATATTACCACTATTATGAGGAATGATGATAGGCAATTTTTATTGCAATGAATATGATTCAAATTACTCAACTGTGAATTGAATTTATTTTCTATCATACTAATTCAAATCACATTTATTGCAATGAAATGTTCCTACAAATATCATTACTCGTCGCATGCGACAATAGTAGGTATTGATTTATAATCAACGATGACATTAATTTTCAAGTACACTTTTTTCATCATATAAAAAATTCAATGGAACGCGATAAAAGAAATACAATGAAACTTGTATGATGTGAAACTGTTAATTGCTTCCAGTACGGTACTGAAAGTTTTCCGCAGATTTTTTTTACGTGCAGTGTTATATCAAATTCTGGTCAAACTCGAATTATAGTCTGTCTTCATAGCTGACGCAAATATGAGATGGCTATGTGCAGAAACTGTATGTAAGATAGCACATTCTTGCGAGTTGTGTAGGCAGGTCTTCGACATCCACAAAATCATTTTTCGAAGACATTTGAGAAAGGCTAAGAAATCTCATACTATCTCCATACAGCAAAAATTTTGCTTTGTCTAAAAGATTTCTTATGCAACAGTTTTCACTGTCTTTAAGATGTCTTAGTTCAAGAGATCTAAAAGATATCTAAGAGAGATCTCAAAATATCTTTTGTATTTCTTAAACGAAGACATCCTAAAGACAGTGAAAACTGTTGCATAAGAAATCTTTTAGATATCCAGCAGAAATCTTTTAGAAAGAGCAAAATTTTTGCTGTATGGGTTCCCACTCCTCTAAACATCTGAACATGTCTGATTTCTGGAAGATATCTCTCAGGTATATCTGAGACATCGTAAAGGAATGTATTCCATTTTGCTGAAGTCTCAATCGTTTATTAGAGGGAATTAGTAATCGATTGATGAAATACTCAACTGTTAAAGACCCAAAATTCTGCTGTACTTTCTGCAAGCGACGTTTCCTGTTTCAAGGAATTAATTTGAGAACCCTGTAACAAATAATCCATAAAATCTCATTGACGAATGAAAAAATGAATAGGTTTCGATTAAATTCAATAGTATTCAATCAGAAATTCTACCATTCGTAATAGGATTCAGTAGGATATTTCTACCTGGGGAGTTGAATAACAATGATTCATCAGATTTTATAGGTTCGAATTTTCGTTTCGTTTCCACAAACGATTCAAACTTCAGCGAAATTATATTTTGGATATTTCCACGCACACGTCTAAAGCACATCCGAAAGACATTTTTCCAAAATTAAAAATGTTTAGAAGTTCAGAGTAACAATGCGCGATTCTTGACCAAATAAATTTCCCTCTATGTCGATATGTGGAATGTGTACCCTCACAGTGTTAATATTATATTCCTTTCTGTCTCCAATCACCCGATTGAACTTCTAGGACAAAGCCAACAGGATAACTATTGAACAAATGAACCAGTTCTAACTGTACATTCGGAAACGAACTAAGAAGTTCCAGAAACCAAATCAGCCAATTCATGTCCCAGTCTTCGAATATACACGTTTGAAACTTTCTTCCCTTCATTTCTGTTACAAGAAATTACAACAATGTTTTAATGAAGATAACATTCTCCATCGATACTTCATCCTATCTTCCCGAAAGGAATTATCAGCCAAGTAGCCTGAACAAAAAATAATTCCTGAATTCACGCCAAAAAATGGTATCAACATACACTGTGAAAAAGCGCTGCTGAAACGGTGTCAGAATTGACACAGAATTAACGCCACGCGAATTCTATACAAGTTCACGTCAAAGTTGGTGTCAAAATAACACTAAACGGTATTTGAATACCAATTTATGGTGCACTATAAAAAGTGGAGGGGAGTTTTTCTATAGGCATTGTTAGTGGATATCGTCCCCTCGTCGCGAAGGAATTGGTTTTTCATCAAAAATGAGGAATTTTGTCATCACTTGGAGGAATTATTTTGTTATTTCGGTGTTGAATCCTCTGCAAATGAAGGAAAAGTCCACTTAATTATGGTGAAGACTCCCCCATTTGTAGAGGAACTTTGCTGCCACCAGTTTTTGGAGGTAAATTCCACAATTATTTCTTACAGTGTGTGAGAATGACACCCTGTGATGTTAAAAATCAATATTTGCTGTGAATTTTAGCTAACACTCCCAATTTCTCATCTTGTAATGTTTTCATGATTTGATGAATTTGCTCTTCACTTCCTGGTGGATTCAACGCTCAAAAAGATTGAAAACTCCTCGAAATGGATAAAAAAAATTCCGTATGTTTGATGAAAAAAACAATTCGTCCTTATCAGGGGATAGAATGTACTACACTGAGAAAAAAATTGGCCTAATTATAAGAACATTTTCTTATCTGAAGAAGATGTGTACTTGGGGTAAGAAAATTTTCTTCACATTAAACTGTATAATTTTGAACCAAGAAAATGTTTCCTCCCTTCAATGAAAGTTTTCTTAGTTGAAGATTTTTTCTCTCGGTGTATAAATCTTATTAATTTCAACAAGTATTTTGATAGCAGTGCAAGAAAACAGAAACTTGGATATATCACCAGCAAACAAGGGCAGTACAAGAATGGACAAAACGGTAATCGTTTTTAAATCACAGCATCTTTAAAAGTGTTGTCATTTTGTTCATTATCACAATTTTTATCTACAGAAAATGTGAAAAACACTGAACTGAATCAATTTCGCCCTTTCTTAATATTAATTTCTGGATTGAGAGCCCGCAAATCGTACTCATCAACTCATCTATTCAGACAGAGGACAGGGTGTTCTGTTCAGACAGAGGAGACATTCAAGATCCATGGGAGTTCTCGACTGTTTTTTTTTCATTTCTACGTGATAACGAGCAGAATATTTTCTAAGAATCGGAGTAAGGCCTCAGTTTCTATAGGTTCAATTAGTGTCAATCAACTGTCGTTTTGAAGACCTCTCCCGTCATAAGGATCTCAACTCGGTTGTGCTCTCCGCATATAATCCATTTGTATTATTTAATATCTCGGTATCGGTTGAATCATTTCATATCTCCTTGCCCTGGTGGGAATAAAAGTCTATTAAAACCGAATGTCCAATAAAATTCGATTTAATTATTTGTACTGGTCGATGAACATTCGCACCTGTTGAATTTTCATTGGCATCTCATTAAATCAACCGGTTCCTATGGGTTTCAACGATTTTGGACAAGTGTGAATAGTTATCCACTGTTGCAAAGTTTTTATTCAACCTCATTCGTTCGATGAACTTTTCAAACTAGAGCGTTTTCAAACTCTTCATCTCATTCACTCTCTTTACTATTTTATTATGAGCTTCAAGAACTGAACCATGTAATTCACACGCTGATCACAAACAACTACAGTAAAATAGTCATCCAAAGAACTGTGATGATTCCAAAACACCGATATAAAAGTAATAATGATTACAAAATGGCTTTCTAATGATTTTAAATGTTTGTGATTATAAACTTTTAACAAAAAATTCACCAAATTCTATTGAGTTCAAAGTTTTTGAAGATACGATGAACTACATCTTTGTTGACCCGGTCCCTGTGATTAGATGATTAATCTTTAGACGAAAATTCAAAAAATGAACTATTATAAATTCGTCAATGAAATCAACATGACACCAAAACTTACATCAAAGTTGAACTATTTTTTACGGATGAAATATTGATAATACTGATAAATCCCAAATATTGAGGTTTGATGAACGGCAAAAGAATATTCTTTCGATGCTCATCTGTGTATAGTTCCATCGATTAACTTCCATCAATAATCTTCAGTTATTTATTCAATCATGAACATCATAACCTTGAACGCTCATTGATCGATGAATAATATTTTTTAGCCCATTTCCATCGTTCCTATCCACCTCCAAGTCCCGGAGAAGCTATTTTTGCTGCAATGATTCCATGGAGACCAGATTTTACTGTGTTTTTACAAATCATTCTTTCATACGTCCTATTGTTTTGTTCTGTAATTTCTTGGCTTGATATTCTCCTATTCCGTTTATTGTGCACTAGAATATGTTTATCTCCACGTTGTCGGTCTTCTGAGTAATGCAGCTAGCTGACCTATTTGTACTCACTTCTCGAGTACAGTTCAGATTCCATACGGTGAAATCCTGTTGTTTCATCGAATGTTTCTTTTTTCTTTTCTAAATCTGTATGAAGTTTTTCCTTTTTAGACGTTTTCACAATTTTTCATTCTAACTGAATTCACTTTGATCATAGACCATTTTTGATTGAAATTCTCATATTGAATGCTTTTGTCATATCAGAATCATCTGAATGTAAGCGAAATTAACTGAAGCTCATATTTCATAGGACATCAAGCATCAAGCGTCAAGATTAGAGAAAAAAAGAGGGCATCCAGTTCCTCTCTTTCCTTTCAATATCGATGTTGAATGTTCGAAGCCCCATGAAATATGAGCTTCAAACAAACGAAACGATTGATTCAAATCATAGAGGGAGTTCGTAAAACGCAATTGTTTCATAATAGAGCTGTACAAAAATCCTTACAAACAATAATGACTCTTCATTTCCCTCATTGAACACTGATAAAGTTCTTATCCAAAATTCACACTGAAACTCATCATTATTCGAATACATAGGAGTCAATATATAAATGATGGGAAACAGAAAATAGAGAGAGTAATTCTATCAGTTACTCCTGCACAGGCATTAGATACTCGTATAAAGAACCATGTGATCTGTCTGGTAAGTTCGTTATCGAGTTTAGAATGTTCCTGTGTTGGTATCCCTACGTGAGCGGTGCACTTGATGCAACGAGAAGAAGTAAAAAAGAAAAGAGATGAGAGAGACGAAATCTGATACTGGGATAAAGAGAATCACGAACGAACGTGTCTGAATGAATCACTGAACTGTGATTGCTGTGAAATTTGGTGGAAGTGAAAAGTTACACTATCCAAGTTGGTTACACGTGAATCAAGTGAAAAAGTATAGAGAGGGTAAAAATGTTTCCTGCAAATAATTTCTTCTCTTCCCATCGTAATTGTATATCGTTCCATCGTTCATTCATTTATCTGCACTACTGGAAAGAATCATCTACATCCAAACACATCATCGAAAATAGTGTATGTTTCATCGTCATCTAATTTTATATCTGGCATCAACTCATCCCGATTATTTGAGCTTGCTCTTAAAATGCGCATGATTTTAATTCTTTCATCTTCGGTCGAACAAAAGGATTCTGTGAATCCTCATTTTGGGTTTCAGAATTGCACTGTCTTTCCTCGACAGATTCATTGATTCACGGTGAATTTGCATATAAAGTAGAATAGTATGATGCAGGATGCATAAGATACAAGATACTATCTATTTTATAAAAATGTAAATAGATGTTTCAAGATACTTCCAGTCCACGGTTTTCTCTGTGCGCATTGAATCGGATGTCGACTGTAACAACGAGCCATGCACGATAAATACCTTTAATAAGCTGCTAGCTTGCAGTAGCGAACGCGTTACGACACACACAGAGTCTGATAACGACGCCGAATGAGAATTTGAACAGCGTCGAGCAGATGGCACAGACTGGGACGCTCATGTTAAACTCTCTTTTTCTCTCCACTCAAACTCTCTCAACTGCACTTCTCTTTAGTACAATTATCGTACAATTAATGTTGCTTCATAAATCTTCTCAGAGATTAAAGGGCATGTATTATTGTTGTGTCCATTGTATGCTTGTGGTATGACAATGACGAATTCCCTCATACACGTATACGTGTGCGTATTGGTCAATACAATACTCTAGCAAAGCCCTTACGTTTTTTCATATTTCGATGTAATTTGATTATGCCTTACAAATTTAATTTACACTTGAAAGAATCAGATTCGCAATGTCATGCAAATGCATCGAAATCCCAATACAACGAAAACTCATATTTGGATGGATAAACACAATGAGTCATTGATAAATGAAAACTTCGAACTATCATGATAATCACAATGATTCGGATAATCAAAAAGCCTCACGTGTGAATGGAAAATTGAATTCTCAATAAGAGCGAACAATTCATCAATGTCGAATCAACGGTATCATTCAAATCAATATTATATTCCCAATTTGATTAAGGAATTGAATTTAATTATTGGAATACTTGGGAACATTCGATCTATGGGTGAAAATAAAACAACGCATCGAAGAATATTAATATGCGATTCAAAAACAAAATTCTCCTTCAACTTTAATTTTGGTTGCATTTTTGACGCTGTAAGATCATTTTCACGCCTCTCTTTGAGATTTTTGGAAAGAATGATTTCTTTTTTCCTACTCGAATCATACCAAAGATGTTGATAAATCATGTGAAATGTAAAAGTTTCCATACAAAACATGGCAATGGCGGACCCTGATAAAAAGGTAAACGTACAACGTGTTTCCAACTCTCTTGTCTCCCTTCGTTTCCTTCTCAACGGACTGATGCTTCCATCAAGATAAAAATTCACTGATTTCAAGGAAAAAGTAAAAAACATATTTAGTTTCGTGAAACAAAGTTGCTCGCCTTTGAAAGTCAAACTTATAAGCTGTTATTCTCCTTACTTTCAAACTCAGCTAGCTTGTATAAGGTAATAACCAGAGAAACTTTGTTGGTGTTTTACTTGTAGGGAAGCACGTGTAACAAGATTTTTCGTCCTATTTCCAAGAATCAGTCCCAAATGGATGAACGAATATAATATTCCCAATGATACGAAATACGTGCATATTTCACCTAACGCATTTTTGTCTACATAATACGGTACATACCCTAACAGCAAAATGTATCACTAGAACGTTCATAAAACCTCCCCTACTTTCTATGAACTTTTCATAAACATTTCGGTGGCACTTTGTGCTGTCTGGGTGCGTATCAAGTTCCATTTTGTTCCATTTCATCTTCCATGTATAGTTGAAGGAATACAAGCGTGTATAACTTCCATCATGAGTTAGAAAAAGAAACAATCATAGGACAAGAGAGAAGTTTCGTACAAGTATTACTATTTTTATTATTTTTTGCTGTTGTGTTTAGGGATTTTCTTAAAAGAATTTACGATCAAAGAGATCATTAGCCATGTTTAGTGTTCATTAGGAGAAATGTGTGAACATTCAAAAAAATTATTAATACAGACTGAACGATTGAAACCGTTGATGAAGCTATTTCTCAATAAAATATGATGAAAACTGAATGTAAACAAAGTATATCAATATATTCTCTTACATCTGAAATTAAATCATTGAAAAAACTCACACGACTTGCAGTGAAACTTCGTAAATTTATTCTAGGTAAAATTGACCAAATATGCGAATGATACGTGAACTCGTATTTACTTGTGAACGCTGTTCCAAAAAAGGAGTCCTTGCTTTGATCTCGTCTTTATCTTGTTTTGATTTCCGGGAGAAGATGAGATAAGTGGAGATCAACTCAATTTTTGCTCTTAAATGTAAAACGAACTCAAGTCTCGACCCCGAAGGGTATTTAATATCGCAGGAATATTCTAATGATATTGAAGCGATATCAATGCAATATATTCAATAACTTACCCAATCTTCTACTTCTTTTTCTTCTTCATTACTCATGCATATTTCTGACATTATAACAACACATTTACACATCTTTTTTTTTATCAACATCACATGTCAACTCTGCGTTTATGACGGAAATGTAGAATGATTTTCAAATAACTTTCGTGACCCAATACATTAAATTTTAGAGTGAAGTATTCAAAATGCACGATTGATACCCGATTAGCTGATGAATTTATTCAATCATTTGCTCATTACCTAACGGATCCAATTTTATTTCTCAGGATCTCGATTCTTTGATCTAGAATCTTGCATCGATCCCTGAGAACAAAGTTCTGTTGATAATCAAGCATGACCATCCTTGTCAGGGCCCAAATTAAATCGAGGTTAACCTAATCAGGTAGAGGAGGTGAATTTCTAATCGAATATCTACAACTCAAGCGTCACGTAACATACATAATTCACTGATTTGATGTACAAGAATTTTCTACAAAGTACTTGAAAATCATGCGAAATCATTCTTGTTCGAAACGATTCCTTTCTTCTTATCCCTACTTGAGCTGAATACGTAATTTAGAGGACTAAATATTCCTTATGAATTTTCAAAATTTATGATCTTAAAATATATATAAGTCTTCTCGTTTAAAAATACGAGCCCTGCCTCTTCCTTACTTGGGAGTAAAGGTGAAATTCATGAAATATAGAAGAAAGATCCAATTTTGATCACATAACCAATAATGAGGCTTTGAATTTTTTGTCGACAGTGATTGAATATATGTTCTTTGAACTTGAATTTCAAAATTCTGTGAATAAATCTACTCATATGATGGAACTGAAATATAATATATTGAGCAATATTTGTAAAATACAAATTCAGTGAAATTTGAATAATATCCTCGTGGTTGAATATACATTTACTTCAGTTGTGAACACGCCCTCACAGCACCATAGTTCCAGAAGAAGTCTCAAAGAATTCATCAAGAACACAATCAGTTTGATAAGAATTATTTATGAATTCTTCTGGGACTGTGGGGCTGTGTGGGCACACAGAGAACTCGCGAGATAATACATCACCTAACCTTCTTGATTTTTCAACTCGCGATTAGATGATTTTATCTCGCCTGAAATTTTATCTCGTGAAAAAACATCACAACATCGACAAACATGAATCTCGGAATTTCGGTGACATTCCACCGTGAAGTTGGAGACTGTGGCCAGAAACGAAGCAACAAGAGCGCCGAGACCGGAATACATTGGTCATTCCGATCAACAGAAGTATTTGACTGCACGTGGGCCGTTGGATCTCAAAATTTCTGGCATGAATGGTTGAAGATTGAGCAGTTTGGTGATGAAAAATCATCAATCGGTTGATTATGTTTTACATCAATTGCGAGATAAAAATTCACGAAAGGTTAGGTGATTCAATATCTCACGGGTTCCCTGCGTGCAAAATTCTCAATACATCTCTTGTTTAGTAATGATAGTCAACAGGGATGTCTTTAGGGGAAGGCTTGCGGATCTACAGCCCAACCTATGCGGAAAAAAAGTCCAAAAATGTATACAATTATTGTACACAAATTGTATAATGATGGTATACAATTGTATACAAATTGTATACATTTTTGGATATTTTTTCCACATGGGAAGACGACAAATTTTACAGAGACGGGAAAATTATAGAAGTTTTTCACATGGTTCTCAAATAACATGAATACACTTGATGAAATGATTGAAAATATCGATCTAGCTCAGATTGAGGGTGGCAGAATATCATCGCCCTCTGGGTGGCGGAAAAGTAAAAACGTAACTGATAGTTAATATAATTACTCGTCTCAAGTCCCAATACTATTGTAAAATGTAGACATGCAAATTTCACGAAAAGTGTATAATATTATTGGTTGAATGGAACATAGACAACAGATGTTGAATGTTTACGTCCTGAATTCTTCTTTTCACTTCAGTCAATGATAAATCCAACAAGATTCCAGAAAATCATACGTTTCTGAAATAATCGGAGAGTAAAAGTGGTTTTTACCCGTTCATGTGTATATACACGAAAAGAAAAATTAATTGAAATAACTATTGAATTTGTGAGCGCATATGAAACCTTTCTTCAATTACACTGTAAAAAATGATTGTAGAATTTTCCCCCAAATAATGATGGCAGCAAATGCCTTCACAAGTGGGGAATTTTTCACCATAATTTGGTAGAATTTTCCTCCATTTGTGGATGATTCAACATCCAAAAAACAAAATAATTCCTCAAAGTGGTGGAGAAATCCCTCATTTTTTAGGGAAAAACAATTTCCCCAAGACAAGAGGACGGAATCCACCAACGATATGAAGAAAAACTTCCCACATTTTTTACAGTGTAAAATAACAAATTTTTCGATTGATTTAACCAATTGGAAATGATTCATTTTCTAAATTAGTCAAATCAATGAAAAAAATTGTTATTCTAACGAAAAAACAATGGTTTCATATTAGGTAATTGTTCTTGTGAAGCACTTCTCAATTCGACGTTAAAAATCTCTATTTTATGGAAATAGAAAAGTGCTTGACGGAAGAAAGTACTCCAAGTACAAAAAGTAATTGAGACTGCTCATCCCTGGGAGTCCATATGCACTTACAAGTTAAATACTTCTTTGAACTAATCTCTTTTTTTTCGTGAATAAGAAAGCATTCACAAACCAAACAAACCGTCCCCAGAAAATCAGAATGAGAATACTCACTTTACGTGTTCATGAATACACATGAGATTCTTCGGAACCTTTGAAATGAAGGGATAATTTTGTTTTCCAAATATTCATCTCATGTAATTCTGACCTCAGTTCTAATTGAATTCAATATCTCAGCACTTAGAAACATTTATATCGAATCTGTAGTTCAGAAGTGAAAATCCAAACTCTTCAAAAGGTACAAAGTATCCTCAATCTCTCGTTCCGCTTGAATATGGCAGAGGAAAACTTTATGAGGCTTTGATAGATTCAACAAAGGAATATAATTTTTCAGTATAAAAGCGTAAACATAATTAGTGATGTCAGAAGTTTCACTACAAAGTTTCTGTACCCATTGAATTTTTCCAATCACTTTTATCCAATATTGAAGAATAATCAGCACCATGATACTGAATTAAAAATGAAATCCATTCATTCGAAATCAATAGTTTATCGGTTATGGAACAGTGAATGATTTGATCAATTATTCAACTTCTGCCACACACAATTTCAATATTTGAATTATATCTGCGAGTTGAAGGATTAATACATTCGTAACAAGGTAAATTATAATACATTTTTTAACTCCTCCATAACAGTCATTGGTCATGTTGTAAATTTTCACATTATTTTCACATTCGAATCACTGAATGTTTTTTTTTTCAATCTTTAATAAAAAAATAAATGATTGTAAGAAAGTCAAAAAATGAGAAATGGCGAGACTACGTTCTTTCGAAATAAAAATTCATTCATTGGAAATGAATATGTATATGGAAAGAACGTACAACGATGCGGAAAAAAAATAAAGATACTTTTATTTTGTTTCGATCGTGAAAAGTGGGAATAGGAAAACAGAAGACGACGACTATAATATCAATATCTATTTACACCACAGATATGTATATGTATCCATAACAAAGTATGCATACGAATCGCTGTCGGATAGTGTCATGGATATGAAATATTTGTAGCAATATTTTATCCTGTCGATGTCGATGCGCGCGATGTTGATACACACGATCTGATATGACCTTAACGCTCATTCTCCCATGGATTGCACATCGATCGAAGAACTCATCCGAAGATGCAATACTTAGATATGAAATGACTGTGTTGTCAAGCATCCGTATGGAATGGTTTTATCCTTTCCTGTTCCGGGAACATTCTCGATTCTCTGCGTATAGCATTACCTCGCTTTCGAAATCGATGTGAATGATGACAAAAAACAAGGTATTTGAAAACGTTTTACAACTCCTGTCACGAGTACTGTGGTGGATGTAATGGTTTATGGATGCAGAAAATTGATTCTTGCGAATCTATTTGAATCTACACCCATCTGTATAGTTCTGTATTGTTGAATTTGTATGGAATCACACAAACCTGGGCGCACTCGGTACAATCCCAGATTTACTGAAACTGAAATCAATTAGTGACGGATGATTATAGCATTGATATCACATTTCTAATACAATTTTTCCTCAGAATCGTGATATATTCAATCAACAATAAGTACGGCGTGATAACTCGTTTCCGTCAGCCATCTCAATTACCATAATTTCCCCTTTGCTGAATATACAAACAACAATGATTTTACGGGGTATCAACCCTATATAACTTTTTTTATTTGGTCTCTCAATTTCAATCCATTCCAGATCAGAGTGGAACAAAGTTGTGGGCGTAAAGCATTCGTTGCTAGTGATTGATTACTCTTATGTGTAAATATATAAGAGTGCGAGGGTGCGACATTGCGCACCCTTTTTATTAGGAATGAATTTCAACCCATGCTGTCTCAGCAATTCGAACGTGCATGGCAAACTCGGGAGAAGGGAAAAAGAGATGGGTGGATAAATAAATTGTTAGATAAGTGGATACAGAGAAACAGAAAGAGAGAGAAAAGGGGAAAAGAAAGATTATCCAAGTTGTTTGTTGAAGAAAAGGTAAAAAAGTGAACAAGCAAGTTTTGAAAACTTATGGTATCACCTCCGTTCAACTCGGAACAACTTACAGAGGGTGATCAAATTATTATGAACATTTTGAAACTACGTATCACTTATTTAAAGTTTGATCAAAAATAGAACAAAACGTGGAGTCAAAATTACACTCTTCTATCCATAAAAGTCAATGATGTGTTCTTAATGATACTTTGGAATTATTTGAAAGCTTTATATACACAGAGGTACAGTAGATTCCCTTTTTGAGCAGAATCTGCGTCTTTTTCTCACATAATGTTGAATATGATACTTGCAGGAAGAGTATAATAAAATCCATACAAATATTTGTTTACCTTGTTTTTCATGCATGAAGAACATACATTCTTTTCTTTTTAGAAAAAAAATGGCTTGATCGCACATCCATTGTTTCATATATAACGAAAACAATATATTTCTTGTTCCAATTCAGCTTTCTTTGAATTGAGGGAGTATTTTTTCAATTCAAGAAAAATTTTAAACCTACATTTGAACCGGAACAATATTTTCTTGATTTAAAATAGGTTCATTTGGAACAAGAAAAATATTGTTATCGTCATATATATCAGACAATAAGTGTGGAATCAAGACAACTTTTTTGCTGTGTGAATTCAGCGCTTCCACCAACGTTGACCGTGGGCAACAGCTTGGGCCAAGCGAGGGGCCAAATGTGAGGGATTCGTATTAAGCCAACGTTGATTAAAAATAGAGATAATATCGTGCTTGAGATAATAAAGTGTTGGAATAAAGTTTGTGCCAGCATTGGTTGAGGATTGAACCAGCAGTGATTTTACAGTAACAGTTTTATATCACTCAATAGTGACAGAACCATTGAATCAAGCCCATGCCACCGTTGCCCCAAGCATCAAAATTGAAGTTCGTTGATTGCTGAAACGATGTTATCATTTCAGCCCTCAGTCAAGCTTCCTCGCAAGGCTCCGCCAATGCTCGTCAGGGCTGGGTCAGCCTTGTGTCACTGGTAAGTTTCCACATGGGCATGTTTTGCCATGCTTCCGATACCAATTCCACCGAATTTTGTGGTGAACAATCATTTTTGACTCGGAACAAAATAAAAACTTTATGAAATAATCTCTGAAATGAGATGTTTTGAGAATCTGTTTCGCGTTGGTAGGACTTTCTACTAGTGATGTTCAAAATCGATATTTTAGTGTATCGATATTGACTTCAGGTGTATCGGTTATGTTCCAGAATTTATATTTCACTGATCTCTATATCAACTAGTTGGACTATGCCAACACCACATTGGTAGACACCTTGAGGCTCACCAAGAAAATATGATTTGATTTTTCATAAGAATGAAAGTGTGATTTATTTTTTTTTCATATCCGATAGAATATGATGCAGGTTTTTAAAAGCAGAAATAATGTTATTTTTTCGTGAAAAAAGGTGATAAGAGAACATGTGTTGATGTAATTTAATATTCAACGATTTAGTATTTAATGACCAAGGAGATGAGATTTATTTTTCTGTTACCAAGAAAATGTGATTTTATTTTTTACAAGGAAGAAAATGTGATTTCTTTTCATATCGCATAGAATATGATTCAGTATTCTTTATCGCATGGAAGAATGTTATTTTATTTTATTTTGTGAAAAATACAATTCATATAATTGTACGGGATTGTATGGAAAATATAGCCTGAATTTATGACAAATGAAATAGTTGATTTACTAATTTATTTTCCCTATCAATTCATTCAATGGTACACATAATCTGTATCGATCCATTGATATCGATTCTTTTTTGAGGCAGTATCGATACTATAGTTCTTTTTTGAAATAAAATCGATACGATTTTTGAGAAAGTTGAACATCACTACTTTCTACCGGCATGTAATTCTGATTGTATCCATCATTTTTAATCTACATCGATGAGCCATCAGATTGTAGATTTGGGCACTGAATTCGCACTATCGCCCCAATGTTTTGAGACTTGAATGTTTCCCATTTCCAAGGCTCTATGAATATTGCGTCAATAATAACTACAATTAGGAATGTGCAAACCTTGAATTTTTTAGGCGAACCGAATCCGAACCGAACTCGGACCGAGATGGTTCGAAACTCAAAGCGAACCGAACTTTTTCTACTGATCAAGTTCGAAGTTCGAACAGAACCAAACAATGGTTATCCAGTTCAGGATTCGAATAATGGTTTGCACACCCCTAACTATAATCCTTTAAAAATTTCATAAAAATAGAAAGACAGTTACTCAGAGATACTATTGAATTAAACAAAATTGTTCAAACAAATTCTTAACCAAAAGAGCACAGTAATATTTGGTGCACTGAGAATCTTTCTCTGTGCCTGGAGAAAATAGATCAAATTATCTCGAAATGAGATAAAACCATACTGTTCAACCATAGAAAAAAGAATGAAATTTTTTTAAAGAAGTTATAAATTCCTTTCCAAACTCAGCATTCCATGAAATTAAAAATCGATAAGAGTGGATATGTATTCATTATGCGATAAAATGAAACTTTAAAACCATTGAAATCGTTCAGAGCTGCATGAGAATATTTCGCTGTGAATTTTTCCTCCATATACTTGAATAATATGCATACAATTTGTTATGATTTCGAATTTAAATTTTTGTGTTAAGGTAACAGAGAATTCTGAACCATATCAGTCTCTCGTGTAATTTCTTCATAGACGAGATGGATCACTGGATTCTCAGTTCATGTGTTTCCAATAGAATTCTGTACGACCCTAAACGTTTTTATTACACAAAATCAATAATCGATCTTCAAGCATGTCAAAATAAAACGGATTAGCATATTGAAATAGACCATATTAAATATCCCATCCAGAAATTCAATACGCTCACTCAACACATTTCCACTCGTTAAAAAAGTCACAATCGGTGTAACGAAAAAACCACTTGAATGTGCAGTTTGCTATTAATCAATAGGTACATGTCCATCTACTTCACTCGTAGTATTTCATGCGCGATTTTCCCTCCCACGTCACGTGAAACGATATCGAAATTCCATAAACACGCACCAGAATTATTATGAAGTCAAGATATTTCCTTTGAACTTCAAAAGTACTTTCATTTTAGCAGAAAATTCATCTCATTTTATTTTATATTATTTGCTATTCTCAGAGGAGCTTTAATCGATACACATTCGAATAATTAAAGGATTCAAAATGTAATATAAAGTCGAGTATTCCTCTTTCAGTTGATGATGAAGTATCCAAAATGAAATTGTTTCTTCATTCAATACACCAACATGTGTTTTTGGATACCATCTCCTCAATATTGGAAGACTCATTAGTTTCATACGTTCCATCGCAACGCCAGAAAATTTCAGTCTGTGTGAAGTACCAAACAACTACATAGGCATGGTGACAGTATACAGAATACTATTTGCGTTTTTTTATCTTTGTGCAATAAATTGTTTTCGTCCTTTCGCCGTGGAATTTTACCCAGGAACCGTAGCCGCATTCCGCAATATTCACAACATCGTGTCTCTTTTTCCATCGCGTTCGTGGAAATACGATATCATGATGTTCGGAACAGTCAAAGTTCTTCTGAAGTGCACTTCATGAAAATGTGTTAAAAAATATTTCAATGTGAAAAAAATATGAGATTATGAGGTAAAAATTCGAGAGCGGAAATCAATCAATCCAATTCTGGACAAATTTTTCTAAATTCGGTGTATAAAATCGTGATATGTTTGACTTCTTTTTTTCATTCTTTCTGATTTCTCATTTGTACTTTTCAGTGTTGGAATTCGAATCATTCTCATGGACGGTTGAAAAATATCATTCTCATAATTTAAAATCGATGGCTTGAGAAAATAAATGGGATCGATGATATATATGAATAGGTTCTCTAACGGTTGACTGTTGAAGAAGCAGAAAATGAATCAATTCTCATTCGTTCGATGCAATGGTTTCTATCCTAATGCGGAACTGAATTCAATGAGATGTGCATATAAACTTCTACAAACAGTATTTTAGAATAAAAAGTTCGAATACTCTGTTACATTTCATTCTCTTCGGTGCGGACTGTGCATCTTCCAATAGGGACCAAATGGATAGAAGCATTGTTTCATCATTCTCCTTCTCCAGAGAGGAATCGAGATCGTATATTTTGTGGATTTCTTGGAAATTTTGATACTTCATGATATGCTACGTGATATTGCATACAAAATCCAATATGTGGATTTTCCATACGAAATGATGAATAAAATATACATCCTCATATTATTCTACATGATCAAACCATGTTGTTTTATGAATGACGAATCGCTAATTTCATATCCTCATGGAACAACATATTCCTGTTTTTACTTTCAATTGAACTACTTTGTGTTTAACTGAATAAAAGTAACAACACCAACTTGAATCATAGTTTTTATTCTTCCCAATTCATTCTGCGTCCGAGGTGGGTTTTAGTATAAAAGTGGAATCCTATTCGTAGATTTCTTGGAAGTCGGGAAAATGAAACTGAGGGCCTAAAGCATAGCACTGGAAATCATTAAATCGATGAATATCCCGTAGAGCGATATTATAACTTCCATTGAAATAAAAACCGCCTACATTGCAGATTTGTTGGTATTCACTGAATTTCAATGGAACATATTTTTCCATCGCTGCTTTACGAGTTCCACCTCCGTGGGTGGTGAAATCATCGCAACAAAATATCACATTGACAAGTTCAAGCAGCAAATCAAATTCAAACGTCAAGACAAGCTGTCGGGAGGAAAATTATTCTTTGAAGCCAATGCCTTACCTTACAGAGCAGCTATAACACAGCAGAAATTCTACTTTGAAATATTGAAGCAGCAAGCTTATTCTTCTGATGTGCAGCCTCCAAGCAGCTACTCTTTTCTACACCTCAAAAACCATCTCCAGGAGAAGAATTTCTTGAATTTTGAACAAATGAAATCAGCCATACACGACCAGGTGACAGTATGAGCAAAGTCATTCGTTTCCGACGAGTTCAAAAGTTGGAAGAATAGAAGTAGGTATGTTTCAAAATGAGGATTATCTCGGAAATCTTTCGCGATATAATGTTTCCACCTATGGTTTCGATTATGCGAAGGAAAGCATGTTAATTCTGGAATTTGGAAGTTATATTTTCTTTTCTATTCAATGAAAACAACTGAGCATCAAGATAACATCAATGTGACATCAACACGATGTTATTTCAACTAAGAATTGGTCAAAGTGACATGATTTTCACGACTTTCTGACAGGGTTGCTTTTATAGGGTAGTTACAAAAGTATAAAAACTTGAAATTTTTTTCATCTCCAACTTGATCAATTGAATTTCAGAGAACGGAATGCCACCCGAATGTTTCCATCATTTTTCCATATTCAGCACATCAAATTACCTCTGAAAAATGTGAAAAATGTTGTTTCCCAAGGTGATCCTTTTAGGGACCTGTCTTGTCCTTTGAAGGTTAAAATTCCTTACATTCAATACGAAAATATGATATTTCGTGAAGAACTTCGTATTAAATTTAAGAATTTTTCTAACAGCGCAGTGAGCATTATGAAGGCGAGGACTTGAAAACAACTGGAAAGGATTTTGAAGGAATTCTAATGTCTTAAATAAGAACCCCCTGTAGAATTTTCAAAATTGATGCATTGGGAGACATTAGGATCTCCATAAGAGCTCCTCCAGTTGCTTCCAAGTCCTGGTCCTCCTAATGTTCACTGAACTGTTGTTATAAGTTCACATACAAGTTTCAAGCTTTAACCTCAAACAACAGAGAGTGACAATAGCAGTTAAACTTGATATGTAATAAATCAAACAGTTATTTGAAAAATGACAGAAACCTTATTCACATAACTGAAGGTGCATGCTGTATTTGAAAAAATTGGGGGAAGTCAGCCAATCAATGAAGTAGAAGCTGTTGACCGTAGCCATAGCAACCGATTGTTCTCACTTTTGAATCAACGTTGCTGAATCTTCATTTGCAGTAGGAATCGATTGAGAGGTATTCCCCTAAACGTTTCAGATGCTTAAATCCAAGATAAAAGTTTTCTGCAAAAAGTTATGACCATCGGCCAGCTATAGCTTTACAGCCGGCAGTTTCAACTTTATGCCAATCAAGAGCTGAGCATCTCACAATTTGAGCAAATGGAATAGTTCACAAGCCTCCTCGGATGATCGAAAATCCTTGTCCAGAATAGGATCCCAACAAAGGAATGAGAATGAACGTCAAAACACCGTTCGCAAAAATAATGACTTGATAAGAATTAGCTTCACCAGAATCTGAAGAAAAAAAACTGAAGGAAAGGAGATTTTATTGTATAAATGATGGAATTGTCAAGAGGTTATGTACTTCGAGTTGTTAACCCAAAAGGAACAAGTGCTGCAAATGAATATATTCAGCGACTGCAAAGAGTTCGAGAGAAACTTTAAAAACAACTACTCGTGTTAATCACGCAATGTTATTCTCTTACATAACAACGCAACACCACACAGAGGTGTCCAGTGAGCGCGACTCAAGAAACTATTTTTCAATTCAACTGGTTTGTTTTAAAACATTCACCTCACTCTCTGGACCTCCACTTATACAGACTGACTATTAATTCTTTTATTCCTCACAAACATCATTCAACGCGAATACTTTTATTAGTACCGGTCAGAAAATCAATGAGATTGTTGAAAATTTTTCTCGATCGAATCATCATCCAGAGCTTTATTAGGGAGGGATAAATCAATTGAAATGTCAATAAAATGGAAAAAAATCATACTCAATAGTAGTAAATAACGTTGCTGAAGTTTGAATCGTTTATTGAAACGAGTTGATAATCGAATAACGGAATACTCAGACCCAACTTCAGTTGAAGACCCAAAATCTTGCAACACATTCTTTAAACAATGTTTTCAATTACAAGGAGTCAATCCGAGAAGATGAATAACGGTGATTCATCATATTTGGTGAGTTTAAATTTTCGTTTCGTTTTTATAAACGATTCAAACTTTTAAACCGTAATGAATACGAGTAGATAACGAACTGGTGTGATTTTATTACATTTATCAAGTTAAATTTTAGAAGTTATTTATAACTCAATCCTACGAATGTTATATAAGCACTTAATCCCAATCACCCGAAATGATTCATCTTTGGTATACGAAATAATGAAACTTGATGAATGAATTGATTTTTCGAACATGCACCAGCTGCGACAGTAACAATTCATACTAAGAATCAATCAAAATACAATCGATTGTTATTAATCACTACCTGAAATTTATTGTGCACCTGCTACTTCATTATGTAAATTCAAAATTCATTAATCCAGATTCAAGAGGTATTCTCATTGTCTGAGGTAGAGTTTTGGCTGAACATCAAGGTCTGTCACTGAGATTTAATTATTTCGAACACAGTCAAAGTTTGTTTGCAGCTCGAAACCCAGGAGACTCATCGCGCTGTGGTGAAATTTTGGTACAATCATGAATTTTGGAATGAGAGGAAGAATCAATTCACATCAATCAATTTATAGAATTTGAATGTATTCATATATTCATTCTGAATCCCATAATTCAACTTCTTGAATTTGTATTCACATCAATACGAAATTCAATCCAAATTCTACTCATTTCAAATGGATTTTACAAACGGTCTAATAAGTTTGGAATTCATTTCCATTGACTATAATTGTATTTGACTTGAAGCAAAGTTTGAAGGAGCAAAGGTAGACCTAGGTTACGTTATATGAAACAAATTGTACAAGACAAGGGTTGTTGTAGATATGTAAAGATTGCACGTTTGGCTGGTTATGGACAGGATTGAAGGATTTAATCAAACCAGCCTCAAGACTGATTACTTGATGATGAGAGCGAAGTTTGGTTTCACCCAATGAACTTTGTACTTTATTATGACTCCATTTTTTCTTATAGTTTTAGTTTTCATTTTGTGGCAGTTAATATCAGTCAAACTTTATAGACATTATCAAATCTAATCACCCTTTCATTCAGAGACCGAAATTCATGAGAATAAAAATGTAATATAATAGATTTTCATTCCTTTCAGCGGGAATATTTTATTCCATTTTATGATTCTCAAATAGATTTGTAAGTCCTGGAGTTTGGTATGTTCGATCGTATGAATACTCAATGGGAAGTCTTGAAAGATTTTTTGTATCCAAGTCTTTATGGTTTTTCATAGTCCACATGTGAATGTTGAATGTATATTACAGCCGTTGAAGATTTATACATATCATTGTAATGCAGTTAAATGACTTATAATTGCCAAATGATTAGAAGTCATGAGGAAACCTTGGAACTGAATATTTTCTCAACGGCTTTATGTTACGTTCATCTTTTCTACCCACCGCCAATCGCGGTAGTGGATTATCTTCTCTGATTTCAGATTTCTTGTTCTTCTTTCATCACAAGCAACCGGGCTCGTGAGATACTTGAAACTCGAATACATTAGTGTATCGAAATTCAATGTAAACCGATTACAAGAATAAGGAAAGGAGATAAGGAATGAGCTGAGCTGAGATTTTTAAGGAGCATCGAACCGGCGTTAATGTCCAACGTAGAAGTTCTCTGGTGCTAACTGATGATTTCCATTAGCGAATACAAAGGTTGATTTACTTTTAAAATGAGTTATACTCTCCTTTGTGTGGGATTTCAAACAGTTTGATTTCGAAAAAATTCTGTTCAAAATTCGATCATTGATGAATTATTATTGATTTCATAAATAATGATTGGATACGAGAAATTGAAAAAGATTTGAAGGGGAAACATAGTGTTTCAATATGCGAAAAAAAAATTTGCTGGACATTCTGTGACAGAGAGAATTCTTATTACTCATAATAAATAACAGCACAATTCTTATATACACTATCCATGCCATGTCCATTCAATATGGGTCATTCGTTCATACGAATGAATATTCCAGGAATATTTATTCATATCAACATATAATACACTAGTAATATCTTGGGAATACCCCATAATACGTATGCTAATAGAAGTAGTTTGCCATTTGTGCTAAGTGGAATCCTTATCACGACCATTGCATTTTTAAAGCAGAATTTAATCAGTTCCAGAAGATGAGATTCTAGTCTAGTAAAATAGAACAATATATCAATAGTTGATGAAAATTCAATTAACAACGTTCAAAATATTCAAGAATTCTATAAAATTGAAAAAGTGTTTGCATTTTAATCCAAAAGTGTCAATAATATTACAGAACAGGTAATGACAAATACTCTATTAAAATTCTTCAACATCATTTCATTCTGAATTGTCGACCGTTCTTGCTGTTCATCCTGATAATCTTCCAAACTTCTTCTTGCACTTTCCGTGAAACATTGTACATGCATTTGCCAAGTCACGCAGGATCATCGACATAATTCGTCTAATAATCAATGAAAACAATTTTTGTAATATCAGTAGAGTTTCGAGTTCCAATGTTCCTATTGTATTCGTTGCCACATATCAGACTTCACGTTTTGACAAACGATTTATGATGGATTGAAATAATTACACGCATAAGCAAAAATATACAGAGCAAGGAATTCAATTAAATACATGGGGAGAGTATAAAATGTGTTGAGAGTTTGAAATAGGGTAAGAAAAACAAGAATAAGTTTAAAACAGTACACTCAACGGATACCTTGAACAGATAGAACAGATAGCAAGAAAGATAGAGAATAGAAAGGGAATACAGCTTCAGAGAAATAACCTAGTAGCTCACAGAAGGTAAAACAAATGAGATCACGGAGAAAAGAAGCAATATAATGCAAAAAGCGAATAGTAAAAGTTTCCAGGGAAAAAAATAACTCGCACACTTATAATCATCATGAAGGGAAATTGAAAAAAAATCGCTTAGAGGAATAAAAGTATTACATTGAGAAGAGAACATAATAAATGAACGAACAATAGTCAGAATCGTTTTAAATGAATATTCACACTAAAACTTTATGGGAATTTTGAACTCTCTCCTTGGCTTGATGAGTTTTCAAAGAGTTGAACGTTTTATTATCAACAAAGATTTTTCATCGTTCTTCAAATCACAACGGATGTAATAACTACTGTGAGATCAATACTGCAGTTCAATTTAGACACATCTGAAACCTGAATTTGTTAGCAATAAAGAGATGAACCACACTCCCAGGCAGCACGAAGCTCTCAAAGATAACATATATGTTAGCTCTCAGGGCGACTTGCCGACTTAATTTCAATGCCGAAAGTCGTTGTCGAATACGTGCGGCGATTGAGTTTCATACACATTTTACATTGACTTCAATGAACCTCATAGCATCAACTATGGCTGTTTCGTGTTTTTGTACATTAACCGTGACATAAAATGTGCATGAACCTGAATTCATAGACGTGATTGGAAGAAACTTCCAGATATAGCTCTCCGGCATCTAGAGTTGACCTAAGCTTATTTTTAGAAATATTTTGCGATCGACACCCTCCTTCGTTAAACTGCAGACATAATTTCTGAAATTTGATTTGAACGATTTCAGTTTTAAAGGGAGGTTCTCATCAAGTGAATTCTGAAATGAGGTGATTTTATTAAATTTTCCCTCCATGGCAGGCGATGAATGAAGAACTTGAATTTGAACCATAAATAACTATAGCTTCGGCTGATTTAGTGTAGGTTCCCCAAGCATTCAACCTGCTTGAAGTCAAAATTAGGAGCACCGCACCGGTAGTCGATCTTGCTTCCTTTACTGCAGTATGGATTTCAATTCATTTGATCTTCGAATTTCTTCCGATTAGTTTTGATCAATTGCTCCGTAGAAGTGGAATTCATTCGCAGTAATACGAAATCAATTGTTTCCCATGGTGAATTTTTCATAGCAAATTAGAAAACAAGATTGACTTCTATTTAATCAGAAGATCCGCTCCATTTTTGATCCATAAACACACATATATTGGGTCCATCCTGTAAATATTATGAGAAATGTTTCCTGATTGCAAAGGTGGAATCCATGAACCCCTTCGGTCCTGGGAAAATTGTTTTTTCATGAAGAATAGGGAATTTGTCCCTCACTTTGAAGGACTGTTTTGCATTCTGGTTGCCAGTGAACCCCTAGATAGCACGATGACAGGGACTTGACAGTTACTCTTCAAAAACGCCCAAATTAAAAATTCAGAGTAGATTGACTTGCTAACACATGTATACATTGTCAAATGGTGATCTTGGTCCGGAAAGGTCGATGAAACTTTCCTTGAGTGAAGCTACTCAAACAATGGGAGTTTAATTGTTCCTGCCCAACGCAGCATTCAAAATAAACAGCAGAATTTGAAAAAAATCGATTGTACTTGACCTATCGCTACAGAGGTTTGAACTTTGCTAGCTTCTGCAACAGCAAGTCATGCATATGAATTGCAAAGGACAACAGACAGTACTGTGATGAAATAAAGGAAGAATTCACTGTTAAAAGATCATAAATGACAGACATTGCAGTACTAAGAATAATTCGATATTGGCTTTAGTCTGGATGATCCTTCCATAATTCTATCGCCAGAAGAAAAAATGGATAGTGGAAGTATTGCGAAGAAAGTGCTGCAGTGAGATAAGTATAGCGCTTGGTATACTGTAATGTGGAGCGATGCACAAATACGCAAATAATTCACCCTGTGTGCGTCTCTCGATGCGGTAATGCTTGCGTACGGAAAAAATAAAAGGAAAAAAGGAAGAAAGATCCTTTACATCACATGTGAATCATGTACGAGACGACGTAGGATACAGAAGAGTAAAAACAAGAGACATCGAACGAAAAACGTGCATGAGACAATGTACAGAGGAAGAGGAGTCAGAATGATAAAGAAGAAGTAATAGGGAATACATTCGCGAAAGACAAAACACTGTTCCAGCAAACTGTTCCAAAGAAAATATTTTGGAGAAAAAGTATTTGACAAAACCTGACAAGTGCTTGGAATATGCTTGACATATTTCATAGAAATTGGCCTCAGGCAAGACTGACGTTGAATTTCTTCAATATATGGTATTCCTTAGTGTATTTGTTTTCTCCTGCGATGTATATGTAGAAGTAAGGAACATGCAGGTACCATATTTGAGTATTAACAAGATGGGCCGAGTCTATGTTACCAGACATGGCAAAGCTCTGGAAGGATGACATCAAACATCTTGTTTGAGCATCGACTGAATAATTTCTACAATCAGGACCCAACACTGAAGGAGGAATTATAAAAACACACACACAGTAAAAAGTAAAACTCACTTCCCACCTTAATATCGGCTTATTTTAAGATGCAGCCAAAACTAGCCCTATTTCAGGTGAAAGTAAGCATCTAAAACAAATGTCGACACAATGGAAAAGACTGAATTTCAGTCAAGTTCTCAAGTAAGATGCAGCCACTTTTAGTCAGAATTTTCACAGTGTATGCTTCAGCGTGACAAAATTGGAATGCAAACGAACTCCTCATTACGCTGGAAGAAATCATGTTTTCAGTGCTAAAAGTTGTCAGTCAGAGATGAGCCAAAGTGGTCAGCGATGGGATTCAGTAAGAATCAATACATTTTCTAACATGTACTTAGCGGGGATATTAAATCCGTTTCACAGCATGTCCTCAATAGAATTCGATGCATGATATTACGATTCATTACAACGGGCGATACTACCTCTATCAGTAGGAATTATCATTGGGAATTAAATGGGCCCCAGCTAGTTAGTTTGGTTTCTACCTAGTTATGTAACGCACTTTCTAGCCTGTGCCCATCCAGATGTCCCAGGGAATTGCTAGAATGTTGTTCAAATTGGTAATTAGGAATGTGAAATCATGTGTTCCCTGTAAAATCACACCTATGAATAAGGTAACAATGTATTTTGACATGTGATCTCCAGGCAAGGACGTTGCTTTTGAATTTAATTCCATACAGTAATCCCGAGTGACAAATTCAAACTTTGGACTTCCTTTCATTCCTCTGACCGTGTTGATAGACTATTAATGTTACTGTACGATCAGTTGACGCATGAAAAATCTACATAAACCAACTGAATGTTTGGGTACTAAAGTCAAATTGGCTGAAATGTGTTATTCAGTTGTCCCCACGTGGTCCCATCTAGTACGTGGATGGTAAATGGGACGAACAGACAAATTTCTACCAGGGTAGGGGTTATGAGAAGCCAATGAAAATCAATGTGGATTCTCAAGTATGACGTTCGAATGAGATTGCCAGATACTTTAAAATGAAAGTCAATGTATAATCACACACTTTCAGTATTCACCACGTTTGTTCATTAATAAAGTTTTCATGGAGTAATCGAGAATTTTTCCAGGCCGCTCTGCAGGGTAACGTTCAGTAATCGGAATATTATGAGATTTCCGTTAAAATAAAGATGTGGGTTCATTGTGATTATGTATCAGTTTCAAACAACCTGATTTTGAGGACAGTATAAGAGATTTCCAAAAATGTTATTGTTTCTCCACAATCTAAGTGTCATAAACTTTTTGTCGAAACGAAGTGACGAGTTAATGACGATTTCATATTTATTTCCGTGGAATCAATTCGAAAGAAGATTTGAAAAAAGGAATCAAATTTACAAAATAAATTACTTCTTTTACGCATCGACGAAAAAAATATTTAGAGTTAGGTGATTCAATATGAGTTCTAGCAGTGAAGGAACGTACCGGTTTTCCAATTAAATTGACTATGAAGTATTGCAAATTTGATCATGCGTCTATTGTCATATATGCGTAAATTCCACTGGAAGTGATATTTGTTCCTCGTTTAAAAAGTACCACAGTAAATCGCACTCTGAATTTCTCTCAGTGTGAATGTTCAGATCCTGTCATATTTACGATTCAGCCCAATACGAACTGAATTGAATGTAGGAGAGACAGAATATTGCTCCCTTACACAATCGGGAATATCGGATTTTATCGAGCGTTGCTGTTAAGGAACATACGTTTATCCTGAAATATCCAAGGACGCTATGTAACTATTGATTGGTAAAATATTTCCCATGTTCCCCCGTGTTGAAAACGATCACGATTGCCTATTCGAATTGAAAAGATGTTCAGAATTGTTCAGAGATGCAATTCATTGAAGTGGAAAATTGAAGTACATGATCAAAAAGGGTTATAGAATCATTTTTCACTATGTAAAAACCTGTTCGTATGTGAGCGAATAGAGAAGATATATTTTTCAATCTTCTCAAAGATTGTGAATACTGTTCTACTTCGTGATTCATTTATGTCAGCTAGATGCTGTGTCGATGGCATCTGCTTTGTGAGAAATATGATAAAAGCTTTCGATGAATAATGTGCTGATGTCTATGAAAAAAAAAACCTATACGCATAGTATATATAATGCATGTGAAGCAGCTTGTGAAACGATCACCAATTTATCCCATTCTATTCAACAATTGGTTTTGAAAATTAATATAAATATTGAAAACGTGAACAAAACGACAATGCTCAAAAATTATCGGATGGAAATAAGAGGGACATTTGGAATCAATTCAAAGCATTATGATTCATTCTAGAATAATTCGATTTTTTGTGTCAAGACTGTGATGAAAATCTGTTAAAGATAATTTGTGCTCCCAGCGGTATGAGAGTCATCAAATATACGTCACTGATAGCAAAATGTAAGTTAATGAACATAAGACGCAAAAAGTCAGCCATATTTAGAAAACTAAAAACGAAACACATCTAAAAGTCGGAATTATCCTCATTATTTATTTCGATTATTGTATTGTATATATCCAAGGTTTTCACACTCTAGTCATTTTCCATGCCTCACGAAACCTCACCAGACGCTTGTGAAGCACTTGTAACGCCTGTTAAAGCCTCGCAATCATCTCGAGAATTCCTAGATTAATTTCTACTAAGGAATTCACGTGATAATATGAAACTTTCATCATGATCAGGTATCGTAAATTGGTTCTTGTACGGGAATTTTCAACTAATGTGACAAAGAGTGTAACGAATGAAAATCTTTTACATCACATTGCCTCTTTCAGAAAGTCCGTTTCAAGTCAATTGATCATATGAAAGAACTGCAAATAAAAACCGGTGAGAATACAAAAAATTATTTCAAAAAATGGGAAGAACGTTGGTGTCAGTGCCTCGCGTTCTGGAAAAAAAATTTCTCCATCGCGAAATCACGAGGCTCTCTAACAACAGCGGAACAACGGTGCGCTTGTGACAAAAATACTTTGCCACATTCTGATCTGAATGAAGGTACATGGAAAAAGAAAATCCTACTGGTTTCTGCGAACGACAGCAATTGATCAAAAAATCAATGAAAATACTACAATTGTATGGTAAGAATTACCGCAATCACAATGACGCATACCGCAATGAAGTTCGTTATTGTTGGTGGAAGAATAATATGAGTACTGCGGACTGTGGAATGCGATACCACATTTTCTAATCCATTGTTGTTCTGCGTAGTGCACATTGCTGTTCTCATTTTTTTTTGTTTATACAGAGTATTTCAAAAGTCATCATTCGGATTTCTGTGGCGTATTCTGTGGGCAAAATTCCATGATTTCCCGTTTGAAAGAATTTTATTTGGAGATTAGTTTTTGAATTGTAAGGATTTTTTAATTTTTTTGCAATTCACATCACTCAAAAGCACTGTGTTGCACATATTTGAGATTCACACCATTCGCTGAATTAGGAAACGTCGAGTGTCTGGAAGAAATCAAGCTATCCCATCATTCTTTGTTTCAGGTTCATTTCCTTCTGATTGACTGAGAGCTCAAAAATTTCAAATATCTATGAATGCGAATTGAGAAATGATAAGATATTTCTATTTTTTGTGTTTTTCAACTTAGCGAATTGTGTCAAGCTCAAGTACAGACAACAAAATGCTTTTGAGTGTTCTGAATTTGAAGAGAATCTCAAAATGCTCTAAAACTAAGCCTCAAATCGGATGTTTTCAAACGGAAAATCATTGCATTTCGGCTGCAGAATATGCCATAGAAATCTGAATGATGAATTCTGAAACACTCTGTATATCTTCATAGCAGCAATTCAATTATTTCTGAATTCAAAAAAGTTTGCTTCGTGAAATAATAATCATTCAGACAAAGTTTTTAACCGAACAAAAAAAATTATTTATAATGGATAGTTTTTGGAAGAAGATCAGATAAATATCTCTAACTAAAAAAACTACTTTGTGACATGGGTACGTCTTGAACTCAAAATATTCTAATATCACCACATTAGCGCCCAAGAAGTGAATCGTTTCAATCCTTTTTATGAGTGAAACAGATGAATTGGTACAACTCGAGGTCAATCCACGTACATATATAGATGCCTTAGGGCCTACCACTGAGCCGTAGGCACTAACTTCACTATGAACACGTTATGATTGGTTGGAATATCAAATCTCTTCATCTTTCTAGTTCAAAGAATACACGCTTTTTCAAAACTATGGGGGAGAGAAAGTGTTTGATTTGACATGAAGAATAGTCGTGTGCATTCACTAACGTATGGTATGAGACACTTTGCATTGCAACGTTGATTATAATCACTGACAACATGTAACAGGGATGGAATGATATAGAGTTCTCTCGAGGACTTTGTAATGTGTAAGAATCTGAATGCGCTTCCGAACAAACGTTTCTTGCAATTTTTTTTTTAATTTCATACTGCTCTGACTGCTCTTGACAAACTATGGAGTGCTATTGATGAATGAGATTTAATACAAACTTCACGGAAAAAAAAGAATAGTTGCAGCAACTACTCAAATAGTCGATTTTCGACCATCTAATTAATTAGCTGCTGCAGCTACTTAGTAGTCAGGAAAGTAACACGTTAGCTGTCTCAACTAATTCAAAATACCTCAGGTATTTACGTTAGTTGGTGCAACTATCGAGTTACTTGTCCTGAATACTAAGTAGCTGCAGCAACTACTTAAATAGATGGTCGAAAATCGTCTATTCAAGTAGTTGCCACAACTATTTCTTTTTTTCTGTGTTCGCAATGATGAATAATCACTTGCCCACACTTGTTGAAACCTGTCAAAAGCCGGTTTAAAAATCGATTTAGTTGATGTATTCCAACGAGATTTGAAAGGTTTGAATGATCATTCACCGATTTAGAATTTATATTAACTTTCATCGACTAGTGCATTTTGATAGATTGATTTCACCGAAGTGTACAAAACTTCTAAATCATATCAACGATGTACAAATAGTCTGAAATTTCCCATACACCGAAAAAACGATATTCTAGGATTGAGAGGAATTTATTCTTCACTCTTTTTCTAAACCAATTCTCTTATTACAAGACTAACCCCCTCTAATTTTTAGTGACTTCATAAGATATTCTTCGTTTTAGAATAAATTCTTGAAATAAGAATATTCCCAAATCATTTTAAATAACCGCTCTGTACAAAATAATTTGGTAAATTGTCTAACCTGAAATGTAAAATGACTTATAAATTCACAATATTCGTATAAAAGTCATTCTAAACATGAGGAAATTACTAATTTAATGAAAGAACCCTATGGGAGAACTCAATGACGAAATATTGAATTGAACTTTTGAATTCTTCATATTCAGTATCAGAAAAATTATTACTGATACTGAATTTGAATAATTTGCAAGTCTAGTGTAGTCGGTGTAAGAACTCCGGTAACAGTTTTAACGAAAATATCATTATATAATATGTTATTGCTGTTATTTTAAAATTTGTAACTCATCAGAATGATAAGAGAAACATTCTTAATAGTATACAGTCGGAGAAGAGTATTTGAAATTCATCAATAACAACATGTTCAAAAATATTCCCGTTAGATCTGTTACCGGACTTCTCACACCGACTATACAATATTACTTTAATTTATGATGTCAGAATTCATAACTGGCGTACAGCTGTACTGGTCAAAGCGTCATTCTCTTATTAGGGTTAGGATTTTGTGTTAGGTTCGATTCCGTGTGTAGGGCTATGAGATTTTCGCTATTGACCCCCACAGTTTGAACGCTTGATTATCATTAAATGTCTTCATTAAGATCATTTCCACCAGGGAGGTCGATTGCTGTAGAACACGATTCTAGCAACTGACATTGGAACATGTTTCCATACATCTATTACACATACAGTACGAGATCGACAAGGATTCCAATAAGTTTTTTGTGAATTATTTGAAATTATTTTAAAATTGCTGTAATATATGGGTAGCGTTAATTTTTCTTATTTCTTGCATCAATTTTAGAACTAAACTAAGAGATTTTATTCATTCATGTGATAATATTTTGCAAAAATGAATATTATTTCATAGTCAACTGAATCATTTATGTGCACGTTTAAAATCATACGCGCGCATAAATTATTCTATGTCATATCACCACGTAATTGACATATGAAAGGGGTCATGTTTTGTAAAACATTTATTATTACGAATCCATATTCAGCTGGATATTCTTGATGTGGGAATAGTAAATATTATGAATAATTGAGGTTAACGCACAGTGTCCTTGAAATGGGAATCCTGCAGTATTCTTAAAATGAGAATACTACACGTCATGCTCAGTATAAGAGGAATGCTCAATTACAACAAGAATATATTCTTGGCGCTTATTTTAGATGCCAATGTTCTTAAAGTTAGATGCGCCCTCTCAATCTTAGAATATGGTTTTTTCGGTGTATCAGATGAACATAAAATTCTAAAATTTGTGATTGGAATCTAGTTCAATCATGATTCCATGAAATTCACTCATATCCATTAGAATTACTGAATGCAAATAGAGATCTCAAACGCGCATGCATACTAATTATCTACTTCACTAATCGAAAGGAAAAAAATACTCGAGCATCCAATCTCATGGTAGTTATCTGAGTGCTATGCAGGTAATAAATTTGTTGTACCATAATTTAGTTTCCCGTGGCATGTTTTAGGTAAGAGTTACTTTCAGATATTATCTACAAATATCACTGGTGAAAATTCTTTGAAATTTCATAACTTTTTCAATCACATTTTTCACTCAAATTCCGAATTTTTGGTATTCGAATTGGAAATTCATGTACAAGTGATTGAATTCTTTAATTTTCAGTATATTATATTACTATATTATATCATTTAGAAATGCTCTAGTCATTGACAAATTTTGTAACTCCTAACTAGCCAAAAACTAGACGTTTGCAAGTCCCTCGTAGGGTTCTGGTGAGGCACTTGCAAGTGTCTAGTATCTGCTCAATAACTAGAGCATTTTTACTTGGGATGTACCTTAAATTCTCAATTGGGTGATTGGAAATTGCTTCCGTTACGAGTATTTGAAGTTTTATCCAGAAATTTTCAACACTGTAATTCCCCTATCTCAAAAGTGTACACGGAGAAATTTGAATGATAAATGTAGAATAAAGATGTGAGATCAGAGTAATCAATATTATTCAATTCTCATCGTGTAGTTACGTTGAACAATTCGACAAATAAAATGTTTTTGCATGTGTTGATTAAATGTTTCACAAATATTTCTTCATACCGTGTAAAATTTTCATGATTCATCTGAAAATTTCACGTAACGTGGACTAATTATGCGAAAGTAATAATGAGTTGAGAGAAAAAAGGGGAGATAGAGTGATTTTATCCATTCACCAATCCCAAAACCGAAACACAAAAAATCGCAAAATTGAATATTGATTCATAAATGTACTTGTAGGATTACAGAATTTGTAGAGAAATTGCATTAGTTCAATTGCTCGCAACATGTGAAACAAATGTAGATGCATTTTAGTCTTTAACAACATGTCATCCTCGGTGGGGTGGTCGAATCGTGAAACGCATGATTCTGTTGAATGGAGTATTGCAAGTTTCATGTCACTTCCTTGCCATTGGAACAGATCTTCAAACAATTCTGAGTTGATCAATCAAGATTTATGATTTGATGTACATGAGAAGCACCGCGCAATAATGTTTGATGTGCGTTGCATGGATTATTTATGTTTTTTAGGCGAGTGTTCAAGTACATCAAAAGTCGAAGTGTTTACATCAAGATTCAATGTTCATACACATGAACCAGCGGTGATTATGACATTGAATATTTCATGCGCAGAGTTACCCACACGAAATTATAAGAATTTTTGTTATTTTTCTCAGTAAACAAGGAACAGGAAGGTTTATAAAATGAATTTTTGCATAAAAATACGGAAGATTGAAAATACTGTAGAAAAATAAATAGGTAGGGTTGGAATTTTAAACGCTGAACGCTAAATTTTATGAAGTGTATAGTAAAATTCAGTCATTCAGTCGTCATCTCCCGTATTTTTATGTAAAAATCCATTTTACAAACCTTCCTGTTCCTGGTTTAGCAAGCAGAATAAGAAATAGTAGTATATTTATTTCCCCGTGCACACAGCACCACAGTCTCAGAACAATCCACAAAGAAGTCTTATTGAACTGATTGTGTTTTTTTATGAATTCTTTGAGAATTCTTCTGGAACTGTGGTGCTGTGAGGGTCGCTACCAAAGTCGATGAACCTTTTTCGAAGACATTTCAATTACTGATACGACAAAGATAGATCAATGATGCCCAGCTCTCTCCGAGTGACAATTGAAATATAAATGAATAATTATCCATCCGTTGAAAAAAAACACAGAAAAAATGTGATTCTTCACACATGGCATTGGTGTACCAAACGTTTACGACTATTGAAAATGGTCACATTTTCTCATGTCCTTTGAACTAATTATTCTTCTGGAAAAACTCGCATGCTTCCTATCCATTCATTTATCTATGAATTAATTATCATATCCAACTCTAAATTAGTGAAATGTGCATACTTTAATTGTTTGAACCATTTTTATAACCATTTGCTCTGGTGATCAAGTCAATCATCATCATGAAGTAATCAGTCTTATGACTGGTTCATAATGTGAAATCATTCAAACAATTACAAAAAAGTGTCAAAATGACACAAATCTTATTCAACTCAAGATTGAACATAAAAATTGTGTTATTCTCAACTACCAAGGAGAGATCGCTAGTGGTGGGAGCTATTTTTTTATGAAACTTCTATGTACGTGTAACTTTAGTAGTCGTCGGAAGAACTATTCATTCATTTTGGTTTTAGCTTTTATTCTAATGGAAATTCGTTTTCTATATATGTGAATTTGAAGATAGAGTGCGAGTTGACATACGCAAAGAAAGTACACTCAATCAAAGGACCGGCAGTGGCTTGGGTGATATAGCTTCAACATTCGGTCCCGCCGATCCATGTTCAATGCTTACTGAAGTACTGTTTTTTTCAATTTATTCTTATGCATTGTTTCAACACGAAAAAAGTGTGATTCTCACATTTGATTGATGTAAAAAAATCCATAAATTACACTTGTGAACTGTTGATTCATTCCTTATTTTGGATCTCATTTGACAGTACTTATGTGTTGAATTTACACGATCGGAAATTCCAATCAAAATTTTATCAACATCTTTTTGTGTTATATTATTTACATCGAGCTTGAGTTATTAGCTAACACAAATACATCATGTGATATCGACACAAAAATATGTGTGGACCGTTTGGGACATGTGAAATGTGTTGAATTTAACACAAAATTTCCACCTGTGTATGTGTCCTATCAGATTACTTCTTCTTTTCACGATCTGTCTCAGAAGACTCCTTTTTTCATTCACGTTCTCAAGTACTTCTTCATTTTTCACTTTCTCTGTCCACTTTACTCTAAGCATCCTTCTATAACACCACATTTCAAAAGCTTCAAGCCATCGTTGGTCCGGTTTTCCAATTGTCCAAGTTTCGCAACCATATAATGCTGTGCTCCGAACGTAACTCTTCATGAATTTCTTCCTTACTGCTAAGCTAATATTCTTCGAAGACAGTAAGTGTTTCTTTTGGTCGGAAGCCTGTTTTACTTGTGCTATTCTTGCTCTTATATCTCTCTCGCTTTTACCGTTTTCTGTAATTATGCTTCCTAGATATTTAAATTCTTCCACTTGCTGAATTGTCTCTGCAAGTCAATCATTCTGTTATTACCAAGTAGTTGATATATGCGAAAATTTTGAATAAAAATCAATTGAAAATTGTTTTCTATTTGAGTTGACATACGATGCTCTGTTTATTGGACCTTCTGTTATAAGAGGGCTTATAAAACCTATAAGTTACTCGAACCACCTAATTTGTTGCCAGATGATACTTTTTACAAACGTAATTCATCTGTATAACCATCCAGTAGCTAATTTTCCAAATTTGTTTTCCCAATAGATCACTCAGACCTCAACTTGCTGACAAAACGTCTCGTGACAAAATCATCACACCTCTTTCCTCATAAAATTTAGAAAAATGAAAACTCCTCATAAAATTTAGAAATTTTGTTATGCACTTCGTAAAATTCCATCCGCGACTTTTGGAAAATCTATACTCCTTTCTATTGTTTGTCATGTATGGATAATTTTCCATTCCCTTCCAAGTGGAATTCAAAAAAATTGTGAACCGTTTTATCTTCATTACAAATTCGAGAAATATTCTCAAATTTGTGATAAACATTACTATATTTTTGGTCTGCATTTTTCCGTATACTCACACAAAGCTACATCACGTCCGATCACTGAGAACATTATTATTCAGTTGAAAGTACTTGAATTTGCAATTTCGGTCTAAAAAAAAAATCGCCATGTGGTGAACCGAAATGCGCTACTCTTTGTGAAGAGTGTCGATATAATCCATACAAACACTGATTACAGGCGTTTCAACGAGCCGCTGATGGCTCCGGAATTCTGATAGAGAATTGTTGATGGCTCTTGAAAATGCTTGCCGTCTTCTTTGATGGAATATCTGATTGCGGTTAGTTTGTATGAATCTTGACAAAGATCGTTATCATATTTGGTATCTTAAAATATTTCCCAAGACTGAGAAAAACGGTGATGGAATTTATATTTTGTCGAGTAAATATATGGACGACTCCGAAATATAGTTCGATTCAACTCACAACCATAGTTTATGTGACAAGAGTGAATGTGAGAGATACCATAACTGATGTACTTTACATTCTACGCTGTGAAATCAACCAAGATTATCGCAACTCGAATCAGGAGTCGTCTATTTATTTACTCAGGAAGATGTGCATTTCACAACTTGTTTTTCTCAGCATATGTGAGACAAAACTAGGGTTCTAAGTATGTGGGTATTCTAATCCGCAATGTTTGAGGGAGGGGATTGGAGTGGAGGTATACACTCGTCACCTACAAATGAAGTAGTGTTGGTGCAGTGAGCTTAAACGCGCAAAGTACCCCGATTCCATTCCCTTTCTTAAACATGGCGGACCGGAATACTCACATACTGAGAGCCCTGACTGAACTATGTACAATATTCACTGAGACAAAGGTACCTAGCTGCGACAACAAAAATGTAGTTGTTCTATATGAAATATGAATGCAACAGCTTATTCAATGGGAATACAAAATTTAGCTGGGATGAATGAAATTCCTTCGATTCAACTAAATTTTCAATCAGAGAGACTGAATTTTCTAGCTGTTTAATCCCAGTGAACAATGTGTTATCATCAAGAAGCTTTGAAGATCTCCCGATACGTGTGAGAGATCAGATAGACCTTTCAGAAGATTAAGAAGGTCATGAAGGTATCAGAATGTTATCAGATGCGTCGATTCCTGAGGAAAATAAGAGATTGTCAAAATGTTATCTAAACGAACTGTTGAGGAGGATTTTTTTCTGAGATCTCAGAGAAAAGATACCATTCGGATATAAGTATGATAACATCACTAGAGCTCTTGTGAAAGACCTCTTAAAGAGCTCGTCCTCTTATAAGTGTTCACTGGGATATTCAACTAAATCCTTCCTCTCAGTGTTCATTGAACATTTTCAGAATATTTTCACACATTCTTTGACATATGAATACTTGGATACGTTGAAGAGAATTCAACGTGAACACACAGCAGGTGAACAAAAACATGCGAATTACAATTCCCATGGCAAGGCTTTGATATGTAGAAATTCATTCAATATAATTAACTTCCTGTTCTTGATAACTCATCACTGATGAGACATATCCACGTGTGAGCAATAACAACATATGTCATGCAATCACATGGAATATATTCAGTATATTAATTATATAATATTATGTTAATTGAATTAACATGTATTGATGAAGTTTGTAGAACTGTTCGAAAATTAGCTCTGATTTGATTTTGATTGTTACCTCGCATCACTTCAAAAGATATACGAACATTTTGATTCTGAATGCTAATGATATAATATTCTGTAATGTTTCATTGTCAAATAATCATTTCTTTCCCAAACAACAACACGAATCAATCGAACTCACAACAAACAAATAATTCAATCAACTGATAACATCGACAGGACTCTTTCAAAAGACCTCTTGAAGAGCTCTTGCTCTCATAAGTGTTCACTGAACATGCTGTGAACATCCGTGTTGTACTCGGAGAGTAATCTATATTTCTGCCAAGACATTGATCTCAACGATCTGCAATCTTTGAATTTCTATGTTGAACGTAACCCAGTTACGTTTACCGTGACTAACACTGGCGATCCCAAAGTGTCCCAAAGTTTACTTTCGGTTATTTTCTGGTTTGATAAAACTTTGGTCAGGATATGGTGGTTACCCAGATGGTTTTGACCATATAATGACCTATTTTTGACCGAAAACTAATGTTTGCTTAGAACAAATCTGCCACCAGAGGATAATAAAAAAATGTGGTCCGTTTTTAGAATGTTTTTGGTATTTTTGAGATAAAAACCCAGAAAATTACCATGAAATAACCAAAAAATCAACAAAATTGAGATTGGTGGAATTTTGGTTGGATTTTGGTCAATTTTTGTTGAAAAAAATGTCCCAAACGACCGACAAGTTACCAAAACTAAAATTTTTCACCAACATGTAATCGAAATTTCTGATCGCTTGTCGGTTCACTCAGATTCGCTAGGGAACACAGTAAATTGCAGACCGCTCGTAAAAATACTTCAGCAGGAATATGGATTATCCGTTCCATTGTGTACCTTCCCTACCAACTGGATAATTGAAAAGAAGATATAAACTTTACCCTTATATTTTTTGACTTCTGTCATAAATAAGAACGTTTATGATGTCAGGATTGTAGAATATGCTTCAAGGAGAGTCAAATTTCCAAACTCACGACTTGCTGGTATCCTGAGCTACTTCAACGTCGGTAAAGTCAAAATTTATTCTCGTTCCATTCTGAATGATTGGATTTAATTAACGTTGTGAAGCAAAGGAAGAACACCGTGGAATCCTCAATAATAAGTTTGTTGAGAAGCAAAAAATCCCTACTGAGGACAAATAAAAATAACAATATCGTTTGAAAAAAAATTCTTTAAGTTTATGAAATTCATTTTCAGGGGCATCTTTGAATCGCCAAGTTTAATTACCATTTCGAAACAAGCGAGGAAGAATGTTGAATCCTCCATAATAATTTCTCCAAGAAAAGGAAATTCACGCTGGGCGAAAATAAGTAACAATAGCTTGTGCAAAATGCAATTATAAAAATATATAAATAAATAGACATAGTTATGTTACCCCTAGCATTCAAGTTAGTACTACCAACTGGGCTGCAGAATGTAACGCGTATACCTAACCTCTACTTTCCCCGAGATTGAATTATTTTTCCCTCGGAATAATTTTGCCATAAAGTAAAACCGTTACGGCTGTAGGTGCAACAACATACCCGCTCACACCAAGGATAACAGAAACAAGTCGTGTTCTTCTGTAGTTCTCTCCTCTTTCATCCACCCTTTTCTCACTACACACCGACCTCCGTTGCCCCTTTTCGCTCATCGGTCTACCTTGTACTCTTTCTCACGTCCAGGATAACAGCGAAGACGATATAGCGGCGGGTGGTTTTTCCGTACACTTTGCCTTTTCTCAAGCGCTCCAGTGGTTCTGCTATTTTCTTCCACATCTCTTATATTACGTCTTAGATACCAGAAGATCCACAACACCGTCGGTGCTACTCTCGGTTGGAGAGGCTGAAAATTTCCTCCTTCTCTTCTTTTCTTCCTCGTGGTTCTGTCAGTGAATATCTTATCATAATACCCAACACCGGTGTTGGAAGCGTGCTCCGCGTCCGTCTAACCGTTGGTCCATCCGTTGTCAGGAGATATATGAAACTTCTGCCCTATTTCACTTCAACTTTAAAATCAAATCTTCGTATCGTTGGTATAAACAGTTTTGACGTGTACGCGCGACCATGTGTACAATATAAATGTATTTATATACTGCTGTCACTTTGTACAAGCGACAATCATATTCCTGGAATCTATTTTCCATTACGTGCATTGTATATTCACTTAGAGTTGCAATGATCCAGTTTGAAAACTTTGACTGAACCAACTGATATTGGACCATATGTTGTTTCGAAAAGAACAGTGTGAATTGATTCCAACTTTGGCCTTGTATGAAGCTTTTTCTTGCCTCTCCTCGATTACTTGGATTCGATCTCCGTGCAAGAATACTGATGAGAATTCCAACTTCACGGAAATGTCAGTATTTGAAAATTTTATACGACAATATCCACGGTACTCTTCAAAATGAGAACTCATAGTTGCATAGGATTTAATCGTGAATCATTCTTCGTGATTCATTATGTTAGTTATAATCGCACATTTGTATTGGCATCGAAAATAAAAGTTAATTTTTTGGTCACAAATTTATTTGGTTCTCAGAAAATTTATTTCAATCAATTAAAGAAATATAAAATATTCATTTCACGATATTGCAGTAACAAATTTATTACAATTGAAAAATACTATTCTCTGTATGTCGAAGGAAGTTATAAAATTTGTGAAGTATAGGCGATGTTCATAGGAAGAAACACTGGTTGTATCTTGAATAACAAAATGAGCACAAAAATTCTCTTACATCAACGGATTATATCATCCTTATAAACACATGTTGTTCTGGAGAAATTCAATTATGGTATCAAGAAAACATGTTCTAGTACCAAGATAATAAACGGTTTGGTTCTATTGTTTTCCTGTACAACTACAACAAATGTGCTTTCAAGAGAATGTAAATACAGATAAGATTCCACGTGGTCGCATTTTCTTCGAGATAAAATTGTTTTGTTGAATTTATAAAACAATATCAAGTTTCGTGAAATTCATATTTGAATTATACAAGTGAAGGTTTGGAATACGAGTGGGCAAAATATTCCTTTTCCAAGTAGGGACGAATTTTTCAGTTTACGTACAAGAAAATTCATGTTGTATCAAAATGTTTTCATATTTCACATGAAATTTCATGTTTTTTATTTGAATTTTCCAGTATAAATGCAAGAATTTTCTCATACGTGTACTGGAATTTTAATGATTCCAGTACTGGGAGTTTTCCGAATTTCTTTTTTACAGTGCAGGCTCGAAAACTGATGTTGTCTAACCTGTTCCAATGTAGCAAGTTATTTCTCATCATTGAACCAAATCAAAGGAGTGTATAAACCCCGAGATCTCTCAAAGGAAACACTTCAAATCCGAATTATTAAATATTACTGATCCAACCACTGAGAGATTTAGCATTGTTTTCCAGTACTTTCTACTAATTCGAATTCAAAGAGAATTTCATCAGGTATGAAATCGCTACAAAATTGGCGATTCAAATTTTTTTTTATCTGAATCTACTCACGTGATATATCAAACTGAATGTCATTGAAGTGAGATGAATTATTCTACCCACCATTCGCATAGTCGACAGAGACACGTCATATCATTGTACGCTAAATTACTACACAATTCTTCTGGAGTTGATTGTCACCTAGCTGTCAGAGATATCAATTTCCTGTTTGTTTCTCAACCCATTCAATTTTTTCATCATTTTCCTTCCATCTTATACATTCAATCGAAGCCAAATTTGTTATTAGTAACATTCAGTTCATATCATATACTTCAATTCAATGCAAATACTCTGGAAATACGAGACAGACATATGAGCGATAAAATATAACCAAAGGTGTTGGGGATTTATATCAAACGAATTGAACAGATTTCTCTATTCTTTATTTAAAATGATAATCAGAAGTTTTGATATGAATATTCTTCCCCGTTAATGTGAAGATGGATCCAAAGACATGTGTCATTGCAACGGGATTATACAGAATTTTTTGTGAAATAACATCAAGGAATAGAATTCACTGTTTAATGTGTGACTTATGCTTCTTCAGACTTTTCCCAAATCAGCAGAAACCAATCCACCGCGGCTGGAGAATGATTTCAACTTGCAAACGTGGACTGAAATCAATTCAAAATCGTTCCATTGTTAGTGCCCTTCAAGCTCAATTTTTTCCCATAACCCTCTGATACTTTCATACCGCAGGCATTAGTTGATGAAATTTCCTTTCGAAAAAAATCATTCGAAACTTCACGCAAAGGCACGTGTTTCCGACCACCATCTCGAATATGTGACAGTCCGATCCTTGTTAAAATAATTATTTGAATTGAATTGACTTGCGATGTGCAGATTAGACGTTTATCTACTTGTCCTTGTTGTCAAACGCGTGCCATTGATTTTTCTCAAAATCTCAAATGGGCAGATTTAGGAGAGTGATCGGAAATCAGTGCTGTTGCATTATCGAAGTGTTTCGAAAGCGAAATTCTATCAAATCAATAACTTACATAATTATTGTTCTATAATAATCATGGGTTTTTTTACACTTCAGTAAGGACTTTTTCTTTCCTTTTTTGGAAATATTTTATTTTTTCATGTTTCATATAGGAAAAGAATAAATAAATGAGGGACACAAAATACACTTAAACTTCAACATGACGTCATATATTTATGCACACATGTATGGGAAGAAATCTCAATAGATTTACTGGAAAGTTCCTGTCAATGTATTAGAACAAATTATGAAAAAATAGCAACTCTCACAAGTTTTTATGTGAAATAATATTATACATGACATGGAAATTCATTTGCTATACAAAAGCAGGAAAATCCGAATTGTTTTTACTGCCCAAAAGTTCTTTTTACAAAAAAGGAAGGGATTGAATCAAGTACCACTTTTTGGTCAATAATAACGATGCAACAAATAGGAACTGATAGCACGATAACCAATAAATTAGATGTCATCACCATTCACCACAAAAATGAAGAGAAAACCGCAGTACGCCCGTTACAGGTCTGTGTGCTTTGCAGACAACCACGCCTCCGTTTTGCGATCCGTTTGGTCGTAATGTGACCAAATTAACTCTCAATGAGTTTACGACCAGCTTGTGTGATGTGATCCTCTACGAGGTCCGTATATTTGCCAACGGATTTCAATGTACAATGAGTCCAAGAAAGACTTTTCGTAAGTAAAACATTATATACAAACTATAGTGTGATAAATTATTCAAGGATCACATAAAAATCATTTCATAGTTCAAATGTGAAATTTGTATAGAATATTCAAAAAAATAATTCTCCAACAAAAATTCTGTACCCTCTCACGGGTTTGTGACGCCTCCAATAATAGAAAACTGCAGACTTATAAGTGCCCCACGAATATTTGATGAATTCGTTGACTTTGTATTGCGCTAACGAAAACGTTAGAAACTCATGAACGCTTAGAATATTTGTACTAGAGTTGTTGATGAAGAGGAAACAAAGTCACATGCGAAACAATCTACGATTTCAACCAGACTGGTTTGTGAATGACAGGATACTTAGTGGATACGTATTCCATATATGTATTGTGAATGTATCTACATTTCACCAATCAATAATTGTTTAGTAAGTTGGGAAAAAGTAGGTTTATTAAATTGAATGATAAGGTAATACAAATTTAGACTAATCATTAATATAGAAGACATGACTACTGATGTACAAGGAATTCATTTTCATGGCAAAGAGAGGAATATTAAATAGCTAAATGTGATAAAAGCTCTCTCCATAGTTGGAACTTTGCAAAGTTTTTTCTGTATAAATTAGTCCCTCTTCAATACCATCGAGATTCTGGCGCAATTCTGTCGTACCTACGTTGCACTGAGATCTCTTCCATTCCAACTTCTATAAACTCTTCCCAAAGTGCACCTTTTATAATTAATCTTCTTCTTTTTCCATTCAATTTCCATTAATTTATGATTTCGATTTGAGTTTAACCGGTTTCTACGTTCTTTAAAATTGAGTTAAATATCACGCATTCTTGAATTGTTTCCAATTCCAAATTGCGAAAATACTGATTCAAAAATCAGGTTTTTTTAAAATAATTTTGAAATAAGTTGCAGATACATGAATGAATTCACTTTACATTTGATCGAGATGATTTTCAATTTCAAGTTTATTCACCAAATTTCACTTCAGATGAAATATCTTTCCTTTTAATAGTTTCCATTATTACTGCTTCATATAGGTCTAACAGAAAATGAGCGATGAATGATCTTATCAGATCGTATACATAATATGAATATATCTGGTCAACGCGGACTTATATATTGATTACAATTGCATGATAAAAACTTCGGTTCCATGAAGTATTCATTAACCATCGGATTTTCTCAAGGATAAACGAGAAACACTTGAGGGGCATCCTGAATTGGGGTTTCTGATTGGGACTTCGGAATACTTTGAATCATTTCATCTTTATAATACTCTAAAGTAACCAAGTGGTTAAAATGAAATATTGGTCCTGATCAAATCTGGTTGAATCCACAAGGAACCATTAAAACATCAATGACCTACACCGTTGAAAATGTCTTTAAATTTAATATATATTTTTCATGTACATTTGTAAATAAAATTTCCAATTTTTGGTGATTGAAATGAGAATTAATTCACACGTAACTGAGTTCAAAATTTTTGGTATATTAAATCATACAATTACATATACTTTCGTGAGTAAAATTTCAATAAATTTTTCAGTTACATGAATAACTTTTACTTCCTTTACATGTAATTGGAAGTTCAATCAAAAATTTCTAACAGTGTAAGATTAAACTGCAACGAGATTTGACTGAATTTCATGAGAATCAATGCATGAGATCTTATGACTGTAAGATTCAATGTGCGGTCTACGGATTGAATGAGCTCACTGTAAAAAGAAAGTCTTAAATGCTTTTTCCATTGTGCCGGCGATTGTTTTTTTGGTTCAATTTGCTTGCATTATAGATTCATCCATGGAATGATCTGAATTTAAGACTTCCTTTTTACAATGAGTAGCTATCAAAGATGAGGAAATGAAAGGAAAATGTTCATTCGGATTTAAGTGGATTTGTACATATAATATATTCTCAGATTCAATAATTAGAATAAAAATTCATATTCAATTTTCCGAGATCTCATGAGCATTCTTCACATTAGAATCCAGGCAGAATGGATTTGCGGATTGAGCGTTGGAATTTGGAATGTGGACATGTTTATTGGAATACTATTATTTTATATTTTTTCGTCATTTTTCGTCACACTTCCCAACACGCACTGAATTCAACTCACGTAAATGCTTTGAGAATAATAAATAATACTTCCAAATAAATAATCAAGTAATTTTATTTCCCAACTGTTTACAGCTTGAATGAAATTGCGTATAAAAGTCATTGACTAAGCGCGCTTGACAGATACCGAATAAAATCAGAGATTTTAATACAATGAGTAGAAATTTGGAATTTCTCAATGGCACATCGCCAAGTCTAGTCAGAAAATGAATATTCTACGATTTTCATTCACAAAATCGATCGCTGTATTTTTATGCATTCCGAAGTGTGTATACTTGCATTTATCATTGTTAGGCACTCATCGGTATACAAATTGTATCAAACATAGAGCACCTATTGTACTCATTGTCGCACCCTTTGGCCAACAAAATTCCATGATATTCCATTTCAAATTCGTCCCGATAAACGATTCGAACCTCAACGACATCCAAAAGCGTAAGAAAAAGTTAACACGGAAAAAAATTTGCGGTGAATTCTGGGACAGGTACAATTTCTATTACCATTTAAAACACATTGTGGTAATTCTAACCACATTGAAGTAGATTTAACAGCAGTAAATTGTACTGCAAAATTGTCTCTGTTTCCAATTTTATTTCACATTGTGGCAAATATGACAAGTAATTTTTTCACGTGAAAGAAATCAAGTGTGGTTTCTATGCATGAGAACTATAAACACACAATGTATTCACATCTAACATAAAACACATTTATGATTCATATTATGAGTTATCAAAAGAACATTATGTGATTATCTTTACAAAAGACGCTTTGATATGGGAAACGAATGATTTCAATGCAGTTCCATTTATGAGTATCCTGGTGAATTATGGAAGTCTTACTTCTGCAAACAAATAACTTTCGAAACATTGTTATTCAATTGTATGACTTTATATCACACCCACAAGACTATGTATCACACATACAGCTATTGTCGTCCCTCATAGGGATTCTCAGAGATACCGTGTACACACATTCACACGTATTTATTGTTTGCCAATAAATATATGTCTTCCGATATAAGATTTATTTGATCACCCATATCATAAAGCTTCCTCTCTCTCATAACAATCTATTGGATACTCTCAAAAAGTAATACTGTTCTTCTTCTGATTTATAGATGTCCCGAGTTTTTCGGAGCCGATAGGGAACGTGACCGCTCCCGTTGGAAAAGAAGCCGTTCTCTCTTGTACTATTAAGAGACTGGGGAACTATAAGGTGAGTCAGATCACTTTTTTTATCAGTAAAATATTGGATAAAGTATATGGGAAAAAATGAGTTGGAAACATTTTCCAACGCACAGATGAAGGAGAGCATTGGAATGATAATTTTTTTTATATGATTCTAAGAAAGAAATATCCATTTACCGAACAATTGAAAGGATATAGTCGAGTCAACGATCCCCGATTATTGTTGACTTCAAACAAGATTCAAGTTCATTCGCTAAAATCAACAACTGAATATATGTATTCATATTTGAATGACTTCAATGAATCAATAGTGTTTCCTCTTAGAAATCAGGTGTTTCCACCAGTGCCGTCTTTCATAGTTGAGGGGCTCTAGACTCAGAATACTTGGGGGTCCATGTAAGGGAATTTTTTTACTTATATATAGTAATATCTGTTTGGGAATTTCAATCAATTATGAATATATCAATATGTTCGTTTGGCTGTGCAATTTGAATATCCATTGCTGATGTTTTACTTTTTTTTATAATCAAAAATTATTTTCTTATAAAATTAAAAGAAAATTATGATTCAAGGAGTCAGGGGCCCCCATCAGCGTGGGGCCCTAGGCCCGAGCCTACAGAACCTATGCAGAAAAACGGCACTGGTTTCCACACTGACAGAAATTCCTATAGGCACTGTAACTAAAACATCTCAACTGAACATTGCTAATGAGAGCTAATATGAAATTTGGTTCATTTAATCAAGAAAGTATTATAGTTGATTCATCACTTAATTGTATCGACTATACTTCCAGTAGTTCTTACTAAGAATGTTCAATTGAGGCGTTTTAGTTACATTAACCTCAAAAATTCCTCTCGGTGCAGTAAACATTCTGATCTGGAAGATATCAAAATGATCTCACATGCGCCGATTTCGCCATCTCTTCCATGGCTTTGTCAAAAGTTCTGAATGAAATCACAAATAACTTTTAGATAGCATTCAGAACCCACGAGAAGACATCAAAAAGATGTATTAGAGATAACATTGTTGATAACGTTCCGACGTTTTAGATAACATTGTAGAAATGCACAATGTTCTCCAAAAAAATTGTTGACTAGGTCAGGATTATTGTTATTTTATTTCTTATTCAACACGAACATTGAAAAACATAATCAACACAATAGCAAGAAAAAGAAACTCCATAAATTTTATCGATTAAACGCAGTAACGCATGTTATCGATTATATGAATTTCATACATCTGGAGTATATCAAATCCAAAGAAAAATTTCATCCACGAAGAATTAGTCGATGATGATAAGATTTCACCCGAGGGGGAAATCTACATACAAGCAATGTACTTCACAGTGTACACAATGGGTTTTGACAGTATAGTCCAGTTCATTTATCTATTATCAAATAACTGGTGAGGTACATTCAGCTGTGTGGTCGTTATATCTTCATCAATTGTTGGTAACTAAAAATAGGGAACGCGGATGCAACGTGGATGGACACCGTCATGTCAAGGCAACGGAAAATGTGGGAGGATGTTATACGTGCGTGAGAATGGAGATAAAAATGAATGTGTATAATTTCCGATCATGTCATTCAGTATTCCATAGAATATTGTTTTATATTGAAATGTCCATTCAGCATTATCATAGATTTTGAGATGAAACGTAGTTTTTACCAGTACAGTTTTTTATAATTTTTTTTTCGGCTTAGAAGCAATATGCTTCTTACAGAAGAACATTCAATTCGCAACTGGAAGTGAAATTCTGAATTTCAACAAATACATTCCATTAGAACGGGATTATCTATATTCTCAGAAATATTGGATGAAAATATCCTGAATTTTTCTTTTCGTGTGAGAAAACGTAATCGTGAAAGTATGCATGTATTCCTTTCGAACTCACCTCTCATCCCTTTTACGTTTCTTAGAATATTTTGAGGACTTGATGCAATCATTTTCGGAATATGCATCGTAGTAATATTTACTGTAAAATGAAATGCACAAAACAATATGACATATTGTTTGAGATGTTTTTCTACAGAAATTCCCTTGCGTCTATTATTATCATCAATCTTTCCAAACGAAGTGAATTTCAACCTATAATTTTAACCTTTTCGGTCATCTAGAATTTTGCTCATTCAAGCGTTTCAAAGATAACTCACAGAATTATGAGTAGCAAATTTTTATTTCATGCAAAAATATTGTGATTTTATTGTTTCCAAATTATTTCACAATCTTACATTCAGACTGTACATTAATATTGAAATTGACCACGGAGCACAAGAACATTCCATGGATATTCTAGGAATATTCTGTCTATAGAATATCGGGATGAAATGCTTTCAAACATTTTATGAACGTCCACGGAATATACTGAATGAAATTCAACGAAAATCTCAAGCGATTCTTCTACAACATATTCTTAGGTTCTCTCAAAATTCCCTATATTTTCCAGTCGCATTTTGTTCCGTGATATAGCAAACGACTTGAGTGTTTCCTGCACAACGATATGATTGATTTAGATCCAGAGAGAATAAAGCCATCTCACAATATGAACACATTGAACAAGGAATGTGCTCGTCCCTGTTATGATATTTCTTGATATTCCAAATGCTTTTATTGGATCAAAACGATTTTAATTTGCAGAAATAAATTATGAAATGCATTCACTTCAATGCCATAAGATACGACAAGGGTATATTGAGTCTTCGATGCGAATTATAATAATAATTAATTAATTTGTATTTGATTATAATTGAATCCATACCGATCAATCATGGGAATGTAAACATTCATCTGAGTCATTACTCTCGAAAGGTGGCTTCTGAGATCGGTGTGATGTATCAAATCCATGAACCTCGAATCACTTTGAATTGGAATGAGGTCAAATAAAATAACATTCTGATGGATCAGATGGAATGAAGACTTGTGAGATAATGACACTTATAAAAATTTTAGTCCAATTGTGCGTTTAAAACCTGTCTGTTCTCTCCATGGAATTAATTAGAGTCGAACAATTCTATAAGTCACATAGTTGATATCGACTGATAAATTTATACAAATTGGAGATATTCAATAGTAAGCCCCTTGATTATATCATATCTTGGAAAATGTTTTCTGCAATTCTTCGATAATATTGAATATCGATAATCGATCTAATGATGAAACTAGCCTCTGAATATCTTTTGAAATGCTTTGATGACGATGTATCGATAATCGATACGAATGTACGGTTTACCTACTGCTGTATGAACTTTGAACAAAAATAATTCTCATTCGAATCTTATACATCAAAGCACTTCGCTGATTCGAGTAGTTTTCAAATGAACACTATAACGTTATTCAAATAAACCATGCTGGAATAAGCTTCATATTCATTTAATAACACTTGAAGGATGTTTTCATCGTTCCCTAAGTGTTTTCAAAAGTAAATTATTGTATTAAATTAAAAAAGAATATTGTTTCCATCTCTGCACTTCTGCTTCCCAAATAGTTCATTTCCAAAGCTCGCAAGTGTGTAGGAAAAATTTAATAAGACTTTTGAACACAACAGTTCATTGTATTGTTCTTAATATCCAGCCACAGGTGACTCTAACATCTTGCTAACGTCAAATTGCCAGGAGACTTTTCTGAATTCCACCAATGTTGAACTGAATACAAAAACTGTTCTTCCAATGAAAATGTTGTTTTGAGTATAAATAAAAATATATGGGAGATCATGAATCAAAAGAGCAATAACTCAATAGCACGTGAATTACGATACAATAGCTTACTGAAAGCAATATTAGGGGAAGATATCGAGGCCAGAACTAACAAAGGCACAGCAAGACTGGAAAGTATGGAAACAGATCATTATACACCGTAAATGATGTGGCTAATAGCAGACAGTCTTTGGAGAATTTTCTTTAAGAGGAGAAATAATGTATTAAACATTCAATGAATAATAATATAACGCTCGAATATCTCAATTATACTTTTTCAACTTTTCTTGAAGGGATGCTAGTGGCGGGACGCCAGCTACATCGTTCGTGTGAAATTCCTTTCAATACTTGAGTATTTTCAAAATATCGCTCTACTTTGTGAATTCAAATCAGCAAAATTTACTGATTCGGATTTAGAAAGTGTACATCATTTCTGTAGGCATCTCGCAAATGCTGCATAGAACAAGATTTTGAACGTGTTCAATTATTTCGAAGAAATCTTACACATCATATCATAATATTATCAGATGTTAACGAAAATATTCTAAAATAATAGAAGACTTTATTTCATTGCATTATAATCCTTCCTCGCGTGAAAACGAATTCGGAAATATTCAACAGGGTATGTCGTGACATAATATCGAAAATTGAATTGTTAAAGAGAATTGTTGAATATACAAAAATTTTGGTTCTTACAGCAACACATAGCTGTCTTGTTAACAATAAAATTGTCAATTGAGCAACATTGACGGTCATATTTTCACGATAATTATTGTGTGGGTTAATATACAACAATTTGAATTGTTATATATTAACCTACAATAAAATTGTGAAAATATCGGTTATCATTGCTGAATTGACAATCTTATTGTTAACAAGGAACCTATGTGTTGCTATAAAAACAAAAATCATTGTATATCCAAAAATTTTCTTATTGCTAATTCTGCGAAACACATTTTTCTCAGTGATGTTTCTATAGCAATATTTTAGGGAAGATATTATTGAAAAAGAAAAAAAAATTAATCCAACGAAAGACAAATAACGAAAACAAAAAAGATAAGACGAAATAAGAAATTTTCAATGAGCAATTCAGTTTGTAATGTTAATTGAGCGCGAAATAAAAGCATAACAGGTCACTGCACGATAAACTCGTTTGTAAAATCGAAAAATTACGAGGAAATAAGTGGGAATATCCATGAGTTTTCGAGACAAAAGTTATGCTCATTCATCCATATCCTGTGAACTTTATATTCCTAATTCTTCGTTCGAACAATTCTAATTTCCAGATAAATTTTCTATCCCAAATCATACACTGAGAACCCAATTTCTTAGATTTGAAGCAAATTTCTTTGCCCTCATTCCAATAAATCTTGTTTTCAATGAAAAAACTAGTTCATTCCAATGAGAGAATTTTTCATTGAATTCAAGAAGGAATATATTTCTGTCTCAATTTGAAGATTTTTTGTTCCAATCTGATGAAGAAATTTTTCCATTGAAAAAAATATTCATTAGAATGAGGGCAAAGAAAATTGTCTTTCAATTTAAAAAATTGGGTTCTCAGTGTACACACCGGAAGAAGTTTTTGGGATTAGAAAAGAACATGATTTATTCTACTTTTATCCTCGCCACATACTAGAGGGATGAATTGAAAAATCAATTTGAAAAACATTCGAAATAGAATAAGGTCTTCGAATTGGAATAATATGATACTGATTGTTAGAATATGGATGAACCAATAGTTCCAATCTCAGAATTCATTTTTCATCCTATCTACCAATTATTGTGAAGGAATTGCACCCAATCACATCATACATCACCCCTGTTTTATATCAGAATTCTAATGTTCAAAAGAATCTTTGAAAGAATTTTTCGATTACGTTCTCAATCATAAATGCCTCACTGACAAAGAGTAGGTACTGTACATCGAAGATGAATTTATAACCGAATGAAAACAAAGTCATGGTGAAAATTCTCTTGGCATTTGAAGAATCTATTGTCAGGGTTTGCATAAACATCCAATGCAATTTCAATGTGTATACGAATCGCGGATGTTTATCTTACGGAGACAATGGAACCCGTGAGTGAAGTGCTGATTTTCCAAATCTTTGTTATCGTTACTGCTACTGCGGTATGACTTGTTACGTGTGTGATTGATTGGTTTTTAGAATATTTTCTTTCAATTCCAATGACTCCTCATGATTCATTCCACAAGGATACTGTCAAATTTTCAATATTTTTATATTGTGAGGCGGATGAAATGATATGAACATTAATTGCGGAAACTCTACTTTATGCAGTACAAGTGATATTGAATTCACTGTGTTGGATAGTTTTCAGGGAACTGGAGAACGATCGGAGTTTTTCTCTCAGTGGTTTTGAAACGAACTTTTTGAATACAAAAAATAAAAGCCTACTAACTGTCAGTACAGCAGATTACGAACTTTGCAATTCAGAAAGATCAACGATGTTCATGCGATCGACCCATCGAAACTCCCCAAGGATTCGTTTAAAAGCTTGTGTCACAAAAAGAGAATCAATTACATCAATTTCGCTAATTTCATTCGTTGAATGTTTGATTAATCTCTTCAACATGAACTCCATAACTTATGTAAAACATTTGGTGTGATTATTCATCAGCAGACGAGTTGTGGTTACATCTTTTCCCAACTGTTACTATTTATTCACTATTTACTCAGTCAAACATTCAGTTCTACGAACGTTTCTATGTACTTTATGGATAAGTTCGAACGTTTTTTGCTACTAAGCAACGTCTCCAAAAATCTCAAAGAATTATGGAACTCCATAGCGAAATGCCCTTTATGGCTTTTTGTCGTTTAAAAAATAAGTCATCTAATGGGACACGCGTTGCGGCATGATAGTTTGGTGGAAATAATATTGGGAAGGAAAATGAATGGTAACACTTGTAAAGGTAAACCTACATTGAAATATATGGAACAAATTATACAAGACCAAGGCTTTCGTAGATATGTAGAAATGAAACGTTTGGCGGATAACAGACAGGGTTGGAGGGTTTCATCGAACCAGTCATAAGACTGATTACTTTATCATAAAGATGATAGCGAAATGTTCTCCATCCTTTATGAAAAAATATAATGAAAGAACTTTTGCATATTTTTTATATCAAAAATTATACAAAAACTTCACGCTTTTCTTATGAAAACTGTATAAAATCTTCACTATCACTTTATGCATATACACAAAGTTGTGTATGTTAGCATAACTCGAGTGGAGAAATTGAAAAAATTCTATATAGTTTATATATAATTTGAAAAATTCTATAAAATCTATAAATACCCAGACAGCACTGGGGCGTTCTTCGGACGTTCAGAAAACGTACTTGGTCACAAGAAGAACGTTCAAAAAATGTTCTAGGACGTTTCAAAAATGTCACATAGATATTCCATTCTGCCAACTCACATTCTGCCAATAGTTTTGAATTTCTGGAATGGAATCTTTCCAAATATTCAATACGAAACATATGTTTATGGTTCTTTGGTACTTTTTTCCCCTAGTAAAACAGTGAATATACATTTGCATAGGTTAGAGATGAAATACTTGGTTTTCATATAACGTCTCGAAAACATTCTGAAAACGTACCATAAGATGTATAAACGATGTCCCCAAAACGTGCTCCCCAACACATTGAATGAATGTTCCTAAGACATTTGGAAACCAACATCTGTGGGACTTTGGACACGTTTTTGGAACGTTTTGAGAACTTTCGGTGCTGTTTGGGTATATGTATAATTAAATGTAGTATATAAACTGTACTGAAAAATACGTAATTTCGAAAAGTTTCCAACTCGAGAAGCCGTGTACGAATGATATCGAGGTTTAATGAACTGATTTTATACTTTGTATTAAAACTTATTCAATTCTTCATCAGAATGCTGGTTTTTCATTAAGAACACAGGATTCGACTCAAATCCTCACAGACTTGGCTCCAGTATTTTTTCTCTGAGTGTTCTACACAAAATGTATACAAAATTCACAGAATTATCATAAAACATTCTTCATTAGGAATAGGTAGATACAATTAAAATGAACTCGAACAGCAATTCATGAGATATATAGGAACGTTTGTATTTTCATCTACCAGATAGCAGTCGCTTTGTTCATATTTCACCGTTCGAATATACCATAATTAGAATTTCACAGTTTGATGAACTTGATATAGTTCATTTTGGAATCATTCTCATCATATAATCTGGACAATGTATAGCGAAATGAGACAAATTCCATTTATTTCAGAAAAACAACTTGTCATTAAAAATTGCGCATAATTCTTCTCAGGGTTCAACTTCATATTGATTACATATCTCAAATAATTTCACACAATTTTGATAACTCACATTTTTTCTTATACAATGCTCTCAGTCAAAATTATACATTTATATAAATCGAACCAGTTTTGAAAACAATTTATGAAAAATGCTGTAAAATGATTCTGAAAACTCTCACGTATACTTTACCTTGTATTTTTATTTATATTCTTTACGCGTTACATTTACATTCATCTATACACATCCATCGTTTCATAAGTACAAGAATGTCGGTGAAACCTATTTCAGAATATACGAATTTATGTATGCAGTGTTCAAAGCAAATCGTTGCTAGGAATCGATATTTTGCTTTCTCATTGAACCAGAAAATCATGTCATAAAATATATACGCGTACTATCGCTTTGATATATTCACAACATACGAAAACAATCTTCGTTTAATTTCCAATATCGAATGTTATATTATCTTGAAAAAATCAATTTCAGTTTTCATCGTCCATCCAGAAAAAGTTCAACAGACATTCAGAGATTCTGCTAGTTGTCAATGAGGAGAGAAATCTCAATATGCTCGCCCCTACCCTTCCAATTGTTCAAATTTACAACGTACTCGAAGAATCTGGATTTATGGTAGCGTGGAGGACGTAACGATGTATGAAATTTCGAATAAAAGTAATCAAATTCTATTACTACATTTTGCATTATTCAGATTTGATTCCCGCTCTACACATATTTCAAAGTTTTTTGAAGAAATTAAGTATATTTCCATCAGAGAGAGAGATATACATCTTTCATTTTTGTATGGTGTCTTAACTCACATTCTATTCTGATGATACCAATAAACTGTATTGAAAACATTATAAAATAAGGTTGATGGTTTGAAATATTGAAGCTTCTAATGAAACATTTTGGATTTGAATTTTATTCAATTCATTATGATTTCCTTTCGTATACTCAAAAGTATGATTCGACTGATAATAATTTTCATCTATTACACAGGTCAACAACAAAAAATTGTTTTCTCTGGTGACCGAGGTCTGCACATCAGATTCCTTGAATAAGCTCACTTTTTATCATCTTTTATACATAATTTTCATATATAATCTATATAATCGATGAGTTTTATACATAAAAATGATAAAAAATGAGTTGATCCAACAAATCTGATGTTGTTTTCGTATCCAGTGCTCTGAAAGTACTCCGAATCAGTTCTTAAACCTCAGGCACCAAAATGGCTGTTGACCGGTGTTATCAGAGGAAGAAATTTTTTCCTCGAACTTCCGTTCTTGTTGAAGCGTTCCAATTTTTATCTATCATTCATATTTCTGAAAAATTGATTTCAAACGTACAGCAAGCTGCAGCCAGATTATCCACAGTTCAATTTGCGATAAAAGAAATCACTCCCCATGTGAAAACATTTTCGAAATCACATATAATTTGTATATAGTTCCATAAAAATCATATATAATTCTGGAAATTTCTCCACGTAGGTATATGTTATGCAAATGCGATAGTGAAAGCTTACACTCAGTTCATTTTGTTTCAGTTTTCGGATGTTGAACATGATTCCAATGTTCTTTAATTCGATAATTCATGTAGATGATAAATCGCGACTAAAATATGGTCCCCCATCGAGCCACGTATCTTGATACAAATGACGCTCGCAAAAAATCGACAAGTTAATAGTTTCAATAAAACCAACTCTGAAAGATTTGGACTGTTTTTGTTCCGCTAGTAAATACTTTCTGATTCCGTTGAAAAATCGGCTCGAGACTGTAGAAGAATCGATTTTCCATCGTGGCTAAAGTGAATTAAATTGTTGGAATTCTCAGGAGAGGGGTTGAATTGAGTTCTCTATAACGATGCAACGCTTCAACATTTTCCGCCTCGGTACATTTAATCATGGCTTATATCTGCCGACGTAACAGTGAATTTTCTGAATCTGTTTATTCCTCTGATACAATGCCTTGATGAAATGCGATTGAAATGAGTCACTGCGCCACTAATATGTATGTGAAATGGTCGCAGATCGAAATATACGTGTGAAATTAATTATGATATTATAACCACATGCTCTACGAAATGTCAAATTACGATAAGATACAGCAGTTTCACTGAATATCGTGATATGGTGATATTTTGTTTCAATTCCACGTTGAGCATTTGATATATCGTTAATTTTTATCTCCCTACTCAATTCGATGATCCAACACGGATAAGAGATGTCTAACCATCTACATATATAGATATAGCGACGTTTATTGGAATTGATTATATTTGGACTGTATTTCAATTTGTTAGGATTGGAATTACGCGAACAGAAATTCTCTAGACAGCCATGAGTTTTTTAAACGCTACATCAGACACAAACTAGGCACTTCCCTCGCAATTTAGAAGAAACTAAGAGATATTCCTTTGCAGATTCATTTTAACGCGCACCGTCCAACTGCTTATGAATGAATAGATTTGTTTTTTCAAACTTCAAAAATGTAATAGAATTTCACGAGTACCTATCACTGAAGAGAATAAAAAATATTTCATTCAAAACTTCTAAATAAGATGCTAAAAAGTAACACAATTGATGTAGTATTTTGTAAATATTGATGTAGTATTTTTAAACACACTTAACTCTATCACTACAATATCAAAGACACAAAAGAATCTGATAATCAAGATCGTCAACTGGAAATATTGATTAAAGGACATTGGAAAACGTTACAATCAAAGAATATTTGATATCATGCATTCAAAGTTAATCGCAAAATCGATTAAGCTGAGATGAATATTTCAGACACAGAATCTATGTGCGGCACCAGATACAACAAACTATCAACTCTACACAGAATAAAATACTCAGAAAAATGGTAGAAAAATCTTGCACCAGTCCAAAAACTCACGAATGGAAAACAATTTCGTCAATATGCTTCACAAGATCAATAGTACTCCACATAGAACAATTACCAATTCAAGGATATTTTCCGTTGCTTGTACGTCACTTATTCGTTCACTCACCCCATGTCCACGTCTCTCATTCATCCTCCTTTCCTCTACGAAAATGCTACATTGATATCGGTGTGCCGTTCGGAGAAGCGGCTGTATATATGCTACATGAACTTCTTTTTATCACCTTGATAAGTATTCAATAACACCATAATACAATATGCGAACATGATAATTTGGATGATCATGGTGAAAGAATTTTTCTTCCAAATCTTAATATCTTATTCATCACTTCTCTTTCAAAAGTGAAGGAGAGTATGTGAGAACGTTGTGCTTCAACCATCAAATGAACTATCACATCTTCAATGTTTCTCATCCATACGTGAAGAATGGATTTTTGGGAATTTACCATTCTAATGTTGCGAGTAATTATGCATATTCATCCATTTTATTAGCTGGTGAAATCTCGTACATAGAGAAAAATGCCAAATGAGAATTTAATGATTGTTATATAAATTCTAATATGTTCTCTCAATTTTTCTTATAAATGATAGAGTTTACAAAATGGATTTCCACTTCAAAATATGATAAACTCTAAATAAAAAACAGGAAGCAACAGATGTGATTGAAATTCAAGATATTGACTTGTCAACTTTTAGTATTCGGTTTGAGGAGTTTAGCAGTGATCGTGTATCTTACTTTGTATACTTCGTATTCGTAATCTTTCATATTTCTCAGTGAAAATCCAGTACTTGAATCGTATTCAGCATTTTCCTCCATATAATAACCACCATCAATATGTTGACAGAATGTGATGGAATCCGCTTTGGCATTCAATGTAGCTTTTTGGAATTTAAAATTCGCATAATACACTGGAAGGAAAATATTTCCCAATATGAGTTAAACTACCTTTTGTTGTATTCGTAGTGACAATCTCATAGTTGATCCGACAGTTATAAGACTGGTACTGATGGAAATATTCCCTACAAACAATGATTACTAATGTATCAATGGCCCTGTAATGCAGAGGAAGAGCCGTTGCCGACCCTTTGAAATGCCTGTAGTCGTATTGGCTGGGCTGTTAACGTAATTAAAAATATCTAGTCCCCGAAGCACGAAATACTGGATTGAAACCAATCGTTAAAATTGGAGCAGTATCAACACGACAGTGATTTCCAACGTCGGTTGCGAACATTGTAGTAATAGTGAGGTAACCATAACTGTTTTGATGTTGTAATAATGCTAAACGCTGTGCCAATGTTAATTGGCGTAGCCATTTCAATTTTATACCAACGTTGTTTGCCAAGGGTTGGTGGTTGGCGAATAACGTTATTCCTATATTCGACATTATTCTTTTCTCTGCGTGTGAGAATCTCCGATTATCTGAAATAATCAACAAAGAGTTTCTCGAACGGTAGAGCGACTCACTGCCGATGAAAACTTATCAACTTTGATGATTTTAGAAAAAGAATGCATTTCACGATTCGCCAAAGCATTCTAAGTACAATTTCAATCCTAAATTGGAGATAAATTCTATTGAGAATTGGTGAAAGTAGAGACAAATCTATTTTGATTATACCGAAATCTGTGTCCAGGAATTATCTCGTTCATTCGGTAATTGAATCGACTCACATACGAATGTATAGAGGCAAGTATGGATTCCTCAAATAATATTGGAAGATAAAATCATGCAGCAATACTTTTCCCAATGAGGGGCTACGAGAAGGTAGAAAAGTGAACTTCTACATCTTTCTCGTCGTACAACGTGAATACCCTCTGGGTATGTGAGTTTCATATCCAGTGAGATTATAAAAAATGTTTACTTTGGAAGATATCGTATGAATTATAGACTTAATGGATATTTTTTCAGTGAATAAAGGTTCATTTTTTTTTCAATTAAATGTTGATCATATTGATTGGAATGGAATTCGTGGTCAAAAGGTTCCTGATTGACCGCTTGGATGATAAAATGCACACTGCAAAAAATATTTGTATAAGCAATTAACACATATATTTTTGTATTGAATTTCCCACACTTTCATTGAAATGCAAACACAATGTTATTTTGAAATGGTTTTGATACAAAAATTGGTTCGAATCTCATGAAATCTGTAGTGAATTTAATAGACAAAAGTATTTATTAATTGCGTCCAAATTTTGTGTGTGAAATTCACAAATTTTTTTCAACAATGCGCTATAGGGAAAAATCCAAGGCTAGCTGGACGTACATTTGAATGTTGGTGATTCAGAATTAAGAATGCAATGAAAATGTGAGCATGTGGTTAGGTTAGAAGTACGGATACAATAAAAGTTGGATTTCTATTCCAACACTGTCTCAAGATTTCTCCAGATTGTTCGTGTAGAGAAGCAGTATGGATGAGTATTTCAGTGATTTGATTGGAACGAATCGCCTGCAAATTTAATTTATAGGATTTTCGCTAACAAGGGGATTATCGGTGCATTCAAAAATAAGATTCAACCCAATCAATCATTCGTAATCGTATAAGAAATAAGAATGAAAGATTTTTTTCTCATGCTCTGGCACATCATTTCAATGTTATAGACTGTAGAATGAAGATTAAAATAGATCTCCTTTCCCACTTTCGATCATTCCATCATAATGAAAAGTAGCATGCGATAAAGTATAGAAATAAATAGATAGTTTTTACAACTAAATTCCTCCATTTCCTCATAGTGGTATATGGAACGTAAGATGGAAATAATTGAGGTAAATAATGTCCGATACGCTGACACTCAGTTCCCTTACAAGATTAAGCTGTATGGGCGTGAGGGGATTAATCCCCATAACGAACGTCTCAATTTTCTGTCACTAAAAAATAGAAAACTGTTAATTTTCCGAGTCTTGGGACTGGAAAATTTCAGTACAATCACTAAAATTCCCACTTTTTGCAGTGAAAGTCCGAGGAACGTGCGGAAATATTTCTGCAAATGTACTGGGATTTTCAGTTCAATGTACAGTCCATGTAAAAATTGCCGAAATTGCTAAAAAGTGCAATACTGACCCGATTGTACACACCATAGTTTGGTGAAAACAGTAATTTCAACTGAGATTCAAACTCAAAAAAATTGTTCACTCCAATACGAACTTACTAGCATCTATTTCTATAGAAGTTCCATAGAATTTTTATAGGACCAAATTCTGACGAGAATTGCATTGAAATTCTACAGAATTTTCCGCCTGAGTTTTATTTTGACATAATGAAGTGTACTACGAGAACACTCCTTTTTCCATTAATGAAAAAAATGTTTTTGAATGCGTTAGAGTGCATACAGTCTTTTTTTGTTGATTCTTTTCCCTCATTATGTGATAATGAGAAGAAGTACTGAATAGGGTATGAAAATGAGAAGATTGTTTTTCATACTAACTTCCTGTATTCCTCCATTTCCTCGTGGTAGAATTTGTTATAAGAACAACCTGTATATGAGGTGAGATCATTTTTTTTTATTGTCACATCATTTCAAAAAACATGAAATTCGATTGAATATAAATTTTAGAATTCGGTTGAACGTAAAAAGAAGTTACCTAAAAAATTACTGCACTCTACAATAAAATACGGATGAAATCACATTGTGATTTTGTTCCTACTTCACTGTCAAGTGTAGTAATATTTTAGGTAAGTTTATTCTACGTGTATATAGTTTTCGAATATTCATATTTTATCATTCTTTCTGAATTTGAAGGTTCAATCCCTGGCGATAAAAATTTTGTTGAATTTTATTCACTTTTCGTATAAGGTTTCAAAAAAATTCATTAAAATTCCACAAACTTCAATAGAAGTCAATAAATTTGAAATAAAGTTATTGTACTCCATGGAAGCTTATTGAATTTTACCGAAATTTGGTTGAATTTAGTTGAATTTTGCTGATTTCCAATGAAAACCGAATGTACGAAAAGTGAATCAAATTCAAGAAAATTCAACGAAATTAATAGAATTCAATAAAATTTAATCAAATTCAACGAAATTCTTCCACCAGTGATGTAGATAAAGTGGAATATAGAAAGGACACTGTGACATCGATATTGGTGTTTTTGTTTGCACACCACATTCAATTCTGATACTATTGCCACTATTCTCACATGGTACTTCAAAGGTAATGAATGCTGCTTGGGAACGAAGATCACATGTCATGATAGGTTGTTATATCAGCTTCGAATTACGTACAGTTTTCTCTTTTACGTCTATCCACTTACCTTTCATCTCCGTTGAACAAATGACAAGTTTTGAGTGTTTAGGAATTGAATTCCAAAAGAATTGGATTCTGATCTCATATACAAAGTATCTAGCTTTTACTGAAATCTATAAAAATTTGGATAATTTTATGTAAGAAAAGATCGATTCTCTTCCAGGATCGCCATCACTTGCGGCTGTGCTCTATGTCAATGAGGCAGAGATTATTCGAACATGCAGTATGATGAATGACTTTCTTGACAAGAATGATATCTTTATAATGGAATCATCAATCAGTAAACGAACTCAACCCGACCAGAAATTGGAGGCAGTTAATATTTAGTTGATATCGAACTAATATGTACCTCACTATATCGAAATTGCATAAGAATTCAATGAAATCGATTAGTTCGATACAAATTTAATAACATATTCACATTTGCCCTTCTGTTTAGGAAGCTATAAGTATTATTCAACTATTTCACTTTATCAATTTGAGTTATATGGATTTGAATTAATCTTTGACTACACTGTAAAAAATAATCGGAATTTTCCTATACGCAGCATTCGGAAAATTCTGGTCATGGGATGGGGAATCATTTTCCGATACATGTATATGAAATTTCCCATGAATTTAACTGAAAATTCCAAACTTTATGGGATTTTTACTATCATTTTGCAGTAAATTTCTGGTAAAATACGGAAAATTGCTAACGCATATATGTGTTAATTACTTCCGAACATTCTTGTGAAGTTTCCCATAGAAATTTTTTACAGTGTATATTCACTTGATTCTACCAGCGGTATCAATCTATCGATTTTTCAGGTTCTCTTATTGGGAATCCCATTTAAAGATGTCTTATGATTCGTCGATCCACGGAAAAAAAATCCGTAGTTGACAACGCTAGATTCTACTGACTTTTCAGCCCACTACTAAAAAGTGATATTATATTGACTATGATTTTTTTACATTAAACGGATTGGAAGGAGTCTCTTAGTTTGATCGATGTAACATTTCCAACAATCCAAGTAATTTATTTTGTCCCAATGAAAGTGATATCATTTCCCTCAACACATTTCACATTTATTTGATATGATTTTATGTATGAATATTGTCAAGCAAGTATGATCGATGGTACCAATCATACTATAGTCTTCTCACTGACTCGTCAAAAAACCTTTGATTGAGCAAAAAATCCCTCACTGTCGATTATATCTCTGTAGAATTCGAATCACAATTTCCTTTTTGTTTCATTTCTCATTAATTCCCGTTATATTCATACCAATAATTATTCCAATAATAGGTGGAATATTCAAACATGATCCCGTGAAATAAAACCCAGATTATAGATATCAAAGCTTTTTATACAACCCATTATATGCAAATCAACTTATAACAACTTATTACACAATCAAAAAGCAGATGGAATGTATGGAGGATATCCATTAGCATAGAAATAACAAATTTAACAAAGTTTCGTGGAATCGATTCCATGTGCCGAACCAATTAAAAATTCATTACGGAGTCAGTTATCACACAAATTCTGTAATACATGAAATTCCAGCTAGAAAATCCGTTGTGCGTCGAATGGATTTCGGAAACTTTTATCAATAAAAACATTTATAATTATCAAAAAATAAAATTCATCCATTTCCAAATGAAAGAGGTATTCGCTTTTCTCGTTATAAAACTGTTCAATATTCGAACTGATGAGCTCTTCGTATAATCTTGATATATTTTTATGATTCTGCAACAATGTCCATTGTTAGAACTGTTGCGAGGCTTGTATCGCTTGTATTTATTCTTATGCTTAGACACATTTTTGTTACACGAAAACGTCTACTATACACAATAGCAAACAAATTTCGCTAGAGGAGTGTCGATATTGTTTGTTCCCACGCTAAAAAATCGCTGTCGTACACGGAAAAAGGTAATCAACCGTGAGATGGATAGCCATTTTTTTAACCCCTATTGTTCAATTTCAACTACAGCAGCAAAATTTTTAGCCTCATCAGCTAAATTTTAGCTGATGCTATTAAGAAATCAGTTGTCCTATGGATGATAAAAATATTTAGCTGTAATAGCTAAACTTTGGCTGATAGAGCTAAAATTTTTTTTCCGTGTAACTAACAAGATTGCTATTACAGCGAAAAAATTTCTGCTCCAACAAAAGGTACCCGCAAAATCAGATTTCGCTGTCACAGTGAATTTTTCCTTCATGCATTATTATACCATGTAATAAATATACAATCTGTATGATAATCTTCATTATATATATTATAAGTTTCATGATAGAACTCATTGCTATCCCTATTTTCATTATACATTTCTCTCTATGCAAAGAAATTCATTGCCCCTCAGAGAAGTTACTACATTTTGAATCTCTGCACTCAGCTCTCGAGGTGGATGAATTGAATAAAAATAAATTAGGAGCTACATCTTTTTTAATATACCCAAAAAGTACGCCCATGAATTCAAATAGATTCTACTCAGTACACAGGAAGAAATGTGCCTACAATAAAAAAAGAGATAAGATGAGAGAGATAAAACTGATAAGATGTATAATGAAAATGATTACACAAATCCCGAATTTATTATTACAATATAATTTATTATAAAATATAAACATCTCTATCCTCATTGTATGTATACGTATAATAGAAATGTCTCCCAATGTACTCGTTGAGGGAATTGGGAGGAGAGATTTAGTAACCTTGTACATAGTGGATGCTTTTAAGGACATTCATTATCTTTCATAGCGAGTACGCAGAATTCTAGTGCTTCTAGGGTCTGTTTCATCTGTTTCATGTCTGTTACGTTACAAACTCTTCGTCTCACAGTTTCCTTCAAATTTATGCTAATATCTGTGACAAAATTAGTTTCACATATCGCTCTCTGCATAAGACTGACGATTAATTGATTTCATTTCACCTTTGATTCATACGCTCAGAAAAAAGGAAGTTAGAAAATGTACGTCTTTTTTTTCAGTGTACTCAATGATCAAAATATTTCACCCGTATATAAATTGCAATTCATATCATATAATATCTTGTTAACAAGAAAATCAATTTTATCGAAGTAAGTTCCCTTCGGTAACATTGAGCCTTTGGTTGATGAGCCGTGATAATATTCTAACAAAATTAAACAAGAGTGGTGGCATCTTCGATAACGAGAAGCAAGTGTTTTTGTTTAGGTAATGACTTTGAAACTTATAGAATATTGTTATAAGTTGAGCACATCAAATTCTGATCATATAGCAAGTTCTTCATAGAATAACAATCGATTTAAATTTAACGACAGATACGATATTACAATTAAAAACATATGGCTCGAAAAATTGCACCAACACAACAATTCGACGTTACATATAGTACACGCACAACGTTCAGATGCTATTTCATTACAGTAAAAGAAATTGAATTGAAACATATTCCAATGAATTCGAATCTGATCATGAGCGTAATAATTTAATCCGATAAATCATTCCATTAAAGTGAACTGTCGTTGACATTTTTTGGTCGAATTGTATTTTTCATGCCTCCTTTCTCCGCTATAATCTGTCTATTGTCCTCGAATTTCCAACGAAATAGTACATTGTCGTACAATAATAACAATAAACCTCACCAAGTTTCAAGCCATTTTTCGTGGTAACGCTTTCGACGTGCGTGCAAACCCATTGAAACACAGTATATGTTCGATGGTGTTACGATTTACAACCACCGTTATCCTATATTATCATACCTACATTCTCTGTTCACGTTCGTAACCACAGTAACAAATACTGTATAAATAATTTTCATGGTATCGTACTGTAGATCTTTTCATTACCAAGGGAATTTTTTTGAAAGAAATACAATGATGAATTGAATTTACAATTACCTTACAGCATGAACAAAAATTGTTATGATTAATTGATTTGAAAATATTTCATCTTTCAGTCCTGATGAGAATTATTTCGAGGAAATCTTTTTACAGAGAGATCACAGGAAATCTCAACGTGTCATGTCGAACGATAAATGTACGTTATGTGAATGTGTGATTTCATATATGATTGATCAAGAATCGTGCTTGTCATGGCATTTCAAATATCACTCACATTCGAATTATGTAATTGAAAAAATGGAGAGAAACATTTTTCTTCGAACATCAAAAAATACCCTCCCTTCGATCAAGTTTTGAAAATTCATCAACCCAATTTCCAGAATGGACGAATACAAAATTTGTCTGTTCAATGGAATTGGATTGTGAGTTGGAATGGAACATTTTTTCGAAATCTGTTTTTCAATTTCAAACCTCTACACGAGACAAGAAACTCATCTCACTTGTTATTCTGAACAATCGCATAGAATAATTGAGAAAGAGAATAGCAAACACTTTTCACCCATGGTATTTTTCACATCATTCGCTCACTTGTGGCATTCATTTTTCATGAATGAATAATATAGTTATAGTAGTTGAAGAAATCCCGTTTGAAAACTGGTTTAACAAATTTCTAGGTGTCAATGACAGTAAGTTATTTTCTTCACATAATTCCGCCTTGATCTGTAATAGCATAATTCAAAACTACCAGCAAATTAAAAATAAGAGACCGAATTATGTGAAATTTTTTTGTGAAATTCAGAATATTCTAATACAAAGTCTCTCCGAGACATTATTTCCAATCAATGAATGATTACATTTTTATTTATGAAACTTCAAACCACTTCGTATTCGTATTATGGAATTTATTGTAAAATAATCCTACCTTAATTACAAAACTCGATGATAATGAAACGACAAGTCGGTGACATTAATTAAAGTGCAGGAACTGCAAAACTTCAATCAAGTTTCAGGTAGATTTACATTAGCAGCGGTAGTAGGAGCTGATAAATTGTGTGTGTGTAGATGCTTCAAGACTTGCGATTGCGAAATGTGAACTCTGTGAATCTAGTCAACATTCTACGGGACTATAATCGAAATCTGAATCATTCCAAACCTCTTTGATTATGATTTGTTGCTCTCAAATGCTCTTTCTACTTCTCCGAAATCGAACACGAATCTCCAAGTTAGGGTTTGAAAGGAGTTTCATTCCCGGTCGGGATGGGTTTGAGAAATCTGTTTTGACTTCCGAATTGAACACTTGAATTCATTCAAGTTTTTTCGATTCATTGCGAGGTTCCTTACTGTTACAAGCACACCCTGGTAGAAATTCCTCTAGTGATTCGCTAGTTGTAACACTTACCCTCACGAAAAACTAAAGTCCCAATTCAGTAACTTTTCAGTTCAATCACCAACTTATAAGTGTTCTTATATATATATACATATTATGTATATCTAATAACATAAAATATATAATAAATATACATATGAGGTATCTAGTTTTTCACGAGGGGAAGTGTTACAACTCGTGAATTACTAGACAAATTTCTACCAGGACATGAATTTCATCCCTTCCGAATTTTTAAATCCTTTATTTTTAGAAACAAGTTTCACATGCTCATGTCAAATAAACATTATGATGATTAATAGAATAAATCAATCACTTTTCCATTGGCCATGCAGTTGAATAAGCCACCATGAAGACCGTTATAAAATTATCGCATTTTCTTATCAGAGAAATTCATTTGTTTCCGATCGTGTTCACAGGGGATGATTTGTTTCACACGGATATTTGCTTCAAAGATTTCTTTCCTCCACTAAGATTTTTTTTACCAGGATTTCCTGATCCATGACCAAATAATCCGAGATCAATTGTCCAAACAACCTTTGATCCTCACCTCCCATATTAGTTCTCTTTGTTACGCTCAGATGCCAATACTCTGCAAGAGTCTCTGTACGGGATGTTATTAATCGTCCTCACCTACAGTATCGAGTATCCTTTTTCGCTTGACGAGTCAGTAATACAGATGAAACCAAAAATACAACGGTATAAAGTGCTTTTGGAAATCAATTGAAATCGTGCAGGGAGAAAAATTAGACGCTTCCATGTGGCAGGGAATTTATCATTATATCGTGAAATAATACTAATCAAACCATCAAACGGAACCACAGAAAACAGAATTGAAATACGGGAGATGCAATTAGATTTCGGAACACCCGTTTTGAAACTGAATTATATTGCTCTACACATACCATTTCTTAATTATAATATATTGTGTTACTTCTTTAATTTTCACTAGTTCAATTAGAGAAAAAAATGACTGCTGATATTTTGAAAGACCGCAAATCGTAACAGACTTTCAATGCCACCGTTGAATCTCTAGCGGTCCGATAAAACGCCTGTAATCAGTGTTTGCATGGAACAGGGGATGTTTTATGATTATATTTTTGCGGAACCTGAAATCTGAATGCGAAGAAAATTATCACCTCGATGGTACTCCTTCATGCAAGAATAAAAATCACTCTCTTCATACTATCTTGAAAAATCAAACAAGTCGTGTACATAAATAACATGAATAAGGAAAATTTATAAAATATACGTCACTGTTTGATGCACCTAATCAATTTCTGAAGAACGAAAGTCTTGCCAAATCGTAAAAAGAAAAAGAATGTCATTCCTAAAGGATTCAAAGTTTCTTCTGCGTATGTTATAACCCTTGAATTCCTCAAGCAAAATGTTATATCAAAGTCTCAAGGATTCTAACATCATATAAGAAAAGTCAGATGATTATTTCATTATTCAACGATTAATTTCTGCATAACCTTTGTTCATCTTTCATGCGAAAAATATTTTCCGAAGAATTCTCAAGATCTATTTCTCTAACATAACATTCAGGAATAATTGTAATTAACTTTTCACGACAAGAATTACAAAAATTGATAAATTTAGTTTGAATATTTTGAATAATAGAATTTATGATGTCCTCAAGATTCTCATATCCCACAGATTTTATGAGGTACAGCCATATCTTTTCTACTCGCATAGGAAAAATTTTGAAAAATTCATAAGAAAAATTTATCCTCCACTGACTGTACGCTTTTTAAAACCCGACGTGGTTCTTACGACTCAAGGGTAGTAGGAATGTTATTTACGCCACTGTATATAACGTGAACAGAGTAAACTTCCTACGCGCACGGGTGTAACGTTCTATACTCTATCTCTTTGTAGATACAAATGCCGAAAAGGGTTGTTCATTTTGGTGAACCGTGATTTTTTACTAAAGTAATCATTCATATTTAGAATTTTTGTAGAAATATTACAATTCGACATCACATTTGAATATGCATCAAACTTTACTCACCAACATTTCGCATGTTAACTTTTATAAAGTTTCGATTAAATGCTGAAGTTTACCGAAGTTTCTTTGACGGTATAACACAATCGAATCAATCCAGAGAATTAACACTTCCACAACCTGAATTACGTCGGAACAATTTTCCATAATTTCGACAGGATTTCAAAATACTTCGCCTACAGTTATTCGAAGATGACGAGCGGGGTATGAATTCCTACGGTATTGTGGTATTCAATCAAACATGGAACATACATAATTTGTTGATAAAACTCGATTAAATTATCGAATGGCAAGAAATTCCAATTTTCAATGTATAGCTTAAGAATGAGCATTGGGATACAATGATTGTGAAAATTAGGAATCAATTTTGAAATTCTAATTATAGGATTTTTCATATCACAGAGATGTCTTGAAATTCGTATTTTGACGTTGAACAGAATAAAAATTCATCTGAATCATATATGACGTACGTACATGACAAGGTCTCATATTGATACCTATTAAGAACAGGTTCATACCAGTTTTTTACCACACAAGTTTTGATCACAGATCAGGCACACCGAGAGAGAGAGAGAGAGAGAGAGAGAGAGAGAGAGAGAGAGAGAGAGAGAGTTGTGTAAAAGCTTCAGCAAAATTTCTGCTCGGATTTTTTTTCAAAATCCAGTAAAAAATCAATGAGCCACTTGACGTAACATTTATTCTGAAAGATGATTTATTCCAACAGTTCCTTTTAGACGTCATGAATGGATCTTAATTTACAATCATGCTCTCTAACCGATGAGATGAAAATTCAATACCGAAATGAAACATAAATTTCTGCCGATATATACAAATTATCAATCGGACAAATTCAGAAACAAATATCCGCATTGAACGTTGAATTGGGAAACAATTGCGTGTACCTCTGTGCATCCAACAACATCGCAATGCTTTGTTCCTTATGGATGAGTCTGCTGTTCAATTCTTTATTTGTTTCTCTCTTGTAGAATTCCACCTACTCAAGGGAAATTGAATTCATATACAGCTTATAGCTCCCAGAACAAAGAGATACGATGGTTCTATGAAATAACAAAAATTACGACGTTTTCAAATAGTGGAAGAAAATTACGTTTCTCTTCTTTTGAAGGTATCGACGTACACATTTTCTCCATCTTAGCCGTATCCAGATCCACGTTTGAGAACGAGACGAGAAAATGCAGCGAGACAGCATCGAGTGCTGGCGTTGCATTTCTCGAATATTTCTTCTTTTCTTTTCGTTTGCGAGCGATATTTGAGTATTACAGATGAATGTTGATGGCGTTGTGTTCCGAATCAATAAATTGGATTTGAATTAAAACATTGGACTCTTTTTCAATAAAGCTTCAGGAAGTATGTGAATAAAGAGAATTACAAGTCCGCGGTGACTCTCATGATATCTTTGTTTTCTTTTAGATTGAATTGAATCCTCTTGAATTTGTTTATGTTCTTAAAAAGTGTAGAATTATCAATATCATCATCAAGTGGATTGAATATCGAAAGTGAGAGTGTAAAAGCGCTATTGATGTTTGACGTACATGGAGGATAAGAATTCACTGGAACAGTAAGAATTTCGTTGTATTAATTAAATTCGCTTGTTACTATATGGAGTTACTATTTCAGTTCGCTGAAATGAACAGCAATTGATTGTTTTAGCAAATCAAGCTTCGCGAGACTAGCGAAGAACTGATGATTATAGCGAATTAGTTCGTAAACACAACGAATTGTCATCGTGAGGTTATTCAATTCACTCAGCGAAAACGGAATGTGTTTTCTATCTAATCAACATAAGGACTTGGGCGTAAAATTTACGTGTATATAAAATAAACGTGTATATAATCCATGGATCAGATTCAAAAAATTTTTCAAAGACATTCTCAACCTCCCTCGACTCAATCGGAATCTGATTGAATGCGTAACGCGCTCCGGCTAAAAATTATTCTTAGCCAGTGTCCGACTAGCTTGTATCATAGCCTCCGGTGAGGAATTATGTTGGGCCTCCTAGACGAAGCGTACTCTATGGAAAATCAAGATCTCATCATAATTCCTGAACAAGAGAGAAGAAAATTGAGTACTGGATAGGTCCCCAAAGACTGAAAGGTCCGTGACTACCGCCGCGGAACCGGGTGAAACCGTCCGACCCTGTAATCGTAGCATTCTCTAGGCTTTACCCATGTTCAATTAGGGCCTGACAAGGGTAGAAAAAACTATAACAGACTGTGAACAAATTCCAAAAATTTCACTAATCATTTCTAGCCTGGGGATTCCCGATCAAACGTGTTCAGAGACACTCAAAGGAATCTTAATATCATTGAATTATAGCGATTTAATATTTCGAACTAATTATTTCAAACATTTACATCTGGCTGGCTAGATAATTAGGCATTTATCCATTGAAACCACGTCGGTTACATTTAATAATACGTAGTAATAGTAATGTAATCTCAAACACACTGAACTTCTTGATTGCGTAATTTATCGGCAAATGTATGGTAGGTTTCCTCAGTATTTATTGGATTATTTGTAAAACTGTGATTCAATCCTCTAAATGTAAAATACGATCGATCCTGACGGGCGTAGGAGAAGGCAACTTAAAATCTGTCTCTTACTAATCTATCCTATTTGAGAAGCAATAGGTAAATTCTAATTCCATATATATTCAATACTGCACTCAGAGAAAGGGTCTATTCAAATATTCGACAGCTAGAAAATTTAGTCACTGTAAATAAAAATTTAGTTGCGCCAGTTAAATTTTTTATTCCAATTGAATAAACCATTTTATTCATATTTCAGACAGCTAAACTTTCATATACCCCAACTAGAGTCTAGCTAGCGTAAATAAAAATTTAGCTGCGGTAACTGACATTTAGTTGTCTCAACCATCGGCCCCATCTTGCCCACATCTTGAGCAACAACTGGGCCGTAGAGGACTCAACATTCATGTCCACTAGGGAATGATTGCAATGAACATAGCAATGATCATTCACATAATACAATGAATGACACTTATTTTACCGTTCGCTTATCTCGATAGTTAACACAAATAATTAGAAAAAATGTATCGCAAGCGAGAACAATTCAAAGAAAGATATTTTTATGTACAAGACATTGTCTCATAATTCACATCTCGGATGAATGCCGTGTATACCTAAGCATAACCCAAGAACATTCGGTTGTAAAACAAACCTGTGAGTCATGCTTACGTGAGAAACAATGAACGTCGGAATTTATTTGTGTCGCTTGGTGTTCTTTGACTTGCACGAGAAAAGCATTCCGCGGGAAGGATTAAATGAATCGGTGACCATGGGATGAAAAATTCCTAGAAAAAAATGTGAGATCAAGGAAATCGTGAAATTTTTCTACTTTTTTCCACGACATTCTCGTGACTTCGCCCATAAAGAGTTTTCATCAATATAACTGCTCGAATGATCTTTCATAGAATATTACTATCAGGCGAGATTATACACTGAAAAAAAAATTTATTCCAGTCAAATAAATATTTATTTGTCCTGCACCAAAGAAATATTTATTAGAATTAACAAAATATTCTTTGGAACCAAAATAATTTATTTGAATTAAATAGATGGTTTTAATCGTTTATTTGATTCCAATAAATTATTTTGGTTCCAAAGAATATTTTGTTAATTCTAATAAATATTTCTTTGGTACAGGACAAATGAATATTTATTTGACTGGAATAAATTTTTTTTTCAGTGTATTATAATTTGATATATATTATATCATTATAACTTCGCAAGCAACCACACAGCTACATTTACTGATTTGGTCCTAACATAACGTGCAAGAATGACTTTCCGGATGATATTCTTGCAAAAGTGTTCGCTAATTGATTGGAAGATGTTTTCATCGCTATTTCGTGTTGTTATTAACATATACGAACCGTGAGCATCGAGTTAACATGAGTTTTAATTGATTTTCGAATCAGAGGATATATAACCCGATCTTCAGTATATCCTGTAATTATTCGTAGTTACTCATTATGAAGGAAAATGTGTACAGGTATTTTATCAATTACGCGTAACATGCGGATATTCGAGGATGCAAAGGAGGTAAATTCATCAAAACATCATTCGCGGTGAATTATTTCAAAAGTTGCAATAATTCTCGATCTTAGATCTAAGGAAAATCATTCATTCGGCAAAGCTAATCAGATTGCAATGATTTAGATCATTCTATTTCTCTTTAAAAGTTTCAAAGGTTTGATGATTACGAATTCCATATTCGAGATACATTGATAAGTATAAACTAAACGACTAGAATTTTCACCGTCATAATCAGAAAGTGAAGAGCTGTTCGGTGGTTGACCGAACAGTATGATTTTTTTAACTATACTTTTGTTTGACAGTTACATCATGTTTCAAAAACAGTGTCAAAGGATTCTTTTTTATGTAGAATATATTGCATTTTCATTAACATTTTATACAAATCTATACAAAGTAAATGATTTTTTTTCATAAAAAAAGAATCGATTGCACCCAAAAAATCCATCACTACTGAACAACAATATTTTATATATAAACAGGAATGGGAAGAATGAGGAGAGGAAGTTTGGAATTCGAAGAGAACTTGAGAAAGACGGAAGGAAACAAAGTGGCAAGAATGTTTTGAGAAGAAATCAAGGGGAAAGTTATGATAAGATCAAGGAGGGATGGAAAGATAGACATTTTCTTAAGAGGAAAGATACTTTGTCATAGAAATAGAAAGCAGGAAAGAAGAGGGAGGGTGATACTCAGTTGGCTTCAAGAAAGAGGTAGATAGGTATAAACTTAAGAAGGACAGACACTCAACATTTAGATTCATATCTCCAGAGCTTGTGTACATAACTAAAACAACACGAAGCTCCGTAAACAGAAACGTCGGAAACAGGTGAGAAATTATTTTCGATGATAATGATCGAAGATTTCTTTGGATCTACTGTACTCCCTTCAATCACATTGATTGTTTGATTTCAAATATAATCAGCTGTTCCTTTACTTTCTTTGAAAGAATAATACTATTGGAAGGATCAGGTTCATCAATTTCTGCGCCATATATAAAGATATCTGGCTAGATTAGAATCAGCGTTTTCTATTCGTTTTATCCGCGTTTCGATGTCACACGAGCCTTTCTACAAACAATGATCACTGGCGTTTCAATGGGCCTCTGATGTCCCTGCAGAACGTCTGAAGCCGAGTTTGCTGGGTCCTTTTGCCGCAACAGACAGACCGCACTCAACTTGATATACACGTCGAGCGTCTACTTTTACGCGAAAATTATGACAATTGTATTGTATTGGTATGTTCAATACTTTAACAAGACATGATACACCTACCATAAGACTATCAAAGTATGTATTATATATGTGTAGACCATATTGATTCATTTCCACTAGCAAATTTATATTGCAAATTCATTGGAAATTGTAAGTAATTCATAAGAATAGTATTAATGAATCATCCTATTTCAACGGAGTATTCCAGTATATGCAGTGATTGGAAATGCGGGAAAAAAAGAATCTACTTCTCGATTTTCCATTAGGATGTGTTGTTAGAAGAATGAGATCGATTGCAGGTTTATGGCTGAATGAAATCATCCGAGTGTTAATTTATGCAGAGGATCCGAATCCAGTGAATGATGCGAGAAAATAGTGAAGAATCTAACCGAAGTTGTTGTTAAAGGAAATCAGAGGAGAATATTCGTGTAGTAGTGAACCAAGAGAAATGAAAGTGCATGATAATAGATAGGAATGCAGATGGCAAGAAAAACATTCATAATGCGAATGCAAAGTCGTTCGAGAAAATCGATAGATTCGAATCTTCAGAAAGAATGTAGACAAATCGTAACGACGTTCTTGAGAAGTTCTTGGAAAGACATGGGATATTACACTTGATTCGAATTAAATTAATAAGGTTTGCACAACTATTTTACAAAGCATAATGATTATTTGGAATGAAAAAAGTACTGTCATATTTTCTCCGTCTAATAATCACACTGAGAAAGAAGAGTTGTTCACTATTACATTTTGAAAAGTAAATATATCGTCAACTTCAAAATCTAGTTCAAGCTACCACAATTTCAGTTGATTTTCCACGCGGTGAATATAAGATACATATATGCCAACTGATGTTTTCATCTTTCTGAATAATTATTAGATAACTGAGAAAAAACACCGGTTTGAGATTGGTTCAATTTTGATTGAACCATTTGGGTTGGAAGGTGTTCACGGAGATGAAATGCTTCGCTACTATAGCGCCTACAAAGAAATTTGTTGTCCCTGCAAAAATATTTACTCCAGCAGCTGAGACGTTAGTTCTGTTAACAAAATTGTTCATGTCAGCAAAAACATTTAGTTGTGTCAATCACTTTTCTTGCTCTTTCAGCTAATTTCTCTTGTAGATGCTATAATAACAGACCTGCTTGTTATGCCAGGAATACTTTTTTCTTCGTTTGACTAATTGATTATAAAGTGACCAAAACTATTATTTTTACCAAGATAATCTGAACATGAACTTTTCAGTCACTTTTCAGTCACCTTCCCAAAACGACAATATCTGAGAATTATATTATTCGACCGTGTAGACTGTTGTAACTTTGAAGGCATACAACTTCAAACACGATCCAAGTCTGTCTTCAGCATACCAATAAATGTGGTAATTCACAATGCATTGTTCTCTTTGTGTACTGGGACGAAGCTACACTTCCACTTGAGAAAAATTCTCTACGAATTAAATCTAAGTAGGATTCATTCATGCAGAATTTTGAAATAAATTTCGGTATTGGAATGAAATAGAACGCTTATTCCGAAAAAATGTAAATGAACATTTCATTCATTTCAATATTCGTGTATCACTTCCCGTTATAAATTTCTTGTTAAATTCAAGAATTTTCCTAACGTTGCACATTCAAACCGAGATTCACGGCTATTTGATTTTCACAACATATTCAATGGAGATTATCATTTTAAATTGGATTTATGTCAATGAAGAATGAGATAGTTTATTTTGTTATAACCATCTCTGTTGAATTCATTTATACGTCACGCTTTCAACTTGCATAATTTGATAAAATGACAGTGTCGATGCTACGCGTGAAATCAGGTTTCTATCAGTTTCGCACTCGATTTGATTACAGATGGACATGTCATTATGAAAACATTCTATTAGCATCACTCATTTCGTGTTGCGAATAATTGAAAATTTTTACACTTAAATTCGTTCACGTTTCATGTTTGCAGCAAAAACGTTGAGTATTCAATATTCTGCATTTAGTTGTCAAGCTTGTATTCGATCATCATAGATTTCATTTGTTATTTCAAAATTTTTCACGTTACGAGACAGCACGTATCGGCATCAGTTTGATCTATCTTGAAAAGAAAAAAACAAGATCAATCACCATTTTATTTCACGATGATGACATGAAAGTATGATAAAAAAGAAGACGATTTCCACATAACACAAATGTCTCAGTAATATCTCCAGAATATTCTACAACATTCTGGAGACATTATAGTATCGTTAAAATACTCTGGAGATATTACTGGAACATTTTTAGTGAGTGAGTTTTGAAGAAGTGGTTACGAAATTGAAAACTAACACAAGAGAATTACAATCATGCGTAGGAATAATTCATCCGAATAATATTACGAAATCGATGTTTTGTAGCCTTTTATGGAAGTAAATGATAAGACATATGATACATATAATGAAGAGCGCCAAAATTTCATTGTACGAGAGTATCATAATAAGTACATGTTCAATTTGTTGCAGAAAAGCAAAAGCAAATTCAGTAAAATTGAATTTCATTGAATTTCCTTACGCTTTACGAGTTTCCAAGCTATGAATATTAATTCGAATGTACCTCCGATTCGTAAATATGATTTTTTTATGAAATCCAAATAAATTCATATTGTTTCCAACTCCATCGTGTATCGAATTCTATATGCAACGCTTGCAAATTCGAGATGCGTGAAAAATCAAATCAAATACAGTTTGAATATTACTTGTTTGAATTACAGTTCGAAGTGTACTTTCTCGCTATAAATTAACGAATCGTGTTGCGGTCATATTTTTGAATGATAATTTTCATTTGTATCTACACGTGTACGCGGTCCAAGATTTTCATGAGAGTTCAACCTTGGTTTCTCATACTCGGATTTAACACAAATTTTTATACGATTTCATCTCAGATTCAGATTTAGTGCAATACAAAAGGGAATTTGTGGAATCAATATGAATGGTTTTTATGTTATTTTTTTTAGATAGAGCTAACGGTTATCTTTATTGAAATCAATCACGAATCAAATGATCGGTTGTCATGAAAACCTTGTTAACTTAAGGAATATAATCCCAATGAATAGCGGAGTTGAATCTCCCGTTATCAATCACTCATCACCAACTTCTTCGTTTTGCGTTGCAGGCAAGGGGTGCCATCAATATCTTGTTCACAATCTCTTTAGCGTAGGGACCAAGTCATCCCTTAAAACGACAACCAATAAATCAGGGAATTTTGTCTTTATCGTGTAGGATATCTCAGGTTAATGTAAAAGTATTATTTTTCTCGATCCTTTATGTATATCTAAATCAAGGTGGCGGTAACAAATATGACAACCGAATCAAATTTGTATTTCAATTGACAGCATCATATATTCATACTCAACAAATACAACTGTCATTTTATCAACTAAACGTAACAAGTTCTTTGAATTATGTGTCACAATTTTCATAAGTCCTTGATGGAAACATGAACTTCATTCCAATCATCTTTGAGAGTGCATGTGAAAACTGTTATTGACTCATCACATTTTCAATTGTTTTTATAATTCAGATATAATAATAAATACCTTATGAATATCTATTTGATAAATATCACATGGAAGATTTCAAGAGTTATTTTATCCAGGACAACACAGTATATCTGCACGCAATCAAGGTCTGAATCATTTGGAAAATTTTTTATTTCACCCGGAGGATTATCAGTCTTTTCAAATATGCTGCAGATGTATGCCAAATGAACAAAACTTAGATTATTCTCTGGTACAATTTTTCTCACTCGACGGAGATAGGTATATGTATATTTTTGCTTCATTGTTATTGTTCACGTGCCGTACGTTCAGTTGCAGCTTCACTGCTCACGTGCTTAAACATGCTAATGAGGCGACTAAAAGAGAGTATGAGAATGTTAAATGTCGACGAATGTTGGAGGAGAACGTGTTCCAATGATTTTGGAATTCTTCCAGAATCTCAAACGCCGTACTCTTGGAACAACTCCGATCCCAACGGCATGAATGCATTCAATATAAATGAATTCATCGAGGACATATTTGTTTTGTGGAGCGAAATAATTTTTTAATATATACATTTGCATTTCTCATTGGCTCCTGCCATGATTTGATGAAATAAGATGATCTCCGAGCAGCAACAGAAGTTCAAAGTATATACGAAATAAGAATTCACGAATGAGATAAGAAGAACGTATAATAAATGTTCATAGAATATTCGAATGAAACTGTTATAAATATACTTAGAATGTACATAGTACATTCGAAATGTAACGTACCATCGTATATTCGATTACAAACGTTTGATGAATATACACAGCACCTATGAAATGGTCTCATTTAAATGTGCATCGAACATATTTCGAATATTCGAAGAACGTTCATAGTATATTCTGGTGCTAGTTGGGTCAATACAGCCTAGAGATTCTGTAAATCGCTATCGGATTTTGCAAGAAAACTTTAACGAGACCTCATATTTTTTGCTTTTGAAAGCAACTTTTCGTTCGTATCAAATGAGACTGAAGCTGGGGAAATTTAGATAGGTACATGCAACCAGAATTAATATCTCACACGGAAGTATGAATTGTTATATGCTTGAGTGTGCGCGAATTTGAATTTCTTTCTTACAGTTTGCACTTTTATGCAAGCTTTACTGTGAAGATTTTCGGAACACAATATCGCAACGATGTTATTAATGCAAGGAACATTACATTCGTAACGTACGTATATTATAGTATGATATCGTTTTGTAATGTTAAAAGTGCAATTTTAGAGTCACCTTATCATAATGTATTATGATATTGCATATGCAGTGAGATAGGACTTATAAAAAAAAAACATTTTCCTCTGCGTTATGAAAAATCCTATTAAAATCTTAAATCATAACCCCGGTGTAAATGTAGCGTGTAAAGGAAACTTGCGAAAGCGTGAAAGTGTTTCAGATTACTTTCCTCTGACGTTTGATATTCTCTCTAACCAACGAATATCCACTCTTGTGAAAACAATTGACTTCTTTATACGTTCTCTATACGCTAGGTACACACGCTGCGTAATTTAAATATGTACTTCCTGTCTCAAATTAGTCTCGATAAATGCCCAAGTGGAAAAATTGAAAAAATTATATAAAAATTTATACACAACCTATATCGAATTATACATAAATTATATATAATTTTGAAAAATTGTTTTAAAAACTCGGAAATTTCTAGAAGGAAATCAGTATAGGAAGTCAGTGAGTCAAATTTCTTCCTCTAATTTTCTTACGAATAGATGAATAGAGTGAAGAAATATTGTTCAGAAGCGTTCCTTTCATCATAAAAAAAATGCATGTATCAATCCTGCATGGTACGCACATGCACGTTGTACGCCACTCTCACGGAAGAGTTTTTTAATTGTTACAATCATGGCGTTTTTATGACTTTGCAACTGTTCATTCTATGTGCATAGTTTTTACAGCACAAGTGGGGCGTGGAGAATTGAATATTTCAAGAATAGCAAACTTCCTTTTGAGAGTTCATGTTGCTGAGAGTTAATTTTGTATGATTTTTTTCTGTGAAATCCAGAAACCAGATACTTAAGATCGTTACATTAAATATACGTTTCCCCGAGGGAGGTGGGAAAAAATCTAGATCTGGAAAGATGTAGAAAAAGTATTTACAAAACTGCAATTCCTGTACACCTATGAACCAGGGTTCCCAGATAGGAAGACGTGCTCTGAATATTTTGTAACATAAAGCGCTGTGAACGTACCATCAAAGAATTTGTTCAGCTCGCAAAATCCATTCAATGTTCATATTATATATTCACTATGACGTTATCACCCCGGTTTGGCATCAATAACATTGTTTCATACGAAAAAACCAACATTATGCAAACATTCCTTGGCGTACATGTTACATGAAAGAAAAATATTAGTTGAAATGACTATTCAACTTGTAAGTGCCATTTCTTTTCATTAGAATAAAAAATGTATTAATTGATTTGATCAGTTTGAAATAATTTAATGAAAAAAAATAGGTCCATATGCGCTTACAAGTTGAATAGTTATTTCAACTAAGTATTTTTTCCCGTGTACCGTTATGATGACATTGTTGAGACATTTTTCTGTCTGGAGAACACAAATTTTCCACAAGACCTGGGCTTCTATATCGTTTATATGACTCAATTCGTTATCAACGAACAAAAATTCATCGAAAATTATGTACTGCGTCAAACCTAGTTGTAGAATCCCATTAAACCGAATGATTCTCATTGATTCCGATGCAGAAAACTGATTCAAATCCATTGAGAATGAATTTTCTGCATCGGAATCAATGAGAATCAATCGGTTGAATGAGATTCTTCAACCATAGGGAGCCCTCCATACGAGTGCGAATTTGCACCGTCAAAAATCGACAACACCAGTGGCTCCCACTTAGACCGTTGCTTTCAAATTGCATTCTGCGATAGAGTACAGTACTTTTCCTCCCGCTCAATATCATCAATGAGTTTTTCGGAAAATTTCACTTTCAATCCATTCATCTCTCAATCTCATTCTGACTTGTTCACAAGAAATTACAGAGAGTGAAAATCGGGAAACCAAAGTCGCACTCGCGTGGAGGTAGAGGTTGCGTGAACGAGGTGTGGGGGCTGAGGCTTAAAGTTGAAAGAGAATGATGTTTTAGTGTCGATCTCTACATTCAGGAAATCCTCAAAACAATGTGTTGGGAGGTTTATTAACGTAATCATCTTACAAAACAGTACATGGAAACGAATAACCCGCTAATAATTGGACATCTAAAAATTAACTATGAAAGCTGCCTTTTAGATGTCACAACGGAAAACAATAATCATTATATATATGAAAGCGAAACGAGAATAATTTCTTTTCTAACCTTCCAGCTCTTACAAAACTAGTTTTTCGGAAAACATTTCGAAATAAAACATAAACTACATCACCACCTCTAACCTCCTTCCCACACAAATCCCTACAAAAATACAGCACTTTTCACTGTTCATCTTCCACATTTCTTTTTGCTTACTCTCAACTCATATCCTCTATCAAGGGAGACGTACTTTAAAACCTATGCAAAAAGCGACAGATCGAAGAAAAATGAATTATGCCTATTTACAGGGTGTATCAGAATTCGCGGACTGAGATATTGTAGGTGTATTTTGCAGTCAAAATGCGATGATTTCCTTTGTGGGAAAAATTTTTTCTAGGCTTAAATAAAATATCATTAGATCATATCCAAGCCAGTTTTGAGGAAGTATCTCTAGGCCAAATTTAGACTGAAAGCAAAACTAAATAAGAGAACAATGAACATTACATACCGTGTAAAAATTTACTCTGATATAACGCAAGCCTGTTCCAGTTCTAAAGGACATCGACGGACCCATAAAAGGCGGCCTTACTACAGCCTGAAACGATTGCATCATTCTAGCAATCATCCAACCTCAATGCTAATCCCTGTGACAAGAGCAGCAAAATATTTTCATCATGAAACCAAAGCCGTTCCTATACAATTTATTTCCAATAACTTGAATTGTTTTTTGTTTCGGTGAAAAATTTATATCTGTTCATTAAAAACGATTCTTATAGTGTAATTCTTTCTGTAGCACTTTCTGTTGTTGAGGTAACCTATCACGCATTTATAGTTGTAACTACTTTGCTATGATATAAACAATCGCATTGTTTTTTGTCTGTGGAACTACCTAAATTTCAACCAGGGTAGAATGTTATCTATTTTTGGCAGTTCTCTTTTGCTGAATACACATTCATAATTGGATTTCAGCCAACATCTGATAATCTCCTATATGACTAAAAATCGACTTTCTCAACACGTTCGATATAATTATTCCCGAAACGCTCAAATATTCCACTACCATCGCAGCTGAATTAGTTGTCAAAGAGCAAAAATTTATCAAGAATAATATATCCCATGGGGGTTTGGAACAAATTAATTTTTTTCTCCCGAGCTCCGCGAACGAATCATGCTATGGAGCCACATTAAACACAATTATTAAGAGAAGATGAAGTGAGATCCAACAGATATTTTACAGACACCCACAATACATCATTATTCCTGAACCCATTCATCAGACTTTTAATGAAGCGGTATAATTTGGATGCTTGTTCTCAATTATAGTGATACCAATGAATCATACATTCATCCAAATGAAAAATATGAACCAACACGAAAGAACTCGAATTCAAGATAACGTAATGCCGAGGAGAAAAAAATATTCGTTAGAACTGTTTATCTTTACATAAATTTAAGAAAGAACACACAATGTATCTTTCGAAGCATTCAGCTTAGTTTTCGGTGTATGAATTGCGAATAAATGGTTATGAGACTTATTGTGTATTGTGTCTTACAAAATTGAATAAGTATATAACACAAAAGATTCGCGGCGATATCTTTCCCATTTGAAGAATCAAGAAATATAAATGGGAAGAAGAGAGTTTAAGAATAAAATATGAAAAGTAATAGAAGATATTTGAGAGAATGAAAGACGAAGTACTCCATTTGAAATATCTTTTGTATCTCACGGTCAAATCTTCATTTCGCTTTATGGTCTCATCATTATACCTATATCCAGCTACAATATAATACCCAGCAGCAATGTCTTCTGCAAAACGAACATTCCATCTGTCTATCTGTCTGTCTGTGTATCTGTCTGTTTGTCTGTCTGTGTTCTTTTCCGACATTTCCCATCAAGCATCGATGAACGAAAGGAGAGTATTTTCGAGGATATAAGGGCCGAAAGACTGCTGTTACTGCTGCTGCTGCCAACAGGCTGGAAGAGGTAGGGGAAGGTGAATGAGAAGGGGATGAAAACTCACGGTGTGAGTTGGCCGGAGTGGTGTTTCCCCGGGGTAAGCATGAGCATATACTTGCCCGGGGCTTATTCAGACAAATCGGTGATTGCTGTGGAGGCGAGCGAAAGGGTAGCTCCCACACGATGGTGGTGGCGGCGGCAACCGCGATGATAGAGAAATGAAGAAGTGAAAAAGAAAGGAAGATACAGCATCGTGTATATCTTGAAATCTGTAACGTGAAGAGAAATGCATGGAGAAAGAAAAAAGAAGAGAGGAAGAGGAAGAAAAAGGGACGAAAAATTCGTTGAGAAAGAGAAGGAACAAGAGGAAAAGATAGATAGAAATATATATGTATATAAAAAGAGAGAGAGAGAGAAGAATGATTGTTTCCATGATTACAATGGAATGGAGGAGAGAAAGGGATGGAGGATGGTGAGCAAGTAGAAAAAGGGTTTGAGGAGCAATCTCTTAGCGCTAACGTAGAGATTCGTGGCCCAGAGGGACTCTCGAAATATTACACCAAAGGGTACTCCTCCATACCTTTCTCCTCATACAACCATCTATCTCTCTACCTGTCTATCTATCTAGCTATCTATTTATCTATCTAACTATCCTTGTCACACTTCAGCTGTTATATCGTACCACGCACATCACCCCCTGTTCGCGATTTCCAACGGGAAATACGGTAACTTCGCGGATAATATGTATGTCAAACAGTAATCGGAACTCTGTTCGACCATCGATTTTGCTGACGTGACTAAAATTTTATATCCCACAGGAGACTACAAAAGTGAACCTCTCATGTACAGCAACGTCATAACAGGATCAATTATATGAGTGACAACGTTAGAATTATCAAGAGGAAATATCATATCAATATCACATTCATTGATATTTTCAATCAACGATTTTCTATTGATTAACTTGTTACATTGGCAATTTGTGTCAATGTATTAATTTTATCATAAAAAGAACAGGTCCTGAAAAATCAAAAAGTTATGGGGATTTCAAAATCCGAGAACTTGCGAATTCTCCTAAATTTTGAGGAGCTGTTTCGGAAATTTAGAAACTCTTCTGAAACTTCAGAACTTTTCTTCAGAAAATTCAATACAGTTGCTTTGAAAATGTTTCACAGTGTCAATTTTTTTTCAAAACCCTAGAATCGTTATTGGGGATATTGAAACATTTTATTCTCTATTACTTCGTTTTTTCAGGGCAGGCAAATTTTTGTTTATCGAAATGTGCTACATCACACGCGTTCGAACACATTCAATCAAGCAAATCATACTCTATGTAAACAAATGAAATTCATGGATCATACTATAGGAGAGCGGAGCAAGATGACACCTGCGGTTAAAATTCAAGAAAAATGTACCATAAGTCATTGTGCATAAATTCAACAGTAGCAGAGATTCCCTGCCACTAGACATTTCATGCACAACGGCGTGACGTGTATTTTTCTTGAATTTTGACTGCATATGTCATCTTACCCGCTTTACGATGTATATAATTTTCATTTTATATCAAATTACTTCTATACTCTTCCGAAAGGAAATTTTATTTCACATGTACATTTATTTTCTAATTATGAGGACAGACAAAAAATATTTCGAATTCATCACAAAAATTTATTTCACATATTTGAGAGGAAAAACGCAGAATACATTCCCCGGAGAGCACGTTAGCTGCGATACATTTTCCAATAATATCGATAATTGATGTTATATCCCCTCTAAAAACACAAATCATTGCTGTACTGGTGAGAACATTCTCACATGGCTTTTATAAATTAATGTGGTTTGAGATGGATGGGTATGAGTGATGGATGGCTATCTTTCGTATATACATTTTTTTCATATAATGAACGAATTTTATGGTAAACCAAGAGGACTTTTCCATTGTTTGGACTTATTACAAAAAAAACGACTTTCCCATGATTCGATTGAGCTTTTTATAATAATATTCTTGGTTTTTATCTCACAAAGTATCAAGAGAGGCCTCAATACATTTCATTGATTTTCAACATGCGATCACGGTGCAAGAATATGAAGAGAAGAATTGTCTCAAATAGTAAGTACTATTCAATGTAATAAGAGAAATTATATGTTCCAGATTCAATTCAGGAGAGAATGAATACATTCGGTTATAATTATATCATTATCTCCCTAACAAATTCAACTGCACTTACATGTTCTTTTATTATACTATATTCCACCTAATTCGAGTGAAAATTTAAAAACTTTCCATATTCAGATAAAATTTCATGTAAAAATTTTGCTGAATTGAAAAGTCTTAGAAAGTCTATAAAAATGTTCAATTCTCTTATGAGCTTCAGAATTTCTTCGCTGCGCCAGAAATGTCTGCTTAAGATCGATGACGGTATATTTCCAGCACATGAAACATGAATGATGGATGCACCATCATAGACATTTTTATACTTGTTCACGTATAGGAATCTTTCCGGTCTCACTAATATTTTTGATTCTTCATTTGCTGGAATATTTTCTCAGAATATGCTTGGAATATTACAATATATGTACATGGAGAAAAAGAACGTTTGAAAAATCACTACTGCTAAATTGGCAAGTTAAGTGAAAAGATTACTGTTATTGTCAGACAGCACAGTAGAAAAGTGTCTGATGATAGAAATGGTATTTTCATACGTATCCTATTAATACAGTGGAAATGTAGTAATTTTTGAAACCTTTTTTTCTGTGTAAGCATTATTCCACAACCCCCCATCCATTCCTCCCTACCATTTGTTTTCATTTGTATCATAACGCTAAACGAATTCATCAAAAATATTTCAGAACTATCGTATTTATCTTTATTTTATCGTACTTATATGAAAACAGGTTTGTTGAACCTTCTTCACAAAAAGAAGATTCGTTTTGCTACGTAAAATTTTTGAGTCGTTTCTATCGATTTCTCATCGAATTTTTAAGCAGCAATTGAATTTTTCAACAATTTCAATAAATCTTGTGAGAATTCAATGGAATCAGATGCGACGGACAGGTGTCAGTGAACTTCAACACCGAACCTAACAGCACGAGGTCTTTTCGAAGTCTTTAAGATCCACACAGGAGGTTTTAAGCTCGTTTGAAGGCTCTAAGAACTTTTGGAGAATCTCCGAGTGCTATTAAAAATCGCGATCGAATCTATCCAGGGGTCTACATAAAAATTTTCACTTTGAGGCGATACTAGCGTCGAGTCTATGGCTATTTCGTTTATAAAAAATCATTCAAAAATACTCCATGGAATAAAATACCGCTTTGTGATAGGGATACCTGATGTTTTCTTATAATAAATATACTTGATTCTATTGATTTTCATAATAACTCCATCAAAACTTGATATCTTTTTGTACAAGAAAAGAAACTCGATTCTGTAAAAATCGGGCATCTATATCTGATTAAAGCGTTATTGTGGTTTTATTGAAGCATTTTTGAATGGGCTGTCATAAACAAAATGACTGGGTTGGTACCAGCGCTGATATATTGTCAATGCCAAGCCTTGCCCTTGGTTTATTTCATCAAGTTTAACTGAGAAATGTTCAGAATAAATAAATAATGTTCGATATTTCTTTATCGAAAGGAAATATATTCTTCGAGAAAACAATGTGTGTCATTCATAATTGTCTGGAACAAAGTTTCCGATATTGAAATGATAATTATGATTGAGAACAAATTGAGAATATTCAGTCGAATATGCCATGAGGAACCGTACATTAACGGGACAAACTTTCAAGCAAGTAGGTCGACAGGTCGGAGTTAATATCTGTCTCTTGCGATGCATTCAGTTGGGAGAACTCGGTGTTAATATCATCAAAACAATCCAACAAACACAATGTTTACAACTTGTCGAAAAATATTGCACACGACATTTTTCAAATATTTATCAGGTATCTTTTAGACCATGTTCTAAAAGATACCCAACAGTCCTCTTCTACAACATTTTCCGACAAGTTTTAAACGTTGTCTTTGTTGGGAGACGACACCCATCACAGAAGAATTCTTGAATTTTGTCACCAATACACGGAGAAAAGTATACTATAACGATTACTACACTGTCAGAAATATCTGGAAGTTTTTTTCAATTACGTACATGAAATCAGGTTCATATACATTCTGCATTAAATTTAATGTACAAAAACATGAAAAGACTATAGATTATGCTATAGTTTACATTAAATTTTGTGTAAAATGTGCATGAAACTGAATTCATGTACGTACTTGAAAAAAACTTCCAGTAAAAACATTAAAATTAATGCAGAAATTTTTAACAGTGTATGAAGAATAGTAATTTGGTGACGGATATTTCAAAATTGTAATAAGTATCATTCATAATCGGAGTAAGGACGACAAACTGTTTACGTGACCATGGTGAAATAATAGGTTAACATCGTAAGGATCATCAAATCGCGAGTGCATCACTCAATTCCTATTTTGAAGTCGCGATGAGAACTACAGCGAATGATAATCAGTTTCATATACTTTTCTTTCAATCTCACCATATGACAGACTTTTTGAAGAAATGAGGCTGAATCAATTAGAAAGAATCCATCAATATAAATGTGTAAACGAGAAAATTTTTTGTTCTTGTCGATCCCTTGGATTTTTAGGCAACAAGGATTTTTGATTCATCAACAAACCTCCATAATAATTATATTTCATATCATTCGTCTCGATATATTTCCATCGTAAATTTTCAGCGGGACGAAAAATTAAAAAAGAATCATTATAATGAATGGCAATACTAAAGAATAGATAAATTGTATTCAACAATAAAATAAACGGAATGAATCAGCCTCAGAGAATTGTTGCGATATTGTGAATGTCTCTTGTCTATGGAATCATCGATATAGCGTCCTTATAAATGTCAAAGGAATTCAATTTCTATCAATTTATTCTGCTTTGAATGGATTCCTCCAAAATCACTGTCGATCGCTCCTGATTATGTTTTAACTTGAAAAATGGAAACGGTTGAAGACCTTTCGATTCAAAAAGCATCAAATTATATTCCCTATTACAGGGTGACCAAGGAGCTTTGTGGTCATTTCTAGGAGATGAAAAATTCTCTCACATCCAAAATCAACATCTCTGGAAGCGAAATGCTTCTCTGCACTCGTCAAACAATTTTGTCCAAAATTCCAGTTTTTATCAGAATTGTGGGCTGAAATGATGGTAGTCTTTATATAATTTCGAGCCCATTCATTCAAAGGGAGCGAATTGATCAGATGAAATGTTGAGTTTGTCATTGATCCCGAAAAGAAGTCTATTTTGAATCGAAAATGTTTTCAGATCTCAAACACAATTGAACTTCATTTGAGTTCTCGTGTGAATCGCTTGAATAAACATAGTTTTTCAAGAAAAAAACTGTGAAAGTTTTGAAAGTAATTAATTCGTTTACGATAGCCTGATACTTTATATTTTGAAGATGAAATTTTCCCATGGAATTCCAAAACAACGTTTTCAAAACATGACAGAATTTAAAAGTGCATACGAAAAAGATTTGATGACACAAATTTCCTATACCAGACAATCTAGAATGGAGTATTTAGAACCTTGCTATTGATTATCTTTCCCCAAGGAAGGAAGAATTTAAACTCGATTACTCTGCCTCCAGACACGGTAGTTATTCTCTTTTTCGATAAGGAATTTGTCTCAAGGTACCTGCTCCAATGTATGTGATTGAGACTGGTATTTAGAAGCTTGCTGGGTTTGTGTATTCGTTAAATGGTGCTCTGGTAAATCCATTCTGAGAAAATTAATTTCCCAATACGTCCATTCTTTTAAGCCTTGGTTGTCTTTCGGTGATAGTTTTAAAATCAATTTAGAGATACAAATGTTGTACGATACGTTGGAACGAATTGAACAATCCAACCCGTGTACAATAAGGAGAAAGAAATAACAACGTCTTTGTGCTTCTATCTCAACTCAATCTGAATTTATTTACTTTGAATAATGAAAATTCTAGAGATCATAAAATTTTACTGCTAATTATAAAATCTATGCTAATTGGATAGCGACGTGTGGGTTGAAATTTTAAATAATTGATCGGAAGATAGACGGAATGATTCAAATAAAATATTTGTACATTTTGTACCTCGTTGATATTACGTTACTTCATATTTCAATGCATTTTACTGTATTATCAAAGTAATTATAGGATTTAGGAAGATAATTTGATTCTTGGAAATTTAAGCTTCCCATTATCATAAACTGAGAAACTGAATGTTGTCAAATCTTCTTCAATAATTCCGAGACTTCAGAAAAGAGTATCGTAACCCGAGTGCCTTAATCTCAAGAAACTTGAAATTTCCTTCCCTCTCTATTCGAAGAACAACTTAAGCCTGGAAAACGATCAATTTTCATAAACAAGTCTTCGAAAGACTCGAAACAGAAATATCTACAAATTTCATAAATCATGACACAATTGATTGAATTTTACTGGAAAGAATTTTCAAAAAATGTGAATGATCTTACAATCTTATCACTACCATTACAATATTTGGTGAAACTTTTTTTGCTATAACAAAACATCTTTTTTTAGTGTTTGTAGTATTGAAAACGAAAAAATAATTTCATTCCTTCTTTAGAAAATTCACTTTTTGAGATATTTCTCGCAATATAGTTTGTTAATTTGAAGCAAAAAATAAATCTCCTCGCATCACAAGAGCTGCCTTGAGACTGTATTTATAAATAGCGTCAAAGAAACTATCCATTTATGTACAAGAATGGATGATGTAATTATTATAATAATTAAATTGTGACTAACCCTCTAAAAGTGTATTATTTTAATCCATTCATTCATATCCTTCAATATTCAGACAATTGGATTCCGTACTGAAATTGAAACTCATCCGAAATTAGAGCTTGATCATCAAGTAGGAATTTGTAATCTAATCATAGTAGTCTGACTAGTACATGATTCCATCAAGGGAAATGGGTTCTCCCTCAGTGTTATAAATCTAATACTGAATGCAATATGGTTCACTATACATAAGACGAACGATTCAACTTGGACCTCTTAGTACATCCATTATTATTGTAGCAAGAATACAGTATTCCACACATCATTACACTGTTAGAGTATCATACATTTTAATACAATAACATACATGGAACTTTTTTCCGAGCTGGGCACGGGTGGTACCACTTACATGTTCATTTAATTCAATTCCCCTTGGTGATAGACAGAATTGATAAAATACATTTCGACGTATCGAATACCTGATGAATCATCAGAACTTTCCAAACTCGAATTTTCTCACAAGTTTATTACGCACGATTCCGAAGTACACGGAAAAAATAATTTAGCTGCAGCAGCTGAGTAGCTAGCACGGACACGGACAGCCATTAAATTGGCTCCTGCAGCTAAATTTTAGCTGTGACAGCAAAAATATTTGCATTTGTAGTTAATTTACTTGCGATAACAGCTAAAATTTAGCTGCAGGAGCTAATTTAATGGCTGTCCGTGTCCGTGCTAGCTACTCAGCTGCTGCAGCTAAATTATTTTGTCCGTGTAGGATAATATAAATTTCACAAATAACTTATTTTGTGTTGAAAAAAGGAAGATTTTTTTTTGTATTCATCAAAAGCAAATGTACAAATGAATGAATAATTCTTCCTCAAGAAATATCTATTGACTTGGGAATGCTCATCCCACATTATATCTCATCAACAACCTGAATTTGTTTCAACATTTCAAGCTCGTAGCAGTCCAATAATTAGAACTCAAACGTTCAAAATATGTGTCGTATTATTATGAATTTCACAATGAAATTTAATGCAGGAATTACTAACAATGAATCAGTTCATGAACAAATACTCCCACAGAACATCCGAAGTCATGACGAGTCTTATACAACAAAGTTATACTTGTTGGAATATTCGAAAATCGGAAACGAAACTTTGGTAGGTGAAAATTACATTTTACTGAACCTAGAGAACTGAAATTGAATTGATGAATCTTGATTAAAATTTTTTCCCCAAGTGTGGATTTGCATAATTTCAGGTATTGAATCATTGATATTTCAATTTCCTGAAATACGTTTGCATATAGTTGGAAACCCCGATTGATTGACCATAACTTGTAACTCCCGATGATAAGCATATCTTATCCAATTTCAAAACAATGCTCCATGTGCCTCCGTATCAAACATCTGTATACGCGTACATATGTTTGTATCACAAACACATACATATATCTATGCGTATCAGGTGGCAACGTGACTACCTTCTCAAAGACAGCTGTGTATCCTTGTTTTCGTCACTCACCCCTTGATTTCAACTACAGAATCAAGCTACAGTGACACAAGTGTGCCTCATGTTGACGCAAACACCAACCCTCTTTGCGCTTCATGTATTTCAACACAAATGATGATATCGGTGTCTTTAGGGTAGAATGGGAATATACCGGTCACTTGATATTAATTACAAAGTACGTCGGTATAGATAACGCGATAGATGATACTATCTGAACGTTGAATTGAACATTCCAACGATGTTCAAATCTCGCCACATTGTAGGAAACATTTACCCCCGTATTTTATTCGCCTTATTTTTCGAATGCACATTGAAACAAAAACATGACATTCAATTAAAACACTGTACGTTTTATTGGTCATGCAATATGTATTTTTTCATTATTCCTCCCTCCTGTTTCATAGTGAGAAACATCTGCAACAAAAGTCATTCATAAATTAACTACCTCTGGTAGTTACATTGCGCGGATCGATATTTATTTTCCTCTCATTTTCCCTTCCTCCCTCACTCCTCGTGACTACATATGCAGGACATTTCCAATAATTGATGAAAATATTACCAAATTAATGCAATAAGAAATATATAAATCACCTTTTGAGAACATCATTTTGAATTTTCATAGAAAATATTCAAAACAGGAGGTTAAAAATCAAGTAAAAACAAACATTCGCATTCCGAGTTTGTGAAGAATTTATGGACATGAAAAAAAAAGTAGTCAAAACAATTGAATAAAATGGGTGCATATACCCATATATAGTTGAAACAACTAACTAGTTCGTTGAAATAATTGTTCAACTCGTAAACGCATATGCACTCACTACTTTAGTTAATTCAACTATCTTGTTCTCATGAAATGAAGATAGTTGTATGGCTAGTATAAAAATTTTTACAGAGTTATTCAAAATTGCGTAGATGTTTTTTCTGTCCAGTATTTTCAACTTGTGTTCCAACGTGTTCAACATTTCGACATCGAGTTTTCAGATATTTAGAATGGAATTCAATATATACTATAGGAATGCATAACTAAGTGTGAAATCACGTTCGTTTTAATGGAAGGAAAACAAACTATCCGTTTATAAATAACTGAATTAAAATTCAGATTTTTCGTTACAAACATGTAATAAAATTAATCAACGTGGAGATATATTACATAAATTAATTCTCTTCAACATTGGCCGGTATGAACTGCATATATCAAATTATTCCATAATAAATTATGCATTAATTAAATTCAAACTAAATAATTATTACACATGAAGTTGTATGCGCTGGTTTTTTATCACGCCCGGTTTTCCGTGGGAGATTTCAACAATATTTCACTCCTCGCTAGCATATAGAATATTCACAAACAGTGAAACGTGGATAGACGCATGATGCGCATGTAATAAGATTAAAGACGATAATGCATCCATACGCGTTATATCTCCACATATTATTCTACATTTGTGATCGCAACTTGATATGTTCTTCACACCAACGAGAATCACGAAATTATTCAAATTTTGCACCAATTTGATGGGCACTTCATAGTCTGAATTACACTTTACATTTTATCCACTTATCCGTTTAAAGGGATTCTCATTTTTCTGATTATTATTCATTTCCGTTGTTACCGTCCCTATTTTATGTTATGTTCCCCGATTTTTTTAATTTGATTTGCATTCTACTCTTATTTTTTCCCTTTTCTTTCATTGTTACCATCCGCTTGACAGCCTATTTGTTTTTTTCCGATAATTTGATAAATATGAAATTCAAATTTCTTGTTACGATGCGTTTGAATAGCAATGTTCTTGTACTGCGAGAACGGATGAAGTTGATCTTTTCTCCCTTCGGTACAGTATTTCATGCAGTCGAGGAAATGATCAGCAATCAGGAATATATTTTTCAAAGTTTATTTTAACGTGCGGTATGGGGAAAATAGACGTTGTACGGGAATCATCGCATGTTTGATCAATCTAGAATTTCCTACCTCAATTTACAAAGAAAATATCTTGAAGAATTCATAAAATGAAGTATATGAATCGTGAAAACGAAATACATACAGAGTAACTAGACTTGACAAGAAATTCAGTACACTGAAAAAAAAACATGTCTTTCAGCCAAATAAATGTTATGCGCTTTATTATTAATCTAATATAGAATTTTAAATGAATTTTCAATTTTTTAGGAATTATCAGATGATATATGATGGTATTTGATGAACAATACTGTGACTATTTTGTTACTTGATCGTTGTCGTAAAGGAAAACGTCTACTTACTGCTCTTAACTGCTGCACGTGACAATGATTTATTACAGACGAGCTCTCACTTCCTTTTTTCTGATGAATCTTGTATGCGCTTCAACTATATTACTATTGTATTGAACTTCCTAAAACGACAGCCGTGTACTGTTACCATCCACGCTGTCTACGACAAGAAAGTCTCTACAACAATTAATTCAGTGTTTGCTTCGTCAATTTGATAAAAAATTAACGGTCAAACAAAAATTTGAATCACTCAGCGAGATAGAGCATCATATAACTCTGTTTGAAGGTTTTTATATCAATCAAAAAAGCAAGCGATTCTCAACTCAATGTACACAGTAAAAAATGTCGTGTTAGGAACGATCCGCTCAAAATTCGTGTTGAAAATCAAAACATTCACAGTGTTGAATGTAAATTTAACACTTCAGTGTTAATTTCTCACATCCTTTGTGTCAATATTTAACACAAATTTTGAGTGGACCGTTTGGGACATGCACGGGTTTTAAAAATACACAAAATTTTCTAATGTGTACATTTTCCCTCTGAACATCTCAAACATTTAATATGTCCTCTAAGTGCTAATAGAAATTTCTCTAACGCGTCGATTTCAGAAATCTTTTCAATACCTCTCTTATGAGATCTGGAAGTTATCAGAAAGTTGACTTGGGTCAAATTCTGATAGCTTCTAGACCTCAGAAGAAAGTCCTCAAAAAGATTTCCGGAATCGACGCATTATAGAGAACTTTCTGATATCATTTAGAGAACATAATGGATAGCTGGAATGTTGAGGGGAAAAATGTTCCTTGGAAAGATTCAAAACACTTCCAACGAGACAGTTGTTGCAAACAAGCTCAACAATAATTTCACAAATTTTTAGCCACTCTTATATCGTTGGTTGAAAATCATCACAGATATGACTGAAAAAAGTCATATTCATCGAAGTTAAATGCATGATTAGCCCCACATCCTAGTTTCATACCCTAAGCTGGATATAGCTCATCTAAATAAGAATAAAACTTGACTCAATGATAATAGACTACTTTTGAATGTTATCATACACGGAAATCAACTGATCTTTAAGAATTCTTTACAGGATTTTAAGATGTCATTCCCATGTAGGTATTTACAAGACTGAAATAACCCAAGCTTAAAATGACTCTTCTAATCAATATCTGTAATGAAGGAAGCAGGGACCTGGCTTGAAAAAACCATTGGCCCAAGCGTGTCCTGATCTTATCATTCCCAAGCCTGGGCCAAGTTTGTTGAATTGTTCAAGACAATTCTTGGCAGGTCTTGTACCCAGCTTGGTTCATGATTGAGCCATTGCCCCATACACACATGGGATGTTGTATTAATTGCTCCCAAACTTTTGTATCAAAACTAATACCAATATTTTGAAGTTTGTGGCGGAAATTTTCAACAGTGTAACGAAACAAAACTCTTGTAATAATCATATTTCTTCTCCTGTGAATTTTACTTGAATTCCATCAACAAGAACAATCTTTGTAGCACTCGAATGAAAATTTTTTTCGCCTACAATTCCTTCACTTTATGTATAAATCAAATGATACCTAAAAAAAGTTATTAGAAGCGGAAATATTTTCATCGATCAATGAATATGATCGATCTGTGCGTATCGTCGAACGTAGCGAATAAACAGAGGAAGAAATCATGTTAAATGTACGCCTGGTTGCATATTTTCAACCACGTTAACAATATGTTCATCATAATCTGGCTGATAATAGCCGAATTATTCATAATATTGCCACTAAGTAGAAATTCGGGGAATGAGCGTACGTTTTTCACCATTGTTATGAAAATTGGAAAACAATGAATTAACATCAATACAGAGAAAATTGATTGATAAAAGATTACTCAAACTCAAATTAAAAAAAAGAACGCAATCATATTTTGAAATCCGTTCGATTTCGTTCCACTCTACTATACAAACGGAAATTTATTCACACGTTTTTATTGTATTTACTAGTTTAGTATAACCTAGAAGTTTCGAATTTTTTCATTAACTTCTCTGAAGCGATAATGTTATTATGCCTTAGACATTTTCTAGATCACATACAGGAGTCACGAATGAGTTCTGGAAAAACAGCTTCAGAATTTGTTTAGAATTCAACGAAATTTAAAAACGATTCGATTCGTCAAATATTTGCAAGTTCTCTCAAAATTCTTTGAGGTGCCTTGAAGAATTTAAAGAGAACTAGCGAATGTCTGACGAATCGAATCCTTGTTGAAACCCTCAAGGAATTCTTAGAATTCTCAAAAAGATAAAGAGAAGTTCTTTTGTGAAAATTCATAAATGGTTCTTCTGTGTTATCTGTTCAAGTAACATACGAATGTTCACAGCATGTTGGATGTTCTATGCATATTTTCAGAATGTTTCACGAATGATGTGTTACTAGGGTGGGTTGATATCTCCAAGGTGAAATGCCTGAATACATTTATGAAATGTTATCCCGTTCGATGGGTTATAATTATTTTGCATTCATGAAAAACTCATTGGTGAAACTTTATCATCGACAGTATATGGAAATTCTTTTTCGCATGAAAAAAGAATATTTTAATTAACATTATTAAAAAATGAAACATTATGGTTCATTTGCATTTTTGTTTTTTTCTCTTTTTCAGATTAATTTATATTCCATTCAATCTTTTTTCTTGAATTCAACTCTCGCTCATCCAATTAAAGCCTTCGCTTTAACAAATAATATTTGGAATAATGGAGTGATAATTGGATCTTCCGAAGTAAATTGTTTGACCTTCAGTGTTTAATTGATTCAATTACACTTTTCTTTCTTCTAGAATAAAATCGAACGTTCATTTATGTGAATTTGAATCTTTTCACAGCGTATGTAGCTGTTCGGAAAACAGGGCTCGTTTAAAAGAACTACATCCTTTGTAGAGTTTCAACGAAAAGCTTCAATTTACGACTTTTGAGTTAATATTCAATTCTAACATATATCCATTTATGTCATATTCAACACAGAATTGAATTGAAAAGAAGTTGAAAAAATTAACCCGGCGTTTGCATGTATCATTGGATCGCATTTACTCATTTTCGGTTTTTATTCCAGAAAAATAGAAAAAGAATTCTGTAATTAGCAAGAATTCTATCAAGATTATTCACAAAGACTATCGTCACTCATATTATCCATGAACAGTTCCGAACATGTAATTCTACATATAGTTATAATATCACGAGAAAACGGAAATTCATAAAGCTGTTATCAAATTAAAATGTTCCGATAACGAACGACTATGGGTTCAGCCAAAGTATAAATTGGATATGTCAGAATCAGTGTGAAGTTTTGTGATAGTCCTGAGTTATTATAAACAACTCTGCGATAACCACTAATATTTTTCACTGTCAAAAGCAAACGTATCAACGGAATGTTTTAATCCAACTCAATGAAAATCCTATCCCTTCACATTCAGAGCATTTATTTGAATATGAACTTACTGAAGAAATTTACTCGATATAACACTATACTTTATCCGTTTTTAATCGATTCTCAAATGCTTGAGAACTTCAAAACCTTCGAAGACTTTCCTTCATTGATCGTTTGGTATATTCCGTGCATAAAAGTCTTGTTGAATATTTTTCAATTCTACCTATTAGTCGTTTTTTTATACCATTTATGATTTGCAGGAAAATATGTACATACAGGATTTATGTTTTTACACGGGTGAAGATGGATAACGTAGTGAATTCAATACCATTGGTAGGGTTATGAAAATGAATATTATTTAGCAGGTTTTGGTGAAAACTTCACAATCCCATATCATTTGTTGACCATGGGATGGTGAAATTTTAACCATATTATAGTGATCACACAGTGACTGTTCTGCGTGAAAAGTAGAGATCAACCGAAAATGTCTAAAATTGAAATGGTGACTATTGATTTTGAAGAAAATTTGGAATTGGTGGTTGAAAGTGTAGAACAGGTCCCTAATATCAATGTAATGACAAAATAATTTAGATTTTCGGCTTACATTTTCGGCTGATGCTTGTCGGCCGAAATTTTAAGCCGAAAATCAAAATTGTTTTGTTAATTACGTTGATATGAGACCATAAGTACGATAATTGCGTTATTAGGGAGTTTGTCAACACTGCTGACTGCCAATTCCAAGTTTTCTTCGAAACCAATTTCAATTCTAGTCATTTTCGGTAAAAATTTTCGATCGATCTCTAGTGAAAAGTAATATCGCATTCGTTATTTCTCCTCAGCGGAACCAAATAGTGGGAAATACTTTCCCCACAGGACAGGCATACCCTGAGAAAAGTGGAATGTAATGATTACCATGTACAAATAGTAATTGGGGGACAACTTCGTGAATTTGGTTTCGGATAATATAGAGAATCGTAGCAATGTTCATGCACATGGGAATGGTTACCATTTACATGAAGATGGATACCAAATAACCTGATTCTGTCATTCAACTACTATTTTCGCATGGTAATGGTTACAGTTCACTTTTCTCAGTGTATGTTCCAAATGAACTACCATTATGTTACACTGTAGGAAAAAACTGGAAATTTATTACATCCTGGTGATGGAAAATTTTGATAAATTTGTATTTCAGTACATTCACTGAAGTTTTACGGATTTTGCACTGCAGAATTCCACTGTTTACCTCAAATTGGATCTAATCTAATTATATGTAATAAGATCTCATCAAATCTACTCAGATCCAAGAAATGAAAGATACAGACCTGTTTGGATCCGGATAGATAGATCTCCGAGAAAAAATGTCATGTCAATCAATCTCAATTCACACCCACCAATTATTGCCTGCTTCTGTTACTCTTAGATGATTCCTGAGCACGAAGTATTTCTAGGAAAAATTGATTGGATCTGCGTAGATATCAAGAGATTCAAATGAAGCTGGAAAACATTAATTTTCTCTATTCTTTATCCATTGGATCCAATTAGATTTAAATTACTTCTCTTTGGACAGCATCATTTATGCGCAATTGAAAATAAATTACGTCCAATTCTATCATTCATCTCATTTTATTTCTCAAGATTCTTTTATATGCGTCTTTCGGAATTGACGACATTAAATGACTTATATTATTTAAAATACTGACTGTAAAAAATTTTTCTGTTCAACTAACAACAATCTTTTTGAGGAATCTACCAGAAAAAATGTTTTTGTAAAAAAACTTCCAAACTCTTTTTGTAAATCCACATAGAAATTGTTTATAGGGATATTTATCTTTCTCACTTTAAAATCATTCATTTCATATCCATGTACATATATGTATACACCCAATATCTGTAGTCCACTCATATTTATTTCAATTATTCTATCATTTTACAAACATACACAAATTGATGACGAGTGGAACAGTGCTTGATACGCGACATACATAGCGTATTACTCATACGTGGCACATATTAATTATCAACGCCAAACAGGGTTGTGAACGATGGGAAAAGACGGTTCATAATTTGTTTCCATTTCACTCATTTCGAACTGTTGATTTATACATTCAAGGATGTCAAAAATAAATCGCATTTGTAATCAACCAGTATTCAGAAACCTTCTCGGATCAGAGGTATAATTCAATCATTTATGCAATTTATCGAGCGAACAAAATGAGATAATGAGCAAAGTATATTAGTTCCAAATATCCTTCAATTAAACACATTTCATGTGCATAGTACCCGCATTGAATGTGCGGAATTCAAAAATATTATATGAGAATTTTTTTGAATCCAATCAAATTTGCGCCAATATAAATATATACATACGTTAATATATTTCAGAGTATCCCACCGAACACAGTTTATTATAATGATGATGACTATAATATAACTTCAACATTGCATGCAATATAACTTGTTCATTAAGTGTAATGGACTGGTAACTTGTAATTTCACGCTGGGAATGAATTCGAAATTCTCGAATGAGATTAGCAAACGTTATTTTCATCAAGTATAATGTAACATTCGGTAGATCAATATACAACTCTTCAACAAATGTAACAAGATAAATTTTTTAAGTTACATTGTAGTTACAATGCGGTAAAAACTTGTGTTTTGTGAGTATACAAAGAGAGAAAACTGATCAATATTCGAAAAAAAATTTAATAACATTTGGAAAAATGACAGTCTATTCAAGAGAAAAAAAGGTTTGCCGAAGAATTTTTGTAGTGAATTGATCAAAAATTCGTAGTGAAAATACTAAATTTTGATCGTCTCATTGTTATTTTTATTCGTGGAACCATTGAGTTTTGGTAAATTCACTACGAATATTCTTCAGTGGTACCCTTTTTCCCTACGCCCTGGTAGAAATTTGTCTGGGCGTCCCATTCACCATCCACGTACTAGATGAAACCCACGTGGGGGCAACCGGATAACACATTTCAGTCAATTTGACTTTAGTGCTCAAACATTTAATTGGTCTATGTAGATTTTTCATGCGCTAACTGATCGTACAGTAACATTGATAGTCCATCAACACGGTCAGAGGGATAAAAGGAAACCCCAACGTTTCAATTTGTCACTCGGGATTATTTTATGGAAATAAATTTAAAAGCGACGTTCTTGACTGGAGATTACATGTCAAAATACATTATTATCTCATTCATAGGTATGATTTTACAGGAAACACATGATTTCACATTTCTCATTACCAATTTGAACAACATTCTAGCAATTCCCTGAGACATCTGGATGGGCACAGGCTAGAAAGTGCGTTACAAAACTAGCCAGAAACCAACCTAACATCTGGGAAAATTAGCTGGGGCCCATCCGATTCCCAATCATAATTTCTACTAGGGCATGGTCAGTCATTTTTCCAAGTATGAATGCTCTCTGTTTCTCCATGGAGTGATACGTGACAAACTCTGAATCCCTGTAACAAAATTCTCTGGAAAAACACGTTGTTGAAGTTTGAATCGTTTATAGAAACGAAACGAAAATTCTAACTCACAAAATCTGATGAACCATCGTTAATTACGTTCTTGAATTAATTCCTTCGGAATGCAAACATCTTTTAGAGAATGTACCGCAAGATTTTGGGTCCTTAACAACTGAATATTTCGTCATTGGATCATTGATTCGTTTCAATAAACGATTCAAACTCCAACAACATGGAAAACAAACTTCTTCTTAGAGAAATGTACTTCCCCAGTTCTTTCCCATTCGCATCATACTTTGAATTGAATTTTCACGTTCGTCATGACATAATCACAGAATCAAATTCATACCTTTCCTACACGGAGAAAATGATTATGTTAAAAATTCCCATAATTTATTGAGGATCAGCGCCAGTCGGCGTTTTACTTGAATATAAAAGTCCATCTAATTATGGTACTTTTAGACCTATATTCAGGTGAATAATTTCATCTAGTCACAGACTGGCGCTGATCTTCAATAAATTATGGGACTTTTCAAAAGATAGTTTTCCGCGTGTAATTGGAAAAGAGAACCACTTTTAATTCAATGGTCAAAACAATATCGTACACCTTTCAAACCACAATTTTGAAGTGCTTTTTTCTTTCATATTGTTTCCATTTATTATCACTTTCACAGTATTCCAATTTCCTCCGTGTATTCCCATTCACAAGAAAAAAGGGAACAAAAGAGAAATGTTAAAAACAGATGTGAAAGGAACATAAAAAACGCACGTGACGTTCAACATTTTTCCCAACGTTGTTTACATTTTTGAGCAGTACAAAGTATTTTGAAGTACATCACATCATACTATTCTCAAAGTTATTCTATATATTCAACTCAATTTTCGCGTGTAATAATTGTAAAATTATACACAGTTTGAAATGAGAATCTCAATAAAATATTATTCAACTCGGAACGTACAATAACACCGTATCGAATAGGACCGTACAAAATCTTTGAAACCACATGCGATATTGCGCATCCTAATATGTTTGTCCGAATAAACATCAGGAAAATCTTTGATACAGTGAAAAACTTGATTCATTCTTTTCGCCTATTCTTTTCATACAGGTAGGATGGCTACGAGCGGAGGATCAGACGATATTATCGATGGATCAGCGAATAGTTACTCAGTCACGACGATTTCAAGTTACCCAAGAGAATGTGAAACCAAAAAACCAAACAGCGAGCCATCCCTCACAGACGTCAAATCAAAGGGACGAGGAAGAAACTACTTGGAGTCTACATATTCGCCAGCTGAAGGAAGCTGACCGAGGCTGCTACATGTGCCAAGTGAACACGAAGCTGATGTTAAGCCAGCTGGGTTGCGTAGACGTTCTAGGTATGCCTAATTGCGCAATATGTCACATTCCTATGGTACAACCTTCCCTCTGTTAACAGTGCACCACATATGATATTTGTCTTTGATATAATAGCAAAGTGGAGTGAGTGATGTGTGAATCTTCGTACGCATAATTTCGATTAGTCCGAGGGGTATTCAGAAAATATATGACGTAACACTAGGAGAAACGGACGTTATTCGGGACCTAGGAGAGCGAGGGTGCAGCGAGCAGGGTTGCGCATAGCAATGTCAATTTGTAATACAATACCTATACAATTCTCCAAAATTCAATGTTGGAAGCATCTGTAACCAATTCAATGTACGTGTAGGGCTCAAATTTAAAACCAACACATTCATTTATTGATATCTACGCCCTAACGCTATGCGATTGTGTACATATTTAATTCAATTCAGAAAGTCAATGAACAGCGCACGCTGGAATGAAATCCATGCGATTGTCATGAATTTGAATCGATTTCACTGGCATATCTCTTACAAAAGGTATTTAATTTCATTGCGCCCTTCAAATTTACACAATACCATGAAAATTTAATTTTCTCAATAATGATTATTGAGTAATGCGAACTATTGAATTGATTATGAATTCATTTATATAGCACATATGTTGAAATAATACTATACTATAGTAAGTACATTTCAATCTTAAATGCGTTTCCATGCCTCATAACCGTCTTTATCATTTTTCAAGAATATTTTCAGTAAATATTCAGTCGAAACCTTCATAATGTGATCCGAAAGATGTCGGAATGATCTCTGCCAGCTTTTTGATGTCTTTCTCAAGAGTTCTAAATGCTATCTAAAATATATCACGATTAACTCTCAGATAACATTTATATAGAACTCTTGAGAAGACATCAGAAGGGTGAGAGAAATCGACGCACTAGAAATCATTTAGACATCTTTCAGATAACACAATGACAGTTTCCAATGTTGGCCGAAAAATTGTTTACTGGGTAGTGAGCGTATAACAAAAACCAGCAAGCTCTATGGTATGTTTGTTGAATTTAATTCCTACAAATATTTCTCCACTATAATGTTTTCTTGCGGATGAAAAATGATTTGACTAAATTGACTTACTCAAACTTGATAAAAACTCCCAACTTGAAAATTCTCTAGTTATATTGCGAAAATATTTCTTTCAGAGATTCAAAAAAATTTTGCGGAACTCTAAAAAACTACACTGAATTTTCAAAGTAAATTCCGACAGTCTAGTTGAAATCTCTTATAAAATGCAGCAGAATTTTCAAAAGAAATTCTTTTGAAGTATACATTTCTATCTATATATATATTTATATTTGATGGAATGCATTCGTTATTTTATATAATTGTGTTTCTTTTTGCATATGCGTACAACTCTTTAGCTGTGATTTTTCACTACACAGAAAGCGAACCGTTGCATTTTATTACGTGTCCCTGTCGTTGCCTACAACGAAATACAGATTGCAAGTGAAAGTATGAAATAACTCTGAAACAGAACAAAATTGGAGTTTCATATTCCACAAAGGCTTGTTTCGCAGTACTCCCAGTTCACTTATACGTCATACATCCCCATGCAGAACACCGGTTTCCTATCAATACGTCACAAATTGCATCGCTCTCACACTTTGCTTTTTAATATGGTGTTTAATTTACAATAAAGTAAATTTCAAAATATCTGATATGAAATATGAGACGATATCTAAAATACGATATGGACCTGAATTGTGTTGAAAACCCAATCATCAAGCAAGTGATCTTCTCATGATAATGATAAGAATAATAACTGCATTCATGTATAATTGTTGAAATTTATTTATTTATTTATTTATTTATTTATTTATTTTGTTTATACGGGTATAAAAGACCCTTTGGTACATAGAATATACATTATTTGAACCACATTATATATATCATACATCAAAGCATTAAGCATCATGTTAAGCTCGACTACATGCATCTTATATTACAACAACAGTTAACGTGTATAATTATAGGTGAAAAGGACAATTAGATATTAAATTTGACAAATAAGAGAAAGAGAATTCCTGAGATCAGAATGAGATGAAAATAATTCAAGCACATCACTGTAAGAATTTGCTAGGATAGATATCCGATTTACCGGATCAGAATAACCGTGTCTCGATTTATAAGAAATTGGATTGAACAATTTAGGACGCCTCAATAAACGAGAAGGGACATTAAAACGTACAAGTCCAAGCAGTTGAGGGCAGCGAATTTTCCCATTAACAATTTTATACAAAAATGAAAAATCATTGAACAAACGACGTGATTCCAAGGGAGGCAAGTTAAGTAGAGCCATAATCAATGAGTAATCATGACAAGTGACGCTCAACGGCCGGCCTATCTGATAGGCAGCAAAACGCAGAAACTTATGCTGAACTCTTTCCAAGTCTGTACAATCCCGAATTAGATGAGGACTCCAAATTTGAGACGCATACTCAAGATGAGGTCTAACTAAAGTACAATACAGTGTTCGAAGTGCAACAGGATCACGAAATTGACGTGTTTACCCGGTAAAAATGACATCTGGAAGATCATCTTATGCAAAATTTTTAGGAAAGTTTTAGATAGTATGTTTCTCAAGTAGGTTATCCATTGTCCTAATCAGTATCCAAAATGCACCCTAAAGGATTAGGTCAATCCTCATAGAACTTGAAATCTGGTTCGATTCACCAGGAAATGTGATTGTGATGTCCAGAAATAATGGTTGAAGCCAAAATTAACTACATATTCTGGTTATTACCTCAAGAAAAGAATCTGGTTTTTCTAACCTGAAAAATGCAGTTAATTTTGGCTTCAACCACTTTTTCTGGATATCACAATCACATTTCCTGGTGAATCGAACCAGATTCCAAGTTACCGCGACCACGAATGTTTCGACCAGCTCGTTTTTCTGTCAGTGCACAGTCGGTTGAATACAAAATTGTTAACGAAAAATTTACATGGAGTTCCAAGGTTTCTCAACTCTACGATGTAGTTCTAATGAATTTCATCTAATGAAGCAAGCTACCTATATGAAAATTGTTAGGTTCCGCCAATGCTAACAATAGAATATAGCTTCTGTATGGGTAATTCCAAACATCACTAAAATGTTCGTATGTTTCTCAGTGCAGTATATTGCCTTGATCAACAAGGATTATGAAATAGTTATGATATTAGGAACTCAAATGAAACTGAATGAAAACCAGATATGTTATTTTATACAGGAAATGATGAAACTTTCGAAAGTATGTTACAAAACAGGATGTAGGACTATACAATTTTTCATATTTAAAACAGAACAAATCAAAATCTCTAGCCATATCCATCAGGTTCAGTAAATGATACGTATATTTGATTATGCAAAGAGTTAGTATTCTTCACGAGAGTGAAGAAATTCACGCAACTGTAACATGAGAAAATATCTGAATGCAGTGATGAAATACGTTTTTCGATTAAAATATCGAAGGAGAAAATGATGGAGAAAATAATATGTGATCTCATTTCACGGTTTTCTGCATATCAAAACTATCAGACCTTTTCTTTCAGTTTCTCCCGATATACTGGCTGCTGGTACCTCGAAGGGGGAAGTTGCTGTGTCGGAAGGCGAAAACGTCACTCTATCATGCAATGCGTCGGGTAAGCCACCACCCAAGGTACTCTGGCGACGAGAGAAAAATAATTTCATCCTAATGAGAGGTCCTCATGATCAATTGGTACAAGGTAAAGTGTTTATTACTGAGATATTGTGAGATTAAAGGAGTAATTTTCAAAAATATTCAATAATTGTTTCAGTAACTGATAAATGATAAAGTACAACCAACATTCGGTAATCCTGAGTTGGAATACAACACACGGAAAAAATAATTTAGCTGCAGCAGCTAAGTAGCTAGCACGGACACGGACAGCCATTAAATTTAGCTGCAGGAGCTAATTTAATAGCTGTCCGTGTCCGTGCTAGCTACTTAGCTGCTGCAGCTAAATTATTTTTTCCGTGCAGATGTTTTTTGAATCCTATTTTCCCATGGGAGAGTTCGATTACTTTTTTTTTTAACGAGAAAGACTTTCAAGAACATTCGACAATCCAACAAACCTAACGTTTGAAATTTGTTGGGCAATGTTGCATAAGACGTTTTTTAGATATTCAATTTTGAGCATTCAGGAGGATTGTCTGAAAGATAACTTAGGCAACATTTTCCGATAAGTTTTGTGTTCACAATTTCTCGGAAAGATTAAGTGGTTCATACAATTATCTTAACGTGATGTAATATATTTATTGATTATGTTTGCATGGAAATACTTCTTGGAACGGGGGTTAATAATTTCTGCACACATTGGATTTTCTAATAAATTTCAACCACCTTCGTCTATAATAAGTACTATATCCAAGTAATATATCATCTTATGATTATTTCAGCTTCGTAACTTCAGACTACCACTTTATGAAAAGTGTTTCGAATCGAATAATTATATAAAACTAACTTTGAATATACATTTCGCGTGATGCATTCTTTTCAATATTTTCCTCGAATTCAAGTACATAAAATTTTTAATTTTGTGAACTCTTCAATGATTTGTATTTATATGTCACCAAGGATAGAGATAGAAAACTGAAATAACAATATATAACATCGTGATCTGTAATTGCTATTACGGTTTTATGTTTGATAAATAATGAAATATTGAATGATATTTGTATCAGAATTGAAAAACACATGAATTACTTGATAATGATTAATTCATTCGTAGTGGATAGCTACGCTGGAGAGCGCTTGGAATTAATCAGGGTTGACAGGAGGCAAATGGGAGCTTATCTCTGTATAGCTAGAAACGAAGTACCTCCAGCTGTTAGCAAGAGAGTTGACCTAAGGGTAAATTGTAAGTATTTTTCCATATATGATACTTAGATATCTGAAACATTTATACACGATATTCATAAAACGATTGACCTTTGTATGAACTTTAACATTTTCTATTGAGATTTCCAAATGATTTTATAATAATTTTCCACGTGTCGCACAATTTCCTGCTTGAATAAGTTGAGAATTCATCATCATGGATTATCATAGGAATCACCGTAATATGTAGAACATATTGTTAATCTAGAATTTTTCTCAGAATATGAAAATATTTGAAATAAGAACCCTGGAGTGGAAGCAGAATTATTGCATCATTAGTGCACCAAACTCGATGAGATTCGAACAAATGATACCCAATTTTATTATGCATTCCCATGCTGTGCAAAGTTCTGTAGCCTCACCGGTTAGTTTCTTCTTCATTCAAAATAGAAAAGAAAATTTATTCAACAACTGCTGTAATTTTTGCATCATTTCTGTACCGTTAACCATTTGTTTCCCCCAATTTTGATCTTTCAAACACAATTAATTCAAATTGACGAATTTCGAATACATTTCAAACTTATTTTCATGTTTCAGTTTTACCTTCTGTGAAGGCTCCAAATCAACTGCTAAGCGCTCCACTAGGTACAAATGTGATATTAACCTGCTTAATCGAGGCTTATCCTAAGACAATTAATTTATGGACGAGGAATGGTCAAGTCATCATGGGCGGGTATGTTTCTTATTGCTGTGATAATGATTTTAATTCAAATTTTGATTCAATGTCACATTGTGAAATTGAAATTTCATTATTCCGTGTGTTGGAGACTAACAACAAGCACTATATCAATGCAGCGAGAGGTATGAAATTCATCAAGAGGGAAATGACAAAGAAGAATGGAAGACGAAATTGATACTCAAGATAAGAAGCTTGGAAAAAGCAGATTTGGGAGAGTACACGTGTTCGGCTACTTCGAGCATGGGAAAAGCCGAAACCATGCTTAGAGTTCACGGTAAGGATATAAGAATTATCCTTTATCGGTGCATAATATATGGATTATGCTCAGAGACGATATATTTTCTTAGATTGAACAAATTTTTCATCAAAAAAACTTTCCTACTATGATCGAATTTGAATTTTACTCGATATTTTGTATCGTGCTCTCCAAAGTACAAAATTCAGTCCTTGTGTTGTCACAATGACGAACTCGTCATTATTCACAAAGTGACTTTTATGATTTTGAGCTTGTCACTGATGTGGATGTATGTATATGCATTGCAAATAAACAGATCTGAACAGTCATGACTTCTTTGCGGCTTGATCCAAAATGTTTTATCACACTTGGAAGTTTGCGGAATTGATTGGAACTGTTACGTTGCACGTGTTGTGCATGTATACGGAATGTTTTCCTGCATGAAACGTTACTGAGAAAGTTTTCGTGATCGTTAATTTCTCAAAGAAAAAACTACTTACACTAGATAATTTACTACTATGTGTAGCCGTAAACTATTGGAGATCTATTTTCGTACCTTGAAATATCAGTGAACATTTTTCATCTCATCGAGGAAAAAGGAAAATAATTCGGAAAATCCAAGTACAAAAATAAAAACTGAGAGTGTGATCTAGATTGAAATACCTACAGAATCTTAGTATCAATTCCGATGGAAAAAGTCTCAAGAAATTCTCTATCGATAAAACTTATAATAAAAATTACTAAACGCTGGTTTTGGTTACATCACTTTGATATCATGATGAGATTATAGAAAAATTACAGTTCATTAATGACATCCTTAACAGGGATTAATACTTTTTCAGACTCATTGTATTGTCTATTCATGATCAATCTCACTTTGCCTGCTGTTGCGCTATCATTGATAGAACAGTATAAGAAGGCGAGAAATTTTTGAAGAAACTATATACAAATTAAATAAAAATTCTATGTAGCGTCAGATTTAAATTCGATGGAGGAAGACTGATAATATTTTAAAATTCATCAACAATACATTTTCTCCTCGTGATTGTGTCATGCTTGTTCACAATTATTTTCTCTATTTTATTATGCAGTCCGTTCTCCGAATATTTATTTCATTATTATTATTTGATTTATTTTATACTATGTCATACATAACACAGTTACGTATAGTTTATCATTGACTTGTATGATATTCCTGGAAACGATTCCAAGCAATCAATAAATACAATGCAAAGAGAAATCAAACTATGCAATCAAAAATATCGAAGGAATCACTACAAATAGGATATTAATCAAATTCAATCGGAATTGTTATTGGAATTTGCACGAGGAACAGGGTTACTTTCAGAGAAAATAATGAAAGCATAGTTTATTACTTTCTTTAGTGATATTAAATTACTGATCAGAAGATTCTGTTCTGTTTCCACCATGGATTATTCATTATCTTTGAAAATATGTTTACTTCAGACTGTAATACCGGAAACATAATTCCTCAATAATTGTATTTATCACATTCAGATGGTTTTTTCATTCATTTACTCCTATCAACGCGAGGAGACAAATTTTTTTTAAATGAAAATGAAAGCATGAAGATCACTTTACACTTCATTCATAAATTTATATGTTTCACATTTCAGAGTTCATTTTAGTATAGAATATAAATTCGGAATACTAATAGACTTGTGCATGTTGGATTCCAAACTCTGAACTTAATGTTTTATTCCACATTTTTCCACAGAAATGGAACCACCCACGACTTTAGCAACGTCACCCCCAAGCGTGAAGAAGCCAAGTAGAGGAAAATCTAAAAACCTTCAAGTGACAAAACTCAGCAACTTCTTTTATCAAGTGAGCACTCCTGCGATGCAAAAAAGCACTGTTCGCATGATAGTTAATAAACACTCAACGACAACCACAACCGTGAATCCTCGCGAGTCATTGATCAAGGACAATAAGGCTTTCAAAAATAATCAACATCTCAACGTTCGAAGCTGTGCTGTTACGATAGATGTGTCGAAACACGTATATACGACATTAGTGCTATTAGTTTTAGTTCTACGATGAGAAGTGAAAAAATAATAGGAAAAAAAAACGAGTTCGATGGAAGAATACGAACGTCATTTGACGAGTTTCAGCTCAACGACAGGACATTCAATACAAAAGATACTGGTGCCAATTTCAAGGTTGAGGTTTAATTTTGTAAAGTTTAAAACTTTTATAATCATAAAAATTGAGAGGTCATAGTTCGGAAACATCGTAGTGAAATATGTATATGACGCAAAAGTAAGAGCTAAGTGCGGAAAAAAAAACTTTAAAAAGGCAAAAAAGATAAAAATTACTGTTACACTTATTGGATAAAAAAAATGCTTACGAATGTATTTTTTATGACCATTTTATCCGCTTCGAAGTGGAAAATGTTAATGAACGATATGTACTGAGTTGAACGAATAGTGAAAGGAGTACAACGAATTTGAATGATGATGATGAGTGAAGCATGAGAATTGATGAATTCATTTTTTTAAATCTGAAGACAGTTTGAAAGATATGACGAAAAAATTTATGGGAAGTTTCGTTTGTTCCAAAATGCATTGTATGGTGAGAGAATTTGTAATATTGAACCCAATTCGTATCTTTTTTTTAAATTTATGAATACTACGAGAGTAATTATATTTGTTAATGGTGTTTTTACATACTTCGTAATACCACATGAAAAATGGGACAACATTGTTTCGGTGAATTAAAATTAACTGCCATTTTACTTCAAGAATTTTGTAATGAACTCAAAAACCGTTCGGTGCAAAGAATGTCGCTTTCATGCATCATTCCATTTCATTTTTATACAAACTATCAAATAGACTCCAACAAACGCTAAGTAAGAATAAAAATTAATTTATCTTAATATTCGAAAATCTATGTAGCACTAGGGTATTTGAAATATTCTGTGGATATCCATAGAACGATCTTAAGTGAGAAAATATTCAATGCGTGGTTATAAAATAGTCGGGACGTATAACAATGTTATATGTATATCCATATATTCCAAGTGTTCTGATACTACTAAGGAATCAATAAATTTTGAATACACAAAAAAAAATATCAGCGGAATATAATTGTGAAATATACACTCTTTTGGGTTAGAAAGTTTTTTACTAGCTCAACAAATCATTTGCTACCCCAACGAATTATTTTGCCGTTTCAGCTATTGAATTAGCTGTAGCTAAAAATTGTTTGCAAACACTGCTAAATTTGAGGTATTACAAAAATTCACAGCGGAAGAGATTTCGCTGAGAGAGGAAATTTTTCGCAGAACTAACTGATCGAACAACGTTTCATGCTTCAACCATTCAAGCTTATCTTAAAATTGTTTTCGTGTACCCCTTCCATTATAGATGTAAACGTTATCGAGTGTTTTGAATGTCGCGTTATTGTGAAAAGAAAAAAGATATATAATCAATTATATTGTTCTTTATTTAGAAACGATTAGAAATTTACGGAAGTGATTTTTATATATTAGCATCAAAAAAAGCCTTACATACGCAGGGTGTATGTTTCAAGTGGGCCATCAATTTCATTTCTTAAATTATAGGTGAGAGGGAAAGATTATTTTTTTTCTGTGATGATCATTGGCCGGCCCAATTGATGCGAACATTCTTTTGAACATTGTAAAAATATGTCAGGACTTAATGATAAGTATAATGTTTTGTAAGATTGATTCTCACGATGTACGTGGAACAACTTATTTAAAATTAATTGATAACCACTCGATTACACTCAAACGCAGACAAATAATTAGCATACTAATTTATCCATAAGATTTAATATAGTATCTTTATTTATCCAGATGAAGAAACGGAGAGGGATAACGATCAGAGATATATCCGGACAAATAATATCAAATCATGTTGGCGTAGAATTCATATCTGTATTTGTAGTGCAATTTAACAACACACTGTGGAATATTTTAAGAGAAATAATCATTGGATGTGGAATTATTTTCTGTATTTTTTCAAAATAATGGTAAATAAATTATGTACCTCACTCCTATATAAGGATATGTGACCACTGTATAAATACAAATCTTGCGAATTATAGGTTTCTGCGAGGAACTTGTTCATAACCCAAGTACACGTGATAAGGTATCACAGCAGTTACATACAAAGTTTTTCCTTATATGAAAATCCTGGAACAGGAGTTTTATACAATAATTGACATGGCGATTTGGTATAACAGTCATGATGAATAATGTGATAAATACATATTTGTCACATGAATTTGCCTGATTGACTGTGTCAAGTTCGTATTGTGAACATTTTAATGCGAAAAACACTCTGAACGTCATATTCGTAATACGAAGTTAGTCAGACGTTACGTGGGAAGTAATAATCATCCTCTGGAATCATATCAATGTGAGAGAAAATTATTTCACATTAATATTATTTCATGCATTTTATGCTGATAATATAATGTGTGAATCATATTCAAGTGAAATTTAAATCGGAAGGCTTTTAAGAAGAGACTGAAGAAATGAGTGAATACAGTTGAGAGCACTTTGACATTGCAGGAGACGCCATGTGAGAAAATTTTCAGAATTTTATTCAATCATATGAAACTTATACATAAATTGTATCGATTTATATATAAATTATATGCAATTTTTCAAATTTATCCATATGGTAATCCTCACCTTAGGAAAAATGATTCACGTACAGTTCCCAGTCTGGGAGTTTTTTTTGTTTGTTTTATCGGTTATTTCATTTCGCTTGAATTTTTGATTGATCGATTCAATCGGAATTCTCAACTGCTGAATATTCTGGTGTATAATTCATAACGAATTTATATGAAAATTAGATATAATTCATATATGATTCCTATACGGTAAATATATCCTACACTGAGAGAAGAGTTTGTTTATGACAACCAAGATTTATTAATTATAAACAAACTATCTTTGAGTCAAATACGATTTGTTAATACTTAACAAACCTTATTTAATTGAAATAAATTTGTAATACTTTTTTCTCGGTGTATATAAGGCCCAAATCTGGGAGATCCAACGCCTTATACGGAAATTATGTGACCGGGTGTGATTCATTTGCATTTATCAGAAAATTGACAGAAGAAAATCTACACTGAAAAAAAAAACAATCAAATAAATATCTAAGAACTTCTCCAATAACTCAAGTAGCATAAGAACGTCTTAAACATTCTGCGCTCATTCTGTGATCATTTATTGAATGCGCCGGTGAGACCCTTTTGGATACCCTGGTAAAAAATGTGGATAGATTCGGATAAAAATTTGAAAATGAATACAAAAATAGGGTTGAAACGAATAGAAATGCAATCCAATTTCATCCGTCTCGATCTTATTTTTGTATCCATTTTCATGTTGTTATCCAAATCCATCCGTGTTTGTACTAAGATAAATCCGAAAAAGACATTCTGAGAATATGCATAGAATATACTTATCCGAAACAGTCTCATTCGAAGATTAGAATATGTTCAGAACTGCCAAGAATCGCCTTAACATTCCTAACGTGTTGTGCTACTTGGAAAAGAACTTCTCCTAATGAAATATTCATTGCAATCAAATCACTTTATTTGAGATAAATAAATCAGTTTCGACTTCAAATATGGATTTCATCGATTTGAATAAATAATTATCGGATTGAGGACAAATGAATATTTGTTTGACCCGAATGAATTGTTTTTTCAGTGTAGTACTTTCAAAATTTTTGATTATTCTTTGAAAGAATATTCCTGCAAATTAAGAAAACAAAAAGCGAATTCGCTCTGAAAAGAATTCGAATTGAATGAATTACTGTTTGTTTCTCAAGGAATGGCCTGAGAATGGATTCCACGTGTGAGATTGCAATCTCTGAGTGTCTAGTAAACACTATGTTAATGATCCTAAACCAGAGTGGTTTGATCTTAAATCAGAATGGAGGATAAGAGTCATCTTTATGAGAAGAAAATATTTATGTGACCTCTTCCTTTCTACTTAAATATTCTCATTTGATGACTGTACCAGCCTGGTAGCATAGAACGTTCAAGTCGTTCAATGAATAATCTCAAAATGTTTGCAGGATGTCATTTGTTGATCTTTTAACCGCGCTGAAAGCATCCATACTAACGGTGTAGCTAATTGAGGGTCCGGATGCAAAAACTCGCCGAGCGTTCCAAAAGCCGTATCTCCCTAGGGAATCAGATCATACCAAAATTTCCATTATTCCGTTAGTATAATTTTCGTATGATTCACAATCGATATGAATCCAGTAGCCATTTGGTGAAATACCAGATCATGGTGAAAAGCGAATTGAAAATATACGCTCGGCGAGTTTTTGCATCCGGACCCTCAATTGACTTCTGAGTTGTATTTTGCATAAATAATTCAATGAAATGATTTCATTTCTATGATTTTCATTAATTTTTCATGATCGAAAGAGGTATTATAGATTTTTGTTCTGGAGTTTTTCCTAATTCATGGATAAATTGTTTCTTGTAATAAAAAGTTTCACGAAATGAAGTATTTGCTTTGCCTTGGAAGAATTTTTTTGCAAATAAACCAATAGACACTAATCGGATCACCCTTTTTTACTGGTGAGAGACTCACGAGAGGAGTTCATTAACGAGGGGCTCAAGAAAATTAAGCAAGCACTGGCAATTAACTCATCAAGCACTTACCAGTATCTCACAAAGCGTGTTCACCAATGATTGATGACAAGTATTAACCAGTAAGGATTGTTTTTTATTTATTCTTTAATTTGGAGCCTGCTTTGTTTCACATTTCTCATTAAAAACTATTAGAAAATATATGTTTACCCATAAGCGTTTTGAATAATTTTGTAATTTATAAATGATAATAATTTGTGATAGTGTAAGAAATTGCCTGTATAGAACTGTTGAAAATACATTGATTAGTTTAACTTACCACTTTGCGATGAGTAGCTTACTAGTTAGATCCAACTTATGTGTTACTGACTAACACCTCGTTAATTTGCCCCAACGAAGTACATTCTCTCAAACGCCTTGTCGGTTATGAGGAAAAACTTGCGATACTTCACCGCGATATTTGTTTCATTATTTGTCCCGTTCAAAAGTGATTACAAATCAAGAATTTCATTCACAAACACTTTCACTTACACACACGCTCACTCACTCACTCATTCACAATCAACTACACACGCTCAAGAAAGGTGAAGAAGATGATGAAAAAGAGTATTCAAATAATGTCTATCGATATTTTTGATCTACTTTTTCTTCATTCAGAAGCACCATGAAGTCTTCTTCAACGCGCTCTGGAGTTGACTAGAAAAGAAAAAAAAAGAAAAGAAATGAAAATTTCAAATAACTTTACGTAATACGTGAACAATTCTATACCTGGAAATCTAATTCTTCAATATTTGTGGAGATTTAATGAATAAGAACAAATTAATATATTCGCGAAACAACTAAATTATTGATGAAAAATGAAAATTGTTCAAAGAAAAATTTCTTTCGATAAATAGTTGAATTAAATGAATTCAACAGAAGAATGATGACTAAAAAATATTCTGATCATATATGAATATTTGATTTTTTGAAAACTATAGTCGGTTATCAAAGTCAACGGTATTCATGGGTTCAACTTGACAGAAATTTTCAGTTACTTGATCATCATTGATTTTCCATTGTTGAAAACTTGAATATTTACTGAATGAATGTGCTGAATATGTTTCAGTTGGTATTCTGTATTACAATGATCAAAAATCTGTTCCAAATCGTTCCTCGCAAAACTGTACATCATATCGAATAGTACTGTTTACTGACTGAAAACAATTTATCAAGACAACTACAGTGGATGGGCAATGCTATTGTTCTGTAAATAAGAATAAATAGTCGATATGGTAACCATATCCGTGATAAAAGGGGATATGCAGATGCAATGAGAGAAATAATTACTGGGATTCTTTGCATTAGTATTTTAAGCCATTAAAAGCTGTCTGTTGTAATGCAAAGTACAATTTCTAGCGACTCCGTGTAATGATGGCGTCATAAAAAGGAAATAACAATGCATTTGCAAATTGAAAGAAATTATATTACGTGTATCTATTCTATGAACGTATACTCTGATAAAAATGAAATATCAACGGCTGTTCATTTGAACAGAACCACGATTAATAGTGATTCTGTGACTGTATTTTTATGATTATCAATCTCTTATTCCTCATCACAATAATTGTTCTGGAAATTTTATTTCTATCAGCGTATGTAAATATATAACATATTGAAAGGTCAATACTTCACACTTATCAAAAGAAATGTTGTTGTTCATAGAAGAAAATATTGTACGAATAAACTGAGAAGGATGTGGTCAAATTGTATAATTATATAGCTTTGAAATAAAAGAAGGAAAAATCCGAAATATGAAACGGAGGTCAACAATTGACAGGTTCGACGAGAGAAGTTAGATAGACTTATGAAGCTCGAACTTATGGATTTTTTGAACCGCATGGGCCCAATTCCACATTACAACATGCTCACTCAATATATGATAATATATGTTTATTCACAGCGATGTTTTATTATCACACTATCATCATCATTATCTCTCGACGTTCCTGACAATTGATTATATTTGATTTCAAGTATAAATTTGGCTTGTATAATTGTATTCTAATGTATTAACAGAACAGATAAATACAAAGGTTTGTCACGGATGGACGTGTAATTTCATATTTTATTTATATTTAAAATCCATGTGTATATATGAAGATATATATATATATATATATATATATATATATGAATAATCAAAAATATATACATATTGAGAAAAGAAGTACACATTCAAAAATTTATTTACAAGAGTATGGAATTTTCTCACGACCAGAATAAAATACTAAATGCCATAAGAACACAACTCACTGCTACGTAAGGACTTTTACGTTCCCCGATCCTCGCACATTTCCAAAAGATACCCTGAAAACTATCAAATACTTATGATTAATTCCTATGTTACATAATTTTTGCACTTATATCAAGCTTTTTTAATATGAGGATATAACGAGCACTAGAATTTTAAACAACTTTCTTTCCAAGACAAACCTAGCGGAGATGAATGCATTTATTGAAAATATCTTTCTGTGGCGATCATTTTCCGGTTTTTGACGAAATACTGTACAGGGAGATGTTTTTCATAAATGCACGCATTTTTGTATAATTTGTTTCGAAAAAATTGGTTAAAATCTCGGTGCTCGTATCTTTGTAAAATAATACAACCGCATACGTGGCTTCATCTGATGGAATGTTTTTCCCTACCAAATTACTCGGAATTGAATTAATAAATTTTGAAGTTCTCAGAGATAATTCATCGAAACCTAGTTCTGTCAAGATTTTGGAGCTATTGTGAGCTATTGTTGCGACACATAGAGAAAAACCCAAGTGATGATCTTTTTTCCTTAAAAATATTATCAACTATTCAATTATTCACTCAATTATTTGATTATTATTCAGTTTAATATATTAAAATGCCCCGTTGTCGATATATATTTTCCCTCGAAAATGCCAAGAAACTGGGCGAAACGTCGAGAAGTGCTTGAGGAATAAATCTTCACTTCGTTGCCCGTAAAGAGGATCTTGTATTCATCATTTACAATGCCCCAACGAAATCTATTGATGTGCGTTCCCTTCTAAAATCTTATTTGACCGATTAAACGATTCGTAATCTTACGAAAAAAAATTGACTCGAGTTTTCACACTAGTATTTCTTTGAGACTCGAGTCTTCGACGAAAATGGACTTTATAATTCCTCATAAGTATCTTAATTATGAAGAAAACGATGGAACCCTTCTGTGAGGGAAGAAAATTCTAGGACATTCCAAAAACTTCAAGGATTTCAAAGAACAATAGAGACCCTGACTTTGCTTTGAAATAATCCTTTGAATATTCTAAGGATTCCCTCAGATCAATCAGATTTGCTTTTCTTTTGAATTTTCAAGTAAGATTTCGCTCACGTACAGAATAACACCGATTTTTCTTTGAAAGTTTCAAAGCATGCTTGATGTTTTATTTTGTTGAAGTTCAAATCGTTTATTGATATGAACTGATAATCGAATACTGGCAAATCCAAGAATGTCACCACATCTATATTCTTGAATATCGTCTCTAAATAAAATGTTTGATTGAAGTACTGTTAGTGATATAATATATTTTTTCATCCTCAGTTCATATTTCGTTTTAATCAACCATTCAAACTTCAACAAAATTATTTTTTTGAGGTAAGGTTAATGTATTGATAAAATTTGTTGAATGGGGGGGATGCTAGCACCATGATACGAGTCAAATCGTTCATTTCAAACTATTCAGAAGTGGTTCGATAAAAGCAATATAACGCTTAGTACAGCAATTCTTCAGAGTAAGTAAAATTACTGTATGGAGTGATATTTTCATTTGATTGAAGCACTCTTTGATAGTTTGGAATAAATGATTTAACTCGTGTCACAGCGCTCGTATCTCCTGAAATGTTGATAAGAATTGTACATTTTTTTTTTACTTACCCAACTTTGCCTAGAGTTTTGTCTAATAAACTGGGTACGATGGATTTGATATAGGCACACGTACATATCAGTAACAAAATTACTGTCAGCAAACTCTGAAAATTGAACAAGGCAGACTAGGCCCAAAAAAAGATAATATTAGTAAACATGAATGAAATTATGAGTATTGATACAATAAAACTGGGGAATAACAATAATTTGTGTCACAGTCATATCCTCATAGAAGACTTGCACAGAGAAATACAAATGTTGACCTTAGACTGTTGCATCGAATCGCCATGATTCAAACTGATGACTTTAATGTGAAATATCTTTCAATTTCAGGTACTTGCTGCATAAAAATGATATGACAAAATATTGTATGCATACTGGATCTTTAATAAAGAAAAAAGTCAACCTCATATGAAAATCCATTGATTTTTCTATCCAAAAAATTCTTCCCTTTAGTATGAAAATTATTCCTCCCCTTTTAGAAGAAATCACAAAAAAAACACTGTTTTGAAACGTTCTCTAATTCAAGACAATCCCTTGACACCATAATTACATTTGATTCCAGAACAAAATATAGTAGATTCAATCAAAAAATACTCTTGTTACTTGAATCTAATATAATTCATTCACATATGCACATCAAATGAAATAATACTTGAAGTAATTTTAGTTATGTTCGGAACTAGTGTAAGAATCATTAACTTGAGTTTAGGCATACAGGTTCGTAGATGTAGATTGTTCAATAGTGGAGAAAAAACATTCTTGTTTAATCAAAGAATAACGATATATATTGAAATATTTGAATTACGCTCCACCATTACTGGAAAATTTCACAGACACTTATCCGATTAATGCTGATTCATACAAATCCATACATAAAAGTCAATTTCTTGTCCTTGAACAATGCAGTCAGAAATGTTAATATCAGAAAAGCTGCATCTACCATAATAAAAATCCCATTAGATGCAGATAGAAGTTCTGCCTGTTCCTGATAAAACTTATATTAAGGCGGAGACATACTGACTTGTAACTGACAAAAATTCGAAACACAAGAAATTTTCAAATCCCTGAAATAGAGTGAATCGTTGGAGGGCTATCTAAAGACACACAACGTTTCCTATCTTAATTTAAGAATTCAAGTCAGGAGAAAATTTCAAACATGGGGAAGATAACATGTTTGCAAATAATTTTTCAATCATCAGCTATATTTCAAGAATTGAAAATTTTCTATATTTTGAATTTCAAAATTAGACACAACTGTAATTTTGTAACCTCAAAATTCCAGGTTGCGGCTTAATAATAATACTTTGTATTAATATAAAATTATCAATCATAATTGCAGTGTCAGAATGATTTTTTGAAGGGGTAATTCTTTTCTACTTTTCATAACATATTCAGTGATGAAACTATGATGAAGTGTATATTGAAACATTGAAATGTGTAGGTTAAGTTCGAAGAATAATATTGAAAAGTAAAGTGCGATACTGTATCGGATGAATGAAAAATCATACCATTTTGGTTAAATTTCCAAAACTAGCGCTCCTTTATGACAAAAATGATCGGATATACGTTGAATTATTGTCCTCAAATACGTCTAATGCATTCAATACTTTTATTTGCTTTTATTCAAGTGTCATCATCAACGAACACTATACAAACATGAGCGTGAAGCCAAGTTCTCATGAAAAGCGAATCACGCAGAACGATCGCGATTGATGGATTCCTAGTTACGATCGAATATAACTATGATTCCACCAATCACAATCATTCCGCCCTATTGTCAACTTGTTGCCTACGCGTTCACAAATTTTCAATTTTCTGTTACAAGCTCCATGAGATATTTCAAGGAATTCCGGTTCATGGGGGGGTTATATATCTTCCTTATGGTTATCTTAAACGCATGTGACCAATGGTAGCGTTTGGTATGCTTCAATTGTAAAATGGCTGTCGGAAAACGTCAATAAATTTTATATCAACATCAAAAGCCTACACCATTGTAAATATTTGCAATAAAGAACACATAAAAATATAAACGAATGCCATTTTGAAAAATTAGTTAAATTTCTAATCAACGTGTGTATGAAAGTGTGTATGCTCCAAAAATGGCAGAATTTGTGCGTGGAGGACCCAGTGTGTCAAATAGCGCAAAGGTATTTAACAATATATTATGGTGTTGTTAGGTCTTTGTTAAGTGTATGCTTCCGGATTCAATTTTCCACTTTTGTTCAACTATTATTCAGATGCTGATGTAATTGAAGAGGAATATTTTTTTATTGAGATACGAAAACATACAGTCTCGAAATGATTCATCTCGATGTCTAATTATAATACCGATAAGTTTCATGGATGAATGATCTGTTCTTCATTGTTTATGTCATTTCGGAGTAGCAGAATGTTTATGAAATTTCAAAACAAATTTGATATTCGATTGGTAAATGAGTGCAGTAGATAATCTTTATGTATGAAAAACACTTATCTTTTACACTTGTTCTTGAGAATATTTTGGAAATTCCTTAATTTGATCCATTACAATTCATTTACCATAAAATTTTAGAACCTCAGTTTTGACAATTTCTTAGCAAGGGTTTTTTTATGCAAGTATGAGCTAATTGCTCGCAAAGTTTGATTCATTTAGTTTTCTTTGGACAAAATTGCAAACCATCACACTCATATGGTATCCTTTACTAGCAAAACACTAAAAACTTTGTGAATGAAGTTGTGACTACTGGAGCTTAAAATTTGCACACACAGAATAGTTATCTGGATTCTGACTTGTAACAATAGAATCCATTATCATCATACATTGGTCATTTTTTTGCAGATGGAACTCAACAATAAAGGTGGTTCTCCCAGTACAGGAAGTGAAGATGGTGGACAAAATGAATCATTGAATGTAGAGAATGAATTTGATCCTTTTCTAGAAAATATACCAGATGATATACAAGACACAGAGGAACCTGACAGTGCCAATACAATATTATTGACTGCTCCATCAGAAAATCTGTGAGTTCTATGAAGCATTATTATTTGATATTGATACAACTGTGTGACTTACACAACCCAAAACTACAAGAAACAGTCACTTGATTTTGATAAGATGTTTTGATCTATCGTATGTCTCATAAATTTTATCAACTATCGAAAATTATATATTGAAGTTGATGTTTCAATGGCACTCAGAATATTCCTAATTATATACAATTATGTCAATAATAATAATAATGATTCAAAATATCATCATTATTATTATTATCTTCACAGTGAACATTTTTTCATTGAATGTCAATCTATTAATGTGCAAAAACAATTCTTCAACCCATCCTTCGCTCTAGCACATGTTCCTCTTAATAAATATTTAGATATGAGGGAACTTGATACATAAAATGACATTGGGGAATATTATTTTATTTTTACTTTCAATAATTATGTTACATATTCTTTTAAGAAACCAATAACAATACCAATGTTTTATAATTACATATTTATTCAGTTTTATTTGCTTCACCATTCATCTCATGTCCAGTATATATTTTTACATTTATTCAATTTATTCAATTCATAATTAAGTAAGCTCCAGTGGCTCTTATTAAAAATACAATCTGAAATCTATGAACACTGGTTTTGCTAGAATCTGAAACCAAGTATTTTTCTCCATTACTACTTTTTCTTAGATAAAAAATAAGCAAAAGTCTCTAATATTTGGATAAAATAAAAAATCACACAAAAGGCAAGGCAAAAGGTTCTGTCAATCGATTTTTAGCTGTAGCTTTGATGAATTATTAATTTCAACCTCTTTCATTTGAATCTCACTTTTTTATGCAGTTCCAAGATGACTTGTTTATTTTCCAAGTGAAATTCTCTTTTCCTTTAGGATATTCACTATCTTCAGAGTTACTAGAGTTATCTACTGATATCTCTTCATTCCATTCATTCATATTTGAAAAAATTGAATAACGAGGTTCAGGATCTAGTAACTTGCGCAAGGAGCAATTGATGTCCTTAGAGCGCAACTTCAAAATATGAGACTAAAATTTAACAATAATTTTAATTTTGCATTCTTCTAAACCTTGTAATCTAATGATGTAACTTTCATACTTTTGTTACTCGGATTAATTCAATGTATGACTCATTAGGCACATACAGGTGGTGTAATAATAAATGAATTCTTCGTGTAAGACAGTGTTCAGTGGTCAGGGAAATTTTATGTGCCAAGGAAAAATCAAAGCAATATCAAAGAAGTACTAAAGTAGCCAGGGAAGTTAGTTTCACGAGAAATTATATTTTTGCGAACCATTCAAATTCGAATGTGAATCCAGATAGTCATTATAAGTTATAGAAATGAATGAATAATTTTCAATTATTTCAATAAGTCCAATCAAATTCCTCACTCCATGAAAAATTCACCCACGTTCTTTTTAGGAATATGCCTGTTGTAAAATATCCACATTTTTTTATTTACATTGGATTATCTTACTTGATTAAAATGCTGTACATGTAACCAAAGTGACGATTGACCAGGAATCCTAACGAAATCAACCAATTATGTATTTGTATCGAATAGAATGGCCAATTAGAAAGAAAAAGAATTCCTGATAATAAAATATATTTCGTCGCGTGGTATCAATATTTTATGCAATGTATATTTCATACTATGAGCAAAAGTGAGTTCAAGCATTTCAAAATTTATGTTAAGCGTTTGAACAGTATTAAGTTCATTACAAAGCTTTCAATACGCTACACTAATAAAATTTATTTCATTAGCCTAGGTAAAAATATTCATTGAATCTGATACAATCTGATCAAAAGCTGTGAAATACCTTAACAAAATCTTATTTCATGTATAATATGACCTTGTGGTTGTTGAATCAAGCATCATTTCCTCGAAACGATTTAAAACAAATGAAAATATTCATTGTTTTCGAGTTTTGACTTATTTTCTGCGGGTAAGACATTCCAAAATTCACTACCGTGAATGAGGAATGAGTTCGCAAAGGTGGCAGTTCTGTATAAAGGAATTATAAAGGGAGAAGGATCGAATCGAGTGGAAAAGATAGTTACGATAACTTGCGATTCAAAGTCAATCTGATTCACTATATATATATATATTCTTCCTGAAATTAAATATGAATTGAATGCAAGTGTTTATTAAGGGGATACTAGCGACTCCTGCCCATGCAACCCTTGCCAAATCTTTTCTGACACATTATTCGAAAATAACGCAATAAAATCAAAATGTCGCTTCGCACAGACCATCTCTATTGATCGAAAAAGGTCTACACAGAACGATATTTTGATTTTAGTGCTTCATTTTTTAATAATTAGTCAGAATCGTTTAGGTCGTGTCCTTTTCCACCCAATGGTTCTGGTTGCATCTTCAGGGGTCAAAGGTATCACCTTACTTACGATCGCTGCAAATGTTCCAATAGAACGTACAATACGATTCCCATGGCATACGCGCATGCATCTAAATCAAATATTTGTTGAATATTCATAGTTTATTCTGGTGTTACTTGGAAATTTTAGGTATATGATCATTAAACAGCGAAACTTGTTGTAAATTAAGACTTTTCATATAACGATTTTTTTTTCTTTGATATGATATGGTTTTTGTTTAGCTTAGGATATGAATCATATCACATATTTGTTGCATATTTAACGTACATGATATAAAGAAGAATGTTATATGCTTCTTTTCGAATGAAAAAATTTAGTATATTTATTGATTGATATGTTTTATATGTATTTATAGGTATATAATATAAAAAATCTATGTTAGCATAACCTTCCGTGGTCTAGTAATCTTTCATAAATCTTTAAAATTTGAATATTTTATGAGAAAAAAAAATAAGATGTTCTATCAACATCCTTATAAAACCACAGCTTTTTATGTCTGTTGATAAGAATTGAAAGATGCATGTTTTAGAAATTTGTGATTTTTATTTTAATACTAGGATGATAAATTATGCAAATTTATTTTGTCATTGAAATTGTATTTTGCATTGTGAAATTGATTGATATAATATAATGCATATACTCTATACAAAGAGAAGTGATCAAAAGTTTCATTTTTCCACATATTCCAATAGAAACATTTCAAATGCATCCAATTAAAGTGTAATCTGAAGTGAAATTAAATGATCTCATTTTCGATTGATGATACGAGGACTCCTAATATACCATAACTTCTGTTATGAATGAAAAAATTGTGTACCAATAATTTTACATGTATCCGTTTTTAATATAAGGTTTTTGGATCAAAGAATACTCATTAGATTTCTTATTAATCTGTCCAAAGCAGCGATCAAGGGAAAAAGAACTCCATCAATTGTTCAGTTGATCACGTATCTAATAACTGCTCTGACAGAAATATTCTTTTAGTTTGTCATATCTCTTGTTCTAAAATTGAGGCAATGAGGGCAGTGTTGTTCTGTTTCATATTTTCGCCAAGGTGAAGTCAATTGATAGAAAAGCTTGAATAATAATAAAAATTTCAGAAGAGTAGGAATTTATTTTTATATTTCAACTCTAGTTGTTTACTGTACTGCACTGTACTGTACTGTACTGTACTTTGTACATTAATGTAATGTCTCTTTTGTATACAATTTCAATCAAGCAGAAAGTTAATGTTTATCTTCTAAATTAATGCAGTGTATGATATAAAAAAAAATGTTGTGTTATCTGTTTGTGCATAGGTGGTATCATGGAAGATTGGATAGATTTACTGCGGAAGAAAGACTTTGGGATGCCAGTAAAATGGGAAGTTACCTGGTACGCGAAAGTGACAGGAAGCCTGGTAGTTACGTGTTATCCTACTTAGGAAGAACTGGTATTAATCATTTTCGAATCACTGCTGTATGTGGAGATTACTATATAGGTAAGGAATGAATTACTTCCCATTTTGATTAAGTTTATATTGTTGAACGATTCATCTTGAGTTTTATACACTGAAAGCCAAGACTTTCAAGAACATTGAAATATTTCATCGAATAATCTCAAAAAAAAATAATACTTGATTCTTATAAATAAAGTTTTATCAAGTCAACTGAAATTTCTTTCACTCAATGTATATTTTATTTTGTTTAATCAAAAGTTATGCAAGACAAACGTGAAACTGCTTTTTGTGATCCTTCATTCCAAATGTTTGCATACATAAGTTGTTGAGAAAAAATATTATTTATAATCCAAAAACTAACTTGATGCGCTAAAAAGGTACACTTTTATCATAATTATTACAGGAGGTCGTCAATTCAATAGTTTATCAGACCTTGTTGCTTATTATACTCATTGTTCGGATCTTTTGAAGAGAGAAAGACTAATACATCCTACACCACCTCCCGAACCTGTGAATGACAAAAAAAGGATAGTCGCCATATTGCCATATACGAAAATGCCGGACACAGATGAATTGAGTTTCCAAAAAGGCGATATATTTTTTGTTCATAACGACATGGGAGATGGTTGGCTGTGGGTTACTGCACATAGAACTGGTGAACAGGGTCTCATTTTCCGAGAATTAGTTGAAGATTTGGATGATTCGATCGATCCAAATACAGTATTTTCTTGGTTTCATCCAAATGTCACCAAGAGCGAGGCCGTGGATATGCTGGTCAAAGCAGGCCCAGGAAGTTTTCTAGTGAGTTTAAGTCTTCATATTATTCTTTTATTCATTTATACTGTCAAAATAAGTGTAAATTTTGCAACATTTCTGTACTACAGAGTATAATCGACTTTTTATTATTATGTGATATTTTTTCTATTCCAATTGTGGTTGAATTTTCTGTTAGTGTGAGGGTATTCCACAGTCTTTAAGAAAAGTTATTGAATTCCAAATCCCCCCCCCCCACTCCCCCAAGTTTTTTCAAAAATAAAATGATTACATCGAAAATAATTAGCTGATGTATCATTCTCAAGATCCAAAGAAGGTACATGCGCTACGCTTTTTCGAATTTAGTAATTTTAGATCCTCCATATGTTGACATCATAAGAGGATCGTTGAATAAAGAAAGTTTTTCCAATCCACTATAGATTTAAAATACGAATGCACACAAAAAAAAATAGAATGAGATGTCATGTGATTTTATTAATTTTCATTAGGTCAGGCCTTCGGACAACAGCCCGGGGGATTATTCACTTTTTTTCCATATAAATAATCAAATTCAACGATTCAGAATCGAGAAGAAAGGAGTGCGTTATCTCATGGGAGGGAGAACTTTTGAATGCCTCGATGCTGTAATAAATAGGTGAGAGCGTAATTTATGAGTCCTTTGTTGAATTTGTGTGATATTTTGCCGTCTATTATGAACAAATAATATCATTCACATATGAATACCGTTGATTGATTTAGTAACTGTGATTATATGTTGAGAATGTGTTGTTACGGAATTGAAAGTCCAATTTGAGAATGTAATCCACCTTCGATAACAACAAGTTACGAAATGGTTATTCAATCAAGATATAATTTTGCAATTTGAAAATATATTTCCTATAAATTCACTAATGATTCCTCCTGATGTCATAAAACTGATGATATGCATTTCAACAAAAATCTGTTTGAGTGTGCATAATTCATTTTCCGGAATGTAACATTCCAGAAATCAAATCAAAACATCTTAGTAAATGTTTTTATGAATACATTTTATGTTCCATTGTGATGTGTTATGTAATGTGTCGTGTGTTATACTTATAGATATCGAAAAGAACAAATAGTAGAAGGTCATACTTTGGTTCAAGCAATGGTGACAGAACCTGATGGTAGTGTAAGGGTAAATAGGGAAGTGCAGCACGCAGAAAAGATTTATGCAACCTTAAGGGAATGCCGTGAACAATCAGGAGTTAAGAAAAACAAAGGAATAAAAATGCAGGGATATTTAGAGAAGAAATCAGAAAAAAATAAAAAATGGAAAGCTTTGTATTTCGTGCTTTTAGTAGATGCAACGGATACACACCTTTATTTGTATGACAATCCTAAAAGAACCAAACCCAAAGGTCTCATCGATTTGAGTTGTGCTTACTTGTACCAGGTGAATTACATAATTATTTTTGTATTAATAGTGTGATTGTCAATCTGGGATGTACGATAACCGTTTAATTCATCATGTTTCTGTACATTCGTCTGATATTCGTTTATGACCCCTAAAAAAGATTTTTGTGCATGATAAAAAAGTAGAATTAACATATCACATGAAAATATTCACCATATCATATATCATCACAATTTCATGTAAAATCCAATGTCACGTGAACGATTCATATATTCTCTGGTAAGTTTCGTAAAAGGTATTTTCATCAATTGACGAGTTGATTTTCCAAAATTATTGATAAAATTCATTTTCATAATATCAAAAAATGGAAAAGCAAGAATTCATCTTGCATTAAAAATCGACCACTTTGAAATCCGTGTAGATACAAAATCCATCACATCATTCGCATATGCGTAACGAGGATTGAACGATGTAATATAAAAAAGTTTTCTCTCAATCACTTTTGGAGTAAAGTACTAAAAGTTAGTTCTATTTTTAGGTCCACGAAAGCGTATTCGATAGACCTCACTGCTTTCAATTAGTTGAACGTGCTTTACCATGTTTGGCCACCATAACATATTTGGCTGCTCCGAATTCGGAAAATGCTTTAGACTGGATTAATGCCTTGAAACCATTATGTGTATCACAACTCACACGTGCTCCGAAGGTTGCGCGTCTTCGAGAATTACGTTCATTACATTTGCATATCTTAGATGCTCATAGACTTCCGTATAAATTAGTACCAAATCCATTCATCATAGTGGCGTTAAATAATGTAAAAGTTGCTCGAACGAAAGTCAAAACTGGATCACATCCAGTTTGGGATGAAGAATTTATTTTGGAGTACGTATGCTAAGTATTTGCAAGCTCGTTCCTTATTCATACGTGTTACTTATATATGTATATATATATTGTTTATAGAGATGTGCCACCAGATGTTATGTCATTTTCTCTAACCTTATACAACAAGGGTAAACGCAGTAAAGATACAGAAGTGGCAGAATTGACTGTTGAATTGGCAAGTCTGACAAATGGAGAGGAAATGGATGAATGGTATCCTCTATCAGGTGTCACTCCTATAGGCGAATGGGGAGCATTGCGTTTACGTTTAAGGTATAGACACGATCTCGCAATGCCTCCTGAAGAATACAGTCCTCTTCAACAATTATTGCTAGATCCAGAGTTGCACGTTGTCAGAGCTTTAGCTGATGTTTGTCATTTGGACAGAGTACCACTGGCAAATAGTCTTTTGAGAATATTTAGGTGAATACTCATTCAATATCATTTGAGACAATTCCGGATACTTGGTACTACAATCATATTCTTAAATTCTATAAGTATGTCAAAGAGAATCATTTTATATGTTTGTTTTAGGCATGAACGAAAGGAAGCAGATCTTCTACGTTCCTTGAATCAAGCGGAGGTGAGTCGAATTATTTGAACATTTTATTCGTTTAACCAATACGGACTTTGATGAGACGTTTAATTTTCTTTCTAGGTTGATAAAGAAGATGAAACACCAACATTATTTAGAGCTGCCAGTCTTACAACCACTTTGATGGATTTATATATGAAATCAGTTTGTACTTCATTCTTGAAAGCTGCTCTACGCGATACAATAGTGAAATTAATTGAAAGTAAACAGAGTTGTGAGTTGAATCCTACAAAAATGGATTCACCCGAAGATGCTTGCAGCAATGCAGAATTTTTATTGCAAGTAAGATACGGAAGATGAGTTTTTCTGATATGAATAGTTAAGAAAAATAAAAAATTCAACAAATACAATGGGTGAAATTTGAACAGGTGTTAGATGAAGTCACATTGAGCATATTTACAAGTCCCGACGCCTGTCCGAGAACATTGAGATATATCTGTGGTTGTCTGCAAAGAGCAGTCATTTCCAAATGGCCGCACGAAAGACTTGTCAGAACTCGGGTTGTTAGTGGATTCATCTTTTTACGTTTACTTTGCCCGGCTATATTAAATCCCAGATCGTTCAATCTTATCGCAGAACCTCCACCTCCAGCAGCTGCAAGGTGAGAAAATTTAAATTCTCCCACATTGTCGATTTACAAATGATCAATATCTTTTTACAGATCATTAGTTATGGTGGCTAAATGTTTACAAAACTTAGCAAACTTAGTAGAATTTGGAGGGAAGGAACCATATATGGAAGTTGTCAATCCATTTATTTTGAAAAACAAGGAGAGGATGGTAGTTTTCCTTGATCAACTATCTGTAAGTTTTTTTTTGTATTCATTGACCCTTTTCTATTGCGATTGTAACATATGATGAATCAAATAATTTCATTTCAATGAGAAAATTCATCTCTTTGTAACAAGCATTTTTTTGGATTTTCGCTTTCTCCATTTTGTTTGGATATAATTCATTAACAAGTGTAATTATAGATGTTAATATTCATTTTAGAACGTAACGGAGAAACCTGAATCTGAAGGAGCAGATCTGAGAAATAAAAGTTGTGTGTCAGATACCGCAAGAGATTTAGCAACATTACATCATATTTGTGTCTCTCATTTGAAAGAATTACAAGTTTTATCCAAGACGCAGGTAATATTTTATCCAAATTTTTCTCTCAAACAGGAATTCATAAAGTATCTGTATCCAAGAATCATCTACTTGTCGGATACTGATTTTATGTATTTAAATCCTGTTCACTGGAGAATTATTTAAAAATGGAAATAATTGATTTGTTTTGTTTTAGCCTACAATAAAACAATTAGTAACCGTAACGGAGATGTTGAGTAAGCACAAACAAAAATATATGGAAATGATACGGTAGTGAATGACACGAGAGCCATAAACAATGCCAAACATGAAGGAAAAAATCATTTATAAGTTTTGATGACAAATTTCATACAGTAATATTTAACAATAATTATAATTAAGTGATATAAAATAATTGATCGTACAGACTGACGTGCCATATATATTTTATCATATTATAATATATTATATATGTGTATACTATATTATAATATCGTATTATATATATACATATATTATTATAATATTATATATGACTGTATACAAACAAGCCTACATTTACTATTTCATATGTAATTAGAAAATAGTTTATACATATAAATAAATAAATATATATATATATACATATAAATATGTATATTAGTGACAGTTACATCACAGTGATATAGTTACATACAGAATCTTGTATAGGCGTAACAATTTTATATTTACTTAGGTGCTCAAAAATAAAATAGAAAATATAAAAAGAAAATGAAATTGTTGAATGACTTGATCTTCTTTAAACTGATCATTTGCGAGGTGAGTATATATTTTGTCTATCGTGGTTCAGTAATTGTTTGACACTTTGCTTTATTATTGTAACTGGATCAAGGTTGCCAAGGAAAGTCGACCAACTCATAAAACCAACCGATCAATTTTCCATCATATTCTCGATTGTGAAAACAATGACCAATAAATAGCTATTGGACGACTTTTACTAGTAACTCTGATCTCAACAATAACAGCGGAAATTTACTTATGGTTGGATGGTTTGGAAAAAAAATGATTCTTAATACGTAGAAACAAGATTTTATTGATTTTTTGATATAATGATTTATTATTTCAGAAACAACTCATTACATTCGTATGATATCGTTGCAATAATTTGTTTTGAATTGCAGATGTTTGTAGTATTTTCTGACGTGAAAGTAGAAACGAAATAACTTACGTTGATGATTTTTTATGAAGAAAAAAAATATCCGAAGTATATAAAACATCTTTGATGCATTATCGCTTGAGTTTGAATCATCTGTAGAAACGAATTCAAAATTAAATATGAAAAACCCCAATTATAAATTAACCGGAGCGTTCTAGTTTTATTGGATGAAAAAATACAGATATGTATGCTTCAATATTTTATTTGATCACAAAATCGTTTCAATATAAGATTCAAACTTGTATGGTATATAAAACAGAGAGAATTTGGAAAATTGAATAGTAATATTCAAATACATTTTCCGTGTTCCATGTGATGTAGATAAACACACGTAAATGGTGGATCATGATTGTATAGTTTGAATAATCCGCAAATACTTTACTCTCTATGTTGTATATTTAGGAAGACGAGAACAATAATGATTTTTTTGTGAATGATAGTACGTAACATATATATTGCATATTAAAAGATTTATTACCTGTAATTTTTCATATCATATGGTACAAATTTAATTGATTATCAAATACCAATCTGAGTTAATAAGAACGTGACATGCGATAAAATGATTATTATAACGGAATTAGAAAATAATTGATTTAAATTCATCTTATAGACAAATTTTTAGCTAAATTCCATTTCACTTACAATATTTTATGGAATATTAATATTGATATATTCATCCGCGGTAACTATGTTTGTACATTATAAAAAACAAATAGCGTAAGTGCTGCTAAGATTGACTGTTTTATATGAACTTCGATATAGATACTAGCATAGTAATTATTTGATTGATCAAAGACACTCGAATACCAAATCCATTTACTGGAGACACAGAGCATTGCGTTCAATTAATGGATACAGTATTTGAGTATGGTGGATGCACTGTTTATGTCACTCTTGAATTCTTCGATACCAAAATGTTCAATACCTCGACTAATGATTCAAATTAAAATTGGTGTTAATTGTTCGTACATTATCTTTCAAAGAAAGTCATCTTTCACACATCTTTTATGAATAATCTTCTTCGACTGATTAATTTATCCAAGGCTGAAATTATATAAACTTTGCAAGTTGCTACTACAACGATTCACTTGTTCTGAGAATTGAGTGACGTTTGGCCTATGAGAAATGAATCAATTGAAGGCTCAAACGTGATGCTAATCCAGTCAATATAAGTGAACACAACACGTGAATAGCCCTGATTTGTGATTATAAGTCTGTTCGCTTAGAGCTTAAGGTATAAAAAATTTCACTAGCATTAATTGATCTTCATGAATTTGAATTTGAATCTGTTTGAACTGGAAACGAAATCATTCTAATTCTAAATGTTTGTCCTCAGTGGCATATTAATATTCCAGCGTTATTATAATTCACATGGTCAGGAAAACTGCGTCGGTGAATACTGTATCTACTATTTATTTTAACAGATCGCCACAAACAGTACATCTACCTCACGCCGTATAATTAAATGATACACATGTTATAACAACTATGGTTTGTATTAGTTACATTATTCATTATTATGAACGCTATTCGATTTACAATCTGAATAATCTAATGATCAGCGCTTGATTGCATATAAAATCGAAGTCTGATTTCAAAGAGTTTGATCAAGTCTTGGAAGTAAAGATATTATTTTATCATCATTATCCATTGAATTTTTCATATTAAGTCACATATAAAAAATTAATATGCAACAAGTTTTGTTTTTTAGAGTCAAATAGAATGAAAGATAGTTTGACATAGGTTTCATTTGAACTTTTGCCAGAAATTTGTCATTATCACCTGATAGTTAATAACGCTATCACCTTAAACATGTTGCTCATGGTTTTTACATGAAGGAGATGGCAACCTTTCCCCTTAGCACTGGAACTGCAGCCACTCCGTACTGACCAACTTGTTTGGAAATAGTTTGATGAAGATCTATCATTTTGTATGAATTTATTCGATAGTTCTTAAATAAACTGGTCTGGAATGGTTAGCGTTCCAGTGTTAATATCCCCTCAAGAAGATACAAGCGCGTAGATTGGTTTGCGTATACAACGTGCAAACCACCTGAGCACTTGTATCCTCTTGAGAATAATTCAGAATTTTAGTTATTTTAACAAAGTAACGTCATCGTTTTTTTCTCGTCACAATAAATATAAGAATAACAAGAAGTATTCGTTACTCCGAAACATTACAAAACAGTCACAGATATGCATTTTTACAATACTTTCTTTCATTCATAAGCAAGTAAAAGCTAAGCCATCCATCAAATTTATCAGCGAATTGACTCATTGCTGCTTTTGAACACCAGCACAATGATTCGTAATTTTGGAAAATTCAACGCAATAGCACAGGGAAGATTAGATTCAATGATGATATTATTTTGGAAGGATATTCCAAAATATTTTGAAAATTTGTTTGTCATCATTCGTTTTTCTGAATATTATTCTCATATATAGTTTGTAATAATAATACTCCGTAATATGAATTTGAAATTCAGTGGAAGTATTTAGTCGATCTACCTAAAAATTAATTTGTCTTCAACTTGAAGTAAATTAAACAGCATAGATTAATGTTGAGATGCCATAAAGAAATATATATGTATGCAGATTGAATATGAAAAACACGTATCAAAATAATATTTCAGTAGAAATCGGAATCACGTATCATCTATGCTGTATAATTTGATAAGAAAATACGATGATTGAATAATTTCAGAAATGAATATATAATTATTATAATACGTTCAAGCAGTTCAATGTACAAGTGTATACCGTGGGGAAATGTCTTAAAAGAATACAAAATGATCAAAAAATTGAATCATCATGTTATTACTTTATACACGATAAATTACGTTTATATAAATGAATTATTTTAAACGTGAAATTGTTTTCATGATCAATACTTCAATTTTCCAATGGGGTGATATGAATTAAGACATTTCCTGATAGCAAATATAACACTAAATACAAATCACGATTTCGAAATAAAATATAAACCCTTGATTGTAAAGAATATAAATATTATAAATATCAAACGTTCTTCTTTGTTTTGTTCTCTTACTTCTATTGATATATCTGCATTTTCTAATCACACAACTTCTGGCAGAGTATTTTACTTGACTATAATTAAAATTGGCATTCACGTGAAAAGTAAAATGGCATTATTGTCGTAAGATATAGTAAATTGTGCGAAGAAATTTTATATCGGACTACTTGACTGTTAACCAATTCCTGATGAAGATAAAATTGAAGTAATCATTTGTTGAGAGTTCTCCGGCGGCAGCCAAAGTGTACGAAATTTTGCATCAACTTTTTTTTGTGAAGAACGTGAGAAATATAAATTCTAAATATCTGAAATTTGCACTCAATATTGATTCTCATTTCGTAGTGCTTTTAAAATATGGGATAAGGTATTTAATTAAAGTATATAATTTGACAAACTAGTTTCCTAATGTTTCAGAGGTATTGCGGAATTAAAATTCATATTCAGTGCGTAATCCCAGGCATATACTGTATATCATTACATATTTCAAGTTTGTATTTCTTACGTACTTTCACGCAAGATTTCGTAGGCTTCGACTACTGTTCGAGGACCCTTAATGCAACGATTACTGAGGATGAATTAATTAAAATCTGAAGGGAAAACTTGTTGAATTTCCCTTCTAAAAAGGAGTCAAGGAAACATTAAACATTTCATCGAGTCGGAGTTATAAAACATGCACTCAGTAAAGTACAGTGAGAAGAAAAGTACAGTATAAGATAATGTGGATATTGAAATGTTAATGGCATGACATTAACCCAATGTTTAGTATGACATTGTACAAAAATTCTTCAATATATATATTCAACATGTTTCTCTGTACTGCTATTCTTTGATAAGAAGAATAGAATAGCAATAAAAAGCAGCGTTTGTTCAATTTCGTTTGACTTTAGTATTTGTTGATAATCGGACATATGATCAATTTGTATGCAAACACTCTTGTTCCAAATGAATGAACATAATAGTATCTTCATCTATAATGATATAATTGATCAAAAAGGTATATTACAAAGCAAAGATTTTATATTATCGATATCTCAAATAAGAACATTTGAATACAAACAATTTTCAGTGTAAATAGAATTATTTTCTTTTCCCCATAAAATCAACGTAATGATTTTCCCATGGGAATTATTTTGTAGAAACTAAAAACTATTTTCTTTGATATATCCAAAAAAGTGCGACACAAAACTTGATTGATAATCAAAATGTATAAATCAACGTACATATATATATACGTATACATATGCATTAGTGTATTATACATAATCCAATAAGATGTAGGAATATTACAATGGTACCTTCATTGAAAAATCTCAAGCTTGGAACTAAGGATTTCACAGAATTCTGAAACGAATAGATTTGTTTTGCTCGACTTACTGTGAATCAGTTGAGAAATTTGGGGATAAATAAGAGATGTACTGCGATGAGGTTAGACTCACAACATACCCTCACAGTATTGAAGTAACTTGTATTTATTTGAAACTCAACACTATCTAATTTTTTTCACAAAGAAATTGATCGATTCAAAGTAAAGAGTTCTTACGAAAATCTGCAACGATTTCACATTTTGCAAGAAGTTACCTATGAATTCTACAGATTTATGAAAGATCTCCGCGAGATACGCGTACATACACTCATGTGAAAGATTTGTCAGAAATGGCAGAACGACAATTGAGTAAATTGGATTTGTAAATTTTGGAACACCATGCATATACATGAAAATCGGCAAGAAATTTGATATAAAAGTTTCAATTCTAAAACGAAATTATGGACCATTGTAAAAATTCATTATGAATTATGAATGTAAAATATTGAATTGACAGCATTCAATCAAGGGTTATAATTTCTCTGTTCCTCTGAACAAATATATGGCAAACCATTATCGAACGAACGGTATTTCCTCCGTTAAAGCTTCGTTCAAAAAGTAAAAATATGAATATCATATACTCTTATATAGTCCGTAGTTTCCCCTTCTCGATGTATACAAAAAACTTGTGCTTGTAATTTATGATAATATTGTACAGAATAAATTGCAAAAATGTGCGCAAAGTGATGATAATCTAATAATATTTTTACACGATAAATTGATGTTTATGTGCTGTTGATTTTAAATCACAATCAAATGATTCAAAGTAAACAACATCGATGTCTCCTACGGCCTAAATTACCAGCTCGCATGCGTTTTCTTTTTTCCTTCCCTCTGTGTTCCTTGTCCTTTCTGATTTCTCTCACCTGTTCATGAGTAACGAGTGTTCAAAATAAATGTGGAACATGAATACCCGAAAATATTAGAATTTACTTGATATATATAAAACAGGAATGATAATTGTGAGTGGTTTTAAACCAATTTGCGGAAATAATCATTCGAATTGTTTCTCTGGTTCTTATTTTTATTCAAAGATTCATGCCCTGTTTTTGAACTTTGACAATTCTTTTTGAAAGATCAACGACTAGTAAATCATTTTAGTATAAAATGCACATATGTACTTTTCATATTTTTATAAGTAGATCTCATAGGAAAGAAACACGAATGGCAAGTTCATTCAAGTGCAGTCACAGACTTTCAAATTTTCACAACTACTATGCATTATGGAATGATAATATGGTTGGGATAATTGATATTGTCATTTAAATTTGAAGTATTAAAATGTTACAAATTTTTACCTTCAAAAATTGAATGATAAGTAATGATAGTGAAATAATTCATGGTTCTTACCAGCGTATAAAAGGCATCGTCGACACCCATTCGAGTTTTCGCAGATGTCTCTACGAATGGTACTCCGTATTGACGTGCAACTTCTCTCGCTTGAGTCATATTTACAGCCCAAGATTGTTGGAGATCACATTTATTGCCGACTAACACCATCGGAACCTCTTCAGCGTCTTTGACTCTCTTTATTTGTTCCCTGTACGTTCCTATATCCTGTAAGAGAAATTGGAAATTTTTATTTTCAAGTAGCATAAAAATGTTATTCTATAATTTTGAAAATAGATGATAACCATGTACATACTTCGAAGCTCTTAGCAGAATTTACAGCAAATACTAATAGAAATCCTTCTCCAGTTCTCATATACTGGTCTCTCATTGCACTGTACTCTTCTTGACCGGCTGTATCTAGAATATCTAAAAGGCACGTTTCTCCATCGATAACAACCTGTTTATTAACATACAATTTTCATCATTCATGTAATTGTGAATTAATCGGTTATCAGTTCAGATAATAAAATAATGGTTTGATTTATGTTAATTAATTGAGTGTTCTTACATCCAACAATAAACAATTAGTTTGCCAGAAGATATTTGTATCTTCAACTCTCCGTTCCTATATATGCTTAAAACAAGCTTTCAATCAATCTTATCAATATTTGTCTCTTTTTAAATTTATATAATGAAAAAACATTTGACGCTTTGTTGGATGAAAAAGATTGAACGTTGAATACCAGTTATTTGCTCTACTAAAAGGAATAGTGCAATTATAATATTACAGTTAGAGGACAAGGATTAATAGTAAGAGAAATAACATAGTACTTGAATATCCTTGAAAATTTTAAATGTTACTTTTAAAACCTTGTTGTAAATTCTATTTATAGAGTGTCGAGCAGTTGGGGAATTTGAAGAAATTCATCAGTCACAAATTGAGATTGAATAGAATAGCCGATAAGGTAAATGAAAAATTCCCTGACCTGACACCTTGATTTGGGGATATATTTAGTTGATAAGAACATAGTTCTAACAATTGATGCTGTTCAGGATGGATTTGAGATGTGAATATGATATTTCGCTACTAGAAATTTGATTTTAATCTTGAAACAGAGTCAAAATGGACCACAAAAAGTTGACAAATCTTGGATTGATAAAATCAAAGGGAAAGGTTGATACTTTCCTTTCAAACCTGCCCGTACAATGAAAAGAACCATGTTTTTATGGAAAAAACAAACCAGGCATACAAATAAAAATATGTACTCCAGTAACTGAGAAACATTAAAATTTCATTCAAAATTTGAAAGTTATATTCAACAATTTCAGTATATTTACTTTACTTGTTGTACAGAAAACTTTTTGATGACTGTAACATCTTTTCAAAAGATTGTAAAAAGAAAATATGCTTGCTTTCAATTCATATTTTATCTATTTTTATTTGATCTTGGATGGAGAATACAAAGTGACCGGTACAATGGTTAGACCTTACAAAAGAATACAAGCGCAAAAGTGACTTGATCCAATGGCATTTTTTCTCTGACAAAACTATTCAGAATTAAACTCATAAAAAATCTGGAAGTTTCCAAATTTTTCATAAGTTCAGTTCCATGTGAGTTTATCTGAAAAAAAATTCTACTGGATGATATTATCTCTGTGGTCGCAAACTATTGAGAACATTCATCAGCCATCTCTTGAACTTCAATGTTTGATTCAGTGGTATTATTAACATTACATTTTTAACAGAATAATTTGACTTTGATGTAACATTACATGTGATGTTTGTTGCACATTCAATTCATCGTTCATTTCTGGCTAACCAATTTATGGAGGTCAACAACTGTATGTTTTAACTTGAATTGTAAGTATAAATAATTCTTCGAGAGAATATAAAGCTCAGAAGAATGTTCAGAATGAAGACATTTTGAAATTCGATGAATCTTTGTCAAATGCATATCAACTTGAAATTAATCTTAAAAGGAACCAAAACGTTTTCGTTCTCTCAGAGATATGACAAATTATTGTCATTGTGATTAGTCCAAAATGATGATTCACTTACTTGTTTCCTATACGAATCTTCTATCGTGGGGTCATATTCGTCTACAAAATGATTTTGTATCAGTTGAATGGTGAGTGCAGATTTTCCTACACCTCCAGCACCAACTACCACAAGTTTATATTCCGTCATAATGTACGATTTCTTGTGGTATTATTTACCAAGCGTCAAACGAGATAAGGAACATCCCTTGGAATCTAAAAATTCAAACATTTTCCGAGTTATTTTCTTTTGACAACCAATGTCACATTGTAAAAATCATATTATGATTATACGAGGAAAGAATATGACCTCATACATATATGATATAATAACTGGGAAATGATTCAATAATCTTTCAAATTTGTGATTCACGAATTCTTGAAAATTAGTTTGATTAGTATCATTGGATACCAAGTTCAAGTTTCGCACAAATAGGAGGTTAGGATTCCATCACTATTTATATTTAGTAATTGATCATATTTATTCTCACTCACTGAGATTGTTTCACGAATCGAAGAGTTTAATTGGTTAATGTGAAAGATATTCATAAGTATACACACAGTTTGACGCATCACTTATTATATCATCGAATTCGACACTTAATTGATATTTATATATGACATCTGGATTTCACTGGGGATAAATTGATTCACTGATTCGTTTTAGTCGAAGACTAGAGTAACACACATATCGTTGTCAAACATATTCAATTAGTCTCTTTTAGAAACGTGGGCGGACATAACCGATGACTACAGATAATTGCTAATTGTGAAATGCCTTTTTAGAATTTTCATGCAGGCAAACGATTGAAGAATTGAAAGCAAATGTTTTAATGAGGTAATGGAAACCAAATAATCATTGATTTAACGTTAAATACTTTTGAGGACTGAAAATTCACATTTTGCTGATTATCATAAAAGATGATGGAATCTTGGTAACAACATCATGCTCACCTTCAATAATTTGTTTATTAAATATTAAAAGCCCATTTTTGGATTTTCACCGGCCTTAAATCATTTGTCTGTGACTTTAACCAACTATTCACAACTACCATCAACTACCATGAATAAGTCACTGAAGTAACCATAGCACTTATCGTAAACACCCCAGAGGTGCGTTCCCTTAAGCTGGCCGCACATGGAGGAATATGTTCCGGCGGAATGAAACTTGAACCAATAGCTTTGTTCGTCCTAACGTGTTCTAAGTTGCCCCAACCTGCACCAAACCAATCGATTGATTTTTATAACTAGAATAACGAATCAAAAACATTTGGAGCAGGTTGGGGCGATTTTGAACACGTTAAAACGAATAGAGCTAATGCCAGAGATGAATTGCAAAGATTGGTGATGGTGAAGGTGCAATGTCCCGAAGTTCGATGGTTCGAAATGAAAATGTCCCGAAAGGTCAATAGTTCGAAATTCGCTGATTAGTACATTTCTGGTAACCTACTAAAAACTCCCTAGGAACTGACCACTTAGCGAATTTCGGGCCATCGAACTTCGGAACATCGCCCTTTCAAGACATTCCACCAGTGGTCCCAGATCTGCAACGCCGACCCTTACTCATACAGACACAAGGGTACATACATGTGAAAATGAGATATGTACGTGTTTTCACATGTATATACTGTTACGTCTGGGTGAGTAAGGTCGGCGTTTCGGATCTGTGACTACCAGGGTTGAGTACGCATAATACGGTAGGTTTTATCCAAGGAATAATGTGCGCATAAAACTCATGCAGCTAATGCAAATAACTAAAGGGGGTTTTCTGCATCATATTTTTTTATGGTCAAGTCGGGTTATAATTTTGAAACTATGAATTGTTTACCATTTCAACACTCATAAATATCTATTTCATATATTCTGAATTTTAAATTTCAAGTCGGAATTAATTTCACAATGTTCTATGCATTTTCTGCATTTTCTGCGTATTCCATGTGTTTTATGCATAATCTGCGCATAGTTGACGCATCCTTAACAGCACATCCACCGATTTCTTCGTCGCATCTCCGTGGACTCTACGTGGATAGATGGCCCTATTGAAAATGGGAGCGAGAAGAAAGAGTAAACGAAGCGTATGCTGAAGAGTAACAGAAACGTTAATGGAAAGTACACGAAGCTTGAATAGAGAGGATACAAAGAGTATGTGAAACGGGAATTGAAACAAAGAAAGCGGGAAAAATTCAAGAAATCTAGACAAAAAAATTGAACCCTGTGGTGAGAATCGAACCGGTGACTTGTACTATGGTAGGGTCTTATCCACTGAGCCATGGATCGTCGTTGACACCGACTGCTGAAAGATGTTATTTGAAGTCAGAATAGGTATGACTCGCATCCCGAAGAGAACATGAAGCTTCAGCGAACGTTCAGATCAGATGTGCATAGATCGGGCCGAAGGTTCATTAGAGCTAACTTTTAGATTCACAAACGTTTGACAAAGGTTCTACGGACGTTGAAATGTCCGCCTCGAAATACGTTCAAAAAACATAGATGGAACGTTCGCTGAAGGTTCATCGAAGGTTTGACGAAGCTTCACAAAAATATCTATACTTATATTAATTTTGATCAATTTATATGAAAAATAAATGAATTAATGAACATAAATTATTACAAATTAATCTAAGTATAGATATTTTTGTGAAGCTTCGTCAAATCTTCGATGAACCTTCAGCGAACGTTCCATCTATGTTTCCTGAACGTATTTCGAGGCGGACATTTCAACGTCCGTGGAACCTTTGTCAAACGTTTCTGAATCTAAAAGTTAGCTTTCATGAACCTCCGATCCGATCTATAAAGATCTAATTTGAACGTTCGCTGAAGCTTCATGTTCTCTTCGGGTTATGAAACGTATACAGAACGTATGATTTGATGACTTTCTAGCAAGCGGGTATCATACACTCCAGAAAGAGGGAGTTGAAACGTTTCTCGCTTCGTATACGTTTCCTCCTCGCTTTATGTATACGCTTCATTTTCACCAGGGGGTTAGACGTGGATGAACGAAGATTACACGTGGGGGCAACGTAGAGGCAACCCAGATAACATGTAAGCTTGTCATAAGATTATCAGACTTGTCATTCGATATTTTCGGACTTCATATTGACAACCTTGTCAGGGTGAGGTTGCTACAACTCTGCTGTAAGGGTTTTGTATACAAGCTTATAAGCTTGTCATGCGTCAACTTGGAGGCTTATGTCAACCTTGTCACAAGCTTGCCTGACAACATTGCAGCAAGGCTGGATTGCTATCTGGAAACGTAGGAATGTCCGGTGCTGTACGGAACATTACCCAGATAACACAGAGTTCGTGAAGAATTCTTCAAGAACATCATTTGAACTCTGGAGTTCTAAAAAAGTTCTTCAAGAATTCATCGATGAACTCTGTGCTATCTAGGTATTTATCGCACGCGCACAGAACCCATTCCTGGTGACCACTGTGTTGCACTTTCGAGCAGAGCTGCCAGATGGGCAGTACCCAGTGGCGTAGCGTGGCCAAATGGTACCTGGGGCGGACGCGATAGCGGAACCCCCCCCCCCCCCCTCGCCTAGCAGTTCCTCTTCTTTTGTAAAAAAAAAACAAACACAGAAGAAACTGTAATCCAGTAAAATTTGAATGCGAACCAAAATTTGGCACCTGGGGCGGTCCGTCCCCACCGCCCCCCCCCTTTCCCTTGCTACGCCACTGGCAGTACCGTTGAGGGGGCCATTGTTCATATACATACAACACTGAGCAACGTCATCTTGTTGATCAGAGGTTGTAGAAAAGGATAGACTACCCTAACGTTTTCGTTTCTCTGTTGTCTTCTGGCTGGGGCTCACTCCAATATATATGTAGAGCTCATTGCTTCTAATAAGTCGTACACATTGAGCTCAATACATACTGGAGTGAGCGCGCCAATGAAAACTTGGCAATTAAAATTTAATTGTCCCAGCTAAATTTTTTTTTAATTTGGCGTCAGAGTCAAATCTAGGATGGGGGGGGGGGCAAAGGGGCACGTGTCCCGGGTGTTGAAGAGAAAAGGGGCGCTCTCGCTACAGTTTGCAAAATAAGACATTTACATCCTGATGAACTTGAATTTTATTTATTGCAATAAATGGTTGGATATTTGATGACAAGATGTGCCCTTAGGAAAATTTACTCCATTCTGACCAAAACATTTCATTTTTGTGCCAATTTTTTGGAGAAAAAATGAAGCGTTTCGGTCAAAATGGTGTGAAGTTTCATAAGGGTGGTTGCAATTCACTGTCGATTATATTAAACGATTATTCAGCGAGGGTTTGTCAATGTCATTTTGGCACTTGATTAGAGGGCCCCAGCGGGAAAATTTTCGGGATTATATATAATTTGTGTATAATCCCCAAGAGAACACAAACCTTCAGGAACGTTCATTAAACGTTCCCCAAGTGGCAGAAGAGGTTAGAAATGCTAAGAGCGTGTTTGGAAAATCCTACGAACATGCGTAGAACCTCCAAATGAGACTGTTTCGAATAATTATGTTCTATGTGCCTCCATAGAATATCTCAACGAATTCATCCAAAATAGTCTCATTCGCACATCCCTTTCACATTCATAGAGTCACCATAGCATATTGCAGAAGTTCTTGTGCTACTTGGGTGGCGAACGTCCAGGAACATTCAATGAACGTTCCTGAAGGTTTGTGTTCTTTTGGGGTTGTATAAAGTTGTATATAAATTATATATAATTTTTCAAATTTTCGTACTTTAGGGAGACGCATTTCATGTCTAAAGAGCACCTCAAGACAAGCTTAAGAAATCTTATGCAACACGAAAAGATATCTCCAAGATGTCTAGAACAGTTCTTATTTCTAAAAAATTCCTATAAGATGTGTGGAAGATATCATCTCGGAAGACAAGTTTTAGATCTTCCAAAAGATATCTTTTAGATGTCTTTTATAAGTAAGAACTATTTAGACATCTTAAGGGGATACTGGCAGGCCTGACGAGCGGGGGGGACTGCCAGGGTGTTTCCCCCGGGCCCGGAGTTTTCTGGGGGCCCGGATTTTTCCCAAGTACTTTATCTCCTTCCGTTTTTGTCAAACGGTTTCCAACTCAAATGAAACGAAAGATATATGATGAGGTATATATTTTTGATTTTGAAGTCAAGGAACTTTGTATTATTCCATTGTGAGAATAAAGTTTTTCAACCCTTTTTCAACTCAATTCCAAGGAAATTGGGGCCCGTAAGTCGCTTCCCTCCGGGCCCGGATTCTCTCTCTACGGCCCTGGATACTAGCGCCGGGACTTTAGCTCAATCTTTCATGTAAGATTTCTCCACAATACATGAATATTTTCACAATATGAAAGTATTTTGAAGGAATCTTACACGAAAAATTTGGCTAAAGTCCCGGCGCTAGTATCTCCTTAAAGATATTTTTCCGTGTTGCATAGGACTTTTTATACTCCTCAAAATAGTTTCTCAAGATGTATTGAAGATCAAAAGTTGCTGTATGGGAAATTTCCTAGATCCGACTCTGGTTGACATAAATAAGAGTCTAGTCGTCTGAAATAAGAAGAAAACAGTTTATTCGATGTAAACCTTGGTGGAAATATTTCTCTGAGAATTTCTGAGAATCTCTGAAAAACTCTAAAAATTCGGACATTTCCCACAAATCTCTGCAAGTCTCTACAAAATTCAGAATAATTCTGAAAATCTCTGAAAATATTCTGAGCATTTCTGAAAAACTCTCAAAACTGGGGTTTCCACGAGGGAATGAAAAATTTAGCCATGATAAATGAAATCTATTTGCTTGAACTAAATTTTTATGTAGAAGGGCTAAATTCCCTAGCTGCCTAATACGCAAATAAATCCTTATTTCGAGTGTAAAAAGATTACGAATGGTACATTTATGATACTTCTCCAAGTGCTGCTTGGGTGACAGATGTACACTGAAAACACAGTTTGTTCCAGCCAAACAAAATTTTGGTTGAAATGAACGCAAAGAAACTTTTTGGTTGGCTGAAATAAAATTTATTTGGGGTAAACGAAATTTGGTTCACAATAATTGAGGCTTTCATACAGACAAAAAATTCTGTTTATCCTAAATAAATTTTATTCCAGCCAATCAAAAAGTTTCTTTGCGTTCACTTCAACCAAAATTTTGTTTCGCCGAAAGTGTAATGCACCCAGATAACACACGAAGAATTCTTTTTCGATAACAAGACTAGAATTCTTCAAGAACTATTTTCGAACTAATGAATTCGTATAGAGCTCTGCAGGAGTTCAATGTTTGGGACATTAAGGATTTCTTTGAGAGTACCAAAATAATACTTTCAACGTTCTCAAAGTACTCGTTAATGTCCCAAACATTGAACTCCTGCAGAGCTCTATATGAATTCATTAGTTCGAAAAGAGTTCTTGAAGAATTCTATTCTTGTTTTTGAAAAAGAATCCTTCGTGTGTTATCAGAGGCAACCTTTGGCCTCTTCAAGTGTGGAATAACAAGTTACAATTCTATCACATTCAACATTCTGATAACAAAAATTGTGATGTGAAATGAGCACAAACTAACATCTTCGTATCCAACATTACATTTTTTTGATAATAAGTTCAGGATAAAATGATGCCCATGTAACTGCTTTTCTCAATATTAAATATGAAACAATAAAATCCACCATAATGAAATTTACCTCTCATCCTTCGGAATAATTTTGTTATTGAAAATTCTAGAGTAAGACTGGTTCCTCACGTGTTTCAAATAATAGCTTTTTAAACACGACTCGATGAAAGTATTTAATTTATAGGATTAATCTTCGAGTTATTCACGGAACTTTATTAATTCTGAAAGTTTTCGTAGAAAGTGGCAAAGCTCTCGCGAAGAATTTCATTTAAAAACCGATAATTCAATTCTTATAGGTACTGAAGTTCTTATCGAGTAAAACAAGAGCAAGACAAGGAAACTTTGCAAAGAGACACTGGCTTTGAATCGCTTGGAACCGGCTTATTGAAAAACCAATATTCATATTGCAGCTATTTGTCTTTAGTAATGATGTGTCAGGGAATAAATAATAAAAATAAAGCGTTCGAACATCAATTCGCTATCCTGATGCATGCTATTGATTTGTTCGAATGCGATAAGTAGTTTTAAATCAAAATCTTTGAATGATGTGTTCTACTATGAACTAAATTTTTATTCCGTTTCTCATTGAAAATTCAAATTGTCCCTTTTGATATACCGTAGGGAAAGTGAATCAAGGCTGTCCATAAAACGTGAAGAAAGAGAATTCAAATCTGATTCATCTCAATAAAATGTTATATATTCACATTTTTTACACACTGATTTGAAGTTTCAGAGGTTCACAACATGCATTTCTCAAGGTGTTACACTGTAAAAAAAAACTGGAAATTTACTGTGCAACTGGACTGGAAATTTCCAGTGCTAGTACTGGAATATGGATATTCCAGTACATGTACAGAGATTTTGTTGTTACGTTACTGAAAATTTACCAAGCATAACTGAAAATTCAGTCATTGTACTGGAATTTTCAAGTTTGAGATGATGTACTGAAATTTTGCCATGATTTCGCGAAAATTTTACCGGCTCGTACTACAATTTTATAGTTCTTGTGCACCAAAAAAAAATATTCCCTCAAAAAGGACTTGAGAAAAAATTTGGAATTTAGAAAAAAAACCTAATCGTTGGTATACTGGAATTATACAGGTTTTTAACTGCAATTCTCAGGTTTTGTGATGGAATTTTCCAGTTACTATGCAATTGAATTATACAAGTTTTGAACTGCAATTTTCAGGTCGTGTGATGGAATTTTCCAGTTGCTATGCAACGGAATTTAATCACTGTTGCACTGAAATTTTCCACTTCTATTGGACTTCGTCATTTCTGGCAGGAAAAATTTCAAGTCTTTATATTAAAAATTTCCTGATTGAGATTTTGAATAATAATTGTAATTGTAGCCAATGAAATTGATATATGAGGTTTTTCCAAGACTTATCCTCTTGTGTTCTAGATATGAAGCATATGTAGTAATCCAAGCTGGCCTTCCAACATGTCGCGCTATAGCTCATCGGTTAGGTCTTAGGTTTCAGTTGGTAGGCAGGTAGAAAAGTGTGGGTTCAAATCCTGTTAGGTAGACATGAGTTTCTGTCCATCCAAATGAACGATCAAAAGTTTCTCAATCATCTTGGAACACAAGGACCCTGCAAAATCACTTGGCGTGAGCAATTTTTTTTCAATTTTCATGGATATTTTCAGCATTAATTTTCCAGTACATGTCCTGGAAAAGTCCAGCTCGTGTACTGAAAAATTCCAGTACCGAGGCTCAGAAAATTTCCAGTTTTGATGCGGGAATTCCATAACGTTTGCACTGAATTTTTGCAGTACAAATGTGCTGAAATTTTCCGGTACATGTACAGGTTAATGACTTCCAGTACATGTACTGGAATTTTCCGGTGAAATTTTTTTACAGTGTAGTTCACTGCCCGAAAAAAAAAATAAATCAAATCTCAAGAGATCAAATTGGATCGAATCAGATCTCTTCCTATACAGCAAAACTTTCGCTTCGACTGAAAGATTTCTATTGGATATCTAAAAGATATCTTATGCAACAGTTTTCACTGTCTTCAAGATGTCTTCACTGAAGAAATAATCTAAAAGATATCTTTTAGATTCTTCAAACGGAGACATCTTAAAGAACTTCAGACTTCCTGAAGACCTCTTGAATAGTTCCCGTTATGCTAATCAATTTGTATTCATTATGAACACTGTTAAAAATTTCTAGACAAAACTTCAAATACACGTAACGGAAGCAATTTCCAATCACGTAACTGAAAAATTAAGTTACGTATGTATGAAATTTCAGTTACGAAAATATACATAAATCCGTAATAAAATGTAGTAAAAATTTGAAAATTCAATCACGTGTAAATGAATTCTCAATTCAAATACCAAGAATTGGAAATTTCAGTTACGGATGTAATTGGAAAAGTTATGAAATTTCAAAACATTTTTAACAGTGAATATTTTGAATTCAAAATGAAAACGTATTGAATGCCCGCAGAATTTATCATGAAATCTCAATATGAATTCTTTCTACATCCTAAGTTGTTCATCAAGAGTTTATTTTGAGTCCAAAATATTCATGATGGATACATATTGATTAGCATAATGGGAGCTATTTTACAAATCTTATTTGATTGAACTGAATTTGAAATACTTTTTTTGCCAGTGTGGATTTCATTATTATTCACTAAAAATTTCTGTTGAATGCATAATTTTTGAAAAAAGTTCGCGCAAAATTTGACTCATTTCTTTCGGTGCTTCAATGCCCTTTTGAGCGTACTTTGAAAAAAAACGGATATTTTCCTGTATACAATAATCGAAAAATTTTAATCACTAATTAGGGAATCAATTTCCAGTACACGTGTATGGAATTTCTCATAAATTTATCTGGAAATTCCAAGATTTATGTGATTCGTCCCGGAATTTCACAGTAAAATTACCCTGGCGAAAAAACAAAGCAATAGGAAACAATTGGAAAAGACCCAGCCAACAAAATCAAAACAGCGCTTCTAGCAGCAATGCTAGAATTTACTTATACATTGAAAGATACTTGATACATGTGTGGCTCAATATATATGTGGAAATAGAAGCGACTTAATAGTATTTTACTAGGAGGACTACTTGGTTGCGTTTCATGATAGTCTGATAGCGCTCGGGTTGTGCTAACTCAATCATATATAGATATATAGCTATGGTAGCATGCAGTCTCAAGGTAATTGAAAAGCTACTGCGTTGCTACCGCTAGCATTGCTCATAGCGCAAACGTGAATTTGGCAGCACTTTGCTGGCTGGGGAGGTGTGCTTTGATCATTGCCGTATTATTGCCTACTATTTCTCATGATTGGTCATCATGTTTTTGGGAATACATTAGGATTTCAGGGGTGTTTTTTGCCAGCCCTGATAGAAAAATGTCCCCATAATGCCATCATAATGGTGACATGCACACCAAGAAATGTTCGCATCATGGCGCCAAGGTGTTTCCGCATAAAGCATTGCTATTGGTAGCAAAACGATTTAATGGCACCATAATTGAAACACAATGTTTACATTCTATGCATCATTGCAGGCTGAGCGGAGTTCATGATAGTATGTTTACGGCACGTTATGTTACAAAACATTCAGAGCATGCTTTTCTATCTGGGAGGGTAATTACTTCACATAAATACTTCACTGTGTACATCTTTGAATTCAACATTATCTTTTAAATTAGGAACAGGTGATTTTATGGGGAGAATAATCAAATTATCCTAATTATCAAATCGCTGTAAGTTCGAAACAGAGCATACCAGGGTGATCCGTCTTCTTCTAACTTGGAAAAAGGTATTAAATGCAACACCTTCAAATTAATTCAAGGACAAAAATCGCAGGAGGTGTCGGAATATTTGGATTTTTTGACAAATTTCAAAACATATCTTTCTCCACAACAAAGCCTCAAACGAAATATATTAGAAAATTCACTCATCTATGTACACGTCTTCAAATTTGTTGATGATTGCAATCTGAAAATCATTTTCCAGTGGAACATTATTCATTTAGTGCGGGGAAACGATGAATCACTTTGAGATTGATTCAAATGCAGACATAATGTAGATGAATTGGCATTTCAATCTTATATACATTCAACACATGTTCATATGAATACGTTTAAGCATGCATGGTGGATAGAATTATACGGAACAGGAAGGATGTTACACATATATCGATGTGAGTGCAAACAACCACAACTGAAAGCTCTATAAAATACATGTATGAGTATTTTCTGTATTAGAAGCCAACACGTGTGTACGCACTGGGGTGTTCCGGTCGTGTGGAATTTCAATGAGACGCTTGTTTCTACGGCTGTTTCGTGTCGTGTGAAATAGAATCGACGATAAATTCAAATTTTATTGAATTATACAGTGTTATAGAATGGTCTAGAATACATATAAATGCTCTCACGTTCGAATTTTACTCCAGAAATGTATCCACAAGGGGCTGTTACTGGATTGGGAGTGAAGATATCGAACATTCATTTCAAATTTGATTTATTTATCGTCTATTTTTAGACGAAACTTTCGAGTCAACTCATATAAATTTGATCATTGTTCAGTGAAAATATAATACGTTGGAATCATAATTTCATTTGACCATCTCAATTCTGGAAAAAAAATAATTTTTCCTCATAGAAATGACTGAGGAGAACATGTGATGTATACGAACAACTGTCAAAAAGTCAAGAATAATTGTGAAAAATTATGAAAAGGTTGAATAAAATGTCACATTATTTCCCAAGAGCAATTTTATTCTATTGATAAATGTTATAAAAAGTCTCAAGATTCGCGCATGATGGTAATCTTGATACAGTGTTCAAGATCGTAGCTGATATTCAAAAATATACACGCAGGCAAAATACGAGCATGGGAAGATTCACCTTATGCTTTGGAAATTATGAAAATTTATGCTATCATTATACTTCATCGGCGGTAGAATTTATTTTTTCTTCTTCCCTTTACCCTTAGGCTTACGTTTTTTACGATCTTTTCCAACCTTAAAGTGCATTTTGGGAACAATTATAGGCGGAGGTGGCCCAGGATCAGGTAGAGGGATGTAATTTCTGGCTCCCTTAAACTGTATCTCAAGAGTATTCTTAAGATAGGTGTAGTCGATGATTTGTCTCATGCTTCTGAGGGAAAAATTTTCTTCATGCGGCATCTTTGGAGGAGGCATTTTGTTTGATTTAATATTCATTCTCGTACTTTCGTCCTTACATTTTGTACCTTCATGTGAAAATATGGAAATATATAATGAGATAGTTGCAACTATTCACGAAATTTATGGATTCGAATAAAAATACAAAGATTTGGATATGTTGCTGAATTTTGAGTCGTTTATTGAAACGAATTAGTGAACGAAGAAAAGAATACCCGTTTTGCAGTACTTTCCCACCCAACACCACAATCCCAGAAGAATTCATGAAGAATTCTTATTGAACTGATTTCGTTCTTTATGAATTCTTCAAGAATTCTTCTGGGACTATTGTGCTGTGAAGGTTGTTTGAACTATGTTTCCATTTGCAAGAAGTTAATTCGAAAAGATAAATAACGATGATTATCTAGATCTTTTAGTTTAAATCTTTGTTTCGTTTCTATAAACGACTCAAACTTCAAGAACATGATTTGGATTTCAAATGAGAGTGTCGGAAAAAGTATCGTACAGAATTTACATTGAGTCTTGGTGTATCTATATAGGATTTTGAATGGTTTGCCAATTCTTTCACATGCATAGTATTCACATGGCAATCCATGGATTGAAGATATCTCAAGATAAGTTCAAGTCTTTGGAGCCTCTAAAATAGTTCTCAATTGTAATTGCTATTTAAAAAAAACATTCAAAAGATACCTTGCTGAAAGTCAAGTTTTAGATTTTCTAAAGGGTACATTGTAAAATACCCAGTTGGAGATATTCTATTGAATCCTGTTACGAATGGTGAAATTTCTGATTGAATATCATTGAATTTCATTGAGACCTATTAATTTCCCCATTCTTCAATGAGATTTTATAGATTATTTGTAACAGGGTAGGCAACTTACCATGAATTTTCGAAAAAATCTCAATATTTCACGGTAAAAATCCTATGAAAAACAAGACTCTTCATGTATTTTTATGTAAAAATTCTCATACATCTATGCACGGAGAAAATCCCACACTACTGATGACTACTGTAGTCCACACGATTGACTCGTATCATGCAAAAAAATCATTTCAACTCTACTGGTTACTGTCGTAACACGAATTACTCGTGTTTCCACAGTAGAGAATCGTTTTTCTACACTATTCACTACTGCGAAGACACGAGTGCCCCGTGTTACCAAAGTAACTAGTAGTGTTGACATTATTTTTTTGCATAACACGAGCCAGTCGTGTGCGGGCTACAGTAAACAGTAGTGTAGGATTTTCTCCGTGTGGGAATTCCCTTTCCATACAAGTATGTGAAATTTCCTTCACGTAGGTGTGGGAACATTCAGAATATTTCTCACAGTGTACTTTTTAGACATTCAATTTTAACGTTTACTAATTTACAAACAAACTATAAATTATGCTGCAATTTCCTTAAATTTGTCATAGTAAGTTTATTCTTATCCGTCAGTGAGATTCTATAGAATTTTGCAAACAAGGTTATGAAAGAATCAACTCGATGACGAAACAACTAAATAATTACTATTGAAATATTTACAATTTAATAACAACAATCATACCATATGAATCTACGCAATTGGGATCGACAGCAGGTGTGGCTGCTGCCTCGGCGTTTGCAGAATTCAACGTATCGACTCTTCGTAAATGTTTTGGTACTTTGATACACATAATGTTATTGTTAATTTCCTGGAAAATCTCGTCATATGGAAATTCCTCGTTGAAATTCGGACACATTTGTCGTACGCAACATTTCCCGCAAAAACAGTTCTGCATTATTTGTATTTAAAGTTTTCCCTTTGACGTGGACCACTCTCTAGATTGCTTCTCAGATTTATTCATTAAATGACAGAGCAAGTGAATGGGAATAAGTTTTCTTGATTGACACGTTGTTAATTTCCCATTCTTATACGAAATATAATATGATGTAGTTACTGGAATTTACGTGGAAATTGAGCAGAACATGCTGTTCGCCATTTTTGAACAATTGAATCGATATCAACCGTATCAACCATTTTGTGAAGAGTAAGGGTTCAGTTCAGTTCAATTCATCAAATATGTAAATATAAATATTTTCGTTTGCTATATTCTTCGAAAGTTGGAGTCAAGTGGACTTTAAATTTTTCTGAAGGTTTAAAGTAAGAATTTTCTGAGAAATTTCTTCATTGTCCTGAAACGTGTAATCGTAGAACTACGCAAATAAATTGTGTGATTTCTGTGGGAAAATATTTCCTCGAAAGCTTGTTTAATAACACAACATATAAATGATGAGTATTTGTGATAAATTTATGATTTCCTGACTTCCTGTAAGGCTGGCCTTTCATGAACCAGATCACGTTCCGGTGAAATGAAAAGTGAACCAATGCATGATTTTTCGTAGATTTCTTTTATCTAAAAATTATGAAAATTCAAAACTGTTATTATTCTCAAATTGGAGGCTCTAGACTTTCGTTTTTGAAACAGCCAATTGAAGCCCTCTTTTTATATTCATCGAATGATCCGTGATTATCGGGTATTTAAATTTCAAGGGAAGGTATGAGAGGAAGGCAAAAAATCTTCAAAAGTTTTAATATTTCAAGTTCAATACCGATTAAATTACGTTGCGAGTAGGTTAGTTGCAAGAATATTCATATTACGAAAAGTATACGGTTCATTCGAGCCATTATGGGAAGAAAGTTATGATATTAACGCGTCGAGAAAATAATCTTGATGAAAAAGGAAATGAGATTATGAGAAGATATGAGAAATGATATTTCATTAACAAAGTTGATATAGAGAAGCTATGCGCATACAAGAAAACATATGATAAGGATGAAATTGCATGGGAAATTAATAGGACGGATTCATTAAATACGGGAAGAGTGTAGGGCGTTCCTTAGCGTGAAATAAAATCTTCAGACCATCGTTTAAGAACAAAGTGACTTTTCATTCATTATTTTCACTACGGATGTAGTGAATTCTGATTCGACTCTTTCATAATCTATTTTTCTTGATGAAAAATAATCGATCACTTCTTACATTTTTCTTTTTTGCATGATGAATGATATTCGCAAGGGAATCACCTCCGCGTAGAATTCATATGGATCTGTGGACTTGGTAGAAATGAAGAAATGATGAGTTAAAATATCACTGTTATTGCACCCAGAAAAAAAGTGGTAAAATTTACATCTTGTGAAGTCAGTATTGGGACGATTTCAGAAAATAATTTGGGCTACCACAATTTTGTTGATTTTACATCAGCTGTACTGTATCTCACATTCACTGTTGTAAAATCAACTCAAATTGTGGTAGCTCGAACTATTTTTGAAATCGTCCAAATATTGACTCCGCGACAAGTAAATTTTACAACTTCTTTTTTCTCAGTGTATCAAACAGTATAGTACAAATGTGTGTTTGATCATATGAAAGGTTGAACGCGCACTCTAAAAAATGTCCGGGTCAACTACATATTTTCACTACACTGTCTGGTAATAACTGGGATATTTCCACTTGACCTGGTTTAGTGAAAATGTAGAGATTTTTGAGAGGTTCTTTTTCTCCATGTAAATTTACAACTGTACTCGTTGTTGCATTTATGACCCGACATGATATTTAATGCTATAATACGACACATATATGGAGAAAAATAGGTTTTGAAGAAAAGTATTTGGATTATTCTAGCCCCTAATAACCATATGCTAAAGATTTTGCTGAAGTTTGAATCGTTTCTTGAAACGAATTAGGAATCGAATAACGAAATACTCAACTATTGAGACCCAAAATTTTGCAGTACTTGTTTGAAGCGATGTTTCGCATTAAATAACGATCATTCATGAGATTTTGTCGGTTGAAATTTTTGTTTTGTTTCTATAAACGGTTCAAACTTCAGCAACATATGCTAAGGAGCAGAATACAGATGATAATGAGTAATAAAAAGTTATTAAGGGCTACAAAGGAAAGAGTATTCCTTTGAATCTAAGAAATTGTTATTCGAATAGATCCAAATAAATATTTGTTAACAAAAATGAGTATTTTTTGGATACACGCGAATTTGTTATCTGCATGATGGACCAAATAATAAATTCTTTTACATGAACAAAATATTTATTCCTATCAAAGAAATATCTATTTGGGCCTATTCAAATAACAATTCCTCAGATTCAAAGAAATGATTTTTTCTAATCTGCATGCTTGTCCTCATGAACTAACTAGTGTAATATTTCTTATACCCATTCAAATATATTTCTCTTCGTACAGTAGCACTCCTGTAACAACTTAGCAAAAAACGTTCTATAAATAATCTATAAAATTCATACCAAAAGAATTACAGCATGAGAATATGCTTTTTTTTGTAGCATTTTGTGGATATCCAGTTGAGAGTGATAAGCTCAGGCCTGTACTGGGCTTGATACAGTGAATACTGGAGCAGACTCAGGACATGAAGTTTTGGAAATGTGATTAAAGTTTCAATCGATCATTGGAAAGCATTTCTCATTGAATTTGACGGTAATGAAGCGTGTAAATTCTTCATTTTTTTTGTCATTAACGGGCCCAATTTTTATATTTCATTTGGGAGCATCAATTTTGAAATACTCATCAATTCCGAATCAAACTTCTTCGTATTTAATTCCAAATCAAGTTTGATGAACGATTCAAATTTCAATATATGGTGTGGAATCAAAATCTGTCGTTATGATCAACTTTCATCAACGGCAGGCAATTATTCACCTCATTCCCATCCGGCACACGGATATCCATCAGATATTCAAGATATTTGAGATATCCAATGGAGATCCAATCGACGTCAAATGGACATTCAGATATCTACTGGATGTCTGATGAATATCATATCTACGCATGCTGCACGGTATTATTGTTTGTCGATCATTACAGATTCAGTCTACTTGTCCAAGCTTGAAACATGGATTTTGTGCACCGAAAGAAATATACTCATGGAAACATCGTACACTGCAGAAAAAATGTCTTCCAACCAAATGAATAGTTCATTTGTCCTCTCTCCATAAAATATTTCTTAGGATTAATGAAATATTTGATCGAATCAAATAATGGAATGCTTGCCCCAAATCAATTGGACTTCTAAATAAATAATTTATTCGCCACAAGTAATCAATTTTTGCATCTAATTGGATATTTAATGTCTACAAATAAATATTTTTTCCAGTGTGAAACCACTTTGACCACTAGAAATAAATCGAAAAATTCTTCAAATTAGGAATCTCACAAATTATGTTCTATATTCGGTATCAACATCAAGAGGACGAAAAATAGAATTGTGATCGTTCTATCGTTCTATGAAAGTAAGAAAGAATCGAATTCCATCTCGATTTTGACCTCGAGAAAATTGCATTTTAGAATCGAGGGTTGGAATAGAATCAAATCAAGTAGGGAGAGCGATCATGGAAGAAATACCGGACAAAGATATGAGGTAAAATCACATAGAAACTGAAAAGTGAACTTTTTTGACAAACACAAAAAAAAGAATCACTATACTCTCGATCAAAAGGATCAGAGTATACGATAGAAAAATCAGCAAAGTAATATAGATTTTCCAGGTAAGATATCGCATTCTTTACCAGATCATCCATAGAGAAAGCAATTTCAGGTAAATGCGGTCCGCGTCTTATATGCTTATGTGATTCGATGCCATGCTGATGGTTTGTATGTAACGTTCCAAGTAAGGAACTACATTTGCATTTTTCAACACTTCGGTCCGAGTGGTATGCTAACATTATGCAAATTTTAATTCACTCTACTAGAAGACTCATGAAAACACCATGCTTTTCTAGTAATGAATCTCAAAATTACATGCCCGCCTTAGCATTTGAATTGACTATTGAAACTGTAACCTTTTGTTATCCCCGGGTTCCTATAACATAACCATTGGATTAAATAAATATTTAGAATCAGAGATGCTTTGTTTGTGGGTTCAACAAGAAACTAATGATCTGATTTAAATGATAGCTGTCTACTTGAATTTGTTAACTACGTGCATTTATTTATCCGTAAGTTGAAAATAACATGCAAAAAATTTACAACAAAGGAAAGTAAAGTCTGAGTAATATTTATCGTTACCATTATATTCACTGTAAAAAAATTCCTTCTGAAAATTCTTCTGATTTTGAAGAAATTTCAACTAAATTTCGGAAAGTGTTCTGAAAATGCAGTTAATTTTCTCAAGTTTCAGCGAAATTTTTCTGAAGATTCAGAAAACAGTGGCTGTGAAAAATTACAGTCACATTTTCTGAATTTTCAGAAGGAATTTTTTTACAGTTTCACTATTGCATCAAAAAGGATGTGCGATCGAGATTTCAAGCTACCTTATTATATCGGAATCAAACGTTGTTGTTGAAGTTTGAATCCTTCATGGATAGAAATATGTGTTAGAATGCGCAGAAGTACTGACACGTACAATATCTTCAGTTTGTTCGATATTATATTGAATTCGAGAGAATTGATTCTTGAACAATCATGAATTCTGAATTGTAATATTTAATTTCAGATTAATTTCAGTACACGATTTAAACTTCAACAATGCCGTCATAGGTTAGAATCTGAATGACTTTCAATCGTATCCAAAGGAATAAAGGGACACATCAGAGGATAGTTCTATCATGAAGGTTTATGAAATTTGCAACAGGATTATTGATAAATGTTGTATAAAATTTGCCCGTAATTCGCTATCAATCTGTATGAAATATTCAAACATATGAATAATCATCATGAATCATGCTCTTACATTTCTCTATCGTGTCTTCATTGCACTTCAACGTCCAATTTCTCTTCATTCCTCACCCACACAGCACATCCACCGATGTCCACGTCGCATCTCCGTGGAGGCGAGGTTGAAGAAAGGGGGACGTGGATACAAGGTGGAAAGAACGGAGAAGCGACGTGGAGGCGACGGAGAAATGTCCGCGTGCTGTACGGGCAGGTATCCAAGTTCTCCCATTTATTTGCCTTCTTCCCACAAGGTCAAAAGAAATTGAAAAAATTTACCTTGTAGGATGATAATGTATCACCTCGAGGGTTTACATGAAGGTTTTTAAAAAATATATTGTCAAATAATTCCCATTATAAAACAAGAATAGATTTTTCTCTTGTCATGTGAATTATTTGACAATATATTGTAACAATCCCCTTCCAGAGGCTTGAAGCGACGCGTTGTCATCTTATCCGGTGAATTTCTCTATTTTATTTTTTCCGCGCACCAATGCCCAAAGTAAAGATGATTCAAGTCGTATATTCAGGCTTTTACTTGATTTTGAGACTCAACTCGTACTAGCTTCGAAAAATAATGCAGTTGAATCCACTCAATCAAATGATAATTCAGCGAGATGGTACGATGAGAGGTTCGAAGAATACGTGATGCTTTTCATTATTAAGCATTTTTATATGGTTGCGGTTGCTCGCCATAATATTTGGCAACTTTAGACAATGCGATACGCGGTTAAGAGCTTCCTGGACATTACTCTTCTTTGTCCACAAGATATTTGAATATAAAGAAAACAATAGTCCATTTCAACCCCCTTTTGTTCATATATTCTCATTTCTCAACGAAAGCCTCCATAACAATCTTCTCTCATCTGTATTCCATTTTTCTTTTCCTTTTTCTTTTCGTCATCAGCAAAATAATTTTCCTGATCCAAAGTGTGTAGGTATAAGATTTCAAGTATTCTTGGATCATATCTCATTGCATCGAATCAACATTGAATATATTAAGCGGACCAAAGTTATTCATACTGCATCACTCACTGGAACAATATTCTGGCCTTCAATTGCGCACCATCTGTATTCCAATTTATTCTTTCTGTCCTTTCTCCAAACTTATTAATAATGATTTCGTTATGCAGAGTGCTCCGGAATTCGTCGACTAAATTTCATCGGTGTACTTTTGATGCAAAGACAAAACCATTTTACTAAGTTGATAGTTGCCGTAACTGCTTTTCGTAGATGGTCAAAAATCGACTACGCGAAGAGTTGCTGCAAATAAAACTGAAGCTATTTTACTGCCTTTCCTAATTCGAAATCAAATCGTTGTGATTCCAAATCCTTGGATACTCCGTGTACGAATTTTCGCATCTTTTTGAATTCCATTCGATTTCAAACTATTCCTCCATACGTCCTATTCACATATGGGCTGTTTAGAATTCTCTGATTATTAACATGAGGAATAATAAAAGTACAGAAACATAGATACAGAATGAATCTTTTTGAGTTCATCTCGTGTTTCAGAATTGTCTTTGATTTTAGATTTCAAATGTGAATTTGATGTTTTGAACGAAACTCGTATCTCAACTCGCGCGAATGATATGTTTTGTTCTGAAACTATTTGAAATTTTGAATTCCGTACATCGGATGAATGTTGATGTACATCATATGAGAACGCAGACGTTCGTACGGAGGCATTGGTATTAATTAAAAACAATTAATATTTCCCACCGCGATGATCATTGCATAATTCTAGAAAATAACATTCAATTGAATCCATGGAAACTGATGAATTTATAATTTGGAGATTCCACGAACAAATGCAATTTGCATATGAGAATTAAACAATACGAGAAGTTTTTTTTCAACCATCGTTCACATGCGTGCACAATTATACAGACTTTTTAGGGAAAAATGAAAATGACTTTTGTGATAATTTCGAAGTAATGGGAAATATTATTCAACGCTTGTTTTTTGAAAGCTTAATGTACGTTCGTTCAAATTTAAATATGTGTATCATCTGTGATGGTTAAACCTCGGGGTGTGAATACGTACATTTGTATTGCTCAAAATGTGTTTGAACCTCATTAAAGCAACATGCAAATGGAAACAGATGTGTTAATCAACATCTCTGTTCTATTTACGAAGAAGAACAGTATAATTAAGAGATATTCATCATATGATCATAGCTTTCTTAGTGCGCGTTGAAGAATTCGTTAGCGGAAGACGTCAAATATGTTTGATTGCGAGTCAACTAATGTGTAATATTCATTCAACTCAATTATTATGCATCGGTTGAAGAACTTTTTTGTAGTTTATATACATTCGTCATTTATTACCCCATCAAGTCATTTCGGAGCATCCATTTGAATTCCAAACTGTATTTATGAACACAATACTCAACTGAGAATACGGTTTTATGAGGAATAAACTTGAATTGTTGTAAAATAATTTGAATCGCGTCTTTAGAAAATCTGGTTCAACGAATTGTCTCTTTGGAAACAGAGTTCTGCTGTTTGGCAGTCCACCAGCAATTTGATTTGATTACATCCTCAGCGTATATATCATTTTAAAGTGGTAACTGTATTCATTTGGAGTAGATCAATACTTGACCTGTCCAAAATTATGAATATTTATGATTCAACCTTCACTTCTCTCTATATTATGTTAATTCAACAATCAAACGCCGTTGACAAAACCTCTCACGTTTTTCTTGTACTACAATATTATTATTTTATTGTTCAGAATTCATCCCACGTATGATATTGAGATGCTATTAACGATTTCTTTTAGAACATCATTCACAGGGCATAATATCTCAGTAAATTAAAAGTCATCGCATTAGTATTGTACGCTTGATATCAAATATAATGTATAGATTAGTTGACTCATGGGTAATATTTACGTTACCGATTTCTAATACACAATTTCTATGAAGTTTTGATCGATTTTTTGTAAAATTCAATAAGAACTAAACAAATTTTCTGTAGAAAATATCAATATTGTCAGATATCGCTCATTATGAAACCAGTTATCATTGTCCATTCGTGTGATAAAATATTTTCATCATTTATGAATAACTGCAGGCATTCTAAAGGGCCAGGAACGGTTCTTCACTGGCCCATTGAAACGCCAGTAACCACTGTAGGGTTATATGCTCACCATGTATAAATTTTGTCCCAGTCTTGGGCTCATGTGGGAAGAATGGAGCTCATGCTGGATTAGTGTATATAGGCGCCATTGAAACAGTTTATTTGCCACAAGTGATCAATTTTTGCATCAAATTGAATATTTAATTTCTACGAATGAATATTCTATGAAGAGTTGGAGACTATTCACTGATCCTATTCAGTGGTCAATCATCAACTGCGGAAACAGTGAGATATTACTGATTTGAATGAAGTGAGTACTTCCACCTTTTAAACGTTATCCTTCGTGTCTATTTTGTATTTTTTTATGTATCCGCCAATGATTGTTCCAGTCTTCAAAGTCGAGTAATATTCGAGTTGCTGTTCGATAATGAGACGACTGAAAGAATTTATATGGAAATCTGTAGATTTATCAAACACTTTGGTCGGGATTCAACAGTACGGAACCTTCCTCTAACAAAAGTAATTCCATAAAAACTTTAAAACCCTCGAATCTCATGCAATGGCCGATCCATAGTTACTAGTTTCTTCATGGAAATGTACGCCTCAATGTGGTACAATAATTGTTTCGTTAAAAATTTACGATGGGTCCAGAGACTTGCATTCAGTGGGATAGACTAGAATGTTGATTTTGCGCGAGGGATTTCGCCAATACTGTACGTCTAGACTCGTGGCCGCCAAGACTACTTTGCCTGTCGCCGTGTCTAACGATCTCGAAAAAATTCTGAATAATTCTCTTATGAAGGTACTTCAATCTCATTCACGCTCGAATGCTCTGAAAATTAGCGGAGATGAACATCAAGAAGACTTTTTATACATCCGTTTGGTGAGTGAAAGAAGGAGAGATAATGCACAAAAAATCTTCAAGCATTTCCGTGTTGATGAACATAAACTGGATGTGTTTATACGTATGTTTATACTGTCAATACTGTTGACAATCAAGTCCAAATCTTTTTTGTCTTCGAATTGAATTAGACATTCCAACATTAGATATTGGAATTGCGAACACTGAACTATCGTTTATTATAATCAATGTTTCTCTAAGTCTCCCCTATGGAAAAAAGGATGTACTATTTGTTGGAATATTTCTCAAAAACAGTGGAGTATAAGTACATTTCAAGGTACAGTGAATATATTTATTAAAAACATATATCATATATGAATCTATTTGATTATTTCAATATTGAAATTATTTCACATATCAATCAATGATCAATGATTTCACATTATTTTGTATGAATGATTTTGACCACTATGTGCAGTAAAAAATTTTAATAATATTCCTTCGCTTTTAAGATAGGACACCCGGGTGACTGACCCGACATTTTCGAGTGTTTATTTTGTCGTTTTTTTTATCAGAAAGGAGTAAAGTGCAAGAACCCAAAGAACTTTCAATAAGTAAAAACAGTATGGTCTGGATAATCGAATAAAGACTGTAGAATAGAATGATATTTAATGAGGATTGAAATTGCCATGAGAAGCGTGACCTCCGAATCTTGCGAAAGTATCATGGAATCCCGTTTTATCTCATTAGATTTGTGTTCACCATCTTATGCAATTATTCGCGGCGAATACTGGTATTCGCTGACAATATTTACTGCGATCATATTTCGTTCTTTGTTCGGTTTTCAGTTACAATTCATGAATAAAGTTCATGAATGCCAGATTATTATATGCATAATAAAATCTATTTGATGTACAATAAACAACATGTTTGATGATTTGTGGAGAGTTTGTAAAGTTTGAATAGAAACCACAAGCATACGAATCAATTCAAGGACTTAAAAGATATATAAAATTGTGCAGAAGGGTGAAGAAAGAATGTATCAATTATCAATGTACATTTGCTGTCCATCCTGCAGAGTATTTTAGTCAATTTGGTAATCAAATCGAACATTTTTTATCCCTCTTCTATGTATTCTACACCTCTTTTCCATCTATTTCAATTTTCATATGATTTCTCTTGCAGTAGATGAATTTTTTATGTCCGGAGATTAATTCAATGCTCTGCTCTGCTTTTTTACGCGTATCTCATTCATGACTGAACTCATGTATTTCTTCCGATAACATGAAATGTTTGAGAGAAGAGATGATAATGAGAAAATACTTTATTTGAGGAAGACAAAATTTTGGTTTAGTTCAATGGGATATGTTAATATGTATGTGAGATAATCAACTAAAAGCATTTTGTTTTTCCACCGATAATTTTTAGCGTGAATCAAAATGTGCACGTATGAACGTGCGAGGAAATATTGATTGTTGATTTGAGATGAGTAACTTCTATTGAGTTGAATACATCAATAAAGGCTTTATAAGATGTTTAATGTGTTATAATAGATACACGGAGAAAAAAAATTCGCTGGGACGGCGAAATCTGATTTTGCTGAGTACCTTTTGCTGGACCAGGAAATTTTTCGATGTGACAGCAATCTATTCGCTATCACAGCAATATAGTATCGCTGTGTATAACAGCGACTTTTTAGCTGTGGCAGCAAAAAATGTTGACCTCTCCAGCAAAATTTATTTCCTATTCTGTATATGATACGATAATTTGCTGGAGGAACAAACATTTTTTGCTGTCACAGTCAAAAAATTGCCGCCGTGGCTAATAAGATTGCTGTGATAGCAAAGGGTTTGCTGTTAGAGCCAAAAATTCGCTGCTCTAGCAAAAGTAAAATTAGATTCCTCTGTCACAGCAAATTGCGTTTTTCTCCGTGTAATTTGCAGTATACGAGGGTGGATTGATAAGTTTCCGGCCTGACCAAGAGATGGCGCCACTAGGCCTACCTTGAGGTGGCGTTCTATAGTACCATCCTTAGATAGCTTGTAGCTATAGTTTCAGTCCGATCGCCATGTTAGTTTAGTTTTGAGAGCACGCTGACCAAGACGCCTCTGTGTTTTTCGTAAAAATGGAAAAGCTGGAAAATCGTGCTGTCATCAAATACTTTTATTTGAAGGGGTTAACGCCGAAGGAAATTAAAGAAGAGATGGACTCAACACTGGGGACATCCTCCCCATCATATTCAACCGTTAAGCAGTGGGTTTCCTCTGATGAGCCTCGCTCAGGACGCCCCATTGAGGTCACAACTCCAGATATGATCGAAGAAATCCATCAAATAGTGCTGAAAGATCACAGATTAAAAGTTCGTGAGATAGCTGAGACCTGTAAGATGTCATATGAACGTGTACAAAATATTTTGCACCAACATTTGTATATGGAAAAGCTCTGTGCAAGATGGGTGCCGCGTTTGCTAACAGTCGACCAAAAATTGATTCGAAAGAACATTTCTACCGCCAATTTGGCGTTGTATAAGCGTAATCCAAGCGAATTTTTGCGTCGATTCGTAACCGTTGACGAAACTTGGGTCCACCACTACACTCCTGAAACCAAAGAACAGTCTAAACAGTGGATTGGACCAGGGGAACCAACTCCAAAGAAGGCAAAAACAATTTTTTCGGCGAACAAGGTTATGGCTACTGTTTTTTGGGATGCAAGAGGTATTATATACATTGATTACCTTGAAAAGGGTAAAACTATCACTGGTCAATACTACGCAGACTTATCGCAACGTTTGAGCCACGAAGTGAAAATTAAACGACCTCATCTGGCGAAGAAAAAAAATCTTGTTTCATCACGATAACGCACCAGCGCACACGTCAATCGTTGCGATGGCTAAAATCAACGATCTGAAGTTTGAATTAATGCCGCACCCTCCCTACTCTCCAGACCTAGCCCCGAGTGACTATTATCTGTTTCCTAACCTCAAAAAATGGCTTGGCGGTAAGAGATTTGCGGACAATGAAGAAGTAATCGAAGCTGTAAATGGGTATTTTGAGGAGCTTGACGAATCAGTCTATAGAGATGGCATTACTAGACTAGAACACCGCTATGAGAAATGTATCAGCCTTGGAGGAGATTATGTTGAGAAATAAAAAAAAAAAAATTCTTAGAAACGTTGTTTTTCTTGGTCAGGCCGGAAACTTATCAATCCACCCTCGTATCCTTCAATCAAGGTTCACTTTCGTGAAGATTGTTCTCCTTTCAATCTATGTAATACCTCATATTACATTACACTAGGGATACCCTTTCGATACTTCTGCAACCGATGTTCTCATTTTGTATGCCGGAATTTCCATTAAAATGCAGCATAATGATAAGAGGAAAGTTAATTACAAAATCGGAGAACTGAAGTAGTAATCGAGGCGCCGTCCCACACAGTATTTCATGTTTAAGAGGAATTCAGGAAAATTCAGAAACAGGTCAATTATGCGTTGAACTTTCCACATGAATTAAAATACATCCAGGAAAATTCAGAGACAGATCATTTGAAAAAACAAAACCATGAATCAACCCCTGAAAAGAGATTAAAAGAAAATCAGAGAGAAAATAATCAGGATATTTTAGGGGAGTTAATGATAAATGAATTGAGAAAAAATTTTGGTTTCCAGAAAGATAGCAATTTAGAGAGATTCGAATTCCGATTTCAAGTTCTGAAGAACTCAACACGCTTTACAAATTTTTTGAGAAATTCAAAGGAATTTCAGGAAAATTTCAGATGATCAGAGAGATTCAGAGAGAGCTTTGAAATCCAAATAAATAGAATTCTGGAAGATTCAGACAGATTGAGAGGGATTCAAACGAAATCTGAGAGGGCTTTGAAATCTAAATAAGTGAAAGTTCGAGAGATTCAAACAGATTCAGAAAAATTCAGAGAGATTCAGACATATTCAGAGGAAACTTCGGAACCTGAGTAAGAATATTATATGAAAATTACTCACATATCTTTATGAATGTTTGTCAGTCGCTCTTCAGAAAAAGAAGAAGGAGAAGAAGAGTACTCCAATAAACATAAGAAATAATGAAAGTGTGTTGAATAAATGAAACGAATTATGTTCACTTCTTCATCATGAAATTGAATTCTGAGGAAAATTCTTTGATTGTTGCAATGCAAATACATGATATAAATTATCCGTTTAAACAGAGAGATTAGTTTCATGTTGCATTAAAGAACCAGAATACGAGAGACTTCTTAAAGAGTGCAAACGAAACGGTAGACAAGTTGATTACAAATGATAAAATACTTCTTTCTTTGTGTACATTCGAAACTCAAAGAGATTCGAAAGATTATACCTTTTGATTTGTATGCTAACGAAGCATGCAAAGTGTTTCATAAATGAACAGATTTTTATTTCAAATGTAAGCATGGACTTTGAACTTGAAGAATTTCATTTCAAAGTGCAATCTGAATTCGAAAACTTATTCCCCTTTTGAAGTACACCTTCTCCAAGGATTTTCAGGAAACGTGGGAGAAAACAGTGCGAGTCGAAGATACGTAATGAAAAAACGAAAAGCATAAGGATGGAATGTACGAGCAAAGTTTATGAGTTTATGAGAATTTGTTCTGCCGTTGAGAAGCGATCGGGGACAGGAGAAGAGGAGGGAAGAGGGAAAAAGCAGAAGAAGATGGAAGAACAAAATAAAAGGGCCCTCTCACTAACTATCCAACTACCGTCTTGTACCTTTTTCATTTACGCGCTGTTTACAACGCGCCGAGCATTACTTTTATCGTACCCACTACCGTCTCGACCACCTTTTTCTACTTTCGAATGAGTTCCCCGAGCGAATTCTCAGGAAAAGAAGACGATAAGGATGAGGAGGAAATAGAACAGAGAGAATTCTAATATGGTATCTGACATGGTTTCAGGTATTTACACTATTGAATGGGTTTAACTGATGGTGGAATCGATTTGTATATCGGATACAGAACATGGGTATCGATTTACTTGACAATGTGAAAGAATGTGCGTATATGCTCAAAATTCAACGGTTCTTTTTATAAATTGGAAAATGAAAAGACTATAACAGACTGATTTCAGTTACTTCATTTACATTCTGAAATGTTCAGAAATCAAATGAACAGTATTGGAACCACAATCCGTCAACTATAACAGTGTAAATACAGTCAGACATGAACATTTATATTCATGTGCTTCAAATCACTCAAAAAAGGCCCGATTACAAAAAAACATAAATATTCAGCCAAATGTTGAAAGAATGGTCATTTTATGGTAATTCGTCTCGTATATGGCTTCCAGGGACCATTACAGGGGGATATATGACCCATACAAGATTCATGTATCAAGAATATATGAGTTATATGAGAATAAATATTTCTGTCGCAGAAATATTTATTTGGACGGATTCAAATAAAAATTTCTTAGATACAAAGAACGATTTTCTTCTGTGAATATATGCTTTTACAATGTTTGTTCCCATACATGGTGAATTTCAGGGTCTTTATATGTGGAACATATATAAACTAAAGATAAGCGATCTTGAAAAAATCGATTCTGTCTTTTAGAAAATTTTTCGGATTTTTAATGTTTTTTATATAATCTCGATCGAAATTCTATACAAATTTTATATGAAATAATGGATTCTTTTCTCATCTCATTTCTTCAAAAATATATTTCCGGTCCCATGTGCAAAAATTGTGAAAACTTTATTCAACTTATTATATAATAATTCTCTATAGTTCCTATATACGAGTTTTATACAGTTATATATAAATTAAATATGATTCTGAAAAATTTTCTACATGGAATGGCTATAAAATCTGTGTGTGAAATTCTGATACGATCATTTCAATTAATTTTTCCAAGAAGGTCATATTTCTATCGCGCTCCCGCATTTTTCTACGCGAGAAAACTAATTAACGATATTCCGAAGTCACAAAAGCTCTTGAATTATCTTGGAAAACGAAAAAGAAAGTTTCGTATGCTCATTACATACCGATTTTAGTTCTTCTTCCTTTTCATTGTGATTTTGTATTTTTTCTTCTCTTATTTCCTTCCTGTCGTCGACAAACTTCTTTCCTCGAGGTAAAGGAAGACCTGACATTCTTGGTTATGAATGTGGTACGTGAGTATGACCTCTTTCCCTCTGTACATACCATTCCAATCCACTATGGCGAATACAAAAGCGAGTGGGCCATATACATATAATAACGCATTTGGTAGAGCTACACAGGAATCTTCTCTCTTTTCCGTAAGGAAATGTGATCATTGTATTTGTGCAGAGTTCTGGTATATTCATGTAAGCGTTTGAGGTTAGAACTGCAAGGAAGATCCACATTTCAATATATTCATCGCGGTATTTCAAAACGCTACCGAGAAATATTCAACCATGTACAGCAAGAAAAATCAAAATGTTTGAAAAGGATGAAGTCAAATTGTGCGAGGGTTAGGAAGTGTCCGATATTTTTCACAATTGCTCTTTCAATTCCTTCAGTAGAAATACAATGGAAATTCTGAATGTATTTGTTGTAATTTCTTCTAGTCTTCTTGAGAGCATGTTTCAAAATTAATTCTCGTGCACGCGTGCAAAGATTGGAAAAATCCTAATTCTTCTCGAAAGGAATGTTTCAGTTGAAGAATTCTACATTCAAGATTGGAATTCCAACTACAATTCCATGATAACATCGTAGCAATGAAGGATGACCTTTATCTTTTTTGCACGTATTTTTTTTCCCAAGGAAATAGAGTTTGAACTTTAATTGTTTCTCCGTTATATATTTTTTTCATTCCAATCGTTGGTTTCATCCGCCATCCTTTTTACTGAATAGTAGTACTGTTCTGAATTCATAACGGGTTATATATGTTAGAAATTTATGTCCCATATACGAATGAAACTGGAACATTTTTCACCTAATAGAAACGTTTTACCACCACGTGTATCAAAGTTTTTCCCACGGTTCTCCGCTCATTGTTTGTACTTCTGAAATATCTGTACTATGTACACCGGTCTATATTAATTGGTTGTCCTATAGACGTCGCAGCAGGTGCTGACTATTTATGTGAAAAAAACAATTTACAGTAGTTGGAAAATTCACTGAATCAGAGAATCGCCAGTATTGAATATAAAACAAAAATACATAGTTCCGTTACACTAACTTCGCTGTGTCCTCGGGAGAACTGGTTTAATATAATTGTATGAAATCAACTGCTTTCGTGTACCAGTATGTACGTGGTTATGATGAACATTTTCCGTATATTTTTCCACAGAATAGCATACATCGAATATCTTTTATTGGATGTTTCTCGCATCACATTGAAATTTTGCAAAACCCCTAACAGCAAAACGCTGAGCAAATATGCAGCTAATTGTTGAAAATGTACAACAACCATTTGAAGCAATTTGCAGGGACGTTGCGTCGCCAAATGCGCAAAAATGTGCTGTGAATCTGGGATCTTAGCTTGAATTGTTATCGTGTTGCTGAGAAGTTGCTCGGTTTCATGGAACTCTCAATCACACGCGTAGAAAATTCCCAGCAACTTTGCGTGAACCTGATAAACAACGTGAGAGCAACGGTTGCGCAGCAACTCTTGTTGTATGGGACACTCCTATAGTAAAATTCAACTCAATTTTGAGCAAAATGCTTCAATTTTCTCCGATCTTTTCAACCCTTCTCGATACTTAGTCCATATATGAGACGATGTTTTTGATGCGCTTGTAATTGTGGAATATGAATTAATCATTTGCAGTACACTGAGAGAAGAGTTTATTTGTATTCAATAAAGCTTACTTTGGATACGACGAAATAAATATTTTTTCCACGTACACTTGGCTTAATAACTATAAATGAAGTTTATTAACTATTACAAAACTTCATACGACATTTTTTCACTGTTATTAAACCTTATCTGAGAATAGTGAGTCATGTTTGTATGTAATAAATATTTATTTCGCCGTATCCAAAACAAGATTTATTAAATACAAATAAACTCTTCTCTCAGTGTAGCTTGCTCCCTGATAAAATTCTAGTAAATGCGAAAAATCGTGCCAATTGAGTTAATTCGCCTCTGAAGTATCGTAAAAGGTCTTAGAACACATCACCTCAAATGTAGGCTGGTGTCGGCTGGTTTTGAATGAATATATATGGGGCTATGTTCACTACAGATTGTTGTAATGAACTTAGAAGAGTACCAGGGGAGACTAGGTATGATTGAAAGACGGGGTCGGCTCGATATGTGACGTAGTAAATTATATTACGTTGAATTTTGATTTGTAGGCACATAAAATTCAAATTCAGCGATGGAAATGACTGAAATTGCTAATCCTCACAGTGATTCACAAAAATACTACGTGGCATTACATTGTCTAATACGTCACATCACATAATCAACGAATGACATAGCTTATTCTACTGGAGAAAAATATTAGAAACCTTTATTGCTATATCAAATAGTGAACTCTGTTATGTCCCAAAGAAGCCCTTTTCTGCGTGTGCGAATAACTAAGGATTAGCTCACGGTTGTTAGCTAATCGTTAGTTATCCGCAATGTTTGATTCAACCCCCTGTTTCAACCGTATTCAGTGTCCCCTACACGAATGAAAATGGTTTGTAACTGAAACACCTACGAAAAATTCGTTCTACTAGCAAGAATAATCATCAGCTGATATCTCCAACAGCTAATTAGCTGTCTTAACGTCTTAAGACGTCAGTTCTATCGGCAAACTGCACTGAGAGCCCAATTTCTTGGACTGAAAGAAAACTTTCTTTGCTCTCATTCTGATAAATATTTTCTTCAATGGAAGAAATTTGCACCAGATTGAAACGTCAAATTCTCAAATTCGAACAGAAATATATTCTTTCTTGAATTTGAAGAATGTAATTCCAATTCAATGAAAGATTTCTCCATTCAAATGAATTATTTTTTCCATCGGAAACAAGATTTCTCAGAATGAGGGCAAATAAATTTTCTTCAAGTCTAAGAAATTGGGTTCTCAGCGTGTTTTATATCAGCAAAAACTTCAGTTATGTCAACAATTTTTTTTTGTAGGTGCTACACTAACAAATAAGTCTGATGCTATGTCAGCGATACTTTTTTCTCCGTGCAGCATCGTGCAATGGTACGAGCTGATAATTTGTTCCGTATTATTCGAAAATGATCCAATAACATCAAAATATCACTCTATGTAGCAATTTCTGGTGCAATAAAAAAGATTTGGCTGGTATAACGTCTGATAGTATTACCTTAATCGATTATTACCTCATTGATATCAATAATCATCGCAGAATTATTATTTATGTGGGAATGTCAGATACCTAACAGGGATTAGATTAATGTGATAACATTCGATAGCTCCACATGATTCTGGTGTATTGATTTTTATTTAATATTACATTAATATTAATAATAATACAATATCACGGAATATTGATGTATGAAAATTCCCGAGACAAAGTTGAACCAGTAGATATAATAATTTCGAAATGTAGAGTTCGAATAATTCGAAATATACGTGAAACAGGAAACTGATGTCCATTTTCATTGAGAGAGCATCTTGTTTACTTTGTAACTTACACCAGTTCGCGTACTGATGTGCGTTTTTATTTAGTATTATAATTATGGAAGAATGAACGGATTAAATAATGAAAATTCACCTTTCGAAACATTAACTGAACCTGCCTAAGGGACAACGTGAAATATTTTGTTTAGCTTTTTAAACTGACCATGCATCAAGTGGAGAAAAAAACATGGAACCTACATTGCAGTAATTTCTCCTGCAGAAAGTGCACTTTCATGGAATAAGCTCTTTTGTGCGGAGCGCTAAAATGAAAAATTATATAATCTCCCTCAATGCTGACCAGTGAACGTAGTGCATGCTCACATAGAATATCATGTCTCTGGTGCATGCATTCCATTGTGAATTACGGAGAAAGTAATATTTTTGTATTAAGAATACTGAAATTTTGTTATTGCAATGAGGAAACTCTTATGGAAACATTCTCAACTTCGTCGATGAAATCGCTTAATTACGTTTAGGTTGGGAAGAACAGTGAATGAATATTCTCAATATCTATTTCAGGATACCGCGAGGAAACATTTTGGGAAGAAATAAATATCAATTTGAAAAATTCAACAGGGTTCGGAAAAATTCCGGTGAAATTCAATACTTGAATTTTGTGGAAGTATGTTGACTGGATGTTGAATTGATGTTTGTCGAAGTCCACCGAATTTTCTGGACTTTTATGCGCTCTCTTCAAACACATGCTCTGAACCACTCCTGAACTAATTACATGCCCCTTTTTCCATTGGTAGATGTAGATGACAACAAATTTATCAGTTATACGTGGTTTGAAAAAAAAATCTAGTTCTTCAAGTTGTCATAACATATTCTTGTTTCAATTCCAGCGAATGTGAAGATTCTACAAATTTATGTGAACGAACAAGGTGCATCCCTTGCGGTTATCGGGTTCAATAGTGACGCTTAATCGCAAGTTCGTGGTTGTTTTCATTTCATTCACACCACACACAGACAAACAAAACGAATAGATTTTCTCTTTCATACGACAACAGGATAAATTGGGGCGAATTAATGAATCTTTGTACCTTGAATTGTCTCGACTCAATCTCTATCTTGTTTTTACACATGACTATGTTTTTTGAGGTGAACATGATTTTCAAAGATTGTATCCGGATTGAACATTAGAATGCATGAACTGTGAGGAATAATTATGAAATTTGTCTCCAAAAAATGGTGGCAACAGAAATCCTCCATAAGGTGGACTTTTTTCCCATGATTTAGTGGAATTTCCTCTCACTCTCTGGAGGATTTGATACCCTAAAATCGGAATAGTCCCTCAAAATCGAGAGAAAGTCTCGTATTATTTATGAAAACGAAATTCCCTCACGATCAGGAGATGGAATCTACTATCGAAGGGAGAAAAACTCCTCACTTTTTTTTGACTGTGTAGTATTCATAAACGTCACTCATAGATATTGATATAATTAATGATGTAATGAAAAATGAAAGTCCAAAAGGATTTTTCAGGGTTTGCAGACAAACAATCATAATCATAATATCTTGTAATTTATATACTTAAAACAACATTATTTTGTCCTAATACGATTTGTTTGATGGTCAAACGTTGGGTTTTTGTCTTCGTGAAAAATAAGTTCACATCAAATTCAGACAACTCAAAGACAACAAAAACAGCATATTGTTTGGAATCTGTTATTATTACTCTTCATTAAAAAAAAGTTTATAAATTCTGAAACCATTTTCTGAGAAAGTTGCCCTAGTAGAAATATTGATGGACCAAACATTTGGTTACTATAATACAATTGATCGAATCGTTATTTCAACCGAACGTATTGTTAGTTTAGATTGATTAGTTTAGTTCTTATGGTTGCGCAATTCGGTCAGTCTATATTTCACTATTTGCATAATGATTAGCACTACTCTTTTTTTATCGTGCAATGCATGAAAAGATTTTTGATATATTTTATCATAAGGATACATTTGGGGCTGTCTCGAACATGTTTCGATCAATCTCTACCTGACTCGGATCGGTTTTTGTCATGGAAAATGCAAACAATATCTACCAAACCTTTTGCCCGTGTCTAAGCGGTTCTTTTAAATCCGGTTAGGATTCGTTGGAAAAATTAAATAGGTGCATATGCGTTTACAAGTTAAATACTTATATCAACGAACTAGTTGGAACAATTAACTAGTCAGTTGAAATAAGTATTTAACTTGTAAGCGCATATGCACCCAAGGGCGTGCCGAGCTTTTTCTCTGTTTCTCTCTTCGTCCGTTCAAACATGCAAGTTAAGAAAGGATCGAGGGAAAGGTAGCTGCCTCCCTCTTCGATCCTTTCTCAACCTGCATGTTCAAACGCACGGAGATAGAGAGAGGGAGATACAGAGAAAATGCTCGGTACGTCCGTGTATGTACCCATTCAATTAGTTGTTTCAACTACCCTTTTTTTCCATGCAAATATCAAGCAGAATTGGTTGCAAAATTTGACCGATCGAAACTGATCAAAGTCAGGCAGAAATTAGTCTCTAAAAAATCCTCATTGGCATTTCAAGCAATAAGAGTGAAAGATTAATCATATGATCTACAAATTCATGACAACTGTTCACTCATCGGTAGAGTTATTTCACATCAATAACGTCCCCAAAGATTAAAATCGAACAACCTTCGGAAAATGCTTCCACATTCTAGTTTTTGAATACAAATTGACACTTACGTTTGAAAATGACACAGGAAACTTTTGCTAATCCCAAAGGTCATTTGTATTGTTCAGTACACAATTAATAGTTCCCTTCATATATATTTGTATTGAAATCAGATATATATATCTATATATATATGAGATTTTACCTGTTTGTTCTCTTTCGTTTCATTTGTATCGCCTTCGGCAAGTGAGACTACAAGGGAGATAGAATAGAATTCGAACACGTTACATCGTCGAGAGTATAGATCTTCGGTCCTCTGGTGGCTATTGTACATCGTGCCCAACATATATATACATCCGTGTATACCAGAGACAGCAAAAAGAGAGGAAAGGGGTATGCAGAGAACGAACAATAAATCCTACGGCCACTGGTAGTACTACTCTGAAAACGTTGGTTCGATAATTTGAAACTCTACCGTCGTTGGTGTACCGACGAAATAATTCCAATTCCAGCAATACTTCGGTTGATCTATGTTCAAATGAATAGGCCCGAGAATGAATGTGGAAATATTCGTAGGTAAAATTTTCTTATATAATTTCTTAATGCGCGGGTAGATTTATTGAATCAGTTTTGGAAGCGTTAATTACAAGTGCCTTTATGAGTTTCAATTTGGTTTCATCAGTTTTCACGACTGTGTTGATCTGTGTATTAGAAACAGTGTCTGGAAGACTAGATGAGATTCTATAAGGCTTATGATATTTGATGGAGTTCAATGAGGCACTTATAACTTTCTAAAAAAGTTTATGCAGTTTGATATGTGTATTTGAAACAGGATCGATGAGGTTTCATCGAGATTCTTCAGGATAACAAGATGTGTGCAGTATTAAGAATATCGTTAGGTGATGTTCTTGGAGTTTGAATCGTTTATAGAAACGAAACGAAAAGTCAAACTCATCAAATCTGATGAATCGTTGTTATTTATCTTCTGGAATGAATTATTTGTAATTTTTTGCAACTAAAAATATCGATCAAAGAATTTATTGCAAGATTTTGGGTCCTTAACACACGGAAAAAAGAAAACAGCAATGGTTACTGTGAATCGCAGTAATTCATTGAAAAAACATGAAAAATCAAATTCACGCCGTCCATTACTGCGTCTCCAGAGTGACCAACTATGCATAATTTATGCACTTTTTCCGTTAGATCAACCGATCACAGTGTTTTATTAAAAAGAATAACCAATGAGAAAAGTTGAGAAATTTGAGAATTGGTCACCGTGTGCGTCTCCCAGTAACCGTCAATGTCCAAGCAGCATTGACGAATTTCACTGCAGTACACATCACTGTGATCGCGCTAACCTCTATCATCCTAGCGTGTTTTCATTTGTTCTTCAACTGATTGCTGTTATGGACAGTAACCAGTGCTGTTTTCTCCTTTCCGTGCAGCTGATTACTAATTCAGCGGTGTTTGATTACTAGGATTCGTTACAATAAACGATTCAAACTTCAGTAACATCGTTAGATGAAGCGATGAGATATCCTTTCAATTCTGATGAACGAACGAAATCATAGAAGTAAACACGGAGAGAAAAGTATTGCTGGCATAACAAGCAGGTCTGTTACTATAGCGCCTACAAGAAAAATTAGCTGTAAGAACAAGAAAAATGATTGACACAACTGAACTTTTTTACTGACATAAACACATTTGTTAATAGAACTAACGTCTTAGCTGCTGTAGTGAATATTTTTGCAAAGACAACAAATTTCTTTGCAGGCGCTATAGTAGCAAACCATTTTTTCTCCGTGAAGTGTGAATAAATGTGTTATATCTATTATTGAATATATTTTTCTTTGACCCGAGTCCTCCACGTGAAGTTATAATGTTATTGTTGAGTGATCACCCTACAAACAAGACTGCAGGTGTTTCAAAGAGTTAGTAATGGCTCTTCACCGGCATCACAAGATCATCAGTGGTCCATTGAAGCGCCAGCAATTGCTTGTATAGGGAATCAAGTAGCGATTGGAAAAGTCTATTTCCATTAGATTCTTTTTGATATTCTCTATTTTTTCATTTAATTCTCCAACAGTTTGTTCTTGTGAATTTTGTGGAGACTCTTTGATAAACCAAAAAAGCACTCTCTAAAATTGTTAGAGTGAGATTTCACTCTTCAGCCAGCCAAAAGTGAGCCTGTCGAGATTTTGAGTGAGATTTCTACTCTTTTAGAGTGATATTCTAAGGTTCGAGGCTAGAAACTCACAGCCACAGGAATCACTCGAACACAAGTGACCCAGTACGCGTTGAAAGGGCTAAAGTTGTAGAGGAACTGAAGAAATCAAAGCAGTCAGCCAGTCAACCTGGAAAGCAACTAATCCTTTCGATCAGATATTCAACGGATATCAAAAGGGGTTATATTTTGTGGATGGTCGGTCGTAATACGAATGTAATGTCATTGCTGAAACCATTCACCGGTGCATCGTAAGAGTATTACATTAGCGTGTAACGTTTCAATAATATGATAGCAAATCACTATTATAATTCAAAATTGGTAATGTGCTTGATCGATGGCTTGGAACATCCATTAATTCTGCGATTCCCATGTATGAAAGTGCATTAGAAATGCATGATAGAAAACCTATTTGATGTACGAGCATTCCATACTTGCGGACTTGTAAATATATAAAGGTGCGAGTTTTCGGTGAAATCATATCGTGATAACGTATGTTATAATTAACACAGTGTTTCAAGGTTTTAATCAAGAGACATTGCTGCAAACTAACAATTTTATTGCATCAGAAAATGACGTGTCTATGAATATGTATTGAGAAGAGGAAAATGAACGCATGATTTTTATGATTTTTTTGAGTGTTATCACAGTTGAATGCATAGAATCAACGATAGTAGGGGGAAATATTGGACAAGTGGCAAATTTTGAGTTGGGTGGGAAGTACTGAACGTAAATTTATATTCACAACAATGGACTATCAGGGGGGTTTGTAGAATTTTTAAAAAATTTTGTGTAGGATGTAGTTCCAGTGAATGTATATATTTATCATGATGAATGGATTACTTTTGATAAAGTTTAAATATCCGAAACTACTCGACCCAACCTAATTTTTTTTTTCCTTTTTCAATGACGTTGGCCTCCCCGGGGGATGATTGCGGGACTTCCGGGGGGATATTCTCGATACCTGTCCTTGATATCCTTTTTGTTCATCCTTGGTAGTATCTGCTCCCTTTACGCGGTGGGGAGGATAAGTATCTCAGATTTGGGTCTCTTTTTCGGGTGGAATAAACTACTCGGGAGTGAGAATACAAACTGAGAGAAACTAAATCATCTCAACGCCAGGAACATCGGCAAAAACGGAGGGAAAGCAAGGGGAAACTACCTTCCTTGACATCTTTTAATATTCCCGAGGAAATGAAATCTTTTTCCAAACCTAGAATTTTGAAATGATAATTTATTACTGACGTTGGACACTAATATCAATCAGTGTAGAAAAAAACTCAAACTATGAATAAAATTATTGAAATTGAGTGGGAAATGGAATTTCGCATGAAAGTTATGACGAGAACCTACAAACAATGATTTCTGGCGTTTCAATGGGCTGCTGATGCAATCACCAGGGAAGAGCCTTTATTGGCCCTTTGAAATGCATGCAGCCGTGTTTGCTCAGAGCGATATTGGTTTCCCTTTTATTCTGATCCAGATGATTTTTTATATATACACGGAGAATAAACAAAGGACCCCGCACCAGAACTAAGTATGGAGAAAAAAGTATCGGCCAAAATGCCTGGGGTGTGGATATGTTCTAGTTCTAGATGTCCTGAATAAAGTATGTCATGGGCAAAACCGTTTCCCACGCGTAGTTCAGCTGCCCCAGGCTTCGAAAGAAGAGATTGTCAGTTCCACTGAGAAGATGATTATCGAGATATGAGATTCAGGAGTTTCCCCTTCTTCCGAAGCCTGAACTACGCATAGTAAACTAGAACTACAACATATCTCAACCCCAGCCATTTTGGCTGAGACTCTCTTTCCCATGGTTCTGGTACAAGATCCTTCGCCATGGAAGCGAAATCTAGTTTTGCTGAGTCCCCTTTGTTGGAGCAGCGAACTTTTTGCTACAACAGGAAATTATTTGTAAAGATATTGGGATGATTTGTTATCACAGCTATCTTGTTAGCGACAACAGCGATTTTTTAGCTGTGACAGCAAAAAATGTTTGCTCCTCCAATAAATTCTGGTATCATATACAGAAAAGGAAACAAATTTGCTGATTTGCTGTATCCAGCAATATCATATTTTGCTGTCGCATCGAATTTTCTTTCTCCGTGTAGTGTTATTGCAATTTTCATTTCGAAATTTTTATCTGAATTGATATCATAAATATTGAAAAATTATTCACGTTTCGAAATGTACTATGGAACATATTCTTATTCACAAAAACTTTCTAACAATTCAGAAGTGATATCACAATTGCAAGGATTTTGAAATCGGAACAACAATGAAGATTTTTCCTATTGGCTTTCATTGCGTCTTGTACGGCCTCTTTTCAAAAGGGCTGTTCGCTTCCTCTTTTCAATTCGCGATGTCTGTTATTTACATCCATTCTTCTAAATTCAAGGAAACACCGAACGAGAAGACGTATACCTTGTGCATTGAGATAACAAAACACGATCAAAGAAAACCCCTTTTGAATGTAAAATAGAAAAAAGGTAATTCGGGAAAGAACACAAATGTCATGCCTCAGTGAATAAAGATAGTGCGTTTCTGGGGATTTGAATAGCAAATGAAAGCCAAAAAGTTCTGAGATTACAACTGACCCAGCCGTTATTGTAATGTCTCGAATGTGAATTGAGAAAGATGGGCATTCAGTTAGAGATTCTCTCGAGAATAATCTTGAAGGGAGATTCCCATCTCGCTCCTTTTGCGCGGTGGTCCAATGGTATTCCCTGGTTAAAGAAATCCATAGAATCTGACGAAATGAAATTCAATGCGATTTGGTCAGAACATTGTATACGATTCAACCAGATTTCCAGCGATCCCCGCTGAAGTAATCCATCATACAAGCGTATCAACTGAACAACCATTTTCTCGGCTAGGATACTCTGAACTGGAATCATGAAGGAGTGTGGAATTTTCAGGAATCAATTTTTAATCCTTCATCTATCGCGCTACATCGCCTAAATTCCGTATTTCAAAGAAACATTCTTTTCTCAGTCGGTAATACAAACTTTTTCTTTCAGCATTCAAAATTCGGGCGATGTAGAGGGATAGATAAGGGATTGGAGATCGATTCCTGGAAATTCCATACTTCTTCATGAATTCAGTTCAGAATATTCTTGTCGAGAAAATGTTTACTCAATCGGTAAGCTTGTATGACGGGTTGCATCAGCGGGGATCACTGGTATCCCTTTAAGGGGTTACTAGCGAGTACCATCCAAGCACGTTGGGGAGAAAAAGACACGCCTATGCGATAGAAAGAGAGATTCAATGCTGCCGCTAGTATCCCTTTAAGCTGCCGTAGAGCTCATCAAGATGCGCCGAGCTTATAGGTTACCACAAGAAGAAAAAAAGTGACTGAAAAATGACTACATTTGCACTAAATCAGCAAGATATGAAAAAATTTTCGAATTTATATATAATTATATATCAATTTGAAAATTATTTCACATGGGCAGTGTCTGACAATAACAGTGGTATTTCCACTTATCTTGTCATCAATTCACTAGGAATGTAACAATATTTGAAACATTTTTTTTCTTTGAGCAAGGAAATTATGGAGGATAAAAATTCTGGAAAGAATCGATGCTTTTTTGTTGAAATAATATCTAGTTCTCATCAATATTGTATGGAAAATCTATGAAAACAAGATTTTTTTTCTATAATAAAGACGCGATATAATGGAGAACCCACATCGATAGAATGTATAAAGTCTGTATGAAAACATTTTTTATGAACAACATGCGGAAGGTTTTTATTTAATCTTTCGCCTAGGGTATGTTGTCGAATCCAACTGATTCAATTGTCTTGAGAACATCGGATATATCATGTTGTATCGAAAGATAGTTTGATGGCATGGGGAATCGATGAAGAACAATCATATTCGATGTTTCGGTTATTATTGATTACAAAATTTCAAACGTAATTGATCGTTGACATTGAAGTCACAATCACAATGGGTGTTCTGAGAAGGGTTTAAATCGCTTCTAAAATACCTCCGAACAATAAAATTTGTTGACAGCTTCAGATTGAAATTTCCACTTCACCAAATTTCCGTCCCAACCGTAATGTAACTATAACGAGAAATCGATAGGAAACAAGGGAGAAATTAAATTTTCTGCACAACTCGAAGTAAATGGATCGTCAAATAAGTACAACGTACCATTATGAGAATTACGAATGGATATTGAATATTTTCGTGGTGTTATTTAATATTTCATCTTCTATCAATCGCTTGTGTTACGCAATTTGAAATTGAATTCATATTTGTAGAGTGTTTTACAAATGCTGTTGTGATCCAAACACGGGAATGCTCTCAAATTCAATTTTCATTTATTTATTGTCACATATTTGTTGAGCAATTTTTCACCTCTTAACAACAAAATAAGGACGATGGAAAAAATATTGAACAGTATCAAAGTGCTATTGACTTCCGTTTGTTATTTAATCAGAATAAATACCAGCACGATGCGTTGATTATAAATCGATTCAGGGTGGAATAAATTCAGCTTACGCTTGAATCCAACGTAAGCTTGTCGAAGAGAGAATAAAAAATGTATATACCTCCGTGTATGACTACGGCCACACGAAAATGGAATATTTTCATTCGAGTGAAACTCATGTAACTGAATTGGCGTTTCATGCGTGAAAGCCTATCGGAATAATCATTCCACTCCTGTTTCTATTTCAACTGTCTGAGTTTTCCGATGATATCTAGTGCTTGTATGTGATTTAGTCGATAAAATATGGCATATTGTCAACTTTTTGTGAGTCTCTTCTAACGTTTACGAACAAACAAAAATGCTCGAGCGTATGAATGTACCATTATATTCCGTATTCATCTTCGATGCCAAACATATACGTCGATTATGCAAATCGCTTGGATTTCATTTAATGTTCATGGTGGGAATGGGTGTTCGTATTGTATTATGACGATGAACTTTTATAATATTTTCAGGTACGGAGATATCAGATTTTATGTTCCACGTATCTCATTGAAAATACAAATTCTTTTAATTCAGTACGGCTTTTGATACAGTTGAAATGATGGCGAAAGTCGCGCGACTGCTGTCAGCGACAGTTTCCAGAAATACATTAGACCAGATGTTGGCAAGGCTTCTTGAATTATACTTCTGTGAGTTAATCAATATGATGAACTATGCTTGAAGTTTGGAATTTCGATTTTCATCACTGATTCTCTGAGAAGTTGTTCGAATATTCAGTATCAGCCACAATTTTATACATACGTGTAATATCCAACTTTATAAATACATGTTTGCAACAAATTTTTATCGAGGCCTGCTCTGTAAATCTGAATCAGTGAATTTCACTGGCGAGTCAGTGCTGAGTCTGCCACTGATTCAACCAGTACCAGACTTAGCCCTCATTCACCAATAGAATTCAATGATTCTCAGTACTTTTTACTGATTTGGATTTACAGAGTAGTTTCTTGAGTGAGGCGGCTGAATTAGGAGGTTCGAAAAAAATATTTATTTGAGATTTTTTTTAGTTACGAACAAAATAATTAAATGAAACGAACTTTCTTGAATATTTTCATGTATGTTTCAAGACCATAAACAATTTTTCCTAACGTGAAATGATCAGATATACAAAGTTATGTCTATATTTGTTGAGTGTCTTGCAAATGAAGTCCTCTATCGGTGTGCAAGATTGCAGTCGTATTCCTTATCCAAAACAGAAAAACCAAGAAAAATTTCAATTTTCATACATTTTTCTTCTATGTTCGCCAAAAAAACCTGAAGAAATAGTGAAATCCAAAATTCACTCGAGGTTTGGAAGAAAGGGTTTGGAGAAAAGAAATTACTTAAACTCGCTATAAAAATTGTTCAAAACTAATTCTTCAAAAATTTTCATCGTTCACAGAGAAGAGGATACAATAATGAAGGTTCTTCAGTTCGTTCCAACTGAACGTTTAGTTGTTTTGCAATCTTGCACAGCACTTAATAATAATTGTGGAAATGGAAACTGAAGAAAACGCGCTCTATCTCATATCTATCACTCTTCTTCTTAGTCTTCTCAATTTACCCAGACAGCAGAGTGCTAGAAAAGTTCGCGACAACTTCCCAACAACATGGAGCAACTGTTGTTGGGAAGTTGCTAGGAGGTTGCGTCGCCAGATGTGCAACAATCTTGAAAGTTGTTGTCATGATGCTGCGAAGATGTTTGGATAGATGGAACTATGCCACGGGAGATCAAATAATTCTCCAACAACAAAACAAAAATTGGTGCAGCAACACTGAAGCAACAATTGCACTGCAAATTTTGCTATCAGGGTAAACTCCCTCCCTAATATAATTATCCATACACGAGGAGGATTGTTTCGTATTGTTATTTTCATAGCATTCCAAGTATTTTGAAAGATCTTCCTCAAATAATGAATCTCTGTATGGAATAGAGAAGATATTTTATGAGCATGATATCGATTTATAACAGTTAAAATTCATTGTATGTCTCAGACTAATATTTTTTGTTTTCCAGTTGATCAACGTGTACCAACAGTGTATTTTTCTCCCACCCTTCTGAGCCACAAGAGCGTATGTGGAGGAACATCATGATAAGTGAAAGAATGAGATCAAGATTTTTTCTTATATACACCTTTTTCGCTTAGGAGTGCAATTTGGTTCTTGAACGGTGTATGTATATTACCGTAGCAATACCATTCATGTTCAAACAATCCACGCAGCATAGTTTCTGATTATGTTTGTTATTTCTCCAAAGAATTTAGAAACAGATTATGAAATCGGCGAATGAAAGGTGGATCGCCAAAGAAGGAATTCTGAAGCACTGCAGACGCTTCATTTTTTGAGCAAACATTTCCCCTGCGTACGATGCCTCTCCGGCGATTTACCTTTCATCCCCCTTCTTTCCACTGATCACCTTTATTCTCTGAAATTTTTCAAACACCCAAGTTCATCGAAGATGTGCCATGTGAGAAGGAATTCTGCAAGAACAGCACAAGTCCCACTATAAATTTCACATGGATCTGATTTACGTGAGAACTGAACTTCTGTTGATTTGATATCGACTGTTACGAAATTCACATCAAGTTCTTTTCCGTGTAATAGATGTTCTATATTGACAAGATTATAAAGTTGGGAATCGATAATTTCCTTGAATACTGATCAAGTGTTTGAAATTCGTGAGGTTTTTCCATTATTAACATTATGTCGTGGCTCAAATTTTTCAAGGCTCGTGCTAAGTTTCTGGTTATATTGAGGTTTCAGTAGAAATTCAACGAATGTCTGAATTGATTTTTCTTGTTTGCAGTAACTCTACACGAGTGAAAGGAAACACTGCTAGTTATTAGGAACGATAGCAGTTGGATATAAAAAAAATGAAAATACAGTTGGATAGTAGAGATTCGCGTGATTGTAGGAATGAGGATTGAATTGAAATTCGTTAAAGCTGGCGGGACTGTATGAAATGAATTTTATTTCATGTAGATTATTGTTATCTGTATCACTGATGATTTCTTTATGTTTCCCTTGTAGCTTTTGAATACTGTATATAGACTAAAATATTCCTACTTGAGAAATATCTGATTTAAGCTCATACATGATTAATACACGAAGAAAATTAAATAATAAACATTGCGATGTGAACATGCCGCTGTTTGAGTTGCTATCACGAAAAATCGCATAAAACGTAAGTATCACTTGTTTTCAAAGTATCCGCTGCCTAAAGAATCTCATTCAACCGATTGATTCTCATTGATTCCGAAGCGGAAAACCGATGCAAGCTCATTAAAAATTGATTCTGAATGGATTTGAATCAGTTTTCTGCATCGAAATCGATGAGATTCTTCAAGCAGGGTTCAGCATCACGAAACATCGTCATCGTTACGATGTATTCTTCTTTGGAAATTTCACATAGGCACCATTACTATCTAATTTTCTCCGTGTATATGCATACTGGAAAACTTACAATAAAAGAGGCTTTCTTTTATAATTACACTTCGAAATTACGTCTGTGTATGATCTGAGTGCACGATTATGAGACACAGTATTGGATTCCATCACCTTTGATAATCATATTTTCACTTCGGATGGCGAAAACACAGTATTTCTGAATAAAATCCTATATACGTAACTTCATAATAAACGTGTGCGTCAGTGATGGGCGATCTTGGTAGAATCGATTTTTTAAAATCAAATTTTTATCAAATTTCAGTCGAGATTATATGGAAGTCGATAAAAGCTTGATAATTTTTTTATGGGAAAGAATAGGTCCTCTCCAGATCGGCGATCTCTAGTGCGCGATCAATTTGTCAAGATAACTAGGAACTAAGAATTAGGAATTTTTCTGCCCGTGATATTGATTAAACATGGATAAAGGGAATTTCAAAATTTGATATCATTGTTGTACATCCATAATAGTATTTCGCATGCAAATACACGCGATTCATATGCAAATGCAACCATGAGATTGTTAACAAAATTGGATTCTTGTATGTCGTTTTTCTCGACTGACCTACACGTCATTACACTCATACGTGTGATTGCTATTCGTGTGGATTTCACGATCCACGGTATATTCTAATGGGGAAAATATTTGATTGTCATAGCTGTTAGGTTGGATTTAACATAGCTTAGCAAATTCTTTTGTCTCAACACTCCGTGTAATCCTTTCATAAATCTTTCCTTCAGAATTTAACACTGAGAAAACGTTTGTTTCGGCGAAACAAAATTTTGGTTGAAATGAACGCAAAGGAACTTTTTGGTTGGCTGGAATAAAATTTGTTTGGGATAAACAAAATTTATTTGTCTGTATTAAAGCCTTGATTATTGTGAATCAAATTTTGTTCACCCCAAATAAATTTTATTTCAACCAACCAAAAAGTTTATTTGCGTTCATTTCAAGCAAAATTTTGTTTGGCTGGAACGAACTCTGAATTTAGTGAGACAATATTCACATACACGGAGAAAAATAATGTAGTAAAATAGTATTATTTCGTCAAATGTCGTCACAATTACCGGACGGTCTCAGGGGATTTCTTACAGAATGTAGTAAAAATTATTGCAGTTGTAGTATTTTATTTCACATTTGAGAAGTACTTCTCAAGACATTAGACATATAGTACTAATTCACTAGAAAATGTTGTAATTTTTATTGTATTATTTTTCTCCGTTTAGCAGAATTCTACAAAGCAACGATTCTTCTCGACTCATTGGAGATTTCAAGAACAATTATCGAAATGTCAGTGTAGTAGAGTGTGAATCAAGAATAAAATGACAGCTTCTGAAATCTATCATTTCAAGGATTCTATTTTCACTCTCTGGGATAATATTTGAGGATTTTTCTGATGATCGGTAACCCCAAGGGCACAAAAGTGCAGAAACGGACATTTCCAGGTACATGGTACTTTCAACGTCCCACGAATATTCACAGAACGTGACCATGTCTGTTCATCCGTTTTTGTTCTCTTGGGGATTGGTTTCGGAACCAGAATTTCAAAATTCAGGTGGCAAATCCAACGTGGCAGATAAAATTTCATAAATTCCCCAATTCCCAGCAGAATCAGTATCCAGGTGGTTGAATCGAAACCTCAAAATGTGAAACGATAAGTTCAACACGAGTAACCAAAATTCTTAAAATTCTTGGATATTTCTGATCCAATATAAAATATTGAACAGTTATCAAGAATTTGTCTAAAGAATCACCCGAGTGGAGAAATTCAGAAATTTATGTATAAGTTGTATATAATTTTGGAAATTTTTCTACTTGGGAATGTTTTTTGTTTTCATTATCGGAATACTATATTGAAAAATGTTGCTGATGTTTGAATCGCTTATTGAAACTAATTAGTGATTGATTGACGATATACTCAACTGTTAAACATCAAAAATTTTGCATTATTTCTTTAAACGGTGTTTTAAGTTCCAAAAAAATAATTTCATCCTCATTGATCTAATCATTCATCAGATTTTGAGGGTTGAATTTTGATTCCGTTTCTATAAACGATTCAAACTTCAGCAACATATCAACGGGGTGTAATGCTTCCTGGTACTCTGTGTGCAATACTCATTGAATTAGATAAAAAAATTCACATTGAAATTGGTTGATTTGATTTGTTTTTCGCTACACTGAGAAAAAAATTTCCCCCAACCAAATAAATAGTTCATTCATCCTCTTTCCATAAAATATCTCTCAGGATTGATGAAATATTTAATCGAATCAAATAATGAGATGCTTGCCCCAAATAAATTGGCCTTCTAAATAAATAATTAATTCATCACAAGTAATCAGTTCTTACATCCAATTGTATATTAGATTTCTACAAATAAATATTTTTTCGAGTGTATTGAATAATGTATAAGAATCTATATAAAAGACAGTTCGATCCAGGCACGAAAGTAGATTTGCGTACATTCAACGATGACCATCTAGAAGTATCGCGTCAAATTTATCAGGTTTATACCCATTTATAAATTTTTTCCCAAAGAGTAACCAACAACTTCTGAATCAAATTTATCAAGTTTGAGGGTCTCATTCAGCTTCCTCATAAACTCCTAACGAACAGATTTCAAGATATCTGAAGTTGATTCATGGAGAAAGAGGTTAAAATGTTGATGCATCCATTATTTCATTCAATTCCTCAAATAAATGTCTCTTCCTCTACTTTTCCCTCTTTCTTCTGCCTTTATTATTATTGCTTGTTCTGTCAATCGTTCGATTTTCTTTTTTACATACCACGAGTGAGCGACCGAAACACACAATACACATATCCATTTATAGTTCTATCTATACGCATGTAATATAGTCGACTTAGTTTCCAACAGTAGATACATGTATATACGCGTATGTCGGATTTCCTATTGTACGACAACATCGTTATGGGGAAGAGAGTTTGCTTTCTACCGTCTCATGGGGAAGAAGATAATAATGTGTGCCTGTCTATACACGTTCATGTCGAGTTATACCATTTGCCGTATATGTGCCATCACGATACGTTATTATTCTCTCGCAGTGTCGAATTCAACGTTTCGTCGTTACGAACCTTGACCTCGTAAATGTCAATTTGCCCGTAAAGCACTAGGGCAAACGATCGTGGGTCCTGTGGAGTTTGGAAATATATAAAATTATCGATACGACAGCTATTTGATTTGAAAGGCAAATTTCAAACTCTGATATTATAGATTTAAATACTGGAATCAATCGATTCAACATGGATCGAAGGATTCGTGGGTTGTCGGACGAAAAACTTCCGATATAAAGCGTACTGTGATAGTTTTGTATTGGTTCATGCAGTGGTAAAATTTGTTCAAACTTTTTAGTTGGATCTCATGTTTCCGTCGAAAAAATCTGCAATAATAATGACAATGTTGGTATCAAATTTTTGTTATAAACAAATTTAATATGAACACTGTAGATCCGAAAGTTTTGTTTCGGAGCATTTCGAATGTTTGCATTATGTAGTCATTTATTCACTTGTTTAGAAGTTTGTAAATATTACATTGAGGAGTTTCAACATACCTTCCAGACGCCGACAAGCAGCTACTTTTATGGGATTTTTTTTTCTGAAACAACTTGTGAACCAAAGAAACCGAGGTTCGGAGAGTTGATCACACATGAATTCAGACACTCAAAGCAACTTTCAATTTTCCAAAAAGTACAAAATAGCGGACCAATGGTCGGTAGAACGGATATGCCTTTTCTTTATCGGTCCAAAACAGGTGGAAAAGTTGAAGACGCAAATCAGCACCTATATCAAATCGAAACATTTTCTCATTACTTTAGTACCTGGGATTTTTAAAGAACAAATCTTGATTTTTCGCAAAATCGCTTTAATTTGAAGAAAAGTATCGTTTCCCGTAGAAAAAAGCGATCTTTGTTTGTCTCTAATAAACGTAATTGTTAGCCAGTCGAAAAAATCCCAGCTGCTTCTGCAAAGAATATATTCAGGACGCGACAGTTAAAATCTCAAATGAATCAGTTGAAAATTGTGGGAGCTACATTTCCGCCCCATTTGAAGAACATTGTTTGGAGAAAAACACGTTTGAAGTTCCAAAATCATTTGAATTTAGGCGCTCGTTGTCCTCTTTTATATCATTCTGCGGGTGTTTATGCATCAGTTAAGCAAAAAAATCTTCTCAAGAGTATATAGCCCCTCAAGGGGGTACCAACGACCCCTGACGATGCAACCCGAGCAAAATCTTTCATGATAAATCATTCGAAAATGAAGCAATAAAAGGAAAATATCACTCTGTACAGACCATCTTTGTTCATCGGAGGAGGCCTATACAGAGCGATATTTTGATTTCATTCCTTCGTTTTCGAGCACATTTGTTAGAATAGTTTTGGTTGTGTCCTTTTTTAACCAATGGACCTGGTTGCATTTTCAGGAGTCGCTGGTATCACCTTCAAACAAAAGAAAGGTTTGATATGAAGTGTTAAATCCGTTGGATTGACGTATTATTGACACGCTTTTAACCGTTCAAGAAATGACTAAAAGATGGAAACCTGCTTCAAAGAATTTTGAAATGAAACTTTTGGATTCAGAGTAAAATTTTGTATTCTTGAAGGTTTTGAAATTGCTTATTGAAATTGATACTAGATTTTGTGTTTTTTAACAGTGTCTTCTACTTATACAACTGCCATGCTGAAGGGAAATTGATCAAATTGAAAAAACAATTCATTTCGCAAGTTTTAGAAACTTGTACTATTTCTTTAACCAACCATAAACTATAGTTTAATAGCTATCAAGACTTTTCTTCATCTACGTTCGTTATAGTGTTCAGTACCTCAACATACATACTTATGCAAGTACGTATGTATATTATCTTCTTCACACTGGATTAAAATGCATTGATTATTGAATTATTACTCACTCGTGGGTGATTAATTGATGATTTGTAACTGCTGCATTGGCAATCTTGGTTCGGTTTTCCCCAATCAACATCTATCCTTTCAACTCAATTTCAGAATTGAGAATGGACAATTAAATCGCTATTGCACAAGATAATATATACGTCCCGTTGGAATGGTTTGTGTATTCAATGTCCGAATGATTAACTCAGTTTGTTTGCAAATCAAGGGTTGAGCACCGCACAAAATTTTCCCTAAGGAGAAAATTATTTGATTTGAACCCACGTTGTTGAATTCTGATGTACCTTCTACAATATATTCAAACTAACACATGTTACTAATGTCAAATCATTTGCATAATTGCGGCAGAATCACAAAAGCTTCTCTTCTATAAACTGGATTTGATTTTTCCTTGTGGAAAATGGTAGAGGAAAAAAAAACAGAATCTTAGAAAAATGTGTCAATATTTATTCTATTCGCCAACTTTACTTGGAAATTCGAGAATATAGTGTTTTTTCGTCTATTTGTTTCTCTGTTTTCAGATTCTTCTCTGAATGGAACAGAAAACATATCTCGAATTTGTACAAAATCACACGATAAAGTGCATTTCATATCTGATTAAAATGTTATAATTTTGGGAAAAATAAACAGAACACGATTATGTTCATGTGAACACGACATTCTTATTATCCATTCGCTTCTACATTTCCTTTACTTTGAAATTGATCCCTGAAATCCTGTTTATCATTTGAGATGCATGATGTATATACTAATCTATTTGAGAATTAATTAAATTCCATTCTGATAACAAGGAGAAGTTAAACGCACTGTTGTGCTTTGCGGTTTCAAAACACTACTCCAACCCTCGCCATCGAGCATTTTCTCTTAAGCATAGATCAAACATTGATCTTAACGCTTCAACTGTGATTGCTTCTATCAAAGTGTGTGCACGAGAAGACAAACTGGAAGCAAAATATGTCAGTGTGTTGGATGCTATCGTAATAGCCAAAGTTAATCTATAAATGTAAGATTTGCAGAAAAATATATTTGCTACAAGTTTTTGGGATATTTCTGTGGTATTCGAATACAAGTGAATACATGGAGGAAAAGAACGTGAAGAAAATTACTACATTTCTCAGAAAAATTTGAGAACTGCGTTATTCTTGGAGAAGAACAGAGTTCTCAAATTGTTCTGATTGCGTTGTATAAGACATCTTCTAGGAAACTATGAGATATCTTTGAGTCTACTTATTTGCAAGATATCTTCACAAAATCTTTGTGTCATAACGGGGCCAGGGAGGGGGGGGGGGGCTTGGTTGGTTGGTTGGAATTTCAAAGAAGAGGTTACAATGACGCGAAGAACAGAGAATTGGATGACTCTTGAGGCCTGTCATTTGGTCACTACATAGAAATATTAACGTTTCAAGGATAAATGCACAGTCCGATCATCAGGATGTATCAAACAAATTACAATAAAACAAGGAAAAGACATTATCGTGAGATTAAATTGGCTGGATCACTTTGCGGATACCGAATCTTCAACAATCCCTCCTTCTTTACGATTTTATCGACGTCACTTTTTCACAGTAACGATGTACAAAGAGCGAAGAAGGAAACCAAAAGGAAGAAGACGCGAAAGAAACGAAGATTTACAATGGACGTGGGACTTTGCAGCCGCGCACTAGGAAAACACAAAGCCGTTGGTAACAGATTACACGATTCTCACGTGGCACTTGGAAATATAAAATGCATTGTGTAACAATGATCGTGTTTTTTTTCCAGGATCAAAATGAAATAAAACGACAACAGAATTCACTTTGGAAATTTGGAATCCCACTCTGGGATTCTTTAAATTCTGCAACATGACGGGGCTCAAATTTTTGTTATATGGATTCCCTTGAAAATATGTTGTGAGTATGGATTTGAATGAGATACAATAATTTTTCAATGATCGCTGGATCTTCTTTTTATCTCAGCGAAAGTGATATTTCAGAAAACACGACTTGGAACGTTTCGAAGGATCATTGATGGATCTTCAGGCGTTGCTGGACCATCAACGGTTCATCGAAGTGCTACTAATCACTGTTTATAGGAATGGGAAGAACGTGGATGACTGTCAAACATATTGCACGAAATCCGATTAAGAATGATTGAAATTTCTATTGAAGAATCAATACGATTCATCACGATAAATGAAGAATATTTTTTGCAGCTCGTATAATCCGAATCATAAAATCTGCAATCTGTTGCACGATTCCTATAACATGGAAGCGTTTCCATTCGTCATTTCAAAATATAACTTGGATCATGAATTTTGTGATTGGATTGAAATTTTATATACAAACAAAATATTCCTGAGGTATCATGAAATCTACTTTCTTATATTTCGTCGAACGTGAATTCGCTCGTATAAACCTTGGAAATTTCATTCAATACAATTTTTCAGTTACCTCTTTTCCAAGTACATCATCCATCCGCTCATGGAACATCTCATACTTTATTTTCCCATGCATGCAAATGAAGAATGTTATGCTGAATAAGAATTATTGCGATTATTCCAATTTGTATTTCGTAGGGCGAATATAAATTTCGAAAATTTTCGAAAGTGTATATAATCTGTCACCATTCTTGATACAGTGGCCGATATGCAATGTTAGGGCATACTCGATGACGAATACAGGATACAGATAATCGGATTAAATAAATTGATGGATGGATCCCTCGGTGGTTCCAAAATCCCCATGGTACGTTTCCATGATGTACGTTGTAAAATAAATCCGCTGCGGATTACATTGTGTGCAGTCTACACGCATGCACACATTCGACTACGATGCTACACATTTGACATTAATTCCTTCACCAAATTGTGCTGTTGGATATCGAATCGAGATATAGTTTATTACCAATAATCATATTCTGTATACAACATACAATAATCGTCTACAAGTTAATTGAAAAGAATGTATTTATAAAAACTTCTGGAGCAATGAAATAAAGATCTCGTCATTGCCCAATAAATTTAATTGATGTTCCAAAAATGGAGTTAGAGAAGTCATTGCATTACTTGTTGCACATGCACTGTAAAAAATTTTCATTGCAAAATTTCAGTATTCTATTGGAAGTGAGATTGAAAATTTCAGTATATTCGCAGAAATATTCCAGCGAAAATAGGAATTCTGCAGCACGAAAGGTATCAAATTTCAAAAGATGTACTGGAAAGGAACTGAAATCCAATACGTAATTTAACGTTTTCAGATCGTTTGATCCTTCTCTCATGTCAAGTTTCTCAAAGAATTTGCACGTGAGCTGTTCAAACTGATTCAATCGCATTCTCACATTGTCATCGTCGAATCAGACTTTTTATTTCATCCCAGTTAAGATAGAGTACATTACAATGAGGCTCACCCTTCTCAATCTAAGTAGGACAACGGCGACAGATCTTAGAAGATACAAATTGTGTTCATTTGTTTTTTTCGAGAATAGCTCCCTCTTGATATTTTTAACCGTGAATTCCAATCCCCTTTTCCTTTGGAGGATTTGGGCAAGAACATAAAATCAACAAAGAAATCGTCAGTGTCAAAACCTCGGTTATTTTATGCTACAGAATTTATGAGGATTCACAAATCCTGTAACAAAAAGTCTTGGGCACTATGAGATGATATTCTTGCCCTTTCTTGCCAAACTTTTCTGAATTGAACGGAAGTCTGTAGTAACAACCCTCACTGACCGCATTTATTTCGCGTCTATGTAAATCGTGTATCACCCTCCATAGCCGCAAGGCGTAATTCTCCTTCTAAGGTTGAATTTTGAATAATATTTTCAATTCGCGCCTTCGGGTACTGAATCCTTTATCATATTCAATTTTTTTTCGCTCCACAAGAAAATTCTTACAGAGTTGTGATATGTTTTTTGCACAATTTACCTTCGTTCTTTATTCACCCACACTTGTATTTACTTTCAATCTCTATCATTCATTTGTTGATTTTTCGTGTGTTTTTCATGTAGTTTTTTCTTCTCTTCTCTCACGTTTTTGTGTTTCTCTTGAAATCATAGTCTATTCATTCGCAATATCTGAACTATGAGAATCGATCCATGACTATCGAATATAGTTCAAAGAATTTTTTTCATTAAGAGATTGGAGAACGTCTGTTGTTTTTTAAATCATTATAAGATCCTCCTATTGTAAGATGATCAATACATCAACAGAGACACATTTTATCATTTACCTTCTAAAATCCATCAACTCTTTCTAATGTTTCAGATATTATAGATTTTTATAAAAATCACTTTATCTTCGAGCCACATTTTTCTCCGTATGCGTATCCAAATTGAAACCCCTTGTCATTTGATTCCCGACATTTCACAAGCATTGCAGCTCACTCCTTCAAAGCACAGTGTGTAATCTGTACGTTTTGAGATAACATCACTTCGTGGAAATAACCCACAAAGCACCAGATTCTTGATTCATGTATCAGGAATGTCTTTGTTACATATTTTGTACAAGAAGAATGGATCCTTTGACATCAGTGATTTGATATTCCTCGAAATAACTCTCAAATAATCCAAAGAAGTGATTCATAAACGTTATTCGGAATCAATGAACTTTAATTTTCAGGAGTCGTTCAAGAAATTGTATATGTAACGTGGGAGGTAACTATTTCGTTGTGTACAATTTCTTTTCTGCTGAGAAAGAGAAAAATTGTCAGGAAGAAAAGTTATTGAAATCCAACCACATTACTTTTTGCTGATACTCTCCAATGATTCCAATCTGCTCGACCTACATGGATTTTATTTTACTTATGAATAGATACATGAACGCCTTAATACCTGGCATTTGTAAAGATGAAGCCATTGATCTCCGTTGTAACAATGCACTCAGAATGATTACATGTTGCAAAAAAGAACATATAAGCGTGGAAGAAATATTGCATGTAAGCAGGTTTGAATACAAATCATGTGTACGGTGGTAAATATTCTGCTAATTCAAGAGAATCCCTGATGTTGAGAATAAAAAGATAAAGCATTCAATTCAATTAATAAAGCATTTGATGGGGTGGAATGTCGTTGATATTTTGCTCCAATCTATGATTATAAATATTTATAAGATATTCATAGAATCGACTGATCTTTCGCGGTTGGATACATAAATATAATATGATTTGCCTAATGACCGAATGTCCACCATTTATAACGCAAACGTGATGTGCAAGGATATTCCAGGATTATACTGTTAATATGTGATCGTATGCCACACACAAAATCTGAAAAATAAATAGAAAATTAATGATTCAAATCAAAATTTCAATCACTCCCTGTAGCAACAAATTTACCATTCAAAAGAGATTTGAGTCCCCCTAATGGGATGGTGTCATTGAATTGATTACATAGTGCTGTTAATAGAATATGTTTTATTAATTATGGATATTGAAATTTAATGGGGAACGTAATTTATTTAACTTGAGAGCATTTTCAGTTTGTGTATATTCAATGAGATCACTTTGAGTTAAGGAGAAGAAGGAATTTTCGGAAGTTTTTGCGCACAAATATTGCAGATCACTTTCTCGAATTCGATAGTGAAGAAAACCAATTTGAAGATATATAGTGTTAAAACTCAATTCAGCAAGGATTGAATTTTTCCACCTGGGTAGATTTTGAAGCTGATGAGGAATTGAATTATATATTTATTAAAGATTTTACCTACTTGATCACTGTTGGAATTATCTGTATTAAATTTCGTGTACCAGATTTGGAAGTTTTTTCATATACAATTGCACATTGAATTTGAACATCTAAATGTCGATTATGTGAATTGCATTGTCAATCAATGTACAATTGTACAGCAAAGTTGTATTCATAAATAACAGCTATGAAATTCAACGTACAAATGTTTGCGAATGGTTACGAAATTCACAAACATTCCTAACAGTAATGTTGTTACCAAAACATAACATCATTATGATATTTGTCCAAATGAATATAATAATATGCTTTCAATGAGTCCTCTTGGAGTTTGAATCGTTGATGTATCTGAAGTCCAAAGGTCGGGGTTGTGAAATCAATTGGTTCTATGATATTTGCTCAAATTTACGAGGATAGGTAACTCTGGCAACGTTTTGTGCCAATATGCACTGGAAACACAGTTTGTTCCAGCCGAACAAAATTTTGAATGAAATGAACGCGAAGAAACTTTTTGGTTGGCTGAATTAAAATTCATTTGGGGTGAACAAAAAGGCTTTCGTACAGACAAATAAATTTTGTTTATCCTAAATAAATTTTATTTCAGCCGACCAAAAAGTTTCTTTGCGATCATTCCAACCAAAATTTTGTTCCACCGAAACAAGCGTTTTCTCAGTGTGGGATCGGGTTCCAATTCCCTAAATATTCTCAAATAGAATATGCTATTTTTCAATGATATTACAGCTTCAGGAATCCACATTTCTTCTGATTTCTAATTATTTGCTAATCAATTCATTTGGACATACGTTTCGAACTTCAAAAATTTGATAATACTATGTGAATATTACGTGCTATGAGGCAGAGTTTCAACATACAAATCTTTTGAAAACGAATAACATTATTTATCAAGGGGATAATTGGAAAAAATCGATGTACCATAAACTATCAGAAAACAATTTTTAGAAAATTGATCGCAATTGGCGATACATTTGTGTAGGAGCCATGTTCAGGGAAATCTAATTCAATGAATTACATCAGTAAGTATTATCAGTGCTGATTCTCAGAGCTTCGGACTGTCAAATCAGTGAAATTCACTGAACTGGCAATGATTGACTCAAACAGAAATTCTCCCCCGATTAAGAGGTAGGTATTTTGCTGTGTGAGTTCTAGACAAAGAATATTGTTGGAATTTGTTTCAGAAAATGTAATCAGCTATAATTCTGAATATTTAAGGTTATAGAACGTAAAACATTCCCGAGATATTACTAAAAATTTTTTTTCTACAAAAATGTGAAACAAGTGAGGATGAATTTGAAGAAATTCTATTTCGACATGAATCCATATGAAAAAATGCCTTTGGTCCGAATAATGGTTTTGGAAAATTTCATTCAAAACTATTCGAATCAAATACATTGAACCAATGAAATTCCGCAGTTCACGATAGGAACCTCCTAATAACTACTAGGAACAAGAGTATTTTTCCATACGAAAACCTTTGGGGCACAAGATGAAACGAATTGGAAATTTCAATACAAAGAGAAATGAAGTTCAAATATTTCGATTTGGTATACATTACATTTGCAATAGACTTGGCAATTGATTCCAATATGACGATTATTGTTTCCAAAGTACTATTCTCATAGATATCGAGATATTCTATGTACATAATTATCCTACAAGGTCTCAAACGATTGGTTTTTTTTTGAATGAACAGCGCTCCAGGGGTAGAATACAAAACTGATACGATGGCAAGTTTAACTTTCATGATTTTATCGATTACTCGCGAATAACATTCTGAAGCATGTAAAATCTGTATTTTGTGATATTATATTTTATTACTGTATACTGGAATGGGACTATTGAATCAGAGCCACTCAAAATCGTAAAAGGAACCTCAAGTACTGGTATCGATTACAGCACTGCTGATGTTTATAGCTCATTTCGCAGCCTATGCGAGGGTTTAGGGATCGTATATTTATATACGATTCGACAGAAATTGTAGTTCGTTCATACATCAGTATATATACGTACACAAATATGTGGCGCTTTCCTCCCTCTTGAGCCTACTGTCGATAAATCGATTGGGCCAATTCCGTTTTGCTGGTTAATGCCAAGCTGTTTCCGCCACAATTTTATCGAAATCCTATAAAAGGCGAGGTATACCAGATACGCTGGTTCGCGTCGTGACACCAGCCCTTTTCCCAATATTTTAGACATTAGCGAAGTGTCCCTGCACATTGTAAATCATTTTGGATCCATCTTTTCAATCGGATTTGAGATTTCCTTGAGATCCAGGGAAGAATCACTTAATGTGATATACAGCAATCAATTATTGTACAGTGAAAGAATTGGTTTTATCGAATCACACGCTATTCATTCGATTCCTGCAAGAATGTTTTGTATTTCATTTGAGGTGAGAGACCCTATACCCGATCAGGGACTAGAACCCAATCATTTTCATTATTACATGAATTTACGAAGTAATTTAGCTAGAAGTTTCAAATGAAAAAGTTCATTCCCGATCCATTAATTACAAAAAATGTTTTGGTTGAAGAGTTTTTGCACAACTAAACCATAAAAACCTAGAATATAAGGACTGATCGGGTATACACTGATAGGGTCTCTTATCTTGATTCAGAAGATTCGTCGAATGGTAGAGAAATCATGTTCCATTTTATTCAGAGAAATCCTTATAGTACACTGTATATAGATTATATCGTATGCAGTACATGTAAATTATACCCCAGTGAAGAACTTATCCAAATTATATGTTATAATTCATATTTAATTTGATATAATTTATATACGAATTATATAGAAATCATATATATTTAATTTTCAGGTTTTTCCATTTGGACATGAATCAAATGTGTGATAGAATTTTTTAATATATTACATGTTTGTATATATTACTTATATATACTGAACACAATCAAATGTGTGAATGCATATTTCAGTGTGAAATAGAGTTAATGAAATGAATACATTCGGATTGTAATACGTGAGACTTCCATTGAATGGAGTAACAATTGTATCCTATTTCACAAAATGGAAGGAGATTTTCACTCAACTCTTCATAGCAGTCAAAACAAGGCTCTACTCCTAACTTATACATGATTTATATTTGGGGTAGGAGTGAGCGATGTCTGATGAAATAGCTCATCCATGTAGCTTAGAATATGAAAATCGTTCGTATAATTATTGATCATTCATATTACGTGTACATCCCATTAATTTCGCATACGCAATATACTATGAATTTGTTCGATCGCTTTATGTTTTGAATGAATTCTCTACATTGGATGTTTTCTTCACGTTCGACGTGTTCAACGTACGATTCTCGCACCAACAATGCTTTATCCATATTGTATTTTAGAATAAGCTTCATTCATATTTGTGCTTTGAATCCAAATATTCTATCTGAATGCTAGCACGTGTTGTATTCGGAGCTGTGGTCAGTTTTCAAGTCTTCTCAAGTCTCCTAATAGGATGTGGGTTTTCCACGGTTGTTTGAAATATTCATCATCTTCCGAAGCACATGAGAATAGTGGGGCGATGACCATTTCGTTCCTGGACTTCTGCCTAGATTTTGATTGTTCCGATGACTTCTCAGTATGGCTCAATACACTGTATTCTTTAACAAGTTTACCAAAGTAATCTAGTAGAAATTCAACACATAATTTTCTATCGGAAGCATGACCTTGGTAAGGCTGCCTTACCAACCTTGGGAAGTCATAATGTGGAAAACTTTCAATCACCTTATCTGATTCAGAATGACAGTCTTATAACAATGTAGTATGAGGTTTTTGTAAGGTCAGAGTCCGGTTTTCCCTCGCAATAATTTTGACATAATATTCCTATCGAAAACCTCATCGATATCACCTTCACCTTTCCGTATCTGAATTGTATGATAACAGTTAAAGCACCCTGATAAGTACTTGATAGAAATTCTACTAAAAAAATTTGTTTCTTGCGCATATAATTCCTTCACCAACAAACGCAAAAATGTTCTATCTATTTTGAGCGGTGTATTTGGGCTTTCTATATAGATTATAATGACATAAAGATTTTTGTGTGGTTGTAATTACATTCAGTGCTCTGAATGATCTTGATTGAGAAGTGCATGGTTCTTTGACTGGGATCTTATTTCTTCCCTGTGTCAAATTTTGGACGGGGCCTTATCAGATACTCAAATAAGACCCTGAGAAAGAACCAGGTATACCTCATCTGGACTCATCTGATGTCTTTCATACTGAAATTTCTACTAGAGATTCTTAAAACAGTGTTTGGTGATCACACTATGACATCAAGTTTCTCTTCTCAAATTTGTTCAATGTTCCATTCGTTGTTTCTCCAATCTATACTATTTATAAACTACAGTTTGGGATTGATTCATGATTTTCCAGATTCATTTGTAATAAAAAATTCTGTATCTTTAGATGCCTTCTGATAAATAAACTTTGGTCTTCCGAAAGGTTGGTTGTGTGCGATGTATGATTGGAAACATTTGACTACATAATTTAACGAATTCATGACTGCATTTGCCTCCCTACGTTTACTTTTTGATTTCTCTTAGATGTTGATGCTTCACATTACTGTTGCTGATTGTCGTACTTTTGAATTTTGTACAAACTTGGCTGCTCCGAACTTTTCACATTTTTATTATTCAACCTCTCTCGAATGCTGATGTTTCATACAACTATTCGCTGCTCGACGTACTTTTGATTTTAATACACGCTTCCCTGGCAAATACATTTTGCATAATCTATTGAAGTGTCTATTCCAATAATTTCACGTTGGCCTTGTTTGCCAATTTCTTTGATTTAGATTTATAATTGAGCAATATGGTCAAAATTCCTGACTGTTTCCTCTTTCTTATATATTCACTCAGCATATCTACCATACTTGCTGTATCATTTAATAGACATGTACGCATATCCACGTGTTATACATGAAGTTTGTGTATTTTTCTTGTCCTTTTTCTGCTTCCACAGGTTATCAGAACTCCACTTTTTTGGCTCGATTGTGATAGCAGGGTGAGGAAACCCTGGTGAGAATGAAATGTTGGAGCGAGACGAAAGCGTAAGCCAAGTGTCATCTAAGCGTAGTTTGAGAGGGAATTGGAACATTTTTTTCCACGCTTCATTGGTTCCAATACCCACTGCCTTCACTTTTGGATTTTTCCCAGGGAAGTCTTATTTCCCAAACCCCTCTCATAAATCATATAATACTTCCTTCCTTTTCTCTATGGAGTTAACAATGGAACTTCCATTTACATTGGCAAACACCACTGTACATTAATTACTTGATTCATGTTATTTTCAGGGAAACAAAGAAATCGAAAAACATGCACTGAGAAAACGATTCAGTTATAGTTACTAGTGTTTGAGCATGATTATCAAATCTCATAGTTGGATTTGGCGACATAAAGGTTTGGTTATAATTACCAATCTTTGGTTCTTATTACCAATTCCTCTGAATATTTATTTATGAAATCTTGCTAATCAAAAACCAGTTATCGGTTCGAATTAAACAAATCTGTTGAGTAATGAAACACAGAAGGAAAGAACGTTTCAAAAATCACTACTTTTCTACTGAATTGTATTGCTGGATAAGTGAAAATATCCCTGTTATTGTCAGACAATGTAGTGAAAATGTGCGTTGAATCATGTGATAGATGGCACGTGCGAACCAAACAGTGTGTTGTACACGGAGAAAATTAGTGACCCAAATTTCCGTTGGCTAGTACGAATTCGAGAAGAATTCGTCCGACGAATTTTGATAATTCGTTGACTCTTTCCATGATTTTGACGATCAATGTGAAAATCAAATTCCATTGTTGAAACAATGGACAATCCAGTGTGCGAATTCTCCTCAGATTTGTGCTCCATTCAAAAGTGACATAATAGTCAACGAAAATTTGGATCACTAATTTTTTCCGTGTAAATCACATATTTTTCCTACACTGTCTGATAATAACAATGATATTTCCAGTCAATAGAAATGTAGTAATTTTTGAAACCTTCCTTTTTCCTGTGTAACTAGCTCTACTGATCGATTCTTCCAAATCCATATATCAAAATCTCCTATTACGAATATAATTATTCTAGGTTTCAGTAGAAACATGAAAAAAATGATATTTTTCCATAACAAATTGCTCATAAGTAGAGCACGAACATTCCTCCAGTTGCTGATGTTTTTTATCTTATTCACATTCGCATAACCCATCCATGTGACATTTTTCATTCTCAAGATTTTCCAACTTTGTCATATAATTGTCATGGCCTCTATCATTTTCGTACTTTAAGCGCCCGTCCAGGCGTGAAATTACCTCGTCAAACGGCAGCGTATGGATATACGTGCACGTTCAACCACCTCTCTTTCCTTGCGCATGAAAGTGCGGTGGTCGTTGAAAAATAGGAAGGAAAACAACAGAGGATGTATTATTCGCAAATATACTTGCGTGAACGCAGTTATACACGTTCACGTTCGTATGAGAGGTATTCACCAGTTGCACAGGTAAAGAATACGGGAACATCGACGATGCGTGTAAAGATAATACTTTTTGAGGGAATTTAGCTGACCACAAGAGCAATACAGGTTGGGGATTTGAAAGAGACGAGAGGCGAGTTGGATACCAAGAGAGAAAAGAGACGGAAGTTACATGTGAATGAGGAATATGCTCAAATGGAATGCGGGTGAAAGAAAAATGAAATTTTCGTCAAACCGCAGACGTGAAAGCAGAATGGTTTCAAAGACACACGCTTTGACCTTACATTTCGTTTGTGATGACTTTCTTTGCATATCGTTAAACTATTGTTCCAAATATGGGGGTACCAAAAGATGCTTTATTTGGATATTGCTTCAAGAAAAGTGTCTAAAATGATCCTTTAAGATGAAACGATTCCAACTCAGCTGAGAATGATTTGTGGCATTCTCTTGATCTTATCTGGTTCAGGTCTCTGGTCGGGCCCTGAAAAGTGCTTGGGGAATGCCACAATTCATTTTCAGCTGTGTTGGGATCATTTCATCCTGAGGGACTATTTCAGACACTTTTCTCCCATTGGTATCGCTAGATGTTTAACCCTTCGCCGAAGATAACAAATAATTAACACTGGAAAAAGCATAATGCTCAGTTCTTATGTAACGGAGTGAACCCGCTACTTTACTCGCCTCGGGCGTTGGACGCTCGCAGGAGCCAGGGGTCGATGCCCCGAGAAAGGATGGGAGGGTGCGTTCAGTGAATGGTGACGAGCCTTTTGGCATCAGACATGCGTTTATTACAAAAAGATATAATTATACGATATACAATACAAGACCGTTGGTGATAGAATCACACCCCCTGAACTTACGGCGGGGTGGTATGTATAGCAGGACGTGGAATAGGGGCGTGTTCCAGTAGACGGCTGCAGCAACCGCCTTTCTCCGCGTCAACACCGGCGGAGTCGGAGGGAAGTTACAGTCTTATGGTTCTCAGGCACTCGTGAGCGTCCCCACCGGCTCACGAGTCTCGGATCACCTTGTACCGTCGGGCTCGCATGCCCCAGGTTGGGTCGTTTCGGCTCCCTTCCCTGCGTCAACATCGACAAGTTTGGGGGCGTCCACTTTCCGAATGTTCACGATGACTTGAGAGCGTCAACACCGACTCCCAAGTCACCGGGAACTCTTGCCGGAGCGTCGGGTTCAGTGATGCCAGGAAAAACGGTGTGGACCGAAAAATCAGCCCCTCTACCGTGCACACGATGAAACTTCCGTATACATGTAAGTCACACGTATACGAACGTGTCATTGTGTGAACAATGAAGGGGCTTATTTTTCAGTCCGCACCGTTTTTCCTGGCATCACTGGTCGGGTTTGGTAAGCTTCAGTACTATGTTGCGGACCATGGAGAGCGCATGCCATGGGGTCTAGTCCTTTATTTATAATGTTGTAATTATTATTATTAGGTGTGCAAGTTGAAACTCAGCTTTAAGTTGGTTACATGAAACAAAATATTTGAACGCATCCAATTCGTCCGCCATTTTGGATATATGGAGCGTGGACATTGCAGTCGTCATATCAGTGATTATCAAGTCGTAATTTCCTGTATATCAATTTTATGAGATGGATTTCGATTAGGGGTCTCAATCCCGGACCAAAATTTCAATTCCGGGATTTTGGGATTGGCTGAAGACAATCCCGGGATCCCGAGATTAGTCCCGGAATTCCTGTTTTTTTGATCTAGCGTATACTACTGTGTTCAAAAAATTTGAAGATGAAGAACTTGAAGTTTCACCGAATGAGAATCCATGTCAAACTCAAGAAGAGCTTGCAGAACAGTTAGGAGTTACTCGTCAAGCAATTTCACTTCGATTGCATGCATCGGGAAAAATACAGAAGGAAGGGAAATGGGTTCCTCATAAACTGTCGGAAGAAAACAACAGACAAAAAGTTGTCATTTGCATGAATTTGCTTTCTCGGTTCAAGAAGAAGAATTTTCTGCATAAAATCATTACGAGTGATGAAAAATGGATTTTGTACGACAATCCTCAACGTAGAAAAGCATGGGCTGATCCGGGCCAGCCATCTACATCAGTTGAAAAATCGAATATTCATGCAAAAAAAGTTCTACTCTGTGTCTGGTGGGATTGGAAAGGGATCATTTACTACGAGCTTCTCGAACCTGGCCAAACTATTACAGCTGAGCGTTACCGGGCCCAGCTGATCAAAGTAATTGATGCTCTGGAGGAAAAAAGACCATTTATTCACCAGACTTGACTCCTTCTGATTATCACTCATTCAGATCAATGTCGTCGTATTTGAAGGAGCAGCACTTCATGAATATCGAAGATGTCAGGGAATGGCTGGGTAACTATTTTGTTTCAAAACCACCAAGTTTCTATCGTGAAGGCATCTATCTACTACCCGATAAATGGCAAAACACTGTAGATAATAACGGCGAATATTTCAATTGATAATTCTCGAAAGAAGTATTTTTTTAACAAAATTGAATTTGACAAAAAAAGCCGAGTTTTAACTTGCACACCTAATATTATTGTATTTTAATTATTCTAGGTTCATAGTACAAAAAGAGTATCTTAAAGCTGATATCCGGGGTCGGAGGCGGTCTCACACCAATACCTTGGGTGCTCGGCTCATGCTTTTTTCCAATCTTTACTCATCCATCCATCTTCTCTCAGATCTTCATTGATCTTTATCAATCTTCATTCCTCCCTCCATCTGATAAAAATCTAGAAGATCATGCAGCTTTTATTAAAAATTATTATCTCACGGTTCATTGAATAACCGTTCAGCCATCTCTATCTGATACCGAATGGAGCTTATCCAATTGTGAGAATTTCCAAAGAGGATAGTAGATGTTTGAAACGCGTGTGCTAGGTTCTAGACATGGAGATAAAATACTGAAAGAAACACAATGAATCAATATAATCAAAAGATTCCCCAACAGCACATCCACCGATGTATGAGTCGCACCTTCGTAGAAGGGAAGTGGATACAAGGTGGAGGAACGGAGATGCGATGTAAAGGAGCCGGAGAAACGTCCGACGATCGGTGTTTGTATTGTACGGGTCCCAACATTGCTAAAAAAACAGATATAACATCAATTCCTTTGAATGCACGAGCTTTGGAATGTTTCATCCAGTTTCTGAATATATCTACCGGTCACCTAGGGAAATTCCTTAAAATCAACCAGAACACTGCATTACATTGATGAATAATTCCATATTCAAGAATTCACTCCAACGCTCACATTTTATATCATGGTGCAGTCATATATGTTCTTTTTTCTGCTTTTTGTCACGAAAGGAATTCAACAGTACGTGGATATTAAACCATTGTCATGGTTGTAAACTTTTACTTTATTTTATATTGATTGCTCGAGGATAGGAGGTTTGAAACTTTATTTTTTACGACATTACTGTTGGGTACTGAGGACCCTCTTCGAGTTTAATGAAGCTTGAAGAATGTTCTGAAACAAGGTAACAAACTTGTGGATCGTATATTCGACGGTAGATACTATTGATCTCAATGGAATACTCTCCTAATGGATATCTAGGAGGCGATTGCATTTTATAAAATAATTCATATGTTTGAAAACATCTCTATTCACATAATTAATAGATTTTAACCCTTCTTATTCCCCAATTGAACGGTAAGTCAGAAAAATTAATTGAAAGGGGGAATTCTCCCTCGTAACGATAATGATCATACATATATAAAGTGTTTTCGTTCTACATGTCATTCAATGTTGATAGTAGGGATCCGCATGGCGAAAAAGCACCAAGATATCACAATACCAGATCAGGTTCCATCTTTGTCCCTCTCTTCTTTCCTCTGTTTCTCTTTGTTCGTTCCAGTGAGAACATTAATAATTATTATGGTTTTGAGATTGTATGAAGAATTTCTTGATCTGAAATCTTCATTTCGAATTTGAGAAGTGCTTTATTACTCCATTCCTATTTGAAAACTAGAAATAATTGTTCACGCAATGAAATTCACGAAATCTATATATCAGTTTGAGCACGTTTTTTCTAACGGTTTTAAGATTTATGCGAAACGATGCCCATTCGCAACATCCAGTGATGTAAGTCAGTCCGTTCTTGGGTGATGGTTTATTACCAAATTTCGTATCTTTCATAGTTGGATTTTAGCCAACTCTCACGTCCCTAATCGTAGGGTGTTCGATATAAGCCAATGTGATATTTATCTTTTTTACGCGAAATTATACTGCACAACATTTGCCAAAACAATACAGTCAAGCAATTCAAATGAAATTGCATATACATAAATAAAAATCATGCATCATTCAAAAGTTCCCCTAGGATGATAGCTTTTAACATTGAAACTTTGTTTATCCAATCAGAGGATGATGTTTTCAAAATCCTGTTGGGAAATTGGTAAATATCATCTTCATGAAAACTAATTTACTTCATCGCTGGTTACACGAGTTAATAAGGGATTGAAATCAATATTGGATATTTGAGAATTGAGTGCTTTAATACGATTGGACCCTGATTTTTCTGCGTTGTTATCTCATTCTGTTGAAACAAAATCTATCAACCAACGGTGTCTTCGCAATTTCGTAAATGGAAACGGAAATGTATGGACGTGAACATCATACGAATTGATGAATCCAAAAATTCAGTTCAGAGATTGAAGTGAATTTATATGTATCTGAAAATCGTGAATTCAAAATATATGATCTTGGAAAATATTCTGACTATGCATCAGGGTGTGATGCTGAATTTCGTCCGTTTCGTGCGGATGATGGAATATCTATTCGCAAATAGATCATTTCAAATGTTAGTACACAAGGAAAAACACAATGATTTCAACAAGAAAAGTTGAAAATCCAATGAAAGGAGGATATCGCGTTTGTGAGCGTTACTTTGTGAGTTGTCAGAGTGTTTTTGAATCTTCATTATTCCGATTCCTGGAGACAAATGAATAACATTCTTCATGATTCAAATAAAGGTTTTGGAAGGGAAGGTTTTTAGGAGTTGTTGAATCAAGTTTTATGTCTCTGAAAATGCAAAACGTGATGAAATTCCAAATGGCCATTCAAGAGAGTCGGACTGGTTCATTTAATTTCCTGACAATCGCCGGAGTTTTTTCTGAAGCGGTGCACAGTTGGAGAAAATTTATTCGTAAGTGTTGAAAACGGTCTACACGATATGATATGCAGAGCTCTACAAAACGAGTGTTGTGATGCATTCGACATAGAAGATGGAAAATTGAAAATTTTCTTTGAAGGCATATTGAAAATGCTTTGAATGCACAGTTTCTATGATATGTGAGGATGGCTTGAAGTTCCAAGAATGGATCTAACTGATTTCTGAAACTATGTTAATTGAGCACATCACACTGGAAAAAATATTTATCCATCCTCTCTTCATGAAATATTTATTTGTAGAAATTGAATATTCAATTAGATGCAGAAACTGATTACTTGTGGGGAATGAATTATTTATTTAGAAACCCAATTTATTCGGAGCAAGCATTCCATTATTTGTTTTGATGAAATATTTCATGATTCCTTAGAAATATTTTATGGAAAGAGGACAAATAAACTATTCATTTGGTTGAAAAAAATTTGTTTTCCAGTGTACCGCAGGTTTAGATTAATCACATATTATATCAACATGTAATTCTCATACACGGAGAAAAATTCAATTGGAAAGATTAGCATTTTATTCGTAAACTGGAGCTATTCAGAAGATTCAGACAATAATTTATAATAATCATCAGTCATAATCATCGCTAGTTGTGATGGTAAGGAGGAAAATTAATGTTAATGTTTACCATCAAAGCTGGCGATGATTATGATTCATGTTACAAATTATTGTCTGACTTTTCTGAATAGCTCCAGTTTACAAATGAAATGGCAACCTTTCCAATTGAATTCCTCCCCGTGTATAATCTAGTATCCTTTCTATTATTTGATAAACTATTGTGGAAAAGTGCGTCTACATGATCCAAGTCTGTTCTAAACGCACTAAAAAATTTACCCTACCAATTCAAGTGTGTTATTTCAATACACTCAGAGGGTTTAAATCGTGTAGCCACTTTTTGAATTCTCAAAAGTGCATAAATATGACAATAACTCAGATTGAGTGTTGCATAATGAAACATTTGATCCATTTTACGGCTATGTTCACATGCCTTCAAAGAGCGCTTGAGAACACAGTAGAAAGTAAAACTTAAAGTGATCCCGAATATCAGCTTAAAAATGCAGCCAAAAGTAGCGCGTATTCCAACTGGGAGTAAGCAATGAAAAAGACTGAATTTCACTCAATTCCATCTTACTTTGAAAATATCTTAATTCCAAAGTAAGATGGAATTGACTGAAATTCAGTCTTTTTCATTGCTTACTTTCAGTTGGAATAGGTGCTACTTTTGGCTGCAGTTTTAAGCTGATATTCGGGATGATTTTAAGTTTCACTTTTTGCTGTGAAGTGACCTCCAATATGACTGGATAAATCAAACTAAAATTAGGCCCTTTTTCAATCAATTTTTTTAGAGTACACCTATATCATCTTCCGAGATTTCAATATTAAAAATAATTTACCAGAAAATATATAAATTAGCTTCCCCAACTGCTGTTGAGGAGTGGTTGTTAACGTTATCACATTTTGAGTTTACAATAAATTTGTCACCCTGGATGATGCGTTGAAATAAATTTCATCATAAAACCACACCATACTACACTTTAATTACATAACATAACGCTCAGCGTTTGAACATTAATTGCTGAACAAAAATAAATTCCCAAACAAGAGAATAAAAGTTTACTGCCGCATACGTATACACCAGGAAAACGAACATCGTAAATTCATATTCACGTGGTGTTGTGAACAATACACACACATATCAGCTGTTTACGGACATCCAAGAGGGATTTGCGAGAAAAGCTGACACATCGAGTCTTCTCATGTCTCAACGTGCAAGTTCAGACCCGCTGAGATTTTATTATGTGTTATTTTTATGAGATACAAGCACTGTTGCAATTTAACCTTATGACTTTTGATCTTATTCCCCTCTTTCATGTTTCAGGAAAAAGTCAAACATCAACTTATATTGAAAGTACTTTGCATGCATGAGGAATGACGTGCGTTAGAAAATAACCTATCTCTAATCCCAGAATTGCGTTGGAGATATGATAGTGAGGAAAAGTGAATTAGAATTCTTGAAGTTGTGGAAAATCATAAATTATATCCATAAGGAAAATAATTTTCCTATCACACTGAGAGAAGAATCTTAAACCAAGAATATATTGGGATGATCGAGTTCATAGCGATACTTTGAGAGAACTCTCTTCAAACGAAGAAAATATTATCTCAAATTCAAGTTGTGCACATTTCCTTTGGGCAAGAAAAAGAGATATTTTCTCAGAATAAAAAAGTGTAACTTCTACAAAACAGTTTAGTTTTTCCAATGCTAAATTCGGGACGGAAGGTTTGAATGTTCCACAACGGACATAATGAATTGGAATTTGTTACATTGAATTTTAACGTTTATTCAAATAAGAAATATTTTGACATAGCGACTCGATGTGACATTCGAATAATTCGACAGCGAATCGGTGGCATCTTCATGAAATATTCATCAATCATTTTGATAAATTGTTTCGCTGGAATTGAATTTCATTCACCTCTTCCGCGTGTTCTTCTATGAAATCGATAACAATCGATATACAATGAAAATTTGTAACGTATGTTATTTCCACAATATTTTGAAAATTGAGTGGGTATTGAAAATGTACAATCTCAAACAATCTTTTGGAAACAAGCGTAGCACAACTGGGAGAATGTTTTGGAGACTATTAAGCCTTTCACGACCATAAGATACCGGCTGTTCGTAGAGGAATAGAATGGAAATTTTCCTCATCTACATCCCGCCAAATCGGATAAGTCTGTTGCATTAGAATTTTTAGCTCCTGTATTTTATTAGATACAGTACGGTACTTATTTGGGGCTGTCGTTCTGAAAAGAGGTTCCGCCCTCAATTTTCCAAGGTGAATACAAAAGATTTCTGTCATATATTGTTATTGAAATTGAGAGGTGCAAAGATATTTGAATCATTTCTTCTAAGTGCTTTTGAGAAGAACATTTTGTATTAGTATTTTACTGAAAAAATACTTGATGAATTTATGGAGATTTTTTTTCATTCAAACATATATTTTCTCAGCGAGAAAAATCATAGTGCATACTGGGACCTTTTACTCAAAGATAAACCACAATGAAAAGACCTTTACCGAATACACTTTTCATGAAAAATTTCGAAACTCACGTCACAAATATGTGCCAGCGGTCCTAAAAGCGTTAAGAAAGGATGTACGCGAAGAATTCTAAAATTATTGAATTTCTCGTGCTAATGGTGATGCATGATTGTTTAATTCTATTGAATCTCAAGGACCAATAGATACTCTGAATCATCAGATATGTCCTTAACTTCAATCAAAATTTTAGCGTTGAAGGATCTCAGAGATCGCATGTATGAAAACTATGAGTAAAATAAATAATTTACTCTCAGAACAGCCCGTCGTTGCGCCGAGGAACAGTAATCTATTTCCAGCTAAAAACGTCTCTTTCGAAAAGTTGAACCAGGCTCGGTTTTGGCCTGAGTCATTCCAATTCAGCTTTGAAGCTGAACCTTGCATCTAAATAGTTTTATTTCTAGCAGAGTTACTTGCTCACAATCATATTCTCCAATCGGAATAAATTTCAAAACCTCTCATTGCAATTGACAATCAACTTTTCAAAGATATTTTGTGACCGTGAAACATCATCTTCAGGGGAGATCAGGGTTGCTTTGTTATAGCAATGTCCATCATTGTGCCTTCATCTAGAATCTAAAAACACTGTATTATCCGCACAATCGAAAATGATATTGATGGTGGAACACTGGAAACAAGATATTGCTATCATAATAACCCAATTTAATTACTATAGCTATACAATTTGTACGAATATCGGTGTTGCTGCAATAATCAAACAGATCGTTCGAGTACTATTACTAAAATGAATGAGTGTTGCCAAATCAGCTATTATATTTGTTTCGACCATACATCAGATTGTTACAACGGTTTTAAAATTGTTTCAGTGTAAATATTTTGTCGAATTCGATGAGTAGATTTTTCTATCCTTATTCATTTTATGAATGTCCAGTCCGAATTTCTTCATGAGTTTTGTCATAAATATTAACAGTTGCATGGTCTCAGATTTGAAACTCCATAACCTGGATTGTTATCATACCGTGGGTTATCTCACATTCGTCTAAAAAAATGCAGCGGAAGTATTCGCCAAATTCAAATCAGTGCAATATCACTATTCTTTCCATTAAAAGTCGACCACAGAGGAGAGGAGAGGAATCAGTGAAATATCTGTGAATAGTCACTGGTTATGCAGTTGGAAGTGTTCCTGACTAATTCAATCAGTGAGATCCACTGCAAAGCTCAGTTAATATTCACTGATTGTGCATTGTATGGGCACTGATTCGCAGTGGTCGACTTTCTATTGCAATCAGTGGAATTTCACTGTGTTACACTGGGAGAGTAAGTTCCCTCATTGAATTTTGGGCAATTTTCTAAGTAATGCGTAAAGTCACCTTACATCTGGGGTAAATTCGCTTAGTTTACACTTTCTTGATATGAAATTTCTCAACAGTGTAATTGTAAAACTTACTCCTTCTGGAAATCCATAAAGGGATCTAAGATTACAGGGAATTGTTGCAATACAATACCATTTGGAACTACGTGGATACTGGATCATAGGAAATTCGTAATTTAAAACCAGGCGGACTAATCTCGGTGTTTTCTACTGAAATTCGAATCAAGATTTCTTCCGTAAATATCATTCCAATCATAATTGATATCTTTGAAGCTACATACATGGAGTATCATAACTCCTCAGGTGGCTGTGTTTCCCAATTGAATTCTTCTACGCTGGAAAGTGAATTGAAAAAAATATTTATTATTGTCTTTCATCCAATAAAAATTTACGTGTTATTTCAATCATGTTAATGTTGAATGTTCCCGGTAATTTCACTTTATTTGAGATGAGTTAGTGAACAAGTTTTTAATTAAACCTCAAGGAGAAATTTGTCTAGTACTTCTCTAGTAGTAATACTTACCCAATGAAAAAACTCAAGTAGTTTACTTATGCGTTGCTAATTGGACTAACAACTCGAAAGTAATCTATTTGATTCTCTAGTTTTTCATTAGTTCAGGTATTATAATTGGAGAATTACTGGAGGATTTTTTAATTTCCTTTTTCTAGGGATCATGTATTTTACCCATTGAGATGAATATTTATTGAATAGAGAAAATAAATATTTATTTGACACAAATGCAATTTTTTTCCAGTGTATGCAGCATCATATCGAGGTTCTCTGAATGTTTAGAAAGTCTGCTGGGGCATGAGCAGAGCATGCAGAAAATATTTCAAAACGTTTCCAGAATGCTGCATGTATATATCGAAAACGTGAGAAAATTCCGTAATGTTTTATTCATGTACTCCGAGTCACGTCTGCGGAACGTGTACAAAAAGATTTTCAGAGTGTTCTACGATAATGTTTTCCATAAAAGCTTATTGATCATGAATTTTGAGAACAAAACAAGAATATCTTGAAATACATGGAGGAAGAGTATCTTTTTATGCCATCGCTTAATTCTGAGAAGATGCTGGTAATATTTGGAATAGGTTCCCTTGAAAATTCTAAATTTGCAAAACTGAGTACATAGATTTCTGAAACATTTCGAGCGCTTCCAATTCTGCTTGAGATAATCTGATGCAAGATTTCGATACTCAGAGTATTCAATATTTTATTAAACATTGACATTTGTGAAAATTCATCGATATTTCAGAATAATGATCCACTATTTTGCTGAGGAAGTATGATTCTCATGATATTTCTCAATTCCATTCTGTCATCTCAATTTGAAGGACTCGTGAATTATGTCGGTTCCGTACGCGCAGTGCTCAATTCTCAATTGCATGTACAGATTGTTTCATTTATATGATAATTCTAAGGAGAACTACTGTCTTTCGAGTTTGGATAGAATTGTTTTTATTTTCAGTAAAATATGTAACAGGTTAGAAATTTCATCGGATTATAATGCAATAACTTCAAATATATACTCCTATCCATTTCATACATCGAGAAATGGCTTAACGGACCACCAATAAATGCGAGGTAAGTGGAGGGAAAATGAAATTTTCCCGAGACCACAAACGCGTGAACGTGGAAACGTTTGGAGACGCTTTTATACCTCTCATCCTCTTTATGATGGCCCTCTGTGGAGTCTGCTGGTACATTATCTCGACGATACGGAAGGTGAGTGGTGGTTGAAACTTGAAAACTGCAATGAAGAAAATTGAGCACCATCCTGGGTTTTGGCTGTTTGACAATAATATTAGGAGATAAAGGTGCCAAGTGTTTGAATATTCGTATGGTAAATTCCAACACATCCGTCTGTTTGTTTCAAGTTTGTAGATCCAAACGGTTCGAATGATTAACTCCTTCCAAATTAATTGACTCACATTTACGTTAGTTCCAAATCATGGGTAACGAGATGTATTCTCACTGATATATTCTACCGGTAGAATCAAATTAATATCAAATCGTCAAATTGTCAACGTTTCGGAGATTTCACGAAGAAGAAAATTTGTTGTATTTTAGCTGAAGAATATATCATATGAATGTGAATTATGACTTTTGAAACACCCTGTATGAGTTTCTTCATGTATTCCAGAAACTTGATTGATAATTACGTATTTAATCACTTATCTGATTGTTATCAACATTATCACCATTCATTTTATATCATTCGCTCATTGTTTATTGATATTTCGCAATGAAAAGGGAAAGCGGTTGTATATGTCTGTTACTATAACGCCTACAAAAAAAAATTAGCTGAAAGAGCAAAAAAAATGATTGACACAACTACGTTTTTTTGCTGACATAAACAAATTTGTTAACAGACCCAACGTCTTAGCTGCTGGAGTAAATATTTTTGCAAGAACAACAAATTTCTTTGTAGGCGCTATAGTAGCAAACCATTTTTCCTACGTGTGTAGAAGTTATTCCAATTCAGATTTCTGATATCAGTTCGATGAGTTAACAATCGCCATGCCATTACTTGACTGGGAACCAGCTGATGCGTTTGCTGGGAAGATGATTAATGTTGATTAACTCTTTTCTGTACCCACCATCCTATGCGTATTCTATGAATCTATATTTCATCGTCTGGCCCCATACATGCTTTTCTACTGATTTCGTGTGCATTGCTCATTCACTTGACTGGTTTTTGCACTTTTCACTTCACTTACATTCCATATTGAATATTATTTTCGGTATTTTCTTTGCATTTTGACACCTGAAATTCTATAATTCTCCTGTAATGAATAATATTGTATATATGAACTATATATGAATTATATACCATGCCAAAATCATTGAAAATCCAAAAAATCCAACAGTTGGTGCACCGTAAAAGGTGATAAATAGAGACACTCCCGAAAAAGAAATCATTTTGTTGCAATATTCCATTAGTAGATATTTTCAACAATAATTCACCGCTGTGATAAAGGATGAAAAGATTCCACTAATTGAGTGGGAAACAGTCCTTCCAAGGGTGTTTTTATTGCCCCAATTGTTCTTGTCCACCTCATTTTACGGTGCTGATATTAGTGATGTGGTGAGACTAAACGGAACGAGAATAAGCTTCCTCTCACTTCGTCTTGCTTTATTTTTATGGTATCTCACGGTACGGCTGATTGAAAAAAACATAGAATGGGTATCAAAAATTCAATTCAAATTCACGTATTCTTAATTAATAAGGAAAAACAGTTGAACCATGATGATAATCCGAGACCGTTGAATTATATTAATCGAAATCATGATGTGACGTGTATTCCAAGCTTCGAATGATTTCAAACATATTTGAAGCAATGTCTTTCGTATTTTTCATTCGATACATTCATAACTATTCTAATCAGATATTACGTTTTATTACCACATGATCACTACTATTGGTTCTAATTCTTCTAATCCCAGAGAGTTCAATTCAAAATCTCGTTGGCATGATACCTACGTTTCATCCGCAAAGATAAACACGAGGGAGCGCAGTGAGAGGGAAAATCAACTCTCACTACGGTTAGTATGCTATGAATGGGGTGATTATACTACCACGCTACAGTTGTGCCAAAACACGTGAGTAAAGCTCTTTTACGGAGCTAGACGTGTTCCGTAGCGGCTTACGAAGACGCGGATATCAATGAGGAAGTTTGGTGTACAAAAAAGTAGCGGACGAGAGATTAGTATGTCATTATGTTCGAATTCGGCCTCCATCTAATTGATACAGGAAATGTCAAGATAAGAAAAAAGTTGGGAGAAAAGCTTTCTAATCCTCAACACATTTGACATCATCTTCATCCGTGAACAGCAAACAAAAAGAGAAGAAGAAAAAACAAGAATTTCCTCGTCAAATCAACAGAAAACAACCAGCTTTGAGATTTCGTTGTTCTTTTTACTGCAATTTTTTTCGTAAATTCACCTAGTCCTTTGTTTCATGAACGAAGAAGACGAGAGGAGAAAGTCGACAATCTCTATGATTTCAGAGTATTCCACAACACGGGAGATACGTCTGTGACGATATGTAGGACTTTCAAGCCATGATGGAATACATTCTCTCAAATCTAGTTGATGTCAACGCTCTGCATCTGGGTGAATTACCGTGCGAAGAGGAATCGTGGACATCCTGGTTTCATAGCAAGATTTTGTTGTTCCGTCGTCGTTTTCCGCTCAATTTCCTCAACGAGAGACAAGGAATGAAATACCGAACTGAATAAATACGTTGTTCACTACAGAGTTTATTTGAAGAGGGTGTTCTTCCTCGACATAACCTTTCGATTGAGAACATGATAGAACTTGAATAATCAATTTCGCAAATTGCAGATTACTCTTGACAGAATTAATGCATGTGTGGCAATGGCTTTTTGGATTGTAGCTGGAAGTGGGGATGTCAAGAATGTACAAGATTCGAATTGAAATGTTTGTTGAAACAAGCCTCGTAACGGAAAAATCAATTCATTGATATACACAGAGAATCGTTGTTTTTCATTCACGGAGAGAACCCAGATAACACAACAGTTCGTGAGCCGTTTCAAAAGAGTTCTTGAAATAAATTCTGGAAGAATTGTTTGTTTGGACCCTCAACGAGTTCTCAAAGAGTTCTTTGAATTCTAAAAGAATTATTCAACAGCTCTATGATAAATGCCTCGGGTGTTCTATGAGTGTGTTGAAAGAACACTTTGAGATCAGTTGAAGAATTCCTTAATGTCCGCTTGTTAGAACTCTTATGCAGCTCTGTCCTCGCTAGAGAAGAACTTCGTAGGACTTCAACGTACATGTTGAATTCCTGCCGATTTCAATGGTTGTGAAGGGGTGTTTAGTAGAAATGATTAGATGATGATAATTGGTTTGAGCCCATAAAATAAAGGAATATGTAAATGTCATGAGTGATATTGAATGAGAACGAAAAACCAATTATATACATTTTGTTTTTTACTTTGTGTATATTGCAAACATTTTGGCATTCATTGATACTGGAAATTTCAATGATTAGTTTGATCGATTTTGTAGGTTATATTTTTAAAAAGTGTTTAAACTTCAATGTGTTCTAATAATTTAATGAACGTTGGAGAAATAAAAACTTGATGAACGTAAAAGATTATATGAACCAATCATTCAATAATTATCCACGTACACCTAATATTGTTAAATAATTTTTATATTTGATAAACACATGAGTTCCGTGAGAGTTCTTCAGTCATTCATTTCAGGAGTTCGCAACGACTTCTGTCAACTAATGGACAGAGTTCCTCAAGAGTTCTATTAATGGGACATTAACGTCTTCTTGGTGTAATTGGAAAGAACTTGTCGATTACTTCAGAGTTCTTGAAGAATGCTTTTTACAAATGCTGAGTTCTTCAGGAACTCTTCAAGAATTTTTTGTGTTATCTGGGAAAAAATCCACTCATCTTCTGCAGTCAGAATGCAATAATTTCCCGTATGAAAGAAATTTTTTTAAGGCTTTGTTTCTAAGATATGAGCATTTTCAGATTTTTTTTCAAATTAAAATTGCTCAAAAGTACTGTGTTTTACATAGTTGAAATTGGGAACAGAATTCAACAACTTTAAATTGTTAATTTTAATCTTTCCGAATAGTTGGAACTGATAAACGACGCAAATCCGGTGGTTCTAGCGTTGAAGTAGACGCATCCTGAAACAGATAAAGAATTTTTTCTGTCATGGAATCTTCAACCCTGGTGAGAAGTTTCGCTCGCGGAAGCGAATGTTGGAACAGATAGAGCGTAGAAACATTTCAATTTCCTCTTTTTCCGCACTCAGAAACTGTTTCGTTTACTCTCTCGTGTTGCTTCATACGATGCATTTTAATCAGGCGAAGGATAATTATACATACATATTGAATGCTTGACTCGCCACTCGCTAGAACCAAATAGCACCCTGGTGAGATGTGATGCAATTCGCCACTCGAAAAGGGAGTTTTACCCTGGGTCCAGCTACCGTCAAAGTTCACCCAAGCTATTGCCTAAGTAAGCTGGACCAAGCTACTCCCAACGCTTATTGCAATATGAAAATCTTCTGTTATTTAGGGTTGCTTTATGCTTGGGGCAGAATATCGCCATGCACCAGAGATTCTCTTGTGAAAACAGTTTTTTAATTTCAGGCAATATTGGTTGCAAGATAAACATACAAAAACATACTTAAAACATTTTAGCTCTTATTTTGACGCAAACAAGGCGTGAGCAAGACATTCTAGACATATTTATAGACTATTGTCAACCACTCTTGCGCAGCTGCTGACTATATTCTATCGTCAGCATTGACGAAACCTGAAAATTTTTATATGAGTATAGGAGGTATAGGAGCATAATGTTGTTTTACGAACCATTTGATCTAGTTGGGGAATAGTTCATAAATTCTCGAAATCAATGATTATTCAGTGAAAAAAATGTGTATATACGTGTCAACTTTGTAGAAAAAAATGCTGATTGATATCGATTAATGTACATACAAGTGTGTTGTCGCCACCTCAAAGCTTTTCCGTTGCACGGAATAACAATGGGCGAAGTAAATTGCCAGGAACACGACGTACGTCCTGTAAAACGCAGTAGTAGAACGGATCCCTGTATGGGGAAGGAAACTTCATTGTCTTACATCCGGCGCACTGACAAACGGTCTCATTTATCACCAACTGACCTTTGGGCTACAATATCTATACCACGCGTGAACTGCTACCCACTTACAGAACATATGCGCACGCGCTTGAGTAGTATGTACCTAGGATTGTCAACGCGCCAAGAATTCCATAAATCATACTTTCTATGAATGTTTCTTCATTTACATCAAGGTGAAATGTTAGCGTTTTTGTAATAATTATATTTATATCATTCACATTATGGTATTGTGTTGAATTCATTCACAAATCCTTGAACTTTTCAATGACCTCTGAGAATAAAATTACCCACATACAGCACAGTAGTTCAGGATGCGCTCATAATGAATATAACATGGAACTGTGAGAATTCATGGAGAGTTTTTTATGGATATATCAGGGACTGTTTGGGGCTTTCTGGGTAATGCTTAGGGCTTCGCACGAGACTCGCGTCAAAGAAAGATAAAATGGTTACCAATAATTATTCCAATCTCTTGAGATATGAAGATGATCAAGATAATTTGAGAGTACAAATGGAATCAACGGAATGGAGTGGAACCTTGATCATTCGAACAAAATTAGCAGAGATATATGTCGAAATATGCAACGAGACCTGCACCGAGACTAGTTCCTAGACTTCCTTATCCTCTGCGATGAAATCGGAATTCCATGTGGTTTTGTCACACCTTAGGTAGAAGCTTGATTCCGTTCAAAATTTTGATGTCTTGAATTTTTACAACAGTAAATATAGATCATTTTTCAATTTCAGACGAGAGTCTCGTGCGCGAAGCCCTAGTAGTGCTCGGAGATATGGAATTGATATTCTTGTTGGGAGGATTCATCTTCAATCCAAGTGGATATTGTTGATTATCACACGCCTCAACATAATTGCAATGAACATTTTCACACTATTATCGAGTTGTGAGTCTCCTATTCTGCACGTTTTATATGAAAACAATGAAATCCAATTGTTATTTTTGTGAGTTATGATAAAAAAATGTTGATTCTTTTAGATGGAAATTGAACTTCATTCAAATTTCCAGTCAATAATGCAACCATAATTGTTGGAACTCTTCATTCTATTCAAATAGTTTTACCACATGATATTATTGAAATGTGATACAAACGATGATGGTGACGCAGTTATTTAAAATATTTGTACGTTGAATCAGCATGAGAACATTGTGTATACACGCTTGAAAGACGAAAGGTATAGCCCACGTGCTCGACTCGCGTTCCTCGAGTTTCCGAGCTCTCAAGCACCTGAAGTTGCTGAGAGGATGGGCCGTGGATTCAAGCTGGTTGTCAGTGTTGGAGGACATGAAAAGGGCCGTTGGCAGGGAGAGAAGGTCAGCGCGTGACAAATGAGGCCGTTTGTCTGAGCCTCCTGTACGAGGATAACGAGCCCCCTCAGGTCTCCATGCTCCCATACACTTGTGCATCTTTCCTTTCTCTTTCTCTACCTCTTCTATTTTCCACCCTGAAGCAGCAGCAGCAGCAGCAACAACCGTAGTGGCGAGCCGTGAAAATTACTTTGAATACAACCCAGCCTCTAATTTTCAAGTGTGTCGTTGCATCTAATGAGGAGGTAATTAACAATGAGAGATGGAAAGTTCCGTGAATGAGTGAGATATAACGATTCATATGAAATAATCATGGAAGGGAACGTCGTTCGTTGGGAATGAATGAATGAATGAATGAATAAATGAAATGAACCAGTATAAAAATTTAAATGACATGATGGGGTGATTGATGAGCATCATTAATGTGATTGATTGCACAATTCATCAATGAAAATTTCTGAAGAATTAGAAAATTGATTAACTCGAAGATAAATTTGAAAATCAATTCACTATGAGATTATATCCTGGTAGAAATCATATTAGGCAGTTCACTGTGAGAAAAGGAATTTTTTCGTGACAAAGAAGGCTCATTGATCATAAACAAACACCTTTTAAGTCAAATGAGATTTGTTAATAGTTAACAAACCTTATTTGACTGAAATAAATCTGGACTACTTTTTTCTCAGTGCACTAACCACTATCAGGATCAAGGATTTGCCTAATCTGCCTCGATAAGGGACGAAGGAGGGCCTAGAAAGATGAGGTGAATCAACTATTCAACTTGTAAGCGCATGTGGATCCATTTTTTTCGTTGATTCAACTCATTTTTTGAATAAATTGTTTCAAAATGGTTGAATCAATGAATCAATTTGTTATTCTCACGAAAAAAGATGGATCCTCATCTGCTCACAAGTTGAATAGTTATTCCGACTGATCTTTTTCTCCCGTAAAGGGTAACAATGGAAGAATATCGACTATTCAATGAAATTTACTATAGAACATTGCAAATTTCATCAAAATTCCATTGTCATGTTCTCATGAATATCAGTGTAAGGCCAGTCTCCCCTTCGATCACAAAGTGCCTGGTGAAATAAACTATTCGAATTTCTCTTAGTGTGATGTCAAAAAAATTTGAGGAATTCATAGAGTTCGAAGCAATTTCAATTCAAATTTTGTATTTAAACGTTCAAACACATTCATTTGGTTCAAATATTTATTGGACATCCTATCTTATTCTATCTCATTTTTCATGTATTCCAGAATTCGAATCCAGAGCGAGAAGTGAAGCAAAAGCACGATTACTGAATGGTAGCATTTCAAGTAACTTTTTTCTGTTTCACTTCATCATTTTCCCTGTTCAGAATGATAATAAATACTTACAATTAGGTGTTTGAGTATTTTCAAATCAATACATCTCTATTTCATGCTAAAAATGATCTCAGCTGTCGCGATGCTCAATGAGCAGACCATCTTATCAAAATGACATGAGAATGCTGACGTGATTTTGATTGAACTTGCCGGCATTTTGAATGAATTATATCTCCATAAAGCATATGAGTTCAGATGAGTTATTCAGAGCACTGCGACAAGTGAAGACACGAGACGAGAATAGGCTTTTTTCGTCTCGACTTTGACGTACATTGTCTCGTCTCGTTTCGTCTCGCTATTCTCGGAACCCAATGACTGAATTTTTGTTCCTCGTCAAATTATTTTCGTCTCGTCTAGTTTTGTTTTTCGCCAAGGCCTTCTTGTCTCGTCTCGACTTTCTCGTATCTCGCGGCTCACCATATTTTCCGTTCACTACTCTCCAATGTTTGAAACCCACGAATCGATAACTCGAATCCGTGGAAGAAAATTATCTCCATTTCAAATAATTATCCTTGTGTATGTGAATTTCTGAATTCCTAAAAATGCTACCATGTTCTGCATCGTTAATGATGAAAGTCTATCTATCGAATGGATGAACCAATGTGCATTCAGGAATATTTTCCAATATTTTCTCCAAGTCAAGTTACAGGAGAACATTTATTCATATTTCATAAGTAAATGAATGTTTATTCAAGCAAAAATGTGTGGGTGATGTGGGTTTCTTGCCACACGATACGCGCATGGCGCTCCGTATCAATCATTAATTAGCGTTTGTTTACTGGTTCCTGATAGTTCGTGTACATTTACAAATAAATAACAAAGACGCAGCAGGTTGTAAGAGGAGGAGTTGATATCGAAACGTCAACTCTCGTGGCCCCTTCCCATTAATTGAATGATCTTTAATTAACTCGTACTAATTACCGTATTGATGGTGATGATTATCGTATTGGCGATGTGTTTCCTTTCCTCCGTTCGGCGTAAATGTACACGCATCGATGCATATTTCAAATTCACTATCAAACCCAAAATTCAGGTTCGGAGAATCGCTGTGAAATCGATGTCATCTTTTATGAGACTACAATCGACGTATTTCTTAGAATTTCATAATCAAAAGCGGAGTTGTCAGAAGTCTGAGGTTTATTACTACTCAATCCGGAAAAGTGTTTTCTTATACATTGAGAAAAATTATCTACTATAAATTACTAGACTCGCTAGTATATTGAGGATATACTTGCATTTTAAGATTATATACCAAACATTCTGATCAAAAGCATCAGACTTTCTATTATAAAATGTCATTATCCTACCATTAATTCCCAGAAAGTCTGGTACTTTTGAAGAGAATGTTTGGTATATACCTTCAGAATGCAAGTACATCCGCAATATACTAGCGAGTCTAGTAATTTATAATAGACAATTTTTCTGCGTGTATGAATATAATCTCCCAACAGATTTGAATTGAACTCATATACACTGTAAAAAAAAACTGGAAATTTACTGTGCAACTGGACTGGAAATTTCCAGTGCTAGTACTGGAATATGGATATTCCAGTACATGTACAGAGATTTTGTTGTTACGTTACTGAAAATTTACCAAGCATAACTGAAAATTCAGTCATTGTACTGGAATTTTCAAGTTTGAGATGATGTACTGAAATTTTGCCATGATTTCGCGAAAATTTTACCGGCTCGTACTACAATTTTATAGTTCTTGTGCAGCAAAAAAAAATATTCCCTCAAAAAGGACTTGAGAAAAAATTTGGAATTTAGAAAAAAAAACCTAATCGTTGGTATACTGGAATTATACAGGTTTTTAACTGCAATTCTCAGGTTTTGTGATGGAATTTTCCAGTTACTATGCAATTGAATTATACAGGTTTTGAACTGCAATTTTCAGGTCGTGTGATGGAATTTTCCAGTTGCTATGCAACGGAATTTAATCACTGTTGCACTGAAATTTTCCACTTCTATTGGACTTCGTCATTTCTGGCAGGAAAAATTTCAAGTCTTTATATTAAAAATTTCCTGATTGAGATTTTGAATAATAATTGTAATTGTAGCCAATGAAATTGATATATGAGGTTTTTCCAAGACTTATCCTCTTGTGTTCTAGATATGAAGCATATGTAGTAACCCAAGCTGGCCTTCCAACATGTCGCGCTATAGCTCATCGGTTAGGTCTTAGGTTTCAGTTGGTAGGCAGGTAGAAAAGTGTGGGTTCAAATCCTGTTAGGTAGACATGAGTTTCTGTCCATCCAAATGAACGATCAAAAGTTTCTCAATCATCTTGGAACACAAGGACCCTGCAAAATCACTTTGCGTGAGCAATTTTTTTTCAATTTTCATGGATATTTTCAGCATTAATTTTCCAGTACATGTCCTGGAAAAGTCCAGCTCGTGTACTGAAAAATTCCAGTACCGAGGCTCAGAAAATTTCCAGTTTCGATGCGGGAATTCCATAACGTTTGCACTGAATTTTTGCAGTACAAATGTGCTGAAATTTTCCGGTACATGTACAGGTTAATGACTTCCAGTACATGTACTGGAATTTTCCGGTGAAATTTTTTTACAGTGTAGGCGATTGTTACTGAGGAATGGTATAAGTTTCATAACAATTAAATAATTGGAAGACAAGATATGTGCGTGTTTCAAAAATTTTCATATTCGGTTACATTTTTTTTGGACTGTCCAGTTCTGAATGAAATAGACTGTAAGTCATACGGGGTCACTAACAACTCATCACACAGCAGGGAAACAAATTTCATAACGATCGAATAAGAAATATTCCCTGAGTTTGAAGAAACATTTTGAATACCAAAAGTTTTACCGGGGGATTTTCGTAGGGTTCCATTTAATTCGAATTACAGTTTTGTAAAGTTTCAATTCTATGTTTCGTATTCACAATAACCATATTAATAATGATAGATCTCGTATCGAATTTATCATTGGTATGATAATAGTGTTTTACCCTTTGTCACTTTTAAAGGGTTCCCTTTAATGACAGATCACATATGGCACTGTGGTCTTGTAATATTCTTAATTCAACATTCCATAGTTTGAAATAGAATCTTGAAAAACGAGGCTGTCGGGGTCATGGTAGAGTAATTGGTTAACGCACCCCAGTACCTGTGGGTGGTTCTACACGGAAAGACAGAGGTTATGATTATTTGGAAAAATCAAAAGTTGATGAATTCACTATAAACAATAATAATAAAACCATTAACGTTTAGTATTTTCATTACGAATTTTTGATAACTTTACTGAAAAGATTTTTCAGCGGTGCTCTTTTTCCCTAAACTGACAGTCATCTTTCTGAATGTTAATACATGTTATTCAAGTATCGATAACTTTTTTCTTTCTGTGATAGGTTCGACTCTTGCCCATGGCAGTTTCTTTTTCAAGATTCTTTCTTTATAGTTCATGCGAACTTTAATTTTCGAATTTTGAAATGTGTCTGTTTTCTTCCGTTGGTTGTGAAAGTGAATCCAATGCAATCATTGGCTCACTCGATACGAGAGGGAATATGATTTGATACGTTTCAAGGTATAAAAAGTTCATCTCCTTCCTTCTAATCTCTACTCTGAGTAAGGAGTTGTAATTATTAGAGATATGAAGTGTTTGTTGGCTGCATCAGCAACATACATGCATCGATTGTTTTCATTGATCGATGTGAATATCTTGGTTTCGATTCATGCGCACGATGTGGTTGTTATCAATGATAGATAGTTATGGAGAATAGCTATGGTGATAATAATGTAGTCACCGTGAGTACAAACATGGATCTGAGCTGAAATTCAGAAGAGATTTTCTGTCAGTGCGACTCACTGGTATTAGTTAGAAAGCATATTTTAAATCACCCACACGAAAGTATCATCCAGGTCTCAAAGGGATGACATAAAAACTATTACAAGAATCGTAAACGCATCAAATGACCCTAAAAAATGTATTTTTCTCAGTTTTTCTCCTCCATAATGCTTATTTACGATTCCTCTTACGAACAGAAAACAATTTTCCATCCCTTTTTCGCGTGAAGTCATATTTTACGTGATTTTATGAGGAATTTTTATTTCAGAGTTGATGTCACAATTGTATGATTCTTGTGCTCACCCACATAACATTGATACATATGAAACGAGAGCGTACGTGTGTTATACGCTTGTATGTGTTTCCATATATAATCGTACGGAAGATTAATGATATTCTCACAGCTTCAAGGAAGGGAAAACGGAATATAGTAAATGACTCGCTGAAGAATTTACAAAAATATTATTAATCGTTTAATGTTATTGGATTTAGTATTCATGTTTTGTGAACAATCTATTTGATCGAGTGCATTTTTTTCATAATGTATAGTCTCTTCAATACGTTACAGAAGTTTCAAATCAACATTGGAATGATATTCAATATTCAAAAGAACCTCTACTACGGATACACGGTTCAATTATTCTGTTGCCTTTTTTGAACTCCTCTTCTCAGGAGTAAAATTATGATCATTAATCTTGATCGTAATTGAAAGGCGATGATATCGAATAATAGTTTCTCACACAGCATTGGGATTGGTATTGAATTTTTATTAGTTGGTTTTTTTTCTTACAAATTCCATCGGAGTCAAATTCACTGGAAGTTTTCCAAGGCCCAGCTGAGAATCAATGGAGATCGTAGATTCCAATTCATTCCACCCATTTCACCGACGGTAATTTTTCTTACAGGATAAAGGATGCATGCTCTCTTACCTGGATTATAAGCCTTTCTATCTAGTTTCTTAAAAATACCAACCGGTTTCTCCATTCGGTAAGAGATGTTTTATGGAATGTAATATATTCTCTATACGTTCGAGATGAGAAATTTTGAATGCAATTATATTCTCATCCTCCTGAAATGGAGAGAAATACGGCCTCAGGGAATAATACTGATGATCGAATGAAAAATACCATGTAAATTCCAGATCAGTCAGTTTTATAGAAGCGTGTATGATTTGTAAATACATAATTCGATGAGCTCTTCAAATGCAAAATCTTCTCATAATTTTTGGTATCCACATACATAGAGGGATATGAGAATACTCAAATTTAATTCGAGTATTTCATTCTTTCTGTGAGAGGTACAAAAAATAGATCCAACTCTTCTTGATCATTTATTAGACATCAGCAAATTTGTGTATTATTTTTCAATATTAGCGTGGTATTTCCCTCAGTTCCAAAATTCGTGCTCCTCTTGTATCTCGTCATTCTTCATCTGGCAGGAATATGAATATGTATGATGTATTGATTAAAACGAAATCAATTAACCGATAGGAGTTCAAATAATGGCTAGTGGAAAAGTATTTTGATCAAAATCTGTTTGAATGCCTAAATATCCGAAGTATGTTCATTGATGATCACTGATATACCAACGGAAGCAATCTCATTTCTCCTGTTGAACTGTTAATAATTGAATAATATAAAAGGGGGGCTTGGAAAAAATGGCTTGAGGGGGTCATTCCGTGTGATTGGGTGGAAAAATCAATTTTTCTCTTGCATGAATTGATTCCCCAACATCTGTAAAACATGCTAGTGAAGTGATCAATTTATGCGATGTCGTTGAGAAGTTACAGCAGTTAGAAAACCAGGTATTTGGAACGCTTTGTGAAGAGTTTCTCACGTGAGATCTTTTAATACGCACATAAACTCATGTATACATGTGAAATACACGCAGTGTGAGCCAAATGTATAGGAACCGTCAACCGGAAGAAGAACGAATCCTCAATGGACCAGGCATAGCGGATTGATGGAAAGTGAATATGTCATAGTTTCGATCATATTTGAGCTCTTAGACGCGTTTCACTCAAAACTATATTTTTTAAACTGATGGAAAAGATATCTCAAATACTATTTGTTGATTCCTATTTTTTGTTGGTTATAAATCCAAATCCAACTAAGATTATTAAGATTCATTGAACTATTTTTTGTTCAAACGTTGGAGAAATCGAAACAAAAACACAGGAAATAGAAAAAAATGTCAACAATGTGCCAAAAATTTTATTTCGCATATTTTTAAATGATCAAAGTTCAAAGAATAGTTTTTAACGAATTGATTGGGATGCCATTTGATTTTTTTTTCAGATATAAGCAGAACTCCCGTAATCTTGTCCACTGAAAAAAAAACCTTTTTGCCAAGACGTCCAACTTTGAAGCCGCATTACAGAAAGGTGGATGATTCTATTCATGGACGCGACCCTTTTAATGAACATTCTGGTTTTTGATTCATAGCTCTCTTCATTCAGTGCTTCAATCTCATCCAAGCATGACTAACTAGGTACTAAATGAATCACTGGTATGTAAATAAATTCAGGATAATATGTCATAGGGGAAATATAATAAATGAACGATTGTTCGCTTATAGGAGCTAATGGGTTCATGAATGGGGCCGTTTACCTTAAAACCTTCCAATAGTGCCGAATGGTGTCTTCCTCATTTTATGAAACAAAAAACATTTGAGCGAAAAAGAAGTCCTGCGGCATCATAAAGAGGGTTTACTGTACTTGACATGCTGAGAGCAGAAGTGACTCTGAAATTTTTGTCAAGCAAAATCAGGGTAGAAACCTCTGAGATTGAGAATGGTACATCAAAAGTTCCGAGCAAAAGCGATACGCTTAAAATTTGAAACAAAAAGCAACCATGGAAATCTCCCGGCAAAAATGGAACACCGAAAAGCTCGTACAAGAACGAATCACGTATAAACGATATTTATTTGGATCTATGCGCTGATCCTTCATACAGAATTCTCCCAGATATATTCAAGATAACTTTCAGCATATTCTTGAAGGTATCTCAATTAAGAACTTACTGTAAAAAATAGTCTGAAATTTCCTATATCAGATGAATATGAAAATTCTGAAACTGGCAATTGATATCAAGTTCAATCACGAATTCATGAAGTTTACTGCGAAATGTACGAAAAATCATAATTCTCTATGAGATTTGATAAAATTTAATATGAAGTCAGAAATGTTTTGAAAATTGATAAAAAAATTAGGTCAATTGCTTCACATAAATTTATATGAAATTTAGATAGTATTTTTTTAGTGTTGCTTCAGAAATCATGAAGGCTAATTAATCCAATTTACCGATTGAATAATGTCTCCAATTATGAAAATCTTACGCTACCTCATTATGATAATTAATATAATATGAAAGAAGTACATACAGGGTGGCGCAAAAGTCTAGAAACACCCCCATAACTTTTGAACGGGGCGTGATAATTGAATCAAATTTTTTTTTGATCAAAGGAGGGATCAATGGCTATCTTAAGGGGGGACTTTGAGTTCCCCAGCCCTGTAGGGGACGATGGAGGGGAAAAGGGGGTCAAAATCCCAGATAAGACGGGGGGACTTGTGATACGTCATTCGATAGGGTTTTCTATCCCAAATCCACTGGTTCTTTGTTTTTTGAAATCGAATCATTCTTCGCTCAGTTATCGTAATTTTGATACCCTGATGTGGCGAAGTCTGGAAACACCCCCATCACTTTTGAACAGGACATGATAATTGGATCAAATTTTTTTTAAATCAGAGGTTTTCTTATCCTAATCTTGGCGGTGTGTGTGTGTGTGTGTGTGTGAGTGGTTGTGCGTTGGAATCAGGTTCCCGACACGTCCACGCCCTTGATTCTGGGTAATGCCAAGATTGGGATAAAAAAACCTCCGATTCAAAAAAAATTTGATGCAATTATCATGTCCCGTTCAAAAGTTATGGAGTCATTCACAAATCTAAAGGCTTAGGTTGGAGTCATGCTACAACTGATTTTCCTATGTCTGGCTATATTCGTCTTATTCTGCTGATTCTTCAGTTCACGGGTATTCACCCTAGGGATGGGCGATACTTATCGATATCGATATGTTCCTATACAATATGTGTTAGGGTTTTTGATCTCCAGCCAGAAGATCGATTTTGAGAATCGATTCGAATCGCGAAGAAGTGAATCGATCTCTTGAAAAATCGTCCTCGCAAAGATCGATGTAAGCAAAATCGATCTTCGACTGTTCCTCAAAATCAACTTGATAAATTATTGTGCAAACTCCATCTTATTCGGTAAATTAATAACTTCATAATTAGTTTCAATTATTTTTATTGTCAGTAATCATATTTGTTTGAATTTTACTTTATATTATACATAAGCATGATAACTGCTTATTGTTGAGTGTTTTGAATCTGATGAAAATATTCATATTTCGAATTGCAAAAAGATTATGAACCGTTCAAATTGTAATGAATCATCATTTCTTCAAATTTTCCATCATGTTAAATCAGAATATGATGATAAGTATTGAATTAATATTGATATATTTCACAAAACACTTTGATCACATTAAAATTTGTCCATGGCTCCTCCCTTTAGTACAGTAGTGAGGTCAGTGAGTGAATTTAATATATTCCCTCCTCATTCCATCCATCTGAGAATGGCTCCAAATAAATTCCGATTGTAATCATAATATCCCACACAGTATTTCAAGTATAAACCGATATCTGAAGACAAATTCAAGATGTCTTATGCAACATGAAGAGATATCTATAAAGTATCTAAAACGAGTTCTTACACGGAAAAAATTAGTCATCTAAATTTTCGTTGACTAGTATGTCACTTTTGGACGGAGCCCAAATTCGAGAAGAATTCGTACACCGAATTTCAATAATTCGTTGACTTTGTCCATTGTTTCAATCATGGAATCCACTCTTCGTTTTTATCGTCGGGAGAATCGAAAGGGTCAACGAATTATTCAAATCCAGTGTACGAATTCTTCTCGAATTTATGCTCCGTCCAAAAGTGACATACCAGTCAACGAAAATTTGGACTACTTATTTTTTCCGTGTACTTCTAAAAAATTTATACAAGATGTCTAAAAGACATCATCCCAAAAGATAAGTTCTACATCTTCTAAAAGATATCCTTCAGATGTATTCTAAAAGTATGAAATTGTTTGAAAAATCTTGAGAATATCTTTTTGTGTTTCATAATACTTCTCAAACATTTCTGAATAGTTTTTCAAGATATTCTGAAGATCCAAAGTGCTGTATGAGATTTGATCTTGAAAATTTGTTTAACCACATCATGGATCAACATAAATTATTACTGAAATTGCCAGTTGATTAAAATTCAATTTTCATCAAGAATTTGTGAGTTATGACATAGTTTCCCACAACTCATTTAAGGTGAAAGGGAACGGATTAAATCCATCCAGTGCATAATATCTCTATGTAATTAAATGAGAAAATCGATTCTCGATCTCAGTACTTCTCCTCGATCTTTGGATCGATCTAGACACATGAAAATCGATTCAAAAAATCGAAGATCGTGCATGAAAAAATCGATTTTCGATTTAATCGAATCGAGATTGGAATCCCTAATATGTGTTTAGTTCCTAAACAATTTTATGAAATTTCTGTACAAACTTGAGACATACTTTATACAAAGTTACCAATAATATTGATATCACCCATTTCCAGTTCACTCTAGCTTAGCGAGTGTAAGTCACCCGGGAAAAAATGTTTAGATCTGAGGAACTACAATTTTAGCTTATATTTGTCAACACATGAGTTCAAATTTGAATTCATACATAGGAAAATATCAGAAAATTCATGTTAATTGAACAATCAATTGCTCATCAAGATTCGATGTGATTTCGAATTGGGATCTAACCAAATCTACACAGATCTGACCAGATCTGTCTAGAGCCAGTCAGATCTATCGAGATTTGAATAGATCTGCATCAGATCTGATCGGCCAAAATTCGGATCTAATCAGATCTCATAAGATGTAATTAGATCTCAACTTTTTTCCCCAGGGAGTATACAATCCAGGTTTGTTTTCGATCAAACACGTATGAACCATATATAATGACCATACATAAACCATATATATAAGTATATACAAATGATCCATATGTCACTCATACATAGTTTATGAATTTTATATGGATTACATATGATTTTCCTCAAAACTTACATATAACTCATATATGATTAATTCTTACTGAAGCACTGATATCTGCTCCTTATGATTCGTGCTTCATATTATGCATTCTATTTGGTTTGTTCTTTGTACATTGAAAACGTGATTCAACTTATATATTTGTGGTCTCATAATAACCGTTTTTATGAAACACTTGGTCTTATTCGTACAAATGTAAAAGTCAACATCCTGATTTTTTAGGTGATGAATCACAGAACTTACAACAGAATATGTACGTTCATATACAGAGTTCACTCAAATCACGTAACACCATTCAATTAAATGGTAACCCTAAAGTAGTTGTACTGATTAGTGGATTCAAAAAATTGAAATTTCTCAACCCTTAGCTGCCACACTTCGCCAGTGTAACATAGCTGCCACACTGGGGTCGATTATGACCCCAACTGTAAACGTACATCAAAGTCTCGTTATGCGTACATATGTCTTGAAAAAACTTTTGGGAGTACTAAAACTATCCTCATTTTCAGTCAAATAATTCCCTTAAAGAAAAATTCATTTCGAATTTGTGAAAAAATTATTTCCGCAGCACACATGCATCGTTTGTTTTCATCGATCGATGGGTACATCTTCGCTCCTAAATGACATTATCACTGTATTATGAAGAAGAATTATATGAAACATGGACAATCATGTCACGCCAGGGTAGAGTGAGGTGAAGAAACTCTAAAGTGGCCCCAGATTGCGCGGAGAGTTCGAATTATCGAGTTTCTTGATGATAATTCAAGATTGAATCATGTTGGGGTCAGTCTGACCCCAGTGTGGCAGCTAAGGGTTAAATTTCATTTGCCGGCTTCCTGAAGCATCGAAAATGACTCCTCGAAATTTCAATATTAATCAATTGAAGGGCATAATATTCCACAAATTTCGAGGAATATAGGAAGGAATATGCAAAAAAAACTTCAAACGTGTTTTTCTCAAAACGACTTCTCTTCGGATGGCGGACAGTTAATCTCCGGATTCACTGGACCGATCATCACAGGACTTTTTCCACTTGTTTATTTACGTGTTCTGCGTAGGAATTCACCACTTTTTTGCGGAAAAGTTACCAACAAAAAATTTTGCAGCACAGTATGAATGGAAAAAAGTGTTCTTTGTACTTTTTTGTCAAGGATCAGGCCCCTTTTTATTTTTTCACTTTTTTGCATAACGGTGGTGGATTCCTGTGTGAAAAATCTTCCTCTCCAACGTGCTTTTTCCCGATTTCGTTTCAGACCTCCCAATCAAGAGATTATCTGTCCGCCATAGGACTACTTTTTTTTCGAGGACCGTACTTTGGTGCCCTCTACCAATCACGGACAAAATAACCAGTCAAAGACTCGGGTTTTTCTTTATTCCCCATAAAATGCCTAGTGTTTGAAAGAAAATCATGGTGATAGCTAATAAAAAAGCTGAGATGACCTTTTTCGAAAACATGCTTTGTTTTGGCTTTCTAATAGGTACTAGTACCTTAAAAATTTCATTGAGGGAAAATTACTGTTTATACGCTTATATATAATTTCTATATTCATCTCTAACAGCACCTCTGCAGCCGTGCATATTGTTTCCCTGTGGCTTCGAGGGGATGAACATGAGAAACACAGTGTCTGTGAAGATGTGACATGGATATTGGTGGGTGTGCTGTTAGAGACTCCATAATACTTGTGCATAGTTCACGTCCACTTATCACGTGATTATTATTACAGTATATTGCCTTGAAAATGAAACCAGTTTCACGTGGGAACGCCGACGAAGAGTTGAATTATTCGAATGAATTATTTTTATACATTCCTAGCATATAATGGAACACGTGAAGGAGTTAATGTTTCTCAAATTGTATGTTGAGAGAGGTGAGATATGATGTACCTGAAAGGAATCTGAGAAGACGGTATGAAATTGCATGAAAATGAGGAATACTGTTATCTGATATCACGGATTATGAGGAGTCTTCTGCTATTCAAATAACTAGTTCCCTTGTAATGGAATAAAAGTTTTCAATCGTAGAAGTCAAAATTCGTCCCAGAAAATATTAAACGATTTAATGGGTTCAATTTTGAGTATTTTTGTTTGAAAAAAGTGTCATTAATTGGAGCTACTCAATCTAGCTTTGATGATGTGAATTCTCTAACAGAATCGATTCAGTTTTACAGAAAAAGTAGATACTTTTTATAGATTCTCATAAAATATCGATAAGAATTTGATATACCTTTATTTTTATATAAAAAAGAATCGATTGTTTCAAAAACTCCATCATGACTATGATTGTTCCTCCTTTCCAGAGCAAACGGAATCTTCATTTCGGACTTTATGTACTTTCACTTGTTTCTCATCGAGTTTATGAACGATTCGCATCGAAAGGATATTTTTGTTGAAAATTTTACGATTTGAATGCTATATTGAATCTCAAAGATTTGAAATATTGAATTCCTCCGGTCTACTAGCTCTTTCCACATTATGACATTTATAGGATCATCGTAAACATGAATGAAGATAGTTGGCGATCCGCCAAACTGGATTTTCGAATTCACGGACTGAAATTCTTCCATTCTACGATAAACTCTTTCGTTTATTTACCTCTTATTCTCCTACATCCTTTATGGATTCATTTGACTTTTTTTCAACATAAATTGACAATTACTTTGCAGTGTTCACCCACTTTCATTCCATATTGAATGTTTTCTTTCAAAGTGCCGGAGCAAAGTAAAGTTTGGAAAAATCAATGAGGTGAATGAATGAGAGATGAGGGGACCCCAATATTAAATACATTTTTGGTATTGAGAAAAACAACAAGTGGTTTTAGTTTGGATGTAGTGATATCATTTCAATGTATCTCGCGAGTGGATTTTGTAGCACGTCAGCGAGCAACAGTTCATCTTCCCCAATTGGATGATTAATCCAAAACATCATCAAATTTTGCGGAAAAAGAATTTTTTAGTATGAATTGATGAAAACTGATTGTCAACGCATTTTCCATAAATTGTTCCTGAACTAAAATAAACCATAGCATTTTCCAGGCTGTTGGTCGAATGAAAGTTGAGTGATTTTATTTTTGAGGTGGCTTTTAATCAACACAAACTTCAGTCTACAATTTCGCGTGATTTAAATTTGGGTTTATTTGGGAACTTCGAATAAATTTACTTTGATAAATCTAACTTCATGATTCATCATTCACACACGGAGGAAAAGGGGTAGTGATAATCACTAAGCGAATAGTGAAATATGGACAGACCAAACTGCGCAATTATAAGAACTAAACGGCTCAATCGAAATCGCAATGCGTTTAGTTAAATTAACGATACATTCAGTTAGGATAATGATGCGATTGATTGTAGTGACCGAATGTTTGGTCTGTCCATGTTTTACTATACTATAGTTTTCTCCATGCATTATCCAGAATAATTGAGAGGAATTGGGAGTATTTCTCCCATATTTCATGATCTCCAAATAATTCAATTCAGAAGTGATACCGGCAACCAAAGATGGAAGCAAGCAAATCGTTGCAAGGATCAAAGCCAGGGCGATGTTGTTCGTCATTTTACGTGTAATCTCCCAAACAAGTTTCAGAAATTTATGGAATTACGAAATCAATTCACCAAACTAATCCTGTTTGGAACTGTGAGTTTTTGGACAGATTTTCGTGGCAACTGAAATAAACTCTCTCACGGCACTGGAATGAGATCCCAAACTTTATAAACTGAAGGTGGGAACAACGATGAAAATGAACCGAAAAGGGAGATTGTGAGAAAATATAGCATGTTTATTCCAGTAAGGATAGCAATCATGATTTCCAAGAAGACAATAGTCGAGAATTGAGAATTCATTCTAAATACATGTGACTCAAACTATTCCAATGAGTTAGAATCATAAGAATCGACACAATAGAACGTGCATGGAATTCAGAGGAAAAATCGCCCGTTCGTGAAGCTTGATCACCGTGGCAATGCTAACTCATAAATTATGCTCCCGTCAGAAAGATCGCATGAAGCGGTTGAATTTATTCGTGGATTATCGCGCAGCTCCAGTCAACCTACCACGCCAGTTCCCTCCCATTCTTCACCATTTTTGCCACCACTTGGAAGGGAAAGAGGACGTATATTAAAATTCGCCAGGGTGAAAGAGAAAAAAAAAGGAGAAAAACGAGGAAAAGACAGAAAAAGGAAGACTCAAATTTAAAGGGGGAGAAAGGACTGTAGAAAAGCCCATTCGGTTGCCTACCGTCCATCCATTCAATTTGCCGACGATTACCGGCCGTCCGTGACCCGTATCTATCATTCGCATGATCGAGAAGCATTAATCCTTTCGTATGCGCTCCGCAGATTTCCACGGAAATCAAGAACAGCGGCAGCAGTCGTCTGATTCGATATGGTCGGGGAGTCTTTTTATGATTTTCAACCAGAAGGGTCGTTCGTTCTATTTTCGTTTCTCTTCACTCCGCTGTGTGATTAATCTTCTCCACTCTTGAAACCGTCCAACTTCGACTCAAAGTATGTATCATTATTTATATTCACCGGATGCAATATTGATTTATGCTCTCAGTGAGACGTATTCATGTCGCGATATCTATCCATAACAAAATGAAAAGGCGTCATAAAGAACAAATGTACAATGATGTTTGTGAGTCAATTTATGCTTGATAGCAGAAATTGTGTCTCCACTCCTAGTAAATTTCCATCTCATGAAACATATCCATGAATATTGAAGTTAAATTTGAATAATCATTTCATACTGCACGAATTATATTCAATTCTATTGAATAATAGGATTCAAGGAACTTTTTTCATTCCATATTAGAAAATAGTTACCGATATGGAATCGAAGATCATCCGTGGATAAAATGAAAATCAGTTCTTTAGGTGGAATATGAATTCTGAAGAAATGTTTGAGATCATTGGCACATTGAAAACTTTGAAATTCGAGCGTTAGATGACACATTCCACACGGGAAAAAAACTCACACTCGCGCAAGCAAAATTGTGCTTTGAGTTTGAAGAATTTTGGGCTGGAAAATTTTGTTTATGTAGACGAAAAAAGGTTCGGTCTTTGAAAAAATCACAAATTCACCCTAGTAAGCGTTATATTGGCACATACCACTCTTCAATATGGGAAGAGTAGGGGTATCTTTCGTTAGCAAGTGAGTGCTTTTACGGCAGATAACATGCGCTCGTGAAGTAATGCACATGGATCCCTTGTAGAAGTGCTTTACGTATTCACGAGTTTTGTAGTAACGTTGGTGAGGGACTTGCTTGGATTTGGTTTTTCTTGATTGAGGCGTTACAAAACTTGGAAATGTCTTCTGATTACCAGCAAACACAGGGCTACCGCTTATCCAGGAATGAAACTTTGTCGTTACCATATAACGATGAACCAACAAAAGGCTCACATTCAACTAGGAAATGTCTCAAATGTCTCAACAAATTTCTACTGAGAGAGGAAACGAATTCAATTCTGTACTGAATATTACTTTTCTGTCAATTCTTTGATAAGTTCTCATTCAAATGGAAAAATTTACATAATTTTCAAAACTATAGCATATTTCATCTATTTTTATATAATATTATTCGAATTGATATTGAATTATATAGATTCTGACGAATCTCAATTCTCTGTTAAATTCTTCAAACCTATTCGTTCTCATGGCTCTAATCCCATCGAAGATAGGTTTCCTTTCAGGATAATATCTGATCCTGTACTCTTCAAATTCCATGGTTTTATTCTCAACCAAAACCAAGCCTCTCTTAGGCGAATCACATTCGATAAAAGAGACAGTCAACAAAACGGGATATATATCCATATTTACCGAAGGATAAGTGGAAAACTCTTCTTCAGCAGAATGGTACTGTTTTTTCTACTTGAGTTTCCTCGTATTTTGATTCAAAATGATATTAAAAGGGCCATGCAAGTAGCACTTTCAGAAAGAAGTTTGTTTTGAATCACTTAACTGTACTTGTACAGTGGATTAAAAAAGTCTCGTGCTTTCTCGTCTACGGAGAGAATTTTCAATGAAAGATGAGAGCAGTACGTATATTCAAACAATCAGTGATAAAGGAGACTATCGTCACAGCTAACTAATGATACATTGATAGAGAATATTTTGAAGAATATGAATTTATCACTATTTCATTTCACTGAAGAAACTATTGATTCGAATAATTCGTGATATCTTCTTGTAACCGCTTATTTTTGAAGGATAAAATCAGTTGAGTAAAGTTTCTGTACGCAGTGGTTATGTTACTTTAATCGCGCGGGTGTAGGAATGATGAAGATGCATTGTGACTAGTATTGTGAATTGAAGAAAGAATGATTTCATACTTTTCCTGTAGCATAATATCCCATGTGAGTATCGACAAGACTTAAAAACCCAAGCTTGTTCCAGAATTGGTACACGTGTTAGGAAAGAACTTCCATTAAGAACAATTGGATCAATGTTGTTCCATGATTGTCCCGAAGTCTCCAATGGATAGTCAGTCATTTGACATTTGTTCATATCTTTGGAATGGCCATTGCACTTGGCACAACTTCGCACAAGTGCTCATGAGTGGCACAATGTTTGTAATTAGTGACCGAATTCCGAGTTCACAATGGCTCAAGACTTGCATAATCATTGGGACAAGACTGGCCCCATCTTATCTTATATAATTGATCTAAATGAGAATAAAACTTGACTAGTAGGTAATAGGCTACTTTTAAATGTGATCATATACACGGAAATCAACTGATTTTGAAGAACTGTTCACAGGATTTCAAGATGTCTTTCCCATGCGGGTATTGACAAGACTGAAAAAAACCCAAGCTTGTCCTAGTCTTGGTATATTTGATCCATCGTTTTAACATGATTCATGTACGGTATTCCGAGGGAGAAAGTGAAGCCACAATATGGACTAAATCACTCTTCCCATCAATATTCGTGATGAAAGAGACATTGCTTAATGTTTGGCGAATCAATTGGACCAGGCTCGAAAACAAACATTGATCCAAGCTTGTTCTGATCTCATCATTTCCAAGCCTGGGCCAAGTTTGGTGAATTGTTCGAGACAAGTCTCGGCAGGTCTTGTGCCAGGCTTGGTCCATGATTGGGCCATCGGTCCACACACACATAGGGTTCTCATTTTCAGAATAATTTTTTATGCCCTAGCTTCATTCAAGAATCGATTCTTCGAATAAGGAAAAATCCTCAGTAAATCCTTTGTACGCACGTTGTTCGTTTCATTCGTCATACATTGCATTATCTACGATCTTAACATTATTCTAATGATCTTGGTCATCGAAATCTCGTGAATTTCTATCATGAATCTGATCATTTTTGAATATTAAAATACGATCAATAATTTTTTAATCATTTTGCAACTTTGTATCCTGATTGAATTGGAATTGGATTCATTTGACAAGCATCACTGGAAGTTTATAAATATACTATGCACTCATCAAGAATTTAATATGAAATTCAAAATTCATCATCATTCTTCAAAATTCCATGGAATGGAAATATTTCCCATTATTTCGTTATTCTAACCTTCGGAAAATAATTCATTTGACAAACGAGTTCAAATAATTACGACATGAAATTCGTATTGAAAAAAGAACATCACAAGAAGAACCGGAAAGTTTTTTTGACGGTGTGAATTATACCATCAATGGAGATATCAATATATTTTTATGGAATATACGGTAACTTTGAAATGATGGGAATAAAAATATTGTACGCACAGTACACACGTAACCATAGTATGTATGATATTTGGTCAAACGCTGTCCATGGAAAAATGAAACCTAAAGAAACATCCGGAAACGAATTCTGTTTGATTCTAACAGAAAAAAATAGGATCAACTATCAACAATGTTAACAAAGGCGAATGGTTCAAGCGACTTGATACCCCTGTTATCTAAAGTATGTTCGTTGTAGAGTATAAAAATCTCGTGTAATCGAATATCCTGAAGAGAATACAGTTCCAGATATCTACTCGATCAATATCCGTAGTAAATGTACGGCGTGGTCCGAGGAACGGAAGACGGAGTGAATTCAACTGTATGATATTATGTTAGAGTACAAGAGACCGGCTTGAGGCATTTTCTCCCGATGCTTCTTCGAAATAACCTCATCTTTTCCCGTTCAACAAAGGATTCCCTTTCATGTGACTTGATCTGAGTCTAGACGATCCTTCAGGCAATACAGGATTCTCTCTTGACCAGCATATTCATATTAACTATGTATATAGATCTACATATATATACTTGTTTATATGTATGAATATAAAAATTGACGTGTCGAGAATGTTAAATCGAGCATTTGTTATTCTCTGAGCCTATTTCAGCCTTGATAGTTGAGGATCGCAAAAAATTCAAATATCGATTTTCAAAAATGATTTCACATGCTTCTGCATGATTATTCTGTTCACTGAACTCTGAACAAAAAACGTTTCTCGTTTTATCGAAGGCCGCGTTACAAAAACTGATTACCAGGGTTGTATCGAAGCGCCGGTAGTTTACCATTGTCGATAAAGATCCGTTAACTGCCCTTCAAAACGCAAGCAATCATGTTTGTTGTCAAGTTGATATTGACAAACAAACCAATAAAAGCTGTAATTTCACCGTATTGAACATTGAGTTACACCATTCTTTGATTCCAATATTGATATTTTATCACTTTACACAATGAAAATATTCATCCTTCCGATCAAATGGATCGTTCACATTGAAAGTTCATAATTCAAAAGTAATTTTGCTTATATCTCATATTTGATTTGAGGGAAACCTGTATTACATACCTGAGCTTTGTCAGCTATAGCGTATTGGTCATTTTAACCGCCATTAATGAAACGATTAACGCCCAAAATGAATCTGGCTTATCGGATCCCGAAGTTCGTTTTACCAAGGAGTGGAGGAACGCGTGTCACAGATTGTTGAATCAAAACGAAACGGGAGAATTCAAATGATTTTTATTGTAAAAGAAATATAATGTTTTTGGTGAACTGATCAGACAAGTTGAGTTATACAAACAATGAGAAAATAATGCTTGAACAGGAAGCTTTTTGAGTAAAAATGGTACATGTTAACGATAACCAAGTGATGGATTATTCAGAATTTGATGGAATACTGTATTGTTGAGAGTACTAGCGGAAAATATTCCATGAACGGGGGAATTATAATTATAAATCTAATTCCGCAACCGCGAATCGAGTACGGTAATTTCATGAATCCTTTAAAATTCTCTTAGACTTCGATTAAGTGTCTTCAGATTGGTCGAGCACAAATCAGTCCTGTATTCGGTATTCTGGCGGCATTTTACATGGGGCAACTATGTCTTCGAGATTTAAGAAGGGTAGCTCTTACAAAAGTTCTCATTCTGAGATCAATTCGATGTAGCCGTAAGAAGTTGGCTCTTACGGGAAATCGGGACCTGTGACGATTAGTTTTATCTTCCTTTTTATAGGCTTGCACAGTGCTTGCAATCTGATCGGGAAGGTAGTGCACCCCCTTCCCCAACTTGCATTTACTCTTTAAGGGAGGTAGACCTCAGTCCTTCCTACCGGAATTCCAAGGTGAACCACACTAGGAATTTTGGTCTTGTTTGAATTCAGACTGAGGTGGACTTTAATGGTGCAGTATGGCCAGCTCTATGGATTTATCCAAAGATTTATGAATTTTTCACTTTGTGTGCGGATCTACGGATATTAATTTTGAATCTCCAGAATTTTTTGCAATTTCATCGCGTGACTAAGCAAAGTTTTTCTAAAATCTCCAATAACAAAATACGAAAAGGGGAAAATTTCTCAACTCATCAAATAAATTAGAAGCAGACTTGAAGGCGAAACTGTAGGTTGATTCAAAATGTTTACATTGAACGTGAATTCATCGAATGGTTTAGGTTAAGTTTTAATAATATTCGTGATCGATGCAGGTTAAATATGAAACTTTGGATAAAATAAGCATCTCAGAATGAAGTTATCATACTGTATTTGCGTGGTGAATTCATTTGGCAGGTAGTAGATTTGATCTTTGGCCCGAAGCCGTCACGTTCACGTTCAAATCGCTCTTCTTCCCAATGAATCTGATGCTTGGATAGATGTGCAGGATCGAGGAGTTGAGGGAGTTGAAAGTATGAGAAGAGAAAAGGGATTGCACAAAGGGGTGAGTAGGTAGATAGAAATCGGTCATCCGTCGGTGCTCCACGACGTGTGAACTGTAAATTGTGGCCGCGCATAGGTTGCGGATGGCATTCCGCTCGAGTTCGTAATGTAAACGTAATCTAACTAAGGTCAGCGAGCGCGCGCTGCTTTGTAGGCAACCGGTGATTCGGAATTAATCTTGCTTAGCTTGCAATTCGTTGGCTCCTCAACTCATGTGATATTCAGTTGTGTTTTGATTCCAATATGTTTCATCGAAAATTTTCAAGAAGACTTCAAAAGCACATGAGCGGATTGAGTGACTCAGATGGAGCATGATGGAGTTAAAATTGAACAAGACATCGAACGTAATGATGATGATTTCGGTTTCTTGAATGCTAAGACGTCGATATTTTAAATCGATCTGTTACCATAGAAGAACAGGGGCGGCTTCAGGAATGAATTTTGTGGGAAGGAGGGCCAGGAGCTTATTCTTGCGATCTGATGATTTTTCATTCAGTCTGGACTCGGATTATTCTGAGATTCTATGATGAGAGATAAGAGAAGGAAGAGATCAAGAACTTCTTGAGAATGATCTGGAATTGAAAATCTTTGGAGTATAATGAGAAAATACATTAATTAGAATTCGAAAGATCAATGATTTCAGGAAACATTGTCGTGGTTCTGTTGATTCATATTATTGGAGTGGGCGATGATAGAGAGTGATATGTTCATCACGTCGAGCACCCGTGATAAATCGTGTGCAAACATTTTGAACACGCTGCAATCGTAAATCACCGATAAATGACCAACAACGGTGGTTAAAATACGGTTTAATTAGTGAGTGCATTAATTTGATTTTGAAATCGATAGGGAGAAGGTAACTGTTTCTCAAGCTTTGAACAGCTCTAGTTTTGGCTTGAGCAGTGCGATAAACTTTTATGAAAAGTCGTTATGCAATCGCGTCTTTCTCATTTGAGTAAATTAATTAATTTCGTTGAATTATATCAGTATGTTTACACATTCTTCCGAATTTGATGCATTCCAGAAACATTTGGGAATATTCCAGTACTTATTAACAATTTTCACCATTCTGTGAAAAATATTCCGTCTATTGAATAGAACTGTTGATTGTGATTCCAATGGATTCTATTCAATACGGTTGACTGTTTTCGACATTTATCCAAATTTAGATAATTCCAAAGATTCTAGATTAGGACGGATTGCAGGAATTGAGAGGTATTATTGACCGCTAGGAACTCATTTTTCACGTTTGGTACTATAAACAGTTGAAATTTTCATTCCCGTTAGCCAAGCGGATGTGGTGCGTAGGGGACGGACGGGCAAGAAGGATATGTTAATTTCAAGAATTAATAACAAATATATATCTCAATCATATTTATTCAAAACTGTGCTGATTAATTCTTTTGACAATTATACTTCATAATTGAAATCAAATAATAATAAAAATAAAAACCTTCTTATAGAAAATAACAATTGAAGAAAAAGTCTACTTTATCCGTTTTGCCCGCCCTGGTCGGGCAAAACGGATGCTGTTTGGAACACGCATTTCAATCAGAGCAATCGTCGTAAAAATATGCACCGTGTCCAGAATATGAAGAACAAGCTTCATGTGTCCATTCTTGACACCTTCCACATTGAATCCAATCTTCTACTGGCGGGTCAACATACTTTTCTTTGCATATATTACACAGATAAGACGTGACATAATTTTTTGCGATTTTTTTTGTTCGTCGTTGTTTCTTCCTATCAGAAGGACCAGGAATGTCCATTGCAACTTTTCGTTTCGCAGCTGCAGCATCTTGTTTTTGTTTTTTGCTAAACAGGAAGTATCCGTTTTGCCCGCCAGGTAGTATTTTAACATAACCTGGAGTTATTAAAAATTACCAAGATGGAAAAAAAAATAACTTGATTATTTCATGTCTTTTGATTACGCATTGTGCTAAAAAAAATTGAAATCCACATATTCCTTAACAATATTAAAATGATCACAGTGTACTTACGGTAAACAATTCTAATTTTTCTCCCAAATTGTAATATTTACAAAAGAAAACATCACGCAAGTGCACTATACCGGCGTCTCAACGATCACGGTAAGGGGAGTTATATAATGAATCGAGAGATGGCAGTTTAGTGGGTTTCTACCGACTGAGCATCTTTAGAAAACGATTATCCGTTTTACCCGCCCTCTCCATCTTGCCCGTCCGTCCCCTAGGTGTTACGGACGACGAATCGACATGAAAATTTTACCTCGGGGATCATGGAGTGAAAATTGCGAAACATTTTCGAAACGCCACTGAGGAAAAATCAGTAAATTTACCGCAAAATTCCGAGAAATTGATAATTATACCAAAAAATTTGAAATTTTTATCCACAGCGATAGGATGAATTCTTGCTTCCTGACAAATTTTGATAAATTCACCGAAATTTTTTCACAGTGATGCTTTGAAAAAATCGTCTTCAAATATCTCGTTATTAATTTTATTTTGTAGAATTCTTTCCAGAGTGCAATTTTAATCTGTTTTCATGAGAAACAGATACCACATATGTTTCAGAGTGAATGGTTCAATTCGGTGATGAAAGATTGAATTCTCCTTGAAAGATATTACCGTGAAGATTGATAGATACTTACAAACTCTCGAAAACGCTTATAGACGGATGCAATTGAGTGAAGCAAAGCACCATCTTTATGTCGAGTTTGGAGCGTTCCAAAGAGCCTGAAGTTTCAAGTATCCTCCACCATCCGCTAACCAGTACTGGTAGTTTTTGTATTATGATTTGATTGAGTCGATCAAGGGTATCACATTTTGTTAGCTCATACATTGAATATGCTTGTTTGATATTTGCTTCGATTGGAGTTTGTGGTCCCATTGGATACACACAGGGTACATGCTCTTCATCAATCGTTGCAGTTATGCGAGAATGAAGCAAATATCATCAATATCCAAACAATATAAATAAAGATGTTCAAAATGTGTGGTCAAATGCCAGGAACATCACTTCACATATCAGAATACATCATCAAAAACTCTACAAGATTTCACAAAGATTTTGATATCAGAAAGTTTCATTGAGAAAAAATTTTTACTGTGCTCGTACGTGACTCATGAAAGGCAAATTCTGACATATTTCGAATACGAACATTTTGACTCAATGAAGAAACTTTATTTTGTAATGTTTTTTTTTAATGTAATACGGAGTTATTCACACGGAGGAAACAGTGTAGGAAAGATTTCTATTATTTTGTGACGGGCTCGTCTACGTTTTGTCAAACTGAAACGGCACTTCGTGCGAGTGGTGACAGGTTGTAAACAAAACCCCGCGCGTGTGCGAGGTGAGTTCAAGAGAGGTATCGATCGATTCACATGCAACCGATAGGCGGCAGACGAGTTGCTCGCGGTAGTGAAAAACCCAAGTAAGGGATAAAAGGACGTGCTGGACCGAGAAACCGCTGTCAAATAGAAAGGGATAATACTTGGTGAGAGATACCGCTCTATCGAGTTCAAGGATAGAAGGTCCAATCGTTGCGATCCTTTGGACCTCTTTAGGAGCCAGTCTTGAACATAGACTAGCGTTGTGGTGCCACCCAACATAACCAAGCTGGTGGGTTGGTCAGGGCCGAGGGAAAGAACTTGGTGCTACCAGTTCTATTAGAGTAGAGTTTGGTTAGGGAAGGGGGAAGGAAAGAATTCGGCGCCCCCTCCTCTTCCCTAGGGGTGAAGCCTAGCCCAACGGAGAATACACCGCAACGCCAAACTTTCACGGCTGCGGTCTTAGGGTATTCCGATAGTGCCAACTTATGACGGCCGAGCATCAGTAAATTCACTAGAAAGCACTAGAATCGTCCTTTTCTAACCACTCCAAGATTTAACAAAGTCAATTCGTTTATCCCCACGCCAATAGTGTTTCGAGTCAAAGCCGCGTTCTGATTGGACTCCGTCTGAGCCAATCAGAAGATAGAAAGCATTCGAAGTTCTAATAACTGAACTAGACTCGCTTCATTTAATCGGTCGCTGCCCGGGTTGATTCAGACGACCAATTAACGTCCATGGATGCATTCCATACCGTTGGAATCATACACGGAGAGAAATTTGTAGGTCAATTTACTATGTTATTATTGTTCCCGAGGAACAGACTGAACTATGACGGGTTCCCCATAAAACATAGTAAATATGATCAGCATTCTATTGTTGTACCATAGTAAAAATATGCCCTTCATAGTAAAATCCGACAGAATTCAGTCTGTTCCTCGGAAACAATAATAACATAGTAAATTTAACTACAAATTTCTCTCCGTGTAGTGAGATCGTTATTTCCGTTAGATCCGATACGATCGTGCTTCGCCGTCGCGTATGCACACGATCTCCTGTGGACAATCTAGACTGATGAGTCATTACGAATAGAATTAAAGCACTTGTCTACAGCTTATACGCCATCTCTGTCTAATGTATATATTATCTATAATTTAAGCGTTTATTGTACTTCTAACAAACTTCCTTGATCAATAAGGGCATACATTGCCCTGGTGAAAATGAAGCGTACACACAAAACGCGACGGAAGCGCATACGAAGCGAAAAAGGCTTCAATTCCCTCTTCCTGGAGCGTGTGATGCTCGTTTGCTGTGAAGTGATGGAATCATACGTTCCATATACGCTCCATAAGCTTTTGATCCCGTCTTAAACACGCTTCATGTGACGTAACTGTAGGTTACATCAAGCGTGTGCGAATTATATGTATTCTGAGTTCAAATAATGTTTTGAAGAGGGCAATGCCAACGGCGGTCTATAGCTTAGTTGATAAGACCTTCTTACACTATGGTGGAAGTCCCTGGTTCGATTCCCGTCAAGAAGTTTAATTTTTTTTCTTTCGATTGTATACGCTTTGGTTGTTTCAATTCCCGCTTCACATACTCTTCTTACACCTTTCGTTAAGGCTCCGTATACTTTTCATTAACTTTTCTGTTACTTTTCAGCATACGCTTCATTTACTTTTCCTTTCTGCTTCCATTTTCACTAGGGTGGTTCAATGAAGATAATTGTTTGAAATTTAATCTGGTCTTGTTTAATAATCTGTGACCCGCGTTCCCTAACTCATCAATCCCGAACCTTGGAATCCGACGAGCTAGAGGCATTTATGGGGGATGATTCTTCAATTATCGATATCGTCAAATATCAACGCGTTAAGGTCATAACGAAACGTCACTATTTCTATGGAGTTTCACCATAATTCACGGATAATCGACGCTGATATTCAACCATTGAGATCATATTTAATCACGATTCGGAAATTTTTTATTGATAACCTGAATTTCAGACGGTCAGCTTTGAGAAGATTGCCATACCGATGAGAAAAATAATCAACACTGTATGTTACATCACCGACCTGTATTAAATTGCTGGAGGTCATCGTGTAGAACAACAAGTATAATCGAAAACTCCCCCATCAATTGAAATCAGGAAAAACCATACGCGTATGGTAATTCCTTTGATGTTTCTGAAGTACCGAGTCGATATGGAAAGAATGATGCAACCGAGTTCGAAAATAATATTTCTATACGGTGAACGATGCTTACCGAAGATTTCCGCCGAACGTTCCGTCTTTTCTTATAGAATTGAGCTAGAGATGGAAGAGTTTCAAAGCATTTGATATATTCTGGAATGGATTGTTGGATATGCTGCTATTAAAGTACGTTTTCCTCACCTTTCATTTCAGAGAGATTTATGTTGGACGCCACAATGTGGCGCTATCAACGCTACGTTATTCTGCTCACGAGTGGTGTTAAAAAACTTTCTTTTCATATACCGCGTGGGTATCCCGAGTCGAAATTTTGCCCCTGCTTTGTCGATCCAGTCACTGAAATTGCTCCTCCTTCCACGCTACAGAAACTACTTGGTCCTACTCTCCCGCTGCGAATATTTTTTGATTCTATTCCCCTACTCTACAATCTACTGCTCCTACATAGAACCTGATTCTTCTACACTGGGAGAAAAAAATTCTTGCAAACATTAACATTTTTACTTGGTTAGTTAGTTTGAATGGAATTTCGTTGAATCGATCAAGTATCTATTTTCATTGACGAAATATTTTGTACAATATTGAATATTTGTTTGATCGAATGAATATTCTGTTGATTCAATAAAACTTCATTCAAATTAATATTTTGTTGCGACTATTCAATTAAATATTTGATGGTACCCGAAAATTTTTTCTCTCAGCGTATGTGTTGGATTTTTTGAATAATAATATTACATAAAGCGCATTTTCTATCAATTCGGAAATGTGATTGAAAAAAACAATTTCAATTCAATTTAAATTATGTCAGTCAAACCAATCAATTTTCCATTCGAATGAGAATCTAATAATTTTACTTGATTGGAATGAAATATGCATTTCATTCAAATAAACACTCATTCATTTCATGGAATTAAATATTTTTGAAATCAAACGAAATTCTTTATAAATGAAAATGGTTTATTTGAGTGTATAAAAAGTAGGGTACCCAACTAAGATTATAAGAGGAAATTCACAACAAAATTATCAAATTACTCAAGTTCTTTTTTATCGACTGGCACTGGCGCATGAGCTTGATTATCAAAATATAACTTCTTAAACATTTTTTTGTGAACTAGGAATAGGATTATTTATCAAATGGATTTATACATGAAAATACGGAAGCTTACGATTACTTTAAACAAACTGTGAGTAGCATCCGTAATCTCTCGTATTCTCATGGAAAAAATTCATTTCATAAATCTTTCTATTCCTAGTTGACTGAAAGAATGACAAAAAGTCATATTTTCGGGCTGCATTATTCTCCGTGTAGAGGCGGTAGGGTCAAAGTAGGAGGTAAACCTTGAACCTGCTCTGCTCCTACAAGTGGTGGAATAGGAAATTTCTACCACTTTTAGGGGCAAAGTAGGAGATGATATCTCATTGAAACAGCTTATACTTTCCTATCTGATGCTCCTACTGACAAGAGCATTATTAGCAGCAAATAAAATATTTCGACTCAGGTATATGGAAACATATGCTCGTGACGTCATGTAACATTCATATGATTAGCTGTAAGTTCATATCGTTGTACAATGAATGCGTGTATGTGTCCAATTTGGGATTTCCATTAGCAGCCCAGGATCAACTAATAACGAAAGGGAGAAGGGATCTGATTGTTGAAATCAATTAATCTAGGCTTGACCAGATGCAACTGAAATTATCCAATCCGCCACTCCTGCGAGGATAAAGCAGTCCGAATGATGGGACAAAGAGAGGAGTGGGTGGGATAGGAGTAGATGAGGTAGAATTTTGAGGGTTTGGGAAGTGAGGGAAGGCAGAAAGAGGAAAGAAACAGTTCGATTTCCACCCAAGTAACACCAATGTGCGTCAAATATCCTCCGAACGTTCCTAGAATATTTAAACGTTCTGCAAACATTCTCAGAACGTTTGACGAAGATTGTGTGTGACTAGGGCATCTTGTTGAATTTTAACAACTGCAGGTTGGGAAAGGTTCCATTTTCGCTAGCTGTATTCCAACACTGATCATTCGAAAACTTTGTATATCGATGGACGTAAAACTTTTTGTAACACCTCGGTGAAATATTGATAGATTATTGGAATATGCAGCATGGAGTTGTAAACATGACGCTGTCAAAAATTGTTCCCATAATGTTTGGTATTTTTCTAAAAATACAAGTACGAACGCTAGTTCTCTGGAAATTATGAGAAAATTGTACATAAATCCTACCATACATTGCTGTGCTGTTTTCTCCGTGTATGGAGTATCATATTCTCATGTTCAATCTAATAATAGTTCTCGAATTTAATATTAGTAATGGAATTTCACAATTTCACATTGACATCACTGTTAGAAAAATCTGCCTTGAACTTCATAAGAATATTATGAAGTTTTCAACATAAGGAATTTATCAAATTTCGAAAATAAAATATTGAATTCAAGAATATAATTCTTAATTTTAAGGATGTTTTTCTTAACGTTGGGAATTTTTTCCTCAATTTTAACCCTAGGACGGGCATGTGGGCTCTTTTAGGACCCCAGGACATTTTTTCTACCCTAGCATTTGAGCCTCTCTCCATCTCTGTAGTTTGTCACCCAAATATTTTCAAAGTATACATCCTGACGAACAAAAACCGCTCATAGTGAGTTGAAATCCGTTTAGTTTCAAATGAGTTACAGCCATTTGAAATTTCCTGTGTTTTCCACGTGCCCGTTCTGGGGTTAATAACATAGGTATGAAATTTAATGACCAATTGTTACATTTCAGAAATAAATCTTGGAATCTTATAATTGATATTATGGAAATATGGTATTTCATGAAGAATTTCGTATTGAATCTAAGAATTTTCCTAACAGCACAATTCCATAAATATGTTATTGAGATCGATTAAGAATAAAATTCTTAACATTAGGAAAAAAATGTTCGGCGTTAAGAATTATATTATTGAAATCAATATTTCATTGCGACATTTGATGAATTGTTTATGTGAAAAAACTTCGTAATACTTTTTTGAAGGCAGATCTTTTTACATTGTTCCAACCCCCCGTGCAAACGCACGAGTTTTTGAGGACTTCCTCGAAGTCTTGTATCGATAAGAGATAGGAAGCTACAGGAGAGTCCAGAGTTGTTATTTGAATAGTTAAATGACTGTCATAGCTCTTCTTTTTCCCGTGATGTGGTGTATACACAATTTGGTTGAATTTTCTGGTCGGATGAGAATCGCTAGGTTACATCATTGTAAATACAATGTGAATGAACAGGATACATGCATCTCGCTAGAGATATGACATGAAAGACCGACGAAGCTGCGCAAAAGCAAAGGGGAAATGTTTGCCATCAATGTTTGTCGTAAACCAGACACACTATACAGACATGCATCAGAAGACGCGCTACCGACTGGACGCCAAATACATGAAAGAAAACTTAGTAAAGTCGTGCGCTACAAGTTTTTTTTCATCAGAATATATTGAGTTCTCACCGCTTTGATGAATGCTTAATAGAGTCTAATTTACAATATCCTGTGTAAAAGAAATCGTACTTTTATAGTAACATTCGGATATGCGTTCTCGATTGAACAACACTGTAAAAAATGATCGGAATTTTCCTGTGTACATCAACCGGAAAATTCCAATCACTGATTTGGAAATCAATTTCCTATACATTTATCTGAAAATTTCAAACTTCATAGGATTTTTCCCAACATTTCACAGTGAATTTCCGAACAAGTTGGGAAAATTCCTAACGCATGTATGTGCTCATTACTTCACATAAATATATGGAAATTTTCCGATAAAATTTTTTACAGTGAATATCATCATATTATATTCGATAATTCAATTTCAAAGTTCGGACAATTAACATGAATTGATTTTCAGACAAGGATGAATTATTGCTGAAGTATCTTTGGAAACTTTAGAATTCTCGTAGAGTTTGAGAATAATTGTATTCTCCGAACATTTGGATTTTAAAATGTTCCAGTTTTAAAAGAACGCCCAAGTGTCGAGAGAGTAGGACTTTTTTCAATTTATTCAGAATATTGTTCAAGAATTAATTAGTAACTCTTCATTGTTCTTTCAAATTGATACAGTAGAACCTCGATCAACCGAGGCTCCGCGTTATCGAAGGTCCCTAACAATCAAAAAATTTGTATCATCCGAGATGTATACATGAGAATTTCTTCCTACATTACCTCACCCTTCTGAAAATCCCAGGCAGATCCGAACACAAAATAGTTGTCAATGTTATTTTTTGTCTGGATCTGTATAGAATTTTCAGCAGGATTATAATAAATTGCATATGGAAATCATCCAACTACAATGATGGATCATTGCTTGTATCCCCAAGAGAACACAAACCTTCAGGAACGTTCAAGGAATATCTCTTGGGGATGTCATTTCATCGAAGTTCAAAATCATTTTGAAGAAGAATATTGTCATCTTTCAAAATTGTGGCTTGGTATTGTGATTTACCTTATGAACCACGTCCTATATATGTATCATATATATCATTGAAAAAGAAACATTATGACAAGAATGTTTCCCACTGAATAATACATAGTGACACGATGCAGGGGTTTATCGTATCATTTCGGAGATCGCTTCACCTGGGTATCTACTATTTCTGAGTGAATTATTTATGAAGAGGAAGAAAGAACAGATATTTATGGATTCGATTCGTCTGAAATATGACCAAGCAATCGCTGTTTATTGTGTTAATATTGTGGTAGATTTGTGATGTTAATGATTCGATGTTAGCTCGCAATTCTTCTGATCAAAACTGAGATAAAAAATCGGTATGAAGAACCGTGGATCATTTTTCTGTTCTTCTCTTTATGTTTTCATGACAGTTTTTCCCTGAGGGAAGGAACAATTCATCGTTTGCTCCTATTGTATCACCATGGCAAAATGTACATTATGCATAATCGTTCCAATCGTTCTTTTGTTTGCAAAAATCGAAAATTTACCTACCTTTTTTTCATACTTTAACAAAAATCGATGCAACTGGAACCATATTTCGAAGTTCTTACCTCTTCTGCACGGAAAGAAGAAAACAGCACTGGTTACTGTCCATAACAGCAATCAGTTGAAAAACAAATGAAAACACACTTGGATGATACAGGTTAGCGCGATCACAGTGATGTGCACTGCAGTTAAATTCGTCAATGCTGCTTGGACATTAATGGTTACTGGGAGACGCAGTAATGAGCGGCGTGAATTTAATTTTTCATTATTTTTCAATGAATTACTGCAATTCACAGTAACCATCGCTGTTTTCTCTTTTCCGTGTGCTTAAAAGGAAAATTCTAAACTGTTAGAAACATCTTCAAATTCAATGAAAAACTGCTTTATGGAATATCATATTCCCGCTCTAGCATGTATGTACCATAGAGCCCAACCTGGCCCAATATGGGCCCCATTCTGCCAACATGAGCCCAAGGCTGGGCCAGAGTTCATCCCCGCTGGGGAAAATTAAATTTAATGAAGTTATTCAATTGTATATTGATGATACAATTTCAGAATTTCTCACAGGAATGTAACAATTATTCATAAAATTTCACAAATGTGTTATTAAAATTAAGAAGAAAATTCTTAACATTCAGAATTATATTATTGAATTCAATATTATATTATGGAATTGATTGAACGACGTATGTGAAAAATTTCATAAATTCTTATGAAATACGTTTAAGGCAAATTTCTTCGTTACAGTGAAAAAATATTGTTCAAATATTTCAGTAAATCTGCAGTAAATTCAAACATCTTAGTAATTTGTATTTCTTTTTCCAAATCTTTTCGGAACTTGTTGTTTTTTTTTCTCAAAATCACATCTATTTCATGATGTTCTCAAAGTTTGAATCGTTTATAGAAATAGAACGAAAACTAAAACTCACGAAATCTGAGAAATCATCGTAACATATCTCCTCGAATCAACTCTTTGCCACTGGAAACATCGTTTAAACAATGTACTGCAATATTTTTGGGCTTCAATAAATGAATATTATGTTATTCGATTGTTAAATAGTTTCAATAAATGATTCAAACTTCAGCAACATTATTTCATAAACAGGTGAAGATGTATAACCCCCGTTTATTAGTATAATGATGAATTTTTTTGAAAATAAAAATCACAAATTCATGATACAAATATCAAATTTCTTTTACCTGGAAGAACATTGGATCAACTATTATTTCAAACTTCATAGAAAAAAACATATTTCATGATGATTAAAAACTTATCATTCTGCTCTCATTTCACGCCGTTGCTTCTTGAACGTTTCTTCACGGTGGATTTGATGCAAAGTTTTCTTTTTTTGTACCTAAAAGCAAAGAAATTCACTGGATATTACCATTTTAATATATCTTGTATAACAATTTCCAACAATTTAGTTACTGTCTGCTCTCAGTCGTTAAAAGTTTCAGGATGATAACGCGTATACCTTTGATCTCTGTTAGCTTTCATACTTTTATCGTTCCACGAGAGTAACATCGTCTTTACCACATGGAAAACGCCAAAAGATCCGCATTTATACGATTCTGGAAAAGTTCTTCTCAACTCTCTTCACGACTTTGTTTGCTACTTTTTTTTATCTTCTTTTCTCTTCCTTTTTCTTCCACTTAATCCATGTGGGAAGGTTGGTTGGTGTGCTATGTTGGGTGTTTTCATATGGTTGTTCGGCGATACAAAGGAGACGATAATACAATCATCTGTGTACACGTCGACCAAAGTATCACCCTAAGACGCACCATTCAAACGTAACGTGTCCCGCAACGGGATAAGGTGACCCAAATTTCAGGGTAAAGTGCAGTTCTGTTATGCAGGAAGCCACATGCTGGTTACCCATTAGAAATGGCGTCAGGGAATTACTTGGTCGTTGCTGTTTCCTTCTGTGCGTTGAATTCAACTTCGTCGTTCAGATAATTCTCATAGTAATGGTTTTGGAAGTTTTCAAATTTCTGTGAACAACGCTCAACTTATCCTTTCTTGAGTGATTATAGCTAAGTTTGGTCAATTATCGGTCTAACAAATCTAACGCGTAGGATTTGAATTCTGAGGAATAAATAATTGTTGAGAAAGCCAATTCGAATATACAATTTTCTCGGCCACCTAACTGTATTCAGTAGAAGGGATTGAAATATCAGTGACAGTTATATAAAAAACAAATTACAGTCTGTCACTTGAATATATAAATTTCAGATAAATGTAATGTGAACGCATGCATTCGATGGTATTTATTTTATCTAGATAAAGTTTTATCGTACCACGGAAAATTTCGAAGTATTTTATACACTGAACCCAGACAGCACCAAAGCTCCCGCAAAGAGCTCCCGTTATGCGACCAACAATGAGTTCAATATGAATAGAATGCATCAAAATGAACTCTTGATGAACAACTTGATGTTCAGAAAGAATCCAATATGTAGCCTCGATATGAGTTCTTTCTGATCATTAGGTTGTTCATCAAGAGTTCATTTTGAATGCATTCTATTCATATTGAACTCATTGTTAGTCGCATAACGGGAACTATTTGAGAAGTCTTTGAGAAGTCTTCATGATCTTTCATGAATTCAAATTGATCATTGATGCTGGCTGGGAAGAGAAGAAATAGTGGACCCAACTACGCAAAACAATTGGATACGTTCAACTGCAATCATTGCTTGATTCAATTAAATTCTTAGTTGACTGAAATACGCATAATAGAACTAACCTTGAATTTGAATTGAGTTGATGGATGATTGTGGTTGAACTGTCATGCGTAGTTGAGTTCAGTATCTTCTTTCTCAGTGTAGGGGATGCAGAGTTGCCAATTTAATTATTCGAAGATAAAAATTTTATTCCTGCAGATGCGAATGCTCAGCATGAATAGTTGAAAACACATTTTTCATTCAAACTATGTACAATTCTTCTAATATCGTGTTTCTTCATGAGGAGATGGAACCGCTGAGATGTTATAAAAACCTCGACCCTAGAATGCAAGGAATTTGTGCTTGCATTTCCCTGTCGGAAAAATTGGTTTCCGTGGTGGTTTCTTGGTTTTGATAACTCCCCACAAAATGCACTAATTCCAATGATTTTATGAAGATATCTGAATGTTAGTTTGGTCAAGGCCTATTGATTTTGGGACGCATCAGATAATGGGTCGTTTTGAAAATGTGTTAGAGAATGAACCTTTATCAATTTTGATGTTTTGCAATTTGATTCATTAGAATTCTTGTGGCAATTGGCCGATGATTAGCAAAGTGGTCTTTACAATACACTGAGGCAAAAAACTGAAGCTGAAATTGAGCTTAAGTACATTTTTTCAGTCACACCGATTTCTATAGTTAAACAAAGGTGAGTTTATATTCAAGATTATTAGACACAGTATCGTACCCGTGGGATATACTCGATATTATGACGATAGGAATTGTAACTTTGTATTTCCTTATTACTCCGCATACTGAATTCAAGGAGAGTTGCGGTATCCTGTCGCATACTTATGATTCTTTTCGCCACAATAAAGGACATCCCACGGCTACAAAATTCCCTTCGTGTACTTCAATAGATAATATGGTAACTGTCACTACAAAAATGCACTTGGCTTCAATTTCAGCTACAGTTGTTTTTTAGTGTATTGAAAGAAGAACAGCTTCACTTATTCAGACTACCCTCGAATGGTTCATGATAGCTCTCTCAAAACTTGTACCAGTTGACATGATTTTCCTGTGATTCAATCGGATTAAATAATGAACATTTCAAACGTGCTGTTGATTGTACCAATTCGACCACGTTTCTTGTGAAGATATCAAATGGGAATATTTAATAAACATATGAATCAAAGGATTATGATTTTCAACTTCAATTAACTGCATACCCAAAAATAATCAATCTGGAAATTAGAGGAACAATCCTTCTCAATCAGAAGAGATATTTCACTTTTGTTTTCTTCTTCAATTGAGAATATCCCTCTACGATTTTGGACAAATGAATAACGAACGATTGAAAATTCTTCCACGCAAAGACTAATCCTCTCAAATGGATAGGAATACTTTTGATACCATACATTAAAGAAGAAGTTGCATCAAAATAAGAGGGATACTCTTGTTTTGATAATAATTTTTTTTTTTGGGGCATCATTCTCGATAGTTTTTTGTTCACTGAGAACGAATTGAATAAGAAATAGGACGTGGAAAATCTGATCTTCAAGGAAACGGGTGGATGTTAGTCGCTTCCCACACAGCACTTTTGACCTTCAAGATATCTTGAGGAACTGCTCAGAAAAGTTTCAGAAGTCTTATGCAACATGAAAAGATATCCTCAAGGTGTCTAAAACAGTTGTCACTTCTAAAAGACATCTAAAAGATATCTTTTAGAAGATCTAGAACTTTTCTTCCGAGATTATATCTTTTAGACATCTTATAGAAATCTTTTAGTAGTAAGAACTGTTTTAAATCTGTTAAAGATATCTTTTCATGTTGCATAAGACTTCTTGAATTTGGCTTGAGGTATCTTTTAGAACTGAAATGCTGTGTAGGTTATTATTGAATATTTTTCAATTCCTTTTTCTAACTCTGAAAAACATAGATCAATGATCAACGCGTTACGGTAGCACGGTTTGTTCTTCGATAGACGAAAATTGAAGAACATGGAAGTCGTCGTGTACGGTTCTCCTCGTAGATTTTCAATTATTACATTCCCACAAGTAGAGTGTGATTGTAACACACAATGCTCAGTATTCGCACATGTTATATCCCTGAGCAAATTTGCTGTTACAAAATATGTACTAACAATAATTTCATGCATTTGGTACGGTCAGGCTGTATCGAATGTTTCTCTACCATGATTAGAGAACCACATACGTTGATTTAATTTCTTCTCACAATGGTATGTTCATGATTCCAACTCAATTAGACGGCACGGTACATTTCATATCATCATCTGATGTAGTGTACTACAATGCATCGTTTACAACAACTAAATCATCATGGCGAGATGGATTGTACGTATAATCATTGAATTCTTCTCGTTTCGTACTATTTACTATTCGAAGAATGATCCCATTTCGTATAATCGTTCTCTTTGCAGGCAGCAGTAATGAGTAGATTTCAGATTTAATCTCTCACGAGTACTGATGAAGTTTCATGCAAATCAGGATTCGTTGATTTCCCCTGAGACCTCTTAGAGAGTCGTGATAAGTTATTACACAATGCGAGTGATGAGATTTTCGATTGATGAATTCCAGTGATGGTATGATCTAGAATCAAGTACTTTACCGCTCGTGTTTACGTTATTATTCCTCACTACAGTGCCAGTAGTAGATATTGTTGTGTTTTTGTTCTCGAGATGAATTTCCTAGTTATGACATTTTAAGAGCAGGGATGGAAATTCTCAATTACAAATCAATATTCATCAGACAAAAGATGTTACGAGAAAAATTTTGTTCGAATCAACCTTGCACTTGGAGAAATTATCAGTTCTAATAAATTGTTTTTAGTATTGTTTTATTATCATGACTGTTTTCCAGTAACTTTGATTATTTTTTGGGTGAGCAAAATTGAGGAAACATCAAAGAAATCACGAGACGAAAATGAAGATCAGCCCAGCCCGGGCCCAAGTTGGAGTGGTTTGGGTCTCGACAAAGCCTTGGATGGCCTAATCTTCAATCGGGGAAATTTCTACCCGGTTGTGCCGGTTAACCATAGTTGTGGCGACTACATAAAATGATCAACGCCAAAATGGATTACGTTTTATGTTTACGAGAACCAGATTTTCAAAAAAGAGTCAATTGGCGTGGATCACGCTGTCCGAGGGTTTCCCTTACTCCGGTCAACATCTTCCCCACGCTTCGTGAACGTTAGTTTTTCTCCAGGGCAGCATCTGTTATAGACAACTGGTTTGATGTGTTGATTTAACAATACATCAATCATGATGAAACACGTCTTACTGTAAATGTGTGGAATATCCATTGAAATTCTGAAGGGAATTCGCGAGAAATTAATTACTTCGAATATTCAACGAATATGAAAATCAAGTATCTTGTATGAAATTGACTATTTATGATATTTCAAAAATTTGTTGGGAAACAACTACCGCTAGCAACCCTGTTGCGATGCAGGTGAAGCTAATCAAAATATAATATATATAATCAAAGTAGTGAATTCCTCACGGTGTTGAAATATCTCACGATCAAAGACTTGATTTGACTAGACTAATATTTCTCAAGAGTCATCTATGTGAATGTACACATGGCTGAGAGCACACTTTACAGAAAGGGGGTCGCCACCATCATTGACAGCAGTGAGGATTTCTTGGAACTTGAGGTATTCATGTGGGAATTCTGAGCACGTAAGTCTCAGCGAATCATGGTATAGCAACGCTCTTATATTCTCACCCTCACCCGACTCGTTTTCTCTCGTTTTTCGAGATTACAGCGTTCGTCAACACACTGATATACATTGGGTGTCTTTTAATTTACGTCAAGAAAGGAATACGTGATATTTTGTTCCACGAGTGAAGGGTTGTACATTTTAATGTCGTAATTCATGAGCAATTGTGTTAGATACTTATGAGAATTATCAATTTAAATATGGTTCGTACTCAAATATTCGCACAAATGTATCTTCTCTTGAATACACTTCCAAAAAGGTTTGTGATGATCCACAATCCCTTCAATCGTTTTGATCCTATTTTTCTTTGAAATCATTCCACTCAAGTGGAATTGCTCTAGTTATTACCGATTTTTGTAATGCTCAACTGGAGCATTTCTACAAGGGTTGAACCTCAGGTGACGAGCAACAAATTTTTTACGTATCTGCAACATGGGTGGAGATTTCTCCGATTCACTGATAAAAGAACCTAGTCGAAGTTACCAAATAAATTTGGTTTCCTCAAATGGATGATTGGTTCATCATTGCCAAGGTTTGATGACTATAACTAAATCCTTCTTTCAGTGTTGACGATTAGGCCATTTTAGGCCCTGTTTGGGTCCAGATCATCCCAGAATCCGAACTGAACTTTGGATCCATTTTTTTTATTGTTATCTCGTCACAACTAGGAATGTTGAATTTTTATAGAATTTAACATTGTTTTCCTCAAATGAGGACATTAAAATATAAGAATGGCGAGAATCAGTACACAATACACCCAGCAAACACAACTGCAGGCGTTTTAAAAGGCCAGTAATGGTTCGTCACCGGCATTGCAGGACCTGATGCATCAGCGGTCCATTGAATTGCCATTGATCCTTGTTTGTAGGGACATATTCAGAGATATCGGAATAAAGATTGCGTTTTACAATGAATATATATTGCCATACAATTATTCAACACCACACATATTCCAGAACACAGGAAAGAAGATTCTGGTCTGCCTTTTACTCGTGCACGTAGAAACATTCCGGAAAAATGTTGCGCCTCTGTTTTGTTCAATTATGAATAAATTTGCGGGTGAAAATAAATTGGATTCCTAAAAGAATATTCCAATTAACATCAACAAGTCTTCGATCCATTTCCAACTATTCGATGTAGAATTCCAAGGAATTGGATTACTGACCTAATTATTATTTGTATCACTCTGTATTGATACTTGTCGTACGTGAGCTGTTTCCCATGCATGAAATGTTGAAGTTTAATGAATCAACATAGGAAGGTGATCACATTGTAGCAAATACAATACACATTATAAATAAGGTCCCCGCGTGGAAGAGTTTGATATATAGAAAGATACAATAGAGTTGGAGGATAACGTATAATGTGCGTGACGGGCTTTATGGGGATATATAAGTTGAAACTACGGGCTATCGATCTCCGAGGTAGGCCTTAGGGACAGGCACGTAGATCCGTGACGTGAAGCGAGTTATTATTTGATAATCCCATGGTTGTTAATGAAACCGGCTACCCAAGCACGTGTAGATGTGCTCTGTCTTCTCAAGAACTCAATGTGTGTACGTGCACATTTATCTATTGTACGGGATGTTATCATAGTCATGCTGTTGGGTTCTCACACTCACTTAAAGACCCTGTATCTTGCTATCTCCGTAGCCTTCTCGCTTTATAATTTTCATTCTCTGGCTCTTTCACTCCACCGAGATATAAACTCGACTAACTTCGACGCGGCATCTTACGCCGCAAATTGACCAAGAAGCCTCGACTAATTTTCACGCCGGTGTACATGGGATCCAAAGCGAGTAACCGTGCAATCTCGAGCTTTTCCTGCCCGCATCTATGTTATCGTCGCCCTGGGATGCTAACGAATTTGGTCATCGCTGGATATTAATAGTTATTGCATATGCATGAAAATGGTTACGCTTCTCGTTGTCAACCATTATAACACGCAACCAGGCGTCCTCGGAACGTTAATTGATATTGGTGGCTAAATCAACTTTCACTTGTTGATAGGGACGATGGAGCTGGTAGGAATACCATTAGGGGATTCGATTTGGGATCCACATGTACTGAAACAATTCAAATGAATTTTGAACATCGATGAGACAGATGTATTTGACGATCGATTCGATGAAGCTTTATAATTTTGTCCAATGATTATAATAGTGATGATCAACGTGTACATCAAAGCGTATCTGCGAATCAATCAGGACGATATCCCAATCGTACAGAAAAAGAGAGAAAGAAACAAATAGATGGATACATTTGTGAATTTTTTAATGCTGACACTCTCTGAAATATTTAGAGTGAGATTTCATCCTTTACCAGCCAAAAGTGAGCTTGTCGGAATTCCCACTCTCAAAGAGTGAGAGTTTACTCGAAACGAGTGAAAATCTCACTCGAAGCGGACTGACTTACTCCTCAGATTTAGTAGAGCTAAGTGAGAATCAGAGCTGCCATATCGGTATTTCCGTTATTCATATAGATACTCTCATCTGTACACAAAACTTGTACACACACATGTAATTTATATACATGCGACAATAGTGGGGGTACACTTCCGCTCAACGGCGAGGCCCATCTGGCAGCTTTGAGTGGAACCCGTGATTTCTCACTCTTCCAGATTTAGAGAGTAATAAAAATTCCCATGCGATTATAAAATAATCGAACATTCAGAACTTGAGATTCCTTCAGCTGAGTTCGGTGAGTCTTTAATTGATTATTATCCAAACGAACTATGTAATTAGTTTATTCCGTTACTTCCGTTCATTCCGAAATTGTTGATACAAGAGAGATGCCTATAAAAGGGATTGGGAAGAATGAGAAATGGTTAGAAGAGCGAGAAACCAAAAGTTCAACTGGGATTGGGGGAAGGGGAGGGACAGGGAGAGAGAGACAGAGAGGGAGGGGGCAGGAAGAGGAGAGAAATTTTATTCATCACTTGTGATGAAATGATATGGTTCCCGAGAAAAAAAGATTGGATCTAAACAGGATGTATCAGAATTCAAGGACCGAATTTTACAGGTGTATTCTGCATATAAAATGCAACAACTTTTCTATTTGGCAAAATTTTATTATATAGGCTTAATTTTTGAGATATGAGCATTTTTTAAGTTTTTTCCCAAATACAAATCACCCAAAAGTAATGTGTCTTACATAGTTGAGATTGAGACCATTCGCTAAGTTTGAGAAAGGGGAATCTCTGAGAAAAAATTGAACTATCGTATCATTGTTAGTTTTTGAGTTTGGTTGCTGAATTTTGATTGGCTGGGAGTTTAGATATTTCAAATCGCTATAGCTTCGGAACAAACAATAATACAATAGTTCAATGTTTTTCTTAGAGATTCGCCTTTTTCCAACTTAGCGAATGCTCCCAACCTCAACTACGTAAAACACAGTACTTCCGAGTGATTTGGATTTGAAAAAAAATCTGAAAATGCTCATGTCTCAAAAACTAAGCCTGGAATGAGAATTTGCCAAATAATAAAGTTGTTGCATTTTGGTTGCAGAATGAACCTGTGAAATCCGGTCTGCGAATTCTCATACACCCTGTATAGATTTCTTGAGATCTAAATTTGGACAGAGATCTCTACAAATCTCTTGATTCTTACGATTAATTTAGTTACCAGTTATTAAAGTATTGTATAGAGCTATTAATTGCTTATTACTCATCGTATTAGCGTGTACCAACACTTTCCGACTACTTAAGGTAATTCTTTTGGTTATTATATCCACCTGGTTACCTACGTCTATTTGTGCTTTTCTTCTGTATATCATCTATTGGTAATCGCTACTTCCTAATCTATGCTATCATTATAATTGTAAGAAAATTGATAGTCTTATTTTTCTGCCTCCTTCGTTCTCGATCAATAGTGCAGAACGAGCGACTTTGTAATGATATTTGAACTGCGAGTATTATTCTTTTGCCTTTCTCTTATTTCTGGTTTGTGTTTTTTGTGGCATGTAGAAGTCTAGTCTCTGATTATTTTTGCATCTTGGTTTTCTCTTTTAAACTGACAATGTTACTTGTAATAATAATTTGGACTTTCAACTCATACATTGTTCTTAAAGGGCCCAACCCTAGGACATAATAAAGCATGAAATGAAAATGAAATAAAAATGATATCTATTAAGATCTACAGATTTCAATTTTGGAAGGATCCAAAGGATCTATGGAGATCTGAAGAGATTTCCAGAAATCTGCATAGAGATGTTTTTGAATCTCCATAGATCTCTTTGAATATTTTCCAACATTGAAATTTTCAGATCTGAGTGGATATCAAGAGATTTTTAGAGATTTTTTGCCAAAATTGAGATCTCAAGAGATCTACATAGATTTCATTGAAACTCATCTTTTTTTCGGCCCGAGAAAAAGTGAATTAGATCTAATGAGATCTATGTAGATCTCTTGAGATATAAGTAGATCTATTTAGATATAAGTAGATCTCTTTAGATATATGTAGATCTCTTTAGATCTAAATTTTGGAAAAACGAGATCTACGGAGATCCAAAGAGATCCACTTATGCCTTAAGGGATCTGGTTCAAGAAGATTCCTTGAGATATGAGTAGATCTCTTTGGATCTTCGTAGATCTTGTTTTCCCAAAATTTAGATCTAAAGAGATCCACATATATCTAAAGAGATCTACATAGATCTCATTAGATCTAATTCACTTTTTCTCGGGGGGGGGGGGGTTCCTCCTTCTGTTGGCTGAAGAAATAATGTATGATACACGAAATTCCTCTATTTTTGCATAATAACCAAAGACTCGAAGATGATAATTAAACCCAGAAATTGCATATTTTCTTCCCTGGTGAAAATGAAGCGTACACACGAAGCGCGAAGGAAGCGCATACCGAGCGAAAAATATTTCAATTCCCTCTTCCTGAAGCGTGTAATGCCCGCTTGCTGCGGAGTGATGAAATCATACGTTCCATATACGAGTACGCTTCATGAGCTCTCGATTCCGTTTCTCGCACGTTTCATGTGAAGTGATAGGGAGTTACATTAAGTGTGTGCGAATCATACCTATTCTGACTTCTAATAATATCTATAAGCAGCTCATTTCAACGACGATTCATGGCTCAGTGGATAAAACCCTTGTCTGCCATTATTGCAAGTCATCGGTTCGATCCTCACTACGGGGTGCATTTTTTTTATTTGGGTTTCACGAATTTTATACGCTTTCTTTGATCCAATCCCCTCTTCACATACTGTTGGTATCCCTCCCATTCAACTTCCGAATACTTTTCATCAACGTTTCGGTTACCCTCCAACATACGCTTCGTTTACTCTTCCTTCCCGCTTCCATTTTCACCAGGGTTGCTCGAAGTGATTTTGAATACTTCATTGATGGATACTGGAAATTCCTCATTCACCCTACACGACCATCAAGATATTCACTACTCTCGAAGAGGATTGAAAATATGGAAAAAAATCATCAAACATTCATTGACTGTGAAACAACAACAAAATATAGAAGGTTAGAATTTTTATTGCATAGTAAATCAGAACATGAAAAACACTATTTGTGTAAGTTCCAGTGTATGAAGTATTTATGTTTGGTATGACTTATGAAAACGAATATTGAATGTATTTCACAATTATTAACTGAGTTGATTCAGTCTAAAAATCATCAATTGAAACATTATAGTGATTCTACTTCATGATATTATCAGAATGAGATTGAACATGATGACAAATCGATTATCTTTGCATCCACGGGGATGGAACGATTCATTTCCATTATTTATTCAATTATATCTCACTTGTCCATTTCTTTACCTCTGCCATGCAGCACACCGTGTAATCATTTCCATGAAAGTTCTATTATTTCAAAAATATCATATTCATCCACTCCAGATCGAGGGAATCCAATCATTGAATTCTTGATATCAAATCAACGAAAATTAACGTGCCACCAACATATTCGATGCATAACGTTGACAAAAAATTATTTTTAGCATTGGAAGAAGTAAATTTCATTGCAAAAAATCATGCATTTTTTAAAAATATATGTCGAAGTGGCAAAATTTCTCCCTCAGAGTTCCAACTGTAATACAAGATGTGAATAACAGATTGTGGGAAACCACGAGTATAATATAAATACTTTCACAGTTCCTCAACTACGTGAGGATAATGACGATTTGACGGTATTCAGTGATTCCTAAGGTGAATGCAAGTATCGAAGGTGATGCGATCTTGGAACTATGCACGTAAGGCCAATGTAGCACGTTCTCTTCCTCGTTATTCATTCGCCAAGGAGTTTGGACAATAAGTTTGATCGTTTGACAGTTCGTGATAACTAAGTCCCCAGTTCTAACGCCACAGGAAAGATGATGCAGAGCAAAGGATGTTGGCAAGGTAATTGGAGATTTCGATAGCGAGGAATATGACTTCGTAATTGGTCATTTAAAGTTTAGATCCTGCTGGGGCAAAGGGAATCTTTCTGTACAACGAAGAAATGAATTCTAATACTTCCTTCGTGGTGAAGAAAATAGATACGGTAGTAAATCTGCAAGATACAGCATTCAAATACCGGTAACTACGGGTGAAAATTACTTTCGTTTCTCGATCGGACGTCTCGTACTTTCGTCTCGTCTAGCTATTGCGAGAAATTAAGAAAACACATGGAGCGTGGAATATCATTGTTAAACTTTTGGGAGCTACGATACGCATGAAAGTATCCAATCACAACATTCTAAACAAGTTCCGTTTCTCAAGAATATAAGGATAGAGGCGGAACACATAAATGTACTTTCCCATAACGAGGGAAATGTGAAAGCATTGAAACATTAGGATCTGAAATTGTTAAGAAGCGTGATGAAGCAAGCGAGTAGAATATCGTACTTGCTAGCAATTTCACAAAAATGGTGAAAGTTGCCAGTAGTCATAAGAAAAGAGCACAAGAGAACAGAAATGAACTTCCGTCATCTTATGGTCCTCTTCTTTTTCTTTTTATGTACGTTTAATGTACCACCTGCCTATGCATTTACAGCTTCTCTAACTAGTCGCATCATAAAATCAAAGATTAATCCTTCACCGCTACTGCAATCGTGGTCAAACGTAATTACTCCTTCAGACCCCCTTTCATCTTCGCTCTATCTGTCACTTCAAGTAAACTCGGGTAAGGCGGTTCGAGAGTCAACCTTGTACGGCAAAGGGTCTCCTAAATGCGACAGTTTATTTGCTCAACTTTAGGAGGGAAGTCAGGAAAGAAGAAATACTCGTGACAGTGGTCTCTGTCCTATACAGTTCAATCTGGGAAGTTCAATGAGCACTACCCTTTTCATTGCCACACTCCTTTCACTATGTGCAGTTCTCATCACAGGTCTAAAAAAGATACTCCGTTCTTTTCATTAACTTTATTCTTCTCAATGTTTCTCTATTTCTTCTCTCTTTGTAGGTCTATTGTACTCCGTTTGAGGGTGTTTAATTTACTTTTACTTTACTCAAACTGGTACTGTTTATTTTTCTTTATTCGATCCCCACCCATCGTTCAATGGACATTTAATTCAAATTGATACAAAACTTCTACCGGTGGAGTTTGAGAACAGATCTGACAACGAAGGAAGCAATTAAAAGGTGATTTAGCTCATCCGTTAATACCTTGAAAGTTCTTTCATTCTTGAATTGTTTGCATCCCCTGCAATCAATTCTGATTCGATTTGAAACTATTACAATTACAGTGATTTAACATGCATTGTTCATTGATTCATGAATTTTTCCAATTAAAATCACAAGAATATAATGAATTGTCTAATTGAAACGCCGTTCGAAATAACGCCGCGAATAACGTCATTCTGCGATTCTGTTTCTACATGAATTGTATATTTGTATACCCAGTAAACACACGCACGTTTTAAAACGTCAAAAACAGTCAATAACCACACGTTGTGAATTGGTAATATTCTTGCGTTGATTCAACGTAAAAATGTCGCGGCAGGTCACGTGTTTTTCAACCATGAAATAACGTCATATCAACGGTTTGAACATCGTTTAAAAGACGACGAATATTGACGTGTCCTAATGATGATTCTGAAACGTGAATTGAATCCAACAAATTATTTTGAAAACTTTTCATTCAATATCAAGAACAATAGTATTTCTGAGTATGATAGAATTTGGAAAGTATGCCACACTATTTAACTATCTTGCTCTTTGTTGAAAATTTAACCATTGTTGGATTTCGTTCGACATTTTTAGCAGAATATCTTCAACTGAAGTTCAAACACAAGGTGTTATAAACACATTTTAAACGCGTGATTCAAACCCGTTCAAAACACGTTTTTTGAGGACGTCGTTTGATGGTTATTTTTGAATATTAGTTTAAATTACACGTCATCAAAACGTAATTTCTGGTCGTCTATTTCCCTATCAAATTTCAACTGAAAATCAACGTTATGAAATCAACGACTGACGTCCGTTTGACAGTCTAGCGTTCTTTCAACGTTGAAATAACGTGTGTGTGTTTATTGGGTACTCTCTGTATACTCTTTGATCCAATTGTCTTTAACATACACAATAGATTTCATTTAGTCATCTGTTCACGAGTGAGAACTCATTTTGAATTGAATTGATACTTCCGTTGAAGAATATGTCAAATAATTTCTTTCATATTGTATATGTCCTAGATATCCGAGGAAAAAAGATCAGATCTAACGAGATCTATGTAGATCCCTTGAGATCTGAATTTTGGCAAAGATCTCTACAAATCTCTTGATATCTACTTAGATCTACAGATTTCAATTTTGAAAGGGATCCAAAAGATCTATGGAGATCCAAAGATATCTCAAGAGATCTCTCTAGATCTTCATAGATCTTTTTTGATCATTCCCAACATTGAAATCTTCAGATCTAAGAGATATCAAGAGATTTGTAGAGATTCTTTGCGAACATGTAGATCTGAAGAGACCTTAATGTATCTTAAGAGATCTACATATAGATCTAATTAGATCTGATCTTTTTTTCTCTTGGGTAGAAATGTCTTTTCACTGGGAATCGGGCCACCCACGGCCCTGTCTGGGCCAAAATCATTCCAACTTGGCCTTGAATGAGCCAATCTCCATTATTATCCGAGCTGCAATGGGAATGAGATTGGAAATAGAGTTCGCAATTAAAATCAAATATAACGGTATTAGGTAACAAATCTTTTTCACTCAAATATAGACTGGATGGAAAAATTGAATTGTCTGATCCATTAAAATCCACTGCTTCACTTGTGAGATCATTAATCAATGGATTCCAATAGACTCCTATCACCAGGGTGAATGTAGCATTCAACTTTATTTGCAATCACGATATCAATGTGATAAAATTCATCATAAAATGTTCTCATCCCAGACAATACAAAGATTATGGATCCACCACATTATTATCCCACGATGTGGTTTTTCTTATCTAGTCTTGCAGGGAAATCAATATTTAGTTCATCTCCAAAGAACAAACCTCTAACTGTTTAATTTTGCATTGATTAAATTATATTAATGAAAAAATCATACACTTTTCATCAGATAAACCTCAATATACTCCATAGAAAACAAAAATTGTTATGACTTCATAAAGTCCATTCCAGAGTTATTAAAGTATTTTCATTTGAATATAATGGAAAAAATTTCTCCTTTTGTCTTCCATTATTTGATGTTCCGTATTATATGTTTAATCAAGAAATTATATGCTTCCCGTCATATTTAAAAATTTGCATTTGAGTCGTGAGGGTTTTTCATTTACTCATTCACAGTTCTCAATTCTCAATTTCAGCGTACAGCTCTGTGATTATACCTATTGTTCATTGAATCTTCTCATTATATTGGGAAGAGTTGTGGAATCATTATCTCTCCAATTCAATTTTCTTCATGGAAATTTCATGAAATTCCATCCTCGATCGCTCGAGTTTGAAGAACCATTATTACAAGTTTTTGGGATTTCAAATTCACCTGCAAGTACCACTCTTATTAACGCATGTATTGTGTTTTGATGAACTAATTCGCGAATGCTGTGGTGTTTCAACGTATTGGTCGTATCATCATTATTTGGCGTTTATGAAAGAAATCCTCAAGAGCACTTCATCCGGTACCATATATTGTTTTTTTCCAAAAGAATAATCGATTTGGAATTGCGTGAGAGACATCTTCAACCCTGTGACGAAATTCCAGCTGGGATTTGACGTGGGTTTCAGCTCAGAAAATTTACCTGCGTTTCCAGCTGGTATTCCTATTTCCAGGTTGGAATAGAAATTTCCCAGCTAGAATTTCAACTCCAACGTGAGATTTCAGTTGGAATTTCTGATCCCAGGTGGAATCCTAGTTGGAATTGGAAATCCGACATGGAATCCAGTTGGGATTCTGGATTCCAGGTGGAGGCTTAGCTGGCAACGCAGGTAAATTTCGAATCAGGAATCCCAGCAGGATTTTTGTAACAGGGAAGTCTTTTGAAAAATATCTCGAGATGCAATGTACGTAATATGATGATGTTTGTCGGGTATCCATCACTTTTATAACCTTCAATTCCTCGAATTTCGAATTTGATTTTCATAGCCACTTGAACAGGACTCCTATGTGGAAAAAAGTACAAGGCCACACTTTTGAGGATGAAAGTATTTTTCTAGCTGGAATAACCAAGCTGGGAATAAGTTCATTTTAAATTATACTCTCTACTAAGCGAGCGTCATGTTGTGCATTCGTTGAATCAGGAATGAGACGAGGAATGAATAATACTCCAACGTAGTCCTGCGAAAGAAATTTCAACAATCAAAATACAACACATGCGAATGTCATAACAAGCATATGTATACAATGAAAAATAACTAAACTGAAATTATTATGTTCATGATGTTCGCTGCTTCATTAATACGAACGTGTTCAGGAAATTTTATGAGCTGAAACATGTACACCAAGTTGAGGTATTATTGAAGCACAGAGACGAAATATAACTGTCTGAGAGTGATGATGATCAATCGAAACAAGAGAAACTAAATGCTTTCAAAATGTAAGGTGCCAAACAATTTAGATTAGAAAATTAATATTGACTCTGGTTTTCTTGAAATCTATTTGAAGTTGTAATATACAACGCGCTCTAAAAAATAATATGAATTTTCCTGCACGTGAGAATGTGAATTTTCCTTATACTATCATTGGAAATCCGATGTGCATCGGAATTTTCCGACTGAGAGATGGGAAAAAGGAGTTAGTCGCATATAAAATGTACTTGAAAGTTCTCATTGAAAGCCAGCACGGCGCGGGGCTGAAGTCGTAGCGTGCTCGCTTTCGACCTGAAGGACCCAGGTTCGATCCTGAGTGCGGGTGTCGTGCAGTGACATATTTTTGCCATAAATGTACAGGAAAACCAATGATAGTATTTCTACTTTCGCGACGCATGGAAATTTTCCGATACAATGTATATGTTAATTACTTCACATACATGTATAGGAAATTTCCGATGGAAGTTTCTTACAGTGGGTTGAATCTAGCTGATGAAAGATCGATTTTCAAGTTGAATCGAAAGAAATAAACATTAGAATCAGTGGATGAAGTGTTTTGATGGTGGAACGGTACTTCGATGGATTTTCATGCAAATCGTTCCACCAAATTTCCACCTAAATTCTACCTCGGGACAACAACCCCTCTCAATGACATTCAAATAACCGAATATTACTAATATTATAACTTGTGATTATTGATCTCTTTTCAATGTTTTCTACACGTATATGTCCCCATTGTAAGAGCTGTACTAGAAAAATTGCTAAGTAGGGCAATATTTTAAATATATGAGAGGATTTTTTTAGAAATTCTACTCAAAAAGTTCCAATACTGTTTCCTTGCTAGAACCTTCTCAGCAAGAGCCCACCGACAAACGCTCACAATATGTATTTACACAGATGATAGAAAATTGTTACGTTTGCCGCGATTGCGTTTTCTCGATCCAGAAGTGAATTCCTTCGAAACTGGTTCGTTTCCTACTACGCTTTTCATTTCGTCTCCCCGCTCTCCTTCTCTCCTTCTCCTTTTTCCATTCATTCTTCGTGCTTTTTTTCTTCATCTATCATTTTTATGTCCTGATAGAGTATTTCAAACGATCTTTATATCGCGTAGGTTGGTGTTTTTCATGAAGAATGATGTCGATAATACAGCAATACATCCAGGCTTCCACTACGAAAAGATTGTTTCTGTTCTCACATATCATACACTTACGAAACTCAATCAAAGGATATGTAAAACTTTGAAAGGAACTTTGACTGATACGCAGAAAGGAAAGCTTTCGCTCCGAAGGTATTCCAAAAACACATGAATCTATCGACCCCATGAGACACTGAGGGAGTAATATCGTTTTCGCTTCACTGATGGGCACTCAAGGCCGAAACGATCTTAACTTCTCTTCAGGAAATCGATTAAAGAGCCACTCATGAAAGTTTGATCCAAGGGATTCACAAACGACTTCTCAAAGCTATCAGTAGTGCTAATGATCGTGATGTATGCATGTTTGTTATACTTTGCACGTCACCCTGATAAGTATTTTCAAATGGCGGTAAATCCTTGGGTTACCGTTTGAAGATTAATAAGAACTAATGGCAAAATAATTTCTCATGAGATGTAAAGTGATGATTTGAGATGTTACATTTCATTCCGAGGTCACATTTGAAGCGTCTCTCTAGTTTGAACATCGGAATTCTTATAACAAATGCATGAATACTTCACATTATGCATTTATCATTACATTTGCTTTCAATAAATTTCGCAAGATAATTTTGATGAAGGGAAATTGAAGTTCATAATTCATAACATGAGTAGCAGCAGATTTATCGGATTGATAGAAAAAGAAAATACTAATAACCCAAGTAGAGGTTTTTCTTATAATAATTTTCCAGGTACACGTGAGAATGTATGAGATCAAAGCCACGTATTTATCTCGAAGACAATTTCATCGCCTGAAATTCTTATCCCTGCGTTAGGGATATAGTTTTGAGGCTTAAAATGAATGGACGCTTTGTGTGAAACCATTTGATTTTGACTGTACGTGGGGAACGACAAGTAACTTAACTTATTCTGTCATTGTTCAGGATTTGGAATCAATTTGTCATTATATCGGAATAATTTAGATTATCACTGTGAAAGCTCTCAATCGGAGGTTAATATGACACGGAGAGTACATTATAACAACGATTACTTTGCTATAACACTCGTGTCTTCTGGCACAGTGAAGATTACTGTGCTAGATCATTCGTTTCTGTCGGCGCAGTAACCTCAGTAGGAATTTTAGACGGGAAAATATCAGAGTATGAGGAGGCATGCTTGATTTTCTATCAGGTCCACAGATAACAATTTTGAGGAATTCTTCCGGAACATTTTAAAAGATATCTTGGAGAATTCTAAAAGATGTCTTACGAAACACCTAAAGACATCTTAAAGATATCTTACGGAAGATATCTTTAAGAATTCTAAAAGATACCTTCAGAAAACTTCAAGGAATCTCACATGAAGATTTCCAAAAGATATCTTTTGGTGTTTCATAATACATCTTTTCGAATTTTTTAAGATATATTTCAAAATGATTCAAGAGAGTGATCTAAAATTGTTATGTGGGTCCTCATCAAGTTCAGTTAAGGGGTTCCCTATTCTGCTCGATTTTATGGAAATCTCATCCAAACCCTATTGTACCCCTGCGTTACAACCGTATTTGAATCCTATTGAGGGAATCAGATTCCTTGCAGCACCGCAGTTCCAGCAGAATTCTTAAAGAATTCATAAAGAACACAATCAGTTCGATAAGAATTCTTTATGAATCATTCTGGAACTGTGGTGCTGTGTAGGATGAGTCCCTTGTAAGGGCCTCATAAGATTTTAAAGTGATTAGGACCTTATCAACAATAGGAAATGCCTGATCAAATTTCTACTAGGGAACTTTCATCGGGTCGAAAAGAACAAGTTTTTCTGTCAGCGTTACCAGAGTATGGTTGTATGACCTCTCCTCATTGGGAGTTCCGTTGAATGATGGATTACGATTCGTGATCCATGGGAACAAAATAGCGTATCTGGCAAACGCTGTGGCGAAGTAAACATCACTGCGCTATTTTCTCCGTGGAGTAAAATTACTAGCTCACGACTGTGTTATGCTCTTCCTGCAGCATAATTTGTGTGTCAATGAATTCCTCATCGCCGAAATAGTTGGTCAGAACCCAATCGAAATTGAACTCATAAGAGAAAATTCACATCATCGGAGAAAATCCATTCTTGTCTCACAATGTGAATTATTCGATAATATATCCTGTAAAAATAATCATTCATACTCAACATAGACTCGAAGTGACGCGTTATCATCCAAACTGACAAATGTATCCATTTTCTTTTTTCTGTGCAGATCTGAAGATACCTTATCAGGCCCTCGTCAGGTCTCCAAGCCCCAATAAGGTCTAGAGATAATCCCATAAATCATTCTTAGCAGTGTTAGAATCATTTTCACATTGAGGGATCAGTTCCCAAACTCTTCCCCTGTATGTAGACCGACATAGTTGGATGATTTTCATGTACGTTGAATTCAGATGAATAGATCTTTCCTCTAATTTACAAAAAAAAATCAAACCCGAATTAGTTTGAATTAAGTTTTGATTCGAGATTGGAGAACAAAATGAAATATTTGGAAATGCTTAGTTTTAGAGTTATGATTGAAATAAGCCAACAAAACAAGTCAGAAGGCAAGTGAATTGGTGATTCGAATGAATCGATAAGCATAATTATGTAATGGATGAAGTCCATTTTATCACGTAATCATTGAGGCGAATTTCTTGATTTGATTGCGTTTGTGGTGTGAAAGTACAGGGAAGTAATTTTCAAAATTCAGTTGATAATCTCGGCGCATCGAAAAATCAGTTACATCAGGCGTGTATTCCAAATGAATTCGGATAACGTATAAATAATTTTTGAAATGAAGCATAATTCATCGGCTTCTCTTTGGTTCTATCTGTGGTGAATAAATAATTCGTAGTGTATTTACAACAACTCAACATCGTATCGTTTAAATGATTTCTGCCCCGCGATTATTGAAATATTAAATTTATCAATCTTGTATTATTTGATTCATTATTTATTTATCATCAACACGAAAAGGGAATGTTGTGATTCCCTTTGCGGGTTCAAAAGTACCATGATATCTAGAAAATATCAAAGCCACTCATCAATATCCACATATCGAATGATACTTCTGTTATATCCGGATTCAATGAAATTGAAATATGTATTCACTGTTTGGAAGATTTTTAAAATATTCTCAAGACTGTGTGTGTACTGCAATAAAGATAGTTGAAATATCCACGAGCATCATAGGTCAATTTTAGGTTGATTTTTAATCGATATGTGTTTATTAACAGTTCAATAACGTTTGAACTCGAGGAATATAGGAGGTTAAAAATGCTAAAAACGTGTTTAGAAAATCCTACGAACACGCTTAGAACTCCCAAATGAGATTGTCTCGAATAATTATATGCTATGCATCTCCATAGAATATCTTGACGAATTTATCCATGATAGTCTCATTTGCACATTCTTTTCACATTCACTGTATCATCATAGCATATTTGAGAATTCCTTGTGTTGCTTGGGAATATGCGTAGTTTCAATTTACGATTATTCAGCAATCTCCAGAACTTCGAGTTCTAAGAGGAATGAACTCTTGTGTTGAATAAGATACAATCTATTGGATCGATTCTTGGGATTTCAATTTTCCGAAATGAATAAGTTTTCAATCAAATCGTTTATTACTGGCCTATTTATAAATACTTAGATTTAAGTTGCCCTCAATAACTGATCTCAACAGTCACCGGTTTGGTATTGGTCGATTATTAGGAATAATGTCAGTGATATATTCAGCAATTTCGCTGCCTCTCTTTCCATCTATGCAATAGTTCAGTTTGGCCAAGGATCGAAGGAGAAACAATTTGCTCAGTAATTCATAAATGTTACTGAATGGATCAATGCTTTACACTGTGAAAAAAAACTCCGGGAAAATTCCAGTACCGTACTGGAAGCAATTCACCTGTACATTTGTACTGAAAAATTACATTCAAATCATGAAAATTCCAGTACACGTATCAGAAAATCCTTGTATTTATACTGGAAAATTGAAGTGAAAAACATGAAATTCCATGTAAAATACGGAAACAATTCCGGTACAATACGAATTTTCTTATATGTAAACTGAAAAATTCATCAACTGGGTACCGGAAAGTTCCAGTTCTTTCAACAGTGTAGCCTATTTGACATAATTCCTTCAACAGATTGGCCCCTCCCGGTTTTCACGGCCATAATTTTGACGTTGGTTGATTACCGATTGCATAGTCAGTGAGTGTTTTACTGATACTGACACATTCCCGGATTCGAGATGCATCAAATAATCTCCCCAACTTTAATTCAGAACTGGCACAGATATATTTGGATCTCTTGAGATCTAAATTTTGGCGAAAAGTCTCTACAAATATCTTGATATCTACTTGGATCTGAAGACTTCAATGTTTGGGAAAATCTGAAAAAATCCCTTCCAAGACTGAAATCTGAAGATCTAAGTAGATATCAAGAAATTTGTAGAGAGTCTTCGCCAAAATTTAGATCTCAGGAGATTTACATGTATCTATTAGATCTAATCTTTTTTTCTCAGGTGAGTTGCTGGAACAACAACTTGGACACGAATCCATTACCGATAGTTATCATCTGAATTTTCCTATCTACGCCTCTGTCATCTCAATGCACTGACCTCGTCGAACACGTGAGGGGTAATCTTTTTTATCCGTCATTCATGAATTGAGGCGATATTCATTCCAATCTGTTTGAAGAGAAGTATTTAAATAATGGAAGTGAAATGTTCTTGCATTTTCATATGAGAATTTTCGCAATCCAAATTTTTGAAGGTAGTTATTATATTGCTAACTTCATTGCATGTAATATTTTCCTCATCACCGTTCATTGAAAACGCTTACAATTCTCGTGAAAACAGGAATGAAATCTCATGAATCAACTCTAGAGATCATCCTCGCCTATTCAGTGGATGTATGTCTGAACAGAGAATTTCGTACTTGTCGAGTTTTTCAGGTTAAAATCTCAATCATTAGGGCAATGAGAATTTTTATTGAAGCAACGCAACTTGATCTTCAAATCATCTTGAAAATGGATCGCAGGTCAAATTGGGATTCATCATTTGTTGACGTTTTTTGGACCCAACACCTTCTGTTCAAGTGATTTCTCATGAACATTGAAAATTTGATTATGGGATTCCTATTCCAAGAATGCGAATAGTTTTTCTAATGATCTTGGAGATCATGGCCAAGATCAAGTTCAATATCACCATCAAGGTCATCTTGTTATGTACATGGACAAATAACACCTTGTTGCAAAAATTCTATAAAAGAAGCGATGATCCTCACCAATTCCTTCCCTCTTGGATTTATTCGTGAGCTTTCAACAGTGGATCCAAACCACTGGCACTCAATCCTAATAATATTGGATTTTCCCACTATGTATTAGGAAGTATTCTCACACGACATTTGATATCCCCTGTATCGGATTGGGTATCAACCAAATGGAGGATAAAATAGTGATCCAATATGAACTGAACACATTTTCTATCAATTTCTTTGAGAATTCCGCAGCGTAATATATATATTCCAACGGAGAACGCTGGAAATGAATCGAGTAGCTCAAGCATTCGTTCACGAGAAATTTCCATATTACAATGTGGATATATACTTGGTATGGAGTTATTTTATCATCGTTGGCTTTTACTCTAAAAACCACGAAAGGAACCGTTGAATTATGTATACTAAAAGTGGCTGTGTCATTTCAATTTTTACTTCATCTAGGTTTGTGAGAGAAAATCTTCACGTTTGGGAGGGCTTTATGTGTGTGAAAGGAGTTACAAATGCACCTGGTGTCGTATAAAAGGGAGTAGATACTTTTCAGACATTCTGATTTGCTATCTGATTCACACTATCAACGCTTATTCTACTTACAACGAGGTTTTGATGTCATAAATGTGAGTTTGGCCCCACTTCAGCCCAGTTTTGGTCCAATGTGGGCGGGATGGGGCGCATGCTGGCCCAGTGTAGGCCCTGCTAGTGTATGATTTTTCTATCAGATACAATTTTCTGTAAGAGATTCATTCTATGTACAGATGAATATTCTGTTCTCTCTCCTTATTATGTACAAGAATCAAGCATGAAATTTTATTCAACTGCAATACATGTTACTATACGCCCCAGAAAGAACTTGTCGGGATAAAATATGCGAGAAAAACCTTTGATCTTGAGAAAAATAATCATTCAATGTTATACATCAAGTTATTGTTTCTTGGTCAACAATTTCAACTCCGAAGCAGTCCGATTCCATTCTGATTCAACCACAAAATGGAGAACGTTTCAGTGATGTTTCAGAATAGTTTGAACGGTCAATCGAAACGAATTCAAAAGTGAATACGAAGAAATCTGATTCCGACATCGAATTCAATGATTGAGACATCGAATTTTCAAATTCAAATCCCTCAAATGGGATATAATGATTAAAGTTCGATCTCAAAATCGCACCCAGGAAAAAAAGTTATGAAATTTACATCTCGTGAAATCAATATATCGATGATTTCAAAAAATAGTTCGAGCTACCACAATTTTAGTTGATTTTACAGTTGGAAATGTAGGATTCACATCAGCTGTGATGCACTGAGAAAAAGGATGGTTTGATTCAATCGAGTTTCAGTTGCCTCAAGTCCGCCGCGCATTTGGATACGGCAAAATCAATCTAGGAGTTGATTGAACTGCCTTGCGGGTTCGGAAAATTAGTTGTCTCAATTCCGCGAGAAATTGAGCCAAATCTTGAGGATTTAATTGTAATTCTCAAGAACTTGATTCAATTGATTCTTTGTTTTGAAACGACGTAAAACATATTTGTATTGAATCGAAACACTTTTAAATGGCAATATTCAACATTTGTTTGGATGTTACATGCCTTGACATCAATACCGTACTTGAATTCATCAATTCCATAAGTTATTCGCTGAATACAGTAGAGCAATTCAATACAATGATCAAATGAAGAAGAAAAAAATGATTCCTTAGCCGGGCTTTCCGATGGAATTCACACAATTTTTCTGAAACTCGTTTTAGTGCTGTTGTCAGAATGGTTGTTGGCTCCTCTCTACCACCATCCGTCATCTTTTATCTCTCCCGTTTTGTTGGTGGGAGTCGTTTTGCTGCTTCCGTCCGTGAGGCATGGATTACTTGATCCAATGTTTCCGCTGGACAATGTTTCATGAAGGAATTCTGGAATAAAAATTTCGCTTCACCGTTGACGAGAATCGAACTCGTAACTCCTAGTCTTGTAGACTGGCGCTGACCCACTGAGCTATAGAGACTAATTGATAACTTCCACCCAGAAATGCCGTTTTAAATATGATTCACTCGATCCAGGAAATACAATTGACATGATGTTTCATAAAATGGATAAAAATCCATATCGAATTTGTAAATCGGAATGAATCATATAATATCATTCTACATGAATTCAGGTGTTTCTTCTCAACAAATAGAAAACAATTCTGTATTCAACGAACACTTGTCTGTATCTGTATCCATTTTTTTTGGTCGAAATAGATTTTATGACACATTAACAGCGATCACATTGATGAGGTTGTTTCAAGTCCGCCAATTTTCATTCAAACTTATTGAATCGAATTCGATTAACCAATTCACTGGAAACAATTGGATGAGTATGTTATCTCAAATGTTGATTCTTTCCAATTACACCTGCATGCATTTTGATTACTTCAATACGTGATTGAAACAACTGCCAGGAATGGTACGTTCAAAATTTGTTGTGTTTCCATCAATGACGTAGCGATTGATTGGAACGCGCATCTTATTTAGTTACAATATCGCTGCGGGGTTGACTCAACCGAAAGTGTATATTTCTACCAAATGACGGGAAATTTATGTCAAACGTTATTCTGTTGACTCAACCGCATACCTGTCAAATTCCCGGCGTGCTTGACAAAAAACAATTTTTTTCTCAGTGTGTATCTCACATTCGCTGTTGTAAAATCAACTCAAATTGTGGTAGCTCGAACTATTTCTTGAAATCGTCCAAATATTGACTCCGCGAGAAGTAAATTCCATAATTTCTTTTTTCTTAGTGCGAACATACGATATTCTCAAATACCGGATCAATATCCAAGTTGGATATTTCGACTTTTCCAATAGATGGACTTGAAATGAGTATTGGGAGAAGATAGAACATCTATATTGAAGATCAGAACAGCATATACTGTATGAATAACAAATTTCTTAATTTGTTTGTAATTTAAATATCTCAACATATGTTAAAAATTTCACCCAAAAATCACTCGAATTGTCCAAGTATACTCCCGCAAAGAGGATGATAAACTTCCGATTCGTATATTCGCGTTCACGCAAAATGTTTAGTTTATTGAAAGGGTGGATGAAGAGGATGAAGAAAATCAAATAATGATTTAGAACGAAGGAATTTTGTTTACTCTTGATTTAATTTTGCTGACTTTAATGCGCATTATCACACCAGAATGAACACCAAAAGTAGTATTGGCGTGAATTTCATCGATATTTTGTGGATTCCTTCGAGTTTAATTTACCCAACGATGCTTCTGCTTTCATATCCATAAATTCAAACGCCATTTATTACCGGAATAATATGCCTTATCGATTGTAATAGCATGCATGTACGAAGAAACGTTAATAAACCACAGAATCTCCAAATGAAACCAGAGGCTAACCTTTCCGACTATGTACAAAATAAAGCGAAAACTGCAACAATTGATCAAACGTATTACATTATTATCATTGAACGTTAAATCATTTATGAGGGTTTGCGTAGTGCAATTATATAATTCAAGTCATTTTGAATTAGAGATAACCACAATCAGATGTTCTCTATCATGTGAATATTCATATTCAAACGTGAGAAATCCTCGAGTGAAAATATTTTCGGAATCGCGTGTGATGTATAATTATATCATTCAATATAATTTTTATGTAAGTTATATATACGTTATTTAAAAAATCTTTCCAGATATATAATATGAATTCAAAGAAACCTGGCTGTGGCAACTGAAAGTTGATTGTCCCAGCTGAAATTTAGCTGATGTAAATGAAAGTCCAGTTGTCTGAAATGTGAATAAGACAGCTCATTTAATTGGAACAAGAAATTTATTTAGCTAAGCTGAATGAACCCTTCTGCTCAGTGTATGAACAGATCTATAAGCATGAACTTCTCCACAGTAAAGAGTCATCCCGAATATCAGCTGATTTTGAAATGCAGTCAAAACTAGCCCTATTTCGACTGACAGTAAGCGCAGCAAAAACAAATGCTGATACAATGGAAGAGACTGAGTTTTAGTCTAGTTTCCAAGTAAGGTGCAGCTACATTCACTCAGATTTTTTACATTGTTTGAGACTTCGAAATGATGATGCTCTTGTGGACAATAATGAAGATATTGAATTGATAATGAGTGGGAATATATGGACATGCAGGTTATTCACAAAGACCCAGGTATGCGTTGACGAATGTACCAACCTTGGTGCCAAGCTTAAGTCAATGCTAGTCAACATTGGGCTTAGCATGGTTACCAACATTGGCACCAAATTAGATTAATGTCTGGGATGATAACAATGTTCAATGTTCAATATCATAATTCAATATTGGTTATGTGTTTTGAATCGATATTGGTGCCATGATTGATATACAATCAACCTCAACGAATAGGGTAGTTCTCTTATTGGCATCCAAGCTTGATCGAACATAATATATTCCGACACATGAAATTCCGGAATATTGGATTTCGACACAGTCACTTTAGTCTGGATAGCACAAGATGTTCTAAAAGAGTTCAGAATTAATGGAATGGATTCATAAAGAACTCCTTCAAGAACCTTGTGCTATCTGGGAGGATGTTCAGAGGATACACTGAGAAGAAAAGTCATTACATCAAAGAAATACATTTTTTTGAATCTGGCCCTCATTGAACTGAATACATGTCCTTTCAAACAATGATGATTCAATAGAAATAATGAATTCTTTCGTTAAATGAAAGATATTATTTTATCGAATTCAGTTTCCTCCAATCCAAAGAACATTTGACTGACACAAAGATTAATTCTTTGGATTAGTCAGACCGCGAAGTGCAAGGCATGATTCTAATTTCATTCAAAAACGATTGAAAATTCAATAACTTATTTCTTCAATTTTATTACGTCACGTTTTGTAGGAAAAGCTCGAATTTTCAATTCAAGGTGTACAAATTTGTTAATAACAGCGTTTTCGAATCAATACTATACTGCTTGGAATGAAAGTAATATTTGGTAAGCATGATTTTGTATTTCTTCAAATCCACAGAATGATTTTTATATTCAAATGATTTCATTCATCGATATGAAAGTATGTGCAATTGATTCTAAAGAAAATTCAGTAAGATGAAGAAATGGATTTTCGAAATCACGTTACGTTTTAGTTACTCAGACGACTTTCGGTTGGTTCTCGCAAGGTGTAGTCACTTTCTCACAAGTTCTCTTGCGACAGTATGGTTTGTATATAAAGAATTAATCACTCTGTCTTCTTATTAAGTATTACTTCATCCAAATAAATATTTCTTTCAGATTATGGCATTGAATTACAGGTCCCGCATGGAGTGATAGGCACTATTCGCCTAACAGACGGCATGACTGAACGAGCAATGAAGTCTCATTTGATCCAAAGTGCTCAGAATTCCCGGTTATCAACAGATTAAAGGAACACCAGAGTGGATTATGAAAGCTTTACAAGTGTGATAATTTTTTTTCACAGAAAAAATCTGATATTGTGCTCAATGACTTCTGAAACATCATTTATTGAATCAGGATGGAATTCACGAAGTCAAAAAAGAACATCTTGAAGTTGATGATTTATTTCGATGGATTGAAAATTTTCCTAAATGATTCAAAAACTTTCTTTTTTGAATGTTTGAGTGGTTTCATTCCTCCGAAGAAATAATTAATTGAATCAGAGTAGGTTTATTTTCACTGAAGAAAGGGTATTTGATTCAAAGAAATGTTTCTACAGGCTCAAGAATTTCAGATTTGAATACATTGTTTGCACGAATACTCAGATTGATAAGTCCCATGGAATGATTTCATTGTCACTATTGGATGAATTCATTTCCTTGGCCGGAAGAAATATTCATTACGGTCATGACTTTTTTTTCCCAGTGTACCCGTATTTGGGCTGACGTACATTCAGGCGTATAATCTTTCAAGTTTCTGAAATGCGGATAAATTCCAAGTCCACGTCATGTGGCTATATCTAAGCTTAAGGCGAGTCAAGTGTCGATTAAAGCTTAGTTGACGAAAAATGAATCAAACACAGCGAAATATACTTCATCCTAGCATTGATGTCTGAGGTGCTATTAAGGGTTGGTGAGCTGTGACGGACTAAGCATCAGACAAGACTTGGTTAACGGAAATTGAATCAAACACGACAAAATATGTTAGGTCCTAGCATTGGCATCTAAGGCTCTATCAACGCTTAGTCAGTTGCAGCGGGTCAAGCATTGGCCAAGGCTAGGCTTACGAGACTTGGCATACCAAGCTTGACGCCAGTCAGGGTCCAATTGTCAGTCTTGGTATGACTTGCCTGGAGAGTTCAGACTTGGAAGGTGTATTTTGGAATGGATACGAACATTCTACTGTAGGACAATTTGTTCAAAGTCCAATGAACTTACATCGAATAGATATTGTGATTCTGGAATTGAAATTGAAACTATCCAATTGCCAGAATGAAAAATTCGACAATTATCCGATGAAATTGAATTATTTTAGGGTAACATGAGACTTCTACCGAATTCATCTTCGCTCATGTGAAAAAATTCTCTCAATTTTCATACAATGTGAGTAAGATTCAATATACTTTATACATAATTTGTATATAATTATATGAACAGTAAATGTAATTCAACAAATTTTTCCACATGGGCGTGGTCATGTTTATGAGGAACTTTTGAAATTCCTGCCTGAGGATCTCAAAATTGATCGTTTGTTATACATGAAACAGAAGTATGAATCTGTAATCCTCCACTTCGGTAACCTACGTAACAAAATTGAGATTTTCATGTTCAAAGAGACGAAACTTTTGAATTCGTGTATATATATTTCTTATAGCACACTGTAAGGAGTGAAATTGAAGTTTCTCCCAAATTCAGTGGCAGCGAAAATCCCTCACTTGGGGGAAATTCATCTCCCCTATATTTTGTAAGAATTCTCCTCCACTCGGGAGAACATTCTTTTTTCTGAAGAGAATTTCTCTCCGAAGAATTCACCCCACGTGGTGGATTTTTGTCGCCACCAAATTGGAGGAGAATTCCATACTCACTTTTTACAGTGCATGATGTGCCTAAATAATTCTTCAATGTATCTTCGTTGTCCAAAGTTCAGATTCCTCCCATCTATCTCGTATTCATGTTTTCCAATTATCCATCAAATTTTCTCTCATGATACACTGAAGCCTAAAATGGAGGATCCGTGGTTATCCTGTACGAAATTTACCACCTACGTTCCAGTTATAAAATCAACAGAAAAGAATTTTTTCTTGACATATCTCACTCTTGCATTTGAAAATGTCTGACTTTCTACTTCATAGCATCTTAATTCGAAATTCTCGGAGAGACTCTTCATCTTTCTACCTGGCTACATCATGTTTGATGTTTCCCTCTTTCCTTATCATCCTCGTGTTTCATTTCTCGGTCTAGCGTGTGCGAAATCGTCGCAGCACATCACTTCTGGGTATAATTCCGCTTAAGAGGTATCTCTTCAAGAGTTAGGTATCATGCTGAAGAGACGAAGATGAGAGCGAATGGCAACGGAGACAACAATGATAGCGCAGCCTTGGGTGCTCTTGTGCAAAAATGAAATCTGTCGAGAAAAGAAGATTGATAAAAAAAAAATCAATGAAATCCTGTTATGAAACAACGGATGTGCCACATCTTCGATGATAATTGAGCATTCCAGAACAATATTTATGGAAGATTATTTCAATCCATATTTTTTATGGATTCCTGTGATAGCATAAAATTTCTTTCAATTACAGAAATTTTGAGATTTATTTTCTTTTGATTCCTCTAATGTGTGATGGATATTAATTTCCAGCTGAACAATGAACACACCGAAACATTTTTATGTTCTGTGAATACACTTATCGCAACATTTTCAAATCCTCACAAAACGGTCTTTGAACATTTCTTTTTTGACGAAGTACTTTTTTCTTTATTGTCTGAGAAGTGTCTTAATGCTATTTGGGATTTATGGGGTAATAATTGGGAATCACAAAACACGCCTCAAAACTCACAAATCACTCCCGTGTCAAAGTAATTTAGAAATGTGTCAGATTTGTCACAGTCCCTTCAGAAATTAATTTGACATCACTCGTGCGTTGACGTCACGGATAAATTCGATCAAAGGAAAATCAACGCGGTTTGAAAAATCAATGCATACACGAATACTTTTGCTTCGAAACCTCGCAATCGTATGTGAATCCATTGAAATAACCGAATGAACGGTTACTTCAATATCGAATACGTCAAAATATGATGTGAATTATAAAAGATTCATTCCAAGTTTTTAATGTACATACACATATGAATAATTTTAGTTCTTCACACGTGTGTATAAAATACGCGCACGTATGCATTTTGGTGGGTAAAATTACGCGTATTTGTGGTTCTGTGAAGGTGAGAGATATTTCAAAAATCATATACATGTAACATGCCCCTGAATGAAATGTTGATTAAATTTCATTACTACAAACCTTTATATTCCATCGATTCCAATTACAGAACCGGTGTAAAATGAATGGAGCATCGAATAACGTTCAGCACATGAAATGAGCTATCGTATTTACACATTCTCTGAATTACAAAATAGAATGTTTTTGTTAGTTAGCGTCTGACAAATATTTTGACGAAGGATTCAATTTTGATCAGGAAGAATTGTTAATGTAATTAATGGTCGTGTTATTCATCTCAATCATAAGAATCGAGAATAAAAGTAGAACCACTATTGAGGATTTAGAAATACAAGATATCTCCATTTAACTACAATGTGTTTTGTTTGCTTCTACAGTTATGATGAATGATTGTCGAATGAAGTTACATATAAACGGAGAACAAAACAGTATAATCTCATTTTATGAATTTAAAATGAGCCAGAAATCGTTCGAGTTGTAAGATCATCATGCCAAAGAGAAAGAGAGAATGTCGAGAGCAGCAGGAAGATAGGATACGCACGAACGAGAGAGCAGAAAAGCGAGAGAAAAGGAGTGCCGCATAACATCAACATAATTTTCAAGAGCCGCGAGAGGTTGCATTTCCATAATGGGATGCATCGAAAACTGGTTCCCGGCGTTCCTGGTGCTTCTTCTTTTCATCCCTTTTTAATGCATCCACTATGCCTCCACTTTCTCCCTTCCTCTTCATTTTGCCTATCTTTTCTCTCTTCTTTTCATTCTCTCTTCATCTTCGCATCTGGAGCAAAATGTCGAAAAGGGGCATTTGAACTACACGCCGGCAACGAGGACAACATAGCCTGCATGGCCAAGAAACGAGAAGGAGAAAAGGACCACCCACGTGATTTCATGAGTTTTCTTGTGATGGATGAGACTTTCCATCTTCCTCCTCTTCTTCTTCGATATGCTTCTCTTTTTCTTCTCTCTCATCTCTTCGGTCATTTTCTCCTCCCACTTTTCTTCTCACTTCCTCACTTATCGTTTACCACCACGTTTCACGCTTCGGAGCTTTCATTAGATATAGATGCCATACGCCATCGTCTATCTTGTACCGTGCAGGACCCGAGACTTTTTTGGTGGTTGTAATATTTAATTTAGTAACGTTAGAAGGTTGGCAAACTTCGTTTCTTCAGAATTTACGCAATTGCTGGATACATAAATTTCTTTTGGATTATAAATAGAATCAGTACTAGTGTGTTTTTGAAGTCTAAACGTTCATTGAAACGAATTCGTAATCAAATAACGGAATATTCAGCTGTTCAGGAGCTAAAATGTTGCAACATATTCTGCAAATAATATTTCCAGTCCCAATGAGTCAATTTACAAAGATAAATGACGATAAATCATCAGATTTTGTGAGTTTCAATTTTCGTTTCGTTTTTATAAACGATCCAAACTTCAACAATATCTACTAGTTGCATATGATATAAAAACAATTAATGTTTTTGAACAGTTTGATATAACCGATTTGACAGTGCATTCAACACCGCTTGTATCCCTCCAAAGGTTACTGCGACTCTGAGAGTAACTTTGATAGCATTCACAGCTACTTCAACATTGAGCCAATACACCGTTTAAACGAACCCTCTAAATTTCTTGGAGTGAAAATACTGCAGGTCCAACAAGGGTGTGATTCCACTCCTGATAAGTGAGTTTTCACTCCATAAGAGCGAATTTTCACTTTCTTGGAGCGAGGATTTCACTTTTATGAAAGTAAACCTCAAAAAGTAACCTTGCCTTATGGTATTCAAACTAATTGATAACCAATCATTGAACTGATGAAAAATTAACAATATGGAGAGTGTAGTCCGATTTGCCAAGTAAATAGTCGAGCCTTTTTATTGAAACGAGGGTACCCTCTCCACACGTGATGGGTCCGGACGACGAGAATGATAATTTTTCACCACTACGAATTGATGTTAAAATTACCTTGATAATGGGTTGAAACAACCCAAAACGTCGGCTCGTAAATTTCAATAAAAAGGCTCGACTATTTACTCGGCAAATCGGACTACACCCAGACTGAAAAATTAACAATTTTCTGCATCGAAATTGTAATGAAGTTAATAATTTTCATGAGAATTCGGACACTTTTTCTATTATCATTGAATAAAAGTGAATTGCATATCCCCAGGTAGCACGCACGTTCTGAGAATGTTCTGAGAATATACGTTGAGGATATTCGAATATTCTATGGAGATTCTTATTTCGTGCGAATATATTCTACGCACATTCTCAGAATGTTTGAATGGGACTGTTTCAAATATTCTCAGAATATGATGCCACGGATATTGTGGGAATATTAGAAAAAAATGCTGTTAAAATAAGAATTCCCGTCAATATAAACTTCTGTATGTCACCGAAAACTACTTCACAATCAATTTTTTTTATCATTAGACAACTGTAATCATGAATGGTTAACAATATCATGAATTCATATAGATGGATGAGCTATGTATGATCGCAACAGGCAATCATAATATATACGATAATTCTCAATATTTTATTACACTTTTGAGGATTATTTTTCACACATGGCACTTTCAGAGAACATTTGCGATATAAAAATACACCACCATAGATTCATTATTCCCAAAACACAAATCAAAATGATGGATTGTCCAAGGGTCTGTAGCCTGTCAACAACATTATCCGCCATTAATGGATTCGTGTCATCACGATATCTGCGCATGCGCTGCTCATCAATCTCCCGACAAACTTTGTACGCATATTGTACGAACGTTCCTAGAATATTCGGAACAGTCTCATTAAAATGTTCTAAGAATATTCTAAGAATATTTACGAATCTCCTACGCTCTTTCCCATGCACAAGACCTGCCGAGACTCGTCTTGAACAATTCACTGAACTTGGCCCAGGCTTGGGAATGATAAGATCAGGACCCCAGTAGCATCAGAACCCAGGTAGCACATGCACGTTCTGAGAATGTTCTGAGAATATACGTTGAGAATATTCGAATATTCTATGGAGATTCTTATTACGTGCGAATATATTGTACGCACATTCTCAGAATGTTTGAATGAGACTGTTTCAAATATTCTCAGAATATGATGCCATGCATATTGTGGGAATATTAGAAAAAAATGCTGTTAAAATAAAAATTCCCGTCGATATAAACTTTTGCATGTCACCGAAAACTACTTCACAACCAATTTCTTTGATCATTGAACATCTGTAATCATGAATTGTTACACAGTAAAAAAATTTTCGTCATTGTGTAAAGTGTTGAAAGTTGTGTGTAGAATGTTGAATATTCTACACACAAAGTTTAACACTTTACACAATGACGAAGAATTTTTTACTGTGCAGCAATATTATGGATTCACATGGATGGATGAGATACTTATGATCGCAACAGGCAATCATAATATATACGGCATTCCTCAATATTTTATTACACTTTTAAGCATTATTTTTCACACATGGCACTCTCAGAGAACATTTGCGATATCAAAATGCACCTTTCATAAATTCATTATTTCCCAAATACAAATAAAAATAACATATGATCCAAGGGTCTGTAGCCTGTCAACAATATTATCTGCCATTACGGAATTCATGTCATCACGATAATTGCGCATGCGTTGCTCATCAATCTCCTTACAAACTTTGTACGCATATTGTACGAACGTTCCTAGAATATTCGGAACAGTCTCATTCAAATATTCTAAGAATCATCTATGGATATTTACGAATCTTCTACGCTTCTTGTGAGAATATCCGATCAAGTACATTTTACGGATGTTGTGAGAACATTCCCAGAATATTCTGTGTTACATGGGAATGTTGTATACATACTATGCACGTTCATAGTACATTTAGATATACTATGATTGTGCATAGTACATATACAACGTTTGCTTGTTACTTGGGGACAAGCTTGGGCCAGTGGTTTTGCCAGGCCCGGTCCAATTCATTCACCAAGCATCAACCAATGCTTCTTTGATCGCAGATATGGATGGAAAAAGTAATTGATTCATATTTCAGTCCATGACTTTCTCCCTCAGAATACCGTACATGAATTATCTCAAAACGATAGAACAAATGTGACAAGACTGGGACAAGCTTGTATGATCATTGGAAAATTTGCGTTCTTTGATATTTCAATCAGTTTTGATTCTATTGTTGAATTATAATTTTGATCAAAATTCAGTCAATATTTACAAACATTGTGCCGCTCATGTGGGCAATATTGGCACAATTGTTCTCAACGAATGCTCGATTTTTACACTTGTGCCCAACTTGTACCAAATGTAGTGACCATCTCAAAAATATGAACAAATGTACCATGATTGACTATCGATCGGGAACAACGGGACAATCATAGAACAATATTGGGCCAATTGTTCTTCACGGAGGTTTGTTTCTGACACATGTGCCAACCTTGGGACAAGCTTGGGTTTTTTTCAGTCTTGGCAATACCTGCATGGATTGTGAGAATATTCGATCAAGTACATTTTACTGATGTTGTGAGGATATTCTCAGAATATTCTGTGTTACATGGGTCGTCCCATCAAGTAGCATCCACACGGAGAGGAAGGTAGTTGTCCCAACTAAATTTTAGCTGGCGTAAATAAAAGTCTAGTTGTCTAAAATATGAATAAAACAATTTATTCAAGGCAAGTAAGAAGTGTGACTCCTGTGAAGAAGTTTTATTCAGAGTGACTAAATTTCCTAGCTGACTAATTTTCAACTAAACCCTCCCAAGTAACACAAGAAGTTACATGTCCACATGTCCTGGAACCTTCTCAGAATATTCGAGCACATTCTCAGAACTCCTTGTGTTACTTGGGCTTTTCCTCAGTGCAAACGCATTCTCAGATCAGAACAAAAATAACCTCATTATCCGATTAGTGGTCCCAACTAACTAATTCGGCAAAACACATATAATTCACAGCACAGTCCGAAATTTGTATATGCATATGTACGAAGCATCTGTATAGTATACTTGCATAATATACATACAGCATTCTGGCGCTACAAGAGACTTTTTCGATTTTTCACCCTCATTTAATTCCCAACATTATTGGTTAATTGGTTTGCTGGGAATAGCGTATACGCAACGCTTTGAAATAGATGAGAATATGGATGACTACACTGCTTAATTACATTATGTTCGTATAATATCGCTAGTTACTTCATTTTCCACCAATCAATTTCACTTTGAGAGATGTTTTTTTCTCAGGCATGTACTCTTAATCGTGGGAGTAGATATGGCTTTGTGAGTTCAAATGTGCAGAAACTTATGGATTGTGTTAATATTTTCTCATTTATAAATTCGATGTGAAGGGGGTGGCAGATGCCCGGAGAGAATATTGCATCAAATATTGCAATGTACAACCTGATCGAGGTGCCATATCGGTTCCTTCAAGAATAATTATTGTGTGATTGCATAGAATATTTTGTCCATGTGTTGGGGATGTTATAGGGTGAATATGATATCACTTTACTCATTCACTTCGAGGAGTTTCTTATTGACACCTCATGTTTGAGTCATCGAATGTTCAAACATAGACAGTTCTCATAGATTTCAAATATGAGCGTCTTGGGTGGATGATTATTGATGCATTTTTGATGTATTAGGATGAAATTTCATAATATTAATCATCTCCAATCATCACTGATTGTACTCACACATGGAAATCACACTGTGCAAAAAATCTGCCTTCAAGTTTCATAAAAATATTATGATACTTTTTATATTACACAATCTATCAAATTTCATCGAATGATAATAATATCATTCTCAATTGGGAGAAATTTTTTCTTAATTCTAATAGGATATTTGTAAATTCAAGAATCAATTTCTCCAATTTCAATAAGAAATTCTAATATTTCGTAACTTATATCAAATTTGAGATCTTCATTGAATTGAATATGGGAATATTAACTTCCATAAGAAATTTTCCATTAAATATCGTATTTCCATAAAATGTGTTTTTAAAATGAGGAAGAAAATTCTCAACATCCAGAAAAAAATTTTCAACATCAGGAATTACATTATTCAATTAAATATCCTATTATGAAATGTAATGAACTTTTTGTGTGGAAAACTTCATAATATTCTGATGGGGCTTAAGGCAAATTTTTTTGTTTTATAGTGTGCAGTATTTGCTTCGTCTTTTTGTCTCATCCGTTGATGAGGTTATTGCATTATGTATAAGACCTCAACATTTTCAGGATTAGAACAAAGCTCGAAAAAATTCCCCTTATTCTTGTTCTACGATTCCAACGAATTTGAATTCCTTTTCATTCTCTTTCCTCGAATTATATTCATAAAGCGAAGGATTAACGGATTGCAGTTTTGTACGTTTCATGCTGCCATGATGAAACTAACGATGATGGATGAACAAAAAAAAACCTAATTCTGCACACTGGGAGAAATAATAGTCAATTCTGGAATCACACACATTTGAATAATGTATGAGAGCAAGAATTACGTACTAAATAAAAATTTTATAGACATTGAACCCACTTCGGAGAAGCGGTGAAGAGAATTCAAGCAAACACAACAATGTTCCATATGCTATTCGAGTTCGATTCATCAAATCGAGAAGATGAACCAAACCGATGAAGAATGCAGACACACTGAGAAAAAAGATTTGGTTGATATGTTGAACGAAAAATTCCAATGAACATAATGTTTCAATCAGGGACTGTAAAGTTATTCACTTTCGTTACTCATTATATATAAAATCTATATAATGAATATATAGTTTGTGTACAATATATATATTATTATATACATTTTATATAGAATGAGTAACGAAAGTGAATAACGTTACAGTCCCTGGGTTTCAATGGACATAACAAAACAGGTTCCTCAGTGCAGAGAATACTAGGTTACTCAGATGGATTGCATTCATTCTCAGATTTGCGTTAGCGGATCAAGAGTGAATAATCATCTATATCGTTATTCCAAGCACTAAAATTTTGGAAACTACATCCCAGTGAGTAGACATAGAATAACAAGATAGGTTCAATGTTTAAAAATTCAAGTGGCTTGCTTTGATGTTGATTTAATTCCAATATTCTCGGAGAATGGATTTTTAAAACTCGAAACAGTAAATTGGATGAGAACTTCTATGGAGAAATCTTCACTGATCACTCATACGACCGAATCATCTCAGTGGTTTATCCCTGCAGCAAAATTGTTCCAAAGAAACTTTCTGTCTCGTAAGAAAAATAGAGTAAGCATATCTTCAAAGATAATATTAAAATACTATGTAACCTGAATTGAATCACTCTGAGCTAGATTTACTGAAGGAACTTGGGTAAACTTTGTTTTTGAAGTAGTTCCATGGAACTGAAGGAGGATATGAATTTGAAAGAATTCATGTGTGAGAAAAATCCGTCCAAAGTTGAGATTAAGAAAATTTTAATAAAAGTAGATAGGATTCAATATTGATTTTTGATTAACAGGACAGCGTTGGAGTTCAAGAAAAATGAGTTTACAAATTTATTATCCAAGAAGTCAGTTTATTATTGGAAAAGTTGTTGGAGAAGGTCATCTTCGGTTGAAAGACAATCCTTGAGCATGATGGAATCTTCAATCTATCAACTGATTTGAGAAGACTTTCAATATACACTACAAAGGCTTCAGGGAATCGTATTCAATACATTTATATATTTCATATCTATATTTTCAAAAGAATATTTTCATATTTCATTAAGATAGATGAGAGGATACATTCACATGTCGTATTCGAGCGAATACGTAATTCATGCACTGGAAAAAATTTTTGTTCTGGTAACAGAATGTTTGTTGTTTTTGATCAAGAATTCTCATTGCAATTGGATCGACAAAATCCTTTGCTTGAAATAACAAAAATTCTGTTCAGTTTAAAAGAGTTCGATTATCATAACAAAATATTTTGATGTTAATAACAAAATAATATATACGTTTATAACTGGTATACGTGAATCAAATATATATCCTAGTAGAAATCACTCTAATGATTCTCTAGCCCGTTACAAGGCCTCAAAAAGCCTTACGAGTTTCTTGTAAGAGCTGAGGGAGGCCTTGTAAGCTCTTTAAAATGGCTAATTACTTCCGGGCAGAAAAATTTTATAAAATTGCAATGGACCTCATGTCAGCATTTATTTCTATACAAACTATATAGAATTTTACGAACAGAATTTCACCAAAAAAATAGAATACAATTTCGGTCGACAATCATTGGCCGAAAATGTGAACCGAGAACCAAAAATATTCTATCAATTATTAGGATCTTGAATAAGTTCTCGCTGTTTTTGGACAAAATAAAAATTTCATTTAAAATATGAGGAACAAAAACGTTTCATTCAAAGTATCGCCCATCACTAGAGACCACTTCCTCTCATCTTCCTGGCATTATATGAATTCCACGGTGGAAAAACGACATGTCTTTTGAGGCTATCCAAGAATCGACCCATTTTTTAGCTTCTTCGTAAGAATAAAAAAGTTGGTCAGCTAAGCCATGTGCCATCGAACGGAATGGGTGAACATCAGAAGGGGCTATGTCAGGTGAATACGGCGGGTGCAGTAGAACTTCCCATCGAAGCGTTTCCAGATAGGTTTTCACTGGTTTTGCAACATGAGGCCGTTTTTATTTTAGGGCTCGACTCAAACGCTTCAATTGAAGTCGATAGCGATCCCCCGTGATAATCTCATTCGGTTTGAGCAGCCCATAATAAATTACATCTTGCTGATCCTACCAAATACAGAGAAGAGGCTTCAAACCATGGTTATTTGGTTTTGCGTACGATGTTGATGCATGGCCAGGCTCACCCCATGATTTTCTACGCTTTGGATTATCATAGTGTATCCATTTTTCATCACCAGTCACGATACGATGCAAAAAACCTTCTCTTTTCTGCCGTTGAAGCACTCTTGGCTCCAATTCATACGGCACCCAATGTCCTTGCTTCTGGATCACTCCTAACATTTTTAAACGTTTTGAAACACTTGACTCATCAACCTGTAATTATTTTCCAAGTTCTGCTAGCGTCCGAGATCGGTCTCCATCGAGTAATTCCTCCAATTCTCCGTCTTCAAATTTTTTTGTGTGCACCAGAACGTTCTTTATCCTCAAGTTCAAAATCATTATTTTTGAAGGGTCGAAACCAGTCTCCACATGTCGTATCCGACAGAGCATTGTCGCCATAAGTTTCAACAAGAATTCTATGTGCGGCAGCTGCAGATTCCTTTTGAATAAAGTCGTGCAATAAAATTCCCCGCAAATACACTTTAGTTGGCACTAAAGTAGACATTTCCAAAACTAATAAACAATTACTTTGTCTACACTAAAGTGAACTATCATACGCTGAAATTTCAGGTTAGATACAGTACTTCCTTGCAAGGAGTACTGTTAGTGCCATCTGTGATGTAACAATGAGAACTTATTCTAGGCCCTGATATATCGATAAATGATGAGGAATATGATGATTGTAATATTAGGGGACTTGCCCACATTTTCAACTTGCCTTCAATTCCAAGTTTTCTCCGAAACCAGCAGTCTGCACTTCAATTCTAGTCATTTTCGGCAAAAATTCCCAGTCGATCTCCGATACATTGACTTTGCTTTAATCTGAATAAAAATGTAGTTCAAGTTTCTTTCATTCCACGAGGACATTTGTGTACCTATCATGGATTTCGACTCGAAATTCCAGGTCACTGGTAGTCCATGGTAATCATTGTGGATATTGTTCCGATACTCACGCGTTATACCACCAATTTCAGCACGATAGTCTTGTGATCCTTGCGGAATATGGAGAGTAATCAAACGTTTCCTAAAGGATCATTTCATGGTAAAATAGACCATTGCGTAAGGGAATATGCGAGCGGAAACATTTAGCATGAATATCCCAATACCCACTCTTCAAAACATATTGACTCTTCTGTGATGATTGTAGGAGAGAATGAACAATAATTGGTTCGCTTTTTCCATCACAAAGATTGCAAAAGATCAATTTCACTTTTGATGTGGCGATATAAAAGCTCTGTGTACGACTATGATGTGCGAACGAATGAACGGTATCACTTTTTTATTTCTACAGCAAAGCACGTACGCGGCAATTATGCAAATTCGAATCAGCTTTGCGAATAGATACACTGTAATATGCAAATTTCATAAAACACACTGTATACGGCATACAGACGCAAAATTGAACTCAGACTATCAATCTCATTTGATTTCATTCGCTAGGCAACATCGAGGGGAGATCGAGAATAATAGATTTTAAGTGAAAAAACAAGTGTTTGATGTTATATGAATAATAAATTTTGTTTGGTTGGAATTAATTGAATTCTGAAAGCGAAGTTATTCTTTTATAGTGGGAAAAAAATTAGTTATCCTTACTTGAAATTAATTTCAACGATTAAATCCCTGATAGCGATCAGCCCAATAATTCTTAAAAGTTCCTTATAAGGGCCTGGAGAGGCGTAGAGATTATAACTAGAGTGATTCCAGAAAGGAACACTTTTGTCAATTTATGGATAATTAAGTGGGGTGTTGGATCATACAACTACATTCAAATACGCTTCCGTCGAATCTCGTTGCTGGTATTGATTTGGAGTCAACCTGAGTTTTGTAACCTAAATTTTCATTCATGTCAACGCAAATTCAGCTGAGGAAACTAAATTTAAATTACGTGCTCTTCTTTCAGTGTACTACAGTTTTTATCACTGTCTTCCATTCTTTTATTATTCTTCCAACTATATTGAATTCAATATAATTTTGAGAGTATTTCCGCTCAGTTAATTATAGAAATCTCTAGTTAAATATGAGGTATCTTTTATTTATAAGCCATAAAGTATCCTATCTGTGGTCGTTACGTTATTTTGCGACATCATTCTCATACAATCACTATTCTTGTTATTTATGGTGTTGGTTACAATGTAACGCGTAATGCATCCAACTTTGTGAGTTGGTGGGTGAATCCATATAACTCTAATCCCTTCCCTCTTCTTGGCCAGCAATGTTATTATTTACGGATCATGGGCCTCGTTGCACTGCATAATATTCTCGTTTATTTTTCTAACTTGCTTCCACCTCTACGTTTACCCGGAGTTACCGCTACATTGAGCTGCGGATATATATGATTACAATTTTACTTGGTGCACATGCAAATGTATAACCAGAGCTAAGCATGTTTTAATTATATGCAGCAGCCGCAGTGAAGGAACGATACTGTTCCGCGTATGCAGTGTGGTCTCCTGATGGCACAACGGTGGTAACTGTAACGAGCCACTTTCAGAAGCTATGTGTTAATTCGCGGAAGATATGCGACTGAGATTTTTGGACATCACACGTGTAGTGGGATTGTCAGAGATATGATATGTAACGTATTATTTACTCATCGAACAATCTTCACCGTTGTTACAAAAGTTTCATTTCAACGAGTCATGATACACCAAGCAAGTACAGAATCCAGGGGTTGAATTTCTTTCCAAATAGTTGAATTCCTGCATTTGTGCATCATGATACGCGTTGGAGGGTGCTTCAGTACAGATATGAACTCAGTTCAATCCTTCAATACTTCGACTCTGGAATAAGATTTGTGGAAAATAATCACTGATTTGTCATCACAGAAATTCTCTGCAGAGATTTAATTATAGGGAATGTGATACATTCATCCGAGTCACGCAAATTTCAATTGATATATGTAATTAAGCTCCCCCTTTTATCCCGCTGAATAATCTCGTCAGACACAAAATCGATGAGAAACAAATTTAGTGCTATCGTTGAAGGTATGATACGTAAGGGTATAATTGTAACGTACGATCATTGAATATTTCATATATTCAGCAGTTTACGGACTAATATACAAATTTAAACAAATATCTAATAATCATAATAATAGCACAAGGTGATAAGCGTAAGAAACTGAAGAATAAAGGAGTAGGATAAAATAAATAAGAGAATATTTTGAATGTTTGTTTGTATCGGGTATCACCAGATTGGAAGTGATGATTTCTCAAGACAATTGCCCTAGTAGAAATCACTCTAGTCATTCTCTAGGCGATGACAAGGCCTCACGAGGCCTTGCAAGTCCCTCACAAGGGCCTGGTGAGGCCTCGCAAAGCCTAGAGAATTACTAGAATGATTTCTGCTAGGGTGTATTTCCTTGATTGCATGTGCATCCTGCTGCTCTTCTCATCTATAAGGAATAGAAAATTCGATTCCAATAGCAGCAGCAATGCTATGTAAATTTTTTCTCATTCAAATTCTCAAAGTATCAACATATTAAATTCCCGATCTAGATATTTCGCTTGAAATCCAATTTTGACGTAACGTGAACTTTTCATTCGTAACTTTGTTCTTTTTGGCAGCAACGTTTGAATTTAATAAAACTGATCGTTGTAGTAGGGTTTGTAAGGAAAATATCACAGCGTGTGCAACATACGGGTAGAACGCACAGCCTGTTCGTTTTTAATTTCAGCCACGTTGGCGCGTGACCCAGTCGCGCGTTCAGACTGCTTTCTTTGATTCTTTTTTCCCCACCTTCTCCACCTCTTCACTTCACTCCATTCTCTCCCGCACTTACATATTCTCTTCTATTTTTTCGTTCGGATTCCCTACCGTTTCGTTGCCGTAGAGTCGAAAAAAAATCATACACTTCTGTTTCTCATTTGCTTTCCATCCTCTTTCGAAGGTAGTTTCCTGCACCATCGCTGTTGAGATTCCATTGCAAGCATCCTCGTTCTTATCACTATCGTGCTTCTCTGGTGGTGTCTGCTCAATATTTTCTCATTTATTCCCTTACCGAGTGGAACATCATAAAAGATCGCTATGAAATTCAAAGCTTAATTGAGCGGTTGGATGGTCTGGAAAGCTAATTGATCTGTCGTGGAATCAGTTTCGCTTACATTTGAGACCCTGGTTCGAAGCATCAGAATATATCTTTCTAAGTTGAATCATTAGAATTCTGTTCAGTATCAATTGATTGCTCTCTGGCCTCTGCATATTCTGTGAAGCTGTGCAAGGAAAATAAATTCATTACTTATTTATCATTGGCTATCACACACTGAGAGAAAACAATAAAATATTCAGTTGAATAGTCGCCATGGAACACTTCATTGACTCAATCAAATATGTATTTATTCAATCCATTTTGGGAAAGCAATCTGTAACTGGACGATATACAAGTTATTGTGACTAGCCAATGGGCGAAAATTTTTGTGGAATTCTTCTATGTTTTTCTTTTTTTATTAGCATTGCAGGTTTTCGGCCCACTTTTCCCTTCTACACTCAGATCTCTATGATCATACACCTATGGAACATTAACATCTGAACAAAATAATGAAACCTCATCGTCAGCTTATTGTGAAAATATTGACTAAATAAGGCTGGAGGTAATTTTCACGTGCTCACTTTCCTTCCTATACCCTTTGACGTTAAATTTGGGGAATAATAAAACATTCAATGAATTTTTACAGGGAATAGTGTTATCAAAAGCTAACACTGAGATAAAAAAGTATGTAGAACATTTGTCACCTTTGAATTCAATTATTAATGATTTGAGAAAAAAATTAAACATCCAATAAAGTTGTATTTACAACTAAAGGCGATTTTTTTCATCAAAAGTCAATACTGAAACTTTTTGACTAATAAATTCAGGTCAAAACTTGAAGAATGAATGAACAATTCAATACATTCACACAAGAAATTTTTCCATTCAAAATCAATACTGTATTGGGAAAAGTATATTCATATAGAAATCTTGCGACTCTTGAATCTAGTTCAAAAAGTTGAAGATTCACTTTTAACTATCCTGCTGCGCAATCGTGTGTATTGGAATAAGAAAATCTCTTTCATTCGTATACATTATACTAATCTGAAAAGACCCAATCGAATGTTTCAATGCATCCTTTTAAATACACCAGTTTACAATTATTCCACATTTAAAATTCCTGCGTGAATTAAGATTTCATTGTCATGATAAAAATGTTCATAATCATAAATTCCACTCATATTATCTTTTATTGATAATTTATCCAGTCCATAACGCGGACAAAACATGCAAAGTTTATCCCTTTATACACGGATCGTTATTCACTTGATATATTTATGAAAGCATCCATTCATCACCCTGCGTTATTCCGTTTGTTGGATTACATGGTTGGATTACAAATCCATTGTTGATTTCAACTAAAGAAGTATTCCAACGAATTATCATTGAAATTGCATAAAATTCATTGAGATGCTTGCTTGCTAATTGCGACCCATGGAAGTTTAATCGTGCGCGAGGATTTACATTTTTACGACCGCTATTCGTTTTCACGAAACGAGAGATTAAAATAAAACACAGAAAGACGAAAAAACTGGGAGCCATTCAACTTCTAGCATAGTCAGTCCATTCGCTGAGTCGCTTCATCAAAGAGATACTAAATGTACTGTAATGTAGGTACCCGCTACACTGGCCAGGCCAGTGTATAATCGTACAGATAGCTGATAAAGCAAGACTTGGGGTTTCGCGGATTCCTCTTCATTACTCCAATGAAAACGCTCGTTTACATAGAAACTTGAACTATATCATATGAGTAGCTACAAAACGGGGTATTGAAATTTAAAGATTTGTATCTAAGTAATCTCCTCTCTAAAGAGGATGGCTGGTACCTCTTTTTATCCACTCTCTATTCGTCTCTATACTGTCAAAGAAAATATATCCAATGCCCAAGCTTGAGAATGATGAATGTATACCCAAGAAAATTGGTATTTCTTGCTTCTCCCAGATAAATTACTCTGCGATCATATTTTCCCTCATCGATACCTCTTCAAGATTATGACTCAGAGACTGGTTATTCCTGAATATGGCTGCGCACACTTAGAAAAATTTTCAGTCATTTCAACTGATCGGGTTGATTGAAAAAAACAACAACCGCTTTCTATAGTTGATTCAACCTTTTTCTCCTATTCGCAATAATTAATTTTTCGGTTATTCCAACTAAAATGACACAGTTGTCGTGATTTTGTTAATTCAACTGATGCGAATTTTTCTCAGTGCAGATTTTGATTTTTGCTGTAAGATTTTGCAAAAACAATAACAAGAACAGTAAGCTTCTTTTCTGTTTCAAATTCCTCCATTCAAACACCAATTTTACAAAAAAAGAGAAAAGTGCAAGCGTAATTAAGATTTCTCATAGCTTTATAAAACATTTGTGAATTTTTTTGGCCTTGTGCTCTTCTTTATTCATTTTCTTTAGATCTTCTCGGTCGGTCAGAGAATGTTCTAGAATCGGTAGTTATGAATTCAAAAAAACTTTCTATACGCCTCGTGCGAGAAACTCTAACAATTGAAACTTGTTGCAAGAAAAATTAATTATCATTAGGCAAGATAACTTCAACTAATATTCAAAGATGTTATCTAGATAGCTACGGAACGAAACCTTGTGGGAAAGACTAGTTGCACTCAATAGTAAGATACCAAGCGTTGGCTTCGTATTGTAGGAGATAAGAAAATTGAGCCATGGGGAAACTGACTTCTACAGCAACGAAGGAGGCTGGCATCGAGGAAACGTTTCCACCAAAAATGGAAGAAGAAAGATGAAAGAAGTGAAGGTGAGAGAAATGAAAGAAAGAGAGCAAAGAAAGGTACAAGAAGTCCTCGAATCTCGCATCTAAAACATATACGTATTTCGAGCAATCCTGTTAGTTAGTAGGAGTATCACGTCGTGGGATTTATCTTGGATTGTGGACTGTGGACGGCTTAAGAGGGTGACCTCATCTCTCTTCCTTCAGACCATTTCTCGTTCTCTCCTTTCTCTTGCCGCATCTTGGTCACATATGTGAGACTGTTTTGATGCTGAAAATTGCGACCGCTATGTCTAGTTTCAAAAGATTGTTTTACGTTATTAGAAAAGATTGTGAACAAAGATTCAAGTGTCGATGGGATTATTATTGTCCATTCCATATCCTCAACTCGACACAACGCGTATATCATAGCTCTTCAAATCAATTGAAATTCACTTCGTCTCTGATGGAGAAAAATGACCTTTGTTCTATTGTTGGTATCGAATTTACTTGTTTTCCACGATTGTTATACAAATCTTAATCAAAAATTATTTCCTCCTTCCTTGCTCGTATCGAATGCCGAGTTACCGAACAAAACTTTTATTCCCGCTCTTTCAAATACTTTCGAGAATACATTGGGGAAACTGTTGTTTATTCAAAGCAGTTATTTATATTCATTCATATTTCACGCTGTGAAAAGAAATAATACGAATTGATTTATTCCCGCAGTAAATACAAGGCTTTTTTTTCAACCACCCAATTATTCAGTCCCTACGTGAAAAACATAATCACGAATACACGATTGAACTTTCTTCAGTCTCCCCTACTGTAACATTAGATTATACTTTCATTGCTGTAATAATTTTTCCTCTCTCCTCTTATGCTTCATCGTATATAACGTCTGAAAGTTGCGACGCCTGGCGATTTAAGCATCGTATAAAATGTAGAAACTTACGAGGTGACCTATATGAATCCCGCGGCACAACCAAAGTTACCGTGGTGAAAATAAATCCGGTTTAGTCCCGCGGGAAGAGACAGATTTATTTCCGGGCGAACACATCGGGCCCTACCCGGAAAAAGAAGCGATTTCAAGGAATGTACCTCAGTGCACGCGCGAAGTCGGATTATTTTCATGGTTAGATAACGTCGGATACTTCTTATCGGTGGTAAATTACTCACATGATTCTGGAAATCCTACTATGTCGTTCTAATGTCGGACAATATTTCTTCCAGGTACTTCCGCTCTTATCAAATTAAACTTCGAACTGAATAATTGAAATGATATCTCATGCTCCTCGAATATATTTCAATGGTGGTGATGTATTTGAAAACGTAGGCTGGATGACATGAATAAGCAATGGTGACAGGAATTCTCATACTTCGAGAGATATCGTGTATCGTCTTCCAAGAAGTTCAAGATTTTCCAACTTCAGAATTACTTCGCAACTCGATTAAAATATCTGAATTCTATTGAATTTGTACCAACTCTTCATTGATTAAATTTTCATTTTCTCAGAGAATCAATGTGAGATGATTAAAAAACTTTCAGTCCCGGTGGTTTTCATTCCAAGAGCTTTCGAAGGATGAAGATTATCATTTATGTAGAAATTTTCAATGTGCGATAATCCAAATAGTCGAATGATGCTGATGAGTTTGTTATTCTTTCCGTTATGTCACCATTAGATCATAGACGAGTGAGAAGAACTCAGTTCGATTGGTCTAACGGATAATAAATACAATCTTACATGAAAGAAAATAGTATGGCTGTTGGGACTAAAACATAGTAAAAGTCACTTCAATTTGAATAGCCCACACTACTATCGTTTTGCTGTAATAGATGCAAAAACCCACGGATACCAAAGAGATCCGCTGTGACAACAAAATCTAATTTTACTGGATCTCTTTTGCTGAAGTGACAAATTTCCTGCTGTACCCGCAAACCATTCGCTATTATTTATTCATCACATTATATATGGAATTTATTATTATTATTTCATTTATTATGTATAGAATAGCCAACAAATGTTGCTGGAGGAGTCAGCAATTTGTTGCTGCCACAGCTATAAAATCGCTGTCATAGCTGACAAGATTGCTGATTGTTACCATGGCAAAAAATTTGCTGCTCCAGCAAAATCAGATTTCGCTATCACAGAGAATTGTTTCCTTCGTGCACTGTTTTTCCCATCACGTCTCAGGCCCAAGCAATTATGCATCATCGAGTTCATACGAGGATTGAAATTTGTTTTCTCTTGGACATGATTTAGGTTGATGATGTATCATCTCTCATCATTGAAAACGTCAAAATGTGAGGATATATAATTATCGCGAAGTTTGGATCGTTTATATAAACGAAATGAAAATTCAAACTTTGATAAATCTCCAGTATTCAACTTTTCAAATTAAGTCCTTGTGAGTGGAAACTCCGTTTGAAAGATGTATTGCAAGTATTTACATCTTTAATAGCTCAGTATTTCGTAATTCGATGACTAATTCGTTTCAATAAACGATTCAAACTTCAGCAACATAATATCTATCAGTAAATTTTGAAACTCATTGTGATATATTATATCAGACGTATATTAACCCTAGAACGGGCACGTGAAAAACAGGAAATTTCAAATGGATGTAACTCATTTGAAACTAAACGGATTTCAACTCACTATGGGCGGTTCTTGTTCGTCAGGATGTATACTTTGGAAATATTTGGGTGACACACTACAGAGGTGAAGGGAGGCTCAGATGCTGGGGTAGAGAAAAATGTCCTGGGGTCCTAAAAGACCCCACATGCCCGTTCTAGGGTTAATCTGAAAAGTCTGTAATGATTGTAACAACGGGGTAAGCCGTGGTTCTTATGATAAATCTTCATTCTTTGATCACTATGGGTCAATTATAGTCCAAGCATGTCTCATGCTCCAGCATCTCACTTGACAATAACTATAACATAGGTAACTGAACGGCGAATGAGTAGTCAATGGATAATTTGTACGTTCAGAATTACCGGTACAAATGGCAAATTCAGCGGAATTAATCCTGGATCGTTCATTCCAAGTGTTTCGCGTGGTATTGTATCACGAGTATTAGCTTCCCACACTTTGTATGACAGAACATCACCATGGGGGAAGAAACCATATTAGGGTTTTCAAGGATTCTGCTTTGGCAAATTTTCAGCGAATAATGCGATACGTTTGCTGGTGTTAATACATACATCCATTCATTTCTGTTACGATTATAAGGAATAAAATTTCATGTGCAAATTGATTCCTGATTTTTCAAGTGATAAGTACACAGATTTCGAATCACAATGAACCTAACGATGTATATCCGTGAAGATATACATCATAGAATAGTTCCACAGTATCTATTGATATTAATATTCAAACAATATCACATGAATCTTTCTCGAATCTTCCATTATATGATTCATGTTTGTGTGAGGGAGAAAACTTTCTCTGTGTGGAGTTAATTGCATCAAAGGTAAATGTTGGTGAAGGAAATGATAATTATCTTGATATCGAAATGTATTCCCGATATCAGAACATTATTCTGTTGCTTAAAAATATTATTCTCGCATAGAAAACACATTTAAGAACATAATTTTGAACTGTAAAAAATGTACGTCAATTATTATATTTTTTCTTCACAAATGACAAAATTCAATTATTTCAGGATTCGAAGGATAGTGCACGGAGAAGAAAATCTGCTTTATAATACCTCGCAGATTTTTCTTCTCCGTGTACTATCCTTCAAATCCTGAAATAATAGAATTTGAATAAAATAGCAAATCTTTTTGCTGACCTAAAAAAATTCGCTGCCACAGCTAACAGGATTGCTGAAAGAGCAACATGATCAACTACAGTAGAAAATTTTTTACTGGACTAGCAAAATTTAAGTATTACGTAGAGAATAGAAAAAACATCTTTCCCTGCCATAGCTAAAAAATCGCTATCGTAGCTAACAAAAATTGCCGCGATAGCAGGAAATTTGTTGTCCCAGCAAAATCAAGTTTCGCTGTCATAGCGAATTCTTTTTTCTCCGTGCAATGTTTGAAACATCAATTCATACAGTTCATTTTTTACTCTGTTAATGATGTTCAAGATACTTCTCTTTCACGCACAGCAAAAAAACATTATTATTCAATTACGTTCCCAAATGAAAAAGTGCTCAACATACCGCAAGTTTAATAGCTTTTTTCTTGGTAGAATCGATTTTTCTTCTTGCTAACCAAATATAATCTGCTTTATTGAATGAACGTTGAGCTGAACCTAAGATGATTACGATAATCACGTGATTGATGGCTCTTTGATGTGAATTTGAATAAAAACTTCTCATCCGGCTTTGTCTTAGGGTATTGGTTTAAGAGCAGCAAAGACTTTTATTATACGTTGTGATTTTAGATGTTTTGCTCCAATAGTTGGAAATGCCTTTGTTTTCTTATCCCTCCATTCTATTGGTATTCTTGTTTCCCTTGTATCGGGAATTCTACAAAGTTGCGAGGTGAATTTCTAACACAGGGTACAAAATTAAGAAAATATTTTAGATGTCAAATCGGTTGATCGAATATTAGAAAACCCGAGTTCAATCCATTACCTTGAATCTGCATAATCACTCCTGAAGTAGTGATGATCGATATTCGAATTACCATATTTCTAATAAAGTTTGTATAAAGTTTCGATCGACATTTTGTAAAGTTCAATATAATCCCAACATATTTTCTATAGAAAATATCAATACTGTTGAATATCGTCCATCACAATTTTGAAGATTTTCATTATATTAAAAACAAAATTCTGCAATTATGAGTGGCAATCCCTTATTTGGGGAATAACAGTTAACAATATTTGTTTTGAGACAATAAATTGTTCTGTTCAATACAACTTTTCATTCAAAGAATTCTCATTGCTAGTTGCCATTTTTTCCGCTGGTGACCAGTACCCGTCATTTGATGAGATAAACTACTGATAGATCGTCAGAATGTTATCCGTAGCGACACCACTGTACCGAACCCCGTTATTCGCATGCGGGAGCGTACGACGGATTCGTTAGTCTGACCACCACGGCAGTTTCCACTTTAGAACTCGAGGTGCACTACGATGCGAGCCTCTTTCCCGTGATTAAAAAGAATTCCAGTAGGGTATAAGATCAGCGGAGTTGATTGCTTGAGTAAGGATGAGAGAATGGGTGGATGAGGAACATTCGAAATGCATCATCTGAATTTTTTTGTCATCTAAGCTTTCGAATCTCCTACATATACATGATGTATTCAGAATTAAATATAAATTTTACTCAAACTGTCTTGAATTGAATACAAATGATATATAATTAAAAAAATTCTTTCACTCGGGACTTTGCATCCAGTTTTATATCTAGATTTCATAGAGTTTGTACTTTATTCGTTCACATGTAACACGTCAATGATGAATCGTTCATCGAAAATTCTGTGATCATTTTGCAACTCAACCTTTGTACTTTGAACTTCCTTGGTATTTAAATACCGTGGTAGTTTTAATCACATCCTCTGAGATCTGTGAAAGTAACAACGTATACAAAAGAAATAAGTCTGAAGGTTCACAATCAAACAATATTCTCAGTTTATTATGATGATCATTTAATAAATGAATGGGAAAAGAAGAAATCGAGTTTCCGGAATGCAGGAAAATTATAGAATAATCTATTCCATGAATATTCACGTTATCGTTTAATCTTCTTCCAAAATTTTCAAAGAATCAAGCACAAACGATGCATCGCTTATGATGTTTTCAAAGATGTTTGTTTTGGATTTTAAAAATACTTCGTTTGTAGAGGAATTCATTATTGAAACACTTTTCATGAATCTTTTTTGAATTCAAACTATGATTAATATGTCACATAACGTTTGAGCTTTAATTTAGTAAACTTTATTGTTACATATTGAATGCATACATCATCCTCTACAATAATCTGTTTGGATATTTAATTTCATACATGTATTTCAAAGCTCCACGAGTTGTAAAAATCAGATATTCTCCCTCTCCAAATCTGGAAAAGTGAAAAATCACGCGTCCTACTTCACTGAGTCTAAGAAGTGAACCAGTCCGGTTCGAGTGGGATTTTCATTCGTTTCGAGCGAACCCTCACTCCTGAAAGTGAAAAATTCACTCTAGAATTGGAGTGACTGCATTGAAACAAATTTTTGAGGTTACTGTGACTAAAACGCCTCAACCAAATATTTTTAGTGGAAGCTACTAGAAATTTGATGGATTCAACCAAGAGAACATAGTTGATACAATTCAGTGATGAATCAACCAAATTTTCAGTTGAGATGTTTTAGTTACAGTGACTATAGGAATTTCTCTCAATGCTTCACTCGGAATTCTGACAAGCCCATTTCTGGCTAGCTAAAGAATGAAATCTCACCTTAAAAATTTGAGAGAGCACTACTTCTTCCAAATGATAACATACAACAGTAGAGTTGAATATTGCACGCAATGTCCTTTCAATTGAAAATTCATTGGATTCGAAATAAATCTTGATTTCAATGTCATTTATGGCATTGAATGGGTAGATTGCTATGTTGAGGAATTCAAATTTGTGCCCTATTAAGTTCTTGATTCAACTCATTTCCTCTGTTTCATTCTCAGAGGACAGAGCTGTCATATCACTTTGGATCATAGAATTGCTCGATATTTCTTATTTATACAATAGAGAATACGACAGAATTCCAAGAGAATAAATTTCACGGTAATATCGTGAACAATATTATTTCGTGCAATAGAAAAAGTCACTCGAGATCGATATTTTGTGTGAGTCTTATGCTCGAGTTTGTGATGTTCAAAAGGCAGTCGTCCTGCAAAGAAGTCAGTTTCAAGTCGACTTAGAGCAAAACGTTAGAGGATTTATCGTTAACTTCGAGTTACTTTAATATCTTATACTGTCTGGAAAAAGGCAGATAAAACTCTGCTTCTCTTCAAAAAGAAGTGCTCCTTGTCGAATGAAGAAAAATAGTACAGGAATCAACGTTGGAAACATTATAAAAAATTAAAAGAAGATGGAATTTATCAACGAAGAAAAGAGACATACAGATAAATATCGTAAGACAAGATCCGAATCATATCAGATGATAGTTTGAGGGTTTGCAGAAGAGATTTGGTGATGATCTTGAAAATATATTCTTATGAATCCACGCGTAGGGTAGAACTTTCAGTGAACAAATACTTGAGCTTATTTATGCTTCCGAGACTGTAGTTTTTCTTAGGAGGAAAATTCATTTCTTTTATATGTTGCCCGCAAATTTTCGAGGGAGTTGATGTGGAAAATATATGTTTCATACAAAAACAAGTGATATATGCATTTAATGCGATTGTTCATGACGGTAACATATCGTTACGCTTAAGCAGTGACATCTTTACAAATACTTCTTCCTTCTTCAATCGACGTGTAACAAAGGACAGCCAATGGGCAGTTGCCCATACGCAGTCCTTTGTTACACATCGATTGAAGAAAGACGAAGTATTTGTAAAGATGGCTCTGTGTTCAAGGCGATTCAAGAATAAAGAGGACGGAAAGGAGAAAGGTCAATTTTCGCGCGAACCTTCTTTTAAAGATACATCATTAACACAAAGTTGAAGTGAATAATAATGAACCATACCCCTGAAATTGTTCGTTCTCGCAAACGTTGAAGTTCGAAAGGATTTCTGAGGACTAAAAAATAGAATTGTAAAATTTATTGACGTTTGGAGGTTCAAATGATATGATCTAATTTTGGATACTCCACCCATACAGCACAAAAGTCCCCGCAAAGAGCTCCCGTTATGATAGTGAACATGAATTCATTATGAATAGTTTGAATTCAAAATGAACTCTTGATGAATAATTTAATCTTCGGGAAGAATTCATATCACGAATTTATAAAGAACTATTCAGGCATTCAACATGTATGTATTTTGAATTCATTGAGTTCATATTGAATTCATTTTTACTGTCATAACGGGGACTGTTCAAGAAGTTTTTGTGAATTCAAAATGATCATTTGTGCTGTCTGGGCAGAAATCAATGGGGAATTCAAAGTTCGCGGTAATGCGCAATCTTCGGTATGCGTTTTGTTATTATTCACTTTAAATTTGTAATAATTAAGTACCTTCGAAGAAAAGTTTGAGGAAAATTCAACTCCCTCTTCCCTTCAACTTCTCCACCAAAGGTCGCATATTAGGGGCCGCAAACTCCTAAGTTCTCAAATCATCGGCTATACTTTGGATTTGACCACACACGGAAAAAAATGACCACGTAAGAATTACATGAAAAGAGAGGTTATAATTACGGTGTGGATTTCATGTAGAATTTACTCTAGAGTCCTGTTCTTTGACTATATAAGTATGGACTGCTGGTTGCTAACTTCAGACTTGTAATCAACATTGAGCAGCGCCGCCAGTAACCGCAAACTAAAATTGACTGATCAGCTGTTCGGTGTGTGATTTGTTTTGAAATACAATCTAACCTCTGATCAAGGGAGTAATTCTTATTGAAATGTTTTCATGTTTACTTATGAATTTCCTGTTGCGAAATTTGGAAAGTTTCATAATAAGGACATTTTCTTATGAATCGCTTTGAGACTTTAACCAGGGTTGCTTTTCCAATTTTTCGAATTAGATTATTACATTCGTATTCATCTAAAAGTACTTATAGCTTCATAAAATTTTACAAACTGAGACTAGATTTTCTGAATGTTCAAGGAATATCCCAACGATATACTTTGTATTGAGGTTGTTTATTATAAATGTTTTATAATTGCTTTAAAAATATTTTGAGAAATATATATATTTTATATTTTGATAAATATTTTGAATGATGATCATAAATAATAATTATGAGTAATCAGATGAATAAGTTGATAGATGTAATAATTCTCAAAATATATGCAAAAAATCAACCATCAGAACACATGATGCAATGCGACTGATATTCTCTGAATATTCATTTTACATTGTTTACGTCAATATAAGAATCGTATTTATTGCTTTTAACGATGATCCTCGTTCTTATACTCAATGTATCAAACGTCAATAAATTATAACCTATAATTTTTATCGAATCATTGGGTTTTTTTTACGATTATTCATACCACATTTTGAATTCCCGCGTTTTCGGTCACTTGGGCGGAGCCTAAATATCGAAAAATATCGTTCAATGTTGGTTACACATTTTCGGCAGTTTATATAGGAAAAGTGGGGGTAACTGGCAGTCCATACTTATATAGTCAAAGGTCCTGTTGGATTTATATTGTTATCATGGTTACGATGGCAACACGTCTGCCGTTTACTTCAGTAGCAATGTGCACATAACATTGGCCCCAATGTGAATTTTACTCCAATTGCATGCACTTCAGCAGTTATGTCAAAATTACAACAACCAATGCAGAATCCACGCGTCATTTTTTTCCGTGCACATGAATCATCCGGTGCTTCACTTGTATTACGATGATACAGAATTCATTCTATAAAATCATTTTTTCCGCGTCTATGGGAATACGTTAATGCTTTTGGACGTGTATCAATCATAAAATTCATATTTGAATTTCATATCCTGATCATTCTATACAAAACATACTAAGATATATATATATATATTTGTAAAAAGGACATGCATGCATCGAAAAACAATCGATGTCAAAATAAGATTATCCCTCCTATTTTGATGCAACTTCTCCTCTAATAAATGGTGAAAAACCCATGTCAAAATTTACCAGTGGTGCAAAGCTGAAGTTGGCGAAGCCTTGGGAGAAAGCCTGACTAAAGACCGAAATGATAACATCGTTTCAGCAATTAACGACCCTCAACGTGACGCTTGGGGTAACAGTGAGAGGTCACCAATGTTGGCGTATGCTTGATTCGATGGTTCCGCCATGAATAGCCGATACAAAACATATGCACAAACTTGCGCCAGCACTAGTTTGATACTTTTTATCTTTGTATTGCCGACACAGGCACGATATCACCTCTATTGTCAATCAACGTTGATCCAATATGAATCCCCTATACGCTTGGTTGCCACGCCTGGCCCAAGCCATTGCCCGTGGTCAGCATTGGTGGAATCGCGAATATTTGACATGGGAAAGTATCCTTCTCCACACAGAGAGAAATAACTACTATCATCAACAATATATTTTCTTGTTCCAAGAAATTCATTTCTCCGAAAATATTTTCTTGATTCAAGGAAATTTCTCTTGGTTCCGCAGCATATAGCTGCATTCAAGAATATATATTCTTGAAAATATTCAAGAATATATTTTCTTGGTATTAGTAATTATTTCTCTCAGTGCATTTGAAAGGATGATTCTGTGTGATGGAAGGATTTTCATTTGTTCGAAATACCTTTCAACGTATAGGCATATTCTCAATTAAAGAAGGAACCGAAAGTGAAATCTCTTCTCCGATCGAGAAGGATTTTTCTTCTCATTTCCAGATGACTCTCTTTTGTGTGTGTAAAATTTATGTAATTCATGTTTGATTCGTTTCTAAGAGATATAAGAATCATGTATTCTAAGTGCATAGATTATCATGGAATAAAATTTATGTAGTTATGTAAACTGTTGTAAATTTCTGTGCATACAGTCTTAAAATACTTTATGCTCTTTTTTCATCGCTCCTTGCATGAAAATTCCACTTAGGTCTCTAATACTCTCAGTTATTACATTTTAATGGCATATTGGAAAATGATTCATTATTTTATGCACTCTGAATGGAAATCGTTCCCTTCAAACGTACGGGAGAGAAGTAATACATTTCCTTTCGAATAAATTGTGAGATGCATGATTTTTCTTCTTTCATGAACTGTACGTAATATGAACGCAATATTAGCTGATTTTATTCCATCTTTTTCCCGTCTTCGTTTTCTCATTACCTCCTGAAAATTATATTATAATTATCCTAGTTCTATGAACATTTCATTAGGTCGAGGTGATAATTGTTTGTCAGTTCGCCTTTCTGCTTGGAATCATGACGTGTCATCTCCATACGTGCAGGATATATGATTCCCTATTGTTCCCCATTGCATTGAAACTTCATAGCTCAATAGACAAGTGTTTGGGAATTTGATGCATATACACAAGTTGAATACGCTCTATTCCTATGTCCAAGCTGCAGAATAATTGAATCACCGTCTATTATCGAATAAATTTTTACATGGAGACATGAAAATTGATGCGGCTGGAAGAGATCTCCATCGTGATAGATGTTGACGATTTGAGAACTCATGCCCATGTCAATGACACTTGTTTCATAATTGTTTGATGACTTCATTCCACATAAATTCATTGCATTATAATAAATGAGAATGATATTTCATTATTGCAAAAGATTTTGGATGCTGGAATCCAAATCTAGAAATACGGAACAATGATCACATTTCTGTTCTGATGAATGAGTTTTGTCTGTACTCTCATCAGAGTCTTGTCCAATTCCTGAGAAAAACTAGAGTTATTCTAGTTTTTCTAATTAAGTTATATGATATTAAAATAATTCGTCATCTTTTTATAAATCATACGTCAGGTCTGATGCATATATCTTTTGAAATCTCGGTAACTGCAGTCAAATTGCATTCCGAATCACACAAACTTTCTTTGAACATGAGATTATCCTTTTAAGAACTATTTGATTCGCAATCTGCTTTGTATTCCTTTTTTTGGTGGTCATCATGCTTTACAAACTCTGCAGTCAAGTTGATCCTGTGTTCAATGAACTTTCTAAAAGCGACTTCTCCCAAACTTTTGTGAATTAATGATCTCTTACACACATAAATGGGGCTAAACTTGTACATGATACGTCGGTACAGTGCGACCTCTCAATAAGAACGCTCGCCCTCTTTCTCATTCGAATGGTATTTGCCTAACGTTGAAAAGAGAGAGTGAGCGTTCTCATTGAGAGGTTGCGCTAAATTCACTTGCTTTTGTACATAACTACACTGGAAAAAATATTTATTTGTCCTCTCTCCATAAAATATTTATTTGTAGAAATTCAATATTCAATTAGATGCAAAAACTGATTACTTGTGGTTACAAATGAATTATTTATTTAGAAGACCCATTCATTCGGGGCAAGCATTCCATTATTTGCAGTGGCATAGCAAGGAGGGGGGGGGGGCGGCGGGGGCAGACCGCCCCAAATATCAAATTTTGGTTCGCATTCAGATTTTACTGAATTAGAGTTTCTTCTACGTTTTTTTTTTTTACAAATGAAGATGAACGGCCAGGCGAGAGAGTGTTCCGCTATCGCTTCCGCCACGGATACCATTTGGCCACGCTACGCCACTGATTATTTGATTCGATTGAATATTTCATTAATCCTAAAGAATATTTTATGGAGAGGGGACAAATAAACTATTTATTTGGTTGGAAGAAATTTTTTTCTCAGTGTATACATAACATTATTGTATTTATGTCAGGAAAATATCGTTTGGAACGTGTAACAGTTTGATATGGAACTTACGTTCAAAATAATACACAGTCATCGTTTATAATGCTCTCAATTGTAATATGAAATTATATTCTTGCAATCAATGCCATATGATTTCATTGTGAACTTCTTCTGAATTATTACCGTTTCTGCGGGAGAGTTCCATGAACTTGTAAAATTTCCGTATTTTTCCCATGTTTTGAGGGAAAAATGGGGGAAAAAATTAAGTAATCTTGCACATACGAGAAAAACTTTCCTAAGGGTAACAGAATTTAACACACAAAACAATATGTCTGTTCCAAAAGTATCAACATTCTCCTTCGGACATTTATTTGGAAATTTGATATCGGTTGAAAATTTGAACCTGCGCGAAAAAACCAGAAAACTGTTTGTAAACAATGAATGAGAATCCTGAGGGGATGGTAAATTCCTTAAACAAAGTTTCGTGTTGTACTAAACAAAACCTTCCTTCGAAGGCTTCCCCCTATATCATATTATTTGATTTGCCTCACGGCTGGAGTATGAAAGATGGATTTAAGACTCACTTTTTGCTGTCTTCAATTTTATTTTGAATTTCATGCGAGAAACTGTTTTGTTATTTTTATTGTAGAGAAAAAAACCTTCCCTTGAGCTTCTATAAATCAACAATTCGGAATAAAATCCTTAAATTGTAAGTTGAATAAAATGTTAAGAAAAAATCACCTCCGAACATCGGATACGGAATATAATATCCGATGGAATAACAGTAAATCAAGGAAAAACACAAATCATAGGAAAACAATTTTCAATTCAGCGAGGAAGATTTTTCATTATCTCTATTCCACATTTCTTACTGAGTTAGGTGACTTCCAAGAGACAAAATATATCGCTTCTTACTTCAAAAGTGGAGGCCTTCGAGCTTTGAAATTGTGTATTTCATGAGTAGAGAAAATCACAATTTTGAAATGGAGATCATGTGATTCTAATGTCACATCAATAACATGACCAAATATATAGTGGGAGATTTTCGATTTACAAGCCCGAAGGGTTCCATTGTTGTACCACGGTATGAATTTTTACAATTTTCTTTTTCCCGTGCATTCTCTCAGAAAAGAATATTCAAGACTTTTTTTACAGTACCTTCTGTCATCCACACATAATATATTTTTTCAGAGTAATAGGTGTAGAGAAATAACATGGAGAAAAAAAATATCATTCCACAAGAACAGCGGAAATTATACATTTTTTTTTCTTCTATTTTTCAACGGTTCAGTATATTTTTATGGAAAGAATATATTGTGTGGACTATTGTATCGGATTTGAACTTCAATTGAATTCAAACGGAGATACTTCTCATACCCCTATCCGGCTGTATTCTCCTTTTTTCTATGCCCAGTGAACACAGGTACAACAGACATTGGAGGAAAAATGATAGAAAATAGAGGGAGAAAAGGGTTAGCAGAGACAATTATACATCGATCGTTGTTGTGATTGAGAACATAATCTACATGAGGATTTTCTTCTCCAGAATGATAGAAGCGCAAACTTAATATTGATATTTTGTAAAATTATCGCTCTTCAAGCACATTTTCCTGACCTAAAATTGTTATACCAGGTCCTGCGCTGCACATACTTCTATAACTACCCACAAAAAATATCAAGTGGTGAAAATTAAATGTGCTACACTGTCGAAAAAATTTGCTTTAAGATTCATAAAAACACTATGAAAATTTTGACATAACAAATGATAATAATTTCAATAATACAATTCTCAATTTTCACAAGATATCAGTGGGTTAGTAATTAATTCCCCAAATTTCAATAAAAAATGCTACAATTTCCTAACTCATATCAAATTTGAGAACTTCATTGAATTTAATATGGGAATATTGAATTTCACAAGAAATCTTCTATTAAATTTGAGGATTTTTTTAATAGTGTATGCACGGGAAGTTTTCTTTTTATTACTCTAATAATTTTGATATAATTAGATTGATAACATAGTCATATCTGAGGCAGAGACAATTATATTTCAAATTTACAAATACTTCTCAAAGAATTTTTGAACCATTGAGAATCGAGGTACGTACTCCAATAAACGTACATGAATAAACAATAAATGCACGGGGAAAAAAAGATCGTAACAGTTCATACGATAGCATGAATAGCGGCAAATGCTTGCTTCGAGTCTTTAAATTGAAATTTTGACAACATGTGTTTATATATGAACAGAATGATCTATTGTCCCATATGAATTGTCATTTTCTTCCATCTATAGCGTGGAATCACGAGACGAATATTACAAACCGCTCCATTGTCATTCAACAAGATGAATTTTACCAACTTCCTTTTCCCGTGATATATATACATATACACTATATATAACATATGTACTCAGAATTGAGTATATATTAATTCAAAATAATTGAACTAATTACTCATTCACGATCATGACATTGCTTTGACATCAATTGTGTTATTTACACAGTGCTGATATAAACAAAAGCTGAGATAGGATTCCTACGTACAGTGAAATCAAATTTCAGTACACGCACTCATGAATACATGGATTTTTGTTTACGTATCAACAATTATGAATACAATTATCAGGTTTTTAATTGAACATTATCCAATGATGGATTCATTCGATGCAGGTGGATACGTTGCTTCAAGATGAATTCTGTGAATGGTAATTAACATATAATCATTGATACGTGAAAAAAAGTACATTATGAGAGAAAATGTCCTGGAATTACAGCTGAAAATACGCACTTGAATATATGCTCGGAATTTCCGTATCAATATTTTCATAATAGCTGACCGAACTTCCATGCATTCGAGATATCACGATCCGATGATGTGATCGTTTTTCCCGAGAGTAATGAATACATGAAAAAAGTGATCAGAGTGTGCTTCATCGATAATTTGGGAATATGCATGCAGGTCCCTACGCAAGCATCGCTTTTTTCGTGAACTCAATTAATATCCTCCCACTTCCATAATGTTAAATTAAAGGTTGGACTATATTACGGGTTGGAATTTCCAATGAAAGTTTTAGATCCAACGTAACGTCAGTCAGCGAACGAGTTAGGAGAATTTTCCTCATCTCTGTGAAAAAATGCACGTACTTTTTGTATATGTGGAATACTTTGAATTTCATCTGAACATTGCAAAAGTTTGGTTTATTTTATAAATATATACAATCAAAAATTTCATCTACTTTTATACAAAATTCAAGTTTTGAAAAATAACCGATCAAAAAAGAATAAAAACATGCATTTCACATGTCACGAGTACATGAGATTCTGGAGTACATCAAATTCAGGAGCAAAGAATCCATTTATCGTTCATATATTTGTTCACACGACAATTGTTCTGGTTTCGAGCATGAATGCACATTTCGAATTTATTCCCGACCTCATTACACCAGCGCTTTACACGAATCGCAAGAATTTTCTGTGTCAAGCTTTTGCCTTATCCATTCAGATTCCAACAATCTCGTTGGTTATACGGAGGACAATTTATAACATTCTTTCATAAAATGAGTTGTAAGTATAACTCTGTCTCTTCAGATGAATGTTTTAGTCAACCAATTATGTTGACATGTCTCTGTGTCATCTTGGATTATTGTTGATGGAATTTTTCCTTCCGAGACTCTTTTGAATATCATGTGGTATTTTTGAATAGAATTCTACTCACCGAAGTAGGATCTTGCTTATGATGATTCGAATATTGTTGAAATACCTATTTATATGAACCATATGAAAATTTATCATGTAATTGTAACTTTGATTTATAATTATGCGATTGCATGATCAAGTTCCATGTCGGATATTCATCTAATTGAATTCAATACAATTCCTGTATGAAATTTGGACTTGTTGATCAACAGTGAGCACAGAACAAACACTGTACGTATTCGCTCTCTTTGATCTTGCTTTTTAATTTATTTTCATACAGTTCAATTTATTGGAAATGTGTACACTGAGAGGACTGTTTTGTCGCAGTAACCAAAACCGACATGGAATAAAAAATTCAAGTTACCTGAACTGAAATATTATTCATTTCAAAGAAAATTTCTAGTCAATTCTTGCGACAACTACACTGAAAGGAAAATGACGTGGTTGGAAATAACCAGGCCATTTGTGGTTGCAATGACTTGAAATCTGGTTCTGTCCACCAGGAAATATGATTGTAACGACCAGAGAGAAGTGGTTTGAGCGAAAATTAACCACATATTCTGGTTACTACACTAATAAAAAAAAGTTCGGTAACTCCAACCTGAAAAATGTAGTTATTTTTGGCTTCAACCACGTTTCCTGGTCGTCACAACCATGTTTCCTGGTGAATAGGACCAGATTTCATGTTATTGCAACCAAAATGTTCCAATCAGGTCATTTTTTTTTTAGTGCCCGAAGAGAACATAAAGCTTCAGCGAACGTTCAGTTCAGACCCAGACAGCATTGAATGTCCTGTGGACGTTTTAGAAACATAACCTTAGTTTTGCGCGCTTCGTCTCCGTGGAGTAGGTTTAAATACGTTCAGAGAACGTTCATTTTTGATGCACCTGAATACGTTCCCAGTACGCTTTTTTCATCTACCACGGGACGTTCTCGTTACGTTTCCCAAACGTACTTTCATGAAAACTAACCTATACAAACATACGCGTAGTATCGCAGAACGTCATTGACATCTTCATTGAATACGTCCCCAGAACGTCGCATGGGGGACATAAATTGAACATCACTGAACATTTGTATGTCCCTGGGACGTACATGCGACGTTTTTAGAACGTCCTGGGATTTTATTTGGACGTTTTCTGTGAGACCAAGTACGTTTTATGAACGTTCAGAAAACATCCCGATGCTATCCGAGGATGTGTATAGATCGGGCCGAAGGTTCATTAGAGCTAACTTTTAGATTCACAAACGTTTGACGAAGGTTCCACGGACGTCGAAATGTCCACCTCGAAATACGTTCAGGAAACATAGATGGAACGTTCGCTGAAGGCTCATCGATGGTTAAACAAAAATAACAAAAGTTTCACAAAAATATCTGTACTTATATTAATTTTGATCAATTCATATGAAGAATAAATTGATTAATAAACATAAATGATCATACAATTATCTAAGCATAGATTTTTTGGTGAATCTTTCTCAAACCTTCGATGAACCTTCAATGAACGTCCTATCTATGTTTCCTGAAAGTATTTTGAGGTGGACATTTCAACGTTCGTAGTATCTCTGACAAACTTTTGTGAATCTAAAAAAAGTTAGCTTTCATGAACCTTCGATCCGATCTATACAGATCTAATCTGAACGTTCGCTGAAGCTTCATGTTCTCTTCGGGTGGAAATGTTTCATTTGATGTCGTATTTCACAAAATTTTCAGTCACAACAAGTAAGCAGTTTCCTCAGTGTGAGTGTTTGCAAGTGTTTGGGTTCAAAAAAAGAATAGAAGTGAAATCATTTGATGGAATGTTCAATAAATATTCAGTGAATATACATAGATAGACTCCATTTCACACTACTTCTTCTAGTGTTGTGACGCAGAGCGCCGGTACGTTATTAAAATGATGAAGTTTTATCATAGTATCAGGTGAAAAATGCATTCAATTTACGAATTGATCATTCATTCTGGCTTATATAAAATAGAAGTGAAATGTAAAATACGCACTGAGCAAAACTTTCGAAAAAAGTCATCAATCATAGAGTTCTGTTGTTATCATTGGAATATTTTTTTACGATAATCAAACTTACGACTGCACAAAAATTATATTGTTTCAACCAAAGAATTTTGTTGATCACATTCTAACAAAAAGTCTTTATCAAAACAACACAGCATTCTTTTTAGTGCAATGCACAATAAATATAGAGATAATTGATACTCTTTCATTGTTACAAATCAAGGGGAGAATGAATTTTACATGAAGTGAAAATCAATACCTCCGGAAAACACAAGAAATTGAAGTTCAAGTACGTATACATACTCAACTATGGAATGTTATGATCATAATACTGTCTCAGCAAACACAACTGCACTCAGTTTGACGAACTGTTGATGATTCTTCACTGATATTGTTAGACTACCGACTCATTCCCTAAGATTCTCTCTTGTCTTTATGGACCATGTTTATACGTTTGTGTACATAGACCGTAAGCAATCATCCTTACCGCACGTGAGTCCGCTCTGTGTACCGCAGTCCGCAATGTACACGCACTTTGTCAGGTGGATGCAACTATGTACATCGCAAGTTCCGGAGATATTGGCATCAAGACTCTTCTGTCCATCTCGGATTGCCCAATTTGTTTGAAAACTACAATAAACCCGTAAAAATCGAGGTTCTAAAAATTTTTGTGAACTATACAGAGGATTAAGGAACTCAAGTTCTCAGAATTGATTCAATAGTTTTTTAATGAACTGGTTGACGAAGGGATGACTGGAATTCCAGTCGTTTTACTCCCTCAGAAGGACTCAGACTTGAATTGAAGATTCAACAAGCAACGCGATATAAATTCATTGATTCCAAATTTTACATTCCTGTCATTTTTTGGGAATGGCATATGAGCGTGTCTTCCTTTTTCCAAAGAACAATTTTAAAATGAAATGAAGATATGACTCCTTCATGGAATGTACTTGAGATGGATATCCTATCGATGAATTTTGATCTAAATATTTGTATGGAAATGATACAACAATAATTATTATATTCTAAACAATATGTCCAATCCATACGGAAAACTTCATATATGTATATAAAAGACATATCCTCGCCCTTAAACGAGAGTTTTATAAGGTGACAGAGTATTTAGAGAAAAATAATTCCCAAGTTTATACGCCTGCTGTGAAGGGAACGCTAACTTTCTCAATTAACTTCTCAAGGATTTAATTATTCGCGTGACTTCGCGGAATTACATGCTCGACTATTTCAGGCAAAATTTGCTAAAAATTCGATGAAGTCTTTCCATACAGATTCATGCAATTCTTCATTGAAGATTTAATCATAATCCTTCAGAGACTACTCGAAATTTCCCTGCTCAGTCAGATTGTTTGTGTTTTTGAAAAATTATTGAATTTTCACAAGAGACAATGAAGTCTTGTAAACATTTCGAGAAACTTCTTGTACATTCTTCTGATCCTCAGAAACAAGTTCTAGGAATGATAATATCAAAACAGTTCAACTATTCTCTCCATACCTGCATTAAAAACAAAGAATTTCGAAAAGCAAAGAAATATCAGGGTCTGTGAATGCTCAGATAGGATATGGAAAGATCGAATTGAATTAGATCAGATTCATAGAAAAATTAGTATTTTTAAGATACTACACTGAAAAAAAAATTTATTCCAGTCAAATAAATATTCATTTGTCCTGTACCAAAAAAACATTTATTAGAATTAACAAAATATTCTTTGGAACCAAAATAATTTATTTGAATTAAATAGATGGTTTTAATCGTTTATTTGATTCCAATAAATTATTTTGGTCCCAAAGAATATTTTGTCAATTCTAATAAATATTTATTCGACTGGAATAAATTTTTTTTTCAGTGTATGCGATCAAATTTTAATACAGGTTTAATGGGTTTAGATTTGTTGGTATAATGTTGACGAACACAACCTTTCAGTTGAATTCATAGAAAGAACAGTGATCAGGGACTCATTCTAGTATACACGACAATGACATCGAATTTCTTCACTTTGGGTAATTATCTCTTCATACTCCAGTCCTGTTCTTCCCTCGCGTCACCTTTGATTTCGTAATTTGAACACAATGGCACGACAAAACAGGAGCGTGGTTTCTATTCTGGTATGCATAAACAGGTCCATTTCTCTTTTCTCCTTTCCAACAAGCCACTCGTGAATAGGGAAAAAGCGCGCTTAGGAGGTTATTGATTTCTTGTACTGAATGAATTGCGAAACGAAAAGCATTCTTTCTTGAATCAAATCCGTTCGTACGTGGTTCAACAAATAGGTTTGTAAGCCTCAACAAACAGAGTTTTTCGCATACCATTCAAAGATGCTGCATTGTGTAGACAACACAAGAGATTCATCATATAAGTTGATCATTAACGTGGACTGATAGTAGAAACAAGAATTTCTTTTGTTTTCGTTATATTAATATATTCAATTCCAATGAACAGACGTTCGTTCAAACGGGGAACATTTGAATTCCCTTGGAATGTAAACCTCCATAGACAATCCTAAATTTCGTTGCTAAGTCAGAAGTTTCAACACTACTGAGATCTCTGAGGGATTATCGAATTTTTCAAAGAAATGCTACATTATTTTGACATGCAAAAGCAAGTATTCAAGATGGAAAATTTCGAATGCAGAATACTAAAAGATTCCTCAGATACTCTATGAAAAGTTAATAGGCTGTCAAGTTTTTGTGCATTCCTTAAATAAAGGAGTGATCAAATAAGCGCACATAGTTCTCTCATCTTCCCATAATTGAATGATCAACTATTTCTAGGGCACAGTAATTGAAAAATGTAAAAATCGGGACTTCGAAAACTCCACCCTGTTTAGGGATGATGGAACTCGACATTATTCCAGGTTTCCAGCTTGGAGGAGTAAACCAATCGTATGCCAACGATAACAACCATCAGATTGTCATATTTGAAAATAAATAGCCTTCAGATACGTTAAAGAAATACTGTGGTACGATACTGTCCCTGAGATACGCTTCGATGCTTCGACTAAATCAAGACGTTTTCCAACTTCCGACTTGAAATTTTTCTCGTGACTTTTTCGATCTGTCATCGTTCAAGAAACATCCTATAAATCGACCGGATATTCGCCTGTGAGCATAACGCAAGTCAACCAAGAGACCCGCTTAGAGACAAGTATTTCAAACCATAACCCATTACGCTGAATACATGAGCATTTATTTATATAAGTATTATATTTTCTCTTCCATCTATCAATATACTTTTGTTATTCTGTCAATACATTTCAAAAAAATATGGATGGTGCTCGGTTTTACAACATTTCATACATGTTTTAGGCAGAATATAAAATTGGCCGTTGTTTACCTTACTGGGTTGAAATCCACCTCTCCCCATTGTATGGCAATTTCGATAACCTTCATGTAAGGGCACGGTGTCCATAGTGATGTCTGTCAATAGTTGAAAGATACCACTACTTCGTGGCGCAGTAACGCTCCGATGGACTCATTAGGGTGGCGTCACATGAAGCTGAAAAAAAGGCGGAATAGTCACCTTTTTTTTAACCAAGGGCTCCGCTTTGCAGTTTTCTCTCTGCAGCGTTTATTGATCAAATTTATAACCGAAGCACATACTTCATTTCTTTACGAATTACTTCTCTTCAATCCTTTGAATAACTCCTTTTCCTTCAGCAACCACTGGAAGACTAACTTCTTCCTCAAAAAGTAACATTCTGAAAGTATGCTCCCCAATTTTCAGATCAGAACATTGAAAAATGGAAAAGATATGAATTTTTTGTGAAAACAGCCACAGTTCTATTTTTCTTTTTGTAATTCATTTTTTTTGTATATGCTTGAATTTGATTTTTGGCTGTATAACCTGCAAGGTCCTTCAAGGTGAACTCGAAATAAATTCTAAAAAAATGGACAAGTGAAGATATTCAATTGTTCATGTGTTACAACAATTGTTGTTCCTGGGATGAAAATCACCCCACTGTTGCAAGTATGTGATTTCTGTGAAGTTTGGTAAACAACGGTTGATCAGGTTCAGGGGTATTTATATAGTATTATTTAGAATCAAAATTCGCTCGTTCATGAATCGGTTTGAGGAATTAATATCTTGAAAATCTTTTCCACACATCCTGAATGACTTTTTAATTTATTTTTGGGTAACATGAATAGGATTCAATAATTTTGTGAAAATAAGAGCCTGTTTTATTCATCCACATTACAAAAGCTTTTAATTTCAGTGAAAGATTTGATCCTTGGTAAGAATGATGGAGAATAGCCTTTGTCAATTTAGAGTATGAAAATTGTGGCTGATTTTCTAAGCCTATTTTCAAAAGAGTTGCAATACGGGAGTCTAATATGCCCTAGATTGAAATTTTCGTGAGAGTCCTGAGTAGGATACTTCCACTGCTTTCACCAGCAGTTGGAACAAAAACAAAAGAAACCAGAGGTCTATACTTGAGTGGATTTTCATTCTCGTCTCCAAGTTATCAGAGTGACTACAAGATTACCACAGTACGGTAATATTCGTTGGAAAAGCATGTAATTGAAGACAGAGGTGCTCGAAATAGTATATCTAGATGGCTTGATAATTAATTCCATGCCTAATTGTTGATCGAATTACGTGGAAGCGGAACCTCTCTCTGAAACCGTGAATTAACGGAAAACTAGCTTCATTCGGTTATAGACAGGAATAGAATCATTGCTTGTTGATTTAACCATGAACAGAATGAAAAATTTCGAATTAATATTGATAGAAGCTGTACAAATTTCTTTTGGTTTCAAATAGAAGATGAATTATTCCTTCATTGATAGAAGACCTTATTCATAGCTAACAAAGGTATTTCATTTGACAGTTTTATGAAAATCTCGTTATCTACTGACGTAATTTATTCACGGAATACAAGACGTAAAGTTGATGGAAAACCATCTGCAATTCCACCTTTGCATTCATTACCTGTTAATGAAAACCGACAGATATTGGAAAGAAAGAAAAATGAAACCATGTCTTTGATTTTCATTCGGGAATGATAGATTATTCCATAGACATTCTCTTTTCCTGTTTTTGTTATAAGATATTTCTGGACCAATTATTGCCAAATTCACTATTTTTGTGACGATTAATGTTCGAAATTTAGAATCAGACACTGTAAAAGTTGTGAAGTAACATTTACATATTTGTTGAAGAAAATTTGATGGAAAAAATATGTTCGGAAAAAGTGGCAAAACATGACCTTCTTGTTAATTTTATTAATTAATGAAACCTGCTTTGAGAGGAATGATTATGATTGTGTGGAACAAGACATTCATTTCCTCGTACAAAAATTCACGTTTATTAACATTGAATGAGATTTCTTCTAAGTAATTTTGTTCGAGTGGAATTTTAATTACAAAGCACAAACGTGGTTATTATTTCAAGGAAAAATATGCTTGTTTGTAGTTTCATATCCACACATATATAATTCACGCTTGGAAATAGCTCAATGAATCTCAGTTTTTGTAGAATATTGTTGTTACATGAAATATCGCGACTAATAGAAATCAGTATGAGTCGTAAATTGGGACGTTGGGAATGCGAACAGGAAAAATAGTTTCGTAGTATTTTGCGATGTTCATTCTATTATGAATTATTGAAGCGAATATGGAAAGAACTCGAGTTGGAGATTTTTGCTGATACGTTTAAATTGCTCAACTCGTGTATCGAATTTGTGAGAAATCTAGAAAGCATTTCCATTTTGAGTCATATTGAAGAGGAGAAGGTCTTTCTGAATTTCATGATTCACGATAGCATTCATTTCGATTAAAACACAGAAAAATATTTCACCTCAATTTTACAGGGGTTACTCATGTTGATCGACCTTGAGTGGAATTGAGGATCATCGTTTTGTTACAGTACCGCATCATGATTATGTGATTCCTATCTAATCCTTTTGTAGATTTGAGATGAAAGCATTATCGTAATTACAAAATTATCTTTGATGTGAATTCAACACTATTGTTGTTCTTCAGATGAATAAGTATTTTCAACAAAAAATGGCTTATGGTACCTTGAATTTTTTCACTCAGAGAAAAAAAGTTGCTGAAACAGCAAACTTCGAAAATTCGCTTCGCTGATATGGCAAAGCTTGTTGCTGGATTAGCAAAAAATTTGCTATTACAGCGAATATCTTGCTCTTTTAAGAAGCGCTTGTCATTCAGCAATCCGGAATTGTAGATATACAGACGGCTAGAAAATTCTGCTGAATTAGCAAATATCTTGCTGAAATAGCAATATTTTTGCTGTAACAGCAACCGTTTTGCTAATTTAGCAAAGCAGAATTTTCGGAATCGCTTTTTTAGCAAGAATTTTTCTCTGCGTGTTTGAACAATGATTTCATAATTCCTTATAATTTCACACAAAGTGCCAATTCTTAGAAAAATTCTACCAAAATTCCCATAATTTCTTCAGAAATTGGGGGGTTCATGAGAAATTATGAGGAATCATGAAATCATTTTTGCCAGGAAAAAAATATTTGAAAGATTGGATTCAAATGATCAAAAAAGATCCCAAGGGATATTTAATGGCACTCTGAATAAAAATTTTGCATTGTGATGAGTTTCGAAAAGGATAATTGCTTATACAGCACCACAATTCAAAAGGATTCCTCCATGCGTTTTCAAATGTCTTCATAAGATGGCTCCCACAGCTTTTCCACTGCATGGGTTGAAGTGGAAGGATATTTGAAAATTCTAAGGAATGATCTCATGTTATCACCCTATGATTTGAGTTCAGTTATTGCGAATATCATTTATCAAGGCCTTCTAGAATTCTCAATTCATCTGCCGTATTGACACGTTTCATCGAGTTAATGTCACATCAGAACCTTATTGATCTCAATTAAGTGTTTCTGCTTCACGGTTGATTATCGATTAGTATGAACTGAAGTCCGTATACATATCCTGAGGTCAATGATCTGTTCTGACTAATAGAAATGATCGATGCAAATGTACAATTCTGTAGCATGATTTTCTCATTCATTATCAAATACTGTTTGATCACATCAGAAATATATTGAATCAGTACCAACGATATGGGTTGTTTGTCCATCATCCGTCTCGAAAACATTTGATATTTGCATTTTCAATTCAAAATGGATTGATTCGGTTCGAGAAGGACGTGATATGCCCGTACAGTACAACCACCGATCCTCCACCTAGAACTTCGGTGGACTGGAGGTGGAGAATTGGTGGAGGAATGGGAACCGGGGAAATAAGGGAGGAATCAGGGAGAGTCTCCGTTGAGGCAACGGAGAGGCGATGGAGGAATTTCCGCTCCCTGTATTTTCGATATAATTCATGTTGGTGCATTTACATAACCAAATCTGGATGCATGAATTCACGAATTTAAGTCTTATTGAAAACTCGCTTATTTCTCCCTTATTTTCACGGCTCCCATTTCTCCACCAACTATCCACCTCCAGTCCACCGAAGTCCTAGGTGGAGGATCAGGGGTTGTGATGTACGGGTGTGACATGATTCTCATGTCAAATCTTCATAGGGTCTATCAATAATAATGAGAAAGGGAAATTATGAAAAAAATAAATGCCCTTCTTGAAAAATCACATAGCATCTGACAGAAAACTATCTTCTCAATTTATTTTTCAGAAAAGTTGGGGATATTTCACTTTTACTCCTTTTTAATTAAAACACCTTAATTTTTCTCCAATTTTTTTCAGTGATTTGGTCAAAGGGAGGTAATTTTTCCCAAGGGGACACTCCAACGTGTTGTCGAGTATTCAAGATGTTCAAGATATTGCTATCTAGCAAGGCAAAGTTGATGGCGAGGCTAAGTATGATACCGTACAGTGGCTTATAGACGATGCTCAACAATGAAATGTAACGAGAGAAATCACGACGTAGGATACGATGACGACAAAGAGAACACAGTTCAAGAGGATGGAGCAAGGAAGAGAGAACATTAGTTTACAACGTACAAGTCTGCGAAACCATGCAAGTGTGATGGAAGTTTCCTATAATGAGTATCGGTTCTTCTGTCTTTTGGATTGCGTACCTGCTTTGAACAAGAGACCACCGAAACAAGGCGAAGTTAGACGAGAATCGGTTGAGAAATGGTCAATATCCTATGTTGATTGATCAACAAATTAACCGTGGGAACCAAAATTTATTGAGTCTCCATCAATTGATGAAACTTCATATACACTTTGCAACGATAAATAACCATATAAACCCATTGAATTCCCAATGAATCTCCAGAATCCTCGCAGTTGCGATGGGTTTCAACGAGTTTGTTTATTGACTATTGCAAAGTTTGTATTAGATCTCAGTAATCACCCAATAAAAAATCTGGAATAGAAAAGAATAGGAGTTTCCTATTTCTTTTCAATTCCTTCCAATTCGAATTCTCCGAAAAAAGAATACATATGAACAGAAAAAAATTGGAATATTTAGATTCCAATATCATTGGCTTCTCCCAACAGAAATGGACATCTTTCATTCAATATTGTAAAGGTAATTCATTGACTATATAGAAGTTGTTATTCTAAATTTTACATTGGAAGAGTTGAATTTGAACTCCACATTTGGAATACGATTTGACTGTAGAATAGGTTAGAATGGAGGTGAATAGAATTTCTGTGAAATTAATTCCATAACTCCAAAATTTGAATTCAAATTCTTGAATTTCAATTCGATAACCGGATGAATTGAATGAACCCGTGCAGTTTCCTTATGGATATATTATATGCAAATGAAGATGATTATTGAATGAAAAATTCTCAATGGAAGTAATCATATCGGAAATTGAATTTATTCTGGAAATAAATGACAGCACACCGTTATAAACCCTTCAAAACTTGTAACATTGTGTACAATTCCCGAAAACATATCACTAAGATTTTTGAAGTATTATACTATTGAAGTCCGTGTTTGTGATAACATTTCTCATTTTTATTCAATCACAAATAATATGCGGCGTTAAGAATATCATTATCCTGCTCATGAATGAATATTCATACAATACGGTAGCGACATGATTTGTTTTATTGCCGGTAAATATAAATTCATATTCACCATAAAATTGAAGAAGTGGCTACTGCAGATAATATTTACAGTCTAGGTTAGTTTCCTTGGTTGAACGAAACCATTGAATCTTGTATAGTGTTCTGATCAAATCCTATTCAAGCATTTTTCAATGAGATTTAATCAGATCAATGTATTTTTTCAATGTGATTCCGATTCAATCTTGCCAAATCTGATTGAATCTTGTACAATGTTCTGACCAACCCCAACAGCACATCCACCGATTTCTACGTCGCATCTCCGTGGACTCTACGTGGATGAACGAAGATTCCACGTGGAGGCAACGTAGAAATGTCCGGTGCTGTACGGGAAATCCCATTGAATTTAATTTCATCAGATTCTATGGATTTTTTTAACCAGGGTTATTTACGCTAGTGATGCAATATTTCTGAAACGTTCTCACAACTACAAAACTACATCGGGCCGTTTTTCAGCTAAAGTTTGTGGCTATTTCGATAGTAGAATTGAAATCCTCGTTTTCACGATCCTACTATTACATTTAATGGGTCGAATAGTGGAAAACTGTAGCTGCCGAAGATTTACATGTTTCAAGGACATTTTCTGTAGCTATACAGTGACAAAAATTCTTTTTCTCAGGGTAGGGAGTATCTTTCAGATCATAGATTGTCTATTACTCTATTGAAATCAAATAATGAAACTCCAGTTTCTTGTCTTATTTTCTTCCCATCCATGTATGTCTTTGAAAACTTGTTCATCTACTGTGTGGATAGATTATAACTTCTCGGTACAAATTTACAGTATTTATTGAATTCGATTCTTTGATTGCCATGGGATTTCAGTTTGTCCACTCTTCCGGACCATCGATACTGAGTACCGAACTGAAATAAATGAACTTGAACATTTCCCACCCGCTGTTTGCTTGGTATTCCTTGTGGGATACCAATGTAATAACATTTTTCTGAGATACACACGACAACGGCAATATCATCTTATTTCCGTTGCGTTTCCATATTAGTTCTGATATTTGGAGAAACAGAAGATATCTAGAACTTTCTTGGAATGTATATTCCAAACTCAATCAGGTTTGCTGAGAACCATGATTGAATGAAATTGTTTTCAATATAAGAACACGTTTTTCAACTCTGATGATCAATTTAATTTGAATTCAATGAAAAATTGGACCCTTGTTGGATTATTTTTATGAATACTTTATTTAATCTAGACAAAATAGCCTGGGACACAGTTTCGAAGAAGGAAGATTTCGCAAGTTACAATTTCATGTTTGATACCTTATGTGTGATAACTGAGGAATAATAATACATATCGTGCTCGTAGATTTTCAATTGTTTCATTGAAATGTGTTCATTGAATGCGTGTGAACGGAGCTTGTTGAAAAATTGATAAAAACAATCACTTGTCACAGCGCTCAGTCATCGTTCAACACAGTTGGCAATGAGGGTGAAGTTTCCGACGGGAAAAAAGCTTATCAGTGCCCAAACTCGTTTGTAAAATTCGTTATCTGTTCCTGCTCGAGACACTTGTTTCATATTTATGAGAGGAGTTTTAGCATATTCAAAACATAAATTACTTTCAGCGGGGTAAGTCAACTAGCCAATAAAATACTGTCTGAAGTTTATCTCCTATCCACCCAGGCTCAGGGAAGCTGAATTATGCACGATTGGGAGTACACCACTGTGTTACACCAATGGCGTTTCATAGTGGCAGTCGTGTGGAACGTTTTCATGCGGAATCATCAGACTGTTTTCTTTTTGCAATGCAAATAGAATGCCATACTACAAACTGTTACGTACTATCTTGTTTCCGATCATCCCTGTAAGTGTAGCTTGGCGAATGACATTCGCGAATGGCAAACTTTAATGGAAAGATTTAGCATGCATACTTCAAATAGGTCATTCTTATAGAATATATGTACATATATTGATTATTTCTATTCATCAAAGAATGTTTGTTAGAATAGAACATCAAAATCAAAGCTCGACCTATCTAATGAGGATTTTGATTTCATACAAAGAAAAATCTGCCTACTTTCGTAAAAGTTATAAACGATTTTTACATGTTATATTATTACGCAAGGGGAAATAATGTTGTTTTCAAATTTGGAACTGATATTTTTCATAACTGGGGAATTGAATCCCTTCCAATTTATAACATATGATGTGAATATATTTTGATTTACACATCACTCAAAAGATCGTTAATTCCATCTGATCATTTTATTTATACACCACAATTGAGGATATTAATAAATTGTTCTTCAAATGTTACATGCTCCGTGGGGGACGGGGTTTTCAGTAGTAAAAGGACAAGTTAGTCATCCATCAAATATTTCATAAGCGTTTGCACAGCAGTCATTTTCTGACAGACATTGATAGAACACTTTCAAGATAACCAATATATTCCAGCACTGCGAATTATAATTCATTTCATGACAAGGGCATTATATGTTGAAAGAACTTTGTATGCTTTACGAACGCACACGACAACATATTATTAAATATCTTTCCATAAAGCAATATTAATTTCACGATCAAACATCTGTATCGTGGTAGTTATAATATTTCCTCTCTCGTCGTCACACTCAGTTCTTGAATAGAAGAACGAAACTGTCCAACCGGGGTCCCAAAGGGATGGTTCTTTGAAATGCAAACTTTCTTTTGAAGATTCACTGACTCTTCGTGTAAACAGGTGATATCTATTTATTTATTTCACTTAGAAATTGTTCAGTAGAATTTAGGACATGATTTTAAATCACATTTGAAATTTGTGTGATCAAAATGCTGACCTTTTTTCCGTGATCTATGACTCAAGGATTATGAAATATCAAGTCAATTTAAGATAAGAGAAAGAACTTATTCCCAATGTATATGATTTATGTAGAAGGAACGTGAATAATGGATATCATCACCATAAAAATTTTCAAATCATTGAGTTATTCTTCCGATTGAACACACGATACGAGAAATTCCGATATTTCCTCAACTCTTTTTAAACATATAGGCTTCCCACAACATGATAAAATACATTTTGGAGGGCTTGAACAAACAGTTGAAAGTCCCCTGAATCATGCCAGGAAAGCTCATGCTACATCGAGTGGAAAATTATAAATGGTCCAACCGGACGCTGCAACTGGCACCGTTTCTAACCTCTTCTGTAACTGAACTCTCCAGAATGAACCGTTGAAGGGAACCAAAGCTGTATTGTATACTCAACACAGGATATGTGCACGTATTACGATCTACGTCTCACATGAGCACTTAATCTTGTGCGAAGCAACTTGGATGGCACTATGGGAAGTTTCAACTCCTACACATCGTGAAACAAGGAAGTCTTATGTTATAAAATATATCACGAAAATATGTACACAGTTGACTCAACTTCATTCATCGTTCAACAAGTGATCAATCATCAAGTAATTATCCTAGATTTTATAGTTATATGAATCGCTTTTGCTATTGAAGAAAATATTGATATGTTCCAAGTTATAATCGTGTGAAATTTTCACATAGAAAGGTACGCCGACTATTCTCAAGCACACATGGAAAAAGAATTCGCTGATCCAGCGAATCGAGATATTGTATACAGAATAGAGAATCTTTCTGCCAGCTTCACAGCCAACTGGGTCGCTAAGGTGGCAACTCGGTTGACTCAAATTCCTAACTTTTCTCCGGGCTCGCAAAGAAATTTACGATTCTATGTATCGTCGATCACATGATGAAAAGTAACAGTTTTTCAGACTTGAAATAAGATGAACTCAAGAAAAAGCGTATGATTATAAAAATTAGAACGCTTACGAGAAATTTTGGAAAGTAAATTTTGTTGTTTTTCTGAATGCCAGTGAATGGAGAAAAATAGGTAAACAGGGATATAGGTAGATAGGTAAAATTAACCGAAATGCTAAGAAAAACAATAGCGGGGTTACTTTAACTTTCAAGGGTAACTGTGACCGCCTTTAAGTGTTTGTTTGAAAATCAAATACCGACCAGAATTGAATCATTAAAACAATGTTTACGAACAGAATATTCCACTTGTGTACTTATGGATCATTCCTTTTGTTGTTCAAGAGACCATCACAGACAAATGCATGCCATAAAGGATAGTCAGTGGATAAATGATTCGTGCCATTAGACACAAAACTATGGTACTCGACTTCCACTCACTTCAAGCTTTTGTCTTTGTGCTCTTCCTTTCATTCAGAAACACTCAGCCTTTATATGCCTGAAGACGTAACAATGTTGCGTGTAAAATACCTATAGGAGAGAAACTGAGAAACTTAGGAAGAGACTACCAATCAGGAGTAGATAGGAATCATCACGGTTATTCGGTTCTGGCTTCTTAGAATGAGAGCGAATATCACACAACTTTGCGGATGCACTGTCCAGTACTTGGAAGGCATAACAACTTTCCCAAGGATAAGCCGTTATAGATAGTACCAAACTATTGTCACGAGAGTACACTCCAACTAACATCCTATTAAAGATGTTTCGACTTGAATGAGTTTTATGTCCCGTATACTTATTGGACGTGGATCTCGTCATATCAACGCGATGAAGAGATACGCGATTTGGAGGGAACTGGATTCGATTCAAATCACTCTCATCTTTCTCCACCTGGAAAAATCATATAAATTTCAAATTTCCAATCTCTCTGATGTAAAATCAGTAAAGTACAAGCCTTGCACGGAGACCAATATGCACTGATTTTAGATGTATGCATGGACGTTAAAGCAAAAGATCTGTTTTACAGCTTATTGCGAAAATCCGGATGGGAAACCAGGTACCCATCCAAAATCACCATAGTGAACCTGAAGAATCAACTAAGAATTTTATTAATCCATGATGAAAAATTCCTATCCAAGAACTCAGGTGAAAATTGATGTAGGAAAGTTCGGAATTCAAGCTAATTCATAAGAACTTATCCAAAGTTTCTACAGAGGAACATGGTAATTTCTGCGTTGATGAAAATGACAGTTTGCAAGAAGGAGGGTCTGGAACAACTCTGTCTTAATTTCCCCTTTTCACTCTCACTACAAGCTTCACTCATTTTCCCTTCCATTGGGGTGTAATATTTCGTAAATGTAGAGTTTCAATATCTCATATCATTCATTTTGTTACTGTACTAATTGAACTTGATATACATAAACGTATTCGAATTTTATGTATCGTGTACGCGGAAAAAAAATTTCGCTATTTCAACAAATCCAAGGTACTGGCATTTCAATGGGCTGGTGGTGGCTCGCAGCGCCAATAAAGAGTCATTACTGGTCCTTTGAAACGCCTGCAGTCGTATTTGCTGGGAATGATGACAATTCGATGTATTTACGAACTGATTCGTTAACATTATCAGCCTTTTGTTAGTCTTGCGAAGCTTGATTCGCTGAAAATATGAATTGTCGTTCATCTTAGCAAACTCATTTGCAGCGAGAGAAATGTATATTTGGACTACACTTTGTTTGAATCAACTCACTAATATTCTATTCAAATATGAACCTACGAGAATTTGAGTTGAATTAAATACAATTATTCATTCGAATCGAGTAAAATTCTATCGAATGCAATGAAATGTCTAGTACATGCAGTTAAATGTGTTAATGTAATCAAAGAAAAAATACACATTTTAAATGAAAACCCTCATGGACATTGAAATGATGGAATACCAATTTCACGCTTGGGGTATTATATACCTCTCTTCTCTTGATGGAATCCAATTCAACAAAAGGAGTATCGAATTTTTTAGGCAAACCGATGGACATTCTCATTTCATATTATGTGTCGACTGGTACCAACATTTTATCAGTTTCATTGTACCTTTTGATATTCTTCAGTGAAATGAAATTTCTTTTGAATATCCTACTCGAAATTATTATAATAATTCTGGTCAATTCCACTGGATTATCGCAATTCCTGTATGTTGCTTCATCTCTGGAAAACTCCGATGAAAATCCTATCTCTAAACAGAATTTGAATAGGAAATCGGCTTGAGTCAATACAAAATTTTTTATGTGTAAATTTCGAATGAGAATGAATGAGAATTTTCAATCGGATGCATTCCCCCTAATCTTCTGAAAACATATAATTTATTCGAACTCATTATCATCATGAGTGAAAATATATGAAACCTATAAAAATGTGCATTCGATATAATTTTCATATCACATCGTCTCTATGAAAAAATTTCCACAACTTCATTATACGTTAAGAAGAAAATTTAATACAGCAAAACCGAGTGAACCTTTGAATGAGTTATAATGTCCTTATAGTGCTTGTTTTTATTTCTCCATGAGAGCGAAAATCACTGAGATCACATCTCATCGTGACCAACAGATGAAAGGTTTTTAGTTCGTCACTTGAGCTATAATAATTTTATCACAACACGGTGTAGTGGAAAAGTATACACGTGCACGTACATCGCAACTCAACGGAAGTATGAATGTTCTTCATTATATACTAGAAGAGAATTACGGGAGCGCATGTAACGAACCAAACCACATTTTCTTCTGATTGCGAAAAATATCCAACTTGCAAGGAAAAATGTCGTGAGTTTAGAATTATCCACTTTTCAATGATGTGTTAAGAAAATATTTCCTCCCACGTCTCTCAGAATAAAAATCGTATGTATTCTCATTATCAAAATACGTAAAAACCTTTCAACGTTGTTGGAGATGTTTTGTTCTCTTTTATTCTCAAGAATATACCGATGAATTTCTTCTCCACCCTTTAATATATCTCTTTTTAATAATTCTTATTCAAGAATAAAGGAATGAGATCAAAAGTTTCGAAAATTCGCAAATTTTTGGATATCTCTGGAAGCTTAAACATCTTTTCGTGAATTCCCCACTAATTATCCTCAGTGGAAATAGAATAGAAATAGCTCACATAGAATTTTCGATGAATTCCTCTTGTATCGCAAATAACTTTTGAGGAATCTTTCGAAATAATACAGAAAGAATTCTCAAATATGTTCCCTAATCTCAGTTCAGAATCACCTGAGAAGATCCATTCCTCATCTAGAAGAGTTCTCGAAAACTATCTGAACATTCAATAAGAGATGTTGAAAACATTCACCCAGAATTCTTGAAAAATTCCGCAGTATATTCTATATCAATGAATAAAATCAATTAAATGATGTCGACGAAACCAGAGGAGATGAATGAACACCATTCGTGCGATCCAGTTCCAGTGGCCTCGATGAATGTAACTCTGGAAGAAGTGATCATAAATTTATAAATTTAAATTGTCATTCACCTCAAATGAAAGTATCCTGTATTCACACATCAATCATTGAATTTGCGGTTACCCATTCATCCTGCTAAAAGGCTTTGGGAAGAGAGCGCTTTTGTTACGCCATCGCTGTTCTGCTACTTATGATTGGCATTCCCGGGATTCAGTAATTGAAATTGGGCATTTACGCTGTTACGGGAGTGTCAGATTGAAACTTTGTACCTTCCACTCTGACGAACCAAAATTTTTAGTGATAAAATCAGGAAACATTTCGAATTCGATATACTTCATGGGAAGAACAAGCTACAATTAATTTTCATGTACCATACCATTCATCACTAACAGACGTATCAGAATATTGAAAGCCAAGATGATATTTGAAGTTCCAAATTCTCTAGAGTGTAATTAAAGTGCTGTTTCAACATGATTGATTCAAATCTGATTGTTCTGTCCGTATATTTTGAATTTTGAGATTCTACACTTTTCAAATCGAGATATTGAACGCCAACTTCAGAATATTATTAGAAGACATGAATATTAATGTAGGGAATCCAAGTAGAAATATTTCTACTCTCAATTGGCGAGTAAGAAACACTGTAAAAAATTTAAATGGGAAAATGCCTAAATATTTATGTACAGTAATTAACACAAACATGCGTTGAGAATTTTCCGAACTTGTCCGGAAATTCACTGTGTAATGTTGAGAAGAATCTCATAGAGTTTGGGATTTTCAGATGTATTTATGGAAAATTTCATACAAATATACTGCAAATTGATTTTACAATCATTCATTGGAATTATCCGGTGGATATACACAGGAAAATTCCGATTATTTTTCACAGTGAATATAGGAATCATTGCTTACGATTTAAAGATCATTGAGACGAAACTCCTGATCAATTGAGAAAAAATGAAATTATTCTTCTGAAGAATGGGAGATGTGTTGGAGACTTAATAATTTACAGACAAGTATTTGAAAATAAAAAATAGATCTATTCGATGTAGTGATTGATACTCTCAAGATTTGAAACCATGAAATTTCACTGATTAAAGTCAACCACTGCGAATTAGTGCCTGTATGATACAGAATCAGTGAATATTACCTGATCCTTGCGGTGGAATTCCACTGATTTAATTAATGAGGGACGATTTTAACTGCGTGACCAGTGACTATTCACTGACATGTCACTGATTCCATTCAGTAGTCAAGTTTTAATTGCAGAAATAGGAAGATGTCCCTGATTTGAACTTGGACAGTAAGTATTCAAGGTACACAGGAAAAAAAAGTTGTCTTGATTCTACCCTGCCACAAGCTTGCCCGAAAACCTTGCAGCATGGTTAAATTGATATTTATAGTAACATCGCACTTCCAGGTGATTGAGAGTGAAAATTTCCGGGTTCGAAATGATTCGTGGGATTCCCTGAGCCTCATTGGGACCTAGTGAGGTCTTGAGTCTTCGTGAGGTGCCGTCAGGCTCTGGTCAGGCCCTGAAATTAGCTAGAGGATGCCACGGATCATTTCCAGTCATAAGAAAGATCCGTTTAGTTGTGACCACAATAGCAACATTCTTATATAATACTCTAGATAGTTATATTAGCTTGAAAACCATATTTTTCCACTGACAAAACAGATATCTTAAAAAATACCATAATTCATGGATTTTTGGCGTTGGTCTGGCCCGAGTCAAAATATTTACGTAAACGAATCTCTAAAAGTCCCATAATTTCTTGGAATTTTGTGAAGAAGTATGGTACCTTCATCATAAAAGTCCCAATCATTATGGTACTTTTAGAGAGGAGATAGTTATAGCAAACACCAGATGAATTCCCCCAGAAATATGTATAGACATGAAAGAATTGGACTGAATAACTCCACATTGTTCACATCAGAGCTGTTTTCCACAAAATTCTTCTTGATCAAAGAATTAATTGCATAACATTAACCATGATTCAACCTTAAATCTCTTCTACTCTCAATTCCATTGGACTCGATAATTCAACTTCCATTCCTCTTAACCGAAGACAAAGGTGGCGTCATCAGAGTTTCGTGCCGAATAAGCCGCCGAGCAAAAACGTCTTGGAGGTTGTCCTGGTTCTACCGCTTTAGTTTCTCGAGCCGTTCTTTCGTGCCCTTTCTCTGTTCTCATCTTCGGTTGTTCTGGTTCTCTCTTAGCTCTACCGTCGCTAGTCACGTCAAACCATACCAGTACTTTGCATAATTTCTCACTTTTGCATAACCAAGTTGCTTCTTTTCCTTTTTCGCCGTAGCAAAAGAACCAAGGGTGTCGTCCACAGACTAACGAATCGGGTTCTCGTCTCGTCTGCCTAGACGACAACGTCTAACGAGGGGAGGCACACTCGTTTTATTATTTTTATTGTACTCTCGAAGTGTATATATTTTTTGTATTTTTACATCAATGGAGCGAACTGATACATCAATGCATTTTCATCGTATCTGCGAATGATTTGAATGAAATATCTTGAAAGTAGAAAGGTTTTGACATGCGGAAAGTATCATGTAACCGATAAACTCTTTTTTTAAGAGTTATGTTGAGTTCACAAATGGATATCAATGATACGAGTCTTCTAGTAAACGTGATTATGACTGATATCCAATATTTTCCAAGACCCGTGCGGCGAAGCTAGCTACCGAATGAGTCTTGATATGAACTGGAGAATTATTACAATCATTCTTTCTGAGGTTTGATAATTCAGTATTTCCATGAGGATTGAATGACTGATGTTAGACAAGCTGAGCTAGTCACAAAAGCGAATTGATTGAATGAGATAAATTTAAAGAATAATTTTCAAGTTCTTGTACATTGAAGGGATACATTCAGACCAAGTTTTCAGAGCTATTTTGCGAAGAGAATATATATCCATTCTCCCGAAGTTCTTATTGAGTTCATTAATTGGATATGTAGGATGGATGTTATTAACAATCTGAACATTACACATGCAGAATTCTGATAATTGATTGTACTTCATGTCTGAAGCCTCTCAGAATATTTCTTTTTTGACGTTCAAGTGATTCTGGATGATATCAAAACATTTTTCTGTTCTTTTCTTCTCCCAATTACTTTTTTTCAAAGTGTTTCATCTTTTCTTTTCTACTTCAATTTCATACCGTCTTCCCGTCTCACATTTTCATTCCTACGTTCTTGTCGATTCACACCTTGCTACAGCTCTTCATCCACTCGAATCTACCACTGTCTTGTCGCTCCACGTATGTGTTTGCTTTCCCTGTACTTGAATATTCCGCTATTTCTCGGTCGAACAATTGTTCTTTCTATTACTCTACTTTTCTTGTTTCCTTTTTTTCCACTTTCCTCTTCCTGCATCTTCCTTCATTGCTGTTTTTTCATTCTCCGTATCTTCGAATTCTCTCACTAGTTCCTGTCACTACTTCTTTCACAATTCATTTATTTTATCTTGCATAGTTTCCTCGATTCTGAGTACCTGGGATTACATCTAAATTCTCCTCGCTTCTCTTTACATAACGATATTTCTTAACTCGCTTTTGTCCTTTCGAAATCTTTCCCAGAATCACTTTTACGATAGCAAAATTATTTTCCTTATTCGTTTGACTAGTTTCCCCTTAGAAATGCTACTACAGCAAATTGCTCGCTATTTTGGTTTCTCTGTGTTTATCGAGTGCCTTTTTCGTATCGATACCGATGATCCGATGAATCGTTGGGATTGTTAATTTTGAACCTAATAAGGGAACAAACATGACATTTGAATGGAATTTGTAAAGTCTTGGTAACTGTTGCCATTGTTGCTATGTTAGTTTCACTCTCTGCGACCCACGAAATACTTCCAGGGTATTCAAAAGTCTCTAGGTTTTCACTGGTGCACTCGTCAACGGCTGAAGTATTTTCTATTCAGGTTGTTTGTTCTTTTTGCGAATTACTTTTCACTGGCGTTCCAATTAACTTACTCAAGAGGATAGATATGAAGATGAAGAGAAAAATGATCAACTATGGTTATTTCTTTGGATTTTACTTCTCAAATTTCACATACTACTTTCAGAAGTTTTAATCTCTGGAGGTGCAAATTAGGAATTGGAAAGAGTAGGCACATACTATCTGCTGCCACTTTTAGCTCAAATTACTCCTCAGGGAGTTGAACAATTTCCTTGAGTTGAACAAAATTCCCAGCGAGTCGTATTCTACAATCGTGAAGCTGTTCAAGGAATAGGAATGGATGACCAAAATGTTCAATATTCCTGTGAGAGTTCAGAATACAAAGATTGAAATAGATTTGAAAAAGAATTATTCTTCGAAATCACTTTCAATGATTCAAATTATACATATTTGAAGGAAATTCTGCAACGCGGATTGCTATTTTTTCATCGTTATTATTAAATATACTTCATTGCAATGTTCATTAAAGTTTGATTCATATCATATGAATTCATGATGAAATTTCAGCGATTGTAAGAACATATACGTTCCACACAGAAATAAGTATTTCTTTGAATCTAAAAAATTTTTATTTCATACGACAAATATTGATTTGATACAAACAAATTTGTTAATCGAATGATGGACCAAATAATGAATTCTTTGAAATGGACAAAATATTTATTTCTGTCAAAGAAATATCTATTTGGACCTATTCGAATAACAATTTCTCAGATTCAAAGAAATACTTTTTTCTGTATATGTTCCGATATCGTTCTTACTATACTCAACCTCATTTATTCAGAAAAACTTGAGTTCTAAGTATTCATAGGATACCATTTTTTTCCGACACCTGCACAGGAAGTTGATGTTGTCTGACCTATTTTTAGGGAGGAATTGAAGTGCTGAATTCCAAGCAAATGTATCAGAGGGGGAGGAAAATACCAACTATCCTCTCGCTTTGAAATATGCATATGAATATTTCATATAGAATTATGCAGACAATTTGGACTTCCCTTGCAGTTATGGGAAAAATAGTATCCCTAGTAGGAATGCTCTAGTCATTGACGAGTTTTGTAACGCTTAACTAGCCAAAAACTAGACGTTTTCTCCCTTGGTGCACAATGTAGTATTGAATCAATTTAGATTCCGTTCTAATCAACAATTCCCATTCCAACAGTATCCATTGTGGCGTGAAAGATGATAATTATGCGATGAATAATCCTAACTCTCCTTGAATACAAGTAAAATGAAGTCAACAGGAAATCTTCGAAGCCATGGTCGTTTCGAATCAATTCACGTTGAAACAGACATCGATATCTCTTTCGGAGAAAGCACATTCATCCCAAGTGGTACATGATGAATCTCTCCTCAGTGGAGCCCCATCATGTCTTAAACTGTCTCATGAAACATAATTCAAAATGAATAATAATTGGCACATCTTGTGATGTATGATGGTATCGTAGTATAAGACTCTATAGTTCGATGATACCCTTAATATGCTATCAAATCAATTCCTCAGAGCATACACTCAAGACACGGTAACTGATGGGATCCTTTGTAAACTCGCAAATTGTTCATAGCGAAATGATCGGTGTCTTCGATCAATGTACGATCACGCCATGAATATTCCAGTTGCCTCCTTCGCGTGTACCTCTATTGTTTGCGATACGTCGTTGCGCAATTCATAAACGACAACTTGAGACTCGATTAAACTTTCATTAAATGTGGGAAGTGTCATCCTGCAAAATAAGGACAGATGATACATAATTGCTATTGAAGACAACAATCTCGCGGGTATAAAGACGGAATATGAATAGATACCGTTTCAGCTCCCTCGTTTGAATTCAATTTTGAGTCGATGTATGAATCTTTTGGATAACAAGTGTGATTGTGAGGATATTAAAAGAGAATACGTAGAGAATAATGATAACATTCTTATATACACACTGTAAGAAATAATCGGAATTTTCCTATACGCAGCAACCGAAAAATACGAAGTCAATTTCCTATAAATTTATATGAAATTCCCAATAAATTTAACCCTTAACATGCACACCTCTTTTTTCGAACGTAACATGCACACCAGGATCACGTCGACCCTGTTGATTTTCAATTGTTTATAATTTCGCGAAAATGAATGATAAAAATATGAAACAATTCTGAAGTGTAGCAGAAACATTAAAGGAGAGGCCTAAATAATGACATCTGAATTTTTTTGCTACCGATATTGCAGAAAAAAATGTTGAAAAATTCAAGTTTTCCAAAAATGATGTGTTTATTGAAAAAATTGTAACTTTTTGAGTCTTGAATATTGAGGCCCAATATTGTACACGTGTCATGTTCAGATGTGTAACTTGAGGGGAAAAAATATTAGAAATGTGAATTCTTATAAAAGTGTATTCATTCTGATGATTGAACAAGTGGCCTTTTCTGAGGGAAACCCAAATATCGTGCACACCAGGGTCACCGTGACCCTGTGTGATTAATGAAGTACGTTTTGTCAATATTTATAAAACGTCCCATTGTAGTATGGGAATTAATTGCAATCGAAAATATAAATTCGTTTCACTCACCTCGCTGATTAAAAAACACAGTTTTTTCAACTTATAAAAAACATCACTTTTCACGTCAACCAACGTTGCATGCACACCAGGGTCACACAGGCCCTACTTCAACATTCAATAGCTGTTAAATAAACATTGAGCAGTCAATTCGACCTGTCTACCGTCATTGTCGTCACTTTATAATCAAATTCGATTTTAGATGGCGTTACTCATGGAATTTTCAAACAGGAACATGTATTATTGGACGCTTTGATTCGTTTACAGGGTCACTGTGACCCTGGTGTGCATGTTGAGGGTTAACTGAAAATTTCAAACTTTATGGGATTTTTACTATCATTTATGTGTTAATCACTTCCGAACATTTATGTAAAGTTTCCTATAGAAATTTGTTACAGTGCAGCAACCGAGAAATTTCAATCATTGGATGGGATATCGATTTTGATAAGACATGTGTACGAAATTGATCATAAACCCAATAGAATATTTCGAACTCCATGGGATTTTTACCAGAAATCTACAGTCAATTCCCGGATAAATCCGGAATGAAATTTCAATGTATGTATGTCAATTACTACCAATAGATGTATGATAAATTTTTAGACTGTCCTTCACAGCATATCTGAAATGTTTCTTGATGCACTGCATGGGATACCATATGGTATCCCCTGCAGCGTACCGACTGAGTAAACATTTTCTCTGTGATCACTTCGAACTGAATTCATGAAAAAAACTCAAATTTTCAGGCATTCATCGTTGATTTTATATCTATCGCGGTACAGAGCCCGAATTTCCGAAGCTATAATATTTCCTCGAAATCTTAGGAAAAAATTTGTTGTTCAATTTATTATTCAGACTCTGTGTCACAATACGTGAAGCATTGCAGATTGATTCCTGAAAATTTCAGATCTTCTTATGAATTCAGTTCGAAATAATTTCACAGAGCAAATGTTCACACCGTTACTATGCTTTTAACTCATTTTTGAGTATCATGGAAGATCTTTCGGTGGTATGTACACACCTTTAAACTATTGTAATTGTTTTTCGCTATTCATTGTATCATCCTGGAATGATTTACCGTCATTTTTAGGTCAAATCAAAGATTTTCTTTGAGAATTAATTTCGTACCTACGGCATATTCATTTCAAGTTCATTTTTAATTATATTCCGTTTTATTCGCTTCGAGGTTCGAGAGAAAATTGTATTTCTCCGATTCAGTGCCATTCTAATTTATTCGTTGTCATTCTGTTTACGCTTTCGAGGTTGAAAGTTCAAAGCATCGTACTTGAAAGTTTCATTATTTTTGTTGGGAAAAATCTACTTAATATGAAGATAATATTTCTCCATCTTATTCTATCAAGTAAAATGAACATAAATAAAATAACTTCAACAGCCTGGGTCTTTGGATTGTTTGGAATCTCTGATGAAAGCGTGATACACATTTCAATGTTGAATTTGAATTTTTTGAATGGAAAATCCCGATATTAAATTTCCCATGACTTGAACTGAAAATTCCAAATTTTATGGGATTTTTATGACCATTTTCCAGTAAATTATTCCGGATAAAATATGAAAGATTCCTAACGCATGTACATGGTGATCACTTCCGGACGTTTTTGTGAAGTCTCCCATAAATGTTTTTTACAGTGTACGATTCAAGGTAAGATATTCAATTTTGGAGACGAAAAGTTTGAAAAATTGTCCGCGTTTCAAAATTGCTTCTTTATACAGAGGAAAAAGTAGAACACATAAATTGCTGCAATGTGCGGGAAAAAGGAATAATGATATATTCCAAAACCAATCTAAAAGTCGGATCAAATTTATTTATCTTTCGAAAGTACAGATATCAAAGAATGTTTCGGAAGGATAACAAATGAAAATTTGGTGACGTTTCATAATCAGCCTCACAATACAAGAAAGAAAACGACAGCTTGAATGAAAACGTGTTGCAAGTGATTTTATGAATTCATCATGGAAGAAATCTGCCGTGATCAAACGCGGAAATTCGATTAAATCAGATGAACGAATTCTATTGTTGTTACCTCAAACGAAGCATGAACTGTAGAATCACAAGCGAGCGCGAATATCCTGGCTGAGACCTCAGAGTGTAACGATGTTGTGACAGTATTTTCTCTCGTTTCCTTTTCTAAGACCCAAGAAAAAGATCATCCAGACACCATGCGCGTCTCCGGAAGGTGGTACAAGAACAGAACGAAGGTTGAGTGCCAAGTCTTTGTTGGAAGAATACTCGACCGGAAATACGCGTTTTGGAACTATCCTACGTCCAGTTATCGATATTTTTGTCATTTCACTAGAGTTATTGTCTTTTATTGCATCTCCGCGGTTTCATGATATGAACAATCACATATTGTTGGATTTTCATGCAATTTTATATATACTGTGTACGAAGAAGCCTGGTAGATATAATTTACAATTCATATTCAAGTGGTACATGAGCGATACATTATACATCACACATAAGTGGGGGAACCTTTTGTATCTTGGAACACACCAACTGACATGCACTCTTTGGAGTGTAGAGAAATTGACTTCATTGAGTTTGATTAGTAAGCACTCTCAAAACTAATTGCTCACCATCAAAGGCAGTCTCTTTATCGCTTTTGAAGAGTATTCCAGTCAATGTGTTTCAAGATACAACAGTTTTCCCTACCAATTCAGTAATTAATTGAGATCAAGAGCAGATTTCAACACCTTATGTAATAGAAGGATCAAAAGACTAATGAATTAGTATCAACCCTTCACAGACTTACTTGGATTTCTCTGCTCAATCAGACTGCTTGGGTTTCTGGAATATCTTTGAATTTTCCAAAAAGATTCATAAAACTTGCAGGTCATGCTTTTTATATTCAGAAATAATTTTTTATGTTGATAATATCAGGAGATTGTCTTTCTTTTCGTACTTGCATCAGAATCAGGAATCATTTCGAAAACAGAAACCTCTGGGACTGGTCTTAGACAGTCTGTAAAGGGCTTTTTGATCCTTTTAGAACAAGAAATATACCATCCTGGATTATCCTATATAAGTATCACGTATTCTTCATACATAATTTTTACTGCACTCTTTTATTCTCGTCGTATAAGGTGACTCTTTTTTGAAAAAAATTTACATTGTTATACAGTCTTTTTACACTGTTGGAAAAAACATGAATTCTCCGTTACCACGAGGTTGAAAACTTTCTGTTCATAATGAACTTTTTACTGTTCATATACAGAATTTTAGATGGAATTTCATATCCTTCAATTGAATTTGCCAGCATAAATACAAAAATTTTCGATACATGTATTGGAATGTTTATGATTTTAACGAAATTTTCCTGTACAAATGTACAAGTTAATCACTCCCTGTTTGAAACCGGACGTTTCTAATAGATTTGTTTTACAATGTCCTCAGTTTATTACTCTAACGGAATTTCCATTGTATATAAGTAGAAATTGATAATCTAATTAACGTTCTGATGAAGTTCACACTTTCCAAGTCTCCATTTCTTTTCAAATTTGAGTCCCACATACTGTACAATTGATTCAACAGCCATAACGATTCATCATAATTGTATTTTTCTCCTCAGATCTCCAAAGTGGACAATATTCATGAGAGTCAGATGTGGGAATAAATGTTCAAAACCTATTCAACTTGCAAGCTAAACAAAATTTGTTGTCTTCGCTGAAGAAGTTGGAGGCAAGACCAGATTTTACCAAGAATGAATTATTTCAAACGCGAGTTGGATTCAAAGTTGGTTCAAATGAATGTCAAAAAATTCAATACAAAATTTTTGAATGTTGAACATTCGTACATTGTTAGTTCTCCACACTCGGTTACGTTTGCAATCAAAAGAAATGGGAGAAAGTAGCATTAATATAAGATAATAATCGATGAGAATAATGAACTAACAGATGATCAAGAGGGTAATTACTGCAGTGAATTATCTCCATACCACGCCTCTGATCATATTTTTGCAAACAAACAGTTCTTGATGTCACCCGATTTAGATGGGAAAGAACTCAACTATGAATAGTGAGCTGATCAATGGTCACACTGAGTAATTCATTGTAAACGTCACTGATCTAAGGTAATGACTGCCCGAGTGGAAATTGAAACTCATCATTGTCTAGTTATGGGCTAGTCGATTTTGGTACTATAGTGGAGTGGTAGTAATGTAACGCTTGAATCACCCAGTGACTGACACGGATTAACTATCAAGTAGCTAGATAGAGAAATATACACAGTTGAGACAATATTGAAACTGAAAAAATGAAAATTTCACTTCCACCCATTTGCACCGACATACAACACCTCACAGGATCTAGCTTCCTCTCTCGAAGTTTGATAGTGACAGATGGATTGTGGCATTCCGATCATCCCTGAAAAAACACTTACTCGCCGATGAGTTTCGATCCCGGATCCCTTGGATGATGAGCCAGATGCGCTGTCCACTGAGCCAACTCCACATAAACATATACCTGATCATAATTCCCTATATTCTACGCATATTGTAAGGATGAAATCACATTTCCGATATTGATACAAATCAAAATCAAGTAAACAGTGTAAACACGAAAAAACAACGTTGTTTGCTTAATTTGAAAATTGTTATTCAAAGACATAACATGATTTCACGTTTCATCAGTTATTAATGTTTATTGGATAGCCTGTTTGTGCTGACTGGATAGTATATTTGTGACAGCAAAGTAACTTCTATAATCTTTACCAACTGTCTAGTCAACGTGTAGATATTGACGAAAAATCACTTGAATAACCTAACTTCACGTTCTTTGTGGATGAAATCAAACTCTCTAGTGACTAGTCGATTACTAGGTGATACATCGGAAGAAGTAATTGATCATGCACGAACTAACTATAGTCAACGAAAGTAGTTACTTGTCACGATTGCAATGATTTACAACTTCTGTTTTTAAAATCACATTTGTAATTGTCAACTGATAATCAGCTGATAATCGGGAGAAGAAACATAACCCCGAATTTCTAATCGTAATCGACTGGCTAGTGATGAGTAAGTAATTTGATATATTTTCATCATTTGACAACGCCATCTACACTGAGAGAAAAAATTTCCGGGAACAATAAAATATTTATTTGAATAGTCGATATAAAATACTTAATTGATTTGAATAAACTTTCATTGACTCAATTAAATAACTGTTCCAATTGATGAAATATTTCATAGCATATTAAATATTTGTTTGATTGAATAAATATTTTATCGAGTCAATGAAAGTTTATTCAAATCAATTAGGTATTTTATGGCGACTATTCAATTAAATATTTCATTGTTCCCATAAATTTTTTCTCTTAGTGTATAACTGGAATAATATGAACAGTCATGAGCCAATGATTAGATGATGTACCATGAAAACACATAACCTCACTTTTTCATAAATGTCTAATATCAATTACCCCATCAGGACCCAGACAGCACCAAAGCTCCCGCAAAGAGCTCCCGTTATGCGACTAACAATGAGTTCAATATGAATACAGTGCATTCAAAATGAACTCTTGATGAAGAACTTAATGTTCAGAAAGAATCCATTATGTAGTCTCGATATGAATTCTTCCTGATCATTAAGAGTTCATTTGAACTCATATAGATTCATATTGAACTCATTGTTAGTCGCATAACGGGGACTGTTTGAGAAGTCTTCGAGAAGTCTTCATGATCTTTTATGAATTCAAATTGATCATTTGGTGTTGGCTGGGGAGATCATTACTAGGTTATGTTTTTTTCTTGATACAGCGACATTTATAACTATAATGTGCGTTTCAATAGTTGAAGAGTAGCTGTATAACAAAGACTGTACAGAAATATTAGCTAGTGACGAATCAGCGATTTGGAGAATAATTGAGCTAGCTGTGACAAGATAGTCACTAGTACATAACTCAGATAGGCTCGTTCGATTTCTACTCGGGTGTATCTTCGTCACTGGACATTATTTCGTCAGGTCATTGATAAAATTGATCATTGAGCAATTGTAAACAAATTGAGTATATTTTGTGTAATCATGAGATGCAATTGTGATGTTTTGTACCGAGAAATGTTCATAATTTGCTCACAAGAGCTTGATTCATCAATTTTATGATACCCTGACGAAATACAATCCAACTCACTTACGTGACGAAATTATAGCCATTTACACTAAATATTAATTTCCACAATCAATATTATCATTTAGACTACGAAGTTGTAGAACTCATTATCAGTCATATTCAGTCCTTCCCCAACTATTCCAATAGTAATTCCGATTATTTGTTCTCTGAGTGTAGTGCAGCATTGGTGGAAATATCAATATGGTTTGAAAAAATGGGACTGAACAAAGATTGTACCGCTGATTTGTGAACTCATTAGTTAAAGGAAAGTTCTATCCATATCTCATAAAATTATAGGATATTTTGTGGCATTTTGGAACAAAATCAAATAACTCGTATTGCTCAGGGATCAAATCTTTCTTATGAGAACATGTGTCCAGAATATCTATAAATGATGAGAATATGACTAAGCAGATTCTGATTCAACAATGATCCTGAACTGAGTCCATTCTCTTCGTCTTCCTTCATTCCCTCCTTTCCATTAAATCGCACGATCATTCAATGTGATATGACAGTTTTAACAATGTATGATCCTTATTTAGATATGTTCGGGATAACCTATTATTTCACATCTCTACAAGAACATGTCAATTGAAAATGAGATTTCCAGATTGAATGCAATCATATTGGGGAGAGAGAAGAAACGGAACACGTGCTTGAAATAATGAAATAACAAAAAAAAATTATGACCCTTCATGAATATTCAACCTAGTGAAAATAAAGTGCACAACAAAGTGTAAAGAGAATTTTGGTCGGAGTGTGTCTGAAGTATTAATTAAGAAGAAGCGAGACTCCACGGAAATGAGTTCGGAGTACTTCCAGGGCCGTAATTGAATCAGGTGAAGTTTGACCTAAAATGTAGTGAATTCATTCCATACATAGAGCTATGAAGAAAGGAACGATTCAGTTGGAAATTCATGCAAATAAGGGTAATAAAAATATATTACTTTGTTATATGGATATGAATATCATACTGAATCAATATTTTCTCCTGATACATTCCATGAATGGAATGATAAAAGGATTCGTGATACTTTCTGTTCAATGACGGAAACGATGATTTCATTCGAAATCTGAGAGGTTTTTCATTCAAGTACTGTGAATCATTTATTTTGAATGTTTGCCGACCATAAAGATTCGTTTTCGATACAAACGTAAAGGATTCACCGGAAACTTTGTGATTGCACTATCATATTGATTGATTTTGTAGGGAAATTCTGAGTGAACCGACAGATTTTCGAGACTACATTTTTGTGCAGTAGCGAATCCATCTGTAGTCAAAAGTTTGATCGAAAATGATTCATCATGTGAGTCGCATATTCAAAAAGAGTTCAATTTTCAAAATAAAATCACGTCAAGGTTGTCAATAATGCAACCTTCAATCTCAGGAAGAGTTCATGGCTACCTAAGAAACTCCATCATACAAAAAAACTCAGCTGAGGTTTGGAAAAAAATTCAAGAAACTATCTTAGAACATACGGATGAAATGTCAGCGAGTTGTTTTCTTTCCTATCTCTCAAGGAAGTCCTTTACTTCCTTGAGAAGATATTAGCATCGAATTTCTAGTCAAATTTTTCAAAAACACTCCACATCTGCTAGTCTCCTCCTAATAAGTAATATCACTCGAGGCTTCAGTCTCGACAACTTTGGAGTAAGTGCGTCTTTGAATATATTCCTGAACAGACACTGATGTTCATTGCAACCTTTCACGTCGAATGATTGATTGAAACTTAAATTGACAAAATCTGATCCAACCGAGTTAAACGTAAATTCATAAATTTGTTAACCATCAAATTTGGTACAACATATATTTTATTCGTAAACACAAAATGAATATCTCTGACACAAAACTTGATTGACGCCGATGTTCGATAGAAATACGAAAATATGGAGAAAATGTGAATGACAAACAAGGAATTATCAATACAATCTGCACTTGAAAGGAATTATGATATAATGCATTTATTATGGGGTTTCGATGTCGAGATCATGTTGGAACACCGGTATCAATATTTAAATCCATTATCCGCTCATTGCGTTTGATGTATTATGAAGTCATTTTTGGATCTCCATTTGTCCATAATATCATCATCATGAAGTAATCAGTCTTACGACTGGTTTGATGAAACCCTCCACCCCTGTCTATTATCCGCCAAACGTTTAATTTCTACATATCTATTACATCCCTTGTCTTGTACGATTTGCTTCATATAACTTGCTCTAGGTCTACCTTTACCAGTTTTACCATTCATTTTCCCTTCCAATATTGTTTTCAATAAACTCTCATGCCGTAATGTGTGTCCTATAAGATTGCTTCTCCTTTTCACGATGTGTTTCAAAAGATTTCTTTCTTCATTTATCTGCTCGAGTACTTCTTCATTTTTGACTTTGTCTATCCATTTTATTCTGAGCATCCTCCTATAACACCACATTTCAAAAGCTTCAAGTCTTCGTTGATCAGTTTTCCCCATTGTCCAAGTTTCGCAACCATATAATGCTGTGCTCCAAACGTAACTTTTCAAGAATTTCTTCCTTACTTCCAAGCTTATATTTTTTGAGCATAATAACTGTCTCTTTTGATAAAAAGCCTGTTTCCCTTGTGCTATTTTTGCTCTTATATCTCTTTCGCTTTTGCCGTTCTCTGTAATTATGCTTCCTAGATATTTGAATTCTTTCACCTGTTCAATTGTCTCGGTATCTATTTTGATTCTCGTTCTTCTAGCTGTTTTCGCTGCTGTACACATCATGAATTTTGTTTTGTCTTTATTTATATTCATACAATAGTTTTCCAATAATATTGTTCTCATGGTGTTGAGAATATTTTCTAACTCAGTACTACTCGTGGCCAATATAGCTATGTCATCCGCGAATCTCAACATACTTATATTTTCTCCTGAATCTGTAATTTCGATTGAATTTCCTCCTTCACTTCGTTCATTGCTTCTTCTATATATAAATTGAACATCAGTGGCGATAATGAGCATCCTTGTCTCACCCCTCTTCTTATTTGTGCTTCCCCTTCCTGACCCTCTATGTCTATTATTGCACTTTGATTCTTATATAATTCGTATATTATTCTTCTATCTTTATAATTTATTCCCACCTTCTTCAGGATCGCAAACATCTTCTCCCAGTCCACATTATCGAAAGCCTTTTGTATATCTACGAAACCTATGTACACAGATTTCTTCAGCGCTATCCTTTTCTCTATTACTGCCCTGAGTGCTAAGATTGCTTCTCGCGTTCCCCTATTTTTTCTAAAACCAAACTGATCCTCTGCCAATCTACTCTCTATTTTATTTTCCATCCTCCTGTATATAATTTTGGTCAGTATTTTCGAAGCATGTGAAGTTAAACTGATCGTTCTGTAGTTCTCGCATTTGTCTGCCCCTTGTTTTTTCGGGATAGCGACAATTTTATTCTTTTGGAAATCTTCCGGTACTTCTCCTTTTTCGTACATATCCCTAATCAATTCAAACAGTGCGTCGCGAGTTCCTTCACTGGAGGCTTTTATAAGGTCCGCACTTATGCCATCTATGCCTGGCGCTTTATTATTTTTCAATTCTTTCAAAGCCTTGTCGAATTCTGATCTCAATATCGAATCTCCCAATTCTTCCTCATCTACATCCTCCTCCTTCTCTAATAGTGCTATATCATCGTTTCCTCTATACAAGTCTTCCAAATGATTGATCCACTGTTCTATTTTCTCTTCCGTTTTTATCAATTGTCGTCCTAGAGAGTTTCTAATCTTATTGCTTCTAGATTTCATTTGTCCGAAAAATCTTTTAATAATCCTATATGCTTCATCTATTTTTCCTAAATGCAATCTTATTTCTATTTCCTGACATTTCTCTTCTAACCACTGTTCTTTCGCTTTCCTAGATTCTCTTATTATTTTATTTCTCAATGATTTGTATCGTTGCTGGCCTTTTTGGCTATCATTATTCTTGTATTTTCTTCTTTCATTTATCAATTCTAAAATTTCTCCCGTTATCCATGGGTTTTTAGCTTCTACTCCATCATTCTTCAAAATCTTATCCGCACATTCTCTTATATTCCCCTTCATCTTTGTCCATCTCCTCTCTATTCCCAAGTCTTTCTCTTTTTGATCTCCCAATTTTTCATCCAACATTTTCTCGAATGCCTCATGTGTTTGTTTTTGCTTGAGGTTCTTCAAATTCCATCTTTTCTGCATTTTCCTTTTCTTCTTCAGAGATTTGAATTTCAGAGAACATTTCATCATCAACATATTATGATCACTATCTATATCTGCACCGGGATAAGTTTTACAGTTTTTCACTTGGTTTCTAAATCTTTGTTTCACTAATATGTAATCAATTTGGTATCTTGCTGTATCTCCTGGCATTTTCCAAGTGTAGATTCTTCTTGGATGATTTTCGAATAAAGTGTTTGTGATAACCATCTTATGATTTTCACAAAATTCGACTAAACGTTGTCCTCTATCGTTCCTCCTCCCTACCGCGAAATCTCCTATAATGTTGTCCTCTTTTCCTTGTCCTACTACCGCATTCCAATCCCCCATCACTATCAAATTCTCTTCTCCCTTCACATATTCTATCACTTCTTCTATTTCTTCGTACGTTTTTTCAATATCTTCCTCCGAATATGCAGATGTGGGCATGTATACTTGGACTATCTATATTCGACCTATTCATTTCTAATTTCAAATTTTCTAATTTTCCCGCTTGCCTCAGTGATCTAACATTCCACGCTCCGACTCGAAGAATGTTGTTTCTTTTCCCTATCCTATTCTTCGGTTTTCGTTCCTTGCTGATGAAGCTTCCTCGAGCAGCCTCCACCCGGAGATCCGAACGGGAGACTAGTTTACCTCCGGAATATTTTACCCGAGAGAGCGCCATCATGTATTTATTAATTTGTTTGTTTGTTTTTGTTACATAATATTCCAGGTTAGGAAAAAGGTTTCATTTCCTCGGGAAGTATTGAAACATGTCAAGGAAGGTAGTTTCCCCTTGCTTTCCTTCTGTTTGATTTTGCCGATGTTTCTGGCATTAGGATGATTTCGTTTCTCTCAGTTTGTATTCTTTCTCTTGAGTAGTTTATTCCACTCAAAAAAAAAGACCCAACTCTGAGATACTTATCCTCCCCACCACGTAAAGGAAGCAGATACTACCAGGGATGGATAAAAAGGATATCAAGGACAGGTATCATGAATATCCCCCTGGAAGACCCGCAATCATCCACGGGGAGGTCCATAATATATCGAGATTATTGTTAAACGAATTCACAAATAATTACAAGCCCTTTTGTTTGTTTCATTCACCATGTTTCATGCGCCAAATTGGAAACCTTGTCATGCACTCAAAATATATCATGTCAGTTGCCTTGTAATCAATCTATTTGTCTGAAGTTTGTTCATTTGGAGTGTTCAATCGAATATTCGCAAACCTGAGAATATCAATGGAGGCTTCCGAAGTAGCTGACCTGATCATCTGGTCAGCTACTTCGGGAGGCTCCAATATGTTCCTGATTCAACAATGCCCTTTTTGAAAAACATGTTTTATTTGGAAACATCAATTCTGCTATAATATTTATGCGTGGAACAACAAATTCCCCATCCTCAGTCCGGATTTTGTTCCGATAAGAGTTCAAAGCTTCAGGAACATAACTTCCACAGGGAAAGATTTGAAATAGGGAGCGCTGCGGTTCACATGGCTCACTCCAATGGAAGGGAATCAATTCTTTTCATCAGTGCTAATTACTGTATTCAGGGAAAAGTAGAGCAGTTTTCGTAACAAAAATTAGATATGGTATGTTGTAACCGATGGTACTTTGTAACCGAGAAACAGGCTGAACTTACAATGCAATTTACTATGACGAGACAATAGAAACTTGATCAAATTCACAATGTTTTACAGTAAATTCCATTGGAAATTTAGTACAAATTCAACCACAGATTTCTCTCTGTGTACACTGAGAAACCAGATATCCTGAAAATTACCATAATTTATGGATTTTCAGCGCTGGTCTGACCCGAGTCGGAATATTTACTTGCACGAATATCTAAAAGTACCATAATTTCTTGGACTTTTCAGAATAAGTATGGTACCTTCCTTATAGAAGTCCCAGATATTATGGTACTTTTAGAGGTTTGTTCAGGTAAATATTGAGACTCGGATCAGACCAGCGCTAAAAATCCATAAATTATGCTACTTTTTAAGATACCTTTTTCTCCGTGTATGAGGGGGGTAAGACGAGATAGCTTTGGAGCCAAGATGAGATACTCACCTCAACTGGCATATTTTGCATGTGAAATTGTGGTTTTTTTCCAGAGTCATACGGAAAAAAATGACTAGTCATTGTTTGGATGGCTAGGAATTAGCTACGGGAGCTATTTTTCAACTCCCACAACTACTCGCTTCGCGATAACTGTGATAAATGTAGTTGCCGCAGTTGAAATTCCATGATTGAATTATTTGTCCATCCAAATACCAACCACAAAACCTGAGTAGTCATAGCTACGATTTCCCATTGTGGCAGCTAATAATGAATAGCTACAGCTGCAATTATTTGACCCGTAGCAGTAAAAAAAAGGGCGCTGAAAAAGGGAATAGCTGCCACAGCTATTTTATTTTTATGCGTGCAGCACAGGCTCATCGTGCTCAAATATCGTATGTTTGGCCAGCTACTCAGCTTCTTATAAACCTGGACAATACAAACATCCACATTAATTTACAGAAACACGTTCTCAGAGTGAATGGCTTCGTTTCTGCACACTGAAAGACCGGGTCTATTAATATTTAGAAAAATGACTTTCAATTTAGGGAAAACGAGGATCGCTGAAAAATATTCGTAGTGAATCTACCAAAAATTCGTAGTCGATGTAGTAACAATTGATAGTTCCACTGTGAAAAATATTGATGAAACTATCAATTATTAATATTTTGACTACGAATTTTTGGTAGACTCGCTACGAATTCTTTTCAGCGATCCTCTTTTTCCCTAAATTGACAGTCATTTTTCTAAACGTTGATGAATTCTCCCTCAATATTCCAAGACCCGGTCTTTCCGTGTACTTTGAATTCTTTCGTTTTGTTATTTTGCTCGGGATTTTATTCTCTTCGGTGTTTTATGTTTCAGTTTTTCTTCCTTCAATCATATTTGTTGCTACAAAACTATTTTGCACTTTCTATTGGAAACAGATCCTTCAACCTATTTTTGACATCTCTTAATAGCGACAACTGTTGATGGACTGTCATCGATGATATTCACGTTCTGTGAGCAACATGACTGAGTCTTGTGACGCTGCTGCTGAATACTTCTCATATCTGCGCCCTGGGGTAATCAAAGTTGTGAAAACTCTCCTTTGATTAGTTGCCAAACGATCCGAAACGCTCCAGGCGCAGATATGAGATATGAGAAGCATTAGCTAAAACGCACCAAAAGCTACTGTGACGAACAGTATTAATATAACCGTGGATTAAATTATCAAATATGAATTTTCCACGCCATAGTTTATGTTGTTTTGTGAAGAAAATTTAATCAAATAAATGATGTTTGCGTTGATTTAAAAAATTTCAAGTTCAGGAAATAGAATCCAATGTTTTATTGTATGACTACATTACAGTGTAAGAATATACATTGAATACATTGAATGTATCACGTTTGATGCAGTATTCCGGATATCACCATGTCAATTGTGACAAATTTTGTAGAAAATTCTCCACACATGGATGTACAGTAGTTGACACACACACACTCAATATATGGCAAATTTTTCACAAATATCCGGAAAGTTTGTGAAAATTGACCCTAAAAACTCGGACAAATGGTATCTCGCATATATTTTATCAAAGAATGAGGTAAATGTTGAAACGATCTGTACATTCGATCATATCATATTCTGTTAAATATCTACTCATAATATGCAGTGGATAATTCAATTCTGACAGGTGAATTGATGATATTCCATATATTATACAAATTAAATCGGCATAAACCAAAATGATGTTGATTAACAATTTGATGTTGTCATGGTTCATCATTTTAAGTCATACAAACATTATGATTTTGATTTCCTTCAATGTGAATAAATATAATAATAATTCAATCATTAATTAATCAAATCAATTGATAATTTCGAAATAATAAATTTCAAATACACTTATGCATGGAGTTATGCGGGTCAAGTGTGCGGATTTGAGCATTTACAGAAATGCCAAAATTAAATGATAGGGATGGAAAGAAGATGGCAGATTGTATGTTTCAACTTCTAACATGATTTATTCTCATTTCAAACTATTTTGTCATATTCTTTCATGAATAAATATCATCTAGAAATCAAAACAGAATCTTTATAATACAATGCCGGTTTGTTCCATTACAACATACGCTCCATCCATATTGCACGTTATAATACCTCTGGACGGCTTCTCTCATCCTTGAATAAAATATTCTATAAAATCCTACTGAGAAATACGAAATTGAGTGCGCTCCAATTGAATTCAGAAATACTTACCCTAGGAGAAATGATGATTGGGAATTAGATGGGCCCCAGCTAGTTGTCCCGGATGTTAGGTTGGTTTCTAGCTAGTTTTGTAACGCACTTTCTAGCCTGTGCCCATCCAGATGTCCCAGGGAATTGCTAGAATGTTGTTCAAATTGGTAATTAGAAATTTTAAATCATGTACTTTCTGTGAAATCACACCTATGAATAAGGTAACAATGTATTTTGACATGTAATCTCCAGTCAAGAACGTTGATTTTAAATTTATTTCCATAAAATAATCCCGAGTGGCAAATTGACCCGTTGGGGCTTCCTTTTATTCCTCCGACCGTGTTGATGGATCATCAATGTTACTGTCCGATCAGTTGACGCATGGAAAATCTACACGAACCAACTAAATGTTTGGGCGCTGAAGTCAAATTGACTGAAATGAGTTATCCAGTTGTCCCCACGTGGGTCCCATCTAGTACGTGGATGGTAAACGGGACGCCCAGACAAATTTCTACCAGGGTACTTTATCGGAAATTTAATCATGCGTACTGAAATTTTATAGGATGTTCTCACCGAAGACCTGATTTCGAATCAGTGCAAGGAGAAAACAAATAAAAATAATATTGCTGGATTGACCATAAAATATTGTTGTACATGAACCCACAATGAATATCATAATAATACTATATGACCGTAACTATTGCTCAACTCGCAACAATATCATATTGTCAAAATTATCAACAATTCAGATAATCAATTATTTTGCAATATGACATAGTTATGTGAAAAATTTGTATTTATATATTCAAAAAATATTACTTTTGACTGGGGAGAAAAATTTTTACTTCAAATTTATCTTGACAAACATTCTATTACGATTTGTTTTCATTCATTTGTGAAGAAAAGACAATTTCAAGTTCCAACGTTGGACAGTCGCCTTAGCGAGATTCAAACCCGAGTCCTCCGGGTGGGGAACAAAGCCTTTGTCACATCAGCGGATCTCCAAGATGCCAACTGAGTACTTAAATTGCCATTTATTGTAATCCTCGACTTCGTTCAAAGTTTACGATGAGAATGTATTTAAGACAAACATAATATTGTGCATCTTCGATGAATGAATGAATGAATAAATGAATTATGATTTGAATCACAGGAATTTTTTGAGAAATGAATAAAACTTGTCACGTTTGTTTATCAAACTCATATGAAATTTGTTCTTGAATCATAAATTAGAATTGATTTTTGTGTTTGTGAATTCAAGAAAAATCTAATACAAAAAAAGTTAGTAGAAAAATGTATACCACTTGGATATTATTTTTAACCATCTCTCGTGATAATCTCCCGGAATGATGAAACCGTTTCATATGTTTAAAATATATATATATATATAGCTGTTTTGACAATAGATATATTTGTTGATTTAATGATACTTATTGTTCTTGCTGCTTGATATTGTTTTGTCAAATCAACAATACATTGCGAAAAAAAAATCGCCGGGAACAATAAAATATTTAGTTGAATAGTCGCCATAAAATACTTGATTGATTTGAATAAACTTTCATTGGCTCGATTGAATATTCATTCAATCAAACAAATATTTAATATGCTATGAAATATTTCATCAATAGAAACAGTTATTCAATTGAGTCAATGAAAGTTTATTCAAATCAATTAAATATTTTATGGCGACTATTCAATTAAATATTTTATTGTCTCCGGAAATTTTTTCTCTCAGTGTATTTATTGTATGTTGAAACGGCAACTTATATTCTGTTGCTGTGAAAACAATAAATTTTTGTATAACCAGCAATGAAATGTTGACAATTCTTATATTGCTGGTTCTACCACGCGTGTTTTATGCCTGTGGATGTTCACTCTTGCTTTCTCATTATGGTACAACAATAATTACTGAGTTATATATTTCGCAACAGAATAATTCAAACCAGAGGAATATCAAAACAGAACTCATTTATATGAATAATAAGAAAGTTTCTGTGAATTGAATAATTCGGTTGAATAATTTCGTTCATTAAGTTGCGTGCTGTGAATTTACATTTTATTGTACAAATCATTGTGATATACTTGTTCGAGTGAAAACAGTGACAAGCGATTGAGACCATCAAACACAACGTGTGGGGAGATGGATATGAAAATTGATTGACAATTATTCATTCTTTCAATATTCTGATTGCTTCCTGTCGGACACACCATAGGTAATAATATAACATAAATCATGTACGATGGAATTTTAATATGAGAAAAAGGTATGGATAACCATCTTTTCAAATAAATTTACAATATCAATGATTTTCAAATAATTTCACAATAAAGAAAAATTCTATCCACAGAAGAGTTTATATGAAAGATGACCATATTTTCATGGTTCTCGTGAGCAGGGATTGACATCTTGGGAATAATCTTGTACTTCCAAAGTACTTTCAGTGACAAGCACTCCTTATCTTCTGTAAATATATTCTTACATCAGATATTCTGGAGACATTTGTGCTGTGTGAGGAGGCCCAAAATTATATTCATTCCTCACTGTCAAAGATATATTTTTGTCTTCATGAGGTAATATAGTGGACTGCCGTATACTTGTGGCTTAAAAGGGCATAATCAAATACAATTGAGAAGTAAACTATAAATTAGGTCATATTCAATATAATTAATCTGCCAATGGACAGGCACATGGCTTGATTATTATACTGTGTACTGATTCCAAAACTGGTTTTGTTTTTTAATTGAATTGGAGTCTCATAATCATTATACAGTACGAGCGTTTTGAATGTAGATTACGTTTCCGAGAGGTGAAAAATATTATTATTACAAAAACAAACCTGGGTAAGTCACCTGTGAACGGGAACTTCCTCAATATATCAGTAATTCAATATTATTTTGAAACAACCCTGATGTTGAAGTATGAAGAGGTCTTATGCTATGGGATTATTTGAAAAATACAAATTTCAATAACGGTCGCTGAAAAATACAGAAACAATATCCCCTCCCCCCATAAATGGGGACCTTGCGTCTCAAGTTGGTTGAATTGACGAGCTTCATCAAGCTCAAATCAAAAAGATAAAACTGAGAACGTATAATCAACAGTTCAGAAATAGTGCGTTGAAATCCCAATTCTCTACAGAAAGGTTCTCGTAGAAAAATACTAAGACAGCTTCCAAACACTTTTACTTTGTAACCCCTGTTTTTTTAGAGCCGTTCTACTCTGACCGTTAAAATCACTGAGCTTTCGTCACGTTGAAACGAACAAGAACATCTTACCGAATCGGAAACTAATGGTGCTTTTCACAACTCTTTCAAATGTTCTTTTTTCCCATCAAATATCAAACGCAGCTTACAGTTCCCAGATTAAAATCTATTCAATGGATACATCAAGGGTTTACTTCTAAATTCAAAGAAAAATAGTCAGGTTCTTCAATGATGACTTTCGAACCAATGGAATTCTTGAAATACACAGTACAATCCTTTTCAGAATCTCAAGAATCAAGAATCTTTTTTGAGAATGATCAGAAGTCAAAGAACTTTGTTATATGAGTCTTCGAGTATTGGAGTGTAATATGTGAAACCTAATCAATTCCGATTAAAGTAGTTTTCTGTTGCTGGAATGATATTGAAGCTCTTTGCTGCATCCAGAAAAATGGTTTACTTGTATCCAATAAAATTTTAGTTGATTCAAGTAAATTTTATTCAAAATTGATGAAAGTTTATTTGGATGAGATCAATTGTTCACTAATCCCACAAAAAATCCAGTACGTTCATATTTAAATCGAAATTCAATTGATTCGAACAAGGTTTAATCAATCCAAATGAATCCACAAACTTTCTCGGAGTGAATTCATTTTTCAACAGTACGATTCAACCAAATCATGAGTTGTTTCAATCTGTTTTATTGGGTATGGGAATAAGTTTCCGCCCTTTTTCAAGCAAAGTTGATTTTTATCCAAACAATCGATTATTATCATTATATGATGTTATTCAAAGTATGCACCATTGGAAGCGATCACTTTTGCCCATCTTTCAGGCAGCATACGGATTCCTCGGAGAAAAAAAGCAGGTTTTTTTAACTCGATCCATTCATTGAGCCATTTTTCCACACTTTAGTAAGAAGTAAACCGTTCTCCGGTAAGGGCTGATCGCATAGATCGAAATAGATGATAATCCGAAGGCGCAATGTCTGGGGAATACGGCGGGTGGGGCAAGATTTCCCAATTCACTCCTTCCAAATATTTTTTAACAGGTTGAGCAACATGTGGCCTAGCATTATCATGCAGCAAGATAAGTTTATCATGTCTACCGTCCCATTCCGGTCGTTTTTCTTTTAGAGCTCGATTCAAACGTATTAGCTGTAGTCTGTAACGATCGCCAGTGATTGTTTCTGACGGTGTGAGAAGTTCATAATAAATGACACCTTTCTGATTTCACCAGATGCACAACATAATCTTTGAAGCGTGGATATTTGTTTTCGGTGTCGATGGACCTGGTACACCTGGCAGCCCCCAACTCTTTCGACGCTTAGAATTATCGTAATAGATCCATTGTTCATCGCCAGGGACAATACGATGCAGAAAACTCTTTCTTTTCTGCCGTTCAAGAAGCATCTCGCACGTTACCAAACGTCTCTCGATATCTCTCTCCTTCGGTCGATGCGGCAACCAATTACCTGCTTTTTGGACCATTTCCATCTTGTGCAAGCGTTTGCCGACGGTCGACCTGTCAACACCCGACTCTTCAGACAACTCATCTAGGGTTCGACATGCATCTTCATTCAATAATTCTTCCAGTTCTACATCTTGGAATTTTTTCGGTGCCCCTCCGCGTTCTTTATCACTCACGTCAAAATCGCCACTTTGGAATCGTCGAAACCACTCTTCACAAGTTGTATTAGATGGAGCGTGATCACCGTAAATATTGCACAGTACACGATACGTTTCAGCGGCACTTTCCTCCGAAATAAAATAATGAAGCATAACTTCCCGCAAATGCTGTTTTGTCGGGACAAACGTTGTCAGTTTTGACACCAGATAAAAAATGATGTTTACGCTTGTAACAAATGTCAACTACCGCAATCGACATCTTACATATACACTCCCAAATCACAAGTATAGCACTTGAGTGGACTCAAAAATAGAAGGCGGAAACTTATTCCCATACCCAATAAAGTCACTAATTTTTCGAAGATTGAAAACTACGTCATCACGGTGTATTATTCATGTAACTCGAATGATTGAAAATATTCTCTCAAAGAATGGTGAATTCAACTCACAATTGTACAAAAATAATCGCAAATATGAACATATGAGGATTGAAATCGAGTTTTTTGCTATATCTACATCTGCTCTTTTTGACGGAAATAAAGTTACATAGAAACGTGGTGAATCTTGAAGTCTATCAGTCAACCTGCTACCATATGCGTGGAGATTGATTTGCATGAAAGTTTTTGTCATGAGAGATATTCCCCAGCTTTCATGCGCTCATGGATTATACATTACTTCTTCTCACTGCGTGAAACTTTGGCTTGGGAAATCATTTTCTGTCTCTCAGCAACTCTTGGGAATTATTCCATCGTATCTCAGATGGTTACGCAATGTTAGTCAAGCTTCATATTTATAATTCGCCGTCCAAATATGTTGCTGAAACATGCATTCATGATAGAAATCAAATCTCAGTTAGATTAATAGAGCTTTTTGCTTGAAACCTCAATAAATATGTACGATCATCACGCTCAGAATCAGGGATAAATTTTTTAAAGTTTCACTCACGTCATCGAGCTGTTTCCGATGATTTTTTTCCTGATCTGTATGTATCGAGAGAACATGACAGAGATAGATTGAAAATCATACTGCAAACGCGATGAAAGGGTCACAAAATAAAGGAAAAAAATGGTCAGCGCTATCAGTAATAATCGATAATGCTGAAGGACAAAAATGGTCGGTTGGCGTAACATATGGCATACACTATTACAAAGGACCAAGCTAACCGAAAATCGGATATTGTGAGTCAATTTACTTCTTTTCGAGACCCTTCCAGATCACTATAGCTTGAAGTAGATAAGAAGATGGCGTTCGATAAGAATAATCGAATATACAATACTGAGATAAAGTGTATCCCCTATAAATGTCAATTGCAGTAACTCTTGTACGGTTTCACCAATTTTTCATGTCGTTCTTGTTTGGGTAACGTGAACTATAAACGTAATATTACCTTCCATCAAGTAATTTTTAGTAATCGTATTATCAATTTGATTGTTTATTCCCTCATAATCCTGAATGTACAAATGCACAGATAAACATCATTGATTTCAATCAAGAATTGAAGCAAACAATAAAAGTGCAAAAAAATTGAATTTGTTCCTCAACCGCTAACGCCGAGGCTGCATGGCTCTATTTCAAAAGAACTGATACCACAATTGAAAATTTTGCATATGAAATAAAATTGAATTTTAATCTCCATTCATAGAAGAATAAGATACGCTGAAATACACTTCCAAAAGTATTGATTTTATATAGAACAAAGAATTTAGGAAGTTCATGCATCTTTCATTATATAACTTTCTTTCCAAGGCTAATAGTGGAAATCATTCAGAATAGAAAGCAGCTGTCATGGGGATCTTTCAGTGCCCTCGGCTGACAAATCCTAAAAGTACTTATTGAAACGTGAGAAATTTTCGACTTTAAATTATTCACATCGCTGACGGAAATTCAACCACCCACATATGCTTTTCTCTCGCAAATAAAAGTGTTTATTGGAACATATTGAAACCGACGGTTTATCTTTAATGTGATAATTTGAAACCAAATAAGTTAACTGTATTAAATTAACTTTGCAAAATATTCTCTTTTTCGAGGAATTTTATCCACTTTTCTGTTCTTGAATTCAATTTCCTGCCACTTTGAACACACATTCAACTCAGAGTAATGAAATTCCTCCAATTACCTGAGAACAGTCTCACAATGCAGGAAAATCATGATTTCAAACTAAGTAATTTTGATTTCGTAAGTTTAATATCGTGAGTGGTAAATACAAGTAGACGGAAGAAGGGCTTATCAATATTCATTTATCGCAATCGAATGTAAACGTATTTACGCATCAATCGATTGAATTCGATAGATGAATAAACATATAGGAGTAATATGGAAACCAAAAGAAAATATCGATTAATATATGCATTTCGAAATTTCCATGTTTCCCAATTTATATGCGACACCACCTTCCGATTCGTTTTATTTCAATAAGTCTCTTTGATCCGAATCATGAAGCAGGAAAAACGTATGGGTTCGAATATGCAAATCAGGGTGCACCGGTCCTTCAGCTGTTCTATCGCACGTGTGGGTACTGAATATTGGAAAAGAAGGCATTGGTAGGTGGCAGATTGCTGAATGTTAAAAAGCGTCGAGCGTTACAGAGGATCGTTTTATGACAAAACAGAGAGGAAGAAAATCAGAAGAAAAGTGGAAGGAAACTGCTCATTCTTTGGCATCTAGGGTGGATTTTATTGGACGGTCCGAACGCAATATTCGATGAACTCTCAGATGCTGAACTACGTATATTATCTTTTCAACATCTATCGTTTATCGATTTGTTTCTGCTCTTAAAAACTGGTGGACAGGAGAGTTCTTTTTTCACGCAGTAATGCATTTTATATTCCGGTTTAACATTTTCAGGTAAAAAGTGGACCTGGTACTTCAAGAATATTATCATTAATCAAGGACAATACGATGATAGTGGAATTTTATGGAAGACTGGAAAAATGCTTCTGTTCATCACTCTTTGTTGTGAATATAAAAAATTTTATATGATAGTAAAAATCACTCTATACCAGTACAATCGGGACACGTGAATACTCGATGTTGAAGGTGAATTTCATATCTTAGATGGCAATTCAACCTTGTTCTAATTAGGGCTTCGCACGAGACTAGTTAGAAAATAGTTACCAATAATGATGAAGATAATTTGAGAGTACAAATAGAATCCATGGAATGGGGTGGAACTTTGATCATTCGAACAGAATCAGCAGAGATATATACCGAAATTTGCACCGAGACCGATACCGAGACTTGTTCCGAGACTGAAAGGATATCTTCGCTATCCTCTGCGATGAAATCGGAATTCCATGTGATTTTGTTTTGACTCCGTTCAAAATGTTCATGTCTCAAACTTTTAGAACAATAAATATAGATCATTTTCCAATTCAAGACGAGAATCTCGCGCGAAGCCCTAGTTTCAATGTTGTCAGCAAGCTTGTGACAAAATTGGCATAAGCTTTCTAGCTGACACGCGACAAAGGCACAAGCTTAAAAAAACCCTTGTAGCAGAGTTTTAGCAGCCTTACACTGACAAGATTGTCAGTAACGAGTCAAAAACAATCTAATGACAAGTCTGACAAGCTCATATGTTATCTGAGATCGCTTGTAGAGTACAAAAGCGTGAATAAAAAAAGAAATTTTAGAGCTCATGTGGACCAATTTTTCCAAGCATGAAGAATCGCAGTTACTTGCGTTGTTGGATCAATTGTAATTGATATCCTCTTTCATTCGAAACATACTTCAGACAAATTTGAGAAGAAATATCAAAACAGCAGTTTTGTGGGCCTCAAAATCATTGAGAATGATATTGATCCTCAAATAGTATGACAAATGACACTTGATAGTTGAGTTCAAGAGAAACATGGATTTGTGAATCATTTCCTTCGATTTATCAAATTCACATCACAATACACTTTTAATTCCAACAAATTACCATATCGTCGACTCTTTTCTGAATTTCCAGATAGTTATAAGCGGTAATGTCATACATACGAAATTTATGTATAATCAAACAAATATGTATTTGTACATGAATGAGAAAAGGGAGGCAAGTTGGGAGAAATGGAGTCACCGAACAATCGGGGGAGTAAATAACACGAACGGTTCGACGCTGAATCAAATCTGCTTACATTAGTGGACCCATTGTCACGGGTAATTGCGATCGAACCAGCACACACTGTTTGCACGTATATGTATTGTAAATGTGTATAGAGCGTGGTTTCAGCATGGGGGAGTATACGGAGCATATTATACGTGTATTACAGAGGTGCCGAACGCATAATGCAAGAACATGACGTACATCGTGCTGGATCGACCGAGCGTTGAAGACGTAATCTTATATCGGAACCCCATTCAGGATTTCTCGATGACGAATCTCGTTGGTGAGTGCAGAGCAAGATATTGGATTTGAATCACATCTTTAGGAGAATAGCCTCCAAGTCTGAACTTTATTCGCACTACTTTCTTTCAAATTATCCCATATACAAATTTTTAGGTTCCGCCAGTGCTGACAATAGAATATAGCTTGGCGCAATGTTGCATCGATATCGGTGTTCAACAAGTTTCGGTTGTCAGCCTACCATTGATTCACAATTCCGCCAGGCTTGGTACTTGCTAGGCCCATCCTTGATCCAACATTGGCTGGGCGATAGATTTCATTGAAAGTAAGAATAATTTGAAACGTGGTTGAATATTGCCACAAACTTTGCTCTAGTCTGGAGCATATAGCATAACTCAAGATTGGCATGCTCCTTAATTTCAATTTTCGATGGCTGAATTGCTACCTAAGTTACCGGTCGAGTGTTTTTCGCGAGTTGTGAGAGATGAGAAAAAAAACGTACATCAACGGCAGTCTTTTCATCAAAGAAGCATTATAATATACACATAATGAGTTTGGATTGTTGATACGTGTCTCGATTGTTCTCCACTTATTTGTGAATTTATGATCGTGTGGTTGTAAATATTTTATTCCCGAATCAATTCATTATTAGATAGAATCGATTTTAATCAATTCGATAAACATAAATCACGAATAATGCAAATAGGATTTAAAAAAAAAATTCCAATTGGATTGACAAAACTTGGCACGAGGTTTTTGAATACTGATATTTTATATTTTCTTCCAACACTCTCGATACTTTATCACAATGATTGTTCGATATGTACATTTTTGAGAAGGAAATAATCAAGAACATTTGTCACAAATGTATAATCACGTTCGTATCCACATAATATATGTTGAAGAAATTATTCTGATCTAACTGGAAAATGATTCAAGAAAGGACGGAGAGTATATAAGACTCAAATCATTCTCTGGGAGAAGAGTCAATCGTTCTTTGTCACAGGTTACCCCAGAGGGCTCCTACTGCTGATCCATATTGTGTATACTTCTCATGACAAACTTCAGCGATAAGAAACACCGAGTTGTTTACAGATAAATGAGGAAAACCCAATCCCACAAATAACATATACTGGATATTGTGAAATGCGCATACTTTTTATATATTTTTGACAGTGTCATCATTCGCGCAACATTGATGAACAAATTTTTCGATTTTTTGCCAATGATGGTCTATTTCATTGCCATTTCTGCACCAATGATGAGGCTCCATTGGAAAAAAACATTGAGTGTTGCGTCATGCTTGGTTGCTAAGCTTCAGCTATACTTCTACATCTACATTACGCTATGCTAGCGCCAATCGTGAATTCCTGTACGGGTGATTCGATTATAAATTGAGGGAAAAGGAATATAGTCATAGCAATTATACTTGTTTGATCGAGGATTTACGTTTGCAGTGACTCGAAATCTACTCATGATAATCAGGAAAAGTAAACAAAATCATATAAATCTGGTTGAGGCAATTACATAAAATGGTCAAAGCCAAAACCAAGTACGTTCTCTGGTTATGGGAACAAGATTCTTATCTGAGTGTAGCCACAAAGAATGCATGTTTGAGAGTGTTTCAACAATTGAAATATATGATCGAGAGCTGGTCCTGGTAAGGAAATAAGTCTATTGAAATTCAATGCAAACTTTGCAATGGTAAATCACCATTCGAATCTATTGAATTTCCATTGAATCTCATCAATTTCATCAGTTCCAGTGAGCTTCAACGGGTTTGAGCAAGTTGGAATCGTCATCCACCGTTGGCCAATTTATATCAAATCTCATTGATCAATGGCATTCAATAAATTTTTTGAACCAGGGGACCCAGATGGTTTCTTTTTACTCAAGTCGAACCTCAACACTGATTTAGAGGATGTATTTTTCATTCTGGAATACCAAATATGTACTGAGGTACAGCTATTATAAATTGAGATTTATTGTAAATATGCCACTCGACGAAAATTGAGAGCGCATTGAGAAGAAAGTTATTGACTATCGGTCTTCTTTCCTTAGAAAAAACAAGTATGCAAGAAGTACAAGAACATACACATATTCAACACTGTGTTAGAGAATAAGGGGGTGTGTTTGATTTCTTCGGTGACTGCAAAATATGAGAAAGATTGATTGAATTGATGATCATAATCATACAGTTGATTTGTTCCAGGAAAAATTTCGACTTCTCTCATAAAAACTCTTCAACTTGTAGTGCTTTTATGGGAAAAATTGCATATATTCTAATCACTGCTGATCATTTCGAGTTCCTTGCTTCTCCAAATACGGTTTTGTGTGACAGTCTCAACATATCATAAATTGTACAATGATATTGTCTCCGTGTATAAATGCTCTGAAACGCATTCTTCGTATACATCAATATTTAGGATGGAGAATTTTTGAATACGTTGAAATAACTCACCTGAAGTATTGAACATTGATCAATTGAAGATAAGATCACATCCCACTTGAGTATCTGAGAGTAGTATTCGGAGTTGATAATTTATGTTGATGAGATTCTTCGATTCGAACTGCATAATTGGGAACTTGTAACAAAACCCCTCTTATAGAGTGCCAACAGGACCTAATGAATTGCCTTATGTCAAATTTTCATTCAAGGATCCCATTACAGATTGCATTTCGTGCATTCGCCATAGAAGTTAGCGATCAAATCAGCCCTGATCGTCTATACCAACAGCTTTGTACTTGATCTCGTTTTCAGTCATGTAGATGTGTCACACTCCTTTGTCGATTGACGTTGGCGAATTTACTTGTACGCATGTGAAGGCGTATTGCACTATGAGAGAAATTCAATTAGAATACGATCACTTCTCACGAATTTCAAACGAGACTTATCCACCTTGAAATACAATCGGCTAATGGAAAAGGGAAACGAAATGAAAATAAGATTGCGAGTGAATTGAAATAGAGGTTTCGTCTACCTATCTCAGTTTTTCAATCTTTTTGCAGGAGCGATTCGTTTCCCACGCATATATGTGGTACCAAACCAACCTGGAACTTCAAATTTGATTTCCTTGATACGTAAATCTTTATTCTATTCGTAACCAAATTGGGTTCTGGTTTTATATAATATTTTCATTTAATTCGAAAGATTTTAGAATCAATTACGTGCTGCTCAATGCTTTATCAGACGATGAGAAACCTTTATTCTTCGTGTATTATCAGACGGAACACGATTTAGAATTATTGGAACAGAAAGCGATGGTGTAGTTTCGTAAAAGAAGAAGGCAAAGAAGGTATGCTTCGTTGGCAGTTGAACGTGAAAAGTCTGAGAAAGTGGTGCAAGATCTCAATGTTCGATTAAGAGGTTCGATTTAAGACCAGGGTGAGCTTGAATGAAACTTTCTGCTCGGTCAGATCTGGAATGGAAGTCGCCGAGAGCATAGCTGATGGTGATTGGAAACTTCGAGATGCATGAATCCACGCACATAGTTTGGAATAAAATAAGCAGAATAGAATATCGTACGTGAATCATTCGAGAAATCATGTCTATGTCTTTTATGTTGATATTTATGTGCTTTATAAATTTCAATGGTTTTTCATATTCAATATTTATTTTGATTTTCATACAAAAGTTTGGAAGCATTTGGCATGCATATTTTTGTATCGAATCTTCTACACTTCCATCAAAATTTGAACACAATATTATCTTGAAATGATTTTGAACACAAAATTGATTTCTCATAAAATCTCTGTGGTGAGTTCAATTTATAAAATTGACGTGTTACTTGTTTTTGTGTATAAAATTGACAAAATTTTTAAACAAGGTGTACTTATTCTCATAACTTCTGTGAATTTTAAGAATATCTCGCGATGGGAAGATCTTTAAAGGTGTCATTAAAAGGATTTTGAATCACCCGTGTGATTTTTCATGCAGAAACACATTCGTTTCAATCAATACAGAAGTTCGGAATTCTAAAACTGTTCAAGCTATTATCTAAATGCAGAGTGAAATATGTCTTGTGAAAGTATTTTTAATGAATATTGAATGTAATGTGTTGGAGTGTTCGGACAGAAATGGAATGCAAAATTTATCCATAAATATTACTTAGATAAGGCTTACAAAAAGCTCCCCATTCCATATGTTTGAGGTTTGAATGGTTGATTGAAATGACTCGTATAAAAATTCCTCGGTTCTGCCAAAGCTGATAACAAAATATAGTTTGGTACGAGGCTGGTTGCCAAGTTTTGCCCATTTATGTGGAGAAAATGTTGATCGACGTATGATAAATCGCTGTAACAACATCGGTACTTAATGTATTGGTTTTGTCAGCTCACAGTTGGTTAGGCATTTGTTCAAGCCTGGGATAATTTCTTGTCAATACTCAGTCTAACGAAGACTGGATATAAATCATCAAGACTAAACACAATTGAAAACATTGGTCAGTTGAATGAGGATTATTGAAGAATTGTGGTATATGTCTCGTTTTGAGATAAGCTTTGTCTAAAATGTATCTCTTCCGCCTTTTTTAAGTAACTAAAAGACGTCCTTTTTATATATAAAAGGAATGGAAAAATATCTTGTAGATATTCAAAAGATGTCTTGTATGGATTTATTTTGAATTTGATACATTCAAAATTGTTGAGTACTCAGTCATTGAATTTCTTCTAATTAATTGATCGTTGTTACTATCAACAATTCGAATTTAGATTCAGCAGTTGTTTTCGGTGACAGTACATAACCCTCGGTGGTTCTGTTTTGGTAACCAGTAATCCCTTTGAGGGTCGTAGACTTCCAACACAGATCATATTCAGCGTATCAAATACGGTGAATCGATACAATGTCATCCCACATCCCACCAGCGGTTAGCAACAAAACTTTCTGAATTATGAAGTTAAAGTGAAAACGTCATTTTATATGGCTGAAAAATATACGATGTGAACTTCTTGTCTGTAGATTCTGTCATACATACGTGATCACTGCCGATTTATTGTTTCCGAAACAAGAAACTAGCGACCTAAGAAATAAATTGAAACGATTCGTAACAGTTTCCACCAAACGATGATATGAAGATAGATATGGTGTCTGTATGAGCAATCTACTGGATGATTCTTTATATTCCAAGTAAATAATTCTTTATCAGCTCAATTTCAGAAACATTTTCGAACGAATCATATCTCTAACAGGGGATTCGTCTTCGGGACGTTTTCAGAGGATTCTGAAAACGTTCTGTGCGTTTGGTCACGTCCCATTAACATCCCAGTGACATCCACCACTGTCTAGGATGTGTATAGACTTGAGAAGGAGAGTGAGAAGACGTTTTTCATATCAAAAACAAGGAAATTTTCTAAGAAAATTGTTTATGGTACGAGCTTTTACTATAACAAAAACACAGGGGATGCTTCCGACTGCAGGCAGGGGCTAGAATACTGGGTTCCCATTGACTGAATCATGGCCCCTGGGGCCAAGACCTCTCGCAATCGGGAGCATCCAGGGATTGAATGAGACGACTGTAATCGAATACCGTCAACTGGGGAAGTAGAGGGTCCTAGAGTTACCCCAGTTGATGGTACTGTCAATGATATGGGAAAAGATAAGAATGACTTATTATTGATTCATAATGAATACAAATTTGAAATAAATAATGAACTACATAGCTGGAATTGCACCCTGCCTAAGACTTTCAATTTCCTAATGATTTCTGAAGGCTGAACAATACAATTGTAAAATTTTTTGACGTTTGGATATTACAATTTTACAATTTTATCTTTTAGCCTTCAGAAATCATTGGGAAATTCAAAGCTAGAACTTCGAAAGGTAGAACTTCGATGTCAGATTTTGACATGACAATGTTACTGCACACCGATGCAATAGTACGTACGTGTCTTCACATGTCTGTAACGTTGCGTCTGTATAAGTATTGATTTTGTGTCAAATATGGCATCACTGCGGTAGGAAGCAATCTTAGCTTTGTAGTATATTATTATTCATCTCAATTATGTAATCACTATGCACTCTCTAAGAACAGTGTGTGCAAAATTTGAATTCTCATTCCTCCCCATTTTAATCCTCGAGTATCCTCGAAGAAAGATTTTTTTTTATTGAAAAAGACCTAGCGAAGGTAGAAGTTCTATGGTTGGGAATGACTGGAGAGGCCAGGACTATTCCAAGATATTTCCAAGATTCGAAGCACTTCAAATTATTCACAAACTTTCAATCCGAAGTTGTACGGAGAAAAAGTGATTCACCGTGACAGCAATTCATTTCTGTACTCTATCATTCTGTCAGCTCCTCTTGGAATAATTGCAACAATTGGTATAAATTGAAATTATACAATTCTCATATAAATAATACAAATATCTCGATGATGTCGTGCTATATGACAAGATTCTATTATTTTTTCATGTCAGGTCAGAATTGAGTAAATCGCAGATTTATATGTCAGCGATAACAAATTTGATCTTGGAATGGAATTTTAATAGAAAGTTCGAAACGCTTGCGTGCTCTCATTTCCAATTTTATTGGCTCCATGGCATTAATAGTCACACTCTAATACGATTTTCACACATAATTTCGTGTGAACTGCGAAAATGGTATTTAGACTGTGTCGATCAATTTACATAAACGTTATATAATTGTGAATTACCATTATCATTCTATAGGATGACTCCCACAGTTGTTAGTTCTGATACAAATGATAGGCCTTTTATTGAAAATTAACAGAGGAATCACAAGTGAGTCGAATGTGAACCCAGCATAACATGATACCATTAAATCAAGTCTGATTATTTTTTGCAAATGCGATGTTCATAATACTTATAAATTATGGATATTGCACATCAAGAAACAGTCAATAAATGTTCTCAAAGGGCCAATGATTGTAGTGCTCACCTTAGTTGAGATAGCAACTCGTGCATTGTTGATATGAATTGGTTTTCGTTCGTTTCTAGACACAAACAAGGAAATTGCGTATTTCATGTTGTGGACTTGACTGATCGTGTTGAACAGCCAGTACGCAATATCCGGAATACTTTGGAATCAAGTTTGGTACCTTAGGAAGTTAGTTGTAATTACGCGCGATTGTCAACACAGTTTCTATTCTATTTGTGAAATGGTTTGTACGCGTTGAGATACTGTTTGTGATTACGGACAAAGTACATTTCAAGGTAATATAATACGTGGATTACTGGTAGATCGGTAGATGAATTATATTACTGTGCTAACTATATTTTTGATTCCACTGCTTTGATAAATTGACCATTCAGAAACATTAATTCCAAGCTAATATATCCCTCATAGTTTTCGGTTTTTCGTATGATACGCTAAGAGCAAAAGTGACACCAAATTGTTGTCAAACAAAAACAGGACAACAACTTTTGAGAGCAAGGGTAGGACGTCAAAAGTTTCGAACAAAAGTGTAAAATACATGAAGCAACCACAGAAATCTCCGGGCAAAAATGAAACACTTGAAAGCTCACGCAAGAACGAACCAGCGCATAAATACAAAATTATGTTGTGCGTTGGTTCGTTTTTGCTCGAGCTTTCTGATGTTTCATTTATGCCCGGAGATTCCTGTGGTTGCTTTTTTGTTCCGAATTGTGGGTGTATCGTATTCGCTCGGAACTTTTGAAGCCCCATTCTTGCCCTCAAAAGTTCCTGTTCTATTTTTATTTGACAATTTGAGTGTCACTTTTGCTCTTAACGTATCATATATAATTCATACAAAATTCAACATCTACACTGGGTAAAAAGTCCGACGAATGTGGTTGTATCTTACTTCAAAACGTGACTGACATTCAGTCTTCTCCATTGTGTCGGCATTTTTTTTTCGGTGCTGACTTTCATCAGAACAGGGCTAGTTTTGGTTGCATCTTGAGCTCAGCTCATTTTCAGGATGGAAGTGAGTTTTACTTTTTACCGTGCAGCATAAATACGGGATGTTAGATACTTTATTAATCGATCATTCGTTGCATTTATCTATTCTTCCTTGTATTTGCTGTATTTTAAATTATTTGATCCGCATCATTGCAGCACAGTCTCAATTTCACCTTATCATTGATGATGTGATTTGATGAACACGAAAACATGATGAACGAACAACGATATATGGATAAGACTGTACATGGAGAGAAATTTAGAGTTGAATTCACTAATGGTACTTTGTAACAGAAGAACTATGACGAGACAACAGAAGGCTGATCAAATTTACAATTTTTTACAGTAAATCCCATTAGAAGTTCATTCTGTTCCTTGGTCGCAATAATCTCATAGTAAATTTGACTACAAATTTTTTTCCGTCTAGTAAACAATTTGTTAGTCAAATTCGTCTCAGTCTATGCACCCTGGTTGAAAACTCTTCCCATACTTATTAATTCTTGTTGAATAGACGAGCTTTCGATTTAAACAATTTGCAATTCTTATTAACTGGTCACAGTTGAAATTCTTTATTTTTCATTGAAATTATTACGATTTTTTAACCAGGGCAGTAACATTTGATGACTCTTATCAATTTCCAGCGCAAGAATCAATAGTTGTAATATATGTTGAATAAATGATTGATAGTATATCATAGATACATCTCGTATCCGATTCAAAGTACATCAGATACGTTCAATGAGAACTGAACTCCATTGAATGTGTAAACTTCAAACAAACCTAATGTCAAATGTGAATAATTTATTTGTGGAAAAACTTTGGCCTTCGGAGACCTCCTGTTTTAATTTTCTTCCTTCTCCACGTTGAATACCGTGCGAATGTGAAATGTAAAAAGAGTCAGAACACGTAGGTATGTATCTAGATTCTTTGTGCGGTCTCTCTTTGCCAGAATCATGAGAAGGGACTTTGATAGAATCTATTTTGTGTGAAACATGTTGAATCGTGGTGTATTGCTGCACAGTACAAAGCATTTGCGGTATAGCCTGAATGCCCGTAGAACCGTTCTTGAACGTTTGAGCTCCCTCTGTTGCGCAAGTCTCTACTATGAAAATATAACAATCTTTCTATGAGATCTCGTATTTTCCGTGTTTCGGTTTCCTTGAAGAGATCACTGTTCAGGTATTTAATTGAATGGCCAAAAGTTATATAGAACTAACTCGGCATAATTGTATCAATACCGCAAAGAGAACTGCATTCATACGATTCTTGGTCATGGTAATTACACAGGAAGTATTCGGAATCAGAATTTTGTTTGGATAAGAATTATTTCGATGCCCAGCATACATATACATACAATATATATGCATATATTATATACGTGTAAATAAACTTATAATCCCTGTGTTCGAATATTCTATTTTATAGCAACTACACTGAGAGCCCAATTTCTCAAACTGGAAGGGAATTTATTTACCCTCACTCTGATGAATCTTATTTCCAATGGAAAAAATGATTCATTCCAATGAGAAAATTTTTCATTGAATCAAAATTATATTCTTCGAATTCAAGAAGGATTATATTTCTGTTTCAATCTGATAAAAACTTCTTACATTGAACTGAATTTTGTTCCATTGAAAAAAAGATTTATGAGAATTAGGGCAAAGAAAATTTCCTTTCAATCTAAGAAATTGGGTTCTCAGTGTGGTTCATTCTTGATAGCAGAGTGATTCCTCATGTAAGTTAATCATGTTTTACATATCATATGAGTGTATAAATAATTGTATTAAGATGAGATTTCATCTTGTGATTGTTGACATTTATACACCGAGAGGAATTTATATTTGAATTTATTTGAATTGACTAAACTTTATTTCAATCAATTAAATTTCTATTTAAATGAAATTTATTCCATCAAAATAAATTTTAATTCATCTCGAATAAAATTCACTTGAATCGAGTGAAATTTTATTGGATGTAATGAAATGTCTAGTAGGTTCACATTCAAGTAAACTATTTTTCTGGGTTTAACAACAGTTCTCTGCATACAATTTTAAATTGACCCAGATGTGTGGGACTTGCATGGAAAACCACTTTGTTATTGATCAAGTCTGCTCTGTTACTTTGTTAAAAATATAGTGATAAATCAACACTATTCTGCTCTCTAAATCTGAATCAGTGGAATTTCACTGGATTGCAGTGATAAGTATACCACTGCGAATCAGTGAGTATTCACTGATTTTCACAGTGGAATACGACTAATTGTAATCAGTGAAAAGAACATCCAACTGCAGAATCAGCGACTATTCACTGATTATGCAGTGGGATTCAACTGATTGAAATTAGTGGTATCCTTATAACTGCGGAATCAGTCGAATTCCACTGATTCAGATTTAGAGAGTGAGGTTTGTTGTAGAATTAAATAAATCCTAAGTAGTTTCCTAAAACTTGCCACCATATTATCGATATTTAAATATTAATCGTTGCAATAAAATATTTTAGAACAGAGAAAAGTTAATCCACACTGAATTTTCAATCAACCCGTACACAAGCATACACAAGTGCACTTGGAGCGAAATTTCCACTCTCAATGCACCAAGAAAATGTTATGCTTGTTCTCAGCGTAGTAAGCTTCATTCAAGCGTAATTAATTCTTTCTATTCCCCCAAACATATTGCACTCACTTCAAATATATTTCATGCTAGAATCAAACAAATTTGTTCACACTGTAAAAAAGGATATATTAATCTTCGCTCAAACACGATATTCTTTATTTTGAATGTTCTTTTTAAGTTCAACTTTAGCTTGAAATTGTTTTCATATCAAGTTTAATAGTATTTTTGAATCAATCTTAGATATCATTGAAATGAAATTCAGGGATGCTCTTACGTTCAGAAAAAAATACCACAAATACTATTGTTTCCATCATCAAAGTCTTAATATACTTGACATTTGCGTGTTATTACAATTAGAAGTACACGGAGAAAAAAGATCATGGAATGATCGCTAGGAAAGATAGTAAACTGGTGACAACTATGAATTTCTGTGCACAGTCGCTAACAGAGACGAGTAATGATTCCTATTTTGGTATACCATATTGTATTTTAATATACCAAAATAGGAACCATTACTCGTCCCTGTTAGCGTTTGTGCCCAGAAATTCGTAGTTGTCACCAGTTTACTATCTTTTTTAGCGATCATTCCATGATCTTTTTTCTCCGTGTAGTCATTTTTCGAAACAATATAGTGGAATTAAATGATATATGAAAACACGCACCTTTCAATTGTAATCATCACATCAACATGAAGTATATTCCGGGATGAATGATAAAAACAACTTTGATTGGTATATTTTTATCCATTTGTGAAAGAATAGTTGAGAAAGAATTTAGTTGAATTCCGTGGATTTGACATTATGTCGCACTCTAAACTCTTTCCGAAGCCATATGCTGCCTGGAGTGTAGGCTTAATATACACCCCAAATAAGGAAAATTGGTTGTAAGAAGTGCGTCGTGAATACGTAAGAATTTTTCAAGAACTCTTTGAGAACTGAAGAGTTCCCACAGAGTTCTCGAAGAAGTCTTTCGCGAATTCTTTGCTGTCAACACCGAACGGATTACATCCATTTTGCCTTCCTTTTTCTCAAGTAGCGATCCCCATGCAACACTTTTCTCACGTCCCCCCTCGCGCGTCATCTGTTATGTTTATTTCATAGGTCAAGCACAACGTACGTTTGAACTAAATGTAACATTCTTGAGAAGAACGTAATTAATCTTCAAACGTGAAAATAAGAATAACGTCACCTTGGTGAAAATGAGAGCGAGAAGAAAGAGTAAACGAAGCGTACGCTGAAGGGTAATAGAAACGTTAATGGAAAGTATACGAAGCTTTAATGGAAAGGATACAAAGAGTGTGTGAAACGGGAATTGAAACAAAGAGAGCCCGAAAAATTCAAGAAATCTAGACAAAAAAAATTGAACCCTGTGGTGAGAACCAAACCGGTGACTTTAACTATGGTAGGGTCTTATCCACTGAGCCATGGATCGTCGTTGACATCGACTGCTGAAAGATGTTATTTGAAGTCAGAATAGGTATGACTCGCATACGCTCCATATAACCTACCATTACGTTACATGAAGCATATGCGAAACGGGATCGGAAGTTTATGAAACGTATGCAGAACGTATGATTTGATGACTTTCCAGCAAGCGGGTCCAGAAAGAGGGAGTTGAGGGGAGGGAGGAGGTATCATACGCTCCAGAAAGAGGGAGTTGAAACGTTTTTCGCTTCGTATACGTTTCCTTCTCGCTTTGTGTATACGCTTCATTTTCACCAGGGTAACTTGTGTTGCGCTTAATAGTTTTAAATCAAATATCGTTTCTCATAGAATATTCTATGCTGAATTTAAGAGTATATACACGGTGAAGAGAAAAACTTGATTTCAGTTAAAATATCAGCTGAATTTAAGATGCAGCCGAAAGAAGACTCATCAGACTTGAAGTCAACTACTGGAAAACCTTCTCAAACTCAAACAAGAATACAGCTTACATTGATCCCTATTGAACTGAAATTAAAACTGATTTTGAACTGAAATTCGAAGCGAATTGTTCCTGATAAATGGGTTCGTCCATTGTTTTTTGCTTTGTTTTTCTCAACATAGCGTTACTTAACGACGATGAGGAAGTTGTTTGTGTTTATTCGGAGAATGCAAAATGAAAGTTCCCTGTTGTGTGAATTTATTCACTTCACTTGTTGACTATTCAATTATATCATGATCGTAGTTTTTGAAGATTGAACATCTTTAACCCTCATCGGGAGATTCGAACCCACATTGTTGCTGGAATAACCTGTCCTAGTCCTTTGCGTTTAACCACTTCGCCACGGTACCGTTTCGATCGACGCATGTGATAAATAATTTCATAATAGTATAATTTGATGGTATGTGGAGTGGGGAGTCGAAGATAAATTTGGGAAACATTTCACGGGAACTGAGAATTAGTGAAAATGTGAATACCCCCGAAAGTTTGAATTAATTCCAATTTGTGTTGTAATGTTGAAATGAAAGTGTCGACATAAAAAATCCATTGACAGTGCGGGAAATCCAATAACAAGCTTTTACGAAAGTGATATTACAAACTGCTACCGAATTTGTTGGACACCTTGAATAATGAATAAAAAACCTGAAATAATTTGACTGAATTGAAACTGTCATTAATTATATGCAAATATATATGTGTACGTATAAACAATTGTAACACTGAAAATGAAAGAATTCTAATCTTATTTTCAGATATTTTTTACTGAATTATCCATCAAACTCTACATGGCTGCGTATAAGTTATGCATTGCTGATAATCAGCATATTATCCGGTTTAATTGAATTTAATACGGCCATAACTGTTTTTCATCCCATATTACGGCTGAAATCGTAACATTGCTGATTTTGAGCCTCATCTGAAAATCAGTCGATCATGGAATTGAGATTTACTTTTTACTGTGTATATCTCTTGATTTTGTTCTGAAGATATTTTATATTTATTTTGCAACTAGCATCGTTTTAAAATGAGTATAGTAGAGTGAAGATAAGTATTTTTGGGATTTCTAACTGTTAAGCATAATCTCACGCTGTTTTCAAGCTTATCGTTTTCTGGGTGTGGAGTGGCGGTATTTTCACTCTCCGACAGTGGATTCTCACTCCAAGAAGTTCAGGAAGTACGTAAGACTGATGTTAATGTCACATCTTGTGTGCACTAGAAGATTTTCGAAAAAATCACACGAATAATAGTTTCCAATAATAGTTACCCCATCTGTTTGGATAGACAATCTCATTCGTAATTCAAAAGAAATGTCAGCTAAAGATTCTTCAGGATTCTTTTTGAATTCCCTCATCCCTCATGAGCGTTCATGATCCACTCGACCAATTGATATTTGGAAATATCTAGAGATATATTCAAATTCTGGTGTTTCATCCAGTTTTATACAACCTCGAAAGATATTTTCCAGATGTCCAAAAATCTGTCGGATCCTTTGAAAAACAGAATATCACAAGAAGCTGAAAGAAATCTTTTATGTAGATAAAATGTTTCAGATATCTGAATCATAAATCTTGAAGAGAATACATAAACTTATTCCACACATATCTCAAAATATTTCAAGACATAAATTCTCATGTGAAAGGGGCATCCACGGTACAAAGTGCGTCAGAGAAAAATTGAAGGGAGCAGGGGTTCTCAGGAATTCACCGTGTATGCATACATTTTGAAAGGAGAGAAGAAATTCTATAGAAGTGCTTGAGTTATTGGGATTGGAAGAGATATTCATTTCTTCGTGCTGCATAGTGGCCATTTTATAAATGTCCTTTAATCTCTCTATTCCACTGGTAGAGGAAGAGACAATCAGGATCGATAAATGGTTATCCAGCAGTATGTGAGATTAATGATTCGAAGCAAAAACAATTGGATCATCGATGCCCTCCCTAATTTCCTAAACACTGTTTGGATTTGTATTACAGGAAGAAAAAGTCAGGAAGAAAATTTTTTTTTGACAAAGAGTTTGCGGTTGAGAAAAATGGAAAAAATCTCATATAAATTCATACGTTTCATAAAATCTGATGAACGGGTATCCAAATATCGCTGTAGAAGTTGTTCAATAAGAATATGTGAGATTCTATAGCGACATTTCACCAACTGTGAGATTTTTTCAGCGGGATGTGGTATCCAGTATCCAAATGTCTCTTGCTGACTTACTATTCGACTGCCTCGATATTTTTCGATGAAAACACTATTGACTGTGACAAAGTACGTGAATGTGCGTATGTGGTTGAAAATTTTCATGAACCATGAAAATATACATACAGGATATAAGTATAGTATGTATTGAACCTTCATAATCTTTCAAAAACATCTCAAGGACATTTTGTTCTATTGGAATTACACTTTGGTAATATGTTAACACTCATTTCCCAATTTTTATTCTGTATTTTGACTAACTATAATAATCGATCCATCAGATAGAGTTTATAGGCGAAGTTATTTGAAGGAATAAGTTTACGTTAATTTCTAGAATCACGGATGACCGACATTGTAGAAACTCACGTGATGGTTCCAATCCGTTGCTTGGAAAACAAAATCCTCCAATAAAATGATCGTGCAGCGATGGGCAAGTATGGCGACTAACCTAAATCTTGATGCGATCAGGAAGAAACCAGCTATAAAAGAGACAGCGTTATCACATGATACCATTCGTTCCATTCTACTCCTCTTCGACTGACTTTGTACTACTGATTTACTGTTTCCCTATCGCATTCTTGTATTGAATTTGATGATATTTTCACTTACTTCTTGTACTGATGACTGCTGTATATATTTTTTTTCCACAGGAAAATTATTAAAATAAAGTATTATTCAAACTATATTGTAAACTATTGAAGTATTACTTCATAAATGTCAATCGTATTAGAGGACCACACAGTGGCGGATTTGGAAATGCTCCACCTCTCTTCATTCGACATGTAATAAAGTAACATACCACAAGCAGTGCTTTGTCACATGTCGATTGAAGAGAGGTAGAGTATTTCTAAATCAATCACCGGGACCATACATTGTAAATTTCTTCTCTAAAAATTTACCATCATGAATTGTAGAGTTTCTCACTTTTCAGGGAAGAAAAATTGAGATCAATAATGAGGTAATTCAACATGTTCAATAAAACATCAATGTTCTTATGGGTTTTCCAGTATTTTGAAGAGTTTTCAATGAGTTATTCACACTATTCGTGAGCAGAATACACCCTGATGAGAGAACGAAGAAAACAAATATGGACCGACTTTAAAATGTAGTCCGAGCTACCATAATTTTTGTTTTGCGAGTTTTGATGTTTGATAGCTTCGATATATGATGCCAATCGAGATTTCACGCGTTTGAGGCTCAAAATATCTTTCATAATGAAATTGACTGATCCTTTTGAAATATCCAAATCATCAGACAGACCTCTAATTATTAACCGACGGGTTTGGAGTATTAGATTTCGGATTTAATGGACGTAACTTTCATCGGAGAGGTTCATGATCGTCTAAGACGCTCTCCGTCTTCAACTTGTTCTCGATCTCCTTCGTTTCCTTTGAACCGTTTATGCCACTCGTAAACATTTCTTTCCGATAGAATCTTTTCACTAAAACCTGTTCTACAACATTTTACACTTTTCCGTAGCAGACATTCTACTTCGTGAACAGAATTCAATTCAACTTCCTTGCTCAACAGAATTAAACTAAGTGTAATTTGGCATAGATGTATATCAAAGTGTTACCAACTTAGAAAGGAATATTTCTAAGATTCGATATGCCCGCACACTTTCGATTGTAAAGCTAGTCTTTTTTTGAACACAAATACGAAATTCATTCCAAATGGGAATTTTAATCTGCAAACGAAACATTGGATTTTCTTTGAGTACTTTCTGTGTTAAGGGTATCTGCATTATTAACGGCGGAAGGTAACGGATACATTACTTTGATGAGACAAAAAAGTTACTGTCGGACGTTATATATTATACCAACAACATCGATGGCTTTGTTATTCGCTTTGGGAGCAATAATTTCTAGGATCGTGCCAACGAGTACTCGTTCGCTCTGGTGTAAACTAATGGAATGCATCGCGCACGAAGTAGCAGGACGACAGCAGAAACGTTAATCTTGGAAAAAACGTTGGTAGGCTACCATCGAGAAGCCCCAAACAACTCTGTTGGAATCATCGCATATGTCGTGAACCGTGAAGCTATAGCGAGTTGAGCAATTAATCTTCTGATTTGCAAAGGACTTACATAAACGTTCGAGATTGTGAAGAAAGAATTGTGACAGAGATGGAAACGTTCATGAATTACGCGAGAATATTGAACAAGTCTGATTTCAATAAGTGCCTGAATAGATAAAAGATTGGAGAATACAGAAATCATACCCTCTATCCAAACATTATTCAACTGTGCAGTATGCATGCAGAAAAATACATAGGCATTTCTCATCAATGAAAGATATTGAACAATCTGCACAAACGTATCTCTCATTCTTGTGCAATCTACAAGAAAATCTTTAATTCTCGAGTGAAGTTGTGTTGTTAGAACCATCACAGATGGAATTGAAAAATTCCATTCGTTTATTTGGATATTCAGAGTGTTTCTCTAAAATGTATGAAATCTCCTCACATCGCGCAATTCTCAATTCCGTGTATTCCTCAGAAATTGTATTCTCTTGGTTTCATACAAGACAAATTCAAGGTTCGTACGAAACTCCTCTCCGATGTCGGAAGATGTATCAAAAAGAATTTTTCACTTTTCTCGATATTCTGCACATCAACACCTATTGTGGAGTGATTCCAAATCTGTGGATGAAACATCTTTTGTTATATCATGAAAATAGTATCACTTCTGCACTTGAAAAAGATATCGATAGAGAATATGTGAAAGAATTCGCGGCTGATAGTAGCTGGAAAGATCTATTTGAAAAGTTTGAACATAATGGTAATGCTGGGAGCACTGAATTTCCAATTCTGATGTTACGAACAAGAGTGATGAAATCCAATGAGAAAGGGAAGTGAAGGAAGGCAGAATTCAAAATGAGACAAGAAAATGAAGAAGAAAAACATTCGATGAAATTACAAGTGACATTGGACATAATGAGATCGAGTGTGGACTGAATGATCTGAAGGAGAACTAATCAAGCAAATAACTCAAGTATTCTTAGTTTGATAGTTGAAAGTAACGTGCGATAAAACCTGGAGCTTTGGTCAATTGGTTAACTTGCTGGAACGTGCCGGTTTATTCTTTTGAGTCATTAGATTCTTCTTCATTGTGGTAGATAGCATGTCGAATAATGAATTTCCTTTGTAAAGAAAATGTCCATTGCGTGCGAAAATCGTGAACCAAGAAGAACTGTAAATAACCAACCATCTTCAGTGTTGAGAATGCCAAGTTCAGGTCATCAGAGATAGTGCTTATTGACGAAAACTCGAGTGGATTTTCACATGTTTGTAGAGTGATAAGTGTTTGTGAATATTAGTTTATGAATCTTTTATTTCGAGAGAGAGAGCGTTAACAAGCAAATGTACCTTTTTTGAGAATTTATCACAATTCATTCGTTAAAGAAAGAATAATAAAATCAAGCACACCTTAAAATATACGTTCAAAGCTATCTCTACAGTTTTTTTGAGACAAAAATATTTCAAAATGGCCGAGCTACGAATTGGTACCTCGTTCTTGCACCGTGCAGCCTGCAGGTCTCAATTTTTATCTAAAATCAAAAAACCAAAATTCTATCGTTAGAGTATATCAAAACGCACAACTTGACGGAGAGGAAAACAAAAAATAAAATTCATTTACATTGCTTTTTTTAATTTTTAGATTGAAAACAAAAGTGTGTTCTTTTTCAAAATGCTTCTGAATTTTCAATTTTTCATTCTCATCTGTTTTGACTCCGTCAAGTTGTGCGTTTTCACATATTCTAAGGATAGAATTTTGATTTTGAGATTGTAGCCTGTAGGCTGCACGGCACAAGAACGAGGGACCAACTTCTAGCAGCTGTAGCTCCACCATTTTGAACTATTTTTGTCTCAACAAAATTATAGAGATAGTTTGAAACGTAGTTCTCAAAATGTGCGTTATTTCATTGATGGATCCTCAGCCAATTTTTCGTGATGAATTCTTAAAAAACGGTACGTTTACATGTATGTCCCCTCTCAAGGACTCGTTGAAACATCGCGAATAAGCAATGATCAGCACATAATAGCTCAGATCGCTTCAAGGGACTAGAGAGTTCCTCGCATGTAGGAACTTGTTTGATAATTATTTATGCCATATTAAGAAACCACCCCGATGACAAAAAATTCTCTGAATTCCACCGAAAACCTCTGAAAATCTATGAGAATTAAGAAAAATTCTAAAACCCTCTTGTTTATTGGACACGTATTTTCACTGAAAATGTCTCAGAATATCTATATGATAACTGAATTCACAATTCTGTAACTGATATACAGAATAATATTCCATTATAATTTCAATTCCTTGATTTCAATAGGTCATGCGAAAGGTGTCGTAAGTTATTGTGATAATAACCGGAAAATGATACGAATTCTTCTAGATCGAGGAGAAAACTCTCATATTTTTATGATCGCAAAAGCTTATGGAAAGAGAGGAATTCAAGGAGGAACTCGTTGGATATCATGTTTTGAAAATCACAAATATAAAAGTAGAAACCTTTTATTCTTGTTCGCTTCCTTGAAGAGGATTTGTGTCAGTCGTTTCTCTTTCAGAGTACAGCATTCCTTTTCTGCACTATGTTTGACTGGCCAACCACCCATCTCGTACTGGAAATAGCTTTTTTATTCCTTCCTACACACATTGTTTGAGCTTTTTTGTAGTTCAACGTGCTTTAAATCGTAATAATGCATGAAATATATAAAAAACCATAGTGATGTTGAATTCATGTGCCGAAGAAACTTAACAGAAAGAATTATTCGGAGCGAAACTAGTGATGGGGAAATTCAATCCTGTTTATATAAAAAAGGATCGATCTTTTTCAAAGGTACCCATAACTAGGTGAAACAAGATGATCTGAATGGATAGTATCATCCGAAGTATGGATTGTCATAATCGATAGTATTTATATATTTCAACGTTTCAGAATGCTGAAAGACGCATGAACGATCTTCAATCGATTCCAATTAAAATTCTAATTGGTTCCCCGTAGCTCTAGCTCGCCGGATCCAAGGTTCAGAAGTGTAGAAACGCGGGTTACAGATCATGAAAGGAATAAGATATCCTAATTAACCCTCAACGTAATAAATTCATTTGTTGAGGTGAATTAATAATTAATAACATTGATCACGAAAGGTAATGATTTGAAAGCTATCTACCAAGCTATTCTTATAAATTGCCGCGCGCGCGGGCCGAATGTATACAGATTTACAAACCCTAATAAGTCTATGGAAGTGTTACAAATCAACAATTGAGTGTCTTTAGCCTTAAGTTTGATGAGAAAATGATTTATCGGTGGCAATCTGAATTCTGTACCGGGGTATCTCTCTCTCTCTCTCTCTCTCTAAAGAAGTGAGAGCATTGATAATTCCAGATTAGAAAACAAATATTGTATCTGATCTTGTACAAGACAAAGATAACTCCATATAACATAACGTGAGATCAAATCAAGTATTATCACTTTCTGATAGAGACACCGTAGGTTCCAACGAAGAGTTATGATTGTATGTCATACTGATTATTCTTCCAGAATGGAATACTTATTACATACGGCTAAAAGGAGTTACATCCGAAATGTGGCCTACAATTGGTCTAGCAAAACTGCTAATTCCACCAGCCAATTAAATTTAGGCAAGGGTACGTGACGAGTTCGTCCCTTCTAAAATAGGTTACTAAGTCTATGCTCGACACCGACCGTCCGTATGCTACTCTAACAGGATGAGCAGGTACACCCACGTTCAGATCTGGGATGTGTTCGAAATTGTAGACCCAGGTACACCCACAGGTCCAAGAGCCGTAAAGAACCCAATAAACATTTCTATGGAAGTCTTCCGGAACACTCTAAAAGATATCTAACAGAGATCTAAAAGATGTCTTATGCAACAAATTTAGATATGTTTTAGATGTCTTCCTCCAAGATGTCTTTTAGATTTCTAAAAGATGTCTTAAACATATCTAAATTTGTTGCATAAGACATCTTTCAGATCTCTTTTAGATATCTTTTAGATTGATCCAAAAGACTGATCCAAAAATGTTTATTGGGAAGTGGCTGTTCGACAAAGAGTCGTTACAACGACTGTTTTCTAATGGAAGAAGCCATGAAAACACACGGTAAAAAGTCCCATGCAATTTCTACATTGGTTGTTGTTATTTCAACATAACTGCTCACATAAATGCAATTGAAGTGAAATTCATATTGGAACTAATGTTATATTTATATTGTCACCGAAGGAAATATAATTTTCACATGAGCACTTTTTCCAGTGCAGTGAATTGTCACGTACCGCACCTACAGTTAGAATTCACAGTAACTGTAAAATTCTGGTCTCGATTCTTTTGGATCGCATAGGCAAGCCCATAGTCCTCGGTTACTTACCGCAAGGTGTTCGCCTTTAGGAAAGGAGCAGTGCTGAGACAGAAAGAAGAAGGGAGAAAAGAAAAGAAAGGAGATGGGGGGGGGGGCCAATCAACGCCTCCTCCAGTGGGTTGCTACCTACAATAGTTGTTCCTGTCCCAGTGAAGGTGCACGCATGCACGAACCCTGAGACCCAACATATTGTCAACCCTCCTCAAAGAAGAGAGATAGCGAGTATTGGAAAGGTTGTGGATAGAAATTGCCTAAGAAGGCATTTTATTTTAAGGAGATGATTTACTTGTGAATATGAGAGACCTTAGGGTGGTGAAAAAACCCACATTGCATGAGCACCGTGGTAAAAAAACCACTAATCTGTTGAGATAAATTAATGGAGTCTGATAGCCAGTAGGCCCTTGGGAAGTGCCGAGACAGTGACCGTTCACCCCACTTATACTCGGCCCCGGTTGATTCTGGCGTCGGTAAGCGACGCGAAACACAATTCGCCCTAGCGGCAGTGGTACGTACCACGAATCACGTTGGTACAGTCGGTCGGAAAAACTATGTCATAATTCACAAATTCTTGATAAAAGTTGAAATTAAACCACCTGTACATTTGAGGAACAATCCACGTTGACTAATGATATCTTTAAAAGTTTTTGAATTGAATATTATTATCATCACAACCGAGACTCATTTATGGGCGTTCTCCCAGACAGCACAACGTGCCACTGAAGAGTTTATCAAAGGTTTCCTGAACGTTCAGAAAATGTCCTCGAGACAAATTGTGCTGTTAGGGCCTAAATTGACGAAATAGGGATAGAACGGATTAAATCTCTACCGACTATGGCATTACCTCGCATGGAAACAGCAGCCCGCGCGAATTGAATACGAAATGTAAGTAGAAAAAGAAAGTATGCTACAGACCGAACGTTTTGAACGGAGGAAGAATCAAAGTCTTGCACGGACTGATGGATGGCGCCACTGTACTCTCGTCGGGCGACCTTATGTGCTGTGATTTGCACTTGTATACTGTCAATCAGTGATGCCAAAAATTCCAACTTCCGTCAAATTTTGGCCCCTCCATCAAGATATTTTGCCTCTACACCATCAAATTCCTTTTGTCGGCGGCTTCATTGTGTGCATGAAATTTCTATACAGATGGGGCTTGACGGAGAGGGCAAAACTTGGTTTCTGGCATCACTGCTGTCAATAGACAGAGTTTTATTCAGTGACTCGTCACAATATCGATGTAATTTCGGTGTGCAATTTAAAATTCTGAGGAATTAGGGAGACTAACTCCACTTCTCATTCTGCTGGTAAATTCTCCAAAAATAGTTTGCGCATGATTGAAAAATGAAAATCGAATTCTCATGCAACGTTCATGATTGTGTGAGTTATATTTGGTGTTGTTCAACGGCAAGTATCATTATCGAATTCAAAACTGCATATTGTTTAGATGAATTCATATACTCGTAACTTGTTACGACGATAGAAAACCATTCTGCTGAAAGTTTTCTATTCTTTCATGCCATGTCATATATTATGATGTGAATTACAATCGAGATACAATGCCTGCGAAACAGCTGACGTTGAATGTATCATTCACAGAAACTTTCATTGTTATATTTGGTTTAAGTGATATCCAAATGCGAACAAAAGTAATAAGAGCATATTTGCATCAGGAAATACAGGTAATTGTATTACAATTATGCAATTCGATGCTGTGATGCTTCCTACTTGCTCATGAATCTACCAGAGAAATCAATGTGTGAAAAAGAATTCACTGATCAAAATGAACCCCTTCCCTTTGTTTGTACTCTACTTTTTCATTTTCTGTCTCTCCATGTCTAGAGTGTCAGTACATGAATTAACCACAAGTGATGATATTCATCATCGAATTGTGTTTAGTGTTAATATGTTTGTGGTAAAACTGATTTATCCTCACACGGAAAAAAATGTTTAGCTGTATCAGTTAGATTTGAACTATCCCCTGTGCGTATGGACCAATGGCCCAATGATGGACCAAGCCTGGCACAAGACCTGCCGAAACTTGTCTTGAACAATTTACCAAACTCGACCCAGGCTTGGGAATGATGAGATCAGGACACGCTTGGGCCGGTGGTTTTGCCAGGCTCGGTCCAATTCATTTACTAAGCATCAACCAATGCTTCTTTGATCGCAGATATGGATGGACAAAGTCATTGATTCATATTTCAGTTCATGACTTTCTCCTTCAGAATATCGTACATGAATTATCTCAAAACGATAGAAAAAATGTGACAAGACTGGGACAAGCTTGTATGATCATTGGAAAATTTGCGTTCTTTGATATTTCAATCAATTTTGATTCTATTGTTGAATTATCCTCAAAGTAAACTTGTAAATTGTAAATTCAAAATTCAGTCAATATTTATAAACATTGCGCCACTCATGCAGGCAATATTGGCACAATTGTTCTCAACGAATGCTCGATTTTTACACTTGTGCCAAGCTTGTACCAAATGTGGTGACCATTTCAAAAATATCAACAAATGTACCATGACTGACTATCCATTGGGAACAACGGGACAATCATGGAACAATATTGGGCCAATTGTTCTTCCTGGAGCAGTTGTTTGTTTCTGACACATATGCCAACCTTGGGACAAACTTGGGTTTTTTTCAGTCTTGGCAATACCTGCTTGGGTTCATAGCTAGAAATCTCGCTGCAGCAGCTAAAATTTAGCTGATACAGCTAAACATTGTTTTTCGGGTAGTAACACAGTATGCTGAGGATATCCATAGCAGATGCATATAGTAAGAAATTCAATGTGCTTAGGAGGTTCGCAGAACATGCTACCAACATTCGTGTATGACTTGGGATAACAAACCAAATACAGTCCATAAAGGGTTCATATAAAAATTATGTGTCAATCTACTTATATGAAACATATGATTGATTTTTACCAAGGATCTACGTTGAACTTATACTATCACTCATTCATTGGTTCATCAAAAATATCTGGAAGACCCTTGCATGTTTTACATCCTCGAATTCAAGCATAATTAGGTGGAAACGGAAACTTAAAAAATACATGGATAAGTGAATATAAACAACAATAATTTGAATATACCATATTTTATTGAATCTGTCATTGTTGTACGAAGTCTCCAGTAATATCAATCATCTGAAAACGATGATGAAAATAAAAGCAGGTCAGCGTGGTAATTATAATAGCTCTTTGAGCAACATATGCCGCAAATAGAGTCGTTATACGCACAGGTAAATTTGTGTAATGGTTTACGCAAAAAGTATTGTATTTCGTAATAATGTTTTGGGTGGCAAATTGAGGTCACATCGCCCATCGATACTTTTGCATCCATAGGAAGTATTGGTACTAATTATCTCATTACGGGTACATGAAACTGACATCTCTTAATCGGGACTTTTAGAAGAAAAAATGTTTCACCATCGTACGATGCCGTCGACTTCTCCACGTTTTCTAAGATGTTTCTACATCAATTCAAAATAAAGGTTTACATCATCTTTAAGTTTTTAATTGCCGTACAATGTTTTCAATGCAAATAAATTGCAAAATTCTTACACGAAATAAGAAACTTTTGAATATTATCGCGTGTAGTGTGATAAAAAATCGTTTCAAGTTTTTGAATGGCGAATTTTAATTTCAAATCATAAATTTCGTGACTACTATCATAAGTAAAGTGCCATATCACATTTTGTGAAAATGTAGAAACTCCAAGCGCTCCACAGGAAATGTTCTCAGCCTTCCTTTTTCGGTGTCAAGTAGAAGTTTGCGATCGTGAAAATTGTAGATAAGAAGAGGATTCTTTTGTCGTTTTCAAATTATTCTTTTTCCAAATAAAACGTTCATATCTAAGATGTGCAAATTGTGAAACATCTTGAATAAGCCAGGTTTGAGACAAACCATACGTTACCATGCATTATGTGCGACTTGAAAGCCTCGGAAATTGCGTACCCTGTGCTTCGCTTTGTTATATCGGTGTGAGAGATATCTTCTGTATACATTCCACTTTGCTTAGAATTGCATCCATAAATTCACCATTGTATAGATGATTCTCTTGAGGCTGTATTTTGTTCTTCATCATCTTCAATCGATTCTGTCAATTTGTGAACGGCACTAAATTATATACAAGGTTGAATTGTTGTGTACTTCCGATTCCACCCCAAGGTGATTAAATTCATCACTCATGGATGGATCAGAGAAGCACTTCCAGGGAGGGATGGAGATTCCTGAAATGGATAAAAAATATATAATTTATATAAATTTCAATAAAAATTCGATACCTTTTGATATAAAAGAGAATTGATATTTTTCAAAGATCTCCATCAGTATTTCCAGTTGGAGCAAAAAATAAATTTCAATTGTATAGTTTATATATATATTATATATCAACTCTTGAATATTTGATCAGAATAAATCCTTTAATTCATTGATTTGAATGCGCATTTTTACATTGATACAGGTGCCTTGGTCAATTATCATGCCAAAGCCACATTATAATCAGAATTGAGAGTTATTCTAAAAACAGACTGGAAGTTATGGTGAGTATATGAGAAGTTGGTTCAGAACTACGATTTGCCTCAGATTAGAAAGTCAAAGTGAATAAAATTTTTACATTCATTTGCAGTGGAACTTATGTCACTCGGGTCAACTGACTTTCGAATGTATTGGTCCTTACCGAAGTAAAACTGGAGTCTTCAATTATTTGAATTGACGTAGATTCATTTGGATTTATATAGCATCGATATAAAGAAATCTCTCAGATTCAATTCTCTTCGAATTTATCCTACAATTTCTGAGAAATTCAGATGTCGTATATAATTTCCTTTCATAATGCTATATTCCTTTCAATCGCTATCTGCCTTCTCAATCCCTTTATTTTTTCCCAACAATGGTGTGATTCTTTTCAGTATAAACTACTCAGTATAAACTCAGTAGCACGTTGAATCAACTGTCTCGTCTTGTAACTCAAACATTTCGAATATTTCTACTACGAGTAACGAATTCGAGACGAGAAGTAAAGTATCGTTAGAGAAGAGGACAGAGGAAATGAGAGAGGACTGTATCTGGATCTCTCGAAAGCTTCGTTTTAATTTCCTCATTCTGCAATTGCTTCAGTGACATTTAAGCGCACGTTCGGTCTATCTCCCAATTAACGTCGAAATCACAGCAAGGAACAGAGGAGTAAGAGATCCTCGTTTATGCAACGGAGAGGAATCAGATGATGCAGAAAACGGCGATAGAAACAAACTGGGAGAGCGAAGTGTGAGAACAAGTGACCGAAGGTAGTTGAGTAGCAGCAGAGAAGTTGGAAGAGAAATGCAAGCTAAAAAAGGTAGAAGCGAACGGGATGGGAGTAAAATAGGTCGGTAGGTTGGTAGCGCTGGGAAATTAGCTGTACCCACGATAAATTGGAGTTCCTGATTTTCGTTTTGTGGTCATCAACGTCACATCTCCTGTGGCCAACGCAGTACACGGGCTTTTCACCCAATACTGCTTTACCTCACTATTTTCCACCGCCACCCGATCTATTTACCAATTTCTGATAAATCGAGTTTCATCTTTCTCTTCCACATCCCCACTTCCGTTCCCGCTCCATCTCCAGTAGTCAGAGTGTATGCACGAACTTGTTAATGATTCATAGATGTATGAGTTTATTCCCTGTATTCTGAAATGATATGTATACTACGACAGCAAACAGTTATATTCAGTTATATCTGATGTATGAATTCACTTTGATTTGATCCAATTTCTGTTCAGAGAATTGATGAATCAATTATGTGTACCCGATTAAACATGGAGAATTATATTTTTGTTGAGGTAAATAGAAAGATGTGAGGAAATGGAAGATGATATTGAATTTTTACTGGAATTTCTCTGGCGGAGAAATAACGTGTGTCAAGCGTGTACTGCTCCCAAGTGACTCTTCCGGGAAATAACTATCTCCCTTTAGATATATTGCCTGAAGTGAGATAGCTATTCTTCGAAAGTCATTCGGCGGCTCTGCCCGCTTGACGCACACTGTTCTTCACTTGGATTATTTCCCATACCAGCACGGCATCAAAAATTGTCGAGACATCTGAAAAATGCGTCGAAAGGTAGGACTTTTCAGGGGCAATAATAATATTTATATTATAATGTATTTTCCCTTTTAGAATTTTCATGAGAGGTAGTTAGATTTTTTCGTAATGTAACAAAAAGTGACTGTGACTCGTCGCAAATTTGATTCAGTTTCCATTAAAATGTTGATTACGAATCACACCCTATATGAAAATCTTCAGGTTTCGTCCATGCCGACGGTAGAATGTTTCTTCCGGGAATCGAATCAACCATTTAATGAATATATAAAGCTCCTTTGGAGATTCCATGACAGGAAGAATTCTTCATCTGTTTCAAGACGCGCCAACCCCGTGAAACAATTTTTGTATGGTCCATGCATGTACAAAACACACATATATCATGTTAAATTGGGTGTATGTTACATGATCTATGTATGGTTTGTACACGCATAGACCATACAAAAATTCTTTCACGGGAGTTCAACGCTAGGACCATCAGGTTTGCGTCATTCATCAATTTAAGCAGATCAGAAAAATTAAATATCGAATGGATTTTTTATTTCATTCTGGACTCCCATAAAAGAAAAGAATGAGATGGGTACAACACTTCCGAAAGTTACCACAGCGTTGGCTCATTCTTGACACAAATCTTTGTATCGTCTGCCATTGATGGTATATGGCATGACAACCCTCCTCTCAATGTTGGGTTTTTACTGTCGGAATTATTGAACTGAGGCTCAAAAGATGTCATTATTTCAAAGTTGTGATAAGCCTTTTGGCATTCTGATAAGCCTTGCGGCAGTTTAACGCCTATGGTTAATTTTTACCTGGGATGGAGCTTAATCCATCCGTCTGTCGGTTAGTTCAGCGTAGGAATCGATTGATTCAATTATTTTTGTAGTACGTGTAGGAATTGTAGTATTTTGAATAATCCTGGAGAAGTCTCGTGAGGGTTGGATGACGAATTTAGGTTTATGATTATTGAATAATTATATTTCGTAAGAATGAACTAATATTCTCCATATTTCAATTAATGCCAAGTACGCAGAAGAAAAATGGATTTAGTCGAGCATTAAAAAACTTGCTTTCCCACTTTGATTGGTACTTGGATAGAATCCACACTACATTTTTGTGACTCAAATATTCAAGTCATGAATCTATAAATTCCTCTGATGGAGAAACAATAAATGCTTAAAAGCACCCTTTTCAGGATTTCATCGAGTTTCTTAAAGTGCATAGAAATTGTGTTATTCAAGCGAAATATTCTGGGATGAAGTTGATGATAGGGTATATTTGGCGAATCGAGAGTCGCACTGCTTGAAAATTCAATCAATATTCAAGTCTCGCACCGAGACCTTTATCAAAGCCAGCAGGTATGTGTACAATAACACATAAGCGCATTCGAAATAAACGTAGTTCCGGGTCTATGTATGCCTTTGAATGTGTATTGTTTTATCAAGGGATCAAAGCTGTCTTTTGAAGTCAATGTAGCACATGCATTCAACTAGGCTCATCGTCCAGTGGACAAGGATAATGGATGAATGAATAATAATAATCACGCTTCCGATATGAAATTTGGTGTCGGGGAGATCCTAGCGGACGTGATACTAACCAAATCATCCATTCCAAACTATTGGAATATACTTGATTAAAATAAGAATATCGCTCAATACAGTGATGCTACATCTACTGAAAAATTACTGCCCACGCGATATTCTGATTCCATTAAAGCACTCTCGAATGCTCTAGAATAAAACCATTGTAAATACGAGTATCTCTTCAATTACAGTATATATTGATGTGACTTAGGAAATGAGACTGATTTCAATGTGAAACGGATGGTCCAGTACCGGCTCGGTACAGACTGCCAGTGTGCCACCGTTGGCAGCCGGTGTCGGTCGGACTACGGAATGATAACGCCAAATAACTCTGATCCGGTACCGTTTACAAATCAATTCAGTACTAGAAATCAGTGTGGTTCCGACATTGAGAACCAATACTACTAGTATTGATCGCTATTCAAATACCGACGACTGTTACTCAACCGTTATTCGCGCTGTTGTAACTTTGGAAGGTTTTGGATGCATTATCAAAATTTCTGCTCTAGGGAGAATTTGAAGTGAAATTTACTATGGGACCTTAGGATGATCGCCAACGGTTGCAAATGGCAGCCTGTATCAAGCTGGTACTGGACCATTCGTCAATTTCTATGTGGCAAATCAAGTCTTCCCTCAAAGTACACGAGATATTTATTCACATTGTTTCGGTGCCGAATCAACGTTGGAGGCCAACGCTTGCATACTAAAATTGTGCCGTTGTTAATCCAACATTGGTGGAAAAGTGGTCAATAACAGTTGGTTCAAATATCGAACTCCAAATGAAGTCGGTTCAGTACCGATCCGCAATCGGCAGACAACCGTTCACATTACAACCAACAACATTTAGAATAATTTCAAGTGTCGGAAAGGGATCAATAAACATGTGATATTTGAAACAAAAGTTTTCTAGTGTCCCATGTTTCCAATAATTTTCTACAAGACTTCCTATGGGTGCAACTAGAAAACACATCATAGTGCATGTTGATTATTTAGTACCCAAACATTCAGTTGAAATACATATTACATTAATACAGAATTGAATTATTTTGATCAATCTGAAAGTCAATATTCTTACATGATGAATTAATGGAAAACCAAGCATCAGTCTATGAAATTCCCGAAAGTTCTAAAACTATTGGATCTCATTCATGCCTCATTTGACATTCGTTGACTTATTATATTACTTCAACTGTCCATATATGAGAAAGTTCCCATATAAAAATCTTCAGGCTCCGCCAATGCTGACGACGGAATATAGCTAGACGCAAGGCTGCCAGCCAAAGCTGGGCAATCTATGTAGGGACAAGGATGGTTGACAATGGTCTAAACATTGTACCAATATGGGAAGTCATAAATCGACTTCGTTGCTCCATCATTGATCATTGGCTGCGCCACGCTTGGCCCATCCTTCAACCAATATTGCTTGAAGGAAAACGCATGCTTTCAACAGAGGCTCTCTATGGCTTGGCGGGACACTGCTCCAAGCATTAGGCAACTCTGAATGACAATGGATTCTCATGTTGCACCAAGCATGGGTCGTAGCTTGGTCCAGCTTGGGCAATAGCTTGGCTCAGCTTGGGCGATGGCCTCGCTCAGTTTAGGCGTTAGCTTGACTCGACTTGAGTAATAGCTTGGCTAAGAGTGAAACTTCCTTCTCAAACAGCAAATTACAATAACTCTCACCAGAGTGATGCTTGTTTCCTGCGAGTGGCGAACCAAGCATTCAATCAATATATAAGTCTCCTTTGAAGATTCCATGACAGAAATAATTCTTCATCTGTTTCCAGACCCGCCTACTTCTACGCCAGGACCACCGGATTTACGTCATTCATCAGTTTAAACTAATCAGAGAAATTACATGTTGAAATTTTCCGACATTCATTTCGTTCAATCGAAATGATAGAATGGATTTTTTATTTTATTTTCAATTACAATAAAAAATAAAAGTGACCATTGGCATGAGATGGGCGCAACCCTGCCGCAAGATTGCTACAGCGTTGGCTTATCCTTGGCGAACAAATTTTTGTATGGTCTGCCATGGACGGCATATGCTATCACAACCCTGTTTCCAGTGTTGGGTCTTGATTGTGGAAACAAATGGGTTGAGGCTGAAATGATGTTATCATTTCAGAGTTGCGCCATGCCTGGTAGCCTAGGCTCGGTCCATCTTGGTGAGCCTTGCGGCAACCTAGCGCCCATGGTCAATTTTTACCTGGGTTCTCTCATCAGTTCAAATATAATCCGAAATGTTATAATATTACTTTACTTTATGGAATTAAATCCAGATTCACATAAGATACAAATAGAAATACTTCGCAAATATAGATAGACACATCGGTTCTACGATTGGTTTGATTGTCTGATTGGAATGATGCGTTCTCGCAGCTGTTTCAATGATAATTTTGATTACTTTTTCCTCTGAGTATCATTCACTAAAAATTTGTATCTCTTCACAGAATTGACTATGCTCAAGAGAACACTTGTGAACTTTTGATGTCATGTCGAACTCCTCGTTCTTTCGAGTATGAAACGATCAGATCGGAATTCATAAAATACTTCAGAGTATACCTACGTGACATTCGATGTAATGTATACACAGTAAATGCTGAATTTGTAGAAACAAGTATAAATGTGGATAATGTGAAATATTTCAAGTCTGCAGAAATACGGTAATTGATAAATACATCATCAATGCATATTGTAATTACACCCAAGTTAGGATCATCGCACGTTGCAGGGCGTTTTATGAGTTACACATCTTCTATGATGAATTATATCAACATTACACACGCAGAATCCAATAGTCATTTGTTTCATATAAATGTGAATCAATCGGTATGATAAATCATGCGATGAAATGAAAATCTGAAGGGAGTGTATAAAATTTTTCCAATAATAATCCCAATAATATAATATTTCCAATAATCGTGAAATTGTCCATTATTCAGAAGTATGATTCCAAATTTTATTGGAATATTTTGTCGGGATTTTGCATCTACATTCACATTTTAGAATTGATTGTAGCGATGGATGAAATTCGATTTTTTCAACGATTCTTGGTGTCATTTTTCATTTCATATCAGAAGTGCGACTTTCGCCACATGATAAACTCATCGTATACCATAAAACTTTCAACAAGATTTAAAAAAAATTTGGTAAGATCGACTAATGAACTTTTTTTTCAACCTTGCAAGAAATATTCTAACAGAGTATGATGCAATATATCGGAAATGATTTCTCTTCAATTGAAACATAAATTAAGTGATATTGGAGTCGTTTCACCCCTGAGTCGAAAAGGGGAATATGGTTTGAGGGCTTTCTTCATCAATAAATAACACATGGGCTGAAAAGTCCCGGGCCCAACACATAGATGGCGCGAATTTTACTGTATTCACCTGTTTTTCAGTTAGTACTAACCTTCAGAAGACAGCTGTCAAAATTTCAAGATCTTCTATTCATTAGTTTGTGAGTTCTTGTACTAAGAGTGACGCTACTTTTGTTATTTTTACAACACTAGATCAAAAACAATTTCGTGTTTGAATTTTACACTGTTTCTTGATGGGAAGAAATACCGTTCAAGCGAAGCAATGGTTTGAAAAGTGTTATGGGGACTCCGCTCCATCAGAAACCACAAGAAAAAGTTGGTTCGCTGACTTCAAACGTGGTCGTAGAGACACCGATGATACACAATGCAGTGCACGTCCAAATGAGGCGGTAACACCAGAAAACATTTAAAAAATCCACAAAATCGTTTTGAATGATCGAAACGTGAAGTTGTGTGAATTAGCTGACATCGTAAAGATATCAAAATAACGTGTTGGCTTTATATCGCATGAGCATCTAACTATGAGAAAGCTCTGTTCAAAGTGAGTGCCGCGTTTGCTCCCTGTTGACAGAAAACGAAAACGCGTTGATGCTTCTGAGCAGTGTTTGACCATGTTTAAGCGTAAGAAGTCGGAATTTTTGCGTCGATATGTTACAATGGATGAAACATGGATCCATCACTTCACTCCGGAATCTAAACCATCGTCATCTGAGTGGACAGCCACTGGTGAACCTCGTCCAAAGCGCCCGAAAGCACAACAATCAGCTGGAAAGGTTATGGCCTCGGTATTTTGGGATGTGCGTGTCGTAATATTCATCGACTATCTTGAGAAGGGAAATACCATCAACGGTGAAAATTATATCGCATTATTAAAGCGTTTGAAGGCCGAAATTGCGAAGAAACAACCGCATATGGCGAAGACAAAAATTTTATTCGATCAAGACAACGCACCATGTCACAAGTCAATCAAAACAATGGCAAAACTACATGAATTGAACTTCGAATTGCTTCCACATTCGCCGTATTCGCCAGATTTGGCTCCCAGCGACCACTGGCTGTTCGCAGACCTGAAGAAAATGCTTTCCGGTGAGGAATTTCACTCGAATGAAGAGGTTTTCGCTGAAACTGAGGCCTATTTTGAGGCAAAAGATAAATCGTTCCGCAAAAGTGGTAATGGAATGTTAGAGCGGCGTTGGAATGATTGCGTCATTTTTTATGGAGATTACGTTGATTAATAAAGCTAACTTCGAACAAAAAAGCCGTGTTTTCTTCGTTAGGCCCGGGACTCTTCAGCCCATGTGTTATTATATGGATTGTATTGTGAATTCGTTTATATTTATCACTTTTTCTTGATATTTTTCCAGTTTTCTCTGAATTACCTTAGGTCTTTCACTTGGATCTTCTATCACTCACCATTCCCATCAATGATATCTTGAAGATTCCCACAAATTATTAGGGGCATTTTCTCCTTGATACTGATTTGAAATTTTTTGTGGTCATAAAAGATCACAAAAATGCTCAGGATTCACAGTTCGATTGAAATCATCTCAAACCCTGGTATTAAGTATACTCAACATGGCACTCCACTTTTGAAAGTACACGGAGAAACAAATATACTACTTTTTCCTATTTTGCTTGCTAAACCAGAAACAGGAAGGTTTGTAAAATGGAATTTTACATAAAATCACGAGAGATCACGAATGATTAACTGAATTTTACTATACGCTTTATAAAATTTAACGTTCAACGTTTAAAATTTCAATCCTACCTACTATTTTTTCTACAATATTCGTAATCTTTTGTATTTTTGTGTAGAAATTCATTTTACAACCCTTCCTGTTTTTAGTTCACTAAGAAAAATAACAAAAATTCTTATATTTTCGAGCAGCATTTTTCTCCGTGTATATCTGTACCACCTATGGATTTTGTTCGCGATTTTAGAGGTTCTTTTGATCATATATGGTTTCAATTTTCCAAGTCCCGACTAATTTGGTGCAACATTTTGAGACAACCTGGAGGAGTGGATAATTGAATCAAACAATGAGTTCCACTGACAATTATTCTAGCATTTTAACAAAATGGAACAACCTTTTCCATCATCGAATATAATGTGGAGGATAGAAAAGTTTTTTGGGATTTACTGTTATTATTCCTTCATATATATTTTTTTCACGAGTTTCCGAACAACCTCGTTAAAAGTTGTGTCCATCGATGGTCATTTCATGGATTATGGGCTGGTCCTCTCACCTACAATGACGACACGAACGTTCCTCCTATCGGCTGAATCAGAAAAAATTGAATCCAATCAAGTAGAATTATATAATGAACATAATTGAGCATGCGATGTCTTCGGAATTGAAGTTGATATGATTCTATTGATAGTTTCCATTTTCTACTTTCTATGTTCCTTCATAAAGAAATTGAGGTGTTCCGATACCGTCAATTTCTGAGGAGAGATGCGTTTGGCAGTTTCCACTGCACGGAGAAAAATGCAAATCGAGAATCTTCGATAGAAAATCTCAACATATTTCTTAAAATCTGAGAGTTTTTCCTAGATTTGTGATGAAGATAAAACGGTTCATATTCTTGTTGAATTTTATTCAAATAGAAAAATAGAAGAAAATTGGAACTTCCCAAAAGTCGTGCATGAAATTTTACAAAGTGAATAACAAAATTTCGAAATCTTATTATTCACTTTGTAAAATTTCATCCGCGACTTTTGGGAAGTTCAAATTTTTTTTCTTTTTTTTGTCATATAATTATAATTTCTCATTGTTCTTCAAATGAAATTCAACAGAAATATGAACCGTTTTATCTTTATCACAAATTTAAGGAGACCTCTGAGATTTTCAAAGATTACTGTGTTTTCGACTTGCACTCTTCTTCGTGTGTTTCCGAATAATCATAATGAGAATAACAATAATTTTTCCTTAAAATTGCAGTGATTTGTATGGGTGAAAGTGTTCCCCAAATACTGGAATCCCATATAGGATTCATTACTGGGCCGTAGATGTCATGAATCACGCTTCAACCACACCCACTAATGATGTCAGAGAGGATGGATCCTGTTTCACAGAGAATTCATCAAGTTTTCATCGGTATTCTGTGAAAATCTATCAAAATGATATCTTTTTGCTATAAAAAAAATATGCTATACAATTTTGTTCAAAGATCGATCCTTTTTGACACCACTTGATTACTAGCGAATCGGTCACGAATGAACCTAATGATCAGCTCCTTGATGATGTGAAATGATTCCGATGGATAAACGGTAATTTATGATTTTTTAACCTGGCATTTTGCTCTCTGCACGGATTTTTCCATCACATCACTGAATGTTTTTCATCAATCTTGAAGAGTCTATGTCTTCATTTGACTCGTCATTCGGCAATTCAATGATAATAATCATTGAAAAATCACCCGATACATTGAGAAAAAACATTACTCAACATAATTTTCACATTAGAAAACTTTCTCTATGTTTAATCAATCCAAGAAATATTGTAATTGTCAAGACCACACCTTAATTCTCATTTAATATTTTTTTTTCGGTTTCCTTTCTCACACTTGGATGAATTTGATGGAGTCCGGAGTGTGAGCGAAGATAAGAGAGGGTTCAAAAAATAAATATCGTCGTCGAGGATATCATCTATTCACACTCTTATCCTTTGCGCAATTAAGCCAAAAAGACGCCAAGTCGATTCTTCGACGCTGCTCCTCATTAAAAGTTTCGAAGAGCGAAACTTTTAGGGTTATAATTTTTCGTTGTTTCTTCCCCACTCGGCAAATTCTAGACTCCCAGTCTTATTCGAAGATCTTCTTTCAACGCTTTTTATTATACGTCGTTTCGATTTTAGGATGATTACACTGCTCTTTTCTCATGTACTTCATTTCTTTCCACAAAGATGTACAGTTTCTCGTGGTTTGATCGTCACTATTGAGTTCTTTCAATCTTCTTTCAAGGAGTTAACTTGATTTCCTTGAATCTCGAAGTTGCAATGCTTGGTTTTTTTTACATCGCTTTGCGCTTTCATCATTTCATCGTTGAGAAAATACTTGGAAAATACGAGGGATGAAAATGTGTGCGAAGAAAACATTACAAAATGAAATTCGTTACGCGGAAACAGAAAATTCTTCTGGATGAATTGGTCAGATGATTGCAATTTCCTTTTAGATGGTACAAGATGTTACATAAGTGATGCTTGAAATAACATGCATTGGCTGGAGATCTTCTTAAAGAGCAAGCATGTTTATTACATTCTTTGATCACAACTTCATCATGCAAATAAATTCTAAGCGAACATCACGCTGATTGGAAACATTTTGTAGCAATAGGAAAAAGGATGAAAAATAAGTTGTACATATTACAGGGATTTGATTGATAGAATTTTCGAATGTGAAAATGAAACTTATTGCCAGAGTTGCCAGCAGTGATGAACCTAAATTTACCCATTATAGGGTGGGTTGACTTCACGGTACCGGTACAGAGCAGCCCTGGCCTCAAATATCTATGTCATTCGGGTGATACATGAGATTATGACGAATAACATAAGATTTTCTCGTTTCATACTAGATCAGAGGGGATATAATCCATAGACGTGCACGTATATAACTATATAGAAATTAAATATAAAATATACTGAATTATACACAAATTATATCCAATTTTGAAAATTCTTCTGTATGGGTTATATCTGCAAATATCAGGGGATACACTGAGATAAGAGTTTAGTTGTATTCAATGAGGGTTGTTTTGGGTACGGCGAAATAAATATTTATTCCACATAAACTTGGCTCATGACGTATGAATAAAGTTTATTAACTGTTTAAGAACCTCTTATGACGTTTTTTAACTGTCAACAAACCTTATTTGTGGGTAACGAGCTATGTTTGTGTATAATAAATATTTATTCCACCGTATTCCACACAAGATTTATTAAATACAAATAAACTCTTCTCCGAGTTTATAAATTTTACTGTTTGTCTTTATATTCAATGAAGAAAATTCAAAATCAATACAACAATTCAAGCTAAACCAAGCATTTGTTTAGTGAATTTTCAAACAAAATTTGAGGAAAATGATAAGATTCTGGTTCATTTCCAACTTAGGTCCTGTAAACATCTCAAAAGACAAGTTTAAGGTATCACATGCAATATACATGAAAATGAATCTTTTGGATGTCTGAAATAGTTTTCGCTGCCCATATAGCACCGCTGGCGATGGAGTTCGTCACCTCCATACCGCTTCTCCGTCGAACCACCGTTATTCCACCGATCTACCTCAACCACCATGTCTCCTTCTAAACCCCACGTGGAGGCGACGAACCCCATCGGTAGCGGTGCTGAAAAGGTGAATTATATGTTCTTGAATTGGTTGAGATTCCTTTACCAACCTGAGTAAAATGCTCTTAGTAGGAACGGTCACAAACCGGTGGTACAACGGGGTAGTAACGGCTACCCCGAGGTTTCAAACAATCTTTGTTGCTGATTCACAATTTACTTGGAATTTCTGAAAAAGGAAAATTAATAAACCCACAAAATTTGTAACGCTCGTTTTTGAAAAATTGATATGAACAATAATTTATTGTGGTTTTTATAAGTCAAATCAGAATTTAATCTTCCCATTCCGTGAGTTCAGATTTTTTTTTATTGTTAAACTGATGACCAAGTTGGAATTACTTGATGTCCCAGATGGAAAAGTTTCTGAAAGTATCTCTAATCAAAATGAAGGCTGAGATAAAACGTGTAGGAAATACAAGCACAATAGAAATAAAGAATATAGTACGTTCTCCTTCACATTTCAACTTTATGACGCGTCATTGACCATTGAATTACGATACAGCACATAAACATTCGTTCCTCGTAACACGCTCTTGTTGCTTGCACGGAACTCCAGCCGTTCTTGATGGTGATTTTCTTTTCATTCTCCCTTCTCTGGAGTTTCCTATACTTTGATTGAATGTTCGACAAATACGTTCTTATCGTTCTTCTTTACTTTCCTCGCATGCTATGATTAAGCACCGAAAGCACAATAACGAAATTTCAAACACTTTTATCCAAATTTTGCACGATCAATTGCGTGAAAAATATAAAAATATAAAGACCATTGATGAATTCATCGATTTTTCTCTTCGGCGTAGTGTGATTTTTATGCATTTTTTTGACATTATTCATAAATTTATCGTGGAATGAACTATTACGAACATCGAAACTCATAAATCATTGGTCTCATTTGAAATATCAAAACATCACCTTCTCGTTCACGTGATCAAGGCTTCACCCTTATGAGATGACATGAAAAAGGTGGATCGATCCCTTTCTTCACGTTCATCGATTCATCAATTGTCAGCTGTGTGAAAAACGCCTGCATCTTTATTGTTTCTGAAATCACATAAATCTTTTTTTGATTTTTCCTCCGTTTATTTGTCAATGTTGAATTGCATGAAATTCTGGGCTCATCTTGAGAGGTGGCAATTTATATGCTTTATTCATACTCACTTAATCACGAATAAAATACGTGGAATATGCACGGACAGAAAAATTCATTGATTCAGCAAATCGAGGTATCATATATGTGTAGACACTAACGCGATTGATTGAAAAATGCACATTTCACGGCCGAAATGGAGCAACTATTTTACTAGGCACAATTGTATTGGAGGCTTAGTTTTTGAGTTCTCAATGTTTTTGACCTCTAAATGTCTTGAAAATACAACCTCGGATGAAGACAGATTTCTGAAAGATCAATTAAATCATCCGGAGGTCCTTTATTTTGAATTCATCGCAATTACAAATTTTATTCATTCCATCGAATTAGAATTTCGAATTGCGAATCGTTACAGTCCTTCAACGAAGCACAGAAAAATAATCCAGTTGGTGTGCCAAAACCCGTCTTTTACCAACTCAGAATATGATATTGAATTCAAAGTGGGGGATTTCCAGCGTTTTTGAGGAGCCTCGAGAATGAAGAGGCGGGGAGAAGAGGAAGTTGAATCCCTGGGTCAAGAAACCTATTAATTCCTATTGAAAACGATTGAAATCGATTAAATTAAAATCCAGATTTTTGCATTTTCAGTAGGGATTAATAGGTGTTTTCAATCAGGGATTTTGCGCGAACTTTCGCCATGGGATACATAATTCATACGAATTTACAGTTTATAATAATAAATCACACACACGGAGCGAAGAGAATGGTGATATGTACCATGTTAATAGAATTTTCTCCTCTCCGTGCACTCAAGATTGGGATTTTCCAATAATTTCTAAAGTTTGAAGGATAAAATGTATAATTTCGACCCCCACAGGTCAACGAATTTCATAATTTTATGTTCCAACCTTCAGAAATTATCGGGAAATATGAAATTTGTGGCAATGTGCGATCTCAGGTGTGTAATTTATTATTATTCACTTCAAATTTGTATCAATTACGTACCTCCCAGAGGAAGTTCGCGTGAAATTCGACTCAACCCTGTCCCCACTCTTTGGTCTCCAAATCTGAAAGAGTGAAAAATCACGTGTTTCACTCACTAAGTCTCAGAAGTGAGCCAGTCCGCTTCGAGTGGAATTTTCACTGGTTCCGAGTGGAAAATGGACTCTAGAATTTCAGTGGATGCGAGTTTCTAACCTCAAACCTTAAAACATCACTCTAAAAGAGTGGAAATTTCACTCAAAATTTTGACAGGCTGACTTTTGGCTGGCTGAAGAGTATTCAAAAAACTAAACCTCAAATAAAATCTCATCAAATAGAAAAGTAAAATGCTTGCGCAGTACGTTCCACCAATTCTGCGACGACCTGTACAGCATTCGAGTACTATTTAGGATTTGAATCATTTGAAACAGAAGCAGAGCATACATTTTCTTTGCACTTCAACTTTTGCACTTCAAGTTACTTCACTAGACAATGGTTCTTCTAAGTACTGCATTTGAAGTTAATCGTCACATTTCATGTGAACTTTGCTATTCGCTATATTCTCACTCTCATTCCTGACAGAACAGATCAAGTTCATAGCGATAAGTGAGATAATCAACTTTGAGGACATTCAGAATTAATTCCAGAAAATTTTCAGTGACTGTAAATGAAATTTATATTGCAAATTAAGTTTGTGAACAGCTTTCTTCTCCTCAATGATCGAAGGAAATCCACAAACTCTCATCGAATTCTCCCAACACCTTCGGGAAGTGTATAATTCCCTAACATCATGCAGAATCATTTATCAAGTTCATCTCGAATTCGACTGGAAGAGATTGATGACAAACACTGAAAGATGTTGTTAGTCTCATTGACTTCTCTGTGCAGTCTTCTATTGTGCACCCCTCAGCTGAAACCAATCTCATGTGACGTGGAAATCTTCATGAGATTTTTCGCGTCTTCTCAAAATAAGGCCAACAGGTGTTCCTCTTTTATGGATACAATCTCAATACCTGTCTCTTCTCACGAAAGAGGAAATATATAAATCTATTTTTGAATCGAATTCCCATCATGATCGGATGATCATACACATTTGGATGGTACATATTCATCGCGGATTGGATTCCAACTTACCAATTGTATAATACCAGCAATGTTTTCTGTTCATTTAGAAGTGAAACTCAGAATTTGTTTTGTTATTATCGAATTTCCGTACTTTTGTGTATGTCACGTTTCTCATTTTCCACTTGAATTCAATGAGAAATGTTTGTGGATGTGATGATTCGTAAACATAATGTTGACATGGGATACGTACGATATAAAGAAAAATCGTATAACAATAAATAAGTCTTATTATCGATGGGTAATTTTCAATTGCACAGATCGGAAGGTTTGAATCTATTGAAATCAATTACGTGGTTAAAAAGTGTTCATTCAAGCGTTTATGTAGATTCAGAGAAAAACATACATATAAATATGAGAAAATGTTTTCACTCATCTTTCTCATCGATATTTCCTGTATATCTAGTATATTTGCCTTTTCCCTGTCTTTCGGAGCGGACAGTCAAAGAACTTATTGCATGAATTTCGTTCGATACGTTCATGTGTTCATGTTTACAGGCAGCTTAGAGAACCGCGACTGCGAAATTCTGAGTCTCAGTCGAGACGAAATTGAATCCTGCCTCTGGGGAAATGTTCTTGGCATCTCAAGTCCAGTCTTCTCAGGTACCGACTCGTCTGCTGTTACTGCCGCTCCGACCGAGAGAAATTGATTACCAAATCCGTTCTCCTCCCTCTCCAACTGTGGCAGTTTCTCCGTGTACATGTCGAATCGGTATGTACATAGAAGTATGCCCAGTTATATCAAATACATGTATGTGTTTCTCTACTCCCTTAGCAATATTCTTTTTTCCGTTTCAAGTTTGTGCATGTGCACGTATATAGGTGAGTAAGTACTCATCTTATATAAGTCTGGTGGACGGTTCCGTATTCCGGATAGAGATGCATCATGTTTCTCTTTGATGTTCCCCTCAATTTCACATACTTGTGAAAATATGTTTTGGAAAAGAGAAACAGTGTTAGAAAAATTTACTTTGAACTTTGTAAGACAGTGAAGAAGTTTTTTTTTGTTTTATACAAACGCCAAGAATAAAAATTCTTGATTACAGTTAATATGTTATTGGCCCAAAAGAAATTTTCTTAAATCAAGGAAATATTTCTCGATTCAAGGAAATTTCTTTTGGGCCAATAACATATTAGCTATAATCAAGAATTTGTATTCTTGGCAGTATTCATGAATTTAAATTCTTGATATTAATCATTATTTCTCTCAGTGTAGTAGATCTGGGTTTCTTCAGTCAACTTTTGTTCAATGTTCAAAATTTAATGGTTATCTCAAATACAATCCCTGAATATAATTTTAAATGTAAGTTCGAAATGAACACTATAAATATAATCCAAGGATTCCACCCTCTCATCCCTAGTAGAAATGCGCTAGCGATTCATTGGTTTCGTAACACCTGTCCCACGGAATAACCAGACATTTGCTAGTAACTTGCAAGTTACTGGCAAGTATTTTAGTTTTTCGTTGGGATAAGTGTTACAAAAGCAATGAATCGCTAGAGCATTTCTACTAGGATGCAGGATCCAAGTTCGAACCTCGCAGAGGGCACTTTCCAATAATCGATTTTGAATCTGGGTTTCTTCCACAAGGTAATCAAACCGAAATGCACAACAATTGTTCTCCATCGAAATTGATATACCCCCAAAAATGTCAATATGAATCATTGTTAGTTTCTGTGCGGAATATCATTCAGATGATTTCAGAAATGTTATAAAATTTAATACTCTGACAATGTCATTGGGACATTTAGTGCTGAGCAAGATGGCATACAGTTCTAGCTAAGAATGATTCGTGTCATTCTTCAGCTCTTTTCAGAACCTAACCAGGGGCTAACAGGACTTAACTACGAGGCCTTCTTGAGTCACCACCAGGCCCTGATAAGCATATTTATACACCTTTTGCATATTCCACGTGAATGACGTAGAATTGTATGGTACATACAGTGGGCACTTTAAATAGTGCCGTGGATCTGTTCTTCGCTCAAATGCCTATTCTCGATAGAGCGAGGAAGACACCATTCGGCACTTTTCGGAGAACGCATTGTATTTCTTTGCCACAGAAAAGTATGTTACATATGATTGATTTCACCGAAAAGATTTTTATTACATCACAATGAAATGATAAAGTTCGCTCACATTTATTTCGTCAGTAAAATGAGTTACTTGGCAATATTATTTTACTATCTATTATAAGTTCAACTCATCGATCTGAATGCTCTATCATAAGGAAGGGGGAATATAACAGAGAGGGAAAAATGATCAATAATTATGGATATCATGCTGTCGTATAAATTGCTTCAAATATGTTTTATTACTAGACCTAGAGATACGATATTTCTCGCACAATTGAGGATTTAATGGCGAAGTAATGGGAAAACTTCTTTCAATTCATGCATTTTCTTAAAATTTATGAATGTTCCGTGATTCACCAGTATCGAAACATGTACAAGAAGATAAAGTGAATGATCGTGAACTGTTGAAAAGAACTCCAAGAATTGTTCGAAATTATGAATAATACAATTATATTTCACAAAATGCGAATGAAGAAACGATCTTTTGAATTTTGTTCAAGATTTTCTCAATGCTGATTTTGAAGTTTCTCCAATTAATCGATCGGTGGGCAAAAATGAATTATGTGTTGAAATATTTTGTAGAAATAAATCCCGATTTCATGATGAGTTTGATATTATTTCGCAAAATTCATGGCAACCGTCATCGAAATGATCGTATCATTTTTCACGAAATGTATACTGGAAATCGTTTCAATTTTGATAGATTTCAAATGTTTGATATTAGTGTCAGAATTATCTGTATCAAATTTCATGAAGGGTAGACTGGGTACGGTTGTAACATTTTCACTTCAACCTGTTGTAAAAATTTTATTACTGCAGTCAGATAAAAGCCGGATAGTATGTCAAGTGACACATATCAAATGTAGATGCATTCGTTCCACGTGAATTTAATTAGGGTTCAGAGTAGGAATAACTATAATGGCTGTTTGAATGTTACAACCGACCACAATTCCAGGACGGTAGTAACAGGGGTGGAGTCGAATGTAACACTTACAAAAAATATTGGACAATCGATACAAAAATACAATTTATTGGCAAACAATCACAGTTGAGATTCTTTGTCTCATAAACACCGATACGCTCATATGCCTTCCCTGGTGAAAATGGAACGTTGAAACACAACGAAAACGCAAGCGAAAAGTCATCTGAGCGTAACAAAGAGTCAACTAAGCGTAATTTAGGAGGAAATTGGAATATTTCCACGTTTCATTTGTTTCAATATCCGCTTCCTCCACTTTTGGATTTTCCCCAGGTTTCACGCAGAATGTCATGTCGTGTTCTCCTTCTCTCGATGAGCGTTTTCGCGAACGAGCATCTACAAAATAAAATTCGATTAAATAATCACTCAACTAACATTTCAGATCTTGAAGATATGTAAAGGAATACTCAATTGAGAGATCTTCAAGGACGTTATTGAAGAGTTCTTGGGGATATCTTTTAGAAATCTTGGAGAGATTTCTGAAAGATGTCTTGATTAAGATACATTTTTCAGCAGATTTAAGGTTATATGAGCACATGATCATGAATAACAGAGAATAAAACTGTGAATGGACCTGTTATTACAATCGTATTACAAATGAGGTCAATTCATTCGTGAATCGAAAGCTTGAATTAACCATAGAGATACCAAGAAATTTGAAAGTTTGTAAAAAGTACGATTTTGTCGCCTCATGATGTGCGCACTAAAATGACCGAATATCCACTTCACAATCATTCTTCAGCAATACTTTAGAAAGAATCTGTGGTATCCACGAAATATTAACGATCACTAGAACACAGAATTTATTTCTAAATATGTTTCACCAAATTTATTCATTTTTCCTATTTGTGAGTACATTCAACTCTTTCGATATTTGTTCATGTATAACAGTTTGTTCAAAAGATCATTTCCACTTCGAAACTATACACGGCTGACATATTTCATTATGTCATATTGACAATTATGGCCCAAGCAGCAAAAGAATTTCAAAGTATATACGCAATAGAAACGTTCGTAGAATGGACGGATGAGATACGAAGAACATATAATAAATGTTCATAGAATGTTCGAATGAGACTGTTTTAAATATACTGAGAACGTACATGGTACATTCAAAATGTACGATATACATTCAATCGACGTTCAATCAACGTACCGTCGCGTCGTATGTTCGATTACATACGTTCGATGAATATGCATAGCCTCTATAAAACGGTCTCATTCGAATGTGCATATAACATATTGCGAATATTCGAAGAACGTTCATAGTATATTCTGGTGCTGCTTGGGGGGGCGTCTCTACCACAGTGTACGTATAGCCCAGGTGACTGAGGCGTAAACATGTCGTGAAATGAACGGGTTCAATTCCCGTAACAAGTGACAAGAACTATAAAATCAAGAAAAACCTGTTTTCTTCCAAAATCGATAGAACAAACCATTTTTGTATGGCAAACCATTTCTAGCCCCCAGTCACCCCACGGGGGTTTAAAGGAAACAAGAGGTTTCAGAAAATTTGATGTTCTGTTTATAGGGGTGAAGAGGGGCGATTTGAAACCAAAACAGGGATGAAGTTCAAGAACCATTGTACATTTTTGGTAATGGAAAAAATTCCATTCAGTTGATTACAACGCACAACGAGAGATCAATAGAAACATGCAAAAATCTGTAGAGTAACTGGAGGCTAGGGTGTAACAGAAATGGTTTGCCACTGAAGTCTACAGACTATTGCAGTATTATAGACTTCCCATTTTTGTGTGGTTACGGTTTTTTTCCCATAAACGTTTCAAATTTGATTAATTTCTTCGTACTTGGCACCACTTTTATAAAAAAATAAGTCCTCCTCAAAATGAAAAACACAGGGGAATGCGAAATTTCCTCACAATTAAAACTCATTTTCGTCACGCATGCGACTTACGGTTTTCTCGCTTTGGACGGCAGCATTAATGAACAAATGTACAGTGAAGTTGCATCCATATACAATTTATGAATTCAATACACAAATGTTGAAAAAATTCTCGAACCATTCTAACAGTAAATGCACGTGAAAGATTCCTTTCAGATGATTCAAGGTATTCCTTTGAATTGGAAACTTATGTTCCCAGAAATAGTCAATCTTGCCCACCCTCTTTCTCTCTCTCTTTCTCTGGATGTCTACATATTTCGAATATTCATCGTACTTATATTGGCACAAAACAACAGTTGATACCACGGTTCAATGTCACAGAATAAATACGTTCGTTCCACAAACGTCCTCTCGAAATCTTCGAAACAGAATTTCTGTACAAACCGCATCCAAGCTTCACTCGCAGCGATGAGGGAGAATAGGACATGTACTGATACGACGAAGGAAATGACCTCTCACCACAACCGACATCCTGTAAATAGAGATCGAACAGTGCCAAAACATCTGAACAAACTTCTGTCATGAACGGACATATTCTTTGCAATAATCTTTGGAGATGCCAGCTTCAGTGAATTGGATGATGTTCTAAAGGAAAAGGTGGTTGTAAAACAAGACATCGAAAATGACATTGGTTTAGTATTATTCAGGTCACGATTTGTTGGTTATTGAGGACATTATCAATAGGCTGATTTTAATCTTGAGCCAATGGATTTCCATCGTTTGGAAACATAATCTTTGATTCTCAATGATGCGTAGTCGTTTGAGAACTTCTTCACAGATATAAATTGATAAGAAAAATTACTCTATGGTGATGAGAAATGTGTCAGCTACGGGACTCAATTCAGGGATTGTGATTTCCAAAAGTGTTCCAACTTTCCTCTAAGGGAATGCAATCATTTATGGAGTACTGGTCTTATTTCTTGATATAAATAGTTCTTGAGTCCTCTATTTTTGAATGGAGGAATATTCCATGATTACTATATAACAATCTCATTTGTATAAAGTTCTTTTTCATTATGAGCATCTTCATATGTCTTTAAATAACTAACAATGTGCAATATTTTGATATTAAGAACTGGTGTTTCATTGTATAAAATCTATATACACGACAAGGAATGATAGTTGAGTTACGATGAAACCAATAAAAATCCCGGTCGGAATTTGTTGTTAACCAATCTAAATCCCCAGCGAGTATCTATCTATGTCACATACTGTTGAGTTTGGGATCGAGATGTTGAGATCATTGGAGTGATAAAAAGATTGGAGAGAAAAATTGTGATAATAATTAACTCAGAAATGGAAGGATGAAAAACTATGATATCAACAAGAGAAAATAGTACTCCACAGATAAATGCATAATCTGATGCAAAAGTTGCAGTTATTTTGAGAATAACAATTATTCTAATAATTTTTACACCTCTGTACTTCGCTGGACTGCAGGTTCAACAAAAATGAGGTGAATTTCCTCTAGATGTATGAAAAGTTTCAAATTTCCTGTAAAATTGGAACAAAAAATCGCAGGTGAGAAATATGTTTTGAATACAACCTCATGGTAGGATTGAATATGTGATGTCTATAGTGGAAATACATTACATTTAATTAATTGAACTACAACGTAGGCCGATGCAATTTTGTATAAAGTTGTATCGTATTCGAGCCCGTCGGCGATAGAGAGCAGCAATTATATATTGAAATGAAATATGTGTCCCACCCACATGTTGTTTGGATGTAAATTATTTTCTGAAAAATGTAATCAAACAAAGGATACCATCATTGAATTCGATATTTCCTTCGGCCTCCTTGCTAATAATATTCGAGGAAATATTACGAAATGTTCGTACATTAAAAATGATCAATTTATACGATATTAAAACAATAAAATTATGTCGCATCTCCGTAGAACTGAAGGAAAAGAAAAGGAGCGGTGGATATAACACGGCACAACGGAAAAGCAGCGTATAGAGGCGATGGAGAAATGTCCGGGCTGTTTTTTCGGGCGAACATGTCTCCGTTGCCTCTATGCTACTTATGTCTCTGTCGTACCACGCTGTATCCACCGATTTCCTTTTCCTCCCTCAATTCCACGGAGAAGCGGCGTAAGGGTTCTGCATGGGTTTACTGGAAAAGTACCATCCTAATTTTGGTACCAAGAATCTCTGAGCCTAACTGTGAGAATAATTCCTTCTCATTTGTACATATCCCCTCTCAAACGGAAGGGATGCTCTGAATTCATTTTGTTGAGAATACATTCTTCTACTCCAGATGGAATCGATTTTGATGATATAGAGAACAATCTTGGTTCCAAAATATCATTTTTACAGTATTTTTCTGTAACGGTACCAGTGATTGAGTTATTTCACTTTGTACCAGCAGGTTTGTAACTTAGAAAATTCGACCCGAAGATATTGTGCAATTAACACCTCTTCACGTTGATGGAAAATAACACCCATGATGAAAAAACACCACGGTCGCCAGCTTGTTTTTGGTGCAAACAAGCCCCGAGTCGAAAAATTGAAACCTGATTTCGAACTATTCAAAGACTGATCTCACCCTTTTGAACAGTATGAGATGAGGGTTAATGAGAACCTGTTTTGATCCGTAATACGCAACGAATACGCATTCTGTCAGGTCGAATTTTAAAACCTGATATAGCTCTATTTTTCCTTCACCCTTATTTTGACCTGGTTATGGAATATTGTGGATTCTATTCAGAAAATACCAGCAGCAAGATACCTGCTAAATCTAATTGTCAAAATTATTAAAAAATAATTATATATAATTAAACTCTCAAGATGTATAATTGTAGATTTGTAAAATTTCCTTGTTTAAAATGAAAACGATAAATTCTTCCTCTCTTCTGTGATGTGATCTTTGAATCGTTAATTTCATACAACAATCAGGGAAATTTATTGTTTTTTATGGAAGATTTTTAGCAAGGTAATATACGTTTACAATTTGTACATCTCGATGATTCAATTATATTGCATTATTCTTTTATAATTTGTAAAATTAGATTTACCTAGTATCTCGTTGCTGGCATTCTCTGAATGAAATTGACAAACAAATTATTATTATTATTATTATTATTATTATTATTATTATTATTATCACTATTATAGTCTTCAAAACATGAGTGTGAATGAAATTGTTACACCTGAAATATCTTATTGAATTGAAATAGCAAGTTCAAAACATTGACCAAGATCAGCTCTTAATTTTTCGACTCGGGACAAACCTCTTCATTTTGTAATAATGTGTAAACTAATATGTCGTGAAGACAGGGAGAGGAGAGAGGAATGGTGGAAAAGATATGCGAGGGAAGCCAGATTATATGATTTTGGAAATTAGTCGGTCAAGTACGAAGAAGTAGAATCAACAACAGCTAGGCCCTATACAAATTTAATATTAACACGTAACTGAAAGTTCGAAAATTGTGAAACTCACTGTCTCATTTGCAGTGGCGTAGCGTGGCCAAATGGTACCCGGGGCGGATGCGGTAGCGGAACCCCCCCTCGCCTGGCAGTTCATCTTCTTTTGTAAAAAAAAAAAAAACATAGAAGAAACTGTAATCCAGTAAAATTTGAATGCGAACCAAAATTTGGCACCCCCTTGAATTTGGCACCCGGGGTGGTCCGCCCCACCGCCCCCCTCCCTTGCTACGCCACTGCTCATTTGGGGATAGATCAACTCTCTTCTTCTCTCTCGCTTCTACGAGGAAACGAACACGGGGATGACCACGCAGAGGCACCCATCGCCGCCGATTAGGATAAGTAATCCGTTTTTTTGAAAGGCTACCCGATCCAGCTTGTGGGTCGAGTTCAAATTCTTACCTTTTGTATGACCTTTGTATCTTTGATTATTTTTATAAAAGAACATATACACCAATACCTTGAATATTATCTATATACATGTATAATTGTCCATAACGCTTCCACTAGTTCCTGAATGGACTCAACGGAATAAGTTGTTTTCATTACAATCTACTAGGGGTGTGCGGTTAGCACTTTTTATCGGGTCGGGTCGGGTTCGGGTATTTGTATTTCTTTTCGGGTCGGGTCGGGTCGGGTACCCGATTAAATCGGGTTTTCCAAGTCGGGTACCCGAATATGATGAAATCGCTTGAATTTAATATTTTCAACTTCTATTCGAAGTTGCCATTGCCGTTGATATTTTAAGGACAAATTTTCTTGAGCGATTGTAGGAATAAGGGGATTTCATATGAATTCAATTCTAATATGAAGAATGCCATATTCACTACAAGTCTATTAAGGTTGTTACTCCATGTAATTGATTATGCAGCGCATTAAGAAATCTCCAAATTGCTTCATGGAATGTTTATATTTATTTTTTAATTCAATTGAAAAATATAATCACATTTATATCTCATAAATAATATATTATCTATTTTCGTATTTAGTAACCACAATATAAAATCTTGAACATCAATGAAAATAAATATTCTTCTTATAAATATCATTCTTTTTTCATATTTTTAAATTTGAATGGAGGAAGCACAACTCTTCCACATGTTTTGTCAGCAATCTCGATCGAGTTGCTGTCACAATATTTCCTGCTGAGGAAAACGTTTGCTATATTTGAATTATCCGAATGTAATCGGGTACCCGAAAAACTCGGGTAATTGAAAAACCCGACCCGACCCGACCCGATAAAAACCCGATGACTCGGGTACCCGCACACCCCTACAATCTACCAAATCACACGAATTGATTCGATTTACGATTTGTAAACAATTCAGACTTTAATTTACTTGAGTAAATGAAATGTGACTTTGGCCAATTTTCAATAAATCAAACATTTGACTCACAATAATGTTTATTTCAAAACTCATTCACTTCTTCACAACTTATATGTTTCATAATGAATCCGTAATGTTATCGGAGCTCTGCTCTCGACCGTCACGAAAAACGGAATCACGCGGATCACGCCTGGCGCTTGTGTCTCTCCTTTCATATGATTCTTGTACAGTCTTACTAATTCTCAATTAACTAATAATTGGACATTTTGTATTGTACGGATGATTAATCACACGGAAAAAAATGATCACGTAAGAATTACATGAAAAGTGAGGTTATAATTACGGTGTGGATTTCGTGTAGAATTTACTCCAGAGTCCTGTTGGATTTACATTGTTATCATGGTTATCATGGCAACACGCCTGCTGTTCACTTCAGTAGTAATGTACACATAACATTGGTCTCAATGTGAATTTTACTCAAATTGCATGCATTTCAGCAGTTATGTCAAAATAACAACAACCAATGCACAATCCACACATCTTTTCTTTCCGTGCATGCTCAGTTTGAACTCCTGAGCGTCTTCATTTATTTCTTTCCCCAATCTTCTCCTTTTATAACGTACTTCGGATTTTTTGATTACCTAACATGATTTGGCATATGCTCAGATCGATCGGTCCGTGCACAAATCGTATGTAAAATCAATCATTGACATCAAATGACGATTACACATACAATTTTCTCTCAAAATAAATCATACGCTCTCTAAGAGTCTCTTAATATTGAGAAGAAAATCGTAACTTGGAATAATGTGTGTGGAACAACTACAAGAGTTCGTGAAATTTCCTCATTATACCGAAAGTACACGATGCGCAAAAAATTGTCCGTATCCCACGAACAGAGAAATCCTTTGTCAAAGGAGATGCAGATGGTATTGACCGAGCGTCCATTACCTCATAACAGGGGACATAAAAAACGTTGAATGACATAGATGACGTTTCAGATACTCACATATGAATTCCACGTGACTCAATAGACTTCGTCCTTTGCTTTATGCTATACCTAACACACAAATTGCACACGTTGTATCAAATAAATATTTTTTTATACGCAGAAAGATGAATAATTTAGTACATGCAATGTGTATGAATTTTCCCTCGGACAAGATGCAGTATTTGTTGAATAACGCACGCTATTGTAATCAACCAAATGTTCATTCGATAGGAATAAAATTGTTCCCAACATCACACGAACAACGATGATATTTTCCTTGTAAACATAAAACAGGGCAAAAAATGCTACCAAACCTTGTATATCTCACATCAATCATGTCAAAATTAAACTCGGGTTGGAAAATTTTGTTGAGAAATGAATTGATACCGTGCATCCTGTATGTGACTATATTTATGACACTTCTTTTATTTGTAATATGATATTCGACATGCAGAAGAATCTTTTAATAATTTCTTTTATATTGGAATGAGACGAAGATAAAAAATCGCTTTGTTCTGACCAGGCCCCTCCGAATCATGCATTCTCCCCTAGAAATCCTGTTCACGTATTGACCAAGAAATCCCCAAGAAATTCAGATGGCGATTTCATCTAGTTGGCTGAATCATACCCTTAAAATATCAACGTTGCGAAGTTTGGTTTCTTGTAGGTTAAAAATTTATAAATGCAATAGTCTTATTTGTAATTATTGGTCATTTTCTCACTATTCATCTTGAATTTTCGCGATGAATGATTCATTCTACAGAATCGATAGCCCCACTGACATGCGGAGCCCCCTACAACTTTCTGATCAGTATATGAACAAAAGTTCTAGACAGTTGGAGGGGTCTGATTCTGACCCTTTCACTTTATTCTCTGGAGATGATAAATACGTAATATTCCAATATAAGTGTCGTGAAGACCGACATTGTTCAAGTGCATGCACAAAATTATAGCATCATTTCATAGATTAATCCGATATACATCTATGAAATGATGCTATAATTTTTTTTACCACTCATTGTTCACTCAAACACGAGAACAAAAGGTAAAAAACCATCATCAAATTATTTGTTTCAAGACGAAAGATGCAACGAACAAAAGTACAGTTCCTTCCAGACATGACATCCAATCATATCGCTGTCATGATATAAGGCGAAAACTTATTCTCTTGTGTATACAGTTACATGCACGATCTCACAAACATTCCCACATTTCTCTTACATTTCACATCCCAACATTCGTTTTTTCACTCATGTATTCGCCATGCAGTGCAGTCACCGGATGAGAAGACACCGATAATAATCACATGATGTTACAAAAATCATGAAAGATTATCCATCAGACGTATGTATCGTGAGATTGACGGATATATTAATCAAACTTCAACAGAGAGCGAGAGATAGGGAGAGACAGACGGAGACAGAGACAGTCAGACAGACAAATGGAATAAGAAGGGGGAGGAAATGATAAGAAACATTGATAAATAACACTAGGTTATTACTCGAAACCTATAGCATTTGAATTCCCCACGCCCTTCCTCATCTACGGAACTGAATTTTTATGAATGGGTCACGGATCTTTCAAACGTTCGTACAATACTTTTTCATCCACTCTATCCACCTCCTTCCCTTTCATTTTCATTATGACAGATCCGAAGCACAAAAAAGAACTTCCTCACTTGTAGGTGAGTGTGGATCAACCCATGAAATAGGATTCTTTTTACTCTTACACCCATTTTCACACGGAGAGGAAGGAAAATATTCAGAATAAACTTTCACAGTGATGTTTCTCTTGGTGACGTAATCGCTGGGGAATCGCAGTGTCGTCGTACTAACTTTTCTCAACCGAATACCAGAAGAAAACGAAAACAAAGAGACGGTATTCTTCTTTGCAGAACTGGAAGTGAGAAAAGGACTGTATGTCTCGAAGGATATAGTACAAGAGACACAGCTGTGATGAGAAAAGGAAGAGATGTATTTTAAACATCATATTTCAAAATAATGTGACATCACGAGCCAACGGTGCTTTCGCCATGAAATTTAACGATCCAAAAACTCATGGCGATGAAATACTAAGATTTACGTGTTAGAGAAATTAAACAATTATCCTAGGCAACTGTTCTGCCATATCATCGCTCATCAACTGATGATATAGGACATTTTTGTAGAGAAAAAATGTGAATGTAGCTGCGACAACTGTAGTTTTTCAGTTCATTAGAATTTTGTCATAAGACTTCAGTTATTTGACAAGAAAAATATTCTTCTTACCTCGAATTGAATATCCTTCAAAAGCCATATGCTTCTTTCGCCTTTCGTAGATCAATGATTCAAGAAAAATGTGAAAGACAACTTAAGAGAGAGACGATCAAATCAGATAATTCAGCGTAAACAACATAGATCGCAAAAGTCTGAATTGCCATACTCTGTCATGTTCTTCGAAGCTCTTGGTATCGCTCATTCGTTTCAGCTGAATCTGTTCTCATTTGCCGCTCTTGGATAAGATACAGCGTAAAAACTTTTCGATGACCAACATCAAGCTCCTGCGGTGCTTCTACGTTTGATTCTTTCCTTCTAACCTCTGTTCAAGTCATATCACCCTATCAATTTGGAATAGACTTTTCCTGAGGGGGTGAAATTTCCAAGGATGCAACGACTTTGACGGTCCTAGAGATTTCTTAATAAGATTCCTGGAAATTTCTAAACGATACACATCATATATCGTTATTCAAAATCTTGGAAAAGATGTTGGTCGTGACAACCCACGCGTATCAATCGTTAATCACATTGTTCTGAGTTTAGTTGTTCTCGGTTTGTGTTGAATTGGCATTCGAGCAAAGTTCTCTACCTCTGTGATTGAGAAGTTAATGATGTACAATAATTAATCATCGCTGACTCGAAATCTTGTGTTTCTTCCATCCTTTGTTTCAAGAATTCGATGTGCTGATAATCGTTTATGTGTGCGTGAATTGTTTCGTACTGATTCACGATACACCCTGTGTTTGCTCAAAAAACTTGCCCAATTCAATATCCAGTTGTGTTATGAAAATAGTGATCGTTATTATTGACGTATACATAAGTAAACATTAAACAATATAACAACGATTCAATACAGAGTGAGTAAGAGGAATGAATTGATTGAATAATTGAATATGTTATAAGATCAAGCACTAAGAATGCAGAAAAGAATAGATGAAAGGGCAATTTTTCCAACCTTGTCGAAAAACCTGTGAATTGGAATGGATGGTATATTCACATCGTAAATGCACAATATTGTGCATTAGCGCACTCAACATGCAATTCAGTTATGAATTGAAATTTTACACCATCAAATGTTCTTTCAATATGTTTTCAACCAAAAATATTATTGGGAATTGATTTTATTAGTCAGTTTAATCGGACTTTTTTCACTCAAAACGGAAAGGTTTTTTTGGAATAAAAACTCAAAACTAACTAATCAAGAATGAAAAATACAAAGCACAATTACAACAAATTTTGCAAGAGGGAGAAATCAGCACTATGAAAAGTTGAGCTTGAATTGGCTGCGTTCAATGAACTGCTTTCGGTTGCATCTTAGATTCAATCATGAGATGATATGAGTTTCAGTCCTGTGAATGTAAAAATCATCAGTTATGAATACCGGTGACTTGTGGGTTTGAACCAATCTACCTTTTTGTAATGTGATGTATCATGATAATTTTTCTTGACGTTGAGGATGAAATGAAAGTAAGTATTCTAGTAACAGTGAAATCTGAGTTTTTCAGATATTGATACAGGTAAAAGAACATCTATGAAAGTATAGAAGAATGATCAACTGGACAAGGTAAGCTTCAGGGAGAATGGACAAATGTTTACCATTGAACATAAGCTGATCTGTACAGCACAACCACCGATTGCCGGCCATGTTTCCGTTGCCTTTACGTTGCTTCTCCGTTCTTCCACCTTGTCTCCACGGAGATGCGACGTGGAAATCGGTGGGTGTGCTGTTAGGGCACAGAGGGTTTTATGCACACAAGCATGGGGACCTATGTAAGCACAAACCCAGGACCAGTTGCTGTCCAATTTTGGCCTGATTGTCAAAGGTCGGGTGTCAATCGGATCGAAGATGGACCAATGTCTGTGTTCACATGGGCGCTGCTAGCGGAAAATTCCGACACTCTAAAAAAAGAATCCCTGAGGCAAAAACAAGATACATTTCTCTCTGAGGAGAAGATGTAAAATTATCAGTTCCAAAGCTGGCTTCAAACAATGAAATGGATCCATCAATCATTGAAGTAACTGATGTATTCACCACTTGAATGATCACGTTATTTTATTTATAATTCCAAAACCAAGCGTTTCCAAATATCTTACTGAAAAAGAGTCTTGTATTTGCTCCATAAAGCACCTCTTTAGAGGGACAGGATTTTCTTCTCAGACACTTTGTATAGTTTATGCGAGGAATTCATAATAAACGGTATTATATTGTCCTTTTCAATGAACACCCCGTGTCTAAGAGACATGTTTCAGAGATTGAAGGTGTATGAAAGATATCTTTTAGACACAAAATATTTGTTGGTTTGTATCAAGTCAATATGTGTCCACATTCTTCATGCATTGAACGAATGTTATTCATCACATTAGCCTAACAGCAAAGTGTTGTCGTCAAATGAGCAACAATATGCTGTAAATCTAGGATTTTAGCTTGAGTTGTTATCGTGTTGCTAGGAAGTTGCTCGATTTCATGAAACTCTCAATCATATGCGTAGCAAATTCCCAGCAACTTCACGTAAACTTAATAAACAACGTGTGAGCAGTTATGGCACAGCAACTTTTGTTGTATGGGTAGTGTCTTCCTGCAGGGTATATGAGTATTCGTATATTGAAAGATGGATTCTACAGGTCGTGTAAAATAGATGATATACAGCTCATAAAAGATAATACTGGAAAAAATTCTCGGACCATTACCTTGACTTTTCATTATTTCAATATAAACTTCGACATTCAAAAGTTCCTTCAATGATTTTATTTTCTCGTTCAACTTTGTTTATACAAACATTGATATCAAATAATTGTGTTCAATCACACCATATTTTCTAATACGATGTCTTGATGAATATGAGAAGAAAGAACAGGAGAGAGAGTGAGAAAGAGTAGAAGAAAAAAAAATGAGCAAAGATGTATATAAAGAGGAGAAAGACAGTAGAAATTTGTGGAAGGAAGAAATATGCTGTGACAGAAGATTCACGTAATTGGCTGTTTAGACTTCTACGATAACGGGCGATTTTCTTTCAACGCAAACATATATCCAATGGCAATGACGTCACAACGCAAACCCGTTGTCTTCATTGCCTCTGTTCCATTTTTCCTTTTGTCCTGCTTTTTCCTTTCCTCTCAATGGGGTGATGGGGTACACTGATACACAAATACACGCGTATGGACACACAGTGACATGCTCATTCGCTTAAACATCATCTTCTCAACTCAATCTAATCATTTTTCTCAGGTTAACGCAGGACGAGATATTGAATGGTATCAACTGAATCTTCTTACCCTCCAATAATGAAGTTGATTGCTTGGAAAGAATTATAGCGAATCCCACTACTGTGTCAGAACATCAAGCTCAGTTTGCAATTCAAATTGCCCGGGTACATCGAATCTTGGGAGTACTGTTTTTTCCAAGTTGGTAGCACAGTGACAGATATCTGTGCCAAATTTCATATCTCAAATGTCATTAGTATTTGAGCTGCGCTTGGTTTTTTACAAATCAAAGAGTGATTTGTGCAAACATGTTGCATTGAATTTCGTTCACGGAACAGAATTTCTGTTGTGGAAAGGTTTAAAAAGCCTGAGTTGAATAGATTTCATCGGAAAGAAATATTTATAAGTACTTTCCTGATTCAGCACCGTGTGACTTCTGGCTATGTTCTAAATTCAAAGCACTACTCCAGTAGAAATGAATTTAGTCGTTCTCTGAAACTCCCCCACAGTAGAGTGCTAGGAAAAATCGCAACAATTTCCCAAGAACACGGAGCACCCGTTGTTGGGAAGTTGCTAGGAGGTTGCGTGGCCAAATGTGCAGCAACATTCAGCAAACTTGAAAGTTGTAGCATGTTGCTGCGAAGGTGTTTGGATACATGAAGCTATGGTACATGCGATCAAACAATCCTCCAACAATAAAACACAAACTGGTGAAGCAACACTGAAGCGACAGTTACACTGCATCCTTGTGAGAGATCTGCAAGGCCTAGTGAGGCCTCGAAGTGGACTGAAGAATCACTAAAGCTATTTCTACAAGGGTGCCTTAGGGACACCGTTTGGAAGCGTTTGAAGAGACGGATCTGGGTCTCTAGGCCGTTTCCAGGACATTTGGTACAAATTCTCAGACTATGGGAATCATTTCTCCGTGTTCCATCCTTATAAGACGCTATATTAACTTCGTTGAAGTAGATCAGGAAGTTTTCAACACTCATCATAACGGTATGTATTTAACATACAATGAAAAAAATTCACAGAAATCAATACTCATATTCTCTAAAACTACCATGACTTTCTTCACTGTATTCTCCCTGGAGGAATTAATTCATTATATCTTACCATTCTTTCATTCCTCGGATTATTAACGTCGAAATGATTCTCTTAGTATCAAGTGTGAAATTTCTCAGAGTGAAACATTGCAGGAACAAATGTTTCCAATAATAACGGAATTTCTTTTGTATATTTGGAGCACGCCTCGAACGAAACAACTAAGATTGTCCCTGGGTTTCTTATTATTTCTCATATAATCTTCAGAAGAATTTATCTCTCTATTGTTGGATTCTTAGACCCGTGATAATTTCAACATCCCAATGAATGATGAGTGAGATGTTGAAAAACAATGTAGATTATTCTTTTTTCCATTTATGCTGAACTACGCATATCTGATTCGCAGCAGGAGAATGAAATGAATATTATTAATTAAATATCATGACATCTCGGATGACTCCTTTGATTTCCCATGACATTATCTTCAGTTTGTGCCAAGGAATTCGAGCGATTAAAATAATGTTTTAGCAGAAATCAACCTCCACATCTGTTGAATCTCATGTGAATGCCAAAATCTAAGAACCAAAGTCTTTCGCCTCTGACATAAAATTGGAATTTCAATAAATTTTCAAAGATATATTGTATTGATTTCCAAGGTTGGTCCAGTTCAATATACTTATTGTAGATTACCATACTAGATTAATAGACCAAATCACTCCCAACCACGCATTCATAATTTCGAAAGTTGATTGTCAATTTTGAGAAACAATATTCCTCACAGCTATGAAATTCGTAAAGAATGGAAACGAAGAGTAGGAACCTTGATCACTTTCAATTTATTGTTGTCTTTTTTGAAGATTGATACATAGTTCGTCCGTTGTGTTCCAGGTACACTTGGAATAATATATTTCCATCTGGAATTTTCATTTAGACTTTCTCATTTTCAATTGAGAAAAAATTGTTGAAATTTTGAATGCGTATCTCAACGTTCTCTCGTAATATGACTCTATTATATTATTTGATTTGGTTTAATTGCCAATTATATCAGTGATGAAATAATGTTACAATATGTACATCATTCAACGAGTGACAATTATATTGAATTCCTATCGCAGTACTTTCATGATTCATATAAATTCAGTTCATAAATATAGAGAAATAAAATATTGAAGAATATCATCAGTACAGTAGTTGTTGTCCTAGTTTGTGTCTCAGTGATATACAAGCTCTGATTTAACTGCAATGTTACTCGATGTTGTTTGAGAGTAAATTTCTTGTACATGTTTTGTAAGTGCCCATTTATCCAAAGTCCTACAATGACAGTTGCCACAGTTATTCCCGCCCTTCAGTGTAATTTACAAACGCCCGGTAGTTTGATCTTAATTCTATTATTGGCAAATGAGCTAGTTTTTCTGTTTCTGATGCATCTTGCATCGGTTTCTCGTCATAGTGGACTGAAGGGGGCTTTAGTTTGAGCTGGAAATGTTTTTTTGTGAAATAATGACCATGGTAATTTATTTCTTCTCCACACGGACAAAAATGACCTGTAATTTCACCAGAATTCCGATTACTATATGGACAGAAAAGAATATCTATCACTTTTACCCGAATTTTTGTAGAATTTACCGGAAACTTGGTCAATTCAACAAACATTCCAGTAAACGTGACAAATATTCCTCGCTGTCCTTATAGTCACTGGACCTCCAGTAAAATCAATAGTTCATTTCCTTTGTGCAAGATCAATCAATGGAAGATATTTTATCGCGGATATTATTGATGAAAATATAATTATATCTATATACTTATAGATTTCAACAATATTTTCATGAATTCCAAGAATTATATATAGGGCAAGTAGGATTTTTTTAAGTTGAGGAATCATGGACGTTTTTCAATGACTTTTTTATGTTCCTGTATTTGCCTCTGAATGAATACTGTTTAAATAATAGAACTAAAGATATTCGCGAACGATTGATGGAGGACAACGATTTTCCTCCAACATAACACACATAGAAGTAGAGGTTATGCAGTTCTAAAAGTATTTTCAAATACATTTTCGAGAAGACTCGAGTATCAAGAGATGGGGGAAGTCGAATTTTGTGCAAAACTTTTTCCAGAAGGTATGTAATCAACACAAATTTGTGATAAATGATAATGAACTACATACTAAATGATTCCCAATGATTCAAAAGTGCTCAACAATGAAATTGCAACATTTTAACTTGCAGAAGTGAACACATTTTACAATTTTGTAATCGTACATTTAATCTACTTCTCCTCGAAGTAGGATCATTGTCGACAAGATTCCATCTTTCCCCATCGGAGCGTTGATAATTTAATTTGAATAGCTTATGCATACTACTCGTTTTGCACGGTGAGAAGTACCTTGAATGGATGACATTTATTGGCAATATAACGACGGTAATTCTTGACATCTTTCAGACCAGTAAGAGAAGAAATCGCAAGGAAAGCACAAGCAAAATATCGCACCATACAATACCTCACTGTGTGTGAGGGAATACTGATATTCTGATTGTCTGATCAATATAACAGGATTCGCCGGAGGAATGGTTAGATTTGCATGACATTTTTCAATCAGCCGAGATTTATATTTTGTGGATTATTTTGTTCTGAGGTGTCATTCAATTTCCATTCCAATGAAATTTTGCATCGTTTATTGAAACAAATTGATAATCGAATAACGAAATACTTAAATCCAACCTCAGTTAAAGGTTCAAAATTTTGAAGCACATTCTTTCAACGATGTTTTCAATTTAAAGAAGTCAATTTAAGAAGAAGGATAACTATGATTTATCATATTTTGTGAGTTTTAATTTTCGTTCGATTTTTATAAACGATTCAAACTTCTACAACATTCCAATGAATCGTATTTCGTATACGTCTTGATACCTACAACATTCCATTCGGATCAAGGGGTATTCTAAACAACCCCCTGAGGATGGAATCAAAGGCATCTGTGGGACCATGGATTCGAATGATTTCAATAAATATGTTGTTTTTATTCTGCAAGTGAATCTGAAACTCCTCCACGCGAAAAGTTTAGTCGAAATACGCTTAATATCATCCTGTTACTCTAAGAGGGATCATTCGACTAAAATTCCGATTACGTCTGAGAAGGGGTTAACTCTCTGTTATCAGCGAAGCAGGACGGAAGGAAATGTTATTTTTAGATGCTTTATCAAATTCTTCTTTTCGAGAGAAATCCTCTTATATCTTGTGTTAAGGTACACGCGAGGGAATTTTATAACAGAACACATCCCATAGAAAATTTTAAAAGGGTTACTGTTTCTCATCTCAACATTCAAGGGTATTTTACGTGGAGGCAAGGTGTTCTTATGAGTCTTCGAATCACTGAACTTGGGGAAGTTGTGCATCTTTGTCTCATATATACATAGAATATTTTGTGCTGTTCTGATGGACTGAAGGAAAAATAAAAATGATAAAACGGTCTCCTTTCCATACGCATGCTCATGGAATATGAATTGGGATACAAAACAGTCAGACATGGCATGAAATGAATCATCATTCTTCTCTCTCACTTCTCGTCCAAAAAGATGGGACATTATTGAATAATATTGAGAAGAAACAGAGGGAGGAAGTTTTGTTCAAATAACATTCTCTGTAGAAGATTTTCAGAATTTTTTATTGATTGTATTCCAATTGATAATCAAATTTTCGAAATACAACGTTCAGCCTTGTTGTTTATTTTTGTTCTCCAGGATTGGGACATACAGAATGATCATTTATATGAGTCCTAATTGAATAAATTCAATCTATTTCTCAAGTGACAATAATGATTCTCTTTTTCGTTGAGAAACAAAATCATTCATCCTCCATTCAAAACCTCCTACAAACGCGACGTCTGAAACTTGTTACAAATTCTCGACAATGCTCTAGAAGATACCATATACTTTGTAATCAGAATTAATGATTCACTGAGAGAAAATTGTTTACTTTAACCATATCTTGTAGTTGTCACAATCAAATTTAAGCGACCTTTTTGTTTTGTTTTCTTGGTTATCATGATCGAATACCAAGTCAATGTAACCATAAATCCTTTACCATGGGAGCATTATTACTGTGACCATATTGTTTTTTTCTCAGTTTTATGATAATTCATTGAGGAAAAAAAATACAATTCAATCTCATTACCAAACATTGCAAATCTAAAGCTCTTGTTTCAAAGCACTGATTCTTCCAGTTCCTTTTTCTCCAAAGCGTGGAAATATGCCAATAGAACGGATTTGACATTTCATATCAAACGCTTCATGTATGTAGAATTCCAAACACTGCTAATTATATTTAGACCCACATAGCACAGAATGTTTCAATGACATGGCCAGAATATTATACGACGCGCGTTCATAAAGTAAGGGCCGTTTGGTCACAGAAAGCAATATACTCGTAGGAAACAAATTTTATTGTCATATTTAGTTAGATAAAAACTTACTTCACTTCTCTACATAATCGCCGTTCACTTCTAAGCATTTTTCGTACCGCTGCACCAGCCTATTCAACCCCTCTGCATAGAAGCTTGCCACCTGAGAGTTGAACCAGTTGACAACGGCGTTTTTGAGTCCCTCTTCGGTTTCGAAACGTTGTCCACCGAGCGAAACAAAACTGTGTTGTGAAACAAAACTGCAATCGATGCAGTGGCGACACTAAACTTCACCGAAACCGAAAAAGTCTAAGCAAACTCCGTACACAAGTCGAAAATTGATAGCTACAGTTTTTTGAGACAAAGACGGTGTTCTTTTGGTTGATTTCATGGAACGTGGGACAACAATTACAGCTGACGTATACTGCGAAACGGTCAACAAATTGAAACGTGCTATCCAAAACAAACGCCGCGGGAAACTGTCATCTGGCATAATCTTCCTCCACAATAACGCGCGTTCTCACATTGCTGCCAAAACCAAGGGGAAAATTCAAGATTTTCGTTGGGAACTTTTTGACCACCTACCGTACAGTCCTGACCTTGCACCTAGCGACTACTTCCTCTTCTTGCATTTTAAACAGTGGCTCGGTGGACAACGATTTGAAACCAAAGAGGGACTCAAAAACGCCGTTGTCAACTGGTTCAACTCTCAGGTGGCAAGCTTCTATGCAGAGGAGTTGAAGAAGCTGGTTCAGCGGTACAAAAAATGCTTAGAAGTGAACGGCGATTATGTAGAGAAGTAAAGTGAGTTTGTATCTAACTAAATATGATAATAAGATTTGTTTCTTACGAGTCTATCTCTTTTTGTGACCAAACGGCCCTCACTTTATGAACGCGTCTCGTACTTGAAATATGCAATATTCCGGCAAACATCTCAAGAATATCGCCAGAATGTCTCCAGAATGTCTGATGTCACCGTCTTTGTAACATTCTGGAGACATTCTGCAATATAACTGACATGATTGTCGTGAAATTCTAGAGACATTCTGGAATATTGAAAATACAGGAAAACATCCTATAATTACGTGTATTAACAATGGTAAAAAATACTGCTTTTGGTGAAAAAAGAATTTTCTTCAGAGTGAATTCTTCTACAAATGTTGTATAGAATATGATTTGGACCGCTTTGTGAGGATAATACACATTGAAAGTCGATTATTAGGAAAGTTCCCTCAGTGAGGATCGAACCCCAGTTCTCCGAGTCATAGACAAAGCCTCTATCATCTTAGCTCATCACTGAGATGCCTTCAAAGCCTTTAAAGTGCCACTCTTCGTCATCATAATGATGTGTTTCTGATAAGTTCGTTTCCGTGGGATGTGAAACAATCAATTCAGAATCCCCTGAAACTGAAATTGAATAGGTCGTGGGAGAGAATTTTTTTTCGCCTTCGACTTGTAAATTTTACCAAGTACCGGGTCTGATGAATGAAAATTCTTACTGCCACATAAAATATTGCTACTAAAATATTTTGAGAATATTTCATTCGCGACAAACATGAAATATCCCTCATCATAGATTCCCAGAACATTGCAGAATATCGTATCTGCAACATTTCAATTGCAAGATTCTCAAAATATTTGTAAATCAATATTCTATCCACAACATCTATGGAATCTCGTAGAAATATTCAACATAGAATGTTCCGACCGAGATATCTGTGATATCCTGAGAATATTACTGAGACATTGTGTGCTATGTGGGGAGTGCTTTAGAACTTTTCAATTCGTAATTAATGTGATCATCGTTATGTTATACAGTGCTCCTATTTTTAACTCACATTGAGTTTGATTTTGGATATATTTCATTCCGTAAAAATCATCCAACTACTGCAAAGAATGCAAAAAAATGTATCCAATTCTTCAAGGAACACTTACAAGAATATTATACTATGTGAATCTTTTTCCCAAATTTCAAAATCCATTGACGTCCTGATACCCACTTGAAAGGTTTACCTTGTGATTACAAAAATTTGTGGGACTCGTGTACATTCTTGAGATGGCGAGGTGATTTATTGTACCATTCGTACTGTTCCTTGAAAAATCGTATCTTCACATGAAATGCATTTACTTGTATGATACTGTACATGTTCAGTATCTATATACACATAAAACTACATGTGATATTCTTCAAATATTGTGCTGCGGTTCTTGCTCGTAAAACGTCGCGACAGTGCTTCTGTCGTTGCCACGTGCAATAAAGTACAACAAAACGGAACGCTTCATGTATCTCGTATGTACAATATACGTGTGAACGTGTGATTTTATGTGGACGTTCCACAATCCTTACTACTTTTTATAAAATTTTTACTCTCTCAATACGTTCGGTTTTGACTACACATCCTCGAAGGTGTATGAGTTAGGGATGGTTCGGATGATATTTTAATACAATCACACTTCAAAGTATCAAATCGCTGAAATTACTCTCAAAATAATATTCACATACGAACGTGTGTGTGATCACAAGTACTATTCTGAAATACTATTGAAATGTAAGTGAGTGAATTAGTATTGTGGGAAAAATCGACTCTCCAAGAACCATTTCAAGTCAACATCATATTTTCCTCACCGTATTTTAACGTTAACTGAAAGGTTTCGCAACTTCGATTCAGTTATCTGAATATATAATAGGCTGTTTCATCAGATCAAAAGCACGAACGTCAATTCTTCATAAGGTAGATGACCCCATTTATGAACGCGACCCCTTTAATGAACGTTTTGGTTTTTGATTCATAGTACTTTTCATGTAGTGCTTTAATTTCATCCAAGCATGACTGACTGGATACTAAACCAACCGCTGTTATGTAAATAAATTCAGAATAATGTGCCATAGGAAAGATATAATAGATAAACGATTGTTCGCTAATGGGGGTTAAGGTGTTCATTAATGGAGCCTGTCACCTTAATGATCTTTGCGAGTAAGTATTAAACATGTGAATGGAAATCATTCGAATTCAAGTTCCTCATTTTTCCACTGAGTTTGTGAATAGGACTTGGAAGTTTACTAGGTGAAAGTAGTATCAAAACTATGTGTATTTGGTTTCTGAGAAATACGGAAATATTCCAATAAAATCAAGAAACAGTTCTCTGTACAGCAATTCTGAATGTACTGAAGACGTACTCCAGTCCATCTAGAGAATTTAAAATTCCATTAGCATAAACAAGGTTTTGATTTTATCAAAGCATTCTGGAATTAGCTCTTGTAGGGACCGAAAATCTCTTGCTGTGCGACCGAAAGCCAAACGAAGCTGATCATTTCCTGAACATTGCACTATTGAACCGTCATGTTACATGGATTACAATCAGTAATGTGTATAATAATTCACGTTCTGGTAGAAGCATGAACTTGCTGCAGTCAGTTACGAATTGTAATGTAATATAATTCACAGGATTGTCCCGCTTCCCGAGTAGAAGTTCCTATCCGGTAAGCGCTGAAGTGGTCCGGACCGGATCCGGTTAAGAAATGGGATGCCCGATATGGGGCTCCATATCTGGGCCGACCAGGTCCGTGTAGGTGAAAATCTATCGGGGATTCCAGATCCGGCATCGATGAGGATAACCTTGTGATAGTTCTAATGAGGTTGACCGTATAAAAATCTATTTGGCCCTGATCCGTTTTCCTGATTGAGATTAGATGCGGATTATTTGAATCAGGTCCGAATGTGGCTAACCTAATCCGCGCCCTGACAAGCAAAACCTCATTCAGTCTTATCCGGATCTGATCAGTCCTCCTGACTGAAGCCGGATGCAGTTAATTTTAATCAGGTCCGGATATGACTAACCTGATCTGTATCCTAATAAGAAAAGCCTTATTCAACCTTATTCACCCTTGATTAGTTTACCAGACGAGGCACAGATTAGGGAAATCATGATCCTATCCGGAAGAGGCAGACCTTATTGCGGCCCTGACAAGGCGAGCCTTTTTAAAATCTCATCAGACTCAAATTGATTTTTCTGACGGGAGTCAGATACAAATAATGTTAATATATTCATGTCCAGATGTGACTTACCTAATCTCCACCCTAATAAGAAAACTCAGAATGAATGCAAGTAGATTTTTACGAAATGCCCCTAGAATTATAGGAAATTTCAATCCGGGAAACCATCAAATTTTTGATACGACACTGAATGACTGAGGTTTCTCGCAAGTGCTCGTTGTATCTATTCGTTGATATATATACCTCGCTCAACCATTCATCTGTAGCCGGCGAATTGCGATAATGTATCAGGTGTATAACTCTGCTCCCGCCTTTTTTTTTTTCGAAATTCGAGGCTTTATTGTAAACAACTGGTTATACATTTATGATTCAAAGTGTTGTCCATCGCTGACCACTACTTTCTCCCATCTCTCGGGCAGCATACGAATTCCGCGTTGAGAAAACTGGTCATCTTTTGAAGTGATCCACGAATCGATCCAATTTCTCACTTCTTCATGAAACCGGAAGTGCTGGGCAGCTAGGCCGTGTGCCATTGATCGAAACAAGTGATAGTCCGAGGGAGCAACGTCTGCAGAATACGGTGGGTGGAGTAGGACTTCCCATTTCAAAGTTTCCAAGTATGTCTTGACCACTTTCGCAACATGGGGTCGAGCATTGTCATGCTGTAAAATCACTTTTCATGTCTCTCGTTGTATTGCGGCCGTTTGTCTTTCAATGCTCGTTTCAAACGCATTGATTGCGTTCGATAACGATTGCCTGTGATTGTTTCAGTCGGTTTTAACAACTCATAATACACTACGCCGAGCTGGTCCCACCAAATACCGAGCATAACCTTGGAACCGTGAATATTCGGTTTGGCCGTCGACGTGGAAGCATGGCCGGAATATCCCCATGATTTTCTGCGCTTGGGATTATCGTAATGCACCCATTTTTCGTCCCCAGTCACAATGCGTTGCAGAAATCCCTTCCGTCTTTGCCTTGCAAGCAGTTGTTCACAAAAACACAAACGTCGTTCAACATCTCTCGGCTTCAACTCGTACGACACCCAATTTCCTTGTTTCTGAATCATTCCCATGACTTTCAGGCGTTTTGAAATGGCTGGTTGCGTCACTCCCAATGATCCTGCCAATTCTTGTTGCGTTTGACACGAGTCTTGATCAAATAATGCCTCTAATTCTGCATCTTCGTAGACCTTCTCTCTTCCACCGCCATGCTGGTCTTCGACGTTAAAATCACCGTTATTGAAGCGTTGAAACCACTCCCGGCACGTTTTTTCACTAATAACGGCCTCACCATAGGTATTTGAGAGCATTCGATGAGCCTCAGCCACAGATTTCTTCATATTAAAGCAGAAAATTATAACCCCGCGCAAATGACGAGAATTTAGCTCGTAAGCTGACATGTTTAATCGAGAATAACTTTATGATGCAGACACAAATCGACTAATATTTCGATGGCGTTATGTTTACAAATACCTAAGCCCTATTGTATGACATCCATGATCTATTTATTTCAACTACCACTTACTGCTACAGCCATCTGTTGCAAAACGGTGGAAGCAATGTTATACACCTAATATTATACAACAAATATGTTTCAGGTTAGGGGAGGAATAAAAATATTGATGAGATTGTTCATAAACTATGGTACACGTTGAGTGAATAATAATTGTACTTTGATGTTTAAATGTAAATGGACTTGAACTATTGCGATATTTACGTAGGAAATGTCAAGTTGTTATCATTATCAACAAGTCAATTTGGTAATGATTTCTTTACAAAAAATTCAATCACGGGGTTATGGATCAACCAATTTGGACCGCATCCGCAAGTAACTTGTTCAAAGTGGGATAACCATATCTCTATCAGAAACGTGAAGGAAAATTTATCACGTCCGAATTTAGTTGCCGAATCAGGCTCGGATCAAGTGACGGGATTTGGCCCGGATGGAATGAAGCGTTACACATTACATCCGGGCGCAATCCGATTACCCATATCCATAGCGGATCTGGCTTAGGGCAAGTCGGATCGGTACCGGATTCACACTTCTGCTCGGGTTTTTGCTTTGTTTGCAACTCATCTATACTTCATACGATAATAAAGGATATATGATAAAAAATGCAATGCACTATGTTTTTTGTTTGCAGGTTCTCTAATTCCACGCCTAACATTGCATTCAATTTCATTGGCAATAGTTATGAGGAACAAATGAGCAGAAAAAAATATTAACAGGGTCTCTAAATTTAGTTCAATTTTCACGAAAATCATAATCAATCATATAAGCGGAAGGAACAAATTTGCATTCATGCAGCGACCGTTTATATCAAATTTCTGTCTGATTTCAAGAATTGCACATTGTTTTTCCGGTATTCTTTGTGAGAAAGAAAATCAGTTTTTCACAATCCCTACCCATGATGACCTATGATTGAACGTCAAAAGGAAACATATACAGCTCTGAACGTGCTTACTATACATGTTATGTTCTGTTATTGTGGATGTATCGCTCTGTGTACTTCTTCCGTATATATGTATGAGGTTATACACGTGCACAAACCTCAATAGGGAATATACGGACCAATGCGTTTTCCACATCTTATACGCTGCTCACGGAACTTGTTTATGCCATGTACGGTTTCGGTTCCGATATCGTCGATATTTGTCAGACTAGCGGCTACAATCGAGAGGAGTAATACCACTGACGTTCTCGTTATACGTGCATCGTGTTGCCCTGGGTTGGAATTATCACGTTATTCCTTTGCACTTTTATTACCAAGTGATGAGCTGTACGGTTACAGGGTGTGTACGTTTTATAATCAATTCCGCACATGATTCACGTAGTTATAATACGCGTAGTTATTTTTTGGAAAAGCAATTCATGTTCCTCGACATATGACTATGAAAAACAAAAAATAAATGAATGCTTCTCCAGGTGAATATCATAACAACTTTTTCTTCAATTTTTCATGTAATTTACATCATGTTGTCACAAAGTCATATATCACGAGATGTAGGGAATAAAAGAGAACCTCATGATTAAGATGAAAAGTGATTCATTCAAGACCATAATCGGTCCTCGTCATTAAAAAACGTTAGGATTGTGAGGAGCTTTTGTTAAACTTTCCACTTTCACTCTTGGAAGTTGAGATACTTTTATAAAGGCCTCGGAAGCGATCTTTAATGAACTGAAAAGCGCATTTGTCTCAACCTTTACAGACTCCGAGCGCCATCAGTGTCGTAGGGTGGCAAGAAGCTTTTCACTCTATCCATGGCAGAATCAGGTCGAGTGAAGAGTAACAGGTATAAATTTTGTGTAAAAGGAATCAAGTTTACTCATAATAATCCTCAATTCAAATATTGCATGAGAAAATTCCCACTCACCCTCGTTTCATGAGAGGAATGTTACATAATTTCCTTTTGAATTATAATCTCATTAACTTCTACTCCATGTATTATTTCAATAGATTCCGGTCCGAAGTGGAGTGGAAATTTTGGAAACTTTCTTTAGCTCTCTATCCGTTTTTTGGCTCTTTTGGGACTTCCCAGCCCTTGGCGATCACCGACTAGCTGATTTGGTTAGTTGTAGAACATCATCAGTCTCCATGGAAGATGTTTTATAAAAAACTTACCGATCGTCTAATCCAGAATGATCTATGATCGTCTTTGCATTTTCAAATCTCACAATATTTATGTCATTCTATAGGAAGGTTTTTTACAGAGACATTCTTCACAGCGTTGTTAAATAAATGCTGTACAGAAAGATATTCAGAATGAAAACCCATATTTTCGCTCAGTCTGTCCTAAAGAGCTAAATTCCAGGTATTCGTATTTCCTCACTCTCACTGCTTTCATTGCATGAATAACATTAGCGCGTTCACGTGGATTATTTTGTAATCTTTGCCGAGTGTTCAATCTATTTTGCAAAATGAAGCAATTTCTGTATTATAATTTTTCATTGAATCTCAAATGCATCATGTTCATCCCTTCATTCATCATTTTCATTGATATATATTCACAGATATCACTCAATAACGTGAGCCTGAAATGTGAAGAATATACAATTTTGCAAGGTATAAAACATGATGTAAAAATCGATACATGAATGTATCTTCGGAAAAGCGTTTTCATTTTCACAAGCAATATATATTGTGAGAGTTTCCATCGCTGTATCATAAGGAATGCGGTTGTCTCGGTCACCATTGTAGACCATGGTATACGAATGACCGAGACAGAATAACAACCCATGTCACGATGTTGGACCACTTTAAAATACACCTATATCGGATCAGTTCCGATGCATATATGTGTATATATATACATATACATGCATACCCTTGTAAGGATATCGTCCACAACTATGTCTGTAAATTCAAATGGTGATAGCAGGGGATTGAGCGAGATATTATGTAAATTTAAATGCAATACCTTGGTTCGCCCGTTCCAGACTCTTTGTAACCACCTTACATTCTCTATTCTCACAGAGCGATCTTGGAGGACACTCATGAAATTATTTCTCCTCCGTTTTCCCTTCTGATATTTTTCCCTCCCTTCGCAACTACTTGGAGAAGCGTAAGTGTTCTCATGTTTCCTACATCCTTCCTATTCTTAAGAAAGTCTCAAGATACTGCTTATTCTGTTTATTACTGTGCGATAAGGAGAATATAGTTCCAAAGAACGACAAGGTTATAATTCAGTGAATGGCGTCAAGCAATTCATCTGTGGCATATCAAAAACTTCAAGACAGTGAGTGCCAACATTATTACACGAGGGATCCAAGCGTCACTGAATCAAGGTATTTCAAAATCCCATTTCAGATGCGATAGCGAAGGCTCCGTAAGTTATATTCAAACAATATTGGTTGACAATTGAGAAGATCCCAACCGGAAATTCAGTCACATTTGATCGAGTTAGCCTGATTAAATTTCTAGTAGGGATGTTATATCATTACTGGAGGAGATTAGAAAACAATTTTATGAATCCCCATAAAATGAAGATTGAGCCACATGTCGACTTGTACTGAGTTAGAATTGTTTTCACACCAAATTCACGTCACATTTAATTGAACTTTGGTACGAGATTGAGCAGAGCTTTGTACATCATTTCATCATCATTGGTCTGATAGAAAAATTAACTTCAGCAAAAGTTTATTTCAATACGATTGAATATTCACGTAAGAAATCAGTTAGCTGTGGCAACTATTCACTCTTTCAGTACCCTTTGTCAAGTGCTATAGCTGAGATAATTCGTTAGCTACCACAGTTAGAAATAGTAGCTGTAACTACACAGGTTTTGTGGTTGATATTTGAATAACCACATGATTTAGCTGTGGAATTTTTGCTGTGGCAGTTACATTGTTTGCTGTTATTGCTCAGTGGATAGCTGTGACAGCGGAAAAATAGTTTCTTGAGCTAATTTTTACCCACTCAAATGATAGCTAATTATTTTTTTTTCGTGTTGGGTACGTTTCATTGCAATGATCCCTCGATCTTAGAACCAACCAGCACACTGAGAAAAGGGATGAGCTGTGAGATGGACTACTATTTTTCCAGCTCCTACAGCGAAATGTTAACTGCTGCAGCAAAATTCTGAGCTTCATCGGTTAAATATCAGCAAATGTTGCTAGGACATTAGCTGTCTCGCGGGTGTTGGAATATTGAGCTATAATAGATGAAATTCAGCGAATACAGGTGAAAATTTCTTTCCGTGAATTCAAAAGATGAATTTTAATTTATATTCTACCAATCAACGAATTTCCTGAACTTCCTAGAATTCAACAAAACTTGATGTCGTGAATCGTATCGTTCATAGATAAAAGTTCCACAGGTAATATTGATCTAATCCTGAATCCAATTGTCCCAGCTATTGAAAGTAGTTTATCGAATGAACTAGTCAATATCCATTATCATGCGGAATACCCGTTATCTCTTCGGAGTCCTCAAAGACTTTGCAACAGGTTTGTTGGTGCAGAAGTTCCACCTAGACGGATGTTCTAATTCGATTGAGAAGCCCATTACGGTAAGGGTTTGAAAATTGATACAAGAGGTCTATCTAAGAACCTTGAACGTAAGTCAATTTGGTCAATCTCTTCGGTCAGCGCACTTCAGATGAAGGGGATCATACCTCTTATCCGACGCTGGTCTTCGAATCAACGATAAAAGGGACCTCCACATTCAACTCACTCTCCTGAGTATTTGATCAATACAGAAACTAATCAAAATCCCGCACAGAACAACCATAAGACTTCAATAGACGTTACTAAAGATACTACGGACCAAAGGATGCGAGTACGAAAAGAGACTATCTTACGTCCACGGAGCGTCACTTTTGGACATTAGAGTTATAATGCAGATCTTGAATCATAGAATCAATTTCGGTTTATTCCCTCTCAGGCATTGCCTCATTTGGTCATCAGAATCATGCAGAGGTTCTGAAGAATATTCTTCACCGAAGTTTATCCCTTTACAGTTCATTCTCTCCACACAACGCAACAATTCATGGATTTCCAAAGAATAATTTTGTATCTATTTGAATTTTCTCGAAGTTAGAATAATTTATCAGAACGAATTGATGATCCAATGGTGAGGAATTTGGTGAAACTCCAAGTGCCGAATATTTCTCGAAATGTACAGGATTTTTGGGTTCATTATATCAATATATTCCTTCGAGTGTTCAAAATTTCAGAACTGTGAATTCGAATTCTGATAATATTCTGAAGATTCCTATGTTCTTATGCTCCTAACATCGTGAAATTATCATATCGAAACCATTGGAGGAAGAAAATTCAATTCTTAGATTGACGATTGAGCATCTGTGGATTTCTGTATTGATCGTATTCTGTTCATTCAAGTGCTGTCAGATTCAAACGAACAATTCATTGATCCCCTCTTGCCAAATCATTTATCTCTCCCTCAAGTCAGCACTACTCAATAGAGAATCAATATACGTTTTTTTCACAGTTTTCAATCGTGTTTCCAAATCGTAGAAGATCACGGGATTGTACAGTGAATATCATCATTGAGACTTCATACTTCATTATCTGGTCCATGATATTTCATTATATTGAATCGGACAGCTACGAAGTTTCATCATCAAATTCGATATTAGTGAAAGAAAAAAAAATGTGCCTCAATCTTCATGAGAATGTTATGAAGCTTTTATCGAAGTCAATAATATATTTTTCTTGATGTTGAGAATTTTCTCTTTATTTTGGATAACATTTTTGTAAAATTTATCGAATGATTGTTACATTCCTGTGAGAAATCTTGAAATCTCATCAATAATATTGAATTAAAAAACTGTTATGAAATTGAGGATGGAAATACAATGTTTCACGGAGAATTCCGTAATCAATTTAAGAATTTGAGAAGAATTTATTTTTCAAAATAACTCTTAATCATATTGCATTGGAAATATAGTACATAACGGAGGTGGTGATAAGAAAGACGATAAGATTAGGATAATTGCAAGCGAGTTATCATTTTTGGAATGATGATGCATGAAAAAGGTTGAAAACTGTAGACGGAGCACTTCAGTTCTCACTGTATCGATGGGATGTTATGAATCAGTACTCAATCTCTTTTTCATAGTTGAAATTATTGAGTCCTGCTGGGAAGATGTTGAATAACACACCATCCACGCTACAAATAATTTCTCAACAACAGCCACTTGATTCAATTATGCACTTTATCCACTTTCATATGTTTCCTCCGCCGTTGTTCTTAGTTGCTGTCACCAATTTCTTTCTGAACGATATGGTAACCGGTATCATTCTCCTATCCACTCTATTTTGTTATTAACTTCCGTCTAACTTTTCTTTCATTCTGTGATCCCGCTTGTCTTCATCCTTTTCAGTTTTGTCCCTGTCACCCGTTTTTTCTTACGATTTTTTTCATCTACATCACCCTTTCTCTTCATACCGTTTTTTCTCTTGGTTTTTTTCATCTCCTTCAACCTTTTTCGTTCTTTTTATTGATCCTCCTCATCCTTTCTCCTCTTTTTGCTTTTATTCATCGTTTCAGCTTTCTCTGTTACTCCTCGACTTCCTTATTCTTTTTTCTTTCATTCTTGTCACTCTTGTTCTTTCTTCGAGATAAAAATGAGCACAATGCTCCATTCCTTTCAGGAAAACCTTTTCCAAGGTATATGACTTACACATCAAGGAAACCGTGAACTTTCGATACGAGCAAATATCAGAAAAGTTTGGTCGATGCTCTTCGGTCAGTACACTTCAGAGAAAGAGCATAAGGCTTCTCATATACGACACTCGTCCAACCAACTTTCGAGGACACATTTTTATGTCACGTTGATAGAGCTTTGTTTTCTTTTCAAGGATATGGAACAATACTTTGATTCTTCCGAAGTCAACTCCACTAGCAGAAATAAAGTTGGATGAATAATATGATTTTGTGAGTGTTCAAGAGCGATACGGGATTTACTTGTTTTTTTATATATTTGTGCGGACGTGAGATTATTAGGGAGATTGAATAATCCACTCGATCATATCTCGATTACGTATGGTAGAAAAGAAAATTGGGTCTCAAGGGGAATTTGATTATTTGTATGAAGGGTGTTAGGATCCCAAGTAGCACAACAGGTTAGACATGCTTAGAAGGTTCATGAACGTTCTCAGAATCTTCGAATGGGACTGTTTCGGATGAGTATATTCTATGCACATTCTCAGAATGTATTTCTCGAATTTATCCAAAACATTCTCATGTGCATATTCTATGCATGATCATGGAATGAACGCAGAATGTTTGAGAAGTTCTTGTAGTACTTGAGAGCACAGCAATGGATTTGTTACAATGTGAAGGAATTTCATCGGAAAACTCCAGTATACGTACTGGAAGCAATTAACCTGTACATGTACCGGAACATTTTGGCACATTTGTACTGCAAAAATTCAGTACAAATTCTCAGCAATTTCAGCATCACAACTGGAAATTTTCTGATCCTCAGTACTGGAATTTTTCAGTACACGAACTGGAGTTTTCCAGGACATGTATTGAAGAATTAATGCTGAAAATATTCATGAAAATAAAAAAAAAATTGCTCACACAACGTGATTTTGCATGGACCTTGTGTTTCAAGATGATTGAGAAACTTGGTCATTCATATGGATGGACAGAAAATCATATCTACCTCACGGGATTTGAACCTACACTTCTCTACCTGCCTACCAACTGGAACATAAGACCTAACCGATGAGCTATAGCGCAACATGCTGGAAGCCCAGCTTGGGTTACTACATATGCTTCATATTCAGAATACACAAAGGGATAAGTCTTCGACAAACCTTTTATATCAATTTTATTTGCTACAATTACAATGCTTATTCAAAATCTCAATTAGGAAATTTTTAATATAAGGACTTGGAATTTTTCCGGCCAGAAATGACGAAGTCCAATAGAAGTGGGAAATTTCAGTGTAAAAGTGATTAAATTCCAACATAACTGGAAAATTCCATCACACGACCTAAAAATTGCAGTTCAAAACAATTAGGTTTTTTTTCCTGAATTCGAAATTTTTTCCAAGTGCTCATTGAGGGGATACTTTTTTCTGGTGCACAAGAGCTGTAAAACTGTAGTACGAGCCAGTAAAATTTCCGCGAAATCATGACAAAATTTCAGTACTCAATACCAAACTTGAAAATTCCAGTACAAGGACTGAATTTTCAGTTATGCTTGATAAATTTTCAGTACCGTACCAACAAAATCTCTGTACATGTACTGGGATATCCATATTCCAGTCATCACATTTGAAATTTCCAGTCCAGGTGCACAGTAAATTTCCATCTTTTTTTTACAGTGTATCATAGCGTCTTTAAGGAGTGATGAAGTTAGTGGACAAAATAGTTCTTCATGTCTGTAGATGTTACATGAAGAACCCTTTTTTCCCTAAATGGAGATCAGAAATTCTCCAAACTGTTACCTTGATACCTTGAAAGATGCCTTGTGAATGAAAATTCTGAAAAAGATCTTGTAGAATCCTTTTTCTGCCAGAACATTGGTGCTATAGTATGTGGGGAGGTGTTATCAAATCTATGACTGGGAAAATTCGCACACATTGATCGGCAATTCGCATGAATTGATCAGTGGTCCGTAAATATTAATACTATAACTTGGGGATGTCCCTTATTGAATTTGACGAATAATAGGAGAGAGTACATGAGAACAAGGCTTTTTTATAATTAATCCTTGGAAGTCATAGGTCGGGAAAAGTAAAGTGTGCGGAATGTCACTTTCACTTTCGCCGCGCTGAGAGTAGGAAGTCGTGCAATGTCCTGACTGCTCAATCAACATTCTGAGTCGGAAAAATCTCTTCCAAGACCATCTTCCAAAAGATATCTTTTCGAAGGCTTTTTCCCATGCAGGTATTGCCAAGACTGAAGAAAACCCAAGCTTGTCCCAAGGCTGGGACATGTGTCAGAAACAAACCTTCGTGGAGAACAATTGTCCCAATATTGTTCCATGATTGTCCCGTTGTTCCCAATGGAGAGTCAGTCATGGTACATTTGTTAATATTTTTGAAATGGTCGCTACGTTTGATACAAGCTCGGTGCCCACATTAGTCGCACAATGTTCATGAATATTGACTGAATTTTGAATTTACAATGACTGGAGACTTGAGGATAACCATCGGGCCAGGGCTGCCCCGATCTTCCTGCCATAATTAATCCTACACACTGGTTTTACACACCAAGCTAGATTTCATTGATCTTAGTAAGGATGGAACTTCACTTAATGATAATGTGATACTTTCAAATGTAATCATACACGGAGATCAACTGATTTTGAAGAACTCTCCACAGAATTTTAGGATGTCTTCGCAGTTTTGTAAGGCTTAACATCGAACCAAAAACCCTCGAACCAGTTGTCCAGATGAATAGCCGTTTTTCAGATATGAGCATTTCAAACATCTGACGTTTTTTCAGTGCGACGATAGTTACTCGCTTACGTAAGCAAGGTCCGCTAGCTGAGCGGTCAAGGAGAGTGACTGCGACCATGTGGGCCCGGGTTCACATCCTGGGGACCATGATTTGTTTCTCATGATGATGTTTTTTTTTCCTAATCAATATTTCATGTACGGTATTCTGAGGGAGAAAGTCATGAACTGGAATATGAATCAATTACTCTTTTCATCCATTTCTGCGATAAAAGAATCATTGGTTGATGCTTGGTAAATGAATTGGACCGTACCTGGCAAAACAACTGGCCCAAGCTCGTGCTGATCTTATCATTCCAAAACCTGAGCTAAGTGTGGTAAATTGTTTAAGACAAGTCTCGGCAGGTCTTGTGCCAGGCTTGGTCCATCATTGGGCCATTAGTCAATACACACATAGGTTGTTTTATCGGATGGTCTGTATATCATTGAGAAGCGGGAAATCGGAATCTTGTTTATGCGGGTACTGCAAGGTGGCAAAGTAGCTTGAACGCCTTTGTTGTTTCCAACGGAATTTGGGTTGATGGTTGCTAGATCACAAGCACGGCTAGCTTAGGCTAGTCCCGAAGAGCGCTGCCTGCTTCCAAGCATATTGTTGTCTTCTATAAACAATGAAGAACGTATGCCAGAGCGTTATTCATGTTATCCTGATAGGTGAAGAAAAACCCCCCTTTATCCCACATCCGCGAAGGACTTCTCAAGAAATGAGACATAATATCCCTAGCGTCTATGAACTCTGGCCCACTCTGGTCCCACTCTGGCCCAGCCTTGAGCCCATATTGGCAGGATGGGGCCCATGGTTCATACATGCTAGGGATGATTAATTTATCAGACAATGTTGTGATTTTTATTGTATTATTCTACTCCGCATCCATAATATAAAATATGATTCGTACAAAATCAGTACAAGCAAATTAAGCATGCACGAACTGAAGAATTGATAGAATCAAATGAGAATAGCTAATGTGGATATTCGAATTCCTTTAATTTTCAATTCACAAAGTAAACCTATCGGACCATGATCGCAATTTGAGACAGTATACTTGTTATTAAGTTCAGATCCGTGTGCTATTGTAATAATCATCATCATTTGCTATTTTTATCGAGTATAAGGCATTCGTCATACAGCAAAATGGAATAACCGATCAACTTGATTAAATTCTGGTGATAAATTCAAAATCAAGAATTATTCCAATTGTTTTCCTCAATCATTGTTATATTCATCCACGATTGGTATCAGACCACTACGAATAGTATTTCCACTGAGTTCATATATCGTGAACACGAGAGATCGAATTTCAATAAATTATACACCATTTTCCAATTCAGAAGAATCAGAGCGAATTAAAGCAATAGAAAATAAAATCGTACTTCCCTAGACTATAGACGGAGAAAGAGTTCGGAGTTGATGTCAGTAGCGTTGAGAATGTGAATAATGAAGCATTCAGTAGTGGATTCTAATTAACGAGAAAGATCAGGACAGACAAAAGCGGCAAATAATCAATTCCTGTGGGAACCAAAACTTATACTTAATTAATCATACATGGGCATGACAGAATTGTGAGTTTGGATCAGGATTTAATTCTTCCACCAACCTATTCAATTATAATAAAGCAATTTGGAAAAATATTCAATTTTGTTGAAGCATTTCTAAATTCTCTTTGTGAAGAAAACAAAAACCACGTTTTTCTTTCCACTCCTTTTCAGCATTGAACGTGCATTCTAGTATTCTTTTGTAGATGAACGATCCATAAGAAGAATAATCATTCAGAATTTCTATTGCATCAAATTAATTCGATTGTTTTCATAAGAACTTATTGCTATTGTGAACAAAATCGAATTATTTTAGTGTAGCAGAAATTTGTAACAGTTACTTCCTTTATAAATCGTTCATCCGCTGGGTTCCATGTGGAAACATTCCCAAATTTATATGTAATTTATATATAATCACATACATATTATGTATAAATTATATAGAAATTTGAAAATGTTTCCATGTGGGACAGTTCACCCTATGTTTCATTTCAATGATAAATATTTTTTGTGGCAAAGTTGTTCCAATGATCGTCCTTCACTTGATTCAAATTCCCTCCACTGTCATCTATTGCACACATAAATTGAGAATTTCTTTCGTGGATCCGTCCAACAGAAACAAATGATCATTTGTTCATTCATGCAATGAGATACTTTATCTTATTGATTTCCACATTTCCTTCATTGAAATCAACACTCCCTTTCGTTCCATCCGAATAACAATTTATTCGATTCGAAGGAATACTTTATTTTGTTCATCGATTTTGGCACTCGTAGAATAGTTGGTTTTACTTCACATGAAGCACTCGTATTTGAAATTTTATTTTCTCACGGTTGAAAGTGAGATAAATACGTGACAATTAGATCTGCAGTAAACTTTTCGAGAATCAGGAACTGTTCAGTGGAACATTTTTGTTCCCATATCCACAATAATGGATAATTAAATTCACCTGGTAAGTGAAACGGATAGTTCTATATACCAAACGAAAAGAACACATTTTGAGAGACAAAATAATACTTTTTCAACGAACTTGAAGGCTCTAATGTTGTTATCGATAGAATATTGGAAGATGAGTAGGCTGGAAATTATCTCATGTACTGAAATTGATTGTACAGATTCTGACTGAAACTATATGTTTGGAGAGAAGGATGAAATTCACTCGTCGGAGATGGATTGTATATAGCATGATAGGTATAATGATTCTGAGAAACTGAAGGGATCTGAATTGCATTAAACCAATTCCATGCCGGAATATCGTTTGGATGCGAGAGCCCTATCGGAATATTGATCATCAATAGAGAATTTAGGTGATCATATACCTCAAAGAACATTCTTGTATCAGATATCTTTTGTATTACCTTGTGAAATTGAGGAATGTAACCAAATGGAAGCTCACAAAAACAATTGATGTATACAAAATTCACTATGGTAGGAATATATGGTTTTAGGAATTAGTTCTCCTATTCCATTCATGATCTATTTGTTTCACTTGGAACTTAATAGACTGCACTCAATAAACATAACGTTTGAAACTTGTCTTACTCGTCATTCTCAGAAAAGTTTTAGATGTTATGTTGATTCAGGAGTTCGTACACAAATCATGTGCGCAAAGAAAGGTCAGGTATTATTGCAATCATTGGATGTACACTCGACTCTCGATCCTTTTACAATTTTGGGACCAGAGTCACTCGAGTCTTTTACTGAAAAAGACTACGCCCACCACGCGTTATGATTGGCTCTTATTTCCAACCCTTCCCATGAGATGTTTTTTCAACAAATGAATTCGGAATTTTTTTCGGGTTACATGCGATAGCTTCAATTCAGGGAATGTCATTGGATAAGGTTATTTGATACGTGTGAGATATTATAATGGAGACAATGAGTGTTCCCGAAATTAGGAATTATGTAGGAAATCATTTACCTGGCTTTCAAGTCAAGAAAACCCGCCAAAAGAAATCTTTCATTTCCTATCTGCGATAGACAATTTTGTAGAAAGCGTTGGGTTGCTTGAAAAAATTGGAAGTACTCAATAAATATTTTTGTAGAACTATCTGGAATTAGTATTATTCGAATAAAATACAAACATGAAGAAAAAACTGTGATACGAGAGGCTGTCATAAAATTAAAGTGTTGTATTACATCCGTCATTATTTTTCATACACCTGAAAAATAACGAGATATAAAATATATATTACATCAGAAATAAACTTGATGTGGTAATATGCTCGTAATTCATAATGTTCATTCAATTCATGTTCAATAAAGATTCCTGTGATTGAGCATTATGGGTTTGTTTTATACTGTTGCAACATTAATACAGCCTTGCTGTACCTTTCGGAACTTTGCTGTTTCAAACCTCCGTCAGATCTTTTAATTATTCAAAAACCTTTATAATTCATAAACTCAATGGTTCAGAAACATTTTGGTCCCTGTGAGTTAACCAGTTTCGACTATGATTCGAATTTAGTTTGTTTCGTGTTTTGTTTAAACATTCGTCCAGAAGAGGTGGGGTTATGTTTGAAATAATTGGTCGAACGATCAGCAACGTGGGGGTTGAAGGAGCTGTACCTCAAGTAAAAGGTTCGAGAGAATTGCAGTAAAAGGTCCGATTGAGTAAAAGATTCGGGTGTGAAAGATCCGAGAGTCGAGTGTACTTATGAATATATTGGCACAAACTTTACTTGATAGTTCAGTCAATGAGTCAATCGAACACTCTTTGAATTTATTGTCCTTAGTAAGGGTCTCCTATTCAATTTTCATACTTTTTGTTCACATCGAAATTTGAAATCTCCTCCTCTTGGAGGATTATATCGAACATGGTTTGCTGAACAACTTCTTATTCTTATCCATGTTTATTTATCACGAACTGACATAATAAGGATAACGAAAGGCCCAAAGAGCAATCAACAAACAAACAAAAGAGTAAAAAAGTGACAAAGTTATTTCCTTGCACTGATAAATATGTCAAAAACACAAAAAGTTGACTTTCACTTGTAAACAAAACACAAACTCGGTCTAGTATGGTGGGAGATGTCTTTTGCGATTTTATTCGACATGCAAGTGACAACTAACACCCGAAACAGTGTTTGTTCAATACTACCCGACCTTTCGCTCATGCTCTCCATTGCATAATGCGATAACCCTGAAACCAAGATGGTTGCAGGAAGTTCGATGAACATTCAATGAATATTTGAGGAATGCATGGCCATTTGAAACCTTCGAAAAATCTTCAACGAACGTTTGGAGACCTGGACTCTCCTGGAAATCACGACCTCGTGTATGTTCCCTAGGAAAAGAAGGGAGATAGAAACCGATAGGAAGAATGAAAAACCGCGTCGAAACCCTCATGGAGTCAAGTACATCATGAAAAGCACCAAAACTACACCAAAAGCCAATTTTACTCGTTTTACACCAAGCGATCATTCTGAATATTTTTATTTAAAGTACAGTTACACTACATTTTTACTGAATCTACACTCATTTTATACTGAGAAGAAACCAAAAGATATTGGTGTAAAAAATTCACCGATAGACCGTGTTCTCATAGTGAAATATCAAAAGGCCAGCGATTTTTCATTTGATTTGCACTGACACCAAATTTAAAACTATAAAACATCCCAAGTAGGAATTTATATTGGGTGTTCGATCAGGACCAGATCTGGGAAGCCTTATCTCAAATCAGGCCTTGATATGGAATGTAACGCACCGTTGTATCAGAGTTCAATGTCATGAACTATGATAGAGCATCCAAAATCACCAACCTAGCAGGTACTGGCCTCATCAGGACCAGATTAGGTGTGCCAAAATGAGTTGAGCCCTATCACTGCCCGATCGGGCCCATAATGAACATGAAGCTGGCCATACAATTTTCCTGCTCGCGATGGTGCAACATTTCCATTAGGAAAATCTGTTCCTATCTGCTCCTATGCCTTTTTCAACCCTCCCACTTGGTTTCTATCGTTTGTTTTTTTTTTTTTAATAAGTATTGGCCAGGATGAGATCTTTGCCAGACCAAGTTGGCTCAATCCTCATAGACGTATAGGCAAAGATATTTGAGCCAAGGTAATGTAAATTCACACAGATCTTTCATACCATCACTTCCAACAATTAAATAAAAATTCAGTGAAAAGGTCGATGCTCTGATCAATCTTATTCTCAGGAGAGAACCTCATTTTGTCAGGCAGAGTGAACTATTGAGTTCGCGCGGAAGCAGAGAATCATTCTCAAACAAAAGTGGCTTTTTTCCCAGGCACGATTGGATAAACCGTGTACATCACTCAAAGCGTCGCGTAGTGGGAAAATATGATTTTATAATCATCTCCACAGGCTATCGAGAATCCAGCATATAGAGAAGAATGAGGAAGAAATTGTTGGTTTCAACGACTCTCATTTTGTTTGATATTGAGAGTTGATTGTAATAGAATTTTCCTTGTGATGAATTCCTATCTCCCCTCCCTGGTGAATATGGAAGCGGAAAGGAAGAGTAAACGAAGCTTGTGTTGGAGAGTAACCGAAACGTTAATGAAAAGTATACGAAGCTTGAATGGGAGGGATACAAAAAGGATGTGAAGAGGGAATTGAAGCGAAGGAAGCGTATAAAATTCATGAAACTCAAATAAAACAATCGCACACCATAGCGAGAATCGAACTGATGACTTTCACCATGGTAGACGAGGGTTTCATCCACTGAGCCATGAGTCGTCGTTGGGATAAATTGCTTGGAGATATTATTTGAAGTCAGAATAGGTATGATTCGCCTACACTTAATGTAACTTACTATTACTTCACATGAAGCGCGTATGGAACAGGATCGAGAGATTATGAAGCGGATATGGAAGGTATGATTTCATCATGTTACAGCAAGCGGGCATCACACGTTTCACGAAGGGGGAATTGGAACATTTTTCGTTTTGTATGCGCTTCCTTTGCGCTTAGTGTATACGCGTCATTTTCACCAGGGCTGGATGAATTCTCATTTCTTCTTGTGATGATCATATTCGCGATTCATTGTCTCTACAGTCTCCCATCCGATTCTCAAATCCTAGCAATGAACAAACTGTACTATTCTCAGAAATTCACACGGAGAAAAAGGAATAGTTGCAGCAACTACTTGAATAGTCGATTTTCGACCATCTACTTGAATAGTTGCTGCAACTACTAACACTGTAAGAAAAGCGGTATCAGAATTAACACCGCGCGGATTCTATAAAAGTCCACCCTGGAATTTGGTGTTAAAATAACTCCAACTGGTGTTAGAATGACACCATACGGTGTCAAAATAACACCGTCAGGTGTTAAAACAACACCATTCGGGGTGGATTTTTTCTAACACCGCCAAATTTCTTACAGTGTAGGAGTTAAGACAAGTATCACGTTAGCTGCCTCAACTAACTCGATAGTTGTACTAACTAACGTAAATACCTGGCAACTCACGAAGTATTTTACACTGTAAAAAATTTCATCAGAAAATTCCTACATATTTATGTGAAGTAATTAACACGTACATGCGTTAGGAATTTTCCCAACTTGCCCAGAAATTTACTGTGAAATGTTGAGAAAAGTTCCATAAAGTTTGGAATTTTCAGATAAATGTATGGGAAATTTCATATAAATGTACCGGAAATTGATTTCCTAATCAGTGATTGGAAGTTTCCGGTTGATGTACACAGAGAAATTCCGATATTTTTTTACAGTGTAGTCAGTTGAGGCAGCTAACGTGATACTTGAGTAGTTGCTACAACTATTCCTTCTTCTCCGTGCATTATTGAAGAAGATATTCATAAGCCTCATATATTCTATTTGAAGAATAATATTGTTTCCAGAATTCCTCTCATCCCTTCCTCACATCAGTTTCCAGAAATCTATTGCCGACCGTAACATCGCAACAGGTGTAAATTTCACATTAAATACCTCGACGTAAGATCATCAACTTCTTTCTCCTTTACTTTTTCCTTCCTAATGTTTTCTCTTTCACCCTCAAGAGAACAGGGAGGGAATTCAAATTTTATGGAACAATCTGTTCTTGAGTGCAGAGGACCATGAAACGATAGTTACATGTTGAGACATTCACGAACTTTAGAATATAAGTTAATTTTAGAAACATTTGGCCGACGACGCTCCTGCAAACAAAACTTTCCATTGGATACACAAAAGAGACAAGGGAGGAAGGGATGCAAAACTTCATCTGGCGAGGGAAGAACAAAAAGAGAGAATGATGGAGCAAAAGATATAGGACCCGGATTCGATGTTGGAAAGCGACGTTTCAGAAGTTCCACGACGAGGCTTGCGCCCATAAATAAGATCTTTCTCCTTCTCCATGTCCTCGTCGACGAGTTGAGCCGTACAAAGAGTATACCGTTTATGCACAGACAACCTTGTGCAGAATAACGAGCAAATCAAAGTTTGTTTCCTCTTTTTCCCTCTCCTCTTTCCATAACGCCCCCTTTCCCCCCGCTCGAATCGCGTAAGTGGATGAGATAATTTCACTGATTACCATTTCGGTTGTATTGGATTTTCATTCTCAGAGATTTCTCTTACTCCCCACGTGGGTACTTTAAAGAAGATGTGACCTGAACTTTATCATTCAGCTTTATTGCTGACATGAAATATCGAATTTCATCCTGACCCTATGATTTATTATTCGAAAAGACTAATTTATAATTATGAAAGATTGTATCGTATAGCCCCGTGGGGAAGTTTTTTCGAGTATCCTGTATCGAATATAGACCCTTTATGGACGTGTATGAAGTATCCAAACTTTTCTAATTTTCTTAACAAAGGGTCGTCCACATACACGGAAAAAAATAATTCGCTATAGTAGCTAGGAATTAGCTGTGTTGGCTAATTCGTGAGTTGGATATTCCGATAGCCAAAAATATTGCCGCAGCAGCTGAATTTTAGCCATGATACCAATCACTTTTGTTGTTATAGTTGAAAGCCAAATAGCCAAGCTGCATTATCAATGTTTCTCTCTCTTATGAAAATCTGGGTGTACTCAATTACAGCCCGTATACGGCTTTGCCAAGCTTTCCGCATTCTCTCAAAGATCTCATCAACTCAGATAACAACTTAACCTGGCTGCAATGTTGTCAGGCACAGGGCCGTGGAGAGAAAATCCGGGCCCGAGGGGAAGCGACTTACGGGCCCCAATTTTCTTGAAATTGGGTTGAAAAATTTTATTCTCACAAAGGAATAATACAAAGTTCCTCGACTTCAAAATCAAAAGTATATACCTCATCATATATCTTCCGTTTCATTTGAGTTGGAAACCGTTTGACAAAAACGGAAGGAGATAAAGTACTTGGGAAAAATCCGGGCCCCCAGAAAACTCCGGGCCCGGGGGGAAACATCCTGTCAGTCTCCGCCCTCTCGTCAGGCCTGGCCAGGCAAGCTTGTGACAAGGTTGGGATAAGCCTCCTAGTTGACACACGACAATGATACAACGTTACAAAACCCTTGCAGCAGAGTTGTAGCAGCCTTACACTGACAAGGTTGTTAATAACAAGTCAAAAACAATCGAATGATAAGTCTGGTAAGCTTATGACAAGCTTATATGTTATCCGGGAAAGGTGTCTTACACATGCCCAGCCTGGAAATACGGCACAGGCCTCGAAAACGAGGGCATGAAAAGCATGGCGCTGCCAAGAATTAATTTCCACTCCAGCGGCAAAAACAAAATCTGAAGTTCAATCTCCCGATTGATAATAAACTCGTCATAGTGTTCACAGAAATTTGATGAGTGATTATTGGGTATTGGGTATTCATGGAAGAAAGATTTGTTTTTTATGCCTCATTTGATCCTGTAAACCTCTACATCCTTTTTTTATGATCTCGAAGACCGTGTACAGGACTTCGCTTGGAGCGGAGTTATCGATGGACATTTATTTAAAAATTGTACACAATCTAATGAGCCAAATTTGATGTACTCAGAATGTACGATCTGTTCATTCACTTGGAAATCGTTGATAAAATAATTGATCTCTCATTTTATACAAATATACTATATACATCCTGCTATCATCTGAACATCAGATCCCATTTATTCAGCAGACGCAACTTTGAATACAATAATTTCATTGGTCGTTGAAAATAATTAATTATTCGAAACGAAAATAACATTTTCCCCTGACCTCTCATGGAATATATCTCATTTTGGATTCATGGATTTCCAACATGCACATGAGATATCGCTTCTTTTCAGAATCGACAATCGATATGTTAACTGCATTATGAGTAATCATTGTTCAGATAGAACGTTGTTACCAAATGCCATTATATATTGCGAGGTAATGAATCACAATGGTGAGAAAATCGAGCTAGTAGTGTTCAATGAACAATTTCATTTCCGTCAATGCGTATCTATAATGGAAACGGAGTGCCTACTTCAAACGGTGATGAGAAATATTGAATATTGAGAGTGAAAATTTTCCACTTCTCACTTTTTCTTTCGACCTGATTTTGTTCGTGAATATATCACTCGCTAGGAGAACCTCATTCTTGCACTCAGTCTCCAAGTTATATTCCAACCGTCTTCGGCGTTCCGAGTAATTACGACATGATATATCGTTCTCTGAATCCCTCCGGCTGGTACATCTACCTTATACGCTGTATCTCAGGCTAATACCCCGAAGGACTTCTCGCTTCCACTGGCTTAAGATACGCTAATACTAACCTTGATTCTAAGACACGGCCTTTGTCACATCGTTGAAAACGAGATCCAGATCGGTCTAATTATTTGTATACACGTGTAGACGTGAGCTCCGTTAACAATCGGCTGTATTGAAACTGGGAAATTCATTTTTGAGGTTTACAAAACATTGATGAAAAATGGTAATTGGGAGAATTCATTCAGATCAAAAGGATCGTTATTCTGGGATTATTGACGTATGGTAAGATTTGGAATTTTTGTATATTATTTTGCGAAATATCATTGTTTCCATACCATAGATATCTAGACAGCCAAACATTCATCGCATGAAGTGTGGTTAACCACGGTGGATTTTTTCATCACTGTTTAATCACTCGTATGCACCGCTGGGATGTTGAAATATAATTCGATCTTGAATCTGAACGGATTGAGCGAGCAAATTACCAATTTTTTTGACTGACAGATTCAATTTATTTAATTCGAAAATGAAATCTCCTGAGATCCATGTGGGTGCAGGATATGTTACAAATTTCAAACTTTCATACACGGGTCATTGATAAGAGACATTGCAATTGTTCATGAATATTATTCATTCGTTATGAAAAAAGAGATATTGTGACGTAGAGAGAATCCTATCACAGGAGAAACAGAATCATTATGTAACAAAAAAATTCTTGCCGAAATAGTGATTTCAAAAAATGTGCATTGCTGAATTAGCAGGATGTTTGCTCTCACAGCAAGATTTTCACCCTTTTGGCCAAATATATGCCAATTCAGCAAATTTTTTAGCAGTCTGTATACCTACAATCCCAAATTGCTGGCTCAGTAAACGCCTGCTAAAAGAGCAAGATTTCTGGTACCAAAGCACACTTTTTGTGCGGAAGGATTTGTCGTATCACCAAAGTAAATTTTTTTATCAGTGATCAAGTCTTCAATCTTGTACAACTATTTCAATATTTCAAATTTATGCCAATTGCTGAGGCTCAGCAGACAATCCAATGCTCCCATTAACTGAATGTAAGTTCTAAAAATTCCCTCATAATATGATATAGAAAATTAGTGCTCGAAATAATCGAATGGTGTTTCGGGAATCGTTTTTGAAAGTTGATTGAGCTCATTGCTAACACTTTTTCTCCGCATGATAGGTAATTCATAACTAAATTTTAGAATGTATGAATATCCTCAAATGAAAGAAGAGCATGCCAGTTATTGTACCACCTTAGATTCCGCACGGGAGAAGGCATTTGTGTACTTTTTCTTGTCAAGTACTTTCTAATTTGAAATTGAAAATCTCAGTTTCATGCAAATGGGAAAGCACTTGACAGAAAAAAGTACTCTAAGTACAACAAGTAATTGAAGCTTCCCATCCCTGTTCCGTAACCACAGCTCAATTGGCACTACAGGTATTTCCAAGGCGTGCCTTATCATTACCCGATCGGGCCTATATCGAAAATGAGGCTGGCCATAAAATTCTTCTGCTCGGGAGATTGCCCAGCCTTGCACGCAGGTACGTTTTGCAGATTTTTATAAGGGTCATAGCATACATAAGTTCATGTCTGTTCAGCAGAATATTTCCATGATTGACATTTGGATTACAATAAATATTGTTGTGGGATGTTTGCTGCGAGAGCTATATTTTTCAACCATGGGAGCTAACAAATGACTATAGCAGCCATCAATGATTTCAGTAGTACCAGGGAAAAACTGGGCGGATATTGAATTGCTGCTATTGCGAATTAATTTATTCTCCGAACATGCCTTCATGAATCAGTTTCATTTATTTCTCGAACAAGTATCTTTCATGACAATCAATTTATAATATCGTCTGCACTATACTTCGATTTCGAATCAATTCATCTTCTTATTCAAGTCTAATGCGCCATTCAATGACTATTCCAATACGTAGAATATCGAATACGTGATCCAATTATTGGATACTTTTTGAAATTCATGGTTGTACGCGTACTGATTTATACCCAGGAACGGAAAGACTGGATCATCAAACATTGTTTGTTCTTCAGGAAATATCTTTTATTCTCTTTCATATCATTATTCTGAATTGAATTATTCATCATTGCCGTAATTCTTTTTATTATTCTCACTCTCCCCTTCAATTTTTGTGTCATACTCATTTTTTTTCACTCCTTCGCACTCTTTCGAAATATCACTAGTATTATTCCCATTGTCATTCCTTTATGATTTCATATAATATTCTTATTCATCGTACCATGCTTTTATGCTTTCATTCTTGATACCACGCTCTCTTTATTTCAACTCTGATTATCAATTTTCAATCTGATTTTACATAGTCATATCTTCTTGGCATGCATTCATTTTCTCATTTCCAATGTGGAATTATTGAATGCGATTGTAATTTGGACGTCTGAAATTGTATACATTTACTCTTCGTTTTTTCAGTAAATTGAATAAAAATCACCCAAGATTGAATGATTCGAGAACTAAAACAGTTCTATAGGATCACGGTTCATTTCCAGGTGATGAATTTCAATGAATAGGATATGGGAACATAGGTGGGTAGATCTGATGGAATATTTTTCGGGTATATGAATCACGCGAAGGTTAAATTTTCAATAAAGATGCTGTCCATAAATGATTCATCACATTCCCTTCCTACATACAATTCCTACTGGCGTTGCAAAGGGCCGTTGATGCCCATCCTATGCAGGTGAAGAGCTAACACTGGCCTACAAACCCTGACCAAGCTCTCACAAGAATGTGGAAATCCTACAAATCGTTTGCAGCTGAAGTCAGTACACAACAAAAATTTTCAATTCAGAAAATCGTAGAAACTGTTACATGAACTATCTGATATTTAGTAGGAATTGTCCAGTTAAAATGAAAACAGACTTTCATTATCCACCGTACATTGAATGAGCGGTGAATGATGATTCTATGTGAATCAAAAGAGTGAAGAAGTGTAGGAGACTTTTCCGAAGATCATTCATCGTGATCAAGAGTAATCAGTCCGAAAACAAAGAAACTCTCTACCCTTGTTTAGTCCCTACCAACCTTTTAATTGTCACATACCCGATCCACTCTGTATTTCTCATGATTATGCGAGTTGATAATTTTCTTGTTGAATCGGTCATTGGGGTTTTCCTCTACCATTGTTTTCAATGCACTGCCATGTCTTGTATGAATCCATCCCTTTCACCAATTGTTACTCTATTCATTCCTTTTTATCTCCCTCCATGATAATCAACACTATTTCATCTATTATGCGATCAAGTCGGATCATTTCAAACCGGTAATTGGAATAATCCTCTCGTTTCAATATTATCTAAATGAGTTTTGCTCTTCCCAACAAACTCACTGGAAGGAAAAATTGTTGACAGGAATAAATATTCAATTGGACGGTCACAATAAAATAATCACTCAATTCGAATGAAGTTTTATTGAATGAAATCAATATTCATTCTCATTGATAAAATATTGTGTAGAATATCAAATATTCGTTCGATTGTCTACAAATTAACCACCATCGTCATCATCATGAAGCAATCAGTTTTATGACTGGTCTTCCCTTAAGACATCCTTTGTCTTGTATAATTTATTTCATATAACTCAATCTAGATCTACCTTTACAAGTTTTACCATCAATTTTTCCTTCCAATATTGTTTTCAACAAACCATCGGGTCATAATGTGTGTTCTATCAGATTACTTCTTCTTTTAACGACATGTTTCAAAAGATTTCTTTTTTCATTCATCTCCTTGAGTACTTATTCATTTTTTGATATCTCTACCCGTTTTATTCTGAGCATCCTTTTATAGCACCACATTTCAAAAGATTCAAGTCTTCGTTGGTCAGTTTTTCCCATTGTCCAAGTTTCGCAAACATATAATGCTGTGCTTCGAATGTAGCTCTTTAAGAATTCCTTTCTTACTTCTAAGCTAAGATTCTTTGAACACAATAAATGTTTCTTTCGGTAAAAAAAGGCTGTTCCCTTTGTGCTATTCATGCTCTTATATCTCTCTCTCGCTTCTGCTATTTTTTGTAACTGTATGCTTCCTAGATATTGAAATCCTTTCACTTGTTCAATTGTCTTGACATTTGTTTTCATTTTTGCTGAAAAATTAACCCTCAATGACTAAACAGGGGTCCTTTATGGTCGATCGAAGACTACTTTTATGCGTTATTTCAATACTCGCAACAATAACTTTACCAAAGTTGGACTAGAAAGGAAATGTAGGACAAATAGATAGTGCCTAGAACCGCTTCAGTACGTCGCTACAGTTGCGTACAGTAGCATCTGTAATTTTGACAAGGGCATTTTCGATTCCTGTTTAGCGAAAACGTACATAAAAATTACTTTTGGGAAACTATTTGTCTTTTTTTTTTGTAAAATCATGTATTGTGATAATTTTCAAGCATGGATTGTAGGGGAGAGTGGGGTTGAAAGTGCCACGGGGAAGTTGTTCCCATCATTCAATTTCCAGAAATGAAAATGAGTTAGCGTATGGTTTGAATATGCACATTGAAGGAGAAATATTTCTCTCAGTTTGCATATCCAGGATATACACTTATTTATTTTGATTTCCTAAATTTGAATCATCCAAACAACTTCCCTGGGGCATAATTCGAATAAGGTCATCAGGAGTGCACTTTGGCCTGCGCCAGCAGCGCAATGGCGCAGGGGTGGCAGGCCGTGAAAGGGCGGCAATCGTGACAAAAGAATTTTTTTTCCCATTTGAATAATTTCAAAATAATTGTTTTGAATTCCATTTGAAAACATTCTCTTCGATTCCGTGAAAAATTAATTTTCGCGGCAAGCTACATGGCGTAGGGGCGGCAAAAACACAATTTGATGAGATTTATTCATTTCATCCGCGTGAGCGAGTAGTTCTTTTGTATTGACACACCATTTCTGACTAACGATTGTTTTATATTAATAAATCTATGTTATTCGAACCAGTTTCCTTGATTCTATTGTCTGTGACACGCGTTCTCCTACTCTCAAGCGGAACTTGGAATCTCAAAGGGCTAATGATGCAATTAGAGGTGAGTAATATCACCAGCGCGCTGGTAGACAATTCAAACGTCACACCATTTAATATGATGAAAATACAGAATTATTGTGGTCTGGATAGTGCTTGCTCTGTTTGAATTTTTATGACTTGGATGAGACTCACTCTAGTCGCCAACTCATCTTCCGAATGACATTCACTTTGTTCGCATTCATTTATACAACTTGAATGGGGCTCGCCTCGCTCGCATCTGTACAATCTAAACAGTGCAAGCTACGCTCGCCATGAAATATTATGAATTTCGTTCGCATGCCGTAATGATTTCCAATCCATATTGATTTTTATAAACGCCGTAAGCTCTCAGAAATTGAATAGTTTACTACTAATTTGTTTGTTCTTCAGTTTCCCAGCCAATGATGAGAGAAATTAGACTCGAGAACTGCACTGGTGCGATACTTGAAACATTATGCAATGAGTATTGTTGCGATGATTGAGATCAACGATCGGTTCCTGATGACGTTTGTAAGGTACGATATAGGGGAAGGCAAGGAGACCAGTGTCGTGGGGAAACATACAGATTGAAAAGAGAGGGGAAGAAGGAGCCAAATTCGTCATCGAGTAAATGGAAAGAGTCTCAGTCTGCGATATTCGAGCTCGAGAGAACATTATATAGAAAAATGATCGACATACTGCTGATCAGACACAGACGTATAACTGATACATTGAAAAACAAACGCGCGCATATTTTACATAGTCATACGTCGTTGTACCAATTTATATGAAGGAATATGTATATAAAATAGTATCTAGAGAGACAACGCGAACATCAATCTCGACAAGAGAAATCTAGGGTCGGTCTCCCTGCTAAGACGAGGATATAAAGTTAAGTAAAATCGTTCAAATACTTTTATATGTCGACACCGTAATTATGATGAACAAATTTGATTATAATTTATAAGAAGAAATCAATCTGTCAGTGTATTAACTCCTTTCAACCTCATTTGTAAGAGACCACGCATCCGGTCTGTGGATGATTTAATCCATTATTCGTTCTTCATGTAAGAGGTTGAAGAACATATATTGAAAATATTATTCATAATAAAAGAGTCTCGTTACACGTTGTAACGATGGATTCATTTCCACCTTTGGAAAACTACTAGACTTTCTTTTCGAGAACTTCCCAATTGAAATTTAATAAAAAATTGATATCTTGCAGATAAATGAAATGTATAAAATCCGTTCATCCCTCACCACCATCGATATAATCCTTGGCCTCCATCAAAAATTCAGATGGATAATCAGTGAATGAACATAGACTAGTAGCTCGATGAAGAAGCGACTTGAAGGCAACGGAAACTTTCTGGTCTCGATTTTCGTTCCGATATTTCTCCTCTACCTCCAACTCGTTTCTCTGTAGAGTTACTGTTCCTTCATCGACTCTCGATCTTAATTCTACGCGGCGGCGATGGATCACATGGGTAATAGTGTCCTGTACGTGCAGGTACACGGAAAAAAGAAAACAGCAATGGTTACTGTGAATCACAAAAATACATTAAAACTCAAATTCATTCCATGCAGTACTGCGTTTCTCAGTTCTTATTACTGTCCAGTCAGCACTGGCGAATTTCATTACAATACCCATCACTGTGATCGCGCTAATCCTCATTATCCAAGCGTGTTTTAATTTGTTTTTCAACCGATCGCTGTCATTCACAGTAACCAGTAATGTTTTCTTTTTTCCGTGTAGTTTCCAGTTTATGGAAACATCATCCATTTCCAAGACATCATAAAATGTCCATATTTTGTTTTCAATGATTAAAATAATTATCCGCGTTCTAATTTGAATATCCACAGTTGACAATGGATGAACAGGTTCCAAAAAATTCAATTGGATGACAAAAAAAATGTATGAGAAGAGGAGACATTGAATTATCCCTAATTCACCTTCATCATTTTTCAAGACTTGGTACATCATCTGATATACATGTTCCGCCGCTTTCTCTCTCCTCGAAGAAATATCAGACGAATACATCCAGTGGACGGAAATAAAGCTTGTAAGGCTCGAGAATAGTACAACGTCTAGGCGGAGCTGAAAATTCCCCCCTCGAGAGTAATCTGGCTGTGAAATCGGTGGTGTTGAGGTTGGTCGAGAAAAGATGCTTTGCAAAAAGAAAAGACAAGAAAAAGACGATGCCGAGCTTGAACCGAGGAAGAGGAGCATACAAGTTGGGGATCGCTGAAAGAAGAAAAAGTATACTGCCTTCGTCTAACTCATCCTCTTCTCCCCTCTGTTTTCCTCATCTTTGCCCCACCTGCACCGCTAGCCGATCTAGAAAAAGCAAAAAAGAAAACAGCCGAAGTAAAGCCAAGCAGGAAGCTTTAACGAGATCGATGAAGCTACCACCGACGACCAGTACCTGCCTTCCTCTCACCCTTTTGCCGCCACCCCGACTTCCCCCTCCGTCTCTATCCAGCGACCCACTGTACTGTCCTTCGCAGCGTCTAACCCTACAGCCTTCTTTTTTCTTTTGCCTCCTTCGTATTTTCTATCTCGATGTTAACATCCGTTTAATGGTACCGCGTTAAGGAAACACGCGCACCTTAAGCACTCGTATAAACTGTAGTGATGGTGGTTCATTCTTCACCGTCGAATACACATTTTCTTGCAACTGAAGGACAAAAAACTCCTACTGGAGAATGTTGGTTCTACGAAGGGATTGGTCATCGTAAAATTTTTGTCTTCCAATGATAGAGCATTTGTTTCAATTAAAAAGTCATTTTCCTCCCTAATGGTAACGGATTTTCTTTCGTCTTAATATAGTGGAAATAATGATCAAATACATAGATGATGGAGATGAAGATTAATTCCTAAACGCTTGCTGGTGTATTATATTCCACGAGCACAATGAATTTTACATGCATTTCAACCAGAATGATTATACACACGGAATTTGAGCGAGCACCATTATTGTGATGAATCTCATAATCGGGTCTCATTTATATTTCAATTCAACATTAATAAATCCCTTATACCTGCCTTCATGGACTTTTCAAAATATAAACGGTAATTCTAATGGTTTTAAATGTCATGTATAATGTCAATTGTCAAATAATTTAAGAATCCATCTTTTCCTCGGACTCAGATTTTATATCAAATATTTCAATTCCAGGCTCTTCATTCTGGAACTTTTTATGATAAAATATTTTGGATGGGTGCATAAAATACATTCTCTTGAACCCTATTTGTTCTGTGAACATTTCTTCGATTAATCTCCACAGATGAACAGAGCTTCTAAGACAATGAATCGAATGGGGTGGCCGTGTTTGGAAATAGATTCCGGTAACAGTCTACTTATTTGTCTAACAATGATCCCATGAACCACTAAACTGTTTAAAGCTTTAGAGCCATGCCATCGTTATTAGTACTCGCTGTTCAAATGTGATGCGAACCACTTAACTCAGTAAAACCGTCCTATTCATCAAGGAGTTAAACGGTCCCCAATATACTGGAGTTTGAACTTGTGTCCTGAGGTCACTTGAATTTTCTATGACATGGAAATATCTCAATGCTTACATTGATTGGTGATGTTTTTGTATCAATCGTTACTTCGTACAGAGCATATTTTTCTCTCATTCATGAGAAGGAATCGTTCTCAGTGCATTGGAGGAAATTTGATTTTTATTCAATCAATCTTTATCTGGATTCGGTGAAATGAATGTTTATTTCACGTATGGTTTATAATCTTGGAATGAAGTTTGTTAACTGTTAAGAAACCTCGTGAGGTATTTCTGAATTGTTAATACACTGAGAGAAAAAAATTTCCGGGTACAATAAAATATTTAGTTGAATAGTCGCCGTAAAATACCGGAAATTGTATTGAATCAATGAAATATATGTTGTCATTGAGGAAATATTTTACAGTATATTGAATATTCATTTGATCGGATAAATATTCAATTGAATTGATAAGAGTTCATTCAAATCAATTAAGTATTTTATGGCGACTATTCAACTAAATATTTTATTGTTCCCAAACATTCTTCCTCCTAGTGTATACCTCATTCGAAGATACTCAGCTACGTTCACGTGGAATCAATATTTATTTAGCTGTATTCAAATGGGGATCCTTTGAATGCAAATAATCTTTCGCATTTTTGTGTTTCTGAATAAGTATCACAATCGAATTTCTCGAATTCGGTAGTATTTACTTCAGAAATATGTTTTTTGTTTCCAAATAAATGAGAGATTCCTTGGTTGAAGGAACCAATTGATTCTCGCCAAATCTCATTGAATCTCGCACAATGTTCTGACCAAATCCCATTCAATTTGATATCGTTAGATTCTATAGATTTTTTTAACCAGAGCGATGCAAATTGCTCCTCCAACTCGATGAGTATATTTTTTATCTCATCATGCTTTCATACCAGGAGTTTATGTGACTTTATTGATATATCTTTATCGTCAACTGTTTCTATCACGAATGAGAAATCCCTCATTTTCTAGACTGACGCAAATCATGAAAAACTTGAATGTGAAAATGGAGCTACACATAAATCATGTTGACTTGATGAATACTACATAATGAAGAAGTTTTGTTGGCGTAGGAATATTATAGATTCTATCGTTGAAATAAGAATAACACTTCATTGAAAATTACAAGAGCGCACTGGAAAAAAGTATTCCAAATTCATTTCAATTAAATAATTGGGGTTTGTTAACTACAAAGAAATCTCATTTGACCTTGAATTATGGGTAGTTTACAATGAATAAGCCTTGTTTGTCACAAACGAACTCTCTTCTTAGTGTAAAGAAATTAGATTGCGCGTGCAGAAAATTTGCTGGAAAAGAAGATTATGCACATCATTTTCGTTTCGCCCACTTGGACAAGAAATGGATTCATCACTTCCATTCTAGCGATGTGAACGATCGTTGTATTTCACACGTGAGATATCATTAGTATTATGAAAATTATTCTCTTCTGTAGGGTATTATTCCCTTACGGAAGAAAAGTATTCATTTCATTCTTCCAATGCAGATAGAAATCAGCTATCCCCATTCTTTCTCCTTTGCCATACTTCGTGGTATAAGCCGATTTGGATTATCGGAATGAATGTGGCTGGAAGTATAGATTTAATTACGAAGAAAGGAAGATTCGATTCAAATAGATATACACTTACTGAAGGATGAGAGTTCCTCCTCTCTCTCTCTCTCTCTCTCTCTCTCGATTAAAATGAATCATTTTTAATGCATGGTAATACTTTCTATTCATTGAAACAAGCGATATGTATGCGAATGACATTCAAATTCATTCAATCATGATGTGTTGGAAAAACAAATATGCACCTCCTTTCAATGCTAATATGCAATGAAAATACTCTATTATCTTTAATGGTTCGATGTCTATGTATTACGGATAGCATATTCCTTCCACTTATTACAAAAGTATATTATTCTTAGAAAACGCAAATGAGAAATACAGTATGACATTCATTAATTTTTTGATGTAAAAAATTTCAATCGAAGAAAGATATTTGGAATTCAAAAATGAATTGAAACAATTTTCTTTCGAAAGTTGTTACACAACTGAATATTCGTGACGTTGAGAAGAGTCGAAGGGGTAACCGTGTTATGAATTCGCGTTGGAAATACGCACAAAATAACTGATTATCTCTCTGATCGTTAGGAATACATTGATTACTCTTATTTAATCTCCTTGAGCCTGGCTCGGAGTGGTTGATTCCTCAATAGAATTCTTCGTTTAATTCACTTTTCCGTTGATAAATAAATTAGCACCAATCTTGATCGAGCTGGAACTTCATTATTCCATTTATTATACGGATCTTAACTTAGAATGAAGACTTTAACAATCGCTGTCTTTAATATTACCGAGTTGTTCACAGTAGGTTAATCCTCGTTTGATCCTTTGATCTTGGTTGAAGAGAGTGCTTTTGAACTCTTCCATACACCTTCAGACTTTTCTTAGTCCTAGCATCGTAATTGTACAACAGTTAACTTGACTGACAAGACAATCTACAAGATCATACTCCATCCGAATAACAGAGGAAAGATACATGCAAATAATTTGAGATCATACTTTGAATACGAGTTTGTGGTCCAAGGATGTGGATAGAAATAACAGCTGTGATGATTGCATTAGGAATATTCCATTCATAACGTACATAATGAATCAACACTTTGGCAATTACAGGTTGGTTGAAAAGTTTCTGCGCTCGAAATGAAAGAATACTGTTTTTGTTACGAAATATATTTTTTTATTCAATATAATCTCCTAGAAGCTCAATACACTTGTTCCAATGATCTTCCAATAATTTTATCCCATCCCTATAATGGTTTGCCGGAAGCTCTGCAAAATAACCGTTTACGGCTGCTATGGCCTCTTCATTCGACGAAAAATGCTTTCCACGAAGGAATTGTTTGAGATTTCTGAAGAGATAGTAGTCACTGGGAGCCAAATCTGGCGAACATGGTGGATGTTCAAGCGATTCGTACTTGAGTTCTTTGAATTTAGCCATCGTCAAAACACTTTTGTGAGCAGGTGCATTATCTTGATGAAAACTGATTTTTTTCTTCTTTAAACCAGGTCTTTTCTCACGAATTTTTTCATCCAGCTGATCCAAAAAGCTGCAGTAATATTCGGAGTTGATTGTTTTACCTTTCTGAAGATAATCAATGAACAAATTTCCTCTTGCATCCCAAAAAACTGATGCCATAACCTTCTTTGCTGATCGTTGTGACCTTACCTGCTTTGGAGCTGAACAACCAGCTTCAGTCCACTGTAAACGTTCTTGTTTCAATTTAGGATCATGGTGGTAGATCCAAGTCTCATCCATAGTTATAAAACGACGCAAGAAGTCGGTTTTATTCTGCTTAAAACGCTCCAAATTACGCTGAGAAATTTGTTTTCGATCCAGTTTTTGTTGAATTGTTAACGTGTGCGGCACTAACTTTCCAAACAGTTTTTTCATACGTAATTCTTCATGTAAAATATGGAGTACTCGTTCGTCTGAGATGCCTATGGCATTAGCAATTTCACGCTTAGTCAAACTTGGATCTTCACTAACCATATTATGTACATGCTCAATGATTTCTGCTGTGGTTGCAGTTTTTGGTCGTCCTTCGCGTGGTTCGTCTTCAAGGCTAGTACGACCACGTTTAAATTCCCCAGCCCAAAATTCAACGGTGCGTTTTGAAGGTGAGGACTCCTTATACACTTCTAACAATTGTTCATAAATTTCCTTTGCTTTCAAACCCTTCAAAACAAAGAATCTAATGACTGAACGATATTCAATTTTTTCCATATTAAGAAAAATTAATGACCCGTCAACTTCAGATGGCTTGTGAACGAAGAATGAATTGACAGAATGACTTGTAACTTTGCATGTGTTCTCAGGACAGATATACCAACTTGAGAAAAAAAATGTTTTGAGCTAGCAGTGCTTTCTCTTGGTGAGCGCAGGAACTTTTCAACCAACCTGTATTAATACAATAATGCACAATCAAGATCTCCATCGAGTGGCTTACTGTGAATCTTACAATGAACAGTATTTGGATTATAGGAATTTGTAAGTTATGCTCCGTTTTATTTCAATGAATAAAACATCAGAAATAATAACATACGGATCTGGAGTCACTGAGCAGTGTACTAACTTTCACCATGTTTGATTTAGACTATATTTGACCCTTTTTTTGTTCTTTTGAAATTGCTAAATTTTTAGAATAATAACGAGAAAAAATAGTATGATTTTTGAACCTATACAACATAAATCTCATTCAACTGTGAATTAAAATTACAATTAACATGACATTCGAAACTTGTCGACAAGATGTATTTTGCAACATATTTAGACAAGTTTCAAATGTTACGTTTACTAGAAATAATCCTCGTTATTTATATTGGAACACAATCAATGCGTCTTCATGATTAGAATTCTGAATTTTATATTTCAAACACTTTAGATAAAATGTACTTGACATATTAAATATGTTTGATCTTCATCAACAAAACTGACACACGCTCTATTTGCAAACTGATCATTATTTCAGCTCATGAGAAAAATTCGTTTCTCCTACTGACATTCACGTTATATTGCCGGAAAAATATTTCCTCAAACTACCTTCTTCATCAATCACAAACATCAAAATCAACAGAGAAGAAACAATACGATTGTGGATCTTGCGAAGGATCGTAAAAATATTATTACCCATGGCATCAACTATAACATAATACAATGAAATTAACAGATCAGAAGTTCTGGATTACTTCAAGCTGTGTTTGAAGAAGAAAACGATCGTAATTCTTTGGTGTACTACGAATTATTTCATCGTACAAAATTGTTCAATTTACCAACTCTATTCATCAATCTATTGATCCGAATATGATGAATAAAAAAATTCGTAATCATGTGGAATGTATGCAAATAGACAATTGAAAAAATATATATTCGGAAATGATAGGCAGTGTGTGATGTCAGGTGTACGGAGATACGTTCTCCGATGATCCTGTTTTCTACCGTTTCCATCCCTAGAAGATAACACACACATACACATTTTATTGCCGTTTCAGCCGTTAGTTCACAGCTTATGTGCTATACACAACGATCAAATAGGGTGGGATCTAAGCCCCTAACTAATCGTGAGTCCGCTAGATGTGAGGTTTAATGGATTTAGGTCAGAAGTTTCCATCAAAGTTTAATTTCATCAGATTTGAAAATTCAAAATTTCAAGCAACAGTTATCTACCCTCTATAACGACGCCTTCTCATTTTTTATTCAGATCGGGTGCATTTGTCGACTTGAAAAACTTATTACACGTGTGTCAATAATTACTTGTTCTTTGAGTTAGGACAAGCGATGTGTATCGTCATTGAGAATTTAATTTGATGGGGATTCTCTTAGATGGATTATTGATTCAATTATCTTTCGTTAGAGAACAAGTATTCCTATTATTCAGGGAGACATTTTCTATGAGATGTCAGTTACTTATCGATGTTTTATAAGAGACCTTTTAGAATTCTATGAGATATATTTCAGAGTAATAAAAAATGATTATATCAGTGGTGTCCGTTGAGTTGAATATATCAGTCCCGCCTGATAAAATATTCAATACATCCTCATGAATATTCACTAACTCGACCTCCAGTTAGCCCTACGTGTTGCGGAAAAATGTATCTCTCAATCCATTGAACGAATTGAGAAAATCAAGGATTCGTTCAATATACCAAGAGAAATTCTCGGTGTGAACTGATATGAGTTGTCTGACTGAGAAAATGTTTGATTGCATTTTTTCCATAACATACTCCATTCCAACATCTCAATTACATTCCTCTTGTTATCTTTCATTTCTATTCCGTGTGTACGAAGCTGTACAATTGCCAGTTAAAACAAATGGAGGTATTTCTTTAGCAAATAAAGATAGCCTACCCATTGAACTGGGTTATTCGAGTAGTTTAGTTGCGCATATCCTTTTAACGTCCTATCATTAAACGGATTTCAACATTCGCAACACTGCTTACTCGTCGAAGTAAATGCTCTCCAAACCTTGTTGGACCACACATTTACTTCATAAGAATAAGTTGAACATGTCCTGAAGAATTCCATATTTTCATCGAATATTGTACGTTCATGCATCGATGTAGTATAGCACAATGTACACGGAGAGAAATTTGTAGTTGAATTTACTATGTTATTATTGTTCCCGAGGAACAGACTGAATTCTGTCGGATTTTACTATGAAGGGCATATTTTTACTATGGTACAACAATAGAATGCTGATCATATTTACTATGTTTTATGGGGGAACCTGTCATAGTTCAGTCTGTTCCTCGGGAACAATAATGACATAGTAAATTTAACTACAAATTTCTCTCCGTGTATACATAGTTATGAGTATATCATCAAAACAGTATTGTATTTTTCGAACAAATCTCATTGTTATTCAAGTGTTTTGAACAGCAAATTATTCTCAATGATATAAAATTCTAATCGAATGGAGACTGGAATTCGTTTGAACCTCCAATTGAACTATAAGTCCAAACATATTCTCTCATAATTTTCTATACATGTACTGAGCAGATAAGGTGATTATGTTCAAATATTTATCTATGTGAGAATGAGATTATCGGGAACAATATTTGCAAAACAAAGGATAATCTATATATATATTTCAGCTAAATGTCTGGGTGCACTCATTGGAAGAGAAGATGGTTCAATTAAAATCTACGAAGGTTAATTATATAAGGATCAAAGAAGGGGAACAATGAATCAGTTTCAAAACAAAGTGGATTACGACCAATTTGAAGACCAACATTTCAAAGAGAAAGGTAGAATAGGGATAACTGTTCTGTACCAAGGCTGGACTTGGTGGATGAAATTCAATTACTACAAAATTAATAGAGGCTCTTATTAGCTGACCTAGCCGATAATGCATCTAAGCGATATATCATATTGCCTTGGGTTAGTAGAGCGCAGGGTCTGGGTGTATATCCACACCTACACATATTTCAAAAGCAAGCAACGAAACATCGCTGATAGAGAATCGATTTCTTGTATATATATATATATATAATGAAACCAATTGAATTAAAAAAAAAAAGTTCAAATCCACAAGGATAAAAAACACAGGATAGAGAAATGTGATATCGACGGAAAAGGCGAACAGTGGAAACATGATCTAAAGATTTAAGGAGTTGTGGAAAATTGGAGTGAGAGATGTAATTATATATAATTTGTTATTAGTTTTGTTTCATTTTTCAATGTATTTTATTCAATATGCAATTTTACGCGTTAGAATTACTATTGTGGAAATTGAGATGAAGAATTAGTGAGGATTTCAATTATAATTTAATGAGCTCAAATATTCTCACTGCGTAAACATAACAAATAATTTAATTAAATAAGTTAATAATGCACTGACATGAATTCTTCATCTAGGTGATCAGAATCCGTTTACTGGAATTTGTAGTAACTGACCTGCATCAAAATCGACTATTGCGAATGAATATATAACAAGTTTGATGGTGCATCAAAAGTTGTGTGTTAATGAGCATCAACAGCATAGTATTGAAATACGAGAGATCTTATCATATTTATCGTTTCACATAACTTCTATAATGATAGATGCTTATGGAGCAGTTTCATTCAATAATGTACAAATGTACATGATACGACCCGATGAAATTGTTGCATATCGTATTATAACAGTTCTCTGCTCCTCGCTAGAATTATATCAAGTTGGCTGCCTTCTATAAATAATTTATGTGATTTATTATTATGGAAATGTATCGTGTGGGGCTCAAGCAATAGGTGGAGTTCGTGACTACCAAAATCCTTTTCCATGTCTTCGACACCACGCATGGAAGTGTGAATTTAAGATGGAAACTGAAAATGAAATCTTTTAGAGGCTGTAGATGTTTTCCCATGCAGGTATTGACAGGACTGGAAAAAAACCCAAGCTTGTCCCAGGATTGGCACGGGTACCAGGAACGAACCTCCGTTGAAAGTATAATTGGACTAATATTGTTCCATGATTGTCCCGCTGTTTTCAATGGATAGTGAAATAACCCGTATCATCGAGTTATCCCCAATATCATTGAGAAGAAATGTTTCATTAATGATTTAAATGATTCTAATGATTATATGAATGTTGAGGAGGAATAATTCAAGATAGAATGGATGGCACATCAATATCTTTGCATGAACAATTCTTATGGTTTATTCATCAAGACAATCATCGTTAGAAAAGAGGCAATATATGAATATAACGATGCAGTCATCTTTTAAAACTTGTTTCTCCACTTCTCATACAATAGTCATTATTCTCCTCATCATAGTCTAATTTACATGATTGAGAAAATCCCGACAAAATACATTCTAATAGGCATACCAAATGTCCTTTTACAAATTTATTCAGAATGATTATTGTTCACGTAAGAGAGAAGAGAGGTGGACTTATCTTGTTTTCTTCGTTGAACGGAGTCTTGGTCGATGTTGTAGCCACGTGCGCCTCGCAATAATTCCATTAGTTATCATCTATGCGAATACTGGATATTATGATCAGTCATGAACTTCAGGGTCCATCAAACTCCAAAACGATTCGTTGGAAGACGATGTATACAGAATCGTACGTCTTGGATAATAAATAAAAAGGAACAAATCCTTGATCTCCAAAAGTGTCGTCTTACATCAAGTATGGTGATCGTGATCGTAATCGTATGGCGACTTATTCGTGACTGCTTCTCCTGTCCGCGTATCATCTCTTCATCCCCATTGGTATCTCCTCTTCCTCCCTTCCCTCTCTCTCTCTGTCTCTCTCTCTCTCTCTCTCTCTCTACTTTCTTCTCTCTCCCTCTCATTTTCTTATATCACACGTTACAATAGTTTAGTCATGGAACATTTGTTCGTATTTTTGGAATGACCATTAACACTTGCTACAAGCTTGGCACAAGCGTGAAAATCAAACGTTCGTTAAGATTATTTAGGCCAATGTTGTCCACATAAGTGGCACAGTGTCTTCAATTAGAGACCGAATTCCGAGTTTACAATGGATAAAGACTTGTGCATAACTATCGGGCCAAGGCCAGTCTAGTCTCCTCCCCATGATTGGCCCCACACTCCAGTTTCACACACTAAGATAGATATAGTTGATCCAAATAAGAATGAAACTTGACTCAATGGTAATAGGCTACTTTTGGATGTGATCATAGACGGAAATCAACTGATCTTGAAGAACTCTCAACAGGATTTCAAGATGTCTTTCCCATGCAGGGATTAACGAGACTTGGAAAAACCCAAGCTCGTCCCAGTCTTGGCACATTTAATCGATCGTTCTAAGATGATTTATGTACGGTATTCTGAGGGAGAACTTTGAGCTGAAATATGGATAAAATTACTCTTCTCATCGATATCTGTGATGGAAGAAGCATTGATTGATGTTTGGCGAATCATTTGGACTAGGCTGTGACGAACCATTGGCCCAAGCTTGTCCCAATCTTATCATTCCCAAGCCTGGGCCAAGTTTATTGAATTGTTCAAGACAAGTTTCGGCAGGTCTTGTGCCAGGCTTGGTCCCCGTTTGGACCATTGTTGCATACACACATGGGTCATCATGATATGATCGTGAATGAATAACGCGAACAATTACACTCGATGTAAGAAAATGCAATATTTCTCCTTCAATAGTTTTGATATTCTTGTCGATGCAGGGTGGAAATAATATGTCAAAGTGATTTCAAACTTGCTTACAATCTAGAGGCATGTGTCGTGAGAACCTTTTGTACAGAAACTTTCAAGTCGGTACTCCTGAGATTTCAAGAGCCAGGCTCCAAATTCTTGTTATAAAACATAACCAGATTTTCAATTTTTTGCTGAAATAGTATACAGAACATGTCCTGGAGTTTTTGAAATTCAAGTGTCCCTTCTAAACGTGTTTGGATCATTCCAAATCAGGAGTTCGTGAGTGAGATACTTCTGTGGAATTCTGGAGATTATTCCGTTCCATTCTTCATTACTGGTAGGCAGAGAAGATTCTGAAAAACCATGGTGAAATTTTTTCCTGAGAAATGATGGCAACGAAATTCCTGAAAATATTTCCTCATGATTCAACACCCAAAGAACAGAGTAGATCCTCAAAATAGAGGAATAATTATTCCATGATTAGGGGATGGAATTCGCCACTGAAGTGAAGAAAAATATCCCATATTTCCCACTGATCAATTACAACGAATGCATTATTATCAATATCTCCACTTGCATGATTATTGAAGTAGTAGTGCTATTGTGGCTTCAGAAATTGTAAATTCATCTAAAAACATTCCGATGTTCTCGAGTTTTTTTTAATGCGAAAAACACGTGGAGAGTACTAAAATTTGATAAGAGATATAAAAAAATGTGGGAAGAAATTTATATAATACGCTGTCAACCAATAATTCGTCTTGAAATATTGTAACAAGTAAACGAAAAAGGGCGGGAATTAATTTATGGAAGAAAAACCAGTCTCCTCAATTTACGGATCAGAGAAAAAGATTGCCCGTTGGACGGCAGTTCGAGCATACAAAACTGACCTAATGTGTAAAATAAACTTGAAGGTACGGCGATGTTTCATTCATCAATTAAACTGAAAAGTTCCGGCCATTTGAATCAGAAAATCATGATATCTGTTGATTGTGAAGCTTAAGAGTGGATCTTATGAGTTTGTTATTGAGAAGACTAATTTTCTAGAATTTACTGCTCTAATGATACACGAATATCTGAAATATTTTATGAACTGACTTCTCATAGAAAGTATTAGTACGTTTATACATTCTATGCACGTTCATAGAGCATTCAAAACTTTCTGATGATATATGAATATACACTTTTGTATATATATATACAGGGTGATTCAAAATTCCCGCACTCTTTTTTGGGAGTAGATTCCTGATGAAATTCTAAAACGATTTGTCCTTTTGCACAATGCTCTCCGACGCATAATTTCCGAGATATAATTAATTAAAGTTGACTAATTATGAGGTGGATCCATCGGTCATTCAGGAGCGTCATAACAGAACAAGAGAGGAAGGTGCTTGCAGAGGGCGCTCATACGATCAGCTGATCGGTATAATCGATACGATTTTCCAACATACAAATTGGTAAATTCTCTATGTAGAACGATTGAATTCATCGACACTGTGAAAAATTGATTATTGTCATGAATTCTTATCACGATATGCTGTAGGTGAAAGTTGTAATTTCAGTAATGATTTTTATTACGCAGACAAATGTAAAATAGTGTTATTTCGTAGGGATAGGGATTCAAGTGGGAGAAAAAAGTATAACTACTCGTTTTCAATCAGAATTTTCATGTAAAAAAGAAAACATGAGAATTTTCATTCATCCGATACCCAATTTGAACGGTTTGATTAGTAAGTTCAACACAAGAGATTGGATTCCGAATCCTGTATTCTGATTGGTCGAGAATCAATGTATGTCAGATCAATCCTCGGCCGTTTCAAATGATTCTTCTGAAGAAAGTGTTTTCGACTTATCCCAACCACAACATTGAACAATGATGAATTCATTCGAATTCACCCTTTTTACATCATTCGATGATTATAAAGGGTTTATCGAACGTTAATAACTTACTTCAACTTGCAGAATCCATCAATTTTGACGAAAATACAAGGTGTGACATCATATACGACCCAATCATTGCACTTGATTGACATTGTAATCACATACGGTTTGTTTAGCTTAAATCAACCATTCGTGATACGAATCAACCAATCAGGTGACAGCTCGAAACAGTTTCATTTAAAGCACATATGACTTCAAAGGGCATATTGTTATTTCAAATGGAAAAAGAATTGTCTTTGAAGATTAACCAAATCCGTCCTTTATTAACGTCCGATGAACCCTTTATAATCATCGAATGATGTAAAAAGGGTGAATTCGAATAAATTCATCATTGTTCAATGTTGTGGTTGGGATAAGTCGAAAACACATTCTTCAGAAGAATCATTTGAAACGGCCGAGGATTGATCTAACATACATTGATTCTCGACCAATCAGAATACAGGATTCGGAATCCAATCTCTTGTGTTAAACTTACTAATCAAACGATTCAAATTGGGTATCGGATGAATGAAAATTCTCATGTTTTCTTTTTTACATGAAAATTCTGATTGAAAACGAGTAGTTATACTTTTTTCTCCCACTTGAATCCCTATCCCTACGAAATAACACTATTTTACATTTGTCTGCGTGATAAAAATCATTACTGAAATTACAACTTTCACCTACAGCATATCGTGATAAGAATTCATGACAATAATCAATTTTTCACAGTGTCGATGAATTCAATCGTTCTACATAGAAAATTTACCAATTTGTAGGTTGGTAAATCGTATCGATTATACCGATCAGCTGATCGTATGAGCGCCCTCTGCAAGCACCTTCCTCTCTTGTTCTGTTATGACGCTCCTGAATGACCGATGGATCCACCTCATAATTAGTCAACTTTAATTAATTATATCTCGGAAATTATGCGTCGGAGAGCATTGTGCAAAAGGACAAATCGTTTTAGAATTTCATCAGGAATCTACTCCCAAAAAAGAGTGCGGGAATTTTGAATCACCCTGTATATATATACTTTACCTATTCACTTTGGAAACTCAAATAGTTCCAACGGTTTTGTATTTTCGGAAAATAACTGGGAAAAAGTAACAGACATGATTCTGTAAAACAAACTGTGAGTTCCTTTTTAGTATACGATACGACATGAGTATGTCAAATTCACAGAGAGTTCGAATTCTTGATTTTTGAAATATTCCCAATGTTCCAGAGATTGATATATCCATCAGAGATTTTTAAATTCTTGATTTTCAGCGACGACAGTACCAGATTTTTTCAAAGAAGCAGGGAAATGTGGAAAATGAATCCGAGAGATGCAAAGAACATCGGTCTCTCTTCGTCATTGGAAACGCTGCAGTTCCTTCTTTCATTCCTTCCAACGCTGAACGATAAAACGGTTTGGAAAGTAGATGGGGGAGGAATACGTGTATACTTAAAATTAACCGTGCTAACAGTTCACTGCTCTATGTGGAGAAAAGCGAAGTGCAGCCTGCTTCGTTAACTCTGGCAGCGTTGCAAAACGTGATCTGGTTGCAAAATTGGATTTTCACGGAGCAAATGATTCTTAAAGATCACATAAGGCTGTTCATCAACGTTCGTGATTTTTTGGTAACGTCAATCTATGCGCACTTTGAATGGATTTAAGAATGTCACTGGATTCAGAGCATGGTCTGTGGTTGGAGATAATTTTTATTAGAAATCGATTGCGAGAGCATTCAGAAGCATGTTTAGCGGAGGCAAAATATAACTTGCTCTCTTTGAAAATCAATGTTTAATGAGTTTTACAAATGATTTCGAGTTATATGTTACAATGAGGTTGATAATCGGAATGTGGTTAGATATCCATTCCGTATGAATTTTATGAAACTCATAATACTCAATAAGAACTTGCAACACATTCAAGAGGAATCGAAACTCTTGAAAACTTGGTCATGTCACTCGAAGTGATAAGACTTTAGCTATTTTCTTTTTCAGATGTTTTTCACAAGTAACTTACTATGAATTCGTATCTCAAGACCCTCTTAAGAGTTCGACGTTCTGTGATTCATACTCTTATTTCTTTTTCATAGCGCCTTGGGAACTCTCTTCATCGGTTAATTCGTCACATTCTGTTTGTTTCCAGTAATACTCGGTTTTATTTCATTTTGAGAACCATCAAATCCTTTGATTCATTTTCTCTAGTCAGCTCTGGAGAATTCAAGCGGACCTAGCCCCTAGAATATGTCTGACGCGGTTCATAATATTATATTTCTCAACTTCCATTCTGGTATATACTAAAATGAATGAATAAAGCGAATGACAGAAGAAAAAAAATTGTACTGATAGAAGTAAGACGGTATCTAATGAAAATTCTTGAATTTGCGCAGGAGTAGGTGATGTTGAGTAAACTACACAATGGTGCAAAGTAGTCACTGACTCCAACCCATGTGTGTATGGAACAATGGTCCAAGTATGGACCAAGCCTGGCACAAGACCTGCCGAGACTTGTCTTGAACAATTCAATAAACTTGGCCCAGGCTTGGGAATGATAAGATCAGGACAAGCTTGTGCCAATGGTTCGTCACAGCCTAGTCCAAATGATTCGCCAAACATCAATCAATGCTTCTTTCATCACAGATATCGATGAGAAGAGTAATTTTATCCATATTTCAGCTCAAAGTTCTCCCTCAGAATACCGTACATGAATCATCTTAGAACGATCGATCAAATGTGCCAAGACTGGGACGAGCTTGGGGTTTCCCCAGTCTCGTTAATCCCTGCATGGGAAAGACATCTCAAAATCCTGTAGAGTGTTCTTCAAGATCAGTTGATTCCCGTGTATGATTACATCCAAAAGTAGCTTATTACCATTGAGTCAAGTTTCATTCTTATTTGGATCAACTATATCTATCTCAGTGTGTGAAACTGAAGTGTGGGGCCAATCATGGGGAGGAGACTGGACTGGCCTTGGCCCGATAGTTATGCGCAAGTCTTTATCCATTGTAAATTCGGAATTCGGTCACTAATTGAAGACACTGTGCCACTTATGTGGACAACATCGGCTTAAATAATCTTAACGAAAGTTTGATTTTTACGCTTGTGCCAAGCTCCTACAAAGTGCAATGGCCATTCCAAAGATACGAACACATGTCCCATGACGGACTATCTATTGGAAACAGCGGGACAATCATGGAACAACATTGACCTGGTAAAAATTCTTCTAGTAATTCACGAGTTGTAACACTTCCCCTCGTGAAAAACCAGAGACCTCATATGTATATTTATTATATATTTTATGTTATTACCCATGCAGGTATTGCCAAGACTGGAAAAAACCCAAGCTTGTCCCAAGGTTGGCACATGTGCCAGAAACAAACTTCCGTGAAGAACAATTGGCCCAATATTGTTCCATGATTGTCCCGTTGTTCCCAATGGATAGTCAGTCATTGTACATTTGTTAATATTTTTGAAATGGTTACTACATTTGGTACAAGCTTGGCACGAATGTAAAAATCGAGCATTCGTTGGAAACAATTGTGGCAATATTGCCCACATGAGTGGCACCATGTTTTTAAATAGCGACTGGATTTTGATAAAAATTATAATTCAACAATAGAATCAAAATTGATTGAAATATCAAAGAACGCGAATTTTCCAATGATCATATAAGCTTGTCCCAGTCTTATCATATTTTTTCTATCGTTTCAAGATGATTCATGTACGGTATTCTGAGGGAGGAAGTCATGAACTGAATTATGAATGGAATATGAAATATATGAATAATAATTACTTTTCTCATCCATAACTGCGATCGAAGAAGCATTGGTTGATGCTTGGTGAATGAATTGGACCGGGCCTGGCAAAACCACTGGCCCAAGCTTGTCCTGATCTTATCATTCCTAAGCCTGGGCCAAGTTTGGTAAATCGTTCAAGACAAGTCTCGGCAAGTCTTGTGCCAGACCATAATATCTATATATATATATATGATGTATAATGTAATGTTTATATATGTTATATAAATAAGAACACTTAGAAGTTGGCGATTGAACTGAAAAGATACTGAATTGGAACTCTAGTTTTTCGTGAGGGCAAGTGTTACAACTAGCGAATTACTAGAGGAATTTTGACCAGGGTGATCCAAACATTTTTAATGGAGGTTTCATCCTGATACACGTGCCAATCTTGAGACAAGCTTGGGTTCTTTCCGAGTCCTGGCAATACCTGCATGGGAAGTTCATCTTCCTTTTCTCATTAGGGTGCGCGTTGAGACTGGGATAGTTTCCAGCTCTCCCGTTCTGAGAACAACCCTGCACAAGAGTCCCAACGAGAACACCCCCATTAGAAATAGTCTAGTCAGTCACGAGTTACAAACTCGTGAATGACTAGACTGTTCTACTGGGGACTCTTTCCGTTTTCAGTGATCGATAAATGACAATGCTATTATTTCGTGAATATCCTGTGTTTTTTTTCATCCCTTGGATGTTATTTTCCTTTTCTCGCAATCTTCCAACATGGCTACATATTCTTTGAATGAAAATGGCCTGCGAATTGAATTTTGAGTCCAGATTATAAATGTGTAAGGCAAGTTCTCATTGACTTTGCGACCCTTTTAAACTACTATAATCTCACCATGCGTCAGGATAAAGCAAAAAAACAAGCATTTTCCTACAATGTAGTCTTCTTTTCCTTACACGAAAATTTGATGAGATTGGGGTAGTCTGCAAACACCGTTGGGGGTCACCAACCAAGCACCTTCATTATAGGTTCACTGCTTGGCGTTATTTTTCACTTTCTCATACAGTGTTAGAAATTCCTGATTGAACTTTCAATCATATGTAATAGAAGTGAAAGTTATTCACATAACTGAAAAATTGATTGAAATTTCAATGACATTTGAATGAAATTCCAGTTACGGAAATATGTATTAACCCTAGAACGGGCATGTGGGGTCTTTTAGGACCCCAGGACATTTTTTTCTACCCCAGCATCTGAGCCTCTCTTTATCTCTGTAGTTTGTCACCCAAATATTTTCAAAGTATACATCCTGACGAACAAAAACCGCCCATAGTGAATTGAAATCCGTTCAGTTTCAAATGAATCACAGCGATTTGAAATTTCCAGTACTTTTCACGTGCCCGTTCTAGGGTTAATGTATGATATAATATAGCAAAAATCCAAAATTCAGTGGAAAATATATTGAATTAAAAAACATTTATAAAAGCGTATCACCTTGGTTAGAAAATTTCTCACGTGCAGAGATAAGTTATGTGCTCAATGAATTCTGAAAAACTGAGTTCTTGTCCTCTGAATCTGCTATTAATTTTGCATGAGAACATTTAAGACAACGAATTTCTGGATTGATGATCATCCACTCCATATTTTATGACGATTTCATATGCGTTTCATAAGTAATGCTTTCAACTTTTCATTCACCTGCAAAACATACAGAACGAGTGTGATTTCACATTCAGGAACCCGTCACCTGTTGCACTCTCTCAGAGGTCTTCTCAAGAGAGGCATTTTGACCACAAGGGTTAGCATCAACTCCTACGATTATCTGTACATTCCCTAACTCTTCAATGCTCATTCTAAACTCCCATTTACGATTCTAAGAAACGGCTTTTTCGATCATGTGCAGCATTCACGTCACATAGTCGCAACTTCAGTTTTTTTTTCCACCCAAGATTGGCTACCTTGAACCAAAAATAGTCTGAATTGTTTCAGGGTTCATTCCTTGGTAGAAATAATTCCAACGTACAGTATAACTTATCATAAATGCGACGACGTGACATCATATGTGATTGTAGATTACTGGTTGTAATTAATCTCATATGCAAGTTCACAAAAGATAGAAATTTATATATTATAACTCATTGCGATGTGACAAAGCTGATTATTGGAGAAAGGGGAGTTTTTCCTCAGTAAGATATTATTTCATTCATCCTCATTGCTCATTTTTCTTTCGAATTGTGATTTATGAAAACAAAAAAGCTGCACCTCAGATGATATATAAATTTTGGAAAAAAAGTAACACCCAGTGTTTTAGTCAAACTCATACTTCATCGAGGGTAGAAAAATCTTAATTGTTAGGATATCCTTTTTGAAAAAAACAAGCAGCTGAATGAGCATTGTGAATTACTGCTGTACCTTCGATTCATTGGTCGGAGAAAATCATTTTCCTGTTGGCGAATGGAAGGAGAACAGAGATAGAAAGGTAATTTTTCAGCAAGGAAAAAGCAAACGCATCTCATTCATTATTTATATTGAAGCGAAGAATACTCTCATTTTTTTCCTATTTTTACTACTAGATTTGGTTGGAGATCAAGGAAAACCAGATAGGAAGGTGGAAATAAAACTTTCAGACCGTTTCCGGATCTCTTGGGACGTAGAAAAACGTATTGGTGAAGAGTGGCAGTGGTGTATGGAGAAAAAGTCTCGAGAGATGGGTGAGGATTACTAGCTTCAGGTATCTTATACCGATCGCAAGTGGGAGAGAAAGGAAAGGTGGTGAAAACAGGAAAAAGAGAGATGTCGGAATCCGTTAATTGCTCTAGAACTTTTATCGTCGGATCTCTCCACCAGCGTATAGTCTCGTACACTGGATTAGAGTGAGATTAAGAAAACAGACGAATAAATTAACAATGGGAGATTATACGAGGTCTTCAAGTTATTGATTCATTATTTCCACCATTGGAAATCGAATCGAAATTATCCAGGAATTGATTCACGTGGACGTAATAACCGAAAGGGACGTATCTTGAAATTGCATTTTGACGAACAAGATTATGTGTTCCCATCATATTAATTATTTTTGAATAATTTCGTTCGGTTGAGGTCTCATTGCTCGAGCAACTTCAATCATTTAGAATGATATCAAATATAAATAGAAGATATAGATCGTTTACTCAAGTTCAGTGCATATTCATAATTAACATCTTCATTACACACACAGCCTTATTATTCACAAGACATTATTCGCGTGGCTTCGAAGCACCATATTTCATCCGATATAATCACACTGAATTATATGAATAATCAAAACCCTTCCTTGAATGATAAAACTCTGGTAGCGGGTACAATGGTTTCTATCTCAAATATTGATTCATACACCAAACAAAAAAATTCATCTGGGAATGAGAGGAAAAGTCCCTCTCAATCAGGAAAGATATTTCACTTTTGTTTTCTCCTTCAATTGAGAATATGCCTCTACAATTGAGAGTATTTTGAACGAATGAACATTTCTCCATCACAAAGACTAATCCTTTCAAATGAAGAGGAATACCATATGGGTAACATTCCACGTGGTTTTTACACTCAAATTTTAGAATTCAATGGTATGATTTTTCTTCGATTCTTGTTCAAAAAATATTTGATACGTATTTTTTCTTTTTGTTTTTCAAGGCTTTTTTTTCGAATATATGATTTTTTGAAAATCTAACGCTCTTGAAATCTTCTAATTTTCAAGCGCTCATTATTCGAAATCTATTTATCGTATCAAAAACTTTCAAGAACATGAAAGTTAGGATTTTTTCTCTGGTTTTCAATTCTGTCAGTTTCATCATCAATATAATCAGCTTTAATTGAGAATTTTTCAATGAAACAATGAAGAGTGAAATTTTTCAATAATAGGTAGTTTTTATTTCATTCATGTTTTTACACAATGATCTGTGAACAATAACAATGATTCAGCCATTTTTTCCATGATGCTAAGTATTATAGTTCTCGAGATATGATTTTTTTCATGGCCGCGTCGGAGTTGGACAGCACGCGCGCGAAGCGATACCATGTTCACGGCGTGTGGGATCATGAAGCATCACATTTTCCATCCTTGGAACATGGCTAACCAAAAGTAATGTGATTCATAGTCTCGTATACTACGAAGTTTACACACTGAAATTCCTCTTTTTCGCTCCTACACGGAAAGAAAAATGACGGACTGATCCCTTGCGAGGTTTCGATGAAATAAAAGCATGCGATGTTGAAGGTTGTTCTCTAACGCCGAAATGCGTGACAACGCCACCTTCACGCAATCATTCTCACCAACGCATAGAAAAATCCTATGCGTTGCTTGTGATCGCTCCTTGGTTACTGGTTCGAGTGATTCCGTGAAGATGGCAACAGGGATTAGCCCACCATTTTTCTCATCGAAACCTCGCAAGGGATCAGTCCGTCATTTTTCTCTCCGTGTAGTAGTGAAAAAAAGGAATTTCAGTGTGCAAACTTTGTAGTATACGAAACTGTGAATCACAATTTACTTTTGGTTAGCCATGTTACAAGGATGGAAATGTGATGCTTCATGATCCCACACGCCGAGAACATGGTATCGCTTCGCGCGCGTGCTGTTCAACTCGGACGCGGCCATAAAAAAAATCATATCTCGAGAACTATGATACTTACCATCATGGAAAAAATTGCTAAATTATCGTTATTGTTCACAGATTACAAGATTTCAAGAGCGTTAGATTTTCAAAAAATCATATATTCGAAAAAAAGCCTTGAAAAACAAAAAGAAAAAATACGTATCGAATATTTTTTGACCAAGAATCGAAAAAAAATCATCCCATTGAATTCTAAAATTTGAGTGTAAAAACCACGTGGAATGACCCATATATTGGAGGACAGGTTGCATAAAAATGAGAGGGATAATCTTATTTTGATAATAATTTTTGTTAGGTGTAGGTTGTTTGTAGAAAATCCAGTTTGTTCCACGATTAGAAACAATTTTTAAATGGTTTCTCTGCTAAAGATGCTTGGCAAAACCGGGAGAGAATGGTTGTCAGGCTTTGAACAGTTTTTCTCATAGCAAATCTGATCAAAAACTGACAAAATTCCTACTCAATTTTATCCGGGATTACCAAAATTGGAACATCCCGTCAAAACCTGAACGCAACATGTTTGTTCATTTTGTTAAATTGATACTCTAACAAGATATGTTGTGATACCGTTCACATGACATGCAAATTACTGGCATTTCCCTCATAAATTGTGCCTTTTCTTGATCCATACCGCAACACCTGAAATTCGAAATATCAAAGCATTTTATTGTCATTGAACACGGTAAATTCCGGTAATTTTTGTTTCCAGTTTACACGTATGAAAATATTCTGATACCCTCTTAATTTCATCGAATAGATTGTCATCGTAGCAATTCGTTGATACATTCTCAACAATTATTCAATATAATGCAATATTTAATTGTGAGTTTTGAGGATTCTTTATTAAGGTGGATCAAAAAATCGTATTTTCCAATTTCGAAATCGGCTGGGGATGGAAGAGTTGCGTTTTCTTATTGCAATCAGGAAGTTATAATTTCTGGTTAACCAACAGTCTTTTGTTTTTTATCAAGGATTCAAAACATACAACTTCTCAATTATGAGATCGACTTTTCTCCTACAAATTGAGTTGATGGTTTTAATAACATACTCCAAGAGAACAAAAATCTGTAGAAACGTCCCAGCAAAAAATATCGGATTGAAATTCAAAAATTTGAATTCAAATTTTGGAGTTATGGAATTGATTTTACAGAAATTCTATTCACCTCTATTCTGATCTATTCTACAGTCAAATCGTATTTCAAATCTGGAATTCAAGTTCAATTTTTCCAATGTAAAATTTTGAATAACAACTTCTACATAGTCAATGAATTATTATTACCTTTACGGTGTTGAATGAAAGATTTCCATTTCTGTTAGGAGGATTCAATACAGAATAGCAACTGGAATTCATACACGATATTGAAATCTGAATATTTTAATTTTTTTCTGTTCATATGCATTCTTTTTTTTGGAGAATTCAAATTGGAAAGGATTGAAAAGAATAGGAAATTCCTATTCTTTTCTATTCCAGATTTTTTACTGAGGTTGCTGCAACGTTCCTTAAAGGTCGTAAAGGTTCGTTGAACATTCCTGAATATTGTGATCTCTTGGAGTATTGAATGAGAAAAACTTTTACCTAATTATTTATAAAGAAAAAAACAAACATAGAAGCGAAGAAATGACGTTTTCCTGCATTTTCGGATCTTCAACCGCTCGGGGGAACCTCAAGACATCGAAATTTTTGTAAATACTATTAGAACTTCTTGATTGCAATAACAAAACGCAACACTTCCACTCCCAGCTGATTTTGAAATCGGAGAAAAAGGTTTTTCGATCATTTCCACCCGGGATGTGTTCATTTTTTCACAGATTCTAACAGACATCTCAAGTGAAGCAACTATTCGAAAGAATATTCTTATAAAATCGTTCCGTTTTGAGCACTGATTGGGATGAATTTGATTCCCCTTACCAGGACTCGACATTTTTGCTCCAACATAAAAACTTTAATAAACAACTCTATCAAATATTCAAGTCGGCTCCTCAATTACCGCGATGTCATTTTCAATACAGTACAATTCTCTTCAGCCGTAATCAAGAGCATATAAATCGTTACGAACTCATCTTTTGATAATGGATACTTGATAACAAGCGGAAGGGAATCTTGGTGGGGGTTGATAAAGCGGGTATTTATCTACAATGACTTAATTTAAATAATACACATGTATCCTTCTGCTGTTGAAACTTTCGAACACAGGATAATGGAATTTACCTTCAACCATAATTCTCACAGACTTGCCAGCTCTTCCTATCTTTTCATTGTTTACATTCGGTCTGGATAATTGCTTTCCAAATTAACAGGGATGATAAAATTAACATACCAAATGTCTTTGTTCCTTGGCTTTCTTATCTTGCTTTTGTTCTTCCAGAAGAAAGGGTTTACTTGCCAAGATCTATTCTCCTTTTGTTTAATGGCTTCTCCTGCATATTTTTATTCTCAAGAGGATCATATTACATCAATACAGTATGGACGTTGTTTCATCGATTCTTCACTTTTTCATCTCTTTTGTTCCATACTGATGTTTGATTCATTCAAGTGGGAATGAACTCGTATACAAGTGATTGCGTATTACTGTTGGAATGACGTTATGAATATATCTTCATATTATGCTGACATGATAATCGTTGAAATGAGATGTCGAATTTTTTTTCCTCTAGTTGTTGATCAAATACCTCGCACCTATCAACAACAGTTCATGAATTCATCTCAAATTATATTATACCAATGTTTTGTTATTGAAAATTCATTGAACGTTTGCCATTGAAAATCCGTGGGAATGAAATAACGATATTTTTGTGGATCTTTATGAATTATTGAATGAGCATATTTTCATTTGAAAGATCATTTGGAATCCAAACAATTTTCCTAAAATGTTATCCTTACTCGTGGCTTGATTCATTTTCCCTATTCTATTCTCATCTTTTCTATGGTTTTTAGGACAGCGTGTGTTTCATTTTGAAACACGAGAATGAGAAAAAATCTTGTGTAGGAATATATTTTATGAGTTGGAGACATTTGAAACATGGTAATGGAGATTGACGAAATTTTGAGATTTGTAAAAGAATTATTCTTACCATTTTAATCGACGAGGAAACATGTATTTGTTCTGTATTCAATCCTTGCCCTTGAATTCTTGGAGAACGAATTATTTTCCACTTTCTGTAATCTATAAATGACGCTGGCAATACAACCAAATCTGGATACGTAAGTCTACCAAAATGAATTTTAATGAAAACACAGGGAGCGGACATTTCTCCGTCGCCTCTTTGTTACCCCGACGAAGACTTCTTCTTATTTCTCCCTTAATTTCACGGCTCTCATTTCTCCATCGATGTCTCACCTTCGTTTCACCGAAATCCAAAGTGCAAGATCGGTTACTGTGTTGTAAGGGCAATCATTTGGTTTGAAAAACAATCCCATGTAACACAGAATATCCTGAGAATATTCTCACAACATCCGTAAAATGACAGGGTACAGGCCCTTGGACAATCCATCATTTTAATTTGTGTTTTGGAAGTGATAAATCTATGATTTTTTATATGTATTTGAATAGAAATCTTTACAGAATATATTGTCAAATAATTCACATCACGAGAGAAAAATCTATTTTCGTCCCATAATGCGAGGGATTTTACAATACATTTTGTAAGAATTTCCATTTAAAGACTTGAAGCGACGCGTTGTCATCCTACACGGACCGGGAAACATGGACGCGTTGTCATCCTACATGGACCGGGTCTGGCGAAATCACTGGCCCGAGCTTGTCCTGATCTCATCATTCCCAAGCCTGGGCCAAGGTTGGTAAATTGTTCCAGACAAGTCTCGACAGGTCTTGTGCCAGGCTTGGTCCATACACACATGGGATCTACCAAATTCAATATGAGCTGTTGCTAGGTTATTCTTTCCTGAGGGAAAAAGTGCAATTAAATGAAAGAACTCGTAGATAAGTCATGGCATCAATCACAATCCAGTCAATTTTCACGTTTGATAACGAATTTGGAAGTACATGTGCATATACATGGAATTGTGGAATCGTTTGATATGAGAGCATTTTATGACAGTGCTGCAAATGGCAGCACTTGAATTCAAGTTTACGTCAGTGTAGTTATGAAAATAAAGTACCCAAGGTGTATTTTACATCCTATGCGACCTCCGAAGGGCTGGATATACCATGGAGATATTTGAACAACTTATCAATAAAAATAACATGTTTCTATTTCCTCGATCACCATCAAGTTTCGATTCCAATTCAATTAGTTTTTAAATTTACACAAAAATCCTACGTCTTTGAAAGTATTTCTCCGTCTTCCTATTGTTGAGATCAAACTATAAGTTACAACGAGAATTTCGAAGCATCTTTCTGAAAATGAGCGAATGTTTTCCAATAAAAGTTTCATTTCAGGTAAAGTGGATCTTTAAAAATGAAGTTATCCATCTATTGATCTCGTTGAGGTTTCGATCGTTTAATGAGAGAAATCATACGGGAATAATGAAACACACATGGGAGTAGTTTCACATCTCCTACTGCTGTTTCAGGAATTTTTTGTTCCTAGTTGAATTCATTTCAACCTTTCAATCCCTCGATACATAATAATGCACATTTTAAACTGCATACAATTCTTCTTTCAATTTCAAAGAACTCAGGCGAAGATATGAAAGTCTGAAAAGGGCAACCTTTTGATCAGTCGAACATAATTTACAGAGTATGGAGAGTCTGGAAGCAAAAATCGAAATTGATTTTTAGAAAGTACATAACTTATCGAAGTTTTTTATTCCTTGACCATGTTTTTGCAACTTCAATTGTTTGAAAATGCTGTTGTTTTTTTTTTAATATTTCCAGAATGTGATAAGAAAATAAAACTTTAATATATTTTTCCGTTTAATTATATCTCAAAATTGTAGAATAAATTGCATCCTCCCTCTTCGAGAGAAATAAACTTGCTACTTGTGCGTAAAACCTAGTGCCTTCATATCAATTTCTACCACTGTTTGTTGTCGAGATATTTGAATTTTTCGAAAATCCACAAATTTTCATGTTCCAAGAATCCCCATGATGCGTGATTTCGAATAAATTATCCTCACCGTTCGTGGATTTGATCAAATGATCAAAGAGAATACTCGCTCCAAAAATTTCTCGCTCATATCTAATACAGGAACACCAATTAATTTCATAATGATATTACACAACCGTTTGACGAAATATAACATGTGGAAATAACGTAGAATGTTTGCATACACGAAATACATGAATTTGATAAATAAAAAGTGATGTATTCTCAATATCCAAATGAAAGTGACAGTTGTGTAAACCGCGAATAATCAGACTTTGAAAGAGATGATCAGGGCAATCATGCCGTGACACATTTCGGATTCCTTTGATCCAAAATTCCGAGTCGAATTAACATGAAAGAAGCAAACGTAGGGATAGAAACAGCATATATACAATGAAATAGTGGAATCAAATAGAAACCAGTTCAGAAACAGTACATTTTCGGTAAATATATCTCTTTGTGGATGGTTTTTCTCTTTTGCCTGTTTTCTTCTTCTTCTTTTCATCATTTTCAAACTTGTCTCGCAAAAGGAAGTAACAATTTTCTGATGCCTCAATCGAAACACTTTCATCTATATGAAACTCCCTAAAATAATGAATGTTATTCAAACCCACGTTTACAACTGCTACCCAAAATATGTTTTTTTTTCCACGAAATTCGTGGGATAAATGATAAAAATTTCTAAAATAATCATGAAACGATGGAATTCTGAAAAATGAAAGATTTGTCGAACAAGAATTTTCTGACATAACAAAAAAAATTGTAAATCCCTCATATGAAATGTGAACGTTCAATGTCAAGTTACATCCGAGGGTGAAAACTGGAAGACGTGGAGGATGATACTTTTCTTTTATGACACGATAACTTCATTGTAGCAATTCTTATCCATTTCGAAGTCCAATCGAGTATTTTTATGGTACCAGCTATTGTTTTCATGAACGATTACTTTTCGCATCAGCGCGTAGACCATCGCAAAGTTCAACTTCAATCAACAACTCTGGTGAAGCACCCTTTCTGCATTAACAATGAAACATCCAACCCCGGTTCCGTGTAAACACTCGGGCCCTGCCTGTCTCCGCTTGTCCTCATTCAACTCCCTGAAAAGCTTCGTAAAGCGTCAGTGTGAACGAGAATAGCACCAGTGAGTCGGTCCTTTATTGCGGCAGTTAAACAAGCACGCTTGAATATTTGATTGGCAATTTCATGGTTTTACAAAAGATAGACGAAGATTTGACTGCCTCAGAGGGTGATCCTGTACGCGTGTATAATCATACATCTCGTTTTTTTCACGGTACCTTTTACATTCTTCCCCTCTCTTCTCAAGTATCAAATACAAAACGGAATGTTTCCAACGTTGAATCGAACTCATTAATATTCAAATTCCATTTGATGGAGATTAGAAAATCTCGATAGAGCAATGTTCAGTTTCGGCATAGACTGATATTTTATTTGTTTCGAATGAAGCGTGATGTCCGCGGCGAAGAATATTTTATGTGGTACGAGGATGTTTGAAAAATTTTATGAATATTCATGGAAAATTCTCACAGGTGAAAATATTCTATCAGGGTTCATAGAATATTTGCCAGGTATTGAAATGTTGTTGTTTGGTTGTAGAAGCGGAACATCACTTCAAATGGATTGAAAATCCATCAAATCGCAAGGTATAAGGTGCAAGGTTTTTTCTTTCTGTAGAAAAACAAAAATGTTTTCCCGAGATGAGTGATTGTGTGCAAGTATCAACACAATAAAATCGTGAATCGAAGGGGTCTTTTTTTCAATACTGCGAATGTCTGAACTGACGGGGACACCATCACAAGTTAACTATTTAGGAGATGAAGCTGCACATTATTCATCCGTATTTCACATTCTGCACTGGAAGATTACTTGAGGTGACATGAATATTCCCTGATTAAAAAATCCCATTCATTCCAATCAAATGTTCAATGTGCAGAATTTCAATTGATACCAAATTATAGGGGAAGATGGAGGACTCTCGTACACTGGGGTACATTCGTACAGTCCATCATACGTCGAATAATGGAACAAATTCCAAAGAATCTACACGAAGAGAAAAATATATTACTTTTTCTTATTCTGCTATAATGGAAGCAAGAGTTATTCACTTAACTGAAAAATTTATTGAAATTTCAATCACATTTGAATGACATTTCAGTTCAAAATTCAATATATATATCAATTGATCATGCCCGATAAACACACACACACGTTATTTCAACGTTGAAAGAACGTTAGACTGTCAAACGGACGTTGGTCGTTGATTCCATAACGTTGATTTTTAGTTGGAATTTGATAGGGAAATAGACGACCAGGAATTACTTTTTGATGACGTGTAATTCAAACTAATATTCAAAAATAACCATCAAACGACGTCCTCAAAAAACGTGTTTTGAACGGGTTTGAATCACGCGTTTAAAATGTGTTCATAACATCTTGTGTTTGAACTTTAATTGAAGATATTCTGCTACACAGTAAAAAAAATTCCGTCATTGTGTAAAAAAGAAGTACGTGTCAAAATTCAAGTGTTGAATATTTAACTACGTGTTAAAATTCAAGTGTTGAATATTCAACACTTTTGTGTGTTCATTTAACACACTGATCAAATGCTGTTCGATCGATTCATTTTCAACACATTAAAATGTTATTCGAGTTCAAATTAACACTTTATAAGTGTCACACTTTATAACACACGTTGAGTGTGAAAAAAAATGGTTAACATTCGCTTGTGTGTTAAATTTGACGAAAAATTTTTTACCGTGTAAAAATGTCGAACGAACCCGAACAATGGTTAAAATTCCAACAAAGAGCAAGAGAGTAAATAGTGTGGCATACTTTCCAAATTCTGTCGTACTCATAAATACTATTGTTCCCGATATTGAATGAAAAGTTTTCAAAAAAAAATCTGTTGGATTCAATTCACGTTTTAGAACCATCATTAGGACACGTCAATATTTTACGTCTTTTAAACGATGTTCAAATCGTTGATATGACGTTATTTTATGGTTCAAAAACACGTGATGTGCCGCGACATTTTTACGTTGAATCAACGCAAGAATATTACCAATTCACAACGTGTGGTTATTGACTGTTTTTGACGTTTTTAAAACGTGCGTGTGTTTACTGGGTGATATAATATAGCAAAAACTCAAAATTCAGTGGCGTGTAAATGAGTCTTCATTTCAATCACCAAGAATTGGGAATTACATTCACAAATGTACATGCAAAATATATTAAAAATATATTGAGAGTATACTACAATATTTTTGGAGAATACTTTTGTAAATAGTGATGGATCTTCAAATGGACAATGAAACTCACAATCCATCGTCAGTACACGCATTGTTGAAAATATTGATTCCCCATTATATGGAATGGTCTAATTCGATCTTGTTACGGATATGTTTTCATCGTTTACAGCATTCGTATTCTCTCTCATTGCAGAATTTACCAGCATCGATCATATGACAAATGATTGTTATTAACATGAGAGTTGAAAAGGGTAGTTACAAAGTTATCATATGACCTTTAATAACATAGATGCATTGTGATTGAGTGTCAAATTGGTACTGTTTTGCGGATACTATGATCAAACGTGAACAAGAACACCTATCACTGGGAATCAGTTGATCAATCAATTGAAATTGAAGTACGGCATTCATGAATTCTAATTAGTCATCTTGTACTGTTCATTTGAACATTCGATAGCGAAAGTTGGATATACCTCGTTGATCATGCCTTTAATATTTGATGTGTGTGATTTCAACGATGAATGCCAATATTAAATTTTGAATTACCAGAATTCCATCTGTTAACAATAATTTGATTGGTCAATATTTGATTTTGAATAACAAGTTTGAAGTTTTGAATAACAACTATCTCAAGACTAATAGAATTGACGTTATTTTGACCGGTAAATTCAAGTCAATTCAGTTAAATTTCATCGGTGACCCATCCCATGCCATTAACCTCATCACAAAAATTTGATATATTAATCGTATGTTGCGGTCAAATTATCGAGAATCAAAATTCAGGTGATTCTTCCAAGTTTCTCTTGGGGTCAATTGATGTCTGAATTACGGAATAACTTTCCGGTGAATTGATCTATTTGATGATGACCTGTAACAACTTGTCATTATAGTCGATTATTAACAATATTGAATGCAATTTTTACTAAATCCACTTGTTTATGAAGCTATGAGGTTATATCCTAGTAAAGCAAGTGTAAAAAAATCTTCAATTCATGCATAAACTATATTTAATTCATGAGAGTCCATTCTAATTTTTGATTTTATTACAGTTTGAGTGAATCTTCTCCATAAGAGAGATGGATTTGATAAAAATATACACAGAGAGAAATAATTATCATCATCAACAACATATTTTCTTCTTCCAAGAAATTCATTCCTCCAAAAATATTTTCTCTTGATTCAAGAAAATTTCTCTTGGCTCCACACTGCATTAGCTGCATTCAAGAATATATTTTCTTGGTATTGGTAATTATTTCTCTCAGTGTAGGCATCAATAGAGAAAAAAGTATCATAGCATCTTATTGATTTCGAAGATGAACTAGAATTTGAGAAATACAGGTCCATTGATCCATTTGGGAACACGGAGAAGAAGGAATAGTTGCAGAAATTACTTAAATAGTCAGATTCAGGACAAGTACCACGTTAACTGTCTCAACTAACTCGATATTTGCACTAACTAACGTAAATACCTGGCAACTCACGAAGCATTTACGTTAATTAGTGCAACTATCGAGTTAGTTGAGGCAGCTAACGTGATACTTGTCCTGGTTATCAAGTACTTGCAGCAATTACTTAAGTAGATAGTCGGAAATCAACTATTCAAGTACTTTCTGCAAACATTCTTACTTTTTCGTGAAGAATGGAGGTTTCCTTCGTCATTTGATCCAGTAGTATCGATCGTGAAGATTTTGAAGTTATTAAAATCCAGTAGATGTAGTAATCCCTATTTGAAAATATGTTCCGAATGTTTTAAAGGTTTTGGGTCTCCTCTGATACTTCAATTTCATATTGAGGATTTTATATGAACGATCAAGTAATGAAATGTATAATACGAAACGTACGTTCTATCGAATTTATCTATGCGTGTACTGTTTATACGCGACGTTGATCACTTCAGTTGCGAATACGCTCGAGTACAAAGTTCTTGTAGCTGTTGAATGAGATTAGAAGAGGACGAAATAGGAAGTTGTTGAACATCTGCAGATCTAATTTTCTCATTTGAAGGGCGTGAAACCTTAATAGGATATCCAACCATTCCTTGACTATCATTCTGTAGTTGAAGATACCGACGAAATACCGTTTCAACAGGGAAATACTGGGGATATTCAAATAACACAAAGTTTCATTGGTTTTAACCTGCAGGGGGATGAACTCATTTTCGCTCATGTTGGATCGAAACGATCGGTTCTTGCAGATGTTTGAGTGCATTATTGATACGTTTTTTCTTCGGAATCTTTTGAATACTATAATCATCCTCGATTGAGTGGTCATCTCTTTAATCTGATGGATAATTAATTGAGGGGATAATCATAAAATGTAGTAGTTGTGAAATCCTCAAGCGAATCGAGTGCTAAATTAGTTCGAAATTAATACAGATATCTACTTATATCATTATCGATATGTACCTATCTTATTATGTCTATTTTTCGTCATATATGTTTATGAGTTCGCATAGATGAGCGCATCATTCTCATTCACATTCTAATCCAATTATTTCCATGAGAACATTTTCACATAGCCTATATATCGCATTAATTAAAGCTGCGCATGAGACTCCCGTCAAAGAACGACAATACAATTACCGTGAATTAGTCAAATCCTTTGTAATATCAGATGGATCAGGATAATATGAGCTCGAGTATGGATGAACTCAACGGAGTGAGGTTCCCAATTCAATTTTGTGAACAAAATTAACAAATGTGTATACTGGTATGTGTATACATTCAGGTTCGCACTGAGATTGATCACCAAACCAATCCAGACCGAGACCAGTTCCAAGAGTGGCGGGGTATCTCAGTTCATTTCTTTAATGAGATCGGAGTTCCACAAATTTCGATACATCCTGAGTCGAATCGTATTGACTTTGAATATCTGTTAAATATTCTTCAGTAACCTGCCAGGTATATCTTAAAAATGAGGCTGGAATGAACCCTGAAACGTTGCTATCTGTTTCGGATGAAAGGATTCTTCCTTCCTCGATGCATATTTCTTTTTACAAATTTTGATTCGTGATTGGGGTGATATAACGACTCATTGTGATATTATTTTCGCAAATATCTCCGTGAGTTTTTTTACGATGATTCAGTAGCACTCATTCGATTTTCGATACATGTTGACACTTCTTGCGGTAAGAATGAATTCCTAAGGATAAGCTCTTCCAGTAGGTGTTTGATGAATAAGCCTATGTGAGAAAATGATCCCCTGGAGAGAACAATCCACTCATACTCTAATAAATTGAAGATAGTGACGGAACTTGATTTCGAAAAACAACTCAGGGGACAAAGGTAGCCTAGCATTCATTGGGGATGTGATTAGTTGTTAGCATTGATTTAAAATAAAACTACAAAATTTTGTGTCTTTAGTTCTTTCTTTTATGCGCATAAATTTCATAAAGTCAACAAATTTCATTACAGGAAATATTGATCTATATTCGTTGTATATAGATCCGGTATATTGCAGATCTTTCGCATACTCGATGCACATTCATTCATATTGTGCGAAATCAGGTCTGTTGACAGTATAACATGACAGTATAATATGACTCGATATAGAACTTCTTCACATGTCTTGGTTTTTGACATTATTTCCTCCAGAAACCGCATAAGAAAATCTTTCAACTCTAAATTCATGAGGAAAAATTCTTGAAAAGAACACACTATGATTTTCACTCTCGATTGCACTTCAATCATCTGAATTCAAATATTAAAATAATACAAGTTTCATTCTTCAGAATTATCGGAAAGACCCTACTAAGAGTATAATACAAGAAATAAGTGTACAGTATGTCTGTGTGTGTGTGTGTGGTCAAGAAGTTATAATTAACTCTGATAAATGATGAAGGCACTAATAAATGAAACAATTCACCAACGAGAAATCGCAATCGTGATAGATGGTCTTTTTCCGTAATGGGTTACGCACATACATTAAGACGGTAGTCGTGATTTCGTTCCCACTCATCTCTTGTATGGTAATATCTCTATAATGTTGCGGTCTTATGAGGGATTGAGAGGATGAAGCTCGTAAAATCATCGTAGGACTATTGCAATGTCCTCCGCTTGACTAGAGTATTTATCACACATATACAGTGTTTTGAAACCTCCGCGTTATTCTTACTGAGAATTATTAAATGATTCCGATGAAGAAAGTGGTAAATGTGGCCATAACAATGCAATGGTGAGTAAATCGAATAATGTACAACAGATTCATCTGTAATCCCGAGTAAAAATGTTAATTTCGGTTCGCCAAACGAGACTGGTGCAGACGTGTTGCATTTTTGTGCGGTACTGTTGCAGATTCAGTGCGGGCATATCACATCCGCAACAGTACCGCAGAAAAAGGCAACACGCCCGCACCAGTCCTGTTTAGCGAACCCGAAATGAAAATTTTTACTCGGGATATGCCAACAAAATCTCACTTCCCTGCTTTCTTCTCCAAATCCTTCTCCTTCTCCTCCTCTCTATCTATGATTTAGATGCAGCTCTCAGGGATAATCAGAATTCCCACGATTGATTCACCAAATACCAAAACCACACACAACTTCCTGAAATGAAACGGATGAAAGGTTCAAATGGATCCGAATTGTTTGCGTATTCTGGTAATCAAGTTGTTAACAAAACACTTACTGCGGAGAAACTCAAATACTTCTCATCTGATTTCACTTCAAAAGTTGAAATATGACATGATTGTTTAGTGTTTATCATAGGGTAAGAACATTCGCTTGCTGAGAGATTTGGAAGAATTGATTGAGAATTTGTGAAGTTGGGATAAAACAAACAGTCCTGATTGTTTATTAATCACATGGAATATTCACATCAATTTAATAATAAGGGAGAATTGATATGGCTTCGTTTTGTTCTTCATGAATCATAGAAATCTTTTTTCATGTAGATTATAAAGTTCTTAAGGATGAAAGAAAATTGCTAAGGTATGAATATCTTTCATATCATAGGAACAAATTTGGTATCTGGTTTTAAATGAACGTCGCACAAACTTCACAAGCAAAAATCTCCAAATCCATGAGATGATTGCTTGGAAATGTGTTTTCCAAGATGAAAAGTATGTAGAAACAGTCGGAGATGCGGACTTAGGAGAACGTAGATGATAGAAAAGTGATTCACAAGTACACGGAGTGACAATGTTTCCGTTTCTCATCTGTTTTCCATTCCTCCCCGAATGGAAATCGAAATTCAGAATCGTTCAACCATGAGATAGTTAATTTGAGTACCACATCACGATCGTCCAGTGATTTGGAGGGATTGTAATGGAGTACTTTTTTTTTTTTTTAAGAGGGGGAAATGCTTTATGCACCGTCAGGGAGCTGATGTCATCGCTCCCCGGTGTGTGGGACTCCTGCTTCAGCTGAAGATGTTGAGCACCTATTGCAGTTTACCCACTAAAACCCACCTCTTCCCTCCTCGGACCCAGCCCGGAACCGTTCATCACATTGCTTCGAGCTGGGCCTTTTTTTTTCCCTGTAGCCGAAAGACCGCCGCCAGTTACCCTGCCCTGTCCAGGTCCACCTTCTTGAGGCGGAGGATGGACTGTACGAAGGAGTCCACCGCCCGCCAACTGGAGTCATCTCGGAGCATCAGACCCACGATGTTCTCGGGAGTGATGTCTCCGAGCTCCGTTTGTAGCGCCATCCGATGTGCTTCCCGCCGAGCACACTCGAAAAACGTGTGCTCGGCATGGTCCCTCTCGTTGGGACAATAGAGGCACTCGGGTGACGCTACTTTCCCCATTTGGTGCAGGTACTTCCTGAAGTATCCATGACCAGTAAGGAACTGGGTCAGGAAGTACCCCACCTCTCCATGCTCGCGCTCTGTCCACGGTCTGACCAGAGGGATGAGTCTTGCGGTCCATCTTCCCCTGGTCTCCCCGTCCCAGGAGGCCTGCCACGCGAGGAACGTGCGGGTACGTTCCTCGGCCGCCACTGCGCTTCTTTGCTCTCCAGCCCTGCTTCGCCGGAAGATGCTTTGTCGTTCCCTAGCGAGAAACGCAACGGGAACGACTCCGGACACAACAAACACCGCAGGACCGGAGTGTAATGGAGTACTACTGTAAGATGAACTATTGAGTAACGATCCGAAGAACATCATTAGATTTACTTTTGGCATTCCAATAGGTCTGAGTAGATCTGATTTTTGAGCAGATCCGGTTTAAAAGGTCAAATTAGATCCGCTTAGATCTCAGTGGATTTATTCAGATCTTGGCACATCTGGTTGAATCTGAATTGAATATTGAATTCAATCTTAATGAGTAATTGGTGATTCAATTATCAGACATTCCGTGATATCTGTCTGTATATGAATTTGATTTTGCATATAAATTGTGACGAGCACAAGCCAAACCGCAGTTTTTTTAGATCTTAATAGATCTGTTGACCTGAAAAATTCGTCATGAACAGAAATTCTCCAGTTCTTACCGGGTACCGGCAAATCCCAGTTTTTTTAACAGTGTAATCTTCAAGAATACCTGATGAAGCATTGTCGCCCATCATTTCGGCAGTTGTTCCTGCCCATGTGAAGAAATTTTAAAATTTATTTATGTTATTCAATTATATATAATTTATATATAAATTCAAGAATTGTTTCACTCGGGTAAATTCGATTCCAATGGACAGAAGGTGCATTTTTGGGGAAGCTTACAATTCAAGAATAATCTCATCGAATATCGGAGGAGAAGTAGACGAACACTTGGCCCTGAACCAGAGGTCAGTCCAAAGCCAAGTTAGGTAATTGCTGAGAAAATCTTCCATTGCAATCATTCCTCCAAATCGACATTTTGAATGGTGGCTTATGTGATTTAACTGCATGAACCATCGCCTGCTATTCGTTATCGAGGAGAGAAATCGACAAGAAGGAGGCAAAAATAAAAAAAAAAGTCTTTAACTTCAAATTTTTTCGAAATACATTATCGAATAATTCATAATATATAAGATTTTTCTCTTATGATGTGAGTTATCCAACACTATGTTTTGTAAAAAATGTCCATGCGAAGACTCGAAGCCACGCGTTGTACTAATCCTACATGGTAAATTTATCCATTTTCTTTGTTCCGTGTGTATCTTCAAAACATCGATCCTATTGTCCCTTGAGTGTGAAATTTTTCTTCGATTTCCACCCTGCAACGTGGTAAATGATTGAACAATCCGTTGAAGTGTTCACAGCGCACATTCAAGTGTTTTCGTATTTTCCAAGATACTCGAGCAACTGCAATCTGCAGTCACTTTTGTAACGTTTAAAAGTGTATGGGGATAGAATGGATGAGTGTATTCAATATTTCAGTCAAGTGAACTCAAAAACTTCCCTAAATTTGAACAGCTTGTTGAAAACGATTTTGAACAAGGAGAAATAAAGTAATGATTTTTGATACTCGAGGGCTTTTTAATGGAACCTTGATATCTGAAGTGGAGTCACATACATTGGACTTTATCGAAATTCATGATTGGATGGTCATAGGTATATACTGTGGGGCAAAATATTGGAATCGTTTTCATGTTCGGCAACAGTAAGTAACAAGGAGAAAAGATGTGTTTTATAAATGAAACAAAATTTGAATAATCTATAACTTGAGAAATACAAGAAAGATACCTACAATATCAACTACAATGATCTATTCACCGTAAAACAGCTATTATTGGACGTCATTTGTTTTACATAACCTTTTTTTGAATCGTAAATAACAATACTTCATAACTTATTGAACATGTCAAAATTTATACCGAATAAAGTGTTTGTGCGGGGAGTCTTACTCCATGACTTCAATATGGACAAAAGTGCTGCTGAAGCCCATCATATTTTAGTGGAAGTGTATGGTGAACATGGTCTAGCTGGGCAAACGTGTCGAAAATGGTTTGCACGTCTCAAAGCTGGTGATTTCGACTTGGATGATAAGGAGCGACCTGGGCAGCCAACAAAATTCGAAGATACTGATTTGGAGACGTTGCTCGATGAAGACTCATGTCAAACCCTTCAAGAATTGTCGACATCATTGGGAGTTGACTTATTAACGGTGGGAAAACGTTTGAAACGTTTGGGCATGATCCAGAAGGAAGGACGTTGGGTCCATATGAATTGAAACCAAAGGTCATTGAGAGGCGTTTTTTGACATGTGAACTGCTGCTTCAACGGCAGAAGAAAAAGGGTTCTTGCATAGAATTGTCACTGGCGATGAGGAATGGATCTATTACGACAATCCGAAGCGCAGAAAGTCGTGGGTTAAGCCCGGCCAACTATCACAATCAGTGGCAAAGCTAAATATCCATGGGTCTAAGCTCCTGCTCTGTATTTAGTGGGATCAGATGGGTGTGATTTATTATGAACTGTCAAAACCGAATGAAACCATAACTGGGGCTCGCTACCGACTACAATTGATCCGCTTGAGCTGTGCATTGAAAGAAAAACGACCGGAATACTCCACAAGACACGACAAAGTCATTTTGCTGCACGACAATGCTCGTCCGCACGTCGCAAAACCGGTGAAAACATACCTTGAAACACTCAAATGGGAAGTTCTACCCCACTCGCCGTATTCTCCAGATATTGCGCCATCTGATTACCATTTGTTCCGTTCGATGGCTCATAGCTTGTCTCAGCAAAAATTCACTTCTTACGAAGATTGCCAAAAATGGGTTGATTTGTGGATTGCATCCAAAAATGATGCGTTCTTTCGGCACGGTATTCATTCCTTGCCCGAAAGACGGTCGAAAGTAGTCGAAAGCGATGGAAAATACTTTGATTGATGTATTCTTTGATTTTCATTCGAAATAAATAATTCTTTCTCATTAAAAAAACAATAAAAAGTCTCAAGTTTCAGAAATTTCGAAATCAACGAATAAGGAGAAGGCAGGAGAATCAATTAGTCTCAATCTGTCAAGTAACTGGATCTCACCAAAAAAAAAAAGATTCGTATCAATCATCTGTTGTGTTTTCACATCAATGGCGCGAAATGCATTGATCAACATTCAAATGGAATACATACAAAAATACTTCATCCCATTTGGGAATTATGTTCAATCTGTTTTTCCAAAAATGCAGTGATTGCAGATATTTCAGATATAATTGCAGGTTAATTCGATATAACTGAGTTGAAATCAATCGCACTTTAGATGATTGTTATGAACCAAATACATATATGTAAGCTTGTTGACGTTTATCATGTTCCGGTACGAGTAAACGTACAATCGCAGGAGTAATCCATTATACGAAGTGATACAATATTTAACGTGAATGTAATTTCGTGCACAAATTTGATGCATCCACGTATTACGTTCAAAATTTTATAGGACTCCCTCGGTTGTAAACATTCATGTACTGCCCTCGTGTGATTCAATATACGAGGTTCCTGGAGAAGGAGAATAATATCAATCTCAAGGAACAAACATTTATACTGACAAGCAGAACTCACTCTCATCTTGAATGTGAGCTCACTCCAAGATACAGCCAAACTAGCCCTATTTCGTCTGAAAGCCAGCACATAACACAAATGCTGGCTCAATGAAACCAAACTTTTTACAGTTTTCGTGCTCTCATGTAAACTGTGATACATGGAAGCTGAATTTTAGGGTGTTGGATTCACAAAACGATTGATATTTTCTTCAGTTTGATTTTCCTTATTCCAAAGGTATTCCTCGAAATTTCGGTCGTTTAATGAAACTTCTTCGATTCGAGGGTATCAAAAGAACTCGAGAGGAACTATTAATTCCATGTTGACGCATATTCGCTAAATACACTTGTTCGATAAGTGCATTTCATGAACGAATCAAATTAAACTCCTCTTTGGAATGTTTCGTGACCTCAGTTCTTGAAGAGTCTGTCAACAGAAACCGACATTGGTTTCGAGATTGCGGTTTACGTTTCATCGAACAAGCATAAGATTCGTTCGGCATTCGTTCCTTGGATTTTCGATTGCGATTAAATCACACAAATACACATGAGTACACAGACGCCTTCTGTCTTGTCTTCTACCAGACGAGATTATATAGCTATACGAAACAGAAGGAGAACGACGAGATGGAGAAAGGAGAGAAACAAAATGAATAGAGAGAGAGCGCAGAAGTCTTATTTGATCGAAACTTGTCTTTTGACTGTAGGAAAAATCTTGAGATGTACACCGATTGAAAGGCAATAACTTGAATGGAACATCGAGTTCGCGAACTCACACTTCGTCACAGAATTGGTGATGTTGGTTTTTGGAAGAATCTGATACGCGAAGTTCAATTTTCATGCAGAAAATGCTTCAGGGTCTTCATTGTATGGTGATTTTTATAACATTCTTGCTGTTACTCTAATTCACAATTCTTCTTGTTTCAGGTGAAAAGCGCATCGTAATGATGTTGAATATTCATTTTGTTGTACATCGTTTGCGATATGGATCAAGAAAGTTTATAAGTGGTTTATAAATATTCATCTCCAATCATGATATGACTACCCAGATAGAAATGCCTAAAATTGGGCCTAACTGGGCACAAGGCAGGGTCTGAGATGCCAAAGAGTTACATTTCTAGCAGAGTATTGATTTTTGTTCATGGCCATCCCCATTGACACAACTTCAGGTATTTTGAAGGGCTATTAACAGGCCTTTCCCGACATTACACGACTATTAATAGCACGTTGAAACGCGAACTAGGACTCGGTGATTAACACAGATCCTTCTTGTAGAGCAACTCGTGGCATGGAAAATGTCAAATTTCGATAGAATATGAATCATAATTCAATAACTACAGAAGATTTTTATAAGAATAAAGTGCAGGACCGTGCAATAGGCTTCATTGGGAGTTCAATTCGAATTATTCATATTTGTTATTATGGGTTCAACTGCCATCGAATTCTTTGACCTTCCGATCGCATTGTGATTTTTTAATACTTCGTTTTAAATGGAAGAATTTCGCTTGCGCATTTTTCTTGGAAGATAGCATTGGAGTAAAATTACGGATTTCCATCAAGGTTTTCCAACCATATTGCCTTTTTCGTCGACATCTGTGAATGATGAAAGATTTCATGGAAAAATTCAGTGAATCAGAAATGTTTAGCTATCCGGAAAACTTTTGATCCCGTCTTCTCATTTGGATCATTGACACCTGATAAATTTAAGTTTCGTTCAAGGAAAGGAAATTCCAAGTATCAATCTTACAAGCAAATCAAATAGTACGAGTTCTTCTGAAAGATAAATTCACACATCAATGATCGTCAAATGAATCTATTCTGAAGAATTTATACATTATTTTAATTTTCCCTGTTCTGATGTGAAGTTCATCAAATTCGAGCAATCATCGGCACGGATTCTTTCATGGATAGAATGAAAGTATCGATCAATTCCATCTTTGAGTCTCGCTTCACATGGAGTTAGGAATTAGAATATCGATCCTGAATAATGAAGCAAGTACGAAGATAGATGTATCATAATTAAACTCATTTCATCTGCATGCAAAGACTGCATCAGTTTCTTATCATTGTACATTTTATTTCTTGTTGATAATAAATATGTACTGTAAATCGATGATCATCTTTCGATTTGGTGAATAAAGACTATTCAAAATCGTCCCTATCACCCACGACGACAGGTAGATAATAACTTTCAGCACTGTTGAAAGGAAAAATTATTCGAAATCAAGAAGGAATATTTTCAGAACTTCTCGGAACGTTCAGCGTATACGAATGGAAAGAAGAGTATTCACAAGATAACAATTGCCCCAAATATCTTTAAAGGATGCGGAAAGAGAGATCGTACAGATCTTGTAGATGACATGAAGACGAATCACAAAAACATTGTCATTGACATAAGTGGAATACGAATAAAATAGACGATAATTTATCTTGAGTATAAACGTGAAGATCCGAAATGATTTATATCCTCCTACGTATCGATTTTCTGCATGTCCCGCGTATTTGGGTTACAATCTAAATGAATGACAGCGAATGATTAATGCTGAATCATTCTTTAGCATCGATATATGTTTTTTCACGAGACGGTATCAAAGATTCTACGAAGAGGAAAATTGTCTGGAATTTTAATAAAAAGCCGTCTTTGCATTACAAGACTCGACTTTGAACAGTCTTTTCATGTGCAATATCGCGAGGTATATTAAGTAAATTCCATTCCTGAACGCGAAGCAGAAAAGTTTCTCGATGTTCCAATTGCATCATACATTTTATACAAATGTTCTACATCACGATGACTTATGATATAATGAACTGAATCCTAAAACTGATGGAACTACACATAGATCGAGGGATTAAGTATAAATTCAATGGAAATATTCATTGCAGAGATATTTTCCATAATCTCTACACTTCTTGTATATAAGCTTCAACGTATAGTGCAAGAAAAATCCGAAATAATTTATATAAAGGGACTCTAGAGAAGCTTAATCTACATGGATAATAATGTGAATTTTCATGAGCTATAAGATCCAGACAGCTTCTCATTTTTGATACTTATCTTTTTGTTTCACCCTTCTTATAACATGCTTGTTGCGCGTTTACTGTGGGCATTTCTCATCTGTTATTTATCATTAACATTATTCTTTTGGAGAAAATAAAAACTGACTGCTGATACCTCTCAAATGGAGACAGACCTTAATGAATCTCATCTTCAATACTCCGTTGATAGAAAATATTTTTTCTTATCCAATGTTTTTCACGTGGTTGCATGCCAACCTAACACCATGGATTATTATCAGTCTATTATATTCCAGTACACAAACAAGTTGGTTTTAGGCTTTCGAATACTCTCCCTCAGTTTTAAATTCTATCTTCAGAAACAGAATTACTTTCCAATGACGACGCTTGATGATGAGATTCTAAGAATTCAACTTGAATGATCTGAAATTATGACATGTTGAGAATGCAATGCATGAGATAAGTGACACGATATCTGGGAATCGTGAATATCAGCAATTTATACTAGTTGATTGACAAGTTTCACGGAACACAAGAAGGAGAAACAAAAATACAAAGGAAGTAAGAAAAAGATTAAAAAGAGATCTCTCGTACCATGTTTTGTAAGCGAACGCAGGAAAACAAGTTTGGATGGAATTGATATCTATGGATGTATTTTCAATTTTCTTCACTCGATCCTTAAACAACACCGATATTATCGGAAGACAGAGCGAACGGAATTGGAATAAGAGTTCACATATCTCTGTAATATAGTATGATATTTTGTGCAGGCATGTGAGTTTATGTATATCTTGTAGGATAGAACGTCACTGACATTTAGTTTACTGTATGAGAGATTGAATCAATTCCTGAAGTTGAATAATGGGAATAATTTTTCGTTGAGTAGGTAGCAATTTCTCATCACTTCTCACTCCACGTTTATGACAGGATTCGGAATCGAAGTTCGATTTTGAGGATTTATTACGTCTCTGGTGAAAGATATGCTACATGAGCCTTGTTGTAAATGGAGTGATATTTGATGATATTAACATAAAAATACGGAACCAGTGAAATATGAATTTTGTTGGGCATGAGTTGTATGAAACTTATATATAAACTGATCATGAATTCAAAGTCTAACATGATTTTGTATAATTTCTCATCTAGATATCTGGAACTTTTCAAAACAGCTGTACTATTTGAATTTTATGAACTGAAAATCTATTTTTGAAGAATGAATACACTGCAACTCTGGTGAGGAAAATTCCATCCCATGAGAGTGAATCTTCCCCTGTACGCATCAATACTGAGTCAATTCCAGCCCATTTTTGACAAATGTTGGCCAATTTCGTGCCAAAAGAGTCTCAAAGTTGGCTCAACGTTCGTGCAAATGCAACGTTGGTAGGAATTAACACCGGATTAACATTGTTCCGAGTTCAGATGGCCCGGAACAATGTTAGTCCGGTGTTGGTTTCTACCAGGGAAGAGAGTAGAATGTCTTGAAAAACATTTGGAATATTTTTGAACACTCTCATGAAGCAGTGGATCACCAAAAAAAATAATTAGTTACCCTTACTCCAAATTAGTTCCAGCAACTGGATACAGTTGTTGATATTTGGATAACTGAAACGGGCGTTGGCTCAACTAATTTCAAATTCAATTTCCCTGAATTCAGTTGCTGTTACTAATTTGAAGTTGCCTCCACTACAGCTTGTATTACCGGCTTCTATTCTTTCATCACTCGGAACTAATTTTCACAACCAACTTCGGTTCATTCAGTCTAATAAATTATTTCTTTCGGTTATATTAAAATGAATTTGTATCAAGGTTCGATCAATATTGTATAGAATCAAACAGAAATTCGATCACTTTTTTTGATAAAAAAGTGTATGATACTGTTAAAAATCCTTTATCATTAATGGATATACGAGGGTGGATTGATAAGTTTCCGGCCTGACCAAGAAAAACAACGTTTTTAAGAATTTTTTTTTTTTTATTTCTCAACATAATCTCCTCCAAGGCTGATACATTTCTCATAGCGGTGTTCTAGTCTAGTGATGCCATCTCTATAGACTGATTCGTCAAGCTCCTCAAAATACCCATTTACAGCTTCGATTACTTCTTCATTGTCCGCAAATCTCTTACCGCCAAGCCATTTTTTGAGGTTAGGAAACAGATAATAGTCATTCGGGGCTAGGTCTGGAGAGTAGGGAGGGTGCGGCATTAATTCAAACTTCAGATCGTTAATTTTAGCCATCGCAACGATTAACGTGTGCGCTGGTGCGTTATCGTGATGAAACAAGATTTTTTTCTTCGCCAGATGAAGTCGTTTAATTTTCACTTCGTGGCTCAAACGTTGCAATAAGTCTGCGTAGTATTGACCAGTGATAGTTTTACCCTTTTCAAGGTAATCAATGTATAATACCTCTCGCATCCCAAAAAACAGTAGCCATAACCTTGTTCGCCGAAAAAATTGTTTTTGCCTTCTTTGGAGTTGGTTCCCCTGGTCCAATCCACTGTTTAGACTGCTCTTTGGTTTCAGGAGTGTAGTGGTGGACCCAAGTTTCGTCAACGGTTACGAATCGACGCAAAAATTCGCTTGGATTACGCTTATACAACGCCAAATTGGCGGTAGAAATGTTCTTTCGAATCAATTTTTGGTCGACTGTTAGCAAACGCGGCACCCATCTTGCACAGAGCTTTTCCATATACAAATGTTGGTGCAAAATATTTTGTACACGTTCATATGACATCTTACAGGTCTCAGCTATCTCACGAACTTTTAATCTGCGATCTTTCAGCACTATTTGATGGATTTTTTCGATCATATCTGGAGTTGTGACCTCAATGGGGCGTCCTGAGCGAGGCTCATCAGAGGTGCTCACACGACCCTTTTTAAACTCGGAAACCCACTGCTTAACGGTTGAATATGATGGGGAGGATGTCCCCAGTGTTGAGTCCATCTCTTCTTTAATTTCCTTCGGCGTTAACCCCTTCAAATAAAAGTATTTGATGACAGCACGATTTTCCAGCTTTTCCATTCTTACGAAAAACACAGAGGCGTCTTGGTCAGCGTGCTCTCAAAACTAAACTAACATGGCGATCGGACTGAAACTATAGCTACAAGCTATCTAAGGATGGTACTATAGAACGCCACCTCAAGGTAGGCCTAGTGGCGCCATCTCTTGGTCAGGCCGGAAACTTATCAATCCACCCTCGTATGTGTTGTCGTGATATTTGATCCAAAATATTCCAGATGTGGGCTATATTGGAGCTTTTGGCAATTTTGGAAACGTCGTAAACATGTTTTACTCGTTGGAAAAATTGTATACTAATATTATTCCAAGGAGATATTTCATTCACCCAAAGGAGAGGTTCCTGGAGATACGATGGACCAAGAATTTGTTCCGCTTGATCTTCCAAATGTCACATTTGTCATCATATGGAGCTATGATAATTATCGAGGAAACTTCATACAAGTCGCGTAATTACACGGTCATTTAATTCTTAGATTTTTGAAGATCTTCACATAAATGTTTGGGAATAATTAAAACCCACATGCGTGAGGAATTTTCCGTATTCTACCGGAAATTTACTGCAAAATGATAGTAAACATCCTATGAAGTTTGGAATTTTCAGTTGAATTTATCGGAAATCGACTTCCTTTCCCGGTCGCTGCGTGTAGGAAAATTCCGATTATTTTTTTACAGTGTATTCTTGAACTTCTCTTTAACCCATAAATTTTCCCATACGGATATTGGGTTTCTTTTGTATAAAGATGTCTCAGTAAAGCCTATTAAGAGTTGCAAATGTATCGTAAGAAAAGAGAGGATTAAATATTCAAATATTGTTTCGGAGAAGTATTGTTCTTAACGATATGATCATCGATAAGCATCAATGATAATATACAGAAGGTTATTACAGATGAAGCTTCGTTTTATCGTGAAGAGGAAATCGAATTGAAATCTCGTGCATCAGCTGCATTCATCGATCAAAGATAAACGGTTGACTGTTGACAAGATAGTTATCCAGTTACTAGGACACAAACAATTTAATTGAACTCTCATCGAATGCACGTAGAAATCCTGACTCAACACTTGGAGTAAGAATGTGTTACAAAGAATTGATTACCGGGATATAGAGTTGCCATTGATCAGTCAATTTTCAAGTAGAGTTTCCATCGATCGTTCCAATGTATATTTGTCCAATTATACCAACTGATTTGAGCACACCCGACACAAAGCACGAAGAAAACATGGTACGAATGCAAATGCCTGGCTTGTTTTTTTTCGTTCATTCCCTCTGTCGTTGACTGTCCGCGATTTATCTCGCTGCGTCGGTCGTTTTCCGCGCCGACGATCGTAGGGAACGTAAGGTATAAAACGTCGGAGTTCTCGTGACAGACCGAGCGGAAAATTACAAATAGTTTGCAGAAGCGCCATGCGCCTCGCGAGCATCCATATAGCTTGAGAGACAAGTATAGAAACGAAAGCACCGACAATGGCGACAGTGGAAAGGGGATAGTGGGAAAATGAAAAGAGAGAAGGAGGAAGAAAAGCTCCAAGTTGCGATAAAATAAAGAAATTCATCGTAAATGTGCATATGTAATACAAGAGAACGATAAATACTGTAGAAAACGGTTGAGTCCGATGTAGCGTCACATAACATTTTCTGTCCTATGTTTATCGTATCCATATCTACATGTACACACCCATATGCACACTTATACCGCTGCTCGTAAAACGTTGCCTGTTATTCTCGTGCACACATGTTATATATTATAAAGCATATATTCTCATATTCACGTCGTGGAAAGGGATGTTGTTTTCCCAATTCATATTTGTGTAAACTCTTCCCAACGGTGCTTAGAAAATCATGAGAATTCAATAGGATTATGGAATTCAATTCTGGAAACGGAAATCTTTCTGCTCTGTTATCGGGAATCGCCCTTCTCTCTCCCTTTTGTAGAAAACGCAGACGATACCATTTTCATGGAGTAGAATATCAATCGAATGTCAAGTAGGTCAGGTTTGTAGATTAATTTAAATCCAGAAGACAAGTACCACGATTGGGTGTAGAACTTGATGTAGAATTTTAATAGTTTCAAGAGTGAATTCAGAATACCATCTGGACTATTGGATCAATTCGATCCAAAATGACAACCCATGTAATCCATGTGACAAATGTAACAACTCGAACATCGCACGGGTACTATAATCCAACTGATTTTGCATGAATTCCAAGTGGGATTACAATCATAAAGTGCTATTGAATTCTTGAAATTCACCAAAGGGAATCATAAAAATTATATTCCCATCAAAATGAGAATTCTATAGATTAGAATAGTTTCACATAAGGTACAGAGAGAAGCTTTTGAAATGTGGTGTTATAGAAGGATGCTTAGAATGAAGTGGATAGAGAGAGTAAAAAACGAAGAATTACTTGAGAAGGTAAATGAAAAAAGAAGTCTTCTGAGACATGTCGTGAAAAGAAAAAGTAATCTGATAGAACACACATCAAGGCATGATAGCTTATTGAAAATAATATTGGAAAGAAAAATGAATGGTAAAACTCGAAAAAGTAGACCTAGATTAAGTTGTATTGAGCCCTTAAGATAAGGGTTGTTGTAGATATGTTGTAGCAATTGAGCGTCTAGCGGATAATAGACAGGGTTGGAGAATTTCATCAGACCAGTCATAAGACTGATTTTTTCATGATGATGATGATGATGACAGAGGAAAAAGGAATTGTCAATGGGTTTTCAACGTGTTGATGGAACAGCCAACTCCTTCGCCTCTATGATTTATGTATAATTCACTGGATAATGGCCGATATTCGGTCAACACGTGGGAGACTAGGCGTGCAATAAAAGTGTCCCCCATTGCCTGCGATTTGAACTTCTACTTCTGTTTTTATACAGAATTAAGTTCAAGATTTCTGCAGACGAGTTTTATGAAGTCCCAAATAATGCGAGTGAGGACTAACACATGGAATTCTGGATTCTGAGAAAATCTGATTCGATATCATGAGATCGCAATGTATTTCATTAGCATAAAATTTCCGATCCTTTGAAGAATTCTAGAAGTACATAATACTATGTCTGAAAAATAATGTGTCCACGGAGTGTTCTTTCAAGTTTAGGGAATAGTCGAAAGTCACTTGATGCTAGATTAGGCAAATACGATGGTTGTGAAACGATATTAGTGGAATTTTTCTGCAAAAAAAACTCATGAAAAACCAATGCACACGGAGAAAAAGGAATTCGCTGTGGCAGCGAAATCTACTTTTGCTGGGTTCCTTTTGCCAGAGCAGCAAATTTTTGGCTGTGACAGCGAACTATTTGCTGTTCCAGCAATCTTGTTAGCTGTGACAGCGAATTTTCAGCTGTGGCAGCAAAAAATGTTTGCTATCCCAGTAAAATTTGTTTGCTATTCTGTATATAATACTGAAAATTTGCTGGCGGAGCAAACATTTTTTGCTGCGACAGCTAAAAAATTGCTGTTATTTGTTATTCTATATATAATACCTCGATTTGCTGCGTCAGCAAATTTTTTCTCTCCGTGCAGCGTGGACTGGTGCGTCATTTTGGGGCTAAAATCAACAGTCATTCGCCCATAAATCCGAGTTGACTGATTCTTTTGACAATAAGGTCTCTCATTGTTGATTGATGCTTTTCGAGTAGAAGATCTCTCATTTGATTTCCAAGTGGTTCATCAGTTGACGCTGATGGTCGTCTCGGACGCTGGTTATCTTCAGCGCTTTCCTTGCCGTCTTTGAAGTCTTTGTACCGCTTGTGAACATTTTCAGCAACATCCTCAACGTTTCCGCGGCAGGGTATTCACTCCGCAAGCCGAATTTAATGTAAATTCTTTGGTCAAGAGAATCAGGCATAGTAGAAATCGATAACTCCTGGAAGACTGTCTCGGGTGAACTATATACACTTTGCCTAGACAGATCATCAGCTGATTCGATGGTGAAATTGCCTAGACAGGAAGGATGTATGAGAACCCAATGAATTGCCTAGACAAATATTTGGGAATTCGAAATTGTCTGCGATAACCGAATGCTTCTGGAGTTCTGCACGATTTGGGAAAAATTCCTGGCGAGGAAGACTGTGAACTATATACACTTTGCCTAGACAGATCATCAGCTGATTCAATGGTGGAATTGCCTAGACAGGAAGGATGTGTTGGAATCCAATGAATTGCCTAGACAACTACGAGTAGTGCTGCAGTGATTGAAACATTCGAGCATTGATGCATTCGCATTGACTTGAAAATCTCCATGGATATCGAACATCACATTAATTTTTGGACACTGTAGTAAGTAAACACAAATCATATCAGATCTTTTTTCAACAAACAGGTTTTTGTTCCTGGCAAAAATGTACTGGTGAACATTGTTAACCGATGGTTCGAATGAATCGCAATTCACATTCGCAATATGTCCGCGAATGATTTGTCAGCAAAATCTGAAAAAACAAACCCTATGAAACCTACAAATGGTTTTGTTCGAGTAAAGGATGTTGATATCCATTAGGATTCTCTTAATTCTTATGAAATCCTCACACAATTGTGGATAAGAAATTGAAATATGCAGAAACGTGCTAAGATGTATGGAAATGACGCTAGATCTCCACAAATTACAACTAATTTGGAGACTTTCTCCAGACATAGAATGATAATTGTGGATTCTGATTCATGTAAACATGGATGGTTCATTTATCTTTATAATGGTTCGACCCTTCACAAGTAACCGTGATGTATCGATTTTATTTCAAGTTGCACATAGATGAAGACGAAGAAAAATGCGCTGCTCTGAATTGGATTTGATTATTAGCGAAGTATATCAAATTTATAACATGAAAAAATCATCAATCTTCTGCGAGAACGATTCTCGCTTTTCTTTGTTCATATGTCGGAAAAAATGTTCGGAATATAATATACCGAATATACGTAAATCTAAGAAACTCTGAGAAAGGCCAAGGCCACTCTGAATACACTCAAAAGAATGACCCAATCAGAAATTTACAACAGGCGCAGTACTGCACCAGTACTGGCTAAGACTGGCAAGGTACTGGCATTTGTCTGGCATGATAACGCTTCCCTGTACTGGGAATTCAGTACTAATACCATTATTCGCAATCAGTGCAGTGCCTGTACTGGATCAGTACTTGGCCGGTATTCTGCCGTACCAAGCAAGAAAGCCATAACTCAATTTTTTTTGAAAAAAATTATTTTATGTCATTCGATGCAGTGGAATTTTCTGAATCGAATGGTACATGAATCTCATTTTCGACAAAAAATTGAGTTACGGCTTTTTCGCTCTGTATGGCAGTATTAAGCTCTCAGTACTGGTTTGTCAGTACAGACACAGTACTGTATTTCTATGTATCCAGCACTGATCCCGTACGTGTTGACCAAGTGTTGAAGACCCGATACTGGCACTGTACCGCACCTGTCGTCAACATAGAATTATACAAATTAAATTACATAGATCTTGACTTGCTCTTTAATATCTATTTATCAAGGGATATGAGAACAGACCATAGTGAGTAATAAAATATGTTGAAAGTTATTGAGGACTATCTAAATACCTGAATATTGAACAGTATGATTAGTATACTTGTCTCCATATTCAATCCCTACAATGGTAGACATAAACGTACACTGTGAGAATTTTTTTTGTAGATTTACAGAAAAATCAGAGAAAATTAAACATTTTTGTTGGTTGATCAAAACTTTTGATTTTCTTCAAATTTTGTTGAGGAACCCACCAGAGAAACGTTTGTGTGAACAAATTCCAAATTCTTTTTGTAAATTCACCAAGAAATTCTTTAAACCATCCTCAAAAACAGTGCACTGGAGTAACTCGTTACCTTCCCTGGTTAAAAGAATGCATTGAATCTGACAAATGAAATTCAATGAGATTTGGATAGAACATTGTCCAAGTTTAATTGTAATTCAATGAGAATTGGTCAGAATCAATGGGTTCTTTTAACCAGGGTTAAAACTTTATCAGTTTCTTGTTTTTGTTAGGTCGTCAAATTAAAAATATTCTTCATATTCTCCCTCGGAGAGTAGAGAAAAAATGGTTACACTCTTCATGCTGATTCGATACATTTACAATACTGAAAAGTGGTTTCGAAGTCATTAAAACAGTCACAATTACTGCATTCAAAGACGTGTCTTATAGATAACATGGGATAAAATATTATCTTGTCTCAAGGGTTTCTTCCCCATTATAGATACATTATATTTTCGGAATTAGCAATTCGAAAAATCAAAATGCTTTGTTCTGAAAAATATTAAAATTTAGAATTCCCTTTCGGCTTAGTATGATGATCCCAAAGGGTGAGAGAACAAGGTGAAATGCGGTCACAGTCAAAGACAGTTACACTAGTTATTTATTCATTCCTATATGAATAATATATGTATATATATCGTGATATCAAGTGTTGATCATGATAAATTTTAATGCTTTGATCAAACAATACCCACGCCATCTTTCATGCTTAGAATGATCCATATGGAATACGAATCAATTAATAGTTACCCTCGCATGAGTTTTTGTTCGTTCTTCTTCCCGATTATCTCAATGTTATTTGTTTTGGCCCTTTGGTAATATTTCAACGTATTATATGTGATTCGTCCACATCAAAAATCAATATCGTATTATATATACACACAGATTACAGAACGCATTTACATGTATTTATTACGAGCTTGCGATCTGCTTACGTTCTTTGTAACTTTCATACTCCGTCGAACCCACCACGGATTTAATTATTCGTTGTTCCGGCTCCAACTGAACATTTTACTATATGCATGTAAGAAGTTGAATCGGAAAAGTACTGACTGATATAAGGAAATGGTCTGATCGTTCCAGATAGGATTCTAAGAGTGTGCTTATGAAATCTAATCAATGCGCAATCGGCATCTGGGAACATTGAGTGCATGAATTGTAACCATTTTTGAATCTAATAGTCATGGATCTTCCAGATGACTAGGCTCGAATTGCAAGATAATTATTTCATTCGGCACATCAACGATGAGACAAAATGAAATTCCTCAGTAGAGATGTAGAACTGGAGAGTTATAATGTCTTGTAAGTATTTGTTGAGCTGACGAATTTTTTGTTAGCACAAAAAGTACAAATTTGTAAATGCCTAGAATATTTTTACCAGGGTGATTCAAGATTGAGATATAGAAAAATTGATTTCAAGAAAATACAGGAATTTAAGGTCCATCTCGAATTTGTTCTGGGAAAACAGTGAAAACTTAATCCGGATTTGAATTGGTTTCCTTCCACGAAGGAATGAAGGCAAGACGCATACAATATTTGTGGAGCCGAATTCTAACGGAAGTTGAGCTTTTCATCGAAAGTAATAAAAAGACGTATGAAGATACACTAAGAGAAATTTCTATAGTCACTGTAACAAAAACGCCTCAACCAAATATTCTTAGTATAAGCTACTAGAAATTTGGTCGATTCAAACAAGGAAGTATAGTTGAGCCATCACTTGATTTTATCAACTATACTTTCTCAGTAGAATCAATCAAATTTCTGGTAGCTTTTACTAAGAATTTTTGGCTGAGGCGTTTTAGTTACGGTAACGACAACAATTCCTCTCAGTGTAGATTGTGCATACAATATGTACGCCATTTCATTGGAATTGAAATGATTCGCCCCGATTTTCTATACGTAGAACAAAGTCACGCACAACAATTTTTTGCGGATGATCCAAGCGTTATGAGTCGCCTGACACCAATAGACTTCCTGCAGATAGAACCAGTTAGGAATTGTAAAAATCATCATAACATATTTCCTATCCATTTCTAATGAAGAATTTAGTAGAGTACCTTACTTTATGAATATGAACAAGTGAAAATTTACTCCATTTGATCTCAAGAGTGAGCTTGTTTAACTTAAGTGGCATATTCATCCATCACGAGTTGTATCTTTCCAAGCGACACAAGAGCTCGAAAAATTATAAGAACGTGTTTGGAAAACTTTACGAACATGCTTAGGATCTCTAAATGCGGCTAGGTTGAAAAATCAACAGAATTATCCAAAATAGTTTCATTTGCGCATTCCCTTCACACTCACAGAATAATCATGTTTTGTGCTACTTTGGACTTTGAGTAATAGTGATCTCCCTGTGAAAATGCCTCTCACCCAAATACCCATGTAAAAACACGGTACCTTGTCCTAATCGTCTTCCAAATTCTTTTTCTGATTGGATTTCCCACTCGGAAAAAAATGATTTTAGCTCCTATAACAATAACTTTTATGGCCACAGCTAAAAAATAGCTACCACAGCCAATTGTTAGCCATCCAAATATCAACCACATCTTTTTTTCCATGCAAGTTTGGTATATCGACATAGAATGTGTTGGGAATTTTCATCTATCTCTGACTGCATTTCAGAAAATGTAGAGAAGTTATTTTTTCTCATTTTCATTCGACATATTATTTGATGTACATGAGGGAACATTATACGATTAATTGAAAAACCCTCAGTTGGATTGTAATTATTTGTTCATTTAGATTCATACTTCGCCTTTCTTAGAGTTAAAATCATTTTAACGTCCATGAATAGGTATGCAATTTTTTTAGAAACTTCTTCTCTGAATTTTTTTCGTAAAGAATGCCTCGACATGTGGGAACCATTGTATTCAACGCATTGTGTATTGCAACGTACAAGTTTTCCTCGAAAAAGATTTCCTTGAGAATTCTGAATTCCCACTTTCTACAAACTGTCATAAACTTCTTAATATTCATCTCTCAAAATTCCAGAATTTTCGTAATTAGGGCGAAGAAAATATTGCACAAAATGGAGATCATATCATCTTGAATGATACCTTTGAAGTTCTATAAGAACTACTCCCCTGGAAGATATTGTTTCAGTTTGAGAAAATTACGGAGTATAAAAGGACAGTTTCGAGTGCTGTAGTCCACACGACTAGTTCGTGTTATCAAACAATAATACGCAAACAATCCTGGTTACGGTAGTAATCAGTCGTGTCTTCGCATTACAGAGTCGTTCTTCTACACGACTCTGTGGCGCAAAAAAACACGGTCCTGGTATCAACAGGAGTGTCGAATGGTTTTCGTTTCACCGTTGAATTAGTTTCAATTGGTTACAATGAGCTCAGCAGTCTTTTCTTTATTCTCAGAAATAAGAATCCAACCATTGGATTCGATGAAAAGAAATGGATCTTTTTTCCATCACGCTCTTGTGAATTTCCCTTCATATCTTGTATTCTCCATGGCGAGAATTTCTTGATTCTACAAAGTCACATGAGTATCCATGCTTGTTTATCAAAGGAACTCTCATTCCCTGAGAAATCAAATCATTCTGTTTCCTGCCTATCAAAGAAAAAAGCTTCAACTTGGAAAAAAAATCTTGGAGCAAATTCAATCCTTCCCTGTTTCAAGAAAAACATGTATCACCAGAGGGAAAAAGGCTGGACACATATTTGTACGGTTGATTCTAACATAAAATATTCGTTGTGTGAGCAACTATTGTGGCGAGCTCAGGCCACAATTGAGCCAATTCTGTCGACTCTGGGGTAGGATCGGATTAGCGCTGGGACGATGTTAATGCCCACTAAGGATAGTGGATGTTTCATCAGTTTATCAGTGCACTAGCAATCAGGATACCTTGGAATCCAAGATTGGAAAATACTTAATTTATGTTTCATTGCAGTATGCCTTAAATGGTAATGAAAGCAAATTTCGTATGATTAGCACCTTCAAAAATGCATCCTGGTACGTTTATAATAAATGAGTAACATCGGGATGAAATTTTTCGCTGTATTTATTTTTTACACTTACATGGAAAAAAATTTGCGGTAAATTCTGAGGCAGGTACATTTTCTATTGCCATTTGGAACGAATTGCGGTGATGTCAACTGAATTGGAGTGAATTCAATGGGAGTTGCAGTAAATTATATTCCAAAATTATCCCTGTCCCAAATTTTATTTCAAATTTTAGTAAATATGGAAAGTAATTTTTTTGTGTGTATCTTATATCTACCTACTGCAATGCTCCATATTCTTCCATTTGATACAACTCTGAATCAATATTCATCTTGATCAGGAGAAATGGAAAATATTCACAGAAGAAGAACCACACAAGAAACTACAATGGATTTTTATAATTCCCGTATTGCGAGAAGATTGAAAACTGAGAATCTTTGTTTATCAATCCTGCTGGAGAATGTTGTATATTTTGGATATAAAAGACATATTATGATTCACGATATTGAAGAACATTTCGTTTTTCTTCTAAATCAACATGAAAACGTCATATTCCTTGGAAATCAGGGATCTCTTGAGGTTATCCTTCTCCGCAATGGTTGACGTTTCACTAATGATCAACTGTCTAGAGTTGGTGTCAGTACTGCAGGCTCAGCTATTCCCTGAAGGAAGTGTTTGCCTGATTTCTCGAGAAATATTCTTGAAGACAGAAATCTAGATTTTACGAGAGACAGAATAGATAATACAATTACATTCAAAGAGTTCCAGTGAGGTGAGCATAGAGAAACGCAGATTGGAGGAAAGCAAAACAATAGGGAATTCTATCGCTGTGACTTTTTGTTTTGTAATTTCCATAATGACTCAACGAGGGTATAAAATTACCATAATCACGTTGTGCCAATACTCTCTGTCTATCGAACCACCGAATTGATAATGGTCAGATTCTTGAATCATATAACATTTTGCTTCAACGAGATATTCTATAAAATTTTCAAGCACAATATTGTATGATAAAAAACTCCCGATCATCTCGAATTTCGAAGAATGCTGATGTAAAAGCAATTATTCAACATTGAAAGAACTTTTGACGTATTATTTCTCTGATTCACTTTTGAAGATGAATGTTCATTGAATGTGTAATTGAAGGATTGATCCAAAAACAGATATTCCAAAAATTCTTTGATTTCGATAGCAGAGGTAAATCTTGTATCTCTTGAATTGATAAGGTGAAGAACACGATATTCCATTGAGACTAGAAACATCAGTATGATAAATTCATTTTTCATATCGAAGTCATATCCGTACAAAAGCATATACTTTGCCATACAGTTTTATGATTTCGTTCATAAAGAACTGGTATAAAGTCTTATAAGAAACTTTCATGATCACTGTAAAATTGTATGCTCGTTTACATACTGACTGAGTGAACTTACGCGTTGGACGTGATATCTCGCTCATATTCAACTATCAATACCCAGTACTCCAATACCTTATGAGAGGAAATTTCCCTTCCAGTTTCCCTATCACTGGGGTGAGTAATCAAATTCTCTTCCCCTCAAACCCTGCGTATGGAACCATAAGAAAATGATAGGATATCTACGTAGAAGAATATCCCACAGCAAAAGTCGTATCAAAGATAGAATATAAAGGACATGCTACGTGTAGCGCATGATACAGAAGAAAAAAAGGACCTTTCAAAATCAAGAAAAGGTTCAACAAGAATGTATTCTATTAATTTTCCCTGTTGGGGAATATCTTAAATCAATATATTTCGAGTTCGCTTGAAGGTCGAGGTATAATTTTCGTTTCTATCCGATTTTGTGGGATATCGTCACAATCGTATCATCACAAAATATTGTACCTTGGGAACAGATTTGCGAATTTCACGGATTTTTCTCATTGATACACGCGACGAAAGATATCATTGGATGGAATTGCCAAACAGGGACAACGAAAAATTCGTGGATTCGCAACCCTGCTTTGAAATGAAGAATACAAACTTCACAATGGAATATGAGATATTTGAAATTGAATACGAATATCAATGCTACTCGAAGACTAAAAATATCATCAAGAAATTAGGTTATTGGGAAAACAGTAAGTGATTTTTCACTCATGATGAAAAGTGAAACGAAATATTATACATCCTTCACCGAATAATATGTAGATAGATGAATTTTTTATCAACAGTATTCCTAACCAAAAAGGGGCGTATTCCAAAAATGCTCTCCTACTTTTACATCCTCAGAATATCACAAATATTGACTAGACGGGGAAAGAATTCATTTATCTAAGTGCAGTGATCCAGTTGATTGGGGCAGCAAATTTCTAGCTAGATCAGCAAAAAGATTTACTATTCTATTTATAATATCACGATTCACTGCGTCACAATTTTTTTTTCACTGTAAAAATCTAAATGCACATTCTCCAAATGATTCCAGCCAAAAATCTAAGAATACCATACTCTTAGAAACATTTTTCAATTGATTGGAAAATGGAAAACAACTTTATTAAATTCAATATGGGTTATGGAAATTCCAAATTTCTTATTAGAATATAAGAAATTGATCGTTAAATTTACAACTATATGATTGAGATTGAGAAGAAAATTCTCTCATTGAAATGAATTTCATATCATGGAATTCCATAGATTGTATTATGTAAAATGTTTCATAATATTTATATGAAACTTGAGGCAGGTATTCTTTATAGGGCATTATTTCGGCCGAATTTTGGGATTTGTTTGACCGCGATGCACGACTCGGAGATATTAACCGATTTCAAAAGACAAAGGTACACTCGTTTTGTACTAACTTCCAACTATTTTTCCGCATTATCATATTGTGATGTGGGAGTTTCTAACGGCCATTTTTACCACGAATGTGTCCACGATCGTTTTTCAGTAGAAAGTTTTCATTTTTCATATCACCTACAGGAAAATATTATTACAGGCAACATTATAAAGAACTGCAACTATCAATATGAACAATAATTGAGAAAAAATCAAATATTCCCATTTCCTATTGCAACATCTGTTCCATGAATTTTGCATGATGATTAATTATGTAATTCCAGAAAAAATATCCATCATAATATAACATTTCGAAAATTTCTGCGACATGTGTTATTCATCGGTGAATATTCCAATCAAATGTCAACAATTTCACTTCTCCCGTTAGCTTCGAGATGTATTGAAAATATAAAACATAGGAATGAGTTGTTTATTGTTCTGAAACAGACATCGGGGTATCAACCCTCGAATTTCTGGATAAAGTTGAAAATAGTCAGCGCTGGACTTGTATAAAAAACGATAGTTCATCTCGGTTTCCTGCTGGTAAAAATATCAGAGACTCCGAGCGCAGATATATTTCATATTAATTCAATATTCAGTATGTATTTATATTCCCATATAATATCAGTATGACGCGAGATGATTTTTCATATTTGAGGTGTCTTCCCTGGCGGCAAAATTTCGTTGAATTTTGTTCATTTTTGGGACAGTGATATTTAAATAAAATTCAATAAAAATCTTCAAATTTCAGACAACTTCAATGCAAGTCAACGAATTTCAATGAACCTTGTTGTATTTTGTGGACAATCATTGAATTTCACCAAAATTTTGTTGAATTAAGTTGAACTTTGCTAATTTTCAATGAAAATCAAATGTTTCAAAAGTGAACGAAACTCCACAGAATTCCTGCACCAGGGGTCTTTTGAATCCATTTTCCAAGAAGAGAATGGAAGATCATGTAACATATATTGTGAAATCTATGGCAATTACTTGCATATACCTCCTTCAATATTCCAGCGTTGGCGATTTAGTGCGGAAAATGTCACAATTGTTTCTCAGTGTAGACTTGCGATGCTTCATGAAATAGCTACACTCGCGCTTAGGAAGAACATTCAAATTTCTCACCAAATTTCCCAATTTGATAACATTTTTTACTTATGTCAAATAATATTCCCAAATCACACTGATACATTCCGCTTGTTTCTATGTTAGATGAAAAGTCAATTCTAATATGCTACGTGAATGAGATAATAAATAATCAGTTTTGTAAAGATAATGATCATTCACTTCGGAACAAAACATTCATTAATTTCCATTCCATACGTTGTTCAAGAATATGTCAATTCACCTTTTCAGAATCACTTTCATTGTGTATTTCAGCACTTGCATCGTATCATAAAACGAATTTCAGACAATTCCATCGACTGAGTTCTACCCGAGAAATGAAATTAAAGTTAACAAAATACACAATGCATTGATGTGCTTGAGAGAATACTAGTACCGGGATTAAAATACGTATTTCGTTCTGTTTGTTCTGTTAAACACAATATCCTGTGTATGGTCACGTACTTCGTTACGGGCTATTGATGTATTATCAATTGCATTTCTATTCCACTATCATGGTTCTTTTTATCATTATCACTGCACTTTGGTCACCGTCGCATGATTTTCTGTTCTCACGCTACTCGTGAAACAATCGTTCAGGTCTGATTAGGCGTGTTCAGGCCTGATCATGGACATGTTTTGACAAAATTCCTCGTGCTCAACACTGACTGTACGTGGTTAGGCTTGACTACGCCTGATTATTCATTTTTTAGCCTCATCGTAATTGAAAAGGCTTCAATTTTGTACCCACGTGGAAACCCGTGATCAAGCTTGACCGCGTGCGATCATGCCAGACAAACTATTCCCGCCCTTGATCATGCAAAATCGTACCAAATGAGAAGCATTCATACCAAATGACTCTGTGATGATTTTTTTATCACGAATGCGCATGCTTCATCATGTCAAATTGGCCCCGAACGCATTCACGTACGCCTGAGCACGCACGATCATGCCCGAAAACTGGGAACTAGAAAATGGAAGCTATGGAGCCTTCCGAAGTAGCTGATCTTGTCATCTGGTCATGACCTGATTACTTCTCAACCAATCAAAAGTGATCTGGTCATGACCAGATGATCAAGTCAGCTACTTCGGGAGGCTCCTGTATAAGCATAATAAGTAGAAATGATTGACAATAGATTAGTCTTTCATCAAATTAGAAGGAGGATGATGAAAGGAACTCTTCTTTTTGTCAAGTTATAAAACTTATTGGAATGGATTCTCCATTCATAATAGAGCATAATCAAGCATGATTGGGCGTAATTGAGCGTGATTGGTCCTGATTACATGGGTACAAAATTGAGGCCTGATCCCGCCTGATGAATGAGACCTGATCAGGCGTGAGCAGGCGTGGATGATTTTTTCACAGATAAGGAGAAGGAAAACTTAACTGCGCGGGACAGTTGCAGGTTACGTTCATATAGAATTAGTAATTGAATCAATTCATATTAGAAACCAGATATTAGACTCGATCTAGTGTGCTGTCATGAAGTTCAGTGCGCTTTTCTTTTTCTTTGAACAGTGTTTATTTTCCGATACAGTAGCTGATCATACATTTAGATGAAACACTCAAAAAATTGGGATTTATTCGAACTAGTAATTTGCAATATTCTTTCGATCGAGACTTTTCTACGATAAAACACTGTTCCAACCTCCTATTGTAGATGTACACTGTCAGAAATATCTGGAAGTTTTTTTCAATTACGTACATGAAATTAGGTTCATATACATTCTGCATTAAACTTAATGTACAAAAACATGAAAAGACTATAGATTATGCTATAGTTTACATTAAATTTCATGTGAAATGTGCATGAAACTGAATTCCTGTTCGTACTTGAAAAAGACTTCCAGTAAAAACATTAAAATTAGTGCAGAAATTTTTAACAGTGTATCTCAACGTCGAATCTCTTCCCATTTATCTCCTATCCACGCCTTACATTCGTCTACTTTCATGCCACCTATGGTTCACCGAAGCTCCAAGTGGAGGATCGGTAGTTATCCTAAACGAGTATTTTTTCTTCATATTCCATAAGTAATGTACGATGAAAATTTGAAATCTTCATCCTAGATCAACAATGAAATTGAAAAAAAAAATCATTCTATCAGAATAGTCAAATTTAATTCGCAATCAATCTTCCGATGAACGTTGGAATCTTTTCAAGATGACGTACATTAATCCCAAAACACTTGATTTTAGGTTGAAGGTAGAATACTCGGATGTGAAACTTGATGTTCATATGAGAATATTATCGAAAGTACTTGGAAAGGAGACGGAATCGATATGAACTCACACGAATTCGTGAAAATAAAGATCAGATAAGGCAACGTGAAAGTCTGCATTTTCCTTCGGCATTCAATCATCAGAATTCTAGTTTTTCTCTGTTTTATCACCTTTGATTGAAGTCAGTCGCGTACCACGCCGATCCAATCTACGAATCATCTGCACTTTGGTATTATTTTCGAACATGAAAATTTTTATCGTCGGTGGGATGAAGGAGAGATCAAGACCTGAAAAGCCTACACATGCACAGAGTCAATGAATCGCTTGGTGCCGCGACAACGCGTCGTGGTTCGTTCACCTGGATTAAAGCAAAGCTCTGCGAAATTGCACCAAAGCCACGGTATTTCAATATAACTCGATGGCACTACTACGAACAACTCGCGATGGATATTGATTTTAATCGAAAACAAATCCACTCTTTCCCATTTCCGTAGTGGTTACAGTATGTTGGTAGACCAATTAAACAAAGATGAATTGAAGAAATAGCGAACACCGAGAAGGAAAAAATCACACCCAAACCGGTTCGATATTCATATCGCTCGCTTATAATGAAATATAATCGAACAATAGAAGATTCTTCAATGCTCAACGAGAAATCATGAAATAGAAAAGCATGGATGAAAGAAAGTTCGACATTCAAATATTCAATTGAATATTTGTTGCGAGACTGGTACATGAGGTTGGTAAATTTTAGTCATAAACTCAAATTCAAATCACTTTGTGATTTTTGTCAAGTTGAAAGCGTTAATAATCGTTCTGGAATGTTCTAGACACATTCATGAAATATTTATCTGAATATTCATGCAATATTTTTGTTGCTTGTAGTGAATCTGTGTGATTTTGAGTGATAGAATAGAAAAATTTGATAACAATATCGATGACCGAATTCGAAGATTTGAAAAAGATTTTTCTCAAAATCAACCGTTCAATTAGAAAATAGTACTATATCATGATAATTATAATTTTATTAGCTTCCTTAATTATTTTAGATTGCCTTGAGACATCAATTTTCAAACAGCATTGTATCTAAGAAAATGAATATCGCTTTATGTAATTGTTCATTGTTGATGATTAATCCTCAAAATATAAATAATTCAATAAAACTTTCAGATTCGGAAAATAAATGCGCGACAAAATCTCACTCCTTTGATGCTATCGCTGTGAAGTGAAACGCATAAATTTTACCTCATAAGTTCAAAGTTTGAGGTTACATACTAATAACAGACGAGCACAAGATCTTCATTTAATTTTTTTGTTCAAGAGAGGTACAAGTTGATTCATGTTGAAACTTTTTATTCGAAGAATTTTCCTTTTATCTCACACGTAAAAATACTTAAACCTGATTTCTTCCCAACTCAATTAACCCTTCCGTGCCTGAATTATGGATTTGATGGGGAAACGCCCTTCTCCATTCGCCTTTCATCTTCGTTTTTCCGCGTACAAGTGGAATTTTTTGAATTATGAAAGGATATGCTTGAAACATTTTCGTGCCAAATTCATTCTCAACGTTGCTTGGATTCCGTTATGTATATAAAGCTTTATTTAAGATGTAAACGAAATCTGTGGGATGAAAGTAATTCAATGGTTACACAAAATCCAACTGATTCAATTTGAATACTCTCAATATTCCGAATATAGATCGTCTCTTTTATTCTTGTATGTACTGGGAGAAAAAAGATAGTAAAATAAATAGTTAGGGAGGGATTCAATCATGAGTAGTTTGAACTGATTAATAGTTACAGCAACTATCTCATCGTGAACGTAATTAATTTACATAATCAATATTGTTATCCAGACTACAAATTAGCAGGATTTGTTATGTCATAGTTGAGCCCTTTTTCATCTATTTCAATGGTAATTCAAATTATTTCCTTCTCTGAGTGTGACATATCATCACCTACGTAGGGGAAGTGCGCCTAATTTGCATCAGTGCACTGGAAAAAATATTCATTTGTCCTCTCTCCATAAAGTATTTATTTGTAGAAATTAAATATCCAATTAGACGCAAAAACTGATTACTCGCGGCGAATGAATTATTTATTTAGAAAACCAATTCATTTGGGGCAAGCATTCCATTATTTGGTTCGATTAAATATTTCATTCATTCTAAGAAATATTTTATGGAGAGAAGAAAAATAAATTATTTATTTGGTTGGAAGAAATTTGTTTTTCAGTGTGCTCAAACTGCACCACTAGCGTGTTGATAAAACGGAAACGCGCACAATCCTTTACGCAAGTGAAACATGAATGAACGTGAACTAATTTTTGATTTGCTGGTGTGTGTCTTATATTAGTTACAGCAAATTCTGTGAATTCGTCTCATTTTTCCTGTGTTGATAAAACGTTGAGTTCATATTCCTTTATACGGCTAGTAAAACTGTGAGTATAGAGTCTCAAAGTGTTAATTCTAAGTGATAAAATGTCCCCTGCACTCAAAATAATTTGAAGACGTACATAGGTGTGTTGAGTGTATATAGTGCAATTCAAGTACACAAAGTGCAATTCAGGGAAACGTTGTCCATTATCCATTTATTTGATATTGAGTGTACTCTTTATTTTCTCTCAATCTCATAATGGGGATAAGATTGTTTAATCTATCGGCATGCAATGAATTTTGTGGCCATGGGATTTTTATTCCATCAATTTTCTATACCAACAAATAGAGACAAGTTCTTGAGTGGTGCAATATTGGCATACTTACCCTATCTATTCATGTGTCATAGTTTCCATCAATTTTTTGTTTGTAATTGTACGTCAACGTGATAAATGTGCAGCGAACGAACACAGTTAGGGAAGTACCTATATAGTCCAATTTAACTTACTGTCCAGATTATTCGAAGATGTGATGACAATGATGAGCGGGTTATTATCATTTCCAACGATGTTTTTTCACTCTATTCACACCATGTACATCAATAAATTTTAGATTCAGTTGCAGCCCTCGTTCTGTGCAAAAGTGTGGCAGTATCTTCATGAAAGAGCTCATCAATGTGTAAGTGATTGTCAAAGTGAGCATCATCGATTTGTTTGAAGCTAGGATTAAACCTTCTCTTTCGCAGCCTAGATAACATTATTAGAAATAATAGAAGAACTAAACTGAGGCAGCACATGTCCGAGTAAATCGGGACGCCTGGTTACCCTACATTCTCGTGAATGACCAGAATATTCCTACTGTACAGAAATGAGCGAGGTGGGTGAAGCTTGAAAATTTGTGTGGAGTGACATCATTTATGAGCGTTTGCTATCCCAGCAAAGATTGTTTGCTATTCTGTATATAATACTGAAAATTTGCTGGCGGAGCAAACATTTTTTGCTGCGACAGCTAAAAAATTGCTGTCGTAGCTAACACGATTGCTGTTATAGCAAATTTTTAGTTAGGTCAGCAAAAAATTTTGCTAATCTATATATAATACCTCGATTTGCTGCGTCAGCAAATTTTTTCTCTCCGTGAAGATTTATATAGCAGCGAATCTTGGTATCATACACTGTAACAAATATTTGGAATTTTCCCATACCTACGTGAAGGAAATTTCCCGTACTTGTGTTTTTGTGGGATTTTTACTGCGAATTTATAGGACTTCCCCCAATATTGACGGTAAATTTTCTGTCCGTGCATGTGTTAATTACTTCACATAGTGAAATTTCCCATGAATATTTTTTGTAGTGTAGTTTATACAGTGGGAGGTTAACTAGAATCAAATTCGATAACGCAGACAAAGATTGAGACGTTACGAAACTCCCAACGAACAAACAGATATCTATTTGTATCTAAAAGATGACTTGGAAGACTTTAGTGAAGATATCTTTTCGATATCTAAAAGATGTTTTATGCCACAAATTTCAACAACTTTTAGATATCTCAAAAATGTCTTGCACAAGATATGTTTTAGATACGCTGACAAAGATATGTTCTAGATACATGGAAGACATCTCTTAGATGATTCCAAGATATGTTTTCGATTGTTTCAAGATACGTTTTAGATATCTGTAATATGTTTTTTTGGAATCATGAGGACATCCCAGATAGTACAGAAGAATCATTCATGAGTTCTAAAAAAAAAACATGGCGTGACTTTTGCTCTTCTTACTTGGACAATTCTTAAGATGTGCAACAGATATTCAGAAACTTTTGCAAGATATCTTTCAGACTATGTTGATTCGATATCTAAAAGATGTCTTTCAGAAATACCTTAAAGACATGTTCCTAATATTTCTTCAAGATATCTAAAAGATATTATTTCGACATATCTTGAAGATATCTCTTTTGTGATGTCCTTCAGATATCTAAAAGATGTATTCCTAAAGATATCTTGTCGATGTCTTCAAGCCGTTCGGTGTTTGTGAGGATATGATAGAGTGTGTATCTCCGAAATAAAAATATCGAAGATTAGACTTCACCTGAAGAACAGAATTGAATGCTTGGAAGGACAGAGAAGAAGTATTTTGATCTCAAAATCATTTTTCAATTTGCAATAAAATGAACTGATGCGAACACAGAAAAAAAATTGCCCTAATTCCAGCTCCATTGTCTCATATGTGTATAACGAAAACAATATTTGTCTTGTTCCACACCAAGAGAGTATTATTCCGGTTCAAATTGAGGTTTTAAATTCCTCTTGAACTGGAATAATATTTGCTTGTTTCAAAGCAAATATATTTGGAACAAGACAGATATTGTGTTCGTTATAACAAATCTTTTTACATAACATGATAAAATTAACTGATTACTCGATAACATTGATCTTCGTGAGTTTTTTGAGTGAAAAGCGTAATTTATAATTCCGAGAAAAAGTAAAGTAGAAAATTTGCGGTGGTTATGACAAAAGTGGCGAGACTCCTCTTCTTTGAAGCAGATTATAGGGATGAAATTACATCACTCTACTGAAAATGCCTTTTATCAAACAGTAAGAGGATTTGTTATCTCAACCTCAAGCGAATTTTCTTATGTTCAAACTCGTCAATCGACATTTTAGTGATTCAATTGTGATTAAGAATCATGATAAAAAAATAATGATACCAAATTCCATTTTTCGGGAGAATTTCATTTAGATTTCGCAGATAACAAATTATCGAGCACATCGCTTTTATTTAACTCTCAAATATAGAATAATGGAAGATCATTATATCAAACGGAAAAAGATCAATCATTCAGATAGAAACGCCCCTCTAAAAATTCAATCACATTTGATCGAATCAACCCAGCGTTGAATTGATCTGATCGGATCTCCAGTTAGGTGAGTAAAGTATTCGACAAAACAAAGCATTGACGATAATTGCTTGACTTTCTCGATTCAAAAACAAATTTTTTCCTCAAATTCCATACCCATCGAATTGGCGAAACAGAGATATAAATTTCTATCTGCAATTATCAACCATTTCCAAAACAAATTATCTGGAAGTTATATTTACTCGTCAAGTGTTCCATCGTACGACACCTGTTTTGCTTGACACAGCGTTCGTTCGGAGTTATCCTCGGTTGAACTTTCAACGAAATTTCCTTGCGTCATGTCATCACCGAACCAGCCTCAACTTGGAACTACTTGAGTGGCGAATTTGATCTCTTGATACGAAGAAGGTGATTTCCAATTCCTTTTATGGTTGAATTTGTAGGTTCGAGGTACCTATTATAAAATTTCATTGGTGCGATAGATTTTCGGATCTGTCGAGAGATTTTGATTGCAAACGATGATGTCTGTATGAATTTAATATGATTGTAGCTGTGATGCGAGGAAATATGAATCCTCTTTATTCAGAATTTCGACTGAAATACATAATTGTTATGAAATCACATTTGCATCATCTCTTCAGCTCTAATTCCCCTCAAAATTCATTCCTTAAAAATCTGAAACGTATTGTTCTTCAAAACATTCATGTATCACATATGGTAGAAATCATACCCCTGCTTCAAAAACCCGATTCAGACTTATTAATTTGTCAATCAGTTTGAATCAGATTTTTGTCCGGGGATTTTCCTATTTGATTTCATTCAAATACTTCCTGATTGTATTTCATTGAGTAAGAATTTCCTATTCAAACCGATGAGATTTGAATAAGATCAAATAGGTAAATTCCTGGATAAAACTTTCTTTTAAACAAGGACACAAACACAATTGATTATTGAAAACTTATAAATGTGGACCGATTTTATATATCACAAGATACACAACATAATAAGTTTCAGAATCCATTCTCAGGGTTTTTCATCTTCCATAAACTCATTCCAATCTTCTATTGGAATGTTTTGAATTGAAATGAAGAACATTTTCCCATACGTTTCGCATTCAGTATTGTCATTGTACGTTCAATCATCGAAGAAGTAATTGCTACTTGTTGGAGAGGGTTTTTGTGAACAGACTAGTGAGTATTGCTTGCAATTGAAGCATGTATATTTATGTCCAATTTCGACAAATTTGAAACATACAGGGAGTGAAAGTATTCTCAAGCAATGAATAGGTCAATCAACGACGTATAATTAAGTGACAAACAAAGTGAAGGGAATCCGATGTCTTCTATGAATGAATTATTTTCCTGGATTCCGTTTGAAGAGTTGGCAATCCATTGCCTAATGTTTGGTACTCGGGAAATGTGTATCGTCGTAGTAAATTGAGCTGGGTTTTCAAATCCCTAACGAGATTCCACAATACTTCATGATTTGGGACAAAATACGTTCTGATATAGTGTACCTAGGACTCCTTGGAAATTGGAATTATTAGGTATCAAATCGATAAAAATGACCTATGTAAGATCGGTTGTTTCAGTTTTGTTCACGTTGTATTTCTTTTATCAATTTGTACAGTCAACATCTGTTTTCATTCCAGGTTGGCATAACGCATATGAATGAAAATAAGAGAATAGACACAGAAACGTCGACCCTCTTCAAGCTGAACTGTAGTTTCTTGAACAAACATTTGTGCCCTGTGTATACACTCGGGATATCTCTTGTACATGGATAAATATTTAGAAAACTAGACATAAGCGAATATTCACAAAATTGTCGATCGAAGTACCATGCCCTAATCGTTGAATTTGAACGAATTGACATTCATTAAACTTGAACTTGGATGAATTAGTGCGATCGATTCGTCGCAGCGATTAGTATGTGGTTCATTTAGGCTCATTGATGGAGAATACATTCAGGAGCGGAGAACGAGTGTAGAGCTGTGGAGTATCTCACATCTGCTGCATTGCTCGATTTTTAAAATTAAGAAATAACTTACTTTTCAAACTTCTTAGGATGGAATGTTTCGAACGAGCTGGCAATGAATTTGATCATCGACAATCCGCTACCTATAAAACACTTGGGATACAGAAGTGCATTGCACCTTTCAAATGATATTGGATTATATATTGGAATTTCTTCATTCTGATTCCCCCGCCCCGGTCATCACTCTTCAACTGAACTACGTTTCGTCGCCCTTAAATGCATTTATCTGGCGGCGTTGATTTTATCACAATACTTCTCTGCAAAATCGAAAAAAATGAAGATAGTTTGAAATGTATATTCCAAGGTGTGTGTTATTCCTTAAAAACGGTACATTCACACGTACTCCCTCCTCCAATTGAATCGATACTCATTTGGTACTAGAATCATCCCAGGACCAGATTAATCAGAATAGCCGAGCCATTAAAAATAGCGCAACCGTGGCATAACAGGGTCATAGATACTGTTATGACCAGCAATGTCCCAGACAGCACAACGTGCTACTGGAACGTTTATGGAAGGTTCATAGAACGTGAGAGAGGTTTTGTGAACGTTCAGAATTCCGACTCTGGGTCTATACTGTCAAATTGAATTTCCTGCTTGAAGTTTGACTGTAAAGAATGCATGAGAGTTTTCCTGTACCAACTCCAAATACATAAATTGAAAAATGGAATGTTAACCTTTGCCCTTTGCCGCTGGAACAGCACGAAACAGCACCCCTTTAGTTTCCCCCACATCAGATCTTTGTCCAATTTGAAGGAGATTTGTCGAGCATCAACAGCTCCTTCAATATAAAAAGTAAATGATAGGGGAATTTTCCAGCGACAAAGGGATAACTCATAATAAGTATGTGATAAAAACAGTTCAGTCGTAATACTCCTATTTGTTTCTCCCCGTCAAGAATCGAATCTGTATTTCTGTCTGCTTACACAATTTATTATCTCAATTTCATACTTTGTAACTGCTGCCATGACTCCGATTATTTGGGGTTAAATACATTGAATAAAGATTTCAAAGATTTATATAAGAATGTCGGTGTGGGAATGACATAAGTAGACCTAAGTTTGAGTTTGGTAATCAGTTCCCCAATTATACTTATATTTTGCTCCAGAGCACTCAAGTAGGGAGAGTGAAAGATGTGTGAAATTTGACCACAATATCTCCTGTAAAGATTTTATCTCTGTGAACGATTCCATCATTTTGCCAGACTTTCTGTTAAACGCTCCAAATCTTCCACTTCCATTGATATGACTCATGCCCCTCTTCTCCAGTATACTTCATTTGAATTGAACGAGGGATTCAATTCGTATCTGTGTATCGATATATTCCGTAGAAGTGAATAGGATCTCTGACAGTACTGCAAAACTTTCCGTTCATCTGGATTATCCGGATGATCTGAATCATTCGTATCTCCCCGTGTTGCAGGCGAAAACGGATTCACAATTTTCCAATCAATTTATACGCGAAGTAATATCATTACTGTAATAGATGACGGGTAATACATTTCGAACTGAATCATAGAACGATACTGAATTAGGTTCCATTTGAATTCGTCTAATCATGACGAATTCTGTTCTGTAGGGAATTTTGGTTTGCAATCAACATTTCTTGATATTTGTATTATTATTGAGGATGAATCGATTCATCCCTCATGAGGAGGTAGTTAGAACGTTGATGAATCTTCTTCAGTACAATTCTCGGGGTTGAAATGACAGATTGACAACATGGATGATACTCGAGGAAATCATCGGAATTTCGATTCACGATCGATGTCAATCAATAGAGTTAGAAGCTATTGAATTATATGATACCTTAGAATGTCCAATGTACAATCGTATTTGATGTACGTATAGACCAAAGCTCTCACGATTTCCATTGATCGAATGTACAGTCAGGCATTGAATTTCCGGTCGTGTTTATATTTTGTTGCTTTAACTGAGTCATTAATACACCGTACCATCAAAATCTCACGATACAAATAGAATTTTCCAAACTATCTATAGCTTGATTGATTTATTCTTCTTGAATTTTTCACGATCTCCATGCATTGGTTTGAACATATTCCATTTCGAAAATACTCACGAAACAAATATACGAATAGTCTTGATCTGGATGAGCTTGAAGATTATTCTTTTCCAACTGTACAGGTGATACATGAATTTCCCTCAGAGATTTTATCATGCTACAATGATATTTGAAAAAAATAACCTACTGAATTCAAATCTCCGACCACCCCATCGATGTCGAATACGAAACTTTCCTTTGTTTGCAGAAAGCTAAAGAAGGTTTTTGGTGGAATCGATTCTCTTCTACGAAACAGAGTATCGAGTTCGAATCGATTTTGTGAGGAATCACCCATTTCTGTGGTTAGGACTTCTGTTTTCAGTAACATTCCAGTGAGGATCCGAGGTTTCGAATAAAGAAGTTCTTACTCCAAAAGAATCAAATATCACCCAAAACGGATGGAAATTCGCTTCGAATGATACAAGGATATCGATGTGAACTGCTTTGTGATGATATTCTTCGTCCTCTGACACGTGTAATCCACTGATGATGCGATATCCAATAATGGTTTAATGATGCCAGCAATGTACAATGATGGACTGATAATACGTCAGCGGCAGTTGTATTCACGAGAGTAGGAAGTAATACTTGAGAAATGAATACATATCAAAATATCATACGTTCTGGCAGGGGAGCAATAAATTCTTGAACAAAGAAAAATTTCATACAATGAATCATGTTACTTCTTCCTCTTGAATTGGAGATGTGCTTACAATCAGTAATTATTTTTCAAAGTACGTATGTTTTCATACACCACTGGATGCTTCAATATAATGAACGCAAATTCTGTTATTCTATAGTCTAAGTTATGAATAATTCAAACAGCGTCCTAAATAAATTAATTCATAATGGAGAATCATCTTCATTCTCCGAAGAACGGAATGCTGAATTATGAATTCATTTATCTTCATTCATTCATGAACTGGAAACAACATATTGTTGATAATGAGTGTTTTTCCACGACTTAATTATTCCGTAAATACACTATACATCATTTTCACATGTATTTACATTTCTTGAAATTTCAATAGAAAGGAAGATACTCAGGTTAGTTTGTGATATGATGTGACATGATTCTGAGACCATTTCCCGAGCTAGTTGTACATACTCTCAAGCGTTGATTTCCCCATCTCCGTTACACATTTCTCTCCTTTCCTTCGTCTTCTCTGCGTACAGCTTCGCGAGTTAGTTTCCTTGGTCCGTTCTACTCATTGTCGTAGCTGGTAATTATTCTTGGAAACGCCCAGGTCAGGAGGTCCTCTTACCATGAGTCGGACCAGACCGGAACCAGTGGATTCGTGCAGTTACGTGATACATGCATATACACAAACGCACAAAATAGTGGTGAATCGCAGAGGGTAGGATAGAAAAGAGGGCGGTGAAGGGTAGAGGCTAGACAAAGTAGCTTCTCGAGCTTCCTCCTCCCTATTATCTGTGCTTGGCGGTCCGCTCACTCGGTATGCATACAAAGCAGTATTTATAACCACCGTCACCGCCATCGTAGCCGCCAGCACGAAAAGGGAAGTTGGGCAAATATTCATCCCTGGGACTCAAAACGCGATCGTCTCCACTTAAGATATCCACTTTTCTCTTAAAGTCCTGAGGTACCTCCAATGTGCGGCCTTTGAATTCCTCCACTGAAAACAACTCTCCACGACAAAAAGTACAAACATTCAGATAAATTCAAGGGATCATTATTCAAATCTGAAAGATGGTTGGATTTGATGAATTTGCGGATGCATGGATAATTTCTCATGCATTTAAATCTTTGTGTAATAGTTTTTATAACTTTTCGTTTCTTGATAAGAGATGAAGTTTCATCATCGAGTAGAAATATATCAAAGTTATTTACACGTGAAACAGGAATCTTATACATTCTTTCATGCGAGAATTCTGAGTCTGTTCAATACAATAACGTTGCTTCAATCTTATACAGATCAGGATGGGAAGGGATGGATTCAGTTCAATTTTTTAAAAGCCATTTTTCATAGATGTTTTATGAATCCCGTTAGGAACCAAATAATGTACTAGATTCTAAATCATCCTTCTCTTCTCAGTTGTATTCGAATTGGAGAATCCATGCTATTTACGATGTGATAAAACTTTCGTACTTTTAATTCTTTTTCCAAATGCCGAATAATTTTAATTACGGATGTTTGAATGAGATTGATTGACGTAAACCCGAAGTAGAAATAAGGCAAAGGAGAAATTTCACCGCGTCCGACTCAGGAATGAAATTTGTTTCAATTACTGAGAGAAAGTATGTTTAATAGAATTGTAATAGGATTCCAATAGAGACCGAGCATAATCAAGACCTTCTTTGTATGTTATAGATTTTTCTTGTGTGTAATTTAAGAATCTACACGAACGAACAATGAGGATAATAATAACATTGTGAGTGTTCAATTAATTTGATTTTCATTCATTTAGTCGTCCGAATATTGCAAATTGATCGATTCATTGATACATCTTTGCATACATTTTACGACAATAATTGCTATAGAATCTAGAGCATGAATGATACTCAGATTGTTCTCGTTCCTCAACTTCCCTTTACATCATTTGAGGTCAAATAATATTTCTTTCTCATGAAATTTTGAAGACATTTGGATCATTACATCATTCTATTATATAACTATACATATACTAGAAGACTTATTTCATTGGTTTATTGAGGGAATAAAATATTCAATTATCGCTTGTCTTGTCGTCAGAGCGTTATTCCAAGGGAAACTCATTCTAGTTCGACAGACTTCCATTTGTCCATGAATATGGTATGATGAATTAAGTTCGCAGTTGGCTAATGTATTTTTAATATAATGAAACTTCTCTTGTGGAATCGAGAGGTAGAATTATTGAACATTACTAATGTTCCAATCGTCAAAGAAGAGAAAAGTTAATGCAGAAGTTTTGCACGAATGGGATGATACTTAATTTACGTAATGAACAAAAATACATATGGGTATTTCTTGTTTGAATTACATAGCGTTTTGTCCCACCATTTATGAAGTACCTGTTTTTCATCGTGAAAATAAAGAACGTGTCTGTTCTGTACGACTTGATAATTTTAATGATACATCTGATTAAATTAACCCACCTCTTTCATGCGATATACACCGTGGAAAAACTTGTTCTGAACTTCATTAGGAATGCTGTCGAATTAAATGATCAAATATTGGTTTGAATTTTCGTGTCGATTTCAATAACATATTTGTGGAATATAATAATGAATTATTCACAGTTTCTTTAGATTTCAGTAATGAATGTTGCAATTTTGGAGTGGATGTTTAATTTTAGAATTTTCTCATTGAAATATGCAATTTCTTGAAGGATGCCCTATCAAATTGGTAAATTTTTCTATTCGTGGTGTATAAAATTCGGATTATATCAAAAATTCTTATGCTACAGATATTTCACCTACACTGTAAGAAATATTCTGAAATTTCCGATATCAGATGTATTTGAAAATTCTGAAACTTGTAATTGAATTCAAGTTCAATCATGAATTCATGAAATTTAATGCAAAATGTGTGAAAATTCATTTAAAAATGCATGAAAAATCATAATTCTGTATGAGATATCATAAAATTTCATATGAAAAGCCAAAGAAGTTTTGAAAATTCGATACAAAATGTATATGTTAATTGCTTCACATACATTTCTATGAAATTTAGGAAGCAATTTTTTACAGTGTATACTATACATTAAACAACGAATCAAGAAAAGACAAAAGGTGGAGTGTACCCTCTGAATTTCCTGGAGTGAAAAATCAACTCCTAAGAGGGAAAATACTGCAAAGAAGACAAAAGTTAGTTTACATTCCTGAAGAGTGAGTTTTTACTCCATAAGAGTGAATCTCCACTCTACAGAGTGTAATTTCAACTCGCTTTGAAGAATAAAATTCTCACTTCTATTGGAAAAATCCGAATCATGCCAATGTTGACAAAAGATGCAGTATAGTGCCAGTATTGGGTCTTCAACACTCGGTCAACGCGTACGGGATCAGTATTGAATACATAGAAATACAGTACTATGCCTGTACTGATAAATCAGTACTGAGAGCTCAATGCCAGCCAGGTACTGATCCAGTATAGGCACTGCACTGATCGCGAATAATATAGTATTAGTACTCAATCCCCAGTACAGAAAAGCGTTATCATCCCAGACAAATGTCAGGTCCCCTGCCAGTCTTGGCCTGTACTGGGATAGTACTGCGCATGTGGTAAATTTCTGGTTGGGAAGAGAGTAAGAATCCACTCTTATGAAGTGAAAACTCGTTTTTTAGGAGTGGGATTTCATCCTTGTTGGACTTGCAGGATTACCACTCTTTAGGGTTGGATTTTCACTTCAAAAAATTCAGAAAGTAGCGACACAGCTCGTAATAACAGGTACCTTCCTTACATGCCAGTCAGGACCGAATTTACGACTGTTGTCAGGCTTTGAACGCTTGCTGTGCCAAGAAATTCAGTCCATATTGACACAATTCCTACTCTGTTTCGAACGAAATAACTGTCAGCAACTTGTAAGAATGATTTTATTTGAAATTCCCAGACTGTGATATCCAGTCGGAAACTGATGAAAAGTGTCCTGCTAGGGTTTGACAGGATTTGCCAATGAAGAGTAGGAAGTTCAAAGCCTGACAATTACTTTTTGCCAGATTCTACCTGGGACTTTCCGCGTCGTTACACTGAGAAAAGAAGGTTAGTTACATATATTAGAGAGCTAGGAAATCCAGTCATTCTAAGTTCAAATTCAATCGGATGAATTGTTCCATTCATATTTCAGACAACTAAGCTGGGACAACCAAATTTTAGTTGCTTCCGTTAGGTATCTTTCTCTCATTCTTTCTTCCCATGTGTTTGGGGATGTCAAAAAACGTTCAACGCAGGACACTGAGAATACTCGGGAAGAATCTCTAGAAATTCCATGATCACCTCGGAGGACAACATTTTTTGTCAAATTCTGACGGATTTTTCTGAATTTGCAAGGCCAGATAGGAGCAGATTGAAGAACAACCAGTTTTCAAAGTCAGGCAGATAATTTCGAACAGGCATTTTGAGCAGAATTATACTTCAGAAGACATGAAAATCATGAGTCCATCTATTTTGAATAAAATCACACTAACATTTTAATTATTCTAGAAAATGACTTCAGTCTCAATCGAGACTATCAAAACTGTTACGAAATCCGAATGAGAATTACATCCCAAAGTCATGGGTTTTTTCAACTCTGCGCTTGAATAAATCTCATTACGACTCCTGTTAAGGAACCCTTCTTCCTTTCTCCATGAAGTTTATGTTTTCAACAAAATTTCTTCATGCATCAAACCCATTCAATGTTATTTCCCCGGTTACTTCAGTAGTAACTGAGAGAATGCAGGTATTGTGATATTGTTTTTTATGATGTTATAAAACAATGGTGATCCAACCGATAATGTTGTTCCTTTTCATCAAACTCGTCTGTTCTTCTACTTATCATTCTTGAACTCTTGGATTCTCTTTCTGTTGTAGAATTTATACTTTTTATGAACCTCCGTGTCCATAAAAATTCTCATAAACACCGGCATCAATAAAGAAACCAACATTCGTTACTGAAAGTGTTACTACGTTTTCCGGACCAAATGATCCGATCACAAAGTTCATTCACCCTTGTATATGATGAATACTCATATAAGTTACATTCTCTCAAGAATTTCCTACTGGACATCGAATTCTCAATGTAAAGGATTGAAACAAGCTTTCCTTGGGTATTGTGGTCACACAATTGATGTAGCAAACCAGAGTAAACATCTTCACTACATTCATCAGCTGAAGATATTCTTTGAAGACTATACAAATTACATTGCGTTCTTCGCTGTCCCAATTTTCATGCGGGCATTTCAATGTTACTTGTACATCGCTTGTCTATCGCACTGCCCTTCTTGCATCGATCTACTTGGACAATGACAATAGCTGGAGCGTTAAACTTGCAGCAGTCATTCACGTCGTTGATAGGATCAATTGCACTTCTTCGAGAAGCATGTGAGTAGCTGTGGAAACTACTCAATAACTGGGGCAAGTACTTTCGTTAGATGAATCGAAATCGTCTGTTTGAATAGATGTCACAATTGTTCCTTGAGGAAATCCGCCTTAAGAAGTTAAATAAATTCTTTTCATTCTTGTCAATATAAACACTGTTACAACCCGAACCAGTTGATGGAGTAACCAAGATTACTTACTTTTCGACATTTGTTTGTAACACATGGACTGAAAAGTCCCGGGCCTAACACATAGATGTGTCGGATTTTACTGCATTCACCTGTCTTTCAGTTAGTATTAACCTTCGAAAGACAGCTGTCAAAATTTCATGATATTTCATTCGTTGGTTTGTGAGTTATTGTACTAAGAGTAACGCTACTTTTGTTATTTCCAAAACAATCGATCAAGAACAATTTCGTGTTTTACTTTTACACTGCTTCTTGAGGGGGAAAAATACCGTTCAAGCGAAGCAATGGCTTGAGAAGTGTTATAGGGACTCCGCTGCATCAGAAACCACAATAAAACGTTGGTTTGCTGACTTCAAACGTGGTCGTAGAGACCCAATGATGCAAAACACAGTGAACGTCCAAATGAGGCGGTAACACCAGAAAACATTTTAAAAATCCACAAAATCGTTTTGAATGATCGAAACGTGAAGTTGTGTGAATTAGCTGACATTGTAAAGATATCAAAAGAACGTGTTGGCTTCATATCGGATGAGCATTCAACTATGAGAAAGCTCTGTTCAAAGTGGGTACGGCGTTTGCTCCCTGTTGACCAAAAACAAAAACGCGTTGATGCTTCTGAGCAGTTTTTGGGCATGTTTGAACGTAACAAGCCGGAATTTTTGCGTCGATATGTTACAATGGATCAATCATGGATCCATCACTTCATTCCGGAATCGAAACGATCGTCATCCGAGTGGACAGCCACTGGTGAACCTCGTCCAAAGCGCTCGAAAGCACAACAATTGGCTGGAAAGGTTATGGCCTCGGTATTTTGAGATGTGCGTGGTGTAATATTCATCGAGTATCTTGAGGAGGGAAATATCTTCCACAGTGAATATTATATCGCATTATTAGAGCGTTTGAGGGCCGAAATTGCAAAGAAACGACCGCATATGGCAAAGAAAACAATTTTATTCCATGAAGACAACGTACCATGTCACAAGTCAATCAAAACAATGACAAAACTACATGAATTGAACTTCGAATTGCTTCCACATCCACCGTATTCGTCAGATTTGGCTCCCAGCGACTACTGGCTGTTCGCAGACCTGAAAAAAACGCTCGCTGGTAAGAAATTCCGCTGGAATGAAGAGTTATCGCTGAAACTAAGGCCTATTCTGAGGCAAAAGATAAATCGTTCTCCAAGAGTGGTATTGAAATGTCAGAGCGGCGCTGGAATGATTGCGTTGTTCTTGATGGAGATTACGTTGATGAACAAATTTAATTTTGAACAAAAAAGAACCGTGTTCTCTTTATTAGACCCGGGACTTTTCAGCCCATGTGTTGATATAGTTTCATAGATTCACGCAAACTATTATTCACATTGTGAATGACTCTAAAATGAAGGGTAAAAAATATTTTTCATCATGAGTTGTGAAGTCAAGATCATTTCTTCCCAGCATCCAGACTTTGCACAGGTGAACTCGTGGACATGGAGGAAAGTGTATTCTCCTTTCAAGATGATATATACTTTTCCTAAGGAGCTGTATCGTTTCATATTTCCACGAAAATGTCGACTTCATATAAGAAAATATTCACCAGGTATAGGTGAAATTTTCTTGATGGAATTTGCTACAAGACGAAGTCATTTTGTCTCAGATATGTACAATTGAGACTCATTTGTGAATTCTGAAACACTCTCCACAAAAAATGAGGCATTATTACGAGAATCGATTCCTTGTTATAAACATTTAGGAATCCCTGTTGAAAACTCTGTCAATGATATCATTTAGACGACATATCCAACACGTAATATGTTACTCTTAAATGAATGTTTTCAAAACTTTCATGTCGTTATTGAAGGTCTTACATCATGCCAAGAACTTTGAAACGAGCATCATCATTGTGATTTATTACGACAGGTGGTTTCAAATTCACATAATATAAGCGGTGGTTCAGCGAGAGCACATCTTTTCCTATGTAACTCCATTAAAATTATATAGCGATCCAGTACATTTTCATTCAAACGTCAGCGTTCACCAGATATAAATGAAGTTCTCATCATAAAAAAGAATCTTCCTCATATTTTATGATGACATCTCACACACCGCAGTTTTTAGGCTCATTGTGAAGAGAATGTGAGAGGTCTCTCCAAGGCTATGATTGATTTTGATTATCCCGGGATTCTATAAACGAAATTCTAGTTCTTATGAAAATGCTATTTCCTTTCGCTATTTGAAACGCTATGGCAACACTAGTGTAGCTGATATGACGATTTGGTAGCTATCCTAGAACGGTATGAATTCTTTTTGCACCCACATGGTTCGTTGTAATACCGATGCGTTAATTCATCTTTCTCATTGAATCGCAACGGTAGAATATTGTTATAAAAACTGTGATTCTTTTCCAACATATATCGAATGAATTTCTGTGGTTGCGAACATTTTCGGAGTATCAAATAAACTGAGAGAGATGGGCACTCAATGAGATAATGTATGATGCAGTACTTTATAATAACCATTCAATGGAAAAAATTGAATTGATTGCGAATGTAATTAACTCCATGTCAATCTGTTTCTGAGGGAATGAGATCGATAAGCCATCGTGCGGAATGAATTCAATGTAAAATATATACAGATCCGATATCGCACAATATATGTCTTCACATATGAAAACATTGCAATCTCTCGGATGTATGAAATGTTTTGTGCATAAGTTGGATAGGTACAAATAATGAATGTCGTATAAAGTAGATTATATATAATTCCTAAACTTTCAACTGTTTTCCTGCGAAGGTTGAAACTAAACTCCAAAATTGAGAAGTAATGATGGAGTTTCCTTCATTTTACTCCAGCAAATCTGCAGTGAAGCATCCAATATTTGGCAGAGTGACTTGGGAAGAGAAGAATTTTTGGGATGAATATTACGAACGTAGATGCTTGAAATTACTTTTTATCGTCAGGCTACTCCCAAGGAACGTACGAATGTCTATAGAGTATTCTGCGAACCTTTTGAGCAGCTTGAATGTGATATGAATATTTCCAAATACTGTACAAATTGTGTGGTACTAGACCTGGATGCACAGCATTTTAGGGGAGAGTGGGAACAATTGGACCACTCTTTCATTAAATTGTTATAACTCTCATGCCCGGAGAGAACAGATATTCTGTATGAAATTACTATGAGAACTTTCAAAACAAGCATCAATTTTAGCACTGACGAATATTATCATGTTTTTTCTCATCTTCACGCGGTATAGTCCTTCGTTACAATCTTTTCATAGTAATTTATAACACAATATTTTCCCTACGGGTTGACTTCATTCGAAACATTTTGTACAGGATTTTGATAGAGCAAACAGTCCCTTCTGAGTTGCAAACGATGGCATGGTCGAATCCAATGTTCTATCAATGATATGAGTGTTCTACGAACACATTGCGATTAGTGCAATTCTCTCCACATGACGAGAGACTTCCACCTCCCTGTGAATTGGCTCATCATCTCTCTTTTTCTCTTTTGAAAATCGATCCCCTCATTTGGGGAGTAACCGCTATTTTTAAATCACCTTATGAGACTTTATTTGAAATGAATAATTAGAAACAAATGATACATGAAAAAAAAAGAATCATTTCACACTCCTGTGAACTCGTGTAAAGTTAGGTCATCCATACAGCTAGCGACACGTACAACAACGGCTTGGAAATCTATGTAAGATTAAGAGATATCTGCTGTGGCGCATGTCACTCCGTAGTGCAAGTGATTCCACTCTTCCCTACTCGTAATTATAATAGAACTACTGGACGTAGTCTTTCAGTAATTCGTAATATCCCTCACTGGAACTATATTTTTCCGAATCGACAATGAATTTGCTGAATAATAATACATTTGGTTCTTCCATGTGACGTGTAGTGATGGGCGATTTGACAGAATCGATTTTTTGGAATAAAATTTTGTATCAAATTTTTATCGAGATTTTATGAAAATCAACAAAACCTCGATAAATTTTGTATATGAGTGGATCGATTTTCTTCAGATCACCCATCACTATCGACGCGCTGTTTTTGACACTGTTCTCTGGAAGTCAATATTCCGAAACCAAGTGGAAATGCTGTGAGAGTGAGATTGCAGAGTGAACTTTGTGAATCAGTATTCCATTGAATCATGTTATTAATCTTAATTATCATTATGAATTATAATTGTAATCACGTAGCGTCCCTCACAGTGAACCCTGTTCAGGATTCCGAAACATTGCTTAATTGAAAATAGATCATTGTTCTGAAATACGTACCGCTTGAGGAGAAATAATCCGTTGGAATGAATTCCAAATCCCTGTTGAAAGCACATTTGCAAATTGAAGTAATGATTTTCATAATATTTAGTAAAACGACAAACTGCTCGGAATTCCATAATGTTCAACTCAACTTGCTTAAATTTTATTTCAGAGCTAGCAGAGTATGTGCAATTTATGTCAAACGCCCCTAACTCAGTACATTTCCTATTATCATATTCTATATGCATCACCCAATTACAAACTTTTCAGTAACTTTAATTTGAATCGTGATAACGTTCATTCGATTTCTCGGAACGTTTCTAGTGTATATCTATAGTACGCAATTGGAAAGGAATCTAATTATGGGAAAATATATCCGCAAAACGGAATATTACTGATTCTTTACATTATACATACTCGGAGAAAAATGAGGATCAACTGCCATTCCAATCGCGGTAGATTTTATTCCAGCGCCCAATCAGTATATGGAGTACTTTTTACCAATATTCAAGAAAGATTTACTTTGTAAGGAGTAAGCCATACTAAAAATATCGTAGAAGTTGCCAGAAAATGTTGACTAATTGTATGGAGTAAAATACATTCCCTTGTTTCTCTCCGGGTATGAACCGTGATTGAATGATATTCACTGATACTTCAGAAGCTTTTGCGATCAATGCACCCTTATCTCGCATGGAGAGTTGATACGTTAGCGGAAATCAAGAACACCCTGTCAGTTTTCTTTGACTATTTCATTTGTGATCATAAATACATCGTCATGGCATTATTTGATTGATTGCGAAAATATACCATAGATTGAACGGGAAGCTCTGTATCTATAAGAGTATCTGGAATCGAGTATCCTTTGCTGCTCAAATTCAATTCTCAAGCCATTCGAATTCGTTAGTCGACTCAAAACATTCTGAATAATGGAGTTCACAGTAACCCACCAACGCTTCCCTGGACTTTCTCTTTTTATTAGATACAGTACATACAATTTGAAAAATGATTGTAGAATTTTTCACCATAATTTGGTGGACCTTCCTTCCATTTGTAGAGAATTTAACACCCAAAGAATCAAATAATCCCACAAAGTGGTGGAAAAATCCCTCATTTCTAATGGAAAAACAATTCCCCCAAGACGAGGGGACGAAATCCACCAACAGTGTGAAGTAAAACTCCCCACATTTTCAACAGTGCACATGGAAAGAATTCAAGAAGTTCAAAACCGTTCAGTTGGTCACAAGAGATTATTTTATGGAAACAAATTCGGAGATGGAGAACACATCACCTCATTCATAGGTGTGACTTTATTGAAAAAATCTGATGTAGTCATAGGCTAAGAAGGGAAAACATCTGGGAAAACTAGATAGAGCCCGTTCACTCCCCAGGTTATGATTTCTATTAGGGTGCAAATTTCAAGAGGTGTGAATATTTGAAATGGTCAATTTGTCTGTGCGCATGAAAAAGATTGACATTCATAAAAGTTGCACTCACATGCATTCCCCTTTGCTGTGGCATAGGGTTCTCAAACTTCACATGGGAACAATTCTCTGAAAGGTCTACTTCACATCTCTATTCTTTCAGTCTCCTTAATACCTGACAAAGATGTTCCAAAGAACACGCACCCTTTTACTCAACAATTCCACCCAGCTCCTTTACTCCCATACACCTCACTTAATTTCATTGTTGCAGTTCAGTCTATTATGTGGTATAGCCTCTTTTATTGCACATTTCCTTAATGGAAACAACCTCGTATGAGGGAAACTATCGTGAAATTGATTAGTTTCTACTAGAAGTTTAGAGCACGAAATTCTTTTCCATTTGTAAGAGGTTCAATTAATGGTGTGGATTATACTCATAATTTTTCTGCAATTACGTGATAAGTTCGCATATTTAATCACCCACATCGAGGTTTTTTCAATAATATCATACATTGTGAGAAATGTGATATTTCACACGATTATATTTTTATTTTCATCACTTAATTTGTATTCGTTCGAGGAGGAGCTAGGAGAAGTGATAGCTCTGGAATTTGTTCCACGAGGTCTTCTTCATTTTGGATATAAAAATAAAACTCTACAGGACAATTACTCCCCTTGCTTTCCACCTCGAGGGGTGGTTCAAAACTCTCAATTCGAGTTTGCATGTGTATATATATAAACTTAGCGAAAAGAATAATGCTGTATAGAATCAATACAATCATCATTCAGACGGAAGATGTTAGACAATGGCTATGAAGTGTAAGAAATTTTTCAAAATGCCTTGACGAATGATACATTTTACAGAGTATTTTGAATCATATTCGATGAAAAATGATTTGTTATTATTCCTAGAACATCGTTTTTCAAATATCCAACTGCTCGGATTTATATTTCAAAACTTTGTGATTCACGGCATGAAAAATTGATGTACGCGCGTATACGCTCATACGGAAAATGTATTGAATGATATCCATGTTTCCAATCGTGTAGTATTATGCTGAATATCCATAGTAATCCGAAAGGACAGAAACTCATTGCAGTCATTAGTAAACGAAAGCATTCGAGTTGAAGAATTAATCATTCTCTGAGAAAATTTGACGTGTTACTCACTTTTCTTTTGCTTCACATGATCTCCAAAGTTCCTCTCACTGAAGATGAAGATCTGAATTCTTTTCTTTTTGGTTAGCAACATTTACTGTGCAATTGACGAGTGGAGTGGAAGTGATTTATTATTAGATCGTTGCTCGATTCAACCGGTGGCCTAAAACTTATCCATAAGAATAAAATGGATAAGTCAAGAACACGCGATAAATGAGCTGTACCGTGAGAAGAGAGAATTTTTATCGAACACGAGAGAAATTTTTCCTCGTTATTTGTGATAATACATCTTAATCGTTCTTCTTCAGTCCGGAAAAATTTTAGCTACGTTCGGATAACTGATCGAGCAAAATCTTCGGTCTACAATAATATATTTCAAGTGATTTCATAAAACTATATATGAATCAAATATGAAAGATTATTGAAACATTCTAGAATACCTTCCACCTGGATTTGCTGAAAATTGAAGAATCCCCAACACCTTGTGGTGAACGGAATTTCTCATTACAGTATGTTTGGAATACGTGATTTACATTTCACTCTTCTTTCGCTATGTCGGGTGGATATGAGATGAGCGCGAAGATTTTATACGATTTTTCAAATAACTTGAACGATGGAGTTTATTTTCAATTTATTTTGATGCTCATACATTCGTCGTATTGCTCCTAAAGGAGGAATCATTCTAGTGATTCTCTAGTGAGTGATACATCAACACGCTTTCGAATTGATATTCACAAAGTAAATACAAGTGCTTTGAAATGAACCCTTTGGATCGGTAAGATGTGATGTGAAATTTCATATTAATTCAAGATATTTGATTTCCGTTCATGTACTTGACATTGCATAATAATCATTCACCGCATCATCGATACCAAGTGCACATACGTCGGTCAAACAATGTAATCAAATTACTTTCACCATACTCGCGTTCAATGTTTATGGTTCATTAATCATGTAGCGATCCCACACGGTGAGGCATGCTTGATCATTTCCCTGTGGTATCTTGACCACAACTCGACCCTCACATAAACAATCGTTACAAAGGTGATGGATGAATTTAATAGATAGCAGCTCGTTTCGGTATACAAGGGATGGAAGGTGAGTTTAATCGGTAGGAATGCTTAGGAGTTTAGAGGATCGTTACCCTCATCGCTCAAGGAAGGCTTGAGTGAAATCGTGCGTCGACCCATGAACTCGTCTTCCTTCGATTTCATTCGTCCAATGAATTGTCGGCTTATTCAGCCGACCAAGATTCGGAATGAAAACTCTCGTTGAATCAGAAATCAGAGGGTTCAGCAATCCGAGAAATGGTATTTTACGAGTAGCCTTCGCCTAACGTTACGGACGATCTTTTCGAAGCTCTCAACAGAGGCCGATAAATTCCACTCAGAGACCAATAATACAAGCAGTGCCTCGCCGGGAAGCACCTCGAAAGTAATGCAAAGCATCGTTCTGCACAAGTCTCGAGATGCAAAGCAGTATAAAGGTGGGCAAACGGTGAGAGTGTTGCATTGCTAAGGAGATTGGAAACTGGAATCTACGTGCGAAATAGCACTTGCCGTCTCGGTTGATGTCGTCCCTCCTTCTCGTCCCTCAATGTACTTTAACCTATTCCGCTCTTCGTATCTCGGCGCAAAGACTCTTCACAATCATGGAAAACCGCGAACAAGTCACGAAAATCCTGCATCGCTCTTTTCCAAGTCGTGAATTACTCCATTCCACGATCGCGTCTGGTTGTTAATGCGTATAAGTTGCTACTCCGCGAGAGGGGGAAAATATACTCACAAATGAAACGTAATGTGAGAGAGCATTCAACCGAACTGAGTGTCATCCTCCTGATTCGCTTTTTAAATCTGCGATGTAATGAATTCTGGTGTACGCAGGGAATGAGAAATCATAGCGGTTCTAAATACTCTCTTATTCCTATATATTCGTTGTATATTTGTCCAAGCAGTTCACTCCTAAAATATGGTGCCAAAGAATGCGATTCTTCTTAATCAATACCCATTTTCGCTATAATCAAATTTGAGATTCAAAATCATTGAGATTTATTATGATAGTTTGAACACATCATTGAAATTCAATTCACGCATTTGATATTTCATCCACGATCCGTGAATACAGTTATGAGTTGACTTTTCATAAGTTCGTGTGCATCGTGTAAAGTTTTTATGAAGATCAACGAATATCTTAGCGAAAGATGAACTCAACGATTCTAATCGACTGTCAGTTGGAAGTTGTTCGAAATTAAGAATGGGGAAAATTTTAGGATATCAATCCCAAATTGATAGCATTCTTACACCTGGCCATCGAGGGGAACATATTAGGGGAATGGAGGTATAAAATGATCCCAACCCGCCTAAAAATGATTCAACAGCATCTATTGGATCTTTTAGGGTCTGAAAAACTTATGAGAGTCTGAGGAAGTCTCTTGAAGTCTCGTTAGGTTCTAATCAGGCAAAGCCCTAGAAAATGCCATCGTCCATTTCTAGCTAGATTGAGATCATTCTCTACACTTTTCTCGAATGAAATTTGTGTACACTATCACCACAAAATTCATAAAGTTCATCCTCAATGAGATTCTGCTGTTAGTATAATCTACTTGCTATTTTTCTCTGACAATATGTTTATATATTTCAGAAACTGATTTTTGAATAACAGATTCTCTTTATTGGCATGTTTTTAGCAGTTCTATTGAAAATTTTTCAATCTGTTGTGAACAGCGTATCCAAAATGAATAATTAAGAAAATTTCTTTCGATCCGAAGTTTTATTATATAGATACTGATAGTTCTTTCACTGTCCTTTCACCACTGCTAAGTATAGAATATTAATTCCACAAAGTTCTGACTTTGTAAGAGGCACGTTTGAAGGAGAGAATTGTTTCGATCGTATTATTTCCAGTTTTCAAGCGACAGAAGAGCGGGAATTTTCTAGTCTTCTCTCATTGTGATTCAAAGAATGAAAATAATACAAATTACGAGAGCGAGACTTTTCACCTGTTCTCAAGAAAATAAAGTTCTGTTTGATTGAAATCATGTGATGAAGTAGTATGATACTGCTAATTAATGGATACTCGACTATCGACTTTCTACCTAAACCGAATTAATTAAATTATTCACTCGTAAAAATTCGATTCATGATAAGTCGTTTGTGTGATGCGACGAGGTACAGAAATCCTGAATTTTCTTCATTCTCAATTAACATAATTCTTCTCATATAGCACGACAGTTTTCAGAAAACTTTCCGAAGTCTCTTATTTGCAAAGTTGGGAACATTCAGAAGATCTTGATTCCTTTCCAAAATTGCTTTAGAGAGATTTCTAAAAATGTTTGTCTGAGTCCAAATAATTTATATAATCGATGATCAATTGGACTTTTCATGAACAACATGGAATTTTTAGAGAAATTCAAAGGGATTTTTCTATCAATATCAAATCGTTCACCGAGGATTGGGAAATGTCTGTCGTTTCGCACACAAATTCCATTTCTTCTGGAATCCATTTCAATTATGCGATTCGATCACCATCCGCTAACTGCGAATATCATCAATTTTCGTGTCTGCTCTCTTGGCATATTCCTATTGTTGTCGTATTCGATGTTTCGGCATTGTCTTGTGATGTGGAAGCATCAAGTATTGTAAACGTCAAGATGCTTAACCGCATCTCGTTCCGTGTGACTTGAGCTTAAGTTACACGTGCGAGTTTGAGAGGCATTTGGAGATAGATACTTGAGGTGTAAAGCTAATGCACAAAGCTCCCTCTACCTTGTTTAATAATTAAATTGCTCTTGTACGTAGGTTGAATGATATAACGTATGTCAAGTATGCGAATTACCGTGATCGTCTTTGAGATCATTATTATTGTTAATATTTGATTCAAAATTCATCCGCGAACATTCAACAGAGTGTTAATAGCAGATTTCTTCATATGCAGCTAAAGCAACTTGAGGTTGTCAGAAATGTGAGTATGATGAAAAGAAGATGTGATAATAATTGAGTGGCATGGGTCAGGAAACAGTTTGCTTATATTTTTGTCTATTATCAGAATATTTATTAGAAACTTTCTAGATAATACATAAAGAAAATATCTAAAACACATTTGAAAGGGACGTGTATCGTTTGATCAATACATCCTTTATGTATAATTACGTGGATATTCCCAAGATAAGTGTGAGAAATCCATTTTAAACGTACTGGCATTTAGGGAATTTTGTAAAAAGCATCTCGTAACTGATGAATAACATCTATCCCTATCTACACTCCCCTCAATCCATCACCATTTTCAAGGTGAAGTATAGTCCATGAATGTCAACTTTGAGATTGCATAGAGGAATTGATTTATTCCTCACAGTATTTAAGAAAACTACAGAACGATCAGTTTAACTTCACATGCTTCGAAAATACTGACCAAAATTATATACAGGAGGATGGAAAATAAAATAGAGAGTAGATTGGCAGAGGATCAGTTTAGTTTTAGAAAAAATAGGGGAACGCGAGAAGCAATCGTAGCACTCAGGGCAGTAATAGAGAAAAGGATAGCGCTGAAGAAATCTGTGTACATAGGTTTTGTAGATATACAAAAGGCTTTCGATAATGTGGACTGGGAGAAGATGTTTGCGATCCTGAAGAAGGTGGGAATAAATTATAAAGATAGAAGAATAATATACGAATTATATAAGAATCAAAGTGCAATAATAGACATAGAGGGTCAGGAAGGGGAAGCACAAATAAGAAGAGGGGTGAGACAAGGATGCTCATTATCGCCACTGATGTTCAATTTATATGTAGAAGAAGCAATGAACGAAGTGAAGGAGGAAATTCAATCGAAATTACAGATTCAGGGAGAAAATATAAGTATGTTGAGATTCGCGGATGACATAGCTATATTGGCCACGAGTAGTACTGAGTTAGAAAATATTCTCAACACCATGAGAACAATATTATTGGAAAACTATTGTATGAATATAAATAAAGACAAAACAAAATTCATGATGTGTACAGCAGCGAAAACAGCTAGAAGAACGAGAATCAAAATAGATACCGAGACAATTGAACAGGTGAAAGAATTCAAATATCTAGGAAGCATAATTACAGAGAACGGCAAAAGCGAAAGAGATATAAGAGCAAGAATAGCACAAGGGAAACAGGCTTTTTATCAAAAGAGACAGTTATTATGTTCAAAAAATATAAGCTTGGAAGTAAGGAAGAAATTCTTGAAAAGTTACGTTTGGAGCACAGCATTATATGGTTGCGAAACTTGGACAATGGGGAAAACTGATCAACGAAGACTTGAAGCTTTCGAAATGTGATGTTATAGGAGGATGCTCAGAATAAAATGGATAGACAAAGTCAAAAATGAAGAAGTACTCGAGCAGATAAATGAAGAAAGAAATCTTTTGAAACACATCGTGAAAAGGAGAAGCAATCTTATAGGACACACATTACGGCATGAGAGTTTATTGAAAACAATATTGGAAGGGAAAATGAATGGTAAAACTGGTAAAGGTAGACCTAGAGCAAGTTATATGAAGCAAATCGTACAAGACAAGGGATGTAGTAGATATGTAGAAATTAAACGTTTGGCGGACAATAGACAGGGGTGGAGGGTTTCATCAAACCAGTCGTAAGACTGATTACTTCATGATGATGATGAGTATTTAAGAGATATTATTTGATATTCCTTGGAACAGAGTGATAATCACAAAGAAGTTACACACTGCCAGAAATATTTGGAAATTTTTTTCAAGCACGAACATAAATTCAGATTCATACACACATTCTACATTACATTAAATGTAAAAGAACATGAAACAGCTGCAGTTAATGCTATAGTTTACATCAAATTTAATGTAAAATGTGTATGAAACTGAATCCATGCACGTACTTGAAAACAACTTCCAGCAAAACCGTTAAATTTAATGCAGAAATTGCTAACGGCAAATTTCTCCCCATTTTCATATCTCACAAGATTCTCTTGGAGCTCGATATCAAGATAGCTATCACCGATAATCTCAATGAAACATCAACATGGTAAAAAGTAAATCTTGATTCCATGATCGACTGATTTTCAGATAAAGCTTGAAATCATTAAAAAGAATTATGGCCGTATTAAATTGAATTAAATCGGGCAATGTGCTGATTATCAGCAATGCATATCTTATAGTCAGTCAGGTAGAGTTTGATGGATGATCCAGTCAAAAATATCTGGAAATGAGATTAGAATTCTTTCATTTTCAATATTACAATTGGTTGTACATACACATATATAAATATGTGCGTATAATTAATTGAGGTTTCAATTCAATCAAATTATTCCAGGTTTTTTATTGATTATTCAAGGTGCCTAACGAATTCAGTAACAATTTCGTAAAAGCTTGTTATTGGATTCCCCGCACTGTTGATGGATTCTTTATTCCGACACTTTCACTTCAACATTACAACACAAATTGAAATTAATTCAAACTTTCGGGGTATTCACATCCGCACTAATTCTCAGTTCCCGTAAAATGTTCTCCAAATTTATCTTCGATGAAATTATATGATTATGAAATAGCGAAGTGGTTAAACGCAAAGGACTGGGACAGGTCATTACAGCAACAACGTGGCTTCGAATCTCCCGATGAGAATTGAAGATGTTCAATCTTCAAAAACTACGATCCCGATATAATTGAACAGTCAACAAGTGAAGTGAATAAATTCACACAACATAGAAATTTTTTTTTGTATCCTCCGCATAAACACAAACATATTTCTCATCGTCGATAGGTAACGCCATGTTGAGTAGAACAAAATCAAAAACAATGGACGAACCCATTTATCAGGAACAATTCGCTTTGAGTTTCAGTTCAAAATTAGTTTCAATTTCAGTTCAATAGAGATTCATGTAAGCTGTATTCTTGTTTGAGTTTGAGAAGGTTTTCCAGTGGCTGACTTTAAATCAACCGAGTCTTCTTTTGATTGCATCTTGAATTCAGCTCATATTCTAACTAGAATTAAGTTCTTCTTTTCACCGTGAATCTCTGTTGTCGAATATATTAAAACTGTCTCACAATTTGGTCACAAATGGTTCTGTATCTGTCCTCCGAGATCAATGATTGATTCCAGTTATGAATTCATGAGAAAAGCAACATAGTGGAATCAAGTTTCGTTCCAAATGTCTTTGATCAAAGGCAAAGAAAAGTACGAAGATAAAAACATGAGTCGAAATGAAGACGAGCAGGAGCAATGCTGCATCCACCTTGATCTACGAGGTCATCCAGATATAACTGTAATGGATACCTCGTCACGGTAATCATTCTTGCGCTTAAGCTTTTTCAAAGCCCAAGAAAGAACTGTTTTTGCTTTTAGGATGTCACCTTGATATTTTCAGTCGATATTTAATTCGCTGACAAATCTACGGATACTAGGAATCAATACAATTTTTTTATGCAAATAATGTTTGTCATTGACATCGATCTCATATTAACACAGTTCGGATAATTTGTCCTGTTTTTCCATTTCATCTGATAGAACTTGTTGTTATCAATAGATTATAGATAAAATATGTTCCCAAACTTGGCACATTTTTAGAAACTGTCAATCCAGAATTATGTTGAAGTTTTTCAAACACAATCGTTTCGTGGACACAATTCACCACTCATACATACGTACTGAATATCTCCATGGGTCGAAATCGTTCTTGAAAATGAATTCAGGAAATCTCGAAGATCAATCTTTTGCGCAAAACAATTGAAGTACAGGATTCGAAGTCTTTGATATACGACCTAATGTTTGACTCATTAAAATTCAAATGAACGAGGGAAATATGTTTCGGTATGCAACTGATTACTGAACAAATGCCCTCATTTTTCATTGTTGGTCGGAGAAATGAGGTCACACGGAATAAGAAATATCATCAATATATTATACACTCCATCTACAGGATTATTTTTTTTCCACTGCTTTGGGGTGCTTTCAATAGTATTTGGTCACGATCGTTTTATATATCTCGATTCATGTACAAAGAGAAAGAGGGTCCTTTAGAGTGGTCGATTTCCTCCCTCAAACGTCAAATGAATGAGAATTAAAAATATCGTTTCCACTGCGCTCTCCATTGGATACAATTGTCAGTGGAATGATGAAATCGGATTATTTCCAAAGCGATCCAATTGTACCTAGCGAACACGAACGACATAAGTTCTATAACTTCATTGAAATCTACCAATTTAGATCGCCAAATGTCGGCCTTGAGCGGAAGATATCTATAGAATATTATCAATTTTGCTTCGATACTGGCTGAGTTCCATTGTCATCAAAACTAGGTTCTTTCCGAATGGTGCTGATTCAATCTTCACCTAGGAATGTATGTTTACAGGGGAATCTCTTTGAAGATTCGTTAAATAGCTGTTACTAGTTCAGAAACAGTAATGACTCTGAAGAGAGATCGCTGTTCTCGCTGACAACTATGGCAAAAACAATTTTGCTGATACGAACGGGTGAACCATTCCAAATCCAGCGAGACTTTGATTCTTTTATCACCATTAACGCTATACACGAGGAAACAAATATTCGCTATGGTAGCTAGGAATTAACTGTGATAACACGTCGGAAATGATGACATTATAACATATTTAAAGAATATTGTGCTTTAACCTACGTTCATGATTTATACTCTATAATTTACGATCGATTCGAATATTTTTGGAATACATCTGGGATATTTTCCCATGTTGAAATTTAGTGATTCCGCCCAGGAGCAGACTGTGGCATGTGCCAACGGTGCCATGGCACAGGGGTGGCAGGACGTAAAAGGGCAGCAATCAAGTCGAAAAAAATGTTTTTCTAATTTGAATGATTTCAAAATAATTTTTAGGAGAATAATAAATTCCAAGCGATAAAACGAAATTTTTTGGTAATTAATATTTTTGTGAAAAATTAGTTTTTGCTGCCATATAAGGGGTGGCGAGCTAGATGGCACAGGGGCGGCAGAAACCAAAGTCCGCCTCTGATTCCGCCAATGTTGACCACGGCCAGTGGCTTGGGTCAGGCGTAGCAGCCAAGCGTAGGGGATTCATATTGGGCCAACGTGGATTGACAATAGAGCTAATATTGTACCTGTGTCGGCAATACAAGGATGAAAAGTGTTGAAACAATGTTGGCGCAAGTTTGTGCCAGCATTGTTTCAGGATCGAACCAACACTGGTTTTATAGCAAAAGTTTTGTATCGGCCAATCATGGTAGAACCATTGAATGAAGCCTACGCCAACATTGGCGACCTTTTACCACCGTTACCCAAGGCATCAGAATTGAGGCTCGATGATTGCTGAAAAGATGTTATCATTTCAGTACTCAATCAGGGCTGGGTCAGCCTTGCGCCACTGGTGAATTTTTACTTGGGTTGGTATTCATCTAATTCGGACTTTTTTCGTATTGAAACTTTTTTCTTGATACATTTGGATTGGCACATTTTTTGGAACTTTCGTCCTATAATCTTGCATAGCAAAAAAGGTAGCCACAACAGCTGAATCTTAACTATTACTGCAACAATTGTTGCTGCCATAGCTGAAAAATAGCTTCCATAGCGAATTTCCAGCGATCTAAATCTCAGCAACATCATTTTCTTTTCATATAGTAACTAACATCTGTGTTATGAGCCTGTTTTATTGGCAATTATACCGCGTTAAGCATAACAGAGCGATGCTTAACACTTCAATTATTGTATAAACAGTTCTTCACAATACTTCCTAAATCCCTGAGAATGAAAACTCACTTCTGAAGAGTGAAAATCCTGCGAGTCCAATGAGGGGGAGAATTGACCTTTATTGGAATGAAAATTTCATTCACTGTCATAGAGAGTGGAATTTTAAACTTAAAGCGAGTCCAAGTTTCACTTTAATAGAGTGAAAATTCACTCTCATGAAGTGGAATTCTGACTCTTGTCGGACTTGCAGTATTTCCACTCTTTAAGAGAGGATTTTCCACTTCGGGAATTTATAAAATAATAGCTGTGTGATCAACAGCTATAAGATCCAGCCGTCACAGTCATAATTCTTGTTGTGTACATTGTCAATTCAAGTTTTCTGAAACATTCTGGAACCGATTCAAATAACACATTCGAATGCAGCGCAAGTTACACTCAGTTTTCCAGTGCAGACATTGTACATCTGTTTCCGATGAAGAAGAGTGTAGCGTTTTTTGATACGGAATTTTCTTTGTCATTCACTCGTTGTCGTAAAGTCTTCGCGTCTGTTAATACAAATTGAATGTATTTCAATGTATGTATTTACAGTTATCAGTTTCTAGGAGTTAACGAACTCTCATTGAATTGATTGATGAATATCACAGAATGAATTGTCAAAATGTTTTTAGAAAATAAACAGTTCTTCGAAGTATAAATACAAACTCCGCACAATATATCTGGACTTTACGGAGCACCTGGCTATTGTTTCAAGAGAAAGTGATGTTTTTATGATCCTCGATAACTTTACTTGCTGATATTAGTACTCCTCTGGAATTTTAACTCATCGTGATGTTTTCTTTTGAAACAATGGAATAGGAAACATTTCTATGATAATTCAGAAAGAAAATTCTTCCATCCTTGACGTTAATGTGGAGAAATGAATAAATTGGATTCTTATATGTTTTTATTTTTCAAAGTAGGAAATTCCAAGTTCGAGTATTCAATTTTCCCTTGAAATATTGAATCCTTCAAAGTACTATATCGCATAATTTTGGTGAAGAATCTTATCAATTGAATTTCCTTAGGAATGATACTTGGTCTGGAATCATGCACTGCAAACCCGAAGGTTTCAGTTCAAAGCACTTATTATATATTTAGATTTTTTAGTCACTTCTTGAACGTTGAACAGCGTGCCAATGTGCTGATAAAATGCATCTAATTCTCCATATGGAGCGTTCTATTCATTTCAATATCATATTTAAGATACTGTCAAACGTTTGAGAAGAGTGTTGAAGGGTGTTGAGGGTTTAATACACCTTCAACCGTTGGAAGAGTGTTTTTACAAAATGTAAGAACTGGATATTACACTTTAAAATGAAATCTTCAGATTCGTAGTGTAGTGGTTTGAAATTGATACGATTTCAGCCACCATTTTTCACCTTTGAATCACGATGGAAACCGCAAATAAAATAATTCTTGTGGTTGGATTGGTTGTGGATGTTATTCATCGATATATTGAAAATTCATTCATTCCCATCTCTCGTCGAATCAAAGCCGTTCACTTCACTTTGATCATTTTGATAACTTGGATGTACATGCCAACTGGCATCCCAACTCAATTCAAATGGCAAAATACTATCGATTCAATAAAAGGCAGCACATACGTTTTTCGAAAACCGCTGCAATTTTGATTCGTTCAACATTCACACTCAATACACAATATTATATAGTTCTTGAATCCCTTGGTGGCGCTTAGTTTTGTGATTGATTGCATGGGCTTCAAAAGCGATGGAACGTTTCCAATGATACTTTATCAGGTTTGACAATGAAGGTATGTTACTGATTAAATTTTCTACGAGTAGGTATTGGTATTCGAATAAATGAAACTATACGTTGCTTTCAGTTCGCTGGCCAACATCTTCTGTTGAGATATAAGTGCCTTGATCACGCCCGAAAAAGTTTCATTGTTGATTCAATTTATAAACTTTCGTGTCCGAATTATCCGGGAACCGGATTACGAGAGTAAAACAAATCGGTTCACCACGTGACGGATTATTCCAGCACGGCCAATGAGACAATCCCATACCTTAGCCCGGAGATCCCTTTAATGGGGGATATGAAGATCGGCTATCATTGACGGGATAGCTGGAAGTAGATTATTAGTTCACGCGTTATGTGATAGATAAAACTGAATAACCCAATGGAGATGTAATACAAATCCCACTTTATCGGTATAATTTCGATGGATTATTGAGTTGGATCAATTGGATGAAGCGCATACCAACTCTTATCGGATTAATGGCAACAAGTGGGAAACCGATTGTCATAGGTATGCAAGTACCTCTGCAGTACTCTCTGAGTCATATGTGTGTCATATTTGCGTAGAACGAGTATCTATCTGGCTGATTACTCTTGTAGAAATGCTCTAGTCATTGACGAGTTTTGTAACGCTCAACTAGCCAAAAATTAGACACTTGCGAGTACCTCACCAGAACCTTACGAGGCACTTGCGAGCGTTTAGTTTTTGGCTAGTTAAGCGTTACAAGACTGGTCAATAACTAGAGCATTTCTACTTGGGTATATGAGTGTCCCATTCACTATACTTGGATAATATCCCGGGAAAAAATCGTTCAGGTCTGATTATGCGTGTTCAGGCCTAATCATGGACATTTTTCGGCAAAATTATTCGTGTTCAATACTGACTGCAAGTGAGTGGCCCTGATTACACCTGGTCGTTCATTTTTGAGCTTTGTCATCACTTCAAAGGCTTCAATTTTGTACCCACGTAGAAACCCGTGATCAAGCTCAACCACCAGCGATAATGCCTGGCAAACCATTCTCACTTCTGATCATGCAAAATCCCACCAACAGAGGAATATTCATACAAAATGACTGTCTTGATTTTTTAATCACAAATACACATGCTTCGATCATGCAAATCGGCCCCAACCGCAGGTGCGTACGCCTGATCACGCATGATCATGCCTGACAACTGGAAACTAGAAAATGAGAGCACATTATAATGACATTTTTATAGTTTCATTCCTTACAAAAAACTTATTGATTCTGTATGAATTTCTCATGGATAATGGAGCATAATCAAGCGTGATTAGGCGTAATTGGGCATGATGATTCCTCATCACGTGGGTACAAAATTCAGATCTGATCACGCCTGATTAGGCTTTAGTCATCAACCCTGATCAGGCGTGAGCAAGTGTGAACAATTTTTTCACGGAATATTATGCGGTGACCTCTCGCTAAACTAATTTATTTTCACCTAAGTGCAAACACTGACTCCTCCAGCTGCGCCTGAATCTGTGAATGAAGAGGCAAAAAGTGAACTATATCTTGCATTACAACGTTATTGTTCAAGATGTCATACTTAATTTGATTCGTTGCTATACACAGACTGCTCACATTGAATTTTCAATTTTATCAATGTCTAAGTTTCCACACCAAGAAAAAAAGTTGTAAAATTTACATCTTGTGAAGTCAATATTTGGATGATTTAGAAAAATAGTTCGAGCTACCACAATTTTAGCCAATTTTACAGTGGTGAATGTAAAATTCACATCAGCTGTAGTATATCTCACATTAGTTGTTGTGGAATCAACTAAAATTGTGGTAGTTCGAACTATTTTTGGAATCGTCCAAATATTGAATTCGCAAGATGTAAGTTTTGCAACTTCTTCTTTCTCAGTGTAGAATATCAAATCCATAGTGTGCATTGAAATCTTTCACGTCTTATGGATAAAAATTCACCAGCAACTCAATTTCCATCTGATGTTGATGAATTTTCTTTTCAAACACCCCGGAAGAGTCCTACTTTCACGTATCCCCGCAACATTTTTGTTTACGGCGATCTATATTTTATAGAATTCGATAAAATCTTGATAAATTTTTGATGAACAAATATCGACACTGACTAACTGCCGACTCTCTAAGACTTGTTTTCCAACTTTGATGCAAATTCCTCTCACGATAAAGAGAGTATTACAAAAATGGTACGATAATACAATAACTTGGAACCGTTTGCGACAAAATTCAACAACATTGGATTAGAATTGAGTCGAAAGCGGATTTCTGTCCATAAATGCACCGAAATTTCTCACTGTGCATCCCATATATGATCAAAGATTCAATCATTTCCCTAATCATACAAAATGTTTCCAACTATGTACACCATTTTTTCAAACATAATGTTCAAGCAAAATACTCTAAGAGGATACAACCCTCCAAAGCGGTTCACGTGAAGGTTAGATTTACACCGGAACTTTCATCCTGCGGTGATTTATATTCAAAGCCAAAAAGGGTGGCAAGAAGATACCTCGTATTTCTACAGAATTAAAGAGGGGATAATATATGTATCGATTGAAACATTTCCATTGAAATTTTTGATGAAGAAAATGGTTATATGAAACGTTGAATGGCTTCTACATCGAATATAACGTTGCTAGTGTAACGTTATTGACATATTGAATTCATGTCGTATGAAACCAATTGGACTAAATAGAGTGACTAATTTTGAGCATCTCATTCGGGATCTCATTATTATCAGACACTCACGTATTTCATCGAATAAAAGAATATTTTTTAGGCTTTTGATCATATTGATATTTTCATATTCTCAAGCTTTCAGATGCCACGAAAATCAGAATATTTTTATCGGGAAATTCAGGTGTATAATATGTATAATAAACATACATAATGAAAGTTTGAATTACCTTTGATTGTTTGTTCCAACTGTTTTCAAGGTGTATATGCACTGCGAGAAAGGGTCTATTCAAATATTTGACAGCTAGAAAATTTAGTCACTCTAAATTCAAATTTAATTGTGTCAGCTCAACTTTATTTGTCACAATTAAATTTTTTATTCCCATTGAATGAACCATTTTATTCATATTTCAGACACCTATACTTTTATTCGCCTTTTATTACATTCGAATGGAATTCCAGTTACGAGAATGGACATCCCTGGCGGAAAAGCTTTGTTGAATTTTGTTCACTATTGGCACAGCAATATTTCAATAAAATTCAATAAAAATCCTCAAACTTCAACGAACTTCAATGGAAGGTAACAAGGTTCATCGAAAGTTATTGAATTTTGTGGACAATTGTTGAATTCTACCGAAATTTCGTTGAATAGAATTGAATTCTGCTAGTTTTCAATGGGAACCGAATGTGCCAAAAGTGAAAGAAATTCAACAAAATTCAGCGAAATTTTTCCACCAGGGATCAATGTGTGATATACTATAGCAAAAATTTGAAACTGAGTTCGCGTAAATGAACGTTCAATTCAATTACTAGGAATTGAAAATTTCTTTCGCATTGTGCCTGAAATTTGAAGGAATTTGTAACAATTTACGGGAGATATTAATACAATTTTTGAGATAAATTGATCATACTGATTGAATTGTATACTAAATTAAGTACTTCTAGTGGGGAATATTTTTTTCGACCTCATACTTTACACAAAAAAGTACTCCTCATTAAAAGTACCCACTCCCGGAGTACGAAAATGCCCATCCCTGTACTGAAAAAACTTCCCTTGTGATCATTCGTATTCATTGGAAAAAATGTGATCCGATTCTCCTCGGTCTACTTTGAATTGTTCAGAATTTTGTACAAAATATTGTTACGATAAATTAAAAGATAACAGTCCACAATGATCTCCAAATTCTCAAGTAAACAACGTAAAAAATTATTCACAAGTGACCCAGTTTGTGGAAAAATGTATTTAACTAAGAATTCTATTCTCGTATGATTCCTCAATATCGTCTGTGAGCATGTCTTCTGAATATTTCAATCAACGCTGTGACAATGTTCAATTTAATTGAATATTTAATAATATATAGTCAATATTCGTCAAAGCTTTGTGGGGAAATGTCATGAATTGCTAAAAAAATCATCGTGAAAGGGGAATAAAAAAGCATCGTGAAGGATATCGTGCAACCTTTCAAATCGGATGCGATTGTTTTTACTCAATGTCATTTTTCAGCAAGCTATGGCAAGATAAATGTGTCTTTTCCATTCCCTTCCACTAATTCAAACAATCGCGAGTAGGTAACTGACGGTGACAGAGAAACAAAAACAATCGTTCGATCCAACATTCTTTCAACTTCAAAATTCTGCTTCTTTCACATTTCCACTGTCGCATTACGTGGAGCTTTTGAATTCTGCAGTGATAAATCAGTTTTCCGAACAAAAAATCCACTGACTTTGAAATTATCAAATTCCTAATTGAATACCAAGATCGATTGTGGTTTTGTTACAACACCTTTTCTCCATTAAATTTTCAAACAATCTCCGTTGCAATATAGACCGATTGAATGGACTTCGCCGTCAAAGCGTTTTCAATTATGGAGCGATTGCTTTCGGCTGATTCTTTTATGATTTTGTTCAGAACAGACAATTTTTAACTTTCTTCATGACGAGGTTCTATGCAATGAATTTCCATTACTTATTCAAAAATATTTTTGACACATATATTTTCTAGAATCTCAACCCCAATTCTTTTTGTAAAGAATAAACACTCTATGATTTATAGAAATTTCCAAGAAATTTTCCCACGTTGAATTTAACTCGATTCAAATTATCGTCCAAATAATTGTTCCAAGAGGGACCAAGTGGGACCACTTTGATAATTTGAAACATCATGATGCTTTGGAATTCGATCATTGCACTGTGCCGGATCAATTCACACAAATATATGACAAAGACTCGTATTCGAAGCATGCAGGATACTTCTCAGCTCATATCACGGATCCATTTCTATTTCGAATAAACAAAGAAAAAGATTCTTGATTAGTCAATCGTGTTGGAAGTAAGTGCTATTCAAGTACATGAAGAACAAAATCTCCGTTTCAAGCTGTGAATATTTCATTCCAAATTTGTCAGTATATGACATGGACTGCTGTAATTTTCTAGAATATTAGGTATATGACTTAGGTTTTGACTTCTTTTCACAAACAACATTTTACAGGGTGGCGCAAAAGTCTGGAAACACCCCCATAACTCTTGAACGGGGCATGATAATTGCATCAAATTTTTTTTTTAATCGGAGGTTTTCTTATCCCAATCGCCGCATTACCCAGAATCAACGGCGTGGACGTGGCGGGAACCTGATTCCTTGTGTGTGTGTGTGTGAGGAGGTGAGTATGGGTGCAGGTGGGTGTCGGTGTGTGTGGTTGTGTGTGGGATTGTGTGTGTGTGAGGGTGGGTGGGTGGTTCGGTCGTATGGGCCTGTGCAACCCACACACAACCACCCATACCCACACACACTGACGCCCACATACATGCACGTACACACACACCCACAATCACACACAACCACCCACACACACCTACTCACACACACACACACACACTCAAGGAATCAGATTCCCGACACGTCCACGCCGTTGATTCTGGGTAATGCCAAGATTGGGATAGAAATCACCTCCGATTCGAAAAAAATTTGATCCAATTATCATGCCCCGTTAAATTAATTATGATAACTCAGCGGAAAATGATCCGATTTCGGAAAACAAAAAGCCGCTGGATTTGGATTGGAAAACCCTATTGAATGACGTATCACAAGCCCTCCCGTCTCCTTCGAGATTTTGATTCCCCTTTCCCTCTCATCGTCCCCTACAGGGCTGGGAAACTCAAAGTCCCCCGTTGAGATAGCCCTTGACCCTTCTTTCAATTCAAAAGGAATTTGATCCAATTATCATGCCCCGTTCAAAAGTTATGGGGGTGTTTCCAGACTTTTGCGCCACCCTGTATATCATAAAATACATAAACACCAGAGCAATCCTCGAAATATCGTTCATTGTTTCCAATGACCTCGCACCATCAATCGGACAGCATATACAAATACCATTGCGAAAACAACTTACCCGCTTTGAGCCGATGAAGTCATCTACGAATTTTCGTACGTCGTCCAGAGTTTGGAAGCGGTTATCCTTCAAGACATACTGCATGAACCGGAAGAGATAATAATCAGATGGAGCTAAGTCCGGTGAATATGCCGCGTGGGGGAGAAGTTCCCAGCCCAAATTGAAAATTGTTTGCTGAGTCGCGGGAGCAAGATGAGGTTGAGCGTTATCATGGAGCAACATAACTTTTGATTTCCTTGCCCAGTAAATGGCCTCTTTTCCTCAAAGATGTCGTGCAATTTGTTTAATTGTTGGATGTAGCGTTCTGCAGTCACTGTTTGACATTACACCCCTTTATATCCCACCAGATGCAGAGGAGAACCCATACAACCCACAAATATCTATTCGATGTCCATTGGATACGCAGGATATTTGCCGTCAAATGGATGACGTCTGATGGATACCATATCCAAGTGTGCTGTATGGGAACCTCCGTTAAGTCGATACTTTGTTGGGGAGTGGATGTCAACGCTTGTCTGGGATCGACCTATGCCTTTTTGCGTTTGGGATTAGCGAAAAGAATATATATTTCATCTCCCATCACAACTTTACACGAAAAATTCTGCTTGGCGAGCGGCGAGAGGCACGTGGTCATTCGTTGACCAAGGTTCTGTTCAGTCAATTCACGTGGCACCCATCTTCCTACCTTTTGTATTTTTTCCATCGCGTGTAATCGTTTGAAGATGACTGCTTGAGTAACTCCTAACTGAGTTGCAAGCTGTTTTTAGGTTTGCGTTGAGTCTTCGTCGAGTAATTTTTGCAATTTAACCTCTTCAAATTTCGGAAGCTGTCCAGGACGTTTCCGATCGCCGAGATCGAAATAACTCTTTGCGATTCGTTTATACCAATATTTACACGTACCATAAGACACAGCATCATCACCAAGAGAAGAATAAATCGAATTGCATGCTTCAATGGCTTCGGTCGCCATCATATATACTATTGTTTGGTGAGTTCATGTATCTCTTGCAGGTATGATATATAGTGTATAAGAAACTTTGAGGTTAACTCTTCAAAACCGCAAATGAGGATGGGAATATTTGAATTTCGAATAATAATTCCTGCTTGATGCAAAAAAAGTCGAAAATTAAGTTATACACCTAACATATTTACACAGCATGAAATGTTTTTCCTCAAATTATTAATTTCTCTCATGAATAAAATTGTTTATAACAAGTTTGGTTCTGTAACTTTTATATTATTGAAGTTATCTCAGATTCACGAGATATCAAGCATATTAAAATTCCCAGAGGAATATATATGTCTCGAAGGATTCTACTAACAGAAATAACTCCAAGAGAACAACATTACAAAAAATAAACATGAACATATCTCTACGAGACATGCGATGGATGCAATCCGAATTCCAGTGGCAAAAAATTTTCAGAATATTATATGGAGTCAAATACGACACCGCGAACTTGGAATAAGAAGTTGATAAAATGTAAAGAATGTTCCATACACGGGGCTAGAATAATATTTTCGAATATGAGTACCAAATATCGAGATATTGAAACATGTAGTAACCAATAGGAAAAAATGTCCTCTTGTCGTCTTTAAATTATCTGACAAAGGCATCTACTAATTATTTTCTATTTGATTCTCTTGTTGTTGAAGAATTTGGAGAGAGGACAATTATTTTGAATTCAAGTTATCCCTTGGAGAACAAAAGTCACAAAGAACGAACGATTCGTAGCAATCCACTGCACGGGGAAAAAGGAATAGTTGCAGCAACTACTCAAATAGTCGATTTTCGACCATCTACTTGAATAGTTGCTGCAACTACTTAGTAGTCAGGACAAGTATCACGTTAGCTGTTTCGACTAACTGAAATACTTTCTAAGCTGCCAGGTATTTACGTTAGTTGGTGCAACTATCGAGTGAGTTGAGGCAGCTAACGTGATACTTGTCCTGACTCGAAAATCGACTATTCAAGTAGTTGCTGCAACCATTCTTTTTTCTCCGTGTGCATTGGGAAAAAAGCAGCCAGATTAGTGTTGATGACTAAGGTTTTTCATTTTCATGCTGGTCTAACATGAGTAGTATTGTTGAATCGATATTGATTATAAATTGCTACTCGTTGAATTTACCAATGTAGCTTCGATGGTTGTACCTGGAAAAAGTTTAGTCAAAGTACTGGAAAAAAAATAAACGACCTTCTGCAATTTGTCAGAGGAATTCGATAACAACTATTGAAAAATAGGATTTCAGAAATGATGATATAATAGCCTTGCTAACCAAATAATCCCATTGTATCTATAATTCATCTTCAATTAAATTGAAGCACTTCACGCACGAAGCTGATGTCAATGAAAATATTTATCACGAATTAATTTTCAAGAGTTGTAATTTCCCATGTGGAAATTGCTGGAATCGACAAATGGCCTGGTACTGGCGAGTTTATGTTTGCCAAACTTTGGTGGGAACAATTGGTTGTATCCAGAGTCATTATTATTTCCCAATCGGTACGACCTATTCGACGAATTTCAAACGATATTGATTAGAGGAAACAGGTAATCTTGAGCCAGTATCAAATTGAAACTGTTTGGACAAGGTTGGAATGCCGCAATTTTACCATAGTCGGCGCAGCGCATAGGAAAGAGCAGTAATAACACGGTTGTGAATGCTGTACAGGCTCTCATGTAAAATGATGTTATCATGCCGACTTCTTGCCAGTTTTGATAGCTTTGGTAGCTTCAAATTTTGTCAGCACTGGCAATTCTGGTAGCAGTACTAATTCAGTGTCGGCTCGTGTTTCCCTTTTCCCATGGGTTATTTAATTTTTTCATTAAATTTTGTATGTTGAAAACCACTCTAACGAACCAATTTATACTTGATCTACCGAAGTGGTGATTCAAATGATCATTTCGAGTCACAATTGACGATGTTGAAAACAATTGATATAACAAAGCTTCATCAATTTACAACATACAAAATTACTCTGGGATGCCAGAATATTGTACTCCACCGAATTCTCTTCGGAATATCCTTCCATTCAATGAGAATATACACAAATGAATGGTTGATTGGATCATGCAGGGTAATTGACACATTCACAGTTTCAAGATCAGAAATATGTGTGATGAAAAACGAAATGAGAAATACGTTATGAAGTTGATGAACAGCGCCAATTTGAATCAATTAGAAGTAGTGACCTCCCCGTAGATGATTGCGGGTCTTCCAGGGGGATATTCATGATACCTGTCCTTGATATCCTTTTTATCCATCCCTGGGGGTATCTGCTTCCTTTACGTGGTGGGGAGGATAAGTATCTCAGAGTTGGATCTTTTTTTTGAGTGGAATAAACTACTCAAGAGAAAGAATACAAACTGAGAGAAACGAAATCATCCTAATGCCAGAAACATCGGCAAAATTGAACGGAAGGAAAGTAAGGGGAAACTACCTTCCTTGACATGTTTCAATACTTCCCGAGGAAATGAAACCTTTTTCCTAACCTGGAATATTATGTAACAAAAACAAACAAACAAATTAATGAATACATGATGGCGCTCTCTCGGGTAAAATATTCCGGAGGTAAACTAGTCTCCCGTCCGGATCTCCGGGTGGAGGCTGCTCGAGGAAGCTTCATCAGCAAGGAACGACGTTTGGCGGATAATAGACAGGGGTGGAGGGTTCCATCAAACCAGTCGTAAGACTAATTACTTCATGATGATGATGAGAAGTAGTGAACGAATTGTTTTGACCCATGTGTGTATGGATCAATAGCCCAATGATGGACCAAACCTGGCACAATACTTGCCATGACTTGTCTTGAACAATTTACCAAACTCGGCCCAGGCTTGGGAATAATACGATCAGGACAAGCTTGGGCTAGTGGTTTTGCCAGGCCCGGTCTAATTCATTTACCAAGCATCAACCAATGCTTCTTTGATCGCAGATATGGATGGAAAAAGTAATTGATTGAGTTCATGACTTTCTCCCTCAGAATACCGTACATGAATTATTTTGAAACATGAATTATCCAAGAACGTTCTTCAAAATCAATTGATCTCCGTGTATGATTACATTTAAATCCTATCCTATTACCATTAGTTGGAGTTCTATCCTTACTTAGATTGATCAAATCTAGCTTGGTGTGTACACTTAGTGTGTAGGATCAATTATGGCTAGAAGATCGGTCATCCCCAAGTCTTCAGCCATTGTAAATTCAAAATTCAGTCAATATTTATAAACATTGTTGCCACTCATGCAGGCAATATTGGCACAATTGTTCTCAACGAATGCTCGATTTTTACACTTGTGCCAAGCTTGTACCAAATGTGGTGACCATTTCAAAAATATCAACAAATGTACCATGACTGACTATCCATTGGGAACAACGGGACAATCATGGAACAATATTGGGCCAATTGTTCTTCACGGAACAGTTGTTTGTTTCTGACACATATGCCAACCTTGGGACAAACTTGGATTTTTTTCAGTCTTGGCAATACCTGCATGGGGAGTAGTGACTGCTTAGTTCCCCACTTCAGTCTCATTCCCCACTGGAAATTCAGTCACATTTGGTCGGTTCAACCCGATTGAATTCTTGACTGGGTTTGAGTTTCCGATTTATTCGTCAACAGAATTGTTGTTCACTCATATGATCACAATTGACCCCAATATCGTTCTGGAATGATAATAGTTTGAATGATTCATCCCAACCTGAGGTTTTTCTTGAACGAGGAGATAATTGGACCTGAGAATGGATTTTCGAAACCCATGACGAAAGTTGTCCAATCCAATTGAAGAATGCCGATACATTTTTTTATCGTCCATTTGATGTTTTCCAATTGAAAGTCCTTGATAAATTGAAAGAAGAAAATTTCAAACCAAGGGAATGTGGAATTAGTCGAGACCAATTCAATATTCTTTTGATCCAAGAACACTTTCTTCGAACAAAGAAAACATTTTCTCATTTCTAAGTTCCACAGCGTGATACGAAGAGAATTTTCTCATATTAATACATCTTTTCGAAATAATAATAATAAAAGAGAATGTTTTCTTAGAACAAGGAAATATGTTTTTGAAGATATCCAGAGTAAAATTCTTCCATGTGTTCACCGTTCTCTTACTTCTCTCGACTCCCTTACTGGGTTATATTTAAATGGGAAACAAAATCAACCTAACTAATAGGAACAATTATGAAATTGGGGTTACATGATTCGAATACAGTATTAATTTTCATATCTAAACTGCAGACAGAGGGGGTCAATGGGAGGATGAGATAAAACATCAGACATTACAGTTTTTATCATCCTATTTCATTATAAAACGTATTAGTGACCAACATAAATGTCATGTTGAGCGTTACATTTTATTTATGGTTTCGTTAACATCGTTGGTATGCGAATGTTCAAAGGATTGTATGTACGTGTCCATGTGAATACACACGGATTGTGCTTGTCGTAAACCTCGTGCCATGCTGATGCTAGCAACTATCATTAGGCCAAAAGAATTCAGCCGCATATGTGCGTTGCTGTTCCCACTGCTGGTGCTAGTGCTGCTGTTGCCGCGTCAGCACGTTTGCAGCATCTGGCATCTGGATCGTAAATGCTTGGTTTCATACGTATAACGGGACACACGCTAGCAACATTAGGCTCTTTGTGAAATTATATGCTTTCTCATTTTCTGCACTCCAGTCGATTTTCAGGATAGATTACTGCACTAGGTATGTACCATTCACCTACGAATGAAGACAGAACTTTGACCGAATATCACTGAGATTCACTTTTATGCATGGTATTTTACTTTCACATTTTATATTTTCATATATTTTTGTTCATAGAGGAGCAAATATCATGAATATTCTTGTTGATATGCAGAAAATTGGAGGAGAGTTTTGTGTGAAACTTTTCATATTTTGTAGATTTATTCTGATTGATGGATGAGATGGGGATGATTTTTCATGTGCGATGTAGATCACAATCTATTTTGGAAAAAATAATTTTGGTCTCAACTTTGATATCTTGATCATGATTCACATTGAGGAAAGAAACCACTCTTGAAGGCTGATTTTTGAATAAATATTTTCGGAAGGAAAGAACCCACATAGCTTTCTTCGTATACAAGATATCTTCAGACATTATTAAAAATAATGCTAGTGTTGTGCATATCTTCTAACAGATATTTTCAAGAACATTTTCAGAGACTTTCTAGAAGGCTTTGGAAGGTATCTCCCAAGATATCTTTTCGCGTTTCTCAAGACTTCTTGCATTGTTTCTAATGATTCTTGAAGATAACTTTCAGGAGAATGATTAGAATTAATTCTAACTGTGAGATCATTGTATTCATATTTCAAATAAAATCTCAGAATTTTATCAAGCATTTTTCATCGAAAATTCCGAAGTTATGAGCCGCTGTTCATCCACGTCCGTCTTCAATCCGAGTGCAACATAACTTTACGAATTATTGACTCAATTTCACGAACCATAGTCATAATTATTCGTCATTGATTAATTTTGGAAGAATATTACAATAATTCTGAACACATTTCTTCCCAATGAAATAACGAGGAAAAAGAATGTGAGAATTCGAAATTGTTCTTCAAACGCATTTCAATGTTTAGTATATTTGGCTAGAAGTTGGTTTGATTAATAATAAAGAACAATTGAAAGGATGTGGAAGAAATTTTGTAATGAGAACAAATAATAGTCCAAATCATGTAAAAATATTCTACCTATTGTTCTTTATAATCACGTGTTTCTCGGAAGAATTCATTCGAATAAAACATATAATTGAAAAATCACGAGTAAAAAATTCTGTAAACAAAACCTAAAAGCTGATCCCATACAAAATGACTTTATATCATGCCATTTTTGACGAATGCAGTCCTTTCACGGGAGAAGATCCGAGAGATACAAACAAAATTACATAGTTATATCACTTGATGTCTCAAATAAAGCTCTGAATACTTCACGAACACAATGAGGGAATAGTACAATTTTTCCCAGCGGGACATCTTTCTGTAATTCTGCCCTGAGTTCTCGAGAAGTTTGTGGGCTGTATATTCTGTACGACTGAAGTTTCAATCGTTTTTTAACCGTAAACGACATTGGAATCATTGGAGAAAGTTTTGATTGTGAAAGGTATTGTAGAATAAAAAGAAAAAAAGCTCGATTCCTTTTCCGAATGGTTTTTGTTTTCAATCAATAACTCCTTTGAACTAAAGTTTTCATGAACATTTTTTCATTACATCTGCTTGGAAGACAATTTGAACTTCAATATTAAAATATGAAAGAAAAATTATGTTGAAGGTTGATGATTTTTTGTTTTGTACTTTTGTATCTTTTATGTTCGGAATTTTTAGGAATTCATCATTTAGAGAACGCGAAATTCACATTGCGACTGTTGGCACGAGTGTACTATACCGATGATGAATTACTGAGTGAAAAAAATATCTCGACCCATAACTCTGTGTATCATACTATGTATAACTGTGTACAATTGTATGACTGTATATCGATTCCACTCAAGAAGGCGACGGTTGAAATGTTCGAAAAGTGAAGCGAGAGATAGATTGGTTCGATTTTTATGGCAAGTCCTGAGAATTGGCTTCGAATCGGGATGATCCCTGGTGAAAATTTTATCAGACATTCTCATCTTATGAAGAGTTAATCTACTCAAAAGAGAATATACTATGGTTAATTTTTAGATATTTGCTATTTGATAACCAAAACAGTATTCATTCTATGTCAATCAACTCTTCCACATATTTTCTTCTTCAAATTACAAATCTCATAATGAAAGCCTTCTTTTTACACTCATACGCAATATTGTAATCAAACGAAATGTATGTCACGCAAAGGTGTAATGAAAGACCAATCAGGTGAAAATGTTCAGGGCCTTGTAAGTTGACTTGATTAGGCAAAGTATCGATAAATTGGAAAGAAGTGTCTGGAGTCGATTTTGTTGTAATTAAGTATTTCATGTCAAGAATATGTGGAGGCCCGATATGACTTTGATTATATTACCTGGTGCCACTTTGTTGTAGCTAGAGATATCCAAATCTGAGGCAAATTTATCAGACCTTCATCAAGACTAGATCCAACACCCTTATCATAGTTTCCGCTGAAAAATTCATATTTTGTGTTAAGATTACGTCTCAGATCCCAGTGAGACACAAATCTTCTCTCCCGCTCACACATATGTTGTTAGAAAAACCACATCTTTTCTTCAGGCAAGTTCACGTACAGAGGTTTGATTTTGTAATTATGTTGCACTTGAATTAGACCAGCGTCGAAGGCAACTTCATCTCCCTGGCTTCCCTAACAGCACTGCGAGGTTTTTAAAACGTTACAACAACGTTGGGACGTTTTTAAAACATTCTCAGAACGTTTTCAAAACGTCCAGGGACCTTGGTGCTGTTAGGGTTGTTTGTAATCGGATACACACTTCCTCACTGTATTATCTGTTTTCACGAGGAATCAAGCAAATTTCCAGCCGGTGGAGTTATCGTGGCATTTTGAAATGTACATTGAGCGCGCAAAAAAATGTATACTTCATTTTTGTTCAGATGCATTATACACGGAAGAGATAGAATAGTTGCAGCAACTACTGGCATAGTCAGAGTTTCAGTAAGGAGGATTTCTGCAAGGGTCTAAACCATCACACGTTGGATGTAGCGAGGAACCTGGATTTTTTCACGACCGTTTACGGAGTAAAAGGAGCATTGAAGAGTGCCTTTGACCCTGGCAGACAACAACACGAAGTGACCATAATGGTGGCGAACATACCGGACCTAAACATAGCTATCTTTGATTCACCCCAAGATGAGGCTGTCGGATTGTTGAAAACAGGAAGGTTCTCAATTCGATTCACTAGTGCTTGACTGAGGAAGCGACCCGTTGTACCACCCACGTACTATTGATGCTTTGGGTATGCGCATGCATGGCGATGATGTACAAAAACAAACCGCTCTAAGGCATGCTTAGAATGCCGGCCGGAAATTCAGTCACATTTGATCGGGTTAACCCGATTGGATTTCTAGTCAGGATGTGACGGGAATGAACACTTCCACACGAGATGTCAGCAACCTCTATGATGCTCCCTGTGTTAGAATGCAGGAGAGAGCGGTATTAAAGACCAGACACGTGGACGGCTCCAGAAAATACCTCGTTTCTGGTAAGGTTCCACAGGTGACCATGAGGATTATGACACGGGCGGGAATAATTTTCTCATCTTACACGTTCTTATGAAAGCATGGAAGAGCTGAATGAGTAACCGTTACGAAGTAATGTGGAGAATGATTCTTGGGAAGAATCATGCTTGGTACACCGAAAAAAATAATTAGTTACCCTTACTCCAAATGAGTTCCAGCAACTAGATACAGTTGTTGATATTTGGATAACTAAAACGGGCGTTGGCTCAACTGAATTCAAATTTAATTTCTCTGATTTTAGTTGCTGTTGATAATTTGAAGTTCTCTTTACTACAGCTTTCATTACCGGCTTCTATTCTTTTATTATTCGGAACTAATTTTCACAACTACCTTCGGTTCATTCGGTCAAATAAATTATTTTTTTCGGTATGCAGAGGTGACTTTAGTGGGTACGCAAGTTAGCCTTACATACCGGGGACACTGAGAGAAAAACATAGTGAAATTCACTATGTTTTTACTATTTTTCTGAGTTGTGAAAGAACTAAACTATGAAAAATAGTAGAAGTTGTTAGTTCGATAGATCATGAACGTTCGTAAGAAATACCATATTCTTCCACCAAGTATTGATTGTAGAATGAACTATTCAGTCTTACCCATCGAGAAGGGAAAATTTTTTACTATTTTTTGGTAGTAAAATCAACTACTGCCTCCATACTACGAAGAGTAAGAGCACAAAAGATCCTTGATATTGAACATGAGTCAGATTACCTATTTTTTTTACTATTCAGTGTAGTTGAAAAAAATATCAGGATAAATAGGAAAAAAGAATCCCCTCCACGAGAATTGAACACAGGACGTTGGGGCTGAACGCCAAGATTCTATCACTCAAGCCACCGCCGTCCACTTGAGTAGATGGATCTTCTTTGTGCATATCAACTCGCGTTCATTCTTCAAACTTGAATATCTCGAAAACTGAGACACACAAGGATGAAAGCCTAAGATACACGTATAGCTTGATTCCATCAATAATTTCAATAGTCTCGGATTTCTCCTACGTAATTGAACTTTCTGTATCAACTCATTCAAGTTCACTTATATGAAGTTAGTTGTTCTGCTCAATATATTTTTTACTGATCAAAATTGTAAAGCTTACTATAAGCATTCGTAAATTAACCTATAAATAGATGGTAGATATTACGCGAAATCTTATATTTTGGAAAGCAGTCATGTTGACTAAGCGAATTTTTGTGGGCTAATTAAAAATAAGTAATCTGAACTGTGAATAGGAATAGGTTCTTGGAGTTGATTTTACTATTCAAGGATATTAGAAAGTTTTACTCAGAAATAAGTTCCAACTACCTTTATTTTCTTCACAAATTTTTGTAGTATTTTTAACGATTTTGAATTAGTTACTTTCACTTTATGATCATGCAAATATACTAATGCATCAGTGACTGTACCTAATATCCGTTTTACTGATCAAAATAGTACAATTTACAGTGGACTTTTCTCTCAGTGAACTAATCTGAACTGTGAATAGGAATAGGTTTTCTATTCTATTCTATTCCACTCTATCTAGAGTTCCTATCGCTATTCCTTTTTCCCCGTGCTATATCCATTTTCGCATCTGGTCTTCGATCGTTGAAAGTTATTGAGAATCCTCAATAAATACTTGGATCAATCTTGCATATTAGTCGATAGGGAATTCTACAAATCGATTCTACCATTCTCTTCATTCTGTTCGCCAATCACGGAGTACTGAGAAATATTGCATCACATCAAAAATTCGATATCGGAATGAATTTCATTCCATCCTGCATGGAATGACTCTGAAATATTTGTTCGTCAGTTTATTTTTTCACAATATTAGCAAATTGTTCGATAAATGTGGAATCTGATAGATATGAGTTGATACAATGGAAGCGTGTCACAAAGGTCCTGGTAGGGGCCACAGTGAAATTCAGGATTTTTGTATTTATCACTGAAAGTCTCCTGCGATATCCAATGGATTTCAACAATCAGACATTTTTTCTGTTCATCTGGTCGAGTATCAGCGGATAAATTGAACGATAAAATCCAAGTGAGGTACATATTGTTTTTGAAAAACGGAAAATTTCGAAGACTCGCAATTGATCTATGATGAATATTTGACGGATTATCAAACGGATGTAAACGATCGAATAACAAAAAGTGGAATTTCAGTTCGTTCGTGAAATATTGGTTTGCAAAAATATTGTGTTTCTCGGAAGTTCACGGGAGTGATTTCCACCATGTGAAATAATTGGACAGTGAACGACTGCGAAAAAAATACTATTTTGTATTCGAAACGTTTCACAAGTACGTTTTGCAATACGAATTCACTTGGTACGATTTTCTTATAAATTTCACAAATTAAATACGAGTATGAGAATATACTTTGAGAATAATTGCAGCACAAAAATTCAAAGAAAAATGTATATGAAAAAAACATATTTGGAGGAGAAAACCTGCTTCGATTGAATGTTCATACGTTTTACTACACAAATTCTATACCATAAACTGAAACAAATGATGGATCTTATAACGATACTGTATGATATTGAAAAAAAAGCAAAACACGAATGCATTGCTATGACAACGAGAATGTAGTTCATTTGGATGTTGGAGAGATTAGTATCGTTATATTAACTGTATATCCTTGTCGCAGCAATGCGTCCGATCTTTCTTTCGAAAAGTTGTCAGAAGCATACAGCATCTGTATATAAGAACTATAATTTTTTTCTGATGTATTTTATGACTGAGCAACATCAAAACATCTAGCAAAGGTAACATTCCCTTCAATGTTCTCTTTATATCCTAATCGCAATTGGAACGATGTTGGTTATTCCATCATCCTACACTGATGTAACGTCCGTTCCCTTGGTAACCTCAAGTTTCGTTTGAGTCGATCCTCATTATATCAAGATCCAACGAGAATCTGAATCTCTGTTACACGTTGATATCAACCCAATTAAAATATACATTGAGTTCAAGCAAATTGAAAACCACGATGAAATGGTAATTCTTTCGTGAAAATTGGAACATGATAATCTGCTTGTTAATATTTCCAACTCAGAGGTTGGGTTATGCAAGAATCACATCAAGGAATGTGAAATTTGAAATAGGAATTCGATTAAAATGAAACACGTAAAGAGAATTAATCTTCCCTGCACTGCATCAATCGATGTGATGAAATCATTCTCTGTAAAGATGAATACGATTAATATCATCGCCTTCTCCTCGCAATAAAGTATACGCAGCATTTTCGTTCCCCACAAAAATTCCCAAGAGGAAGAGATTATGCTCCTGAATTTTATCACCTGCCGATTCAATTCTTCTACGTCGAAAGATCGAAGAAGAAGACATCGGCACAAGTTTTAGGTGTTACACCCTTGTAACTCGAGCAGAGAAAATGGAAAGAAACATTAAGAGCCCTGCAGGGATTTGGAATGCATTCGATTCTTCCAGACGTCTGACCTAGATGGAATTTCTCTCTTCAACACCCCGAATAAAGCATATATAGTCGTTTCAGTCAGCTATTCGATTCCATAGTATGCAATTCTTGGTACAGATGTGATCGTCAAAATCAACGGCGTGACTAAATTACTTTCATGACATCAATAACATTCTCATACGAGTGAAAAGAATCTTCGGAATAAGTTCGAAGCGACTTGGAGAGAATTTCGTCACAGTTCGTTTTGTACAAATTCTCATACTCTAGGATATCGAAGAGAAGTTACGTATCGAATTTATGACGGGCTTGATATCGTTCCAAGTGCTAACTTTTCAGAACTCATACGTTCAGGACTTGACGAAATGAAAGTGATTTCGCAAAATCAATTTTTTAGTGTTTCGCTCTCCTTTGAAAAGATGATGGAAAAGGTTTTGATCTCCACTTCGAAGAGATACCAGAATCTCATTGGTGGGGTATACTCAGTGTCTTGAATTTTCTCATGCTCACTCATTTTTTCACAAATTTGCACGGATTGTAAAGAATGTACATTCAGTCATTTATCATCATCCTCGCAAATATGGTTCATTAACTAACAACAAACCTTTATTTCTGCAACGAATCTCTCTTGTTCATTATAAACGGAATATAACAAATAACGTTTTTTAACTATAAATGAACTCTTCTCTCGGTGAATTCAACTATTTCCACAGTTGTCCGCGCATTGAGAATCTTGAAACGTCGGAACAAAATGAGTTTCCTGTCATTTTTCATAAAATTCCACATAAATTAGAACTGGAATGTGATTTTGTATACGTGGAGCTCATTAACTTGAAGAACGCATTCCAAGCGGACAATATTCAACTGCTTTTTTCATCCATTACCCTTATACTCCTCTTCTTAATAACAAGATTCTTTGTCTCATGGTGACATAATACATCCTTTTTTAGAGGCAATCACTTTTTTTTAATCACAAAAAAAGGACGTAATAAACGCCCGAGATGAAAATATTCTTCTCTCACCAGGATTAAAACTTTGAATATTCAAAAGCATTAATAACATTAATATACAGAACTCACGAGTTAATTGTTTTAAACAATTATTGATTCCAAATCTTGTCTGTTTATAATCGATTCATCGAGTATAAAGATAAGGGAAAAGTTCTTTTGTTTCCTAAAACAATGAATCTGAGTTTTCTCGGAAGAAGAAGTCGATTCATATCATTAAGCGTTCATGATTTGTTTCTCAGGAACAGCAGTTCATGTCAAGTAAAGTGAGAATTTATACCACAGGTGAACAATTTGGATTTGTTAGAAAGTGAAGGTACCTCGTATGTCTGGTGATGGAAATTACCCTGCAACTGTTTCAGATGGATTGCTATGGGAGCTGTATATCGCTTCTGGAAGGATGCCAACATTTAACGACGCAAGTTCAGAAAAATAATGTGAAAACTGTTGCAGGTTATTTTTATCAATTTGTCCACGTATTTATAAGGTGTATTCCAAATTGAAGTAGAATCACACACGGTACTCAAGTATACGGTACAATATTTGACCTTTTCCTCATCCGTTCTGAAACAAATGTATATGATATTGATGTTCTATTATTGTAGTTCATTTCTTATTCAGTTTTCCTACAATACCCCTGAATCCCTCGTTCATTTTTGCATCTCGGACACATCTTATTCCGAAAACCATAAATTATACTTCTTGATACAAGAAACTGCTCTAAAATCCCGTTCTTCTTTTTCCACTCTTCTTCGTTTCTCATTGCGTCTTAGAATATATCCATTTTCATTTCTCATCTTTGCACACCAATGATTCAACAAATTAATCACACCCAACTGCATAGTTTTTCCTGTATCCTATACACTCGTCTGCCCCTTGCGACCCGTGGGAAGTTTCCTGGAGGGAAAGAGAGAAACGACGCACCAAGTTTTCAGAAAGAGAAGAAGAAAGTATTGCAAAAAAAGGGAAGAGAAAGTCGGAAGTGGATAAAAGGCAAAGTGGAATCGTGTCGCCTCGGTGAGTCACACATCAATGAGTTTTCGAGAGAGAGAGAAGAAAGAGTGTATGCAGCGTATACGCGGACAGGGAAGAATTTACCACGAAAGTTTTTAGAACCAAAGGAACGACCACTCACCAGTGAACCAAAAGCATTCGTTCAACCCATCGTACGGTGCTACTACTAAGCGATCGATCGATTCAGAAGCTGTGTCTCAAGTAGCTCTACATCAAGGTCGGCACAGTAAAAAGAAGGGCCATAAGTTACAGGGTCGGTTGAGAAGAAAAAAGAATACAAATAGCATTGAAAAAAGACCAAGTCTACCACTCTGAAAGATAAAGAGAATGAAGAATTAGAGGGAAGTATCTTTCTGTACAACTATTCGAATGTTTCGAAATATAAGATATGTGAAAGCATGAAACTGAGGTGCTTTGAGATACGCGCAGCCGGAATTTTGTATTCGTTTTGGAAGGAATTCAAGATGGAATAAAATTAGCCTTCAATTGAAGAACCAATGTACATTATATTCAAACCCATGAGAAAATTCACCACTGGTGGAAGGTTGGCCTCGTCCTGACGAACATCAGCGGAACATTAAGTACATAATGTTTTGATAATTAACGAACCTTACTCCTGATGTCTGGGACAACGATAGTGGAAGATTGTCAACCTTGTCATAGCCAGGAATGGACAGCCTGGGAATACTTTGATATTCCCAGAGTATCTTCACTGAAATATTTACGAGGGAAAAAAAGTACTTTGGGAGTACAAGAAGACTCCCGGACTGTTCATTCGCTATAAACATTGAGACTTACTTTCATCCTGAATATTACTTGTTTTTAAGATGCAGCTAAAATGAGCCCTGTTCCAACTGAAAGTGAGCACCAAAAACAAATGCCGACACAATGGAAACGGTTGAATTTCAGTCAAGTTTCCAAATGAGTCGCAACCACATTCAGGCCGACTTTTCACTACATTTCTGGTCATAATCTTCACGGAGAAAATTTTGTAGTATACATTGCATAAAAAATGTGTTCAATATTAATATGTTCTTGTAAAGTTGGACCATACAGACATTACGAGGAATATTGCGATGATAATGATTTAAATTACGATAGATTATAGTAAAATTGGAAACAAAACAAAGAAAGGTTACAATGTCTCAATCGTAAAAAGGGATGCATGCAAAGCATTTCTGAATAAACGTTCAGTGATTTTAGTCAGAGTGTCAGTATAGTCCAGTGTTACAAAATAATTGTAGTAATCTATACTACAAAATTCTCTCCGTGTTGATTCCAAGTTTTCACGATGGTTGGCCCACACAAAATTTTTGCCATAAAACTCATGTTGGTGCAACCCTAGATCAATGCTGGTACAAACTTACGCAAATGCTGTTTCAACGCAATTTATCTCTGTATTGCCAACACGGGTCTAATAATATTCCTGTTGTCAATCAACAGCTGTTCATTCAATATGAATTCCCTGCGGTTAGCTACTACACTGACAGAAAAACGACCTGGTTGAAACATTCGTGGCCGCAATAACTTGAAATCTGGTTCGATTCTCCAGAAAATGTGATTCCGATGTCCAGAAAAAGTGGTTGAAGCCAAAATTAAAAGATATCTGGTTTTTCTAACCTGAAATATGTAGTGAATTTTTGCTCCAACCACTTTTTCTGGACATCGAAATCACATTTCCTGGTGAATCGAGCCAGATTTCAAGTTATTGCGGCCACGAATGTTTCAACTAGGTCGTTCTTCTGTCAGTGTATGCGTGAATTTAAACTTTGGTATCGGCGTTGATCGGTGCAAAATATAACACAAATCGGAATTAACCTTTAAACTGTAATGTCTAAAAGAATCACACTATTGGTAAACATCGGTCTCACAGACCGCTGATATTATCCACTCAGATTTTGAGCAACTTGAGGTTACAAAAGTATGTTTTTGACTATTTTCGAAGTTATGAAAGATACTACAATAGAAAAATCAGCACACATTTCAATATATTAGGAATATAAAATATATCCTGCTGGAAACTGCTGCCAGATCTGCTCAAAAAATAGTCGTCAGGTATTGAGCGGTTTTTGGGTCTGGAAATCTGCTCAGGAACTGACAAACTTCCAACTTGATTCTCTCCGGAATTGCTGGATCTCAATATTCTGTCAAAACCTATATAGCGAGAAAAATTTGTCAATTTTTGACCAGATATCCCAGTTATAGATTATGAACAGAACCATCCTGAAATTTGCTGTCATTTTTTGACTGGATGTTCGGATTTGGTGATTCCGGACGAAATCGGGTAGAAAGTTTGCAAGTTTGTGGACCGATTTACAGAGATAAAAACCTCTCAAGACCTGAAAAATATTTTGTAAGTAGATCTGACAGCAGTTTCAAGCAGAGTGAGTCATTCATCTTAAAAACTCTGTTTTTTTCAGTTTTCAGTGTGTCATAACACATTATCATTAGTAGTGATCAAAGTAATGATATCAAAATAGGACAGTGAATCGAAATGTAATCTCATTCCAATGAGCCGATAAAATATCAACCCGCACAAACTTGCAAAAAAACTTGAACAAACGGTAAACACCTGTCTGCTAGACCGCTACACTTTGAAAATCCAATCCGTATGGAAACTACTTGATGAATGGCGGAACGCGTGATACAGCATTTGGTTTGGTCATGTGAAATAAGAAGGTACTCATGATTTTAAGCATCTCTTGCGACGATTCATAAATTTATGAACGAATGAAATTCTATTAGCGGTCTATGGGACCGACATTACAGTTTAAAGGTTAACATTCCAGCACGAAATTGATAGATGCATGTGCATTCCAAAAGTGGTTACCAAAGGGAAAATTGCTAACAGTTTGATAGAAAAACAAAATATTCCAATTTCACTGAATTTTTTTTGTATTCAAATCAAATATTTTCTTGAGAGAATATTACGAAGTGGAGAAATATCATATCCCCATTTCACTATTACAGATTTCCATACAAAATAATATGAGGGTTTATATTGAACTTCCAAACCCACGATTATCATATGTATGTATTTTCATTAAGCATTGGTGTATGTACTTGTTGAACATGTCTTTGGATATCTTCTGGTGAGGATTTATTTATTTTTCAAAGCTGCATGTTGATGGAAAATCCACCCCTTTGTATACTGGGAATTTGTGAATTCCAAATGCAGTCTGTAGGTATTACTGGATTGCTGCGTCCCATTCTTCTGTCGCACTTTCCCATGCAATTCTATTCATTTGATCCAAAATCATGTAATCTTCAATAGTTGAACGAAAGAAATTTCATTCCTGTTTCTCCCTCCTTTGTCGAACGATTATGGAAAATTGATAATTTTGCGAGACAAAATAATATGTGGGAGATGTATAACGAAACAGTAAAAAATGTGTGAAGTAATTAACATACAACACATATATAAATAACATATCACAACTTCTCATTCGCAATTCGTATATACTCGTGAATGAGAAACATTGTAATCTTCTTCACAATGAATGGATAGAATGTATATGAATCATGTATAAGGTGTCTCAGAATACACTCCGCGTTTTTGAGGAGGTAACTTCCAAAACAAAGAACACCACAACGCGTTTCCTCTTGACAGAATGTTGGGGGGGCCTTAGTTTTTGAATGATGAACAAAATAAGTTCACAATTGAAGTGACGAGTCAAGTGCTTCCACTTGATTCCTTGAACTCAGCTCTCAAACTGAGCGTTTTACACTGCTGTACCAGAGTGAAAAGTGTGTTTTGATTTCAGCTAAAAGATTATTCCTTCAAAGAATCCAAGTTTATTTTGGGCCAACCTCTTCAAATTTATTCTAGCACATCAATTTTGTCTTCCACTTGCAAATACTCATCAATTGTTCTTTGGTCATCCTCAATCATTGATGATATTAAAAAATGACTGTAATGTTTTTTTATTCCAAAACACCAATCATCACGTTGGTCATGAAAAACAACCACGATTCAATGAGATATTTCTTTGAATTCGACAAAACAGATCATCGTACGATGAGAATTTCTGATGAAATTCATGCGTGATGTTTGTTTTCGATCCATTGATATGAATCAATCACTCATCGCCTGGTTCGCATTAATGCCCGTAATGTTTCACGCACATATGGATTCTCCCACAGAATCCAATCAGCGAATCCCAAACATAAAGCACTAGCGATGCATGGTTCCGAAGCAAGAACCATTGGTATTTGAGTAACATGGGATTAAAACTCGAACAAAAGTTGCACCTTGGTAGAATGACATTCTTGCCCCGTTTTTCTCGTTATTCTCTCCTCTCTCCCTCACCCGCTATGTAAATCGAAGAGGAATTGTAGTTGTAGGAGAAAAAAAAACGTCCATGGCCTGTGGCTACCCCTGTGACAAGGCTCCAAGCCTCGTAAATTACGACTGGCCACGTAGATCCTGCAACGTTTTTTTAGAGATTTTTCACATTCGCAATCGCACGTTTTCATTATATGAATATGAAAAGAATTCACGTTCAGAACGTGGAATAATAAGCACTAGAATCGGGAGATATAAATTCACAGAAAATTCTAAACGAAAAATGGTTATCAATTGAGATCGAGGATGAAAATGAATCTTTGATCCATTCAACAACAGCGCTACGGAATCGTGAGATGCTTTAAAGTGTACCTTCGTGTCTGACGAATTTCTTCCGCAAAAATGACAGGATTCATTATCACTCGCAGTCATCGTGTATGATACAGAAATGAAATTCGTTGGATTGGTTTTTTGTATCGCGATGAATTGATGCAACGAAGGATCAACTGTTCATTATGTAATATGTGGAATTCATATGAATAGGATGTTGAAGCTAAAAACGAAACGAGAATTCTAACGTAAAAAATCTGATGAATCACCGTTATTTCCTGCATTTGATTCTTTGGCAATTCGAAACATCGTTTGAAGAATGTACCGCAAGATTTTGGGTCTTCAACACCTGAAGATTTCGTTAATCGATCATTCATTCGTTTCAATAAACGATTCAAACTTCGGCAACATCATTCGATGATGATTTTTTGGGATAATTGAAATTATCACACGAAGATATTTCAAATCAATACTGCTTCGACGAGAATAAGAATTTTGCTGATAGGAATGAATCTATCCTTCGAGAGGAGGCAAAAGTAACGTAGTTTTTGAATGAATAAAATATATATCTTTGTGCCAAATTCATTCATTTGGATCTAATCAAATAAAAATTTCAAATTAACTTCTACTTTTCAATGTTAGCCCTGTCAATGAAACTGTGCTTTCACATTACTGGATTCAGTTTGGAAAATTCAAATATGTATGTGATTATCAGAATCTTCATTTCTATCCATTGTTTCCTTTTATTTATTCTCATCGATTAATTCCCCACATGGCTCCAACAGAAGAGAATTCCTATGATCCCTCTTGATGTCCTCTGATCTCTCTTTCCAACTTCAGGTCATGTGAAAAGTTGAACATAGATGACTGTTGACACCAGAGAGTCCACTGTATACAAAGTGTCCCATGAAAAAATCGTTCAAGTCTGATCGTGTTCAGGCCTGATCATGGACATGTTTTGACAAAATTCCTCGTGCTCAACACTGACTGTACGTGGTTAGGCTTGACTACGCCTGATTATTCATTTTTTAGCCTCATCGTAATTGAAAAGGCTTCAAGTTTGTACCCACGTGGAAACCCCTGATCAAGCTTGACCACGTGCGATCATGTCAGACAAACCATTCACGCTCTTGATCATGCAAAATCGTCCCAAATGAGGAGCATTCATACAAAATGACTCTGTGTTGATTTTTTCATCACACGGAGAACATATTTCATTGAATATTACAGTGTACCACCGGATCGGGGCGCCATATCGGTTTCTTCAAGGAAAATTACTATGTGATTCTTCAGAATCACGCGAGATCATGCCTGAAAACGAAAAGATGGAAACTGCATGAGCATAATAAGCACAAATGATTAACAATGCATTAGTCTTTTCTAAAATTAGAGGAAATATGATGAAAGAAACTTTTCTTTTTACCAAATTATAAACCTTATTAATTCTGTATGAATTTTCCATGCATGATAGAGCATAATCGAGCGTGATTAGTCCTGATTACGTGGGTACAAAATTGAGGCCTGATCAGGTGTACAATAATTCGCACACCGGATTTAACAGGTGTACTCTGTAGCCAAAATGCAATAATTTCCCGTTTGAGAAACAGGGAATATCTGAAAAGAATTGAATTATTCTATCATTGTTTGTTCTGGAGTTATAGCGATTTGAAATCTCAGTCCATCAAGATTTCAGCAACTTCAAATCATTATAGTCCCAAAACGTCCATCATTTCCCAACTCAGCGAATGATGTCAAACTGAAGTATGTCGCACTCAACGCTTTTAACTTATTTGGATTTGGAAGGAAAATCTAAAAATGCTTCCACCTCAGAAACTAAGCTTCCACAAAAATTTTTCAAACTGGAAATTATTGTATTTTGGCTACAGAATACACCTGTGAGATGCGGTCCGCAAATTATCTCACACCCTGTAAATATATATATATGTTTTTTTGTATTCGAAAAATAACAAGGTTTGGGATAAAGGATAGTCAATGAGATTGTCCTCGGGGATTTGGTATACATTTTCCATCAGTTAAGATTAGGCAAATAGGGAAAAGTTGGAAACGGATGATCATTGCACAATGCCAACGAGGAATATATTATTTGGTACGAAGGATTGTAGTTCGTATCGGATAATATATTCTATTCGTCCAGAAAACGGCACTTTGACCAGCGTTCATAATAGAACACGATAGTGCCATGCTCGAGATAAATGTAAAATTTAATACAAACCTTTAGTTTATATCGCATAGTATATTGTATTCATCTACGAGCAGACATTTAGCAACAAAGAGCATCTCACTGCAGCGCTGGGTAATATAAACCTTCATTATTCCTACCGTGATTCTGACTTAAGTATGTTACGTATGTTGGAGGAATATTTGCAAATATTTCCTCATGTCTTTTTCAGTTGAGTGATCAGAAATTGCTTCCGTTATGTGCAATCCCACACAGCACCACAATCCTAGGGGAGTTCAGAAAGAATTTTCATTGAACTGAATGTATTCTTCATGAATTCTTTGTGAATTTCTTTGGGACTGTAATGTTGTGAGGGATTATTTCAGTTTCGTTCAAAAATTTTTAACAATCGACATTTCTGCAAGGGTTCAGATTCGTATTCTGTGATGAATCTGAGCAGAAATTCACCCCTGTTTGTAAAGTATCGCTAACAACGGGTAATTGAGATCATTTCAAATGTGCAAAGAGATTTTGGAAAATATCGGTGCTGTTATCCAGTCAATACAATTTGTCACATTCACTTCACTGTTATGTATATAACAATCGGCTTTGTTACACAATAAACAATGGGGTTGGGTAAAAGATCCTTTGTGGATGGTAAAATGATTGAGTGTTGAAATTAACACTGCTGAATGCATTTTTCAATACTCAGCTGTATTGAGACAGTTGGTAAGAATTTCACTCATCTCACCACCCCGTCGTGAAATTCCCATAAAACCGCATAGGTTAATTTTATGTGATCCGATTCGGTTTTATGAATTTTCATGAGGTTTGATATGTGTATTTGAAACAGCATCTGTTAGATCCCAGTGATCTCAGATTCTTCTCAATATTTCAAATATTTATTATATTTTCTGAATGATATCAGAAAGTTCTCTAATGCGTCGATTCCGGAAATCATTCGGACGACTTTATTATGAACTTGGAAAATATCAGGAACTGATCTCAGTTAACTTTCTGATGACTTCCAGAGTTTCTCATGAAGTCATCCAAAAGATTTCCGAAATCGACGCATTAGAGAACTTTCTGATATCATTTAGAAAACATAATGAATGTTTGAAATGTTGAAGAGAAAAATAATCAGTGGGATTTCATGAGATTTGACAAGATCCATGAGTTTTGATGGGATTTCAATCTGACACCAACAACTTCCCTCATAAAATCCCATCAGAACAGATGAAACCGAGAAGTTCATGCGGTTTGACATGTATATTTGGAACAGGATTAAGGAGGTTTTATTTGCATTGATTAGAATTTTACAGCACAGTAGTGTCGATTTCCACTCACCTCAGGGTGGAATCATTCAAAAACGTACAAAAACATCAACGCACAGAAGAGTGTGAAACATATTCGGTGGCCATGATAGAAAGAAATACTCCCTCGTGTGGATCAGTACGAACAATTAAGAACGAGTGTTATTTGAGAGTTAAATTTCAAACTCAGTTTTTCACTATGTATCCCAGCCAGCAAAGCGCTCCCGAATGTGCGTTATTGCTACTAGCAGTGTCCCGAGTAAAAATGGTCTGATCTCCCATTGATCAATAATTGATCACATAAAGATTAGTTTTCAAGAGTATAGCTTCTGCTCGAATCCCATACCAATATGGTCATGAATTCATTGGAATCACATTGGTCAACCAAATATAATTAGGTATGGCTCAAGTCCAGGTAAAAGGAACACTGGAATATTCTGCATGTATGCTGTTCAACTGGGGTGAGATTGACATTTTTGAAGTAAAATATAGCAGGATTTCAACGAAAATATATACTTTCCATAGTTTTACGACATGAGTAATGCGATTGATATTCATTTGAAGTATGGAACGTGTCGATGGTAATTCGAAAGGAAGAACGAACTTTAAAAGATGCAATCGAGCGTTTCCCAGGGCTGTAGGAGACTGCGAATGGAGTTCGTGTCAAAAATCGATTGTCAAGAATACCTGATGAAATTTTGAGTGATAGTTGAAGAACTCCAAAGACAATGGGTTACTCGAAAGTACAGGAAACTTACGGGGAAGGTCAATCATGTTTAACTCATGGTGTACTCAAGGGCGACTTTTGACGGACTTTCTGAAAAATGAGATCTCTCAGAAGTACATCCAAAGTCTATATGAAGTTAGGGAGAAATTACTTTTGGTGGACTTCGACGCGACTCTTGACGGCTCCATGGAATTATTCTCCATTCTCATTTTTCAGAAAGCCCCTCAAAAGTCGCATTTGAGTACACCATGAGTTAAACATGATTGACCTTCCCCAGACGTTTCCTGTACTTTCGAGTAACCCGTTGTCTTTGGGGTTTTTCAACTATCACTCAGAATTTCATCAGGTATTCTTGACAATCGATTTTTCATACGAACTTCCGATGCACTTCCCTATAAGCTCCAGTTCTGCAAACTCCATTTGCAGTCTCCTACAGCCTCGGGAAACGCTCGATTGCATCTTGCAAAGTTCTCTCTTTCTTTCGAATGACCATCGACACGTTCCATGTTCGAACCGAATATCAATCGCATTACTCATGTCGTAAAACTATGGCAAGTATATATTTCCGTTGAAATCCTGCTATATTTTACTTCAAAAATGTCAATCTCACCCCAGTTGAACAGCATATATGCAGAATATTTCATTGTTCCTTTTACCTGGACTTGAGCCATACCTAATTGTACCTGGTTGACCAATGTGATTCCAATGAATTAATGACCATATTAGTATGGGATTCGAGCAGAAGCTATACTCTTGAAAACTAATCTTTATGTGATCAATTATTGATCAATAGGAGATCAGACTGTTTTTACTCGGGGTTACAGTAGTAACATAGTAGCATTCCTAGAATTTTGACACTGCCTTGCTACCATAACATAATATATTTCAATCGATAATGTACCTCTGCCTCAGCGCTCCCAATATTATCAGGGAGTGCTACCAAGTAGTGCTGCTAGGGAAATACCACTGAGTTGCTCGTATTCCAACACATAAATCAAGCCATATATGTACAAGGACCTTTTGAATGTATAAGTGGATGGTAGTATCGCTGCCAGAAGGGCTGCCTTGATTTTGTTGGTTGGGATGTATTAACAGTTATTCTGAGATCATGTTATATGTTTTTTGGGTAGCAGGAATGAGGAATATTACATTATTTCTAATTCCACGGTGAAATGATCTTTTGAAATTAAGATTAAATGTTAAAAGAGTAATACAATAACAGAATCGTATATCTTTATCCTACTGTTCCACTAGCATTCATTTCAATTCTCAATACTCCATTGATTCCAACTGGGTCATTGATTGAAAATAAAACATAACTCTCTCTCCTATTTTCTGGACGCTTTTTAACCTGAATCACTTTTCCAGAACAACCATAATGATGTTCGTGATCACACAAGTGAATGAACTACAACCCATTACAATGTTAACTGTTCTGTCAGTAATAAAATTCTTACTCTCGTAGTGGGAACAATTCATAACCGGTAGCACAGCAATAATCATTCCTGGCGAACAAATAACATAGAAGTGGCTGCAGTAAAATCCCTCTACTCAATTATATTCAATGCGTGCGTGGTGTCGCGTTAGGCGCGATAAATCAACGACTTCATTACAGTTGTCCGTGTGATGAGGCATAATATAAGACATTGCAGAAAATGAAACTACCGTTGTTCTCGTGTGTCGATCCATACTTTGATGAAAATCTACACAAACATTGTATTCTCCCTTCCTGGATACTCTGACAAGCTTTGTTATCAAACCAAATGCACTTTCATGAAACGTCGGTATGATTTATTCCTTCATTTATAAAATTTACGATTATCTAGAGTGAACGTATAATGATATCATAATAAACGAATAAACGTAATTCACAACCGTTTTCAAACCTTTATGAAATTGACCATTCCGTTCGTATGTATATACATATTCATCCACGTTTTGCTGCACGGAGAAAAAAGATCGTGGAATGATCGCTAGAAAAGATAGTAAACTGGTGACAACTACGAATTTCTGTGCACAGTCGCTAACAGAGTCGAGTAATGATTCCTATTTTGATATACTATATTGTATTTTAATATACCAAAATAGGCACCATTACTCGTCTCTGTTAGCGACTGTGCACAGGAATTCGTAGTTGTCACCAGTTTTACTATCTTTTCTACACTGAGAAAAAGATTGATTTATAGTTAACAAGATTAGTTTATAGTAAACGAACCCTATATTTGCTCATAGCGAAATAAATATAAAATTATTATCACCAAGCCGCATAGTTGTGCGATGCTCTTGAGATAACTTTAACATTCGTTAACTATTAACAAATCATATTTTTGTATGAAATTGATTTTCAGTTGATTGACAAAATTGGACAATTGAATTCAAAACTACTATGAAATTCTCTGAGTACAATATAAATTTTAGAATATTTCCACATTATTTGGGTCAATATTGACAAATTAATCAATTGGAGAATAGTGTAATTCTCAGGAAGATTATAATGAAGTTGAACGAACTTCACGATTCATTGATATAACCATTTCACTCAGTTGATGCACATCACTGCTTACTTAAAATTTTCTGTAAAAAACCATTGTGAATAGGAATAGTTTCGAATGAGTGTTTTGAACATATAATTTATTATTGACTCTACCGTTTTGAAATTATTAGTTTATGTGGTTTTGAATGAGGAACTGTATCAAAATGATAGTTTATCATAGCGTTAATTAAAAATACAGTTAAATATCAGAAACTGGTATTCTATAATGGCTCCTAATAGTTTCATATGGTGGATTTTAATCTCCGTTATTAAAAGCTGTTATCCCAACACAGTTCTTCTCTCATTCAAAACTATATAAATTATTAAAAATTATAAATTCAAAGGTAACCCTGGTAAAACAAATCCATTGATTTTCGCCAAATGTCATTGAATCTTACACAATATTCTGACCAAATCTTATTCAGCCATTTTCAATGAGATTTAATTAGATGAATATGTTTTCTCGATGTAATTCTGATTGAATCTCGCCAAATCTGATTGAGTCCCTCATACTTAACTGAGATTTATTATATGAAAAAGTTAGAGATATCAAATCACTTTGTTATGAAACAAGAATCATTCGTTACTCGAAAGAAGTATGGAATTCTCAACATGAAATAAACGTACACAAATGAATGGTTCTTTCATTTCAAATGCTGTACAAAATAAATCCTACGTGTCCCAACTGTGATATTTGTTAATAGTTACTGTATTTGTTGACAGTAAATGAATATTTCTCACCAAGTGACGAATAAATGTATTTATTTCATGTAACTAAATTCTTTTCTCAGTGTAGCGATCATTCCATGATCTTTTTCCTCCGTATGTGAATGGACTAATAACACACAAATTTCACGTGAAGAATTGTAGAATACGATCACTTGATATATAAACTAGATTCAAAGTTCACAAATGTCTCAGAAACTTTCACGCTCTGAGGCTTAATACCTCTTTCCCCTTCACGATGTTAGATTTTTCAGTGTCGTAGCGGGCTACATGGGTCATGCTTATCCCATCATATTCTTTCAGCTGAAATTCCTCTCGATCTTCTGGTTTATAATCAACATTTGACTTTGAAACTAAATTAATTAATCGGTGAATTGATATTTCTTGTACATTGACGCTAGAACTTCTATGAATGTATCTTGCCAGGAAAATATCATTAAATTTTCCGTTCACGATCTGTAAGGAAGACTTGTCAACTTTATCCAAAAAGACTTTATTGAAGTCCCCAGGAAGTTCAAAAGTGTTGCACAAGGTATAAGTTCTTGAGTATAACGTTGTTCTTACTTCCTCCTTTTTCTGTTGGAAGTCAACTCGATGACATTATATGTGAAGTTATCTCCATGTCTTCTTGACAATTTCGAAAATTGTGAAACCAATATCTATGCGTTCTGAATTCACTTCGAATGGATTTGAATTCAATGAATTTTTGATCGATTCGGTTTGAAATATTTTCACTTGTTTATGTTGATTTTGTATATTTCTCCGAACCAATTCATAATAGCTTGTTATAAAATATCGAGATCTTGTGATTCCATCTAGGAATTGGAATCAACTTGGAATAAGAAAATAATCTACAATTATCTGCTGGGGAATACAAGTTTATATCTCGGGGATTAACGAAGATACGAGGAAGCGCTTCAGATGAAAGTTAGGAGATACCTCAATGGACAATTCAATGTGTTGATGAAGATCTTCGCAAAACATTCTTCTTCATAGAGAATCTATAGAATGTTCATCACTATTTTATACACATTTATAAAAAGTAAGCACTTTTTCTATAAAAATGACAAATCGATGTGTCCAAAACTTCTTATCGACAAATGATATCTGTCGAGTGAAGTCATCAGCATGGCCTCCAAGGTTACGCGATTTAATGCTCCCTGTTCCGTTCCTGTGGGGATACCTAAAAGACGAAGTTTTTGGAACTCATCGAATCTAAATTGCTCGCAGAAACGTACCGTGGGAAGTTCCCACGAAAGCGTTACACACTTTCGTCAAAGGTCCAGTGCATCCACCCAGAGGAAACAACTTCGAATAACTATGTTGAGAGTATCGAACACTTCGAAATATGAGAGGCAACAGGACTTGAAATAATCCAGGATTCCAGAGGGAGCAGAAACCCACGTCGTTGTTCCTAGATAGCCCTATAAGTGGTCTATGGAATCACGTCGCAACGATTTATCTCGAAATGGTTATTTTGAAGAGTTTAGTTTAGTCAAAACAGTGTTTCAGGCGAAAGATTTTCCATGATTTCAATATCTAATTTCATACCATAATTGAAAGTATGAATACCCATTTAGAAATATAAACCTGACCTCTGAGTAACCTTGATGACAAATCAATCCGATAAATTCTATGTGACACCATTTGCCATTATCTCTGTTGAAAAAATCCTGCTGGGTTCCAGCTAGGTTCGACCATTCTGGGTGGAACCAGTAGGGAATTGGTTACATGGTCGAACTACATAGGATCAGATTGGTCTAACCTAGGCTGGTACCACCTAATATAAATCTACCTGGAGGTCGGTAATACCTTGCATGGTTTTACCCAGTCCTGGTATCAACCTAGGGCAGACCATGCCTGATATGGCCTCAGATAGTGGTAAATGAATCTTGGAAATTCCAGTAGAACGGAACTTCTGTACGATTCATCCAGCCTCAGATTTCTAGAGTGATCACATCAAATTGCGTCACAGTTTTGTCTCGCTGGCATTTCGAGATTTTTCTTTAATTTACAATTAATTTGAAAGGTATCGTTTTTTTAAATTCCAAATTTCATGATCCCGTCATCAGTTTGTCAGGATGTTTTCATTTACAATACACTTATATTTATTGATATTTTTTTTATAACGTCCTTCAATTAATTCTAGTATAAAAAAAAGTGCATCATGTTGATTTTTTGAAATCACTCTGATATTGTTGAATTCGACATGAGTGAAGTTTGAGTTGGTACCACTGGAATCAGGCCAGTCTAGCTAGAACGAAGTTGATCCTATATTACTTGTTGATTCGGTCGACATGGCCTGTCACCGGTTCGAGCCAAGTTGGTCCCATATTGGTTGTTGAGCCAACCATCATGGTCTGTAGCAGGCACCAGCTGGTACTAAGTTGGTCCAACTGGAACCGAGTTGGTTCCTTATTGGACCATACTGATTTCTTTCAACAGGGATCGCTGATGGAGTATGATATGGTTTGAATGAGCACGCAATACTTGTTCTTCTGTTTCGTTCTACTACAAATTGGGGCCATGTCCCTGGTGGTTCGATTGTTGAAGTTTTGTGAATACAACCGATTACGGTAGAACGTTCTAACCACCACTTCGATTCTTCAAGTTACTCTTTTCCAGAGCACTAGGCGTCGAAATTTAGAAATTATTATCTACAACAAAAATATTCAAGTCATAGAATTGCACAAAAAATATATATTATAATGTACATAACAATGTATTCGGAGAATACTCAAATGAATGATAAAACACTTTTACATGGTTGGCTCTTGATATTTCACACCCTCACGTTCATGTTCACATTTTCATACTCTGAGAACACTGTTCTTTGCGTTTGTATGAAAATATTATTCCATGCGTACCGTTAAATGGAGAATCTTCGAAGATTTATAAATCTTTTTTCACAGATCAAAGAATTAATTAAGTATTACGGGCCGCATGCACTGAGAGAAAAAATTTCCGTGAACAATAATAGTATATTGTTCATCAAGGGGGGAAAGTGGGAAATTTCCCACTTCTCCCCGAGGTGAACATACTATTTTTTCCCACAACTGCAAAGAAAGTGAAAATCATCTGTTTAATTGCATATAAAATATTCATATGCATATTTCAGAACGAAAAGATAATTTGTATTTTCCTCCCGTTGTGACACATTCGCTTGGAATTCAGCACTTTCTCCCCTAAAAATAGGTCAGAAAACATCAAATTTTCGTGCAGGTGTGGGAAAAAATATTTAGTTGAATAGTCGCCATAAAATACTTGATTGATTTGAATAAACTTTCATTGACTCGATTAAATATTCATTCAATCAAACAAATATTCAATATTCTATCAAATATTTCATCAATGGAAACATTTATTTAATTGAGTCAATGAAAGTTCATTCAAATCAATAAAGTATTTCATGGCGACTATTTAATTGAATATTTTATCGTTCCCGGAAATTTTTTCTCTCAGTGTGTAGCTCAATTGATTACATTCCTGGAATATTCTACGATATATCAGTATATTATCGAATGAATCGAAAATCTACCTGTATGCTACAGCAGCCCAGCTGAATATCTTTTTCTTATTACCTCATCTTCGATGTTAATAAATGATTTCATCATTTACATGTTATAATACTTACTGAGAAATCCCATCACATTTTTTGTACTGGCTACTGCATCGAGTGGTACCATATGGTTCATACATAGATCATGTATGATTGATTTCCCCTAGAGGAGGAGGGAATGTCATGAATGGAATATCCTAAGACGATAATGTATTTTTCATTGGCATATTTCACTGCAATCTTCAATAACGATTTTTCACCGGTCAAGTACACTTTATTCTTCAAGTTATAGTTCGACCCATGAGATGCAAAGCACGTTTCGTGGAGAATGCTCAAAGGATATGGAGAAAATTCAAAATACAAGAGAATCTCATGGGCGTCACCTTACCTCACGGTAACTGATGTCAGAAAAGTCACTTTCATGTATTTTTACACGGAGAGAAGAGAATAGTGGAGACTACTGTGAATGACAATAATCCACTAAAAAAACAAATGTACGCCCTGCAGTTACTGTCCTGTCAACAATGACAAACTTCATTTCAGTAATTAGGATGTGTGTAGCTTAGTGCTCGGAGCGGCGCCATCAATTAACGGAGAAACAATCCAATTAGCCGAGCAGTGCTTTTTTGTTGCAAAAGCCAACGTTTCGTCCAGATACTGGGCATTTTCAAGTCCACTTCATCTCTAAGTTTGTAATTTTTGCCTTGAAAATGCCCAGTATCTGGGCGAAACGTTGGCTTTTGCAATAAAAAAGCACTGCTCGGCTAATTGCATTGTTTCTCCGTTGATTCATTTCAGTAGTTAGGACTGTAATCAAAATGATGTCTACTATTATTTCGCTGGATTTTCGCATCGATTGCTGTCTTCCACAATAACCGGCACTTTTTTGTTTCCTCAGTGTACACTGTGAAAAACTTATATGGGAAACTTCACACAAGTCTCCGAAAGTGATTAAGACGTACATAGTGTTTCGGACGAGAGCGAGACTGGTCCCGGTATCGACCTCGAAATCGAGACGAACAATTATTTCGAGAGACTGAAACGATACCTGTCAAGCCGAGAGCGTTGGCAATACTGAGAATTCAAGCAGAACGTATAATGTATTTTAGAGACCGAGAATATCGCCTCAAGACCGAGATGATACTGATTCTTTCGAGACAAATGCGTGACCGAGACGAGATTATAAATTCTGAGACTAAATTGAGATCGTGATCGAGACCCGGTCAGTTTCGGCGAGACGAGACAAGACCGAAACACTACACGTACATGCGTTAGGTATTTTCCGTATTTTACTGAAAGTTTACTGGTGAATAGTGGTAAAAATCCTATCAAGTTTGGAATTTTCAGTTAAATTCATGAGAAATTTCATATACTTGTATCGGACACTTAATTTGCATAACACTCGCGCAGAAAGTGCTACTTTCCATGCCTGTACACGGAAAAAAGAAAACAGCAATGGTTACTGTGAATCGCAGTAATTCATTGACAACAAATGAAAAATCAAATTCACGCCGTTCATTACTGCGTCTCTCAGTAACCGTTAATGTCCAAGCAGCATTGACAAATTTCACTGCAGTACGCATCACTGTGATCGCACTAACCTTTATCATCCAAGCGTGTCTTCATTTGTTTTTCAACTGATTGCTGTTATGGACAGTAACCAGTGCTGTTTTCTTCTTTCCGTGTAGAGCAGGAGGAAAGTACGTTTTCCTTTACTAAAGAGGCAAAATGAGCCATTCTTATTTCTTGATTCCAAGGAAGACAAAATGATAGACAAATTGATCATTCATTCGTGATACAAGGTCAAGCATCATATAATACAAATTAGAGAGGAAACATAGATTTAATATTCTTATAAAAGTATCCATTCCATTGATCTCGTAAATGGTCTTTGCGCACGTTTCCCAGGTAGCACAAGCACGTTCTGAGAATGTTTTAAGAATATGCGTTGAAGATATTCGAATATTCTATGGAGATTCTTATTACGTGCGAATATATTCTATGCACATTCTCAGAATGTTTGAATGAGACTGTTTCAAATATTCTCAAAATATTATGCCACGAATATTGTGGGAATATTATAAAGAAATGCTGTCAAAATAGAAAATCTTGCCAATATAACTTCTGCATGTAACCGAAAACTAATTCACAATCAATTTTTCCACTCATTAAGCATTTGTAACCATGGATTCTTAGCAATATTATGGACTCGCATGGATGAGTGAGATACTTATGATCACAACAAGCATATGATCATAATATATGCGATATTTCTTTATATCTTATTACACTTTCGATAATTATTTTTCACGCATGACGCTCTCAAAACATTCGGGATATTAAAATGCACACTTATAAATTTTTCATTCCCCAAATACAAATTAAAATAATATATCATCCAAGGGTCTGTAGCCTGTCAACACCATTGTCCGCCATTACTGAATTCATGTCATTAAGATGCTTGCGCATGCGCTGCTCATCAATCTCCTTACAAACTTTGTACGCATATTGTACGAACGTTCCTAGAACATTCGAAACAGTCCCATTCAAATGTTCTAAGAATCTTCTATGAATATTTACCAAGCTTCCACGCTCTTTGTGAGAATATTCGATACAGTACGTTTTACGGATGTTGTGAGAATATTCTCAGAATATTCTGTGTTACATGGGTTTATATTTTTTGCGTTGTCTTGAGTCAATAGCGTGAACTTTCTGCGCGAGTGTTATGAAAAAAAGCACACGTATCCCGGAAGGTCAATACGCCATCGTCAACGAGTGTGGACCCTAGTAAAAATAATTATAGCGTTTATCTATTAACTATGAAGTGACTAGAGTCATTTTTGCTGAGGGATTTGTCGCAGGAGCGATGCGAGGGCGACAATACACGAGTATTTTTTCGCTCGATACGTAATATACTATGCTGTCCCATGATCGGAATTCTTCGGTTACAGCGTGTAGGACAATGCCGATTATTTTTCACAGAATATATACTGTAGATTAAAATGAATAAAAGCACCTTTGAGAGGAACGTTCTCCAGTTAATTAATCATCTTAGAATATTGCTGTAGTGTTACAATGCTTCAGTAATGTCGTAGCGATATTCTGAGACATTTCGAGAATGTTGGTGCTGTGCGAAAAATCAATCAGGGCTTTTATTTTCTATCACAGATGTGAATAATCATTATTCAGAACCCTCAAAAGCATGTTAATATGTCAATAAGGCGGATAGAGTATTCTATACCAAACGCTTAATCTATTTTGATGGTATATTCCAACACCTTTGAACGTCAAAAAATTCACCATAAATGATCCAAGAACTGCAGTTGCTCTGCAATGAAACCTCCGGATTTACAGTACTCTCGAACAATGAAAGGAAGACAAGGGGGGGTTCGATTTCCATATTCCTCAGTTCAAATGTTGACTGAAGACAAAAATCAACAACATTCAATACAAAATTTCATGATATTTATTGAACTGCTCATACACTTTGGAACATATATCGAATCATGCATCCCGCACATCACATTCTGTCGATTCATACAAGTGAGAATTTCTAATTCCGCGACATACTGTACAACATTGTCTCCTCCGTTCATTTAGAAATTACACCCGATATCAAAGAAAGAACCGCCGTTGTTTACACGAATGAATCAGACTCTCACAATACATTATTGAAAAAAAAAATGGAACCTGACGAATTTTTAAACATCATCCACACAATTTTAACATCCAACAAATATTTCATTATATTTGTTTTCAAAAAAATGTTCATTCAATGTTCGAATTAAATTGGAAATCTGTAGATGAACGTTCAACTGATCGCTTTTATGAAGTTTTCTTTTTTCTTTCAAAAACTCAACACTTTCATCAATTATATATCATCGGCGAACAATTACATAGAGAAACAAATAACTAACACAATGATCTTTTCGAAGTGTGCTTCTTTTTCACATTAACAGCATTTTGTAAATATACAATTCCCAGTGGAATATAGTAACATTGTTTAGATACGAATTTCATAGGATGTGAATGTGATGTTGCAATATTGGAAATGAACATTGAATTTATATGTAAAACAGACACCCTGTGACGAAACGCAATAAAAAATCGATTTGAATTTTCAATTTCTTATAAAATTTCCTTCTCTCTTGATATACTTTTTGTTCAGTCATCGTAATGGAATTCCATTCTATAAAAATATGAATTCAACATTCTCATTCTTCCTAATAAAGTGAAAATTTAATGAATTATTTATACTCTATATTGAAATTTTCACTATATAATCTCAATACCGATTCTTTGCAGAATTGTAACAATGTTCTTGGATGAACGATATATTGAAACAAGTAACAAAACGCAAGATCAATATTGTTTACACCATGAATTCGAATCACTACAAGTTCAATTTAATTTCCCTGTAATGAAACATTATTTATTTATTTTTTTTCATAATATATCGTATTCTCTCATATCCAATAAGGTATTATAACAGCTCTACATGATTTCATAGATGAATGTCATGTTTACACATGTTGTTCCTATGTACAAGAAGTCTTGGCCTCTGATCTTTGACAGTATTTAAAAGCTTCACATTGTACGAATACCCGAAGATTTGGTATTCCAGTGAATTTGAGGGAATGAATTGAAAGTTTAACTCGCATCTATTTTTTTTTTTCCTTTCACAAAATATATGTGTTCTATTCATTGACAATTTTTACATTACAGCCCTAGATGAAATTGCTCCCATAAAGTGCTGTACGAATAAACATATAAAATATACGCTTACAATTTACGTTCACGATCAACAGACTGTCACAAATGAGAGTGTTGTTGTCTTTGGCGATGCGTAGGCGTGAATAGACTGGGAATACCTCGATTGTCAAATGCGCAATGGGTCACCGTGTGGATTACTTGGTTTATTGTGATGAGCCGCACAGAAACTTAAACCAAAACATAACATCAACAGCGCTACCGATCCCACCAGCAAATGACTCGACCAAGACACGGAACATTTGCCTGTAACAAAACAATTTTTCATTATTATTCGCATCTTTTGAATGAAAAATAAGGAGTGCAGTGAAAAGTTTTCATTATATCAATGTGATGGGTTATCGAATGTACTGTTCTTTTGCTTGTAGAGTGATTTGAAATTGATGTTTGACATCTTCAGGATGAATAAGAATGAAATGCTTTCCATTCTACTGATATTTTATTCTGGGAAATTGTTCTTGGCTTTAAAACAGCAATCAAACCTGCATTGCGATCTACCGACCTTCTGCAGATAGTGTGAAGTTTATTTCCCACAGTAAAACGGGAAGTACAAACTCATCAATTCAATCTAACGTTCAATACCTAACATCATGTCCTGGAATTTCAACTAGTAGTGTTTGTGAAATGGAATGACTTCAGGTTGAGAGATGAAACACACTTAGTGAACACACATTGTATCCTGCGTCGAACTAATTAATGTTGCCTGGAAATGATAGATCCAATGAGGATTGTCGAAAATACAGTTGAGTTTCAATAAATTCGAATTGTAGAATAGATGTATTACAAACGTGTTGTCATTTTAAGGTGGATTTCTGGAGCAGGGCTAGATTTACACTGTGAAAAATTTCTATGGAAAACTCCACATCAATGTTCGGAAGTAATTATTAACACATACACGCGTTAGGAATTTTCCGGATCCAACAGGAAATTTACTGGGAAATCGTAGTAAAAATCCCATATAATTCGAAAATTCCCATGATCGGAATTTTCCAGTTACAGCGTATAGAATAATTCCGATTATTTTTTACAGTGTCGGTTATAGGGACTCTATCACCTCTTCTTCTCAGTGCTGTAGCTAGAATAATTGCAGCTGTAGCTATTCATAAGCTACCGCAGAAAGAAAAGGTAACTGTGAACAGGTTTTGTGGTTGATACTTGGATATCCAGATAATTTAACTGCGACAACTACATTTCTTGCTGTTCTCGTTAAGTGAGTAGCTGTGACAGCTAAAAAATCGCCCCGGCAAATAATTTTTGTCTATTTAACTAACAATGAAATATTTTCTCCCGTGAGAACCCAGTATGGAAACATCAATCCAACATGTTGTAGAAGTTTGAATCGTTTATAAAAACGAAACGAAAATTCAAACCCGGAAAATAATTTATCTCCCAACATTGTCTTCTTTGAATTGAAAACATCGTTTAAAGAATGTGCTGCAAGATTTTGGGTCTGGTGAATCAAATGATTCGTTGAAAAAAAACTCTTTAAACTCATTTGGTCGTGAATTTTTTGTCCAACTAAGAGATTGATTCTCGTTCATGGGTACAAAAGTTACAGCAAAAGTTGTGAATAATATTATTATCAACAGAACCGGTCTGCACAAGATTTATATGGTGGAACCCTTCTTTTAAAAATAACAGCCGAATGAAGACGCTCTTCGCTCCAAAAATCCAAATTCGAATTCAAACCTGATCTTTTTACGTGATGAAAAAATACACAATCACTACCTATACCAAATTCACGATTGCTCGGGAAAAAATTATTAAATATTATTTGGATAGCTATAAGTGAGCTACGGGAGCTATTTTTCAGCTGTCATAGCTACTCACTCAGCAGTAGCAGCAAGAAATGTAGCTGCCGCAGCGAAAATTCAACAGCTCAATTATTTAGCTATCCAAATATCAACCACAAAACCTGTGCAGTTACAGCTACAATTTCCTACTGTGGTAGCTAAAAAATAGCTACAGCTGCAATTACTTTGGCTGTAGTAGTGAAAAAAGGATCCTACAAATTGAATAGCTGCCACAGTTATTTCATTCCTTTGCGTGTGGTTTTTCTTTGGAAGTCGGATTTACTGTACTAACCATTCCATCCTGATATTCATTGATCAAAAAGATCAATAGAATTGAGGGATTGATGCGAAAATATGCTAATGATTCAGGAGTTACATTATCTGAACAACAAACATTTCAAAATTGGAAATCTCCTACAATGATCAGTATAATCATTCATATATATCGCGGAAGGTTGAATTGTTCTTCAAAATGAATCCAAACTAAAATACGGAGAAAAACCGGTTTGGAATTGATCGGAGTGCTTCAAAATGAATTCCGTTGAGCGAAATATAACAATGGAATATATTTTCAGAAAGATCAAAGAAATACACGGAGCATTTGTTTGTATTAAGCTACAGATTCGTTTAAATAAACGATTCGAACTTCACCCACATGATTTGCATGGTGTATTTGTTCTCAAACTTGCCCTTTGGTTCGATCATAGATATTTGATATCTCTTCATTCTTACGAATGAAAAACGCTCCCCTAATTTTCTCCAATTAAACTTTTAGTTCAAGGTTTTTTATTCATTCTATTTTTTGAATATGTTTCCAGTCGAATAGACGTTGGAATTTGTAAATTAATGTGTGATTGATTCTTCAAAAGATATTTATAGAATTTGTGAATATCTCTTTTGTAGTATGCTCTCTGATGCATTGCACTACGACTGTTTTGTGTGTCTCCTCATATTCTTGCTGATACTTACGGAAACTCGTCACAGCAATCACATAATATTTTCAATTCTTTCGAAAATGTGTCGATTCATGGCACCAGAATGTTATTTTCCATCTTGCAATATAAGGATTTCTACTACGTACATCAAAGAAATGAGGCTTCAAAAACGGAACTTCATGAGAAAGTTGATCGATTGTTATTATTAAATTCGTACATACTCATATAAACGTACATATTGAAATCTTTAGTAGAATCCAAATACATTCAGTACTTCAACGCAGTTTCCCTTTTATGAGACCTTCTGACCCTTCATTCTCAATGAAGTGACAAATTTTGTGGCGGAACGGGATATCCGTTGTAAGATCTTCTCGACAAACGTTCTCGGTAATGACCGTCTTGGAAGTTTCTGCATTTTCAGGGCAAACTTTACATTCCCACTTCACTTCCTTTCCCGATGAAACTGAACATTTTACTGAACTCGCTCAACGGTCCAATGACACTCTAGGATTTGTAATAACTCACTTGAACTTATAGCTCTTCTCACTAACCAAGAACTCTTACTCATTTACGGTAGTGGTTTTAAGTCTCCTTCGTCTGATTCAAATTTTGATATTCTTTCAATGCATTTATTCTCTCATCGCATTGGAAGGATTGTTGTATGAGAGTCCTCGAAACTTTTGAAACAAGTGACTTGGAAGCATGAGGGTTTGATAAGATTCCAGTATTTGAAAAAATGAAAACCATGTGTACCCTATGAAAAAAACTGGGGGTCGGAAATATAGTAATGTTTAATAAAAATTTGAGAATAGTTCTCAAAATCTGAGAATTTTTCTTAAATGCGTAATAAAGACAAGACGGTCCACTTTTTTGTAGAATTTTATTCGAAAAACAATGAAAAATTGTCAATACTTAATGAAAAATAGAGAAACTATGAACTTTCCAAAAGTCGCGCGTGAAATTTTACAAAAATAGTAACGAAATTTCAATATCCTACTATTCACTTTGTGAAATTTCGTATGCGACTTTTGGAGAGTTCATATGTTTCTCTATTCTTTATCAAGTATTGATAATTCTCCATTGTTTTTCGAATACAATTCCACAAAAAAGTGGACCGTTTTGTCTTTATTGTGCATTTAAGAAAAATTCTCAGATTCTGAGAAAGATTCTCAAATTTTTATCAAAGATTACTTTATTTTCGACCTGCATTTTCCTCCGTGCATAAAATGATTTCCCAGAATACAGTGATAAATTCATTTCAAATATCCGCTCTTTTCTCTAATGATCGATTCTTCCTCTCCTCCTTCTTCTCAGGATGAATTGCTTCAGCGCATGTCAAACATAACTTTAAATACGGTGAAAGAAGCGTAGTTCTCATTAGAATACACGCATCGGCATAACTACGAGAGCATATTTAACATAACGATCCGTATGGGTGCATGAAGGATTTTTATCGTTGTGGGACCGGCACCAAACAGTCATAGCAACCATGCTTATTCTTCCCATAGCGATGCATTTGTCCTTTCTTTTGAATAGTTATATCAAAAGTACACTGTGAAAAAAGATAGAGGACTCAACTATGCACGCCAGTTGGGTGCGTTCAACCACAATCCTTCATCAACTCAATTTAAATTCAGAGTTCATTCAATGATGCGTAGTTGAGTCAACTACGAATTTAGTTGAATCAAGCAATTATTGGAGTTGAACGTATCCAATTGTTTCGCGTAGTTGGGTCCACTATTCCTCTTTCTCAGTGTATATAGCATCTTTTTGAGACCTATAATTCTTTCTTAGTGTATTTTGGAAACTACCCATGCAGAAATTGACGAACGACCCAGTATTGGAATGACGTTATTTGCCAACTGCCAACTGTTGGCAAACAACGTTGGAATAAACCCGGAATGATAACGCTGATCAACACTGGTACGGCGTTGTTCACCAATACTGGGTCAACGTTAACATCAACCCTGAATCAGTACTGGTTTTTTATTGTATACCAACATTGACAATTGATTTTCAACCGGTGATGGTAATCCATTTAAGCCTTTGTACGTAGCTAATCAAAATAATTATATATTTTCAGCTAATGTCCATGGTTATATCGAAAGTAAAAAATATAACACATCTGTTCGTATGTTGCTGGAGTTTGAATCGTTTCTTGAAACGAATGAATAATCCGAAAACATGTGAAGAAGTCAATTCGAGAACATGAATAATAATTCGTTCAAAATTTTGCCGTATTAACGTGATACGAGCGCCATAATTTTTACGGGACAAACTACAAAAAAATGCGTGCAATAATTCAAAATATCTCTCTGTACAGCACTTCTTCAGCAGTTCAAGAAATGCTGTACAGAGAGATATTTTGAATTGATGTACGCATTTTTATGTAGTTTGTCCCGAAAAAATTTCTAAAAGCCCAGGCGCTCGTATCCCTTCAAACCACACATAATGGACAACGTTGAACGAGTTTTAAATCAACGTTGGCAAATCAGCATTGAGTATCGGCGTTACAACAAGATTGTACTGGTTGTTACTTCAATCACGTTACAACGTTGGCAACCAACCCTGGTAATCAGTGTTGTACCAGTACTGTTTCGATTGTTATGGTTGGTTGGAAGTCGGCATTTTCTGCATGGGTAGACACGAAATGTTGTGTAATTCGAAATTGTTCTAAAACTGGAAATACCTGGCATTATGATTTATAAAACTTGGAAAATGTTTTGTAATTTTCTACAGTTCGTGGAGTGCTTTGGAAAGGACATATATCACGGGATATTTATAATACAAGAGATAGAACCCCAGAACGGAAGTGAAAAATTTACTCTAGAATTTAAGTGACTGTAAGTGTCCAACCACAAACCTTAGATTTCCACTCTAAAGAAGTAGGAATTTCTGTTTTGGCTAGTTGAAGAGTGAAATCTCACTCAAAAAATTTTAGATTCAATATAACATTCAACGTAAAACGGATGTATATATCAAGTCAACTGTGAAATCTTCGACTTTCTGTTCAAGCAATATCAGTGCAAGCCAAATAACAATAATCAAAGGGATTTATCATGAGAGATTGAACAAGCTTGACTTTGGTAGCTGAGGTTAGATGTTAACTAATCAACCTGTGTTGATGTAGTACTTTGTAGATTCTACAGCAAGTGTTAGCGACATAGATATTTCAATTTGAGGGAAGAGATGATCCTACCCCCCAAGGATTCAATTAAACCAGAAAACGGGTTATATCTTCCTTGGACAATGACTAGAGGGAAGCAGTTTGGTCGAAGTTAATTTATGTAGCGCGCAGAACCGAGGAACATAACTTGAGTTTCAGCACAGTTTGAAATAAATGTATTCGATACGCGCCAGTAACTATTCGTCAACATTTCTTCATTCATTTTAAGGATAATTCGTCGACGATGCTAGGATTCGTGTGGTACATAGAATTTCAATCAGAAAATTAGATAATCCTAACGTGACGAATTAACGCAAAGCTTTATATTAGTCACCCAGGAAAAAAAAGAAACGATAGGACGCGATTGGAATAATTGAAATGTGAATGAATAGAGAGAATGTGATTCATCCTCATTGCTCAATAGAATCGTCTAATTGAAGTACGAGAGTGATCTCAGTATAGGCTGAATGACATATCATATTGCGTATGAAAGGATGGTGAAAACCAAGGAAGAATATGGGAAAAACGTTAGTGAAAACCTGACGAGAAGACTTTATACTTCTATACCCAAAAATTCATTGAAATGGACAGAAACCGGATTCCTATATGTTACCATGCAATTTTTGTTCTTCTCAATTAGGTTATTTTTATGTCATCATGTTGATGTGTAATTTTTCACTCCCATGAAATATTCTCATATTGTCGCCATTGAGAATTACATTGATGGCCAAGTTCCTCGTTTCCGTCAACTTGGAATCGGAACTTCAATTCATTTAATTGACAATTGAAATGGATTCTCATATTTATCGGAGTATTTGAATACAATCATCTAGAACTATTGTATCAACGGTTACAGCCCACCGTTATAAATCTCACAATGACAGAATGAAAAAAAAAATATGAAAGCAGGAGGATTTCATTCTTTTCATAAATATCATCCATTTATTCGAAGTATGCAACGATCAACAATTTTGAATGATATTGAAAAACTTGACGGAGAATTGGAGATATTTCGTTCGTATAGAATTGAATTTAATTTCAATACAAAGCGTTTATCTCAGAATTGCTCCAAAATCGAATATGCTTGTTTCCATGTACAGTATTTCCATGTAGTTATCATGCACCCTTTCTCCCTTGGGATGATACGAAATGAAATATGAGCTGTATCCAGATATCCAGCGTCATCAGTAAAGTACAGTTCAATCTAACCCAGTCTGAATCTTTCCCTTCGTTTTGTGAATGTTTTTCATATATAAAATGTCAAAGTTTGGATCTTATGAAAAAAAACACCTCGCTCTCGCACAATTCCACCAATAGATATTCACCTCGTGCCTCACAATAAGGAATATACTTTATAGATTTCTGAGGAAGGAAGGAATATCTTTTACCCTTCCTATCCTTACAAATCATGTGTGATTTATACATCAATTTTCACTTTATGCGTGAATATAATTGAAATCCTCATTTCTGCATGATTTTCATATTCAGTTTGCATAATTATTGATAATATAATTGAGATTTATTATATAAGCTTTCACGTTGACGAAGACGACTTCCACTTTATATTCTCCAGATATCTATATGAACTGTTTGCTGTATGAAGAATCCATAACAATGGCGAATCTGTTACTGATTTCATTGCGATATGGGATGTTGGATTCGTTTCTGCGTGCCAATATCATTAGTTCTATCATGGAATTGAGATTTTCATTTAGGAGGAATGGTTTTTGTGGTAAAAGAATTTTTATTTGTTCAATTTTTCCTTTCTCTTCAAAAAATATTCTCAATTGAGAGGGCTTCTCCTTCCAATTTCCAGATTATTTTGCTTTTGGTGTGCCTATGATATCACTGATATCACTAAACAAAGCATACTGTACCTTTAGATTCTAAATCCAATCACACGTTTGAATTAACTGCATTTTATATATGGAATCATGAATTGACGAAATGCTTATTCGATCCAATGGAATCATCCATATTGATTTTCTTCCAATATTTGAAACAATATTTCAATGGAAAAACTCTTCACTTCCTCCACGTTCTCCTTCAAACCCATCATTGTGATGATCATTGATTCGATGATGAATAACCATACGAATCTATTAAAAATCAGTTCTTTCATGATTTGAATGGTTGCCCACCATTGTAGAGTTTGTATTAGTTGATGGGATTCAATAAAAATTCTTCACCACGGATAATAATACTTGAAAGTCTCTTGAAGTATTTTATTATAGAGATACCTGGTATTTACATTATCTGGTGAGTATTTCATGTGAGATGTGATTTGGTATTATATTTGGCAACTAATTGCAAATAATTTACACAGTAATGTAGGATTAACTTGGCCGTCAGACATTCCGTTTGATATTGTGAGGTTCTCTAAAATATAGAAAAAGACCTCAATTTCATGATAAAACTGATGATATCGATGTCAACATGAATGCAGATTTGAATTCAGTTGTTTAAATGATTGATGAGCCATGGATTTTGTCCGGGGAAAAATTGACAGAAGAATCAATGCATACGACGAGAAGTTGAGAAATCATTCAAGGAATAGAAAAATTTCGAGGAACAACAAACGAAGAAAAAGTCATATCATCAAGTCGATGAGCCGCTGTTTTGGATAATAAAGTAGTTTGCTGAAAAATTAGAATCTTGGACAGAACAAATCCGTCTGGCAGAAAAAATTTCGCAAAAATACTGTGGAACAGGAATAAAATGGATATGAAAGAAAGGAAAGGAAAATAAGTTGAATTAGTCAGATTGAAACTCGATGAAGCAATAAGAGAATTGCATGGATTCAATACATTATTCAGATATTTAATGTCATGCGTCGAAGAGCGGATTTGCAAATAATTCTCGGGGAATATGGGATCGAGAATTGAAGCAGAACGTAAGGATTACCAGGTATGTGAATCATACATTTGGAAATGCAGAGAATACACAGTTGGAAATTTTGTGCGAATCTGTTGGAAAATCCGTGTGTCATGAATTTTCTGTTGAATATTCAACACAAACATGTGTAACTTCTACAGACGCTCCTTGTGTATCAGGTCTCAACTGATTTATAATGTGAAATCATTGAAACAAGTGGAGAGAAGTTTTAAAATGACATAAATTTTATGCAACTGAAGATTCAACATAAAAATTGTGTTATCCTCAAGTACCAAGGGGAGATTGCCAGAAGTGGGAGGTACTTTCCGATGAAAGTTCCATGTACGTGTAATTTTGGTGCTCGTCGGGGAAACTATTCATTCATTTTGGTTTTGGCTTTCATTCTAATGGGGCTTAGTTTTCTGGTTATGCAAATTTGAAGATCGAGGGCAAGTTGATACACGCACAGAAAGTACACGGAGAAAAATTTGTAGCAGAGATCCCCATAATAATAGCAGTTTTGGGACACATGGGCATTCATGAACATTTTTCCTGTAATTTGTAGTAATTTTTTTCAAACTTATAATATGTAATATGTGTCAGTTGCAAAGTGATTTTCACCAAAATGAGGTATGGATTACCATCTCATGTGTCCCAAAACTGCCAATATTATGGTAAACCGTGCTACACATTTCCCATACGTTTTTCTCCGTGTAACCCTATCCAAGTAACCATTGGTGGATTGAGTGATAGAGCTTCAACGTCCAGTTTCGAAGATCCGTTTTCAATTCTCATTGAAGACTATTCTTCTCTCAATATATTCTCATACATTGTTTTGACACACAAAAAAATGCGATTTCCGCATTCACTTTACGTGAGAAAACCCATTAATTACATTCATAAACTGTTAATCCGGGACTTAGATTTAATTTCATTCGACAGTACTTATGTGTTGAATTCACACGATCGAAAATTCCAATCATAACCCACTCAGTATCCTTTTGTGTCATATTGTTCACATCAAGCTCGAGTTACTAGCTAACACAAACACATCATGTTGAATCTAAAAATAAATTTTTGTTGACCGTTTGGGACATGTTGAATGTGTTGAATTGAACACAAAATTTCCAACTGTGTACGTGGAAAAGTGTGTGAAAGGAGGGAAAAGAAATGTTAACGAAGGATCAATCCGCTTACAAAAACAATTACTCAGAGATTTATACTGCCATAAAGTACCTAGCGTGTATGCATTAGGCCCCATAGTACATACATGCTAGGGCATGAATGATCCCGTGTGGAAATTTTTCCGGGCATCCTGTATTGAATATAGCCCCTTATATGGCTTATATTGGGTATCCAAACTTAGAATGTCCGAACCTTAGCCACTGAGCGGCCTAGTCGGGTTGCTGATATTCAGCCTAACTGATCTCAGTCGGGGGCACCCAGATAAAGCCCATATGGAACGCCACGCTACGTTACCAATTTTTCCCTGGTCTCAAAAATCTAGGCACACCAACTATAGCCTTAACAGGGCCTTCCAAGGCTTCCCGTATTCTCCCGAAGATCTTGATTCAAGCATACCTGTATACAACCCATGTGGGGCCAAGCTGTATTTCCAACGTTTTCCCCGTTTTGAAAATCTGAATGCACCCAACTACAGCCTGCATAGAGCCTTGCTCTTATATTCATTCCTTTCTTGAATATAAACCTACTTTGAAAAGCAAATTTACTGGAATCGTATTGGTAATTTCGACTTTTTGTGGTGCATGCCTCCAAAAAAATATTTCATCCATGATTACTGGGTTCACACTATCGGTGAACAATGTCAAAGAATCGGAGGAAACATCACTGTATGGTTGATTCCAAAACTGAATGAGGCTGTTCTGTTTTTGATACAGTCTGATAATGTATGAACAAAGTAATGTTGGGTGGAAAAACCGAATAGAAATTGAAATCGGCTCATTCCAGGCGCAGTCTGGACTCAAGTCGAAGGAATCTGGGTACAGATAGGGCCTTGGATAGACTAATTTTCAATCGAAGAAGTTTTCTCCTTGCAATATTTATTCAATTTAATGATATTCGCAACAATTTATTATCCTTTTAATGGTCCTAGTTTCATCGCCTAGATTCGCTTCATCATGGGTGTCCTACACGGAAAAAAATAATCTGCCCATTCAACCACAATAGTAATTATTTTTACCACAAATTGGACTAAAATTTGGGACAGGTACAAAGCTTAGTAACGTATAATACAAGCTTCACATATAATATAAAGCAAAACGATATATTTGTAACCAGATCGCCAGTAACACTTGAAACATATTGTGGTAAAGTGTACCACAAAAATTGAGTTGAATGTATCCAGATATTGTCACAGTGTTTAGTACACATTTGGAGTAGAAATTACCACAAATTTTTGATGAACATGAACAAAATTTTTTCCTAACTTCTTACCGTACTCACTGTCGGTAAGTATTTAGGATAACATAGGTTAGGATTTAGGTTGTTATGCTTTTCTCTATTCGAAAAATTTTCATTCCTTGGAGAGATTCGAAACCAGCCTACCTAACCTATCACCTACCTAAAAAACCGATCCTAACAGTTTGAGCTAACACGCGATACGATTATATAGTAGATAACTGTCACTTATGGTCATAATGTTACAACGTCTGATATATTATAAAAACATTTCATGTATTATAACTGAGGATGGTACATGTATCAACGTTTTCAGCATATATTAATTCGTTTTATTGATTGATGTGAGCATTTTGCAGGAGTTCATTGTTCACTCGAGCGAAATTATTAATATATTTATAAATGTTTTCTTTTTATCATATAACTTTATACAAGCTGATTTATAAGTTAGTTAATGGACTGAAGTTGAATGAAATCAAATAAATTTCTTAGTTGATAACTGTCTATTAGATTCAATATCAAATACAATATTTATTTCCATAAATTGAGGAATGTTTTAAAACATCTCACATTAATACTTCGCGTTACTGAACTCATTACACTGCACGAATTTACTTCACTCACTTCATTTCACTTCAACTCACTTAATTCGATGTTTCTTCTTCGCATTCAATTTGTATATTAATTGAAAGCACTGCAATTACTTCGATACGAGGAATCGTTGTATACAGACCCATCTGTAACCTAACCTCTCACAAGACTGTCAGCGGAAGACATTTCAACTCAAATTTTGTGGTAAAAAGAACAGCAGTCAATAGTGGGGTCAATGAAATGATGGGATACCTATAACCATCTTTTGGGTAGTGATTGCAACTTTTCAATTGAATAGCATTTAATACTGAAAATGTAACATTTATTGGAAGTGTATTACTGCAATATATAAAAAGCACTTATCTTCCTTCAGGTAAATAATACTCCAAATCCATGTAGAAATAAGGATTATTGGAATACATTCAACCATAATCAATTCACCACAAACTTATTGTCACAGAAATTTGGCAATTTTTTTCCGTGTACATAGGCCTAAGTTGGGAATACTATGCAGGCCCTGAAGATGAGTGCGTGACAATCCTGTCTAGGCCCTATGAGGGTAACCAAAACAGGGCCTGAAATGAAACGAGGACGCCGAGTTTGGCCCAAACTGCCACCAAGAACTAATTCCCACAGGGGATAGTAGTAAAAGCGCAATGATCAGAATTTTCTGATTTGATGATTTGATTAATGTAAAAAAAAAACACTCCGTATGGTAGCGGAGTGCGATTTGATGTTCAAAATTTCATGAAGTAACACTTCTGGAATGCTGGAAACATGGTACGATCAATCTTACGGAATGTTCAGAAATTTCCTCTAAATCCAAAAGCGAGCTAATCCTGCCTGGTGGAAGAATTCGTTCGGAAAATCAAATTCTTGTCATTCCATCAATTTTCAATTCCTCAGTGGGAGCAGATATGTGGAGATTGTCCGACTCTTTATTCACTTCAATCAGAAAATTCGATCACGTATTCCAAACGTTCTTCTTCCTCAAATGGACTACATTGAGAGAATATGTTAGGTTTAGCTGAATATTGAATAGATAGAAAATTTATGCTCTCTTTATTTTCACAGCTAAATTTGTTATTCTCATTGAATGAACTATTTTATCAATATTTGGGACTAGATTTTCATTCACGTGAGCCAGAATTTAGCTGGGATGACTAAATTTTAGTTGTCACCGCTAGATGCTTTTTTTCAGTGTATTCGAATGACCGAATTCGCGCAGTACATCAAATCTTTGGAGTAAATACAATCTCACTTCGCGGATCTAATGTTTGTTGTTCTATTCATAGTAATACAAAAGAAAAACAATGACAAGGCATATTGAATTTCCATCAATCTCACTACAAAGGACTATCCCGCTTTTTCTAAATACATTCCAATTCCCCAAGAGAATAAAAACGTTCAATAAACATTAATTGAACTCAAAATAAAGTTTTGAACATTGGAAGATTGATTGAATGTTCCGTGGGTGTAAATTTATCTGAATTCAATTCATTTTCAAATTATTCTGTCCTTATTTCTATACTCGGAGAGAAATTTAGAGTTGAATCCACTATGGTACTTTGTAACCGAGAAACAGACTGAACTCACAATGAAATTTAATATAACGAGACAATCCCTTGCATGTATGTACCATGGGGCCCGCCCGGCCCAGCATAGGGCCCATCCTGCCAATATGGACCCAAGATTGGACCAGAGTAGGGCCAGAGTGGGCCGGAGCAGTGATGCCAGAAATTTTGAGATCCAATGGTCTACAACCAATTGAACATTCTTGTTGATAAGATCAACCAATAATCTCCGGTCTTCACACTGTCGGTCCTCAGTTTCTGGCAACACAGCCGGAGTTCATACACGCTAGGTTATAGAAGCTTGATCAAATTCACAATGTTTTACAGTAAATTCCATTAGAAATTCAGTTTTTTCCTCGGCCGCAATAATCCCATAGTAAATTCAATTAGTGGCGTCAAGACTTACAGTGAAAACGTGAAATGGGTATCCGAAATGAAACGTATCTTCTGAATATTGTACTATATAAATTCAAATCTGTGATGAGTACTGAGAATCAACGGAATTTCACTGGTAATAAGCATTCAGTTTTTTTACTGATCCAACCAATGGAAGATTTAGCTCTGTTCTTCAATGAGATTCCATCGACTCTCAGCAATTTTTCTTGTTTCGGATTTAGAGAGTGAAGAGTTCATTGAGTTTGATGATATCATATGATATAATGATTTCAATAACTCGATCTCCAATTATCAGAATGTTCTTCTCAATTTTTATAACATTTTTGTGAAATTTTAAAATAATTTTTGTGGAAACAATAACACATAAAACCTCATTCACTCAAAGAAGATCTCAAGATTGTGATGGAATTCTTATATTTCTCTCAAGTGAACGAGGTTTGAAGTATTAACTTATGTTGTAGAGGACCGAAAAAGTGCCTCATCTCACCCCGCTTTACCCCATATGGTATGGTGTATTTTGTTCAATATCTGAATCTTGGAAAAATAGTTATATTAGGGAAGTATTACCAGCCAGAGATAGAATCATACTCACCGAGGTTGTAGACGTTTGCACTCTTGCCACAGGATTCACGAACCTCCCGGTTGTCCAATCCAATGGGGTACATTACGAGGCCGCCGCATATCATCACTGCTGTAACAAAAAATACGTATACTTTACAAAAGCCACAAAGTTGTCTTCCACACGTTCTCATGCTCTCCAGTATTCCATTCAATCCTTTTGCAGATCACGCGAATGCTCGACATTCCATGCGCGCCTAATCTGTAATGGAACGAAATGGGTGTTGCTGGTTTCAATATGGTATGCACTTGGAAAATCGTTTGACTATAAACTTGTTAATTACGAACTATGCGTTGACGAGTAATTCAAGGTCACCTTCGCTTCACAAAGGAATTTCATATCTTGTTCAATGGCTGGAATAATGCATCAGAGTATATTCAACAGAAATTGTAGAATATTGATTTTTCTTGTCTGATCACACTGAGAGAAAGGCACCTAGTTGCGGCAACTGAAATTCAATTGTACCAGCTGAATTTTGGTTGGCGTGAATGAAAGTCTAACTGCCTGAAATATGAATGATATAGTTCATCCAAAGTGAATAAAAAATTTATCAAAGACAAATAAAATTCGTTTGGTTCAGCTCAATTTTCATTTAGAGTGACTAAATTTCCCAGCTGTCTAATATTCAATTAAAGAACCCTTTTCCTCAGTGCAACATCCTGATATGATATAAGATCAAATATGAAGTTGTATGAAATTACCAGGAGTATGAATTCTATGAAATTAGACAATTCATGAGATATCCAAACAACATAATAATACGTTGAATTCTGCTCATTTAAAATTTCATAATTCAAATGGTTTTTGATGTTATCACGTTGAAGTAGAATCTTAATCGAAATGTTCCACAGTTTATATTGATCATCCATCTTGATAAAAAGGTTCATTCATAGATAACAAACAAGGTTAGTTGATGAATATTCGTTGAAATCGAATGTATTCTGTTAATACTGAGCAAATAATATTCAGTAGAAATGAATGTTCATTAATAGTTAATGAATCATCATATTTGATGGAATCATAATAGATTTGCGTGAAATAAATATTCATCACCTCAAACCCAAATATACGTTCGCTAACTACAAATAAACCTTTCCCTCAGTGCAGATTTATTTATCGGGAAATACTTATTTCAAATTCATTTCACAATCCACAGCAGTTCGATCAAGGGATTGATTGTGCTGTATTTCCTCATAAACTTTCACGTCTTTTACTTTCGAACCTCATATATCTCCACGTCAGACAATTTTTCATCTAAAAGGTCAATACGGAATTCAAGACTACGATTCTGAGAATCTTAGTAGGTATGTGCTGCATATCAAATCAGAATGCACAATCACAGCTCAAAGTGCTAGTGTCAGAAGAGTGATGAGTTTGGGAGACAGCACTTTAGATTCGCTGCTAAGCAATTGGATTTCAACCCTACGAGACGTGATTATTTGCAAGTGAACGACAGTTCTACAGTCGTGTACGGTTGCATCGTAAATTCTCTGCAATTCACGACGCGAGGAATGATCGATAGAAAACGTGCAAATAATATGTCACGACAACGGTGAAGTCAACTCTAATTTGTATCTCTCTCAATGAACAATTACCTTTCGATAAGGTTTTTCCTCTCAGAACCGATATATTCTCTCTCGAAAATTTCTTATAATCGGGAGAAAATTGCACATTAGGTTTGATATCAATTATTCCTGGGTAATAAAATCATTCGCTTGAATGATATTATAAAATTATGAGGGACAACACTGAGAGAAATCGGTTAGGTGCGTGAGCAAAAATATTTTAGTTAATAATCTTTTAGTTGATTTGAATGAATCTTTATTTGATACAAACACAAATTGGTTTCCGTTAGCAAAAACAACAATTTGATGTCTGGCCATTTTGAATAAAAAAGTTCAATTAATAGTAACATAAGTAATTTATTGTGACAACCAACAATCTATGCGCGTTCATTAAATACTTTCATTCCAAAAATGTTTATTCAACGCAACTTGAAATATTTATTCGAATGAGTTCCTTAGCAAATAGAATCTGATTACGCATGCGCTACCATTTCATGATTTTAATTTTTTCACCGGCATTTCCACCCACTTTACGAAGAACCGCCCTGAAGAAGTCACACTGAGAGAAAGATACCTAGTTGGGACAACTAATTGTTAGTTGCCGTAGCTAGACTCTAGTTGGGGTAAATAAAATTCGAGCTGTCTGAAATATGAATAAAATGGTTCATTCAATGGGAATAAAAAATTCAATCGTGACAAATAAAATTTAGCTGATACAACTAAATTTTCATTGACAGTGAATGAATTTCCTAGCTGTCGAGGATTTCTTTCAGTGCAGCTGCAATGATGACGAAACGTTGGCAACCACCGATACAAGACGCGACTCCACTCCGGAAGCTCAAAATTTATTCAATTTCGCAAGCCACGGAACACCGCACAGCGAATCTTCGCTGAAGCAACTAATTACTAACAATATTTCAGTACAATCATATTTTATCAACCAGATAATTTAGTTGAAATAGCATTTTGATTCAATTGGAATATTTGCTTGTCACAACGTGAAAATATTCATTTGTGAGAAATGAAAGTTTTAATCATTCCAACTAAACAAAATGCGTTGATTTGAATGAACTTCTATAGCTGTCTAATATAATCATTAATTATTTTGCTATTGTGGGTAGCATTTAGTTACAGCAACTATGTGATTTTTTTCAATGTAGATCTGTCTATCAGAAATACTTCAAGACGACTAAATAAAATGGAACAAAACAACCAGCCACACCTTCTATTTGTATGGAACAAGGTCTGGCTGGTCGTTCTATTCCATTTCATTCAGTTCTCTTCAAGGATTTTTGGTGAAAAGATCTAGTAACTCTATAGGGTCTACGGAATGCTCTCAAGTCTACTTTGAGAATCAAACACTGAAATAGCTATTTACATATATTGAAAATAATAATTATGGTAGATTTATTTCAGAGTACAAATAATGGAGATATCAAGAATTATATTGGGCTGATTTCAGTGTACAACGTGACGAGAAACTCTCTCTCAAACGTATGACGTGAGCCAGTGCCTTGAGAGCGAATCAGGAATTTACAGTAAGGGTTTGAAAAATTATCATCAAATTACCTGTGCCGCCAAATAACCTTACTTTATCCTATTTATGTGAAATGTCACAAATGAGAAGAGAGACACGAAACAAATAATTTGTGCAATACATCACGCGGTGAATCAGGTTAATCATCATTTCTATCACATTCAGTATGTATTCATTGCCATGAATTCTACATCGCACTGAAATGACGGGTGTATCAAATACATGAAATGAATCGTATAACATTTCACAAGTTAGCTCATTACGTTTTGGCTGCAAAACGATCGATTGAAACTTGAACACCATCAAAGTACACGTTTCGCTTACTCACATACCATATCTCTCATGAAAGAACCATTACATATGTGTAATATATAATTATGTACTGAAATTTATATATGTTTTGATGGATTCAATATAGAGACATATATACTCATAAATACTGATGTATATGAAACGTAATATAATTGTCTTGAAATTTGAATCGTTTATAGAAACGAAGCGAAAATTTAAACTCACCAAATCAGATAAATCAACGATTTTTATCTTCTGGAATTAATTCCTAGGAACTAGCAACATAATTTTACGGATATACTCCAGGTTTTAGGTCTTTGAGGAGATCTTTGCGCCGGGACATTAGCCAAATTTTTCGTGTAAGATTTCTTCAAAATACTTTAATATTTTTCAGATACCGCTCTATACAGCATTTCTATAGGCATTCAAAAAATGCTGTGAAGAGCGATATTTTGGAATCATTCAAGTAACGTGGAGAAATCTTACACGAAAGGTTTGGCTAAAGTCTCGGCGCTAGTATCCCCTCAAGAGGATACCAAAGTTACGATCGGAGCACGTTTTCTTGCACTAAAATACTCGAAACTGAATTCACAAAAAAGTCTACAATTTTCAAGGATGATTCTTCGAGACATAGAATCTCGAAGAATCATCCCTGAAAATTTCAGATTTTTTTATGAATTTGGTACTGGGTATTTTAGTGCAAAAAAACGTGCTCCGATGGTAACTCTGGTATCCTCTTAACGACTGAGTATTTCGTTGTTCGATTATCAATTCGTTTCAATAAACGATTCAAACTCCAGCAACATCGTAATATAAGTATAATGGGAAATGCATACTGGGTGATTCCAAATCGCCGTACACTTTTCTGAGAGCGGATTCTTAATGAAATTCTGAAAAGATCTTGGTCCGGAATATTTAGACCTGATCCTCAGATCCGAGGATATGAGCATTTTCTAATCTTTTGAAAAATCCAAATACCTCGGAAGTACCATATGTCTGACTTTCGAATCCAACACCATTCTCAAAGTCAGATCACGGGGTGTCACTGGAAAAAAATCAATCTAATCTAGCTTCCTTCGTTGTGGAGTTATAGCGATTTAAAGTTGTTGAATTCTGATTGACTGGAATACAAAGAATTTCAAACCGCTATAACTCCACAACGAAGGAAGCTAAATGGGATTTATGTTTTTTCCAGGGATACCCCGTGATCTGACTTAGAGGATCGTGTTGGATTCAAAAGTCAGAAATATGGTACTTCTGAGGTATTCGGATTTTTCAAAAAATTAAAAAATATCCATATCTCCGGATCTGAGAATCAGATCTAAATATTCCGGAACAAAATCTTTTCAGGATTCCATCAAGAAAACCTGCTCTCAGAAAAGTGTACGGCAATTTTGGATCATCCAGTATAATTTCAAATATGCATATTCAACTTGAATTCGACGTATAACCTGAATATAACTATGTATGGAATATTATATTTTTAAATTATATTGAATTATATTCGTTCCTTCAAATCATAATTCGCCAAATTCCAATATCTACTGAAACACTAATTTTTTTCGTCATTCCATTTATAAACAAGGTGTCGGATCAATCAAGTTTCTATTGATTAGAAGGGAATTGTCATTTTTATTTTGTGCCTATTAATCACACGAGAGAACTATGTTCACATATAATACATTCCATATCAAAACGAATACAAAAAAAAATGCCAGCATCGATGGGATGTATTCCCAAAACGTGAACCATATGATTCACCAGGAAACTCTAATCACTTTATGGAACAATGAAAAGTGTGTTCTATCGTGTCATTCGAAATACTATGGATAATCTTTGTTATTTCTTCATTCAAATTATTTACAGTTTTTGGATGGTTTACATAACAATCATCTTTCATATAATCCCACGAAGAAAATCACACATACTGAGATCAGGTCATTCAGAAGGGCATTCTATCTTTGTTCTCTCAATGAACCGAGGATATCCTACACCGATAACCCGCTCACCTCAAACTTTATTGATAGCTGTGAAGACTTTTCGTGATTTGTTTTTTGTACACTTGAAAAAAAAGATGAGTATCAAAATAAGATTATCCCTCTCTTTTTGATGCAACTTCCCCTCTGAGATATGGTATCAAAATTATTTCTCTCAATTCGAGAGGATTAGTCTCTGTGGTAGAAGAATTTTCATTTGCTCAAAATACTCTCAACCGGAGATGCATATTGTCAATTGAAGAAGAAAACAAAAGGTAAATATCTCTGATTGAGAGAGCTTTTTCCTCTAATTTCCAGACTACCTTTTCTTGATGTTGCTGAAGTTTGAATCGTTCATTGAAACTAATTACCAATCGAATCACATCATATTCAACTATTGAAACTTAAAAATTTTGCAGTACATTACTCGAACGATGTTCCCAATGGCAAAGGGTTCAGATTTCGTGAGTTTCAATTTTATTTTTGTTTCTATAAACGATTCAAACTTCGAGAACATTTTTCTTGGGTGTAGGGTTATATTGAGAACCATTTTTCTGCGAACAGCCCAAAAACTATAGATAATTTTAGTGTTGCCGCGAGCCGCGAAACGAGCCGTGACGAATTTTAGATTTCAATCTGGATCAGACCCTCAATTGAATTTCAAGGTTTGAACTAGAATATAACTTTATGGATACGAGTTTTAAATTAGTTTATGTTCGAGCCGGTTTCGAGCCGACATTTCGAGCTGGACCTATACTGTTTGATGTATGAACCGGTTGAAAATTCAAATACACGGAACTGTGCATTATTATGAACTCCCAAACTAAAGTATAGGACCATTCAACCAAGTATTGAGACGATTTTTACTTCTTATAGTCCTAACTAACTCCAGTGGAAGTCTAAAGCTCGTTACAGCTCATTTTGCTTCTCGCGGCAACACTACATAATTCAATTGAAAGAATAAGAAAAAATTCCGATCCTATTTCCGATTGATTTATAGTACAGGTTTTTGAAATTCTTATAAAGTGATTAGAATCCCGTAGTAACTCGAATGATTCACATTTTGAAAATTTATATCATTGCTGGTGGTATTTTTTTTTTAATATTCATTTTGATATAGAATTTGTTCGATATGAATATAATTTTTTTCGTAATCAATTGGCATGAAATAAAAATGACAACTCTCTTCAAATCAACACAAACTTCATTGATCCGATTCCTGCACTTACCGCGAAATACCAATTTATTAGTTTCCACAAAATCCTATGAGGCAGTCTGTGTTTTTAATGAAAACCATCCATATTTCAATGCGAGAAGAAAGTTGCAAGCTTCCTTAGTTGCATAGGTGTGAAAGAAACAAAAGGCTCTTCCACAGGAGAGGCTCCAAAGGGCTGTAACCCCCCTTGATGGGGGAGTTTGGGTGACCACATGCTTCTCGACTCTTCAACTGGTTACATCAAGTGTACAAGGAAATGCTTTGTTCTGATATTTTCAATATTCTATAACAGATTCACACCCAATTCAACCGAGGGTTATCCTCACCTTACCCATTGAAGTACAAAGAGTACCATAAAAAAAAAATCCTTCATAAGGATGAAGAATCGAAAAAAGCAACGTATAACGGGAGCATGGATTTACGCCGACTGAGAGACAAGTAGAATAAGTTAAACATAGTCAGACGTATTGATTGAAATTCATATAATCAGCAGACTTGTGTTTTTCTAACGATCAATATTATGAAACAGTAGTATAGGGTTTTCATCACTTAATATATTTCCATAATGCACGAAGGTTTGATTATACAGAGCTTTGAGTGAGAAGCACATAAAGAATGATGAAACAAAAAGAAACCAAGGACCCTTGGATACTGACAAAAAAGTGATACAATGTGAGCATTTCTTGGATATACAATGAATTCTGCGGTGTGATTAACTATTGTAACAGTATCAGTCAATGTGTCGTCTAGATTGTGAGCTGATTATAACAAAGTTCAAAAAGGATACCACAATTTCAGCAGAAATTTTGCAGTTTGTGTTCGATTGTCTTTCCGACATATATTTTCTTACGATTTCGATCACAACCAAAAATAGTTCAATCAACTATTTGGATAATTTGATTGGAATTTGAGAATTTTTCGACTTGAATTATAAGTTTTAGGGATTGAAATTTGGAAATAAGAAGTATGAATATCTGAAAATGACCAAAAAACATGTTACGACTTCCGCACTCAGCACAGAAGTATGCAGAGTGTGATATGATTCTCGGACCAGATTTGACAGGTGTATTCTGCAGCCAAAATGCCATAACTCCCCGTCTCGAAAATTTGTTTGGAAGCTTTGTCATTGATATATAAGCATTTTTAGATTTCTTTCCAAATCCAAATCATTCAAAAGCACTCTACGCTGCAACATACTTGAGCTTGACACCATTCGCCAAGTTGGAAAATGGCGGGTCCCTGGAAAATAATCCAACTATTCTATCTATGTTCGTTTTGGAGCTATAATAATTCGAAGTTGCCAAAGTCTGATTGGCTGAAGCTAAAAAATTTTAAATCGCTATAACTTCCAAACGGGCAAATCATAGCATTTCGCCGGCAGAATACACCTGTGAAATCCAGCCCGCGAATTATTTTACACCCTGTATATGCTCACATGATGAAAAATTGACCATTGGTCTAGGGTGGGGTGATATAGTTGATCGAAGATCGGGCGATCTGTGACATTAGTTAGGGGCAACTATGAAATGGTCGCATTGTTTCATGCTTTGCCAATCCTTTTTGTCAACATAAAAGCGACATTGGTGGAACAGGGGATCCAGTTTGGGCTAAGGCTGACGGTCGTAGCCAAGATTGAGTCTAGCTATTGCCAATGCTCTGTGCAACACTTATCTATTTTATCCAGTTTGTCTTAGGCTGAGAATTCGTAATAGCTTGCTCCAGGTTTGAATGAATGCTGGAATAATTGCAGATTGACGAAATTCATTGATTATCCATAATAGTGCGTTCTTTTGTCATATTCAGTGTAAAATGTCTTACTGAAAGTGACTGCATCTCGCTTGAAAACTTGACTGAAATTCAGTCTTTTCTATTGTGTCGGCATTTGTTTTGGATGCTTACTTTCAGCTGGAATAGGGCTGGTTTTGGCTGCATCTTAAGATAAGCTGATATTAAGGTTGGGAGTAAGTTTTACTTTTCACTGTATCCTGATCAACTTTGATTCTAAAGAGATTGCCAAGATTTACGCGATAAAAAGTAAAACTCACTTCCATCCTGAGAATCAGCTGATTTCGAGATGCAACCAAAGCAAGCCCTGTTTCAATGGAAGTCAACGCCGAAAACAAATACCCACATAGTGGGAAAGACGGAATGTCAGTCGCGTTTTCAAGTGAGATGCAATCACATTCAGTCCGACTTTTTTACTGTGTAGCAGTCAGCCTTTTACCAAGCTTCATTCTATTGTCAGCATTAGTGATGCCGCGAGATTAGTGACGAGATGAAAACGAGCTTCTTCTCGTCTCGATTTTGTGGTACATTGTCTCGACATTTCAAAATTTTTTTGGCAACATTGCTGAAATATCATTCAATATCATTTCATATTATTCTTCATCTCTCCAAACTGAATTTCTGTTTCTCGTCAAATCATCTTCATTTCGTCTTGTAAATTTCTCGAGTAGGGTCTTACTCGTCTCGTCTCGTCTCGACTTTCTTGTTTCTCGCGGAATCACTAGTCAGCATTGGTGAAAACAAGAAATTTTTATATAGGTGTCCGTACGAAATGAGAAATTAAAATCAAAATTTCGTGCACTTACAAAGGGTTCTCACACATCCCAATATTTCGTATTATTGGAACTCGTCAGAAGAGGTAGAAATGTGGCAGTGATGGATAATAAAAGATCAAGGAACAATAATTCCTCACAGTTGCAATTTTTATGTCACTACTGTCAAAACTGTGAACATTTTTGTTCAACTATCCTTGTGGAACAGGCAACCATGTTCGATAACTTTTATTAAAGAAGGTTTGAATGATGAAATATTGAAGAAAAACATAAAAACTATCACATTTCATGTAAAAATTAGAGTTGAATTAGGTTGTAGATGCCCGTCTCGTTCCATAAGAACGGAAGAAAGTAGTCCTAAATGGCGTAATCGAGTAATCAACGTCGTTAAAACTTTTTTCGATAAAAAATTTGTCCATTGTCCGCGATTTGGGACTGCTTTCTCCCATTCTTCAATCACATTTTATGCTTATATTCCTTACTCTTTTGAGTTTTGGACAGAGAAATACAGATGAGGCCTGAAAATTGAGACTTTGAAATTTCGTTGGGGGATGAGACGATCAATTTAACACACAAAAACCTTTTTCTCGAATACCAGAAGGAACATATCAACAAAATAAATTAATTCTCTTTACTGGAAATAAAAATTTTCATTTTTACCTATCAAACAAATTCTCCAAATCATCCCTCTGATGGAATGCGACAGAGACTTTTGAGAAACAATCTAATATTCACGTCCAAAAATATAAAGAGCAGTGCTTTTGGTTTGTTTCATGTGTCAAAATAGTCCAAAATTATATTCCTATGTGAATAAGTGTTGCTTCATTGTTGAACTTTCATCTGCTCTTCCAGTATGCAAAGTCGAGCATCGATTTCTTTGGCGTAAGTATGGTACATGAGCGATACAGAGGAAACATGAGGGATAGAATGTCAAATCATTTGAGTCAGGAATTGTAATTCACTCGCGGAACATCAGCGCATGTCAATTTGAATTCTCCTTTGAGATTGTGACAATGTTATTTTATTGTTGTCTTAGGTACCAACGTTGTTATCTCAGGGGCTTTAGAGACAGTAAACTGAAAGCAAATACTTCGAAAGTTCCGTATTATTCATTTGCTGCATATATACGATCAATTGATGTATGAAGAAAATGTATTGAAGTGAATCATCAATTTTAGAATGCCCTACCATTGTCATTCAACTCAAACTACAAAACTTACTGATTCATGGCTATAATAATGACAGATCCTTGCTGAATGCGTGGATTAGATGAACAATTGTATTCAGCGATTGATGGGAATATTTTAATATCAATATCAATTTGAAAGAACTTCTTGTTGATTTAACGACAAAAATTGAACATAATTGTACCAAATCTTATCATGGGGAATATAGATGGGAATGAAAAGGGCGTTTATATTGAATGAATTGAAAATGTATACTAATATAGATCACAGAAACATATCAACACTGACATATCAGTTGGACTATTTACAAATTTGAAACGACTCCTTTCTGTAGATTTTCTGATCCTTTGGCCATCAGAAGCGCGAAATCGAGAGATGACCCTCTATTTTATTAAAAAGTATAACACTTCGTCAATATCTCAAGTAGTAGAGACTCTCATTTTGAATTACGTTGCTTGGAGAGATCATACGGTCGTTTGTCATATTCACCCTTCTTTTATCATCAAAGATGCAATTTCGTTTGGAGAATCAAGGAACTGAAGGATACTCACCAGCTAGAAGTTGTAAAGAACCAAGGACCCTCGTGTGCTTCGGGGTTCTGAGGATGTGTGGCAAAAAAGATGACGCTGCTGCGAGAACTGTGAGCGACCCGATCAAAGCAATCGCTACGCCAATCCCAATCGTTACTGTGCTAGCTTGCCACCAAGCGCTCGGTATATCCCAAAAGCTGGAACCATAAAAAAAAACAATACAAAATGCGATATCGATAAACAGAATTGAAAAAAAAATGACTTCGGTACATTTTAATTTTTGAAGTGAATTTTCTTCTCTTCGTGCGTGTAATTCTCTAAATCGATTGAGTGTCGGAAGAATAATAAATTGAATTCATTCCATCATAATCTCAAATCCGCTTCACTTGCCCTTACTTTTTTCTCATAAAACGCCAAACGTGAATGATCATCTTTTCTCTCGTTTTTATTACAAAATCGGTCCATGTCAATCACATTCATTGGTTCATTATGGCAAAGATTTTAGCTTTTGATACCCCACGAGATTAGTTGATCATCCAATTCATCGGCACAAGTTCTATCGTCAGTTTGAATAATGTTATTCGTCGATTATCTTTATTTTACTAACTCCGAATCAAATTGTACAGGAGATTCCTCAAGCTTATTCGAGATGGTTTATTTTTACAAGTGAATCCTCCTGAAATCAATGCAATTTATGTAACCGCTCATCCAGAATTTACTAGAACTTATGTAGAATCGATCGAATCCCTTATGTTGAACTGAGTGAAGATTCATGGAACATATAGGTCGTTTTGAATATTATATTGGATTCAGATGATTTTGAAAATATCATTATTTTATGGATTTTGTAAATTTCAATGTATTGAATTCATTATACGCATAAAATTGTTACCTTCGACGGAACATTTCGATATATCGCAGAATAAAGAAAATTAAATGAGCAAGATTGAATTATTCTGAAGATCTCTTCTGCTACAGAAGTTTAATTGTCAATTTGTTTGAGATTTTCAACAATGGAAAATGATTATTCAAGATCCACCAGTCGGGTGAAGTGGTTCACGTAAATGGGTATAATTAAGATTTTTTATATAAATTGGATACTTCGTAGAGAGGAATATTGAGATACAGAAAAGAAAGAAACTCGCATCCTCTCTACGGATATAATGGCATAGTGCTTAACCTTCAACAAACTCTGGCTTTTCGCTGGATTGCAATCTCGTAGAAATTTTGCTCGCCGATACGTTTCACTTTTTCACTGGATTCTTGTCAATTCTCAAATCAAACACAGCATCGAGCTCATCTTATATTCTTGGTATTACAATTTTTTCGTTTCCAAATAGTGTGATTCAACGCGTTGATTCATTCCTACTCTTTGTACAGTTTCCGATTCCCACGGAGGCCGGAATTGAAGAGAGCTTTTTCGTCATCTCTTAATATCTAGGTAAATCTCATCCCTGCCAATCAATCGTGGCTTCCTTCTTCTCTTTCTTTTTGTTTCCTCTTTTCTCAACATCTTTCCAATTCTTCTACACCACTTTCCACTTTTCCTCCCTTCTTCTCTTCCAATTCCCACCTCCACGCGTATATTGTTTGTGTGCTTCACATCGGATAAGTCTATCCACAAAAATGACTGGATCAGAGCTTTATGAGATGTTACAGGTTACCTTTTTGAAGTTCATATTTGATTCGTACTTCAAGGAGTGCACAGATATATGATTCATTTATTTATTTATTCATCCATTCTGCGGGATTTACCCCATTACAATATAAAAAAAAAATAGTAATCCTATTACATCAACTGAGAGGAACTTTTGAGGTTACTGTAACTAGAACGCCTGAACCAAATATCCTTGATTGAAACTGCTGGAAATTCGATTGATCCAACTAAGAAAGTATAGTTGATACAATGAGGTGATGAACCATCCCAGAGGGAAAAAATGACATAAACAATGACGTGATATAACATGATAAAATGGCCCCTTTTCCCAGAGCTCTATCAAGTGGCTATTGGGAATCGAGTTCAATGATACGTCGAAATGACGTTATAAATGACGTAATTTCTCTCCTAATAGCTACCCAAAACTTGATACATCTCGAATCCATTTGTCGAAAAATCCTTACAAAAATGACGGGAAACATCACGTCATTTACAACGTGATTTTTCACATCATTTGGAGCTTTGGGGAAGGGGTCGATTTTATCATGTTATATCACGTCATTTTTTATGTCATTTTTTACGTGATTTTTCACGTCATAAATCACGTGAAAAATGACGTTATTTTTTTCCTCTGGGATACTTCCTTGGTCGAATCAACCAAATTGTCAGTAGCTTTCATTAGGAATGTTCAGTTGAGATGTTTTAGTTATAGTCACTGGAGAAATTTCTCTCAGTCTACACGCAGGAAAATATATTTTAACAGTCTGTGATTAATGAAATTATTTACCTGAATATAGCTTCAAAAGTACCATGATTTCTTGTAGAAATACATCTAATTATGAGACTTTTTAAAAGTAAATTCAAGTGAAAACTCTATCTGTCAAAGACTGGCGCTGATCCTTAATAAATTATGGGACTTTTCAACACACCTGTTTTCTGCGTGTAGAAATTGACACGCGGATTAGAGCTCAGCAATGCAAATCAATTGGATATTATAGAGATTGATATTAAATATGTCAACCCAATATCCGTAACTGTTTATAAGTGTAAACATACGGTGACAAGGGGGATCCGTATTCTGAAGACCTAATAAGAAAAACGGTTCGAGAAATAATCCTACTATCGCGGGATAGCCTGCTAGGAACATGTGGACCAAATAAAGGGAATAATTCACTACAATCAATAATATTATTCAATATTTTGAATGGGAAGGTTGAGTCACTTTTCGTGAAAGAAAAAGAAATAGTTGGAATATTTAAGAGGGTATTCTGATTTAGACACCTGGATTTTTGGTGTTTTTTTGGACGCCATGAAAAGAATCCAATGAATATTCTTACCATCCATTCCTTCACTAGTTACTTATTGACATTTGGGGATTTCAAAACATTAGGAATATTATCAAAAACATCAAAATTGAAGAAACTGCAGACCGGCAAAGTGAGGGCTCATAAAAAATTGTCGTGACCTGGTGTGCAGGATTCCAGTCCACCTAGTGATCTGGAAAACATTTTTTTTGTGAATTCCTGAAGAAGGAGGATGTAGCCATCGCACTACGAAGATTGTTTTTGGAAAAAAAATTTTGTTCACAAAATAGCGGCGGTTTAAAAAAAAAAAGTTACGTTGTTTCCCTGATTTTTCCGCCCTTTTGGATTTAGAGGGAGGAAAAACGGAGAGATTTCTCCAAAAAATCCTTGTAGTACGAAACTGCAATGTATAAAGGAGCTCTGTGCTAAATTTCGAGTGAATCGGTTGAGTAGAACTTGAGATATCATGCACACCATTTCGAAAAAAGCAGTTTCGAGAAAATCACGTTTGAAGATCCGAGCACAATTTCAAACAGTCTACAAGTGAAGAGTAAAACTTGTTCCGATTCTGCATATAAATTCATTCCAAGATGCAGCCAAAACCAGCCCTGTTTCTGCTGAAACTAAGCGCTGAAAACGCATGCTGACACAATGGATTAGACTGAAGTGCAGTAAATTTTCCAAGTAAGATGCAGCGACATTCAGTCGGACTCCTTAAAGTGTAAGTGTTACAATGTTACATTATGCCCACATTTTCTCACAAAACCCTCCTGAAAACATATTCTGAAAAGTCTAAACTATGAAGATATGCAAAAAGAAAAACATTGGTTTCTCCAAAATTCTAGACCAGAATACCCCTTTAACCCATTAGCGCCTGAACAGACACTTTTGGACACCAAAGTTCAAAGATTCATTGTACAATGAACTTGGTCGAAAAAAAATTCTTGAGCCACTGTATCCTATGTTTTGAAGGTCGCTCTTTCGGATGGTAATATTCAGAAGTCCCTAAAATGAGTTTTTTCGTGTGAAAATTGCAAATTAAAAAAAAAAGCACTGTTTTTTTAAAAAAAAATTTTTCAAGATCATATTTTTGTTTGCTTTCGCATTTTTTACATACTTAACACCGATGAATATCGCATTCATGGAACCTCAACTAGAAGTGATTGGCTTAAGATTAATAAAAAAAAATGTTTATCCATACAAAAAGGCGTCCAAAACAGTAAATTTTACTCTTAATCTTCAGAAATTTTTTTCTCGATTTCTAAGGACTTTAGAAAAAATTTCTTCGGAACAAAAACGTCTTAAAATTGGTCAAAGAATACCCTCAAATTTTTTCAAAACCGTAAAAAAACATTTTTGATTTTCCGGGAAATGGAGAAATTGGCAATTTTGAAAAATTGTTTAAAAAATCTGAAAAAATTTGAGGGTATTGTTTGACTGATTTGAAGACTTTTTTGTCCCAACAAAATTTCCCCGCGAGTCCATAGTTATTGAGAAAAAAATCGCTGAAGTGTTTCTGAGGCCTCCAATCATAAAGCTCTTTGGAGTATCGAAAAATATTCTCATTCAGTAAACTACGTGTTGACGTGGATGTGACATTTGAAAGAGTAAATAAGCAAATGACAGTAGTTCATTTACTTTGGATTACTTGAAAGCGTGGATAGAAATACCCACCCAAGAATTACTATGAATATAGGAAGCTCCTAAAATAATACGGTGCAATATCAAAGTAACATGGTATATTGGTGTAAACAATGTGAAATATTGATATATGGTAAATATTTCTATGTGATAAATGTTTGATTCGATTGCATCTCAATTTGAACAGAATTCGAAATAAATAAATGAAATTACAGATTTATTGAGAAAAAATATTTTGATATCCATTACATACTAATAATTACACAATGAAAATGTTGAATTTGTAATTGGTGATCATAGAAACCATTCAGCGATTTTTTTTTCAATAACTATGGACTTGCGGGGAGATTTTGTAAGAACAAACAGTCTCAAAATCAGTCAAAGAATACCCTCAAATTTTTTCAGATTTTTTAAACAATTTTTCAAAAATGCCAACTTCCATTTTCCGGAAAACCAAAAACGTTTTTTTACGGGTCTGAAAAAATTTTAGGGTATTCTTTGACCAATTTTAAGACGTTTTTGTTCTTAGGAAATTTCCTCCAAAGTCCTTAGAAATCGAGAAAAAAATTGCTGAAGATTAAAAGTAAAATTTATTGTTTTGGACGCCTTCTTGTATGGATAAACATTTTTTTCATTAATCTCAAGCCGATAACTTTGAGTTGACGGTCCATGGATGCGATATTTATCGGTATTAAGTATGTAGAAAAATGCAAAAGCTAACAAAAACATGATCTTGAAAAATTTTTTTTTCAAAAAAACAGTGCTTTTTTTTTAATTTGCAATTCTCACAGAAAAAAACTCATTTTAGGGACTTCTGAACATCACCATTCGAAAGAGCTACCTTCAAAACATAGGATACAGTGGCTCAAAAATTTTTCTTCGACCAAATTCATTGTACAATGAATCTCTGAAATTTGGTGTCCAAAAGTGTCCGTTCAGGCGCTAATGGGTCAAGGACAAAGCTATAGGACCTGATATGATGATTATATTTTAAACTCTACTGAAGCAGTATAATGTCATATGCAGTCGGTTGTAATATTTGCATTTCGGACACGAAGATTTTGAGCGTGAAATATAATTTCCCTTGCTTTTGGTTATGGACAAAAAACCGAGGGAATTTAAGCAGGGAAATTCAACCAAAATTGAAATAACAAGAATTATATTCAAAATATGTTCCGTCATATTGATTTCATAATTTAGCCGTTCTCAAATAAACTCTGAAACGAAATTGACATGACAAGAATGTATTGCATTTACGATGAAATAACATTGATATGAAAATTATATTCCGTCATATTGATCTTATAATTTGGTCGCTCTCGAATAAATTTTGATAAATATGAAGGTATATCATTTCCCAATAAATTCAATTCACATTACTCCCAACAGCCACTGAATATTTTGATATACTTTCCGTTGTCTGATTCACTTTTTGCATTAGGAAAACTATGGCTGAAGCGAAAATGGACTAAATGTGATGATAGATCACATTTTATTTTCATCAAGTTTCAATCGAGATTTTATACAAATTTATAGAAATTTGATCCAGATTTTATATAAAATCACATTGAATGCGTTTTCGCCCCAGCCCTATGATGAAATCAATTTCCTCTGTTTTCATAAATTTCCAATCTGTATATGAAATGTTTGATTGTGATATTGTTCATGTATTCCCAATTTTCCTTGTCAAGTAGTCCATTTTTCATCTACTTCAAGGGGTGATACCTGTTTCAAAGAAATCTTTTTCCGAATTTTTTTCCAGCGGCTGAAATGACGGAGGAGTTCCTTGAAAATGATATCTTTCAACATTTATCGATGCAAATACTTTTTTCATATTCTTGAGAGCTCAATTTTCTCGATAACTCCGAACGCTCCAAAATGAAAAATTTTGTTTATTTAAATTACGTAGCAAGATTGAATTTTGCGATATATCGACGCGCCTATTGTTTATTATAGACATTTTCCCATACCTATGTATAGGAATTTTCACATGAAAATATATTAAAATTGCTGTTTTTATGGGATTTTTACTGTAAATTTATAGGATTCTCCCAGAATTTATGGGAAATTTCCTATCCATGTATGTGTTAATGACTTAACATACATGTATGTGAAATTTCCCATAAAAATGTTTCACAGTGTTCCCAAAATTGGCTGGCAGTAGAATTTGGACAGTTTTCATCCGACTGATTCGAAATTTTAATAGGATATCTTTCAAAAATATTATTTAGCGAAGTACACCCGATTTCTCTTATTGATTCACAATTCTTTATTCTATACACAAATAAAGCAGCATTCTGACATTGTATGTAATTTATATGTAATTATACGTCACTTAAATATAAAGCGAATGGTAAGTGAATATAGGAAGGAGAATTGATTCATTCTGAACCAATCGGAGACACTCGATTATGATCGAATCAAATCACAAAAGATTCAATGACTGCGAGATTAGATTTATCCTTTTAATTCGCCCGTTTATATAACACATTTCTCTCTGCTAGAAATCTCAGACTCGGAGTTTTCCGTTAGATCCTCTCTGAGCCATTGATTTTTTCCGTTAGGAGATTACATCTTTGTGTGAAATGTTTGCTATGCAAGTTTTATTTGATCTTGCTTTGTTCTACATTCACTCCCCAAGCATTCTTTGAGATTATAAAAGATCATCATCTTTCGATTAGTTTGATTGAGAACATCGTATTTTCCTTAATAAAAATGATCTAATCAACCCGAACAATCAACATCAATGAACATTCGGATCCGTTGAGTCAATGCCATTTCGGGAGATTGATTACTTAATTGAAGGCAATCAATATTGCCAACGCACTAGGGCACAAACGAAACGTCACAATCGAAGGTATGAAACAAGCTTTAGGTGAATGCCCCTCTGATGTTCTGACTCTATTTGGTTCATAAGTAGAAAATCAAGGTTGAAAAATGTTCTTCGAATGGAACCTGATATGGTATAAAAAGAAGTAACAATTTTTCATCAAGTATTGTTTCGAGAGTAATCTTGCTCCAAATTTTAATTTTTATCTCAACCATGGTGCACCAGTAGATCTTTATTCTGAAAGGTGAGGAATTCATTTTGAATTATATATTTTCCTCCATGTCATGTTTGCTACGGACCTGCGTTTATTCCCAAACGTAATATTTGGAATTGTGATATTCGAACATTAGTGCTTTGAAATAATACTATAGTCATTTCAGAGGACCCTCGCGGGAATAAACTGGCAAATGAGCATGCGAAAATCAAACAACCAAATGTATGAGGGATTTAGATCCCCATAAGCATATGAATAAATAAAAATCTGCGACACTTGCACTTTGAGGGTGCCACAAATGTTTGCATAGAGGAAAGTTGTGCATTCGAGTCGACAGAATTAATTCAAATCAATTGCATTTTCACTCGAATGTGCATCTGAGATTGTTTCGGTTGAAAGTACATTATGAAGTCATCAAATCCAATCGACTATAAATTGAGAGGAATGTTCAATCAAATATGAAGCAGCTAAGAAATATATTATTGATGCACAGAATTCGGTTTATTTAATTCTCATGAATTCTTCAATTTAGATTTTGAGCAGATAATTTTTCTATGTGAACGGCGAATGAGTTGATTTAGCTGAGCACTTCTTTACAACATAGATAATACGAAAAAGAACTTATTTTCTTGTACGCAAAACTTTCTAATGAACGATGTTGAGGTCTCAAAAAACTTATTCACATCTCCTATTAAATTAACGGATTGTTGAGATCTAAAATTATAGTACACTACTTTTTACACAGTAGTAAATTGATTAATATGGAATTTTTCTCCCAATCCGTTTCGTCGAAGTATTTTCAATCTATAAAACTTAAGGACATTATTGCACCACAGTAAAACTTTCTACGATTAAATTTCTTACGATTCATTCTCTTTCTCTTCAGTAAGAGAAAATGTCGTGGAACTACAACGTATAAAAATCGATTTTTCGACATCCAGAACTGAGTTGAGTGAATATTCGGTAGAGTTAATTCACTTCTGTTAAGTTTACCGGGAATTCAGTTGACTCAAGTACACGGAGAAAAAGGATGTGCTAAAAAGTACCATACTACTCTTTCATTTCAAACATTCTGCGTTCATTCTGAGATCATCCATAGAATGTGCAGGGGAGACTGTTTTGGATGAATTCGAAAAATACATTCCAAGAATATGCATAGAATATACTTATCCGAAACAGGCCCATTCGAAGATTTTATGAATGTTCAAAAAATATACTCAGAACTTCAAAGAACCTTCTGAGCATTTCTAACCTGCTTTGCTCAATCCCGATTAACACAAACACGTTATTTCAACTGTGAAGAAACGTCTTTTACACGATTCTCCAACCGTTGTTATGACTGGATTTCATGATTAAAGAAAAATATGACCAATGAAGAACGTGCTTATTGACTACTTTTGATGTTCTTGAAGGTACATGTGATTATTTCTTTCAATATTTGTTTCCAAGTGTTTTCATCCCAATTGTTGTTCCTTATATTTCATGATTCCCTTTGACAGGGTCATCATATGAATTCAATAAAATTGTCTTGTTAATGAAATCGGATTAATCGAGTTGAATTACACTTCCAGTAGAATTATTTCCAACACGAATAAATTAAAATTCGTACATATCTGTGCATATGATCATTTACTAATGGAGTTAATGAATAATCAATAATCCCTGCATTTATGAAACGCTGCTACTTCTCATAGATATGATCGGAGACCCAGTTGTTCAACGAAATATGGAAATTAGGGAAGTGATTTACGACTTGAATTCTCAATTGAAGCTGAAATGGAATAAGTATTTGCATTCGGTAAGATGATTTTAAAGATATTCCCGGAAGATTATCGAATGAATGTTAATGAGCGTCATTCAAAATGCGTCGGAAAATGTTAATTATTCACTTGAAAAGATGTAATCTTTAGTATTCGTGGGATTTACATACGATAGTGATAGGTTATATCGTCAACAATTATGAGATAGATCCCAGATAGTATCGAAGGGATGGTATCTTTCGTTCCGTGTATTCTGATCCCTAAGGAGTACTTGTTTCAAATATTCAGATTATCTTTACTTCCAACGTAGCTAAATACCTTCTCAACATATTTTTCTCACCAACCTCTGATAAACATCCCTATCACGTATTCCAAACGCAGTGGAGAAATCAATACTTACAATAACTAATACTTTGAAGAGACAAAAACAGTTTTCGTTTGATGTCGTATTTCATTAAGTCTTTCGCCATGACAACTGAACAATTCTTTCAGTGTGATTGAAGGTATATGATAACATGAACCATGATAATTCAGATTACTTGATGAGACTTATGAGTTCTGCACTGTAGAAAATAATTGTGGAATTTCCCTGCAACAAATGGTGGCAGCGAAGTTCCTTCACAGATGGGGAATCATTCACCATAATTTAGTGAACTTTTCCTTCATTCGTAGAGGACTCGACACCCAAAAAACAAGATAATGTTTCAAAGTAGTGAAAAAGTCCCTCATTTTTGATGAAAAAACAAATCCCCCAAGAGAACGGGACAAAATCCACCAACAGTTTGAAGAAAAACTCCCAATATGCTTTACAGTGTGGTTCTGAAAATCAAAAAATTTGCTTCGAAAGTTTTTCATTCCATCAACTAAAATTTTTATTTTTCCTTCCTGTAATATACTACTTGATACAACAAACGGTTGATAGTTACTTATCTATAGTGCCATCAATTGAAACGTATAACTGAATATTCTATTGTTGTCGCAATTAATTTCTCATAGACATGTGACTTCATTTGTTGTAAAAATTTTTCAGTGACTATTCAGTTTCCTCAGTGTGAAAAAAGGGTTTTGGTGAATTGACAGTTGAACGGTATCAATGCTTTTCGATAAAAAAATTCATCGAATTCTTATGGAATTTTATAAAATGTCAATTGTCGCCAACAAAAATGTCGTAGTGATACGTGGGAGTAGAACTCATCCTAAATATTTGAAAAGAAAATTCTTCGAGATTCAATGAAAATTGAGTCGATGGCTGATTTTTGTCCTCAAATGCACGAAAAGTACGTCGTGGTCTTCTGCAGACGATCCAGCTCTCAATGTTGGAATGATGTAATAGAATTGAGTGTTCTGCCAGATGGCCAGATTATTTCAATGTCATGAAAAATTCAATGCTCTACAAACATAACTTCTGGATAGTAAATTCACTGAACTGATCTGGATTAGACTGGGCTTTTTTCATAAGCTCCGTAATTAGTATATACTTGAAGGGAATGGTAATAAATTATATACTTGGGATTAGATGCTGAAAAATAAATTTTCAAGAATTTGTTGAGGTTTGGAGGTTAAAATTCTACAATTTCATTCCTTCAGCTCCCAGAGATCATTGTTAAAATCAAAATTTGCAGCGATTCGAAATCCCAAGTATATAATTCATCATTATTCACCACAAATTTGTATTGATCACGTACTTTCTGAGAAAAATTTGCGCGAAATTTGACTCTTCCTCTCCCTCACCTCTCGATGTTCAACTGTCCTCAAGATTCAAAATATAAGATCTGCTAATACTTATGCAAAAATAGATATTAAATGCGCATACAACGAAACTTGACCACAAGTTTCAATTCTCCGTGAGGAAATTTATTATTCCATTACCGAATTATTTGATTCAATTAACATCCCCAGCGTACAGCTAAAAATATTTCCAGTATTTCAAAAAGTTTCAGAGACACATGGACAATTCCCCCTGGGAACGAACTGTGGAAAACGTATACATAGAAAGCAGTCATCAAAATATTTCGAGGACCCGTAGATGCATGGTGTATATAATCTGATCATAAACTTGTTCCAATTCTGTTTTCTCTCCATTTCCTCCGTTGTTGTGAACTCCATTTACCGATGGTGAATTTTCAAAACAAGAAAACCAATTTCATCAGGGAAACTGTTGTTGTTGGATGCACGAAGATGATGTCGTTGATCCTCTTCTCCATCAAGCTCGATGAGAATATTTTTGTATATTCATCGCATTCTCTACGTATATAAATCGAGACTATATATCAAAATATGGATTCGTCTTGCTTACGGTCTGTACATAGAACGCGTAAAATAAAAGTTAGAGGTGCATATACGGCTTATACTAAATCCATACGAATATTGCTGTCAGAAATGGTCCAGATAATATCCTTGGAAGTAACGAAGAGACGATTCTACAATGATGAATGGACATTTCTCGTTAAAAGAAAGGAGTAAACGACGTCTAATTTATGCTCTCTCATCTAAAATTTCCCAGTTGTAGCAGGAGGATTTCTTGATCGTTTGTACTATGTATCCTAATGTGTATATGTTGATCCTGGTGTATATAAGTGCATAAGATCCGCTTAAGGGTTTGCATCTGCCTTATTGCTACATTCCCGGATATTAGCGGTGTAATTAAAGCATGGGATCCTGAAAAATCGTTCCCCGTCTCGGTGAGAGAAACTCTGCTACACAAGCTCATGTCTGTACCGTTTTGCAATGAACGTTGAATAAGCTGCGAGTGGAAGAGAGGTGATTTCATCAAGACTTTAAACTACAATTTAAATCATATTGTGTTTTATCTATCACGTTCGTCTGAAATTCTGGCTGCATTTGCGTTTACGTGAACGCAGTATTTTTTACACAAGTTTTACGAATTGGGGTGAGAATGAAAACTCTGATTCCTTCATCCCTGTCAGATTCCGGACGATCAGAAAAATGAGGAGGAATGCAGAGATTTATTCTTATCACGGTGATTACTGGAATGAATAAATTGTTCAAATCATGAATTGAATAACATCAAAACTACATGAAGCCTCGAAAAGATTCCTATCCACGTATTCCATTCTGTTCGATAAGAGAAAAGATTGATATGAATACCATTATCAGTTTGATAAAGAATCTTGAAGGATAAATCCAGGAATGAAGGGATAGGAAGCTATATTTTCCCAAATTGAATTCCATCACGTTCCCAGCCGATCGTGTACGCGAAGGACTTGAATACGTCAACGTAGAATTCGAAAATTGATCGACCTTTCATCGAAAACATCTCGTTCTCATTCAGGGAGACAGATGCGATACTCAAATCAAAACCGTATCATATACATCTCAAACTCACCCTGAAATACGCGTGAATAACCAAGAAGAATGATCCATCAAATACATATCATAATCGTGACATGGTAAGTCCGTTAGTGTAAAACGATAATTTCAGTAATTATGTTTGAAATAAATACCATGTTTATATCAGATGAATGATCATTGGGAAAATCCAGCTTGATTCGGTTGGATTGCATACTTGAACGTCCATCAAGAAGCCTCATATAATTTCATTGAGTTGAATTTATGCAACAACATTAAGCGCTGAATGAAAACATCATTCGATACAAAATAATTAATTTATCATTATTGTTTGATCATTTTGAAATCCGATTTGGATTCTCGAACAATTGAAGATCATTTCTTTGTCGTCAAAGATCACACACGACTCTCAATACTACTGTATCGGGGCTATTTTGCATATAAATCAAACGAATATAGATTGTTGGATGATACAACACTATTTGGATTTCATTCGAACAAGATGTATTTTACCGAAAATTGATATCTGATCGAAACTAAAATTCATGATCAATTTTGTTTCGAATAGATCTTTGGATTAAAATGAATAATCTCTCATAATAACGGGTTATTATATTGTTTCGTGGCATTGTTTTTGACATTATCCTTCTATCAAACTGCTTCCATACAACAAAGGAATTGTGGAAATGTTTCTCTTTATCGATACCAGAATAAATGTTCCGTGGCTCGCATTGTATGTAGAGAAATAATGTTTGGAAGGGTCCGTGGTCTTAAATTGGAAGAGTATCATATCGGAACAATAACCCTATGGTCAGTACATTATTAACACTTATCGCTCCTTGCTTATCGCGGCACGATACGGTTTAATTGCAGTTTCAATTACTTATGTCTTATGGAATATAGGCGATGCTATTTCCAACGATAATTACCAGAACCTCGGTACTCGGTTCTATTCATTCTGTGGGATTGTCGAGAACGTGGAGGATAAATGATTTCATCGGAATATACAAAAAGTCAACCATATTAGTCTGAATTTGAGAATAAATATCAGAGTGCAGAATATATTTTTCTAGATACAATTCAATTCAATCAACATGGTTTTCCAAAATTGTTCGAGAATTTTATGTGAGCTGATTCTTGTGAATGCTTGAAGAATTATTTATGAATACATCGGAGCCAGGGTACTGGGTAGGTCTTTACAATAGAGCAATAGAATGATGAAGATAGTTCTACTGCTCTACATTGTTTATTTTACGTATTTTCGTCTAAATCTTATGACATCGAACAACTATCGTCTAAGAGAGATTACAGGGAACCAGAAGAATCATTTTGTTCTTCTGTTTTCTCTACCGATCTAATTCAACTTGAGTTTTTATTATTCCGTTAATGTGGACGTTCGTTGTTGGATTGAGAAGATCCCACGTATGAGTGAGTCAAAAATAAAATCTAGCGAAACGCGAGTTTCCCTGTCGCTAGAAAGATGGTGATGGAAATAATGTCAGATTTAAATGTGATCAATTCAAATCAGTGAGCAGAAATGATAGATCAAATCTCCATAACAACGATGTGGGAACGTAACAGAGTAAAGATCATGAAATCTTATCGATATCCTTGTGAACAAATGCGATTTTGATAACACTTGACATTCTCTTTTATTGAATAATTGAAAAATGAGGTATCAAAATTTCTTGGAAACGCAATGAAGATGCAGTATATTCATATAACAACGATTTCCAATCAAAGATTTATTTCATACGCGATATTTATAACGTTACTATATTGACTCAATAGATGTATACAAGGATCGTTCCAATTGTGGTTACAATACCGCATGCAATCCACATTCTGCATGTGTTTCTCTCACAACGGAAGAAAATCTCGTCACCGCAAAAGGATTTCTGCTTACTTTGTGGTGCGAGAATATATTACACCATTGAAAACAGGATCTTTTTCCAAACTGTAAAGTCTCTTTGATCTCAAACTTCTTAGTTGTTCTCATTTTCATTGTAAGTGTTCGATTCAATCAATGTACAATAACAGATTTTAGCTAGTTTGTTTTCCGTTTTTATACGCAGAGATTGAATTGCTGAGAATTCAAGGATAAAGGTTGTGAGTCACACGAATCTAATCAACACACATCACTGGTCGTTTTTTTCAACCCTTAAATAATGATCGAAACGAATGACAAATGAAAAGATGAATGATAATTTACTGTGTTTGCTTTGATTTGAAACTTCAAAATTTCAATTTTCAACTCAAAGAGAAAGTTTTTGACATTCATTGTCATTTTTAAAATGGGAAAAAATTGAAACTACTGATCGTTCAAATACTTTTCCACATGAAACTCAAGAAATCTCTTTTCAACAAGTCTCTTGTTTCTTTTGTGGAATATCTGATTTTATAGCGAAATTAGTTGCAGATTATCCAACCCATCTACTTTCATTATGATTCCCTGGAAAATGTCTTGGTATGAACAAAGTTATTATATTGCAGATTGTAAAGTTCATCTCTTTGCCTCTTCATAGCCTACCTCTATTGTGGGAGACTGAATGTGGTGTAATGATGAGGGATAAATAAGACCATGTTCTTGCACTTTTTGTGCATTTATTAAGGAAATTAAAAAACCAAGATGAATTCACGTTGGAATTATAAATTCTGTATGTGAGTTATCGATCAAAGAAAAAGGAATAATCAAATTTTCTGTTTTGTATCAATTGTTATCGACTGAACATTTTATTTCGATTCGTTAATTAGGTTATTGTGGATTTGATCATTGAGGATTTCATGACATCTGATTATTGTCAAAGATTATGAATCAAGTGATATTTATTTTCAAAATGGTAGTTACTACCCATGCAAGTATTGCCAAAACTGAAAAAAGCCAAGTTTGTCCCAAGGTTGGCATAGGTGTCAGAAACAAACAACTGTTCCGTGAAGAACAATTGGCCCAATATTGTTCCATGATTGTCCCGTTGTTCCCGATGGATAGTCAGTCATAGTACATTTGTTAATATTTTTGAAATGGTCACTACATTTGGTACAAGCTTGGCACGAGTGTAAAAATCGAGCATTCGTTGAAAACAATTGTGCCAATATTGCCCACATGAGTGGCACAATGTTCATGAATATTGACTGGATTTTGAATTCACAATGGCTGAAAACTTGGGGATAACCATCGGGCCAGGGCTGGCCCGATCTTCCTGCCATAATCAATCCTACCCACTAGTTTTACACACCAAGCTAGATTTTATTGACCCAAGTGAGGATAGAACTTCACTTGATGGTAATGGGATATTTTTAAATGTAATCATACACGGAGATCAAGTGATTTCGAAGAAGTCTCCACAGAATTTTAGTTTTTAAAATAATTCATGTACGGTATTCTGAGGGAGAAAGTCATGAACTGAAATATGAATCAATTACTTTTTTCATGCATATCTGCGATCAAAGAAGCATTGATTGATGCTTGATAAATGAATTGGACCGGGCCTGGCAAAACCACTGGCCCAAGCTAGTCCTGATCTTATCATTCCCAAGCCTGGGCCAGGTTTGACGAATTGTTGAAGACAAGTCTCGGCAGGTTTTGTGCCAGGCTTGGTCCATGCATACATGGGTAGTAACGTATCTATAAATACGTGTTTGGATGTATTTTTCTCTATTTTTCACTGAAATTGATCGTCACAGAAGGACCCAAATCCTCCAACTCAGCAAAAAGAACCTGAATATTAGGGTTTCAAATTGAAAAATATACCATTTAGAAAATTCAAATATCAAATTGTTTGGTAGAAAAGTCGTAAAATATCAAAATAAATGATTCATTCCATTGAAGGGAGAAGGTACATATGGCACTCGCACAGAAATCTTAAAATACGTGCTACGGTCGTATTTTTCCGATCCCATCGCAGTAAACATACAGCCAGCCGTTAATGAAATACGATCAAAACGGAGGTACGAGAAGGGGCTACAAAGAACGTTTAACGATGGGCGAGAGGGGATTTCACCGTTTGCATATTTTACAAGATCATTTTTCTGAGGTAGTTACATTTTTTACGTGATCATCTATGATCTTTTGTCATTAGGGATTGGAACTGATATCGATATTAATGACAACTTCAATCGATACTTATTATTTATTGAGAATTGGAAATATTTGTGGATATCACGCGATACAATGTATTTCTAGGAGGCTTTTATAACGTTTTCCAACCACTACAGGAATTCTCTGAATATTTTATACCTCGAGATCACATGTACCAGTTCTCTGCAGGTCAAATATCGATTCGATCAGTCTATAAAAACTATGTTTTTTTAACCATGTTGTTCGTATCGTTCCCATTGGCTTGCATAAATCATATGTTATGGCAAAATATTTGAAGATTTCGCAACAAAATTATTATAAATTCATCTCGAATGTAACTGATTGACGAAACCATTCCCAGTTCATAGATTGCAATATTTGTTTCCAGAGACCGTTAATTATCTCTATGAAATGAATATATTATGAATAAATCAATTTCTACGGGAGAAGAGTGTTAAACAAACATCTGCGATTCTTCATTTAATATTCCTTGTAGTGACACCATTGAAATCGATTGAATCGAATCGATTGAACAATCCAAAATGATTGTCAAGAAAAGGAATTCTTTTTCTGAGTATTCAATTAGGGTTCACTTTACTCGCTGTTACCGTTTGGAAGAGGACACAAGAGTCAGAATTTCCAATAAACCGTGCGACGCGAGAGACCTTGACGTTTGTTCATTCAAAAGAGGTTATATAAAATTGACATTCAATAATCTAACAATCGAAATATTTCCTCGTCGTATAATACTTCGATAAATGCTACCTTACATTTATAATCCTTAAAAAGAGAGGAGAAAACATAAAAATTCTAGCGAGGAGATGAATCAATCAACCACAGACTCAACCATATTTTTTCTTTTGATGCAACGCTGTCTTCATTATCCAACTTTTTGAGGCGTTTTCTCCGGCACCGATAGAATGACAGTCTGTTAAACGATTTTTCATCCACTTCACGTTCCCTCGCGAAGAGCACCTTAGTGTCAATAATGTTGAAGACACGACGGTTTTATGACTCCACGCACGTTATTCGGGTAGAAAGTTTAATCTACTCCAGCCACGTGCACTCGTTTTGTCCCTATAAACGAACCTTCACCACGATATTATCCGTCATTCTCTTTCTTTCGTCTCTTTGCCTTTTTCTATTTTTCTTCCCTCACTTTCGTCTTAGACTGATAACAGATCATTTCAAATATGGAGTTTATTGATTCAGTTTTTGAAAAGTCTTGCAAATCACGAGTAAATCCGTAGGATTATGCAGATTGTTCGCAAAAAGAGTGGAAAATGAAATATGTCGAATAATTTAGGAATCTTTTTATTGCATCAGATTTTTCAGCTTTTTGCAGTATGGATTCATGTAATCCATACATGTTGTCATACTCATGACTCGTATCGTATAAAAGATGATGTGCGATCGAAGAATAATTGATCCGAAGAAGACTCGGGAAAATTACCAGGATTTTAGTGTGTTAGGGTTTTTTGGTATCGCTTCTTTCTCGGTCGTTTCCTGAGTGGACCGAGTAGCTTGAGAGGCGGGTGGGGGGATGACGTGTCAGATTTCTCCCCATCACCGCCGAGATGGTCAGGTGACAGATCATGTGATTCCTTCACTCGTTACAAGTGAGAAGGAAATCGGTTGCCTGTATGTCTCTATTGCGATAGAATCACTTTCTCTCGTCTCAATTTTTCCCAGAATACTGCCGTAGTAGAAAACACTCTAGTCATTCTCTAGGCGATTACAAGGCCTTACGATGCCTTGCAAGTCCCTCACAAGGGCCTGGTGAGGCCTCGGAAGGCCTAGAGAATTAGAAAATTACTAACGTGGATTTCTGCTAGGGTGCGCGCGTGAACTTTGTCCACGTAAAGGCACTCGAACCTCTTTCCGAAATTACAGTATCATACTCCGCGATTTTATCACACGAGGTTCAAACACATTTCCAAGGAATGTTATTCGTTGGGATCCACGTTCGTAGAATAATTATTCTTCCAATAATTCTATAAGGATTAATTGGGGTGTCCACACGGAAAAAAATGACCACATGAAAGGTCAGGTTATAATTACGGTGTGGATTTCATGTAGAATTCACTTCAGAGCCCTGTTGGATTTCCATTGTTATCATGGTTACCATGGCAACACGCCTGCCGTTTACTTCAGTAGCGATGTACACATAACATTGGTCTCAATGTGAATTTTACTCCAATTGCACACACTTCAGCAGTTATGTCAAAATAACAACAACCAATGCAAAATCCACACGTCATTCTTTTCCGTGCATTTGGTTGGTTCGCATACAATTCCCACGCGAAATTTTGACTTGAGGTAAATTGAATATGATTGGCGAAGGCGTCTTTAACAATTCCTCTGTTTCTCTCTCAGTCCATTCGGGAGAAGAACGAACATGTGATACTCGGATAGTTCATTGCCTTATACTCGATTCACGATTGTACAGAGACGATTTTTTTCGTTTTTAATATAAACAGTGACTTATCAGCAACTCCCGGCTATTAGATATTCCCCATTCCTTTGGTTTATAAACCAACGATGATAGCTCTAAACCTTCTGCAAAATCTTCATTTACGAGCGCTTCATATAAGATTATAATATATAAATTACTATCCTAATTCTGAGTTAAATGTATACTCTCGGTTAGGTATGCGACTCGTGTCCCTGTTTCTCCTCTCACAATAGAGAGGAATTCTCAGCATAATCTAGTCGTCGAGTGAACGCAATTCACTTGTACGTGACAGTACGTTATAACTTAATGTTGGAAATATTAAAGTGTACTTTCGCAACGATATTCCTCGAAAAAAATGTCCATGAGGTAGATGAAATTGTAACAAAAATGGATCAATACTGGACTTCAGGCTGGAAAGTACACTGATAAATGTGAACTGTGACCATTACAGTGCGAAAATGGTAGTTAAATGACAGAATCTCTAAGCCAATCATGGCGACTATGTTATTTGGTATCCATCTTCATGTAAATGGTAACCATTCCCGTGTGCATGAACATTGCTACAATTCTCCATAGTATCCGAAACCAAATTCGCGAAGCTGTCCGTCAATTACTATTTGTATATGGTAATCATTACATTCCACTTCTCTCAGTGTAACAGATTGGTAGTATCAATTGCAACAAATGTCCAGATTTTGGTTGATTTCCTAATAATTCCAATCATTCAGAAGCCAGACTAGTGAGTCCTTCAAATATTAAATAAACATGTAATAAAACAGAATATTCTCCTCAAGGAATGAAAATATGCAATAAATATCTAATGGACGTTTAATGGATATTGAACAGGAATTTAGATATCTCTGGGATATCTGATAAATGCCGTATCTACACGGAAAAAAGTCCTATGTAAATTTGACATTGGCTGCTGTGAATTCAACAAAACTGCTTATATGAATGCAATTGGAGTAAAATTTACTTTGGAACCAATGTTATATTTACATTGTTACCAAAGTAAATGAGATGAAACTGGAACTGGCAATCGTAGAGCTAGCAGCCGCTTTTCATAACTCTTTACACACAATCTTCATCAAGGATTTGAGGATCTGAAACGTTTGGTAGGATGCTACTCAATCGATTTCTGGTATAAACAAAGCTCCAATAACGTTGATTCAAAAGTTAAAACAATCGACTGCTAACTTCACGCCTGCTAGTTTCAGCTTTATGTAAATGAGAGAAGTCTTGCTGTGAATTACCTTTAATAACAATGTAAATCCAACAGGATTATGTAGTGAATTTAACATGAGATCCACACTGTAATCGTTACCTGACTTTTCCTGTAATTTTTATATGGGAATTTTTTTCCGTGTAGATGCGTAGCATGGGAGTTCAATTCAATGAAGCGCATATTGGAGGAATTTCTCTCATTAGGAACATGAATACAGAGAAAGGTTTGATTTTGGAGGAGTTCTTGGAATCCTGTTGGATTATATCGAGACTCAAACATCATGAAATTCTATCATGTCACAAGTTTGGTGCTACCTGGATTCTGATTGAACCTACTGATGATTGAATTGAAGCAAAGAGAAGCGTTAACGGGGAGTGGTATATTTCTTGATTATTATCATATCCAGGGGATATTCCTGTGGAATGTTGATTGTTCGGATTAATCAACGAGACTGGGATTTTTCACGCGGAAATTGTCAATGTTATAGGATATCGATCGAAATTTGATAAAACCTTCAATACTGTCAAATATTGCTCATATATATATTACATTATCCCATCGTCGTTTTCAAATAAATATAAAGTCTTACGAATGATAAAGAATCTGACAAAACATTTGAACAAAACTTATTTCGTTTCGTGTTTCCATAGCATTCTATTCCGATAAAACATAGAAAAGTATGAAAGTTTATGAAAGAATCCCATTTCACGTACATTTGCACTCATATGCAGTCAGTGAGCGCGTGAAAGGAAAACATTTTTGTATTTTCGTTATTCCAACTCATAAAAAGATACATTGTCAAGAGATTTGGTTTGGTGAGCAAAAATCGTTATTTTCCATGGAAAGATGGAAAGATGTTTCTCTTCGAGATCTTGAAAAGATCAGAATTTTTTTCTCCTCTCACAAATCCTTCTAGCATGAAACAGAAATAACACTTGATAAGGTTTTTGCTTGAATCACTGGATATTTTCCTTTCCCTTCTACACATTTTTTTCAATCTTCTTCGCTCTTGAAAGATTCTTGAGGGAAGCAAGAGGTGTATTTATAGCTGATCCACGGTCTTATTCCAGCAATGACTCAGACTTGGCCATAAGTAAACGCGTGTTAGAAAAGTGGAGAAGAATGAGATGTACAAGGATCAGATCAAGCATTACAGCAGTTCTAACTATCTTCCCAAATGTTGAGAATTTTCCGTATTCTACGTGGGAAGAGGATCTCGAATGTGTGCAAGTGAGATACCGAAAAGTTTCAAATTTCCAGATCCGTTCTGGAGAAATCCAAAGTGATAAGGAGCTTAAAAGGACTTAAAAATCGTCAAGGAAGTGAATACCTAAAATTTCCAGTCATTAATTCTACCCACAAACAAATTACTTGTCACATCAATCACAATTTGGATTAAAGTTTGGAGTATTCACTCCAAATGACATTCAATTCTAATTCAGTTGGAATTATCACAATTTGTTTCGAATGGTATTGGAAATTGCCTCTGTCCCAGAATTTATCACAATTCTCTTTCCACGCAATGATTCAACCCGAATGTAAATTGAAAAAAATTGTGTCGGACCAGTGTTCAAATGAATGTTTTCATTCACATGGCCAGAAGTTTAATGGCTTCAACCGAAATTTTGTTACACAGAAAGAAATGTATAATGAAAATAGGGATAGTATCTAATTATTTCATAATGTGGCCTATGTGATTCTCTGTGATTGCTCATTCACGCCAATTTCAGTGCATTATAGGATGTCAATACGTGAGAGTTTACGTTTGGTACCAGCGCTTTTCTCTTCATGAGATTTTCCTTCTTCCACTTCTTACTGTTATGACAAGATTCTGTAAAGAATGTATGATGTTCTAGTCTCTCGGTTTTATTCATGTTTCATTGAGTTTGAAGCTCGGTTTCCCCTCATTTTTGAATGAGGGAAAAACGACAAAACATAACTTCTTAAATAGAACATTTTTCTTCCATGGTTATTTAATACCCATGTAGAAAAATATTAAGGGTTGTATGAAATTTATGTACAATTATAAAGAAATTATATGGAACTTATATTGAATTATACAGAATTTTGCAAAGTTGTTCACATGGGTAGGATTTTCATTTGTTTGTATTTGTTTTCCCTTTTTTCCTCATCAAATTTCTTGATTACAATTCGATCTCCTAAAGTAATTTTCTGAATGATTTTTCAGTGAATATGCTATTGACCTTGGATCACCCCCACGAGTGTGTATTTTAGTCCCACTTTGGCTCACTCTTGGGCTCATACAGGCATGATGGGGCTCATACTGAACCGATGTATGTACTGCCCCAGTGTAATTACATGCTAGGTTAGTTATAAGTATCAATGTACTCGGGGTGTCGAAAAGCTATTACTTTTACAACTTGTTTTCTTGAGTGTATTCTGTTTTTATTTTTGTGTTTTGAAATTTATATTCTAAACAGTGTTATTCCCGTTTGATCCATCAATTTTGATATGATTGCAGGAAAATATTACAACATTGGCTCCTAGTTCCCAAATAACTGAACCTTTCATATTGAGAACTTCAGAGTTCATTGTCCCCGTGTGAGTACTCTGACCACTCACGATTTTGTACCTCCTGCATTAACATAGTAAAACACCCAACGTATCCGTCAAATACTTGCGAAGCACTTTTGTGTTAATACTTTTTTGCTAGTCCAGGTGTTCCAAGCTCGTGGTGGCTAGAACATTTCCACTAGGGAGTAGATACTTCGAAGATCATAAAATATTAAAACAGACTTGTTAAAGTATGAAACAACAGACTCGGTCTGACATTAATACCCAAGCAGTACTTGAATTTTTAATACATGGTCAACAAGATTACATTCAGTCGAGATTGCGGTTGTTGAATTCACTCGGGTTTTAGAACGGGAATTTATAAGATATTCATTCTCAATAACAGTTTTTGATGCGAATTCCATAGAATCAAATGTGTACTCTCACTCCTCACATTTTCATCACGAACCTGATTGAAACGTTCCACAAAGCTTTTGCCAATGTTGTACGAGAGCTTTCGAAGTTCCTAAATATACTTGGAATTTCCCGGAATATTTTCATTATAACCTGATTATGAAATATTTTGAATGTACCGGGGATATGATTTTCGAAGTATTTCAATTAAAATTAGACAAAATATGAAGAAGAAACTCTATACTCACTGATCACAAAACAAAGTTCATGTATTTAATATTATGAATCTCCCTTCCAATGTGAGGATCTTGTAATGAGTTTCAATCTATTAGGAGTATAATATATGCTTACAACATGCAGATTTTCTCAGTTCATGTTATTTCATAATCAGTTGACTTGATGCAATTGCAAACATAGCTTGAAATGAGAATGGTGTTCGTGAAAGCACTATTCAGGTAGGCAAATTGAGAATTAGGAATTAACGACTAGTATTCCAATATCGATAATAACCCAGGTAAAAATTGACCATGGGCGCTAGGTTGCCACAAGGCTCACCAAGATGGGCCGAGCCTAGGCTACCAGGCATGGCGCGAGTCTGAAATGATAACATCATTTCAGCCTCAGCCCATTTGTTTCCACAATCAAGACCCAACACTGGAAACAGGGTTGTGATAGCATATGCCGTCAATGGCAGACCATACAAAAATTTGTTCGCCAAGGATGAGCCAACGCTGTAGCAATCTTGCGGCAGGGTTGCGCCCATCTCATGCCAATGGTCACTTTTATTTTTTATTGTAATTGAAAATGAAATAAAAAATCCATTCTATCATTTCGATTGAACGAAATGAATGTCGGAGAATTTCAACATGTAATTTTTCTGATTAGTTTAAACTGATGGATGACGTAAATCCGGTGGTCCTGGCGTAGAAGTAAGCGGGTCTGGAAACAGATGAAGAATTATTTCTGTCATGGAATCTTCAAAGGAGACTTATATATTGATTGAATGCTTGGTTCGCCACTCGCAGGAAACAAGCATCACTCTGGTGGGAGTTATTGTAATTTGCTGTTTGAGAAGGAAGTTTCACTCTTAGCCAAGCTATTACTCAAGTCGAGTCAAGCTAACACCTAAACTGAGCGAGGCCATCGCCCAAGCTGAGCCAAGCTATTGCCCAAGCTGGACCAAGCTACGACCCATGCTTGCTGCAACATGAGAATCCATTGTCATTTAGAGTTGCCTAATGCTTGGAGCAGTGTCCCGCCAAGCCCTAGAGAGCCTCTGTTGAAAGCATGCGTTTTCCTTCAAGCAATATTGGTTGAAGGATGGGTCAAGCGTGGCGCAGCCAATGATCAATGATGGATCAACGAAGTCGATTTATGACTTCCCATATTGGTACAATGTTTAGACCATTGTCAATCATCCTTGTCCCTACATAGATTGCCCAGCTTTGGCTGGCAGCCTTGCGTCCAGCTATATTCCGTCGTCAGCATTGGCGGAGCCTGAAGATTTTTATATGGGAAAGTGGAACACTTCAGACGAGGAATGAGAAATTTGATGAATATTACAAACATTTTTGGAATAACAGATTAATTATTCTCAGCAACAGAGTGGTCTCTCACGTAAGTTAATCATGTTCCACATATCGCAAAGATATATAAATGATCATATTAGCATTGAATTGAGGAGTTTTCAAGTACTTTTCTCGAACTCACCATCATATTATCAATATTTGAATACTAGTTGGTACGATAGAATATTCGAAAACAGAGAAGAGTCCATCTGCACCTAATTTTAAATTCACCTATGCAACATATGATACAAACTCTTGCCACGACTTCAAATTTTTCATCATTTACTTGTTTATAAGTTGGGTGATTATATAAGTGAACAATTTTTGAATAATTAATCCACAATGTATATAGCAAAAAGACCAGAGATAGATCGGATGTTCTATCCCTAAGAAAAATATCCTAAGTAATCCCGACGTTTGCATCGCTACACTGTTAGAAAAATCTGTCTTAAACTTAACAATAATATTATGAAGTTTTTTTACATGAACATTTTAATCAATTTCATACGAAATTTTTTATTGAATTTCATATTTCCATATTAAATTTAAGAACGATTATTAAATTTAATATGAAAATATGAAATTTCATACAAAACTTTGTATGAAATTTAATAAACTGTTTATGTAAAAAACTTCAGAATAGTATTGTTAAGTTCAAGACGGATTTTTCTAACAGTGTACCCTAGAAAAAAACTTGACGATGGCAAGTTTCTCGCAAGTGTTTACACGCAGAAAACAGAGGTGTTGAAAAGTCCCATAATTTATCGAGGATCAGCGCCAGTCTCTGACAGATAGAGTTTCCACTTAAATTTACTTCTAAAAAGTCCCATAATTAGACGTATTTCTACAAGAAATTATGGTACTTTTGAAGCTATTTCAGGTAAATAATTTCATCCGTCACAGACTGGCGCTGATCCTCAATAAATTATGGGAATTTTAAAATCTATTTTTCTGCGTGTAGTGTTTAGAAACTTACAAGGATTTAGCTCTCCTGTAATACAGCGTTACAAAACGCACATATTCCTAGAATCACTCCCACTATTTTTCTTTGACATCAAACCGTAATTAAACTCCATCTCACACCCGATACGTTCCAATAATTCTCCCAAATATTGCATCAATATTGAATTCCTATATGCAGAGGAGAGGCACACCTGGAATGCACAACAATTGTTTTGTCCAATCCCATTCACTTCTCTATCCCTTATTTAATTAAACGGAAAACAGAATTGGTGGATATATCTGGCTCTGTGATGGAGAGTCGAGGAACGATGAATTCTCTTGATCGAAACAGTGTGCTTCGAATTGATTAAACGAAAAATCTATCATAGATCCTAAAATAAAGCTCCTTAACTCCAAAGCAAATTTGATCCATGATCATCTTCAAAAAATTGCAAATCAGCTATATGTGTGATCGTAAAACTTTATGAAAGATGAATGACTATACTGTTCAGAGATCCATAAGGATAAAAATGTACCCTCGCAAACAACCGATATTGTATCACGTTTGAAAAGTAATCTTATAATAGGAACGATACAGACGCATAAAACTGCATCGATATATACATATAACACGACACGAAAAAATAAAAACGCATCTCCAACCCCTGATGTTGACGACGTATTAAATTTTCCGCGAATTTACACGTGCCGGGACAATTGGAAAACAGCTTAACAGTCCCCGGCAGTTTCACAGAATATCACGTGATTAATATGCCGGCACATCGTCACTTGTACATGTGTTCTACATACACACAAGAGTACGGTTACATACCTGGAGTACCTTGCGCATTCATAAACTATTTCAGGAGCAGCATTCGGTGCTCTGATTCGTGGGTAATTACACCGACGAAAGGAACTGAAGTAGGCGTCTGCTTTCCCCAGAAGTCGACCCTGGAATCCAGAAATTATTATTATTCGATTGATCTCATTCAATTTGCGTTGAATTCAAGGTACAATTGTGAACAAGCAAAATGAATGATTGTGGAGATATACTTGCAGTTTCAACAATGCCGAAGAGCTTCAAAAATACGCAAGGTGGTTCAAAAATTGATGAAGTTTAATGCTACGCATTCTAAAAATTTCAGTCTGGTTTTTTGAATCTCTATATCTCAAAAATCCATCAGTGACATAACGATCTCACGTAGAAATTCCGCTACTGAGCAGATGGTGACGAACGGATCGGTAATGAAAAGGTATGGGGCCACCAACGGTTGTCTGCCGATTGCGGATCGGCACTTAACCGACTTCATTTCAAGTTCGTGTTGGTACTGGTTCGATATTTGAACCAACCGTTATTGACCACTTTTCCGCCAATTTTAGTATTGGCCTCCAACGTTGATTCGGTACCGAACCAATATGAATAAATATCTCGTGTACTTTGAGAGAAGACTTGATTGGCCACGTAGAAATTGACGAATGGTCCAGTACCGGCTCGATCCAGGCTGCCAGTTCGCAACCGTTGGCGGTCATCCTATGATTCCATAGTAAATTTCACTCCAAATTCCCCGGAGTGCAGAAATTTTGATAATGCATTCAAAACCTTCCAAAGTTACAACAGCGCAAATAACGGTTGACTAACAGTCGTCGGTACTTGAATAGCGATCAATACTAGTAGTATCAGTTCTCAATGTCGGAACCATACTGATTTCCAGTACTGAATTGATGTTGGTAACCGGTACCGGATCAGAGGTAGTTATTTGGCGTTATCATTCCGTAGTTCGACTAATACCGGCCGCCAACGGTTGCACCCTGGCAGCCTGTATCGAGCTGGTACTGGATCATCCGTCAATTTCTACGTGGGATGTTAACAATCATTCGATTAAGCAGCAAAAGAACAACGATCTCGGTATTGAAAGATTGTTCTATTGTTCGCCGTCCCCAGTCTGATATCGCTGTAACTTCATAACCAGGAAAAACAGTTTAATTTGTGGATCAAAAGAATAAACGATGCATTTATCGCTCAATCGAATGTGATGAAAGGTTTCCGATATTGGCATGTTTTCAAAGCAAAGAGAAGATGCGATAAAACTTTGATTATTCTAGAAAAGAGTCATTGGATATTTCTAACACGTATGCTCAACGCACGGAAGCGGATGATCCCACATTTGGCAAAATTTCATTGAAGAGTTTCAGTTACTTTTGGAAAATCTGCAATGTTTGATTTTCTTAAAGTTGAAGTTCTATTCCTTGAATTCAGTTCGTTGTGACATTGTTCTGGCATGTACCATTTGTTGGGAAAACGCGTATCGATTTTATTTCTTTCGAAAATGCTTTTAAGGTTGCTGCTTTCAGAATCATAGGAATTTGAAATTTTTCGTACTCTTGGTACATCGGAATTTCTCACTTACAACAGCAAAATCATAATTGATGAATGTGTTTTCATAGATTGTGCATTGTGATTTACGTAGTGCTATCATCTTGCGATATCGAGAGACTTGAATGTACAGGGAAAGTGGAAATTGCTTATAGCTCTGAAACTATAACTCCAACAAAATATATGTAACTTCTTTTTTTTTGTATTGACGTTATTCTCATCATCAAGTGTATTTCTAAAAAACACATATCTACGTTCGAATAAATGACGTTGCTCATTTTTTTCTAACATTTAGAGAACAGTACACTAAAAAAAAAGTTTTGTGGAGTCGACCCCGTGGCAAGTTTAAATACGGCAAATCTCGCCGTGAAGTTGATTCAACTGAATATCGGTTCAATTGATCGAATAAGCATTCACTTAGAATTCGCTGTATTCAAACTCGTCGCGAGGTTGGCTCCACTACTGTTTCCCAGTGTAGTAGAGATCCAACATCTCAGTTAGCGTTCTGGAAATCTACAAGCACGTTTAATTTCAAATGTTTTCTAAACCGTTTCCCGGATAGCATCGCGAGGTTTTCTGAGCGTTCAGAGAACGTACTCGCTCTCACATAAAACGTCCAAGTACAATCCCAGGACGTTCTGAAAAGATTCTAAAAACGTCCCAGGGACATACGAATGTTCCGTGATGTTCAATTTATGTCCACCATGCGACGTTCAGGGGACCTGTTTGATAAAGATGTCAATGACGTTCTGCGATATTACGCATATGTTTGTGAAAGTTTTCATGAAAGTACGTTTGGGAAACGTAACGAGAACGTCCCGTGGTGAATGAAAAAGACGTGCTGGGAACGTATTCAGGTGCATCAGAAATGAACGTCCTCTGAACGTATTAAAACCTACTCCCTGGAGACGAAGCGCGCAGAACTGAAGTGATGTTTCTAAAACATCCAGAGGATTTTCAATGCTATCTGGGATTGGAAACTGAAATGAGTTCAAATTTTTGCAAAAACACTTCAAGCGATGCGCTTCACCTTGAGGAAAATTGAGCGCATACAGTGGCTTGGGAGTGTAAATTAGCAGAGGATTGAAACATTTCCACATTTCATTCGTTGGAATCGGACCTTCCGCTTCTTTGAATTTGAATTTCTATCAAGATAGACATCGAGTTATCTTTTGTAAACTTTTATAACCTCGTAATTCATTCTGCAAGCACTTCACCCACACGCTCAGATATACGCTTCATTCTCACGAAAATAGGAATTCAAAACATCCAAGAGATTCTACTAGGAATAGAATTTTGGAATTTACAATCCCCTCAATGTATTATCTGATCTCTTTGAGAGTTTTATTTAGATAAACAGAACAAGCTCAAAGAATATTTGATCGTCATGAAACTGTTATTCATGCAAAGATTCTGACTGAACTGATTGATCAGGGAACAAATTCCGCCGTAACAGTCTCCAAATATGTACAAACTTTGTAATGAGATTGAACGACCTTCATTAGATAAAGTTCAATGTAACATGTTACAAAACCTTGTCGAAATTCCCAGGAATCCTCTACATAGATTTTCCATCCAAATTTCCCGTTACGAGGTTGACATTGATTTCTCATACTCGAAGGGAATTCATCAAATCTGAATAGATCTAATTGAATATACTCAAGCAAGATTAACTCTCAGGATCCAAATTAGATATCAGATCGGATATAAATCGATATAAGTCCTTATTCAAAAACTTCTTTGTAACATCCAGTATGAATAGACCACGTTAGGAACTTACAAACTTCCATACACAAAATAAAGCGAGGATACATCGAATATAAAATTCATGAGATAAAATTACAATAGCTAGAAAATGATGCTAAATTTATATGATAATATTTGAAGTATAATAAGGAGATAAAGCTGAACCAAGATCGTAATTCTATATCTTGAAGATGGAGTTCATGAAAATCATTTACATATCCTGCTTGGAAAAAATTCCGATTCATGGAAAGTTTTATATGAAGGGGGAGGGAAGGATTGCATGTTATATTTCAAAACAATTCGTCAACACATTGTATAACGTTTTCCCACGTGTACATTCTCTTCGAAATTCATCATCTGTTTCCAACATTTTCAACGTGAATGTGTGCGAAGGTAACCAAGAGCTGGAAGATCTACAGTCAACTTGTGAAATGTGTAACGAGACAAACATTACTTTGAGGTCAGATTCGATCCCAACTTTGTGGGTTAGAGGTTAACTACATCAAAATAGTTAATGATGAATTTGTATTTCCATTCATGTCTACTCTTTCATGAGGTAAAGTAGTTCTACCAAAACACATTTGATTCTGATTCCAGCCTGACAGACCTGATTGTGATTAGTGATTAATGATTAAAGTCATTATATAGCATATTCTCTGATTTTTATTCATAAGTATAAAATATTCCGTGTGCGCAAGAACATAGGTTCAACTTCAATCCGTTCAGAGCCCAAGGTTCATAACTTGCACCAATATTGAAGGAAAACTGGTCCAAGGATTTATCAACTTTATAAATATTTTACTCAAACTTCATTCGGGATGTTTCAAAAATAGACAAGTATCCAAAAATATGAATTCTTTCACTCACTTCTCATGATACACTATGATACAATGTTTTTCCACTATGCTATGAATCAACCGCATCAACTCATAATGGAGTCGTTATAACTGTTAAAAAATCACGGAAACAACATTTGATTTATCATTCCTTCTTTAGTTTGGAATCATTGAATTCTCTGGACCGTTTATTCAATAAACAAAGAAAAATTCAATTCTATCATCGATGAATATGGATTGGAATTAATAGAATATATAATTAAATAAAAATATCATGGAAATGAACATTTCCAACATTCTTCATGTTCTTCCTCGACATCAGAGTTAGAACAATCTTCATGTAAATAATGTGATTAACGATAGCACAGCAGAATATCTTTCGAAAACGAAGCGACCTTTTTCATAAATCATGTAACCAAGAATCGAACGATTGGAAATAAATCAATAATCCGAACCCGATATTAATATTTAATGAAACATGGAATTGTATTTGTTCCTTGATTTGCCGAAGAACTAGAAAATCAGGAGAAGAATATAAAGATCTCGAGACGCGTCACTATTGGAAAAATCATTCATTCTCCGATCGGCATTGGAGATTCAACGGAATCGAATTCACGATCATATGAATTTTGCAAATGTAAAACCTCATTCGTTTGTGACATAAGCTTCTTGAATCTCTTTTGACAGCAAACGCAATGAGAATACTTTTGAAAAGTTTTCACTCTTGAATGGTTTTCTTATGAATGTACTCAGAGAGAAATTAGATGTGATCAATATCACTATCTATACTGGTAGATTTCGGAGTATCGAAGGTGAATTAGAGGAGAAATGATTCGGATATTGAACAGTATTTCGTCGAATAAATTTCGTATTTTACGTTGTTCAACCACAAATCGATTGAGTTGTGACCATCATATTTTTGTATGAAATTCATACTTGTTGCTACAATAACGAGTACAGTTTATATCGACAAATTCTATCCGCTTGAAAGAGATTTTTAGTTCTTAACTTGGTGTATCAAATTTAAGAAATTTTCGAGCACCGTTGAAAATCTCATCATTAGTGCTTTTAGTGTACATCAAACTATAATTGATGTCGAATATCACTCGTTGTTTTCGAACAAGAAGAACAAGAACAACAGAAAATTCGAAAAGGTTGTTGGAATCAAATTAATTATCGCTAAATGGGGATAGCTTGAATAAGAAAGACATTGGTCTCGTTCATTTATACCTGGCGTAGACTGTTTTCTTATGTAGAATTGATCCATTCATTCCCACACAGCACAACGATTCAGAAAGCGTTCTTAACGCATTCATTTTGAATTCTCATATTCTCAAATGAACTAATTATGACTTCTTTGTGCACTGTTGTGCTGCATGGGTTGTCGAATATAGTAGGATTCATAATGAATGGTGTGAAATAACATGGATATGGAAGATTATGATGCAAAAAGTCCTACACTGAGAACCCAATTTCTTAAACTTGAAGAAAATTTCTTTGCCCTCATTCTGATAAATCTTGTTTCCGATGGAAAAAATGATTCATTTCAATGGAAAAATTTTTCATTGAATTGGAATCACATTCTTCGAATTCAAGAAGGAATATATTTTTGTTTCAATTTGAGAATTTTTCGTTCCAATCTGATGAAAACTTTTTCCATTGAAAAAAAGATTTATTAGAATGAGGGCAAAGAACAGTTCCTTTTGTTCTAAGAAATTGGGTTTTCAGTGTATTAAAATATCAAGAACATAATGAAAAATTGAATCCCGTTGAACAATCCAGGAAAAAGAAAAGAAATACTCCAATCGATTAATACAAACCTTGCAACAGTAAATAACCATGAAGATTCATTGAACCCATTCAAAAACCGGTTTTCAATAGGTTCGAATGAGTTCAAATTCGAATAATTATTCACCATTGCAAAGTTTGTGTTAATTCTCATCAACCATTGGGATCGAATAGAATTTTTTAACTGTGGAATGAAATTAATTTTCTCATGATGAATCGCTAGACTTTAACCATTGCAGTTTGCAATAATCCACAACAGATGGATCGAATAATGCATTGCTGTTACAAATTGATACCAAAGTTTGTCCAACAATATTAATTTGCTATTAAAAATAATGGTGATTTTGACTTTGCAATTCTTCCCTGGAGTAGACAGATCTTTCCTATTTTGTAAATGGAATTAACAATACGGTCGTCAAACAAGTTGATTGTGATTAGTCACAGCATATTGTAATGGCAAGAGAAATCTCATATTTTCAAATACACAATTCAATTATTTATATTACTCTATATTCGTTGGAATGGTGTCGATTTATCAATTTCCTTCCACCGCGAGGTAATTTGAATCCCCTGGAAATCACACAATATCGCATAAAAGTAATCATAAATCATACTCACACTTTATAAACGTACATGCGAATGAAACAAGCTCTCGAAATTCCTATAAAGCATCATCATCAAACCAACAGTCCGGCTATTGATGTGATGTTTGACAAAGGAATAACTGGAATATTCATTTATGATTCTTCGAAAGAGAAATATAAATATCAAATTCCAAGAAATAATAAGTCCAAACGTTGCATATGAATTTCATGATATTTGGAATTCATGAATGCAATAATCAATTTCTTTGCTCATAAAGCATCCGTACATGATCCGTGAGAGGTACTATAAATATATGAATATTGGTACAAAATATTAAATGGTCGAGCGTATTTGATTTTCTCGTTACAAAACAACCGGATGTTGCGAGATCGTTTCTAGGAACCTAAAACGTTTCAATCTTCAAAATAGAAGTTCCTTACACCAGAGTGGGTACTGAGTGCGCACTGGGGTGTTCCCAGCCTTCTCAAACTTCTATATAAAATGAAAGATAGGAATAATTCAATGCGCGTTGAGTGCCACCAATTCAGCTCAGTGGAAATCCTGGTGAAAATCGAATGTGCTTGAAACACCGTCAAAGCCTGCAATAAAGTGACAGGATCGTTTGTGAAAAGTTTTGACCGCCAAATAACTCTATGTGGAATTTTCACAAGCGTGCTATTACTTTTCATAGGAAGTTCACAATACCTTTTGGATAAGTCAGGCATGATCGCTGGTGATTAAGCTTGATCACGAGTTCCCACGTGGATACAAAATTGAAGCCTTTGAAGTAATGACAAAGCTCGAAAATGAACGACCAGGTGTAATCAGGTCCACTCACATGCAGTCAGTATTGAACACGAATAATTTTGCCGGAAAATGTCCATGATTAGGCCTGAACGATTTTTTCACGGGATAGGAGGGTGTAGTTTCTCCCATAGACTTGCCGTTACTTTTTCATTGGGCCACATAAACGATACATTTATGGAAGCTCATGTTTTGATATAGGTTTTTCACATAATTTTTCACTCAACAATAACATTTCATCAACAGTAATTCCCTGTGGAGATAACGACTAGAAAATTCTGGAATAAATTTGAAACTTCTGAAACTTGTTACTGTAACACCCATCAACCTGATATCTTTTCACCGGAGGTAAAATGCAAGGTACTCTGATGAATTTCATCGTAATTTGGAATAAAAATCCTCTTCTTTTCACGCAATTATATGTTGTTCATGAAGTTTAATTATGCTTGAGTACTCATAAAGAAGTTCCCTCTACAAAGAGAAAAACTACTACCAATTTCGTGAAATAGGTGGAGAATTACATCATGAGGATGAAGTTCTGTTGTGCGTAACAAGACTCGCTTCGTGTAGAAGCTTCCATCCATCAACTATGTTAACGAAAATGTTTATCCGTGTGTGTTTTTGAAGAACGTAAAAGAGGCATTGTTGCAGAAAATTCAAACTCTTGGTGTTCCCTCGTCAATATGGTGAGCGAGGGGTGGGAATTAGATCTTATAACAAAGTTATATGTTGTAACGAAAAAGAAAAAAACACCAAGGATTATATTAACTTTGTTTCCATGAATTCAACGGTATACACTGAAATGAAAAGTAGTGAAGCCAATCTCGCAGCAAGTTCGGATACGGTGAAACTCACTGCGAAGTTTAATCAAATAAATATCGATTGAAATGATCATTTACTCCGATCGATATTCGGTTGACTCGACTTCGCTGCGAGATTTACCTTATGCAAGGTTGTCGCGAGGTTGACTCCACTGCATTTTTCTCAGCATAGCAGAATGAATAATTTAAATTCCGCGATGGAAGGATCTTTTGAAACATCATTCCATATTTTGTATTTTTTATTTCGGATGCACACAGAATCACCTATCCTGCACAGATTTGCTGATTATAGAGATACCATGAACTCATGAAAATAGAATGTCACTGCTATATAATTTACTACAACACACTATTGAATCATGAGATTTTTGCTGCAAAGACTGGATGAAAGTTTGTTCAGGTATAGAAACGAATGATTACTGCTCTTTGTTCCTGAATTTATCATGAGCTTTTGAATCGAACCACCCTGGTAAAAATAAAGTGTCATAAGAATTGAATGTCAATGTACACCAAGATGAAATTCGTGAATTTTGGAGTGTGAAATGACACTACCTTTCGCGAACGTACATTATATTTGTACAATGGAATGCACTATTCTATTAATTGCATAAATGTCTAAAAACAATTACTTAATTGATCGCACTACTTGGAAATGTACTACAAAAGTCCAATAATTGAGTGACGCGAATAGCGATTTAAATTGATATCAATCGTGAAATTTTCAAACACTCCTCAAAATTTGATAATTTTATGTTGAGTGGAATCGATGAATGATGTATTCAGAAAATGAACGATGTACTTAAAAAGGGTGAAGGGAAAAAAGCCCACTAAGGACATTCGAGATAAATAATGGATCTCACATAAGCTAGAAGAACCGGATATGTGGTTAACCACAAGATAAGCAGAGGTGAGATGAGGATACTTACAGGAAGGGATGCTATAGATGTAACAAAAAAGCAGTGGAAAGAAGTGAATCAACAGAGCGCCTTCCCTCTCATTTTTCAGTGCTGAGAAATGAGAACGAGGAAACAGGTGAAGAGAATCAATGCAAGGAAAAGAAGGAGTGTATCTAAGGGAACATGTCTATACATATACGGTCAAATTGAGAAGAATTCAACAATCATAAAAAAAACAGTGGACAGAGTGAGAGGAATCGGAAAAAAACCAGTCAGTAGTAAAAGGGCTCGAAAACAACAATCTCCTCAATCGATGTTTTGAATGATTTAGGTAATCAATGCAGGAACATTCACAAAGCAAAGAAAAAAGGTTAAGCAGAATATGTTTAAATACGAGAAGAATATACTACGAATGTTCAATAAATATCTAAAAACACAATATTCTGACTAACTTTACTCTCCACCTACGGCTCGAATATATTGAGAGTACTGACAATGACAGCAAATATGGCTCCTGCTTATGGATTACATTGTTCATAAGCTGTGTTTGTGATTAAAAACCTGATTCAACCCGAGGTTTAAAAATGCTTTGAAGTGCATTATTCGCAGGTTCACTGATGATGTATAACTACACGTGTAGAGATGATTCATCAACAAGCGTGAAAGATGATGAAATTTATGTTCCTCACAATGTAATTATAACTTCTGGAACCTGTAATTGGATAGAGAAAAGTCAGGGCGTCTACTTTGAGGTTGTTAAACTTCCATCCATATAATTTTTGCATATAAACTACCTAAGTTTGTTCGAATACACAGAGGTACGATACATACATCCATTCAAATGTCCATATAATAAATAACCTGACAAGAATCGTACTTCAATTCCTCTCCCGTGTAATACCGTTCCAACCTCTCATTTTTCTTGTATATGTTTTACAAAACCTCTGTGTCATAGAATATTTCAGAAATATTTAACCGGTTCCGCATGATTTGTAGTCTATAATTTGAACTCATAGAGCTGTATTTACCTCTCATTCCAGTCAACACAAATGATCAATTTTCCGTGTGTGCACAAACATTGAGCCAACTTCAACCCTTTCCTAGCGCGAAATCAGCAATATTTGCCGAGAATGGGCTAAAAATTGGCTCAATTTTGATGCATAAAGGGGTTGTTGAATTCATGAAGATTCCTATCCCATGTGAACAAAGGCTGACCCAGCCCTGACGAGCATTGGTGGATCCTTGGGAGAAAGCCTGACTAAGAACTGAGATGATAACATCGTTTCAGCAATCAACGAGCCGCAATTTTGAAGTCTGGGGCAACGGTGGTGAAAGGTCACCAATGTTTGCGTAGGCTTGATTCAAGGGTTCTGCCATGATTGGTCGATACAAAACTTTTGCTATGAAACCAATGTTGGTTCAACCCTGAATCAATGCTGGCACAAACTTGCGCCAACACTGTTCTAACACTTTTCATCTTTGTATTGCCGACAGGCACCATATTCCCTCTATTTTCAATCACCGTTGTCCCAATATGAATCCCCTATGCTTGGCTGTTGTCAGCATTGTAAGCGTATTGAATGTTCGAAGAATTCATTACGAACTCTCGAAAAAAAGATCATTAAGATCCTTTGATTTTCCATTAATAGATTCAAATAGATATAATCCTTCACATATGAAGTTGATAGAACGTCTCTAGGGGTACTGAGTTCATACAACAAAAAGTGAATCAAGATTCACCTGAGGACGGAAACTACGAATCTCATTGTTATGAAATTGAATTTTTCATAATAAAGTTGAAATTATCAACTGAGCACCATACAATGTGAATTCTTCCAAAGAAAATTAATTCCAATAAGACTTCGTCATCCGCATTGCAGTTCATTATTTTCAATAATTTTTGAACGAGAATTCATAATTGCCGTTAAATTGATAATTATAGTACAGCACAATACATGATTTCTGGCTGCAAATTAAGCATCATTAGAAGATATTATGAAGAAGTCTTGAATATGCTTCATTATTTCATATATCGTGACAACTTTTAATGAGACTTGTTAAGAATCATGGAGGAAGATTTCATTGATAATTTCAAGTTTCATTTTGGATGCACAATATATTCATATTAAATTAATTATGGTCATTAAAAAGTTAAGGGAAGGGAAGTTGAATCCTGCTTTGGGGGAAAGTAAAACGCTTTGTGAAACGCGAACATGTATCTGATCGTCGTGTTTTGGTATTTTGTTAATGGAGTATACGAAAAGGAGAACATGATTTGAATTATTAACCGTTCTCAAATTCGTTCATCAAAACTGCTCCAACGGAGTAGTGAAATTCGAAGAGATAAATAAATTCAGGGTTCATAAGATGCGCTTATCAAGACTGCTTCTGAGTACCGATACCGAATTCCTCATAGTTCTTGGAAGTTATTTCAACATTACTCGAATTGCATCTGAAATCACTGAAGAGAACCAAATGTTCCATGGAAAATCATTATTCGTTGGATATTATATATAAAATTACTGTAATAGTTTATCGAAACATTGTGAAAATTTTGATGTTTTCTGTGCAAATATCATAATTTCCAGAGTAATTTCCAATATCCCGTGAAAAAATCATTCAGGTCTGATTATGCTTGTTCGAGTCTAATCATGGACATTTTTCGGCAAAATTATTCGTATTCAATACTGACTGCACGTGAGTGAGCCTGATTACACCTGGTCGTTTATTTTTGAGCTTCGTCATTACTTCAAAGGCTTCAATTTTGTACCCACGTGAAAACCCGTGATCAAGCTTAACCACCAGCGACCATGCCTGACAAACCATCCTCGCTCGTGATCATGCAAAATTCCACCAACTGAGGAATACCCGAGTAAAAATGTTCATTTCGGGTTCGCTAAACAGGACTGGTGCGGGCGTGTTGCATTTCTCTGCGGTACTGTTGTGGATGTAATGCCCGCACTGAATCTGCAGCAGTACCGCACAAAAATGCAACACGTCTGCACCAATCCCGTTTGGCGAACCGAAATTAACATTTGTACTCGGGTACTCATACAAAATGACTCTGTGTTGATTTTTCTATCACAAATGCACATGCTTGATCATGCTGAACCGGTCTCGAACGCAGGCGCGTATCCCTGATCACGCATGATCACGCCTGAAAACTGAGACCTAAAAAATAGGAGCTGCATAAGCACAATAAGTGTTTCATTCCTTACAAAAAACTGATTGATTTTGTATGAATTTCTGATGGATAATGGAGCATAATCAAGCGAAATTGGGCGTCATTGGGCATGATCAGTGCTCATCAGGTGGATACAAAGTTGAGACCATGGATCTGTCTAGGGCCTCGCGAGAATCTAGTCGAGGGCTAGAAAGAGTCTAGTGGTTAGCGGGGAACTTGTAAAGGCCTAGCGAGTGCTGATATAACGCTTGCTCGGGTGATTACGCCTGATCAGGCTTTAGTCATCAGCCCTGATTAGGCGTGAGCAAGCGTGGACAATTTTTTCACGGGATGGTCCGCGAATAGTAAGTTCCCACAGTAATTTTGAATGTAATATGTCATCCACGTTGTGCCGTTCGATAAGAATCATATACCACCCAATCCCTGGCTGTGTTTACATTGGTACACTTTCCGTATGAAAACCTATAAACTCTGCGTGATAGTATAATGCACATTACCTTTGCGAAATGAACATTAATGAACTATTCATTATTCCTGATCATTAAGTATTCGTACCTCATAATTCACTATTCAACAAAGTGGGACCCATTAGGTAGTTCATTTGAGTGCACTTCATTTGTCCCTCATAAGTTCAATCTGCATAGATATGAAGAATGGAAGAATCAATGACTCTCAGGTTCTCTTGGATCTATTAAGATCTATGTTGATCTGATCTAATTTTTGTAGAGATACTTTATGCTTGGTAATTATTCGGAAATGAAGAAAACAGGAAGTTGATGTGCGTGAATTTAAAATGAGGTACGTGATATTTTTCTCTGATATCTATTGAGATCTAAATAGATTTTCGTTTTCTCGTTCGTAGATCTCACTATCAGATTCCCGTAAATTTGAATTATTTATAATATTGTTACGTCCCGTACCATTGATGGACCGTCATCCTGTATTTTTTTTCTCCTCTCACTATGGAATTTCGAGTCACCCTCATAAACCTGACAATGTTAAGATAACTGACTTTGAAAACCAGTGTATAAAAACACTTCGGGTCAACTTTTGTTTCCATGGTCAGAATTTTCTTATGTTTTCTGTTCTTCCTTTCACCTTCAATGCTAAGATGATGGATGTTGATACATTATAACATCCTGTATCTAAATTTAAATTCTGAAACCCAACAAATTCAATTAAAACTTTATCCATTAAATTACTTTGCAAATAAATCGAATTTCAACATTCAAATAATAAAATAGAAATATAATATTTCCGTTCCCAAGAGTTATAATGTATATTTCATCCATCATTTCAGCATGCATAGCATAAATACACTCAATGATACCACTGTTCTCGAATCTCTAGCTATCAGCACCCAATATCCTAATTCATTTTCTTTCCCATGAACAGTACGTTGAGGAATGCAGTTGACGGCCATTGGTGTGGGTAGGGCATTACGAGAAGAGCTGACCAAGTAATCGCACATTAGAGAACTCCATCATCTTCGACGCGCCTTCACCTTGAAAGAAGGGATGTCCAAGTTGACGAGGGAAGTAAGAGCGAAGAACAACTCACTCTCGGTCGCTGATTAAAGTCGTGAATTACGCATGGTAATCGTGAGTCCCGTGCATTATCGAGTCTTGTCCTTGGTCAAAAAGAACTTCACACGGAAAAAGCGAGTTTATAAGTATTTTCGAGTATAATAATTAATAATTGGAAAAAAACCGAATTGTGCATGTTTACGTGATCCAACGTTTGTGAACTTATATGTTTTGAATAAAAGACATTCAAAGTGAATTGGAGAATATCAGTGTGTTGTCTTATTGGCGGATCCAGCATCACCTTATCCGGACTGGATAGTTCCAAACGAGATAGATAAGAGAGAGAGAGAGAAGGAAAATATATACATATATAGATTTATCTTGGTTATTCGTCAACCGAAGTAAGTTCAACTTCATATCTACTTCCACTGAACAATTTTCTCTTGGCAGATCGACAACAATCAGGTTGGTTCTCTATATGGGGAGTGTCCTTCTCGCTTGTTTGAAGAAAAAGTCTAATCAAAAATTATTACATTTGAATTCAAATTAAATTGATTCTTTTTTAATCATCCTCGACATATTTTTTTTTCCTTTACTGGTTTGTTCGTTTCAACCCTAAAACGAACTGGTGTCAGAATCTGGTTTTTCATTTATGAACCACAAGATAATTGTGTTGTTTATTCTGAATTGTAATACAATTCCCTATAAACGTCACAATATCTGATGCATGATTACGTAGATACTCTACCCCAGGCAGCACAAGTTCCACTATAATGTTCATGGAAGGTTTATAGAACGTAGAAGAGGTTTTCCGAACCTTCAGGAAACGTCCCACACGAAGAAAAATGCAGGTAAAAAATATAATAATCTTCAATAAGTATTTGAAAATATTTCCTAAAATCTGAAAGTATTCCTTAAATTTGTGAGGGACATAAAACGTTTCACATTTTTCTGGAATTTTGTTTCAAAAACATTGAAAAATTATCAATGCTTAACAAACAATAAACAAAAATATTGACTTTCCAAAATTTCATGTGCAATGTTTGAAAAGTTCATATCCTTTTCTATTGTTTGTTGAGCATTGATAATTTTTCAGTGTTTTTGGAATAAAATTCCAGAGAGATGTGAACCATTTCATCTTCATTAAAATTTTGAGAAATACTCTCAGATTTTAAGTCTCAAATTTGTATTCAAGTTCAGTATATTTTGACCCGCATTTTTCTTCGTGCAAAGACACATTTTGCTCTTAGGATACTTTCAATATTATATAAGATATACTGAATAAAATCATATTATTCTTATTCCATAGTATTATTAGATTCACTTCGATGCTCAAAAATTGCAATGAAAAGTGGATTGCATGAATTAAATTTGTACATCAGAAAATCCATGGAGTAGAGTATCTTTAAAATCCGATCATAAAAATAATGTTCCATAGTCACATCTATATCACCGGAATGCCATTGAATATAAAGATATTGTTTCAAAAGATCGCATTTGAATCCATAAAACCACATCGGATCTCTTGTATAAACTCGCAGGAAGTTAGTATACTCAGGTCGATATATACATGGAAAGAGAGTGTAACTTACGAAAGCGAATGTAAATTTACTGATGCATTTATTCATCCCTGCGTACCTAGGTTAGTGTATTTTGAAAGCAGTGAAGAGCTCCTCAACGATCGACGCCACTTGATCCTATTCGTGAAGGAGGAATCAAGGGAAAAAGATGACCGAGCTTAGATGTCGATGACGATCTTATTCATTGACTTTCCTCTCACTCTTCGATTTTATGCAAGATTTATGTGCGTTGATCGAGCGAATGCATGGTAATTCCTGCATACAGATCTCATCCAATTAGAAACTGCAAGTCCTCGGTAATTTTGTATTTCTCATGCTCAGGAATTAGAGTCACTAAACTGTTCATTGTTTCGTTAATTCATCAAATATCCCGTGTGGAAATTTTTCCGGGGGTCCTGTATCGAACGAAGGCCCCGTATGGGCTTATATTGGGTATCCAAACTTAGGATGTCCTAACTTCAGCCTGATTTCTCTAAGTCAGGGACACCCATATAAAGCCCATACGGGGGGCCACGCTGCATTACCCATTTTTCCCTGGTCTTAAAAATCTAGGCACACCGAATATAGCCTCAATAGGACCTTCCAAGCCTCCCCGTATTCTCCCGAAGATCTTGATTTGAGCATACCTGTATACAACCCATGTCGGGCCAAGCTGTATTTCCAACGTTTTGCCCGTTTTAAAAATCTGAATGCACCCAAATATAGCCTGCATAGAGCCTTGCTCTCATATTAATTCCTTTTTTGAATATAAACCTACTTTAGAAAGCAAATTTACTGGAATGGTATTGGTAATTTCGACTTTTTGCGGCGTATGCCCCCAAAAAAATATTTCATCCATGATTACTGTGTTCACACTATCGGTGAACAATGTCAAAAAATCGGAGAAAACATCACTGTATGGTTAATTCCAAGACTGCATGAGGCTGTTCTGTTTTTTGATACAGTCCGATAATGTATGAACAAAGTAATGTTGGGTGGAATACCAGGATAGAAATTGGAATCGGCTCATTCCAGGCCCTGTCTGGACTCAAGTCGAAGTGCTCTGGGTACAGATAGGACCTTGGATACCCCAATTTTCAATCGAGGAAGTTTCCTCCTTGCGATATTTATTCCATTTGATGATATTCGCAACAATTTATCATCCTTTCAAAGGTCCTAGTTTCATCGCCTACATTAGCTTCATCATGGGTCTCCTAAATAGGCCCAAGTTGGGAATAATATGCAGGTCCTGAAGATGAGTGCATGAAAATCTTGTCTAGGCCCTATAAGGGTAACCAAAACAGGGCCTGAAATAAAACGAAGACGCCTAGTTTGGCCCAAACTGCCGCCAAGAATTGATTTCCACACGGGATGCATGAAATATTCAAGATTTTGGAAAATTAAACATATTTGTAATATATAAAAACGATGGAAAAAATTGTATTACGATCTGTGAATGGAATTCGAACAGAGGGAAAAGAAGGCATATTAGGATATATGTGTTGATATTTTAGATCTCTATATTGTTTGTTTCCACATCGGTAATCGTGCTGAGTTGGATTACATATCTGATTATGAATCATAAAATAAAATCCACGTTCTCTAAATGTAGGGTTTTGATCGATTGAGCGAGCTGATTCACATTCGTTGTGAAACATCATTACTTTGAAATTTCTTCAAATCATGTGATCGCAGTACAGAGCTTTATGCACAAGTATGTCACCGCATTAACCTGCTAACCGGATTTTGAACCTTTTTGACCTACAATTGTTCTCATCTCTCGGTTTTTATGACAATCTTCAATGTAATTTCGTGGAATCTGTTAACCATTAACATCCTTCAAAAGAATTCACAATAAAGAATGAGTATTTGTTCACAATGGATAGTTTTTCGACAAATAATCGTACACTTCATTGTAATTAAGTATTCTAACAATCAATTCGGTATACGGTTCAGCAAAATCAATGGAATGTATTTTTAATGAGAATCCTTTGTAGCTGTATAGGCATGCAGTCAACATCAGAAACAGATGTAATCAATTTTGTTGGTGAATGTCCTCAATTGATTCTTTTCATGTGTAGTTGGTAGCCGATCTGCGTGATTACAATCAAAAGTATCTGTATATGTTGGAAATTACTACGGGAATGGTTCATCCAGAGAGCGGGGAGTTCGCCAAAGAATTCCGCAAAAACTGTTTTGGTACTCTTAAGCTCTCAAAGAGGTCTTGGAAAGTCTTTTGATGAACTCTTCGCTATCTGGTAGTGAAATTTTCATCCGTTCTTTATATGAATTTTTAATGCAAATATATTACTTCATAGGATCTACAGCCTGACCTCGTTTCTTTGGAACAGATTTTCTCAGTATATCGTGTTTTCGAAATCCATCCATTATGATTGAAAAGCAAACAACGTATCGGAACATTTATGAGTCAAAATGTATCTGCAAAGTATTTTGATGTATGCCGTGAATATTAGAACAAAAGATCCAAAACATGTGATTTTTCCAACCTTTCCTTTCAATGGACATATTTCTACATGTTGTATGTGCAGTATTTTCTTTTCTCGGATAGTTACATTCTTGAATGTAAAGCAGTGAAGTACTGAATTATTTACGACGGAAACGATCGAACTCTCATACAGATTCATCAAATGCTTCTTCTACCACTTGAGGGAAATTACTTGTATAATAGAATTGGCCAAATTTGTTTGAATGAGACACAGATGAATGCTCTACCAAGAGTATGCTTGATAAAATCTAGAGCATGCACGGAAGGAGTTTTAACTCCGAGGGCTAGATTGAGAAGATTTTTCAAGAAAGAATAGTGGAATTCTTTGTGGATTGTATCAGTTTATATCGTTGCATTGTTCAAAAATATATGTAAATTCATCGAAATATTATTTTTGAAGAATCATAATTCAAGCAAAAATTAAAATCGACTGTAACAGCCTAATCTCATGCACCTGAGAATGAGCCGATTTGGAACCTCATCGTTGGGTCCTTTTACGGGATTCAACTGTGAATATAATGCGATAAATGGTATTTGGCGATATTTTATGAATTATCCTCGTTCATATGGTAGATTCGTGTTTATTCACCTACTCTCTAAATCTGAAAGAGTGAAAAATCACGTGTTTTACTCCACTAAGTCTCAGAAGTGAGCCAGTCCGCTTCGAGTGGAATTTTCACTCGTTTCGAGTGAACCCTCACTCTTCTAGAGTGGAAAATTGACTCTAGAATTTGATTGGCTGTGAGTTTCTGACCTCAAACCTTAGAATACCACCCTGGAAGAGTGGAAATTTCACTCAAAATTTCGACAGGCTCACTTTTGGCTGGCTGAAGAGTGAAATCTTACTCTACAAATTTTAGAGAGTACAGTACGACCTCTCAATAATAACGCTCACCCTCCCATGTAACACAAGAACATTCTATGGATATTTCATGAATATTCTGTCAACATGCATAGAATATAACGATGAAAATGTTTCAAACATCTTATGAACTTCCATGGAATATACTAGAGGAGAATATTCTAAAGACTTCTGATAGATGCTCTGTAGAACATTGTAGACGTTCTAAGAACGATCTACGGATATTTTATGGATATTTGAAACAGTCTCACTAGAACGTTCTATGGACGATTATTTATATATACTCAAAATCTTATCAGAATATTCTGGGTACGTTTGTTTTTCCGCATGTCATCAGAATATTCCTAGAATATTCTGTGCTACATCTGCTCTTTCTCACACGAACAGTGTTCGCCATACGTTGGAGAAAGAGAGTGAGTGCTATTATTGGGAGTTCGCACTGTACTAGAATATAAAAATCCACTTACGTCTGGTTTCGAAATTACCCTGGTCCAAAGAATCCATTGAATCAGACCAATGAAATTCAATGAGATTTGGTCAAAACATTGTCCAAGTTGAATCGTAATTTAGTGAGATTTGGCCAGATTCAACGAGATTCACATGAAGGTTCTGACCAAATCTCATTGAAAAATCACCGGTGAGATTTGGTCAAAACATTGTCCACGTTTAATTGTAATTCAGTGGGAATTGGTCAGAATCAATGGGTTCTTTTAACCGATGTATGCAACTCAAATATGGACATTTTCCTAAAGTTGAATTTGAATAAGGTAACTGACCCCATTAGCGAACGCGACCCCTTTAGTGAACCTCGAGATAATAAAACCTCTTTTACGAACAAGAAGCGTTTACTTATTACGTGCTGTGAAGATTATTCCAATCTTCAAACATTATTGTTCGTGATTAATGCGAAAACAAATGGAAGAAAGAAAAATGTAATTCACGAAATGAATAAAGATTCATGCCGAGTGTCACAACGAGCTTTGCCTTCGTGAATCTTACAAGGTGAGTTAAGAATGGACATTTTTTCAATTGTGCATTTTCAAAGTATTAATGCGACCATTGAGCTATTTTATGTATCCAATCTATTGACATTATTCAAATTAAGATAATATAGGGTTATTTTCAATAACTGTCAGTCGCTAACTTAGAAAATTGCGCGTTCAGAAATACACACACGAAAATGATCGGTGAATCTATTACTGAACGAATAAACGTAACAATTAATATCATAGGTATCTACTCTAGGAAAATGTTTTCATGAATTCTCATAATGCGCATAATTTTTCAATCAATCTATAAATTTCTCCAAGGATTGGAATAAACATGTAAAATTATAAACTCTACTTGAAATTCTCAATTTTTTTCGCCAAGGTAACTCAAGCAGCAACAGAAGTTCAAAGTATATATGAAATAAAAACGTTGGTAGAATTTGAGAATGAGATACGAAGAACATATCATGAAAGTTCATAGAATATACGAATGAGACTGTTTTAAATATACTCAGAACGTACATAGTACATGTGAAATGTACGATATTCATTCAATCGACGTTCGACTGACGTCCCGTCATATATTCGATTACATACGTTCGATGAATATGCATAGCACCTATGAAAAGGTCTCATTAGAATGTGCACAGAATATATTTCGAATATCATCAGAAAAGTGATAATAACTCATCTGAGCAGCCTCAGATTCTACGCGTTCGGTAATGGGGTCAATCAGCGTTCACTAATTCATGCGACCCGTTCACTAATGGAGGTATTGTTAACATTTCATTAATTTCATTATTTTTATTGTTATCACTTGGAAAATGAATAAAAAACCACCGTAAGAGAAAATTGAATTGCTCAATCTACCTTATTTACTCGTGGAAATTCATTTTAAAGAAATTATTCATGAAATAATTTATATTCAGAGTGCTTGTGTTCTTAAATGTTCACTAATGGGGTCAGTTACCTTACTTTACCATACTAACTTCACACTAAAAAGTATACTATCAAGTTGTCTGCGAGTAGCCACGTTAGAATGAAGATAATTAATGGATTAATTTTCACCTCTTCTCCTCACAATTTTTTTCTCAGAGTAGTGAATTATTTTGTTCTTGTGAATTCTATGTATGAAAATACACACGACATATGCGAATTTTCTCAAAGTTGAAGGCATTTTATTGAATGATTTTTATATACGAAGGAGAGTATTGTTCGTAATAATGGAAAAAAATAACTTCAACAACATTTACATGATAAAGCATCCATACTACAAATAATAGAACATCTTTCATGTACAAAATACTGCACCGCGTGTTGTATAATATCATGAAATTTCGACTAAAATATTGGAGCACATTCACGAGAGAACGTGATGAAACTTCATCAACAAGAGTGTTAATGGAATTGATGAATGACATTCCAAAATGAAAATGATTATCAAACCATGGAAATAATGATCATTGACAAGAATTAATGGAAGGTATCACGGATTCATGAACGCACTCGTCTTATAAATATTCAATGTGAAACAATTACGGAGAATAAAATCAACATCATTTGGCGGGCTTGTGACGAATGCTCATTAAATATTATCTCATGTTTGGAGATAGGAGATTTCTTGATTGAATCGATATGGTTCTCTTCCACTGATCCATTCACTTTCAGTGTCGCTATTTCCGAACACACAATTTTCTGAATCCTCAAAATCGCTACACACGCGCCAATAATTCTTTCCAATACGGATGAAATTAAAAATCTCAATTACTGCTTTTTTTCATCAGCAGGAGATAATGCCGTAACTTCATTTCTTCCCGTACAATATTCTGATAATTCACCATCTACAGAGAATAAAATCAAGTCATCATCGAATATCGAAATGAAATAAATCCTCAAGATAATTGTTCTTCTTTGTTAACTTGAATACAATGATAATTTGCCTGAAAAATTCCCCCGTATTATAAAGTGAATTCCGTGGTAAATAACAGGCATAATGTCTCATAGAATGAAATCGCGAAGTTCACAAAGTACACCTCATCAACAAGTTGATAGTGCCGCACTATCTCAGCATATTTGTTTTTCGTTCAAAAGTTCGAGACTTCCGTTTGTGACAAACAAAGGTAGGAGTTTGCGGTGTTATGATTCATATTCATGGTCTGATATTTGTCATCATTTTCTTTAACAATTCACTGCACAGAATTGTTATTCATGCATATACCCTACCAAGTTTGGATCGATTGTAAGAAACTAAGTAGTATTCTGGAATGGAATCAAAACTATATGAACGAGTTCTTGCCAAATATATTAGAATAAAAGAATATTGTACATCCCCAAACACAATGAATACATGTCACTAAATTCTCATCTGTTTAAAAATTCTCAGAATCCAAGTTCATCTCAATAAATCAAATGAGTTGAATCAGTTTGATTGGTGGTTGAGAATGTCCAATTAGTCTTCAATTCTTTGTACAAACCAAGATATCTATTGTCAATATCATCGGTGGATGCAAAGACAATCTGAATTTAGAAAACAGAATGAATTAATGGTTATGAAACTTCTGACGACGTCGAACTTCAATGTTCAGGGGCGTCAGTACATTTTTTGGCGAGTCCTGGATGATCAGTAACCAAGATGGGGGGGAGGGGGTTTTAGAAATTTAAATCGTTTCCATAATTGTTATGCAGGTAAAACTATGGCTAAAGTAAAGCTTTACTATGAACTCAATAAAAGTGTACAGATTAATCTTTAAAAAACAAGCTTTTCAAATATTCATAAAGAAACACTTATTTCGCCAGGAAAAAAATGTTTTATTTGTGAATTCCATGGCCGACCTGGAGCGAGAATTGGTTCCTCCAGGGCTACCAGGGTGGTAATAACGTCCCTGTCAATGTCGAAAATTTGAGAAACCGCTGCGTTCACACATCTGTACGCGTTGCGGCATATTAATAAATCTTCTTCCACGAATTAAATCAAGAGGTGTATTTTAGAAATCTTTATTTTTCAATATCTCAGAAAGGTATACTAGACCACATCCTGTGAGAAGAATTCTCGTATTTAATACGAAATTCTTTATGAAATATCATATTTCCGTATTGAATTTAATAAATAGATCTCAAATTTCATATTAGTGATGAAATTTCAAAACTTTTTCATGGAATGTAATAATTGTTTATTGAATTTCATGAATATGTTATTGTCATTGAGAAGAAAATTCTCAACATTGAGAAAATAATTCTGAACATTGTGAATTATATTATTGAATTCAATATTTTATTATGAACTTCACTAAACTGTGAAAAAACTTTTCAATGTTCTCATGAAATTTCAGGCAGATTTTTCTAACAGTAGGGTTGCCAGATCGACAGATTTTTCCCATAGATCCACGTACCAAAAGACACTATTGAATGGAACTGGCAATGATGGAAACCAAAAAAGCTAGCAACGCTACATTCGACTAAACTGAAATTTCATGTCTCTTTCGATTTTGAATTGAATTTTTTACATCGGATAATAGTAAAATCTCACACCAACCAATTGCAAATCTGGTTCAATTCCAAGTCGACACCGTAGTCAATGAATCTCATTAAACCGATTGATTCTCATTCATTCTAACGCAGAAAGCCGATTCAAACTCATTAAAAAATGATTTTCAATGAATTTCAGTCAATTTTCCGCATTCAAATCAATGAGAATCAATCGGTTCAATGAGATTCTTCAACCAGGGCTTTTTCAAATTGTTATAAACAATCATACAACATGCCAGAAGAATCCAGAAAGATTGGATGTTGGATAATTCAAGAAAATCTTATGGGATGCTAATGGATTCGTTTGTACGAATATCAAGAACATGTCCTGAATATCCATTCCTTCCAGAACTCTGAGCATACATGGACAATTACAGCGACGAATGCATACAAATACCCATGCATATATTCGAAAAAAATGCATATCCATTTGAATATATACGTGCATCCATATACATAAGAGAACACCAAACGAATATATGCGTTCGGATGAATGCAAATATTTATCCGAATGCGTATTTGTGGATTTGTACCTGTTCCAAAGCACATGTGTCTGTGCGTATTTGAAGAGTTAGTAACCAGTTTACGTTCAATACTTATTTACATGTCCAACAACATGGCCTTGTGTTGTCAGCGAAAGTTTTACATTAAACACATACAAATGTATTTCCACGGTACACATCAAACTTTTTGCAATTTAAATTTTTCCATCAGAACATGGCATTCTTCGTGTTGCGTGGATTTTTATTTCTATTTGTGATTATCGATTGTGTCATTGAATTGGTGCATACGATTCTCATTCATGGTATGTCCAGTGACTTGGAGGAGATTTTAAATTTTAAACACCATACTGTATCGAATCAATCTTCTGTGAACACGAGTACACGAGAATCGACATAAAGGAAATTGTCAATTTGCCAGTGGAAGAAAACAATCACGTTGGAATGAATAAAAGATGCAAAAACGTTCCTCTGCATTCACAGTAATTTGGATTGATGCCGAACATACATTTTTTGAATCAACTTTCATTATTATGCGGATTGAATGCGGATGGGAAATAATACACGTAGTTTTAATCATCTCAAATATTACTATACTGTATGAGAGAAACCTTCGATTGATTTTCCCACGTACAATTATGATGAAATATGGAGGATGTCGATATCAATCCCTGGATGGCGAAGATATTCATCATTGACGGTATTGTTTTGGAGACAAACTTATTGATTATAAACATTTCGTTACATGGGTTACACGAGAAGCTGAATAGCACATAGAACACAAGATCTTTGATACAAAGTGAGAATCTGAACTATCTAACATCTTCTCTGTATCAACATCTCAAACATTATGAGTCTTGCAACGAGTATGCAACTCACGGCAGAATGCTGCGGGGAAGTTTGAGAAGTTGCAAAAAGTTTCAAATATGGGATATCCCTCTCGGGCTTTGTATTGGAATTTGATGACAAATTCTTCAAAGTGAACATGAATGAATTTCCTTCCCTGTGGAATGTCGTTCAAGTTTGAATTTCCCAGATGGAATTATTGTTAGGGAATCCCTTCATGTTCTGAGCATTGGAAAATCCTTCATTGATCGAAAACAATGACTTGGAACAAGTAATGATGGTGAGTTGAAAGATATCACCTTCTTTGGGAATAACGCCCGTGAATATGACTTGGTAGTTCTGAGAATTGTACGCCAAAGTTGAATCCACTTGAAGGGCAATTGATTTGGATGCGCCGAGATTAATTCATCTTGAAATATCTTCACCTTATTACGGGTCTAATTTGCTTGCAACCTTCATCATTATAACGCGTCCAGCATGGTTTCGATTAGGACATTGCAAAACACTCCATGAAGATTCTCGAAGTTTTGAAAAGGTGCGCCAAGCATTTTCTTGGTGGACGTCGGATTCTACTTTGCGGGTTCCAAAAGTGGTGCACTCAAAGCTCAACTCATTGGCGAGTGAGGAGTTGTTCTTCAAAAACTGATCTGATTGAAAATTTTATTCTGAGACGGAAAGAATTCTCCCCCCTTCTCCCTAAAAGTGTAGAGAATTCGGAGTGAACCGATAGACAAAGAAGTGACGGATCTTTGAATTGTTTTCACTATGGATATCAACCTCATATACTTATTTCATATACTTATAGGAAAATTTTCCCACACTTTAATTGACTAACAACAATTTTTTTCTCCTCATTTATTCAAAAACAGAAGTATGTAATCGATAATCCATTAAATACAAACTTTCTCACATGAGATCATCGTGTTTTGGTTATTGAGAATTCTCTTGATTTTCACCAATATTATAACCTTTCCTAGAATTTAATCGGGATCTCGTACACTCATGAATTTTGAAGCTAAAAATTAAAGTACATAATGCAATACTCTCGGTCCTATAAATATGAAATGATCATTATTGTAATCCATTCGTATTATCATGCACGTCCACATTTCATCTTCCAAGTTGGAACGTTTAATCTCTTTCATGCAAAATTTATAATTCAGCAATTTCAGAATCCATCAGTATGCTAATTCACTCGTTTCCCTGTATATATACACGTAATTCCAGGGAGTTTCCTTTTCTGATGAAACAAGAGAGCGCAACCTTATGACATTCCAAAATTTAATATCAAACGTGAAAGACAGAATACGAAGAGTCTCATTAATAAGCAACCTTCAATTTGATGAAACTTGTTGAAAAGTATGAACTCGACGGATGTCTGCAGCACATCGTCAATTGGGAGAATATCACTCATTCTCTATTGTACAAATTCTCGAGTGATTGCCCTCTTATATTCGAACTTTTCGAAAGTCATAATAAACTTTAGTCCCTTATATTTGAAAAATCATCTGACATACAACGAAATCCATACTTTTTAGCCATTCAAATTGGAACTGTATCTACTGTGTATTACAACCATTTTTCATGTCCATTAGAACTCTTGAATTTGCAGTTTTTGCACCTGTTTCTCCGCTCGGCTGACTAGATAACCCACACAACACATTTCTGAGATTGATGTCTCTTAGAACTCTCATTCATGACATGTTTAGGATCATCAATAAGATCTTCAAAAGATTGCTGAAAGAGGGAATATAAGGCGATATTCTAAAAGATGTCATCAGAAATATGACATACTGGAGTTATTTCATTGACATTGAATGTTCATCTCTGAAATACGTCAGAATTCGACTCTTGAGAGTTCCGTATGAGCTCGATCAGAGGATGTTTTTGATGAAACTTCCTGATATCAGAATCCAAATACTGTGGCTACGAACCCATTCTTGGATTTATTGGTGACTGAAGATGAGAAGTGGGTGCTGTACAACAATGTTCACCGTAAATGTACTTGGAGACTAGTAAATGAATGAGCAGAACCCATAGCAAAAGCCGATGTGCATCTTCAAAAGTTGATGCTTCCTCCTTGGTGGAATTGCGAGGGAATAATTTATTTTGACTCGCTTTTTTTTGTTCTGACAATAAAATTCGACAAGTGCTGTCAAAAATTGGACAATTTAGAATCAACAATTCGAAATAAGTGTCTAATTCTAGCGAGGAGTTGTTTTTTATCACGATACTGCGAGACCCCACACTTCAAAACAGACCTCGCGAAAGCTACAGGAATTGATATGCACTATTACAGTGCACCCATCATATTTCCCTGATACTGCACCACCGGATCATCACTTGTTCCGGGCATTGCAAAACGATTCGAATGAAAATAACTTGGCATCTTTGGAAATCATCAAAAACCATTTTTCTTTCTTCTTTGACGCAAAACCGGAGTCTTTTTGTGATCGGGGCATCCGTATGATTGTTCAACGTCAGGGAAATACGACATCACTGATTGAGAACAACATTCTATACATGAAAGTACTGCTGGAGTTTTAATGGAAAATCGGGCATGAACTTTTATACTCACCGAATACAAAATTAAAATACATCCTTCGGATAATAATTTAAACATAATTTGACCTTCTCAAATTTGTTCTTCTATTCCATTGATTCCACAGTCACGAATGAAACCATCACAACGTCTGATTGCATTCAATATAACCTTAGGACTCCACTCTGAGGTGTAGCACCTCCCAGGTGATTTTGATATTTCAATTGATATGAGTACAGTCGGTGTACCAAATCCGTTTACAGTTCTAACGGAAATATCTTTGAATACGTTGTTATTAATGAATTTTTAATATTTTTCTTCAATTGTATACCTTCATATATGTCCCTTCTATCATTCAGATGTATTAGAAATTCTCAGATAACAGCAATAACGCGTATTATATGAAGATATTCCCGTTAGAATTCAACGGACTTGTTACACCGACTGTACATATTAGTTTTTTGAGAATTTTCACGCATAGTTTTCAAGAAAAACAGATGTCTCAACGATGTGAATTAAGAGAATAACGGTTATCCCAACAATAAAGTATGCGCCTTGATAGAAAAAAATATGTTCTTGAGGTTTGAATCGTTTAAGGAAACGAAACAAAAATTTAGACTCACAAAATCTGATGAATCATCGTCATTTATTTTCTCGAATGAATGATTTGTGATTCTTTGCAACTGAAATTATCGATCAAGGAACGTACTGCAAGATTTCAAGTCTTTCACAGCTGAGTATTTCGTTATTTGATTATTATTTCGTTTCAATAAACGATTCTAACTTCGAGAACATAAAAAAATAGTGTTGAAAAGTATTCAATTTCAACACTATTTCCACGATTAATCCTTGAGCTGATACTTTTTTTTTCATAAGGGTGAGACGAAGTGCAGCTTTTTTATTCCATTTGGATAGTGTATAGTCCTAGGGATGAATATATAAAACTCAAAAAAAACAATGTTCTCAAAGTTTGAATCGTTTATAGACGCGAAACGAAAATCCCAACTCACAAAACCAGATGAATTATCGTTATTCATCTTCTAGAAATACTTTTTCGGAACTGGAAACATCGTTTAAAGAATGTACTGCAAGTTTTTGGGTCTTCAACAGCTGAGTTATTCGTCATTCCAATACTTATTTGTTTCAATAAACATTCAAACTTCAGGAATATCAAAAAATTTGCTGGATCAAATTACAGACTTTTCCCTGAAAAGTTATACATTCTTCACCTAATTAATTCTATGCGGGTTATATCATTGAATTCAATCTCGTCCAATAGCCTTTCATGAAGACGATGAAACATATTAAATTTCATTCTACGAAATATATGATTGCAATTTCAGTGATTGTGAATTCAACGGAATTTACACTCGCATGCACGATAAAACAATTAGTGTTGAATATTACTGTGCAATGTACGGTAGAGGAATGTTGGGAGTCGTCCCTTTATTCTCCAAGCCACTGAATTCTGAACGTTGAGCAAGTAAGAACCGATGGTTGAGAAGAGCGAATTGTCGTGAAAAATCGAGAATTTTATCTATGTTATGAGATTCGTCCACGTAACATGTCACGAAATTCGATTCGGATACCAATCAAAGGTGGATTATGATGAGATAAGAACTTTGATTTTTGATATAATCCTGCGCCTTCCAATTTTTTGTGAAAAATGCGATGGAAAATACTCCACGCATTTTATATGATGAAATTACATGTCGTGAGAATATATCACAATATGGATATTTTATTCATAATAATTGAAATCAGGATTGCACGAATGAACTCATCCAAACATCAAGATTTGTGTTTCAAGTACATGTTATAAATTCAACATTGCTTCTCCATCACGTCTCTCATCGAAGTAGATTTTTTGCTGCGATAAAACTTCTCTCGTACGGGAAAGTTTCGACATTTTGCAAGGTCTCACAAACATCTTGAATGCTCCTCCACATCGAGAACTTGAATGAATAATTTTTCAAACGTTCAAAACTTCTCACATGCGAAAATGATGTGGAGAGATATCTCCTGATTTTGTATTTATCTTTTGTCGTGCTCGAAATATTGCACTCCCAACATCAATCTTGTCGTTTGTCATGAAATTCTTCATTAAAATCTTTTTTCCACGAGAGATGAAAATTATCAAACATCTTCGTGTAAACGGAAAGATGGTTCTGAAAACTCCAACTTCTATTTGAATTCATTTTTCTTCATGAGAACGCACATTTTCATCATCCTCCAGGACAATATGGAAACATTAAAGAACTCAAATATAAAAAACACTGCCTGAAGGGACGAGTGCTTACTGACAGTGACAGACATATGAAGTTGCGATGCAGCGGTCTCTCTTAGTACAATGGTCCGTGTATTTCGCAGAGAGGAACAATACTTGGGATTGTTATAAAAAGACCAGGCATTAATTAAGCGTGTACGGAAAGAAATTCAGTATCATGAATGAATAAAATAATATAGTTGCTGACGACTTTTGCATATATCATGTTGAGGACAGAAGTTAATTATGCATGAATCTCTTATGAGGACTCTTATTTTGTGTATTATAATGTATATTTCTCATTCATCTTTCACACATTTCTCGTATGATGAAAGGATGAGGAATACACAACGTACGAAATAACATTTGAAATGGAATCCATTGAGAAATTATTAGTGAGAATGAATTTAATTGGTTTCCTTCATTTGATATCGTCAGACTATGTTGTTGAGAATATGCCGGCGAAGGGTGAATCGTTTATCAAAACGAATTTGTAATTGAACACGAGAGCATGCTTCATTGTAACATCAAATTCAAGAGAGATGATTTTGGAACACTCTCGTGAATTCTGCATTGGAAATTTTCATATGTGATTTCGAATTTCTATCGATGTACGCATATACACAATACTTGAGCCCGAAAATGTTATTCCTATCATTCATCAAACGTTCACCGATACTCAACGTAAAACCCTAATCATTGGAAGATTTGATTTCATGCTCTATTCAGATTAGAGCCTGAACTGTAGTATCCTAACAAGAAGAGTCACTTTACCTCTTTACAATAATATACCACGCGTGGAGAGCATAAAACCAAGTTAACTACGTTCAGAGGATTTACTACCGATAAAATCACTCTTCAGCTGTTCGAATTCAATAGCTCATGAATTAAATTTTTCGTCAAACAGTGATCCTATAAGTGTTTATACAATAATTCAATCATCCATTAACTCGGAGTACTTGGTAATATATCGTTTGGAATCATTTGCAGGTCTGTATGTTCATTTCAAAAGGCTCTCAACGAACTAACATTCAAATGATCCAATTTAAAGTCACCGTTCAGTTTAACGTTCAATGCTCGTCAATTACGGGATGCGCGATTTCGTTCATTCGCTGAACTAAAACAATTAAATGATGGCCTTAATCGCAAAAAACGAACAGTTTGGATCAGTTCCTCCATTCGGACGGTAATGTATATTTATCACGATTGAGAGTTGAATCTGAACTCTCCAATGAATCAACTCTCACGTGATCTGCTAATGCGAAATCAAATTCAACTAATACGGTGACACTTTCAAACGATTTGGAATGACTACATCAATTCATACTCAACGTTTGGGTAAACGTCCGATGTGGATACGTAATATACTCCCGTTTAATCCGCACAGATCTTAGTATTGAATTATGGTCCAAGGAACATATGTTCTCACAGTGCACACATGCTATCTTCCATCGTTAGATGGACAGCGGAGAATAGTTTGCCAAAGATCTCATAGCAGATCTCGGTAGCATTATGACTGGATATGAGCAAAGTATACCCTTCATCCAAATCATCAATCTCTTGTATTCACATCCAAAGATTACCCAGATAGCGATAAAGAGCTCAGAAAAAGAACTCAGGAGTACCGAAGGAGTTTTGGGGGGATTCTCTGTCTGCATGACCCAAGAGAATGTACAAGGTAGAAAAATAATTTTAGAGTAAGAAACTTGTCCCTTTTCCACGACTTTTCTCCACGACTTGGTGGAGTTTCCCCTCACTTTCTGGAGAATTTAACACCCAGAAACTAGCATAGTTTTCCAAAATAAAGGAGAATTTCAGTTACAATATTAGTATAGCCTACCATCACAGGATTATACTGATAAATTTCACTACAGGATCCTCTCAGTATGTCCAACATTTTCAAATACATTAAAATTTCCAGTTTGTTTAGGCTAGTTTTAGTTTAGTCTTGTAACCACCAAAACAGGACCTCTTTTAACTACAGAATCCTCGTGCTCGTTGAATAAGAATCGGAAAGAGCAGCAACTCAAAAGAACAGAGGTATCTTTCTACACACTGATTCCACAGACCATAAACCTTCAAAAACAAGCCAAAAAACAAAATTGATCGCTGCACCATGTCACACTAGCGTCCTCCTCAATCGCGGAATCAGTAGAATGGAATAAATATAACAAGAGATATGAATTGAATCATTCGAAAATTCAAACCGTTGAAGGGAATCGTATTGAATCAATATCTCAACTATGAGAAATACATTGCAATAAAAATATGCAGGAGAAATGTGATCAGATGTTCTTATGAAGAATAAATCAAATTTCAATATTTAATGACTTCTTTTCTGATCACAAAAAAAAAATATGGACCCGGTATGCTGGATATGCAGTTAGCTTGATTACATTAATTTTTTCTCCAGTACCGAATGGTAATTTGAAATTTCTCCTCAAGGATTCACTGTAGATCTATGCATAAAAGTACTACGAACATTCTTGTAGCGTTAGAATGGCCATCATAAACGAATACATAATTGGATTGAGTTAATTACATTTTATATTCGTTCAGTTCCCTCATTGTACGTTCTTAATCAGAGAATTGATAATTTTCATACAGAGATATCACCTTGCGATTCTCGAATCGATATGCGCGTTCACGGTTATCTCATTAGGGCGCTCGTGATATTTATTGTGGTTAAATGTGCGAATGTTCATACAGACATATCGTATGATGATATTCTGCGAAAATTTATCATGGGAAAATAATACAGTTTGATGTCGTGGGTCCCAATTGGTACGTGAAAGAAAAATTCGTGATTTGAACGGATCGAATGATTACGGATGTGAATTCAATTTCTGAGATCTACCGTCGATCGACGTTTCGGTTATCTCCATCAAGGATGTATTATGAGCATGAATCCACAACAACATCTAATCCCGAAGACATAAACTCCGTCGTAATCAACCAGAGTGACGAGTGGCAACCTGCTGTTTACTAAATTAATTCGCCGTTGACATCCAATATTCTATTTGCCGAATGCAGTTACCTCCTAATTGAGTTTCAGAAGTTCCATCATTGACTGTATTCGTCCTTGATATATCGTATCAAGTCTACAATATTCCGTATACATCAATTCGAATAATAGTAATCCTCATGAAATTTGCCTCTTCCAATCAGATCCATGATCGATTCAATGATGATTAACAGTAATTGTGTGAAAAATTGAAAATACTTGCCCGATAGTTAGATATGGCACATGGTTTCCTCGATTGGTTTGATGAAGTTTGAAAGTAATGTCAAATTTGGAGGAGGAAATGTTATCGCCAATATCTCATCTCTCTGAGATCATCGCTGAAATATGATTATAGTTGCCTTAGTGGTGATCCACTAGGTACAGATTTTGAGCTCCCGGAGTGGAGCTAGATTCTATATCAGTTGGTCGCTGACGTTTCGCTGTCATTGCAGCTGGTTTCTTCAGGGCGGTATTATTGCATCAAGAACTTGCAGAAGAGATTGGATGTTAAATTCGATTTAAGCTTTGCATCGAACGCAACAAATTACAGGCGAATTTAGATCTTGCAAATAAAATCAATTGAAATATGTATCGAAATATGTTTTGAGGGTTTCACCGATACGAGACTGAGACTGAAAAATGAGAGAAAAAGCATATCTTATATGGTTTATTCTGTTCACGAGTCCAAAATGATCCATTATTCATATTCATTATGTACAAACTAAGAAATTCATGCATTGAATATTTCATTTGAACATGTGAGAATTGAGATGATCGATTATTCGTCATTAACTTAGGTATCAAATTAATTTGTAACACAAATCTTCATGGAAGAATATGTGTGCTGATTTGAACAATCTGGAGTAAAATTGAAACAACCTAGAAATCTTTTGAAATTTTACAATTCCAGAAAATCCATTCAAAAATATACACTCCGATGGATCGCAATAAATTTGAACAATCATTCATAATTGCAAAGTTTATATTTCATTTCATTGAGTGATCGCGATAGGCTTTGATTTATCAGAGTGTTTCTTGAATATTTTTGTGGGGAGAGAATCGGATTATATCAATCTCACGTATCGGGGATTCACATTGGAGGTTAATTGAAAAATCCAGCGCCTGCGAATGAGAGGAAACTATCGTATAAACGAATCTTGAATTGTCAGGCAAGCAGTTGAACTGTCACTGATTGCATCGTGCATTCCTTACCAGGAATGATAAAATTCATATTTAATGGAATATCCATATCAACTTTCACTCTAATTGCATTATAAAAATCAATATGCAATAAGTCTAATGAAAAAAAGCGAATTTTTCATGATACACATGCAATAGAATACGGCGAATCCTCATATTGAATTCCAATAAAATATCAACATGTTATCGTATATTTAAATAAAATAATTGCACTAGTTGTTTTTTTGTGAATTTATTATAAGGAATCATGAGTAATATGTCCCGTCAAAATAAGTTTTTTTTTCTTGACGTATCGTGATGTGAATTGATGAAATATTGACTTTGAAATCAAATAAAAAGTCACGTTTTTGTATCACATGCAGCAATACCAATAAAATTACCGTTTACAGCGTTGATTAGAGAATTCTCCCAAGTTCACCAATTATATCTTGAATTTCATGCAAATTACCGCATAAATCGAGTGTGAGGTGATTCGGTGGGCATGTTCATCACATTTTTCTCTTCAAAAATGGCAATACGGAGAGAATCAATGTGTTGAAAAGTCCTGTAATTTATTGAGGATCGACGCCAGTCTGCAGTATCCTGTCCTATTACACTCGAATAATGCCAACAATTCCGTTCATAAAAATTCACGAATTCTACATTATAACATTGAATGCATGCTACGTATAGGACACTTCAGAGAAGATAAAAAACTATACACTCGACGATTTTGTTTAGATTTAATCAACCTCCATCATTATTTCATGGAGCAAAAGGAAGTGGTTTATATCAGCAGACGAATGACAAAGAACAGATACGTAAATTAATCGAATCTTCATCCATTCATTCGCTGATTGAGTGTCTCTTTGAGTAACTTTCAGAAATTTTTCCCGAACAGAGGTATTCGTTCAATACAATATTCGTTTCTCCTCACCACGAGTTTCCAATTTCCACGTAGATTTGATCAACGTTCCAACCTAAATTTCTCACATTTTATGAACAGTGTCTCTTTTAAATTAATCATCGTTGGGATGATTGGAATTTTCATTGTGAAATATATCACTGCATACGTTGATAATGTGGCCACGAGATGTGAATTTTTGACGATTATCTAAGTCTGTACCGTTATATTACATGGAAATGAAAGTAAACTGGATATTAATTTCGTCTACACAATCAGTTTCACTTGATTAAATTCTTGTTCCTCTGACGAATGAATAATGAATTCGGTATGACCAAGAATTTCTGCTCTCAAAGATTGAAAGTTCACTCATTGTGAGGGAATTCTCGCGAATAATTTTTTGATTTCAACATCACGAGCGATAATGACATGACCTAACGTGATATGTTAATTATGAGAATGAGAACAAGATTCCAAAGGAGATGATATGTAGTGATGAATGATGATTTTAATATTCTCAATCGGCAACGTTGAATGCATAGAAGTTTTAATTCTACAGGAATAGAATGAATTAATAGTTTACTATCCAAGCGACATTTCGATATAATATACATGTGCGAGAGAATGGTGTGAAACTGGAGAGATTGAAGTCTATTGCGATTCGATATAGAATTGGGGAAGGCTACAAAATCTAGATTAAAATGAACTTCATCGCTAGTGAATGAGAGTGGAATGTACAGTCCATCGTGGTTACAAGCCTGGCTTGTGCACGCCTGATCGCGATTTGTTCCACTTCACTGAGAACAGAGCTTTTCTCACTCCAAAGGCTTTGTTGAATTCACAAACATCGCGTGAAATTGCATTTCATCATTTTTGCGATAATGTGATTATTCTACTGAAAAATATCTCCAGAAGTCTGCTATTGATCGATTCGAATAATCGCACAGCGTTGAAATTACAATACTATTCCATATCCTTCTCCGCCATAACGAATGAAATTCTAGAGGAAGAGTGAACTCTTTTATTCGAGCACTTGTTTCACAAGACGCAGACGCGTTGTTTAGACATTCTCATGAACTAATTCTGACTTTTACACAATTCTTGTATTGGTGAAACATAATGACTGAAGCTCGAAATAAATGATCGAAATGCAATTGAATGGGAAAAATGCATGAATTCTCCCTCCATAATATGAACATCAATCAAAAAACAGAATCACACCGTACTATAATACTCTGATCTCAAGTCGGCTTTGAGAACGTGCATTCATCTATGTTTATTGAGTGGAATATTCCATGTGATTTCTAATGTGATGAACAATACTATTTTTCCAAAAAGAAAATCTTTATAACAGAATAGAAATGAGAATTTGTGAACTGAGTTTCGTTTTCTCTGCGTATAGCCTACAAAAACTCTCTTTCGAAAGCGGGATATGGGTCAAACAAAAGCACTCAAGGAATTAGTAATTCTTTACAAAAAGAGAAATATGAAAATGTCTTCTTTTACGAGCATTAAAACAAATTGCCAACATGATTTTTGAGGAAAAATATGATTACGGGCTTTCAAGCGCCACTAAGGCGGAGAAAATATTGTCTCAGAACTGAAGAAAACTTTCTTCCCATGTTTTGAAGTGGATAAAATAAAATCTACTATGTAATGAGAATATCCTGTGCAGGATTTGTGAAGAATATCACTATGGGATCAAGAGATTTGAACAATATCATCTGCCAATCCAGCGGATATAGATGTGATCAACAATAATTCATTTCATGTGATGGAGGAATATGAGACAACCGAGTTTGTAATGAGAAAATAGGGTACTATCTGTCTGGTCATGTGAAAAAATTTGCAGAATTATATATAATTTTTATATAACTCAATATAGTTGGTTTACCATTTTTCTATAATCATATATAAATTTTATTTAATTTTGGAAACTTTCACTGTGAAAAATATTCGAAATTTTCCCGTAACTATGTAAACATTGTTCGTACGCTCCTTGAGAATCCTGGAAAACGACTTGAAATTTTTTTTCCTTTTCAAAGAGTCGAAAAGTCCTTGAAAACTCCTTATTTTCCAAAATTGTGTGTTCGAAAGTATAATTTATAGAATATATCATATAGCCACACAAAACAAAAAACCTTGTTCTGATCTGGGGGGTCAGACCATGTTTATTACATGTTTTTGGGGTTGCTGAAACCGAATCCGAAGTCTATTATACCTCATCGCGTCTTTAGTGACTGAAAAACTCCAGACTGAAAAACATATCATACAACTTGAAAAATCAGCTGATGATTTAGCAACTGAAGGCGATACTTTGAATGACCTCGAACGTTTCAAGACATCAAATGAATTCAGAAACCTAGTCAAAGCAAAAAAACAGGAATTATCTGATATTCAAAAACTGATTGACAACATAAGAACTATTTCAAGGAATTGATAGATTTTATTGATAATTGAATCCTTGTCATCTTACTATTCAAAGCCAACCAAAGATTATAGACAAAGTAATGTGTTTTATTTTATTAGAACTTGAAACATTCATGTATTTTATTGATAATTCTGTTATGTTACTTTTGGAGAGGTTGAGTACAGCTGAAGTTTTGAAGGATGAAGTTAGAGAGTTTGTTTAACAATTCATTTTATCTGATATTGATATTACGACGTTTTAAACCAAAAATCATGAACATAGAAATTCTGTTTATTTTATTGAAATTTGAAGAATTGATAGATTTGATTGATAATTTGATTCCTGTCATATTATTGTTCAAGAATTTGAACGCAGGTGAAGTTTTGAAGACTAAAGTTTGAAAATCTGTTTAACAAATAATTTCATCTGATATTTTCATTAAAACATTTGAAATCAAAGATTATGAACAAAATGTTTGGTTTTATTTTATTGAAACTTGTTCGTGTATCTTATTTTGGAATATCCCACACAATTTCGTATAAGTTCTGATATATTTATGTTTTATGTTAAAATTGAATGTAAAAAATATAATATATGTATTGAAAATTAATAATTCTGTTTGTTATGTTTATATTTCCACTTGGCTATACAAATTGGCAGTTGTATTGGAAGTTAATACACAAAATTTTATGCTCCTTCAAGAATTTCTAAGGGTCCTGGAAAAGTCCTGGAAAATTCCTTGATTTTTTTTCTTCCGAAACCGTACGAACCATGGTAAAGGAAATTTCCTATACTTGTACGGGAAAAGCGAATGTAAATTTATAGGATTTTTCCTAAAATTTACTGGAAATTTTTCACATGGATGATGATACATTGAGAGATTAAACATAAGTGAAAACAACATGGTATTGTATTCACGACCGCCTAATGAAACCCATAAACATGAAGTACCATCAACATTACCCTTTTGCTTTAGTTCTTATTATAACTTTCATACCGTAAGCGAAGTAACATCTGGAAATTCTTTGAAGAATTAGCACGATATTAACTGAAAGTAATTTTCAACGGAAAAGGGATCGATAACAGAATTGATTTCTTCATTTGAGGGCAGTAAATTCATAACTTTTGTTTGGTAAACCAAGACTTGGCGAGATCTTCAAACTCCTCAGATGTTGGAATCTGTATGCTTTTGATGTGCAATGATCGAAATTTACAAACTCCAAGATGAAGTTTAAGCCCTTGAATGTGCTTCAGAGTTCAGAACATGAATCTACTTTCCGCATCTAGAAATGAGTTCGTTATCACAGAGGAATTGATTTGCGTGAAGAGGATCGAAATTCCTAACTATCACATTTATAACTGTAACTTAAAACATTAACCTCCATCTTTCGCAACATACATATGACAAATAATAAAATTCTCAAAGCAGCGGTTCAATTTCACGCTTGGAATAAACTCCATAGAAATAAACAACATTCTTCCACTCGCCAACAAGAGTACGAAAATGCATTTAGCGAATGAATTCGTTCACCTCACGTACAGAATAGTCACAGTATGCGTGTTTATTTGACTTTGAATATTTCACTGGAATCAACTTTGATGTTATGATATTGTGAGAATTTTTTTCATCCCACATATTCGTAGAAACGACACAGTTTTTAGACTGAGAAAAATTCAATCGTATTAATTCCTATTTTTCTTCGTAAGCCAGATACATTAAACGTTTCTGACTATAATTGTGCTAGATTCCTGAGCATTTTTACCATCGTAGATAGTGGAAAAGTCTAAACCCGCTAACTTTTATCATAGCTGATGGTCAAAATGTTCAGGAATCGAGAGCAGTTATACTAGAAATCTTTTACTGTTCCTGGCTTACGAAGAAAAATTGTAGTCTATACGATAAAATTTCTCTCAGTGTACATTACGGTGTCCGAGCGTGTATTGCCTATAATGATAATGGGACCCAGGCTGGGTCCATCCTCTTTAACCCAGTATTGGAGAATGACGATGGGGCTCATGTTGGCTGAATCTTGGCTCTGTTGTGCTTTCCCATATAATTATGGTTGGTAAAAAATGGAAATAATGAATCTTAGTGCGAGTACATTTGAACTTGGCCCAATTTGAACCAGCGTTAGGCCAAGATTGGGGTGAATTCATATCGCAAGCATGTGTGTACAACCCTCAGCGTGTATGAATTTTGGTCCCACTTTGGTCCAGTCTTGGGCTCGTATAGGCACAATGGGGCTCAACACTAGGCCCAAGATTGGGACAAAGTGGGGCTGAAATTCAAGAATTCAAAGCAATTTTTCAATTTCAAAAAAAAAGGAAGGGACAATATTGATTCATGGTGACATGGTGTTATCAATCCTCAGGCAAAGCAGTACAGCCAAGCTGGGAATGATGTTATCATCTCAGAGTTGGCCCCATTTGTCTGTCCAGCTTGACCCCACGTTGGGCAGCATGGGCTACCACCCTGAGCTCAGATTGGACCCACCCTTAATACAGTGGGTGGCCAAATTATTAGGCCACAATTGAGATTATTGAGATTACTCCAAAGTTGAATATCTCAGTGAAAAATTATCGTAAGGAAACAAATGAATACGCAATTTCAAGGGCAAAGTCTACTCTTTGAGCATCATTTGACCTCTTTGGTCTATCATGTTTGCCCGACAACCTACATCGCATTAAGTATGAGCATTTTGCTCGATATTTCCTCAGTTTTTCAGACAGAAGGAGCTCGCAGGAAGATTAAAACATGGAAACACGAAAATAAACATTTTGTAGAGAATTTCCTCAGCTCCAAAACGCTTTTTTTATTTTCCTGGTAGAGTCATTTTCAGCGGAGTTATGTCATGTTTTATGACTTGTAATTTTGAAACGGTTAAGGGAACAAAAAATTTCCTTGGAGGAAAAAGTTTTGTTTTAAGATGTATTATACGCAGAAAATACTTTTGAAAGCAATCAAAAACCTCTCGAAGTATTTTTTTTTCGTATAATACGTAGCAAAACTAAACTTTTTCCTCCAAGGAAATTTTTTGTTCCCTTAACCGTCTCAAAATTACAAGTCATAAAACATGACATAACTCCGCTGAAAATGACTCTACCAGGAAAATAAAGAAAGCGTTTTGGAGCTGAGGAAATTCTCTACAAAATGTTTATTTTCGTGTTTCCATGTTTTAATCTTCCTGCGAGCTCCTTCTGTTTGAAAAACTGAGGAAATATCGAGCAAAATGCTCATACTTAATGCGATGTAGGTTGTCGGGCAAACATGATAGACCAAAGAGGTCAAATGATGCTCAAAGAGTAGACTTTGCCCTTGAAATTGCGTATTCATTTGTTTCCTTACAATAATTTTTCACTGAGATATTCAACTTTGGAGTAATCTCAATAATCTCAATTGTGGCCTAATAATTTGGCCACCCACTGTACACACTTGGGTACGGAAACTTCATTTGGCAACAAGATGATCTAAATTCGAAAGGTATTCTAAATTCGCATTGTACACGGAGAGGAAGATTCTACCAGATTAGCAGGATAAATATAAGAGTCAATGTTATTATCAAACATTGTGGTGAAAATATGTGATGACCACATCTCACACGGAAAAAAATACTCCGGTTAATATATGAACAGCAAGAATTACTGCTATTTTAACCGGAATTCTAGTTAAATGAATCAAGTCTCTGGCAAATTAAACAAGGGCTCCGGTAAATTTAACAAGAATTCCAGTAAAAGTCACAGATATTCCTTGCTGTCCATATAGTAACCGGAATTCTGGTAAAATTAACAGTTCATTTTTTTCCGTGCGACTTCCCACATAAATGAGCTGGCATTCTTACAGCATTGTCTGATGATAACAGTCATATTTTCACTCATCTTGCTAATTGAGTAGACGCGTAGTAATTTTAGAAACGTTTTCTCTCTTTGTGTATACATTACGCTTCAATCGATTCTCGTCAATCAAGCAGGTTGCTGATAGAGTTTCTAGCCTCACCATGTCAGGGACGACGTAACTGACAAGTTACTACTATATCCGAAAACCGAGACCAGGTTTCAACTTGAATTGCGCAGGTATTCCGAATCTCAGGAATATCATTTTCCACGTTAGTAGCGCTCTGATAGACAGGGCCATTTTGAGATTCCTCAAGGCCCCAATAATGACGAAATTTTTTGAATTATATATAATTTATAGATAATTCAATATCGTTTATACTATATGAATTATATATAATTTGGAGAATTCGAGGCTCCCATGAAAACAGAAGCCCACGACGACTGCCCCTTTCTCTGATACCTTAAAACGGATCTGCTGATAGATACATGTGACAAATTTCACATCATGAATTTGAGCTCCCCTTGGTTTTATACGACGCAAAAAGTGACATCAGCGATTTTTACAATGTTTGATTTTGTTGAACAAAAAAGTTTCATAATGTAACGTTAAGAAACCTTTAGAATGTTGCACAATTCCTTCAGTGAATAGACTTTGTGAGAAAGAAATGTTCACAAGTGGCATAAAAAATTCCAGAAAGGCTAGTGATCGGACCGAAGCTGGAAACCGAGAAGATCCTGGACGTCAATCAACTTCTATCGATGGAAGTCGCGTCTAACAAATCCGATATTTGATCCAAAACCGCAAAACCTCCGATTAACAATTAGGGATCTCCTGGAGGACTCCATTTTAAGGGGTATTTTTGACTCAAGCCGTGCCAATCTAGATTGGTACCAAAAACACTGAATTGTTCCAAAGAAGACCGTCCCATTAAAATCTAACTGTGAGGAGTTGATTTCTGACTCACAGCACGTTATAAAACGCATTATCACGGGATATGAGACTTGGATCTATGCTTATGATGCGGAAATCATGGAGTAATCGATTGGAAACCTCACCAATGGTGGAGCAAGATCGAAAAGATATACGCCAAAATTGCGCAAATATCACTGTTATGCGACAGCGTACTTCGATTATATTGGTATTGTCGGAGCCGGATTTTGAAATTCTGTTTACCCTTCCAACGCATTGATGGGCAGATGACTTTCGGTTTTTGCACCACAATAATGCGCCAGCTCACGCTAAATTGATTCTTCGTAAGTTGCTCATCAAAAATTCAACTAATATCGCTCCGCCAACACTGTATTCTCCTGAGTCAGCCCCACGTGACTTCGGACCATCTTCTGAATTCAAAAGACCACTCCAGATACACAGTCTTGTGTCGATTGAAGAGATTCAACGTGAATCGCGGCGCGTTCTAAAAGGTGACTATTTGCCATGCTTTGAGTATTGGAAAACACGTTAGCATGAGTTTATTGTACCCAGGGAAGGAAAATGGAATGACTTTGGAAGCGATGAAATGAATTGAAACAACAAAAAGTGGTCCAAAAATTCCTTTCCGAACTAGTACATGATTGAAAATGGAATAGATTATGAATTCAGTTCATCATGATATTCTTTTGCTTCTCTTGGCAGTTCTTCCTTCTCACTCCTTTATTTCCCTTATTTCGTCATCTCGTATAATATCGAACTGAAAGCTCTGATAAATCTGCGCGGATCATTCCGTTGCTCGGTTTCTTCTCACACGCGTATAAAAAGCTATTCCAGCACATTGTGAGGTATTAAAAATTCACTGCATATTACACACTAATCAATCATTCGAGTCATTAAGTTTGACGTCGATTTTAATCCGATATCATCAAGTTGACCGCTCTTGATCTCGTCAGTGTTACGTTTAATACTTTCCACGATGTGTTGAAGATTATGATATCCACATTTTTAGGCGGCGGGTGCTGATCGGTTATTTAGAATATATTGAAATGATATATTCCCAACTGCAATTTTCTTGTATCATTGACAATTCCTTCATCCATTGATCAACCTCTTTCCATCCAAGTCCGAGAAAAAATTTTTGAGAAAGTATTTGATGTATAGAATCAATCCTGGTTCTTATATGGGAAGTCGAATTAAACGTTCACGGCACGTGCGTCAACAGTTGAATACTCCAAAGTCTTCAAATTCTAGAAATCTCACGGAAAATTCTCAATCCTTTTTGAATCTAAATTCCAAATTGAATTCAAAGCTCCACTGAATGGATATATATTTCTCTGAAAATAAATCCGATGCATGTCAGAGGAATCATTTTCCCTATGCTTTTGTGGCATCCCCTGACATGCAACATATTAGTCGAAAGAATTCTCAAGCCACGGGTCAAAATAATTTTCATCCTTGATATGTATAGTTTATTTATAGTCAAATAAAATCTGTGTGAAATTCATATGTGATTCGCCAAAAAATAAACAATATTCTAAAATTACACCCATGTGTCATCGTGCAGTGCATTCATGCAGACTCCAGCGCTTTGCTGGTGTCAGGTTAGGACCTTGACGCACGTGTTGCGAGGGCGTACGCTATTACTGTAATGCGCCACAAGTTTCTTTGGGGCTGAGTTTGGTATTCGTTTGAAGATTATTTGTAGACTGTTAAGAGTTTACGACTATTTGGCGGCGTTTTGAATATTGTTTTGAGACTGGTTGGGGATCCGTCTATTCTAGTTCCATCTGAGTGCAATGTAGCACCATATCCGTGATTGGTTCCAAGACTATATCAAGACTATTCAGTGATTTTGCGATATTAGGTTCAATAATATCACGATACCACGACAGCATTATAATCGAACTATCACGAAGGTGTTTGGATATCGGTATTTATCGATCGGTATCTCTTAGTAAATCTTCCAGAGGCTGTTAAGGAATCATTTGAGGACTGTTTATACTGCGTCAGATTCTTTAAAAAGTGTATTTGCTACTTTTGGTTGAGTACACTGTTAGAAAAATCTGCCTGAAACTTCACAAGAATATTATGAAGTTTTTTACATAATCATTTTATTAAATTTCATAATAAAATATTGAATTCAATAATATAACTCTTAATGTTGAGAATTTTTTTCTCAATGTTGATAATTTTGTTCTTAATTGTAATAATATATTTGTGAAATTTAATGAACAATTGTTGCATTTCAGAAAGAAATTTTGAAATTCCTTCATCAATATTAAATTTAAGAACTATTATTGAATTCAATATGAAAATATGGCATTTCATAAAGAATTTCGTATTAAATTTGAGAATTTTTCTAACAGTGTACAATGCGTTGGATCGAACGACGGCTCGAGGACTGTCTTGAAACTAGTTTTTTTCATCCAGAAATAATGAGTCTTAGATATCTGGGATAAACGCTGAAGACATCAAGAATCAGAATTCTCACTCGAATTCAGTGAGTTTTCAAATCCTCATAATTGTACAAAGAGTTAATGAAGTTCATCCATGTTCCCTTCTCACCACCAGGATTTTACAATAAGTTTTGAAGTGAATTCTTCTAACATACATTCCATTCATACGAATTCCAAGGTGATTATTATCAATCAATTACTCATCACATGATTGAACTAGTGATTGGGATCCTTGAAAAGGATCGATCCTTCCTTTACATAAAAAGTATTCAATTTTTATTGAAATATATAAAAACCATATATTTTTTATATAAAAAAGAATCGATTCTCTCCAAGGATCATCATCACGAGATTGAACCTTTCAGTTCTTTTGAATTGATCGTTAATACGCTAATTGTGGGTTTGGAAAAGAAAGGTTCATCAAATTATAGAAATCCACATATCGAGAAACAATGATGTTCCCAAATAAAATACCATTCACAAAGAATGATTCAGATACTGTTTGAGATGATCCACAAGGGACAATCGATCTCGAGGGGATGCTGACGCTCACCTGCACACGGAAGAACCGAAATCAATAATATTTAGAAAAATGACTGTCAATTTAGAGAAAATGAGCATCGCTGAAGATTATTCGTAGTAAGCTCATCAAAAGTTCATAGTGAAAAAACTGAAAGTTGATAGATCTATTAGTATTTCTCAGAGTGAAACTATCAACTGATGATAAATTTATAACAAACATTTTTCAGTGATGCTCTTCTTCTCTGAATTGACAGCCACTTTTGCTAAATATTGATAATTGCGGTCCTTCCGTGTAGCTAAAGTGTTTCTTCAAAATTATTCAGAACTGGTACAATGAAACCAACTAATTCTCTTTTCCTCTAGCTACCTGATGTATTGGTTAGCGGAGGTTTCAAAATGGGAACTACTAAATCCCATCGTACTGTAGTCCCGGCACAATGAACCATCGCAAGATGAAAAAACAAAGCTCTCATCGAATAACCGTAAATCGATAGAATACATCATCACCGAAGTAATTCAGGCCATGAAATATTGAGGCATAACAATGAATGAAGATTGTTCCTCACTCTGAATTCCATTACAATAAGTTTTCCCACATTATCGTCTGATGTGAAACAGAATACGACTCCTTCACTTTCGTTACTCTTATATATTTGGAAGAATGTATTCCATCTCCTCGATGGGGTGTTACAAGAGGAACAATATTTTCAAAGCATCCAACTTCACGACACTGTGTAAATTTGAGAACATCAGCATCACAGCCGAATACTTTTGGTAACTTTGTGAACTTATTGTTTCTCATCTCCGAAAGGTTATTTAAGCACCCTCGATATATATATGGAACATCATAAAGAAATCCATGTTCTTACATTTTCTCAGTTCCACAAAATGTTCCATCACACACGAAATTCGCGTTAAATCCATCTGCAAGACGTAACGGACCGGATTGTCTGATATTAAAAAAGTTTTCATTCCCACGGAAAACCATTCTCAGCTTTTTTTTGTGTTCAGAAAATATTTGCACGTGAGAAATGTTGAGTGAATGTATTCGAATTATTCGAAGTGAAATTGAAAATCAATTGCTTGGAGTCATTTTTGGGCTTTAACTCTCACATGAAATCATGATGGTTATAATTTTGAACGTACCTATATGGTATTGATTACCGCAGATGTGAAGAGCATAGATGCAAGAAAAAAATTCCGTACAAGAATGGATATATTTTTTTCAAGTGCGAGATTTCCATGTCCTCGAGTTCGCTAATCGATTTCCATTCTTCAGGGGAATAATCTTTCTTGACTCTGGATTTGAACTCGCAAAAATAGAATTGTTCCATGAATTTCCGCTGCATAGATATTCCGAAAGACACGAATAAAAATCGAGCTACATACATGGAGAAAAAATCCGGTGTGATAGCAAAGTCTGATTTTTGCTGGATGAGGATCGAACTTTGTGCTGTGACAACAATCTATTCGCTATCAAAGTAATCTTGTTAGCTACTACAGCAATTTCTTAGCGGTAGCAAAAAAAAGTGTCTACTCCTCAGCCAAAATTTGTTTGCAATTCTGCATAGAATACTGAAAATTTTGTCAACTACACTGAAAAGAATATTTATTTGTCCTTTCTCCATAAAATATTTATTTGTAGAAATTGAATACCGAATTGGATGCAAAAACTGATTACTTGTGGCGAATAAATTATTTATTTAGAAGACTAATTTATTTGGGGCAAGCATTCCATTGTTTGATTCGATTAAATATTTCATTGATCCTGAGAAATATTTTATGGAAAGAGGACAAATAAACTATTCATTTGGTTGGAAGAAATTTTTGTTTCAGTGTAAAACAGCAGCATGTGGCTTTCCAAGCAATCCAATTGACTGCAACAGCGAATTTTTAGCTACACCGTGAAGAATCCTGCGTAAAATTGTTAGTTCCAGGAGCGATAATAATGAGACCAAGTGTTTTGGAACATCAATTTCACGTTCTGGAACGTAAAAATGCTAGACGCTACATAAATTCATCTCAAGCGCACTTCAAAAATGGTGTTCGCGAACACCACACGGAGAAAAATGCAGGTCGAAAATATAGTAATCTTTGATACAACCCGACTAGAAATTTACCCCATGGACCAGATCAGGTAAACCTTGATCCAGATCAGGTCCTGATAAGGCAACCTCATCAGGACCTAACAAGTCATGTCACGCTGCACTATTATGAGGACCCCATCAGGAAAGACTAATTAGGATTTTGTGAGGAATTCCTTACTAAAACCTCAAAAATAAATCAAAACTAATCTATGAACCTGTGTGAAAATTGCAGTTCGGTTGACAGATGTGAGGTTAAATTTATGTGATCAACAAATGGATGAATTATTTTTGTGAAATGTGTGGTGGTTATTTCTTGAATAATGTGTATCAAAAAGTCTGTTAGTAAGTGCAAAATGATTAAGTGAATCAGTCATAGCTGTTGTAACGTGTCAAAAAATCGTAATTTGTTGATGCAGTGAAAATGAATTTTCTTCAAATACTTACATCAGCACTTCTAGGCAAAAACTCAGAGATCATATTGATTTTGTAAGAAATATGAGTCATTAAGAACTCATTTGATCAAAAATATGTCAAAAGAATGTTCAAAATGAATAACAAAAAACTTGAATTATTCACTTGCAGCTCGTCGGATGGTTTTATTTTTCAAATTGAAGAGCACTCTTGGAGTTGAAATTTTCAAATTTGAGAAAAAAGCCTTATCTTCTGAGTTGAATTTGTTGTTAGGGTGATAATAAACTTGTAGGAAGAGTTTGAAAGTTGAGTGGAATCTATATTGATCAGAAAAGTCCAAATCGTGTGGCAAAAGTTAGAAAATCTGTCAACTTAGCTCACGGCGCATGGGCTTTTCTTCACTAAACCAAATGCTGGCAGGAGAAATTCATCAAAATATAGTGAATTCAAAGTGATGTGAAGTAAGAGAGGACAGATACATGCATTGAATTTTATTAGTTATTATAAAAATGTTGATAAATATGGTAAGGCTATGTATGACTCAATGTATCGTCCCCCAATATTTTTGTTTCAATGATTTGCATTTTTGAGTGTGCATTTTCGTATCTTTTCACCAGTAACTAGTGTTAGGTTGAGAAAACATGTGTATTGAACCTGTTTCATAAATATAATAACATTTATTTGTAGGAACATGACACAACATTATTGGAACAAAAATATGGGAAGACGACACTTTGGATCTTCTATAGTCTTTTCTTATTTTTTAGAACGTTTATAAGAACGAATAAAATCTAATGAATATTCCGGTCCTCTCTTACTTCACATCACTTTGAATCCACTATATTTTGATGAATTTCTCCTGCCAGCATTTGGTTTAGTGAAGAAAAGCCCATGCGCCATGAGCTAAGTTGACAGATTTTCTAACTTTTGCCACACGATTTGGACTTTCCTGATCAATATAGATTCTACTCAACTTTCAAACTCTTCTTACAAGTTTATCATCACCCTAACAACAAATTCAACTCAGAAAATGAGGCTTCTTTCTGAAATTAACAAATTTCAACTTCAAGAGTACTCTTTAATTTAAAAAATAAAACCATCCGTCGAGCTGAAAGTGAATAATTCAAGTTTTTTGCATTTCATTTTGAACATTCGCTTGAAATATTTTTGATCGAATGAGTTCTTCATGACCTTTATTATTACAAAATGATTGGGATTTCTGAGTATTTCCGAGAAATACTGATGTGAATTAATATTGATATAGATATTGTCGTTGTTGATATTATCGTATATTTGAATAGAATTAATTGTCACCACATCAGCAACTTATGATTTTTTACATATTACAGCAGTGATAACTGATTCAATAATTCATTTTGCACTCAATAACAGATTTTTTTATGCGTATTAATCAAGAAATAACGAAAGAAGAGTACTTGTTCGAAACTTATATTTGATTATGACGAAACACATATTCATTCAGTTCATATATACTCTTTGAATAATACTCAGATGATGTGATGTGTAGGAAGGAAAAATGATGCTGAATAGTCAATAAATCAACCTTATGAGAATTGTGATGAGTTAAATGAAATACTTATTTCGCTGGTGATGGTTGAACGTTTGCTAAGTTTTTTTCGCTGTATGCATAACGTGGAAAATCTTGTGAAATTTTCATAAGTTCCGCCTAATTAAAACCCAAATAGTTAGTTTTCAATTCACATTGAGAATAGATTGAACAAATTGTTCAACAGTTTTCAGAAGTAGGTAATGTGTTCGGAATGAAGGGATTGAATTTAAAAACAGGCACAGTTGAAAATCGTTCAAACATGTTCTTCTTATTGAAGGAAAATTTGTTGAATCAAAGAGTGTACAATCTGAAATCAAGTCTGTACATTCTTATATTCAGTTTATCAAACTATGTCCATGATCTTAGGATGACCGAACGAGGTCCTGATGCGGATACAGCGAGGAAAACCTACTTCGACCTTTTCAGGATAATTTGAGGAAATCCTGACTAGGACCAAATGAGGTCATCCATACGTGAGTCATCCACACCTAATCCCGATCAGGACCGTAACGGGTATTCCTTATTTCGGATGACCTTGTCAGGTCCTCATCATATGTTGGGTTAACCTGATGACAATTTCCACTCGGGAAATTGAAGAATATTTCTTCAAATCTGAGAGTATTTCTTAAATGCATAATAAAGATGAGACGGTTCACATTTTTGTGGAATTGTCTTCAAAAAACACTGAAAAATCATCAATACTCAATAAAGAATAGAGAAACATTACTATTTTTTTGACCTGCATTTTTCTCTGTGCATTAGAATAGGAAAAGTGATGGAAACGTTGACAATTTTCATATTCGCAGCACTGCAACTTCCTGCGTCGAATCATAGATTTGTTGTCAGAAACGAAACTTGATGGATATTATTGATTTTAACACTGCTGGTAAATTTGTTGTCCTCTGAATGGGTTCGATTATTATTGCGTCTGGGAATGTCAATATTACAAACTGACGATAAATTTTGGGGAAGATTACCAAGTCGCTAAACAGAGAACAGCAAGTTCATGAGAATTTCGTGAAATGATTATACTCAGCACAGTGAAATGGCCCGAACAAATTTGATGGCTATATACTAGCACATTCATTTGAGGATTTTTCACAGTGTGGGTCGGCAGAAAGATTTGCTACTCTATACATAGTACCTCGATTTGCTGCGTCAGACATTTGTTTTTTCCGTGATGTATAAAATTTTATGTACTCCTTGATCAAAAAATCATGTTCCAGAAGGTTTTTGTAACATATAAGAGTGTGGAATTGGTAGTACGAATAGCTTTGATTTCTATGGTACGAACTGAACATTCAGATGTATAATAAGAACGAATCATACATCAGATCATATTCATTCCCTTTTGAACAATGGAATATTCATCCGAATCTTTATATTTCATATATTGTATTTGATAGGAAATACATAATGCATTCAACTAAATATAAAGTGAGAACCATATGATTATTATCAGATTCTATCATCCACACCACACTCCTGGAATTCAGTCAAATGAAGTATCATCAAAAGAATGACTTCAATGGAATGCTTCCACTTCCCAATTGCAACGTTTTTTTTTCAATGTAATCGACATTGTCCCTATTCATCAAAGTTTGCTGTAACATTTACACAAAGTGAAAACGTACTTTACAATCAGATCTGGGTTGGACTGTTGAACAGGAAGCTCTCCGCTCGCGAACTATGACTGATGTTTCACGTAGAGAGATTGTTCTACAAATTGAAATGAAAACACGAATACGTGAATTCCATCGGAAATATAACACTTTGAGTGGAGAGATGCAACTGCTGGAACAGGAAAGATTTTGAAGAATATGTACACTGTCTCTTACTCGGAGAAAAATGGTCAGAAATTTCAAAAGGAGAGATGGATTGGATTTCGTACTTCCCAAGACCTTTCGGTTCGTGGAAATTGAATCTTCGGTAGACTTTGATTGACACAGAAGACAATGTGGGAAAAAATAATTGATATCAGAACAGATTCTTTGCAGAAAATGCAGTCACGGAAGTATCAGAAATCTGTAACTGATCTTTGGAAATCTTATCGCGAGATTGAGAGAAGAGTATCCCATCATCAAGAATATATTCTCGTCTGTGTATGGATCATCGTTAGTGAGCTGGATGAACGCATGAATTGGAATTGCCATTTAAATAATTCATCGCAAATTAATATTGAATTTTATACACGGTAGGAATGTAGGGAAAAATAAGAACCAGAGGAAAAAAGATTAGATCTACTGAGATCTAAGTAGATCTCTTGAGATATATGTAGATCTCTTCAGATTTGAAGAATTTGGCAAAAACGGTCTACGGAGATCCACACAGATCTCCAGAAATTTTTTTGATTGTTCCTATATTTTTTTGGATTCTTTGCAAAATTACAATCTTTGGGAGTGAGTGAATATCAAAAAACTCCAAAGATTGTTGTCTAAGTTGAGATGTTCAGATGCAAGTAGATACGAACAGATTTGTAGAGATTTTTGCCAAAATTTAGATCTGATGAGATCTACTCAGATCTAATTAGATGAAAAAGTTGATTATTCACACTTACTGTTGACTTCCCATTCTTTTGTTCGACATGAAATGCTCTGAAGCGTCTGTACCAAAGGATTTTAGGAGATAATTTTGAACCTACATTGAAAAAAAAATGTTTTGTCGTGATAAAATTTGACAAAATTTTTGTTCTTTTAGCAAAGGGTTTTTTCGAATGATGATCAACAAAATTCTTTGATTGAAAGAACAAATATTTTGTTTGATCTACAAAAATTTGGTTATCGTAACAAAATATTTCAATAATAGTCACAACACTGTATGATTTATGACATTTTCTGGCAATTTTTTTCAGTGCTTTTGCTTTGCAGTTATGTGCACACTGAAAAAATTTTGTTGCAAAAATTACCGTGAAATTTGAGTAATCGAACAAGGAACAAAATTCTTCCAAAAATTACTATGCAGCTCGTAAAAATGAGTGAAGTTTTGAACAGTTGAGTGCATGCATACGACACTCTATACTGTTTCTATACAATTCAGTGGCAAAAATTTGTTCCCCGACCAGATGGCGTTACTGTGAATTCCGGCGTACAATCTCTTTGCCCTTGACTCCCCTCATCGACTGATTAAACATCAACAAAAATAGTGTCATCCGCGGTCAACCTCAAAAATTATTTCCAAACCTTATTATTTTATGTATGTTGGTATGCATTCGAATAACAATGGGATAAAATGATAATAATAATTGAAAAACTTACGACTTTATGTATTGCAGAAAATTTTGGATACATGTATATAGTTGCAAACGTGGTAAATAATTTGAAAAGTCAATTGAAATGCAGTAATCGAGAGAAGCGGTGTATTGTATCGTTGTGCAATTTTCATAAAACTGAACCGAAGTTAAGCTGGTTCAAAGTGTCTCTTCACAAGAATCATAAAATTATTAGGGGAAAAAATGTTGAGACGTAATTTGAAAGATTCTCACACCGTATGTGGAAAATATTTCATGAAAAATAATATTCTTTTTCAAACGTTGCAAAAAAAAATCCGAAAATCGTGTGTATTAGAATATTATTCTTGATAATGCTGTTTAAATTCTCTTATTTATCATTACTTCAAATCTTACTTATTTTTGTTTATTATGACCGGATCGACCTTTCAAATGACCGGATCGACCACCAGCGCCACCACGATCAAAGGGAACAAATTTTTGCCACGGCTAAGTTCGAGTGTCACCTACGTGGTTGAGTGTGATGTTTGCTATATACAAGTTTCACAGATTGTCCATAAATCACGTAAGATATTTTACTATTTGCCTCTTTGGCCTCAGTTCCTCTGAACTTGGTGAGAAAGAGAAACAAACGTGAAATCGTTTTACGTAATAATGGACGAGCCCTAATATTTAAGAAAATTCCTACTCCTCCCTCAGTCACTGAAATTTCACGATAATTTTCCAAATAAAATTCTTTCAGAGTATCTACATTAGTCGAATTGATCCAGGTTTTGGATTCACCTCTCGGTGATCATTTGTAGATCTATCTCTTGGATCATTTTGAAAAATATTTTGAAGCTGAATGAGAGATGTCTTATGCGACATCATAAGATTCTTCTTATGTATCCTCATTGAGACATTTTCAAGATAACTAAGAGATATCTCAAGATATCTTGAAGACATCTTGATTGAAGGAAAATATGTAAGAGATATCTTATGATATTGCACAAATGTTTTCTCTTCTAGGAGTCTTCAAAGGAGGAAATTTTGTGTATTTTTAGCACACGTGCATGTCCCAAACAGTCCACTCAAGATTTGTGTAGAATATTGACCCAAAGAATGTGATTAATCAACACAAAAGTGTTAAATTTACAATGAAAATCTTTCAATTCGACACTCATCTGTATTGATTACCAACACGAATTTTGTGTGAACTGTTTCTAAAACAAAATTTTTCACTGTATTCAAAATATCTCTTTGATAGCATAAATATGGGTAGAACATGTCTATTACGGTTGATCTGTCTTTCTGAATTCTTTCCTGCCACAAGTGCCAAATAGAAACGGATTAAAATGAAAAAAAGAACACATACAAACAGATGGAATCAGTTTGATTTGGAATTTGATTTTAGTCGTTTGATTCTCTCCCTATCTGGCATTTGCAGCAGAGTTTTCATCCAAAGGAATCCTTCTAGATTTCACCAAATCCAATATATTATTTGCCGTGCAAATATATTCGGAAAAGTTCGATACAAATATTCCTCAACATTAGGATGATTATTATATTTTGTTTCCCAACAAAATCTAGTATTATTTGTGGAAAAATTGATAAAAATTCACTCTCAAATTCGTTAATATCATCTCCACTGATTTCCATGTCCGAGAGATCTGAGATCAAATATAAACTTGGCATATAATCACTGATTTCAAGACCGGGTCGTATACCACATATTTTTATTGACATTATGCAATTAAGAATATCATGACAGAATTATTCTCTGGTCGGAATTTCATTTATATTTATTCCTTTTCATTTTCTGAGAAGCTTTTTTTGTCCTCAATACTTGAAACATATTCATGTTCCGTGTCCTTTCATTGTTGATTTTTACGTCCTCTGTAATAATTCAAATTCACTCTGTATTTTATAATAAAGGAATTTCTAGACTCTGACATAGTCGAGAACGCTGCTCTCTCCATTTCTGCGGGTGCAGTCAAGACCGCGTTGTTATGATAAAATTTCAAACTTGCTGGTGGTACGCTCTTATTTTCTGTCCACTCTCTTTGATTACAGCTTCATATACATTCTCCTTTTTCGCTTCAACATATATTTAGAATCATTTCATTCAATATTTTACTCTTCAAATCAACATATGCTTGAATATCATATTCCAAAGACTTCAACTCTCTTACATTCATTAATTTTTATCTCAATGTACTCTTGTCGCGTATTTACAGCACTCTGTGCTATTCACACGTCTTTGAAAGCCTGCATCGTAGCAAAGGTGGTTTTTTGAAGGTGAAAAAGTTGTCCCTTCTGCACTTGCGTTCTATTTCTATCCATTACAGAACTCTCCGTGTGAGAATATAATATTCGATTAGAGTAGGGATGGAAAACCATAGTTTGTATCAACAAACACGAGCACATATCGTAATTACGCTAATTTTTAATTGATTGGAATCCTACTCCCAGATCGAATATAATGAGACGGTGTTTATAACAATTACATTCATTTTCATGGCTATTAGATACTTTGATTGGAGATAATAAATTTCTATCCTGTGATGTTCGTTTCTTGCGGTGCATTTTGATTTATATACACATTGCACACTACTGACAGTGGCTTCCATTCATGCGAACGCAAACATTTCCTTTTCGATGTTTTATTCGATTTCCCTCTCCTCAAGGAGACTGATTGATCAATTCTATATCAAGTTTTATATTAAATATCTCCATCTCACAGTTCTTTGACAATCATTGATCCTGAAATTCTGAATAATTTTCTAATGAGAAGTTAAAATTATTGTGCTCATTCTTTGATGATATCTCAAGAATCGTCACAACAAAGCTTCATGAATAAGAAAATATTCCAAGTTCCGATAATATATTCTTACGTTTGACACTTTGTGGAATCGTATAACGGTGATGAAATTACAGGTGAAGCTCTCGGCAATCACAGATTCTAGAGAAGAAATAATCAAGTCCCGACAAGCAAGCAACTCGCACCGTAATCAAACTACTAGAACTCTAGAGACACATACGGTCTTATCATGAACCGGAATTTATATCAAACGAGCTTGGCAATGACAGGCTGAGCTGTTTGAACAAATATGATTTCGGATCCAATTTGACTCTCCGACAGTCTTCTGTGGTTATTAAAACGGAAGTCAAGGGATGAAGACACGTGAATTGTTACCTCAATAATATGTTATAGTAAGAATTACCTGAAGTATACTGTAGAATCAATAATCCCTGGCAAACTTCAATTTACAGTATGAACATTTTCTATGGTAATAAGTGGAAATTCATAGTATGAGAAATAAAAGAAGTTAGAGCGAAAACATCAGCCCATACATTACTGGAACATAATCTGAGGTTTTACATATTAACAATTACATATTAAGAAGTTGAAACAGATGAACTTCTTGATACATAAATTCTGAATTCAAATGAATAACGAAGTGCAACAACCTCATAGAGCAAGTTCCTGCGTTCTGAAAATCAGTGAATTCACTCCAATAGACGCCCTAACATGGGCCCAAGACTGGGCCATAGTGAGGCCAGAATGGGCCAGAATCCACACACGCTGGGGAGTACTATCTATGTGGAAATTGACACCTGGTCCCACACCGGGACAGTACCGTTAATAGAGGTTACCAGCGATGGTGTGTATAAACAACGAGTCCGGGGTTGGTTGATTTAACAGTACTGACCCGGAGTTGCTATGATAACAACGTTTCACATAAGGCCCAGTACTGGAGATAAAATGTCAGTTCGTGCGAAAGTGTGGCTGGGCCCAACACCGATTCTTTCAAAATCACGTGTTAACATCTATGATTAGTTGTCAGAAATGGTTTGAAGTAACAGAAATAATGTTTGGTATCAAATGTAATTTGCGATCATTGAATATCGGCACAATATTTTGACATGGATTTTCATTCATTTGTATCGCATGCACGTAAAATTCATCGAAATGCGACACAGAAATCGGGGAGCACGCTTCAAATATTTGATAATTACCATATTTCTTTATGTACGAACATTTTTTTCAATAGAACAATTTCATTCATCTGAAAAGTTATGTCGAAAGGGAATTCCCTTAAAACCAAAACTTCCTTCCCTCAAAGAGTTCTATTGTATATTACAATAGTCACAGTTCTTTTCAAATCAAATACAAAGAATAAATGAACAGAGTTTCAAACTCTCTTTTCCCAAAGTATAATTTTTATTCTGAAATTCGTCCAGCATGAATTTGTCAAAATGGTTCAATTCTATGTTTATTCCTTCGACGTACATGAACAAATATTATAGAAACATTTGCTTTTCACCTCTCACGCGTGATCTGTAATGTAATTCTCCGCAGCTGTTACTCATGATAATCCAATTTTAATAAAACGTCTGGTGAAAGAATCTCACAAGCAAGCCCATTTACTGCAAATGATTCTCTTTGTATTCAAAGAATGTTTAATTGGCATGAACGTCCATGAATCATAAACATGAATCACGACAATTACACTTTGTTTCACAGCAAACAAATTATTTTCCATCGCTGAATTTCTTCGAATGGCTTACCTAGAAAGACTTTTCTTTCATATTTATTCTTTCTCTCGAATAAATGCTTCGGCAAACACAGAAAAATAACTGTCACAAACTATTTGAACTGATAACTTCTGGTTATCCCACGCAAGCATCTCCAGCTGCTTCATTACCTACCACGGTATTACTTTTGTGGATGCTTGAGAAATGCAATTAGTCCACTCAACCGGACGATTAACTATGAAAATCTTAAAATAGCGAATCCTTCCGCTACGGGATTTTTGAGAAATAATTTTTTTCACGTTATCTCGAATGAATATAAAATGGAATAGATGGATCTTCAAGTTGGATAATCTCATTAGCGTGGTAAGAAGAATTTCATATTTTGCTGTGAGAAAATGTTATTCCAGATTCTCATTCATTAACTTCTTGCAAGTATGTCAATGTATTCGTGAAGGGGGAAAAATCTTGAACCAAAAACATATGCATTCGGTTGAGGTTGATTCAATATCTTCTCAATTCAAGATAAAATCATGACCATTGAGAGAGCGTATCTACCGAGTTGGGAACCTCGCTTCTTCGAATTCATCAAATTTTCTAATGAGAAGAGAGCACACCGTTCGAAGGCGAAGAGAATAATGCCATCTTGCCAATAAAACTTCTCTATAGAAGTATCTGAAATTGACCGTCATCTGTTCGACTCTCAAAGATAATTATAAAATATACCATGAATGTGCATGAAATATGCGAATAAAATTGGGGCGGAAATTGGAGAATTCATGGACCTTGGTAGGATATTGATAAATGTCACATTCTTCATTGCATGTTTCGAACATTCATGAGATATTCCAACACACTTGTGGAACTTGAAATGTATCTAGAGATTTGTATGAGTTTTGAAAGGAGCGGTGACCTGTGAGGGAGTTTCCATGAGATTCTAACTCTTTGTTTTGATTTTATTCTCAAGAAATTTCTAACGTCGGCAATGACATGTGTTATGAGACATGAATTATATCAGTTTTTATCTCAACAAGCTACAAATATTACAACTCATGGAATACAACTTCACGAATCTTAAACATCCGTTCTCAAGAAGTCACATTCGCCGAAGTGTCATTTGATGGAATAGGGAAGTTTTTGTGTAATTTACCATCTTCATAAAACAAGAGAATTAAATTTACATTGTAAAATTCAACTTGAATTTTAGGATAGTGAAATGATGATAGTGGATTTAGTGGATAGTGGAAATTAGGATAGTGAATTTTAGGATAGTGATGATACCATCCAGCGTACACTCTTACAACACAAATTTGTTCTGAATTTTTTATCAAATGTGTACATTTTTCGAATAAGTTCTTGAGGGAATGTATTCCACCTTGAAAGAAGAGTTCAAAAGATTTCTAAGCTCTCTATTTCCAAAATTTCAATTATGATCGGTAGAAAGGGTTAAAAACCCCATGGGAACTCACCAGGGTTATGAATGATGATGATTCATGGGAGCATTTAATATCTCAATCTCCTGATCAATTGAGGTGGATAACATTGAGAATGCATACAATAGTCAATTCGATTCCTCCGTGAATGAAGTAAGAATGAGAAATTTTTAAGGAAAAATCATTGAAATGTCATTTAATGTTGTAAACTACAGTATTTTGAATTACCTAGAAGTCCAACTCAAAATCTCTCTTTAATGTTTTCATCACATTTTTCGATGATCAATTCTTGTATGCAAAGTAGTTTTCAGGTGCAACGTGATGCAATCAGTTTCTTGGATCCTTTTGTATGGAGCAACATATCCATGAATTTTAAAGTATCATATTATCTCTGTTGTAATGCAATAGTTCTTATAACTCCCTTGTTCACTCAAAAATTGATTATTCCACCAAGTGAACGTCTGAAAATTAAAGTGAAATACTTCAAGGCTCATGATTAATTGATTATATTCTAATGAATTCCAGATGAATATGAAAAAATCGTGTACTTTCCATTACTGAAACCACTTCGAGTTCGAATCTCCTGTTTTCACAAACAAACATTGGAAACTTCAAAACTTCCTCCCGTACAGATGTACGAATCGCGATGATAAACGAATAATTCATCTCGTCAAAGAGTTTATCATTGTGCAGTCCAATTCTTTCGCATCCCTCCTAATAACCGATCATTCTTCAAAAATTATCTCACGATTTCAAACTCATCATTATAAATCACCATCAAACACCATACTTTAACGACCAAAAAAGACCCTCATCATTCTTATTCACCGACACGAGTTTCTTGCATGAATCTTATTTCAAGATGAGACCATTGAAAACATTTTCATGACTTAGCTGTCTGTTATGATACTTGAAATTCTTCAGTACCGCTTCTAGGGACAGATAAAAATAAAACATATACGTTCCCAATGTTCATTACAAAAGGAAATAAGAACTGGATGAAAGGAATTTAACATTTTGTACAGCAATCAAACAGAGATGTTCCTTTTCCATGATTCTGGAGAATTGACGATGGAAGGTGTTGAATATGAGTTACACATTAATCTACATTTCTCTTCAAGGGAAACTTTCCTCCGTATGAATCGAGATGAAAATCCATTGAGGGCTTTTAGATAAGACTCCAACATCTTCCTTGAATTCCCTCCTATATTTTCTCAAGGAATATAACCTATATGCATGAAATACTCGTGTGAAAATTATCGCATCAAGTTTGGCTATCATCACTTCTGAACAAAAACCATTGAGAAAAGTTTACTCTCTATCGCTTATATTGCTCGTTCAGGAATGATATGCCAGCTGAGATTCACTTTATATATTGAATAAAGGGGATCTCTCGTTCAAGGATCTTCTATAAATTTAGACTTGGATGGAAAATATAAGTATGAAATGGATCATAGCCAATTCCCATACTCCTCCCATACTCTGAAGTATGAGAATTGGCCAGGAGCCACGTTTAAAGCACAGTGCGGTCAATGCCATACTTATGTTTCTCACACGGGCGGACATATCTTGGTAATAATAGATTGATCTGACGAGGATGAGGAGGGCTTGATCGGTCTATCGACATGCGGCTAATGGCACTAACCATGACATGCATCAGATATATAGATCTTTTGATAATCGTCAAATTTGCGCTTCTACTTCATTGTCTTGTATACTTCAGGGTGTTATATGTTCTGACAAATCGTTCGTGTCTCCTTGATTCGTGAAATTATACATAAAAAGAACTTTACCTGAATCCAATAAGGCAAATAAAAGCCAGAACAAGCTAGAATCGATGCTACGGTGGACAGTGTTGCCCATAATATGCAAAGTACTGTCATCTCATCGGTTAAAAGCGTTCACGCGCAATCCTCTTTTAAACCTGTTGTTCGATGAACAACATTACACTAAACACGAAATTGAAAGGAGTTTGAGTTGATTCAAATGAATAGTTAATTGTATGAGAAAGTCTTACTGAGATATTGAATCAAAATTATCAAACACATGATCCAACAATTATGCACTCTCACTTTCAATAGTTTCACTATCCGTGATTCCGAATCACTGTTGCTTTTCACTTGTAACAAATCTCATCGGATCTTATTGAATGTGAATCGTTGACATTCTCTATCTATGTTTAAGAGTATATCTATCTATTCTTGTCTATCTTGACAAGAATGAATTAATGTTTTTCAGCGATCGATCCACCAAATTTATCGATCATTTCCCTCCCATTGACTTCTCCTCCATCAAACACCAAGTTCTTCTCCAGAGTGGAGTAATTTATTATTCCACTTTTACAAACTTCTTCCCTTGCGCAAAATCTTAATTCACCAGCTCTTCTTCGAAGAATATTATATATCACGTTAATTGTAGATTGAAGCTCGTGTTTCAAGAGCACCAACGCATTCTCCATGCGCAAAAAGTTGGATCCTACGCTTACTCACATTTCGTCGTCATAATTTTCAAGAAATAATCCACATCACAATTTTATGAGAGAAAACAATAACTTGGATCCTCCTTGAGCTTTCGTTCAATTCAGCACCCTATAACAACTAATCACATTCATTCCAATGCGTGTGAGTGTTTGGGTGAAAATGAAATTTTTCACTTGCGTCATATACTTTGGCACCATCATCGTTTCTATTCAAAAGGATGAATTTCATGGGGAGAATGGAATATAAAGTTATGTGTAGAAAGGGTCGATCCCCTTCGTGACGGTGAAAGTTTAATTTTAGGATCGCGTCAGTGCTTTCCTTGTGACTGAACGTATAACACTGAACGTAAAGCAAAAGAGCGTTTGGACCAAGCGATTCGAGTTGAATGCTGTAGCAGGGGTGGTGGGAGAAGCGCGAAGAACTGCGAGACACGCGAATGATGTGAAACCGGCGTCGGCGTCTACTATTATAAGTCGTCGGCGTCGTTGTCGCGCTCGGCGCCGCGTCGGGACTGCGACTGATCCAGACTCTCTGCGCCGTTCTACGCCATCAAGTCGCAGTATTCGTATCGAGACATCTGGTGAACATGTGAATGGGGAGGTGTGTATACATACGATTTATAAATACATCCACATAGGGTGATTGGTAATGCGTACTATTGGAGAAATAAATGGAAAATTGATTATTTCGAATAAATTGATGTATGTATGTTTATATTGCTGATGAAGCTACGTTTTTCTACATCCGATGAAGATGTTGTCTTACTGACCTGAATTATCCTGATTCGAGGAATATTCAATCATTGTAAAGCATAGAACAGAATCATAAATCATTGTACATGAAATTCATGTTTAATTGATAGGGAAATGTTTGATAAAATCTCGCTTTAAAAAAAATTCCTTGATCCGCCTGGTGCTTTTATGGAGGGTATGATGAATTGAAAAGAGAATTAATCATGTACCGCGCAGGATTATTTCATGGATAACATTTGAATTTGTCATCGATTTTTCAGAATCTTAATTGATCAATTTTGCGCACAGCACAAACTCTCGGAGAAATATATTACAGTGATATTACAATGTCCGCGGTTCCAAACTACAGCAAATATTATAGTAACATCAGAATATCTCAGAAATATTTCAGCGATATTACTTGGAATATCGCAGCAATATTGATGCAATATTATTCCTGAGTAATGATAGACAATATTCGTCATTACCATATTTTTTACGAAATTTCTGTGAAGTTTCAATTGATGTTTCATAAAATTCAGTGTAAACTCGATAAACTTTGTATGAAAAATATCAATGCTGTCAAATATCACTTGTCATGATTACTGCATGGGTTCCACCTACGCAATGTTTTTCCATCATCACTTCATTCACAACATTTGAAAGAAGAAGCGAGAACCTGGAATTCATGCGGAATATATTGACCCTTATCCGTACAGATCGGGTCTTTCAGGCCCTGGGAATTACATATGCAGTCTCAATATCAATTTATACTCATTATTATCAACCGGTTGTTTGTGACATTCATCCTTGCTCATAAGGCGTTAGGAAAAATGATTACAGCTGTTGTTCTAACGTGCAGGTGTAGCAGAAGTTGGAATAACAAAAAAAGCGACGTAAACGTATAGTTCGGGTCTTCGAGGCCCTACACTGGGAAAAATTTCCTTGTACAATTTCCCATCATTGCTGGTATATTTAGGATATACTCTGAAAATGACGAAGCACGCTGTCGATCATAACCCACCTAACACATCACAGTCTTTGTAACGGGAACGTCGCTGCAACAACCTGGTTGCGATTAGTTTCACACTCAAGCATGTAACTGGTTACATTACGTCTTTTGTATTGATATCCTGTGTTGACTATATATCACCAATGTAGACGCAATGATATAATTATATAGGGTGAGGCCGGGTAATATGCCACACTTAATGTTCCAACAAAAATATTTCCTAAATGTCACATATTATAGAAACAAAAATAATACCATTTGAAAGTATAATTAATAATGTTTATTTGATTAGCATCACAGCTTCAGGGTTCTCATAGCTGAGCGGTGAAATCGAAATTCCCAAAACTCTCCAAAGTGGCGTTTTACCCCCTATGTGTGGGTAAAATGCCATAAGCGTTGGGCTTGACTTAAATGAGAATAAATGATCGAAAATCTATGGAAACAATAATTATAAGAAATCCTTAAAAAATATAACATAAATGTATAATATAGACACATATTGTAGAATATTGGTGTGAAAAAGTGAAATTATCAACTATTACAAAAAATATTCAAATGACATTGAAATATCACACTTGGAGGAATTTGACGTTACATTTTTGCTAAATCTGCATTGTATGATTTGTTTTAGGGGTAATTGACACCAGTGACATAGTGGCATATTACCAAAATTGAAAACTGGCATTTACCCCCTATACACAAAAAAAATCATGATTAGGAATTTTTCTACGCCATTAATGATATTCCTAATGGTTTGTGGAATTATAATATTTGTTAAATGGGATAATTTGTCATCATTCATCTTTCAATTATAAATTAGTAAACATTAACGAAAAATTCACTTTTGAAGTACAGCATAAAATTACATGAGGACATTGTGTTTCCAACTTACGTCAATTTCTCGAATAAACAAAGACATGCAAACAAATAACTGTTGTCATATGGATGCAAGCACTGAAATGAACAAATTAATGTATTCCTAAAAAATATCTGTGTATTGAACATGAAATTATCGAAAAGTGGCATATTACCCGAGGTGGCATATTACCCGGCCTTACCCTAATAGATGTAATGTAACCTGTTACATGCCTGAGTGTACACGCCTGTTACATTACTTGCAACAAGCTTGTTGCAAGAACGTTCTTGTTACGAAGACTGTGATGTATTAGGTGAGAATATATGTGTGAACTTTGCAATCATTCTAGCTATCTTCACTCGCTTTGGTTGTAGATGTTAATAGAATAACAGTTCAATTCACCATGTTTGACAGTACATTTTGTAGTTTTCAGGTTATATCCTAAATTTACCAGCAATGATGGGAAATTGTACAAGAAAATTTTCCTGAGTGTAGTAGTTGAAAAGTTATATGAATATTTCAAACCAGAGAAATATTATAGCACGTTTGGTGCCTTTCAGGTTTTAAATACCCAAGTGAAAAAATGGTGTAGAATTCTTGTGAGGATTTGGTTCTATACAAATTCTACACCATGAATGTGACATAAAATATAATTTAGTGAGAATGGTTTGAGTAGAACCAAATCCTCACAAGAATTCTACGGAATTTTTCCACCTGGGTACACTGTAAAAAAAAACTGGAAATTTACTGTGCAACTGGACTGGAAATTTCCAGTGCTAGTACTGGAATATGGATATTCCAGTACATGTACAGAGATTTTGTTGTTACGTTACTGAAAATTTACCAAGGATAACTGAAAATTCAGTCATTGTACTGGAATTTTCAAGTTTGAGATGATGTACTGAAATTTTGCCATGATTTCGCGAAAATTTTACCGGCTCGTACTACAATTTTATAGTTCTTGTGCACCAAAAAAAAATATTCCCTCAAAAAGGACTTGATAAAAAATTTGGAATTTAGAAAAAAAAACCTAATCGTTGGTATACTGGAATTATACAGGTTTTTAACTGCAATTCTCAGGTTTTGTGATGGAATTTTCCAGTTACTATGCAATTGAATTATACAGGTTTTGAACTGCAATTTTCAGGTCGTGTGATGGAATTTTCCAGTTGCTATGCAACGGAATTTAATCACTGTTGCACTGAAATTTTCCACTTCTATTGGACTTCGTCATTTCTGGCAGGAAAAATTTCAAGTCTTTATATTAAAAATTTCCTGATTGAGATTTTGAATAATAATTGTAATTGTAGCCAATGAAATTGATATATGAGGTTTTTCCAAGACTTATCCTCTTGTGTTCTAGATATGAAGCATATGTAGTAACCCAAGCTGGCCTTCCAACATGTCGCGCTATAGCTCATCGGTTAGGTCTTAGGTTTCAGTTGGTAGGCAGGTAGAAAAGTGTGGGTTCAAATCCTGTTAGGTAGACATGAGTTTCTGTCCATCCAAATGAACGATCAAAAGTTTCTCAATCATCTTGGAACACAAGGACCCTGCAAAATCACTTTGCGTGAGCAATTTTTTTTCAATTTTCATGGATATTTTCAGCATTAATTTTCCAGTACATGTCCTGGAAAAGTCCAGCTCGTGTACTGAAAAATTCCAGTACCGAGGCTCAGAAAATTTCCAGTTTTGATGCGGGAATTCCATAACGTTTGCACTGAATTTTTGCAGTACAAATGTGCTGAAATTTTCCGGTACATGTACAGGTTAATGACTTCCAGTACATGTACTGGAATTTTCCGGTGAAATTTTTTTACAGTGTATCTTCATTGTGCTACGTTCCGTAACAATTTACCAATATAAAATTTTTAATTTAATTTCAATTTCATTCTCAAAGAGCCTTTGTGAACTCGGGTTACTTTCGTATACAATGAGTCCTTGAAGTCAAACAATACGAAAGTGCCTGTCACGAATTATCGCAGGCCAGATCCAGTTTCATGATTTGTCTCACGGTGGTACGTGAGAGAAGTCCGAACTGCTGGCCCTGCATTATCTACACGGAGAAAAAAAATTCGTTGGAATAGCAAGAATTTCGCTGTCTTAACGAAACTCGCTTGTTATTATATGGACAGCAAGCGAGTCCGCTGAAGTGAACGACGATTCGTTGTTTCAGCGAATGAAGCTTCGTAAAATTAGCGAAGGACTGATAATTATCACGGATAAGTTAGTAAATACAGCGAATTAGCTCATTAACACAGTGAAATGTCATCGTTAGGTTATTCAATCCGTTCAGCGAAGATGGATTCGTAAAAATAATGAAATCTTTTCTCTCCGTGTAGTTCTGAGAACTTGGTCAGCTTCGACATGCCATCAACGTAAGTCTGAGGGGGGTGAAGAAATGCTGCACGGAGAGAAAAGTATTGCTGGCATAACAAGCAGGTCTGTAACTATAGCCCCTACAAAAACAATTAGCTGTAAGAGCAAGACGAATGGTTGACACAACTGTAATTTTTTGCTGACATAAACACATTTGTCAAGAGAACTAACGTCTTAGCTGCTGTAGTGAATATTGTTGTAAGAACAACAAATCTCTTTGTAGGCGCTATAGTAGCAAACCATTTTTTCTCCGTGTGGCACTTCGTTACATCAAGTCGTGTGTTACGCGTAATCGTTGGGTCCCGCGCGTTTAAGCTTGTATTGTCGCGATACAGAACTTTGCGTGTGTAATTCGTGAAAAACCATATTTCATTTCGAGAATTTCTCATTGATCCGATCTGTTTTCAACGTCATTATTACCTTTTATTCGGTATATCAATAATATTGATAATATTAACTGTTGAGTGAAATCAAACTGTGAAGTGTGAAATTGTGGATTGTGAGGAGAAAAGGAGAATAAATCTATTGCAGCAAAAAGACTGAAGGTGTTGCATATTATTGAGGAAAGTGTACTTGAAGGTGCCTCCCCACAGAAGACCCAGAGAGAGAAATAGATAGATAGATAGATAAGTTTATTATTATGCCCTAGGAAAACCTATGGGGTAAATACAGTATAGTATTTTACAGCGGTTCTAGATAACTAGCAACAATAAAAAGAACTTATGAAACTAATTAAAAGCTAATAAATTCACTTTACATGCTCTCTAGATCTAAATAATTCATTCCATTTTATACTACCATTCATAATTCAAACATAAAATCATCATTCGAGTTATTGACCCAATCATGAGTATCAACTAATGAGAAGATGATGTAGATCTCTTTTGAAGGAAGCAAGAGTTGGCTGATTCCGAATGTGGGTTGGGAGTTCCCATACGTTGAGGTGCGATGGAGGGGGATCACTAGAGCGTTACGATCAGATCTAGTATCGAAGGTTAAGTGTTGATAGGTGAATTTGAAACGATTATAGAGAGATGACGGTAATCGTGTTCTCAACATCTGATATACAGATGAACCAAGAAAGTATTCACGTCGTTCCTTCAACTTCAACCAACGTAACCTCTGAAGATAGGGAGTTATGTGTTCATCTCGCTTAACATTGAAAATGAAACGGACGCAAGCATTAAAGGAGCTGTGTAGTTTCAGATTCTCTGTCTCCGTTATATCCGTGAAAACAAGACAGCAATAGTCAAAATGAGGGATAATTAGACTAGATACCAATTTAGCTTTCATGTTGATTGAGAGAAGGTGGCCATTCAGTCTTAACTGATATAGGGCACGATGAACTTTTCTCCGTAGATCTAACACATGTTCACTCCAATTCAACGCTGAAGAAAGAGTGACACCCAACGTTTTGATTCGATTGACATAGGGAATCGACACATCCCCGATACAGATTTTAGGTAGGTTGTCAATTTCGAGCGAATTGATGTACGTAGAAGATCCAAGGATCATGCATTGTGTTTTGTTGGGATTTAATTTAATTAGAGAGAGAGAGAGAGAGAGAGAGAGAGAGAGAGAGAGAGAGAGAAAGAGAGAAGCTAAGACTAGAGTAAGTAATAAGATACTGGAAATTTAATTTTTGTTTTTCCAAAAAAATATCTGTCAGAATTTCGATTTGCCAAACTGTTGAAATCTAAATCAATCAAATTCAAAATTAAATCTTGCAAATTGAGTAACTCAATCGAATTGTCACATTTAATCAATAGAATGAATTCCACCCCTGTATAGGGGAAAAACAATTAACGTCCTCAACCTCCATCCTGAAATCCTAGTACAAGCATGTACCCTAGTTTTGGTTATTTCTCTAGGAAGAAAAATAACCTGGTGTCAGAATTCAAAATTTTCTGATACCACAACAATTTGTTTATTTATAACAATTGAATTGGATGAAATTAGTTGATTCCATCCAAGAATTTTTCATGTTTGTCACATAACTGTGGATTGAGGGTCAACCACTCTAGTGGCGGGAAGGAAAAGAAAATTTCGGGAATTTTTTCCAAAAAAACTGAAAACATTGAAATTTGATAAGAAGTTCTTTATTATATGAATATTGAAATGTGTTTTTGAACTTTTCTCGAAGCTGTGAACAACGAAATGGCGGCTCCTCGGTGTTTTTCCGTGGCCAGACCAATAACTCTTGCAAATTTTAAGATACAAACATAAGCCGAGAAAATTTACCCTGGTGAAAATGAAGCGTCCTGGGAAGAGTTACACGGAAAGAAGAAAACAGCACTGGTGACTGTCCATAACAGCAATCAGTTGAAAAACAAGTGAAAACACGCTTGGATGATAGAGGTTAGCGCGATCACAGTGATGTGTACTGCAGTGAAATTCGTCAATGCTGCTTGAACATTAACGGTTACTGGGAGACGCAGTAATGAACGGCGTGAATTTGATTTTTCATTTTTTTTCAATGATTTACTGCGATTCACAGTAACCATTGCTGTTTTTTTTCCGTGTACAAGGACGTTATCAAAGAGTCCTATAAGAGTAATCGAAGGTCAATTCGAAGTATCAAAAGCGTTTTGGAGGAGTCATTTGGCGGTTGTAAAGCGTGCATCAAAGTGAGACCAAAGAAAGTAAAAAAAAGGAGAATCGAACCAAGAACATCTGAACTCGGGAGAAGGTCCTTTACCGTTAGGCTAACATCGGTGATTGAAAAATCGGAACTTCATTTCTTTGATGAACTGTGTCATAAGGGAATGTGCCATATATTCAATGTTTCTCATTGAATTGAAATGATTATTTACAAATCAATTCCAATATCATATGTGCAATCATTAAATGTCTAAAAGAATTTAATTATCTTGCACATATCAAACATCAAATTACAGTTCGATGATTCAAAACAATTGTTGTTCAGTCACTGATATATATACACTGGATACGAGATCGCCTTGAAATTCATACTATTTCTTGTACCCATTTTTTTCATTAGAATATAATAGCAGCGACGTCTACCATCGTGTTGGGGAATTTTGAAATCCATATATATAGATATAGCAAACCATTTTATGTTGGTACTCCAACACGATAATAGAGGGCACTTGATCTAAAAACCTGTTGTTGAATTTTGTTCAATTCGGTACATGAAAATGGCGTCGATCTCGTATACAGTACATCAGTGTGTTTAGTAATTAAATTGGTAAATGTATCTTGAATGCAAATAGAATTTTTCAGCTTAATAACTGGTATAAAAGGTAAAGAATACCCTCTAAACATTCTTACCTCAAAATTATATAATTCTCAATCAATCAAAACATGTGCAAAAGGGAAGTCCTATAAGCGTGTTGAAAACCTTCACTACCGAAACATCATAAACATCAGGAAAGAGTTATTGAAGAGTTGGAGAAGAGTGTTTGGTAAGAGGGCCGTGTTGGACATACGATGAAATGTGATAGCACGCTCGTACAAATTTACCTTGGAGTCATTTGGCGGTCAAAACTTTACACAAACGCTTCTGGCACTTTCTTGCACGCTTTGACGGTGTTTCAAGGACGTTTGATTTTTACCAGGGTATATTTAAAATGATAGTAGCTACAGCAGTACGTGGGATTTTTTTTCATATATAATGCACATCTCAATTTTAATTACGATTTTTGAGCGGATTTCGTTGTCCGTTTTTTCGAATTTTTTTAAAAAACATGAAATCTTGGCGAGAATAAATTAAAAAAAAAACCTACGCACACCTGTATCTAATACTATACTCAGTCAAAATTTTCTTAGCTTATGATTGTATCTTCGAATTTGCAGGAATTATTTGTCAGGCCACGGAAAAAAAGATGTCCAGGGAAAAACACTGAGGAGTCGCGATTTTTTTATCACAGCTTTGAACAAATTCAAAAACATACTGCAATAGTTATACTGATCGTATATAGTATATAGTATTATGGTAGTACAATAAAGAACTATTCGCCTGCTTGAAAAGTTTGAATTTCTACGCCTGTTTAGAGGGAGGAAAGGGACCGATTGCAGACTGATCATTTCTCCCCTCATTTTCTCCTCTAGGGAAAAAATGCCCGGATAGTAAAATATTAAGAATATAACAAGGCAAGATTGGAAATTCGTTCACTTTTCATACTTTCTTCTTATAAATCCATTTTTCAACATTTTTTCAACAACCCGGGAGGAAAATTGAGACAGAAAAAAATGTTGAAAAATGGATTTATAAGAAGAAAGTATGAAAAGTGAACGAATTTCCAATCTTGCCTTGTTATATTCTTAATATTTTACTATCCGGGCCTCTGAAGCCTGAACTGTACGGATCTGTGATAATTTCGAACTGTACGGAGGAGGGTTCAACATGAATGATCATTTGAGTTAAAATTTAATTCGATTAAATTCCGGATACGGCTATATTAAATTGTTTTCTTGCATCAATTTTTCTCCTGCCCATGAAACTTCCTCTTCCTTCACGGCTACTCTGGATCAGTGATGTCAGTATTCCCTAGAAAAATCTTCAGATTTTTTGGCATTGGTCATTTCTTTCTAAATTGAAAATATGATTGGCCGGTTGTACAAGAAATAACCAATCATCAGATGCTGAAGATTTTTCTAGGGAATACTGGCAACGCTGCTCTGGATATGGTAACTAGCTTCGGATTGAAATTAGAAATCCAATTTATATAACTGGTGAACGCCTTATTCTTCCTGAAAATAGCTCTCATGTTCACACAGGGTTTTTAAATCAATTCAATGTAGAATATTTTGTTTTATTATAATTTTCTATAGGGTAGAATTGAGATATGTAAGGATGCGATACGCATGATATATGTATAGGTAACAATATGAAAGTGTGGGAGATGATGAAGAGAGAGAAAAGAAGAGATTAAAATACGAAGAGGTAAGGATCGGAGGAGGAATTCGATCGGCTTGCGAAACGTAGCAATCATTTATTTGCTGATAAAAACGTGATTACAGCGTACATCCACATACAAGATGGTCCAGGAAATATTTCAATCCTTTCTAGGGGCAAAATCAATACAGTTTTTGTTGTGGTGGAACGCTATCGAATGATGACCCAGGGAAAAATGATTCAGATCTATGTGAATCTAATTACATAGATCTTGCCAGATCCGAAAAATTGAAAATGCAGATTATCACTACAATCCATTTACATTCGGATAGTATCACTTGGAAATTTCCAACTCGGTTATTTTCATCAGAAATCACATCCCATCAACGGATGAAAAGATATTTCGGAGTCAATCCAAGCAGTTTTCTCTGTGATCTGAATATGATGGACCTAGTTGTAGGTGAAAACTTTGGTACGCTGTAAAAAGAAAGGTAATTTTTTGCAGCCACTTTGTTCCGAATTTTCAAATAAATTTCAATGAATTTTGGAACATACATTCAGTGAAAAATCTGCTTTGCATAACCAGGTGACGTAGTTATTTTGGGATTTTTCAAGGGGACTAGAGCATGAGGAAGTGGGGGTGAGGAAAAATCAAATTTTGCGTCAAGTTTTTTCAGAATGTACGTAATTAATACAAATTTAGAGTAAATAATGATGAATCACATCCTTGGGGTTGCGCACTGCCGCGCACTTTGAATTTTCCAGATTACTTTTGAAGGCTAAAACATGAAATTGTGAAATTTGTGGACGTTTAGAAGTTAAAATTTTACAATTTTATTTTTCAGCCTTCAGAAATCATTTGGAAATTCAAAGTGCGTGGCAGTGCGCGATCTCGTGTATGTAATTCATTATTTTTCACTTCAGAGATATAATCATTGAGTATCTTTTGAAAAAACTTGGCGCAAAATTTGACTTTGCCCTTCCACTACTCCCCCATGCTCTAGTTTCCTCAACCATTTTATCCAGTTGTCACCATCAGATTCATATGATTGTATCTTGTTTTTTTGGTTACCATAACCAGACTTCAGGTCATTACAATCATGAGGTCTCAACTATGCAAGGATGGTTTCTCTAACCTACGTCGCTTTTGTCTCAGTATATTCTGTAAATTCAGTCATGTTTCTCAAAATTCAGCAAAATCCATCTGAAAATTCATAAAAAAGTGACTGTACAAAATTACAGTGACATTTTCTAAATTTTCAGATGGGATTTTTTCTACAGCAAAATACCGCAAAATAACATCAAAGTTTGATTTTGATGTTAGTTCAGTTTCCAAATCCCTTTGATCATTTCCTACGGGATGATTTTATGTTATACTACACAACAGTTGATTCACATCCTGGTAGAAGACGATCATCGTCATAGAACACGGAGTTTTATCGCTCGGAACCACAAAATTACTCTCGTGAAAATTCATCACTTCGCTAGAACAAGTTTTTGCTAAAACAATAAACTTTTGCAATTTTATACAAATTAATTGAAATTCAAGTGAATACGTACACGTATATACATCCCAGTATAAAATATTGAATATCATGAGAAACCCAAATGAATCACAAAACACCTCCCCGATTCAAAATTTTCGTTCCTCGAATTCTAGATATTTATGGCATGCGTATGTAGTTACAAAATGATGAAAATTAATTTTCGATTCCAACAGAGGTTGAGAACTTCTGCGTAACCGATGGAAGTTATCAAACCCACATTCATAAATCCGAATTATCAATTCATGTTTCGGTAAATTCAAGATGAAACAGAAGGTCAGATTTCCACTGAAGAGAAAATTGAACACCGCACCTCTTTCATTGCCGGTAAAGTAATTTGCACGATGGACTCTGTAGTCGAAGTGCTTGGGGCTGTATCTCTACCGCTGGTTAATAATAATTCACAAATCAAGTTATGCATGCTTTTACCAATCTCGGTTTGAAAACATTCATAACTGAATTATCGAACGGATTATTGGACAACTCTATGTTCCGTGATTTTGAACACATTAATGAACAAGTAATGTTTATGAGATGAGATATTAATGGTTGGAAATTACTTTTCATCAAAAGCATAAGTGATCCAATACGGGACATGAATGGCCTGGATGGGATTATATCTTTTAGTTATATTGGAATGTATAATATCTGTATGCACAGTATACGAAGAAATCTGATACGCTCGTAATGACTGTAGAGATGGCTAATGCCACAATTTCAGCCAAATTTCATAGTGCTTTCCCGAAGATATTCGGTATGTATTTTGAATTGATGAAGTAGTGAAATCACCGCAGTATGAGAGTGGAAATTTTGAATTTCATGTAAATTTAATTCTATGACCTTCGTTTTATTTTGTACTATTTCAATATTGAAATTTTGGAATGAGTTGAAGAAGTATTTTTCGACAAGTTATTGATGCCTTTGCTTCAATGTCCGTGACAGGAGGTGTATTTAATCACTGGAATGGAGAGGAAACTGAAATGTTGAGTTTGTCTAGTGTATCTAGAAACTCGTACTTCATTCGTTTCTACTCTTGTGAAGAATGGAAAGTACGGAAAATTGTTACACTTCCATAAAAGTCTATATCAAGTATCTCCAGCTTGAGATTAAAATCATAGAGATGAATTGTGGACTATTTTATAATTTGAACCTCAAAAATGAAGATACTTGATAGAACAATTCATAAAAGTATAAAAATGTTCTGTAGTTTCTGATTTTTCACAAGAATTAAACAGGTGAAGTACGTTATTGAGAACTAATTTCGTTCTTATTCACTCAAGTATGGAAATTTGATATACCAATGTGGTTGAGAAACATATGAAAAAGATAACTCATGTAGCACTGTACTGAATTGAAACAGAAGCAAAACTCGAATTTGATGTGACAAAAATAAACATAAGGTGATCAAGTTCCCAAAATTAATTAGTCTTCCATTGATAATCCAAATTTCTTCCAAAGAAATGTTCCTACTGTTAAATGATCCAATTATATAACTCAATTATTTCAACCAACATTCCCAAGCGAATGATGGAATGAACACATATAAATTCTCTTGATTATTTTTTTTCGACATACTCCAATCATCTATTGAGCGCAGGGATTGAGAATTGGGATACAATGCGACCGATACGCACAGTTTATGTAGTAGTAATTGACTTTATTGCCCCAATTTAGCAATACATAAAAATTCGCACAGTTTATTTCCATTTTAAAGGTGATTGACCAATAATTGTACACATGAATTGGAGTGATATTGAACAGGACGTATTATCTTCCATTGTTCGAAACGAATTTTCATGAAATTAGTTGGAATTAGTGGGAATAAAAGATTCAATGGACTTTCAGGATTTTATAGACATAAGAAGTTTAATTATCCACCTTGTTTTTGATGAGTCAACAAATCTCCAAAATTTCCCATTTGCCCTTACATATTCTCTATGCACTACCTCACATGGAATTCACGAAAATACAATGCAGACGTCCGTATTTGTTTTGTACTGAATGTTGAATTTCTTTTACGGAATTAAATGAACTGCTTCTGCAAAAAGCATCTCAATGTTCGATAATTGCATTATGTTTTTGTTATGGAGGAAAATTATGGTAGAATTGAAATGAATTCATCAAGCGTCTTTCGTACTTGAGTTTTACCGCACTAAGTGTATTCTATCAAACATATATGCAAATAATCGAACGTAATAAGGTAAGTTGCTGCGAGTGAAATTGACTGCGGAAACAGTTATCTTAATTATTTTTTGCTAATATTGTGTTCTCTCAATACTGGATGATGTGATGATCAACGTTTAACGATTGATTCATCAAGAAACTTACTCCAAACCGTAAAACGAAAAATCGAGCTCACTGAGTAGCGAAAAAAAAATTTGTTCATAACTGAAAAATCAATTGAACCGAATAATATTTTTTTTTTGTTTGAATACTTTCAGGACATCGCTCTATATTACTCGCCTATGAAAGATGAAGAAATTCTTTGATTCCGAAGTTCATTGGAAACCAAAAAACCAGACGACCTTTATTCAGGAAAATTATTTCGTGTGATTCGTTTCTCCCAAAAATATGTAATTCACGAGCCTTTTATGGGAAGATGAGAACACTGTGAAAAAATTCCTTCTGAAAATTCAGGAAATGTGACTGTAATTTTTTATAGCTACTTTTTTCTGAATTCTCAGGAAAATTTCGCTGAATTTTAAGAACCTTGATTGAATTTTCAGAATACTTTTCGAAATTTTGTTGAAATTTCTTGAAATCCAGTAAAATTCATCTGAAAATTCAGAAAAAAGTGACAGTAAAAAGTTACAGTCACATTTCCGAATTTTCAGGGAGAGTTTTTTTTAACAAGGAACACACTGATCGTCCCCACTCCTCAGAGACGTTCACCAGTTCATGTAGCTCACGTTAAAGGCTTGAATAGTAAATTGAAAGTCATACGAATCCTTACAGCATATTCCATACGGTTTTAATTTACGCAGCACAAAAACGTTTTGAGGAGAATTTTTAATATTCCCTACACTTGAACTGTGTGTGCTTCGTATCCACTCTTAACTTGCATGAAACTTCGAAAGAAATGTCATAAATCTCTGACAGCACATCACGAAAATATACCACGGGAAGTTTTTGCGGTATATTTTTGATAATTATTTTATACTTTGCGAATTATTCATTATTGACCATAAGTGGTGAGTTGATGATCAAATAATAATTAATACCAACTACAACTTTCTCCCAACCGAAGAAATTTGGAAAAACTCAATTAAAGCGAGTTGGGGGGCGCAGATCACCGACTCTTCTGTTTACGTTCAGTAACTTAGATATGAGACCAATTTGTATTGAATGTATCTCACCAGGTTCCCGAAGGAGCTTAGCGACGAAACAGGAGGATATCATCTCGGTAAATACACAACACTGATCCTGGAGAACAGAGTATTACCACTACCTCGACTTCACCTCTCCCCAAATACCACAGAACTTCAGAGAGGAAGTGACGTAGAACTTCGCAATATAAGATGGAGAAAAACAACAGAAGACAAAGAATTCTGTGGCTACGAATTCATAGGAGGAGAGATCAATAAATTTCCTGGTAGAGAATCGTACCCACGAGTCTGGAACGGAGAAAAACTATCGAAGTTCAATGAATTCAAGAGACAAAGTCTTTTTTCCTTCAAGAAATAAATTTATATACCATACAGACAAATTTGTGCATCATTTGGAATAAAAACACGGAATCTAAAACACCTATTTATATTGTAAATGCTTATTTTATAATATAATTTTTCATTTTTATTCAAAAAGGTTTCTCACACCCTTATCCTATTTTTTGAAATACATTTTATATGTATTAACAACATTAATTCACGGAAAAAAGAGAAGTACTCTACTTCTGAAACGGGACTGCATTTCCTCAACGTTTTTTTTATCGCTGAATACGACAATGTGGTCGGTCTTGACCCATCACGTCAGAATTGTGAAATAATCAAGACTTCTTTGTTCCAAGTGACCTGTTTGTGGGATAAAAGTGCACTCTCACAACCTTTTTTGAGCCACTGGATACGAAAATGTGGTCCGTTCTGCCCCATCACCTCAGGATTTTGGGTTCATTCAGGATTATAGGTCGAAAAAAACCTGTTCTTTCCAAATAACCAACATCTGGGATGACAGTTCAACATTTTTCTTACCGCGGAATATGGAAACGTGGTCGTTCTTGCCCCATTGCGAATGAGGTTGCACTTTTATCCCAGATGTAAAGTACCTAGAAAAAGGAGAGCTTTTCCCTAGTAACACAAGGATGTTTGGAATATCCTATAGATGTTCATAGAACATTCAAATATGCAAAAATATTCTATGGATGTTCATAGGACATTCGAAACGTATCAATATATTTTGTGTATGTCCATAGAATATTCCAAACATTCTTGTGCCACTTGGGTTATGACACATAATCTTCAATTATCTTGGAATCTTGAGAGGATGGGGCAAGAAGGACTACATTTCTGTATTCAGCGGCCCAAAAAACTTTGAAAGAGTCCATGTTTATCCCACTTGCAGGTTACTTAGAAGAAAGAGTTGTTCTATGACCCACAATCCTCCATTATTTGAGAATCCTGAGGTCTAGTAGAAATGCTCTGGTGATTTACAAGTTTTGTAACGCGTAACTATAGCCAAAAACTGGACGCTTGCAAGTGTCTTGTAGGGTTCAGGTGAAGTACTTAGCAGTGTCTAGTATCTGGCTGGTTGAGCGTTACAAAGCTCGTCAATAACTAGAGCATTCCTGCTTGAATAGGGCAAAACCGACCACATTTCCGTATTCAGGAAACAAAACACATCGAAACAGTGCAGTTTTATCCCAATCGAAGGTCACTTGGGAAAAACAGGGCCTATTCGACGCATAATCCTTGATTATTACGAAAATCCTGACGTGATGGGGTGCAGGGTCCTTTTTTTTGTAAACTTGTGCAATCATCTCTTGGCTTAGAGAGATAGTGATGAGAACTGTAATGTACAATGAGAGCAGTAGTGAATGAAATTTCCTAATTATTCTTGAACTACAATTTCAGTTATATTCACACGGAAAAAACATTGCGATTCGATTGAGTTTCTATGAAATGAAAAAAGCGCATTGGAAACGCTCTTTCAGTGTGTTCAACATCTTGTTGAGTCAGTTGAACTGTTAGGAAAATCATCAAATTTAACATAATGGTGACATTTTTTAATGTCTTCTTGAAATGCCACAATTATTTCTTGAATTCCATAAATATGTTATCAAAATTGAGAAGCAAATTCTCAACATCAAGAATTATATTATGAAATTGAATAAACTGTTCTTGTGGAAAAATTCATCATATTTTTTTACAGCGTGCTGTGATTCGGAGGAAGAGTTTTACAATGAGAGAAAAAACGACCTCGAGATTTTAAATTTTGATTCTCCACGCCGAGAAAAACAAGTCACAAAATTCACACCTAGTAAAGTCAATATTTGAACGATTTCAAAAAATAGTTCGAATCACCACAATTTTAGTTGATTTTACAGTGGGTTGTCGGTGTTGTAAAATCAACTTGAATTATGGTAACGTGAACTTTCTTTGAAATCATCCAAATATTGACTTTACAAGATGTGAATTTTACAAATGTTTTTTTCTCATGTTCTTGAAGTTTGAATCGTTTATTGACACGAAACGTAAATTTGAACTCACAAAATCTGATAGATCATTATTATTCATCTTCTTGAATGTATTCCTTAGAATTGGAAACATCGTTCAAAGAATGTACTACAAAATTTTGGGTCTTCAACAGCTGAGTTAATTTCAACAGTATTTTGTTCTTCGATGGACAATTCGTTCCAATAAACGATTCAAACTTCCGCAACATTTTTTCTCAGTATAAGATTGATGAAACTGCATGACTGCTGGAATTGTGAAACAAAAATTCAACCGTCTCAGATCTCTATGGATTTATTGAATCTGAATAACAATTCCTTGTGAAATCCGCAAACTACGACGTATAAATGTCACTTGAATATGCTGGGTTGTAACATCATCACTTATCTACCACCCACTTTCGTGGTTGCATTGACATATTGTTGCGGAGAATATCAGTACGATCTTACTGCGATAATACAATGATAAGGATGTTTCAAACTTTATAACTTCCTTACGTGAATGTATGAACACCCTTGGTTCTCGGAGACACATCCAATCCCGTCAGGGTGTAATTGTCACGTAAACTTTGTTCCGTTCTGTATGTTTGACAACATCTAAGTACACTTGATAGTACAGTGTACAGATACTCTCCAAGGTAACATATGATTCTCGCCTAAAAGTTACCGAACGCTCCATGCTGTGGATTCTTTCGCTTGACAAGAAACGTGTTTTTGTTGTGAAAAGTCAACATACATCCGCAAATCAAACACGTATCAAAAAAATTCTCGTAGTATTAAACTCATATGTCTTTAATGGGAAATCACATAATTGTAGTCTCAAATGATTGAAAAATGGAAGCATTTATCCAATAAATTCAAACGTATATTGCACATTTTAATGTCTTTTGGTTTGAAAAATAAAAAAATTTGGATTTGTTTATTGGCTTACTTAGTATATAAGCAGTTGTTATATTCGATTTGCCTCTCAAAATTATGTTGTAGAAGTTTGAATCGTTTATAAAAACGAAACGAAGATTCAAACCCACAAAATCTAATAAATTATTGTTATTTATCTTCTCGAATAACTCCTTGGAACTTGAAACATCCTTCAAAAAATCTACTAAAAAATGTTGAGTTTCTAACAGTTTCATATTTCATTATTTGATCACTATTTCGTTCCAATAAACAATTCAAACTTCAACAGCATCCAACATTTACATATATATGAATTGAAAAAGATTCAAGTTATTTAATAAAAATGAAGTTGAAACTGCCGGCCGTGAAGCTAGCGGCCGATGGTCATAACTTTTTGCAAGAACTTTCATCACGGATTTGAGCATCTGAAAAGTTTAGGAGAATACCACTCGATCGATTTCTAGTGCAAATGAAGTTTCAGCAACGATTGATCAAAAAGTTAGAACAATCGGTTGCTATGGTTACGGTCTACAGTTTTCACTTCATCCGATAATGAAGTTGAAACTACCGGCAAAATCATAAAAAGTGATGAACTGTGGGGTATCATTAGATCTTTTCCGAAGTCAATAAATACGGCATTGGATTCTCATATCAGAAATGTTCCTTACGCTTGAATCAAAAATGCTACATTATTCAGAAATCTTGCAGTCTGAACTGAAATATTTTTTATCACATTGTTCAATTTCGCTACTATCGTTTGACAGGAATTTGTGTTGAAGCTGTTGAAGTATTCTTGCTACATGTTTTCCATCCATGGAGCAAAATTTGGGGTAGCAGATACAGCAATTGCGATAAATTTGACAAAATCCACATGTAAACATAGGGGTAGTATTTCTACGGTGGAAATTCTACATCATCTTTGCTGTAAATCGAAAACGTCGCAATTGTACCGCAATCTGATGCAATTTTAACACACGCACTTCATAACTATTACATATATCTAATGTAAATTCTATTGTCGTAATGAATTGAATATAAACAGTATGACAAGCGATATTTACTTCAAATTTATGAAATTTGTACATCAGTCTGATGTAAAATACATGTTAGGATTTCTGAATAAAATTTCAATCGCTCATTTATATATTTTATGCATACGCGAAACCTACGATAATAACTACAAAAATTTTTCTTAATTTTCCAAAAGCCACGAAGATGGGGATAAAATTGAGGTGATGAAAATTTTACATTATTTGCGCCGCATTTTTATGAATTTTCACTGACAGTTGAAATTTAAAAAATTGTATCTTCCCAATTAATTCTTGCTGTTGTGTTTTTTGTTGAATTTGCAATGAGACAATATATACAAATGCATTTTTGAGCAGTGGAATGAACTTTAATCCATCAGCTTGAATTTATTACCTTAACATAAATCTTGCATCTTACATATTATATATTACAATAAGATACAACACAATGTTATGTCACTTTATTCTATCATTATCACTAACCGTACGCTATGAGTGGAGATTCAACTTTTTAATATATATCAAATGTAGGAACACACTGATACTCGTGGAAAACTGTTGAAACTGTTTGCGCCATCTTTGTGACGCGATTTTAATAATTTTGAACTGAGAGGAGTGTTACGACGCTTCTCAGTAGTATTACCAACACAGGCGAGTAGTTTTTGCAGAAGCAATTGTTGAATACACATCAGATTGCGGTAATTGGATATTTGAGAATGAAAGTAAAATTCCTGGGAAATAAATCAGATTATCATTCAAAAAAGCGTAGGTAACATTAGCAACTGTACTTGTTCAATGTACATTAGATTCCTGTGGAATTGAATCAGTGGAAATTATGTGGTTGAGCATGCCTTATGGCATCACGTTCGTGAAGAGTAGATTCAGTCGAGTGTAATGGGAAATTTACATTGTTCGTGGTCAATGATATCATAATAAATATATTTTTGGATTGACGTAATTTTTACAATCTTCCAAAGCAATGATCATGGTTTTATCATGTGAGTTTCATCGAATTTATTGTAGAAATTACATTTGAAGTTTCATCTATGCAATTTGATGCTGATGTTAAATTTACATTATAATTTTTCTCCGTGTCGTTCATGTATTCCTATAACCAAGGACAAGTTGAACGTCCTAATGAACTTTTCGTGTTTGCGGTATCTTGTAGACAAGTTCAAGATATCTCACTCATAGATGTATTCTAGATGTCTCTTCACGTCCAGAAGATATCTACAAGATCGCTGAAAGATGTCTTTCAACACAGCCAAGAGTATCGAGTGAAACATTTTCAATTGACCTAAAACATATCACAATGTACGAAATTTTCATTGGGATCAAGAGACGGATTGATTTTTATCCATCCATCAAATAATTCATAGTATCCTACGGAAAAAGCAATTGAAAATATGTATGGTTTTTCATTTGGACTGTTTGAGTGCAGTTCAAACGATGATTTCATGCACATACTATACTAGAAAGCGAATTTTCAAAATAATGCCATGCAACTCGTCATACAATGAAAAATAATTCCGCTATAATTTTAAACATAAAACTTAACGTTAGTATTGTACAATGCGAAATTCAAACCTGTATGAAGTACAATGTATCATAATATTTCCATGAGATATTGTATGAAGTAAAAAATTCCATGAATTTTTGGCTTTGTTCTTTTACGTAACAATGGAGGAGATTCCAATCATCCGTAGCAGTACTATTCCACGTAGCTCGATCCATGTTACATGTATGAAAATAACGAAATGCCTCAAAAATAATTATTGTTGCCATTCTGTACACCGTCATTGATGCTTCATGAGATACAGTTTTGGAGAAGAAATATTCTCAATACTTTGTTATTGTTAGAATTTAACAAACCAACAAATAAAATGATAAGGCGACTACCGGGATTTGTAAAGGAAGTTCTAAATATGTAAATCTTGTGAATCATCATAACTATATGAATTGACACAGTTTTTGAGCTTCCGGAGTGGAGCCGCGTCTGAAATCGGTTTGTTGTTTGAAATTGTTGTTGATGGCAACAAACCGATTCCAGACGCGGCTCCACTCCGGAAGCTCAAAAACTGTATCTTCTTAACAGTCGCGAAAAAACATCCAGCGAACCATCGCTGAAACTATATGAATTGACGAAATGCAACAATAATAACAGATGGCATGCAAAAGCTGAACTTTTTTGGAAAGAACACAGAACGGTTCAATTCAACTTTTGTTAGTGAGATATTGAGTTTATTCACCCAACTTGTGAAGAAATAGCATAGAAGTAACAAAGTGTAAATTAGTTTTTACTTTTCTTTATGTATTAAAAATTTGCTTATTCCCAACTATACGTACGAGTACAACTGAAATTGTAACCTGAACTCCATTGTATGGATTGACATAAGTCCTCGAACAATTTAATGAATGGATTTGTAGTATTCTGTTTGTAATATCTTAATATGTATGGATACGAGTAGCGAGTGCGTGTCTGGATGGAGGGGATAAGCATGAGCGCGTCGGACGGACAAGAGAGAGTACCGGCCCGACCGTACGTGTGAATACTCGTGTCATGTCATTAAACATGTATTATATATAATTAATAAATATACTTTCATAATAGAGACTCTCGTGAATAATTATTAGAGATGTGTTTATACATCCAATATACAACAATTGGCGACGAGTAAGTTCGAACTAAGTACGCGTGTGAAAAGGAAAAGTCCAAAAAGACAAAATAGAACGAAGTAAAAAGACAGAGGCTGATGTCGGATGAAAAAAGTAGTGAAGTTGTCGAACTATCAAGGGAAGAACTGTGTATTCGTTTAACAAGTGCGGGTGTAAAATTCGGAGGAAAAGACTCCACCAGCAGATTGAAACATAAGTGACAGAGATATTTAAAAGCTCTAGAGACAATACAGGAAGAAAATTTGAAAAGTGTTGAAAATACTGTCGGGAGTATAACGATATGGCAACCATTGACTCGGAAATAAAACTAGAGTTTGAACTGGGTAAAGATGATTGGGAAACGTTCATTGAACGTTTAGAGTTTTATTTTACAGCTAATAATGTGAGTGATACTAAGAAAAAGGCAGCTATTTTGCTAACGAGAGTAAGTGCGGATACATATAAATTAGCAAAAAATTTATGTCACCCGGAAGAACTCAAAAACAAGGATTTCAACGATGTCATTTGATCGTTCAAAAAAAAGTATATTCATCCAAGTGGAAATGTTCTACTCATTTACGAGTTTTGTAACCCTCACCTAGCTAGAGACTAGAAAAGAACCTTACGAAGTATTTGCCAGCATCTACTTTCCGGCTCCACGGAGAAAATCCCACTCTAGTGGTTACTGTAGCTCACGTGACTGGCTCATATTATGCAATAAAATCATTCTAACACTACTGGTTACTGTAGTAACACGAATCAGTCGTGTCTCCACAGTAGAGAGTCGTTTTTCTACACTATTCTCTACTGTGGAGACAGAACTGATCCATGTTACTACAGTAACCAGTAGTGTTGGGCTGATTTTTTCGCATAACACGAGTCAGTTGTGTGGACTAAAGTGATCACTAGTGTAGGATTTTCTCCGTCTAGGTGAACGTTACAAAACTCGTCAATGACTAAAGCATTTCTACTAGCAAACATTATCCTTTCACATAAAAGTTTGTTCTTGAAATCTGATTTTAAATATATTATTCATTTGTGAATCAGAATTTGTTGAAATAATGAGAATTGATTTAAAAACACATTAATCTTGAATACATCCCATTAAAAGTTCTTGACGATCCACACAGCACAAATGATCATTACAAATTCACAAAACATTCTCAACGAATTCTTGAACATTCCCCATCATGAAACCGGAAATGAATTCAAAATGCTTATGCATAAATGTTGAATGCCTGAATATCCCTTCATGACTTTGCGTCAGTTTATCAGCCCCTGAACAAAGATTCTATGAGAGCTCCTTTAGGTTCTTGTCAAAAATGTATTTCAACTAACGGAAACGTTGTTCAAGAATTCTCGACAAAAATTCCTTTCAATTCAATCAAGAAATGTCATGCATCCATGTATGATCTAAATGTAATATCTTTCGTAAATACCAACAAGGTGCTAGAACTTCACGCTGCATAGCAGTTTTTGATTGCATATTTGCTCCGTGCAGATGTACGCATTTATAATGCAACAAACTATATGTGTTGGAATTCCAATTATTGTGTGAAATTCACATTATTTCTTCATCAGTTAGATCAAACAAATCATTTATTATGTAAATTTCTCAATATACGAGCAACATTATATACATTATTGAATTTGCAATTGCTTTCACATATTTATGATGTATAATGAGTTCATCACTGGAATAGCTTATAAAGGAGACCAAAGCGTAATTACTCGTAAAAGGTAATGAGATGTATAGCCACATGATACTGTGGACGCAATGAAGTATATTAGAGTATCGGAATTATTTATCAGATATGGCATGACATATTCCGAATTTCGCGAATGCTCCATGTAATCAAAATAGTCATATCGAAATGAATGAACAGATGAATGATTGGGAGGTATAATTACATTGATACTCATCTAATTGGTATACATCTCATTGACATTCCATTTCTAAGATCGTCTTTTTGTCATCTGGGGACTTTGTCGATTTTTTTTCTGAATTGACACGTTCGTTGATGCGTGATCTGATCGACTTGAAGTATAGAATCGCTAAAGGAGTGGAATTCATCCCCACTCAGCGCATGACGACATTCGCAAAATGATGATATTTTGCTGTTGAAAAATTCTCATGGATTCAACTTAGTTCTGATAGTTTCCACATTGGAATATGGCGGAGTTTAATCTGAAGATCACAATGGAAGAAGAACATGTAGCTGTGGTAGCTGGAAATTGATTATGCCAACTGAATTTGAGTTAGTATGAATGAGAGTTGATGGATTCAATGTATATGTTGAAAAAAAATCGTCAACTCAAATACGCACGGCAGTTGGATATGTCCAAACACAATCAACCTAAATCAGTCCCAAATTGACTTAATTTGGATGGGAGGTTCATCTAAGTGGGCACAGTTGAGAACCCTGCTGAGAATACCAGACAAATCTGAATAAAGAATAATTGTCAGGCTTTGAACGGTTTCCGTCCCAGGAAATCCGGTCAACAACTAACAGAATAACCAGGTAAAAATTTGGTTGGTTTCTAATCAAATTTCCTGAGACATAAACTGTTCAAAGATTGACAACTATTTGTGGTCTGGATCTGCCCGGTACCTTCAGCAGGAGAGGATATTTGTTTGAAATAATGATTAAATTAGGTCGGGTTCAATGAAAGATTTAGTCACGACATACATATTTTCTTCAATTTGACCGAATTTTCACTGAAGAAAAATAAATGATCTGACGAATATACATCTTGACTCTTCCTTCCAGTGCGCGAGGAATGATAATTGAATTTTCTGGTGAGAAAACTCACGATTAACCAATGCAGTGTGAGCTGGGACAAAAACCAAGAGTTGTCTTTCTATAAAACCGGCTGCTTTTTGCAAATAGTTTCACGCAAATGACACATAACACTCAAATAATGTGCTTTGTGGGCGGTTTGCTCCGGCTGGAGAAACTCTTGGTGTGCAACATTAGATAATCAGGAAACCCTGTCAGCGTCACCTTGATTTTTGAGCGATTTTGACGCGATCTTTTCGGGGTTGTTCTACCTATGGCTCAATATTCATTCGATCAATTTGATGTTTCCGGATTGATCCAAGTCTGATCTCCCATAATAATGCGTTTTACAACGCGCTGGTGGTCAGAAATCATTCTTCACAGATTTCAACGGGACGTTCTTTTTCGAAAAATTGTATGTTTTTGGTACCAATGGAGATTTGACGCATTTGAGGTCCGAAATATTGTTGAAAATGGAGTTGAATAATCCTTTTGAATTGCTCATATCATCAACGAAATCCGTAATTGTGAACCGACAGTTTTGTAGCGCCAAATCTCGGATTTTTTAGACTTGACTCTCATCGATTTAGGTTGATGGTCTTCTGGGTCGCTCTTCATCCCCAATTCGTTTTCGCCCTTTTCGAGACTTTTTATGCCATTCTCAAACATTTCTTCCCAACAAAGTCTGTCTGACGAAGGTTTTGTTCGAAATTCTATTTCGTAGAAAACAAATCCAATGCCATTTCTTCACTCACCAAAATCACACATTGCAAAAATTCTTAAAATTATTTTTTGCGTTGTAGAAAACCAAGTGCAGCTCAAACACCAATGACATTCATGATTTGGAATTTGTCGCAGATGTCTGTCACAGTGCTATCAACTTAGACAGAGAATCACTTCAATTCGATATAATCCTGTAATTCAAATGAAAATCCATTACTCTCATCATTCTTTCATCTCAGTGTGCATTCTACTGTTAAGAGATGTAAAATATTTGACATACCTATTTCAATTAAAAATACTATTCTCATATTCCACATTGAAACAGGTTTCCATAACATATTTAAGTGTAGAATATAAATGCACCTATTTCATATTTTGTATTTGAACAGAGTTGATGACATTATTTTACAGTTTGTATTTTAAATAGAGAACCCATTTAGAAACCTATTTTGTATTTTCCTATCAAAATACCTATTTTTTTTTACATCAATGACAATGTTCTCACATGTATTTTTACTAGAATTGGAGAAGTTTTCATCGATGAAAGAATTGATAATTAGATTGTGATCAAATTTCATAAACCACTGAATTTTAATTTAAGTGTGACGTAATTAAATGTTCATGATCTGAGAGTATCTACTTCATCATTTGCACAGTCAATAAGGGTGCTCCGAGAAGAAGCCTTCGTTTTATCTCCAACCATGTATTTCTCCATAATTAACACAATTAATTTTTGATAAAAATTTTGAATATAAAAAAAAATTCTCAGGAATATTTGGCGATAGATCACTTTTTTTTCCACCTCTCGATGCATGGATATAAATCAAAATCTTCCTGACCGTCTCCAGTTTCTCTGGAAGCTAAATTCGATCAATATCTCGTATAATTCATTCCTAATAATGGAATCATACGCTTCCTTGAAGTCTATGAATAACTGATGAACTTTCTGATTGTATTCGTACACCTTCTCTAGCGTCCGCTTTAGATAGATCCGATTCATACTGAATATATTTCGAGAAAATCCATACCGATTGGTCCCGATGATTTCATCATTACTTGGTAAATGTGTGAAATATTAAACAGAGTTGATGATACATCAACCATGAGTGAACATTCTCATTGCTCATGAAAATTGCATTCTAGCTATTTCTATGATTGTAATCATTGACTTTCTCTATTTTCGTGATATTGATTTCTTATTTCATGTGTCACATGAGTCATTACATTCATTCTTGAAATCATAAAATACGGCGGGTTTTTGAACACTGTTCCCGGTTAATTGATTGATTTGTCTTTGATCGTTCAATTAATGGATAGATTCCAATTGTTTTCCCTATGCAATAGATTGGGCAGAATTCACCGGTTCCTCGATCAACCGATTAATTGATTCGGATCGTACAGCCCTACCTCAGATAGCAAGAATGACATGTTTTTGAAGGTTGGATCGTTTATAGAAACGGAATAAAAATTCAAACTCACAAAATCTGGTGGAACATAATCATTCATCCTCTCGAATTAATTCCTTGGAACTGAGAATATCTTTCAAATAATGTACCGCACAATTTTGTTTTGAATAGCTGGAGATCCAATCATCCAATCCCTGATTCGCTTCCCAGCATGTGTGTACTATGGTGCCTACACTGGGCCAGCATGAGCCCCATCTCGTCTATACAGGGCCAGGACCGGGCTGAGATAGGGCCAGAATGCGTACACGCTAGGGTTTCAATGAACGATTCAAACTTCAACAACCTAAAATACTATAATCACTTCTAATTCTTGAATATTTTTCAAAGGATGCTTGAATAGTTCCATACATTGAGAAAAGTGTGTTTCGTAGAACTAGCAATCACAGAATTGTTGGCATTTTATTGTTGGAAATACAATAATTTTGTTCTTATAGCAATACATGTTGTCTTGTTAACAATAGAATTGTCAATTCGGCAATGTTAACGGTCATATTTTTACGATTTTTATTGTAGGTTGACATATCACAATGCTGAATTGTCACATATCAACCAGCAATAAAATTGCTGAATTCACAATTTTATTGTTAATAAGACAACTATATATTGCTAAAAGACCAAGAATTATTGTATATTCAACAATAAAATGTCAGCAATGCTCTTATTGCTAGTTCTACGGAATACATTTTTCTCAGTGTAGTTATGGCACTGATAGTTCATTCAAGGAAATTCAATGGATCAAAAATGGATACACGTTTAATGTTCTAAGAACTTTTTACGGAGTCCCGATGAATTCTTTCTGACTTTGAAGGTAGTTCTCTACACGGAGAAATTCTAAAACAGGTCATCAATGTCCGTATATTGATCATCAATGTGCAAGGAAAAAATATATTTCTGATTTTGATTTTTAGTGTAGGCGCACTGATCACCAATGTGAACACAACGCTGGTCCCTATTCGCTCATCAGTTATCGATACAGTCGCACTTGACATCGAGGTTAGGAAATTTAGTTTTTGTTGCACATTGATGAACAATGTACGGACATTGGCAGTCTGTTTTACAATTTTTCCGTATAGCGATATTCAAAAACCCGAACAAAAAAAAAATATTGTCGAGTACAGGACCATAATTCAAGGGATTGGACCATCATATTCGTTGGGGCTTATATTCTTATTTATGACAAAAAACGAACCGACTCGAGATATAAAGAAACCATTTTGTAACAACCAAATGAAATTTTTCATGGTTTTTTCCTCGAAAAATTTGTTTTCTCAATCCCTTTTTTGGTCTGTAACGGTTTGTTTTTTGTTCCTAAAACACACCATGAATATTTGAAAACTAACATGAACATAAATATTTTGTAGAACTCTATAAAATTTGAACAAACATTTGAGTTCCATTGGCATATTCTGCAGATACCTTTAGGACATTCAAATACTCCTATGTTCCACGAGATTAGACTTATGAAAATAGAGAACAAAATGTATTTATTTCATTGAGAATACCACATAATCGTAGTATCTTGTTATGCACGGGTTCGACATTTCAACATTCTTCATGGTGAATATATCGTATCATGCGGTCAGTAAACTGAACCGCTCTTTGCTTGGAAGATGCATTGCAGAGTACCAGTTTGGGAACTGACCTATATCTCACAAACCACAAACTTGATGTATGGAATGCTCAGAGGTTCCTGGACCGGTAAAATGTTCATATTTTGAATATTTTCAGAAGTATTCAAATATTTTTGTATTGAGAAAATTCATATTTCTTCTGTATATCGCTGCATGTTCAACGGTAGACTACCGCTCGCAGGTCTGTGAGCCACAACAGTAATTCTTACAGTCTGCTCAACAAACCTGAAACGTCTCAAACTTGTTGGAAAATGTTGCATAAGAGGTCTTCTCTCAAGTCTTCTTCAGGAATTCCAAAAGTTGGATTCGAAATGATTCATCATTGAATATCTGTAACCACATTGTGAATTATGAAATGAGGAGAATGTTTCGAAAAGTCGATTCATCTGTGTTCGCAGAAATTTTACGCCTCTCACCCCTTCAAAACCTATGCTTGCGAATTGACTGAACATTTTTATTTATTCATTTCTCCATATTGATAATTACACACTGTATGGAATGAGAAATCAATTTCCGGTGAATGTATATGAAATTTCCCATCGATTTAACTGAAAATTCCAAATTTCATGGCCTTTCTACTATCATTCTTCAACAAATTTCCGGTTGAATATAGAAAATCCCTAACGCATGATGTGTTAATTACTTCAAAACATTCATGTGAAGTTTCCCATAGAAATCTATTGCAGTATAATTTATGGAAACTTCATTCATTCAAGTTTCATTTTGATATTGAGAAAGAATAAAACCAAACCCAGATAGTTAGAATTCAGCTTTGCAGCAAGGTTATCAGGCAAGTTTGTGGCAACCCTAGTAAAAATAATCAAAGCAGTTGTCTTACACCTTCCCAGGCGCTTGCAGTGAAGCTAGTCACTAGAAAGGGCCTTGACATCAAATTCATCTCAATATCTTCAGCGTTCAGGAAGTTGGAATTATTTCTACTAGGGAAGGTTGAGGGAAGCTCCCTGATTCACTGGTGGAGGAAACTATTAGAAGAGAACCTATTATTCCCTTATTATTTCCTATTATTCTTGCCAGAGTCAAAAGTAATTGGAATTTAATGGCAAAATATGTGGAAAATCATTGAATCCTATTAATCACTTCATCACTCAACCTCCCTGTATGGAACATGAATTTTGTGGATTTGATGATGAATAATTTACACTGAGAGATACTCAATGTCAATTATTAATTACATCTATAGGAGCAAATATGTATCCAATGGTATCAAGAAATCATAAAAACATGAAGGTTCAATTTTGCAGTTCAATCTCGGATGAGAATCCATCATTTGGAATAATCGATAGACTGATAGGGACTCCAGCTCTTTTATAGTTCTTGGATTCATTATTTTTCTTGTGAATCATGAATTGTCGGAAGTGTCACCTCGTGAAGTGCGTTGATTTTATCATTGATATAAGGATTATAATTATCGTTGAGAACAATAGTATGGTAGAAATGGATAAAAACAACTGACACTTCCTTCCGTCGATTACAAGATGTCACTCGTTTATAATGCATGCAATAGAAAATGATTGTTTTCAGGATGATGAAAGGGCCTAGGTACCTCCTGAATCATTGATCCTTAAGGACACTCGAGCATCAGGGAAGGCGGGTGAAATTTTGCGCCAATTTTGTTCCTAAATTACTTGATAAATTGGAATTAAAATCGATAATGATCAAGTACATACGTGAGATTGGACTCTGAATACGGATTTAGATTTCTTCAAGGTTTGCAGATATGGAGAAATGAAATTACAAGAAATTGTTGACAGTTGTAGGATATTACTTTGAAAATCCTTTTATAAAGACTGAAACTTCATATTGAGAGTTTAATCCTAGTCGCGGATTATATTATTATTCCCTAAAAATTTCCTTTGGATGCTTGAGTGTCCTCAAAGATCGGTCCTTATCGCAGTATAAGACTGCAAAAGTCACTTTGTATTTCATGGAGTGACACGAGATATTTGGGAAAATGTTTTATATCTCTGACTCGTAAGAGATAATAGGAATTCATCATCAAGTCCCTTTCATTGAAGAGCATTCAGATATTTTTATAATCACATCTACCAACCATTTGCGGAATTCGAGACAAACTTTGGTTTCATTTTTATATTGCTTACAGGATTACAGGATTGATTACTTCAAACGAAATTGGTTCTGCAGGGTATCATTTTTCTTCTTCCTCCTTTCTCCCGTATCCAATACGTCTCTTGTGAGAAACACCTAACCTCTTCATCGACATGACAAATTTATATGGACACACTGGACAGATAATATCAATTTCGTAGAGAATGGTGTTCCAATTCAACTATGGAAAAAGTTTTACACGACATTGAACATCGAGAATCATGAATGACATGGACACACATTTTTTTATCGTATATATTTGGAAATATCAATACTGACTCGATAAACGCGAATCAAGCTGAAAGGATATGAGAAAAAAGCCACAGATAATATCCTTATCAAGGAAATGTAATCTTTTTGTCGTTTACGACTCCGATTGTGTCAATTTTTTTCACGCACATTGATCAAACTTCTAAAAGCATTCAAAATTGATGGGTAAACATAGCCATATATCAGCTATTGTCAGGTTGATTCATTCCCAAATTGTTATTTCAAACGAAAATAATGTTTTCCATGAATTTTCAGGTTTCTTTTTGTAGATTTCGTTTCATTCAGGATCATCTTCTTGTTGTTGAGATGTCTTATCTGAGTAAATTATTAATCAACTTCATTGATGATCTAATGAATTTTCGTAGTGAATATTACGCTTGTTCACAGGACATAATTGATTCACTCAAGGTATTTTGCACATGCAGTGTACTGTGTGTGGTTACCAGACAACACAAGACATATGAGATACAACAAGGGAATGTATGAAGTTCTCCTGTCACTGTTCATGACATCTATCTTACGTCTTGAAGCTGTTTGCAGACACTAATTGGCGTGAACAATATACAAAATCAACATTCATTCAGATGAAGATTGTTCATTTGACGTATCTTCTATGACAATTATTACACATTTGATTGAATTTCACATGAGATTATCTTTTGTGGATACCAATATACATGCTACATGCACGGGAGAAACGAAACAGACACGACCGGCTCGCGTTATGAAAACAAAAGAAGCCTAGCATCACTGGTTACTGCATAGATATGGATCAATCTTCACAACAAACAATACTGCGAAGACTTAATTGATTCATGTCTATACATTAACCAGTAGCGTTGAAATTATTTTTTCCTCATAACACGAGCCAGCCCAAGCGGCACACGGATGTTCTGGATGTGGTATGAACATGCTTGGAACATCCAAATGAGACTGTTTGGATAATCACCTCCTATGCCTGTCCATAGGATACCGTATGCATCCTCATTCCTCCTGGTACTGCTTAGGAGTCATGGCGGGAGAATACTCACTAATGTGTCGTTTTCTCCGTGTCTATTGATTTCATATTTGGCTTGGTAGAGACTATCTTGCTCACGGGTGATGCTGGACAGAAAAAAGTTTGTCTCGATTCAACACTCCTGATCTCATATCTCAAATAACAGAGGGACTTCTCAAATATGCTGTAATTATTCAGTGAATGTAAGAAGAATGTGCAAATGAGACTATTTTGGATAAATCCTCCAAGATATTTTATAACAGTGCACAGCACATAATTATTCGAAACAGTCTCAATTGAGGCGTTAGCTATAATAAGGGCACATACCGCTATGTGCCCTTTTTGCAGAGAACGTTGAAAATCAACCACTATTCCTTTCTGAACATACCCTGAAAATTTGGTTTCGATATCTTGTGTCTTGGGGTTGGTATACCTGTTTTTGTTTCGATAAGTCTGTTTGATTTCTGTGTTGCGCTCGTCAAGCTGCCACACTTGACAATTTCAGTTTGTTCACTGATGGTTTGTCAACAAGTTCATAGATGAAGAGAGCGTAGCTTGGATAGAAATGCTTTTTGAAGAAATGACTGTGAAAGAAACATCTTGTGAAACCGTGGAAGAGATTAGTGATGAAGAGTCTGACGATATCTACAAGGCTAAAAGCTTTAATGAATATAAATACTTTTTCTTCTTGAATTATATCAAATATGTGCAATTTTTCGATACTAATTCATCAATGTTGATTAAAATATCTTTTGTTAGTGTAATAATGAGTTTTCACTTTGATAACTTCACACTTACCCTAATAAAATTATCGTTAGCTGTAAGAAGGGCACATAACGTATTTTAGAAAAATTGTATTATTTAACCTTTAATGACACTTTTCACGTCATTTTACGGTCGAATCTTAAACAAAAAGGATGAATCTGGTTGGTTTGAACATTTCAGAATCTTGAAACAATGCTTAACACGTTTTAATTATATTCTAAAACTTCAACTGCTGTTTCTGAAATTTGAGTTTTTAGCTATGTGCCCTTCTTATAGCTACTGCCTCAATTGAAGATTCTGAGCATGTTCGCAGGACTTTCCAAACACGTCCTTAGCATTTTCAAACTCTTGCATTGCTTGGATAATGTTACTGTATTTCCAATTTGAATTGTTCGGGTATATCGAGTTTCAGGAATACATTTTTTCCTATGTTGGTAACAGAAATATGTGCCAAATTCCACGTCATAAATGTCATTGGTGTATGTTGCTGGAGTTTGAATCGTTTATTGAAACGAATTAGTAATTGAGTAACATACACTGAAAAAAATGTGTGGTTATGGTAATGATCTGAAGTATATGGTTATGATAGATAGTTGCAGTAGCGATACGCGGATCGTTATGAGAACAATCTAGATTGTTTCATACTAATCTAGATCGTTCTTGGAACGATCTATTCAGTTTGTGGTAGCAATACCGATATCCCTATGCTTTAGATATAGCTATAACAGCTAAATAGTGATGTCATGACAGCAATACTTTCTCTTCAGTGTAATATTGACCTACTAAAGACAAAAATCTTGCAGTTCATTCTTCAGGAGACGTTTCCAGTTCCAAGGATTTTATTTCGGAAGAGAAATGATGATGATTAATCAGATTTCGTGAGTTTGGATTTTCTTTTTGTTTCTATAAGCGACTCGAACTTGGAGAACATATTCCTGTGTGGGAATTAATTCTTGGCGCCAGTTAGGGCCGAACTAGGCGTCCTTACTTTATTCCAGGCCCTGTTTTGGTTACCTTTATAGGGCCTAGTCAGGATTGTCACCCTCTCATTTCCAGGGCCTGTACTGTATTCCTAACTTGGGCCTATGTAGGACACCCATGATGGGGCCAATGCAGGCTCTGGAACTAGGGCCTTTGAATGTGTAATAAATTTTTGCATAGATTATCAAATTAGATGAATATCGCAAGGAGAGAATAAAATTCCCACCCGGGTAGAAATGATTTATGACATTCCCCAGTTCTATTCAGGGCCTGGTCAGGGCCTGGTCAGATTTGATCATTTGATATATTAAAATGATCATTTTGATTGTTTCTTAATGAATCAAGTACCTTTCAGTTCACACAACGTTCCTTTTTTTATTGTTATGTCTACGAGTATAAGGTATTAATTATCATTATGATTTTCCATCAATTCATTGATTATACAATTTTTATCTCATTGAATTTATTCAGTGAAACCGAAACTATTGACTTTTATCTAATATCAAATGGAAAATTTCTTGCATTTCATTCCTGTGCTCGATCAAAACGACAGGAATTTGGCTATAAAAATGGATCTATGTAAAGACTTCGAATTGTAAATAGTTTAAAACTCTAGTTGAATAAAGAGGTTTTATATTGCTGTTTTCAACCAAGGTTGGGTGCGCCTAACTTTTCAAAACAAGGGGAATATTGGTAATAGAGGTCGGCCCTACCAGGGTTGTGTACAGGTGTGCTTAAATTCAAATCTTTGGGGGAATATGGAAAGCCTAGCAAGGCCGTATACGGGCTGTAGCAGGGTGCGCCTGAATTAAAATCTTTGGGAGAATACGGGAAACACAGCAAGGCCCTATACGGGCTTTAGTAGGGTGCGCCTAAATTTTTCAAACAGGGGGAAACATTGGGAATGCATCTTGGCCCCACGTGGGCCTTGTATGGGTGGCCCTGAGTTAGAAAAATCAGGCCAAATATCAGAAACCCGACTAGGCCCCTTAGTGGTCAAGGCTAGGCCATCCTAAGTTTGGATACCCGATTTAAGCCCATACAGGGCCTATATTCAATACAGGACGCCCGGACAAATTTCCACACGGGTTGTTTCGATTCAAATTCGGGCTTGAAATTCCTTTAAAGGACTAGTGCCGGTTTCAAGACTAAAAAACGACCCATATTTGAACTTTTTGTTTCTTGTTTCTTTTATTACAGAACTTCATACAACCCTGGTGAAAACGAAGTGTAACAAAATACATTTGCGATGCATTCCACGGCGCCAAACACCACTCCGGGTACATTCGGATGAACCTCGCATTGCACTGTAACTACAGTGTAACACTTTGATTTCACCAGGGAAGCGTTTGCCTTCAATTTGTACATCTTCTGGGAGTGTATACACATTTCTTTGCCTTTCTTTTATCAATCATTATTTACTACAAGGTGCCAAGGTACTAAAGTCGAGTCCTCGAAAATGAGACCCTCACACTGCGCTGAGATAATCTCAAAACTGGCATGTCTCAAACAGAAATTTGAAGAAGCATTTCAAAGAGGAAGGTAGTTTACATCGTAATTCACCACCTATTTATGAAAAATTGCAAAAAAAAAACAAAATGATGGTTCTGTGAAAAAAGTGATGTAAAAAACACGTATTTTTCCACTTTTTTTCCCTTTGCCAAATTTTTTTTCACCAATTTTTCTACAATTTTCTGGTGAATCACGGTAGAGGAAATCAAAATAAACAAATGCACCGAGAATAAAACAAATCTATCTAGTGGTTACGGAGAATAAATCAGCGCAGTTTGAAAAAATGCTATTTTTAGTGAAACGCGTTTGAAGTTTTTTTACGATAAATTTTAAGAACATTTGAAGTACTGAAACTCTCCAAGGATGGGCATTTTTGTACTCCCGGAGTATTTTCAGTGAGGAATACTCCTTGTTGACCCCATCTGACAACATATTTTACACAAGACAAGAAAGTACCCACTGAAAGTACTCTAAGAGTAGGAAAATACTTCCGGCTGCCCATCCCTGCAACTCTCTTATTTTTTCGAATTCCATTATAAAATTCTAGGAGTTGATTTTTGAAGGTATAAGGTTACATGAAATGTTATGAAAAAAATGAATTTCTTCAAAATTCTAACCGGTACTAGTCCCTTGAACTCGAATAATAATTTTCAATTCACAACTTTTTCCTGTGTGCCTGTAAATGAAAACTTCAATACTTTTAGATCAAATTACTCAATGGAATCATGAATTCGTCCTATTGATTTTTCCACCGTGAATAATAATTTCTCAGACAGAATATTGATTTGCTGAAGAGACATTCAATTCGTGAAGTACCAAGTTCTTTTTATTGAATCATTCCCCTACAACGATGATTATTCATCAATATAATTTTGAAGACTCTTCATCAAGAACAATAATCTCAGTATTTTAATTGTGCAGTTTTCACGATTTTTCGAAACAAGAGAGATACACCCTGGAGATGGAAGAATTTTCAAACGACATATGTATATATTTGTGGAATATAGGTTCCAGTGAGATCAACTTCACATCATTTTTAGAAACAAATGACTTGGACTACTTTTCTGAAGAGTAGCAGTACATACGTCGACTCTTCCATAAATATTCCCTCCTTTTCGTGTACATTTTACCCACAATCATGCATGTATTTTTCTGCATGACGCACTGAAATGTTCAGTTCTTTTTCAATTTCTGTTACTTGCAACCCTACAATACTAATACGCCATAAAAATCATGAGTAGTGTGCTTTGGTACCGTGATATTATACAATGCGGTGACGCAGAAACCTTTTCTGCTCGTGACTTTCTCTAATGGACGGAAACAATATGCTACTTGCACTGTCAGGAATTCCTACAAGAATTTCCATGCAATTTACTGGCAGAAGTTTTTCAGAAGCGCGTATAAATACAATTTCCAATACATTGCTCGAGGATTTATCAGATTTTTAGCGATACCCTGTCAACGTAGTGACGAGGAATGTCTCACTCGCGAAAATGACAAATATTGAACTTCGACAATTGAATCTTTCATTATTTTCAAATCTGTTTGTTGGAAACGACCAACATGATTGATGCGATTTGACTCGTGAATACTTCTGCTCTTTGATTTGTCATAATATTGCAGATGCACTGGAATGAGTCCAGCTGATGGACGGAGAAGAGTAGCTACACCGAAAAAAATAATTAGTTACCCTCACTCCAAATCAGTTCTAGCAACTATAGATACAGTCGTTGATATTTGGATAACTAAAACGGGTGTTGGCTCAACTGAATTTAAATTTAATTTCTCTGACTTTAGTTGCTGTTACTAATTTGAAATTTCCTTTACTACAGCTTTTATTACCGTCTTCTATTCTTTTATCACTCGGAACTAATTTCCACAACTAACTTCAGTTCATTCGGTCAAATGAATGTTTTTTTTCGGTGTAGAAGGTGATCTGAAGTCCCCGGGTTCAAGAATTTTGAGGACAAACTTGGATCATATAGATGTTTTGAAAAAATGAATATGATTCTCTCACATTGTACGATATAATAATTTTGAGTAAACGCTCGACTAAATGACATCACAAAATAAATCTGTAATAAACGTACTAGCGGATACCCTAGTAGAAATTTTGTATGGGGAAATACCAGGGCCTGACGAAGCATACCTGATTTCCTATCAGGTCCTCATCAGGTTTCGTTACGGTTTTCCCTATTTCGCTCGATTTTATGTAGATCTCACCCGAACCCTATTGTACCCCTGCGTTACAACCCCATTTGAATCCTATCAGGGGAATCAGATGTGTTCTTTGTAAGGGCCTCATAGGATTTTCCTTATCCACGATTTTTCCGGATTCTGACCTGATAAGGACCTTATTCAAAATAGGGAATGCCTGATAGAATTCCTACTAGGGTAAGGTCATCCATAATTTTATGTTTCCTCCGCTTATTTAGCGAGCAAAAAGTCTTTTACAACGGAAGTATTCCTCGAGCACAAATGTCATCAGTATCGCTTATTCCTCCAACCAAATAATGTTGTCATCCATGTCAGTGAATCATAAACTTCTTTCATGTTTGTCGACCATCGTATGCACAGTATACAAGATATGTCTACATGTGTTTCGCGGATATTGAACACGGACTCGAACCAATCAATAAGTTTCTAAAATGAATGTTATCATACGATGAATGCTCTCAACTCAGATATTCGTGCGGACAGAATATTCAGAAGAATTATAAAACAAAACTTCCACCCCCAGAGATTTTTCGAGGAATCATCTTTTATTCCAAGTATTCCATTGATATAAAATTTACCAAGTTGACGTTGTCAATCCTCCCTCCCTATTGGCACACATGACCTCGCGGGTGTTTGATCAAAATTTGATCAAATTTTCTCCAAATTTTCTCGAAGTTCAATCAAGATTTGATAAAATTTTGCACAAAAGTTTGCTGCAAATCTGCGGACTCAGTGAGCACCGTAATGTTTTGCATCGTCTGTGCCTTCAGGGCTGTTTCTATTTTTCATTACTCTCACAAATTGTTTTCCTATATATTCATTCGACTGCTCGATATTTTCAGATTGAATTTATATATAATCAACAAATTAATTATTCCGCAATAAAAAACAAAAATCATATTTTATAAACGAATATCTCACGTTTCTAATCAGAATGCCATGTTCGTCGATTATATTCATCTCTACGATCATCAATCCAAAATTTCACACCTCATCAAGATACGACGTAACGAAGAGAGAATGGGAGAGTAAAGAAATGCTCACACATATGGAGAACGATGATGAAGCCAGTCGACTGACTGCACAATGTCAGCGATTGTTCTTGCTACGATCCACAGTATCGATATATGAAAAGCCTTCTTTGGCACAGCTATCAGTCGCATTAGGGAAATGAACTGCTTCTTTCTTATGATTCGAACAATCCAGAGAGTGAAGTAACAAAAAAGATATGTGGAAGTGGGAGAATTAGAGATGGAAATGACAAAAGAACTCACCGCTACGGAATCAATACGGTTTTTTATAGTTCTAGGAAGAACATTCCTGATTGTTTTATGTTCCGATACTTCGTTAATTACGAAAAGTTTGGAATCACATCATATCAAGTTCTTGAAAGTTATCCACGGTATAATTCGAACTTTATTAATATAATTATCCTGTTCATTGTTTTCGTTCTTCAATAATGAATATGTATTTTATCGATGACTATTGTTTTACGTTGCGTCAGTATTGGTTTAATAGTTTTAAAGCAATTATCAGCATGAATTCAACGCACAACACAATCATGGGTTTACTAATCTTATATCCCAGGGGAGAATGATTATGACAGGAAATTAAGAACACCATTTCGAAGTGGAAAGTGTATTCTTCACAAAATATACAAAATAGTGTAAATTCTTGAATGTCCACGTGTGTATGGGGAGTTTTCTGCAACTCAATTTTTATAGCGAGCTATTGTGAGAGAGTGAAGTGAATTCAACTACTTCTCCCTACACTGTAAAAAAGGTTCACCGGAAAATTCCAGTAAATGTACTGGAAGTTATTAACCTGTGCATGTACCGGAAAATTTCAGCACATTTGTACTGCAAAAATTCAGTACAAATGTTATGGAATTTCAGCATCAGAACTGGAAATTTGCTGAGCCCCAGTACTGGAATTTTTCAGTACACGAACTGGACTTTTCCAGGACATGTACTGGAAAATTAATGCTGAAAATATCCATGAAAATTGAAAAAAAATTGCTCACGCAAAGTGATTTTGCAGGGTCCTTGTGTTCCAAGATGATTGAGAAACTTTTGATCGTTCATTTGGATGGACAGAAACTCATGTCTACCTAACAGGATTTGAACCCACACTTTTCTACCTGCCTACCAACTGAAACCTAAGACCTAACCGATGAGCTATAGCGCGACATGTTGGAAGGCCAGCTTGGGTTACTACATATGCTTCATATCTAGAACACAAGAGGATAAGTCTTGGAAAAACCTCATATATCAATTTCATTGGCTACAATTACAATTATTATTCAAAATCTCAATCAGGAAATTTTTAATATAAAGACTTGAAATTTTTCCTGCCAGAAATGACGAAGTCCAATAGAAGTGGAAAATTTCAGTGCAACAGTGATTAAATTCCGTTGCATAGCAACTGGAAAATTCCATCACACGACCTGAAAATTGCAGTTCAAAACCTGTATAATTCAATTGCATAGTAACTGGAAAATTCCATCACAAAACCTGAGAATTGCAGTTAAAAACCTGTATAATTCCAGTATACCAACGATTAGGTGTTTTTTTCTAAATTCCAAATTTTTTCTCAAGTCCTTTTTGAGGGAATATTTTTTTTTGGTGCACAAGAACTATAAAATTGTAGTACGAGCCGGTAAAATTTTCGCGAAATCATGGCAAAATTTCAGTACATCATCTCAAACTTGAAAATTCCAGTACAATGACTGAATTTTCAGTTATGCTTGGTAAATTTTCAGTAACGTAACAACAAAATCTCTGTACATGTACTGGAATATCCATATTCCAGTACTAGCACTGGAAATTTCCAGTCCAGTTGCACAGTAAATTTCCAGTTTTTTTTTACAGTGTACTTCTACAGTTGTGATATCCTGGAAGAATTTAATTATCAAATTCTCCAAAAAATCATTCACAGGCAATGAAATTCAAATAAGAACAAGTAATCTCATTTCATACTACACGGAATAGAAATCTCATGTAAACTCTCCATTGGTTGGCTGATTGAATTCAACATAAATGCTTATATTTATTGCATAAATGCAATTGGAGTCAAATTTACATTGGAACCAATGTTATATAGTATTTACTCTGTTACCGAAGTAAATGGGAGTAGTGTTGCTGTGAAGTAACTATGATGACAATGTAAATTCAGCAGGACTGTGTATATAGTATATTTTACATAAGATCCACCCTGTAATCGTTATCTCACTTTTGATGTAATTTTTTTTCCGTGTAATGACAATCAACATGGGAGGTTGAAAAACCAGAAGCATTTCACGCATGATGTGTACAATTTGTTCATTTTCTCTCTTTAATTTTGCTGCGAACAATAAGATTGCCCAACATATATGAAAAGCTTCATCTCTGTACAACGGCGCATAAAGAAAACGAAATGGTTAACCAAACTGGATTTCAACGCAAGGGTAGTAGTGGTAGTGGTAGTGGAGTCTTCAGAGTCAACGTGGACCAGACCGAGCAATGAAACTCAATGGAATTCACACTGAAATGAGACTTTACCGCTTTGTTCCCTTTATTCAATTCTCCCCCCTCTCCGACCCTATGCGATCTCTTCTCCTCAAATGTCGCTGGCATAGTTGTGACACAGAAAACAAGAGGAGAAGTGTGAATTTCTCTGTCAAGAAGGAGGAAAGTTTCATTCTGTTCCACAAAATAGAACGTTTACATCTCGTCGCTTGCACAAGCAGTACCTTTACTTTTATATCCTTTGCTTCTTGTTAGTTTTATCCGCCATGTTAACTTTTTGTGCTGTTTGGACAAAGCTTGGTAGTACATTCAAAAGTTGCTTTGCTTCCACTTTTATTTCAAGATTGATTGATAAATGGTGAGATTTTTGGGGGTATGAGAATAATTTTCACAAGTTTGTGAAAGTTTTTTGTCAATTTAGAGCATAATCGGAGTATCCAATTCATGAACACAAACGATAACAAAAACATGTTAAATTGAACGTTGTTCATTCATATGATTATATTGTTCACTTATATATCAGAACTGCGGGAATAAATGGGAACAAAGAATTTTTGAAGCATCAAACTGGAAAGTAAATTTCCAAATTCATCTCGCACACATGAAAAAATCCAGTTGATACTTTCTCGGTTGCTGATGACACAAATTGTAACTCCTTTTATTTTTGTTTCTATGTTTTCGGAAGACTCTTAATCGCTGATTTAGTTCTCAAGTTCGATGTTCCCAATCTGCTCAATGAACGTTCTCTCAAAAACTTATCTTAATGGCGATTATCCCTGCAAATTCGCGTTCGTGATGAGCAGCCATTCCAATATCATGATTTTTTTAATTTTCTTCTTCTAACTTATTGTTCGTTAATATGTTTGGAATAGAAAGATTCTACATAAAAATAGGAAAATTATATTTTTTAATGAGAAGAATTCTCAGTTACTCGTTTAAAATATTCACTTTTTTTATCATAAATATAACAGAAAACCCTATGAAATTTGATTTAAGTGAGAGAACAATTTTTCTGACTGTACGCAACGTGATATTTCAAATCCTACATATTTTTTTTTAAAGAGTAAAATGATCTTACAACAATTGTTTGTCTTTACACGTACTCACCGTTGCATCTACTTTTTTGTTACTTTTAATAAAAAATGAACATATTTGCCATAAAAAGCTGTCATTTTCTACTCTGATTAAAAACTTGTCTACTTGAAGAAAATTAACGAAAAAGTTGTAAAAAATGTCAAAAATCCACAAATCAAGAGTTTCAAATAGTTGCATATTCAGACTCTTCATTTCCCGGGAATTTTTTCTCTATGTACAGAATATCTGCACAAAGTCGGAACAAGATCGGCGGAAGTTGCCTGGTAAAAATAACTCAATTTTGTGAAATGACCCATATAATTCATATTGATTAATTATCACAGATCACAATTTATATTCATCAATTTATATATACTCTATCTTCAGATTCATTTATTTGATTTTCATATTGTTTTGATATTCATTTCCATTATTTACATTTAAATGGATTTTACTTATTCAAGAAATGTATTTTCCCTCTCATTTTCATTTTCATCTATTCATTTTCATCAATATAATATAAAATGGTATTCAACTTAGGTATGAAGTATATTGGATTATATATGAATTATTCATAATTTTGAAAATTTTGGTTCAGAGTGGTGATACTATTTCGTGAGATCATCCATTGAAACTTTTGTTACGACAGGTGATATCGTACAGTTGATTCTGTCTATTTGTTTATCGGCTCTGAGCAGACCAATCGTAACAATCGAATGTTTAATGCCTTCGTTCTTACAATAAATTTGAAATTCCTCGGGGGGAAATGTAATTCCCCAATCAGATATAATGTGCGCTGAATTACCAAACGTTCTCTCGCGAGCTTCCAAATCCGAAATGACTTTCCCCGAGATGGTCAATACGAAAACTATCTAAAGGCAAACTTACACTGACAGAAAAAAAATTTCAACCCAAGAAAATATTGGATTGACCGAGTCTAATCCGATATTTTTTCGAGTCCAGAAAACTTTCTTCAAAACGAGGAAATATTGACTCAGTTTGAAACTATATAGCGTAATATGGCGAAAATTTTCTCACTCCAAGTACACATCTTCTTGAGATGAGAAAGAAAGTATTCTCAAAGGAGGAAAATATGTTCTTAGGAGATCTCATCTTTTTGTCTTGCAGATCTCAAATTCATAATAAAGAAAATTCAGGTTCTTCACAGATATAACGCGTTCTTTGACTTTCAATTGGTATCGTTATTGTTGGGAAAATTTTACAAATTTGAATACTCCAATTATAGTTCATTTCTCGGTACTTTTTCCATCTCAGAGAAATCAAGAGGTACTGAATATAGGGATGTGTGGATATACAATGCCCTTATTTTCAGATCAATGGAAGACTTGAGGCATTGAAATTTTTCCCACATCGCTATCACAAACCGCGATACTAATTGAAGGTGTGTATCAGACATTGAATTCGGTTTAATAAACGATTCAAACTTTGAGGGTATGGAATTTGGCTTGAACATTCAACAAATCGAGAAAACTGTAATTCCAAACAGGTTCTTGGTAATCTTGTATACGAGAGACTGTTCCGAACTGTTAATTTTACCAGGCAAAAATGTTTGTACATGATGGCAGGTTCTACACAATAGAGATTTACAACCTGCAGGTTTTAACTCGAGTTGGGATTTTTTTGTAAATCAAACTAGTAGGGGAGCATGGGTGACAGTGGATCACTTTTTTTTCCATGTTCTATAACTTTAAAAGTTCATATACATATACAATATTCCCTCGCCCACCAAATGGAGAAGCAATATTGTTAATTCGTGTAAACGAAATACCAAGTTTTTGTCATATTCTGGAATTCTATAATTTGATCCACTGTACCCCATATCTGGATTACAGTGGATAATTTCATGGATCAAACTCTCAGAACCTTGGAATTTTTCATTTTCAATTTTGCAGCAGTTCTGATTTTCAATCCATCTTTGTTTACAAGATTCACAACAACCTACATCATTAATTCATTCGGGTTTCCGAACACAGTTTCCAGGCATCATACATTGTGACGGAGAGATGAAATATAATTCAAAACGGTTCAACCAATCAGGCTTATATTATTTAGTAAGCATTTGCTTATTGCACAAATTAGAACACGACCCAATGGTATAAAATAGTCACTGATCCACTGTACCCCACTCGTACACTTATATATTAAAATTTATTTGTGAACAAATGATCAATCCGTGAATAAAAATGACTTTCAAACCCTCACTTCAGATGTTCATGAGCAAGTAAAGATGTAGACCTGAGTCAGTTCGCATACATTCTCATAAAAACAAGACATATCAAATTCTTCGTAAATATAAAAACCAGACCCACATGTTATCAGTAGTAATTGTACACTGAACACACGTTATGACACCTTGCAGTCCAGCAGCATTCCAAGATGAGATTGAAAAAGAGTGCCTAAAAAGTGATACTATTAACGTGTACAGTCGTTTTATGAACGGAATACGTGCGTGACCCATGCTCCCCTAGTATGTTCCCTATGCATTACCGCTTTTCTTATCCTGATGGTTTCTATCAACGCAATCAAATGTTTATTTCCCAGGCTCGTAATGCCAAGACTAACAATTGCACCACGATCAAGCTTAGTATGCCAAGCCTGGTTAGCCTAGCCTTGGCCAATGAGTGGCTCGCCATAACTGACTAAGCCTTGATAGAGTCTTGGACACCAATGATAGGACCAAGCATATTCTGTCGTTTTTGGTGTAATTTTCGTCAACCAAGTCTTGACCAATGCCTCGCCCGTCATAGCTAACGAAACCTTGATAGCGTCTTGAACATCAATGCTAGGACCAAGCATATTTTGCCGTGTTGAATTTCCAATTACTCAAATGTGAATGTTCAATCAAACTTTGACGCCAATGAAAAATCTATCCTACTCATTCAGCTCAAATAATGGTAACAATATCGATTGCAAGCATAGAACCAATATTGAATTTTAATATTGAACCAAGCTTGGATGCCAAGGATTGAACATTGTTATCATTCCAGACAATAATCAAGTTTGGTGCCAATGTTAGCAACCAAGCTAGGCTCGGTGTTGACTAGCATCGACTCAAGCTTGGCACCAAGCATGGTACGTTTGTCAAAGCATACCTGGGTTGTTCACTTTCGACAGAATATCAAGTTTATTACTTTGGTTGCAGGATTTTGCTTTAAAATCACCCGAGAGTTGAAATCATTCAAAAACACCTCTGATATATCGAGAATATTTTTTGCAACAGTTTCAGTCATGATATCCCGATCATTTTTGAATTCAAAATCAATCAACAACAAAAAATTCTTGAATTTATGTATAATCGTTATGATCAATATGCATTCGATGATGAATCGAGTAACATGTGTACAGGGTAATAGAAATGCAAACAACTTCATTTCCATGTATATTGAATTTAATATGCGTGTCTCCTATCATACACTGAATGCAGTTGGATTCATGAACACAATAAATATCCTTTCTTACTGATACACATCATATGCTCACGAAATCGATTCCTCCATCCCTCCTCAGTGGCTGAATGAATCGATTGGACTAGAGGACTATACTGAGAGAAAAAAAGAAGGAAATCACAATCCTTAATCATAATACCTGAAATATCTTTGAGAGGTGTGTAGGATTGACTGCGAGAGAGAATAAATAGATTGTACTCACGTGATTGATTATTGAACTTTTTGCACAAATTGATTCAGCATTTGTACTTCAAAACTGAAAACTTCTGTCATTTCATTTGGTGTCCTCACTAATTATTTTTCCAATACCCAATAATTCGGTAACAGAGTTTCCTTGCATGTTGCAGATTCCCCTGGGATGTGGAACTAGGTCGCCTTGTTGGTACTCCACCATATCCACTCGCGCTTTATGTGATAAACTACATCCATTGATTTTTTTTCTTCGAATCGCTGGTAAACATTTTGATTCTAAAGAACCATTTCACCAAATAACGGGTTGTACATGTTTTGAAATATTAGGCCCATTCGTGAACTATAATAATCGAATATTATCTAATGAAAAAGAAAAAGCGAGAGTGCATTTGAATCAGAGGGGAAAAAACTTCAATTCTCTGGCTTCGTCTTCCATGTGTCAAACAAATATCATGGAGGGAGGGACAGTTCGGAATTAAGATGATACAAAAGGCTTTGATGAGATGATTTCAAATATATCAACTGAGCGGGATTCGATTCCCTAGTTTAAAAAGTGTATTGAATCCCAGTTATTATTGAGGTATAATACAAACTTCGCAACGTTAAATAACCATTCACACTTGTTCAGGTCCGTTGAAACACATTGGAACCGATTGAATGAATCGGATTCAATGAGAACTTAATAAGTTCGAATGGTTATTTTCCGTTGCAAAGTTTGTGTCGAATCTCATCATTCAATGAGATCCAATAGACTTTTTTCACTGGGGTCGAGACAGAACAGACTACAGAAAATGAGCAGAACATAGAATAAAATAAAGAAAAAGAGAAATACATGTATTCATCCAAATTTTGCCAAAAAAAATTCAATTACGTTTCCTCTGAACTTTTCGAATTACGGGTGACGAGACAGTATGTTTCCGCTACCTTCGCTTCATTTCCCATGATGACACATTAAGCGTTGCGCACTTGACCTGATTAACAATCTATTGGAAAATATTGCCCGCGTACGTTGGAATGAAAACTGAGTCTGTTATCGGTGTACACGATAGTTCTCGTTGCTATTGTGATCATGCATTTATAATTGTATACTGGTCATACATAGGGGCAATATTTCAACTACTTCACATAATTTGAATAATTCATTGAAACACATTTATTCATATCTTCGTGCGCAGAGAATGAATTACTCAGAATTACGATCAGCAGATATTGACATTTTTTACATTCAGAACTGTTGATACACACAAAATACTGAATTATTTGAGAAGTCTACATTGGTACAAGAAGTTTTGAAGGATATTCTTTCTCCTCATTTTTTAACTTCAAGAGGCTTTCGAATGGTTTCTCAGCGCCGAGCCACACCTCGAAAAAGTTCTTATGACATTTACACAATATCCTCATCAGTTATGTCGGAACTTTTATGTTACGACAAATTTTACGTTACTGCAACAATATTGTTTTGCGATATTGATATTACATCAATGAATTGTGGGGTTGCAGCATTGTTGCAATATAACCTTATGTGGATTTTTCAAATTGATCTACAATCTCCCTCTTATCCTACATGTTATTAAAAAATGCCGTAACCTAGCTGTCAGATTTACGAACATTTTTATACACAACATTGACATGCTAGCAATATCTGAATGTCAATCCAAATGCCGATCACGTCCCAGTTAAATTCTTCCACGACATGTGTTGTACAGTTAACTTCGATTTCTACTGTAACTACATCACAGTAGATCGTGACATATATGTTCAGACCTATACCGATTCTCATCTTCTCCTCCAGTATTGACATCGGAGATTTATCGTGGTTAGTGGAGCAAATAATTGGCGGATGTGAGTTTATGAATACTGATTCTACTGGTAATATCTTATTAACAGCTACAATATTGTGATAACTGTAGTTCGATTGTGACTTCGTTCACGCCTCTTGAAAATCTGCTCATTTCTCTTTCTCTCCAAACTTTCCTGATTACAAATTCTGACGTTTCCAATACGTCCTCGCGAAGTTTTTAGAACGCCCTATAACGTCCTTTCCTCGTTTCATCGACGACCAAGTATATGTTTTCTGAATGTTTAAAAAACGTCCCTTCTGTCTGGATCGATAATATCGAAAATACTTCCCACTAAGGTGAATACAAAGAATTTGACACGTAAGAATTCTCCTTATTCAACCAGGTTTCCTGAACGGTAGTGTGAACAAAGATCAACAGTTGGATGTGCACCATTGCGTTTAGTTGAAAATTTTAAGAAGTTTTGTATTTCCACTTCGGTGAACAAACCTTCGTTTTCTTCGTAGAGCTATCTTTGTTGCATGGAGTTTTCTAAGTCTCATTCTCCTTTCCCTGCGAGCGAGTAATGGACGAGTCTCATGCTTTCTTGTCTCTGGAAAAGTAATCTATGAGTCTGATTCTTCTTTCCTCTTAAGAAAGTACCTATGTGTATTATTCTTTGTTCGTTTCCAAGGAACAATGTACAAACTGTTTATTTATTAAAAATTCTTCTCCTCAATCAACAAAGAAACTCGTACGTTGCTCTGAAAGATGTTTCTATGTAATATGGATGTTAATGAAATGTAACATTGATACAACAAGAATTACGTCGGACAATTTGAAAAAACGATGGGATGATAAAAGACAGCGATTTCTTGAGTGTTTTCTAGAAGTTGAAACTGAAATACAGATTGTTATTTGATGATTAGGCAACGTGGGCTCTCTTCATCAATTCTTCCTATATTGGAATATGAAGATTAAATCATAATCAATTCATCAATACATCTTTTTCAAGTTTTTTCTCATTTTATTCCAAATTTGACTGAGTAGATAGGAAATTTGAATGAAACTGGTATCAAAGTGAACACAAGATTGACTGGAAATATGGAAAACGGAATAGAAAAATGTTGATACGGAGAATATGACGATGAATTGTTTGAATCAAATATTCATACGGATTGGGAAAAAATATGAAGAATCATGGAGTAATCTTTCGAGGCAGACTAATGATTTTTCAATGTACCATTGTTATCGTTTTTCAAAAAGTATTGAATCCACCCTCGTGAAAAAATATTTCAATAGTGATTGTTCGAACACAATGATGCGCATTTGATAAAAGCTCGTATGAAAACAATTCCGGATACTCTCATATCTACATCGATCGAGACATACATGATTTCCTCTTCATTCGGATAACAAATCACAGTTAGAAAGACAGTCGCAAAATTACATAGCACAACGACAGACACGACACCCGTATTATCTCATGCGATACCTTGGTTACTTCAGTTCATTTTGTCGATTTGGATTCTGGTCTCGAACTGGAATGATCATTAAATTCGTTTCGATTTCATAGGTTCATTTCATAGTCCTTTTATTTTACTTGTAGGATCTCGAGAATTCACACAATGGATGTTCTTGATCAATAAAGGAGCAAGTTGGGTGGTGTAGAGACATGGGAAGTTAAATTTGAGTTGAAAAATGGATACTTGTATTTCAATAAAGGCTTTTGCATTTATATCTAAAGAACAATTCCATCATTTTCCCAAGATATCTCAGTAACAAAAATATATAAACCAAATTCAAAATTCGAATGTTGTTGTTTTGTTGTCCTTTTCTGTTGACTGGTGTGTACAGTATTTGTAAAGATCTGATAAACATCCAAATTTTTGAGGGTTTTCAAGTTGTATTCGGCTGATCATTGATTCAAAGATTGTTCACTACTTTTTTCTAGAATTTATTCCGTTTTACACTTCCACTTCATGTGCATAGGCATAATTGAATATGAAGAGTAAGAGAGTATATTCTAGAATTAATTTCAAATCTTGAAGGGAAGAATGGCACCTCCCAACCCCCTTTTTATCACTTCACCATCAATCCTTTTTACAGTTTTCATATCACAGTGGAAATAACAATTGTATTGATCATAGTGATCATCTTGAGTGAGATTGTTTTCTCGTTATATATAATGGTGAAGTCAATTTCGACCACCATTGTCGTACAGACAATCTCACCGACGTTACACAGTGGATATCTATACACTTCGTAACACGTTATACTTCCGATCTTCTTTTACGATGGGCAAAATACCAGAACAACCCGTGAACGTTGTACGATTTTGTATATAACCGTATTCAGGGAGCGAGAAATTGATACCCATCCTGGTGATTCGTAAATCACTAAGATGTGAAAAATACGTGAACAGGAAAAAGCAATTGAGCTTTCATGCATCGATAACTAGGACAAAAGATTCACTCACTCCCGATCCGTGAACAGTCAAACATTTGTGAGTTTCACACACAAAATTTGGAAGCAATTAACACACAGTTTTGTGTATTAAATTTACAACAGATTTCATGAGATCCAAACCAATGTTGGTATGAAAATCATTCCAAGATAATATAGTGTTTGACTTTCCATACAAATGTGGGAGATGCAATACAAAAATATGTGTGTTGATTGCTTCCAAACTTTTGTATTATAATTAACACGAATATTTTTTACAGTACAACACAGAAAAAATTTTCTACTCATTTTGAATATAATCATATGTCTGTTAGAAAGCAATGTTTGTTCTACTCACCTGCAAGAATATTCATATCAATTCTCTATCCCATTCAATATTCATACGATAGATTCAATTCCACATAGGAATTGGCGAGTCATGATTTCATACCATGATCACATAAATCATACGATCTATCTTGAATTCGTTCTTTACCAAGCAATTTTTTTCTCACAGCACGTGTTGGAAGTCATCAAATTTATTCTCACCTTTTTATACGGGTACAACATGAAGTGGCCAAGTGCGCTATTCGGATGAGATAAGAAAAGACTTTATTGAAGGAGACCATCAGGGTGAAAGATAAACTCTCTGTGCACGCGTACGTTGGTAAATCGCGTAAGAAACCTTATCGCAAGCTAGTAAAATCGCTGAATAAATAGAGTCGACTATTCTCAACCCTTTCTGTACTCTACATCCGTATACATTCGCACGAAACTGGGTGACAAAACTTATGGTATCCCATTTCTCCAAGAATGGTGAATATGAAACATAAAAAGATGATAACTTTGATAAATCATTTTGCAAACTCATTTCATGTGTAGGATGATTTAAGATAACTGTGATGATACGTCACAGGACTGCACTTTGATCAAATCTTCTTTGCACGGGAAAAAAGATTTTGTAATCATCACTTTTCAGTCTCGTTATTACATCCATACGCAATACCCGTGAAAAAACCGTTTAGGCCTGATCATGGACATTTTTTTGCAAAATTTCTCGTGCTCAACACTGACTATACGTGGTTAGGCCTGGCTACGCCTGATGATTCATTTTTTAGCTTCATCGTGATTGAAATGGCTTCAATTTTGTACCCACGTGGAAACCCGTGATCAAGTAACACGAACTGGTGGAAAAATACTGGAGCAACAGTTTTACTGAAACTTTTAAGGGTTACCTCCGAAACTGGGGACATATTTTCTAATTGTACTAGCATAATGTTCACATCGATTGAATGATGAATTACCCAGGAAAAAATCATTAGATCTATTCAGATCTTGGCACATCTGGTTAGATCTGAGTAGATCTCGTTAGATCTGAATTGAATATTGGATTAAATCTTAATGAGCAATTGGTGGTTCAATTGTCAGAAATTTTGGGATATCTGTCTGTATATGAATTTGATTTTGCACATATATTGTGACAAACACAAGCCAAAATCGCAGTTTTTCAGATCTTAATAGATCTGTTTAGATCTGACCAAAATTTAGATCTGGTCAGATTTGATCATTTTTTCCCGGGGTATTCCTTAATGATTTGGAATCGAAACACTGAATCTTGGGGTAAACTATACTAGTGGCATGACAGCAGCTACATCGTTTATGAAAAATTACGAGCAAATGCTTCGATTTGATCAAAATATCGCTCTGTGCAACACTCTCACTTAAATCAGAGAGCAATATTTTGAATAAATCGGAGCATTATTCTGTAGATTTTCATGAATGATTTGTTTGCTACCACGCCGCTAATATCCCCTTAATTTATCACCCAAGGTTAACGCATCCTTTGGAATGTTTCTTGTATGCGAGGCGGACGTCGACATTAGGGAGGAAGACGAATTTCTCGTTTCGCTATATGCCTTGTTGATATTTGTGAAACCATCGCTGTTAGACATCAACTAATGATGAATCTCTTCATGTATCAAAATTCATCATGTCTAGGATATATTACCTGCTCTATGAAATCCATTTCATTGATTAGTTCATCAAACATCTCAGAATCCATTCATTTATCATCAGGAGATGAAATGAGCGATAGAATCTTTGTTACAACATAGATTGAATGTTGAAGTAGGAAAATAAAAAATAACGTCTCTGAAGATGGATCCATAATAGGACCGATAATTTCAACATGTCTCACGTCAACTTTTTCATACACTGAGAGGAATAATTACTATCACCAATAACATATTGTGATGTTTTAAGAAATCCATTTCTTAAAAAATCTGTACTCTTGATGCGAGAAAATTTTCTTAGTACTGAGGATGTATTTCTTGAATTGGAACAATATTTTCTTGATCCAAGGGAATTCCACTTGAGCTTGCAACATATCAGCTGTGATCGAGAATATTTATTCTTAAAAATATTCAAGAATATGTTTTCTTAAGCATAGGATTTTGACTGGGTTTTGTGTATAATATTTTTTCTGTACACGTGATGATTATGCACATAATTTCTAGTACATCGTGAGCATTATTTTTATCACTGAATATCATCAAATCCCAGAATGAGTTGCACTGCTAGAAATTTCTGCATGAAGCTTCAATCACATGCGATGGAAGCAATTTCCACTCACGTGGTTGAAAAGGTTCTTGAAATTTCAATGACATTTGAATGAAAATTCAATCATCGAACTGTCCTATTGGGGGTAATATAATATAGCAAAAATTGAAAATTCAATGACACGTGATTGAATTCTTAGTTCAATCGCCAGAAATTGGAAATTTCATTTACCAGTGTACTTGAAAAATGAATGAAAATTCAAGAAATTTTTAACAGTGTGGTACAACTTTCGAATCACCCCAAAATCGATAATTGACATGTAAATTCCTTTTGTAGACGAGTAACGGATTCGTGAACGACACAACCTCAGTTCCACATCACAAAACCTTTCTCATTATGTACGTCAGGATCGAAACTTCGTCAATTTACTAATCAGCAATGCAAACTGATATAACCACGGAATTATCCGGTTTGGAAAGTTAGTATGAAATAACAATGCTTCTATTGAATCTATGATTCACAGTCATGGAATGAACTTTGTTACAAACTCTTCCTGACGAATGGGGATCAGAACAATTCATTATCAAAATACGGATGAGCAAGTGTGGGATATGATGTATCTAAACAACCCCCACTCGCACATTTTTCTCGAAAATTTTGATTCATTCAATGGAAATGATACAAATACTCATTCATTTCTCATCAATCCCAGTCAGAAAAATCTGAATCATGCCAATGTTGATAACAGGTGCAGGACAGTGCCAGTATTGGGTCTTCAACACTTGGCCAACACGTACGGAATCAGTACTGGATATATAGAAATACAGTACTATACCTGCACTGATATACCAGTACTGAGAGCTCAATGCCGGCCAGGTGCTGATCCAGTTCAGGCACTGCACTGATTGCGGATTATAGTATTAGTACTCAATCCCCAGTACAGAAAAGCCAGTCTTGGCCAGTACTGGTGCAGTACTGTGCCTGTTGTAATTTTCTGGTTGGGATATGGTATGGACTCACATGATTTATGTAAAGTTTGTATATAATAATTGATGATGGAGGGATACGATATTCGTGAACAGAATTTATATTAGTATGCAAGGAAGAAAATGAAGTGAAGTTAACGAAACCATTCTTGAATCAACGTGGAAGTAATGCATTTTTTCACCGAGAGAATACCCTTTTTGAAATTCTCAAGAATATAAATTCTTGATTCGCGTGAATATCACCGAGAATACGAGTTATAATAAGGACTCTGGAAAATAGGTCTACCCACAAAATACCTGTTGTAGTAGAAATAAAGTCCAATAATAGCTCTCGAGATGTAGAGCAAAGATCGAAGACAGAGAAATAAGACTATGAGCAACCGTATATGTGATGTATGCAAGGTATCCCAAAACAAACTCAGAACCTTTCAGAAAACAAACAATCTTTCCTTCCACCACTTTCCGATTTGGAGCTCAATTTTTGAGTTATACATGAAGAATGTTAACCATTCAGATGATAAGCACATCAGCTATTCCAATGATCGGAGAAAATAGGTATCTGAGAAACCTTTATGTGAGATACGCTTCAATTCTCTGTATCCAGAAGCATGTAACTTCAAGTTATCCATGTGAAGAACATAGGTGGTGAATTTATGGATTCTTCCTTCCGAAAGTCCTACTAAGTATCCAGTGCACGCTCCACATCAGATAGAACGCAGTCATAATAATGCATACACTCATAAATCATCAGGATCTATACTTCCAACAGAATAGATGAATAGTTTGTTCCAAAGGAGTAGAAGGAAAAAAGAGAATATGCGTATTATGAACGTGAAATAGAATAATCTTACAGTATTCTGAATATTCGAAATTGAACGGTGATTGCATGAATGATGTTTCTAGTATTTTCTTTCACAAGTTGAAAAAGAAGAAGAATCATAATTTTCCTGTTTATAGAAATAACCCAGCAAACACGACTGTTGGTGTTTCAAAGGGCCAATGACGGCTCTTTATTGGCATTGCAGGGCCATCAGCGGCCCATTGAAACGCCGTTGATGATTGTTTGTAGGGAAGTTATCAGAATCATCTCATCAACTCATTTTATTAATCTATAACAATGAAATCTTCCTTCACTGAGAAAAAGTACACTCACAGGAAGGATTCCTTGAAATGAGAAAATTTTTCTGTGAGTTTATGGTTCCTGTGACCATCTCAACGTATTTTAATTACAGCTAACCATAGTCAGAGTGAAAAATCATAGCTCTGACAACCATACGGGTGGTCACTCTGACTAACTGTGATATCAGCTGTGATTAAAATACGTTTATATGGTTACCGGAACCATACTTTTTTCTCAATGTTGAATAATCATTCACAATTTTTGTTTGTTTGTGACTCACGATTCTGAAAATCGTTTGAATAATTTACTCCAATCGAAATTACAATTTCATATACATAAGATTTTTCCTGACAGGATTTTATAGATGCGTTTGCTTATTTGCATGCACACAATCGTGTGAATCCACTCCGATGGTAGGCAGATGTTATATACGTACCGAATAATGCGAATGTGCTATAGAACGATAGTAACAGAGCCGATGCGCGGTGTACAAAGGTCGATTCAGTACAAAATACTCATGTGTTAGGGCAATGTGGAAACGCGAGACCGGATTTAATGGGCTTAGAACTTAACGAGAGCTGGTTAAGCGTAACACGAGACGCTTATAGACGTGTGAATCGTAAATGCTACCAACAGTAACGCGAATGCCTCGACTATGCGGCTTTGCTTCGTAAATTGATGCTATTAATTTTTTCAATGATGTCATTAACATCATAGAATAATAGCTTCCCAGGAACAATCTACGATATGATGTTATTAATAGTCTCTTAATGATAGTTGATAATGACGGGATACGCAACAACTTTTATGCGATGGGTCACAAAACACATCAGACGAAATGATAATTCCATCCATTACTCGAGTGACGTTATTGGATTGAAATATTAACAATCGATTAAAACCTGTAAGAAAATATCAATATTTCCGATATTATCAATCATTATAATCCCCTTTGATCATCAGATATAGAATATACATGCATGAACATGGAACGAAAATACTCTCCTCTCCCGATCATACCATATTACACTTGAGCCAATATGTATCTTGTTCCACATATGCCAACTTCAAATTGGTCATTGGCTGTTCATTTTTTTTTCTCAAGCTAGCTAATTGTTCCGAATGGAAGAATTCATTCCACTCGATCGTTTAATTACCAGTCTTGTTTTGCAATTTGTGTTTGCAGAAAAACAGAGTCGAGATATAAAGGTGAATATACACGTACATGCGCTTGCAAATAAATGCTCTTTCAAGTGCAACGATCGATAGACGATCAATGTAGATTCAACATCAGCAGACTGCTTTGAAACACAGTGAGACAGCCTTCGCTTTCAAACGTGTGTGCGTATATTCGAATAATTCAGGCTTAAATTATAGGATGCTGGTCCTTGATTCGAAGGTATCGGTGAGTAAGGTGGAGTCAGCAATCACAAATTGAAGTCATACATTCAACTCGAACGAATGGTCAAGCATTGAGTTTTCGTGTGTGGGAGTAGATGCATGTAAACGTATATACTGAGATACACACAACAGCATTGAAGCTCGTATTCGTGATACAGATTCATCTTCACGAATTCATCGATTTATACTTGTTTGCGTATAATTCTGAATAAATCCGGAATTATAGTTGGATAGATAGAATATTTTGATTATCACTCAATTGTCTGTAATTTGATTTTAATATATAATGCCATCAAGGGGAATTTGATAATTAAGAATTCTTCAGCATCCTTGTTCATGAGAAGGCACAACAAAGTATGATATATTGATCGTAAATCGTAACTTTCATTGTTAGGCAATTATTGTCTACTCTGTAAAACTGGAAGAGTGAAAAATCACGCGTTTTACTCCACTAAGTCTTAAAAGTGAGCCACTCCGCTTTGAGTGAAATTCTCACTCTGGAATTGGAGTGGCTGTGAGTTTCTAACCTCGAACCTTAGACTTTCACTCTAAAAGAATGAAAATTTCACTCAAAATTTCGACGAGCCCACTTCTAGCTGCTCAAAAGAGTGAAATCTTGCTCTAAAAATTTTAGAGTATCGCAAACCCAGTTTTCGTTTAAACGTCGAGCCGTAGGAAAAATTTAAAGAGTATGACACAGCGATACTCTATTCTTTCAGTGATTTCTGAAATATGAATGACGTTGTGGGCATTTGTTCCTCATGGATCAACTTGATAATGTATGGGGAATGTTTCTGCGCGATGATTGGGATGCTCCTACACAGCTATCGATCGACATTGTGGTCTAGGGCAGCTGACTTATTTGACAAATATCAACTACCTGACATCTCCCGGGATACGAACATCAACTGCTGTCAACGTTGTTCCTCCATAAGTTCCTCTGAGCTACCTAGACATTCTGTCACATTAACACGGCCATCATCACTCTAAACGCTGAACTTTCGTCATCAATATATCAACATTCCAAGGGAATTTATGATAGTTGCATTTATTTCAGAAAAAATTTCAGAGAATATCGATAATCGATTTTTCTAAGAGCATCAAAGTCACAGAATTCCAACGTTACATCTTTCAGAATTAAAGACATCAGAGATACATCTTTCAAACCTCTCTCATTTCTCTGATCCAAATTTTCCCAAGAATCTCATATAAAATTCAACCCAATAGATTCTTCGAAGTTAGAAATCTATTTTGTTCCAAGAAATTTTCGTTTAGAGTAGAGAAGCCTTCAACGTAGTTCTTATTGTTCCAAATGTACGAAGAAGACGAGGGGGAGAAGTAGATGTCTGCAATAGATATTCCGACAGAACTGAATTGAATGCTATAGCAGGAATGGTAAATATCCATGGAATTGCATTTTCGCGCCTTTCTTCGTACTCATTCCGCAGATGAGGTGGGATAATAAAAATATTGTTTACGATGAAATAAAACCTAGAACTCGCTACGTGCATTCCGTGTTCTATTCTCGCCAACTGCTCTCCTTCCACTTGATAAAACAAAGTAAATAAAAGGATACACAGGAGGGGAAAAAATTGGTCATCCACGAGGTTACGTAGAAAAAGGACGAGATGAATGTAAAATACCGAGTGAAATGAAACGGAATTGGGACGGTGTTAAGCGGAATGGAGACACAATGTGTATGCTTTTGAGGTGGAAAAAAGAGACAAAGCAATTAGGTCGGAGTATAAAACAAGTGAGAGTAAAATAGGATAAAAATGAAATAGGTGGCGGATAGTGATGAGGAAACAAGTAGAAAAAACAAAAGAGAAGCTGTCCAGTAACGACTTAAAATATCAGAACCTATTCAAAATCATATATCAAACTTGTCAAAGGCGGATAGTAGTGATCTGAATCGAATAGATAGAATATTAACATTTCTCTTTTAAATAACGGAAAATCACTATACAATTAGTACAAAAATATAGTATCGTTGTTCAATAAACAGCAATGTGTAGTTGCCATGGCTAGAATGTTAACTTTGAAGTACAACTCCAACGCTTGACATTTATTTCAGCGTTAATTATGGTACACGGGATATGTGTAAGTTGTTGATTACGAAATTCAACACAAATAATGAAAGCTTTCAACTTTGATCGATGAATTTTGCACCCGATATCCATTCCTAAAATTTCCCTTGTATATGCTGACGAGGGGTACATTCTGTCGTTTGGGGATAGAATATAAGTAAACAAGCAGAATTTGAAACTTCGAGGTCGTCAAAATACAGCGGACACACAGTGTATTGGCATATTTTTCATGATTTTTCGATTTAGCGAGATGTAAAATACATGTACTCACTGTTAACATTCCTCCCCTCATCTCTAATATTATATATTAGGTGTACAAATAAGTTTCCGCGGTTTGTCAAAAGATGGCCCCACCAGAAGGTTATGGAGAAATTGTCAGATGTAAAACGTAATATCCCAAGTTTAGTCATCTGGCAACACCATAACCTTAAAGTACTAGTGATTCCGTATCAGCATCACGTAATTTTTTTCGTGCAAAAATGTCAAGTTTTATTCCGAATAAGCATCATTTGCGGGAACTTTTGATTTACTTCTTTAATGTGAAAAAATCTGCAGCTGAGGCGCATCGATTGCTTCTAGAAGCATATGGTGAAGCTGCTTTAAGTGAGAGAAGTTGTCAGGAATGGTTTCAAAAGTTTAAGAACGGTGAGTTTGACGTTAAAGACAAAGAACGCAGTGGAAGGCCGAGAGTGTACGAAGACATGGAATTAGAAGTACTATTGGAGGAAGATTCGTCCCAAACGCAAAAAGAACTTGCACTTACTCTACAAGTGACTCAACAAGCAATTTCACATCGTTTAAAATCGTTAGGAATGATTCAAAACAAGGAAATTGGGTTCCATATGAACTAAAGCCGAGAGACGTTGAACGCCGATTATGCATGAGTGAAATGCTGCTTGCCAGGAATAAAAAAGAGTTTTTGCATCGTATAGTCACTGGTGACGAAAAATGGATTCACTACGATAATCCAAAGAAGAGAAAGTCATGGGTTAAGCCCGGCGAACCATCAACATCGACAGCTAAGCCGAATATTCATGAAAAAAACTCATGCTGTGTATTTGGTGGGATCAGCTTGGTGTCGTGTATTATGAATTGCTGAAACCAAGCGAAACCATTACTGGAGCTCTCTACCGAACACAATTGATGAGATTGAGTCGGGCACTTAAGGAAAAACGCGCCCATTACTACTCCAGACACGACGAAATTATTCTTTTACACGATAATGCTCGTCCACATGTTGCGGCGCCGGTAAAAACATACTTGGAAACACTCAACTGGCAAGTTTTACCCCACCCGCCGTATTCACCAGACTTAGCCCCTTCTGATTATCACCTGTTCCGGTCGATGGCACATGGTCTGTCTGAGCAGCGCTTCACATCATATGAAGACACCAAAAATTGGGTAGATTTGTGGGTAGCGTCAAAAGATGAAGAGTTTTTTCGACGGGGTATCCGAATGTTGCCAGAAAGATGGGGAAAAGTAGTGGCAAATGATGGAAAATACTTTGAATAAAACGTAATGTACTTTTCCTTTACAATAAATTCCTAATTTTTTATAAAAAACCGCGGAAACTTATTTGTACACCTAATATCATATGTAATGACTTTATAATAAGGCTGGAAAGGTTTTATTCATAAGACAATTATTATGTTGCTTCAAAATAATTCAAGACTCATTAAATTATATTATTTGCTGAAGGAATGAGATAGAGAAATTTATAAATTTCTCGCAGTTCCGTCACACTATTTCACCTCATTTCAGAATGCTTTGTTGAAGTACGATAATTATTAATGATATTTCACCATTATACTGGACCAAATCATGAATATATCTTGAGACTCGTGGATTCTCTTAAAACTCTCATGCCTTGCATAAATATTTTCTCTTCCTTCATCTCCTTCTTCGTCTACCTCTCAACAGCATTTCTCTTTCTCCCTCTCTCCCCTTCTCCTCCCTCATCTCTCTCTCTCTCTCTCATATCTTTTTCGCATTTATCTACTTTGCGTTCCCTCAATAATGTATAAACCGAATAACGCGGTGAATTAATTAAGTAGACAAATGAAAGCAAAACAAAGATCTATACCGCGGCAAGATAAGTCAACAATTGACACCGCTGTAAGGGAAATGGAATTTCAATTCATTCTCATTCAAGTTATATTGAACGCGAGAACGATTCCTCGTCGTAGCTTGTAAATAAAATGAAATGAAAAGAATGAGCCGGATCGAATCTCAAATTATCAATAATTAAACCTTTGGAATTGATGCAATTTCCGTCGTAAAATTCAGGAAGGTCGATGTTATTCTGCTTTCAAAGGTATGCACTAATTTTCATGTCAATTCAGCACCCTTCTTCAATGTAGGGAGAATTACGAAACTACACGGAAAAAAATGAACTGGTAATTTTATCAGAATTCCGGTTACTATATGGACAGCAAGGAATATCTGTGACTTTTACTGGAATTCTTGTTAAATTTACCGGAGCCCTTGTTGAATTTGCCGGAGACTTGATTCATTTAACTAGAATTCCGGTTAAAATGGCAGTAATTCTTGCTGTCCATATATGAACCGGAGTATTTTTTCCAGTGTATGGAATGCATTCATATTATCATTCTTCATGTCATTCATCAGTATCACAATTTTAGTATTGAAATTTTATTGAGTTCTGAATTCTGATTCATGTACCTCTATGCAACATTCCCGCGCAATTGATGTGAGCTCCTTTTCATCATTCTTGTACCTATATATTCCTATTCTGAGAATAGGTTTATCGAATTTGTTCTTTCACGTCTCATATTCCCTCAAAAGACTCTAATGATATAAATTAATACAATCAGAGTTTTGAATCTATTACACGGGGTTTATCAATTTCGAATGGAATTGTATTTTTCTCAACATTCCATCAAATACTTTTATAAATCACAGACACACCTTCCAAAATCTCGATTATTCCCTCCAAGGGTTCTCTCGGGTAGCGTGCTTGCTTTCACCAATCTAGAATTGCTCACGAAGATTCCTCCAAGCCGTAAAGTCTCAATAACATCGTTTTCCTCTCTTGGGCGTCGTATCACTAGGAAGTTATTGTCGGTATCTATATTCACCTCTCATCCACGATTCACATACGGAATCCATGTCTTTGAAAATCAGCTACGATATCGGACAGCGATCCTTCCTTGCCCTTATTCGCTGCATACTTATATATAGAAGTGTCTCCCTTCTTATCCATCTATTTAAGGTTATCGAAGGAATATTACTTTGTCGGACAAGAAGAGAATGGACGAGACCCGGATTCCGGGTTGACATGTATTGTCAGCGAGTTTTCCGTGTCTTGTCAGCGTTTCAAAACAATCGAAAATTTTTATCTTATAAAATGAAATCATAAGAACCATGGAATCGTCTTTGTAAACAAGTTTCAACGTTACTATGTGGATCGATGCTTTGTTTATTCTTTTCGGCATTTAACGTGTCACAAAAACACACTATGCTGCTAAGAACTGTAACTTTTTTCGGTATAGATAAGTTTCGAACTATAATATCTGTCTGAAACTCATGTGAGAGATATGTTCAGAATGTCTTACGTTCACCAAAACTTATCTTGAGGATATTTTGTAGATTCAAGACGCGCTGAAAATATTCTCCACCTAAGGCTTGGACGGAAATAAGACTGGAATTCATATAAAAGTATTGTGTGACCCATCCAAAACACGCCGAAAGGAGAACTCAGAACAATTTTCATTAGAATTCCAGTTCTACAACTCATTATCAACTTTTCCTGAGTTCTTTCAGCGGTGTGGAAGACTGGAAAGATAGCAAAAACACGGTTGGAACATCGCAAGTGGAGAGATCCTCGAATTTAGAAAATTATTTACCAATTATTTATGCCATATTATTAGCCAATTTTGAGCTATTCGCGATGTTTCAACAGCCCCCCTGTTCCCACCGTATCCTGTCCCCCAAAAAGTTAGGTCTAAAGGTGAACATTCAGTTCTGAAATGTGGAGGTGATTTCCCCCTTTCTCAAAATTAAACGTTCAATACTCCACCCAGCAAACACATAACTGGTATATAACAAAGGCAAATGTTACATAACAGTGATATTGATGTTGCAAATTGTGCTGACTGAGCAGTTACTTTTTCAGCTTTTTTAGAACATATTCTCAAAACATTATCATAAAATTCTACTTATTTCTTGAAATCCTGGACAGTCGTAGATTTGAAGCATTCAAAATTTTGATATTCATCCGTATATTGGATTAACGATTCCTCTGGATGTGATCGAACTTAATCAAATACAATGACTTGCCATTAAATGCAAATATAGGTTTTTGGAATCAAATTATATATGGGTGTGAATTAATCTGTACCAACATGTCTTAGGAGGTGACGGTAGGAATTAATCTGTGGTTATCCAATGCATATTGAATACTAATAGTTCAGAGTAGGTGGGTAAGCTGCATACAAGATATCGTCGTCAAACCTGACGAAGACGTGGAATATTGACCTGGAACAATCTGATGCACTCCTGAATATATTGATTTGAAAAATGTTGGTACGGATATGAATATTATTTATCTTCATGACCGATTTTGGGCTGAAGATATAGAAAATGTAGTTGCAATTACCAGCGATCTTTTGGTTGTATATTTTCATTTCATCAGCACTCTTTTTTCAAATATCAAAATCTGTTCTCCAGATTTCAACGGAATTGTATAAGACTTCTACACCGTAGAAAATCGATGTGGACTTTTCCTCCAAAAAATGGTGGCAGCGAAGTTCTCCTGTAGATGGGGAGTTTTCTACCATGATTCAATGGAACTTCCCTTCATTTACAGAGGATTCAACACAAAAAAAAAAAAAAATAATCCCTCATTTTGTATGGGAAAACAATACCCCCGCGATGAGGGGACGAAATCCACTATGAGTATGAAGAAAAACACTCATTTTTCTTACTGGGTAGAAGAAATTTATTGTGAATCATCACAATGATCCGTTCGGAATTTCCAACCCAAATTCACGGAGACAAATGCCGCTCGAAAATATAAGAATTTTTGTTATTTTTCTGAGTGAACTAGAAACAGGGAAGTTTGTGAAATGAATTTTTACACAAAAATACAGAATTTTACGAATATTGTAGAAGAAGTCATAGGTAGAATTGGAATTTTGAACGCTGATCGTTGAATTTCATAAAGCGTATAGCAAAGTTGAGTTATTCATTCGTAATCTCTCGTATTTTCATGTAAAAATCCATTTTACAAACCTTCCTGTTCCTGGTTTAACAAGCGAAATAGGAACAGGTAGTATATCTTTTTCTCCGACCCTTGATTGCATATGAGGTTTAAGGGTATCCCATAGAAGCCGGAGTTACTAGATTATTTTTCCCAAAATACTCAAAGATACAGAAGAAGGTCTGGCTGGTTGTTATATTCCATTCTATTGAGTCATCTTTGAGTATTTTGGGTAGAGAGATCTAGTAACTTCGGCTTCTACGGGATACCCTTAAATACACAGTGAAAAAGGACGCAAAATTTTTTATTGACGTGGACCGTTGACTGATTTTCTTTTGAATTCTGCGATTTCTATTCTAAATCGTACGTTTTCGTCATTACGAAGGCAAAAATTCAATAACAGTGATCACATCCATTTTTGTCCATGCATTTGGAATTTTCAAAGATGTATACACGAATTCGTGTTACGAAGGAAAAAGATTCACCGAGCAACGCAGCAAATTGAAGTGCCGTATATAAAACAGCAAATCTGTTGCGTCGATGAATTGTTTTTTTCTGCAAGCTTTCCTATCAAAAGATTCCACAAAACCATAATTGGTTCCGTCAATGATAATGGAATCAATCTCCGACATTTTTCTTCCATTTGAAGATTCGTCGAATCATTCCCTCGAATATACACAATCCTGCTTTGAATGAGATACAACTCTCGCATAAAATGGAAAGACATCAAAAATCTTTTCGTCGCGATTGTAGTCGTGTTTCTATTTGTCAGTCGAAATCGATCAATACCGTGAAGAACAGTCGAAGCGTGTCCTCGAAACCATAGAAGGCAAGGATATAAAAAAAGGAATACAGGAATAGGAGGCGATAGCGGTGACGAAGGGAACAACGAGAGGAGAAAAAAATGAATTATGCGACGAATCGAAAATGCTGGTCACGACAGGAACTCAAGGGTATTGTCGGATTCGGTCTGTCTCTTTCTTCTCCACTATCCCTCTTTGAACTATATTCTTCCTCCTTCCGGGATGAGATCCAGTGAGGGAGGACAAATATATCAGAGAGAATGAGAGACGAATATGAAAAAAGAAGAGGGGAGACTATGTACTATTTGTAACTGAGGTACGGGAGTGTTACGATGTTTCTCGTTGATGGATGATCTTCCTTATAGGTATTTTCATCCTTTCTCATAGATAGAATAGCGAGGTTAAACAAGGCTTTCGCAATAACACAATGGAACTTATGTTGAGGAACAAGGGAGAAATAACGTGAATAATTAATTGCTCGACATGGAAGATTGATTCATACATACAAAAAAAATTAGACACCGTATAAAGAAGCGGAATTAATGAAACTGCTGTGAATCCATTCGCTCATCCAAAGATTGAGAAATTATTCCAATTCACAGTTCCGAAGATGTTGTATCGATCGAGAATATTCCAATCTTCTTGATTTTTATTCAAGTATGAGAAGAATGAATGAATACTCTTCTGATATTATTCCCACCAGGACTTGTTTCTGTTTGTTGAAAGAATGTGAGACCACTTCTAATAGCCTGAGTGATCAGCGAATTGAGCTCGAATTTGTGTTTATCAATTTTCACTCATTTCAAATTGAAACGTCATTGACGAGTGATACCAATGCTGAATGTGAATATTGAATTTATGCACTGCATTACAATGAAAACTAAGACAACGAAGAGAACAGATGAGTCCCATCTTCGTGCCAAGTAATATTTTTAAGTGTTCCATTTGTCTTCAACATATGATACAAGAAAGAGATATTACAGTAGGAAACATGCATTATCAAACTCACTCCTGTTCCCTGAAGAATGATTGGACGAGACAGAAAAAGATGATGTTTCTGGATTGTGTTTGAAGGAACGAAATAACGAGTCTGTGGATGTAGATCAATGATTCGAATTTGAAACAACATGAAACCAAAGATCTCATTGCGTAAAAAGTGAGTATAAAAGAATCCTCCTCCATTTGGAAGGAAATTCTTCCTTTTTCAAGGGACATGATCTTTGCTGCTACCAAATTTGAGTGAAAATTGCACCATGATTTTTTACGGTGATGAGTGATTAAGAAATACTAGTGAAAACTGTGGTCGACGCTCCTGTTTAATTATTCCTCATGATCTTGGTGGAAGCAAATAAATTTAGCAAGCATTCATTTAGTTTTTAGTGCCTGAAATTCCTCGACTCGTGAGAATTTCGTTATAAATCACACTTTTGCCTGATGTCCGCTCAATTTTGACTGCATTTCAAAGAGAATTTCACAAAAATTTAGATAAATGATGATGTCCCCTACAAGTCATCTCGAATTTCATTTACTTTTCGAATGAATTTGTGAGTGAAATTTCCAATACTATATCAATGAATTGATAATTCATTTGAATTTTGAGAATTTTCTCACTAAAATTTCATTCAGATGTAATTGAAATGCTGTAATTGGAATTATGTGCATGATTTTCGCTATCATAGCATTCAGTTCACAACGGTGTATGTTGAAAATTGTGAATACCAATCCGTGAAAAAATCGTTCATGTCTGATTATGCGTGTTCAGGCCTAATCGTGGACATTTTTCGGCAGAATTATTCGTGTTCAATACTCACTGCACGTGAGTGAGTCTAATTACACCTGGCGGTTCATTTTTGAGCTTTGTCATCACTTCAAGGGCTTCAATTTTGTACCCACGTGGAAATCCGTGATCAAGCTGAAACACAAGCGATCATGCCTGACAAACCATTCTCGCTCGTGACCATGCAAAATCTCACCAATTGAAGAATATTCATACAAACTGACTCTGTGTTGATTTTGCTGTCACAAATACACATGCTTGATCATGCTTAAACGGCCCCAAACGCAGGCGCGTATGCCTGATCACGCATGATCATGCCTGAAAACTGGAAACTAGAAAATGGGAGCTGCATGAGCACAATAAGTAGGAATGATTAACAATAAATTAGTGTTCGATAACATTATCAAAGTTTCATTCCTTACGAAAAACTTATTGATTTTGTATGAATTTCTTATTTATAATGAAATATAATCAAGCGTGATTGGGCGTAATTGAGCATGATTAGTCCCCATCACGTGGGTACAAAATTGAGGCCTGATCACGCTTGATCAGGCTTTAGTCATCAGCCCTGATCAGGCGTGAGCAAGCGTGAACAATTTTTTCACGGGTATTGAGCATGAATATTACAGCACGTCGTTACAGGTCGAACCTCAATTCATGTTCGATATATCACACTATGTTAACACACGCAATATTTCAAATTTGAATTCTATGTGGGTTGATTCGAGCTCTCGAACATTTTGCCACAATTTAGCTAATATTTATCCCCATTGATTTGTATCGTGAATGTATGAAATTCCTTCTCATTTGAATGACTGAAATAAGAGGGAATGGAAAAACGACGCGCTAGGAGGATGTGAATTATCTGCTGGAATCAAGAAAAAAGCATGAGAATTCTGAAAGCTCAAAATAAAAGTGATAATGCAATGACCGCTGGGAATTGTTCCAAGCATAAAAAGTCTCGACATAAAGAAATACATTGATCAGATGTATCATGCTCGCATGAAATGTTCCGCTTCATGACTAATTCATCTCATTTAACATTGTTGAGAGGAGATATTTCTTTATTCTCTTGTTTCGGTTCATAGTTCAACGCGGTATTCGTGTGAAGTGTTACATGGAGATCCCAAGAGAACGTTATTCCGCTAAATAAATACTTCTTCATCCACAATGTTTTTGTACAGTTGAAAAGGAGAAGTCAAGTGTCGGCCGATGTCGAGCTCATGCTGCGTTTCCTGATAAATGTTTCAGGTCCACAAGCCACGTCCGTTTTCACAGTGAGCAATATACTTGGTTTCACAGACTCGTATGCTATAGAACCATACATATATATATATAAATACAAGTACGGACACATGTAAGTATGTACGTACATACATATATTGTAAGGTTTATTTGTTCTTGTAGACTTCCAACAAATCTAGCACGCACTCATACACACGTACCAAATATTCTCCACAATATTTTCCTTTGTTATTTCTCGCCACGAAATTCAAGGCTAGGGACACAAATAACGATCTTTCCAACACTATCAAAGACCAAAAGCTAGAAAAATCCACGTTAGGACGCGGTGAAAGAGAAGAAACGGCTGAAAAAGGTTTTACGTTAGCCATTGATAATGCCGCTTCCTGAGCCTCTTGCTTACCGAGGGAGTCAACAGTTGAGGAACGAATGAGGTAGAAACAGTTGAGGAAAGGAAGGATGGGAAGTTCAATCGTATAATCTGAAGACAGAAAGAACAAGCCGATCAGAAGATAAAGGTGATAGAAAAAGAGTTCACAGACTAATAGCTCAGTCAAATGATTAAAATTAACGATCCCATTGCGACGTTGGTTCATCTCTTATTCGTCTTGGATTCTCAACGACAGCGACGTAGACGACGACGCCGACGACGACTACAACCACGATAATCGACTACGCTGGATGACGGCCGATCCAACTAAATGAAAACTTGGAATCCCTGGAACTCCGTTTTACCTTCAATCTCCTTTGTAATCGGTGCCTACCATTTACCTTGATGTCCTTCCGCAATCGAACATCTGTCTCCGTCTTTTACTCAATCGCTCGAATGTAAATTATAGATCAAAAGCTGCATCAAACTGATACATCTACATTTGAGGGAAGGAAAGATTTGATAATTCATAGAGACCCTATTCGTTGTATGAAAAACAGAATGAAAGAATCTTGTTACATGATACAAGTTCAAATATAATGAATATTCGTAGATTATCCTTTTTAGTCCCAAAACTCCTCACGCGAGACATAGTATGAAAGATCGTAAATCAATATGCCAAAATAATATCATATCGACAAAATGTATTCGCACGAAGAAGGCAAAAAATTGTAAAACAAAAAAGATATTGTCAATTAATTTCAATTCACGACGTTATTACTCGCGGGAATTTTCTACAAGCTGTGAAACAGCTAGCAGCTGTTTTCGACATTCATGAATTGTACGGAGAGAAATTCGTATCATGTTCATCAGACGGATGATTAAATATGTGAACTTTGACTCATTATAACCCGTTTATACACACATTATTAATTAACTCAATCTTGTTCAACATAGTTCCAATGTCATGGAATATAATGGACTACAGTTTCAGTCATATGCAAGCTGATAATTACAAGTAAATATTCGAATGACTATATAACATCACCTTATTGCAACCAACCTTCAATTTCTGCCCGTTAACTACCTTCCTGGAGTTCCAATTGTTCACCACCGAGTACTAATGAGAGAACATAACTTGTAAAAATTTACATAAAACACTACCTTGACACAGCATAGATTAAAAAATGTCACACTCAAACTACAAAAACTGACATTTACATTCTGTTATGATATTACAAAGGGGTGAATATTTAATTCCACATTATCATGAAATATTCCCCACAAACAGAAGTTCCTGAGTTGGAAAATGAATCTAGGAGCCTACTCCGAATCCTATAATTTTCATGTTCCAAACTTATTGGATATTCGTTCAATTAATCAGTTCTCCAGAAGCAATTGAATGAGAATATTATCTCAAATACGCATCCTTTTCAATTACACCTGATGCATTTCAATCACCTCGATATGAGATTGAATCAACTGCTTAAAATGGTGCGTTCAAATTTCGTTGTGTTTCCATTAAAGATATGGTGATTGACTGAAACGCGCGTCTTATTTAGTTACAATATCGCTACAGGGTGAATGTTTGTACCAAATGACGAGGAATTTATATTAGGCGTTATTCTATTGACTCAACCGAATACCTGCCAAACCCGCGGCGGGGTTTCCAAAAACACATTTTTCTCTCTGTATAGTAGTTTTTTAGGTAACTTTTCTCTACGTGCATCTAAGTTAATTCATAAGAGATAACCTAATAATAAGTATACTAATTTCCATTGCATTGCTGATCACTCCGGGTCAATTATAATAATACAAACATAGAATCTCTTCAGTATATTCAGAAACTTCTTCCGGTCGGCAATATATTCGCTCCTGCCACGATTCAAATAGGTTTCCATGCTCCCCACGAAGTCGCAGTTTTTTTTCTACCTTCGGACGAGTGATCTGTCGATGATGCACTTAACGTCAATGCCCATCCATACCGTGACAAATCATTAAGCACTTGTGACGTGGCTATGAAGGGATTCATCTCTGTGTTCAAGATTGAGAAGTATTTTTCATCCGATTGTGAAGTACTTATTTCTTTTTCAACTCACTGGATTTCGATGTGCCAATTTATACTCTCAATTGTTCAAGATATTTATATGACGATGCACAATATCGCATCGTTTGAAGATCCATTCAACATTATTGATTTACGATCCACATTTTTCAAGTTATTCGAGTGGGAGTTGTTCTAAAATATGAACCAAAGGCAGTGCGCGTACAGGAATTTCATTCTGTCTCAAAGTGTATGAATTTCAATGTGACACTTTGTTGGAAATTTCATCCTTTGGATATATGGATTATCGAAGTATGGAGTATGTTCATTAGGGTGTTTCATTTTTGGACGAGATTTTTGTTTCCTCTGTCCTACTTGAGAATCTGGTATTTTCTAGAGGAGAAAATATAGATAGATAGATAGATAAGTTTATTATTATGCCCTAGGAAAACCTATGGGGCAAATACAGTATAGTATTTTACAGCGGTTCTGAATAACTAGCAACAATAAAAAGAACTTATAAAACTAATTAAAAGCTAATAAATTCACTTCACATGCTCTCTAGATCTGAATAATTCATTCCATTTTATACTACCATTCATAATTCAAACATAAAATCATCATTCGAGTTATTGTCCCAATCATGAGTATCTACTAATGAGAAGATGATGTAGATCTCTTTTGAAGGAAGCAAAAGTTGGCTGATTCCGAATGTGGGTTGGGAGTGAGTTCCAAAGTCTTGCAGCCGAAATCGTGAATGATTTCCCATACGTTGAGGTACGATGGAGGGGGATAACTAGAGCGTTACGATCAGATCTAGTATCGAAGGTTGAGTGTTGATAGGTGAATTTGAAACGATTATAGAGAGATGACGGTAATCGTGTTCTCAACATCTGATATACAGATGAACCAAGAAAGTATTCACGTCGTTCCTTCAACTTCAACCAACGTAACCTCAGAAAATAGGGAGTTATGTGTTCATCTCGCTCAACATTGAAAATGAAACGGACGCAAGCATTAAAGGAGCGTTGTAGTTTCAGATTCTCTGTCTTCGTTATATCCGTGAAAACAAGACAGCAATAGTCAAAATAAGGGATAATTAGACTAGATACCAATTTAGCTTTCATGTTGATTGAGAGAAGGTGACCATTCAATCTTAACTGATGTAGGGCTCGATGAACTTTTCTCTGTAGATCTAACACATGTTCACTCCAATTCAACGCTGAAGAAAGAGTGACACCCAACGTTTTGATTCGATTGACATAGGGAATCGAATATATTCCCTTTGGAAAAAAATTCCAAGTGAATGAGAGGCTTAGCTCATCCACAAATTCAGTTTCCCGTTTGAATAACATAGGAAACTCATTAACTTTGATTTGAACTCGGTTTTTCGATGTTGAACAAATTTTTTTGAGAAAAATGAATGTAATAGGCTTGTAGGGCATAAAATTTACTGAAAAAATGTGGAATCACGCTGTACGACCAATAGTTTTGGAAGTGAACCTTAATACAAATCGAAATCAAAGGTCTCATAATTTTTTATTCATTGATCTCGCATTCGGAATTAACTTAAAATACACTTTATGAGGCTCTAAAATTCGTCATCTTGAGAACTACTTATTCAAATACAATAATTCAATGTGAATTTCAATCAAGAAATAAAATACAAGATTATAGGGGATTTTAGGCCGATTGTCATTAAAGTTCACTTTTCATGCTCTGTAACTCCAAAACTATTGGTCGTACAGCTCTATCTCATGGGAACTTTTTTGTAGCAAATTTTATGCCCATCATATTCATGCACACGAAAAAAATTTGTTGAACACCGTAAAATCAAGTTGATACCAAAGTTAACCAGTTTCCTGTGTTATACAGACGGGGAATCGAATTTCTGAATGAGCTGAGCCTCTAATTCACTTAGAATTTTTTCTTCTACGGGAATATTTTTTATTCAACATAAAATATCAAATTTTCAGGTAGGACAAAGAAAGAAAAAATAACACCCGAAAATGAAACACCCTAATCTCCATGAGTATACTCATATCCACAAATAATTTGATTAATTGCATTTTGATTATTGGAGAACGGATAACAACAAAAATCACAACTCACTTCACATTCATTAATTTCGAAGTTATTACTACACCGTGAAAGAGGTTTACTGCAAAATTCCAGTATTTTCACTGGAAGTCATCAATCAGTCTGCATTGAGCTGAAAATTCAAGTACATTTGCTGAAATATTTCAGCACATTCACTGGAATTCCACCGCGAAGAATAGAATTTTGCAGTACAAAACGATAAAATGACAGTACATGCACTGGAAGATGAATCCACTGAAATTTTCCAGTTTCCCAGGTGAGACCATATTCACCCATACTCAAGAACTAAGTGCGGGGAAGAGATTTGAGATTGGATAACTTGTGCAGGGAGAATTGAATACACTCGATACCATACATTTTTTCATGGAAATGATTGATATCAGTAACAATCATCTCTGGTAAGACGAAGAATTACATATCGAATATCAATCAATGCATCAAATGCAACACTTGTTGAAAATTCATTGAACGCACTATATCGATTTACCGAAGTGTAGAACCGTAAAACTCTCTGAACTAATTTTTTTCTCCACTGCATACCTTCCTCTTTAAAGAGACGACTGGAGCAATAAAAGGTAATCTGATACAATTCTCTTCCAATTGCTTTGACGTAAAACTATCTCAATAAAATTCTAAAACGAACAATTTTCATTGCAATATCTTCAATTAAACCTCCTTCTCACCCCAACGGCAGTAATTGAATAAATACTCTTTTTTCCTATTTTTTCCACTCGTCAATCACAGTGTTTCAATGGAAAATATTTTTTCCTCTTGCCTATAGCAAACCTTCCTGCACTGATTCGAAAAAGCAAGTACTGGGTTTGAACTAAATACCAGTAATCAACGTTTTACATATTTGAAGTTTGCGTGAGGCTTTCGCTTTGATAATACGTGGTATTCTCAATAGATCAGATGCGATTTAAGTCATCATTTTTATCTCAGTTATTTCTATGTCATAGTATCAACTGCTTTTTTCAGCTAATCTCCATTTCCTCGTGTGCAGTTGGAATATTTTTTAGATTGAACCCCACCCATTTGTTCATCAATTGATGCGCACAGAAGAATATCTGATCAGAAGTCTCATGAGTTACTGGATAGTGACATCATTGTTTCATATAACATTATATTTTTACAAAGATCTCAAAAAGTCCTGCAATGCGGGCTGGAGATGCGAAAAAGTATGGAACTTTTGATAACCTTTCTGGGCGTAAATAGATTGGGTCTGGATTGGGTTGATTGCTTTTCAATTATAATAGTTAGAACCAATCCAGGTCCACATGATTAATGGATTTTTTGAATGAGAAAGGCTTTTCCCAACAAAGTCAGCACGAGAATCAAATTGTAATCAAATCAGGAAACCCCACATATTTTCTTGAATCATTAATTTCCATCGAATTTATTACAGAACAGCTTCGAAGATCAGTACTATCTCATTTCTTGTTGTTCGACTTCTTTTCACCAAATACCTTCTTTAAGAGATTGTGCGAAGCTCCTCAGTAGAGTACTTTATTACCCTGCGATTTATTTCATGTGTTTTCTTAGGATTCTTCAAAATGAACCGAGTGATTACAGATTTTGATATCCTATTCATACATCATCGGGTAATTAAATTCAATGGTGGTTCATAATCTTCTATCAAATGACGTGGATGATAAATTATGTTCTCCTATTTTATCATAATATGGGAATTTAGAAAATTTTTTGTTGCCGATATCAATAACATATTTTCGAAGAACAGAGGATTTGATATGGATTGTTCCTTCCAGTCACTGCCTTACCAAATGTGAGTATGAAAATCCAAACGACCACTGAAAGACGTTACGCGGCTTGGACCGTAGGAGCATTTTAATGCAAATGCTATGACATCTAGCAGCCCACAGCGGGGCCGCAACTGGATCTCACACATCCAGGAGATAATATTTCCGTGGTAAGTCCTATCCTCATATATATTTACATATACACACCTATGCACGAGTTACTGAAATCCCGCCTCAACTTTACAGGTTGCAAAAACTCGAGCGCGTGTCTGCAGAAAGAGGTATAGTGAGTGGATCAAATATTAAAGCCGACACGGAAAATCCATATCTCCTGCATTCATGCAATATTAATTTATGATAGCTAACACTGTGAGTATATTGCCTTCATTTTCACCAGTAGATTGAAACAATAACTGTGAGCATATTTGAAACATTAATCCCTATAAATCTCAAAACGGAGAAGATGCAAACACGAATCATAGTCTAGATTGTTTCTCTCGATAATATGATTATAAAGTCTCATAAAATTGATACTTTATTACCTTCTAGAGTATGTTTTTCCTTATACGATAAGAAGAAGATTAAACCTCTGACTGTATTCCTTATTCCAATGAAAAATAAAGTATCTCAAGGTATAGGGTTGTATCTTTGAATTATCGATGAGAAACTTGACGATCTTCGCCGGATATTTTGTAATATTATGTTACATTATCATCAGTTCAAAATTTCATGTTATATCAATACTTGAGGTATGCTCTTAATATTGCGGGAAATTTGCGAGAGAACCTTTGGACAAGTTCGACATTCAATACTTCATGAAACAATTAACCTTCGAACGAGAATTTCACGATACCCCACCTTTTGCGATGTAATATTGAAGGTTCACTACTGAACCACCTCTAGATATTTTCCATGGTATTAACACGTGATCCTGAAGCCTATCATCTTTGCTGAAATATAAAATAGTCGATTGTACACCAGTGTCTCAAAAGGTAAGCGAATGTTCACCAACCAACCCTCGTGCGGAATACTGCCGCACACAAACGTGGAAACGAAGGCGTATCTCCACCCTGAAAATTTAATCATAACCCCTGGAGTAGGAATCTCGCCCAGCTAATATTGCAGGCAACCAGTACACTAATATAAGAAACCGGCTCGTGACGGGGAAAGGGCTCTTGAAGGTAATGTAAGGTAAGGGAATCTTAATCTCCCTCGTATAGAGCAGAAATGAGGAATGGAGTGGTAGGGAGAGAAGAGGAGTATGTTATTGTAGACAAAATGAAACAAAAGGACAACTAGGATATTCATGGAGCGAGGAGAAAAAAATGGAAGGAAAATGTAAATGGGTAAAGACGAATGCTAAGAAATCTGTGAACTTTGTTGGAGATGTGGAATAGAATAATAAGGAATAAATTGTATGACAGGAATTCAAAACCCGAGGGAAAAAGTTGAGATCTAATTAGATCTCATCAAATCTGATTAGATTCGAATTTTGGCTGACGAGATCTGATTCGGATCTATTCAGATCTCAATAAATCTGACTAGATCTGGACAGATCTGGTTAGATCCGTGTAGATCTGGTTAGATCCGAATTCAAAATCACATTCAATCTTGATGAGCAGTTGATTGTTCAATGAAAAAACATTTTCCGATGTATGAATTCAAAATTGAACAAGTGTCTTGACAAATATACACTGTAAGAAACTTCCATCGGAAATTTCCTATACATGTATGTGAAGTAATTACCATATAAATCGTATCGGAAAATTTCCATGCGTCGCGAAAGTAAAAATGCTATCATTAGTTCATAATTTTCCTATACATTCGTGGCAAGAAATATGTCGCACGACATCCGCACTCAGGATCGAACCCAGGTCGTTCGGGTCGAAAGCGAGCACGCTACGACTTCAGCTACACTGTTAAAAATGTTTGTAAATTTAATATATGTTCATAGAAAAAAGTACATTAATTTTCAAGGGCGCTATATGAATTGTATTCCACATTTGGATGTTGAAAAATCAATCACATATTTCTCAAATTTCAAACAAAGTTTGTGATATTCATCACAGTTTATGAAAATCCATATCCCGATATATGTGATTATCCCGAAAGTGTGTGAACCTGAAATTCCCCGGTCTGTTGAAAACTGGTAGATTTTGAGAAATGACTAGAAAGTACTAGTTTTCAATAAATCAGGAAATTTCGGGACAATCGTGGTCTACCCTTTCGATGTGAATTTTTGTAGGGAAAATTACTTGTTGTGAAATCAACATCACTAATTGTGAAATCAAATCACGCAGTTCTAATAATTCCCTCAAATATGTATTTTCATTTCCAGAATTTTTTGTATTAATTTTGTAACAAAACATGATGAAGTATTCAGGAGGGATTTTTTAAATTCAATAATGTGGTGTTGGAAATTCATCGTAAAATCAAATCACGCGATTCTAATCATTCATTCATATATGTATTTTGATTTTCAGAATTTTTTGTATTAATTTCACACCATAACATGATGAAACATTTGGGAGGAATTTTGGAAACTAAGTAATATAGTGTTGAAAATTCATGCCTTTTTTTACATCGATTTTTATAATGTTGTGGCTTGAATTTCAAAATTCTGTCTATTATTTTGAGGATACAAAAATGTTTGAAAATCAATACACAATTGTGTGTGTTAATTGCTTCCAAACTTTTTACATTAAATTCCAAACAGATTTTTCTAACAGTGTACAGCGCCGCGCTGGCTTTCAGTGAGAACTTTCAAGTACATGTTATACGTGATTAATTTCTTTTCCCCAGCTCTTTTTCGGAAAATTCCGATGCACGTCGGATTTCTAATAATAGTATAAGGAAAATTCATATACAGGTAATGGAATATTTATTTCCTATACGTGGTTGGAATATTCACATCCTCACGTGCAGGAAAATTCCGATTATTTTTCACAGTGTGAGCTAAGATTGCAGTTTTTCAGATCTAAACATTTTTCCCCGAGAACATATCTGAAAATTCATCCTCTATACTCCGAAAGAATGCAATAAACGGAGAAGGATTTTTGGCTATCATGAGTATGCGGCTACGCTTGGTTGTGTTCAATCTATTGTGATATCACGACAGAATGTTTAGTTGGCAACTCTAAAAATTCCTTTCTTGTTCATAGGTTCGATTTCGAGTATTTTTGTTCTGAAAAATGTCACCTACCTTGTCCCACATAAACTTGTTGTGCATTGAGAAAATATTATTTCATTCCAAAGTTGATTTGCTTAAATCCAGCACAATTTGATGTGGAGCCAAAAAATACTGTTTCTGTGATGTCTGAGATATCTGATATCACACATGTGGAATCCAGATAACGTTTTTTGAAATTCTTCGAATCACATTCCCTCGAAACCGCATTTAATCATCGGAGATGTGAAGCCACAGTATCTGCTGGACTCCAGAAACACACCCTAAAATTATCCATACAAATAATAATCAATAAATGAGGAATATTGAATACCCAAATGAGTCTATTATACTGAATAAATGAATTATGATGTGCAAAGGAAGAATAATAAGTGAATAATGAAGGGTGATGAACAATCTTCTTCATCAGGAATACAAAATGTGGAGATAATCGATAAATAAGCAATATTGAATAAATTAAAGAATCAAAATAACGAACTGGAGAAATTATGGGATGATCGAATAATTGAATATATATACAGGGTGGGGCATTTAAAGTGTCGCGGGCGTTTTTTCCCAAAATAAAATGAGATACGAGAAAATTTTTCGGACAAAAATTGTAGGGTATCGAGGGGGACATCCGATGGTGGCCTTGGCTTTGACCTCAAATCTCATCTTCAAGGGCATTCTGAGGTCAACTCTTGTTTTTTAAATAGCATCTCATATTTTTTACTGCAGATTTGGATTCTAGGTCAAAAACCAAGAAACTTTTGTCTGAACCATTTTCCTGAAATCCGCAAAGATGGCGCTCTAATCGATATTGTTCCATACTGAATCTGACATTAGAATAACTCGAAAACGAAGGGTCTTGGAGGAGAATGTTTCGGACAAAAGTTGTCTGATTCCAAGGGGGACGCCTTGAACTGAAACGGAGGTGATGGGGTATAACAGACAAAACACAACACATTTCATTCGTCTACATCACTTGGATAATTTTAATGCAGTAGATGCTCAAAATGATGGCCTTCGACCTCAATACACATTTCAAAACGTTTTACAAAAGATTGCTGAACTCGTGCTAAAATATCTTCATTGATGCTCGCGCATGCATTGATGATTCGTTGACGCATATTCTCAGGTGTAGTCGGTGCTTGTTGATAAACTGTATCTTTTATGTATCCCCATAAAAAAAAATCTGGAGAAGTAAGATCCGGAGAACGGGCAGGCCAATGAACTGGTCCACAACGTCCTATCCATCGTCCAGGATAATCTCTGTCCAATATTTCTCGAGCTGTGACTGCATAATGGGATGGACAACCATCGTGTTGATACCACATATTCAATCGTTCCTGAATAGGTATGTCTTCAAGTAATGTTGGAAGTACTTGATCTAAGAAATGTCTGTACTTCTCTCCATTGAGCGTATCTGCAATGAAGTACGGTCCAATTACTCGAGATCGAAAAATACCACACCAAACATTCACAGCCCATTGCCTTTCATGCTCTACTTGACGTAAGCATCTTGGATTTTCTGTCGCCCAGTAATGCATATTATGTCGATTTACTTGACCATGATTGGTGAACGTCGACTCATCAGAAAATAATATGTTGATGAAGTTGTTATTGTGCATTTGCGCTAGACCCCATCGACAAAACTGTACACGATTTTCGAAATCATCACCGTGAAGGTCTTGATGCAAACAAATGTGATACGGATGGAATTTGTGAGGTTTCAGTATTCGAAGAACACTTCTTCGAAAAATTCCCGAATGGAGTTCAATTTCACGAGAGCTCACGTGTGGATTATTGGCTACTGCAGCTAGTACATTAACTTCCGCATTTTCTCCGCTAACAGTTCTCATTCGATGTCGTTTTTCCCTTGTAACACTTCCCGTTTCTGAGAATAATTTTGTAATGCGTTGAAAATACCTAATGGATGGCGTTGTTCTTTCAGGAAATCGTTCTGCATACAAGTCATATGCTTGTCTGGGGTTCTTATGCACTTCACCGTAAATGTAGATCATATCGATCTTTTCAGAAACCGTGTATCGGATATCCATGATTTTCAATTTGTCATAAACCAAGTAATAATCAATTGTAACTGACAAACTGACTTTCAAAATCGTGAATTTTCACTGAACCCCGTCGTTTGTTTACATCGCGTGAGCTCTGAATGGTGGTAATGTAGACGATTGAAATGTGTTGTGTATTGACAACTTTTGTACGAAACATTCTTTTGCAAGACCCTTCGTGTTCGAGTTATTCGAATGTCAGATTCAAAATGGAACAATATCGATTAGAGCGCCATTTTCGCGGATTTCAGGAAAATGGTTCAGACAAAAGTTTCTTGGTTTTTGACCTAGAATCCAAATCTGCAGTAAAAAATATGAGATGCTATTTAAAAAACAAGAGTTGATCTCAGAATGCCCTTGAAGATGAGATTTGAGGTCAAAGCCAAGGCCACCATCGGATGTCCCCCTCGGTACCCTACAACTTTTTTCCGAAAAATTTTCTCTTATCTCACTTTATTTTTGGAAAAAACGCCCGCGACACTTTAAATGCCCCACCCTGTATATAAATAATGATGAAACAATGATGACGATAGACTGAAAATATGATCAAATGTAATGGATAAATATTATGAACTACAATTATGAGCACTCAATTCGATTCGAGAAATAAAAAATCAATTGAAAAATAAATGATGGATATATAAGTGAATAAATGAATGAATAAGTAAATGAGAAGATAAATTCATAAATGAATTAGCATGTGAATGAATGAAAAATTAATGTTAAACAAATAAGCATTAATAAGTGATGACAAATCAAACAAAATTTCATTGAATCATTGTTACTTTATTATTATTGAATATTTTATATCGATGATAATCACTGATTATAAATTATGAAATCAAAAGTGAATAAATCAACGAATGAATGAATAATAAATGAACAAAGAATAAATGATGAATAAATAAATGAATGAATAAACAAATTAATCATGAAAAAATGAATACTTGGTAAATGAATAATAAAAGGATAAAAATGAATTAATAATAAGAAAATTGATGAAGCATTTCATTGAATAATTCCTCCTCTATCATTACTGAATATTCCATATCGATAATAATTATGAATTATGGATAATGAAAATATTCTTTTCAAAGCAATGTGGTCTGCAAAAGTATTCTCCGAAGACTTCTCCAGGAACCATACTTTCCGCGTGATGATCAGCATTGAATGAGAAAGTAATTCGAATTCTCCCCATTTCTCGCGATCCCGTGATTGAAAGGCGCTTACGCCACATGCAATGAAAGTTTCATACAGAAATTTTGAACATCATGGTTCGGCTTATTCCATTACCGAGAAAATCTACACTCGTACACCTCGTATCCTATGCGACAATGTTGGATTAAAGAAGAGGTATTAAATCATCCCCGAGGCCTTATTTTCTTCTTTTTCCTCAGAGCGGCTGCACGCGTATAGTAGCTCCTTCAGATGTTATCCGATTCTATACATCAATAATATATAGGAAAGGGTCTGGAACCATCAGGAATGTTATAAATTTACATAGCTAGTTACAATAATAATTCTCATCGCGATAAGGTCTTCGAAAGATCTATTCGAAGCGATAAGTATTCGATGGATGAGAATTTATGGTACAATTGAAATCCTGCATTATCAGTCTTCTTCAACCAGGAGGGAATCCTATTATATAAAATCAGCTCACAGCGGTATTTCTGATAAAACACAACACGGGTGGAAAGAGCAGACCGTCTGAAGGTAGAGATTAAAAAAAACAGAATATGATGCAGAAAAAGGAAATGGAAGGCAAAATGAGGTGGAGAGAGGTGGACCAATTGATGGAGCGATGCAAAGTATAGTTCCAGAGAGAGTAGGCGGAAGAGTGAGCTTGTATATTTCCTACTTAGTACCCTTAGCCGTTGGGTATAATTTCAGTAATTTAATTCCTCAGTTTAATATGAGGGTTTAAGAGCGAAGAATAAAATGACCACCGTAACGAGAAAGATACAGATGAAATGAGAATTATCAACTCATCTAAATAACTTGAAACGAAAATCACCACGTATACTTGAATGTGATGAATCTTCCAAGCGTGAAATGTGGAATTAATTGTGCACTTCACGGTGAATAACGTCAGTTTTCGTGCATCGTGAGACAGAGGAGCAATATCAAATACCAATTAGGATAATACTTGAAATGATATATGTTTTCAGTGAACCACACTACGAGTATTGATGTTTCCATATCCATGATTTCAGATATCATTTTTCAGAAAAAAAACCCTTGCGTATAAATAAAATCCGAATTTGATAGATTCTATTCATCCCTGAGAAAAATAATGAGTTATATCAAGATATTTGATTCTTGAATACTACCCAGATTGGATATTCTTCATTCCAGCTGATATGTTATGAGTTCAAGAAAATTTTTCTGGAACTAAAAATACGATTTATGAATTCCCAAGCGTGTATTGCCTATAATGACAATGAGCCCTAGGCTCGGTCCATCCTCTTTAACCCAGTATTGGGGAATGACGATGGGGTCCATGTTGGCTCAATTTTGGCCCTGTTGTGCTTTCCCATACAATTAAGGTTGGTAAGAAATGGGAATAATAAATATTAGTGCGGGTACATTTGAACTTGGTCCCAATTCGGACCAGCGTCAGGTCAAGATTGGGGTGAATTTATATTCCGAGTATGTGTATACAATCCTCAGTGTGTATGAATTTTGGTCCCACTTTGGTCCAGTCTTTGGCCCATATAGGCACGATGGGGCTCAACACAAGGCCCAAGACTGGGTCAAAGTGGAGCTGAAACCCATGCCCGCTGGGGTAAAATTCAAAGCAATTCCCCATTTTAAAAACAAAGGGGCAGTATTGATTGCTTAGTCTGGGTTCATGCTGGGCCCATGGTGTTATCAATCCTCGGGCAAAGCAATACAGCCAAGCTGGGAATGATGTTACCATCTCGAGGTTGGATTCCATTCGTCTGCCCAGCTTGGCCCCACGTTGGGCAGCATGGGCCCCCACCCTGGCCTTAGATTGGACCCGCCGTTAATATATACTTAGGTTGAAAAACATTTTCTTGATTCAAGAAAATATCTCTTGGACTAATAACAAATCAGCTGTAATCAAGAATTTTGATTCTTGGCAGTATTCAGTAATGGAAGTATGAAAATCAATAACGTGAGGATTTTAGATATGGAATCTGATATTTTATCAAGTTTATATGATTTTTTGTGAACTCTAGTCCCACTGGAATATTCGAAAGTTCTGATAGATATTGTATAAACAATGAAACTGGAGAACGAAAAATCAATACGAGCATCGAATTTCAAATCAAAAACAGGAAGATACGATTCTCACCGAGGGAAATGAACGCTGTAATGAGCATATTCCCGTCCTACATTTCGTAAGGTTATTTGAAGATGTCTAATTTCTTGTCATTACAACACGAAATCCGTTTCGAACAGGTGAATTATTCATTTTCAAAACATGTGGATTCATTTATATCATCTTTCAACATACTTTGTTACAGACTTGTGGAATGTCAATTTGTATCTTTAGACGTGCTGAATAAAAACAATTCACCAGTTTGAAACGTCAACGTAAGAATAAAATTGTTCCACTATAAATATTCCTCAAAAATACTCCCTAATTATGATAAAACGTATAATTTACATAAAAAATTTCGCATAGTGAAATTGACATGCATCTATCAGTTATAAATCATTCCTAAGATGTGTACATGTAAGACTGCTACACGTAAAGAGTTTCCTCCTGGGATTATTTATCCTCCGTGTAACTCCGTCAGAGAACCTTTCCATCAATTAATGTTTTAATCCCTTCCTTGCAGAATTTCGTTTCTCTATTCTCTTTGATTTCCCTTGTGTCATCTTACCCACAATTTCCTTACACCTATCTTCTATCCAGTCAGCTTTCTCCATTTCTTCTTCCTTCATTTCCATCATATGCCAGACTTGAACATTTATAAAACTGTTGTTCCGCTCCACTTCTATTTTTCATCAAATCTCAAGACCCTTCCGCTGAACTAAGGATTTCTGATACATCCACGCTTCGCGAACATTTTTTTTCTTGGAAAGAATTTCCATGAAATTCAATTTTGAAACCACGGGTCATGTTTTTACTAACTTTTTTATTTGTAGTGCCCAATATCAGTTGGAGTTCCTTAATCTGTGCGATTCAAGGGAACATTTGATCCTTGAAGTTTCTAAATAGTCCTGAAAGGCTTATAAATTGACACCTCCCAATTCGCTCGAAAAATACGATGAGGATGAGTTAAGATCAATTGAGTAGCATGTGCACTAACGTGAATTTGTTGATAATCACTGTTAGAAAAATCTGCCTGGAATTTCATAAGAATATCGTATTATGAAGTTTTTTACATAATCATTTTATTAAATTCCATAGTAAAATATTGATTTCAATAATATAATTCTTAATGTTAATAATTTTGTTCTTAATTGTAATAATATATTTGTGAAATTTAATAAACAGTTGTTATATTTCAGAAAGAAATTTTGAAATTTCATCATCAATATTGAATTTAAGAACTATTATTGAATTCAATATGAAAATATGGTATTTCATAAAGAATTTCGTATCAAATTTAAGAATTCTCCTAATAGTGAATGCTTCCATTGAACGTGGAGGAAGCGATTTCCAATCATATAATTAGAAAGAATATCGATTCAATCAATTCCGTGGGTCAGGTTCACTACTTGTAAAATTGAAAGATTTCATTCCACGTTTGCTATCTCATGATTGAGAATATGAAGCTCCCGAAGCCACTTTCAATACTTCTTGCTTCGTCGGATAGGTACCGAACTTTGAAAAAAAAGTTCAATCAAGAACGTGATTCATGCAGATGATTTGTGCAACGTCTCAAATCCAAGATCTCTCTTGGATTCCCATGGTTCGCATATTTCGTTTCCTGTTCCGTTTGAGATTTGGTTATTTGTCACTGTCTCATCAAAAGTGTGAGAAGACCTCCTTTATTCGGTCCCCTGGGTAAATCTTTTGACATTCGTAACAAACAAAAGACATATCCGTTGACTTAATAGACAAGATTATATAGTATGCATATAAGTACGTGCAACGGCAGGACAATGACTTGTGGTTGTCATTGAAGCGACACAGAGCCAAAAACAGTGTAAATCCTCGGAAGTAAACGTACCGGCAGGATTGTGTGTTAAGGTTACACACGGCCCAGGAAGTAGAGCAAGTAGAGGTAGAGTAGAATCGTTGATCGGTGACTGACGAGCAGCATTGGTAGGATACATTCAAGCATACATAAGGTATCACGTAATTCTATGGAAGTTTACGTACGTGAAGAACGGATGCACGCAGCTTTGGGCTGCAGGTTGTTGTGTTGGGTGTAGTTGCAACTATCTGGTACTTGTCGTCTCTCGTTCGTCCAAAGGGCACATCCGGTTGAATGTACCCTCCTCACGCTGTTATACATTGACGCAGAGGTAGAGGAGTGGGTGAGAAAGGATGGGTGGGCCAGCTGAGGTAGCAACGATCCTGCGGGAGTGCTTGAACCGTGTTCACGTTGTTAACCCTCACATCCTTCATTCCTCATACCTAATGCAGCATGTATAGATTTTGACATCGTTATATGAAGACAGTCACATATGTATATGTACATATATATTTGTAAATGACACGATTTGTCTTGCGAAATTCTACAACATATCTGAATCATGTGAAATAAGATTCGTAAAAGAAAGCACAATTCCATTCACATGTAATTGCCGAGATGGGTACACCATTTGCGAATCAATATCGGAGCTCGAGTTGTTTTTGTTTCGAATGATTTATTATTATTCCAGTCGTCATTCGTTCATGTTACGTATTTGCCCCACAAATGTTCGAATGATTCGACATCGTGAGAAAAAGACTTGCATTTTTGTAAAAACGATCAAATCCGTACTGGTATATGCAACATCATTGTACGTGGAGCAATTTGAATTCACTCAGAGAATGATGTAATCAATGTGAATCCGGAGAGTAATCAATATAATACAAGTAAGGTAACCGACCCCATTAGTGAACATTTAAGAACACAAGCACTCTGAATATAAATTATTTCATGAATAATTTCTTTAAAATGAATTTTCACGAGTAAATAAGGTAGATTGAGCATTTCAATTTTCTCTTACGGTGATTTTTTATTCATTTTCTAAGTGATAACAATAAAAATAATGAAATTAATGAAATGTTAACAATACCCCCATTAGTGAACGGGTCACATGAATTAGTGAACGCTGATTGACCCCATTACTGAACGCGTAGAATCTGAGGCTGCTCAGATGAGTTATTATCACTTTCCTGATGATATTCGAAATATATTCTGTGCACATTCTAATGAGACCTTTTCATAGGTGCTATGCATATTCATCGAACGTATGTAATCGAATATATGACGGGACGTCAGTCGAACGTCGATTGAATGAATATCGTACATTTCACATGTACTATGTACGTTCTGAGTATATTTAAAAAAGTCTCATTCGTATATTCTATGAACTTTCATGATATGTTCTTCGTATCTCATTCTCAAATTCTACCAACGTTTTTATTTCATATATACTTTGAACTTCTGTTGCTGCTTGAGTTACCTTGGCGAAAAAATTTGAGAATTTCAAGTAGAGTTTATAATTTTACATGTTTATTCCAATCCTTGGAGAAATTTATAGATTGATTGAAAAATTATGCGCATTATGAGAATTAATGAAAAAATTTTCCTAGAGTAGATACCTATGATATGAATTGTTACGTTTATTCGTTCAGTAATAAATTCACCGATCATTTTCGTGGGTGTATTTCTGAACACGCAATTTTCTAAGTTAGCGACTGACAGTTATTGAAAATAACCCTATATTATCTTAATTTGAATAATATCCATAGATTGGATACATAAAATAGTTCAATGGTCGCATTAATACTTTGAAAATGCACAATTGAAAAAATGTCCATTCTTAACTCACCTTGTAAGATTCACGAAGGCAAAGCTCGTTGTGATACTCGGCATGAATCTTTATTTATTTCGTGAATTACATTTTTCTTTTTTCCATTTGTTTTCGCATTAATCACGAACAATAATGTTTGAAGATTGGAATAATCTTCACAGCACGTAATAGGTAAACACTTCTTGTTCGTAAAAGAGGTTTTATTATCTCGAGGTTCACTAAAGGGGTCGCGTTCGCTAATGGGGTCAGTTACCTTAACGTCATTGCACTATTTTATTCACAAAATTCACTATTGAGAAATTCCAATAGAAACCGATAGGTGTAATTTTATCGGAATCCATGGGTTTCTATCGATTTTCCGTGTCGTTTTGTCACAGACGCTATAGGTTTCTATCAGATTCCATGTGGGAGTCAAAATTCTATTGGTTGTTATTGGTGCCATCGGTGAAACTTCTTGAATGCCGATAGAAAGTAATTTCCAGTTGAAAAATCATGTCGTTTTGTCACAGGATTTACGGGAATTTATTGGAATTCGTCAACAGGGTGATTAGGGTGGAAGATGACGATCGATATTATCCTCCTCCTTATCACCCCTCAACAACAATATCAACAATAAAGTATTTAGACCCAAAGTATCATTCTCGAAGCCTCATTGTCTCAGAGAATGAATGCGATCCAAGTTGGTTTGCAAGGATTTGAAATTTGTTGACTTAATACTTGAAATTGTCAATAACCTCAAGGCACAGTTTTGTCAGGATGATTTTGTGGACGAAGTATCATGCTTGGAACTGAATATCGTTTAGAATGAATGAACACGCGTGAGGAAGAGAACAAAGGGGAAATGGAAGAGAGAAAGAGAGAGGGAGAGAGACAGTGAATGACGGATATGGCTCGTGGACAAAGGGATACTCAATCGAAATGTTGATTGGTCCCCATGGTACCAGCCATCAAGCATGTACCACTAGTCCAAGCAAAGATCGCTAAATGGGATTAGCCTGATAGATGGAAAGCATGAACGTACTTAATCAAACCCAATATTTTCCTCTCTGACGTATTAGAAATATCAACATTTTGTATTCCTCCATCTTGTTAAAGAGATTCTAAAAATATAATAAAGGAAAATTATACAAAAAGGCAGTTTGGGCAAACGCTTAGGGATTGAAAGATGCTCACATTGTCTGATGTATTCCGAGTGGTTGAATTGGAACATGGAGTTCAAAGTTGCGCCAGGAGTTTTGAATTTTAGAAAAAAATGAGGGATATAATTAAAACCAACCTGGAGTGAGAGTCATCAATGACTTGAAGTACCTCACTTTCCCTAAATGCCATGAAAGTATGAGGAACTCCTTGACGGAAACATTTCCTCTGAAAATCTCTGAAAATTCATCTCAATTCCACTGAGAAAAACTTTTGCTGACTGGAGAAATTGAGAAAACCCTTTAGTTGCAGTAACTGAAAACGACAACGGAAAGAAAGTTTAAGTTGCCTGAACTAACATATCGTTTGTTGCAACAAAAATTTCCAGTTGAAGGAACTAATGTTTAACTCACTTTTTAGTGACAAAAACTAAACAGTTTCTTCAATACATGTTTTTCCACTAGAAATTTTTTTGAATATCCATGAATACTCCTGAAAAATTCTGAATTCGTTTGGAAATCATTGAACAACTCTGAAAAACTCAGAGATTTTTGAGGATTTCCAGTGGAATCATGCCATCACCCGAGCAGAAATTCATATTGGGTGTTCGATCAGGACCTGATCTGGAAAGCCTTATTTCAAATCAGGCCCTCATATGGAATGTAACGTACCGTTGTATCAAAGCCCGATGTAACGAACTAAGGTAGGGTATGCCAAATTACGAACCTATCAGGACCAGGTCTGGTTAACCCTAATCAGGCGGACCAAATCGTGGCCTCACCAGGACCAGATCAGGTGTGCCAAAGAAAGGTGAGCCCAATCACTGCCCGATCGGGCCCATATGGAACATGAGGCTGGCCACACATTTTTTCTGCTCGGGCAGAGCTGACAGTGCGGAGACTTTTCTGATACACTGTGTTTGAAAAGAAACGCATACTGTCATACCATATAGAAAAACAGTCCCTTCAAAGAGCTCCCATTATGACAGTAAACATGAATCCATTAGGAATATCGTGACTTTTAGAAAATATCTGAATCTCACGTTAGATCCTGTGTAACTCTCAAACGGTTTTTTTACATTCGCGAATTCAAATGAATATTCCGTATTGTGAGTTAATTCTCCTGGCCTGGCCAATTCTTTTACAATGCTCGTAAATTCATGATGATTTCCTCTATTCGATTTGACCAATAAATTCAACTTTCACACCTTGATGCTGCAATTTACCAGCTTTTCTCAAACTAATGTTTATCTTTTCGTAGACCGTTTCCTGATCGTAATAAAGCAATTTCACCATCTTCAGTTTTAATCTCTGCGATCTTCCTTGTATCCGCGCCATCTAGTAAAATTTCAATGTCAGCGGACTGGCCAAACCCAAAGAAACTCACTTTTTGGAAAAAAAGGAAGTAAACTCGTGGGAGCGGTTACACTGTTTACCGCGATCAAGTTCACTTTGCGAATTCAATTCACCGAGAATTAGTGTAAAATCTAGTCTCAAAGGTCACATTTTTTTATATCAAGCGTGAATGACGATGAGAAAAATTTGGTTATTTTTGCTTGCTTCCTCCCAAAAGTCACAAGTGGCCAATAGTTTGAATCCACACTAAATTCTTCAGTCCATGAAGAATTCTCCAGGCATTCAACATATATTCGTTTTCCCTGTCATAACGGGGACTCAATCCTTTCAAAACTCTTCGAAAATTCAAACGTCAATCATTTTGGAAGTCTTGGATGTTTCAGAAAAAAAAGAAAACATACTATGGAGTCCAAAAAACTGATTGAAACACCATTTCTTATCGACTTCAAGAGCCATTATAACAGTTTACAATATTCACCAAATCGATACCCTTGTAATATTGTGTATTTTGAGAAGCATCGCAATAAGTTCACTTCAATGTAAAACAAGCGATATGTCAAATGTACGTATATGATACATGAAGGAAATACAAATTGGAATTCATATGGTTACAATTGCGAGACGAGAAGGAAACAATGATAAAAAATTGTACATAATTTATACGTCATTCCTAATACAATGAGGTTATAATATGCATTTATCATTGAAATGACTTTCATCTGGCATCTGGATTCGAATAACAAAAACCACCGAACAGTTTTATTCCCCTATTATTCGATCATCATTGTGCTCGGTTACACTTTACGTCAAAGAATAGAGATGCGAGATACCATCAATTGTTCGAATTCATCCCTCAAATTCAGAATATCACATTTCTGAATTAAAAAACTAGTATTTGATTATAAATCAAATTTCATGAGATCTTCAATAACAGTTTCGCAAAGATAGGAAATCACATTATTCTGGCGTGGACTATCCGTAAGCTTTCAAAAAAATATTCATGTCACGTCTGGGAAAATGTTCCAAAAACAACTCCCTGTCAGATCATGAAAACTTCTCCGAAGTTTTTCGTGATATGGACACCAATGTGCGTCACTGGCTCGTTCTTTTGTGTACTTTTTCCACCTTTCTTCCTTGGTTCATGTATCACTGTGGTGGATCAAGACAAACACCCTACGACTGTCCGCACGGGTGTATGCACGTACATACATATGTATACGGAATGGTTATAGCATCACACTTCGCTTTCATTTCATGTGTCTTTTCCTGTTGTTTTTCCTCGTTTCCTTCTCTCCTGTTATGCATGTGTACATACGTTTAGATTCATCAGGATGGAATACTGTTCTTTTCCACCTCTTTGCGTACTTTTTATGGTTAGATTTTTCTTTTTCTATACTTTTCCTTGTTTAATATATATATATATATATATATAGAGATGTGAGTAGACGAACTGTCTGTTTAATACCATTCAGGGATCAACCTTGATTCCCTGCAACATTTCTTTATTATAAACACATTCTTCACGTTTGTTCTGTAATTGTACATAACTCATGGGTTCAATGATGATTACAGAGGAATAATGTTAATCTTCTTTATTTATACACATTGATGATATTCACGCCAAAATCTGATTCTACCTTCAGGAAAGTTTTCCTCATCCTTGCCTAATTTGCTTATTCTTTTCCCCATATGTTCCTCGAAACATGGAAGAAACTATGAAAATTTGGCAAGTTCATGGAAATGGACAGAAGAAAATTTTCTACGAGTACCCAAAAATCAAGAAGATAGAGTCAAATTATAATGCCTAGGAAGGATAATTGATGCCTGATTACTGGCATTCCTCGATATATTTCCTTGTATTATTGAATGGAACCAACTGTGATCAGGTACACTGTGAAAAAAAACTCCAGAAAACTTCCAGTACCGTACTGGAAGTAATTGACCTATACATTTGTACTGAAAAACTACATTCAAATCCTGAAAATTTCAGTACACATATCAGGAAGTTCTTGTATTTATACTGCCCGGATGGAAATGTATAATAAATATAATCACTTTCAAATGATTGTAGTGCATTACTATCTGCGGATCATGTTGGAAATTATAATGAAAATTGTGGTTTTTCCTTTCAAATTCAATGAAAATCCTTCAATTTCTGCTGCAATCTTCGACATGGTGCGCGAATAGTAAGCTACAACAGTCATTTCAAATGCAATATTCTTTCCATTTTTAAATTTTGGTGTTTTCATAATTTGTATTAAGTGTTTCATTCAAATTACAATGCACTGCACAAGATAATTCGAATACACAACAATATACGGTATGTACTCTCTAAAATTTTTAGAGTGAGATTTCACTCTTTAGGCAGCCAGAAGTGATCTTGTTGAAATTTCGAGTGAAATTCCCACTCTTTCAGAGTGGAAGTCTAAGGTTTGAGGTTAGAAATTCACAGCCACTCCGATTTCAGAGTGAATTTTCCACTCCGAAGGAGTGGAGGTTCACTCGAAACGAGTGAAAATCTCACTCGAAGAAGACTGGCTCACTTCTGAGACTTAGTGGAGTGAAACGTGTGATTTTTCACTCTTCCAGATTTAGAGAGTACTGTGTATTATATTGTATAATCAATTCGAATACATTTTCTAATAAAACTTACAAAAAGTGAATATTGATCTTGTTTATGTGCTTATGATGATCAGTATTGCATCAGATAGCTGTCCCTATTTCCACCATATTTTTGAATGAGGGTTATCATAGATCTAATGAATTTTGTGAAAAATTGAAGTAAAAAACATGAAATTTCATGAAAACAGGAATTGTCTTGTACGTAAACTGAAAAATTTGTCATGAACAGAAGTTTTCCAGTTTTCTTGACCAGTGTATCGACTAATCAATTAGGATTATTCTTCACATTGTTATATATTATCATGAACATCACGCTTTGAAACTGCACATTCCTTTGTAGTCCCGAGTAGTCAAAAAAGTAAAACCCGTTGAGACAGAAAAACATACAATTTCACGTTATTGAATGTAGTTTCCATGAGGGCGGAGCGGAATGAAAAGTGTGATAAGCCATTTTATCACTCTCCATTTCCTTAAAATATCCCTTGCGTTCCCTCCTGCTTTTCCTTGTCCCCTCATTTTCAACCATTAACAGACAGACATTGAGACACCCCGGAGAGCAACATCATCCCTCACGTAGCGGCACGCCGCTCCGCCTTTACACGCCGTGCTGCTAATTTGCCACAGGATACCAACAACTTATGTGAACCAAGACAATTCTAATAACATTAGTCAGACATAATTCAATTTCTCAAGTTCAAAGAGGTCTGTTCAGTTTCAGATGCGGTATTCTTGTGGGGATATATTTACATCTAACTGTGCCAAAAAATACGGCTAAATTGTAGCGAAAAGTATGAAAAAAATATACTGAGAACTTGGAAATAATGGCTAGTTTTGCTTCCAAAACATCAAATTCTAGATATTTTTGTGAATGAGTCTGTGTGCGAAGGTTTTTTGGTTCGCGATAACTCTTCTCAGGATGCACCGATTTGAATAATTATTCTTCCATACAATAATCGTCTTGAAGAGGACTCAAGGTTCATTGTTTTTGGTATCGATATTTTTAAAGTATGGCAAAGTCAACAATTTCATCATTATTAATTTGATTCGTCATAACTCCTGTACAGATCCATTGATTCAAATGATGTCATTTTAACAAGTGTAGATCTACATAAGAAATTGAGATGGAGAATGGTTTTGATCCATCAGACAGTTCTGGAAATATCGAAGAAAGAGGGATATTTCCTGCAAAGCAATTGCGATTCATCGATTTGTCCGCGTGATTCTGTAGAGATGTCACAAGGCAAGATCTTCACGGAGAGAAAAAATTTGCTGACGCAGCAAATCGAGGTATTATATATAGAATAGCAAATTTGTTTGCTGACCTAGCTAAAAATTTGCTATAACAGCAATCGTGTTAGCTACGACAGCAATTTTTTAGCTGTGGAAGCAAAAAATGTTTGCTCCGCCAGCAAATTTTCAGTATTATATACAGAATAGCAAACAAATTTTGCTGGGATAGCAAACTTTTCTTGCTGCCACAGCTAAAAATTTGCTGTCGCAGCTAACAAGATTGCTGGAACAGCGGATAGTTGGCTGTCACAGCAAAAAATTTGCTGCTCTGGCAAAAGGAACCCAGCAAAAGTAGATTTCGCTGCCACAGCGAATTCCTTTTTCTCCGTGTTCAAACTTCGATGCAGTGGAGCATTTTGGGTGGATTTTTGCTTTCTAAGAACAAACTTAGTGATTGAAATGATCTGAAGTCAGATCTTGGAGAAAAACGAGTTCATAAATGTATAGGACTCCTGTCGTAAATATTTGTTCACGTCTTTTTCTCACTCATAAAAGCTTGATTAGTGATCAATTAGCTACTATGTATTTGAAAGTTCTTTCCAGTATCATATACTGAGGATGAAAAAGAGTGAAGTAAGCATCGCGCTGAGTTTGGATACTGCGAATTTCGCTGCGGAATTGAGTAAAGTGAATATCAATTGAAATGACCGAATAAACATTGACTTCAAACCATATCCAGTTGACTAAATTTTTGGAGATTAGTCACGAAATTGTTTCCAGTATTTTTTTCTCAGTGTAAAGAACCTGGGAGGTCGGTGTGATTCTCCATCCGGATTTTTAATTTATTTTCACGTATTTGTACCTGTAACTATGTTGTTTTACGGGTTTGGTTTATATTTTTTCGGTGAAAGTAAACATGTTTGCAGACGCATATCAAGTAAATATTTCCAAGCATATCTGTACGCATGATTGCAAAGAAAATGGAAAATCAAATGCACAACAAAAATATTTTGTTGAAAATATCCCACGTCAAAAAAATATGCATAGTTTATACATGAGTTTTTATGCGTAATGTTATCGGAGCTCTGCTCTCGACCGTCACGAAAGACGGAATAACGCCTGGCGCTTGCGGCTCTCCTTTTATATGATTCCTGTGCGGTCTTATTAATTCTTGATTAACTAATAATTGGACATTTTGTAGTGTACGGATGATTAATCATGCCCAGTTTGAACTCCTGAGCATCTTCTTTCATTTCTTTTTTCAATTTTCCCCTCTTATAACGTATTTCGGATTTTTTTATTACCTAACATGATTTGACATATGCTCAGATCGATCTACGAAACCACTTTTTCGTCAATCATGCTCAGTAATTTGGAATGTCCAATCGGTCCGCGCACAAGTTATTTTTTAGGGGAGGTGGCGGAGAGATGTAAGACTGCTAAACTGGGAAAACTCTTCAGTAACAGTGACCAAAAATGACATAAAACAAAAATTGCACTGGTCTGAACTGAGATATTGTTTGTTTCTACAGGAATTTTCAGTTGGAGGAACTGATATTTTGTTGACACAGCTAAGTTTTTCATTCGATTCCATGTTTCATTAAATTTGTAGGCATGAGACTTCAATAGTTTTCTCAGTTCAACGACTTTGGAATACCGTGACGCTTCAGATTTTCGAAGAGTTCCGGTGTAAGTCGCGTGAGGGAGAAGGGATAGCGAATCATACATTCACGTTAATAAACTGGGAGAGTTACCCTGAATCCGTGAATTCCTCTCGACTCTCTTTCATAAAAAATATATTTCTTCCATTTGACTGATTTTAATCCAAGTGAACCCAAAGCGTGAGCATAAAATACCCATTTTTATTCGATATCTTTATGAAGTATAATCTTTTCGATTACCCATGTAAGTTCTGTTACTCCTCAGATTCAGAATTTCTTTTTTTCTCCTTTTTTCCCTTCAATTTTACGGCTCTGGTGCACGTGTTGAGTGATCGTCCTACTTTTACGACGCACCACTCAAACTAAGAGAGGGGTTTCGTAACGAGGCGTTGGAGGGTTAAATCCATAGAAACTATTCAACAATGTTCCCAACTGGTGACGTGTTGTATTCTCATTCTCATTTCATGACACTGTCATCCTTATTCTCAAATATTGTAGTGAAAAAGCAGCATAAGAATTTTTAAGTTGCAAAATTAATATTTACTCAAATAACACAACAGGTTAGAAATGCTGAGAAGGTTCTTCGAAGTTCTGCGCATGTTCTCTGAACGTTCTCAGAATCTTCAAATGAGACTGTTTTGGATGAGTATGTTATATCCACATTTTCAGGATATCTTTTTCGAATTTATCCAAAACAATCTCAGATATCAAATACAAATGGGCTTTTTATGCTCACGCTTAGGGTTCACTTGGATCAACGTCATTGAAAGAAAAAAATTTATTTTTCATGCATAATCACAGAATGAACGCAGAATGTTTGAAAAGTTCTTGTGTTACTTGGGCAGGTGACTGAGAACCTTGTACACTCTTCCTGTACCCCGGTGAAAATAAAGCGTATACGCAAAGCGCGAAGGAAGCGCATACAAAGCGAAAAATGTTTCAATTTCCTCTTCCTGAAGCGTGTGAAGCTCGCTTTCTGTGAAGTGATGAAATTATACCTTCCATATACGCTTCATAAGCTCTCGATGCCGTTTCCCACACGCTTCATGTGAAGTAATAGAAAGTTACATTGAGCGGGTGCAAACCATACCTATTCTGACCTCAAATGATGTTTTCAAACGGTTGATCCCAACGAGGATCCATAGCCCAATGGATTAAAAACTCGTCTGCCATGGTGGAAGTCATCGGTTCGATTCTCGCTATGGGATGCAATTTTTGTATTAATGTTTCATGAATTTTATACGCTTTCTTTGCTTCAATCCCCTCTTCATATACTTTTTATATCCCTCCCATTCAAGCTCCGTGTACTTTTCATTAACGTTTTGATTACCCTCCAATATACGCTTCGTTTACCCTTTCTTCCCGCTTCCATTTTCACCAGGGTAACTCTACCGTTCTCAACACCAAAGCCAATATTTTCTGGGAATATTTTTGTTAGCTCAACAAAACAAACAGGCCCAGTTATTTTGGTTTCCCAATATCTTGACTTTGTGAAACCACTTCCTATTGTAGTTTTTCAGCTTGTCCAAGCATACACTTGAGGAGAGAAAGTTCATTCCACCTCTTCCAAGAATCAGTGAACAGTTTTATCGAAACAACAGTGACTGCTATGGAGACACCGTGAGCCACCTCTTCAATGCTCATGGTGTCGGTACACATCCTGCACATCATGAACTTTAAGAGACGAAATTGAAACGCTATGTGGCATGTTTAAAATTTTTCAACATGGATAGGAATTATATGCAATAGATACACTACAGGCACATCTTATGATTTCAAGAGGATCATGAATATTCCATGATTCCTACTCAAAAGAGTGGGAATAGAAGAAGAACAATGTGCATCGAGTGCGCTATTATTATTGATTATCCAACTGATTGCAAAATTTCGTCTTTGAAAACCATAACCATCGAATTTTCTCATAATCAAAGTATGTTCTTAAGAATTACTACACCAACAGGGCTACCCTGGTGGAAAAATTTCACTGGAAAGTGCTGAAATTTTCAGTGAAGAGCTATTCAGAGGATTTCAGAGGTGTTTATAATTTCTCAGAGCATACCAGTGATTTTCAGAAATATTGCCAGTAGAAAAACGTGAGCGTTTTTCAAAGATTTTTAGAATTTGAAAAAATTTTCATAAGTTTTCAGAGTTTTGCAAATTCCAGAGTTGTCCAGAGTTTTGCAGTGGGATTGAGTGAAATTTTCAGAAATTTTCAGAGAAATTTTCTTTTACCAAGGTGAACACTGAAATGTCTTCAGCGATGCATCTAGTAATGATATTGTTCCGTTTGGTATGTTGCATGACCATAAATAACGACTCCATATATTTAAGAACATATACTGGTCAAGTCGAGGTTAATTTTACATGTGCTTCTCAATTTGGCACCTGTTGCATGAACTGTGAATTACAAGCTCGTGACACGCGATGTGTTAATTTATTCATTCCAGAATTATTCAAGAGACAATTTCAATTTTGAAACGTTCTATCCTCTATCTGAAGTAGGATATAACCGTGATTGCAAACTTCCTGCTAGAATGATGGAACAAATGGACAAACAAATTATGATAGTTCAGGAATTACCAAGAGTATTTCAAAAGATCATAGGGACTGTAACAATATTTTCCCCTGATGGGACAAACAGTGTGGTCGCATATACCACAAAATCACTGCTCCTGAATTTACGACATGAGTTACCTAAATCACAGTAGCTGTAACCGCTACTGCTTTTATTCATACCTTCATTATCATAAATCATCCACATTTTCTTCTAATTCTTGACATACTCAGTACTTTGTTACAAATTGTAGAAATTGGACAATAAAGCACAAATATCATTCGAAGTTTACAAAAAAAAATAATTAACCGTAAATTCTTGAATGTAATATTAATTGATATGTGATGGTGATTCGTTTTTGGCAATATCTCGGAATACTGGAGAGTTATTGGAGACCTTCAATATTTTTCGAATATATTTCAAAATATTCTTCCAATATTTTTTTGTGAGTATCATGCAAGATCTAACACGCAGAAAAGTTCCTCTTCAGAAAATAGCAGAGTTCACTATTTAACATAGCAATGAATGTTTTTAATATGTTCTGAGTAGAATGAGCTACACTGAGAGAAAGTATTAGTTGCCATCATCTGAAAAAATTAGTAAAATAACGTCTCAAGTATTTTTTCTCAGCATTACTTACTAATTTTTATGGTACGATGTGACCGAAGGTTGGGATCGAAATTACTTGATTTTCAGTAAACACGACTATTTTTCACAACTACTCTTCAATAGTAAGCTACATTATAATAGGATGATTTATAAATTCTGGTTAAGATGACTTGTAGAGGTGTACAAAATAATAACCTAGATAACAATCTACTAAAATCATATGACAAAGGTTAAAAAAATGACACTAGGGTTCATTTTCGTCTTGTTCTTGAACATTTTATCCACTTTTATCACAATGTCGACCAGGGAAACTATATCGTTTGATTCCAATTTATAACCTCCCATGTGGAAATTGCCGGAGTTGACAAATCGCCCAGTACTGGAAAGGTTGTATTTGCCAGACTTCGGCAAAAACAACTGTTCCTGTTCAGGCCCATTACTGTTCTTCAACCGGCTGTACATGTTCGACGGAGTTGAGACGGTATTGGTTGGCGTGGACAGACAGTGTTGGGCCAGTGATGAATCAATGCTGGCCGGAAAATACACGGATCATAGTGTAACGGAGCCGCGCCAGTACTGTGCCAGAGTTGGGATGATCATTCAATACATCCAATCGACGATGAAGGGCTAGGATCGGTAGGGCAATGGCTAACTACAAAATCGGTAGTCGAACTACGTTGAAATTATGTCCATGGAAATCCGGCTGTTATGGTAAACCAAAGCGGCGCCAGTGTTGCCCCAGAGTTGGGATTACCATTTCATAGATTTGATAGCCGACCATATGCCAGTATTGGTATGGCACTGATTGGCTACGAAATTTGTAATCAACTAAATCAGTATAGCCACTTCTTCGCCCACCTAATATGGTAAATGGATCAGGTCATTTTTGCTACCTAATGGCGCAGCTTTGGTGAACCACCAAATGCATGTTCATTCGGGGATTTCTTTTGACGAAAGTTGATAACCGATTCCAAAGCCAGTCAGCCCCCCATTAGTTCAGGCACATTGTTTTCGACCTAACATATCGTACTCCCTCCAACTCTGGCTCTGTTCTGGCGTAGCTTTGGCTCACTACAACACCCAATCTCCGCTATTTCAATATTCTGCCAATGATATTATTATAATGAACAGAGTTCACGCGAGTCATGTAAACCAATGTCTGGTTGTTTGTATATATGTATATATTCTAAGAGCCAGCAATCTCCATGCACGCTCGTTAGACGTATTCAAATTTTCTCGCACATTTATCAGACACATACAGAGGTTTGGGTGTTCTTAGAGTGTAGTTCTACGTAAAATCGTCGATTTGAATTCCCAAATATGTCGTGAACTCCAAAAAGTTTCAGTCGATGATACAGATTCTGACAATGAAGAAAGTAACCAAGGTCAGTATATGATATCATCGGCATTTATGGTATTTTTACACCATTCAAACTACTTACAACCCTAACAGATCCCCAATAGTTTCCTGCTTGAAATTTTCAATAAGGACGCAAAAAGTACAGGAGTTTTCCAGGAGCTCATAATGAATACAATATATTTATGAAGAACTCTTTTAGAATTCTTGTGCTATTTGGGAAACTATTTTGAAGAGGAATGATTGTCAGTGAGTGTTTTCAACCAGTAATTCACTATTGAACCGATACCGATACCGATTGTACTCAAATAGCACAAGCACTTTTCAAACATTCCAAGCTTGTGCAAGCTTGTTTCAAGCAATCTAAGCATGTGATCACGCATAGAATGTGCAAATAATCCACACGGTAAACAATGTTCCAAAATCACTCCCGATTATGTCAATTCATTATGACAAATGGCGTGGTACTGGCGAGGTTGTATTTGCCAAAGTTCGGCAAAAACAACTGTGCCTGTTCAGAATCATTACCTTTTTACAACTGTCGCCGAACATTCACAAAATTTTAGACGGTATTGGCTCGCGTGGACAGACGGTATAGGGTCAGTATCGTATGAATACTGTCTGGACAATACCCAGGATTTCGAGAAACGGTACCGCGCCAGTATTCAGCCAGAGTCGGTATTATCATTCCATATGTACAACAGATGGCAATATGCCAGTAATGATATGACTCTGGCTGACTACAAAATCGGTGGTCGATTGATGTTGCAATTATGATCTTGGCAACTCGGCTGTTGTGGTCAGCCGGAGTCGCGCCAGTACTGAGCCAGAGTCGGTATTATGATTCAATATGTTCGATAGACGACATGGTACCGGTATTGGTGGGACTCTGGTTGACTACGGAATCGGTAGTCGATTGACATTAAAATCACGATCTTGGCAACTTGATTTTTGTAGTAAGCCGGAGTCGCGCCAGTATCGAGACAGAGTTGGTATGATCATTCAATACGTTCGATAGAGAACAATGAACCTGTATTGGTAGAATCTTGTTTCACTACGGAGTCTATGGTAAATTGCGTGACTTCAAGGGAATTGGTGCAATAGATGGGAATTCAAGTGGTCCGTTGTCAACTCGGAGATTAGCTGATGTGATAGAGACTTTGTTTCTCACTCGCAGGTCCCGGGTTCAATCCTTGCCCAGTGAATTTTTATGAAACCACTTCAAAGCGTTTTTCTCGGACAACGGTGATGAGAAAAATAGATTCACAAAGTTTTGAAAGTTCAAATTCAATGTATTTCTTTTTTTTCTCCACTTGAAATATAACTCCGGGGATCTCTTATTACCAGCACTGTGCCAGTACTGGGTCGGGTCTGAATTTCTACATAGAATGTATTATTTTGACCCTCTACCACTTCTCATCCAGGTGTGGTAGAACAATTGGTTCTGTTGCCATGCCAGAGTTCCACCATAGTAGGCACACACCAAATATCGCTACCGACGTGGTGGTAAATGTTTTACAGGCCCTTATGTAAAATGATGTTATCATTCCGACTCCTTGCCAGTACCGTCCGAACCACTGGCCCCATAAGGGCAAGGTTGGATTTGCCAGTACTGGCAACTCTGGCAACAGTACCGCGCCAGTAGTGGCCCGTGTGTACATTTCCATATAGGATATCGGGGGCGATATCTGAGCAGAAGAATTGGGGATATGATTAGTTCAATTACATTCCAATCGAGCAAAATCTGAATATAGAAAGTCAGTTGAGTTTGTATAGAGAGTTAAGGCTCTCATTATTTTTATTGTGAATTCGTCAAATGAGATTTAGCAGAAGTTTCAACCTGCAAGTTCTATCCTGAAAAAGTAAGCTGCAATGTATACGAATGTTTCTGAAGTCTGAATCGTTTATTCAAACGAATCCATAATCGAATAACCAAATATTTTAACCCCTAAACCGTAGCCGTCCTCAAAACCACGTCAACCGTAACCCGCGGTCTGACAGACCGGTATTACCTCCTTCTAAATGTTTCAAGTTGTTAGCAGTAGAAAGAACATTTCTTCGATCATTATGAATGTCTACGGAGTAGGATAGCGGGTTTATGTACAGGAATTAGTGAACAATTCTATGCAGAATAGGAATAAAATGTCACACAAATTAACCAAAAAAGTTCGAATTATGAGCAAATACAGTTTTGTTAGCGGTCTGTGAGACCGGGGTTACGGTTAGAGGGTTAAAGATTCATCCCTGAGAATTTCAGATTTTTTTATGCATTCAGTTTCGAGTATTTTGGTCGGAAAGAAAATGCCACCAGATGGAGCCACCTATGTGCTCGTATCCTCTTGAATAGATGTAAAAAACGTTTCAAATCTTCGTACACTCTCGTTCGTACAGTCATTTTGCTCTCCATATGTTATCCTAATCAATCCTCATTCCTTTTGAGGAGGGTACATAAAATTTCCTTCAGTTTATGAAATTTCATCTCATGCCCAGCATTATGATTTGAACAACTATTTCACTAAAGAATATTCCTTTGAGGTATTCATGATGATTTCACATGATAATTGAATGATACCCTTTTTCACATGATCATCAAATTTTATATTATCAAGGTATCATCGCTCACGTAGGGAACCGTTATTTATGATGAACCACATCGGTGGTAAGATGAGTTTTCGGACTTGCAGGTCCAAATCAATAACTTACCCGGACATACACGTGGACACGTAAAGAATCAAATATACAACGCACGTTCGCATGATGTTTCACGTACGTTTTTCTCTTGTTGATTATTCAAACAAATCAATAACGCAAACAGTCACTAATAGAAACATTTTATAGATCGCTTTTTTCATCTTCACTCCTGAACGATTTTTTCAGTTCCATTATTTATGCATTGGAAATTGAGAATGGAAGTAGACAATATATTTTCTTCTCTTACAGATCATCTATCGATAGCTGACCTTCGGAATCTTTTATTTCTCAGAAATCCCTCAAAGTTATGGAAATTATATGAATGAAATATAAGAAAGGGAGAAAAATCCTTCCCAAACGTGATACGGAATGAATTGTGGACGATGCGCGAATGTTCAGCAAGGGAACCATAATTCAGGTTGAGAAGATATCCTGTTCATTTATAATAAAGCGTTGGGATGAAAAAACAAACCGAAGGGAATTACAGTCTTGATTTTACATCTCCACAAAACGGATGAAGTCAAACTGCCGATGATTTCAGCATATATTCGAAACTATGAAAGATTCTGTGTGTTTTGTCAATGTAAATTCAGTTTTGTCTGTGTATTTAGTTCTGAAAAACTTGAAAACAATTCAGAATACCGTTTGGGTCATGAGAACATGGAAAAGTTCTTCCACAAAATTTAAAATTTAGAAAAAAATTATCAGACAACAAACTTTACGCCCTTTAGAAATATACATGGAGAATAATGGTGAAAAAACAAGTTCATGAACTTATCACTACTTTTTATCAATTCACCCTCATGTATATTCCGTAGTAAAAATGATTCTAGCCACCCTCCAGTTCATATCAAAGCTCTTCCAAGTGACTAGCTCTCTTGCGAGGACTTTGAAAGATGCTGGACGATCACTACTACAATTATGTTTATCAGGATTCATGAATTCTTTTATTCGTATTCATTATTAATTTGATCAGCTATAACATCATAATTTATACTGTCTGATACATGTGTTGACACTTGGATGAAGATTGGGAAAGAGCAATTTCTCTGATTACGCTGATCATTTGGCGAAGATCACGATTCATCTTTTGATCAGAATCAACTGGAATCTCATAGAATCATTTTTAATTGTTGGAGTTGAAATATATATTGGAAATATATATATAAATATGAAAGTGGAATCCGAACAACGATGATCATCGGATGTTGATCTACACTAAATTCGACCAAATAAAACCAGCCAAATTCGATTCAGCGTTAATTAAAGCTCTATCGTTTTCATTCAATAGGGATACAGAATTTAGTTTTGCTAAATGAAATTTGTTCGTGTGAATTGAACTTTTATCCGGGGTGACATGATTGTGCAAAATATAGAGAATATAGCGATATTTGTCAGTTGTGAGGCAACTACGAATGATGATAAGGAAATTACAATAGGGTTATCTGCAACGACCATAGTCATGCGTTGAAATGATTCGAGATATTTGATCAAACATTTCAGCAACCGTTAGCCACAATCACGTCAATGGATACGGATGACAACGACAATGGCGTTTAGAGCATGGATCCTTCGTTATTGTATGTGGTATGAGCGGGTTTCAGCGATGATTATGAACTATAGAGCATATTATATTCGAGATACAAGATGCGTTATATCTGATGTCTATATTTCAGATGTGATCACATGCATCTATGTATTTCACGTACAACAAGTTCTATCGGTAATAGAATCGACAACAATATCGTTAATATCGCTGCTTGTACTGATGTACATATTATTAACTTGAATACTATTCATTATTGTCAATTCAAGAGACAATTTGTACTATAGTGGAGTGAATTTTGTAATTTAACGTAAAAAGATTCCCGTTCAAATAGTGAATGTTGAGAATTTATTCTAATCCTCTTGCTGAATTAGCAAAAAGTTTGCTGACACCACAAAAATCTTGCTCTTTTAGCGAGCACCGCCTGATCCAGCAATTCAACATTGTAGATATACAAACTCCTAGGAAATTTGCTGAATTAGCAAATATTTTTGGGACCAGCAAAATTTGGGCTTTCAAAAAAAACACATGCCTTGCACAAACTCAGCAACGCAGATTTTTAAAAACTGCTATTCCAGCAAGAATTTTTCTCTGCGTGTTCGTCTCACAATCACTCTATAATCGATTATTCGGAGAAATGAAATCAATCGTAGTTCAAAAATGAATGAATTATGAGGAATCAAAAAGAAAAATTCACCAAAGAATTTAACAAGAGTTCAAAGAAGAAACTAATCGAGAGTGACATGAAAAGAAATCCGAACCTCCACGTAGAAATATTGATTCCTTCACTGTCTTCCATTTGGGAAAAGAATTTCAAATGTTTGGGTAAAATGATTGAAATCGTTCTTCCAACTTCCGTATCCTCCATGGAATTGAATAAAGGTCAAAAAGGAAAATTCAGTGGGAAACTGAATGGAAAATCCCTCAAAAAGACCTAATCGAAAATGAGAGTGCAAATGTTGGCAAACTTTGCTAGAAGACATTGAATTTTTCATCGTTCTCCAATCGATGTTTTTGTGGAAATCTTCTGGAATTCTCTAGAACAGATTTCTCGAAGATATCTGGAAAATGATTTATACAACATGATAAGATGTCTTCAAATGATCTCAAAATATGGTTCATATATCTTCAACAAAATTTGAAAGGTTCGTTTCCATTCATTGGAGGAGAAAATGAGGAGTATTATTTGAATAAGTTGAATTTCATCCAGGATATTCAGGACAGAATCAGTCTAAACCTCGAATAAGGAGACAAAACCTGTTCAAATTTTCCGACCCAGTTCTCTGGACTTTTGCGTTCCCTTGGGGGAGAGATTATCCAGTAGTTATCAAAGCTATTCACCTAAGAAGAATTCGCAGTTACCTATATGAAATACCTATATTACCATATTCATATTGTATAAGGTAACTGTGGGTTGTATCAACCTTGTTGGTTTTATCGGCCACCCGAAGTCGGTTTCATATCGGCCACTATTTTCATATATTTTTCTTGAATACTACGAACTTCACATAACGAACTACATGACGCAGGATGTCCCTTCGATGTTTCAAGAACATAAAAGTGAAAGTGATAAATGGCTTGTATTCCTGCTTGGATGGAAAATTGTTTTTGTCAAGAAGGTGACTTGCGTCCCTGAACATAAAAATTGGTCAACACAAGTGGTCTTAACCTCAAAGACTGGAAAAAATGTACGTTTGAAAAAGATATTATGATCGCTTGTGGCAATTTTTCAAATCAACATACGATGAAATAAGTCGGGCCATTTAATATAATACATTCTGCAAATCATTTTTTGTCATTGACGAAATGAAAGTTTCACATTACTGAAAAAATGTTTGAGTTCACAAAACTGTTCAACTTCAAAACGTATGTTTTTTTGGCAATCAATAGAAATCAAAACGGACAATAAAACATGTATGTTTTGAAGGTAATGGCATCTAAAAGATTACAATATTCTATGGACAATTTGAAAAAAGCTATTGCTGCTGTACAAAATGGATTATCCGTACGACAAGCAAGCGAATCATTCAATGATCCACGATCGACCCTACAAGATAAAGAATTTTAATAACATTGATTGATTTCATTATGATTAAAAAAATTTCAATGCTAATGAAAAAGGGGAATGAACAGCCAAATAATTCATCCTGCAACAATAAATTTCATTGTATTCCAATAAGGAATGTATTTATCAATTGCCGGCTGAAAACCCCATCTCATGGTGGCTGGAATGATCAGCAACCGGCCGATATTCGCATCATCAAAGATTACTAAGGATGAATATGTATATTCAGAGTTCATTAAAATGGATATTCTGTTTTAATAACGTATAAGAAATCACACTATAATCTTGAATGATTGAAATCTTCAACTGAGTATTAAAAATTCTTGATGGACGAGGAAGTGTCCTTGAGTGGCCGATACAACCCACAGTTACCTTGAAACTTATAAAAATATGTGCATTTCTTCGAATACGAAACCATACATAATGTTTTCAGGGGAAAATGCGTGATCTGCTATTGTCCCCAATGAATCAATTAATTTCCACTCTGGTTGATCGTTTCTCGTTAGAAACAATACAAAATTCTTCCATTCTTTTTGGCTATTTTATGGTGTTGAAGTCAGCAACTTTTCTGTTACGTAAATGATTGGCGAATCTCATCGTAAATTCTTGATCCACTTCTTCCCCTTCTCTCCTGTTATTATTTTCCTCTCTATTTTCTCTTTTTTTCACCTTCCATCCGAGAATCGTTATCGCGATGTGTACATCTTCACTCGACTATGGCATCGTCGCGAGAAGATTCAACGGCGTGAAAAGCGATATATTCTTCCTCTTCTTATTTCTTGTTGGTCGACCACACAGTAGATTAGGATCGTAACGTTCAGATGTGAATCGACGTGGTCATATACTCTTACATCCACAAAGTTATCGTTGTGTTACGGAACATTGGGTGCGCTGTTAGTTATCTGTATACCTCTAGCGGCTACTCTACATCGTGGAGTTCGTGCAAGAAACTTCTATAACGACAATAGAGATGGATTTTCGAATGAAAAATCGAACCCCATCAACTTTGAGAAAGAAATTTTCAAGTTTCATCACGTTCACGGTAAAGTCATTTCGATCGGCAGGGTCTTTAGGGAATCCTATATAATTTGGGATTTAATTCATCACAAGTGATAGTGTAATTCTCGTCAAATTATCGAAATTCCTGACAAATGGTTCGACGTAAGGAAAGTGGCTGTTTGATACTATAAATGAGCATTGAACAACCGAAACGGTGAAGTATCGCAGTACGGTGCTGATAAAGATTTGCTTGGGTAGAAGCAAATCGAATCGGGATTGGAACAGTATAATATCTCGAGTAGGGCTGGACTCGAGACTCTCGAGTAAAACCAACAAAACTTACTTTCACCAGTTCTAATGCAAGATTCGTTGAGTCGAAATACAAATTCTTGGAGAGTGAAATGTCAGAAAATTTTTGAAGATATTTTTTAGATTCTTAACATCAAGGTCTTGTCTTGTCTTGATCTTGGTCTTGGTCTTGAGTGTAGAAGAATTGCTTTTTGTCCTGGATGCAATGTTATTGCCAACTATTGCATGCCCACACTTGACTCGATGTAGAAATTTGTCTTCGAAGATCGTAGAATTGAATGATATTTACTATTTTGGAATTTTGCTCAAGAGTCTCGAGTCCACCTCTAATCTTGAGGTGAAGTCTTTGCATCCCACGACTGAGGAATGGTAAAATGATCAACCACTTGAGTGGCAAGTGGTCAAAACTAGTGTCACGCACATTCGTGACAGCAGTGGTACGAAAAGTGAAAAAGGGATCAAACTTCTACCTCTTTCTTTGACTTCCTGCAATCAATTTTCTCATCTAGAACAGTATTTGCTGATGTTTTCAAGGTCAAAAAACACCCCGAATGTGGCTGCATCTCACTTCAAAACTAGGTTGAAATTCAGCCTTTTCCATGGTGTCGACATTTGTTTTTGGTGCTCACTTCTGATAGATCGGTACAGGGCTAGTTTTGGCTGCATCTCAAAATAAGCTGATGTCCAGGATGGAAGTCAGTTTCACTTTTTACTGTGCACGAAATGTGATTCAGAGAAGGCATCGAATTCCTATTCCTCTCATATGCTTCCGTTACCTTCTTCGTTCGTTTTAAGAGCCTCAACTCAAGTACACAACTCTTTTCCGTTTCATTTGCTTCAGCTCACACTCTTCTTTTCCGTTTAATTCCACTTCCAGCTTCTTCACGCTTCTGTCAAGCTTGCATTCTCCCCAAAGGGTCTTCAAATTCGGATTCAGATCTTGACTTTCGTATGATCCGATGATAAATATCACCCCAACTGTCAATTATGATGAGTATGATGATTAAATCGTAAATGAAGCATAGACACACTGCGGTGACTGACCATCATAAACTGGCGTTTCATGATTTATTCAACCACCACCCACCGTTAAACCGATAATGACCGCGTTCATCTCTGAAGCGATTGCTGGATTAATGTACGAATCGGGAATCAAATGGAGCTGAGGCGTAAGACTGGAAATAACGTACAAATGGAAATTCAACGAGGTGAAAGCCGTTGTCCCACGGCTTATATCGAGTTTATGGAAGTATGCATTACTTGTAGCTCGATAGAATTATTATTTCAAGATGAAATATGTTGAAGGGGAGGAATTGATTATATCTGACCTTTAATTTGGTTGATAGAATAATATATTCTCCTGGAATTATTTATATACTCCTCGGAGAACCGCATAGTTTTCATACATTTTTCATAAGACACATTATAAGGTTTTTATTGAATTCTTTTCTCAGGGATGATATTCTTCCTTGTATGTATCATAAAATCAATAAAGTCACGTTGGGAATCAGTGTCATTCCATCAGAATAAATTTTCATCTTGACGAGGTGAAATATCAATATTTTATGTTCACAATTATATTCAGGAAGAATTTTTCACCCACCCCGAGCATTGATGGATTTGCATAATCTGTATTCACTTGAACGAGGAAAACAAGTCCGTACCCTCAATGATGATACGAATTCAGTCCTCATTTATATTACGAAACAGTCAAATCTCTGGTTTTATGTTTTTCATTTGAAAAACCTCATCATTGTTCAACAACAACAACACTCGAGGTTTATGGAACGACTTTCTGTGACCACATAGTTTTATCAACTTCATAATGGTACTTTTGGAAGAACTTGGGATTAAATTCTATTTACAAAGAATAGAAAGCTTGAAATAACAGTTCGAATGTTCATCAGAATTATAATGGATTGTCACTGAAACATGGTGAATGTTGAGCATGAAAAATTTCAGAGAACTTTTGAGAAGATGTTGGTGATTTTCACGTTTGGTTGGATCCTTGAATTCTTTAAAAATCCAGTAAATGAAAATATGACGATAATGCTTCATACAAATTCTTGTTAGATTGAATGATACTAGTTTTCATAATAGCGTCAATATCAGTTCTACTCATTGAGCGTCGTTTGATGGAAAATGATAAGTATTTCCGTTTTTCATGATGGTTGTCACAATACTGTAGTAGGTACATCATAGATCTCATTCATAATTTACGTATTGATGCTGGATGAGCTGATAATTTGAACTGTATTGTGTATCTGCGACGATATTGGGCGATAATTAGTATAATTTAGTGATGCCACCAGGGATGTATGCTAAGTACATACGATGAATAATGCGATAGAGAAATTACATCAGGCAATGTCGATAGCTGGTATCTGACATTAAATCGATTAGGAACAAACAGAATTGACTGAAATTGATACTTTGTACAGAAAATTCAATACTTTTCTCTTTGATTCAGATCTTACGCATTCCCAAACCAAAAAGCTTCCCATATAGAAATTTACAATTGGCGCTAGCATGGTGCAACGTAGATAAAGTATGGCCGAGGCTTGGCAACCAAGCATGGCGCAAACCTGGAATGATAACATCATTTTATGATTTACCTACGTGTTTTTCCAATGAAGTCCCATCATCGATGAAACAATAGCAATGAAATATACCATCATTGGTGAACAATTGGTAATTTTGTTTGTCAATGCTGCGCCAATGATCAAAGTAAAAAATATTTAACCCAGAAATATGTAAAAAGTATGCGCATTTCGCAATTTCTGAGATATGTTGTTTGAAGTCTTATTGTTTTCCCCTCATTTGTTTGTAAACAACTCAGCGTCTTTTGTCAATAAAATTTGCCATGGGAAGTAGACACAATGTATATTAGCTCAGCGGTAGGAGCCCTCTAGTGTGAATCATAGTAAAGAGCGATTGACTGTTCTTCCAAAGACTTACTCAAGCCTTATATATTCTTCGTATACGCGTTTCACTCGCGAGGAACACTTGATTGGTAATGTAGCAAAAATATTATATAGGTTGCCAATATTGAGCTATGCTACATTGAAAGCTAATTTCCACCGAAACTAGGCCAAAGTTTGGGGCAATATTGAACCACATTTCAAATCATTCTGGCATCGAATGAAATCTATCGTTCAGTCAATGTTGGGCCAAGTATGAGCCAAGCTTGGCACAATTGTGCCACAATAATGGGCTGACAAACGAAATCCGTCGAACACCGACATCGGCGCATCAACATTGAAGATTTATAGATTGCCAAACCTTATCTGTCGACATTGCGCCAAGCTATATTTTATTGTCAGCATTGGCGAAGTCCAAAAATTTTTTGTGGAATGTCAGAAACTTTGATACCTTCTCCACAATATTCTGAGAATATTTGACGAACGTTTCGTGCTGATAGGGTTGTATATTATCAACAACATATCTCAATGAATAGTCTAAAATTAATTTGAAATCAATCCATCTTGCCTGCTATACATTACATTGCTCTGACTCAGCTAAATAAATCAACTTCGTCAAATAGTCGTTGAACGTGAACAAGTTTGTAAATTACCATCCCGTATACTGGTTAATTAGTATGTATTCATTACATATGTATATTAAGAATCAATAGTTGATTATAATGATAAGTAGGTTGACATCATTGGACCTGATCGCTGATACAATTTAATTTGCTACGTGAATTCAATACGGATAGATTTCGGGCACAGTGGATCAGATTTCCCAAACAACGAATGCAAGATAACGGTAATCTGATATTTCTGTGTTCAACGTGATGATTATCCAATATATAACAACGATAAATCGAAACACAATAACAAGATACATACGAAACATTATTCTAATCATTCTGAAGTATAATCCACGCGTTTCTATTATCCGATAAGAAATCAACATTATTCCAACTTGTTTTTCTCATTGGAGATTGAATTTTATTAAGAATATCAAGAAGATTGTTTTAAGTATAATATGAGAGTTAGAATTCATGGGTGGGGCAAACTTGATTTTGAGTTGACAGTAATTATTATCAATTTCACTTGGAAAATTTCGGTTGCGTCGACCCTTTTTTTGGTGTTTGGCTCACGATCGGTGGATAGAATTTATCCGATACATGGGCTATCTCTGATGACACTGATGCGTGTCCGCTTGCCAGTTCAATCTTCCCTTCTGATTGTCTTATCCATTTGTCCATTCGTGATTGAAGTTGTATATAAAAAAAATCTGGGAAATTCTATTTTCTTTTTCGGTATCTGATTGAATATCATTGAGATGGTTCAATGGGGGGAGAAAGTTGCCATGAAAAATGAAATGTATCAATATCTGCATCACTTGCTGTAATGAAATATCAAAGGGGACATTTTTCATTCCATGTAAAGGACATACTATTAAGTCTCCGAACCCTTCGAAAGATTGTCGATTAGTATTTTAGTATGACTTTTATCCCTGCGTCTTGCCTCGAATTGTCATACTCGATTCGATATAGCTTTAAAAACAATTGAATTTTCGTCTAAAATATTTTATTTAAGAAACTTCTCTTTTTTGAAGTAATTTACCAATTCGGGAATTTTACACACTATGTATACGATAGTCCGCTGACCGTATTATTTTCGACAACACTGTATAGGGAATAATCATGCAAAGACCTCTTACGAAGATCACTTCGGGAAATTGTGCGTGAAATGGAACGCCTGCCAGAAACGTAATCTGTTCTATTCCCATCCACACCCTCCTTCATTAATTTTATCACAACCTGCCGCTGTCTTATATATTGTGTAATTTTTTTTGTAGCTTTATATTATTATAATTTCATGCGACTATGTTGATTTCATTCCATATCTTCCATGGAGATGAGGATATAAACTGACATGGAAGTATAATTGAATGTAATTGTTTCATCGTTCGAAATGATGATGAGAAACATGTAGAAACATGCAACACTTTTACGTAAAGCATTGCTCATGGTACGAATATTCCCAGGTTTTCGTACCCAAGATATATTCCCTGAAGTAGCACTTTATTTCATATCTTTGTGAATTATATCGGCATACTTCTGAGAAATGGAATACAATACGAGCTGAAAAGGTGAACAGTAAAAAGTGTTGTCAGAGTCAAGTGATGAAATCTAAGAATCGTATTGTATACAGGGTGATCCAAAACGTTTTATACTCTCGAAAACATTCTGTGATCGATTTTTCCTTTCACAGAATATCATCGAAAGCGTGTGAGCATTTTAAATCTGTTTGAAAAATGCAAATATCTCAATGAGGAGCCACTCCAGAGCTTTGTCAATCACTTCATTATTAACTAAGTCGAAAAAAGGCACATTGATTTCATTATTCATGAACTCAGCTAATGTTCTTAATTTTCAAGTTATACTCATTATATTATTCAATGGAAGTTTCTGATTGGCCGATTAACGGAAGATTCCAAATTGGTATAATTTGAGAGCTCAGAACGCTTAATAAGCTGATGTGGAGCGAAATCATCGTGTCTTCTGCCGAATGATGTGATTGGCACAGTTCTGGAGTGTCTACTTTTTAGGATATTTGCTTTTCTCGAGCTCCGTATCAATTTTCTTGGAATGAAAAATCAATTTCAAATTCAGCAAGCATCGCCCTGTAGCGTTGAATCATTCTAGAGATAGTTTCAGCAATTTAATGTGAGATTTGACATGAAAGTTTCTGAAAATCTTATTGGTATTTCCAATTTTCATCTCGGTTATTCACTCGATTTTCATGGCTGTTCGATAAGATTACTATATTCCAAACCATTGCCTTGGGAGATCCAGCCATCATAGTATATCCCTTTCAATGTCTATTTAGCGTACGTTTTTACGGCGACATTAAAAATCTTATGATCATGTTTTACTTCTCTTCCCTTGATGGAACGTTTCTTTCCTTTTCTCAATGTTTGTCGAAAGAAACAATTCATGTGACGTATTGGCAAATTCATTTTATTATTCTTCAAAATGTTTCTCCCTCGCTTTGATTCATATCCAGCATAAATGATATCAGAGAAGATAAAGCCTTTAACTATACAGCATGAAAAGACAAACTTTCAAGATATATGCTTCTTCTCCATTGTTGTTGATGCGGTATATATATATATATATTTGTACATAGAACCAATAAAAGAATAAAGAATTGATACAGAAAGTTGAATGCGACGATAACTGATACTACTGGGACCTGAGAAAATCGCTTTTTCGAATTTATACGTTCCAATTCGCATTAAAGTGACAACAGCGAGGGAATGAGTGCGTTAATTTCATGAGACGTAAAATTTTATTTCTGAAAAATCGTCGTCGTCCTCTCCGGATTCAACGGTTCAAAGTATACAATGGAGAAAGAGGTGATGAAGAAAAAGAGTTTCTCGTAGCTGCAAAAGAATTCGATACTCATCAAAGTCAACCACCGGTTAACGTTCATTCGGGTCAATGCCACTCGATGTTGTTTATTTTCCTTTTTTTCCTCTCTTTAAGTGAAAGGAAATCTTTTCCTTGAACGTTTTGCTCTCATTAACTCTCTCAATATTTGACGAAAGATTCAACCGAACAATGAATGAATCGCTATCGTCGCGATCATAGGAACATCATCACGTAAGATAGAAAACAATCAGAACGGAATGATTTCTTCTCCTGCATATTTTTTACTCGGAGAAAATAATAGAGGGCTCCTTAGGGGCATAAAAAAGAAGGAAGCTATTGACTTCCACTGCAATTTATCATCTCATCTCCAAAGAAGGTTGAGGAACATTCGATGGAGGTATATTCAACGTCTGGACATTTAGATTCCCATTGGACATTACATGAACGTGAATTTACGTATAATCGACATGAATTTGACCTAGAAAGTTTGTGTTCCCTTTGGGATGGAGTATATCTTTGAACATACTGAGAGATACCTTCAGAAAACTTGATATAATGACCTCAGAATTCTTTGAGCTAGTATTGAGGGAAGTATATTTCATAAACACACAATCATATAAAAAATAATCCCTAGGTAATTTTGCATAGTGTAAAAATCTATATAAAATTCTTAGACATCGAATATTGGAATTCATCATTTTTATATTTCTCTTTCTCATCAGAGTCATGTGACTATAATTAGGGAGACATGCCATCGTTCTATTTTACTCTTCATGAATCTTTTGTTGATTTCAATCAACTTAGCCCATCTTGATACACGGAGAAAAATTCCCAATAAAATTGCTGAAACGACAATAAAATTCCACAACCCACAATAATTATCAACAATATAATAAATTGCTGAATTTTCATCCAACATCAGCGAGATAACTTGATGTTGCCATGAGAGCAATCAAAATTATTGCATCATTAGCAATGAAATGTTAACAACTCGACAATGTTAAAAGCGGATAAAAAATTTTGCATACTCATGATGTATCCGTCATAACACAATAAATACTAGAATTCTCCGCTCGATGGAACTTTAGTTGCTCTTCTTCCGATTTCGGTTGATATGTGTCACTCAAGGCAGTTGGAAGTGACGGTCTCTCGATTTGGTTGTCTGATACAGCTGTGATTCTCTAACGACAAGAACACCAGATACCCTGTCAAACGATCGTACTGAAAAACTCGGCATCATGACTGCACTTGAATATCAATTTGAAACTTTACACAAAAAGCTTATGAATGACAGTACACATATCGTGTATCTACACGTGATTTGAATGTTATATCGAAAGAAAAGGATCATCACTTCACTGAATTGATCATTGATTTCTCTCAATACCATTTCAACGGAAAAATTTGGTAAATTTTCTTCAATTGTTTCACATCGTACGGAACATCTCTGGTTTGTGAGTCTGAATTCATTTCGTGTCAGACTGTATAGATATTTCCAATCATGGATCTATGAAAATTACTCAGAATTATTATGAAATTTTTGTTCGATAAAATCTATGTTGATCTGATTCATTTTTCCTGGGCATAGTACGTCCAGTACAATTTTGACTACATCAAAAACTAGATGGTCAAATGTGGTATACTTTGAATTACAAGCTGAAAGGACTTGGAAGAATGATCTACGAAATTTTGAAAGACTTCGTGAAGATTCAATTTCTCACAAGAGGGATAGCAATACAACTACCTTCAAAGCAGAACTCTCTTCGGGAATACTGAAAATTTAATCGGAAAAGTTGTTGAATAGGAACCACCAGATTTGCCTCTCGGCAATATTCCATAACTATTATCATAATCTTTGAGAGAAATTAGTACTGACCGAAGAAGAGTAATATGAATATTTTAACGGAGTCAATAGACTATTATGATGTCATTAATGAGGACATGAAAGATTGGAGAAGAACAGAATGGAGCTTATTTTTATCGATCCTAATCAACCTCGAATAGGTTGAAAACTTGATACACTTCAGAAATGGAATTGTTTTTCAGTGCTGAATCCTCCAAAAAGTGATGGAAAACTCACGTTGACTGTTGACGCAATCCACGTTGACATTGACTATCCTTCAAAAAATCAACGCTATCCTTGCGATGTTCTGTTTATCGATGCCGATTCTTGATGAGAATTGATCCTTTCTCACAGAAAAAGTATCTAGTTTTCATAGATTTGTATAAAAAATCTATATAAATTTGATTCATTCCATATAAAATCAGAATCGATTCTTCGTTTTCTGTCAGTTTCAACATTATTGTTCGAATCTCACAAAATCTTCACTGTAGAGAAATATGAGAAGCTCATCTTCATACTCATGATAGATCCCGTTCCTTGTCCGTAGGTAAATTGTTTTTTCATAAAAAAATAGGAAATTCCGCTGCCACTCCAAGGAACTATTTTTCCTTCTGGATGTTGAATTTTCTACAAATGAAGAATTCTCCACCCGTGGAGGAACTTCGCTGCCACCATTCATTAAGAGAAAAGTCCACAATTATTCTCTACAGAGGTTTTTTGCACGATATGGCATGATTTTTCTCATTGCATTCATTCCATTCCATTCTATTCCATATATCATTCACAAATAACTAACGAAATAGTGGTGGAGAAATAAAATAAAATGCACCAGAAAGGTATGAATTTATTGCAAACATTGAGTGGGGTATGTAATAAAAAGTTTTCATGCAACTAACACAATGCGTACAGCACAGCATGAAGTTCACACAAAACATACAATCCTACTCATTCATGATGGGAGAAGATTGAAGGTTTTTCATGTACGATAAGCAGGAAGTCTTGTTATTATCGAAGAGAATACAACATTCAAGGATTTTATGAGAGAATATTCAGTCCTGACTGAAAGTTGTCATCAGGTTGATCAGATACTTTAGTAAAACCTACCAAGATCATGAAAGATCACGAGTATCTATCAACAATTTGACTGAAACAAGATGTGGATAACTCGATTGGGAATAAACTTGTTCCATTGGAACTAGGATACCCATACATTGTTCTAAGAGGTTTGAATATTTCTGAGATTCATTTCTTTCTTTCTTTTGCATATCCTGAACATCCGAAGCCAATTTTGCCATTGAAGGGATGGATCTCACAAGGGACAAAACATTTAAAAAATACAGCTCTTGACATCGTCATCATTATCAGCTTGCGAATGGCCGCATTGATCACAATTTTGCCATTGTTACTGAAGAAACATGTAACTGAACTCATATTTGATAATACTTTTTCCATGGTGCATAATGATAATCATTGGCATTATGAAAAGTCCAAATCCTCACACAGCCAACCACTCTTCGACCATTTCAGGGGGAAAATACAAGCAAATGTGGCTTCTTTTTTGAGAATTTATGACAATTCATTGGTCAAAGATAAAACAATGAAATTGAGCACACCTTAAAATCTACGTTCAAAACTATCTTTACAACTTCTTTGAGACAAAAATATCTCAAAATGGTAGAGCTACGAGTTGGTACCTCGTTTTTGCGCCGTGCAGCCTACAGGTCTCAATTTTCATCTCAAATAAAAAACCAAAATTCTATCGTCAAAGTATATTGAAACACATAACTTGTTCGAAAGAAAAACGAAAAATAGAATTTATTTATTAGGACTTGGAATAAATTCTCGCTGTTTCATCACAGCCCACACAGCACCACAGTTCCATATGGATTCGCAAAGAACTCCATAAAAAGAATTCAATATGAATTCTTTAATAAGAGTTCTTAAAGAATTCATAAGGAATCCAATCAGATCGTAATGAATTCTAAATGAGTTCTTAAAGAGCTCAGAAAAAAGTTCATGAAGTATTCATAATGATTCGCAAGGTATTCTCAAAGAATCCCCGGAATGTCAGTTCAGAATGAATCGCCGGGGGAGTTCTTTTTCTCGTCCAAAAGAACTCCTAAAGAGCTCTGTGAAGAATTCAAAAAGAAGTCTTATCAAGCACTTTTTGAGTTGATGTTGAAAATCTCTATTTATTTCATAGAAATATAAAAGTACTTGACAGGAAAAAAGTACCTTGAGTACAAAAAGTGATTGAGGATGCCCATCTCTGTTTATAAGTTTTCTAATTTTTCAAATTCATTTCCATCAACTCGCTGAAACTTGACTTGATTGAAATGTTACAGCGATTTATAATGGAATGTTTTATTGTATAAAGAATTTCAGAATTTATTAGCAAATAGTTTTGTATGAAATCAATTCTAAATGTACCTTGCGTCAAGTTATAAAATACATTCAATGCTTCACATTACCCGATAAAAATACTCTCAATTTTTTTACATGTCCTTCACACTGCTAATGGTTGATCACATTTCAATTTATTTGAAAATAGTCTGGTAAAATCAAAATATGGCCCTTGAAAACATTCCTGCAATTCCTTCGCTGAGTCTGTGACGCTGTTTTCTTTCTGTTAACTGAGATCAAGCAATGAAATCTTGCACATACATGGAGACACCTCACTGTAAGGTCGAAGAGTGACTAAATATACATACACCAGTATCCGAATGTCTGTTCCATAACATCCTTCGATATTGTTATGGATTTGTGTTGAATCTTTTTCAGTTCGATTAGAATTACTCACTTTGAACTTTTCAATGAATTTGTAACGAATTCTTTCAACTCTTCTACAATATCCCGGGATGCTCGGGTGAACGGTTTGAGGAGTTTTTGGAGTTTTTCAATGAATTATTCAAATTTTTTTAAAAGCACATATAGAGTTCTCAATGAATTTTTGGAGAATTCTTCATGAACTCTTGTAGAATTCTTTATGAATTCTTCGAGACCTCTTTGCGAACTGTTTTGGGATTCTCTAAGAATTCTTTTGGACGAGGAAAAGAATTCCCCCAGCGATTCATTCTGAACTGACATTCCGGGGATTCTTTGAGAATTCTTTTTGAATTCTTTCGGACGAGTTATGGAGTTCTTCAAGAATTCATGTGGGATTCTTAAAGAATTCTTTCAGAACTCTTTTTGCTGTGTGGGAGATGACACTAACGGTAATCCGTAATATGTCTACCCTTGTGCCAACTAAGGTGCATTCGCGGAGAATTTCATTGCACTACTTCATTCAGGAGAAATCTGCAGCTGAAACACATAGAATTCTTGTTGAGACTTATGATGAAAATGCTCTGTCGGATACGACATGCAGAGACTGGTTCCGACGCTTCAAAAATAATTATTTTGAACTTGAGAATGAAGAATGTTCTGGCGCACCAAAAAAATTTGAAGACAGAGAATTGGATAAGATGGGAGGGAGTGGTCTCCAACGATGGGCAATACTTTGAATAGAACGTTTTTGTTCCTCATATTTTATATGAAGCTTTTATTTTGTAAAAAAAACAACGAGAACTTATCCAGGGTCCTAATACATTGCTTCTTTCAATTTTTAGATTGAAAACAAATTTTTTTTTCAAAACGCTTCTAAACTTTCAATTTTCCATTTTCATTTGTTTTGACTCCGTCGAATTGTACGTTTTTCACATATTCTAACGATAGAATTTCGGTTTCTAGCTTTTAGAAAAAAATTGAGTCCCGTTGGCTGCACGGTGCAGAAATGAGGGACCAATTTCTAGCAGCTGTAGCTCCACCATTTTGAAATATTTTTGTCTGAACAAGATCATAAAGATAGTTTGGGACGTAGATTTCAAGAAGTGCGTTATTTCATTAATGAATCCTCGGCCAATTTTTCGTGATAAATTCTTGAGAAACGGTACGTTCACATGTATTTCCCCCCTTAACCCATTAAGTCCCAAAATGACATTTTTTCGTTGCGTTTTTCAACGCTTGTACTTTCTGAGAAAAACCTCCTGAAAAATTCTAGAATAAGCATTGTCGATGTGAAATTGACTCATCCTTCAGAATCTGCCGTCGGTTTTTCCGAAAAATGTCCCTGTGGCAAGATATCTGGGGTTTTTTCCACAAAAACGCAAATTTTCAAACTTGTTTTTTTCTTTATCTCACGTTTTTACATTGAAATCATTTCAAAATTCTTGTTGTAACTACAGAAACCACGTCAATTTATCTCAAACTTTAATTTATGCTTTTGACATTTGTGAAAATCAATGTGGAAATCATCAAAATGGCGGTTCAAACGCGGAACAAACGTTAGAAACTTCAAAGATTTTTCATTCAAGAACGATGGACTTGAGAGAAAAATGTTACCGAACAAAAAGTTCTTAGAACTAATCAAAGAACACGGTGGGATTTTTTCAGAATTTTTTCAGAATTTTTGAACGACTTTCTTGAATTTTCAAAATCGTTAAATTTAAAAAATTTGTAAAAGTCGTTAAAAAATTCTGAAAAAATTTCAGCATTTTCTTCGATCAATTCTTAGAACTTTTTGCTCAGTAAAGATTTTTCTCAAAGTCCATTCTTTTCCAATTAAAAATCTTTGCATTTTTCGTCTCATATTCGTGGTTTTTTTTTATAGTTTCTTATTTTACAATACTCCATTCATAATCTAGTTCACATAGGATATACCACGTTATTCTTAGTGAACCTGTTCCATTCATATATGTTCTTATTTAATAAATCTGTGATGGATTATTTGAATATTGGAAAATAACAAACTATAAAAAAAACCACGAATATGAGACGAAAAATTCAAAGATTTTGATTTAGGAAAGAATGCACTTTGGAAAAAATCTTCACTCAACAAAAAGTTCTGAGAATTGATTGAAGAATATGCTGAAATTTTTTCAGAATTTCTTAACGACTTTTAGAAATTCTTTCAAATTTGACGATTTTGAAAATTCAAAAAAGTCGTTAAAAAATTCTGAAAAATTCCAGCGTGTTTTTTGATTAGTTCTAACAACTTTTTGTTCAGTAACATTTTTCTCTAAAGTCTATCGTTCTTGAATGAAAAATCTTTGAAGTTTCTGACGTTTGTTCCGCGTTTGAACCGCCATTTTGATGGTTTCCACATTGATTTTCACAATTGTCAAAAGCATAAATTAAAGTTTGAGATGAATTGACGTGGTTTCTGTAATTACAACAAGAATTCTAAAATGATTTCAATGTGAAAACGTGAGATAAAGAAAATAAAAATTTGGAAAATTCGCGTTTTTTTGGAAAAAGCCCCAGATATTTCGCCACGGGGCTTTTTTTTCGGAAAATCCGACGGCAGATTCTGAAAGATGAGTCAATTTGACATCGACAATGCTTATTCCAGAATTTTTCAGGAGTTTTTTCCTCAGAAAGTACAAGCGTTGAAAAACGCAACGAAAAAATGTCATTTTGGGACTTGATGGGTTAACAAAAATGATCACCATAGCTGTTGGGTAGTTTCCGCCGCTATTTGCATGTTTATTGAAGGAGTGCGACTAGTCTGATCAACGATGTAAATATCTACTGTAAGAACAACGTAGCAGCCCCTTTCGTTAGGTTTGCGGGACAACTGCAATACTCTCTTTACCCGGTTGTTAAAAATTATATATAAATTATATGTCACTTATATATAAACTGTATCCAACAACATATGAATTATATATAATTTTGAAAATTCTAACACATGGGTAACTGATATGTGGCTATGTTTTTGAAGTTTAAATCGCTTACAGGGGTGAAAAGAAACTTCAATATCACAAAATCTGAATAATTCTCAAAGATTTTGGGTCTTCAACATCCGAGTATTCCATTATCCGATCATCATTCCAATACACTATCATTTGTAGCTTACTTCGTTCGCATTGTTGTAACCTGAATATCGCTCGTAATTTGATATTACGCTGCCTTCGCTTGCGTTCCATGATGAATCACACTCACAATTCAATTCACAAGGAGTTATTGTAAAAATGAAAACTCTCGTGCATGAATCAGGCTCACCTGACTGGATATAATACAAATATTAACAAACAATTGACAGTGAAAGAATTCTCAATGACCAAATTCGAACATCAGCAATTCTCGTTAATTTACTCGAATCTAGCATTGATATCGGAATAGTCGATGTTTTCGTTGTGATTCATCTAACAATGAAAAACTGCCGAAAAGAGTTAATGAAAGCCTGTCAAAACTTCCACCTAATATCATCATTCTATAGTCATTTTCGAGCCTCTGTAACTCAAAGTTACAGTTCCAGATAATTTCCATCAGTATTTGCACAAAATGACAATGACGATGGATGTTAAATGTTCTAACAAATTGAAATTGATATGTACATCGAGTATTGAATGGCAAGCCGCTTCATATTACTCGATAATACTAATGCGTGTTAAATTACATGCTTGGGAAAAGTGTCACGTGAGATGACGTTGATGCGAATGCATCAAGATCTGCAGTAATCATCCACTGTATCCATGTAATATGACATTTTTGAATATCATGTTACATACGAACCGTTATCAGAGTCTCTGTTCCGTCAGCAATACGAATGAGAATTTCAAAACTCGTTCAAGCACAACTCTGAACCTCACGTTTGAAACCATGAGATTTCCAAAGTCTGGATTGTACAAGAGTTAATATCGGGTAGCAGATGTTTGGTTTTGTATTCTTTATTTTGTGCTAACGTATATTCACCGTGCTAGAAATCCATTGTGAGATCAGAAAAAATTAATAGAGGAGGAAGAAGAAAGGAAAATATGAATAGGCAAAATTTCACGATATTTTTTAAATCAGTGAAATTCAGGGTGTTGCCAAATTTTTGATGGGTGAATGACTAATTTCAAGTACTACTCACGGATCTGTATACACGGAGGAGAGTATATGGGACTGATTACCATTCGCTCCAGTTTTCATAGCGATTTTAGAATAGGTGGTGAGTGATGACTCACAATCTGATGATCATGCCCTCACATTGAGAAGAAAATTCAGCTGAAGACGAGCCCATATGCATTTTTGTAATCACAGTAGCAATATTCTTCATTAAAGTAGCTATAAAAATCGCTATGATACACTGTTAGAAATTTCTGATTGAATTTTCAATCACATGTAATGGAAGCAACTTCCACTCACGTAATTGAAAAATAATTCGCACTGTACTTGAAAATTCAAGAACCAATTCTTTAAATTTCATGCACATGTTCTTGATTGTTGAGAGAAATCATGATTGAAAATTCAATAACAAGTTCTTTAAATTTCATGCACATGTTCATGATCGTTGAAAAAAAAAAAATCACCTCCACAAGATGTGAACGCGGAACGTCGAAGTCGGACGCCAAAGCTCTGTCACTCAAGCCACTGCCACTTATGTGGAAGGAAGTATTTTTCTGCTTATATAACCTCGCGTTCATCCTTCAAACTTGTGAATCAAGATGTACTTTTAATGTAGAAACACTGAACAACCCGTGTGATCTAACTAGTACATAGTTGAAGTGGATACGCGGATGACTTCGTCAAAGCGTTAGTATACAGGGTGACCCATAGTCGGAAAAATTGTATTTCAAGGGCGTATTCTGCAGCCATAATGCAAGAATTTCCCGTTTTTTTGAAGGTTAGTTTTTGAGATATGAGCATTTTTAGATTTTTTTTCAAATCCAAACACACTTGGATCATTTTTGTTATTTTCAGTTGGATGCCATTAGAGCCATGATTTGATTTCAATTATAATGATATTATTACGTTATTATACTGGATTAAATTTTTCTAAGTTTTTTCAATCACCTGTACATTAATTTCAATTTTCATGCACGATAACTTGAAAATTCAATAACATGTATTTGGACTCCTATTTCAGTTCACAAAAATTGAATTTCCATTCACATATGTACATGAAATTTCAAGCAATTTTTAACAGTGTAGTTAAAATATAGGCACTGTGACTAAAAACTACGCCTGAGCTCGTTTTCAGCTACACTGAGAACCCGATTTTTTAGATTTGGAGAAAATTTATTTGCCCTTATTCTGATAAATCTTGTTTTCAATGGAGGAGATAGTTCATTCCAATGAGAGAATTTTTCATTGAATTGAAATTATATTCTTCGAATTCAAGGAAGAATATATTTCTGTTTCCATTTGAAAATTTTTTATTCCAATCTGATGAATTTTTCCATTAAAAAAACATATTTATTAGAATGAGGGCAAAGAAAATTTTTTTCCAATTTAAAAAATTGTATTCTAAGTGTACAGTTTTTTCTCTCAGTGTACGAAAATTTACGCCATTTTGACCGGAACGCTTCATTTTTTCCCCAACAAATTGGTGGAAACATTAAGTGTTTTGGTCAGAATGGAGTAAACTCCCCTCAGGGTTACGATGTGAACCTATCATTTTCATGATCACGTGAACAGTTCAACGTACCCACTCCGATTCTGAATAGGATTTATTACAATTTTGAAATATCTGCCACCAAATTAGTATCCTTCATAGCAACCGTTAACCCATACTTTTCTCCATATATCTTGTTAGTTCGTAGAAAATGTATAAATAAGAAGCGGAAATTGAATCTAATCACATGCACAGGGTATTGTATTTCAACGCATTAAGTTACTTCATAGAGGGGAAAAGGCGTTCATAAAAGAATCCATGGAGACGTTTTTGAAGAGGCAATGTAATGAAGTAGTTTCTTCAAACCCAATCCCTCTACAAGCAAAAGCACGAATTCTATACATAAAAGCCATACAAAGGATTCTTATACACAGAGAGAAAAAATCACTATCATCAATAATATATTTTCTTGTTCCAAGAAATTCATTTCTCCAAAAATATGTTCTCTTGATTCAAGAGAATTTGTCTGAAACCAAGCATAGATTTCTTGAATTGAGGAAATACTTTCCTGATTCAAGAAAATTTCTTTTGGCTCCACACTGTGGAAAATAATCGGAATTTTCCTGTGTACATCAACCGGAAAATTCCAATCACTGATTAGGAAATCAATTTCCGGTACATTGATATGAAATTTCGCATACATTTATCTGAAAATTCTAAACTTCATGGGATTTTTCCCAACATTTCACAGTAAATTTCCGGACAAGTTGGGAGAGTCCCTAACGCATGTATGCGTTAATTACTTCACATAAATATATAGGAATTTTTCCATAAAATTTTTTACAGTGCACACCATATTAGCTGCATTCAAGAATTCTTGAAAACATTTGAGAATATATTTTCTTGGTATTAGTATATTTTTTTCTCAGTGTAGCCAAACTCACTAGACTGTGAACTTGAGAGGCATCATTGCGAATTTCATTTCAATGGTCAATGTGTGAATATCGCTTATTGATTATAATATGATATGGAAAATGGAATCTTGATAAAAATTTACCTTCATAGACTATTTTTCTCAATGCACCCATGTTTGACAGCTTCGTTATAACAGAATATACATCAATGTATCAAAAACTTCCAACGCGGTGTTTATAATCACTACTTTGAAAGACATGGAACAGAAATGATATCTTCCTCATGAAAATTGCTGTAGCACAGTTTTAGAAACTTGCTTCAAAGAACAACTATCAAAATCTCGATCATTCTCGTTAAATTGGATACATTTTAGGGTATGAGCGACACAGGTGAAAGGCTGTTATTCTGAAGTTGAAGGGAAATTAGCATTGGATAATCCAAAGGTTGTTCTTGTCACTTTCAAAGCAGCAAATGTTCTCAAAACATTGTCACGCTAAATCTTCAAGACGTCAGATCTGGAATTAGCACGTGGATTTCAAGCAGACATTGAGATACAACGATACAAGAATTATCGTAACGTGCGATATCGATGAAAGATTGAATTAGTTGTGCTGAAATCATTCAACATTTCAAAAAAACTCATGTAGGCAAAGTTTTCTCCATGTAATTTTGAGGAATAAGATACCTCTGTGAAACATATATCATGATTATTTATCGTTTAAGAATCCATGATATGAAGTGAGAATCAATAGAATAAACATGTAAACTGAGGAAGTGCAGGTAGAATGAAATACGCATGATTAGCTCCATGAATTTGAATCCATATAATTTCAGTTTATAGGAAAAATACCATTGAACTATCATCGCAATCTACACTGAGAAAAAAAACTGGTGGAGCAAAACCCGTAAGCGATTGTCGCCGCGCGGTTGAGGCAACTTAATATCAATTGAAGTGAATCTCCGCTTAATCATCTCTATCGATATTCAGTGGACTCAACCGCGCGGCGACATTCGCCGTATCCAAACGCTTACGGGAGTCAGCCAAACCTGGTGTCCTCTCAGTGTACTACATTAATTATGATTACACTGTTTAACAGCCATTTTATATCCTGAGATTTGGACACTGATTTGAATTGATTATGATGTGCCGAATACGAAAATAAAGTTAGATTTGTATAATTGGTTCAGTTTTTTTTGTGATGATTTATATATAAAATACATCAATTATGTAGATTTCACATGATACTTGAACTGATCTAAGAATGAATGACCTTTTTCCGTGTTTATTAGTTGTATAACTTTGTTCCCACCGTTTTGCAATAGACGGCTGTAGCGGTAAGTGGTAGTTGAGATAAATAGATCATAGATGTCATACAATAAGCTTAGGTGTTTGTAAACATAACACCATCGAAATATTAGTCGATTTGTGTCTGCATCATGAAGTTATTCTCGATTAAACATGTCAGCTTACGAGCCAAATTCTCGTCATTTGCGGGAGGTTTTAATTTTCTGCTTCAATATGGAGAAATCTGCGGCTGAGGCTCATCGAATGCTCTTAAATACCTATGGTGAGGCCGCTATCGGTGAAAGAACGTGCCGAGAGTGGTTCCAACGCTTTAAGAACGGTGATTTTAACGTCGAAGACCAGCATGGCGGTGGAAGAGAGAAGGTTTTCGAAGATGCAGAATTGGAGGCATTACTCGATCAAGACTCGTGTCAAACGCAACAAGAATTGGCAGGATCATTGGGAGTGACGCAACCAGCCATTTTCCAACGCCTGAAAGTCATGGGAATGATTCAGAAACAAGGAAATTGGGTGCCGTACGAGTTGAAGCCGAGAGATGTGAAACGGCGTTTGTGTGTTTGTGAACAGCTGCTTGCAAGGCAAAGACGGAAGGGATTTCTGCATCGCATTGCGACTGGGAACGAAAAATGGGTTCATTACGATAGTCCCAAGCGCAGAAAATCATGGGGATATCCCGGCCATGCTTCCACGTCGACGACAAAACCGAATATTCACGGTTCCAAGGTTACGCTCGGTATTTGGTGGGATCAGCGCGGCGTAGTGTATTATGAGTTATTAAAACCGACTGAAACAATCACAGGCGATCGTTATCGAACGCAATTAATGCGTTTGAGCCGAGCATTGGGAGACAAACGGCCGCAATACAACGAGAGACATGATAAAGTGATTTTACAGCATGACAATGCTCGACCCCATGTTGCGAAAGTGGTCAAGACATACTTGGAAACTTTGAAATGGGAAGTCCTACCCCACCCGCCGTATTCTCCAGACGTTTGCTTGTTTCGATCAATGGCACACGGCGTAGTTGACCAGCACTTCCGGTCTTATGAAGAAGTAAAAAATTGGATCGATCCGTGGATCGCTTCAAAAGATGACCAGTTTTTTCAACGCGGGATTCGTATGCTGCCCGAAAGATGGAAGGAAGTAGTGGCCAGCGATGGACAATACTTCGAATCATGAATGTATAACCAGTTTCTCACAATAAAGCCTCGAATTTCGGAAAAAAAGGCGGAAGCAAAGTTATACACGGAAAAGAACTTTCTTGTTGTTGTCCTGCGTTATTGGCACATGATGTGATATTTCTTTCGAGCGAGCCATCCCTGACACTTGTAGCGATAATATGATTGTATGAAACAGCTATAATTGAAGCGAGAAAGAATTAGGGCCAAGCGAGAGAGTAGGGAAGGAAGTATAAGAGAAGTAGAGTGGAAGAGATCGCTGAAGTCTAAAATTGATGAGAGCTCTCTCTTGTTTCGCCCGCCAAACGATTCACACACGATCGATTCGCTGTTCACAAGATTCTGGATTATCGTATCAGCCGCTCACGTGTACACGTACATTTTTCGAAATTCATCCCATCGATACGATATAAGCGAAATCAGTGCGATTGGTTGCCATTACAAATACTAATATTGTGTCGACCGAAAATCATATTTGACAATTCATGGAAATTTAGATGGGACGGCTTAAATAATACTCCTCGAGAAAAGGAAAATCACCAACCCAGAGGAGTCCAAGGAAAAACCTTCCAGCAACGTTGCTACGATATTTTGTATGTGCGAACAATTCATAATATTCTAGACTTTCGCTATAGGGGCGAATCAATTAGTGTAAAACTTGACGACGTCAGTCAACTTGTTACTTTTGTAATGCGACGTGAGGAATCAAACTCTTAAATCCAGATCTTCGTTCAATCAATTGATTTATTCATTGATTCTTTTCATTTTCTCTCATGTTTTTCCTCAATTTACTTTGTCCTCATGTTTCTCACCTTCTCTTCCAATGTACCTGATCACATACTGCATGTGACAATAACCCCTGATTAATTTGACACGTAAAGAATTAAATAGTGGATTCCGATGTGACATTTTCAAAGGAAAATTCATCGTATCGATTCCGATGTTTCGTAGTGCCGACTACCTCGAGAACAAATAATGTCTACGTTCAATGCGATTGTTCGTAACAACAATCTGATCAATGACATATTTACATCGCTACATTGAGAAAAAAGTATACCAAATTCATTTTAATCGAATAAGGTTTGTTTACTATTGACATATGGTTTGTTCATAATTCATAAGTCTTCTTTGCCACGAATAAACTCTTCTCTCAGTGTACATTTATTATTCAATTCCTTCCTTGCAGTCGAAGGCGATGAAATTTGAGATTACTGTGACAAAAATATCATCTTGTGTCAACTAGATTAATGAATCATTCATGGACCATTATTTTTGAATTCCATTATTCTATATTTTCTGATAGAACAAACATAACTAGTGTCGATCGTTCCATTTATTCAACTGCTGGAATTCAGAATCAAGAGGTAATAATATCTCTGACCATTTCACAAAGTCATCGAATGTCTTCTTCTTGATTGCAAAATAAGTTAGGCCTCTTCGAGGCTCAAATATGGAGGAAGATATTCGATCCGGTGATAAATAAGAAGACCGATAAATGGAAGGAACGTGATAAATATGAATTACATGAAGTACATTCACGTCTGGACGTAGAATAATAAAAAGTCTTAGATTTCGTGAGCCAGAAGACACGTGGGGCGAATAAGGGAGAAGTGAACGACTCTATCATCCCAGGCAGTCATCCCAGAATGCGGGAGCTGGTGGTCCCCACCATGCAATTCTTTCTAGCTATTACAAGCTTACCGCACATCTAAGTGAAATGACAACGATTACACTGTAATACAAATTAGTTACTGACTACAATGGACTTCTCTTACTTTGACATCACCATACGATGAGACTGCGTTAGTCTTTGGAAAGTGATATGGTGGGGGGTCGCCAGCTCCCGCATTCTGGGATCCCTGTCCTGAGGATATTTCCGGTAATATTAAAGAAAACAGACTCTCAGAAAAATTGAGATGATTCGCACTGAGGGAAAGAAATTTGCCTAAACAGCATATGTTAGAAATTTGCTTTGCTGAGATGACGAATCTTTTCGCTGAATCAGTAACAAGTTTGCTATTACAGCAAAAAATTCACTGTAACAGCAATAATCTTGCTCTTTTAGCAAACACTTGCTGATCCAGCAATTGTAGGCATTGTAAGTATTCAGACTCCTAGAAAATTCCTCCTGTTCAGACTCCTATTTTAACGGAGCCGATTCTTACAAATCGCTATTTTAGTGAGAATTTTTCTCTGCATGTGAGAATTTGTGTCAAATTTCTTCCAATTTTCTACAGTCGTCATATTTTTCATATTTCAAACATCAAATATTTGGCCACAAAACATTTTTTATTGTTATTTAAATTCACACGGAAATGAAATAATCAGCTATTATTTGGATAGCTACGGGAGCTATTTTTCAGCAGTCACAGCTGCTCGCTTAGCGGTAGCAGCAAGAAATGTAGCTACCGCAGCGAAAATTTCACAGCTAACTCATTTGGCTATCCAAATATCAACCACAAAACCTGTACAATTACAGCTACGATTGTGGTGGCTAAAAACTAGCTACAGCTGCAGTTATTTCAGATAGAAAACAGTGAAAACCTGGTGCCCAAAAAGTGAGCAGCCGCCACAGCTATTCCCTCTTTTTCCGTGCAGATGACGGGGGTTTGGGCATCGAAACGGGGGATATTTGTTTATCGACATTGAAAGAGCTATCAAATCGATACCACCCGCTCTCAACAGTCAATGATCTAACGAGCCATGAGAATTCTGAAGCATATGGCTGTAAGAAATCAGTCACATTTTCTGAACTTTCATGAGGAATTTTTCATATCCTCACAGCAGTGCCGTCTTCCATATGTAAGGGGCCCTAGGCTCAGAATGCTTGGGGACCCATGTGAGGGAATTTTTTTACTTATATATATATTTTTGGGAATTTCAATCAATCATTATGAAAATCAAATAAATCAATATGTTCGTTTGGCTGTGCAATCTGGATATCCATAGCTCATGTTCTTCTTCTTTTATTATCAAAAATTCTTTTCTTGTAGGATTCAGAGAAAATTGTGGTTCAAGGAGTTGGGGGCCCCCATCAGCGTGGGGCCCGAGCCTACAAAGTCTATGTAGAAAGACGTCACTGCCTCAGAGGTCTCTCAAAGGATACAAAAGTCGTTTTCCTGTGCAATATGAAGTTGTCGTAATCTTCTGAGATATTTTCTAGGATTCGAAATCGAAAATGGTTTCCCCACATCATACTCCCCTCCCTCTCTCTCTATAAATTCAAATTACTGAAGAGTACTGAGAATCTGTGATCCGAATTTACAAAGTAGTGAGAGGATTCTACATCATTATTGGATGAGTATCACAGCGAATGTACGTATTGCATATATTTTTCCTATGTACGAGTATTCAATTTCTGAAACATCTCTAATCAACATTCTGATTAAAAAAACTCTCGCTACGATTAATTCGTATATTACGTACGATGAAACACGGAATCATACTTCATAGACCACGTGAATCACAAAGAAAGCTGGAACGATTAATCGCTGCGCAGAAGATATGAATTTTACTTTTTTGCTGGATGAAAAACAGCGGTGAAAAGCAATTGTGCGAAATGACGTTGTTCTTTCATTTTATTACTCTTCGTTAACAACTTGAGATAGTCAATGTAATTAAAATGATGCCGTAATAAGATTGTGATGTTTATGAAAATTACTTTACGGAAATTACATTTTTTATGCGTCAAAAAGACATTGCGAAGCGATGAAGAATGTAAATCCTGAACGAGCATTCTCCATCAGAGTTGATGTACAGGAATTAACGAGATAAGTCAATAAAGGGATTGATCTCAACATAAAAAGGATTTTTTCATTCCACTTTCTTCTAAAGCAGAGGAAATTATACAAAAATCTCATCCTTCTGTATTTGAATCGAATTTTTGAACAAAAATTGAGTTTAGTGGTGCGGAATGGGGCTGATGTTTATCCTGATGATTTTCTATATAATTCCTCATCCTAATTTCGAAATCCGTCGAGCGTTCTTCCAAGAGACATAAAATAAAAAGTCGTTATCATATGATTTATGTTTGGAGAGAAAGCATTTTGTAGTCATTCGACATGAGCAAAAGGCTGAATACAAGACGTATATCTATATATGTTATTAAATAAAACCAAGCTACGACGTGGAACAATAAATATCATTCCATGTCACGCTGACGAAAGTATATTGCCCCCGTTGAGAGACGATGTGCGTCTATGCCTGGTGAAATATTGAAGAAATTTAACTGTGTCACCGCGCACCGTCGAACTACACGCTCTCGATATCCAGCAATACTGAATCCTTCGGGAGCAAACGTATGATGCCTATTTTTATGTATATACAAACTGATATAGGTTCATAGGGTAGCACGATACTTCGTCAAAATGTATATATCTCATATCTCAACATTTTCTTTGTCTTCGAGACTTTGAATGTAATATTGTCATTGTCTCTTGCAAATCTTGATCCACATTCAAGACAAGAGCTCTCTCGAAATAATCATGCGATACAATAGTTTGAAAAGTTCCCATCCCGAACTTCGATGTTGGAGTTTACATTGAAATTTATACAAACTTCTATTGCGAAGTGAAAATCTTTATGTTTAATAAGTTTCAACTCACGCAGGGTAAATTTCATTTCCAAGCACTGAAGTTGATCAACTTATTTCACACGGAATTATATATACAGCTCATTATTATGACACGACTCTCCAGTTGTGGAATATTTAATAATTGATTCGTCGACTCATTGATAAATCAATTTGGCTGTTTTGATAGAACTTCTCTCAGTACTTCGATTTACATTTATCATTTGGCACAATATATTACAATGTTTCGATTACATTGAAAGAATTTTGTTGTGGAAATTACCGTGGAATTCCAGCAATCGAAGAACAAGTAAATATTCTCCAGAAAATTACTATGCAGCCTGTAGAAATAAGTGAGTTTTTAAACAGTTGAAAGTGATATTTTCTATAATTTTCACAAAATGCACAGTAATGTTTCAAATAAAATTCTCTCCGTGTACATTTTTTGCGATGTTTGTGAAACTTTAATCAAAATTATTGTTCACAAATTTTCTAAGCCATCACGAGGCTTTATGAGTTCTTACAAGTCCGTTGCAAGGCCTAGAGCATAGAGTGACTCCTACTGGAGGATACAATGAAGTCACAACGTGATGTTAATTTTAACATTGATTTCCAATCATTACTCCGAGCTTTGTAAATTTCTGGCTCTATGATTCCTATACCAACCTTAAGCATCGTTGTGAAAATTCTAAGTTATTCATACGATCAATTTTGGACCAACACGTTGAAACCCAAACGTATATTGTTTTCGAGAATCGAAAGAATGAAATTGAATCCGTTGGAGATTGAACTATTTGAATTGATGGAAACCATGCTATCGTATTTCCTTCCTCAGTGCGTCATATTTATGTGATTTTAAAACAAAATTTCAAACCGTTCGAATTTCCGATTTTGGTAACAAAAATCATTGAAATGAGGACATGTATAAAATACGAAATACCCAACATCCTTTGTCTCAACAATAGATACAATACATCGTAAATAAATTTCAATAATCAAGGCTCATCAGTTTTCACAAATACAAACATTATATCTGAAACTTCATCATGAATCAATAATTTTTCCCAAATCTACAAATTCAATATAAGTCTATACGTTTGAATTCATATCTTTGTTCTCACAAACAATACCGAAATTCATATACTCAGTGGATTATTGCATATTTTCCCATTCAGTTTCGTGAACGCGATAACCATGTCAATTGAAAAGTATGTATCTCCATAAGTTTCGATTCGAATTCAAATTCAAATGTACTCATGTCCATAAAACTGTGTGAGAACGAGAGGAATATCGATGGAGGTTTCCTTCCAAAGTGGCGAGATAATTAAATACGAATTTGCACATTCCATAGAATTTGATTTTGCATGGAAGAATTCTGTTTTTGCTATTGACAATTCATGGTCGTGAACAGATATGAACAAATTCTTGTATTCTCATTTTTGTATGAGATATAAAAACAACATCTGCGATTTTAAAGAAAATTCAATTTCAAAAATAAATAGAACTGGGTTAGTGGAGGAGGAATGTTCGCATATCCTCGAATGAATTGTTTTACGTAAAAGAGATAAATTTTCCAAATCGACTTGATGTAACTCGAGAAAGGAGGATCATCGCGGTACAGTGGGTCCGAAAAGTATTTCTCCGCGTGAGATTCAATTTGGAAAATGCATGTATGAACTGTGTGAAAATTATACGAAATTTTGTCCTGGAGAATAATGTTACACAGTTTATATACAAGAATTGTGTACAAATTGTGTATAGGAATTTTATGATACAAAAATTCACATGAGAAGATATTTTAGCCATATTCAAAAAATACTGTAGTGAGTAAAAGACTTGTTCAAAATTAATAAATATCTAGCGATGAACGAGTTGATAATTACACACGGAAAAAAAGATGAAGTTGGATTTACAATGTTTCGTTCGATCACCATAGAAACATTAGGGGTTTCTATGGTGATCGAACGAAATGTTGTAAATCCAACATCATCTTTTTTTCCGTGCATCATGAAGACTGTTGGAGATTTCATCAACTTCATACTCATGTATTCGATGCATAATGAGTCCTCTTGCGAAGTATTGATCCCAGATAGATTTACAAGGGTGATTCGTGTTGCATTCACATCATCAAATGAACACACATAGTGTATGTATGGTTCATGATCATTTTCAACAGCTCATATTACAGTTGTAAGTATCGAAATGCCGCAATTTTCGTTCCCGTACAATACGCTCGTACTAAAATCAATACATCTTATCACAATACATTATTAGATGGATTCAATTCAGCACAAACGCTATTCATCAAGATTGTTGATTTTATGGGAATTTGACTATTGATTGGAATACGTGTTGGTCGGCCGTAATGAAGTTTTGTAACTGCATAATATACATGATAATTGCATAACCTCACCAGGTTGAAACATATTATCCCAAGTAGAACAAAAAAATCAAGAAAACGTCATCTTGATATCATCTCACAATCATACGTTATCCTGGAATATGATTATTATCACATCAAATGAATAAAAATATGAAAATGATGTCAAGAAAACATAATTCTGATAGAACTTTCATTTATTTCTAAATATGCAATGAAACTAGACATTTCCTCTACATGGTTGGGTACAATTTTATGTGTCGTTCAAATTTATGCATTCTCTCGATTAAACAATTTGACGTCAAAATTTAGTCATCTCTGGTAAAAATTTTGACAGTGACTGATATGTGACGTGATTTTGATCAAAATTACATCAGAATGACGTTATTTTTCAGCAATGTGTTATACTTGGGATGAGGTGTAACGCCCGCTAAGGTCCCGCATAAAATTGTCCTTGAAGGAAAATTGGGTCATTCAAAATCCTGTATTGGCCTCCCTAGTAGGAATTATGATTGGGAATTAGATATTTTTCCCAGATGTTTCTATCCTGTGCCCATCCAGATGTCCCAGGGAATTGCTAAAATGGTGTTCAAATTGGTAATTAGAAATGCAAAACCATGTGTTTCCTGTGAAATCACGCCTATGAATGAGATAACAATGTATTTTGGCACGTAATCTCAAGTCAAGAACAACGTTGCTTTTGAATTAATTTCCATAAAATAATCCCGAACGACAAATTGAAACATTGGGGCTTTCTCTCATTCCTCTGACCGTGTTGATGGACTATCAATGTTACTGTACGATGAGTTGACGCCTGAAAAATCTACATAAACCAACTAAATGTTTGGGCACTTGAGAAAAATTGGCTGAAATGTGTTATCCGGTTGCCCCCACGTGGGTCCTATCTAGTACGTGAATGGTGAATGAGACACCCAAACAAATTTCTGCCAGGTTCAGACTACTCCCACTTGGATCCAAGCCAGGCCTCGAATAGGGCAATTTTGGTCTCCACCGGAGGTATCATGAATCCTTTGTATTAGATTTTTATGCTCGAGTACCCATCGAGTGGTAGAAAATGTACCTTCACCTTCCGTAACTTCCCCACAATCATTATTGTCTTTTTATTATCCTTTCATTCGCATAACCGAACTTCAATTCCAACTTTTGCGAGTTTTATTCACATTCTTAATCAACATGATGAAAATGAAATGTCAAATGAAACTTGAAACGTCACAGCAAAAAATATACGGAAAAAAATAAATAGTTGCAGCAGCTACTTGAATAGTCAATTTTCGATCATCTACTTGAGTGGTTGCTGCAGCTACTAAGTAGTTAGGACAAGTAACTTGATAGTTGCACTAACTAACGTGAATACCTGAGGTATCTTGAATGAGTTGAGACAGCTAACGTGTTACTTGTTCTGACTACTAAGTAGCTGCAGCAACTACTTAAGTAGATGGTCGAAAATCGACTATTCAAGTAGTTGCTGCAACTATTCTTTTTTTTCCGTGTATATTTCAAATCTTTTTCAATATTCATTTGTGAACAGAATTAGGAACAACTCATTCAACACACGTTATTATTCTTGTATTATACTGCTGCGAACACGCCACACTTGGAATGGATTTCGGAATATGTTTGCAAGAAGAATCACATCGAAGGATGTATTGCAGATTATTTGTTCCGTCGAATGTATCCAAATCACGTGCAACTTTTGTACGTTCTTTTTTACTTCTGAACGGTTGCTTCGAGAATTTCTGAAATGTAGGTTCCGAGGAGAACGATTCTGATCGAAAAACTTTAAAATGCGATTGCATTTGAAGGAGAGTGTACGTAGTTGTTCACATTGCAGAGATATTTTGTGGTATGTATCAAATTCTGGCAGTTTTGTTTAATGAATTGATATAGTTAGTGAATTTTATGCAGATTCATACGGTGCGGTCGACCACTCGCCACGATTTAGGAATTATTTCAATGGCAGCGATGATAGTTGAATTGGTAAAAAATTGTGCATTCTGGAAAATTGATTTCTTTTTATTTTGTATAATTTTGGATCATTGAAATAATAAACATGGACTCAGACAGCACTGAGATGTTTTGTAGACATTCAAAAAACGTACCTCCTTACAAACGAAATGTTTCAGATCATAAAAGAAAAGGAATTTTTTCCTCATAATTACATAATTCTTTAGCATTGAAGTGACATCACCATTGCTGGTGGACCACAGCTGCACTGTAAGAAAAACCTGGAAATTTACGGTGCAACTTGACTGGAAAATTTCAGTGCTAGTACTGGAATATGGATATTCCAGTCCTTATAATTGAAATGCATAATTTCGATTCCGTGAGTTTTCTTGATTGAGATTTCGAATAATGATCGTAATTGTAGCGGATAAAATTCATACATAAGTTTCTCAAAGTCTATCCTTTTGTGTATTCTAAATGTGAAGAATATGTGAACTTCCAAGGTGACTATCCAGCAAATTGCGCCATAGCTCAGCGGTTAGGTCTTAGGTTCCAGTCGGTAGGCAGGTAGGAATGTAGGTTCGGATCCCGTTGAGTAGATATGATTTTCTCTTCATCTAGATATGTGATCAAGTTCTTCAGTGATCTTGAAACACAAGGAATATGCGGAATCACTTCGCATGATTAGATTTTTTTCAATTTTTACGAATATTTTCAGCAATAATTTTTCAGTACATGTACTGGAAAAGTTCAGTACGTTTGTGTACCGGTTAGGTAAAGGTTCTGCTTTGTATTCAGGTAGCTGTAATGTAACATTGTTCCTTACGTAGTTATGTAAGTGAGTAGGAAATTGTGAGTCACATGTGACTCGCATGGGACTCCCAAGTTATGTAACCAGCCACTTAACGTTATGTGGTTTTTATGTAACATTTACGTAACTGTGTTCACTGGGTGTTGAATTTTTCTTCATCAAACATCGAATTGATAACATATCTGCGGATATTTTCATCGATATACAATAAATCCCAAATCAATCATATTCAAGTAAAATAATCTTGTGTGTAATAAATTACACGTATAAGCTTATTAAGTGCTGGATTGAATGGAAAATAGTTCAACTCTAAAGCGTTTTTTAATATCTTTGTTTTATTCTCTACAATATGTGTATTATCATAATTCGTTATGTTGTGGAGTGAGAATCAATTTCAGATTATGTGAAAAACGATATGGTTTCACCATTTTTTTATGTACCCTAGCAGAAATCACTCCAGTAATTCTCTAGCCCTTGCGACGCCTCACCAGGCCCTTGTGAGGGACTTGCAAGGCCTCGTAAAGCCCTGTAATCGCCTGGGGAATGACTAGAAAAATTTCTACTAGGGTATTAGTCATGTATTAAACTTTGAATATGAATGATTTGTAGGTTAGCGTAGATTAGCGACGAAATGGGGAATTTTCATTAATCATATAAATGTTTTGACAATGTAAGTTTTGAAAATAAGTTTATAAACGTAATTGTTGGAATCAGAGGTCGCGAAACCAAGGGCATGTTTCTAAAACATTCCGAGTACCTACAGTGCTGTGTGGAGAAAACAGTATCGAAACACAGAAGGGTATTTTTTTTCATCAAGGCAAACGTTCATTATACACTGAGAAAACACCGGCATGGTCACAGAAATCATCCTTGCATAGTTGAGGACTTACGGTTGCAGTGACTTGCAATCTGGATATGATATTCAGGAAAACCAAACAAAATGACGTAAATCTAGTTGTTGCAAATACATAAAATGATCAAAACCGGATTCTTCTCTGGGTGTACTGCCCATGTAAGCATTCGCATGGGTTAAGCTTCAATCCTTTCAAGGTCTGAGCTTATAGAGACTTGAACCAAAATGGGACGAAAAATGCTCCAAGGTTCGTGCTCACATGAAATTAGAGTCATCTTCGAATGAAGTACTTCACGAACCATATACAGTGAAGGATTTCCGTATCAATTCCCACGCACTGTACTTGAAGTTTATTCTCAATGTCCACATAGGAATTGAACTCAACCCAGTGAACAATATGTTATCATCAAGAAGTCTGGAAGATCTCCCAAATATGTGTGAGAGGTCAGATAGACCTTTCAGAAGGTAAACATAAAGGTATCAGAATGTTATCAGATGCGTTGATTTCTGAGGAGACTAAGAGATTGTCAGAATGTTATCCCAATGAACTTTTTAAGAGGATTTTTTCTGAGATCTCAGAGAAAAGATACCATTCGGATATCAGTATGATAACATCACCAGAGCTCTTGTAAAAGACCTCTTAAAGAGCTCGTCCTCTTATAAGTGTTTACTGGAAAGGATTCAAAAATAATTCCATGTCAATGAAGAGTAAAATGAGTTGAAAGGACGCACTTTCCGGCTCTAATACAGTTTGGAATAATACATAAGATCTCATTCACTCAAGGATAATATGAACTTCCACTTGGAATCTTCATATCTCTCTTCAGTGAACTAGGTTTAATCTATTATTCCTTACTGTAGCGAAGCAAGAAAGTGCGTTATCTCACCCTGATTTACTGTAAATCAAGTTTAATACTCAGCATGTGAAGTCATACTGGTGAATTTTTTATATCAACAATGTATATGAGATTTCAACCAATTTTCATCAATCGGACATACGATTTTAAGCGCATTTGCACAAAGAAAAACTTCCAGTACTCACATTGACATTGATTTTTTTGGCATTGTACATCTAACACCATTCATTATAGAGAATCACTCAATTTCCTTTTTTTTTCCTATAATTGTCCCCCTTGAACCGACAATCGACACAATTCAGATCACTTTATAATTCCATGAAAAGAATTAAAACTGATCTCCATTAACTACATTCCTTCAGTAACAAACATCAATTCGTTTTCAGCTTTGATACAATCTCCTTTGTCACATTTTCCTGACTTCCCGTTTATATGATATACTCGATTCCTCACCTCATTCTTTCCCTCTTTCCCTATTCAATGTTGATCCAAAGTTTACAGAACAATGTAACAAAGCAATCTTCAGAATCAAAGCAGCCTTACATTACAATACTCAATTCTCCCCTGATCAATGAAATAATTCAATGGAATTCTAAAAAAAAATGTGAAAATGGCTGGTTCCAGGAGAATGTAAGGGTGTGAAAAATCCTTTGATGGAGAAAGAATGCTGTCGTCCACATTTCATGGTAGCTGGGACAGCAGCTAGAAGCTAGAAGTGCTCAAGCCAAAGTGATTGCAACAGAAGGAGAAATCCAAGCTTCTGGAGCATTAAAGGAAAACAGTGATGTCATTTCTATGAGCCTTGGTTGCGCTGCAGGTAAGCAAAGACACGCATTCACCACAGTTCTTGTGAGCTCCATGCTTCTATACAGGCTACCACGATTGTCTGGTACGTTAATTAGGCGGGCATTGTTCGAATTCACTACCGCCTTATACCAGTGAAAAGCTGCAAAGTGAAAATGAAAAAAAAAAACGCAAGCTGAGAAAAATCCAAGAAAAGTAGCAGGAGAAAACTCACACACACTCTCGCGTTGATAGCGGGAATATCCATGAATGTTGAACAATATTTTGATGAAGGAATACTCTGTCATGGTTCATGTTCGAGTGAAAAGTTTCAGTTCTCTTTTTCACTCAGGTTCGATATGCGTGCTAATTTGAATTGTTCGTTCAATATTGATAAGAAAAATTGTTGGAATCGATGGAACGGGTTTTTTTGAAACAATAAGGAAACTGTACGGCTGGATCATTCACATCACATACACTGAGAAAACAGATACCTTGGAAAATACCATAATTTATGGATTTTTGGCGTTGGTCTGACCCGAGTCAAAATATTGATGTGACCGAACTTCTGGAAGTCCCAGCCATTATGGTACTCTTAGAGGTATCTTCACGTATATATTTTGACTCGGGTTTGACCAACGCCAAAAATCCATAAATTTTGTTCTCTACACGTGAAATTATGCCTGCAGAAAGATCTTCAGAAATCCTACAATTCGTGGTGGGAATTAAATAAAGTCTAGCACTTTTGGACATTTTTCAAGACAAATAATTTTATCCCGCACAATATAGGTCCACTTTTCAATAAATTATGGGAATTTCCACCAAAGACTTCACCCCGCGTGGGATTGATGATGTAGATGACTTTCATAATAATCCCAACGAACATAAATAACAATTCTCAAATTAAGTTTGAGATTTGAAAGAGAACAACGCATACATCGACATCCGAAAATATTAATCAACTTATTTCGAATGACAATTCACTGATAATATGCTTCCGAATGACAAGAATAATATGAACTTCGAACATCTTCAAACCCCGCACACCCGATGCAATAACATTCTTTTCAAGTATCTCCGTGTAAAAAGGAATGGATTCTGTTATTTTTAAAATGACCGTTATCTTCTTGCCTCTTCAGTGAATGTAGTGATACATCCTGTATTTTTTCGTCTTGTTTCTTTTTGTTTTTCAGAACTTGCATCAACTGAGCTAACTGGACGCGACAACAGCCGGGCCTCCGTTGTAGAAATATAAAGTTACGGCACCTGCGGCAACTAACTCAACACAACATCCATCTAGAATATACCGTGAAGCGTGACCATAAAATACCAGTTTCATGTTACGTGAGCGTAATTTGTAACAATTTCATGGGATAAAACGTCAAACTTTTCATCGTGCGCTTTATACAGAACTATTCAACCGTTGAATTAAAAGAGATGATATCCTGATGGATGAGTATACACGAATACCAATAATTTGTATGAACCACGTTTGATTTCGAATTCTTTCGTTCTTGCGCGTACTCGTGTTAAACGAGTGAAATTGTACATTCTCCAAACGATAATGGATTTCCTGCACGTGCGTGTGGGATAATAGGAAAATCACCAGGTTTTCATTGTTTTTTGAGGAAGATTGTACCCGTAATCTCCATGTTGTTGATGGCATGGATTGTGGAGAAAATCATTTCGCCTGTACTGAAAAAAAATTTTGTTGAATTCATAAAACAGTCTGTAAAATTCGAAGAATCCTCAATGTTAGCTTCATGCTGGCACGTTCAGAGAACAATCATCCAAAGCTTGATTATGGATGATCAGTTATAAAATAAGTAAGAAACCCTGATTTGAAAGTAGAAAGTGAAAAATCAATAATACACTAAGAAAAAAACCTTGTAAAATTTACATCTTATTGAGTAAAATATAAGGATGATTTAGAATTGAGTGCAAATGATCACAATTTTAATTGATTTTCCAACAACGCATGTGAAGTATACCACACCTGATGTGACATATACCATAGCTGAAGTGCATCTTACTTCCCTTGTGGTGAAATTAGCTAAAATTGTATATTTTTAAATCGTCCACATATTTACTTAACAAGAGGTAAATTTGACAACTTTTTTTTCTCTGTGTATTGAATTTGTCGACATGAATGTATGAACAATTTTTATGCCAATATTCTTCATCGTTCTTTTCACTAACCGAACAATATACCGACAGTCAAACTGCTTGTACGAGCAGATCCGAATGTTTTATCATGTTTTTCTACGTGATGTACTTTGATACATGTGCGTGCTCCGAGGATGCGAATGTACGTGTTAGTTAATGGAAAAAAATTACGAAATAATGGGCTGGAAGTTCACAATGTTTTATGACATGGAAAAAATTGAAATCCTGACATTTCAATAATAAATGGATCAATTTCACTAGAAAATATCGCAATCATTTATTCATGGCAGTTCATGGGAATGTTTATACATTCGCAATGTTCTCGATATACCGCAATACATCGATGATCTTAAACAAACATTAATCTTGAAATATTACAGAAAAAGTATCTCTTCCTTGTAACGTAACGTAACAGTTCCTTGGCAACGTTCTCTTATCGTTCAGAGAAGAAAATACAATAACCTCATCTATTGAAATTTGCAAGAAAATCCATTCACATCTCGCGGTATTCAGCTGATTTCCACGCAGGATGAATGATTATATCGTTCGTTGTATTACCAAGATCATTCCATACTTTTGCAAGAATCGTGAAAAGAAGTCAGAAGATAGAAAAAGTCATGTTTATAAGTAACGGGATTTGTATAATTAATTAATGCTACCCCTCTGTGTACACACTTATCAACGTGCCTGGAAGAACTTTTAAACTGTGAGAAATCTTCAGTATCGTGATAAGAATTACGACAATATAAGAAAAGAATACAATCCAGAACAAAGATAGATGAACAATACACCTTGCAATCGTATGGTTCTTCATGGAACGTCTTCTTTTCTTAGATTCAACGTTGTATGTTTTCTCATGAAAACACGTTGTATGTACGGGTTACAACAATAACGTTCCTTTTCGATTTATTAGAAGCCCGGAAATGAATTCTCACTGCGAACATAGAATGCATTTATAACGAAAACTCCTTTCTTTTGTATTCTTATGTCAAGAATAACATTCCAGGCAGGAAAACGAGAACAATCAACTAAAATAACTCATATCAAGTTGCAACATTACGTTAGGAGGAGAAAATTCATAAGAAGTTTCAAGCTTCGTTTGATGTTGTAAAAAGTATATTGCATATATATTCTTCCTGTGACAATTCATGCATCCACTCAATTATGACAGTTGCTAATAAATCCCTCAAGATATGATGAAAGATCATAGCATCTAAATATTTCAACTTCACACGAATGTGAGTACTGGAGGATTGTTTTGTTCAAGAATTCATTTCAAAGATTTCTCATGGGGGATTGAATATTTGAAAGGAATTCACGAGTTCGATGTCAAAGAGAGATATGAAAATCATGCATTTAAGGCGAGTCGAATCCTAACGTTGACTAGTAGTAGTATTTCAGGTTTGACAACAACGGATGTTCGTATGCTGTACACGGCTCATGTATTCCATTGGATAGAGAAGACGAATTTGTTTCTATTGGATACGAACGTTATAGGAGCTTCGAATGAGATGAACAAATCTTTGATAATTAAACAAATATCAGAAAGATAAGAAAACAATGTGGGTGAAGGTCGAATCATTTATTGAAACGAATTAGTAATCGAATAGTCAACTGTTGAAGACCCAAAATTTTGCAGTACTTTTTTTGAGCGATGTTTTCAATTCTGAGGAGTTGATTTCGAAAGTCAAATAACGATCACTCATCAGATTTCATGGGTTTGAATTTTCATTTCGTTTTTATAAACGATTTGAACTTCAGCCACATAAAAAAAATGAAGTTGAAGAATAGATGCAAGGATCATATGAGATTTCTACAACTAGCATAGGACAAGTACTAAGTTTTTAGAACATATTCATCAATTCTTCTCTTCACCTCTGAGTGATGTATGCGTTGAAGGAAAATCGAACTGTGGCCCATGTGGGAATAGCCAGAGTTGACAGATGGCGCGGTACACGGAAAGACCGGGTCTATTATTATTTAGAGAAATGACTGTGAATTTAGGGAAAACGAGGATCGCTGAAAAATACTCGTAGTCAGCCTACCAAAAATTCGTAGTCACAATATTAACAGTTGATAGTTTCATTTGTATTTTTAACAGTGAAACTATCAATTCCCAGGTAGGAAGTAACAAATGGCCCAAACTTGGCCCGATCTTGGCCCAATTATGACTAATATTGTGCCAGAACCCATGAGAAAAAGTGGCCCAAGCTTGGTGAAAGCTTGGGATGATAACCTCGTGCCAGGCTTGGTACTCAATATTGGGCCAGAATGCAATGCCAAGCATGGCCCAATGTCTCATGGTAAATGTATTATGAGTATTTTGGAGCTTGGCTCATACGATTAAACCGGACCTGGCCCAAGTTGTGTATATTAATTAACTTTTGCCATGCTTCAAGCTGATTCTTCAAACATACTTCTTGGAGAAAAAAATCACGTCATTTTTCATGCCATCCCTGCTAAAAACTTCTCATAGAAAACGATAAGATTGTTAGCAGGGATATCGGTACAACTCTGTAAAAATCACAAACATGGAGATGTGGTGTAGATTCTCAAATAACAAATGGTTCAATATTGGGCCGATACCGGTTCACCATGCTTGGCAGCTTAATGTTTTGCCAATCTTCAACCACTTGTTGTATAGGCATTCCTTATGAAACATGGTGCGGGTTCTCAAATAACAAACGGTTTTATATTGGGTTGATATTGGTTCGCCATGTTTGGCAGCCCAATATTTTGCCAAACTTGCACCAGTCGTCTTATTGGCATTTCCTATGAAACCCGGTATGGTTTTTAGAATGAACAAGAGTTGTATATTGGACCAATATTGGTTCGCGATGCTTGGCAGCCCAGTATTCTGCCAAGCATGGGCCAGTTGTCAATATTGGCATTTCCTACCTGGGTTGTTAATACATCGACTACGAATTTTTAGTAGACTCACTACGAATCACGGCTCACATGTGGGTCGGTCAGGTGGCTAATTGGGATGCTTCGTCGCGAGGGAACGGTCTACTCCATTTGATGATGTGACTGATTTAGTGAAATCAGGAACTGAGAATGGGGGTTCTTCCAAGTCTGTCATCGAACGTAAGACCTGGGTCGGTGCCCTTTGCAACCGTGGTTTGACAGCTCGCGAGCTGAACGAGGGGATTTCGGCGTCACCGGTCTCCGGTGACTGAACTGCGCGTTGTACAGTTCGGGTGCCTCGCCTGCATAGCGAAGTAGGGTTTAGAAAGGACCCGCCGCAACCAGTAGGGGAACTGGACTGAGGATACTTAGAAAGGGCCGAACTGGTAGGTCAACCCAAGGGATCAGCCGCGCTGGCTGGACGTATTCCGGCTCCAAACTCCACGGGGAGTCGGTGCGGGTAAACCTTAGGACAGGTATCGCACCGATAACTTATCAGAAGGGGTGCTCCACCCTTCTCTCGGAGTACTGGCAACTCGGGCAACAGTACTCAGCCAGGAGCGGCGCGTGTTTCCATTTCGACATGGAACTTTATAATTAATCAAACCACTTTTTCGTGATAATAATCAGGTACACTGAGAAAAAGGTTTATTTATAGTTAACAAGCGTATATCTGCTTGATTCGGAATAAATATCAATTCCATGGAAATCTTTCATGACTCTGTCAAGTCTCATTCATTTAACTCATTAACTATTAACCCTTGTTTAACACACTGGGGTCAAATAAACCCCAGCCCCATTTAACCTCAATTTCATGCGTCTTCATCCAAAGTCACAGGGTTCAAAGCGACATCTGTCAACAGCCAAAAGATGCCACTACTTTCTGGCGCAGTACCATTTCGGTGGACCCATTAGCCTGGCTGCACCAGTTATTGAAAGTTGTAAACTGAATATTTTTGATGAAAACATATAGTTCATTTTTCCACAAATTTCTCAGTACGAATATTTTTCCATCAGCAGCCATTGGAGGACTGACTTCTTCCTCAAAGAGTGACATTCCAGGAGTATGATGTCCAATTTTCAGCTCAAGATATTGAAAAATAATGAAATTATGAATTTTATTGCGAAAACAGTCGCTTTCCCATTTTTCTTTTCATATTTCATTTTTTTAGTATACTTAAATTTGATTATTGGCTGTATAATCTGGAAGATTTTTTGGAGTAAACTTTAAATAAGTTCTAAAAAAATTGACAAGCGGGAATAATCGATAGTTCATTGTTTATAACAATTTTTATCACTGGGGTGGATATCACCCCAGTGTGGCAAGTATGTACAGCAGCGTTCAAATTAATTGGAACACCAGGGAAATTACTACAATTTTCACATGACACACAGTTTATTGACCAAAAAAGTTCTTGAAAACCCAGGTAGCAGTGGTGCCAACTGTCGTACAGCAGATAGAGCACAATTCATCTGGTGTTCCAATTAATTTGAGCGCTACTGTAACTTCTGTGAAGTGTGGTGAACAAGGGTTAAAAAACGTTTATTTCTACTGAATATTCCAGACAGAACAAATGATAATTTTGAATTCACAAAAACTTCTAAAAGAACTTCTTGAACAGTCCCCGTTATGACAGTAAAAATGAATTCAATATGAACTCAATGAATTCAAAATGCATACATGTTGAATGCCTCAATAGTTCTTTATGAATTCGTGATATGAATTCTTTCTGAAGATTAAGTTATTCATCAAGAGTTCATTTTGAATTCAAACTATTCGTAATGAATTCATGTTTACTGTTTCAACGGGAGCTCTTTGCGGGGACTTTTGTGCTGTATGGAATCACTTACATATTCGATTCAAACGGATATTGATTCCCCCAAAAGCAAATATACGTTTGTTAACTATAAATAAACCACAAATAACGAAGTATAAATATTGAAGTCAAGAGCAGAGGTTTCCCGAATTGTCATCAAATCTGAAAAATAAAATTCTCCTGGAGTAAATTTTCATAATTGTTGAGATGAATAATATTCTCTTGAATGAATTAATTTCTCACATTCCATGATTAATATGTTCCTTTCAAAATGGAATTCACTAAGCAAACTCTCAAGTATTTCAGGGACAATTTTTCATGTAGGTATTTAACGAGGATGCCATGCAAAAAGGTAACATTATCATATATTAAAGAGCCCTTTGACTCTTTCTTCCTTTCTTGTCCCTTGCGTATGTATTCATTGTGCAATGGGAGAGGCATGCCTCAAGTGTGAGTTTCAATGGGAAAACGAGTATGCATTCAGGTCATACAATAACTTTAGTCAGTAATCCTTTGCACAGTTAACCACACCCTTGGACAGGGGAATAATAGCAGCTAATTAAACTGCTTGCCAATAATCTAAAATATTGAAAAGTACAGATAAATGAAATAGTTCTTTTGTCAGCAAAGATTTTCAACTCAGCATATAATTGTAAAAAATATCTCATTGAGTTGTTTGTTTTTTTTTTTTGCGAAAACTTAGGTGACTTTGGTGAACCTCGTCTATTATGAGAGACGTTTTAATTATAAAATTTGGAAAATAATCATTTCTTACTATATGCCTTCAAGTTACTTCGGTGGATCTTTCAAACTTCCTAAACACTGCACAAACACAGGCACATTTTCAAGAAAAAATTACTCAACATGTGCTAATGAATTGGGCTCTGACCTGCTGAAACTTGGCACGAATAATTTCACCAAGTTTGGCCTGGACTTGGAAAGAATAAAATTAGGCCCAGCTTAGACCAATGGTTTTGCGAAACTCGGTCCCAATGATTAACCAACCATTGATCATTACGGGATTAGCGGAATCGTTTTTAGCCAATGTTTACACCTGGTACATGTGCCGACCCTGGAAGAAGCTCGAAGTTTTCCTCAGATTTGTCAATACCTCATAAAATGTGAAGTTCGGGAGAGGGTACCATCATGCTTCCATTCAGAATAAAAATTACCAACAAAATATTGGAAGTTTCTTTTCTTGTATCTTTGAAATCAGATTCTTCACTCCGTTCCAGAATGAATGGAAGTTCTTTGGAATCCATTTTGTTGATGGATGAAAATTCCATTCTATTCACGGGGTTGCATCTGGATAAAAAATTATTAAATAAATACTGTTGGTCATAAATTACTGTTGATTGTTCGATATATGTATTCGTTTGATGTGGTTGAAGAGCAGGGAAAATCAATGAAAGAGTAATCGAAACTGTCTTCTGATTAATTCAAAGCATAAATTGAAGTTCATCACCGTCCCGACCTGTCTTTTACTTTTGTTGACTGTTATCGAATAGAGTGTCTGGAATGAATTTCGTTTATTGTCACAAAATCAAACACTTCTTTTGTAGTAGATCTCTTTTATGCCGTCTCTTCCACGTATTCGAACGTTTGGGTTCATTCATTGTGGAGAGCCTACACTGAAAAAATAAACCATCCAAATTTTTGTTGACTTTTCATGTCTGGTTTGAACGAAGCACAAATTCGAGAAGATATCGTATACCGGATTGCAATATTTCATTCGTTGATTTTTTCTATTATTTGAACAATAAAAATGAAAAATGAATTCCATTTAATCAATTAATACGATCTTCTAATACCATACAATTTGAGATGGAATCAACTTCCCCTGATGTATAATGACGAATAATTGGAACTGAGTTATGAGAGGATTATGAAATCCCCTCAATCACAAATCAACATAAATATGATGAATTTTATTTCATCTAAAACCAGGTATCGAAATATCCTTCAGAAACCCTCACATAAATTGGAACAAAGTTTGCAGATTGAAATTAACGCAATTTCCCAATAACAGGGGTTCATGAATCGATGGGCTAAGGGTGACGAACCGAATGAAGAACGTACTGATATACGACTTACCAAGTTGTAATCCGTTCACGAACTGTTTGCAAATTAGAATATGAAATAATGATCACTTCACGATCCGTTCGCAAATTTGTTATCGAGTCATTGGCTCCCTCTCTCTACGGTGATATATAAGGGTTAGAATTATGTGAAAAGTTTCGGTATTTAATCGGATAATAGTGGAAGATCAAATAAGATTTCTCAAGATCCAAAATTCCAATTATGGATCAAAAAGGATGATTAATTCCATAAACAAATTTATTCTGGAAAATCTTTTTAACCTTATTTATTCATACTTCCTTCGGAATGCTTTACTCGTTCGTCCTGTTGTGAAAAATGAAAAATTACACAACACTTTGGAACTTTTATGAATGGTTCTATCAGGTATCTTGAGTTCAAGGTTGAATAGTAGACAAGGTAGAAGAATTTTACCCTCACATCGGGTGTGATACTATACTCTCTAAAATCTTTCGAGTGAGATTTCACTCTTTAGCCAGCCAGAAGTGAGCCTGTCGAATTTTCGAGTGAAATTTCCACTCTTTTAGAGTGATATTCTAAGGTTTGAGGTTAGAAATTCACAACCATTTCGACGCTAGAGTGAATTTTTCACTCTCAAAGGGTGAGAGGTCACTCGAAACGAGTGAAAATTCCACTCGAAGCGGACAGGCTCACTTCTGACACTTGGTGGAGTGAAACGTGCGATTTTTCACTCTTTCAGATTTAGAGAGTACGATCTCCTCCGCTCTATTTTTTTTAGCGTAAATGAAATGAAAGGGAGAAAGTACCAACTCAGTGTGGAGGGTGAATGAAAATGAATTGGAATATTCTTAGCAATTGAATGACATAGGAAAGGATTCTCAGGAATTTGAAACAAAGGTCTTCAAAAAAAATTTCAAAGTATTGAATAAATCGTGCCCTAGAATTCTCCAAGATTATGCATAGTACAGAGACTTCTGAAAGATATCTTGAAAAATCTTGCAAATAAGCGTTCCAAAGAATATCTTTGAGAATGCCTTTCTTGCAAGAGCATTAACGCTATGCACGAAGTATTTTGAAACGTTTGAAATTGAAGCTGAGACTAAAAGGAATTCAACGTAATTCCATATGATATTCTCATTAAATTCCCTTCGATATTTTATACAAACTGACAAAAACTTAATGACAATTTTATATAAAATCACCGAGGTTGCATTTCAACCTCAGCATTTTTGAATAGAGATTCAAGGTATTTTTTGAAATTTCTTGAAATTTTCATTTGGAATAGTTGAGCATTTCCCGGAATATTTATTAAGTGGGTTTTCATGAAAAACGAAAAATTCTCTGTAATAGGAAAATCTGATTTTGTTGGAACAGCAATCTAGTTGCTGTCTCAACAAATTTGTTCGCTACAACAGCAATTTTTGAGCTGTGGTAGCAAAGTGACGACTCTTCTAATAGGATTCCTTTGTTATTCTACACGGAGGGAAGAGAAATTTTCTGTGACGGCAGAATCGAATTTTGCCGAGTTCTTTTCGGTGGGACAGCAAACTATTTGACATCCCAGCAATCTTGTTAGCTACGACAGCGATTTTTTTAGCTGTGGCAGCAAAAAATGTTTGCTCCTTTTGAAAATTTCCGTATTATATATGGAACAGCAAACAAAATTTACTGGAAAAGTCGAGATTTTCTGCTGTTGTAGCTAACAAAATTGCTGTGATGGCAAGTAACTTGCTATCATACCCAACAGAATCAGATTTCGCTGTCTCAGCTAATTTTTTGGTCTCCGTGTAGTTGGAAGTCCCATAACGCCGGACGGCACTTAGTACCGGACACTGAGAATATCTATCGAACTAAAAACAATACATATATTTTGGTTGCATAGTTTGAATACGTACATCGAGCGAAGTGACGAAACGTACTGCTAGACGGCTGTGTACATGCGCGCCTTCCCAAGAATCAATTCATATTAGAGCCTTATATATTTTTGTGTCGCTTCTAACTCTTACATGTACATATTTGGAAATAATGATGAACACTGAATTCAGTGTCAAAATTGTGGAGAATGGGCTCATGAGGCGCGTGTGAATGTTCCTGAATGCTCTGACAATTATATTTGTGATCGCTTCAAGATTAGATAATTTTGAAAATTACTTTTCTCCTTTTTTTCTATAAGTGTCCGGTATTAGGCGCCATTTTCCAAACTCGTCAATTTTTATTATTGAAGACAAATATATTTTTTCGTTATTTCCAAATAAAATAGATATGTAAATACTCATTGTATTGTTAAAAACTGTCAAGAGTTTATTATAAAAATGAAAATATTGAAGTTGCTATGTATTTTATTTCTTTATGAACCATTAACCTTAAGTGTCCGGTACTGGGAGACTTCCTCCTATATATATATGACACTAAAAATCCTGCTAGTCCGACCAAAAATCCACTGTTTCAACTAATTATGTAGTTCTCTCAGCAATCCAAATAGCTACAGCAGCGAATTTTGATATCTCGATTTTACGCGTCTGCAAGTTTTTTTCTCCGTGTTTTTGATGGATGTCATTGTCAACCCTCTCAATCTTCCTCCCGATCTCTATATGATATTTAATTCCATATGAATCACGAGAATAATATCCGAAATGCAATTATTCATACTAGGAATGTTTTGTACTAATAACAATTGGAAAAGATTTTGTGGAATTCGATATGTTATAGAATCAATCCTCGGTTGAATCGTAGAAATATCCGCTAAAAAGACATGATATGGACTAATGTATTATCCATCTTATGTACGATAAATTCATCATTAGACACAACCTTTCCGAGAACAATACATTCGCCTGTCAGCTCTTCCGCCTAATCAGCTCAGTTGCTTGACAAGGTAATCCCGTGTACATTAATACTTGTACACCAAAATAGAGGTGATATTAGCCAGACAATAATTTCATGTCAAAAGCTGATATCAGAGTCTGTATGATTGAGGATGATCACGTTTACACTCGCTTAATCACGTCAAAAACGTGACTCGACGAATAATCGAGAATTCGTGATACGGGAACATGGCAAACTGAATAAGCATTCCATTGACGCTAATCCGATGGTTACAAATCCATTGATCTTCGAAATTCATCCTCTTATTAGGAATTACATTTATGCTTCAAATTTTGATATTTAATATAAATGTCGATTGTTCGTCTTACAATGAGGAATGAATTTGGATAATCAAATGAACTCGTTCTTCTTTGTACAGGACAGAAAGTCTTATTAATGCCTCGGAATATTGCTGTCATATCGTAGTACGATTTCTTGGTAATGTCGTAGCGATATTCTGAGATATTCCGAACATATTCGTGCTGTATGGTTTTGTATGATTCCTAGAACCTATAAATTGGGAATGATTTATAAAAGAACAAAGGTTTCATTCTTAAAAGCTCAATCGATTTCACTCTCTCAGTAGAAACTCGCACGGGATCGCATCGATGGCTTCGACGTACAATTCAATTGAAGCATCCTGGTGGGAGTTATTGCAATTTGCCACTTATGAAGCGAATTCCACCTGGGCAAAGCTATCGCTCAAGTTGAGTGTATATAACTACCACACATGTTTGGTTCAACATGAGAACCAAACATGTTCCTTTTCTTCAAGCATTATTGGTTGGAGGGTAGGCCAAGCGTGGCGCAGCCTATAATCAGAGATAGATCAATGATTCACTGCTGGAAAAATCAGTACAAAACTTCATAACACGGAATTTTTCGCGTATCAGTGTTACGAAATGTTGTATTATGTCAAGACTTGTGGCCGCATCTGTTTGTATCATTGTTACAAAATTGAGGATCATTTTTGGTACATGATTTCTTATTATTTTTGAAAGTGTGTTAATTCATGGATCGCTTCTATGTAGATTGCCCAGCCTTGGCTATTAGCTTTGCACCCAGCTGTATTCTATAGTTATCATTGGCGGAGTCTGAAGATTTTCGTATGAGATGCCTCACGTGACTGGTGAAATCGCCTGAGAGGAAAACCCTATTCATGTTCAATTAAAAGTAAATCGAGTTATCAAAATCTATCGATCAGTATTTTCCCAGAATAATTCAAAAGAGGGATCCAAAGTTGTCCAAGATCTTTTAAATGCAACTTCACTCTTGAAGGGCACAATATTCATTCTGTTTCAGACTCGCAGTGCTTCAATAGAAACAATGAGCAATCTATGAGTTAATATTCCTCCCAGTATATAACATAATCTGACGTGAACGAAATTTAAATGAATAAAATTCACAATATAAGCACGTAGTTGAAATCGATCGATATGTTTTTGACATGATCTTACTCAAGTGAGGCCATCATACATCATGAGAAATCTTCTCCACAAACATCAGAGAGCACATTTGATGGTTCCAAATACATCATAATTCTCGCCCTTAATGTTCCTTGTTCAAACAAGTGCATTCAATAAGATCTGTTTTCATGATCAAAGTATGTGATTCAGATGATGAACATTTCCGCGTTTTTCGCACTCTTTATGTAACTCATGATCAAACATCATAAATTTCAACAAATGCGTAATAAAGACTTATAGACTAGTCTTCATAAGATTCAAGCTACACAATTCTGAACTATCGCTCCTCTTTATTAATAATGGAAGATTTACCAATATCTCTCCCTTTCCACTCTAGCAAACTTACTGGCCTCTCCGGAACGTATCCCAAACTAATGCCGAGTTCACGCGAGCCAGCAATTTTTCTCATGAATCTTTCCACGTATAGAGAAATACTTTTTCACCTCGTGCTCGTCCACCTACAAAATAATTTCTCGAAGGGATAGTCTGAAAATGGATGAGTTATGTTGTCTGGAGTTCTACGTTCCCACTCAGCCCAGCGCAACCTCCCTCTCTTATAGTTTCTGAACTTGGATAGCATAGAACAAAGAAGAAACGTGATCGGAACTTTGTATATTGTTGGTACATTCGGTACTCTTACGGACATCCTCCTCATTGATCGGTATATGTTAATCCTTCGAATCTTTTATAGTCATCGATGGATTGTTGACTTCGGATGAAACATCGCGATGAACGTTACAATGTAAGAGATTTTATTTTCCAGGTGAACATGAGTGAACTGTTTCAATCCATTTATACTAAGAATAATTCTGGCTCAATTTGATGGATGAACTTTCTCAAAATGAAACACTCTGATGTACTTAGAATATACCTCAGGGTGCCTCAGAGAATATCACACCCCTGTGAAGGGTCGATTCCTGAGGTGAAGCAATATACTTTCTCCTGTAAACTACTTAGCTCCAGAGCCGTGCAAATGAAGCAGTTAGCAAATGAACCGTTTATTGGAGTAGCTAATCTACTCGCCATTTGAGTAGTATACTGATTTTGTTCATACTTCTATAATATGAGGTATAATGTGTTCTAGAACACCCTCGATATGAAGTCATCATGCAAGAGATTTCTCATCAATATGACATATTCATATATAATCATGACATATTAGATATGTTACCTTGAATTCATCATAAATCGAATATGCTCAATTCCAAATTCATAATCAACGAATATCAAAAAATATGTTCTGCAAATCTCAAACTCATATCATTCTCGAGAAATATTCTCAGAAGTTTTATAAAAGCAAGAAGTCCTGAAACTTTTCTTTATAATAATATCACAAGTGATCTTGAATACTGAACTCCTGTTTCGTGACTTTTTTCCAGGAGACATGAAAATCAAATTACGGTGTGAATATGTCTCATATGAACTGTTTATGTATAATTGAAGTTAAATTGAATTTGTATGAACAGTGACGATTATAATGCATCAGCTGTTTTCAGGAGAAGATTCATTCAATTTGTAAGACAAGTGGATCGGAGGAGAACAACGATTGGATGCGGTAATGATAAAAAGTGAAGTGCTCATTATTTCTGAAAATTTTCAAGTGCTCATTATTCTCCAAAGCATAAGTATTTGATAATTATTTCAATAGTATTTCATAAAATTCCATTGGATTTGAGTATCAAGATTGGAAAATCCCTACATACGCTTCATAAAGTGATCCGCAAAAACCATTGTCATTATATGAATATACTGTATTGATTCTCATTCTCAATTTTGATATTCATTCTGATTTATCGAATGCTGAGACGTGAGAGCAGAAAAAAAACCTAGCATCAATTCCAGTGAATTCACTGTAGCGTTCCGCCCTTACGCAGTAGTTCGATGAATTGTGATCAAATGGTAACAGAATGAATCTCTCAATGCTCTCATTCTTGATCCCAACGACGTGCTATGATGCGTAGTATTTCTTGTACTGAAAATACATTGAAATATCATGGAGCAGTCTCAGAAGTTCAGAACACTCCCAATCCCTAGAAGATGTCTCCAACAACGTAATTTTAATTGACATTCTCAGCTCTGAATGTATAACACAAATGGGAGTAAAGTATATTGAAACATATCTTTGAATTTACACGGAAAGAAGTTTGTAGTATAAATTGCATAAAAAATGTGTTCAATATTACTATATTTTTATAAACTTGGACCATGCTGAATTCACAAGGAATTTTACTGTGATAATGATTGGAACTGTGATGAAATATAATGAAGTGAAAAACCAAACAAAAAAGAATGACAATTTCTCAATCGTGAAGAAAGATGCTTGCAAAGTATTTCTAAATAAACATTGAGTGATTTCAGTCACAGTGTTTGTAGTGATCTATACTACAAAATTCTCTTCGTGTACCCCATTCGAACTCAATCTCCCACAGTGATGGCAACAAAATTGATCATATACCGTTAGTAATCAAACACAAAATCCCATATTGATTGACGAAAATGAAATTGAATGCAAGTAATTGATGTTAATTGGAATAGTATTTCATTACAAGTCATTCAGAACCCTCACGTTTTTGATCATCCCGTGCGTTTAATGGACTGATTGAGAATTTGGAATTATCATAACTCATTACGTGATCCTTTCAAATCTCATTGAATAATTGATTTCCTCAATATAATGAGGTAGGGAATGCTTCAATCGGATTATTCGAATAAATTGTTCGAGTTATGGAATTTCGTATAATTGGTCTTGCTGTCTTACAAGCTGAACCAGGTAGTTTTGTTTTTCCGTCATTTCTGAATTCAGAAGAAAATTATTGAGAAAATGTGGGACGCTTTTTCATAGAAATGAAGTATGACGGTTTGAGCGCGTGAGCTGCAATACGATCAAGGAAAAAATATCACGCTGTGCAAAGGTGATACGCATATGTATCTACACGCACATATTTATACACACTCATACACGTATTATTTAACTCGAGGGGTTGAAATATCGCTTAGCCTACGTCAAGACGGAGTGAAATGGCTAGGAAGGAGGTACATATTAGGCAGATCGGGATCCTAGGGTATAAAATATGAAGCGGAGTACCAAGACAGGGGTAAAAACGCGAAGGAAAAGGAGTGGAGCTCACTGCCACTGGGTTTCATTATGCAGCCTCTTAAAGTTGGCGTAACTCCCATTGGTCGTAAATATGAGTTACGACTGGTCGAAATAGCTTGGCGCACCTACTATATCTGTATGAGGACTTGAACGCTCTCGTGCTAGCTGCTTTCTTTCTTTTTCTCTTCTCATACTTATAGTATAATAATTTATTTCGCCAGAGACAGACCAATGAATGGAAACAGTCGCCCGCATGACACTTTTTTCCCAACTTGGAAGAACGTCACGATTTGCAGGACCTCGTTTAACCGAAATGAGATTGTGATGTCATAAATTAGGGAAACCCCAAGCCGTTTAGCATATCTTATCAGAGATTAGTAGTCTTACAACTACTTGAACTACAATTCATATTCTGCTATGATATTCAATGGAATTTGTATCAATACCCTTCCACCTATAGAATTGAAGAGGAAACTGATCAAGAAAAACTCAGATTATTCTTTGTATGAAGTGATCATGATTGAAATAAGTAACAATATGAAGTCTCCTCTTCGATTATATCAAATCCAGGGAAGGATGATGAAAAATTTTGATATATCATACAATGGAGAGAGTATATTCGAATGTTTTCACAGTTTCCTACGGTTTTTCAAGAAACCTTTGACTTTCTCTCAAACACTTGAAAAAATGAATCTGTCGATTTTTCAAACAGAATTCCTAGCGTTTGGGAGAGAGAATCTGCGCTGGAATTCCATTTTCAACGAGTGTAAACTCCACTTTAACCGGATGAAGCCAATTTATTATTCTTTTTCGCGAGTTCATTCATGAAAATCATACATTAGGGGCATTTATGATGGCTGTGAGTAATGCAGTTTCAAAGTACACCAAACACTTTCAAACGGTAAAGCTCTTTCTTCTCGCGATCCCAGTCGAGTGAACGAAAACTGTACTGTTGGCAACGTATGTCTGAAGCGTTCATGGTATTACATGCACATTCATAACATTACATTGCTGGTTGCGTTAGAAAGGAAGAATTTTCTCCAATGATCCTTTGCGAGAATGTGCTCGATCGTTTGAAATGATATCGATTCTTCTCCGTAGATCGATGAAATACTGCCTGAATATCAATTATTCAGGCAGGATCATAGACCTGCATTTCGGCGGAAATTTTGAAATTTGTGCAATTTACAGCAGAGATACCAAATCCGTAAACTGAGAGAAGAGTTTATTTGTATTTCATTAATTTTGCTTCCGATACAGCGGAATGAATATTTATTATACACAAACATGGCTCATTACCCACAGATGAGGTTTATCAACAGTTAAGAAACGTCATGTGAGACATTTCAACAGTCAAAAAACTGTATTTATAGGTAATGAGCTGAGTTTATGTGGAAAAAAATATTGACTCGTCGTATCCAAAACAAGCTTCATTAAATACAACTGAACTACTGGAGAAAAATATCACACTCAACCTGAATCAATAATTGGATAGATTTCGATCTATGGTAGATTCAAGGTTGTGAATAATTGCGATTAAAAAATATTTGATTGTACGCGTCGTTGAAATTATATTTTTTTTTTCTTCTACAGTATTGTACAAAATTACAAAAGATCCCTTGGCAATCAGTACCCGATATACACTACCTTTTTTTGTGACCAGATTGTGTTTTTTTTGTATCAGACTTGTGCGCTTATCTCAACATATCGATTTTCGATAACGACAACCAATCAACTTTTCAAAGGAACGATAACAAACCTAACAGACATCTGATGGATTTAGAAACTTCGTTCTTCACACGATGGTTTTCTATAACATGCCAAGTCATTTTGTTCGAAATCTTGTTTGAGAGGAGATTATGAAAAAGAACCGTCGACTGCATTTTGACGATCTCATTCAATCATCCGATTGGCTTTCAATTGTTTCGTATCGTTTCGAACTACTGTTGTCTAACATGGGTGTTCAGTTATAATTACGATAATTATGAATCATTCAGAAATGAATGATAATAATCACTCTAAAAGAATCAAGATAATTCCTATAATAACCTTACGACCGCTATTTTTCTCATTTTTCTTCTCAACACAGATAATAGGACAGTTTTCTTCTGGTTCTTGAGATAATGTCTTAATTTCAAGTGAAAAAACTTTACTGTCTCAAATTGATCCTCAAATTAACTCAAGACTAACAAGAACAGTTTTGGTAACAAATAAATGAATTCTATTTTATTAACTGGACAATAGCTTCACTGCTTCGAAAAGCAACATTACCTGATAAAATGAAAGATGTTTTTATTCCAGTTCGACAAATTCTTCAACAATTCATGATGAATAAAAAACGTAACATGGTTTTTTCCACATTCAATATATATTCTTGAATGTAGCTAATATGGTGTGGAGCCAAGAGAAATTTGCTTGAATCAAGAGAAAATATGTTTGGAGGGATGAATTTCTTGGAACAAGAAAATATATTGTTGATGATAGCCCTGCTTCAGAAATCCGATTCGAACTTATCAACTCGTCAATCAGTTCAACTAGGATCAAATAGGAAAATTCCCGGACGAAAATCTGATAAATACTGATTGATCAGTTAATAGGTTTGAATCGGATCTTTTGAGCAGGGAGTATTTATTTCTCTCTGTGTATTAACAAGCTGTTCTGAAAGAAAATCCTACTTACGAGTGATGATTCAAAAACTGTCCGACAACGTATCCAACAATGTTTATTCGAACCGGCGTGTCTGACCAAATCCATCTTGTTCTACTGATTTTCTAGCGAATTCTCGTTCACTATGCTGATTTTTGTTTTTACAACATTACATCTCATAATACCGTTCCAACTGTGATTCTTGCACATCATTAAATGAACTTTCAAATCTTTTCAATGTTAAATGATCCAGTATCACATGTGTTTCGTGTGTATTACACATTTGGTAAATTCTCACAATAATTTTAACTGTGCACATTGAGAGAGGAAATATCTATCATGACTCTATCATATTTAAGAAACCAATGATGTTCAAAAACTATATGAAATGTTTTGATTAAACACCAGTAAAAATCATAGGAAAATTTTCTTTTCCATCCAAATTTTGCTCTAAAAGAAGAAGAACAGTACTCGTGAGCAAGATAATTTTCATCTTGTTGTCTGATTGTTTCTTCATCTCCATATCCCAAATCTCTATTTCAACTCCTTCATTTCTCCTCCCGACTTCCATGTAACGATTCCTTCCCACATTGAGGTCAGAAAAACTAAGCATTGAATCGAATTTAAATTCATTCTCTTCGAAACGATATACATTCACAGTCGATTCAACTCCCTAACTGAAAATATTATCACGATTTCACGGAATAAGATATTCATGTCGTCGTATCTGAAAGAACGTTGATTGACAGGAAATAAACTCTTTCAGCATTCAATTTATATCATTGATGCAAATTCATCAGGCTGAAGTATATTTGAGAGACAGTTTTTATTCCATATTTCTTTCTCAAACATATGAATTATTTATTAAATACTTTTATGAAGTATTCTCATGTACCGAGTGCATTCTGTTTATATTTCCGGGCCTTTGTACGAAATGAGTACTTTGCGAAAGTTCGAATCTGCAGGTATGGTAGTTTAAACATTGACGTTTATTTCAGATTCCCGAGATCATTCAGCATTGTGAACATTTTTTGGAATATTAAATCTTGACGAGGAAGAATTTTTTGAATATATTTAGATCCGGTGAGAGAGGCTATTCATTATATTCCGAATCTTTGATTGGGCGAAAATTATATGATTTGAACGGAAGTTCTACTTCTTTTCAAGTGAAATGATTTTCCTCTATAATCGTTAATAATTACAACCTTGGCCCGTGATATGAGTGTTTGGAGTTAATTTTGAAGTACAATGAGTACACAGAAGTTTGAGAAGAGTTCTCAAGAATTCATATTCAGATCTTCAAGTTCCAATTGTATTCTTCATGCACTCTGTCTGATCTGATGTGGTGTATGGGTTGTATCGATTGCTGTGGAATCCCGAGAAGGGATCCCAGTGGATTCGGCTTGGGGGCACTGATGAGCATCCCTCTTTTCGGCCAACTAATATGATAAGCCTCCCTGATAAGCTTAATCACTGTTTAATGTAAATTTTATGTTTATAACGGTACAGTTATTTCCAATTAAAGGTCTTTGGATACCAATAAAGGAGATTCATGATCATAACGATGACCATGACTTCATCTCGAGATCTTTATTTCCATACGTATAATCTCATATTGTATTCGAGGCTTTGTGTTGCGCATTGTCGTGTGACGATAAAGATCAGAGAGGGAATGTCCTATCAGAAGCATGGCCCTGGTGAGATCACAATAAGGAATCCGTAAATATGCAAATCTTTCCATTGTTATCTTATCAGGTCCTGAAATGATTCGACATCCTACGCGGGACCTCAGAAGAATGGTACGCAAGGTTCTTCCGGGTTGATTTTTCTCCACAATTATCCTGATCCAACCTTCCTATTAGAGCCTGATTAAGATTATCTTGATTCATTCGTAGCTGAATCATGTGATAACCATCGAAGCACCCTGTTCAGAATTCAATAACAATCCGACTAAGAAAATCTTCCTCCACACATATAATCCCAGACAGCATACAAGTTCCTTTCAAGTTCGCAGAGAATTCAGAGTAAAGAATACCTACGGAATTCATTTCTATGAATTCATAGAGTATGCTAAATGAACACATAGAGTATCAACAGAATTCTTGAAGAGTTCTCGATGAATACATTGGGGAGTTCTTGGAATACACATAAAAAATGCATGGAGTTTCAAAGTGTAGTCCTGTTCTGCCCAAAAGAATTCATAACGAATACCATGAACTTCGATCAACAAGAATCCAATCAGAGGTGTTTCTGAATTCGTTAAAGTCTTTGAATCAAAGTAATGTTCAGGATACAATTAGTAGTATATTTTTTCTTATAAATTGATTGAGTAGCTGATTCGGTGCAAGAAACATGTAATATGTAAGAATAAATAACATATCATATGATTTTGAGGTTGAAGTTTTGTATACAACAAAGTGATGTCACTTTAAAGAGGAGAGGTGTGCAAAAATTCATGAATCGCTCGTGGATAATGAAGTGAATCATTTATTCACTCAAAATATGTGAATATTGACTGTGAAAATACATTCATACAAACGATCTTTTATGTGTGGAAGAACTATTTCAGAAGATATTTAAGATTTATAGAAGAAGATATTTGAGATTTATAGAAGAAGATATTCATTTACAAAGGTTTATTGAATTATGAGAAAGTTCAAAATGCCTGTTTTGCGGTGTGATTTATTTATACTTGATGAATTGAATGAGATGCAGATGCATTATGAATTCTTTTGAGCAGATTACGTGTTCTTTCTGAACTTTTATATGTTTTTATTTCTACTACGGGTATACTTTTGGAATTATTTTTGAATTCAAATGAATGGTTGTGCGTATTCTCAAATAATTCCCTCAAAAAGCGTGGCATTCAAATGGTATTCTCTAAGAATTGTTTGAGAACTAGTTGTGCTGTCTGGGATTTCTTCACCAGCGATGCGAAGAAACTCAATTAAATTTCACCAGTTTGTTGAGCTGACTTATTATGTTGAAGATTTTATATAATGATGTTTGTGTGTATGCAGTGTAGATGGAATGTTTTTTACATTCGTGTCCTGATTTTAGTGCAGCGGAAATGATTTATAAATACTGGATAATATTGGAATATACATACCAAAAATGATCGAAAGCACTGTGTATCAAAGAATAAGAGAACTTGAACTTCTTCGTAAAATCAATTATCACAATTCTGTAAAGGTAGGAATCATTGAAAATGACATGAGATAATTCTTGATATATCTACTGTGGATCATTTCAACCGGATGCGAATCATATGAGGATGAATATTCTATACCTCAAGATAACATTTGAGATGAAGGATTGAATACCAACAGTGGAATTCCATTGTACAGTATTCTTCAGTATCGATAACTCCTCTGACGGAAACTCGAGAGTTACCAACAGTAGAGTTCAAATTTGGACAGCAAATCTGTGGAATGGATAATTTGCGTTTTATCATCTTTGGAATAAGAAGAAACTGCATTATCGACGAAATCAATTATGTGGTCGGTATAAAAGGTACTTGAAAATACTCACCCACTCATGATTTTCGAATAAAATATTCCTTTATCCTCTATAGAGACATTAACTCAGAGGGAAACTTAGTGCGACAAAATGTGATTTCATCCAATAACATGTATGAAATATTCCTGTGAATAGATGAGATTTTATTCTAATTGACGGAATCCCGAGTCAAAAGTCTCTCAAAGTTGAAATTAATTTATATAAAAGTCGATATAATTATGTATAAATTATATAAAATTTTGAAAATTTCTGGTTTTCAACTGCACAAAGTATTCCATTAGGTCAAAAACAATTTCATCCTTCGAAATAAACTGTGATGAAGTTGAAAAAAAACAAATTCTATAAATGCCATGTGATGAGATGTTATTTTGTCACAACAACGGTTTTATTTCAGTACATTATTGCAACATAATAAATGAATTATGAATGACTCAATTTCTATCGACGCGATTAAGAATTTTGAATTTCGGAAATCTTTCCAGACCACAAATTCCAACCCCAATGTTCGAAACTTTGCATACGCGTAGATGAAATTGAACATGAAACTCCTCTAAACTGAGGTATTTGAAGGAGTTCCACATCAAACTCACGTATAAGGATTGTAGAGGTACGTTGCATATTCAATTCGAACTACGTGCGATTATGTTCTGTGATGTTAATCAAAGGTTTTCTCATTATATTTTGCGGTACGATATCCGTACCGCGAAATTACAGATCGGATGTAATTTATACTCTTGTAGAAATGAAGCAGACATTAGTGGATTGAGAACAAATAGAGATATGAAATATATCGGTAGAAACACGGGTGGAAACATTCTCAAAATTGAATATAAATTGCATATAATTATATAGGACGTGTACATAAACCATATTGAATTGTACGTGAATTATATATAATTTCGAAAATGTTTACTCTAGGGAAGTTTTCAGAGTTCTGATTCATTGAATTCATCAAGAGAGGAATTGAACCATGATTGCAGTTCAAGGTAGTACAATCATCGATGATTGTATATCATTCAGCTGAATATACAGGGTGTCCCATTTCAAATAGCCAAGGCTTATATCTCCCAAAGTAATGGGGATGGAAGGGAAAGTCTCGGGAGAAAGTTGCAGAGTTCTGAGGGGGAGATTTGATGGTAACCTTGACTTCGACCTCAGACTCCATCTTCAAGGTCATTTTTAGGTCAACTTGTGTTTTTGAAATAAAACCTCCTATTTTTGACTACATCAGATGTCACTGAGTACTATCCGGTGTAGTAGCCAGTACTATTTAGTTCTCTCTGTGTACACTATGAATAAAATTGAATGTTGCAGATGCATGTATATACTGGTATCAGGATCAGCATTATCAAACAACAAGGTATCATTTTCAGCAAATGAAATATGCACCATACTTTCTATCAACAAGAGAACATCAGATCTCATGAGAATGAATTCAATAATTATAATTATGAAATTCTCCTCCTACATATTTCAATTAATTAAGCAAAATATAGAAGCATTTTTTCATTTTAATTTTGAAGCTCATGGTTCTGATACGGATGTCATATAAAATTTAATTTCCTAAGTTTCCACATTTCTCGTTTGTCACTTGCACATTTTGTGTAGGCTTTTAATTCGCAATATCATTAGTATCTCTTTTCACGTTAAACTAGTCCGGTAATTACATGAACTTTTCTTTATAAAATTCTTTTGCAAAAGAATTTTATGAATATCCTGATAGAGAGAAATGTGGACGTGAGAAGTTCTTTTATCAAAAAGAAAAATAATGAGATAGTGAAATTTGGAGCATATTCATCATTTTTCACTCCAAATTGGAAAGTCAGTATTCATATGCTGGTGAATATTCCAATAATCGAGTCATCTGAAAATATTGAACTCGTGGTCCTTCATTTCGCTATGCTGTACAACCAATTCATTTATTTTTATCAAGAGTTGTGTTCCATGAATCTCCAATCGATTCGAGTACTTGATAAGTTTTGAAGATCCGAATCATATGGAATATTGGGATTTCATAAAGTTTTTGAACTCTCAAAAAGCGAGCAGGAATGTTCAATTACTGGAGTTATTCTGGAACAAGAGAATCACATATTGTAATTCTCATCAATATGAACTCAAGTGAATTGTCAATGATTTCGTCATTATGATGCTATTTCGATACTATCTTCAGTTATTCTTTCATCAATTATATCACAATTATTCTTCGATATCTTCAATCATTTCAAACTGAAGTCATTCAATGAATTACAATAAATTTCGGTTAATTACGTGAGAATAAATTTAATTAAAAATGCTAGTTCGATTCATCATTCCGGTTAAGAATTTGAGAATCAAATGAAATTACATTCAACGTTGGAAATGGAAAAATAAACTAAAAAAAAACGTGACACGATGATCATAAAAATTTACATCACTTTGTATTCCGACCACTATTGCATTTTCACTTTAATTTGACAATGAAAGACATTTGTTTTTGAAATTTCATTGTCTTCCATACCAGCATTTTTACTTCCCTCGCTTAATGGATTCGAGTTCTTTTGTCATCCATTCAGTGGAAATTTCTATATCGTTTTACAGGTCATTACAGGAGACATATTACGGAGCTGAGTTATCCAACATAAATTTTTTTCCTTCGCGAATCACTGATCTTGTACCTCTGATAGTCTATATGGTTGAACCTGAATGAAACGTAACCACAAACAAATTAATTACCGTTGGGATGAATTCTGATTCCTGTTTTCAAAGCGGCTTGAAAAGCCATCAAATCAACAATTTTAGAATTTATCTCTCATCATTTTCTCTTTAAATGTATGAGATTACGGTAGAGTTTTCACACAGCTTAGTAATCGAATCATAAATGATCAGTAACTCTATTACGTTTATTTATTTATATCATCCATCTTGAGAACAAAATAGATATAATTTGTTATCAACTGATTTATCAGGAATATTTCTTGTCCATGGAATTATGTGTTCGAATTTTTCATAGGAATTGAAAATGAGCCATGTGTGAATCATACTTCAGTGAGAATTAACAGGAAACGGGAAAAATGTGAGAACAATTTATTCTCTTCATTTTTATTGGAGGAGAATCGTGTAAGAATTTTTGTTCCAGCAAAGATGTGAAAAGGAAAACGGAGAGTAAAGTATAATTGTAAAAAAGGAAGGAAAAATACGACTATTTCAAGTATTCATGTTCGAATCTTCAAATTTCAGGAACATCTACTGGAATTGCCTGGAAAACCCTTGGAATGATTTCTATTTGAGATCAGACACAGAGAATTTACTGCATATAAGTAGAAAATACATTTTAGATAGATTGGAATGTTTTCAGTCACGTATGAGAAACGTTTTGAGAGTGCTTGAAGGAATTAATCGATTATCGATCGAAGATGTAACAGAAAGTGTAGAATGCATTCAGCACGTTACTGTTACTCACATATTTTGGAAATATACGTAAGGAGGTGGGAGTGGCATGACCAGCCTTTTTTCCTTCATAAACTCCATTGAAATTCGTACATCCATCCAAAATATCTTTCTGTAGAGTATTCCTTACGCAATTGAAGATTTCCGCTACAGAGGAATATTTTGAATCAATGTATGCATTGTTGCGTACTTTTTCTCAAGTAAATGGTTAATCCCGAACAGCACATGGCAGAGTAAGTATCTCAGAAGTTACCCCACAGAGCAAAAATGTCTCCAGAATATGTCAAAAAATCGCTACGACGTTACAGAAACATCACAACATGGTAGCAATATTCCAAGACATTACTGAGACGTTCTGTGCTGTATAGAACTTTCGAAGTTTTTTCGCGTTCAAGTATTTCACAAAAGGGCTCTTATGCAGTTGATACGGAAATTTAGTGTAACAATCATCTCTCGACGACATCATTCCACCCTATTGACATTACTGTTACATCCAATTTTCATGATGACTGTACACGTAGGGATAAAATTTGCTACCATATTCAATTGGATTACTGAGAGAGCAACATGATTAACTGGAACAACAAATTTTTTGCTGAACTAGCAAAATTTTTAGTATCACATCCACAATAGCAGACCAATTTTGCTGGAGGAATGAACATTTTTTGCGACCTCAGCCAAGAAATAGTTTTCGTAGTTGATCAGATCGCTGTGATACCAAATAGATTGATTTTAGAGCAAAAAATCTGCTGCTCCAGCAAAAGGTACTCTCTCAATCTCAAATAGTGAAATCTCAATGTTGCTGAAGTTTGAATCGTTCATTGGAACGTATTGGTGAACAAATAAGAAATCCAGAGCTGTTGTAGACTCGAAATCATGCGGTACATTTTTTGAACGACGTTCCCAGTTCCAAGGAGTTAATTGGAGTGGATAAACATCGATGATTTCTCAAATGTGATGAGTTTGAATTCCCGTTTCGTTCCAATGAGCGATTCAAATTTCAAAAACATAAATACTCACTGATTGAAGTGGAAAGTCGACTATTGCAAAATAGTGGATGTATACTGCAGAATCAGTGAATATCAATCGATTTTGACAGTGAGATGTCACTGACTCAATTAGTGAGAAGTACTTTCAACTACTGAATCAGTGTCTACCTTGTTGAAAAAACCCAGCATGGTTCAACAAGGAACCAACTTTGTCTCAGCTGGACCAACTTGGTTCCAACCGATGTCAAGTTGGTTCAAGCTGGTGCCAGTTATAGCCCACGATGGTTGATCCAACAACCAACATGCGAGCAACTTGGTTGCAACTGATGCTAGTTACAGCCCATGTTGACTGACTCTCAACAACCAATATAGCATCAACTCAGTCCCAGCTAGACTAACCATATCCAAATCGTACCAACTCAAACTTGACTCATTCCAAGTGCACTGATATCAGAGGGATTCCGAAAAATCACCATGATGCACGTTTTTTTTTATTCCAGGATTGATTGGAGAACGGTATCAAAAAATTATCAACAAATATAAGTGTATTGTAAATGCAAACATCCTTACAAACTGATGACCGAATCGTGGGATCTGCCCAACTGCGAGATTTAGAGGAACGATATCCTTCAAATTGATCATAAAAATCTTGAAATGTCAGTAGCACAAAACTGTGGCGCAATTTGATGAAAATGTCAAAACTCTGAATAAGTCGTACAGAGGTTGTGTTCTACTGGAATTTCGAAGATTCATCCATAACCATCTGAAGCTATACCAAGCATGGTCTGCCCCAGATTGATACTAAGACTGGGGAGAACCATGCAGGGTAGTACCGACCTCTAGGTAGACTCATATTAGATAGTACGAGTCTAGGTAGAATCAACCTGATCCCATGTAGGTTGATCCTACGCAGCATGGTCCTACCTGACATGGTTTAACCATGTAACCGAATTTCTACTGGTCCTGCCCAGCATGGTCGAGCCTAGCTGGAACCCAGCTGGGTTTTTTCAACAGGGTATCCATTGATTATGCAGTGAAATCCCGCTGATTCCATCCAGTAAATGCAAACCAATGGAATTCCACTGATCCAAATTCAGGGAGTACCCAGCAAAATCAGGTTTTGCTGTTATAGCGAATTCTTCGTGTTGCGGACATTTGAATATAATTTCTATGATACTCATACTTTCGGGAATGCCCGTATCCCTTGGAAACAGATTTCAAATCTTCAAAGTATTGCACTGTTACACTGACAAACAAACGACTTGGTTGAAACATTGGTGATCGCGATAAGTTGAAATCTGGTTCGATCCACCAGGAAATGTGATGGTGATGTCCAGAAAAAGTGATTGAAGCTAAACTAAACTACATTCCTCAGGTTATCACACCAAGAAAAGAATCTGGTTTTTCTAACATGGAACATGTAGTTAATTTTTGCTTCAACCATTTTTTGTGGACATCACAATTCCTCACATTTCCTGGCGGATCGAACCAGATTTCAAGTTAATGCGACCACGAATGTTTCAACAAGGTCGTTCTTCTGTCAGTGTGGAAATTTGATCTTCCGTAACGACTTTTCAGGGTGTATATCCGTTCATTAATTCTGTGTTACAATTTTATTCCCGATTTTCGTTGATTCCACACCGATTTGTGTTGTATTTTGGAAATTACCACCGATTTGAGTATAATCTCTACACAATCTCGGTCTGTATATTAATTATCAATTTGGTTTTCATTCTTTCAATCGATATTGGTTTATCGAACAATTGCATCATAACCGTAGTCCATGACTCATGTTTTTCTTGGCGTGAAATCCTTTCATTTGACATTTCATTTTGAATTCCATCCGATGATGGTTGTTTCTCAGTTAGAACTTTCCAAATCCTATCTCACTGCATGCAGCAAGTGAACTTTAAGATGTGAGAAATGATGCTTCAAATCCCTATCGTATTTATCAAAGATTGGAGATATCGCTAACTAAAGTATACCTTGGAAATCTCCTCAGCTTGGAGTATTACCTGCATAGAAGATAAGACTAGCCACATATCTGATGAAGTTCACTGAAATAATTATTCAGCATGACCAAAACTACTTCATCCCAGGAATACTGTCTTGTTTATTCGATAATATCAACGCTGTATTCTAATCCGTTCAATCGAAACCACGTTTCTTATGATAAATAATGAAATAAATTCAATAAAACATGTGAATCATTAGGAATGCGTGATAAAAGAGCCAAAGGAAGCCTTCGACATTCCTCTCCACACCGTTTGCATTATCCAATAATTTATCAAACAATATTCATACACTTTGATACTTACTGCAAATTTACGTATTAAACAATTTTCACTGCATACACGAGCTCTTCAGTGGGAATTGTTTCAATCATCGATATTCGTCGACGAATCTATTACCAGTGTGAAATTTAAATAAACCTCTGCATCATTTGATATTTGGATCCGTGAATAATATTGCATGGAATGTTTATTGTATCTGACAGAACTACCATGAAAATCCGTAGAACAATATTTATATGTATGCTCATATCATCATGCACTCAAATGTAGTAATATCGCATAGAATATTCATCGCACCTATTAATATTCAATTTATACAGAATTGATAAAATCCTGCAAACATGGAACAACTACGTAGGTATTTCCTTCATGCTTTATTCATTTGTATCCTCACGTGCGAATCCATCTAGCGTGGAAATAGTGATTTTAGGCATTTTCATATTCAAATATCAAGAAGAATATCATGAACGATTGAACTCCTCCACTTAAATATTAGAAAACCTGTGAATATTGCCACTAAATCATCCCTAGTAGAAATTTGATCAGGTGTTCCCTATTTTTGATAAGATCCTGATCAGGTTAGAATCCGGAAACCGTGAATAAGGAAAATCTTATGAGGCTCTTACAAGGGATTTATCTGATTTCCCTGATAGGATTCAAATACGGTTGTAACGCGGGGGTACAATAGGGTTCGGATGAGATTTCCATAAAATTGAGCGAAATGGGGAACCTCGTAAGGAAATCAGGCATGCCTAGTCAGGCCCTGATATTTTCCCGTCTAAAATTTCTACTAGGGACATCTCATACAAGCTGGCAATTTCAACGAAATAATCAAATTGTAGTGTAGTTACATGGATGATGATTTTGTTATGGGATAATGACGTGAATCGGAAAACATTCGTTCGATAATAAATCAGAATGAAAGTAAGATCTGAGAACAATGATTGTTCTTTATCAATATGATTGAGCGACATATATATTAACGAAATAATTCCATTCATATTGTGTGCACGAAGTAGAATGTACGTATCATATTTTTGACGATGAACATTCATTAATTGTTATCCTAGGACCAATAATTGCTTGTCGTATCAGAAAATACAGATCTCATATTCTATCTCGGTACAATTCATTTGGCTGACATGGTCAAACTGTTACTACTGGCATAATACAACTCGCCGATCCCGCATTCTATGCGTTTGGTTGGTATGCTCTATCATTACGATGTTGATATATTATGACATGGGGAAGCGTGTGTGATAAACATACCCTGTATATCCTCGAAATATGATTCTTAAAATGAATGTATTCCATCAGATAACATGCATTAAATAATCACACAAATTGAGTATTTCAGAATTCATCATTCGGTTTCTAGAAGCATTTGCGTAGTCAAAATGCAAACAGTGTTTTCTATTTGGCAAAATTTAATTTGAGGCATTATTTTTATATTCATTTTCGAATTCAAATCACTCAAAATTCACATTGTTCGCTAAGTTGGAGCAAGGTGAAATACTACTTCACAGGAGTTAAAGTATCTTACAATATTTCAATTCGAAGTTATACTCACTTGACGTTTTTGAGATTTCACCCGATCAGAATTCAGCAACTTTTCATATGAAGAAAATTAAATTTGAATTCATTTGAATTGACTGAACTTTGTTTGAATCAAACAAGTTCCTATTCAAATATGAACCCACCAGAATTTTAGTTGAATCGAATGAAAAAAATGTATTCCATCCAAATGAACTTTTATTCATTTCGAATAAAATTCACTTAAATCAAATTAAAGTGTATTGGATGCGATGAAATATTCTTCTGGGTGTAAATTCATTTCTATCATTTCTATTTTATTTTCTTCGACTCAAGAAATGATGTGAAACTCAAGTTTGTACTATTTAGTGTTTTGGAATAATATGGATGTGAAAGAAACTCCAAATATTCATATCTCAGAAATTAATTCTCAAAATGAATTTTATCAAATATGGTATAATATCATTATTCATTCGGAGCTCTTCTTTTCATCTCACGTTTGTATTCAGAGAAAAAATGTCAGGCAAAGAATCAAACGAAATCAAAAGCAGTTGCACGAAGTTCGATATCAACGCAGCATAAAGGCTCTACCGATCCCGATCATCTCAGCAGGAGGATTGAATTCCACGTCAAAGATTTCTCCGGTACAACCATAATCCCCATCCAATGATTCCGATTCGCATTGTTCGTCAGTCAATTCTCAATTTTCATGTCACACCTTTAGAAGTGAAGGAACGTTGGATCATTATATCTGCTCTGGTTTATTCAATTTTGTTCCACATTAGAATATTGAATCGTCGCTCCTCTTTAAAGTTCGACCTCGTTTATCAAGTATCTCATTTCGCGCTTTTTCTCTTAAATCTAGAACGACTCACCTTGAAAGCAATTAATTCTGATAATAGTTTCTAAAATCTGCACATTGATTCGACAAAGGAAGTGCATTATCGTTTATTGATATAATTTTCCAGAGTAAATATTCTAACACCTTTAGGATGAACGATGTGTATTCTAAGTCACTCTGCTCGGAAATTGAGAACATTATGTGATATATTAAAATTCACGATATTCGTTAAACGTCATATAAAGGGCATTGTGACTGTAGAAGGCTCAACATGAGGAACATATTCATCATTTCTTGTTTGTATGAATAAAATTTATCATTTATTCAAAAAAGTGATTGAGCATACATTTAGTACACATATCAAAGTAACAGAAAAAATTTTTTCAACGAAGAAAGGATTGCAAGTGAAACTCTAAACGCGTTCTTCTTGAAACCACTTTTCAAAGACAGGATATGATTTATGCACGTGAGAATCATACACGTATTGATTGTACACGGAAAATGAAACTCAAAAGTATTTACACTAATAATTTTTGTCTAACACATAATATTTTATGCAATGATTATTCGTGCACGTTTAATCGATTGACATAGAAATTGTACACGAAATATTTTACAAGCTTTGAAAATGTAATCAACGAAAATTGTTCACATATTGTTTATGCACGATCAGAAAATGAAATTATTCAGTGTATAATTATTGTACTCCTAATCTAATTCACAGTAATTATTCAATAAAACGAAGAAAATTTCTCATATGAATTTCATTAGGTGTACAATCATTATACACTAATTAATTACATTTTTTGTCCGTGCATAAAATCATGTGCACGATTTTTGTGAATCATTTTTTTTTTCATGCATGAAAAATATTTAGTGTACAATTTTCTTATCAAATGATTTCACGTGCACCAAAGCATATGTGTTAAATATGAGGTACGATTTTTGAAGCCAATTCAAAAAGTGATTTCGAGGGAAACACATTTGAAGTTTCACATATGATTTTTTTGTTGTTTGAAAAATGTTTTTTGTTACTTTGACATGTGTACTAAAAGTGTCTACAGTCACTTTCTGAAATCAATAATTTTACCTTACAAACAAACTGATGAACATGCTCTTCGTGTTGAGTCTTCTACGGTGGTCATACCCCTTAAGATAGAAATTGTCATTGGACAATTCAAATTATCGAATGAAACAATGACGAACTTATTTGTTCTTGATGAGAATCAATTTTGGTTCCATGAAATCCCATGGAATGTAAATTTCGGTAAAATGCAGAAATAGTTTGAGCCCCTGAGAATCCAATGAATGGAGAAGGATAAGGAGAAAAAGGAGTGAGTATGTTGCTAAATTTATCCAATTATTATTCATTCTTCAAAAACATATCCCTTGTAGAAAAAAATTATGTATGCCTTATATATAATTATCCCTCCACACACCACTCCGAATTTCGCTGCTTGGTCAAACTCTCTGAGTCTTTGAAAGATTATTGAATTTTCAAAAGAGAACATGGAGTTTTCAAGAGTTCATGAGACTTTTGGAACATGCTTTCAACCTCCGGAAACAACTTTCTGAAGTGATAATATCGTAAAAGTATCTTTTACTCTTTTTATAACCGCATTGAAATCAGGAAGAACTTTGGAAGCAGGAAATCAAGTGGGTCTATAAGTCATTAGTTCACATCGTCTGTAAAGGGTTATTGAAGTTTATGTTAGTATTGCTAAAATTTGAAGACATATATAGTTATATACGGCGCTACATTCAAAATTTTAAGTGATTATTAGGTGTTGGAATTCATTCGTAGCGTTATACAGGAGCTGGCGTAGGTAGTACAGCATTCCGTTGTTACCTACAATAATCTATTCACCGTGGAACAGCTATTATTGGACGTTATTTGTTTCACATAACCTTTTTTTGAAGCGTGAAGAACAATTCAAAACATGAATAACATGTCAAAATTTATACCGAATAAAGTGTTTCTGCAGGGAGTCTAACTCCATTACTTTAATATGAACAAAAGTGCTGCTCATCGTATTTCAGTGGAAGTGTATGGTGAACACGGTCTAGCTGAGCAAACGTGTCGAAAATGGTTTGCACGTTTCAAAACTGGTGATTTTGACTTGGATGATAAGGAGCGACCTGGCCCAGCCAAAAAAATTTGAAGATACTGATTTGGAAACGTTGCTCGATGAAGACTCATGTCAAACCCTTCAAGAATTGTCAACATCATTGGGAGTTGACTTATCAACGGTAGGAAAACGTCTGAAAAGTTTGGGCATGATCCAGAAGGAATGACGTTGAATCCCATATGAATTGAAACCAAGGGACATTCAGAGGCGTTTTTTGACGTGTGAACTGCCGCTTCAACGGCAAAAAATTAAAGGTTTCTTGCATAGAATTGTCACTGGCGATGAGAAATGGATCCATTACGACAATCCGGAGTGCAGAAAGTCATGGGTTAAGCCCGGCCAACCAAATATCCATGGGTTTAAGCTCCCGCTCTGTATCTGGTGGGATCAGATGAGTGTGATTTATTATGAACTGTTGAAACCGAATGAAACCATAACAGGGGGTCGTTACCGACTACAATTGATGTGCTCAAGCCATGCATTGGAAGAAAAACGACCGGAATACTCCAAAAGACACGACAAAGTCATTTTGCTGCACGACAATGCTCGTCCGCACGTCGCAAAACCGGTGAAAACATACCTCGAAACACTTAAATGGGAAGTTCTACCCCACCCGCCGTATTCTCCGGATATTGCGCCATCTGATTACCATTTGTTCCGTTCGATGGCTCATAGCTTGTCTGAGCAAAAATTCACTTCTTACGAAGATTGCCAAAAATGGGTCGATTCGTGGATTGCATCCAAAGATGATGCGTTTTTCCGACACGGTATTCATTCCTTGCCCGAAAGATGGTCGGAAGTAGTTGAAAGCGATGAAAAATACTTTGATCAATGTATTCTTTGATCTCCATTCGAAATGAATAATTGTTTTTCATTATAAAAACGCTACGAATCAATTCCGATTCCTATATATATGTTTTTTATAATATATTGTTACATCAACTTTTTATGCATAGCCCCTCAAATAACTACCCGTGTGAAAATTTTTCCGGGCATCCTGTATTGAATATATTATCTTGGGTGTCCAAACTTAGGATGTCCTAGCCTGAGCCACTAAGGGGCCTAGTCGGGTTGCTGATATTCAGCCTGATTTCTCTAACTCAGGGACACCCATTTAAGGCCGATATGAGGCCAAGCTGCATGGCCAATGTTTTTCCCTGTTTCGAAAATCTAGGCACACGAAACTACAGCCCGCATAAGGCCTTGCCCTAATATTGATTCTTTCTTTAAATACAACTAGAGATCGACCGAAAATTTTGCCGAAAATGATTAGAATTGAAGTTGTGAGTATTGGTTTCGAAAAAAACTTGGGACTGGACGTTTGAAGTGTAGACGAGCTCTTTAATAATCCAATTATCATACTTACGATCACATTTCATTGTAATTAACAAAATACTTGCGATTTTGAGTTTACAATTTCGGTCGACAAGCATTAGCCGAAAATTTAAACCGAAAGTCGAAATTATTTCATCAATCACATTGATATGTGATCTTAAGTATGATAATTGCATTATTAAGGAGCTTATCTACACTTCCAACGTCCAATACCAAGTTTTTTTCGAAACCAATAATCAGAGCTTCAATTTTAGTCAGTTTCGGCAAAAAATTCCGGTCGATCTCTAAATACAACCCTACGTTGAAAACCGTGTTGGAAAATTTCTTGGATGTCAAAATACCGCTGCAGAATCCCATATATCCTCACACGGAGGAAAAGGAATTCGCTGTGGCAGCGAAATCTACTTTTGCTGGGTTCCTTTTGCCAGAGCAGCAAATTTTTTGCTGTGACAGCAAATTATTTGCTGTTCTGGCAATCTTGTTAGTTGCGACGGCGAATTTTTAGCTGTGGCAGCAAAGAATGTTTGCTATCCCAGCAAAATTTGTTTGCTATTCTATATATAATACTGAAAATTTGTTGGCGGAGCAAACATTTTTTGCTGCCACAGCTAAAATATTGCTGTCGCAGCTAACACGATTGCTGTTATAGCAAATTTTCAGCTAGGTCAGCCAAAAGTTTTGCTATTCTCGAGGGTGGATTGATAAGTTTCCGGCCTGACCAAGAGATGACGCCACTAGGCCTACCTTGAGGTGGCGTTCTATAGTACCATCCTTAGATAGCTTGTAGCTATAGTTTCAGTCCGATCGCCATGTTAGTTTAGTTTTGAGAGCACGCTGACCAAGACGCCTCTGTGTTTTTCGTAAAAATGGAAAAGCTGGAAAATCGTGCTGTCATCAAATACTTTTATTTGAAGGGGTTAACGCCGAAGGAAATTAAAGAAGAGATGGACTCAACACTGGGGACATCCTCCCCATCATATTCAACCGTTAAGCAGTGGGTTTCCGAGTTTAAAAAGGGTCGTGTGAGCACCTCTGATGAGCCTCGCTCAGGACGCCCCATTGAGGTCACAACTCCAGATATGATCGAAAAAATCCATCAAATAGTGCTGAAAGATCGCAGATTAAAAGTTCGTGAGATAGCTGAGACCTGTAAGATGTCATATGAACGTGTACAAAATATTTTGCACCAACATTTGTATATGGAAAAGCTCTGTGCAAGATGGGTGCCGCGTTTGCTAACAGTCGACCAAAAATTGATTCGAAAGAACATTTCTACCGCCAATTTGGCGTTGTATAAGCGTGATCCAAGCGAATTTTTGCGTCGATTCGTAACCGTTGACGAAACTTGGGTCCACCACTACACTCCTGAAACCAAAGAACAGTCTAAACAGTGGATTGGACCAGGGGAACCAACTCCAAAGAAGGCAAAAACAATTTTTTCGGCGAACAAGGTTATGGCTACTGTTTTTGGGATGCAAGAGGTATTATATACATTGATTACCTTGAAAAGGGTGAAACTATCACTGGTCAATACTACGCAGACTTATTGCAACGTTTGAGCCACGAAGTGAAAATTAAACGACCTCATCTGGCGAAGAAAAAAATCTTGTTTCATCACGATAACGCACCAGCGCACACGTCAATCGTTGCGATGGCTAAAATCAACGATCTGAAGTTTGAATTAATGCCGCACCCTCCCTACTCTCCAGACCTAGCCCCGAGTGACTATTATCTGTTTCCTAACCTCAAAAAATGGCTTGGCGTGGGTAAATGGGTATTTTGAGGAGCTTGACGAATCAGTCTATAGAGATGGCATTACTAGACTAGAATACCGCTATGAGAAATGTATCAGCCTTGGAGGAGATTATGTTGAGAAATAAAAGAAAAAAAATTCTTAAAAACGTTGTTTTTCTTGGTCAGGCCGGAAACTTATCAATCCAACCTATATATCATACCTCGATTTGCTGCGTCAGCAAATTTTTTCTCTCCGTGCATAAGATTTTATCAGGGTCAATATTTGGACACTTTCATCAGTAAAACCTATAAGTTTCTATAACTTTTCTTCTAGTGGAAACAAATTTATTCAAATCATATGGATGATTTCCTTACGTGCCTGTTTTACTAATTATCACACTGACGCGTGGCAGTGTACATTACATGTCAGGGTGAATACACGTATAGCAATATATAAAAAACTGTTTCTCCGACAAAAAGTGTCAAAATGCAGACTTATCAATTTTTCGCGACATATGCACAGACAAAAATATTTCATCTATGATTACTGTGTTCACACTATCGATGGACAATGCGTAGAAATTGAAAAAACATGATTGTATGGTTAATTGCAAGACATAATGAGGCTGTCCTGTTCTTCGACACAGTCCGATAATGTATGAAAAGAGTAATTTTGGGTGGAACACCTGAATAGAAATTGAAATCGGCCCATTCCAAGCCCTGTCCGGACTCAAGTTGAAGTGGTCTGGATACAGATAGGATCTTGGATAGCTCAATTTTCAATCGAGGAAGTTTTCACCTGGGATTCTCTCCTCGCAATATTTATTCAATTCGATAATATCTTCAACAATTTATCATCCTTCCAAAGATCCTAGTTTCAGCGCCTGCATTGGCTTCATCATGGGTGTCCTACATAGACCTGAAATGAAATAAGGACGTCTAGTTTGGCCCAAACTACTGCCAAGAAATAATTTCCCACCGGTCTGTATGTCTTTATATAAATTCCAACAATATGAACTTGGATAATTATATATAGGACTTGAAAAATTATTCATTATGGTGGTAAAAGGCAATGTTGCTTCTTTGTGGAGGCTTAATATTCTCTTCACTCATTTCAGATTGACTGTCTCAAGGTTCCACAGTCGATATTGCTTCCAACTGATAACACGTGAGGTGACGCCACTATTCGCTCGATTTTGACTCGAAAAGCATTTCCCAAGAGACGAAAGTTCATCATTTCTCATATGCAGATGTACGTTTTAGCTTCCAAATTATTGGTTTGTACCTAATCAATAACTTTTTCTCCAAATATGAAGTGTATCACTTCAGTGCAATTTTCATAGATTTCCATAGTTCAGTCATGATCAAATGATATTTTCATTTTCGAAGGAAGTATTTGATTCTATATTGCGTCCAAAATGAAATGGAGTATATCCTCGGAAATAAACTCAAAAGTACCGAGACAACGAGTTATGGAATGTTTTGCTATGAAAATTGCAACTTTTCTTACCACAGAATAAGAAATCGTGAATTATCTTGTCTCTCAGTCTCAGACGATTTAAGAATCATGAGAAACGTAAACGATGATAACATGCAGTCGGAAACAACCGTAACATCGTCACTAAAAGCGGTATATATGTACATAAACGATACAATTTCAAAGTTCGATTTGGACTTTCAACGTTATACGAAGGGAAGTTCCTCCGATGAAGATCTCTTGAGGGACATCTGGTTGGATTTTATTCGTTTCCACAAACCAAGATTATGTACATATATATATATATATATATATATATATATATTGTATACATAAGGAGGGAAGGAAGAATGAGTAGAAGAGTGAGGAGAAGAGAGAATAAAGCACTCGCGGATTTCCGCTTTACGCTAACCCTCGCATGGGAAATCTCAAATACGAAGTCTGTTTACTTGGCACTTCGTGTCTCCGAGGATATCAATGACAAGATTTTACTCGACTTATCTCATTCCTCTGTCGTTGCTTCACTCCATCATTAACTCATCCCAGCAATTCATATTATCCGGTAACTATCGATATTGCCCATGGGTCGATGTGATAAGCTGCATATGTGTATGTATGAACACTATCGATGCGGGAGCGAATAATGCGGTTGGTGTACTAATATTTTGATTGAGAATTGAGTTTTTTTGACAACACATGCACTGTTGCAAGATATCAATTTTGTCTTATTTGACACCCACAGATAGTAGAAATTACTCTATTTCGTCACTCACAAGCAGAATAATTAACTCTCCCATCCTTATCTGATTTTTATATATCATTCTCTTAAATTCAATCAAGAATATAAATTTTCGCATTTGATTGAATTGTGCGATTTTTCACGTGTGATGACTATCCACGAAAACATAAAGTTTATCCTCGAGATGACAGCTTACGGGATATTTTCATGTAAAGTTACTGCGCCAAAGATTGAATTTTTTTCCCTCTGTGAATTCCCAATATCTCGAATGTCCAACACCGCGAAGGTGTATTGATATGTATTTCCGAAGGCTCCTGTAAATCAATCATTCTTGAAACGGAGTAGTTAAATTTCAGTGCACGTATTATACTATGTGTTGTTTCGGTATCAATATTCCCTCCTCGAAGTCAGTATGAAGTGAAGTATACTTGACTGCAGAGTTTTCATGAATATGGAGAGATGAATTCATAAATGGATCAACAATTCCGATTTTAACTACATGAGTGTTTGATGAATTCTACTTCAATGTGTGAGAAATTTGTTATCCAACGTGCTATGTGTATTGCAAATTATGCTTCGCGTTATTCATTTTCACTCACATGAGTTTTATTATTTGCTGTCGGTTTTTCTTTGTGAAACGCTGTAATTGGGAATTGAGTTTCTCACTTTTGAACCATGTCCATCTGTTCCACAAATCCTGTAGATTCTCGTATGAAAATTTTCAGGCTCCTACAATGCTGACAAGGGAGTATAGTTGGGTGCAGGGCTGACAGCCAAAGCTGGGCAATTTACGTAGAGGCGACAGTGGTTGAAGATGGTTCATCCCGTACAACACATGACGTGTCAAGCTCATGGAAGGAACGTATTTTTGGGAACATAGGGACATGCCATACATGTGTGAGATCGTGCCATCCATATTCTAGGCACATTCATGCACATAGAAATGTCCACCGAAATGACCTGAATTCAAGAATATGGGAGGCATGTTCTGTTGATCATCTCATACGCATCTAGTTTTCGTGTTACAAAAGAGGTTATGTATTTCTAAAAGACTTCTGTCAACATATTCAGGATGTCTCATGCAGCATCAGTATCATAATTCAATCATAATTCTTTCCAGAAGAAGAATTACTGTTAAATAGCTTTTCTCATGTTGTATGAGATATCTTTCAAAAGTGTTTTGGAATTGCTTAACCTCTAAAGTTCTGTCAGCTCCTAATGACTGACGAAAAACACTACACGTCACTATAATTGAACTTCCATAAATATTAATTGTGGTTTTGTCTTGTACATTTTCAACATTGTCACTAAAGATACGCGTCGAGCTACTGTAGATGAAATCTCAAAATTTCCTATTGCATGGTCATAGAGCTATATTTCGTAAGTGCACGCTGTATCTCCGTGATTTTGATGAAAATCCGATAAATTAATCTAAATAAGGCTGAGATAATTCCGTGCATTCGACACAACTCAAAACAAAGTTTTGAGACAGTATACAAATTCATAAAGAAAGATGAAGATTACCATTTCATTCCGACTCGCGTACACAAAACAATGAATTCATCGGTTATTTGCAAATGAGAGGTTATAGTTTACTGAGTTCATGAAAATCTTCCTGCCATGTGGATTGAATATAATTCTTACAATATTGCCACATGACGTGAAATGATATATGCCAGGAATAAGTATGTTGTTTAGAATATTCCGTTGTCCATGAGATTATGCATTTTTCACATGCCGAACATATGTTTCACACATCACGTGTTATACGGTATATATCCTACCAAGTTGTATTGATCGTTGGATCGTGTCGCTGATCCTTTATAACTATTTTTATTTTATGAGAAAGGTAGACCTCTCCTCTTCCCACTGATCTCTAGCCAACCCCGCTGAAATTCAAAGGTACATCTAACTTGAGATCTCTAATCTTGTTCAAGTGCGGATCGAGGTAACGCTCCCTGGTCTTCAGAAAAAGCCATGACATCAGCTGGAAAATGGGTGTCGGGTGAAGCATTTTTCTCACCTAAAGAGAAGGTACACTTCCTCCGCCGAGCAGCCAAACGAAAGCGCCGATGCATTGTATGCGACATCTTTTGATATATTTGTGAAGGTTTATTCTTTCCCCGTGTGGGAATCAATCCTGGGCATCCGAAAGTATGTCCGGGCCCCGTAAGGGTATAACTTGGGCATCCAATATGAGAGTTTCCCACCCACGCCCCATGTGGGTCCCAGTTGGGGTTGCTAGTGTACTCCCTGGGTATTTTAATCTGGGTATGCCGACCCACAGCCCATATAGGCCCTGGGCAAGCCACCATTGTCTCGCCCAGATATTGTTATTTGAGCATGCCCAGTCACACCCCATAGAGGCCCTGGGTTGGCTATTATTGTTTCCCCTATTAAAAATATCTGACAGAACCGGACCCAGATCTGATAGGTTTGTCTGACATTGTTTGGTTTGTACATCAATTTGAACACTCAAGGAACTGCCAGACAGAGCCAAACAGGACCTGTCAGATCCGGTTCAAAATCCTGTCTGGTTCATTATTTTGTGTATCGCAAGTTTTCTCTTCGTTCAGTTTTCTTTCAACATTGGGAGGAGGTGATAAACAAAGAATACTTTCTTCGTTGTATTATTAACGTATAAACATGCAACAACGGAATACTTCATATTAACGTTGGTAGAATTGTCTATGGAATATTTCAAAAAAGTCAACAGGATTTTCACCAAACACTTCGGATTGTGATTCTCGTATCCTCTTAAGGGCCCATATACCCCTGAAATTCGAAAAAACACGATGTTGAGAGACACTGTAAAGGGAACAAAAATACATGATGGAATAAGATGTACAGTACGAGGCTGGAATGGGAGTATAGCCGGAAGTTCATATTAAACCTCCCAGAAACTTTAAACGCGTTTTTTTCGATATTGTATTTGTAGTCAGTGTCTGCACGATAACTCAGTCAATTTTTGATATTTTTTCACTTTTTGTTTTTTGAAATCTTGATAATTACTCCCCCGATAGTCTGTCGAGGGGATATTTTGATTTATTGCTTAGAAAATTTGTTATACATGATTAAACACTGATTTTTTTGTTTTTTTTCTATTATTACAGTTTGAAAGGCTCTAATTCCTTCATTTTTGGAAAAACAAAAAATTCCCCTCGATAGACTATAACTACTACATCACTTTTCAAGAATATTTTTCGTTTTTGCAGATTGGATAATTTATAATTGAGTTATGATGCAGACAAGGAGGCGCCATGACTTCCGTCATCAGTCCATGCACGCTCCTAAAGACCAATGTTAATATTGAAAAAGAATTTGTTTATATTTTTTTCCTGATAGTTGAAAAGAGATTAAAAAGTGTGAAATCCGTAATCAATTGTTTTGGTCACCACATGACCTCTAAAATAATTTTGGAAATTCACTCGATTTTCACCGCATGCAGGGGTATATGAGTGCTTAAGTCAAAATCAAAGCTGACGCACATTCGGGGCATGCTCAATGTTGTTAGGTCCAAATTGCATTATCTTTTATTTCTACTAGGGAAATCTCTGACACTGGATGAATCCAAACGTATCTTGATTTTTATGTGTTTGATAGTGATTCTTCCAGTGCTCTTAGTTTCCAGGTTATAACAATTAAAACGAATTTTAAACAATCTATGAGCTCGAAATTAAAATTCCAAAAATTTGACACACCTTTGGCTGACTGGAAAAAGTATTTTGATTAACTTTCTGAAAATTTACATACAGTAGCGGATGGGAATTTTAATTTGTTTTTGATTGGATGGTAATTTTACATAAAGCATAGGATCTATCAAAAGCTGACTCTCAAAGAACATTTTGTTGAAGCAAATTCATTTGTCTTTTATCTGAGGAATGTCATCCAAATATCCTGGGGCCCAACGCAGGATGAAATTTGGAAATTCATATGGGCTAAATGAACTCCTTACGTTGGCCTAAGTTGAATTCTTGATGTGGGCCAAGTTTGGGAACTATTATGAAGCCTAGATTCGAAAGCGTAACTCCCCAAGTTGGGGCCAATCGAGGTGTCCTAATCAGGGTCACATTTTAAGTAGGGATTATAAACCTGACCCTAAACGGGTTCCTGCCGTGCGCTCGATCTAGTCTAACGGATAAAAGTAGAAACATTTGCTCTGGGTTGACACGCTCGGTGAGATGCTTTATCGCCTCTACCACGCGCGCGCGCGCTCTGTTATCTTTCAATAGTGAGGAACAATGAAATTCATCACACATTCGATTATGCTGTATGCAACTTGACAACAAAATGACGCCACGCATATCATTGTGCGTTATGATAACGAGTCTCGTCCCAATTCAAGATGTGCCCATAATATTTTGAAAAAATGTAAATAAAACATATCGGAACATGCACACTTCGAAAATGCACATACGATCTTTTCAAAATCTCTTGAAACGTTCCTGAATTATGAATTTACTATTCATGTTATGAACAGGGTTCGAAACGTTACCCTAAAAAAGTAACTCGTTACAGTTACCGTTGCATTATCAAGAAATTAACGAAGTTACCGATACCGTTATCATCTTAAAAATGTAACGAATTACTGTTACTTCACGTTACTTCACGTTCCTTTCATCGCCCTAGTAGAAACGCCTAGGCATTCACGACCCATACAGCACAAGAGTTCCCACAAAGAGCTCCCGTTATGCTAATCAATATGTATTCATTATGACTATTTTGAATTCAAAATGAATTCTCAATGAACAACTTAATGTCCAGAGAGAACTCATATCGGAACTCCATAATGAATTTTTCAGGCATTCAATATGTTTTCATTTGGGATCCAATTAGTCCATATGGAATTCATTGTAAGTCACATAACGGGGACTGTTCAAGAGGTCTTTGGGAAGTCTTTATAAATCCAAATTGATCATTTGTGCTGGCTGGGGAGTCATGTAACGCTCGCGATAGCGAAATACCAGACACTTGCGAGTGCCTCACCAAATACTCGCAAGTATTACGAGCGCTTTACAAGTATATAATGAGGCCCTCGTAAGTGTCTAGTATTTCGCTAGCGCGAGCATTACAAAACTCGTGAATGCCTAGAGCATTTCTACTAGGGTGGTTTGAAGATTTGTTTGGAAATTCACCCCAATGTTGTATACAAAACTTGAATATTTATTCAACAGTTCTGCGCGAAGAATGTCGCGACTTTCAAACCGTGTTATAACATTTAGTTATTGACAACAACAGTTGGGAGCGAAATTATAGTTTTTAGAAGAGAATCTCGGTAAATTCTATACATATCAGAAAGCGCCTAAAGTCGTAAAACTAGGTTAGAGAATTGGAAGAATATACCTAAAAGACAATCATATTTGTAAATCCGAGGAAAATGACTAGAAGTTTCTAGCCCTCCTCAAATAGCCACAGACCTTACTGCTCTCGGGTAAATAGGCTCTAAGGCACTTGCCACCTTACCATTACAAATTACCAGCAATTACTTATCAACCTATCATAGGTATGATCTGAATCATATAAATTGGAAAAAAACCATACCTCAAAGTAACGGAGAAAGTAACGAAAATCGTTATTAGTTAGCAAAAATTAATAACGACGTTATCGTTATCGTTACTTGCTGAAAAATTTAACGCGTCACCAAGTAACGAATAATGTAACAAGTAACTTCGTTACATTTTGTACGTTACTTCTGAACCCTGGTTATGAATCATCACAAGAATAGACCGTATGGTAACTAAAACATCTCAACTAAACATTCTTCATGAGCTGCTAGAAATTTAATTAAATTGAACAAATTTGTCGTAGCTTCTACTAAGAATATTTAGTTACATGAACCATAGAAATTTTTCTCAGTGTAACAAATTGGTTATCGCGACTACACATCATCACAAAAAGAATGCGTTTCGTCGAACTAGGAACAAAAACTGTCGATATTTATTGTTGGATATACAGTGATTGTTCTTATAGCAACACAACCGGGTTTTGTTAATCATAAATTATCAATACAGCAATTTTAAGGGTCATATTTTCACGATGATCATTGTGGATTGATGTAAGAAAATTCTTATTGTACGGGTCTTTTTTCCGTGATCCTTCGAGTAATAATCGACGACTGAATGTTGCGCTACACTGAGAAAAAAAAGTCATTACATCAAAGAAATACATTTTTTTGAATCTGGCCCTCATTGAACTGAATACATGTCCTTTCAAACAATGATGATTCAATAGAAATAATGAATTCTTTCGTTAAATGAAAGATATTATTTTATTGAATTCAGTTTCCTCCAATCCAAGAAACATTTTATTGACACAAAGATTAATTCTTTGGATTAGTCAGACCGCGAAGTGCAAGGCATGATTCTAATTTCATTCAAAAACAATTGAAAATTCAATAACTTATTTCTTCAATTTTATTACGTCACGTTTTGTAGGAAAAGCTCGAATTTTCAATTCAAGGTGTACAAATTTGTTAATAACAACGTTTTCGAATCAATACTATACTGCTTGGAATGAAAGTAATATTTGGTAAGCATGATTTTGTATTTCTTCAAATCCACAGAATGATTTTTATATTCAAATGATTTCATTCATCGATATGAAAATATGTGCAATTGATTCTAAAGAAAATTCAGTAAGATAAAGAAATGGATTTTCGAAATCACGTTACGTTTCAGTTACTTAGACGACTTTCGGTTGGTTCTCGCAAGGTGTAGTCACTTTCTTACAAGTTCTCTTTCGACAGTATGGTTTGTATATAAAGAATTAATCACTCTGTCTTTTTAGTAAGTATTACTTCATCCAAATAAATATTTCTTTCAGATTATGGCATTGAATTACAGGTCCCGCATGGAGTGATAGGCGCTATTCGCCTAACAGACGGCATGACTGAACGATCAATGAAGTCTCATTTGATCCAAAGTGCTCAGAATTCCCGGTTATGAACAGATTAAAGGAACACCAGAGTGGACTATGAAAGCTTTACAAGTGTGATAATTTTCTTTTACAGAAAAAATCTGATATTGTGCTCAATGAGTTCTGAAACATCATTTATTGAATCAGGATGGAATTCACGAAGTTAAAAAAGAACATCTTGAAGTTGATGATTTATTTCGATGGATTGAAAATTTTCCTAATTGATTCAAAAACTTTCTTTTTTGAATGTTCGAGTGGTTTCATTCCTCCGAAGAAATAATTAATTGAATCAGAGTAGGTTTATTTTCACTGAAGAAAGGGTATTTGATTCAAAGAAATGCTTCTTCAGGCTCAAGAATTTCAGATTTGAATACATTATTTGCATGAATACTCAGATTGATAAGTCCCATGAAATGATTTCATTGTCACTATTGGATGAATTCATTTCCTTGGCCGGAAGAAATATTCATTACGGTCATGACTTTTTCTTCTCAGTGTATCGAGTGTTCAAATTGTACAAATTTCCACTGATTTTACTTTATTCTTTGAATGAATTCAATTGAAATTTCGAACCTCAATGACCAATCATCATTCGGGAATGAGAAATCTCTAATCATGAGGAGTCTACAAAACGCGGTTTGCAATTGGATATTCATAGGTTTTTTTTTTATCAAGATTGAAGTTTTGAAACGTGATCCATACCATTCTGTATCGAAAACGGAATGGAAAATATAATTTGTTCTTTCATTTCGGTATACACAACGTATTCCTTCCACACACATGGATCGGAAATTTGTGACTGGAGTGTCAATAGCCATTCTCTATGGCATCGTAAATCGAATACAATGAAAATAGTTCGATATGTATTCCTTCTAGGAATGAGTTCTGCATACAGAAAAAATCTCATCATTGTATTTGTTTCAACATACGATGATAGTGCACTTCAGCGTGTCTAATTGAATTCCAATTAACGGCAAAGATCCATTGGTACCTCTTAGAAAAAAAATTTCATTATAACATAGCATTCTTTTGAAAATTGCAGAACCTACTACTACATCGGTGGCTTGAGAAGAGAGGAAAAATCACCGATGCTTTCATATAATGGACGAGTGATAGCGCTCCCATTCCTCCGTTTCACGAATACCACCGAGGCGGTCGCGAGGAATCGTCCCGAAAAGAGACAGGAAATCTATTCATAAAACCAGCAAAACAAAGGATAGATAAGTGGAATTCTCTTTCTGTTTATTGTAAAGAGATGGGAATCGATGCATTTTTCTTTGACATATATTCCACCACGTATGTGTCCAATCTTCCGGATTCGCTCTGGTTTATGCGAAATTATACTTCAACAATTCACTCACTCATCTCTTTATCGAAAATGTAATGAATCCGCCTTCATTCCTCTCAAAACTGTTAACGTTATGTAACATCGATTAAAAATGTTTCATTAACGTGGAATTTCAATCAATTATGATAATCTCATTAAACAAAAACCTCTGCATTGGAGATTAAAATTAAATTGCATGAAAATTAGAGCATTCATTTGTCTGTTCATATGAGAAATTGGTAAATATTCAAAATTATGGACAAGCGGTATTATTGTTTATCATATTCATTCATACTGTGGTACATTCTCTCTAAACATGCTTCTCGATTGACGATATATCATATTGCGGACAAATATTATACATCGTACGGAACGAAATAACCAACTTCATCAATTTGAAGTAAATTTCATGAAATTCGATTCTATGTGATATTCGCGTGAGTATTGAAATACTGAGATCTTTTCCCCTATTTTCCACACAGTATTAATCAAGGTTAACAATTTTGTGCATTCCACGTAGTTAGGAGTTCGTCAAGGGCTCGTACTTGTTTCGAAATCGACTAAAATCGATTTGAAATTGTTCATTGCTTAGATGACAAAGAACAAAACTGTTCAAAATAGTATTAGATCAAGTGTAAGTATTCTGAAAAATTATCTGTTAGGAAAATCCATTTGGTATAATAAAGCACTTCTGTCAATGCGTTATGGATATTGTACCAATATTTCGCAGTATGGATAACAATGAACTTCTTCGAATCGGTAGTGTTTATTCCTTCAACTCATCGATCAAGTCGTTTTATCTATGCACTGACGAACCAGCTCGCTATCAAAGGGAATCTTTCTCTTGCAATAAGATTGACATGATTAAATTAGACTTTCATTCTCATTAAATTCTTTTCCTATTGGAAGTTATTCATTTGGTAAGGCTCGTCCAACTAGTTTCTCTAAGGAAGTGGTAAAAAAAGTGGATCAGAAGATAAAAAGGATGAGAATAAAAGTAGAGTGAGGATGTTGAACAAACTCAGGGAAATGAATGGGACAGCACGAGATGAGTACTATCAACGAATGTAATTCATATATATGTATATAATTCTCAAAAGTATAGAAGTTTCCTTTGAAATATCGTAATTGACCGTTCAAATTGCTTTTATGAAACTAATGAATCTCTAGGAATCGACTTATCTCTGTAATTGCCTATGATCCTTTTTCATCGTCATATATTTGACCTCGTACAAATTTTTCTCTCCGTTCTTTCTCCGCTCCCAGTATCTTTCACTATCTTCTCCAGTCTTTCACGTCTCAAAGCCCATTTCATTCCACCTTCTTCCTTGGCTGAAAGATATTAACTCTGAAAAATAGATCTTCCGATATAAGGATTCAGGTGAATAATATTTTTCTTCCATCTGAAATTACCGTTTGTACTTTCTTGACGTATGATTTAATTCATCCATACATGAATGCATTCTTCACGTGAACTCATGAAGCTGATTCATCTATTCAAGAATATTCCACTGTTTGACGCGGAGTTGAAGTTTCCATGAATAAAATCGAAATGAAAAAATATATCCTAAATTAGAGATGCGCGATATTTCACGGTATCGAAATTTTTGTTGTTGAAACTTTGTCGAGCTTATGTTGAATTTTATGAAATACTGATTGAAACTTTATAAAAATTGTATATAAAATATCGATATCGTGAATATCGTGAAATATCGTGCACCCCTATTCTAAATTTTACGATCTCGTGAACATTGTGGGAACGGGTCTCACATAATGTTTGTACAAACATATTTTTCCTTGAGGATGAAGGGGTTGGAGCTCGTGCAATATCTCGCACTAGAACACAGCCAATTCATTAGGATTAATTTTGAATTTGTACACGTCGGAATAAAATATCTCTTTAATACATTCAACAGAATTCTATAAATTATTTCCGAAATGCTATATGACGTGAAACAAATATATCGCGAATGAAAACATATACGTATTCTGGGAGTAAATAAAATTCATTAAATGATCAAATCAAGGAATACGTAAAATCAATTATGATATTATTTCATGAATGAAAGCGGTAATGAATTTTTCATCTCTTCTCGTTCGGTGCGAATCATAAATATCACAGAAACATTCGAATCGATATAAAATCACACACTAAATTCCAGGAAGTGTATTCGATTATACGTATCGAATTACACTATTTAAATGATTCGATTGTGTTGATTAAGAGATGTTCCGTGCAGCTTGATGAATCTCAATTTTACAGCAGAATTTTACCATCGATTTTACCACCCTCGATTCATCCAGCTGAAATTAGACTGTGTCCTCATTCATTTCTCATATTCATTCAATGTTTCAATTAACGTTTTGTTAAACACTTTCTCAACCATTATGAAGTCTTTCGAATGAAACGATTGAAAAGGCTACCTGTCTGACGTCGAGCTTGAAGATTTTCGTATAAAATGACGTAAAGTCACATCGAGTATTAGGGATGACAAGCAGACGTGTTCCATTTAATCTGTGTCTCTTGCGATTCATGGCTTGGCAATTTGAATGATTGTGTAATATATCAGTTGTAAATGTCGGTGAATCTCTCGTGTTCTTCGAATGAGCTAGTGTTCGTTGCAATTCAAGAAAGTTCGATGGAGACTACATTTATCGAGGAGATCAGTAAAAACAGTTTGGAAAAGTTATCGAATAGTTTGGTGAAATGAATAGTCCAAGGGATCTGTCGCGTATAAAAAGTATTTGTAATAACATTAAATATTCCACAAAATAATAGATGCCGTTATTTTTTGATTTATTAGAGAGATTTGATATATTAAGTTGAATAGGGGTCATTGTGAAACTGTGAACAATTGTTTGAAAATTCAGAACAATTTGAATAAATTTTGGAAATACATCCGAATATTAATCACATTCTGATAATTCAGACTTGTTGAAATATGTAAAATAGTGTCAGTGGCGACATCCCCTTATCGCGCAACAAAACCAGTAGTCAAGCGCGTAATGAGTCCCGCTACATTCCCCTCAGTGCCACTGATGCCAATTTAGCGACTTTTGTTCTTTTCTCATTGTTATTCTTACTAGAAAGAGTATGCGATTGAACCATTCTGTTGGATCTAGCGACTAGGTGACAACAGTGCCCAGTGCGATCAGGATACGTGCAACGCACGACATAATACACCGTCGAGCGTGTCTGCCTTGAACCGGCAAGTTCCACTGTTGAACAACAAGTTTTGCGTGTCACTACCTCGCGTACAGCAGTTAGCAATACATTCATACGGACATAAGAATAGGGTTCTACTACAAATTTAAGAAGTCTGGCTGTTGTCACAATCTTCATTTCAATGGACCAGAGACGTCGCCACTTACCGGAAGTTCTACCATTTTCTTTTGATGTTGTTAGGATTTCCGTTCAAATGCGTGAACCGATGGAATGTGTTTCAATTTTGTTTTATCAATTTTCAAGAGATTTGAATCTGACACATTTCTTTGTTAAATCCTGTCAAAACAGATGGAATCTAAGAGTTCAACTCTATTCCAAATGTCCGACAGATAATTTTCTGTCAGGATTTGGTCGGTTTTTGTCCCAGGCATGATAATTTCTGACGGAACCAGACAGAATTTTGACCGGAATCTGTCAGGTTTTGTTTGGCTTTGTCTGGCATTCCAGTCTGTGCAGGATTTGGTCGGGTTTTGTCTCAGGCATGATGAGTTCCAACGAAACCAAAAAGAATTTCGACCGGAATCTGTCAGGATCTGTTGGACATTTTTAATAGGGAAGTGATCCTTATTCCTCCGTGAGTTCGAAGGGTTATTCACTCGATAAAAAAATGAGTACTGTTTATTCATTGCAGTAATACATTTTCAATTACTGTTGCCACGATCTACAAAACGAGCTATCACGATCTTTAGATTCCAGCCTCGTTCAACTGAAAGTACATTCTTCCATAGTAACAACAATTGGGTGAAAATACAATCTTGAGAACAGTCAACTTCTTTTGGGAATCCAAATTGAAATTTGAGTCTATGAAATCAAGTTTTCAATTAATCTGTATTCGATCTGAACACGATCTGAATTTTGATCTGGCTCGAACCGTTCGGAGAGTTGATTAAATAAAAATTAAGATCAACGGGATTGCAGCTCGATGTAAACTGACTCATAATCGAATTTCAGTTCTAATCTACATTTCAACCAATTTTTACTTCCCATAATTTTAATTGAAGAACATTGGAATGTAAAGATCGTGATAGCTCGTTTTCTGGATTGCGGCAACACTATTTTCAATGCATGTTACATTTTCAACATCAGACGTTGTTCGAGTGAAAAGTTTGAGTCACTATGCACTACTGATTGCTGTTCTCCTTACCACGAATTTGAATCAATCAATGCTTATCGCCAAGAGTTTCGTGAGAGGTTGGATCATATTTCTTCACATCTCATGCAAAATTCATTTCACCTCACGCTAGGACGATGAATTGTCATCATTTCGAATTAACACTCGACTTCTATGAATTTCAATCTCCTTCAAATGATATTTCCTAACTTTGGATAGGATTTATACAATTTTGAATGGATCGACTCGAAATTCTCGAATGATTAAAAACTTTCATATCCTCTGTTGTCGTATAAATGATACGACAAAACTGATGCACTTTGAATTATGCCCCGTGATCCTACGTAACAAGCACGGAGCAATCCATATATTATCATTCTCTGGACGGTGAGATTTATCAAAAACGCCAGCTTCAAGAAAACAAATAAATTCCGTGTTTGCATTTTACGAAAACCGTGAGAAATTATTTACTCTACATCACACAACGTCATTTTGTATGAGGAATGCATTTGATTATTCTTCTCAGCATGGAGGATTTCCTTGGGAGAGAAGATTAATATATTTTTTGATCATTTTCCACTCACGAACCCAGAGTGCTGGTAGAAAACCGTGATGAAACGCGATAAGAATGATTCATCCTCTGTATTCCCCTGTAGTACATGGTGGATTGCAGAGACTCACGATTATTCTAATACTGCAAACCAAATCAGTTCTTGTTCGCTATAATGCTGAAGTAGAGAGTTATGAGCTTTGAAAACTTCAAAATACGGTACATCAAAGCGATGTAAATCGTGAATGTGAATGTTAGATTGAGTTAGCACTCGTATTACGGAGCACTGGTACAACTTACACTGATGTCATCTCAAAACAAACGAAGGCCGTGAAACTGTCACGAAAATCACATCATGACTTGTGTTTCATTATAATTATATGGGATGCAGACCTTACTGTTCTTGATATTCAATATTATGATGTTCCTGCTTATTTGATAATTAATTAATTCAATTTTTTCCATAAGTCAATTCCACTTTTGACAAGCATAAATATATTTCGCGAACATAATGGACCGCATGGTTTTCAAGGTGAAATTATCAGATATTCAATGACCCCAATGTTGTTAATTGAAGTGATAATAATTTGTTCGTTGTGGAATGAATAAAAATGAATCACTCACAGTCGAATCTTCAAATTTCGTGTACTTTTGGAAGGATTGATTATTTGTACTTCTACGTTACAACTCGAAAAAACCACCTTTAAAATAACTCCTTCAAAATAATTAGTCATGGTAATTTTTTCCATCACATCCATTCTCACATCTAGTCCCTTTGAATGGAAACAAATTCCACATTTTCAGCATAAGAATCGCCCGATGAGCGATCTCTTCATATTCTCTTGGAATCGGTGACTCCATGGTGCTTCTGTTGTGTTCATGCATGTATATAATTCTATCGATTCAAAGTTCATCCTTCCAATACAGAACCACTCAACGCTCAATTCTTGATGACAGGAGTGCTCATTTTCCAGTCGAAATTCCAAATTCCCCTCTAGAGGATCTCAGAAATATCCAGAAATGGAGATCAAGTCTTTGATCACCACGTAGTGGTTTAACGATTATTGCTTGAAATTATTACCTTATCGCGTGCACTTGAATTGCTTTGAGAAACTCTCTGGTGAGTTCTTATCGAGGTATGTGACCATCAGTTATCATAACCTTTCTTCAAAAGAAGCAAGTTATTTCTATCGATGTAAGTACCTGTGCCAATTCAACGTTGAACATCGATTTCGTATCCCATTGTTGAATTCACTTCCGTCGTTCTAATAATATGATATATTATATTACAGCACCTGAAGATAAAATTTACAAAAATTTTCGTGGGATTTGATTATAGCATTCTTAACCCCAGAACACGTACAGGGGTTTGCCAGACCCCACAAGATTTTTGTTTTCCTCAGTATTTCAGCATCTCTTCATTGAAGATAGTTTTCAAACTACTTACACACCCTGACGAACATGTATCACCCATTAGTGAATTCAGATCTATTCCTTGAATGAAGGTTGAGAGTTCAAAAGGGCCTAACCCAAACAAAATTCGAAATTAATTTTCATTCATTTTCGGATTGTTATTCTAAGCCTTTATATCGAGGTGTTATCAAAACTTTCAATTGCGGCGTAGTTTTCTCGTAATCGAGAGTCAAAATTTCTGAGGTCCTAACCCGAGTGGTCCTGAGAATTCAAAAGGGCCTAACCCCATACGTAGTGTTATGGAAAAACTATGTTTTTCATCGTTTCGGATAGGTTTGAAGGAAACCCTTCGTTTGAGAATGCTATCTATCAAAAGTGGCGCATACTTGAGTGTTCAGTCAACAACTTGGCGATCGCTTTTTGTTGATATTGTGAAATTCACCTACCCTGTTGACCGGAATGTTCTGAGTGGGATAAGTGTTGACGACTTTCAATGTGTATATCTATTTAGCTACAAATTGATTCGAAAAATTGCAAACGAGGTGTTATTGCCCAAGTTATTTTGAGCATTCCGGCGTTTTATTCATAAGCGAAACTCATAAAACAGTGGAGTATGAGCGAAAAGAACAAAAAGCGTCGTGACTCACGTCGCAAAGGGGAAGAGTATACCACAATCAGAGGTAAAGTTGTACGTGCGAAAGCTTCTCCTGCCGAACAGGTACGATGAAGATAGTTCAATATTATTTTGACTTGGTTCAGAATCCAAAATGGTGCATCCAACATGCCGGAAACGAATTTAAAATCACTCGGATTGGCTTGAAACTCGTCATTCGGGGGTTTCATGGGTCGCTGATTACGAATCCGTTGATAGAATTGACGAATTCCAAATGGCGGATCCAATATGGCGAACAATAAGTGTTCGGATTCCGAAGTGGTCTACTTTCCACTTCGGAAGTAGAGTGAATAACCGTGAAAGTCACCAGATGAATACTTCCAAGCAAAAGTAGGTGAGTTTTTGAGTTTCGTCGAATACCCTTTTGGTATTTGAACCATCAATTTGAATTTTGGATTTTTCACTTTGGATTCGAATTTAGTAAGCCCCAAAACCTCCGAGTGGCTGCGAGTGATTTTGAAATTCACGTCTACCATGTTAGATCCGCCGTTATGAATTTTGAACTTGTGACTTCAGATTCGGATTCAGTGACCCCAAAAACTCAAAGATATTCAAAGTTTAAAGAAAATCCGATGGATTGTTAATTTTGGTCCACCATGTTAGATGCAGAATTTTGAATTTGTAAATTTTTACCGCGGATTCGTAATCAGCGACCCCAAAAACTTCTGGGAACCGAGTTTGAAGGGAATCCGATGAAATTCTCCAAGATCAGCCGACCATATTGGATCTGCCATTATGAATTTGGAAATTTTCATAGCGCATTCGTAATCAGCGACCCCAAAAACTCTTAGATAACCAGTTTGAAGGAAATCCGATGAATTGTCAATTTCGGTCCACCATATTAGATGCCCCATTTCGAGTTTGGAAATTTTTACAACGAATTTGTAATCAGCGACCAAAAACACCCTCCTCGAAGTAATTTCGAAGTAATGTGAGTTTTGATTTCGAAATCCTCTAATTATAACTCTCTACGGATGTTTCGACTATATCTTAACATATTTATTTTCAAAAGAATTACGAATTATTAGGGAAGTATTCATAAATGTGTATTATTTGAACATATAAAAGTCAATAATAACACGCTGTACTGATGGTGTATCAAGTTCAAAGCGAAACTAATACCACATGCGTGACAACCCAGTAAAAAATCTGGAATAGAAAAGAATAGAAATTTCCTATTCTTTTCAATTCTTTCCAATTCGAATTCTCCAAAAAAAGAATACATATGAATAGAAAAAAAATTGAAATATTTAGATTTTAATACCATGTATGAATTCCAGTTGCTATTCTGTATTGAATCCTCCTAACAGAAATGAAAATCTTTTATTCAATATCGTCATCGTAATTCATTGACTATATAGAAGCTGTTCTAAATTTTACATTGGAAGAATTGAATTTGAATTCCAGATTTGGAATACGATTTAACTGTAGAATAGATTAGAATAGAGGTGAATAGAATTTCTGTAAAATCAATTCCATAAAGATCAAGATCATGACTTTGTGGGTTAGGCCCTTTTGAACTCTCAAACCCCCTTGGGTCAGGCTCCTGAATACTTGGAGTACTTATAAATTAAAGGAGAATGCATAAATTCCGAAAAAATTCATACAGGGTCAAATTCATAACAGAATGGGTCAAATTGCTTGTAAAATCACTCATGAATCTGTTGATTTTGACGAATAGGAAAAATGAGAGCGTTTTTATCACCTCCTGAAAAATTATTTCGATGTGGGTTAGGCCCCTCTTGAACTCTCAGCCTTCGAATAAGCTTGTCAGACTGGTCATTCGATTGTTTTGGAATTGTTATGGATAACCTCGTCAGGGTAAGGCAGTGATGCCAACGCCAGATTCGAGACCGTTCTTACTCTCTCCATCGACCGCTTCCCCTTTCTCCCACTATGCGGATTGAGTCGGGCGAGCGAGAGAGGAAGAGTAACTATCACTCTCTCGCAGCTCTCGCTTGCCCGATTTGATCCGCATGGTGGGAGAAAGGGGAAGCAGTCGATGGCAGTGTTGCCAGAAGGTTATAGACTCGCAGAGCTAGATGACGCAGCAGTCGGTGCTGTTCAGAGCTAAATTAGAATTGGTAACAGTGCTAGATTTTTTTCGATGTTGCCAAATGTTAGAGCTAAAAAAAAACGCGGGAAAAATAGAGAATTTTGCACATTTTGTCATATCAGGAATTTACATTCAGGAGGGTCAGAGTGTTTAGTGAGATACCTTGTATATTTATTTTTCCATTTTACATCTCCAAACAGATGTTCAGGGATATTTGATTCGATATTCAATGACCAAAATCATGTATCAATATACTGTAAACCAGGGTTGTGAATTAGTTAATTGAAGAAGCACCCAATTAACAATTAGAATTTAATTCTTATTTGAAAGTTTCTCCAATTAAAAATTAAATTAAATTCTCAATTGAAGTCGTTTCCAATTATCAAATAAGTGTAATTGCTTTAAAATCAAGCAATGATTGATTGATTTTCCTGATGCGCTCTTGTTTTTCTGTATTTGTTAATTAAGAAAGAACAAGAAAACATGAGAAGAATGGATCAACCATTGCTTGATTTTGAATCAATTAAATTGATTTGCCAAATGGAAATTACCTCCATTGAGAATTTAATTTAATTGTTTGTTGCAAAAAAAAATTCAATTGAGAATTTAATTTAATTTTTAATTGAGAAAAATTTCAATTGAAAGTTAAATTTTTATTTTTCATTGAACGTCAATTCAAATGAGTTTTAATTGAATGACTTCCAACCCTGCTGTAAACTGGACTTTTTTCTAACAAAACAATATTTTTATTTGACCAAATATATATATATATATAATGATTTTTTTCAAAATAGATATGCTGCAAGACCTATCCCCTTAGGGTGAATCAAACTAATCCTTGAAAATGTTGCCATCGGGTAATCATTTATTCAATAATCAACATATTTCCAATGATAATCCTCAATCACGATACAATACATACTTTTTATTCCAACGAATAATTTCAATTCAAATAATCCTTTGGCATAGAAGGAAACTCTTCATATAAATTATAGAACTTTCCATTATGCAAATAACTCAGATAATTAAAATTTTCAATTAGTAATGACCTATAAATATATGTTCCATTTGAAAAAATAGTGCTAGATATTCAATCTGAGTGCTATCCATAGTGCTAAGTGCTGTACTTAAAAATTCAGGGCTAGAAATGTTTTCATAGTGCTAAATCTAGCAACCGTGTTGCTGTTCTGGCAACACTGGTCGATGGAGAGCGTAAGAACGGTCTCGTTCTCGAATCTGGCATTGGCATCACTACTGGTGTAAGGTTGCCACAATTCTGCTGAAAAGCAGAGCAGGTTTTGTAAGCTTGCGCTCTTGTCGCGAGTCAAGTAGGAGGCTGATGTCACAAATCTTGTCACAAACTTGCCTGACAACATTGCAGCGAGGCTAAATTGCTATCTGGGTCAGTTTCAAATGAGCCACAGCTTTAAAAGTTTTCTGTTTTCTTGTTCACGTGCGTGTTCTAGGCTCAAGAATATGTGTATTGGAATGGAGATAAGAATAGAGATTCGAACGAATATTATCATGATTCTGAAATTAACAAACGTATTATCTTGATTTCCCAAAAATGAAGTGCAAGAATAATCCTCTCCCATGCGAAGATCCATCCATTACTTCAAAATTTTGACGCTACGATAAAGAGTGCTGGTTGAATTTGTGAATTTATCAATTTCATTTGCCAATCTGTGGTGTGATGGATGCAATTTCCACTCACCTGTTATGAATTTCTGATTGAATTCTCAATCACATGTAATGGAAGCAATTTCCACTCACGTAAATGAAAAATAATGTACAGTAGGATTGAAAATCCAATAACCAGTTCTTCAAATTTCATGCACATGTTCTTGATTGTTGAGAGAAATCATGATTGAAAATTCAATAACAAGTTCTTTCAATTCCATGCACATGTTCATAATTGTTGAAAAAAAAGAATCACCTTCACAAGATGTGAACGCGGGACGTCGAAACCCGACGCCAAAGGTCTATCAAGATGTACTTGTGATGTGGAAACGCTTAACAAATCGTGTGATTCAACTGGTACATAGTTCAAGTGGATACGTGGATGACTTCGTCAAAGCGTTAGTATACAGGGTGACCCAAGTGAGAGAAATTGTATTTCAAGGGCGTATTCTGCAGCCATAATACAAGAATTTCTCGTTTTTTGAAGGTTAGTTTTTGAGATATGAGGATTTTCAGATTTTTTTTCAAATCCAAACCAACTCGGATCATTTTTGTTATTCTCAGTTGGATGCCATTAGAGCCATGATTTGATTATAATCCCAATGATATTAAAATTATATTATTATGTTATTATAATGGATTAAATTTTTCTAAGTTTTTTCAATCACCTGTACATTAATTTCAATTTTCATGCACAATAACTTGAAAATTCAATAACATGTATTTGGATTCCTATTTCAGTTCACAAAAATTGAATTTTCATTCACACACTGAGAAAAAGGATTCGTTGACTCAAATGAGATTTGTTTACAGTAAATAAATCGTATATTTGGATACGAGCAAAGAAATATTTACAAATATTCATTTTATCACATAGTTGTTGAATACACCACATATTTCTTTGAGTCAACTTCATACCGACTATGATTCGATAGATCTGAATTTGACAAGAATAATTCATATTCATTCACATTAACTCCAATCACTTTGAATCAAATGAATGATTTGGTTATAGTTAATAAATATGAATTCCTTGACTCAACACAATGTTTGGTTATAATAAATATGTCTTATTTGTATGGAATGATACTTCTTGAAAATGCTCAACCAAATGCGTTGATTTGTCAGAAGAAAACCTTTTTCTCAGTGCATATGTACATGAAATTCCAAGGAATTTTCAACAGTGTGATTGAAAAAGTTCTTAAAATTTCAATTACATCGGAATGAAAAGCAAGTTAATATACTGGAGTACTATGGGTGATATAATATAGCAAGGATTGAAAATTCCATTGCATGTGATAAAATTTCTAATTCAATCACCAAGAATTGGGAACTTAATGTACAGGTGTACTTGAAAAATGAATGAAAATTCCGGAAATTCTCAACAGTGAACTCTTCAAGATTCCAACGTACCATAGAATCTTCCTTGTTCATTATTTGCCATGATGAAATCAAGCAATAAAGAAAGTTCTAATCAAAAGGAACTAGACGTACCAACTGTGATGATAATACTTGAAGTTTTTCCTTATCCAAATGTTGAACGTGCTACTTTTATAGAGATTCGATCAATGAATCTATACCTTCCATTAACCCACCCATACGACAAGAGTAATTTTCTTTCCTCATCAACTTCACCCCATGTCCGACTTAGTTTTGTTTGGATGTGGCATTGTATACGGAAAGCTGATATCAGGGAGTTCGTACGAATCATTGTCAACGTACATATCGGATTCGGGCTGAACACGAAATATGGAAAAAAATCCATAAACCACAGGTGTTTGGTCCTTGTATTTGTATGTAGAAATCTTGGGAGATTTTTTCACATCAGGTTCGTGATTTTGATATAATTTAAATCCTGAAAACAAAGGAAGACTTTGAAGATAATACAGAGATAATAACTGTATACATTCTTGTTATATATGACTAGACATCGTATTATATGCACTATCAAAATGCCAAAATATGCATGCAAATATGCACGAAAAAAGAACAAAATATCCACCAAATGTGCAATAACGGAAGAATTACAATTTGATTTGAAATCAACATTTTATTGCTCAAATATTGAATCTAAGCTTTATACATCAAATAAATCTCCACAAATTGCACCATATATGCTTTAGAAAATAGAAATTCAACAATGCAATTGTTTCCAGAGCATCAATCCCAAATTATGAATTATAATTCATATGAAAATATACTACTATGTATCTTTCCAAATTTTCTATTTGAAATTTGTGACGCTTGTCGTTAAGTATCAATTTATAAGCCGAAAATGGGCATTCTACATCTACCGATGTCATCAGACAGAATTTAAAATATGGTGCCATTTCCATAGAAATCATTTCAGGCAGAATTTGATTTGTCCCGTTAATATAAGAATTCACTGGTTCGAGCACTTTGAAACTTGGATCGTTCGAAAACACAGTGTCTAATTCATTTCGAATTTCAATCGAGAATGATTCTGGAAGTGCGCGCACGGAAAAAAAGATGATGTTGGATTTACAATGTTTCGTTCGATCACCATAGAAACATTAGGGGTTTCTATGGTGATCGAACGAAATGTTGTAAATCCAACATCATTTTTTTTTCCGTGCGTATCAATTGTGCAACTTCTTCTATTATTTTCATTGCGATCATTCAGTTGGAGACCCTGCTGTATTGAAACCTTGGGGTCTGGCAGTAAAGTCGCCAGAATACAATTATGATGAATCTCTCAGGAAAAGAATTTAATGATATCTCAAAGTTGAAAGTTCCGTTTATCGTTCAAATCCACTATTCATTTCTCCAATTTCGGAAACTCTTGACATTTTACACTAAAATATGCACTATCAACGGAAAAATATCATTATATGCAAAATTATATGCGTTTTGCATATGCACATATGCAAATGCATATAATCCGATGTCTATATATTGATGTACCCTCTCGTCATCATGGCTAAAATTCTAATTTCTCAAATCAAATCCCCCGTGCAGTCGTGAACGTGGCTGAATTGATGTAGAATTTTGATACCATAATCACAATTCCGTCGTATAATCAGTTTTGATTCGAAGCTTAATTCTTAAGATAAAACCCGCACAACACAGAGTTTTGATTCTGATATCAGAAAGTTTCATCAAAAAGATCTCCGACTGAACTCATACGAAACTTCTCAGAGTCAAATTCTGACGTATCATCATAGAGACGAATATTTGATGTCAATGGAACAAGTTCGAGATCTCATATCACTGACATAGACCTCTCTCAGATACTTTTGGAGATCTTACTGATTATCAGAAATACGTTGTGTAGGAAGTTTTTGGTGAACAACCAAGAATTGAATGCATTGATTTTTTCGGCATCCACGACATGTTCTAAACCTTGTGACGTGAAGTGGTAATTCACACCCCTCTGCATTTATTTAAGAACCAACAATTTCCTTGAGAGGACAAAGGGGGATAGAAGAAGAGAGTTGTGAATGAGTAGTACATATCAATATATGATCAAACGACGAAACTTGGAACCTTTTTTCTTCAGAATATCCAAACCCTTGATGGCGTTCCCTACGAATTTCATAGATACTACTCCTCAATCACCAATAAGAGGTTCAATCTTGATCGGGTAATGTGTTTTCTATCGAATCCTGTTTTCTCAAATATTGATCTTACAACACCCTTTTTCAACAGCATTTTCCACACTTGGAAAACGAATTATTCAACACAAGAATAGAATCCTACCAATGAATTCGGGCAGATTGCATGTATTACACCGGTCAACACGATTTTTGACTCGAATTTTGTTTTCTTCTACGTTACTAATAACGGGAAGAATAATTTTTTTGATCAAAGTTCGCTTTTGTAGAAATCAGAGTAAGTTTTTGAATTTCAAGAAAAATAACTGATTCTTTCATAATTTCACTATAGATTACAATCAGAAAAATGTTTGCTGAATATCGGAGTTTTATTAATTTGAGAGTAAGGATGAGTGATGGCATAAAAATGGAAAATAATACAAAATCTGGTTCAAAAATCGTGAAATCAATTAAAATTTTCAAAACTGTTTTATCAACTTAAGATGCATCAAAGCAAACTTCAAAAACTGAGAATGGATATTTTTGTGTTTTTCGAGGCCTCAGAATTCATGCATGAGAACAGAAACCTAGGAGGAAAAATTTTTTTTGTCGACTTGTGTTATTGATTAATGGAACACGGAAAAAAGAAAATGGAGAAATTTTCCGTATAGGATGACAACGCGTCGCTCCAAGCTCTTGAATGGAAATTTTTACAAAATATCTTGTCAAATAATTCACATCATAAGAGAAAAATCTATTTTTGACTTATAACGTGAAGAATTTGACAATACATTTTGTGAAAATTCCCATTTAAAGACCCGAAGCGACGCGTTGTCATTCTATACGGTAAATTTCTCTATTTTCTTTTTTCCGTGAAATTATATAAATATAACAACCCAGAGAAAATCATCCATATAATTTTTCACGTCCAACAGAATAATTTTATTTACTGTGAAATATATATAGTGCTTGCAATGAAATAGTTTTTTTCAACGGAAACATCGAAGAGTTCTTCATACAATCCATTCATAATCAGCTCATATTTATCAATACATTTTGTAGTATCAATAAAATACTCCATGGAGGGAGGTGAGATTTTAGGAACATCTTATGAGACACTGTACCATCTTTTATCGAAGTTTTTAGAAAATCTTATCTGCGATATGATGTTTTGATTGTCACTCTTCATTCTCGTAACGGAACAGAATCCGGAAATTCAATTAGTTCGTTGATAGGTATTCACTGAAATTCCCCAAAAAGTTCTAAAAAATTCCGGTCCATGCATGGGAAGTTGACCTAAGTTTCGATCATACATTGGATAAAAATTGCAAGTTAAAACTTCTCAAAAATACCATTTGTAGTGCTCCCACAAATTGATGGGTCTGTTCTCCCACTTTGGGTGGAAAAACTTTCGAAAATGAGAGAACAACAGTTGCCGCTGTTTTTTGCACACGGTATTTTTGAGGAACTGAGACATCCAACTTTTTCCAGTGTACTGGTTTTCTCTGTTCTCTGCACTGAGAAAAAGGATTAGTGAACTGAACGAAAACGTAGTTGACTCAACTACGCCAGGAGTTGAATCATTCCCCAGGTTGGTCGACTCTGTTGTGTCAACTACGCGAATGATTGGGACAATGAAAAATTGTTTTCGTCAAGTATCCATACACAATTGACACAAAATAACGAAGCATTGATTGCCTACGTGGTTGATTCAACTACGTGAGATTTTGAATCAAACTTCTTCTATGATTTGTTGATAAAATCAAGTGATATGTTTGAGATAATGAAAGATGGCGTAGTTGAGTCTACAATTTCCAAGTCATTTCAACTAAAAATTCGTTGATTCATTCATAAATTCTTCAACTACGCGTGGTGGTTAATGGCACTTTTATTTTTTTCTCAATGTATAGCACTCAAGCAGCCAATTTCATATTGTATTTTACCTGAACGCAGTTCATTGAAGTGTATAAAAAAATGTTTGAATCGAGGTGTGTGAAGGTATTCTCAAACCCTTATACATCGTCAAGTTCATTCCATTCCGATGAGACAAAATTGAAAAGTCAAATTTATTATATAGGAATTTTTCGAAAACCTTTCACGTTCAATTCACATCGTTGCCGTTAATCAATTGAACTTCTCAATATCCCATATCAAATCATTTTCAACATGGTATCTGATAGAATCAAATATGTTCTCGCGCATCTCTCTCGACGACAACACATCACATTACTAGCTCGACCGAACTGGAGGAGAATTCAAAGAACCAATAAACTCATTACCGTGAGTCATCAACAAAGTATAAACATCCTCTTAGATTGATATCCCTCAGGAAAACTATTTTAATGAACATTTTAATTGATATCTTATCCTGCATTACAAGAAACAAACTTTGGAGTGATAATAACCTGTTTGATTCGAACACATGATACAATAACAACAGTGTTTTCTTTCCGTTTTTTTTAAGAACTCATGTTACGAATTGAAATATATCTCGGTCATAAATACACAGGTGAGAAGAGAGTTGTCGGATTTGTTCGATCGATGCTCTTTTCTGATCAATGTGAACTGAATGTACTATAATTCTTTCAGATAGTAAATTCAATGTACCAAATACATTCTCTATCAAGAAGGATATCAACTGTGAAATCAACTGATTTTTTCTGTGAACGTCATAATTAAAAAATAATTTGGCGTATTTCCACGCTTTGTTCTCGCAGCAAAGTTTCATTCATTCCCCAGTTTTTGAAATGTAAATTAGTTCCGTGTATTCATAAGAGGAATGAATGCAAGTTCTTCACAGAATAATTATCAAAAGTACTTAGAGAACTCTCATTCGAGTTTGTTCATATTATGTTCTGGAGGAGTTGATAAACAGCACTTTTCCTCAATCAATCTGTAATTTTGAATCTAAAGGAACGAGTTGAGAACTATTAGGACAATAGCAACTATTAGGAATATCGATGTCTTTTTGAGACTGAATTATTTATTAAAATCCTTGAAAATCTAATGAAGGATAAGATATTTCAAAAAAGAACATTTTCAGTTTCTCAGATTTCTTTGAGAATCCTTAGTATTCCACATGAAAATTGACATAACAAAATAATTTGAATATATATTCTCCTACAGAGTATCCCAACCAAACTCCGACGTGCCACACTTCGAGCTCGACCATCAAAGCGAACTAAACTGTTGGCCAAACCAAAAATCGTGACTCAGAAATATGATTCTGAGTAAGTATGTAATGTTCACAATCATTTTCATTAGGCATTAGCTAAAACTTTGATGATATTTTGCACAGATCGAGGTGTTTCCCTTACAAACCACTGCATCCACAAATTCTCAATGCGACAAGCAGCGAACGTATCTTGGAATTAGCTTTGCCAAAGGCCCGGTATGTAAATATATTTATCCTTGAAAAATTAGAATACGATGCATAAGATATTTCATTATTCTCTCGAGGAACCTAATATGATACAATTTCTAATTGAAACACCGTTTGAGTACACCCTTATTTTTTTCGAATGATTATCGATGACGTATAAGTATTTGATTTTCAAATAACTTACTTCCAACTATTAGGACCTTGATTAATGCAACAAGAATTTCGATATATGTTACAGCAATTTCTCTCTGTGTATAATTACGAAAGTACTAGATACTAAATTTCTGTTCTATCAAAGCCAATACTTCATTCGACTGGATCATTGATGTGACGTTTCTCGAGTGATATCTTGCAAGTGAGATTCATTGAATGTTTTATCATGTTCGTGAGTGTAACAAGAACAAGTAGTATGCAACTTTCAGTGATACGGGTTCGTAATTTCATGAAATCTTTGTTCCCTGCTAGACCATGAACGATATTGATCGAATAGCTATAGTGTGTCCACTCCAGTTTGATAAATCGTACATCCCAGTTGAATTCTCGATACAGTTGATTCAAACGCAACCAATGATCACCATACACTCGAAAAAACTCTTGAATTGTAGTAACTATAAACGACATCAAGTAGAGAATTTAAGTCGCCTGAACTAAAATATTCTTTGCTGCAACAAACGTTTTCATTTGAAGGATCTATAACTATACTAATATTCAGTTGAGGCGACTAAATTTTTAGCTGAAGTCTTATTTCATTAGAATTTTTAGTTACGACAACTGAACAGTTATTTCAGTGTACAATTAGAAAGAAGGAACAATTTTTTTATGTTCCTTTACACGAAATCTTCACAAATTGTTTTTGTTCTCAATATTTTTGTTCTCAAAATCTTGTATCACATGAAATCGCAATTATTTGAATCTTAGTACAACACTGCAGCGTTGAATTGTCAGACCAATTTTTTCAATGATTCTCTAACTCGCGTTACAGAATAGCGTGTGGACAGAAGAATGAAATTCGTCACACGATATTTAACATTAAAAACAGTTCTTTCCCTAAAGTTCGTAAATACACTGAAAAAACTGTTTAGTTGTCGTGACTAAAAATTTTCGTAAAATACTACCTCAACTAGAAATTTAGCTGCGTTAACTAAATATTAGTATAGTTATAGTCCATTCAATTTGAAATTTTGGTTGCAACAAACAATATTGTAGTTCAGGCAATTTCAATTTTCTACTTGATGTCGTTTTTAGTGACTCCAACTGAGAAGTTTTTTCAGTGTAAACGATCGTTCTCTGTACTACCCCCAGTACAAATTTGACAGGGAATTCCTTATTAGAAGCATGGCCCTCGTGAGGCTGCAATAGGGAACTCCTAATTCAGGAAACTCTTAATTACCTTATCAGGTCCTGATATGGCATCCTGTTTAGGGCCTTGAAACAATATGACGCAAGGTTGTTGACAGGTCCCAATCAGATTTTCCCTTTCAGTAACTCATACATGGTATTCCTATCGAAACCTGATCAGGATTGCCTTGACTCATCCGTATTTCAATCATGTGATAACCGACAAGACAGCCGAATCAGGACCTGATCAATTCGGAACGATGAATACGATGAATGTATCAAATTATTCAGAATTTTCACAGGACTCATTAGAAATTTACCTGGCTTTTTGAAATGTTCGACTGAGGTTTATTTGGATCATCAGTAGAATTCCTCCTGTTGGAGGGCTTACAAAAAATTGTATGAAAAGTGAATTCCATGGAAATTGAATTGAATGTTAGAATATAGCTTAGATGAGGTCGTGATTGGGAATTTCGCTACCACCCGGATCAGGTCCTGATTGGGGAACGTTTGGTTTTCCTGATCAGTACCTTGTCTTTTCCCTGCATTACATTTTTGTCAAGGCCTTATCAGGTACTCAAGTCAGGCCCTGAACGGAAATCAGGCATGCCTGATGCCATTGCATCAAAATACTGTGTTCCACGAGTGGGTGTATCGAATCCCAGGAATTATTTCTTCTCTAGATTGATAGCATTATGACAAAGAACAGTGTCGTATTCCATATTTTGAATGTCTTCAGTGTTTGAGGTAAGCTTGATTTTGTACAACGCAAAAAATGATTTCGGCGATTTTGACAATGTTCGATTTTATTGAGCAAGGAAGTTGCATTGAATTTTGTTTACCAGATAGGATTTTCGCTCCAGAAACGTTTAAAATATTGCAGAAGACCTTCAGTGAACGAAAAGATCCCGTAGAAATCAGAGGATCGAGAAAATTGCATAAAAATCAAACTTATGGTAATTGTGTTCTTCGATTTCCATGCAGTGCGATCAGTCTGCATAATATGTGTTTCTATGATTGATCGTCCTAATTAATATTCATGTGAAATGGACCCGAGTTGAAATTTTGGCCCTTGCCTTGTCGATCCAGTCACTGAAATTGCTCCTCCTTCCATGCTACAGAAACTACTTGACCCTACTTTTCCGCTCCGAATATTTTTTGATTCTATTTCCCTACTCCACAATCTACTGTTCCTACATAGAACCTGATTCTTCTACATTGCGAGGAAAACTTCTTGGAAACGTTGAAATCTCTACTTGCATACTCGTAATGGAATGATTAGTTAATTTGAATGAAATTTCGTCGAATCGATCAAGTATCCATTCTCATGGACAGAATATTTTGTACAATATTGAATATTTGTTTGATCGAATGAATATTCTGTTGATTCAATAAAACTTCGTTCAAATTAATATTTTGTTGCGACTATTCAATTAAATATTTGATGGTTCCCGAAAATTTTTTCTCCCAGCGTATGTGTTGAATTCTTTGGATAATAATATTACATAAAGCGCATTTTCTATCAATTCGAAAATGTAATTGGAAAAAAAAATTCAATTCAATTCAAATTATGTCCACTTTTAGAAAAATTTGCCTGAAACTTCATAAGAATATTATGAAGTTTTTTACATAATCATTTTATTGAATTTCAAAATAAAATATTGAATTCAATAATATAATTCTTAATGTTAAGAATTTTTTCCTCAATGTTCAGGATTCTGTTTTTAATTGTAATGATATATTTGTGAAATTTAATAAACGATTGTTACATTTCAGAAAGAAATTTTGAAATTTCATCATCAATATTAAATTTAAGAACTATTATTGAATTCAATATGAAAATATGGTATTTTATAAAGAATTTCGTATTGAATTTAAGAATTTTTCTAACAGTGTCGGTCAAACCAATAAATTTCCCATTCGAATACGAATCTAATAATTTCACTTGATTGAAATGAAATATGCATTTCATTCAAATAAACACTCATTCGTTTCATGGAATGGAGTATTTTTTGAATCAGATGAAATTTTTTTACCCAAACGGATATCTATGAGGTTTTTATTTTGAATGAATGATTTATTTGAGTGTATGAAAAATAGAGTACTCAACTAAGATTGTGAGAGGAAATTCATAGCAAAATTATCAAAGTTCTTTTTTATTCACTGGCACTGACACGTAAGCTTGATTATTAAAATATGACTTTTCAAACATTTTTTTGTGAACCAGGAACAGGATGATTTGTCAAATGAATTTGTACATGAAAATACGGGAGCTTACGATTACTTTCAACAAACTGTGAGTATGGAATTTCAATCCTACCCATCACATTTTCTACAGCACTCGTAATCTTCCGTATTCTCATGTAAGAATTCATTTTATAAATCTTTCTATTCCTAGTCTACTGAAAGGATGAAAAACAGTCATATTTTCGGGCTGCATTATTCTCCGTGTAGAGGCGGTAGGGTCAAAGTAGGAGGTAAACCTTGCACCTGCTTTGCTCCTACAAGTGGTGAAATAGGAAATTTTCACCACTTTTAGGGGCAAAGGAGGGGATGAAATCTCCTTGAAACAACTCCTATTGAGAAGAGGATTATTAGCAGCAAAGTAGAGGCAATATTTCGACTAGGAGATCCATTATGTTGGATGCTGGATCCTAAATGCGTTAACTGTAAAAACAATTCCTTTTAGAAATGCAGAAAATGCCCTTTTTTCCTGAAATTCCAGGAAAATTTTGCTGAAACTTGAGAAAATTGACTGAATTTCCAGAAGAAATGTTTGTACAGTGTTGTGCGAATATCTCGTAGTCGACGCATGTATTAGATTTTCCTTCTCACACAATGAAATCCAAAAAGCTGCGTCGAAAATGTTTTACTCAAGACAACGCCAAAATATCAAGAATCATGTTCACATCAAATAAAATATCAAATTGAATATTATTCTTAACACTCCATCTTGGAATCAATATATAAAGATTTTGATTGGTTTTGATTTTCCAAAGTAATCCTGTGAGAAATCAAAATTCGGAGCATTCGCTCAAGATTCGCTTAGAAGAGGAACAGAGTTCGTTGACATATTCCCAGAAGAAATACTTCGGATTTGAAATGATCCAGATCACAGAGCGACATTTCAGTTTCCTCAGCCACACAAAATTTGATTTGAAATGTCTCCGATGAACTGCATATGAAGAATGAGAAGATGAACTGTGTGTGTGTGTGAACCGGTGCAATGCCGCTGGGGCTCGTTACGTACTTTTCTACAACACTCCATTCGCTACTGTACCTTTGTAATATCGCGAATAAGCATGGAAGTATTTTCAAGATTATTCCGCTTTACGCGGATCCATTCAACTCTTCCATGTTATAAAAATCCACTATGAATATTTGAACCAGAAAATGTGTTGAGAATCAATACTCGTATTCTGACACAATAATTGATTTCTTGAATTCAAACGTGGTGCTTTATTCATGATCTTGAAGTACGGAATAACATGGGAACGCTCAAATTACGGAACTGTTCCGATCAAAATCTGATCTGATTCACTGTGTGTCACATGCTCTGCTCTCTATCGTGTGAGAATATCGAATGACTCTCTGCGTTCAGGAGCCTCTTTTTATAGCATGGCCAGTCATACTCGGTATTCCCATAATCTAAGAATTCTCTTTTTCTAGGCTACGAATTTGTGATCAACTTTTTCAGTACAACCTCCTGAGTAAAATTATCACAAATATAAACATAAAATCTCAATTTTTCATAATTATTCATTCTTCGGATCATCAATATATCAATGTATCAATTAGTCATATTTTTGAATTGTCAGTGATCTCGATTATTTTACTCAGAATATTATCTTCCGTAAATTCTTTTACTCTTATCCGTGAGAAAATTCTCTCAATTATTTCTATCACTAACACGTGCACAATAGAAATATTCGGTGAATATTGCAAAGAGCTTCCAAATTTTTCAGATATTCCGAAAACGTTACCATGCTGTTAGAATCATTTGTAATGAATGTTGAACACAAGTTTTGAAAGTTTGTCCCAACTGTGAAAAAATTTCAATGGGAAATTTCACATACATGTATGTGGAGTACTTAACACATACATAGGTAGGGCATTTCCCGTAAATTATGGGGAAAATCCCATAAATTTACAGTAAAAATCCCATGAAAACAGCAATTTTAATCCACTTTTATGTGGAAATTCCTATACGTGTACGGAAATTCGCTTTGCCCGTACGAGTATAGGAAATTTCCTTTACATAGGTATGGGAAAATCCCGAATATTTTCCACAGTGCACATGTATTTATTCATTCAAGGTTCTAATATACCTTTTATGTGTAAAATAAGTGGAGGAATAAAATCATGATTTCATCTTCACATATATCCTATTGGTTAAGAGGGCAGAATAGGAAATAGAATTTCGTACTCGGTATATTAAATATACCGATTAGTGCCCAATTAGGTGTACTTTATAGCAGTAATGCTGCATTCAAGCCGATACCTTGAATCATTCTCCTGTCTCAAACCAAACTTCCCTTAAGCACGGTAACAAGCAAGTTCTGTGAATGGTGAATCGCACACACGTAGAACTCGGACTATATCAGTTTCAAATCGTAAACAGTTCAAATCAATGCATAAAAAATCTAAAAATCCAGGCGCATCGATTGCTTCTAGAAGCATATGGTGAAGCTGCTTTAAGTGAGAGAAGTTGTCAGGAATGGTTTCAAAAGTTTAAGAACGTCGAGTTTGACGTTAAAGACAAAGAACGCAGTGGAAGGCCGAAAGTGTACGAAGACATGGAATTAGAAGTACTATTGGAGGAAGATTCGTCCCAAACGCAAAAAGAACTTGCACTTACTCTACAAGTGACTCAACAAGCAATTTCATATCGTTTAAAATCGTTAGGAATGATTCAAAAACAAGGAAATTGGGTTCCATATGAACTAAAGCCGAGAGACGTTGAACGCCGATTATGCATGAGTGAAATGCTGCTTGCCAGGAATAAAAAAAAGAGTTTTTTGCATCGTATAGTCACTGGTGACGAAAAATGGATTCACTACGATAATCCAAAGAAGAGAAAGTCATGGGTTAAGCCCGGCGAACCATCAACATCGACAGCTAAGCCGAATATTCATGGAAAAAAACTCATGCTGTGTATTTGGTGGGATCAGCTTGGTGTCGTGTATTATGAATTGCTGAAACCAAGCGAAACCATTACTGGAGCTCTCTACCGAACACAATTGATGAGATTGAGTCGGGCACTTAAGGAAAAACGCGCCCATTACTACTCCAGACACGACGAAATTATTCTTTTACACGATAATGCTCGTCCACATGTTGCGGCGCCGGTAAAAACATACTTGGAAACACTCAACTGGCAAGTTTTACCCCACCCGCCGTATTCACCAGACTTAGCCCCTTCTGATTATCACCTGTTCCGGTCGATGGCACATGGTCTGTCTGAGCAGCGCTTCACATCATATGAAGACACCAAAAATTGGGTAGATTTGTGGATAGCGTCAAAAGATGAAGAGTTTTTTCGACGGGGTATTCGAATGTTGCCAGAAAGATGGGGAAAAGTAGTGGCAAATGATGGAAAATACTTTGAATAAAACGTAATGTACTTTTCCTTTACAATAAATTCCTAATGTTTTATAAAAAACCGCGGAAACTTATTTGTACACCTAATAAATTTCATTTGTCACAGCGAAATTTTTTATTCCCATTGAATAAATCATTTTATCCATATTTCAGACAGCTAGACTTTTATTTACCCCAACCAGAGTCTAGCTAGCGTGAATAAAAATCTAGCTGCGGCAACTAACATTCAGTTGTCCCAACTAGGTACCTTTCTTTCAGTGGACTTCTTTTTAGAACACCCTGTGTATGATCAAAACTCTGATTCTTTCCGGATTCTTCACGTGTGTCGCATCATTAGAAATATGTTTTATACAGAAGGTTGGTTGATAGAATACTCGCAAATTCCTTTGTTATGCTTCATTCAATTCATGACCATAGGTTCCAGACTGAGAATTTCTGCAACTTGAAGCTAAAGCTTCTCCTAGTCTCCTCTACTTCGATCGAAACATGCTTCAGAAAAATTGATATAACGTAACGTATGTATCATGAGTGTTGGCACAGAATGCAAATGGTAAAAAACAAAATTCAAAGTGTACCCAAATAGACACAAAGATACCTTTGAGAATTCTAAAAGATATCTTCCAAAAGTACAAGAAGTCTTGAAGAATTTTCTAAAAGATATCTTATGCAACATGAACAGATTTCCAAAAGATCTCTCAGAGACATCTCAAAGATATCTTTGAGAAGAAATTAAGAAATCTAAAAGAGTTCTTCAAGATTTCTTGAAGATGTCTTGAAAAATTCATACAAATATCTTGGGAGAAGCTTGAATTTCTTCACAAAAAACAATTCTCACGTCTTCTTCTTTCTTCTTCCCCCTATTTGTTTTTATCGCTCTCGCACTCCTATGGAAGTATACTTTATCTCGATCCTTGAGGTTGCGGGAATCGAACCCGCGCATCTTACGATGTACTTACGCTTCAGTAACCTGAGCTATACAGACAGTTTGATTTCGATGCTTATAATTGTCAATATGAGATAGTGAAATAGTGCCAGTGGTGTATATTTTCAGAATAAAAATGATCTTCTGAAAAAAAACTGTTAATATACAAACAAATGTCAGATGAATTTCTATCTCATCGTTATTGAAGAATAACGGATCAATAAGTATAAATGAGAATTTTTTCAAATTGACTTGATGGCTGTACATAAAATTAAGCGTAAAAAATTGAGTAATTTGTAAAATATTTGTGTCTTGGAGATTCGTTAATTCCAGCGCGGGTATTAAAAGGTTACAACATCGTACTTTTTGCGGAATTTAAAATCTCTTGGCATGTATGTAGATTTTTCAAGCTTTCGATTTGTGAACGAATTTATCACATCTGTAATTCAATTATAATGAAAAGCACATACCAAGTGTTATTCATGTCAATTCATATGATTAGGTATTCATAACCTAAACCTGCTGACAATTTATCTTCTTAAACATATCTCGTCAATGTCTCCCAAGAAGATATATTTCAAACGCTTCTAAAATATATCTTTAAGATATCTTACATGGTCATCTTGAAGATGTCTCGAATCAAGACATCTTTTAGAAATCTTCTACAATACGTCTTTTCAACACTTCTGAAAGATATCTTTAAGAACTCTTCAAGAACGTTCTTGAAGATTTCTTGATTGAGTATTCTTTTAGGTATCTCCAAGAACTGTGCGCTATGTGGGTATCTAACCATAATGGGGTTTGAGGATTGTCTTTTTTCCATTGATTCGAATTCAGTTTTTTATCGTGTCTTTCGTGAAGAAAATATGTGAACAAATAAGTTTACGTGAGCGTATCTACACCCTGCTCGGATAGCATGATAAACAATGGATCTTACATCACGTTCTCGAAAGAGGTATCAGTCGGAAAACATTATATCAGATTTTCCCGAGATATTACAGCAATATTAAACTTCGAAATAAGAAAGAAACCAGAAAGAAAATCCTTCATAACCGTTCTGAAGTTGATGCAATTGAAAGCCGCCACAGAAGATCAAATTGGAGTGAGTTCACGTGAACTTGCTTACAAATCCGAAGTTTAAAAGTCACGATAAGTCGTAAAATAAAGAAAATCGATGTGGAGGAATATCAGGGTTCGTACAATCCAAATTTACTGACAAATAACTAACAAACATTTCCAAGGAGTACCGTTAATTACGTGAGGAATATTAGCTTGCGATACGATCATAGTTTCATGGATGACGAAGAGTATTTTCTTCGTCTTTAAATAGTAATGAGGGAAGACAGGGGTCTTCATACTTCAAACAAAACAACCACATCCGAACCCATACAAAAATCTTCAAGCTCGTCAATACTGCCCAATCAGAAAAAACCGAAGTACGCCAATGTTGACAACAGGCGGAGTACAATGCCAGTATTGGGCCCCCAAGAGTCAGCTAGCACGTACCCAGTATGGGAAAGCGTTATCATTTCGGACAAATACCAGTACTGCTTCAGTACAGACCACCAGTACCCCGCCAGTCTTAGCCGGTACTGGCGCAGTACAGCGCTAGTTGTGAAATTCTGATTGGGCTCATTGCGCCGGTACTGAAGACTATCACCGATTACCAGTACTGTGCCAGTACCAAGTACCCAGTACGGAAAAGCTTTATCATTTCGGACAAATGCAAGTACTGCTGCAGTGCAGACCGCCAGTACCCCGCCAGTGTTAGCCGGTACTGGCGCAGTACTGCGCCAGTTGTTAAATTCTGATTGGGTGATGATGGAATACAGCACAGGGATGAGCAGCATCAATTACTTTTCCTTACTCAAAGTACTTCTTCTTATCAAGGAACTTTCTATTTTAATGTTGGAAATTTCTATGTTATGGAAATAAGGAAGCAAGTGACAGAAAAAAGTACTCCAAATACGAAAAGTAATTGAGGCTGCCCATCCCTGATATATATATATATATATATATATCTCAGGTATGCTAAGCATGGCGCGAAACTGACAACCAAGACTAGGCAATCTGAATAGATGGTTTCAAAGAAATCAAATATCTTCCATTTTTTACTGTATAAATTTTGTGTTACTTGAGAATCATTTGTGGGAGATGTCAGTTTTCTGCTTTGGGTGGAAGAAAAGTGCAGCTGAAGCGCATTGAACGATTGTAAAATTTTACAGAGGCAATACTCCAATTGATCAATCGTGTAGAGAATGATTCAGACGTTGCAAGAATAGTGATTTCAGCGTTGAAGACTAATCTCGCTCTAAACAGCCAAAAGAATTCGGAAACAAAGAATTGGAGACATTTGTTATACATGAATGAACAAATTAGTTTATCAATTTGTTACAAACAACAAATGTTGCGGTGTCCAGAAATCAGGTTTCTGACACCAGGTTATTTTTATGAAGAATAACCAAAAATTATAGAGATATAAGTTTGGAGATTTGAATCAGGATGGGAAAATGGGGCGCAATCAATGTTTTTACCCTCAATTATATATATTCGAAGAGACAAAACAAGAAGTTCAAGTTATCAATATGTGTTAACTGTGCCCTCAGTTATAACAGCATACTCACAAAAAAAAATGAAGTGAAATCAATGTTACACAATTGAACAATGTTAAAAAGGAAAAATTTAGTTTAGTTGATTGTAATTAGAATTTTGCAAAGTTTCTCCTTGGAAAGCTACTTTCTCTTAGATTCTATCATGATAACAGAGAAGGTAACAAACATGACTCTTGAATATACAATTCGGAAAACAGAAACTTACTTTTGTGAATCGAAGGTCTCCCTCTCTCTCTCTCTCTCTCTCTCTTTCAACGAACTGGGCCTTGTATCCTTGTACACAGAAACACGCACACTGATTGTCTTGATGAACAATTATACTAATTTCGAATTGTTAAATTGTTACGGAACGTGACACATTACTCGGAATGAAATTCGAAAACTACCTGAAATGGTGGGAAAAAGTAGTAATTAGCAATAAACGGTAGTTTCACTGAAAAAAATCGTATACTAGAATTAAGAATATTCCTCTGAAATATAAGGCCAGGACATATTCCCCTGAGTTTTAGATGATTGATGTGGGAGTTCCTCTGAACGTTAGATGAATTACCACTGATATTAAGAGGAAACTGTACTAGGCTTATATTATAGAGTAGATTCTAATTTTCAGAATATAATTTTTTGGGTGTTGATTAATAATTTTTTTTATTCATTGTTGGCCACAAAAAACGGATGGAATGAATTTTTATTCCTAATACCTTTTCTTATAAAAAAGCAGAAGAATCATACTTATGCATTCGTTTCATTAATTCTATCAGTCATACTTGTTTGTGAATAAAAACATTTATCTTCGCAGAGTCCTGATATCTACAAAGAAATTCGTGGCCCACGATAAATACAAGAGTAAAAAGGTGTCTTGTTTGTTGAAGAAAACTCAGATGACTTCATATCAAAAATACCGTGTCTTCTGCAACGCTAGACGACAAAGAGCCATCGCAAAGGAGTAAGTAAAATTAAATGAAATATTTCTCCATTTCATAGTCCAATTTCAAGAAGCAAAGAAATGTTGAAGCACGCATTGAATAATACAGAGATGACTATTGAAAGGGTGCTTTTGAAAAATTCGTTGCATCATCTTCGGTTCTTTTTTTTATTAAACGAGAAAAGAGACAAGAATCACGTTTTTTCGCATACTTGAACAGCTACGAAAGATTTTAATCGACCGAAATTTTGAATTCACAGTAAAAAAAAAAAAGAATTCTTTTCCACTGATGATGAAAAAGACCGTCGAAGCGAGGTTTCCTGAACTATTGTACAAGTTGAATAGAATTACGAATGAGTATTGTTATTACTTCATCCGTGATGCTTTGTTTGAACCGTTTTGTCAGTGGTGTAATCAATGAAACGTCATATTTATATCAACTCTCGAAACTTCATGAGAACTTTGAGGACAGTAATTGTATTCATAACGATGAAGATCAGTATGCCATCTGGACAACATGTTTATCAGTCATTTATAAAGAGATGCTATACCCTGATGAGAATTTCTACTTGCAGAAGCCAATGTTGGAGCAAAGGAGCGTAAGAATGCTTCAAATCCCGCTCCTTTCGCGCTTCGCTCCCTTGTTTTAGTAATTACTGGATCGAATCATGAATGAGCTTCTAATCAGAATTCCGATACATGGAATTTTCGAATATTCCAATATTTCAGTACTGAAAATTGGTAAGGAGCTTCATGCATCAGCATAACAATAACTGTGACTTTAATATTCTTTGAGAACTTTTTCAGGGTATAACAATTTAGTCTATAATTTTAATCAGGCTTTGGACATAAATTCTATTCCTTTAATTATTCGTGATAATTATCAAAGAATTTGAGAAGTAACAAGTTCTAGAAGTGGAAGGTTTTTCATAATTCTGTTTCTTCATATCTGCAAATCATGAAGGAATTCAAATTCGTATTTTGAATCCAAACCTACTGATTCATCAGAGATGAATTGCGAAGATTGTTGATGCAATTATGAAATTGTGGTCTGTATCACGTTTATTTTCTTCTCTCAGTGGAATCATGCGATCGCTTGAATTATTTGTGTAAGCTTATCAGAATCAAAAGATGAGTGGGAAGCTAATGGTTTATGAATGTGTGGCATCATTGACATCATTGGTTGAGTCTTACATAATGAATACGTGAAAATCGATCGGTCATGTGACCGGAAAATCCGAGATCGACAAGTATTTCTGAAATTGAGGGCCATGGAGCATTAGAAAACGGACAAAATTTTGCTACATTGTTTGTAAATAACTGAGCAACGATTAGAAATTTTACATATATAGTAAGAAAGTGAACTGCTAGGATTTGGCTACAAATACGAATCCCAAGCCCAAAACATATTCTTAAACATGAGAATATAAGTTATAAAAATTATTGACATTTGTAGGTTAATATGTTTATAATCGTTTGCATGATTCTTATAGGAATCATTTGCATTTCCGATTTCATATTTAAAGTTCAATTTCAGCAATGTGCTCCATCACTGCGGATTCAAAATTTGTATTTATTGTTGAATTGATCAAAAAGTACGTAGCAAAATTTTGCTCATTCCTTGAAGTACTCCATGCTCCTTCAATGTCAGATGATAAGTACGGTTCTGATTATAAACTATAATTGATACGGGAAATTATAAATTACATCTTCCTTCCTCTCTATTCATTTGGTCCAGTTGAACTGATACAATTTGATATACATGTCCCATAATAATTCGGAATTTGTTCGATATTTGATATAAACTCTCCAAAGTACGTGTGTAAATCTAGATCAAGGGGTGAATTGAGAGGTCTTCAGTCTCTCGGATATTACTCTTTGAGGAAACTCCTAATTTCTCAAGTAGTAAAACGATGTCTTTCGAGGACCCTCCTCATTTTTCACTAGCACTTCAAGGAGCCTCTAATGGTTCCATAGTTCTCATTCTTGTGAAATTTCAAGGTTCGAACTACCCTAGTGTATGTATTATATTCTGAAAAACCTACCATGGAATAGAATTCAAATTTCAATGTCTCATCATGGAGTAAATACTCTTCTTTCTCCGAAGGGGATCGTCTTTGATATAGAGACTCGATGGCATTAATGAATTCATGTATTGTCATCTTAGTTGTGGATAAAATAATATTTATATTGAATATAAACGTACGCTCAATGCGAACTCAAGTTAAGTATGGGAGTGGAAAAGGGATTTGAGAAGAAACTGTTGCATTCATCTTATAAATTCTTCCTGAGCTCTTTTGCTCTCTGGGGAAGGGAAATCGATAAGTGATGATTTTATATTATGTAAACTATGTTGCATGTTTCATATTCAAAGCCATTTCAAATTTATGAAGGAACTGACTTTTACACTGAGGAAAATGTATCTCATAGAACTAGCAATAAGAGGATTCAAGACATTTGATTGTTGGATATACAATAATTTTTGTTCTTATAGCAATAAGTAATTGTTCTGTTGACAATAAAATTATTCATTCAGCAATGATAACCGATATTTTGACGATTTTATTGTAGTTTAATATATAAAAATTCGAATTGTTGTATATCAACCTACAATAACCGTCGTAAGAATTGCTGAATTGATAATTTTATTATTAACCAGACAACTATGTATTGCTGTAAAAACAAAAATGATTGTGCATCAAACAATGAAACTTCAAAAATTCTCTTATCGCTAGTTTTACGAAACAAATTTTTTTCAATGTACCATCGCTACGAGGAACTCATAAAGCAAGTTATGAACGTTATTTCTCCCAACATGAGATGCCTCGAAGATCCAGTCGGTCGTGTGTGTTAATTTCTGTTTGAAAAAATTGATATGTTATCTGAAAACTGCACTCTCAATGTTGCCATACCTCATTTTTACGTATCTGGAAAACCGCAACTTTTCCAGAAATAGCAGTTGCTTGAATGAAATCTCCACCAACATTGATTGCATACACGACTATGACATTTGTTCTTCTTGCAGTGCTTGATATTTTATTCATGCCACGTATTCTTTTGGATGTCGTCCCTTTAGATGATTTATCCAGGAGTGTTGGTAGATTGGTTGCGTCTACGTTATAAATGATGACAGGATAAGGGAATTTGAGAATCATCAAGAATTGATAACAGTGATTTGAAAAAGGGAAAATGACATTGGAGGATTCGAAACCCCATGTGGTCTCACTATCGAGAATCATACTGATGTTCTCAATCAGGTTTTTGAAGATTCCGATTTAGTTTTTTCATTAGAGATCATCACGTCAATGCTACCCTGCATGGAAAACCCGAAGACTATGCTTAGAATGAATGATTTCCATAATTTATCTACTTATTTGTTCAATACTCCCATCAAAATTAGAATGATGACAAAGATTTTTATACTGTGAATACGTTTTGATACAGTTACATAATTTTTATTGCTCTCAACTGTTTACAGTTTTTCGGTGTCTATTCGCGTCACTTGAGATATGAAACCCTACAATTTCACCATTATCAATTTTCTAGCATGTATGTACCACAGGGCCCAGCATGGGCTCAAGCAGGGCCGTGGAGAGAAAATCCAGGCCTGGGGGGAAGCGACTTACGGGCCCCAATTTTCTTGTATTATCTGGAAAAATATTACATATATTCGACAAAACCCTTACAAACATCTCATCATTTCACAATTTTTACACATAATAAGTGAAACATTCAAGCACAAAAAAAAATTTTTTTAAAGAAAATCAAAAACGTAAAAATCATGTTATTCGACCTTCTCATTACTGACACAGCAGAAACTGCGCCAAGTGGAGAAAAAGTGCACTGATCTTTTTTGTAAAGTATAAAATTTCCTACCAAAAAGTCCTATATTCATAGTTTATATTTCAAGAATGAGATACGGATGTAGATATGTATTGGAACTATATCAAATTCCGCACGACCGGCCTGATGAGCGATTTCCATCATCGTTGTTGATGAATGGGGAAAATGTTTGATATAGTTTCAAAATCCTGGAAGAATTCATAATGAATCCACAAACTGAAATGAAATCTTTGAGTTGTCAAATCGGAATTTATTGATTCCCTTCATAAATACGGAGCGAGGGGGTGTTTTGATGCTCATAAGAATTTGAAAATAGAGAAGCTACACTGAGAGAAATTTATCATTGGAAAATTATTTGTTTTCCCATCAGACGAGGCATATACCTGATATGAGGTCACAAATTGATGAAGAAAAAAAAACAGTAATTTTTCACACTAAGAAGTTCGAAAACTGAAACCAGTGAGAATTGATGTTGAGAAACAGTAATTTTTGATAACGCAATTCAATGAAAAAAAAGCTCCAATTGGTGAGATTAATATAAATTGAAAACCAGAACATTTTCAAGAATGTTACAAACAATCACGTTCGATGCTGGTAACGATAACATTGTTTTCAGTTAAAATAACGTTCTGAAAAATTACCGGAAAAATTCTCATCAATTTTTACCGTCATATTGAGTATATTCCGCATTTTATGACAAAGATTAGTACTTTCCTGATCAATTTCTTCTCCCAGTTCATGTTTTTCATGGCTTCAAATCATAATTGACGTAAAATAGCTTTGAGTTATCAGGAATAATTTCTTTTATTACAGTAGAACCTCGATTGAACGGGACCGAACTTGCCTCAATCGAGGCTCTCATAGACACGCCTATCGACCAATCAAAAGAATGGTGAGGAATCTCTGTCAGGGCCGTGTCAACTTGTGGGTTCCAAAATCTATATCATTCAGAATGAAAGCTGGAACGTGTTTTCAAAAAGTTTTTTCGACAAATTATACAAAATCTTCAAATAACGTTTTCCATATTTTGAATTAGATAATGGTTTTGAATTAGAAATATTGAGGAATCGTCTTTATTCATTATATCTTTGAATCACAGATGATGAGTATGAATCCAGCTATGTCTTTTAACAATCATTTTCCAGCGAAGAATAATCCTATTACAACATTACAACTCATAATATTATGATTCTCAATTTTTATAAACATATATATTATTAAATATTTTTTCACAATAATCTTAACTACACTTTTCGATGCTTTCAGTCGCAGGTATACCTTTTTGAATCATTTTAAATGTGAAACGACAGGCAATATGTTCAGGAATCCTAGTAGAAATTATTCTATAGATTACCTAGCTAAAACGAAGTTTTTAAAAAAAGTATCACATATTTTTTTGGTAATATTTTTTTATCACAGATGATAAGTATGAATTCAGCTATTTTTTTTCAAAAATCATTTCCCAACGAAAAATAATCCTATTTGAACATCACAACTAATAATATCATGATTCGCACGTATTTAAGAGGAAAATTGCATGTATTTATATTTCAAAACATAACCTAACCTAATATTTACAAACTGATATTGAAACAAATGCAACGTTCTCGATCGTGTGGACTACGGCACTGACCAACACATCACATGACTCCCCTCCCGTACGACACAATGAGTGGAGTAGGGATGAAACTTGCCTCAATCGAGGTTTCCTCAATCGGGGTTCTACTGTAGTGTGAAAGTTGCTGGAAATGGTGTAATTGAGCTGTTAGAAATTCCTGCATGGAGCTTCAATAACATGTGATGGAAACAATTTCTATTTACATGATGGGAAAATTTCTTGAAATTTCAATTACATATGAATTCAGTTGCTAAACTATATTATTATGAGTGATATAATATAACAAAAATTGAAAATTCAATTGAATGTAACTGAATTCTCAATTCAATCACGAAGAATTTCAAATTTCAAGACATTTTCAACAGTGTGTACAGTCAAACACGAAATTTTGGTCATTTGATGCGTACTTTTGCACGTCCATTATGCGTCTTTAGCATAGATACATGGAAAGAAAGACGTTATCAATATCTGAAAAACATTTATTAACATTTAGAAGAATGACTGTCAATTTAGGGAGAAAGAGTAAATTGCTGAAGAACGTTCGTAGTGAGCTCACTTAAAATCCGTAGTTGAAATACTAAATGTTGATAGTTTCATTGTTATTCTTTACAATAAAACGATCAACTTCTGGTGAATTGTTTAGGAATATTCTTCAGTGATACTCTTTTCCCCTTACTTGTTAGTCATTAATTTTTCTAAATATTATAAACCTCTGTCTTCCCGTGTACAAGCGATGAGGGTTGAAACACTTTATTCTCACAAAGGAATAATACAAAGTTCCTTGACTTCAAAATCAAAAATATATACTTCATAATATATCTTTCGTTCCATTTGAGTTGGAAACTGTTTGACAAAAACGGAAGGAGATAAAGTACTTGGGAAAACTCCGGGCCCAGGGTTCATTCACGGTGGAATTGTAAAATGTAACCATTTTGCAGACACTGTAAAAAGTTTCCCATAAATTTTGGGAAAAATCCCATAAAAACAGCAATTTGAATATATATTTTTATATAAAATCTCTCATACGTGTACGGAAATTCGCTCTTCTCATACAAGTATAGGAAATTTCCTTTACATAACATAGGTATGGAAGAATCCCGAATATTTTCTACAGAATACAAATCCTTCTCATCCTCATTCACGCAAAAAAGGGAATGGAAAAATTTACCTTGTAGGATGACAATGCGTCGCTTCAGGTCTTTTAATGGAAATTTTTACAAAATATATTGTAAATACTAGTAATTCTATTTTTGTCTTATAATGTGAATTATTTGATATAAAATTATTGAATACAAATTTCTCCATTTCATTTTTTCCGCGTTGAAATCAAAAAACTTTTTACCACAGCCATATTGACGTTTCAATTCCGATCAATAATTTTTCCCATTGAATGAACAATTGAAAATATTCAATAAAGTTGTAATTTGTCTGAAAAATGAAATTTTTGTCGAATAATATTCCGTGAACGGAGATGAACAAAGTGTATGTGCAAAACCTCCCTGTCTTGACCTTGATATCCATCCTCACACTCGACTTGCACGTTGCGTTGAATGGGAACACGTATTTCTATCGCTACAAACATATTCCGCCGCACGATGGAATCGATTCCACCCCACACCTTCGAATAATTTCTTCCTCGGTTCTATTCCACTCGCTATTGTCAAGAAAATTTTATTTGCAATTTTTTCATTCGTTTCTCTCAGTTCATTGACATTCAAGACATACTTCCATCTCAATTCAACCTTTACTTTGATATTTCCAATATTCCGGCTTCGGAGGACTTATATGAGGTATTAAATATCGCGAATGAGATTTATTTTTGAATTTTATCGCAATACGCTTGGATCACATTCAACGGAGATTGGGTTATGATACAAAGGGAGGGAAAATTTCAATATATCTGGTAACTTTCAGACGCAGGAATACGGCAATCAAATTTAGGATTTACAAATTTACTTATTGAGATGCTATGTCACGAAAGACTTCACCTCATACCTGACATTCAAATTCTTTGACACTTCCGTTAGTGTAAGAATTAGCAATTCATATTCTCATGCCAGAATATTTCGAACCACAATCGAGTAGGAGGGACCAGGGCAAGTCCGCCATCACTTTTGCCTTCACAATTCTTGTTACAAGAAGTGAGGTTGATACTTCAATATGTGTCCATTCTTCCGGAACTTGAACTTGTGCGTTACTGTAAACAGATATTTTGTGCAAATACTGTTTTTTTCAAGTATGGTGAGTGGATTTCCTGATTTGTAAATTGCTGATTTTGCAAATGTACACTCAGAGAAATAATTACTAAAACCAAGGAAATGTATTCTTTAATATTCTTGAGAATACATATTCTTGATTAACAGTTTCAATATATGGTAGGCCCAAAAGAGATTTTCTCGAATAATCTAGAAAATATTACTCCAACTCAAGAATTATATTCTTAGTTTCAGAAAAATTTTCTTGTATCAAAAATACATATTTTCTAAGGAATGGATTCCTCCAAACATGAAAATATGTTGCTGGCGATAATAATTATTTCTCTCAGCGTGCCTAATAGACTTCAGTTCAGTTCAAGATGTTCTATGAGTTTTGTTACGAATACTTACCATTATTAGTGGTAAGAAGAAAATTCCAAACTCTCCCTGGCGGAAAAATTTTGTTGGATTTTGTTCATTTTTGGCAGAGCAATATTTCAATAACATTCAATGGAAATCCTCAAACTTCAACGAATTTCAACGTAAATCAACAAATTTCACTAACAGTTTTTGAATTTTGTGGACAATCGTTGAATTTCACCGAAGTTCTGTTGAATTCAGCTGAATTTTGCTAATTTTCAACGAAAACCGATTGTGCCAAAAGTGATCGAAATTCAACGAAATTTTTCTAGCAAAATTGACAATGAATGTAATTTTTATAAATCCTTGATGCAACGATTCTTATAATTCATTGCATTCCAATCTTTTTGGCTCAACACTCCATTTACATTCTCGAATCAAAATTCAACCATCCAACTTCAAAAGAAATAGATATCGTGGAGGTAATAGGATCAATCATCTCGCAACAGGAAGCATTCTTACTGGAAGAAATTCTCAACTGTCAGTGGTTGAGAATGAAATCTCGTTGTTAGAAATAAAAATTCCACCTCCAAAGAAAATAACTGATGATTCACTGTCTATCTTCAAATTTATCGCTCTTCAAACTTGGTCCCGCATAGAACATTTGAATTTGACCCACATTTGAAAAGGTTATTCACATCCATTTATTTTGTTTTTTTTTCAATATTTTTCTAATTGCAAATAGCTTAGAGTTGCAATGTTCTTCTTTATGTATCCACAGGTCTTGTATTGAGAAAACTCTTCATTTTCAGTTACTGAAAACGACATCGAATCGAAAATTCAAGTTGTCTGAACTAAAATATTGTTTGTTGCCACAAAAATTCCCAATTGAAGGGACTAATATTTAGTTGAGGTAACGGAAATTTTTATTCAAGGTCGTATTTCACTGAATTTACAACTACCCTGAACAATTTTTTCAATATAATCTTTGAGGTGAAGAGATAAATTGATTACTCCTTTGCGATGCAATCAATAGTATAATACGCATCTAATGTCGATGGTGATGAATTATTAATGTATATCACCAATAACGTTATTCAATCATTCAATTCACAGTGCATGCGTCACAGTTGGAGAGTATTTTCTTCCGAGAGTACATTTTTTCGGTGTATTTCGATGATTCTTCTGTTCCAAATAGAAATCAGATCCGCGTTTGAAGAGCATATTATTATTTTTCTGGATAATTCTTATAATCTGAACTCAGATTTCTACATGGAAATTCATGGTATTGTTATGGCGTCAATTTGAAATGGAACATTTTAATGTCCCACACAGTATCCCAGTCCCACAAGAATTCATGAAGAACTCTTATTCAACTGATTTTTTTCTTTATGAATTTTCAAAGGATTCCTCTGCGACTGTGATGCTGTAGAGGGTGTCCTGTTCTTACACTGTGTGCTATACGGGAAGCAATTTTGATTATTTGTATAATATACGATGTTGCTGACGTTTGAATCGTTTATGGGAACAAAACGGAAATCCATACTCACAAAATCAGATGAATAATTGTTATTCAACTTTTCGGAACTTAGAACATCACTCAAACCAAGTACTGCGAAATTTTGGGTCTTCAACAGTTGAGTATTTCGTTATTCCATTACGAATTTGTTTCAATAAACGATTCAAACTTCAGCAACATAATATATATAGGAATGGCCATATGTATTCCAAAAGAGTAGAGTTTCACTCTTCAGGTAGCCAGAAAGGAACCTATTTTCCCGTTCGAGAGGAATTTTCACTCTTCCGTGTTTAGATGAGAGTATCTCATAGATTTTATCAAATTTACTAAGTCAAAATATTTGGTTGATATATGCCCAACTGACATTCTTTGTTGGCAATACTATCAGTTCAGTCTCCCAAAAAATTCTACTACATAAATCACTTTTAGTTCAGGGAATCGAATGTGATTTGGTAGGATCGCATCATTTGCTCAACGCATCCAAATTTTGATGAGACCTACTAAATTTTCAATTATGTCGACAAACCATTCTGTTCGGTATACCAATAAAAATAATAAAATGTTTCGATTGGTACAACAAAACAGTTTTCTCAATGTATAATTCTTGCTATCCCCATTTGAATCATACATTTCTCTCTGTGTGAACCACTGAGATGAGTAATTATAATTGATCAATAAGTAATAATGTTGAATCATGCGAATAAATATTCGGTTCTTAATAAGTTTGAATGAAAATCTTGCTTTCTATCAAGAGCTTGATAAATGTGGGCTTGTGTTTGTATATATCCAACGTGAACGTATATTTCTTTGAATATTATACCACACAGGACTCCTAACTCCATATTTTGATATCGCGTGAATAAAGCTCATTAGATATTTCATAATTTTCATCAAATCGTACAAATATCTGAATTCTCATCATAAGTTTGGTCACATATTCCCCCATATTCGTGTGCAATGAACATAAACGTTCACTGTTTATGATATCGCACTGTAAACCACAAGAGATTTCGCGTGTTTCGTTCAATCGTGATGGCCGCAATCGGATAACGTTCACTGTCACTTATAAGTAAACTCGTTGAATGATTCACGTAAGATTCTCCAATAAAAATTGATGTTCAAAATACCCATGCAGGTATCAACAAGACTGAAAAAAATCCAAACTTGTCCCAGGATTGGCACATGTATCAGGACCAAATCTCCATTGAGAATAATTGGACCAATATTGGTCCATTATTGTCCCGCTCTTCCCAATAGATACATGTCAGTGGTATTTTTGTTCATATGCTTGGAATGGCTATTGTACTTGGTGCAAGTTTAGCACAAGCATTCGTTGAGAACAATGACGCCGATGTTATCCACATAAGTGGCACAATGTTTTTAATCAGTGCCCGAATTCCAAGTTCATAATGGCTCAAGACTTGCATAACCATCGGGTCCAAAACTTGCCCAATTTTCTCCTCATGATTAGCCTCTCATCCTAGTTTCATACAATGAGATAGATATAATTGTTTCGAATGAAAATGAAACTTGACCCAATAGGCTACTTGGAAATGTGATCATACACAAAAATCAATCGATCTTGAAGAACTCTCTACACTGTAAAAAATGATTGTGGAATTTTCCCCCCAAAAACGGTGGCAGCAAAGTTCCTCCATAGATGGAGAATTTTTCACCATAATTTGGTGGACTTCCCCTCCCTTTGTAGAGGATTCAACAACCAAAAGACAAAATAATTCCTCGAAGTGGTGGAAAAGTTCCTCAGTTTTGATGGAAAAACAATTCCCCCACGATAAGGGGACGAAATCCACCAACAGTGTGAAGGAAAACTCCGCACATTTTTCACAGTGTAGCGGATCTCAAGATTCATGCAGGTATTGAGAAGACTGGAAAAAAACCCCAGCTTGTGCCAGTCTCCATGTGCCAGATTCATGTACGTTTGTCTGAGGGAGAAAGTTGAGCTAAAATATGGATCAAATTAATCTTCTCATTAATCTCTGTGACGAATGAAGCATTGGATGGTGCTTGGCAAATCATTTGGATCACGCTTGTCCTGATCTTAACATTCCCAAGCCTGGGACAAGTTTGGTAAATTATTCAAGACAAGTTTCGGCAGGTCTTGTGCAGACTTGGTCCATGATCTTTCAATAATTCCTAAATATACAATTCAAAAAAGCAATATTATGATGCTGGAGATGGATTTCAGAGTTGAAAACATAGTTGATATGTTACACGTTTGACTCCCAAAATCGGATCAACGTTCAAATTATCAACAAACAGTGAATGCATAGTATTATTCCAACTATTAATTCATCCATCAATGGATGAACTTAAGGGGAGGTTCTAGTCAAAAGGACCGAAAATTAACGTCATTTCATGATTTTTTTTAGGCTATTGCCAATGTTTTTTTGAAAAATTCTTTATTGTTACTCAAAGGTCTATGTTTTGAGATATGAATCATATTTTTTTTGCCAAAAAAAAAAAAATTAAATGGTGGCGCCAGTCCTCATTCAATAAAGCCGTGCGCGACGAGTACCAATGTGCGCGGAACACTCTACAGCCCTGCCAAATGATCTGAAACAAAGAAACCAAAAATATTCTCAAAATAGATGAAATTTGGGGGGCCATATGAATTTCCGATTTTTGAAAAACCCTTTTAAAGAAAAATGACAGCCGTTTACAGAAAAAAACCTTTTTTCACCGTTTTTTTTTTGCTTTGCTTCAACTTTAAAAAAAAATCAGAAAGAATTTTAAAAAAAACGCCTTCATATGGCCCCCCAAATTGAATAAGCTTCAATTTGAGCCATCAAACATCAAAATCGGTCGAGTCGTTGAAGCTGAATCGTGTACCGCGCGCAAAAAAAAGTTGTTTTGAGAAAAACGCGTCTGAAGTTTCAGGAAGGAAAAAACCATGAGTAATTTTTGTTTTTCGACACTTACATCTAATCAGCTATCCCAGCACCATACAAGGTCCCTTCTTCATCTTCAAAGAGAAGGTAAATACACCGCTTTGGCGGTGAAAACTGCGCCTCTCTCGAAGCCGCTCCGAGCACGTGTTCATCGCTGTTTTTCGGCCGACGCATTCTCTCATCTAAAACGCTATAACTCTTAAAATAAATTATATAGGGGAATATCCTTTTGGCTACACATTCTCAAGACCCCAAGGATGGAAATGAAGCAAAAAAAAAAGATTTTTTTTCCAATTTTGACCAGAACCTCCCCTTAATTGTCAATCATAGATGGTCAATCATATGTTTAAGATCAATTTTTACATCTCAAGATACCTCGAAATGTTGCGTGATATATCATTGAATAATTTTCAAGACTGTTCGTTAGGACCTTGTGAGATTATTGAGAATAAAGAATCCTTCTCTTGACACCCTAGTTGATTGGAGAAGCCTAGAATGGATGAAAATGAGTTTCTTCACTCAAAACAATTTTTCTTCTCCGCATTCATTCGAGAGCGGATATATAATGTCCTTGAAATTTTTGAGAAAAATTAAATCCATATGCGGATCAATTATTGATGCTCTAATTCGTATCATACTGTACTATATAAAATTGGAATCACTATGTAATGTTAAGATTGTGAAAGCGTATGACTTGAAACTCGTACAAGTTGGTCATTGTCAGTATGCATCGCTCCGCTTTAGTTCATAGAGAAACTTTCTGTCATTATTCACTGCCTCGCTTAGGATACCTTCATGTGGTTTTGAATAGATCAAATCAATCCTGCGCAGGCCATTTGGATTCAGCCTATGCTCGTTTGATAATAAGGAATAATTGTTCTTCAATAATTGTTTCTCGAGCTGAATTCAATACCATTGGAATGCAAAACGATGAGTCTTCGAGTGTGATTTTTTTCACCTTTCTTGAGTCGTGAGTTTTTCAACATCTGTTCTGTGCTCACTAAAGTAACCAAGTTGTCACACAGATAAATTGGATTTCAATCCATCACGAATTCAGTATTGAGAGAAGGTTACGTCGATACTGGGCCAGTATTGTCTCTTTCATGGCATGGTTGATACTACCAACGAGTGGTCTGATTTCTCTACAATCTGGGTATTCTCCAAACATTATTGACTCGATATCGGCCGAAGAATCTCTGTTCCCACAAGGCAGCACAGTTTGAAATTCCTTCAAGGGATTATATACAGTTGAGATGTGCAAGAAAACCGATTTTTCGAAAATTTGTCCTAAAAAGAGAGTGAAATTGATCAATGTAAAAATTTGTACACATATTGAGATAACTTCTGACTGTATTTCAACATTTTTCATTCGTGGGAATCATAATTTTGAGAGCTGTTATAGCTGATTGCAAGGAGCTCTTTCTAAAAAAAAGCGCTTTGCGGTGACCACGATATCTCGAGACTGAATCTTTTGAAATGAAAAAAAAACAAACTAGTAATTAATCAAAGGAATAAGCAAAATAAAATTTCTTGCCAAAATGGCGGCTCTTGAAAAAAATCGATTTTCCACAAAAATTTTGGCCTTGTTCATAAAAAAAATATTCATCGGTGAGGAGGAACCTTCGATTAATTACTGAAAAATATAGTTAACAAGCTTGTGTTGAAATTTTGAAAACACAGGTTGGAGAAAAACGCATTCAAAATGTTGAAAGCACTTGACAAAGAGTAAATAAATTTTACAAATATGCGTGTAACTTGGACAATTATCGCCGAATTGACTTGAAATTTTCTGTGTGTATACTTAAATGTATGTATATTACGAAAATGGAATACAAAAAAATTGATTTTTTGAAAATTTCAACTGTATATAACCCCTTGGAAAGCGCTTGCCATTCATCAATCCAGAATTGTAGATGTACGGGAGGCTAGAAAATTTTGCCGAATTAGCAAATATCTTCTTAAAATAGCAATATTCTTGCTGCAACAGCAACCATTTTGCTAATTTAGCAGAGCAGATTCTTCGAAATCGCTTTTTCAGCAAGAATTTTTCTCCGCGTGCATTGGAATTATCATATCTACTGAATTTATCATTCAAATATCTAGTTATCTTGCGGAACTATACAAAAATATTCGCTCCCAAGTAAATTTCCACTTTGTCTGCACTCAAAAGCAGGACGGGAACAAAGTTGTAAAAACTTCAGCAACATCCAAACGCTATACCCTTCGATAAGAATTCACAAACTCGTGCAAAATCTGTGTCGAAAATGCGTGGAAACGAATCAAAGACGGTTATTGTGTATACTCCAACAAACGTTTTCGGAAAACCTTCACTCGCGGATGATAATAATTCCATTCTCCGTTCTGCGAATCGTACACTTCGACCAGCAGTTTCTCGAATATTTTCTTCAACGTATATCTCCACGGATATTTTATTGAGCGTCGTGCGTATTGGATTCGTTTTCGACAAAGAACTATCATCTCACTCGTTCTCAGCGTAGACATATCGTCGTCTTTTTAAAGAACGAATTCTTGAAACGCTTCTTTTGTACTCATACATCTACAAACGAACTTGTTCATACAGCAAAGCCGTTGAAGTTCGGTGTCTGTCTGTCTTGTGCATTGCGAAAATGAAATAAGAGAAATCAATTTTTTGAAAATTTCAACTGTATATAACCCTTTGATAAAAACAGCTGTTCTAGCCGAAGTGTGGCAAATATAACTTCGCCAGTACCGAACCATCCACCAACTGTGACAATTTTCACAAGGGATATCATGCACTGGAAGAATTTAATTTGAAAAATTACCGTGGAATTCCAGTGATCGAGGGACACAGTAGGAATTTTTGGAAACATTACTGTGCATTTTTTCAAATTTTTGTTTTTGCTCAGTAATTTTTTGAAGAATTTTCATCCCCTTAATCACTGGAATTTCGCGGTAATTTTTACAACAAAATTCTTTTAGTGTAGAACTGGAATACATGAGATGCGATAACAAACTGATCACTAACAATCATTGTTCGGAACAGTACCATGAAATCTGTCATGATAGGATACAGAATGACTATTTTGCATATCGATCATTCTATTTATCTAGAATATATTTCGTTTGCTGTCAGAAAAATAATCTTCAGCTGCGCAAATCTATCAATGCGATAGCGAGACAATCGAGTGACCAACATAGAACGTTCTTTTTTTTCCTGTACACGAGCGTATTGATGCTGAAAAAGGTAGACAAATTTTTGTCGGGTGCAAAATCGAATGCGGGTCATGTGAGTCCTGTCTCGTACATTCTAAATTTACATCACTTGATCGGCTCTTCCAAGTTGTACAGAGCCACAATTCTTGAATTCACATCCATCATTATAATCCCTCCAATTTTTCAAATGTTCCATATCAACGAGACGTGTTTTGGATTCCAATCAATACAACTTTGTATCACGCTCATGTTTAGTGAATTTTCCCTTGCCACATTGATTTATTTCTGCTGAGGATTGAGTTTACTTCCAAGTCAAATAGTTTCATTGTTAGAATTATTTGTATTGAATTTCATGTATCATTCAGGGGAGATTTTTCGAATACATTTGTACATCCAACTTTTTGTATCTGAATACAGTATTAACGCACTGATTCCTGACACGTACGGAACTCTACTCGACGGTTATATTGATAAGTTCGTGAGAATGTTCATCATCATCATGAATTGAATTTATGAACATTTTTTAATTTTAGGAATTTCGAATGTTTGAATTACATGAATATAACAATATCATGCATATTTCATTGTAGTATCGATATCTCAGCATGTATGGAGAATGATCCTCTTGTAATATAACCCAAGGATGCCTCTCACTTTGCCCATTTCCGCCCAAGACTAGGTTGAAGTTATTCCAATACTTATATACACTCAATTTCTCTCTCGTGCGTACCGTCTGCTTTTCAATTGGAGATCATTCCAACTATAAGTTACGAACTCTGATATGAAAAGTCGACTTTTCTTCTTTCTTTTATCTCAATCATCGTTTTGGAACTCCTGAAATGAGAAAATGATTTCCAAGTTTGTGGTTGCGGTATTAGGATTCAAAAATACCAGGGAGTGGATACAATTTCTGACGCGCCATATACTCGTTCAAAGTAACCCAAGATATCCCAGTTGAAATAAAAAACTCGGCAATTTCGTCTGTTGCAAACAATCATTGATTCACTTCAAATACGCGAAATTTTCTCCTGTAACATATCGAAAAATTCTTAGTCAAAGTTGAGTATCTATTCGATCTTCTTTCACATGTCGATGTTTTATAGGAATGAGTGTCAATTATAAAATGAGAATTTTTCATCGATGAATGAAGAGTCCAATTTATAAAATATACATTCAACGTCATATATCATTCACCAGGATGATATTATTTGACTGCTGATTGGATTTTGAATAAAGCACTGGTAGCATATAATCCCGAGGCAAGTCTACTCCCTTTTTCATTATGAGATACGAAAAACGAAATTGTGTAGAAGCGAATTTCCATGCAGTATCATATGATATACACGCGCGACAAACATCAAAATACATTGCAGTTTAATTGAAGGAAAGTGATAAATTTTACAGGTCATTTGAAGCTATAATTCCAAGTTCCGGCGGCTGATATAAATTACTTGTATACATCGGTATTTACATTTCAGTTGAAATATTCTGTTGAATTCAACGAATTTAAAGAATTCGTGTTATGCATGTAATTACCAAATGTAACAGAAAAGAATGATTGTAAAAATGTTTTCATGTATTTTATGATAAACTCATGAGAAAATGCATCGTATTTTGTGATGTACTGGAATGTATTCGATTATTTCGATACTGCAGTCTGAAGGAATTCATTGAATGCAAGATGCTGTATCAGTGCTCATAACCATCACGGTAGAAATGAATATGTACATGAATGAGATAATAAATGAATGTACATATCGTATTAAACTGCATAGAACATTCATAGAACATTTTTATGTTCGTGTATCTGTTCCGTACATCTGGTACTACACACCATACCCAGTGCACAGAAACAATTTCGTGATGAAAACCCACAAATTTCGTGTTATGATTATGGAATATGTTCAAGTGAAACAAAATCTCGTTCATTTCTTCATCGAATACCCTTTGGTACTTCACAAAATCAAAAGCCTAATACAATACGTGTCATAAATTTCACATAGATAATGTACAATACGTACCATATCATATGATTTCATGTACATTAGTACATTAATTCATTTAAAACATGCCAACCGAATTTTCGTTTTGTTCTTTGATGTCAGTGATAAAGTGAGATCGAATTATACACACTGTGGAAAAAATGTATGTTATACATCAGTGGAACAATTAGAGCATAAAAGCATGGACTCGATACGACAGAAAATTTTGTGTCCGCGCGTAGTGGAAATTAATTATGAAAATTAATTTCTCGGTCCTTACGGTATCGGAAAATTCTGACGCTCTCGACGTTTTAATCTTTAATAATAACGATTCTGAAACTAAACATGTGCAAATATGGTGTTCGTATGATGATGAGAGTCATCCAAGAGTATTATTCAAACATAGAATGTATAGTGATGATATTAAATTCAAATTTACGTCATCATGAATAGAAGAGGGGTTTTGTTTAAATATAAACAAGTAATTAGCAGAGTCCGATAATGGTCAGTAACAAATTCCAATGAGAATTGAATTGCACTCAATTCTCATCAATTTTTTCAATAATATTTAGAAATCCAGAGGTTTAATTGAACCACATGAAAAGACCGGGTCTATTAATATTTAGGAAAATGACCATCAATTTAGGAAAAAACGAGAATTACTGAAAAATATTCGTAGTGAGTCTAATAAAAATTCGTAGTCGATGTATTAACAATTGATAGTTTCATTATAAAAAATACCAATGAACCTACACTGTTGGGAAAATCTGTCTTAAACTTAACAATAATATTATGAAGTTTTTTACATAAATATTTTATTAAATTTCATACGAAATTTTGTATGAAATTTCGTATGGAATTTGATAAAATGTTCATGTAAAAAACTTCATAATAGTATTGTTAAGTTTAAGGCAGATTTTTCTAACAGTGTATCAACTGTTAATATTTTAACTACGAATTTTTGGTAGACTCACTACGAATATTTTTCACCAATCCTCTTTTTCCCTAAATTGACAGTCAGGTTTTTAAACGTTGACAAATTCTTTCTAAATATCGATAGATATGGTCTTTCCGTGCAGCTGAAGTTTAATGAGAAAATTCCAACCCTGATAACTGTAGCTGAATTTTTTCCTCTCAGGATAAGTGAATTCTCTTATGACAAAATGGGAATAGAAAATTCGAATTTGATTCCAATTTCACTATTTTACGAAGATTTTGTACAAGGAAAATTAATATATGTTTGTGGTGATTTTGAACGCAGGAAAAGATTACAAGCAAAATTACACAAGGTTTTGAAGACCATGGAGGATTGGAGAAGGAATGAACAACACATTGCAGAGCTAGCTAGACCTAAAAAGATCCACAGACCTAAACCAAAAGTAAGTATTAACTATAGAAAGAGAGATGATAAATTATAAAATAAATCAGACTGGAAATCAAATTGACAAATTAGGGGTAACAATTGCAATGATCAGACATAATTTCCCTAATCGAATAAAATCAAACCATTTTCATGCATATTTTTATTTCTGATCTTCCAAATTCATTATGTAAACTTATTCAGCTACTCGAGAAAATACCAGCACCGGAACATTAGTTACATCCACACTACGAATTTATTATACATAATATGAATGAAATACAGAATTTCAGATGTCGATTAATATCGAAGATATTATCGATTCATCTGGGTTTATCTGGTTACTCACGATTCCAATATGTTTCAATTGATCCAAATAAAAGTAGATTTTGAATGGATTTCACAGCTCGTGATATTGACGAATAAATAACAATCGTGTTGGGAGGATTGAACACACACTGAGCGAAAAATCAGCTTATTCCTAAGAACATATTTCCTTGGTCTGAGAATATACATTTTTTTCTTATCTGAAAAAGATAAGTACTTGAGGTGAAAAAATTTCCTCCGTATCGCGTTGTATAGCTTCAAACTGAGTAAATGTTCTCTTCGTTTGAAGGAAGCTTTCTTGATTCAAGAGAATATCGGATTGGACTCGGTCAATCCAATATTTTCTTTGTTCAAGATTTTCTTTCCCTCATTGCAGTAGAATGGTACCAACTCAAGAAGAAAACCGAAGAAAATATCTCCAATCGCTGTACGAATAAAGATATGTTGTATACATTTGACTGGAATGCGGATTTTTTACTAATGATACTGTCCCTCTACTTAGCATATCTTATACAATATATTTCAAAGATGATTACGATGTTATATTTGAAAAGTAAGCTATTTGTAATTGCATATGAGGATAAAAATCATGGAACCCCCCCCCCCCCATCAACCCCACTACTAGTACGAACCAATGAGTTAAAATCGAATACATTGTAGCAGTACCGTGCGATGCAAAATGATTTTGCGTGGTACGTGCAGGTTCTCTGAGATCAATGTTGATTTCTAACACCTTCGATCCGAAGACGCCACAGACTTGTCACTTCCGAAGATATTTTTCCGGCCGCCAGCTTGTTTTGAAGTGTGAGCAAGCAAAATTCTTTTTCTCAATTCCTAATCCTTTCAGGACTTTGAATTTTTAATAAAATTTGAGTCCAATTGTATTTAAAAATTGTTATTTCTTCATATCTTTATAATATTACATCCATTTATGCGAAACAATATCTTTCACCGGAGCTCTGCTCTCTATCGTGTGAGGATATCGAATGACTCTCTGCGTTCAGAAGCCTCCTTTTATAGCATGACCAGTCTTACTCGATATTCCCATAATCTAAGAATTCTCTTTTGAAATGATCATATAAGCATAAAATCTTAATTTCCTATAATTATCCATTTTTCGGATCATCAATATTAATGTATCAACGAATTTCTTCAATTATATTTCTGAATTGTCAGTAATCCTAATTATTTTACTCAGAATATTACCTTTAGTAATTTATTTCACTCTTATTCGTGAAAAAATTCTTTATAATGATTTCTATCACCAACACTGTCCGTGCACAACATACAAAAAGCTGATTGTAATGAGAAAACAACATCCAGCCCATTGGAAAACTGTAAAAAAATTCCTTCCGAAAATTCAGAAAATGTGACTGCAATTTTTTCTGAATTCACAGATAAATTGTTCTGATTTTGAAGAAATTTCAAATAAATTTCGAGAAGTGTTATGAAACCTCAGTTGATTTTCTCAAGTTTCAGCAAAGTTTCCCTGACAATTCAGGAAAAAGTGGCTGTAAAAAATTACAGTCACATTCCCTGAATTTTCAGAAGGAATTTTTTTACAGTATGAAGGTATTATAGATACATGGAGAAAGAAGACGTCCTAAATATTACTACATTTTGTACTAAAGCAGCAGCATAAGTGACATAGTATAATTTTTACAACACAGCGTAGTAAAAATCAATGCTTTGTGATGTAAAGTTGTGCAAAATTAAGGGCCATGGAGCATTAGAAAACGGGCGAAATTTTGCTACGTAGTTTTTAAATAACTAAGCAATAATTACAAATTTCAAATATATAGCAATCAAGTGCAATACTAGGATTTGACTCTGAATATAAATCCAAAGCCCAAAACTTATTCCCAAACATGAAAAAAACAAGTTACAGAAATTATTGGCATTTGTAGGTTCATATATTTATAATCGTTTGCATGATTTTGAGGAATCATTTCCAGATGCAATTTCATATTCAAAGCTCAATTTTAGCAATGTAATCTATCACCGTGGATTTGAAACTTGTATTTATTGCTTAGTCGATCAAGGAGTACGTAGCAAAATTTTGCCCATTCCTTGAAGGACTCCATGGTCCTTAAACGATCTTCTGAATTTTCAAGCAGTCATTCTTACTACACTGTGTTGTAAAAATTATACTATGTCATTTATGCCGCCACTTTAGTACAAAATGTAGTAATATTTGAAACCACATTTCTTTCCGTGTAATGACGAGTGAATGTACTTTGTTCGAATAAAACATGATAAACAGATTTTGTGGACATTTTGTATTGAATTGATCAATAAGCATTACATGCATAGTTATATACCCATATCAACGTACTTACGGAATTCGTTTGAGTGACATGAAATTTGCGGCTGCAATGTTCTAACACCAACAAAATCAGTAGTGAGGAGAAGGGAGGGAATGAAAATTTTTGTTGAAGTGAAAATATTCGATCGGAAATTGATAACAAACGACGAACATCATACTGTCTATTCATAAAACACATCCCAAGTGCGTATTAACGGCGGGCCTAATCTAAGCCCAGAGTGGGTGCCCATGCTGCCCAACGTGGGGCTGAGCCGGGCAGACAAATGGGGCCAACCCTGAGATGATAACATCGTTCCCAGCCTGGCTGTATTGCTATGGCCGAGGATTGATAACACCATGGGCCCAGCATGAATCCAGACTAGGCAATCAATACTGCCCTTTCCTTTTTTTTTAAATTGGCAAATTGCTTTGAATTCTACCCCAGCGGGCATGAATTCCAGCCCCAATCTTGGCCTAACGCTGGTCCAAATGAGAGTTAAATTCAAATGTACCCACAGTGAGATTCATCATTTTCATTTTCTACCAACCATAATTGTATGGGAAAGCACAACAGGGCCAAGATTGAGCCAACATGGGCCCCATCGTCATTCCCCAATACTGGGTTAAAGAGGATGGACCCAGCCTAAGGCCCATTGTTATTATAGCCAATACACGCTTGGGATCATCAAACCCGAGAGGTTTATTAGCTCACATATCTGGAGTCGCGAATCATTCTATTTAACAACAATTCGGCCATGGTCGACTTTTTCTCTTCATATATTTGACCTACATGAGTTCACGTCTGACCGTATTCTACTGATTCCTGTGTGCTAACTCTGCTGATAAATGAATATGAATCATACACGTGCATATGTCACGATTTGAGATAAATATTGACTTGTTTCAACGTTGAATAGTCAGAATCGATCCAATATTCAGCTACAATTGGACACACGTGTTTTGTTTGTGGAACAAGTATTTCAATCATTTCAAGTATCTCAAATCATTTCAATGACTCTGTTTGAATGAAATCGCTGAAATATTGAGAGAAAAAAATCAGATTATTCAATCATTGATCTTCAGCTAAGTTGGAATATTGAATAAAATGATTTGAGAATCGATGAAAAGAAACATGAGTATCTGTTGAATTCCATCATTAGGGCGTTAGTAATATCGAATGTATGAAGAACACTCGATCGTTGCGTTGTGTATTACTTCCTGACTTTCACTTTGCAAAAAGAAGGAAGGAAAAACTGAAATACTCTGAAAACAAGGAAACAATTCTCGAGTGACTCTTCTCATCCCATCGATTGGGAGAATGATATTTCATCGGATCATGGTAGAATCAAACCTCAATGCTTCACACAAATTCACAATCTTGACATATATATATCATATGTATACATCTTCATACAAAACGTTTCTGTATTCGCATTGAAATTATATTATTTGAACCATCATCATTAATGGAATTGAGACGATGAGGTTACAAAACAAAACAATTCCCAACAAATATAAATGTCTTGAAGATACATCTGAGATATTTTTATGAACATATCTTCGATATCTGTTATTAACGGCCATGGAGCTCTAAAAAAAAGGGGCAAAACTTTGCTACATACTTTTCCAACAACTAAGCGATGAATGAAATTTTTTAATATTCAATGATGGAGTATATTGCCAAGGTTTGACTTTGAATATAGGTTGCAACTCCAGAGTGATATCTGAACATGAAAGAAAATAATTTGTGGAGATTATTGATATTTGTAGGTTATTAGGTATGTTTATAATTTTCCGCATAAATTTCAGGAATCTTTTCCAGATTCAACCAAATATTCAAAGTCTAATTTTGGCAATGTGTTCCATTACTGCATATTGAAGATCTTTATTGAATGCTTAGTCGTTGGAAAAGTACGTAGCAAAATTTAGCTCATTTTTCTGAAGCTCCATGGACCTTAAGATATCTCAAAGATCACTTCGAGAAATGGTATTAAGATGTAGGGATTGCGGTTATTGAGATCATACCCAGTCTAGGGACTCGCATATAAATTAGCATGTTCGATTACAATTCCATCCAAATGACTTCAGTAATTGTTAAATTCCTATTGTAGAAACAAGGGATAATTAGCAAACCTATACATATCGAGAGTTTAATTACGTTGCTTTATAAGGCGCGATAAGAAAATCGCGTCCCTTATTTTCATCTTCCGTACACAAGACGGTGAGGATGTGGAACGACCAATCCAAAAAGTGTTCTAAACAAGTGTATAATTTGAAATTTATTGATTTCCTATTAAATTGAGAAAGAAAAGGGAAAACTGAAAAAAGCATGCACTAATGAAAACTTATCAATGAGAAAACAACCTGAAAAATCGATAGAAAAGTAATGGTATCGACACTTCAGTCGTTGAATTGTCAGATACAGTCTTCGTGAAAAACTATTCAGTAGTATTTTATGAAATTGACACATATACTTTATCCAACAACTTTTTGAAATCTATATCTCTTCACAGAAATCTCGCAAGAAGTGGCGACCGGTGGATGATAATAGAATAGAATCATTAGCTCAACCCAAAATCAGAGAAGTGGACTCTCGGAGTGGTTTCAGGGTTTCACCGGATGCATTGAATTATGAAGCAAGTGAACACATAAATAGTCTAGCGATACCTAAGAAACGGGAAATCATACCACCACGACCTTTGGGAAAAGTTTCACCTTCTGCTAAAAAGGCAGTCGGTAAGTTTATAATAATCAATTCTCATTATGCGTTGTCCCTGAATTCTCTAAAAATGTATAATGCGATTGTTCTTTCCCCATGAAACGATAATAGCATCATCTCAAATGTTACCATATTTCATTTTTTGAATAGAATTGGATGAACTACGACAACCAATTCGGTTCTTCAGTGGTGAGATCAATTAACTTTTCGCGAATCCTCCCTGTTATTTGTATACGTCAATCAATATTGACATACACGGGGAAGAACAATTTTTTATGACAGGGAGATCTAAGTTTTCTGGGTCCCTTTTGCCGGAGCGACAAATTGTTTGCTGTGACAGCGATCTGTTGCTATTGTAACAATCTGCAATTCAGTTAGCTGTGATAGCAAATAGGTCCACAGAAATTCACCAATTCGCTGCATCAGCAAATCTTGTTTCTCCGTGTAACTACACGCTTCACACATTCTGAGTGTATCGAAACAAAACACTTGAGTTTGCAGCGTACCAAGAATATGTAATCCTCTTACCGTCAGATGTTTGCTACACGAGAACATTACTTGTTCATAGTTCATTTTCCATCCCCACACTAAGAGAAAGGGTCTATTCAAATATTCGACAGCTGGAAAATTGAGGCACTGTGAATAAAAATTTAGTTGTACCAGCTAAATTTTATTTCCCATAACTGAATTCTTTATTCCCATTGAATAAACCATTTCATTCATATTTCAGACAGCTATGTAGACTTTTATTTACCCCAACCAGAGTCTAGCTAGCGTGAATAAAAATCTCACTGTGACAATAACTGATATTTAGTTGTCCCAACTAGATACATTTCTCTCAGTGCAGCTGATATATGTTATTTATAAAGATATCATCCAACATTACAGTGCACTTTTGACAATTTCAAATAGCAATAAGAATCTCTGCGACTCATTTATTGAGGTGTTTCATTTTTGGGCGAGATTTTTGTTTCCTTTGTCCTACCTGAGAATTTGATATTTTCTAGAGGAAAAGAAATTCCCAGTGAATAAGAGGCTTAGCTCATCCAAACATTCAGTTCCCCATTTAAATAAAACAAGAAACTCATTAACTTTGATTTCAACTCGGTTTTTCGGTGTTGAACAAATTTTTTCCGAGTGAATGAATATGATTGGCTTGTAGAGCATCAAGTTTATTACAAAGAAGTTTCAATGAAATAAAGCTGTACGATCAATAGTTTTGGGATTGAACTTTCATAAAAATCAACATCAGAACTCTTATAATTTTGTATTTATTGATCTCATTTGCGGAATTAACTTATGATACACTTCAGAAGGGCTCTCAAATTTATAATCTCAGGAATTACTCATTCAAATACAATAATTGGATGTAAATTTCAATAAATACAAGATCATTGGGGCTTTTATGCGAATTTTCTAAAACTATTGGTCCTACAGTTCTACCTCATGGGAACCTTTTTGTAGCAAATTTTATGTCTTACAAGCCCATCATATTCATTCACTCGAAACAATTTTTTGAACACCATAAAATCGAATTGAAACCAAAGGTTACCAGTTTCCTGTGTTATTCAAATGAGGAATCGAATTCTTGAATGAGCTAAGCCTCTAATTCATTCAGAATATTTTTTTCTGCGAGAATATTTTTTATTCGCCATAAAATATCAAATTTTCAGGTAGGACAGAGAGAGAAAAAGAATCGCCCGAAAACACCCTATTATTTATATAACATATTCTTATTCAAAGAATTTCCATACATTTATGGTGAAATCACCAAATATATGTGTAAATCGAAGGCACCAATAGAAATCTTCTCTCCTTATAAAACGCAACTGTGAATTCAGACTTCAGATATCTCACAAAAAAGTATCAGTCCGTCGTGGATTCTTTTATTCATCATACCATTCTTCTATTCCACGATTTCACCTCATTCTATGCGACTTTCTCTTCTTTTCGCACGTTTGAACTACGTTTCTCTTTGACATTTGTCATTCTCTTCCTCTTCCAGTATTTCTCATTTCACGATCTCGTCCATTGGTTTCCTATTTCATTTCCCTCCTTGCTTTCGTTATTCTACCACCTCAAAAATGTTTTCTACGTCATTTTTCTCCATTAACACCTCAACAAATCTATCATTGATAATGATATATTCCTTCTGTGTGGCTCCGCTTATGCTTTATTTTTGACCATTTGTCAATTACATTGACTCAAATCAGGTGTTTCCTCATTTTTTTTCACAGTGAAGTATGTACATGATTCCTTCTGTGATGCGTACCCTGTTGATTTTTGTCCCATATCATACACTCATTCACAAACGTAATCAGAGGAAACTTCGTACATTCGAAATTCATTTCATTCAACCGATGAATCGCATATTCTCACCCGAAGAGAACACTAAGCTTCAATCAACGTTCCATTTATGTGTCTTGAAAGCATTCCGAGGTGGACATTTCAACGTTCGTAGGATCTTTGTCAAAAGTTGATGAACCTAAAAATTAGTTTTTATGAATCTTCGGCTCGATTTGTCTTTGAAAAATAAACATTAGATTCAAACACTCAGAGTACTTCGAACCCAAACCTTTGGATTAACAATTGGAAACATTTTGAATCAATTTTTTTGGGATCATGATTTAAAAAAATGTTATTCAAATGTTTCATATTCACGAACAATCCAAATAGAATCTCTTGAGCATAATATCGATCCATTGATATTGGATTTTCGAATGGAGCGATTCAAACTTCAAACTGCACCTGAAATATTCAATCTTTTGATGAATTCGTCAAATGATCAGATATATCCAGAAATTTACTGTTTCAATCTACAATCAATTTGTCATGTTCTTGCAGAAATGTGGTTTATCTCTCGTAGGGAAGTCAATTTCTACAATTAACTGTTTCCAAAGCATTGAATATTCCAGCAGTATGTGTGAATCATTCCCATACAAATATTTACGTACCGTTAGTAGATATAATATTCATTGGTTCGATAATTGGATAATAAGATAAACTGTAACTGTTTTTTATAATGATTTATATCGAAAGAGACTGGTCGTTTCTTGTACGATTGTTGTACAATGTCATTGGAATGAATTAATATCACAATTACAAAGGGATATTTTTTCAAGCTACATACATGAAGCTTTTTGATCCTTCCAAATCCGTACGCATGAAGCAAAATCAGCTCTTATTAATACGCTCGCATTGATAGAGTAAGGTGTATCTCTCACAGACGGTGATAATTATGTCATTTTCACAAACACACCCTTTCATTTGGGATTCTGTTCTTTTTCAAACAAAACTCTCGTAATGTTGAAATAACCGTACAGAGACAACACGATACGTCAGTTGCAGGCTATTCCTATCCAAATGATTTGCTCAATACTTGGTTTGTTGTCAGCGATAAATCACAATTACTAAATTTTCGTTGGAGAAAGGAAAAAATTATGATAACAAGAGTGTGTTGGAGACATCAGAATCAATTGAACAATCATTGCACCCCTTGATGACGATTATATGAGGATCTGTTTTGTCCCACTGAGAACCAACACTAGCTGAAAACGAACCCATTACATTTTTGTAGTTACACTGATAAAAAAAAATTCCTTCCAACGAAATGAATACTTTGTTTATCCTCTCTTCGTGGAATATTTCTGAGGATCAATGAAATATTTGATCGAATCAAATAATGGAATGCTTGCCCCGAATGAATTATTTATTTGCCACAAGTAATCAATTTTTGTATCTAATTGAATATTTGATTTCTACAAATAAATACTTTATGGAGACAAGACGAATAAATATTCCTTCCAGTGTACAGTGGGCATATTTTCCATCGAAGTAACTATGCAAAGCGCGATTGATACACACAGAGAAAATTGCTGTAATTGTAGGGACAGCATTAAATTACTGTAAAATATACCGAAATTCCTGTTCAATCAACCAGTGTCCGATAAAAATGAAAATTTGCTGCAGTGGTCACATAAATTGCGATAAATCTGATAGATATTACGGTATAAATTACAGCAATTCAATGTTATCCCTATATTTATCAGATATAAGGTAAATTTTACAGCAAATTTTTCTTTGTGTAGTGAAAATATAGCTACAGTTTATTCTTTTAGCGCATTCAGGATATTGATCATTCACATTATCATCGTCAAAATACTCTTGTGAAATGTTATCAAATTTTCATTTCGGTCTTTTTTATCTCAGTTCTTTATTGTTGTTTATTGTTCAATATATGAGGGTGATGTATGGAACAAAAAAACGCTTGTTTCAAGTGACTAACTATACTACGAATAAAAGGGGTCTTACACGAATCATGAAGTATTCCTCGAAGAATCAGTTCTTTTCAACTTCTTTTCTCTTTAAAATAATACCTTCTTTGTCTTTGAATTATGAATAATTTGATTGTGACATGGAATTTAGATTTGTTTGAATTTTTGTAACCCTCAGTTACCGCTTAAAGGGTTTGAAAAGAACAAGAAGATTTTGAAGTGCGATTTTCTGTCCATAGGGTTCAAGAGTTAGAATATGAAACAAAAACAACGTTCAAATTTAAGAACCTTGGTACATTTCTGATTATTGAAAAAGCTTCATCCAGTCAACTGCATCTTTTTGAATATATATTTAATCGTCCGATTGATATAATTAGTATCAATCGCAATTCAAACTTCATTTGAAAATCCGTCGAAATCATCACGTTTTTCCTTTCAAAGATTTTCATTTCAATTTTGCTTAGAGTCGAGTATCGAATAACAATGAATTTTCTTCATGTGATTTATATCACTAACATATTGGATGATATGATTAGGTTCATTATCTTAATGATCTTTGAATTTTAAACGAACGTTGGTATGTACAGATGTCCTACCCTCGATTCCTCGGTTTCTTCATAAGAAATCTACAAATCATCACTCATTATTACTTCAGCCTGACTTTGTACTGAATATATGGTTGGCATTGTTAAAATAATCGAAATTTCTACTGAATTATGCAGTGAATGATTTTGAACCATGCAATATAAAATGTATGAAAATTATATACACATTGTATATCATTTCTACAAAATCATTGTTGAAGAAAGAAGTACATGCTAATACTACTGATGTGCGAAACGTGACAATATCGATGATTTTTGTAGAAACTTTGTCCAGTTCATATTGAATTTTATAACATATCGATAAAATCTTCATACAAATTCTATGCAGAATAATGATATTGTGGGATATCCCCCATCATTGCTACATGAGAATCACAAGAAAGTTCCTCTAATTTATGCTCATCATAAGAATCCACATATTAAAAACAAAATATGAGAAGGAGAAATGTCTGACAGTTTATGCAAGGGTTGATTCTGAACCACACAGTAAAAAAAATTCCGTCATTGTGTAAAAAAGAAGTACGTGTCAAAATTCAAGTGTTAAATATTTAACTACGTGTGAAAATTCAAGTGTTGAATATTTAACACTTTTGTGTGTTCATTTAACACACTGATCAAATGCTGTTCGATCGATTCATTTTCAACACATTAAAATGTTATTCGAGTTCAAATTAACACTTTATAAGTGTCACTCTGGAATCAACACACATTGAGTGTGAAGAAAAATGGTTAACATTCGCTTGTGTGTTGAATTTGACGAAAAATTTTTTACTGTGCATTGCAGTAAATATTTATACATTTGTAAAGTTGATGTTCTTCCCTCCCACACAAAGTGACTTGAAATTCCACTATTTTCCATTTGATTCAATATTTGAAACATGATAAGGAAGCGGTATCCATAACTATTCTCCAGTGAACTCCAATCCTGACAAGTATTATAGACATTCATAGAACAGCTGTGAATTAAAATTGTATGGGAAATGTGTTTTTTCTTCGTTGAAATCTCATTGACACTTCCTTTTATTCCCATATCTGTGAATTCCACATTTTTTTATGAAATCTCAACTCGTGTGTTCTGGAAGAATAAACTTAGGAAAAAAATAATGATGTAGATATCACGACACTCGGAGTATAATATCATATAAAAGCTTTTCTTCCACAAATTGATGAGATCAGATTCTCCGGAAATCATTAATTTTCTCCTCCTTGAGATGTCCCTCCGAGTCTTTGTATATGGAACAACGGCGTCTGATTAAACGTGTTTTTTTCTACTGTTGAGCAATCCGGCGCCACGTTCTCCGTTTTCTTCACCGAGGAAAACGGTGAATTAATTTCCTTCAACCCATTTGTCGTTTCTAAAAGCCCGCATTATGGTGACTGGATGCATGGTCTTTAATTTTGCAGCCTCACCGACAATCCTCGAATTGGCCAAACCGGTGATCCGTCCACCTGGCATAGAAATAGATATTCGAGAGGATGCTTTTACAGTTTCTCCCTTGGCTCTGAAAGCTCGACCCACAGCGCGTTTGAGAAGACTCGCCAAACCTAAAACTTATGGAAAGAAGAAGAAGAAATCAAGTTGATTAGAATAAGCTGTCAATAATTTGTCCAATTGTAATATACGTGCATTGTGTAAAAAATAGAATAAAATATTATTAATTTGCATTCAGAGTGTCTCATTATTCGTGAAATTTCTATTTCATAATATTAATTTATCAGAGACAGAAGATGCATCTCCGCGCGACATGTATGTTTTCTCTTGTCACGAAGTGAACAAAAACATTGCTTGACTGCCTTTACTGGTCCTGGCACTTGACCCTTGTTGAATTTGTGGTGCATCGCAAAATGCAACTAAAATCTGTAGCTGCAGTGGTGTATCATGTTGAGAACTATCAAACTAAAAGATTCTCTAAATGAGAAATTGATGATCTCATCGCAAATATATATACCGCTCTATGTTTGTTATCTCGATGGTTCGGGGACAGGTTCGTATGAAAATTCATTTCCAAGTGTATCCTCGTTGAGAGTCGAAAGAATCCAAACTTACTCGAAAAAATAATGCAGAAGTTCCGTCGGTATCACGCATTCCAAAATACATCTGTGCGACGTCAATTTCCATTTTGTATGCACAATTGATATACAATATTAATCGTATTTAGATTGAATGGGATACACAGAAATCATCATGCAACTTTCATCACATGTGGTGTTCGTGCGATAGTAATTTCATGTTCGTTTCAATCAAATTGATTTGAAAGTTTCAAATGCAACATCGGACGGGTGTGAGATTCCAGAACAATTCTGATGAATCAACATTGATACGTGGATTCATCTGTATCAATATATTATATGTATATTGACAGAATATTGAAATTGAATCTGGCACTGAAAAATTTCAATAGCATATAACTTGGTGCCATCATTTACTTTCAAGGGCCATGGAGCATTGAAAAACGGACAAAATTTTGCTACGTAGTTTTTCAAAAACTAAACAATAATCACAAATTTTGAATGTATAGCCATAAAGTGCACTGCTAGGATTTGGCTCTCAATATAAATCTAAAACCCAAAACACATTCCCAAACATGAGGAAATAAGTTGAAAAAATGATTGACTTTTGTAGGTTAATATGTTGATAATCGTTCGCATAATTTTGAGCAATCATTTGCAGTTCCAATTTAATATTCAAAGCTCAATTTTAGTAATGTACTTCATCACTGTGGATTCACAATTTGTATTTATTACTTAGTTGACCAGAAAATACGTAACAAAATTTTGCCCATTTCTTGAAGGACTCCATGGTCCTTAACTGAAAAGTAATTCCACGCATAAAGATACTCTACTGCATGCTTTCATATCTTTTTATTACTCTCGACACCCAGTAGATAATATGAGTTTAGTTTGAGAATAGAAACAATGAAATTGTCCACATACACTCGTTGCGGGCATAAATCACCCAATCGAAGCTAATCAAAAGCAAATGAGTCGATAATGATGTGGAGTAGAATATGTGGAAGGTTTACAATCACATTAATGAAAATGGCTACCCGTACAGGGAGAGATTGCTGTATTGTATTGTTTTTCAGACTGGGATGGATTGAAATCCCATTATTATCATATTCATTGGCAAAATATATTCACATCATGCTCATTATCCCGGAATTGAATGGAGTATTCTTTAGAATATGAACGTCATACAAGGGTTTTGAAGACTATTATAAATAAGGTTTTCTAAATTTTCTATATCAGTTTCTCAGAAAGTAATAGACAGGCATCAACGTGAATAATCACCGTTGAGTTGCGAAAATATGATATTCCTGAATGTTTATACATGCGTGTGATACGTGAAGGTGCACGAAATGAATAATGAATGTTTTGATATTTTTAATTAACTGTTTCTAACAATTTTCTGTGTACTTTATTGTATTGAATTTCTCATAAATTTTCAATTATTTTGCATAAGTACTCGACTGTTTAGTCTGAAAAATACACATCATGAATATTTCATAGTTCTTTGGTCAAAACAAAACGATTCATATTTTTTATTAAATTTTCATTCATACACAATTAAAAATCGTCAATACAAAGCACAAAATCGGGCATGTTATTTTTTCATTTGATGTTCAAAATTTATCAATTTTTCTAATATTTTAGTTTCATAGTTTTTTGAAAATTCTACAAGATTCAGCTTATGATCAGAGAACAGAAGAATATTCTCAGATTCTTTCAAAAATTTCTTCATTCATTCTTGAACCATCTTTTTCTCCATGTAAATGATTTGTGATGGAAAGAAATTATCCTTCCTCAGAATTTTTTGACATGTTTCTCACCATTCGAATGACAAGTTAATGAGTCTCCTTCTTATCCTGCAATGAAGAGTACAATCATTTTGTAGATCCTGCTCCTTCCTTGGATTATATTCCCCTCGCTTTCATCTTCCTTCAACGAAACGTGATTGGTTTATCATTGCCTTTACCTTGATCATGTTCAAGAAGAAAAGAGGCAAACGAAAATAACCTGAACAAATGGAAGAAACGCACCAACAGTCACAGGCAATTTAAAATTCTACTGCACCTTTGTGAAATACGAAATCACATTGTATGCTGTACTTAGTTTCTTCGAATAAACGAGCGACCGCGCGAGTTGATGAATAGACAGATGTATTCTGAGCATAATAATTGAGTGTTAAATAAGAAATTGAGTATAGAATCATATCGTTCACATAAAAGGAGATGAAAGTAATTCAGCGAATAAAAAAGTTCCATCAGTTTGATAAAGTATCAATTGGATTTGATGAATCTCGATTGATTATCGGCAGAAAAGTTTGTAAACACTGCATATATCGAGCGACATAGAGAGGGTTTTTTTATTTTATATTCAAAAATGCAGTAGAAGTACATAATTTCAAATATTCAACAATGGTACTACAGAGGTCGAGTATTCCCATTTATGGTCCAGTACTTGTTAGCCTCAGGCTGTCGCATTGAAGCGATGGATAATAAACTTACGTATCTATAGCTAAAGCACTCGACGGATTCAGCGGCGATGGAATCAAAGTTTCATCGTTCGCATGCAGAGTAAATTAATAAGGCCTAGAGTATTCATGTATTGTGCATTGAAAATTCACTTACACCCAAACTACATAACAGTGAAAATGATGAAATCTTGGCACTCTTGTTATATGTGAATCGATAGATTAAGCCATCAACAGACACAAATAAGAATAACTGAATAAATTTCATATTATATTTACAAATTCAAATCAATCTTCTCATGGGGGATGAAGGTATCGATGTGACGTTTTCGTTCCACAATACTTCACAAGCAAACTACTCAATCAAATTATCTCAACAGTGGATGGTTTGGGGACAAAAGATGTTAGGACTGATTGTAATTTTTTATTCGATCTGAATGTTAACCATTCGAATTTTTTTAATACGTCATGGATGTACTGAAGATATCAATCTCTGCTGTTTCAACCATCGAACAATTCTTTTGAAATATGAATTGTTTAGTTTACAATTTATTGGTAAAAATTAAGAGAGGAAAAAAAACAATTTCATTTAGAATCGATGATCCTGGATAGAATCACCCGGAAAAAATCAGTGAATATGATCGAATCGGATTAAAGTTGGTTCCGATCAGATTCAATCACGTTTTGCCGGGAATTTTGAATTTTGAGCATTCAACATAAATTAAGGGAAGTTATAAACTATTGAACGACGAAATTAGGAAAGGAAGAACGGTTTATTCTACTGAGCTTGCCCATGTGGGAAAAATTTCCAAAACTATGGTATACACTTTGTGTACAATTCTATACATTTTTGGACATTTTTAGTTACTAGTACTAGAAATCGACATCAAAGAAATTCCTCGCAAAATGAAATACAGAATCACTTAGCGAAGTCGATTCACTTTAGTCTGTAATCAACTGGTTTGAAGTAAGAGACATCGAATTCAGAACGCTTGACATGCTTCATTTTGATGTTGTACATACGTTCCCAATTACGGAGGACTTACACAAGGACCGACTCTCACCACACATGAATTCGTATGGTTTTGAATTCAGAAGATGGTAAATAATTCAACTATTTTTTTCAATAATAGATAAATTAACAAGGTCCCGGTAACTCACAGAAAGCAACAGGAGGGTCGAAAAGTAGCAAAAATGGGACTACGTAATTTTTGAAAATTTCCTCAGGGTATGACATAACTTAGGGTTAATTCACCTTGAGTCACTCCCAGACTTGGATGCATTATACGTTTATCTAGATATATATATATATATATATTCAATACTTTTCTAAATATAGGAATTTCAGCAATTTCCACCACATTCGAAGTGAGAGAATTTGAAATTTGTTTTCGGAATACATGTTTGAACTATCCAAAAGTTTGAAAATTATGAAATAATGAATCGCCCTCACGAAAAATGATGAAGAAATTGAAAGAGATCGACTTCAAGAGAAAGAAAAATGAAAATGTTTTGATAGACCAGAGGCTAGAAAGTGAAGGAGATAAGTAAGAGAAGACAAATGGAAAGATGTTCATAAAGGAGTTGGAAGATAACAGCGCACGGAAGTGGCATACAGAAAGTTGTTAAGATCTTTTTTAAACGTGTCAGTTGACGTGAATAAATGAATCTAATAGGATTCACAAGAATATTTTGAACAAGAGAGAAGAAAAATTTCATTCTACAATCCAAACCGGATAATCGCATGAGGAAAGTGAACGTCTGGACAAAAGAGGATACAGAAAAATATGAAATATGTAGGAATGCTGAAGAATCTTGCCCCTCCTCCCTCCTTTGAGGAGAAACAAAGAATCGAACTTGAATAAAAGATCTATTCAAATTTGATTCCACCCCATTGAAATGAGGGTGGACTTATCTGCAATATGAATAAAATTACGAGAAATTCCGATAATTTTGTATTTCAATGAACTAATTGGTAGATTGCATCAACATGTCTTTTTGAACATTTTATCTATATTATTCCCATAATGATGTAACGATGTACTAATTCATCAAACTCATTCCGAGATTCAGTGCCAAAATGGATTGAAACCGAGTAGGATCATAGAGGTGAATAGGGTACTCTGAAAGATATCCATTCGAAATGTAAAGACTTGACTTTGAATAACCATTGAACCATAACCTCCTCTGATAATTTCCATCACAAGTTTCTCATTCCGTTGAATACCGCACTTCTATATAACTGCAGAAATTTGGAGCGGAACTATTCATTCGACTCTAATGATTCAAATTATTATGTATGAGAAACATCGACAGCGAAGAACAAGAAATGTAATATGCAGATTCATTCCAGGAGTGTTACATTTGACGTAGCATTTGAAATTACTCGAGTTACTTCATTACTCCATAGCAAAAATTCAAGTGGGAACTTAGTCACCTGCCTGAAATTCTCACAGGAAACTTGAATATTCAACTGGAACTTCTGTAAGTCTATGGTGAACATTGTTCGTCTGAAAAACCAGGTAGGAATTCACGTAGGAAGCCATGGAATTCGAGCAAATCCATAGGAAATAATCCAAACTTCCAACAGGGAAATATGGGAATTTATCTATGAATTCTCACCGGGCATCCAGGGGAGAGAACGAAGGGGGAAAAAAGAACTTTATCACTAATTCATATGCTACCTGGTTAGGTTATAAAACTGAGAGTGGTTGGAGCCAAAATTACTTACATTTTTTTTAGGTTGGAAAACTAAGGGCGGGATGCACAGTCAGGTCTGAGACTCGACCTGGTTCCAGCCCGTAAGCTCATACATTGCGTAGGACCGGTCCTAGTCTCAGACCTGACTCTGCATACCACCCTGAATTCTTTTCCTATTGTAATAACCAGAATATGTGGTTGATTTTGTTTTGGCTTCAAGTATTTCATTTGGGCAATACAATCATATCTCCTGGCGAATAGAACCAGAGTTCTAGTTATGGCAACCAAGAATGTACCAATCAGATCGTTTTTCTAGCAGTATTGTATTATCTTGTGTCAATTTATTGAATTTAGAGAAGTCTGTATTTGACGCAAATTCATCAGGCTCCTGCTGAGAAATCAATATTTCAAGTTGTGATTAAGCAAAAGATCCCGGTGAGCATGCCGGTATTTTCTTACCTGATCGTACATCGCTTTATGAAGAACCACGTCTACTTCAGGTGAATGTATGAAGTCCTAGTTGAGTTTTGATTTTGTCGCCCTATAGAATTCTGTTTGGATCAGCATAAAAGATATCTCCTTCCCATTCCTGACTTGTCCTCGATCAGCCGTATAGGCAGGCATACCTTGAAGTTACTTGATCAGCCTTGATGAGAGATACATAAGATGCTCCTCCCTGTTGACAATAGTGTTTAGGACGAGACCGAGACTGGTTTCGGTATCGACCCCGAGAACGAGACGGTACCTGTCAAACCGAGAGTCTCAACGATACCGAAAATTCCGATGAAACGTGTAATTTATTGTTGAGACCGAGACGATACTGATTTTTCCGAAACAAAAGCGAGACCGAGAAAAGTTTATAAATTTCGAGGCTAAATCGGGACCGAGATCGAGACCCGGCCAGGCTCGGCGAGACGAGGCCGAAACACTAGTTGACAATGCCAGGCAGATCGGGACAAAAATAGTTGTCAGGCTCTGAACGATTTTTGTCCCAGGAAATCCAGTCGAAAACTGACGATATTTCTACCTGGTTTCGTCTGGGATCATCAAATTTGAATATCCAGTCAAAACCTGACAGAAAAAATTCGTATCATTTTTTGACCGGATCCATTGGGACAAAAATCGTTCAAAGCCTGACAACTGTTTTTCGTCCGGATGTGCCTGGCATTCCCACTAGGATCATGAATTGAATTATGTACAAGGATTTTCGGGATGATCTATTTTCCATCGGATAATTGAAAACATCAGTTACAGAAAGAAACTGTATTGAAGACACATGTTTCTCTACTCACAATTTCTAAATATTCTGCTATTCGTTTCATTCGTGAATTTTATTTTCCATTTATTCTCTTAATTAATCAACAAGTTGCAACACTTAAATGTGAAGTTACACAAATTAGCTGCAATTATGGAGGAAATCATCGTCTTAGGATGTGTACGTGCGTATTCATGGTGGAAGAGTGAACGAGCTTCACAAATACACTTCCAAGCGACCCCGCATAGAGTCCAACGAATGGAATATAAATGCGAAGGGTTGAGACCAAGAACATCGCATGAGGATCCTCTTCGGCGATTCCATTCACGTTCGGACACTTCTACGGCTTGCTGTCACCGACGACCAGAAACGTTACTCGTTATACCAACATCCTGTCACCGTTCCTCTCCAATACTCTCTCGCATTTCTCTATTCTATATTTCTCTCCTTTATTCCACTCCTCGCCGCCTCACTCGTCATGCAGGTCTCTGATCTCACCTACCACGAGCACGTATAATTTTAAACCCAGCAAAAACAGCCGATAGATAGTAGCCCGATGATTCTTTTCATTATTGGATCTTACTTCGATTCTTGAATACATATACTTGTGAATAATGTGAGCAAATACCGATCAAAAGAATTTTCAACAGTCTTTCTATTTTCCTCTTCCCGAGTACCTACGAATTCATTACATGTACTTTATTGCGAGTGTTACAGAAGATCATTATAACGAAGAGATAGAATGGGGATTGTGTACATTATACTCCAATTAACTTTTCTACATTTGAGTATACTTTTACAGAGTTTGATTCCTATCGGGAAGTATGAACTAATTAACTATTCAAGCGTTTAGTTGGAGATATAATCACTTGCTCTCGAGAGAACTTGTAAAGTCGAGACACGATGACGTCAAAAACACCGTAATTAGCATTCGGTGGTATTCTTTCGGTACGTAAAGACTTGTGTTTGATCATGATATTTGAAAAAATTGACAAGAGTTTTTACTCAACAATTATCAGACATCATCTGGGAGTCTTCGATACCTTCTAACGAGAGTTCAATTTCTCTTGAGCAAAGGAGGATTTTCCCTCTCGCATCGTCTGTGTTTGAAGCCTGGCTTTAACACACTGTTAGGAATTTCTGATTGAACTTGTTATTACGCGTAATGGAAGCGAAAGTTATTCACGTAACTGAAAAATTCATTGAAATTTCAATTACATCTGGATGAAATTCCAGTTACGAGAATATATATTGATGTATGACATGATATTGCAAAAATTGAAAATTCAGTTACGTGTAAATGGATTCTAATTACAATTACCGAGAATTGGAAATTTAATTTACACACTGTCAGAGATATCTGGAAGTTTCTTCCGATCACGTACATGAATTCAGGTTCTTACACATTCTACATTACATTCAATGTACACAGACATGAGAAAACTATAGATTGTGCTATAGTTTACATTCATCCTAGATTAAAATGCGTATGGAATCGAATTTATGCACGTAATTGAAAAAAACTTCCGGCAAAAACATTCAAAATCAATGCAGAAGTTTCCAACAGTGCGACTTTACTTGGAAAATATATTGAATTTACTGACATTTCTAACACTGCAGTGTGAAGTTTGCAATGACTTCTCCAATTGAGGAGATTGACCAAGTGTGAGTCATCTCTTAGAAAATGGATTAGATATGGACTACCGTACTCTCTAAAATTTTTAGAGTGAGATTTCACTCTTTAGGCAGCCAAAAGTGAGCCTGTCGAAATTTTGAGTGGAATTTCCACTCTTTTAGAGTGATATTCTAAGGTTTGAGGTTAGAAGCTCACAGCCACTCACATTCTGGAGTCAATTCTTCACTCTAAAAGAGTGAGGTTTCACTCGAAATGAGTGAAAATCCCATTTGAAGCGGACTGACTCACTTCTGAGACTCAGTGGAGTGAAACACGTGATTTAGAGGGTAGTTTATTTTGACATTTCTATGAATAATTTCAAACAGCATAATGGTGTGAAGCCAACCAATTATTAAATATGTGTTGAAAAATGTCAATCCAACGAACAAGATTCCCGTGCAGCCGGAGCCATCAGCATCAGGCTCCTTTCTTTTGGATGCCCAATCATCAATCGACCCTTGAACGGTCGCCAGGATGTCCTTTCTCAAACAATGAGGGAAAGGATTTTCCATGAAAGCCACAAACATTGAATAGTTCAAACTTTTTTATTCAAACCTATAATACATCAGTACATAACTGTGAGTTGCTTCTGCGGCCTGACATCTAATGTTGTCGCCTCTCTTATTGAATCACAACTGTTTTCTAGCCCTATTTGCGTTCTATTTATACCCCTGATACGGTCATTCAATTGCGCATGCTCGATTTAATCGATTATCCGTCGATTCGATCATTACATTCAGTTCTTCTTATGCGTTCAACATGATCAACAATCAATCATCGACTGTAGATACTTTTTGAACCAAATTTTATTATTTCCATTTTTATCATATCATAATCGATAATCGATTATCGATCCTTGTAAACCAAGTTTTTACCGGGTGATGACAAGTGTCTCTATTAATTTCAGTAGTTTCCATTCGCATCGGTATTGAAGCAGAAAAATTTCACATATCCTTGCAAAAACTTAGTCAACTATCCCTGATCTCCCCTACTACAGATGAGCAAAGCCGGCCCTAGGAATTCTTTTTCCTTCTTCAATTGACGTGAAACAAAGGACAGCGTATCAGCTGGGTAATATTTGTGGGAATTTTATTTCCAATCAACCGTCCTTCAGAATTGAAGGAGAATAGTATTTCGAACCCTGGTAAAAAAAATCTCTCTGAATCTTTCTGAAATCTCTCTGAATTTCTCTATATTTTGGGACAAATTTCAGAGGAATTCAGAGTAATTCCAGAGTAACTCAGAGAAAGTTCGAGACTTTTCCGATAGTGATACGTTCTGAATTCTCCAACTTTCTCTGAATCTCTCCGCATATCACTGAATCCCTCCGAATATTTATTTCCATATATTTAAATTTCGAAGCTCCCTCTGAATTTACCTGAATATCTCTAAATTTCTCTAGATCTCCCGGAAATTTGATGTATTCAGATTTCAAAGCTCCCTCTAAGTTCCTCTGAATTTCTCTGAGTTTCTCTGAATATCTTTGAATTCCTCTGAATCTCCGGGAATTTAATGCATTCAGATTTATAAGCTTCCTTTGAATTCCTCTGAATCTGTTCGATTTTCTCTGAATCTCTCTGAACTCCTCTAAATATCCCGGAATTTGATGTATTCAGATTTCAAAGCTTCCTCTGAATTCCTCTGAATTTCTCTGAATCTCTCTGAATTACTCTGAATCTTTTTAAATTCCTCTGAATATTTCTAAAAAATTCCACGCACAATTTTTCTTCAATCCATCTTTCTCTGGAAGTCTTTGCAACTTCCAGAAAGCCTCTGAAATGCAGGGCCAAGAATTGTACTGAATTCATTCATCTCTGAATTTCCCAGACCCCCTCGGATCCCTCTAAATTCCTCTGAATCTCTCTGAATTTTTCCGAAAAATCCCACGCACAATTTTCCCTAATTCCCTTGTCTCTGACACTCCCTGAATACCTCTGAAATCCTGAAACAAAAATTTAGCTGAATTAATTTCTCTCTGACTTTCTCTGAATTACGCTGAACCTTTCCAAATTCTTCTGAATATCCCTAACAAGCTCTACGCACATATTTTCCCTAATTCACCTGTCTCTGTGAGTCTCTGATATTCCCTGAATACTTCTGAAATCCTGAACTAAAAATTTTACCGAATTAATTCCTCTCTGAATTTCTCTGAATTCCTATGAATCTCTCTGAATTACTCTGAATCTTCCTAAATTCCTCTGAATATTTCTGAAAAGTTCTACGCACAATCTTTCTGAATCCTTTTATCTCTGAAAGCGTCTGACACTCCTTGAACGCCTCTGCAATGCAAGACCAATAATTTTACTGAATTTGTTCCTCTCTGAATTTCCCAGAATTTCCCTGCATCTCTCTGAGTTCCTCTGAATTTTTCTGAATCCTTCTGAAAAATTCAAAGCACAAGTTCTCTCAATCCACTCGTCTCTGAAATCCTTTGAACCACGCTGAATTGCTCTGAATTTCTCTGATTCTTTCTGAATCTCTCTGAAACGTGAAATTTTCAGAGAGATTCAGAGAGATTTCTTCACCAGGGAATAAGAAAAGAAATTTCAGCAAATAAAATATTTTATTTTGATAGGAAGATAAACATAAAATGAAATATTTGATGCTTATAATCTAAAGCTGAAGCATGAGATGAATACTTCATTCTCTGTCTATATCTAGTTTGCTGTGGTAATAAACATAAGTGAATTGAGGAAGTATTGTTCACAAATATTATATCATATCTTTTCTGATGATCGGAAATTATATCTTTTGATAAACGTTTTCATGAAGAACTATATGGACTGTTTATTTGTCATGAAGAGGAAAATACTTCGCTAAACATTCCAATATTCAGCATTGACATGTTTAATTTGAATGAAACACTATTTGATATACTATTTCAACCCTTAACGGCCACATGGGGTGACTAGTTACCCCAGGCTTAAAAAAAGTGAAATTAGAGGTCTCAAACCTTTCGAATAAGTACAACAAACAGCATCTGCCGGTGACAGACATGTGTGAGATCTGACTTCACTACATAGTAAGCCTACATAGTATTTTCACGTTCCTAATCATGAATATATATTTGAAATCTAATAAAACGCAAAAAAAGTCAATTTCATGATTTGTAATTTTTTTCATTTTTCTTTCCAGTAATTTTGCAAAATAAATATACTTTTCGAATAATTGGTGGATATTGTTATATTTTCGTGGTAGTAGTATATATTGTGCAGACGACCCTGGAGTTTTAGTCGTTAATATTGGAAAATGGCGGGGTAGTGAATTTTTTTGCGAAAAAATGAATTTTTCCAGAATTTTGACTTATATGCCCAGTTTTTAGAACGTCATCTATAAATTAACCGAGTTAAACCATTATAAATATTGAAGAACTAGTCATCAAACATGACACACTTAGTTAAAAGTCTCAAAACATCTACACATCTCGTCCGACCAGGTTTTTCACCGTGGAGTAATGAGTTACCCTACGTGGCCGTGATGTGGCCTGGGTGAGGTGTGGCCGTTGAGGGTTAAATTATTTCTACAGTAAATTAAATATCTTATCCCCAAAAGTATAATTTTTCAATCGAATGGAATATTTTGTTTTGAAAAATCCATACATAACGTCAAATAAAATATTCATTTAGTATTTGAGTGGGAAGATAGTATTTTACCCAGCTTTGTAACGTAAAGGCGACCGCCAAATGAGAAGAACAAGAATAACATTCACTACAGTAACAAACGTGCAAGCCCATACAGCACCGAAGACCTCAGTTATGTATCAGAAACGTGTCCGTTACAAAAGCGGACATAGAAACATTTCAGAAAGTTTTCAAATACCTTCCAAACACGTTTCTATGTCCGCTTTTGTAACGGAGACGTTTCTGATACATTACTGGAGTATTCGGTGCTGTATGGGAGTTGAACACTTGAGGATCAAATTGTAGAATCAGAATATTAGAAACAGAAGGCTACTCATCAATGAATTTTCCGAATTAACAGAAAAAATTCTCATGCTAAAAATCATGGAAATCGTGTACTGGAATATTTTAAAATCTGTGTGGGAATTCAGTCACATTTGATTCAACCGAGTCCTGATCGGGTCCTAATCAAACACCCGGTTGACCCGATTGAATTTTTAGTCGGGAATATGAAATAATTATCCATCTCTTAAACTTTAGAGGATCGACGAGAGAATATTTATGAATGTTAGAGAAACTTCCGTTTATGTTACGAGACGCTCATATCATACAGGAATTGAAATTGTGATCAATGTGGCTAGGTGCAAAGGATTAAAAATACAGAAAAAGTCCTTACGTCAAAAAGAACATGAATATCCGTCCTTCTTGTTGGCCAAGAATTTGGATTATCTTTCACTAACAACTCTTAACAATTAATAATTTTAATCCGAGCGATCAGAAGACCATTTACTTCGGTTTCAGTCAATAGCAACAATAATCATTCTGGTGCGAACCATTGGTAGAATCATAAATTTCAGTTACCGTTGATAATACACTTTATGCTGCGACACCGATTCCCAAAAGATTTCCTCATAATCGATACGCGAAGGAATTTGTTATCGATGTAATCAAAACGATTGCTTTCTATATTTCTCGATGGAAAGAGACTGTTGGCACCATTTTAATAATACTAAGTATAATTTTCCCCTACTATACTCCACTGTGTTCGCTGTATCAATTGTTTTCTGAGTGTTGACGTTTACTTTAGTCGCTGGTTTTATATGACATCAGACCAAAATACACTATTCCACAAATCAATTTCAATCCAAAATTTGTCTTTCAGTGCCCAGAAGTTAATTTTTTATGAATTTAACCATCATTTTGATGAAAAAATCATGACCCCCGTTTGATGTTGTTGATTCCCTTGTAGTTCAGAAAAATATTGCATTCAACAACGGATACTTGGTCTTGTAGATTTTAATAATTTGCATTCAATTTTGATGTATTTGGATGTTGGTTGAGGAATATATATGAATGGACGTATAAAAAATGATCAATCCGCTTGTGAAAAATACATTCCCCATCAATTCATGATGCTGGTGCGTATTGAAGAATAGATCAGCTCAAGCCGTCATACGATGTTAAATATAAATTCATGTGAATAATCTTGTGTATCGTTGAATATTTTAACCATTTATCACGTACTCAACGGGTATTAAATGCATACAAGATGAACTCTAATGTATGTGATGTAAAATGCTATAAAACATCATAACATTCATAAAAGTTGTAACCGGATATTTTTATACTCTATGAAAACTAGATAGATGATTTATTACCAAACGTTATGGATGAAACATGAATGATAACACACACATAGTTGTTCGTCGTTGAGAAAAAATCTGAAATGTGTTTCACGATGGGAGTAATTTTTTGTGATAATTCTTAGTTTCAGGCACTCCAACTTTGATGGAGAAACTTCTCAGAGAACCTCTGACATTTTCAGACATTTCCAGTGAAGATTTTTTCGAAGGATTTCAGAGGTTTTTATAATATTTCAGAGAATCTGAGTGGATTTATCTGGGAATTGAAAATATCTGACCTAAATTTTCGACATATGTACCTTTCTTTGCGTAACTTGTATACAAGGTGATTCGAAACATAGAGACACCATTCCCACACAGATCCCATATGGGATATGAAATTGATTTTTCCTCAAGTACATTTCGGTTCGAACTTTATAATAATTTTATTCAAATCAAATTTTCATACTTGAAAATATGTGAATAAAGTGGAGCATTTTGTTATCTGGTTCTGGCTTTATCATCTTTTAAACGTTGATTCACACAGGCTTCACTTTGTACGAGGCTCCATTGAAATAACGTTAGCTTGAATAGAATTTCCTCAGTTCTTGCGGTCCCTTGTCATTGATCCTAGGTGAATTAATAATTCTCTACCACACCCTGCCTCGTTCAATGTTTTTATGGAAAATATGTACTGGAGGATGAGTGTCAGATGGTCATCCAGGGACGACACACATATATTCTGCACTGCTAAAAATTTCTTATCGCGTTTTCAGTTATGTATATATCTCAATGAAATTTCGGTTATAAAAATACACATTATCGTGTTATATAATTTGACGAAGATTTGAAATTCAATGACATGTGAATGAATTCTCTCATGAATTATCAAGAATTGGAAAATACATGAAATTTGAAGGAATTTATAACATTATGGAATGTCTGATGAACCACAGTTCAACATACAGGTTGGTTGAAAAGTTTCTGCGCTCGAAATGAAAGAATACTGTTTTTGTTACGAAATATATTTTTTTATTCAATATAATCTCCTAGAAGCTCAATACACTTGTTCCAATGATCTTCCAATAATTTTATCCCATCCTTATAATGGTTTTCCGGAAGCTCTGCAAAATAACCGTCTACGGCTGCTATGGCCTCTTCATTCGACGAAAAATGCTTTCCACGAAGGAATTGTTTGAGATTTCTGAAGAGATAGTAGTCGCTAGGAGCCAAATCTGGCGAATACGGTGGATGTTCAAGCAATTCGTACTTGAGTTCTTTGAATTTAGCCATCGTCAAAACACTTTTGTGAGCAGGTGCATTATCTTGATGAGAAATGATTTTTTTCTTCTTTAAACCAGGTCTTTTCTCACGAATTTTCTCATCCAGCTGATCCAAAAGGCTGCAGTAATATTCGGAGTTGATTGTTTTACCTTTCTGAAGATGATCAATGAACAAAATTCCTTTTGTATCCCAAAAAACTGATGCCATGACCTTCTTTGCTGATCGTTGTGACTTCACCTGCTTTGAAGCTGAACAACCAGCTTCAGTCCACTGTAAACGTTCTTGTTTCAATTTAGGATCATGGTGGTAGATCCAAGTCTCATCCATAGTTATAAAACGACGCAAGCAGTCGGTTTTATTCTGCTTAAAACGCTCCAAATTCCGCTGAGAAATTTGTTTTCGATCCAGTTCTTGTTGAATTGTTAACGTGTGCGGCACTAACTTTCCAAACAGTTTTTTCATACGTAATTCTTCATGTAAAATATGGAGTACTCGTTCGTCTGAGATGCCTATGGCATTAGCAATTTCACGCTTAGTCAAACTTGGATCTTCACTAACCATATTATGTACATGCTCAATGATTTCTGCTGTGGTTGCAGTTTTTGGTTGTCCTTCGTGTGGATCGTCTTCAAGGCTAGTACGATCACGTTCAAATTCACCAGCCCAAAATTCAACGGTGCGTTTTGAAGGTGAGGACTCCTTATACATTTCTAACAATTGTTCATAAATTTCCCTTGCTTTTAAACCCTTCAAAACAAAGAATCTAATGACTGCACGATATTCAATTTTTTCCATATTAAGAAAAATCAATGACACGTCAACTTCAAATGGCTTGTAAACAAAGAATGAATTGACAGAATGACTTGTAACTTTGCATGTGTTCTCAGGACAGATATACCAACTTGAGAAAAAAAAAGTTTTGAGCTAGCAGTGCTATCTCTTGGTGAGCGCAGGAACTTTTCAACCAATCTGTACCTTCCAATACAAAATTAGTTGCATTGATTTCGACTTCAGTGGATGATTTTGAATTCTTGGGATGCTATCCAATGTTTATGCACTCTCTTTCCCGAGGAGAGGAAGACAAACCAACATCACAGGACTAGTTGATCCGACAGTACTGACCCAAAGTTGAGATGATCACAGTGTCTTAGATAGAAGGTCTAAAACTGACATTACAATACTATTGGTATTGGCGATGTATATGGAGCTTGAATGCCACAAATGTTTGCCACAATGTATTTTTGTTGGTATGTCAAGTGATGGTGACGGTGTTTGGTGAAGAAGAGGTGAATAAATTATGGTGGATGAGTCGATTCAGGTACGATAAATGAGCTTTGACTGCGAGCAAGTGATGTTTCAAAACCTACCCAAATTGAAACTTGTTAACAATTACGCATGGGGAAAGGAAAACATGGGCCTATCAGAGCTATCAAAACTGGCAAGAAGTGGGCATGATAATATCATTTTACGTCAGGGCCTGTAGAATATTTACAACCGCGTCAGTACTGTTCGTTCGTGTCCGCCGACTATGTTGAATTCTGGCATCCCAACCATGTTCAAACAGTATGGATTTAATACTGGCCCAGGACTGTTTGTCCACTCAAAGCGATACCGTTTGAAATTCGGCGAATAGGTCGTGCCAATTGGAGAATAATAATGAACCTGGATAGAAACAATTGTTCTCGCCAGGGTTTGGCAAATATGACTCTGCCAGTACCAGACCATTTGTCGACTCCGGCGATTCTCACATGGGTGCATATAAATTATATGTAACTCATGTATAAACTGTATTGAATTATATATAAATTATATCCCCTGGTAGAAATTTGTGTGGGTGTCCCATCTAGTATCTACGTACTAGATGGGACCCACGTGGGGGCAACTGGATAACACATTTCAGCCAATTTGACTTTAGTGCCCAAACATTGAGTTGGTTTATGTAGATTTTTCATGCATCAACCGATCGTACAGTAAAATTGATAGTCTATCAACACAGTCAGAGGAATAAAAGGGAGCCCGAAAGTTTTGATTTGTCACTCGGGATTATTTTATGAAAATAAATTCAAAAGCAACGTTCCCGACTGGAGATTACATGTCAAAATACATTGTTACTTTATTCATAGGTGTGATTTTACAAAAAACACATGATCTCACATTCCTAATCACCAATTTGAACAACATTCTAGCTATCCCCTGAGAAATCTGGATGGGCACAGGCCAGAAAGTGCGTTACAAAACTAGCTAGAAACCAACCTTACATCTGGGAAAACTAGCTGGTGCCCATCCAATTCCCAATCATAATTTCTACTGGGGTATATTTTTGAGGATATTTCTTCCACTTGAAAGCTGTGTTCCAATATTTCACCCTTACATCATGGAATACCGGTAAATCCATTCTCAATTCATTAAGAAGATGGGGAAATCCGATGAATATGAGGGTGCAGTATTGAAACGCAGCTACATCAATAATATCGGTACATTGTCATCCATTTATGAGAATTTCATGACCTAAATTAATCAGGTCAACCCAAATTCGTCAAAGTTGATTCAATATTGATACAAATCTCAAGTCCTTTTCAACCCCCTGCTCTCTGAATCTGAATCAGTGGGTTCTCACTGATTCCACGGTTATAAGTATACCACTGATTCCAATCAGTTGCATTCCACTGCATAATCAGTGAAGGATAGTCATTGATTCTGCAGTTGGATGTTATTTTCACTGATTACAATCAGTCATTCATAGTGTAAATGTACTTGCTCGCAATGGTATACTTATTACTACAATCCAGTGGAATTCCATTGATTCAATTTCAGAGAATTACATCAATGAAGGGACAGCGATGACGCAATCACGGTCTGATCGTTCTGTCAAAGTCTGGCAAATTGATCTACATAGGTCATCATATCCTCACAGAATCAACCAAATAATCACTTTATTTCACAAAGCTGAAATCCAAATAATTTACCAAAACGAATTCAGAATAAGAAATGAAACATCGAATTCAGAATTGTCGAAAATATTGCAAAATCAATGTTCTTCAACCAAATATAAATATAAATTGAGCATGATGTTGAAAAAAATATAGTTATGTACACTTCAGTATTTTGACATTCGATTGAAAATTCGTAACCAAGAAACGATTCAAACTTGAATGAGATTTCATATTGAAGTTTTCATCTGCGCGAAAGCGATTTCATTTCAACAGGAGTCACTTGGAATGATGAATGCAAGTTGCCTTGAGGGACTTTGAGGAATCAAATTTCATAACATTCTGTTAAATTTAATACAAAGATCAACATCTATTTTGTAAATATGTCATGAACCACGGTAACTTGAGAAAATAAGTAAGCAACATATTCACACATCGTACAAATATTTTCCTCAGTACTGTAATTTTTCTGTATAAAGTGATGAGTTTTTTTGTTATCAAAATCGTATTCTACTGTAAATAATAATATCTCACTCTACATGTTCTGGTGGGATTGTTGATTGTTTGAATAGTAATTAGGGATTGTTCATTGACTGACATACTATTTCCATTCAAAATAAACTTGCAAACGAGAAAGGGGCAACTTTGAATGCTCATCTTAAACTCCTTTGCATATTGCGAAACTTGAATAGAATATGCGGAATAAACAATCCCGAAGAGCGTGCACGTGCAATAGAAGCAATGAAGATAATGAAAAACATTGTAACGAAGACTCTCGCGTGCTGGTTCTTCAACAGAAAGTGTATTAATAATGAATATATTTTTTTTCCCCATGGTATATCTAGTTTCGTTTACTTATATAAACAAACTGAAAACGTGAGTGCATGAATTGATCGACGATTGCTTTCATATTAACTATTAACTCCATCATTTATCACAGAAAATTAATCTTGCTATCATCATAACAACACAATGATGCCGGATTACTGAATTTCGTAAGTCTCATACAAATTCACCGATGAAAAATTTGGAACCTCAGAACCACTTCTGCCGTCAGCGATTTAGCTTTTTCTTCATTCCGTGAATGTTGAAGAATCGATGAATACAGCCGGAAACCGCACACGTAATGAGCAGCAAAAAAGCCAGCAAATTCCTACTTACTAGCATCAATCTTACTATTCAAGACTTTTGTGCAAGATCGATTGATACCATATTTTTCGAGCCATGGAACAAGACATGTTGCTCACATTTTTCACATTTTATCCAGATAAAGGGAGAAACCTCGCTTGCAACGGGAAAATATCTGAGACCTTTGTCAATTTCAACGTCCGCTTTGTCAGTTTAATTGTCAGAAATGTTTGCAGGACTACAATTGTACGATGTATAATTTTGTTGGAGAATGTACGAACTCGTTGAAAAGATTCCTCGTTTTGGAAATTCAGAGGCAGAGATGCAACGATGTACCAGAGCATGAAGTCGATAAAATCTGTGGGAAATTATTTTTTTTCTTCCTTTTCTGCATTGTTTTTGTACTTATCTAACAAAAGAACCTTAATGATGATGAGAATTTATGTTCGCGTGATGTATGGAATTGTTAATTTTTTATACATCAGAGACTCATGGTGGAGAAAGAATTATGGAGTACGAAATAAAGGGGGGACTCGTTAGAACATACTTCAACTCTTTTATATTCGTGGGTACTTTGTTCAAGTTTTACAAAAAATTTTCCATGAGTTTGTGGTTATTGTAATGATAACCATCCAACGTGTGACCGTAGAGTTAGTTATTTCCATGGAATGAGAGAGAAGGCACTGAACTCAAGGAACTTTCTTTAAAAATTGATGTACAGAAAAGAAGATGTAATCGTGATCAAGAATTTGCATTCCTCCCAAAGGTCTGTGTATGATATTATGGAGTCAAAACTGTGAATATCGAAAATGTAAAAAAAAAACATTGAGGAAGGATTTGAGGAAATGTGAAGAATGAGATAAAAGAGCGTTATTGATCGAATAAAAGAAACGAGATCTGATATTCGAATACACGTTGATGAAATGAATAGAATAAGGTTCCTGAAAATAACATAAGTGAACGCTGAGGGGATTTTGTATCGATAAGATATCAGAGACGGAATACAGAAGAAACAATGAGGTGGGATCATCTGCATAAATAACATGACGCTGTACATTGTTCCATTCTTGATCTCATTACATACAACATATGTTAGCATGAAAATAAGGTGATGATGAACACCGCGAAGGTGTTGATGAACGATTCCTGAAAAAGGTAAGATTATTAACGGGATAACAGCGTACCATCCGAGAAATTCATGAAAATTTCAGACTGTTTCATGGATTTAGTTTGGAGAATTCTTACAGACAAAATCTTTATTCGGATGGTACGTTGGTATCTCGTTAAGACTTATTAATAACAATTATCGATTAAATTCATACTTTTTCATGAAGATTGACTTTCCGCATGAGTAACGCAGTCAAATTTGTGAGCCATAGCGCATTATTCATAATTTCTTAGAAAATTCGTGGAATAAAAAAAACACAACCTTCAATGCAAAACAATTTCGCACATATTCATTCTCTTTCCACGATGCTACGAATGTCATATTAAATTGTTTGTTATTTTCAGATTGCTCATGTAACAAATGTACATTTCTCATTCTATGATCATTGAACTACGTTGTCAACTCCATAATTCTCAATATTTGATTGTATCCCAGGTAACATCATTCGCAAAGGGAATGTTTTGAAACCTAATCTGATACAAATTGATCCCTTGGAAACATTGATTCAAACGAGCGTGTTTGGCTTGACTCACTAGGATGCAATTATCAGTTCGTACATTTCCCATCGTATCTTGTGATACTGCGGTCAAAGCAAAGACAACAAATTTTAAATCCCAGCCCAAATATCCATTAGGTACCTCTCGGCTTTGTCAAGAAAGATTAATATTGAAACTTAATGAGCTATGACTCTCTTAATGAGAGATAAGATTTATGATTCCTGATTATTTAACAGGATATTCTTAGTTTGAATATAATTCCGGGAGGAAGCAAATTCGAAATGATATCAGCACATCCGTGGTGTTGGAATTCATCGCAAGATCACAAAAACCAATATAAAAGTTTTATAAATCGTAGAAGAAGATGATAAGGGATCTTGGAAATTTTGTGGCAAAGTGAAGGTGAAGTCTTCGACTGGAGATTTACGGTACAATTTCGACATTTCAGGATTCTTAAGGTTCCATTAAAGAGCGGAATGACAATCAATATTGATAAAATGAAGAAGATTGAGAATAGAATAGAAGGAAAGTCTCTGTGTTTTCAGTGTGACTGTAACTTACTTCAAATATCTCCTGACTTCAAGCACGTATCCAGACTCGTGTGGAAAACTTTTCAGAATTATATATAATTTTTATACGATCATATAGATATTATGTATAAACCATATTGAATTATATACAAATTATATATGATTTTGGAAACTTTTCTACTCGGGGAATTTTCATTTAGGAGATGCCCACCATTCATGTGGAACATCTAAGGTAAGAAAAATTTTCAAAATTGTATATAATTTTATACCGATTATGTATAAACCACACATGAATCGAATAACGTTTTGTGCAAAAAAAGGTGACGTCCATATGAATAGTTGATTAAACAAATGTTTATCCATGCATACCACCTTTCATTTTCAAAAAAAAAAATCCTCAGGCATGGTTCTTCAGCGACGCAAATAAACTCTCAAAGAATCATTTCTGGAAATCTCAGTCATTTTCATGAATTCAGTCTCGAGTAATTTGGCCGAAAAAAGCGTGCTCTGATCGTAAGCTCGTATGTTCTTAAGTGAAAGTTAAGTTGACGGAAGCGTTGAAGTGTCACAGGAAGTTAAAACAAACGTGGAGAAAAAGCGAATGAGACATTTCATAAGCGTGTTTTGGGAGAAATTTTGATATCAGTCGCAAAAAATTTTGTACTTTTCAGAAATAATCAGGGAACTGTCGATTATCTTCTAACGAATTCATCATCCACAATTTTGATATTTATTTCATTTACTGTTATCACTTGAATGTTTCTGTATTTCTTGTGAGAAAAAAATTTGATTCATTGGAATATTCAACATGCATCCTTGCTTGTACCGATGAATAATGTTTTTTCTATAAATAACCCCATATTTCATTGCAAAGATGTGGGAAATCGGATTTGTGGAGGAAATCAAGAAATTAAGGTGGTGGATTTGTTGCTCCAATATTCAATTGATTCAACACATTTCATCCACTCTATTCGTTTGTTTTTTCATTTGTAAAATATCGATTCGAGAATGTACAACATGAAGTATCCGTTTTTAGGAGTCTTCGTAAAAAAGAATATATATCTCCTCAAATAAACTCAAAACAGCATATTATTGAATGAATTTAATGAACTGATCGACTCACGAATTCATCATAAATACCCTTGTTTGAACTACGATATAAAAGAGTAATAGAAGGGAATGAAAATACCACTGAAATATCGTAAGATATATTCTGGGAATGGGATCACGAGGAATAGAATCGACTTGCAAGTAGCTTCACGGAATTTACGTTCTTCAACAGCTGTAGAAAGAAGTGGAACTCATAAATGAGGCGAAAGAACTTTTCTGTTTTATTAGGGCGAACATCTACACTTCATCATTCGGCAAACGATTCTTTCTTGACTTCCTGTTTGTGAATTGGAAAACGATTGCTCTACACCAGATGTTTCTTACGTATGTATCATTCGAGTTAACATAATGTGTATCTAGTTTCATGGAATACGCAGTAAAAAGTAAACCTTACTTTCATTCTGTATATAAGTTTGTTTCAAGATGCAGCCAAAAGTAGCCATGTCCCCCTGAAAGTAAGCGCTGGAAAAAGTATCGACACAATAAAAGAAAGTGAATTTGAATCAATTTTCCTAGTAAGATTCAACCATGTTCAGCCGGATTTTATTCCAGCGTGTTGAATTAGGTGGGAAATCTAATTCTCTCATATCTTCAGTACAATAATTCAGTTGTGGATAAGATGAAATATCTTCAAACAAGAAAAGAGATCATAACATTCTGTGCCCTGTCATTCACGTGAGACCAACTGTGGTGAAAATCAACACCGAAATCGAAGGAATATTTTATCCGTTTGACAAATAAATTGATCACAATCAGAATGTTTTGAAAATCGTTGATGATCAAAACAAACTCTAAGTGACTCAAAAGCCGTGAAAGAATAATGAAGAATCCTACTTCTCTTCGAATGCAATAAGAAACTGATGGAAATGATGTAAAAGAAGATATTTTGAAGTCATCGTACAGCACTTCAAGAATACATTTGGGTGGAATCATGCATATTTTGTCTCACATAAACCATGCGCCATGGAAGAACAGAATGGTTATTATATGCAAACATTATGCATTATTGATTGAATTTAATCACCTCTCGATCGCAAAATTACGTGACGATTTGTGTTTTTTTTTCCACAAATCTGGGACGTTTGATTATCCTTGAAAGCTCATTATGGCTGACAACGGATGAATGTAATCAATAATTACTCATTCCAGATTCCTCTCCCAAGCTCAAAGTAAATAAGATTCCAATCTTTCTGCTTGATTGAAGTAACGAGAGTTATTTGGAGAAGATGATTGAATTATGAGATTCAATTGGAAGGAAATTAAAGAACCTTGATAGTTATAATCATTTCAAAAGTTTTTATTGGAGACAGTTTCATTACATCCATTTCATAATGCGAAGATCAACTTGATCTTGGCTTGGGAACCTTGATTTAACGATGAAATTAATCTTTCGTTTTTCATCCTTTTGACGTTGAGATTATCTTTAAGCAAGAACACAGAATCTCTTCTTGATATATTATGAAATATTATATTTTGAATGACTATGGCGTTTCAGTCTTAAAACCGAATGACTGAATTTCAAAATGAATTCTCACATTGATGTACGCTGGAAGAAGTCTACATTTTTTTGTTAAACTGGAAAAAAAAGTTGTCTCGAGTCAACTATCTTTGTCTAATCCAGCAAATACGACTGCAAGGGTTTTAATTTGACCAGTAATGGCACTTTCATCGACGTCACATAGGGATATTGGCGGCTCATTGAATCGTCAGTAATCGTTGTTTATACAGCATGTACAACGAGAACAATATTTCTCTTGTTCTGAATAAACATTCTTCGAATTGAGGAGGTAAAATAGGCTAAAAATAAACTTTTTTCACTCGGCCATCAAGAATATGAATCATTATTCATTTCATGCATACATGTAATAAATTTATAACCAATTTCTAATATTGGAAAGAAATAACACTAAAAATGGCAGAGATATGATTGACTCAGTGGGACCCTTTTTTTAAAATCCTTGCTGACGATGTACATGGTTTCTCTATCCAGGATTTCCCGAAAAAAATCGCTCTTTCTGAAGGGAAATAATGAAAACGTGACGTGGAGAGAAGAACAATAGCTGTTTGAAACAAAATTTGAATTTCCATCAATATTTCAAGTTCAATAAATGTACGACTTTTGAATACGGGATCCAATCGACAAGGATCCTACGTCACACTTTAGGTATATTATGCGAAATAAGTGGTGCAAATCTCAGCCAAATTGTTCTAGTAAATTGTGAGATATCGTGTACATGAGTTTGAAAAAAAGAATTTCATAGAAAAATGTGAAGAAAGAAAGAAAAGTTCAAACTTTCTTCCAACGCTTCAAATATCTTTAACACTATAAACTATTCATTCAGCCAAAAAACGATCTTTTTGAAAATTTCATGGTCATGTAATCCCTTGAGTTTGCTTTCCATGGAAGCAATATTTCATCAATTCGAAACAAGTTCATTTGAGAAAAATGAATATTTTTTCCATCATATATTAGACAATTCAATAGAATTCATAGTGAGAGTATAGGAAATAAGAGATATGCGACAATTGAGATTATTTATCTTCCACAGATGAACTGTCACAGCTGAGTTTCCTACTCTCTTTGTGTCTTCAGATACAGCTGAAAGACAGTGTTTCTCGGGCAGTTAAATGATTACTCCACACCTGGAATTCAAATACCACTTCTAATTCACTTGGTTCCATCCCTCATTGAGGATAGACTATATTTCATCTGTGGATTTTTTTTCGGATTTGCTCAGAATATTCGATAACCGTGACAACAATGATAGACGTACAATCAAGTATTTGGTCAGATATATGAAGAAATGTAACTTCCATTTATGTACCACATGATCGAATTGAATAAACAACGAATTCATAATATCATTTCCATGGCTAAAAATGAAGGATGATAATTATAAATTACGTCCTCTCTATCCGTTTCGAGTATCGCCATAAAAATATGGAAATGAATCCAGTGAAACCGATGAAATAGTATCGAATCAATAATTCAACTTCCAAGACACGAAACCATTTCTCGTATGAATGGATGAGTGAGTGATGAATGGAAAGTTTGAAACGAAATTACATTGGAAAACTATAGTTTTATGAAGTCGAGTTGAAATACAGTTCCGCGCAAGTGCCTATAACCAAAAGCGGATACTGAAATATTGAGAAAGAATGTACTGAAGGATTGTGAGAATATAAATTATAAGCAATAGGTGAGTTGAATTCCGTGTAGTTGAAAACCTTCATTGAGAATAAACAACTGGGAGCAAAAAATAAGAAATATAGAGAAACTTTAATCGAATCCAGATTTGGGTCCAGAAATTCGTGTGATTTATCATGGAATAAATTGCAACTTGTGAGCGTTTGTACTCGACGAATAACGATACCTGGCAACCAATTATTAGTTGCATATCGATTATGCTGGTTATGGCTTATCAGCCGGTTTATAACAAGCTGTTTTATAGATGCGGACAGATGAATCATCACGTACACTCGCGTACCGGATATCAAAAGATACGATCTATACACACAAACAGGATTACTCTCTTCGATATTTCGTTGGAATTTCCATCACTTTGATTTTATTCCACTTTAAATAATGTGTCATGATGATATTTATACAGGAATTTCGAATGCACAGTTTTTAAGATGCGTATTTAGTAGAGAGAATCGATTGATTTGTGAATGGTTTGGAACTTGAAAGCATTGGGAGAATTCTTACGAGAAAAAACATTATTCTCCATGGGGAACGGGAAACACCACGGGTCGATACTGGCAAATCCAAAGCTATCAAAACTGGCGAGAAGTCGGCATGATAACATTATTTCACATAAGAGCTTGTTTAATATTCATAACCGTGTGGAAACACTGTTTGTTCGTACGCACCGACTATGATAGAATTCTGGCATTCCAACCTTGTCCAAACAGTATCAATTCAATACTGGCCCAATACCGTTTAAAATTTTTCGAATAGGTTGTGCCAATTGAAAAATGATAATGACCCTGAATAGAAACAGTTGTTCCCGTCAAAGTTTGGCAAACATAACTTTGCCATTACCAGGCCATTTGTGGACTTCGACAATTTCCACATGGGAAACATTCCTGTAGGGATTACAATAATACCATCAGGGTCTACGTGCACAGGGTTCATTGCTGTTGATGATATTCGATATTCACGCATAATCAATCAGTAATTAACACTGCAAAACACAGGGCATTTGGATTACACCAAGTTTGAGATTATAAAAAATTCTTGTCTGTTTTGTGGAAATCAGCATATAATATGAGCGTATAAGTGCATGACTAGCAAGTTATTCTCGTGTTTTGATTGACTGATGTGGAATACTGAGGAAGGAGCTAACTTCCGTCACTGACTATTCATATGTAGCAGATCAGTGGTATTTCATTGATTTATATTTAGGGAATGAGATTATTATACGGAATGTTCACATCATTTCAATACAAATGATATTGAAATATGTTGTACTCAACCGAATTCTCATTAATAATCATAATTTCCAAAATCATTCTCATTGGTTCATGTAGAACTGATATTGCGGTTGATCAAATATGACCTCATGTGTTCAACTGCGTTGGTATTCATACAATATTCGGTCGAAGTGGAGAATCCATTTCGTTTTGTTAATATTGTATCGCACCGGATACCAGCATCGTCGTGAAATTTACCATTTATCAGGAATTTGATGTTTCACTTGAGTATTTCGTGATGATGGGAAAATATTATCGATCTACCACCACTATGCGTAGAGTAAAGTAAGATAATTTTGCAAACGTTTTTGATGCATTGAAAAGTCAATCCCAGTGCACAAACTGACACTGTTGAGTTCAGAGGGACTCTCTCTCTCTTTCAAGCGTATGAGAAGAACTAGTAGGTACCTTCGGAACGCTTTGAAAATTTACCAAATAATCTGAGCCTATGTGAAATCACTTTTACTGAAAAAACTCTTTTTATAGTTCCCCAACGGAAGACTGGTTGAATACATCAATTTTGAATTCATTTAAGATGAATTTAAATTCAACGAACATTCAATGAACCTTCAAATGTTTATGGCTGTATTTTGAATTCGACGAGGGTTTATCGAATGTTCTTGTTCCCTGTAACCCGCGTTTCATTTCCTCATAAAGAATCCTGGCGATCCAACAAGATTTATCAACGCGTAATCTTGAAATTTCGTAGCAGGCTTTAATACGCAACTGGATTCATATGATCCTCGAGAAAATAAAGCAGCATAAAGTATTTTTTTCTACCATCTTCAACTTTCTAGATTGTTCGTGAGATTGAATTTCACGAGGGAAGAAAGGCGTAGTTTCCTCAGGAAACCGAACTGACGCGTTACGACCGATAACGATAAGTCGAAGGCTTAGCTTAAAGAAAATAAAGATGAATGGAGGCATTTCATGAGAGACAAATTGAAAATTGAGCGAAGCTCATATATCTGTATTAGCTGTAATACAGAAAAAATGTTTCAATAGGCTACAAGATTTTGGGTAGACATCATTTCTAATTATGATGACGTTGAATTGGGTATTGTTTGTTCTCTTGAATGAAAATATTTCAAAATTCTAACCCTCTTATATTTCAATTTTTGAATGATCATCATGCCATGCATTGTATTTGATTGCTTAGAATTTCGCATTACTAAATTAATATTTATACTCTCTTTTGCATGCTCTATAATGTTTATATACGTACATACTCTAAATACTGTATACCCTGGCGAGAAAAAAATTGTCATAATTTCTCTTGATGGTTTTTCATAACTTCTCCTAATTTCTCATAATTGATCCTGAAATATCCTAATTTCTCTAGGAATTGGGACTGTTTTATGGGAAGTATTTTATCATCAAAATTCATGAGTTAGAATAATGTTTCTCATGAATTCTCATGAGATCTCATAATTTTTCTGGAAATTTTCTCATAAAAAGTCATAAATGTTCATACTTTCTTTCATAATTCCTTCAGAAATTCAGACAGTGGTATGGGGAATTTTTCTTCATAAATGCTTTATAAAATTCCGAAATTTTTTTGAATTGCGATTTTCTTATTTTATTATCTCTGCTTTAAACTTCAATATTTCAAGAAAATCGCTCAGTATGGTGACGCTATTTATGCGGAGCAAACATATATGTTGTAAGCAACACATTATGGTTTATTTGGAAGTTGAAATCAGTTTGTTTCAGGATTTTGTTACAATTCCATCTATGAATTTTTTTAAGCAAAAGTGGAGTCATGGGATGCATGTTATGTAATATACACAAGTGTAGTGACCACCACTCTTCTATATACTTCACCCATCTGGGGATTTAGGTATATGGAAGAATTAGAACAAGGGCAACAGGACTTTTTTAATCGTCTATTTCTGCTCCCTAAGGATGTTGCTCGGTACGCGTTACGCTTAGAGTTAGGGCTAAGCCCAATTTATCTTCATGTCATCAGGTTGGCGATCGGATGGGTCAAGAAAATACTAAATATGCACGAAAGAAGACTTCAAAGAATCTATTTTCTCCGTCTCGCCAGACTGGCTGAGCGTGACGAACCGAATTACTCATATAACTGAGTATCACAATTACAGTCCCCAGCAACGTCATGCATGGAACTGTCTAGGGCCTCGCAAGGATCTAGCCAAGGGCTAGAAGGAGTCTAGTGACTAGCGGGGAACTTGTAAGGGCCTAACGAGTACTGATATAACGCTTGCTCGGGGTATTGTCTGAATTCGGCTAACGCACAGGATCTCTGGGCAAACCTCACGACAGCATATTAGCAAGGACGCGAGGAGGCTATCATGGATACTCTAGAACAGAGACTTAAAATGTTGGACATTGAACAATACCATCGTTCTGGATCCCCGAGGTTGTGTCTCCCTAGGTCTTCGGGTGACAATTACCTGAGCTTTGATCCTCCTAGATCATCCATAGCCTATGTGAGATCCAAAATGCAAATCAGGCTTTTCAATATTCACGCTAGAAGAATTGTTATTGGCAGATTCAAGTACAATTATGACCCATCTCAAACCTGTCCCGTATGTAATCTTGATTTCAATGAAACCATTGGGCATATCTTATGGCAATGTCCTATTTACAACCCTCTACGCGAACCTCTGTTAAAATCATCAAAGACTGTGTATCATTAACACTGAGTCAAGACACCATAACTTCTGTAAATAAATTAAATACATACATACCATTTTTTCACTGATCAAATAAATATAACCAGTTGGAAGTTTTTTAACTCTTCATCAGCACTTTTGAGCTACTTTGATTACAATGTGAGACAATAAAAATGAGAAATATAGTATTTTATGATGAAATTGTATGAAGAATGTTGGTTTCTCGTGCAAAAGTGTTTATCATACAAACGGATCTAAAACATTATGGAGAATTATAAGATTTTATGATAAAAATTATGAAAAGTTACGACTTCTCTTGGAAAATATCGTTTTCATGAAAAATTAAAACAATTCAAGTATCGTGTAAAATATGGAATTTTACGAGAAATTATAATTTTCAATCAAGAAATATTTCTCATAACTACAATCCCAATTCCTAGAGAAATTATGAAATTCTAAGAGTTTTTATGGAGTTTAATGCAAAATTATGAGATTCATGAGAGAAGATGAAAAACTATGGAAAAATCAATATTGTCTCTGTTTGTTTTTAGAGGGAATTTCACGCATTTATTCAGATTCATCTATTCGGAATGCGACAAGGCTTTGTTGCGAATCCAAATAAACTCCACATACACCTCATAATAATTCCATCTGAGCCTTGTAATGATACAGAATGATTCATGGTTCTTCGATTCACGCATTTATAATATCCCAGGTGAAAATTGACGATTGGCACTAGGATGGCGCAACACTGACAAAGATTGGCCGAGCCTTGGCGGTTAGCAAGGTGCAAGCTTGAAATGATAACGTCGTTACAGGCTCCATTGATGTATTATGCCAATCACGGACCAACATTGGTACGATTATGACAGTCAAATCAGCCATCATTGGCAACCCTTGAAAAAATTTGTCGCTCGATCTAAATCCAAGATTGGATCATGGTTGTACTCATTACGAACCAAGACTGATGGACGAATTTTTCTATGGTCTGCCAATGGTCAGATGTTTTATGCATTTAAAGGAGGTACCATCATTTATTACACATAAATGATGTTGACTGCTAAATTTCAGTCAATACTATAATAGTACTGAGTCAATATTCGGCCAAAATTGATTCAACGTTGCGACAATCCCGCGCCAACGTTGAGCCAATGTTGTGCCGATGTTCAACTCTATGTTGAACGATTGCAAAAATATAATAAAAATTCAGAGTCATATATTCCCGACATCGATTGCTTCCCCTCCACACATGTTAAGAAGTACAGCCCGAACCTGAAATATTTTATACAACCAGGGCCAGAGAATCTCTGTATACATTGAAACGAAGAAACTTATTAGATTAATCCAATACAAGATGTGTTTATAAGTTTGATATAACTCAATGATTACTGATTACCTTACAAATCAATTACATCAAGTATAATTCAAATTCTGATGTCCACGAGTCCATGGGTCTGCACAGCTAAAATCTCTCCTTCGATGAAGGACCTATGATGAAGACAAAAATTTTCAAATCAGAAGGTTATAAGATGCTTATATATCAACCGCATAGTTCGTTGAGCGCTTGCGAGAAACGAACCGACCGTTGGAAACAATACCGAAGGGTGGCGCTTTGACATTGGACGCGGGAATGTTTGTATGGAGACGTATAATTGAGGATCGTGGCTAGCCTGAGCCAAGCTTTGACCAGGTTTGCCACTGCATTGGGTACTCATTTCTTCTGAACGTTGTCAACGTTTGGATTAATATTCAGCCGTGCTATGAAATTGTTCGTATGAAGTTAATTTCTTTTGTCCAAACGATATTGGAACAACGATGAACCATGATTGGCACAATCTTGAGCCAATGATGGATTGATCATTGGAAATCATGATTCCCAACATTGGTGCAACATTATGCCACTTGTCAGTCAACGTTGGCTCGATATAGATTTCCAAGCCTTGGATGTCAGCATTGCGCCTATCTATTTTCCATCGTCAGTATTGGCGCAAGGGAGAAATTTTCACGTGGGATCTATCGAATATTTGGAATCACGAGATTCTATAAAATTCCTCATTGACACAGAACAGTTATCTATTCTTGAGCATGATTTCTCGATGCGATACAGAACGAGATACTTTGAAAATTGGATAGGGGCGTTGATATTCACAAAAGGGAAATATTCAAATCATTTTATGAGGGAAAGTGCTACACGTATGCAGTAACGTGAGATAATGGATAATAACCTAATATATAGAGTACTCTAAACTTCAATTGTGGTTGTGTCAGAAGTTTCAAGTGGCACGTGCTTCGGATACTCGAGTGTTTGCCCGGGTATGAACAATGTAGCGTTGGTTTGATCTCTGAAAGGTACCTTCTTTATTTGCACCTTACAAATAGTAGTCATATTATAGGATATACATCCATCCCAGCTCGGATATTTCAATGCTTTTTCTATGAAATGGATCTCTTTGAGAATACAATTACTGTAAGGGAACGTGATATGTATGGAATTCTTATCGAAACTTGCATCATTTTATCAACGTTCGTTGAAATTCGCCTCTGAGATATAGGTTGTTCATTTTCAAACAAGAGTCGACAAATATTCCAAGTTGTCGGAATTGAGTACTCGAACAATGGGGAGAAATGTATGCATTCGAATGAATTTAACAAAATCACATACATTGTATCCTTGAAAACATTCCTGGGAATGCACAATTATTTTTGACGAAGTTGTTCTCCGTGTAACTACTCGAATCTGAGGATGAGGAATTTTTTTTGAATGTATTCAATCTGCATGAGGTGTTCTACCTGAATCTTACTTCCCCCTGCATCATCATCTCTACATTTAATCACACACTGAGGGAGTGTTTGTTCCAGCCTAACGAAATCTCGGTTTAAATGAATACAAAGGAACTTTTTCGTTGGCAGAAATGAAATTTAACGATAATTAACAGTTTCTTGCACACAAATAAATTTCATTTGTCCTAAACAAATCTCATTTCAGCCAACCAAAAAGTTCCTTTGCGTTTATTTGAACCGAAACTTTGTTTTTTGGCTGAGACAGATTGTGTTTCCAATTCACAAAGGGGAAGAATCATGGAGCTTGGACGTACACTGAAACCCCTGTGAAAAAAAATCAAGAATCCATTAAGTATCATGCAAAAGAATAATCAACTTTGATCAAGGCTCTGTGTAGCCATCTTCCAATTAATTAACTTTTTATCGGTAATTATCTTTGTTATATCACGGTGTCTGTACCATCTCTTAATGAAGATGGTACTATCTATTCGTTCTGATCACGGAGATGAATACGCAGCTGGATTCATATTCATCTACTTATCATATTTAAAGTTGAACTCCATGTTACTAAGTGAAAACAGGAGCAACCAACTTTATACAATAGTTTTTCACATTTCTTGCGTATTAGTGTGAAATCATTAAATACACCACATATCATTGGAAGAAGTGGACTGTTAATTTGAAACGATCGGATATTTAATCAATCGTGGTTTCAATAATTATTCTAGAATATCAAAATGGATTTATAATAATTGGATGAATAGCATTCCATGAATGGAAAACATTATAATTGCATGAGTCCGAATGATATTCATTATTAATTGAATATCTTTTTGTATCATTTTCTGTAGACTCGTCAATTGATATATATATATATATATATACATGTGTGTGTGTTGATGTTCAACTATATGCGTTCAATATTTTTTTTAATTCTAACAGATATTGATCTCAAGTTATTCACAATATTTCACTTTCTATATGGATAATGGACCCACAAGCCGGGTCATTATAGCTGATATCATAAAATCTCAATAATTTGAATTTTCAATGAAGTACGAAACCATATAATCAGAGATTTCAATCGGTTATCGGTTAAATATACAAATGTAAATGGATTTAATTAAAAATTACACGTATCCTTGTTGTGTAGTTTTGGAGGTTGACGAGATGATTCCTTCCTTTGACTATTTGAGTAATAGTACAATAAATTTTAATATGATACTTCATATAAAAATTGTCTTTCTTCTTGGGAAATCGTTCGTAATAATGATATTGATTCAAGTATCCATACACTGGAGAAAATCAGCGGTGTGAAATGGAGTCCAACCCAAATGGTGTCGAATTCAACACCGAATTGTGTGAATTCGACTCTAAGTGGAGTTATTTTAACACCACAGCCCGGATTGGACTTCTTGGGAACATTTTCGGTGTCGTTTTCACTCCGCATTTTTTACAGTGTACTGAGATTCCAATACCCACATAGACAAAAAGATATTCTTTCAAAATCTAAAAGATGTCTTACAAACTGTTCTCAAAGATATCTAAAAGAAGTCTAAAAGGTGTCTCATGCGACAATTTCAGACATCCAAAACATGTCTTGAGTAAGACATCTTTTAGAACCCTTACTAGATATCTATAAGATATCTTTCAGACTTCTTCAAGACGAGTTTTAGATATGATGCAAATTTTCCTTAGGACCTCTTCCCTGATTGATAAAAAACCCATTTATTCCCATTAAACGTGCAGAATTCGAATTTCAATGTGAATTTATTACATTCAATAGGAATGAATAGGTTTTATTCACCACGGTTGAAGCATACTTTCAGATGATCTGAAAATGTCTTGCGAATTGTATATTCCATCCCTGTAACTTCCCCAAGACACAGATCTTTTAGGGTGAATTTCACGTTCATTATACGTACATTTATGTTCAAGGAATGTTCGGACCATCCAATGTCCGGACGTTCAATGCACCTCCACTGAATATTCTTTGGACCTTCGTGTTTTTTTGGAATCACAAACAATGACCGTAGAATTTTCTTGTACGCCTGTTCAAAATATCTCATTGAACCCACTGATTCCGATGCAGATTCTATTGGTTCAATAAAATTCTTTGAGCAGGAGTACTTGAACGAATTAAGTTTTCAATCCGTGCAACATCAATTGTGGTCCGACGTGATGCAATTTGGTCAGTAGAAACAATGCACACTATGAGATTCGTTTAATCGAAGAGAAATGTTTATAAAAACATTCTCTACAAGTTTATTATTTCAAATTAAAATTTTTTTTTCTCCAAAGAAGTTTCATTGATAGAAACAAGTCTTGGCAGAAAACCAGAAAAGACAAAGAAATTTTTGCCTTGGAAAGTTTGTAAATATACTCAAACTCCTAATTGTGCTTATAATGAACAAAGTATTAATCCAAATTCAAGCAAATGTGCGTTTGGGATACGGTAATCAGTGAATAAGTTCAATACATGATGGAAGAAGCTAATTGCAACACTCCTGCTGAAAATACCAAGCAAAACCTGATAAAAACTTATGGATCCTATGAAAGATGCAAGACCCGCAAGGTTTCATAAGGTTTCATAATGAAAGTTGCCAATTGTTTGATTTTATATCAAAATTGATATTTTTTTTAATTCAGGCCTATAATCATTATCGGTATATTATTATATTATTATGATTGTGATTTCGATTTTCAAGATATCTAAAAGATGTCTTTCATTAAATCTTTGAAGACATCTTTCGAATAAAATCTATTAGACATCTTTAAGATAACTTCAAGAGACTTCTCAGAAATGTCTTCAGTGAGACATCTAAAAGAAGTCTATAAGTTGTCTTTTAGAAATGTCGGAAAGATGTCTTTGAGATTCGAATGTTTATTGGGTAACATCTGGTCTCATCTTCTTTCCGCAATCTTATTCTGCTGTCCCTTCCCGAAGTTCTAATCCCCACTCTCCCTTTTCTGACTCCATCTACTCATCGACGTTACAAATTTCACTGGACCCCCGGTTATTATATATGAACAGCACAGATCATCTATCACTTTTACCGGAATTCTTGTTAAATTCTCCCAAAACTTTCAATTCTCCACGAACAAAAATTCTGGTAAATACAAAAAGAATACTGGTAAAGATGACAGATATTCCTTGTCGTCCATACCCTATAAGAAGTGCTTGTGAATTTCATAACCATTGAGAGCATTCCGTAGAAGCGAGAGTTACTAGATTTTCCTACCCAGAATACCCAAAGATAATTCAATCAAATGGGAAAAATGAACCAACCAGACCTTGTTCCATGCGAATAGGAAGTCTGGCTGGTTGTTTTATCCTGTAGCAATACCGTATTATATTAATATTGCTAAGGCCAAAGAAATTTTTCTTGTCAGCCGGACAAGAATATCTCCTCATTATTGTCAAAATAAAACATTTCTATGAGTGTTCAAACAACCCAAGAGATTTGATATAGTCTTCGGATTGAATACATAAAAATCACTATCAATTCGTTCCCAAATCCTACGCAACAGAGAAAAATGTTACAAGCCTTTTTTGTTCTGAAATCGAATTTTTTCTGGAAAAAGTTTTCTTTGAATTCAATAAATATCAATCCAAATAACACGGATATGAATATCCAATGAAATCATGAGAAAACATTTCTTCAATGATCAATCTGGTAATCTCTGAAATCTCTCGGTTAATTTTTCCCCAAAAATACTTGAATCAATCTTAGCACCAACAAATGCACCATTTAAATAACGCATCCTTTTGAATTGAAAGAATTTGAATTTGCTTGTCTGACTATACATCTTTCACTCTACTGATGTCTCGGCTCATGCTTGTTCAGTCTACTAATTTGCATGCTGCAAAGCAATATTTTTGTCCACAATGTTGCTCTCAATCTTCAGACAATGATATTCGATTCCTTCGCTACGATGTACTATATGGAATGTGTGAACCGTAATTCGGCGTGCCAAAGTCACGTTTCACTTCCTGGCTTGAGTTGTGAATTCCAATCATACAGTTGAAAGATATTAAAATGAATTCATTACCGTACTTTGAAAAGAATAAATATAATTTGTGAATATATGTATGAAGGATTGACATATCTCATGTGTTGATTTCCCACCTCCTCCAAGGAAATCAAATCAATTCTGACTGCAAAAAGGCAGGAGTTGGAAAAAAGAAATTGAAGAAAACAGGACTCTTTAGTCAGAAGTCAGTGAGGTGACAGTTGTGATATGGAACAACAACAAATTTCATGAGCATTCCATTGTGAGATTGATCAAATGATACGTTTTTAAAAATGTAGAATATTCTTTTATAGATGATCCAGGATTGTAATGTATCAAAGAAATTCCAAGACGAGTTTTAATACCTTGCAACATTATGCATTAGATACAGAAAGTGATAATCTTGAATATTTGTACTAAGTAGATAAGAGCATACGTACCATTCACACAGTGATCCTTTGTGATACTTGATGTAACTACGCTCGAGATAGTTTATTTAAGCGCTCAAGTGCAAGATTAGCAGATTATAGCAACACTGATTTATGACACGTGAGACACGAATAGAACTAAGGAATTACACGTCGAGCAAATTTTCCAAAACTCCGTGTACAGTATCGGATAAAACTGACATGATCTACGATTAGAATACTGAATTTATTCAATAGAATTCTTAATTCGCAATTCATATTTTTCATTTTAATATCATCCTTTTTTTGTACATTATTCGTAAATTTCTCGTGCTTATATTCGAAACACGTGTACCATTTGTGAGGATCAAATAAGACTTACTATTCAAAATGTCATTAAGCTTTACATTAAAACCTTATCGTTATCTCATCGTTTTCCAAGATTTTGAAATAATATCATCGTAAGATATATTGGTTGTGCCTTAATGGTTCAGCCTTGAAATTACCAGAAAATGTGTGGCGCGTCGCTCGTTAAATTAATGATGCAATTCCAACATCGTTCGGGCGTAACTCATAGTATGCCCGGGGTTATGAAGAATGCTCTAGGTATCAAGATGATTAGTCAGTTATTGCACTGAGTAAAAAAGAACTTCATCAGGATTCAAATTAAACCAACCTAGCATAATCACGTACGTATCTGACCTAGAAAGCATAATCTAATCGATTCGTGAAGTCAAGCAACTCCAGATAATGGCTCGATATAAATCTGTATTGTTTCCCACATTGCTGAGAATTATTCCCCTCTTCGTTTTTGAACGGAACTTCCCAAATAAATAAACAGCTCAGATCGAGAGCTTTCCTCGAGTTATTAGAAGATATATTGTATCCGAGTCCTCTGAAATTTCACTTCAATCGAAGACTCATGTCCACGGGAAAAAATGACTCATGTGGATGTCATCTGAGATCCATTATAAAATCCTGTTGAATTTTTATTGTCATCATAGATTACCATAGCGATATCACTCTCATTCACCTGATTGGCAGTTAATTTGTATCTAGCATAACATTAATCGTGATGTGAATTGTATTTCAGTTACATTTACTAGGACAATTATGGAAAATTGAAGGCACTCAAGCATCAGGAGGAACGGGTAAAATTTTGCGCCAATTTTTTTTATAAATTATATAATCAATTTCAATTTGAACCCGATGATAATTCAATACATACCTTAAATTGGATTCCAAATACAAATTCTAGGTTCTTCGTGGCTCGTGGATGTTAGGAGATGAAATTAAAGAAAATTTTTACCAGTTGGAGGTTATTACTTTCAAAACTCAACTACTTTTTACTTCTAAGACTGAGATTTATATGTAGAGTCTAATTCTAGTCTTAGATTTTATTACTGTTTATCCAAAATTTCCGTGGAACACACAATTTATGGAAAAAATTGTTGCAAAATTTGACTTGCTTCTTATGATGCTCGAATGCCCTTGAGAACAACGTATGCAGACTCCACCTGGTATTCCTTGTAACATGGGAGTGGAATAGGAGTTAGAATGAACTATTCTGGTGGAATTGATCTCATACTTTCTTTTGGAGTCTCAATAGTTTCTAAAGAAATTATTAGAAATTTATCGTAAAGCCTAGCGTCTGCAGCGGTTCAGTTCTACTGGTGCCAAATATATGAACATAAAGAGCCCGGAAAATACAGGACGATGTTATAAACATAAAAATGTTGACCAATAGAATATTCTAGAACTTTGAAAATCAAGATTTCATCATCTGAAACTCTATGTATGCACTGAACAGGGGACACTTTCATATCGATGATGAGGTGACGTGGATATTAGAACACATTATTTCTTCATACAACATTCTGCGGCAGGTCCTTTATTCAAGTATTTACAAGTGTATAACAAGTTCATTTTATGAACTTACAGTTTTGATAAATTATTATTTCGTTCTTCAATTCTCCCTTCGAAAACAATGCTATCTGAATTCCTCACCGACTCTCAACCCGCTTATAACTTCAGTCAATAACAAAGTTCTGCTGCAATGAGGTGAATTTTGTGAAATACAATCAGAATTATTGAATAAGCTTCACGATTGGGCGAAACTATTTTAGAACACTCATCCCATGATAAATAAAATAAATTGTATTCTGCTTTACCGGTTCTTAATGGTGGGATCAGTTCTCCATCCTTGGTAATGAGATTACGTTTCTAACCGAATACTAAGACAGAACCAGAACTGATGCGGATTGCACAATTTAATTCTTCATTTCCTGAAATCATAAACTCCACCGCTCGGAGAACTCTGTGTTTTGATTCTTTGTGTTGCCACGCACCACTTCTTCTTCATTCTTTTTAACTCCATAGTTGTTAAAGATAATTGGTAACAAGATCTTACCTTCAACCAAACATGCGTTCGGTTTCTTCTATATTCTTCTATATTATTTTGTATTATGTACAATTATGCTTATAATATTGTTATATATTTTGTTTTGTTTCACATGAGGTCAAATTTACATAGCATCAACCTGGATTCTTCATGTAATCATGGGCGATGAAACAAGTAATGCAATGATAATGTTGAGTATTACATTTTCTTTTCATTCAAGATGAAGAGTCTCTATGAATCGACCAGTCGGTCGCCAACAAAGACTCTTCAGGAGAATGCATTAATTTGGATTCAATAGTTCTTCTTTCTTTTAGAGACACCATTTGGCATGTTGAACGAAGAAAAAACAAAATTTCAAGTTAATTTTAAGTTTTGGTTCTCAAATCCAGCAGGAATCGAATTGAGATCGGTTGTTCTCCACCCTTTTGAAGGGAAATTCTTGATCATTCAACTCAAAAGCATGAAATCAGAAGCTGTAGCTTTCAATGTTTTGTAGGAAATTTTTTGTCTCCCGACTGGAAAGTAATCAGAACTACATTATTTTCATGCATGTCGAGACTAGTTTTCGGTTTGCAGCCAAAAAATTACCAGAATTCGTCCGATCAACTAGTTTTTCAATTGTACGAAATTTCAGTTGCAGTTTGGTATAAAAGAATTTCAAATTACTGGTTGTTTTGATAATCTAATGGTACATATATAGAAATTGAGACATAACACAGTGATTTGAGTTTCATTAATGATAATAATCTACTTGGTAACATTTTTTTGTGTTGAAAAACTAACACGTATCACGCTCATAAGGGAGAACAATCCAATCCAATCTAATCGAATTTCTTACATTTATATTCATCATCGTGACTAAATTTGATTAGTTTCGAGTGCAGGGGAAAGTGAGTATTCGCTTATATATGCAATTGATCATTGATATACTCGATTACCAGCAAAAGTGTCTACATTTATCGTGAATTACGATAAAAACTATGCATAGTAAAGGAATAACATTTTTGTCCGTTTCTCATGTAAATTTTTGATGGAGCTATGATGCTCTTTGCATAAATCCATAAAAAATCATAAGGAAAGTCGAGCGATTGAGATATTTCATACAAGCCATTTACATTTTAATTGAGAAACGAAATTCACTCACCTAAAACTTTATTACGTAATGATGGCAAGTTCAAAGAATTATTCTTGGTCCTGATTTTCTCTGAGACGTTTCTTCTTTTCATTGCTTTCATCATGCACTTTATAACCAGAAAACCACTTTGACAATTTATACGCTTGAGATAATATTTCAGAGTTCAATATTGTACCCGAGAATGTTTTTCATACCTAAAGCATATATTCTAAAAGATATTTCGAAGGGAATCCAGAAACACCGCTCCCAGATAAAACGGATATGATGTGGAAAATAACTTGAGGGTACATTGAATTTTAGATAATCTTCACATGTCCTCTGGAAATATTCAAAAGCATCATTAGATGACAGGTCTTCTATTGAGAGAATGAAGGAAAATGATATTAAAATTTTTTGTTACGCTTTGAAAGGATTCATTACTCTTCTAACAAAGTTACTAGATTCAAAATCTCTCCACCTGACTTTTATCAAGGTTTCATCAAAAGTGTTTCATATAAAAGAGAACATGAGTAGATTCCTCTTCTTTGGAATCCCAACAAGATGCACTCACCAGTTGAAATCGATTCCATTCTCTAATCTGCAGGAAAACTGAGAGGAGAGATCTAGCAACTTTGTACGGAATCCCTCCAATGTCTTTGAATGTTTGAGGTAATTTGCTTGTTCAACTGCTGGCAACAAATTCGTCACGCGCATAGATATGAAGTTTATTTCTTCTGCTCCTTCTTTCAGTGGTAACCAAGGTGAGGACAAAGAATAATTACAGCACTTGATTTTGTGGTACCAGTTACCACGAAAACCCCACTCTTCTTGCTCTTCAAATAGCATTTTATAAATTAAAAGTGTACTCAAAAACTAATGTCTCGTATCATTTCATCTAATCTGAGTGTTGCATTAGTCTCTCGAAATCAATATGATTCCGGTTCCGTCTTGATCTCAAGATGAATACAGTTTGCCCTCTGGATAGTGTCGCGGATCTCTGCCTCGCTAGATAGAGTGACCATTTGGCACTATTCGGAGAGCGCACACAGGAAGGAAAATTATCGTTCTTATTATGAAACTGCATGCTATTCGCAAGACATTGCTGTGGCAGCGAGACCATAGTTAATACAACGAGCCATGTTGATGGAGAAAGGAAGGAGAAAGCTTATCGTTGTAGGACGGATACCACATCATTCTATCAACTATATTACCGTTGTGACAGCACTATCGTTTATTGTTCCTTCCGAATACTTGGCCCCAATCATCCCGCGTCTTGTGAACACTAGACTTTTTTTCATTCCACTGTAGTACTATTAATAATATTATCAATCATCAATGATTATACAATCAAATAATACTTTGAAATGATGAATCGAACAGAATAACAAGCATATTCCAATAAATCAGCAGTTCGTGATGCAGAGGATTCATAGTTCCCTTTCAACAATTGTTGAAAGGGAACTCATTGATTGGAGATAATAATCATTGGTGCCCTGTGGAACTTTTTTTTTTTTATTATTACAATACACGGGTTAGCACCCTTTGATATGAAAAGTAAATACAGAGTCAATACAAGACAGCGTCCGAAGACGCATAAAATACAATTACAATATGGTCATGCATTAACCGACAGTTTAAACCGATTCAAGGAAACACCAAACAATTCCATCGAGCGATCGAAATTATTTGCTAATTCACAAATGCGAGAAATCGGATCATAATTTCCAAATCTAGATTTAAATTGTACAGGTCTAAATAAAAGCGCTTTCCTAACTGGTCTACCGGGGATGTTAAAATTAACTTTACTCAGCAATGACTCGCAATCAAGAAAACCATTAATCAATTTAAAAAGAAATAGGAGATCATTCATTTGTCTCCGCTCTTCGAGGGTAGTTATATTCATTCTGTGAAGAATTCTGGAGTAATCATGGTCAGAATATCTCATAGGCCAGCCTATTCTAAAAGCAGCAAAGCGTAAAAACTTGTGTTGCACACTCTCAATCATTCTAATATCCTTCTTCAAGTACGGAGACCAAATAGCGGACGCATATTCAAGATGGGGTCTAATTAAAGAAGAATATAGTACTTTTAATGACCTAACATATTTGAAATCACTAGAAAATCTTCTGACGAAGCCGAGATTTCTCAGCGCTGTACCACAAGCCTTCACAGAATGTTCAGAAAAATCCAAATCATCATTTATAGTTATACCAAGATCAACATAAGATTTAACAGTATTCAATGTAACATTTTCAATCTTGTAGGAGAATATGAGAGGATTCCTTGACCGCGAGATTCTCATTACACAGCATTTTTCTAAGTTCAGATGCAGAGAATCACGGGTGCACCAAGAATCTAATCTCGATAATACTGACTGTAAGTGATGAACATCCGCAAGACATTTTATGTTCTTGAAGATTTTTAGATCATCAGCAAATACCAGGAAATCACAATCATTGAGAACCTGCCCAATATCATTTATGAATAGCAAAAATAAAAGTGGACCAAGGTGGGATCCCTGGGGAACTCCCGAAGAAGGTATAATCGGTTCAGAAAAACAGTTCCAAACTTTTACCATCTGCACCCGATCAGTTAAGTAACTCTGGAACCAAAGTTTCAGATTACCAGATATTCCAAAGCTACTCAACTCAGATAGAAGAACGCTGTGAGATACAGTATCAAACGCTTTACTGAAATCGGTGTAATTAACATCAACCTGTGAGTTATTCTCCAGCGCAATGGCGGTGAAATTACAGAAAGCAGCCAAATTCGTAGTAGTAGACCTCATTGACATGAAACCATGTTGTTCCGGGAAATTTTATATTTGGATTAATTTGGATCGAATAAACTTTGTTTGAATCAACTAAATTCCTATTTAAATATGAACCTGGTAGACCCAGCCAGCAAAGCGCTCCTAAATTTGCGTTTATGCTACTAGCAGTGGCATGGTAGATTTTGGCACTGCTTACTACCATAGCATATATATGATGCAAACTATAACGTAGCACTACCTCAGTGCTACCACGTTTTGTTTCTAGGAAGATACTACGAAGTCGCTCCCATTTTCATACATAAATTAAGTACTGTATGTACAAGACGCGTTTGAATGTGTAAGTGGATGGTAGCGACGCTGCTAGAAGCGCTGCCTCAATTTTGCTGGCTGGGGAGTTTTAGTTGGTTCGAATGGAAAATTCATTCCATTCAAATAGATTTTTGATCATTCCAAACAAAATATCCCTGAATCAAGTAAAATTTCATTGGATGCAATGAAATGTCCAGTAGGTTGATATTTTGTTTACTAGCCCCTTCTTTATCTCACTCATCCGATCTGGAGTTGGTGCGACAAAGAACGAGGTAGTGATTCGGACGAGATCGAGATCGATATGAGACGAGACGACAGTCGCGACCGAGAATCTCGACTCCAGACCGAGATCGAGACCGGATCAATCTTGGCGAGACGAGACGAGACCGAAACACTAGAACGAGAGACAGAAAGCGTTGCATAATTTAGGTGGTTCTCTAAAGCAATTTTCTGGGTTTAATGAATATTCTAAATATCAATCTTTCCATCAGAAACTAATCAGGCGCAGTTCTCAATGTTACTTATTCATTCATCATGATAAAACTGCGGATTGTCAGCTAAATATTTTATAAAGAAATCCAACTGATTGGCACTCTCCTTCCCTGAACTCACCATCATTTTTGGAACATATCAAAGAACTTCAGTTCCATGTATCATGTCGGGACTTGAATGATGTCCAATTTCCACAATGTTGCTGGGAATTCGATGGACACATGATCGAGATCTTGAACTCTCCGCGCAACTTCCCAACAAAATCATGGCAATTTCGATGTTTCCAACATTTGGCCAGGGTCGGCTCGAGAAATTCTTCTTCGTTCTTCAATCGACGTGAGCATAGGCGGGCGCCTACACTGAGGAAACAGATATCTTGAAAAATACCATAATTTATGGATCTTTGCCGTTGGTCTGAGCCGAGTCAAAATATTTACGTGCACTGTAAAAAATTTCTATAGGAAACTTCACATACATATTCGGAAGGAATTAACATATACACGTGTTAGGAATTTTCCGTATTTTATCGGAAATTTACTGGAAAATGTTAGTAAAAATCCCAAAAAGTTCGGAATTTTCAGGCAAATTTATGGGAAATTTCATATGCGTGTATGAGAAATTGATTTCCTATGCCATGATTAGGATTTTCCGGTTGCTGCGTATAGGAAAATTCCGATTATTTTTTACAGTGTGAACGAACCTCTAAAAGTCCCATAATTTATTGGAGTTTCATAAACAAGTATGGTACCTTCCTCATAAAAGTCCCAGTCATTATGGTGATTTTAGGGATATCTTCACGTAGATATTTTGCCTCGGGTTAGACCAACGCCAAAAATCAATAAATTATGGTATTTTTCAAAATACCTTTTTCTCCGTGTATACGCTGTCTTTTGTTTCATGTCGATTGAAGAAAAGAGAAGAATTCCTTAGGCTGGCGCTGCATGTTGCAACGTATCTGGCAGTCCAGCCATATTCTCAACAACTGAAATGATTCTAGTCATTGAATTAAGTTTATTATGGATGATTCATCGTAACACGTCAATCTTTGAATGACCTTAAAAAAGTCATCTGGAAATGATTCAAGATAATTATATTGTGTCGCTCTGAAGGAGATATAAGCGCAGAGGTGGCTTCACGAGATGGAGGCACACTTTGCGCTCGTATCCTTCCATACAGCCCGTATGGTGGAGGAACATGGTTTCCACCTGCCTGGCATATTTAGGAATATTTTCATGTAGCAAGAAGGTAGGAGGTAGATAAAAATGATCGCAAATGTGGCATTCATGTGTGTTGCATGGGCTGTTATTGAGTTCCTTCCTACAAAGTCTCAAAAATATTATTTCGAATTATGTGTTCAAAGTCTCTATAAAAGATGTTTCTGCACTAAAAGTTTGATGTGACTGACTAATTATGTGGCAAAGAACCGGACAATACAAATCCTCGCTTCCTATCGATTCCTTTAAAATAAGCTGAACAAACTGTTGGCTCTGAGGTATACTTTCCATCTTTTTTTCATAATTTTCCTTCGAATGAATAAATACACAGGGTACTCACACTAACGGAATCGAAATGCATCCCTTTGATATACTTCCTTTTTCATGCTGTGTATAAAGTTTCATTTGAAGAGGTTCGACGTGAACTTTTACAATTTACAGTTCACCAACTGGGTCAATTTATAGACAAATCTCGTGATAATTAGAGTCCAGTACCGAGTATCACTGGAATAAATTCAAGGAAGTCTTTTCTGTTTCACATTTCAGAATTTCTTCCGTATTATGATCATGAATTGTTCATAAATTTCACAATGTATTTGAGGTGAGGCTTCTGGTATACATGTGAGTCAATGGAATAATTTTATTATTCTTCAGAAATGTATACTTTATACGTACACGACGATATTTGTTCTTCTTTCCGCGATACCCCATTCACATGAAAATCAAAATCAAAGTACCGAAGACTTATTCTCACTAAAAATAGGCCAAAATGACATCAAATTATGAGTGAGCCAACGGTATCAGTGACTATCCGATTGCTATTCCCAGTTGGTAGCTCGTCAAATCTAGTGAAACTAGATAAATTTCTGCTGCAAAAGATACGATTATTCCAAGAGTGTAGAGGGAAAAAGCAAACATGGTTGACATTGGGCAACAGGCACATCTATCACTGACCAAGTTTGGTTGCTGGCCTCGACATAAAATCAATGCTGATCCTCATTTCCATGTAAATTATTCTCGACATTGCTATGCCATTGAGAATGGTACATGAAAGGGATTTCGAACATTGTACTGAAATTTATACGTGTTTGAAAAAACTTTGTTCCTATCCTGATCCAATAGACAAAGTGTGATAGTGTAACCAAATTGTAATTAAATTTCCCTCGTTGGAAACTTCCTCAAGTACTGTATCGTTGGTTATTGATTATTCTGATATCCATTCTTAGCAGCTTCCAGTTCAGTCAAAAGTGATGAAAAAATCTACATTCATCCAGCAATTCGATTCTTCATGTTCACCAAGTTTTTGTCTTTTTATTTTCGAATATAATTCGAGAGTAAAGTGCACAACTGTTTGATGTACGGCTTGAAAAACTTATCCACAAATGCAAAACATCGATACAGAAATATAATGATTATATATATAATTCACGTAACGGAAGCAATTTCCAATCGCTCAACTGGAAATTCAAAGTACGCGTGTATAAAATTTCAGTTATAGAAATATACATAAATATCATACAATACAGTAAAAACTTCACTTGCACATATGACTGGAAAAGTTATGAAATTTCAAACAATATTCAACAGTGTGTTGTGCGAAAGTTTTTGCAAGCACTGATACGTTGTTGCAATATGAAAAAATCCAGTGAATTCCAAACTTTCATCAAGTTTCTCCGCGTTGAAGACGGCTTTAATAAAATTCGGTAAATTTTCATCCAAATATTCTTCCAAGTGTACTTTGCAAGTATGAAAAAACAGCCGGAGGGAACAAAATACAACCACAAAAAAAATGCAGATCTATTGAGATCTAGATAAAAAAAACTCCACGTGAATGAATCTAAATTTACATGCATCAACTTTTTGTTCTCTTTATTCTTAGATGATTGCTAAGCATGGAAAAGTTTTGGAAAAAAATTAATTGGATCTCCCTGGATTTTTCTTTCGCATATTTCAGGTGATGATACATTTCAATAACACCAGTCAACATGATTTTTAGGTCTCACTTCTGAATGTCGACCCTGGTAAAAATGTCCACGCTTCGGAAGCGAATATTGGAACAAATGAAGCGTGAAATGTTTCAATTTTCGCTTCTTTCGCGCTTAGATACTGTTTCGTGTACTCTTCCGTGTCGCTTCATACACTTCTTACGCTCCCATTTTCACTAGGGGAATTTTGTTTCCTTCCACGTTATTAATGGCGGGAGAAATAATTTTTTCTGATTAAAGTTTGCTCTTGTACACGGAAAAAAGAAAACAGCAATGGTTACTGTGAATCACAAAAATACATTGAAACTCAAATTCATTCCATGCAGTACTGCGTTTCTCAGTCCTCATTACTGTCCAGTCAGCACTGGCGAATTTCATTACAATACCCGTCACTGTGATCGCGCTAATCCTCATTATCCGAGCGTGTTTTCATTTGTTTTTCAACCGATCGCTGTCATTCACAGTAACCAGTAATGTTTTCTTTTTTCCGTGTAGAAACCAGAGCGAGTTTTTGAATTTTAAGAAAAATCACTGATTTTTTCATAATTTCAACTGTGATAGCATACAAATGTAAAATAATACAATACAAAATCTAGTTCTCGTGAAAAAATTCTGCTCGTAAAATCAATTAAAATTTTCAAAACTGTTTTATGGATTTAAGATGCATAAAAGCAAACTTTAAAAAGCTAAAAATGTGTTCTCCGAGGCCTAGCATCAGAATTAATGCATGAAAACAGAAACCCGAAATTAAAAAATTTTTTTGTCGACTTATGTAATCTGGAATCGAAGGTATTCATATCATCGAGGGAAAATATGTCCCGTACGTCCTGATCACAACTCTGTTCGAGATATTGTTGTGAACGGAAAGATGCCCGTGGAAATTAAGGTGGCTGCTGAATAAATCAAATGAGTGACTGCAGAAAACGGGTTGGGCTGGGCGTGGCACGAGGACTTCACTCCAGTGAATGACTCCAGAAGCTTGGGTAGGATCACTTAAAATACTTTCTCCAACACGGCACTGTACTATAACTGATTGCACTCTATATCATTAATTACGCCTTATTCATTCATTTTCAATTACACTCGAGAAGATCGAGTCTACATATCCCTGTAGGGGCACTATTTAATTTTGAATGGACAGAAGTTTGACGCGTCAAAATATGATGTATCATTCATACAGTTTTGTTATCACTGCCATGAATCCTCCTCGGTCTATAATTACAAGTGGATTCGAGGGGATAAGATAGATAAAGTGTGAAAGGAACAAGAACTTATGCGACAAGATCGATCAATTGGAATATTTGAAAATTATGCTGATTAACTATGATCAAATCAATAGGTGTGTTTACAAAATTTGCGATGATCGTCTGATTCTCATCAATTGGTCGATGAAATATGAAACATTCGTTACACAAAGAAAAAAATTCACTGCGACAGCGAACTTTTTGTTGGGACGGCAAATTTTTTGTCACACTGAGGACCTAATTTCTTAGATTCAAAGAACATTTCTTTGCCCTCATTCTAATGAATCTTGTTTTCAATGAAAAAAATTACTCATGGACATGGAAAAATTTTCCATTGAATTGAATTTGAGAAAGGATATATTTTTGTTTCAATTTGAAAATTCTTGGTTTTAGTTTGATGAAACTTTCCTCCATTGACCTGAATTTTCGTGCATTGAAAAAAAGATTTATCAGCATGAGGGCAAAGAAAATTTTCTTTCAATCTAAGAAATTAGGTTCTCAGTGTATGACAGTAATAAATTCATCATTATAGCAATCTTGTTAGCTACCGCAGCGACTTCTTAGTTGTGGCAAAATTTGTTTGTTCGCTATTCTGAATGAAGTACAACAAAAGTTTTCAGTCCAGCGTAAAAATAGCGGCTTTAGTTCATCATACTGCTCTCTCGGCAATCCAGTTAGCTGTGGCAGCAACTTTTTAACTAAGTTAGAGAGAAAAATTTTCTATTCTGTATATATGATACCTCGATGTACTGCTTTATAAAATTGTTTTTCTGCTGGTAATTCAACGGTGCTCTCAAAATGTTGAGTAGTGAATCTGTGCACTACGCTCATCAAATGTTTGATTATGTTGCCGATACATTTCATTGTGTTCTAAGAATTAACAAAAGTCAGAAAAATTCTGATGTGATGGCGAAAAATCAAAAGCAGCATTACAATTCTTGATGGATATTCTACGGGGGAATATTCGAATCCCATGAAAAGCATATGAAATATGTTTCATGCACGGAGAAAAGAGATCTTCAAAAAATAGTAAAGTTCGCTGTCATATATACGTAGCACAGCAGCCCCCAATATGTTAAATGGTAAATTATATCACATTGCATTCTGATTTTTAGTCACATAAAATTCAAATTCAGCGATAGAAATTACAGAAATTGCTAATTCTCATTGTGATTCACAAAGAAATTACGTGGTATCGCACTTTGTGACACTTTACATGACACAATCAGTGAATTACATAGCTCATTCTACTGGAAGCATATTAGAAACATTTGTTGCTGTATTAAATAGTGAACTCTGCTATTTTCTAAAACGGCACTTTTCTGCGTGTGAAATACATTGTCAAAATTCCCTACATTTATTCCTCAAAATTCATACACAGTAAGTTACTCAGAGTTCTTGTGTTGATGAGGTCGAACTATCTCAATCAAGCTCATGGATTATTGTAATTTCCTCAAAGGGAATCCCTGACATTACATTCCAAGAAAACCAGAATCGTGAGAATAGAAAATTCATCACGATGCCTCATTCGAACGACTTTTGCCAACCTCATCATCAAAATTCAACTGATCATTCATCATGATGTTTCATCTACAATCATCGTATCTCACCGATTTCAATCACAAACATTCAAAGTTCTATATATGAAAGTAAAATGTTCTATACGTACTGTAAATTGCTTCCATTTGTTTCTCTTCGTTTCTCCGGTTTCTCCTATATCGTTTCGGAATGCAAAGAGAATAAAAATAAATCTATCGTCGATGAATTGTCATAAAAATTTTACAATATTAATCAATTGAAGAATTCATTACGGTTCCATTCATTTCTTTGAAATATGGTTCTTATTATAATTGAATTTCCATCTTCACGAGCACGGTATTTTACAAAAACACGAATACGAACAAGTATGAAAGTACGTATACTGTAGAAATATAACACAATAACTGTAGAACTGGGTCATACACGCTTAAATAGTGCACAATAACTGATGCAACGTTACGTATTCAGCATATCCATTGCACGGTCATTGAGCGTTCAATGAAATTTGTATGAAAGAATTCGCTTTGTTTATTTATGTGATATGATCTGTGAGAAGTTGAGTGAGATATCATTGGAGTCATTTATGAAGTACCTCACGTTATATGAATAAGATATCAAGACAAAAAATAAATTTAGTATTCAAGAATAATAGAAACGTCCAGGAAGAGCGTACCACGTTCCGTAACGATCAGTCATTTTTATGGAGGCTTCCCTTGTCGTGGAATTCCGATTTCATGGATGTGGATAGCATGATTCATCTTCTTCAAATCGGAAATCCAGAGCTTAGCGTTTCTTTTGATTTTTAATAAATATCACTGTTTGAATCATCAATTCTTCTGTGGAACTACATGAAAAATTGATTCGAGAAGTTTCCAGGAATGCATACATACTCGAGCGAAAATATGTTGGTATGATTTACTAGTAGCAAATCTCGTTATGGAAGATTTATATTTTCGACATTATTGCCATTGCATCTGAATTCATGTTCTATGATGTTTCAGTTACAGAATCTCAATGTTCGGATTTAAGATCAGAGCTGTAGATTTCACCACCCTTTGCGCAGATTAAAATTGATCCTGAGAGGGTAGGCAGCCGCAAGGCTCACCAAGATGGGTCGAGCCTAGGTTACTAGGCATGACACAATACTGGGGGAAGAGTTGTGATAGCATACGCCATCAACGGCAAACCATACAAGAATTTGTTTGCTAATGATAAACCAAGACTATCAAAATCTTGCAACACCAGTTCCTTTCATTTTTCATAATAGTTGAATTTAAATTTTAATAAGAACGGAATGAATGTCAAAGGATTCTGAGAAGTTCGACATATAATTTTTCCGATCAGTCTAAACTGATGAATAATGCAAATACGGTGTCCCTAGTGGTGGATCCTGGAACAGATGAAGAATCCTTTCTGTCGTCAAATCTCGAAGCAGACTTTTATATTGATTGAACGTTTGGTTCGCCACTCGCGAAAGAGGAGCAGCCTCCTCGTGAGAATTGTTACAATTTATTGTCGCTTGACAAGGGAGTTTCACTCTGGGCCAAACTGACGCTCAATCCATCTATGCTCATAGTACAACTTGAGAATCCACTGTCATCCTGGATTGCCTAATGCTTGGAATAGTTTCCATAGGCTTTTATTGAACTGAAAAAAGATTCAGATTCTTTGGCTGATGAATCCAGTGGGAATTATTTCAGCTAGAAAATGTTCGATTGATCGAGAAAAAAGGAAGAGAACATGTGAATACGACTTTGATTTCCTCATCCTCTGATTTTTCGCTCTGGTTTCAGCCCTGTTTCTTATATTTCAGATGCGAAATCTCGGACTGGTGAAGTCAAATTATGATAGATCTTGTTCATGTTTGATCATAACAATAGTGTCGCTAATTATGAATTGTTACTTTACAATGATAATTATTTGTTTAATTATAGACGCTCCTTTTTTTTATATATTCACAGAAAAGATCAGTCACATAAATTTCAATTTCCCACCACAAACCATTCAATCTGAACTCCTTCTGTTTGGTAAACATTCAATATTTCGATGTACATAAATAAAAAAATGTTGGCTCATAAATTTAAAGAGAAATATTGCAACCTTGTCAGTATGAAACTTATCGCATAAATATGTGCCATTTCTTTCAATGTGTTCTATCAAAACTTTGAAATTTATCGGTTTTTTTAAACTCTTTTTAGATATCTTTCATACCATCAGAGAAAAAGAACAGAATCTAAAAGAGATTCGATAAGGTAAAAGAAAGATCTTATTATATTTACTCACATTATCTACTCATCTTGTCACATGAGAAAAAATGATATGAGGATTGAATAGTTGTAAGTAGATTCCTTTTAGATCTAATTGGATCTCTTCAAATCTTATACAGTTTTTCCGAAGTGAAAATTAATGATGTTGAATTTTTTGAAAGGTATGAATCTTGTTAATTTGAACATTCATGTAAATATTTCTACGATCGGAAGCTGTATTTTTTCCTTCGAGAATATATATAAACATTTTTTGTTGTTCTTCGAATATGAAATTCATTCTCATTATTGTACAAAGTGTGCGAGTAATATCAAGTTGATATTTGTCATCGAGTTGTGCGAAGCTATTTCTTTTCCCGTTCCGTTTTCTGCTGTTATATTCTTCCGTTATCTGGTTTCCTGCGAGCTTTTCCATTTCAACCCTCCAGTCTTTTGAAACAAAAGAATTTTCTCTCCATATTATATATTCCAATACTTCTTTCATACGTCCTTATATTTTTCTACCTTCTCATTCAAAGCACAAGCTAATATCGGACTTTCAGTACACGATATAAGATTTTCAGATGTTTTGCGTAAACTGAAATATTCCTCCCAAGTACCTTTCCATTCATTTACAGGGAATATTTGTGTTTCCTGTGTCCTTTCTGATTGATAGTGAACGAATATTGTGTACTCATTGGACTTATGAAGGTATGGAATTCGACAGCATTCGTACATGAACGAAATCGTATTTAACATGAGAATAACATCATGATGATGTAATAATTAAATATATATCATGCGTGATTTCGTTGAAGGATGACTTTCACCTGATTCACATGGTAATTTCTGATCTTCGTATTATACGAAGAGCAATTTTTGACAATGTTCAAAACTTTGAAATACAATCTCCTCTTAATTTTTCTCTTAATTGACTAATTCTTTTCAATCGGTGATACACGGAGAAAAAGGAATTTGTTGTGGCAGCGAAATCTACTTTTGCTGGGTTCCTTTTGCCAGAGCAGCAAATTTTTTGCTGTGACAGCAAACTATTTGCTGTTCCAGCAATTTCGTTAGCTGCGACAGTGAATTTTTAGCTGTGGCAGCAGAAAATGTTCGCTATCCCAGCAAATTTTGTTTGCTATTCTGTATATAATACTGAAAATTTGCTGGCGGAGCAAACATTTTTTGCTGCCACAGCTAAAAAATTGCTGTCGTAGCTAACACGATTGCTGTTAGAGCCAATCTTTAGCTAGGTCAGCAAAAAATTTTGCTATTCTATATATAATACCTCGATTTGCTGCGTCAGCAAATTTTTTCTCTCCGTGTAATAAAATTTTCCGAATGGGATTACTACACATGCCAAATGGAAATAACAAAAGTCATATCCCAAGCAGCACGTGCAAAAGGAAGTATAACAGAATTCACATTTAAAGTTCTTTCACATTAAAATGTTTGCGATAGAGACCTTTCACAGCCAACGAGGCAGTCTGATTCAAAATTGACTATTGATTCCAGGGTGGTGAAGAGAAGCCCAAGATTGGGCAGTCTTTGAGATTAGGATCATACAGCTTCGTCAATTGACGAATCAATCCTCTTTTGCAACACTGCAGAACCAACATTGGCAAAACAATGGACGAAGTTTGAGTGAAATCTCACGGCCGCGGGAAGGATTCAGCCTAGCTATTGTCAATGCTTGATGCATTTTATCCAGTGTATATTCGGCCCAGGACTATCGACAGCTTGAATGAATATTGAAATGATCGTAAATTCACAAACCCAATTTCCCAATTATCAGTAACCGTACAGCTTTTTGTCATCTTGTGATTAACATTGACTCTACACGGAGAGGAAAAATAAGCACTAGGAGCATGACGCACTTCAGGCCTTCACGCATTCGTCATAATGTGCTTTCAACACTGGGAAAAAGATCATGTTGGAAATGAGATCATCTCAGATTGATACCAAATCCAAGTGACAGGGAAAACACATATAGGCGTCCCATGTTGTTTTTACTTATAAAACATGCAGGAACAACTGGCTTTCAAGGTAAATTAACCGCAGCAGCGTGATTGACGAAAATTTCTCGGCTCTACCGAGAATCTCACCGGGCGCTAGCCAGAGTCTAGCCGCTAGCGAGGAACTTGGAAGGACCTGGCTAGTGTCGATGCAATACTTGCTCGGGAACATAAAGTTGGCTACATGGTACACTGTAACAAATTATTGTGGAATTGTCCCCCAAAAAATGGTGGCAGCAAAGTTCCTCCACAGATGGGGAATTTTTCACCATAATTTAGTGGACTTTTCCTTCATTCGTAGAGGATTCAACACCCAAAAAACAAAATAATTCCTCAAAGTGGTGGAAAATCTCTCATTTTTGATGGAAAAACAATTCCTCCGTAATGAGAGGATGAAATCCACCAATAGTGTGAAGAAAAACTCCTTATATTTTCTACAGTGTAGGCGCGAGTCATCTCAACATACCATTCTTCTCAATGAACGTAAAAATGCATGCTCTGCAAGCTTGAGTCTCGTGCGTTGAAAGCACATTACGATAAATGCGCAAATGCGTGTAGTGCGTCATGCTCCTGAAGCTCATTTTTTTCTTTCCGTGTGCATAGATTGGACAAGATTGAGCGATCAGCTTTGCGTAGGGTTGCCAGATAAAAACCGAGCTAGTTTGAATATTGGTTCCAACTTTTAGAATCTGGAATATGAATGGTTAGAGACATGAGAATTATCCAATTATCGACTGTCCCGATTTTCATCTAGCAACCCTAGCTTTGTGCCAAGCTTGATTTTATTTTTACTCTGTAAAAAGAAGGTATCAAGAACTTTCAATATTGTACTGGAAGCAATTAACCTGTGCATTTTTCCAGGAGAATCACGTTCGAATCATGACGATTCCAGTACACGTATCGGAAAATCTTCGTATTTATGTTGGATAACTGTAGCGAACCACCCGATATTTCATGTGAGATATGAGGAATTCCCGTACCACAAAAATGTTTTTACATGTGAATAATCAAAATTGATTATGGGTAGAAAGTCTCTGATATTAAGGTACTAGAAAATCACTGTGTTTCGTTTTAACTATGTGACGTTGCACTGTTAAAAATGTCTTTAAATTTAATATATTTTTCATGTATATTTGTAAATGAAATTTTCAATTCTTGGTGATTGGAATAAGGATTCATTTACGAGTGACTGAATTTTACATCTTTGCTATATTATATCATACATTAATATACATTTTTGTAACTGAAATTTCAATGAATTTTCCAGCTACGTGCATTACTTTTGCTTCCATTACATGTAATTGAAAGTTCAATTAGAAATTTCTAACAGTGTGGTAAAAGCAAGGAATTTTTGTGTAGGCATTCGATGTAACAATTACGTTTCGACCAAATGATTCCATGATATATTGAATCTCCATGTTTACTGTGTAAGATCCCTGCTGCAGAAATTCTAAGGTGATTTCAAGGATGATCCATTTATTTGCTTCAAATAAGTTTTAGTCACATTACATGAACAGAGATGTATCTTCAAGGTAGTCACTTACCAAATTGTGTAATGTAATTGGGACGTATTTGGAAAGGGCATTCGAATAATTTCGCTGAATCATTGTTATGTCACTTCCATTACTCCTAACTCAATTATGCAGGTTATTTTATCAAGTGAATTTACATATACGAGAGATAAATTGTGAAATATTTTCACGAATTGGGAATAAATTTTCAATGATTAAAAAAACAAAGAAAAGAATATCCAATCATAAATCGTTTCAAACTCTCAACCTGAATGTTTTCTTGATTATGGGATGCTTCATTCATTCCTTTCCTCATTAAAATAGTTCATAACAACTTGTTAACGAATAGAAAATCAATTAATCAGAGATTTAATCAAAACTTCGCTAAGTTCTAATTAAATACCATTCGATCTCTCCTTTTTCATTGGAATGATCTATGAAACTCCACGTACTATTTCGATTCATATCGTTCAACGTGAATACCTTGAATTTTACAAAAGAAAAAATTCATTTTCGTCCCAGCGTTCGATGTTTCATAAGAGTATTATAGAAATATGTATATTCATGCTCAGTTCCTTATCTTTCATAAATCTTCGAAGTCTGCAACTTTGATAATACATTGTTATACCTCTTTGAAATATGATTTTTATTTTGTTAGATTAAAAATTCATAAAACTGATTCATTTCATCCAGAAGAAAAAAATGAGGACTTTTTCGCTGTGAATGTAAGTTTACTGCTTCTCCTTGATAAAAATCAAGCGTCCAACTATCCGTGCAGGAGAAGTACTTACAGAGTCAATTGGGGGAATATGAAAAGATCGGGAAACGTGATTTGGTTCTTCTGAACGTCTGTTGGGTCTGATTATATTCGTGACGTGTAGAAAGTTTTTGCAGAAGGGAAATTACCAAAAGATGTGACTTTAGTTCAGGTTATAGAATGTTCACGTTTCACGTTTGTGAGTTTTGTGAATGTTCGTGTCCATTTTTTCGCTGTGAATATTCCATTTCACATAAAATACACACCAAGGAAAAAAAGTTGTCGATTCCACCTCTTATTAAGGGGGGATCCTGCTTTAGGAAGCCTCGGAAAAGCGTTTTTTTGGAGAATTTTTTTAGATACGAAAAAAATAATTGAATAAAACGAACTTTTTGGAGTGTATTCGTGTATGTTTCAAGTTGATAAAAAAATGTTCTCCAATGGAAAATAATGGAGGGAAGTGTGTTTTTTCCAGTTCTCATTTCCACAATCATTAAAAACTGGTGGGAGTGATTGCAAACAGACTAGACGTCCGATTGAAATGAATCAAAGCTTGTCTTCTTCAGTTTTGTGTCCTCTTCTATTTGAATCTGAAAAGTTTATGGAAAATTATGTCTAAGCAGTTTTTATAGCAAGTTTAAGTGATTATTCTTCCTAAAAAAAGAGCTGTTTTATTTCAAACCCCGAGTAAATTTTGAATTCCACGATTTCTTCCGGGTTTTCTTAGTTCACATAGAAGAATGATGTATGAAAATTGGAATGCCGTTCGGTTTTTCTGTTTTAGATGAGAAATATGACCTGTATCTTCCCCACCCATAGAAGACTTGGATTGCAAAGCGCTCTGCGAATGTGGACATAACTCCAATACATAGTATACATATGATCTTTTCATAATGGAAAAAATTTTCTTATTCACTTGAAAAATCTATGAAAATACTCTGGAAAGTTCGTTGGATGGACTTATTTTCTTGGTAACTCAAAAAATTCTCAAAGAACACTATTTTGAGGCCTCCTAAAGCAGGATCCCCCCTTAAGTACATATATGGACGATTTAAAAATGTAGTGCGAGCTACTACAATTTTAGCTAATTCCATCGCAGGGAAAGTAAGATGCACTTCAGCTATGGTATATTTCACATGCGTTGTTGTGGAATCAACTAACATTATGGTCGCTCGCACTGAATTCTAAATCATCCATATATTTACTCAATAAGATGTAAATTTCACAAGTTTTTTTTTCTCAGTGCACCAAAAAAAATACAACTTTTAGATATAAACAATTCGAAACAGCAACAATTTGAGAATTGTTTGAAAAACTTCAATATTTATCTTTCAATATTTCAGAACCACTACAGTATAATAATTCATTACGCAATCACATACATATATTTCTTATGTGTATAGTTTACGAAAGAAGTTTTTACAAAACTTCGTACGCTTTGGCTGTCGCTTAAGGGCTCTTATTGTCTCGCTAACAATCACGAACTTTATTTCTATGCTCATCACTCTGATAAAGGTAATCTTTACAACGCAGTGTTTCCATTTGTTTTTACATCGATTCATGTCATTTGCAAAAAACAAACAACCGTTACTCTTCTATTGTGAAAATGTATATTCCAAATGAATTCTTTCCCGCAATAATTAGTAATCCTTGTGTCCTTGTTTTCATGTGCATACACTGAGAGAATTCTACTTGAAAAATTACCGTGAAATTCCAATGGTTGAAGGACAAGTAGGAATTCTTCAAAATATTACTGTAAATTTTCTAAAAATGATCGAAAATATCACTTTCAACTGTTTAAAAACTCACTCATTCTTACAGGCTGCACAGTAATTTTGTGAACAATTTTTACTTGTCCTTCGAGTACTGTAATTTCACGGTAATTTTTACAAGGTAATTCTTTCAGTGTACCTTAAATCAGGCATGCATGAAGAGTTCAAGTTTCTTTATCATGTTCACATACCAAAAAATCAAATACACCATTCAATGGAAAATTTAGAAATATTTTCGTTGTTTCTGACAGAACAAAACCAATAAGGATACAAATGTCTTTCAAACAATCTTCTATAATTGAGTCCAATGCAAGTACTGAGACTGTAATTACGAATAGAATTGCAATGAGCAAAACTGCATGTTTACTCTGTCAACTCAACATATACAATTCTCGCTTTGAATACATATGTAACTGTTCTTCTCAACTGAGGTATGCAGAAGTTATTACAACGTCCTAATTTCAGAATTACTAGATATCACAACCACTAAATTCACAGAAAAATGAATGATATCGAATACTCACATGTAACAAAGAAACGCGGAAGTGAAAAAAAGACTAAATCCGAATATCAATCTTCAATCTTGGTATTATAAATGTGAATGAAATATCAACTGCAAAAAAATCTAATCTGTGTTTGTTTTGATGCTTTATCCTTCCAAATTGTGAAAGGACCCACACAGCACGCAGTTCTTGAAGAGATCTGAAAGAACACTCAATTGAGGGATCTTCAAGAACGTTCTTGAAGAGTCTTCAAAGATATCTTTCAGGAATGTTGGAAAGACATCTTGTAAGAGATTCCTAAAAGATGTCTTGGTTCAAGACATCTCCACGACGAACATGCAAGATATCTTCAAGATCTCTTTTAGGAGTGTTTGGAAGATATCTTTTTGGAAGACTTTAACAAGATATCCCAGATAACAATTTTGAGGAATTCTTCCGGAACATTCTAAAAGATATCTTAAAGAATTCTAAAAGATGTCTGATGAAACACCTAAAGACATCTTCAAGATATCTTACGGAAGATATCTTTGAGAATTCTAAAAGATACCTTCAGAAAACTTCAAGAAATCTCGCATGAAGACTTCCAAAAGATATCTTATGGTTTTTCATAAGACATCTTCTCGAATTCTTTAAGATATCTTTCAGAATGATCCAAAAGAGTGATCCAAAATTGTTATGTGGAATGTTTGAGAAGATAGATTGTCAGCAGGTTTAGGTTGTGAATATCTGATCATATGAATCGAGATGAATGACACTTGGGATGTGCCTTTTATTATAATCGAATTACAGATGTGATAAATTCATTCACAAAGCGAAAGCTTGGAAACTCTATATACATGCGAAGAGATTTTGAATTCTGCAGAGTACGATTTTCTAACCTTTCAATGCCTGCGCTGGAACTGATGAATCTCCAAGACACAAATATTTCACAAATTACTAAACTTTCTACGCTCAATTTTATGTAAAACCTTCGAGTAAATTAAGAAAAATTCTCATTTGTACTTACAAATGCACTTATTCTTCAATAAAGATGAGATGGAAATAATTTAAGAAGAATCTGTGGTATCCACGGCCAACTTATCTGACATTTGTTTATATAATAACAGTTGTTCCAAAAGATCACTTTTACTCTGAAAATGTACACCACTGACACTATTCCACTATGTCATATTGACAATTGTAAGCTCGCACTGTGTGTGTATAGCTGAGGTCACTGAAGCGTAAGTACATCGTAAGATGCGCGTGTTCGATTCCCGCAACCTCAAGGATCAAGATAAAGTGAACTTCATAGGAGTACGAGAGCGATAAAGACAAACAGAGGTAAGAAGAAGAAAGAAGACGCCAGAATTCATGTTGTGAATAAATTCAAGCTTCAAGACATCTTTGAGAAATTTTGAAGGACTTTTTTAGATTTCTTAATTTTCTCTTGAAGATATTTTTGAGAAGTCTCCGAGAGATCTTATAGAAATCCATTCATGTTGCATAAGATATCTCTTCGAAAACGATGAGATATCTGTTAGAAAATTCTTCAAGACTTCTTGTACTTTGGAACGAATATCTTTTAGAATTCTCAAATATATCTCCGTGTCTGTTTGGGGATAAACGAAACAATGTCGATCAGAAGAAAAATTCCCAAAAATCTGACTCTGCTGTCGGAATAAATTTTGTCGTCACATGCATCGTATAACGTTTCGTGAAGCTTGGTAAACTCATTTGAAAAAAAAATGAACCTTTCTTTTATATCAGGGCATCATGAAAAATTGTGACATGTGCAACCTACCTTCATGCTTTGATGTAGAGAGGAATGCAATATCATCGAACATTCAACTGTTACGCAAAAGTGCATGCAATATAAAAATTCTTTGGGAATTCGAATAACACATTTGTATTTACAGAAAAAGTGCAAGCGTTGTGCAAACTTGCATAGTTACTGTTATTTCCCTCAAGAAATCAACAGTAGGGTCAATAGTAAGAGAAAGCGGAGCACTGTGAATCATCTTCGATGCATCGATTTTCGATTATCCGTGTACGAACCTATCACGAGCTTTGGTAGATGTCATTCCAGGATGGTACATTATATGAGACATCTAACAGAATGGTTAAGCATGAGTAGATGTTGCATCAAAATCATCAATTATTGCAAACATCCAACGTTTTAGTTCAGATTATGTTTTTACAAGTCATCAGAATGATGACTTCTCATAATTTTCATACTATATTATCACATTTGATCAACAAACACAACATTTGAAATTGATCGGGGAATTAAGATGCTGTATACGGTGTAACCGGAAAATTTCAATCATCCAATGGGAAGTCAATTTTCGGTAAATGTTTATGGATCTTCCCACCATTTCATCTGAAAATTCTAGACTTCAAGGAATTTTTATCACCATTTTCCAGTGAATTTCCGGACAAGTGTGGGAAGTTTCTAACGCATGTATCTGTTGATCCGATATTCATCATATTTTCATGGAGATTGGGATCAAGTTTGGTTATAGAACAATTCTTCATTCATTATATTCCCAAAAAGTTCCAGTGAAAAACACTTAAAATATTATATTGGTTAAATATTCTCAAGATCGTCTCATGTTCCATCAGGATTCTCCAAATTCTCCCTAAGGGCACTCAAGTACCAAGAAAAGCGAGTCAAATTTTGCGCCAACTGTTTTCATAAATTATGCGTTCAACGGAAATTTTCAATGGGTGATAATAAAATCCACGACCAGAATTAGGCTCTAAAATGAAGTTTCAGTCTTTCTCTGATTTTCTGGCAAGTATAAGAGGATTTTATAAGTGATAACCTCCGATTGTCAGGAATTTTTTGTAATTTTGTTTTCCAATACTTGCAAACTATGAAGAGACCCAAATTAATATTCAGAGTTCAATCTCAGGTATGTACTTAATTAATTATCATCGATTTTACATTCAATTTTATCATGTAATTTATGAAAAAAGTTGACGCAAAATTCTACCCAAAATCTTTTGAAAGATGTCTTGCAAAAAGGTCTCGAAGATGTCTTTTAGAAATCTATGAGATGTCTTACGCGACTGATTTCGACAAGTTTAAGATACCTTAAAAAGGTCTTGTGGAAGATATGTTTCAGACGTATTCGATCAATTCTTAAAAATGTCTTGAAGAATTCATAAAAATATCTTAGAAAAATCTTGAGTCGTCCATAAAAAAAATTCTCCCCTCTTTTTCTTCTTCTTCCTCCTTCCATTTCTGTTGATCCCCCTCTCAGTCCTACAGATTCCACTCCATTTCGGATTCTTGGGGTTGCGAGATTCGAACCCGGACATTCCACGACGTAGCTACACTTCAATGACCTGAGCCATACGGACAATTTGATGACGGCGCCCATAATGGCGCCGATGACATCCGGCGATGACGGTGTCAATATGACATAGTGAGATATAATGTCAGTGGTCTATATTTTCAGAGTAAAAGTGATGAGAACAAGGTATTTATTACATATACAAATAGATAAGTTGATTGTGCTTAAAACTTGAACAGTTCAATGAATTTGGTGGAACATATTGAAGTACATGATCCAGTGATCGTTAGTGTTTGATGACTATCATAGATACCTTCGAATTCTTTTTCCCTCACTGTTATTGAAAAAACCTCATTTGTAAATGTGATTGAGAATTTGATAAAATCACCGTACACGAAAGCCGTACATAAAATTCAGCGTAGGAACTTCGATAATTCGCAAAATATTGTGACTTGGAGATTCGTTACTTTTAGTGCCAGCACTACAAGGTTACAAAATCGTACTTTTCACAGAATTTGTCAGTATTTACCAGGCCCCTCCGACTCGTACATTTTCTCCTAGAAATCCGGTCCACTCATTGACCAAGAAATCCCCAAGATATCCAGATGGCGATTTCATCTAGTGGACCGAATTATAACCTCAAAATATTAACGTTGCGAAGTTTGGTTCCATGTAGGTCAAAAGTTTATAGATATAATAATATTCCCAGATAACAATTTTGAGGAATCCTTCCGGAATATCCTAAAAAATATCTTGAAGAATTCTAAAAGATGTCTTATGAAACACCTAAAGACATCCTAAAGATATCTCACGGAAGATATCTTTAAGAATTCTAAAAGATACCTTCAAAAAACTTCAAGAAATCTCACATGGAGACTTCCAAAAGATATCTTTTGATGTTTCATAAAACATCTTTTCGAATTCTTTAAGATATCTTTCAGAATGATCCAAAAGAGTGATCCAAAATTGTTATGTGGGTTATCTGTGATTAATGGTCATTTTCTCACTATTCATCTTAAATTTTCGCGATGAATGATCCATTTTACAGAATCGATTGACCAACTGACAGGCAGGGCCATCTACAACTTTCTGATCAGTACAGGAACAAAAGTTCTAGACAGTCGAAGGAGCCTGGTATTTACATGGATTATTCAAGCTCTTAATTTATGAACGAATTCACCGTCTTCGCAATTTCATTGTGAACAAAGACATTGAAGTGTCATCCATATGCACTCATAACCTCAAAACTGCGGATCTTAGAGATACATTTGGCAAAACATCTTAAACATATCTTGTAAAAGACATCTTCGAGATGTCTCTTTGATACGTCTTGTAGATGTCTTTTAGAAGATATCTTCAAGATATCTCGAAGATGTTCATGTTTATTGGGGACTATAGATCGTCTGAACCATTTCAGGTCGATCATATTCAATCAATCACATTAAACTGTGGATCTACAGTTTCAGACTCAATCAAACAATGCGGACATAGCATGTTGATTGTTTAACTATATAAGTCGTTATAATTAATTAGAACGGAATTTCGTATCAGCTAATAAGAAACCTTTATTCAGTGTTTCTGATATCACAACCAGTATACTGTCCATATAACCCGTGTACAATTATTTTGAAGACAGCCGAATTCTCTGATTTATTCCGAATTTCTTGATCTGAAGATCGGAGTGAATAATTGAATACAAATGATGTTTTTTATGGAAAAAGTCGACCAGAGGACACCCTTAATGCTCTTCTCAATACTCTCTGCCCAGACAGCACCGAAAGTTCTCGGGACGTTTTAGAAACGTGTCCATAGTTTTCGAGATTTGATTCTGAAAACATCATGTTCTAGATGTTTTGAAAACGTTTTTTTTTTCATGCATTCCGCAAGATTTTGAAAATGTTATTCTCATGTTCTTAGGTCATTTTTGAAACGTTTCTGAAATATTAAACCAAATGGGTATTACATAGAAAATATAAAATCCATGCAATTCCTTTCATTTGAAAGATTTAATTACACATATTTACATAACATGAAATTTTTATATCCAAATTGACAAATCGAATGCCATAACCAAGAATTTAATTTGATCAAAACTGCACTTTATTCAATAAAAAATCAGCTCACTTTCACTTCAACTCGCTCAACATTCAAATATTTCACGTAAATAGTTCAATATCATTAAATTCTCACGTTCCGAATGATATAATTGCAGGACTTTTTTGAGGACATCTGTGTGACACATTGCTATGTTTTGAAAATGTGTTTGGAATATTTCAATTCTCCAAGGAATAATATGAATTTTAGTGACTGAAAAAGACGAGGAAATCATTCATGCGATGTTTTCAAAACATTCACAATAAAATGTTTCCATCACCTCCCACGAAAACGAAAATAAAACGTTCTAGGACATTTTCACGTTTTCAAAACATACATGTGACGTTTTGAAAACATCCTGGGACGTTTTTGGCATGTTTTCTATGTTACCAACCACGTTTTGAGAATGTTTTCAAAACGTCCCAGTGCTGTCTGGGTGGGTGTTGCCTGACGGATCTGACAACGGTAAAACACACCTATATCTTACAAGTTTTCCTCACTCCATTTCAATTTTGTTCACATCGATGTTAGGATATCCTGATTTCCAAGTTCCAGAGTTGTCTGAGAATTGAAAAATCATTTGCTTGCGTCAAGCACGCAATTGTGTTGTGCTAACAACTGACATTGTTTAATCATTCGCAAATGACTGCATATATGCATATGAAAATATCAAGCATGTTCCCAGGACTTTAAATCGTTCCCCATTATTCTGACGCGAAGTAGACGAACTAGTTGGAAGTTTCTCGATAAATCATTACATCGACCTGAAAAGAGGTGGCAAGAAGAATCGAAGGGATGCGGTACGAGATAAAGTTGTGAAACTAATAAATATTAATATCGAGTAGATACTTTATAATCGATCGTGACTCCTCAAACTGACTCCATCGATTTTTATTTATTTTTTCATTATGAAATTCAGTAGGTACTCGGAAAATATTCAATCTCAATATTTACAGTTAAATTACGAATTATGAAAGTCATCCGAGTTTATCATCATCATATGAATAGCGATATATATCAATCCATAAATTGTGAGAATGCATATACGAAAAATACAAAACTTCCCATTGTTTATTGTTAATTTACATGTATATAAATTTCACAGGAATTTACAAAGCGCTGAATGCATTTATTTTTCACTAGGATCAAATCTTTCTATTACGTATATTCGAAGTGTTGTAAAAATCTAATCTTAGATACATCAACGTGTACATTAATGTTTCTTAAAACAGAATTCAGAAGTGAAATAAATCCTGCTTATTCATAATATATACCGAATACCGTACACCAAGCGTAAATGTGAGGATTTTCGAAAACGTAATAAGAATAATTATCATGTGTGATATCCCAAAGGCCTTGAAAGCCGACATGAACACTTTGTTGGAAACGTTGAATTATACTCACTTGTACAATCAATTTATACCTGGTGATGTGACGAGGAAGGACAAATATTTGAAAAATGTAGACTAATATGTTCCGAAATTAATCAACAACGTTGTCAAATATGAAAGGTCGAATTGAATGCAAACTACTGTGTAACTAATTGATCTTCCATGTACACCAGGATATTATATTCCTGGCGGAAAAATATGTTGAGCTTAGTCGAAACCCATGTTGAATTTGATCCACAATTCGAAGACACTTTCATTAAAAATTACTGACAATCGATAGATTTTCTGAATGTTTGTGAATTTCGCGTCAATTCTGTGACTTTCTCGTGATTATTCTCAATGAAAATATATTCGAATTGTGAACTCACCCAGCACATGATATTATACAGTAATATTGCAGCGATTTTACTAATTGAGTGAAAAAGAACCTGAATATAAGTTTCAACAAAATTCAACGAATTTTGCTCGCCAAAAATATTCGATTATTCCTTGAATTTGAGGTATGAAGAATGAATATAAATTCTCAATTTGAATGACCTTTTTTCTCGCGAAATGAAGGATTATTTCTATTCATTCTAATTCCTCTTCAGAAATTTGAACATGGATCATGATATTCAGATTATTTACTGCAGCATTAAAGTCTGTTCATATAATTTTTTCAAGCACTTGAACAGAAAGAATGTTGATAACTCATCTTAAGGGCCATAGAACATTGAAAAACGGACAAAATTGTGCTACGTAGTTTTGAAATAACTGAGCAATGATTAACATCCTAAACATGAGGAAATGAGTTATAAAAATTATTGACATCTGCAGGTTAATATGTTTCATTGAATCATTTGCAGTTCCAATTTTATATTTAAAGCCTAATTTTAGTATTGTACTTCATCACTGTGGATTTCAAATTTGTATTCATTGCTTAGTTCATTAGAAATTACGTAGCAAAATTTTGTCCATTTCTCGAAGGACTCCATTGGTCCTTAAATATTTCTTTCAGACACTATACCGCGTAAAATCGTAGAATACTTCATAAATTTTATAATATAAAATCCATGACACACAACTTACATTATGTTTTATTCCGGTTGAAATCTTATTGTACATAATAAATTTATACTCGATATATAACCGTTTTAAAATGAACTAAGTTACACACATCCAACGTGTGTCAGTGGAATATAAAGATCTCTTATCGGAAGAGGAAGCAACGAAAGCGTTGAGCTGGAAATAAAGAGCTCAGCATCTGAGGGATGAAGAATGTTGAATGTCCAAGTAAAATATCGCTTCGAAGAGAAAATGTTCCCACAAAATGTTATTATATCGAAAAATCCTTCGCATTCGAAAAAACTACTCTTAGGAATGAATTTGTAATTACGTACAACAATGAATCGGATTATTTAATTATCACGTATAGAGGTGTGCGAATGATTTAGAATAGTTGTGGTTTCCAAAACTGTTCCAACCTTCCTCTGAGGGAATTCAATCATTCATGGAGTACTGGTTTTATTTCTTGATATAAACAGTCCTTAAGCTCTCCATTTTTGAACGAAGGAATATTCCATGATTATTATATAACAATCTCATTTGTACAAAGTTCTTTTTCATCATGAGCATCTTCGTATGTCTTTAAATAACTAACAATTTTCGATATTTTGATATTAAGAACTGGTGTTTCATTGTATAAAATTGATATACACGACAAGGAATGATAGTTGAGTTACGATGAAACCAATAAAAATCCTGGTCGGAATTTGTTGTTAACTATTCTAAATTCCCAGCGGGTATCTATCTATGTCACATACTGTTTAGTTTGAGATCGAGGTGTTGAGATCATTGGAGTGAAAAAAAGATTGGGAAGAAAAATTGTTATAATAATTAACTCGGAAATGGAAGGATGAAAAACTACTATATCAACAATCAGACGAAATAGTACTTCCCCACAGATAAATGCATAATCTGAGGCAAAAGTTGGAGTTATTTTGGAAATAACAATTATTCTAATAATTTTCACCCTTCTGTACATAACTATACAATCCTTGAATCAAATTTGTGCTTTATGTATAAGGTAACGTGTGAGAAAAGTTTAGAATTCTTTATTACACACTTTCCTCTCGTGACGAACAATTGAATTCATCATTCTACAAGATTTCGACCTTTCATATTTGACAGGATTGTATGATAACATTTTTCACCTGTCGTAATTCTTTTTCTCGACGGCTTCAAGAATATCCGCTGAGATCTCTTTGCACAATTTTTTAACATTATTTGGATCATACGACGTCACGACCAACAATTTTTCATCCATCAAATTAGTCACGATTTTATCAACCACTTCTACATTGAAAGGACGGAGTGATTCAAGACGATACGTATTTTGATATTTCGGTATCTTACAGTATCACATAAATTGAACAGAAATTATATTCATTAGTGATCATTTTGTTAATAATATTCGTAATATAACAGTTCATTCTCACCTTCATTTTATTTCGTTTGTGAAACAGGAAACGACTTGTGACTAACCCCGGTAAAAGGAATTTGGACACCATGAGTTTTTTCTTGAATCGAAATATGAGATTGTTGAAATTCTCTCTCGAGGCGATCGATTATCTCAGTTGTACGAAATTCATGAATCAAGGCAAACATTCTTACCTTCGCTTCTGAAATATTGGATGATAATTTATCATCGCTTCTACGTAAAAGGGAGAATTTTGACTTATTTCCTTGATCAAGCTCATTTTTATTCTGTTTACTCATGTTTAATTTCTCAATGAAAAGTCGGTCAATTTTAACATAACCATTCTTCCAAAGACCAACGGAGTGAAGGCAATTGAACAAAGGAATGCTTGATTAGAGGGATCCAGCTGTCGAAGAAAATGAAAATGCGATTGAATTCTCTGTATATCTCTTATTCCCTACTATTATATTATTAATTGTGTTGTGAAAACAACATTATCTTACAATAACCCAGGACTGAGACTACTACCACCGCGTAGTAGACGTTTCCCACTGCCGCGATATCGTTGGAAGAAAAGAGAGGTTATAGGGAGTTTGCCTTCTATTTCACCTGATGATTTCACAAGTAACAAACACACCCATGGAATAAATGCGGTGGTGGAAGCTATATGATACTGATCAATCCCATTTTTACCACTGATTTTCTATCATGGTTCGGGAATTTATTGTTAATAATGAACATTTTTTTCCTTCTCATTGGAAAAATTCTTTTGATCAATGGAATACAAAACACAGTACACCTTCACTCTCTCTTCATCTTCGAAAGTTTCTCATTTCAAAAGCGTTCCATCAACACAATTTTGCATTCAATAAAATAAAAAATGTAACTCCAATGCAATATGAAACGAAAAAAATGCGGAGAATTAATTCGTTTCACATCAAAGCTCTACATATAAAAATACTATATAATTATACATCAAATTCACCATTTATCATTTATTTTTCATTGCTGCTTCAATTTTCTCAAATTCATTCAACATGCAATGAATCTTGTCGACTGTCTCAACCGAACCTCCATTCCACTTACACAACTTGAATTTTTTCGATACAGAAATTCATGGAAAAGTTGGAAACTTTCATCCTTCTTATATTCAAATCACACGAATGATGATATCACATCGACAACTTTTCATGCAATGCGGGTGAAGAGAACTGTTAGAACATACCCTTATACGTTCGCTTTTTATGAAGATGCGCTGGAGTTCCTTTCAGAGCTGTCACTATCGTTTCTCCACGTTCAAAAATTACGTTCAAAACACAGACCAAGGCATTTCGAAACAATATGAAACCAATGAAATCATCCTTGATGTAGTTCTTCCAGTATCCGATTACGAATTTGTTTCAATGAACGATTTAAATTTTTGCATTATGTGGGTGGAAACAGTTGTGAATAATATCATAGTCTATCTAGACAATTTTGCTGTTCTGCAGTAACAGCAGATATTCTATGATCTCTTTTGAGAATGTTTAAGAGTTCAAGAGTTCAAGTATTTCTTTAACAAAAATGAATACTTTTTGGTCACAAACAAATTTGTTATTTGAATGAGAGACCAAATAACGAATTCTTTCACACGAAAAAAATGTCCATTACTGTTGAAAAAATATCTATTGAACGATATTCAAATAACAATTCTTCATATAATTAGGACGTGCAGAAAATCGTGCTCGGAGCGGCGCCATCAAACAAACACAAAAACCATCCAGTTCGCCGATCAGTACTTTTTTTTATTGAAGAATCCAACGTTTCCCATTTCCCGTGGGTTCAACGATCGAGTCTTCCACTTCATCTTTACGTTGTCCTTTTTGCCTCGAAAAAGCGAAACGTTGAATTTTTTATATAGATTCGAAGGAATACTTTTTTCTGTGAACCATTGTATGTGAAAAATGCTTCCAAATCTTGTGCAAGAGATTCAATACCCTCAATCGAAACATAGCACTGACTCACAAATATGGGAATAAAACTCCATACGATAAGGTTCTTCAATGTACTTCAATGAATTTTTCCATTCGTATTAAAAGTACCACTACCAGTGAGATACATACATTACATCGTGTAGCACTTCTTGAATTTGAAGTAGATGAGCGCAAAATCGGTAGATAAAAAGTGAATCAATGGAGAAGCGATAGAGAGACGTCAGAAAGAAATCTGCGGTCAAAAATAGCCTGGACATTTCTCCATTATCTGTACATCACAACTCCATTGCTCTTCGTTGTATCCATCGATCTGTCTCGTACACGACAAATCTATACAGCGTTAGGAGATACAACGTGTTTTATTGATGGCAATTCTAGACGAGAAGCTTCAGTTCTGATTTGTTTGCCTCTTATGATTTCCAACAAGTCTCTGAAAACAGAACGGTTTCGGAACGACCGAAACCATTTCAAATGTACTTCACAGAAAATTTGGATGTACTTCAGTAGACATGTTCCCAATCCAACGTTCACTATTAAAGATGATACTAAATCTTGTATCAAGAATTATATTAAATTTCGTAACAAGCTATGCCTCACAGCACCACAGCGTCAGAAGAAGTCTTCGATAATTCATAAAGAACACAATCAGCTTGATAAGAATTCTTTATGAATTATTCTGGAACTGTAAAGCTGTGTAGGAGTATATGAAATTTCGTGTTAAAAATGATTCTAAATTTTGTGAGAATAATACAAACAGATATGGCCACATGTGTTGACATTATACAAAATCCCATAACACTGCTCTCTAAATCTGAAAGAGTGAAAAATCGCACGTTTCACTCCACTAAGTGTCAGAAGTGAGCTTGTCCGCTCCGAGTGGAATTTTCACTCATTTCGAGTGACCTCTCACTCTTTTAGAGTGGAAAATTCACTCTAGCGTTGGAGTGGTTGTGAATTGCTAACCTCAAACCTTAGAATATCACTCTAAAAGAGTGGAAATTTCACTCGAAAATTCGACAGCCTCACTTCTGGTTGGCTAAAGAGTGAAATCTCACTCCAAAGATTCTAGAGAGTGACTCGAGTAGAAATTCATATTCGGTGTTCGATCAGGACCAGATCTGGAAAGCCTGATCTTAAATCAGGTCCTGATATGGAATATAACGCACCGTTGTATCAGAGCCCGATATAATGAACTATGATAGGGCATACCAAATTACAAACCTACCAGAGCCAGATCTGGTTGACCTTAATCAGGCCTGCCAAATCATGGCCTCACCAGGACCAGATCAGGTGTGCCAAAATAAGATGAACCCTATCACTGCCCGACCGGGCCCATAATGAACATGAGGCTGGCCATACAATTTTTCTGCTCGGGGATACGTGAAAAACTTCCTATCCGTGTTATGAAGTTTTGTACTGATTTTTCCAACAGTGTTGTGAACACCATCATACCTGAAAGGATTTATTTCTTTTTCTGAAAATGTTCACGCAATTCAAACAACCCTGACACTGAAAAATAAAACTGGGGAAGTCAACCACGTGGCGACGTGGAATAAGGTGAACCTCGCCGCGTGGTTCAATCAAGTGAATATCAATTCAAATGATTTAGTTGACTCAACTGCACGGTGATGTTCGCTGTGTTCAACTTCGCCACGTGATTGACTTCCTTCGTTCTTCACTCAGTTTATAAAACTGCATTTTTACGCGTGTGAAAATTAATTCTTGGTGACAGTCAGGGCCAAGCTAGGCATCTTTATTTGATTCGAGGCCCCATTTTGGGTGCCCATACAGGCTCTACACAAGATCGTCATGTACTCATTTTCCGGACCTGTATTGTATCTCTACACTGCGAACTGAAGTGTGTTAAAATTGACTACAAGAACACGGATGAACCGTCTATAATAACACTGTTGATCCGTGTTTACACACACTCCAGTTTGCAGTGTAGCTTTGAACTATGTGAGACACCCTAGGCTCTACTAAACTAATGCAGGCTCTGAAACCAGCACCCGAAGATTACTGAATTGAATAAACATTGTAAGCAGAAAATCCTCCGCCTTACATCATCACTTTGTTCACACATTATCGCACCAAAAAAAATGATTTATTCAAACTTATGAACTCAAGTTAGTTCTGTAAATCAGACAGTAGATACTTCTACTAATGCTTTCTGACAATTGATAGCATGCGAACACTTAAACTCAGGGGTGCCTGCGATTCCCTCTTTTCTGCCCTGAACTGTCATTTTGTGAGCATGGGCCGTGAGCATCACCCTTTCGAGGAAATGTTATATCAAAAAATTGTCAATTCGAGGGAATATCGATCCCAAAAAAATTCCCTTCAAATCAACTTCCGGAAACAAATGTCATTCTAAAAACTGTCCTCGACAAAGTTTTGGGATACCTATAGAAGAATGCCTAAACGGAAAGATAGGTTCTTAACACACTTCCGAACTCATCTCTCAATTCAGTCGTGAAACTACCTCCAGACTGATCATGAGAATGATATTAATTCAATATTTTGTAACACACGCGAATGAATGACTTGAAATCAAAACTATATTTTTCATTCCTCATTCCCTAATTTTGTAAGGATTTCATGGGATTCTTTATAGCTATCCCTATTAGAATGTCATGATTCATTGTGGAGAAAAATCCTTCAACAAAAACATGTTGAAAAATGAGCAATTTTCGCTGGAATTGTCGAGTTATACTCCCTTTCACTTCATTTCATTATACAACGAGACCTGTCCTGATCTGAAGTGCATCCAATTTAAATTTCATTTCAGCGACCTCTCTGAGAATTCCTGGAGAGATTTCCATAAACCATCACACATCCTACGAGATGCATTATGCATATACATTGGTGATATATAATGGCTGAAATCATGTGATTATAATCGAATTTCAATCAGATTGGAAGAATTTTATATTATATCACAGCATTTCTCAGAATTTCTTCAACCTATAATCTTTTCCCTAAAAGAACAAAATGTTTGAAGACTTTTGTTTTCTTGGGATTCTTTTTCAGCAATTTCAATCAACGCTATAATTCAATCTCAATGAAAAACTTGGATCAAGTCAAAAGTCAAGCCAACACCAGGTAACATGTTTTCATAAGAATGTAAACGTCTCATTCCTAGTAGAAATTTTGCACGGGAAAATACCAGGCCCTGACGAGGCATGCCTGATTTCCTATCAGGTGTTTATTAGGTTTCGTTACGGTTTTCCCTATTGAGCTCGATTTTATGGGAATCTTATCCGAACCCGATTGTAACCCTGCGTTACAACCCTATTTGAATCCCATTAGGAAAATCAAATAAATCCCTTGTAAAGGCCTCATAAGATTTGTCTTATCCACGGGTTCCGGATTCTAACCTGATCAGGACCTTACTGAAAATAGGGAATGCCTGATTAAATTTCTACACTGAGGATCCAATTTCTTAGATTGGAAGAAAATTTCTTTGCCCTCATTCTGGTAAATCTTGTTTTCAATGGGAAAAATAATTCATTTCAATGACAAAATTGAAGTAATTTTTTTCAAATTTAAGAAGAAGTATATTTTTGTTTCAATTTGAAAATTCTTTGTTTCAGTTTGATGAAAACTTTTTCCTTCCAACTGAATTTTCTTTGATTGAAAAGAATATTTATTGGAATGAGGATAAAGAAAAATTCCTTCCAATCTAAAAAATTGGGCTCTCAGTGTACTAAAAATAACATGGCTTGAAGAGAAACTCTTCTCAAAATTTTAATTGATATGGAGAAAATAATATTCAAAGAAAAAGTACGTGAGATCAATAAACGGACTGGTAAGGGCTTGGATGTTCAAAAAATCTGATCAGTGCACACACAAGGTGTCCTAGAAATGGCTTGCCGGATTTTACAGGTGTATTCTGCAGCCACAACGCAATAATTTCCCGTTTGAAAAAATTTTTTGCGTAGCTCAATTTCAATAATACACTGAGAAAACGTTTGTTTCGGCGAAACAAAATTTTGATTGGAATGAACACAAAGAAATTTCTTGGTTGGCTGAAATAAAATTCATTTAGGATAAACAAAATTCATTTGTCTGTATGAAAGCCTTAATTATTGTGAACTAAATTTTGTTCAACCCAAATAAATTTCATTTCAGCCAACTAAAAAGTTTCTTTGAGTTCATTCCAACAAAAATTTTGTTTGGCTGGAACAAACTGTGTTTTCAGTGTATGAACATTTTTAGACTTCTTTTTCAAATCCCAATGGTATGGTACAAACTCCAGCTTGACACTATTGGCTGAGTTGGGAAACGGTGGATCACTGAGAAAAAAATTGAAAGATCCTATCATGTCTCAATTCGAAGTTGAAGCGATTCGAAATTCTTCGGCTTTCAACTAAGAAGAATTCAGCAAATTCAAATTATTGTAGCTATGAAACAAACGAAGATGAGAAAGCTCAATTTCTCCCCAGAGATCCACCAGTTTCCAACTCACTGAATGGTGTTGAGCTCGAGTGTGTAGCACACAATATTTGAAAAAAAAATCTAAAAATGCTCATATTATTGTATTTCGCTTGTGAAATCCGGAAGGTGAATTCTGGGACACCCTGTATGTGCTGTGATATTCATGGAAAAAAACTGATGAAAATCTCATGAACAATTTTGATTGTATGCGGCTTTATGAAATTTCCAACAATGTTCAGTCCGATGAAATCACAATTTCAACTCATTTATTCACATAAAACTTATAACCTTCAGGAAAAGAAATTAGTTCCCCCTATTTTCACATTTTTAAAACAACCCTGTAAATGAAACCGGGATTCTTAGGAAATTTGTAGAAAGTTACAACTTTTGATCAATGAGATTTCTAAAAATTGTTTAGTCCCCTACGAATTTCAATGCACGGACATTCAGTCCAAGTTCCGTATCACATTGCGGTGGAATTGCTGATTGGAAGGAAAGGCAAAATGTCACCTCTTCCTCCACCCAAGATTTTCTCATTTTGCCACATGTGACGCGAACCCAAGGCATAACATCTACACATTTGCCCCTAAAACTTAGCCCGGTTACGTACCGGTAATTCACATTCAATTCTGTTATAGACAATCGGTCGGTCAGCAGAAATTTTCATCTCACAGAATGTGATAGGTCACGACTGAAGCACTAGAGAAAAGCAAGTTAAATTATACGAGGAATGCACTATACACGCAAATGCCGTCTATATTGAAGAGTTCCGCCTGTCTTCGCGAGGAAAACCCCTTATATATCTCTGTGAGTTGAAAGCACGGTGTATATAAGCAAGAAGGCGCAATAAAAGCGGGTAGCTTAAGTCGAGTGTATGAAAGTTTCGATAAAAAGCAAGAAGTCACGATTCCACCCCATTCACTGAACATCTAGGTGATCTCAACACGCGAGTTTTCTCAGCTGTGATGACGCGGATGGTCGCTATATTTTTACGCAAGGGAGAAAAATAATAATGGAAATGATGCTAAGATATTGATGGATCTCTTCTACTTGTGTGCACAATGTACTCTCTGAAATTTTAAATCGACGTACATATAGGAATTTTGAAAGAATAACTCCTGGTAACATCACTACTGATTAGAATTATTCCTTTGCTTATTGTTACAAATCCGAAACGAAAATTATTGTCTCATTCGAGATGAGTCGAAAGTTTTGAATCAAAAGTATATATCCTTTTATCCGGAATTCACGTATTCGCACGTCATTATGTGTACGATTCGATGTTCCTTCGATCGTTACATTGATCCTTCAAATTAAATTACATCCAAAGGAACTCATTGAACGAGGAAATGAATGTGAGAGAAAGGTAGGGTAAATGGAGGTATCACTGCGGATGTACCAATTATTGGATTTCAAATGAAAGTAACACATTATAATTCCTCTGAGTTTGAAACCTCTTTGCAATCATTTACAGAATTATTTTATAATCTAATAATAAATATTACTGATGATTGAATGACAAGAAGTATTTTTTCTACTATTTTATTGAGATTTGAATCTCATCGGTTTACGAGACTGAAGAGTTGCACGGAGAAAAAAATCTAGGAACTAGCGCATGAGCACCAATGACGTATGAATCGCAAGGAGTTTCACCGGTTTATTCCGTGAAACTCCTTGGAATAAAAATATGAACCTATGCACTTATCGCATTGCCGCATGAGATGAACGGATAGGTTCATGCTTTTATTTCAAGAATGTCTTCTTGCGATTGATATGTAATCGGTGCTCATGCGCTAATTCCAAGATTTTTTTCTCCGTGTGCGGGAGTCTAATTTGTTCACGAGTCATGAATACTTACCTCAAAAATAACTATATTCTTGTTTGTAGAAAAGGAAAATGCGTTCCCATACATTTTTCATATGAAGTAATCTTTTTTTCTCAGAAAAATGACGTTTAAAATACCCCCAGTGCATATTTTGTATTAATTTCCACTGAAGCAGTATTTGGTACATCATTTTGCGGTCTGCATGGATTACTGCGGTTTGACAAATGCGACAACGTGACCTGAAAATTGGCTCAATGGCTGAGGGGTTAACGCACTAACTTTCAGACATGGATGTCTGCCTTTCTTCCTAACGGTAATGCCGCGAAAGGGGAAATGGCGGTTGGTGGGTCAACCAAAGTTTATCCCGAAAGCGGCTACCACCATGATAGGGAAATGACGGTTGATGAGTCAGGGGTCAGGGTATCTCACCTCAGCCGCATAGGTTAGGTTGGAAGTGCGCTTCCCCCGGTCCAATTGGCCTTAGCAGCGTAAAGAGACTGGCTTAACAAAAAGTGATAAAAAAATGTGTTTGTTGTCTACAATGGGATGTGTCTTGTCTCGAGTGATCTTGGTGAGTGATAACACGTAAACATGGGAGTGGGAATTGGAAAACCTGTAGAATAATCTTCAAAAAAAGTTGAAACAACGAATAACAGAAAAAGAAGGATGAGAGTGTGTTATTTCAAAGAAAACATTGAACTTGCCATGGAAGAAGTTAGGAAAGAACAATGTGTTGCAGCGATTTCTAGAAAGTACAACATTTCAGAATCTACTTTACGCGCGAAAATTCGAAAGTAATTATATTTCCATTCCATGTTCCGTGATAATGACTTAGAAGGTGATTGTGAGAAAATTATATTAGGTGTACAAATAAGTTTCCGCGGTTTGTCAAAAGATGGCCCCACCAGAAGGTTATGGAGAAATTGTCAGATGTAAAACGTAATATCCCAAGTTTAGTCATCTGGCAACACCATAACCTTAAAGTACTAGTGATTCCGTATCAGCATCACGTAATTTTTTTCGTGCAAAAATGTCAAGTTTTATTCCGAATAAGCATCATTTGCGGGAACTTTTGATTTACTTCTTTAATGTGAAAAAATCTGCAGCTGAGGCGCATCGATTGCTTTTAGAAGCATATGGTGAAGCTGCTTTAAGTGAGAGAAGTTGTCAGGAATGGTTTCAAAAGTTTAAGAACGGTGAGTTTGACGTTAAAGACAAAGAACGCAGTGGAAGGCCGGGAGTGTACGAAGACATGGAATTAGAAGTACTATTGGAGGAAGATTCGTCCCAAACGCAAAAAGAACTTGCACTTACTCTACAAGTGACTCAACAAGCAATTTCACATCGTTTAAAATCGTTAGGAATGATTCAAAAACAAGGAAATTGGGTTCCATATGAACTAAAGCCGAGAGACGTTGAACGCCGATTATGCATGAGTGAAATGCTGCTTGCGAGGAATAAAAAAAAGAGTTTTTTGCATCGTATAGTCACTGGTGACGAAAAATGGATTCACTACGATAATCCAAAGAAGAGAAAGTCATGGGTTAAGCCCGGCGAACCATCAACATCGACAGCTAAGCCGAATATTCATGGAAAAAAACTCATGCTGTGTATTTGGTGGGATCAGCTTGGTGTCGTGTATTATGAATTGCTGAAACCAAGCGAAACCATTACTGGAGCTCTCTACCGAACACAATTGATGAGATTGAGTCGGGCACTTAAGGAAAAACGCGCCCATTACTACTCCAGACACGACAAAATTATTCTTTTACACGATAATGCTCGTCCACATGTTGCGGCGCCGGTAAAAACATACTTGGAAACACTCAACTGGGAAGTTTTACCCCACCCGCCGTATTCACCAGACTTAGCCCCTTCTGATTATCACCTGTTCCGGTCGATGGCACATGGTCTGTCTGAGCAGCGCTTCACATCATATGAAGACACCAAAAATTGGCTAGATTTGTGGATAGCGTCAAAAGATGAAGAGTTTTTTCGACGGGGTATCCGAATGTTGCCAGAAAGATGGGGAAAAGTAGTGGCAAATGATGGAAAATACTTTGAATAAAACGTAATGTACTTTTCCTTTACAATAAATTCCTAATTTTTTATAAAAACCGCGGAAACTTATTTTTACACCTAATAAGTTATATTTAAAAAATTGTAAATACAAAGAAATGGTGAGCTCGTCAAGTCACTAAAACATATCTCATTTTACAATTTAAAGTTAATTACCTAATATACTGACATGTATTTACTCCAATTGAACCTAGAATAAAGACCACCGTATGACACGCGCATTAATTGGACATGGAGCTGTAATTGGTGCGCAGTAGGGGTGCGCGAGTACCACTTCTTATCGGGTCGGGTCGGGTACCCGATTCAATCGGTTTTTCCAAATTCATTCAGGCTACCCGAATTCAATAAAGTGGTTGAAGTTCAACATTTTCAACTACCACTCGCAGTTTTCATCACCTTTGACCTTGAAAAGATATTCAAATCACATCTATTACTCCAATTTCAATTGTAATAGAATCCCACGACAATTTTCAATTTCAAAGTTCCTAAATTCACACGAACTGTTCGACAATCTTTCCATACTGTTCAGTACTATATTCTGATCTTTCTCCCACTCATGATTGTGTTTGTTCACTCTGAGCATCTTTGATATTGAAATACTTTGGTCCTTATTGTTGAATAACAGAGTGAAAAAGCAGCACAAGACTTTTTGATGAACAAAATCAAAATGAAAAAGTACAAAATGAAGTGGCGATCAAACTGCTCGAACAACTAAGGACTGAGCGAGGAATGTAGGGAGGTGTCTTCAATATTAGGGCTGTACGATTAATCGATTGATCGAATGAAACGATTAATTGTTGACGATTTATCGATTAATCGTTGGATTCCAGTTGATCGTCCTTTCAATGAATCGATTGATCGGTAGTTCCAATTAATGGTGTTGACAATTTATCGTTCAATTGATCAATTGGCGACCGATGTACGGTGAAAATGATTCCCTATAAAATTCACGTATAACTCGATGCACCGATTAATTCACAGAACGATTAACCGGAATCGATCGATTAACCGAAAAAGCGATTAACCATATTCATCGTACAAATGTTCCTAGAATACTCGGAACAAATATTACGGAATATTCGGTCTAATTTAAATGTTCTGAGAATCTTCTGTGAGTATTCACGGAACTTGTCCGCTCTTTGTGAGAATATTCGATACATTATATTTTACGGATGTTGTGAGAATGTTCTCAGAATGTTCTGTGTTACTTGGGGAGTATTGGTGAGTTTGCGAAATGTTTCATGATATATTTATCATCAAATGTTTCATTTCCATGTTCCGATATAAAAACCACAATAAAATCTCTGTAACAATATGAATTTCTTATCAATATTATCCTCCTCTCATATTTCCAAATTCGGGTAGAGGGAGAATAACTCTTCCACATGTATAGACAAAAATCTTGATCGATTTGTCGTAACGATATTGGGTGGAGAAGAAAAAGTTCGCTCATTGCTCACTTCAATGGCAGGCAGAATCAAATACTATTTGAATTACCCGAATTCAATCGGGTACCCGGAAAACTCGGGTAATTGAAAAAACCCGATGAAGTCGCGTACCCGCACACCCCTAGTGCGCAGTTTTGCATTCATGCAAAACCCCAGTGATACCAGCATGGGACATTTTTCCTAAAATCATTTTTTGTAAATGAAAGTGTTCTTTTTTTGGGGTTTCAAAGTGTCCATACCACTCGAATAATCCCAATAACTCTTGAGATGTGCATATAAAATGGTTTTTCCATCTAAATATCTTTTTTGTCCCATATAAACACCATCTCGATTCATACGCCGCAGTAATTGGTATGTACATTCAGCCTAATGATTATATTTCAGACTGATGAGCACATCTTCAGATGGATTCATGAAAAAAGTATCATAATAACGAAATATCAATATTATGATAGTTCTCAAACATCACCTAGCTCGAAATGTGATGCTTTGGCATCTCAGGCCCTGCCTTGGGCTAAGTTGGCGCGATCTGGGCCAAGTCAGGGCCTTTAATGGTCCAATTTGGAGAAAGGGTAATTTCTAGCTGAGCAGTAGATCGAAATTCACTAGCATTCTCGTGAAACGTGAAAATACCATACTTTTTATATCAAAACTCAGAAGTATTTCCTATTCTATTATATTTAGAATATTTTATTATTATTGAGAATCTTCGAAAAATGGCAAAGAAGATACAATGTTAATTGAGAAATTTCACTTTGCCGCAACCAAAAAGTTTCAAATGAGAGTTTTGATTACATCATTTTCTGCCGAAACATTGATCATCGAAGAGACTTCTTAATACGTGTTCTGTCAGAACATGGATTGTTGAGAGGATTTTTCAATACGTGAAATATTGCAGAAAGTACATCAAGGATTACCTCATGTTGAGATTCTAAATTTCATGAAGTATCTAACGCCTTGAAAACCTTCACATGACGTGCATGTTGGTCTTTAAATGTCAAAATAGATGACGTTAAATGTACTTTATGTCATCTGCTCGATATAACACACATCTTCTTTGCTATTTGAGGAAAGTTACCGTGGAAAAAGGAAGTAACAAAATTCCTAAGAAAAGTGTCACAAACGTGGTATGTCTGAAATTATTTATCTACAATAATTTCATTCGAATTCTCATCGCTACATAGCGAATAATCGTGAATTTCGTGAACATTCAAGCTCTAATGTAGATTCATGTGAATTGTAGATAGGATCGAATGATAATTCATAAATATAAATGTATTCGACGTGATGATGAAATCGATTTGTCCAATCTGGAATTGTATCTTCAGATGTATCGACTTCTCAAAGAATATTTAACTCGAAGTAATAATTTGATTATGCCTTGTCGTCAAAAACATTCAATTGTAACCTATAGAAACTAATTCCGATACAAATTCCAGATAAATAAATCGATGATAATGAGAAGTGGGAGGACGCTTACAACTTCTCACTCATGGTGAATAATACTCAATAGAAATAAACATCAAATGGGCATTTTGAATCAAACTTGTTTGCAAATGTGTGACCAAAAAGTGTCGTCCCGAGTAGAAAAATCTTTTAAAATGTGTATGATTTATACATAATTCAATATAGTTTATATATGTGTTACAAATAGAGTTCATTCAAGTCAAAAACATTCAACCGCGATTTCACTGCAAAAGACGATGAAGGCAAAGACATACCCCAAGAAAAGTAATCTCAGGAAATAATATTGACGATGATACAAATACGAATTATCTTCCACCGTCGATTGATTATCAATGTCGTTCTTCATTTCTCTCCAATTGTCCTCGAACCACTTTCTCCACAACCCAGTTTCAGTGATACGAAGTTAAATCCTATTGATACGTTCCACGTACAGGGAATCTGTCTTAAAGACGTGCACCACAGGCAATTTATGTAAAACAAATTTCGCTATTTTCATGACCGATTTTTGGTATTTGATACTCCTTTCCATCAAGTTTACTCTAGCGGTATATTCCGTCGTGATACAGGCTATGTCTTTGGATCATTCGAGTCGATCCAAACATAACGATGTGTGGGCCAGTCTTCTGGAAAAATCAACACTTTTTCCAATAGACTAGGACTTTCAAGGGATATTTGTTCGATAAATCTTGGCTTTGAAGCTTCAGAAAATCCCAACCACAACCCAGACTCTCTTGAATCTTGAAAATCGTCGATTTCTACTTCGTTTTCCGCGTTGATCAATCGATCAACCATTTCGGTGTATAGAATCGACGTGTAACAAACCGCAAAGAGCGTTAATGAAATGAAAATGATGGTTTCCGTTAATTTCTGCGAAGACTTTGTAACCGATATGCCAAAAATCAGAGCTAGTGCTATGAGGGGATCCTTACGATACGTTGATAACTTAATTGATATCGAAATTATCCAAATGATAACCACGATTGAGACACCTATGATCACGATTGTAACAAGTTTCCAGAATGTTAATCTTTGATGTTGAGCAGGAGAACGTATTGGTATTATCAGGTACCGGAAGTCTTCGTCCAGAGCCACACTGTACAGGATCGAAAAATTCGAAAAATAATGCTCATAAGTGATGATAAGATGAGTTATATATTGGAAATCAACGTATTTGCTGTAATTTGTGAATTTCCCTGGGAGGATAATTTTTTCTTCCGACACACTCTTATTTCGAATATCAATCCGTTTGACATCTATGGTCAAGTTCATGATTCCCGATAATGTATACAAGGTACTGCCATTAGTACTCTTGAACTGTAGATTGTGTTCTCCCGGACTTCCAACAGTCCTATCGCATGGTGATCTGTTGCGAAAATTTACTTTGAACTTATAACCATGCACGTTTTCCAATTTATCCGGGAACCACTCGATTCCCGTTTTCCTCATTCATTCGTATATATCCATCCAAAAAAGGATTGTATCGACGAACCATCGCATATGTCAGGTTCACTTCATTTTGCGATGGAAAAAATTCTGGTACGGTGATGTCTAGAATTCGTCGAATATCCCAAAAGTGTTCAAAAAAGTATCTTAGATTTGAATATTCTGTTTTTGTAAGGAATATGAATAACAATTTTGGATGAGCCGAAACACAAATGATTTCTTGAACGAGGGAGACTATTTTCTGTATATTCGGAGCATTCCATGATATTCCTGATCCGTGGATGTAAATCAAGAGAGAAGCAGATGCGACACAATGAACATGGTATCTCATCGTTGAAATTTGGTAAACGTCGAGGATAGTACTCGTGAATCTTGTATTCCATAAAACAAGATCGATCAACCATAACAATTCATGACTGTAAGAATCATTGAAATCGTGCAGAAAGGTTTACACTATCGAATCCTTCGGTTTTTAAAATCCTTAAAATTTCATTTCTCAGGATAAGTTGTTCTCTCGTATCGTTCAATTCTCCTCCCCCAATGAAGATCGATAACAAATTCAAACGAGTTATCAGCATAGTAGATATCCAGACATTTGTTGGTCAGAATGAGAAACGTTAGAACATCATTTCATTCTGCAGGAAAATATTATGTGATATAGATATAATGTACATATATATGTAAGATATGGTAGAATGATAGGAGAAGAGAAGGGGAACGAACCTCCAGAAACGGGGAACGAGAATTGAGACAACACAACGAGTTGAGAGGTCGAAGCGAATACCTTAAGTCTAATCTACGTATGACATTTTCAAAGTAAAAACTCATTGATATTAATACTATTTAAGTTTGACTCTATTTTGTGTGGAATTCCTTAAAATATCAACTACATTCGGAGAGATTGGCCAATCCTAATTGAATATGGATATATATATATATTGAGAATTCAATTACACGGAAAGAAGGAATTCGTCGCAACATTCAATATCAAAAAGATACGTATAACTCAGTATATTCACCTTTATACATAAAACTGTAAGACCTGCTCATCAATAATGTTCCAATAACTCGTTTATCTTTTGCAAATACAGTGCTATAGCTAGAGTAGCCCGGCTTGTGGGTGATACCAGCACTAAAAGTCGAAATTATACAAAAATAATCCGTTAATGTACATTTATAGTTACTAACGAAAAATTGAGATCTTTATAAACACTTCACTGTACATTATGAAACAAGAAAATATCATATTCTTAATCACCATAACTTTGACTTACGCTCATATTATTTTTATGACCTATGGACTCTTGATCATCTTTTCATTATAATTTATTTTACTCCTACAGTTTCTTGAGATTTTAATGTATTTGAAACGATCTAAAATAATGCAGTATTGTTTCAATTATTATGCGCTTGCTTGGTAATAACCTTCTAAGTAATGGTTGATGAAATCAGAGAAAAATATTTGAGATAGAAGTTCATGCATCAACTCCGATATTACAACTATTTTCATTCGAAATTAACACATTTCACAAACAAAGTGCAGAAATGAAAGGAAAAAATTGTGAAAATTACGAATATTCATCGAATAATTCAATATTTCATCCAGCTTCATTTCATTTGCATTATTATCAGAAACAGGGAGAAGAAAGATATAGCTCCTATAGAAAAATATAGACACATAAAAATCCTCGCTCTCTTCAAAAGGAGTCCATGCAACATCAATTACTTTCATCTTACAATTTGGTTGTCCCACTTTTCGGATAAAATTTAAACGATTCTGAATTGTATTCAAATTCAACAGTAATCCATGTATTTATATTCATCATGCACATTTTTTTTTTCATTCTTCGGTATCTTTCATCTCTACCGTCACAGTTACACTAATATTCGGCTTTGCAACAGGTGTAATGAGCATACTTATGCACACAAGTCTTTGGTTCGGTTCATTGAATTTTCACCATAGAGACTACCAAAGTTAGTTCGAGACAAATGATTAATGAGAAACAGGAATAGAAGATAACACTAGAGTTCTGTGAGAAATTCATGTAGGTCAAACATAGATTAGGGAGATTAAATAAATGAATTATAAATGTTAAGAAAGAGGTGATGGTGAGCAAAAAATATTCCGAGTATAATGAAGTTGTTAGTAGGATAAACTGTTTGCATCAAGTTTTCATGTATCGATAATGTGTACCGATAATGATATTTACATTGTGGTGATTCTATGATCCCAATAATCCTTCGAAACATTTGAACTGATCGACTGAAGAGACAGAATTTGAACCTTCTTATAAATTCATGTCTTTTGATTTTCCAAGTTCCAGAAGGTATATTTATTAATCTATAATACCAAGATCTCACACATCTTTTGTTTGTTCAATATTTTTGGTCACATTTTCACCACCTGCATGGAATTTTGGTCTCATTGTTTTTAGAAAGGAAAAAATTTGAATTTCGAGGTGTGTTTTTGTGTATGTTTGAATTATATAAAATAATCATTTGCGAAGTGAAATAATAAAGTACAGCAGAGTTATTAATCTATTCCATGAACATCTCGCCACTACAGTCTTCAATCAGCTGGGAAGATGTCCTTTACACGCAGGAAAAATAATTACCCAATCACTTAGTGGTAACAGCAAGAAATGTAGCTGCCATAGCGAAAATTTCACAGCTAAATTATTTGGGTATGCAAATATCAACCACAAAAACTATGCGATCACAGTCACCATTTTTTAATGTAGTAGCTAATAAATAGTTATGACCGCAATTATTCTAGCTGCAGCAGTTGAAAATCGTAGCTTCAACTGCATTGTTTTGGTGGTTGATATTTGCATAGCCAAATAATTTAGCTGTGGAATTTTAGCCGCATCGGCTACATTTCTCGCTGTTGCCGCTAAGCGAGTAGCCGTGGGAGTTGAAAAATGCCTCCCATAACTAACTCTCAGTCATCCAAAAAACAGTCAATTATTCCTTTCAGTGCTACGATACTCAAAATCATACCCAATAAATTGTTCATGGAATATTCATCCAATTCAACCACACATTATTCCACACGAATGAGTCAATATTTGAGTCCGATAAACATTGTCTCGAGAAAAAGCATGCGTATTTATTCAGCTGGTGAAATTTTTTTTCCGGTATTCAAGAGACAAAAAATGTCACTCTTCCTCACGTTCAATACACAGAAGTTTAATCTCATACATGGAATTCTAGCAATCCCTTTCTTTCACCCTTCGTGTTTTTCAATGTTTTTTCACAAAGTTGATATACACCCCTGATGAAAGGTTCACAAAACAATATATTATGTAGTTTAGTTTTACTAAAACTTCATGTATATTTTCCACTGAAATTTAATGGAAATCATCCAAATTCAAGAACAATATCGAGTTTATGATTTGATCGAATGAACAGTTGAATCTCGTGATATACCATGCTATACTAGTCTTTGTGTTTTGCTCCAACGGGCATGCTTAGGAAATCCGATACCAAAAGCTACATTGATTCGAGTGCACTGGGGGAAAAAAGTTATTTTCATCAATGATATTCCACTACGACATACACAGCGGAAAATTTGAGATAATAAATTTTTTCCATTGATTCTGAACAATGCCTTATTTTATCCTTCAAACTGGTTTCATGTTTCTCTTTCATCTGAAATGAATACTCGTTCAAATATCGAATTATGGCACACTCGTGAGAGGAATCGAATTACTTCCAAAGGGTAGTATACCTTACGCTAAAGCTAATGAAATATTTTGTGATATCCACAGGGTCATTGTTCAATATTATAGAAATACCATTTTCTTCGACCAAAAGTTATACAGCAGCAATACGTTTCGAATATCCTGTGAATGTTTATAGAATCAATAAATACACTAGCAAGTTTCGTCATAGAACATTCTAAACATCCATGTATTACTCGGAAACTTATTACCTTGCAAGAATTATACACATCTTTCTAGGATAAATGGAATATAATTAACGAAAATCAAACATAATTATTGTCCTGTTAATGAATATACAAAATACTACCAAAACAGAGTGTATGTAAAATCAATAAAAATTGCAACGGTAGATATATTTGCCCAAGAAATCTATCCAAATAGAAAACCAACTTTATTGACGAATCAGTAGAATCTGATAGAAGGTTTTCTTCTGGGTCTACTTGCAAATTTTATCAAACGCTCACTTGAGTCCATGGACCATTTTCCGGAAATTTGTTCCAATAACATACAGACCAACCCTCTCTAAATCCGAAAGAGTGAAAAATCACTCGTTTCACTCCATTAAGTCTCAGAAGTGAGCCAGTCCGCTTCGAGTGGGATTCTCACTCGTTTCGACTGAAAAACTCACTCAAGAATTGGAGTGGCCGTGAGTTCCCGTACAGCACCATAGATTTCAAATACGTATTAGACACATATCAATATTGCATTCACATTGTATTGGATTTCATATGTGAATTACTGGTTCCCCTGGTAAAAAAATCTCTCTGAATCTCTCTGAAAATTTCACGTTACCGAGGAATTTAGAGAGATTTGGGAAGATTCAAAGGAATTCAGAGCAATTCATCGTGATTCAAAGGAATCCAGAAGGATTCAGGAACGGGTAGAGTAGGCAAAATTGTGCGTTGAACTTTTCAGAAGGATTTAGAGCAATTCAGAGAGAGATACATCGCGTGAAATTTTTTGTGCGAGATTTCAGAGACATTAAGGAAGATTCAAGGAAAATCAGAGAAACGAAAATTAAGAAAAATTGAGCACGGAACTTTACGGAAGCATTCAAAGAAATTCAGAGAGATTCAGAGAGATTCAGGGAAATCCAGCAAAATTCAGGAGAGTTCAGAAAGATTCAGCCCATCAACGTCATCCATGGAACTGTCTAGGGCTTCGCGAGAATCTAGCCAAGGGCTAGGAAGAGTCTGGTGGCTAGCGGGGAACTTGTAAGAGCCTAGCGAGTGCTGATATAACGCTTGCTCGCGCAGGCAAATTTAGAGTGAGCGTTGAAATCCAGATACATGAAATTCTGACACATTCGAAGAGATTCATAGGAATTCAGAGAGATTCAGAGGAACTCAGACTGTTTCACAGGGATTCAGCATGAGCTTTGAATTGTTGATCAATGAAATTCTGGAGAATCCGGAAAGATTTAAAAAGATTCTGAAGAATTCCTAGAATTCCATAAAGAAATTAAGAGAGGTTCAAAGAAAGTTGGTGGGATTCAGGATGTATGACTATTTGACAAGTCTCTAACTTTCTCTGAATTACTCTGAAATTGCTCTGAATCTCTCTGAAAAATGTCCGAAAATATAGAGAGATTTAGAGAGATTTCAGAGGGATTCAGAGAGATTTTTTTCACCAGGATCTGGCAATGGTTTTGAAATACATAACCTATAACATGTATATGATATGTGCAATGTTATATGTTATTAATTCGTCTATCATTCACGTAGCAAATATATGTAAAATATCATGTCATCATTTATATAAATCATAACCTAATCTATGAAATCGTTTTTTTTCTTGTTTTGGTTGAATATACTTGCAGTTATTTCTTCTTTTGCGGTAATGTAGCGAATCTCAATGTAACATTCCGTATACTTTCAGAAAAATGATGACTCCTCATTCTCAATTGGACAAAAAGTCATCATCATATGAATAATGTGTATATTTTCTACACCTTGATTCTTTGGAAAAAACAAATGAACTTGTTTATGGATGGGAATAACGAAACGGGATTTTCACGTATCGATACACGGAAAAAAATGAATTCACAATGACAGCAAAAACTTGTGTGCTGAGTGCATTGCGCTACTGCAGCTATCATTGTAGCTATATGTACTAACATAGCTTTTGTGCGCCGACAAAAAATGATCGCAGAAGAAATGTTGCTGGTGGAGCAATTTTTGTAGCTGTAGTACATACCCAAAGAGAATAAGATGGCCGGTAACATCCAATATGAATTCAATGAACATTTGACAAATGCATAGACATTTTGAGGTTCAAAAAATGTTCAACAACCCTAATAACGAAATATTTAACCTCTAGAATAATTATTTGGTTACATGCAGTTTTGCAAAATTAAATTTGAAACATTCCGCTGGAGCTATATGTATTATTAGAACAAGAAGAACTCAATCGGTAGGGTGGCTCAAGCGCTAGCAGCTTGAGTTAGTAACCGAAAGATTGCGGAATCGACCCTCCCCTATCCAATGAATTTTTTTTTCATTCGATTGGTTGTTCTTTCAGCGATTCTTTCAAGCTAGTACAGCGAAACACTGATTGCAAAGAAACATCGCTATCATAGCTATTCTTTTTGCTATCCAAATATCAACCACGAAAATTAGCTATGGCAGCTAAAAAAACTACTTTCATTACATTCATTTTACATTCAATTTGAAAAACGATCATCCGAAATGATATCTAGGCTTTCTTTTGAACCATAAAAACAGTTATTTGATTTATATCTCTATTATTATATTTTGCGGTCCGGTCAATTAGTTAAACTGACACTCATTGGGCAATGAAATCATTCCTGGACCAGATTAATCAGTACAACCAGGCCATTAAAAATGGTGCAGTTGTTCGCAGAATAGGGCCATAAATATTGTCAGTACCAGCAGTGGTAATATTTACCATTCTCTTCTCTCCTTGTAGCGAATCAACTGGCCCTGGGCTGATTGTTTATACTTGCGAGCACTGGTAACTCCGACAACGACAGTTCCAATTTTCGCATGGGTCGTGTTGTATTCCTAAGGAAAAAATGTTTGATTCCATATATTCTTAGGACTAATTAGTGCAACATGGAGGGATTCAATTTCCTCTCGTTCAAACTCTCTGATATATTTTTACAAAATAAGGGTGTGTCATGAAAATGAAGAAAATACTCATGAGAGAGTAGAAAAATCTCTCTCGAGCAGCATACATTTATATTGAACCGTAACTTCACACTTGTACTCGTCTCCAAATCCTTTTTTCTACTTCAGCTCTTCCTCCTATTTTTGTAACGAATTTCGTCGAATAGATACTTCCGTGTGATTTGCATGTAATGAGGTCAACATTTATCTGAATAGCGATAAGGGGAGGGTTGAAAATGCATACTTGAACTATATTTTATCTCTTCGTCGTCTTACGTGTCAACGATAACGAAATTCAACATTCAAATATTGAAGATGTGTGAATATAATTCTTAATCTATCAATCATAAGTAATCATATCTCAACATCTGAATTACATTGATTTTCCTCGTAGTTGAAACCAACAAACAAACCAATTATTATTGTTACACAAATAAGTGTATCAAAACTCTACCGGTTGGCTAGGAATGGAACTTTTCTCACATAAGGTACATCTGGACTTCAATAATCCCAGAATCATGCGCAGAAAATGTAATTTCATGTGAGTTCCACAAATTTCACAGTGGTTTTCACGGTGAAAGATTTTGCACGCTGAGGGAAATTGTGACAGACTTGGTTACGAGGTTTAGTCGAGTTTTTCTCAAACTATTTTTGTAACTTCATCACCCTAATCTTTCAGATTACTGTATTTCTTTGCAAATTTCTGCGTCATTAGGGATTCTGCAGACAGTTTTGCAAAGTATTGTGATTTCCTCTGGAAATATCTGTACATTCCCAAGCAGCAACAGAAGTTCAAAGTATATACAAAATAGAAACGTTCGTAGAATGTACGAATGAGATACGAGAAACATACGATGAAAGTTTATGAAATATTCGAATGAGACTGTTTTAAATATACTTAGAACGTTGATAGTACATTCGAAAGGTACGATATTCATTCAATCGACATTCGATTGACGTACCATCGTATATTCGATTAAACCCGTTCGATAAATGTGCATAGCACCTATGAAACGGTCTCTTGGAATGTACATAGAACATATTTCGATTATTCTAAGGACGTTCATAGTATATTCTGGTGCTGCTTGGGTTTACTAGCATAATTGCAGCATTCTCTACAAAACTTCACAACATTCCTGGTGATACCAAAATTCGCGGAATAATCCAGAGAAATGGGAAGAAAATCATGATGATCGAGGTAGAAAATTTTTCAGAGAAAACTCGATAATATTCCTAATAAACAAATGCAAAAACCTTCTTCCCAACTGTTCAATTCCGAACCTACAGAGAATTTTGTATCGTTTTTTTTTCAGTTCTATAAAGTTTCTGAAGTATTTGTCGATTTTGTTTCAGAACTTCATCGTTGCAAAGTTTTTCTTGTGCATTTCTTCAGGGAACAATAAACAAATCCAGGGAACATTGGGGAGATACATGAAAGAAATGAGGGAATTTTGCAAGCATGAGGAAAGCTTCTCAAGCGTTATACGCCTCTATTAACATGTTTCCACTCATTTCCTGGTGGAAAAATTTCTCTGAGAATCTCTAAAAATTTCAGAGATGTTCATGGTTTTTCAGAGGAATTCAGAATTTGTCAGAGATATTTCGAGAAATTTGCAATGAAGAAATGTGTGCCACAAGCAAGAGTTTTTCAGAATTTTTCAAGGTTTGAGAAAATTTTTCAGATCTTTTCAGAGTTTTTCAATGAGATTCAGAGGAATTCCCTCAGATATTCAGAGAAATTCTTCTTCACCAGGTTTTCTGCGCATTACTCACCGTAACTCCATATTATGAAGAATTTCGCAGATATTGAAAAGTACACTCTAAAACATCACAATGTAGAATCTTTGTCAAAAAAATGTTGGTAGCCTAATTCTTTCTGAATGGAGGACTTTGTTCCATGAATTGATAGAGTTTCATTTCACTCCGTTAAGCGTATAACAGACAAAAGGCAGAATGAATCCTCAGAATGAGAAGAAATCTCCTATTTTTTGAAAATTATCACCAGAACTTCCAAGCCATGGGTAACCAATGAACAATAGATGTCCACTGTGAAACAAATCTCCCTTCAACTTCATAAGAATATCATGAAGTTTTCAACCTAAACAGTTCAGTAAATTTCATGATGAAATACTTAATTCAATAATATTATTCTTGATATTGAAAATTTACTCCTCAATTTTGATACCACATTTGTGAAATTTCATCTCTAATATTAAATTCAAGAATTATTATTAAACTCAATATGGCAACATGATATTTCATGAAGAATTTCGTATTGAATTCAAGAATTTTCGGAAGTATTTTTTATCAGCACAAACACCGATCGCCGGGCATTTCTTCGTCGCTTCTCCGTTTCTTTACCTTATATTCACCTCACCTGTAAGAGGATGCAACGATGACATCGGTGGGTGCGCTGTGCGGATATCCTCTACCTCTATTCTCATGTATGTATCTCCATGGATGGATGGGGAAGCTGACGAAATCATCCCTTGGAGGTGAACTCTTATTTTTCATGATTACCAGAATCACACCAAAAGAAGATTATAATCTCATTCTTATAAACTTTATTTCAAAAAAATTTATTACATCACAGTAAGTTTACAATTGTGGACAGAATAAATTCCGAAAAATGATATGCAGTATCAAATCTAACACTAACAGAATATAAATCAAGACATAAGAGATTGTAAAAGAAATGAATATACCAAGTGTAATTGCATTGATATTTCAACACACCCAACAGAGGATCAGATGAGATTTAATTTTTATTTTTATGCTCATGTCCCTTATCACATCTGACAATATCCATTTGGAAGTTATCTAAATTTTCTGATCTCGTAATACAACACTTATGTCAATTGAGAAAGTAATCAAAGTTTTTAAATTTTTTATCACATAATGACACGTTTGATTGATGGTTGAGTCTATATATCTCTTGAAAATTTGCACTCTTTTATGAACTTGATTGTGATTTTCATAAATTCTCTTACGCTTGAAGCACGTATGGGATTCTTCATCGAAGAATAATAACCGTTATGAGCATCAGAATAAACAAAATAATCCTTCTGTGCGTTTTATCGGTACCTCCGTGCTGCATTGCTGCAGGATGTTCCCCTGAAAAAGGAAAAACAAATACTCTGAATTTTTTGGAGTGGAAATTCACACTCGAAGAGTGGAATCTGTACTCGCTTTAAAGAGTAAAATTCCATTCTTTTATGAGAGTAAAACGCTCACTACAATAGCCCTAGTACAAATCACTCTAGTCATTCTCTAGGCGATTACAATAAGTCCCTCACAATGAGTCCCTCACAAGGGCCTGATGAGGTCTCGCGAGACCTACAGGATTACTAGAGTGATTTCTGCTAGGGAGAGTAAATATTTACTCGATAAGATATATCTCTTATGCAGTAAATTCTCACTATAAATCAGTTTTGCAGTATTTTGACTTTTTAAGAGTGAATTTCCACTCCAAGAGATTCAGAAAGTACAAAAGATAGTGGAATTTTAATGACATGGAAAGAGGTTGATTGAATCTATTCTATGTTCTATATGTATCTATAGGATATTAGATCGTATGGATAAAACCTTCAATCAAAAGTTTGTAACTGTAAGAAATTCTCCATAATTATTGGTCAGGAGCTCCCAAGTACCAGGCCATTCAATATGTCCGTAGGATAAGTAAGAAAAAAACAAAAGTTTGACAAAAACTCGATTTTATCATTCAACATTGTTGCCTTCGAGGGCGATACAACGAGTATAGTGATTTTCCAACTGTTCGATATCACTTTTATGGTACGATTTCTCTTCATCTTCAAAATAGGCCTCAATTTCAGCGATTACTTCATCATTGGAATTGAATTTCTTTCCAGCAAGCATTCTCTCGAGATCTCAAAACAGGGTTAACTCGCTGGGGGCTAAATCTGGAGAATATGGTGAGTGGGTAAGCAATTCGAAGCCCAATTCATTAAATTCCACCATCATTTTCATCGATTTATGACAAAGTGCGTTGTCTTGGTGAAACAACACTTCTTCCTTTCGCGAATGTGGCCGTTTCTTTGCGATTTCAGCCTTCAATCGATCCAAAAGTGCGCAGTAATAGTCCCTTTTTGGAGATAGTCGATGAATATCATTCCCTTCGCATCCTGAAATATAGAGGCCATCACCTTATCGGCCGACTGTTGCGTTTTTGCTCGCTTTGGATTCGATTCGTCGACTGCTGTCCACCTAGTTGACTGTCTTTTGGGTTCTGGTGTGTAATTGTGAAGCCATGTTCCATCCATTCTCACATATCGACGATGGAATCCGATTTTATTGCAGTTCAACAGCGCCAAACACTCCTCTGAAGCATCAATTCGTTGTTGTTTTTGGTCGACTGTGAGCTCACACGGCACCCACTTTGCACAGAGCTTTCGCAAACCCAAATGTTCGTGTAAAGTGGTGAAAACACTACAATCTGATATCTTTACAATGTTAGCTAGCTCGTGCACCTTCAACTCGCGATCCTTCATAACCAATTTTTGGATTTTTTCTATGTTTTCTGGAATAACAGCCTCATTTTGGCGTCCACTGCGCTCTGCGTCATTTGTGCTGGGACGACCACGTTTAAATTCAGCGATGCACTTCTCTACCATTTGACTCGATGGAGCAGAGTCCGGATAATGTTTATCAAGCTATTGTTTGGTTTCCACTGTATTATTTTCATCAAAAAGCAATGCTTTATCAAAACTCGAAATTAATTTTTTTCTCAATAACAAAAGTTGCTTCACACAAAATGCTATAACTCACAAATCAATAGCCAGATTGCTATCAAAATTACACACGTATCGCTCGAAGGTTAGTCACTAAATAAAAATCATATGGAAAAAATTCTAGTAACGCCATTTATGTGTCATCTTACGGACTTTTTGAATGGACTGTTATTATTCAAAGGTATCAAATTATTTTCCTTTAGAAAAGGGCTGGAGGTTGCGATTAGGAAATCATGTTCTATTCAAAGGATTTGTTGTCGCACAATTCATCTATATTTGTAGCAATGAGAGATGTCTGATATTGACAGTATCGATACTTTATTTTCGTATAAAATATGTATCAATTTTCAATAGAGTGAAATCTTAATTTTCCTCATCATGAAAATCCAACTTTCATTCGTCGACCTGCTTCAAATATAACTCATCATCATCATCACATTGAAAAAAGAAGTTCAAACCAATCCTTCATTCTTTTTAAATACAAAACCCATTCACAGCACCCAAAGTGTAAATACGAGAAACCATTAATCTCGAGGAGCAAATTGCGATGATAGATCGATTAAAATTTTTATGAATAATTAATGAATGAATGGAGAAGCATAAAAGGATCTCAATATAAAGTCTCACCATTTAAGACGTGTACCATCACACTAGCGGGCACAACTTTGCTGGACACGCAAGTATAATTACCACTATCGACGTGTGAAGCCCGCGTTATTAATAACTTGCTCGTCGTTCCATCCTTGGACTTCTCAGTTTCTAAAGATACGCCCCCTCTGTCGATTATAATGACATACTTTATTAATGGAAATCACAATTTTAGATTAACGATCGGTCATTATCAAAAATTTTTAATAAGTATCTTCATTATTCAAAAAAAGGCCGAGAAGAAATTACACGCTTAAATTGAATGATATCCCGAAGATAAATCACATCTTTGAATCAGAAGATAATCGAAATTGGCTTATACTGTGATTAAATCCCATGAGAATTTCCATAAGATTTGCAGAGAAATTGAAATCATATTACACTTAGAAATCACTGCACGAGACTCATATTATCAGACATTAATAATTCTTAATTTTAATGAGGGATGTTTAAAAATAGAAGCTTTCCCTTGCTCAAAACCTTATCCCAAAGAATTCAATTTGAGTATCCAACTCTAACGAGAATCCGCAATATAATATGAATATCAATGTAGCTCGAAATATATTGGAAACTTCTTGTTGAACTCGCAACAAGGAAATAATCGGGATTCGACCAGACATCGATGAATACCACTCAACAATATGATTCCATGGGAATTCATTAGCGACTTCATTGAACCAAAATAAAAAGGATCATGCAGGGACAGTTGATAAGAATTCCATTCTTTGATCAACTTGCGATCGCTCAAATATATTCTCATTATAGAAAATGTTCATTCCAACGTAATCTATTCTTTCGGTCATCAAAAACTGCAAATTTTATGTTTGCAGAATCAATAGATTATAAAAACGTGATTTTCGATGTGGATAATTCAACAGTTTTGAATCAATATAAACATTTTGAGATCGCTTAGACGTTAATTGATGAAATTCTCCTGTTCTTCAGAAAGAAAAGAAAAAAAAACGTGCGCTGTAACATAATTTGATTACCTTGGGCCGTCAAAGTCAATCGCCGCACCAGCGTGATACCAAGTGACATTGCTGGGTGGTACATCCTGTACGTCCACAATACAGGTCAAACTGATTGTGCTGCCTTTCTTTACATAGATATCTTCTGGACCAGTGATTCTTGCATGTATATCTAAACATATATCATAAATAAAGACTATGAGAACTTATCAAGATCACGAACAACTCTTATTCTATGGGAATTAATTCTAATTATATTCGAATCCTCTTTCTTAATCTTCTCTCAAGAACTTCTTTGATCAAGGAGTTCATTCACGATGCTCGCAATTTCATCTTTCTTACTTCTGTTTGTATATTCTCCTAATTGAGATAATACCTTCATGTGTAATTGTAAACACCACTTGACTTCTTGAGATGAAGATTATACGTATTCATTCTTTGTCAAACTAATGAAATTTACACTGAGAGAAATATTAGCTGAAATAGTATTTGTTGAATCGTACAAAAATAATCTTCTGACGAATGTGATCATAGTCAAACTTCATTCGAAATGCCGTTCAATTGTCTCTGTGATGAGACAAAAACCGATCAGAATCCAACAGAGAATTTTCTCTCCTGTTTTGCCTGGTATTTTCAATCGGAAGCAGGAGCAGTGCAAAATGCTCACAACTCGATTACCGATAATGTGCATGTTGGAAATGAAATGGAGATTACTACCATGCAGAGAAATTCAAAAATTTCAGCCCTGGAAGGTCAAAGGTAGATTGGGAAGGTAATGAACGAAAAAAAGAATAGAACCACCACTACAGTTTTTACTTTCAAAACGAATCGCATTGATGAACGACTGCTGGAAAGATTTGACAGCAATACGATCTCTGCAATATTAGATTCTGAGTAAAGGAATGAAAATTTGTTCCCAGGACCGACCGGTTGTATCATTCCATTCAATACTGCTCATTTCGAATCCTAGAATTCCTCGAAATAGCTCGCCTTACGGTGTTAGTTTATCTTTATTCTATTCTTCATGGAGCATTAATTTTTACATACTTTCTTCGTTTCCAACGTCCTTTCGAATACTCTCCACATCCGTTCTATTTACTCTCTGATCATTAACGTTTCTCTTACGCTTTACTATACTCTCCGTTTTCGCTTCATTTCAGTTTCCATTTTCTCGCAGGATTCTTCCTCTTTCCGTCACATTGCTCACATCGACTACAACCATTAGATTTCACATATTTTGGTTCTTCGAAGTATACTTATAACAGGACACGTGGAACTTATATAGCTGAGCATTCATAACAGAAAATCATCTGATACAAAGTTGTTGGGTTGTTCAAAAAATTTCTCAATCATCTTAGTAATCTTAAGAAGTTATCTAGTGAATTCCAGATCCCATGAATATATCCAATAAACGCACTGATATAGTCAGGACAATCAAAGAACAAACAAGTCTCAAGTATTTCTGAATCAGCTTGAAGCTCTTCTAAATGAGTTTACGCTGCTCTCTGCTGACATTGTGAATTGCTTTACCTTGCTCGAGCAACCTGTTCGTCTATTTCAACTAGTTCTCCTATAAAACAAATTATGGAAACAAATTGGAAAGAATTAGGTAGGAGCATCTGAAAAAGAGAGCAGAATATCATGTCTTTGAAATTTGAATCGTTTTTTGAACCTCAATTTATCATTGCACAAAAGCCAACTTAATGGGTGACCAACATCTATGTTTTAGAATCAACTTGTTTAAATGGAATATACTTCCTAAGTGAAATACTGAGTCAATAAGAGCTCATGAAATGTTTGTTCCCTGGATTCGATTATAAATTCATGTCTATGAACGATTCAGATTTTCATTATATCAGAATATAAGAATCAAAATCGGACGGAATAACCCCGAAAGTTGAACCAAAAAGTTGAAACCACCCGACCGATAAATACTAAAAGTCTGAGGGATTTCCAAAACTTCGAAGGAACCGAAAAAGAGCAGCAAGCGGAAGTACCGGAGAAGAAAAAACATTCAACACTAAAGGAGAGGTGAATAATACAAGAATTAGGAATCTCAAAAACTTTGGATAAACGAAGGAAGAAAAGCAAGCAAAAGCACCGAACATGAAAAAGGATCGAAGCTGCACAAGTGATAAATACTTCAAAAAATAGAAGATTGCAGAGAATTCGAATGGTACAGAATCAAAACAGTAATACCAAGCACCGACGAAGGGAAAATAAAATAATCAATACCCACACAAAGCACAGAAAATTAATATTCGTTTAATTCTTATGATAACAAGAAACCATAAATTCCATGGGTTTCGAATTCTGCTTGAAACTCCATTGGTTTTGAATTTCATTTAGATTTCATAGCATACATTCAAATGACTCGCACGCTGATATTCATCATCCATCTTCCTCCAATATAACACGTTATCTTTCATCATCAAATAGGATCAGGAAAAAATGAGAGATATACCGTTCCAATCTTCTTAAATAACTAACAATAATCGTTCCCACAAAGAAAGATCAAATTCTTCTGCGGTATTAAAAATTTTATTGAACTTTTCCTTTAAGAGTTTCGCATTACCCCACTTTTCCCTGCATGACGTGGTATTTTTCAAATACTAGGTCACATGGATTTGTTTTCGTAATTCTTTCTCCTTCGTCGACATCACGTTAGAATTCCATAGTGTTGAAGCCAAGTTTCATCTAATAAATTCCATGAAATTGAATTGTATCGAGTTTCGGTGAGAATCCAGTTGATTGGTCGCCGTCTGATGAATTTCGTACTACGCTTTCCTCTCTCCAGCTCGCTTATTTGTTCGTTTTTCGATCTCTCTACTTCTCGCTTGCTTGGTGGCAAATGTGCGGAGTCAATGCATGATGCACGGAATCACGAAAGAAGTGGTAATGACAGGAGAGGAAGAGGAGGAACTTGGCGACTATACAAGTGCCAGTGAATTTGAAGTGTACATTCCGCATCGACATATACCGCTGTGCTACTTCTTTTGCCGTGGAATTACCTCTCTTTACGACGAACCGGTGAATTTTCCCTTATCTTTTTTCGCTGAATGGAAAGAGATTGGATTCGTCGTGGTAAATTCTTCTTATTCCTTTAGATCTGAATTATGCTGTGCGGGAGGCCAGGTTCCCGCTAAATGATTCTCAGGGTCGGTGAATCTTAAGTTTCACTCGACTGCATTTTTGCGGCCAGTTAAGAGGTACGAAATATTTTTGAATATTCTTTGATTTTTGGATTCTGAAATTTGTTCGTGCACCTTATACTTCTATCCGAAGAGTATATCAATCAAAAAATGGAATAATAATGGTGGAATATTTTAATATAATTAATTATAAAGATATCCGGAATGATCGTGGATCAACTGAAGGGTCAACGGTCTAAACCTGTTAACTGACATTTCAGAAATTTTACACGGCGAAGAAAAGTTGATCCAGATCTTCCAATTTTCATTCAAATGATCTGAAATTTGGAAGTATCATTCACCCTTGTAACCCGAAGAAAAAACTTTTCATAGACTAGGAAAATATCAAAAATTGCAGAAATGCCAACGTTTTTTCTTCGCCGTGTAAAATTTCTGAAATATCAGTCAACAGATTTAGACCGTCGACCCTTCAACTGTATCCTGTGATTGATTTGGATTCAATGAAATTTTGGGGGACGATAACACAGGCCTACAAAATTGAACTGTTTGTTTGGTGCAACAACTGTATCGTACTTTTCCGAAATATTTTGGCGCGCTGAATCCGAATCTGGCTTCAAAATTGCATTATTACGTGTGGTTTTTGAGATATTTTAACGTCAAAGTGTGAAAAACACCGTTTTTCGACATATTTGAGATTACGTGACGTCAGAATGTAATTTTTTCTCATGAAACTAGTAGATGCACCTCAAAATATAATCCATCCCCTTCCGAATGCCGTTGAGTTTGCTCGAATATCTTTTTTTTTACTGTGACACGACAATTTGAAATTTGTGTGTTCATGGATTTAGTGAATAGGTGAAATAACACAATTTTCAAACTGTCGTATCTCAGAGAAAAAAAAAGATATTTGAACAAACCTAATCGCATTTGGAAGAGAATGACTCATATTTTGAGATAATTTGAAGAATAATTTGATAAAATGTTCTTAAAGTGTGGAATAATTGAATAAAACGTTTCAAAATCGTGCATTTTCATTTTATTTTACACCTGCGATTTCTTGAAAACTACACGTAGCATTAAAAAAATGAGTATATTTCCAGAGTCAGGGTATCGAATATACTCACAATCTGCTTTAGTTTCAGCGGCACCAAAATCATTGTAGACCTGTGTAATTGTTGAATTAGAATTGCATCAATTATCTGCAATTCTCACGACAAATACTAGGCACAACCCAACGACACTTTGCAGATTCTGTGATAGAAACTAGACACGTCCCGACATTATGCACGGTTTCCTATTCAACGCCTAATTATAGGCATATTTCTATGAGTAAACGGAGAAAAATGCAGCTCGAAAGGATAGTAATCTTTAATAGAAAATTGGAGAACATTTCTCAAAATCTGAGAGTGTCATGTGATGTCGATATATCGATCGATCCATTCATGATCGATCTTTTTGAAGAGAAAAAGATCGATTTTTTGCCGATCCTTGGAAAATGTGATCCATCATGGATCGATCCAAAATTCCCCAGGATCGAATTGATCGATTCTTTTTTCATTTCAAAGTTTGTTGACGAAATTTTAGTTGACCATGATTTGTGTTTGCAAACACCATGCTCATACGGAATTTTATAAAACAAATTTTTGAAAGCTAAACCCTGGGAGTTATCGGAATTTTGTCTCTTAAATTCATCACAATTGAGATAATTCATAGATTTCTTGTGCCTTAAATTTCATAAAAGTGTTATAAAACTTCTCACATAACTCAGTCTATCAAATTTCATGATATGATATCAATGTCGAGAATATAATTCTTGATTTGAAGAATTTTCTTCTGAATTTCGATACGATACTTGTAAATTCAATGAATACTGTCTCATATTCCAAAAAAAACTTTTGAAATTTTATGAATCATATTGAAATTAGAAACTTTATCAGAATTTCACAAGAAATTTTCTATTGAATCTAAGAATTTTCTCAACAGTGTTCGAATTCAAGAATGAGATTTTCAAAGAGAGAATGACAAATGAACAAAAATGAGGAAATATTCAGATAGATCAATGAATTTTGATTTTATTATATAAATATATTGATCCACATTTTATTTGAATGACATGTTGAAAATAGAAACAATTATATCTTGATATTCCAGGCCTAATTTCATCCGAGTTAACCACTATTCGGGTCAATTTCTATTCGAGTTTGTTCTCTTTGACCATTCTTTCCAAATCGATCCTCCAGAATCGATCTATCCACCCGATCCATTCGAATAGCTCCCATCCTCAGATCGATGCGATCCTCACTCAGGATCGACATCACTAATCAGTACATAAATTTTTGAATTCTGGCGTCATTAGATGATTTTATCCAACACATACTTTGTCCATACTGCACTTCAAATAACCCTTTATCTATCCACACTTTTATGTTGCAACACCAGTGATCAAGACGAACGTCAATTTTCTCAGCGAAACTATTCGATAAAACCCTAGGACAATGAAAAATGAGTCTGTGGTAGTATACATCAGCAAGATATATATAAAAATTCACTTCATATGGCTGCTTTGTTGATCCTGAGATTCTGAATTTATCTGTCCGCTGAATACTTGATGAATACGAATTCTTTGGCAGAATCAAAGATTACTTCTGTCATTTCAATCATCACGATGAATGCCTATCTTCTTATAAAAGTGAAAAACATCCCATTCTTCCAGTACACGGAGAAAAATTTGATTGTGAAAATGACTCTTTTCTGTCGTAAACTAGTATTATTGGAAAATATTGACAGTAATTTGTAAGCTAAGTGTATTAATTCATACGCACGTAGTAAATAATCGTCAGCTACGATGGTAAAAATGAAGATTCAGCGTGAGAAAATATATTTCAGTAATAACAACTATGAACAAACGAAATAAATACCTTTTCTAATGAAAATTATCACCACTTGACAATAATAGATTTTGTTTGAACAACTATTCTGAATTTTGAAAGCCACGAATCACATTTACTACCAATGACGGGTCGGTATAATACAAGCGCCGATGGTAATATTTTCCAACAGCGCTCGAGATTTTCTCACAATTATCGCACACAACGAGTTGTCCAGTTTAGGTTCCCTCGTTCAGTCTTCCAATGAAACTCTAAAACAGCGAATTCAGAAGTACGAACGTAGCAAAGCGGCTTTAATTGTAAGGTTTATATAGGTAGATGTAAGTACATTATTCTTAAGTTCAAATCCCCTCCGCGTAATTAGGATTTTTCTTTATAAACTGTACTCAAGAATGTATTAAAAATAACATGATTGCAATCAACAAATATGGTGGTAATAACCCGAAGTTTGGATAACATGAACTAACAAATGTGCCTGGAAATATGTTTTTGCGAGTAAATTTTTTTTTCATTTTAGTCAATGATATTACCATCATTGATGGTGAAAATTATTGCCTTTGCTTCGATTTTTAGAGCTCTTGCTTGTGAGAATCTTGAAATAAAGTGTAAAGAAATATTACGATCGCTGATGGTGAAAAGTATTAGCACTGCCTGCAATCATCAATATTACCTCTGTGAGTTTTCCTGAAGAAATTTTGAAATTTTTGACAAAGTGAAGTTCACCATCGTGATAATTTTATTTCCAAGCTATTCCCAATAGTTTCAGTTTACCAATTTTGATGATGATATTACCTACGTATTTTACCACTTTCAAGCATCAAATTTTTCTCCGTGGAAGAAAAGAATCCCCTTTATTCACTCTTGCTTCTCTTCTAATTAAGTAGACGATAATCAAAAATCTAAAAGCGGTTGTCTCTATGGCCAATAATGTACGTACCACGATGAAAACGAATTTGCTCATGAGTTGCTATTTCTCATTGCCATGCAATGCATAAGAGATGTAAACCACAAGGGAGATGACTTCCTTCTCACTATTCAAGTGACGTAATCTACCCCTAGACGCGAAGAGTTGTTCAGACCTGAATTTGCGCATACCAAGTATACGATAGAGGGTTATCGTTGATAAATCAGAAAGGTTATACACTTGATTTCCCGAGCAGAGCATCAAATCAAAATCTGAATGAATTCTTTAGCGCAAAAGCCTTATAGTCCCTCGTGGAAATATATCTACGCCAAAGTACGCCAAGAATTACACCATTTTACGCCAAAACCTACGACAAATTACGCTCAAAACCACTCCTAAGTCCGCCGTTTCGAACACATCTGTAGATTGGCGTAGTAAATTACGGTGCTTCGATATTAGTTAGAAAACTACAACTTTCCATGCTCGAATACTTCAAATTATTCAGAACTACCACGCATTACGTAAATCAACGCTCAAAGCAACAGTACATAATTCCAACAATTTATGCCTTTTCGAGTTATAATTTCAAGAATGGATGAAAATTACTACCTTTCACAACAATCTATGCCAAAAATAAAAATCACGAAAGACTACGCCTTTTTCAAGTACAAGTACTTTACATCGATGAGGAGTACTGCTTTCCACGTTGATCTACGCCAAATATAGAATATACCCAACTACGAAAAACTACGCATTTTCTTAGTTCTTCGTAGAAATTTGTAGTTCTCACGCAATTGGTTGCATATTCGCGTTCCATCGTGAAAAGTTCTCAAAGTCCCAACTGTGTCGTGAAAATTCTTGGAAATGCGTAGAAAATGGAAATTATCAAAAGAAAGTTCTGAAAAAATCTATGAAACACTATGTCTCCGCAACGGGACGAACGAAAAATCTTGGTTGTTCGTAGGAATTTGTAGTTCTCAATCAATCTGCTTCACGTTCACGTTTCCGCGGTGAAAAGTTTTTAAAGTTCCTACACGGTTGTGAAAATTCGTAAAAAGTTCTAAGTAACTAAATTCTACGCATAAGTCCGTCCCTCAGTGGAATCGGTGTCATCGTATTCTTGAATATTCTTACATTCTTCATACTTGTACTCAAACACATCATCATCTTTCGTCGTTTATACTCCTGACTACTTCAAAATTACGCTCTTCCAGCCCCGTGTCGTAGTCCGGCGTATTTCTGCATTAAACCGCGTATATTTTTCTACGTTATTTTACAACTTTTTATGCTATACAGGTGAGCCTAATTCCGCGTAATTTCGCATACTTTTTGGCGTAATTTGGCGTAGATATATTTCCACGAGGGGTTGACTATGAATTTGAAATTAAATAGCGCCCCGTTTTGTCAGGTTTCTTTAATCATAATCCACCTCGAAAAGTCAGATGTCTAATTTTCCTGGTTGACATTATTTGTCCTACACAAGAAAAAACACGAACATTTGAACTTAGAATGGAAGTATACAATCATTACAACAACACTACTGTTGCAAAATCCATCTTTCTTCTGGGAACAGTTAGGTCATAGGATAGATACGATGTTCGGAGCTCAACGGACCCATAATGAACTGGGTATTCATTAAAGAGATAGTGATCTATCAGATGCAATTGGCGGAACAGGACCGTCAGAATATGCAAAAAGAATGTAAAGGGCCTGTTCAATGTCTGCTCCAAGAACTAGAAAATAGAGAATATAGTACAGTCCGTAAGGAGGCCCTGGAGAAGCATGGAAAACAAGTCAGGCACTGTTGAGAGAAATCCTGATGTGTGATTTCTACAGTGAATTGGAAAAAAGTCAGCTCTAGCTGAGCTCTAAATAAGTCTTTCAAGGGACACATGGGTAGCCTTGGAGTCACTAGCCCTTTCGGAGAGTGCCCGAAAATGTCTATTAGCGCCCGTTTTCCCGGTTCCCCATAAAGGTTTATGATGGAAGTAGCTGGGAAGTCAAATCCCCTATCTTTTGTAGAACTGTTGGATGGCATTCAATATTATTTATTTTATTGTCACGTCAGATGGAATTGAACACACCATCGGAGAACGCATTCCTTACAAGACTCTCCAGGGTATATCTCAGTATAGTTCCAGAAACAGTGAAGATAATTTTCATTTTGGAAGTAGGTAAGAGTGACTTCACAGATGTGCCGCTATTTCAGCTTTCAGCGAAAACCTCCAAGTACATAATCCACGCTCGGAGCTTTAGAGGCTTTTTCCTTAGGATCGGTTGGCCAGAAGGTGAGTTACTTTAGTCTGACATACTACTATGCTCATCGACGTCATACTTCAAGCCGTCATACTCTGCGAACAACGATTGATCATCCTCCCAAAAATAGCCAACAACGCGATGGTTGTTACTTAAGCGGTTGCCAGCTACAATTTTCTTTTCGAATTAAATTGATTCACGATTGTGATTCAAATAAAGATTTCTTGGACTCCAAGAACTTCAGACCCGTTAAGGGGGCACGGTGGTCAAGTATCCGTAAATTTGACGGGTTTTTAGGTTTTCTTTCAATGAAAATAATGAACAAAAGTATACAAAATATTATTATTCTTCAAGAAAAAAAAAATTTTTTTAATTGGTTTAAACTCATTTATCTTGAAACTACTTTTTTCTGCACGATGTTGTACAAAAAAAAACTACTTGATCGATTCATCTCGAATTTTAATATGTCATTCAGTATACCAGTGGCTATCGCAGGAGATGGAATAAAGTTCTCACGTTGATTACTTCTCACTTTTTACATACAAAAAATGATGAAAAAATGGTCTGTTTTCGGAAAATAAATTTCAATGACGCATCATTTTGTGAATTTGTTCTTTTATTCTAGTTCCTGCGATAACTCATACTGATTAGGAGTTCACTTGGTTTTTTGTTTTTAAATAAGTGAAGTAAGTGAAACTGACAACATCAGTCAGGTCCATTTTTTTGAAGAGTACAAGTTCGACGCTATTTTTAAACCAATTGAAAATTTTGTTTGTCTTGAAGAATAATATTTCTGTACACTTTTGAAGTCATTCAACATATTTGGCCGAGTTTGGATACTATTGTTCATTATTTTCATTACAAAAAACTTCCTCAAAAATCGTCAAATTCACGGATGCCAGACCATCGGCCTCTATCTTGTTGGAGGATTTCTCCTCCCTACTTTCAGACATAGATTAGATGCTCAAATGGAAAATTTTATACGTTGAGCCATACGAACCGCTCCTCAATTATTTGCAAAAAACATTGATTCGAATATTTCTGTGCAATGAAAGATTCGCCAGAAAGTAAATGACAATGTGACGCAATAATTCTGCACCAATTCTGTTTCCTTGTCAAATCTCCTCTGAAAGAATGAAAATACTCCGACTCCGATAGAAGCAAGAATTGCACTTTGATGAAAAAATGAAAAGTTACTCTTTGGAACTTATCCAAGAAATTTTTAGAGAACGCGGTCGATGAATGATTGGGGATGGTTTTCTTCTGTCTTTTCTCCTCGCCGATCCACACAGGACATAAATTCGAGAAAAATTCTTGAGAATCGATATTAAACTCTATAAGCCCCAGTTGAGTGCTTTATGAACTCTTTCTGCTTTGATATGCCGAATGGGAAATTTTCAATGAATTATAACAGAACGTACACAAATGAAAATAATGTTTTGAAAATTAATGCACTTGCACTCAATTAAACTCTAAAGTTCCTAGACTAAAATTTCTCTCTTTGGCCAACAAGAAGTGAGCTAGTCGAATTTTCGAGTGGAAATTCCACTCTTTCAAAGTCATAGTCTATAAGATTCAAGGTTGAAAACTCACAATCAGTTTAATCCTGGCGTGATTTTTTCACTTTGAAAGAGTGATTGTTCACTCGAAACGAGTGAAAATCCCACACTGTAAAGAATTTCTATAGAAAACTTCACATAAATATTCAGAAGTAATTAACACAAACATGCGTTAGGGATTTCCTGTATTCCACCGAAAATTGATTGAAAAATCCCATAAAGTTTCGATAACGAAAATTCCGATTGAATGAGTAGAAATGTTGATACTAGACCATTGAGAATTGAATTGATGATGGGAAAAAACTAAAAAAACTTCAATATTCTGAGATTTTTGAATGACAGTATTGAGAATGAAGATGCAAATAGAAATTTGAATGGGTTTTCAAAATTCTATAGGAGAAATAAGAAAAAATTGTGGCAAAAACCTTCAATATGAACACCATTCAAAGCGAAAAAAGGTCATTCTAATTCATGATACGAGAAAAAAGAAGAAAAAAACACATTATATCAATCGACAGTCACACAATGTGTAAAAGCATCCAGATATTTGGAAACGATTGTTGCTACAAATAGAAAAAGTTGGAGGAATGTTGAAAGCAGAATATCGCGAGGGAAAAATGCTCCCAACCAGAAAAACCTACTTCCATACAGTGGTATTTCTGGTTTTGAAGTGAAATCTGCTGGAAACATACGTATAGAATATTCAACATTACGTGAATGTAAAAAATGGACGCTTCTTGTAATAGTAGATAGAAAAGGAATCAATATTTGACACAACAGAAAGATCTTGAAAATGAATGATAGATTGACAGTAAGATAAATGTTTGTGGATACCCAATAGTAGAACAGAATGAAGATAACAAAATTCATAAAGTATCATTCAGAATTGATCCGCTATATTGTGAAACTCATTAAAACTCTAATAGAAACTCCATCAAGTAAATCTCAAGTTACTTACGAGTGGATTCATTTTATTAGAAAAGACCTTATGAGGCATGTAACGTACAACTTAACGAGGTCTCTACCAGTCGAATTATAATTAGTTCTCAGCTAGTTATTAGCTGATGAATGAAAAATATCTTGATGAGAAATACCAACTTCCCCACTTTATTAAATCATGAAAAGTACATAAGTTTTTCAAATACAATTGAAGAGAAAAATTATTCTTATAACGGGGGACATAGTTTTATCTTTGGCGAAGCGATAAATCCAAATTACCCAATTACTTACTTCGCAGATCACTTTCAACCAAACTAACTACTATGAGATGAATCTTACCAATCAAAACAAATCCATAGTAATCTCATTTGCCCTCAAGAGGGCTGCCACGTTAACAACGTTCTGCGTGTCTGCGTTAACGTTGCCAGATGGATATCCATGGTGCCAGTCAGGCTCAGTCAGTCCCCTGAAATGGATGTTTTTCTCTTTTTTTCGAAGTTAGAATCATTTGAGAATAGTTGAATTACCATTTGATTTAAACAATCGATTCTGCTCCCATAAAAACTTTGCTGGAACAAAATTGGATCAATTACAAAGTTGAATGAATAAAATTCCGTATTGAAGGTGTTGTTATTGATTCTTCAATCATCAGAACTAATAATTTCTCTCAGTGTACTTTAAAAACATCGATAAACTGTCATTATTCTGATTAATGATTGTTTTCAATGTCTGTTTAACAATTAATAGAAAAATCCTCGAACTCCGAAAACGATCAACGGTAGAATGAAAAATAATGTAACAAAAACTACCGCCTCAATTACAATGATGAAAATGTCATGTGGAACTGAAAGTAACAATAAACAGAAGTTATAAAACCCAGTGCAACATTTCATATTTAACAGAATGTTTATTTTCTTTCAGTATTTCCCCTCTACCAACAAATACTCAAATTTCAATTCGATTATTTGTTCCAGTAGTACATTTCACTGATAAATATAAAAAACACATATTTGTTCATCAAGAAACCGTAACAGTGTCCTACGATTTGATCGTAGTATTCATTATATGCTGATCTGTGAATATGTAGATCATTGAAATCATCAAAATGAATTGACAGCTACTCGGTATACGCTGGGACAAACACATGGGAAAGGTAATACAAATCTTTATAATGATAGCAGCTTTTGATCCAGTTACCTCATAGATACTGGCATCATTTTATCAGGCCGCTAATGATCCGACAATGTCGGGAAAGAGTCGTTAACAGCCCTTTAAAACACCTGCAGTCGTATTTTCTGGATGTTTTTATCAGAGAAGATATGGAATGTATGGAAATCTATATCGCTAACTCATAAATTATATCCATAAAATATACGATACTCAGCACATAAAAAATTTTTCTCGCACTCCATAAATTCTCTGGATGTTTTTTCGTCTCAAAATATAAGCACAGTTAATATATATCCTTTACAGGAACTCACCTAATACCTTTAAATCAACTGCTCTGAAAATTTTTGGTTCTGTATTGACTTGGCACTCATAAATTCCAGCGTCACGTGGTTGTATGTATTCTATTTGTAAATTCCAGTCCTCGGTTTCAGGACTGCTGATTACCGTGAACCTCGCATCACTTGTGTAAGTTACGGCCATGGATGTCAAGATATGTAAATCCTTTTTACGTATCCAAGAAACCTGAGATGAATGAATAATTTTGAAATAATATTAGATTGAAAGGATTTGACAAGTGAAAGATGTAAAAGTGGGAATACAGTTCAACTCAATTATTGATTGAAAATTGTTTTCCTCTTTGTTCTTCCTGCTAATACTAAAAATTTCACAGTGTAGGACTACTGGCTTGTATCAAGACCCCCGGTTGAGAATTATGTTGGGCTCCCTAGACGGGGAACACCCTTGGAAAAATCAATATTTATCATGATTCTTACGAAAAAGAAGAAAACTGAAAACTGCAACCCCAAATACCGAAGGGCCCCCGGTGATTGCCAGAGAGCCGGGGGGGACAGTTCGACACTGAAATTTAATGATTGTTTCATCAGTGGTTTCAATGTATCTGCGTGAAATTACTTCAGGCATCCTTCAGTGTATGCTAATTGATCAGTATTTTGTACCTAAATTGTCGGGGAAAGTACTCGTTGTGAACCAGCTGAGCGGGAGATGGGCATCAACCAAGACGAGCAGTGGAGTTAGGTTTTTTATTGTAATTTTCCACCTAACGTTTCGACTGGCTTCCAGTCGTTATCAAAGGAAATTCGGAGTGGGGAGTTAAAATGAATAATCGGACCCGCTTCCATCAAGGTGGGGGTGAAAAATCGTATTTTGTACCCAAATTGTCTTGGTTGGCTCGTTGATGCCCATCTCCCGCTCAGCTGGTTCACAACGAGTACTTTCCCCGACAATTTGGGTACAAAATACGATTTTTCACCCCCACCTTGATGGAAGCGGGTCCGATTATTCATTTTAACTCCCCACTCCGAATTTCCTTTGATAACGACTGGAAGCCAGTCGAAACGTTAGGTGGGAAATGACAATAAAAAACCTAACTCCACTGCTCGTCTTGGTTGATGCCCATCTCCCGCTCAGCTAATTGATCAGTATTTTTCTTCAACCACGTAACTGCACTGTTGAAAATTTCTGGACAAGGCTTCAATTACACGCAACGGAAGCGATTTCCAATCACCCAACTGAAAAATCCAGTTACATGGGTGTGAAATTCGCGATATTTTCAGTTACGAGAATTTAGGGGAAAGTAGGGACCAATTGCGTACAACAGTGCAGTATTCAAGTCCAACAATTTATCACTCAGTATAGTTTTTCCCGTGGAAAAGATTTTTCATACGTACAAATGCTACACACCAAACGCGTTAGTCTACAATGAGTTCTTCATAATAATTTGATCACCATTGAACATTTATTCATCCTTTCATGTTTTATTCGACTGGAAAATCGATTTTCCCGGAGTCATAAAATTTTTCATCCATTGATGGCCAATTTATCTGCATGTCGTATGGCTTTACGAATATACGCGTAATTTCCTGATTGTGTGTGAAAGAACATACAATCAGAACAAAGATTTATTACCAGAGAATATATTTTATTCGGAGTGGATAAATTGGAGTTGATTTCATGTGTATCAATAACATTTTATTGTATCGTTAAACCTCTTATGGCTACACAGTTTTTGGAATAGTCGGATATTCAAATACATACTTTTTCACTTGGTAAAACATAACGGTTTTTCAAAACATGTAATAAACTACGCTCTCCGGGAACAAAACAAATTTTCGAATATATGAACCGATACCTTTGAACATGTAGAATGTTAACATCATCTGTTTGTTTATCGTATATAAATGTATGATTGCGCTACAATCGGAGAAACAATTCACATGTTCTGTGATTGAAATATACTATGCTTCTTGAAATAACGCATTTAGAGAATAAAGTAATCAGAATCAGTCTTGAAAAATTATAAGTTATCTTGAGATATTTATTAGAAGTCTGTGTACGATGTACACTGAGAGAAGAGTTTGGTTGTAACAAAGGAGGGTCATTGATTATAAAGAAACCATCATCTAGGTCAGATAAGGTTGATTAATGCTTGAGGGGTAATATCACTTTGTTGCCGGGAAAATTGACGTTATTTTCATGTTGTTGAAGTTTGAATCGTTTATTGAAACGAATTAGTAAACAAATAACGAAATAATCAGCTGTTAATGATCCAAAATCTTGTAGTATACATTCTTTGATCATGGCTCTCACACAGAAAAAATAAGTAGACCAAATTTTCTTTGACTAGTATGCCAATTTTGAAGAGAATTCGTATACTGAATTTGAATAATTCGTTAACTGTGTTCACTATTCGAACAATGGAATCCACTTTTTATTTTCATCATCGAAAGAATGGAAAGAGTCAACGAATTATTGAAATCCAGTGTACGAATTCTTCTTCAAATTTCCTGATTTTTCCCGTGCAGTTAGAAAGAATTGCAAATAATTCATTCGAGGAGATGAATAACGGTGATTCATCAAGTTTCGTGAATTTGAATCTTCGTTTCGTTTCTATAAACGATTCAAACTTCAAGAACATTTATTTTCAAAGTAATGCCATGGAGTCACACAAAATTATAAATGTATGGGGTCTTTTGCATATGAAAGTGCTAGTCTTTGGGTACAAAATACACTTTTTATTCAATTGTTTAGATCCAAAATGGTGGCATGGTATTACGAACAAAAAAACATTTTTTTTCTCATGGTTCCAACGGGCGTACCGCTACAAGTCACAATGTTCAATCAAGAACGAAAAATAAAAAAGTTCCTTGAAATATAGCTAAAAATCTAGCTATCTCCTTATAATTTTTTCGAAAAACAAATTTTGACGAAAATGGCGTCATTTTGACGTTTTTTTTCGATTTTTTCGAAAAAATCGTCCGGAAAACGGCTATAAAATCGGTGAAAAAGCTGATATCGAAAAAATCCTACTCAGATAGTTAGATTTTGAGCGATATTTTAAAGAACTTCTCCATTTTTTGTTCCAGATTGAAAATATTGTGACCTGTAGCGATACACCCGTTTAAACCATGAGAAAAAAAAATGTTTTTTTGACCGTACTAACATGCTGCCATTTTGGATCTGAACAATTGAATAAAAAGTGTTTTTTGTACCCAAAGACTAGTACTCTCATATGCAAAAGACCCCATACATTTATAATGTTTTTTGACTTCATGGCAACACTTTGAAAATAACGTCAATTTTTCCGTCCACAAAGTGATATGACCCAAGTAGAAATTTTGGATGGGAAAATACCAGGGCCTGACGAGGCATGCCTGATTTCTCATCGGGTCCTCATCAGGTTTCGTTACGGTTTTCTCTATTTCGCTTGATTTTTTAGAAATCTCATCCGAACCCTATTGTACCCCTGCGTTACAACCCTATTCGAATTCTATTAGAGAATTCAGATAAGTCCCTTGTAAGGACCGAATAAGATTTTCCTTATTCACAATTTCCGGATTCTAACCTGATCAGGACTTCATCAAAAATGGGGAACGTCTGATCAAATTCCTACTAGAATACCCCTTAATAAACCTTATTTGATTGGAATAAATTTACTTTTTTCTCAGTGTAGGAAGCTGACACGAACAGGAGATGCAAGTTCATACTTTGCGAGTATAGTATTACGCATTGAAAGCATTGCATCAGAGCTTCAAACGCTAGATCTCGTATCATCTAAGCATGGATAAATCCAAGCTCTACATGCATAAATTATTACACACAAGACACGTGAATCTTCTTTTCTTGTACGCATAAATCTTATAAACCTCGCACGACGATCTTACTCAGATTCAAACAAATTGATGCTATCAGTTAAGTTGATGCTGAAATCACATCAAAGTGGTTCTGGTTCCACTAATAAATGGAATCACCTGAATCACTTTGATGTATCTCGGATTTGTAAACGACCAATGGCAACAAGAAGATACAAACGAACGAAGACAACGTCTCAAATTCTCTAACATCCCCTTGGAAAATGGAAATTTGATTTTTGTGGACCTGAATTGGGTAAAATCTATCAATGGGTGATCAGAATCACCTTCCAATACCAACCAGGGATGAGCTATTTGAACCACAAGGTGGGTTCTGAAATGAAACGTGGTACATTGCAGAAGAAGATTGCCTATGGAAAGATCTGTATGAAGAAGTGTAAACTACTTCCATGTTCTTCATGATACTCAAAAGAACATTGCTATGGCGTTCAATAACTATTCACTAATCTACCCTTTGATGAGCGAGGAAGAGACGTGAAAAACAAAACTTTTGGAATCATATACACCTGTGGATCCTGTTTCCTTCAAGACCTGACGTTTTACATCATGTATAGATCACCAAATTCGTTCTCAGCAAGCGAAAATCAATCGAGAATAATGAACTACATTGTTGATGAAAGAAAATCGTATTTCTTTCATTAATTCGTAGACTACTGGTAAAACTCGGGGGTATTATGAAAACATATTTTTTTTGTAGGTTGGTAATACTCTTCTTGATATCTATGCAGAATTTCAAGTCAATATATTTTATTGCTGTAGAGTTACTCGTGGTTTGATAAACATAAAAAAAGGAATCCATCGATTTTCAGTACGTATGTATTTTGCTATATTAAATCCTTGCAGTATTTTCAATCTTTGAGAGTGAATTTTTCACTGTAAGGAATTCAGAGAGTTATTCATTGAATTGAGCACTTATTGACAGGTAACTGAATTTTTCATATTTGCTGTATGACACTGTAAGAAATAACGTAGCTTTCCTTTATATACAACAAACAGAAGATTCCAATCATTGGATGGGGAATTGATTTCCGATATATGTGTACACTGAGAAAAAGCAACATATGTTAACAGCAGCTATATTCGCATGGTCAAGAATTCATGGTTGCGCTAACTCAAAATCTGGTTATGATAACTAGGAAAACAAAACAAAATCACATGAATCTGGTTGTGAAAACTACCCGTACAGCACAACCACCGATCCTCCACCCAGGACTTCGGTGGACTGGAGGTGGAGAATCAGTGGAGAAATGAGAGCCGTGGAAATAAGGGAGAAATAAGGGAGAGTCTCCGTTGAGGCAACGTAGAGGCGACGTGGATTTGTCCGCCCCCTTTATTTTCAATAAAATTCATATCTGTCGATTTACACAACCAAATTTCAATGAGTGAATCCACTAACATAAATTTCATTGAAAATAAAGGGGGCGGACAAATCCACGTCGCCTCTCCGTTGCCTCAACGGAGACTCTCCCTTATCTCTCCCTTATTTCCACGGCTCTCATTTCTCCACTGATTCTCCAACTCCAGTCCACCGAAGTCCTGGGTGGAGAATCGGTGGTTGTGCTGTACGGGTACATAAAATGGTGAAACCTAAAACCAACCACGTTCATTGGTTGTGAGAACCAGTTTTTTCCTGACTGTATAGAATTTCTCATAAATTCAACGGAAAATTCCAAACTTCATTGGATTTTTACTATCATTTTACAGTAAATTTCCATACAAATACGGAGAATTCCTCACGGTTGTTTCTGTCAATTGCTTCATATAAATTTACAGTACCTAATTTTCCTATAGAAATTTTCCACAGTGTATTTTACAAATTAATGCATACATTCGTAACTGAAATTTCATCAACATCAAATTCAAATGAAAAAGAACTTTTCAGTTACGTTAATAATTGCTGCTTCCATTACATGTAATTGAAAATTTAATGAGAAACTTCTAACAGTGTAAGAAATCTATGTTAAACCGCTGGAGAGAAGGCTATGTTTAATACATGCTTTCACCATAATTAATCTATTTACAATTGCTCTGAGGTTTATCAATCTCGCATCTTCGAATCAGTAAACGTCGCTATCCGAGTAGGAATGAATGATGTATTTCGATATATTCCCATGTGTATATTGCCAAGACTAATAAGTGAATCAATATACTCCCCTCAAAGATAAACTCAACTAAGCTAACAAGGAAAAGATAATATCGAGCAATCGATAAACGGATTCAATTTGCGAGGAATATGGAATATCAAATTGTCATGTGTAGGCTTTGAAGAATCATAAAAATTTATCACAGAAAGATTCCAGCGGAATAGTTTGAGAATCTTTGAAAAAGTTGAAATAACATACTTGGAGCTATCTGGGTACATCAAAGAGAAAGTAATCGCATGACTGTTTTTTCATAAAATCCATCGACTGATATTTTATCTTTGCAAAAACAAATATGAGTTTGTACCGCGATCCTCTTTACATCGAATGAAGAAAAAAATTACGTATGGAATCTAATCAGATTTATGGATCATCAATTTCTTAACACATGAGGGATTCAATATACACTCTCGAAAATTTGTAGAGTGTAAATCTTTCAGAGTGGAAGTCTGAGGTTTGAGGTTAGAAATTCTTAGCCACTCCGATTTGAGAGTGGATTTTCCACTCTAAAAGAATGAGAGTTGACTCGAAACGAGTGAGAATCCCACTCGAAGTGGACTCGCTCACTTCTGAGGCTTACCGGAGTGGAACACTTGATTTTTCACTCTTCCAGGTTTAGAGAGCAGTTTGATACAAATAATTCCAACCATGTATGAGAGAGTTATATGAAGAATGAATATCAATAATTCTTTGAGCTCTGTACAACACCTCAAAAGTAGCCGAAAACCCCTTCTACTCAAATATCTCAAAATCCTGACGTGGTGGATCGATTCTGACTGGAGATTTGTATTCTACACGGCAAATTACTTCAGAAATCACTCCTCGTTGCCTGAAATGAAAAACTTCTTGTTGGTAGTGACGAAATTTCAACGGAAACAAAGGTGAGTATTTATTTTGAGTCTCCTCCTTGTTGACAATTCCCGGATGAATGATATCGCGAAATTCGCATGCAGACCCAGATTCTCACCTGGAACCAGTCTGGTTCTCACCGAGGACCCGCGTTGTCCTTCGCAGGACCCTTCAGGGCCTCGTTCGGGGTCCCTCAAGTAGGGGTGCACACGAGACTCGCGTCAAGAACTTGGAAAATGATCTATATTCATCATTCTACTGTTTATAAGACATGGTTTACTAAACTCAATTGAAGCTTCGCATCAGACGGAACAAATTCGTGACAGGTTTTGATCTTGCAAATGAAAATGATCAAGATCTATATCGAGATCTGCATTGAGCGTTGCACCGAGACGAGACGAGACTGACAAACGATACCGGAAGCATATCTTGGTTGATCTTGTTTATGAAATCGGAATGATCGATTATTCCGTTTCATTAGATACGAAGTCGGAATTCTGTGCGGTGGATACCTCATTGGAACACGTTTAAATTAAGATGATCGATTCTTTTTCAGTCTCGACGAGAATATCGTGTGCACCCCTACCCTCAAGTTACGGGCCAGGACCATTTAGGTTCCCGCTTGACAGGTCCCTGAACGGTCTCGACCAGGAATCTAGGGGACCCTAAACGCCACTCTGAAGGCTCCGACGCGGCACCTGAAAAGACAACGCGGGCTCTTGGTACGAACCCGACTGGCTCCATCTGGGAATCCGAGTACGTATGCGAATTTCGCGATCCTATCCATTCGGGAATTTCCAACAGGACCTGCACTGTTGGAAAAATTCCTTATGGAATATTATATTTCCATATTGAATTCAATGAATGATGAAATTCGACAATTTTTCACTGAAACAATGTCACATTTGTTTCGAAAACTTCGTAACATTCTCAGAAATTTTCTCCTTAACGTAAATGATTCGACTATTCCTTACTGCAACTTTGTCTGCGTGCGAGATTGGAATGTTCTCCTTCAATTCCAATTTTAAAAATGAGATTGATGATACTTGTATTTGTCATACAATCCGTTACAATCAAAGGAAATTTGGAAATACAATTCTATATTCGAATCAACTTCAACATGGATGATACTCTCCATTTGCATTTTGATTACTACAAGAACTTGCACATTAGCTTCGTTACAAACTGACTGTATCTCAAAGTTCGTTAGAGAAGGTTTGAAACTTCGCTTTGACTAAATATCGATAAACTTCACCTAGAACAAGTTATAGAAAATCGACAATAACTTGACACAAAGTACCTATTCGGGTGCATGGAATTCAAGAACACCGATAGAGAATACCGCACAGTGGAAATGACTTCAAAATGCTTCAGAGTCACTTAATCTTGTAGAACTTGCTTTACATTCTTGTTGATGAAATTCTTCCTCAGGGCAATGTTAATTGACTTTGGGATTCACCAGTACCAGCTAAATTCTAGCTGCTGCAGGGAAATATCTAGCTATGATGGCATTTTTTTCCGTGCGGTCAGAAATTTTGCATTCTTCGTTTATAAAATGCCTTACTAGAATGACATAATATTTTTCAATACATATATTCATCCGGCAGGATCCTATACCTATCTCTCAAGCTACCTGTGCAAGCGATCAGTTGATATTTCAGAAAATAACTGACGATATGAGGAGTGATGACGGTTATTTTCATTGAGTGGAGGATTTCTCTTCGAACTTGTATAAATTATCGAATTCCAAGCGAAGAAAGTACGTGGGTTCCTTGTTACTCTTTGATGAGCTGCTCACACGATTCACAGTGGTTGGGAAGAGGAACTCATTTGTTAAAAACCAATTTTCATCCGAAATAAGTATATTCCGCTTAGAAATGATAGGTTCAACCAATAATCAACAGCAAAAATTAAAAAACGATGTTGCCATTCCTTCGCCATTTGGATGGAGCTTTTATCTACTCGTTCCACAAATTCAGATAGATTCAGTGATCTCAATAGTTTCAACACATCAGCATTCAAGTTGCCATTTCTCCATTTCGGAAGTTCACGCATCTCTGTGATGACTGGATTGTGGATACAAGCAGCTTAAGAATGATGTTTAATCGTCTTCTCAATCGAATTTCTAGTGCATGGTGAGACGCTGCCTCAAATATTAGTGATGCTGCGAGGAGCGAGAAATTCGAGACGAGACGAGAAGGCCATGGCGAGAAACGAGACGAGACGAGATTAGAATGAGTTGACGAGAAATAAAACTTAGTTTGAAGGAAAGAAAAACGATATTGTCAAGAAAAAATGTCAAGACTTCGAGACGAGACGAGAACCAGCTCATTTCTCATCTCGTCTCGCGGCATCACTAGTGCCCATGGATGGCAAAGAATTCTCATGTTAGCCCAACTTAGGCAATGGTTTGTCCAGCTCTGGCGGTAACTTGACTCCACTTGGGTAACAGCGTGGCCCGAAACGAAACTGCCTTCTTAAGAGGCAAATTGCAATAGCTCTGAACAGGATGTTGCTTACTTCTCGTGAATAGTGAACCAAGCATTCAATAGATATAAGTCTCCTCCGAACATTCCACTGAAGAAAAATCTCTAAATCTTTTCTGAGATACGTCTACGTCAACGCCAAAACAATCGGATCCATTTCATCCATGAATTCAAGCTCATCGGAAAAATTATGTGTCGAACTTCTTGGGATTCTCCGAGATTTATTCCGTATATGTCAAAATTGTAGAATACAATCAACAATCAAAGTGACCATTGGCATGAGATAGACACAACACTGCTAATCACTCACAGAGTAATTTTTGTGTGGTTAGCCATTGATGGCAGATGCTAACACAACCGTTTTTTGAGTGTTGGGTTTTGGTTGCAGAAACTATTGGACCGAGGCTCAAATGAAGTGACAATTTCGAAGTCGCGTCATGGCTAATCACCTAGGCGCAGGCCATCTTGGTGATCATTGCAGCAGCCTGTCATCCATGGTCCATTTTCACCTGGGTGGATATGACACTGTTTCCAGTCAGAATTTGGATATACTAAGTTCATCCATTGCTTCTTTAAAATTCGGATAATTTTTGTTCATTTGGAACTATTATCTATCAAAAGAACCATACAATCACCATTTCGAACACCTCTCAAATATCAAATAATTTTTCGTCAAACTTCCAAACTCAGAACGAAATAACTCAGAATAATGATGAAATCATCATTCCATAAATTTTGAATTGATTTCAATTCATTCCCAATATGTAATTTCTTGATCAAATAGCACTTGAAACAATCACGATCATGTCTCTTCTCCGTTGAACCATAATAGAATGGTGTCAATAATATCATTCATTTTATGAATGAAAGTGAAATTTTGATTGAATTTCCTTCACCTTCCATAAAATTAAGAGCATCGATTCAACGCTCCTATATAATGTCTAGGAAGGGAACGATGTTGAGAATAATGATATTAGTACCTCGAGTGAATTTCGATGCAACTGAATGATAATTTTACGGGACAGTTTCGTTGAAGGAATCGATATCATAATTTCACTTGTTCACTCTATTTCCCACTTGTTAGATTCTTAAGCTTTGAAAATTCAAAATCTCCGGAACAAAGAATAGAAACGTATATCCATCATTTCTTTGTTTCAGTATAAAAAATGAATTTCCGTTTGATTCGTAAAAATTTTCACATGAAACAAAAATATGAATAATTCCCATTGCGTCAAGATTTTTTCCTGTATTTTCAGTATGAATGAATTTATTTTCAAAATTTATCCATATTGTTCTTCATTTTCAGAATAAATCTGAATATTCAGAAGAATTTTCTGATAAGTCAGATCCGTTGCTGTAAAAATCACAGAACCGGTCTGGAGTTTTAGAAAATATTTGGACAGGGTAAATATGATTTCCAATATGATTCCACTCCTTCGAGTCACCCTGGTTTGAAATATCTACACTGTTAAAAATTTCTGCATTAATCTTCATGTTTTTACTGGAAGCTTTTTTCAAGTACGTACATTAATTCAGTTTCATGTACATTTTACATGAAATTTAATGTAAACTATAGCATAATCTATAATAGTCTTTTCATGTTTTTGTACATTAAATTTAATGCAGAATGTATATGAACCTGATTTCATGTACGTAATTGAAAAAAACTTCCAGATATTTCTGACAGTGTATTGAATCCCATCGATTGATACAAACTTTGCAACGATGAATTACTATTCACACTTCCTAGCTCAAACCCGTTGGAACCAATTGGAACCGATCAAATGATGGAGATTCAATGGAAATTCAATAGGTTTGAATGATAATTGACCGTTGCAAAGTTTGCATTGAATTCCATCAATTAATGAGTTTCTATATATTTTTTCACGGGGACATCATAATCTGATTTTGAATGTAGATTGAACTATTCTTTACACATGTTGCTGATGTTTGAATCGTTGACAGAAACGAAACAAAAATTCGAACCCACAAAATCTCACGAATTATCGTTATTTACTTGTCAAATTCACTCTTTGGAACTGAAAATATCGCTTAAACAAGTACTGCAAAATTTTTGGTTCCCGTTGTTGAGTATCTCGTTATTCGATTACTAATTCGTTTCGATAAACGATTCAAACTTCAGCAACATTCTTCATATAGCAAATTGATGTGAATGACTAATCTCTGATTTCGACTTGAGCTATGAAAATTTGCCAAAGGTATCACATGTGTAGAAACTGCGCAACTTTACAAACACATAGTATATAGAACTGTCACATTCTTACAAAACACGCACAGTGAATCTAGAGGTAATTGGTTCAGTAGTTGTAGAAATATCGTATACACCGACCGTAAACGAACGTTTACGCTCGAAAGTGCAGTTTACATGAATACACAGAATATTTTAGTCACTTCTGTGTCAATCAAATATCTACGAAATTTCGTAACAATATAATTCAGTATATAATATTTCAACTTTCACTAACCATACTTTTTTTATTTGTCACCCGGTGATTTCTACCACCCTGGTTTATTTTCACTTGCGTAATGAATTGCATGAGTCATAACAATCAGATACGGTTCTCATATTAATGAATACTGAGAAATTCTGATTATTGATGGGAGCAAATACAAGAAGCTTTCAACGAAATGTATGAAAGTCTTGTAAGAACATTGAATCATAAAATAATAATCAAGAAAATCTCAAGAATTATTTACAGCCCTCGGAGTTTTTAACTATTTCTTTTTAATGATTCAGTTCGAAGGATTCACAACCCCCTTTCAATCAACTTTCAATTGTCAATAGCTTTATTTCACGTTCAACGAACGCTTGTTGAACGTTCATGTTCTCCCTAGGAGTTACCGTGGCTATGTTCACAGGAGAAAACTCAGACAGCACTGGGACGTTTTGAAAACATTCTCAAAACGTGGTTGGTAACATAGAAAACATGCCAAAAACGTCCCAGGATGTTTTCAAAACGTCACATGTATGTTTTGAAAACGTGAAAATGTCCTAGAACGTTTTATTTTCGTTTTCATGAGAGGTGATGGAAACATTTTATTGTGAATGTTTTGTAAAACGTCGCATAAATGATTTCCTCGTCTTTTTCAGTCACTAAAATTCATATTATTCCTTGGAGAATTGGAATATTCCAAACACATTTTCAAAACATAGCAATGTGTCACACAGATGTCCACAAAAAAGTCCTGCAATGATATCATTCGGAACGTGAGAATTTAATGATATTGAACTATTTACGTGAAATATTTGAATGTTGAGCGAGTTTAAGTGAAAGTGAGCTGATTTTTTATTGAATAAAGTGCAGTTTTGATCAAATTAAATTCTTGGTTATGGCATTCGATTTGTCAATTTGGATATAAAAATTTCATGTTATGTAAATATGTGTAATTAAATCTTTCAAATGAGAGGAATTGCATGGATTTTATATTTTCTATGTAATAAAAATGAATTTTACATCAGTTGATAACCAAGCGAGTTATGTGAATTTTCAAATTTAGGTTAGGATATGTTGAATGATTACTTTCAAAATTCTATTGCAGGTTTTCCTTTTTTTAGTGGATGAAAAGGTGACGCACTAACACATCAAAATGCTCCAATCCATGATTTTTATTATTCTTGAAAGATTCATTATTCATACATGTTAAAGAAATAGAGGAAATTATAAAATTTTCAAAACAATCCTCCAATTCTCTATGATGATTTGATTAAATATAATTGTGCATAAATTATATTGAAGTTGATGTTTCCAGTCTCATTTCAAAGTATTATGCAAACATATTACGAATACCCATTTGGTTGATTATTTCAGAAACGTTTCAAGAATGACCTAAGAACATGAGAATAACATTTTCAAAATCTTGCGGAATGCATGAAAAAAAAACGTTTTCAAAAAATCTAGAACATGATGTTTTCAGAATCAAATCTCGAAAACTATGGACACGTTTCTAAAACGTCCCGAGAACTTTCGGTGCTGTCTGGGAAGGAATCACCTTGTTTAAATCATTCCATAGAATCTCAATCACGAATCGGAAATCGAATGGATTTTACTGGAATCCTAATGGTATTCAATGAGAACTCTGGACACTTTGAATGAGATTTCACAGGATATTTCTAACAGGGCAGTTATGCGGTTGCATTAACAGCATCACTCCATCAATTCTTCCGTGAAACTGAAAAGTTCGGGAATTCATTTACCCACTAAGAGGAAAAAATCTTACGCCAAGATAATATTGAATTGACCGAGTCTAATTCGATATATTCTTGATTCAAGAAACTTTCTTTTGAAGGAAGGAGAGATTTCTTCGGTTTTAAATTGTATGTAACATGATGGAGAGAGAATTTCCTTTCAAAACCTATACTTTTTTCTTAAGTGGGAAGAAAATATATTTTCTGAGAACGAGAAAATATGTTCATCGAAAAAGCTACTTCCTTTAATTTACTGTAAGAAGTATTATTTCTCGCATTTTCTTATTATAAAATTGGTCTATTTTTCTATCAAAACTAATTATTTTCTTACCAAAATGAACGTACTGTAGGATTCAATTTGCTCACAGTATGGATATGGAAAAAATATTTTCAACTCACTGTTTTGTTTCCTAAATTTCTAACTCGGCACAATAAAACGGCGGTCTGTCCTGCCACGACGGTCACCTTTTGTGGTAAATCTTTAACGAAATACGCCTTCTTATGAGATCCTTTTTGTTGTTTCCCTTCCTTCTCGTATTTGTCACCGCTCCACTCCAAGTAAGCTGAAATCGTTATTGTGATTATGCAAACAAATCCATAAGAAATGAAATATAGAATACAATTACTAGACTATTGGGAAGAAATCGTTTCTCTAACGATTAGGTATGTGAAAGTTTCAACACATATTTCATACATACATGATTCATATGAATTGTATATACAATAAAATCTGTATGCAGCATACAGTGCAGAATTCGTATGAAGTTTCTTCACTTGACTGAAAAGATCACTCCAGAGATTGAGCTGAAAAGGTTCAATTGAACCAATAAATGTTGCTGTAGGGTTGCTGATGTATTTTTACCATAATCTCGATTATGATATTGATCACAGGTTTCATACCAGATTTGATATTTTTATAAGAGTATAATTCGTTTTCAAATATAGCAATGAATCAAAATGTATTGATCTTTGAGACACTACTCAAAGTTGTCTCAGTATGTATTGAATTTAGCATTCGTCTGACGATCTTATTCCTCTGCCACCCTTCACGTTTGAAACTGACACAATCAGAGGCGTTAGTACAATTCTTACCGAGCCCTAGATGGTCAGTGACTGGGAGGGAGGGAGGTTAGAAATCTCAATCGTTCATATAAGAGCTACACAGTTGGAAGTCAAGAATGTAAACTATGATTGTGATTTTAGTTCAAGTCAGCAACTTTACTATAAACTCGATAAGGGTCTGAAGGTCAATCTGGGAGAGATAAGTTTTTTTCAAAGATTCACGAATTAAGGCTTATTTGACCAGGAAAGAAATATTTTGTTTGTAGATTCCGAGGCATGGAATTCCATGGCTGTCCTGGAGCGAGACCTGGTTTCTCCAGAGCTACGAGGACGGTAATGACGTCCCTGGACACAATACTGGAAAGGGATAGTATTATTCATCAAAGAAGATTTTCATATGAATAAATCAAGAATCACTGTCTTCAATACCTCTCCATATACACATAACATATTATATGATACATTCTGACATGTGATACGTTGGTTTCATCAACGCTTTCGAACTCTGTGTCCAACACAATGGACTCTTTCATAAAACTCTCAAACGCTCATAGTTTTGAAAATGTTGAATTTATTGAATGTGTAAATACTTGAATAAATCTTTCATCGGTAACTAAACATTGTTTATATACTAGTGAGGATGATACTTGAATTTTGTTGTTGTTCCATTCTTTTATGCAAAACATATCTACGTAGTTTTTATTGATTTTTACGAAGTTTCGAGCGGAACTTGATGTAATTTTCATAAAAAATAATTTGTTCCAAACAGAATTGCAATGATATATAAAATTTTACATAGATAGTGGAATAGGGGCAGAACATGAAAGAAACAATATAAAATTTCATACAAACATTACATGGTGCAATGAAGAATCGATAATAAGCAACCGGGTTAATTCAAAAATATCAGTATTAGTTTTCCGAAGATTAAAAAAATAACGATTGTTGAATTACAAAATGGATATAAAACAAGCTTGCTAGAATATTCGCGGTAGTAAATAAGTTTTTAATAGAGTCGGTGCGGTGTATGAAAAACATAAAGGAGCAGTTACAAAAGCTGACGACCGTGGAAGATTGATGAACACGGCGGACGAGCAATTATCAACGTAGAGGAATAAAATTTCAGGCTAAGTGCAGTGGAAATAGCTGCAATAGTCAAAACTCATATCGATGTGAATACAGGGATTCTAGTACCATAACAGTGAACAGTATAAAGAGCTCACCTCCTAGAAACTATCCCAAGAATGAATTTAAAAAAATCAGAATTCGCTACAAAAGATATATAAGCATTTGAATGAACACAAATTCAATCCCTTTGATCTCAATGAATGTTACATAGCGTCGGAAAAAAATGTAGAGTTCGACGCAGTGTAAAAAGCAGTATGAACTCGTCGTTCATCGATAAATACTTCACTTTCATCAAGTTCAACTATAATTAGTGGTTTTTTTGGTTAATATGTCAGGGATAAGTCATTTTCATTTCATGTTTGCGCTAAGGAGATCTGAAACAGCGTAAGACGCTTGAAATATTCACATCATACTCTTAAATTTTTCTTCAACAGCATCAGGTTTCGTTACGACGAATGAAGATCAAATGAATTTTTCATGCTGGACATGAATGAAAAGACTGTGGAGACATACATATATAGTAATTCATAAAACGACATCGGGATGCACTGATAATGGTTGTTTATTTGAACCTTTTTTTTACTGGAAAAAATTATTTGATTGATTCATGCACGAGAACAAAAACTCCTTGTTCCAGGTAGAACTTTGTCATGACAACCAAAGAGAATTATATCAAATTATTTTCGACATTACGTTCCAATCAAATTTCGATATAAATTTTTATAAAAAACAAAAAGAATCTATTGTATTTAAAACGGTTGCGTACAATATTTATCAACAAGAAGACTACAATTTTCGTTAAGAACCACGAATTCACTGCTCTTCACTTTCCTTCCTCTTTTATTCCAAATTCATCGTGAGAAAATTCAGTTTTCCCCAATTTCATTTCTTATTTAGCGGTTGGAGTAAAAATTTCCGACCAATTCAATGAAATCATGCACAAAGCTTTTTGAAAAGTATTTCTTTGGATGAATCGTTTGAGTGAATTCAATTATCGTGAAAGCTTATCGAAATACCTTCATTGAGTATTTCAACCTTAGTAGGAGAATAGGATCGAATAACATCGGACGCTCAAACTTTTTCAAAAGTAATCAATGTGATCATGAATATATTAACACACTTTTTATCCCACAAAAAATTTCAATTAGTAATATATACAAAGATTCCTAAAGTTCTACTGCCGTAAACATAAATCCACATTGATCACTCTGCATTTGGCTTAGAATTTAGCACTCGTCCGATACCATCCCGCTGTCCGATACTACTCGACTTTCCCCTATGTCACTGTTCTCACAGATAACGGTGAATACCACTCTAGTTAGAGCAAGCTATCGAATCTTACCAAATCTAACATTGATTCATGTACAGTATTCTAGTCGGAGCTAATTAGATTTGAATAAATTCAATAGGTTTTTATAGTGAAAAACCTATCGCATCTGGTTACATTTGATTAAAAACTGGACGATATTCTCATCTACATTTTTTTGTTATAAAATTCATTCGATAACTAGATTTTCCTAATGAATTGTTATTCAGGTGACTTGATTCCTATCATCGATCAATGGAACATTCAACCGATACCACAAGATTTTCATCCCGTGGGAAAGAAAAAACAATTCAATATAAAATATTCAATTGGTTATTGAATCGAAGTAGGTGTGGTTTGAAGTAGAATACAAAGAATACGGAAAGTGCATAAGTGTGTCCCTGCAAACAACTGTATCGACCCACTGCGGGATGAACAAGTACTGCCAACGATTAGTTACATCGGGCATCCATCAGCTGTGAATATAGGTCGGCATGAATTCCTGTTGACCAGTGACCACCCAGTTGTCAAAAATTCCTTCAATAACGCGAATCATTCAATCCAAGTATTTTTAACGGTAAAATCACAAAACTTGGACATTCTCATGCAGATTTGAAACAATAGAATGACAAGCGAGTCAGCAATTTTATCCTTTTTTATTCTCCACCACAACCACCGTGCCAATGTTTTTCAAATCAATTTTTTCATCTGAAAAAATATTCGGGGATATTGTTGTGTTAGCACACAGGGAAATTCCTGCTGTTTCACGAAATGGTTCCTTTTATTTCTCAATCATGGCTTTTATAACGGAATCTAATAATTCTACGGAAACTAGAATGACAATTCAAATTGAAAAAAAAAACAATCAGTATGAACATACGAGGAAAACGGTTTGTGATTTGTAACACTGAAAAATGTCACCATTAGGGAACATGTTTTTTCACAAAATTTATATTAATGTTACATTGGAATGATAATGAAATATGAAATATGCAAGACAAAAATTATAACATCTATTAAAGAGTGTTTAAGAGTTCGCATATCAAATCCACCACCTTACTCTTCATGAAAAAATAAAAAGTAAATTCATTCCCAAAATCGGATTTATCGAATAGATTTTCAAAGGATTTTAATCAATTTTTAATAATCAACCTCTATACTGTGAATTATAAATGAAATCATATTCAATACTGCGTATCGAGTGACCCACATTGGTCGTATTTGATCAGAATATATTGTGAGGTGATTGAAATGAACAAAGTGATTAGATTATGTGATTTACTATTCAATGACGAAAACGGGGAACATTTTATCCTACTTGGACAAGTATGATAAATATTTCCATTCGACAAGAAAATTATTTGTAATAAAGATAATTCTTCCAGGAAGGGGACCAGTTCACTGTTACAGGAGTTCTTAAATTTAATACGAAATTCGTTATGAAATATCATATTTTCATAATAAATTTAATACTGATTCTTGAATTTAATATGACTCATGAAATTTCACAATTTCTTACTAAAATGTAATAATTATTCATCAATCTTCACAAACATGTTATTAAAATTAAAAAGAAAATTCTCAACATTAGGAATAAAATTCTTAGCATCCAGAATGATATTATTGAATTCAGTATTTCATTATGAATTCTGTTGATTAAATTGTTTATGAAAAAAACTTCATAACTTCTCTAACAGTAGAATACACAATGTGTTTTCTAACAGTGTTGATGTGTAGTTTCAAACATTTTTCACATACTTTACCAGTTTGAATGCACGAAAAAAATTGTATGGCTGTCACGACCAACTGCATGGTTGTACTTGACTCAACCCAAACTTGAGCTACCCAAAAGGGAATCAAAACTCTCGTCAATTTTGCTAGCCAATTCTTCTGGAATTGCATTGGCTGAAAGAATGTTCAAGGATGATTACTCTGAAGAACTGTCGCATCCATTAATGTAGTGCTGTTTTTAGCAATTTTTATCGAAGCACTTACCAAATCACTCCTTCAACTTCTTTCTATCGATAATGATATAATAGGTCCTGTTCTGTTTCACCATTTTTTGTTCATTCCTCCTATTCTTCAGACTGATTTTGTTGTAATTGTTGAAAATGAGAGTCAAATGAAATATACTCCTGAATTTCTCCTCCAACAAACATCTCATCCAAATCTAATTCAACAATCTGCAATATTCAACAATCAGGACAAAATCAGTCTAAAATCAAAATAAAAAGACAAAAAACATCCAAATTTTCGACGTGGGTCAAATGAGAGGATCGAATGAAGTTCATGTACAATTCTACCTGATTCTATACATGAATTTTCCCAAATTTGTACATGATGCTTTCGCCTTTTATGGGCATATAGCGTGAAAATTGAATGGAGACTATATAACCCATTGTGGCACCAACTTATCATAAATTCTGTTTTGTAAGAAGAAAACCCAGCGTTTCTCTATGAAATGTAGAATTCCTGTTGTTGAATTAATCCTTCAACTTTTATAAAAAAGTCAAATGTAGAAAGTTATGACAATGAAAATAAGAATTCAAAACAATGCAAGATTTTGAACAATATAGTTTTCATATAGATTCTTTGGAAATTCTGTTGAAGTTTTCATTAAAATCTTTGAATATACCTTTTGTTCAGTCAACTCCATGTTACGAAATTGACAACAAAATTGTCCGATACAAACTTGGAAATTATTTCGGTCCGAGTTTTTACTGGAATCTGAGCTTTGTTTGGTATTGTTCCACGAAAATACCAACTTATACCAAGCGATGTTTGTATACCATTGGAACTCCTCTTTGTATCTTTGGCATTTCCAATCCTCTACTTGTTGCTCTGCTTCATAAAAGAGAGAAGGCAGATTATTGTTTTGTTCTATATAGTCTTAGAATTTCAGCGGGAAGTTGTATTAATGGAAATTCAACGGTTAAAAAAAGGAACAAGATTCCAAAGGAAAGGGAACACTTCTTTATATTATTCTTTGCAAATGGAATAACAATATTAGATTATTATTGTGCTACTTTGGTGGCTGAATAAATATAGAAGTATTTCTAGAAATATTTATATAATGTATCATCACATCGAAATATGATGTCGGTACTGTAAGACTTTCTCGTATACAAATTCTTTTTTGGTCAAATCTCGCTTCAATTCATCAACACCATGATGGAAATGGAACCTAAAATAAAGCGTAACAAAGCAAATGGTGAAGTTCAGAGAAAACGGTAGTGAGAGAGCATTTGGATCAAAGTTACCCATAGAAAGTGTGTCGAAATCACAGCTCTTTGAATAAGCAACGCAAGGGAAACGTACGCAGAGGAATTCCAAAATACAAAGACTCACAATTTCAATTGATGTCTTTCACTATTGTAGGCCAGTGTTTTATTCATTGAGCTATGAAACACGCTGTAATTTCCAATTATTGGAAGATTTTTTCCACTCAAAATCTTCATGGAATGACTCAATATGCTTCACAGAACGTAACAATACTTTTTTCGGAATGACATTGAAAGTTTATAGAGCATATTGAGAGCGTGTAATTTCAGTACTTGACAGCAAACAAGTATATTATTGTATACGCTTCAGCAGAAGAAGATTGAAAGCTTTTACGTTCCATGTCAGCTTCAAGTGCACTTATTGGGAACGCAGGTTTCCATCAGGGCCATCAAAATGAATTTCGATTCATGATTGATTATCGAATTTTACATAAGTTTAATTGAATTCCTTGATCAGCGGTATATATTCCAAAAAGATTACTGTAATTAAAATTCTACTTCATTTATTCAATCGCAATTCATTGACAGTGCAGAATATTATCTTGGTTTCGAATTTGTGTTCGTTCTGAATTCTTCACAGAGTCAAAAATTTCACAGGACCGATACACGGAAAAAATAATTTAGCTGCAGCAGCTAAGTAGCTAGCACGGACACGGACAGCCATTGAATTAGCTCCTGCAGCTAAATTTTAGCTGTTACCGCAAATAAATTGACTACAAATGCAAATTTTTTTGCTGTAACAGCTGAAATTCAGCTGCAGGAGCCAATTTAATGGCCGTCCGTGTCCGTGCTAGCTACTTAGCTGCTGCAGCTAAATTATTCTTTCCGTGTAACATACACTCCAAAGAATTCCTCCTTGATGTGGTAGAGTTTTCCCTTACTTTCAAAAGTATTTACACGCAGGAAGCAGAACAGTTCCTCAAAATACAGGAAAAATCCCCTATTTGTGATGAAAAAACACCAGATTTAGGTTGCTATAACTTCACTAAGGGTTTTGTAAGCTACTATTCTTATCATGTGTTGACTGGTAACCATTCGTGAACCTTACCATACAAAGTCGTCTGACAAAATTGCAGCGAGGTTGGATTTCTACCAGGGTTGGTGCTTTGTGGATTTGTTGAGAAATTGGGGCATCTACAGAAGTACAGGAACATTCGTCGAGAAAGATTATGTCTTAGGTATTTGGATAGCTAGAAATTAGCTACACTGAGAGAAAAGTGAGCGTAAAAATTACAATCTCTGTTAACAGACTGAAGCCATCGCGTTGAACGTTAGTTTAATAAATTACCATTTAAAGGAACAATAATATTATTCAAACAGTCATTTATTGCACTAATGTTGAGCGATTATCTTCTATAATCCGCAGTGTCTTCAATCTGTGAGTGAAGATTGTGATTTTTACGCTTTTTTCTCTCAGTCTATGGTAGAAAAAAATAGTATATTTTTCAGTAAGAGGAATTTAGTTGTTTTTATCAATATATTTGACTATCTTAATATGAAATACACCAAGTAGCGACCGCAGTCAATCCCTGGCAACTATACACGAAAAAAGAAACGGCCTCAAAATGACTAAATTCGTACTAAATTGACAAGATGAGAGAAAATCCCACTATTATTGTTGAACAATGTAATAGAAATTTGTACTTGGTCATGCATAAGGTTGCACGATCATACTAGAGAATGTCTGATCAATCATTTATTTTTAATACACTGTTTAACAATCACACAAGTCGACGAAAACAATTTTTTCTCCTGAGTTTATGTTCTTATGCATAAATTCTGATGCTAGATCTCGAAAAACACGAAAATATCCATTCTTAGCTTTTGAAGTTTGCTTTCATATGATGGGAGATTACATTTGGGGTTTAATACGAGAAAGTCCACACAAACATAAAAAAAACCACTAGAAATCTTCATTTTTGAACTAGATTTTGTATTATTTTTCATTTGTATACTATTACTGATCCTTACTCTTGAATTCAAAAGCCTCCGATGTTTAGCAAAAATTTTTCTGATTGTAATCTATAGTGAAATTATGAAAAAATCCGTTATTTTTCTTCAAATTCAAAAACTTGCTCTGGTTTCTACAAAAGCAAACTTTGATCAAGGAACTTATTTTCCCCGCCATTAGCAACGTAGAAGGAAACAAAATTCGACATTCAGAAGTGAGACCCAAAAATCGTGTTGACCGGTGTAACAACTGTATTCTCTCTTATCTTGCTAATTCAGTAAAAATATAGTTATCCCCTCAACATTATTTTCCTCCGTATGGCGAATTATTAAACATTGTTACAAATGGTAGGAAGAGACGTACCAATTCACGTTTAAATATTTATAAATAAACCAACACACTTCTTCATATCGCGTAATAATGGAATTATTTCCATTACGACCTATTTATGAAAACAGTTAATAGTATTATTAATTCAAGAGTTTGTAGAATCCATATATCCGTGTTATTTCATGTTGATAATAATCACAAAGTTTCCATTGTTACTCGTTCATACAATTACCTATATGCTCATATTATACAATTTGAAACAAAAGAATATCAAAAAGCATTTTTTGTATTGTATGTATTTGTATACTGAGTACTTCATTTGAAAGATTCACCTGATTTTCTCCATTTTGATAAAAAAATTGAACTATTTTTCAATACTCGTTTCAAAGGGATAAAAGAAATATGGTATTCTTTGAAGAATTCAGTTCACACGTATATTACATTTTTCATAATCTTATACACTCAAACTGTGAAATAACGAAGCTCGCAACCATGTCACAGCCTCTCCTTTCAACGCCTTGAGCCAGTAAATATAGTAAAGTGAACATGCGAGGAAATAACGTTCCCACGTACAGATCCACAAGGATCAACGTGTTTACACTCCAAGTGTTGTGGTATTATTTATGTTGATTTTGACGGGCGTAATTATGGAAGGTAGAAGAATATACAAAAACAACGTCTCTCACAGCGTGATAAGAACTTTCTGCAAAAAGTGTGAATTGGAGTATGCAGAATGACATTTCATGTAAAGACGGGGGATAGTTGAATTTTCCTGTAGTGAACAAAACAAAAGGATAATGCGATCCCTTGCAACTGTTCGATGGATAGCAAAACATCACTTCATGTAACAAAATTGTGACATCGAATGTGAAATATGCAAATATTCCTTTTTCCCTACAAATGTCAGCAGTGCATTCAAGAAGATTGATATTATATCGAATTTTGAATAAAATCGTTGTCCCATTTCCAACAGCGAATAAGAAACATGAGTTGAATTTTTTCATCTGTTGAGAAAATTAGTTGAAGGCTGGGTGGGCAGAGAGGAGCTGATCATAATATCAGGTTATTTTCAGCCAATGATCAATCCTCCTCCACCCAGAAGAGAAATTTGCAATACGTAAATCTCATTGTTGAATCAATATATGGATGATTCAAAATATAACTCAAGCCACGACAATTTTTGTTGATCTCACAGTGGGGAATATGAGATACTCATCAGTTGTGGTAGCTCGAATTATATGTTGAATTTATTTAATAAGGCGTATATTTCGCAAGCTTTTTTTCTCAGTTTCGATAGCTGTTCCCAAGTAAAGTATTGGGAAAATTCCCAGTTTATACAACGTATGGCAAGCTTACGTGTTTAATCACGATTAATGAAAGATGAAGTATCTTTCATTTCAACACGGAGACAAAAGAGGTATTTGGAAAATGATGAAGTCTGCTGAAGATATATCATTGTAGCACTTGGGATTTTAAGTAGTAGATATAAAAGGAACTCTAGATATGTAGCATATTGAACTTGATCACGCATATTGCATGCATAGTAACTTTACACGATTTGCTATTCCGAATTGTAATCCTTTATTGAGTAAACCATAAAAAAAGTATGAAACAAAGTGATAATTTATACAACTCAAGAATACAAACCCAGGAAAAAATCATTAGATCTATTCAGATCTAAATAGATCTGTGTAGATCTGATTTTTGGTCAGATCTGGTTCAAAAGATCAGATTAGATCTGTTCAGATCTCAGTAGATCTGATCAGATCTTGGCACATCTGGTTAGATCTGAGTAGATCTCGTTAGATCTGAATTGAATATTAGATTAAATCTTAATGAGCAATTGGTGGTTCAATTGTCAGAAATTTTGTGATATCTGTCTGTATATGAATTTGATTTTGCACATATATTGTGACAAACACAAGCCAAAATCGCAGTTTTTCAGATCTTAATAGATCTGTTTAGATCTGACCAAAATTTAGATCTGGTCAGATCTGATCATTTTTTCCCGGGAATGCAAAGGATTTTACGTGAGTGAAATAATAAACTAATCAAGGAAAAATATAGCAGAGGAAGAAATAAAATAGAATAATGATATTGGGAAGAAAAATTCAATTCCTTATAAATGAGAATGATGGATGATTTCTGCTGATTCCGATTCGTGAGATCGATAGTATCTCCAACATGAGGACTTGGAAGATTTATTGTACGTGAGAACGAATGTTAAGTATCACGAATCATACGCCCCGGTAAAAAGTACCTATTGAATCTCATTGAGTAATGAAAATTTTGCAATCGCGGATGATCATTCAAACTCATGGATTCACATGGATTTGAATGGTCATTTCCCGTCGCACAGTTTGTACTGAATCACATGAGTCAATAGAATTCAATAGACTTCTTCAACCAGGGTGGTACGTTCGACTTCCTCGATGATGTAATTGCATTCTCCAACTAGGGTACTTCTCATCATAAATACTATTCAGTCATCAAAATGTCCATAGGAAATCAGAAACATCTCAAATGCCAGTGATTTTTTTCAAATTTTTAATCTATTAGAATACTGGGTATAGATATATGTGACCTGGTCTACGAAAAGGGGGCTTAGGTGTGAAAACAAGTTTTCCAGAAAACAGCTGTTCAAGATAAACAGGTCATTTTATCAGTTCCGCTTTAGTTGTTCGCTTCTAATGTTCCTAATTTTCTGATTGTGAATTTGTGAATTTTTATGTAAAAGACGTGGTTTTGCATTGGAATAAAATTTTTTAACATATGAAATGATGTCTATTATTTTATAATTTAATCTCCAAATTTTTTTCATTTTCAATCATTTCTGCTCTTCTTTTTGTACATTTTTTAGCAAACTCCCCTACCAGTTAGAAACTTCTGGTTTGCGCCATTCAAAAAAGCATATTTCACTCCATCCAAATCGCCAAAAAAGTGAAAAATGATTTTTTCACACCCAAGCCCCCTTTGCGTAGGCCAGGTCACATATTTAGACCATTTCAAACTAGAATAAAGCAGAATTTTCTGTTCTTTTGTGCTTCCGCTCATGAAGGCAACAGGGCCGTGTTTCATAGTCAAGGGGCCCTAGGCCCGGAATGCTTGGGGGCCCATGTAAGGAAATCTTTTTGCTTATATATATATATATATATAAATTTCTTTTTCGGAAATTTTTATTGAATGACCTTCGCAGTACAATGACAGAACAAAGATTAAATAGTTTGTCATTAATGTTTATTGAATCTAATGTACCTGATTTTATTGATGTTGAAGCAGTAATAACTGACTTTTCTCTTAAAAAAGTAAGAAATGAAATTATTTGTGAATAGAAAAAATTCGTATCATTTTTTGCTTCTTTTATTATTTTACCTTTCAAAGAATTCCTTTTTTTGTAAAATTAAAAAAAAATGGTAGTCCAAAGAGTTGGGGGCCCCTATCAGCCTGGGGCCCTAGGCCCGAGCCTACCTCGCCTATGCTCAAAGACGGCACTGGAAGGCAACATGATCCAACAAAAAATTCTTAATTGTTTCAAAAAAAAAGAACAGGGAGCTGTATTTGTTTTCCAGAGTAGAAGTAAACGTAGCGCGTATTTATTACTTCGATATAGTTCTACATCACATGTTGGATGGGCTTTTGAAAACTCCAATCTCTCTGTTGTCATACCAACTTTCACACTGATATCCCTCGAATTCAACAAGTCACACGCGAAGTCAACTACTTGACCCAATTCTACGGGCTATGATGAATTTTAAAGAATCTGAAGCAGTCGCAAAAGCGAATAGGAAATAAAACGACATCGATAAGATAAACTCACAACTCATATGGAATTCCTTTATTCGACAGTTTCGATTACTCGTTTGGATAATTTGAAAACTCCCAATTTATTCCCACTCTCTCCGAAGGCAACTCTATAAAGATTGAAGCGTCGTTCAGACTTTGATGAACGATATAATAAATATCGATGTCAGAAAATTTGATGTGGAAGAGCTTTTGGATCTCTTTTGGTATATATTGTGTAAAATATACTTGATGATATCTCAAAATCATTTTACGAAATATTTTTGAAGTATCCTTGGTTGAGGGAAACCATTCATTTCCATCAAAACGTTCATTCCCGATTGAATACCCATTGAATTTGAATCAGAAGTCTACACATGTAATGAGGATGAATGAAGGTTTTTTTTCAATAGGAACGATGGGCGAGACATGAGATATTCAGAGAAAATTCAAGTTGGTTTATGAAAGTAGCGGATCTGCTCCCGATATCGGACATAGGAAATTGTATTACAGGCAAATCTGGGACTAAACTTGATTTCATCGTATAAGCTTATGCTCGGCTTAAGACCAGTCCTAGTGTTAGACTTATGTCACATTCTTATTTGTGAGAAATGAATTTCAAATTCAGTGATGGACATCATAAAAATTTCCCAAGAATGGTACTTGAGGGTACGGGTTGCGGCCATTGAATGCGACATTCGCAAAACTGTTGGAATTAATTTTCTGTGAGAAATGAAATGTTACTCTTATGTTTAACCCTTTTCATTTCTCCATTAAAACCTAGATATTTAAACATAATCTCAATAAACAATCTCAATAAATAAGAATATGTAAATTGTTTACCATTCCGGTGATTCCAGTAAAATACTCCCGCAGGGAATATGAGAATCCCAAGAGAACAACATGGCTGCCAAACGTTTAATGAACATTGAGCAAACATTCGACAAACGTACGGAAATTTTTACGTCCAGAGAACATTCATCAAATGTACATGAACGTTTCACGAACGTTTGGAGGTCTTAGTTCTCCTAAGAAAATGAAAAATTTCGATAATGCGGAGAAAAATATTGTTACAATTTTTTTTCATCGAATATTCCTCCTCCTCCTCCATTGAAAACTATTTATGTATGACCATATAGCGATATAATGTACAGAAGAAAAAGAGAGTTGGGAGAATTACTGCACTGAGAAAAAGGGTGAGTGAACTGAACGAAAACGTAGTTGACTCAACTACGCCAGAAGGTTAAATACGTTCAACCAACTCTGGAGGTTGCATTGAATCATTCTCCAGGTTGGCCGACTCTGTTGTGTCAACCACGTGAATGATTGGGACAATGAAAAATAGTTTCCGTCAAGTATTCATATACATTGCACACAAAATAACGAAGCATTGATTGCCTGCGAGGTTGACTCAAATACGTGAGATCTTGAATGAAACTTCTTCTGTGATTTGTTGACGTTGACACACATTGGTTCATAAAATCAAGTGATATGTTCGAGAAGGTGGCGTAGTTGAGTCCACAATTTCTAAGTCATTTCAACTAAAAATTCGTTGATTCATTCATAAATTCTTCAACTACGCGTGATGGTTAATGACACTTTTTTTTCTCAGTGTGCGTTATTTTGCAATCATCCAGAACTATGCGAAATTGATGCTGTCATGTATCCGGAATGAAGAATGCGAAATAATTAATTATTTCCAATTGCAAACATGGAATTGAAAAATTGTTTCTGGAAACACATCAAAAACGTTGTTACATAACGACCAGTTTTCACGCAAGAGATTCGAGAGGATTCCATCTAAAAACATCCAATAGATTGAAGTGTTATTGATTTTCTCTTCATCGCTAACCTCCATCAGTATCCTTCCTTTTTCAAGTTCTTCGAATTCTTCATTGTTAATTACATGAGGGTAATAAAAGTGATAAAAAAAACTTCGATTTCCAATAACTGAATACACATTCAATAAAACCGGGCCTTACACCAATTTTGGGATATTCGTTGAAGAATTATTTCGTTTATGATTTTGTCTCCTTCAAAATAATAATATCTTTCTTTACTTCATTGGCATTCAAAATAATTTGATTGCAACATAGAATCCAAGTTTTTTTGCACTTTTTCAATAACCTGACGCAAAGATTTCATCGAGTCAAATAAATGGTGATTTGTCCTGTACCAAAGAAATATTTAGTATTACAATCAACAGGATATTTCTTTGCAATGGTACATGACAAACAACCATTCATTCTACTGGAAGACGTTTTTTTCAGTGTATCGACTATTTTCTTTAGAATATTCATGCCAATTGTGTTCAATTTTTACAATATCCAACACTCTTCAATTTCTTCATATTTGCTACAACCGCCTTCCATCCTCAAGAATTAAACATTGTACTGGAAGCCTTGTGCGAGGGCGATTACATATGATTGATTAAATCAATATTCAGCATAGAAATGGTTAAAAATTTATTGCATTTCTTTGAGTGCAAATATTCTTCAAAACCTCTCGACTGGTATTCAGTTCATTTTTCAATAATCAATGTTGGTTTGTTGGAAAACGTTGCTTTCGCAGTATTCCAGTTTTTGTATGAACTCGTTGCTTTTTTCAATCAACCTCCTGATATTTTGCATTCGTATCGTACTTATACTTTTCCTTCAGCATACACTTTTAGTAGGTTATATATTTAACCATATTCCTTTACATAGCATTCCTCAATTTTCGACTTCTACTCCTATTCTATTCTACCCATTGACAGTATATATACATTTATATACGCAAATATATCTTCTTTCCCCGTAGTTTCCTTTCTCTCTTCTGTTTTTGCTTCCCTTGTCAACGTTCCGTTTATCTGCATTCCACCATCCAGCATGTTAGTCTCCCTTTGTACGATTATATCTTCCACCCATTTTATCATCCAACAAATAAATTTTTTCGTCTGCGGCTTCATTATCTTCGTTGGACTCTCACTTTTTGTGATCTCCGATTTGTAATCTTTCTTTTTTTTTTGTAATCTTCCCTCTTCATAATCCAAACCGTGTATCATTATATTTCTCTCATTTCATTTTTTCATTCCCTTTTTTTTGTCTTTCTTACCTTTTCTGTTCCTCCCTGATTATTTCTTCAGCCATGTCCGTTCATTCTTTTTAATTTTTCTATTCCTCCATATTCCGCTGCATTTCTCCATCATATCGAATTCCTCAATTCTTTTTTCCTCTCTTTCAGAGTCTTAACTACTTTAAAAAAATTTGTGATGCATGATGAAGGTGAACGGGTAGTGATCATTACAGACAAATGTGAACCTTGTATTTCATTTAATTGAAAATGAAAGAATACAACGATAAAATTTCCCTGAAATATAATTAAATTACCTTGTATGTCACCGTCAGTGTTGCCACCGAACCCCGGAATCTATCGGAATTAGCCAGTTTCGTTTACTCATTAAAAACAAATGACAAATCACAGAACAACAGAATTCCCGGAATGGTAACGCTGGTCTCCGTTCTTATATTATATTGCATAATACATGGAATATGATAGGGGAGAGTCGGATAAAACCGGGTAGGTGAGTCAAATCGGGTACCTTAATATCTCCCTAATTAGTCCTTCTTTCTGACAACAAACGCTTGGACAAGTAGCAGTAGATATTTTGAGCAGTTGGAGAAAACAACAGCTTCGATGCAACGCTCTTCCTCACTTAGAACGTTGTTTAAAGTTTTCTGCGAAAAAATTGTCAAAGTTCTTGCATTCGCGTAGTGAGTTTCAAGTGCCTCACCACTCTCTCAAGAAAGATGCACGTACATACTTCAATTGAGCATGTTTTCCTGCGTATTTTCATTTTTTAATATTATTCGCCTAGACCAACGCATAATCTATCTAAGCCATATTGACCTCAAGAAGTTGCTACGGGGTCCAACCAGGTACTTGAGATTGTATCTCCCAATTTATGAAATTTAACAGAATTTGTATTTTTGTTCTGAAAATAGTCATCAAAACATGTTCATTCTTGAAGATCCCTTTGCGCGTACTTGCGACTTTTGTTCTCCACTGAGTTGGCCGTAAAAAAATTCTTTCTCTGAACAATTTTTTTTAGTTGGTCAAAATATATCAATTTCGTCTGTTTTCGGCATTTTTATCGAATTCAACAGTTGGTGCTGAAAATTTCACAATTCATAAGTGTTTTGCATTGATTTAAATGAGTACCCGGTTTTACCCTACCCATGGAGTGGAACCGGGTTTTTGTACCTTTCGACTAGAACGAATATAAAAAAAATTGTATCAATTTTACAACAATATACGAATAGTATGTTGTTAATGAATGAATAAGGAAACTGAAAAGCTTTGGTTGGTTGATCTATTGCTAATAGGAACTTCTCTATGACCGATTGAAGTTATGGTACCCGGTTCTATCCGACCTTCCCCTACATTGCAATTATTTTCCATTCTTCATATCATTAACATCTAACTGGAGTAGGATGATCATGAATTCCCTCGTGATAAATATATTTTTCATATGAGAATTATATCAGTTCTATACAAACGACTACACGAAGAAGAATAATGAGCTATCATTTGGGAAGCCAAAAATTAGCTACGGAAGCTATCTTTTAGCTGTCATAGCTACTCACTTAGCAGCAGCAGCAAGAAATGTAGCAGCCACAGCGAAAATTCTACAGCTCAATTATTTGGCTATCCCAATATCAACCACAAAACCTGTGCAGTTACAGTAGCTGAAAATTATTTTGGTTATAGCAATGCAAAAAGGATGCTAAAAAAGTAACCCATATGTGTATGGAACAATGGTCCAATCATGGACCAAGCCTGGCACAAGACCTGCCGAGGCTTGTCTTGAAGAGTTCAATAAATTTGGCCCAGGCTTGGGAATGATAAGATCAGGACAAGCTTGGGCCAATGGTTCGTTCCAATCTAATCCAAATGATTCACCAAGCATCAATCAATGCTTCTTTCATCACAGATATTGATGAGAAGAGTAATTTGATCCATATTTCAGCTCAAAGTTCTCCCTCAGAATACCATACATGAATCATCTTGAAACCATAGATTAAATGTGCCAAGACTGGGACGAGATTAGGTTTTTCCCAGTCTTGTTAATCCCTGCATGGGAAAGACATCTTGAAATCCTGTAGAGTTCTTCAAGATCAGTTGATTTCCGTGTATGATCACATTCAAAAGTAGCCTATTACCATTGAGTTAAGTTTCATTCTGATTTAGATCAAATATATCTATCTTGGACAACATCGGCCTGAATAATCACCTTCACGAACGCTTGATTTTCACGCTTGTGCCAATCTTGTACCAAGTGCAATGGCCATTCCAAAGATACGAACAAATGTCCCATAACTAACTATCCATTGGAAACAGTGGGACAATCATGGAACAATATTGGTCCAATTACTTTTAACGGAGGTTTGTTCCTGACACACGTGTCAATCCTGGGACAAGCTTGGGTTCCTTTCCAGTCCTGGCAATACGTGCATGGGAAGTGCTGCGACAGTTATTTCATTTTTTTGCCAGAGGCTGCTCATTTACATCATATATAGAATTCCTTTGTAGATTATGATACGTAAAGATATTTCTTTGACCCATGAAACTGTCGAAACGAATTGAAAAAGAACAGGACATTTCCACATCCACTGGATCAAACAATACTGTTTAACCATGATAACGCATGAACTCACCAACTCGCTGTTGTCATGACAAAATTGCTCCAATTTAAATCCGAATTATTACCTTCCGATTTCCCTTTGTTTTCAGACTTGAAAAAAATTGCACATCTAAAAAACAATGCCGATGCAAAATCACCCTCGATTAATCAGTTCCAGTGACCGAACGTATTTTATTAGGTTGGCCCATAAGCTCTTGCGTTTGTTTCAAGTAAAGATTTTGCGTGAAAACTGGAGAGTTATGGCAATGCGTTTGATGTTATTCGCTAGAAAATTGAGTGCTCTACAAAATTGTGTATTCAGTTTTATACTAATAAACTTTCCGTTCTATTTCAAACTTGAGAAAAGAACAAAACGCTAGAACTTATAGCGCAACCCAATAAAATTCGTTGGTGTGATGTGGAATGATAAAAACAAAACTTTTCGTCTGAAACTGCATTACATTTGTTGAGACCAGATTTTGGGCAAAAAATAATCTTTATAATTGTGAAAGAGGAAGATCAGGATCAATGAAGATGTTGAAAAATAAGATATGCATATTGGAAATAAAATTTTTGGAAGTTATTCAAAATACATCACATACATATCGTGGACTTTGCTGTATTTTTATTCCCGATAGCGAAATATATTGAGAATTTTAATATAAATGTAAAGCTTTTGAAACAAAGATTTGATATTGAAAATTGATACATGCATGTAAATGTGAATCCATTCTATCGTGTAATATTATTCATCGAGATGGAAGAAGGCTACTGAATATGCATATTTTATAATTGATATCCAAAATTACTTCTTATATTTTTATGAGTGTGCTCTTACCAATCCAAGTATTTACAAGTTATCGTGTATAAAAAACAGAAACTATTCCCATTACATTTGATACGTTACTGTTTTTTTCCTTTCTTTCTTTTCATTACGAGGTCAGTAGAAACATATTCTGGATATAATACTTTTATGTTGTTTAGAAAAATTCAATCGTATTTCCTACTTGGTCTATGATTTCTTGCGATGTTCTTCATCATCAACGACGGTGAAAGTGTGTATAGTGTAACTTTCTTACTATCGCTGCTGGTGAAAATGATGATGTGTCGACAACATTTATAGTCGAACAACAACTACAACTGCTACATAATATTGTAAATTCGTACTGCATTGGAAATGAATAGGAAAAATCATGTTCAAATTCATTTTAAACCAGCATGCTGAGAGAAAAAATATCACACTGAATCACAAACTAGGGAAGTCAACTGAGCGACGAGGTTGAATACGGCGAACCTCACCGTGTGGTTCAATCAAGTGAATACCAAATGAGATGATTGAATATGAATTCATTTCAATCTACATTCAGTTGACTCAACCACCCGGTGAGGTTCGCCGTATTCAACCTCGTCGCTTAGTTGACTTCCCTAGATTTTTTTCAGTGCAAAGAACTGAACTGGATTCAACATAGTCACGAGTAATTTTCAAGTAAAGAATCTGAAATACAACCTCTGTTTTCATTGGAATTCTATATAATTGTGATTTGTTGGTTGAAGTGATATTTGATCGATTGAATTCCCTGAAGAAAATGGAACATTTAAATGCTACGCATTGAAATAATATAGCACATGATATGACATTTTCTGTGGGAATATTTTCATTCCTATGCTCGACAAATCTCCTTACTGGGTCAAGAAAGTGAAGTTGTGAAAGCGAAAACCCTGAAATATGTTCTAAAGTGGGAATTTGAACACCATAACAATATAAATCAGTTTATAGTAATTTAGATGACCCCATTTATAAACGTGACACCTTTAATGAACATTTTGATTTTTGATTCATAGTTCTTTTCATTTAGTGCTTCAATCTCATCCAAGCATGCCTGACTCGACACTAAATGAATCACTGGTACACGGAAAGACCAGGTCTATTAATATTTAGAAAGAATTTATCAACTTTGGGGAAAATGACTGTCAATTTAGAGAAAAAGAGGATCGCTGAAAAATATTCGTAGTGAGTCTACCAAAAATTCGTAGTCAAAATATTAACACTTGATAGTTTCATTGGTATTTTTCACAGGGAAAATATCAATTGTTAATACATCGACTACGAATTCTTAGTAGACTCACTACAAATATTTTCCAGCGATCTTCGTTTTCCCTAAATTGACAGTCATTTTTTTAAATATCAATAGACCCGATCTTTCCGTGTATGTAAATAAATGCAGGATAATATGTCACAGGGAAAATATAATAAATAAACTATTGTTCGCTAATGGGAGCTAAGGGGTTCATAAATGGGAGCGTTTACCTTATGTACAGAGTTTGTACATAATAATTGATCAATTTAAATGTGATTCATGCGAATCCAGTTCTGCACGTATTTACGTTAAATTACTTGTGTAAATTATGCATGGCTTTCACATCTACACTGAGGGGAGAGAAATTTGCAGCTTCGATAAATAGTAATATATTGGATCGTTAAATCTGAATATTACTGGACATTTAGCGATCGTTCATGAAATTTCAAAAAGAATTGCTGAAATTTTTCTCTCCATCACTCAGGGCTCTTCAATCGTTATTATATGATACGATATTCATGACCAAACTCGTTATGTGTCACACAATTCCTAGACGTTTAGTAATTGAGTGACAGATAGCGAGTTTGACGATAAATATTGTATGACATAATAACGATGGACCAATGTTTCTTGAAATTTTATGAAAGATGGCTGGAAGTCCACCCAAGTTGAAAAATTGTAATCCTTTTTGAAGCCTGATCAACTTCGTAATACGCAACAATCTAGAGTTTAATCAGGTTGGAAAAAGGTTAACATCAGGTCGAATGAGAATGTTGAAAGCAAGATCAGGTTGAGAACAGGGCGAAAAATGGAATCAAACCTGATTCACTCCGTAATACGCAAAGAATCAAACCTAAATCAGGTCTCACTTTTTGACTCGGGCAGTAATATTCATATTTATCGATCACATATATTATTATTTATCGAACTTCTATATTGCTCTTCTCTCAGAGTGCTACTTTACTTTTTTCCGAAGGAAGACAAAGAGATGGAGAGAGAGGGAGGGGGGCATATAAAAAGACAGAGAAAGAGACAAAATGGAATGGAATATTTATTTTCATGCTCAAGGACACAGTTCTGTATGAACGATATATGGATGGGTCATATTGCGTCAGATGTATAACAAAAGGTATCAACTTGAACAATACTTGGCAGGGTGAATAAAAATAAAAATAATGAGAGGGAAACATGCAATGTTCGTCAGGAGTAAGAAATACCTTAACCAATGGACAATTAAAATTGGGCTGAGCTCATATATCAAATGCAAAGTGCAGTGAAAATGAGAATTCCCGTCTTGAGAAAAAAAGCAATTCGTTGAGAAGTCGAATGATTCATTGAGAATCAACGCCAATTCAATCACGAATGGGATTATTTACCTGAATGTAGTTTATAAAAATACCATTCCATGTAAAAATTTACTGATTCCATCTATTCTGATAATGGGTAATGGCTTGGACCGAAGACGATAATTAAACGTAGAAAATGTATTTTGAGCCTACGTCGATTAAAACCAGAGGTCTCATTGTGTCTGTAACCGAATACCACAAGAACTTTTCAAACATTTCCCGTTCGTTGTACGATCATGCATAAAATGTGCAGGTGAAACTGTTTTGAATAAATCCGAGAAAGACATTCTAAGAATGAGCATAGAACATACTTATCCGAAACAGTCTTATTCGAAGATTCTGAGAATGATCATAGATCATGTTCACGACTTCTAAGAATCTTCTCAGCATTTATAACCTGTTGTGCTACTTGGATATTTATCTTACAAATATAAACTGTGTTAGCACAAAATTAATGCAAGTTTTATATGGATCAACGTTACGGCACCATTATACCAATTAGCTGGTGCTAGCCTTGATGATCTGTCATTCCTCTCATTGCACCGGAGTTCCAACAATTGAAACATTGGAACATTGAAACTAAAACCACTCGCAAACATCCCGAACTGAGAATACTAGAACACTTTTTACAGAGATTACTAGAACAGCTTTTTGAGTTACCAATCCATCGAGATCATCATGTCATAAAATTATGAACATGCGGTACTCTGTGCCACTTAGCGATTGATTTAGGGATCATTTCCTCTCCCAGGGTTTCACACCTCACAGTGAAACCCAAAAATACATCCATCAGATTTTGCAGACCTATTCCCACGTCATGACATCAAAATTATGGACAAGAATTTTGAGAAATATGGAGCTAAGATATGAAGCTGTGTATTGAAAAAGTGAATCGAAAATCTATACTCAATGTTTATTATTTTCCATTATTCTTTCACGAATCCTTTGAGTTTATAGTTCCGATTCTTGATGAGGAATCGATTTTTTTGTTCATTGAGAAAATATCAATAACAATCAACACATTTTATGTCAGAGAGAATAGGTTCTATCAAAATTCAGCATCATTAATTCAAATCACACTGAGGAAACTGTTTAGTTGGCGTGACTAGAAATTTCGTGAGATATGTAATCAGATAAGAAATTTAGTAGTCACAAGAAAATATTAGTCGCTTCAACTGGAAATTTTCGTGGAAGCAATCAATATTTCAGTTCAGACAACTTGGATTTTTCATTTGATATCGTTTTCGGTTATTGCAAGTAAACAATTTTCTCAGTGCAGGTGTTTACAAATGAGAAAAAATATATATTTCCCACATTTTTCAAGAAATAAACAGTGCAAGCTCATTAGGAATAGTTCTATTTCCCTTTGAAACACAAATTCATGATACATCATGAATATTCTTACTGCTATGTTGAAATATCCCATCATGAGGAGAAACGCGGAAGTGTGAAAGTTTCAATGAAATGAAACATTCAGAGTTCACAACGACGTGAATCACGAGGAAAAAAGATTGTTGAACGCCGCATTTTCTTCCATAGATATACGAAAGCTCAACAGCCCGACATGAAACAGCACAAACGTTTCAAAGCTCGAATGCATGTATCACTTATATACAGGTTGGTTGGAAAGTTTCTGCGCTCGAAATGAAAGAATACTGTTTTTGTTACGAAATATATTTTTTTATTCAATATAATCTCCTAGAAGCTCAATACACTTGTTCCAATGATCTTCCAATAATTTTATCCCATCCTTATAATGGTTTTCCAGAAGCTCTGCAAAATAACCGTCTACGGCTGCTATGGCCTCTTCATTCGACGAAAAATGCTTTCCACGAAGGAATTGTTTGAGATTTCTGAAGAGATAGTAGTCGCCAGGAGCCAAATCTGGCGAATACGGTGGATGTTCAAGCAATTCGTACTTGAGTTCTTTGAATTTAGCCATCGTCAAAACACTTTTGTGAGCAGATGCATTATCTTGATGAAAAATGAATTTTTTCTTCTTTAAACCAGGTCTTTTCTCACGAATTTTTTCATTCAACTGATCCAAAAGGCTGCAGTAATATTCGGAATTGATTGTTTCACCTTTCTGAAGATAATCAATGAACAAAATTCCTTTTGCATCCCAAAAAACTGATGCCATAACCTTCTTTGCTGATCGTTGTGACTTCACCTGCTTTGGAGCTGAACAACCAGCTTCAGTCCACTGTAAACGTTCTTGTTTCAATTTAGGATCATGGTGGTAGATCCAAGTCTCATCCATAGTTATAAAACGACGCAAGAAGTCGGTTTTATTCTGCTTAAAACGCTCCAAATTACGCTGAAAAATTTGTTTTCGATCCAGTTTTTGTTGAATTGTTAACGTGTGTGGCACTAACTTTCCAAACAGTTTTTTCATACGTAATTCTTCATGTAAAATATGGAGTACTCGTTCGTCTGAGATGCCTATGGCATTAGCAATTGCACGCTTAGTCAAACTTGGATCTTCACTAACCATATTATGTACATGCTCAATGATTTCTGCTGTGGTTGCAGTTTTTGGTCGTCCTTCGCGTGGATCGTCTTCAAGGCTAGTACGATCACGTTTAAATTCACCAGCCCAAAATTCAACGGTGCGTTTTGAAGGTGAGGACTTCTTATACACTTCTAACAATTGTTCATAAATTTCCTTTGCTTTTAAACCCTTCAAAACAAAGAATCTAATGACTGCGCGATATTCAATTTTTTCCATATTAAGAAAAATCAATGACACGTCAACTTCAAATGGCTTGTAAACAAAGAATGAATTGACAGAATGACTTGTAACTTTGCATGTGTTCTCAGGACAGATATACCAACTTGAGAAAAAAAAAGTTTTGAGCTAGCAGTGCTATCTCTTGGTGAGCGCAGGAACTTTTCAACCAACCTGTACATTCGATGATTCAAAAAAATTATTCCATAGTTGAAACGTACGAAGTGAATTTGATACGAAAGCTGTGTGAACTACGTTAAGTTGCATTAGATGCGTTGTAATTGGACGAACAGGAAAGCAACTAAATTGCAACGAGAAAATCATGTATTTGTTTGTAATCCGATATTCTCATAGTAAATCGGTATTTTCGACTGCACTGTGAAAAATCCACTACAAATTTCTAGTACCCAACCGGCAGCAATCATCTTGTACATTTGTGTAGATAAATCCCAGGGAAATTCATGAGACTTCACGCAAAGCACGGAATATTCCCGCAACAACGGATATTTTCCTACACGTGTACAGTAAAAATTCATCATCAATAAGAATCTTTCACTCCTAACTGTACCACTGAATCACTGATTCTACTCACATTTTTGATATCGATGTATACTAAATTTCAAAACAGTTAATCCCATGACTCTTCGATTTATCATTGAAGATTCATAACTGGACAATACAAACAACCAACGCTGAAGCACATGAATTATCGATTGAACGATGATCTTGTTAGAAACTTTCCCGTACACATCTCAAATGTCTAAGCGACGTACCTCAAAGGGTATCTATCACAAGAAACCTGAACTACGCCCCCACTACATGGATTGATTTCATCGAATATCAGTTTCACATGTCTTAGAACTTTGATGAAATTCTGAAGCGAGTCACGGAAACATTGACAAAGTCATACCTATAGAAACTCAAAACACAAAAGAGTTTTCGCAAAGTTTCCATTCTATCAAAGGAAATGGTTTCTTTATGAATTTTTTACACACAGTGTTCTATTGAAAATTGATTTAGAAAAAAAAGGTTGCCTTTGAACTCGTTGCTGTGTCATTAAACAGTTTTCCATGAACTGATTTCAAATGTGAAAAATTGAACGAAAAATCGTTTTCTTAAAAGTAAACATATAAGAATTGAAAATTTCTTCTCAAAGCTTCGTAAAATGAGTACATCTTACGAAAAATTATAACGATCGTCGGTTGATATTATCTACTTAGAGGAGTGATGCATTCGAGCACGCCATGTGTGAGAAAATCCGGTGAAGAACACTTATGAATTCACACGTGTTATGAGATTCTTTGTGAAAGTAAGGAAAAGTGCTGGAAAGAGATTTCCTTCATCTTCTATAACAACCTCTTTCTTTTTATTAATGCTTCATATTGTCAAAAGAAATGGGAAAGCTCTCTCTTGAATTCATATATACAAAATTTTAATTGGATATAAAATCCACATTCATATAATTTTCACGGGAAAAAAGCCGTTCGATTGAGTTAAATTAATTACTATTTGACGATGCGTTATTTTCACGACTGAATCTTGAAATTGCTTCAATTATCGTACTACACGTATCAATGATCCCAATTAAATACCATCATATGAAATGCTGGGAAATTCTTTTCAAGCGGATGCGAGTGTTCGCCTCCGAGCACATTTTTTCGACTAATTTATTCGAAAATGGATTCATAAAAACATGTAAAATTCTGCGACTTCGAATTTAGAAAAATTGGGGCTCTATAGGTGGGAATTCAGGCTCGAAGAATCATCCATCAGTGTCGCAGACTTTCTTCGTATTCTCTTAATGCCAACAGTAAACAACAATCAAGACTTTATGGGAAGTAATTTTCAATGCATGTTGAGAAAAATGACTATCATAAACGTTAACATTCCTGTTGTTGCTTAATTGACTCTTATATTAATAAGTACGGTATAGGTTGAGAAAGTATCTCCCACGTGGACTTTTATATAATCATATAAAAATAGCACATGATGAGAAGATTTGTGTATGATTAATGAATTCTCCAGAATCAAATTTTACATCAAAAAGAATACTTCTCGCACTCTTTGTATAAGAACAAAACATTCAATCGTTCCAGGCACAACTCAACAATCAAGTTATTATCTCAAAATTAACGCGATACCTGCATACACAGGGTCTAGAATAATTCGTGGACCAGATTTCTCTAGGAAAATCTCTTTGAAAGTCTCATGTTTAGATTTTTTTTCAAATCAAAATCATTTAAAAGCACTATGTGCTACATACTTGAACTTTAAACCATTCGATAAGTTGAAAAACGGAGGTGTTCTGGGAAAAAATTGAACTATTCCATCATTGTTTGCTTTGGAACTATGATAATTCGAAGTTGCCGAATTTTCATTAGCTGGGAGCTCAACAATTTCAAATCGCAATAGCTCCGAGACAAAGAATAATGGAATAGTTCAATTATTTTCCACAGTTTCTCCTTTTCCCAACTCGGCGAATGTTGTGAAGTTCAAGTATGTAGGACACAATGCTTTCGAATGATTTGGATTTGACAACAAAAATCTGGAAATACTCATGCCCAATAAACTAACCCTTCCGAAAAATTTTTTAAATGAGAAATCATTGCATTTTGGCTGCAGAATACACCTGTAAAAATCCGGTCTGCGAATTATTTTACACTCAGTATACTCTCTAAATATAAAAGAGTGAGAATTCCACTCGAACGGAAAGATAGGTCCTATTCTGGCTGCCTGAAGAGTGAAATTCTATTTCCCTCTGCTGGAGTGAGAATTCTCTCTTCAGACAGCCAGAAGGGAACCTATCTTTTCTTTCAAGTGAAATTCTGAATCTCCCAGATTCAGAGTACATATATAACAGCTCCGACTATCAAATACATTTACGATCACTTCATTACGCCGGAAAATTGAAAATTCTAAACCTTCGATATGAATTGTGATGGATCGAAAAATCATTGACCTTCAAAATCTCTATGAGAATACATACACTGATAAAAAAATTCTCAAATTTAATGAAAAATTCAATATTCTAATATCAAATTTAATAAAGTTCTCGAATTTAATATGAGTTATGAAATTTTAGAATTTCTTATTAAAATATAAAAAGTTGATTATTAAATTTACAAATATCTCATTGAAATCAAGAAGAAAATTCTTGAAATTAAGGATTATATTATTGAAATTAATATCATATTATGAGATTTAATAAATTGTGTTATGTAAAAAGTTTCATAATATGTTTACGAAACTCAAGAGAGATTTTTTTTACAGTGTAGATCTGTTCATCATTCGAGTATTATCCAAGATTTCCTACTGGACGACTGAAATTTCTCGGAAGAAGAAGAGAAAAATTCTGACATGAGGAGACTGAGTTTCTAATTGACTTTGAAAAAAATCAAGAAACTTGTTGTCTTGAATATTGCTGGAAAATAGAGGAAGATCCGCTGCATTGATTTCTTCACTGGTTACAATGAAATTCTCTAATAATTACATAAAGGATTCTGTTCTTCAAATTTCAATGGTCTACCAATGGTCTTCTTTCTTCTTTACCAGGAAGACCAGTGTTTGTATTTCATTCTATTCTGTTCAGTGCAAATTATCTTATTAGCAACTTTGTCTCAAAGAAATCTTTGGATGTCGAATAACGTATAACTAAATTGTGTACTTTGGTTCAAGATGGAAGAACCAACGAATGTTATCGTATACTTCCATCATCATTTTCCTCCTTATTTTCACTCTTTCCTTCATGTTGCTCCTTCATTCCTTCTACAAGAACATGTATGATCTTCTTCTGTATCGTCATCTCTTTTTCTATCCTTTCCTTAGAACTCCATCTTCCTCGACCTCAACTCCTTTTTTCCTCTACATGTCTACACTCGCAACATTTATCTTCATAGCAATTGATTCAGAAAGTCCAGCATATAAATTTCTAGGTGCAGACTGATATTGAATAATAATTTGAAAAAAAATAACCTCTGCTCCCCGATAGCATCGGAAGGTTTTCTGAACGTTCAGAAAACGTCCAAATAAAATCCCAGGAAGTTCTCAAAACGTCGCATGTACTTCCCAGGGACAAAGGACATACAAATGTTCTGTGATGTTCAATTTCACTGATGCCACTTTAGCGCCTGATGTTTTTTCCTCATTGGTCATTCCTACTAACAAAAAGACGTGGTTGAACAATCCTGTTGGATCTAACTCCAAGCTGGCAACAGTGTTCAATTCATGTCCATCATGCGACGTTCTGAGCAGGGGGATGCAACTCCAATGAGTCAAATCAAACCTTATTTGCGCGCCATCTCCCAAATAAATATTCATGCGAACTGAAAATCAACATGGCGGTCCCGTATACCGGGATAACCTCAAAATCATTCCAATTGGTTTGAATTTTGAAACATCGACAATATTTCAACAATAAAGTATCGAAGAATTCTAAAACTGAATTATCAGTTGGACTAATTCAGTTTTAGAGTCGGTACTGATACTTCATAGTTGAAATACTGTTGATTTTTCGAAATCCAAACTGATGAGAATAATACTAAGGTTAGTCCACTATACCAGATCGCCCCTGCTATTTCAGCCCCTGATCGACACGCCACCATATGAATAAATATGACCGTAATCGAATTACGGTTTTAGGTCATCCTATAAAGTTGCATACCCCTGGTTCTGAGGACCTGTTCAATGAAGAGCCCAATGACGTTCTGCGATACTACGCATATGTTTTTAAAGGTTAGTTTTCATGAAAGTAAATTTGGGAAACGTGACGAGAACGTCCCGTGCAGATGAAAAAAACGTACTGGGATTGTATTCAGGTGCATCAAAAATGAACATTCTCTGAATGTATTTAAACCCACTCCCCGGAGATCAAGTGCGCAGAACTGAGGTTATGTTTCTAAAACGTCCAGGGGACTTTCAATGCTATCTGGGTCAAAACTACCATTTGCAAATGTATCCGATTATGATACGTTTCCATACGTTTGAATGCGGTTCCTTTCCATGTTCTAGCAGTAACTTCCCGGATAGCAATTTAACCTTGCTGCAATGTTGTCAGGCAAGCTTGTGACAAGGTTGATATAAGCCTCCTAGTTGACACACGACAAGGGTACAAGCTTACAAAACCGTTGCAGCAGGGCTGTAGCAACCTTACACTGACAAGGTTGTCAGTAACAAGCCAAAAACAATCGAATGACAAGTGTGACAGGGTTATGACAAGCCTACATGTTATCTGGGTTGCAGGGTTGTATATACTGAGTGAGTTTTCTGATTAATTTGAATCAATTCGATCAACTTGATCCTGAATTGACCCGTCTGCGATCAGACTAATATATAGATGAGACTTCAGATTTTCAATCGAGGTCAGATGGAATGAGAATCTGTTCAATTCCTTCAAAAATTGCTCGAAGATTCAAGAAAATACTTGCGAACCCACACTGTACTTATGATGAGGAAAATAAGATTGAAAGTGCAACAAGAGCAGTGTCACATTGTGCTTACATAGAAGCATTCTGGGACCAATATTTCAAACTCCTGGGGGAGCCCTGTTTTCCTATGTACACGAAAAAGTACACGAGTTCATTGTGTGTGTGTATGTGTGTGTGTGTGAAAGAGATTCCTATACAGATGGGGCTTGATGGAAGAGGTAAACTTCAACCTCTCTGAATCCGAAGCAGTGAAAAGTATTGAGAATCAGTTAATTACACTGACAAATCAGTACTGAATCGTCCAGTTCCAGATTGTACAACGTGCCACTGGAACGTTTATGGGAGGTTTATAGAACGTAGGGGGGTTTTCTGGAGGTTTAGAAAACGTTGCAGGGACACATTTTACTGCTAGGACTGATTAAACACCAGTGGAAGATTCATCTGAATTTTGTACCGCTGTTATAATGTTATTTTACAGTTAGAAAACACGTGGACTTCCACTACAGTTTTACGGAATCAACGGAAGAATAACTAATCGACAACGTATGTTATTGGCCGTTTTTTAAACGTCTACGTGTGTTCCCAATGAACATTCTGAGGACGAGGACTTGGAGACAACTGGAGGAGCCCTGGAAGAGATCTTGATGTCATCTAATGCGTCGATTTGGGAGATCTTACAGAGCTCTTGTTCAAGACCACTTTATGTTATCTTCATGTTATAAATGTTCTCTTTGAGATAACATAAAGTGATCTAAAACAAGACCTCCACAGGATCTCCTAAACCGACGCATTGGATGACATAAAGATCTCTTCAAGAGCTCCTCCAGTTGTCTTCAAGTCCTCGTCCTCATAATGTTCATTGGGTTTATTGAGAAGAATTAACCCCAAATTACCCTACGTATTTTTGCATGTTTCGCCGTGCTGTGCAATCAACCAAATGAAGTTTCTCCCATGATCAAAAATGTACTATGATTTCTCAAATTGATCCTTGTTCTAGTTTCAAATCATACTTCTCCATCCCTATGAACATAACATCAGACTTTCGAGAACTTCTTGTTCGCTTTAGACCCACTATCAGAAGTATCTGGAAAAAAGTATCGTTCTCATAACGATCCTGGTTCGCTAGCATGACTATCCAAAGTATAGGGATATCAGTATCGTTACCATGACGGAAAAGACCCTTCGAGGAACGATATAGATGGTTACCATAACGATACAGTACCGCCACGACAGCTATCTCTTCTAACTTTACTTCAGATAGTTACAATAACCGAACTTCTTTTTCTGTGTACATATTCTAAATTACATTCGATGTACAACATCATAGGAAAACTATAGATTATACCATAGTTTACATCAAATTCAATATAAAATCTATGTGAAACTGAATTCATACACGTACTTGAAAACAACTTCCAGCAAAAACATTGAAATTAATGCAGAAATTTCTAACAGTGCCTTCTTGGGGTGACTGAGGGTTAATTTTCTCAAAAAAAAAGAAGATAAAATTTTTTCATACAATTTTCGCCAAACAATCACCCAGTACAAAATGGTAATTCGATGCACTTCCCGCTCATGAATATGTACAATAATTTGTTTGGGTGATAATACTGAGATACAATATTTTACTTGAAAATGAATGAGTGAAAATAACAAAAATCCAACGTGCGAGGAAGTCCTGGTTTCTATCCCGCAGAGTAATAAATTTCATTACAGCGCGATAATTCTTTTGGCACGTAAAATCAAAGTTTATTCACGATATCCGATGAAATAATCATTTTTGATTGAATGCATACAAATATTGATGCACTTCAGTTCAGCTCTCCGAATCAGACACTCAGCGATGTGAATTACATAAAAAATAACGTCGAATTCCATTTTCGCGACACGAAACGATTGATGATTCTGTCCTCCAAAGTCTCACAATTTCACGTATGGAAATGGTGAAATGATGTATAATTCAACATAGGTATTGATCGATACATGTAATGTTTAAACTCTATACCACGAAAAAAATTAATTCAAACGGCCAGTTTCAATTTGAATGCAAGTATCGGTTTTTTCAAATATCGTAGACTATAAATACGGTTCTATAGAAATGATCATCTCAAGAGTTATTAATAATTATTTCATAGTTGTGTGTTAATAATTTGTGGGGCGATTCCGGAGAATTTTGTATGATAGAATATCAAGTTTATGGTAACTTGATTACAGTAACTATTAAATTGCATACACTGACGGAAAACCGACCTGGTTGAAACATTCGTAGTCGCAATGTGATTGTGATATCCGGAAAAGTGACTGAAGCCAAAATTAACTACATTTTTCAGGTGATCACACCAAGAAAAGAATCTAGTTGGTTCTAACTTGAAAAATGTAGTTCAATTTTGCTTCAATCATTTTTTCTGGACATCACAATCATATTTCCTGGTGAGTCGAACCAGATTTCAATCCAAAGTTTTATGAATATGATTTCTGTACTCTTGTCAATCCTCGCATTCCATGCTTTGCCATGTTTTTGTTCGGTGGGTCTGTTTCATCATGTGGAACCACGTGAATTTTTCAAATTCAAAATCGCGTGAAAAATGATGTCACTCTATCTTCTTTGAGAAATCAGGGCATGTTTAGGAATTAGGGCTACGCTTGGTGGAAGTGAATCTGTACAACTTGGGTGAGGTTTCGTGTGATCCAATGACCCAAGCTTCAAATAAAAATACATCACATGAATGGATCAAACGTCACGATGTATATATACATTCTCGTGCAATATTGGTTACCAAGCCTGTCATAACAGGCACGTTACTAGGCCTCGTGACCTTGTGCACGAGGTTATCATTCCAAAGTTTCAAAATTCCACCAAGCTTAGGGCATTTTTCAGCATTGTCTCAGTAAACAGTCATTCGGAATCTTCATAATGTGATCTGGAAGATGTCGAAATGATTTCCAATGCGTTGATTTCTGCCACCTTTTTAACGTCTTCTCCAGAGTTCCTAATGCCCGGGAATGAGAGATTAGATCTACTCAAATCTAGGTATATGTCTTGAAATATATGTAGATCTCTTCATACATAAATTTTGGCAAAAAATGATTTGCGAAAATCCACAGAGATCTCCAGAAATCTTTCTCAATCTTCCTATACTTTTTTGGATTCCTAGCAAAATTGGAATCTTTGGGGGAGAGTGGATATCAGAAAACTCCAAAGATTGTAGTCTCAGTTGAGATATTCACATATAAGTATATATGTACAGATTTGTAGAGATTTTTGCCAAAATTTAGATCTGATAAAATCTACTTGGATCTCATCTTTTTTTCTCGGGTGCTATCTAAAAGTTATCCGTGATATCTTTCACTCTTGATAAGACATTGGAAAGGTGGCAGAAATCGACGCATCAGAGATCATTTTGACATCTTTCAGAGAACATCATGAGAGTTTCCAATGTTAGCCGAAAAATTGTTTACCGGGCTCCCTAGGCCAATTCGAATTATAATAGAGCTAAAAACGATCCGAGCCAGATTTGGACCATTTTTCAACTCCTATCCGCAATATGAATGCAATTGATACAAAATCTAGGTGAGAAAAATATGTAATGTGTTGCAAGAGTTGGAATATAAGTTGTAGGGAGTTGCAACAAAAGTCATATAACATTCTCTATTGTATCAATTCAAGAATACAACAAACTAAAATAATGTCAACTTATTGAATTATCGAGCTTTGAAAAAAGAACGGTGCAATACAATCTAAGTAATACGATTTTTTACCGATTTCATGTATCAAACTCTGTGCAGATTTGTGTATATACAATACATACGAATTAAATACACATCAAGTATCCACATTATACAAGGATATTCGTAATATTCTATGCATATCCTTAGAACATCCTCACAGACAAAAATGTTTTATATATGTGAATATGATATTGTACGCGAGTATATTCACAAAGTATCGAAGAAATCAAAGATCTTAAACTCGAATGGAGTATTATATTCAAACAGGAGAACCCGTTTCCAAGAACATCAAATACATTCATCCTCAATTTCTAAATCGGTTCATGATGAGCCTTATCAGATAAACAATTCACTCCACAAGATTTTTCATCATTGTAACTATCACAAAAATATGTAAACGAAATTTTCAGCGAAATTTCGATCGATCAATCAAATAATCCATGACATACAATGTGGACGAAGAACACTGAAACGTTTTTCCGTGTACGATTGGAAAGAAAAAATGAGAAAATATACCTAAAGCGTTGTTGCTGAAATATGATGATTCAGCGTGTAACAGGTATCCAATTCCCAACAAAAGAAAAGCCATGCCATGGAATTGCGGTGCCATGTTTTACGAGAAGATTCCTCTCATTGTCATTCACAAGACTTCTCTGTTCTCGAGAGTAAGAAAATACTCTATAATAGTTTCGCGAACTCGAGTTGATCATAATCGAACAAATTCATCTTCCGATATACAATCAGATTTATATGAATCAACAATTCGTCACAAAACTCACACTTTATTCCTTTCGTTTTCATAAAATTTCTACACCATAACGAATGTTCGATGATTTGTAGCACATTTTGCACCATAACCGACCCCCAAAAACAGGGTTCAAATGTGAAGTTCAACGCATCCAAAATCTCTTTTTAGATCTACCGGGAAACTGGGAAACCAATTTCAATTCGTAATTTTTCGATGAATCGAGATTAATTGGTAATAGCTCTGTAAACTCCATTTGAAGTTTTATGTAAGTTATTCACTTACTTTTTACATTATAAACTTTCAAAAGTTCGATCATTTTTGATTCTATATGAGTTTGAGCCAGCTCGCGGTGAAGTGCGCCTCGATAGCGACCCGTATACTAACATTCGGTCCACCTATAGAATGTCAAAAGCTTCTAGTTTTACGGTGTTGCGCCCGCGCGGTATACTTGATATATTCGCGATTGCGCTTGAAAATATAATAAAATATCCGATGTATTCAACCAATCACTGAAATACATATTTTATTGTTAATTCTAGTATTAGGTACAGTATTGTATTGTTTGTTTTGTAAAATGATAATCCGGAGAATTGAATAAACAATGTTTGGATGAAGATTCAATGAACAAATTAGAAACACTCATTAGAAATTCTACAAATCTAGTCAGTAAAATTCATGCGAATGGTTAAAAATTAGCTCAAGGTAGGTAGAAATAAGCGTGAGTTATATTGCTGCATATCTTATCGTAATTCAGATTCATTACACTTTGAATTATCCTTGTTTGAAATCTTGGTTAATAAAGAATTATCTTCGTGCCTACTGTTGAAAAGAGAGTTAAATTAGGAACTGGGAGAAATGATAGAGAGACCATGTGGAGAGACAAAGATGAGAATGAGAATGAAAATAAGAATGAAGTAGGGGACAAGTGGAAAGTTTCGAACAAAAGGGGGTGTGAGAGAGGTATGTCTGTCGAGTTCTAGCCTACTTAGCTTGTTGATTGAAGATTTCGAGGAGCAAATGACGAAGGAGTAATTGAGCTAAGTGAGAGTGAGAAAACGGAGGGTGGAAATCCTGATGTATGCTCACGATGTAGTCATTTTGATGAAGAATGAGGGGAAAAAACGGTATGGAGAACCATGTATTACTTTATTTTATAGTTCCATCAGAACTTGTTTTGGACAGAGGAATTCATTTATTGTTCAATTCCATGATATCACCTTGCCAAAATCTACGTTGAGAAAAAAAAATTTGGTAAGATGATTTGCTTGGTGCAGCCAAATTTTGGTGAGTCCTACTACATTCAAAAAATTTTGGTTGAGCATAACAAAATGTTTTAGTAGGCACAACAAAACAATTTTCTCACTGTAAATTTCACAGAGGGAATCATTTCGATTCATCTATTTGAGAAAATCAACAATGTACATGTCCTCCCTTGATCCTTCCACGAAAGGTGATGCAACCAGAACCAAAACTTCATCCCGAGTCAAAACATGAGCACGGTTTCGGTACTAATTATCAGGTCCGAATTCGGCTGCGTTCGTGACGAGTTGGTTCTGTTCATACAACTTCTACACTGATAAAAAACTGACCAGGGAGACACATTAACGGCCACGAGGTCTTGAAATCTGGTTCTGATGATCAGAAAATATACCATGAAACGTTTGCGATGGACAGATAAAATGGTTCAAGTCAAAATGTACCACTTGTTTTCTTATTGGTGATCCTAATTATATTTCCTGGTAATCAGGACCAGGTTGAAAGTAATTATGCTGGTGAATATTTCCACCTGATCGTCTTTCTGTCGGTGTATACTAATATTCAATGTTAATCTTCGGAACTATATTTACAGAGTTTCGCCTACTGTAATCGCTAATCATGACATCCCAGCCAGCAAAGCGCTCCTAAATTTGCGGTTATGCTACTAGCGGTGCCACGGCAGCAACGTGGTAGCTTTCCCAGGATTTTGGCACTACAAACTACCATAGCATATATATAATGCAAACTACGACATAACACTACCTCAGTGCTACCAAGTAGTGCTTCTAGTAAAGTACTACCAAGTCGCTCCCATTTCCATACTTGAATCAAGTACTACATGTACGAGAATGCTTTTGAATGTATAAGTGGATGGTAGCGACGCTGCTAGAAGCGCTGTCTTGATTTTGCCGGCTGGGATCAGTTCAAAATTACATCAGATTAATGAATTGCGTGAGCAAACTCAAATACAGATTTATTTTTCGATTTGAGATTTCATCGTTGTTACTGAATGAAAAGAACAGTTGATAAACAGAATCATGCCAGTCAATGTACCTATTTCAACGGAAGATATCCTGAGACAAAGATGGAACATTGAATATCGCCACAATCCTTTATTCTCTCATATTTTGAAAACAGCTCACGTGGTGAATCTCGTCTCCTCGACAGCACCAACACGTTGGAAGAAAAATCATTCCAATCTATGACAAAAATCATTCAGAACGATAGAAAATTTCTTCAAACACTGGCCAGACAGACCCTCGTACACACTGACACTGCAGGGGATCGCATATTTCGACATTCCAAAAGATTCTAAAAAGGTGAAATAGATACTTCTCAATAATGAAGTTTGACCCTATCGTGATACTTTCATTTCCTCACATCAAAGGAGACTAAGACTAAGTGAATATACGGAAGGGACAGGAGATAGCATTGAAGAAGAAAAAAGTATGAGGACGGAATAGAATGGTAGTTATTATGTTTAAGACATTTTCCCATCCTTTTTTCAATGTGTCTCCGAATCATGAAATGATAAGAAAGTTTGAAAGATATATTCAAGTTTAACGTATGAATGATGTGGGAAATGAGTTTTCGTTTTCAATCGCCCAACACAAACTTCAGATTCTTTTGAACCTGTAATCATTCAATCATCATTTCCCACGTATAGCCAAGGATGTCTCAGTAGTGTCGTTAGCACCGGATTTAGGGATTTTGTTCCCCTCTTCGATCAACGTGTAACAAAAGAAAAACAGTAGGCTGAAGCCTATCGCTTTTCATTTATTAAATTCGGCTCTGAGCGTCATAACGGTATTCCAAGAATATTTCCAACTTTGAAGGTTATCTGTCTATGGATTGAGAAATTTTGCTCAGTTCTCCTCATAGTTAGTGGAAAACATGGTGAATTTCATCCGAATAATCAACACATACAATTTTGAACTTGTGTCTAGAAATTTGTTTTGAATTAAGAAAGCTGCACTGAGAGAAGAGAAATTTGAAAGTCCGGTAAATTGTAATATACTTGTTCGATAAATGTAAACCCAGATAGCACAAGAGTTCTAAAAAAAGCTCTTTATGAATGCGATGTATTTAGGAGGAACTCTTTTAGAACTCTTGTACCGTATTGGAAGGTTACTGAACCTTTAGCGGTCTTTCATGAAATTTCAAGGAACATTACTGAAATTCTGCTTCACATTACTCAGTGTTCTTCACTCATTATTATATAATACAATATTCATGGCCAAACTTGCTATGTGTCATTCAATTACTAAACGTTCAGGAATTGAGTGACACATACACGGAGAAATTGTAAAACAGACTGCCAATGTCCGTCCATTGACCATCAATGTGCAACAAAGAATACATTTTCTAACCTCGATGTCAATTGCGACTGCATCGATAACTGATGAGTGACCAGCGTTGTATTCTGTAACGTAACCAAGGGGTTTAATTCTTCAGTTACGTCACCAACTATTAGGAGAATAAATATCAATTAAAATAAAACTCGTTATCGGTAGATGTGATGGAAAAAGCAATATAAAATGATAGAATCGAATTAATATTTATGTCGTTTAATATGCAAACCGATTTACATTATACATTGATTCGAAATATTAGCTTTGATCCACAAGCAGGATCAAATAGCCCTAGTTTAACGGTTTGTAGTAAGCAAATGATTAATTAAAACACATGACTGCCATAGAAGTCTTTGATAGATTCCAATAATTGATTGAAATGGTCAGATGCAGAGAGTATCGGAAGATGGACGTACATAAAATTCGTCAATGGAGGTACTCATCTCAGCGTTCGGTGCTCTACAATGCGAATGCTCGTCGCGACATATCCTGCTTCAAAAATCCGATTTAAACTTAATAACTCGTCAATCGATTTGAATCAGACTTTTGTCCAGGAATTTTCCTATTCGATCTAATTCAAATCTAATCGGTTTAAACAGGAAATTTTTACTCAATGGGATACCTATAATCAGTACCCGGATAGCATCGAGAGGTTTTCTGAACGTTCATAAAACGTACTTGCTTTCACAGGAAACGTCCAAATAAAATCCCAGGACGTTCTAAAAACGTCGCATGTACGTCCCAGGGACATACAAATGTTCTGTGATGTTCAATTTATGTCCCCGACGTTCTGGGGACGTGTTCAATGAAGATGTCAATGACGTTCTGCGATCCTACGCGTATGTTTGTATAGGTTAGTTTTCATGAAAGTACGTTTGGGAAACGTAACGAAAACGTCCCTTGGTAGATGAAATGGCGTACTGGGAACGTATTCAGGTGCATCAAAAATGAACGTTCTCTGAACGTATTTAAACCTACTCCACGGAGACGTAGCGCGCAAAACTAAGGTTATGTTTCTAAAACGCCCACGGGACATTCAATGCTGTCTGGGTAAATCCCAATTTACATGATCCGAATTTCCTGATTATATCTCATTAAGTGACAATTCCCCATCCAAACCGATTAGATTTGAATAAGATCAAATAGGAAAATTTCTGGACAAAAATCTGATCCATACTGATTGACCAGTTCATAGGTTTCAATCGGATTTTTTAAGCAGGGTAGTTTGGTCAGTATTTCGGGGTATTTTTATCGAACAGAGAAAGGATCTGATCCACGGGATAGTGCCATGAATTGATTCGCATCCTTAAATGCCTTAGATATTCAATGTGCATAAGTTTATATGTATATGTCTTAATGCTGCACGATTACGTGATCACCGCGCGGTGTGATACGTTCAGCTGTCCAACACTCTGTCTTTTTGAGAAATGAGCTCTTCGTCCCTAACCAACACGACTCACTCCCCACTCTGTTCCCTCTAATACAAAGAGAGACATATATGTATATATATATACAGGGCCGTGCAGAGAAGTTCCAGGCCCGGGGGAAGTGACTTACGGGCCCCAATTTTCTTGAAATTGGGTTGAAAAACTTCATTCTCACAAAGGGATAATACAAAATTCCTTGACTTCAGAATCAAAAATATATACCTCATCATACATCTTTCATTCCATTTGAGTTGGAAACCGTTCGACAAAAATGGAAGGAGGTAAAGTACTTGGGAAAAATCTGGGCCCTGGGGGAAACACTCTGGCAGTCCTCTCCCCTCTCTCGTCAGGCCTGTATATACAGGGTGGTCCATTTGAAGTGATATAGTCAAATATCTCGGAAGCTAGTGGAGATGGGAAAAATGTTCCAGATAAAAAGTTCAGGGTTCCAAGGGGGAAGTATGATGCTGACCTTGAAAAATCCCTCAGAGGTCATTTCGAAGGTCATTTAGGGGTCAAGATTGTTTTTTTAAATGAGACCCCCATTTTGTTATCATGGCATGGGACAGCTGGTTTCGAACCCTTTATGAAACACTGGTCATGGACCCCTTTCCGCCCATTGGGGTGCAAGGTATGGACCGTCGGAGTTATTGATGAACTACTCTCAGCGCTACCCAGGAACAACGACGTGGACGTGGTAGTTCTCTGTTCCCTCCAGAGTGCTTGATTATCTTGAGTCCCCTCGCTTTTCACATGAGGGGTGCTTGATGCTGTTACAATAATTGCTCGAAGTTACCCCCCTCTGCCTGGATACATAATCCTGGTATGTTGGCACAAACAGTGCGAATGCGATCGATCATGTCCTCCTTCATTTACAAAAAAACTCCCAAATTTTTTTGGGAAATCTACTAAGAAATTTTTTACAGTGTAACTCTTTTTGGTGAATTCACTGGAAGCTCGAAGGATTTTTGTATCCGTTCGAATGTGCATCCTAATTGACGTTATGTGGTATGGTCAATACTTCCAATGTTTCCAACGCTAAGAGTAGTTCATCAATAACTTCGACGGTCCATACCTTGCACCCCAATGGGCGGAAAGGGGTTCATGAGCAGTGTTCCGTAAAGGGTTTGAAACCAGCTTTCCCATGCCATGATAAAGAAATGGGGATCCCATTTAAAAAAACCATCTTGACCCCTAAATGACCTTTAAAATGACCTCTGAGGGATTTTCCAAGGTCAGCATCATACTTTCCCTTTGTAACCCTGAACTTTTTATGTGGAACATTTTTTTCCATCTCCACTATGATATATCATATAACAATATTGTGTGCTATAGCTCTCAAATATTGTAATACGTTATTGTCATCTTTATAATTTTCATATGTTAGTATTATCGATTGCAGGCGCTTTTGCGTATCCAACCATTTTTTCTTCGGAGCACTTTTCACAGATCTTCCCAAACTCAACTCAGCAATCATTATCTCAGTTTCGGCTTGCTCTTTCTGCAACTCTCGAAGAGCTGAGTATAAATTTGGATGATGTTTACCAAGAAGAAGACGGAATCGATTGTGCCACCCTTCACTTGCATTATTGGTTTTATGAGTCCCGTCGCGTGCAGCTTCATAGTGATTCCAAAGTGCAGGTTCGTATCTTGGGGGTATTGCTCTCTGTCTACCCCTACCTGGTCACCCAACAATGTAGTATTCTTCAAGATAATCGAGAATGGGGGCCAGTTCCTGAGGCGCATTATCCACGACCACATCAAACGCTAATCTGACGTCGTTGATGGGGACGAATGCAAGTGCCATAAGCATGTGCGATGTGAGTTTTATATCTCGATCCTCCGGATTATTATATTGCTGTTGCAAACCATGCTCTTGAATTTTACGATACACAGACTGACAAAAATGGAAAAAGCAATCAGAGTGAGCAACGTCCGGAAAAACAGTAGCACTTGCATTTATGATTGCCTTTTCAAAATCCCCCAAGATTTTATGTGGTTTGCAATTTGGAATCGTGTATTCATCAGCTGTAGATACTATTGCGTTGAGAACAGTGGTATATTGTGAAGTTTCTTTGGAAGACAAGAGCGCAAAAACAAGAGGAAGCGTGATGTACTCTGGTATTTCTGCAGGATTCCGTGGATTTTTTGCAACCAATTCCAGTACGGTGAAGACTTGTACGGTAAAAATTGTGGGCGATACCTAGATATGATATTGAATTTAATAACCATGTTATTATATAATGTAAGTGAAAACACACCTCAAAAGTGCCATCTAGAAACCATGTGTGGCTTTTCGCGAGAAGTTCAATATTGCGTCTCGTCGCAAAAACAATGACTCTTCCGTCACCTACTTCATGAATCATTCTGAATCATGCACCAAAAATTTTTCGCCAGCTAAAGTAATATTGAACCGTTCTGGAATTGCACCTAAATTCGCAAGTGATGTAGGGTTAGGAGGTAAATCACGGCGTTGATGACTTCGCATTGATTCGGTTAAGTTCGTCCGTTCTGGAAGTTGAGACAGTACCCCTTCAGCAACATTCCCGAGTTCTGTGCGCAGAATTTGAGCCGGTGGCAGTTCAGGGTGATCAGCCGCTGCACGTTTCAATTGTTTTTTCACAAGTTCTGCTTCACACTCTTCACGATTTGGGGGATGCTGATGAGGGGATTGTTCCGGACCTCTCAGCACAATAAGCACGTTTTCGTTCTGCACTGTGACAGCTCTTGCTTTACACTGCTTTGTCCTTAAGCGGTTGCAATCCCAATAACATTTAATATTGCGTTCCCGCGATTTTAAATAAACGTACCCATCTAATAAAAGTTTTTTGTCCACTATTTTTGGTAAATAATCCATTATTACAATAATTTTGTGATCGGAAAAAAATACGAATGTGATGTGTGAATTTGTTATGTGTGAAGGAAGATACAGTTGTTGATGGGTTTCTATAGGGACAGAATAGAACATCAGAGAATATAAAAAAAGATCCAACAGAAATTCCCTCACAGCACAACAGTTGATGCTGTTAGAGTTTATACGTCGGGAATAAGTATATGTCGGGAATAAGTATTTGTCGGGAATAAGTATTTGTCGGGGAATTAAAGTCGGGAAAAATATATGTCGGGAAGAGTGTTTGTCGGGAAAAAGGATTCGGAAATATAACCATCAGGAAATTAAAGTCGGGAAAAATATATGTCGGGAAGATGATTTCGGGATTTTTGATTCGGGAAAACGTACGGCAACGGTTTCCGAGATATTTGACTATATCACTTCAAATGGACCACCCTGTATATATATATATATATATGTGTGTATATTCATAAACATGTGTGATTCTATATACAAATATTATATGTATGTACATTTCAATCCACATTGGTGATCAATGTGCCTACACAAAAATTCAAAGTCAGAAATATATTTTTTCCTTGCACATCGATGATCAATGTAGCGAGCGAGTTTGGCCATGAATCTTGTATTATATAGTGATGATTGGAGAATACTGAACAATGAAAAGCAGAATTCCAGTATTGTTCCTTGAAAGATCACTGAAAGTTCGGTTATATTGGAATTTATCGAACAAATATATCACTACTTACTGAATCCCCAAATTGCTCTTCTCTCGGTGTGAAGACTGAACTGAAACGATATTTTCTCAATTCGGTGCAAGTTCGTTTGAAACAAGTAAAATATTATTCTCCTCTTATTCAAAACAACAAATATTGAATCATAACCACTTTGCTAACTCCATATGGTCAATTCCATGACATGACGTTGGATCAGTTTTATTACGATTCTAAAGATAGGAAATATAAAGGATCTACCCCATTGCTCACGTGGAAATGAAAACACGGTCCGATACTGGCTCTGTTATGAAATTAGTTCTGACTGAATGAATGAAATCGAATTTTCTCAAAGTTGCCAGCAGGGTTTTGAATTTAGTACAATTTTCCAATGTATCAACCTGTGGCGAATAATATTTAATCGAAATTGCCAATGGCAATATCAGAGATTGTACTAGAAAAGAAACCCTGGTTGCCAGTAGACGAAAATCATATTGCTATCGGCATTTGATCAACTTTATAAATAATTTTGATTCGATCGAACTGAATACAATCATTCTGAATAAGGGGAAGGTACCCATGTAACACAGAATATTCTGAGAATATTCTCACGACATCCGTGAAATGTACTTGATCGAATATTCTCACATAGAGCGTAGAAGATTCGTAAATATCCTCAGGAGATTCTTAGAAGGTTTAAATGAGACTGTTTCAAATATTCTAGGAACGTTCGTACAATATGCGTACAAAGTTTGTAGGAAGTTTGATGAACAGCGCATGCGCAAGTATCGTGATGACATGAATTCATTAATGGCGGATAATGTTGTTGACAGGCTACAGACCCTTGGACAATATATTATTTTAATTTGTGTTTTGGGAATAATCAATCTATGAAAGATGCATTTTAATATCGGAAATGTTCTCTGAGAGTGCCATGTGTGAAAAATAATCCTCAAAACTGTAATGAAATATTGAGAAATACCGTATATATTATGATTGCCTGTTGCGATCATAAGTATCTTATCCATCTATGTGAATCCATGATATCGCTAACGATTCATGATTACAGATATCTAATGATAGAAAAAATTGATTGTGAAGTAGTTTTCGGTGACACGCAGAAGTTTATATTGACGAGAATTCTTATTTTAACAGCATTTTTTTCTAATATTCCCACAATATCCGTGGCATCATATTCTGAGAATATTTGAAACAGTCCCATTCAAACATTCTGAGGATGTGCGTAGAATATATTCGCACGTAATAAGAATCTCCATAGAATATTCGAATATCCTCAACGTATATTCTCAGAACATTCTTAGAACGTGCGTGTGCTACCTGGGTATATGGGTCGGAATCTGACTTGAAAAATTCAATGAGTAGAGTACACGGAGAAAAAAATATCGCTGCCATAACGATACTGGATAGTTGTGATGACTATCCAAAGTTTGGTGGTATCAGTATCGTTGCTATGATCATACAAATCATCCGAGGAACGATATAGATCGCCAGCATAGCCATCTGTATCGTCACCATAGCGATACAGTATTGTCACCACAGCTATCTCTTCTTAACCATACTTCAGATCGTTATAATAGCCATACTTTTTTTTCCGTGTAGGAGTGTACAAAATGATCATAACATAGTTGAAAATGATTTATGGCATTCCTTAGCACTTTTCAGGGTCTTACCTAGAGCTGAAAAGACCTGAAGAAGACTCTTCAAGCCCTAATCAGGTCCTCCATATGTAATAAAATCTAAATAATGTCATAAATCATTCCTAGTTGGATTAAGATCGATCATTTTGTGCATTTTGCCTTCATGTTTTTCTGAACGCCATTTTATCGAAGAAAGTGACTTTCAAGTAAATTTCTTTGAAATCCAGTATGTGAAAATTCGAACCCCCCGAATCGAAGAGTGAAGTCTGATTGAACTCTGATCCGTTGCTTAGTACACATTCAACCTCGGATGAATCGGATCGCGAAATTCGCATGCGGAGCCGGATTCCCATCCGGGACCCGCGTTGTCTTTCCAGGTCCTGCGCGGGACCCTCAAAGGTCGCGTTCAGGGTCCCTCGAGTTTCTCGAGTCGGGACTGCTCAGAGGCCTATCAAGTCGGAAGCCCAAACGCTCTTGGCCAGCAACTTGAGGGACTCCGAATGAAACCCTGAAAGCTTCTGTGCAGGACCCTAGTAAAAATGAATCATATAAGAACATACATGAAGCATATAGAAACCATACATGGTCATATATGACCATATATAATTCATACGCAATCCATATTGAATCCGTATATGATCATATATGGCCCATACAGAATCCATATATGACCTTTCGATGCAAGACTTTCTCATACATGTGAAAAAATTCTGTCACATATGAAATATTTTTCGTATATGGATTTTGTATGGATTATATATGAGTCATATATGATCATATATGGATCACATATGGATTAAATATGGATTGTATATGATTCTATGCATCTTCATATATGAATCATATATGAATTTTATATGTATTATGTATGGATTATGTATATGTATGGGCCATATATGTTCGTTTTTCACTAGGGGACCTGGGAAGTTAACGCGTGTCCTTGGCGGGAACTCAACTGATTCCAGGTGGGAATCCGGGGCCGCATGGGAATTTCGCGATCCCATTCATCCGGAAATGTTCAACAGAAATAATAGTATTTTCATAAATATTCTCTCGTAAATAATTTGATATGGACAAAAGTAACGTTCTAATATTATCAAGTATGGTACTTTGTAGCGCATCTTTTTTCCCCGTATACACTGTAAGAAAAATTTGTTGAATTCCAAACAAAAATGCTTGGAAATTTACAAACTTGGTTTGGAAAAATAATTTCCGAACCTTTTTTGTAAATTGCCGAACAAAAGTTTGTGAATTCTCAAAATTCTTCGTGAAATTACAAAATTTTTTGAATGTTTACAAACTTTTGTTTGGTAATTTACAAAAAAAGTTTGTGTAAAAAACTGCCAAACTTTTTTGGAAGTTTAGGAAGTATATTTTTTCCCCGTATAGATGAACTAAGCGTATCGTGATTTCAATTCATGCGTTTAGTTCTTCTGGTTGCACGTTTTGGTCTGTCCATACTTTACTATTCGCTTAGTGATTATCACTACTCCTTTTTCTCCGTGCATTCGGACGTCTGTTACTACTTCACAGAGGAACGTTTATATTAAAGATTATAATCTAGTAATTATTAGACACAGTATCGTACCCGTGGGATATACTCGATTATGACAATAAGAACTATAACTTCGTATTTTCTTATTACTTCCTGAATTCAAGAAGACTTGTGGTAATCTATCACATACTCATGGGTTTTTCCGCCACAATAAAGTATATCCCACGGCTGCGATATAAATATATTAATTTTGACTACAAAATTTTCTTCGTGTTGGGGAGTATTGTATGCTGCAGCAAAAGAGGATTGGAACATTCCACGTTTCTTGTCAAATTCAAGTGCCCTTGATAAGAGCGTGAATTTTTACAACCCCTCATTTGAAACTTCGATGGAATAAAAGTGGAACTTTGATGGAGAAATGGGAGCTATGGAAATAAGAAAAAAATAAGAAGAAGTTTCCATTGGGACAACGGAGTGGTGACACAGAAATTTCCGCATACTTCATTGTCAACAAAGTTCATATTGGGAAATTTACATAACCAAATATAGATATGTGAATTCACTGACATGAATTTCGTTACTATGAGACCATTCGAGGCTCCCTCGAAGGAGAAAGCGGAGAGAGGGAATGTTCTTCAGTGCATTCGGTAATAATGCATTCTCGTTAAATGAGACCTTCGGCGGATGATACCCGGTGCAATGGGCCTGATTTTTGCCAAGCATAGACTTATGTTATAGGTTAAAATTTCTTTATGCTTCTGGAGCTGTTTTTTCTCTCTGTGCAGTGGAACTATTCTTAAATAGGCCGTTTCCACTGGGAAGAGTACGAAGTGAGAATTTCAATCCAAAGTTTGGTGTTGAAACAGTTCTATCTGGTATCGAATCAATAGAATACTGTGTCAAACTCGACACCATTCAGGTTGCGTTTGGTAACCCCAGAAGAATAAATCAGATCCAAATGGGTCCAGTGAGATAATTTTTGATCGACCCTGGTGAAAATAAAATGTCAGCGATGCATCGGAGTGTTCCAAAAATTCAATGCGAATGTTCACCAAGAGGGATTCCGCGCCTTTCGGGATATAAAATGAAGAAGATAGGCCTTCAAATAATAAATTCATATTCTTCAATACTGCCGTCCTTAGCCAAAAGGCCATATGTCAACAAAATTATTCTCCCTTTTTTACACATTCATATTCGAATAAGTTCTTTTTGACAAGTTTGGATGAAATGCTTGAGATCTTGGAACATCAAAATTTGGACATAAGGCCTTTTGGCTTAGGACGGCGGAATAGATATTCATAGAAATCAGTTGATTACATGAAATATTTTTTATCTCTTTCAATGGACTCGTGAATTCATCGAAAATTTGGTCCCTCATCGATACATGTTTCGGATCCTCTCTATGTTTCATCTCATGACGATGAAAAAAACTATCTTCATGGACAGACATCTGTTGAGATAAATTTCAATAAAGATATGACCTCACAATGTCGAAACATAATGAAATAGAAATATTTTGCTCAATGAATAAAATAATTTATTAATTACATGAGATGTTCTATTTGGTCCACCCTGCTCTACACTTCGCTCTTCATCTGAAGACAAAATTATCGACTCACATTTTTTTTCAGTATCGTCTTCAGCCACTTCTATATCTTCAAGAACCTGATGAATAAATGTAATCACAAATATTAGATTTCAATCACGAGTTATTCTCGCAAATGTGGAGTATCAAAATTCAACGGATAATTTAGCGAAGAATTTATTTTCTTTAAAACAAGGCCAATGAACATTATTACCAAGGTTGTTTTGAAGCTCCTCAATGCCCTTGGCACATTTCCCACCCGAGGCCCCTAGGATTACAACAATTCCAGACTTATATATAATTTATATATAATTTTGAGGATTCTCATACTCGGGATATGGACATCAAAAATACCACCGAAGATTAGGCTCTTCGTGGAAGCCGAGATCCTTGGTGACTGCCCCTTCCGCCAGTACCTGAAAACGGCTCTGATTATTACAGCAACAATGAAAATGAACAAAAAATTTCTCAACATATGTACAATGATCAAAGCCATAATAGTGGGTCCACGATACGTGGAATGTCTATTATATACAGTCTTATAGAATCTCAAAGAACTCGAAGTTTTTATTCAATTGAACACCTTCCGCATATTGAACTTTCAGTGTATTGGCATTTTGAATATGAATTTTCGATACAATGAGCATTTGGAATAATGGAAATTCAGTGAATTCAGGGCCCATCAATCATGACGAATTGAATTTTTTCATTTTGTTATGTATATATTTCGTTGAGTAAGCAAAATAAGTGGGATGCCTCTGAATTTTTCATTGAAACGTATTCGACAAGCGGAACCGTTCGTTAAAGAGTGACCACAAAAAAGAGTATTTTTCCGCCTATTTTCCGGGACTACGCGTTTCAGTATCAAATTTTGATCAAGATTTCATAAAAATCAATAAACCTTCATAGGTTTTTTATAGAAAAGAATCCATTTCGTCAAGAGTCTATCGATTCCGTCGATTTCTTTGTCTCCAGAATCAATGTTATGCTCACCGGGAAATGGGATTCCCTCGCAAATGGTTGACATAAAGTGTCCTTCAGAATGCAATTCAACCTGAAACTCGCGGTCCCAAAAAAACCGGCGGGTTTTGCGATTACTCTTCGCTCTCTTGGAAAACTAGTTCTTGTGACAGTACATCAAATTCAAGAGTACATTGTAGAAAATAATCAGAATTTTCCTATACGTAGCAACCGAAAAATTTTGATCATGGTGTAGCGTGGTTTAAAGTTGCCACGAAAAGCGCACGTGTGCCAAATCGATGGAAAATTTATAAGTAGTGAGATTTGGCAATGCCTCGTACCTGATCGAGAAGAGGGAAGGGCTAGCGAAAGCTCTCTCTCATTTTCTCGACTTCCGAACGCAGCGGTTGACGATAACGATAGGCTCGTCTTTGATAGAATTTACAAGATAAGTATTATACGACGATTTACTACAATATTTGAATCCTCCCTAATCTTTTAGCTACCTTGTCCGGCTTGTGGGCTTCTTTCAATCTTGAATTCATCTTGTAAAAGGGAGCGATTCAATAAAAGATTCGAGTAACTTAAATGAAATCCAATTAGAATCTTCAATGTTGATCGAAGTGTCGTTTTCTTTTGCAGCACGCATTTGCCTTATGTTTCCTCCTTCCGAATTCGATTCGCAGAACCCCGAGTCGATGATTATTACTTTTACTTTCATTTGAGTTATTTTAAAGGTTCTTTACAATGGGGTAGGAAATCAATTTCCGGTACACGTATGTGAAATTTCTCATAAATTTAACTGAAAATTCCAAACTGCATGGGATTTTTACCATCATTTTCCAGTAGATTTCCGGTGGAATACGGAAAATTCTTATGAGCGTGTATGTGTTAATTACTTGAGAAAAGTACGGAAAGAGAATAGGAAGAACAGGTTTTATGTTATATGTGATCGACATATGTTCTATATATGATTTATACACAAGCTATATGTAAATAAATTAATTTCAATACTGTTACAACTTTCATATGGAGTTTCTCTGCTGCGGCCGTTTTTCCGTTCTTCATGAAAACTCACATACGACACATATCTCTCAGAGACCCATTGAGCACAAATATCGCAGGAATATCGCTGTACTATTACTGTAACATTATTGCTTGGATGGAGATGTTCTCAGGAGATTCTGGGGATGTTGCATGTGAGAATGTACGCTCAGTAAATGTAACTATATTCAAAATATTTGATACTAAAATTCTACTATCAACTGAATAAAACTATTCACATCTCATTGATTACGTGAAGAGTTACATTCTATTCGTTTACGCAGGAGGGTTGAAAAATTCTCGACTTTGAAGAATAATTTTCTTTATTTTGGCATAATGTCTCCATATTTTCTCTCAAGAGATTGGACAGGATGTTGTGCTTATTGGGCACATTTAGAAAAACTTTTCTCAGAGAGAACCCTAGTTAAAAAGTGGAACTCGATTTAGCTCTGATTCGTTGCGTATCACGGAGTGAATCAGGTGTCACTTCATTTTTCGCCCTGATCCCACCCTGTTCTCAACCTGAGTTTGCTTTCAACATTCTCATTCAACCTGATTTTAACCTCTTTTCGACCCGATTAAACTCTGAATCGTTGCGCATTACGAAGTGGATCAGGCTTTAAAAAGTATTACAATTTTTCGACTTGGAAATACATATTCCAGAAGCATTTAAGAGAAGTAAATGTACTGTGCGAAAAATACAATCGTACAATAGAAAATTTCTGATGAAATTTAATATTTCCATATTAAATTTAATATAATTGATGAGATTTTACTTTTTCTTATCAAAATGTGAGAAAGTAATTATTAAATTCGAAAATATCTTATCAAAATTAAGAAATATTTGAATTAATATCACATTATAAAATTGAATACATTTTGTTGTGCAAACATTTTTCAGAAACTTAAGAGAGATTTCTTCAGCAGTGAAGTCTCCATACTTGTTTCGAAATTCACTGTGAAATGGTCGTAAAAAGCCCGCACAGTTTGGAATTCTCCATTAAATTCATAGGAAATCTCATACACATTTTTCATCCAATGACTGGAATTTTCCAGTGGTTCTATACAGGAAAATTCCGATTATTTTGTATAGTGTACAATAATCAAACTATTCTATTCTCATTAACTGTTCCGAATACATGGAGCTCTTGTATATTTCGTGGTTTCTCAATTGATTGTCATTGAATGAAAAAAACATAAAAAACTCACTCATCATTCAGTCGCCCGTGACACTCTTAACGTGGCATAATTCTTCCTATGTACCTGCGGAATTGATGAAATCATTCGTGAGTGAATTTAAAGATTCTTTTTTAACTAAACAAAAATGTTTTTCATCGCATAGATAGTTAATTGCTCCTGTATCCGAAACACATCTCTTGGGATGGATGAAATATGTAGAAAAAACTGGGACTGGTGGTTGCACGAGGTAGGTTGTTACAGGGTTTACAACTCCTATATTCTTCAATGCCTGATTTTACGGCTTCTCAGAACACTCTTTCAGCTACCACCGAAGAGTATTCGAAGGAGCTCGAACATTATCATTTGGAAAATACAGGAATCATAGAGTCTGCATCAACTGGAGGGTACATGATAATATCGATAATTTTTATAGAAACTTTGTCGAGTTTATCTTGAATTCTATATAATATCGATAGAAGCTTGATACAAACTTTATACAAAATATCGATATTGTAAAATATCGTCTATCATTCCACCCCGCTTTCTCTTATTAAATCAAATAATGCAACACTTATCCCAAATTAATGAATATCCTAAACGGATAATTTCTTAGCCACAAATAATCAATTCTTACATTCAATCGAATATTTAATCAATGCTCATGGATATTCTCTGGAGAAAGGAGAGTGAAATATTGTTTCCAGATCCTGAATCACTGAATGCGGTGGAATTGAGAACATGTCTTTACATAGTTCAGCTCTGTTCATGGCGTTCATCTTACATATCTTACTACAAAAGAAAGATTGAGAAGGATTCATTAGATATCAAATTTCATCCATCCTAATTCATTTCAATTCTTCCAACTCATCTACGGATTATGATACATCCCCTGCAATTCACAGCAAATGTCAATGAAATTCATGGTGGAATATTTGCATTCATGTGAACCCTTTTTGACTGAATTATCTTGAGCGATGAAATACTTACTTTGAAGTCTCATTTTGTCATGTTCTGTTACGTATATGAAGTTTTGTACGTGTTAGCGATTCTGGAGAGAATCGATTGATTTTATAAAAAGTATATTGACATGGTGTCGAAATTGATACAAATGAGATACGTTCTGTATAGAACAACATTTTTTCCGTCATTGATCGGCGTTGTTGAGGGCATCCCGTAGACTCTACACTGAAAAAAATACTCCGGTTAATATATGGACAGCAAGAATTACTGCCATTTTAACCGGAATTCTAGTTAAATGAATCAAGTCTCCGGCAAATTTAACAAGGGCTCCGGTAAATTTAACAAGAATTCCAGTAAAAGTCACAGATATTCCTTGCTGTCCATATAGTAACCGGAATTGTGGTAAAATTAACAGTTCATTTTTTTCCGTGTAGAGTTACTAGATCCCTTCACCCAAAATACTTGAAGAGGACTATATAAGGAGGGATAAAACAACCAGCCGGAGCTTTTATTTGTATGGAATAAGGTATGGCTCGTTGTCTTATTCCATTGTATTCAGTCCTCTTCAAGTATTTTGGGTATCTAGTAACTCTAGGGTCTACGGAATGCTCTTAATATGTAAAAAATGTTTGGTAACTGGAATAAAATTCATTAAATCCAATATTTTTGGAACAACAAGCGTCTGAGAGTTTCATAGAAATGTCCATTGTAATAGACATCAGGTCAGAAAGGGTTACTAGTCTTAATTTATCCCAATTGGAGACAATTTAATCGAATTCTCATCATTCATTTAAATTTCCCTCCTCCAGCAGGATGTATGAATCATATTACAAATTTCAGATGAAGCATAAAGAAAAATGATCCTAATCCAATGTAAGAATTAAACTTGAACCCTAAAGAAAATTACAAAATCCTACCTCTTATATATAATGTATCATACACGAATAAGTTCATTGGCCCATTAACATATAAAGGTCTTATCACCGTCATGAATGATTGTGAACGGCATTATATCATTTTTCTCAGCAATGTCGCATGCTGTACATAAGTTTCTGATGCTGGTATACATCTACCATCTGGCAGTTTGTTGAAAGTTGTTTGGCAAAATAGAATCCATTCCTTGCCTTTGTCATTTCCATCGCAAAGCAACGGCTCCGTTTCCCCATGAGTATCTGAAAACAACAGATGAATAAAAACTACACTCTGCACCCAATTCTCATGGAAGTAATCAAGTCTGTGTAACCACATCGAATGAAAACAAAAGCAATACATTGTTTGCATAAAGTATCGAAAACCTTCCTTGTGAATCGAAAGAGCGGATTACTCATATACTTACTAATTCCTTTGTTCCATTTGTTTCTGGATAACTTTTGCAAAATACATCGAGCAATCGAATGAGGATTGAGGTTATCTCTAAACTACATGAAAAATACATTATACTTCACGTTTTAGAAGAAGAATTCAATATATTGTACAAGAAACCAGAATAATTCATCAATTAACATACCTTTCAAACGTTTCCTCACAGAAAATTGAATATAAGCTGATCTCACAGGTATACGAAGGCTGGAAAGTACCAAAAACGTGATCAATATCACTTCATTCGTTGCAATACGTTTGATCCGTTGACGGTACTGTAGTGAACAGGCAACCAAGCCTTGCAAGTTTGCAACCCTGTTATCCGCGGCGCACATGCGTATCACATGTTTAATATTAGAACAGTCGTGATCTGACTGGAATATTGGTATTGGAAAACCCCTAGTGTTTTAACTGTTGGTAATTTTTGGCGACTTTCGTGTATCCACCAATAAAACGAAATTTCGCTCCCTGTCGTTTTATATAAACACAATCATCTAATATTAATGTATTTCGAAATTTCAAAGAGAAGTACAAACTCGTCTTTGGGGATACGAATGAATACCTTTTCGAATATTGAAATTCGATTGCAAATTTTTCTGTTTGAGGGAAAAGTTTTATGGAAAAATGTTCTCATCCTCATGAAGTGTTTATTTAAAGCTGAAAATTTTTCAAGCCTTAAAACAATTTTAAAGAACAAATGGGAAGTGTTATTTATTTTTTCAAATCACATATGGTGAATGTTTGAACTGAAAAGTCATTAAAATCAGGACATTAGATCCCGAGTAGAAGGATGTTCAAAATTATATATAATTTATGTATAATTATACACCACTTATATATGAATTATATACAATTGTGCAAAGTTTTCCAATTCCTCTCCATATCGAGATAGAAATTGATAGGGTTGCAAAACAAATCATCTCGAAATCTTATTCCAATAATTGAAAATCATCCCAAGTAGAAAAATTTTCAAGATTATATATAATCACACACATTTTGTATATAAACTATACTGAATTATATATGAATTATATACAATTTCGCGAAATTTTCAGATTTTTCTCAATAGTGAGATAGAAATTGAGAGGATCGCAAAACAAATCATCATACAATCTCATTCCGATCATCGAAAATCATGAAACCAAGTCAACGCTCTGGTAACAATGAAGAATTCTTCAAAGCATTTTTCAAAAAAAAATGTTTGTGATTTCCATAACGAGAAACTTTGAATAACTTCTCGGATTTTTGGATTCATAAAGTCAGGGAGTCATTGATCCTAAAATATGGGAGATGTCGGCTCATGAAAACTATCAGTCTTCCCGTGCGTCAATGTGAAAAAAGAAGAGCACACTGTGATAAGTGACTATGCTTCGCTACAATATAGCAACATAACGTATAGCATATTAATCTCCAAGGGCCACCTGTTCCCATGTTTTTTTTATCACTGCTGTGCGTCAACTATTTCTGAAGTTATTATGAAATGGAACGCAATTGCCCTGATAGATTCAGGTTGATCGATTTTTATGGTGTTTCACTGCTGTGGAAATTCAATAAACAAATCGTTCATCCACGACACAATGGAGAGCCACGAGCTCTATGATGTGATATTATCAAGCCTCTATTCGATCCACGCAAACGAATTAATTTTCTATTATCATCAAATAACATATAAGCTTGTCATAAGTTTATCATTCGATTGCTTTTCGTCTTTTTCTATGACAACCTTTCCAGTGTAAGATCCCTAAAACTTTTATGTACGAATTTCAACTAGGAACCTTCTCGTCAACCTTGTCACAAGTTTGCCTGCCAACCTTGCAGCAAGATTGAGGTGCTGTTTGATGCGTGATTGAGCAATCTCATTCATTTTGATGCAAATCAATTTCTCGTCTCGGTCGATTCAAGATTTTCAGTGTACTGGATTTTTTGATCATTGTTTTTATCGAAAACTGTCAAAAACTAATCAAAGTATTCTACGTTTTTTACGTTTTTTCAAATTAACTCATCACAATCACCATAGTGAAACTATTTTCCAACCTTAGAAATTGATGACACTCAATTCACCAATGATATGCATATTAAATGAGGATAAACAAAGAATCAATGTGATTATCGAACAGAATTGATAAATGGAAAATTGAATTCAATTCGAGAATTGAAAAAATAATTTAATTCGATTTTTTCTAATTTTCTTCCTCAAAAAGTTAATTTCATAAACTCAGTGAAACTTATTGAAATTTTTTGAATGTGTTCCATTCAGCCAATCAATAGAACCACGGTAAAATCGCTATATGTAGTATTTTTACCTCCAAAAATAGGCACCGTGCCTGATCTGGACCTAGAAGGATTTCTAAAATGAAAAAGACCTTATCAGGAACATGCCAAAACCTGTCAAGATGACTAGTAAATCTTACGGTCTTTCATTTTAGTATGTACCAGGAGGAGTCACAATATCAGAAAATTAATACAATCACTCAGGAGATTGTCAAGTTCTAGGAACTGGTTTCTAGAATTAGTTTTGATTTCGCTCAAGTAAGTCTGTTCGACTCGTTTAATTCAACTTTTAGTGCTCATTCATGGAATACCTGACATGAGGATGTGTTATTTGAGTATAGATTTTCCAGCTGATCAGTACTCTTTCAGGTTTAGCACATTCATTCATGTACTCGATGTCCACGATCTTATATAATTTTTCTTTGAACGAAACGCCAATATTTTGACAAATATTCATTGGATATCGACCAAAATGTTCAATTCGGCGTTAAGCGACATTGGACAATGGTTTTGGATGCGAAGAGTGATCAAAGGATATGTCGTTTGAAGGAATACATATGTGTGTTAATCCTTAGAGTTTTGAAGATTCTACAAAGATTGGGGTTCTTCTTCTCGTCCTGCTTACAAGACACGATCATGTGGGTGAAATGAATCCATCCGCTTTGCCATGGGGATTACGATAGGTTCATTCTAATAAAAATATTCCCCGTGCGTAGATATTTATGATGAAAATTGGAAGAGCAGAAGAATAAGGAGGAAAGAGAACCAACTGGTAGAATCGAGACAAAAGGGGTGAGAGTGCTGTCAGTGTTCGGTTGCATTGGGGCGTCTCCTGCTCTGCCGCTGCCTGCTGCCGCCTTTGCTCGCTTACGCCATCATCGTAACTGTGTACGTGGGTGTATAAGTCTATATACACACACACATTTATATATATATATATATATATATATATACACATGATATGGGTGCGTGCGCGCGTCTTTCCCTCTTCATCCCTTTCCGCCCCTCTCTCATCGTGCTTTCTCGCTCCCTCTTTCCTTCGTTGTACCTCACAGTGGTAGTCGATCGAAAGACGACCACCGCCTCTTCTCTCGGTTTCGTACCCCGTTGTTGGTTATATCCAATCTCCTCGATCGGTGGTGGTGTTTAACCTACCGTGCCACCCGGTACGCGCGGCCTTGTGTTGTGTCTCTCGTTCTCCTTTCCTACCAGTCTCGTTCCTCTCTCCTATTCATTTTCCTTCTTGTATCATAGAAAAAAATAAATCTTCCTCTTAAGGGCGATCGCCAACTCATCCAGAGAGTTTAGTGCATGCAAGTTTCTTCGCCGTGGGCTCTCGTAATGAGTACAAGAAGTGAACGTTGCTTATGATCGGCTGGCGAACATTCGAAGCCAATGAGTGTGAGAGTTTAATTAGGTAAGATAAGAGTGGGATAGAATTGAACAACCGCATTGTGTCACAAAGGGAAGAACACGGCACGAAGATGATGGAACTGAGAAGAAAAAAACGATGTCATCGCTCCTAGTGGACACAAGACAACGACTAATATCATCACCATCGCCATCGTCGTCACCACCGCCGTCGCCGCGGCTGGTGGTTACCGCTACTGCTGTTGCTGTCGTCATCACCGTCACGATTGTTCTTGCTAGTCTTTTTGCTGCTGGTCAGTGCTGCTGCTGCTACTACGGGCGTCGTCGTCGTCGTCATCGGTGTTCTCGATTGTGCGCGCGTTCGGACAAACGAGAAGACAACGATGATGACAAAGGTGGTGTCAATGGTGGATGATAATCAAGCATATTCGAGATTTTGCATCGTTGAATCTGTTACTGATACCGCTACCGTTGCTACCAGTTTTTCTTACTCCACCGTCATCGCCACCATCACCACCACCGTCAGTGCCATAGTCAAAGTCGTCGTTCTAGCCACTAAAGTATTATTCGATTCATTCGTCTATTTTGACTTTGCCGTCGTGTTATTCGAAACTGCCACGGTTGCTACTTTCGTAGATATCGTCAGACTTTACACTGCCAATACTGCCGTATTAATACCATTTATCGTAGTTAATAATAAAGTTAATGCCATGACCATGACATCGATGATGACGATGTTGATAATGATGATTATACTTAACAACAATGAGAACAAATTCGCTGTCAAGGACTTATCTGAATTCGAAGAGGATTTTTCCTTTGTCACTCAAATCGGTGACATCCGAGTCTAACCTTTTTCTTACAGCGGTGAGTAAATCCATTCACATCTATTCATTTTCGGGACCCGAAATTCAGGGTATTTGAATCTGTATTTTTCTTTGAAAAAAAAACAAAAAAAGTGACTAAACGAGTGCTGCTGAGACCTTTGTTTTCAAGACAATTACAACGTTGCGAAAAGCTTTTCGCTGTTATCGATTTTAATTTGATTTTCATAAAATTCGTATCCTCTTTGGGAAAAGCATTAGGAAATGACATGGCGATTTCCACGAACTGTACTAGACAATTCAGTCTTTGCCAAGTCTTACGGGAATCGTGTGATCAGAAACGATAGGAATAGCAGAATAGGGCGGAACATTTACGCTGCAATGTATATAGCGCATCCAAGGTCTGTGTATAATTATGCCGATCCAGCGGTGGTTTCCGCTCGATATAACAGAGTTATTCATTTTCCTGCATCGTCGTATCTTCCTTCGAATACCCTACAGATATGTATTTATAATTTTCCTCGATCGGCAAATATTTTCAGCATCCATTATATTGTGAACTTTCGTTCGTTTATTCGTTCTTCGCTTGCACCGTGGTCCGGCAACTCGCTTCCACATAACCTCCGCGTCAATCGATAATACGAGACGTCAGCACCCGTGGCTTGTGCCGAGAAAGAGAGAGAGAAAGAAAATGGAAGAGGGGGAGGTATCAGCCTAGGAATAGGTAGGTACATTAGTCACGCATTGAAAAACAAAACAGCAATGAGAAAAGAAAAGGTGTCAAAAAAATCAGGAGTTTTTCATTTTTATGGAACTGTTTCTAAAATCATATACCGTTCCATTCCTCTACCAAAGGAGAATTGGATTTCATGAGAATCCATTACTTGGTTCTTTTACACCATCGAAAGTTCATGATTGTAACATAGGGAGACGAGTTTTGCGTGTAAGCGTTTTTGCCCTTTCCTTCTTCTTTGACGTGTAATGACTTCCCCTCCATGTTCAAGGTTCTATAGTATTTCTTGTACATACGAGTATGCAATCTTAGATTTCCACTCTTCAGATTGCCCGAATGAAAACATAATTTACGATTCGCATTGATCTTTATTTGAATTTTTCTGTGATAAAGGATTTATAAATGAAAATAATCTGGGTTGTATGGATGTTGAGATCTGAGATAAGGTCTGTGATATCGTGGATATTGTGTTTGTTATGGGAGAAAGTAGGATACCATGTCACGTTCTTTTATTTCCTTCCATTTCTCATTCTTGGAATTCTATTCGTTCATTATGAACCAATTTTGTCGTGATTTATAATTGAGGTGGTAGCTAACAATGTAATATTCAGGTTTTTTAAATTGAACTGTGTCGTTGAATTGTTTCGATCAGATATGAGCACTGAAACTATGCGATAGTTGAATTCAACGTCTTATTTTGTGACTGTCTGAATCGAATGAACCTACTCAAATTTCGCAGTTGTTGCAATCTTCCGCAAAAGTTTATTTGTTCTATTAATATTTAAGGACGAATAAGATTGCTATGGAAGAGACAGGTCAGTATTTTCTGCCTTGGTAGCGAAATCCCAGCAAACACGACTGCTGGTGTTTCAGAGGGCCAGTGATGACTCTTCACAGTAGTCATGATTTGTAGGAATTTTGTGAGGCATTGATAAAAATATGATTATCGTTCCTAAGGAAATGGAGGTCCACGAAGTGGTAACAATTGAGACTATTTCAATGTATTTTCCATTCAAACTCAACACGTGTACAGAACAATTCATGCTTCCAAACCGTCTCCAGAAAAGTTTGAGATGTCTTGTGCAACACCAAAGAATCTCCTCCTGAGAAACATCTAAAAGATCTAAAAGATGATCTAAAAGAATCATTATGTGGGTTAGGGCATCTGGTAGTGTCATGGACGTCTTCACAACTTTTGTGGTCTATTGGACGTTGAATAGATGACAATACATTTTTAGAATAGTGATTTATGCAATTTAGATGCTATTCGCAGGGTTCATATACCCAAGAGAAATTCAAGTCGTTGTGGATGGATGGAATTTAAATGTCAAGTTTCTGCGAAGACACAGTGGGTGCAAAATACCTGATAGGTGAGGTCCTTTCTTAACCCTCTGATCCATAAATTGTTCCATCTCCCTGACTTTGAGGAAAATTTATTCCCCAAAAGTTTTCGTCAATCCTTTTCTAGACTCAGCGGAACTGTGAGCTTTCAAAACATGACTTCATAAGTCAGTGAAAGAATATTCATAAATGCTCATGTGTCTCAAAAAAATCATATCATTCTTCAAATGCATTCTGAACATTTTTTTCCGATGTAACTGATTATTCGTTCAACAACTTTCCCCAATCAGTGATGGATTGATTTTCCAAAAGAAAATACCATTTCCCTGGTTTACAGAGTCATCCCAGTTTCAACTTCAACGGAAGTAACAGACAAACGAGACATGTTAGATACCGCTAATTATCCGAGAAACAAATACAAAACGCGTTACTTCGAATATTCCTCATTCATTCGATTCAATGAAACTTGTTTTGTTCAAACTAATTACACGGTATATTTGTAAAACAAAATTTCTAATTCAACATTTCCAACTTATGACTCTTTATCAAAACATTTTAATCCAAGTTTCAATCTATAATACTTTTAGTAGAACCAGGATATTCTCCAACTTGTAAGGGAAGGAAATTTCGCTTAAAATGTTCTTTGCTACATCCAACTACGCTTGAACTACTTTCACTCAATTTTCTCCACAAATTAAATTTTATCTACATTATCTGCAATTAAATTCAGCTGGAAATTTTCTGGTAAAACTACGGAGGGAATATATCTTCGTAGATATTGGAAACGTATTATAATTACGAAGACGAGTATTGAATTTTCATTTTTACAACGTATGCGTTATTACATCGATATATAATGCATTCTTATATTTCATGGCAGTTTTATATTGCGAAATCATTTTGGCTTGTGGGATGATATTTTCATCCTTCAAGACTTCATTAAAAAACAACTGACTCCGTAACTAGTTCAAGATAGGAGACGTGGGAGAGAATTGATTAATTTTGTTCGAAAAATTCTTTCAAAAACAGAATATTTAGGTTCTGAATCAATTCTTAGTGCTCGCCATGATCATTCATAATTTCATACTATATTTCATTGTATTCAATGTGAGATTTATTTATATATAAATTCAGTTCAATTGATATCACCACAGAACTGAATTGTGATCATCCATTCAATCCTCTGTGTAATTTTGTAATCAATTCAATAACTGCATCGAACAGTAGAATGAGTCAATGTTAGTGGAAACAAGGGCAAAAGATGAATATACTCCGCTTAATTTTTCAAATCCATTCTTGTGAATAACGAAATGTGTTGTGGTTGATAATTTGCGTTTCAGAAATTCTTTTCTCCTAAAAATATATTCTATTTTTTTCTCATAAATTTTTTCAGTATATTTTAATCAATTAACCATTTTTTATAAATGTTGAATTCAGTAGACGTTCGTTCCATTCATCCTTATTGTACAAAATATCCTTGAAACGGTTACAACCTTTCGGGGTATATATAGTACATCAATTTCACGGACATTCAAAATACTGAAATTTGATAGTAAAAATATTAACTCATCGGGGCATACATGATTCATATGAAATTGACAAGTTTCATTCTCGAATTAAGCGAATTCGATGCGTATACTTTCTCCATTAAAAAAAAAAAAAACGTATTTTCACAATTTCCTGTTCCCATCAGTATCATTGTTTTATTCTGGACCCGTTGATGAGTAATCGAAACAGTAATTCACCATTGATTCTCTTCCAATGAGCAATTCCAATTAATTTTCAACGCAATTGTCATCAGTTTCCCCGATGAAGTATTCGAAATATATTGGCAACAAATTTTGTGGAGCAGAAATGGAATTCCATCGAAAATAATAGGACAACAAAAACAAGAAGCAATTCAGAATTGGTCATAGAGTCGAAAACCATTTTTTCGAGTACAGATACTCCACAATTTATTCTACAATGAATATTCAACCAATTTCAAGAGTATTGTAGGCATTGAAAAAGGCAATGTGATATTCAAGAATTGTACTCCTTGAAGAACGTGCAGGGTAATTCATGAGGCGAAACTGATACACGTTTTTTTTGCTTTTGGTAAAAAGTTGAGTCCAACCAATTGAGTGGAAACTACATAAGTATATCATCCATCGATTAATGGAGTGGGTGATATACTCGCCGTCTGAATAGTAGTGATTAATTTCATTTATTGTAACTCTAAAAACCCAACATTCCTTAATATTTTACCAAAAAAATAAGTATCTCAATTTACGTGCGAAAATCATTCTTTGAAAGGTTCGGAATGTTTTCTAGGATACCCTGTGTCTACCCATTCACATATAATCAAACAAATACTGAAAATTGGTTCTGGGATGGCATAATGTAGCTCATGATTGGGCAATCTTCGACATCAAAATAACACAATTATGGAATTATACCGTCATTTTGCAGAACAGTGCACCAAGGACTGGGCAAGTACTGGCAGTCATAGCTAAAATTGAGCCCAACTCTCGGCAATGCTCGGCTCAATACTTACATATTTCGTCCAATCTGTACTGGATCCAAGAATGGCAATAAGTAAACGGAAAAAAATTTGCGGTAAATTCTGGGAAAGGTACATTTTCTATTACCATTTGAAAGGAATTGTGGTAATTTTAACTAAATTAGAGTAAATTGAATGACAGTTACAGTAAATTATACTTCAAAATTTTACCTGTCCCAGATTTTATTCCAAATTGTGGTAAATATGACGAGTAATTTTTTTGCTTGTAGTCCCAGAATTTACTGAATCATTTACTGGATCATAGATTGACGAGACTAATTCACTAATCACCAAACAAATGGTATGACAAAACTTGACAATTAGCCTTGTTCCAAGCTATATTCTGTGCTCAATGTTGGTGGAAACAGAAAATTTTCATGTAGGTGCGCGTCCTAAAACTGGTTAGAAGTGTTCAGTAGGGGAAGACGGTGTAAGGGCAGACCAGGAGGTATGCTAGATTATTTGCAATTACCTCCCATAGAAAAGTTTTCCCTGTCGAATTCCACAAATAGATCCCTGGCAGGATTTTCATATTTCAAGGAAAAATGGGTCAAAAAATGAGGAAATTTTGTAAAAACGATGGAAACTTCCCTAACCGTTCACAGGCAAATGAAAATCCTATCTATCGGTAAATCATCATTCTTGTGATGGATTTCTCAAAATCTATGTTGTTCATTCATTCATTGATTTAGATTCCTGCGAACCTGTTTGGAAAAGATTTGAATCTCATTTGAAGGGCATAACCGGTTTCTTCTAGGGGAGAATCGACTGCTTTAGGTGATTTTTCATTTCCTGTTTTTTCTCGGCGAGTGAAGAACGAATAATCACAAAATACATCAAGTGCTATCAAAGTACAACTCTTTGGCCTCATCTCGGAATTTTTTCCGTTTGATTTCTCGAAAAATTTATGTGTATGAATTCAATTGGAAAATTAGTTGTCATTTGAATCGAGGCACCTCCTTCGGTGGATGCCTTGGATCACCATTCTTCATGCATGTCAGCATGATAAAAAAAGACATGTAATCCAATTTTGAACTTCAATATATTTTTTGCGAATAAAATTTGTCGTCACAATTATTTTATCTTTCAGTTTGTTGGAATGTATTTTCTGATACTTCTTTCAATTAGCTGATCCATTTTTTAGGAGCAAAAATTCAGTTTCGGTACTTTTAATGGAGAAAAACTTGTACAAAATTCAAAGAAGAAGAAAATCCAATTTCGTGAATCAAATTTTGATGTAAACCACTGAAATCACTTCCTTTACTTCCTGTAAAGAGAAGCCCAAGGCGCACACCGGTCCAAGGCTGCCGACTCTCCCACTACTTATTTGCAAATCCCAAAATTCTAGAAAAAAACAAATTTTCAATTACTTTCGCTATCAAGAAGCATGGAACTAAGGGATCGTGGTGATCAATTCTAAGAATATTTGTATTATATGTAACACCAACTGAATTCGTCTCCACTTTTCCATCAGTGATAGATCTGGGCCCCACTTGCGCCTCACACCTGAATGAAACTCTTCTGATACATGATATTAAAAGTATTCCTGTCCATTTGAAAGGAGATTAATCTTCGTGATGCAAGCAGGTTCATTTGTTCAATTTCTTTGCCCTTTTTTCCTCTTTCAAAATACTCTTAATCATGGAAACATTCTCATTTAAAGAAGAAATGAAGTGGAATATCTTCCCTGATTGAGAAGACTTTTTCCTTTCATTTTTGAATCCATTTTTTTCTGGGTGCATTAATGTATGAATACAGGAATTTACACAACTAAAATTAAATATCTGATTCCTCTTTTTGAACAACAATTCAAATAATCGTAATCAAAAAAATTGATTGAAAAACGATGTTTATCGTAAAACTGACATTATTCGAAATGGAAAGATATCACGCAGTAGTTACTGAACGTTCTTGATCAGACGCATTCTCTTTATCTCTGACTTTAACTACTGCGGAAGAAATTTTCATTTCTACTTTGGAGTTAGGCTATTACGTTATCACACTTCAACCTGGAACTTCACCACTACGCTCCACGTTAATCCTCTTCAATCGATTTCATATTAAATTCTGAAATACATCCATGCATCATAATTTCACGTGAGATCCTTAATAACACTACGGGAAGTAATAAATTCTCAACCATAGAATATTGAACACAAAAATATGTCAACTATAAATCCAAATCAGTTATTAATGTTCCACTGATTCTACGAGAGAGATTGCATTAATCAACATAGAAACCATACTTTTGCAAATTTCCTTGGAATAAAATTTCAATATAAATGTGTATTGATTTGATTACATTTGAAACTTTGTCTTGAATTTGATTTCCATACATCCAAAGAGTGTGTAAATCACAATTATTATCGTTTTAAACAAGTTTGAAATCAAGTGAAATGTAATAATTCAAGAATTTCTAATTATTCACGCCACTACGTTAATGACAGTGAGATCAATTCACACATGTTCATTTATGTATCTGTAAGTTTTTTAGGAAAAAGGTTTCACATGTTACATACATTATATTTTTTCATAATTTGTGTTATCTTGGATTTTTCGCATCAACCGGTCTCCACCGAATGCAATTTTTTGAAACAAACAAAAAAGTTCACATAACAAATGACTGTACTCACCAGCAAATTGAGGATTTAATTGCATTATGGAGTTATTCGTCCAGGAATTCATTTAAGCCATGTTATGTGCTATCTGGGAGAAGAAGCGTGTATTATATGATCTTACATCTCGAGAAGTGAGAATTGCATTTCAATTACGCTGCTTTTTGAAAATCACTTTCAAAAATTTCACATGGTCTGTTGTGGGAATCAACCTCATTGTCGAAATTATTCAATTATTAATGTTTCAAAAAATCGAGAAATGGATGCAATGAGAAGAATTATAATTCAGTTTAGTTCGCTGGATTTGGGTCGATGGTCTATGAGCCCATAGACGGACCCTTCGATATTTGCACGGAAAAGAATAACAAATTTAAAATTACATGCAATGTGAGGTTGCAACTACAATATAGATCTCATGTGAAAACTACAACAAAGTCCTGTTGGATTGACATTGTTATCACGGTTACCATATCAATGCTACTTCCATTTACTTCAGCAGCAATTGACACATAACATTGGTTTTGATGTGAATTTTATTCCAACGACATTCAGGTGAGCAATTATGTCAAATTAACAACAACTGATGTAGAATTTTTATGGGATTTTCCCCAGTGTGTGATTATATATACATATTTACCATGTATCGTTCTTTCCAAAAGAATGCTCTAGAACCACCCTTGTATACTTCATCTCTACCACAGCCGTTTTCAATGTGTAATTTTATTTCATAACACCACATCGCATTTCTATTTGTAACAAAAAAAGAACTAGTTTCGTGATGAAAGTCGATGAAATTGCTAATTGTAATAATAAACCGCGAAGATATTACGTGTGGCTACACCTTGTGGCATTTCACATTACGTGATCAATGTGTTACACAGTTGATTGTACTGAAACTATATTGAATATTTTCATGACTTCAGAAGATAGTAAACTTTTTAGAAGATATGAGGCCGCTCACTGGAGGGTTCACTGTGCGAAGGGAGGCCTGGACCCACACCGCACAAATGTCTCAATAATATCTTCAGAATATTCTGCAACATTCTGGAGTCATTGTAATATTGTCAGAATATTCTGAAGATATTACTGAGACATTTGTGCTATGTGGGAAATGATTTCAACTAAGGTATTCTCCAAATGTACACCATAAAAAATGCGCGGAGTTTTCCTTCGAACTGTTAGTGGATTTCGTTCCCTCATCGTGGGGGAATTGCTTTTCCATCAAAAATGAGGGATTTTTCCATCACTTTGGAGAATTATTTTGCTTTTTGGGTGTTAAATCCTTCACAAATGGGAGGGAAGTCCACCAAATTATTGTGAAAAATTCCCCATCTATGGAGGAACTTCGCTGCCATCATTTTTTACAGTGTATGAGACATTCCAGGAAAGTGACCTTGGAGATTAATGGTTTGTTTTTCGTTGATCAATCGATATTCACCATCAATCAGCGATTCCTAGATCATACATGCTTAAGTACGAGCAAGAAATGTGACTGCCACAGCAAAAAGCCGAGATTATCAATATCCAGAAGAATGACTGTCAATTCAAAGATAAAGAGAATATTGCTAGTGAGGTTACCAGAAATTCGTAGTGAATTTACCACCTAACAGCAAAATGCTGAATAAATATACAGCGAATTGTTGAAAACGTACAACAACAGTTTGAAGCAATTTGCAGGGACATTGCATCGCCAAATGCGTAACGATATGCTGTGAATCTAGGATTTTAGCTTGAGTTGTTATCGTGTTGCTGGGAAGTTGCTTGGTTTCATGAAACTCTCAATCACATGCGTAGCAAATTCCCAGCAACTTTACGGAAACTTGATAAACAACTTGAGACCAACGATTGCACAGCAACTTTTGTTGAATGAGCATATGTTGATAGTTTCGGTGTAAAGAAAAAAAAACAATAAGATTATCATTTTTTTAATTTTCGAGAGTGATTTGCGTTGGTAATTATGATCACCACCATTGACGCTTCTGGCTTGCTGGTTCCAAGATTTGGTCTGGATAGAAAAAACACACAGGTTACAGATGATTGACTATAGGTGAAATAGTTCAAGGGTTCACTGAGAGAAAAGAAAATAGTAAATTCATAGTAATAGTTGGGGAAGGACTCAACTATGAATAGTTAGCTGTTTAATGGTTAAACTATGAACGATTTCATTGTTAACGTCACTCATCCAAATAGTAATTTCTACAATCAATATTGTAATTCAAACTACGAAGTAGTGAAACTCATTATCAGTCATAGTTGAGTCCTTTCCCAACTATCCCAATGGTAATTCCGTCTGTTTCTTTCTCTGAGGGTTGCCATCTCAAGAGCAACACACGATGTTCATTGGTTGAGTCACATGAAAACTCAAATATGATTGACTATCCGAGAAGAATAAACCGATGAACATCATGTCCCGCTTCCGAGATGGCAACCCTAGTCGACTCCTCGTGTTAAATTTTGTTTGCTATTCCATGTTTGATATTGAAAATTTGGTTGCCTCATCGAATCATTCATTGCTATGGATGAAAAATTGCCTGACAAAGCCAATTAGTTGCTGTTCTATCGAATTTTATTCTCTTCGTTATCTCTGCACAACAGAAAATTGCTTATCAGATGCAATGAGAAGTACAAAAATGTTTGATTCTGAGAGAATCTTGACTCCGTACACCGGAAGGAATAATTCATTTGATCGAATGAACTGAAGTTAGTTTTGAAAATTAGTTCCGAGTAATAAAAAAATAGAAGTGGACGATAAAAGCTGTAGTAAAAGCAACTTCAAATTGGGAACAGCAATCGAAGTCAGAGAAATTAAATTTGAATTTAGTTGAGCCAACACTCGTGTTAGTCATCCAAATATCAACAACTGTATCTAGTTGCTGGAACTGATTTGGAGTGAGGGTAACTAATTATTGTCTTCAGTATATTGTAGGTATCTGAGACAATGATCAATTCAATGAGAGTGATTGAGTGTATATGACGAGTATGATGACTTTGCGAAGGTATCATACCTCTCCTTCACTCAAATCGGTACAGTGCAATCCTCTTTCTCATTTGTATTTCTCAACGGTATTTGCCTAGTGATGAAAAGAGAGAGTAAGCTTTCTTTTTGAAAGATCGCACTGTACAAAAAGGCAATTCGGCCCTCTTTTCGACCATTCCTCACCCTAAATGTGGCACAAAACAGCGATTATTATGGTTCACAGTGCTACGCGGTGTCCAGACGTTTTTTACATAATATAATACATGTAAAGTTGGTTGATTCTGTTGGATGCAGTGTTGCCCTCTCATGTAACATGGATGTAACATTTTTTTAAACTTCAACGTTTAAAACGTCAAACTTTAACGCAAGAACTCAAGGCTGAATATTACCGCAAAATATCATGTAACTCTTGAACTGGAAATGTAACTTTTTTCTCATCTACATGTAATATTTGATCAAGGTGCTCTGGCAACACTGTTAAGACCTGTTTGTATACTCAGACGTTGTAAGTTTCTAAAACGAGACAGTGGTAGCGCCTAACGGTTTGCAGGAGAAGCTGCCGCCTCAGGGCGGACTCGCTCACGAGTGAGTTTACGCGCGCGCTGACCTGACAATTGACGTGGCACTAACAGGTTCCTATCTGTTTATGTTAGTCGATAATAGCTTGAATTCACTTCGAATATCTTTCAATCATACCCTTCTTTCTCTAAATTGACATTCATTCTTTGAAATATTAATTATTTCGATCTTCCTGTGTGAATTCTTCTACTATCCAAGTATTATTCACTAAAATTAATTGTGCTGTGACAGTTACGATTTTTCGCTGTGGAAACTAATGAACATCTATATTTGCAATTATTCCAACACAGTGAGCAGTTGCCAAGGAGTATCAGGAAGAAGTACTGGGTAGAGTGACAAGATGAAAATTCAAGGATAGAGAATATTTTTTTCCTTCGCCCTCGAATCGTCTTCTATACGCAGTTTGAAATACTCTTCAGAGTTCAAGGGGTTGCTCAATTATTTATTTTTGAGTCTGTATAAACAATAATACATCACTTTTTCTGGGGAATCAAATCTAAGTTTCGTGTATAAATGAGAGTGCACGGCGAATAAAGTAGGTTAACGAGAACCAGATGACGAGTTTTCAAGAAGTGTCTTGAATTGCAATCCTTCGGTGCGCTATATCAATCGTCATATACATATAAATCCAGTGAACCTCGATTAAGGATGTTCAACGGAATGCTAGGAGGAAAACATAGTTTTGTGCTGTTTTGTTTTTTTTTATTCTCTGCATCGACTCCCGTGGTTACTCGTTTAGCATCGTGGTTGATCGTCGTTTGTACCTATTTTATAATTGCTTGCTTAATGTTTCTCCACATCGTTCTAGGTAACGATGAGGTTTATTATTGAATTATAGCGCAGAAATTCACAAATATACCGATATCTCAGTGTATGCTGTTTGTAATTCGAGTTAAATACTGCAATTGTTATCCGCATGCAGATCTTATAAACCACGAACGTACTTGTACATAATCCATAATATTATCTTAATTTCTTGACGATGGCAATCGATAATTTGATTATTATTCCCTGTTTCGTGATTAACATAGAAATTTCGTGACATCGAAGTGATGCGTCACTACGATGTATTATAACAGTAGACTCATTTTTTGTTTGTTGAAAGAGAATGTTTTTATGGAATATAAACTCACAATTATAGTATTTGTTTTGAAATCCAGTATTGTTTGAAAAGAACTCAGATAAAAATTTTTGTGAATTGTTTCAGAACATTCTAAGAAAACTTTGAAAAATCTCACTTAAAGACTCCCAAAAGATATCTCCTGGTATTTCATGAGACATCCTTTCGAAGTCTTCAAGATATCTTTCAGAATGATTCAAAAGTAATCCAAAATTGTGATGCGAGAATAGATTGAAGAATTGGTACATGGAATATTCAACCTTTAAAGACCCGTACATCACCGGATATTTCTACGCTGTCTCTCCCTGGTAAAAATATATTGTACGTTCGCAAAAGAGAGTATAATTTTACACTCTAAAATGCGAGAATCTCCTCTCGGTTGACATTTGCCTTCGATCTTTTTAACACTTCGTGGCATCGTTGACACTTCATTTTTACCAGGCCTACGTTGCCTCCACGTGGCACCTTCGTACATCCACCTTATATACACGTAGAGTTCACGAAGATGTCACGTGGACATTGGTGAATGTGCTGTTATGGGGGAGACATCACCCTAAATTTATATCATTAAATTTGGAACTTCCAGTGGAATTCAGTGGAAACTGTTGAAAATATGAGTTGAATTTGTGCTGAAGCGTTTATACATTTTGGTGTGTCGATTAGTATTGATTGATAATTTCGTACTTTCTACGTAATTCAGAAATAATCCTACTCATCCAACCAGAATTCAACTCTATTAATTCGTAAACGAATAATCGTTATGGATATTGAAGGAGATTGTGTGGTTCAGTAAAACGGTGAGTCTTTGAAAATACCTGAAGAGAAAGTATAAAGGAATTGGTTGTAAAAGGATGGATGTGACTTGGGGAGAAAGAGCGGGAACGAGGAATAATAATAACTCAAGAGGAATAAAAACAGTAAGGCGGAGTAAAATACGGTGAGAGAAAACAAGGATATTGAGATCAAAGATACATAGGCGCAAATATCACATGAAGTTATAGCGTAAGAAAATGTAATAGAAAGTTTGAGGGAGTGAGAGGAAGAGATTGAAAGAAATAAGAAAGGGGCAGAATATAAAACAGAATAAAATGAAGTGAATGGAAAAATTCAAACTCTCTCCATAAAAAGATGAATGTGCTCGACTGGATTAATCTTCCTTTCCTCCACATTTACGTGCTCAAGAAGTTGATTTCCTGTAATTTTTATTTTCTACTTTCGATTGTCACTTTTCTTGTGAAATTAATTTTCTTGATAGCATGACTATGTTTCTCGAGGTTCAAAAATTCAGAAAAATGGAAACACAACATTCATTGCTTTGAAAAAGTACCCTGGGGAAAAAAATGGAATTTTCCTGTGTACATCAACCGGAAAATTCCAATCACTTATTAGGAAATCAATTTATATGAAATTTATATGCAATTTTCCATACATTTATCTGAAAATTCCAAACTTTATGGCATTTTTCCCAACATTTCACAGTAAATTTCCGGACAAGTTGGGAAAATTCCTAACGCATGTATGTGTTAATTACTTCACATAAATATATAGGAATTTTTTCCTATAAAATTTTTTACAGTGTATATTGAATGATAAATGCTAATTTGTTCAACGATCAGGCAAGAATGATCATGTTGCATTGATGATTGTGCTCCAAGGGAAGTTTATGGAATCAATTACCATTAATTTTGATTCTCATTATATTTCTAGAATAGGAAATGAGTGACGACATTGCGACCTGGTAATCATTCCTACATCAACTTTGTTTTTTTGCATAGTAACGTAACAATTAAACATCACTTTCACTAAAATGTTGAATTGTTGTATACTTAAAAATTTTAGGACGCTTATCACCAACTTACTGGTTTTCTTGATAATCGTGAACATTACTCTCCTTCGTGTATAGTAAATTCACGAAGAACTGCTCAACTCGACTTCTGTTTCATATCAAGTCAATTCTCTTATTATATATATGGAACTTATTTTCTGCTATATGAGAGTGATTTTTGTGTATTCATTTCCTCAAATGTAAACAGTTTGAACACAATTGATCATCAATCCGTAAGAATTAAATCTCAGACCAGCCAAATTGAAAAGGAATATATATATATATATATTCCTTTTATTTCGAAGAAATGTTTGGAACATTGGGTTTTGGAAGTCCCACTTGTACCACAAAATACGGAACGATTCATTTGTGTTCATTAATAACGTAATGGATCTTCTCCTTTACAAATCGTTTTTGAGGAACATGAAAAGGTATAACATTTGAAAATATAAAAACATATTTATTCAGTAAGAAAGTCATTAACCCAGCTATTTTTGTCTCATAATGGGAGAAACAACGACACTCGACTAACTATGACCTATTTTATTTAAGCTGCAATTAACCCTTGCAGGTAATTCTGAAAATCACAATGGTACGATTCTCCAAAAGCACTGAGGTATACGATATTTGAAACGGTTGCCAATTACCATACAAATTCGAATTCATGTTTATGAAATCTGTCTGCGCCGATGAAAATCAATGACACGCATCGGAAAGGTATAAAATTCAATTGAAATTGATAACTCTGATTGTTTAGATTTGACAATCATTCTTTTCAATTAAAATTGATCATGATAACTTGTATTACACCGCCTTGAACAAGAAGGAATTTACCAGAAAGAAGCTTTTTTTATTCTCCATGTTTTGTTATATTGCAATAAGAAAGTTTAAATACTGTATGTTGAATAATTTTTTAGGTTCCCACAAGCACTTATAACCAAAGAGATGTGTATTATGAGAGATATTGTTTCTAGACCCTCACTGGTATACATCGTAAGTACACCGGTGCATCCTAAGCCCAAAGTGCCTTTTGCACCTGCTGTCTTATGCATTTCCTGCTCCTTCTAGAAAATTATACTAATCACGTCACAGTTGAAAAGCCACTTGGATTCACATTCTGAGCAAGAACGTACGTAAAGTATGTAATTCTGAAACAGTTTCAAGATATATTTTTGTATGCAATTACCAACAAACATGAATTCTACTCTTTAGTACGTTTTGATGACCAGATCAGTGAAAAAGAGGATTTAGGAAGAATATGTAACGTTGAACTTTTGTACCCAAGTTTTCAATCGTGTGAATCAGAAGATTTTTATCAAATTATCATTTCAACAAATGAATACGAGATTCTAATAAACTAACAATCAATTCGCTAATAATATATCAATCTGTCAACACAAAATATTATTTCATCAGGAAAAATCTTAACAAGGAAATAAAAATGTGTTTGCTCGAAGAACAATTGTTTTGCTCGGGTTGCAGACGTTTTTCACACCACCAAATATTGCGACTCGACTTTTAAAAATTCATGTAGAACAACACCTTCCCACTTTTACCAAACATATTCTCACAAGCTGATGACCGAGGAAAATTCCCCCAAAATGTCTCTAACTTGAGATTATCATTATCAAGAAACTTCAACATTTCATAGGGAGCGTGAGGGAAAATTACGCGAATTTATTCTTGCAAGAAATGAAATTCTGCAACACTGCCCATCGAAGTCTCATCGAATTTTCCTAATCAAAAGAAAGCGTGAGCAAGAAAGTTACTGAAGTACTGTTGAAAACTATCAGGAGCATATGATTCAGTGTCTCGGATGACGCTTTAGTTATAAAAGTGATTCTCAAAAATGGAAACACGTTCATCTCGATCAAACCCTGAAGGAACTCTCATTTCGTCGTAAATTACTCTCCTTCCATGTTTCGAATGCGTATTTCTGCAAAAAAAAATGAACGAATTTCATTTAGAGCGAATGAAAATTTATTCGAAAAGAGACGAGCTTATTTCTGCAAAATTTCGAGAATCAACTTTCTTAACCTTGGCGTTTCTGAAGTGGATTTTTCTTTTCTTTTGACCTTCTTAGCCTTGACTCATCTCGTTTCATAATCATAAAGTCGCAAGAATAACGAGGCTTTTGGTACCGTGCAGGTTGTCAAGTGCCTCAGTTTCTCAGTTATTATTTTCATTTGAAAAGAGAGAGAGAGAGAGAGAAGTCATCAATGCGGAATTCTGAATAGAAAAGTAAATCACTGAGATTCGTTTGAACGCATAACGTATGTAAAAATCTCCTCATAATTCCATTTCGAGTTGATCTGTAAGGGAAAAATATCTTGAAGATTTGACGTTCAGATTTCCAACAAACAAATTTATCGGACAAAATTCTCAGTCATTAAAATTAATACTCATCTCAGGACGTACGTTGTATGAGGTGTTTATTTCTTTATTACAAACAAAAACTTCCCAATCAACATTTCATCTCTCACGATATCTTTTAGACAAGTTTTAGATGTCTCTTGCGATACTTTTAGATGAGTTTTAGACCAATTCTTGCCTAAAACTTGACTTGAACATATCCCCGAGTGGGAATGCTCTAATTATTGACGAGTTTTGTAACGCCTAACTAGCCAGATACCAGACACTTGCAAGTACCTCACCAGAATCCTACGAGGTACTTGCAAGCGTCTAGTTTTTGGCTAGTTAAGCGTTATAGAACTCGTCAATGACTAGAGCATTTCTACTAGGGTCTCTAATACGTCTCGCACCAAGAAGATCTAAAAGATATAGCAAGACATACACGGAAAGATCAGATCAATAATATTTAGAAAGAATTTATCAACGTTTGGAGAGATCATTGTCAATTTAGGGAAAAAGAGGATCGCTAAAAAATATTCGTAGTGAGTCAGAAAAATCCGTAATATACCAATGTTGACAACAGGTGCAGTACAGTGCCAGTATTGAGTCTCCAACACTTGGTCAACACGTACGGGATCAGTACTGGATACATAAAAAAATACAGTAATATGCCTGTACTGATAAACCAGTACTGAGAACTTAATACCAACCAGGTACTAACCCAGTACTGGCCCTGCACTGATTGCGAATAATGGCATCAGTACTCAATCCCCAGTACTGAAAAGCGTTATCATTCCAGACAAATGTGAGTACCCTGCCAGTCTTGGCTAGTACTGGTGCATTACTGCGCCTGTTGTAAATTTCTGGTTGGGTTGGTATTTTTCACAGTGAAACTATCAATTGGTAATACATCGACTACGAATTTTTAGTAGACTCACTACGAATGTTTTTCAGCAAACCTCGTTTTCCCTAAATTGACAGTCATTTCTTCAATCATTCATAGACCCGGTCTTTCCGTGTAGATCTTAGAGTGTTTACTGGGTTATGTGCCGACGATTACAAACCGATGTAGAAAAAATGTTCAAAAATGTATACAATTGTATAGAATTTAACTGTATAGGAACCTTAACCGCTCCCATTTTCAAGGCAAAATATCGAATAAACCATCACTGTGTGGTGTAGTTCGTTGTAAAGATATTGATATTCTTCTCCTGTTCCTACAAATCCTACCCACACAGCACAGGAAGTTCTCTGTATGTTTCGAAAACGTACTCTTGGTTCTGCGTGTTTTGGTCTCCATGGAATAGATTTTCCAAACGTTTGAAATATCTTCCCTTTCGATGCTTCAGATTGAGTTCTGAGGACGTTCTTTTTATCTACTACGGGATGTTCTCGCCATGTCTTCCAAACGTCCTTTCATGAAAACTACCCTTCAAATACACAAAATTACACGGTGGACATGAATGGAACTAAACGGGACATTTGCATGTCCCTGGGACATACATGTGACGTTCTTAGAACATCCCTTTGTAACCAAGTACGTTTTCGGAACCTTCAAAAAACCTCCAGGTGCTGTATGGGTACACTGAGACAGAATACTGTAGCTGAAAATCAGTCCAAGTACAGTTTCTAGGCACAGTAGCTAAATTTTTACCATTACAGCGATTCTCATAGCTACACTGAGAAAAATTATCTATTCTAAATTACTAGATTCGCTAGTATATAGGTTATATACCAAACGTTCTCTTCAAAAGTACCAGATTTTCTATGATAAAATGTTATTATTCTACCATTAACTCACAGAAAGTCTAGTACTTTTGAGAAGAATGTTTGTTACATAACATCAAAATACAAGTATATCTTCAATATACTAGCGAGTCTAGTAATTTAAATTAGACAATTTTCCTTCCGAATTCAACATATCCGCCTTAAGAGAACAATTCAGTCAAAAGCCGTCGAATTGATGTCACTTTGACCAGCTTTCTAGTGCAAATCACATCAGAATAACATGATCTTATAAATGTGTTTACATAAAAAGATCATAGGATTTCTTTTACATCACTTCCTCGCATTTGACAATAAAAACATAAAAAAAACGCGCGCCACTGCTGTGAAATGTTTGTATCAAATAACCCCTTATATTCCGTAATATATTAATTCAAGTTAGGTGGATTAGAGAAGTGTTCGTCAAGCACATGACAGGAGCTCTCTGCCTATCAATAAAGGATTACATTATCCGTACACACGTCCCGATACCGTACACGTATATAGATGCAACATATATGATATTCGAGCGTGTACATGTGCGCACTTGGATACTACATCGTGACAAATACTAACTATGCTTGTAGAGGATGAGTACACAAGACGAAGAGTGTATGCTCTCCTGATTAGCTGATCGGGACATGACAGGTACACATACGTACACATTGAAACTTCGAGTGCAATCTGTGTCGTATTGTACGTTACTTAAGCGAAGAAGACAAACGAATCTTGAATGAGTTGAAAGTGTGACAAACAAGTGGTGGTTAATGAATATGAATGTATATGCATGTGAACGAATACGTGTACAGCTAGGATCATATCAAGTGTAAAAGTAAAGTGAAGGCGAGGATCGAAACGAGAGCCAACAACAAACAATCAAAATCAGCAGAAGAAATACGCTTGAATATATGCACGAACGATTCGATGGATTTCCCTCTTTTGATTTTCGTTTGCTGGCATCGTTCTCAAACGATGCCCTCGATTTGGCCATAGACGTACTTTTATTCCTGATTGGAATATCTGTCAAAGCGGATCGAAAAGGAAAATGCACTGAATTCTCTTTTGAGCTTTGTATCAAGTACTTCGACGCGATACCCTGATTTATGACGCGAATTTTAATTTAGAATTGAATCCTTGAAGCATCTTTCAGCGGTGAAATAGACAGTGAAAGGAATATTGAATTCATAATTGTTCTCAGATTCGATATTTTTATTGAATCGTACGTGGCTTAGAGAATGGACAAATCATGTTTGCGCGAGACATGACTCAATCACATATGCTTGAAATTCGACTCGATGAAAATGTTGCCCGTTTATTCGATTTATTCAAATTCCATAGGTTTGATGTTTGCAAAGGGATGAATATCCTTCAGCAGGGACTTCCATAACGATTCCATGGAATGAATGTCAAGCATGTTTAGAGACAACTCGATCCCGTGGAAGAAAGTTCACGAAGATTAGTGAGGAATTTGAATTCTGAATCGTATATGAATCGAAGAAAATGAGTACAAATGCAAATGATGAAAATTTTCCTCATCGATTTTTGCTAATTCTGAAAAGTCAGCATCCCTACGATACTGACTTTTTGTTTAATCAAACGATTTGAAGGCATATTGCAGATCTGTTCGAATGGCTTACGTGTTGATATATATATCTGGAACTTTATTCGAATGCTAAATTATTTTGAATCCAATCTTACGATTCAGAGTTACACTTTTAGAAATTCCTCTGAATTTCATGTATTTTTTTTGAGAGAATGAGATTCCCAATTCTTGACTGAAATTTCTTTCAGATGTAATTGGAATTTCAATGAATTTTTCAGATACGTCAATAACTTTCGCTTTCATTGCATTCTATTGGAAATTTGATCAAAAACTCCTAACAGCCCGTAAAAAAATCGTTCAGGTCTGATTAGGCGTGTTCAGGCCTGATCATGGACATTTTTTGGCAAAATTTCTCGTGCTCAACACTGGCTGTACGTGGTTAGGCCTGACTACGCCTGATTGTTCATTTTTTAGCTTAATCGTAATTAAAAAGGCCTAAGTTTTATACCCACGTGGAAACCCGTGATAAAACTTGACCGCGTGCGATCATGCCAGACAAACTATTCTCGCCCTTGATCATGCAAAATCGTACCAAATGACTCTGTGTTGATTTTTTTATCACGAATGCACATGCTTCATGATGTCAAATCGGCCCCGAACGCATTCACGTACGCCTAAGCACGCGCGATCATGCGTGAAAACTGGAAACTAGAAAATAAAAACTGTGGAGCCTCCCGAAGTAGCTGATCTGATCATCTGGTCATGACCTGATCACTTCTCAACTAATCGAAGGTGATCTGGTCATGACCAGATGATCAGGTCAGCTACTTCGGAAGGCTCCTGTATTAGCATAATAAGTAGAAATGATTGACAATACATTAGTCTTTTATCAAATTAGAACAAGGTTGATGAAAGGAACTCTTCTTTTTGTCAAGTTATAAAACCTATTAATTCTGTATGAAGTTTTCATGCGTAATAGAGCATAATCAAGCACGATTAGGCATCATTGATCGTGATTAGTCCTGATTACTTGGGTACAAAATTGAGGCCTGATCACGCCTGATGGATAAGACCTGATCAGGCGTGAGCAGACGTGGATGATTTGCTCACAGAAGTGTATAAGAATAGCGTTACAAATTGTCAAGAGTCAGGGATGGCCTTGGGTCGCGCGAAGCCTGATTTTAGATATTTTTGCGTGCTCCCCCCGCAAATTATAGACAAAGTGCTACCAAACGAGCCAAAAGGAACGTAATATTTCCAAATCAGATACTGAAAGACAGAGCTCACCTTCAGAATTTCGTGCACTCGGGCAGTTGGGTGTGGGGCTCGATTTAAAGGAATTGGCCCAATCGTCTTGGAGCTGGCCCCGTTGAAAGTTCACAACGCAGGATCAATCGAACAACCATGTTCTTCCCAATATCCACTATATACTGGGTGATTCAAAATTGCCGTACACTTTTCTGAAAGCAGATTCTTGGTCCAGAATATTCAGATCCGATCTTTAGATTCAGAGATATGAGCATTTTTTAATGTTTTGAAAAATCCATATACCTCGGAAGTACCATATTTCTTGCTTTTAAATCCAACACCATCCACTAAGTCAAATGACGAGGTATCCCTGAAAAAAAATAAATTTAATATACCTTTCTCCGTTGTTGGGTTATATCGATTTAAAGTTGTTGAATTGTCATTGACTGGAATGCAAAAAATTTCAAACCGCTATAACTCCACAACGAAGGAAGCTAAATCAGTTTAGTTTTTGATATATCGATAAAAAGTTGAGATGAAATCTTTTAAGATAAAACATTTTATCCCTTTTCTGGTTGCATTCACACATTTTTGAGTACTCGGAAAGTTATTACACGATTTCAATATTTTGAATGCATCAAAATAAAACACTTGAATTCACAGTGAAGGTCTTGTAAAATGAATAGTTCCCTTTGGACATAAGAAGCTTTGTGAATAGCTCATCTCTTCTAATCAATTAATGTTGATGTTTATTGAATTTATTATTGTTCCATCATAAAAATCATATTCCACAATGGAAGACGGTTCATGATTAATCTATAACCTGCGTTTGCCTTCTCCTAAACCATAGAACCGGCGAGCCGGAGACATAATAGGGCTTAATTGAGGGATAAATTAGAATCAATTAAATTTAATAACACCTCCAAGGATTGAAACGTCACAATATAAACTTCGAATGGACTTCAAGAGTGGATCCAGAAATTGTCTATTTTTGTTTATTAGACAATTTCTGGATCCACCGCTGGTGTAGTTCTCATAACATACATGAAACATTTTTCCTGGAGCAACATGTTATCAATACAACTTCTAGTAAGTTTGACAATGTACTGTTTTTTACCTTGAGTTCCACCAATTACCGTTGAATGATATCAACTAAAGTTCTTGCTGCATTCGAATACTCATTCTCTCGAAATTCGGTATTTTAAAACGAAACTCAACCGTACCGAGTTTTTTTCCCAGCAAAAACAAACCCATGCGTAAACATTTGTTGAAGTCATCTCCAACTTCCTCGGCATCGGTTGAGTTTCAAAATTATCTTATCGAACTAAACAAATTAACAACAGTTTATACTAAACTTCTGAGTTACTTTCCGATGGGAATCAACTCCTGTGAAATTTAGCGTATTCAAGCAAAATTCATATCTTACATATATCAAATTCATGCAAAACTTCTTGACAAAGATCGATTAACGTAAAATGAACATCTGCCAAACTTCACGTTCAGCTTTCTCATCGTCGCTCAAATTGATAATTTATACCGTTAGACGATTTCTCCCGAAATATCTAACGTCAAATTCGAATTTATGATCAACTTGAGACACATTTTAGTTTTTTAGATTCCATTATAGTATGAATTGTTTCAAAAGAAATCGAGTATACGAAATTTATATTGAATTTTTATAAATCAATAATCAAGAATAATCATCGAGATTTTTGAATGAAATAAGTGGAAAAAGTCTAATCACTGTGGAAGCTACATCATACATGTATTGGAACGAATTTTTGATTCCACATCATGACTAACAGGAAAGTACAATTTAGTCTTCATGACAATTCATTTTTTCAATACCGAAAATTCAAGAGATTTGAATGGGGAATTGTTAATAATTTTTGAAAATATTATTGTCCTACCATAACGAATGATAAGAGAATCGACAAGTCATTTTGAGCAAACTTTCAATGTGAAAACGCGATACGCTCAAACAATTCACGGAGACAATACTCACATGATGACGTACATAAATCTTCGTTGAGAATAAGGATTTCAAAGTTTTTCACACTAAATTTAAAGTATAAATTTTCCTTATGATATACGGAAGAAATCCAGCGGCTTGGCGCGTTGTTCATGCTCTGACCTACTTGTTTTCTTGTTCAGTTGATCGATCACACGCAAATATATATATATACATATGTACATGTTATTTTTCTTATGTATTTACGCAGATTCCATTCCATTTCTTTTAAGTCAAATAATTGTACTGTGATTCGAAGGAAATTCCCTTTCTAATTCTCAGGTATTATCATCATTCTTTGAATTACCTCCCATTTGATGGTATTTTATAGAGATTTCATTTTCAAGGCCGTTACACTTCATTCTAACACCTATTCTGATTTTTCTTCCACACGAAGAAATGAATTCCACTTTTTCATCAATGACAGTTTATATTTCAATACACTCTCCATCTCATCAATTATACACGAACATGCAAATAATTTGAATCATATCGCTGAATCGATGAGAAAATCATTCCATCATTTTGAATCATTCATCGCTTTGATGAACTGAAAAACCACGAAAATAGGATTGATAAAGAATAGTGAGAGGGATCTGCCACTTTCGGATATTGCACGCTCATGGAAACGAATGCCGTTACCATCCACTCGCCGGTGAATTACAAAATGGAAAATTTATCGATGTACAAAGAGAATTGCATAATTTGTCAATGTCATCTGATGAGAATTTCGATCAAATCGTTCCATTGGAACAGAGAACAGAATAAAAGTATGAGATTTGAATTTTTAACCACGATTACGATAGTACTGTGTTTTAAATTTCAAACTATCCCAATGGCAACATTCTTTTCGGCACAGTTAATAAAAGCTCTTCATTTGACATCAACATTGGAATGTTATCATGAAAATTAGTACAACATCGATATAAAATTCAAATGCATGCCGCTGGCGAATTTAGTTCACTTCCTGCGTTATTCAATGCAGATTTCTGAATCAAATCGATCGATCGATCGAGTTACTTGATACCATTATCATATAAGTTCTTTGTTCTTATTCAGATCACGAAGACAATGCGGTGACGGAGGTAAGACCCCCGGACGAACTTGGTTTTATCAATTCGTAGAAGTTTGATGATGTATTTTTTTCATCGCCATGGATACGCCATCCATCTTTCCCCGTTGGCGAGTGAAAAGTAGAAAGAACAGTTTATGGAGAAAAGAGAGGGATGGCCAGAGAAAACATTCAGGATTGGCCCTGGGCCAATGGGACCTTTGGGAAATGTGCATTGTGCATGTATTGCATTTGGTGTATGTCAGGTTTCACATGCGTATTGGTTAGTTGTACGCACATGTATGTACGCGAGTACGTATGTGCAAACCCGTTAAAACGATACATATCACCTTGAAAACAGGAAACTACATGCATCCTGCTGCAGCTTTCGAGCTTGAATATCACTATTTACGAGTATTGTGATATGTTATCGGTTGATTTGCACCATTACATCGTTAACTCAACGACGAGGTATTCAAGGATATAATTCTTTGTTTTACTATAATGTAAAGCTACGTCGATTGTTGGTTGTTTTGTTAGTTGCACGATCATCCTACAGTGTTCGCAATTTCATTAAGATCTCCTTTGGAGACAAAACAAATTGTTCCTTGCGGATCAGTTATGAGACTGGGAGGTCATGTGAAAATGGAGTTCTAGAGTATTCATTTTCAGACATTTATCATTATTTTCGGATCAATAGAATGGAGCCAGGAGAATTTCGAAGAATCTTCACACAGACGAGGAAAACTCTTCACAAAATTTCAAAGATGTTCCCAACGTAATCCATGACCAAAAATTCAAATGATTCAACATTATTTGAAAATCATTAGGACGCGACTTTGAAGAAGATATAGTACAAATTTCGAGTTTCCCGGAGTGGAGCCGTGTTTTATATTGTACTGGCCCTGATAAAGCCAACTATAATGGCAAAACTTCGGCAACTAGTCGATACAAGTCTGCTCCGGAAGCTCCAAAGAAAATACGTTGATATTGAATTACAAGATAACTCAACACTTGGTGGATTATCTCCGGTTCTATCTAATCATTACTTCACAACAATTTGTTGAAAAGGTAATAATTATGTCTCTAAATGGAAATATGCGAATCTTGACGAATCGAATCTTTTATATCCCAGCTAGAAATTTATATTTTTGAAATTTGAACCAATTAATGTTTTATCTTGGTCCAGACCATCCCAACTTAGTCCAAACCAGGACCTTGGATCCAAACTTGATAAATATTTCGTACAAACAATTGAGGAATCTTGGAATGATCAATAAGTTATTTACCAACAAACTTCCAACGTTAAGTTATCCTATTTTTTAAGAGAGAAAAGCTACATTTCATAACTATTTCATCGCATAGACAGAAACACTCCCGGGAGTATCTTATGTTCAGAAATTACACAAAGATAAATGTTTCTTACTTTTATTAAAAAATGTATACTGCAAGAGAGATCTACTCAAAGCTTAGATTATTATTGAATAAATGAGGAATTATTTTTATGAATTGGAACAGCTTTTCGTTTATTTGATATTTTAAAGTAAACTTTCAGTGAATTTCTTAAAAGAGAATTTTTCAATTGAAGAATACAAATTTATCTACAGTGTACATTGAAAAGACGCGATTCATTCGTCATGTTGTAATTTTATGTACATTGTAATCAACTTCATGGAAACTAAGAAATGGAATTCTTTCTAGACCTACCAGAAGAAGAAATTCCTCTTCTCGTAATAATTCAATGAACTGAATGAAGTTTTTGATCCATTCACAATATTTTCATTTCCCTCAAAGCAATATGGAAGTTAAAAACATGTATAAAAGGTACACGAGATTACAACAGCTCGTTTCTCACTCGTTTTTTATTATATCAGGGTAGTACACCGTCGAGGGATTAATTGCATTCAACAATTAATGCTTTTTTAAGGTATATTGGAACATACTTTATTCAATGATCGTTGCTGTTGCCGTTCATCCAATATTCTTCCAAAGAGATGCGATTTCCAAGTTCACTTGGGAATAATTTAATAGGATTAATACCGAACAACGGTGTAGGTCAATTAAGAATTTGAAGGATTTTTCATTACTTTGGAACGATATCCCGGATTATGATCCTGATGCACAGTGAAAAATTTCAACCAATTTTAAGTCCGTAATTTAGGGTGGTGGATTAATTAATTGGTCATTTTCATATCGCGGTTTGCATTATTAAGGGAAATTTTTATGTGTTTATTGTATGTTCCAATCAACATAATATCAAATGCTCAGTGATTTTTTCATATCTGCATATTATTTTAAACGATCAATGAGTTTTGTTTAGTGTTCTTTTCTCACTGTGGAGGGGAGTTTTGATTGAGAATACGTTTTCATGAGTATAGATGAACAATAATATATATTCGTTAATAACACATGTCAAAATAATCAAGTATTTCGGAGGAATTTTACACCAAAGATTTCCCAAGCCTCGAACTGGAAAAAATTTTCAGAAAATATCTTCTGTTGACATTGAAATATTTTGTCATGATAGAAAAAATTTTTACAGTGTAGGATGTAGCTAAAGCAGCCCAGAATAATATATCATTGATTAAAATTGATAAACGCCTGACGTTGAACTTATAAAAGATTTGATTACAGTTGTGATAAACGTGATAAATGGTGCAATTTATGAAATATTTGTGCAATATTCACGAAGTAGAACAACATTCTCAGGAAATATCTCAATATCAATGCAAGAATTGATGTGAAAATTCATGAGTAATTATTGAACCCAATAACATCCTTGAATTCAAAAAATGACTATAAAATTCAAAAATGTGTTATGAGAATTCAGAAATTTATCAACAGATTTTATTCAAAATAATGTAAATTTATAAAATTTATCAAATCTGCTGTATGTTATATAATATAATATTCTTCTCAATATGAATTTCATATTCTGCAGAATTATACATAACAAAATTACAATGATGAAAATCGCACATAAGTACGACGTAGAATATTAATCCATGACTGAATTCGTATTGGACTCATTTCTCGGAGATATATCCTTCGCTTGGAAGTATCATAAATTATTGCTGATTCATAGTAAGAACAACGCTCATTAAAACGCATTCGTCATTCACAACGTGGAAAATTAACGATTCACAGCTCGTTCGATCATTCCATATAAAATAAACTAAGTTTTTCTCATCTCGCATGTTCACGGGAAAAAAATACCAGACAATGGAATTTATCAATTTTAGTACAAATCTACATTTTTCTCAGATTCTTCTCACGAATCTTCCAGGTAATCATATTTGAGAAAGTATATTTTCGCTCAAAACCACGGAAACTCACTTTTTCAAATTGAAAAGTAATAAATATCTCCAATGCTAACAAACTGAAAAAAATGTCCAGAAAATTTCATCAATTAGATATTTTTGTTACTTGGACTGAAAATTTCTGTTCATCAGAAATTAAATATCAACATTTTTTCCATCACCTACTTCAAAAGGTCGGTCGGCTAGAATGTTCACTGTGGAAGGAAAACTGAACTCTTCCGGCACTACAAGACTGAAAAATTTCTGTTCATCATGAATTTTCACTGTTTGCGTACAGAAAAATATATGTTAATTTTCCGTTTTTTTTTCATGATTCCAGCGTAATTTTCCTGCAGAAATGTACAAGTTGATTCCTCCCAGTACGGTACTGGAAGTTATTGATCAGGGTTAACTCCTCCACTTGCAGAAGTTACAGAGAATTATTTTGGTGTCAAGTCGGGTTTTCGGTACTGGGAAAATTAAAAAAAAAAAATGAGTCTGATGCTTTTGCAAGGTATTACATTTTTTGCAAAAAAGTTCCGATACACTAAAGCTGTATAGCCAATAGTATTTATGTTAATGAGCTTGGAAGATTGAATTTAATAAACCATCGACATGATTATCACCTACATAAATAAATTAATCAACTGATAATGCACATGTCGAGGCTCTGAAATTTATAATTTTAGAAACTTCTCGTTCCAATACAGTGATCAAGTATGAATTCTTATAGATAAATTCTTATAACGTTTGTCAAAAAAAACTTTTCCATTGCCGGAAACTTGAGTTAAAATCTCAAAAAGTCTCCCTGCGTTATTCAAATGGAAAAACGAATTTTTGAATGAATGAGGCTCAGCCTCGAATTCACTGAACAAAATATCGTCTAAAAATAAAACCCATACAGCATTGACACGTTTTGTGAACATCCACAAAACGTACTTCCTCACAAGGGAAATGTTTCAGAAACGTTTTGTAAGGTTTTAAAAAGTTCGCATGTATGTTTTTGAAACATAAAAATGTCCGGGTTCATTTTATTCACATTTCCACAAAACGTTATTAGCACATGTTGAGTTGGTTTTGATAGATTGTCAAATGGATTAAATTTCTGTAGAATTCTTATTTGAAACAGATCCTAAATCATATATATTGAAGTAAAATAATCCTAAGTGTAGTAAATTACATGTATAAGCTTATGAATTGCTAGATTGAGTGAAAAATAGGTCACCTCTAAAACGCATTCTAATTCCTTTGTTTTACTCTCTACAGTACATGTATTTTCATGATTTTTCATATTTTCCAGTGGGATTGATTTGATTATGTGGAGAACAATGTGGTTTTACTATTGTTTGATGGACCAGTCATGTGTCAAACTTTGAAAATGCATGATTAATGAGTTAGCAAAGGTTACCGACAAGATGAGGAATTTTCATGAATCAAATACATACTCTTACAGTGTAGGTTTTGAAAATGCTTCGAAAACGTAGTTGTTGCAATCATAGATCGCAAAACAACGGAAACATTTCCAAAACATTTCGACAACTTAAGGTGCTGTCTGAGAACACCCTGAAAACCATAATCATTCATTCCAAAAGCGAAAGATACAGACACACTCACTTTTCACGTATTTTTCCGTTAGATTCAAATACGTAGAATTTTATGCATGTGTATATCTGTCTCATCGATACACGAATGAAAAAATATTGGTATTAATTGGTGCGCATAAAAAAACACAGCCATCGCCGAATGATACGCTGTTCATCTGAGGAAGGCAGGCTATGGTTGTCTTTGTTGTTGTTGTTGTATTGTTCAGTAGAGGCTGTGTTGGACGAACAAATATGATGCATAACATTGTACCAGAGTTGCTGAGAAGCACGAGGTAAAGAGAGAGGTACTAGTACTACTACTCCCACTACAATTTCCACCACATGTAATCATGATACCAAAGAGCAATAGAGATAACCAGTCGGCCCGATCTTAACGAAGAAAGGGTTCTGTCGGTACATCGCTGGTGGGGGCATCTTGCCGAGCAGAGAGGAGAGGGCCGCATCAGGAGAGCGTGCACTAACTGGTTTATATTGTAGAATTCAATTCCCAGCCTCTAGTATACGAAAATGATGCCTCACGTGAGGAATATGTTTGTTGTCGCGGTTACAAATGAGACCATAATATAATTTCGTGTGTTTCTTTTAGCTTCGGCTTGTTTTTTTTCGTTCCGCTGTGTGCCATGGGAGTGGAGGTTACGTTGTTCAGAGAGTGAGATTTCATTTTTCATGATAATCACAAAGTATAAATTCTTTATTTCGTGTTCACGTGTGTATACAGTTTACGTACCTGTGTTGTGAGTTCTGTGATGTATTTAATCGTGAATCGATTGAGGAAAATTAGGGACATCCTACGCATGACAAAGGTATGAGTTTACAAAATTTCAAAGCACATATATGAAGGAGTATAACTTTGAAACAGATCTGAAATTGCCGTTATGTAAGTACACGTGAACTGGAAGAGGCATCGTTCTCTCGATGCATGGAAAAAAACAAAAAAGTTGATTAGATTCGTCATGTATCGATCGAAATTTGGTGCATGATTATTTGTCCACGTAATTTTAATTTGATAAGATATCAAGGTTCATTCATAGAGAAAGTTCGATTTCAACTAGAGACTGTTTTTTTGCTGAAAATTTTCTATCTAGATGAGGTTTTGAATATGATAAAATTTATTTCAGTGTACATGCTCTAGCTTTTGAGTGAGAATTTTGAAAATTTTTATAACGGTGAGAGTTTTAGAGCATATAAACATTCTAAATTTCTACTAAAATTTATAATACTCTGTTGGACCTCGAATCCCCGAGGATAAGAATTTTCAAAATCTTATATAATTTTTGTACAATTCAATACAGTTTATATATAATATATACTATTTCAAAAAAATCGACATTTTTTTTTTCTTTGAAACCCGTACATAAAAACTTTTGAGGAGGTGTAAAAACACACCTGTGAATAGCAGAGCTCTTGATATTAATATTTAGAGGTCGTGCATCGCACTTTTCCATTTCCCATTTAAATAACACGGGAAACAATGTTTTTGAAATTTAGAATTTTTTAACTCTTCAACGATTGACTGAAATGCTGAGACTATAACATGTTCTTATAGAGAATTGAACGCTCTACAAAAAAGGTCCTCACAAAATTTTCAATAATCCCACTCCTTCAAAAGTTATCCAAGGTCAAAGTTGAACCTACAAAGAAATTCATGGCCTTTTCCACTTTTTGGCAAATCTATCAAAAAATCTATCTATCTTCTTGCAAAATTCAGCTTTGATTCATATTTTCCGAAGTATTTTTCGAATCAGTGTATCATCAGTGTATCATCGAGTCATGTATAATTTTCCAAACTTCACCCCTCAAGCGAGTTGAGCGGTGCAGTGATTGTAGAAATTCGTTTTCCTAGTTACTTTTGTGTTTCTTTTAGAGCTGCTCCTGCATTTGCACAAAAGTGTTTCTCTTCGTGAAGCTTGATTTGAATAATTCATGTACAAACCACATGAAAATTTCACGGAAACTTATCTCAAAAAATGATGTTATAGCCCAAGTAGAAGAATTTTCAGAATTATATATAATTTATATATAAACGTTTGTCGTGTTGAATAGATAACTTGGTTCAGTTTCAATTTAGTATCCCACTTTTTGCCGTGGAAGAGGGAGGAGAGAAATTATTCAAAGTATAATCTAACTCTTTCGTAAGAAATTGTTGGTTCGGCTTCCTCCAGTAACTGGAATTTCCGCATACAATTTTTCTGGTGGATATTTCTATAGTCTCCGCTGAGAAATGGGGGTGTTATTTCCTCATCGCATTATATTTTTTACACACTAGTACTCAGTGATGGGTGATTTTGGAAAGTATCAATACTTTTTAATAAATTTCCATGAAGCTCAATTGGTAAGTATTGTATAATTTTGAAAATTTTTCCGTTCGGAATAGGGTTGATTGGTCCCACTTTTGCTCCTGAATCACACAATGCACAGTGGGCCGGAATCCACAAAAAGTGCTCAAAACCCCCTTTTCTGAAATACTCTAAAATTCAAGAATGTTGGTATTTTCTTACTCCAATACATTAGTAGTATGAAGGTATGTAACGCTGTGTCTGAAGGCGAGTTAGTTTGTGAGATATTGTTACGTAAAATGCAAAAATTACTGTGAAATTCTAAAAATTCCCGAAAAATAATACAAGAGTTTTCGAAGTAATTAACGCTTGCAAGCCCTCATGATTTTGATATCTGAGGATTTTGTGGAAGTTTACATGTTGTTTCAATATAAAAATAATAAATATTGTCCAGGGGACATGAGTGTTAGGATGGAATATTGCGTTTTTGAGTTGTGCGTACGAATGAAATCATCGATTTCGATATTTCATTGACGATTTTCTCAAATACTTCAAAAAACTCTCTCTGGGAGGTTTTTGCAATGTGTTCTCAGATGATTCCGACTTGCAAATCACTTTTATTTATGCTGCGCAGACCTGCGCAACGAGTGGTATTCCAACTAACATTTCAATTCTTGAAGATATCTAAAAGAATACTTAATTGAGAGATCTTTAAGAACTTTCTTGAAGAGTTCTTAAAGATATCTCTTAGAAGTGTTGGAAAGACATCTTGTAAAAGATTTCCAAAAGATGTCTTGATTCAGAGATCTTCAAGAACGTTATTGAAGAGTTCTTGAAGATATCTTTTAGAAGTCTTGAGGAGATTTCTGAAAGATGTCTTGATTAAGACACGTTTAAGAAGATAAATTTTTCAGCAGCTTTGAGGTTATATGAGCACATGATCATGAATAACACAGAATAAAACTTTGAATGTACCTGTTATTACAATCGTATTGCAAAAGAGGTGATTCCATCCATGAATTAAAAGCTTGAACCAATCATTGAGATATCAAGAAATTTGAAAGTTTGTAAAAAGTACGATTTTGTCGCCTCACGACGTGCACAATAAAATTACCGAATATTCACTTCACAACAATTCGTCAGAAATACTTTAGAAAGAATCTGCGGTATTCGCGAAATATTAACGACCATTAGAACAATGAATTGATTTCTAAATATGTTCCACTAAATTTATTCATCTTTTCTATTTGTAAGTACATTCACTCTTTTGATATTTATTCATGTGATAACAGTTTGTTCAAAAGATCATTTTCACTTTGAAACTGGACACCGCTGACATATTTCATTATGTCATATCGACAATTATGGGCGTCTCTACCATGTTGTACGTATAGCTCAAGTGACTGAGGCGTAAATATATCGTCAACTGAATGGATTCGATTCCCGTAACAACAAGGGTCGAAATCAGGTAAACTTTATCGGAACGCGAGAGCAGTTGAAGAAACAGGAGGGAAAGGAAATAGAAATGGTTAAGAATTTTTTTTGTGAACAAATTCAAGAGTCTTCCAAGACGTTTTTATGAATTCTCCAAGACATCTTCGAGAGCTCTTCAAGATATCTTTTCGAATTCTATACGTGTTTCATCAGACATCTTTTAGGATTCGTTTCGGTATCTTTTAGAACGTTTTTTAAGACTTCTTACAAACGCATTGAGACTTCTTAAAGATATCTTTAAGATGTCTGAATGTTAGTTGGGATGTTAATTTTTATGACACAGTATTTGTAAAATTATTAGTTCTCCGTTATACACTGTTGAAAAAGTTTGTGAATTGAATACACAAAATTTGGAAGCAATTAACACACATATTTGTGTTTGAAATTCACCACAGATTTTATGAGAATTCAAATCAAATTTTGTATGAAAAGCACTTTAAAATAATATTGTGTTTGAATTTTGATAGAAGTATGGGAAATTCAATAAAAAAAATATGTTTTGTCAATAGCTTACAAACTTTGGTATCAAAATTAATATAAATATTCTTAAATTTGCGGTGGAAATTTTTAACAGTGATATGCAACATGCAACATTACAATAAATCACATGCAGAAGAATGATGTATCAAATATTACCACATTTACTCGTACATTAGTGCCCGTAAGTGAAATAGTATAATGTTTACAACTGAATGTAGTTAAATCTCATGCTTTATAATATGAAGTTGCACCAAATTGCACAATGTTTTGCTGCATTCAGTTGTAAACATTATACTATTTCATTTACGGGCACTAATGTCCGAGTGAATACAGTAATATTTGATACATCATTTTTCTCCGTGCAAGTAAGGTTTAAGTAGAGCGTGCGGAAATTTCTAGAGTATTGGATGAATCTTATTTAATCTCTGACTACTGTCCTTTGATTGTTTGGCAACGTCCAAAAAAAACTCTCCCGGAATGAGTTTTAGGCAAATCGGAGTGATTTTGACATTTTCGTCCGCCATATTGGATCCGCCATCTTGAATTCGGAAAATCTAACTACAGATTCGTAATCAGCGATCCCCAAAACTCCTTAGTTTAGAACATTGCATGAATCAGACAACGCCTTATAGTTTTGAGCCCTTTTTGTGGATTTCGGCCCATTATGCGATGTACAGAACTGTTTTTGAGTAACGTTAGTCATGATGATAGGGATTATTGGATCGGCAGCTCTTGTGATGTCACGAGACTATGCTTTCTCTCGTCTGGTCTTGTATTTTTATTACACAATATCATGTAATCTGGTCTCTTCTCGACCTGAATAAGTAGAAAATATCTTATCACAATCTTATCGAGACAAATGACGATTAATTTTGAATAAATCAATATACATAAAAATCGACTCAAGTTGTCGTGTGGATGTCATTTGATATTTCATTTAATTATGTCAAAAGAATCGTGCAGTGACTTATTACGCGCTGTATCTCTCTCGTCTCGTTTTTCACGACTTATTTCTCAGATTGTTTTATTTTTCTCCTCTCTCCCGATTCACTAGATTACTCAAACGATTACCGGATGTACTCTTCGTATTGGTAATCCGATCTCACTTTTCATAACATTCATGAATCAACGGATAAAAACCTAGCCAACTTTATGTTTCAAACTATCAACCCGAGTGGACGGAGTTTCAAAATTGTATACAATTCATATTTGATTCGATACAGTTGATACATAAGTAATATCAATTCATATATAAATTATATTGAATGTTGACAATTTTTCCACTTGAAACAATAATAAGAAGAATTGATTCGGGGTAATTTTAGAGCACTGAATACGAAAACAAGATTAGATTTGTTATAGATCAGATTGCTTCTCATAATTTTTTATATATCAAATCAATCAATTATGTAGAATAATATAAAAATTGTGTATAAAAGATGACATGAACTGGGCTGATCTAAAAAATTTGATATCCGTTTTACATTCAACGCACCAAAAGAACTCCGAATCAGTTATCAGACCTCGGGCACCAGAATAAAAATTTTTCATTGTTGACCTGTGTCGTTTATGTTAGGGAGGAAAAAATGAAGGATTTGTTGAATACAACTATATTTTTCTCAAATTTAGGTTTCTCAACTATGCATTCGAAGGGAACGTTTTGAAGAAAAGATTGGTAACAGTCATCGAATATATTCTCAAATATGACTCATCAAATATTCGATAACATTAATCAAATATCAATAATATTCAATAATTATTAACATATATAATATATTTAATAATTGTCATCAATTATTTTATGAAGATCATTGAATATTTGATTAATGTTATCGAATATTTGATTGGTCATATTTAAGAATATATTTGATAACTGTTACCAGCCTTTTTTTCAGTGTAGAGGAAATTCATCTTCCATTATATTTAAGAAAATATTCATTTACGGTATTTGAAAAAAAATTTCATGATGCCAACATATCTTACACAATTGATTCATGAATCTGTACACACTTCATGTACAAATATACGAAGGTATTTGATTTATACTCGATCTGTATCTGAAACTGCATCGCAAAAAATTCTTTTTTAATTAACTTGATGTAAACCACTAGCATGGTTCTTGATAGGTAAAGAATATTCTATTTGCTGTCTTTTTCATGAACTCGGCATATCTCTCAAAGGTTCTCGAGAATTGCTCGACGCAGAGAAATTTTTTCATTAAACTTGAGGTTATAATGAAAAAACAAAATTAGGGAGTCGAATTTTTGAGGGAAAATTATAATAACTTGAGATATGGATGTGATTTTGAATCGAGATTCATCGTTGAATTTTGTAAAACAGAGTATTCATTTTATAGTGAGATGAGAGACTGATGTTTAAATTATATAAACTTTCATATGGAACTACTATTATGTGGAATTTTTATTCATTCCATATACATTCCATCTATGAATTGTTTTTCAATGGAGGATTCAATAAAATTTCTGCAGAAAACTTGTAAAGCGAACATTTCACAACATTCATTACGAAAACTACCGCAATTGAAATTCCCCCTGTCCTCAAATTTATCAGCTTTTAACGGCATAATAATATCTCGCATATATTGATGGTCGTTAGTTTCGATACCATGTATGATTTTAAATATAATCTATCCAACGTAATCGTATAGAATGAGTTCATTAAGGATTAGAAGTTATTTAGTATCGGGGATTCACAATAATTCACAATTCATGTGAATTTGTTGGAATTCATGTTTCATGTTCTATCGCTAAATTGAAATGATTGTTAGACATTTCTTATCCGGTTACTCATTAAATATAAAATATATCATTGAAATACAAATTATATATTATTATATATATTTTATATAATGACAAGTAACGTAACCATCACTGATAATATGTGAGCAGGGATTGAATTATAAGAAAATATTCCAGATGAATGAACAAACCATCAAATAAAAGATAGAGTCTGTGCCAAATGGGGAAAAATCTGAAAAGTTTGGAATAATCCATGAGTGTACAGTTCCATTCTTTTTGTGATATGAATGCAAATTGAAGCATGTAAGGGTCATTTGGAGTATTCTGAATAGACTTTCAAATCATTCGACAAATGTTTGTCTGCTTCGGAGAAATGTGATTGCAATTTAAAAACAAATATATACTTTATCAAATTTAGATAGTCACTATCTCATTCAGTCAATCCCGCTGTCCGTCATAGATGTTTGATTGAATGAATCAGACAACAGTTGTGTCTGGTGCCTTTATTTTTAGCTCTGTAGGTGACAAAAATTCAGTTTGAATCGGGTACTTCATTTTGACTTTTCTCTCCCAAAACGAAAAAATGGTGAAAAAAGATTGTACGATCTGAAAATGATCGAATAAACCGATTACTTGAAGTACACCTTCGAACATGAATTCTTTTTCGTAAAATTTCTGCTTAAACAGGTCGTTAAACAAGTATAAAGAAAAAACAATTTTCAAGATCCACATTTACATCTTCGAGTAGCGCAAAGATATTTGAATATTGTATAATACATAATTTATACACAATTTATGTACAGAGAGAAAAAATCTGCTGTCACAGCGGAATCTGATTTTGCTGCGTGCCTTTTGCTGGAGTAGCAAATTTTGTTTGCTATTCTATATATATATATAATAATAATAATAAAGGATTCACTGTACCAGTGAATTCCAACTGGGTCAGCAAAAAGAAAAAAACAAATTTTTTATTCAATAAAAACTTGACTAATATTTTGTACCGTTTGTGTAGATCCACGGGGGGCAACATTTTGCGTGAATATAACCTTGTTTCTGCACAGAGATTTTGTTCTTAGTGTGTAAAAATATTAGACGGGAATTTAGTAATTTTTCTATGAGCCTTAAATCTCTTATTTGATATTTTTGTGCATGTACTGAGCGTTAGTCACTTGATAAGAATTTTATTCCACTCGGATGGAAGTAGATACGGCTGTCATAAAAAAAATAATGAATCGTCGTATAATTATAAATAACGATGAAGCGAGAGTCGCCGTGATAACAGTTACTCCAAGTTCATTCTTTTATCTCCAAAATATTCGAATACTTCATGTTCATATGCAGACAAAGAGCAAAAGCATAGTTATACACCGACATGGATGTTTTTCAAATGTATGCCGTAACTGTCAAACCAGATTCTTTCTGTAAATTTGTTTATTGCTCCACTAAAAAAATTTCTTCTCGTTAAATAAATGGTGTATTTCTCAAGATTAATGATTACTTATCTCAAGTAAGTTGGTCTTCCGAATGAAGAATTTATTTGCTCTAAGTAATGAATTTTCATATTCAATTTCGTATTTGAATTCTACAAATGGATGTTTTTTCCATTACCCGGTTATAAAATTCGAAAATGTTTGAATCAAAACTTTTTCTGCAATATTAACCATCGAATTTATGAAAATTCACATTCTATCACAGATTTGATACGAGCAATATCCAGATTCGATATTGCTGTACTCCACATTTTGTTGAACTTATATTTCATGAAGCATTAACATATTTCATCATACTTCACGGAATTCATTTATCCTGTGAATTAATATGCAGATGTTCTTGAAATATGATAGTCGAACTTAGTGAAAATGATGTTAGAATTTTAATTTCGATACTCATCTTCTTAAATTATGCATAAAATGTTCCGATGCTATTTGCCAGAGGTGAGGTGGAGATGAGTTCTCATCCATTTTAGATGAGCAAGAACTGCTTGTATATTATACAGAAGATGAAAGAGATGTTATCAGATGGATAACGAAGAGAAGAATTTCATCGTTCCAACCCTGTTTTTGCAACTTCACTTGTTTTTTTTAAGTTTTTATCATGCAGATTGATTTTTATGAATAAAACTGAGCGGGAAAACTGGACTGTTGATGTTGACGGAATAACAGTAAATTCTCGGATGGGTTACAAAAAGTTAATGCTATCCATGCAGCAACCGAGACTCCGGTAACAGTTTGTTTTTTCAGTATGTATTGAACAAACACTTTCGTATTATGATACTCGATTTGTATCGCGCCTATTGAAACGTTTATGATGTGTTGATCAATGATGAATAAATGATCAGGACAATGTCTCTCACATATTCATAGTCGAATGATCACCGTTTGTGTTAATTGTGCTAACGGAACAGAGTTCAGTAAGCCATAAAATCACGTTAGATCTCACTAAACTAATTCAAACTTTTTCACGATGAATTTGTTTTTATCATAGATCCACAGTTCACTGATCCCTCGATTTGATGATTTATAGCTTTTCGATGAATGTGCATGAGAAGATACAAAGTATAGAAAAATATGATTCAGTAAAATCTGGTTGAACTGATGAGCTTGTCCAAAATAGGGTACTCATGGATCAACTTATTCGGTTCGAATCAGTTTACCTCTTCACATTCAAAGTTCTTTCGGAAGTTTGATGAGTTTATTTTTTCATATCATCAATTGAATTCAATTCAATTTCACATACTCAAACTTTTCTTGAAATACTACACAGTATCGAAACGACAGAATTGCGGAGTTCCTGCAAATCAACAGTACAGAGTTGGAAACTGTGCTACTTCGATATCAAGATGTTCAATAGGTGCATTAAAACGGTGGCACTTTAATCGACAATTTTATTGATCTTCGCAATTCGAGGAGTTCTGAGGTTCAGTCGATAAATATAAATCTTTCCTGCAGTTGCTTTTTCATTTGGTAGAATGTCATTGGCCTGCCTTGGATACAATACACCGTTGGTTTGCCTTTCACTTTACCTCGAAGTCAAAGGTAAAGACGATGAGAAAATCGAAGTTTGAATTGGAAGTGATTTCTATGTTTCGAAGCACAGACAGTTTTTCGTGGGACAGAAATCCATGAGACTGGCACTAAACGTGCGTTGAAGTTGGAGGTATCTGGAGAGAAATACAAATTTCAAAACCATGGTACTGAGAAAAAGGATTATTTATAGTTAACAAACGTACATTTGCTTATGGTGGAATAAATATTTATTTGAGTCAAGTATATTTCTCTAATAATGATAGTTAATAAATCATATTTGTGAGATCCATGATAAACTTGCGTGAAATAAATATTGATTCCGCCATAACCAAATATACATTTGTTAACTATAAATATCATGGTGAAGAAAGTTTCTCTGAAAAATATCCCTGAATTTCACTGCAAATTTCAGTGAAAAACTCTGAAAACCTATAAAAAGGTTTTCAATCTCTGAAAAATTATGAAAAAGTCTCACTCATCGGGCACGTTTCTTGACTGAAAATTCTCCTAAATATTTATAAATATATTTCTGAAAACTCTGAATCCTTCTGAAAGTGATTGAGAATCTCTGAGAAACTAAGAACATTTTTGAAATCCTTTGGGAAACTCTTCACTAAAAATCTCTGGAAATTTCAGTGATTTACAGCGACATTTCCCCACCAAGGTGAACGTTTTTCTCTGTGTGAAAATGGAAATTATGATTACCCTTTGCACACACACGGAGAAAAATCACAATACTTCCTAGTGAATTAGTAGCATCATATCTTATCTCTTGAGAAGTACTCAACTGAGAGAAGTATTGCAACTGTAATCATTTTTATTACATTCTATACATTTGACAGAATAATATAATTTTACTACATTATTTTTCCCGGTGAAGGAGTATAAACATTGCCAGAATTCACCTTCCTAAACAGTGAAATCCAAAAAGTGGAAATGAATACAAGCCAACCTCCGTAAAAAATAATTATTTTTCAATTTCAATGTTATCTCCAGCGAATTTATATCAGTTTTCCCAGTTCTAAAGGATTCGTGTTACGAGGCCTTTACATAGATCCGCAACCAGACTGCTGTACGTAAGACATTAAACAGCGTTATTCAAAGTCTTTTCATAAATAATGATAAGACCATTCAATAAGTAATTCACAAACTTTGCAGAGGTAGTCGGTCGCTTATGAGTTTTCGCATTCCCGTCGATGAGAACGCCAAACTCGACAGTGGCGTGAGAAAGTCCACTTGAACAATGTTGTACACTGCAATTAAGTGCACTTACGAACAACAGAGCAATTACATTATCGAACTTGTTCATCTCCAAAGATGCGAATACTGAATTCCAAGTTTGAAATTCATCGACAACTTGGGGAGAAAATATATCAAGTGTTTTTACCGTTACACAGTAAAATCGGTAATACAGAATGAGTTACAACTTCGAGTATAAACTCTGAATGGAAGCGAAGGTTTTCCATTTCGAACATTCCTGTAATGAGGGACTTGACGTCGCAAATCTACTAGGGTTTATGAATATCGACAATATAAGAGGACGAAAATGTTTATTGTGAAGGTGTCATCGGTCAATGAGAAAAATGGGAATTTGAGTTTGGAAGTTTGATATTTTCGAACACGTTAAAGAAACATGGCAATGACGTATACTTTTTCATACTGATTTATAGATGATGAGAATATATTTCATTGAAGCTGCATAAACTCATATAAAAATCTTCAGAATCCGCAAATGCTGATGATAGAATACAATCTACGTAGAGGCAACGATATGTGACCAATATGAGCGGGCAATAAATCAAGTTGTTCGATCCATCATTGATCATAGGCTACGCCACGCCTGGCCCATCCTTCAACTAATATTGCCTGCAGAGAAAAAACTGATTTTATTGATGACAATGGATTCTCATGTTGCACTAATCATGGATGGTAACTTGGCTCAGCTTGGGCGGTAGCTTGACTCAAATTGAGCGATAGCTTGGGCCAGGTTGAAACTCCTTCTCAAGCGGCATATTGCCATAACCCGATTAGAAATTATCATAGGACCTAACAAATTAGATGTGGATGCCCCACGTAGGGATAAGCCCATTTGATCCTAATTAGGTTCCCCTTAAATTATCCTAGAAGGTTGAAATAGGTTTTTCTCGCTGTACTCTCATCAAGACCTTGTTAGGTTATCCTGAGATTATGAAGATATATATTCATAAAGTATATTTTGATGAAGTGAATGCAAAAATGTCTTAATTTTAGATTGTATACTCCTTGATGAAATAAATTTCCTCTAAATTAGGGAAATATCCCTAAACAAATGTCAACTGTGCATATATTTAAAGTTAGATCTCTCCATGCCGAATGAAACATTTTTGGGTTGTGGATTTCCTGCTTATATCCCAATTTCAATGTATTCTGGAGGTTTTGGTATGAGATTCCGCATCTAATCCTTATTAGTCTTGCCTCATAAGGTTCTGATATTAGTAAAGCGTGACATGACTTGTCAGGTCCTGATGAGGGTGTCTTACCAGGACCTGGGCTGGATCAAAGTTGACCTGATCTGGTCCATGGGGTAAGTTTCTAGTCGGGAACTTTTACCTGGGTACTTCTTGCGAGTTGCAAACCAAGCATTAAATGAATATATAAGTGTCCTCCAAAGATTCCATGACTGAAGGAATTCCTTATCTGCTTTAGGACGCACCTACGTCAACGCCAGGACTACCGGATTTGCGTGATTTATCAGTTCAAACTGATCAGAAAAATTATATGTCAAACTTCTCGGGATTCTCCGACATTCGTTCCATTCATATCGAAAACATAGAATGGATGTTTCATTTTATTAAAATAAAAGTGACCAAAATTACAACAGGCTTGGTTGAATGCTTTGCCATTGCTATACGCTATTACCATTCTTTCTCCAATGCTGGGTTTTGATTATAGAAATTATTGAGCTGAGGCTCGAATAATGTTATCGTTTCATACTGAGAAAAATTATGCTTCCTGTAACCTTCTAATAGTATTTTAATTATAGTTGACTATCTGTGGAATTAGCTGTAATTGAAATACTTGTAGATCGTTACAGGAACCATACTTTTTCCGGTACAATCTTGATAAGCCTTATGGCAGACTAACGCCCATGTTGAATTTCCTCTTGGGAAGTTTTCAACAAAGCGGTATAGGGCTCGAGAATCCGAATTCTTTCCTCTGCTTTGGATTTCCCAATTGAACTAATAAAAAGCGATGAATTCAGAAAACAGATGAATGACCTATGAATGAAAGAGGATGTGAATGTGTTGTGAGAGATAACAAAGATGGTAGAATTTGCATGGATTTATCATCAGTTGATTTGTACGTTGCATTTACATGCAAAATCCATGTTGATGTATGTTACTTGGAGGCGTAATCGATACGATTCTTTATCATGTATCGTGATGTGCTCCAATTTGTATACGAAAACCAAATAAAATGATGGAATTCTGAATAATGAGGATTGAATGGATAGCGAACGAAAATAAGAAGAGAATGAAATGGAACAACGCAATCGCATGTAATAATGTATGTGTAAAATGTAAGAGGATTTGAAACCTCGAGAATTATTCAACCTGTGTAGAAATATGAATGCATATTCCTCACCTTCATTCCCCGTGTCGATGATTTGTAAGTTTCATAAATCTTTCTCAAAATTTGTTTTGATGCCAACAAAGGTTCAGAAATATTTTTCATTTCATTCTTTTATGCATAAAATACGTTGATTTGTGAATCGGAATAACACTGCATTTGGATCTGCGCATGCAATTTATTAATCCGAATCCATGCTTTCTGAACTGAAGTAATGATTTCGAATTATAATAAATTAAGGACACTCGAGCATCAGGAGGAATTTTGCGCCAACTTTTTTCATAAATTACTTGATAAAATTGAATTTAATATCGACAGTAATCAAGCATATCCCTGAGATTGGACTCTGAATATCGATTTAGGTTTTTTCATAGTTCGCATGGCAAGTATTGCAAAACAACATACAAACAATTTTGGAGAGTTGGAGGTTATTACTTTTAAAATCCTCTTATACTCGCCAGAAAATCAGAAAAAGACTGCAACTTAACTTTGGAGTCTAATCCTGTTCGTGGATTTTATTGTCATTATCCATTGAAAATCTCCGTTGAACGCATAATTTATGAAAAAAGTTCGCGCCAAATTTGGCTCGCTTTTGTTGGTACTTGAGTGCCCTTGAGTGCTCTGAATATGATTTGAAAGATTGAAATCGAATAATTTTTTCGGTATAAAAATTCCGAACGTATCAGTCAGTTGGATTTGAGCCTGAAAATCAGTTTCAAAAGCATACTTTATGTTTCGGTTCGGACGAGATCGAGTCGAGTCCATTTTTTATACTTAACCGCAAACTTCAGTTCTACCCACAAAGAACGAGGTCAGGTTGAGAAAGACGAGATCAGATACGTGGACTACGCAAACAGGATCAAATCGATATCTACTTATTTTTCAACTGCAAACGATAGAACCACTTATTTTTCCAAACTTTCCGGATCGATTTTTCATAATGAGGAAAGGGAGTTATAGTATACATCGTTACTTCACATGCATCGTATGATAGATCTTTATAAATCCAATATCGTGATGGATCAAACTGGTCTGAATATAGAACTGTATTGAAAATGGTGTCAAGTTTATGATTCTAACAATGCTGACTTTCTTTGGTTCTCAAGAATTGGAATTTGAGAGTTACATGAAGAGGCAGAAATAATGATACTTGAAAAGAATATTGATGTTTGGATACTGGAATGATGATAAAAAAAACGAGAATCACTTTGAAGAAGACATGACTAGGTGAATGATTTGGAGAGAAATACGTTGAATGATTCCCGGGAGAGCGACACAGATATAAGTGGATGATTCGTTATTTGATACAATGCATTGAGAGAAATAATGACTAATACCAAGAAAATGTATTCTTGAATTTTTTCAGGAATACACATTATTGATACACAGTTGACATATTGTACAGGGAGAAGAAAAACTTGTTTAGTTCACTTGCGCGAGAGTAAAAATATCGCCAACTGTCAAAATGTAGTTCGAGTTACCACAATTTTAATTGATTTCGCAGTGGCGAATGTATGATATACGCCAGCTAACGTACATCTTACACTCACCGCTGTAAAATCCACTGAAATTGCAGCCACTCGAACTACACTTTCAAGTTGGCGATATTCTTACCCTTCTTTTTTTTCAGTGTAGGCCCAAGAAAATATTTTTTCAATTCAAGAATTATATTCTTAGCTTCAGATAAATTTTCTTGTATCAAGGATACATATTTCTTAAGCAACGGATTTCTCCGAACATGAAAATATGTTTTTGGTGATAGTAATTATTTCCCTCAGTGTGTGAACGATGAGGTAAATTTCAGCACTTTCAATTGTTTCTGAAGTACAAGCAGATTTTTGATGATTCATTTGTGTTGTGCGAATCTCAGAATAATGCAACGTTCATGGACTCGTGCAGCGCGACTACCAATGCGCTACGTAGTCTTCACGTCAAATTTAGAAGGGAAATTTTGGCATGGAAGAAAAAATGCATTTTACATATAACGTTGGAAATTCTGCTGTCTCAGCGAATAATTTGTAAACATGGCCAGATAATTAACTGACGTGGAAAATTATTTGCTACGTTAAAAAGACAATCCGGTGTTCCAGCAAAAAATGAGACAGCAAAATCACGTTCTGTTGTTCCAATGGAATACATTTGTAGGAAAACGTTGTCTCGATGCAAAAGCAATTTGAAGGCAACTTTGATATGTTCATATCAAAATCGAGGCCGGAAATTTGAACTGCATTCATGTTGCTTCTACATCGAGCCACCATATTTTCCATCTAAATGCTACATGAAAGCGACGTAGCTTATCGGTGGCAATGCTGTACGGCAACGTTTCTCTCTTAAGCCACCCGTGAAAAAATCGTTCAGGTCTGATTATGCGTATTCAGGCCCAATCATGGACATTTTTCGGCAAAATTATTCGTGTTCAATACTGAGTGAGCCTGATTACATCTGGTCGTTCATTTTTTAACTTTGTCATCACTTTAAAGGCTTCAATTTTGTAACCACGTAGGAACCAGTGATCAAGCCTCACCACCAGCGATCATGCCTAACAAACTATTCTCGCTCGTGATCATGCAAAATCTCACCAACCGAGGAATATTCATACAAAATGACTGTGTGTTGATTTTTCTATCACGAATACACATGCTTGATCATGCTAAATCAACCCCGAACGCAGGTGCGTACGCCTGATCACGCATGATCATGCCTGAAAACTGGAAACTAGGAAATGGGAGCTGCATAAGCACTGAAAAGAAACTTATAGATTTTGTATGAATTTCTAATGTATAATGGAGCATAATCAAGCATGATTGGGCATGATCAGTCATCATCACGTGGGTACAAAATTGAGACTTGATCACGCCTGATCAGGCTTCAGTCATCATCCCTGATCAGGCTTGAACAAGGCGTGGACAATTTTTTCACGAGCATGGTATGCTTATCCGGTTCTCACGCGAAATATACACATAATCTCAATTGGATCATTCAAAATAACATTATTTGACAACAAAATATCAAAACATTGCGCACATAGCTTGGATAAATTCCTATTCATCAATTATTGTTGAAACCTTTCTTATTCTATCTCAAGATAACAACATGTGTTTCAAAAATGTATTGATTAGTTTTATTACGTGCGAAATTGCACAAAAAATTATCATTGTGAAAGGGTATATAAAAACGATGATGATTCAATTCTGTCATTGCATACTCGTTGCAATTATTAAGATATAAATGTTTTTACTTATCTACAAATAATCTTCACCTCGAGATATATATATATATATATTTTCTTGTCAAGTAGGAGATACAATGTATCAGTTGATATTTGCTCTCAGTGTTGAATCATGCTGCATTGATGTTTGGAAAATATTATGATTTTTCATATTCTTATCAAATCTCGTGGCGAAGATGTAATATCACGTGCTAAATTAATCCATTCTGTCCTGAAAAATGCAGATGTACATACCGGGTGTTTCAGAATTTATTCTTCGGATTTCTGTGGCATGTTTTATAGCCGAAATGGAAAAATCTGGTGGAAAAATTTGAACCCAAACTCAATTTTTGAGATATCAGGATTTTTAGATTTCTTTTTTAATCCAAATCACTTGAGAGCACAGTGTTCAGATACTTTAGTTTGAGCCCATTTGCCAAGTTGGAAAACAGCACATCTTTGGAAATAATCGAACTACCCAAGTGACGCAAGAAATTCTAAGAATGTCTCAGACCATTTTCAGAATGTACGAACACATTCTTAGAACTTCTGGTGTTACTTGGGTATCCTGAAATTATTTGTTTTGGAACTGTAATGATTCAAAGTTGCTGAATTCTGATTGAGTAGAGCTGAGAAAATTCAAATTGAAAAATGTTGGGCTACTTTGATTCTTTTTTAGAGATCCGCCATTTTCCAACTTGGCGAATGGTTCCAAGCTAATGATGCACGATATTTCATAAAAACTTTCTCGAATTCATACTGAATTTTACAAAATATTGAGAAGAAATTCATACAAATTGGATATAAAATATTGATATTGTAAAATATCGTGGCATCATCATGCCAAACTCAAGTACCAGGTGTATAAGTATGAAACCGAGATTTTTGTACGGGAAAAACACGTTTATTGTAATGACATGATACAAAGTAACTTATTCGAAGTATTGTCCGTCGCTATCTATACATTTTTTCCAGCTTTCTGGCAATTTGTGGATTCCGCGCCAAAAGAACTGTTGCTCTTTTGAGGCAAACCAGTCATCGAGCCATTTTCGTACATCTTCGTAAGAATTAACGCGCTGCTCGGCAAGTGCGTGTCCCATCGATGCAAACAAGTAGTAATCGGATGGGGCTAGGTCCGGTGGGTGAGGCGCGTGCTGAAGAATCTCCCAACGGAACGACTCTATCGTTTCCTGGACCTGTTTTGCTTTGTGTGCTGGTGCATCGTCATGCAGCAAAATCACCTTATGTTATCTTTGTTGATATTCTGGTCGTTTTTCACGCAAAACTCGATCCAAATCGATTATTTGTTGTGGGTAGCGTTGAGTATTGACAGTTTCCCCAGGTTCCAGCAGCTCGTAATAGATTACGCCCTTCTGATCCCATCAAACACACAGCATTGTCTTTCGTCCGTAGCGGTTTGGTCTTGCCGTCGATGTTGATGGTTCACCCGGAGTAACCCATGACTTTTTGCGCTCAGGGTTCTCGCAATATATCCACTTTTCATCGCCAGTCACAATTCGATGGAGAAATGACTTTCTTTGGAACCTGGCGAGCAGCATTTCGCATGATGTTTTGCGGTTTTCCTGCTGTCTTTCGTTGAGTTCATGTGGAACTCATTTCCCCACCTTTTGTATCTTTCCCATGGCTTTCAACAGAAGGGAGATGGCTTCTCGGGTCCCCTTTAACTGTTCCGCCAGTTGTTGTTGTGTTTGAGCGTCGTCTTCATCCAACAAGGCTTACAGGTCAGCGTCTTTAAACTTTTTCGGTGGTCTTCCACGTTCTTCGTTCCTGACGTCAAAATCGCCACTTTTGAACCGTTTCAACCACTCGAAACACTGTGTTTCACCGAGAGCATGCTCACCAAACGCCTCCACGAGCATTCGATGCGATTCGGCTGCGGTTTTCTTTAGATGAAAACAGAAAAGTAGTGCTGTCCGCAAATCGTAATTTGTTGGCACAAAACTCGACATGTTTATCTCTAATAAACTAATGCTACTGAATGAAACTCGTGTTATTGTGAGTTGGAAATCTTTGTCGGCTATCAATACAATAACAAGACACGGCTGACGTGATGTGTCGGTAATTGCATCGACATCTAGCGCCACCTATGGACAAATGCCGGTTTCATACTTACACACCTGGTATGTGGAACACAATGCGTTTGGATGGATTCTGTCCAAACTATCTCTGGTAAATTCAGTTCGATCGGAATTGAACCAAGAATAACCGTTGAATTGTGTTTAGACTCCGGTGAATTTTCGATTTTGATAAATTTGTGGTTGGTTTTTTGAAAATTTTCGACCAAAAATCAACCAAAACTGACTTTCTTTCGATATGGGTGAAAGTTATTTTCCGGTCGATGTTTGGTCAACACTTGATTTTTTGGTGAAAACTAACCAGTGGAAAATGTTTACTTTCAAATAATTTCTTTAATATAACTGTCTGAAAAAAGCATTCAATAACTATTGCTTTTTGTTAGAACATGGTAAAAATCGTGAAACACCTATTTTTCGAGCCAATTTTGATTGAAAAAGAACTACAAGATGACCACAAAAATCGCTCATAAATGTTGTAAAAATATTCGATATATATTTTATACGTATGAGATCGTGTGATAGGTTGTGTACATATTCATGAAATACGTATAGTAAAATAATTGAACGACCATCAAATAGATACCAAACATTACGAATACAGTATGAACTTGCTAAGTATATTCAAAGAGGCTTCGGAAGAATAATTCATGAATATCGGTTTGTATTTCAAAGATATGGATTTTCCAATATTCCGTGAACATGTTCGGAAGTTCGATATGAGTGAGCGGTACTCAATATCAATTTTCCGATTTCTTGAATCATATATAAGTATATACAGGGTGACCCGAGTCGGGTAGATTATATTTGAAGGGCACATCCTGCATATGAAGAAAATTGTTTTGAGACTTTGTTTTTGAAATATGCGCATTTTTAGGTTCTTTTTCGAATCCAAAATCACTCAAAAGCGTTGTGTGCTATATATTTGAACCTTGATACAATATACCAAGTTGGAACACGGCGGATCTCTGGGGAAAAAAATTGAACTACCCTGTGACTTCTCCATTCGAAGTTATAGCGATTTGCAATTTTTCAGCTTTCAGGCAATGATAAATCAGCAACGTTGAATTATTATAGCTCTAGAACAAAAGATGACATAATAGTTCAATTTTTTCCCAGAGCTTCACCGTGTTCCAACTCTGCAAATGGTGTCAAGTTCAAGTATGTAGCATACGACGCTCTTCAGCGATTTGAATTTGAAAAAAAATCTAAGGATGCTTATATCTCAAGAACGAAGCCTCAAAAAAATTTTTTTGTATGGGAAATTCTTGCACTTTGGCAGCAGAATATGCCCTTAAGATATAATCTATTCGACTCGGGTTACCCTGTATATCAAAGTATATTTTTCCAAGTTCTTGAAGACACTAATCATGACAATGAATTGAAACATTGTATAACAACTCTTCTAGCCTCTCCAAGATTTTATCTCTGCAGATACTCGGTTATTATCGTTAATCCACATTATCGAGATAAGAATCTTTCTTATGACGAACATTGCACGGTTGAAATTTCAACTAATCATTTCAACAGGAAAAATGCACATGGCCTTTGAAAAAATGGGATAGTTTTCATTATCGCATGGCTGATAACAAAACAACTGGAATGAAACAATTGTAGATTAAGAAGTTTTTCCGTCAGAGACGGGATTGGAATTCTGTCGTGTTATCAAGAACTTGAACTTGAGATAGGAAAAACGTTTCGAACTTTGTAACTTTGTATATTTCATTTATAATTTCATGTGTCATTTCGGGAATAATCTACGAATTTGATCATCCAATCATTGCGTTGGTTCGCTGGGAAGTTGAGACCTGTAGATATTTTTGTGGATAACTTATTATCGTACTGAACAAAGCTCCTTTCCAGAGTGTTCGCTAAATAGTGTGGTTTAAATTAGCTGCGTCTTCAGATATATTTTCAACAAAAAACTTTTATCTAGTTCATACTCAAAATAGGCTACTTTTAGCTTTGACTCTTCGACTCAGTCGTGGAATAATCTGAATGCGAGACAACCAAAGATAAATATTTATGTGACAGTAACGATTTCGAATGACTACTATGAAGGAAGTTTATCTTCATTGAAAACTTCACATTAGTAATTATTAAAAACTACACTGCGACAAATTGATGCCAGCAACTTCAGGATACTTTTGAGTTCTAACTAAACGGCCATGAAGCTCTAAAAAAACGGGCAAAACTTTGCTACATACTCTACCAACAGCTAAGCGATAAATAAAATTCTTTAATCTGTAATGATGGAGCATATTGCCAAGGTTTGGCTTTGAATATGAAATGGAACTGCAAAGTAATATCTAAACATGAGAGAGAACAATTTGTGGAAATTATTGACATTCGTAGGTTATTATGTTTATAATTCTTTGCATAATTTTCTGGAATCTTTTCCAGATTCAACCAAATATTCAAAGTCTAATCTTGACAATGTGTTCCATCACTGCATATTAACGGGGTACTAGCGATGGTACTAAACCTCTCTTTCTATCGTATAGGCGTGTCCTTCTCTATCCAACGTGCTCTGTTGGTAAGCGCTAGTAACCCCTTAAAAATCCTAATGTAATGCTTAGTTGTTGGAAAAGTATGTAGCAAAATTTTACCTATTTTTCTAGAGCTCCATGGGCCTTGATGTAGGTTCAATTTTATGAAAACAAAAAAGCCATCATGGGCAAACATATTACAATAACCTAATAAAGTACTATCGCGAGAGTAAAACCGGCTCCATGGCTGAACGGTTAACGCACTAACTTTCAGACATGGATGTCCGGCAGACTGGGGGGTTCGAATCCCTGACTAATCAATCCACCTTTCACCCCAACGGCAATGCCGCAAAAGGGGAAAATGGCGGTTGGTGCGTCAACCAAAGTTCATCCCGAAAGCGGCTACCACCGTAATAGGGGAACGACGGTTGATAAGTCAGGGAATCTTACCCCTGCCGCGTAGGTTAGATCAGAAGTACGCTTCCCCCGGTCCAATTGGCCTTGGCAGCGTAAAAAGACCGGGTTAACAAAGACTGAATAAAAAAAAAATCGTGAGAGTAAACTTCAATAAATTGAAGCTACATTCATTTAGATTTCAAGAGTATCCTGAACTTGCTGACTATAATTGGACTTTTTACGATAAAACTTTCCTCGGTGTATACAAAATACCATTGATTCTTTTATAAACAATCTACTATAGCAGATTTCAATCAGGGCCATCTGAAAAGTCTAATTCTAATCTCATTTCAACCTGAACGAGAACAAACGAAATTCTGAAAGTGAATTTATTTAGAAATATATCTTTCCATTGATTCAATGAACATGTTCGATACGTTCGAATATCAAAAAAATTTCGAGTTTCATAATAATACAATAGCTTGTTATTCAACTATCACCATACTTTATGCATCAACTTCTTACTTTGAGAAACAGATAATAAGTTATAATGAATCAATCGATGAACAAAAGTTAATGAGAATGTTCTTGTTTGCTTGCAGATTCATTGAGACGTCAATCTCAGAAGACTAAAAGACGAAGAAGAGGGAAACAAGTGCGTGAAGGAACAACAAGGCCCGACAAAAAGTTACAATACGTAGGTGTTTGCCCGTCGCCAGCCGTGATCAGGGAAATACCACCTATTACATTCGTCCTTCTCACAATCCGCACGCACACGAAGAACCTGTTTATCTTTCTCACTTGAATGTTGCAAATCTGATATTATTTCTTGTATCATAAACACACATTGCAAGACACGTGGAAAGATAAACGAGGAAATCGATTTGTTTTTGGACCAACCAATTTGTTTGGTGTTTCGCAGACGAGTTCTCAAAGTCGCACATTTCTCTCCAGTTCTCGTTCTTCTGTCATCTCGCAATTTGTCTCGCCGTGCTGCGAGCTACAAGAAAAGACGTCGTGGCGTGGTATATATCAATCTCCGAGCACCATGGCTTTGAAAAAACTTGAGGTGAGTTGTTTTCTACGGATCTGATACATGAATACATCTCCGGTGAGAATCATTTGAACACTATTCCCTCCATTTTATCCTCTGCTTCCTCCCTCCCTCTCCGTAGATCCTCCCTTTATATCCTCCAGTGTTCAGAGGATTTATACGATATTTTCGTGCTGATGAAAATAAATATGGGGCGCAAGTTATAGGAAGATTCGATGATTACAGTCTTTATCGATGATTCACACGTTTGAAATACTTATTTTAGGATATAATATGTTGGAAAACTAGCGAGGTTAGATGTGATCATGTAATATCCATTCTATATTCGGGAAACTATTTGTGGTGGATATTTGGAACAATTTATAACTCACAGACAACCATCAGCAACATTTTCAATTTCCCTTGGTATTATGGTCCATTGGAAAACTATGTGTCATTTTCGATTGGTTGCTCACTTGTTTCGGCTAGAATAAATTTCAGCCATATTCAGAATGTATGGGAAATTGTTCAAAAATTCAACACAACATTGATACTTCAAATCTAGGATACAAGCTAATACAATCGAAGGATATACAGATAATTACATGACAACGAGGCATTGATTTTTACCGAGCAGAAAAATTTTATGGCCAGCCTCATGTTCAATATGGACCCGATCGGGCAGTGATAAGGCTCATCTTCTTTTGGCACACCTGATCTGGTCCTGGTGAGGCCACGATTGAGTACACCTGATTAGGTTACATCGGGCTTTGATACACGGAGAGAAATTTGTAGTTAAATTTACTATGTTATTATTGTTTCTGAGGAACAGACTGAATTCTGTTGGGTTTTACTATGAAGGGCATATTTTTACTATGGTACAACAATAGAATGCTGATCATATTTACTATGTTTTATGGGGGAACTCGTCATAGTTCAGTCTGTTCCTCGGGAACAATAATAACTCAGTAAATTTAACAACAAATTTCTCTCCGTGTACAACGGTGCGTTGTTACATTCCATATCAGGGCCTGATTTGAAATAAGGCTTTGCAGATCTGGTCTTGACCGAACACCCCATATGAATTTCTGCTCGGGTTCATCTTTCATACACATTTCTTATGTGATCTAACTAAAATTCCAGTAGATTCATGTTTATATCGAAATTTAGTTGATTCCCACAAGGTTTAGTTAATCCAAACAAATCCAAACATAAAATTTTCTCAGTGTAAATGTTAAACCAGTCATCACACGCAGGGGACTCGTGAGATATTACACTGTTGAAAATAATACAAAATCTTGTATCAGAAATGATATGAAATTGTGTGGCAAAACAAATCCTAAATTTTGTAACACTGATAAGTGAAATCTTCGTATCAGTGTTATGAAATTTTGTACTGATTTTTCCAACAGTGTACATCACCTAACCTCTCGTGAATTTTTATCTCTCAATTGGCGTGAAACAGAATCAAAACTGCTTGATTTTTGGATCTCCAACTTCACGGTGAAATAATATCTTCGAGATCATTGAACTCTATATCATACTGGAAAGCGCACTTCTCAAAAATGGCCGATGGGCTTAGTGCAAGAGAGAAGGTTGCTTTGAGTGGGAAGCTTTCTCTTTTGTTTATATTAATGAACTATAGTCGCATCTATTCTTGAAAAGAGATAGCATCCCACTCGAAATTCAAAATCTCACCGGACTATACTATAGAAAACATGAGAAGTGCGCCTTCCAGTATGATATAGAGTTCAATGTTCGAGATTTATGTTCTCCGATGCTGTGATGTTTTTTCACGCAGTCGAGATAAAAAATCATCTAATCGCGAGATGATATATCATGAGGGTTGGGTGATGTAATGTCTCGCTAGTTCTCTGCGTGTACATGGATTCATCATCTACAAATAATAGCAAACACTCGCTCTACACGAGAGGAAAAATTGTCAATGCTGAAAAGAAAAAACGGAAGACTCGAGGAGGGAAGAACGAGAGATCAGTGTCGATTAACTGGAGTTCACTTGCTGGTACACGTACTCACCGTGACATATTGATTAAACTTATCAACCAAACTTCACTTGTTAGAGTACACAAGAATCAACATTAATCCAATGTTCCCAAATTCCCTCGCAACTATTATTGGGGATTTTTTAATATCTCAAAAATTTTAGGGATCTTCAATGTAAAGTATCAGAAATGTGAGCATTCGAAATTCAATATCGAATTTTCCTATATTCTCCTCATATTTATTGTTAATTATTGAATATTAATAACTGTTTCTCCGAGTTAGAAAACCATTTGGTCAATATATCAAAAGAGATATTGAGTATACCGTCCTCATTTCACAACAATGATTGAATTAAAATGTAAACTTATGCCCATAAACATCTCCAACACATGAGATTCTTCTTTGTCCTATTTCAGAATTGAATGAGAATAAATGATTTATAGTTCCACAAAGGCACAGTTCTCATTTCGAATCAAATGGATTTTACAATGCACATCGTTGTGTATTTATTTATGTTATATCTGCATTTTTTCCAGAAATTTATGATTTAATTTCATGTGACACGTGTTTTATCGATTCGGTTTTTTTTCTTTCGTTTGATGAATGAGACGAAACATCGATCACTTTGGCCCACTTTCAGATTGATAAAATAATGCAACTCAAGAAAATAGACTGTACAAAAATTTGATGAACGATTTATTTCTTAGAACAATATCGAATACAATTGAAATCGATGCACCGTGATACAATTGTAATGACACAGAAGTAATTTAATTACCATAACCCAGTCCGGTTACGAAATGATGCTGGTGTTATTACTACTGCATCCATTACTAACTACTTTGCCGCAGTTCTAATTTGGCACGTCCCTGCATCGTGAGTTCATAATGACATCTCCTTTTCTCTTCCCATTCTTCACCTTAACCTACGGTATTGAATATACATGTACTTTGGTATGACGTTCCGTCGACCCTACGTTGCGTTTCCCTCGAGCTTAAACCTGAGCTCCAACGATACAGCTTTGGATTTGGTATTTATTAAAATTTCGATTCAACATGGGTGGTGAATTTATGTTATGAATCAAATTATCCGTTTAATTATTTGAGAAATAGCATCCCTTCACATGAATAATGAACGATAGAAAGGAATTGTAATAATCAAGGATTGTCTCCCCATTAAAGCATTGAAATTCACTTTTTTGAAATCCACAAGCTCCCTTTAGATCAATTACAAAGAAATTCCGTATTTTTTGAGAGGTTTTTGAGTACCCTAGTTTGGAAATGTCAAATTTCGATAGTTCGATGAAAAGCAAATTCAGAACTTTTGGCATTTACACTGTGAAAATAAGTGGTGTCAGATTTTATAGGAGTCCACCCCAAAATCGATGTGAAAATAACATCAAACGGTGTAGGAATGACACTTTAAACGGAGAAAAAAGAATCAGTTATGACACCAAAATCTGATTTTACTGAGTAATTTTTGCTGGAGCAGCAAATTCTTTGCTATTGCAGCAATTTTGTCAACTACGACAGGGATTTCCTAACAGTGACAGCAAATAATATTTGCTCCTCCAGCAAAGTTTGTTTGCTATTGTATATATAATACTAAAAATTTCGCTATTACAACAACAAATTTGCTACTTTAGTTAATCACGTTGTTCTCTCAGCAATCCAGTTAGCTATAACAACGAAGCTTTAGCTAGGTCATTGAAAAAATTTGCTTTTCTATATATCATACCTCGGTTCGCCGGGACAGAAAATTTGTTTACTCCGTGTACGGTGTGAGAATGACATCATGTGATGTTTAAATAACACTATTTGGTGTGAACTTTTTCCAACACCGCCAATTTTTAATAGTGTAGGTTGTTTAATTTGAATAATGTGAAAACGGTAATGAATAATAATAAAAATAAGAAACCACTGAAAATAATAATTCATTGAAAAGTGATAACGTGTGTTGTGAAGGAGGACATTATTTTTAAATATCTCCACATATTTCCCTATTCCTTTTCGCGTAGTGGATATTTTAATCTATAATAACACAAATCGATTACCCAACTTGAATCCAACGTCAGGGCAGATTTATTCGATGTTTGAAATTCTAACCCATTCAACTATTCAAAATCAACCATTTGGGGAGAAGATTCTTGTCGATATGAAGCTCGAGAATTGAATTGTTCGCGTTCATAGAAATCGATACATCGTGTGAATTCGCCATGGTTGGATACAGCGCTTAACGCTCTTTTTTTCTGTTTTTCACGATATGGAAGGAGAACGTTCTACACGTAATGCCAAAGCGTAAGAAATCCTCACGAAATACTCAACGATGTGTACTTCCAAGGAAGTATTTTGAAAAACGAATCGACAAAGAGAAACGCGATAGGCCTGAAAATTGAAAAATAATTTTTCTTTGGAATCTCAATCATCGACTCTAAGCGGACCTAGAATATTCATTGGAAGACATGAAAAAATGACATTTTTAATCTTTCATGTGAGATTTATTGCAATATTGAAGCATTTTTGGTGAATCTCATATAGGAGATTTGACTCACATCTTATTAATAATGCTAGTACAGTTCCTAAGACGATTACATTTGAATCCAGAATCAATTACATATTCCAATTAATTAAAACAAGGAAATAATCTGTGTTTCTATATTGACCAGAATATGTGTTTAATTTAGGTTCTGAAGTGGTATCTTCAAATTTAGACACACTTACAGTTGTATTTGTTGTCAATCCCAAAACCTAACTCTTGAACAAAATTCGAGAGAATTCAATCAACTCTGTTCGAATATTTCACGTAAGAATGGTTCATTAAAATCGAAATATCTCTTCGTTACGTACAGAGAACCGTGTCAATTACGTCAAAGAATTTGCTCAATAGCTAGTGCTGGTATCCCTTTGAAACTTGGAATATAATCTTCACTTATAACTTCTCCAGATAATATCTAATCCTCAATAATTGAGCAATTTTTATCAAAGGTTCGAATTATATTTCCGAAGAAATTCTATTGACGCATTGGAACATCAATTTGATATACACGTGAATATCAGGTCATATCATATTCGACTTGATCACGAAATATTCCTAATCTTCGATACGTGTTAATATAGCTGGGAGTGACAGATCATGCATTATTTGAAGTTTGAATTGTGCTACCGTAGTCGTGCATGACATCTCGTATGTCAGTGATGATATTGCTGGTTTGAATTAGATTTTGACCCATCGCAGAAGCTCTGGAAAATCTACAGAGAAGAGAATAATTTTGAAATAAATTTCCTTTCACCTCGAACTGATTTAAGTGGAACTTGAATATGGTTAATATCGATGATCAGAACAAAGGATTTTCGTTGAAATGAACTTCTGGTAACGTTGGATGCGGTATACAAGTTTCAGTTCAATCAGGGTTTACGAAATTCGACGTGTTTGGAAGGGTGCAGAAGTTTATATTGGGTAGGAAAATAGTTTCACGCTAAAGTTGGTCACTTTCATTTTCAGGCTTCCGGTACTTCCATGCCAAACGAAAAGACCAAGTTCATTAACATTTATGAAACAATATCTAATTCAAAGACAATAGGATCAGGGATAGTTTTTTAAATGACAATGAACTCAAGTTTTTCCGTGCATGTTTATTTGAACACAAAGGTGAATTCGTGTTTAAAATAAATCATCAATATTGGTAGAAGTCAACGGTCACACATTACGAGCATGTAAGCAAGTCATTTCATATGATCGTGTGCCAACCGTTCGTCGAAAATTCGCCTACAATATGCACGCCAGTCTTCTCCCTTCAATACACTGATTCATCTACAAAGGAACTTCATATAGATTTCAGTATCAGCGATGAATCGTATGTAGAGTGCGATAGCGCCACAACTATAATACTTACAAGTGGCACACGATCGTTACTCTTCTAACCACCCAATCGATATCGAACTCGGTATTTATTGTTCTAACGTGCGTTTCCGTGCTACTTTCTTTGTCCACTCTGAAGCATAGGTTTTTTTTTCCATTCTCGCGTTAAATCATCGTACTCAACCTCTGGAATCGTATCCCGTTCATATACAATATTTGCCAAATAAGGGCGTTATAAAACCGATTTTCATGGAATCACTTTCTCGTGGTCTGATTCCAATGCCACTTCTCTCTACACACCATTTTGGTACTGAAATTATTCCAGGAAATGAACGTACTTTCAGAATGACTGTGGTGAAGTTTACACCTCGTGCGATGTCATTGAATGCCGTGAATCGATGACGTACAAGACCGTACAAGAATGATGAGAAAAAAGAAGAAATCCAGTAAAATTATAATACTCACCGATGCGACGGTATTGATTTTCATTATGATAATAATACCGAATGATACATACCAATCATAATTTAATAAATTACCACGGCGATTAATAATTGGAGGTACAATATTTCCTCGGTGCATAAAAAGCGATTGGAATGCAGAAAAGTTTCGATATATTATATTGATAATGATAATAATAATAATATGGGAATACGGTCGTGATCAAACCGCATTCAAATCAGAGAAGAATTTATCTGATTATTGGAGATGGAAGAGAACTCCTTTCGTGGTGGTTGCAAAAAAAAACCTCTCAATGAATAACACTTCTCTACGACAATTCTCCTTTATTGTGATCGTTATAAAATGATAATATGAATTGGAATGTTTCCAAGTAGGGCAATGATCTGTGAGTTGTGTATAATTCGTAAATCCATAGAAGCGGATTATATATTGAAACTCTCGATTGTTGAACGTCAATACATATATGAATGTGAAATGTCCTGAAATTTTTTTAGAACGGAATAAGATGGTGTTGACTGAGAATATGGAATGAGGAACTCTTTCGACTTATCATTTCAGTATTTATTTATAACTTTTCTCCGAGGATGTACATTATAATTTTCGTGTATCACATGTGAAGGGAAAAAATACACGAATCAGAATATAATGTACAAAATAGCAATATTTTTTGCTGGCTCAGCGGAAAATATCCTGTTCTAATGAATCGTGTTATTCTCTCAGCAACCCAACATTTTTGGCAAGGCTAGTAAGAAACTTTGTTATTGTATACATACCACAGTTCGATTTTCCACGACAGCGAATTTCTGGATGAAGATTCTCAGCTTCAAATTTAGCCCTAAATATTTATACGTTTTTTGAACCCAGGGGCGTGATGCCAAGACTTAAAATTGTGCCATGATCGGCGTCAAGCTTGGTATGCCAAGTCATGTTAGCCTAGCCTCAGCTAAGAATTGATAGAGCCTTGCACTGTAAAAAGTCCGACTCAAAGTGGCTGCATCTTACTTGAAAACTTGGCTGAAATTTAGTCTTTTCCATTGTGTCGGCATTTGTTTCCGGTCCTTACTTTCAGCTGAAAGAGAGTTAGTCTTGGCTGCATCTTAGAATAAACTAATATTCAGGTTGAAAGTAAGTTTCACTTTTTACTATGTGGACACCAATGTTAGGAACCAAGTATATTTTGTCGTGTTTAATTTAATTCTCGCCAACCAAGCCAGGACCGATGTTTAGCCCGCCATAGGCAATCAAACCTTGATAGCGCCTTGAACACGAATGCTAGGATCAAGCATATTTTGCCGTGTTGGATCTACAATAGTTATATATGAAGGCTTGGATACTGAGTAGAGAACGTTATCGTAATCCCAAACATTGATCTAGCTTGGGAACATTGTTGACAACCACGCTACCCCCGGTGATGACCAGCATTGTTTCAAATATGAATATTCAGTTAAACTTGGACGCCAACAGAAAAACTATCCTACTCATTTAGCTCAAATTAGTATTGTATAACAATCATGGCACCAATGTCGATTACAAGCATAGAACCAATATTGAATTCTGATCCTGAACTAAACTTGGATGCCAAGCATCGAACATTGTTATCATCCTAAACATCAACCTATTTTGGTTGCAATTTGGGCAGCTAGACCCGGTGTTGACTAGCATTGGCTCAAGCTTAGTACATTTGTCAAAGCATATCTAGGAACTAAACTCCATTTTCATCAAAACATCTTCATTTATTCTTCCGAATAGAAATATACTCTTGAAAATTTCTCAAATTTGGATGCTTTTTTTAAACATATCTGTAAAAGAAGTGTTAAATTCTCGACTGAAATTTGATTCAATTGCAATCGCAATGTGAATGGATTTTTCAGTTATATGAATAGGGTCATTCTAAAATTACGTGCAGATAAATTTTCCTGTGTTTTTGAATGTTCCATTGTACCAACTATAGTATTTAAACATTGATAATATGGTGGCAAGTTTGAAACAAGTTATGAGGAATACTTCAATTCTCTAAAGAACCACAGAATAGTGTCAATAGTGTGGCCTAGTGTTGATTTATTACCAAATTTTTGGAATAACAGGGTGGTCCCTCGTTAACAGAGTAAGCTGATAATATTCCACGTATCTGGATCAATACAAAATTGAGTACAAAACGCTGTGATTATAAATTTCAACAATCACAAAATGAAATTTCATTGTAGTTTAATTATTTATATATTTATGAAATAATATATGGAACATGATTAACTTACATAGAAAACCACTTTGTTATAAGAAATAATTACTTTATTATTTTGAAAAAATAATGATGAATTGATACTGTTTTGAGACTTGATGTAGACTTGAATGAATTATTAAGTCCTTGTCTCCAATTTGTCAATTTATTATCAAAATATTGGAATACTAGTCGCTACAACAGAAGACCTGAACACAGGGACAAATTTATCTGCACTGAATTTCAAAATGACCCAATAACGTTTGCCTCCATCAAATGCAATCGAAAATCCGATCAGAAATTTCCGAAAGTGTACATTACAAACATTTTGTCCGCTTAAGCTTGTTCTTTACACATTGCTATTTCTCCAAGATTATGCACCTGGTGTGAAAGATTGATGGTGATAGATGAGAGAAACGATAAAAGGATGAAAAGCTTAACAGAGAACGCAAAAAAAACTCCTTGTCCTCTTACAAAAATTACCGAAATAAATGTGCTCCAGTTGTACCACCTCTGTGTGCGTCCATTCGTCTCCGTCCAAAGCAGTCATTCTTCGTTTCCTCATTCCAACCTCCGGGGCGTTTTCATCAGTTGCATCTATCCATCTGAGGTTTGGTCTTTCAAGTCGGTACTTTGCTTTGAGTTTATCGATCATCGCCAATTTTAGAGTTTGAAGACGCTTTTGCTCGAATAATACCGGGTACCCGTTTGTTTCATCCGATTGACTTCCTTGTTGAGCGTGAATCAGGACTTTCTCAGGTTTCTTTGACAGTTTATATCTTAAAATTCAATCCTTACAATTTTTAGAATAAATAATTGGTTCTGTACTATTGTGTTAATAACCTACTGAACAAAATGTTGCAGACTGTTAAAATCCTACCTTTGTAACGTTTCGAATTAAATCTTTTAAAATAATATCTCCAAAACATCGCAGGAATGTTTTATGTCCCATAAACTTCTCAGAGATGTTATTTTGAAACATTTCATTCGTAACATAGCAATGGTATAACATTAGCAGTATCTGGAACGTTCCAGAAACATTCCGCTACATTTTGTTCAGTGGGAACTGCCTTGTTCGGTGTAAGCATTCACAATATACTTGTTGTACAGGGCAATAAGCGATCCTTTATTTGAGGCTCCAATGTATCATAGGTGAGAAGTCGGTGAGTGAATGAAAGATGTGAATACAAGGTGGAAGGAGTGATAAGGCGGGAAAATTTCTGGGGGCATCAATCTGCACGGAACAGGATGATGTGGTTCACATTTGCATAGCTAAAAATGACCTAAAAGAGCTTTTTTCCAACTGTGGGAACAAAAATCATTGCTATAGTAGCTAAAATTCAGCTGTTGCAGTGATCTTTCACCTTTTTGGCGAAACCCACACAGGACACCTACGTCGCCTCTCCGTGGAATTCAGGGACAAAAAAGGGATCGGTGCAACGGATGTCGCCTCAACGTTGCTTCTCCATCGTACCACGTTATATCCACCGCTTCCTTTCTTTTCCCTCAATTCTACGGAGATCTCTAGTGAAAATGGAAGCGACAAGGAGGATTAAACGAAGCTTATGCTACAGCGTAACAGGAACGATAATGAAAAGTATACGGAGCTTGAATGAGAGGGATACAAAGAGTGTATGAAGCGAGAATTGAAACAAAGGAAGCGCATAAAATTTAAATAACTCAACTAAAAAAATTCAACCCCATAATAAGAACTGTACCCATGACTTTCACCATGGCAGTCGAGGTTCTTATCCACTGAGCCATGGATCGCCGGTGGTTATCGACCGCTTGGACATATTATTTGAAGGCAGAATAGATATAATTCGCATACGCCTGATATAACCTACTTCCACGCCACATGAAACGTGTGCGAAACGGGATCGAAAGTTTATGAAGCGTATATGAAATGTATGATTTCATCACTTTACAGCAAGAGGGTATTACACGCTTCAGGAGAAGGGAATTGAAACATTTTTTGCTTCGTATGCGCTTCCTTTGCATGTCTTATATGGGAAGGTACCTCCAGAACTATTGAATCAAAATCAGAAATCAAATAGCATGTTATCTTACATCAATTGAACCAAATAAAAATCCAAAAACAATCCCTAACGAAGCTTTTATATCGCCTGAAAAGAGATGTATAGTCAGTACAACGTACTTCATAAAATTATTTGAAAATACCAATGAAAAAATAACGAATACCCCCCCAGGAAAAACGTGATTTAAAAGAAATATCATATAATAAAATCTTTTATAATACGTTGAATTTCAAACATCAAAATCTAATCCAGAATAAGTGCTCCTCTGTTACATACATTTACACATTTCATGCTATTTTTCATTCACGCTAAATCTTTTACGCAGAATTTTTCCCGTTTCGTTCTCTGCCTCGGGTGACGCTCGAGAACTCTTGAGTTGATACAAGCGGTGGATCGTCGTATGTCACTTTCTAACCTCACTCTTTGAAAAAGAATTTTCCCAACTGTATGTATGAGAGGTACCACCCAAGCTGACGCGCTCTTCTTCGTATTTCTTTAAGAGGAATAATTTCGAATAGAAGGTTAAAAAAAGCGCTCGCTAAATTGAAAAACTTGAAGAAAATTACGAGTAGAAGAAATTGTTGGCGATAATCGTGTGATAGAAACGTTGAAGAGAGCCGAAATCAAATGCATGACACAAATCCAAGTTCACATTGTAAGAAAATATGAGGAGGATTTTTTCTGTTGTATGGACTCCGTTTCCCGTCCCCTGATCATAGGAGAATTCTTTTTTTTTGGTGATGAATACAAAAGAAAAAAGCAAGTCCATTGAATCATAGTAAAAAATTTCCCATCCGTGGAGGAATTTTACTGCCACAATTTTTTGAGGGGAATTTAAAAATTATTGTCTACGTTGCACTTTACAATTCATAAAACAATGCGACTTGAGGTTGAAAACGAGTTTGTTAAGAATTTTGTTTAGAGTTCGATATGGGTAACTTAATCGAATCCAAGAGACTCAATCTTTACTTATTTTTCTTAGTTTTCGTTTTTCAATGTCCAACCACACTGAAAAAAAAATTTATTCCAGTCAAATAAATATTTATTTGTCCTGTACCAAAGAAATATTTATTAGAATTAACAAAATATTCTTTGGAACCAAAATAATTTATTTGAATTAAATAGATGGTTTTAATCGTTTATTTGATTCCAATAAAGTATTTCGGTTCCAAAGAATATTTTGTTAATTCTAATGAATATTTCTTTGGTACAGGACAAATAAATATTTATTTGACTGGAATAAATTTTTTTTTCAGTGCAGGGATGTGCAGCCTCAATTACTTTTTGTACTTGATGTGCTTTTTTCTGTCAAGTACTTATATATTTCCATGAAATAAGTATTTTTAACGTGAAATTAGAAAGTAGTTGACTAGAAAAAGTACTTTAAGCACGAAAAGTAATTGAGGCTGCTCATCCCTGTGGCCAATTCTTTGAACAGACGGAAACTCAACGCATTGATTTCTATTCTGTTCTCTGAATGTTAACAGAAAGTTCTCTAATGCATCGATTTCGGAAATCTTCTAGGTATCTTTCTTATGAGGTCTGGGAGTCATCAGAAAGTTAACTTGAATTACATTCTGATAACTTCCAGATCTTATGAGAAAATCCTCTAAAAGATTCCCGAAAACGTCGCATTAGAGACTTTCTTGATATCACTTGGAGGAAATAATGAATGTTTGAAATGTTGAAGGGAAAAACGTTCACTGCTTTTCCTCCACGTAGAATTGAGGTGGATAATCGGTGGATAAACAGAACGATAGCCGGATGAAGAAGCCACGTAGAGACGACAGGAAAATGCCCGGCCTCAATTTTCCTGCCCACATTTGTAAGTCATCGTCTTATTTGTTGAGGAGCTTTGTAATGCTTGACTAGCCAAAAACTAGCAAGTGCCTCGTGAGGTTCTAGTGGGGTGCCTGCAAATGTCTAGTTTCTGGCTAATCAAGGATTGCAAAGCTGATCACTGACAGGAACATTTCTCCTTGGAATGCGAATAACTGACAACTGGTTGGCCGGGTAGAAGTGATTCGTCGCACTCCCCCGTTCTATTCAGGGCCTGAAAAGAACAGGGGAATGCCACGAATCATTTCTACCTGGGTGTCGCTTTTCGAAGTTTCAAAATTCAACTCTTAAGAGGTGAATTTGATGTCTCAAGAATCGTTTCAGGAATTCACAATCAATAGACACCAGAGCCAAACTGTTCTCACCACCATTTCAAGAGTCGATCTTAACAGAGTGTTTCCGCATGCACCGTATAACCTATTTCTGTCTGTGATTCACGTGATGTTGCCTGACTGTTTCCCTCCTCAATCAATACACAACGCCTTCATACTCTCTCAATCCGTAAGTCTTAGTTGATTTCAACGACTCCATCCGCACACTCGATTAAACTTCACCGAAAAAAAAGTCTGGCGATTGAACTCGCAGAAAAATTCTGTAACATCCCTGCAACACATCAATAAACACTCGATAACTTTTTTATAAAAAAAGTCGATTCTCTTCAGATCACCCATCACTACTTGTAGCATCTTTCAAACAGGGTTTGAACGCCTCGCATAACACTTTTCAATAAATTTTGGACCAGTTTCTATCTGAAATTGATCTAAAAGGTATCTCCAACATGCCTTGCATTTAAAACTTGTCTCCAAGACATTCAAAAAATATCCTTTGGACGAGTTTGAGACAAGAATTCGGAATTGAATAACACAAGACCATATTTGCCGTTCAGCAAATGAAAATTCATTCCATCGTACTTGACTCCTCAACGTGATAATTGCAACGTTTAAAAGAATTTCGTTAAATTCACTGAAACGCCATTTTATGCAACTTTGGATGATTTATTATGAATAAATCGTTTCCGCATACATTCTATATGTATTAAAATGAGATTGTTCTGAATATTTCCAGAATATTTGTTCACAAAAGTTGTGATGATATCCTACCATGTACTCTTGGAAAGCTTGTGTAAACATTATTATAAGATTAATTTTCATACACATTATATTATTGTGGAACACAGAGAACTAAATTGAGATAAATTCATTATCATATATTCAAGAGAAGAGGAAACAAGGCAATATACACGAAAAAAAACGAAAAGAAATTTCAAAAATATCCTATAAAATACGGACTAATGTAAATTGAATAAAATTTGGTCCAATAATTTCATGAGAACAATCCTTTTAATTTTCAACGACACAGCATTTTTCTAGCGAATACAAAGACTGATCAATTTTTCTCAAATATTCATGTAACATAAAACGAATCGATGCATCATCCTAGTTGGTTTTTCATCCGCTTTTATTTTAGCCATAGAGAGTGTCGGATTTAGAAATGGTTTCCCTTGTTCGATTGACATGTAATGAAAAATCAACAGAGGGTTGAAATCCTTGATTTATTCTCTGCCACAATTAATGAATGATTTATTCATTCATTTGATCATATAATCAACATTTGTTGCATTCTAATGTACAAAATTCAGCGTGTTAATTTGACTTTTTCCCACTTTTCATGAGTGAAAGGGCACATCAGGCGGCTAAATCCTCAATTCTATTCATCACGTATGTAACGTTGCTGTGATTTTGAGAGATCATAGTCTCATTTACATTCAAAATCAGTTATAAAATATTTTATTCCGATTCATTGTTGCACATAATGAAAGGAATCTAGGGATTCAATTGGAACAATCATCATCATTCGGAGACTCAAAACTGCGACCTATTTCCAGGGAATAGAAATATTCCACAAAAAAAGAAAGGACGAAAAATATGTATCACGTCGGATAGAATACTTGAGTTCAACTTTCAAAAAATATTAATTTTCAACGATGGAAGTGCTCAAAAATTATTTTTTATATACGTATATATTAAAATAATTTGTCTGGATTTGTCAGCAATACAATGATATAATCCACTTCGGTTATTCAAAGATTTCTTGAATTTGAACTCAATAAAAACTTGATATCAATTTTATATGAAGTCCGGATTTATTATCTCACAAATAATTGTGCATTTCACATCTATCGAATAGTTAAAAACAATAAACACATGTTATATCGTTCCTACTTGGAAACCATTGAGTTATTATTCAAACAAGACGTAAGGTATGATATTCAAAATGATACGATATTCTAGCAAAATTCCGCGAGTTTTATTGCTTATTTTAATGAGCATTATTCCCTAGCTTTGATTTGTTAATGATCCTCATATCGTTGCAATGCTTTGTCGAGTTTCTTCAAGCCATGAAATGAGCAGTAGAATGAAAATCTCGAAAAGAAAAATAGGTTAGAGAGAAATTATAATGACCCTGTTGTTCGGCATACTTTGGGTTAAGTACAAACAATACCAGTCTGAACTCTAAACAATTGTTACTGTCTTTTGGGATTCTGAATTGTGATAATGAATAAATCATCGAGATGAAAAAAATTCTCCTTTTCAATTCATAATTCGCCATTCGGTCGTATATAGAACATTCGGATTTTTTAATCGAAATGTTCATGATTGACATCGAAGTTCTATATTTTCTCCCCAATATTTGTTGAAGTAATATCACGTATGAGAGTCAAGAAATATGTGAAGATACTATCCGCAGGGATCCTCACTATTGTTCACGAAGGATAGCAATTACTAGAATTATTCTTTTCTACTGTAAATTAGTTTCATGAGGTCACCAAACTATTTGTTTGAAAGGAACATCGCAATTCTTCTTCCAAAGATCTAAAATTCAACATATGATACTCTCCCAGTGACCACCGTTTGATATGTAACTCAGTCTACAACTCTTATCCAAAATGATTATGCCGTTAATTTTCAATTTGGAACAAACCTTTGTGAAAAATACTCTTCGCATTAGATCTTTGAGACAATGATGGTTTCGTAAAATTGAGATTTCATCTTTTGGAGAAGGAGAAATCTCCCTCAATCTTTTCAATTTATCTCCTGGCAACGAGGCAATGCTTTTTGTGCATGAAATACCAATGGCTGTTTCTGGTTCTTTCTCATCAACACATCGGTCGAATACAAGATTCATCGTGAAAATCATTTCGAATCATCATGACTACGAGAGGAATGATTAGGGATCAAGCAGAGAGCATCTAACATCCACAAAAATTACATAATTGTTGTTACGCAGAGGAGCGTGGAAAACAATATGAGACGAATGATTAGGATCTTAATCATTTTGTTTATACATTGGAAGTTACGTCAATTTTGCTCAATGGAGATTGAAATGTGTGTTGTTATCGATGGCATAATCATATATATTAAAAAAACACATAACAAGATGAATAAAATGTATAATTAGATTTTAGCCGAAGTCTGTACTCCATGCTATTCAAACGGTTAAATTTAAAGATTAAAGATAACTTACTCTACAAATTCTATTCAAAAATGTAAATATCATTATTCTCATGAAAATTTGATGGTAAATTTTGTATGGAATTTGTGAAGAACAGAAGAATGTTCTTAAATTTTTTTCAATCGACCCAATTTTTCTTACCATCCCAGCAAACGCGACTCCAAACATTTCGAAGGATCAATATAAATAACGACCCTTGATCAACATTGTAGAACCACTAACAAGTCACTGAAACCCCAGTAATCCTCACTTGTAGGGATATTCTCAATTTCAATGACAAATTTCTCGATTTGAATGATAACCAGTTCTTCAAGTTTAATAACAAAGGTGTGAATTTTAATCACATGTTATTCAATTTAATATCGATTTATGTAATTTCAAACCCAAGAACTTTTCCAAAGAGTATAAAATACGACAACAATGTTGGTTTCCTGAATGCAATTGAACATCCTCATAAATTTATTCATGTTTATTGAACAATAAAAATACCTTCCTGCCACAAAAATATTTTATTATCCAGCGTATAATAAATTCTAGAATATTGAAATGATGTATCATGTATGATTACTCAACCTTTCATATTTATCTGACTCTGGATCACTAAACAATTTACAGAGAAACGATCCTTCTTTACAGTTCTCAGAGAGTCTTTTCAGAGAACGCTGATAAAAAAGATAATAAATAAATAGATCTCACTTCAACAGATGGATTCTTTTATCTACTTCTTTTTAGGTTTATTTATACTTCACAAGGATGAAGCTGAAAAGACCAGCCCGTGATGCTGATGAACTTGCAATATAAGATTACTCATTCACTTTTGTCTCCTCACAACACACGAATACGAAGAGAAGTCAAATCCGAAGAAATACATAGAATGAGATAAGCAGAATTCTTCGTTGACACGAATTCTTGAGCGAGAAAATCTTCTTCTCTTCAAGCTTCAAGAATTTCGGTGAATCTTTTTGATCGTATGAAAGAAGAGTTGTTTATTTGATTATCGTACTCAGCTTCAAATGTATGAAACGAAGAATTTCAACTCTCTCTGAATGTATTTCAATGATGAGATTTTAATTTGTTGGAAATGATATTTCTTAATGTTGAATGCAGAAGATTTGAAAGTTTTGCAATGGGAAAAATTGGATAAGATTAGGAGTTTCCCTGTTTCGATTATAGAAGCAATAAACAATCGAAAAACATCCTCAGTGAAAATAATTCCAGGTTATAACTAAGGACTTCCCACAAACTACATTTTCATCTTCTTCCACATTCAGAATACTTACGAATATACAATTTCAATGAATGGTGGAAGGAATGATGCTTCGAAGAGACTCCACGTCAATAGACATGATGTGAATTTTGAGATGGAAGTCTAATTACCCAGTTACACATATAAAAAAATGTCTTCTGAAAATTCAGGAAATTTGACTGTCATTTTTTACAGAATTTGACTTTTTTCTGAATTACAAGAACCTTCAAATCAATTTCGGAGCATATTTTGAAAATTCAGTTCAGGAAAAAGTGGACCTACCTGTCTTCTTTACCAACATATTTCCTTATCCATTTTCAGATATCCAACATTGAAATTTTCCAGTCCCCGTATATTCGTTTGAATTGAAAATTTCTCGACGATGTAGCGTCTCATTCAATTTCGATTTTTCTCCATATGGTTATATCTAACGTTTCTTCCTCCTTTCATTCATTTCAAATTATATACAGATCGTCAACGGAAGGTAAGTGAATTTTTCAATTATTCTTGTCATATTTTTTTTTTGAAAGAATTCCTGCAAACCCCACTTAGCACGACCAACATTACTTCACATAAATGTATATATCTGCATTCGTGGCGATGTATTAATTGTGCAGCTCGAACGATGGCCGACCAACACGGCTTCAAGCCAATAACTCAATTGTGGCAGAGAGAGGCAGCGTCGATAGCAGATCCGGATTCCGAGTGTTTATACGAAGAAATCACTGGACTGTCTAGTTCTCAAGATACGGTTAGAGTTAGCCCGACGGAAGCCGAAGAGGCAATTGAAATCGCGATCGAGGGGAGACTCGATTTCAGTGCCCAGGTTGGCGATACTGCCTGGTGGGGTAGTGACCAACAACAACAACACGCGGTGATAGAAGAAACGAGGCACGGGAGAAGTCGAAGTGGCAGTGGTGCTAGTAGATCACTGCGAAGCAGATCGGCCGATCGGCCGATCAGATCAGACGCGACAGAATTTGAAAACGCCAGCAGGGTGGAGGAAGAGCAATATGTTGTACGTAGGAGTTACGCGGAGCCCATTACTGGCATCGTATTGCCGCCTCCTGCCAGCCTCAAGCTGACCAGGGGGCACGGAAGGACCAGCAACGTCGCTCGTTACCTGCAGCATCCATCGGCGTTCCTCAGTAACGCGAGTCTTGCCAGCCATTACCATCAGCATCAACATCAACATCAACACGGTTACCGGCATCATTGGCCCCGCAGCAACGGTAGGCAAACGACGGCGGGGACGACGACGACAGGGAATAGGCAACGCCATTCAAGACGAGGTACCTTCAGTAATGAGACGCAGGAAGAGGTACAGGAGGACGATGAAGCCACTCTGAGGGAGTTGCTCGTTAGGTACGTTTCAGTACTCCAGCGCGATTGAAAACAAAATATTTGAAATTCTTCTACACAAACAATATTACCCTCCCCAACTCGCTTATACAGAAACAGGCGAGGTATCATATACTTATTCATGCACACGCAACTACATACATCAGAGTCTCAAGACCCCGGTGTGTCGTGATTTATAGCACAAAGCGAGACAAGGATGACGTGTAGCTGCGTGTGTGTTCGGTCAGAGACAACATATAGATAAACACTTTGGATAGATCCAATCGGCTTCAACGACAGCCTTTCTTCCCTTTGATGAGGAAAAAAACAACAAACAACATATCAAACACCATAAGAATAGATTTGCACTCCTTCTAATTATCATGATCAATCTATGACGTCGCCACTGCAGCTTTCTGAAAATTATCTATCTGGTTGTCATCGAATGTACATCTTTGAATTCCTACCAAACTTTTTGACACTCGAGGAAATGTTTCCTGAATAATGGTATCAATCGAGTCTACTGGGATACGGTCTATATCTAGGATTACAAGACAGATATGAATTTACATGAAAAGCTCCTTCTTGCGGAGCAACTTTCAAGTTTGCCTTGGTATCATATGGATTATTTATGACTGGATGGGATAAAGAAAAAGAAAACGCAAAAAGAAAAAAAAGGGTAAATTCATGAGCGTTGCTCGAGGCTGTCAGCCGAGTATGTCGAGAATGTACGGTCGATATCGTGTTTTTCCTCTTTCTTTCTTTCTTGCATTTTTTTTCACCCCGTTTATTCAATCCAAAGATTTTCTTTCGGCGATAGTTTATTATTCCAAAATGCAAATCGAAATCTGACTTTATGAAACGAAAAATCACAACAACTGGAAGATTATAATTTCCCCTTTAAGGAAAATAAAATCAAAATGGTATTCAAAGGAGAGTGCTTTCGAGACATCCACCGGTTAATATTTCTTTTTATACTTGAAAATAGCGTACTCTATGTACATATAGTACCTCTTTCTATGAGAATGTTTTTCAACCTGATCGTAGCTTTGATCTTTCATTCTTAATCCAAAGAGAAATATCATTCATTCTACTATCATTGATCCTTTAGAGCATAATAATTCTATTCTATTATATTCTAGCAAAATAGTATAGAGAATTCTCCTCGATTCCAGCATTTTTTCAATCGAGTAGTCATTTTGGAATACAGATATCTGAGTGGCGATGTCATCTTACATTTTTGATTCCACATGAACGAGACTCATACAAAAAAGAAAAAGTTGAATCACGCGAAGTATAAAAATTGCAAGTATTCGTATCAAGTTTTTCTCGTTATAACAACTGGAATTGAAAATTTTTGCATGAGTCCGTTGTTCGATGTTGAAGGAAAGTGTTTAGAAACAAAAACAGAGTTTTTGTATTTAATTATCGGTACGATCGACAGTCACTACAACAGATCATGATATGCTAGATTTTCAATGTATCCAAGTATGCCGAGGCTTTATGCCATGCCATTAATCATTTATTACATCTTATGTTATATATACATGATGTGTGAATACATACGTAAATCACAATCAACACATTAAGAGCTCTATAGACCTGTTTTCTTGTACATACCTGAGAACATTCATCATTTTCTTTAGTTGGATTTTATTTAGCCATTAACAGTGACATTAAACACCTGCGACACATTCATTCGTTTTTGTATCGTTACTTGAATTCTTTGGCTGCGGCGCTCGCAGGCTTACCACTGATTGCTCGTTCATCCGACCATGTCCCTCGAAGTCCAGTACACAAATAAGTGGGCAAAAGATGTGAAAATTGGCCGTAAAGAGGATATAATGAAGCTTTCAACTTCTATCGATCTCACACTCTTTCTCTATAAATGGAAATTAAAGAGGTATCCATTCCACGCTTGAATTACATTCTTTTCTCTTACTGTCGTGCTTCCGTTGAATGTTTCAACGACTTCGTTTTCATTTAAGACCTCTCCGATACGTTTCTTATCCAGACTGCGTTGATTGTTCTTCCGGTCACAAAAGTTTTACTGGAATCTCCTATGAAACAGAGTAGTAATGAATGATTCATCCTTCTTATGAAATCGTGGAGAAAGTTTTTTTAGATTTTCGGTCTACCGTAAAACTTTTGCAACGATTTTGATTACTGGAAGAGGTCAGCAAAGTCTAGTTCAAAACCGAAGAGATGAATTTACATTTATCCTGTGAATGATATTTTCATCAGACTCTTCCGATCCGACAATAAAATTCTAGATCAAGAAAAACTGCTATCCAACGGTCAGACTTTGATTCGCATTTTTAACTGGTCTTTCAAAACGGAGCCCGTTGAAAAAAAAGGGTTCGGCGATCGATCTGTTAGAAAAATCCTGCGGAACTATTACCAACCGTACAACAGAGTAGAATACAGGTGCAGGAAAATTCTTTAGAAAGAATTATGAGATTTAAAATTCATATTTTTGCCAATGAAAATACGAAAGTACCTCAAGCTTTTACCGGACTTTTGTGCACAAGAAATAGAAAACGAGCTGTCACAATTGAATTCACAAGCACTTCTTATAAGTATTTATAGATACCACAGCTCCTTGCGTGAATATTCGAGAAATGTGATTAATTCGATTGACGATGCAAATAGATGTGGTAGCTGCATACAATGCATCAATCGATTTGTTCTGCGCAACTCTTCTACTACTCTTTTTGACAACTTCAAGAAAATTCCTCAACCAAACTAAAGCATGCATCCCAAAACCCTTGGAGAGGCTCCGGTGGCTATTAGGCGACGGGGAAAAGGAAGGCGTTGGCGAAGAAAAATTTAATTTCCGGTTAGAACATGAGCCGTTGATTGAACTATACAAAATTTTATTTCCCATCAATAATGACATCATTCGGATTTCTGACCATGATAAATTTGCAACAGCAACCAAACAATGTTTTCCGCTGATCGAGTATTCTTTCAATAAATCACTAGCAAGAATTCCATGTAAAGCCACGGATTTCTAGCCCAATTCTAAAGCACTTAAAAGTCAATCAAACAAACAGCACTCTCCCGCGTAGTGAGCCCTAATACACCAAATGTTAATTCTACCGAAACTTTATATTCCGAACGCAGATACAACGAAAGTTTATTATGCCGAATGTGTTTGATTGGAAGAAAATTCCAATTTCTCGTGAATTCTACGAAACTGAGCAATTTGGATGTTTTTGACAACAGAATGCACTTTCGATCCATCAACGTTGAAAATATGGAATTTTCGTGCCATGAGCATTCGATATAATCAACTTCAATGTATTGAAATTAGACCCTCGTTCCGCATCACGTTTCCCTGCTCAATAGGAAGGCTACAAAAAAATTGAGCCGAATAGAACAAGAATCTGGGATTCCGCTTGACACAATCTCAATATTGAGTCTAAATTGTCCTAACTCGTACCAGGTATTTGGAAATCGATATCTCCGATCATAAAAACAGATTAACCCTTTGGCGCGAAAAATCTCCCCCGCCATTTAATTTTGATATGGGAGAACCCCTGGTTGAAGAAACCCATTGAATCTCGCCTAATGTCATTGAAATTAGACAAAGGTCTGATGAAATAAAATTTGGTGAGAATCAATGAGTTCTCTGAACTAGGAAAAACTAGGGAAGTGCGGTTTCTTGTTGTTGCAGTGGCAAAGGGGCAAACACCTTGAGGCATGTAGAACGAACACACTCAATCCCTAATAACACAATGTCTCTGTGAGACGTTTTTAGAACGTCAAGAAAACCTTCTCTACGTTCTCTCAACTATCCATAAATGTCTCAATAGCACATTGTCCTGCCTGGGGTATAAGCAAATTTAAAATATTATATCAAATAAAAGGAAGGAATATCATCACTCTATGTGTACGGCAATGATCAGACTCTTTCCTTTGCCTGCGCTTTTCTGTCGCTTATCTCGCCACCAAAGCCCCTCTATCCTCTGCCTTCTGTACACGGAGAGAAAGGAATTCGCTGTGGCAGCGAAATCTACTTTTGCTGGGTTCCTTTTGCCAGAGCAGCAAATTTTTTGCTGTGACAGCAAACTATTTGCTGTTCCAGCAATCTTGTTAGCTGCGACAGCGAATTTTTAGCTGTGGCAGCAAAAAATGTTTGCTATCCCAGCGAAATTTGTTTGCTATTCTGTATATAATACTGAAAATTTGCTGGCGGAGCAAACATTTTTTGCTGCCACAGCTGAAAAATTGCTGTCGTAGCTAACACGATTGCTGTTGTAGCAAATTTTTAGCTAGGTCAGCAAAAAATGTTGCTATTCTATATATAGTACCTCGATTTGCTGCGTCAGCAAATTTTTTCTCTCCGTGTAGGAAAAACTGGAGCTAAAAGTAACAGAGGTAAGTTGTAACAAAGCTTCCAATTTTCATATTCTCCGACGGATAAGGTCTACTGTTCGTGAAATAATTCGTGTTTATTCGCTGAGAGTGTATTTTATAAAGCGCACACATGATCTGATAAGAATTACTACAGTGATAGACTGTGTTACAAACTCACTTCTGTTACAACCAGCCTCTGTCACCCCTACTCTTCCTGCTCAATTTCGCTGACCCTTAACGAAGCTTCAAGTATAATAATTTCAAAAAAATTGGAGAAGTTGATTGAAGCACAAATTTTATACATGCACCTGCACTCCCAACTACACGAGTTCCGTTGGATTTTTAGTATCTCTCAAAAATTGATGAAATCAAGCGGAAATCGGGTTCTGATTTGTACTTCTAGCGACATTCTCTTGAATTCCCGGGGTTTATTTGCTACACTTTCGCACCACTTCTTATAATACCAAAACATCTTCAGATTGTAACTAAAGTCTCATGACTGGATTCTTATTTGCACTTTCAGCTAGACTTTCAATGCACTATGACATGATTTCAACGAAGTTTTGAGGTCTTTCGATAATTCCAAAAAATAATCTGCAAAATCTCCTCTAATTTTACAATTCAATATATCCCGTACAAAACCGCCACCGGATAAAATAGGCTAAAAATTGACTAAATACAATTCTATCCGCTTTGATGTGTCTTTTGTCCTCTTTTTGTTCGAATCTATCCAACATTTCTAACAGAGCTGCTACAATAAATGATCTGGCAATCATGGAACAGTGGCTCGATGCAAGAGCAACGTGCGAAGGCAACGCAGAAAAATTCAGTGTCAATTTCTTCATCGAGCTACAATTCCTCCGATTCATCTCATGCACGGATTTTTCTCTCAATTTCTACGTGCAGCCGCACAAGCGTGGCCAAGGAGGTACCTAAGGGTACACAGACATCCTCAATTATTGGGAGTATATATTTTTTTTTCTTTCCAGCACCAGTAAATATCCATACTCATTTATACAGTTCATATATAAGGCACCCCTATCACAGAGCGACTGGCCACGCCTATGTGCAGGTCAAGTACCCCATCGATGGTGGTGCTTTACGGTACCTAACTACTTGGTTGTGTTAGAAATCGTATTCTCTTCCTAAAAAATCCTTAACTGCGTCCTCAAATCTTTACACTTGTGTACCCTGTTACAAAAATCCAGCTCAGATTGCGCGTGGAATTCAGATCCGAAATTTAACTGCGTTGTTAGCTAAGAATCCACCTGGAATCAAGAACCCCAACTGGATTCCATGTGGGATTTCCAATTCCAACTTAAGTCCCACGTTGGAGTTGAAATTCTAGCTGGAATTCCACCTGGAAATAGGAATCCCAGTTGGAAGCGCAGACAAATTTCGTGAGCTGGAATCCACGTCGAATCCCAGCTGGATTCTCATATGATAGGGTATATAAGCGTTCTCTAAAATAAAAAATACATTGTTACCAGATGTACGCTAGTTCTGCAACGTACTTTTGATCATTCAAAATGATTCTCCCGTCAAACTGGAACTTAGTAGATTGCTTTCCACACGTACTGTCAGTTGGACAGATCAAGTTAAATGCATTCAAAAGATTCGAACCCTCGCCCACATAACACCCTACTTCAAAACGTCTCCAGAATGTGATCAGAATGCCCTTGGAATATGACATGTTGCTTCACTATATTAATGATATTATCAATAATAATATCCAGCAAGATCGATGTATCGATAATGCAGCAGAGGTTCCACAGAGGTCCAGTTTCTAATATAATCTCCTCACCCGGCCAGTAAAGCGCTCCTAAATTTGCGGTTATGCTACTAACAGTGCCACGGTAGCAACGTAGTAGCTTTCCCAAGATTCTGCAACTGCTTACTACCATAGCATATATAGAATGCAAAATATAACGTAGCACTACCAAGGAGTGCTTCTAGTAGGATACTACCAAGTCGCTCCCATTTTCATACATAAATTACCCAACCAACAAAATCAAGGCAGCGCTTCTGGCAGTGGTACTACCATTCACGTATACAGTTAAAAATCTTCTGTACATATACGACTCCATTTATGTATGGAAATAGGAGCAACTTGGTAGTATTTTCACTAGGAGCACTACTTGGTAGCGCTTCCTGATAATGCTGGTAGCGCTGAGGTAGTGCTACGTTATAAATTGAATCATATTTATGTTATGATCGCATGCAATCTCACGGTAATGGAAAAGCTACTACGCTGCTACCACTAGCACTGCTAGTAGCGGAAACGTGAATTTGGAAGAACTTTGCTGGATGGGTAAGCACTGTATGTACAAGACGCTTTTGAATGTGTGAGTGGATGGTGCGACGCTGCTAGAAGCGCTGCCTTAATTTTGCTGGCTGGGCAGAAATACAGTAGAAGTCTATCGAGAATTCTGCGATAACGTGCAATTATGATTTAAATCTCAACCTTCCTGTCCATTGCTTACAGAAGAATCACAGTCACTTTGGAAATCTGCTTTCGAAATTCAAGAACGTCCAGCATGCACGATGCAACTTCATTATACTCATATTTCAGCATTTGATCGGGATTGTCGTAGATATTTTGCCAAAGTCTCACAACATTACTGATTAAAGTTAGATGTCAAGATTGAAGATCAATTGAACTAGTTGAAAGTTCCTCATAAGTCACGTCAATGGAATTCAGCTGCAAGTCTTCCAGTATTCAAGGTTCCTTTGAAATTTCGTCAATATCCCCTGCCATACACTGAAAGTCCAGTGCTTACGAAGACGCAGTATGATTGGGACAAATATTCGAAAGAAGCAATGAACGGTAGCGTTCCGACAACCGTAATATGGTTGGTAGAACGATCTGGTATTCGTTCTATAACGATTCGAATCTTTCCTCCATCTACATTTCATCATTGTTTTAACCATGCTCTCGTTGCCACAACAATGCGTTGCGAATTGCATACAGATTCGTAATTAGAACGATAATAATAGACTTTGTCAGTAGCAACTATTAAAATTCAATTCCTGTTCGTGATATCACAATATTCAAATTTTCATATTTTACACATGTTCCTTAAAATTTATACTAAAAACTCGGCGCAAATCGACGTCGAAGAATGACAAAGTGATCAATATTCATTATTTCCACTTCATTTAACATTTTCATTTCTAAGCTCAGACTTTCACGCATGAATTTTCATAAAATCAAAGAATGCTATAATTTTACACAAGAATATCTTATTTTTTTTACATCTTTATATGTCTCACGATATCAATGTCATTCATCATCACATTTTTCCCTTCTTTTATTCACTAATCAAATTGGAAAAGGGATATCTCACCACCTTCTTCAGTTAGCAAAGTATTCAGAATGATCCAAATTATTGCAGAGGACAAACCAATCGATAATCGTATTTAGTATCCTAGAATGTCTATTGATCCTCTCCACAAAATTTTTACCGATTCCATTTAATACAGTGCACAGTAATAAAAAGACACTCATCTCAGTTATGACTTTAGAATGTTCTATCATTATGCGTACGTACTTGTACCATGAATACACCCTACATTTAGAAAAGTTGATTTTTACATAAAACTAAAAAGAGCTGTGGATCTTGATAATACATTTCATGCATGCAAGGATTGTCACGGCTTGCATGTACCCGTTTCTCATTGCTCACGTAATAGATATAAAAAAAATCATTCTGAAGTGAAGTTACGGGTAGTCAGTAAAACAGTAATAAATTCTCATCCAATATTCGGATATTGCTGGGGGTTTATCACCGATACCACGGATTCATTTTGCTTATATTGTCTAAAATAGTTTTTATACATCTACTATCGATAAAATTTGCTCCACGCGAATTAATTTCCATATTAACTTAAGGATGTAACCAATATCTAACTATGGATATTATGTACCTGCAAATAGTACACGGAGAAAAATTTGATTGTGAAAATGACTATTGTTGTCGTAAACTAGTATTATTGGAAAATATTCGCAGTAATTTGTAGTCTGAGTGTATTATTTTATACGAACGTAGTGAATAATCCTCAGCTACGATGGTAAAAATGAAGATTCAGCGTGAGAAAATATATTTCAGTAATAACAACTGTGAACAAACGGAATAAATACCTTTTCTAATGAAAATTATCACCACTTGACAATAATAGATTTTGTTTGAACAACTATTCTGAATTTTGAAAGCCACGAAGCACATTTACTACCAATGACGGGTCGGTATAATACAAGCGCCGATGGTAATATTTTCCAAAAGCGCTCGAGATTTTCTCACAGTTATCGCACACAACAAGTTGTTCAGTTTAGGTTCCCTTGTTTAGTCTTTCAATGAAACTTCAGAACAGCGAATTCACAAGTGCGAGCGTAGCAAAGCGGCTTTAATTGTAAGGTTTATAGGTAGATATGAGTACATTATTCTTAAGTTCAAATCCCCTCCGCGTAATTAGGATTTTTCATTATAAACTATACTCAAGGATGTATTAAAAATAAAATGATTGCAATCGACAAATATGGTGGTAATAACTCGAAGGTTGGACAACATGAACTAACAAATGTGCCTGGAGATATGTTTTTGCGAGTAAATTTTTTGAATGATATTACCATCATTGATGGTGAAAATGATTGCCTTTGCTTCGATTTTCAGAGCTCTTGCTTGCGAGAATCTTGAAATAAAGTGTAAAGAAACATGACGATAGCTGATGATAAAAAGTATTAGCACTGCCTGGAATCATCAATATTACCTTTGTTAGTTTTCCTGAAGAAATTTTGAAATTTTTGACAAAGTGAAGTTTACCATCGTGATAATTTTATTTCCAAGCTATTCCCAATAGTTTCAGTTTACCAATTTTGATGATGATATTACTTACGTATTTTACCACTTTCAACCATCAAATTTCTCTCCGTGTGATACATTGAGAAAAATACATGCTCGTTTACATTGATTGTATAAACGGCAAGCATTTGTCGTCCTTGAATATACATTGAATGCTTCCCAAAACTATTTCTCAGGGTATCGATTCGGGTACATGCACATGCGGGCGCGTAAACGCACATGGGAAAACTAACTGCTCTAATTTTCTTTTGATTACACTCGTTTGTGTTACGCAAATCATACTCAACGGAATCAAAACTGATCACAAGATTATTCATGAAATGTCTAGGTCAGGAGTCTGTTCCTTCTCCTTCTTCTCATTTTTCTTCTTCTTCTTCTTCTTCCTTCTCTTCTCCTACCTCAGCTCGTTCAACGATATATTCACACTTTAAATATAAATTCTCATTCATACACTCTAAATACACGAATCAAGAAGGGACTAATGTTTACACTTCAATATACAGTCGGTCTTCTTTTGAGGCAGGAATTTCATCTCTTTTCCATTGGGAGTTCAAACATGAATGGAATAGGGGGACACTCTGATAGCGTAATGGAAGAATCTCCAGTATTATCATCTCCTTGGATTTTATCAAATCATGAAAGTAGTGACGGTGGAAAATTGGATGGAGTGATTTGGTCCATCGATGTTCAATCAAGCAAAAAATATTATACACTCTTCTTCTTCTTCTTCTTCTTCTTCTGCTTTCCCTTTTTCCCGATATATCTCACTTTATAGAGATATCTAAGGAACTCATCGCTCTCGCAGATTCCAGTTCTGATTTTGTTATAAGAATGAAAAGAAGTATTATATTCCGCAGCGAATGTAATATCATTCAAATATCAATACCTATAGGCAAAATTACATCTTCCCTCCCCGCATCGTTTCACTTATTTGTGTGCCGGTCTACGGTTTCTATTATACAGTATCATTCTCATTGAAGATCATGCTAATTTTTGTCAATTATTTTGCCGACACTAATTCGTTCCGCATAAAGTGATGGGCCATTGAAATTGCAAGCTCGCTAGTGGACGCGGGCGGCTAGGCAGGGGTGAGTAAGCTGGCGGTGCGTCGCATGGCGATGTACTACTTCTGAAAGGAAACAAATAATTGTTTAAAAAACAAACAAAAACCGGATAAAAAATCAGAAAAAAACGATCATGATGACGAAAAACTCGAGCGCAAAGAAAGAATGAAAACAAAACAAAAAAAAAAAAATAAAAATAAGCGAAATTAAGAAAACAGTTTGGACGTCACTTAAATTACTTGAATGCGAGCGAATAATATCATTTTGTTACATGTTTGACTGAACTGAACCACGACTGTGTTTCCAAACTAGGTAAAGCATTTACAGAGAGTGAGAGAGAGTGAGTAAGTGGCACCGGGGCGTTGCGTGTGTCGTCGTTCAATTGGGGCCTCTAAAACACCCCCGCGCCCGCCACGTGTAATAACCCTCTTCTTCCGCCTACCTTGGTTGCCCTGCGTTGCAACACGCAGCGGCGTGTGCGTTGGATCCACTCGACAAGCCAATCACAAGCCGGTGGCGCTATCAGAAAAAAGTCTCAGAGAAAAAAAGTCTCTCTCCTCTGTGTTCAGATTGGATTTGGTGCAAAAAAGATAATCCAGCGTACGTACAGAGTATATGTGACAAAAAAAAACAAACTAATAAAACAGACGTGAACAAAGGAGAAAGAGGGAGCTTAAAAAACAGAAAATAGAACAAAAAAGCAGGAAGAGAATTGAACAAATAGGAAAAAAAATACAAGGAAGAGATATAATACATAATATATACATATTTGTATATGTATGTATACATGTATATTGTGTACTGTGTGACAAAATAAACGAAATCTCTCTCTCGGAAGAGGAGTGTAAGTGGGGAGGCATAGAGGCTACTGTAGTTTCGGAACACAGCCATGGTCTCCTTACCTCCCAGGTACATGGCAACATCACTGCTATCTATCTCTAATCTGTCTGTCCGCCTGTTTCTTCTCTTTCAATAATTTTTTCATTATTTTCCTTTCTGTTTCATTGTCTTTTTTGTCCTATTCCAATTTTATTTTTCTTTCCACCCAGGAAAATTGCTGTGCTCGGAACATGAATTTGAATGTGGAAACGCTATTTGTTTAAGTTAGCCTTTCAGACTGTGAAACCAATAACCAGAGAGAGATTATCCCCTTCGATCTACGTTTCGTAGGATTAAATAAATTCGCAATTATGCACGACCTTTGAGTAATTGATGATGCCTTATATAACGCGAATCCACCCTAAGTTCGATGGATCGGAATCATACTTTCATAATTCAGGACGTAATGCGTAAATGAGGCATATTCTGAAAGAATAGATCTGGTGTTAGAGACTGTTAACAACTGTTCATAAAAATCAGCTAATTGAGCTTAAAATAGAATGAATTATTCAAGATACAGTAGGCAAATACGCACAGAATAACACGATAATTGAAATCTGCCATCCGAGGCAAAAAAGTTGTTAACTCCAAATTCGTTCGAACGAAGAAAATTGAGGAAAACTATTCCACATCAAAATTGTATGATGTAACTCATATCTTGACAATATTAAAACGATTCTTGGACATATAAGTGACGCTGTTTTTGATTATTCAAGAAACATTAATTTTTTAAATAACAATGAAAAAATGAGTTAAAGGTGTTTGGTGAACGAAAATACTTATTAAGGGGGGCGGGGGGGGGGGGGGTAATTCGATCAAAAAACAGCCTATTTTTATGAATTTTTATTGAAAAACCAGTTGATTTAAATGAATTTATTTCAACGGGATATTATTCAGTAACATTTGAAATATATTGTGTAAAATTTTAATTGAAAAATATCCAGATATGCGCCGGGGGAAGCAATTTTTAATGAGCGCCAAAAAAAAAGGGTGTTGCGGTGGACAACATAACTCAGGATTGGATCATCTGAAACAGAAAAATCAAAAAGATTCTGTTAGTTTATGAGTTTTTCTAGGTAACCTCGTCGAGTTTTTTTTTTTTTTAATTTAAAGTATATTTTATAACGACTTAATTGTTGATTTTTTGCGTCAAAAATCGGTATTTTGACTTATAAGTGCCATAAAAAATCCAAAAATTGAAAAAAAAAAACTCGACGAGGTTACCTAGAAAAACTCATAAACTAACAGAATCTTTTTGATTTTTTTGTTTCAGATGATCCAATCCTGAGTTATGTTGTCCACCGCGAAACCCTTTTTTTTTTGGCGCTCATTAAAAATTGCTTCCACCGGCGTATATCTGGATATTTTCCAATGAAAATTTTACACAATATATTTCAAATGTTACTCAATAATATCCCGTTAAAATAAATTCATTCAAATCAACTGGGTTTTCAATAAAAATTCATAAAAATAGGCTATTTTTTGATCGAATTAACCCCCCCCCCCCCCCCCCTTAAAAGAACCATAACTCCAGTCACGGTTTCTTTCCATTGAACAAATTTTTTCCAACTCAAATTACGTTCTTTTCGTCTGGCAAAGTGGTAACGCATTCGATGGTTCTTCTCATTTTTATGTAATTTACACGGCTTTTTTCTGATGATTTTCAACTCGTTGTCAGAGAAGAAAAATGTTTATTATGCAAAGATTAGGAGCGATAACTAATTTATATTAACACAGTTAAACGCACCTTGCTTCCCTGAATCGAATGATATAACAAACTGATTTCCGAAAAAAATTGAGTTAACAACTTTTTTACCTGGTACGGCAGAAATTTCATGATAGTTTCAAAACAGAACTTTGGTACAAATTCCAACTGATATCATGCAATCAACGAACAGTAATTCAACTATCATTTTCTGTCAAAATCAATATTCCATTCAAACAATGATATACGATCGATCGTATGAGAATCAATTTGGATATTTTACATGAATAATTTCTTAATATTGCTTCAACGTAAAACAGTGTGGTGGAGTTAGATTTACTGCATTCATGTTTTAATTCCAACAGCGGTACTGCAATAAAACGGACTGCTGATAAATCTATAGCAGTACTGCAGTTGAATTTACAACAAAGCTTGCGGTTGAATTTACAGCATAGGTCTTATATTATGTTCTCATGATGATTGGTATTGTAAAAGTGAGGAAAATTCTCGAAATTCCAGCTGAGATTCATTTATTAATTTATAACCTCATCCTGAGATTGAATTTCTCAAATATCGTATTTTGAACCAATAAATCTCAAATTCACAGTACATTCGGAGAAAATCTAAATCATCGAACTAACGAAGAAACCCTGAAGTACAGCAATTTCTCCTACCTCTCTTTTCTGTTCTTCTTCAATTTCATTCTTCTTATCTTCTCACATTTTTTTTCCTTCGTTTGAATCATATTTATTTCCAATTCGAGCTTCATTCTATCTAAATCTGCATATTTGTCTGTAATCTTTTTTCCATATTCTCCATCCTTGGGATCGTACATTCATAATTCATAATATCCCTTCACTCTTTTCACTTTTCACTTCACTTTTCACTGCGACACGCTCTCGCGATAATTCTCGATCTCTTTTCACGATTTGGAATTCATTTATCATGTAAAATCATTCATTAATCGATCGATCATTTTCTTTCTGCTTGGCTGTGCACATCAGTCCCTTGAGCGATACAAATTCTTTCTCATCCAAATCAGTTTGATATAGAAGTATATATATATAAATATCATTTCACCTATTTCCTGTAGTACCTTGAACTAGACGTCATATTTAGAATCATATAGAGCTGTTTTTGTATTCTTCAGATTCTACGTAAGTAATGTTGCCGTCGAGATTCGTATGTCAGGAATTTGAGAAATGTAATCAATGTGAGTGATTTTTCGTCTAATATTTTATCTTTTCATGAAATAATTCAAAGTTTCTAATAATTGAAACTATTAGTGTAAAACTAGAAGTGGTATCTCCTTGTTTTGACTCATTTATAACATTCACAACCAAAAGGTTTATCGTATTCCTCCCTCGCAAAGTCATATGAATTTATTCATATGACTTTGTTATTTTTTATTCCTCGACGAGAATCGAGACAGCAACACTACATAATTGATTCATTCAACCGTTGTGAATGGGAATCATAAATCAAGAAGAAAATTCATTTTAAAAACACGTAAAACAAACTTCATATTGAATCTTCACCTGACGATGATCATTTTAAACTCATCAGTTCGAATCAATAGTCGTGAATTATGGTACATAGAATTACAGAGATCGAACCGTTTCATGCATTTGAGCGAATTTCAACAATCCCCATCTCTCATGTGCACAGCTGCGAGAACGAATCATTGTATAGCGTGTCTCTCTCACCTAACACTCACCATACACAAATAGACGTGCTTTTAGTGGCATTTTGTTTTACCTCGTTCGTATTTATGTTTTTTCCAATATATATTTTATATTAAATAAATAAATGTGTGTATAGTTATGTCAATACACTTTGAAAAAAAAAAGATTCACATAAAAATATGTTAAATTGTTCTTGACTGCCGAGTTTCTGAAATTTGTACTTTATGACCCAAACAAGAATTTTGAAATGTTCAAATTTTGATTCGATAAATTACTTTGGATGATTTAATATTTCATAATAACACGTTTGTTATCCGAATTAATCAAAATTGAATACTTGAACTTTGCGAATTTCCATGAGACGAATGTGACGATTTTATCGGGGATTATTTTCCGAATGTTCTGGACAATGACTTTCCACAATAGTGAATCATCATCACTTATTCATTATTACAATGAAGTAGTGCGTGCAATTTTATGAATGGAAAAGTAATAGAAATTTCCTACATCGCGAGTTGCAGGAATGTTGCGGGAGTGGTTTGTAGATTATTCTCACTCATTGTATCCAAGTTATTTCAATTACGTGTTTATGAACGTTTACTTACCTTCCACTCGATCGGATAACTTCAACTTTAACACTAAGTTCCGAATAACATTCCATCAAAGGAAAGGTGGTCTCAAAGTCAACTAAGAACATTGCTGTGAGATATTATTATCATCATTTTGTTGGAAGTTGGTTCTTTGTTGCAAACAAAATAACAAGATCGTTTGGCCATGGAAGCTAGTTTTCGAGAAAAAGTGCTCCAGAAAAATATAAATGATTTCTTGAGGAAGCAAAAAATAAATCACCAATTGAAAAACGAAAAATGTTGAGAAAATATGTATAAAATCGATCTGTGCTTTATTTTTTGTTGTTCTATTATTTGCGAAAGAAAGATCAACAAATATTTCAGGGCATATTCTAAGCAACATCTAGAACTGATCGAAATATTGGATACTCAATTCCTGAAAAAAAGACTCAAAATATATAATTTATATATAATTTAATATGGTTTATATATAAGTTGTATTGGAAAAGTACCGTTATATCAACCGTTTTTATGTTTCAGAACCAACCGTTCTCTTATAAAACTAACTTTTTGATTAGAATTAACCCTTGAAATAGAACCTGAAATATTTCTCAGTTAGTGCACTGAATTTGATGATAACAATACATCCAATCATGTAACATACAGCACAAAAGTCTCCGCAAAGAGCTCCCGGTATGACAGTAAACATGAATTCATTATGAATAGTTTGAAGAATTCATAAAGAAATATTCAAGCATTCAACATGTATGCATTTTGAATTCATTGAGTTCATATTGAATTCATTTTTACTGTCATAACGGGGACTGTTCAAGAAGTTTTTTCAGAAGTTTTTGTGGATTCAAAATGATTATTTGTGCTGTCTGGGGTATCATCAGTTCCGATGTTTGACCAAATGTAACGAGATTAATGACAGACATCAAAGAAAACTTCGTCACAAGATGACGATATGTTCAAATCAACTGGAATTATATAATTTTATTATGCATCGAGAAAATGATATACTACTTCAGTGCACTGTGCTGGAGTATATAATTTGATTTGAAGCTGAAGTTAAAACTTTATATACCAGCATTAAGTTTCATACGTTGAATTCAAAATCCAATAATAAAAATATAGGTACAATTGAAAAATTCTTCAATATAAATGTCCAAAAGTTGAGTTCATGTCTCATAAAAATATCAACGATTGAAATCTTTTGCAAATTACAAATTATGGAATTCGCATACAAAGTGCTTAAGAATTTGCATATAAAATAGATAGTATTCATTTTCGATCACATCTGTATGTTATACTTGTAACGGTTTTCAAAATATTGAAAAAATCCAAGTGGAAATTTAGTTGGCCATCCAAAATTTCCATAGGCATCCAAGGAGTTCAGCTGAAATTCTTAGAAATCCATCATCAAAATTATCGATGTAAGAAATTATAAATTGAGAGTACAGCTAGGAGAAGCCTGAAAATTCAAGTAACCTCACAGAAAACTATCCAAATTTCCAATGGAAAAGTATGGTGATGCTCTTAGATTTTCACCTGGGTTTTTTCAATAGAGCTAGAAATTAGAATGAAGGCTTCAAATGAAGCATAACTTTGGTCTGACATCATTTTATGATCACTCAAATACGCACTGAAAACAAATCAAAATTGAATGTCCAAAATTTTGATCCTAATCGATAGAAACTGGAATTTAATATGCTTTGCCAGATTCAGCAAACGTGTTAATGTTTGAGTATTACAAGGAAAAAAGGAACTCGGCAGTTGAATGTACAAATAGGTAGCATTTCGATCCACCTTAACCCAACTGTGACTTGGGCTAAACCCGGGTGTAGTATCGATGTGTTCAAAAGCATCGATTCACTTACCGGCCCAGCCGGTAACTCACATAAGGAATATTGTGTTGTCTGTGTCCCCCAGTCTGCAGAAACAGGTCAGCGTTATGAGTATGAACTTGAGTGCCAAGCTGGACGAGCTGCAGCGGGGTGACCGCCAGCTGGAGACAACCGTAGCTCTTTGTGAGATACGGACCCAGCTGCAGGAACTCACCAAAAGCGTTGAGTCTTGTCAAAGCGAGGTCAGCGAGGTCAAGCGGGATATGGTCGCCATCAAGGTAACACGATACAATAGTACACGATGTAATAATAATTTCTACATAACAAGATTTTATATATTCTTTCTCTACCCTCTGAAATTATTCTCCACATTCTTTTCATTTTAATCAATATATACTGGAAATTTCTATACGGAGGATTCATGTTTCTTTATATTGTAAGGAAATGATTTTTTTCTCTGAAGATACTTTCTTCCTTCAACGAAGGATCCATCGGATGAGAATTTGATTTATACATGCATACAATTTTTATATGAAAATCATTAAATGAATGTAATTGAAAGTCCCTGATATGAGCTAAACGAGATTACGTATAAATACTTAATGCAATTCTCAAGTGAAATTACTGACCTACAATCTATTTAAGTTTTGTAAATTGAAACGAATTCATTTGTGCAATAAAAAGAAAAAGCTCAAACAAATCTCTGTAGATTCCGTCTATTCTCGAATATAATTAGTTATTTACCTATCAAAAATATTCTTACCGAATTATACTCATCAATGTATTCTCATATATGTTTTTGTATTCCACTTGAATGCAGCATGAGTTAGATACGGTGCAGCAGGTGAAAGAAGAGATAGAGGAGTTAAGAGAATACGTGGACCGTCTGGAAGAACATTCGCATCGTCGGAAACTGAGACTCTTAGAACAGGTTAATAATTCATATATTCTTTATGTACGAACAATCATTGGATTTTTATTACCCTTATTTCATATTCTTATTATTTATTCTTTGTTATTTTCTTCTTTCATTCATTTAGGATTCCATCGTGACATTCAGTGGCTCTGGATTATCATTATGTTATTACGTGACTGCACACGAAGTTCGTGCGTTTCTGGATCTTTTTTCTTGTATACGCATTGTAACCACCTACCACCACCTCATTCCAAAGATATTAGATTTTTATTTAACAACACTGGTTTGTTGTGTGCTTTGATTATTATTTATTTTTTAATTCCACTTTTTTGTTATTTCTTTGTAAAAATGTGACCAACGATGAAGAATTATTAATAAATGTTAATTACCGACACCAAATTATGTTTTTAGTTATGTTTTTATTACTATATAACCTTTTTTATTTACAATCACAAAGTAACATAAAGTTCAGAAGTGTGGCACATGCACACGTTGTTGCGATGACAACATATTTCAATCGAATCTATTATTCGCAAAATAAAAACCAATATCACGTACATCGATCTTTTCATGCTACTTTGTGGACAAAATCTCTTATTAGAATTTATTTCCGCTGTATATTTTTTTATTTTTTTCCCCTCGGATAAGGAGTAATTTTCCTCATAGATTTGAGTTGTTTGATGAATTTATATTTATGAATAATCCAATTTTATTGATTACAGTATGTGATAATGTTCTTTTTATTCACTTTTCCTTGCATATACACGAATTGTGTGTTACCACCCCACTCCAGTTCTTTAGTTTTACTGTTTTTTGAGCATTGTATTGTTTCTCAATTTTAATAGCGTGATGAATTTGATTTACAGGGGCTGACGTTCTTCCTGTCGTATGCGATACTGGCAGCGGTTTTGGGGATGTTACAATTTGGATATAACACCGGAGTGATTAATGCACCTGAAATGGTATATGAAAATTTATTCAAATTTTTACTGGACTTTTAATTTTACAAGAAAAAGAGCGAATCTGAAACGTGATTATATTTCTCCTGCTTGATGAATACAAGAATGTACCTAGTGTTTTTGCAGGATAATTGAAGAATTATTATCCACAAAGCATTCGCTATAATTGAATTGATTATTCCATTTTTCATTATGACGAAGCCCTGAAACATGTGCATTTGTGAACTCACGAACTATTTCGAGCGTTCATTTTGAGGTAAAGTGACTCATCCGTAATGTTCCCAAACAACTAAAGGACTTCTAGATCCCCTACAGGAATTCATTTTGTCCCAGATACGCGACGTTCAACAACTTTTTTGTTCCTAAAAATTGTTTATCAAACGAAATTGATCGAATTCTTCAATTAATCTGAAAGATAATGGTTTAATTTTTATTATTGAAAGTTCATAAACACTCAAAATTTGATACAAATTATATTTTCATCTTATAATTGAAATATTCGTCCCTGTACAGACATTTCATGCAATTCATATGTAAATTCTATAAAAAGTCAATAAAATTCTATAGACATTTTGTACAATATCCAATTGAGTGATAAAGAATATGAGAAGACTTTATACTTGCATTTCAGATGAAGAAATAAAGTACCGAGTAACAAATCGAGTATTGAAATTTTCTCAGATACAACGAGAGAGATGTTCCATTCGATACATCGAATATTATATTTGAGATGAAATTCTACTCAAAGTTCAATAGAATATCATTCCAGATGTTCCATACTGAACAATCGAATAAAATCCCCTGCTGTAAAACATGGTCTTCACTCATTTTCTGATAGCAAAAGCTTTTATATCGAAGAATATAATCAAGTATGTACATTGTCAATGTGTGATTTATTGATACAATTCACTTTTCGTATCTAATAAACCAAGACATGAATTATGAATTGTGAGATATGAATTATAGTTGAAAAGCGTTACCATAAACGGCGGTCAGTTTTTCCAGGAAGACTCAATGCTTGAACAAATGTTTTCTTCATTATTTCAGAAGCTCAATTTATTTATTTATCAATTCAAACAAGAAAATGGATCAATTCACCATGTAGAATGATCACGCGTCGCTACGAGACTTCAAATGGAAATTTTCACAAAATATATTGCCATATAATCCACATTATAAGACAAAAATAGATTTTTCCCTGCTTATGTGAATTATTTATTCATTTTCTTTTTCCTGTGGTTTGACGCAACTCTGTACCCTGGGTAGAAATTTTCGCTAGTGAATAATGAGGCACTTACGAGTTCATCTGTTCTATTCATGAGGCACTAGTGAGGAAAACTCACAAGGCGCTCCCTAGAATGTAATATTCCAACTAACTAGATTTCATTTATCAAAACTAGCAAAACAGTCATCATTGTCCAACGAGGAACTTATTAGAAACTAACCTGAAAATAAAAACTTATTATTGAATTTATAATTGATTCAGATATGTTCTTAGTTTGAACAAATTTGCTTCAACTCAGAGAATTTTGTTTTCTGGTGGCAACATTGTTTTCTTGCATCAAAAGAACACTGTTTGAAGAGGATCCTATTCTCAGAATAAAGAGACATGTTTTCAATTTGATTAATTATCTTTTTTAGTGTACATGAATGAAGCATTTTGTTACCAGTCATCCAGAAAAATTAATTATTGCAAATATGAATCTAATAAATATTTGGCCAATTTAATGAATAATATTGATCCAATGAATGAAATTGCTTGTTAATGATTTTAGTTAATGATGTATAAATCTAATCTTGGTAATGTTTGGATTAACCTTGCAAGAAATTCACAAGTTTTATCCAAACACTAGTTTTATTTTAATGAGTTTTTCGCTGCGAATAACTCATGAGTCATGAGGAAGAACTTGTGATATTTCTACTAGGGTATAAAATACATTATCATCCTCAAGTGTAGTCTCTAAATTTCTTGTAGAGGATTTGAAATGGATTTGAAGAATGAAGGTCTCCCTTTGCAGAGTGGATTTTCACTCCAAGAAACTCAGACTCATTCACCATGAATTACTATTCTGGTTATTTATAGTCGTTATTTCTAATCCACCCGACAATCATTTCTTTTTGATTACAGAATATAGAGAATTTCATGAAGGACGTTTACAAGGATAGATATGGAGAGGACATTTCCGACGATTCTGTTAAAATATATTATTCCGTGGCTGTGAGCATTTTTGCGATAGGCGGTATGCTTGGTGGATTCAGCGGAGGAATAATTGCTAACAGATTTGGCAGGTTGGTAGAAATTAGTATATTTGGAAACAACACTATAATCCGATAGATCTCGACAGTTTCTTTAACCCGACGTACATGGTTTTGATTTCAGAAAGGGGGGCTTACTGCTAAACAACGTGCTGGGCATCGTCGGGGCGTGCCTAATGGGTTGTACAAAGATTGCTCATTCTTACGAAATGTTATTCTTCGGAAGATTTATCATCGGTGTCAATTGTGGCTTAAATACTTCGTTAGTTCCCATGTACATATCGGAGATAGCACCACTAAACCTGCGGGGTGGCCTGGGCACGGTGAACCAGCTCGCTGTTACGGTAGGCCTCCTGGTCTCTCAGGTCTTGGGCATCGAGCAAATTCTTGGAACGAATGACGGTTGGCCGGTTCTATTAGGATTGGCCATCTGTCCTGCTATACTACAGTTGCTGCTTCTTCCAATTTGTCCTGAATCGCCAAGGTAATTACATCAATGCTCTCTACGAACTTTGATAACTTTGGCACACGCCAAACTACCACCAAGTATCTCGAAAGTTTTCTCATTACTCTTCCGGGATTATCCTAGTTCTTGATCATTCAAGGATCATTAAGTTTCTCACCTGCTAATGGAATTTGATGGAAATTTTCTTTTGATAAACTTGTAATGATGCAAATTCCCTATGAAAGTCGGAATCCTTTGATGTTCAATAAATTTCTTGTTGCATCCAGTCAGTATCGGGGTAATTAATTTACAATCTCACGATGAGAAATTGATACTCAGTGAAAATAATTAAAAATTGACAAATTTTTATTATTTTCTTGTTCAAATCATCAAATATCGGAATCAATTGAAATAAACATCGCGATATTTATGGAGAATAATATTCAACATGTAGGGACAAGTGGATATGAAGAGAATGTTGATCGAATATTAGGTAAATTTTGAACTTTTATACAGATTTTTGAATAATCATTTTCAGGTATTTGCTCATCACCAAACAGTGGGAAGAGGAAGCTCGTAAGGCATTGAGAAGATTAAGAGCTAGTAATCAGGTTGAAGAAGATATCGAAGAGATGAGAGCGGAGGAACGAGCTCAACAAGCTGAATCTACCATCTCTATGACAGAACTTATATGCAGTCCAACATTGAGGGCGCCTCTTGTTATCGGCGTGGTTATGCAACTTTCGCAACAACTTTCGGGTATCAATGCTGTGAGTAGTTCACTTTCGCTACGCGGCTACGCATCGAGTTATGTTCTCATGCCAAGAGTCGTTTGGTCAAAACTGATGGCGTTGATCTTTCCTCTGATATTACAAAAATAAACCTTCTCTTCCAGTTATTTCACACAAAAAAATCTATAAAATCCATAAGTTTCCACCATTTGAGCATTGGATAACAATTTCAAAACCGATGATCGTTGAAATCTTTTTCATCCTCCGATTAACCATCACCAATGTATGTTACAGGTATTTTACTATTCGACGAATTTGTTTACCAGTTCTGGTTTGACGGAAGAGAGTGCCAAGTTTGCAACCATTGGTATAGGTGCCATTATGGTTGGTATGACTCTAGTGTCGATTCCTCTCATGGATAAAACCGGCAGACGTACTTTGCATTTATATGGTCTTGGTGGAATGTTTATCTTTTCAATATTCATCACTATTTCATTCCTCATAAAGGTGAGTCGAAATTTTGAATTTATTCACCCCAACCCAGACTAAACCAATTGTAACGGTAAAACACTAGCAACAGATTTTATGAGCGAAATTAGTGGGAATTTGATACCATTTTTTGACCTATATCATAATTCAAAAATAGTTGATTCCAATAAAACCATCCCTATATGAAATCGTTATTAATTGCGACAGCAAACATTTGCATAGAGAGATACAAAGAAATACCCAGAATTCGGAATAGGGCAGGCAAATCATGTTATTTGACGTGAAAGGGGAGAGGAAAAGGTAAAATCAAATTGCGAAATTTAGGATGAACGAATCACTCTTAACAACGATTGGATGATGAATATAACGATCTGGAATCCGTTTTGCAACTCATACATGAGTTTTTATCAGATCTTTTGGATCATATAGATCGTTACATAGGGGCGGATTAAAGCTGGCGGGGCCCTTTTATAGGTGAAATCAACATTGAACGTTGCTTCTCTGGAAAAAGGTCAATAAAATTATTGAGGGGAAAATAGAAAATTTCCATCATCTGAACATTTCGTATCTTGCAATATCTTTTAGGTAAGTTTCGTATATCTTGCACAAGATTTTGAAATGAGTTGTAAACAAGAATTAGTCTAAAACTAATCTGAAAGTGTTGTATAAGACTTCTCAAACCTGTCTAAAAGATATTGCCAGATACAAAATATTCACCAAGGTTGCCAATGCTTTCAGAATATCTCAGAATTTACATGTATGAAACATTACTGAAACATTGTGATACAGCAGCAACATTCTGAAACATTGTGTGCTTCATGGGATCATGAGAACCATAATTTTTTTTTCAGTTCGAGCGGTTCACTTCAGTGAAGGGCGATATCTGAAGATATCAATATTTTTTCATAGAAGTTTCGTCAAGTTCATATTGAATTTGATAAAATATCGATATCCTGAAATTTCGCTCATCGCTAATTCACTTGTCGTAAACATGTAAATGTTCCCATTTCAGTCAAGTTATTTTCACAAAATTGTAGGAAAATCTACAATTTATTTGATACAAACAGAACAGAGAAATTTTCTCAAGTTTTTCGCCCATGGTATCTGCTAGAATGAATTTTCTAGTTTGTTGTACTCGATTACGAGTATGAACTCCGGTTTAGAATAAGAATGAGTGGCATTATTGCGCAGAGAAAACATTCTCTCATAAATAATCACTGAAATGTAAAATTAGATGATAGTGAATAGAATAGAATGTTCCAACTCTTAGAATTGGTTCACCATTTCCTGGATAAAATGTTTTCTCTGTATAAAGAACAGATGAAAATTGCTTGAAAAAGTGTGACGCACTCTTCAAATCTCTTCAAACTACTGAGAATTAGTGACACCAATTTTATTTTTAGACGGAGAATAAAGTTAAAATATCTATTGATATACAGACAATTATATCGATCCCAAAATTCATTTTATGCAACTGTGACTTGTGATGTCGATATCACGTATATTACATAATTTTGTGACGGTGTTGCAACATGTTCGTTACATCGCAAGTCACGGCCACACAAATGAGGATGACCCGTATGGAAATATTTCGCTGAAAAATGTCTGTAAAACTATGAAAAATCTCTGAAAAAAAATGAAAAAATTCTGAGAAACTCTGACAAACTCTGAGAATCTCTGAAATTTGGATGAGAAATCTAATAGTTTTGGGACATTCTTTACAGGCTTTCTTCAGACTTTTTTCAGAGTTTCTCAGAGTTTTTTCATTCTTTTTCAGAAAAATAGTAACGAAATTGCACTCTGAAAAAACTGACAAAACTCTGATGGATTGCTAACATTTTTCTGACTTTTAGAAAAAAATTAAAAAATTTTCAAACACTTTTTCACACATGATATTTGAATACGGCATATGAATGTATTTATTGAATTCCAGGATTTTTCAATAATCAGAAAAATGTCAACAATTTATTAGAGTTTTGTCAGAGTTTTTTCAGAGTGCAATTTCGTTACTATTTCTCTGAAAAAGTATGAAAAAACTCTGAGAAACTCTGAAAAAAGTCTGAAAAAAGTCTGTCAAGAATGTCCCAAAAATATTAGATTTCTCATCAAAATTTCAGAGATTCTCAGAGTTTGTCAGAGTTTCTCAGAGTTTTTTCATTTTTTTCAGAGATTTTTCATAGTTGCGCAGACATTTTTCAGCGAAATATCTCCATACGGGGAAATAGCGCGTTACATGTGGATTACACATGTAACAATTTTGGTTTTACCCCTGTAATGAGTTTGTTTTTGGTGGGAATGAATCAATCAGGTTCTGAAGGTCTGTCACGTTCAATGAGTATATTCATACTTTTCTAAAGGAGTGATCTGTAGTTGAAAACATATTTTCTCTTACTGTTGCAAAAGATGAAAAATAGATCCTCTTGAATTGAAGATATCCACACGAGGAAAAAAAATTCCCTGTAACAGCGAAATCTGATTTTGTTAGGTACCTTTCGTTGCACTAAAAAAATTGTTTGCTGTGGGAATAATCTATTTGCTATCGCAGCAATCTTGTTAGCTACGATAGCAATTTGTTTAGCTGTGGCAGCAAAAAATATTGACCCCTCCAGTAAAATTTGTTTGCTATTCTGAATGAGATACTGAAAAATTTGCTGTGTTAGTCAATCATCAGTAAGCTTGTCATACTTGTCATTCGATTGCTTTCGGCTTGTTATTGACAACCTTGTCAAGTTGAGGTTTTGTAAGCTTATATTAGTTGATCTCTTGTCGTGGATCAACTAGTGAACTTCCGTCAAGTTTTTCACAAGCTTGACCGACAACATTGCGGCAAGATTAAATTGCTATCTAGATTAGCTGTGGCACCCAAGTTTCAACTAGGCTGAAAAAAGATTAGCTATCCTATATATAATACCTCGTTGTATTTGAAATAATTTGAAAAACATCCCATACATGTTCATTGAACGTTTCAAAGATCTTTGTACGTGATGTGATTTCCTATATTAATTTTCTTACTGCAGGGTGAAATAATTATCTTCATAAAAATCTGATCGATTGAATTTAATTAGGATAAATTAATAGAGTCATTGAGAATAAAATGCACTACAAAGTACGTGGTCTGTATATAGCTTCTTTGTGCTTTGTCGCATTATGCATCTCGGCGCGAAAGGTGTGTTTAACACTTTGTTCACAGCTGGAGTGCAGCACTGCACCGACTGTGAGAACTACCACTGTATTTATATCTATTTTTATATATACATATATTTTTACATACATATATGTATACGTATATGAAATTCGCATCATCAACATTCATATTAATTTATCCCATTCATTCATTTAATTATTAAGTATCCTCTTTCCTGCACGACATTTCATTTGAGTTGCAAGTTAACCAATGACATTGACAATATGTAATGTAAACGTGAGTTTCATAGATTGGAATTTTTAATAAAAGGCTCATGTTAGCTTTCCCATGAAAACAAATTTAAAATTATTTCAAGTCTTGTCAAATCCGTGGTAAGCAGCAGCGACTCTTGCAATGAATTCAAATCACTCGTCATTAATGTGGACGGAGGATTTTTCTTATCACGTGTTTTTTCAACTCTCATATCAACAGATCAAAACTTCCGTTTAATCGTAAGAGTACAATAAATTCATATGTATATGTGAGTCGTCCACAAGGTCTTGTCCGTGTCTTGTTTTTTTTCTACTCGTTACTATAATGATACCGAACACATATTCCCATCCGTCTGTAACGGCACGGAGGGTGGAAACATTTTTGGGGTTTCTAATGGATGATGAGTGTAAGGAAAAATGAAACTTCTTCAGCTGTATGTTATTTTCGAATGGAAACTCTACATAGGTGTTGCAATTTTCTTGCGACGATGATAAAGAAGATACTGTAAACGATGATGTCCAAAAAACTTCTGTTCTCGTACTTTCGTTTGACGGGGAGATTATTAAGAGACGCTGCAGCATTTATGTCACGCTTTCATTACTTCGTTCTAGATTTGGCAAATGATAATATGTTCCTTGGTAAAATATAAAATTTTATTTTCCATCAATTTTATTATGTTCATATATTTAAGACAATTTTGATGAACAATGGTGAGGGTTAACATCTTGGATAATAGGAATTAATATTGTTGATGTCAAAATTATGCACGCACCCAAGTATGATTTGATTATAATGGGTTCGCTTTTTCCATCCCCGCCCCACCCTTCAAAAAACGGCCTCTTTCGTGACTGACTGGAGGAGACATTTTACCACCTATTATTACCAACCTTGGTTTCATTTGGCTCAAACCTGTCTTTTATATTGTATCTTACAATCAACTGTACCTTTATAATCATCGAATATATATCATCATAAGAAAAATATATCTCTTCTAACGAGCATGATGTGATGATTCATCTTATCGCACAAATATCGATTCGAATCGACAAATTATTCAAAAATAATTCTTGATCATGATACGAACTACTATTTTATCATCAATAAAAATTAATGCCATGTCATATGATTTTCATGGAAAATAAATTGCCTTCGCGATGCATGTGTTTTGCAATTATTCCAGGCAGTGCAAAGAAAGTTGAGAAATCATTGACAACAAAAAGAAGTCAATTCCATTCATTACTTGTACTGTCCGAAATGAAATATCAAGGTCAAAAAATAACCTGCTTAAAACAGTGTCCTGGCACTCATTATTCTCATCATCTATCTCATCTGGAATACAGCTAACCAATAACGCTTCATTGCTTTTTTTTTCATATTGAAAATAAAAACAGAATAAGAATACTATTGTATATATAATGATTTGAAAATAAATAGCACGAAACACCAAAGTAAGTGGCAATTGTAACGCATCATCATATATAGCCCTACACGCAGGATTGAGCACTGCATGATACGTGATTTTATATTTTCAATGTTTACGTTTGGTTTATGTTTGATTTGATTCTGATTAATCATTTAAATCCTGAGGCTCCTCCAGCTGCTCAGGAAAGAAGAACTTGATTCTACTGCCTGATAGGAGTTTTTTGGTTACGTACAGGAAATGATCGATTGGATGTCCTATCTGTCTGTCGTATCGACGCTCAGTTTTGTAGTATTCTTCGCCGTGGGGCCTGGATCTATTCCTTGGATGATAACAGCGGAATTATTCTCGCAAGGGCCTAGACCAGCTGCCATGTCCATTGCTGTTCTCGTCAATTGGATGGCTAATTTTTTGGTTGGCATTGGTTTTCCAAGTATGAAGGTAATGATTCAGAGATATAAAATTACCGACTCGTATCGTTAATACAGATACTTGATGAAAATATATATGAAAATCAGTGAGAAATTCGTCCCAGCTTTAAATAGGAAAATTTCAATAACAAATCGACAGATTTTACATTCCATTTGGATAGGTATTGATGCACTTTGTTCATCGAAAATTACTATTCGATGGTATTGCTATGAATTCATGTTTTAAAGAATGAAATAAAATCAAATTAACTGGAAAGGATTACAAAACAAAACAAAAGTACAATAGATGAAAAAAGAGTTGATAAAAGTTATTGGAATATATTTCTACACAATTTTTTACGCTACACGGAGAAAAAAATATACTACTTTTTCTTATTTTGCTTGCTAAACCAGAAACAGGAAGGTTTGTAAAACCAATTTGTACATAAAAATACGGGAGATTGAGAATGAATCAGTAAATTTTACTATACGCTTTATAAACTTCAACGTTCAGCATTTAAAATTTCAATCGTAACTATCAAGTTTTCTACAATATTCGTAATCTTCCGTATTTTTATGTACAAATTCATTTCACAAACCTTCCTGTTTATAGTTTACTAAGAAAAATAACGAAAATTCTTATATTTTCGAGCGGCATTTTTCTCCGTGTAGACTGGATTATATTGATGATGAATATAAAATGAAATTGATTGGTAAGGAATTGCTTTTATTGTTTCATATTTTCACAAACAATTCCCACGGATGTTTTCTGTTTTTGCATTTTTCCTTCCAGGTCAACCCGCGCAAGCAATTTGTACGCCAGCCAACGGAGGTGACAATTTTTACAGCCAAAGATAACCAAAGCATCCAGACGGAAATGTAAAAGAAAGTAGAAGCTCGAGATTCCTGGGTATTGGGCCTCCCACCTGTGCTTGTAAAAATTGCCACCCCCGTTGGCTGGCATACAAATTCCTAGATAAAAGGTTGGCTTATTTGAGAGGAGAAAAAACGAAAAAAAAAGAACAGGAGAAATTATGAAAATGTTGCAGAAAAATAGAAAAACAAAGTATAGGAAGAACGTCGGTATTTGAAATCTTCTTCTGAGAATTCATGATGCATAATACTTGTGGTACTATGTGTTTTGTGGAGAACAAATAATTCATTGTAATTCAATTATAGCGGATGAATATATTTTCCGGAAAATTGATATCAGTGATTAATATTTTGATGAATTTTTAGGTCAATGAAACATTGAAAAAAGGAATTGATAAACAATAATGAGGGCATGATCAATATTTGCGTATTCGTATTCGTATTTTATGAGGGATTATTGATCAAGGTAATCGTACTTCAATCCATTTAGGTTTATATGCTGATAAATATTTGATTTATGGTATATATCTTTTGTGAAACCTCACAATCTCACCATGTATACGGAGCTCATGACCCATTTATGAATTGAAAGCGGTATGATCATAATGTAGTATTGAAGTAGAACTTGGGATGAGAATAAAAGAATGTGAAATTTGCGAGAAACGACCGAATTTCTACTTCGAAAAAAGAACGGGAGTAGCTGTTCAAAAATCAAAAAGGAAATTTAAAATATTAAACGATGAGAAAAAATGAATAGGGAACGAATTGAAGGCAAAAATGAACGAGGAGAAAGTGCAAGTAGTTGTCAATATAAGGAAACGTTATTACTTCTTTGAATATGTTTCCAGTTGGAGTGGCTTCCTTTATTGCACACAGTACAAACTTCGTGTAAACCTCTCCGAAAGGTTTTCCCATTGAACTGTTTTAGGCAGGGAGGAAAGTGCCTTGGGACGTCCAAAAGATTCATTTTAGATCTCTCACTCTGGTTGAAATGTAATGTAGCAGTTCATGATAGAAAAAAAAAAAGATCGCGTTGTGGAAGGAAATGAACTTTGCAACAGGAAAATGGAATCGGAATAAAGAATTCGTGAAATCGTCTGAAACTTTTCCGATGTTTTTTTATTAATTCTTATCAAATGGAACCCAGTAGGAATTTATTACAAAATTTGTGCAGTAACACTTCCGAACGCATGTTCATGAGATTCTACATATTTTTACCAAAGTCCTATAAAAAATTCTGCGAAACGATGCGATGAATAAATCTAAAACTGTTAGCAATGGATTTTATTTGAATATATTGTATTTTTTTGTTACAGTCTAGCCTTGAAAACTATACGTTCCTACCGTTCAGTGCATTCCTAGCCATCTTCTGGATCTTCACGTACAAGAAGGTCCCCGAGACCAAGAATAAAACATTCGAAGAGATTCTAACATTATTCAGACACGGTAACGACAGGTACGCCCCTAATAAACATCTTCATACAATCCCTAGTACGTATAATAGTTAATATAAATAGAAAAAGTAGAATCCAAGAATTCCGACATATTACTTTTTCTTTTTATATCCTCATATGTTTGAATACGAACGTACATATTCAGCATTTTTCGCTCAACTATAATTTTGTTAAACGGACCAATCATTTTTCACGTATTTCATTTTGAGACCAATTTTTTTTCTCTGCTTCCTTATTGTGTTTCTTTTCTGTATTTGAACTTATTTCGTTGTGTTGGAAAGACAAAGGAAAAAGAAATCTAAAATATGACAACGTTAATTATTACATGTATATTCGAGTAACAAAAAATGAATACGAGAAAGAAGAAGGAATACGATATCGGAAATTTGTGTGTATATATACTCGCAAACATCGATCAAACCGGATCAAACGAAGACAGATCTGATATAGTGTCTTATTATTATTATACCCGTCCGTATATCCGTCCATCAGTCTTGTCTGTATAGTAATATTATATTATATTATAATAATACATTGATCCACCTTATTTCCATAAGATCCTCTATGGATCTTGTAAACAAGGTTTTGTTCATTCCTTTCATTTATCGTTTGTGAATTTTCATCCAAATTATACATCAAAATAAAGAGATATATTCGGATAAATTGAACGAAATGTAATGCTTTTACATTGAAACAAAAATATGCGATTATCAATAAACTTTCAGCCTATAGTAGTTGATTTATCACGATTGCAAACTTTGATAATCTCATGGCTTTGAATACTCCCAAATGACGTTCTTGTCTCCATGATTTCATTATGTATGGAAACCAAACATTCGTAGATGAATCAAATTGGAGATAACTTATTAGGCGGTACACTGAGAAGAAATTATGGAAAGAAGTGAAAATCGATCTATTGATTATTCCCATATTAACGCGGCAACTCGGAGACAACTTGAAGGTATAGTTTTTAATGTGAATTCGCTGTGGTCAAATCTTAAAATTCCGCTGTAGAAAAATGTTAAGTAGGATAAAGGCAAAAATAGATATCAGTAGACTTTTATATTCTACAGCAGAAAAAACTGAGGTGCTGATAGGTGAATTAATACGAATCTACTATGTGAAACGGGATAATTTATAAAATATTGTGAAATATTCATTCCCGTTTTGCACATTAAATTTTCAATTTGTTTCTGGAACAAGTGAATCGGCGCTGTCGCTGTCATCTGAGATTGTCGCGATGTATTCTTTTTTTGGTGATATTCCAAATTTATGAGGCATTACCTGGGAGCTCCTATCACAATATAAGTAGGTTCAATGAAAACATATTTGTTCTTGTGGACTGTAATGAAGCATTCAGCAATATTTGGTAATTTTGTCACGGAAATATGTCATTTTTTTATTGCTTTTGCACTAATTGCGCTCACTTTTCAAAATTATTCTTTTCATGCATAAAGTTTTCCCAAAAGCGAATGAAGGATAAACAATCTCTCTTATATTCATTGAGTAAAAGTCTAGGTAAAAAAGTTTCATAAACATGGATGCAGATGTAATCAGATGCATTGTACGGAAATTTTTGCTCTGTTCGCAATCATTTATGTCCAAAATATGATTGTTTATTGAGCGTGTCGTTAAGGACTCCCTGTACACGGAGAAAATCCTACATTAGTGGTTACTGTAGCCCACTGACTCGTGTTGCGAAAGAATCATTCCAACACTATTGGATATTGTGGTAACACGAATCAGTCGTGTCTCCACAGTAGAGGATAGTGTAGGAAGATGACCCTCTACTGTGGAGACACGACTGATTCGTGTTACCGCAGTAACCAGTAGTGTTGAAATGATTTTTTCGCATAACACGAACCAATCGTGTGGGCTACAATAACCACAAGTATAGAATTTTCTCTATGCGAGTAATCACTCAACGAATATACAGCTTCTAGATATCAATTATATTTGATACAGCAACGGAAAAGAAGGGAAAGTTGAATTCGTTGGTACAAACGTGTCAATAATGAATTACTGTTGTCTTTCAAATAGCTTATCGGTATCACTGGTCCAGAAGGAACCATTTTTCAAAGCGATAACTATGAACTCACTTCTTTCTCACGTAAGAATGAAATTCCCTTTAATGTACTAAAGGCTGAAATCATTGAACATGAAATCAGGATTCAGTCTATCCAAGACAACCATCGATGGAATCCGTCGCCCCATATATAATTTAGGTGGAAAGTTGGTAGATGAGGTAGATCGATGGAGGACCGGGTGCTCGAGGGAAACGCGACGTGTTGGCAGGGGCGGACTTATGTTTTTGCCACCCCTTATAAGGCAGCAAAAATGAATTTTTCAAGGGATTAAAAAATCTCCTTTACCAAACAATGTTGTTTGATTGCGTAGAATTTATCATTCTTCTGAAAATTATTTTTCATTTATCGAAATTGGAAAAAGATTTTTTTGTTTACACGGGTGCCGTCTTTTTACGGCCTGCCGCCTCTACGCTATGGCGTTGTTGGTGTAGGCTATAGCCCGTTACTGCGTGCCCATGTGGAAAAAATGTCCAAAAATGTATACAAATTGTATACAATTTTTATACAGCTGTGCACATTTTTCCCACATGGGTGGTGGCAACGAAGAAATGTCCGCATAAAATCAACGTCGGACATTCCTCGGTTGCCACTAAGTCGCATTTCCCTCGAGCACCTGTTCCTCCACCGATCTACCTCACCCACTTTAACCGGCTCCATAGCTAAACGGTTAACGCACTAACTTTCAGACATGGATGTCCAGCAAGGTTGGGTGTTCGAATCCCTGACTAATCAATTCTCCTTTCTCCCTACCAGTAATGCCACGAAAGGAGAAATGGCGGTTGGTGCGTCAATCAAAGTTTATCCCGAAAGCGGCTATCACTGTAATAGAGGAACGAGGTTGATAAGTCAGGGAATCCCACGCCTGCCGCGTAGGTTAAAGTCCGAGATGCTGCCTCCAAAGTCTCTGTGAATCCAACCAGTGAACTGTATACATACTGCAATGAGCACTCCCCAGATATTCAATAGAAATTCTTCGTCAGAGAGAGAAAAAGCAGTGAATGTACAAGAGACATCGCCTGACCCTCCCACTTACTACCTTTGCTACAAAAATTGTGGAAATCATGCATGTTTTTAGCGAAGGTAGTAAGTGGCAGGGTAAGGCGATGACTGTCGTACATTCACTGCGTATATGACTTCTCTCTCTGACGGCGCTAATCTAGGGAGTGCTCATTCCAGTATGTATAGAGTTCAATGAATCCAACCGACTAAACTAAATTTTCCACATGGGAAATTCTATATGGAGGCGACGGATTCCATTGGTGGTTGTTTTGTATGGGAGGTTAGGAAAATTTCATTAATCTTGTTCCCATGATTTTGATTCCGAACAAGACGATTTGAATTCATGTGGAGAAGACTGGTCGTTATTTGCAGTTAAGAACGCGTTTTCATCTCAACAGTTGAAGAATGCTTACTCACGTGAACAAAAAGACTTTCCAAAACCGCGCTCCGTTCTCTTTCCTCGTCGATGTATAACCAGCCATCTTGGTATAACACAATACGTATCCCCCACTATTCACCCAATGCTCGTGTCACGTGATGACAGCGCGCCTGCGCACAACGTACAACATACAACGTATTTGAGTGTTTCTCATATGAACTGTGGGAGGCCTTCACAAACGGTCAAATGCTATAATTTTTTAAATTACCTTTTCAAATCCGAGTCCTTCTTACTCGAAACGGCAGTATGTAAGAATATTCCAAAAATTTCGAGGATGTTCTTTAATATCTCAATAAATAATAATCCAATACGATCTTTTTCACCATACTGCTCAAGAGAACTATCGGAGAAGAGAATGAAAGATTATGCAATACATTTTGTATAATCTATGGCAATGACTTGCATATCTTCTCCAATGTCTCCGCGTTGCCAATTTAATTTGGGAAAAGTTATGAGCTAAATGTCACTTGTTCCCATAAGTTTTTTCTTAGGGTATTTATTCTACGTACAGCACATATCATCCGATTTCTTGAACACAGTAGTTTTATCGCTACAGTAATTTCAAGTCAATGTGATATAATAATCGCACATTCGCATGCTTTACTTAATATAACTTGATTCATTAATCAGAATTCAGCTGTGATAAAACAAAGAGAATAAACGAGCAATAAAATTCTATTGTTCAGAGAAAAAAAATTCAAGATTATTTCTATCAATTACTTGATATTTCATGCATGCATCCATACATATATATATATATATACTTAAGTACATATTTACTCATAGAAATACGAATTTATATGTTTTTTTCAATATTTTCAGTTTTGAATAGTTTCAAATCGTATAAAGATGAATTCAATTTCGAATACGTCATTAGCTATTCATATAATTGTAAAGCAATAAGCCTCTTTCAAAATACATCTATTGTATTATACGATTTTTCTTTCACACGCGTTTAAATATTAGAAGTATCTTTTTTTATAAATTTATAAAGAATTTTTTTATTGAAAACCATGTGATTTTCATAAATCGCATTCATCGTATTATTGCGTTTTTATATAAAAAAAAAAGTTATCTAAAATGATTCAATTTTTTAAGCTAATGAAAAATTTTCCAAAAATTTGATGAGGAATCTCACGAGATGTTTGAACAGAAGATAGACAAGAGAAAAAACGAGAAATGATTCCAACGAATATTATATTTATTTGTTAACGTATCGATATATTATATGTATTGTTTAAATAAATCATTATTTGATGGTTGTGGCGTATGGTTTTGTTGATTTTGACATTGTATTTTTTTTTCATTCTTCTTCCGTTCGTCTGAAAAGAAAACTGAATATGAAAAACAAACAATAATATTACTACTACACATCGTCGTAATTGTATTTTCTGTATGATTTGGAGCAGGAGCAGCTTACGGGATAGCAGACTATATGGGTAAGTTTTTCATTGATCGCCATTGCGGCATTATCATGGTGGCTTTGTTATAATTGTAAACAACTCAATCATTCATATGATTGCATGAATACATACAATTATCAAAGACATCATTCGAATCCTATGAAATTCAAAGGATTATTTTCTAAGCTCAATGCGAAACGTGAAATTTGAAGATTGAGATTGAGAAGATACATTCGCAGGTATACGTTCATATCGCAGAAATATTTTTTTTCTCTCGAAAGATAAATGTTTAAGAAATAATCCTAAATAAATGATTATTACAACTTGAAACTAAAGCCTGGCATGTTATATACGATACATATTTCCTTCTTACAAGCTCATATATACTAATTTTCATTTATAATAATGCGCAATCCAGTCAGGCTGAATTAAAATATAAGAGATAACATGGATATATACATATAGTTTGCATGACGAATTCGTTACGATCAAATGTAATTTTCCATTTTTTCTTTTGTGGAAATACATTTCACAGTTTCTACAAAGTGCTTCAGGGCTATTATGTTGCTCAGCGATAAACAAAATATATCAAACACAACCTGCGAAATGAAAATGATAAAAGAGTGATGTATGACAAAACATAGTTTTGGAAATCAATAACAAAGTTTCATTGTTATAATATACATAAGAGCCCCGATTACTTCATTTCTTGGAGCCTTGTATTTTACAGCATGCTCCTTCTTAGCCTACATAAATTAAATACATATATACATACGTGTGCCAAGCGGAAACGTCCCAATAGAAAAAAAAAAAAGATAACTTTTAGATATATATAAAAGATGTCTTCGGGATTCCAAAGACATCTTCCAAATATTTCGTAAAGATATCTTTTCGGAGTTGACAAAAATGTATCCACCAATTTAAGATATTTTAATGATCTTTAAAAAATACATCTTATTTACGACGTCTCAAAAACATCTTTCACGCGTCTAAAAGATATCTTTGAACAATCGAGGGATACCTATTCTTCGGATGCTTTCAAAACACTTTCAGAAAATAACTTTGAGATATCGTTGATGCAGAGCATATTCTGGGATTCAGCTCAGAATGAGAAGTCAGTTTTAAAGGAAAACAGTTTCTCGGGAGAGAATGAGTTAGGTCTACATAGATCTATTGAGATCTGGATAGATCTGGTTAGATCTTTGTAATTTCACGCCCAAACAAAAATCTCACGCAATTGAATTTGAATTTACCCGCGAGGATTTTTGGAAAGAATTAATCAGATCTACGTAGAACTACACGGAGGAAATCCTACAATACTGAGAACTGTAGCCGACACGACTGGCTCGTGTTATAGTAAAAAATCATTTCAACACTGCTGCTTACTGTGGTAACACGAATCAGTCGTATCTACGCAGTAGAGAATGGTGTAGAAAAACGGCTCTCTACTGCGGAGACACGACTGGTTCGTAACACGTACTACAGTAACCACACGGAGAGAAAAATGGCGGACTGATCCCTGTTGCCATCTTCACGGAATCACTCGAACCAGTAACCAAGGAGCGATCGCAAGCAACGCATAGGATTTTTCTATGCGTTGGTTAGAATGATTGCGTGAAGGTGGCGTTGTCACGCATTTCGGCGTTAGAGAATAACCTTCAACATCGCATGCTTTTATTTCATCGAAACCTCGCAAGGGATCAGTCCGTCATTTTTCTCTCCGTGCAGCAGTGTTGAAATGATTTTTTCCCATAACACGAGCCAGTCGTGTTAGCTACAGTCCTCAGTATTGTAAGATTTTCCCCGTGTAGATTTTAGTAAACCTGGAAAAATCCGACAATACCAATTTCTGTAGTCTACGCGATCAGTTTGCGTTATAGAACAATAATAATAGTAATTTTTTACACGACTGTGTAGCGAGGAAAGGGGCCTGATTCGTATTTACTGCAGTAATCAGGATTGTTTGCGTATATTATTGTTCCATCACACGAATGAGTCATGTGGACTACAGCACCCAGTATTGTAGGATTTTCTCCGTGTAGCTCTAAAAGACGGAGAGAAAAAGGAAATTGGATAAATTTCATCATGTGAGATGACAACGCGTCGCTCTGAGGGTTTAAGGGGTTACATAGGTTTCAGAGGCCAAAAAAAAGCTACCCTTTCAATTTTTTTGTCTCACTAAAGAAGAGATTTTCATTCATTTCTTCTGTATATTATTAGATAACTTTTGAACAACTTTTTACAAAATTTTGATGACAAAATGTGATAAATTGAATTGATGGCAGTCGATTTTCGAAGTTGCCTCGACAAAGAGTTTGCGGTAGTCAAAATTACTCGCTACTGCTCCATCTGAAAAATATTCGCTTTCAGTATTAGAGTAAAACCAGTCCCTGAATGGAGGATTTGAAAAAAAATGAGAATTGAATTTTCGGCAGTGTTTTGAACGAAAGTGTCACTTTTTCGGTAAAATTTTCGAATATTCATTACGTTGTCAAATTTTTTGTAGTCGAAGGAAAAAAATCCTTCGTTCAGAGACTACAAAATGATACTTCGAAGAAGTGTTTGAAATTCGGGCGAGATCAAACGATTCCCTAACAGCAAAATCTTGAGCAAATATGCAGTAAATTGTTGAAAACGTACAACAACAGTTTGAAGCAATTTGCAGGGACGTTGCGTCGCCAAATGCGCAACAATATGCTGCAAATCCAGAGTTTTAGCTTGACTTGTTATCGTGTTGCTGGGAAGTTGCTTCCCAGACAGCACAGGAAGTTCTTTGAACGTTTTGAAAACGTGCGCTTGGTTTTGCGTGTTTTGGTCCCGCTGAAGCAAGTTTTACAAACGTTTAGAGTACCTTCCCATTTGATACCCTTGAATACGTTCTAAGCACGTTCTTTTGATCTACTACCAGACGTTCTCATCATGTCTTCTAAACGTACTTTCATGAAAACTAACCTTGAAAAACCACAAAGTCACACGGAGACATAGATAGAACTAACCGAGACATTTGCATGTCCCTGGGACATACATGCGACGTTTTTAGAACATCCTGAGACGTTATTTGCACGTTCTCTGTGAAATCAAGCACGTCTTCTGAACGTTTAAGAAACCTCTCGGTGCTGTATGGGTTGGTTTCATGAAACTCTCAATCACATGCGCGTAGCAAATTCCCAGCAACTTAACGAAAACTTGATGAACAACGTAAGAGCAACGATTGCACAGCAACTTTTGTTGTATGGGTTACCCTGGTGAGAGGGAAGCGTCTAATAGAAAGTGTCAGGAATGTAGTTGGAAAGTATTTGGAACGTGGATTCAAGTGTATACCGAGCGTCAAGTGGAACATTAAGAGTGGTTCGAACGTATATTTGAAGTGTGTGAAGCGTATCCGAAGAAACCCCAATTTCATAGAAACCGGGCTTTACGCCCGGAAGCGTAATCCAAGAGTGGATAGGAAGCATATGAGAAATATTAGGAAAGTAATCTGAAACATGCTTACGCTTCCGTTACTCTTTATGACACTCTTCCCTTTCACCAGGGTAGTTTCCGAGAAATTTTGACTACCGATTTCGAAAAGTGTGTTTCGAGAAAAACGCGTTTAAGCGACTTTTTTTTATCACTTCGGGAAATTTTAGATTTTATCATATTGTAAGAAGAAAAAATTAAAATATCTTGTGTACAAGCTATTTTTCACACCTATAACCTCAAAAATACCTCGTGGCTTGGCTACTCACACTTTATTACAATTTGTGTTCCTTCCCTGGTTAAAAAAAACCATTGATGCTCGCCAAATCTCATTGAATCTTGTACAATGTTCTGACCAACTCTTATTCAAGCATTTGTCAATGAGATTCAATCGAATAAGAGTATTTTTTCAATGTGATTCTGATTGAATCTTGCCAAATCTGATTGAATCTTGTACAATGTTCCGACCAAATCTCATTAATTTTCATATCATCAGATTCTATGGATTTTTTTAACCAAGGTTCACACAGTCAGAGGAAAAAGAGAGAAACGGGCGCTACAGTCATCAGAGGGGAAGTTCAAAATGCTATGTCTCCTAGAGTTTCATTCGGATCGACTTGGTATTTTGGGAATATATTCTTGAAGAGTTGTACTACCAAATGAAAGAATTGAAAACATCGATTTTCTGAAAATCTAAAACCCATGTAACCCCTCAAATCAAAATTTTCACAAACTATATTGTTAAATAATTCACATCATAAAAGGGAAACCTATTTTTGTCTTTGGATGGGGATGTATTTTATAGAACTTCTCAATGAAGACTCGAAGCGACCCGTTGTCATCCCACATGGTAAATTTATCTATTTTCTTTTTTCCGTGCAGTCCCTGTCCGAGGGAAAAAAATCATGTTGAAAACAACATGGGAAACTACGTTGGAAACAACGTTGTTTACCATGGTAAAATGGTTTCTCTTCGAGGAAGAAATAAACAACGTTGAAAACAATAACGTAGTTTTTAACGCTGTTCACCACGTAGTTTTCCCACAATTTTTCAAGCACAGTTATGAAAGTAGGATCTATTAAGAGGATTCTATTAGAAAACGCATGGTTTTTCGAAGAGCAACCATTTTACCATTTCAACGTTGTTTTCAACGTTATTTTCAACGTGGTTTCTTTCCCCGGGTGATGTCGACTTCTCATAGTTCCAAAGATAGTAATTAATGGTTCAATTTTCCTCAAAATATGCCCTGCTCTAGTAGATATCTACAGAATATCTTTGAGAAATGTTTTGAATATATCTTTGGCGAGATAGATATATTTGAGATGTCTCCAAGACGTGCATATTTATTGGGGTATAACCAGGTGACAACCTTTCGCTCACTCTCACGAATTCAATATCAAAGCAAAGTGATAGACGTCCCCTGAATAGATGTTACTGGACACCTTGATTATACGCGTGTATATAAGTATGTACAGTTACCCAATAAATGTTCAGAAATCGATATGGTTTTTCAAACCAATTTTCATGTCGATAGTTATTATTCTGGCACGTTAATGGCGCTGTTCTGTGCGTCTGCATGCATTTAGTGCTTACATTACTGTTTGGCGTACAAATCATTACTAATACATCAAGCGTTTATAATAATGATTGTTATCATTCTTATTGATCAACTTCATTTAGGAGATATGTTTGATTCTAAGATATAGGCCGGTATATAGAAAATCTTGACGAAAAAACTTTTTCACGATTTCTCATCTCAAGGGAGATAATCGATTGTTTGAAAATTGATTTTTACTTGTGTTGACAGGGAAAATGATGATAATTGAAGGTGGAATTGAATGGTGTAATTTCAATTCGAAAGTATTGATTGAAAAAAAATGAAATTTCAAAAAATTATAATTCATTCCTTGTTGAAAGTGAATTGAAGAACACGGGAAACAAAGAAATAGCTACTGTGGTAGCTACTCACTTTTTCAGCACCCTTTTTTCATCGGTGGAGCTATTTTCTAGCTACCGCAGTAGAGAATCCTAGCTGTAACTGCAAAGGTTTTGTGGTTGATATTTGGACCCAATCAGAAAAATCCGTAATATGCCAATGTTGACAACAGGTGCAGTACAGTGCCAGTATTGGGTCTCCAACACTTGGTCAACACGTATGGGATCAGTACTGGATACATAAAAATACAGTACTATGCCTGTACTGATAAACCAGTACTGAGAACTTAATACCGGGCAGGTACTAATCCAGTACTAGCCCTGCACTGATTGCGAATAATGGTATCAGTACTCAACCCCCAGTACTAAAGAGCGTTATCATCCAGACAAATGCCAGTACCCTGCCAGTCTTGGCTAGTACTGGTGCAGTCCTGCGCCTGTTGTAAATTTCTGGTTGGGGATAGCCAAATAATTGAGCTGTTAAATTTTCGCTGTGACAGCTACATTTCTTGCTACTACCGCTAAGTAAGTGGCTGTGGCAGCTGAAAAATAGCTCCCACAGCTAATTTTTAGCTATCCAAATAATAGTTGATTATTTTTTTCTGTAAATATTTTGTTTCATTACAGAATGAGAAGTTTACCAAATAATAAGAACAAACAGTATAATCGTGAGTAGTGATGAGGATCTTTGAAGAAGATAGATCCTTTGTTTATCTGAAAAATACTTTTTATATAAAGAAGAATCGATTTTTTTCGAGGATCCCCATCACTAATGGTGAGATATTTTTGAAATAAAACAAAAAGTGAAGGGGTAACTACACTGAGAAAAAGGATTAGTGAACTGAACTGAAACGTAGTTGACTCAACTACGTCAGGAGGTTGCATTGAATCATTCCCCAGATTGGCGGACTCTGTTGAGTCAACTATGTGAATGATTGGGACAATGAAAAATAGTTCCCGTCAAGTATCCATATACATTTGACACAAAATAACGAAGCATTGATTGCCTGCGAGGTTGACTCAACTACGTGAGATTTTGAATGAAACTTCTTCTGTGATTTGTTGACGTTGATACACATTGGTTCATGAAATCAAGTGATATGTTTGAGACAATGAAAGGTGGCGTAGTTGAGTCTACAATTCCAAGTCATTTTAACTAAAAATTCGTTGATTCATTCATAAATTCTTCAACTACGCGTGGTGGTTAATGGCACTTTTATTTTTTTCTCAGTGTAGCATATTTGAAAACAGTCGTTGTTAGACTCCATTTGATAAAATGCGAGTTCACAAGTCTTAGATTGCGAAACTTGGATATGAAATGCAGATTTTCAAAAGAAAGACAGGTCACTGGGTATCTAGTACTGAAATTGAATTACTAAAAAGAATAGAAAGGAATTCCACCCTTTTGCATCCCACATCGGAAAATTTGGTATATCCAGCAAAATTGTTTGGTTGAGATGCAATTTGTATAGTTGCCCTAGTAAGAATGGTCTAGTCATCGATGAGTTTTATAACGCTCAACTAGACGCTTGCAAGTGCCTCGTAAGATTCTGATGGAAAAATGCTCCGCTTAATTTCTTGAAGACTTTTCAAAGAATTCTTGAACAGTCCCCCGTTATGACAATGAAAATGAAGTCAATATGAATCCGATGAGTCCAACATGAATACATGTTGGAGGCTTGAAAAGTTCTTGATGAACTCTTCCTGGCCACTAAGCTATCATGAATTCAATTTGAATTCAAAGTATTCATGATGAGTTCATGTTTACTGTCATAAAGGGAGCTCTTGAGGGACTTTTTTGCTGTCTAGGTGGTTGGTGGCTGGTTAATCGTTACAGAACTCGTCAATGGCTAAAAACATTTCTACTTGGGTGAATGCTTTGAAAGAGGCTTTAGTAAGATCCCGTACAGGACCATGATCGATCAAGTACATCGACTCCACGTAGGGTTCGGATGAAGAATCAGGGGAGAGATAATGGCTCGATAAACACTGAAAGAATTGTTTACTAGGATTAAGAATATTCCTCTAAAATATGAGACTAGTAAATATTCGTCCAAGTTTTGGAGGATTAATGTGGGAATTCTTCTGAACAATCCCACATAGCACAAATGTCTCAGTAATATCTCCAGAATAGTCTGCAACATTCTGGAGCCATTGTAATATTGTCAGAATTTTGTGGAGATATAATTGAGACATTTGTGCTACGTGGGTTAGAATTTCCAGGTAAAAAAATTGTGTAGAATTCTTGTGAGGATTTAGTTCTATCCAAATTCTACACCATGAATGTAACATAAAACATGATTTAGTGAGAATGGTTGTACAGAACCAAATCCTCACAAGAATTCTGCAAAATGTTTTCACTGATATTGAGAAGAAGATGTACTAGGCTTATATTATAGAGTGGATTTTAATTTTTAGAATATGATGTTTTGGGTGAAAAATCCACGAAGAGGTGACGTACAAATGTTGAGCCTCGATTTTCAAGCAGACATTTCTTCGTTGCCTTCTCATCGCATCTGAACTATCAATGATCTTATTCAAGACGCCTCAAATATGTCTTCAACGCAACTAAAACATGCCTTGAAGCGGGATTTCAGATGAATCCTAGGAACCTTTTGGAGATGTCTTTGGTGAGATATTTTCTAAATGTACAAAGAAAAAAGATCATGGAATGATCGCTAGAGAAGATAGTAAGCTGGTAACGACTATGAATTTCTATACACAGTCGCTTAGAGAGACGAGTAATAGTTCCTATTTTGGTATACTAAAATACAATAAAGTATACCAGAATAGGAACCATTACATGTCTCTGTTAGCGATTGTGTACAGGAATTTGTATTTGTCACCAAATTACTATCTTTGCTAGTGATCATTCAATGATCTTTTTTCTTCGCGTGTCTTCAAGCCATACATATCCATTGGGTGGCGCATCTTGGCTCGAATATCCCCTAAATGAATCAAACTCATTAAAAACAATAATACAAGGGAGTTAAATCTAAGGATGTGTGTAAGGGAATATTCGACTCTTTCTGACCTGTCTCCTCTTCAGCGATGGAAACCTCATTACCCTCAGTTACCCCACGGGGGTCTAAAGGGAACAAGAGGTTTTACAAAATCTGTGTTCTGTTTATAAGAGTGAAGAAGGATGATTTGAAACCAAAACAGGGATAAAGTTTGAGAACCATAGTATTTTTTTGATAATGGAAAAAGCTGCGTTTAGTTAATTGCAACGCACAACAAGAGACTAACGAAAGAATGCGAAAATACGTGGGGTAACTAGGGGTTAAGGTTATATTTCGTCATATTCACAATCACAACATAATTTTTCCTTTGCGACTTGAAATCGAATGGAAATAAAATTTATTTTTACTGCAGACACAAGTTGGAAAAATTTTCAAAATTACATACAGTTTATATATAATTCAATAAAGTTATGAAGTTATAAAGTTAAAGTTTATATATGATTAAATATAAATTATATGTGATTGTGAAAATTCCCCTTCTCTAGGTGGTCCAAATATACAAAGGAGTGTACAAAACACGTTATTCACATCAAAGTGGAAAAAAAAAGAAAGATAAAGGAAATTATGGAACAATTTTTTCGTCAAGAACATAGGGTGACTTTCTATACTTATCATATTCAATCAAAGCATCAATAAGCGATTTGCGATCCATCATATTCGTCAGCTTATGCACTAATTGTTCTGTTTTCCTTTTTCCTGATTGAATTAGCTTCATGATATTTCATCGTTCCCATATAGCATACATTTCAAACTTTGCAGCTGATACATTACATTCTCTCTAAATCTGAAAGAGTGAAAAATCATGTGTTTCACTCCACTAAGTCTCAGAAGTGAGCCAGTCCGCTTCGAGTGGGATTTTCACTCATTCCGAGTGAACCCTCGCTCTTTTAGAGTGAAAAATTTACTCTAGAATTTGAGTGGCTGTGAGTTTCTAGCCTCAAACCTTAGGATATCACTCTGAAAGAGTGGAAATTTCACTCGAAATTTCGACAGGCTCACTTTTGGCTGGTTAAAGAGTGAAATCTCACTCTCAAAATTCTAGAGAGTTTGCGATTATGTCTAAGAATTGAGGGATGTTAATTACTTCTATAATAATATGACATCATAAGGACCCTCCCTGCTTGAAAAGTCGAATGGAAACCGAATAGGTATGAGATTTCATTCAGTTTCATCTAGATACCAATACGGATTTTTCAACTGATTCAATTGAAAACTTATATGGATTTCAGTGCCACACATTGAGGATATTCGACATGAGATCGGTTGGATATGGTATTTTATCTGGGTTCATCCGGGAACCTATACATATGGATTTTAAAATATAATCTATTTCGAAATGACTTCGAAGAATTCCAGAATGAAGTATGCAGTCTAATTCGACCTCAAGTACACTTTTTTGGAGTTACAGTACCTTTATTTTCACTATCACAGCTATTTTTACAGTTGCTCCAATGAATAATATGGCTACTCTAGCCACAAAAATGTTCTTGGGCTCAACTTCAACTACATTTTTTTATTAGGGTGGATGCAATAGTAATATATTCACGGTGTATAATGACAATGAAAAAAAAATGAATAATTCAATTCTCTTCCGCATTCTCAGGCAGAGCCGGATTAAAGTCAAGGCCAATAGATTTAGTAGCTTCAGGGCCCACTCCACCTGAGGGCCTCTACCACATTTTCCTCTTGAAAATTCTTTTGCTGAACGTTTAACAACCGATCCGAACCGTTTCTTTCTAGAGAAATTATGTCGATTTTCATTGCCGATATCGGTGGCGGTGCTGTGCAGTTGGAGTTGTTGAGGACCGGTTCTTTTCTTAAATAAATTTCCATTTGGCTGAATATTCGATGAATAATATAATGAGATTCGATGAGTTTCCTTCAGTGAATTCTCATCAATTTCTTTTCTCTAGTTCATGTTCTATATTAGTGCCGCGGTTACAAATATTTCATAACCCACAAAAGGCACTGGTCCCGGTTTATTCATAAAGAATTTTGTATGAATTCATTGAAAGGGCATTGAAAGTTTCATTATAAATGTCTTCAGTACTGAAATGACAGGAATCCATTAAAAACATATTTGTGCTGTGTGGCAAAGAATAGATAGCAATGAAGCCCTTTGAATGCGTGTTTATTGTACATTGCCATGGTGGCATTCAAAGTGCTGCGTTGCTACTTGAGACGGTCCTGGTGTGAAGATTCAGCCATTGTCCCACGTTAACTACGCTCCAATTGAACAAAAAATGAAATTCCAAAGTAAAACATTAAATGAATAATGAAGTCCCTCGAAGAGCCTTGTAGGAAGGTCCAATCAATTTATGAAGAACCCAGCAATTGCTATAAAAATTGATATAAGAGAAGTGTTAGTTTGCCTTTGGAGCGTAACTCACAGCTGTCAAATCTAAAATACTGCTGGGACAATCATAATTTCTGATCATCACGGTATGAATTCTGGTTGTTGAATCAATACCTTCCAATCAGTATAAGATATGAACAATTCTACTCATGATCCGAGGAATTCAAGGAGAAAGAAAGAATCGGAGGATACAGCGTGCTACGCACGAAAAAATGGTCCGAATATCACTCCTCACTTCACTTCTGCGTAGATTCTCCGTTGTGCCACGTTGTATTCATCGCTTCATTTCTTCTCCCTCAATTCCACGGTGAGGCGCCGTAATTTCATTGAAGCCTGCCCTGTGTGGGTAGATTATAGTCGTCACGGTTATTAATTTTTTTGTTATTACCATATATTGATCTTGGCTATCAAATTCCTTTACAAAATATGACAAATGTTTTCTAGCAAAGACCTATTTAAAAACTCCAGCTACTTTTCCAAGTTTTCCTGTAAGAAATTCTGATAGTTTCTTATGGATTAGCTTGAATTCCAAGGTTCCCTACGTGAATTCTCACTTGCCTTTTTAGATGGAAAATTTGTATCATGAATTCTCATGAGTTCCAGCTGAAATTTCGGATGTTTATCTGAATTCCCACCTGCACCCAGAAAAAAAAGTTGTGAAATTTACTTCTTGTGAAGTCAATACATGGACGATTTCAAAAAATAGTTCAAGCTGCCACAATTTCAGTTGATTTTACAGCTGGAAATGTAGGATTTGCATCTATATCTCACATTCGCTGTGGTGAAGTCAATTTAAATTGTGATAGCTCGAAGTATTTTTGAAATCGTCCAAACGTTTACTCCGCGAAAAGTGAATTTTACAACCTCTTTCTTCTCAGGGTGGATTTTTGTAGTAAGAGGAAGAAAATGAAACAGGATGAAAGTTCAAGAAGCATTTCTGAAAGCTCATTATCAATTCTTTGACCCCCAATCGAACTCTTTCGAACTCTCCTTGAACTAGCGTGCTGTATGGAAATGCATGTCTATACAATTCTCCGTCGTAGGGTACTAAGAAAACTTTATAACTCAGCCTAAAAGTGCAGAATTCTGTTTTCAAATGACATTTTCCTTCAAGGTTATCATTGAAAACAACCTTCCCCCGAAATTATTTGTATTGTTGTCTTTTGTTCACAAGGAATTGACCTTAAACCTTTCTGCGAATCTCATTCAAACGAGACTAGCGGGAATTTATCGATGGGTCATTAGCTTGATTAATTTGTTCTGACTGCTCTGGTTGAATAAATCCAGTGCATCCCGCTGAGCCTCATCGGAAATGGACGGGAGTCTGGCTTAATCGTATTTAGTCATTTGTCAATTAGGACTGCACATCGATTGTATTTGATTAGAATCAGGGAATTTGTTCGCCTAGTCAACATTCTGTGAATAAACATGCATTTTGAAATTATCTCGTAATAACTTCAATCAGTTTGAATTCAGTAGAATTTCTCCATCCTACATTCCTTATAGAGCTTCGTCTCGTGGAGGATAAGTTACCTTGTTTCCCCCAATGAAACAAGTTAATTTCATAATACAATCAGCACGGGATGTACAACTAATGAATATTCTCTTATATGGCTAGAAGTTCTAGTGAGAATGACGTTGCCGCCTACTATCTTGCTACAAATTTTGAATTTTCATTCACAAATACTTCAACGTCATGGATATCTGGAAGTCTCACTCAAGGCCCTTGAATGAAACATAAGTTCATCTGGGAATGCATGGCTCTTCTGTTCAAAGTTTGTTCATGCTTGAAAACAACTCTCATTGATGAAGAATTATAATCATTATTATTTGTACTGAATAAGGTATCAAGTAGGAGAAACTTGGAACTCGTTGAAAATTCATATAAATTGGTTTCTTCGGTAACTGTTTTTTGAAAACCTCATTTCACAAAATATTCATCAGAATTCATCAGAATATTCACCGTTACGCATCTTAGAAACATTTCATTGTAAAATTGTAGTGAAAATTTATTCATTTTGATAGTAGGGCATAGTGTGCATCTTTGTGTTTCTGTTTACAATATTCTTCAACACACAACATTGATGGAGACCGAAGTTTAGCATTCTTAAAACTCAGGGCCTATTTTAAGTTGCAACAATCATTTTTCCTCCTTGAAAATCAATCTAAATTCATTTAATCGAAAATAAAATAATTATTCCAAGCAAAAAAAGGTGAATGTGACATTGATTCATATTGATCACTTCTAGATGAAGAAATGTGTTTCCCGCTTTCTACAGGGAAAAAATTTTATGACGGTAAAAGTTCGAAATCTATGTAACTCTAACAGTTCAATTATTTTTGCTTATGCAAGTTCAAAATTCGAATCTTCAGAGTTCAAAACAATATTGATCTCGTATAGTCGCACGATCCACGCCAAACTATTGGATTTAATGACGCGGATCGTGTGACTATAAAAGTTCGATGTTGTTTTGAACTTTTACAATTCAATTTTTCAACCGAGTCAAGTCAAAAAGGTTGCACTGTTACTGTTCACATTACATTTGAACTCTTTCAGTACAAACAGTTGTATCGATTCAGTCCTAAAATTTTTTCCGTGTGCATTTGAATGATTGAGAATTTTATTCGGACGCAAAGACAGCTCACTTGTAGTTACCTGAAGAAAGAACTCCCACTTTGAAGGAATGAAGAATCACTTTAACGGACTGGAATTTCATTCTTCAGGTACCTAACAGTGAGCCTGTCTTCGGGTTGGAATGAAACCATTATTGTTTCAGACCTTGTTACCAACGAGGGGTCTTTCGCTCAGGAATCACTGAGTTTCTAAGATCTGAAATCGATTTTGAATCGAGCTCTAGTTATGGAAAACAACGATTTAATGCACGGCTCAGTGAAATGATGAAAGTAACTAATCCGACTCATAGAGAATCGAAGCAATAAGTTGACAAATTAGATACGCAATCAGCTGGTATTAACAGACTCATTGAAAGGCCCCTCGGTTAGCAGCCTACGGATTTTTCGGTTTCCCTCATTGGCAATTCCATTTAATGTTGTCTTTTGATACGTGAATCTATGAGAAAAATCCGTGGGTCTGGCAACTCTGGTTTCAGATTTGAAAAATGTATTAATCTTCTGTTTTCAATCATACACAACCATATTAAAAACTCAGAGATTGATAATAACATCAACGATCTCCGATCTTTGACGATGATTGACCTAATCATTATAAGGAGAGAATTTCACGATAGTAACAAGGAATTTTCTATTGATTGATTGAGGTTCTTACTCTTATAATGACGATGGTTTTCTTATCAAACGAATTAGCCGGAGTAATTTTAGAGATACATTGAGTGTGTTTTGTTGAAATGCTGTCACAATAAAACCCTATTATTCCGATAAATAGAATTCTTGTTTTTCAATTCTTAAACAGCAATTATTATCCTAGTAAAAATCACGTGAGTGATTTCATACGCTATTACGAGGCCTTATCAAGCCTGGCGAATTCCTTACATAGATGAAGTGAACAATGTGAATCAGAACGGCAAATATAATCGAATTTAAGATCGATTCTCGTCCCGCGACATGAAAAATTCATAGTACGGAACAAGCACAATCTTAAATACGACTCCGCATTCCGCCTTAAATGCCATAATTATCTTTTATATCCAGTACGAATTTAATGAAACAAAATCTTTCAAATTAAGGTATTGATTTTTACTGTCATATTTTTTGTGTGAATTAGGGATGGGCGATATTCACCGTATCGATATTTTTGTATACAATTCATGTCTAGTGTTTATAAGAATTTATAAAAACTAGATACATACTGTATACGAAGAAATCAACACGGAAAATATCACCCATCAGGATAGTGTTGATAATTAACATGAATTACGAGTTACAATATGAACGGGTGCAGAAAATACACCAAACTTTTCATTGTATATCTTTCTAATCGGTATGATTACGGTATGTCAAATGATAAATTTATCTATGTATTAGCATCAATCTGCTATGAATCATATAGGGCGAGAATAAATTCTAGTCTTTTCCGTGTTGAAGTTTTCAACTTTGTTCTGTAATTGAATCGAAGTACAAAATCTGTTCTTAAAATAGGCTCCAACGAATTATTTCAGGCACGATAGCTATGTAAGACTGTTGTATTGCAGGGAAGAGCCGCTCACCGCTAATTCTAGCAAGGAGACCGTCCTATTTGACGTCACTACTGCCAACCATAACCACGCTACTGAGAAATCATAATTTTGAAAATCAAATGAATTAGTGATAATTCTCATTTTAAGCTAAATTAATGACTTCCGATTACTTATATGAATATTAATAAAGTGCGTATACGATCAATGATTTCAAATGATGTACAAATCATGAAAAATAATAACACTTTTTAAAGGTTCTCCAATGTAATGATTATATAAAGAGCTAATAATATAAATTACATCGATTGATATTCCGCTATTATCAATTCGAATATCATTTACATTTTTTCAAATTCATTTTACATGAAAAACAAGTGCCAGAATAACCCTGAGGGGAAGAATACAATTTTTCATTATTTTTTCTTTGATACTTTGCTTTCGTTGTTTGCTGAAATAGCAAATATTTCCTGGAATCAACTAAGTCGAATGCTGTACCGAGAATATTAAATTTCCTCCGATTTTTCGTTGGACTACGTGTTATTTTGAATCCCAAGAATCATAAGATAAGTCAATCTTATAATGATTAGGGAAAATGAATTATTAGATTTAATGGATTGAGATTCGAATTAGTGAAGACAACGAACGCAAGAGAAATTGTCAGGATCCGAAGTTTTTAGCCTTTGATTTTATTCTAATATTTCATCAATTTTCTAGAATTCTTCATGAACCATATTAAGTTCTTTCAGAATTTTAATACTGCATATCATGTGCTGTATCTTGTCGAGGAAGCACAAGGAACTACGTTACTCAAATTAAAGCCATTTGGTACAGTGCTATAGATTCTCCACAGGTCTGTCGAATATTTATAGAAAATGAATATTCATCGAAATATTATTCATCGGAAAGCTCTATTGGAGGTCTCATAGAATATTAAACGGCTCTATGATTGAACGATTAACGCACTAACTCGCGAACCGCAGGAATTAGAATCTTTAGACAAATCGATTCATCTCTTTCCCCAACGGAAGTGCCACGAAAAGAGAAATGATGGAGCCTATGCAGTTGAATGCATGATAAGCGTAAGAAACATAAGATTACATCAAAACGGGAACTAAAGATTTTTTGTAACGAATATTTTCAGTATGAGTGAATCTGATGATCCTCCATAATGCCAGACTCCGGTATTAATTAATATCCATATTCATCAAATTTAATAGTAACTTTGTTGGTAAGATGAATCTAAAAAGTACCTCCTTATGTCAGTTTTTACATAATTCTATGAAAATTTCATCTGACAAAAAAATTGATACATTATGATTCCAAAAGAAATTTTTTTGCCTTGAGAAATAATTTTTTGAACAAATCATGTTTTTGGATTATTTTTATATAGTTAATGATACACTGCTTCTCCAATCTCAATTTCATACAAGGAGATACTTTTTTGACTTACTGTACTTATTGTAATCACCTTAATCGTTGAACAACTAAATATTTCTCAATTTCAAAAAAGGATATCGTTAATGATTGCCAATAAATGATATTTGTTCAAAATGATTTTTGATGCAAATAATTATTTTTATTTATTCAAGATTCAATTGAAGTGACTGAAATTTCGTTTGTGGCGAACAAAAATGTTTCTAAATATTCAGCATAGCCATAGAAAATACCCACAAGTTGCACCAAATAATTATTCGGGGGAGTTACATGTTTTTTGAACTGATAACTGATTTGAATGACCTTTGTATTTCTGCTAATGACAGTATAATTTTTTTCTATGAAATACCTATCAAGTCTTAAGGGATTATATACAGTGACACTGGAAAAAATATTTATTTGCCCCCTCTCCTTAAAATATTTATTTGTAGGGATTAAATGTTCAGTTGGATGCAAAAATTGATTACTTGTGGCGAATAAATTATTTATTCAGAAGACAAATTTATTTGGGGCAAGCATTCCATTATTTGATTTGATTGAATATTTCATTAATCCTAAAAAATATTTTATGGGGAGAGGACAAATAAAATATTTATTTGGCTGGAAGAAATTTTTTTTTTTCAGTGGAAGAGGCGCAAAAAAAGCGATTTTTCAAGAATTTTTCCTAAAAAGACAGTTAAATTGATTGATGCAAAAATTTGTACACTTATTGAGGTAACTGTTTACTGTATTTTAACATTTTTTATTTGTCGGAATAATAATTTTGAGAGCTGTTATAGCTGATCTCCAGGAGATTTTCTAAAAAAAAAGCGTTTTACGGTGACCACGATATCTCGGGACTAGATCTTTTGAAATGAAAAAACCAAACGGATTTCGTTGGAGTGATGTATAATCTGGTGATTAATCGAAGGAATGAGCAGAATAAAATTTTTTGACAAAATGGCGGCTTTGAAAACAAAAAAACCGATTTTTCACTCAAATTTTGGCCTCGAATTGTTCATAAAAACAAATATCCATCGGTGAGAAGAAACCTACAATTAATCAACGAGCTTTTGTTGAAATTTGAGACTGATCGGTCCAGTCTTTTCCGAGAAATCTTGGTCAACGGCTATGAAAACACAGTTAAGAGAAAAACCTATTAAAATTTTCAAGAGCACTTGACATACAGTAGAAAAATTTTACAAATATGCGTTCAACTCGAACAATAATCACTGAATTGACTTGAAATTTCCTGTGCGCGTACTTGAATGTATGTACATTACGAAAATGAAATAAGAAAGAATTGATTTTTTGAAAATTTCAACTGTATATAACCCCTTAAGTGGGAAAACCACATTAGAAGGCTCATTTTCACTGATTTTTCATGAGTTTTTTTGGGTGGGAAGGATTAATTGGAATTCAATCAAATTCGTACATCATTTCATCCATGTTTTGAACAAGGTTCGAGAATTTTTTGAAATGATTTGCGTGAAAAATGATGGAGTTATACCCTGTTGTCCGGTAAATATGGTAAATGATTTTCTTCGACTGCGGGACATGTAGCGGTTCTAATTTTCATCTGAAATCAAGAGGGTTTTTATTTTACTTGATTAACATATTTCCTAAGAATATGAACCTCAATTCAGGTGAAAATAATGAGAACAAAAAATTTGACAGGTGTTGGAAAAATTTTTTTCGATCTTCATCACATTTTTTCACTAATTATGCAGCAAAAAACACCCTTAAAATTATGATATCATCTCAAAAGTTGGTTCATATTGTTCGTAATTTCATCAAAAATGAGGCTACCAAGTTTCATATTGATCGGTTGATTAGTTTCTGAGTAAGAACTCCCGCAGATGTGGAAAAAGTCATTTTGAGAAAAACGCGTTTGAAAGAAAAATTCTCGGAAACTAGAAATTCAAGCTATTCCAGCACCACACATCAACTTTTCTTCTTTTCCTTCTTCGTGAGCTTCATTTTACGCTCGCAGCAGTGCCGCAAGTTCGCAAGGGATTAGTCTACTATTTTTCTCTGTTCGCCGGAATCAAAGTGCGCTCGGTTCTATGCTCATAACATTCAAACGAATGAGAATTTCGTTTTGAAATTCTGACAGCACATTCTTGGATAGTTGAGCTAACGATTCATGCAATGAAAGAAAACCGATTCTTCGAACCTCCTAATGTGGTTTCCCCCCTTAATTGATATTTTATAGAATTCAGTATGAACTCGACAAATTTCCAATAAGAAATATCAATTGATCAAAATCAGAAATTTGAAAACTGTTGAATTTCAACAGTTCAATTCATATATCAATTCGTGCAGCCCACCCTTAATATCAACATGACACAGACATCGACATTAATTAAAATTCTGAACCCAATTATTCGAATTATATTATATATTTTATATAACTCTAGTGGAACTCTCTGCATTCCTTCGCATTTTTCTGTCAATCGTCCGAAATCTGACAGAAATGAAGAGATTTCTGTCAGATTTCGGATGTTTTCAGAGAATTGTAGAGGAATGCATGCATCATTTTTATTAGGGAATACATGTGATTGTATATAAATTATATATATTGTAACTCCCTTCTGGAAAAATGAATAGAATGTTCCATATATTTCAATTCAAATCCATGAGATTGAATGGACTCCATTGAAGGAACCACCCACCTAGTTAAGTTTTCTCATCGAATAATAGAGTAAGTGCGAATAAAAAACATGATCGAATTCCGATAGGTTTCAGGAAGATTCAATAACTCCCTTAAACAAAAATCAAAAACTATTCTCACTATTAAAAGGGAATTTTTTATTGCAAAATGTGAAATGAATTTAGATTTTATGCGTATAATTGGGTGACATTTGTGCATTCAATCGATTAAGCAAACAACGAAAAATTCTCGATCATTCTCACATGATTCAATTATTGAGGGAATTATTAGTAGCAATTTATCGTGTAACCGTACCACTGCATATGGAACGAAATAGAATCACTCTGGCATCATGCACATTTCCCATACCAGTTCAACATTGCTTTTAATGCATGCGCCTTTGCACTTTCCGTTTTCAACTGGAAGCTATGAGAAAAAGATAGAAAAGTACAGTGAAAATATTAACAACTTGGGAAATGTTTTTCTTTTTCATTTTTGGTGTATCCCACTTTTACAAATCCAGTAAAGAAGAATTTTATTTTATGTCAATACGGATGAAAATACTCAAAGGAATATGGACTGTATTTATAGGTTCATACAGTGCGTGAACAACCTCTTTGTGTGCACAGATTTATTACAATATACCACAATCTACATGCATAATTTATAACGTAATTCATACATAATTATATAAATATCTTATATGATCGAAGCATTATACGGGCTACATAAACATTGCATAGACTTCTCTTTCACATTAATGATTCAATTGGTATCACAATTCACTCTGCGGACTAAATGATTGTATTTCAATGAAGTACTATTGTGTTTAAATCTTGTAGTCAGTCTGTGAACGCTTGAAAGCATGTCATGTGTTGATAAAACGGATATAATATTTCATATACAATGTTTTATCCCTTTCAATAGTACATTCACGTTCCCTTTGAAACGTTTTCAAAAGTGACTATACGTGATTTGAACACTCAATGTGCTCTGAAATAAAGTCTTCGTTTTTGCAGTGTGGGGGATGTATATCATTTTTTCAATAATTCTTGATGCACGAAGAAAAAGATCTGCTGAAAATTACCATACTTTATAGCGTTAGAGCATCACTCTTGCCTAAACCAAATTAATCACATGGAGTATACCATACTTGCTTGGACTTTCCTGAAGAAGTATAGTACTTTTGTAAATATTTTCACGTAAATAATTTAATGTGAACAAGAGTAACGCTCGAACACTATAAAGTATAGTACTTTTTAGCACATGTTTTTCCGTGTGGCGATGAGAGGTGGAGAGGAATTCAAAAGAACCCACCAAGACATTTCGAAGCCTAATTTGAATTCATTCTCAGAATATTTTATAAAATATACTAAGAAAACAGGAGGATAAACAATGAAATCATGAAGCACAATGATATTCATAGAATGTTCTATGCATATCCTGGATGAGATCGATTTAAACTCACCATGGAGCTTCATAGAATATGGATTGCACGCAGAAATGCAACTCTTTGGATCTAAGATTCTTGCTACCTTAGATGGTCCAATTTTTCAAAAAGGGAAATTTCTAGCTAGGTTATTCTGCGTCTAATTTCTCAGATAAAAAATCTGTGGTAACGGCAGTATAGAAATATTTGAGTGAAGAGGGGGGGGGGGGGGGTACGGTTTGTACGGTGGAAAAAAGACACTTTTTCAAACATTTATTTATAAGATACAGTTGATTCTTATCAAATACAAATTTTACAGTATTATAAAACAACTTTTCAAGAATATTTTGTGAAAATTCGAGTACAGAATATTTAAAACTTAGTCATTAGCAGCAAATTTGCCTAGAAGTCTAAAAAAAAAAAATAGTTTTGCGGTGATTGCTATAACTATGACTCAATCATCTGGAATAAAAAAAACCAAAGTGATTCTACTGGTATATGAGTTTCCTCAAGTAACAATGTAGGGTTTTTTTCAAAGTTTGTTGTTATTTTTTGTTTTACAGTAAAAAATATGCCGAGTTTTTGAGCGAAAATCACGTTTTTTGAATTTCCAGTGACACCAAAAATCGAAAAATCAATTAAAAAGAAAAAATCGATGTTGTTACCTGGGAAAACTCATACACTAATAGAATCACTTTGTTTTTCTTGTTTCAGATGATTGAGTCATGCACGGAAAAAATAATTGAGCTGCAGCAGCTAAGTAGCTAGCATGGACACGGACAGCCATTAAAATTAGCTCCTGCAGTTAAATTTTAGCTGTTACCGCAAATAAATTACCTACGAATGCAAATTTTTTTGCTATCACAGCTAAAATTTAGCTACAGGAGCCAATTTAATGGCTGTCCGTGTCCGTGCTAGCTACTTAGCTGCTGCAGCTAAATTATTTTCTCCGTGTGAGTTATACCGATCATCGCAAAACTATTTTTTTGTAGACATCTAGGCAGATTTGCTGCTAATGGCTGGGTTTTGAATATTTCGTACTCGAATTTTCACAAAATATCCTTGAAAAGTTGTTTTGTAATACTGTGAAATTTGTATTTGACAAGAATCAACCGTATCTTATGAATAAATGTTTGAAAAAGTGTCTTTTTTCCACCGTACAGACCATACCCTCCCCCCCACCCTTAACCTACAAGAAGTATATAAATTTATTAAAGCTTCGTTATTCCTGTTGAAGAGATACTGTAAGTTCACGCAAGAAAGTGTTGCGTTTACATTCAAACAACGCGGAATAACCCTTCCCAATAAACACACACACGTTATTTCAACGTTGAAAGGACGTTAGACTGTCAAACGGACGTCAGTCGTTGATTTCATAACGTTGATTTTTAGTTGAAATTTGATAGAGAAATAGACGACTAGAAATTACGTTTTCATGACGTGTAATTTAAACTAATATTCAAAACTAACCATCAAACGACTCCCTCAAAAAAACGTGTTTTGAACGGGTTTGAATCACGCGTTTAAAATGTGTTTATAACACCTTGTGTTTGAACTTCAATTAAAGATATTCTGCTACAAATGTCGAACGAAACCGAACAATGGTTAAATTTTCAACAAAGAGCAAAATAGTAAATAGTGTGGCATACTTTCCAAATTCTGTCATACTCAGAAATACTGTTGTTCTCGATATTGAATGAAAAGTTTTCAAAATAATTTGTTGGATTCAATTCACGTTTTAGAACCATCATTGGGACACGTAAATATTTGACGTCTCTTAAACGATGTTCAAACCGTTGATATGACGTTATTTGATGGTTGAAAAACACGTGACCTGCCGCGACATTTTTACGTTGAATCAACGCAAGAATATTACTAATTCACAACGTGTGGTTATTGACTGTTTTTGACGTTTTTAAAACGTGCGTGTGTTTACTGGGTTAGTGTACATTCGCTTCTTACTTCTGCAACACTCCTTTGCATCGTTGATACTTCATTTTTGCCAAGAATACCCTGTACCGAAACTTGAAAGACCTGAGAAGTCTACGACAAGCTTCAGGAGGGTTCTTGCGTGAACCTCATTCAACCTCGATTTCATTTGATTCCTAACAGCACATCCACCGATTTCTACGCCGCATCTCTGTGGACTCTACGTGGATAGAACGTGGATGAACGAAGATTCCACGTGTAGGCAACGTAGAAATCGGTGGATGTGCTGTTAGGGATCTATCATAGTGAAATCATTAATATAACAAAACACACAAATTCATTTGTAAGAAAACAAAAACTTCATCAAATATTGAATATGATACTTCCATAGACTCTAATCAACAAAGATTTGAGTGAAATTTTTCGAAATGGACAAATGTATGAATGTATGAATGCTAATTGGGACGGCATCTCAATTCCTACACTACTCACCGACTGAAAAAAGAAGCAATATATTTCTTTCGTATCACGAATCAATCGCAAATGATAGTATAATTTTTCTCAAATAAGAATCTAATTTTCTTCTTCAAAGTTATATATCAATCATGCGGTACTCGCAAAAATGAACTACACAGGCCAGTGAAATGCTGTAAGTTGTACAATGCTAGAAACTGTGAAATGAAATTGTTCTCCTATTGGAACAACTATAATGTACTATATAATATTCTATACATTTATTTTTCTTCTTCTTATTTTCGATTATTCCATCATAATGCTCAAAAGCAGGAATAAGAAATGAACTTTAATTCAAGTTTCAAAACCCCAATTTGATATTCTTCAATTGCCGAAGGGAAGTAAGAACAATATCTCCATGGAATTGAATAATCAACAAAATTATTACTAATTATACCTTCTTTGATGATACACGAAATATCGTATATCCAGTGAAAATGAAATTTCTGTATTGAATTTTAAAACCTTTGAAACTCTAATTTATTTTGTGAAATTCTTCTAACTTGAATATACGATGTAATTGAATTATTCATAATTCGTAATCATGTCGATCTCCGCTTTTTTTAAAATTCAATGCAACAATAGGATAATTGTTGTTGGTGAAGAATTGTATGAGAGAAATATGCGAGAAAATTGAAACACACGTTATAATTCGATGCGCATTTAAAGTCAGATGAAGAACTTAACTGACTTCCTAACTGAAGGGACAAAATTTGGACAAAAAAATCGGGTGATCTTTTACAGGAGCATGCTAAACTGTGTGAATGCATTAGAAGGACACATACAGCCAGCAGAGAGCGCAGCCCTGATGGTGGCCGAGGAGAAGCCACATCCTGATTCATGTAAGGCCATTCAAACCTTAGCATCATCATTTTTATTTATCTATCCGATTACCTTCATATCTTTCGTAACATTGACGTAAAAACGATTCTCTTTTGATGAAAATTGTTTCCCGAAGCTTCATCGCTTGGTTGTGTATTTCGTTTTTTGGTTCTGTTATTTCACAATTCAATTTCTTTTGGCTTTTAATCTGACTTTTTATGGTTTATAATGGAGATTGATGAACATGGAATATATATTTGAATTTTGTAATCCAAGGTTGCACTATTGTTAAAAACAAACTTATATTACGTAGAAATACAAAAGACTGAGAGTTTAATAAATCGCTTTATAAAATTTCTGCAAGTTTTTATCAGCGATTGCTGTGACAAAAAACCTGTCAGAAACTTGTAGGAATTTTCTGCCCGTTTCTGACGGGGAATTTTTAACAGGGGATACAGCGGTGTTTGACTGTATCGAACAATTACAAAATGACCCGAGTAGGAATTCATATTGAGTGTTCGGTCAGCATCAGATCTGAGAAGCCTTATCTGAAATCAGGCTATGGAATGTTGTATCACAGCCCGATATAACAAACAAATACAGGGTATCCTAGAATTCGCGAACCGGATTTTACAGGTACATTCTGCAGCGAAAATGAAATAATTCCGCGTTTGAAGAAAATTTTTTCGACGCTTAGTTCTGGAGATATGAGCATTTTTAGATTTTTTTTCAAATCCAGATCATTCAAAAACACTGTATGCTCTATACTTGAGCTCAACGCCATTCGCTAAGTTGGAAAACGGCGGATTTGTGAGAAAAAAGGTAAACTATTTTATCAATGATAGTTCCGGAGCTAGAGCGATTTGAAGTTGCTGAATTCTGATTGGCTGAAAGCTAAAAAATTTCAAATCGCTATAGCTCCGGAACTATCAATGATAAAATAGTTTGATTTTTTTCCACAGATCCGCCGTTTTCCAGCTTAGTGAATGGTGTTAAGCTCAAGTATGTAGCACACAGTGTTTTTGAATAATTTGAATTTGAAAAAAAAATCTAAAAACGCTCATATCCCCAAAACTAAGCGTCGAAAAAATTTTTTTCAGACGGGAAATTATTGCATTTTGGTTGCAGAATATACCTGTGAAATTACGAACCAGATCTAGTGAACCCAAATTGCCGGAACTAGAGCTGGTGGGCCAAAATGAGGTGCACCCTCAATCATTCCCCGATCAGGTTCATGCTGGATATGAGGCTGGCCACAACATTTTTCTTCTCGGGGATATGTAATCCATAAACTGTCCAGTTACACTTGCAAAACTATTAACCATTTCGATAATGCATTTATGTACACGTATGAATTTTGAAAGAAAAAGCGCTATTTGTCCAACGTGTGCTTAGAAAATTAAATTCAATTTCTTTTCCATACTATTTTTGTCACAGGAATAAGAACATACAGTATCACACGCGAGCACTGAGTCATCCTGTATTCGATCTGCATTTGGCCATAAATGTAAATTACGTGACCCATTTGCATCACATCAGAGTACTGAGAAAATCAATTCATACATGATTGAAGAATCATAACTATCTCCATTGTAGACGATAAAAGCGAACTAGGAATGATTTACTTTTTCACATCGATGGTTTCCTTTTACATGTGTACGTGAACAAAGTATAGTAAGCATTTCCCTTCAATTGATCGACCCACCTTTTGCAATCAAAGTCTCATTTTATCCACAATTTTCCATTCCACTTCATGTTTTATGGACAAATCATACCAATGTATGCTAAATTCTCTTCGTATCTCTTTATACTTTTAAAATCTATCAAATTTCAAGTATTGAGATAAAAAATTTGATGAATACACTTTCTAATAAAAGTGAAAAATCAAAATACAATCACTTTGAAATGATTGACAAATCGTCCTTTGCAATGACTAAAAATTCACTCATTTTCATGTTATTTTGAGTAATTATTAGCAAAGTCACACCAAAGGTGCGTCAAGGTACACTCAATTATTATGTTTTCGAAGTTTGAATGGTTTATATATAAACAAAAAGAAAACTTTTACTCAGAAAATCTGACGAATTGTCGTCATTTATCTTCTTTAATCAACTCCTTGGAACTGGAAACATCGTTTAAAGAATATACCGCATGATTTTGGATCTTTAACAGCTGAGTATTTCGCGATTCAACTATCAATTTATTCCAAGAAACGATTCAAACTTCAGTAACATCGATTATTGATCAATCTGGGACGCCGCGTCGAAGTAATCCTGAAGAGACTGGAAGTGCCCTGCTAAGAATACCAAACAGAACCGGACAAAAAATCCTTGGCAGGCTTCGAACGGTTCCTTCCACGGAAAACCCAGGAAAAAAATTACAATCCTTTTACCAGGTTTTGTCCGAAATTACCTAATTGACAGCAATATTTTAGAACGATTCTGTTTGGAAATGACAAACTGTGATATCCAGTCAAAAACTACCAAAAATTTTCCCGCTAGATTTTCACAAAATGTTTCAATTTAGTAATTCTGGACCAAACCGTTCAAAGCCTGAGAAGAATTTTTGTTTGCTCGCGTGTTCCTGACTGGCAGGAAATTTTTAGCAGGGTGGATTCATTTCCTTTAACTTCCTTACCTATTTTTCAACTGAGCAAAGTAATAATTCGATTCTATATTCGATGCTTCGAATTAACAAATGATGTGTTATCGCTGTGGATTCCATATTATCTTATTGAAATCTTTTCTTATTCAACATATTCATATCAAGACATCATTCGAATACAATTCAATCAATTTCGAATAGAAATCAGGTGTAATTTTGAAAACTTTGCAAACCCTGGGGGAAATGGAACGTGTGAAGAATCGAGAGGTTGATAAATATGAACATGGTATGTTGTACGAGAAGTAAAACAAGTGGTAGACTCAGCACGAGTTTCAATCGTTGTGTGAGCAAAGCGAGCATGGTAAAGGATACGAAATGGGAATCGGCCATCCTCCACGAGTTAAATATTGATGTAATATGGCTTTGTCCAATAAACGAATAGGATGAGATGACTTTTTTTTCTTTAAATACGAATAATTAAGCGTTCCCTAAATAATCTTCTGAAAATACAAATTTCCTCTATAATATGAGCATAGTATATACTTCTTTTAACCCTTCAAGTACACACATCCTTTCACACCTCCGGAGTACACATAGGTGCAAACTCGGTTCCTGTTCGACCAATTTGACCTTTCTTGTTTTTCAATTTGAATGGAAAACTGTGCAGCTTACTATAATGTGGTGTGGAAGGAAATTCACAGATATTCCATCTCATTAGCGAAAAGCATACTAGAATAAAATCTATTTTTAACGAGAAACACAAAGTATTGAAATGGTTGGTGCGAATTTACAACTGTGTTCTTTTGACAATCCAGGGACTTGCTCAATGAATCCTTCAGATTTTAGAGGAATGCATACTTTCCCCAAATACGGACACCGGGTTAAGAAAATTATTGGGAGGACTGATTATTGAAAGATTTTGCTAGTGTAAACAAAAACTTATGGAGTTTCTAGAAAAAAAGGATGAGTTGATCACTTCTCTCGAAAATGGGAGGAAGGACCTCGTCCCCTGTGATGAATCAATTCTAATAAACACGAGGACATCTTATGGATGTCTAAGACGCCCATTGTATATCTTTCGACGTCCGTTAAACTTCCTATGCTATCACGGCATACAATGCGCGCCTTTGTCCGCTATTCGTGCTCAGGGAAATAAACTGATGACGTAGCGTTGAGAAATTGCATCATTTCTCAACTGTCATCTATCGAAAAATGATTCACTTTATTCACGTTTTTAAGATCAAAAATAATTTCCCCCGACACAAAGCCAAAATCTGACTTTTGTAGTGCACTGATAAAAAAGATTTGGTTGATATATGCCCAACTAAAACTTTTTGTCGGTGTAAGTAAAACTTTAGGGGCTTTTGTTGTGCCAACCTAAAAGATCCTACCAAATCACTTATAGGTAAAGGAATCAAACGTGACTTGGCAAGATCATTTGCTTAGCGCAGCCAAATTTTGGTGAGAGCCCCCAAGTTTTCACTTATGTAAACAATAAATCTTGGTCGGGCAAATAATAACAAAACGTTTTAGTAGGCATAACAAAGAATCTTTCTCAGTGTGAGAAGAAATTCCCTATGATTACTTTTTCGAGTCTCGCTGGTAATAAACAAGAACTTTTAAGGTGTATTTTGATTTTGTTGTTCACTGAGGGAAAAAATTTGCAGGAACAATAGAATATTTAGTTGAATAATCGCCATAAAATACTTAATTGATTCGAATGAAGTTTCAACAGATCAATTACATATCCGTTTAAATTGAGAAAATATTTCATAGCACATTGAATATTTATTTGATTGGATAAACATTTAATTGAGCCAATGAGAGTTCATTCCAATCTATTCAATAAAAATGTTTTCTCTCAGTGTTAACGATTGTTATCAAAATTTGAGCTCTGTTTGAAACATGCAACGCTATTGATATACAACTCTTCCACGAAGTTTGAATAACTTTGCTCCACACGTTTCCATTTCACCTGGGAAGCAAGTCGAATGTTGCATTCGCGTTCATGAAAATTAAAATATCACCAATCCCATTGGAAAGTAATTTTGAAATCCACGCTACATTCTTTTGCATCAGCATGTATATTTATCATTCACCGGTATTCTCCCATTGTGAAAATTGATTTGCCTTCATTACATTATTTTTCTTCTGCTTTCAGTATGATTCGAAATCAGAAAGGAACGACATATTGAAGATTATAAACAAATTAATAAACTATCGCATTCTATCACTTGGCATTTATAAAATGAAATCTAGCATACACCAAATGATATCACGATTTTCAATTGATTTTCGCTTTTATATTCGCTCTATCAAATAACGTCTCGAAAAGAAAGATATTTATGAAATAACAAGATTGTGCGTTGATAAAAAAAAACAGAGAGAAAAAAATATATGTATATGCATATTAGCATTATTATTACATTGAAAATACTTTGAATTCATATTTTATTAAATAATATTTTTCATTGAAAAAGAAACAAAATGGATAGGAATTCAACAAATCGTATTTTAACGAAAAAATAAATAACAGTTGATGTTGCTACGCGTTATCGTGCTGCAAAAACAAATGAGGCTTTTGTGTAATTAATCGTATATATGTTTCATTCTTCTATACGAAATTTTCACATGTTGTTTTATATATGTATAATAGATATATTTTATTTTTCGATATACGATGTTTTACATTTTCTTTTAGAATCTCAAAACAGTCTGTGCCATTTCGAGTCGTGCATGAATTTCATTTTCAAACAAAACTTTTGTACTTTTCATTTTGTCGTTGTGATTTGATTTGAATGGACGTGGTCTTGACAACTACGAGTGACCGTTGTGAACGAGACACCCAGAATCTGGTTTGATTTCTATTCAAGCCGCGAATTGTGAATCGACCTAGCATAGAGGAATTATGATCTCTCTGCTGTACACAAAAACCCTCTTGAACGAATTGAAGTTCAAGATGGGATATCTAGATAAAACTGAAACTGGCAGCCAGTTGTTATAACTTTGCACCCAGGAATTTTTATCAAGAATTTAAGCAGTTGAATCGATTTCTGGATTTCAAAAGTTACAACAATAGGCTGCTATTTTCAGCTTCGTCACTCCTGGTAAAACTTGGGCAATTTTCAATGATATTCCATAACAGTATCTCCCCACGTGGAATCCAATTCATAGAACCCATAATGATAGTGATGGGCAATATAATATATATTAGGGCTGGGGCTATAATCTGATTCAATGTGATTTTATATAAAATTTGTATCAAGTTTCTATGAATTTGTAGAAAAACTTGATACAAATTTTATATAAAATCACATTGAATCAGATTGTAGCCTCAGTCCCAAAATATATATGGTACAGTATCGATATTTTTCACAGAAAATTTGTCGCATTTATATTAAATTGTATAAAATCTCGATACCATCATATATCATGCATTACTAGTGCTAGAATGTATATACAATTCTCATAGAAAAAGAATTGTATAAAAATTGTATATAGACAGAAATACAAACTTGCTCGAAAATCCCATAATTCATGTGGGCAAGAACTCTCAAAGTCCTAAAATTCGAGATGTAATTGCAACCCACCACCATTTGAATGTTCCACCAATTTTTCCATCAATTATCATTCACCTTTTGAATGGGAATTTTTCTCTGTGAATGAATCATATGTAAACCTTCCGATTTAATGCAATTTTTATGTAAGCGTATAAAAAAAACTACGTGGGGGAATATTTTTCAACCCATTATATATGATACGCTATGAGCAAAAGTGATACTCAAATTGTTGTCAAGCAAAAACAGGACAGGAACTTTTGAGAGCAAGAATGAGACGTCAAAAGTTCCGAGCAAAAGCAATATACACCTATAATTCGTGACAAAAAGCAACCAAAGAAATCTCCAGACAAAAATGAAACACTGAAAAGCTCGGGAACATCCAATTTTGTGTTTATGCGTTGGTTCGTTTTTGTTCCCGAGCTTTTCAGTGTTTCATCTTTGCCTCGAGATTTCTGTGCTTGCTTCTTTGTTACGAAGTAGGCTGCCGTCCCATGGTACAAAAATTAACTATGGAACGGAACAAGCGGAATGAGCGTCACCAATCAAAGTCATTCCGCTGTTTTCGCTTCCCTACTGTCCCATGAACGGAAAAAGTAGCGGAAAGCGGATCGCGGTACCAATACTTTCACTACAAATTCTGAAAATGTATTGGTTCCGCGATCCGCTTTCTTCTACTTTTTCCGTTCATGGGGCAGTAGGAAAGAAAAAACAGCAGAATAACTTTGATTGGTGCCACTCATTCCGCACGTTCAGCTCCGTTGTTTATTTTCATTGCATGGGACGGCAGCTTTATAGGTGTATCGCTTTTGCTCGGAACTTTCAACGTCCCATTCTTGCTCTCAAAAGTTCCTGCTCTGTTTTTGCTTGGAAATGAACAATTCGAGTGTCGCTTTTGCTCTTAGCGTATCATGTACATTCAACACATTTGGATGTGATTGGTACCGAATATATCAATTTCGTATTCCTTGAGTTGATTGGTCCTCGTATTATTCATGTAAAAAATGCTCCTACACGTGGAAAAATACTGACAAATGGGTAAATTTTACATACAGTAGATCCGAAAAGTAGAGATCGACAATGTTTGAAACATTGATGTTTCTTATCAAACACGTATTCAGTTTTTATTAACTTTCGTGAAGTACCAATAAATTCTAGATATTTTTTATTCGAAAAAAATCGATGTTTTCAAATACCACCCACACCTATTAAAAAGATATTTGAAAAAAAATGTGATTTAAATATATTCAGATATTTATTCAAAAAGAAAATTGAGATCTTTTATCTCCAATGCTATCGAAAATTCCGACTGCGGTGGGAACCGCAGGAAGTTCAGAGTTGAAAGATCATATTCAACGAGGGATCCTTAACAAAACTCTTTACCAAATTTATTGCAAACAGTCACTTGAGGAGTTGCGAGGACTACGTTCATTCTCAACAGAATTCAATTAATATCTTCCTTTTATCTTGATTTCTCGTAAGACAAAGTAAACAAGTGAAAGACAAAGAATGTATGTGTGTGTTATGTATGTTTTGTATAAAGAATCATCGAGTTCATAAGTTCTATGTTTATATATGTATATAATACATGTATATAGGACACGTATATCTACACATTCTGTAATTTTTTTTACCATTTCGTCTGTATGTAGTTATTGATCACGTATTATTATTATTATTACCGTCGCTCTAAATTTTTGATTATCGTTGGTAATAGATATTATTCTCGAATATCTCATGAACAAGATAAATGAAAAATATGTAGATTTGCTTTGATACTGATTCTACGTATTCAAACGCTACTGTCACTGGCCTATGTAGTACTCTTTCAATGGAAGTAGAATGAATTTATCTTACGAGTATGTGTATATACATCATTTATATGATTTATCAAATTATATGACAAGAAATCGTGAATTTGTCAACAAAAACAAGTCGCTCAAGAGTATATGCATAATAATTATTAATTGTTTTGCCATGAAGTGTAAGTCGAAAAACTTTAATCTCGGATAAAAGACACGGAAGCATGCTCGAATATATTCAACCGGCATGAACGCATGTATATTATAATTTGAGCTTGGAATAAAAAGTCTAATAAATTACGATGTACTGTGATGAGATTTCAACGATACATGCTCTTATTCCAGACGAATTTCAACTTGTGTTTCATAAACTCTGTTGATTTGTTCATTACGAACATTAGAAATTTATGACAAATGAAAAATGTATAAATACCAGCGTAGATATAGATTTCATGTGGTATAATCGATATAAAATGTGCATAAATTATATATATATATATATATCTTGTACACATCTAATGTACACAGTATTATATTCACAACATGAGGAATTTTATGAATACATTCACTATGAATTAAACTACTATCGAGAAATAGAATGACTTTCTGATGGGATTTGTTTTGGAAGACCATGATGAGAATTCCATTATAAAACTTTGTTGGAATTCATTACAAAATCAATTTATCTTTCGGTTATGAAACACCATCTGCATCACAATTTATGTGTCAAGATATCTTTTAGATAAATTTAAGATGCTCGTTCGACGTGTCTTTTGAAGGTTCAAAACATGTTTCACGTTCCTTCAGATTTGCTTTGAACGTCTAAAAGACATCTACACAGGTTGCATAAGATATCTTAAACTTGTCCGAAAGATATTTTATTGAGACATGAACTGTTACGTCAACATAATAAACTCAACCAAAAATTATTGTGAATGTATATTATTAGTTTGTACAAGGTATCCCAGGAAACATTAAATGCTCTCAATGAGTGATTCCTAAGACAAAAATAAGATAGTTAGTTGTCCCCTTGGAAGAAAAATTTTCAAAATTATATAAAATTTATGTGCAATTCAATATAGTTTCTATATAATTTAAATATAATTCTATATAAATTATATATAATTTTAACATTATTTCAACTTGGGATCTGAGTTTCAAAACTAATTTAAACCAATCAAGTGGACACTATATAACTTACTTTCCTTAGAATTCAAGAATTAAGAAGTTCTAAATGTTTCATCGAAGGAAAAAGTGTTACAGTTTTGGCTTAGGAGTCACCCCTTGAAAGGTTTAGAATGACTTCCGAGAGATCCTGCACGGAGAAACAATAAACGGTCAATGTTACCAGAGTCCCGAATACTATATGGACAAACTGGAAAAAATTTTGAGAAAATGTCAGCAACAGTGCCGGATTTACCCATTCCTCATTCTCGCTAAATTTCCTTATTTTTCCCCCATTTTTCCCTCAAAAAATCAGGAAAAATATAGAAATTTGGCAAGTTTATGGAAATTGATAAAGAAAACTCTTCCCCGGATATTCCATTGGATAAATAAATTATGTAATTATCATCTGCATGACACATGAATTATGATATAAAAGAAGATTGAATTGATGCATGAGATTATACATCATATACTTCGAATTGTGCTATTTCCGTTCTCCATATGTCTGCAAATCTTTTCTCTCTCGCGCTTACTTCTGTATGAAATCTTTTTCTATGTACCCACCGAGAACATCTATGAAGATCTTTCGTCAGTCTCGCATGATTATAAACAAACTTGACTATTATGAAATTAATTATGCGCTTGGATCGCTGAATTGAAGAATACTTGTACACGCATATTTTGTCGAACTACCGATTATAAATCAACTTTTCAATTTATGGATTTTCATACGGATGTTTTTCATGAAAGAGAACAAAATTACCAGGAAATCTTCAATCAGAAGGTTTCTTACAAAGCATCAACATGGATATCTAGAATATCCTATGATCATAGATATCATGTCGAAACAAATTTTTCAAACTTCAAAAAGTTTGATCTGAGAATACCTTTAGGGTTTCTGTACCGTTCATCATTTACAGACTTGTATTATTAAATATTCATCAAAGTTTGATATTGAATACTATTATTCAATAATAAAGTGTAATCCATTCTCAGATATACAAATTTTGAAAATGTGGATACTAACGCTGTAAAATTATCAAGAAAACAAAAATTTTCAACAATTTTGAAACAAGGTTTCTGAAGATTGGGTTTCTCCAGGGAAAAAATTTCAAACAAAATGAAACAGTCATAAGTCAGACGGAATAAACTTAATCGTTATCCCATTCAGATTCAGTTGAGGCCCTCAATAAACTTTGTACACTTATGCGATACGAAACAATTCTTCAAAAGTTCTCAACTAATTTCTATCACGATCCTGGTAACAACTGTTGATATTTGATTGAACATCCCATAATGTTCCGCGTGAGCCACTCACGGTCTACATTTTCATCCACAATGAGAAAATGAATGTTTTGCAAGCATCCATACAAGCTACTCGAGTTTATGTCTATAATAGTATGATCTGAAAAGCATCTAGAATTGATTTACATATGAGAAATTTTATGAATGTTCCACGTTTAATGGCTGTATATGATTGATTATCGCCAAGCTTATCGAAACACAAATAACTTAACAGTTACTCAAATTCAAAATCATTCTCTTTCTGTTGTAACTAATAAACATTCACAAAGAAAAAAACGTTTTCAGACGCAGCAAAATTAAGTATTATATACAAAATAGCCAATTTTTTTGCTAGTTCGGTGAAAAATTTACTCTCTCAATCAAACACGTGGCTTTACCTCCAACCCATTTAGTCCCAAACATTTTTAACTAAACTGGCAGGAAACTTTCCTATACCGTATATAATACCTCAATTTGATGCGTCAAGGTGCTGCTTCAAAAACACATCTTTGTTACGTACAACCAGCTTGCATGCATACCTGTTACGCTTCGCTTCAATTCGAATTAAAAACTTATGTATTATTAATGAACGGATGTCTGAATGAGTGGACTGTTATTGCTAAATACTCCTGAGGCTGACGTTTTCATTGATTGATAGAAAATACAAGTCTAGGGATCACATGAATAGGATTGCTGAACATCTAAATCGAACAATCGACAATCTGTGTCTTGAGATATCTTTTGAACAAGCTCAAGATTTCTTTTATTAGATATCCAAAATTCTCCACGGGGAAATTGCAGAAGTGGTCTCCATGTGGATAACCTTTAGCTCCACGGAGTCTACGTGGAAGCAATGAAGAGATTGGTTGTAGCTATAGAGCCTTTGATTCTCGATGCCCATGCAAATTTAGTTTGAAGATCATAAAATACAAGTAACAATGTGAAAGATTTTCGAACAAATCCCACACAGCACCATTGTCCCAGGAGAATTCTCAACGAATTTATGAAGAACACAATCATTTCAAAAAGAATTTCTCTATGAATTCTCTTCTGGGAATGTGGTGCTGTATGGGCTCTCACTAAATTCCCAAAACCTCTCATGGAATTTTAGCATTCCTTCCGAAAAACTCAGTACAATCTGTCTGAAAATTTTTTACAATGCATTTCCCAGTCGGCAAATGATTCCTCCTCCCCCCCGCCCCTCCTACATGAGGAAGATCAGAAAATTTCTGCCACTTGGAGCAGCGAAGAAGAATATAGCTCTTCCTTTGCTGCTCAAAGGGGTAAAAATTTCCCGATCTTTCATTTGTACACGGAGAAAAAGGAATTCGCTGTGGCAGCGAAATCTACTTTTGCTGGGTTCCTTTTGCCAGAGCAGCAAATTTTTTGCTGTGACAGCAAACTATTTGCCGTTCCAGCAATCTTGTTAGCTGCGACAGCGAATTTTTAGCTGTGGCAGCAAAAAATGTTTGCTATCCCAGCAAAATTTGTTTGCTATTCTGTATATAATACTGAAAATTTGCTGTCGTAGCTAACACGATTGCTGTCGTAACAAATTTTTAGCTAGGTCAGCAAAAAATTTTGCTATTCTATATATAATACCTCGATTTGCTGCGTCAGCAAATTTTTTCTCTCCGTGTAGGGGCTTAGAAGGAATCACTTTTCAATTCGGAATTCGACAATGATCTAAATTGTGATCCCTAGATTCTCGCTACATCACTGCTTCAATTGAAAATTCCTCCCAACGCGACCAAAAAAAAAAAAATTAACAAAACACAAAACCATTACAATCGCTGCAGGAAAGATGAAAACGAACTGGGTATAAAAACTAACTTCCATGAAACAGATGTGTTTGCAGCTGGATCCGAGCATTCTTCTGTCGCTCCCGCTCAACCGGAGAGACCACCGCCCCCGCTTCCCCCGCCACGCTTTCCGAACAGCGGTGTCTGACAATGGGAAACAGCTCCTCTTAATATTGGGAACATCGTAATCGTTAATGCACCGATACCTTTACCGCTGCTTCTAGCCATGAATAGCCTTAATTTGGAGAGCCAACTCTACGAGTTGATTACGGAACGAAGCAAAGCGTGTGCCGCTTTTCTCAGAAATAGCCTGAGAAGAGCGACCGATAACGCGAATCATCCTCATTGGAACGCTTCTGAGGCAACGCAAAATTTGGGAGATAACGTGTTTCGCGTTTCGACGAACATCCATTATTGAGATCTCTGATATTATCGGGAAAAAAAGGGAAGAGAGATTCGAAGAGTAAAATAAGGAATATATAGCAACGAAGAAGGCTACGAACAAGAATCAATTCTGTAACATAATTTATAAAATATGCATCAGAATTTATTCGTTGAATTCAACCAAATGCAAAGGAAGAATGTAATGAATCTCAATGATACGAATCAAGAATAAAGAGCAAAAAGAGTCAAATGAAGAAAGAGTCTGATATAAGGTGTCTATTGAAGGCTTCGTCATTATCAGCGATAATAAAGCGGAAATGAATAACTTAATTTTCGAGAAACGATGGGAAAAATAAAGTGATTAGAGAACATATTTGTTAAGAACACAACGAGCGTCAGGAGGGAAGTTCTCTTGCCATTGAGAATCATTTAAAGGAATCAGGAGAAAAAAAAATATATATATGGTTGTATTAGGAACATTTCTCAGGAAAAAGTACTTTAGAAATTTTATAACATTCCCCATACAGCACAAAAGTCCCCGCAAAGAGCTCCCATTTTGACAGTAACCATGAATTCATTATGTACAGTTTGAATTCAAAATGAACTCTTGATGAATAACTTAATCTTCAGAAAGAATTCATATAGAACCATTCAGGCATTCAACATGTATGCATGTTGAATTCATTGAGTTCAGATTGAATTCATTTTTACTGTCATAACGGGGACTGTTCAAGTAGTTCTTTCAGAATTTCTTGTGAATTCAAAATGATCCTTTGTGCTGTCTGGGTCGTTATTCATGGGAGATTACAATTTTCATTCGAATTTCACAATTGTAACAATTCTTAAAACATATTTTATCCGCTTCAATTTTTCTCATCATTCCAATTTCCGATTCAATATCTGGACCCAATTGAAATTCGTCAAATATATTATTAGAATTGATAATTATAAATAGAATCTACACTGAGAAAAAGGTACCTAGCTGCGGCAACTAAAATTCATTTGGTCCAACTAAATTTCTATTTAGAGCGACCAAATTCCCTAACAGTCTAATATTCAACTAAACCCTACTTCTCAGTGTACACTGTGAATATTATGAGAAGCTTTTCCTCGTTCGAACAGTGAATTTCATCCTCCCATGACAGGATAATTATTTTTCGATCAAGAGTACATTAAAAATTCATTTCAAATTCATTGAAAATAGAGATTTTGCTCCATTTTGAGGAACTATTCCGCCAAAAAAATGAGGAAAAAGTCTACCAATCGCAAGAAATCTTACTGATTGTAAGCCTCAGCGAACAGTATTCGTGTGAAAGAAAGCGAAAGAAGAAGTGAAATCACAGAAGCTCTCATGAATTTTCCTACCCCTGGCTAAACAAACCATGTACGGTTTGTATACAGTATATTATACAGTGTACAATTTTCGATGAGATTTGTCAAGGAGTAGTAGATTTTTTAATCAACAAGTCCATTGAATCCAAGCAAATCTGATTGAAAATTTTTCAAGTGATTATTTACTGTAACATTCTACGAAATTCAATGAGATCTTTCAACCAAAGTTCATAATTTTATGTCAGATATAATCAGAAAGTCTCTATTGAAGGACTGAATTCCTGTGAAAAAACCTCTTTTCATCAGATATTCTCAAAATTCTTATTGAATAGACAGATGATTTCGCGAACACGGCATTTGAAATGCAACATATGAGATTTCGTAACTGCAATCGCATATTTCTTTTCAGTGATGTTCAATGATGATAAAAAAATAAAAATCGAATCCTCAACGCACAGACCAAAGATAACACTCCCATTTCAACGAAATATCGAAATCATATGATCTGAACGTTGGATTCAAAAGTTTCTACAGTATTTTTTCCTAGAAAATCCTTGAATCAAAGTGATGTTTTGATTGATAACATGCGATAAAATTAAACAGTATAACTGATTTTATAAATGAATCTTGGATTCAGAATCGAGTATATTACGAAAAATTAATATTACGCGAAATATCTATGCGTTAGATGAATAAGAAAAACTATGGTTACGATTAGACATCAAGGTTCAAAACTGATACGTCAAATTACGCGTCATACTCCTGATTCGTCACAGATATTTGAATAATTTTTGTACGTTTCTCATCACAGCCCTAGTAGAAATGTTCTAGGCGTTGACTAGGCATATGCGTTATATTCCTAAGTCAATGCCTAGAGCATTCCTGCTGAGAACACCATCAATTTACATCGAAATCAAAAAATCTATTTATATATTCAAGGACGTGTTTGAATTCTCGATCTTTATCTGTATTTTATGTTTGATACGACGAAGGGAAAAACGAATTTTCGTATACGTTCATTGCGATCAAATGTATATAAAATTCAAATTGAAGAAAATCCGATAAACTGAAGATATTCTTCATCGCGAGAAGAGCTTTTTTTCAAAATTTGTTGAAGAATTATGTTGAATTTACCTTCCTTTTTTTGTTATTTCAGTTTCAAATATTCCGAATGACACTATCCTATCAGGAATGATTATCCACAGATATCTCAAAACAAGTTGAGAATATCTTTTCGATTCTGATCAAGTATGAAGGAAATTACTGGGGAATTGTTAATTGCCAAATCTCACTCGTTGTAAATACAACGTTTCGAATGGAACTGGTTTGGGATATAACTATCCAAATAAATCGCTTATTTTGTTCATCATGAAGGTTTTATAATTAAAAATATCGCAATAAACGTATGACATTGGAAAATTCCCTACACAAGTAATTTATAATCACATAATCCTTGAATTTTTCAATCATACAATGAAATTTTTCGTTTCCAATAAAAAGGAGAAAACAAAGAAAAAACATTTCACAGTTTTTAATATGATTTTCCAACCCAACGATATGTTGTAATATTCCCGCAATTTTTACTCGATACAAGATTATCGAAAATAATTTGTGCCTAGATTCAATCCAAGATCAGGACAATGAATACGAAGCCCGAGTAAAATTGATTCATATATGAACTGCATATACTTGTGTTGTACGAAAGATGGTCGGAGAAGGATACAGTCCCCCTGAATTCATTTCTATAAATATATATCAAAAAATATATATATATTCTATAGGGAATTTATATTGACTGTATGTGAATTTATGTAGAAATCGTATATGATTCATTTTTCCTAGAGGGAGAATTTGAGCATGATAAAACATAGGAAACGTAGACTTTTCAAATTTAGTATCACATCGAATGATGAAAAAAAAAATGAATGAACAGTTTCTCTACTTTATAATCGCTCTTGCACAATTATCATTTTACGAAATTATATGCACTGCTGGTACACGCCCATTACCACTCATTTGTCTTTTTTTCATCAATGAATCATCGTCGTGGTGCATTGAAAAGAAACAAACGACGCGTGATAATTCGTCCACATGGAAGAATGCGTAGGAAAATAAATTCGAAAATTCGAATCAGCTTGAAATGAAACTATAATAAGTCCAAGAATGTTGCAAAGATTTGGATCGTTTTTTGAACCGAATTTACGATTGAATGTGATTGTTTCGTATTTTTATCCAACATTATTCCATGTTGAAAAGTTTTCAAAGATTATATAAAATTTATATATATATATATATATATATATATATATATATATGAATGTTTATGTTGTGGTTTGTTTATTTCAAACCATCGATGCATTTCAATAAACGATTCAACTTTCTGTAATATATACAATATAACATTCATTTGTTCATTTCATTTCAAAAAAATGCTATTTGTGAACAAAAATAAGAATGTGTGGATTTTTGTTAATCGTTGATTTGACTAGTTGAACTGAGTTTAAGTTAATCGGTGTGGGGTGAAGTATAATGTAAATGTCTTGTCATCCACCGGAATGTGGACTCGTGAATACCACCCTTACACCAACAACTTTTTACAGCGACGACGTTATTAATATTCTTGTTGGCGTAAATTTTAATAATGATGATTGAATATATTTGTTGAATGAATTGTATATATAATTACCTTTACATAAAAATCGTTGGTTATCGAGTTTGAGGAATGAGTGTGTATCGTAATTATCGTTTTGTTACACGTTGTTTAAGCGAACGTTTTTGAAAATTTATTCTAAACATTGAAGTGTCGAGTAAAAATGCACTTTAGATGTTAGATAATCATTTTTTATAACGTTATTCAACGAACGCATCATTGATAATGAACATAAAGCAACAATGAAGTAGCAATAAACGCATTTGTAATCTCATTAAACATGCCAAAAAAAAATATGAAATTCATGTTTCCATCTTCACGTTCATGTTCGCGAAATTTCTGTGGTACAATGTTTTAAAGAGTAACACTACTTTGACCCTTCCAAAAATCACGCCTCTTAAGTTTTCATTTTCAGTATCAAAATTGATGTTGAAACAATAAACCAACAATAATTAGTTTCTGTAGCTCAAAAGCTAGTGAAATGCGTAATCGTTTTAAAAGAGATGCATTTTTCAGAAAATACAATTCATTTGAAGAAAAGTGTAATTGTTCACCCTGCATTTCGGTACTTAATGTTGAATAAAAAAAAAGAATAAAAATCTCACGTATTCCACTAGATAAACATATCATGCATACAATAAAAAAAAATCGAGGCGATTGATTGAAACTTGGCGAATTTAGAGATCACTGTTCTTTCAAATGCATTATATGCCGGGTTCATATAGCCATTTACTGATTTAAGATAACAGGTAAATCTGGGCAGGATTTCGTTTTCGAAAGTTGCCGCGTTAGAATTTTAATGCGCTTGTACGTGCTTCAAAAATTGTCCTCCCACTTCAGACATCGATTTTGAACTTACAGCATGTTATTTCCGTGTACAAAAAAATTACTTCAAGCCAAGAAACATTTTTCGAAAATTTCAAAGCGATGTTACTCCTTAAACAAAATTTAAGATACACTGTACTGAGATGTGAAATCATCAGTTGCTTTTACTAAAAATTGTACTCTCTTAACTAGGCTACATAAAAACTTTCTTTCCTTTCTCCCTCTCTGTCCTCTTTTGTTTCAAGATTTCAGAACAGGCGAATTTTCATTGTTTCTTTGAATTTCTATTATAATATCATTCAACAGGAAAATTTGGCTAAAAGAAAATTCTTTGAACTCTCATTTCAGCCACTTTGGCTAAATTTATGTTCAACGAACACCAATAAAAATTCCGTGTCTTCAGATATTTTTACAAGTCTCCCCTGCGGAATATACCAGGCTCTGCTCGATTTTTGTCACAGAATCTGCTGGTTTTGATCTGGATTTGCCTGGCATTTTCCTACAGGATAATATGTCTGATACAACATTTTCAGATATTTCCTAAATCTCTCAAACTCCTCTCACATCTATCGTGAAAGAAGATTTTCAAGAAGAATCTACAGTTATCTCATAGATATCTTTTAGATACGATAAGAGTTTAAGAGATCCAACACATATCTTGAGACACAAAATCATTATAGCGAATACTACCATTTCGTATTCTTCCATTTGATTACAGAACATTATCGCGTCAATTACAAATGTAATTATTGCTGTTTCTCCCCACGCTGATGCGTTGAGTGTAAAATCTTTTCTAATAAGAGAAGATAATCATACAAGATACGTTACTCGCATGGTGAATACAATTCTTCAGCACCGCATGAAGCGATGGAATGTTGATAAGAGAAGAACCATTTAATAACTCACTTGAGTCTCATAAAAAAAAAAAAATGACGAGTATTAGCGTAGTTCGAAAACCGAGACTATTGAAAGAATAAATTCTAAAAACTCAGGCTTCTGAAAAAGCGAAAATTGGAAGCTTGAAACTCAAAGGCTCAAATCTTATAAATAAAATAATATTCTTAATCAATACATCAAATCGATTTTACAAAAGAAAAAAAAAGAGAAAAACAATTCACGTAAGAATTGTGCGAAAAATTGAAACGTTTGAATTCTTTTATAAATTCATCGACTTATCTCGAACACGATGGAAGAGAATATTCATGGTATATCATGATATTAGTTCGAAAACTAGAATTAAAGGCTCAAAATACGTTTAGAAAATCAATATGGAATTATTATTATTTTTAATCTTGAAAATTCGCTTCCGAATTAAGGGAAATCATTTTTGACGATGAGAATCGCATTTAGATTTTATTGTTGATTTATCCAACATTTATCATAACTGAGCTGTAATTGAAAAATTAATCACACGGATTATTGTATACACCATCGGATTTAACAGACTTATCAGACAGATTTAGGTATCAAATTAAATTAAGGCGATAGCTTTGGAACTTTGACTACCATTGAATGAATATGAATACTTGTTATTGCCAATTTGAGGAGAATACATTTGTTGAAATTGAGAAAATTTCTCAAGACACAATGACATCATCTGCAAACACTCAATATTTAGAACTATATATAATTTGTATATAATTATATATAACTGTATTTAATTATATATAAATTACATATAATTTTGAAAATTTGTCTGTAGGTTTGAAATCAGCGTATAGCACAGAAAGTATAAAACAAATTTACTGTCATATAAATGAAAAGATAATACGTTAATTTGACGACGACCAAAAATTCAATATATATACTTCCTATAAAAAAGAATCGATCAAGACCTGTCAAGAATCGACATCCCTATTTTATATTCCAACAAAATACAAATAACATACATACATATACGTTTCAATTTTGCGTATTTAATAATATTTTCTCCACACAACTTTATCTCAAACTTGAAATTATATGCATCCAGTGTTCTTTTATCGGAGTAATGCAAATTGAATTATACAGGAAAGTGTTCATATTTGATAACTCAGTTCTATTATTGAACAATGCATTACATCGAATTTTTAACGGTTTTATGTTATTCTAACATTCGATCCATCTTCTGTACGGAAGAAGTAAACCATAATAATCTTTCCGGATCTCAATGAAATCATATATACATGTGTATATATATGATCGAATGTTTATAAAAATATCACATATACCATGAATATATCTCTTCAAACCTGAAATATATATATATATATACATACATACATACATGCATACATAGAATCGTTGAATAAATAAAATACATTAAACGAAACGCATAAAGCTAAAATCTTCGTGTCTCGAATCAATGAATGTAAGAACCGAACAGAATAAGAATTCTGTCGATCAAGCCGAGCGATCGATAAAACATTTTTCCTGCACACATAAAGAGGCATGTTTTCTGTATTATTTTAATTTTCATCAATCCTTGATTTAACAATGAAATATTTGCACGAAATTATAATTTTCCTATGCGAAGAATCTTTTTCTTCCCACATGTACATACGTGTATATAATTGTATACTTCTAACATATTTATTATATCGCTATAATATATATATATATATACATATATATATATATATTATATATAAACGAAATGTATGATAATCCTATATTTATTGGATAGATAGTTCACCCAGTTTCCTGCTAAATTAAAAATAATAAAGAGAAAGTAAGGAAGAAGAGTCGTTTTCAAAAACGAGAGAACACAAACGATGGTCTAATACCGATTCGAGGCTGCTTATAAGTCGAAGAGTTTCATCGCTTTTTAAGAGTAAAAAAAAAAAAAAAGAACTACATGTATAATGGAAAAAAAAGTAATTAACACACACGTTTCCTTATCAACCAACCTATGTATATTTCTAAACCTCTAAGAGGATTTTGTCTCAAGAAATTTCATTTCAAATAAAATCATTTAGATCATCTTCGACAATCTCTGTATTGATTTTTTTTCTAGATTTTCCATTCGAGAGGAAAATTACGACCCAAATGAATGATTCCCATCATCGAAAAGGATATATTATTTCTTTCCTTTCCGTAACGAAAAAGAATAGAAAAAGAAAAAAACATAAACGAAAGAAAAATGTTCACTCTTCCAATCTGAATGAAAAATTTCAATGCCTTATAAAATTGTTTAATCTGAGAATCGCGTATATAATTACGTATAAGTATCACAATTATAACTATCATTGAATCTTCTCTCGCGTCCCGTATGGAAATATTTCGCTGAAAAATGTCTGTAAAACTATGAAAAATCTCTGAAAAGAAATGAAAAAATTCTGAGAAACTCTGACAAACTCTGAGAATCTCTGAAATTTTGATGAGAAATCTAATATTTTTGGGACATTCTTTACAGACTTTTTCCAGACTTTTTTCAGAGTTTCTCAAAGTTTTCTCATTCTTTTTCAGACAAATAGTAACGAAATTGCACTCTGAAAAAACTCTGACAAAACTCTGATGGATTGCTCAGATTTTTCTGACTTTTAGAAAAAAATTAAAAAATTTTCAAACACTTTTTCACACATGATATTTGAATACGGCATATGAATGTATTTATTGAATTTCAGGATTTTTCAATAATCAGAAAAATGTCAACAATTTATTAGAGTTTTGTCAGAGTTTTTACAGAGTGCAATTTCGTTACTATTCCTCTGAAAAAGTATGAAAAAACTCTGAGAAACTCTGAAAAAAGTCTGAAAAAAGTCTGTAAAGAATGTCCCAAAAATATTAGATTTCTCATCAAAATTTCAGAGATTCTCAGAGTTTCTCAGAGTTTTTTCATTTTTTTCAGAGATTTTTCATAGTTTTTCAGACATTTTTCAGCGAAATATTTCCATACGGGGTAGGCCTCAATTTTTTCTATAAAGAACAACAAGTGATCCTATAACAGGAATCATTCTACAGCTATTCTCCAGGCTTTATAGTGAGATCTCGAATAACAACCTAAAGAATAATGTGTAGAATGAATTCCATATAAAAGGATGGAAATTAGAAAAAGAGAGAAAGAATATATGAAATCCATGTACCGATATGTTACATAATCAAAGAAAACAACAACTAAAAGTATTGGAGTATAAGCGCATGTGATTGCACGGAAAGAATATTATTGTCAACTTTACCGAAGTTTCAGGTGATTACATGGGCATCGGTAAATCCGGATAAAATAGAGTGATTCGGTGGAAATGCGAACAATTGAATATAAGTCGTGAAATCCTTGTATCGAGTACAAGAAAATGCTGATGTCCGTGTAGTAACCGTTGCTGGGTTTTCCGTGTGTATTCTTAAAACAGTATACTCATACGATGAAGATATTGACGAGAGGAATCTTGAATGCGATGAGAAACGTAAGTTGTGAATGATATATCTATAAATCATTATTGTTATTATGATTATTATTCTTATTATCATGTTTATTATCATTTAATAAGAAAGACAATGAAAATCATAAGACATATACTTTTTATTGTAAGCTGTCCAAAACATACAAAATCAGTGAGAGGCAATAAAAAGCTGTTCAACTGAATAATCCATAAGAGAGTATATTCGAATACATTTCCTTGGATTATGATATCATTTGAATGAATGATGCTGTGCGTTATATATAGGTACATAAATATTTATTAATGAAAAAAATTCCCAGAAAAACATGATTATGTCTAGTCAACATCAGATCAGATCATACCAAATCTCTTGAAATCTGAATGAATCTAATCCGATCTCATGAAAGTACAAAATCAGATTTCCTCTACCGTGGGGGTTGACAGTATTTGCAGACACCGATGTTTCTATACTTACCCGAAAAAAAAAGATTAGATCTACTGAGATCTAGGTAGATTTCTTGAGATATATGTAGATCTCTGCAGATCTGAATTTTAGCAAGAAAAGATGCACAGAGATCCACAGAAATCTTCTCGAATTTTTCTATATTCTTTTGGATTCCTTGCAAAATTTTTGGAATCTTTGGGAGGGAGTGGATATCAGAAAACTCCAAAGATTGTTGCCTGAATTGAAAAGTAGATATGAACAGATTTGCAGAGATTTTTGCCAAAATTTAAATCTGATGAGATATACTTTAGATCTAATCTTTTTTTCTCGAGTAGTTTTCATCAAATTTCATGAAATATCTGGAGTTTTTTGTATGGAACACATCAGTATTTTTAAACATCGCTTATCCTCATTATCTGTTGAGATAATTGATCTGACGAATTTTTCCCGGAAATATATAATTAAAAGATAAAATAATCTTTATCGTGGTTGGATTATTGTAATCAATCAATCACAAGTAGTGGGATAAATCAATTTTACTTCTTAGAACACATGAAATGTGTTATCAAACCAACAATTACATTGATTATTTCCAGTCGTTATAACGGAAAATCTATTTTTGAAGAGTTTTCTTCCCATTGGAATAAAACAGGCGAATTTTAGAATTTTTACCGGAGTGATTAAATGAATCAAAATTATGTGAATGGGTCCACGCAAATTCGGATAAATACAAGCAGTTGCTGAGATAAAAAATTAATTTCCATCCCAGGGACTACTAGGATCACTGTTAGAGAAATTCTTGAATTAATTACGAAATTCTCCATGAAATATCATACTTCCATATTGAATTGATTGAGAGTTCTTAAATGTAGTGTTGCCGCGATCTTCGAGCCGATCTCAATAATTTCAAACGATCCGATCTTCGAGCAGAACTGAAAAAATTCCATTCGATCCGAGTTTCGAGCTAAGCCAGAACTATGAGATCGACGAGCCAGATCGTTGCTGAGAAAATTTCTTATCGGACGAAGGACCTTGGTTAAAAAAAACCATTGATTCTCGCCAAATCTCACTGAACCTGAACAATGTTCTGATGAAATCTCATGAAATTTCATTTGTCAGAATCGTTTTATGAAACAATATTGTGTTTAATGTTTAATTAGTAGCAGAGTCGATATTAAGAAAATATGTTTATAAAGTGAATTTTTCCTCATCGCCGATCCTCTGAAGATAGATTTAATGATATATTTATCTATTTATTCATTGGAAGATGCATTCATAGAGTTTTTATACTAAAATTTATGAAATTTCATTTGCCGAGTCATACAAATTTTGAGAAAATGTTGTTTTATACTTAACCCGTTAAGGATCAAACGTCCGTTTTTTCACCACCTTTTTCAACGACATTTTACGCTGTCGAATCGATTGTCAAAAAATTTGCGGATAATTATTTTCGATGTAAAATTATCTGAACTTTCAGAATATGGAAGCAGATTTTCGCAAAAATGCGAACTGGGAATGTTATAATCGTTTAAATAGAAAAAAACACGAATTTTCGATTGCAAAAAATTATTATCCGTTTATTTTCGTCTCGAATTAGGGGAGACATACATCTAGGGGATGAAATTTCTGCCTCCATGGACCCTGAGCTTGAAAATATGTGAGATGGTTTTTCGAAATTCAAGATAGCGACACTCAATATGGCGGCTAGAAATCAAAATATTTTTGCTTTTTCTTATTTTTCGTATTTGAGCAATATTCCTGAATGAATTCGATGTACACACACGTATTATTAGGTTTTTGGGGTCGCTGTTCATGAATTCGGGGTCAGATTTGCCAAATTCAGTATGGCGGATCCAAAATGGCGGCGCAAAATTGTTGAAACTGTACGATTCCCATGAAAATCAGTACATGGGGGTCTTCAGGATCCCTGATGACTAATCGGAGGTCAGATTCTATGAATTCAAAATGGCGGTTCGAATATGGCAGCAAGAAGTCTCAATTTCCGTTCCTCCAGTTTTTTGTCAATTCATCGATATTTTCCTCCTCACATATATGGATCTGAGTATTCTTCGGATCACCGAATACAAATTTAGTGTCAGATCTTCCAAGTTCAATATGGCGGAGCCAATATGGCTTCGGAAGAGTACTGGAATTGTCTCATTTTTCAAGTGTTTTCTGCCGCCGATGTGTTTTCTTCGCAGTTGCTCAACTGTCATTACATATTTCGTTGTCTCTCCAATTTTTCACAGTTTCATCTTTTCCCTTTTAGATTCTTATCTTCATATGTTATTCTTGAGCACTCTGAAGGAAACCCAAGTTCATTCTTCGGATGTAATCAAAGCCGTCAATTGTTTCAGATTCGCAATTTTTCGTTTCTGATACAAAAAATAAAGAAAAATTGAAACAAAAAAAAAAGACTCTCGTAAATGTTTACCTCCACGTGGTGAGAGTTGGGCAACGGCGATCAACACATCGACGGCAAAAAACACTTGAAAAATGAGACAATTTCAGTACTCTTCCGAAGCCATATTGGCTCCGCCATATTGAACTTGGAAGATCTGACACTAAATTTGTATTCGGTAATCCGAAGAATACTCAGATCCATCTATGTGAGGAGGAAAATATCGATAAATTGACAAAAAACTGGAGGAACGGAAATTGAGCCTTCTTGCTGCCATATTCGAACCGCCATTTTGAATTCATAGAATCTGACTTTCGATTAGTCATCAGGGATCCCGAAACCCCCCATGTACTGATTTTCATGGGAATCGTACAGTTTCAACAATTTTAGGCCACCATTTTTGATCCGCCATATTGAATTTGGCAAATCTGACCCCGGATTCGTGATCAGCGACCCCAAAAACCTAATAATACGTGTGTGTACATCGAATTCATTCAGGAATATTGCTCAAATACGAAAAATAAGAAAAAGCAAAAATATTTTGGTTTCTAGCCGCCATATTGAGTGTCGCCATCTTGAATTTCGGAAAACCATCTCACATACTTTGAAGCTCAGGGTCCATGGACGCAGAAATTTCATCCCCTAGATGTATGTCTCCCCTAATTCGAGACGAAGATAAATGGATAACAATTTTTTGGAATCGAAAATTCGCGTTTTTTTCTATTTAAACGATTATAACATTCCCAGTTCGCATTTTTTCGAAAATCTGCTTCCATATTCTGAAAGTTCAGATAATTTTACATTGAAAATAATTATTCGCAAATTTTTTGACAATCGCTCCGACAGCGTAAAATGTCGTTGAAAAAGGTGTTGAAAACACGGACCTTTGGTCCTTAACGGGTTAAACTTCAAGAGCTTCAGAAATACAGTAAAGGCCAAAAGTTTGAATACACCCAAAGGAAAAACAATTTTTTCAGTTGATGCGTTTGTTTCAGGAAATCAACTTACTTTATTTACAGAAGTTTATTGTGTTTTATATTGTTTAGACATTTTTGATTATTATTTATGTAGTTCATATGAATTAAATCAATTTCGAACAGCGGAGATGTAAAAATGTTAAATTTCTTTAGGTTAATTCAAACTCATGGCCTATTCCAAGCTCTATTCCAAGGAGCCCCTGGTGCAAGAATTTTTTATTCGCGTTTGTTTTGGACGAAGTAGGATCGTGAGATCTTCGAGCCAATCCGAGCTTCGATCCGAGCAATGGATCTTTAGATCCGATTTGCGAGCCGAGCCTATTTATCAAAAACAAGAGCCAAGCCGAGCTCATGCTCAAAACTCGGATTAGCTCGGATCGCGGCAACACTACTTAAATGTCTTCTCAAAATGTGACAATCATTTATTACATTTCACAAATATGTTATTAAAATTGAGAGAAAAATTCTTAACATTAGGAATTAAATTATTGAATTCAATGTTTTGCTATGAGATTTAATAAACTCTTTACGTAAAAACACTTTATAATATTCTTATGAAGTTTCAGGCAGATTTTTCTAATAGTGATTCATCTGGAATTGCCTGGAATTTTCAGCAGAGAGAAATACTATTCTTGTAGTGATCGATAAACAAATGTTGACTGTACAACATTTATTGTTTCAGAAGGTAAATATATTCGAAGAATACCAATGAAATTTCCGTAGCTTTTTTCGTGATTCAACGAACGTTTGTTGACCCTTCTTTGAGTCAAAGCAGCGATGTATCAGGAACCCACACAGCACTCGTTGTCTAAAAGATATCTTCAGAAATGATTAAGAACAATGCAAGAAGTCTTATGCAACATGAATAGACATCTTTTAGGAGTCTTAAACTGTTCTTACTGCTAAAAGATATCTTCAAGAACATTTTCAGAAACCTTTTAGAAGTTTCTGAAAGATATCTTTGAGAAAATTCCAGAAGCTTTCTGAAAACGTTCTTGAAGATATCTTTTAGAAGTAAGAACAGTTTGATAACGTCTTTATTACGGGAATGAAGACAAAAACCGAGGTGAAAAATATTTGAAAACGTTCTGAAACGTTCCCTTTGTTCGAGTTATACTCCAACCAACACACCGTCTAAAACTTGTCGGAGAAGTTCAGATGTTTTAGACGTTGTGATTGTTAGGATGGATGTGTCTACTCAATTTGAGAAACGTAATTCCCATCCCATAAAAAAAAAATGTCTAGCATACTTTCCAGACTTTTCTGAAACGTTTTCTTAGCTTGTTTCTTAGACGTTGTTTTTGTACGTAGAGCGATTCGTGCCAGGGCAAAGATGAAACTAGATGAACGTGGATTCCCGTACAGAAAATTATAGGTTCGAATCACCAACGCACAGAGAAAAGTTTATATTAAAGATTACTATATTTTTATGGTACTCGTGGGATATACTTTATTATGAGGCTCAGAACTATATTTATTTCAAATTATATACATATTCAGCTTCATCCTCACGAAAGAGTATGGTGAATGCTCGTATACTTGTGGTTCATAACGACATAATCAAGTATATCCCAAAAGTACAATATAAATATGGTAATGTCTAATATGAAATTTTTACTGTGCGCATAAAATCTTGAAAACTTCTTTTGCTTCATATGAGATTTATATAGCATATTTTGAATTAATTTTGTCCGGGTTATTAGGAATAACACAGCGAAGAAGAGGCACCTTTTGCTGGAGCAACAAATTTTTTGCTGTGATAGAAAACCATTTGCTATCACAGCAATCTGTTAGCTACGACATCGAGTTTTTCGCTGTGGAAGAAAAAATGTTTGCTCTTTCAAGCAAAATTTATTTGCTATTTCCAGATAGAAAAGCATGCTCTGAATGTTTTGTAACATAACGTGTCGTAAACATACTATCATAAACTCCGCTCAGCTTGCAATGATGCATAGAATGTAAACATTATGTTACAATTATGGTGCCATCACCTCGTTTTACTACCAATAACAATGCTTTATGCGGAAACACCTTGGCGCCATGATGCGAACATTTCTTGGCGTGCATGTCACCATTATGATGGCATTATGGAGACATTTTTCTATCTGGGATTCAGTATATGATACTGAAAATTTTACTAGTCAAGCAAAAAATTTGCTACTATAATTAATCACGTTGCTCTATCAGTAATCCAATTATCTGTAGCAGCAAATTTTTAGCTGGGTTAGCAAAAAGATTGACTATTCTGTATATAATACTTGCACACAGAATTGTTTTAGATGTTCGCAAACATTGTATAAAAGAAAATTGAGTGCAACCAGTTCTGTCTGGATTGTTGATACGAAAACACGGACGTATGATTGAATGATTTACACATCACCACTAATTTTAATGTCGAGTAAGGATAAGGTAGAGTTTGTTAGAACATATTTAAAAATAACAATATTCCGCTCGAGAATACTTCTAAAAACTTAGGACCGTCCGAGTGGAAAAAATTTCAAAATTATATATAATTTATATAGAATTATATATAAACTTGTAATTTGTCCACTCAGGAGATTGTCTAAAAATTCAGAAAAAAGTGACTGTAAAAAATTACACGAACCTTCTTAAAATTTTTAGTCGAGATTTATTTACAGGGTACGTTCAACGAACATTCGTTTTGCTGGAATGTACAAAGGAACTTGGTTAAATGTATCGAACTGTATCAACCCAATAAACACATCTATGAAATTTTTACGATACCTTCGAGGAGGAAGATATTTAAAATATGTCTCATCCCTTTCCACGACGCTAGACGGAAACTAATTGGAAAGGACAAAAATTTTACAGAAACAGACTTTGAATGTGGTTTTTGTTCATTCCAATCAGTTTTTGACCAGAGATGTGCGAATCTCGATTAATCGAATCTTTGATATGAAGTAAAAAAGGTTTAGTTTCCATCGAAATTCATAAAATTTTTATTGAAACTTGATAAGTACTTTATAAAATATTTGATTGACATCTTATAAATGTTACATGAAACATATTTCAGACATATTCCAAATATCAGTGTAAACCAAATCAAAAGAGGAATTATTCAGAAATGTTCACTAAGAAATTCATACACCCGAACGTTCTATAAAAAGTATATTGACACTTTTTGTATGATTGTTGAACCAGCACCAGCAATGCGAGCAATGTTCGTTTTCATTCTGTTGGAATTCGATTAAGTTCAACGTACCTCTGGTAGCATTGATTTGAGTGATTCGTAAAGAACTTGATGAATTGAAAATTAATATATTCAAATAACTTCCCAAGTAGCACAAGAACTTTTCAAACATTCTATGCTGGTTCTATGATCATGCATAGAATATGCAGGTGGAACTGTTTTGAATAAATCAGAAAAAGACATTCTAAGAATGAGCATAGAACATACTTATCCGAAACAGTCCCATTCGACGATTCTGAAAATGATGATAGAATATTTTCAGAACTTCCAAAAACCTTCTTAGCATTTCTAACCTGTTGTGCTGTTTCTTGAATACCCGCTATAGTTGCAATCATTTTTCTTCAACTGAATTTTCGAAGTCTGTTTCGGATCCTCACTTTTCTACGCATCTGTCGACAGGAAATTACAAAATTAAGCGTAGGCAGGGAATTTATTGCAGATCCACTGTGATTCTTACTTTCAGAAATATGATCTACGATATAAAGTTTCTGCATTATTTTCTAGATTTGGAATTACAACAGATTCGAGAAAGATTCTTTTTCCAGGCCTACTATTGTAAATTTCTTCGAGCAAGCAAACTTTGGACGTTCTGTCGAAGAAAAATAATTGCCAATAGAGTGTCTTCGTTATCAGGAAGTTAAGAGTGAGGACCCAGACCACGTCTTTGAAGCAGGGAATATGATTATGTGTAACTGTACATCTGTACGTTGAAAAATACTTTCCCAATAGATCAGTACATGGTTTCCTTGACTAGCTTGATTTTTCTCACCAATACCTCAACTTACCTTCGATTCCACTGAAACTCATAAAAAATCCATTACACGGCCATCATTGAAGTATGCTATGAATTTCATTACAATCGATTAATCAAAGCGAGTTTACGAAAATAACTATTTATTTTTTTCTTTCTTCAATTCAATTGCTCTGAATAAATAAAGCTGAAACCTGAAACTGATATGGGAATAGCATCCATTAGGATGAACCAAAAGTTATTCGCATTCATTCTATTCCAAAGTGTAAGGAAAGAGTCTCCTCTCTAACAAAAATTGAGAAATCCATCCAAAAGCTAGCGAAATTTTCTGATTTTAATTGATTTTGAATCATCAGGATCTTATAATAATATTGATATACTAAGATACCAATCTGGGATAATACTTTGATATCAACAGAATTTCTAGAAAATTTTCATATTTATCCAATTTTTAGTTCAATATCTTTACAACAATGTATCATTATCTAATTTACAGTACAATGCAAAATTCAATTATAATAATCAATTACCAATTAAATTTCAACTACTATAATTTACACTCTTGATGATACGGTTCCAAATTCCTAAAATCTCTCCATGTTGGGGGTAGAGCACTATGTAAATGTAATCCGCATCGTTTACACGGTTCGTTGAATAGATTAATGAGGCTATGAAACCACGTCTGTAAAATGATATTCATATAATAAAAATGAATTCTGAATATATAGCGATAAGATGATAAAGTCAACTAACCATGAATGACCGCACTGCTAATTCAGGAAGCGCAGGTGAATAAAAATGTTGCATCGCGGCATGTGCATTTTCCGTGATCTTTCTGAATACTTTGTGTCTGGATTCTGTCCAAAGATCCATTGGTTCGCCATAGCCTTTTATGACAACCCACTCTATCATCAAACCCTTGAAGGCTATGACTGCTTTCAAAACATGTCCAAGAGTAACATGCAAAACTGCGTTGGATGCGAACGGACGTGACACAGATACCGTCATGTCGTTGAACAAACGGTCGAATGTGGCTATCATTTGATCGACTTGCCTGCAGAGAAATTTAATCGACAAAATAAAAATTGTATTTTATTTGATTTTTCAACTGTTTCGACAATTTCAACTTACTGTTGTGGAACATTGTGGTTACTAGTTTGAAATCTCCCCCTTTTAGCTCTGCTGGTATTCGTATATGATCGTTTCAAAGAATTCTGACTGAGCAGGGTTTGCGCGATGTTACTGTATTCGTGAACTTTATCCGTCCATTTATAACTATTAACAAGAGTGCTGTAAAGAGCTTGTCTTTCTTGAGTTGTTTCTTGACTGAGATACGTCGTGCTGGCCAAGCTAAACGGACCTGGTGGGGGATTTAAGCTACTCACGGCTTGTTCTACGTCTCTGGAAAATTAAAAGTTTGCTATTCTTATGATTTCTATACAATGCGATTGGAATTTATCTAGCGATAGAAGTAAATTTTGGGTCTCAAAGAATGATACTTGTATTAAAGATAGAATAAAATTATTTGAGATAATCTTGGCTGCAATTTTCTGTACCGACCTGCTCTTTTTTGAGAATGATATTTCATCATTACACGTAATTATTCTATTTTGCAGATTAAAATACTCGAATAACAGCCAACAAGAGAATGAAAATAATATTTGGTGTGGGCAGTTTGATTAATTGTAATGGAATATAAGGTGTTGAAGTTTTATATGTAAATAACAATTATGCAAACAACAATGAATTGCAAAACTTGTAAAATAATAAAATATTACCTTAAATTGACATTCACTGTAGTTAAAAGTTCTTGTAATTCAAGTAAATACTTTGTTTCCTTATTTTCTTCTCCATGTTCAGCACGTAATCCATTCCCAAGTGACTCGAAAACTTGTCCTACGCTTGAACGCAGGACTCTAACCGCTGTCAATGCGGTATGTAACTGCTCCATTTCACACCTGTCGATTCGCTGAAACATAAATAATTTTAATACATCGTTGAAACCAAAGAGAGAGTTTAGTTTATTTTGCGCAAACTACAATTCAAGAATATGTAAAATCTGTTACAGACTTGAAAATATTGAAACAAGGACAAACATGGAATAATTTAATGACATTTGAAGAATGTTAGAATTTTCGTTTTTGGTCAATTAAAAAATTCATGAACTTTTCAAATTATTTGATATAAAACATTCCACGTACCTGTAAATTCTATATGTTGTGATAAATACGTATTAGTGGAATATGATTCAAATTAAATTTTATAGAAATAAATTTTTATTTATCAGGTAAACTCTGATTTGTTTATTCACACATGACAAACAACGTTGATGTGACGTTAAGGTTTATTTAAAGCCCCAGTAACGTAACGTAAAACACGTAAACTTCTATTTACGTTTACGTCTACGAAGCTTGCACACGATTTCCCGCTAGGTTTGTTCGTTAATCGAACTGCTCTGGACGCAGTTCCAATGTGATCTGATTGGTTAATTTCCGATGTATCTTGTGACATTGGCAAATCAGTAGAAATGTGCAAACCAAAGAACGCCGTGAATTTCAAAAAGCGTTGAAAAAAAAAAGAAAGAGAAATTGTAGAATCTTTCTTTCCTTTCCAACAGTTCAGTTTTCCGATATGTCGTACAATTTCCGCGCTTCAAGAACGTAACGTAACATAACCGTCATCGAGAGATCGAATGGAATTGAATAATCGAAACGTCGCAGTCGAATATAATCCACACGCCCGCCACTAACCAGTAGTACAGTGCGTTAGGGACGAGGAGAGAGCGTTTTGCCTCTTGAGTGGGGTAAAGGGATCTGAGTGGAGTGCGAACGAGCGCGGTTGTCCGGGCGGCCATTGCGGGTACCTTTTCCGAAACTCTGAACCGAACGCGATTGAGTGATCTCTTTTTCTGCCACGCAAGTGGAAATCTTGGTCCAGAGAAGATTGACGATCATCCTCCGATTAAGGTGCTCCGTGTGAAAGCCCGGGACAATTATAATATCCCGGCTCGATGGCTGAGAACGACAAATTAAACATTGACAACATCATAGCTCGGCTCTTAGAAGGTAAGGCTGGTCGATCGTTGTCTTTAAAGAGGGGGTACGATGCGACGAAACAGTCGGCCGCGTCGCCCTTCGTACAACCTTGCTTGAAGCTTTTCTGTATATGTACAAATGATTTTTCCATACCTACAGGTTTGATTCAAGTATATCAAGGGCACCGTCTTTAATTTATTTTCAATTGATTACGCAATGTTTCTTAAATACGACTGCCCAAATTGATATTCTTACGCATTTGTTGCTCATAGATTGTTTACATATTAAATAATATTGACAACAATTATAGAACTCTATCGAATACTAAGCAAAAAAAGTTGGACAAAAGGTGTCCTTGATAATTTGTTATAGTTCTTCCAAAATAAATTAACCTTGGATACACTTTTGTACACCTTGAACAGAGTCAATATTGCATCCTAAATTTGTGTAGTGTATGTAGCTTGATAAGATATAAAATCATTTATTGAACATTATGTCTTACATTCGATATGCACTACGATTCATGTTTAAAATTTTTCATTTGTATCGATACTTATGAGATGTTAGTTATCTCACTCTTGTACATTGGGTTCTGTAAAACTCGAATGTAAATGAAACTGTTTACACTTATCGTTATGGCCTTTTACACGATGTTTCCAAAATGAACTATCAATCGAATTTTGTATTTTCTAGTTCGGGGAGCTAGACCTGGAAAAAATGTGCAGTTGACAGAAGGAGAGATCAGAGGCTTATGCCTCAAATCGCGTGAAATTTTTTTATCACAGCCTATTTTATTAGAGCTTGAAGCACCCCTGAAAATATGTGGTAAGAAGATGTTTCATTCCTCAAAAATCGAGTACTCTTCCATATGAATTCTCTGTAGAGAACACTCCTGTCAAAAGAAATCCTTTCAAAGAAATCGATGATTTTTATACATGAAAGAATAGAAGAGCCACAAGAGCTGGTTTCAGTCTCAAATATTTAACACTTTTATAATTCAATTGCAACCATTTTTCCCTTAGATGGCCATGAGAGAATGATATCATTCGAATAATAATCGTATATCTATTGAAAGCCACAAGTTCACTACGATTGAAGAATTGTATAAATTTCTTATTGAATATTATCATACATTAATAGTTTGTTGAAAATATCATTCAGAGTTTATCGTCATACCAGCTTCGAATAAATTTAATAAGATAAAAATGAAAACAGCAAAACAGTGAAACACAATTTATGAAAGATCTCTACGAATTTCATTTTCTCTTAGCTTTTGAATAAATTGCTTTGTTGTTGTCGTCATGAATTTAGTCAAAAGGGAAGAGGAAGTCAATTAATATACATGTGAATAAATATTTGTCATCTTAAAATTGCATATAAGGAAATCCAAGCAATACAACCCCCTCTGCCTACCTCTCTACCTTCTCAGTATTTATACTGATCTGAACCTCATTTTATTGGTTATAAAATGAAAGCATGATGATTCTCATTTTTTTTTTTTCTTCCAATCATTCGTTTTATTTCAAAAAATGAATTATTCAAACTGGCCTTATAAATAATTTCGTATAATCGATTCGAATCACTGAAAATCACTTTCTCTTGTAATACTTATGCACGTATACAACTTCATATTTGAAAGTTTTGATATTTCTGAACTGTTTGAAGCAGTCTTTGAAGGTTCGTTGTTTGAGATTAAAAAAATAAACTCTACATATGAATTCATATTTGAATAAGAGAGAAATATTTGACCATTCATTTTAATTATCATAGTTGAACAATTAAAATCGATTATCAAATTTTAAGGTGATATCCATGGACAATATTACGACCTCTTACGATTATTCGAGTACGGTGGATTCCCTCCAGAGAGTAATTATCTCTTCTTAGGAGATTACGTTGATAGAGGAAAACAGTCTCTTGAAACGATTTGTCTCCTCCTCGCCTATAAGATCAAATATCCAGAAAACTTTTTTCTCCTCAGAGGAAATCATGAATGCGCATCCATTAACAGGATATATGGATTTTATGACGAATGTAAGAATTTTTATAATTTTTTTTTTAATACATTCTCGATTTAGTAGCGATCATGTATAATTACGTTAAAAACATAATTGCAGGCAAACGTCGTTATAACATAAAACTATGGAAAACTTTCACCGACTGTTTCAATTGTTTGCCTGTCGCCGCGATCGTGGATGAAAAAATCTTTTGCTGTCATGGTGGTTTAAGTCCAGATCTACAAAGTATGGAACAAATAAGACGTATCATGCGACCCACCGATGTTCCTGATCAAGGATTACTCTGTGATTTATTGTGGTCCGATCCTGACAAAGATACAATGGGTTGGGGTGAAAACGATCGTGGTGTATCTTTCACATTTGGTGCTGAAGTAGTAGCCAAATTTTTACACAAACATGATTTCGATCTTATATGTCGTGCTCATCAGGTAATTTCAGAAATACAGTTCATTACTCTTGGATTTGATATTAATTATGAGATCTTGTACAATATTCCCGTCTAATTCTGTTTGCATTGTTGACTGGATTGAGTCATTTCTTCTACACATATTAGAAGATGTGATAATTTTGTGATGCAGAAATTACGATTGATCCGAACACGAATTGCATTGGGTATCTTTCGAAAATATCAATATTTCCACGCTTACTAGGACTGAATGATTATCCTTTCGTATCATTAATGAATTTTTTCTTGATGATTTCAGGTGGTCGAAGATGGTTACGAATTCTTTGCCAAACGACAATTAGTAACGTTGTTTTCAGCACCCAATTACTGTGGTGAATTTGACAATGCAGGTGCCATGATGTCAGTAGATGAGACTCTAATGTGCAGTTTCCAAATTCTGAAGCCAGCTGATAAGAGGAAGTTTGCTTATGGTGGTTTAAATGCTGGACGGCCAGTGACACCTCCACGAGGTGCAAATAACAAAAATAAGAAGAAGTGAAATCCTTAGATTTGTTTTCTTTCTTTCTTTCCTTTTGTTTTTTTTTTTTTTCTCGATCGCAACGCTTAGGACATTAAGATCGCTCTCCCTGACCCACCATCTAAGATTCACGTCCTCATAACAAAGAATAATTATTAAAAGTTCCACTATATAACCAGTGGATCAATATACAAAAGCAATGACTATGGAAAACACGAACTAAAGAAATCCGGAGGGGCATTGCTTCTTGTAGATATTTTCGAAAGCAGAATATGTGTGTAATTAGGATAAAACTCCCATCAAACAAAGGAAAAAGAAAATATATAGATATATAATAAATACGTAACAGTTTATTCGATTAAACTAACTTTGGAAATGATTGAAAAATGTGGATTGTAATTTTTGTAAACGATGGATAAACAACTTTTTTCCAAAGATTTTATATTTTTTATTAATTATTTCCAAAGATCCATGTATTTCATATCAATCGTGTCTCAGCGATTCCATTTATTTCACCCTCCGTGATGGAATATTCACACATTTCATATGAAACATGAAATGCGCTTCTTTGACGTTTCTTAAACATGTATCTCTTGAAATCCAGTGTTGAATCAAATTTGATTCTACATGTTTCTTATAAACTAAGTTGTTTCTTGATGTATCATTGTTTCATAAAATTTTCAAATTGCATTTCCGTGAATGATGTAACAAATATGGACTTCAATACCAACGTTGAAAAATGAATAATTTAGAATAATTATTTGAATCATGGATTTGAAAGAAATTTAAAGCAAGGCGTCTCTGGATTTATCTGTATGTCATTGTACTTAGCAATTTTTGAATAAATTATTGTAAGAATAATTGCTAAAAATGTAAAGCGCATCATGCACATAGTGAAACTGAAAACATATGCGCGTGTCTAAGCTAAGAAAATTATCATGGAAACAAAAGAAAAAAGGATATGTCCTTATTCAGAGGGAATTTTGTTATCCTTCAGGCATAATGAATTATTAGCGGGCAGTCCGTCGTCACGTCTAACATCATTACAGTTCATTACTTTTTTTTACATTTACATAGAGCACGCTTCTATCTCTTAGCACATGACGTAGAGAATAGGTCCCTTTCTGATAACACTTTTAAAATGTGAAAAAGACGAAGCATTCGAAAGAATGAGAGGAACAATCATGTTTTGATTTTTTCATAAATGTATAATAATTAATTTTTTTATAAATAAAACACATAATAAAATTATATTTTTTTCTTTAGGTATATAATTTTGTATCTGAAAACATTCGTAAGATTTCAAGCGTAGCGGAGAATTCATTTGTACATAAAAGCAAATAGTATACATGTATTTAGTTGTGTGTAATATTGTGATCATAGATACCTTTATGGTAAATTCAAGTTGCATCAAATAGGGTCTTATTCGCTTCGTTTTTTTTTCTTCTAACTGAATTGTGTTCGGTTAAGGGTCTATTGTTTTTTTCTTTTTTCGTGAAATCGAATTTGAAGTCTCCTGACGGTTCAACCAAATCCACTTGAACTGACTGTCAAAAATACACATGTATGATGCGATGGTTGGCCTTGCCAAATCCTAGATCAATTTCAAATTCACATGAAGTAAAACGTGCAGTATCTTCAACCGCAGGCAAAGTTGAGTACAACGAAATTCAACTTCCCTGAGGTTTGACGTTATTCCACGTCTTTCTCAGTGCATCAAATAATGAAGAACTACCAATATTTGCCTAAGTTAATATTAAAATTTTATCAAAATCTGGTTTTAAACAGCAAAAATGAAAGATCATGTATGTAAATACATATACATCATTGGTACTATGCAACGCTCTTGAAATACCATCAAACGAGAGTCAATAAATTCATCCAGTTCAGTTTTATTCAAACTTTTTATTCAATACCTGGCGTCTTTCGAATTGATACAGTCGTGTATAATTTAAACTTATATACCAACAGGTTTCTTTTTTCTCATACAAAAAAAGGCAGTGTATAATCGTTCACGTCAATGAATATTCGAGTTTAAATTCAACGTTTTCAAGTTTTTATATAAGACTGAGATTCATTTTCGAATGAAATATCGTTTGCAATACCAAGTCTATGTTTGATCATTTTTATATTAATTTTTCATTGAAAATGTTGATCTGAACGAGAAATACAAAGATTCGTCAACATAAGAAGAAGTTGAATTGTGGTTGATCTGTGAATATATTTATTAACAAACATGAATAAACTGGAATCTCATTGAACGGGAGATCATATTAAAATGCGTGTTTATGGCCTTTATCACTTTAAAGGCCTTAAAATAAGAAAAAAGTTTAGGATATTTTTTTTCCTTCTTCTATTGATTAGTTGTTATTGATACCAATGGGTACAATTTTTAGATACATTATCTATAAACACACGAAAACGGTTTCAAAATTCGACGGAGGAAAAGTGATTGCTCCAAAAACAAAATGAATTGTAAAACTTATAAATTGAGAAATAAATTTGACCATTCACAAGGAGTGATACCACGTAACAGTTTGTGAAATGATACCCATCAATATATGATTTATATATTCAAATAAATTTATTAAACTTGATTGAGATTATTATTTTTTTTTTTCAATCGAAATATATTGAATACAAAATGCAATCCTCAAATTTTGTTTTTAGGTCAAGAAAAACTTGAATTCTCTTTAAGTTAGCAACATTTTTCACGTTTCGATGATGCAATCGCGGAATAACGGAATACGTTAGTTGCTGAACCAACGTCTGGTAGGATGCAAAAGAATGGAATTTGATCAACTCCTTATTTTGCTATTGACCATGAGACACATTCAAGATGGTGCGATACTTTCTTAACAAAATGTAGGATACGTGTATTCCTTCCCTGCATCAGTAAGTCACAAACTCTCGTAAAGTTCTATTGAATCGAATGGAATTGAGCGAGAAGATTGTTCAATTGACAACGCAATTTCACGTTTACGTTTTCATTTGATCGAGCTTTATTAATTGAATCCGGAGCAGATCCGGGTAGAAAAATTTGGACGGGTTTTGTCCTGATTTATGAATATTGCACACAAAATCAGTTTGAAGATCTGAATTGGAAAGGGATGGAGGATTTAATTCATAAGCAAGATGTTTTTCTTTTTGTATTTGCTCATTTGAATTGCTAACCGTGAATACTCTGCAATTCTTAAATCCTTAAAGGTGATAGGGTGTTGAATTGATCTATATCGTTTTCAATGAGATTTATTTTCTCACGATATGAGAAAATTGCTTCGCAGAAAAGAAACTACATTTTTACCAGGGTGACTACGTTTATTAGACGTTCTCCAGAGTTTCTTGTTATTTTGTGAATGGTTTTAGATGATGATTTATCATTGCAAAAAGTTTGATACAAATGTTCAACATGATTCGCAGCGTCGTATCAAAGTCCCCCCGCTGAAAATTATGTTGGACCGCCTAGGCAGGGCATATTCCGCAGGAAATTGAAATTCCAACTCCACTGTGAAATAAAGTTTGGAGATTTTTTGCTAAACACTTTAGTGAGTTCTCAAACAATTGTTTTCAGTTGACAAACATTTCTTGGGAAGTAACGAAAATTGTTTGACAATTCACAGAACATTTGTGGATTCTCAAATGATCTGAAAATTTACAAATCCATAAGTTTTTTGTCATATTTTTCAAAGTGCATCCCTGGTAAAAACGCAGATAGATTCGGATAAAAATTTGCAGATGGATACAAAAATAGGATTCAAACAGATAGAAAAATACAATCCACTTTTATTCGTTTCAATCGTATTTTTATATCCATTGGCAAATTTTTATCCGAATTTATCCGTGTTTTTTACCAGGGATATCATGTAATCTCTCACACAACAATTTTGGATCATTCCGACAGATATTTTACAGAATTCGTGATATTCTCTGATATCAACCACCAAAAGATATCTGTTGAAGGGCTCCAACTAAGATTTCTTCTAGTTTTCTCTGGTAAAAAAAACTGGATGAATTGCCTGCGTAAAAATGAGGATCAGTTCATCAGTTCAGGCCCTATATATAGTTGGAGTGGTTTGGGCTCAAACAAAGCCACGGATGGCCCAATTTTCAATCAGGGAAATTTCTAGCCGGGCGTGTCAGGCCCTGAGTACGGGTTTTGCGGCAATTCATCATCTGGTTCTATCTGGGTTCCATTCGGATTCCGGACTGGATATTTATTTGCAATCCGTATACAACTTCTCGGGTCGAAAGATTCGAACAGAGAGATAATGTGACTGTCGTGTATGGGCATATACGTCGCTTCCCACATAGTACAAATGTCTCAATAATGTTTTCAGAATATCCTAGCGATAGTGCAATGTCTCCAGAAAAAACTGCAGAACATTCTGGAGATATTACTGATACATCTGTGCTATGAGGATTCTTGAAGACATGTAATCTAGATGGCGACCCAGCCAGCCCTGGTGAAAATGAAGCGTTGAAACGCGACGAAAGCGCAAGCGAAGAGTCACCTAAAAGTAATTTAGGAGGGAATTGAAACATTTTCACGTTTCATTTGTTCCAATACCCTCTTCCTTCAGTTTTGGATTTTCATCAGCTAGCACAAATAATAATCAATTTGAATTTATGAAGACTTCCTAAAGACCAGGGGCTCTTTGCAGGAACTCTGGTGCTGTATGGGGATATTCTCCACCCTGGTTAAGAAACCGGATAGAAACTCCCCATACAGCAAAAGAATCCCCACGAAGAGCTTATGAAAAAATCCCGATATCGAGATTTCATCGATAAATCATCAGCTGTATCAATACTATCCAAAATCTATCGTTTGGTTTCATTATCAGACAAGTCCGATAATAATCCGAGATTTACGATAATTATTCAATGTAAACCCGATATAGAGGTCTATCGGGAAATCATCGGCTTAGCTGATCGGTTTTATATCGGATAATTATCGTAGATTTCGGATTTTTATCGGACTTGTCTGATAATGAAACCAAACGATAGATTTTGGATAGTATTGATACAGCTGATGATTTATCGATGAAATTCCGATATCGGGTTTTTTCATCAGGGCCGTTATCACAGTAAACATAAATTCATTATGAATACTTTGAATTCAAATTGAATTCTTGATGAACAACTTACTGTTCAGAAAGAATTCATGTTGTGAGTTCATGAAGAATTCTCCAGGCATTCAACATGTATTCGTTTTGAATCCATTGAATTCATTTTCACTGACATAATGGGGACTGTTCCAAGAACTCATTAAGGAGTCTTCATACATATACAATAACACATTCTTGGAATTCAAGAAGGATTATATTCTTGTTTCAATTTGAGAATTTTTCGTTCCAATCTGATGAGAACTTTTTCCATTGACTTGAATTTTTCTCCATTGAAAAAAAGATTGATTAGAAAGAGGGCAAAGAAAAGTTTCTTTCAGTCTAAGAAATTGGGTTCTCAGTGAATCGTGATCTGGAACAACTCTACGCGTAACATGTTCTATTTTACATTCAATATACACTCCCTTAACTTCATATATATTTTTACTACACGCTCTACACGTTTCTTTTTTACTACTATGTAAATTTGAAACAGTGAAATCTCATTGATTCACGGAGAGAAAAAATTTGGTGACGCAGCAAATCGAGGTATTATATATAGAATAGCAAAATTTTTTGCTGACCTAGCTAAAAATTTGCTATAACAGCAATCGTGTTTGCTCCGCCAGCAAATTTTCAGTATTATATACAGAATAGTAGGGGTGTGCGGGTACCCGAGTCATCGGGTTTTTATCGGGTCGGGTCGGGTCGGGTTTTTCAATTACCCGAGTTTTTCGGGTACCCGATTACATTCGGGTAATTCAAATATAGCAAACGTTTTCCTCAGCAGGAAATATTGTGACAGCAACTCGATCAAGATTGCTGACAAAACATGTGGGAGAGTTGTGCTTCCTCCATTCAAATTTAAAAAAAATGGAAAAAGAATGATATTTATAAGAAGAATATTTATTTTCATTGATGTTCAAGAAGCTATATTGTGGTTACTAAATACGAAAATAGATAATATATTATTTATGAGATATAAATGTGATTATATTTTTTAATTGAATTAGAAAATAAATATAAACATTCCATGAAGCAATTTGGAGATTTCTTAATCCGCTGCATAATCAATCACATGGAGTAACAACCCTAATAGACTTGTAGTGAATATGGCATTCTTCATATTAGAATCGAATTCATATGAAATCCCCTTATTCCTACATTCGCTCAAGACAATTTGTCCTTAAAATATCAACGGCAATGGCAACTTCGAATAGAAGTTGAAAATATTAAATTTAAGCGATTTTATTATATTCGGGTACCCGACTTGGAAAACCCGATTTAATCGGGTACCCGACCCGACCCGAAAAGAAATACAAATACCCGAACCCGACCCGACCCGATAAAAAGTGCTACCCGCACACCCCTACAGAATAGCAAACAAATTTTGCTGGGATAGCAAACAATTATTGCTGCCACAGCTAAAATTTCGCTGTCACAGCTAACAAGATCGCTGGAACAGCAAATAGTTTGCTGTCACAGCAAAAAATTTGCTGCTCTGGCAAAAGGAACGCAGCAAAAGTAGATTTCGCTTCCCCAGCGAATTCCTTTTTCTCCGTGTTGCAGGGAAAAGTCGACCACTGCGAATCAATGTATATTAACTAATTTTTGGAGTGAAATCTCCCTGAACGATCGATCAGAATCACTTTCAACTGCATAGCTAGTGACTATCCACTGATATTTCACTGATTCCATTCAGTGGTCGACTTTTAGCTGCAGAAATAGTCAGATTTCACTGATTTAAATTGGGAGAGTAGAGTTTATGATGAAATCCCGTATGACGCGATACGTTTTATTGTTCAATTATGATAGAAAGACGAGAAACCCTATTCAGAACGAAAGAAAAGAATCCCTCACGAATTCCATGATATCTGAAAGGATAGAATTTTTCAAATATCAGAAAAATATTAACGATTTCCAACCAAGAATATAACACCATGATATTCAGACTTGAAAAGTGTTCACCAAAGATATACGGGGAAAAAAACTCAAAAATAATGTAATTTTCATAAGAATCTAAGGATTTTTCCTAATTTCTTAGTATAATGTTGAAACGATTCGCATTTTTTTGCGATTTTTCTCAACAAAACTGAAATATTAAGAGGAATTGATAAATTTCAGAGCTGGAATATTGAAATTCCATGCTCACTTTTCAGAAAATTTATATTTCTTTCAAATTTCGGTATGTATCATTATTTACAATTTTTAATTAATGGTGAAATTCAACAAAAATCTGAACTGTTTCATTTCTACTCAAAAAATACGAAATATTCTCAGATTCTCTTGAAAATTACTATACCTTTCTCCGTGTAGAATATGAATCCTGATGGTCATTAAGAGTAAAATAAATTCCAATTTACTGTTTTTTCCTGTCAAATACTAAGCTTGAAGGAAACTCAATGAACACTTCTGTGGAATTTGTTAAAAAAACCCTGATGGGCTACTGAGACACATGGTGGACATTGGATGAATGTCCGAAATTTTAAGCAGGTAGACATCGGTTGGACAACAACTGGACAACGATTGGACATTGCGAGACAGTTTTGGATGCGTTTCAGACATGCCAGGACACGCTAGACAAATCATGGACACTTTTCGGACATACAGATAAGAAGGTTCAGACGCGTTTTGGACAAACGATAGACATTGAATTCGACTTTGTCTAGAATTTTGAATGAATGGACATAAACAGACATCGTGGACATGTTTTGGACAATACTCAGACATATTTGGACATCATAGACTCTTTTCAGACAAAGTTTGGATGTCCCAAGCTTGTCCATTCGCCCATTAGGGAACCCCTCAAAGATATCTAAAAGGTGTCTTATGCAACATTGGAAGATTTTCTTCTTCAAGATACATTGAAGCTCTCTTGAGATATATTTTAAATAGATGTGTATGAATTTTATTTTGCGGTAAAACAACCTGAAAAATCGTCCCATTCAAAATACTATCAAATTAGTTTCTGCTCGAGAAATTCTTGAAAAAAGATTTTATCGAATTCCTCGAACAGAAACTATACAAAATTGATGTCACTTTTAGGTCTGGAGCTATAATTTGATTTTGTGATTCAATGTGTCTTTCTACAAATTAATAGAAACTTGATACAAATTTCATGTAAAATCACATTGAATCAGATTATAGCCCCAGCCCCAGTCAGTTTGATCAATTTTCAGTCAAAACAACATCATTCTGATGTCATTTGGACAAATCACCCAGCTAGCACAAATTACACAGGCCTGCGAGGTTTTTCCCCCTTGGAACTGGTGACCATTTTCCGAAGTAATTTGCTGCGTAGAATCCGAATCCGGAGCCAGAATTGGGCTATCACGTCAGGATTTTGAGATATCTGAAGGTAAATACGCGAAAAATGCGGTTTTTCGCTACTTTTGAGGTTATGTACAGGACGCATAAAATTTTTCTGATCTTTTCTCTCAACTTCATCAATTTGCACTACTCTTTCCGTTTAAAATGAGCTATTGAACGTTCATGTACGATTTTTTCTCGCAAAGTAACGACCATTCTAAGTTGTGTAATATGTCCCAACAACAGAATGAGTATTCGCATTTATTACACTGATCGACAATGAAATTCTCCTTCAAATGAAATTCTCTTTTCTGAAGTAATTTTCTGCGTAGAATCCAAATCCGGAGTCAGGATTGGGCCATCGCGTAAGCATTTCAAGATATTTAAGATTAGGTCCACGAAAAATGGGTTTTTTGATTACTTTGGAATTCATGTACTGAGTGCACAATTTTTTTTAGTCTTTTCTTCTAATTGCATCATCCAGTACTACTCTTACTCTTCAAGATAAGCTATTAATCGGTGACCTACAATTTCTCCTTGCAGAGTTACGAGTATTCCAAGTTGTGAAATATATCCCCAAGATTATAATATTTCTAGGATCTCCTGAGGGTGCTGCCAGGATGTATGGGAATGAAAATTCTAATTTTCTAATATGATATTCTTATTCAGCGACCCAAAAACTTATATGTTCACATATTCAAGGAAAATTTCCCTTCAAACAAATGGGTTCCCCAAAGGGTTGATAATTCACAGACCTGCGGAATATAAGTTTTTATTTTCCCTTCGAACAATAATGGTTCCTTTCCAGGTATTCAGATTGTGGAACTAAAATATAACGCCAGTTTTTTTACAGCACATCGGGATTCATTTTTATGTGAGATATGAATATTTACAGTTTTTAAACAATTTGTATGAACGAAAAATATATACGTTTTATATAAAATTCAGACATGGGGCTGCACTGGTTTCAAACAAGACCTAAGATACTAGATAAATCAAAAGGACTTATGATATCTTTTCTAGTTTCTTCAAAACTTCTGTTTGATCTCTTTCTGTTGTACTCATGATTCGGTTCATCTCTCTTTAACATCCAGCAATAGTCAGCCATCATTCTAACGTCCCACCTTCCTTGATATCTGGTCTCCATAACCTTAAGGTCTTGATGAAATCTCTCCCTTGCTCTTCACTGACAGCACCAAGATTCTCGGGGAAAAAGTCAATATGGGAATGCAAATAATGGAGTTTTATACTCATATTACAACCCAGGGTTTTGAAATTGTTAAGCATGCTGTTGACTATATTTTCATAATCAGGGCTTTTTCTGTTCCCTAAAAAATGTTGTACGACTTCCTTAAATGACTTCCAAGCGGGCTTCTCGGTTTTATTCATAGTTTTTTCAAAGTCAGGATCTTGCATCAATTTCCTTATGTCTGGACCAACAAAAACGCCTTCTTTTATCTTCGCATCCGATAAATGCTTGAATTTATCACATAAATATTTGAAACAAAGACCATCTTCAGGCAATGCCTTTACGAATTGCTTCATAATGCCTAATTTGATATGAAGCGGAGGTAGCAGAATTTTGGAGCGGTCAACTAGTGTTTCGTGTACAACATTTTTACTTCTAGGGTTCAATGATGCTCTCTGTGGCCAATCTTTCTGGATCCAATGTCGTGCTCTATTCCTACTATCCCATTCACATAGAAAACAGGGGTATTTTGTATACCCCCCTTGTTGACCAAGCAACATAGTTAATATTTTGAGATCACCACATATAGTCCAGTTATGATTGGAGTAATTTATTTTTTTGAGGACGAAATCCAAATTTTCATAACATTCTTTCAAATGAGTAGAATGTCCAATAGGCAAAGAAGCAAATTTATTACCATTATGTAACAATACTACTTTGAGGCTCCGTTTCGAAGAATCTATAAAAAGTCTCCAATCATTTGGATTGTATTCTACATCAAACATTTTCAGTAGGCCAGGCACATCACAACAATACACTAAATTTTTTTCTTGAGCAAAATACGGTAGAAAATCCTTCTCTCTATTTCTATACCAATAAAAGTTCGTTGTACGATCCAGCATGTTTTTTCTTTCAATCTGGAACCGAGTAATTCCGCAGCATCTTTCGGAAGATTAAGATCTCTTGTCAAATCATTCAATTCACTTTGAGAAAACAGTGGTGGTGTTTCGTTGCACTCGTAATATTCATCGTCAGGATCTGAAGTATTCATTATAGCCTCTTGAAATAAACTAGGATCAGATGAAAATGGTTGGGCAGGATGGCATAACTCTTTGCTATCAGGATCTTTATACGTAGGTAAAATCACAGAACGAATATCAGGATAACTTATCGCTGCTTTATTTTTAGAATTAAATCCTTTTATGTTTGAACAGCAGAAGTAACAATCGTTGATATGATTTTGCGGTTCCATCCAAATCATTGGAGTCTGTAAACTAAAACAATTTTTTTCTCCTCTTGACCATTTCCGAAGTTCACGTACACATGTCGAACACACTTTATGAGGCGACCATTGTTTGTCTTGGTTTTTTATGTTGATTTTGAAATAGCTATCGTATAGTTCTTCAATACATTTAGAAATTATTTGTTGCTGTCTCTTTATTACATAATTTCCACATATGTAGCAGAAGTTATCTGGAGCATTGATACCTTTTCGAGAAGCCATTTGTGAAACTTTTTTTTCAATACACGAAATTCACAACAATTACTGGACACTCGATACTTGTACACGGAGGAAAAAATTAGAACAACAATCAGTACATTCCGAGTGAATTAGTGGAATAATGTCTGAACATAGCAACAAACAATCTACGATCTCAGCAGTGCTGGCTCGAAGGATATTACCGCCCGGCGCGAGAATTTTGTAGGCGTCCGATTATAATAGTGTAGCATATTGCATAAATATATATTTATGTGATATGCTATAAGCATTTTCTACCGTATTTCGCTCAAGAAAAAAATTTAGCGTATCGTTGTGATGCGCCTGGCCTACTCAAGGTGTTTCATGTAGAATACAATCCAAAGTCAATCCCCTTCATTCATTCAACATTTTTCTGAAGCATTTTGGTGCGCTGAATCCGCATATGGCTCCAGAATTGCTATATCACGTCAGGTATTTGGGATATTCCGACCTAAAAATGTGGAAAACACTGTTTTTTGGCATATTTGAGGTTCCGTAAAGTCGAAAGGTAATTTTTTTCACAAAACCAATAGATGCACCTTAAAGTATCAGTCATCCTCTTCCAAATGCCGTTGAGTTTGCTAAAATATCTTTTTTTTTCATTGAGATACGACAATTTTAAATTTGTGCGCTCATGTACTCAATAAATAGGTGGAGACACAATTTTCAAACTGTCGTATCTCAATGAAAAAAAAAGGTATCTGAGCAAACTCAACGGCATTTGGAAGAGGAGGACTTATACTTTGAGGTGCATGTATTGGTTTTGAGAAAAAAAATTACCCTTCGACTTTACGTAACCCCAAATATGTCGAAAAACAGTGTTTTTCACATTTTTAGGTCGAAATATCTCAAAAACCTGACGTGATAGAGCAATTCTGCAGCCAGATTCGGATTCAGCGGATCAAAATGCTTCGGAAAAAGATATTATTGTTTGAGGGGGAAAAAAAAAGTCAAATTTCGCAGGCCTGTGTTATCAATTTGAATATATAAAGACTTTCTAAAGGCTTCTCGAGTAGTTCCCGCCCTGGTTAAAAAAACCATTGATTCTCACCAAATCTCATTGAATCTTGTACAATGTTCTAAAATTCAAAATGAGAACGTATCGAATGCCCGAACAATTCATAATGAAATCTCGATATGAGTTCTTCCTGAACATTAAGTTGTCCATCGAGAGTTCATTCTGAATTCAAAATATCCATAATGAACACATATTGATGAGCATAACGGGAACTCTTTGTAAGAACTCATGTGCTGTATGGGCGTTCTCATCGCAAATAATTTCTCATAGATGAAATCAAAATTTGTTATATCTCATGATATCTCACTCAACTGGGGTTTGAAAAATTCAATATCAATTTTCAATAATTGTTTGAAATTCTGTGCTGTATTGAATTGAGGAAAACATAAAAATTTCTTTCTTCAAAAGTACTCTTATCGAAAAATTTACAGAATTATAGGTATATAATTCAAAAAATTTCTCCCCATGGATATTTCTGAAAAGTATTCGATTATAAATTATTCAAAGTACCTTGAGCTTTTATAGAATTATTAAATCAAAAGATTCAAATCCTCTTAAATTGTTTAGAAAAATTGATAATCATGATACGACACAAAGGATCGCATTCAAAAGAAAACAAAGTGACAATCCTTTGCAAATGTTTGATACTTTAGTTCCTTTCTTTTCGCAGTCTTCACGGTACTCGGAATGCTTTGAACGTTTCTGATCGACTTTCTTAGACTTGTGCATCCGCGAGGGTTTTCTCTGACTCATAAAGTTGAGACTCCGCCTTCTGGCACGAGAATAAGAGAGACAACAGGGGTCCAGCGACCAGCCACAGTATTCAAAGATGTTCCCTATGGTTGTTTGGCGTGGGTGTCCGTGTAGGAGGTTCTTCGTGAAACTCCACCTTTCAACGGGGTGACTGTTCCCAAATTTTGTCTCCAATTTGACTATCTCGGCTTCACATCGAACAGTCTTGTTCCTCGAGGAACCACGAGTTTCACGGGAGAAAATAAAAGGGATGACGAATATCTATGTGGAAAAAAATTCGTAAATACAGTGATCGTTATCGTTATTTTCCTTTTGTCGTCACATCTGAATATCTTAGTACAACTGGAGGCAAGGACAGCCCACATTATTGGACAACAGAAAATATGATTATCGTTGTTAGGTTGTGCAATGTTGCTTAAAATCATCATGAAATTTGTATCGGCCTTTGAAAATCTATTATAACTAATTATTCATTTGATGTGAGACAAAGCTGTTTTTCGTTTATTTCTCGATGCTCGAGGGAAAACATAACAGAGAGTATACAACATTGTACAGTTATTTGTGGAAATTTGTTTGTTGTTATGCGTGTGAATGAGGTTTGAAGTGAGTGTTTTCAAGTGATTGTTCATAGTGTCTTTATTCGAATACATGAGAGATTCGATGTAATGACTTCTGATCAGTCGTGACAAATGAAAACAATAATGGTTTGGAATTGAAGTAATGTTTTCCGTGGGATTGGTATCTTAAATGCGAATGAATATCACGATGCAACAACAGCAACATGAGCAACGACGTGATAGCATCGTGGCTGATTGTTGCTATCAACAATGGTCAACATCACCCCATCATCATCACCACCACCAACATCCTCAGTTGTCTGCGGTGGTTCCGTCACCTATGCAACAAATGGAAGGTATGCTCATAGTTATGAACGTTAATCTTCCATACAATCTTTTTATTCGTTCATGAAGGAAATATACCAGGGGTGAATCAAAATTCTGTATAAATTCTATACAAATTTAAATCGACACTCCGGTCTCAAACTAAACACACACTTTTTAAGAGCTCTTGAAGATCTCCCAAATGTGCGTAAGAGGTTTCAAAAGGTTAACATAGAGATATCAGAATGATATCAGATGTGTTGATTTCTGAGGAAAATGAGAGATTGCCAAAATGTTATCCAAACGAAGTCTTCAAGATGATTTTTTTTTGAGATCTCAGAAAAATGATACCATTTAGATATCAATATGATAACATCGATAGAGCTCTTTCAAATGGCCTCTCAAAGAGCACTGTGGGGAATGTTCAGCATTTTCGATCCGAAATTATAGCTAAATCTGATTAGCCGGATCGAGTCTAACATTGCAAGATTTTTTAACTTGAAAATTCATGACATCAAAACATACTTTACCCAACTAAATTTCATCGAAACACACCAAAATGAGAAAAATGTTGTAGTTGAAGTATCACAACTTGCTAACTTCTTGATGCTCAAAGTCTTCACAAATCCTGATTACTGGCGTTTTATCGGATCATTCACAGTCCAGCGGTATCAATGAAGATCCTCCAGAAACGCCCGCAAACGTAAATTTGAACCTTATGAATGAATTAAGAGGGTGAACATTTTTCAATACTTGCAAATACAGTTTTCCCAACTGTGTGATAAGTTTTCCTGAAAAATATATAATTTCGATGCCTATTCAGAAAATTTGGTATCACAATGAAATACGAAAACTCTCCCTGGTGCAAAAAAACCAGATAAGAACCTGAAAATATCAGAAGAATCGAAATAGGAGTAATATGTTAATACATAACAAGGATTTTACGATTGTGTACTATTCTTTCCCTGTTCAACTAGTTTCGATTGTTGCATCATGTTTTGCTGTTGCAGTATCCTTGAGAATTAAGGTAGATTCCCTCCGAAACGTTGGATTTTAATAATAAAACCGTTTTATATCAACACTACTCCTACTTCGATTTTTCTTGTGGCTACTTTCCAAAAGAGAGAAGTAACTCCCACTATAAGAAACCGAAAAGACCGGATTCGAGTGTATCCAGACGTAAATTCCCGCCCGAATCCATCCCTCGGAAGCCTCTATCCGGGTTCTATCCGGATTCCCAACCAGTTTTTCTTACCAAGGCTGTCATATATTTACGATGTTACGATATGACAATTCTAAGTGGATTGTAATAAATCTGATCCACTATCAGCATACAGTTTTTTCAACAAAATTTCTACTAGGATAGGCATCGTTAGCTTTGACCGATGAAACTCTGCTCTCCTAACTATGTTCATGAAATTTGAATCGCTTATAGAAACGAAATGGGAATTCAAATCCATACAAAATCTGATGCATTTTCGTTATTCATCTTCTCGAATTATTTCCTTGCAATTGGAAAGATCCTTCAAAGAATGTGCTGAAAGATTTTTGGGTCCTCAACGGCTAAGTATTTTGTTATTTGATTACTAATTCGTTGCAATAAACGATTCAAACTTCAGCAACATATGCTAGCTAAATCACTTCAGCGCAATGAGCTGCACAAGGCAAACATTTGTTGCAATAGCTGAGATGTATTTGCAACTCTTAATTCAATAGCTGTCCGCATCCAAACTAGTGAGACCGATTGTTTTATGGATTTGTGAGAAATATCGATAAAAATTCCATATATGCTGTATACAAAAAAATCGACATCCCCAATCAATCAAAATTAGCTACTTTTGTCTCAACCCCTAACGAATTTATCTTATCGAACAGATCATTATCTGGAAGATTTCATAAAACGGTATGAAATGTTGCGATTTTCTGAAAAAATCGATGGAATCACAACACATATTGAATTTGATACACCGAGAAAAAGGTTTAATTTGTAGTTAACAGATGTATATTTGGCTATGGCGAAGTAAATATTTATTTCATGCAAACCTATCTTGATTCTCACAAATATGATCTATTAACTATTGACAAACGTTCGCTTCTATTCAATATTACTTGTTTATTATTAAAGGAATATATTTGATTCAAATAAATATTTATCTCGCTATAAGCAAATAATATACATTTGTTAACTATAAATAAACCTTTTTCTCAGTGCTCACAGAAATCTTTCTATAAGTGTATGAAAATTGTATATTTAAATTTTGTGAATTGAAGATTTACGAATGAATCATATATGGTTCTGTCTGGAAGAATAATTTCATAGAACTTATATTCAATTTGTACACGGAGAAAAAGGTATCTTAAAAAGTACCATAATTTATGGATTTTTAGCGCTGGTCTGACCCGAGTCTCAATATTTACCTGAACAAACCTCTAAAAGTACCATAATATCTGGGACTTTTATAAGGAAGGTACCATACTTATTCTGAAAAGTCCAAGAAATTATGGTACTTTTAGATATTCGTGCAAGTAAATATTCCGACTCGGGTCAGACCAGCGCTGAAAATCCATAAATTATGGTAATTTTCAAGATATCTGTTTTCTCAGTGTATACAATTTTTCTAGGATATATATATATATACATTTTGTATTTTTCATAACAAAATTTCATAACATTGTTATAAGTATATACACGAATCTTCCAAATTGAAGACTTGACCTCCAAAAACGTTTGTTTTGTAGACCTCGAATTCTCAACTAAATTGTAACGTAACTGATAATGGTGACAATAAATAGGGATGGAAGACACATATCGATATCGTGATAAGTTCCTACAAAATATGCATCCAGCTTATATACATTTTAAAAAAAATTCAATACAAACTTAATACATATTTCATACAAAAGTATCGACCGATCTCTCATTGGTGATGGGAAATCTTCATAGCGTCGATTCTTTTCTATATAAAAAATTATCAAGTTTTTATTGAATTTTATCAAATCTCGATCAAAATTCGATACAAATTATATTCTAAAAAATGGATTTTGTCGGAATCACCAATCACCAACTTCAGTGCTGGTTTTATGTTAAATATAAGATTCGTTTTGGAAATACACAGGATAGAAATGTAATGAAAGAATAAATTTTTATATGAAATATAAATCAATAATAAAAACTATATATGAAAACTGACGAAGAAAATACTGATTTTAGGATTACTCTTTCACGTAGACACACCATTTTTTTACCTGTTGTACTATAAATGAAGGAAAGATGTAATAAATTTTTGATCTAACAAAATATTCGATATTATTCACCAAAGTTGAAGTTTAAAGTGTAGATTGGAAATAATTCGAGAGAATTCGATTAAATTTTCATGCAAGGATACAGCTTATCACATTATCGGGACAGTAGAAAACAGTTGATTGATGTCACATGCAAGAACTCGGTCACAGATGATTTTACACTCATTCAAAATGTCTGTACCGGAATCTTCGATTCAACAGATTTTCTGTTGATCACATTGTTTTCACATTACACAGAAAGAAATGTATAATGAAAATAGGGATAGAGAATAGAGATTATTATACAAATTGTATACCTGCAATCTATGCCAGACAGCATAACGTGCCACTGCAATGTTAAAAAAAGGAGGAGAGGTTTTCTGAATGTTCCCAAAAACGTCGCAGAGATAAATTTTGGTGATTTATAATTAAAAATTTTTCATTGGCCCTATTTTTATAATACCCATGCAGGTATTGATCGGTCTAAGAAAAATCCAACCACGTAGCACAAAATATTCTGGGAATATTCTGATAACATGCGGAAAAAGAACGAACCCAAAATATTCTGATATGACGTTAGGTATATATAAAAATCGTTTATCGTTTGAGTGTCACAACCTCCTCAATGTTCTAAAAAGCATCTATCGAATGTCTTCAGAATATTCTCTTCTAGTTTATTCTATGAACGTTTATAGGATGTATGAAACAGTTCCATCGTAATATTCTATGCATGTTGACAGAATATGCATAAAACATCCATAGAATGTTCCTGTGCTACATGTGCCAAGTAGCACCAGAATGTATTATGAACGTTCTTCGAATATTCGGAATATGTTCTATGCATATTTCAATGAGACCGTTTCATAGGTGCTATGCATATTCATCGAACGTATGTAATCGAATATACGACGGTACGTCAATTGAACGTCGATTGAATGAATATCGTACATCTCGGATGTACTTTGCACGTTCTAAGTATATTTAAAACAGTCTCATTCGAATATTCTATGAACATTCATTATATGTTCTTCGTGTCTCATTCGTACATTCTAAGAACGTTTCTATTTCATATATACTTTGAACTTCTGTTGTTGCTTGGGGAGCAAATCCTGGCTAGCAACAATTGGGGCAATATTATCCCCTAAATAGTCTCATTGTTTAGAATGATCATCCGATATAGTTTGTATTATTCCTCAAAATTACCACTGCATTGACGCAAGCTTGACAGGAGCGTAAAAAAAAAGCGTTGTACACGTACAATTGTACCAAAATTGTCTACATGAGTGCAAGTCCAGCTCAAGCTTGACCCGAAAGTAGTGCACACTATGACAAGTGCTGGGCATTCTTTAATAGGATCGGTTCTTTTTTTTTATAGAAAAAGTACCTAGTTTTTATGGATTTTTTATAGAATATTGACAAAGATTCTATACAATTTCCATAATAAAGTTTTAAGAATTCACATCGCTAAAGCAGGTATCATAGTTGGTTCAAATAAGGAAGAAGCTTGAGTCAATATTAATATTGTATTGTTAAATGTGATGATATACAGAGACAACCTTATTTCAAAGAACACTGTACAGAAGGTTAAAGACGTCCTCATTCACTTTTAAAACCATTGTTCCAAATATTTTGGTTCAGACAGTATATTGTTAGTACCTATTCTCACCATTTATGGATCAGTTTTTCAAATATTGTTTGAGATAATTTATTTTAGATATTCCGAATAATTCCATTACACATCAGGTGGACAAAATAGATCCCAAATTGCCGAGCATATAATAATCAAACATGTACGTAGAGAGAACACGGAGCACCATCAGTTTCACAATTGATTTTTTAGTCAGAAATTAGATCATTATAAGATTTTATTATGAGAAATTCATTAGTTTGCGCATAATTCAATGTTAGATACAAAATTGATTAAAATATCCAGAATGCGAATTTGCCAGGAATAGTACGAGCCTGTCCTAAGTTTGACACATTTGTTCCATAATTTCAATTTGATTCCCATCCCTACAAACAATGATTACTGGCGGTTCAATGGGCCGCTGATTGTCCGGCAATGTCGTTGGAAAGCCGTCAATGGTCTTTGGAAACGCCAACAATCGTGTTTGCTGGGATACGATATATTGGGAATGAAGCTCATAAACTGAAATATGGATAAATTTACTTGTTTCATCACAATCTCTGTGATTAAAAAAGCATTGATTGATGCTTTGGTTGATGATCAATTGGATCAATTTTGAAAAACCCATTGGCCCTAATGTGGCCTAATTCTTAGATTAAATTTCTAAACCTAGACAAAATTTGGTAAAATTGTTCATGGTGAACTTCCGCAGGCTTGGTTCACGATATTCTCTGTGTAAAGAACCTTTCAATGAATGTAAAATCACTTGTGGTCAGGTTATTGCCAGAATCAATAAGTTACATCGCACATTACGAGGTGTTCTATCACTTTTATTATATTTTAATGGAGTATCATTATGTTTGATATGGTCATTTCCTCAGTCATTTGATGTAATCAGTGCTGTCTTTCATAGTTAAGGGGCCCTAGGCTCAGAATGCTTGGGGGCACATGTAAGGGAATTTTTTGACTCATATATAGTAATATCTTTTTGGAAATTTCAATCAATTATGAATATAACAATATGTTCGTTTGGCTGTGCAATTTGGATATCCACCCATGTAGAAATTCCTGTCGAATGCCGATACACGAGTCGGTGGAACAATCGGGCCAGCACTGGTCCGGAGACTGCGAACACTAACGGACGGTGATTCGACTGGACCAACGTTGGACCGGTCGTATGTATTTATAGATTTCATGTTTTTGTCAATTTATTCAATATTCTTCCATGGATTGTCAAGAACATGAATAAATATACACATTTATAACGTAATTTGATAAATTGAACTCGGTAAAATCAATTGATTTGGAGGTTTTATTCTCTATTTTTTGTTTTATGAATTCACGTGCATTTTTTAAAAAATCCATCCATTCAATGTAGGTCAGTCAATAGTATCAAAGTAAAGTCAGTAACCGACACCGAGAGAGTTACCAATATCCGGACAATGCTAGTACCTGAGTTGAAAACGAGATTATCAGTATCGGATTAGAGTCAATCGGCATTATCATTCCGACTCTGAACCGACGGTCGGAGCACGGCATCTGACTCCGGGACGACGTCAGACCGGTCGTGTATTTCTACGTGGGCATAGCTCATGTTTTACTTCTTTTATTATAAAAAATTCTTTTCTTGTAGGATTGGAAAAAAATTGTGGTTCGAGTAGTCGGGGGCCCCCATCAGCATGGGGCCCTAGGCCCAAGCCCACAAAGCCTATGCAGAAAGACGGCACTGGATGTAATTCTTGAGAATCTTTCAATCTAGAATTATTTATATTTATGCTAGTAAATTCAGTTTGATTTATTTGAATTATATTTGCAACCGAATATATATTTGGACTTGACCTCACATGTACTTCATAAAAAAAAAGACAGGATAAAAATTTCTCAGAATCAGCGTAATGTATTATAAGACCCAATTTCTCTTCCAAGATATTTAAAATGTAAGCACTTCATATATCAGTGAATTGAAGAAAATCGTGACTCCTTGATCTTCAAATATTTCATTTGAATTCGTAATTTCGCATAAGATTGAGATTAGGCATAGGCGATCTGAAAAGAATCGATTCTTTTTTATACAATTTATATCTAATTTCAATCCAGATTATATCAAAATCAATTAAAGCTCAACAATTTTTGTATAATTGCGATTGAAATTTGATAAAAATTGTATACAAAAGGATCGATTCTTTTCAGATCGCTCATCTCCAATTGGCATTACTATTCGAATAATTTTATATTCATATTATGAACATTATTATTTGAAAGTGAATCTTATATAAACCGAAGAATTCAAATTTCTGACGTAATATGTAATGCAACTTGAATTTGTATGGATTTTTTCCTTGATGTTGCATTTTTTCTGCGTACATTGTGTTTTACAGATTCAATAAAATTATATTTTGTATTACGAAACATTCATTGCTCGAATGATCTAACACATGACGTGATATATTACGGTCATGAGCAATTTCACGTTTTTGCATATGTTGATAAGACGACTTCATGATTTTTAATAAAAATTATTTGATACGATAATCCATCGAATTTTTCTTCAAATATTACAACAGATTGTTTTAGAATTTAATTGAAATATTTTTGAAATTCATTATTGACGTACTATGAGGAATAATGTTTTGTAATGAACTGTGATAGATGAATTCCCTGAATTGCATTAAAAATCAATATTTTTATTGAAGATGATTAATGGAGATTTTAGTTTGATGAAATGTTTTATATGTCAATAAAATTTGTGGAATAATTTTGAAAGTGACTCATCCTTATAAATGATAGAATATTGAAGTACATCCAAATGTGATTCATCTTGATATTACAGAGGATTCCTAATTATTCACTGTAGAAGACTAATTAATATTCCCTGACAATGGTTGAGTTATTGTGAATTATAAAAATTCATTAAAAGTCACGATTTCTTCAAAAGTCGATTCCAAATCGTTATTAGAGTCATCTTCAATGTATATCCATCTTTGGATATCTGAATTTCGAGTTCCCTGATGTCCAAGCTTCATTGTTGAATGAACGGGTAATGCTAGTTACAATTCCCCATGGATTTCGTTTCAAATCCTTCTGGCAGACAAATTATTCCTGTACATTCTCACGAACCTGGAAAATTTCCATATTTTTGTCCATGTTTCAAGGAATAAATTTGGAAAACAATAAAGAAATTTTGCAAGGATGAGGGGAACTTTCCTAAGGATTTCGAGATTTATTAACTTTTATAGTCATCCATTTTGAAAGAACCTAAGAACATTCCTAATTTTTTATTGTAAGAAACAATTCATAATCCCTTCATTTCAACTATCTTATTGAAATCCACAGAACAAAATGTATCTACGTTCTTTCAGAAGAACTTAACTTCTTCATGTGTGGATAAAAAAGGTGTGTTACAAGTCGGAGAATATCAGAAAATTTCCTTGAGAAAATGAAACATTCCGCAGAAGTTTCCTAACTTTTCATTCCAAATTTTCTAAGTCTTTGATGGGAGTGAGCACCCTGCTTTGTATAAAATTCATCAATTCATTGTTCATCTGAACGTTGATTTTCACTGAGAGAAATTTGATGCAGTTGTATAAAAATTGCATGTAATAGGAAAGTTTGTATATATGTTTCATATATAATTCTTTCATGAAGAATAATTTGACAGTGCTTGTATAAAATTTTTGTACAATTTGTTTATAATTCAATATAAATTATGTATAACTCAAATATGATTCTATGAAAATTATGTAAGATACGGAAATTTTTTCCACTCAGGATATTTGATATTAAAATGAATTAATTTTATATAAGTTTTCTATAAATTCTCTAAATTAAATACACTACGAACCCAATTTCTTAAACTTCAAAAAAATTTCTTTGCCCTCATTCTGAAAAATCTTCTTTCCGATGGAAGAAATAATTCACTTCAATGGAGAAATTTTCCATTCAATTGAAATGACATTCCTCGAATTTAAGAAAAATTGTACTTCTGTTTCAATCTGATGAAAACTTTTTCCATTCAACTGAATTTTTTTCTATTGAAAAAAAATGTATTAGAATGAGGGCAAGGAAGAGTTTCTTTCAGTCTAAGAAATTGGATTCCCAGTGTAGAGATACTCTTTTGATCCACTGTATGGCCGTTCCGGAAGAATTTTCATTGAAATGTATATTTTCTCTTCAGCCTGTCTCCAAACAGCAGGGAGAGCGAAACGATCTCATAGTCCACATCTTACAAAGACATCGGCTCTACCCTTTCACTCATCCAATACAGGGATTTCCTCCTCAACATCCACCGTAGAGTCAAGTCACAACGATAGTAACAATAACGACACTCATCGTCAAAACAATCATCAACACGAGGATGGTGCATCCCCAGCGGAAGAGATAGTTCCGAAAAGACCTCTTCATCCCGCTCTTGCCGGCGCTGGAGTTGCTCTTGAAGCCAAACCATTGTGGGAAGAGTTTCACCAACTTGGTACCGAAATGATCGTCACCAAGGCTGGAAGAAGAATGTTTCCTACATTTCAAGTGAGTTCATTACAAATTTTATAATCTCCCTCACACATCCCCACTTCAATTATTGACTGCATCTCAATTTTAAAACTGACTGAGATTCATCTCTTCATAGACTACTCTATACCCATGTCTTAGGTGCAGTCATGACATAATATAAATTTGAGACTCTTCCTTCACTCTTTTATGTATGGTAAATAAATTAGGATTGGAGTAAAGGGCAATTATTATTTGTGACATCATTTTTATACGTGCGTGTAAAATCACGTGCAAGAACATCTCCCGTAGAAGTTGAATTTTTTATTGATTGCAGTGTCGATTGTTTGGATTAGATTCAAACACTGAATATCTATTGGTGATGGATTTTGTGCCTTGCGACGATAAGAGGTACAGATACGCGTTTCACAGCAGCGCCTGGGTAGTCGCGGGACGTGCAGATCCAGTCTCTCCACCTAGAATTCATGTACATCCGGATAGTCCAGCGACTGGCGCGCACTGGATGAAACAAACTGTCTCCTTCGATAAACTTAAACTCACCAACAATCAACTGGATGATAATGGACATGTGAGTTTCCAAATCTTTTGTTCAATGAACGTGCATGCTTTCGAAAATAGCTTGAATATAGCATTTTCATTTACAACTTTCGTTGGTACCCGAAGAGAACATGAAGCTTCAGCGAACGTTCAGATGTGTATAGATCGGGCCGAAGGTTCATTAGAGCTCACTTTTAGATTCACAAACGTTTGACAAAGGTTCTACGGACGTTGAAATGTCCGCTTCGAAATACATTCAAGAAACATAGACGGAACGTTCGCTGAAGGTTCATTGAAGGTTTGACGAAGCTTTACAAAAATATCTATACTTATATTAATTTTGATCAATTTATATGAAAAATAAATGAATTGATAAACATAAATTATTATAAATTAATCTAAATATAGATATTTTTGCGAAGCTTCCTCAAACCTTCGATGAACCTTCAGCGAACGTTCCATCTATGTTTCCTGGACGTATTTCGAGGCGAACATTTCAACGTCCGTAGAACCTTTGTCAAACGTTTGTGACTCTAAAAGTTAGCTTTCATGAACCTTCGATCCGATCTATACAGATCTAATCTGAACGTTCGCTGAAGCTTCATGTTCTCTTCGGGTACTGATACAGAATTCATTCTGTGAGGAAATATTTCGCTAAAGCATTGCTGCAAAACCATCAGTGATCTCTGAAAAACCTCTGACAAACTCTGAAACTTTTATTAAGAATCCAATGGACTTAGAACATCCTGTACATACTTTTTCAGAGTGTTTCAGGCAAGATGGAGCTCTCAACAAATTTTAACGAAACTGTAATAAATTTGAAATATTTTTCTGACCATTGAAAAAAATTGTTCAATTTCTAAACACTTCTTCGCATACGATCTTCGAATATAGCATATGAATACATTTATAATATTTTAACATGTATTAACCCGAAGAGAACATGAAGCTTCAGCGAACGTTCAGATTAGATCTGTATAGATCGAATCGAAGGTTCATGGAAGCTAACTTTTAGATTCACAAACGTTTGTCAAAGGTGCTACGAACGTTGAAATGTCCACCTTAAAATACTTTCAGGAAACATAGATGTATAACGTTCATTGAAGGTTCATCGAAGGTTTGAGGAAGCTTCACAAAAATATCTATACTTAGATTAATTTATAATAATTTATGTTTATTAATTAATTTATTTTTCATATAAATTGATCAAAATCAATATGAGTATAGATATTTTTGTGAAGCGAATGTTCCAAATTTAATAGACTTTTATGAAAATTTCATAGATTCTCAAAGTTTTTCAGATTTTTGCAGAGAAAATGCTATGATTCCAGGGATTGCTTCTGGTTTTTTAAACATACGAACATTTTTTGCGATCCTATCGCTTTCTTCTCGAAATATGTTTTGATGGAAGAAATTTCACAATTCCTTGTACATTACACTCATCGTGAAAGCAATGCAATGATTCATGTTTCACAATTCAATAATCTTAAGTACATTGTGATCTCATTCGCCTTTTTCAAAACTACAAGATGCAGAACATAGAAAACATATGATACGTTACAAACGAATCCAGGGACCACGTGCCCATAAAAATCATTCACATTCCTCTATAAACTATTTATAAATTCTCATAAATTGGAAATTTTTTGAATTTTTCAAATTATTTCCTTCGGAGAGTGAATAAAACATGTCTTAGCGCGGTCCTTTCGAATTTATATGATGATATACGTGTAATTCATTCCCTTCTGATTCTTTTCAATTCATCTACATAATAAAATACACCGATAAACGAGGGATGCAACGCTTTCTCATTGGTCCTGAACAAAAAGTTGTCGAAGTTGTGGCTGCAAGCACGTTCCACGTGTTTGTCGTTTACGGACGGGTTGGTCTTAATTGACCTGAGATACGAGGCCGTCGCTCACGAGGAATTATAAGAGTTGTATATTCAAAGAAGACCAGAGAAACGTTTTTCAACAGCATTCGAGAGACATTATAGTGAGAAAAAATATATACACTCGAATGCCTGAATATATCAGGATTTTGGGCAATTACTCGTTACGCGATTTTACTACCGTTCATCCGCGTGTCTCGTTAAGTTCGTTATGTGTATTTACTAATCAACTTTCTCGTAAATTTCAAGTCTTGAATGCACACTTTTTCGTACGTCAATGAAATAACAGGGTTTAAGGTTTTTTTTTGTACGGTAGATTTGTGAAAGAGTGCAAAATGTCCGGAATTTCAAGGGGGATATCGTTGTTATATCGCTCTTATTGATTTCAATTCGATTTTCCATTTTTATGTATTTTAGATGGAAACATGTGACCACCTGGACCGTGAATATGAAAATCTTAGTTATTCTTTTACGTGTAGAAATTTTCAATCTTATCAACTTTACACGAAAAACAAAAGAAGAATTTGTTGTGACAGCGAAATCTGATTTTGCTTGGTACCTCTTGCGGAAGCAGCAAATTTTTTGCCGTGAGAATAGTATTTTTAACCACGACAGCGATCTTTCAGCTGTGGAAGCTGAACAATTTGTTTCAGTTAATCATATTGCTCTCTCAGCAATCCAGTTAACTGTGACAGTAAATTTTTAGCTACGCTGGCAAAAAGATTTTCTATTTTATGCGTAATATCTCAAATTGCTGGGTTAGCAAATTTTCTTCTCTGTATATAACTTCATGTAACTAATAACTTTCACCTTTGCCCCAGCCTTGGGCCAGAACGGACAAATTAGGGACAGGAAAACCAACTATTTCAAACTTGATTTGCATAGGCAGATTTTCTAAATTGATAACACTATAAAACAACAACTTATTAGCAAATTTCCAACCGACTTTTGTCGATCGTTAAAGAATTTCAGAACATTTTTTTACTTCATTTTGATAGGTCTCTTTTATCGAAGCAGCAAATTTTTTGTTGTGATGGCAAACTATTTGTCATAACAGCGATCTCATTAGCTAGGATATCGATTTTTCAGCTGTGGCAGCAAGAAATTTTTGCTCCTTCGGCAGATTTTGGTATTATACATACAATAGCCAACAAATTTTGCTGGAGTTTTTTCAACAAAAGGTGCTCAGCGAATTTTTCTTTCTCCGTGTTAATAATCTGAGAATCCATCGATTCATGATTTTCTTCTTGTGGAGATTTCAAATATTTATTACAAGAATGAAAGGATAAGAAAAAAAGAGTAACAATATGTCACGGTGAACCTATGAATACCGGACGACAATATCTTCCATCATTATTCATAACTATTACAAATTAACTCCTTGTATCTATCATACGTCATTGCTATAAATAATGTCTTCTTGGGTGGATATTCTATTTATCATAGGTTTTGCGCATCGAACTGTGTTTTATGAATGAAAGATATACAAGCGATGTCATAAGGATGCGCACAAAGGTATCGAGTACAGATCCAAGTAAATAGATAGTACAGAATGAAGTGTGGTTACTTTAGAGATCATTATCGTTGTAAAAGAGTGATTGTTACTCGTAAATATTTTAACACGTTGTAGAGAGTCGACACGGGGTCTCTCGTCAGCCAAATGCATTTATTCGTTTTGCTCGTAAATACACTTCTTATACACCTCAAATACATTTATTCCGTGGTATAAATTTCATTGTTATTGCGGAACACTTGTTTTACTTTGTTGTTGCAAATAAATGTTGACATTTTTACGTGAAAATATTCACATTTCAAAATACGCAAAACTCGAACGATGTATCACTCTCTTAAGGTCGTACAAAAATAATTCATCTCCGTGTTCAAATTTTTATTTCAAATGTTTCAATAGGTCGAAAGGATGGCGAAATTTCTCTGCAAATCCATGCGAAACGAATTTCGATGTTATTCCAAAGGATTGATATGGAATTAAAATTCTTTGGGAGAGTAAATAATAATTAATTGATAAGAAATCTAATAGGTATTTCCATAAAATTCATTTCTCCGTCATTTATTCCTCACATTTCAAGAAACTCAAATGTCAATTGAGATCAATGTAACTCATCGAATTCTTTTGGAATCCAACACGAGTCATTGCTTTCAACTGCATTTCGAGAATGAATCACAATCAACGTTTATTGAATTCCAGTGTAACGTCATTGAATTATCCAACAACCTTTCCATGAATTATCGTGAAAGATACTAAATTTCCTTAGATTCATTGAATTTTGTCAAAATTTCATGAAATTCATAGAGTGAGGATTACTTTTGTTTGCATGTAATGTATTTTTGCAACTTTTTTTCAACAATCATTCAACCCTGGTGAAGAAACCGGATAGGAAACTGGATGAAACCCGGATGATAATCCTGATGACTTTTCCTCCTTTTCTTCGAGCACTTTTCCGTGTGTTTGGTCAATCTGCAACACAGATGTAATAATTATATATCACACGCTGGTTTGGGGGTTGAGAAACGAATGAAACCCTGGTAAAAGAACTGAATAGGAAACCGGATAAAATTTCCGGGATCCTATCCGGGCGCGTATACGGGTTTTGCGGTGATTCTTTATCCGGCTCCATCCGGATCCTACACTGTAAAAAATATTCTGAAATTTCCGATATCAGATGTATATGAAATTTTTGAAACTTGTAATTGAAATCAAGTTCAATCATGAATTCATGAAATTTAATGCAAAATGTGTGAAAATTCATATAAAAATGCACGAAAAATCATAATTCTGTATGAGATATCATAAAATTTCATATGAAAAGCCAAAGAAGTTTTGAAAATTCAATACAAAATGTATATGTTAATTGCTTCACATACATTTCTATGAAATTTAGGGAGCAATTTTTTACAGTGTATCCGGGTTTTGGGACAACATATTTGTTGAAATCCAAAATAAAACCCAAACAAGGAGACGAATGAGTTCTATCCAAAGAGTGACCGCATAATCCGCCTGTTTTTTTTTGGACCGCGAGTTTCAGGTTTGGTTGCATTGTGAAAAACACCTCATGTCAATCATTTGCGGGGGAATACTATTTCCCGGTGAGCATAACATTGTTTTTAAATATGAAGAAATCGACGGAATCGATAGATTCTTGACAAAATGGATTCTCTTCTATAAAACCCTATCGAGGTTTATCGATTTTTATAAAACCTTGACCAAAATTTGATACTACTTTACCTATAAAACCAGTATTATGCTTACCAGGAAATTCTATATCATCGCAAATGATCAACATAGAGTATGTTTTGGGATGCATTCTTACCTGAAACCCGCGGTCCCAGAAAATAGGCGGACAAATACTCTTTTTTGCGGTCACTCTTTCGTGTGGGATTTCGGAAAATATTCAGTATTGAAATCCGGATAGGGTTCGAATGAAACCGGATAAAGAATCACCGCAAGAACCGTATACGCGCCCGGATGCACCTGGAGATTTTATCCGGGTTGAATTCGGATTCCCATCCGGCTTTTTTACCAGGGACCGAAATTTTAGAAAATTTTTTTCCATTCGGGATGTGCCCATGAAGAGAAATTCTCGAAATTATGTATAATTCATACTTCAACAGCAAAATATGTCTCTGGAACGTTTGCTGAACGTTTAAAAAACCTCCTCTACCTTTTATAAGCGTTCCATGAACGTTCTATCAAGCCTTTTTAACGTATATGACCGCAGGAAAAAGTGTCCTGTAGATTGAAGATTGAAGATCCATAAACACAATAAAATTGAATCAAATAATGATAATAATAATAACTGAATAAAAATAAGAAACGAGTATTCAATAAATACCTATTAATTGTTCCTAATTTCATTTTTGGTTGCTCATTAGTATTGATTACATTAATTAATTGAATATTTATTCAATTGTTATTAATAAAGTGAATTTCTGGTTAAATACTATATAATTGATTCGAGGTTCTATTGAAGTCACATATTAACTTTTCTAGTAAATGCAATTTCCTCACAATTGGATTGGAAATTCTCATGGGAAGGTACCAAAAGATTCATATACATCCAATAGACATACACAAAAATCTGCATTCTCTTGGGGTTTTTTTATCACAGCTCACCCGATATTATGTTGCTGAAGTTTGAATCGTTTATTTAAACGCATTAGTACTGAAATAATAATGCAATATTCAGCTGTTGAAACCAAAAAATCTTGCAGCGCGTCTTTGAACGATGTTTTAAGTACCCAGGAAATAAATCGAGAAAATAAATAACGACAATTTATCAGATTTTGTGAGTTGAAATTTTCGTTTCAATGAACGATTCAAACTTCCACAATATTCGATATCAAACTTTTTTGTGGGATTGTTCTGTCGCTCTTTTCAAAAGTTTGTTACCACACAATTTTTCAGCACCTCCTAACTTATTATTTCCAAAAAAGAATGATCACTCAATAATTTGGATACAAAATTCAAAATTTCAATCCTCTCGATCATCTAATTTCACGCGTTACTCGATTCATGCGATTTATGAGAAAAAAAAGAAAAGAAATCAGTTTTCATTTGATCTTCATTTCTAATGAATTCATTTATGACAAGGAATTATTCATTTTATTTTGAGTCAACGATCAACACATCGGTCATAACGAAGAATGAAAATGGAGCCCTTTTGTATCAATCACTTTGGTTTGTTTCATCGGCACTCATTAATCTCTTTCTTCGGCTTTCTGTCGACGCAAGGATATTGAGCTCTGAGTAATACAAACAGTGGGAGTATAAACAAAGCTGTAAGTCGCAGACGTACTAAGAAAAAAGACTCGCCTGAAACATGTGAAATATCGAGACAAGCTACTTTCTAGTCTGGAGAAAATGAGGAACGTTGAAAAAATTTCAACGAAATGTGAATCCAAAGAGGAATATCTTTCTTGTATATTTTTATGATTTATATTTTCCTTCTTGGACCAATCACGTCTGGATTGAAAATGAACAGATTCAGTTTATATGAAATATGTATACAAATTCCACAAACTTTCTATAAGCAAGTTTTTCATGTTGAATGTTTTCATTCGAGGAATTGTTCTCAGGATTAGCAACAATGAATCTATCTCACACTGGAAGGATTTTGTTATAAAAATTACCGTGAAATTTCAGTAATCGAAAAAGATACGGAAAAATTCTTCCAAAAATTACTGTGGAGCTCGTAAAAATGAGTGAACCCTACAAACAATGATTACTGGCGTACCAATGGCCTGTTGATGGCTCTGAATTGGCGGTGAAGGGTTATTATTGGCTCTTTGGAATGCTTGCGCAGTGATGTTTGCTGGAAAGTTTACAGAATCATGTACAGTAATATTCTGAAACATTCCCACTGGTCCCTCGATCACCGAAATTTCGCGCTAGTTTCACAAATACAATTTTTTCAGTACAGTTTTGTGCTTTTAACATCAGACAACCCTGGTTCAAAGTCCATAGAATCTGATGAAATGGAATCTAATGGGGTTTGATCAGAACATTGTACAAGATTCAATCAGAATCACATTGAAAAAATACATTGATCTGATTAAATCTCATCGACGCATGCTTGAATAGAATTTACCTTCGTGAAAATCCCAATTTTGAAAGGTTTTCAGAAATGCTTAGAATATTTTCAGAATTATTCTGAGTTTTGTAGAGACTTGCAGAGATTTGTAGGAAATTTCCGCATTTTGAGAGTTTTTCAGAGATTCTCAGAAATTCTCAGAGAAATATTTCCACCAGGGTGGTCAGAAAATTGTGCAAGATTCAATGAGTTTTGGCGAGAATCGAGGATTTTGTTCAACCAGGGCGTTCGTTGAAAAAATACTGTCACATCTTATGATACCTCATTACTCTCTAAATTCTTTGGAGTGAATATTCACTCTTCAAAGAGTCAAAATACTGCAACTCTAGAACGGAGTGGGAGCTTAACTCTTGACGAGTGAAATTTCACTCTTTAAGAGTCAATATTCACTCTTTTTCCTGAGAGTGAGTTTTTCACTCCAAACACCAGAGTTGATTTCCACTTTTACAGAGTGAAAATTCATTCTTTAGGAGTGGAATTTTTCACTCTTTCGGAGTTGCAGTATTTTCACTCGGCAAGAGTGAATTTTCACTCCAAGGAATTCAGAGAGTATGTAGATTCTAAAGAAAGAAGTTATATCTCATAGTGCTTTTTCAATTGTTCTGATTGAAATTTGACCAACAGAATTCTATAACCTGTTGTAATTCCAGTTTATGTGCTCCACAAGCGAACCTGAATGTAACCAATCCGATTTCTTTTGCGGTTGATATGTTTGGGTGTGAATTTAACAAAATATCGAAATCTAACCAAGAAGAGTGTTTGCATCCCATTGACTATTTTTTGGTAAAAGAATTCATAAACCAGCAAAAATGTTTTGTAATCCTTCGGTTAAATCAAATCACCAGAGTAATCATATTTGTATCAAGACGGAATTTGACTATAAAATGATGTAAATTGAATAAAAATCACATATCCCAGACAAGCAATGAAGATTGGAGTTATGAAATTTGCTCATACAAACAGCTGTCTCATTAAAAAATGTTGCTATCTTACCTACAAGTTGTGCTGATTCAGCCATGTACTGACCATTCCAACAACTTTCTCGCTGATCTTGTGCATTTTTGTGATAAAGAAGTTATTACCATTCAATTGTAAAGCAGCTACAAATTCCTCATCGAGTAAACACAAATTTGTATTTTGTAAAAAATATTTCTCCCATTCAAACCAAAAAACTATGCAAAAATCACTAAATTTGGAACATATGATAATAAAGTTCGTAACCAGGATTAGATCTCCGCATATGACCCTATTTTGGTTTTGTTATAATAACAATTATTCATTAATTCAACTAATTTGAACTACAAATTAATTATTTGAAATTGTACGAATTTCAAGCAAAAAATTTATTATTTTAACGACAAAAATGAGTCCATACGCGTTTACAAATGTAATAATTATTTCAATTAAGTTTCTCCCTGTGCATGTTTCACCAATTCTTCTGGTTATAAAAAATACATATATGTATGTATAGAACCCAACTAAGAATACAGAATTCACTAAACATTTTATGTCCACCGTAAATCTTTATTTGACAGGAACACATCATACACTGTTAAAAATTTCCGCATGAATTTTAATGTAAATCTACTGGAAGTTTTTTTCAAGTACGTAACTGAAAATTCATGTATAGGTTCCACAAATTCCAAGTCTACATACATTAAATTTAATGTACATGGATTTGAAATTTAATGTATGAATACATGAAATTTGTATATGAATTTTCATTCGCGTTCCAGAAAAAAACCTCCAGTAAATTTTCTTTGAAACTCATTAAGGACCTAAAAATTAAGGACCTTCAAGCGACAGACGAAACATATGATATTTTTCGCATCCTTCTGTTATAAAATATGTAAGAATTACAAATTTCAAGTATGTGATAATGAAATACATGCATGGGATTGCGCACTGTGAATGCAAATTCTCATTCCATATTGATTCTGAAATATAGGAAGCCAAATTTTCTGAATTATCACCTTCAATCGTAAGAATTTTCCATCGATCCCATAATGTTTCAGAACCACTATGAAATTAAAATCCTCAATCCCAAGCATGTATTTTATCATCGTATTCATAAAATTTTTATTTCTCACGTGGTTCACGAAAATATTTCGCGCAAAATTTTGTACCTTTCCCCAACAGAACCTAAAATTTGTGTACGTCCAGGAAACGTCCAAATACGTTTCTCAGACGTCCTTCGGAGGTTTCCTGGACGTACACAAATTTCAGGTTCTGTTGGGGTTCAGTGTCGTTCAAGCACTCTCAACGACAAGACTCGTAGAGTGTAACCTAATGCGATTGAGAATAATAATTTCAAAATTTATAATCACAAGAAGATTGTAATTATTCAATGTATTCACTCAATTCCAAACATTATTATGATTATGTCATTTTCTTAAATCTCTATCGATTCAGACTAAGTTAATTTTTAATGTACTGATACTTGTAATTGTAATTCAATTCCACATGATTTGAAAATCAATGTAATAATACTTGAATATCATTTCATGTACCTTCAAGTTGAAATTTCATGTACACTGGTACATTTCGAGTGCATTAGAATTCAAGAAATTTTCAACAGTGTAGAATTTATTAAAACTCTGCTCTCTGGAAAAATACTCATTTGGCATAAACCATTCAGTGTAGCAAATTGTTCCCCGCTTGCTTATTCATTCACACTCTGTATTTCAACAAAGTGATTGTTATTTTGACAAACTTCTCCACCAACAGCGTGGACGAAGAATGAAATATATGAGAAGATTATTATCATTATATTATAATTTCTAATCAAAATCATCACTACCGTTTGATCGATGAAAAGATGAATTAAGTACTGTTTATATATGGAAGGAGAAAATGATCAACAAAGTCACATTAGAACAAATGTTTTCTCAAAGACAGGGAGAAAAATCGTTTTGACGATTGAATTAATCGGAGAATATTTTTAATTGTCTGATCTACATTCTTGTCACGTAAGATCCCCGCCCTCGTTGTACAGAAGATCAAACCCTACATAATTTTGAGACCTCATGTCGATAGATTCGTAATACGGGACGCGTTTGCAGTGGAGCGACGAGATCCAATGAAAATTTGGCACGCATATACGTTGAGATTATTTTCAGCACTGATGGTGAGTGACTGGTGTTGCACTAAATTATAGGGCATGAAAGATAACACCAATGCGAAGAGAAAAATGTTCAGAAGTTGAAAAATTTTGTTCTACCCTCAAATGGTATATCCTCCGATTTTAGTGAAATATCGAATGAATGGCGTTTGTATTCCCCGGACATCATCATAACGGAAGAATACGTTAATCATCAGATTCTTATATAATTACTCAACACAAAAGTGGGAAATTTACAGTAGAAAAAGAATGATTCTACTTTCAACTTCACCTCTTAAATAAAATGGGATGAAGAGTGGGATTTGGTGTGAAAAATTCAGGAAATGTTTTTTTTAGTCATCTGTGCTTCTACATTGAAGGCACTTTATTAAACACTTCATTTCATCATTTTTCCTGCTCTTCCTGGTAAAAAAATCCCCTGGATCTCACGTTTCAGAGAGATTCAGAAAGAATCAGAGAAATTCAGGGCAATTCAGCGTAGTTCACAGGATTTCAGAGACTAGTGGATTGAAAGAACTTGTGCCTTGAATTTTTCAGGAGGATTCAGAAAAATTCAGAGGAACTCAGAGAGGTGCAGAGAAATTCTGGGAAATTCAGAGAGGAACAAATTCAGTAAAATTCTTGGTCCTGCATTTCAGAGGCGTTCAAGGAGTGTCAGACACTTTCAGAGATAAATGAATTCAGGAAGATTGTGCGTAGAACTTTTCAGAAATATTCAGAGGAATTTAGAAAGATCCAGAGTAATTTAGAGAGATTCTGAGGAATTCAGAGAAATTCAGAGAGGAATTAATTCAGATAAATTTTTGGTTCAGGATCCCAGAGGTATTCAGGGAGTGTCAGAGACTCACAGAGACAGGTGAATTGGGGAAAATTGTGCGTGGGATTTTTCAGAAAGATTGAGAGAAATTCAGCGGAATTCAGAGAAATGCGGGGGAAGTCTGGGAAATTCGGAGAGGAATAAATTCAGTAAAATCTTGGTTCTGCATTTCAGAGGCTTTCTGGAAGTTTTAGAGACTTCCAGAGACAGATACATTAAGAAAAATTGTGCGTGGAACTTCTTAGAAATATTCAGAGGAATTTAGAAAGATTCAGAGTAATTCAGAGAGATTCACAAAAATTCAGAGAAATTCAGAGGAATTCGGAGGAAGCTTTGAAATCTGAATACATTAAATTCCGGGATATCTAGAAGAATTCAGAGAGATTCAGAGAAAATCAGAGAGATTCGGAGGAATTCAGAGGAAGCTTCGAAATCTGAATACATTAAATTCCCGGAGATTTAGAGGAATTCAGAGAGATTCAGAAAAATTCAGAGAAATTCAGAGGGATTCAAAGGGAGCTTTGAAATCTGAATACATTAGATTCCGTGAGATTCAGAGAAATTTAGAGATATTCAGGTAAATTCAGAGGGAGCTTTGAAATTTCGATTTATAAAATGCTGAGGGATTCAGTGATATGCAGAGAGATTCGGAGAAAGTTGAAGAATTCAGAACGCATCACTATCGGAAAAGTCTCTAACTCCCTCTGAATTACTCTGGAATTACTCTGAATTTGTTTGCAATTTGTCCAAAAATATAGAGAGATTCAGAGAAATTCAGAGAGATTCCAGAGAGATTCAGAGAGATTTTTTTCACCAGGGCTACATTGAGAAATCTTGAAATGTATTCTATACAACCTCATAATTAGATGAACACGTCTAGGTTTCCTTTTGTGGAAATTTTAATTCCCAGTAACTCGGAATATATATTCAATAACTACTCTTTTAATCACTTCGATTGAAATTTGATGATAAATTATTACACGGAGGATCATTTTGAACGATTCAAAGTATTGAACAAACCCAAGCGTGTAATGCCTATAATAACAATAGGCCCTAGGCTGGGTCCATCCTCTTGAACCCAGTATTGGGGAATGACGATGGAGCCCATGTTGGCTCAATCTTGGCCCTGTTGTGCTTTCCGATACAATTATGATTGGTAGAAAATGGAAATAATGAATCTTAGTGCGGGCACATTTACACTCGGCCCCAATTCGGACCAGCGTTAGGCCAAGATTGGGGTGGATTTATATCCCGAGTATGTGTGTACAATCCTCAGCGTGTATGAATTTTAGTCCCACTTTGATCCAGTCTTGGGGCCATATAGTGGGGCTGGAATTCATGCCCGTTGGGATAGAATTCAAAGCAATTTTCCAATTTCAAAAAAAAAGGAAGGGGCAGTATTGATTGCCTAGTCTGGGTTCATGCTGGGCCCATGGTGTGACCAATCCTCGGGCAAAGCAATACAGCCAAGCTGGGAACGATGTTATCATCTCAGGGTTGGCCCCATTTATCTGTCCAGCTTGGCCCCAAGTTGAGCAGCATGGACCCCCACCCTGGGCGTAGATTGGGCCCGCCGTTAATACACACTTGGGAATATGCAGCAAACCCTTATAAACATCTAGTAATCGTCCGAAGCAATTTGCAAGGATATTATGAGACCAAATGCGCATCTACATGCTGTAAACCTGGAATTCCAGCTTCAGTTGTTGTCGTAATGCTGAGAAATTAAATTTTCAGCAACTTTGCGTAAACTTGGGGTTATAGCAACTACTTAGTACTTAGGACAAATATCACGTTACTTGAGACAACTAACAGGGTAATCGCTCTCACTGGCGTGATACTTGGCACAAGTACTATGAACTTGCAGTAACTACTTTTCGTAGATGGTCGACAATCGGCTGCGTGAGTAGCTGCTGCCAGTATTTCTTTATAGCTGCCCAGTAATCGTTGTATTATAAAATCTACTGTTTTTTTATACAGAATTTACAAACGCGTTCAATTTATATCATATCTAACATTTGGTATAAAACAGAATCCACATAACGCGATGAGATTAGATCCTATTTTCCCAATTAAAAATAATCCCCAAGAACATATGATATCCCACATAAAACATGGGTGGTTCGCAACTGTACATCAAGTTCTTCCAAGTCGTTACTATTTCGAAATTCATGTCTTAATTTGTTCTTTTCGAATCTTTTGGTGATCGTATCTTTATTTCTTTTCCTTTTGCCGAGCAAGGTTCAGACGTGCCAGTATTTCTCATCAGGCACGAACGAACAACCAGTGTCCCAAGTGTCCCGGTAGAAACAAATTCGCGTGTGTCCCTTCACTCGTGCGCGTTCCTCCCCGGAGGATTTATTGCTCTCGGCGCGGAAGGACCTTTGACCCTTGGCGAGAACGGTCTTTCGTTCTTTCGTGGCATACGCTAGTTTGTGCCTTTAATTGCACACCGAAAAATGTGTCGCACACATCGCACACCGTGAGCTCAGTCTAAAAGAAAGAAAAAAAAAACGAGGAAAAAAGAATAAATAGAGGAACCAACGGTCTGGCCTGGTATCGTGAAACGGTTAACAAGACCGATGTCTACTTTCTCTCCATTGATGACCAGTTGCAATTGATTATATTTTCTCTTATTTTGCGATTCGTTGGATAAATTTATCCAAGTCGTTGATCGATGTATTCGGATCTATAAATATAAGACTTATTTGATACGGATAATTGAAACTGTTTATATTTCTAGAAATGATACGAGGAAATGATTCATCATTGCTCGATGAATTTAAATACGTTGGGTCCCTGCTTTCTGAGATGAACTTTGAAAATAATCAAATCGATATATTTAACCGGCATTCAAAAAAGCAAGGGTGAACGAAATAAATTCGAGATGTATCAACGTGTATCGAGTAAACAAAATAAATTCAAGAGACACAGAGGTATGAATAAGTTTATGTATATTGCTTTTTTCCGCAATTTATGATTCATGATCCGAATTTTTGTGGGTCTGCAAAATAGTTCACCTTTGAGGCGATTGATCGAATCAATCGATCAGATCGAGTGAGTTGATTTTCATTGATCCTGAAATTCATTCGTCAAGAGGATTGTCACTTTGATTGGACGCTATGAAGAATCTCTTAATCATCGATTATTTCATGAATCGTCAAAAAACTGACAATTTTTATTACTACACAGGTATTTTTATTGAAACCCAGCGATTATATTATACATAATACGCTAGAAAAGAATCAGCGGATTCAATTAAAAATTCACCCAGAATGAATGCAACAATTTGTTCTTGTTCTAATGAATCCTTAACACGTACGTAACATTCCAAAGTGTCTGGAAAGTTTCTAGTTTTAGGCCACACACACTCTCCGAGTCTAAACTACCAAGTAAGGGTGAGTCCTCTTACTCCTCTTTCAGTCAGTCGTTATTCTTCTTTATTGTGTATACATTCGAACCAAACACACATGCTTTCTCCATGAAGAAGCACATGCATATCAGGGTATCCTACATATACCCTGTATAATTTGAAAAGTATACTCTAGAATGCGGAGAACAGTTTATCACTTTTTTCGTACTGAAGATAATTACAGTTGAAGAGTAAGCCAAATATTTCTTTGTCTATGACGCTATAATGACATAAACATTCTTGGCGAAGTATAACATTCATCATTTTGATTATTTATTATGAGGATTTGGAAAATTTGAACAGAAAACCATGTATTATTGCTGAGTTCTTCATGATATTGAAAAAAAAACTTCACCGTTAGAAATTTCTACATTAATTTTAATGCTCCTGCTGAAAGTTTTTTGTGATCCACATTTTACATGAAATCTGATGTAAACTATGTTCATGTACGTGATTGAAAACAACTTCCAGATATTCCTGACAGTATCTGATAGCTCTTGTGGGGGGAAAAAGAGACGTGACAAAACATTGATCAAACAATTCCTATACACCTGGGGGACTCTGTTTTCTTCCAATTTTGATTTTCCTACATCATTCACATCGCCAAATTCGGACAAAGCAAGCAAAAATCCATCGAACATGATGGAGTTGAAATAAAACACCTTGCTTTGTCCTAACGTGGAAGAATGTTCAGAATGATATATAATTTATATACAATTTTATATAACTTTTAGATTATATATAATTTGGAAAGTTGTTCCCTTCGATCTGATACCTTTACAAAACACAACATTTTATTGATACAATTGATAGAACGTTTGTAATGTTTATTAGAGCGATCGTTTTGGAATAACCATCAAATGAATTCATACAATTTGAAGAGAGTTATAGTGAATTATTCAAAATTATCAAATATGGAGAAGGCTTTCTTGAGAAAACGACTCTGCAGGTCAATAAAAAAATGTTCAAGTATCTAATTTTTATTCAAGTCAATATTTTTATCATTTCGACCATAAAAAACAAACCTCTCTGGAAATTTTAAAAAAATTCACAGAGATTCAGAAAGATTAAGAGAAATGCAGAAAAATTCAAGGACAGGTGTATTGAAAAACAAGTGTGCGTTGAACTTTGCCACACGATTTAAAAGAATTCAGAAAAATTCAAAGAGAAGTGAATCGAGTAAAATTTTTGGTTCCGAATTTCAGATAGATTCGGAGGAATTCAGAGACAAGTGAATTGGGAAAAATAGTGCGTCGAACTTTTCAGAGGAATTGAAAAAAATCCAGAGAGATTCGAAGAGATCCCAAGAAATTCAGGAAAATTCAGAGAGAAGTGAATTAAGAAATATCCCTAATTCGAGATTTCAGAACCATTCAGAGAGTTTCAGAGAGATTCAAAGGGATTTGGGGAAATTTGGATATATTGATAATCTTGGTCTTTGCGTGTGGGTAGCAATACTGCTTGGCGATGATATTCAATATTTATTAAACATTCCCATAGTCGACATGTTTTATTTTAAAAGCGGTGCCCTAAGGACTTGGGTCGAAACGTAATATATAAAATTGCAAACTTGAATAGAAAATTGTTGCTTTAAGGAATTCACTGTAAAAAATAATCGGATTTTTCCTACACGTATCTAAGGGAAAATTCCGGTCATGGGATAGGAAATCAATTCGCGATACATGTTTTTGAAATTTCCGATAAATTTAACTAAAAATTCCGAACTTTATGGGATTTTTCTATCATTTTGCAGTAAATTTCCGGTAAAATACGGAAAATTCCTAACGCTTGTATTTGTTAATTACTTCGGAACGTTAATGTTAAGTTTCCCATAGAAATTTTTCACAGTGAATTTGAGAAGCCTTGGAGTAGATTTTTTGAAAAATTGATATCAATGTAAGAATTGATTCTTCAAAGTATCGTTGTTCATTTTACAATTACATTTTCAAGCAACCACATTCGAAAACATTTTTCCTACAATTTAGAAATATTTTCTCCATTGAAATAAATTGCTTCAATTCGAATTCGAACAGTTCAAGTCACTTATATAAATGGAGAACAAACGAATGAAATACAATAAAGAAATTGTACAATTTCATGAGCATTCAGAGAATGATTGTTGCAAAACATTTGTGATTATCTTCTATTGTGCACAAGCGACATGCCACGTCTCGAACACGCTTTATACGGATAATCCATCGATGTAATAATTTTATTCAAAACTCTATTTCATATTCTGAACTTGTATTTCATTTTTACTTTTGAATTATGTCAAATTGTTTTAGCGACAAATTTCATAACAAGACCTTGAAGATTAATCTCAACCTGATCCATCGTAATGAAAACAAAAGGGACAAAAATTTGCATATCGACAGACTAAAAATACCTAAAAATAAGAAAATCTCAAACTTATTTCACACTCCGGAAAAATTTCCTATTGATGCACGCCAAATTATTTGAGAAAATATTCTCGAATCTCATTTCCAAGTGGCAACCTTTCCACACGGTGGTCCGTTATTTTAAACAAACAAAACTCTCAATCGACTAACAGAGCAAAAATATTTCGACTTTCCATTCATCAACATGTTATTCCCAAACTTTCTATCGTCAATGATGTTCTTTGTTTTTCCAGCATTCGAAAATGACTTTCCAAGCTCTTTCATTGAATTTGTAATCCGATAAAGTTGTCTTCGTCATTGAACAAAAACACAAAAATGAAGAATCGTTTCAGGAAGGGGAGAACGTGTAAGGAGGAGTGAAGGCAGAAGGAGGAAGAAAAAGAGAAATGAATGTATAAGCAAAGTAAAACCAGGCACGTGAAGCTGATCCGAGAGGAGGAAGGAGCGCCACAGGGGGGCGGTCACAATGTTTGACAGCTAGAAGAGCCCCGGTGACTAATTAGTGTAAAAACTAACCCACAACCCGACAGTAACCCGCCAGCAACCCGACACTTACGACAGCCCCTAATGCTGATGCCACACTCTACAAACCATTTCTCTTTCTTTCTCCTCGTGTCTCTCTCTTTCTCTGATATAACGTGTATAACTTTAAAAGCGGGTCATTGATTACAAGGTTGTCCTCTTTAATTTCATGACTAGGGTACAATCTTTGTTGAAATTCAAAGAGAATATCTTTCTTTCACCTAATATTATTATCGTGTTTTAAAATTATCTTATCTTTTGCATCACTTTATTTTACCCCGATGGATGGATGTTTATATTTTTCTATGGTCCGCAAGTTCGGAACAAAAGAAACGTGTGGAAACTCACGTTCCAAGAAAAGTGCATATTTCTTTTCTGAAAATTGAAGTATCTACGGCATTATCTTGACTCAAAACAGGGCTTCATATTCAAAGAATTTCACTCCTAGTAGAAAACCTGCTGAAGTTTTGTCCGATTATGCTTGAAATAGAACAAAAACCGATCAGAATCTAAAAGAGAATTTTGTACTCGATTCTGAGAGATATTTAATTACCAAGGGAACATGTTTAATTATTAAATCGCATCAAATTCACAATACAGTGTCACAAATTTCACAAATATTTTTGTTCCAGATAATTCTAAATTCCATGCATCGATATCAACCTCGATGTCACGTGGTAGTAGCTCCATCTCCACCTGGTTCCGCCCCAGACCCAAGAACGGAAAACTTCAAAACTTTCACCTTTGCGGAAACGAGGTTTACCGCGGTAACGGCTTATCAAAATCATCGAATAACGCAACTAAAAATCGCTAGTAATCCCTTCGCAAAAGGATTTAGAGATTGCGAACCCGACGAATGTGATACAGTGTCCGGAGTTCCAGTGACCGGAATACAAAATCCTGCTAAAAGGCCTGCAACTGGGAACACGAGCGTTTTGGCGAATAGTTATTCAGTTCCAACCAACCCAGTGCCTTCTTCGATGCAAATACCAAGTAGCATACCAAGCCAAGAACATCATCAGTTTTATGCAGCGGGAGCAGCAGCTGCCGCCGCAGCAGTGGCTAACGCAGGACACTGGACTTATCCAGGACATCATCCGCAAACAACACCACACGTTAATTCAGTTCATTATCCTATTCATCCTCATCACGCACATTCTAGCGCTTCGTCCCTTTACGGACCTCGATAATGATTATTAGAAAACAGTATTGCGAATTCTAAATTTTGCAAAAGTTTATAGATAATATATATATATTTCAAATTATTTTTCAAGTATCGTTGCTTGCTTCAAGCTGAGAAACAACAGATGCTATGTATCATGTAAAATTAGGTATAGAAAAAAAACATACCGCACACGTTTTATTTGCTATATATACAAAAAGAGATAATTCAGAACAGAAAGACTTTTGTTGTTTGATATGATTGGAAAGAATATATAGTTTCTCTATATTTTATACGAGAAACAATGGATTCTGTCAAGAACTCCCATTACTGTCTTGTATTTGATTTTAATTTTCAAACAAATGAATCTTGTATCGAACTTGTTTTGCTACTGATTCATTTTTCATGTCCCTCCTCTTTTAATGTATAATGCAAATATGCATTTGATGGATACATTTGTGAAATGTATCACAACATCATTGAAACCTCTCTCGCTGTAAAGAAATATTTTTGTGACCGATGCTTTTGAGAGAAACTATTTTTTATAATATTACTTCGAAGGTAATTTTGCGCATCTTCTAATGTATATTTCACGAAGTGCCTTATAACAAAGTCAAATCGTATCTGTAAAGATGCATATGGATTGAAGCTGATCAAAAATCATGGAGATTCAACGAGATTTAATGTAATTCTTTATATATATATATATATATATATACAAAAAAACGATGTATCAAAGAATTTCACATTTCAATGAAATTCAAATTTCCGTTGATGTTCATACCGAGAAGAATTATTAACGATAACCTTTCGGGATTAACATGCAACGAACATCATGAAAAAAAGTGAAAAAGCGTGCCAAAGAAACTGTTTCAGCCTAGTCAGAAAATGTGAGAGTAAAGACAATCATTGAGAACGTAAGCACTTATTCATACGTTTGTTGACTAAATGAAACTTTGTAAAAAGCATCAACTATACCAAAGATTTTGCTAAATAGTTGAATAATAGTTTACGTTGAATGAAGAAACTCGAAAATAATTATTTAGAAAAGTATTATTAATTAGTACATATTATACACATATATAAATATTTACGTAATGAGGTTCGAGTGTATCAATGCAGAACAAAAACAATGATGCAATGAAATAAAGAATATCTCCTTTTTCCAGATAAATTTATACCAGTGTTGTCCAATATCCAATCGTCAAAGAAGACACATCAAAACGATAAACTGATTATCGAATATTATTAATTTATATATTTTGTGTTTTATTCAGGATTGAAATCTCAACGTGTAATCTTGAAAAACAATTTATACAGGTAAATATACAGGCTCTTGACAGAAGAATCATGAATAAAGATGGTTCTGCACACGCGTTCGGAATTATCGAGACACACCGCACGCTTGGTCGATCAAATCGCTTGGTCGAATGGTTGGAAAGACTGTAGTATGCAGTTGAAACAGAAAGAAAAAACTCCAAAAAAACATGCAAGAAAAAGAAAGAATTAAGTGCCTTTTGTAGGAGCAAAGTGCGTCTATTTATACGGGGTGTCTCAAATGCCAACCGATCTTAAACCGCTTCTGAGCCAAGACGAGGAATTTAAACGCACCGTGACAACCCCTAAGAGCAGCCTACTCCTAAGTGCCTTAATAAATTATGGACCTCATACGATTGTTCTTTAACTTCGAAGCGTTTCTATAACATGTTATTATTATGAATCGCTATTGCGTTGCGATGGTATCGAAACTTCTCCCTTTTTCATAACATTTTTCTCCAAACTCTATCAAATCTTGAGATGGAAAATCACATTACATTTTCATTAATTCATCACAATATTGTTCCAATTGATTCATCATCACTTCCAGTTAGGGCTTCGCACGAGACTCTCATTTTAAATTGAGAAATGATCTATATGTACTGTCCTAAAAATTTAAGGCATAAAAATTTGGAATTAAATTAAGGTTCTACCTTATTAAGGTTATTAACGAAATCACATGGAATTCCGATTTCATCGCAGAGGATAACTACCTTAACAGCAAAATGCTGAGCAAATATGCAGCAAATTGTTGGAAACGTACAACAACAGTTTGAAGCAATTTGCAGGGACGTTGCGTCGCCAAATGCGCAACAATATGCTGTAAATCTAAGATTTTAGCTTGAGTTGTTGTCATGTTGCTAAAAAGTTGCTTGGTTTAATGAAGCTCTCCATCACGTGCGTAGCAAATTCCCAGCAATTTTACGCAAACTTGATAAACATAAGAGCAACGATTGCACAACAACTTTTGTTGTATGGGTAAGATATTCTTTCAGTCTCGGCAGGTCTCATTGCATATTTCGACATATATCTCTGCGAATTTTGTTTGAATGATCAGGGTTCCACCCCATCCCGTTGATTCCATTCATCCTCTCAAATTGCCCTGATCATCTTGATATTAAAAAAGATTGGAATAAATATTAGTAACTATTTTATTTTTCTTTGACGCAAGTCTCGTGCGAAGCTCTATACTTCCAGTGGAGAGAATCTGGATTTGTTTTAACTGGGAAACCTTTTTGTATTTGGTCAGATTCTGTTGGAGAGTTTTTCTACCAACTCTAGTAAATTTTTCTATCAATTTCAGTTGAAGTTATTTTCTTTGTGAAACGTCAAAAACGTACATATTAACGATCTAACTGTCTGATAGAAGAGAATAGTTACATTCATCTTTATATTTTAAAAATCAATTTGAAATTCTCAAATAAGAGTTGAAGAGAAGTTTGAAGGTGGAGTTACCTTGACTTCGTTCCAAATACAGTATAAATTTATAAATAGTACATATTTAATTACTCCCCAATAAACACACATACGTCTAAAAAACGTGAAAAACGCCCAATAACCACACGTTGACATTTAGTAATATTCTTCCGTTGATTCGACGTAAAAATGTCGCGGCAGATCACGTGTTTTTCAACTATAAAATAACGTCACAACAACGGTCCAAAAGTCGTTTATAAGACGTCAGATAATGACGTGTTATAATGATGGTTCCAAAATGAGAATCAAACCAGACATATTATTTGAAAAATTTTCTACTAGTGCGAAAAGAAGGGATTTTTGATAACACAAAAATTTGAGAAGAAAAATATTCATAAATGAAGTCACGCTATTCATTATTTCACTTCTCGTTTAGATTTTTGTCCAATGTTGCTGTGTTTTGTTCGACATTCTCAACACGATATCTTCGATTGATGTTCGAGCATTGAAAATGTCATAAACAATACGTCCTCAACGCGTGATTGAAGTACATTTCAAAAACGTTTTTTGAAGACGTTTTTTAATGGTCATTTTTTACTATTAGTTTTAGTAATACGTTATCGAAACGTCATTTCTGGACGTCTATTCCCTCGTCAGACGTTAACCAAAAATGAACGTCATGAATTCGACGAATAACGTCCGTTCGATAGTGCAACGTTTTTTCAACGTTGAAATAACGTGCATGTGCTTATTGGGTCCAACTGAAATGAAAATTGAATACTTCGTGATAATGTAGTGTGAATCATTGTATTTAATTATTTTTCAAGCAATAAATTGTATCTGAAGAGAAGAATTATGGAATCAAGCGCCGTTATTATCTTATACTAAAGTAATACCCGAGTGGTAAAACTCTCAAAATTATATATAAACTACATATAATTTTCAAAATTTCTACCCTCAGGTGATCACCTCGAACCAAGGGTAACGTTTTAATTCATTCAACAGAAAACAACAAGCGAACAAGCTGAACTATGGCAGCTAAATGCGTTCACCTTAATTTTTTCCTTTTTATCATTGATAGTTAGATGCTCTGTTGCACCCCTTCCCAAAAGTAATGATAATAAAGTTACCTAACTATTCTTGAGAAATTTTATTTTGTCAGTAGATGAACTAGAGAAAATCTGTTTTCTCCTGGAAATATCTCATATACACTGACAGAAAAACGACCTTGTTGAAACATTCGTGGTCGCATTAACTTGAAATCTGGTTCGATCCACCAGGAAATGTGGTTGTAATGTCCAGAACAAATGGTTGAAGCAAAAATTAACTACATTTTTCAAGTTAGAAAAACCAGATTCTTGTCTTGGTGTGATAATCTGAAAAATGTACTTAATTTTGGCTTTAACCACTTTTCCTGGACATCACAATCACATTTCCTGGTGAATCGAACCAGATTTCAATTTATTGCGACCACAAATGTTTCAACTAGGTCGTTTTTCTGTCAGTGTAAAACAATGCCCATTCTAGAATTCACCCATATAATGGTTTTGTTTTGGTATATCAGTACCAGAAATGGAATTATATCGTTATAAAGATGGACAATTTTGTCATAATCGGTTCTCTTTTTCCTAAGAATTTATCGAGTTTCGATTGATTTTTGTATAATTTTGATCAAAACTCGATAGAAATTTTCGCTCACCCCAAAATTATTCTCTCTATTTATCTCAGGATGTATGAATTTGAAGCCAAGTTTAATTTAATATCAGTTCAAGAGGAGCAAGATTAAGCTCAAACTTCGACGACCAAACTTGGTCCAATGTTCATAAATACTTGGATGTATACGTTCAATACCAATATGAAATACGAATGTATCATTATTGTAATCTTTTGAGTGTCATCTCATTCCAGATTGAAGGTCGATGGATCATACATTATTGATGGATATTTAGAATTAATAATAAAAATGAGAGAATGAATGTCTGATTCACAGGTTGTAATTTTATTGACTCGTAATCGTTGGATCAATATTTGTAATCATGTTGATTCTTTCTCCTGTGTTCAAAGTGTCGAATAAATTCTCATTCAAAACTTGGCAAAGTGATTTGATTTATATCATTCATACAAAAATCTCCTTCCATCCATTTGATTGCTGTTCTATGAATCAAAATGCTACAAAGACTATTTTTATACATTTTTAGTGATGATCAGAGACTGGATTATATGCATATTCAATATTTTCATATGCACTTTTTTCATTTTCATTTAATTTATTTGGTTGCAATTGAATGTACAGACTAGTTTTCATGTAATATCGTCCTCCTCAGTCATCGATAAAACAATAGAAACAGAAGGAATCAATGCAAAAATTATAAATTATACATATAATTCAGTCTCTGGGGATGATTTTCATGTGAAAATTTTTCAAAAGTATATATAATTCATCTATAATTCAATATAATTTCTTCCATATAATCATTAGTGAATTGTATATAATTTAAAAATTTTTCCACATGAGTTGCAGAAATTTGCAGGCACAATGATGTGTTGGGGACCTCAAACTGCAAGTAATTGTTATCGTGTTGTTGGATTCGTCACTTTCAATCACATTACCAGCAACTTTGCGTTAGGGATGGGTAATACTTGACAGTATCGTTACTTTTTATTATAAAACTTTTATATAATTTTATTAAGTTCAATGTAAATTCGAAAAATTGTCTTTGAAAGTATCGATACTGTCAAGTATCGTCTTTGCGTAAATTTGAAAACAACGTGAAAATGAATCCATCGTTTAAGGAGATACGGGACGCCGGAACGCTGACAAAATTTTTTATGTAAAATTTCGACAAAAGGGATTTCTTCAGTCTAACGAAAAGTAACTGTATGGGAAAATAGGGGTCGGAGGGGTTGAAAAACTATCACAATTAGCGATATGGACTCACACAACCAATTTTTAAGACTGATGTCACTCAGAGATCTCATTTTTTACATGTTTTTGATAGGAATGCTCGATATTCACAGTATCGATACTTTTGTATCAAATATACATCGAGTTTTTATACATATTTTATACAAAAGTATCGATATTCTAAATATCAGGTTGAATAAGATCTTTAGAAGAGGTCTACATCAGAAACACGGCAGTCTGAAGTTGTTTCGTTGACATTGGATTTTTGTGTCTGAGATACATCAAAATTTGAGTCGTAAAAGTTCTGGACGAGCGCAGTTAGAAGCAGAGGTGCACGATATTTCACGGTATCGATATTTCTTACAGAAACTTTGTCAACTTTATATTGGATTTTGTAAAATATTGATAAGAACTTCATAAAAATTTTAATATAAAATATTGATATCGTGAAACATCGTGCCCCTCTAGTTAAAGGTCTTCTTGATGAAATCTCCTGATATCAGAATCGAAATAATGTGTTCTTCATGAAATCTTGTGGAGCTTTAAAACTGTGTTGTGTGGGCACTTTGTAGATGACCTCTTTTTCCAAATGCACTCAGAGAAAAAAAGTTGATGAAATAGCAAGCCTCCACAGTAAAAAGTAAAACTTGAAGTGATCCCGAATATCAGCTTAAAAATGCAGCCAAAAGTAGCGCCTATTCCAACTGAAAGTAAGCAATGAAGAAGACTGAATTTCAGTCAATTCCATCTTACTTTGGAATTAAGATAGAATCCCATCTTAATTTCCAAAGTGAGATGGAATTGACTGAAATTCAGTCTTCTTCATTGCTTACTTTCAGTTGGGATAGGCGCTACTTTTGGCTGCATTTTTAAGCTGATATTCGGGATTACTTTAAGTTTTACTTTTTACTGTGTCGATAATTTGCTTTGCTGATATGGCAAAACTTGTTGCTGAATTAGCAAAACATTTGCCATTACAACAAAAATCTCGCTCTTTTAACAAGCACTTGCCATTCAGCAATCCGGAATTGTAGATATACAGACGGCTAGAAAATTTTGTTAAATTAGCAAATACCCTGAAAACAAAATGAACGAGTCCACGATCGCTCAATCTGATGGACATAATGATGCATGAACAGTTGACCAATGGTTGTACTATCAGAATGGCTAATGCGTGAATATTATCAATTATTGTACAATCATTGATGCACAACAGTTGCAGTAGTCTTCAGTGCATGCATCATTGGTCAATAATGTGTTAACTTATCATATAGTTAATTGTAAAATCGTGAACGACTTCAAAAGTGTCCATGGTTGTACAATCATTGAACCACTTTGTTTTCTGGGTATCTTGGTGAAATAGCAACATGTTTGCTGTATGAGCAACCGTTTTGCTAATTTAGCAAAGCAGATTTTTCGGGATCGCTTTTTGAGCAAAAATTTTTCTCTGCGTGTGTGAAAAATTTCAATTAATTTCGCATCATATTTTATTCAGAATTCATTCCAACAAACGACTGAAACTTCAACGAAATGGATCCCAGATAACAATAGATTGCTTCGTATGTGTGTGTGTGTGTCTGTGTAAAGAACACTGCGGTTAGAATTGACTCAGAATTATGGTTAGAAATGATTCGAAGACTTCATTCCTAGTGCGATTCACACTTCCCGAGAACTGCTCTAAAGACCGCAGCGATGAACTTGAAAGGACCTGGCAATGTCGGTGCTCGGAAGCTTACATACAAATTTTTAACGATTCACAGATTCACTCACCCTTGATGCATGTCTTTAAACACCTAGTTACGCTTTTTCAACTTTTTATATTCTTTTAATTGACCTCAAAAGCGCTTTTACTGCATTCTTAGTTGCACACTTCATTTTCATTTGGGACGGTGATCAACTCTTGAAACAATTCATAAATTTAACAGGAATGTTCTCATGTGATTTCATAATATTCTTAAATTCATATGAATATAATGAAACTCTAAGAATAAATAATGAGGATATTACAATCTAGCATTTTCGCTCTTTAAAAAATCTTTCACCCTTGGTTAAAAAAATCCATAGAATCTGATGGAATGAGATTGAATAAGATTTGATCAAAACATTGTACAAGATTCAATCAGATTTGGCGAGATTCAATCAGAATAACATTGAAAAAATACTTTCATCTGGTTAAATCTCATTGACAAATGTTTGAATAGGCTTTGGTCAGAACATTGTACAAGATTCAATCAGATTTGGCAAGAATCTATGGTTTTTTTTTCAACCAGGGACTACAAACCAAAGTAACTTGTCAAATAATCTCAGGACAACTCTTGAAAATTAATTAGCATACCCCTCCATGGACAGCATTTTTAGTGTAGAGTTGTGGAATACTTCACACATATAATTTAGTAAACCGAGGAAAATTCTTCAGTTCTCATGACTGAAAATTCAGTAAAATACGACATCAAATAACAAATTTTAGTTGATTCGACTGAAAATGTTTGTTAAAACAATCAATATACGAATTCACGTGATTCAACTTTTCCATTTGAGGTGATTTTTAGTTAGGAAAAAGGTGCACGAAATGATCCCAATCCGGCGAGAACTGATTCATGGCATTCCATAGCACTTTTCAGTGCCTGACCAAGGCCTAACGAGATCTACAAAGGATCTTATCGAGTCCTCTGACTCTAATAAGACTTAGACTCTTCTCTATTGTAACTAGAGAGTTTTCTCTATACTCAAATGGAACTTGTAGGTTCAAGAAATGTTCAATGACGGTACATGAACATCTGTACAACACTGTTAGAAAAATCTGCCTGAAACTTTACAAGAATGTTATGATGTTTTTCACTTAAACAGTTCATTAAATTTCATAATACAATATTCAATTCAATAATATAATCCTCAATGTTGAAGAATTTTTTCTTCATCTCCCTAACATATTTGTGGAATTTCATAAACAATCGTTAGAGAGAAAGAAATTTGAAAATTTCATCATTAATATTGGATTTGAAAACTATTATTAAACTCAAGATGACAGTATGATATTTCATAAAGAATTTCATATCAATCGTGAGAAGTTTTCGAACAGTGAACTGCACCAGATTGGTAAAATGAATTATACATGAATTATATGTTATTTTAAGAAATTTTCCACTCGGGGGGTAGAGATGTTAAAAAAATATTGACATTTTATTTAGTTTTTATTGAATTTTATACAACATCAAGAGAGTCAGATATTTTTTGTATCAAACAAAAACGTTGATGGTTCCTGATATCGCTGATCCCTATCAAAAAAGTTCATTGAACTTCAGTGAATTTCGAAGAAAAAGCAAATGGAAACCCGTATGGAAATATTTCGCTGAAAAATGTCTGCAAAACTATGAAAAATCTCTGAAAAAAAATGAAAAAACTCTGAGGAACTCTGACAAACTCTGAGAATCTCTGAAATTTTGATGAGAAATCTAATATTTTTGGGACATTCTTTACAGACTTTTTTCAGACTTTTTTCAGAGTTTCTCAGAGTTTTTTCATACTTTGTCAGAGAAATAGTAACGAAATTGCACTCTGAAAAAACTCTGACAAAACTCTGATGGATTGTTGACATTTTTCTGATTATTGAAAAATCCTGAAATTCAATAAATACATTCATATGCCGTATTCAAATATCATGTGTGAAAAAGTGTTTGAAAATTTTTTAATTTTTTTCAAAAAGTCAGAAAAATGTTAGCAATCCATTAGAGTTTTGTCAGAGTTTTTTCAGAGTGCAATTTCGTTACTATTTCTCTGAAAAAGAATGAAAAAACTCTGAGAAACTCTGAAAAAAGTCTGAAAAACGTCTGTAAAGGATGTCCCAAAAATATTAGATTTCTTATCAAAATTTCAGAGATTTTCAGAGTTTGTCAGAGTTTCTCAGAATTTTTTCATTTCTTTTCAGAGATTTTTCATAGTTTGACAGACATTTTTCAGCGAAATATTTCCATACGGGAAGAAAAAACGTTTTTTGGGAGTATTAGATTGTATTCTCGATCAGCAAACAGATGAATCTTGTTCATTGGAAAAAAACTCACTATCTTGGATTGAAGAAAGTTATTTCCTATAAGAAATCACAAATCACATCATTTCATATTCTTGATTCATTCTAAAATAAAAGTTCGAGCAGTAAAAGTGTTCTCATCTACATTTATCATCATGTGAAATTATGGAAGAATTTGAACGTATGTATCAAAATGCTGATTAGGTTAAATTAAAATTGACAAGTTTAACCGAATGACGTCCCATTTGTTTGACATAAACGTTTATCGTTGTTTCATATTGCGTGCGTTTTTCAATTCGCGTAGGTGATTTTATTCAGGTTAACGATTTATGCTTGTTCCCATTTCTTCATGTTTGTGTTAAAGAAACCTCATTTGAATAATTCAATATTTAATGATTTGTGAATTAGATTTATTTGGGCAATTTTGTAATTTCATGTATAACGTGTTGCGAAGTGAACTCAGAATATCCATGTACAGTGAATTGTCCAAATTATATGTAGGTTACATGAAATCATTACCCTTTTAAATTCATCTCATATACAATTGGATTGAATTTTAATGAAATATGGTTAAGAATTGATTTGATTCAAATATGTGATATCGAATAAAATATTATCTTCGGAATTTAGGTTCTTAGACTGTTAGAAATTCAGATTTAAACTCTGTCATCCATATGGTACAAATATTCATCACGCAGAATAAAAAGTTCGAAAAGTTAGTTGGTTAGTTATTGTCAAATGAACTTGAGGAATTTTGTATTATTTTTCTCGTAAATCTACAACGATGAGCTGTGAAAAACGACTTCTCATTCAAAAAGAGATGGATGGTATCGATATTTAGAATCTTAATATGTTGACTGTGAGCTTTGTATAGAATTCAAATGTTCAGCATTTTGAATTTCAATCAAATATGACTTTCTGCTAGGTTCCGTAGTTTTACTCATTCTTTCAATCAAATGTCTTTTTTCAACCTCACTCTTTAAAAATTTACGAAGAAAAAGAAATTCAAAACCAGTTTCATGGTTCAAATACGTGAAAAATGCAAACATGACAAAATGAAAATTTCTTTCAGGTTCCCTGAAAAAGAGATAAATCAATCACAAATAGTTCAGAACATGTATATTACGATCTCACCCAGAAGATCATTATCAAGTCATTTATCATCTATTTAAGCCAGTGTTCTCCCTAACGGCAACCAAACTTTCAACTACAAATGAAATATTCAAAATGTTCATGAGCTAGTTCAAAATATTGTACTCTCAACTCCACTCGACATCCCAAGTAATACCATCATAAATCGAAGGAACTGAATAATCGCATACTAATGTTTCCATAAATCCTGTAATCTCAATCAATTGAAAGGATAATTTTTTATCGAGTCAAGAATGATTCGAAGATGAGAGACTTGAATATCGATACTCTAACGTTCAAACATTTGAAAAATCAGTTTTGAATATCGTACTTTCTCATCCCTCTTGATCGTGTCACATGGAATTTAACTACTCTGACATCGCAGCTGTCAAAAATGACAAACTCGTGGCAACCGAGCAAAACGTAAAGGAACTCGAGCGTTTCAATTCTGTGCTTTCTCCAAGAGAGAACCACCGTCGGACGACGGGAGTGTCGTGATTGATGAACTGCGCGGAGAACGACGCTTGTGTAAACATATTAGCGTCGCTCTAATGACCGTCTGGTTAATACGATCTCAAAGAGATACAATCGGCAATTCCATACTCGAGTACGAATGTTAGGTTAAAATCTATAACAAAAGATACCCCACAATACTTCAATTCGAACAATCGCAGAAGAATACTTGAATTAGAGAGAATGATCCCTCTGAATTTGAATTATTTTTTGAAATATAGGATTTTGGAAACAAGAAAAAAATTATTCATTTATTCCATTTATTGATTCCATAGGACAATTTGTTCTATATTAAACAACTTTGATGTGGAGAGAATAGACGCTGAGAACAAGCAGAAGCGAAGCGTACATTGGAGCATAAGAGAAACTTTGAGGGACATGGTATATTAAAAATCTCAGGCTTCGCCAATGTTGATAATAGAATATAGCTGAGTGCAAGGCTGGGGTGGTTGAAAAGGCTGTAAATATTGTACGCATATGAGCGGACAGTAAATCAACTTCATCGATGCATCATTGATCATAGGCTGTGCCAGACCTATTCCATCCTTCAACCAAGCAGGACACTATCCCAAGCATTAGACAATCCAGAATGACAGTGAATTCTCATGTTGCACAAGCTCAACTGGAGCGATAGCTTTTTTCACTACTCTTACCAGGATGCTGGTTGTTTCTTGCAAGTGGCGAATCAAGCATTTGATAAATATATGTCTCCTCTGAAGATTGCATGACAGAAAGAATTCTTCATTTGTTTCCATACGCGCCTCCTTCAACGCCAGGACCACCAGATTCGCATCATTCATCAGTTTGAATCGATCAGAAAAATTATGCGTCGAATTTCTCGGAATTCTCCGACGCATTTATTCCGCTCATATTGAAAATAGATGTTTCGTTTCATTTTGAACTACAATGAAGAATAAAAGTGATCATTGGCATGAGATGGGTGCTACCCTGTCTCAAAATGGTTTACCATTGACGACATATGTTATTAGAATCCTTTCTCCGGTGTTGGATCTTAACTGTAAAAACTATTGGGCTGAGACTTGTCATTAAAAGATGTTATCATTTCAAAGTTGTGCCATGCCTGATAACATCTATGGTCAATTTTTATTTGGGCAGTAATGAAACGTGTAGCAATGGAATCGATGAGTTTAATTGCTTCATACTCTAAGAGAACAAAATGCTGTCAAAGTGATGTCACTTTGACCAATTTTTGAATCAAAATAACATTATTCTTATTTCAGTCTCATGCGATTTTCACAAGCATCACTGCTTAAAGAATCTCACCACATCAAGAATTGATTCTCAATGGGTTTGAATCAGTTTTCTGCATCGGAATCAATGAGAATCAATCGGTTCAATGAGATTCTTTGAGCAGGGATTTCTCATTGCGTACTTTTACCTTTCACTTATTGCACCATTCATACAGCTTAAAACTCATTTTACAGATTTAATCATCGTAAAAACGACATACTTTTCATTTAGTCATGTGCAATTACCCATACAACATGATACAATTTACTCCCTAGCGTCTCTTTGTCGCTTCAACTTCGCTGGTGTTCTCTTTATCGAGAAAAAGTATATTTCAACGTTGGAGGGGAAGAAAAAGAGAAAATCAGTTTTTTGTCCCTTCTGTTCTTCCTTCTGAAGTCTCATTCTCGTACATTAAATTTATACAGCTATGAATATTAACGGCACGCGATAGTTGTAAGCTTTGTATCACCTTTGACCACAAAGTTCACATTCCCTGTATGTGCAACAGACTAGAAAAAAAGAATCCACCTCAACTTCTCCTGAGAGTAGAGAAGATGAAAGAATATACCCGAAGAGATAGGGATTTGGTACTTTTTACGGCTTTTCACCGTTCCGACGTCGTCACGCGTCGTCATCAATGTTCACCGCAAACCGTTTTCAAGTTCTAAAAAACTTCTTATCTCGTATTCAAGTGGATCCCGTTCTAAAATACGATACCCTCACGAGTGTATTTATGAGAGGATTTGAAGTTGATTGCTTATTTATACCGAAGAAGAGGATCGATAATCAAGAGTGGAATGTAATTCCAATAGAACAGTACTTCTGAAATATTCTGGTTGATTTAGTTGTTCAGGATGGAATGATCAAGAGATATGGTTTTGAAAATTCCTTACTCGAGGTTAAATAAATACAATATTGAAAATTTCATCTCTCATGCAGAGGAACATTTTTGTTGAAATAACGATTTTTGACTACTTTCCATGAGTGTATGGACCAAGCCTGGTACAAGACCTGCCGAGACTTGTCTTGAACAATTTACCAAACTTGGCCCAGGCTTGGGGATCAGGACAAGCTTGGGCCAGTGGTTTTGCCAGGCCCGATCCAATTAATTCACCAAGCATCAACCAATGCTTCTTTGATCGAACATATATGATAGATGGAGGAAGTAATTGATTCATATTTCAGTTCATGACCTCCTCCCTCGGAATACCGTACATGAATTATCTTGAAACGATAGAAAAAATGTGACAAGACTGGGACAAGCTTGTATGATCATTGGAAAATTTGCGCCCTTTGATATTTCAATCAATTTTGATTCTATTGTTGAATTATGCTCAAACAAAACTGATAATATAGATCAATGAAATCTAGCTTGGTGTGTAAAACTAGTGTGTAGGATTAATTATGGCAGGAAGATCGGGCCAGCCCTGGCCCGATGGTTATCCCCAAGTCTTCAGCCATTGTAAATTCAAAATTCAGTCTATATTTATAAACATTGTGCCAACCATGTGGGCAATATTGGCACGATTGTTCTCAACGAATGCTCAATTCTTACACTTGTGCCAAGCTTGTACCAAATGTAGTGACCATTCCAAAAATATTAACAAATGTACCATGACTGACTATCCATTGGGAACAATGAGACAATCATGGAACAATATTGGACCAATTGTTCTTCACGGAGGCTTGTTTCTGACACATGTGCCAACCTTGGGACAAGCTTGAGTTTTTTTCAGTCTTGGCAATACCTGCATGAGTTTCTTTGCTGAATTAACAAAACGTTGTTGCTGTTACAACAAAAATTCTGCTGTTTCTTTGCAAGATGTTCCCTAAATCAGCAGATTTTCTAACAATAAAATTGCCCGCGCTCAAGAAGTGAAATTTTTGCTGTGATAACAAACTTTTTCCCCGGTGGAAACAATCTTCAAATTTGGTCGGATTTCATTAAATGTTGTTAAATTTCACTCATGAATTGGACTCTCTTTTCATACAAAATCAACAAGAAAATATAAATTTCTACAAACTTAGATGAAACTAAATCAGATTCATCGAACTCTGCCAATATTCTTTGATTTTTGTGAAAATTCGTGGATTTTTGTCAATTCTCGATAAAAAAGTGTGCAAATTGGAAATGAAATTCAACGAATGTGTTTTCGACCAAGGTTGCTTGTTCAGCACAAAGATTTGTCATATTAGCAAAGTGAATTTATGAGTTTTGCTATTCCAGCGACTGTTTTTCTCGAAGTGTTTGAGACAAATTGGCAAGCAAAGAGTTGGTACAAGGAGACAAAAATCTACTGTTCCAAGCTTTTTCCTGACCTTTTTCTAATTGGATAGCTAGGAAAACAACCAAAACAACCAATTTTTTGGTAGCCTAGCAAAATTTCCAGTATTATACGAAGGATAGCAAATGAGGAATTAACATTCTTTGCTGCTACAGCTAAAAAATCGCTATTGGAACTAACAAGGATGCTACAATAGCAAAGAGATTGCTGTCACAGCGAATTTTTTTCTCCATATGGCACATCAAGCTTCAACAATCAAAATTGATCTGTGCTGGCGAAAAATAATTTCCCCGCATGATATCGAAATAATGTTTTCCAAAGAACTGAGTAGAGGTACACGATATTTTTTATAGAAATTTTGTCGAGTTTATATCAGGTATTATAAAATATTGCAAATCGAAAATATAATGGTAATCGTAATATCACATTCGATGTATTGTATTTGAATTTTATTCAAGTGGAAATCTATAAAATCTTTGCGCCGTTCTCATCCTGCCCAAAAATAAAATTTATATCCCAATACCATAGAATTAGAACAATCCGTATTTATTTCCTGTTGAGAATACAAAGTCAAAGTAACTGTTTCCTTATCAAAATATGTCAAACGAATGAGAGAATACGAAAAATATATCAAATATGTCATCGGTGACACTTATTTCCCTTATTTATTCAACTTTTCGCATATAAACAGACGTGTGTACGATCTCGTTGTTTTTCTTGGATCTTTCGAATATATATACGTATACATATGGATTCTTACACCGAAGATGAAAATTCAGAAAGCTTGTGAGAAAGCTTTTGGAGCGAATCGAAACTATAAAAGCGTGGAAACTATAAAAGCTGCTCATGCTTCACACGGTGGCTGCTTTACTTTGCTTCTTCCCTCACCTCTTCTCAAGCGTACGTGTTGGGTCTTTTCTGTTGTATTCCCGCGTGGTAGGTGGCGATGACGGATTCATAGACCATAGGGATGGAGCAAAACGCATGTCTTGCCGAGTCACGCAGACTCGAATTTTTCTTGTTTTTTCCTGCTCGTTTTTTATTATTTTATTTGTCAACCTTTCTCTACACTTTTTACTTCACCAGTCACGCGAACTCGATTCATTTGTCGGTCTTTGATCCACAACCAACGAGGCAATGCTGGAAAATTAAAGAGATTTATCGGATATTCTCACTTTTGAAAAATAATATATTCTTTCAACCGATTTGTTGAATTTTCAATCTGTACGAATGATAAATTACAGAGAAATCATCGTGGAAGATATAGCTTATGCATTTGTAGATAGATTTATAATATTCATTGATTTAAGGGGTTATACACGGAAAGACCGGGTCTATTAATATTTAGAAAGAATTTATCAACGTTTAGAAAAATGACTGCCCGTATGGAAATATTTCTCTGAAAAATGTCTGCAAAACTATGAAAAATCTCTGAAAAAAAATGAAAGAACTCTGAGAAACTCTGAGAATCTCTGAAATTTTGATGAGAAATCTAATATTTTTGGGACATTCTTTACAGACTTTTTTCAGACTTTTTTCAGAGTTTCTCAGAGTTTTTTCATACTTTTTCAGAGAAATAGTAACGAAATTGCACTCTGAAAAAACTCTGACAAAACTCTAATAAATTGTTGACATTTTTCTGATTATTGAAAAATCCTGAAATTCAATAAATACATTCATATGCCGTATTCAAATATCATGTGTGAAAAAGTGTTTGAAAATTTTTTAATTTTTTTCTAAAAGTCAGAAAAATGTTAGCAATCCATCAGAGTTTTGTCAGAGTTTTTTCAGAGTGCAATTTCGTTACTATTTCTCTGAAAAAGAATGAAAAAACTCTGAGAAACTCTGAACAAAGTCTGAAAAAAGTCTGTAAAGAATGTCCCAAAAATATTAGATTTCTCATCAAAATTTCAGAGATTCTCAGAGTTTGTCAGAGTTTCTCAGAATTTTTTCATTTTTTTTTCAGAGATTTTTCATAGTTTTACAGACATTTTTCAGCGAAATATTTCCATACGGGTGTCAATTTAGGGAAAAAGAGGATCGCTGCAAAATATTCGTAGTGAGTCTACCAAAAATTCGTAGTTAAAATATTAACAGTATTTTCCACAGTGAAACTATCAATTGTTAATACATCGACTACGAATTTTTAGTAGAGTCACTACGAATTTTTTCCAGCGATCCTCGGTTTCCCTCAATTGACAATGATTTTTCTAAATATTAATAGACCCGGTCTTTCCGTGTACAGTTCAAATTTTCAAAAAATTGATTTTTTTTAATTTCATTTTCGTAATTTACATACATTCAAGTATGCACACAGAAAATTTCAAGTCAATTCGGCGATCATTGTCCAAGTTACACGCATATTTGTAAAATTTTTTTACTCCATGTCAAGTGCTTTTGAAACTTTGAATGCGTTTTTCTCCAAACTGTGTTTTCAAATTTCTCGAAAACGGCTGAACCGATCAGTCTCAAATTTCAACACGGGCTTGTTGACTATATTTTTCAGTAATTAATGGAAGGTTTCTTCTCACCGATGAATATTTCTATTTTTATGAACAATTTAAGGCCAAAATTTTGGCGCAAAATCGATTTTTTTTTTTTAGAAGCCGCCATTTTGTCAAAAAATTTTATTTTGCTTATTCCTTCGATTGATTACTAGATTATGCATTATTTCAACGGAATCCATTTGGTTTTTTCATTTTAAAAGAGTTGGTCCTGAGATATCGTGGTCACCGCAGAGCGGTTTTTTTTAGAGGAGCTCCAGAAGATCAGCTATAACAGCTCTCAAAATCATTATTTTTACAAATAAAAAATATTAAAATACAGGTCAAAGTTATCTCATTATGTGTACAAATTTTTACAATGATCAATTCAACTGTCTTTTCAGGAAAAATTCTTGAAAAATTGCTTTTTTTGTGCCCCTCAACTGTATATAACCCCTCAAATTACTCTGAATTTGATTTCTGAAAAGCTAGATCATCATTATCCTTTTCTATGATTCAAAGAAGACAATCTGTTCCAATCGTGATTATTTATCAACAACTAAAAGAAACAGCTCACTAAACTTCTATTCCGAATGCTCTTCCCAGGTTGTGGTTTTGTTCCCCTTCGTAGGGGTCCATTTCATGTTTCATTTTCATGAATTGTCGATTCATGAGGTTGACAAAGCTGCTTCTTCTTCGTCTGCTTTTCAAAATTGCAATTTCTGAGTAACATTAAATTTTGGTGACAAAAATTTCCTGGCGAGGTTTACAGATTCGTCCAGGATGAAAGCTCCTTTTTCAGGAAATATATCTTGAGTCCTCGCGTTAGATAAGGTTCAATTATATCTAGTGTTGCCGCGATCCGAGCTAATCCGAGTTTTGAGCATGAGCTCGGCTTGGCTCTTGTGTTTTACAGTGAGGATCGGCTTGGAGATCGGATCGATAGCTCCACTGCTCGGATCGGAGCTCGGATTGGCTCGAAGATTGTCGAACTAGATCGACGATCTTGCGATCTCCATCCAAAATATATGCTAATAAAAAATTTTTGCATTCAAAAGCTCTTTGGAATGAGACATATTTCTGAAACTCTTGAAGCTGGAGTATAAATCAACGCTTTCTCGAAATGTTCATGACTGATTGAATCAAATTTTACAAATGTGTTAATTATAATAACTCAATGAATGCATCTTTCACTGAATAGGTGGGTAGATACATCATTGGATGTATCTTCAAAAGATTGGTGATGAATAAAAACCAACTTTATAATAGAAAAATATCTCTGTAAATATATTTCTATAAAATTCCTGACTTTGCTACTAATTGAACACAATATTGTTTCATAAACCGTACACGGACAGCCAATGAATTAGCTCCTGCAGCTAAATTTTAGCTGTCACCGCAAATAAATTAACTACAAATGCAAATTTTTTTGCTGTAACAGCTAAAATTCAGCTGCAGGAGCCAATTTAATGGCTGTCCGTGTCCGTGCTAGCTACTCAGCTGCTGCAGCTCAATTATTTTTTCCGTGTGGTAAATATGAAAAAAAAAGTACACTTTGATTGATTTTATGATAATCTCAATGTTTAATCTCAATATTATAATAATCATAATCTCAATATTGTTTTATGCATAAAATCAAGTAGTTTTTCATCACATGTTTTTTCTGTTTCCTCGTCCGAAGGGGAATTTTCTCAGTGACGTTTTAGCTCGTCGATCTCATAGTTTTGGCTTAGCTCGAAACTCGGGTCGACTGAAATTTTTTTAGCTCTGCTCACAGATCGACTCGAAGATTGGCTCGCAATTTCGAGCCAATCCGAGACGATGTTCGATCTGGATCGAAGATCGCGGCAGCACTAATTATATCTAAGTTCCTATCTCTCTCAGGACTTTCAAAGACCGCGAGTGTGAAGCCGTAAAAGTGCCAAAATAGGTCCCTTCTAGGAATGTTTGTCTCCCAGGTAGAGATATTCTATTAAATTCTATCACGAATGGTGGGATATCATTGAATTTCGTTGGAACCTATTCATTTTCCCATTCGTCAATGGGATTTGATAGATTATTTGTAACAGGGCTGAATTTCCATGAAAGTTGCAGTTGGATTTCACCTAGAATTACGTATACGTTCGTTTTTTATGGTTTCTATACGATACGTATCAATGCTCATCGCTAAATATGAAATGACATTCACATGGGAATGGATAGGGATGATTTTCCAAGAACATCGACTGTTCTTCTTTATCATAAAACATAAGAAAAATTGTCGTGAGTATTGTATAAAAAATTCCCAAATCCAAGGTAGTTCCACCCGGATTCGCGGAAATCTCTTTCGGCAGGGCGCAGTACACCTACGATCTTTTAGGTCTTACAGTGTACTCTCAGACGATGATACGAGAAGAAGTTCATATCCTGCGGCGGTTATATCGTAGCACCCACCGTAAGCAAGATTATGGCCGCAATGACAGATTTACAGATTCCAGCCGTCCAGCCTTTGGATCTTTCTGACTCTTTTTCTCTTTACTTTTATAAACGAGATTCTTAAAGCAGAAAGAAGAGTTAGTAATTCCAGAATAGAGAGGACGTATAAAAGATACGCGTCTTGAATAGCCGAAGGAGTGCACGTCAAATCACACCTCGAATGTTTACGCTTCACGTCCGCAAGTCTTCTTCTCCATCCCTTTCTTCTCAAATTTAAAGTTCTTTCATGCTTAGCTCTCACTATACTTTCGCTTTCTACACTTTCTGTGTTTCAAATTTATTCGATTTTATCGTTAAATTCGGTTGTAATTTTTCGGGGTTTGTTTTCTTTTGTTCCCATTCGAATTCCAAATTATTTTCATAATACCTTTGACAGGGAGATATTTTTAAGCGTCAGTCATAGTTTCATGTATCAATAATTTCTTATCTCGTCATTGACACTGTACAAGCATGTAGACTGTAGCTGATATCAATTTTTTAATTACGTTCCAAAATCACATTAGAAAAATTTGCTTTACCCTCATAGAAACACTTCGGTTCTCAATATTCTTCTCCGAAAGATTCAAGAATGAGGAAGAAACGTAGGAATTCTGCAAACTTGAGGAAGAAATAGAAAAAACTTAATAACGGGTTTTAACTTGAAAATTGATAACGTTTGATATTGTGGAGGAATCAATAACGAGTAAGTCCTGTAAACAAATTTTCCTGGACGTCCTGTAAAGGTATCTGAATTTAGAATTGCCGTGCCTTAGTCCTCAAAAGGCCTGATATTCGCTATGATTTTTTTCAACTCAGGGTCATCCATATAAGGCTCATTTGGAGCCAAACTGCTTTAGCAATGTTTCCGCCTGTTATGAAAATCTGGGTACAGCCAACTACAGCCCGCATTGAAACTTGCCAGGCTTTTTTGTATACAACCCAGGTGGGGCCTACTTGAATTATCAACGTCTCCCTTTGTTATGAAAATATTGAAACCCCAAACTTGGAACAAAATCCATAAGCGTTCAATTGAAACTACCAATATTACTCTCCGTTACTTGAATCTAGATCTGCCTAAACCCTGTGCTAATTGGAAATACCCAGAGTACCATGGTAATTGGAATCTGAAAATAAATACCCGTCAATTTATAATTTTCATAGCCATAGCTTTCTCTCCCAGATAGAAAACCATGCCCTCAATATTTTGTAACATAATGTGCCATAAACATACTATCATAAACTTCGCTCAGATTGCAATGATACGTAAACATTATGTCTTCATTATGGTACCATCACCTCGTTTTGCTACCAATAACAATGCTTTATGCGGAAACACCTTGGTAGCATGTTGCAAACATTTCTTGGCGTGCATGTCACCATCATGATGGCATTATTGAGACATTTTTCTATCTGGGTCTGCTTTTGACCGAGCACAGAAATTGAATTCAATAAATTTTCCATTCCATAGTATATAAACCCAATAGTTTCTGTTTTTTTATACAGTCCGATGATATGTGGACAGAGTAATATTGGGGAGAATATTTTTTCCTTAAGGTCCTGATTTTAGAGCCTGCATTGGTCCCATCGAGGATGTCTTACATAGGTCCAAGCCCCTAATCAAAAAATCTCATTACACTGATTGATTCTCATTGATTCCGATGCAGAAAATCGATTTCAAACCATAAAAAATTGATTCTCAACCCTTGTGGAATTATTCCACAAGGGAATGGGTTTGAATCAATTTTCTGCATCTAAATCAATCCCTGGTGGAAAAATTCTGTTGAATTTCATTGAATTTCGTTCACTTTTAGCATATTCGGTTTTCATTGAAAATTATCAAAATTCAAATTAGTTCAACGATATTTCGATACAATTCAATAATTGTTCAAAAGATTCAATAACTTTTAGCGGAATTGGTTGACGTTCGTTGAAGTTTGTTGAAGTTTGAGAATTCTTATTGAATTTTATTAAAATATTGCAGTGCCAAAAATGAACAGAGGTCAACAAAATTTTTCCGCCAGGGATGAGAACCAATCGGTTAAATGGAATTCTTTAAACAGGGACTAAGTATACAGTGCAGAGCCCTGAACACAATAAGGACGCCTAGTTTCACCCTGACTGTGGGCAAGAGTTAATTTCCACACGGGTTGGCCAAACAACTCATAGTAATTTTCAATAATCCCCAAAATAAGCACTCTTATGAGATATTTAAAAAAATGTTAGAATAGTCAATGTAAATTCACAGAATATTCCAAACGCTCTTCAAATGATTGTGATGAAAAGAAGCGCCAACTCAAAAAGCACTAAAAAATTCCATGAGGTCATCACAAAATCCAATAAACTTATAGAAATGATGTATAATAAAATGATCTGAATTAGATATAATACGAACAATAATCTAATTTTTCAAACACCACGAATGAATATGACAGCATACCATCTTATAACATTTCACACATATGTAATTTCAGTCAATTGATAATAATCCAGAATATATTAGAACTAATGAACGTGATTGTACGTCCAGTTACTTTATTTAATGATGTATTCGATGACGGCTGAGCACTCGGAAACAAATGTGCGTATGATTTAAATTTGGATTTCACAGTAAATTTAATTTCACACCATCCAAATTAGCCTGACATTTCTTCTATCGTGTATGCAGATGTGTGAGTGGGTATTCGAAGACATCCTGGACCGGTTCCATAGACTCACTTTGTCTAATAATCATAATCACGTTGATTTTTGTATGTTGATGCGCAAATATTACGTAGAGTTTTATGATTTCAAACTCTTCGTATGTAGGTATTTGAAAGAAGTACCAAAATTCATTCGAAGAAGGGACGGAAATAATTGTTGATCGAAGAAAATTGTCCAAAGGATATCACATCGAGTCGAGCTAGTGAAGACAGACGTTGACCGTAAACGTCTTTGAGTTTTAGAAGAAGTTTACCTTAGGCATTATAAATAAAGAAGTTACCCTTAGGGTCACGTGTTCTTTCATTTTGAAAACTCCAAGTACACCCACTCTGCTTTCAACTATATTTCAATGTATTTATAGTTGATACATATGAGGTGTTTCAGAATTTCATGATCAACTCAAACGGCTTCTTCTTTTGGAAATTTGTGGATAATTTTTCTCCTTGTGAATTTTCATGTCTGTTCCCAAACAGCACAAATGATAATTTTGAATTCACAATAACTTCTGAAAGAACTCCTCGAACAGTTCCCGTTATGAAAGTAAAAATGAATTCAATATGAACTCAATGAATCCAAAATGCATACATGTTGAATGCCTGAATAGTTCTTTATGAATTCGTGATATGAATTCTTTCTGAAGATTAAGTTATTCATCAACAGTTCATTTTGAATTCAAACTATTCATGATGAATTCATGTTTACTGCCATAACGGGAGCTCTTTGCGGGGAATTTTGTGCTGTATGGGTTCGATATATGTCTCTGAAGGAACAGCGAAATTAATCCTTTGGAACGCACGGTCCTGTGAGGCTTTTTTCGAAGTTGACTGGCAAAGAATTCAATAACGTTCCAACACTAAGCAGCAGTTGAATGATACATTTAAACCACTCCAAACGTAGCTGGGTGTTCCTCACCAGCATAGATTATTCATATTTCTTACTAACACGGGACTTTGAAGAAGTCCTAAAAACATCGCCAGTTTCCAAGGGTTGAGTCGGGAAATAAGATATTCAAAATATACACGGAAAGAAAGTGAAGATTATTGAAAGATTATTCATTATATTCCTCATAAATCTCCAGTTAAATTCATTACTGTGATGGGGTAACTACCGATAGCATTAATTTGAAGTACATTGTCCTTACGTAAAATTTAGGAGAAGGATTCAATACGAATTTTCTACAAAAGAATCAATTCTGTTAAGGTTCCTCATCATTTTAACGTGGTGGTAAAGGAAAAATGTCTGCGTCTTGCCTCGATTTTCATGTACACATTTTTCCGTCGCTTCTTCATCTATCCATTGGTCTTTTACATATCTACCTCATCCACCAGTTCTCCACCCAGAATTCTTTGTAGAGGTGATGTACCCCATCGGTGAATGGCGCGTTGTGTGTGAAGATGGACGATATTTCACAACATCGATGTATTTTATGTAAAACATATCCACTTTCTAGCAATATTTTATAAAATCCGTTAAAAACTACACCGCAAAATATTCCTTAGGAAATATACACGTACATTTGTATCGCTAATTCCCACAAACATCCGGACAATTCCGATAGTTTTACAGTAACCCGTTGAGTTGAAAGCCCAAAGAAAATAATATTCCCTGATGGGTTGTCGAACCAATTTTGAATACCCGAATTTTGTCTAAAATGTGCCCGATATGTCCAAAACTGTTCATTCTTGGTTCAAAACGGTCCGCGCTTTGACCAAAATCGGTCCGAAATATCCATTTGTTTCAAATTTCGGACCAGCGGAAGTAAATCCGTTCATCACTTGTCCGATAGGTGTCCACAGATGTCCAGGCAGCGTGTTCAAAGCTCTACAAATTTGAAATTATCCCCTTTCGTCAGTACTCCGTCCGAAGTTGTCCAAATTTGTCCGGGGTAACAATACGGGATTTTCAAATGTGTTCCAAAGTTTTTTCCACATTTATCCTTGACAGGAATGATCTTTTCCCGGTCGTAATCGGTCCGAACTTGTCCAAATTGGTTTATACTCACGTTCTGGAATTTTCCACTATCTTCCTAAGTTTTCTACGTGTTTCCATGGCAGGAACGATCTTTTTTCTTTGTTCGTAGTCGGTCCAAAGTAGTCCAAAGTTGTCTAATTTCATCCACGAGGATACAACAGGACCAGATCTAGACCCATCACGATTCGGTTTGGACACAATTGGATCAGTTTTGGACACTTTCGGATGATTTCGGACATTTTAGGACAGGATAGGACACATGTGGATGTAACGCGGATCTGATCGAAAATTATCAGCGGACTCCACTGGACGACCTCTGGATGATTTCAAAGCCCATCCCATGGACATTTCAGGACTGGTCAGGACAAGTGATGGATATAACTCGAGAGTGGTCCGAAATTTGGAACAAACAGACCAATTTTCTTGGTCCCAATCATGTCCAAAACACGTCTCTCCGGCCCAATTCTTGAATCTCCAGAACTTGTCCACCGAACCCATCAGGGTTTTCTGTATCATTAATGGGGAAATTTTCACATAAATAAATGAGGACCTCATTTCCTATACGGGAGTTGGAGATCTTTTTATACTCGAAGATGAGATGAATCCAAATACCTTTTATCGCACAGTTATGTTTTTTTTCATAAAGAAATATCGAGGGTTTCAAACAACAATTTTCTTCCCGTTTTAGCAGTAAAAGGGAATTCAATGAATTTGAAATCTATACATGTTGATTGCCTGAATGATTCTTTATAAGGTCACGATATGAAGTCTTTCTGAAAATTAAGTTCTTAATCATGAGTTCATTTTGAATTCGAAGTATTTCTCAAGGGAGCTCTTTGCGGGGACTCTTCCCTAACAGCACATCGACCGATTTCTACGTCGCATCTCTGTGGACTCTACGTGTATAAATGGTGGACGTGGATAGAACGTGAATAAACGAAGATTTCACATGGAGGCAACGTAGAAATGTCCGGTGCTGTACGGGTTGTTTTATACCCTAGTTCAAAAGTATTATTCCCACCGATTCACAAAATTCAATTCGAATTATGCGGATGGAATTCCTTATTAACCCCATCCTTTTTCAACATCACTATTGCCTATTTCAAGACTGCTGTTTATAAAGATCTTTTCATGCTAGTCTGATTCAAAATGCGCATCTTATTGATTCTTATTGATACTTATTCATTCTGAACAGGAAGTTTTGGGTATCCGATCTCGAGTGAAGAATTCGCAAAGTTATTCATAATCCATCTATAAATATATATAATTTTATAAATATAAATGTATATAATTTTGAACATTGTTTTTCACTCGAGAGAATCTCGTTTCATAAATCAGATTTCAATCAAACAAAATTTGAGGAGAGCAGTAAATATCATTAAAAATTTCGTAGTCTCGTGTTCTTCTAAACTCGTCAATCTTCGCCGTATGCAATTATGGTTTGAAGCAACAATTGAATTTCAATGAATATAAGAAACGTGTATGAAATATTTCCTACAAAATAAGCCAGTAAAAGCCCAGACAAAAATTCCCGGGTGGGCGGGGTTCTCAAATTCGCATGTGGACTCAAGTTCCTGGCCGGGACCCGCCGGGTCCTGCTTGGAAACCCTCTGGTTCCTGCTCGGGACCTGTCAGGTTCCCGCCCGGGACCCGGCAGCCGTGTCAGGTTCCCGCTCGAGTAACCACCTGCTCTCTAAAATCTTTGGAGTCAGATTTCACTCTCTAGCCAGCCAGAAGTGAGCCTGTTGAATTTTCGAGTGAAATTTCCACTCTTTTAGAGTGATATTCTAAGGTTAGAGGCTAGAAATTCACAACCACTGCGACGCTAGAGTGAATTTTTCACTCTAAAAGAGTTAGAGGTCACTCGAAATGAGTGAAAATTCCACTCGAAGCGGACAGGCTCACTTCTGACACTTAGTGGAGTGAAACGTGCGATTTTTCACTCTTTCAGATTTAGAGAGTGGCTGATCCCGGGCGGGAACCTGACCGGCCCCGAACGGGAACCAGAGGGGTTCCAGGCAGGACCTGGCTGATCTCGGGCAGGAACCTGAGTCCACATGCGAATTTGGGAATCCCACCCACCCGGGAATTTTTGTCTGGAAGGATTCTATTTCAAATTTTATGACGTAGATCATGTTATCAAAAAACATTGATCCACACAAATCATAATACATTCCAAGAGAATTAAAATCTTCAGAAACATTCATTGAATGTCTGCAGTCATTCGTTCAACGTTTCTGAGGGAAGGTTCCTAGTGAAAAACTACCCCATTCCGCATCTTTCTCTCCTCCCAATTAGCGATGAGCGATAATTGATATTTTATATTATCTATAAAGTCTCGATCGGTGTTTCGCAAAATTCTATATAAATTCAATCAATTTTCTATAAAAAATTTTGATACTAAATGGAAAAAAAAGGATCTTTTGAAGTAACTATTGACCTTATAAGTGCATGTGGACCTATTTGTTTCGTTAGAATAACAATTTTTTCTTCTTGATTTAACTCATTTTTTCAGAAAATTATTCCAAATTGGTTGAATCATTGAATAACCTTGTTTTTCTTCTAACGAAAAAAATGGGTCCATATGCGCTCACAAATTGAATACTAATTTCCAGTACATGGAGAAAAGAGAATAGTACTAGTTACTGTGAATGACAGCAATCAACTGAAAAACAAATGGAAACACGCTTACATAATGAGAATTAGAGATGATTTTCCCTGGTGGAAATATATCTCTGAGAACTTCTGAAAATCTCTAAAAAACTCTTGAAATTCAGAATAATTCTGAAAATCCCTGAGAATATTCTGAGCATTTCTGAAAAACTCTGAAAATTGGAATATCTACCAGGGACTGCACAGAATAATTTTGAGTTTCAATGTATTTTTGTGATTCCCATGAACCATTGCTGCTTTCTTTTTTCCGTATGTCAAATATCACTCATCACTGTTCTCAACGTTCTCCAACATTAATTTGCCCTGAGATTCAAAGAAGATGAACATGAAATACGAAAAATACACCGATTCAATTAACTCTACTGTTTTTGAAATATATATCCATGCAATGAATTTTCATGCGAAATTGAACGTCACTTTCCTTCGAATGCGATAATTCTGAATCATTATTCATGTAAAAAAACTCTAGAACTATAGTACTCTGGAATTTACTTGCATACATAACGCGTTAACTTGATCTCAAGTGAAGACTAGTGCTCCCGACGAAATGAATGAGAAGAGTGGAGTGATAAGTTCGAGATAATCGTAACAAGAATATCCTATTTCGCTGCTGGAATCCTCGTATGTCTGTCATTATAGTTCTCCAACCCCTTCGAAAACTGAAATTAATTCACTTTTAGAATGTATGATATGATTCTCTCTTTTCTCCTCTTCTTCACTTATTCGATCAATGAATATGCGAACTGGATCTTCCCCATACAGCACAAGAGTTTTCCTTATGCTAGTCAATATGTATTCACCATGAATATTTGGAATTAAAAATGAATTGTCAGTTAACAACTTAATGTTCAGAAAAAACTCATATCGAGATTTCATAATGAATTGTCCGGGCATTCAATACGTTTTCATTTTGAATTCTTATTGAATTCATTATTGGTCACACAACGGGAACTATTCGAGAAGTCTCTGAGAAGGCTTACAAATTCGAATTGATCTTCTATGCTAGCTGGATCGTTTGACCACGATTGTACTGTATTTTATTTTTGAGTCAAATGTAAAACACTCCAGATAACACACAAAGAATTCGTTTTCAAGAGCAAGAATAGAACTCTTAAAGAACTCTTTTCGAACTAATGAATTCATATAGAGCTCTGGAGGAGTTCAATCTGTCGGACATTAACAAGTTCTTTGAGAGTACTCAAACAATACTTCTGATATTCTCAAAGAGCTTGTTAATGTCCGACAGATTTAACTCCTCCAGAGCTCTATATGAATTCATTAGTTCGAAAAGAATTCTTGAAGAGTTCTATTCTTGCTCTTGAAAAAGAATTCTCCGTGTGTTATCTGGGAATGTAATGCCTAAATAAAACGCGAAAATCCATCCTGTTTTCTACAACGAGAACTCCTCCCTAACTCTTTTAAAATCCAAATAATCCTCAAAGAGGTTCACAAATAATTCGATCCGTTAGATATTTGCGAATAATTCCAAAAGAGGTCATGAATGTCTGACGGATTGGATTATTTTTAGAACTCTTCAGAAATTATTTGGATTATGGGAAATTATTCAGGAGCAGTTCTTGTGGGTATGATTTGATTCGAATCTGAAAACATCGTTGTTTTTCAAAAACAAGAATAGAATTCTTCAAGAACTCTTTTCGAAGTAATGAATTCATAAAGAGTTCTGAAGGAGTTCAATGTTTGGGACATCAACGAGTTCTTGGAGAATGCTAAAAGTATTGTTTTAGTACTCTCAAAGAACTCGTTAATGTCCCAAACCTTGAACTCCTTCAGAACTCTTTATGAATTTATTACTTCGAAAAGAGTTCTTGAAGAATTCTATTCTTGTTTTTGAAGAAGAATTTTTCGTGTGTTATCACAGATCTCAGTAGTGATGGGCAATATTTCACGATATCGATATTTTATGTGAAATTTGTATACAATTTTTATCGGTTTTTTATGAAATTCAACATAAACTCGACGACATTTCTATTAAAAATATTGGTATTTTACATATCGTCCATCACTATACCCCAACCAGCATAAATGATCAATTTGAATCCATAAAGACTTCCCAAAGACCTCTCGAATAGTCCCCGTCATGCGATCAACAATGGATCCAATGAGAATTCAATGAATTCAAAATGAAAACGTATCGAATGCCCGCAAAATTCATTATGAAATCTCGATATGAATTCTTTCTGAACAGTGAGTTGTTGATTAAGAGTTCATTTTAAATTCATGGAATTCATATTGCACTCAATATTAGTCGCATAACGGGAGCTCTTTACGGGAACTCTTGTACTGTCTGGGTAATAATAACATTCTCAACCAGCATCAAACTTCGAATACGTTAATTTCAAGCTTTCACCCTGGTTCAACTCCAGAATTGAAGGAAACTGGTATTGAAACAAATGAAGCGTGAAGAATGTTCCAATTCCCTCGTAAATTACGCCCAGATGATCTTTGTCACGCTTAGACAATTCGGTATTTCAGAATGAGATCTTAAAGAATTCTTCGAGAACTCCTTCGATTTTCTGGAATGAGTTTCTCAAGACTATTTGAAGAATCCTATTAGAATTGTTATAGAATTCTCAAAGTTAATATATATGAACTCTTTCGTAATAACAAAAAAAGGGTTTTCCTAGTGATTCATTCTGAATTTAGATCCCTGGTTAAAAAAAAACCATTGATTCTCGCCAACTCTCATTGAATCTTGTACAATGTTCTGACCAAATCCTATTCAAGCATTTGTCAATGAGATTATTTAATCAGATGAATGTATTTTTTTCAATGTGATTCTGATTGAATCTTGTACAATGTCCTGACCTAATCCCATTAAATTTCATGGATTTTTTTAACCAGACATAACAGGAATGGTTCAAAAATTCGTTTCTGAGTGCTTTTGAAATCCTTTGACGTCATAGTGTTAAACGGTTTTTTGAGAAAACAAGTGTCCCTAAAGAATTCTCCTTGAGCTTTTCGTGCTATCTTGGTAATTATTTAAGTCACTGTTTTTAATTAATTCCTTCTACATTTGTTTTCTAATCGATGGGATTTCGTTTTTTAAACGAAATTAATGTACACATATCTGCAAAATTATCTTCATTCTGTTCAAATTTTTTGAATTTTAAATATTGAAACGGATGTTGTTCATACATCGATATGTTCGACTGAATCGATATCATTTTATTCCGGAATTAGTTTATCGAATAAGAACGCACCAAATACGATACAGCTGACAATTAATTTTCTCGTCATACAATTTTCCAGTGTAGATGAATAGGATATGAATTATTTCGACGAAGGGATTGAAGCTAATCAAATCGATTTTGTATAAACATTAATCATTTTCAAATCATTTTCTGACGAAGACGTAAATAAATCCCCGCGTTATTTCAAAAGCTTGCGCGCGCAATGGTAACATCTGACATCGAAATTCGACACATCGACAACAGAATCGATTTAAATTAACCTCGAAAAATGTTACTGCGTTTATGACATGAAAATATTCTGTCAATAACTATATTTACGTTTACAGTAATTTCGTGAATTCATCAAGCACATGAATAGAAATAGAATAATTCAAAATGTTTCATTCAAAATGAAATGAATGAACATATTATTTTGATTAAAATCGAATCGCTTTTGTAAAAATAATAAGGAACAGTAAATTCTAACCTTATTTTTGAAGCGTTGATTGTCACTACAATAAAAAGGTAAGAGAATTGAAAATCAATTACTCATATTCACTTACTAGTTCATAGAAATATTTCTTCTCATGTGACCATCGTATACCGAAACCAATGAAATGCAATACGAAATTCATACTGTTTCTCATCTACGTGTGACACCGATAGATCCTTAATCACATATTATTGATTTTAGATTTTATAATGGACACTCCAGGACTACAAGCTCTCGAAGCTGCTAAAAATATGAAAGAACTAGCTATATTCAAAAAGCCTATCGGAGTGGCGAGAAAGAGTAAAGGTATGCAATTGAAAATTCTAGACGAAGATTCGTATATAGAGAAGATGGGGGAAATCATACAGAAAGATTTTTTCCCTCACTTGGAGAAACTTCAAGCCCAGAATCAGTATTTGGATGCCTTGGGGCAAAATGATGTCAAGAGAATGAGAGAATTGTATGAAAAGTATAGCTCGGGACGTCCTGCCACTGAAAGACCGGCGAGTCCAGCAACTTTCGAAACACCTTTACGTAAAGATCAAACTTCCGAAACGGAACCTACTCCGACTACCACAACGCCTGAAGCTTCTACTATGAAGAAAGATGATTGTACGGAGAAGAGGATAGGTTTAGACGAATATCTTAGCCAACACACCAGCGAAGATAACGCCAGTTTCCAAGAAATGATGGTCGAAGCAGAGAAAAAACGTAGACAAAAATATGCATGGTTATACGACGCGGAAGAGAAATCTAAAGAATTTGTTGACGTGGAGGCTAAAGAGAAAGCTTTGGGAATAGAAAATGGGGGCAGAGTGAAACCTAAGCAATTAGATAGTTGGACTTATAGGAATAAAAACTTCATAATGTACGTTCCCGATGGTGTTGATTTGACTCCAGACGAGAGAGTAGAATTGGCGAAACAGAAACAAAAAGTGGTACATGAAAATACAAGATTAAGAGCAAATCCATTCAACGAACAACAGAACAAAGAAACTATCAATGAATTGGCTAAAACTCAGTCCAAAGCTAACGATGGGAAAATTGGAGTAGATGGCAAAGAAATAGTAAGAAATGATACCCCGAGAGTCAATGGATATAGTTTTGTAATGACTCCAAGCCCAAGACCAGGAGAATGTGAAAGTCCTATAATGACTTGGGGTCAAATCGAGGGTACACCATTCAGACTGGATGGAGGAGACACACCTTTATTGAGAACTAGTCAAGGACCTTCATTTAGGATGGCTGAACCACCTAAAAGAGAACAAATAGCGTTACAGTTGGCTGAAAAAGCTGGAGAAAGACATAGAGATAGGAAAATCAAAGCTCTGGAGGTTGCTAGAAGATCCCTAGCATCGTAAGTCAACTTTCAATTATCATTTTTAGAAAAATTCATAGCAGTGATTATTAAATCCTAATGTTTCTTCTTTAAATTAACAGGCCGTCTCCAAGATCTACTATAGATCGTTTAAGTACGATGTCTCCCGCAGCTAGAAGATTAGCCACACAGAAACTTCGAATCGCTACTACGCCGACACCTCATAGAACATCTTCGTCATCCAGAACTCCATCCATAGGCATTAGAACTCCAAGCACACCAAGAATAAATACACCTAAGTCTATTAATAAGCAAGAAACTCAACCTAATATCATTAACAGTACAAGATCGCAAGGTCCCGTGTTAACCGATAATCTACTGAATTTGCCTCACAGGCAAAGAGCTGCTGATTTTTTTGACAAATGAACATTTTATTATATTCATTTGTACGTGTATATTGTAGACGATTCGTTTGGATCGCCCTTCAAATATCTTGATGTAAATATGTATTATATAATATAATGAAAAATTATGGTTTTAAGGAAAAGTCATTGTTCTTATTTACAAAATTATCAAGTGTTTCAGATGATGAACAATGGAGTAGGGAAAATTACCCAGACAGCGCAGGAGAAACCCAAATGAATTCTGCTAAAAGAATTTGATTGGTCAGACATTTGCGAATTCCGTTGAAATTCTCCAAGAAATTTCATAGAATTTTGAAATAACTCATAAATATCTGACGAATCGAATTCTTTGTGAGAACTTTTTGTATTCCAAAAGATTTCTCAAAGAATTCTTCCTTCAGAATAAATTCTGGATTCTTGTTTGCTATTTGAATAATCGGTATCCATATTTATGGATTTTGAACAATAATTGTCAACCGCTGATCTTTAATCAATCCTTCCAAATATAATCAGAAATTATATCATTTCACAATGTAAACTCATTGTTTATTCGCTGTTTATTATCATAAATATACTATATTTGTTTTTAATTCTTGTTGTTATCAAACTTTGAAGTGTACATCAATATCTCTATACAATGATGGATGATATTTGACAATATCGATGTTTTTCACAGAAGATTTGTCAAGTTTATAAGATCTCGATTGAAACTTAATAGGAATTGATACGATACTATTCAGACGAGGATATTTGTGTGACTGTATCAGCTCCATGTACACTGGATTTTGTTTATTCTGCACCCAAAGTGCAGTAATTTTTCCAAACACTCATAATTTAAAACTTAAATTTGTTTTCAAATTTAAATCATTCAGAAGCGAGTATTCATATGGATCCCTGTCTTCGTGAATAATTTCACAGAATGAATATGAAATTTATGTACAATTTTGATAAATTCTGTGTATACACTATATAAGAAATTGTATATAAATTGAATAATATTATTTTTCAAAACGTTTTGTTCAGTTTCCATGCAATTACCAGATACTTTTTTGATCCACTGTACTCGTTTGATTGTTCAAGTTATTTGTACGAGCCCACACAGTACCACAGTTCAGAAAGAATTCTCAATGCATTCAGTTTGAATTCTTATAGTTTGGAATGAATTTATTATGAACTCTTTCTGAACTGTGGTGCTGTGTGGGAGATCATCCATGAGAAATGGATTCAATCTGAAGAATCAGATCCACAAAATTGGAATCGGGAGATCTGCTTAAATCCAAGTGAGATTTAAATAGATGTTGGATCTCCAGATTTATCTATGTTTCTTTGAAAACTTGCGAATTCCAACGAAAATCTCTTTATTCCATGTTCTTGCAATTTGAATCGTTTATAAAAACCAAACGGAAATTCGAACTCTCGGAATCTGATCGATCATCGTTATTTCTTTTCGAATTAACTCCTTGCAACTCGCAACATTGTCTAAAGAATATACTGCAAGATTTTGAATCTCAAACATTGGAGTATCGTGTTATTCTATCACCAATTCGTTTAAATAAACGATTCACACTTCAGCAACATGCACAAATTATTCTTATTGGGAAATCCAATGGAATCTCTTGAGATCCAATTGATTCTTTTTCGAGTGTATATATCTCATACAGCGAAACTAATCTACTAGAAATTTTTTCCTCAATCTCTCTCGGATGAATTCACAAAAGAATTTTGGAATTCTCTTTCAAGTTAGGATCAACGTGCAGCTGACCTTGCAGGTATTGAGTTCCGGTTTATCTTTGATGAGTTTGAACTTATACCCGCGTGACTTCTACTCGCTTGAATGCAGGAAGTGTAAATGTATCAAAATAAAGGAACTTGTTCGTGATAGAATAAAATTGAACGACAGCAAATATTTATAACATTCGCGTGAGATAATGACAACAATTTGAATCAGTAATGATCCAGTTGTTGTGAAAACATTTCTCCAAGAATTCGGTGATCGACATATAAGTATCTTGAACGAATATCAATAATACTCAGAAAATTGTGAGTAAATTGTATCTTTGTTACGCTGGAGCCATGAGGCCTTCTCGGTTAATTTCTTCAGTCGTGTTGGTCGTTTGTTTTTTCACTCTTCCAAATTGTATAACTTCGCACTGTCCGAATGGTGTTTGTGATTCAGGTATCGAATGCTTTCTCAACCGTTCCTTTTTTTCTCGTAGTGATAGAATACTTTGCGGATTTAAATGTCTAAAAGAGCGTCAAGCTCGCTTGTTCATTATCGTTGAAGAGTGTAAAATATTGAAAAACTAATGTCATTCATTGTTTAGGTATAAATCCATGCACCTGTGATTCATTTGTGGTAAAAGCGGCAAAAGTACAGAAACCGACGTTCTATGCATCTCCACATACCATCGTTCAAGCTGCATCGGCAAAGGCTGCAGCTTCTGCAACTGCTAAAGTTACAACAGTTACACATTCTTGTGACCAGAATGTTCCAGTAGCGCCTGGTGCTATCGGCAGTTTTGGTATCGACAATAGCCAACATGCGGCCAGTGGTTGCGGAAGTTTCCAAAACAGTCGGTTCGGTTCGTTTGGTCGGGGAGGCCTCGGAGGTCTTCCTACTCCAGTTGTGCAAAGTGGCTGCAAGTCCAGTCAGTTGAATAAAGCTCTCGAAGTCCACGATCTCATATCCATGAACGCTAATGGAAAAGTTGTTCCCAGGTGAAAACTATTTTTTATTTCACATACCCCGCTGAAAATTCCCGGATCGGTGGGATCGCGAAATTCGCATGCGGACTTGGATTTCAATTCAGGATCCACTTTATCCTTCCAAGTTCTGCACGGAATCCTTCAGGGTCTCATTCAGGGTTCTTCACGTTCCCGCCCAAAGCCACTGGGGTTGCCGCTTGACAAGACCCTGAGAGTATCCTGAAGGGTCCCACGAAGGACTTGAAAGGGTAGCGCAGGTGTTGCATGGAACCCGGACTGGTCCTGGGTTGGAATATAAGTTCGCATGCGAATTCCACGGTCCCGTTTATCCGGGAATTTTCACCTGAGCAGTAAATAGGCACATCATTTCTCGTCAAATTTAAATTGTCGGATGTTTCGTCCGTTGACAGTGAGATACAGAATTTATTTTTTACACAAACATTTCAATACGACTTTTAAGTGAGTGAGTAGATAAAATATCAAACTCCTGATAAATTGTTAAAGAGAGCTTGCGAAATAAACAATCCATCTTATTTTTACAATTAACCTTGAGTGCGAGGCTTGGAATTTTGAGGAATACTTGCTGGAGCCCAATAAACACACGCACGTTTCAAAAACGTCAAAAACAGTCAATAACCACACGTTGTGAATTAGTAATATTCTTGCGTTGATTCAACGTAAAAATGTCGCGGCAGATCACGTGTTTTTCAACCATAAAATAACGTCATATCAACGGTTTGAACATCGTTTAAAAGACGTCAAATATGGACGTGTCCTAATGATGGTTCTAAAACGCGAATTGAATCCAGCAAATTATTTTGAAAACTTTTCATTCAATATCGAGAACAATAGTATTTCTGAGTATGACAGAATTTGGAAAGTATGCCACACTATTTACTATTTTGCTCTTTGTTGAAATTTTAACCATTGTTCGGTTTCGTTCGATATTTTTAGCAGAATATATCTTCAATTGAAGTTCAAACACAAGGTGTTATAAACGAATTTTAAACGCGTGATTCAAACCCGTTCAAAAAAACGTTTTTTGAGGACGTCGTCTGATGGTTACTTTTGAATATTAGTTTAAATTACACGTCATCAAAACGTAATTCCTGGTCGTCTATTTCCATATCAAATTGCAACTAAAAATCAACGACTGACGTCCGTTTGACAATCTAACGTTCTTTCAACGTTGAAATAACGTGTGTGCGTTTATTGGGAGGAAATCAGCGGTGTGACTTGTGATAATCTTGACTTTTTAGAATGTTTGATTGATTAGCACATCAATTGAAAATTCTACACTTGATCCCAAGCAACACATCGTTACAACGATGTGGCAGTTGTATAACAGTGATAAAGTGAGGCACTGCGATGTCACTGTGACGTCGCTATAACTACGCCAATAAACATTTCGTTTCTTGAGATATCTTTGCGAAGAGTTTAAGATGTCTTATGCAACAACACTTTCATATTTTGAAAGACACCTTGAAAGAAGTCTTATAGTTGTTTTATAGATATCTCTTGGATGTAGGAAGAGTTTCCCTGGTAAAAAAGCCAGATAGGAACCCGGACTGAACCCGGATAGGATTCTCGGGTCTTCATCCGGGTGTATCCGGGTGCGTATACGGATTTTGCGGTGGTTCTTAATCCGGTTCTATCCGGATCCTATTCGGATTTCAGTACTGGATATTTTCGGAAATCCCCCATGAAATTTGGATAGAATTCATTCGGCTGTTTGTTCGAGTTTCATTTCGGATTTCGAAAAATATCTGTTCCAAAAACCCGGATAGGATCCGGATGGAACCGGATAAAGAATCACCGTAAAATCCGTATACGCACCCGGATACACCCGGATGGAATCCCAGAAGTTCCGTACGGGTTTTATCCGGGCCACCATCCGGTTTTTATTCGGATCATTATCCAGATTTCATCCGGTTCTCTATCCGGTTTTTCTACCAGGGTTGAGAGATCTATAAGATATCTGAAAGTGTTGCATCAGACATCTTAGACTCTTTGTAAGGATATCTTAAGAAACGGAATGTTTTTTGGGAAGTGTGTTGCTCGAGATAGTTCTCCGTTGTGGTGATTTTGGGACAATACCTATGACGATACATTCTCTGAGAAAAATTTTTTGATATACCCACTAAAACGTTTTGTGATTATATGCTTAACAAACATTTTTTGTTGGCATAATTAGAAATTCACTGGATCTTACCAGAATTTGGTTACATTAAGCAAATGATCTTATCAAATCAGGTTTGATTCCTTGAACTAAAAATGATTCAGGAGGATATTTTTGGTTGGAGCTACTGAACTTTTAGTTTTGCCAACAAAGAATTTTGTTTGCCCTCCTGAAAGAATCTCATTGAACCCATTAAAAATTGATTCTCAATGGGTTTAAATCAGTTTTCTGGATCGGACTCAATTAGAATAAATCGGTTCAATAAGATTCTTTAAGCAGGATGGGCATATATCAACTGAGTTTTTTTTCTCATCGTCCCGTAGGGCGCAACGTGTCTCTCAAATCCTTTTATAATGTTCTGAAAAGATCGCGGAGAGTTTCCCTGATAAGAGGGAATGATATAAATCGATTGAAAGAGTTCAAAACCGCATAGGAAACGATTCAAAGTGTATCCGTTCGTATTTGATCTTATGATCGATTTCTATCGTTTCCGGAGCTCTGAACGTTTTAAACGAATTTCTGAAATACAGTGTGCCACTGTGTGGGATAAATTTCCTGCACAAAGACTGGAAAAATGGCTGAAAAATATATTTTTGATGAATAGAAATAAGTTTATTAGTTATCGGTAAAATATGTTCCTTTAAAATACCATCGTAAATTATTTGGAGATTCAAATTTTGACAAAAATTGACAATTTTGCATGTTTCTCTCAGCTTCGCACCTTTGGGAGATTTGTGCTATCCAAATTCCAATGGAGCGGTAGTGAAAACTCAAGTAATACCTGCAGTTCCTGCAAAATGCACACACGGAGAAATCAACTTGGATGAAGTTGGAGGACAAGCTGAATATGTTGTGAATAGTGGAGTTTCGAATGCATTCCAATGTTGCGACGATGGTGAGTCATTACGCTTTGACAACTTCTTGATATATGCTATCGATTATTCATTTTCTTGAAGCTGCAAAGGGGATTTTCATCGTAATAGACTTCTCTAAATTTGGAATAGAGAAATCTCACTGATTGCAGTGAAAAGTCAAACGCTGCAAAATAGTGCATGTACACTGCAGAATTAGTGAATATCAACTGATCGTGGCAGGGAAACGTCACTGATTCAATTAGTGAGAACCATTTCCAGGTGCACAATCAATGACTATTCGCTGATTATGCAGTGAAATCTCACCGATCCCATTCAGTGGTCAGTTATTAATCGCAAAAGTAGGGAGATTTCACTGATTCGAATTTCGGGAATACATATTTGAATGATCCTGATTTCAATTTTGTGCTTTTTCTATGAAATGATGTGCAAAAATTTATTCTGATTTAAACAACGTAGATTTCGTCATTCATAGAATTTTATAATTTTACTCAAAAGTGGCTCGAATGCTGTAAACCCTAGTAAAAATGAATCATATAAGAACATATAAAAATCATGTGTGATCCATATAAAGTTCATATATGGTCATATATGGCCATACATAATCCATATTGAATTCATGTATGGCCCATGAATGCAAGATTTTTTCACATATATAAAAAAATTCTGCCATATATAAAATATTCTCCATACATGGATCATATATGGTCATATATGGATTGTATATAGATTATATATGGATTAAATATGATTCCACACGTTTTCATTTATGGACCATAAATGGATTATATATGTATTATGTATGAATTATGTATGGGTCATATACGTTCACTTTTTACTAGGGAAGATACAATTGTAGCTATTAATGGAGGTTTGTTCCTGCACACAAAATATTTGGGCGTCCAGAGGCGGATTATTCCGTAGACCAACCAGGCCTTGGCCCAGGACTCTGCCTCGTAGGGGACCTACTATTTTCCATTGAATAAAAAATGAATTCAGTCAATTTTTGAATTCAATTGTTTTGTTAATGGATTGGAGGATACCCTCCTATTGCTCGCCCCAGGACCCCCAGCGGACTTAATCTTGCGTGCCTGCGGATATCCAGGAATGATCCCTCAAAAGTCCCACAATATCCCCAAGATATCCATAGGATGTCCAGATGCTTGGTCTGGAAGATATTTCAAACCTCCATTAATAGCTACTCCAATAATAGAAACTCCTCAGAATCCCAACCCCAATAAACATTTTGTGTCTTGTGATACCTCTTAGATAAATTTTGTACATCTTACACAACGCTTTTAAATAATTTTGAAATTAATTCTTGTTCAAAACTTGTTTTCAAGACATCTTCTGGATGCGAAACACATTGAAGATATCTTCTAAACCAGTTTTAGACAAAAATTGATCTAAAACTTATTTACAAACTTTGCGCAAGACATCTAATATCTGTTTCAAAGATATTGCGAGCCACAGAATGTTTTATGGGAATTTGACAACAGCACGTGCAAAATTGCGATTCAAACCTAATGGGTGTTAATCAGTTCCACTTGAAATCCTGCACGTTTGATCGAAATGAATGGGATTTTTTAATCAAGGTACTCTTTTTCTCGTATGACAGCATCCATGGTCGGGTGACGTATCAATGAAACTTTAATTTTACACAATTTTAAGCTTCAGAATTTTTGATCCAGCGAATTTAAAAACAAATCCCATGTTATTCGAATATAGGTGCCAATGCAGTGCCTCCTTCGTTACCCGCGGATCCAGTATCATTGACAATCGCGTACAAAAATCTTCTCACTCCGATGCAAAATCAGCAAAAACAAATCATAGAGGATAAAATGTTCTTTGGCCCCAGAAGTAAACCCATCGATGGACAATTTGTTAAAACAATTCCAAATATTCCTGAAGAGAAACTGGTGTCCGTAGACAAACCTGTGGTGGAACTTAAGAAGGCAATGCAAGTCGCCAACACTGCGGCTGTTAGTGCTATTGAAGAAGATTTTGGCGACTTTGAGGATCTCCAAGCGCATATCGATCAGTCTGCACAAAATAATCTTGTAACTTACAAGTGAGTATACATTTTTTCACTCATCTCTGATTAAAAAATCCGATTGAATTCCGATACAAAAACTCAATTCGAACCGATGAAAAAGATGAAACGAATAGGGTTGAATTGTATTTCTGCATCGGAATCAATGAGAATCAATTGGTCATGAATGCAGAAATTATTCCATTCCTCGGTATATTTCAAAAAATAAAAAGTGAACTGTGGGAAAAACATATACAAAACCTATACCAAATGGGGATTGGAACAGATTCATGTTTCAATCACATTTTCCTCTTGGGATACACTTCGATGTCTCCTGAAGTGCTTTATTTTCGCTAGGATGGATTGAACTATGATAATCGTTATACATTTAAAAAAAAAATGACATTTTCCACGAATCAATCAAAATATTTTCATCCAAACAGATTGAATGTTGAATCACCCGGGTAGGAATTTCCCCAATTGAAAATTGAGCCATCCAACGCCCTGTTTGTGCTTAGCCTACCCCATCTTGGGCCTGAACGAAGCCTTGAATGGGCCGATTTTCATTTCTACTTCATCAACATTGAGTTATGAATTGAAAGGCCGGATCGAATAATCAGTTAATGGCAGTCAACTGTCATTAATCCCGTTGAAGGACTTTCATGATAACCCTGTTACAAAAATCCGGCTGGGATTCCACGTGGATCCGAAATTTACCTGCGTTGCCGACTAAGACTCCACCTGGAATCCAGAATCCCTACTGGATTCCATGTGGCATTTCCAATTCCAACTGGGATTTCACCTGGGATTGGAAATTCCAACTGAAATCCCAGGTTGGAGTTGAAATTCTAGCTAAGATTCCACCTGGAAATGACTCTAAAAGCAAAATGCTGATCAAATGTGTAGTAAATTGTTGAAAACGTATAACAACAGTTTGAAGCAATTTGTAGGGACGTTGCGTCGCCAAATACGCAACAATATGCTGTAAATCTAGGATTTTAGCTTGAGTTGTTATCTTCTTGCTAGGAACCTGCTTGGTTTCATGAAACTCTCAATCACATGCGTAACAAATTCCCAGCAACTTTGCGTCAACTTGATAAGCAACGTAAGAGCAACAGTTGCACAGCAAATTTTGTTGTATGGGGAGTAATCCCAGCTGGAAACGCAGGTAAATTTCGGAGCTGGAATCCACGTCGAATCCCAGTTGGAATTTCATGACAGGGAAGATACAGTAAGGAATTTGCAATACTGTAAGACCCTGCAATGAGAACACTCACTTTCTTCATTCAACGCAAGACAACAACCACTCGAATGAAGAAGAGGGTACGTGTTCTTATTGCGGGATCTTACCCCAGCCAGCACGAATGATCAGTTTGAGTTTATAAAGATTTCCTAAAGGCCTCTTGAATAGTTCCTGTTATGCTAATCAATATGTATTCATTGTTATTCAATATTAAGTTGTTCATTAAGAGTTCATTTTGAATTCGAAATATTCATAACAAATACATATTGATTCTTAGCATAACGGAAGCTCTTTGCAGGAACTTTTGTGGTGTATAGGACTGTACTAAAAAAACTCCCAGTGGGAAAATTGTTGCAAATATATTGAACGACAGTTTGACAAATTGCACAAATCTTGAGATAATCCCATACAGCAAAAGAGTCCTCCCGTTATGACAGTAAACATAAATTCATTATGAATACTTTGAATTCAAATTGAATTCTTGATGAACAACTTACTGTTCAGAAAGAATTCATGTTGTGAGTTAATGAAGAATTCTCCAGGCATTCAACATGTATTCGTTTTGAATTCATCGAATTCATATTAAATTCATTTTCACTGACATAACGGGGACTGTTCCAAGAATTCATTCAGGGCCCAGATAGGGAAATGTCTCCATAATACCATCATAATGGTGACATGCACGCCAAGAAATGTTCGCATCATGGCGCCAAGGTGTTTCCGCATAAAGCATTGTTATTGGTAGCAAAACGAGGTGATGGTACCATGATTGAAACATAATGTTCACATTCTATGCATCCCAGATAACATGTAAGCTTGTCATGAGCTTTTCAGACTTGTCATTAGATTGTTTTTGACTTGTTATTGACAACCTTGTCAGTGTAAGGTTGCTACAACTCAGCTACAAGGGTTTCGTAAGCTTGTAGCCTTGTCGTGTGTCAACTGGGAGGCTTATGTCAACCTTGTCACAAGCTTCCCTGACAACATTGCAGCAAGGCTAAATTGCTATCTGGGATCATTGCAAGCTGAGCGGAGTTCATGATAGTATGTTTACGGCACGTTATGTTACGAAACATTCAGAGCATGCTTTTCTATCTGGGGAGTCTTCAAGAATTCAAACAGGTTATTTCTGCTGTCTGGGAGTTCCATATTGTAGGTTAGAAATTATCGCAGATTCAATGGAGAAAAGTCATTCCTGGTTAAAATAATCCATTGAATCTGACAAATGAAAATCAATTAGATTTGGTCAGAACATTGTCCACGTTCAATTGTAGTTTAATGAGAATTGATCAGAATCAATGGGTTCTTTCAACCAGGGACATGCATCGATTGAATCGATTCATTTTACATTGACCGCATTCAAACTGTAATGATTTATAACCTACGATACGGAATTGTCTTAAGATTTGTCAAAATATTGTTGAATATATTTGCAACAACTTCTCTGCTGGAAGTTTTTTTTGTATCGCGAATTTCTGACTTTATTTATTCATTTCATCATGAAATTCCTCCAACGTGATTACCGACGGTTGCCTGCTTTCAGGTGCACTGGACGAAATGTCATGTGCACAACCGATTATTAGAATCAGCCCTTCAAATTTTCATTTACTTATAAGAAGAACACAAAAAATGTACATGTTTTATTTTTTCATAGCTCTTTTTTCTCGCATTATAGCAAAAATAATCATTCACGTTCTGGGAAGATTAAAACCTCGTGAAAATAAATTGCCATTCTTATTCTTCAGGGACCTGGGTTATGCTCCAGAGAGGAGTTTTGGAACGCAAAACGTTGCTGCAATTGAAGCCTCTTCTGCTTCAACTCTTGCAAAAACGCAAGTTGCATCCGCTCCTGTCGCTGGTTGTGGTTGCGGACCTTTGGGACCAATTGTTCCGGGATATAAGCCTGGAAATGTGATTATCACTCAAGAAGTCGTGAATTCAGGAACAAGTAATCAACATAATACTCAAAATACTCAACAACAGTACTATCTCTTTGAAGATGACGATAGTGAAGAATTGGAGGATTCCACATTTTTCTCACGGTTACGTGCATCCGCGAGAAGACCATCGTGTTCTCATTGAAATATCGAGTTCACGATATGACGAGGGACTTCACAGATGAAGAATATTTCGACGAATTATCATTCTTCACGTCTCGATTTTGACTAAACACGTAAAATATTATGTGTGATCTTATTTCTCTAGGCACAATAAATTTTATTTTATTTCTTTCAATTCAGAAGTTATTATTTTGTCCACACCTGAATGTTGGACACCTTAGTTTTTATCCGAAATCTAGTCCCCAAACCCGGATACACACAAATACCTTCTATCCGGATATCAGTATTCATTATTTTCCAATACGTCCCAGACAGCACGAATGATCATTTTGAATTCACAAAAAATTCTGAAAGAACTTCTTGAACAGTCCCCGTTATGACAGTAAAAATGAATCCAATATGAACTCAATGAATTCAAAATGCATACATGTTGAATGCCTGAATTTATGATATGAATTCTTTCTGAAGATCAAGTTATTCATCAAGAGTTCATTTTGAATTCAAACTATTCATAATGAATTCATGTTTACTGTCATAACAGGAGCTCTTTGCGGGGACTTTTGTGCTATATGGGGTGCCTCCAATTAGATTCCTGGAAGAAGTTCAAAAGAGATTCGCTGAATAAAATTTTTTCTTAAAATATAATTCATCGTGTGTATAATTATCGCCTCCCGCACGCGGTAATGCATATGCGTCAATGCTGATCTTACGATGAATTGTCCTCGATGTCGCGTGACACTCATTTTCTATACGTATCGTGGTATGTGTTTCTGCATTACACATGTCATCTTCGCATTAGTATCTCAAAATCATCATGAATAAAATTCATGCACGTGTAATTCGCGGTACTGTCCGTTATGTTACTCGTAAATACTTTGTATAACATTTCATAGATTTATGATAATTGACGTTAGCCAAATATTTCGTGTGAAATTGTATGAAAATCGAGCGAAATTTTTCAACTTCTCTGTACGCAAACATCATGGATCAAATTTTAGTTTCTCTTCAGTCTGTTATATGTTCAAGACAGGTTCGCTTTCTCAATTTTTATAGAATATCCATATAACATCCCTAATAAGACAAAATAACCGTTCAGGAATTTTCGGGAAAATGTTGTAAAAATTTGAATCGTTTATAAAAACGAAACGAAAATTCAAACTCACAAAATCTGATGAATCATCGTCATATATCTCCCAAAATTGTCTTCTTTGAATTGAACACATCGTTTGAAGAATGTGCTGCAAGATTTTGGGTCTGAGTATTTTTGTTACTTCATCATTAATTCGTTTCAATGAACGATTCAAACTTCAGCAATATTCGGAAAATCCTTTCGAATTGTCTGAGATCTCGAAAACGCTTGAAGGGTTCATAAAATTATATAGAAATCACTAAAACTTGATACATTTTTTACGGAAAAGAACCGATTCTGTCAAGATTGTCCTTCACGTTCTAGGTATCACGAACAGCCCTGGTCTTCCCTGCATAAAGTGTTTCTAAACAACAACCTTATCTCCTAAATCGACATATTGAACTACATTAGAACTCCATTAAGAACTCCTCGAAGCGTTTTCACGACATAAACAATTAAACATGAATGAATACCTTTTCATGTGAGTCAATCGAGCAAATCAGCGCTGCATATTTACCATACGCAAAACCCTACCTAAAATTTCAGGCAAATCTGGATAAAAATCAGCAAATCTTTTATCAAAAACCGAGCAAAAGCCAGGTAAGGACTTGTCCGGCTCTACCCGGATTTGTCTGGCATTTTGCGCAGGAACCGCATACAACGCCCACGTAAATCCCAAGCATGGGCCATGCAATTCAAAATTGATTGGTTCAATACAAATACGTTATCATTGAACCTAATGAAAATCTAATAAGAACGGATAATCATCAATTTACGATCAAACAAAATTGAATTCTATGATTGAGAAACAAATTCATTCGAGATCAATTAACATTTCCTGGCCGAGAATAGGCTAGTAAACAATACAGTACTGAAGAGACTTCGCATGAGCGGAGAACATTTTTCTCTCAGTATATGATTCTTCATATCAGTTCTGTCATCATTCAATGCTATTCCAATTTCTATTCACAGTTCCTGACATTCAAGGACAAAACGATTTCATTTCTCTAGTTCACTAGTAGTTCTTGAACATGTTTATAACTCACAACGATTATTCAATGACCTCAATTAACATTCAGCTCAGGAAGGATATTTTTTTGTGCAAAAGTACGTTATGCGAAGATATTAATGACTGTTATGGATAATATGAGATCAAGACTAGATTTTTAATGGCTTACATAATCGTTCGTTTGACGCATTCTTTCTCTGAGTAAGTAATTAGATCGTTCTACGAAGAATATAAATAACAAGAGAAACATTTATATTTCAGTAAGTATATTTATGTTTTTCTTCACGGAAGGTACACGTCAAAAACTGGATCCGTTTGAATTTGTTGATTGACTGTATTCCAGCGGCGATTCTCCTTCCAGATTTGAATACCAAACATGATTTGGGATTCAAGATGAAACCCGGATAAGGAACTGGATGACACCTGAATACATCATCATCCGGAACATAGTTTCGAGAATTTTCTCGGATGAAACCTGCATAATTCCAGATGGAATACCAATCATCAGTTATATACTAATTTTATGCTCGAATTCCCGCATGATCCTCAGACGAAACTGAATACATGACGATTCTTTGTGTCCAGCAGTTTCCATTGATTTGCGAAATTAGCTGTGAGATGGACAGCCATTTTCATAGCTCCTTCGATTGAATTAGCTTCATCAGCTAAATTTCAGTTAATACCACTAAGAAATTAGCTGTCCTTTGGTTGATAAAATATGAAACTGATGCAGCTAAAAATTTCTCCACCTTTCTGGTGTAAAATATGGTAAATGCGATACTGTTCCACTCAACATTACTTGACAAAAACAATTCAATACACACTGGGTTGTCTTGGAAGAATTCTTCCCTCGGCGTGTATTTTATCAAAGTTATGGAAAGATTTTATGAATTTCTCCGTGAACTCCCAGCATTCGATAACCCTGAGTGAATCCGGAATAGTATTATGTCATTCCTCATCAAGGAATTATCTATGGATCATGATTTAGATTTATGGAAAGTCCAAAAAATGGTCCGCATTAAATAACTGTACGTGCATCAAGAACATTAGATAATTATGATTACATTTACAAAATATTTCAAATGACCTTCTCTCTCGATCAGAGAATGTTTCATTGAATCAAACAGATCACATTGAACTTTAGAAGAGAATTTGAAAAAGAACCAATTGTTTTATTGTTCTTATTGATATGACACTACTCATTATAGAATAAGCATGAATCCCGTACAGCACAACCACCGATCCTCCACCTAGGACTTCGGTGAACTGGAGGTGGAGAATTGGTGGAAAAATGGGAGCCGTGGAAATAAGGGAGAAATAAGAGAGAGTCTCCGTTGAGGCAACGGAGAGACGACGGAGAAATGTCCACCCCTTGTATTTTCAGTGAAATTTAAATCCGTGAATTCATACATTCAGATTTGGTTACGTAAATGCACCAATAAGAATTATATTGAAAATACAGGGGGTGGACATTTCTCCGTCGCCTCTCCGTTGCCTCAACGAAGACTCTCCCTTATCTCTCCCTTATTTCCACGGCTCCCATTTCTCCGCCAATTCTCCACCTCCAGTCCACCAAAGTCCTAGGTGGAGGATCGGTGGTTGTGCTGTACGGGATTACACGGAGAAAAATTTGATTGTGAAAATTACTATTTTTTGTCGTAAACTAGTATTATTGGAAAATATTGACATTAATTTGTAACCTAAGTGTATTATTTTATACGCACGTAGTAAATAATCGTCAGCTATGATGGTAAAAATGAAGATTCAGCGTGAGAAAATAGATTTCAGTAATAACAACTATAAACAAACGAAATAAATACCTTTTCTAATGAAAATTATCACCCCTTGACAATGATAGATTTTGTTTGAACAACTATTCTGAATTTTGAAAGCCACGAATCACATTTATTATACTACCAATGACGGGTCGGTATAATACAAGCGCCGATGGTAATATTTTCCAACAGCGCTCGAGATTTTCTCACAATTATCGCACACAACAAGTTGTCCAGTTTAGGTTCCCTCGTTTGGTCTCTCAATGAAACTTCAAAACAGCGAATTCATAAGTGCGAGCGTAGCAAAGCGGCTTCAATTGTAAGGTTTATAGGTAGATATAAGTACATTATTCTTAAGTTCAAATCCCCTCCGCGTAATTAGGATTTTTCATTATAAACTGTACTCAAGAATGTATTCAAAATAACATGATTGCAATCGACAAATATGGTGGTAATAACTCGAAGGTTGGACAATATGAACTAACAAATATGCCTGGAAATATGTTTTTGCGGGTAAATTTTTGTTTCCATTTAAGTGAATGATATTACCATCATTGATGGTGAAAATTATTGCCTTTGCTTCGATTTTTAGAGCTCTTGCTTGTGTGAATCTTGAAATAAAGTGTAAAGAAACATTACGATCGCTGATGGTAAAAAGTATTAGCACTGCCTGGAATCATCAATATTACCTTTGTTAGTTTTCCTGAAGGAATTTTGAAATTTTTGACAAAGTAAAGTTTACCATGGCGATCATTTTATTTCCAAGCTATTCCTAATAGTTTCAGTTGACCAATTTTGATGATAATATTACCTACGTATTTTACCACTTTATTCAACCATCAAATTTCTCTCCGCGTTTTTAATCCAACATATTCTGGAATAATATCAAATTTGAGAAAAGGAAAAAAGGAACGCTAAAAAACATATCGAACGAATCTTTTTGAGATGATTGCAAACAGTAGTTTTTCCTCGTAATCGTATATACATGGAGTATAAGTAAATATCTATGAACCCTACAAGTTTGTGGGTATTGAAGATTTATGAGATGCTTTCGACTTCCGAAGTTAAAACATGCCTGTCATCGGATCATAAAGCTCTTCTTCTTCTTCTACCAAGTAAATTCACCAAGCGAGCACACCATATGGCAGAACACGATGATCGTCCCGAAGGAAGCATAATGTATTCTCAAGCACGACCACGAGGAAAATTTACGTTATTTCTCTGGCTATTTAAAGATGCTATGTACATCTGAGGAACGAGTATATATATATATATGTAACTCAGTGATTCCGTTGAAGTGCGTTGTCTTTTTAATTTTGAATCACATCGATCATGAAAGGACGTGATTTATCTCACCCGAATGGAGAGTAAAGTGCTTCCGTAATTCATTCCAGTTTGACCTTTAAATATTTTGGAATCATAGAGTTTTTATGGATGATATTTCATTCTTGGAAATTTTTTATTTTTCATCAGTATTTTGTATTCAACATAAAATCGTTTGAATGGGATAAAAATTTCGTCTGTTCTTATTTTTTTCATCCTTCCTTTTAAGATGGTATTTGGTTATCCAAACCCTGCATTGGCTATCTTGTACTTTTCTCCGAATAGTGCAGTCTATGAGGAAACTCAAAAACCTAAATTCTGGTGCGGATTGAAAATGTGGAGTATAAAATGAGGAAAGTTGGAAGAATGTTTTATTTTATTTGCTTCCCAACCCTGGTTGGAAGAATCCATAGAATCTGACGAAATTAAATTTAATAGGATTTGGTCAGAACATTGTGCAAGATTTGATGAGATTTGGCGAGAATCAATAGGTTTGTTCAACCAGGAAAGTTTGATGACCTTGGACACGGAAAAAAGAAAACCGCAATGGTTGCTATGAATCACAAAAATATATTGAAACTCAAATTCATTCTGTGCAGTATTTAATTGTGTTTCTCTGTGATCACGCTAATCTTCATGATCCAAGTGCCCTGTTTGAAGAATCAATTTTCAATGGGTTTGAATCGGTTTTCTGCATCGGAATCAATGAGAATCAATCGATTCAATGAAGTTCTTTAAACAGGGTGTGCTTTCATTTGTTTTTCAATTGATCTTTGTCATTCACAGTAACCAGTACTGTTTGCTTTTTTCCGTCGACTTTTGTCATACTTTCAACAAAGATGTAGATAGTTCAAGTGAAAATATTGAGTTGATTAACAATGCACAATAATTCGTTGAAAATCGTTTGAAGTATTGAAAAATAACTGAGAGCATAGTATTCAAACGAATATGGCACAAAGTATAAAGTTAATAATTTTGTATATCTTTATGTTTTACGGCCACATCATACAAACGGATTGGATAGAATTGAAATTCGTTCGAATCACTTCACCTGTCTACATATCGTTATCGTGTATTTCAACATTACAGAAAAATTCAATTCCGCCATAGGTGCAAAAATTTTTCACACTTTATTTATGGACTGTCGTATGTCGTATCATACATACAAAGATCGTATAGATTTATTGAGGTATTCGGATTCATTCGCGATTAAAATATTCAGTCAATATTGAAAGAACTTCCTATTGAATCTAAAAAGATCAAGACAAACAACTGTGATCGTTGATCAGCATTATAATTCAATCCGTGAACTAAATCATCTATGGTGCTTTTATATTTACATACACAGAAAAAAAAACTATCTTGTATCAAGACAATATTGTTTTCGTTATATATGAAACACGGATTGTCTCAGTTCAATGCAATTTGCTTTGAAACAAGAATTTTGTTTTTTCCTGTCTTTGATTCAAAGCAAATTGCATTGAACTGAGACAATCCGTGTTTCATATATAACGAAAACAATATTTTCTTGATACAGGATAGTTTTTTTTCTGTGTACCTCGTTTTATATAATTATTGTTCAAATTCGCATCGAATTGTGCTAATAGTTATATCAAACTATTTTAAATGAATACAAATGATTCTTTGTATTGAATTGTCAAGATGATTGATGATAATAATATAAGGTTTTGACATTATCATGAATTTACGTACAATTCAATGTCTCGAGAGCCTGTTCAATGTCGGTGCTAAAAATATCAGGCAAAACTTGATCAAAGTTTTCAGATTTTTTGATAGAAACCTGATGAGTTCTTTTTCTGAAAATGACACCATCCGAGGCTCGATCTCTAGAACACCTCAAGTTGGTTTGAAGAGTTTCATTTCTAAAAAGGCTATTCTCTCTCAGTGACTTCCCACATAACAATTCATGTCTTGCGATGTCTTTTCGATAAGTTTAAGATGTCTTGTGCAACACATTTAGATGTCTTTCAGATGTCTCAAACTCTTCTTTGGTCTGAAAGATATCTAAAAGACCCAAGAAGAGTTTTAGACATCCAGAAGACATCTGAATGTGTTGCGCAAGACATCCTCAACTTATCGAAAAGACATCGCAAGACATGAATTGTTATGTGGGAAGTCACTGTGAGAGAATAGCCTTCTTAGAAATGAAACTCTTCAAACCAACTGGAGGTGTTCTAGAGATAGAGCCTCGAATGGTGTCATTTTCAGAAAAAGAACTCATCAGGTTTCTATCACAAAATCTGAAAACTTTGATCAAGTTTTGCCTGATATTTTTAGCACAGACATTGAACAGGCTCTCGAGACATTGAATTGTCCCTCCAAGCGTCCGTTGTCAGATGTCAAAGGTGAACTGGCTGGAGGAACAGCACAATTTAAACAAAAAAGATTGAGACGCTTTTACAGGTTGGTTGAAAAGTTTCTGCGCTCGAAATGAAAGAATACTGTTTTTGTTACGAAATATATTTTTTTATTCAATATAATCTCCTAGAAGCTCAATACACTTGTTCCAATGATCTTCCAATAATTTTATCCCATCCTTATAATGGTTTTCCGGAAGCTCTGCAAAATAACTGTCTACGGCTGCTATGGCCTCTTCATTCGACGAAAAATGCTTCCCACGAAGGAATTGTTTGAGATTTCTGAAGAGATAGTAGTCGCTAGGAGCCAAATCTGGCGAATACGGTGGATGTTCAAGCAATTCGTACTTGAGTTCTTTGAATTTAGCCATCGTCAAAACACTTTTGTGAGCAGGTGCATTATCTTGATGAAAAATGATTTTTTTCTTCTTTGAACCAGGTCTTTTCTCACGAATTTTTTCATCCAGCTGATCCAAAAGGCTGCAGTAATATTCGGAGTTGATTGTTTTACCTTTCTGAAGATAATCAATGAACAAAATTCCTTTTGCATCCCAAAAAACTGATGCCATAACCTTCTTTGCTGATCGTTGTGACTTCACCTGCTTTGGAGCTGAACAACCAGCTTCAGTCCACTGTAAACGTTCTTGTTTCAATTGAGGATCATGGTGGTAGATCCAAGTCTCATCCATAGTTATAAAACGACGCAAGAAGTCGGTTTTATTCTGCTTAAAACGCTCCAAATTACGCTGAGAAATTTGTTTTCGATCCAGTTTTTGTTGAATTGTTAACGTGTGCGGCACTAACTTTCCAAACAATTTTCTCATACGTAATTCTTCATGTAAAATATGGAGTACTCGTTCGTCTGAGATGCCTATGGCATTAGCAATTTCACGCTTAGTCAAACTTGGATCTTCACTAACCATATTATGTACATGCTCAATGATTTCTGCTGTGGTTGCAGTTTTTGGTCGTCCTTCGCGTGGATCGTCTTCAAGGCTAGTACGACCACGTTTAAATTCACCAGCCCAAAATTCAACGGTGCGTTTTGAAGGTGAGGACTCCTTATACACTTCTAACAATTGTTCATAAATTTCCTTTGCTTTTAAACCCTTCAAAACAAAGAATCTAATGACTGCACGATATTCAATTTTTTCTATATGAAGAAAAATTAATGACACGTCAACTTCAAATGGCTTGTAAACAAAGAATGAATTGACAGAATGATTTGTAACTTTGCATGTGTTCTCAGGACAGATATACCAACTTGAGAAAAAAAAAGTTTTGAGCTAGCAGTGCTATCTCTTGGTGAGCGCAGGAACTTTTCAACCAACCTGTATTTGTTCCTTCCCTGTACCTGGAAAACACTAAAATGGAATCATGAAGAGGTGCCCTGATGGTAATGATGGCCAACATTTAATATTATTGATATTTTTCATCAAATTCCGACAAAGTTTCACTCGATATTTTACAAAATTCAATATAAACTCGATAAACTTCCATGGTCCTGAAGTTTAAATCATTTATAGAAACGAAATGAAAATTATCTCCTCGAATGAACTCCTTGGAACTGGAAACATCGTTTAAAGAATGTATCGTAAGATTTTGGGTCTTTAACACCTGCCCAGGTGGAAATATTCTATTGAATCCTATTACGAATGGTGACATTGGTGACATTTCTGATTGAATATCATTGAATTTTATTGAAACCTATTAATTTTCTCATTTGTCAATAAGATTTTATGGATTATTTGTGACAGGGTGAGTATTTCGAAAACATTAAACTTTCTAAAAAAAATATCGGTAGCGTCAAATATTGCCCATCACTACCCGCTGGACCTCCGTTTTTACTGCAAACAATGTTTATAATTTTGAGAAACACTTCATTTTTCCCTGAAATATGCACTGAAAAAAAAATTTATTCCAGTGAAATAAATATTTATTTGTCCTGTACCAAAGAAATATTTATTGGAATTAACAAAATATTCTTTGGAACCAAAATAATTCATTGGAATCAAATAAACGATTAAAACCATCTATTTAATTCAAATAAATTATTTTGGTTCCAAAGGATATTTTGTTAATTCTAATAAATATTTCTTTGGTACAGGACAAATAAATATATATTTGACTGGGATAAATTTTTTTTTCAGTGTGGTGATTACATTATTACACGAAGAGGGATGAATTGAAAATCGCCATTTCTGTTCTTATTTTTCCTAACTCACTCAATCCTTTCTAATGAATCAGCTTGAAACTTATGTGGAATCATTATCACCTGAGTTCTCAACTGTGGTGAAAACTCAATCACGATCGCATGATTACAACAGAAAGTATTCATCTTCAAAAATTGATATATAATTTAGATATAATTCGATACAATTTATATGCAAGTGATATATGAATATATATAAATGAAATATAAGTTTGAAAATTTGCTCACTCGGGCAATTATTCTTCGAGTTAGAAGGAGCATTTTGATTGAAGAAATTTTAATTTTGAAGTATTTTCAGATATCAATAGAAATTAGATATTTTTTGTATATAAAATATCAATATTTCGAACATTGCCTATCCCTGTATGGTAAAATGGCCCATGTATTTGATCGAACAAAAGTAATTTCCATTGTTTTCTATACGCTTTCAATACAGCGAGTTACATCCATGTATATGACATGTAATATTTATTTTTGATCACCGATAATCACATGTCATTTGACTCATACATATATGATTTATGCTTACCCAAGCTCGTCAAATTACATAAGATTTCAGTATATAAATTGAGGTTTCTTCCTAGTGCCTTGAAACGGAGTTTGAATAATTCTGTTCTTCAAAACTTTCCTCAATGAATTTCACGATGATAATATCGCTATTTTTATTATACCAAAAATGAGAAAACTATACATGTATAAAAGTGAATTGAAGAAGTACCTGTCAATAAAACATAGCATATAAAACTTGTTCAAAAGTGGCGCATGAGACATCTTCAAAAGATTTCTAGATTTTATAGGTTTATCGAGTCCCCGCTGAAAGACTCGATCCTTCTTTCATGTTCAAAATATGTCATTTGTACAAATTTTGATGAAATATCAATTGAATTATAGCACCATTCTAGCTAGAATTTAGCCCAGCTAGTTCATATATGAACTATGTACAATCATATGAGCATTGCACGAATATCCACGCAGGGATATATTTTCTCATTCATCGTGCTGTTTCTTCATCCTGAGAACGTGTTAGATTATGTAAACGATTCAACGAGTTTTGTTGAGCCATCGATATTAGTACGCATGCAACGATTATTTACTGCTCTAAATGTTGGTACAGTTCGATTGATAGCAAGCTATCTTGCCGAGTAATATATTCTTCCAATATTCTCGGTATTTAAATGAACGAATATCGAAATATATCATCCGTATCAAAGAATGATAATTCTTCGAGAAATAAAAACAATTTTTGATAATCTTCACAAACCCTGATACGTGCTTTTTTCAAGATTGATTGAACTTATCTAATCGAGGAATGAAAAAAAAGCAAGGAGTAAAATTTTGTTCTTCGTATAAGATCGAGAGTATAATTACAGAGTGGGGGATTCTTATATGGGAACATTTGATCTACTCCGAATGAGGTAGTGACGTGGTAGCAGCCAATTCAAAGCATCTCTCCGCACAGTGTTTGTTGAGCGATCGGAGGAATGCTGTACAGAGAGATATTTTGAACGAGTGCACGCATTTTCTCGTAATTTGTATGAACAAAAGTGGCTAATGCCTTGAAACTCGTATCCCGTTGAGAGATGAGCGTATAGTCGGTCGATACGAGACTTTCGAGCACTATGGGATGATAAGATGAATTTTCACGCAATAAAAATGAAATAGCTGTGGCAGCTACTCATTTTTTCAGCACCCTTTTTTCACTGCTATAGCCAAAATAACTCTATCTGTCACAGACTGGCGCTGATCCTCAATAAATTATGGGACTTTTCAACACATCTGTTCTCTGCGTATAGCTGTAATTGCACAGGTTTTGCGATTGATATTTGGATAGTCAAATAATTTAGCTGTTGAATTTTTGCTGTGGCAGCTGCATTTCTTCAAAATACCTCTCATAGCTAACTCCTAGCTTTCCAAATAATAATAGAAAAGAATACTCGGAAAGGGCTATGTTTTAACAATTGAGGAATGATTTCAAAACTTCCTCTCATGTAAGGAGAATGATGTTCATAGCATATCAAACTCGTTCTCATCGCTGTATCCAAAGAATGTTCCCAAAATGTTCATAGGGAGCATATTTACGAATCTATAAGTTTTCAACTATACTTTCCCCCTCGGTGATTCATAAATATTTTTCACAGTGTACGTGAGTGAACAGAGATATGAAATAAAATTATCTCTCAATGAAGCAAACGAATTCAATTGAACGGATTGTATCAATCCCATTTAGTTTTCAGAACTCAATGTATAAACGTAGATTTTAGTACTGATCGCATAAGGTTATCACATTCGAGCGTGCATACACGTTGTGAGCGATGAACGCTGATTTGAGCATGTTGCAATCGTATTTCATCATCCATCAATTGACACGTCTTTTGAAACGAGTGATATCGGAATAAACCATCACTCAATTTTTTGTATAATAAAATTTATCGTTACATCCTCCAAATGTATATTCAAAAATGACAGTCAAAAATATTTTCTGATAATATGTTCATTTTAGTATAATGTAATAATCAATATTTCAATGAATTCAAAGTTACTTGATGCACCTGTTCATTTTTTAAAGAATTATACGACATTGAATATCTATCAATTTCTTATTTAGATGTATTGCTTAATTATGCTCCGTTTTTCGTATAGAACAGATATCAACTTGTCAATCGCAAAACACAAACCTTCGGCAATGTTTTGGGATATCGGTTGAAAAATCCTGTTCTCTTGAAAGAAAAAACAGCGTATTATGTTGCACAGGTTGATATTACTCACCGTCTCAGAGAAGAATGCTGAAAAACAGTTCGTTATAAACATTGCGGTAATTTAGCGATCGATAAATATGAATGTGATATTTTATGATCATCAAGTCACATTTGCGATGAGTCATTTTCAAACGTTCGGCCAATTCAACTTCCATCATATCTTAGGCTCGTAACTATGCTAGGATCGTGTGGTTTTATTCCCATTACCATCATCATGCGATATGAAAAGACGTATTTTGTTCACTGACAACGTTTTACCATCGAGGTTTGTCAGCTTAATTCATTTTTGTTTTCAACGACTAAGGAGACACGTAAGAAGAGGAAATAACTGCATCATTATCCTTAGATCTGACGATATTCAAGTTATGTTGAAAAAACACTGTGATATTCTTAACTAGATTATAAGAACAAGTTCCACGTTCATTGAGATAATTTTCCGATGAAATAGTAATGAGACGAAACATGCAAAAAAGAATTCATAATAGAAAAAACTGTTTTAATGTATTATACAGTGAGATGCAAAACAATATTCTCAAGGAAAAATAATTAGTTTGAATGAGGTTTCACTCCAAGCGATTATTGAATGCTCCCTAGCGGACGGAAAATATCGGGTACAATTTTGGTTGAAAATCTCGGTTTTGGTAACTTGTTGGTCGCTCGAGACATTTTTTCCAACAAAAATTGACCGAAATTCAACCAATCTCTATTTGGTAATTTTTCAGGTGTTTTGTGGTGATGTTCTGGGTTTTTTCCCTCAAAGCTTGGCAGATTTATTGTAAGCAACCGTTAGTTTTCGGTCAAAAATAGATCATTATATGGTAAAAACCATCTGGGTAACCATTTTCTGACCAAATTTTTACCAAGTTTTTGGTAAACCAAAAAAATTGGTCATTTTGAAATCTCTAGGGTTGTTAGATCTGATAAATGGAATAATTTTATTCTGTTTGAATATTCGCAGGGAAAAAAATATGTTGTTGATATTGGGATAGCCAAAAAACAGCTGTGATAACTATTTTTTAGCTGTATTTACAAAAGGTTTTTCTGTAGTAGCTCAAATTTGGCTGTTGCAGCAATATTGTCAGCTATCCAAATATCAAATACACAAAGTAGCTACTAACAACTTATTCCTTGGTAGCTGTGTTGATCGAATTCAACAAATGGAGCGTCTTGAATTAGTCGCAAGATGCTACCCAAGACGTCGTTTAGGAATTCAAAAGATACCCATATGGAAATTATTGGGGATGGAAAAGCGATTTAGTATTACCGGTGGGGACTTATTCGGCCGACCTTGGCGAAAACAATTATGCTGTTACTCAACCACAAGGACAACAATAATCAGCTATTATTTGGATAGCTAAAAATTAGCTACAAGAGCTACTCAGCGGTAGCAGCCAGAAATGTGGCAGCCACAACAAAAATTCAACAGCTAAATTATTTGGCTATCCAAATATCAACCACCAATTCTGTGCGGTTACAGCTACACTGAGGAAAAAATTTGCTTAATTATATGAACATATTCTCTTGTGCTAAGAATAGTATATTTATTTTTCTTATTTGAAGAAGATGTGTACATTCGTGTAAGAAAATTTTCTTCGCATTAAGCTGTTAAGCATTACAACAACAGTTTGAAGCAATTTGCAGGCACGTTGCGTCGCCAAATGCGCAACAATATGCTGTAAATCTAGGATTTGAGCTTGAGTTGTTATCGTGTTGCTGGGAAGTTGCTTGGTTTCATGAAACTCTCAATCACATGCACAGCAACTTTTGTTGTATGGAACGTCTTCAAACAACACCTAATTTGCTTATCATGTTTTTAGTTATGCCAACAAACAGTTTTTATTGGGCATGTAATGAAAAAATGTTTCCGCTTTTCATTTGTGTCTCCTTTGCATATTATGTGTAGAATTGACATAAGCGTATCGAAATATTAGTTCCATTCTCGGGGTATCATTTCATTAATATTCCATGAGACATTAATTCTATGTAGACGTTTTGTTTATATTTGAATAAAATTATGCATTGATGTAAGAAAAAAAGGAGATGATGACGTTTTGTATAAAGTAATAATGCTTTCAAGCTGATTGAAAAATTTTGGAAATCATTGGAACGAATTGGTAGCAATAAAAGTTTGCCGCTCTCGATATTCGGTGCCAAATTTTTATTCAAAAAACATCTAAAACTCTCCATTCGTCCCAATCATATGTGAAAGATGTCGGAAAGATGTCTTGAGATCCCCAAAAAAGTACCGATGCCTTAACAATTTTGTTTAGAATTATCACAATATGTTATTCAAAAACCTTTTGTTGTGTTATGCAACACTCACAGAACGATTAGTTAATTGACGAAAACAAAGTCTATTAATGAACTCAATATGGCCAATGACATTGTTGACAAATGTAAATAATTTCAACGCTGTAACAAAAATTTCAGTTAACCTGATCACAGGGGGTGAGAATCGGGCATTTTCGGTAAACTTACCGAAAAATTGACACATCCCGAGCGTGTATCACCTATAATAACAATGGGCCCCAGGCTGGGTCCATCCTCTTTAATCCAGTATTGGGGAATGAGAATGGGGTCCATGTTGGCTCAATTTTGGCCCTGTTGCACTTTCTCATACAATTATGGTTGGTAGAAAATGGGAATAATGAATCTTAGTGCGGGCACATTTGAACTTGGCTCCAATTTGGACCAGTGTTAGGCCAAGAGTGGGGTGAATTTATACCTCGAGCATGTGCATAAAATCCTCAGCGTGCATGAATTTTGGTCCCACTTGGAGCCAAAGTGGGGCTGAAATTCTTGCCCGCTGGGGTAGAATTCAAAGTAATTTTCCAATTTCAAAAAAAAAAGGAAGGGACAGTATTGATTGCCTAGTCTGGGTTCATGGTGTTACCAATCCTCGGGCAAAGCAATACAGCTAAGCTGGGAACGATGTTATCATCTCAGGGTTAACCCCATTTGTATGCCCAGCTTGGCCCCACGTTGGGCAGCATGGGCACCCACCCTGAGCGTAGATTGGGCCCACCGTTGATACACACTTGGGATATCTAATTACTCTACACCTCAAAGTACACTGAAAAAAAAGGCTGGTAACAGTTATCAAATATATTCTTGAATATGAACAATAAAAAATTCGATAAAATCAATCAAATATTCAATGATCTCCATGGAATAATTGATGACAGTTATTAAATATTTTATGAATATTATTGATATTTGATCAATGTTATCGGAAATTTGATTGATCATATTTGAGAATATATTCGATAAATCTTACCAATCCTTTCTTTCGGTGTATAATAACCAAAATCCCGATGACTTTTCCGAGTTTTCCTTCGAGTTGATTGATATCTGAACTATCGAAGAATTTGTCGATAGATTTACCGATTTTTCCACAGTGAATGGGACAATCAAAACAAACTCGTCAAAATAATCTGCCTCCCGATTATATAATTATCGGAATGAAATATTTTTGTTGGACAGGTATAGTTATTCAGTCGGCCCGTATCAATCAATATAACATACCTCGAACTATCAAAACACTCCTCTGAATCAAATAATTCTTTCAAGGCGCACTTGAAATATTATCTTAGCCATAAATGTTTGAATTATACGATCGTTCTTATGACCTAATGCGTTTTTATCAGTATGTTTCCAATAATATCAGCAATTTTGATAATATTTCATACGCGAAATGAAATACCATCGATGATAAAGCATGGTAGTGAGCAATATTTTGTAATTTCACAAACATCAAATGATACCTTCATTTCAAGAAGACACTGAGAAAAAGTTTTTTCTTATGACTACTAAAACATTTTTTTAGCTACGCTAAATAAATAATCTTACCGAATTCCGTTTGAGTCTCTCAACTACAATTGATTTCATGTTGCTGAAGTTTGAATCGTTTATTAAAACGAATTAATAATCGAATAACGAAATACCCAGACCCAAAATCTTGCAGCACATTCTTTAAACGATGTTTTCAATTCAAAGAAGACAATTTTGGGAGATACATTATTTTCCGAGTTTGAATTTTCGTTTCGTTTTTATAAACGATTCAAACTTCTACAACATTTAATTTTGTACAATCTTTTTAGTTGGCGTAACCAAATTTTCGTTTAAGTCACTAAATTTTTAGTTACGCCAGCAATAAACTGTGGGTGGGCGAATATCAACCCAAGTGTGTATTGACGGCGGGCCCCATCTATGCCCAGGGTGGGTGTCCATGCTACCCAACGTGGGACCAACCCTGGGATGATAACATCGTTCCCAGCTTGGCCGTATTGCTTTGCCCGAGAATTGGTGACACCACGGGCCCAGCATGAACCCAGACTAGGCAATCAATACTGCCCCTTCTTTTTTTTTTTGAAATTGGAAAATCCCTAGCATGTATATACCATGGGGACCACCCCGGGCCAGCATTGGCCCCATCCTGCCAATATGGGTCCAAGACTGGGCCAGAGTGGGACCAAAATTCTTACACGCTGAGGATTGTACACACATGCTCGGGATATAAATTCACCTCAATCTTGGCCTAACGCTGGTCCAAATTGGGGCCAAGTTCAAATGGGCCCGCACTAAGATTCATTATCTCCATTTTTTTTCAACTGTAATTGTATGGGAAAGCACAACAGCGCCAAGGTTGAGCCAACATGGGCCCCATCGTCATTCCCCAATACTGGGTTAAAGAGGATGGACCCAGCCTGGGGCCCATTGTCATTATAGACAATACACGCTTGGGTATATACGCCCAATTATGCCGAAAAGTACAGCAAAACTAGGCCTAAAACTACGCCTAAGCACGCGGTTTCGAACACGTCTGTAGAAAGGTGTGAAAAACCTACGGTCATTCATGTTGAACTGAACTACGTATTTTCAAGCCACTCCAGTAGAAATGTTGGATAGATTCAGATAAAAAGTTGCAAATGGATATAAAAATAGGACCGAACCGGATAGAAATGCAATACAATTTTATTCTACACTGAGAGAAAAGGAAGCGTGAAAATGATGATTTTTATTAACAGGTTGAAGACATCGCGGATCATAGAAGATAATCGCTCAACATTAGTTCGATAAATTACTATTCGAAGAAACAAAATGACTATCTAAATAGTAATTTATTGAACCAATGTGGAGCGATTATCTTCTATGATCCGCGATGTCTTCAATCTGTTAATAAAGATTGTAATTTTCACGCTTCTTTTCTCTCAGTGTATCTTTGTATCATTTCTACTAGGACAAATCACATATACTTACGCCAAATGATGTGTAAAAAGTGCGGCAAAATTACTTCTATACTACTCATAAGTACACGGTCTCAAATATTTTCGTACAAGAAATTTGGAAATCCATGGCGATGGATCCGATATCCCGTCGGTTGAGTTACAAATTTCGATATATTCCGCTTGGGTAATTGAACCTGAACAGTGTGGCATGAGAAGACCTAATGATATGTAGAATGGCAAGAAAGCCTGATATTTGTACGCCGAAGTACGATTTATTTCGCTAAGTTGTCGAAAGCTACCTATGAACATTCATAGCATCTCATAAAACTCCATAGTATTCGACTTACTTCCACGGTAAAGTACGCCATTTCACGGCCAATGATACAACCCAGCCACTTTCGCTAAAAAAGTTGTAGCAAATACGTACTTTTATGAATAACTACGCTGAAATGGAATGTTGACATGTCACAATCCGTAGAAATTATTGACTTTTATACGATTCTCCGTGATAAGATAATTATTATTTTGGTTTTTACGTTGAACTACGTATTTCTACTCCTCTGCTGTAATTTCGCGTAGTTTTAGCATAAAACTACGTAATTCTATTCACGCCTAATTATGTCATTCTATGCCAAATAGCGTGGTCTAAATTGGCGTAATTTTTCGTACCTTTTTTGGCATAGTTTAGCGTAGAAATATTTTCACAAGGGTGGTGAAAACCGAAATTCAAGGAAAACGGAAAAATGTTCTCAATTGCGCTTGAATGACAATGCAATATTTTTTTTAAATATTCTTCGACAAAACACTCCCTATTCATCAAGAATTTCAAGTTGACTATTGTTATAACTCAATGGAATTGGAGGAGCTGTGAATGATACCCAGAACGTGAATGATACGATTCGGTACACATCGGCGAACGTAATTGATATGAAAAAGAAAAGCTCATTTGCACGCCTAAATCAAGCATAAACGTAACTATCATCGATTCGATGTGCAAGTTGAGACATCCGTATGATGTAAAAATAAACCAAATAAATCCTCCAGGTTTCCTCCATCAAACTTGTAAAGATTCCCATGTACTAAAAATATGCAGGATTAGATATTTTCGCATAAGATAAAAAGAGATAAGAATGACCGAATCGCAATTTTGCCAATAGTGCCATGAAGTGTTGCAGGAATTGGAAACGAATGTACAGTAATTCATTTCGCGCTTACAATCGCATTGAGAAGACTCTTTAGTTGCAGTAACCAATAACAACATGAAACAGAGGATTAAAGCTACACTGTGGACAAATTTTATATTTTTCACATGTATGTAAAGTAATTAACACATACATGAATAGGAAATTTCCCCTAAATTTTGGGAAAAATCCTAAAAATTTACAGGAAAAATCCCATTAAAACAGCAATTTTTATATATATTTTTATGCACAAATTCCTATACGTTTTTTCACAGTGTATCTGAACTGAAATGTGGATTGTTCCAACAAAAATTGTCAGTTGAAGAAATTGTTATTTAGTTCAGACAAGTAAATTTTTCATTCAACAAAAATTGTATTCTCTTTTAATTTCATTAAAAAAATTGTTTTCCGTATTTTATTTAATTTTTATGAACAGTTTTCTAAGTGTGTTGAGCATTGTCAAGACAATTCCTCGAGCGAATTACACATCATATTTTCATAGGGTATTTTATTTATTCATACTCAAGGATTCTTCTTCTTCTTCTTCAATCTCCTATTACCTTCTCTCGGACGCTTGAAAAATATGATATGATCACTGATAAAGGGTTTCAACATATCAATATGAATATTTATTTTAAAGTATAGTATATTTTTTACGACCTCTGTGAATTGTTTATTGAGTAATTATACATTTATATAATACATTGATTGTATCCTCGCCTTTCAAGTCCTACCATAATCAAACTAAAATATCAAGCACCTGTACTGAGTTCTTTCATGTTTTTATTCAAATTATAAGCCCCAATCCCATCTTCAGGCTTCGTCAATGCTGACGACAGAATATAGTTGGGCGCAAAGCTGTCAGCCAAGCCTGGACAGTCTACGTAGAGGCAAAGGTGGTTGACAATGGTCTACACGGGGAAAACAGACGTTCTAAATATCACCACAATTTTTACTAAAGTAGCAGGATAAGTGAAAAAGTATAATTTTTACTGTACAGTGTAGTAAAAATTTATGCTCTATGATGTGAAATTGAATGATTTTTCAAATCATTGAGTATTAATTTCTACTACACTGTGTTGTAAAAATTAAATCGCGTCACTTATGCTGCTACTTTAGTCAAAAATATAACAATATTCAAAACTTTATTCCTCTTCGTGTAAATATTATATCAATACGGGTGATCAATAAATCCATAGTTGATCATAGGCTACGCCACGCTTGGCCCATCATTCAAACAATATTGGCTGGAGACAAAAAACTGATTTCACAAAAGGGTCTCTTATACTGGATCGCGGGATACTGCTCCAAGATATTTTATATAATTCATATCTAAATTCGATTTTATATACAATCGAATGAGATATTCCATAAAGAGATACTTTTTTTACTCACTATACCAGAAGAAGAACCGAATAACATTTGAAATTCGAACATGTAAACGAAATCGAAGCAATTCTAAATCATGTATTTTATTCGAATCCTATAGATATATTGATTTGGAGAATCCATAGAATCTAATTAATCAGTGAGAAATTGAATTACATTGATTGAAATTTAGTACAAATTATGTTCTTGTTCATCAATAAGATTCTATGAATTCCTTCAGCATTCATCAAATTCAAAATGATTAAAGATGAATCGAAAAAATTCATAAGAGATCTTTATTATTCTGCAGTAACATATTGAAAATACTCTAAACAGTAGTAATAATGAATGTTTTTCCTAATCACATTGAATTATCTATCAAATGATCTATCCATTAGAGATGGGCGATCATGAAAGTTTTTATGAACTTTCGTATAATCTCGATCGAAATTCGATACAAATTTGATAGAAAAAGAATCACTTCTGTCAAGATCGCCCATCACTGCTCTCCATCTTAGATCATAAAATTTGAGACATTATATTATCTAAACCTCATTTGTAAGCATAAAATAATAATATGTGAGTGTATGACTTACTCATGACTCAATTATTCGGAGTTTTATTCATGGCAGTCGTTCGCTTGCAATACGAGTGCAATCTCTCGATCATTATCAGATCAGATCATATCTCTCAAGAATAATATCCATCTGCACTGTCTCTTTCATGTAATCGTTCATTCAATTTGGATGTTGTCAAAATGTTGCTGATTTACGTGCCAAATCTCAATAAGGGATACAGCTCGAGTGAGTATATTAGACGGTGGATGGTGTCGAGATGAATCAGAGTTTCCGAGCGGATCGACAAAGAGTATTGTCGTTGAAACAAACTTACCATGATTATCCATAGAAGAATCTGTACTTTGGCCGTAGTGGTTATTTTTGCAACTACGATTCTGTCCACGGGTTCAGCCGAAGAATCGAGTAACTCGATTAATACAGTTGAAAATGTTGAATATCTTCGAAACAAACGCGGAGAGGAGGTGGCCCAAAGTGCACCTTTGGAGACTGTGGAAAACCCAATTGAAATTCCACAAAATACAGAGGCACTCCGCGACAAACGCGGAGAAGAAGCGATTGAGCACAAGGACACCAAGAATGTTCAAACCTTGCCAGAAGTAGAGTCTACGGATCAAGGATCTCAACCTGTTCTTCAACTCAGAGCTCTGGAAGAGGAAGCTTCTAACAACGGTGACATGAAAATCAATGACAAAATACAGCAAAGATCTGTCGAAGAATTGGCACTGGTAATTCAATATTGTTCTTCATATACATTTGGGAGTGATTTGAAACGGACTGTGAATTTTGTTTCTCATTGATAGTTACCAAGTCCGAATGTGTTGATACAATAATAAAATTTTGTTTATCCAGGCATACGATGTGTTAGTTAAAAAAGAAGTGGAGCGAGGTCTGGTACAAGCCATCGAATCATCGGCACAAGAATCCTTGGGAAAATTAGAGGAATTGGAAGAAGAACAGGTAATTACGAAAATTTTCAATTACAATTTGAAACTGTAATAATATCTTGAATGTTCAATTACTTTCAGAACAAAGATCTTACGCACGCACAGCACACTCGTCTACCGAAACGGTTTGCTTTTTCCGCCTTGAGAGATGAATCATCACCCGTAATGGTTTTTGCCTCTTCCGCATCATCCGCAGCATCCTCGGCAGCTTCAGCACTGTCTTCGGCAGCCGCAGCGGCATCCGCTGTAGCTACAGCTGAAAGTTTTCTCACTGTGATGCCATTGGAAGATCTCGATGCTGTTTCCTGCAAACACATAGCTTTGAATTTCGGACACTCCCACATAATTGGACCACTCATTCACGAGTTATTATGTGAAGCCAAAAAACTCTTCCAAGCTTTTTTGTGGGGACTGAACAACTTGGATCAAGAATTCTCAATTGGACCAGCAGTCAAAATAACGGATGCGCAAGGTCATCCCGTGACGAGTTTGTTGGACTGGCTTATGTGTCCTAGAACTCTTGTGAGATTCTTGAGCAATCCCACGGAGATAGGCAGATTCTTCGATATATTCCATAGGTCCATGCCATTCGATCACATGAGAGAAACTTCGTACAGAATGAGAAACGTTCTTCAACAATTCCCAACTGTGATGAGTTCTTCGTTCTCTTTCTCCGAAGTCTTCACTCAGGAAAATATAAACACCCTTCGAAATGGGTGGGGAAATAGAGCGGATCAGCTCAGACAAGTTCTGGGCCCTTATGCATCTTATTTCAACCCATCTTCCGTTGCCTCAGCATCTGCAGCAGCCACCGCGAGTTCTTCGACAGGAGGTTTAACTGAACCGGGATTCTTTGATTTATTCGGAAGATTCCTGGGATCGTGGGGGACACCAGGAGTATATGATCCACGATACAACACTTACGGAGGACCCCCTTTCATACCTGGATCTGTAAGTAGTTCTTCGTCCAGTGCTGCAGCTTCTTCAAGCGTTGCTTTATCCGATGATTTACCCGCGTCATCAATTCCATACATGCCTGTAAACGAACAGATCAGTTCATCTAGCGCAGCTGCTTCTTCTTTCTTGGAAACTCAAGTGGTGGAGAATCAACCTCAAACGTTGCTCAATTCGAGACCTTTATTAAATTTCATTCCATGTGGTTTGGGACAACTCAACAACTTATTTAGTTCTTTCCCTCAACAATCCTCTTACCCAGAATTAACTGGTGGGTTATTTAATCGTTTAGGTTCGACTGACGTGAGCTCCCCCATTTTTACCGGTGACGGCTTTTCACGCCTCTATGACAGATTGAGAGGATGGCGACCAAGTGAGTAACAATTCTATTTTTCATGTAGATTATCAACTTCATCTTTTTGACTGTTTCCTCACAATCGATTGCTCTATCAATGAGCTCAGGTTCTAGATTCTTAGGTGGAGAACCTGCATCTACAGCTTCCGCTGTTGCCACGAGTACCGTGACTGCTGGATCTGCCCTACCCAACGATGGCATCGGTATTTTTGGTGGTTTCTCACCCTTCTTAAATCGCCATCAATCCAAACTACGACGACTCTTCAATCCTAATTGTTAATATTTCATCTAAATCATTTATTTATTCAAATCAAAATCACCATGCCCAAAGTGAAAGGTTATCATTATTTATCGAATGTATGGTATATTTATGAGATATTTATTGATGTATATAATTGAAGAGGAATATACGCGAATAAATTGAATTACTTGTGAAATGAAGGATCCTTGTGCATTGATTCAATACCTTATGCCTTATACCTTATAGTCTATCAATGGAATTATACAATTAGCAGAAATACAAACGGATAATTATTTGTCTAAACATCAATCACCTAAAATAGAATTACTATCATAAAACAGTCAGTTCATCTATCTCCACGTTATAGTTGGTAATCCTTCGGAGAAATATCATTAGATAATTTCAATAAAAAATATGTTTTCCCTGTAAGAATAGTAGATTCCCTCATCAAATTCTCATTACAAAAAATCAATTAACAAAGATATATTTATTTTAAATTCTTCCCAAGTATCATCATAACATAATAAAAAATATTCTGTGACGAAATATTGCAAGATCGCATTATATGGAATGAATACAACGATGAAGAAAGCAATCGTGAGCAGCTTTTTTCTCGAGAAGTGAAAGAACAAAATTTTGCTATGTCAGCCAAGTATCGTATATGAAGTAACTTAGTAAATACATTTTTCGCATCAAAAACTTCATTCACATAACTGTTGTATACAGAGAAATGAAAGAAACTTAACTCTCGTATCAAAACAGTTCTTAAAATATTCTTTTCTCAAATCGAAATCAGTGATCCATCGAGTTGAAAAATTAAAAGTGTCGAAGATGAGAGGACAGAACACGTTGCTTTATCTTATCGTTATGTTCGTGGTACTTCAAAACTTGGTGATGGGTCAAGAGGACAAACTTGGGCAATCTGTGGAGATAATAACGAAACAAACGAAGCAGCGTCCGGAGTACAGACAACGAACCCTTCAACAAAGACCTAGACCAATTCTGGAGATGATTTTGAATGTTCTTGACACTTTTCACACCGCAACGAAAGCTGAAATGAAACGAATGCTGAGGAAAGAAGAGAAATTAAGAACAATCCATGCTAACCGAGAAAATCCTGTTAATCTGTTAAAAAAAAGTGGATCGAAATCATGACATGTGCTATTATTGAAAACTGTCAGTATGTAATCATATATGTTTTTGTTTGATGTGTATTATTGTTGTACGATCGGAAATGGTGGAGTTTTTGAAATTTGTATATAGCAAATTTTGGAACTGTATTTTATGATTTTTTGTTTAAAATTTCAACTATTCATGATACAATGAAAAATTTTTTTTCTAAAGTCCCAGTTAAACGAATTGAAATCTCAAGTTCTTTCATTCATTATATGCAACATGTTTAACAGGAGATTGACAGCACTGAAACAAAAAAGCCTTTCATGAATCATTATCGATTTTACAAGACAGGATCATGTCATCAATGACATCTACGTTCCTACAACAATTTTGATGAATCATTCACACACCTATCAAGACTTTTTTCACTATCAGTTCATTTTCTCGCGTGATTTGATTCATAACATATCGCATTTCAATTACAGTCTTGCAAAATATACATATACACAAACATAATTTACGTTTTCTCGTGATGTGTAATTATGAAGAGTAATGTTGTGGACAAAACAAAAGCATGGAATAGTTCAATTAGGAAAGAAATATTCTTGTTATATTTGTAAATGATATATCAGCGTAATTATATGAAAACTGATCATCCTTTTATCGAAAAATAAATTATTTCAATCGATCGCATACATTCTTACTCGTTTATTTATGAATCCTCGAATCCAAAAATTACGCAGCCCTGAAAGAAAATCCGACTACTCTTATACAATATTATTTGGAATGAATTCCAAAAATTGTTGTCACATATCAGTTCTTTGTGATTTCTGAATCATACAAAGATGGAAAGATTATATTCTAATTTGCACTGTGAAAAAATTTCACCGGAAAATTCCAGTACATGTACTGGAAGTCATTAACCTGTACATGTACCGGAAAATTTCAGCACATTTGTACTGCAAAAATTCAGTGCAAACGTTATGGAATTTCCGCATCAAAACTGGAAATTTTCTGAGCCTCGGTACTGGAATTTTTCAGTACACGAGCTGGACTTTTCCAGGACATGTACTGGAAAATTGATGCTGAAAATATCCATGAAAATTGAAAAAAAATTGCTCACGCAAAGTGATTTTGCAGGGTCCTTGTGTTCCAAGATGATTGAGAAACTTTTGATCGTTCATTTGGATGGACAGAAACTCATGTCTACCTAACAGGATTTGAACCCACACTTTTCTACCTGCCTACCAACTGAAACCTAAGACCTAACCGATGAGCTATAGCGCGACATGTTGGAAGGCCAGCTTGGGTTACTACATATGCTTCATATCTAGAACACAAGAGGATAAGTCTTGGAAAAACCTCATATATCAATTTCATTGGCTACAATTACAATTATTATTCAAAATCTCAATCAGGAAATTTTTAATATAAAGACTTGAAATTTTTCCTGCCAGAAATGACGAAGTCCAATAGAAGTGGAAAATTTCAGTGCAACAGTGATTAAATTCCGTTGCATAGCAACTGGAAAATTCCATCACACGACCTGAAAATTGCAGTTCAAAACCTGTATAATTCAATTGCATAGTAACTGGAAAATTCCATCACAAAACCTGAGAATTGCAGTTAAAAACCTGTATAATTCCAGTATACCAACGATTAGGTTTTTTTTTCTAAATTCCAAATTTTTTCTCAAGTCCTTTTTGAGGGAATATTTTTTTTTGGTGCACAAGAACTATAAAATTGTAGTACGAGCCGGTAAAATTTTCGCAAAATCATGGCAAAATTTCAGTACATCATCTCAAACTTGAAAATTCCAGTACAATGACTGAATTTTCAGTTATGCTTGGTAAATTTTCAGTAACGTAACAACAAAATCTCTGTACATGTACTGGAATATCCATATTCCAGTACTAGCACTGGAAATTTCCAGTCCAGTTGCACAGTAAATTTCCAGTTTTTTTTTACAGTGTGTAGACGTTTCCATCAATCAAAGTCATAAAATTGTACAGGAATTAAGCAAGAGAACGACAACAAGAATAAGAACAACCCACACAGCACTTTTGGTCTTCAAGATATCTTGAGGAACTATTCAGAAAAGTTTAAGAAGTCTTATGCAACATGAAAAGATATCCTTAAGATGTCTAAAACAGTTCTCAAAGATATCTTTTAGGAGATCTAAAACTTTTCTTCCGAGATTATGCCTTTCAGACATCTTATAGAAATCTTTGAGAAGTAAGAACTGTTTTAGATCTCTTAAAGATATCTTTGCATAAGACTTCTTAAATTTGGCTTGAGATATCTTTTACGAGATCACGTTTTCACTGCTACTTCCTATGTATGAATGACAAAATATTCGAACAAAAAAACCCTCAAGAATAACCCATGTCAAAATTCACCAGTGACGCGAGGCTAACCCAGCTCTGACGCACAGTGGTGGAACTTCGCAAGGAAGTTTGACTCGGACCCGGAAAGATAACATCAATCCAACAAGCCTCAATTGTTCTGCAACGTCCTGCGATGCAAGACTTTTGCTATTGAACCAATGTTGGTTCACTGCTCCTGTGCTGTAAAAAGTACGCATGGAAGCTTCCCCCAGTTTGGGGGCAACGAAAATCCCCTACGTGGGGCAAATTCATTTCCCCTATATTCTGAGGGAATTTTTCTTTTTTGTGTTGCCACTGAATTTGAGAGAAACTTGACTTTTACTTTTTACAGTGTGAATCAATGCTGATACGAATTTTGGCCAATGTTATTCTAAAATAATTCATCTTTGTATTACCAGCGCAGACACAACAAGATCTCTGTTTTCAAACAACATTGCCTCAATACAAATTCCCTACGCTTGGCTATCACCAGTTAAATGATTAAACTATTCCCAATTAAATTTCCATCTCTAGATGTTAGAATATATATAATGAATATATGTAGAACAAATAATTATGTCTTAAAACAGGAAAAGTTTACCTTACACGGAGAAAATATATCAATAAATATCACAATTTACCACCAAATCACAAAGCCATGTCGGTTTTTCAAAAGAAAATTACTGTGTGATTTTATTGTATAGAATTGTCCTGTATACAATAAGTTTTATATACAGTAATTCTTTTCGTAGAAACCCTGATAAAAAAATCCTATTCATTCCGATTGAACGGACAGAATTCCAATTGAAACTGATTAATACCTATCATCCGTGTGGAATTCAATCGTGGACATCCTTAAGTATGTCCGGGCCCCGTAGGGGTGGAACTTAGGCATCCAATATAAGAGTATCCACGACCCATATGGGCCCCAGTTAGGGTTGCTAGTGTGCTCCCCGGGTATTTTAATCTACAGATGATCACCCACAGCCCATATAGGCCCTGGGCAACATAAATTATTATATATTTTTATACTTGTTGTGAGAAACGTTCATCCAATGTTCATATGAATCAAATGCACATTAATTGTTGACAATAATAATGAATAACTTTTTCCAGGTGCTTTATAAGCGTTCATGTATGTAAAAGTGATGTATTAAGTTCCGTCATGATTAATTTCCTTTCCACAAAACTAAGAGGAAAAGTTGCGTTCTTAACTGATTCTGGATCAATTTCCCATCCTTCGACTGTATTTGATGCTTCAGGGAAAAAATATATCCTCTCTTTCGGCATCAAGATTTTCCCGTAAATAGATATTGCGGATGCTATTGCTTCAGAACCATACATCTTTTCCATTTCCATTACATAGCTCTTTCTGAGGAGAACCACATTATTTGGAGTTTTGGTTGTTAGGTGAATTGAAAACTTCACAACTGAAAATTCATATGAGCTAAAATGAACTCCCTGAGTTGGTCCAAGTGGAATTCTTGATGTGGGCCAAGTTTTGGAACCACTACGGGGCCTAGATTAAGAAGCGTAACACTCCAAGTTGGGGCCAACCCAAATGTCCTAACCAGGGCTACATTTTAAGTAGGGATTATAAACCTGGCCCAGGTCTGAGCCCGGAAAAATTTCCACACGGGCAGATTTGAATCAGAATTTTGCACTTTCAAGAGGAATTAATAGGATTGTTCAACCAGGGAACCAACATGACACCGTGATTCAGTGACACATTGTGATATTCAATGAAATATTCTCTCCATGCAGCTGAAGTTTGTTTGTCAGAATAAAATGGAACATTTCCACCCTATCAAATCATTATGAAAAATGATTTGTTGGCTGTCTTTCGATTTTTTATATAATTGCCACATTGCAAAATACCGATAATTTTATCAGAGATCTACTTGAATATTTTACAACACATGCATGTTCTAATGACCAAACGAATCGGTGTAAAAATCATGAGACTGCATGCATAATGAAATCATTTAAAGGAAAGAAATCTATATGAAACGTTGATTTCATGGATGAACGTAATATAATGAGATTTAACCAATTAATTCAGATCGTCATTTATCTATATCACACATCCAAATTCATAGGATAAACAATTAATACCCGCTGTTCACCAGCCATTCCTAATTCCTGCGAACGATAAATTTTTTCTGCCAGTGTTTTCTTCCGATTATTGAATTGCACAGGTGTTTCTATGACTACGTATAATTCGTAAAGATAACATTCATAGCGGATCATTTGTTCGATCATTATTTGCATACCTATTCACATATTCTTGTCATAGTTATTCTGAAGAAAAATCTTTAGCAAATTCATGCATTATTCAGTTCTGCAAAGATGGCATGCGATAAAAAAAACTCATGGATCATGTCAATACCCCAAGAAAACACCAACGTTCGAAAAACCTTTATTAAATGTAAAATAAAGCTATGGACATTTGAAGGTTAGATGAACGTTCGCTGAATTTAAATTTATCTGAAATCAACCTAAAATTGATCTATTCGATTCATTTTATTCTCTTATGGTATCGTTTGCTGCAGATCGAAAATCAATTGATGAAGAGTGATAGGAAAATCATTTCCATTCAGACCGAAGAATTTGAAAGAATCACTTAAACCCAAATAGGAACTCTAACTGGAAGTTGGAAAGAGTTCAATTGATTCATGTTTAACTTCTAGCTAGTAGAATTAACGTATCTCCGAGTAGTTTAACAACGCACTTTCTCGCCTACGTCAAAATCAGCACACCAGTCAACTTTTCTTGTGATGTTTTTGAAACAAAAGCCGTTCATCACAAATCACGATCGATGCAAAAATGTATGGCTAACAGAAATCCTTCTAATCATTCTGTAGGTCTTGTAAGAGCCTAGAGAATCACTAGAGGGATTTTTGTTTGAACCCGAGTAGAAATTTGGTAGGGCAAACGTCGGTGCCTTACGTGACAAATGCACCCCAAAAAAAGTAATCTGGCAATGAGAGGAAAAATCCGTCTCATCCAGAAAACATATCTCACTTTTGTGTTCTTCTCGAAGGTATAAATCGAACAAATGAAAATTCTGTCACCACAAAAACTATAATCTTCTTGAATGAAGAGGAAGACTTTTGATACCATACATCGGGGAAACAGTTGCATCGAGATGAGAGGGATGCCTCCCATTTTAATGTTAATTTTTTTGGATGTGGTTCATCTCCTAAGGCCCCGGTTCAATGAATTTATCCACTGTTCTGAGAAAAATCACCTCATGGTTTTTCACTGAAAATCATGAATTCAAAAATTAATAACAAGTTTTATTTCAAAATTCTGTGATAAATTGAAACATTTCGTACAGCACCGCCGTTGTTGAAGCCCCAATAACATTTTTGTGGGAATTCCGGAACATTCGAAAAGATATTTGAAATTGCGTGTTCACATTTCATGGGTCATTTTATCAATTTCATTGCAGAATGGATGGATTCCATGGTAATTAATGCATTTGAATACGTTATATCGACAGGAATTTTTTCAATGTATATTGGAAGAAAATAAAAAGTTGTCTCAATAATTAATTTCAAAACTGTTCTTTGTGTTTTATTTAGCAATACTGTGTTCCTTTTCAATATTGAGTGCACAGGGAGGAAAGTACAGTTGAAATTACTGTGGTATATCACCATCCACGGAATAGATTGGAATTGCAGACAAGAAATATTATGGTATTTTCATCGAATTCTAGAAAACTCCACAGTAATTCATATAACGAGGTCCAGTATAATATTTACTGAATAAGAAATTTTCCTGAAAATCCATGAACTTCTGAGTTTCATTACAGGAAATTTTACTATCTGAATTGGAAAACGTACATATTATGCTTATAGGGAACTATTTTACTGTGTGGAAATATGAAGCTTCATTAAAATCAAAACTGGGTCTGGTGTTGATACACTGAAAGAAAAACAACCTGGTTGGAACATTCCTGTTTATAATCATTTGAAATCTGGTGCGATTCATGAGAAAATATAGTTGTGATGTCCAAAAAAAGTGGTTGATGCCAAAATTGACTACATTTTTCAGGTTAGGAGAACCAAATTTTTGTCTTGGTATAATAACCAGGGTATGTGATTAATTTTGACTTCAACCACTTTTTCCAGCCGCCACAATCACATTCTCCCAGCTAACCAAAGCTGATAAATGACTGGTCAATTATTACCCAATGAGATTGGGTGGGATTGATCAATACTTGTCCATTTTTGTGTCCGCATTGGCGACCAATAATTGATCAATTTCAGTGGACCATTGGATTTCCCAATTGCAGGGCAATCTTTTGTCAATGGCATGGGCATAGGTGTTGCCATCAGCTGTGAAATAATGTGATCCATAATTTGGCAATTATTGGACAATTATTTTGGTTTGAGAATGATCGAAAATTGGCCAATATAACTCGTTATTGATTGATATATACTATAAAACTTTGAATCACTTCAAAATACTAATATAATGACTTCGGTGTAAAAGAATGTTGTTCAAATTCGTTGCACATGTGTTTTTAATTTTTTCATTTCAAAACTGTGATGACGGCACTGTGAAACTGGATCTGTTCATTTAACATCATAATATATAATTATCCGCAATTTGCGTATTGCTAATTCAAATAGAAATTATAACCCGAAACCAAACTTTTTGATTGGAATGGAGTTCAATCGGTTCACTCAGTTGTAATAAAAATAATAGGAATTTGCATCCATGCTCCGAAATTGAAATCCAAACCAAAATTGAAGTTATGAATAACCTCGATTCATCGCGACAATTTTACCGCACCACAAATAATAAAAAATTCGAATAAGTTGCGATCATTGATACGACGGAGATCACCCAAATAACACAAGAACTTCTGAGAATGTGTTCGAACATTCTAAGAATGGTCCAGTACCTTCTTAGACTGTTCGAGCACATTCTTAAAACTTCTTGTGTTACTTGGCAATGAATCGATGAACCACAACAATTTTTTGTAATAAGCAATACATAATGAATAATTCTATCCTATTAACATGACATGACCAATGCAAAATTCCATATTGCCGGTAGAAAATAAGTGATGTTTTACATTTCCAGATTTTCGATTATCGACGTATGTTGAATGATCAATTTTTGGTCGATTCTATGGACCACGAGATTGATCAATGATTGTCCTGTTCTATGTCCGCATCAGCGACCAACAATTGGCCCTTCAAAAATGATCAATTTTCGATCAATCATTAACCAATGAATGCTCTCTAACTCAGTGAAAATCAGTGAAAAAACCACTGTTTGAATCAGTGGTTTTCGAAACCACTGAGATTCCAGTATATTTCACTGGTTTGATAGTGAAAAGCACTGAGCATCAGTAAAATAACTACTGACATAATCAGTGAGATGTCATTTCACTGATTGATCAGTAAGCAGATGAATTGCAGTTTCTTTCAAAGTATATTCGAAAAATAAAATAAAACTTTGTGGTATGTGAATAAAATGTTTTGAAATGTGTACATTTTAATTAAGAATTACATTATTACATTATATATACTCTAAAAAAATATACTCGAAAAAATACATTCTCAAATTATAATGCCAACATTCATATAAGAGAAATAATATGCAAGTAGTCGCTTGTACAAGGTGTTTGAAATAATTATAAACAATACAGATCCGCATGGTTTTAACAAACTGAGAACCTTCAAGCTATTCGTCCACATAAGCAACCGTTTTTGAGATATAAGTATTTCAAAGATCTGACGTTCTTCAAGTACATCTTTAATTCTCCCTTATCCAAGTGAGATTCGGTAGCTGAGCGGTTATGGTGAGCAACTGTGACGCTGCGGGTCTGGGTTCAGGTCCCAGAAAAGATAATTTTTTTCACCATTTGATCAGGTCACTGGTTTCACTGATTGAACCAGTGGTTTGCACTGATTGAATCAGTGATTTTTAACTGATTCTCAGTGGACGCCTTCGGACTGATGGAATCAGTGAACTTTCACTGTGAATCAGTGGTTTTTTACTGATTCAGATTTAGAGAGTGGACATGCGCATAAAGATCCTACATAATTCCCAAATAATTGATCAATTATCAGAAAATGTTATTGGAATCAATAAAATTGACCAATGATTGTAACCAATCCATGGTTGGCTGGGCTCTGATGGATCGAACCAGATTTCAACTCATTACAACCACGAATGTTTCAACCAGGTCGTTTTTTTGTCAGTGCATGGAGCACAGTGGAAAAATATTGTATTTTGCATGAAAAAGTAATGGATTATTATCTCCATGTGCCTGGTATGATTTTGGAAACCCATGGTAAGGTGACCGGCCCCATTAATGAACACCTTAACCCCGATTAGCGAACAATCGTTTATCTATTATATCTTTCCTATGGCATATTATTCTGAATTTATTTACATAACAGCGGTTGATTCAGTATCCAGTCAGTCATGCTTGGATGAAATTAAAGCACTAAATGAAAAGTACTATGAATCAAAAACCAAAACGTTCATAAATGGGGTCATCTACCTTACAATACGGGATACCATTTGCAAGAATTTTGAAATTGCTTTCTCCCTAAGAGATGAACTAATATAATTGATGATTAAGAAAAATATTTTACGTGCCCAATAAGCACGACTTTATTTTATGACATTCTCCATACTTTTTCGTCATATGTGATGTCACTTGCGAAAAAAATAAAATATCAAAAGTGGTACGATATAGGCTACTCTCCTCTAAAATGTGTTTAGGATATCTTTAAGATGTCTTCAAGATGTCCTCAAAATATTCCAATTTATTCCATAAGACATCTCTGAAGATCTCTTCTCTTCGAGATATCGTTCGAAGGGGGATCCAAAGATGTTTACAAGGACAAGAAAATCCTTGGATGACGTGAACGGTGGAAGAACGGTGACTCGATACAGGAGTTCCCCTTCCTTCCACAGCCTTTCCTCCTAAATTCTACCTGAAAGCGAAGTATCCCATCGGTGATGGTAGAAGGAGAAACATAATTTTTTGAAAATCCTTAAAAATTCTGGATTACAAAATTTTTATTCCAAATCTACCCGGATAATTTTCTTTTTTTCATCTCAATTTGTTAATACCCTTCAAATTTCAGTGATAAATTCTTCTCCGCAAGCAAAACACGTTTTCAATTTTGAACAAAATTATATAATCCAGTACCGTTTGATACGTGTCAGATTTTTTCCAGAGTAGGTCAACGTTATTAATCAATCAACGAATGTTAGAATTCCTGAGAAACATTATAAAATTCAGAGATGTTCTTGAAGAACTTTGCGATATTATTTTTGGTATCTTTTAATTACACAACTGTATTAAGAACGGCTATGCATTTTTCATGACGGACGTATTAAAAATAAAAAAAGTACCACTTATTTGATGTTACGATGATAGTACAAGTGTTAAAAAATGGCTGATATTTAAGTTCCATCTCATCATTAGTCAAACGAATATCAGACCATCATTCAATGTTTGCATTGGAATTATTGAATGATGATGTCCAAATTGCGAAATAAATGTTCTTCTTCATACACATCTGCAATTGTTAGAATTCATATCACAGAGTCTATGACATCGATTTATCATGATAATGTGTTCAAACGAAAATACGAAGAATATTCTAATCATGAAAAATTCATGAAGGCATTGCACAAAGATATGGGAATAATGAGAATTTTCCGAATAGAATGAAGAATCTTGCACATAAACAATGCTAATCTATTGATATTTAGCAAGGAGCCTGAGGAGCTTTTATAAACTTTTTAAAAAGATTCCTTCAGGGGAATCAATTATTTTTAGAGGGGGTTGGAGACATTTCAAAATGTGATACTTGTTTCAGACGTTTGAAAAAAATGTTTCAATGAGATTTTAGAGTTTTCAGACCTGGTATAGAAACTTTGTTGAGTTTTTTACCAAACAGTTTTTAGCAAAGTCACAAACAATTTTGGTGAAATCTGATACAATGTTAATCCTTCGACAAACATTCTTAGGGAAATGACGTAAATTGTTTGAATATTCACAGAAAATTTGTGGATTTCCAAATGATCTGCAAATTCACAGTTTTTCACTATACTTTTTTTTTGAAATTCATACATTTTTTTACAGTTGAGTTATTTAAAAGTTATTACAGTAGAAAACCGTAGCTGTAACTGCGCAGGTTTCGTGGTTGATATTTGAATAGCTAAATACTTCAGCTGTAGAATTTTCCCTGTGGCACCCATACAGCACAGAACATCTCAATAATATCTCAGAATATTGCTGCGATGTTGCAATGTCTCAGTAATGCAGTAACGATATTCTGAGATATTCTGGAGACGTTTGTGCTGTATGGGCAGCTACAAATACTTGCTGTTAATGCAAAGTAGCTGTGACAGCTAAAAAATAGCTCCCGTAGTTCCCTACGTGAAACCCCTGATCGTGAGGAAACTCCTTTTTTATCAAAAATAGGGGATTTTTCTTCCATTTTGTGAAACTATTCCGTTTTTTAGGTGTTGAATTCAGGGCACATGAACTCAATCGGAGAATTTTTAGAAAACAGTTCAGTGCCACCAAGGGGAAGCACATGGATGCACTGACACAAATGCTCAACAAATCAAAAAAGTTTCTCACACAGTATTAGTGCATTGATGTAAAATTAGTTCAGGTACCCTTCCCCTTAGGAGCGCTGAAATCAATCTAAAAATGTCGATTTGAATTTATGCCCCCTGGTTGACTCCTCGAGGAAATTAGGAAAACTCCACCAAATCAAGGTGAAAAGTTCTTCATTCGTGGTGGAAGTTTGCTGCCATTGAATATTGGGGAAAAATCGCAGCAGAATTTTGACAATGTATTTCTAAGCAGATCTACCTCTTTTCACTTGATTTCCATCTGAATAGGTTTAATTAGATTTAATTTGATCCCTTGAAATCTAATTTTTTTGTTCGTGGTTTTCTGTATATACAGACCCGTAGAAAGTGGAGAAAAGACTTTGAAGGTATTTTTCTCCACTTCGCTGAACATTTTTCTCCCGCTTGGTGAACGTTATTTCTCCCACTAGGGTGAATCGGTGATCAACTGACCCTGAAAACTTTCAAATTTCACGATATCTTGTAACAATTGTTCCCGATGAAAGGTTCAACTGCATTTAAAATTCCTACATGTAAGTGATTGTATTGAATCTCTACGCGTGAAACTGTTTATATTATTTAGTATATGATTTTACTTATCTCTAAAGAAAGCATGACCGATAATCAATCAATTTGTCTTCCGAATTTTTCCTCGGCGTATAACAAGAACAACTTGCCAAGAAATTCGGTGAATCTTTCATATGCTAGCTGTTCCTGTAGAAATTCGAAAAAAATCAGAATAATTCCTTCCTTCGAAGAATTTAGATCATTTTTCCAAATTTCTCCGAACTACTTCTGAGGGAGGATTGGAACTGTTCTATTCAACCTTCGACAATCCCCCCGGTTCCCTTCGAAAATTCTCTAATGTATGGAAATTTGAATATAGATGAAGTTCGGAGAACTTCGGAGAGGCAGGTCCTCCCCACCTTTCTTCGTAGCCATTCAAAAACAATTGGAATAATCCATCACGCGTTCAAATGTTGGGGAGGGATCCAAATTCCTCTGAATTTTCTTGAAAAATACATGTCAATAAATCTTCAAATATATATCCGATTTCCTCCGAATTTTCTTTCAGTCTGACAAAAAATCATGCCTAGAAATCCACTAAACTCTCTATTTGTTACATGTTTTCGGAGGAATTCGGAGAAAATCGGAATACTCCACATCGGACTTTCTCCAAATTGCTTCGGAGAAGATGTGGAAATAGTTGCATTCAATTTCTGACAATTTCCCGGATTCTCTCCGAACATTCCCTAATATATATTGAACATATACTATATATGGATGAAATTCGGAGAAATTCGAAGGAAATCGGTATGATTTTGACAAACAATCACAAATTATTTCGAATATGTTGCATTCGAAACATTTCAAACTTCTCGATTCCCTTTTTCTGATTAGCGGAGAAATTCGGACCATTTAGGAGGAAATATGAACATTTCGTCAAAAAACGGAGATTCGCGAATATTTTTCATAACTTTTTCTCCGAATTCCTCCGAAACTTTCAAAAATGAGAAATTCGGAGAAAATTCGGAGACATATTTCCACATTTCAACCAGGGACTGAACATCAACATGATACTTTGAATACGCTGATAAGATCGGAATAGAATTTATATACAATTACACTCGTACTCGTATTATTAAGTATTTTTCATTAATTATTCAATCAAATTAATCAAATCAATTCAATTGATTGAATTCAAAATTAATATTTTGTAAATAATCAAACTTATCATTATTATGAATTATTATAAAAATTATTTTCATTTATATTTGATAAACCACATCTTTTATTGATCCTATTGAGACCATCAGCTCATTTAGTTCAGAGATCTTTTGCCCGGGACGTCTTACGTCCCCATTTGGACCATTTGGACACAGGATCAACCAGTGTTGAGATATTTTTTAGCGGGACCTTTTGCCTGGGATCATATGTCATGAAGTATTATGACCGGGATATTTGAACACGGAAAAAAGAGAATAGTTGCAGCAACTACTTGAATAGTCGATTTTCGACCATCTATCAAGTAGTCGCTGCTGTCTCAACTGATTCAAAATAACTGAGGTATTTACGTTATTTAGTGCAACTATCGAGTTACCTGTCCTGACTACTAAGTAGCTGCAGCAACTACTTGAGTAGATGCTCGAGAATCGACTATTTAAGTAGTTGCTGCAACTATTCTCTTCTTTCCGTGTATAGAATTCTGAAAATGTTTCCAGCCGGGATATTTGAAATGTAGTAATATGAACTAATTGTATCTCTTGTATCAGAATGGTGTGATATTCTGGAAGAAAGTATGAATTTTCATCAACAATTGTGGATTTTCTGTTTTTCCCTGATACGCGAGAGAATAACATGCGTAGAAAGGAAATACTAGAAATACAAAGAAATGAGATGAAGTTGAAACAAATTTATATACTCATATGTTTATTACAATTATACACTCCTTCTTTTCATTGATTTAAAAACTCATTAAATTTTGTGAATCAAATCAACTAGCAATCATTTCATTCACGGTGAACCAAGGGAGCCCAAGTAACACAAGAACTTCTCAAATATGCTATGATGATACAGTGAATATAAAGAAAATGTGCAAATGAGACTATTTTGGATAAATTCGTCGAGATATTCTATAGAGATGCATATAGCACATAATCATTCGAAACAGCCTCATTTGGAAGTTCTGAACGTGTTCGTAGGATTTTCCAAACACAATCTTAGCATTCCCTGGTGAAAATGAAGCGTTCAAACGCGACGAAAGCGCGGTGAAAGCGCAAGCGAAGAGTCACCTAAAAGTCATTTAGGAGGGAATTGGAACATGTTCACGTTTCATTTGTTCCAATACCCTCTTCCTTCACTTTTGGATTTTCACCAGGGTTTTGAACCTCCTGTGTTGCTTCACCCTTGCACCTTGCTGTGATTCTTCGCTATAAAAACAATGATCGAATTTTTATTCACTCTCATATGATCTCGACCAAAATTCGATATACAGGTTGGTTGAAAAGTTCCTGCCCTCACCAAGAGATAGCATTGCTAGCTCAAAACTTTTTTTTTCTCAAGTTGGTATATCTGTCCTGAGAACACATGCAAAGTTACAAGTCATTCTGTCAATTCATTCTTTGTTTACAAGCCATTTGAAGTTGACGTGTCATTGATTTTTCTTAATATGGAAAAAATTGAATATCGTGCAGTCATTAGATTCTTTGTTTTGAAGGGTTTAAAAGCAAAGGAAATTTATGAACAATCGTTAGAAGTGTATAAGGAGTCCTCACCTTCAAAACGCACCGTTGAATTTTGGGCTGGTGAATTTAAACGTGGTCGTACTAGCCTTGAAGACGATCCACGCGAAGGATGACCAAAAACTGCAACCACAGCAGAAATCATTGAGCATGTACATAATATGGTTAGTGAAGATCCAAGTTTGACTAAGCGTGAAATTGCTAATGCCATAGGCATCTCAGACGAACGAGTACTCCATATTTTACATGAAGAATTACGTATGAAAAAACTGTTTGGAAAGTTAGTGCCGCACACGTTAACAATTCCACAAAAACTGGATCGAAAACAAATTTCTCAGCGTAATTTGGAGCGTTTTAAGCAGAATAAAATCGACTTCTTGCGTCGTTTTATAACTATGGATGAGACTTGGATCTACCACCATGATCCTAAATTGAAACAAGAACGTTTACAGTGGACTGAAGCTGGTTGTTCAGCTCCAAAGCAGGTGAAGTCACAACGATCAGCAAAGAAGGTTATGGCATCAGTTTTTTGGGATGCAAAAGGAATTTTGTTCATTGATTATCTTCAGAAAGGTAAAACAATCAACTCCGAATATTACTGCAGCCTTTTGGATCAGCTGGATGAAAAAATTCGTGAGAAAAGACCTGGTCTACAGAAGAAAAAAATCATTTTTCATCAAGATAATGCACCTGCTCACAAAAGTGTTTTGACGACGGCTAAATTCAAAGAACTCGAGTACGAATTGCTTGAACATCCACCGTATTCGCCAGATTTGGCTCCTAGCGACTACTATCTCTTCAGAAATCTCAAACAATTCCTTCGTGGAAAGCATTTTTCGTCGAATGAAGAGGCCATAGCAGCCGTAGACGGTTATTTTGCAGAGCTTCCGGAAAACCATTATAAGGATGGGATAAAATTATTGGAAGATCATTGGAACAAGTGTATTGAGCTTCTAGGAGATTATATTGCATAAAAAAATATATTTCGTAACAAAAACAGTATTCTTTCATTTCGAGCGCAGAAACTTTTCAACCAACCTGTAAATCATATAAAAAAAATCAATCCTTTAAAGATCGCCCATCACCAGAGTTTTTATATAATTTCAGAAAAATTGCATATAATAGAAAATTTACATATAATTTATTTGTAATTTTGTCTTGTAAAATAATTGTATAACATACTTGAAATATATATTTTCTATACAAATTCTACATCATTATTTTTTGAGGGAAAACTTTGTTCGATTACCATATAGTCTATATATAAATTTTCCAAATTGAACTCTACGCGAAGGAACATCAATTCAACCCATTGTACTTTTGTATAAGTTAGTACGGATATCGAAATAATTGAAAAATAAATCCACACGATTAGTGTAAATTTTCTCTTGAAGCGAGAGTTTCTGTGAATTTATCCCACATTTTCCTTTTAATTACCAACCGCTCAGTCATTTATATAGGACACAATGTTGTGGTCTATCGAATAGCATGTACCGCCTCTAATTATATTGCGTCAACATGAATGGCGCAGACGTACCACATAGAGAATATACGATGAATAAATTATCCGAATTATACTAGCCGGTAGTGTACATATATAAGTGTAACGGCTACATGTTGTGGTCAGTATGTGATCTTTGATCCCAAAGAACAACTCTTATCGTGCTGAACTCATAGTTGTACTACGTTTCCTCGTAACTGATTCAGTTTGAAGTTCTCCTGTGGTAAAAATCATTCTGTAAAGATCCGTGGAATAAAGTACATCGATAACATGGCTCGATTTTATATTGTTTTGGCTCTCCTCGCCGTGTGCCTGATCTTCGCAACTCAGGTATTATATATTTTTATTTATCTTCAACAGAATCACACGATCCTTTTATTCAATTTTCTTAACTTTTCACATGACATGGTGTTTCTTCTTTTCTTCGACGATGTCTCGTCTCGACACATCGGAATGTTATTTCATTAGATATATGCAAACTATTTCATCTAAATTTACATAATTGCATCTTATTTATAACACCATTGTTATATAAAACCTAATTAACTGTTTGTTTGGAAAAAAATTTAATATGAGCAGATACGGTACGCTATTAACATTCATGTTATATAAACAACTTCTTTGAATGAGATACTTTATTTAAGAAACATCACCGTGAAAAATATGTTCAATTATTAATCCGTTTTGGTAAACAAATCAAATTCCACAACATCTTTTGATATCTCTTTGGTTATGGCAGCACATTATGAAAGATGTAGTTTTTACGACAAGAGTTTTATGATGTAAATATATCATGGATTATTAGTTATCGCAGTAAGCTATTGTTTGCGTGGGTTCAATAAATATTTCAATTGATTCGTATATTGGATTGCATTATAATGAACTGTATAGTTCGAATAGAATGGAAAGAGTGACCACATAACATTGTTTTTGGGGATAAAGGAATCGACGGAATCGATAGATTCTTAACAAAATGAATTCTTTTCTATAAAAAAACCTATCGAGGTTTGTTGATATATAAAATCTTGATCAAAATTTGATACTACTTTACCTGTAAAACCAGTATTATGCTCACCAGGAAATTGTATACCATCGCAAATGATCAACATAGAGTATGTTTTGGGATCCATTCTCACCCGCGGTCCCAGAAAATAGGCGGAAAAATACTCTTTTTTGCGGTCACTCTTTCGTTGGAGATGTGAAGTTTGAGTTTATATTACAATCGATTATGAATTAATGAAGAAGCCTAATCATAAAGCATAGCGCATAAGATGTTATGCTTTTACTAAGATTGGCAGGCTCTTATGGCCTTATGAAGCGCTTTTATGCGTTCATGTGCTTAGACCTTTACTTTACAATGATAATGAAACTTCCCAAAGGAAATATAATTCACTTAATCGGTGTTTCTTTTCATATCCTCAAAACTCAAGCGTACAACAAAATTTATGGAAATTTCTGAATAGCATAAATAATGTCCTCATGCTGGTTACCACTTCCATACACCACGATCAGGGAGCGAGTTTCAAGAATTTCCTGAATCTAAATGCCGGCCCTGATAGTAACTCTCGAAAAATTATGATCAAATTTAATTAACTCAACACCACTGTATGTACCTTTCATGAGACATGAACTTTAAGTAGTTAACAGTCTTTGAAGATAATATCCCATGCATCATACTCTCTCTTTCTTGAGAAATTTTTTTGGGGAGTTTATGTGCTATCTGCGATTCTTCTAGAATATTTAAGAAGTTGCGAAAAATTTCCTGTGATATTCCTATCCATGTAGCACAGAATATTCTGGGAATATACTCAAATTGACAAAGGATTAACAATCAACTGACGATAAAACTACCAGATGATGTAGCGGAACATGTTATTGGTTTATTTTGTCACCAGGAGGATAAAGCATAGCTCCCATATAGCACACCAGTTCAGGAAGAATCATTGTAAAAGAATTCATTGTAAAGTTTTCAAGAATTCTCTCTGAATTTCTGTGCTGTGTGGGCTACTACCAGAATTTAGTAATGATAACTAAAATTTGGTACCTCATACCAAAGATTTTAGGTGTTAATCTGTTTCCCGATAATTATATGTCAACATTGATTTTGTTATATTCAACCATGATAAGGGTGTCCCAGAACATATTCCGAATTTTGGAGTGATAGGCAGCTGCGTGAGTGTCGTCAGAGGGAAGGAGAGCGAGTAGCTTGCAGAATTTACGTATTTTTCCCATGTTTTGGAGAAAAAGTGAAGAAGAAGGGAAAACAGTCATGGAAACAACAACAAAATTTTTCAAGGGCAATGAAAAATTTCCTAAGGGAAAATTTCTTGGAAAATTAGTGAATGCTTTTAATTTCATCTGTTTTAAAAATTGTATCCTCTCTGTGCTTCATTCATCTCGTTTTGGTTCCCTTACAGCCCCCCCCCCTCAGCACACTCCTGCTCACTTGACCGAAAGACTGGCGACGCCCATGAACTGATGTAACCAAAACAAATACACTTGGACTGTATTCAAATGTTGCGGCATTAATTTTTTGAGCAAATATCTTGAGAATACCCTGAGATGTTCAGATGACTAATTCTGAGAAACAATGAAGTAATTTACCTCCGCAAAATAATAAGAAAAAAAAATTTCTACATGAGGGAGGATTTTCCGATGATTTGGTGGACTTTTTCCTCACTTTCTAGAGATTTCAACACCCACAAAGCGAAATAGTTTTCCAAAATGGAAGAAAAATCTCCTTTTATTGTTGAAAGAACAATTCCCTCGCGATCAGGGGATGGAATCCACCACTGAAGTGAGGACAACCTCCCCATATTTGTTACACTCCTGTTACATCGTTCGATAATCGGTGAACCAAAATAAGAGACCAAAACAATTGCTGGAATTCAGGAATTGTGAAAGGTTTTGAACGATTATTATTGGAACAGATCTGATCATGAATGAACACAAAACATCCAAAAATTTATTACGTGTAGTTTACCCTCTGAACTATAGTTTGTTTGATGATGATAAAATCATTCTTACCGTTTAGATCATTCTTAGTCATTTTAACCGTCTTTTCACGGAAGTGCCATCATTTATGGGAAGTCTAAGTCTTTTTAGTTCTCAAAATATTTGTATTCCCCAAAAAACTCAAACATCGCTTAAAAATTTGAAAATCATTGTTCAAGAAGCACCGATCGGACCAAAAAATGTTCGTTTGGCGATGAATTATTTGTCAGGGTTGAGAATGAATTTTGAAATATCGTGTATCAGGTCTTCCTTCGTTTCGTGGCCCCCACAATCACCAATAAAATTCTAACAATGGTACGCCTTCCTTGCATTGTTTTGAACAATTTTCAATGGTCTTGGCATTTATCCGCTTCCGATGTTATTTCTTTTCATCCTACCAATAACGTTCGGTTCAAATTGATCGAGATAATATCTAGCGTGTATCCTGTGATTAAGAGAATATGTGGCATTGAATATGAAAAGAACAACATTTGAATACCAACTCGACATATGACGTGCCAAAATAATTTGATCACTTCAATGGATTCCTCAAACTTCATAAGATGTATCTTCGAACTGCAGACTTTTTATCAACCCCATTTTTTCCATGAGAATCAGAATAACTTTGGGAAGAAAATATATTCGACTTGATCGGGAAAATTGAAAATTCTTCTTGTTAGAAGTTCTCAACACGAGAACGAAAGAACGATCAATTTTTTCTACCGTTCTCAGTGAGATTTCTAAACACGGAATTCAAATGCGGTATCGTTATGAAACAATAGACCTTGATCGTTTCTCATCATATTCTATAGAATTCAATAGAATACATCTAGGTTTTATCTTAAAATTCTTATAAAGAAAAACACCAGTCATTTAGAAAACAAAACTAGAATAGGCTCTTGTTTCAAAATAATTAGTAAGTTTTCTATAAAAATTTTATGACAATATTACATTTATTTTATGATAAATTTTATAGAATACGACAAGAAGTTATAGAGTTCTATCATTTGGTGAGGATATAACATTGTAAATTCCTTAAACTTCATTGAAAATGATAGAGAAAGTTCATCTTTGAACTTTCAACTGGGCTATCTTAAATTTACTCTTCTTCATATTTCTCTCTAAGTTGAAGTATTTGAATTTGAAATATGATATGATTTCGAGTAACTGTACGAGATATCAGATATTGCATGCATGATTCACATTGACGAATGAATGATTAGTGAGTTATGTTATATCGCATGTGAAAAATCACATTTCAGTGACATCTTTCATTGAATCGATATCAAAAACCAATGTCATAATAATTACATAATAGATTTATAATATCTGTCATACAACGAAATTATGCAATCATCGTGCAATAATAATAGTGGCAATTTTCTGACAATGTATGCGCAGCATGCATTCCAAGAAACTGAAATAAATTGTGATACATTGTGTTATCCACGTTCGCAATATAAAAATCCGTTCGCACACAAAGAGGTCAATAATAACAACTTGGACAGCAAACTCGTTCTTGAAATGTCAAGAAGATTGCTTTTAAATTTCTAAAAATAATCGGATGCAACAGTTTTGATTTGTCGGAAAGATTGTTCAAATGAAATATCTCAAAGACAAAAGTGATCATGATAACAAAATATTATTGAGACAGATCCTAAAAATCTCACTTGAAGTATCTTTCAGACCATGAACACCGATATCCGCAATAAATCTTCTCGATATCTCAAAAATGTTGATGATTACATTTGAAATTTTCAGTGTTTTAATATGTTAAACCTTGAGGCTTTTATATAAAAATTGTGTTGAGTTTCTATCGAATGCTACAAGAATTGTATCACAACTTGATGGGTATTTCATACAAAAGATTCGATACAGTGATCCACGATATTTCATGATATAGATATTATTCATAGAAACTTTATCGAAGTTATATTGAATTTGATAAAATATTTATAACAATTATGTACAAATTGTATATAAAATATCGATATCGTGAAATCCCAAGCAGCAACAGAAGTTCAAAATATATACGAAATAGAAACGTTCGTAGAACGTACGCATGAGATACAAAGAACACATAATGAACGTTCAGAGAATATTCGAATGAATAAACTATATCCTTTCAATCCACGTTCGATGAATATGCATAGCACCTATGGAACGGTTTCATTGGAATTTGCATGGAACATATTTCGAATATTCGGAGAACGTTCATATTATATTCTGGTGTGACCTTGATAAATTCAAACTTGAAGAGAAAATCATCAAATATACCGAGAAGTTCTTTGGTAATCATTCACTCTCTGAATTCCTTGGAGTGAAATTCCACTCCTGGAGAGTTAGTTTCCACTCTTATGCAAAGGTGGAATTTCACTCTGTGGGAATGAAAATTCACTCTTTGAGAATCAATTTTCCATTTCAGGGGATTTAGAGAGCAGACAGTAATCAACGTGAAAAGAAGAACTTGGAAAAATCACGAGGATTTTAGTAATTTTACGGGGAAATCCATTAAATTTACAATTTCGGTGAATTTACTGAAATTTTCTCCACAGTGCACATATACTTTGGTTAAATAAAGGCATAGATACAAATGATTATCAAATGGAAAGAGTCAACAATCCTTCTTGGTTAAACAAACCCATTAATTCTCGACAAATCTCATTGAACCTTGCACAATATTCTGACCAACTCCTATAAAATTTCATTCCTTCAGATTCTATAGATTCTTTTAACCAGAACTTACAGTACAAATTTTACTTCGTCCAATAGATCCTTATTGAATGTCTAAAATATGTCTTCTTTGAATAAATCTGATAGCTAGCTGTAGGTCACTTTCAAATATGTTTTAGATTCCTTAATTGAAGACGTCTTGAAAACAGAGAAAACTATTGCATACACTTTGAAAAATGTGGGGAGTTTTTGTTCATCCTGTTGGTGAATTTCATCTCCTCATCGCGGGGAAATTGTTTTTTCATTAGAAATTAAGAGTTTCTCCATCCCTTCGAGAATTTATTTCGTTTTTTACGTGTTCAATCCCCTACACACCAAGAGAAGTCCATAAAATTATGGTCAAGAATTCCCCGTCTATGGAAGAACTTTGCTGCCACCATTTTTTGGGCGAAAATTCCACAATTCTAATTTACAATTGGAGACATCTTTCAGATATCCAGCAGAAATCTTTGAGATGAAGTAGAATTTAAGCTGTATGGGAACTCAATTATCAATCACTCTTACAATTGTGAGAACTCGATGATAACAATATTTTTACGGTACACGCATTGAAAAGTTCAATGGCTGAAATGTACTCTCATGAAAAAATACTGCAGGTTTCAATATTGACCGCAAAAGTACTATTGGGAAATATTGAACATGAATAGTTGAAGACTATTGAAATTTGACAGTTCCCAATAGTATTTTCGCGATCACTCATAAAGATGACGATTTTTTTACGAATGAGAGATTCCCAGTATCGTAAATTGAACTTCGCACCCCTTGGAATGTTCAAAACTTGTATTAAACTTTTTTGTAAATTATTTTTTAGAGTCACTATGTACATATACATCAATTAATCATGATTTCATCTCATACTTTCTTTCTACCACTTCAGAATATTCTCTCACACTTGTGATAATCCAATCTTCTGATTTCAGGCTTATCCAACAGACGCCACTACCGAAGAGAATCAATTGGAAAACAAAGCGAAAGAAGTATCCGATGCCATCCATAACGCATACGAGAAGACCAAAGACTCGTTTGAGAAATTCTTAAACAATCCTGACGTACAAAACTTCGTGGAAAAGAGCAAACAAATGGTTGAGAACACTTTCAAGAAAGTGAAGGAAGAAGCTGAAAAGATCGTCCCTTCGACCGAGAGCAGCACACCTGCGCCATAATTATCAATCGATTAAAATTCGTTGTCAGATTCGCTGCACTTCATCAAGCTTGTCTTAACCATAATAACATGCATTTTGTATAAATCAATAATCCATATAACGGAAAAACAGAGTGTATCCAATGAAATATATTAAATTGATGACCATTCGTATATTTAAAATAATTTATATTCTCGCTATAATTGTTTAACTTTTTATACTTGTGAATTCTCATCTCTTATGTACCAAATATCATAATGACAAATCTGTATCTCCGAAAGTGTACCTCGTTTTCAAGGATAACGAATAAAACATAAATAATAAAAGAAAAAAAGGTCTTGACATTGGTTTCATAAACTTTGACCGGATCATTCAATTACTCGAATACATCTCACATCCGTATCTCAACAACTCAAAATTTAACTTGTATTTTATCGTGAAATTGTTCTCTCACGGATATGAATGTTCTCTCAAATGAGCGTACAAAGATTTCTTCGAATTTCATATCAGTGTGTCCGAGAACTCAACGATCATTGTATATATTCATCTCATTGACTGTTGCAAAATGTTGGAGTTTCCACTTAAGATGAATGATATGAAATTAAACGTAATGACGTATTTTAATAACATTAACCTTGATGACAAAACGGAAAACTGGAATGAACGTAAGAAATCTTGTAGTGTGAGGATTGAAACAGATAACACATATCTAATTGAGATATTGTAGATGAGACTCATCATTTCCTAGTAACACAGCATCCATATAACATGCAGAGAACATACAAAGAACATGCATATGCCCTGAAAACACGACTACAGGCGTTTCAAAGAACCAGACCGAGATATTAGTAAATCTCAACAGATCTAAATTTTGGCAAAAATCTCTACGAATCTGTTCATATCTACTGATATCTAAACATCTCAACTTGGGCAACAATCTTTGGAGTTTTCTGATATCCATTCACTCCCACAGATCCCAATTTTGCCAGGAATCCAAAAAAGTACACAGAAAAAAAAATTCTTGTATCAAGAAAACATGGTTGTCTTCGTTATATATAAAACACGGATTGTCTCAGTTTAATGCAATTTGCTTGAATCAAGAAATTTTGTTTTGATTCAAGCAAATTGCATTGAACACAGAGAATCCGTGTTTCATATATAACGAAGACAACCATGTTTTCATGATACAAAAATTTTTCTTCTCTGTGTACAGAAAAATTCAAAAAGATTCCTGGAGATCTCTGGAGTTCTCTGTAGATCTCCGTAGATCTTTTTTTGCCAAAATTTAGATCTAAAGAGATCTACATATATCTCAGTCGATCTAATCTTTTTTTCTCGGGAGTAATGGCCTTCTATCGGCATCGCAGGACCATCGGTGGCCCATTTAAACGCCTGTAATAATTTACAAAGAAAAGATAGATTCATTGTAACAATGAAATATAAGTATGCTGGGTCCCTTTTTCTGGAGCAACCAATGTTTTGCTCTCTTAGCTATCTATTTGCTATCACAGCAATATTGTCAACTATGACAGCGATTTTTTAGTGGTAACAACAAAATATGTTTGCTCGTTCAGCAGAATTTGATTGTTATTCCAAGTATAGCACGTTTCAATTGTCTTACGAAAAATAGCACTTCGAGTTATTTCACCACGAAGAAACGCAAGTTTCGATTTTTGCACTGATAGCGACGAAGAGTTATTATACGTTGTAAATTTTCGCCACAAAAAATAATACGTTTCGGAACATTGACGCAAAAAGTACACTGTGAAAAATTCCAATAGGGAACTTCACATAAATGTTTTCGGGAGTAATTAGAAATGATACCAACGCCGGGACATTAGCCAAATTTATGCTGACATTTTATTCGAAAATGAAGCAATGAAATCAAAATATCGCTCTATACAAACCTTCTTGAATTGATAAAGTTGGTCTGTATAGACCGATATTTTGATTTTTTGGCTGAATTTTTAAATAAAATGCCAGAATAAATTTGGTTAATGTCCCGGCGCTGGTATCCCCTTCCCAGTGAACACTCTCAAGAGGAAGAGATCTTTAAGAAGTCTTTTGAAAAAGCTCTGTCAATGTTATCATATTGATATCTGAATGGTATCATTTTTCTGAGATCTGAGAAAAAAATCCTCTCAAAGAGTTCGTTTGGATAACATTCTGGCAATCTCTGATTTTCCTCAGAAATCGACGCATCTGATAACATTCTGATATCTTCCCCAGCAACTTCATCCATGTAACTGTCTAGGGCCTCGCGAGAATCTAGCCAAGGGCTAGAAAGAGTCTATTAGTGGCTAGCGGGGAACTTGTAAGGGCCTAGCGAGTGCCGATATAACGCTTGCTCGGGTTTATGTTAACCTTCTGAAAGGTCTATCTGACCTCTTACACTTATTTAGGAGATCTTTAAGAGCTCCGGATGATAACATATTGTTCACTGGGTTAACACATCCATGCGTTAGGAATTTCCCGTACTTCACCGGAAATTTCCTGGAACATGATAGGAACCATCTCATAAAGTTGAAAATTTCCAGTTAAATTTTTGGGAAATTTCATGTACATGTACTGAAAATTGATTTCCTACACTGAACAAAATTTTCAGAAAATGTCATCCATCATATAGTTTAGTTGCTATTATTAAAATATTTTGTTATGATTACCAAATTTTTGTAGACTGAACAAAATTTTGGTTGTTTCAACGAGAGAATTTTGTTGGTCACATTCCAAGAGAAACCTTTAGTTAGAATAACAAAAATTTTGTTACCATAACAAAACGCTTTTTTCAGTATATTCCATGATCGGGATTCTCCAGTTACTGCGTATAGGAGAATTCCGATTATTTTTCACAGTACGCTTTTTATTTAAAAAAAAACACACATTTGTGAGACCATGCAATCTGTTGCTAAAATAATAAGAAGGTAGACAATGTTACTCAATTGAAACGATTGGAAGAATTTCTTTAAGGGGTTATATCCCCCTTATTCTCTAAAAAAGAAAAGCTTTTCTCAATCATTTTTTTTTAGCATTCCTTTATGATAATCATGAACAACCAATACACCAATCGATCGAGCCACTCTTCAGGAGTGAGAAAAACTTTTTTTATTGAAGATTTTTCACAAAATGGCGGCTGTAGGAGCGTTTTGCAGGAAACTATGGTTTGAAATCGGCAACAGGATTTTTTTTTAAGAACAATCAAGGTTTTTTTTTTGGTCAAAAATTCGAATTTTTTGTTCAAGGTCTCGCTGGTTTGCAAAAAAAATTATGATCGTGTGTACTTCACTAGATAATCACACGATGAAGTTACAGTTCGATTCTCAAGTCGATCGGATGGAAACTCTCCGAGTTCTGCTGCTTGTCGATTTCAAACCATAGTTTCCAGCAAAACGCTCCTGCAGCCACCATTTTGCAAGAAATTTTCAAAAAAAAAAGTTTTTCTTACTCTTGGAGAGCTGCTCAATCGATTGGTGTATTGGTTGTTCATGATTATCATAACGGAATGCTCGAAAAAATTATTGAAAAAAGCTTTGTTTTTTAAAAAATAAGGGGAATATGACCCCTCAATAAAAATTGAATATCATTTACAATAGTTTATAGTTTGCTGAAAAACTGAGTGGAATAACACATTTTTCTCGTGACTTACCATCCCTGAGAGACCAAAATCCACAATTATCCCACAGTGCTTATGATTTTGATTTTCTCAGTGCTCATATGGACATAAGTTTCAATTATACACTCTTTTAAAGCTAATAACCAATTTTTAAGAGCTGGAAAATACTATCTGCTACCGTCAAGTTCGAGATGTGCTCCTGTTCGTGGCGGAATGCGAGACGTGCTCGTTTTTTATATGAATACGGAGCATGCTATTTCTCGGCTGAAAAGATGAAACTTGCTATTTTTCGTACCGTACGTCAAAAAATACTGAAAATTTTGCTAGTCCAGAATGAAATTTACTGCTGAAATTTGTTGATCGTGTTGCTCTCTCAGTAATCCAGTTAACTGTGGCAGCGAATTTTTAGCAAGGTTAGCAAAAAGATTTGCTATTCTGTACAGGTTGGTTGAAAAGTTCCTGCGCTCACCAAAAGATAGCACTGCTAGCTCGAAACTTTTTTTTTTCTCAAGTTGGTATATCTGTCCTGAGAACACATGCAAAGTTACAAGTCATTCTGTCAATTCATTCTTTGTTTACAAGCCATTTGAAGTTGACGTGTCATTGATTTTTCTTAATATGAAAAAAATTGAATATCGTGCAGTCATTAGATTCTTTGTTTCGAAGGGTCTAAAAGCAAAGGAAATTTATGAACGATTGTTAGAAGTGTATAAGAAGTCCTCACCTTCAAAACGCACCGTTGAATTTTGGGCTGGTGAATTTAAACGTGGTCGTACTAGCCTAGAAGACGATCCACGCGAAGGACGACCAAAAACTGCAACCACAGCAGAAATCATTGAGCATGTACATAATATGGTTAGTGAAGATCCAAGTTTGACTAAGCGTGAAATTGCTAATGCCATAGGCATCTCAGACGAACGAGTACTCCATATTTTACATGAAGAATTACGTATGAAAAAACTGTTTGGAAAGTTAGTGCCCCACACGTTAACAATTCAACAAAAACTGGATCGAAAACAAATTTCTCAGCGTAATTTGGAGCGTTTTAAGCAGAATAAACCCGACTTCTTGTGTCGTTTTATAACTATGGATGAGACTTGGATCTACCACCATGATCCTAAATTGAAACAAGAACGTTTACAGTGGACTGAAGCTGGTTGTTCAGCTCCAAAGCAGGTGAAGTCACAACGATCGGCAAAGAAGGTTATGGCATCAGTTTTTTGGGATGCAAAAGGAATTTTGTTCATTGATTATCTTCAGAAAGGTACAACAATCAACTCCGAATATTACTGCAGCCTTTTGGATCAGCTGGATGAAAAAATTCGTGAGAAAAGACCTGGTTTAAAGAAGAAAAAAATCATTTTTCATCAAGATAATGCACCTGCTCACAAAAGTGTTTTGACGATGGCTAAATTCAAAGAACTCGAGTACGAATTGCTTCAACATCCACCGTATTCGCCAGATTTGGCTCCTAGCGACTACTATCTCCTCAGAAATCTCAAACAATTCCTTCGTGGAAAGCATTTTTCGTCGAATGAAGAGGCCATAGCAGCCGTAGACGGTTATTTTGCAGAGCTTCCGGAAAACCATTATAAGGATGGGATAAAATTATTGGAAGATCATTGGAACAAGTGTATTGAGCTTCTAGGAGATTATATTGAATAAAAAAATATATTTCGTAACAAAAACAGTATTCTTTCATTTCGAGCGCAGAAACTTTTCAACCAACCTGTATATAATACCTCAATTTATTGAGCGAATTAATCAGCGAATTGTTTTTCCATGTTGTGTGTAGTGTGCATGTCCCATGGGACATTCAATGTGCTAAATACATTGGTATATAACGGCTGCCAAACATGCTGTGGACATTCGTGTGTTACTTCCCATACAGCACCATAAATTGCAGTCATGTCTCAATTGCATTTAAATGTTCCATCTTCATTGCATTCCAATATCCTTCCACAGGAATATGTCGAAGATCTATCAATTGAAATGTTACCTATTTGCAATGTCTCAGATATATTACAAGAGAAAAATGAAATCACAATGGAATATTTCATAAGTGTTCTGGCAATATTTCAGAAATAATTCAAAAATATTCCATTGAAATGTATGATTAGCGGACATTGCAATGTTTCTGAAGGGAATTTGAAACCTCAGTGTGACATACAGCAACATCACAGGAATATTTCAATACTTCAAACGTTAGATTTCTGCAATCCTCATGAAATCTTCGGTGCTGTATGGGTTGGGTTGTTGGATAGAATTTTCAAATAAGAACGTTGTATATCTCAAAAAATGGGAACTTTGTTTACTATTCCGTCCGTAAATTCGAGATATATCTATAACCGAAATAAGGAGAAGAATATTTCTCGGGTCGGTGCTGAAGATTTGAGTACTTTAACCCTTGCGAGGTAACGTCATTCTGGATAGCTCCTCCGATTGGCTCCTATGAATGCTGTTTACGAACTAAAGTAGTGACACTTGGGGAGCTTATAGCCTCCTAGTGTACAATTACTTAGGGTATAGTCTGCTTACTCTGCTCTTCAAATTAGCAAGAGGAGAAGATTTTGGAGAAGCATGAGTGACCCGACGTTACCTCGTAAGGGTTCATATTTTATACCAACATCGCCCCAGTGAATTCGATTCAACTGGACTTCCACCAGAGATAACCGATAGTATTTGGTCATACTCCTACACAGCACCAAAGTTCCAGGAGAATTCTTTAAGAATTCTTCTGGGAATGTGGTGCTGTGTGGGCCTAATCCGATGAATTGTCAATTTTGATAAGCTTATGGTTGAAAAATAACTAAAATTCTACTTTTAGCTTTATACATGCGGAATTTGCTTTTCAGTCAATTTTTGGTCAACATTTTGTTTTTTTTTGCCCCAACCATAACCAACCAAAACACGATTACTTCTGAGTAATTTTTTGGTATACAACAATCCAACATCAACTATCTTATACCCATAGTTATTAGTTATAATCTGTTGAAAACCGTAGAAAAAACCTTTTTTCAACCAGATTTCAACCGATCGTAAGAGGACCATTTGATCACCGTAAGAATTGATTATTCTGAACTCATGAAGACGAACAGGATTGACCTATGTGAAGAATTATAAAACAATAATTTTCATTGATAGTGATACTGTCTGTATGTACAATCACCTAAAGATGAGAAAATAAACGCACACATCAAATGTACGCTAAAAAAAATCTGTTACAGCTCCTCAAATAGACAATTTCCTATCACCTAACAATAGTTGTTGCCACAACTACCAAGTAGTTTTTGCAGCTACTCGCATGCCTGTGAAACCCCAAGAGAATGTAAAGGTTCAAGGAACGTTCAATAGAGGTCTATTCAACGTCTGGACATTATATTAACGTGGATTTAACGTATAAGGTTTGTGCTGTCTTGAGGAAGAAATGCGATTAGGCCGATCAACGACATGAATACGACATTCCAGTTACTTTTGTAAGCAGGTCGGTCGGAATAGCCCCCACATAGCTATTCATTTTTTTTGTCGTGTCCATAATTTTCTCGAAGATATCACCTCAGCTGAATGTTTCATTTGTGTGGATCATTCATAGATCTGTGGTCTCAATTACAAGAATCATAGTTTCCAACATTATCAAATAAAAATCGTTGAAAGAACATTTATCTCGGGTAATCAACATCCCCCCTGTAATTTAGTCATTCTACACAGACTTTATCAGACTTCTTCTTCTTCTTCTTCTTCTTCACATGGAAAATGTTCATCGTTTGTGAGAAAAGAAATTCAAACACGTCATGGAATTTTCCGAATAATTTAGATCGATAACAGATTGCTCAGCTTATTTTCATACTTTCGATCCAGCATGTTTTACGAATTGCTGAGCCATTATTTTATCGAGCAATGCGATCCGAAAGTTATTTAGTCGATTTTTATTCAACATTGATACCGTCCGGTCACGATTATTACTGAAATCAATCTAAATTCAAACTTGCATTAAGATATTCATTGCCCTGTTACGACAGACATCGAGCATTGTTTAAATCCGGAAATGAATTGATAGATGCTGATTGTGATAATTCACCCAGAAGATTTGGATACACATCCGATGAATTTGAAATCCAAATTCATGGAGTATTTATTTACGCATACAATGGGCTTAGTTTCGAATATTACGCCATTACATATTTTATATCACTTTTGTCTCATGATAAGATAACATTATGTGAACGTTTTCCTTCCATCATTATTACCGTCAGTAAAACAAATCATCAACTCGAGGGAGGCCAGTTCTCTTGATCACAATGTGAACTTAAATCATCATCCATACAACAGAACTATATACAATTCATATATAAGTGTATATAACTTATATTTGAATTTAATTGAATTGTGTGTAAATTATATATAATTTTGACAACTTTTCTCACATATATACTTCTGAAAAAAAATGTCTGAAAAGGTATCTTATGGAAGATCACAATCTTGTCTTTCAGAAAGATAGCTTTTAGATACCTTTTGGGAACAAGAATTATTTCAAACATGTGAAATAAATCTTGTGGTATATTGCATAAGACATCTTGAATTTTCTTGTATTTTCGAGACATGGATTGTTATACGTGGAAACAATGTTGTTGAAACTAAACACACGTGTTCATGCCATGCAAATTTCCTAAATATCCCTCTGGTGAGATTTTTCTACAAGCATAAAAGAACGTTCTTCTTTGATTCTGTTCCCTGCATGGTTACAAAAAGGCTCTGTCTAGAGACACGCTGACCTGTTTCTAACTTTCAAATCCGAGACACGTGAGATTTTTAAATTCTCGTGGATAAAATGAATCCTCGAGGGGTTTTCTACACACAGGCGAAATTTCCCGTGTCTCGAATTTTTTGAGACCGAGCATTTACTGTATCCACAAGAATTCGAGAATTTAACTTGTCTCGAATTTTTAAATTGGAGACAGGCTAGCGTGTCTCTAGACACAGCTTTAAAAAAGTTCATAGAATCTGATGATATGAAGTTTTCCATGTGTGTATGGACCAATGGCCCAATAATGGACCAAGCCTGGCACAAGACCTGCCGACACTGGTCTTGAACAATTTATCAAACTTGGCCCAGGCTTGGGAATGATAAGATCAGGACAAGCTTGGGCCAGTGGTTTTGCCAGACCCGGTCCAATTCATTTACCAAGCATCAACCAATGCTTCTTTGATCGCAGACATGGATGAAAAAAGTAATTGATTCATATTTCAGTTTATGACTTTCTCCCTCAAAATACCGTATATGAATTATCTTAAAACGATAGAAAAAATGTGACAAGACTGGGACGAGCTTGTATGATCATTGGAAAATTAGCGTTCTTTGATATTTCAATCAATTTTGATTCTATTGTTGAATTAAAGCCCTGGCCCGATGGTTATCCCTAAGTCTTCAGCCATTGTAGATTCAAAATTCAGTCAATATTCATAAACATTGTGCCACTCATGTGGGCAGTATTGGCACAATTGTTCACAACGAATGCTCGATTCTTACACTTGTGCCAAGCTTGTACCAAATATGGTGACCATTTCAAAAATATTAACAAATGTACCATGACTGACTATCCATCGGGAACAACGGGACAATCATGGAACAATATTGGGCCAATTGTTCTTCACGGAGGTTTGTTTCTGACACATGTGCCAACCTTGGGACAAGCTTGGGTTTTTTTCAGTCTTGGCAATACCTGCATGGGTTAATAAGATTCGCGCGGAACATTGTACAAGATTCAATCAGATTTGGTGAAAATCAATGGTTTTTTTTAACCAGGGTTGTATAATGTTTCAAAAATGTGAGTAATCAATATTTCACAGCATACGCAGAAAAATTCAAAACTCTTTTTAAGGAATGGAAACGACATAATGCTCCTTGATTCTTGTCAGTTAATAAACCTGTAATAACCCCATAATAATATTTTGTTGAATGAATCCATAAATTTCGCTAAATTTCGTTAAGAGTGATAAAAACAACTTATGTATAATTGTTGTTTGATCAAGAAATTGGGCGAACTCCAATAGACTTTCTTGAATAAAAAGTCTATTGATTCTAGCTGAATCCCATTGAATTACGTGTAAGCATTTCAAAAAACTTGGAAGTGAAAATAATGACGCGGAAAAAAAGTATTAGAAATAATTCGTCTTCACTTCGCTACCGACATTGGTTCAATGTTATATTCATTTTCTTCATGTTAAAACACATCAATCGTACTCAAAATGCCAGATAAATTCGAACCATCCCAAGCAGCACCAGAATATACTATGAACGTTCTTCGAATATTCGAAATATGTTCTATGCATATTCGAATGAGACCGTTTTATAGGTGCTACGCATATTCATCGAACGTATGTAATCGAACATATGACGGTACGTTGATTGAACGTCGATTAGATGTATATCGTACATGTCGAATGTAATATGTACGTTCTAAGTATATTTAAAACGGTCCCATTCGAACATTCTATGAACATTCATTATATGTTCTTCGTATCTCATCCGTACATTCTACGAACGTTCCTATTCCGTATATACTTTGAGAATCTGTCGCTGCTTGGGATTGAATTAAATTCTAAAACAAAATTCATTTTACATCTGACGAAATTCCGATTGGAAAGAAAGGTCAAATCAGATTGTCTTGAATAGTTTTGGAAATGCCAATGAATTCACTCAACTGGGATTCCTTTACTTATGTGACGCAAATGTGAAACAAGAAACTGAACAGATAATACAATGATCGATACTTTGCCAAGTACGTTAAACAGGTCGTAATGAGTTGGACAATATGAAGTCTTGGCTAATTATCGAATCAGGTCAAAATTGCCAATTTTCTTCATAAGTAAATTAATCAAAAATTCTGATAAAAATGATAACTCTATCATAAGATAGATATTTCTCGTCTGGCATATGTAGAAAATCCCGATTAGCACCTAATCATAATTTCTGCTTGAACTTTGCATTCAGTGCTGATTTATTAACTGGGAAAAATATAAGTGATTTTGATTAGACCGTCATCATTGAATGCAAAGACAAAATGCAATCAAATCAATTTCACACTGAGAAAAAATATAGTACAGCCAATAACTGCAGATACCCAAGCGGCACCAGAATATACTATGAACGTTCTTCGAATATTCGAAATATGTTCTATGCACATTCGAATGAGACCGTTTCATTGGTGCTATGCATATTCATCGAACGTATGTAATCGAATATACGACAATACGTTAATTGAACGTCGATTGAATGAATATCGTAGATTTCGAATGTACTATGTACGTTCTAAGTATATTTGAAACAGTCTTATTCGAACATTCTATGAACGTACATTATATGTTCTTCGTATCTCATTCGTACATTCTACGAACGTTTCTATCCCGTATATACTTTGAAATTCTCTTGCTGCTTGGGTATGTGTAATCGAATATATTCCAACAGATTCCCATTGATCCTGTGACAAAACATCATAGTTTCGCAATGGAAATTTCAATCAATAGTGTACCTTGAAGCCGAAAAAGTGCCAGAATATAACAGAAATTCAATAGAGACTGTGACAAACCACACAAAAAATCGATTGAAACCCATTCATTTGAGATTAATATTGAAATGAACTTCGAAATCCTCTTATAGCTTCACTTTGTGTTCAATGAATGTTGATCAAACGTTCCTGTTCAGGCATCCAACTGAACGGATTGAAATTAATGACGTCGACACTGAGAAAATGATTCAACTCTAGTCACCAAGATTTGGTTGAACTTACGAAAACTTCAGTGATTCCTACTAACTCCTGGTGATAATAAACCGAATAAATTTGGTAAATATATGTATTGCTTCTCTTTTCGGTGTAAATAAAACAAATGTGAGTAGTGCTGAAGCGGAAATCATTCAATATTCAAACAATACCATCGTAATAAATAACACAATGAGTTGAAATGATGTTATCAATCAGACATATGGTATTCCGATTAGACAAAATGTTTGTCAAATCATATCAGAAGAACCGGGAAAACAATGTATATCACATGGAAATTCGATATCTCGGACATCCTAAACATTCAACATATGTATTATTCGATGGAAAAAGGAATGGAAGAAGTTTCTTATCACGCTGATGTAATGTCCCCGACTGACAAGAAAATTCATCGAATGTGAAATTGATAATTCTGAGATTACCGTGAACTCTGACCACTCGTTGCGAGGAAAAGAAAAACAGAAAGAAATTCAAAATCAGTAACCGACTATCAACATTATACATAGCATGGTTATTTGAATATTGGAATACATGAATGCTGATTTTTTGTGATCTTAAAATTTCAAGGGAAATATGGAATGTTGTTTGGATTGTTCATGACTCGACTGGATACGAATCATGTAAAATTCCGCAAACCCTATAATGTGAAATCGTGGGATATTTGTTTTATGTTTACTTTAGCAATTCAAGTAATGTTCCCTTATGGCTCAATGTAAAGGGCCTGGAATGTGAGAAAAATTTTAATTGAATTAATCGGAATTTAGCTGTTCCAGTTTCTAAGTAATTCAGTGGCAGGTCATTTTCGAAACATTTCAACACGTGAAATGCTTACGTGTTATAAATCTTGCAGACAAAGTTGATAACATATTGAAAAATGAGGAAAGTCTATGACATCATTTCATTGGAAATGCATTCATTTGAATATTCACAATAAAATTCCAGAAGGATTTTTGTTGATGGATTTCGGAATACACAGGGTGTCCCAGAATTCATCATTCGCATTTCTGTGGCATATTCTGCAGCCAAAATGCAATAATTTCTCGTTTGAAAAAATTTTTTTTGAATCTTGATTGTTGAGATGCGAGCATTCTTAGATTTTTTTCCAGATCCAAATCATTCAAAAGTATTATGTGCCACATACTTGAGCTTTCCATTAGCTAAATTCATCTTTGAGCAATCCATAAAATGGATAGAGAAAATACTGCTTATGTCGGAGAATCGCTACCCTAGACTATGCTTCAACAAGCTCAAGCATCTTGCAGATACCTCCAATATTTCAAGGAAATACAACTGGGCATCACAAGTAAAAGATCTCCTCGAATTCGCAGGATCTGGAGACCTGCGGGATTCTCTCTCTGCCGAGTCAATATCGATAAACAAACAAAGGAATATTTGAACTCTATGATACGGCTCTCTTAAGAAGAGATCAACAAAGAGTTACCCAATCTTCATCCTTACAAATATATCCACATCTTACCCTTGTACAAGAACATCGAAAATATCTTAATCTCAGACTTAAAAGCTCGTTGAGAAACCTGCTCGCGCAGACCCGTGTTTGATTAACAATATTTCTCCCAGGATAAAATTATAGACTCAAAAACTCTCTCTCCAAACTCCAGATTGAGTTGTCAATTATGTGGAGATACAATGATGCATTCTTTGTACCATCTCCTGGTCCTCGCAGAGAGCCCTTACTCAAAAATGTAAAATCAACAGAGAACATAAAAGATGCCTGGATCACCTTACTGAACAATCCCGATAAAAGGAAAACCACACAATTATTCAATTACCTGAAACATGCTGCATTTACCCTTTAGTTTACATGATGAATTTTAGTTGCATGCCTATCATTCTACCATCCCTTGCATCGATGGTACCTTCTTTATAATTTAATAATATTTTTAAGTCTCTACATTTTTGGAGTGAGAGAATATCAAAATGTATTCTTTATTAGACTCGTCTGCTTCATCTGCAATTTCCATTCCATTCTTGCCAGCTTTTTGCGTACATAGTTATTCTTTTTCTTTTTTTGTGTTCTCTTTTGAAACAATAAGAACGTATATGTATTTATATTACACGCTGTATAATTATACCATTTTGTACTTTTGAGCGAAGCCTCATGTAAAATTCTTGTGTCAAAAGCCTTACGTAGAACTCTATTGTGCGGATCTTCTGATCTTCAATAATAAACTGAATTGAATTGAATCAAATACTTGAGCTTGATACTATTCGCAAAGTTGGAAGACGGCGGATCTCTGGAAAAAAATTGGACTATTCTATCATCGTTTCTTTCGGAGCTATAATGATTCGAAGTTGCTGAAATCTGATTGGCTGGAGGTCCAAAAAGTTCAAATCGCTGTAGCTCTGCAACAAACAATGATAGAGTAGATCAATTTTGTTTCCAGAGATCCGCCGTTTTCCAACTTAGCCAATAGTGTCAGGTTCAAGTATGGAGAACACAACGCTCCTAAATTATTTGGATTTTTAGAAAAATGTAACAATGTTCATATCTCAAAAACTAAGCCTCAAAAAAAGTTTTTTCAAACAGGAAATTATTGCATTTTAGCTGCAGAATATGCCACAGGAATGCGGATGATGAATTCTGGGACACCCTGTGGAACTTCGAGAATGAATTAACACAAAACAAAACGAAAAATTCCTATTGACAAAATTTGATCTGGAATTCAATTTTTGAGATATAAATTCCACAAGCCCTGATAACAAAGATTTTTTCGTGTCACGGGTGGTCTAAATATGCTTATGAATTCCCGTTGATGGCCTTTTACAACCCTACCCTTGTTACTCATGCGGAAATTTTTCCGAATGTCCTTTATCAAATCCAAACTCTGCATGAGCATATACTGGGAGAAATTTGTAGTTAAATTTACTATGGAATCATGGAAATGAAGGAACATACTAACTCCCCAATGGAATTTACTATGACGTGACAATAGAAATCTCACCGTTAGAAATTTCTGCATTAATTTTAATGCATTTGCTGGAAGTTTTTTTCAAATACGTGCATGAATTGAGTCTCATACACATTTTACATGAAATTTAATGTAGACTATAGCATAGTCCATATTTTTTTCATGTTTTTGTACATTCAATTTAATGTAAAGTGTGTATTAACCTGAATTCATGTACGTGATTGCAAAAAACTTCCAGATATTTCTGACAGTGCTGATGAAATTTACAAAAATTCACAGTAAATTTAATTGGGGAGTCAATATGTTCCCCCATTCCTATAATTCCATAGTAAATTTAACTCTAAATTTCCCTCAGTGTATGTTAGGTGTTGAAACTTAGAATTGTCTAGCCTTAGCCACCGAAGGGCCTAATCGGATTGTTAATATTCGCGCTAATTCTTCTAACTCAGCATCATACCGTGGAAAGCCTCTGTAGGAGCAAACTGCGTTACTAATATTTCCTTTTGTTATGAGAATTTCTGTTATATTGATATTCTGTGATGACTATATCACCAATGTAGACACAGTATTATATTAATATACCAAATGTAATGTAACCTATTACATGCTTGAGTGTGAAATTACTCGCAACCAGTTTGTTGCAGCAACGTTCTCGTTACAAAGACTGTTCTGTGTTAGGTGGGTGGATTCGTGCACCCAATTACAGCCCGCATTCGCCCGAAGATCCCAATCTAAGCATCCTTGTATACAACCCACGTGGGAATAGTCGGATCATCGACGTGTCCCTTTGTTAAAAAAATATTGGTGTGCCTAATTTGAATCAATGAACCTCGCCATGTTCGCCGAGTTTCTCCAAGAATTTTGATTTAGACATCCCTATATAAAATCCATATACAATCAATTGAAACTACCAACATTTTTCCCTGACACTTGAATTGACACTCCCTGACTATTCCAAATATCCAACAGATAATTTTCTGTCAGGATTTGGTCGGTTTTTGTCCCAGGCATGATGATTTCCGACGGAACTAGACAGAATTTTGACTGGAATCTGACGGGATCTGTCGGACATTTTTAATAGGGACGATATTTCACAGTCTCGATTCATTTCAACAGAAATTTTGCCGAGTTTATGTTGAGTTTTATAAAATATTGATGAAAACTTTATGAAAAATAGTATCTAAAATATGGATATCGTGGAATATCCTGCATATCTACTATGGATATGCCAAAACCCTGCACTGACCGGAAACAGTCAAAGTACCATGGTAAATGAAAATAAAAAATGAATAGCCTCGAACTTTTAATTTTCATAGCCAAATTGCTTCCGTTTTAACCACCCAGGTTGAACCCACCATTTTCTAACAAATTCCGTGTTCTTCTGAGATATTCAGAAAAATTGGCAGTAAAAAGCGTGCCTGATAAGTGAGAGTTTCTCAGAATTTTTCAGAATTTGAACAAATATTCATAAGTTTTCAGAGTTTTTCAGATGATCTCAGGTATTCTCAGAGTTCTTCAAAGTGTTTTAGTGGAATGCGCCATACGTGATTCAAATCACACAATATGGATCCATATATGGTCCGTGTACTTTCCCCAGAGTAGTTTCTGTTTTTGATGCAATCTGATAATGTGTGAATAACACAATGTTAGGTGGAATATTTCTTCTCGCAATGTTTCATTCAATAATCTCCACAAGAATTTGCTATACCTTTAAAGATTCTAGTTTCAGAATGTATTGATTCCATCGAAAGTGTCTCGAATAGGCTGAAGCTGGAAATACAGTGCAAACTCTGAAAATGAGGCTTGGCGCGGGCCTATAAAAGAAACCAAAGCAGGGCTTTTAATAAATTGAGGACGCTTAGTTTGGCCCCAACTCCTGCCAAAGATGAATTCACACACAAGTAATACACGGAGAAAAATGAAGTCGCAAAAATTACTGTATCTCTACTGAATTGACAGAATGAGAGAAAATACTACTGTTATCGATAAGTAGTGTGGTAAAAATGTGTATTTTATCGTGCATAAGTTTGCACGCTCGTACACTGAGAAAAATTATCCATTATAAATTACTAGACTCGCTACCCAGACAGCACAACGTAGGAGAGGTTTTCTGAACGTTCAGAAAACGTTCCAGAGACACATTGTCCTGTTAGGGTAGTATATTAAGGATATACTTGAATTTTAAAGTTATATACCAAACATTCTCATCAAAAGCATCAGACTTTCTATTTAAAAATGTCATTATGCTACACGGAGAAAAAGGAATTCGCTGTGGCAGCGAAATCTACTTTTGCTGGGTTCCTTTTGCCAGAGTATCAAATTTTTTGCTGTGACAGCAAACTATTTGCTGTTCCAACAATCTTGTTAGCTGCGACAGCGAATTTTTAGCTGTGGCAGCAAAAAATGTTTGCTATCCCAGCAAAATTTGTTCGCTATTCTGTATATAATACTGAAAATTAGCTGGCGGAGCGAACTTTTTTGCTGCCACAGCTAAAAAATTGCTGTCGTAGCTAACACGATTGCTGTTATAGCAACTTTTTAGCTAGGTCAGCAAAAAATTTTGCTATTGTATATATAATACCTCGATTTGCTGCGTCAGCAAATTTTTTCTCTCCTTGTACCATTAACTCCCAGAAAGTCTGGTACTTTTGAAGAGAATGTTTGGTATATAACTTCAAAATGCAAGTATATCCGCAATATACTAGCGAGTCTAGTAATTTATAATAGACAATTTTTCTCCGTGTACTAAAGAATGTTTGTGGAATCATTTATTTTTACCACACTGTCTAGCAATAACAGTGGTATTTTTTCTCATCCTGACAATTTAGTACACGGAGAGAATTAAATAGTACTGATTCAGATGTGGAAAGGAGGATACATCATAACGGTTACGATATTTCGTAGTGCTGATTACCTCGAAAACAAGTCATGCCTACTTTTTTTGCGATTTTTCGTGACAGCAACTTAATCAGCAGCATGTTCGCATCGCAATTTTTATCATTCAATTCTCTCCATGTAGAAAATGTAGTAGTTTTCGACCGTTTATTTTCCTCCATGCACAGAGAAAAAAGATCATGGAATGATTGTTAGCAAAGATAGTAAATTGGCGACAACTTCGAATTTTTGTATACAGTCGCTAACAGAGATGAGGGATGGTTCCAATTTGGTATACTTGATTGTATTCAAATATATCAAAATGGGAACCATCCCTCGTCTCTGTTAGCAACTGTATACAAAAATCCGGAGTTGTCACCAATTCACTAACTTTGCTATACCAACCATTCCATAATCTTTTTTCTCCGTGTGTAGTGTTTTCTTGGGGACAACTGAACTTTTGTCTGGAAGAAGTATTATTCAAAAATACAGAGGTGTGAAAATTATTAGAATAATTGTGATATCCAAAACTGTTCCAACTTTCCTCTAAGGGAATGCAATAATTTATGGAGTACTGGTTTTATTTCTTGATATAAATAGTTTTGAAGGCCTCCATTTTTGAACGAAGGAATATTTCATGATTACTATATAACAATCTCATTTGTACAAAGTTCTTTTTCATTATGAGCATCTTCATATGTCTTTAAATAACCAACAATGTGCAATATTCTGATATTAAGAACTGGTGTTTCATTGTATAAAATTGATATACACGACAACATCTTGGAAAAACTTGACGTTTTATATTAAAATTCTAAATGAAGCAAAAATTTCGAAATCAAAGTTTTTCAAGCAGAAACGGGTTAAAATCAAATTTTTCGACTAGAATAATCAAAAACAAGATCAATGAAACGTGCAATTGCAAAAAAAAAGGTTGGATGACATTTATATTCTTAATACAAATATGAAGTTTTATGCAGTCATCGGTAACGAGCCCCAGCGTATCTATCTCACATTGGTTATATTTTCAAATTAAATATTTGCAATCATTGACCGACTCATGAGGCGCTTATGTATTTGATTGCAATCGACGTTTTTCGTATGCCTCATTAAATCTTGTATTCTTTATAAACAAAAAAAATTGATTCGATTATTCGTACATATATCTTCCAAAGCTGACAAAATTGGGTAACACTTACATTCGATTAAACACGAATAAAAAAATTCGCCGATTTGTATAATAAACCATGTTTTCCAAGAAATAGAGGGCTGATTATGGAATCAATATTAAGTGATTATCAGTGTACAAAAGATGAATAATTCATTCACGACACACCGTGAAATGGCGCTTGCGAGTTTAATAAAATAAACATACATATGAAATGTTTGTTCGCCACTGAATGAATGTTTCACGCATCTGTGATGCTTATTTTACATATCTCATAAACAAAAGACGAGTCGAACGCCCCACGTAAATATGAAAATATCACAATTATGTCATATGCTGCTTGAAAATGAAGAATTGTTTTGTTCCACACGAGTGTAGAATTTCTTAGTAACTGATACACGTTCTGACGTTTGTAATATTTCTCCATGGTAAATAGATATTCAATGGGAAAGAGAAATATTATGATAGTTCTTTGATGCAGGTACCATCAGAGAAATTCATGTAATGGAAATAACCAAAATGTTCCAACTATATTTTTTCGATTACACGCACACGGAGGAAAATGTGACTCATAAATGCTTAGTTTTCATAAAAAGCTAAAAATATTCCCTAGTGCTTGAATAAACATTAGACGGTTATTCTCATCGTTATGAAATTATCCTCAATAAGGCTGAAATATTAAAAAAAAAATTGATGAATTTTCTTGATATTCTTATTTTGATATTTTTATTTATAAGTTTATATTCTTAGAATATTCTTAGATTTTCCCGAAAATTCACATAGATGGTAAACATGGAAATCATTGGATTTATTGAAAAAATAAAAATAATCAGAGCTTCCCTGGCGAAAATGAAATGTCTTCACCCTGGTGAAAATTTCCGCTCGTCGGAAGCGAACCTGGAAACAAATGAAGCGTGAAATGTTTCAATTCCCGCTTCTTTCGCGCTTAGATACTGTTACATTCACTCTCACGCGTCGCTCCATACTTTTCTTACGCCCCCATTTTCACTAGGGCAACCCTGGTGAAAATGAAGCATTTAAGCACGACGAAAGCGCAAGTGAAAAGTCATCTAAGCGTAACAAAGAGTCACCTAAGCGTAATTTAGGAGGGAATTGGAACATCTTCACGTTTCATTGGTTTCAATACCCGCACGGAAAGACAGAGGTTATGATTATTTAGAAAAATGACTGAGAATTCAGGGAAAAAGAGTATCGCTGAAGAATTTTCGTAGTAAATTCGTCAAAAGTTGATAAACTCACTGTGAACAATAACAATAAAACCACCAACGTTTCGTATTTTCACTACGAATTTTTGATAACCTTACTGCAAAGATTTTCCAGCGGTGCTCTTTTTCCCTAAACTGACAGTCTAAACTAAATGTTGATAAATGTTATTCAAGTATTGATGACTTTTTTCTTTCCGTGCGTTTCCTCCACTTTTGAATTTTCACCAGGGGATGTAACGAAATGTTGCAGAAATTGGAAGGAAGTGTATATTGAGAGTCGTTTCACGCTCTCTGTGTGTGAAAGTGACACTTCCTTGCGCGAACTTACCCTAGAGCTGTTTCAAATAGAATTACATGAACAGCAACTGATACCTCCTCATAGGCTACAAATAATCACCTCATTGTTTTAGATTGACAAAAATTATACCAAAACTATTTGAATGAATCGTTGGTGATTATATTTCAAAGGAACTATGCATTGCAGAAAATCCTTGTGTAACCCTCTGGGGAAAACAATCTCTTCGAATCTCTCTGAAATCTTTCTAAACCTCCCCTTTTTCAAAACATTGTTCTGAGAGATTCAGAGACATTCAAAGTTATTAAAAAGAGTGAGAGAACTTGTCACATACATGCACTGTGAAAAGAGAGTCTTAATCTGTTTGCACCTTAATTTCAAACAACGCTTTTTCCATTGTGCACGGAAAAAATAATTTAGCTGCAGCAGCGAAATGGCTAGCACACACACGGACAGCCATTAAATTAGCTCCCGCAGCTAAATTTTAGCTACCACCGCAAATAAATTAGCTACAAATGCAAATTTTTTTTCTATAACAGCTAAAATTTAGCTGCAGGAGCTAATTTAATGGCTGTCCATGTCCGTGCTAGCCACTTGGGTGCTGCAGCTAAATTATTTTTTTCGTGTGTCGGCGATTGTTTTTTTGACTTAATTTGTTTGCATCATAGCTTCAGTCAAGAAATAATCTGAATTTAAGACTTTCTTTCTACAGTGTCCGCTGTTATGTGAGAAAATTGGCAACGTTAGAAAAAGTTCACCCCGAATAGTGCACGGAGAAAAAGGAATTCGCTGTGGCAGCGAAATCTACTTTTGCTGGGTTCCTTTTGCCAGAGCAACAAATGTGTTGCTGTGTCAGCAAACTATTTGCTGTTCCAGCAATCTTGTTAGCTGCGACAGCGAATTTTTAGCTGCGGCAGCAAAAAATGTTTGCTATCCCAGCAAAATTGGTTGGCTATTTTGTATATAATACTGAAAATTTGCTGGCGGAGCAAAAATTTTTTGCTGCCACAGTTGAAAAATTGCTGTCGTAGCTAACACGATTGCTGTTATAGCAAATTTTCAGCTAGGTCAGCAAAAAATTTTGCTATTCTATATATAATACCTCGATTTGCTGCGTCAGCCAATTTTTGTCTTTCCGTGTGTGGTTTCAACAGCTCACAGCTCGTTGTTTCGATACCGCATGATGTCATTTCTACACCATTTGGAGTTATATCATGTCACCGAATTCAAGGATGAACTTCTACAGCACTGTGAAAGGAAAGTCTTCAATTCAGCTCATTTCATGGCTGAATCTATGATGCAAACAAATTAAGCCGAAAAAACAATCGCCGACACAATGGAAAAAGCATTGTCTGAAATTAGGATGCAAACAGATTAAGACTTTCTTTTTACAGTGTAGCGTTAATTCTGACACCGCTTTCTCATACAGCGTGGTGACGTATTCTGAATCCCTCGGGACTGTTTTGATTGAGATTGAAAAACTTTCGCAGGATTCTTTATAATACTCCCTGTTTTTGAAAAACACATTTCGATTCCGTTAGTTTCGGATAGAAGTGTTGTCCGTTTCTAACGGCCATTTTCACCAGGGAAGATTATAATGTGCACAATATCTCATAGATGATTCTTATAAGAGTTATCCGCTTGGGAAATGTCTTCTAGGTACTCGAATTGTTTTTCATATGTACGTGTAATTTTACGTGCGTTGCGTTATGACGATCTGAATCGATGATTACTTTAATTCAGCTGTCATCAATTCTAATTGCACGCCCAGAGATCACGCTATTGATCTTTGCATAACCCTCCACGGAAGTGGAGGAATAGAATACGATGAAAATACCAACTTCAATTTTGCATTTTTCAATAAATCCTAAGCTTACACTAAAAATTCGATCGATAGGTTTGAATTATATGGAATAAAAATTGATATATCGCCCGGATAAACACGTCTTGTGTAACATTTTTCATCAAGTGTTAGACATCGTGTTTTTTGGGACCTTTTGTCAGACCTAAATATGAATTTAACCCATGTAGAGAATGAAAATTCCAATGTTCCATCAAATCCCCGCTAGATAAATCGAACGAACTTATGAAGTTGCATTTTTTGATACTCCAGGAAGAATTTCATCTTTGAAAGACTGACTGTGAAAGAGCTGGGAATCTTTGTCATCGATAGATTGGCGAAAATCTTGTTTCACAAGATTATGAGGAACCGATCTGTGTCCTCTTCGAATCTGAGAGAACGAAAATTCAACCCGGTTCTGTTCAGGAAATTCTGAAATACACAGAGCAAACAAAATTACTGGCACGGCAAATCGAGGTCTTATGTGTGTAATAGCAACTTTTTTTGCTGACCTAGCGAAAATTTTACTGCCACAGCCAACTGAATTGTTGAAAAAGTAACATGATGAACCGAAACAGCAAATTTTTCCTTGAACTGGCAAAATTTTCTGTATTGTACACAAAATAGTAAACAAATCTCACTCGTGGAGTCGGAATTTTTCACTGCGACAGTTTGAAAATCGCTATAGTAGCTAAGAAGATTGCTGTAATGGCAAATAGAGTTCTGTCACAGCAGAAAATTTGCAGCTCCAGAAAAAGGTATCTGAACTCCAATTTCGCAGTCATAGCAAATTTCTTTCTCTTCGTGTAAGCCAGTGCTGACCCAGACAGCACAAAGCTCTGAAAGACAACATATATGCTATCTTTAAGAGCTTTGCGTTGTCTGGGAAGTTATGAGTTGTTTTTCTTATTCGTGATTTGAGTAATGATGAAATTTGGACTTCCAATTTTAGATTTCTTATTCCAAACTCATTTATTGGATCACATTTATCATACAATGGCATTTCTAGTAGGAATAGTGTAGTCATTTACAAGGCTTATAACGCCATCTTAGAAAAAAACTTGACATAAAACTGGTCGAACCAATTTTTCCCAGTTACTCTCAAGTTTTCTTGTAGTACAGTGTTGTCAACCTCGTGAATAACTAGAGCATTCCGACTAGGGATGAATCCCGTCTACAAAACCATAACACACAGTTAGAAATTTTCATACTTCTATGGACGAAAATTCGCCAGTGACTCAATTTTCATCGATGAATTTTCTCTTCAAACACTCAAGAAGATTTCATGTATCACTGCAACATTCCTATCAATGGCGATCGGCATTTTATAAAATACAATAAGAACTCGATTGATAGAATTTGAACAAAAAAACATCAGTAATGTATAACTGTCGATTCACCAAGATCTTCTTTTAAATTTTGATATAAATTCTTCTTAAGATAAGTTGGGTACACTGTAAAAAAATTTCACCGGAAAATTCCAGTACATGTACTGGAAGTCATTAACCTGTACATGTACCGGAAAATTTCAGCACATTTGTACTGCAAAAATTCAGTGCAAACGTTATGGAATTTCCGCATCAAAACTGGAAATTTTCTGAGCCTCGGTACTGGAATTTTTCAGTACACGAGCTGGACTTTTCCAGGACATGTACTGGAAAATTAATGCTGAAAATATCCATGAAAATTGAAAAAAAATTGCTCACGCAAAGTGATTTTGCAGGGTCCTTGTGTTCCAAGATGATTGAGAAACTTTTGATCGTTCATTTGGATGGACAGAAACTCATGTCTACCTAACAGGATTTGAACCCACACTTTTCTACCTGCCTACCAACTGAAACCTAAGACCTAACCGATGAGCTATAGCGCGACATGTTGGAAGGCCAGCTTGGGTTACTACATATGCTTCATATCTAGAACACAAGAGGATAAGTCTTGGAAAAACCTCATATATCAATTTCATTGGCTACAATTACAATTATTATTCAAAATCTCAATCAGGAAATTTTTAATATAAAGACTTGAAATTTTTCCTGCCAGAAATGACGAAGTCCAATAGAAGTGGAAAATTTCAGTGCAACAGTGATTAAATTCCGTTGCATAGCAACTGGAAAATTCCATCACACGACCTGAAAATTGCAGTTCAAAACCTGTATAATTCAATTGCATAGTAACTGGAAAATTCCATCACAAAACCTGAGAATTGCAGTTAAAAACCTGTATAATTCCAGTATACCAACGATTAGGTTTTTTTTTCTAAATTCCAAATTTTTTCTCAAGTCCTTTTTAAGGGAATATTTTTTTTTGGTGCACAAGAACTATAAAATTGTAGTACGAGCCGGTAAAATTTTCGCGAAATCATGGCAAAATTTCAGTACATCATCTCAAACTTGAAAATTCCAGTACAATGACTGAATTTTCAGTTGTGCTTGGTAAATTTTCAGTAACGTAACAACAAAATCTCTGTACATGTACTGGAATATCCATATTCCAGTACTAGTACTGGAAATTTCCAGTTTTTTTTTACAGTGTATTAGAAGAATAGTGTAGGAATACATCAAACTGGAACTTTTCCTGAGTATTCAAGAACAAAGTTTCCGTGAAAACAATTGTTGACGTTTGATTGAGCATGATCAGGCCTGATCGTAGATATTTTTCGACAAATTTATTATGTGCATAACCCTGACTGCATGGGATTGGGCTTTGTTCATTTTTCAGCTTCTTCATCACTAAAAAGGCTTCGATTACTTACCCGTATGAAAACGCGTGATCAAATTTGGCCACGTGGGATCATGCCAAACAACCCATCGTTGCTCATGATAATGATGCGAGATCGTACCAAATGGGGCAGCCCCCACGCAGAAAAATTTCATAACCAGCCTCATGTTTAATACGGGCCTGACCAGGCGGGAATAGGGGTCACCTGATTTGGCCCTGGTGGAGCCATGATTCGGCACGCCTGATTGGAGGTTAACCAGACCTGGCTCTGATAGGTTTGTAATTTGGCATGCCCTACCATAGTTCATTCCATCGGGCGCTGCTACAACGATGCATTACATTCCATATCAGGGTCGAATTTGAAATCAAGTTTTCCAGATCTGATCCTGACCCAACACCCAATATGAATTTTTACTCGGGATGATCATGCGAAATGACACTGTTTTAATTGTTTTTATCACGAAATCACACGTTTTGTCATGCTAAATCGCGCGTGATCATGCCTAAATGTGCACGAATGTGTTTCTTGCTCTTTTCAGCATAATTAATGATTAGCTTCCACCGAGAACAATCTGGGATGTCAAATCTACATAGTATACGAATTTTTACAAATCACTGTATATCTTACCAAGTAAGAAACTCTAGCAATTTTATAAATACCTGTTCAACATTTGTCAAATTGTAATTATTCTTCATGTTATAAGAATAATTATTGCAATCAACATCATGAAAAATCTAAATTCCAGTCAGATTTTAAATTGTGACGCAACCAATTCAAACCATTATTCCTCAAAAATAATCGTGAAAAAAAAAGGAATTGTTAAGAAATAATTGTGAAGCTGTAATGATCTGGTAATAATATTCTATAACAATGACTGCTCGATCATAATCACGAATAGGGTAGCTGGGGGAAGGGCGAAAGGGGTGATCACCCTGGACGCGTAGGTAAGGGTAGGGGGAGGGCGGAGTGAAAGAATAAAAAATTTGTCTGTATTGTCGGGGAACGGGGAATGTGAACTTCTTCCCAAACGCCAAATCACTCCAGCGAAATTCGGGGTGGTCTATCAAAATATTCAAAATTCACATAGACACACCCTAGCTGAAATTAGGATTGGAAATTAGATGGGCTAGTTTTTCCTGATATTGGGTTGGTTTCTAGCTAGTTTTTTAACGCACTTCCTAGCCTGTGCCCATCCAGATGTCGCAGGAAATTGTTAGAATGTTGTTCAAATTGATAATTAGAAATATGAAATCATGTATTTTCTGTAAAATGACACCTACGAATAAGGTAACAATGTATTTTGACATGTGATCTCCAGTCAAGAACGTTGCTTTTGGATTTATTCCCATCCCAAGTAACACAAGAACTTCTCAAAGGTGCTATGATGATACAGTTAATGTGAAAAGAATGTGCAAATGAGACTATTTTGGATAAATTCGTCAAGGAATTCTATGGAGGTGCATAGCACATAATTATTCGAAACAGTCTCATTTGGAGGTTCTAAGTTTGTTCGTAGGATTTTCCAAACACGTTCTTAGCATTTCTAACCTCTTGTGTTGCTTGGGATAAGATAATCCCGAGTGACAAATTGAAACGTTCGGGCTTCCTTTTAATCCTCTGACCATGTTAATGGACTGTCAATGTTACTGTACGATCAGTTGATGCATGAAAAACCTACATAAACCACCTAAATGTTTGGGTACTGAAGTAAAATTGGCTGAATTGCCCCACGTGGGTCCCATCTAGTACATGGATGGTGAATGGGACGCCCAGACAAACTTCTACCAAGGGATTTCAATAAGTTAATACTATTGTTTCATCCGATATCAATCAAATCATGAAATATGTACATCATTTCTACCGAACGATAAATTCCTTCCCAATTTCCACTGTTCCTATGACAATATATCCCACCTCATTGCAATACAATATTCGTAAATTTTCCAAACAACTCTACATGAACGACTCTTGCTTTCAGCATGAGCGAAACTCGTGGATTCCGTCCTCCGCTTCCAGCTCATCCCAATCACGTGATTTTCCGTTTAACGAAGAGTTCAGATACAAATTGAGAAGAAAAAAATCTATTCTATTGATTTTCTGATTCACATAAATACACATGTATCATGGTACGTTCATCGTGTCTATCCTCGAGCATCAGATTCAGGGTTGTTGTCAAGGTGAGAGAAAAATTCAATTGAAATTTTGATCAATAAACAAATTAATTCAACTGGTTCAAGGTCAATCAACGATCGATCGATTCTTTTTTTTTATAATTGTTAAATGTGAAGTGTGTTTCTCTTCAATTACCTAATTTACAACCCTGGTCGTTGTCATCCGAACGGAAAATAAGATAATCAGCACTTTGCCCCCTGTACATGCGATAAAGATCGTCTATAAGTACACTGGTCATCGGTTATGTTCCTCAGTCTCTTCCACAGTTGTATATAGAGATATAGTGTTCTCACAATCCACATACATTCGTTATTTATTTCATCCATTCGACAAAAACACATCACGCTAAAATGAAGCTCCTATCGGTGGTTTTTTTGCTGGTGGCTGTATTTTACTCTCAAGAAATCACAGCTGCGCCAAGTGAAGCACAACCGTCAGCTGCTCCAATAGATTTGGGCCAGTTGATTGCTCAGGCCCAAAGCAATATTCAGGATTTAGCCAAACAAATTCAAGACCAATTGGCTATCCCTGACCAACAAACGGTTATCAACACCATCAAGACTGAAAGCAGCAACTTCGTCCACAATGTTACGGAACATATGAAATCGTTGTCCGAAGAGGTAAGATGTAACATGGAAATTATCTTCTTCTCACTGTTAAAATTCTTACGAATTGTAGGATTTGTAATTATAAGTTATCATGATTGGATCACAATTAATGATCATATATGATATATAGTTTCACAATTTAGATTCTTACTCACAAAGAATTTGTATGGATATAAAATTTCGATCGTGATTTTATGAAAATCACTATCAAAATTCAGTAATGCTTTTCCACAGAGGAAAATCAATTCTCCAAAGAACGCCCATAAATACATATCGTGAATATGAGAGCACACGATATTCTAGACACATTATCGTATAACGCCTATGAAATACATTCGAGCTCCAAGCTACCCAGTCGTAATTTAGCTGCAATCATGTTTTGCTCAGCATGATTATAATTATTTCTTCATAACTTGTGATGCTACTTTGTTTTGTCTCATTTCTCAAATCTCCTAAGACGAACGAAAATGCAAGAAAGCGATGTTAAAATTAAGCGATATGCATACAACATTTAAATATTCATGGACTGTCCGTAGAACATTCTCACAACATTCATAATGTTTTATAAAGTATTTTCAAAATCTTGCTCTATAATAAATTCTATAAACATCTACGAGTGGTGTGAAACAGTATCATCTTTCAAATCGTGTATCAATTGCTCATTATACTGTTGATTTGATTCTACTGCTGAATCAGGGAATGTTAATTAGTTTCGATTCATCGGTTATTCTTACTGACTTCGACGCAGGAAGTGAGAAAGAGTGAACACACTTTCTTTTTATAACAAGTCCCGATACATACGATCACTCCATGGTATTAGTACTTCAAATTTTCTACTATTCAATGAACGAATCATAAAAAAGGGAATGTCATCAATTCCTTGCTCTTTTTCTCAACTATATCGAATTGTCATTTTAGTAGTTCCCAAGCAGCAACAGAAGTTCAAAGTATATACGAAATAGAAACGTTTATAGAATATTCGCATGAGACTGTTAAATGTACGATATTCATGCAATCGACGTTCGATTGACGTACTCTCGTATATTCGATTACATACGCTCGATTAATATGCATAGCACCTATGAAACGGTCTCATTCGAATGTCCATAGAACATATTTCGAATATTCGAAGAACGTTCATAACATATTCTGGTGCTACTTGGATTGATCAGTGGTATTTCATAAATTTTTATCTTGATTAACAATTAACTGTCAAGAAATGAACAATGTAGCCTCTCACATGATACAATGATTGTTTCAAGACGAATTGATGAAGGATTTGTGGAAAAAGAAATAGAAATGAATTAGTAAAACCGGATAAGATTCAACAATTCATTGAAGAAATTATTCTAAATTTTGGATCATATATAAAATATTCGAAAGCTTGTATAAGAATGTTGTCTACAAATTTATATAAAAAGAAAAAACTGTTCTCAATTGTTTCAAGAGAAGAGTGGGAAAAAATGAGGAACAGCTACAGAGGAAATTGGGAAAAGATGGAGAAATAAAAAGTTTGATGGGAACTTTTCAGATTAAATATATTTTTTAGATTCAATTCAACGTAAATCCTGCAATATATTGTCAAATCTTTTACACCCTTGGACAGGGTGAATACTGCAACAATGACTATCGTTAACAAAACCTAAAATTCCAATAATTGCTCTCTGAAGAAATGACTGATTTCGAAGAGTTTATTGAGCCATTGAATTGTTCTTATAGTATAAAATAACTGAAATTAGATTAGATTCATCGAATGCAAGAATGTTTTCAGGGGGTACAAGAACGTCATTTACTCATCATTCATTCAACCTTTTGAAAAGTGTTGTTGTTTTCTCCATATCATTCCTCATTTCTCCCTCTTCTTCCACACTAAACGTGAATGTAAGCGTGGAAAAAATCATATAATTGACTATGAGAAAAAATGACAATAATCCAAGAGAATCATCGAGCAAGGCTTCATTTGCAAAATTGTAGCAACTTATCTCCGCGCTCAAATCTACCAGATATATGCGTCATGCACTCTTGATTACCATTAATGAGACTAGATAGATTATTCAGAGCGTTCGGAAGCCGTCTCATGAACTCTCCTCTTTCGTAACCACTGAACCTGAATATGTTCCACATGAAAATAAATGAGTTACAATGATGCTGACAAAATTTATCTCACATACTCTTTTCGAAACTCTGTGGGATTGAAAAATTCAATAAGTTCTCATATTTGATGAAAAATTATCGTGGGATTTTGATTTCTGTATTTTAAAATCACAATAAATTTGGAATACGATCATATTCATGCGTTGGATATTAAGCAATGCTTTATCGATGATTTGAATCTAATCAAATTGAATTATTTCCCCTAATATTTAGATCAAGACCAAGAGCCCGGAACTTGAAAAAGTATTCACAGACGTGAAGACAAAGGTGACCAAGCTCTTCGAAGACATCAACGCTGGAATTCCAAATGCTCAAGAACAAGCCACTGCTCTTCAAGCTAAATTCCAAGAAGGAGTGCAAGTTTTGATCAAGGAAACCGACAAAGCAGCTAAGAGTCTGTCTCAAAATTCCGACAAAGTGCAAGAGGATCTCGCCAAGTTCACCAAGCAAGCCGTCGAGCTCGCAGTCCAGGCCACTCAAAATCTCAACACCCAGTTACAACAAGCAGCTGCCCCCAAAAACTAAACACCCCATTTTCAGTTATATGTGAAAGAGAATGAGTTCCAGCATAAATTCATAACAAAGGAAACATTAATGTAGATTTCAATGAAATCTCACTTATTTTTCTATCATTGGTCGATTTATTTATTTATTTCGTTCCTTCTTTCTCTTAACCACATATAACGTTATTGGGAATACTTTCTTGTTATAAACAGTAATATAATAAATAAGTATTGTTCGTAATATGTTGAATCTTTGACACTTATTTGTCCCTGCGATCCACTTATTCGGTCCTTGAATCTTTTTATTATCTGCAAAGAATTAAATTTTGTCCTAAAATATCCATGTACGTAACCAGCCACGCAGGAATGGAGGTGCTCTATATATAGACTGTATATATGTAGTATGTACATATTAGGGATAGAGCTATAATGTGATTCAATGTGATTTTATATCACACTTTTATCAAGCTCCAATCGATATTTTACACAAATTTATAAAAACTTGATATCATGGCCTATGAAAATAACTCATAATCTTCATGAAAATACACAAGTAACGCGAAAGTGCTGGGAAAGTATTGTGGATATGCCCCTTGTTTATATTCATTTGTTACAGCAAAAAATATTCTATGTTACGTTCATTTTCGTGAAAGTACTATGAAGATATTTTGAACGTGTGCAGCTGTACCAAATGCATGTGATAAGAATATTACATGAATCTTCTATGTACGTGGTTGTGCTGCTCGGGCATTTCTACGCCAAACTCAGTCAAAAACCACGACAAATCACACCCCAAGTAGCACAAGAACTTTTCAAATATGCTATGGTGACTCTACGAATGTGAAAGGGATGTGCGAATGAAACTATTTTTGGATAAATTCGTTAAGATATTCTATGGAGGTGCATAGCACATAATTATTCGAAACAGTCTCATTTGGAGGTTCTACGCATGTTCGTAGGATTTTCCAAACACGCTCTTAGCATTTCTAACCTCTTATGCTGCTTGGGACGAATTTTTGCCACGCTATTTAGTATAAGATTACATCATTGAACGTAGATAAAATCAGACACGTTTTTAGAGGGGAAAATATAAAACTTTTTTACATTGTTCACAAATAATATTAAATATAAGTATACTTTGTTGAATAACTGAAGATATTGATCCAGCTGGCATTAGGGAAGGGAAAATATTATCAGCCCCTAGGCGGCACGAATGTAAAAATGACGTGATAATGTTCCGAAACTATGCAAAATTACAGTGGGAAAGTAGAAATACGTAGTTTGGCATAGGAACCAGAAGAATAATAACTTTATTACGATGAATTGCATTAAGGCTGAAGATTTCAATGCAGAAAAAAAAAGATTTCGCTATTCCAACAAATCCGTCTTCGGTCAATAGAATCAATAATCTAATCATGACAATTCGCTGTTAACGAACTGATGCGCTGTGTTCAGGAACAGGTTCATAATAATTTTCCGCACTGTGAGAAAAAACTGGAAATTCAATGCATCTTGGTACAGGAAAATATTTATTTTCCAATATATTTTATTCACTGATATTTCACTACTAAATTCCAATTTTTGCAGTAGAATCCCAGTCAACGCGTTGAAATGTTTTTGCAAATGTACTTGAATTTTCAATTCAATGTGCTGGGTAATGACTTACAGTGAAATACTGAAATTTTCAAATGCAAATGTTTTGCAGTGTGTTTTATGGTATAGCAAAAAGTACTACCGTAAAACTACTGTGAAAAATTCATATGTGGAATAATTAATAACACATACATGGATAGGAAAATTTCCTTCAATATTCGAGAAATTTCTATAAAGTCACAGTATAAATTCCATAAAAACAATCATTTTCATGTATTTGAATGTTTTACTCTTCCCATATAAGTACAAAGCTGTAGGAAAATTCCAAATCTTTTTAACAGTGTACACCGAGAAAACTTTATAGTCCAATTTACTATGGGATCTTTGGAATGGAGGAACATACTGACTCCCCAATGAAATTTACTATGGTATAACAATATGAATCTGATCAAATTTACAACGTTTGACAGTAAATTCCATGCGAAGTCAATATATTTCTCTATTCCTCAGATCCCATAGTGAATTTAATTGGGAATTTCTCTCACTGTAATCATGTGAAGCTTAGTCCACTACGAAATGAATTCCTCTTCATGTCAGTGGAAGAAATTGTTTGCTGCCCATATAATAACTTCTAAAAATAAGACTTCGTAAATTGTTGTTCGAATTCTTCGATTGATATTCAAAGAAGGATTTGTTACGGCTAATATTAGGCCAGAATTTTGAAGAAAAGATTTTCTGGTAACATTCAGCGAATTTTGAATTTTTTTCTGTTTATACTTGGTATAAATTTACACATCATCTAAATTTTTGAAACTTTCACTATTTATATAGAACTCACCTCAACATTTTATATAATCGCACAAAACAAATCTGATTCTGAAAATTTAAAATCAATAACTCACCTTTGTGCCCGAGTTTAAAGAATAAAAACCGTATTATTCGGTTGTTTTCTGTTCAGGAAAGTGAAATTCCACTTTCTAACGCCGAATCGGTGGAATCTTACTATTCAAGGATCCCCTTTTACAAGGATGTGAAGACAAAAACATGGCAAAATGTTGTTTCAATTCCTTATTTTCCAACCTATTCCATTCAAAGGAAAATGATTCGTTATTATTTGGATAGCTACAAATTAGCCATTGGAGCTATTTCGAGCTGTCATCGCTACTCACTTAGCAGCAACAGCAAGAAATGTAGCTGCGACAGCTAAGTTATTTGACAAATATCAACCACCAAACTTATGCGGTCATAGCTACGATTTTTTACTGCACTGTAAGCAAATCGGCGGTGTTAGAAAAAGTCTACCCTGAAGTGGTGTTGTTTCAATACCTCGAGGTGTTATTTTGACACCGTACGGTGTCATTCCAACAGTATTTGATGTCATTATCTTAATTCGGACACCGAATTCTTACAATGTGTGATAGCTAATAGCTATAGCTGCAATTATTTTAGCTGCAGCAGTGAAAAAAGGGAGGTAAAAAATGAGCAGCTGTCACAGCGACTTCATACTTTTTTTGCGTGCACATGAACATTTCTTATTGAAGAGAGGATTTTTCATTTGTTCCAATAAATTTTAACTACGCTGAAAAAATTACCTTGTAAAATTTAGCGTGAAATTCCAGTACTCGAAAGACAAGTAAAAATGCTTAAAAAAATTACTGCGCAGCCTGCAAGTATGAGTGAGTTCGTAAACAGTTGAAAGTGATATTTTCGATAAGTTTTACAAAATGCACAGGAATATTTCGAAAAATTCCTACTTGTCCCTCGATCATTGAATCTTCACGGTCATTTTTCGAATAAAATTCTCTCAGTGTACTAATCACACTACTTTTACGAAACAATACTTCTGGTTCATATTTGAATATTTGCGAAGCCTTAAAATACGCTCTGTTCTCCAAGAGAACACAAACATCCAGGAACGTCTGAACGACGTACTGGACGTCCATTACACATCCTGGAGGTTTGTGTTCTCTTGGAATCAACTCGGATATTCGAAAAATGATGCCAGGATTTTGAACACGTTTCAGAGAGGCTTTCAACACAATCTTTGAGCTACCCTTCAGCCGTAAAATCCTGCTAAAAATGCTATATAACCAGAATAAATATAAAAATGGTTATGAGGATTCGTTTGAACACTTCTTATTCCATGAAATCAGGTGAAAAACTGACAGGAGACTTTTTATTCGGTTTCGTCCGGAATTGCCAAATTGAATTCTAGTCGAAAAGCAATGAAAAGTTTTCTGCCAGGTTTTTTTGTGGTATCCAAATAATTGTTGTTGTTTCAACAAAGAAACTTGGTTGTAACAATAAAAGTTCCATTCAGTTTACAAAAGTTTGGTTTTTCCAGTGGAGTTTTTTCAGTTTAATTTCTGACAAAACCAAATAAAAAGTTTGTTAGTTTTCGATCAGATTTTTCGAGACAAAACCTGTTCGAAGCCTGATAACAATTCTTTGCCTGGTTTTGCCCGGAATTGTCACCAGGGGATTAACACATATTCTGAAATGGTTCAAAATTTGAAACAATTGATTATTAGCGTTACTCGTAAACATTTTATAGATAACATTAGGATAGCCAAAGCTCGTCGATTGATTTCCTCGGACCAATGTTCTCCAAATAGTCAAAGAATAATATTTGTGAAAATTTCTACTTTTTTGGTCAACAAAATCTATTGGATCTTGCAGAATTAAATATCTAATACGAAATTCGTTGAGATTTGGTGAACTCCAACGAGATTTTCGTTGAAGAAATTTATCAAATTATCAATCTCACTGACAAATAATCAGATCAGATTCAACTAGATTTTTATGAATGAAATTTGACGAGAATTCAATGGGTTGAAGACTTATCCCCCTCAAATACCTTTTTTTACCAAGACATTTTCGAAGTCTTTTCAGAAATTCTATTTTATCTTCTCAAAACTGAAAAGAAATCTTCCTGAGAATTCCCCAGTCAAGAAATTTGAACAGTTTTTGTCCACCTATTTGAGTTTGAAACTAATTTTGTCCAGATTGTTGGAAATTACGGACATAGAAATTAGTGCTGAATAAAATATAGTATTGAATTTTTCTTCTAACAAACATTTCATTGTAGTCTAATTTCGTCGGCAATATTCAACAATCAGGATAAAATTGGCTTCAAACCCAAATAGCAGCACTTTGAAAAAAAAAATTCCCCCAGTAAATTCAGAGAATGTGACTGTAATTTTTTCCAGTCACTTTTTTATGAATTTTCAGATAAATCTTGCTGAATTGTGAGAAATTTCAACTCAATTTCAGAACGTATTTTCAAAATTCGGTCAAGTTTCTTAAAATTTGACAAAATTTTTTTGAAATTCAGGAAAAAGTGACTGTACAAAATTTCAGTCACATTTTCTAAAATTTTCAATGGGATGTTGTTTCAGCTTGAGGACAGAAACCATTCAAATTTTTCCACCCAGGTTTAGCTGTATATAAGAGAGTTCATATTGAAAAATACTTTGAAAAATTTTCAAATATACTACGGAACAGTTTTTGAATATAACAAATATCTGAATAATGTTTCTAAAAACATTTTTCAACTGTTCTCCTGATCTTGGCAAGTGTTAAGAAAAGTTTGAAAAATGTCAAAATCAACCAAATATTTTGATCAAAGAATTTGGATTTTTCAAAGAAATATTGTCTAAGACGTGAGATGTTTATTGGGATGGAATCAAGTACAGCATCGCTCTTCGATGAAATTCTTGAACGTGATTTTCTAAACCTACTTCAAAGAATCTCTGAACGATACTGCATAGAGGACCCACGTCAACTTTGATTCTTACTTGTAATTAAACCAGTGCGAATCGAATTTCAAAATGAATTATAACATCTGATAAGATTCGTATTAACCACCGTTATTATAATTTCATATCGATAAAATAAATAAATTTCCTTTTTTCCATTTCATTAATTGTCATTACTTTCTATTTTAAATACATCGTACGATCGTCGGAGTTCGCCGAGAATCACTTGAGTCAACAATCGTGAGAGTTCAAACGGACTGAAATTGAACTTTTCTTATCAGTTTTGGTAATTCTATTCTTCTTGAATAAACATTCAAATATGAAAAATAGATTGAATTCTTTCTTGAGCAAATACATTTTTGATATTCACGAAATCGTGATAGATTGTGCGTATATTTGGCGTTTCATGCATCGATGATAACGGTTCGCTATAAAAGCCCTGGCATCCATAGCATTCTCATCAATATCTTCTGTCGTTTAAGACATAGTAACATTTGCAAAGTATTTGAATAACTCAATAAATCAGTCAGAATGAAGTTCTTGGCAGTCATTTTCATCGCATCAGCGATATTCTATGCAGCGGAAAGCAAAGCTGCCCCTTCTGCGGATAAGGAACCAGCGGGAATACAATACAACTGGGATCAAAAATTCACAGACTTCTTAAGCAATATTCACGCCGTGTTCCACAAACCTGAAGTACAAAATACCATGCAAAATATGAACGACTACAGCGCCAAAGTTGTTCAGAATGTATCGAAAATGATGGAAGAAAGCTTCAAACAGGTAATTCAAATTTTCCTACTGAATAATTGTTTTAAAGGCATTATATACTCACACAGCACCCCAATTCAGGGAGAGTTTGCAGAGAGTCCAATTAGGGTTCAGGGATTTATTATGTACTCTCAAAAATTCTTTTTGGACTTCTGTGCTGTGTGGAAATACAGTTCACATGGATGAAAGAATATGATGGACTAGTTTCATGTATTTAGTAACATTCCTTGCAAAATGCATAACAAATTGAATTCACCGAAATTCGGATCAAATTTACTAAACATCATAGTAAAATTTTCTTATATTTCTAAAATTTCTATACATTCACCCCATTCTTCTCATATTTTGGCAGGATCGATTTGTCATTCTGCATGGTACGAATATCCTGAGTTCTTGAAGAATTTTTTTATGTAAGAGACCTCTTCAATAACAATTCAGAATAGATTTCAAATAAATATCAAAGAAATTTAGAGAGCGTGAATATTCCAGGGTGAATTCCAGTCCTCAGGGAACTTCACTTCATTTTGACCAAAACGCTCCATTTTTCCACCAATTTTGTCAAGAAAAAATGAAACTATTTGGTCAAAATGGCACAAATTTTCTTGAGGGCTTACAAGTCTTGGTTGCTCATTTTTCATGAGTTTTTTCCTTCAATTTTCCATTGGAAAGCCATTCAATTTTCTTTTCCCAACTTTTCACAAAAACATTCATCATAAAATATGAGAATCTTCGATGAAATTTATCTGATGGTTCAATTAACTTATAATTACATAATCTTCATAATCGACTGAACTAATAGTGATTAAGATTCATTTTGTTTTCAATAATCTTTCCCGTGGTATTCCTCATCAAACTATAACTAATCTCATGTTCTCTCCGGTTTACAGCTCCCAGAGAAACACGCTCAACTTCAAGCTGCATTCGACAAAGCGCAAGAAAAATTACACACATTCTTGGAAAACTTGAAAGACGGAAAAATCCACTTCAGTGAAGTTCCATCAATGCTCCACAACACACTTAAAGACAGTTGCCAAAAATACATGGAAGTTGTCCAAAAGGAGATTGAAGAGATGAAGTCGAAACAAGGACAATACAAACAAGACTTATTGTCTCACGTCAGCACCGGTATCGACAGCATAATTGCAGTCATGCAAAATGCCAAGAACCAAATCAACGAAGCTTCAACACACTAACATAGAACATTAGGCACATCATTTTGGACGCGAATCATCATTTATCATGGAATGTAAAGAATTTGGACTAAATTTTCTTACTATATTATTGTTAATGATTTAGGGGAAAGATAAAATGAAAATTATTTAGTTATTGCTTATGGACAATTGTCTTAGTTTCTGATTTAGAATATTGTCGATAAGTGAAGTTTCATTATTGTATCGATGTTAATATAATAAATAAGTATTATGTGTGCTTCAAATCTGTATTTGATTTTTTCTTTTTCATGTGTATTACACATGACCCATAATGATGTCCCACGTAAAAAAGTTTCATAAAACTTTCATACAGTTTTTATATATTTTCGATTGAAAAAACAACACTATCATATAAAAAACATATCAACCATACAGCATCTTCATAAGTATTATTATAATTTTTTTTAACATATCATTTTCAAAGTTATATATAATTTATATATTATAATTCAATATAGTTCAGATGTAAATCGTATATAATTATACATAAATGATGTATAATTTTGAAAATTTGTCCACTCAAGATTTTTTAATGAGGAAAAATATCAAAGTTTTTTTATTGAACTTTTTCATTTCGAATTGTAATCGTCCAGCTGATAATTGAATACTTCGTGGATGTTTTTCCAAAAAAATGATGAAAAGGCATCTTACAGAATTCTACAAGATTCCCCAATATATTTCTTCATAAAAATATCCCTTACTATCCGAATTCTACAAGGGCGGTTCAATCGATTCTTTTCGATTGAAATTTGATAAAAATTGTGTGAAAAGAATCGATTCCTGTTGGATCGCACATCTCTAATTGCAATGGATCAACACAACAGAAGACGTATCCCATAGAACACGAGAATGGTACTTTTTGGCTTAAATGCAAAAATCATACAAATTGTTGAAATTGAATTTCACAAGAGTTGCTATAATTACTTGACGATTTCATTCCAACACTGAAAAAAAATGTAGTGGAACCAACCTCGCAGCGAGTTTAAATACGGCGAATCTCGCCGCGAAGTTGAGTCAACTGAATATCGATTGAATTGACCGAATGAGCATTTACTTCAATCAATATCCAGTTAACTCAACTTCGCGGCGAGATTCGCCGTATTTAAACTCGCCGTGAGGTTGGCTCCACTACATTTTTTTTCAGTAAAATTTCCATATTTTCAAAAAAGTTGTAATTCTAGAACCATCCATCTTTTTAACTCTCCAAGCCCCTAATTACACTGCTGTCCTGAGCCAACACTGTGAAAGTCTGACTGAAAGCGGCTGCATCTTACTAGAAAACTTGACTGAAATTCAGTCTTTTCCATTGTGTCAGCATTTGCTTACTTTCATCTAAAATAGGGCTAGTTTTGGCTGCATCCTCAAATAAGCCGATATTAAGGTTGGAAGTAAATTTTACTTTTCACTGTGAAACGGCCGTATCTATATTTCAAAGTTTCGAGAGATATTGAGCATTTTATCTAAACGAATCCATGGAAAAAATTCGAATGGGATATCGTTCGAAGCTTTGGTCGAAGCAAGAGGTTGTATATTGCTGTTCTTCCCAACCAAGGTTTCGAACTTTTCACATAGACCCATCTAAACTTATACATGTTAAATAATATAAGCGGCGTTATTTTCACAAAAAAAGTTTAGATCTGAAAAACTGCAATTTTAGCTTATAATTGTCAACACACGTGTTCAAATTTGGATTCATACATGGGAAAATATCAGAAAATGTTTGTTAATTGAACAATCAATTGCTCATCAAGATTTAATGTGATTTTAAATTTGGATCTAACCAGATCTGTCCAGATCCAGTCAGATCTATTGAGATCTGAATAGATCTGGAATCAAATCTTGTCGGCCAAAATTCGGATCTAATCAGATCTGATGAGATCTAATTAGATCTCAACTTTTTTCCCTGGGTTTTCATAATTTCAGAATTTTCTACATCGAAATACATATTCAAAGCTTATTTGAATAGAAATATGTTAGAAAAAAATGTCTGTCTCTTTGGAGATACGCCCTTTCGGCTTCCCACGCAGCACCACAGTTCAGAATGAGTTCTCAATGCATTCATGTGGAATTCTTACAGTACCAAATGGATTCACTGCGAATTCTTCCTAAACTGGTGTGCTGTGTGGGCTAGGACGGCAGTATAGCTGTTATGACGCAAATTGTTGATATCATATTTTGAGAAATATACTCATATTACCCCACGTAGAAATTGACGAATCGCTCAATACCGGTTCGATGAAGGCTGTCAGTATGCAACCGTTGGCTGCCGACATTGGTCGGACTGCGGAATGATAATGCCAAATAACTCTGATTTGATACCGATCATCAACCTTTGCCAACCATCCATTACCGATATTGATTCAGTGCTTGCGACCGATGTTTTTATAAAGTTTAGGACCTTTTTATGTACACCCCTGTTGAAAATACCCAGCATGATTTGGTTCCAATTGGACCGACTTGGTACGAGCTGGTGCCAGTTACAGACCATGATGGTTGGCCCAACAGCCAATATGGGACCAACTTGGTTCCAACCGGTGTCAGGTTGGTTCATGCTGGTACCGGTTATAGACCATGATGGTTGGTCCAACAACCGATATGCGACCAACCTGCTTGCAACTGATACTAGTTACAGGCCATGTCGGCTGACTTGATAACCCATATAGGATCAACTTGATCCCAGCTAGACTGGTCTGATTCTAATTTCACCAACTCAAACTTGACTCATTTCAAGTGCACCAATATCAGAGTGATTTTGGAAAATCGACATGATGCAGGTTTTTTTTTATAGCAGGATTAATTGAAGGACGTGATAAAAAAAATATCAACAAACATAAGTGTATTGTGAATGGGAACAGCCTGAAAATCTTGTGACCGAATCGTAAAATCTGCCCAATTACAAAATCTCAAGAAACAATACCTTTCAAATGAATCATAAAAAAAAGAAATGCCAGTGGCACAAAACTGTAAGTCGTACAGAAGTTCTGGTCTACTGGAATTTCCAAGATTCATTCATCGCGATCTGAGGCTATATCCAGCATCTTCTACCTCAGGTTGATACTAGGACTGGATAGAACCATGCAGGGTAGTACCGACCTCTGGGTACCCAAGTGTGTATTAACGGCGGGCCCAATCTGAGCCCAGGGTGGGTGCCCAACGTGGGGTCAAGCTGGGCAGACAAATGGAGCCAACCCTGAGATGACAACATCGTTCCCAGTTTGGCTGTATTGCTTTACCCGAGGATTGGCAACACCATGGGCTCAGCATGAACCCAGACTAGACAATCAATACTACCCTTTCCTTTTTTTATGAAATTGGAAAATTGCTTTGAATTCTACCCCAGTGGGTATGAAGTTTAGCCTCACTTTGTCCCAGTCTTGGGCCTGGTGTTGAGCCCCATCGTGCCTATATCGTACAAACATGCTCGGGATATGAATTCACCCCAATCTTGGCCTAACGCTGGTCCAAATTGGGGCCAAGTTCAAATGTGCCCGCATGAAGATTCATTATTTTCATTTTTTACCAACCATAATTGTATGGGAAAGCACAACAGGGCCAAGATTGAGCCAACATGGACCCCATCGTCGTTCCCCAATACTAGGTTAAAGAGGATGGACCCAGCCTGGGGCCCATTGCCATTATAGGCAATACACGCTTGGGTAGATTCATATTAGGTAGTACTAACCTAGGTAGGACCAATCTGAGAACATTGAGAAAAATGAAATGTGAAAATAGCCTCTATTTCGTATATTTTTCACCTGTCAAATAATGAAAACTGAAGCCAGTCTTTTAAAAGTGAAAAGTACCTATTCATTGTTGAATTGAACCGTACATTCGGTTTGATTCACCAAAAAGATGGTATTTATCACCTAGCTCATGGTAATAATAACTAAAAAGACAGTATTCATCACCTAATTCATGGTAATAATAACCAAAATCATGTATTTTTCACCATCAAATACATTACTATATTGAAGCATGATTTCTACAATGCAGATTTTTCTCAGTGTAGGTTGATCCTACGCAGCATGGTTCTACCTGACATGGTCCGACCATGTAACCAAATTCCTCCTGGTCCTACCCAGCATAGTCGGACCTAGCTGGAACCCAGCTGGGTATTTTCAAGAGGGGCTCATGTGAGCTTAGATATTCTGGCACTTACGAGATATATACACGGAAAGACCGGGTCTATTAATATTTAGGAAAATGACTGTCAATTTAAGGAAAAAGGGAATCGCTGAAAAATACTCGTAGTGAGTCTACCAAAAATTCATAGTCACAATATTAATAGTTGATAGTTTCATTTGTATTTTTTACAGTGAAACTATCAATTGTTGATACATCGACTACGAATTTTTAGTAGACTCACTACGAATATTTTTCAGCGATCCTCGTTTTTCCTAAATTGACAGTCATTTTTCTAAATATTAATAGACCCGGTCTTTCCGTGTAAGATCATGATGCGAAAACTATTATGTTGAGATTAGAAGATCAAATTCATGAACATTTCAAGATAACATAACTGTGAATCCTATAGAATTACATAGAATGAATTCCTCTATTAAAAAATAAATCCTTTCCAATTCCAATGCTTTTGTAAGTTCTTGGTGAGTCGATGATCAATTGATGCTCATGAATTCATGGTGAGATCTGACGAAAAACGTACGGGAGGTTGTCAGCTTCTTAGGTAGTTCATAATTTCGTCAATAATAATGCTGTTTTCTACAAAATTATCTTATTCCGTAATATTTCCATGCATCGAACAATAAAGGCTTCTCACGTTGTTTGAATCAACAGTGAAATATGAAAAATTCGTAAAAATAATCAAATCTCTCGTCAAAGTGCACTAAATATTTGTTCACATTCGTTTGATACCCGTTCAGGGTTGGAGACCAACCCTTGCTTAGTAAAATTGTGCCGTTGTTGATCCTAGATTGGTGGTAAATGTCAACAATGGTCAGTTCAATCATCGAACCAGTACCGACTCGCAATCGGCAGACAACCGTTGGTAGCCAATCCCAACCATCTTAGTACTGATGTGCTCGTAACCGTCGCTTTAAAATTGGCATTTCTATGTGGGATATATTATAAAAAATACAATATATTCCTTCGTGTGCAGTGTTAAAAATTTCTGCATTAATTTCAATGGTTTTTCTGGAAGTTGTTTCTTTCAAGTACGTACACGAATTCAGTTTCATACACGTTTTACATTAAATGTAATGTGAACTACAATATAATCTATAGTTGATTCATGTTTTTGTACATTTAATGTAAGTAAGATGTGGTAGAACACGATGAGATTTTGATAAAATTTTGCTGACTTTCCTTCTGTGTTTGTACGTTATCAACGGTCAAGTTCTTACATGAAACTGAAAGTAACGGTCAACCACTTTAACCTTCATTTAAACTTCGTTCGAGCATGTTTTGTAGCAAAATCTGATGAAATTTCACACACGCCATTTACCCGCTCAAATCATTCACAAAATTTCCTCTAATTTTAGGTCCCTGACTTTGGCTCGGTCAAAACCCTATCGACATCCATAAACATCACTTCGTCAGGATGCATAAATGATTTCTTCTCAGTATGCACTTGACGAAAGATTTTCCAATGATGATTCGTTCGGAAGAACAGAGCCGGATCTAGGGAATTTGTTAAAGGGAGCACAACTCAATCACGACGCCATCCTAGAGTGTGGAAGTTCACAAAATTATGTATAATTTATATATAATAATTCTATATAAGTCATGAATGAAGTATATTAAATTATGTATGATTCTAAAAATTTTCCCACTTGGGTCTTCTAATTAATGGTCAAAATGACATGGTGGAACCTTCGCTAAATGAATTGTTGCTTGATATAATCTAATAGAATGCTTGATTAATTGAATAGTCGCTATAAAATACTTAATTGGACTGAATAAACTCCCATTGATTCAATCAAATATTTGATAAGATATAAAATATTTCATCAATGGATACGGATATTCAATTGATTCAATAAAACTTTATTGAAACAATAGAGTATTTTATCGCGATCATTCGACTAAATATTATACGAGGGTGGATTGATAAGTTTCCGGCCTGACCAAGAGATGGCGCCACTAGGCCTACCTTGAGGTGGCGTTCTATAGTACCATCCTTAGATAGCTTGTAGCTATAGTTTCAGTCCGATCGCCATGTTAGTTTAGTTTTGAGAGCGCGCTGACCAAGACGCCTCTGTGTTTTTCGTAAAAATGGAAAAGCTGGAAAATCGTGCTGTCATCAAATACTTTTATTTGAAGGGGTTAACGCCGAAGGAAATTAAAGAAGAGATGGACTCAACACTGGGGACATCCTCCCCATCATATTCAACCGTTAAGCAGTGGGTTTCCGAGTTTAAAAAGGGTCGTGTGAGCACCTCTGATGAGCCTCGCTCAGGACGCCCCATTGAGGTCACAACTCCAGATATGATCGAAAAAATCCATCAAATAGTGCTGAAAGATCGCAGATTAAAAGTTCGTGAGATAGCTGAGACCTGTAAGATGTCATATGAACGTGTACAAAATATTTTGCACCAACATTTGTATATGGAAAAGCTCTGTGCAAGATGGGTGCCGCGTTTGCTAACAGTCGACCAAAAATTGATTCGAAAGAACATCTCTACCGCCAATTTGGCGTTGTATAAGCGTAATCCAAGCGAATTTTTGCGTCGATTCGTAACCGTTGACGAAACTTGGGTCCACCACTACACTCCTGAAACCAAAGAACAGTCTAAACAGTGGATTGGACCAGGGGAACCAACTCCAAAGAAGGCAAAAACAATTTTTCGGCGAACAAGGTTATGGCTACTGTTTTTTGGGATGCAAGAGGTATTATATACATTGATTACCTTGAAAAGGGTAAAACTATCACTGGTCAATACTACGCAGACTTATTGCAACGTTTGAGCCACGAAGTGAAAATTAAACGACCTCATCTGGCAAAGAAAAAAATCTTGTTTCATCACGATAACGCACCAGCGCACACGTCAATCGTTGCGATGGCTAAAATCAACGATCTGAAGTTTGAATTAATGCCGCACCCTCCCTACTCTCCAGACCTAGCCCCGAGTGACTATTATCTGTTTCCTAACCTCAAAAAATGGCTTGGCGGTAAGAGATTTGCGGACAATGAAGAAGTAATCGAAGCTGTAAATGGGTATTTTGAGGAGCTTGACGAATCAGTCTATAGAGATGGCATTACTAGACTAGAACACCGCTATGAGAAATGTATCAGCCTTGGAGGAGATTATGTTGAAAAATAAAAAAAAAAAATTCTTAAAAACGTTGTTTTTCTTGGTCAGGCCGGAAACTTATCAATCCACCCTCGTATTTTCGCGGGAAATTTTTTCTCTCGACGCATCAAATATTCAACCATTTCTCTTCCTCGCTCTGTTGAAAACCCCAGCATGGTCCAACATGGAACCAACTTGGTCCCAGCTGGACCAACTTAGTTCCACCATACTAACCATGATGGGTGGTCCAATAACCAACATGGGACCAACTTGGTTCCTATTGGACCAAGTTGGTTGCATCATACAGACGATGATGGATGGCCCAACAACCAATAAGAGACCCCCAACTACTTTTGCTTCTACTGGATCCAACTGCACCCGAAAATCACTATCATAACCGACAATCGCAAATTTTGGAAAATGATTCTTTTTGAATCATTCACAAATGAAAAAGAACTCTCGAAATGCCAGCGAGATGAAGCAATATAGTAAAATATAATAAAAATGAAACCTCTGGGTAATTCTGCTTCATACTACTGGAATTTTGAGGATTCACTTATTGCTATCAGAGTTTATATCGAACATGGTTTGACTTATGTAGGTATTAGGTCAGTAAAGTTAGGTATAACCATGCAGGATAGTGCCATACTGGGACCTATAGGGGACCTAGATAGGGCCATGTAGGTCCCATATGGGTAGGTCCTACCCAGCATGGTCTTACCTTCCATGGTTCAACCATGTAACCGAGTCCCTACTGGTCCTACCCAGCATGGTCGAACCAAGCTGGGACCCAGCTGGGTTTTTCAATAGGGTGGCGCTCGGAGCACGGGCCCCTATTCACACCTCCTCAGATCCAACTCTGTGAGAGAATTAAGTTTCTAATAATCTTTCTGACTTACTCGTTACCGAGCGAGTAACAACCATGCTGTTATCTCTGTTCGCTTCGAATTCAAATAGGAACGTTATCTACATTCGGATGATAACATTGACCATTTGAATATTCCGTTGATTCATAGATGTCACGAGTATGATACTTGTTCCATCGGTGGAAAATATTTTCAGTTAATTGCGGAAATTGATATGAAATTTCATGAATCGTTGGTTACTGAATTGGAAAACTGATACTGAAATTTGACAATTTTTAAATAAAATTCAGAAGTTATTCATAGGATTTGAGGAATTTGTACAGCAAATTGTTTATTTTCAATTGGTTATGATTGGTTAACTAGGAATTAAAACAATTATACCGATTAATGGATCAATCGCAAAATAATTAACCGTTGTAATCCATCACACCCGAAGTTCTAAATCACATAGTTTTCTGCAGTTATCCTTAAGTGGAATAATCCCAAATTATTATACAATTTTCAACACTTCAGTTTTGCTAGAACGATTTCATAGAAGTTGATTTGATTAAATCGAATGAGATTCAATGGGGACAATGTCGGTTTTATCAATAGATTCCACCAGATCTAATACGCTTTCCATTAGAGATGGGCGATTTTCACAGGATCGATTCTTTTCTATAAAATGTATCAAGTTTTTATTGATTTCAAAACAATTTTTACCAAAATTCGAGATAAAATCTATGGAAAAAGAATAGATTCTCTCACGATCACCCATCACTCCTTCCCATTCAAAACTTCAAAGGCGCAACAACGGGAGATCCGAGGATGCCAGGACACCCGCTCAGATATGATGAGTACCCTTTCAATTGCACTGAGAGAAAAACTTATAGTGAAAAATGAGCCCAAGTACAGGTTTTAGTCCCTGTAGCTATATTTCCACTATAACAGCAATATTCGTAGTTACTTGAGTGAAAAACATGACTACTGTAACTACAACAACGTACTTGAACTCGTTTTCAGCTATAGTTTTTCCTCAGTGTGTGATGCCCGAATGGAAAAATTTGCAAAATTATATCTGATTTATATAGAATGATGTATGAATTATATATAATTTTGAAAAGTTTTCGACGAAACAGAAAAACACTTAAACAACCTAAACTATACATGGTACAAAAGAAGTCTTGAATTCAGAATAGGGTTAATCGGGGTAAGATCACGCACTTTTACGCTTCACTACAGCGTGAAATAGTTCATAAAACCTCATTTACTCAACCCAAGTGTGTATTGACGGCGGGCCACATCTACGCCCAGGGTGGGTGCCCATGCTACCCAACGTGGGGACAACCCTGAGATGATAACATCGTTCCCAGCTTGGCCGTATTGCTTCGCCCGAGAATTGGTAACACCACGGGCCCAGCATGAACCCAGACTAGGCAATCAATGCTGCCCCTTTCTTTTTGTTTTGAAATTGGAAAATCCCTAGCATGTATATACCATGGGGCCCACCCCGGGCCAGCATGGGCCCCATCCTGCCAATATAGGCCCAAGACTGGGCCAGAGTTGGACCAAAATTCTTACACGCTGAGGATTGTACACACATGCTCGGGATATAAATTCACCCCAATCTTGGCCTAACGCTGGTCCGAATTGGGGCCAAGTTCAAATGTGCCCGCACTAAGATTCATTATTTCCATTTTCTACCAACCATAATTGTATGGGAAAACACAATAGGGCCAAGATTGAGCCAAGATTGAGCCAACATGGGCCCCGTCGTCATTCTCAAATACTGGGTTAAAGAGGATGAACCCAGCCTGGGGCCCATTGTCATTATAGGCAATACACGCTTGGGAAAGAATATTTTGAAATCGTTATTGAATCTTCATATCTCCTTTGAGTCAATGAGGTTTATGTATGATTTCATACTATTCGAGACGCAGCTAAAAGTAGTTAATTTTGAGTATAAAGTGAACACAAAAAACAATCGATAAAATAATAGAAAAGGTTGAATCTCAGTCAGTTTTCAAATTATGACGCATCCACTTTTTTTTTCATTAATGATATCTCTACGATTTTCAAGTACTGCACACATTTTCTTTTTGCTGATGACCTGAAACTGTTTATGATTATAAGAACTTACAGAGATGCTCAAAATCTGCAATCTGATTTGGATCGGTTACAATCTTGGTGTGTGCTATCTAATATGTCATTAAATCTCACTAAATGCCATGTGATGAGATTTTATAGAGGTAAAAATGCTATTTATTTTCCTTATAACTTGTCTCATTCTCTGTTATCACCTATAAATACTGTTCGTGATCTTGGAGTTTCATTTGACTCTCGTTTTAACTTCTCAGATCATTACAATTACATAGTTGGTACTTCCATGAAATCTCTCGGATTCATCAAGCGCGTTTGTAAAGATTTTCGTGATCCTGTTGCACTTTGAACACTGTATTGTACTTTAGTTAGACCTCATCTTGAGTATGCATCTCAAATTTGGAGTGCTCATTTAATTCGGGATTGTACAGACTTGGAAAGAGTTCAGCATAAGTTTCTGCGTTTTGCTGCCTATCAGATAGGCCGTCCGTTGAGCGTCACTTGTCATGATTACTCATTGATTATGGCTCTACTTAACTTGCCTTCTTTGGAATCACGTCGTTTGTTCAATGATTCTTCATTTTTGTATAAAATTGTTAATGGGAAAATTCGCTGCCCTCAACTGCTTGGACTTGTACGTTTTAATGTCCCTTCTCGTTTATTAAGACGCCCTAAACTGTTCAATCCAATTTCTTATAAATCGAGATACGGTTATTCTGATCAGGTAAATCGGATATCTATCCTAGCTAATTCTTACAGTGATGTGCTTGAATTATTTTCATCTCATTCTGATCTTAGAAATTCTCTTTCTCTTATTTGTCAAATTTAATATCTAATTGTCCTTTTCACCTATAATTATACACGTTAACTGTTGTTGTAATATATGATGCATGTAGTCGAGCTTAACATGATGCTTAATGCTTTGATGCATGATATATATAATGTGGTTCAAATAATTTATATTCTATGTACCAAAGGGTCTTTTATACCCGTATAAACAAAATTAATAAATAAATAAATAAATAAATAAATAAATAAGATGATACCAGCGATCCCCGCTGATGCAACCCACCACACAAGCGTACCGACAAAGTAAACATTTCCTCGGCAAGAGTACTCTGGATTGAATTCATAAAGAAGCATGAAATTTTCAAGAATCAATCTTCAATCCTTCATCGATCGCTGTACATCGCCCGAATTTTAAGTTTCTCAGAAAACATTTTTCTCTCAGTTGGTAACGCAAACTTTTTTTTCGAAGTTAAAAATTCGGGCGATGCATCAAGGATGTGCGATACAGTTGATGATTGATTCCTGAAAATGTTATACTTCTTCGTGAATTCTGTTCAGGGTATTCTTGCCGAGAAAATGTTTACCCAGTCAGCCCGCTTGTATGGCGGGTTGTATCAGCGGGGATCGCTGGTATCCCCTTGAGCTACACTTTTTACAGTGTATAGTATTTAAAAGTTGATTTTTTTCCGTCACCGATAGTTAGATGCTTTGGGCACGCTTTTATAGCATTGGGTTGTTGCATTTCTGCAAAACTTTTATTGATTCTGACCAAATATGGGCCCCAAAGATTGCAATTGAACTCAATCGATTGAGTGCTGGCATAAAAAAAAATTGCTACGACAACGGTCTTAGAGAAATCTAGCCGTCAATATCGCATCAAACTTGCAAAGATTCACTGGATTCATTTGGAAAAGATTTGGCAGAAGTTTTTTCACGGAGTATGAGGTCTGGGACTGTCCCATATTCCTAAGATACTTCTCTCAATCTTTGGAAAGTATGGGAAAAGTCCCAGATCCTAAATTTTTTAAGGCAAGTACAAGCTTAACACCGTGCTCGCAGCCAGAGTTCTCAAAGATCGTTGTTATCTTACTAACTTTTTCTACGCGGGAGGGTTGTTACAACAAGGGCGTTGATAAAAGTATACGACAATGCAGGGCAAAAAGACTTATTTGATGCCGCATATCTAATGTTCAAATTCAGGAATTGAAATCCGAAGAAAATACAAACCTCCGTCCACGTTCACACGGAGGAAAATTCAGATCGGAAATATAGTAATCTTGAATAGAAAATTGGAGAATGTTTCTTAAAATCTGAGAATATTTCTTAAATTCGTGATAAAGATGAAACGGTTCATATTTCTGTTGAATTTTACTTGAAAAAGAATAAAACATTATCGATACCTCACAAACAAAAGATAGGAGTTTGAATTTTCCGAAAGTCACGCATGAAATTTTACGAGGTGAGTGAAAAAAATTTACAAATTTCATTATTCACTTTGTAAAACTGCATACGCGACTTTTGAAGAGTTTGTTGAGTATTGATAGTTTTCCAGTCTCTTTCCAGTAGAATTCAACAAAAATGTGAACCGTTTTATCTTCACTACAAATTCAAGAAATATCCTCCAATTTTCTATTAAAGATCGCGATATATTCGATCTACATTTCTCTCCGTGTAATAAAACATTCAAATACATCCGTTGAAAGGTGCTATTGTTTTTGAAGGTTCGTGTAACGTTTCAAAATAACAATCACAGAATCAGAGAAGAAATTCAAGAAGCAGTATCAGTTAAAAATCATATTTCAAATATATTCTGTAGTTATGTCATACAGCTGATTTATTACTCCAAAGCAAATACAAAATCCAATTATCCCTGAATAGACAGTGTTCCATGAATTTTGGTTGACATTCTCCATGTTGACTTGATAATCCTCCAAATGCAATTGATTTCTTCAAAGATTGGTATCCCACACGTGGAGTTTAAGAAGCTACCTCCGATTGGTCCTGGTTTTCCGAAAAACCATTTGGGACATATGCGTCGAGCAGAGACGGAATTCGACTGAGCTGAATTTGGCTTTCTCGAATACTTTTCACAAATTTATTCCAGTCTCTTTTTGTCTGACGATATATTCTTTGAAGTTCAGGATATTCGGCTGGAAACTGAAACATTGAAATACAACTTGAATTACTTGCATTACACGAAGTGATCAATCAACAATTCTTGATTGAAATCATTTTTCGACTAATTTCTGAAAATTTTGGCAAGATAAACGAAACTACTGTTTGGAATTCATGAATTTTGTCTTTATTGAGTGAAGAAAATTCAGAAGCTTGTAATTTTTCACGACATATTTATCAATATTTCAACAAGAAATCGTGTGACTTTCGACCCGGAGACATAAAAATGCGTACGAAACACTTGATTCGCATCTTTGAGATGATAAAAGCATCGTAGGTAAATTTTCTGATTAATTTCAAGTTTATGTCTGTTCAATAAAAATTGAATCTTTGAATGTCCGCACTCGTAATCTAGGTTCATCGGACGTTCTTTGAAGCTTCGTGTTCACTTGAAAACAGAACGACCGATCCAACCCCCTTCAAATAACCTTAATCGGAAATGGGACGAGCTGGGAGGTTCTCCATTGCCTCTACGTGCTACACGGAGAAAAAGGTATCTTGAAAAATACCATTATTTATGGATTTTTGGCGTTGTTCTAACCCGAGTCAAAATATTTACGTTACGATACTTCTAAAAGTACCATATGAGGAAACCCGTACAGCACCGGACATTTCTACGTTGCCTCTGCGTGGAATCTCCGTTCATCACGTTCTATCCACACCCACCATTCATCCCCGTGGAGCCCACGGGGATGCGACGTGGAAGTCGGTGGATGTGCTGTTAGGGAAGGTACCATACTTCTCTGTATAAAAGTTATGAGACTTTTAAAGGTTCGTTCACGGAAATATTTATCACGCCAAAAATCCATAAATAGTACTTTTCATGATATCTGTTCTCTCAGAATATCTATCAATCCAACTAATTTGCCTCAAATCTACGCTAATAACCAAATAATCCTCTTCTACGGAAAAATATTATACATCGAGAAGAGACCCCGGGCAGAAATACTGGAATTTCAATTATGAATTCTTGTTGAAATCCTACGATAATCATTTCGTTCTTATGTTATTATGTTTTGCAAATGCATAGAAATCAAAGTATAAAAAGTCCAACACAAATTCAACGAATTCTCAAAGATCTTGTAACAAGCACATATCATTTTCCAACACAAATTATGTTCCTATTGGTATTCCATGAATACTACACGGAGAAAAAAATCTAGGGATTAGTGCATGAGCATCGATCACGTATCAGTCGCAAGAAGTTTCACCGGTTTATTCCGTGGAACTCCTTGGAATCAGAGTATGAACCTATGCACTTATCGCAGTGCCTCATGCTTTTATTTCAAGAATGTCTTCTTGCGATGGATATGTAATCGGCGCTCATGCGCTAGTTCCTAGATTTTTTCTCAACAACAATGGAACATGAATTTTGACATAAAATCCGATAAAAACCGTTTACCAAATGTGGTAAAAGCTCACGGAAAATTAATAGAAACCAATTAATTCCGACAACTCATATCTATTGTTCTCTATGCAAGCTTCTCAAAGAGAAAAAGTATATAAAACCAAGATTCATAACATAGAATTTTATGGAAAACAGAGAAAAAATCAATTCGATTAGAAAATATCATCAGTATATATCTTACCTTATCCCAACCATCTTGCAAAAAATGATTCATATTTTGAACAGATTTCATAGTTTGATCCATAAAGTTGTTCACCAGAGTATATGGCTTGAACTCACTAACATGTTGTTGGATCGCTTGACCCCATTCTTTAGCAGCATCTGTTAGAAAATCCAATTCCTCTAGAAGATCCATTCCTCCTGATGTCTGTTCCGCATCCGCACCTTGGTTTTCAGTTCCGATACTTTTACTCTCCGCTGCATAAAGTACAGCTCCAATTGCGAGAATTGCTATCAAGATTTTCATCTTCTCGAACCTTACAAATTCAAACCTGATCAGTAAATATTCAGCAGCCTGAATAGATTGTCGAAGATACTCCAAATCATTGCTCTTTATAAGAACATTTTGATCACGATAAAGATAATAATCGAAAATGTATGATTCTGCGACGTATCAGAGATACAGGTGTTCAAATGGAAAAATTATATAGTCCTCCTACTTTTGGATTCCATCAATAGATATAGAATCTTTTTAGCCAATAATGCAATTCAGATGTGATGTTTTGAAACCCCGTCAAATGTTTATTCAAGTGAAACCAAAGAGACTGAAAGATATTTGAGTGTGAAATATTCAAGGTGAAAATTAGATCCGCTTGTATGAAACAAACAGAACTTTGAATCGGTTGAACAATAACAAATAGTAATGCTGATCATGACTTTGAATTTTCGAAACACTAGTAGTCGAGTCGTGACACACCCTGTGTAAAATAATCGGAATTTTCCCATATGTAGCAAACGAAAAATTCCCATCGTGCGATGGGAAATCAATTTCCGACAGATGTATGTGAAATTTTCCATAAATTCAACTAAAAATTTCAAATTTTATGGGATTTTCACTATCATGCATGATCATTAAATCTGGATCATCGGGAAATATTGAGAATCAGTACACTGTAGAAAATTTCTATGAAAAACTTCACACAAATGTTCAGAAATAATCAACACATACATAGGAAATTCCCGTATTATACTGGAAATTTATTGGCAAATTATAGCAAAAATCTCATAAAGTTTGGAATTTTCAGTCGAATTTATGGTAAATTTAATATACTTGTACCGGAAATTGATTTCCTATTCCATGATCAGAATTTTCCGGTCACTGCGTGTAGGAAAATTCCGATTATTCTTGACAGGGTAAAATTCTATTGAAAACCAGCTTTTAGTCTTCCACTCATACAATCAGCGGAAGATATAGTTACTAATTCCCAGTAAAATTTCAATGTAACTGCGAAATCAGAGAGATTCACTGTTCCCTACATTCGAATTAGTTTCATCTCACTGTTTTTGCAGTTAATGTTGGAATATTGAATGGAATCGATGAGAATTCAGTGAATAGTCACTGGTTTGAAATCACACTGAATCAGTGAAATTTCACTGTTTCGATTGTACGAAGTGATTCGGATGTAGGTAGGAGTTCAAATCAATGCATTCGAACTCATTCAAATTCAGTGAAATGTCATTCAAATTGCTTAGAGTAATTCACTTCTTTCAGAACTTTTTGGTGAGAAAAAATGACCATCGCCCGCCAAAATGTCGTAAAAATGAATCCATTTCGAATTTTTCTAATCTTCTAATCAAAATAAAATTTTTTTCCATGTGATATCGACTGTTCCTATGGTGTAGCTCTTGTTAATTAAACGAACTTTCTGACTGTATGCACATGCGGTAGGAATTTTCCATGTTTTACCGAAAATTTACTGTCAAATGATGGTCAAAATGCCATGAAGGTCGGCATTTTCAGTTGAATTTATGACAAATTTCATACCCATGTACTGGAAATTGAGTTCCTATCCCTTAATCGGAATTTTCTGGTTGCTTGCATTCAGGAATAAACTGATTATTTCTTATACCCTGCTGAAAATGCCAAGCAGATTCGGACAGAAAATAGTTGTCAGGCTTTGAACGCTCTTTGTCCCAGGGAATCCGGTCAGAAACTGACAAAATTGCTACCTGGTTTTGTCAGGAATCACCAAATTGGAATATCCTATCAAAACCTGACAACATTTTTTCTGTCAGTTTTTGATAGGGTATTCCATGTTTAGTGATTTCGGACGAAATCAGGTAGAAATTTTGTCAGTTCTTGACCGGATTTCCTGGGTCAAAGACCGTTCAAAGCCTGACAACTATTTTTTGTGTGGATCCGGCTGGCATTTTCAGCAGGGTAGTGTATAACAAAGTTGGTAAATTAATATTTTCTCTTTGCATTCTTTAGAGTGAAACTTCCCCCTTAAGTTAGTCACAACCCAATAAACAGATATAAAACGTCATTTGTTGGGAAGTAAGCTGATGAATTTTTTCAGACAAGTTTTTCCCCTCCAAAATGGGAATCTAAGCTTTGAGATGAAAATTTTACGATCCTTTGACTCGATACTTACAATCAAAATTGCTTCGGTTGCCAACAGAATGACTCCCTCTGTTTATATGAGCAGTTTGCATATATAGAAACGAAAAAAACTTTTCTCACTAATTTTCCCATCAATATACGACCTCATTGAAAGCCGCTCAATGGAAACATACAATTTTTATTCTACAAAAGTCACAATTAATTCTGATCGAAAACACTTGGTTCTATACCAGATAATCGACAAATCGTGATCGTATAATCAACACAGTCGCATGATAGAGCAATGATCTCAAAAGCAAGACGGAAAAGCGTACTTTCGCAATCGAAATTGCTCTTCCATCGTGAAAGTAGTATGCATGTCTCACGTGTATGACGGTATTTGCGAAGACCTGATTTAAATAATATCCTTCTATTCGTTTCATAGTGTAAATTCGCTTTTTATTTGTTTATTCTTCAAATAAAGTACATTAATCACTGGTTTGCGACCGAGGTCATCGAACTGCAAAATGATAACTGCGTTGGTAGACAACAGCATTTTAATACTGATCTGTTTTGTACTGTTTTCTGAAGGTAGATTTTAGTATTCTTGAGCATATTTTCCGTGGATTTCTCAAAAGAGTTTTCAATTGTTCAAAATTATTTTAGCAATTTTTGATAATACGATTCATTTACGCATTGATTCTGTTTATAATTTCACGTGGATGGCGATTGTTTGTTTTGATACAAAAATGAATCTAAAAATTTTGAAACATTGGCATTTCCACAGATTTGAAAGAGATGGGGGAATCGGGGCAAGTTGACTATAGAGCCTTACGGAGTAGCTGATCTAGGTGATCGGATCAGCTTCCCAAACAGACACGAAGATATCTTTTAGAATTCTAAAAGATATCTTCCAAAAGTACGAGAAGTCTTGAAGAATTTTCTAAAAGATATCTTTTCGTATTCGAGATTTCTTAAAGATGTCTTGCAAAATTCATAAAAATGTCTTGGAAGAAGCTTGAATTTATTCACGAAAAAAAATTCTAACACCTCTTCTTTTTCCTTCTCCTCCCATCCTCCATATTTGTCTTTGTCGCTCTCGCACTCCTATGAAGTTGACTTTATCTCAATCCTTGAGGTTGCGGGAATCGAACCCGCGCATCTTACGATGTACTTACGCTTCGGTGACCTGAGCTATAGAGACAGTTCGGTTTTCATGCTTATGATTGTCAATATAACACAGTGGAATCGTGTCAGTGGTGTACATTTTCAGAGTAGAAGTGATCTTTTGAAAAAACTGTTATTATATAAACAAATGTTAGATAAGTTGGTCGTGGATACCACAGATTCTTCCCAAATTATTTCTATCCCAACGTTATCGAAGAATAACTTATTAATGAGTATGAATGAGAATTTTTGTGAATTTACTTGAAGGCTGTACATAAAATTGAGCGTAAAAAGTTCAGTAATTTGTAAAATATTTGTGTCTTGAAGATTCGTTAATTCCAGCGCGGGTATTAAAAGGTTACAAAATCGTAATTTTCGCACAATTTAAAATCTCTTGGCATGTTTATAGATTTTTCAAGCTTTTGATTTGTGACCTAATTTATCACATATGTAATTCGATTATAACTAAAGGCACATTCCAAGTGTTATTCATATCAATCCATATGATCAGGTATTTATAACCTAAACCTGCTGACAATCTATCTTCTTAAACATATTTTGTTAGAGTCTTCCAGGAAAATATCTTTCAAACGCTTCTCAAAGATATCTTTAAGATATCTCGCATGGTCGTCTTGGAGATGTCTTGAATCGAGACATCTTTTAGAAATCTTTCACAAGATGTCTTTCCAACACTTCTGAAAGATATCTTTAAGAACTCTTCAAGAACGTTCTTGAAGATCTCTCAATTGAGTATTCTTTCAGATATCTTCAAAAACTGCGTGCTGTGTGGGTTCTTAACCAATCAAAAACGTTAAAAAATGATCCGGATCACCTACATCAGCTTCTGAGGAAGGCTCTTAAGCCTGGTGAAAAAGCCGGATAGGAATCCGACTTCAACCCGGATGAAATCTCCTGGTGTATCCGGGTGCGTATACGGTTTTTGCGGTGATTCTTTATCCGATTTCATCCGGACCCTATCCGGATTTCAATACTGAATATTTTTCAAAATCCCACACGAAATTTGGATAGAATTCATTCGTTTTCTTGTTCGGGTTTTATTTGGGATTCCACAACATATCTTGTCCCAGAACCCGGATAGCATTCGGGTGGAACCGGACAAAGAATCATCGCAAAACTCGTGTACGCGCCCAGATACACCCGGATAGAATCCCGGAAATTTCATCCGGATTATTATCCGGGTTTCATCCGGTTCCTATCCGGTCTTTTACCAGAGATGGTCACAGTTTTTTCACACCCAAAAATTATCAATTATTATTATGGTGAAATCACATTCTTCCCTGTACAAAAGTAGAAACAACATGGTTTGCTTTCTCCAACGTATACAGTGAATTTTCTTCTCAATTCTTATCATGCTGATTTTTCTCTAATTTCTGGATTTCACTTGAAATTTGGAATCTTGACTTGGGGCAAGATGACGTTATTTCAATACAGTAAGGAATTGTATAAACAACAATAAGAAATAGCTTGATTTGGAACTCTACAAATGACTATGATGACTGAAAAATTATACCAACCAATGTCAATTGGAGAAATTGGGATTCAAAAGTGACAGTGATTGCATACCCTCACAGCACTACAGTCCTAGAAGATTTCTTAAAGAATTCATAATCAGTTCAATAAGAATTCTTCATGAATTCTGCTAGGACTGTGGTGCTGTGTGGGTATTGAGAATATTAACTTTTTTATTATCAGTGACATTATCCGATGGATTGGCTGATCAGATATCATTAATTGTACAGCAGAGCTACGGTTTCAAAACTGCATAATTTAAGTTAAATCTGGAAACGACCTAAGCATTGGACACTGAATTTTTGAATAGAAAAGGAACAACTCAAGTGAAACAATTCTTTTAACCTTTACCTGCCACACTTCGCCAGTGTAACATAGCTGCCACACTGGGGTCGATTATGGCCCCAACTGTGAACGTACACTAAAGCCAAGCTATGCGTACATATCTGATGGAAAAATTTCAAAGAGTACTAAAGCTATTCCTGATTCCAATAAAATTATTTCCCTCAAGAAAAATTCATTTCGAATCGGTGAAAAAATTATATGTGCAGCAGACGTGCATCGCTTATTTTCATCGATCGATGGGTATATTTTCGCTTCTAAATGACATTATCGCTGTATCATGAAAAAGGATGATATGAAACATGAACAATCATGTCACGATAGGGTGGAGTGAGGTGAAGAAACTCTAAAGTGGCACCAGATTGCGCGGGGAGTTCGAATTATCGAGTTTCTTGATGGTGATTCAAGATTGAATCATGCTGGGGTCAGTCTGACCCCAAGGTGGTGGCAGCTAAGGGTTAATTATATCTAATCTACATATAATTCAATATAATTTATATATGGGTTGTATTGGAAACGTGCAATTATACTCACTATTTATCAACGTTCTGGAACTAACCATTTTCTTGCAGAAGTAACTTTTTGATTAGAACTGACCCTTGAATTATGTCCTGTTATTGTGGATTCTTGTGCAATTTTCATCAACGACGAAATCATGACGTCTCTCCTGCCATCTTGTCCCGAGTTTTTTGCTCCAATCACATAGGTTATATTTTTGAAGGTATATGAGTTGGATGGATTCAATCATTGGATATAAATGATTCATAGATAGTAAGAGATAAGGATAACAATAGTAAAAATAAACTATAATGACTACCAGAATACGGGTTATTCTTCACCGTTCAACAACTTGACGATACATTTTATTTTAATAAGGAACTTCGCCAGTTTCTCGCTCGCGGGTCTTTTTCAAAGAACATTGAGTTTTAGAGAGTTGTGAAAGTTATTTTGAAACGAAACCTTACCCTACCATATATGTACCATGGGGCTCAGCCTGGACCCCATCCGACCAATACGGGCCCAAGACTAGGCCGGAGTTCATACACGCTAGGGCAGTGGTATTTAATTATCATTGAATTTTTTTCATCCGTAATGAAATTAATAATATATAAATATGAAACAAAAATTCAAGTTATCCTTAGGAATAATGAACATAGGATTTTGAAAAATTGAAATACCTTTATTTAAAAATTTTTATATAGAACATCAAAAGCCGTAGTCTATGGGGAAAAAACCTAGCAAATGCAATCATACTGAAATTATCCGGTATGTTCATGAATTTTCCATACCTCAATTACACTCAAATAATACTGCCACCGAAATCAGACTCAATTTATATAAAAAATATACCGAAATTTAATACGTTTTCGGTAATAATTGGGTATGGAAGATTCATATTAAATTTATACCGAATTGGTACTGAATAAATACTAAATGATTGAAAATATTGCGGTATACTTTAACCCTCTAGGGATACACTTATAGTTTCCTTATACATGGGATACACTGGGTCAGTTTGACCCAAGTGTTACTTAATCGCTCATATCTCGGCTTTAAAACATCATAGAGCAATATTTTCTTTTTAAATTCATCGCCGAAGCCTGCAGAATACGAATCCGAACCTCGCTTTGCTCCACAGTTGTTAGTTTTTTCAATATTTGAAGAAATGTAAAGGTACTTTTTCAGAGATATACTACTTTTCGAAATGAAGGATGGGTCGTTTTGACCCATTGTATACGGAAAAAATAAAATGGAGAAATTTACCGTATAGGATGACAACGCGTCACTTCGAGCCTTTAAATGGAAATTATTACAAAATATATTGTCGAATAATTCACAGTATGACACAAAAATACGGTAAATTTCCCCATTTTCTTTTTTCCGTGTATCCCCAGAGGGTCAAGTATACAAATTTGCACAAGCACATGGTCTGTTTTCAGTTCACTTTTCACCATGATTTGGTATCATACTGAATCACCACTAGATTCATACTGATTATAAACGATCCGAAAACGATACTCACAGAATACTGAAAATTTTTGTATGATCAGATTCGCTAGGGATTATGAATCTTGTTGAGAATTGTTTTCAACTATAATAGAATGAAACTGGTATGGGCGAAGGCTGCATTCATCCGGAGAAATAGTTGTTCACTGGAGTAACGCAGTTGACGTTTGAAAATGCATGAGAACTTTCAGATTCCTCGATTCCCTCTGTAATGAGCATATTTGAGATCTATTTTTTCTTTGACTTTTATTTTGTAAATAAGCACCAATAAATATGCATAAGCGCATGTAAATAAACGTTAAACCAAATGACGGGCGATCATAGCTCGAACGGCTAAAACAAATTTTCTTGAGGGGATACCAGCGATGCAACCCACCATACAAGCGTAACGACTAAGTCAACATTTTCTCGGCAAGAATACTCTGAACTGAATTCATGAAGGAGTACGAAATTTTCAGGAATCAATCTTCAATCCTTTATCTATTTCTGTACATCGCGCGAATTTCTTCGAAATCCCCTTAATCCGGAGTCGTTGCCGAAAGACAGAAAGAGCGAGGAGTGTTGGCAATGTAGAAGTAGAGAGGGAACTCTGATTCGACGGAAAACTCCTTTTAATTTCTTATTGCGGAGTCTTACTGTATGTCATGAAAGTTCGTAAAAACTAATAACAAATTATTACATTTTTGCTTCGAAGTGAGAATCACGTTTGTCATGCTTTGCATGAAATGAATGAGTGGAGAAAATATGAGCTACAAAGAAAAACTTCCAGCGACAAAATTGTTCGTTAGTGCATGGACAAACTCTTCGAAAAGTTCCAAATCGATTGAATTCTTAGTTCAAAAAATAAAGCGATTTATTTATCAGCACGCGCTGGGAAAAAAAATGTTTTGAACCAATGAATTTTTCTTTGAGCCTAAGAAATGAATTCATCCAATGGTATCTGTGGAATTATTGCATCAACTTCATGTAATATGTAATTCACACAGAAGTGGTGGGATCATTAGTTGGAATATGAGGTACTTAGGATTGATGTAAAAGTTATTGGATGGAAAATTTTGATTTTCGAATTCATGGAATATAATTTGATTCAATGAATTATGCATTTGATGGGCAGAAGCCATTCGTTACACTGTAATAACCAACTGTAATGCCAAAATGATAATTTCTCCTTTCAATAAAATATTTGATTATTTGAATAAAAAATGTTTTAAAATAAGAAAATATGAATATAAATGATATAAATATTTCTTGCATTCGAAATAAAATGTTTCCATGAATATGAAATGAAAATTCTCTGTAAATAAATCAATATTTGAAACAATGAATATTCTTCCCTATCTAAGAAATTATTTCATAGAATGTACAAAGAGATTTTCTAATCCTTCAGAGAACTTATTGATATAAATGAATCTTTCTTCGAATCCATGGAATTCATTTTGATTGGGTGAATGATATTTTACAAAATATCCAGAATAAAAAGGAATGAGCAGGAGTCAGAGCATTCGCGCAAGGGCGGAGCCGACCTTCCTAGTTCCTGTGTGATCTGTAATTCATTTGAAACAATCGGATTATTCGATCAGATGATTAATATGATCAAGAAGTTCGAAGAAACTGTTTTTCTCTGCGATCAAGTCATATCCGTTGATGATGTTCGATGCCGGAACCTGAAAGAGATACTTATTAGGGTGGAACATTACTTACTATAGGTTTACGGTGAATTAATTCTTCATATGCGAACTGCACTGCAGGAAGATAGCTTGTGAGAAAGTATTGCCACCTTCTGAGGAGTAAACGCAATTTGTCAAAGTGAATTCAATACATTTTTATTTCAAAAACAATATCTTTGTTTCAATGAATTCATAAATTCGATCGATCTATCCATTTTATGGACTCGATGAAACCTTTATTTGCAAAAAGCACTGGAATTTTGCAGAATGTATACAATTTTGACCTCATCAAACGTAGTATTGACGAGAATAATCAGGTTGGCAGTTTATTGACTGGAATCTTTCTTCAATCATAAATGAAAAGTTTTAATGAGGTAATTTTTTAGATGTTGCTGAAGTTTGAATCGTTTATTGAAACTAATTAACCATCGAATAAAATAATATTCAGCTATTGAAGCCCAAAAACCTTGCAGTACATTATTTAAACGATGTTTCCAGTGACAAAGAGTTGATTCGAAAAGATATGTCACGATGATTTATCAGATTTCGTGAGTTTTAATTTTCGTTTTGTTTCTATAAACGATTCAAACTTCGAGAACACATTTCGAGAACATTCGAGAGGCATGAATAAAATAGCCCCATTCGATTTGAATACTCAAATCATGGATTATAATACTTCATTTTATTGATTTCAAAACTATTCAAACTATCATTGTTCATATGAAATCTGTTCTATAAAATAGATTTTATCCAAAGAAATTGCTCTGAAGTTTGAACTGAAAAAGTATCTTATTGTGATCATGAATTTAGTTTTCTGTGCAAAGAATAGAACTCTCGGAATTAAAATTCACACCTGTTCAGTATATGATTTGATTTCATTATCTGAACAAAACCACTTGTATTGAAATGAATGAGATCATTATACTCTCAAGTGTACCGGTTTATAAATAACAGTATTTTCGGTCCTATAGCTTCATGTTCTTGAATATAATAATTATTTTATTAACCTGATCTTGCGTTGTTTTTCTCATGATGGAAGAAGTTCATCATTTGTAAGCCATGACTATTCATTTTATGAAATATATTTTCACTTGGAGTCAATAATTATTCTGGTGAAGAAAACAAATATCATGTCAAATACTTGATTGTTAAGAATTTCAAATACTAAATATAATCAATCTCGATTTCCATACGAAACTTTACGTTATAAAATTGAAGTTATATTTCATTGATTTTCACTTTGGAATTCATCAAATGAGAATTATAAATCGGATGAAAGATGATATTCACAAAAATAATTAGTTATTCAGTCAATAGAGTGCGTTTTTAATTTCAAAAAATAAATTTCAATGAGCTGATTTGATAGTATGAATGAAACGACTTTTTATGGTTATGAAATTATTTGAGAGTCAAAAAGACATTCATTCAATGCAATGAAATGGGAATCAATGAAATCAATTTCATTAATGCAAAGAATTTTTTTTTTTTAGTGCGCAATGAAAATTTATTAAAATTTTGCGTTGTTCACCGGCCGAATATCAGAGACCGTAGAAGACATTGTATTCACTTAATTTCTCAACATATATAGGTTTATTATGTGTTTTGGGTCAGTTACCAAATCGTTTTTTCCCTTTCATCGAATTATTATCTCCGGGTAGAATGGATAGATAGCCCAAGTAGCACCAGAATATACTATGAACGTTCTTAGAATATTCGAAATATGTTCTATGTACATTCGAATGAGACCGTTTCATAGGTGCTATGCATGTTCATCGAACGTATGTAATCGAATATACGACGGTATGTCAATCGAACGTCGATTGAATAAATATCGTACATTTCGAATGTACTATGTACGTTCTAAGTATATTTAAAACAGTCTCATTCGAAGATTCCATGAACGTTCATTATATGTTCTTCGTATCTCATTCGTACATTCTACGAACATTTCTATTTCGTATATACTTTGAACTTCCGTTGCTGCTTGGGAGGTTCAGAAACTAAGGACTACGGAACATCGTTGATAATAACTTTTGGTTCGTGAATCAGTTATGTGACACTTCGTTTAGAAGAAAATAGGTAACTAAAAATTGACCTGCAAATCCACCATGTGCCTTAGGTTTACGAGTTCAGCAAAGAAATTGACGCTTTCCCTCTGAACGATAACGACCACACTCACCATGGTGTATATTCAACTAATTGTTTCTCAATATTTCCCTCTCAAATGGCGACGGCATTGTTGGTTTCATTCACTGTACGATTGAGTTATAAGATAGAAATCCATCTATACCCTCTTTGCAGTAGAACCAAAGAAAGAGAGAGATAATTGTCCAGACAGTTTTCATACATATTTCTCTGTGAAGGTTTCTCTTGAAACAGAATCTATCGGAATATGTGATAAAACTACTTCAAATCTACAACGAATTTATAGTCATTTTGATAGAGAAACCAAATGAAATCTTGATCAATCTCTTGCCAATTCTCTTTTGTTCTCACCGTGGAATCAAATCAAATTAAACCTAGTACAATTCAGTAGATTATATAACAAACTAATATCCCTATCTGATCTTCTGCACACACCCAATAACTATACATAATTCTTTTCACATTTGACGTGACTATTTACAGTGAACTTAAGTGGGAGAAGGTATTTGGATTGTAAAATATTCGAAAATGAATCAAACAACATTTAGAAGATACAAAAGACGAATTATTCCGTGGAATGTCTCACAATCTTACGTTATAAACTGTTTAACTTCACAGTAGAAGTATATACCAAATATGTACATTATCGAGACTTTTGTACAAAATATACATCGAGTTTTCATCGGAATTTTATACAAAAGTATAGAAGATCGAGCATCCCTACTTCACAACGGCATTTCATCCGTACCGTAGAATAATTCTCCAACTATACTTTGAGCAGAACACATCAAAATTTTGGCGAATTTTTTATTTCCATGTCAATTTGACATCGTATCAATGCCGTATTCACATCGATGTGGAGGATCTGTTCTTCTTGGTTACTGAGCTTACAACGTTACAAAGTCTGTCGTTGATGAAAATAACGTTTGTCCCCGAGAAAAAAAGATCAGATCTACTGACATCTAGGTAGATCTCTTGAGATATATGAAGATCTCTTCAAATCTAAATTTTGGTAAATAAAGATCCACGAAGATCCACAGAGATCTTCAGAGATCTCCAGAAATCTTTTTGAATTTTCCTCCATTTTTTTGGAATTCTTGGGAGTGAGTGGGTATCAGAAAACTCCAAAGATCGTTGCCTAAGTGGAAATATTCAGATGTAACTGGATATGAACAAATTTGTAGAGATTTTTGCCAAAATTTAGATCTGATGAGATCTACTTAGATCCCATATTGACCCTTCGTCTGTAAACGTTTTTTTGGCAACCGTCCTCTGTAAACCAGGAGCATCTGTGTCCAACCGTTGTTTGACCAACTTAAAATGATAAAAAAAATATGAACAAATTAATGCTGCTGTTGAGAACCTTCAACTCAACATATCAATTATATTATTTCGGAACATTGAATATCTTCACATATTTTTGTTCAAACAGATTGAGCAATCCACGATTTTATGTTGAGTTACTAAAAAAAATCATAACTTTGAGAAAAATTATTATAGCGCAACTTAAAACACAACAAATTGAAGGTCAACAATATACTTTTCAAGGGAAAAATATCCTATTTTGTTTATAAAAAAATTGAATGCTTAAGTTTGTAGGGGTAAAATAAACAAAAACACGAATTGAAGATGTACAGTATTTACTGAATTTATTTCAAGTTCCAATTTATCAACAAAACAAGTTGGCCATTTGGTGGCAAGTACATGGGTTAATCCAACGATCAACGAGTATACTCATGTAGCTTCTACTTGATTGGTTGAAGTTAGCTCTGAAGTTAAGCTTCAGATCGGAAAATGGTATTTGTTTTCATGCGTAGAGTACGCTTGTGAAAAGTGTACAGAAATTATCAATCATCCTGTATACATATACATACCCAGACAGCACTGAAAGTTCTCCAAACGTTTCAAAAACGTGTCCATAGTCCCACAGATGTTGGTTCCCAAAAGTATATTTCCTAAACATTTTGAGAACATTCATTCAATGTGCTGGAAAACACGTTTTGAGGACATTGTTGACAAATGCTATGGTACTTTTTCAGAACGTCCTCGAAACATTATATGAAAACTAAGTATTTTATTTCTAACCTATACAAATTTATATTGATAGTTTTACTAGAGACAAAAGCATCGAACAACAATAAAAGTATGTTTTGTATTGAATGTTTGAAAATATTTCATTTCAGCAGTTCGAAACTATCGGCAGAATATAAATTATCAAGAATTAAGTCAATGTTTTGAAATTCACATAACCTTAAAATTGGCGCGGAACAAAATTTCATTATATGCGATGTATTAAAAGGATGCAAATGTAATTTGTCAGATCCATCGATACAGGCTCCACCACAGTTCATTTGCATCGGCTCCAAATGGAGAATATTGGAAGATTTGACACAAGTTTGAACATTAACAAATTCTCATTTTCAATGTCTCATAAACGTTCCATGGAAACCTTAATAAAACTATACCAGACATTCGTACATCCCTGATATATACATGCGATGTTTCTTGAACGTCCCGAAACATTTCCAAAACATTCCAATGTTTCAGAAGACGTTCCGAGGATGTTGATAGAACCTCCCGGTGCTGTATGGGTATACACATATTCATTGAGATTGATTTTTTTTTTACGTTTTCTGATGCAACATAACAGGTGAAAAGCAAAAAATAATGTTCACTAACCTCTACGTTTGGTATACGCCGTCTGTAAACTATGGGATTCTGTGTCCACTCGGAAATTCACTCGCTCACAACAACGGCTTGGAGGGGATTGGCGCCTTCATGATTGGGGATCCGTTCCACTACCTCCATAACATTTTTTAGATGGGGGTAACAGGGGCCTCCCTTCCCTTAATTCAAAAGACCTTACCGAAATCGTGTTTGCCGGGACACGAAATCCCCTGGTTTAGAGACGAAGGGCTACATCTAATCTTTTTTTCTCGGATTTGCATCGCAGCAAAAATTCACCATCAACAACCCGAAGATGTACATTTATCAGAGAAGAAGTATATCATACTGAAAGTGGATATCCCAATTACTATTCTTGCCTGATTTCATACTTGCGCTGTTAAAAATTGCTTGAATTTTTATTCATTCTTCAAGTACCCTTGTGAATGAACTTTCAAATTCTTGGTGATTTAATTAAGAATTCTATCACATGTAATGGAATGTTCGATTTTTGCCCCTGATGGGTTCGTTGGACAAGTTCTGGACATGAGAGAATTGGTCCGGACAAATTGGTGTTTTGGACAAGTTCTGGACATGAGAGAATTGGTCCGGACAAATTGGTGTTTTGGACAAGATTGGGACCTAGGAAATTGGTCCGTTTGTTTCAAATTTCGGACCACTCTCGTGAAATTATATCCATCACTTGTCCTGATCAGTCCTAAGACGTCCATGGGATGGAGTCCATCTAGGTTCCACTGTTGTCCGACCGTGGAAAGCTAGACTTGGAAATCATCCAGAGGTCGTCCAGTGGAGTGCGCTAATAATTTTCGATCAGATCCGCGTTACATTCACATGTGTCCTATCCTGTCCCGCGGAGTCCAAGAATGTCCGGAATCATACGAAACTGATCCTGAATGGTGATGGATCCAGATCTAAGGTATGTTGTATCCTCCGGGGCATTCGTGTATGGAAACATGAGGAAAACTCCGGGATATAGTTGGAACTTCCAGATCATGACTGTGGACGAAATTGGACAACTTTGGACACCTTTGGACCGACTACGAACAAAGAAAAAAGATCGTTCCTGCCATGGAAACACGTAGAAAACTTAGGAAGATAGTGGAAAATTCCAGAACGTGAGTATGAACCAATTCGGACAAGTTCGGACCGATTACGACCGGGAAAAGATCATTCCTGTCAAGGATAAATGTGGAAAAAACTTTGGAACACATTTGGAAATCCCGTATTGTTACCCCGGACAAATTTGGACAACTTCGGACGGAGTACTGACGAAAGGGGATAATTTCAAATTTGTACAGCTTTGAACACGCTGCCTGGACATCTGTGGACACCTATTGGACAAGTGATGAACGGATTTACTTCCGCTGGTCCGAAATTTGAAACAAATGGACATTTCGGACCGATTTTGGACAAAGCGCGGACCGTTTTGAACCAAGAATGGACAGTTTTAGACATATTGGACACATTTTAGACAAAATTCGGGTATCCAAAATTGGTCCGACAACCCATCAGGGGCTATATTATATCACTCATAATAATACAGTTTATCAACAGAATTTTCATTGAAATGTAATTGAAATTTCAAGAACCTCTTCAATCATGTGACTGGAATTTGCTTCCATCACATGTAACTGCCATTTCTCGATCACCATTTTAAAAGCTTTTATTTAACTCCACTTGTATGTATGTCCTGGAATTTTGCAATCAATATTTCACCCAGTTCCACTGGAGCGATCGGGCTCAAATTTTGCACACATGTTTAGTTCTGGTGACAATACACGAATAACCACCCCCATAAATAATCGGTGCGGGAGAGAAAGCTGCCGTGAATGGGTTCTTCATGCCATCGAACTGAAATCGCATCCATGGTTGAAGTGAGATGGCATCCCAATCACAAACTCGTCTTTTGCTACAAAATTTTCACCGGGCCATGTCATACGAAAAATAGGAAGTGTGTATTTTGCAGTATAATGTAGAATTCAATGCCATACATTAACTCGCACGAGAGCATATCTCAGGAAAATTTATTGAATAACCGAAATGTACAGTTTTTTCCAATCCACAGTATGATTTCAATATTGTTTCATAAAAAGTCCGAAGCGAAGATGAAAGATCAATCAATTATTCAAAATATACTTTTATCAAACAAACTGTATTCCAATCAACAATTTTATTTTATAATTGATATTGGTATAAAGAAGGTAAATATATACACGGGGAGAATATTATACTTAAAATTATTATAAAAACATACCAACGATGGACTGGACTACCCGTATACAAATTTTCAAGCTTCGCGAATGCTGACGATAGAATATAGCTGGGCGCAAGGCTGGCAATCTATGTAGAGGCAAGAGTGGCTGATAATGATCTAAATATTGTACCAATATGGGCGGTGAATAAATATCAATTCCGTTAATTCATCATTGATCATAGGCTGCGTCACGCCTGACACATCCTTCAACCGACATTGCCTGAAGGAAAAAAATGATTCCACCCGAGGGTTAATAGTGCATGGCGGAACACTGTCGCAAGGATTAGACGACCCCGGATGGCAGTAGATTCTCATACTACACCAAGAATAAGTGGTAGCTTGGCCCAGAGCAAAACTCCAATCTCAAGTGACAAATTGCTATGATTCTCACCAGAATGTTGCTTGTTTCTTTCGAATAGCGAACTTAAGAATCCAATGAATATATAAGTCCCCTCGAGAGGTTCCATGATAGAAAGGATTCTTCATCTCTTTCCCGACGTGCCTACTTCAACACCAGGATCATCGGATTTGCGGATTGTGGATACCACTAGAGCTGAGACTGAAATAATGTTATCATTTCAGAGTTGCACCATGCCTGGCAGTTTAGGCTCGGCCCATCTTGCTGAGCCTTGCGCCAGCCTGACGCCCATCGTAAATTTTCACCTGGGTAACCACGTCCCGAGAAAAAAAGATTCGATCTAATGAGATTTACGTAGATCTCTTGAGATCTGAATTTTGGCAAAGATCTCTACAAATCCCTTGTTATCCATGTGGATCTATGCCCATACAGCACAAGAGTCCCTTCAAAGAGCTCCCGTTATGACATTAAGCATGAATTCATTATGAATACTTTGGATTTTATTTGAATCTTCGATGAACAACTCGGTTGTTCAGAAAGCATTCATATCGTGATTTCATTGAGAACTCCTCAGGCATCCAACATGTATTCATTTTAAATTCATGTTTGCTGTCATAACGGGAACTGTTGAAGAACTCTTTGAGAAGTTTCTGTGAATTTAAAAGGATCATTTGTGCTGTCTGGTGCTGTCACTAGCGATCTTCAGAAATCTTTTCAAATCTTTCCCAGCATTGAAATCTTCAGATCTGAGTAGATATCAAGAGATTTGTAGAAATTCTTCGTCAAAATTTAGATTTCAAGAGATCTACATAGATCTCATTAGATCTAATGATTTTGTCCTGGGTATTCATGTTCCCTCTTCCACTGACCATGTTCACAATGAAATTCACTATGCAAACTTGAAGTACTCTTAATAACAATATAAAGAGTTCTTTTGATCAAAGTGTTTATATCTTCAACACGTTTTGGTAAGTCTTCGTGTTGTGGTGATGACAAGAATGCAGCCTCACATGCTCTGCACAAATATTCAGCTGCAGTGAAGTATTCCTTCAAAAATTCATCACCATTTCTCCTTCTTAGAGATCCGTAGTGATTAGCTTCTCTGAGTAAACTGTTCAATGTGTTGCGAGCCCGGTAAACTTGTATCAAGTATGCGGAATTCATGTATGGCATCTGTGCATGAATAAGTATCACGACATTTATATAGATTTCCCATTTTCAAAACTGAAATATTCATTTTTTATCCAAATCTGATTGACAGAAATTCTTACAAAACTGCTTTTCATCCCTGTGAAACGAAGAACCTTCCGTCATAATTTATGTACAGTCCGCTCCCCGAATAGTGCCGCTTCTCCTTATTCGTGCTCGACCTCTGTCCCCACCACTCATCACGTTATCGTCTAGCATCACATTTGAAAACGTCTCTCGCAATGGTGCCCCCCGCAATTATGATCAAAAACTGTACAAAACTGCCCGAATATAACAATTTTTAGGTTCCGCCAATGCTGGCAATAGAATATAGCTTGGCGGAATGTTGACAGCCGAGGCTTGGTAATCTATAAATATTCAATGTTGGCTACCAACAATTATAATGTTGCACCGATATCGGTGTTCAACGAATTCAGGTTGTCAGCCTACCATTGTTTCACAATTCCGCCAGGTTTGGTGCTTGCTAGGCTCATCCTTGGTCCAACATTGATCGAACGATAGATTCTATTGAAAGTGAGGATCTTTTGGAACGTGGTTGAATATTGCCACAAACTTTCGTGTAGTCTGGATAAAAATTAGTTTTCAATGTAGCGCCGATCATCGGTAATAGCACGGCTCAATATTGGCATGCTCCTTAATTTTAACTTTTGATGACTGAATTGCTAGCTAAGTTACCGATCGAATGTTTCTCGCAAGTAGTGAAAGATGTATACAAGAAATATATGAGGCTCAAATAATTCTCTGGAAGAACAGTCAATCGTTCTTGGTTACAGGTTACACCAGAGGATTCCTGCCGCTGATCCATATCGTGTACACTTCTCATGGCAAGCTTTAGCGACACAAAACACTGAGTTGTTTAAAGATAAATGAGGAAAACACAATACTGTCCCAAATAACATATATTGGAAATTGTGAAATGCGGATAATTTTTATATATTTTTGGGTTAATTATTTGTTACAGTTTTATAATTGGCGCAACATTGATAAACAAATTTTTCTATTGTTCGCCAATGATGATCTATTCCATTGCCATTTCTGTATCAATGATAGGGCTTCATTGGAAAAACACATCGATAAATCATGAAATGATTGGTTGCCAAGCCTCAGCCATACTTTATCTACATTGCGCCATGCTAGCGCCAATGGTAAAGTTCTGGGTGATAATCAATTGATCTAACTTATGTTTCATCACGAAAAATGGATTGAGATGAATGGATAGAGAGTTCATTTGATCACTTGACACTAAATCAAAGAGGAATCACCAAAATATGATACAAATAAACTCAAACATTGAATATGCATATAAAAATGTGATTTCATGAAGTTGAAGGGATGTTCGATGATGCTCGATGTTTCCACTAGAAAACTACTAGATTGTTTCAACTGTTTTTCGTCGATAATATTCCACCAATTACACCAAACTTTGGATCAAAAGATTCAGAATTAATCGAACAATCCGGATCTGGTCTGTTTGTTGTTTAACTAAATCATTATAATGGAATTATAATATTGGAATTGAAGCAATGGATTGTGAAACCTGGAAAAATTGAAAATCAACCTTGAAAAACCTGGAATTTTGAGTCGGTTGGAGAGTGGCCACCATGATAAATATGTAATCGAGCCAATGAAAGTTTATTTAAACCAATTAAGTATTTTATGGCCACTATTCAACTAAATATTGTATTGTTCCCGAAAATTTTTTCTCTCAGTGTAGTATATGCTTTAAGGTCTCTGGCAACACAGTGCCAAATTCGAGACCGAGACCGTTTTTACTCACCCCATTGACCGCTTCCCCTTTCTCCCACTATGCGGAATAAGTCGCGCAAGCGACAGAAAAAGAGTGACTATCACTCACTTGCCCGTCCGACTTATTCTGCATGGTGGGAGAAAGGGGAAGCGGTCGATGGAGAGGGTAAACGTGGTCTCGGTCTCAAATCTGGCATCACTGTATCCTAGTCTAGAAATTTGAAAACATCGAAATTTTTTTTTCCATACTTTTGAAGTTTAGACATTCAAGAATATGCCCTTGGAAGGATTTTTTAAAATTCTCATTATTTACCGAGTTATAGCCATTTTAATGATGCGGCATCTAATTTGGTACGACCGGAAAAATAATATCACATATTGTTCCAAAAACCGGTCAGATTTTGTCGGGATCTGACATACTGTCGCACGAACTCCGGAGAATGAGCATTTTGAAGTTGACGCAGGTACATTATATGGAACAGGAATCACCGATTAACAATATGAAAGTATATTGCACTATTCAATGAGTAAAATTTATGGAATCTTAACTCAAAATTTCGATCGCGTTTTGCTTGAAACTACTTTTTTCGAGCTGACGTGCACGATATCTTAAGTTCTACTGAACTGATTTATTTCAAATTTGGTATCAACATTTTTTATACATGTTTCTTTCATATACACCGACAAAAATTGAAAATTTTTTGATTTGACTATGTTTTAAAAATCTCAAATGGTCTAAAATAAAAAACGTGCAAAAAAAATTATTTTTTTCAAATGGCTGCCATTTTTTCTGGAAATTTTGTTTCAACTTGTCCTAGGTTCATACCATAGTGGCATCTTTACTGATTGAGATCTCATTGGATTTTTGGTTTCAGATTATCAGAAGGGCTGAAATCACGCACGCCAGGGCAGTCTTTTTTTCTAACCCTCACTTCACCACCTTATAACTTTGTTAATTTTGAATATTTTTTTCTACTAATTTTTTTCGTATCCTTAAAAGATCAATAAACAAATGTTGAAATAGTGAATGGTAAAGATATTCTTTGTTTTATTTGTACAAAAAAACGTCCGGAATTCGTGCTCCTACCCTAGAATAGCCCCTCAATGATATTTTTTGATATAAAAATATAAACCAGCTCCATGGCTGAGGGGTTAACGCACTAACTTTCAGACATGGACGTTCGACAAGCTTATAGGGGTTCGAATCCCTGACTAATCAATCCGCCTTTCTCCCTGACGGTAATGCCGCGAAAGGGGAAATGGCGGTTGACGCGTCAACCAAAGTTTATCCCGAAAGCGGCTACCACCGTAATAGGGAAATGACGCTTGATGAGTTAGGGAATCTTACCTCAGCCGCGTAGGTTAGATTGGAAGTACGCTTTCCCTGGTCCCATCGGCCTTGGCAGCGTAAAGGGATCAGGTTAACAAAAACGGAATAGAAAAAAAACATAAAAATTTAATAACCTTTTTTCAAAAATGACATTGAAATTGATTGTGCACATATTATATTGTGCATAATAGAAGAACAAAATAATTTTGTATAAATAAACGTGTGGCACTATTGCGAGAGTGACGTCAATGGTGGGGATATTTGAGTTCCAACAAAAAAAACTTCTCTACTCTCCCATCACCGGCACTATTCAAAAAGCGAACTGTATACAAAAATAAATTGAATCGATGGCTATGTGAACACTTGACATAACATTTTGTGCTTTTGTGACGCAAAATCTTGTCTGTACGCGTCATCCTATGAGCATTCCAATAGTTTTCTTCATTGATCGAAGAAACTCATTGAATCTTGCTCAAGTTCATCGACTTCGATATAGGTTTGATTGAATTCTATTTGTCATTCATACTTGTTGAGATCCAACTGTTTTTTTTTTTTCATCAATAAAAATCATTTTTAACACGATATGAGCCGTTGGCTTGGATAACGACCTAAATCGATTTGAGTATTTGCACAAAAAATCAAATTGAAGGTTGTGTACGTAATATCAGGTTGGAAACGCGTGGAACCTCGCTAATTTTCGAGTATGAACCACTATGTATGAGCCCATTTAATTGATATCCTGATATCCTTATAACCATTCGAATGGTTTTCGACTTAGGTCGTTCATTCGGCGATCGCCTAAGATGGTGTAAAAATAATTCAATTTTCGATTAATTAGATGGACATAAAATGATCTGATGTACTTGATCTCTCTCTCATTCCATTGGAATATAACATTTATTACGGGATGACACGATGATAACGCAATGGACGGAATTTTTTCACACGCAAATCGATTATGATTTTTTCGATATGCCAATATCTCCATAAAGGAGATTTCTCAATAGAATCATGTGATTGCGTTTCAAAATGACTCTATTGGAAACGGTCCAATACTGGTGGGGATTTATTTGCTAGATTCTGGCAAAAACAATTGAGCCGTCTGTTTCAACCATCACTGTTTTTCAATTTGTGCCATTTATCTGACAGACATCACACAACACTGGGTCATAAGAACATATGTATACATATAATATGAACAAGAAAATTACTTCTATTATATTCTCGGCCATATTTATTTTACATCGAATTTCAAGTAGTATCACCCGAAATGATATCCAAGCGCTCTCTCGAATCATAAAACAGTTATTTGATTTATTCTTCTATTCGACCGTTTGTTGTTTCATTTAAATCGATACATATTTATTATTGCAATTATTGCTGAAACAGATGTATCAGAACAATCGGACCATCAAGAATGCCACAATTGTGGTAATCCAGGCTCATGAATATTGCCTGTACCGGCAGTATTGTATCCCCAGTACTGGGTCTTATGTGAAACCTTGTTATCATTCCGACTCTGGGTCAGTACTGTCAAATCAACTGGCCCTGAACTGGTTGTTTATATTTTCCAGCGCTGGTAACTCCACCAGTATAGGACCAGGTTTCAATATCCTCATGGGTAGGTATCAGATTCCGTTACTTGATTGTGCCTTTCTGATCGAGGCGCCTACTTCAAACTTCGATTTAGTACTCGAGAATTGTTATTTATGTACCAAATACGATGATATTTCATTTAACAGATGTTCATAAATCTCATAATATGTGTGGTTTTGAAAACGGCCTAAGTCGACTGAAGTCGTTATTCAAACGAACAGCTCATATCATCAAATTTGATGGAGTTGTTTTGGCAGAGACGGAATCGTGTATCCGTTAACAGCAGTTTCAAAAGATTTCCATCATTCATGATGGTACACAGGGTGTAAAATAATCTACAGAACGGATTCCACAGGTGTATTCTGCAGCCCAAATGTAATAATTTCCCGTTTGGAAAATTTTTTTGGAAGCTCAGTTTTTGAGATATGAACATTTTTAGATTTTCACGGAGAAAAATTATAATGTAAATTTCACATCAGTGCACAAATAAAACTTTAAATGTAATTTCTACATTAATTTTGATGAAACTCACATGATACGTACATGATCATTGCTTTGGAAGATTGTAAAAATGTGATGCCATAAGGCATGCTCAACCACATTTCCACTTATTCAATTCTACAGCAATCCAATGTACATTCAACAAGTACAGTTGCTAATGTTACTCATGCTTTTTTGAATGATAATCTGATTTATTTCCCAGGAATTTTATTCTCATTCTCAAATATACAGTTACCGCAATCTGATGTGTATTCAACAATTGCTTCTGCAAAAACTACTCGCCTGTGTTGGTAATACTACTGAGAAGCTTTGTAACACTCCTTTTAGTTCAAAATGATTAAAATCGCGTCACAAAGATGGCGCAAACAGTTTCAACAGTTTTCCGCGAGTATCAGTTTGTTCCTACATTTGATATATATTAAAAACTTGAATCTCCACCCATAGCGTACGGTTGGTGATAATAATAGAATAAGGCGACATAACATTGTATTGTATCTTATTGTAATATGTAATATGTAAGATGTAAGATAATTCAAGCTGAGTGATTAAAGTTCATTTCACTGCTCAAAACTGCATTTGTATATATTGTCTCATTGCAAATTCAACAAAAAACACAACAGCAAGAATTAATTGGGAAGATACAATTTTTTTTATTTCAATTGTCAGTGAAAATTCATAAAAATGCGGCGCAAATAATGTAAAATTTTAATCCCTTAAATTTTATCCCCATCTTTGTGGCTTTTGGAAAATTAACAAAAATTGTTGTAGTTATTATCGTAGTTCTCGCGTATGCATAAAATATATGAATGAGCAATTGAAATTTTATTCAAAAATTCTAACATGTATTTTACATCAGACTGATGTAAAAATTTTATAAGTTTGAAGTAAATATCGCTTGTCATACTGTTTATATTTCATTCATCACGACAATAGAATTTACATTTGATGTATGTGATAGTTATGAAGTGCGTATGTTAAAATTACATCAGATTGCGGTAGAATTGCGACGTTTTCAATTTACAGCAAAAATGATGTAGAATTTCCACCGCAGAAATGCTATCCCTATATTTACATGTGGATTTTGTCAAATTCATCGCAATTGCTGTATCTGCTACCCCAAATTTTTCTCCGTGTTTTTTCAGATCCAAAAAATTGAACTATTCAATCATCATTCATTTTGGAACTATAATAATTCAAAGTTCGTAAATTCTGATTGGCTGGAAGCTGAAAACCTGACCCTGATATGGGCCAGTGAACTGCCTAATATGATTTCTACCAGAGAAACAATAATAGAATAATTCTATTTTCTTTCTAAAGAACCCCCCCCCCCCTTTTTTTCACTCCTCAAATTCAGAACACTGAAAACTCACTATTTCTGCATTGCAGTTAAAAGTCGGCCACTGAATGGAATCAGTGAAATATCAGTGAATAGTCAGTGGTTATGCCGTTGGAAGTGTTTCTGACTAATACAATCAGTGAGATTGCACTGCAAAGGTCAGTTCAGTGATGAAGACCACTGATTCGCAGTGATTGACTTTTCACTGAACTCAGTGAGATTTCACTGTTTTAAATTTAGAGAAATTTGTCGAGCTCAAGTATGTAGGACACAATTTCGAATGATTCGGATTTCGAAAGAATAAGATAATGCTTATATCTCAAAAACTGAAATTTCCCAAACGGGAAATAATTGCATTCTGACTGCAGAATACACCTATAAAACCCGGTCCGCGAATCATTTCTTATCCCAGCATATTAAGTTGAATTCAAGAAAAAATAGATCATGAAAAATTTACCTGTTCATTCGCTAATGTTACTAATCGCGTTATTTCTGTGATGAATTGGACGGTTTCTCTGCTGATGATATCTACGAATCCCCCTGTTCGGCAGGTGATTAACAAGCCCTTTATATTTTCACTTAACACCTTCATCGAGGACCTAGTGTCAGCTATTTCAGCGTGAACGTCTGCTGGTGATGTTGAATTACTGATTAATGATGCGGTGATTCCTTGTGAACAATAGAACATAACAAAAAGACATATTATCGCCCATGTAGTCTGCATACTGATCTTTCGAATCGAGTTTTCTCTCAACGTGAATCGTTTCAGTAAAATCTCATGAAAACGTGAATCTTCGAAAAAATGACATGGAAGCGGTGAACATTTATAGGAATTTTAAGCAGATAAAAATCTTTCATTCGAATCACTTGTTTGCCCATCAGATAATAGGATTTGTTACGCCACTTGTGTTTCCTGCCACGACACGTGTGTGCTTTACAAATTGGAATTAAATTTTTGATTTTAGTAGTAAAAATAAAAAACCCACAATAAGTATCAACGCTTCATCGCACGAATTAATGGCCTGTGAATAAATCGATATGAATTGTTCTCAAAATTCACATTGATGACCCTAAATTGAGGCTAGACATTCATGGTATCACGCTAGCGACAAAAAAAAAAAATGAAAAAAAGACATCCGAGTTGAAAACATCCTCCCTCTCCTTTCTCCTAATTGTGTTGCTAGCGACAGTCGCTACCCTAGCATGTATATAACGTGGGGCCCACTCCGGTCCAGCATGGGCCCCATCCTGCCAATATGGGACCAAGACTGGGCCAGAGTGGGTCCAAAGTGGGCGAGAGTTCATACACGCTAGGTTACCATGAATTCCCAGCCTGGCGTGATACTAGCAACAATATTGAACCTCTCTTCCTATGGTATAGGCGTGTCCTTTTCAAACCAAAGTGCTCGGATGATAAGTGCTAGTATCCCTTTGAGGGGTATTATCACTATAAAATTGGAAACAAGAATCAATTTTTCTTCCCATACCTCAACAGACAAGGGAAGACTGTGGCACGTTTTTCCACTTTTGCTTTGTCGATTTTTGCATTTTTCCCCGTTGTATATTTCAAGGCATTTGGGATACCATTATATTCTTCCGAGCTTCCGCTACAGCCTAGTATAAATAAATGTAATGATTTCATAAGCATGTTGTTAAAACATGGTTATTTGCAGCCATATCACCTGCGAAGAGTTGCCCAACGTAATCCAGCCACCACAAGAGATCAATTCGAATTCATAAGACCTTCTCAAAGATCTTCTCCTGAATAGTTCCCGTCATGCGATCAATAATAAATTCGACAACAATTCAATGAATTCAAAATGATACGCAATGATAGGTGGTTTTTGATTGAACTTATAATTGTTTGGAATGAATAGTTCTTGAAATCATCCCAGCAAATATTTACTTGACTCAAGGTGAGAATGTATTCAGTTCCAAATCTATGCGCACGTAATATGTTTCCGATTCTCTTAATTTACAATATTATTTATTCAACAATAATATATTGAATTGTTTAGATCGAAATATTTGAATGCGAAATTAATACTTGACTGGAAGAAAATTGATTTGAATCAAATAAATCGAAACCAAAGAATTGTAAATTCTAGAATCAAAGAGACAGTTTTATCTGTGTATTTCCTCTTCCTCGTCTTCTTCTCCATTCTAGGGTTTCCGATCTCCAGCCAGAAGATCGATTTTGAGAATCGATTCGAATCGCGAAGAAGTGAATCGATCTCTTGAAAAATCGTCCTCGCAAAGATCGATGTAAGCAAATTCGATCTTCGATTCTTCCTGAAAATCAACTTGATAAATTATTGTGCACACTTCATCTTATTCGGTAAATTAATAACTTCATCATTAGTTTCAATTATTTTTATTGTCAGTAATCATATTCGCTGATAAATTAATACAATCTTCGGAATATAGAATGTTTTTATAATCTCAACATGAATTACAATATGCAAATTAAATATTCATATCTGTTAATTAATCAATATAATCATAGAATTTATAGAATTTCCACTTAAAACACCAGAGTGATTTGTTAGACGAGTTGTTTTATAATTTCGAAATAAATAAAAATTTACACCTTTTCAATGTTGTTTGAATTTTACTTTATATTATACATAAGCATGATAACTGCTTATTGTTGAGTGTTTTGAATCTGATGAAAATATTCATATTTTGAATTGCAAAAAGATTATGAACCGTTCAAATTGTAATGAATCATCATTTCTTCAAATTTTCCATCATGTTAAATAAGAATATGATGATAAGTATTGAATTAATATTGATATATTTCACAAAACACTTTGATCACATTAAAATTTGTCCATGGCTCCTCCCTTTAGTACAGTAGTGAGGTCAGTGAGTGAATTTAATATATTCCCTCCTCATTCCATCCATCTGAGAATGGCTCCAAATAAATTCCGATTGTAATCATAATATCCCACACAGTATTTCAAGTATAAACCGATATCTGAAGACAAATTCAAGATGTCTTATGCAACATGAAGAGATATCTATAAAGTATCTAAAACGAGTTCTTACACGGAAAAAATTAGTCATCCAAATTTTCGTTGACTAGTATGTCACTTTTGGACGGAGCCCAAATTCGAGAAGAATTCGTACACCGAATTTCAATAATTCGTTGACTTTGTCCATTGTTTCAATCATGGAATCCACTTTTCGTTTTTATCGTCGGAAGAATGGAAAGGGTCAACGAATTATTCAAATCCAGTGTACGAATTCTTCTCGAATTTATGCTCCGTCCAAAAGTGACATACCAGTCAACGAAAATTTGGACTACTTATTTTTTCCGTGTACTTCTAAAAAATTTATACAAGATGTCTAAAAGACATCATCCCAAAAGATAAGTTCTACATCTTCTAAAAGATATCCTTTGGATGTGTTCTAAAAGTATGAAATTGTTTGAAAAATCTTGAGAATATCTTGTCGTGTTTCATAATACTTCTCAAACATTTCTGAATAGTTTTTCAAGATATTCTGAAGATCCAAAGTGCTGTATGAGATTTGATCTTGAAAATTTGTTTAACCACATCATGGATCAACATAAATTATTACTGAAATTGCCAGTTGATTAAAATTCAATTTTCATCAAGAATTTGTGAGTTATGACATAGTTTCCCACATCTCATTGAAGGTGAAAGGGAACGGATTAAATCCATCCAGTGCATAATATCTCTATGTAATTAAATGAGAGAATCGATTCTCGATCTCAGTACTTTTTCTCGATCTTTGGATCGATCTAGACACATGAAAATCGATTCAAAAAATCGAAGATCGTGCATGAAAAAATCGATTTTCGATTTAATCGAATCGAGATCGGAATCCCTACTCCATTCCCATTTAGTAGGTACCAACCATTTCTTTTATTACTTCAATCAATTCTATGCCTTGATTACCTATTACTTTATCTTTACTGCATCTTTTCCCATATTTTCCTCGTTCTTCGTTGCCTACATTACTGTCTAATCCTCTCGTATTATCAAACCTTCCTCATTTTCGTTATCAATTCCCTTTCCTATTAAATCTTTGATTTTCTCCTTCCCTATTCTATACATCGTCCATATCGCGAGCTCCCTGCCTTTTACCTCTATTCCCTTTCCTACCAGCCCTTTATTAATTTCTTGTATTTCCTTCCCTTTGTTTTCAATTTCTTTCCTCGTTCGTATTAAAATACTTCCTTTCGCTCTGCCTTTTTCCTGTTTCCTTTCTACATGAAGACATCCACATGGATGTGAATTTGGTAACTTATCTTTTAATTCTGTCTATTCTTTCTCCTCTATTCAAATTGCCTTTAATCCTACAAAGTCAAAATCTTTCAAGAATTTTCATACATCATTTTCTTTATTTTTTAGTCCCGCGATATTCCAAAAAACAATCTTCATTTCGTTTTCCACTCCCCTATTTTTCTCTCTTCTATTTATCCTATACACTGAGAGAAGAGCGATTTGGAGGTTCAGTGAATAATATTATATTTGATCGATAAGTCTGAATATTACTGAACTTTCAGCGACGTTTCACGAAATTTCAAGAAACATTATTGAAATTTTGCTTTACATTACTCAGTGTTCTACAATCGTTATTATATAATACAATATTCACGACCAAATTCGCTGTGTGTCACTCAATTCCTAAACGTCTAGTAATCGAGTGTTACACAGCAAATTTGGTTATGAATATTGTATTCTATAATAACGATTGTAGAACACTGAGTAATGTAAAGCAAAATTTCAATAATGTTTCTTGAAATTCCGTGAAACATCGCTGAAAGTTCAGTAATATTCAGATTTATCAATCAAATATAATACTATTTACTGAACCTCCAAATCGCTCTTCTCTCAGTGTATCCCTTTCTCTTCTTTCTCCACTTACGCTCGTTCATCAATCCCTATCCTCACCACTCCCTGCCGCCCCTGTCACTCCCTTTCCTTCCCTACCCTTCATCTTTTCATCCCCTTCCCTTTCGATTTGATCTATTTCCCTCATATTCTCCCACACCCCTTCCACCACTACTTTCCCAAAACCTGCTTTTACCCTGTTTCCTCCCTGCCTTTGTTCTCTTGGCCCATTGCCTAATATTTTGCTGCATTTTCCTTCCTCCCCATGTTAAATTATTTTCTTGCTCTGTTTTATATTTATTTTTCATCACCTTCATCTTTTTTTCAAAGCTTTCCAAACTAAGAATAATCACACTTCCCCTCCTCCTCGCTCCCATCACCAAGATGTCGATTGCTGCCCATTGATGAAAAAGTGAATGGAGTGTGGATTTTTATAATTTTTTGGCGCGCTGAATTAGACAATTAGTGACAACAAGAAGCGCGAAAATCTACAGTGAAAGTGCATCGTGAAAATCTATAGTTACATCATCGTATTCATTTGGACGAATGAATTGTAGAGTTTGGATATTCAAATAAATCCAAAAAAGGTATTGGATCAATATTTATTTCCCCCATAACATATTTATTCGAATAATTCAAAATTTATTTGATTCAACAAAACACTTTTATCTTCGTACGTATATAGGACCAAGAGTGAAAAATTGTAAAAAGGTGAAAGTTTGTAAAAATTGTAAAAACTAAATAAGAATAGGTAGGAATAGGTAAGGTATGGATTATGTATCGTTGAGGAATATGCTGAAATTTAAATAAAATTACTTGGAAATTTATTCATTTTATTTTTCTCGTATACAACCCACACAACACCACAGTCCCAGAAGAATTCATGAAAAATTCTTATTGAACTGATTATGTTCTTGATGAATTTTGTAAGAATTTTTCTGAGACTGTTTAACTTCCCTGATCAGAATATCATCCCTTCCCTGTGTTACATTTTGATCAGGATCTCATCAGATACTCAAGCCAGGTCCTGAACAGGAAGCAGGTATGCCCTATCTGCACCTGATGGTTAGCGTTTTGAAATTTCTACTAGGGCGATAGGTGCTCATTGAATCTGTATACCGCCTATTTAATTCCACCTATAAAAATTTGTTCACTGATTTTCATAGAATTGGACCAAATCTCGTGACAATTGAATCGTACACGGAGAGGAAAAACAAGCTCTAAACGCAGGGGAACCCTTCACACTTTTAACACTGTTGTTATAACCTCCTTTTAAGGGCACTCAAGTATCAACAAAAGCGAGCCAAATTTTTTCATGAAATATGCTTTCAACGGAAATTTTCAATGGATAATAATAAAATCCACGACCAGGATTAAACTCTGAAATCAAGTTTCAGGCTTCTCCTGATTCTCTAGCGAGTATAAGAGGATCTCAAAAATAATAAACTCCAACTGTTAAAAATTTCTTGTAATTTTGATATCCAATACTTGCAAACTAAGAAGAAACCTAAATTGATATTCAGAGTCCAATCTCAGGTATGTACTTAATTATTATCGATTTTACATTCAATTTTATCAAGTAATTTATAAAAAAAAGTTGGCACAAAATTTTACCCGCTCCTCTCGATGCCTGAGTGTCCTTAACGCATATGGCATGAAAAGCATGAGCTCGTGCGGTCAATGCACATTATAACAACAACGTTATAGAAGCGTGAAGAGCTCCCTTGCGTTTAAAGCTTGCTTTTTCTCGCGGGTAGATATCCCCAACAGTTTTTCTTAAATTCAATGGAATCCTGTCAGAATCTACAGTTTATTCTAATTAAGGTAAATTTCAGAATCCAAAAAATTCCAGTCACATCATAATCGTGAACGCTTGCACGCGTTCATTCGTAACTTACCTGATTTCATTCGGTACGTCAGCAATATCCTATGTTTACTTGATTTCAAATAGGTCAGTTGAATTATGCATTCGAAGGCACATTAATCGAATATGAAATCATTTCTGCTGAGTTTTATTCGACGTAATTGAATAACTGTACAAACGAAAAAAAAACATTGAGTTGCAGAAGTTAATCAAATGAATGCTCATCAATGAGAATAAAAAAGAATAATCGGTCGATTGAACATTATATTCTTCCTCCAAGTAACAATTCATTTTTTGAAATATCTTTTAATCAAGCTGAAATTATCTGAAATATACCTACGCATGAGATGTAAGGCATCTCAAAATTTTCCGAAAGATATCGAATTGTTATGCAAGTTGAGTATTAATTTAATAAACTTTTAGCCGTTCATGGTTCATGAGATACACTTTTGAACAACGAATTATGGATTTAATCAGTTGCGAATAACCAGACACTGATTGAGTCTTTACTTTATGCGATCAATGAATCACTCTGTTGATTTTATGCTCCGATTGAGTTACGTATATGTTGCATCATGGCGTAGAGTAAACACAGGCGGTTTTGTATCCACACGCACACTGTAAAAGATGGATTTGCATTTGTGGGTGTAAATTTACTCTGAAATGATTCTGTATTACCACTACTCCGAATGTAGGGTGATTACAAAAAATTTGCAATACACCACTGTGTATGTTTATATATTACAGTGAGTTTGTAAATTTACCCTGGAATTGGTAAAATCGTCACTCTCAAAGTACATAAGTAATACCAACTCTAGGTAGTTACCAACTCTGAACGTAACGTATTCACAAAAGATTGTAAAATTACGGATGTATGAAAAACCGCCTTCTGAACGTTGGAATTTCACATTTGGTTGTTGGTAAAAACTTCAGGATCATAACAGTGAATTTGTATCGTTCCCAAAAAAGTTCGTACCCACTTCCGTTTGCTTCCGTGTCGTACCCACTTTCGTTTTTTGAAAGTGGTGAAAATTTTTCAAAGTGCAGGGAACCCGTGAGATATTAAATCACCTAACCTCTCGTGAATTTGTCTTTCGCGATTGACGGCATAAGTGCGGACCTTATCAAAGCCTCCAGTCAAAGAACCCGTGACGCACTGTTTGAATTGGTCGGAAATATAAACGAAAGGGGAGAAGTACCGAAAGATTTTCAAAAGAATAAAATTGTTGTCATTCCGAAAAAACAAGCGACAGAAAAAAGCTGGGACTACAGAATGATTAGTTTAACTTCACATGCCTCGAAAATACCAATAGCAATTATATACAGGATGGGGGATACCCTGTTGAAAACACCCAGCACGGTCCGATATGGAACCAACTCGGTCCCAGCTGGCTCAACTTGGTCCCAGATGGACCACCTTGGTTCCACCATACTGAACACGATGGGTGGCCCAATAACTAACGTGGGACCAACTTGGTCCCAGCTGAACCAAGTTGGTTGCACCATACAGACCACGATGGTTGGCCCAACAACCAATATGGGATCAACTTGGTTTGATTGGACCAACTTTGTCCCAGCTGAACCAAGTTGGTTGCATCATACAGACCACGATGGTTGGCCCAACAACCAATAAGAGATAAACTTGGTTCCAATTGGACCAATTCGATTTCAGCCGATGCCAGTTACAGACCATGAGAGCAGTTAAGTCAGATTCAACGAGATTACCCCTTCCATCACGATCTATAATGAAAAAGAAATCTCGAAATGCCAGCGAGAAGAAGTTCTAGTAAAATATAATGAAAATTAAAACGCCTGGGTAATTCTGCTTCATACTACCGCAATTTTGAGGATTCACTTATTGCTTTCAGAGTTCATATCGAACACGGTCTGACTTATGAAGTTATTGGGTCAGTAAAGTTAGGTATAACCATGCAGGATAGTGCCATAGTGGGAACCATACTGGGTAATACTAATCTAGGTAAAACCATGCTGAGTAGGACCTACTTATAGGGGACCTAGGTAGGACCATACTGGTCCCATGTACGTAGGTCCTACCCAGCTTGGTCTCACCTTCCATGGTTCAACCATGTAACCAAATTCCTACTGTTCCTACCCAGCTGGGATTTTTCAACAAGGTAGAAAATCAAAAACAGAATAGATTAGCAGAAGATCGGCCCGGTTTTAGGGAAAAAAAGGGAACGGGAGAAACCATCTTAGCACTTCCCACGTGGAAATTCCCCCGATTGAAAAGTGGCCCTGTCCGGGCCCTATCCGTGCCCAGACCTTCCTAACCAGGACCTGAACGGGGCCAGGAATGGGCCGATTCGCATTTCTACCCGGGTTAGAACAGTAGTAAAGAAAAGACTAGAGTTAAAAAAGTCTGTGTACATAGATTTAGTAGATATACAAAAAGCATTTGATAATGTTGATTGGGAGAAAATGTTCGCGATTTTTAAGGAAGTAGGAATTAATTTTAAGGATAGGAGAATGATACATGAATTATATGAGAATCAAATTGCAATAATAGAAATAGAGGATCAAGAAGGAGAAACACAAATTAAAAGAGGAGTGAGACAAGGATGCTCCCTATCGTCATTGATTTCCAATTTATATATAGAAGAAGCGATGAACGAAGTGAAGGAACAAGTGCGATTGAAATTACAAATTCAAGGAGAAAATGTGAGCATGTTGAGATTTGCGGATGACATAGCTATATGAGCTACGAGTGGTGCTGAGGTAGAAAATATTCTCAACACTATGAAAACAATATTACTAGACAACTATTGTATGAATATAAATGAGGACAAAACGAAATTCATGATTTGTACAACAGCGACAACATCAAGAAGAACGAAAATCAAAGTAGATGCAGAGACAAGTCAAAGAATTTAAATATCTAGGAACCATAATTACAGAAAACGGTCAAAGCGGAAGAGATACGAGAGCAAGAATCGCACAAGGAAAACAGGCTTCCCACCAAAAGAAACAGTGACTATGTTCGAAGAATATTAGCTCAGCAGTAAGGAAGAAATTCTTGAAGAGTTATGTTCGGAGCACTGCATTATATGGTTGCGAAACTTGGACAATTGGAAAAACGGACCAACGAAGACTCGAAGCTTTTGAAATGTGGTGTTACAGAAGGATGCTTAGAGTAAAGTGAACAGAGAAAGTAAAAAATGAAGTACTTGAGAAGGTAAATGAAAAAAAAAGTCTTTTGAGACATGTCGTGAAAAGAAAAAGTAATCTGATAGGACACGCATTAAGGCATGATAGCTTATTGAAAACAATATTGGAAGGAAAAATGAATAGTAAAACTCGAAAAGGTAGGCCCAGATTAAGTTATATGAAGCAAATTATACAAGATCAGGGTTGGCGTAGATATGTAGAAATTGAGCGTTTAGCGGATAATAGACAGGGTTGGAGGATTCATCAAACCAGTCATAAGACTGATTTTGCAAAATATGATTTTACTGTCCGACTTTTCGCTGGAAAAGCGAACCTTTTGCTGATGTAGCAAATCACTTACTGTAAGTTAGCTAATTATTTAGCCGTGGCTGTTTTCGTGAACGTTCTTTAATTGATCCTGGTATACAGAAAAAACGTGCATCATGTTGATCTTTCAAAATCACTCAGATATCGGTAGACTTGAGATCAATGAAGTTCGAGTTCGTACAGTTGGAATTACTCTCTAAATCTGGAAGAGTGAAAAATCGAGCGTTTCACTCCGCTAAATCTCAGAATTGAGCCAGTCCGCTTCGAGTGGGATTCTCCCTCGTTTCGAGTGAACTCTCACTCTTTTGGAGTGGAAAATTCACTCTAAAATTGGAGCGGCTGAGAGTTTCTAACCTCAAACCTTAGACTTCCACTCTAAAAGAGTGGGAATTTCACTCGAATTTCGACAAGCTCACTTCTGGCTGCCTAAAGAGTGAAATCTCACTCTAAAAATTTTAGAGAGTAGGCCAGGCCCGCTAGAGTCAAGTTGATCTATATAAAAGGTTGGACCTTAGAGCGTATACTACCCAGCAAACACGAGTGCAGGTGTTTCAAAGGCCCAGTGACGGCTTCTCAATGACATCACAGGACCATCAGGGGCCCATTGAAACGCCAGTAAGCATTGTTTGTAGGGTACTGGAGCGAGCATCCCATATCAACACAGTGTTGCAAGACGTTCTCGTCTGTGCGGACAGAGAGGGCAATCAAAGTCAGAAGGAGCTCTCTTTTTACTTATTCTGGATTGATTGTGACAACAGAATTGATAACACTTCCCGTTGAGCTAGCCAATAAAGATCAACTAGAAAGGGAGATCGTCCTGACTTCTATATCTGGGGCAAAATTTCTCAAGCGTACAGCTCAAAAATTTTTACCTCCTCAATCTTTCTGAAATATCACTGAAATGCAGTACTAGTTAGTGACTTTTAATCCTATATAGGATCACGGAGAAAAAGGAATTCGCTGTGGCAGCGAAATCTACTTTTGCTGGGTTTCTTTTGCCAGAGCAGCAAATTTTTTGCTGTGACAGCAAACTATTCGCTGTTCCAGCTATCTTGTTAGCTGCGACAGCGAATTTTTAGCTGCGGCAGCAAAAAATGTTTGCTATCCCAGCAACATTTGTTCGCTATACTGTATATAATACTGAAAATTTGCTGGCGGAGCCAACATTTTTTGCTGCCACAGCTAAAAAATTGCTGTCGTAGCTAACACGATTGCTGTTATAGCAAATTTTTAGCTAGGTCAGCAAAAAATTTTGCTATCCTATATATAATACCTCGATTTGCTGCGTCAGTAAATTTTTTCTCTCCGTGATTTTGCTCTGGTACCTCTGGTTATCAAGCCACAGGGGTCAAAAATTCACAGATTTCGTTCAATCAGCTCTTTTGAAGATATAATTTCTTAAATTACATTTTGTTATAAAATTATCTTCGATATTGTTTTTCGTAGCTTTTTTTCTGTTCTTTACAATGGCGTAATCTGTTTTTGTGAGAAAAAATTTTTTCCAGCAAATTTAGCGAGTTTAAAATTATTTTTGCATTCTTTTTCAATTTCCACAATTTTGACAATTTTTTAAGCCAGCTCATCTGAAAGCTGGATTTTTCAGCTTCAAAATCGTGTTGAAGAAATTATGGAAAGATTTTATCTGGCATTCGCAACGGTTTGAAGCGCGCGTGTCGCATATTCCTATTAACTACTGAACGTTCTGATACGGTTCATCGTTATACCGTTAACGTGGAATTGATGTGAAACGAACTGTTTTTCAATAAAATATGATTTTTTAATCATGACAATGATTTCATACAATGTTACCGTACCCTTATATTATCAAACTTTATCAATAACAGCTTTTGAAATTATGCAACATAATATCGAATAAATACATATAATATAATAAATATGGAATCATTCTGCTCGAAGCAATATATTCAGCGCAATTTCTTATTCGTATTGATTTTTTTTTTAATTTTCTTCTTCGGAAAAACATCTACATCCAATGATGACGAAAATACTCGTAAATGCAGAGTCATGTTCGAAGTTGGGATGAAACAATGATATTTGAGCGTTCCTGGGATTGTTTTTGCAGTTTCGAAGCGAGTTTTGAGCTTTTTATCAGTGATTCCATGATTTGTCTTCGAACTAAAAAAAACAACAGTTTCTAATAGATTTCTCTTTGCCCGTTCGTCAAGCGCATCAGGATTTAAAATTTGCTGCTTAGACCTGGCTTGAAGACTCGCTCGAGCTGCTAGTCGTTTCAGATTACCACCGATACCGTCACAAGGCCCTTTTCCATGAGCGGTTGCATGGAAATGCCATTCAGCTGCTATTCCAAAATCTTTGTAATGATACAAAAGATTTTTGAAATTATATCTATTCTTGAAGTGTTGAGATACTCCATCCGTAAAATAGAAAATTTTTCTTGGTTGAAAATGCTCTTTCAGGTACGCTATTATAATTGTTTAGAATTCGTACGCAGCGATTGTATCGTGATTCAAATTATCCGATAGAATAGCAATTTTCCGATGACCGAGTTCGTTTCCTTGTTTGTAATAAAAGACAGTGGTAAAAATTGTCGTTTGGTCGTTGTTCCAGTGGAAACCCTGTGCAGCATTCTGGGCTACAAACGCATAATTTCCGCGCAATCGCATAAAACTAAAAATTCTCCTTCTTGTAAATTATCCTTCAAATTTCTCAGAAAAGATGACTGCTGTTTCGCAACGAATGAATGGGATTTGAGTTTCGAAAGGCAACGAGAAAGTTCTTCTAAAAAATCTTCTGCATCTGCAACTTCAGTATGCAAAATGCTACGATCAGTCTGTTGCCAAATTTGATATTCGAGTTTTTCGATGCAATTGTCTTCGAAAACTGTTTGTAAAAAATTCTGGGAACCCTCTTTTCCAGGACATAATAAACATTCATCGAGATCACATTCGGCACATGGATTCTGACATAAAAACATTTTGAGAGCATCATGATAAGTGGCGATTGGATTATTCGTACCGGATGTTAATTTTTGAATATCTATCGCATCAAGCATTACATTGACATTCTTGTGATGGACACAAACGCAAACAGTATGCGTTCCACTAGCACCAGCGAGTACGCAATTACGAGGTCTAAGCTGCGAGAATGTAGAGAGACTGACCGGAACAGTAGGATTCTGATCTTTGAAAGCAAAATATAATTCTGAAAGATTGCACAGAATCAATCTCTTTTGTACGTGCTCTCGTGATCCGTCTTCTTTTCTAACTGAAACAAAATCTTTCATGCCCGGCATTATACGACTATTTTCGTCATCATTATAGAAACTTATGATCTTATTTTTCATTTCAAAAGCTAAAGCATGACCCTTCCTTGGAGATGGTGACGTTAAAATACCATTTTCTTTTACCAGTTCGATAGCTTTCCTAGCTTGGCGTTCAGAAGTCTCAAACTCGTCAGCAAGTCTCTTCCGACCCCAGGATTTTGGCGCAAGCGTGAGGAGTAATACTTTTTTTCCGAAGCACTCGAGGAAGTTTTATATTTCTGCTCAATTTGATCAAGAACCTCCATAGCCGATTCATGTTCCTCAATATTACAATCTCTTGGTTTCTTCTCTAATGGCTGGTAATCATCGTCATTGCCATGTTCATCAATACCATCATCATCGTCATCCTGAATTATGTGAAACATATCGTAGTAATTAATTAGTAGTAGTCATTCACATAAATGTATTGTTCATTCTCATTGATGTACAAATTGTCTTTTTAGCAATTGAAAATATGATATCAATACCTCGAGTGAAACATGACCGAACGAATCATCTTGTGCATCAATTGGAGGCTTCTCTCCAGAACAAGCAACAGCTTTTTTTCTACATAACCCACACACTTTTGCATCGGGGAGGATGCTGGGAAACTTTTTTTGTAGATTTGGAGAAATAGTTCTCAAATCTCTTGATTTGAATTTGTGATGGATTTTGTGCAAAGGGTTTTACAACAACGATCAACGAAACTTTGAGTTGCAGAAATTTTTGAGAATCAAGAAATGTTGTGTCAATAATGCTGTGTTTCATCTATTAATTGAATTACCTACAAACAAACACAATCAAACAGTTGGAAAAGGAAAAATTGATTTTCATAACGAATTGCGAATCATATTTAGAATTGAAACAATTTTACTTACAATTCAAGATCGTGTCATGCGATGCGATTTTTCGTGTGACATCAAGTTGTATGAAATATGCGTATGAATAAGGAAAAACAAATGAACATCGTCGATATGTTTGATGTATCGAAAATGTTTACAGAATTTCAATTGTTCATCGAATTGAGAAAAATCGATCACAAATTCAAATGAATAGATTTGAGAACTGCTTTTCCGAATCTACAACAAAAGTTTCCCAACGTTCTTCCCGATGCAGAAGTGTGTGGGTTATGTAGAAAAGAAGCCAGTGTATTTTCTAGAGAGCAGAATTATTCCATATTCATTATATTATGTATATTTATTCATTATTATGTTCCATAATTTCAAAAGCTGTTATTGATAAAGTTTGATAATATAAGGGTACGGTAACATTGTATGAAATCATTGGCATGATTAAAAAATCATATTTTATTGAAAAACAGTTCGTTTCACATCAATTCCACGTCAACGGTATGACGAACCGTATCAGAACGTTCAGTAGCTAATAGGAATATGCGACACGCGCGCTTCAAACCGTTGCGAATGCTAGATAAAATCTTTCCATAATTTCTTCTACACGATTTTAAAGCTGAAAAATCCAGCTTTCAGATGAGCCGACTTGAAAAATTTTCAAAATTGTGGAAATTGAAAAAGAATGCAAAAATAATTTTAAACTAGCTGAATTTACTGGAAAAAATGTTTTCTCACAAAAAGAGATTACGCCATTGTAAAGAACAGAAAAAAAGCTACAAAAAACAATATCGAGAATAATTTTATGAAAAAATGTAATTTAAGAAATTATATCTTCAAAAGAGCTGATTAAACGAAATCTGTGAATTATGGACCCCTGTAGTTTGATAACCAGAGGTACCAGAGCAAAATCCTTTATAGGATTAAAAGTCACTAACTAGTACTACATTTCAGTGAAATTACAGAAAGATTGAGGAGGTAAAAATTTTTTTCCCACACCTGCACGGAAAGTTGATGTTTTCTGACCTATTTTTAGGGGAGAAAGTGCTAATTCCAAGCGAATGTGTCACAGCGGGAGGAAAATACAAACTATCTTTTCGTTCTGAAATATGCATATGAATATTTTATATGCAATTAAACAGATGATTTTCACTTTCCTTGCAGTTGTGGGAAAAAATAGTATGTTCACCTCGGGGAGAAGTGGGAAATTTCCACTTTCCCCCCTTGATGAACAATATACTATTGAGCTGATACGCTTGAGAAATTTTGCCCCGTATACGCTTCATTTTCACCAAGGGAAGGAAAAGATTATGCGGACGACTGAGCACAGATAAACTGGACAGAACAATTACAATGGCAGTACGAAAGGATCATAGAGGGAAGATACAATCAGAAGTACAGAGACATGAGGAATAACAACAGGCCAGAATACCTGAGTGCGAAATATGAAGGGAGAAGCCCAGTCAGCACAACGTGCCACTGGAACGTTCATGGAAGGTTTATAGAACGTAGGAGAAAACGTTCCAGAAACACATTGTACTGTTAGGGAACCAAAGCATGATCGCAAGATTCAGATGCGGGACTGAAGAACCCGGAAATAAATACTGGAGGGAAGAAACGGAAAAAACGTGCAGATTATGCGAAGGAACAAGAGAAACGTTGGAACACAAGATAGAAGACTGCCCAAGACTGGAGACAGGAACAAGGCACATGAGGAGGGTTTGGAAAGGAAGGAGATAGATTGATCGAACCAAGGAAACCCGGGATGAGACATAAAAACAGGAGACGGAAAAGAAGAAATAAAAAAAATAAGGGAAAACCAGAATTCACACTGACACAAGTAACAAATGTATACACATTTTGAGGCCGAAAGGCGAAAAATAAATTTATTTCTCCTACATTTCGCAAGAATATATTATTTTTTCAAACCAGAATTTCGGATAAGCCTTGAATAGTTGATGTACAAATTCTGCCGTCCCAGGCAAAAAAGTTGTCAACTCCAAATTCGTTCGAACGGAGGAAACCGAGAAAAACTATTCCACATCAAAATTGTATGATGTAACTAATATTTTGACAATATTAAAACGATTCTAGGGCAAATAGAGGGCGCTGTTTTTGATTATTTAAAAAAAATAAATATTTTTAATAACAACAAATGAAAAAATGAGTCAAGGGTGTTTGGTGAACGAAAATACTTATCAAACGAACCGTAACTCGAGTTACGGTTTTTTTCCATTTAACAAATTTTTTTCAAATCGTATGAGATATTTGCTTCTCACTGATTTTACCGAGCGAAAAGACCGTAACTCAAATTACGTTCTTATCGTCACTGTAAAAGTAGTGACGTGTTCGATGGTTCTTCTCATTTTGATGTAAGTTACGGCTTTTTTCTGATGATTGTCTAATTTTCAACTCGTTTTCAGAGAAAAAAATGTTTATTATACAAAAATTATGAGCGATAAGTAATTTATATTAAGACAGTCAAACGCACCTTGCTTCCCTGAATCGAATAATACAACAAACTGATTTTCGAAAAAAATTGAGTGAACAACTTTTTTGCCTGGTACGACAGAATTCTGCAAAAGAAATTTGATGAGTGGAAATAATCGTTTGATTTTGATACCCATGATTTATTTCATGAGAATATAGGTGTCGAAAATTGATTGAGAATTCGACTTTTTTCTTAAACTCCGTTGTTTTCCAAGTTATGAGAACAATAAATCCCCGGACTATATACGTTAGTATACTGCGTAAGAACATCTAGAACATGAATTAATTTTTGATTCGAAGAATCGATCACGAATGCATTTTGATAATAATCATCACAAAGTGAAATCGATCACTCATTCCAAGGTAAGTAAGTATATCTTGTGATTTTTCGTTCAAAATATTTGACTCAAATGGTCAAGTATTTAATGGTCAAGTAAAATAATGTTCTGAGCACGACGAATGTGCATTTTTCATGAAAATTCATCAAAATTCCAAATAAATTCAAATTTCAGAAAAAATAACCCAACCCAAAAATATTCCAACGTCGGGACGATGACTTCTACTCGGGAAACACCTGAGCAAATCATGAACATACATTAAATTTGATCGTTACTATTGACTGTATTAAAATTCGTCACGGAATGATTCGAATATTTTCAATCTATGCAAAATTATTGGATCATTTGAATACGAAATCTATTGGAATAAAATCATAAATCAAATACCATCATCGATGCTCGTGATATTGATTATAAGTAAGGATTCAATTTTTGTATACGCAGCAGTCTATGTTTTATTCGAGCGGACTCGAAGCGCTTTAAATTACACGATAAGAATACAATATTATCTTATGAATTGTCGAAATCATCCTTTGAGATAAGAATAATAAAATGCAAACCCCATCGATAATCATTTTCGCTACAATTATTATCTTATTCATTAGATGTAAAATTGTTTGTACATCATATATATCGAGTACCGAAGAAAATGATGATGAACAAATCTCAAATTCCTCCGTTGAAACCTACATAAATGGAGTGAAAAGTCAAAGCAACAAGTTTGTTGACAATGTTTTTGAACTGCAGAATTCGCTCCTTCAACAGGTGAGATTGAAACGTTATTTAATGAATTCAACTGTCCTCCGATTCAAGACACTCAAACTGTCAGAATTACGTGTAAATTCCAACAAACGTATGTACTTCTCAATGCACTCATGTAGATTTTCAACCTTTAGAAAATGGAAAAGCCACTCGAATAGTTTAGAAATGAAGTATTATTCCGTTACAAGTTTGAGCATATCTTTTAAACGCCTACAAATGGTCCTTACTTCCCAAATATACATCCCGAGTCGAAAAATTGTAATACTTTTCCGTAGTACGCAACGATCGAGAGTTTAATCGGGTCGAAGAAAGGTTAAAATCAGGTTGAATGAGAATGTTAAAAGCAAGATGAGATTAAGAACAGGGCGAGATCAGGGTGGAAAATGAAATCAACCCCGATTTACTCCGTGATACGCAACGAATCAGGGCTAAATCAGGTTACACTTTTTGACTTGGGATATATATGCAAGATATCTTTTAGATCTGAAACCAATTTTTCCAGGAAACAGTTGTTTATTACTTTTTATAGGAATAATAACCCCAAGAGAATATGAACGTTCAACAAACGTTTGATAAACCTAAAACGAAGTTATGGACATTTGAGGATTCATTGAACATTCGGGGAATATTAATTTAGCTAAAATGGATCTAAAATTAATCTACTTGACCCGTGTTCTCTTGGGGTAATTGTCTTAAACATCTGAATATTTCGTAGAATGTTATATATTTGGTTGATTCAATGAATATCTATTTGAATCAATTGAATATTCCTCGGCAACTGTTCAATTTAATATCTTATTGTTCCCAGAAATTTATTTTGAGTGTGGGTATAGCTACCCGGCTTCATCGAGAAAACTGTTTTGTTGCGCCTACTACAACATTTTGTTATTATATACCCAACCAACATTTTTTTTTTGGCATAACCAAAAATGTAGTGGGTCTTACCGAAATTTAGCTGCACTAAGCAAATCATCCCTGAACTAAAAATGACGTAGTAGGATGTTTTTGGTTCGCACCACAAAATTTTGGTTAGAAATATATCAATCAAATCTTTTTTCTGAGTGTCTAAATATTTGAATCTACATCACCTGAATGAGGAACTGTAAAAATAAGTTCATCTCTGTACAAGTAACCAAACACCTTGAAATTGAATGTTATGTCTTTCAGATCTCCAGCAAGGAATCGCAAATTCATAGAGCGTGGGCTAATTATTGGAAGACGTTGAGAGCTACATTTAATTCAACCCTACATACTGATACCTCAAATGATGCAGGAAACAAAAAAGATAATAGCAGTCAGTTGATTGATAAAGCAGGAGAAATAGAATCGTGGATAATGGAAGAACTGAAAAATTTCAAGAAAACAGCTCGCAAAACGTTCAAAATACTAGGTGAAAGCGTCGATATGAAGAAAGCTGTTGCTCAACTTACTGAATCAGCGCGAAATTTGTCAAGTTTAGCAGTTGCATAAAAAAACTCTACACACATGTATATATATATATAATATGCTTACATATATATATATACATTTGTACTTAATCATTGATTATAAATATTAATAATCTTTAATCAAAAACACTATGAATATTATTCACGTTATTTATCACATACCAATGCTTTTCAAACTTTTAATAGAAATTTCTATGTCATTCACAAACATCCCAGACAGCATAAAGCCTTTAAAGATAGCATATATGTGATTTTTTACAGTGACTTGCTCTTGGAAATGACATATATGTTATCTTCAAGAGCTTTGTGCTGTCTGGGATCCAAACAATTTCCACATTCCCAAAATACGAATAAATACCAAATTCGGACACACAGTTTTTCAACGTCCCATACAGAAATTTACCATTGCTAGCATGCATGCGCCATGGCGCAACACTGAAATGATAACATCATTTTATGATTCATCGATGTGTTTTTTTAATGAAGCCCCATCATTGGCGCAGAAATGGTAATGAAATAGACCATAATTGGTAAACAATAGAAAAATTTGTTTATCAATGTTGCGCCAATGAAAAAACTGTAAAAAATAATTAACCCAAAAATATACGAGGATTATGCGCATTCCACAATTTCCTGTTATTTGGGACAGTATTGTGTTTCCCTCATTTATCTGTAAACAACTCGGTGTTTTTTGTCGCTAAAGTTTGCCATGAGAAGTGAACACAATATGGATCAGCGGTAGGAGCCCTCTGGTGTAACCTGTAACAAAGAACGATTGACTGTTCTTCCAGAGAATTATTTGAGCCTTATATATTTCTTGTATACATCTTTCACTACTTGCGAGAAACATTCGATCGGTAACTTAGCCAGCAATTCAGTTATCAAAAGTTAAAATTAAGGAGCATGCCAATATTGAGCCGTGCTATTACCAATGATCGGCGCTACATTGAAAACTAATTTTTATCCAGACTACACCAAAGTTTGTGGCAATATTCAACCACGTTCCAAAAGATACTCACTTTCAATAGAATCTATCGTTCGATCAATGTTGGACCAAGGATGAGCCTAGCAAGCACCAAACCTGGCGGAATTGTGAATCAATAGTAGGCTGACAACCTAAATTCCTTGAACACTGATATCGGTGCAACATTATAATTGTTGTTAATCACCATTGAATATTCATAAACTGCCAAGCCTCGGCTGTGAACATTCCGCCAAGCTATATTCTATTGTCAGCATTGGCGGAACCTGAAAATTTTTATATGGAGTTCGATCAAATATCATATGTTTATAGGTAATTAACAGATGACTCTTGAAAGATCTTCCACGTTTATTATTCTGACGAATAATTGTGAAATTTTTCCCCCAAAAAATGGTGGCAACAAACAATCCCTTCACGATTGAAAACTTTTCACCCTAATGTGGTAGACTTTTTTGTCACATTCTGGTGGATTCAATACCGAAAAAGATGAGTACTCTCTCAAAGTAAAAGAGAAATCTCAGATTTTTTACGAAACACAATCCCCTCACCCTCGGGAGACGGAATTCACTATTGAAATGGGGAAAAACTCTCCCCAGTTTGTGTATTTTGTATGTTATTTAAAGTTCCCTGAACATTAGAATCGATCTCCAGCTAGCACGATTAATCAATTTGAATTCATGAATACTTCTCAAAAACCTCTTTGATAGTCCCCATCATGCGTCTAACAATGAAATCAATATGAATCCAATGAATTCAATATGAAAAAGTTTCGAATGCCCGAAGAATTCATTATGAAGTCTCGATATGAGTCCGTGTAAGTCATGTTCTCGAAGTTTGAATCGTTTATAGAAACGAAACGAAAATTCAAACCCACGAAACCCGAGTCGAAAAATTAAGAGCTGATCTTGATCTGTTTAACCTGATCTCATATTGTATTCGACCTGATTTGATTCAGTTCAACTTGATTTCATTCCTTTTGAACATGATATTGTTCTATATATACACGGAGAAAAAAATTCGTTGGAATAGCAAGAATTTCGCTGTCTTAACGAAACTCGCCTGTTATTATATGGACAGCAAGCAAGTCCGCTGAAGTGAACGGCGATTCGTTGTTTCAGCGAATCAAGCTTCGTAAAATTAGCGAAGGACTGATAATTATAACGAATCAGTTAGTAAATACAGCGAATTAGCTCATTAACACAGTGAAATGTCATCGTTAGGTTATTCAATCCGTTCAGCGAAGACAGATTCGTTAAAATAACGAAATCTTTCTCCTCCGTGTAGTGATGCAAATTCAGGTCACAACCTGATCTCAATCTGTTGGAATTTGAAGGAAAAATGATAAATCCTGCTCACAACTGTTTCAACCTAATAATGTTCTTTTCGTCTTGATTCTAACCTGGTTTGCGAATGTATACACGGAGGAAAAGGTATCTTGAAAAATACCATAATTTATGGATTTTTGGCCTTGATTTAACCCGAGTCAAAATATTTACTTGAAGATACCTCTAAAAGTACCATAATGGCTGGGACTTTTATGAGGAAGGCACCATACTTCTTCATAAAAGTCCAAGAAATTATGGGACTTTCAGAGGTTCGTTCATGTGAATATTATGACTCGGGTCAGACCAACGCCAAAAATCCATAAATTATGGTATTTTTCAAGATATCTGTTTTTTCAGTGTAATGAAATTCAAATGTATGTATCATTGATGGATGATAAAGTTGAGTATTAATTGATCAATATGATTTTATTAATCAAAAATTACACCAAATGAACAAAACGTAAATTTAATCGCATTTGGAACTTTGATAATTTCTGAGAATAATGAAATGTCAATAAATTCTATCACATGAGACTTGAAAAAGTATAATGAAAATGAAATCGAATGAATTTCATGAGAAAATAAGATGTTTGAAATTTATTTAGAATAATAATACATCCATATATACATATCCAATCAATTTTCATATTTCAATTTCGATATCCATTCAAAATTCCTCAATGTTTGGAACTTGCTATTTTAATTCGATAATATATTTCAGATGCAGGTAACAATTTCATTCACACTCATATTTTGAAGACTATTTTTTTTTTATAGAGGGGCTTTTAGAGGTTTAAAAATGCTTTATGCACCGTCAGGGAGCTGATGTCATCACTCCCCGGTGTGTGGGACTCCTGCTGTGGCTTGAGATGACAGTTGCCGATCGCAGTATACCCACTAAAACCCCCTCTTGGCAGGCATTTGACGCCTCCCCCCCCCCCCCCCGGAACTGTTCAACACATTACTTGGGGGGGGGATGCCCTGGATTTCGGGCCACGTTTCACGTCACCCCTCGGCTTCCCCTACTGGCTCCCGCATCGAGGACCCTCTTCTTCCGTCGCAGCACTGACTCCGCAAAGCTGGCGACATTAGTCCATGCGTCCTGGCTTAGCAGCATGACCCCAACGATGTTCTCTGGAGTCACACTGCCGTAGATCTCTTCGAAACGACTTCTCTCCGCCCGCCACTCCTTACACTCGAAGAACGTGTGGAGGGCATCGTCTCGTTGGGAGTCGCAGAAGACACAGTCTGGTTCCTGCACCTTGCCCATTTTGCAGAGGTAGGCCTGGAACAGACCGTGCCCCGTCAGCAGCTGAGTGAGGAAGTAATTGACTTCCCCATGCTGACGGCTGAGCCAGGAATCCAGACGAGGTATTATCCTCGCTGTCCATCTGGCTCGCGACTCCCCTTCCCACCGTTCTTGCCAGGTACGCAAAGACACGTCTCTAGCTTGACGCCTCGCTTCACCCCTCCCTGCGACGGAAGCTCCGTGGTGGACGGACTCCCGTTCCTGGGCGAGGAGGTCAATTGGTATGACCCCCGCAACGACCAACGCTGCAGGCTGCGAGATCGTGTGGTAGGAGCAGGCGATACGGAGGGCCCCTCTCCGCTGAACTGCGGCCATGCGCTTCTGGTATTTTTCGTACCGCAGCGCATCGGCCCAGACTTCGGCACCGTAGAGCATGATGGACTCAGCGGTTCGTAGGAGTAGTTTTCTCCTGCAGGGTCGGGGGCCGCCGATATTGGCCATGACCCTGCTCAACGATGTGACTATTTCCACCGCCTTGTCCGCTCTCCTCCTTATTTCTTCACAGAAGGTGAGCCGTGAATCTAGGCACACCCCCAGGTATTTCACCGATGCCTTCGTCTGGACCGTCACCTGTCCTACCTGCATCAGGGGGATATGCTTCTTGGTGAGGAGCACGATCTCGGTCTTCGCCAATGCCAGCTGCAATCCATAGTCGTCCATCCAGGAACGGACGCGACGCATGGTCTGGTTGAGCAGCATCTGCGCCTGTTCGATGGAGCGTGCGATGATGACCGCACCGACATCATCCGCATACCCAACCAGAAACACCCCCTCCGGCAGCTCCATACGGAGAATCCCGTCATAGGTAGCGTTCCATATATCGGGTCCCAGTATGGAGCCTTGAGCCGCTCCAGAGGTCAACTCTCTCTCCACCTGGCCAACCTCGGTCTCATACATCAGGGAGCGGGATCTCAGGTAGTCGTCGAGAACCTTCATGAGATATTCGGGCACTCGAAAGTCCCGCTCCAGCGCGATTATAGTGTCGCTCCATCTAACCGAGTTAAAGGCGTTGCGCACATCCAACGTGATCAGCAGACAAACGGGGCGGGAATGGTGATTTCCACGCTCCGTGCCTCTGGCTGCCTCGACCACCTCCTGGATAGCGTGAACCGTCGACCTCCCTCTCCTAAAGCCATATTGACGTCTGGAGAGGTCTCCAGCGGCTTTGATTGCTCCGTGGAGGCGAGGCTTGAGGAGCTTCTCCAGGAGTTTGCCGGCTGTATCCAGCATGCGCAGGGGCCTGTAAGATGACGGGTCGTCTGCTGGCCCCTTGCTCTTGCTCACCAACGCCAACCTAGCTAGTTTCCAGCGGGCAGGGGAAATCCCCGCTCGCAGGCAGGCGTTATACATGTCGAGCAAGAGCTTTGGATGGCAACTGCCTTCAGCACCTCTGCTGGTAAGCCGTCCGGACCCGGAGATTTCTGTTCTTGAGCGAGCGCGCGGCAATCGCTAGCTACACCCCCGTGAAGAGAGGAGTCTCCGGGTCTCCAGGTGTTGAAGGACGGCTTGGGCACTCAGGGTGTTGGGGGAATAGGCTGACAACGATCTTCTTGAGGGTCTCCGCGTTTTTGGGAGCATCGTTTGAGTATGTCCCCAATTTGCGGAGCACTATCCTATACCCAAACCCCCAAGGATCATTGTCCAGATCCTGTTCAAGCGCCTTCCAGCATCGGTGCTGGCTCTCATTCATGGCCCGGCGTAACCTCTTTCCCACTGCTTGGTAAACGGCGATTTTGGGGACTGCGTCGCCTCGAGCGCTAGGCGATGCGTCTGAGTCTGAGACTCTCGCTCCTCAGCGCCGCGATCTCGTCCGTCCACCAGTATAGCGGTCTCCTACCATTTCTTCTCCGACTGCTCGGCACTGCCTCCCGACAAGCGCGGTGGAGGTGACGCATTGCAATATCCACCACTGCTGCTGCTCGTCCACGGGAGGGCAGCTCTTGTTGGATCCCGTCCAAAGCCAGCTGTCCACGCTCCAACGCCGGAGACAGTCTCTCAGAGCACATCTTCGCGACGTTCCATCTGGGCGTTAGGTGGTTACGCGCGCCACGGGCTGGAGCTACATCTAGGATGTTGAATGTAATGTATTGGTGATCGCTGGCTGTGTAGTCCTCGATCACCCTCCAGCCCTCGACACGGCGCACCAGATCTTCTGTCGCGAGAGAGATGTCCAAGATCGTCTGTCGATAGCCAGGCCTCCGGAAGGTAGACGGTGTACCGGTATTAAGCACTAACAGCCCAGTTCTGGATGCCATGTCCATAACTCGTCCACCCCGGGAATCTGGCCTGGCTTCACCCCATTCGAGAGACTTGGCGTTGAAGTCTCCGGCTACTATTTTATGGCCCTCCATGTCCCGCACAGCATCTTCCAGGCTGTCAAGTTTTGCCTGGAAGTTTTGTATTGGCTCGTTGGGAGTGAAGTAGCAGCCCACGTATGTTACGTTCCTGCACTTCACCCACACAAAGCCGCGGCCCGAACCATGGGAAGCGACATGGCAGTGTCGCGTGTCAGGGATCCAAATTGCCGCCGTGCCGAGGGCATCGGAGAACCATCCTGACCCTTCCCTGTCTCGATACTGTTCGCTTATAAGAACTGTCAGCTTCTTCCTCGAGACAGATCTGGGCCAGGAGGTCATGAGCCACCCTACTCCTATTGAGGTTGCACTACAGAACGACCGCCATTTCGGACGTTGCTGCCTTTCGCCTGGGCGAGGACCCTGCGGAAAACGTCACACTTCCCGGAACCCACTTGATGAGTTCCGGGCTTCCCCGCCGCGGTGCAGAGGTAACAGACGGGATCTCTGGTACATCCCGCTGCCTTGTGATCCTCTGCACCACACCGGAGGCAGATCTTGCTCCGGTCAGGCCCTTGGCAGCCGCGGCTTTGATGGCCGTAACCGAGACACTTGTAGCATCTCGGTAAGACCTCCCCTCCCGGATCCTGCTTTTGTTAATCCAGCCCACCTTGATTTTGCCAGTGGTCTTCAGTCTCTTTGCGGCCGCTAGTTCAATCGTAACAAGGGCCGAGACCTGACCACGCACGGTGGGCTTCGTTAGCGTAACCTGCAGGATCCCGCCGTACTTTTGTAATTCGTTCCGCAGTGCAGCCTCCACTTCCGCCTCAGTGGAGCAAACGTCCAAGTCTCGTATCTCGAGGCTGGCTGTTGGCCTCAGCTCCCGGACGCTGCCCACCTCCTGTGCAGCCTGCTTGAGCGCCTCCGAGAAAGACGCCCTGGCTTGGTCCATCACTTTTTTTTATCTCAATGAGGACCTCACCGGTTTTTGTGCGACGGACCACGCTCACCTCGACTCCATGCTCCTGCTTGCACGCACAGCGTGGCGGACGGTGGACAGGACATCCGCGTAGGTTTTCCCTCCATCAGGTTTCACGGCGATTGCGTCCGGCTTCACGGTCCGCCGCCGTCGTTTCCGCTGGGATCTCGTTCGCGGAGCCTGCTTCGCCGGAGGCTGCGCGGGAGGGTTGGCCGTTGTTGCCCTATCCTTCTCCTTCTGTTTCTCCTTCTGCTCCTTCTCCTTTCCCTCCTTCGACTCGACCACTGTCCACTCCTCTTGTGGGGAAGCCACAGTGGATTTTCTTCTTTTGGGCATCCGGACTGGAGCTCTTGGAGGCTCCGGCGGGCTCACAGCGGGGCGCTTCTGACCACTTGTTGGAGGCGAGCTCCCAGGGGAATTCCGTGGGGCGGGTATCGATCTCCCTGTCCGCCTATCGAACGCTCCGCGGTCTATGGCCTGTCGAACATGAGCGTACGTCCGCGTGTCCTCCTGCAGCCCATCGAGCTCCTCCAACAGTCTCGAGATGCCATCCTTCACAGTTCGATTGACGTTGGGCTGTTTCTGGATGGCATCTACCATGCCTTGCATGAGGCGACGCATTCCTGCGACCCTCTCCTCCGCCTTCCTTTCCAATCCAATGATCAGCGTCCTAAGGGAAGCCAAATCATCTTCACCTCCACCCTCCTTTCTTATTCCTTCCCCATTGCTTCGCTCTCCATCACTTGGCGCAATGTTCACAATGGAGGCCAAGTGAGCCACCTCCATTGTACTACGGTCGCATGATAACGACGCTGCGGGGCCCGTTCGCACACTCCTGCCTAGCGCCGGCCCTGGGGGGTCCGATCCCCCCTGGACGGTAATGGTTTCTTGCGTCTTCGTACTGGCCATGTTTAAATCGGTTTCTGAAGATGTGGTCGCCCCTAACATGGGGGAACAGACGCCGACTAGGACACTGCCCGATACGGAAACAGACGCGCCTGGAATTTTGTGAGAGTGGCTCTTCCGCCCCCGACACCGTTAGGGAGTTCCTTGCCTCATCCGCCGCCGAGACCGTTGGCCAGTTGTCACCTGTAACCCTAGACCGGGGGTCCCGGGCTTGGGACCGGTTCAGAGCGGAGTTCATATTTTGAAGACTGTAATAATAATAATAATGATAATAATCATTTGTTTGTAAATTTTATTCAGAAAATGCCAGCAACGAGATACTAGCTGAATTTAATTTTACAAATTATAAAAAAATAATGCAATACAATTGAATCATCGAGATGTACAAATTGTAAACGTATATTACCTTGCTAAAAATCTTTCATAAGAAACAATAAATTTCCCTGATTGTTGTATGAAATTAACGATTCAAAAATCACATCACAAAAGAGGGAAAGAATTCATCGTTTTCATTTTAAACAAGAAAATTTTACAAATCTACAATTGTACATCTCGAGAGTTTGATTATATATCATTATTTTTCAATAATTCTTAAAATTAGATTCAGCAGGTATCTCGCTGCTGGTATTTTCTGAAGAGGATTCACAAAATTCCATAACCAGGTCGAAATAAAGGTGAAGGAAGAATATGCTAATCAATATGTATTCATTATGAATATTTTGAATTCAAAATGAAAACGTATTGAATGCCTAGAGAATTCATTATGAAATCTCGATATGAATTCTTTTTGAACATCAAGTTGTTCATTGAGAGTTTATTTTGAATTCAAAGTCACTTCAACTAATTTTGAGTAAAATAAAAACGTCGAAATAACATAATTCGTATGTCTTGTTAATAAGTTGTTCTCATTGGGGGAACTTATTTTTTGCACACTGAGAGAACACACCTAGCTGTGGCAACTGAAATTAAGTTGTCCCAGTTGAATTCCAGTTAACGTAAATAAAAGTCTAGTTGTCTGAAATATGAATAAATGAGTTTATTGAAGGTAAATAAAAACTTGACCTATGACAAATAAAATTTATTTGGTTCAACTAAATTTTTATTAAGAATAGCTACATTTTCTAGCTGTCTAATTTCCGACTACACCTTTTTCTCAACGCAGGTATGATTTTTTCAGCAGTAACGTAAAAATATTCCCTCCCAACGGTGTGTTCAACTTAATCTAAATCTATACAAAAATTTCTCACTTAATTTTCTTCAACTTCAGTGTAGCAGGAATAATTTATAAATACTGGATAATATTGACACCATCTAGTCAAGTACGAGATAGACATATCCCAGCAAACACGACTGCAGACTAGGGTAGTCGTTAAAAATCAAATTTCTTCCGACACCCCAAAAACACCTTTTCCATGATGAAAACATACAGGAGGAATTTTTTTCTAACGAATACAACAAATGCGTTAAGACAATCTTCATTTTCATTTTTTCATGAAATTGTTTCTTTTTAAAGTATACCTCAATGTATACGTATGAAGAATACGTATACTATATATTTAAGAGGATACTAGCGGCGTGGCAGCAGCCAAAATGTTTCTCACAAATTATTTGAGAGTTTTACAATAAAATTTAATAATTTTCATTTAGAAACTTATATTGAGGTAGGAAAATGAAAATTGGTTGGTTTTATTACACCACTCGCAAATAATTTGAAAGAAACATTTGGGCAGCTGCCACGCTGCTAGTATCCACTTAATAAATATAAATTTCATAAACAAAGTAAAAAGAACTTTTTTTGTAGAGAATTTAACACAGTAAGAAGTCTGACTGAATGTAACTGTATATCTGACTTGAAAACTTGACTGAATTTCAGTCTTTTCCATTGTACCAGCATTTGTTTCTGGTGCTTACTTTCAGTTGAAACAGGACTAGTTTCGGCTGCATCTTGAAATCAGCTGATATAATAAAAATGAGTTTCAATTTTTACAGTGAATTTCCTACAACATTATGTCCTGATAATTTTATTTCTAATCCGTATACTTTAACTACGAAATTTCCCTCGTATTTTTTCATCATAACAAACATTTTCTTGGGGTGTCGGGAAAAATTTAATTTTCAACGACCAACCTACTGCAGGTGTTTCAAAAAATGAGTAATGGCCCTTCAACAACATTGCAGGTTCATTAACGGCCTATTGACAGGAAAAAAAATTTCCTGACGCAGTACATCAAGGTATTGTATACAGAATAGCAAATCTTTTTGTTAACCTAGCTAAGGATTCGCTGCCACGGCGAACTGGATTGTTGAGGAAGCAACATGATTGACCAAAGCACCAAATTTTTTGTTGAACTAGCAAAATTTGCAGTATCATATGTCGCATTCCACTTCAAGTGTTCCCACTTGAAAATGTTGCGGTTTCCGATTTTGATGAAATTTGGTGGAGTTGTACTACTAAAGTACATGAGTAGTGTGAAGGATGGAGAGGAAATCTGCACGGGTCGCCGAGATACAGGGGCTCGAAGTTCCAACATTTTTCGTGCTGGCTCATTTGATTTGCATTTTTATACAATGGGAAAGAAGTTAGTGCAGATCATTGGACGATGATTCTCATCAAATTTTCTCCATACTCTACGATAAAAATATTCCCAATTATTTAAAACGATGTTTTAGTAAAAAAATATTTTTGAGATTTTCTTAACTTAGATAAAAAGAGCGCTCAACTCTTCTCCTTTGAAAGTACACAGTGAGAAATTTTGTGTATTTTTAACACACGTGTATGTCCCAGGAGGTCCACTCGCAATTCATGTTAAATATCAACACAAAAAATGTATCAAATCAACACAAAAATGTTAAATTTATACTGAAAATCTGTGAATTTCAGAGTTTCCCTCGTGGAAATATATCTACGCCGAAGTACGCCAAGAACTACACCATTTTACGTCAAAACCTACGACAAATTACGCCCAAAACTACTCCTAAATCCGCCGTTTCGAACACATTTGTAGATTGGCGTAGTAAATTACGGTACCTCGATATTAGTTAGAAAACTACAACTTTCCACGCTCGAATACTTCAAATTATTCAGCACTACCACTCATTACGTAAATAAACGCCCAAAGCAATAGTACATAATTACAATTTATGCCTTTTGAAGTTATAATTTTAAGAATGGATGAAAATTACTACCTTTTACAACAATCTACGCCAAAAGTGAAAAATACAGAATTACGAAAAACTACGCCTTTTCAAGTACAAGTACTTTAAATAGATAAATTTATCGATTTTATTGATTCGATAATTCTTTCGACAAACGAAACTGAGAGCGATAATGATCTTAGTCCTTCGTAGAAATTCGTAGTTTCAACGCAATTGGTTGCATATTCGCGTTCCATCGTGAACAGTTTTCAAAGTCCCCACTGGGTCGTAAAAATTCTTGGAAATGCGTAGGAAATGGAATTTTCTAAGAGAATCTACGGACAAGGATGTCAATGCAGGGGGACAAACTAAAACTGAGAGCGATAATAATCTTAGTTTTTTGTAGAAATTCGTAGTTTCCACGCAGTTTTTTTTCATGTTTGCGTCTCGTCGTAAAAAGTTCTCCAAGTCCGAACTGTGTCGTAAAAATTCTTGGAAATGCGTATAAAATGGAAATTATCAAAAGAAAGTTCTAAAAAAATGTATGTAACACTATATCTCCGCAACGGGACGAACGTAAAATCTCGGTCAATCAATCTGCTTCACGTTCACGTTTCCGTGGTGAGAAGTTTTCAAAGTTCCTACACGGTTGTAAAAATTCATAAGAAGTTGTAAAAATCCGAGCTTTCTACTAAATTCTACGCATAAGTCCGTCCCTCAATGAAATCGGTGTCATCGTATTATTCATACTTGTACTCAAACACATGATCATCTGTTGCCGTTTATATAGTACTCCTGACTACTCCAAAATTACGCCCTTCCAGCACCGTGTCGTAGTCTGGCGTACTTCTGCGTTAAACCACGTATATTTTTCTACCTTATTCCACAACTTTTTATGCCATGCAAGTAAGCCTTATTCCACGTAATTATTCGTACTTTTTGGCGTAATTTGGCGTAGATATATTTTTCCACGAGGGGCACTACGTATTAATACGTCAATTGGATACCTACCCAACCCCTGATTGACTGTCAACAATACCTCACTTGGCATTTCTCTTTTAAGGTTCCTATCTGCTTGCGACAGCGTCTTACTATGCTTACCAAGAGCGATAAACTCTTGGTAACATCAGATTGGTTAGTAACAGCCCAGATAGCACAAGAGTTCTAAAAGAGTTCATAATGAATACAATGTATTCATATAGACCTCTTTTGAAACTCTTGCGCTATCTGGGAGTGATGGACTCTTTGACCAACAGCGCATCATTTGTCTTTTTTTCCCAGTGTACTTTGTCACACACGGAAAGACTGAGTGTGTTAATATTTAGAAAGAAGTTGACTGAATCTCCGTCCGCCATCTTGGATCCGCTATCTTGAATTCGGGATTTGACCCCAGATTCGAATTCAGCACCCTCGAAAAGCCCTAGTAATTCATAAGGATCCGTCCATAAATGCCAAAACGACTAAATTCACGTCCCTGTGCGAAAAGACCAATAGAAACAGATAGGCGAAATCCTATTGGAATCCATAATTTCCTATCCCTAACAGCACAATGTGTCTCTGGGACGTTTTCTGAACGTTCAGAAAACCTCTCCTACGTTCTATAAACCCTCCATAAACGTTCCAGTGGCACGTTGTGCTGTCTGGGATCAGTGTCAATAGTGGCTAGTGTCACAGGACTTGAGGATTTCTATAAGATTCTATGGGGAATCCGAGGTTCCATGGGTTTCTATCGGTATGATCAGCAAAACCTGATAAATACTGATAAGAATAAAACATCCTATCAGTTTCAATAGTGGCTAGTGTCACAGCATCTATGGGAATTTATGGGAATTAATCTATTGGACTTTTCAGACAGGGGTCCGCCATGTTGGATCCAACATCTGGAATTCGTTTTTCGACGTCAGATTCGAATTCCTCACCCTCAAAAACCCCTCGGACCCTGGCGACAAAGTTTTACATAATTTCTCATATGTTTCAGTATTTTTTCATATTTCTTATATTTTCTCATATATTTTCATAAATGTCATAAATTTTCCTAATTTCTCAAGGAATTGGAACATTTAGTATGAGAAATGTTTTCTCATAATAAGTCATAATTTCTCATAAATGAATTCATATTATTTCATATATTTTCATAATTTCTCATAAAATTACATAAAATTTTTCATAAATATAATGATGACTACGAGATATGGTTTTTCATGAAAAGTCATAATTTTTCATAAAAACTCATAATTTCTGACCAAAAAAGTTACAATTATTCATAAATAAAAGTGTATCATCATATAATTTTTTAATTTCTCAAAAAAATTGCATATATGTCTTAATTTCTTAAAAATTTCATACAGTTTGTTCTCGCATCCGTAGAGACGAGAAGGATAATATGAAATATCAACGCATATGAAATATAGAAGCCTGCTGAAGTAACTAATCCAAGTGATCCGGATCAATTTTCAAGCTTTTTGATTGGTTGAAAAGTGATCCGGATCACTTGGTTTAGCTACTTCGGAAGGTTCCATAGCGTCTTATCAAAAAAATAAATGATAAATCTTATGTGACTTAATGAACATATGTTTTGGAGAGATTATAAAAAATTTGGAAATTTCGGAAGGGAATTGCTTTTTTTTATAACAGCACCTCTGTTTTTGAAAAATGGTGAGATTTTATTCAAAATTTATGAGAATTAATGAAAAATTATGAGAAATTATCAAATAGTATGAGGATTATGAGAAAAGCATTTCTCATAAAAGTGTTGAACTCCTTCAGAAATTATGGAATTTTATGCAAAAATTATGAGAAAATATGAAAATTTTATGAGAAAATTATGGAAAATTATGGAAAATTATCAGAACATTATATCTCATAATGATGTTCCAAACCTTTGAGAAATTATGGAATTTTATGAGAAAATTATGTAAAAAATGATGAAAAAATATGAGAAATTATGAGAAATTCTTTCGCCAGGGGACCCATGTTTCATATAAATCTGTCCACAAATGCGCCAATGTAACACAGAATATTCTGGGAATATTCTCACAACATCCGTAAAATGTACTTGATAGAATATTCTCACAAAGAGCGTAGGAGATTCGTAAATATTCTTAGAACATTTGAACGAGACTGTTCCGAATATTCTAGGAACGTTCGTACAATATGCGTACAAAGTTTGTAGGGAGATTGATGAGCAGCGCATGCGCAGATATCGTGATGACATGAATCCATTAATGGCGGATAATGTTGTTGACAGGCTACAGATACTTGGACAATCTATCATTTCAATGTGTCCCGTATGGAAATATTTCGCTGAAAAATGTCTGCAAAACTATGACAAATCTCTGAAAAAAAATAAAAAAACTCTGAGAAACTCTGACAAACTCTGAGAATCTCTGAAATTTTGATGAGAAATCTAATATTTTTGGGACATTCTTCACAGACTTTTTTCAGACTTTTTTCAGAGTTTCTCAGAGTTTTTTCATACTTCTTCAGAGAAATAGTAACGAAATTGCACTCTGAAAAAACTCTGACAAAACTCTAATAAATTGTTGACATTTTTCTGATTATTGAAAAATCCTGAAATTCAATAAATACATTCATATGCCGTATTCAAATATCATGTGTGAAAAAGTGTTTGAAAATTTTTTAATTTTTTTCTAAAAGTCAGAAAAATGTTAGCAATCCATCAGAGTTTTGTCAGAGTTTTTTCAGAGTGCAATTTCGTTACTATTTGTCTGAAAAAGAATGAAAAAACTCTGAGAAACTCTGACAAAAGTCTGAAAAAAGTCTGTAAAGAATGTCCCAAAAATATTAGATTTCTCATCAAAATTTCAGAGATTCTCAGAGTTTGTCAGAGTTTCTCAGAATTTTTTCATTTTTTTTCAGAGATTTTTCATAGTTTTACAGACATTTTTCAGCGAAATATTTCCATACGGGATTTTGGGAATAATGAATCTATGGTGGTGTATTTTAATATTGCAAATGTTCTCTGAGAGTGCCATGTGTGAAAAATAATCCTCAAAAGTGTAATAAAATATTGAGAAATACCGTATATATTATGATTGCCTGTTGCGATCAGAAATATCTCATCCATCTATATGAATTCATAATATTGTTAACCATTCATGATTACAGCCCACATAGCACAAATGTCTCAGTAATATCTTCAGAATATGCTGCAACATTCTGGAGACATTGTAATATTATCAGAATATCCTGGAGATAGTACTGAGACATTTGTGCTATGTGGGAGATGTCTAATGATAAAAAAAATTGATTGTGAAGTAGTTTTCGGTGACATGCAGGAGTTTATATTGACGGGAATTCTTATTTTAACAGCATTTTTTTCTAATATTCCCACAATATCCGTGGCATCATATTCTGGGAATATTTGAAACAGTCCCATTCAAACATTCTCAGAATGTGCGTGGAATATATTCGCACGAAATAAGAATCTCCATAGAATATTCGAATATCCTCAACGTATGTTCTCAGAACATTCTCAGAACGTGCGTGTGCTACCTGGGCGAAATTGACTGAATTCACGTCGGCCATCTTGGATCCGCCATCTTTAATTCGGGATTTGACTCCAGATTCGGATTCTGCACCCTCGAAAACCCCTAGGACCCATGTTTCATAATAATTCATCGATTCAAGTCAAGGTAACGAATATTCCCAGCAAACACGACTGCTGGTGTTTCAAAGGGCCAGTGACGGCTCTTCAACGGCATTGCTGGACCATCAGTGGCCCATTGAAACGCTAGAAATCATTGTATGTAGGGTTCAAAGACTGCGGAAAAAATGACATACTGTATACAGCGGAGAAAATTTTCTCCGAGATCACCTATTTTTTCAGAAAAAAATTTTGAAAAATAGAAGGACTTGTCGGATTGCGATAAAAAAAAAATGGTCCTTGGAGAAAGGTTTGAAGAAAGTCTTCTATAAATTTCATCCAATTTGGTCCACCCGGTCCAGAGTTATCCCAAATACAGACAGACAGACAACCCCACGGATTATCAATCAGTATTGCATGAAATCAAAAACTATCCAACTTCCAATTGGATTACTCAAATATTTCTGAAGATACGGTCAGAGCGTACGATATAGCAGGTGCAATAGGCACTCTGTGCTGGTATACTACGTATACCGATGAGTGCCTAAAAAGCAGGGGCGGACTTGTGTCTTTGCCGCCCCTTATGAGGCAACGAAAATTAATTTTTCACGGAATTGAAAAAAATGTTTTTAAATGGAATTCAAAACAATTATTTTTAAATTATTCAGATTAGAAAAGAAATTTGTTTGTCACGATTGCCGCCCTTTCACGGCCTGCCGCCCCTGCGCCATTGCGCTGTTGGCGCAGGCTATAGTCCACTCCTGCTAAAAAGTAGTAATTCAAGTAATAAGTCTCAACTTAGAAATTCAGATGAAATATGTTCCTGGAAGAATTAGCAATTAAAATATAAAAAAACAAATGTGCGAAGACCCGTAAACTGATCAAAATATAATATCGACGAAAAAAATATTAGAAATTTGACTAGATATTTGCACTCTCTCATCGTATGCTTATCAATATTTTACTCTCGCTTGGATGATTTACTCGACATTGATCAAACGAATCCCCCTGCTATTGACAGTAAGAACACTCATTACTGGTTTATCGTTCATAAGTTACTTATATTCATAGTAGTTTTCCATTCAAATTTTACATATGTTTTCATCAATTCGTTATCATTGGGACAACCAGAATCGCACATTATAATATTTTAAGATTGATTTCAATCTTATTGAGGTTGAAAATAACAATCTAAAAGAGTAAATTGAATTAAATTACAATGCACATGAATGTAAATTAATTAATAAGATAGATTTAATTATTTATCGAGATCAACAGACAAATGAACAGACAACATACTTTTTTTCACTTAGATACACGATAAGGATCGTTTATATAAACCCACCGTTCGATATTTCGCTTAATCTCTCCCAGTGATTCAAATATCGTGCAAATCTTAATCTCGTTAGTTTGAATCTTCTCTCAGAAATTTCTCAAGTTGAGAACATGAAGATTATTACATTACAAATAGTCTTGTTGGTGGGAGTTTATATGATAGCAGATAGAGCTGCTGCAGAATCCCCTACAACTGATTCGAGTCTGGCCGAATTTATGAGAAAAAATTCACAGATCAAACACACACCATTGCAACAAGCTATATCTCTCTGGCAGAACCGGCGTGATTATAACAGCACGGAAGAGATTCTGAATGCCATGAAAAGAGGAGGCATTGAATTTATTGATCTTATAACTAAAATTGCGAAAACAGTTTCTGAAGAGGTAAAATTTTACATTTATATTATAATTATTTAATAATAACATATGGATAATTCAAAATTTTAATTCCTGTATAGCACACTCGCTCCAAAAGCATTCAAAAAGGGTTGAAAACTCTTCTCGAATGCTTTTGAAACGAATGCGCTGTCCCAACCAACAAAATCAAAGCAGGACTTCTGGTAGCGTTTACTAAAAAAAAAGAGAAATCATTACCACAATTATTTACGTAATCGATTTTTGACCATCTACAGAAGTAGTTCTGGCAACTATTTTGTTGGTTACCTGAATTAATACGGTAATTGCACTAACTAACGTGAATAGCTCATAACTAACAAGGTCAAGTTAGACAATGCAACTATTGTAATAACTGTACCAACTAAAGTGGTATTTATCCTGATTAGTGAGTATCCTATAAACACTGATTATATACTGGCGTTTCAATGGACCGCTGATAGCCCTGCGATGCCAGTGAAGAACCGTTACTAGTCCTTTAAATCGTCAGCAGTCGTGTTTGCTGGGTAGGGGTTATAACTACTTCCGTAGATGCGGTTGAAGTCTTTGCTGCAACTATTTCTCTTTTCCATCGAATTTATACATTTGAAAGTTCTTTGTACATATGTGCTTAATTTATGCATGAAAATCCAACAAATATTTCGTGTCCCGGGATATCTTTTAGATGAGTTTCAGATGTTTTAAATAACAATTTCAGATGTCTTTCAGATGTAAAAAGACTTCAAGACATCAAAAAGACATCTCAAATTGTTGCGTAAGAAATGTTAAACTTGTCTAAAAGATGTCGCAAGTTACAAAATTTTTATTGGAAATGAGAACGACTCGGTGGTATTTTAGTAAGAGCACTACTTGACACCGCTCCTTGGCTCCTTTGACTATGTCGAAGACACAGACCTTTCAGGGTGATTGTGGGTTCATTACATTCCGAGTGGAAAAATTTTCAAAATTATAAATATAAATTTTATATAATTTTGACAATATTTTCACTCAGAATGTGAATTCACATTCTTGAAATGTTGATTGGCCCTTTAAATGTCCAGACGTTCAATATCCTCTGAAATTTTTAGAGTGTGATTTCACTCTTTAGCCAACGAGAAGTGAGCCTGTCAAAATTTCGAGTGAAATTTCCACTCTTTGAGAGTGATAGTCTAAGGTTTGGGATTAGGAACTCACAGCCACTCTAATTTCAGAGTGAATTTTTCAGAGTGTGAGTTCACTCGAAACGAGTAGAAATCTCACTCCGAATGGACTGGCTCGCTTCTCAGACTTAGTGGAGTGAATAGGGCCGTTTGCAGACCCCTTAGGAACCATGGAGTCCTTCAAGGAATGGACAAAATTTTGCTATGTACTTCCTGATCAAGTAAACAATGAATACAAATTTTAAATCGACAATGATGAAGTAAATTACTTAAATTGACCTCCGAATATGAAATTAGAATTGTAAATGATTGCTTAAAATTATGCAAACTTTTATAAACATATTAACCTACGAATGTCAATAATTTTTAAACTTATTTCCTCATGTTTAGAGATGTGTTTTGAGCTTTGGATTTATATTTAGAGCCAAATCCTAGCAGGGAACTTTATTGCTATACGTTTGAAATTTGTAATTATTGCTTAGTTATTTGAAAACTACGGAGCAAAATTTTGGTCATTTTTTAATGCTCCATGGCCCTTAAGGCTCTTTGCATATCTGCCACCAGAGGCCCCTAGGATTACAAAAGGTTCAAAATTATACATAATTTGTGTATGATTTAATATTTTTTATACATAAATTATACATAATTCTGAGAATTTGAGGCTCCCAGCGGCTGTCCTTTCCGCCGTTATCTTGGAACGGCTCTGGAGGTGGAATGTGTGATTTTTCACTCTTCCAGATTTAGTGGGGAGATCTTCAGTGAGCGTTCCTCGAACTTTCGTGTTCTCTTGAGGTGGGAGCGCTGGGACAGTGCTACGTTATAGATCGAACTGTTTACGCGCCATGGTAGCAGGCAGTGCCAAAATACTGAAGAAACTATAATGACGTTGCTACTGTGACACTGCTGCTAGCAAAAATGCAGGTTTAGAAGCGCTTTACTCGGTGCCCAGTGAACAATATGTTATCATCCGGAGCTTTTAAAGATCCCCTAAATATGTGTCAGAGGTCAGATAGACCTTTCAGATGCTTAACATAAAGATATCAGAATGTTATCAGATGCGTCGATTTCTGAGCAAAATAAGAGATTGCCAGAATGTTATCCAAACGAACTCTTTAAGAGGATTTTTTTCTGAGATCTCAGAAAAATGATACCATTCAGATATCAATATGATAACATTGACAGAGCTCTTCCTCTCATAAGTGTTCACTAGGTGGGATGTACCACGGTGGGGTTGAATTTTTGCAATGAGTATGAAGGAATAGACGAGCCTACAACTTGTCTAGAATTTGTCGCGAAAAGTTCTATAAATCCTCTTCTAAACATATAACAGAAATCTTTTAGTCCAGCCCCCCCCCCCCCCCCCCAATGAGAATAAATCTCTACATTCCTCCGTATTTTTCTGATTATCCAAAATCTGAACAGAAATGAGGAGAAATGAAGAAATGTCTGTCAGATTCCGAACGTACGTTTTCAGGGGAATGTAGAAAAACGCAGAGATCATTTTTATCAGGGTTGTCTCATGTAATATTTTCTCAAACGTGTCAAAACCTTGGCTCTCTTTGGGAAATGAAGATTTGATTCATAAAAAAAAATGTGCTGTAGATATATTCTGCATTGTTTGAAGAAAAAGCATGACATATTTGTAGATTTTTGAGAAGAAGAGTATAGCGAAGAGCTCGTAGGTTCGTAAATTTCTATTTGGAAATTCACAAATCTTTCTGTAAATTCCCACCACAAATTTTAGCTACTTTCCAAACAATGTTTGTCAGTTAACAAAAACTTTTTAAAAATTCACTGAAACCGTTTAGGAATTCGCTTAGAAAGTTGGTTGAAAAAGCTTTCAATTTTCTGCGAAGAATTTCGTTTAGTTTATTCAGAAAACCAAGAGCATAGGAGCGCTACCATCCAAACACATTGATTGAAAAAAAACACGCCTAATTGATAGAAAAAAAAATCTGAAAAAACGCTCCATTGATTGCAGCATTTAGATAAATTGTAAAAACAAACTTCCAAATACTTTTTTACTAACAATTTTTTTAGTGAAATTTTTAATAATTATTGTCAATCGACGTTATGCGGAAAGTCACTAAAATTGTTTGAAAATCTACGAATCCATAAATTCTTCACCATAGTTTACTGTTTGGACATCAACAAAAAATTGTTTACAGTGACTGCAGTGAGAAAGCCCACCACTGTCCCAGAAGAATTCTCATTAAACTGATTGTGTTCTTTCCGAATTCTTCGAGAACTCTTCTGGAGATGTGATGCTGGAAAGGAATATCCCCAGGATAACTTGAGAATGTTGTCAGGAGATATGTGCTGTGTGGGTCAGCCACGAACATCGTCTTCCACTTCTTGTCACTGAAACATGATGTAGGAATTGTAAAAATGAAATTGAAGCAGAAGATTTTATTTTTATTGTTCTTAGTATGTTTTTATGTTTTTGAATATGAACAAAAGTCACATGGAGAAATATTACATTCAAAATTACTGTGGTAGTTCATTATTCATAGACCATATCGGAAATAACAGTACAAAATTGTATTTTCGTTTATTTGTACTTTTACATTTTGATTTTTTCATTTTTATTTCCTATAATTGTTCAATTCATGAAAACTCACAATTGTTGCTGTGTTTCTCAATATGGTCAGCGAATAATGAGTAACTACAGTAATTTTCAACGTAATCCCTGCTAAAAATGCGAGACGGGTTCATATACGAAATTTGAATCTGCATTCGATCAATTTTACCCTCCGATAAACATATCTTTCAAACCGATTTTAGATGCCTCGCACAACACTTTGAGATCAATTTTGTACCATGTTTCGCACGTGAAAGATGTCTCGAAGACAAATTTTAGATGCAAAATAAATGTAAGGATAGCCAATAGACGAATTTTAGACAAACATTAATCTAAAACTTACATCATAGTCTTGTGCAAGACATGTAAGCCTTGCTGAAAGTGCCAGGCAAATTTGAACACAAAACAGTTGTCAGGCTTTGACCGTTTTTGTGTCAAAAAATCCGATTCTTTTACCGGAATTTTTTCTGACGGAAAATTGTTTGTCCAAGATATTCTTCCCTTGCATAAAACAATGGGTTACTAAACACCAACGCTCCTCAATTAATTAAAACATAAATCATGCTAATATTTCTCAAATCATGAGACTATCAAACCTAATTTTTGTTTTCATTCTAGTTAAAACAAAAGAAGACCAAAATCAACTCGCTCTGGACAAATTTCTTCACCCAAGTTAAGAATGAAATTGGAGCAATAGGTGATCGTGGTTTCCCACAAAACCATGATGATTTGGTGTTTCACCAAGACAAAATATGGTCAATTCTCGATCAGTATGATGATACGACCAAGAAATTCTGGAAGATTTTCAATAAAAATGGCGCAACAGAGGAAGATGCGAAAAACGTGGTCAAAAAATTGGTTGAAATTACAATTCTGACAGTACAATACGTCGGTCATTTCTTAACAACACACGGACTGACATTTCAATTGTAAATCCAATACTCATTGAAGGCTAACAAAAAAAAAGACCGCATGAATAATGAACAGCGCATGAGTGTATGATTTTTCTAATTTGTAAATAAATATGAATAAGATGACAGTTGTTTCCGAAATTCGTTAATTATTTTCTATCGAAATGTTATGTTACACATTGTGATTCAATTTATTTGCATAAATATATCTAATAAGCATTAATTCAAAATTATATTTGGCATACTGTTTTCTTTCCTGTAAACGTTCAACGAATATCATTTATTGTAGGAGGGTGTATACACAGAAGCAGATTTACGCGAGAGCAAAGTATATCCATACAGCACATAATACTGCAGCGATATTGCTGTAATATTGTGATATCATCAATCATAATGTAATATCCGTGATTAAAAAATCCCAGGCATTCCGAATAAACGTTCAATATTCCACACGGAAAAAAAGGAAATAGCTGTGGCAGCTACTCACTTTTTTAGCACCCTCTTTTAAACTCTGTAGCTAAAATAATTGCAGGTGGAGCTATTTTTCAGCTATTTCCAGCTTTCGATTTCAGAAGGAAATCGTAGCTGTAACTGCACAGGTTTTGTGATTGATATTTGGATAGCCAAATAATTTAGCTGTTGAATTTTCGCTGCGGCAGCTACATTTATTGCTGCTCCCGCCAAATGAATAGCTTTGACAGCTAAAATAGTAGCTGCTGTAGCTAATTTTTAGCTGATTTAAATAATAGCGAATTATTTTTTTCCGTGCAATTCAAACCAATTAATATTCATTAGATTTGAATCGATGTTCTGCACCTTGAATAGAAATGAATCGGGATTAGCGAAACTTCAAAACCTAATGGAACAAGAAGATATCTTTCGAGTATTTAAAAAAAAATATATATGCATTCAAAACGCGAAAACATCTTTCCAATATTTCGTAAAAACATTTTTTCTCATGTGAATCTCGTTGAATCTGGCCAAATCTCACTAAATTACGATCAAACTTGAACAATGTTCTGACCCTATGGAAAAGATCTCATAGAAACTGATACGTGGAATCTATGAGACTTTATGAGATTTTATATGAGCATTTGTCCAGGGGTTTATGAGATTTTATAATGCCATTATGCAAATTAATAAGCACAAAATTGGATTTTATCAGGTTTTATAAGCAATCGTGGAAAATCTCATGAAGACGTTTAAAATGAAAATTCCCTATGAGATTTTGGTGTGCTTTTGTCCAGGAGTTTATAAGAATGTATCAGCATTTATAAGACCTTTTCAACAGGGGACCAAATCTCATTGAATTTCATTTGTCAGAGTCAATGGATTCTTCTAACCAGGGGAGTGAAAATGGAAGCGTAAGAAGGGTACGAAGCGACGCGGAAAAGTAAACGAAACAGTATATGAGCGCAAAAGAAGCAGAAATTGAAACATTTTACGTTTTATTTGTTTCAACATTCGTTTCCGGCGAGCGGAAATTTCCACCAGGGAGATTTAGAGAGGAAGAGAAACTCAGAGAAATTCAAGACAAAAAAGAATTTCCGGATCAAATCCGAAGAAGTGACGAATTCTGACGAGTGGAGGGAGGCTGACGGGGTATTTTACCCCGCGGTCCGATATCTCCTGAGTGCCCCAAATTTTGCTCTCAGTTTCTCAGTGGGTAGAACTTAGGAAAGATATCTACGCAAAATTGGAGTCCGTCAATTGATTTCTCGAGTCGAAAATTTTGGACGGTTTTTGTCCTCATGTTTGATTCTTAGACTGATTTCGTCCTGATTGTTGAATAATGCGGAAAAAAACAGGATTTTCTCAGGAACAATCAAGACAAAATCATCAGTCTAAAAGTCAAACATGAAGACAAAATTCGTACAAGTTTTGCTAATCGCTCTCTAAAATTTTTAGAGTGAGATTTCACTCTCCAACCAGCCAAAAGTGAGCCTGTCGAAATTTCGAGTGGAATTCCTACTCTTTTAGAGTGGAAGTTGAAGGTTTGACGTTAGAAACTCTCAGCCACTCCAATTTTAGAATGAATTTTCTACTCTAAAAGAGTGAGAGTTCACTCGAAACGAGTGAAACGAGGAAAACGCTTGATTTTTCACTCTTCCAGATTTAGAGAGCGGGTTCCCCCAAACCCGAAATTTTTCTCCACGCCCTTGGAGATGACAACCCTGATTATGGATAATTGGAAAATGTACTCCCTGGTTGAAAAAATCCAAAGAATCTGATGACATGGAATTTAATGGGATTTGTTTAGAACATTGCGCAAGATTCAATGAGATTTGGCAAGAATCAATGGGTTTTTTTAACCAGGGATCTTACGGGAACATTAACAAAGCATATATCAATCGGAAATTGCAGCAAATATTCACCCTCGGATCACGATTCCAGAGTTTCAATTTGTCCTTGGGTCGAGCTTCGATAACTTCTCTAGTAAAAATTACATCGGAAACAGCCAGAACTCTCATCTGCATTTGATGGAATTGTATCAATCTCAAGAGCAACGCATTAGATTCCATTAGACGCGGATAAGGGTTTTGTCCGTTCCTGATAAAATTTTTACTACCCTTTCAACATGCTTCACAAAAGTCCCCGCAAAGAGCTCCCGTTATGACAGTAAACATTATTTCATTATGAATAGTTTGAATTCAAAATGAACTCTTGATGAATAACTTAATCTTCAGAAAGAATTCATATCACGAAGTCATAAAGAACTATTCAGGCATTCAACATGTATGCATTTCGAATTCATTGAGTTCATATTGAATTCATTTTTACTGTCATAACGGGGACTGTTCAAGAAGTTCTTTCAGAAGTTTTTGTGAATTCAAAATGATAATTTGTGCTGTCTGGGGAACAAACGTAAACGAGTCTGTTTTTTTTTTATATAACATATAAATTCTTTTCCTTAGAATAGGTGATTTTTAAACGGATACTAGAATTTCCATCTTTAATTCTGCACCAAGTAAAGTTTCTCTTTGAAAACCAATACTTTGTCTCATATAATGTCAATATTGAATTCTCATCATTGTATAATCGTTGATGAAAATTGTGACCTGATTACAAACAAACCTATGTCAGCAAATTCAGCTCACGCATTCAAATAACGTCAAGTATTTTGATCTCAAAAAATTTATGAACTTGCATTTAATTACGCTCACGTCGACGTTCCACAAATAATATGTTCTCAAATCACAAATCCATTTCTCGAATTTAGTTCAATTCTTACGATTACTGATCAGTTTTATTCAATCTTCATTTAAGTACTGATAATCCACGAACGGTGTGTGCAGAAATCTTGATTTTTTAATCTCGAAGCTCAGTCAACTACCAAACCTGATTAAGATGAACTGTTATTGTTTAAGCCTGTTTATTATTCTCATCGTAAGTCGTGCAAAATATCATTTTCATTGAAGTATGTTGTGACAAACGAATATTGAAATATTCAAAGGAATTCCATTGATTTCATAATATTTTAAAATACTGTTGTCAAATTCCACACACGATATCCCTGGTGAAAATTGAGTGAATGTTGCAGAAATGATAAACAAATGTACCCTGAGAGTCATTTTCTAAATAACATGCACTCATGAAGCAAAGCTTGTCGAATAGTACCAAATTTGAATTTTTTAATTTGCGTTATTCGTTATAAGAAACATAACATTTTTTCATTGTCATAACTATTTACAGATATCAACGGTGTGCTTCACGCAGGAATTAACCGAAGATTATAAAGACCTCTTTGAGAAACTCAACAGATATGTCTCAAAAGAACGATTAAATTCAAAATTCAAGAGGAATAATCAAATCTCGGACATCGACAAAGAAGAAAAAATAGATCGTGCATTTAACAGGATGTTTCAATTAGTGGATGTATTTGGACACATCGATCATTTTGTTTCTGATAAAGCAAAAACTTTTGTCCGTGCTTTACATACAATGACGAAAGACGAACATGAAGTACGATAGATAATAATCAATTGGTCTCACTTTACACCAATCCCATGACAAAAATATAAGATAAAGTTCGATGAATCTTTTGTTTTTTGAATAATAAACGATCATAATTAAAACTAAGACTCAAGTTTTAATTCTCTTGTTCGCTAATGTTTACTTTTTCATTCAACTAAATTGAGTGATTGCAAATTGCACACCCAAGGAAAAATCGTCGGAATACAATTTTCAAATATAACATCAAGATGATTGATTCATAAATTTAATGAATAAGAATTTGATATAATCGAAATAAAAAAAAATACTAATTTGTTCACATGAATTCGATCAAACAAGAGTGTTACATATTGACATACATAGTTACTGTAAACATTTGGCTACAAATAATAACTTCTTTATTTGAGAAAGAATCGTCATTCTTTTTTCTTATTAAATTTTCAGATAATTCCTCTGTAAGCTTTCAAATACACGAAATATTCCTTAAAACTTAAATCTGCGAGTGAATTATACAATAATTCCAATCCAGTTGATTGAAATGAATGAATAAAATTCACGATCAATGAAATGTAGAATTATGAAGATTGGAAAATAAATTAGACGAAAACAAATTTTTTTAACGCATTGACTTTATTTTGATGTTTTTTTTCTCTTAAATCTCTTCGATATAAAATTTGAGTCTAACGATGCCGCGCACTGAATATATCAGGATCATTCCTGCTCCTTCTTATATACACGACTAGGTCTAAGGCCGTAGAAGTTAAGCTTTCATTCTTCTGTTTCATTTTTATTAGACATTGCAAGTGATTTGAATTATTAATCTCATATTTCTTTATGGCTGTATGCATTTATACACGGACGTTTATGTAAGTAAATGCACAATATAGCATCAAATCCTTGACAATTGATTTTCAATCAACTTACGAACGCCATCATTCCAAAACATTCACATTACATGTGAATAATGATTTTATACATCTGGCAATACCTGTTCACAAGGTCAACAACTTATTCTTAATCTCATGAAGAATGTACAGATGATGAATAATCAATCGATCGATGAATTCAAAATTCAACCCTTCAAATGTTCTTTCAAAGGCCTACGTTTGTCTTATCGTAACATACACATATCTTTACAAACTTTTAAAGATTCATTCCCAAGAAAGTGCAGAACTTTGAATGAGTTTGATTTCGATTCATTTATATTGGACAAAAATTCCACCAGATGGCATGATGTGTTTTTGTTCACTTGTACTTTTAAGATTCTATGTGCTATTTATACCTGAACAGCACAACCGCTGGTAGAATACATCATACCTTGCGAGAATTCAAGTGGATACAACGCGGCACATTGCAAAAGTAAATTGTGCCTGGATATTTCCTCTATGCCTTTTTCATTGTACCATATTATCGTGTCCTTGAACTCCATGCAAATGTGATGTATCGTATCGGTGATTGCGATGTACGGATAAAAAAATACATTTTCAGAAAACATTTCTCGTCTTATCGAAAATCAAATATCATACGGAACTTGTATTTCCATTGAGAACTGTTTCGATAAATGTATCCACTGCATTCATTCTTTTTCCCATACAGCTGCGCGTATACGTGAATCGAAGATATTCAAACGCACACAGCCAATAATCTGTTTCCGTATTCAACAATCAATCAAAAATGTTTCCATCTCGCGCGTAGACGTTGAAATGAATAATTATGTAGCTCCAACATTCATTTTCATATAGAATCTTAAATTCTGACCATACTTCGTTTTTGAAGGAAGAATATCATGATGGCTTGTTCGATTATCATCGCTTTTCGATACCATTTATTGCGTTCGCCGAGATTTTGAGAAACTATCTCCAAAAGATAATAATAACCTCTGAGAATCCTTCCCGAGCATTCATTTGAATCTTGAAAACTTAGATTCAGTAAATCTAGGTAACCGTAAAAAAAACAGCGTCATTTCAGCTGCTTTATTCATACATGTTACTTTTTTCATCTTACATGAAATTTTCAAAGAATTATTCGAAAACGTATTTCAACATATTCGCTAAATATGCGAAAAAGTTTCAAAGCTAATTTATGAATAAGGCAGTCAAGAAAGATGACTTCAACTTCATTCAACTCATATCATGTTTGGGTTTTGTTTAAATGAAAATGTTTACAAGATTTTATTACAATTGAAAACAAAGTTTTTTCGAAGTCGGCTACATGGATCTACGTAATTAAATCTATCTAGCGCTCGAATCTTCATGTTTTTGATTCTTTTTGTATTAAAAATGTTGTTCCACTGATCACATTACCAAAGAAAGAAAGCAAAAAAAACAAGATGATCTTGATCTTGACGCTAGGATAACTCTCTCTCTCTCTCTCTCTCTCTTTCTCTTTCTCTATCTCTATGTGCATCTTAACATTCGTATCATCATGTCGCGTCTGATTCAATAACAATTCTTTACATCCCTCCATCATTGAAGTTGGATACAACAATCTCATACTCCAATCCCGGAAACTTGGATCGTAACGAGCTTAGGGCAAATTCAATGAATTTTCATGCTTTCTTCTTATATCGGGTATTCCGCGCACACTTCTCATCATATCTGTTCTTTATTTTTTTTCTTTTTCATACAATGCGTAGTTTGAGTCTAAGAGTGTTTATACTCTTTTTAAAATTGGTGTCAATTATTCTGATTGCTGTGTATCAATGTATCATAACATCTAATGTACAGAAATTTTAGAATTTCAAAGACAAAACATAAAAAAAGTTCATAACTCTTTTGAGAATAAAATTACCATAAGTTATATAAAAAAAAAAAAGAAAGAAGTGAAGACTAATATGTTTCAATGGATCCTACTTTAAAGCTCGTTCTCTTTTTGATTTGCTTGAATAAATGTTGCAAAACAGAATATATTTTGTATAATAAATTTTCAAATCAACTGATCGTAATAATAAATCTTTCTTGTATGGATGTATGGATTTTAGGATTGTTTAGAGAATGCACAAAATTTTATACTAAATGAGCCAAAAGATAACAAAAAAAAGATAATTGAATCATTCAAGATTAATATCATTTAGGAAACAGCTTCAGAATTTTAGACATTTTATTCTACTTACGTAGAATTCAAGTAATTCTCTGTTTTTCTTTAATGATTGCGGCTACTGGTTATGGGGCAAAATAACTGGTATCGTCTGTTGTGCTCCCGGCGGAGGTTGAGGTGGTAGATACTGCATGTGTTGTGGTGGAATAGGTATATGGGGTGGAATTATGGGACACATAATAGGGTAACTTGGGGCATGACCTTGTGGTGGTGGCTGTGGATATGTGGGTTGTGGAGTACCAGGAGGGTTATAAGCACCTGGTGTATGTGGAGGATTGGGATTCGCAGGAGAAGGCGTTTGACTTTGTTGCTGTTGAGCAACGTGTGCGTGTGGATGCGTATGTGGCCCCATATACTGAATTCCAGGCGCCTGTGGACCTTGCGAATCATGATGGTGATGATATGGCGTAGCCATATGTGGTGGTGGGGGTGGAGCTTGTACCATGCGTACCATTTGTTGATACGCTGGTTGACCTGGATAAGGCACCTGGAATGGCGGATGTAAAGGAGCTGGCGCTAATAGCGGTTGACCTGTTGCAGCTGCCACTTGCATTTGAGAAGCGATATCTGGAGCACGATGTTGCATCATTGGAACTACAATCAATACATAAAGTGTGTTCTTATTTTACCTTGGCTATACGAAACACTTGGAACAATTATATTCAATATTAATTTAAATCCAATTCTTCATAAATCACAATTATTGATTGTTCAACCCGTTTAAAGTCTCATTAAATAAATTTTGAGTGTGCATACAACATTTTCTAACCTGATCGTTATAAGTTACTGTATTTTGAATATACTATTTTCAAGTACACAACTAATGAATCATTCATATTATACTCGATAATCTCTAATTTCATGATTAAAGTTAACTATCGAATTATAATGTAATTTCAGATTATCTCTATTGAAATATTAGTTACATTGAATAAAAAATATAAGTGTTCCATGTATTCAAGAAATGTAAATAAAACTGCACGTAAACTAAGTGATTTCAATAATGCAATGTATTAATATGATATAATGAAACGTTGAACATAGATGATAATTTATGATAACACCGCATCTTTTACTTTTATCACAGCTTACATAAACAAGGAAGTCAAAGTTGTCAAATATACTCAAGTTCTAAATGATTCTCATCATACGACATGATTTCCAATACAGCTATCCATACATATTGATCATCCATTACTAATAGTGAACAGAAGACATTTGATATATTGATATATGATGACACCTAAAGATTTTAAGAGAAAGTTGAGTCACATTCAAGATAAGATATCATCAGAGTATATTCTAAGTAATGAATTTGAAACCATTCTATATTTGACAAATTCATATATATTGTCAAATGACAAATATTTATGGTCCAATGTACAACTCTCGCCAATGATGATTCAAATAAATTGAACAATAATATTATTATTAATTCCATTTGGAAAAATAATCACAACACCGATGTGAAAACGATTGAATATGAATGCGTCAAATAACTAAACCAATGTAATTATTATTGAAAAAATTTACCATTTTCTTCTCAAATTGTGTTTCGATATTTCACAAGGTTGTAAATTTCAGCTCATCTCAAGATTACAATCATGAATTTTCATTTCCAGTATTTGCAAATTGATAAGATTGGGTTATGTTAATAAGGTCCAAAAATATCACAAAGATGCAAGAAAAGCACAACATTCGTTCAAAAGTGAAAACCATTTGGAAGTAAAGTTTGCAACTTCATGTTTTTACAATAAATCAACTCAAAAATACAACAATACAAATTAAAGTCTAACAATTGAAATCATTGAATGCATAAATAATGAGAAAATGATGAATAATTAACGAAATAAAAGGAATTTTACATGAAGATGCTTTGTTGCAATTTTGTAATATTGAAATTCTAGAAAACAAAATGAAATATCGCTGAAGCGAACGATGAGATGTGAATTTATGGATGATATACTGGAATTTATATTTTTGAATTATACCACGATATATTGGAAAATATATTACCATCATATATGTGGATGAAAGGAATGATGGAAGAATGCATGCTTGGATATGTAATAGATTATTCATCGCATGCACGTTAATGACATAAAATTACGCTTATATCTGAATAATAAAAAAGAATTTATAAATTTTTTATACCTAGATACTGACCCTTCCGGAATCTGGTCACTGGTTGGGCAGGGGGTTGACTGAAAGCGGTTGCTGGTTGGCTGGTCATTACATATGCTGGCATAACAACAGTTGCGGGCATTGTAGCACCAGTATACTGTGGAGTCTGGGGAGTATGTGGGCGACTAGGCGTAGGTGTACTTGGGGATCGCTGGAATAAAAAATTCATTATCGTATCATGAAATATTGAAAAATCTTCATCAATTGAATTGAAACTTACAGGGGTGAATGGTTTTGCGTTTGGATTGAACTCCTTAGCGTTAGGATTTAATGTTGATTTTTTGAAAGCAGTTGTGATTTTATCAACTGTAGGTTCTTGTATAATGGTTGGTACAGTAGTAGGAGTGGATTGTGGTTGTTGTTGTTGTGGTTGCTGTTGTTGCTGTTGCACCTGCTGTTGCTGAGGACTTGCCACTCTCGTAGGCAATGGAACAGCTGGTGGTTTTGATGTGACAACAGGTTCTTCTGGGATCGTTTGATGTTGTGGATTTGAATGCTGTTGTTGGGGAGATGGTTGCTGTAATGATACATGCTGATGATGCGTTTGAAGAATTTGTGGAGATGGATGATTATCCTGCTGATGCTGATGTTGATGTTTTCTAGAAACTGGAGGAGTTTCTTGCGCAGGTGATTCAACTAGTTTAAAATCTGTTGCAAATTGTCTTAATTCTGCGTGTTGTTCTTCTCTTCCGCGCGGCGTGGGGGCCTTGAATACACAGATTCATCTATTATTTTCATTTCATATGATGATTCGAGTTAATCAAACGATGTTTAAAAAGTTGACGAGAATTACCTTTCTGTGATCCGATTTATGCTGTACCATTTCACAACGTTGTCCTTCGACTGAATTTTGCTGTTGAAGCGGTGTATGTTGTTGATGCGATGATTGTTGTTGATGTGACGAGGCAACGTTTGTTTGAGGGAAAGGGGCTGGTGGTGCTTTATCCCCTTGGTAAACTTGTCGTGTAGGTCGATCACGTTTTTCTAAACCAAGTTTGTTCGGAGGTCCCTGTTGCTGCTGCTGTGAGAATACCACTTGCGTACCTGAAGGAGGAGCTTGAGATTGTGGCTGTGTTTGTTGCATCACTACTGGTAAAAATTTGTATATTATTTATAATATGCGATTAAAACTTTTAATTCGTGGAAAGAAATTTATTATTAAATGATGATTTTTTTACCCGACGACGGCGCTTGGGTCGTTGAAGGTTGTACGATTGGAAATGGGGTACCCATTACAACCACTCCAGAAGAAGGCATGCCTATACTCAGAGGAACTGGATGCTGTACAGAGGAATGAGTAGTTCCGACTGGAATGTTAGTGGATTGGGATACATTTGTATTAGACGAAGCTGGCTGATTGAATACATTTTTGTTAACGTTCGGCCCCGGCGAAGGTGGAGGTGGAGGAGCCCTTACTAATTTCCCAGTGCCCCCATTTTTTTTCTTCATCGGCGGGGGGATATATTTTTCATTGGGTCTTATCTGTGAAGAACATTAATTGCTGGCAGAATTGTTTCATAAACATATTGATTAATTGATTCAATCGATCATACCACAGCTGCAAATCTCTCCTCTTCGTCACCATTTTCGAGTTCTAATCTTGCTTTATGATTTGGTTGAGACTCAATTTCGCTAGCTATCTCCGCAGCCCTTTGTTCTTGCTCTTTATAATCTTTGGTGTCTTTGCGTTGTAATTGTGTCGTATAACCCACTAGAGAGGGTTCAAAAGTAGTTGTGACACCATATTTTTGTTCATTTTTACGAAACATGTCATTTGGATCCCAACCATCCTAGAAATATAAAAATACTTTAACATCTAAACTCAAAATACACATAACTTTGCTTCGTTCGAACTTACAGCGGCGCCATCCAATTCTAAATCGACTCCATTCATGGTCGAAGGCGCAACCCAAGGCTCTAATTCTTTTTCTTCGATTAGACCATTAAACTTACTTATAGCTGTATCCGTTTGGAAAGTGTCTCTAATAGCATAATCTAAATCAACGTCTGTAGCGGACATGGTAATAATATCTTGTGGTTTGAAAACTAATTTTTCTACAACACTATCTTTGCTTATTTTGCCTGAATTTTCTACTCGATGAGCCATTTCCAAAACAACATCGAATTTACTTGAAAATGTTCGAAATACACCTTCGTATACCGAGCCATTTTGAGTTTGAATCTGTGAAAAAAGTAAGTATTATGTGTATGTATATATATATATATATGTGAGTGTATGTATATGTATAGATATATTATGTATTTTGTACTGAAAACTTATTGAAACATTATTCCAATTTCTGTACAAATACTTAAGGAGGAAGAGTGATGTCGGAAAGAAAGAAATTGGGAACCGATGGATCGACGTGGGAATGATTTTCAATGAAACATGTATGAAACTAGTAGCATTCTGTATTGGAATCGAGTTTGTAAAACGATTATTAAATGAAATATCATTTACCTTTACAATGTTACCCACGTGACTTGTGATTGCATGCATGAAATGAGCATTATTATACACTCCTTCCACTACTACGCTTCTCTCTTGTGGACCCCTGCCTCTCGGGGATCTAAACGAAACGCATAATTATATTTGTTCTATAGAACACATAATCTCAAAACATTCTCCACAATCTCCACAATCTCCACATTGTTTGTTATTTAAAAGTGTATTATAAAAGAGTAATGGAAAAGTTATATTCAATATGAAACTAATGCTCATGAAATTCATACCTATTGGCATTTGGACGATTCTTCCTCTTGCTATTCATCCTGCCAGCCGACGATGATTCTTCGCCAGTGGATGATGGATTTCTGCCACCAGCTTGTGGGGGGCCTTCTCGTTTTCTAGTGGGGACCGGAATTTTGAATATTTTTCCGTTGACCCGTGGTGTTGAAAATATGGTTTATGTAATTATATATATTTTGTCTATGTGTGTGTGTGTGTATGTATATATAGGTGTGTGTGTGTGTATATGTATATATATATTTATATATATATTCAAATATATAGAAATACGATATCCCTATAGAAAAGGGAAATAGACACAGGAAAAGCTAGTGGCAGTGAAACTGGACAGGCGTATGAACTCGAAGCAACAATTATTTTCGAGTTCAAAGATAGGTTGACAAGACTTATCGGTCGAATGGATATTCGACATTCACAGTTCTTTTTTCTAGGTTATACACGATACTCTTCTATCCTTAAACAATCGTTCTAGTTAGCGCGTGCGTGACTTTCGGATTTGACAGGTACAGTACAGGACTTGGAAAACGCAAGAAACTACGGATTCAAAGAATGTATGGAGACGAGGGTATATGGACTGCCCAAGAGTACCATACACTGTCTTGCGTGACGTAACTCGGTTATCGGTCTGAAGAAAAGCTGGGATGGAGTTTCACCCTTACAGAGTTGACAATTGAACAATGATGTGTCCGAATCTCGATGTCGACCTCAATAACGTATTACTATTTAATTAATCAACATGTGGTAAACGATAAAACTTTGCTGAAGTCGCCCGATTAACTAGAACCCGGTGACTGTTGAATATATTCGCCACCTAGCGAAAAAATGTATAATGATGTGGATTTCACAATGTTATCACCAGTTGGCGCGTGCACCCGCTCACATGAAATTTCAGCTTCAATTTTTGCATATCGCAGTTTTGAATATCCTGCTGAAATTATGTTTGCAACAAATTTTTCATGATATGTAATATTCCTGTAATAACAAAATCATTCAAATTATTTCTTCATGGTAAAAGAAATTTTTCTTAGTAGAAAATCTGCAGATTTCGAATTGGCTGTCTAGAAATTAAACCGCTTTTTTCTTTATCATTTTTACAGCCAATCCCACCGACTCGGTTCAAAATTTAAATCGGGTTCAAATCCAAAATCGATCAATCAGAATTCATTATATTATACAGTATAACTTACACTGTAGTAATTTCTCTCTCCAAATGAGAAAGATACGACATGTGATATTAAGTTTTAATTATTTTCATTTGAAATTTATTTATTGTACCTACAAGAGCGAGTTTTCATCATATATTCACATGTAGTATAATGATATTTGAAATATTTATTATAAGAGATAAGAACAAAAGTCCAATCTCATTTGTTTCCAACAAATTTGACGCAACCGCGTGTGAAAAGTTTGCATGAGTATCCGGCTTTCTATAGAGAGTTTCAAGTGTTGTCTCCACTGTAAACACTCAATAAATGCACGTCGCGAAATCAACCGAAGTTGTCCGAAGTATCAATTCAAATGTGTTTGGAAAATAAATAATTTTATATTAAAGGTTCCTCGTGGCCATTTCAATCTTCGATAATATTACGAACCAATATACGTACGTGATATTACTCAACAATGTCAAATAAAGTGATTTTATTTTATTTATAAAGTAATAATTATGTATTTGATGAACGTGTAATCGCAGAGTACGAAAAACGTGCAGGGGGAAGTATTCGGTAGAGTTTGAATTTGTTCGTTACGTGCAACTTGAAAAGTTTCACACGCGAGTGCATATCATAGTTGTTATTTTATTCGAACTTCCACAATTTTAATTAAATAATATATTTTTCGGTGGTGTGGGATAATCGTGAATTCACTCAACATGGACAATTTTGTGAAAATTGAAAAAATTGGGGAAGGTAACGTATTATACCATTCAGTTCTCTGTTCAAGTGTCGTTCTCGAATACAAGCTACAGTTTTCAAATTGTTTATTGAATTGTTTAGATTGATATTCGTCAGATAGGCTTTTCTTTAATTTGCTTTCCAATCACATTTCATTCATAGAAAATTTGTTCTTTCAGTAATTTTTTATTTTCCACAATCTCTTCTGATTAGATTCATTGTTTTCAAAATACTATTCACAGTAATTTTTTAAACAAACGTCTTTTCCCAGGGAAAATTGTGATATCGCAGTGTTCATTTTGATACGACTCAAACACTAATTTTCAGGCACGTACGGAGTGGTATACAAAGGTAAACATAAAAAAACAGGACAAATTGTAGCGATGAAAAAGATTCGTTTAGAGAGCGACGACGAAGGAGTACCTTCTACCGCAATTAGAGAAATTTCATTACTCAAAGAATTGAAACATCCAAATATTGTAAGTTTGGTGGATGTTCTTATGGAAGAATCCAAACTGTATTTGATTTTTGAATATCTTACAATGGATTTGAAAAAATATATGGACACTTTGGGAAATGGTAAACTCATGGATCCAAAAATTGTGAAATCTTATTTATATCAAGTACGTTGATACCTTTTCTCAGAAAATTTCCTGGGTAACGATAGATGATTTCAAAACAAATATATAATTTCAGATCACTCGAGCTATACTCTTTTGTCATAAACGTAGAGTGTTACACCGTGACTTGAAACCACAAAATTTATTGATCGATCACGCCGGAGGTATAAAAGTGGCTGATTTTGGACTTGGGAGAGCATTTGGAATCCCTGTCAGAGTTTATACCCACGAAGTAGTTACATTGTGGTACAGGGCTCCTGAGATTCTCCTTGGTGCCAGTAGATACTCTTGCGCCATCGACCTTTGGAGTATCGGTTGCATCTTTGCAGAAATGGCAACAAAAAAACCATTATTCCAAGGAGATAGCGAAATAGATCAATTATTCAGAATATTCAGGTATTGTATCGATAGTACAATATTATCGCTCTGAATAAAAAAACCTTATTTCAACTGTTATACGATGAACCATTTATTACAGAATTTTGAGAACCCCTACGGAAGATATCTGGCCAGGTGTAACACAGCTTTCAGATTATAAAGCAACTTTCCCAAATTGGATGACAAACAATTTGAAATCGCAAGTGAAAACCTTAGACTTGGTAGGTTTGGATCTTCTACAGTCTATGCTGATTTACGATCCTGCTCAGAGAATATCTGCCCGAGCAGCTCTAGAGCATCCATATTTTGATGATGTTGAATTACCAAAATCTGTAGATACATGAGAAAAAAGTATTTTGGAAACTGTTAAATCGTATGTTCTCTAGGTATTACAGTTTTACTATAGAATCGACCAAACATGTCAATTTTTAACCATTTTAAAATTAATTTATTCATATTCATATTTCATATTTTCTCTATTAGTGTGTTTGAACTTTGATGCAGAAGCTTTTTCAGAACTATGCTTGTATGCAAATATTAGAGGAATGGAAGTTATTTTACTATTGTATCTCATTTGGATGATGTTTCATTTATAATTTTGTACACGTTTTTATAATTCTTTTTCGGCTTTTTTTACTTATACGTCAACTAGAATAATTTTAATCCGTTTTTAATTTTGATAAATGGTAGAAGGTGTTACAAGAGATTAATTTTAGGCAAGTATCAAAATAAAGTATTCGTTTCATTCATCCAAAGTATTCATTAATTCGATTGTACAGTCACTTTTAAAATCTCTCGGTATCGTATTTATGTAAAAGAAATTGTTGTACATATGGAAAAGTAATTTTGTAAGGGAAAGTACAAAATTTGAAACTGATATTATCGTGTGTTATAATATGAAAATGTATCGAAATAATCATGATGAATTACTTTTTGTAATACACAATTCAAAATTAAGAATAGTGTTCATGGATTTATAATGTCTGCACTTGAATGTTTATTGCTAATATTAAGAGGATTCCTCTTTCGCTTTCCTAAGAATGGGCATCATTTCTGTTTGATATCCTCTCGAAGGGTTAGGCTATAATAAGGATCCGGAAATCAAGATGAATCAAAGAAATTAATTTTGAAGAGATCCCTGGTCAACAAAAATTAGATAGAAAATGATTGGATTTTGTTACTAGGGATAAGTGGCGTGATTGAAAAATCGTTTGGACCCTGATTTGTATGTATAGTCGGTGTAGAACGTTCATTAACAGTTCTAACAACGGAAATATCTTTATAATAATATTATTGCTGTTATTTGAAAATTTGTAACTCATCAGAATGATAAAAGGAATATTTATGATGGTATACAATCTGAGAAAAATGTTTCAAATTCATTACTAACAATGCATTCGAAGGTATTTCCGTTGAAACTGTTGGAGGACTTCTTACATCGACTATACGTCAAGAGGATACCATCGGTTACCATGTGAGCACGTTTTTTTTCTACCAAATTACTCGAAACTGAATTCATGAAAAAATCTGAAATTTTCAGGGATGATTCTTTGAGACTTTATCTACGTTGCTACTGAGCAAATACTGTAATAAATTGTATTTGTTCATATGGGGCAATAAACTAACTTCTATAAGTATATCTACGTCACCAAAGTCTTGAAGAATCATCTCTGGAAATTTCAGATTTTTTCATCAATTCAGTTTCGAGTAATTAAATATAAAAAAATGCGAGCTGGTATCCTCTTGAGGGGATCCCAGCGTACCGACTGAGTAAACATTTTCTCGGTGAAAATTTTCTGAACTGAATTCACGAAAAGGGCAGAAATTTTCATGAAATAATCTTTATTTATTTATTATTTATTATTTGATCCAGTCAGAAAACAATCTGACATAGAGAGAGAGAGAGAGAGAGAGAGAGATCCGAAAAATTGGGACAGGATCCCACTTAAGGGCATTCATCAGAGCAGAGGTAAAGTTACTAGATCTCTCCCCCCAGTTTTCTCAACGATTAATGAATATAATCGATTTTAATGAGCAGGTGCATCTTCTTAGCATATCAAAGAAAGTGCAGCTACTCTTTATTTTTCATTTTATTTGTTCGTTTCTGAGAAAACTGGGGGGGGGGGCGATTTTGGAATCTAGTAACTTTTTGGGAAGGTGGTGAATGCCGTTAACAATTCATGTCTTACGATGTCTTTTAGATAAGTTTTAGATGTCTAAAACTCTTCTTTGGTCTAAAAGATATCTAAAAGAGGTTTTCGAAGGTCTCTCTGAAGACATCTTTTAGAGCAAAGAAGAGTTTTAGAAATCTAAATGTGTTGCGCAAGACATCTTAAACTTATCGAAAAGACATCGCAAGACATGAATTGTTATGTGGGATATCTCTTCCTAATACATACTGTTTAAAGAGAGAAAAGAAAAAAACTGGATGAGTTTCACTTTCTTTTGCTCATGCAATCAACTGTACCAAAGTTGCCATGTCAGGGGGGATTTCTAAAGGAATCTACCAATGAATTGGTCCCATTAAATGGACTGACCAATGGAGAGACCCTATTTCCCCCCAACCTGGCGACAGTGAACTTATAACACTCTGACCCAGTGTCGCGATATTCCCCAATGTGGGAAATCGCAGCTTAGTCACGTGACTACATTTTACACCAACACATGTGAGCACTCTTATCAGTGAACCGCTCACCTACAAGAATGCTCGCGTGTGTTAGTACGAAACCTAGTCACGTGACTGAGCTGCGATTTCCCACATAGGGGAATATCGCAACACTGCTCTGACCGCGTGGATCTAAGGAGAACTCATTTCAGTATGTTATAGAGTTCACTAATCACCCCTGAGAATTGCAGACTATTTCATGAAATCAGTTTCAAGTGACTCAGTAAACACCAATGGTGAAAGGGTAGGGCTCAATTGGCTCGAAAGAAAATAGACCCGACTAGAGTTGAACCCGAAAAGTTATCACATGTTCCTAGTCATGCTCCAATCATCAAAATAGTTACCAACATTTTTCGGGACATTTCATCGTTGCCAATTCCAAGTCACTCGCTAGAGATCCCCTAGGAATTCACCAATCAGCGAATTTTGGAATATTTTCATCCGGGTCAACTAAGAGCTGCCAGATGAGCTCCGACGCTGAGGGGAAATGTACCCCCACCATCACCTCATATATGTATGTTTTGTAAGTGTTACTTACCAATACTTACGACTATTTTATATACATGAAGTGATGGTAGGGGCCCTGAGCGTTGGAGCTCATCTGGCAACTCTGGGTCAACTGCCCTTCGAGCTATTTGTATATCGGACTAACTGGTGTCTACTTATTATAAAGCTCAATGGTCATTCATATTTCGAAACAATGACCAATCATCAAAGTCTGAAGATTTTGCCTGGCAAGCTTTTTTTCAGGAAATCCGGGAATCCATCGGAATTGGTTAGTTCCATTTATTTGATAAAAAGAATGACCAATCACAGAACGACAGAATTCCCGGAACGGCAACGCTGTTGGCAACTCTGCTTTAAAGTCAGGGATGAAAAATACCACAGGTTGGCAACACTGCCTCCATGTGTCAAATCTGATTCCGAGCGAGGTACAAACAGCTAACCTCAGTTTTTTAATGAAAAAAACAAAGTGTTTTTGTTTGTCACAATGTTACCATATTTTCCTGCATGAAGTATAGAAATCCAAAATATTAATCAATTGTTATATTACAATATGAAAAAAGGTAGTTTCTCATCATAAAAAATGCAAATCAAGTACTGGAAAGACTTAGATGTGCCTTTGAGCAATGCTGTACTCACAACTTTAGATGAATTAAAATTCACTCGTATGACACCAGTTCAGGTAATTTGAATTTATAACATTCATTTTTTACACAGTAAATTCTTTATACAAGAAATGAAAATGACAACATTGGTCACATTGTGAAATCCCTGTGCTGAGCATAAGAAAAATACATTTACTGTCATACGGGTGGTATAATTTGTTCAGGACAAACTACACAAAAATCCTTGTATGAATTCAAAATATCTCTCGGCACAGCAACTCTCTCTGTATTTCTTTAGCATTTCGAGAAATGCTGTACAAAGAGAGATTTCGAACGAACGTACTTGTTTTTACTTAGCTCACGCCTAAAACAGTGGTGAAATCCCAGGTGCTCGTATTATTTCCTTGAACTTGCAGAAGCCCTACATTTAAAATGGTGATATTCATGCTGAGTATAGAAAAAAAGATGACCTATACTGTGCAAGAACAGTTTACAGGAGTAAAATTTTTCCGAGTTTAAATTTCAATACAGAAAATTCTTTTCATAGATTATATTTCACTAGCTGGGATTAGAAGAGCAATTCATACTCTCTTCTTGAACTTGATCTTCTTTTGTGTGTTCTACTTGTTGATTCATCTTGTTTTTTCCTAGAAAAAAAGCAATCAAAATCGAATCCCTTTCCAATGTGATGATGTGAATTCATCTCATTCAGAGTTGATACCAAAATTGCTCATTTTGAATATTGGGCTTGAGTTATTTTAGTAAATTTACTACTTCGATTGTGAAGCTTTTACCACAGAAAATGTGGATTCGAAACATTCAGAGTTCTGATTTTGAAATATCTCTGATTTCAAAATCATCTGTCATGATTCCACATTTACTGCTTACTTCATTAACTACTCTGATATTTTTATCAATCCTATAATATATTTTCAAACTTACCATCATATGCCAATACTCAAAGCAGTGTCCCGGTGGAAACATTTTGCTGAAAATCACTGAAGTCTTCAGAGATTTTCAGTGAAGAGTTTTTCAGAGGATTTCAGAGGTGTTTATAGTTTCCTAGGGGGTCTCAGTGATTTTCAGAAAAATTCAAATTTTCAGAGATATTTATAGATATTCATAAAAATTGTTAGTGGAAAAATTTGCCCGATAAATAAGAGTTTTTCAGAATTATTTGGAGATTTTCAGAGTTTTTCAGATTCTTTTAGGTTTTTTCAGTGTTTTTCAGAGTTTTGCAGGAGATTTTCAGGGAAACGTTTTTCACCAGGGTGTACTTGAAAATTATTGTGAACTTTAAACCGTTATTTTGTATTTTTCCTTTTGCTCAGAATTATGATACTATAAAATTTTTCAACATGGATTCACAATTCAAAATGGGAATTTTTTCCTATTTACAATGTAGATAAACATTATATTGAAACGTGGTGTGTTTTTGTCATAGGCGTTTTACACAGATAAAAATAGGAATTCATTTTCTCATGATATCAAAAGCTATTGAGACTTTAATACAATCAATCAAATTTCAGTTGAATTTATACAGAATAAAATAAATAAAGAAAAAAACTTCAATTTTTACTTTATGATGAAAAATGTTCTGTTGCTTTTACTATTAAAAATTCGAATTCAAAAATATATATGTATATTATTTTGTGAAGAATATACAAATAACTTCAAGTCAAACAATCCCTGCTCCATTCTCTAACAAATTAATAAGAATCCATCTTCGCTTCTGTTAGAGTGTTGAACTAGATAAGGACACGCCTTTAAAATAAAAATAGAGGTCCGAACATACTCTAGTATCCCCTTGAGAGCATTCCGAAGTCCCAGGAAATCCCAAATCTCTCCTTCTACTTTTCACGCATTGAGTTGACGCATCTTCTTCATGATTCACAGATGCATCAACTCTTTACTTTTCGATTTATTCAGTTGTTTTCGAGAAGAGTGAGAGGAGAGATTTGGGATTTCTTGGGATTTCGAAATGCCCTTAAGCCAGGTCTAAGAAAAGTAGAATTTGGAAGAGTCATCCGTACCCTTTAATTCAAAACTTCATCTTCCACACAGTGATGCCAGAAACCGAGTTTGGGGCCCCCCATCAAACCCAATCCGTATATAAATTCCACGCATACAATGAAGCTACCGACCAAAGAAATTAGATTGTGTGGGGGCAAGATGTCTTGATACAGGGGGCAAAAGTTGGAAATTCTGGCATCACCGCTCTCACTGACATTGTTGTTGAGAATATGAATAGCAAAATCTTTTGTGATGTGAGTTAAATTACCCGAAGAGAACATGAAGCTTCAGCGAACGTTCAAATTAGATCTGTATAGATCGGGTTGAAGGTTCATGAGAGCTAACTTTTAGATTCACAAACGTTTGATGAAGGTTCTACGAATGTTGAAATGTTCGCCTCGAAATACTTTCAGGAAACACCGATGGAACGTTCGTTGAAGGTTCATCGAAGGTTTGACGAAGCTTCACAAAAATATCTATACTTATATTAATTCATGTTCATTAATTAATTGATTTTCCACATAAATTGATTAAAATTAATATAAGTATAGATATTTCTGTGCAGCTTCATAATACCTTCGATGAACCTTCAACGCACCTTCCATCTATGTTTTTTGAAAGTATTTCGAGGCGGACATTTCAATATTCGTAGAACCTTTATTAAACGTTTGTGAATCTAAAAGTTAGCTCTCATGAACCTTCAAACCGATCTATGCAGATCTAATCTGAACGTTCGTTGAAGCTTCATGCTCTCTTCGGGTATAGTTGAATTCTTTGATATTACTCAACTATCAGTTTCAAGAATTTTTCACCCTTTTCATTTTATATGCCATCTTGTATTATCCATACCCCAAGAGAACTTGAAGTAATATTGATTGCAGTTAAAAAGTGATTTATATCAATTCCATAGCCTTCAATACTTGAAACCAATTCAAATGGTTCTGTTATAAAATAGATGAGATAATCTGAACGATTCAATTGTTCTGAAATTACTCATAATAATATCTTCTGATTGAAAGTAATTCAAATATGACGTGATATATGATACTTCGATGTCTAGTAGACTCAAGTCAACAAATGAAATCATAATTAATTACATTGATAGATTCTATATGAAAGATTTGATTGATCGTTCATGCAGTATATAATTCTACAATGTACTATTTTTCTGGGAAATTGAGAATGCCCGGCAATTAAGAGAAAATAAACACAGGAAATTATATCATTAGAAAAGTAGTTGTAAAAATATATCAGAATAAAATTATGATTCGGATGATTAACAAATCCTTGTTCGTGTATTGGGAGTATAAATGAATTCGGTCCGTTTTTTTTACAGTTGAAGATGCGTTTATTTCAGAAGAACATGAATTATCAAATTAATTAAAGTATTGTCCATCGCTGGCTATCACTTTTTCCCATCTTTCGGGTAATTTTCGAATCCCGTTACGGAAAAACGTCTCGTCTTTCGAGGCGATCCAAGTTAGGAGCCAATTTTCGATTTCTTCGAACGAAGTGAACCGGTGGCCTGCCAAATCGTGCTGCATCTGTCGGCATAACCAGTAATCGGAAGGAGCAATGTCCGGCGAGTACGGCGGGTGCGGTAGAATATCCCACTTCAACGTTTCCAGATAATTTTTCACTACTTTTGCGACACGAGGCCGAGCGTTATCGTGTAAATGAATAACTTTGTCATGTCTTTCCTTGTATTCCGGACGTTTTTCTCGTAACGCACGACTCGAACGAATCAATTGTAGCCTATACCGATCACCCGTAATAGAATCACCAGGTTTTAGCAACTCATAGTATATAACACCCTTTTGGTCCCACCAGATACACAGCATGATCTTTGAATCATGAATATTCCTCTTTGGTGTCGATATTGAAGTCGATGGCAACGATTGACCGGGCATAGCGTAGTATTTCCTTTTCTTGGGGTTATCGTAGAATATCCATTTCTCATCTCCTGTCACAATCCGATATAAGAACCCCTTCCTTCGTTGTCCTCGAATCAGCTGCTTACAAGTGAAGAATCGCCGTTCAATGTCTCTAGGCTTCAAGTCATGAGGCACCTAATTGCCTTGCTTTTGAATCATACCCATGGATTGTAATCGTACGGAAACTGCTTGTCGCGTAACTCCTAATGATTCCGCAAGCTCCTGTTGCGTTTGACTCGGATCTTCGTCGAGTAAAGCTTCCAATTCCTCGTTTTCGAATTTTCGTGGTTGTCCCGAGCGAGGCTGGTCTTCGACCCTGAAATCGCCATTCTTAAAACGTCGAAACCATTCCCTACATGATTTATCAGTTGGAGCATTGTCACCATAAACTTCCGCAAGCATTCGATGGGCTTCAGCTGCACTTTTTTTCCAATTAAAACAGAAAACTAGCACCTCCCGTAAATGCTGCTTAGTTCAAACGAAATTTAACATACTTCACTGAATAAAAATCGGGATTCTAGAAGGAACGCGGAGTGATATCAACTGAATATTATTCACAGATGTCTAACCTCTCTGAAACAATTGAAATCGGTTGTGACTATGAAACATTCATGAGAGCGAGAGTCATCTTTTCAAACCGGACCGAACTAATTGGTACTCCCAATATCTATCACTTATGAACAATTTGATACAGTAACATGGACAGTAAAAATCCCATCGAATACTACAAATACTTAGATTTGGTTATAACAGATTCGAATGAAGATTGAATGATTTGCAGTACGTCTATCAATTGAATTGATCCTTATAATTGATAAGATATGGTATTTGCATACTTGAATTGTGAGGAAAAACTAAGTGAAAAAAAGATTCTAAGATACATAATTAATCATCGTATTCATGATATCTTGATATGAACTTTGGGTCAGATTGTTCATTTCTATAAATAACAACGTTGGCAAAATCTTAACACCTGCACATAATTTTAATGCACATACTAAAACTTGGAAATGTACAGATATGATATAACAGATTGAAGAAAAGAATTGAAAGTAAAAGGTACTCGTGGATGCGCCATCAAAGAGGGTGTTTAAGGGGGTAGCCTGCTTTAGAGGCTTCAAAAATCTTATCTTTTCGAGAATTATTTTGGGAAGGAAAGAAATATCCGATTGAAACGAAACTTTCAGGGTTTATTGTTATATATTTCAACTGTCTTCTCAAATTTTTTCATCAAGACATATGTCATATTATGCTTAGTACAAGCATTTCGCCGAGGCGCCTCGAGTATGCATTTGTCGTGCGGCGGGAAAGATGCAGGTCGCAATTTCCATCTGAAATAAAGAACCCAAAAAATTTTTATTTCTCAATCGTATAGCTTCTAGTTAAACCAAGAAAATTCAACAATTTTTCGCAAATTGAAAAAAGAATTTAATGTTTTGGAGAAAAAAAATTCACTTTAGATTGTTTAAAAAGTGGGTTAATCTTAACTTTCTCCAAGTTTTTTAGGTTCGACTAGAAGAGAATTCAATCCCGAATACATTCCATTTTATCTCGTTTCGATAGGACGTTTCATTTTGTCCCTATCTTTCCCGCCAATTAGGAAAAATCGTAAAAATGAAAAACCGAGAAATCGCGCGTCAAAGTTTTCGTATATAAAAAATCGTAATTTTCTTGAACTTGCCGCATTAATATGCTAATCAACGATTCCTGTTCCATAGAGTAGCCCTTCAGACTCTTCAAAAAACTGGTTTTCGCCCAGATGTTCGAGATGTTCGCGCGCGCTCCGAGCGATTCGGCCGCTCGTAAACCTGCTCGACGCTTGCTCACTATTTCTTCTGTATTTCCGAGAATATTTTGAATTCGCTTCTGAAATTTTAGGGCCACATTCTTGGATAGTTTAGGAAGACATTGATAAAAAAAAATCGATTTTGTGAAGCCTCTAAAGCAGGCTCCCCCCTTAATTATCCTCCGACGTTTTGGCTGGTTTCCAGGCATTTTCGAGGAGTAATAGAAACATCGTAAAGGCGAGAAGTTTTCCTGCTCTATAGTCGATAACCCGTATTCGTAGGATAGGTAAATTCATTTCTTCCGTTTGATGGCGCATCCACGAGTACCTTCCACTTTTAATTCTTTAATTTACCCTATCCTACGGATACGGGTTACCGAATATGGAGCAGGAAAACTCTCCTCGCCTTTAAGACGTTTCTATTACTCCTCAAAAATGTCTGGAAACCAGGCGATTATCGGAGGGCAATTGAATACCCTCTTTGCTCGTTATGTGGACTTTTTGCTTCAGATTGAAGAAAAGAGAATTGTTTTGAAAATTTCACTTTTTTTTGTTATACATGAATGAATAGAGAATTAAATATCAATAAACACTGATATATTTTTCTATTTTTCAGGCTGCCTGCATCCCTTTACTGTTGAAAGGAAAAGATGTTGCAGCAGAAGCTGTCACCGGTAGTGGAAAGACCCTTGCTTTCCTCATCCCTCTATTGGAAATGCTGCAGGTCAGACATTATGCATTTTTTTTCTAAATATAAGTGAGTTTGCTCATATTAAGGAAAACTCATTTTTGGTGTCAAACGAACCGATGATATGCCTGAAAATAAAGCAGAAATGCTCTGCCGATCACTTCGTTATTCGAATGTAGCCACTCATGAATGATTTACAAGCAAAACTCTGGTCAACTCAAAACTTTGCACATCTTGCAAGATGTCACTTTGTTATGTTGGAATTAAAAAACTTTGAAACATATATTACGATAACTCCCAATACCAGAAAAGTTGAAAATGTTCAGGTTCGACAAATGTCAGCCTTTCTACTTCCTATTGTTCATTCACTCGTTACCAAGGCTCTGATAAAATGCATGGTCTATTATCCAAAGTCCAACTCTAGTATCTTTATTGCACAAAACATGAAGATAAATTTATAATACATATTTATGTAGAGACGACAGGAACCATGGGGGAAAATGGAAATCGGTGCGGTGATAATAACTCCCATCAGAGAGTTGGCGTTACAATGTAGTGAAATCTTGGACATATTTTTGAAAAAGATCCCATTTTTGAAGCAAGTATTACTCGTGGGTGGTACCACTATCAAAGAAGATGAAGAAAATCTTAGGAAAGGTGTAAATATCATAGTGGCAACTCCCGGTAGACTGGACGATTTATTAACTAGTTGTAAAGATATAAACTTAGCGAGATGTATGAAAAATTTGGTAAGATAGTTTAAAAATTGTGAAATCAAGTGAGATATGAATAACAGTAATTCAGAAAATTAATATTCATTTTTACAACTCACAGGAATTATTGGTTTTGGACGAAGCTGATAGGCTGTTAGATTTAGGGTTCTCCGTAGCATTAGATACAATATTAAGTTATTTACCACGTTTGAGGCGAACAGGATTATTTTCTGCAACTCAAACCAAAGATTTACCTCAATTAATTCGAGCTGGTTTGAGAAATCCAGCTCTAGTTGCCGTCAAAGAAAAAGCAAACGTATCAACGCCAATAAGTTTGAAGAATTTTTATACCGTCGTTGATGTTGAACACAAACTCGCGACGGTAATCGATTTTATTAATACCAAGGGAACGGATTTGAAATACGTGCTGTTTTTCGCCACTTGTGCTTGCGTTGATTATTTTAGTCACGTTCTGAAAGAGTAAGTTGATTCTACGTTAGATCTTTCTTTGGAAAACCCGTTGAGCGGTGGTTGATATGAAAATGATTTCTCTTTTAGAATGTTGTCTCCAATGCAAATATTCGCATTGCATGGAAAAATGAAGAAGTCGAGGTACAAAATATTCGATGATTTCCGGTCCAGTAAAAGTAGTATTCTGGTCTGTACAGACGTAATGGCACGTGGGATCGATGTCCCGGAAGTAGACTGGGTACTGCAGTACGATCCTCCGTCATCCGCTAGCAACTTTGTACATAGGTAAAAAAATGTATTTCCATTCTCAATGACTTGTTTCCTTTCTTTTATGAATTCAATGATCGATTGATTAAATCAATTTGCATATTCCCGACCACCAGGTGTGGTAGGACCGCTAGGATGGGAAACGAAGGCAACGCTTTGTTATTCCTTCTAAAATCCGAGGACGCCTATGTAGAGTTTATCAAAAGAAATCAAAAAGTCGATTTGGATGAAGTAGAAATTCAAGCATCGGATAAAACCATTCAAAAGTGTTTGAAGTGTATGAGAAACTTACAGAAACAAGATAGACTGTTGTTCGATAAGGCGAATCGAGCTTTCGTATCGTATATTCAGGCTTACAGTAAACACGAATGTCATTTAATTTTAAGATTGAAAGATATCGATTTAGGTAAATTAGGAATGGGATTTGGGTTATTGAAAATGCCCCGGATGCCAGAATTGAAAGGACGGAATGTATCGTCGTTCATTGAACCGCAAATTGACGTGAATTCAATTGCTTATTCGAATAAGCAGCGAGAATGCGCTAGACAAGAGAAGCTGAATGAATTTAATAATACAGGAATATGGCCTGGTAAAAATAAACGAAAACGAAAGCAAACCGAACCATGGTCGGAAGCCAAAAAGAGAAAATTAGATAAAAAAGATAAGCGTATTAAAAGAAAAGAGAAGAAAAAACTTATGCAGAATGCTCCTGCGAAGAAGAAGAAAAAGAAAATCAGCGCCGAAGATTTAGAGGAATTGGCAAAAGATATTAGTTTAATCAAGAAATTCAAAAAGAAAAAGGTGAGAATAATTTGTACTGTTGAGGATACTCATTTGAATTTATTCTCTTAAAGTTCTTTTATTTTGCAGATATCGCAAGAAGAATTCGATAAGGCTTTTGGAATCGATTAAATCGTGGAATTAGGTATTACGATCCGTTATCATAATTTTATACATTTTGAAATAAATTATTATCACGGACAAAACAAAAGAAGTGTGTGTTATTTTAGGAAAATAATGAATCTCGCAGATACCTATTCCCTTGCGATCAAACAAATTTTCAAAGAATATTTTATCTATGTTTTTGTTTTTTGCGACAATATATAGTCTCGCTTTATGTAAGAAAACTCCTCAACACCTTCTAGAATATAAATCATTCATTATGTATGCTAGAAACATGTTTTCCGCGTTCCAAAAGATCTCATTAAGACTGTGCATCGAAATTAACGTTATTTTCCGTCTGAGAATTTCTATCGTATAAGCGTGTCTTTTTCTAATCAACGTGCTTGGATGGTACCACTGGTATCCTCTTAATTTATATAAAAGCTATACTCAATTATTTAAAGAAAAACTAAATCTTTGTGTTCCTGATAATTCTGTAGACCTCAATCATTCATAGAGGTAGATTCGAAACTCTCGAGGAAGACTGACAAAACTTAATTTTACCAGTTCTGATACAAGATTCGTTGCGTCAATGTACAACTATTTGAAGAATGAAATGGAAGAGAATTTTTAAAAATATTTTTTCGATTCTGAAGTTTAAGATTTATTCAAAACTGTTGCAGTCTCGAAAAAGATCTTGTCTCGTCTTGTCTTGCAATCAATTTCATCTTCTCAGACGTGTTATTTTCAACAATTTCATGCCCATACTTGACTTGATATGCAGGTTTGTCTTCAAAGATCGTATTTATCATTCTTGAATTTTGCTCAAGAGTCTCGAGTCCATCTCTAATCATTCACGCAGTGCAGGAACATTTTTTCGATCCATCATTACATATTTTAAGATTACTTTCGATAGGATTACTTCAGGGTCTGTCTAATGAAGTGTTGAAATTTCAAAAAGATTTTTCGGCTAGTTTGATTTCAAAAAAATCATGGAAAAGTGGCTAATTTTGGCCTTTTAATGTAGACACTCTCCTTAAAACGATGCGAGCGTCTACCATTTGAGTACGTTGGTTAGAAAAAGACAAACGTACTCGATAGAAAGAGAGGTCCCAAGTAAACACTCTTATCCACGAAAGGGGATATTAACGGGGAGATGCTAGGCATTTTATATTGATAGGTTTATTTACAACCAATTGAATTAGAAACAAATGAAACAAGTGCCTAAAGATTCTTGATGATTTGCTGAATCTTGAAAAATCAAGTTTTGAGAAATTTTATGCAATCATAAATAAACTGCGGCTAATATGAGATAGTAGAGTCAAGCGAAAAACTCTTGTTCTCAAAAGTTTACTTTCCTGACATTCACAAAGTTTCTAAATCGAAAATATTAACATTTTGAAATTCCATATCGCAGGGAAAGTTTTACCGTTGAGTTCGATAACATTTTTGTTGATTTCAGAATGGAATTTCACTCTTCCGTCTCAAAAGTACGTTCAAAATTTCATAAATCTACACAGGGGAAATATGAGAACTCAAGAGTATCTAAAGAGGACACAAAACAAGATGAACTGCATGAATTCTTGAACAATTTTCGGATGAAATGAAAAAAAAAAAAGGGTAAACATTCTTATGGGAAGTTTTTACTGTTTGCATCAATTCTCAAAATACGATTCATGCAATCCAAAATATAATTTTGTCAAACTCAGAAAAGGTTAAGTTCATAAAACTTGAGACATCGTGGATAATAATTGATTCGATGCATCTATTATTGGATCATTGCACCATATTACACTGTGATGTAATATGGAATTAAACAATCATTGAATAGTGTGTTTACATTGTATGCTACCAAGAAAAACACAATCGTCGATTTCTTTAGTATTCTTGGTAATAAGTGCATAATTTGTTTGTATAGACGGGGAAACTGCCAGGTTGATAATCAAAACGTGCATACTAATGGTCAGTGTTGTACAACAAAGAAGCATTTTTTTTGCATTTCTTAGTGTGCAATACACCGATGATTTATGCATGAACATTGGACGCTTATGTTAGTGCACTGAAAATCAACGCGGAAACAATGTTTTTTCGTTCCACGTTTATCATCAATGCACATGTTTTTGAGTATACTTTTGTAACGGTTGCTCCGTGTACATGATTTTACGGAAAGAACAACCTGAATCCAGTAGTATTTCAATTTTCAAAATCATGCACTGAGAAAAATGTGTTTCGTAGGATTAGCAATAAGTGAATTGTTGAAATTTTATTGTTGGATATACAATAATTTTTGTTCTTCTAACCATACATAGTTGTCTTGTTGACAATAAAATTGCCAATTCAACAATCTTAAACGATATTTTTACGATTTTATTGTGGGTTGATGATATATAACAATATTTTATTGTCGATAAATTATACAGGTATGCATAAACATCAATATACTACATCCTAGGTAGGAAATGCCAATATTGACAACTGGCCCATGCTTGGCAGAATACTGGGCTGCCAAGCATCGCGAACCAATATTGGTCCAATATACAACTGTTGTTCTTTCTAAAAACCATACCGGGTTTCATAGGAAATGCCAATAAGACGACTGGTGCAAGTTTGGCAAAATATTGGGCTGCCAAACATGGCGAACCAATATCAACCCAATATAAAACCGTTTGTTATTTGAGAACCCACACCATGTTTCATAAGGAATGCCTATACAACAAGTGGTTCAAGATTGGCAAAACATTAAGCTGCCAAGCATGGCGAACCGGTATCGGCCCAATATTGAACCATTTGTTATTTGAGAATCTACACCACATTTCCATGTTTGTGATTTTTACAGAGTTGTACTGATATCCCTGCTAAGAATCTTATCGTTTTCTATGGGAAATTTTTAGCAAGGATGGCATGAAAAATGACGTCATTTTTTTCTCCAAGAAGTATGTTTGAAGAATCAGGTTGAAGCATGGCAAAAGTTAATTAATATACACAACTTGGGCCAGGTCCGGTTTAATCGTATGAGCCAAGCTCCAAAATACTCATAATACATATATCATGAGACATTGGGCCATGCTTGGCATTGCATTATGGCCCAATATTGAGTACCAAGCCAGGCACGAGGTTATCATCCCAAGCTTTCACCAAGCTTGGGCCACTTTTTCTTATGGATTCTGGCCCAATATAAGTCATAATTGAGCCAAGTTTGGGCCATTTGTTAATTCCTACCTGGGATTTTGTCATTTGAGCCTAATAAAATGTAATGAACGGCGTGAATTTGATTTTTCATTATCTTTCAATGAATTACTGCGATTCACAGTAACCATTGCTGTTTTCTTTTTTCCGTGCACCTCCATTCCACCGAGGTTCTAAGTGGAGGATCCGTGGTTGTGCTGTACGGCTTTCCCGCAGAAAAAAAAGAAACTGAACTTCGAAAGGATTGTGAAGAATTGAACTTCAGGAAATGATTTCGAATTCTCGAGTTACAAAATTCAATTCTAAAAAATTCAATTTTTTCAGCAGAATTGAGTAAAAGATTTTTCAATAATTGAAATTGGAAAAATTCGAAAAGAAATATTAATCGCATTCTAGACACAAGGATTTATCATAAATATCCCTAATAGCATTTCGCGCGCAAATATACAAGCGATTCACGTGCAAATTCAGTTATCGAATCACTACCCTGGTGAAAAGAACCCATTGATTCTGACCAATTCTCATTAAATTACAATCAAACGTGGACAATGTTCTGACCAAATCTCACCGGTGATTTTTCAATGAGATTTGGTCAGAACTTTCATGTGAATCTCGTTGAATCTGGCCAAATCTCATTGAATTTCATTCGTCAGATTCAATGGATTCTTTTAACCAGGATAACCAAGTTGCATTCTGTTCCGACGCTTTCCGTTGACAGAATTTCATGGCAAAATTTCCATTCTTTTCCATCACATTCCATACTTCAACGTGATGATTGTTTGCGTGTAGATGGCAAGTCATATTATTATTCGTTAGTAAAACACCGGCAAAGACGCGACTTCAGCTTCGCGCCTACGGAATATTATCTGAAACATTTCCATTTATTTCCATTGTTTTGAACCAAATTGAAAGAAATGGAAAATAATGGAAATTCCCAATTCTTTTTTATTTCTTTGAATATTAGATTTTTTGTTGGGTTGCATTTTTTCATCGATTATCCACTTATTTGTTTTTGTATCTTATAAACGTATCTTGCATTCCATAAGAGTTGATTGAGGAAAATTTATCTAATGATTCATATTACAATAGATACATCAATTCGATCTTATATAAATTGTAAGAACTTTGAACAGCATCACACATGCCAAGCGAATCGGTTAACCGGTTAGTTGTGTTTTTATTATACAGAAACGTATGTTTACAAAATCATAGTGTTCATGACAGTAGTTTTTCCAAGAGTCTGGAGTCAAAAAAGTTAAGTTAATTTCTGAACAAAAGTCAATAACTTTGATTGTTGACAAAAACGAATTATAGATATCAGTGATATGATATTTAAAAAAAGTATTTCCTTATTTCGTTTCGATGAATCATTCAAGTGTCAATAGATTTGTTTGTATACGGTATACAGTCATTGAATGAACTACTTATGGTGATGTGGAAACAATACCTGCAGGCAGAAAACTTGCGAGAAATTACATCACCTAACCTTCCTCCCGATTAGATAATTTCTTATCTCTACTGCGTGAAAAAACATCATAACATCGGAGAATATAAATCTCGAATCTTGGTGATATTGTTTCATCGTGAAGTGGGAGATTCAAAAACCAAGCACTTTAGTGAGAAAAAATATCATCAATCGGTTGATTTTGTTTCACCTCAATTGCGAGATAGAAATTCACGAAATAAGGGTGAGTGATCTAATATCTCACGGGTTCCCTGCGTGTGATATTTCGAGGACATTTCTATTTCTTTGTAAAATTTTAAGAACTCGGAACAATGTTTCTGAGATAAACTATTGCTCTGAACGCGCTGATCCAACGTGCCATAGCGAGTAATAAAACACATTTTTATATCAAGCAGAAAGATAACAAACATACAATATCAACGATCAATAATCACGTGTGATCTAAATGTTTTAAACTGATCATGAGCATCGTTTCTGCAAGTAGTTGATGCGACTGCGCGTTAAAAAGAGTAAGTTCGATATATTTGTCAGTACTTTATACTTTTAATTATGCTTTGAGATAATTTAGCGAGAAATGATCGAAAGTTTCCCTAGTTCTTGTCAAATTTTCCTATTTTTTCCACGAATTTCTCCCACTTTTGGCAGAGGAACGAGGAATATACTGAAAAAAATGTTCAGAAAATGTCATCAATCATACAGTTTTTTTACTATTATTAAAATATTTTGTTATGATAACCAAATTTTGGTTGTTCTAACCATAGAATTTTGTTGTTCACATTTCAACAAAAATTTGATCACAACATAACATTTTTTTCTAGTGTAAAACATAGAAATTGAGGATCTCCAGTCAATAACCACACGGAGGAAAAATGGTTTGCTACTATAGCGCCTACAAAGAAATTTGTTGTACTTGCAAAAATATTCACTACAGCAGCTAAGACGTTAGTTCTATTGACAAATGTGTTTATGTCAGCAAAAAAATGTAGTTGTGTCAATCATTTTTCTTGCTCTTACAGCTAATTTTTTTTGTAGGCGCTATAGTAACAGACCTGCTTGTTATGCCAGCAATACTTTTCTCTCCGTGCACTGAGGAGCTCGGAAAGCGGTAAGAGCGGTCACGTCGAGGGTCAAAAAAAAAAGTCGGATCTCATACTAAAATCCAAACTTTATCTATAATTCAACATTTGAATGCATTACAAATTAAATGTGGAGAATAAAGCCTAATAACAGATTCTGCACTGTTTTTGGGACCTTCATAAGACCTTAACGAGAGTTTCCTCGTTAAAAAAATCTACCGGCTCTCCGTTCAACTTGTTAACCGATTTTTTTGAAGCAAAACTGCACCTCAAGTCGAAGATCAATGACATTTTTCTGGATTTTCCGAATGCTTTGATTGCAAAGTGTGAGTCTGGCGAAAGGGCGGCTAAAATAAATAATGCCCGAGTAAAAAAACAGTCAATCAAAGTCATTGCTTAGTCAGTGGGGTAACAAAAAGGTCAGTCGAAGTCATTCAAAGTCATCTCGCTGACACTAACGTGAAAGACGACTGGATGAATGAATACAACGGTACGGAAGGCTTCCCGAGTCGAAAAATTGTAATACTTTTTGAAGCCTGATTAACTCCGTAATACGCAACGATCCAGAGTTTAATCAGGCTTCAAAAAGGTTGATATCAGGTCGAATGAGAATTTTGAAAACAATATCAAGTTGATAACAGGGTGAGATCTAAAGAGGGTAAGAGCTAAATCAGGTTTCACTTTTTGACTCGGGATCGAGATGTTTCATCGGTGTTTGAGCGATTTTTTCGAAATATTGTATCACGGGATTTGAAAAGTTTGGTTGACTTTGTACGAACTTTTGAGAAATTTTGTGAAAGATGTGTCACAAGAGTTGGTCAGTGAGCTATGGAAAGTCAGTGCGGGTGAACTTTTAGCAGACTTCCTAGAGACTTTTGATGAACTTGCGGAAAAATATGTCGCACGAGAGTTGGTTAGTGATCCGTGAAAAGTCAACGATGAGGTACTTTTGACTGACTTTTGGCTGACTTTTCATGGATCACTGACGAACTCTCGAGGGGGGTTTTATTCCACAAAGGTCCTCAAAAGTCCGTATAAAGTAAACCAAAATTCTCAAATCCCGCGATGGAATATTTCGAAAAACATCGCTCAAACTCCTATAAAAAATGCTCTTCGACTTGAGGTGCAGTTTTGCTTTAGAAAAATCATTTAATAAGTTGAGCCGGTGGATTTTTTAACGAGGAAACTCTCGTTAAGGTCTTATGAAGGTCCCAAAAACAGTGCAGAATCTGTTATTAGGCTTTATTCTCCACGTTCAATTTATAATGCATAAAATCATACTTTCATAGAACGACCACTCGCAGATCACCAATTGATAAATTTTGAATTCGGAGTAAAAATCACCTTTTTCACGCTTTGCGTTAAAAAAAAGTGATGTAGGGAGTATGAGTTACAGACAACCTCAGCTACAAAGTTGTTCCCTAGGGTGTGGACAAACTTTTTGGAAAGTTTCAGAGAGATTGGGTTATTAATTCGCAAAATACAGCGATTTATTCGATCGTTTGGAACATTCTTGTGGACAATTTTGTTCATTTAAAACGAATTACTAACGAATCTTGCAAAAATAGTTCGATATTCGAATGCTCCGATCCAAAAAACATAAATCCTGTTGGAAATATTGAGTGAATACAATTTTTCCTACGACCCCTGATCCCCTGATATTCAGCCGCTAAACTTCTGTTGCGCGTGGATCAACAAATCGCTGTATTTTGCGAACTAATAATCCAATCGATTTGAAACTTTCCAAAAAGTTTGTCCACGCCCTAGCGAACAAAACCTTGTTGCTGGAAGTTTTCTGTAGCTCATACTTCCTCCACCACTTTTTTAATGCACAGCATGAAAAAGGTGATTTTCACTTTGAATTCAAAATTTATCACTTGAAGGGTCGACGGTCTAAACCTGTTAACTGACATTTCAGAAATTTTACACGACGAAGAAAAGTTGATCCAGATCTTTCAATTTTCATTCAAATGATCTGAAAGTTGGAAGTGTCATTCACCCTTGTAACCCGAAGAAAAAACTTTTCATAGACTAGGAAAATATCAAAAATTAAAGAAATGCCAACGTTTTTTTTTCGCCGTGTAAAATTTCTGAAATATCAGTTAACAGGTTTAGACCGTTGACCCTTCACTTTGTTATTGATTTTCACAAACTTTCACGACATTGTTGTCTTCGGGGAAATCTCGCGAATACCAAACCACAACGTTTATTTCGATACATCAAAAAATGACCGAGTTTGAACGAGTTAAATATTGAAAAACATTGATTTTTGGTGTGAAAAAATTGGCAATTTTTATTTTTTCCCCCGAAAACTATCAATCCCAGAAAAAAATGGATCCAACTTTTTTTTCGATCCTTGACGTGACCGCTTTTACCGCTTTCCGAGCGCCTAAGTGGTTATTGCATGGGGACTCTCAATTTGGCAAGCACATGAAACCCATTTTCTCAATTCATACCTCACTTTAATGCTTTCATGTTTGTTTCTTAACATTATTTGAATTTAATTTTGATTGCCCTTGATTTTTTACTATTTGTAAATCTAACGTGTCTCGAATATCTCAAGGATAGCAATCACAACAAGACTACTTATCAGATTTCATAACATCCATCATGCTCATTCAAATGAGAAGTAATAACAAATTATAATACTGAACTATCGCGTGTATATTCATTCGAATTATACTCATCGATTGAACGAATTGTAAATTTTCCTCCACAGCTGGAACGAGAAGAATACTCGATTATACAAAAATGTCATATTTCATTTACGGTCCAACGATATTAATAATACTCATAAGTTTATTCTACGCGTACGCTAAATATAAATTATCTTATTGGAGGAGAAAAGGCATCAAAACCCCTCCTCCGCATTTGATTTTTGGTAATTTCGCGGATGTAATCAGGTTGAAAAAGCCTTTGGGTCAAGTATTGGAAGAAATCTACAACAGCGCCGATCCTGATGACCCTTATATCGGCTTTTACGTGTTCCACAAACCAATGCTGTTATTGCGCGACGCGGATTTGATGAAAAAAATATTCGTCAAGGATTTCGATACATTTCCAAATCGCCAATTCGGAGGTGAGAGGGGCAATGATTCTGTAGGTTTGACCAATTTACTCGGCATCAATCAGCCTCTATGGAAACCATTGAGAACAAAAATCACATCGAGCGTGACAGGACAAAAATTAAAAAAAATGGTACCGCTCATCATGGAATGCGAAAAACCATTGTTAGAGTACTTGGATAATCGTCCGGAAAATGATTATGGTTCGAAAGAAATTGAATTGAAAGATATTTTCGCTCGATACACCACAGACGTTATTGCTTCATTGGCATTTGGAGTTACAACTAATTCGTTTCATCAGGATGGCACCCCATTTTACGATGCAGGTATTTGAATTTTGGTTCAAAGGGATGCAATTACAGGGATGAATTTTGAAACTGTATGAAAATATTTCCAGGACAGAGGATATTGAGTGGTACATTGAGAAGCTTTGTTCTGATGATTCTATTCTTATTACCTGAATTATCAGGTGTTATTGAACCGTTGATAACAGGACCAGCAAAATTTTTCCGCGAGATCTTTGCGGATTCTATGAACGCGAGAGAAAAAAATGGAAACCAACGTGGTGATCTTATAGACTTTTTCGTAGCTCTTAAAAAAGACGAATCTCAAATACCAGGATTCAGTGAGTCCGATTGTAATAATCCAAGAGTTGATCTCTGAAGTTTGAAATTTTTAAGGTTTGAATTGAATTTTATTTACAGAATTTGAGGATGACAATTTATTGGCGCAAGCCGTTGCATTCTTTGTGGCTGGATTTGAAGCAACATCAACAGCCATTGCTTTTTCAATTTTCGAATTAGCTCGCCATCCGGAATATCAGTCGTTATTATATCAAGAAATACAAGACACCGTTATGAAGAATGGATTATCCATTGAATCTATCAACGAAATGCCATTTCTAGATTCCATTATCAACGAGTCTTTGAGATTATATCCTCCACTACCTTTCATCGACAGGGTTTCGGTAATGGATTACCAGGTAATCAAAATTTGCTTTCGATTTACTAAGATTACCATCAGCGTTCCAATGGGCCATTACTGGCCTTAAGAAACGCCTGCACAGTTGTATTTGCTGGGAAAGTTTCATCAAAACTGTCGTTATTTAAAAGATTCCAGGAACTAATATAGTATTGGAAAAGAATACATCTGTATATGTGATTATGTACGGATCTAACAAAGATCCAAGGTATTTTTCAAATCCTTGTGAATTCATTCCATCGAGAATAAAAGAAAAGACCGAGGTTCCTTCAAGTTTGGCCTTTGGCCTCGGGCCAAGATCTTGCGTCGGTGAGTGCATTTTAAACGCATATTTGAAATGAATATTGACCTTGTAATATGTTTTTCATGACTTTTAATTTTGCATATTTAGTACAATGCTGATAAAACAATGATTTTTTCCTTTTAGGTCAAAGAGTTGGCCAATTAATAACAAAATTAGCGATTATCACAATGGTGGAAAAATTCATCTTGTCTCCAAAATCGGAAGGAGATAAAAATCTGAATCCTAGGACTGTTTTTACAAATATAGCCGATGGTATTAATATAACATTAAAAAAACGTTGCAAAACTTAATTATATTGTTTTGTTTTTATCAATAAAACTTTTCACAATATAAAAAAAGCTTACTTAAGAAATATGATATGTATGCGATGAAAAATAACTACATAATACGGTTCTTATCTAACATTAAGTTTAGATATCATTAAAATTCGATTTATTCTTTTTAATATAAATTTGGCAATGAGATTTTCTCTTTTTTCAAAGTTTCGATCGCCGCAACTTTCAAATTCAAAATTGAGCGTTTTAAATAATTCTCTTCTTTCGTCAGGTTAGCTAACATAAATCTTTCATCAGGCAAATAAGTTCTTCAAGCATCGATTCAATTTTGACCATGTTCTTTGTACGACTTGTTATATCGTCGGCACAACGCGCGGTCATCAAACGACATATATATTTAAATATACTATAACAAAACATTACAAAACAACAAGCGCCTTGGCAGCAGTAGCCCCTATTGACTCGATTGTAGTTATACTAATAACAATAATATATATATATTTATATTTATAAGTTAACGTTATTGAATCGTTTTTTCCAAGTGTAAAGATAATATACACGTTTTCACAAAGTTGAATGGTTTTTGGTGACATTTATCATCTGCGTATTCACATAACTTTGTAAAAAGGTGACTCATTCCACTTGGAAAAAAAGAAAACGACAATTCATTCAATTACAAGCAATAACGATTATCTTACACTGTTGTGTTATCTCTTTCGTGAGTATGATAGTATAAAATTGGCTAGTTTGGTAGATGTAAAGGTACGAACGTTCATTCTATATGCAATTGACTCTCTTGTGCGTCTTTATTCTCATCTGACGTAAAGTGAGGTAGTTCAGCTTTTGTAGCTAGCTGCAGGGCATGCATCCACCTGCAATTATAAAAAATTGAATTCTCATGGTCCCTTGTGCAGTTCACGGAAGTAGATACGACTTCATATATTTACTATCTTTCGTCAAGTACATGGAACAAAAAAAAAAGATTCATTTGTCTCTTATACGCACTTTTCTTTGCTCTCTTGAGAGGATGCTTGCAGATAATAACTCTTCCTAGAATGATGCATTTTGAATGCTCTTATCCTGTCCTTGGTGTTCAAAGGATCTTCGTCGGGTAAATTGGCTCCTTCGGTAACCATAAAACCTGGCATAGGTGTTGCAGTCATAGCCATAGTTTCCGTTTCAGATTTAAAAGAATATAAGACAAAATCGACATGTAGGGCAAACCATCGTCTGATCCACGGTTTACTCGCTTGAGTTTTGAGCAAGAGATATCCAGATAATACTGAAGGTGCTTTAGCTGATACTTGTAATAAACTTGGCACTGGGCCCGACGGTGAGGATGGGGATTTACTAAGAGGCTGAGTGAGCGCAGCATGACAAAGTCTGCAAACTCTCATATTTTTATTGTCTTCAAATAATAATTTTTGATTTGAACACTTACTACAAACAACCTAGAAAAATTTCATAAGTCATCAATTCAAAGGAGAATTAGAAATAAATTATTTTGAATAATAAATACCGAAAACTTACAATACCGCAAGCTCGACAGTTATGTTTCCTCTTCATCACAGAAAAAATGACTTCACAAACCATACACCTTGTCACATCGTCAGCCTTCACAAGGGAAGTTTTAACATTACCGGTCTTAAGACTAGCTTTGCGCCTCATGATTTCTTGCATTGTTTCAAATAAGGCATCGAGCCAAGCTGCCTTTTCCGCAGCCGAATGAGTGTACAGTTCAACGCTTTTATTTTCATCCCTTATGTAAAATGTATTTGCCGTTTCTAAATTATCACCTTCCACTACTTGTAAATTTTCCACCAAAAATTTGGCTCTTAACCGGTATAACGGACCCGGTATCAGTCTTATCGAACAAAGTAAGAGTAGGTCGCTGAACTGAAAATTATGAATACAAAGATTTAAAAATCTGTAATCAATAGCTTTTCACAAAATTTTCATTATTATTATTATTACCAGAAATAGATGTCTTTCTTGATGATCACCGCTTCTTGCTGAAATTTTAACGATACGTCCCTCCTTGATAAGTTCACGCGTTGCACTGACTAGATCGGTTTCATCGTAAATACTTTCTTGTATTTCCAGTAACTTTTTAAATTTATCAATTTTCTTCATTGCCTCGTTCGTATGATTCGCCGCGGTAGACACCAATTCTAAAGCTTCTGAAATTATGAAGAAAGCGTAATATAGTAACAGAAATACACACAATACGTTAATGATATTTTCTTACTTTTCGTATCTTCGTAATCAGGATTATCTTCGGCAAGACTTTTGAAATAATCTTTGAGAAGTAATTCGTATCTGGGTAACCTCTGTATCGGGCTCAACATATGTTGCTGTAACGATAATTTAGCACATTCGTCGAGTTTTTGAATTTCGTTGATTATCGAGGCAAATTTAGGAATTTTATTCTGCAGGGAAGTGATCAAATTCATCGCGTAGTCAAAATTTTTCACGTATTCGGTATACATTTTGAGAAACGGTGCAAAATTCTTCATGATATCTCCAATTTTAGGATTAGATTCCCACGATTGCATTCTCTCTTCGAGTTGAGGTAAGAGAAAATCGTTATGAAATTTATAAATAGATTTAATATTAGAAAACATATGTTGAACCGTTTCTGGAGGGAACATTGGATGTGCTCTGTTCTCTTGATCAACTCGAAATTGAAAGACTTGATCGATTAAATGTAAAATATCGACGTATTTCTTTTCAGTTGCGAGTAATTCTTCGGCGACGCGTTGAGCTTTTCTTTTCTTCGAGGTAGGTGAATTCTTTTTTGTGTGCGATTTGGGGGGGGATGCGGATTCCTCGGCATGATCGAGAACTATAGCCGAATCCGTCTCGGAAGATCTCGTTTCTTCTGATTCTTCTTCGCTTTCCGATTCACTAACCGTATACGTATCCAACGTGTATCGATTAGAACTTCTTTCCGACGCTGCATATCTGTATCAGAGAACAAAAGGTTGTAATCAACTCTTCATCAGCACGAATGAAATTTTTGAAACTCTTCAAACATACCTGCTACTTCTATATTCTAAAACACTATGCGACATCTCAATGCAAGATGTTTTTGTGATTGTTTCTTCATGCTTGGTGACATCTAAGCATGCTGCTGGACTAGAGGCTGACATAACAAAAGGTTGGAATCTTGGAAAACCGCCATAACTGGCAATTCTATGGAAGGAATGTCTGGCATATTGCTGTTCTTCTGGACCTACGGTTACATCTGAATCTTGCGAATTGCCATCTTCGCTAACGATACTTTGTTGTTCTGGTAAGCATGCAGTTTTGGAATGTTCATTATTGTCAAGTTTTTCTTGCGCGAAAGTCTCCTTTTCTTCCGTGACTTCTAAATCGGTATAAAATGTACTAGTCGGCGTTGTGATTTTTGATCCAAACATTTTGAATGCGTCGAGTCTGTTACTCCCATCGGTAGGTTCTGGAAATAGTCGGGTCATCCAGGATGAAATGTCCCTCAACTGACCTCGTTGCATCCTGTTATCAGATTGCCAATTGTTTTCAATTATCGAGTGTTATTTATAAAACATGTGTTACACAACATTGAGATCGAGCAGCGCGATTAATGGTTTTGATAATTTAATTTCAAAAATTGAAAGTAACGTGAGATGATTTTTGTATAATTTTGCTGATAGTTTATTCCCACCGATGATATCATTGATTCAAAAATATACATTGATGTATATTCGAATGTATGGCGTGTACACATAATATACATAGTTATAAATACATGCACACCAACACTTCACTAACAATTTAAGAATATTTTAATCGTTCGGAAAAAGAGGTAAATTAATGACAGATTCATGTAAACACAACCATAACAAAGTATGATTTTAAGATAAAGTAAAATACACTGCTTATAGATAAATTGTAATCCCAACAAGAGGGTGTTTCGTGTTGTTGTGTTTGAAATATCCCAATGAAGGAAAAATATATTTACGAAAAGAAAATAAAGATAAGAGAAAATCATACTTTTTTCTTCAATATCTTTCGTGTAGGGTGACATCAACAGGCGGACGCGTATCATTACTGGCATAATGATTGGTTTGGTTAAACAGAAAGTAAAGCCGAATGTGCACATTCGTGCACTAATTTATGAAGAAATAGACATCCATACCGGGTTAAATTCACTCACGAGTTAAGCGACGTTTGGAACGTTATTCAATGCAATGGACGGTTAACGGACTTCGCTTGCATTATACACGCGTTTGTTAAACATGTATTGAAGCAATAAGAGAACGAGACAGAGAAAAAGGACTGCTTATACATGAACGAAATTAGGTAGTACGATCTCTCTGTCTTATGACACCATTGCACTGTACTTTGATGGAATAATTGTCTGTAACCATTACTAGCGAGACGGACGACAATGACGATTTATCGATTGACATTTATGTACGTCGATTTTGTATTTCGTCACCAAAGTGGTACACGTTTCGAGATAGGACTATGGGCGCGCGTAGTTTAAAATTCAACAACGAAAAAATATGATAGATTCGTCCTTGTGACACTGACGTTTTACACGACGATGTTGATGAGACTAAACAACACTTGTCGGAAGCAGAGCAGACAGCGGTTAGGGTGCGTACACTCTCTTTTACATAAAATGATCTCTATTTTTAGAACCATCTGAAAAAACTTGTCCTTTATGAGTAATCAACCTTTACCAACCGTGCAAAATATCCGGTCGGTAATTCAGAACCTGTGAGTATCGATGTATCAAAAGGAGAAGACGAAAATTCAAAACAAATGTTATGGTTGTATCGGATGAAAGTTAATCCGCAAATACACGGGGTAGTAATTGTAGGAGGATAATCATTTGCATCGCAATACTATTACACATCCAAAGATGTATTCATTTACTATATGTATATACGTACCCTGATTAAACAAACCCATTGATTCTTGTCAAATCTCATTGAATCTTGCACAATGTTCTAATCAAATCCCATGAAATTTCATTTCGTCAGATTTTATGGATTTTTTTAACCAGGAGAAACCAGGAGGAAAGTGCTTTATAAAAAGTACTATAGCACTGCAGAAATATTACTATCAGCTACTTCGGAAGGCTTCCAGGACTACTAGTTCTATTCGAAACGTTGAAGAGATTCAGAAAAAAACCGGGACACCAATCTTTTCGAATAGTGATATATCTGCTGAAAATGCCAGGCAGATTCGGACGAAAAGTAGCTGTCAGGCTTCCCTGGTAACACACGAAGAATTCTTTTTCAAAAACAAAAATAGAATTTTCCAAGAACTCTTTTCAAACTAATGAATTCATAAAGAGCTCTGGAGGAGTTCAATGTTTGGGACATTAACAAGTTCTTTGAGAATACTAAAATACTTTCAGCATTCTCAAAGAACTTGTTAATGTCCCAAACATTGAACTCCTCCAGAGCTCTTTATGAATTCATTAGTTTGAAAAGAGTTCTTGGAAAATTCTATTTTTGTTTTTGAAAAAGAATTCTTCGTGTGAGACCAAAACCGTTCCAAGCCTGACAACTATTTTTTCTCCGGATTTGCCTGGCATTTTCAAGAGGGATATGCGATATGTGCCCTCACAACGCCACAATCCCAAAAGAATTCTTGAAAAATTCATAAATAACACGACCAGTTCAATAAGAATTCTTCATGAATTCTTCTGGGACTGCAGTACTGTGTGGGTGGAAATATCGATATTTTTTGTAGAAATTTTGTCAAGTTTTAATTGAATTTCATCAAGGATCGATAACGACTTTATAGAAACATTGCATATGAAATACCGATACCGTGAAATATCGTGCACCTCTAGAAGAAATGTATCTTCCCAGATAACACACGAAGAATTCTTTTTCAAGAGCAAGAATAGAACTCTTCAAGAACTCTTTTCGAACTAATGAATTCATATAGAGCTCTGGAGGAGTTCAATACTTCTGATATTCTCAAAGAGCTTGTTAATGTCCGACAGATTGAACTCCCCCAGAGCTCTATATGAATTTATTAGTTCGGAAAGAGTTCTTCAAGAGTTCTATTCTTGCTCTTGAAAAAGAATTCTCCGTGTGTTATCTGAGTTCTTTGTGACACAAAGAAAATGTATTCTTTTTATTATATAGTAAGGTGATACTAGCGGCGTGGCAGCAGTCAAATTGTTTATGACAAACTATACCCAGACAGCACACAAGAATCCCCAATGAATTCTGAAAAAGGAACTCTTGAAAATCTCTTTCTGAATACAGAGTGTAGTTCTTGAAGAGTTTGGGAAGAATTCGATTCGTCAGACATTTGCGAGTTCCATTAAGATTCTATGAGACTCTTTGAGAATTTTAATGGAACTCGCAAATGTCTGATGAATCCACTTTGTATTCTGAAAGAGTTCTTCAAGAGTGTTTTTGCAGAATTCGTTTGAGATTCATGAGTACGGACAAACGCCTCAATTAGATCAAACTACTGTTCTGTACAGCATTTCTCTACCTCCAGTAAAAATGCCTCACAGAGCGATATTCTGATTTAATTGAGACGTTTGTCCGTAGTTTTTAATAAACTATTTGACTGCTGCCATGCCGCTATAGTATCCCCTTAATCCTAGGGACCCTTCAATGAGGAATAAGACAATCAGCTTTTTTCTTGCTGCGAATAATGGGATAGGGGGTAGTTTGCGCGTCATTCCATGAATAAAATTGAATAGTTCATTAAAACATGACGAAACAGTGGGATTTTGTATAATATTTTCAATGAATTACTCAGTTTTATTCATTGGATGATGCATAGACTAGGTATGTATTTTCTGATTATTCCATTAATGGCGGCCGTTGTTTTATCCCTCACTGGAGGATCCCTACTTAGTCCCGTACAGTACCGGAAATTTCTACGCTGCCTCTACGTTGCCTTCACGTGAAATCTTCCTTCATCCACGTTCTATCCACGTTCACCATTTATTAACGGAGATGCAACATAGGAGCTTTCCGAAGTGTTTGACCTGGGGCGTCTGGGGCGTGAACTACGGATTCCTATTGGTTCATCCATACCCCTGACGCCCCGGGTCACACACTTCGGAAAGCTCTATAGAAATCGGTGGATGTGCTGTTAGGTGCACACAGCACCACAGCCCCAGAAGAATTCATAAAGAATTCTCGTTGAACTGATTTTGTTCTTTATGAATTCTTTAAGAATACTCCCGGGACTGTGGTGCTGTGAGGGGGGATATAAACCCAGATAACACACGAAGAATTCTTTTTCAAGAACAAGAATAGAATTGTCCAAGAACTCTTTTCGAATTAATGAATTCGTTTAGAGCTCTGGAGGAGTTCAATGTTTCGGACATTAACAAGTTCTTTGAGAATATTAAAACAATATTTCCGGTATTCTCCAAGGACTCAGTAATGTCTGAAACATTGAACTCCTTCGGCAGACCTCAATAGATCCGAGGGACAATTGGCCCGATGCACGATACACCCGAAGACGAGTGTCCCGAAGGTCAGTTGACCCGAAAATCGAACCTTCATGGTGCGTTTCCACACCCATAATCATATCGCTATCTTTGTTCATCTTTCAGCCGCAATAATATGTAAACACGGCATGAGGTTTCAATTGTCTGGTTAACGGCATTCACTACTTTCCCAAAAAGTTACTGGATTCCAAAATCGCCCCCCCCCCCCAGTTTTCTCAGAAACGAACAAATAAAATGAAAAATAAAGAGTAGCTGCACTTTCTTTGATATGCTAAGAAGATGCACCTGCTCATTAAAATCGATAATATTCAATAGGTTCGTTCGTTCTACTTGTCCTGAGTTGCTCCAACTTGTACCAAACCAATCAATTTGTTTCTATAATTGGAAATAGCGAATTCGGAACATTTGGAGCAAATTGGGGTAACTTGGGACCCCAGTAAACGAACTTGGCGATTAATCGTTGAGAAAACTGGGGGAGAGATCTAGTAACTTTGCCTCTGATGAATGCCCTTAACTGATCTTCGGGACGCTCGTCTTCGGGTCTATCATGCATCAGGCCAATTGTCTTTCGGGTTTATTGGAGTCTACCAACTCCTTCAGAGCTCTACGTGAATTCATCAGTTCGAAAAGAGTTCTTGGAGAATTCTATTTTTGTTCTTGAAAAAGAATTCTCCGTGTGTTATGTGGGAAACCATATATAATTCATTATATGCAAACTATATTGAATTTTTTGAAGAATTTATATGAATTTCGAACATTTTCCCACTCAGGACCAGCGTTGCCAGTATTCCCTAGAAAAATCGTCAGCATCTGATGATTGGTTATTTCTTGTACAGCTGGCCAATCATATTTTCAATTTGGAAAGAAATGACCAATGCCAAAGAATCTGACGATTTTTCTAGGGAATACTGGCAACGCTGTTCAGCACATCCATTCGTCTTCGCACGTCGACAAATTCGGGCACTTAAGCCCGACTGGCGTTAGCCCGACCGGATTATAACCCGAATGACAGTTGACCCGACTAGTTATAAGAATATAATCAAATAAAATGGAAAATCAATCGAAATCAAAGCTTATTCAACCTTTTACTGTAAAGATGTATACATAGATTAGAGGTTAATCACGCTTTGATTTCGATTAATTTTCCATTTTATTTGATTATATTTTTATAATTAGTCGGGTCAACTGTCACTCGGGTTAAATGCAGTCGGGCTCATTACCAGTTGGGCTTATTGCATACTACCGACGAATTGGTCATCCTACTCCAGATAACACAAAAGTTTTCAGAGTTCTATATGGATACATTGTATCCATCGTGAACTCTTAGAACTCTTGTGCTATCTGGGACTCCTATGCTCTTCTTTGCAGGAGGATGTAAATAAACAAAGAACGCAACCATCATACGCTACCGTCATCTACTGGTCATGAATAGAGTTGTCATTTACTACATTTACACTCAGCGTTGCCAGCCTCCTACCTTTTCAATTCCCATCATTGGACGTTCCATTCAACAGCTGTGTGTGATATGCAGATCCATGGGAAAACAGTAGGGGTCTTTTCACGCTGTTGACGGTTCACCTTCATCCCTCATCTCGAAACATGCAGAAACATGAACAAAAATAAATAGTTAACCTCAATTAAGCATAGTGGTTGCTTATTCATTCATATTTGTGGGTTTGAAAAAAAATTCATACATTCTTTTTTTCACAGTTTTTCTATCAAGCGTAGCTTTCAAGCAAGGTACTTAATTATCTGAAAGCATAAAATACAAACAACCAATCTTGCAGCAAAATGTCTGAAGACGAAGTCGAGAGTTTTGAGATTACTGACTATGATTTGGATAATGAATTCAACATCAATCGCCCAAGGCGTAAATTATCAAAGAAACAGCAAATGCTCGGTAAATATTACTTTTACTTTTTTATACTGTAACAATTACATCTTCTATACTTTGAGTACCTCCTCGATTCAGCTGATGCGAAAACTGTCATGTTCTTGAATCAATGTATTTTTTATAATTTTTGACGAGAAACACTCAATAGAAAAGGAAAATAATTTGATTCCTGTGAGTGCAACATTATAGATTCAGGTACATGAGAGATTATTAAGCAAATTTGTAGACAAATAAAGGAACAGGGCATTGTCGTTATTGTATGGGTGTTACTCCAAACAACTTTAGTAGATAAAACAAGATCTCACTATCAGGGTGCTCGCATGAAAATTTTATGTATTTGTGAAAAACATATGAGGCATTATGTGCTAAAGAAATAATAATCAAGATGATTTATATTCAAAATCATGTTTTTGTATGAAGAAAGGAGAGAATTAAATTCATTTCATTTCATTCATCTTTTATTTTAGGTATATGGGCAGATGATAGCGATGAAGATGAAATGCCTGCCAGACCTTCCTTCGCAACTTACAATAAAGGTCCAAAAAATTACACAGCGCCAGTCAGTTTTGTAGCAGGAGGTATTCAACAAGCTGGCCAACCTAAAGCTAAGGAAGAGAAAAATGAAGAAGATGATGAATCGCAAGATGGTTCTGAACACATTGCTAATACTTCAAGGTGATTGTTCATAACAGTAACATCGATATTGTCAATGATTTCATATCTTTCATTATAATATTAACAATTTTGATAATCATTCATAATAATTTGATGATTATATAATTCACAAATCTTATACATTTTGAAGTTTTGTACAAAAGAAAGACAAAATTATCCATTTTCGAATTTTCATTCAATTCAATGAATATTTCGTTATATCTTATAAAAATCAAACATTTGAACAGCTAGAATTGTCTTTTTCTTTTTTATATCGTAGAAACGTATAAAGTATATTTATATCTAATCCTACTATTCTGAAAGTGTCGGTAAAAAGATTTATAAAATACATATTCATTGTGTTTGATTTAGTTCTGAAGATGAACGTCCAAGCCATTCGAAACCTCGCAAATTCAATATGCATATGGAAGGTGATATAGCTGGACTACGTAAGAAAAAAACTCCATTGAATCCTCTCCTAATGAAAACTGGAGTTGGTGGTTGGGAAGTTCACACCAAAGGAATTGGAGCTAAACTTTTACTTCAGGTATTATTCACATCGAATTATAATGTTCAAATTATCAAATACTTTGAAGAAATCTCAATGTATCGAAGATATTTTGTAAAGAATTATTTTCATGCAACGTATTGAAATTCTTTATTCCAGATGGGTTTCGAACCTGGCAAAGGCTTGGGTAAACAACTGCAAGGTATAAGTGCCCCGGTAGAAGCTGCAGTGAGGAAAGGTAGAGGAGCGATCGGAGCTTACGGGCCTGAAAAAGGTCCTAAAATTGCGGAAAAGAAAAAAGACGAAGATATCGATGAAACAAAGGAAAAGGGCAAAGTTTCACAATGGAGAAAAGGAGAGAACAATGTCAGTAAGAAAAAAACCAAATACGTTTACAGAAGTATCGACCAAGTAATCGAGGATGGGAAATTGAAACCAAGTAGAAAAATTCCTATATCGAGTGAAATGAGTAGGGTCAAAGTTATAGACATGACTGGACCCGAACAAAGAATTCTTAGTGGATATCACGCGATAGCAGGTGGTCAGCAACGTCCAGATGACACTATCACCGTTTCTGAAAAGAAATTGACGTGTAATTTCTCTTTACCAGAATTACAGCATAATTTGAATTTGCTGGTGGATATGTGTGAACAAGACATTATACAAAATGATAGAAAAACAAGATATTTGAAAGACAGACTCATTGCTCTGGAAGCAGAGAAAAAGAACGTAGCAAAAATTGTAGATCAACACACAGATCTTGTCAATTCGTTAGAAACTGCCCTTGAAATTGTTCAAAAATTGATAGACGAGTCAAATGAATTGTCTTTACGAGAAACCGCTGAAGCATTTAAAACTCTGCAAGAAAAACATTATGAGGAATATAAAGTTTATGAGTTGGGTGATCTAGCTACTACTTTAGTGGGACCTAAAATAAAAACTTGTCTAACAAGTTGGAATCCTTTAATTCAACCTCAACTACCTATCAAACTATTTCAAGATTGGAAAACTATTTTAGAAACTGGTACAAATACTCTTCAACCGAAAACCATGCAACCGTACGATCAACTTGTTTGGAATGCTTGGATGCCGTCGATTCGCGGTGCTATACAACAGTGGGCATGTAGACAACCAGATCCTCTTATCGATTTATTAGAACAATGGATGCATATGCTTCCCAGTTGGATTTTAGAAAATATATTAGATTTGTTAATACTCCCTAAACTCACTCTTGAAGTCGAAGAATGGAATCCCCTCACAGACACCGTTCCTATTCACACGTGGATACATCCTTGGTTGCCATTGATGCGTAATCGTTTGGACGCTTTAATTTATCCGATAATTCGTCGGAAATTAGGTTCCGCTTTGGGAGGTTGGCATCCATCCGATAGATCCGCCAGGTTAATGTTACAACCTTGGTCGCAAGTTTTCTCCAAAGCTGATATGGAAGCATTCTTGGTAAAAAACATTTTACCAAAACTTCAAATATCTCTCTCGGAGTTCATTATAAATCCACATCAACAGCATTTAGATCAATGGAATTGGGTTTACGAATGGAAAGATCTTTTACCAATTCATATCATGTCAGGATTATTGGATAAATTCTTTTTCCCCAAATGGTTACAAGTGTTGGCCTTGTGGTTGAATCATTCACCAAATTACGATCAAGTGACGAAATGGTATATGGGATGGAAAGGGATGTTGAGTGATAAGTTGCTAGCGGAAGCTTCTATAAAAGAACAGTTCAAGAAAGCATTGGATATGATGAATAGAGCCGTCGCTGGACCTCAAAATCAACCCGGAGCCATGGAACAGGTGTCTTATTTAACAACCTTAGAAAGGACTCAACCAACTATATCACAGGTACCGCCAACTGCTCAACCAAGAATGGAAAGACTCGCAGAAGCAGTAAGAACAGCTTCGCAAATACCACAAGGGTTCAAAGATTTAGTACAAAAGAAATGCGAGGAGAGGGGTATTTTGTTTATGCCTATTCCTAACAGATACAGAGAGGCCAAACAAGTTTATAAAGTTGGCAACGTTCAAGCGTACATAGATGGAAATGTTTTGTTTGTTTGTCATAATGGTACAAATTGGATGCCAACTCATCTCAATGCTTTAATCGATATGGCTGAATTATGAGATATCTGTTTATTTTCTATGAAAATAAATCTTGTATATATTTAGGTAAACTTATGAATGCTCATAATTAATTTATTTTTTTAGCGTATGTTGTACATTTTTTAACATGCAAAATATGTTTGCTGTATATTTGACCAATCAAGTTGTAATAAGAGAAAAGTTAATCCTTAATAGACAAATTTGTCGTAATTTTCTCACTGGAAAGTCCTTCAAATTTTCCTGAATTTCTTCAAAACGTCCTGATTTCTGTTCTTGAGGTATTTGGATTTTTTGAAAATCATAAAAATCTTCAATTTTGTCAAATAGAGAATTTTTTGCGAATTACTTTATGGAACTTGAACTGCGATATTTTTGAATATTTAAAATGTATTCGTAAAACATATTTAGCTTCATATTATTATAAAAGAAGTTGAAATTCTGATTAACATGAACGAACACTGATAATTAACGCGATGGTAAAAATCTACGCTTCTTTCGAATAATAGCACAATTCAGGGCTTTACGAAAACTGACACCGGGGAAGGTTTCTTACTAAGACCAAGAGCACAGCTTGTGGAGTCCTTACATCGAAAGGAGCATATCATGCTAGTGTTTCCACAAGAACTCTACAATTCGTGGTAGGCTTTGTAAAAATCTTACAACCTGTGCTACTTCTCGTAAAGGAGCTTCGTCAAAAACGTCGAAATAATAATAAACTGTGAATATAGTGTCCGTAATTTCGTAAAAGAGTGAAATTTCACGCTGTTATTCGAGAATGTTTCAACCTAAATCAGTACAGGAAAATTCTCATGCAGAATGAACTTTTGCTATCCAAGTTCTTTTGTAAATCACACCTTGGTTTCTTCGTCGTTCAAGAGCGTGAACCATTACAATCTTGGATTTACACGTACATCCGTCTTATTGACTACTCCAGTTCTCGGACCAGTCAAAGTCCATCGTGTGTAGGCGCGCCTCTTCTGGTTGTCCTACCATTGCAAAGGTGCAACTACAAAACGCCTCGATATGGAAAGTTGCACGTGATTTCACGCGGTGTTCTGTACTTGTATACGCTGACACGTATCGCATGCGATATTCACCCATTGGACACCGATACTAACTACCATACCACATTTCTGGTCCCTGTCAAAAAATGTATACAGGTTTGCGATTGTGTGGGTATGCATGTAAGCGTGTATATATATATATATAGATATAAACATGCTCTTCTGTTTTTAGAGACTGATATGCGGAATTGTTCCTGTAAGAGGATGGACATCTTTCGCCTACACATCTGGCAGTTATCCGAGTATCATTCCAACCATATGCTGAAATCAAGAAAATTGTCATTAAATCAATTGCTTTGTAACTCCTCATTTGATTCTTATCAACTGGTGAATTCAAATTTGTTATTGGTTACATTGATTTGTGAATCATTCAATGTATATATGATGTATGTGATTAACGATTTCATTATCTGTTCCCACTCAGCACAAATATCGCAGTAATGTTGCTGTGACATTTGTGCTGGGTGGGTTTGCTCATGATAGGCACAAATGATTTTAGACAAAAGTGTATGACGTACCATTTTCGTGTCGACAAACGTGAATTGTCTACTAGAAATCAAAGTAGAAATCAGCCTAGTAAATGACAAGGGTCTGGTAAGATCTCGCGAGGCCTAGAAAATGACGAGAGCCACTTTTACTAGAGAACGTGAAATTCTAGTCTGAAGAATATAAATTGTTGCCATAATGTAACACAGCATGTCGTTGCAACGAGGTGGCGACGGAGGAATTTCATACTCCAACTTGTGGTGGTTGTATAACAGTCACTCTTTTGAAACCTCCACATTATTGTTACATAACAATCAAATATGTTATATCAATTCAATGTAACTGAAACATAACTTCGTGATGTAACAGCTGTGACAAAGTTTCATTACAATTATGTTATCTCAATGAAACTGTATCTGGTGGGTTGAATCATAACATGTTACGTTCCAAGAATTTGCAATGAGCTTTGTATTTCGACAGCAATCCAATATTTGGAATTCATACATATGAAATGTGGTAATAAATCAACACATCATTTATATCATACTACCCGCACAGAACGACCACCGATTCTTTATTTTGGGGTTCGGCGGATTGTACACAAAGAGCAAAATAGCTCTGCTAAAAATGCGAGGCAGAACCGAACAGGAGAGGTTTTGAAAGGTTTCTTTCGCAGGTTATCCAGGCAAAAACTGACAAACTTTCTACCCGATTTCGTCCAGATTCATCAAATTATAACACCTTGTCTAAACCAAACAGGAAAATTTTTTGACTTGGATATCACAGTCTGGGAATTCCAAATGTAATCGTCCCAAAAAATTGCTGTCAGTTTTTGACAGTGCCCGAAGAGAACATGAAGCTTCAGCGAACGTTCAGATTAGATCTGTATAGATCGGATCGACGGTTCATGAAAGCTAACTTTTAGATTCACAAACGTTTGTCAAAGGTACTACGAACGTTGAAATGTCCGCCTCAAAATACTGTCAGGAAACATAGATAGAACGTTCATTGAAGGTTCATCGAACGTTTGAGGAAGCTTCACAAAAATATCTATACTTAGATTAATTTATCATAATTGATGTTTATTAATTAATTTATTTTTCATATAAATTGATCAAAATTATTATAAGTATAGACATTTCTGTGACGCTTCGTCAAACCTTCGATGAACCTTCAGCGAACGTTCCATCTATGTTTCCTGAACGTATTTCGAGGCGGACATTTCAACGTCCGTAGAACCTTTGTCAAACGTTTGTGAATCTAAAAGTTAGCTCTCATGAACCTTCGATCCGATCTATACAGATTTAATCTGAACGTTCGCTGAAGCTTCATGTTCTCTTCGGGGCATTTACAGCAGGAAATAAGACCGAATGGTTGTCTTGTCAGATAACATTTTGAAGTTTCCCTTTAGGATTGCGTGTAATTTGCGTGCAGAAACTTCAAACTGGAAAAAACACAGCAGTGTCCCCCGGCGAAAAAACGGCGTGCACATAAAGTTCAAACAGCGTACCAATAACGTGATTCTGGCCAATATACGTTCAATGCACGCTTACTTCAATATAAGCGTGAGTACAGCGTGCATGAACGCTTTTCTTCACGCTCGATCCACGCTCAACTGCGCCAATTGACTCTCAATACACTCTCATGTGACGGTAATAACACTCCTATGCGACGCTCCAAATGCACGCTTTATTTTCACCAGGGTCACCCTGGTAAAAATCGAACGTGCTTGAAACACCGTCAAAGCGTGCAATAAAGTCACAGAAGCGTTTGTGAAAAGTTTCGACCGCCAAATGAGTCTAAGGCAAATTTGGTTGAGCGTGCTATCACATTTCATTGAACGTCCAACGCACCCTTCTTACTTAACACTCTTCTCCAACTCTTCAATAACTCTTTCCTGATGTTTACGATGTTTCGGTAGTGAAGGTTTTCAACACGCTTATAGGACTTCCCTTGTGTATATGTTTTGATCGATTGAGAATTATATGATTTTGAGGTTAGAATGTTTAGAGGGTATTCTTTACCTTTTATACCAGTCGTTGAGCTGAAAAATTGTATTCGTATTCAAGATACATTTACCAATATAATTACTAAACAACAATTGTTTTGAATTATCGACCTGTAATTTGATGATGTTTGATATGTGCAAGTTAATTAAATTCTTTTGCACATTTAATGATTACACATGGGATATTGAAATTGATTTGTAAACTTTCAGGACGAGAAATCATTTTAATTCAATGAGAAAGATTGAATTTAGAGCACATTTCCTCATGACACAGTTCATCAAGGAAATAAAGTTCCAATTTGTCAATCACCGATGTTAGCCGAGCGGTAAAGGACTTTCTCCCGAGTTCAAAAGTTCTTGGTTCGATTCCTCTTTGCAAATTCTTTTTTTTTACTTTCTTTGGGCTCACTTTCATGCACGCTTCACACCCGCCAAATGACTCCTCCGAAACGCTTCTGATACTTTGAATTGACCCTTCGATTACTCTTATAGGACTCTCTAATAACGTCTCTGTAACTCTTCCCAGAACGCTCCATTTTCACCAGGGCATCCATGGATGAGAATTCAGACAAAACTTGAATAAAATCCTTGCTAAAAATGCCAGGTAGATCCGGACAAAAAATAGTTGTCAGGCTTTGAACGATTTTTGTCCAAATTTCTGCCTGGTTTTGTCCGGAATCTCCAAATTGTAAATTCCTGTGAAAACCTGACACACAAAGAAAAATTTTACTGTGGAAAGTTCCATGATTTTCAGCAACTTCAAGATACTCTCGAATTCTAACTGGATGTAGGTTCAATTTTATGGAAGTTTAATGTCATGATAGTACATTCTTAAGTTATTGTTGTACGTTTGCCCGTGATGGTTTCTTTGTTTTCATAAAATTGAACATGTATTCAGTTAGATTTCAAAAGTATCCTAAACAGGCGCGGATTAAGCTTGCTGGGAGCCCTGGGGTGAGCAATAGGTGGGGCCCCTTTTGTCATTAACAAAAACAATTGAACCCAATAGTCATTATAATTATCATTTACCCACTGTTCAAAAGCAAACAGTTCAAAATATTTTGCTGATAGACACACAAAAGGCTTTCGTATTCCTAATCCAGTTCTTAATTTCAAGTATTACATATTATATTCAATATTTTTTAATAAATTATGCAAATTGCAAATGAGATGTTATCATTCAAGCCTAATCTCTTCGCCGATTTGTTTGGAAATCATACAAAGATTTCATGATGAAATCGTTACAGAAGCAGGGTATAAATTGAATTGTGATCGGTGATTAAAACAGGAGATATACACGTTTGCCAAAAATCACAGTTTTTGGTTACATCCTCTCCCACCTTCACTCAATTCCTATAAATGAATCAGATTGATATGGAATCACTATCACTTTGGTCCATAATGTGACCAAAATTCTACCTCAATCAGATAATTCAAGTGAAATATACCTGCGCAATAGCGGCGATACAAGAATCCCAAAATTTCCTTTCAAAGCTCAGTTTTTACCTTTTTTTTTGCTCTATTTCTATTTGAAATCTACATGATTTAAATCATTGACTTTTACATCTACTGTGTGCTATTTGGATGTAAGTTTCATTGTAATCGGATGATTGCCTATTCAGTTGCTCTGGATGAATTAACTTAAAATTGATATTGGACCATCGTTTATCTTTCCTACAATTGTGGTGAAAATTCCATAACGATTAGATAATTCAAACGAAAAATATGTGTCGTCTGGTGTACAAATTTTCATTCTGAATACAATACACTTTCAATACATCTGAAATGCATTTATTTTCCAAATGAGTCGAATAGATAAAGAAATTCAAGATATTCAAATTAAATAATATAACATTTAGATAAGATAAGACCCTCAGCACAAAATCTTAATTGAATTTATTAATTTCAAAAATCACAATGAAAAATAGGTAACATGAATTCAAAAAAGTATGTTGGGCATTTTCAATACCCATTTGGGATCCTTGTGTGCTGTGTGGATGAGAACAATTCACAAACGAAAATTTGAATCTGTTATGAAATTTTATTCGCTTAAAATTCTGAAACAAAAGCAAGTACAAAACCTGAGAATATTTTGAATGAGAATTCTTGTTTTCAAAATTGATTGAACTTATTTTTTATTCAATCACAAATAGGGGCCCCCCCCCAAAAGGCGGGGCCCCGTTGGCCTACGGGATAATCCGCCCTGATCCCAAACGTGCTGACGATGATGGAACTTTTACCAGTAAAATTTTTCTCAGTGCTGGAAAATTTTCGTCAATTTGTGAATAGATCACATTCTGATTTCCGAAATCGACGCATTAGAGAACTTTCTGTTAGCATTTAGAGAACATAAAATGCTTACTGGGTAGAAGCGTGGAGTGCTCCCATGCGTTTAAAGCTTGTTTTTTCTCTCGATGTGGGATAAATATTATGAGACGTGAACCGTTCCATTGCGCAAAATAAAGGTTTGGCCAGCTCCGAAATGACGAAAAAGCGGCCACAGAGTGAATAAACACATAAAAAGTTCTATTACTAAACGGATTTTTGTGAGGACAACCTAAATTTCAGGAAAATTCCAGAATTTCAGGACCGCTACTCAGTCTGTAAAAATGCACGGTGAGTAAACATTTCTTCGTTGCATCAGCCGATATTCTTCCTCACGTTTTCCCTATTTTCTTGGCTCTAATTTCTCCATCGACATTCCATCGATTTTCCGGATGCAGGAACGGCGGTCGTATTAGTGGGGGAACTCTAACGAAGATACGTTTGTCGCTTATCGCAAAATAATTTACGGGAAGTGAAAAATAAATTGATTCCCCTGTTTAAAATATCCGATTCAAACCTATCAAGTGATCTTGTTCAAATCTAATCGGTTCGAATAGGAAATTTCTACTCAATGAGATATAATCAGGAAATTCGGATCATGTACATTGGAATTGACCGATTATATCCCATTGGGTAGAAATTTCCTATTCGAACCGATTACAATTGAATGAGATGAAATAGGAAAATCCCCGGACAAAAATCTGATTCAAACTGTTTGACAAGTTAATAAGTTTGAATCGAATTTTTGAAACAGGGTCCCTACACCTCAGAAGTTATCTCCATCCAAGATTCGAACTGTGCTAAAAATTCCAATGAGTACAACTTTTGTTTTATCGTGCAACGTGAACGGGATAAAAAAAATCTATTCCAAGTCAGCAACCCGCAATTCACTCGAGCCCTTCAATCAAAAATAAAGAGGACCAATTCGCGAATACGACGACGCGGCAATGCGTAATGAGTAATGACATCTGGTCAGTGAAGGGCGGAGCCAACAGGTCCCACGCGGTCTCTTGAACGGGAATGCAACAACACGCGCACACACACCCACATATACATACCCCACAATCGCAGTTTCTTGAACGGCGATGCGTTTATACGCCAATACACAAACACACGCACGTGTATCCCTGCGTGGATCATCTTGTTCTTGCTCATTTAAACACTTACGAATTCTCTTTTCCTTTCTCTCTTCTTTCTGTATACTTATGCGAGTATAGGTAAATGACCTCTGTCCATATGCATCTGCCTTTCTTCAAAATAGACGTTCGAGTCTTTTATACACATGCATACACGAATAACATACCAATTTTTCGTTCACGAGGACGACGGTCAATAAATTATTATGCATACATATGTATAATCTAAGTTTTCCATCTCTCCCGCAATTCATTCATTTACCGATTCGAAACTGAATAAAGATCCTGCAGGTTGATCGGTGAAAATAGAAGTTTCGGAGAACAGAATCCTCCCACCGTTGTTCGTTGTTGAACATTTTTCAAGCTCGATACAATTTCATGTTCTCCTCATATAAATGGGAAAGGTAACGGAAACATATATGCATTGAATATCTGCTCATACTTATCGCTTTGTATTATTGCACCATATATGGAACTAACGTATTTTATGTGCATATGAACTGAAAACAACATTTGAATTCAGATAACGTCTGTGACATTTGAATCGTAATTGCACGTAAAATATTATATACGTAAATACGCGGGGAATGTTAAAAATCCTATTCCTATTACGGGAATATCATGTAAAAGGAGGAATAAGGTGCTTTTGCGTTAGGACGTTTCTGACATCTTTCGTACATGATGTAGAAATAAGGACGTTTCATAACGGTTCAATCCTTGCAAAAGATTACGTTATTATTGGCATCAAGATCCCATGAAATATTATATTTTAAAATATTCATGCAGGTATAATCATATTAATAAGAGAAAACTGTTATCTTATTTTAACTTCACTCAACACTGCACGGTATCAATTTACTATGAGGAAATTATATTTTGCGTTTAACATAATGACTAAATATATATATATATATATATGCATATACGTACATGTATGAAACTTGTCTCGAGACTGCATATAATATATGCTTCCGTTTTATGTTTCAGTATTCCATGAACAAATACGACAAATCCATGGCTTCGGTTCTTACCTTGTTTGGTGTCCCGGCGTGGGCGCATTTACTTCAGACAGAATTACAGTCTGCACTTACTCCATCTTACCTCAGTCATTTTATATATGTCCGTATATATTTGCGTATGTGTATTATTGCAAACATGGGCCATAAAGACCGTTTGGTCCATTCGGATCATCCGGTTTACGCAATTGGATGCATATTCTGCGACACATCTTCAAATATGACAAGTTCGACGCCGGAAATGTCAATGAGGGTATTTATTCGTTTGGTTATTCGTTGAATAGATAAGCAGGGGATGTTGAACAATAATCACAGAGGTGTGAAAATGATTAGAATAATTGTGATTTCCAAACCTGTTCCAACTTTCCTCTAAGAGAATGCAATCATTTATGGAGTAATGGTTTTATTTCTTCATATAAATACTTCTTAAGCCCTCCATTTTTGAAGGAAGGAATATTCCATGATTACTATATTACAATCTCATTTGTACAAAGTTATTTTTCATTATGAGCATCTTCATATGTCTTTCAATAACTAACAATGTGCAATATTTTGATATTAAGAAATCGTGTTTCATTTGTATAAAATTGATATACACGACAAGGAATGATAGTTGAGTTACGATGAAACCAATAAAAATCCCGGTCGGAATTTGCTGTTAACTATTCTAAATTCCCAGCGGGTATCTATCTATGTCACATACTGTTTAGTTTGAGATCGAGGTGTTGGGATCATTGGAGTGAAAAAAAGATTGCGAAGAAAAATTGTTATAATTTTTATCAACTAAGAAATGGAAGGATGAGAAACTATTATATCAACAATCAGACAAAATAGTACTTCCCCACAGATAAATGCATAATCTGCGGCAAAAGTTGGAGTTATTTTGGAAGTCTTGAAGTCTTATAAAGTCAAGAAAATGAGAAGAAATTTTTCAGAAGGATATTTTAATGAATTATTGTACGGCATTCATTCGAAATGGAGAAAATGTTGATCACGCGTTGAGCCGGCGAATGGTCACGTAGATACGTAACTATGAGTTCTCGAACTTTAAAGGTTGAATGTAGGTGTAAGTATTAAGTAAGATTCCATCAGACATTCATAGATATTTTATCGCTCGTACGCCTAGAAACACAGATGTAATTCATCTTATTCAAATAACAATATGAAGCTTTACATTCACTTTTAACATCAAAATTCTCAGCAAATGTAATTCGTGCGTGTGATGAAATATTCTGTCGTGGTATTTTCATTCGAGGTTACAAAAAATCGTTGATGACGGAATACGCGTTCCAACAGATTCCATGTAGACTAGGTTTATGTTTTCGTTGTGCATTTTAACACATGGGCTGAAAAGTCCATAAAGGCCTAACAAAGAAAACAATCAAAGAACGCAATCATTCCAGCGCCGATCTAACATTTCCATACCATCCACATATAATGCATACATAATCCATGTATGGAGAATATTTCATGTATGGCGGAATCTTTTTTATTGGAAGTACAAATTAATTCGGTCCGTTTTTTTACAGTTAAAGATGCGTTTATTTCAGAAGAACATGAATTATCGAATTAATCAAAGTATTGTCCATCGCTGGCTATCACTTTTTTCCATCTTTCGGGTAATTTTCGAATCCCGTTACGGAAAAACGTCTCGTCTTTCGAGGCGATCCAAGTTAGGAGCCAATTTTCGATTTCTTTGAACGAAGTGAACCGGTGGCCTGCCAAATCGTGCTGCATCCGTCGGAATAACCAGTAATCGGAAGGATCAATGTCCGGCGAGTACGGCGGATGCGGTAGAATATCCCACTTCAACGTTCCCAGATAATTTTCCACTACTTTTGCGACACGAGGCTGAGCGTTATCGTGTAAAAGAATAACTTTGTCATGTCTTTCCTTGTATTCCGGACGTTTTTCTCATAACGCACGACTCAAATGAATCAATTGTAGCCTATACCGATCACCCGTAATAGAATCACCAGGTTTCAGCAAATCATAGTATATAACACCCTTTTGGTCCCACCAGATACACAGCATGATCTTTGAACCATGAATATTCCTCTTTGGTGTCGATGCTGAAGTCGAGGGCAACGATTGACCTGGCATAGCATAGTATTTTCTTTTCTCGGGGTTATCGTAGAATATCCATTTCTCATCTCCTGTCACAATCCGATGTAAGAACTCCTTTCTTCGTTGTCTTTGAATGAGCTGCTCGCAAGAGAAAAATCGCCGTTCAATGTCTCTAGGCTTTAAGTCATAAGGCACCCAATTGCCTTGCTTTTGAATCATGCCCAAGGATCGTAATCGTACGGAAACTGCTTGTTGCGTAACTCCTAATGATTCCGCAAGCTCCTGTTGCGTTTGACTCGGATCTTCGTCGCGTAAAGCCTCCAATTCCTCGTTTTCGAATTCCTGTGGTTGTCCTGAGCGAGGCTTGTCTTCGACACTGAAATCGCCATTCTTAAAACGTCGAAACCATTCCCTACATGATTTATCAGTTGGAGCATTGTCACCATAAACTTCCACGAGCATTCGATGGGCTTCAGCTGCACTATTTTTCCAATTAAAACAGAAAACTAGCACCTCCCTCAAATGCTGCTTAGTTAAAACGAACTTTGACATACTTCACTGAGTAAAAACCGGGGTTCTAGAAGGAACTCGGAGTGATATCAACTGAATATTATCCACATTCATGAGAGCGAGAGTCATCTTTTCAAATCGGACCGAACTAATTTGTACTCCCAATATATGAAAAATTGCATTAATGGGAACTAGGGAACGTCTTACATTTCATGGTAGAAATCCAACATGGAAAGAAATTGTTAGCTATATCAGCTGAACATTTTAGTACAATTTAGCACTCACAGGACAGCCAATTCCCCGAGTGGAAAAGTCAAAAGAGTAGTGACTCCTCCTTTCCTCCTACATACGGCAGAAATTTCATGTTGTTGAAGTTTGAATCGTTTATTGGAACGAATTGGTAATGGAATGACGAAATACTCAGCTGTTAGAACCCAAAAATCTTGCAGCACATTCTCCAAACGATATTTCCAGTTCCAAGGAGTTAATTCAGCAACATAAACACTGATGATTTATCAGATTTTGTGAGTTTGAATTCTCGTTTCGTTTCTATAAACGATTCAAACTTCCTGATCTCCCGTATGTAGGGGGAAAGGAAAAATCATTTTTCGACTAGCGTGCGTAGTACTATTAGCTGGAATTTAACTGATCCCAATAAACACACACACGTTATTTCAACGTTGAAAAAACGTTAGACTGTTAAACGGACGTCAGTCGTTGATTTCATAACGTTGATTTCTAGTTGAAATTTGATAGGGAAATAGACGACCAGAAATTACGTTTTGATAACACGTAATTTGAGCTGATATTCAAAAATAACCATCAAACGACGTCCTCCAAAAACATGTTTTGAACGGGTTTGAATCACGCGTTTAGAATGTGTTTATAACACCTTGTGTTTGAACTTCAATTGAAGATATTCTGCTAAAAATATCGAACGAAACCGAACAATGGTTGAAATTTCAACAAAGAGCAACGTAGTAAATAGTGTGACGTACTTTCCGAATTCTGTCATACTCAGAAATCCTATTGTTCTCGATATTGAATGAAAAGTTTTCACAATAATTTGTTGGATTCAATTCACGTTTTAGAACCATCATTAGGACAAGTCAATATTTGACGTCTTTTAAACGATGTTTAAACCGTTGATATGACGTTATTTTATGGTTGAAAAACACGTGATCTGCCGCGACATTTTTACGTTGAATCAACGCAAGAATATTACTAATTCACAACGTGTGGTTATCGACTGTTTTTGACGTTTTTTAAACGTGCGTGTGTTCACTGGGATAAAGCTGAAAATTTTACTGCAGCAGCTAAAATATACAAGTATTGAAATGACTTTTTCCGTGATTAAAGTATGGGCCTTTTCACTACATACTTTCGCCAGAGGCGGATTGATGTAACTTTTGATAGAACTGTTTTTTGGAATATTTAAGTAGGTGATTCGCATATTTGAAAGTCACTTGATCAATTTTGCACCGAAAGAAAAAGCATGCTTTAGAAGCATGACACACTTCAATGCTTCTGACGCATTTGTTACGACGTATTTTTAACGCTCGGGACTCATGCAGTTAACGCACGAGACCATGATTTTTGGGTATGTGTCATATGCTTTCTAAGCATGGGTACCGAGCGTTGGAAGCACGTTATGACAAATGCATTAGAAACTTTAGTGCGTCATACTTCTGCAGTATGCTTTTTCTCTCGGTGTGGCTATCAAAAATAATATTTGAAATCAGTACACTCGACTCTCGGATCTTTCACACCCGAATCTTTTACTCAATCGGACCTTTTACTGCAATTCTCTCGAACCTTTTACTTTAGGTACAGCCCCTTCAACCCCCACGTTGCTGTTCGCTCGACCAATTATTTCAAACATAACCCCACCTCTTTTGGACAAATGTTTAAACAAAACACGAAACAAATTGAATTTGAATCATAGTCGAAACTGGTTAACTTACAGGGACCAAAATGTTTCTAAACCATTGAGTTTATGAATTATAGAGGTTTTTCAATAATTAAAAGATCTGACGGAGGTTTGAAACAGTAAAGTTACAAAGGTACAGCAAGGCTGTATTAATGTTGCAACAATATAAAACAAACCCATAATTTCCAATCACAGGAAACTTTATTGAACATGAATTGAATGAACATTATGAATTACGAGCATATTACCACATCAAGTTTATTTCTGATGTAATATATATATTTTATATCTCGTTATTTTTTAGGTTTATGAAAAATAATTACGGATGTAATACAACACTTTAGTTTTATGACAGCCTCTCGTATCACAGTTTTTTCTTCATGTTTGTATTTTATTTGAATAATAATAATTCCAGATAGTTCTACAAAAATATTTATTTAGTACTTTCAATTTTTTCAAGCAACCCAACGCTTTCTACAAAATTGTCTATCGCAGATAGGAAATTAAAGATTTCTTTTGGGGGATTTTCTTGACTTGAAAGCCAGGTAAATAATTTCCTACATAATTCCTAATTTCGGGAACCCTCATTGTTTTCATTATAAGATCTCACACGTATTAAATAACCTTATTCAATGACATTCCCTAAATTGAAGCTATCGCTTTCAACCCAAAAAAAATTCCGAATTCATTTGTTGAAAAAACATCTCATGGGAAGGGTTGGAAATAAGAGCCAATCATAACGCGTGGTGGGCGTAGTCTTTTTCAGTAAAAGACTCGAGTGACTCTGGTCCCAAAATTGTAAAAGGATCGAGAGTCGAGTGTACAATCAAATTTTCTCTCAATCCGTGGCTAGATTCACCGTCGCTAGTTTCAACTTCATAGCATTTTCGGTGTTGAAAGTAAATTTTCTGGTTTGAATCTTCATGGAAGTCGATGTTTTTTCCTTCCTCAGACAGCACTGACACATTCTTCGGATGTTCAGAAAACGTACTTGGTTACAAGAAGAACGTTCAAAAAATGTTCCAGGACGTTTTAAAAATGTTGCATAGACATTCCAGGGATGTACAAATGTCCGGTAATGTCTTATGTAGGTTTCCATGGAACGTTTATGAAACACGTTGAATGAGAATTTGTCAAAGATCAAACTTGTGCCAAATCTTTTAATATTCTCCATTTCGAGGAGATGCAAATGAACTGCGATGATGCCTGTATCGATAGATTCGATAAAACACATTTGCATCTCTTTAATACATTGCAGATAGTGAAATTTTGTGTCGCGTCAATTTTGAGGGTATGCGAATCTTAATATATTGACTTAATTCTTGATAACTTACATTCCGCCGATAGTTTTGAACTTCAGGAAAGGAATCTTTCCAAATATTCAATACAAAACATATTTTTATGGTTGTTTGGTACTTTTTTCCCTAGTAAGACTATAAATATACATTTGTATAGGTCAGAGATAAAATACTTGGTCTTCATATGACGCCTCGAAAACGTTCTGAAAACGTACCATAGCATGTGTAAACAATGTCCCCAAAACGTGCTCTCCAACACATTGAATGAATGTTCCTAAGACGTTTGGAAAATGTGCTTTTAGAAACCAACATCTGTGGGACTTTGAATACGTTTTCAAAACGTTTTGAGAACTTTCGGTGCTGTTCGGGTCATCATCAATGATGATGAAGAGCAGACTTCAATTCGAGGGGTAAATCAATTCGGAATCTGCGGGATAACGTTCAGCGTTAGACGACCGTTGTGCTGTGATTTCTTTTGTTATCGGTAACGCAGTAGTAACTAAACTCTGTCTTATGCGTCTCCCTTGTAAAAATGAATCATATATGCGGCATATATGACCACACATGGTACATATATGATTTCACAGATTCATATATGACCCCTATATAATTCATATATGGGCCATATATGATTTCAGAGATTCATATATGGACCATATACATTTCATATATAGCGTTATGTTCCCTATATATGGGTCATGTTTGGTCCTTATATGGATTGAACAATCGTATATGAATTTTATATGGTCATATATGCCACATATATGAATTACATATGATTTATATATGACCATATATGATTCGTACCAAATCCATATATCAATCAAATACAGTTTATATATGGGCCATATATGAATCGTTTTTATAAGGGCTGTTAGAATTGTTCTATTATCAGTTACTCTGCGTTAAGTAACAAAGCACAACTTTAAGACTATTCACAGAGTTTAGATTTTTAAAGATCTAGAGATGATTTATACGAAATTTACATCTAGTTTTTATAGATTTTAATAAAATTTTGATGAAAACTTGAAATGTATTTCATAGAAATATATCGACATTTGGGCGTATTGCTCATCTCTAGAAAGATCCTGATTTTGGAGTGGTTTATCTCTCGCTTTAATGAACAGGTAATTAACTGAAATTACTTTTGAATGCTGTTCCTGTAGATACCGCGGGTGCCACTGCACTCTCCGTAATCCTCAGAGGAGAGCTAAAATCGGGATGAAAAACCAGCTTTAATCCTTGAAATGCTTCAAACTACCCAGCAAATACGACTGCAGGTGTTCCAAAGGAACTGTAACGGCTCCACTGGCATCGCAGAGCCATTAGCGGTCCATTGAAACGCCAGTAATCGTTGTTTTTAGGGTGAAGATTGTAAACAGAGAAATTGAAGGAATTTTTGGTTCAATACACCTACACTCCGACCAAATCGAACTCCGGCCACGCTTATGGCTGTTCCTCATTTTTTTTTCAGACAGTATCATTTTAGTACACTCACGGAGAGGAAAGAAAGTTGCTGTGGTAGCAAAATCTAATTTGCTGGTTCTCCTTTCCTCGAGCAGCAAATTCTGCGCTGTGACAACAAACTGTTTGCGATCACAGCAATCTGCACTGAGAAATATCTGATTCAAAGTGATTGAAGTTGATGTGAATGAATATGAATTCTTGTCAAATTTAGATCTATCGAATCATAATCGGTATGAAGTTGACTCAAAGAAATATATGGCGTATCAAACAACTATGTGATAAATTGAATATTAGTAAATATTTCTTTGGCCGTATCCAAATATACGAATTATTTACTGTTAACAAATCTCATTTGAGTCAAAGAATCCTTTTTCTCAGTGTGGTTAACTGCACGGAGAAAACTGGTATAAAATAAATAAAAGCTTTTAAAAATATGGACGGACCAAACATTTGGTTACTAAAATCAATCGCCTTGTTATTCTAACTGAACGCAAGGAGAAAAATGCAGCTCGACAGGAAAGTAATCTTTTGATGCAAATTGAAGAAAAACTCTTGGATTTTAAGAAATATTCTCAGATTTTAAGAGATATTCTTCAATTTTCATCAAAAGATTACCCATGCAGGTATTGCCAAGATTGAAAAAAAATCCAAGCTTGTCCCAAGGTTGGCACATGTGTCAGAAACAAACCTCCGTGAAGAACAATTGGCCCAATATTGTTCCATGATTGTCCCATTGTTCCCAATGGATAGTCAGTCATGGTACATTTGTTAATATTTTTGAAATGTTCACCACATTCGGTACAAGCTTGGCACAAGTGTAAAAATCCAGCACTTGTTGAGAACAATTGTGCCAATATTGCCCACGTGAGTGGCACAATGTTTATAAATATTGACTGAATTTTGAATTTACAATGGCTGAAGACTTGGGGATAACCATCGGGCCAGGACTGGTCCGCTCTTCCTGCCATAATCATTCCTACACACTACACAGTAAAAAAAATTTCGCCATTGTGTAAAAAAGAAGTACGTGTTAAAATTCAAGTGTTGAATATTTAACACTTTCGTGTGTTCATTTAACACACTGATCAAATGCTGTTCGATCGATTCATTTTCAACACATTAAGATGTTATTCGAGTTCAAATTACCACTTTATAAGTGTCACTCTGGAATCAACACACGTTGAGTGTGAAGAAAAATGGTTAACATTCGCTTGTGTGTTGAATTTGACGAAAAATTTTTTACTGTGTAGTTTTACACACTAAGCTAGATTTGATTGATCTCAGTAAGGATAGAACTTCACTTCATGGTAATAGGATATTTTTAAATGTAATCATACACGGAGGTCAACTGATTTTGAAACACGTTCTTCGATAATTCATGCACGGTATTTTGAGGGAGAAAGTCATGAACTGAAATGTGAATCAATTACTTTTTTCATCCATATCTGCGATCAAAGAAGCATTGGTTGATGCTTGGTCAATGAATTGGGCTGGACCTGGCAAAACCATTAGCCCAAGCTAGGGATGGGCAATGTTACATTGATTATTGCAACATCGATGCTTTTTTTTATCAATAATCGATTTTTTTACTCGATGTTTTTGAAGACCGATACATCGATGTATCGATACTTTTACATCAAAAAATCGGAGAATTTATTGGATGTTCGACTCAACACACAAGCTACGTAAACATGAACCTAACGAATGAGAGACTGCGTAAAGTAATAAGAAAAATAAATATTGAGATAGATTCTGAACTAAGCGACAATCAGAACGAGGCGCCAGTCGATGAACATGTTTCGGGGTATAAATCTGCTGCTGATAAGTTTTGGGCGATTCATAAGAGTATTGTTGCAGTCCAAGCCGAACTAAAAGATCCTGATGAAGAAAACGTTGAGTTAAAACAATTTTCAAGCCAATCCGTGGTAGAAAGATCGACTGATCCGCTTCAATATTGGAATAAGATGAACAATGCATACCCCAAATTATACCCAATTCCGATCAAATATCTCTCAATCGTAGCAACTTCTGTACCAGCTGAACGCTTGTTTTCGAAAGCAAGAGTCGTGAAAAACCAATTGAGAAACAGATTGACAGGAAAAAGATGATCAAAACATTTATTCCTCGGTTCTTTAGATGAGAAAATGTGGAATTTAACATAAGATGGAACCTTTATTATTAAAAGTTACCAAACTTTACCAAAGTTGATGTGACTAGTCAATAAATTATTATCGTTACATACAGATAAATTAAAAAACTGATGTAAATTATTATGAAGATCAAAAATATAATACATGAATGTGAAGACATACATTTTTACTTTTGTTACATATATGTTATCGTTTCTTCTGCTACATATTATTCATTTACAGCTCATTTGAAAAAAAGACAAAAAACATCGATTTTTTTTTCGTCGATTAATCGATTTATTAAAATCGAAAGAAAAGAATAATCGATGTCTCAGCATCGATGTTTTTTTCCAACATCGCCCATCCCTAGCCTAAGCTTGTCCTGATCTTATCATCCCCAAGCCTGGGCCAAGTTTGGTAAATTGTTCAAGACAAGTCTCGGGGAGTCTTGTGCCAGAATTGGTCCATCATTGGGCCATTGATCCATACACACATGGGTACTTTCCTCTCGGGCTGCATTTTTCTCCGTGCGTATCGTTAGTTTAACTAAGCATATAATCATTTCGATCGAATCGTTTAGTTCTTATGATTGCGCAGTTTGGTCTATCCATATTTTACTATTCGCTTCGTAATTATCACTATTCCCTTTTCTCCCTGTACGACAGCGATTTTTATCCTGTGGCAGCAAAAAATATTTGCTCCTCCAGCGAATGTTGGTATTATACATAGAATAGCAAACAAATTTTGTTGAAGGAGTCAACATCTATTAGCGATCTCTTTGGTATCGCAGTAAAAAAGTTACTACCCCAGCAAAATCAGATTTCGCTGTTACAGCAATTTTTATTCTCCGTACTCATTTCATCAATTGAATGTAAAATTTCGAAACTGACACGTATGAAAATTAGCATACAAATTCTTCAAAAGTTCAATAGTTTCACATAATTTTTCAACAATTCATACACGGAGACAAAGATATAAGAATTTTTACTACTTTTCATGCTAAACTTGAAACAGGAAGGTTTGTCAAATGAATTTGTACATGAAAATACGGAAGATTATAAATGAATAGCCAAATTTTACTATACGCTTGATGAAATTTTACTACAGCCCAGGTGAAAATTGACGATTGGCACTAGGATGGCGCAACACTGACAAAGATTGGCCGAGCCTTGGCGGTTAGCAAGGTGCAAGCTTGAAATGATAACATCGTTACAGGCTTCATTGATGTATTCTGCCAATCACGGACCAACATTGGTACGATTATGGCAGTCAAATCAGCCATCATTGGCAACCCTTGAAAAAATTTGTCGCTCGATCTAAATCCAAGATTGGATCATGCTTGTACTCATTACGAACCAAGACTGATGGACGAATTTTTTTATGGTCTGCCAATGGTCAGATGTTTTATGCATTTAAAGGAGGTACCATCATTTATTACACATAAATGATGTTGACTGCTAAATTTGAGTCAATACTATAATAGTACTGAGTCAATATTCGGCCAAAATTGATTCAACGTTGCGACAATCCCGCGCCAACGTTGAGCCAATGTTGCGCCGATGTTCAACTCTATGTTGAACGATTGCAAAAATATAATAAAAATTCAGAGTCATATATTCCCGGCATCGATTGCTTCCCCTCCACACATGTTAAGAAGTACAGCCCGAACCTGAAATATTTTATACAACCAGGGCCAGAGAATCTCTGTATACATTGAAACGAAGAAACTTATTTGATTCATCCAATACAAGATGTGTTTATAAGTTGAATATAACTCAATGATTACTGGTTACCTTACAAATCAATTACATCAAGTATAATTCAAATTCTGATATCCACGAGTCCATGGGTCTGCACAGCTAAAATCTCTCCTTCGATGAAGGACCTATGATGAAGACAAAAATTTTCAAATCAGAAGGTTATATGATGCTTATATATCAACCGCATAGTTCGTTGAGCGCTTGCGAGAAACGAACCGAGCGTTGGAAACAATACCGAAGGGTGGCGCTTTGACATTGGACGCGGGAATTTTTGTATGGAGACGTATAATTGAGGATCGTGGCTAGCCTGAGCCAAGCTTTGACCAGGCTTGGCACTGCGTTGGGTACTCATTTCTTCTAAACGTTGTCAACGTTTGGATTAATATTCAGCCGTGCTATGAAATTGGTCGTATGAAGTTAATTTCTTTTGCCCAAACGAGATTGGGACAACGATGAACCATGATTGGCACAATCTTGAACCAATGATGGATTGATCATTGGAAATTATGATTCCCAACATTGGTGCAACATTATGCCACTTGTCAGTCAACGTTGGCTCGATATAGATTTCCAAGCCTTGGATGTCAGCATTGCGCCTATCTATTTTCCATCGTCAGTATTGGCGCAAGCAAGAAATTTTCACGTGGGAGGCTTCTTAAAGTTTGGCAATTCATTCATAATCTTCCATATTTTTATGTAAAAATTGATCTCAAAAACCTTCCTGTTTCAGGTTTAGCATGAAAAATAGTAACAATTTTTATATCTTTTTCTCCGTGTATGTGACTATCTTATTTGGAATTTGGAAAATTTCAATACTCGCTTCATTATCACGCATCACAAATCCATACGGATAGAATATCGGGTTGCCGAGAAATAAAAAACTCCTTTTCTCAGATGAATAAAATAAAGTTTTTAGAATCCAGTACAACTGGAGTAGACGTTCCCAACGCACGAGGATCATTTGTACCCCACATGAATTGTAATTTAAATACCTGAATCTTCTATAATGCTTTAGAATTATAGCATTATTATCTCGAATACACTTTTGAAAAAAAAGAAAATTGAGCAACATTTGCCATAAGAGTGATCGTAATGATTCCCGCTACAAACTCTTGAAGATGCGATGCTGTTCTTCCACAACTCGCGGAGACCAAGAAAGAGAGAATGAGAGTGAAAGAAGAGGAAGAGAAGAGAGAAAAGAAGGAGGGAGATCGAACGCATAAGCAGATGAGCGATGAGATGGAAACAACGACGACTCTCTCATCTCTCGTCTCGCGTGTATCTTCTTGGTCATGCTGGGTTTACCCCATCTCTCCTTCATCGTTCTCTACTTGCACAGCCGCCCGCGCACTGGACCAACCAACCGATCCACTATCACGAAAGGGGCCGAGCGAAACCGAAGATGAACGAATAGTACGCTCGAATCGCGCTCGCGCGACGCATCGGTTCGAACGCGCGCTTGAACGAACGACGAACCGTGTTTGCCTTCCCTTTGCGGCTTAACATCACTTTTATTCCATCCTCGTGGTACTCGGATTTCTGATTATTTTCATCCTTGTTATCGTCATCGTCAATGTAAACTTGTGTCCTGAGAACAACGAGTTGACTTATTGTGTTCTTTCGAATTCAAAAACCGCGCGTGCGCACGTTATTTTATGCACTCAATCACCCGGCAACATTTTAAATAGAATTATATGTAATTATCGAGAAAGAACAAACTTTTTTTTTTATAGCATTTTGCATGTATCGAACAAAACTCGATAGGAAGTGTCAAATTGGCGAAAGCCGAATGTAAATGATAATCCGTTCGATTTTTCATCAATTCGTCAAAAAGAACGTGACGGTACGAACTGTACAAAAAACAATCGATTGAAGCTCGACATCAATTAGTTTTAAGTTGCATTCATTTTGAAAAGTTTTTTTGGATATCAACAAGTGTTTGGCTTGTCACGTTCAACAGTGATTGTCAGTGTTCTATTGAATCGTGTTGAAAACGAACATGAGTTTTCAAATAAAGATATAATTCCAAGTTGAAGAATAGTTGGCTATATATTTGGAATTAGTGTGTTTACGTGATATCTATAGATATATTCATGTGTATGTGGTATGACGGTGAGGAACAACTCAATTGATTGGATAACAATCGACTGGTACTGATCTACTGATTTAACAACGTTTGCGCGACTAGCTTTGCTCGCGCATAAGCGTGTTGTGTTCAATGTGTGTGTTGTGTCATCGATGCGGTGTTTTCACACATCCGTGTAATGACATTATAATGGTTTATTGATAAAACCACATGAAATTTGAATGAAAAAAAAAACAACGAACAAATGCGAATGAAACGGTTAATTTGAAAATTTATGACATATAGCGAACGCTGTTTCAACAGAAGATTCTTCCACGGAAAGCATTTCATCAACTGACCATTAGTTATGGATTTCCATTTGATTGTGAGTACATTTAAAGATATCATCAATACTTCTTATTACGACCGATCAATTCGATGAAAATAACATTTCATTTTAAACAACTCCATAAATTATGCGCTTTCCCATACAGCAACAATTTTCCTTTGTCTAAAAGATTCCTTATGCAACAGTTCCCACTGTCTTCAGAATCCCAGATAACACACGAAGAATTCTTCTTCAAAACCAAGAATAGAAATCTTCGAGAACTTTTTTCGAAGTATAAATGAATTCGGAAAGAAGTCTGGAAGAGTTCAATGTTTGGGACATTAACGAGTGCTTAGAGAGTACTAAAACAATACTTTCAGCATTCTCAAAGAACTCGTTGAACCCCCCCCCCCCCCTTCAGAGCTCTTTATGAATTCATTAGTTCGAGAGGGGTTTTCGAAGAATTCCATTCTTGTTTTTGAAAAAGAATTCTTCGTGTGTTATTAGGGATGTCTTAGTTTGAGAAATCTAAAAGAGAGCTCAAGACATCTTTTCGATTTCTCAACCGAACAGATCTTAAAGACAGTGGAAACTATTGCATAAGAAATCTTTTAGATATCCAGTAGAAATCTTTTGGAGAAAGCAAAATTTTTGCTGTATGGGATGTGTCACTGAGAATACTTTATTCTCCAATGGAAATCTTATACAAGAAACTTATCATATCTCTGTTATAGAATAACTAATACCGTGGATAAAACTTAACCATCTCAGCTTTAACAGGCTCATCGGTTCACAAAAACCCGATATCGGAATTTCATCGTTAAATCATCACCCAATAAACATTTTTGGATCAGTCTTTTGGATCAATCTAAAAGATATCTAAAAGAGATCTAAAAGATGTCTTATGCAACAAATTTAGATATGTTTAAGACATCTTGCAGAAAGACATCTTTTAGAAATCTAAAACACATCTTGGAGGAAGACATCTAAAACATATCTAAATTTGTTGCATAAGACATCTTTTAGATCTCTGTTAGATATCTTTTAGAGTGTTCCGGAAGACTTCCATAGAAATGTTTATTGGGCAGTTGTGTCGATACTATCCGAAATCTATCGTGTGGTTTTATTATCGTACAAGTCCGATAAAAATACGATATCCGCGATAATTATCCAATGTAAACCCGATATAGATATCTATCGGGAAATCATCGGATTGCTGGTTCGGTTTTGTATATCAGATAATTATCTTAGACATCGTATTTCGATCGGACTTGTCTGAAAATGAAACAACACGATAGATTTCGGATAGTATTGATCCAACTGATGATTGAACGATGAATTATTTTGAGCTTTTGTTTATTTTTGTGTAATCACATACAGCACCGAAGATTTCATTAAGATTGCAGAAATCTAACATCTGAAACATTGAAATATTTCTATGCCATTGCTGTATGTCACACCGAGGTTTCAAAGTCCCTTCAGGAATATTACAATGTCCGCTAATCTTACATTTTAATTGATGTTTCAAGAATATTGATGGAATATTTCATTGTGGTGTTGCTCTCGTAATGTATCCGAGACATTGCAAATAGGTAACATTTCAATTGAAAGTTTTTTGACATATTTCTGTGAAAGTATACTGAAATGTATAATGAGGGTGGAAGATTGGAATGTCATTGAGACTTTATTGAAATCTGTGGTGCTGTATGGGATTTATCTGAAGACAAGCTGAAAATCTCTTCTCGAATCCTATTTACATTCATTTTAGTCAAAGAAAACGATAGAAAGCGATTCAAAGTATTCTCAGAAAAATTCCAAGTCATTTCAACTGATCAGATTGATTGAATAGCAAAACAACCGCTTTTTGTAGTTGATTTCAACCATTCTTTTCAATTAAAATAACAAATTTTTCGGTTATTCCAACTGAAATGATACAGTTGTTTTGATTTTTCTTAATTCAACTGATACAAATTTTTCTCAGTGTAGATTTCTGTACGATTTTTAATCCTTTCAACCGGTTTTTTCATAGTTTTCTTTTTCCACCCAGACGAAAATTCCCGGGTGGCCGGGATTCCCAAATTCGCATGCGGTCTTATGTTCCCGACCGAGACCCGCCAAGTCCTGCCTGGAACCCCTCAGGTTCCCGTCCGGCACCTGCCAGGTGGTGACCCGAGCGGGAACCTGACTGGTCCCGAAGGGAAACTTGAGGACTTCCAGGCAGGACCTGGCTGGTCCCGGGCAGGACCTGGTGAGTCCCGGTCGGGAACATGAGACCACATGCGAATTTGGGAATTTTTGTCTGGGTAAGGCGCTGTTTCCAAACTTTGGTTCATGCAATTTCTTGAAAATTCTACAGCAGGAATTATTCTTGAAGTGTTACTGGATCAGAACTCTATCGAAAATCAGAGGGCTAAAGAGTTTTAGTGTTCGGATGATTTATTTCAACCCAGAGCATTTCACAATGTCTCATAGAACTTCAAAACCTGAAAAGATTTACGAAATTTCTTTGCGTCCAAGTGTGTATACACAATAGTCCGACATCAGACCAGAAAGAATGCTGCATATGATCCTCTTTAGAAGGCTTTTTAGTATCCTGCAAATGGTTGTCAGGGTATAAATCATTGAGAAACGCACAAATGTGAGCGCACTTAGCACCTGTTTGAATATCAATTTGCAACCTAAGAGAACGCCGTTAAATCACGAAGTTTATTCAATGTAATGCTTTAATGTGTTCAATTCACAAAACGTAGCAAGCTCCATTCATTGAACGAACATGCAAAGACTTTTTATAATTAATGATCCTTCCAACTTTTGATACTGAATATGACATTATTTAGTAAGAATGCATCAGTCTTACTGTGGGATTTACTTCATCGATAACAAAGTTGTCCTGAAGAATTTGAATAAATCGATTAAATACTAGGTAATAACAGAATGAGTTGAAAAATTGCATTAAAAAATCATCACATTACAAATCTCACACCAAGAGATCATTCTAAATATTCTCATTTTCAGCGCAATTACAACGGATTTCCATCGAAGTCACACTCATTTCCTACTAAGAAGTTACCACACGATATTGTTTTCAAAAATTCACAAATAAATGATAAGAGAAAAACAATCTACTAAATATGCACAATTATTATTATGATGCATGGTAGTAGTGAACAAAATCGATTCTTTCATATGGAAAAAGTATTTAATTTATATAGATTTGTATAAAATATCGATAAACATTTGATATAATCTAAATACAAAAAAATCGACATTACTACATGGTAGTGGTCAGCGATATTTTTTAAAATATATCAACCGAAACTTCATACAAATCGTATAAAAAATATCGATATTGTGAAATATCACCGATCGCCAGTGCACATGCACCCTGTAGGATATGTAGGGAGTTTTCCTTCTCACGGGGGAATTGTTTTTCCATCAAAAGTGAGGGATTTTTTCACCACTTTGAGGAATTATTTTATTCTTTAGGTGTTGAATCCTCTACAAATGGAAGAAAAGTCTACCAAATTATGGTGGAAAATTCCACAATCATTTTTTACAGTGCGCTGAAGAACCTCTTCAGTTGTAGTAATCAAAAACGACAACAAGTAAAAAATTCAAGTCGTCTGAACTGAAATATTATTTGTTGCAACAAAAATTGTTAGTTGAAGGGAATTTAACTATACTAATATTTGGTCAAGGCAACTAAGCATTTTGTTTAATGTCAACACACGGAGAAAAATGCAGCTCGAAAGGATAGTAATCTTTAATTGAAAATTGGGGAATATTTTTTAAAATCTGAGAACTTCTCTTAAGTTCGTGATAAACATAAAATGGTTCAGATTTCTCTTGAATATTGCTCGAAAAATAATGAAAAATTATCAATACTTAACAAATCATAAAAACAAATATAAAGTTCCCAAAAGTCGCGAATGAAATTTTACAAAATGAATAAGAAAATTCTGTAATTTGAAAATAAGATTCCAAAATTTTGTTATTTACTTTGTAAAATTTCATGCGCGACTTTTGAAAACTTCATATTGGTTTTTATGATTTGTTAAGTATTGATAATTTTTCATTATTTTTCGAGCAATATTCAAGAGGAATCTGAACCGTTTCATGTTTATTATGAACTCAAGAAATATTCTCCAATTTTCAATTAAAGATGACTATCCTTTCGAGCTGCATTTTTCTCCGTGCAGTTTAATTGAGCTCGAATGAGCTTATTCTCACTAAATTAATCCACGTCCAATCTTAGCCAGGTGTTTATGCCTTATTTTGGTTAACCTTGTCAAGTCTCTATAAAATATCGGATGAACCTGATGAGAAATTCTAGTCGGGTAGTAATGATGCATGTGTTATATGAGCACTTTGAATAATTCACTTTTATGTGTCTGGGCAGCGCTTGCTTCGCTTGCGTTTCATGATAAACAGCGCTGCGATTTACGAGAAGTTACAGTGCATAAAGAAGGCTAGGACAACTAATGCATGTGAATTTTCATAAATATTGCGTATTTCATGACGACCTAAATCTAAACACACATTTATAATATAATTAATTTCCTTTGTATATACATATATATATATTTCACACTAGGAATTTTTTAGTACATTGGATATATGAAATTTATGATGCAAAAAAGTGATTATTCCAATCTCACGTGGAATATATTAGTCAACATGAAAATCAAATAAAAAAAAGCAAAGGAGAATAAAGTGTTCAATTTCTCAAAAATGTTTCATAAACTTTGTAGAGTTATGAGTGGCAATATTCGATAATGTCGACATTTTTTATCAAAATTTTGTCGAGTTTATATGGAATTTCATAAAAAATATCGATACCGTTAAACATCGGTTATTCTCATTTTTATTGAAAACGATTCGCAAGGGTTATGATTTGATCTGAATCCATTCGGTATCATCCACGTTTCCAACAAGGTCCACATTCTATGTAATTCGTCCAGTTTCGTGAAGAATTCAAATAAGGTTCTGGTGCAGACATGTTCAGATTGTCCTGCTTTCTCGTGCGGCATTGTTGCAGATGTAGTGCGGGCACGATGAGTATAAACTGGCTTGCACTACGCCTACACAGAGAAAAGCATTCTTCGAATCCAAGAAATTGTTGTTCGAATGTGTCCAAATAAATATTTCTTCAACTAAAATGAATATTCTTTCGATACAAAGGAATTTGTTATTCGATGGATGGACCAAATAATAAAATCTTTCACATGAACAGAATATTTATTTCTGTCAAAGAAATACCTATTTCTTCACACTTTTTTCTGTGTACAACAGTGCATACGTCTGTTCAGAGAACTAAAATGAAAATTTCAGCTCGGGAGAACACTTTTGCGTTGCTTCTGGTTGGAGAATCCGATTGGATCTGATAAATTACGATAAATAATTCTCCTTCTCGATTAAATCAGTATTTTATCATATCTATTCTTTACAAATTAGTATAAAATATTGATAAAAAGTCGATATCAGCTCTGTAAAAAATAACCGATTCTGTTGAAAAATTCCTATCACTATCACACAGCACGAAGATTTAGGATGATTTCATATTGTACACCTGTTGTGGAACTCTGGGAATTCTTGATGAATATATCAGGCAATGTTGTGCAATCTGTGCAGTGATGTAGTGATGCATGATTTATCACGATATCGATATTTTTGATGGAAACTTTGTTGAGTTTATATTGAATTTCAAAAAAACTTTGATAAAAACTGTATACAAATTGTATCACGACGGTAATAAATATAAAAATGTTCTTGGTGATCAAAAATCTGTACATTCACGTTTCCTATTAATATTGATTAGAAAGTTTTCAATAAGATAGAGTATATTTTTAATGATGAAATAATCAGCAGAAAAACGTTATCGAGAATCATGGGTGGAGTAACAAAAGCATTCACTCTCATTCGATTAGGACTGAAACTGTAATCTGGTTCAATGTGATTTTATATAAAATTTGTATCAAGTTTCTATGAAGTTGTATAGAATATACAAAACCGCATTGAGTCACATTATAGCCCCAGCCTTACATCCGATGAATGTTTTCGATAATAGGATTCGATTGGAGGATCCTCTGCAGCATAAAACGATTAATATCCACCCCAGGACGAGAATTCAAATGATCAAATTCTCTTAGAAAACTACTACGTTAAAAACTCATATGTGAATTCAATTAAACGCTGATCTGGTGGAATTTATAATCCATCGATTAATTGTCTTCATCTTTGTGTGTTAATGGATGAACTTCAATAGAAATTCATAAGTGGCATATTTCAAATGTCCGACAGAATCCGACGAAAGATTGTTGTCTGGTGTTAAACGGTTCTTATCCTATAAAAACCGGTCAAACATTGATCAAATTTCTACTCGATTCAGTCCGGCATTTCTTAATTTTGAAATTGACGATTTAAAATTTGTTGAAATTGTCGTACACCGTATAAAATTGCTCTTTAAATTTCATATAAATTTATGGGAAGCAATTAACATATGAATTTTTAATTGATTTTCAAAACTTTTCTGACTTTTCATATGAAATTTTATGATATCTCATGCAGAAGTATGATTTTTAATGCATTTTAATTACAAGCTCCAGAATGTATGAAATTTCAGACTATTTTTTACAGTGTAGTAGGTGTTTCCAGTTGGTAATATTCATTCGAAAACTGATAAAAGTTTTCCTGTAAGGTTTCAACCGGACCCATTTTTGAGTCTTCCAATTTGAACATTCCAGACAAAACCGAGTAGAAAGTTGGTCAGGTTTTGATCGATTCCTCCGGGATGAAAACCGCTCGAAACCAGCCAACAATTTTTCATGGAATTTTGTCGGACATCTCAAGTAGGATATAATTCTATCGATGAATGGGGAATCCAATTTGGATATGATATGGAATCTCCATGTGGAGCCAATTTCCGAAATTTTATACAATTGTACATTATTTGTGTACAAATTTTATAATAGAAATCATATTACGCAGTTCGCTGGCCATTAGAGCCAGGGATACGCCCGGTCTGTCTCGATAGTGCCCAGGTAAGAGGAAAAGGAGGGCCTAGAATGATTTCCACCACCATCTTACAGTAAATTTCCGAATAAGATCAGAAAATTCATAACGCATGCATATGTGTTAATTACTTCACATAGATTTCTATGGAAAACTTCACGTACATTTATGTGAAGTGATCAACAAAATTTCCATGAATTTATGTGAAGTAATTAACATATACAATTTATGGGAAATTTTACACATAAATACAAGGAATTTTCTGTACTTTCCTGGAAATTTACTATCCCGGATAGAAAAGCATTCTCTGAATATCGTGTATCATAATGTGCCGTAAACATTATGGTGCCATCAACTCGTTTCGCCACCAATAACAATGCTTTATGCGGAAACACCTTGGCACCATGATGCGAACATTTCTTGGCGTGCATCTCACCATCATAATGGCATTATTGAGACATTTTTATATCTGGGTATCAGATTGTCCTCAAAATTCTATAAAATTCAATATTGTGACATAAAATCAAAATAAATTTTTTATAAATTCAAATTAATTCTCCATAAGATTGATAGAAAAATTCTGATTCTTTCCCACAGTGCAGTTAAGATTTCTCAATTTACTTCATTGAATTTTATTGAATTTGAATCGTTTCTGTATCGATATCAATCAGATTCTATTGGATTTTTGAACCAGGGCCGATACAAAATGTGTTTCTTCAATAGAAAGTATATGAAACATACATGTAAAGTATATTTCCACTATAAATATACATATGTACACGTATCGTACATTTTCCATGTATGATTTCTGCTTGGGTAATTTACCGAGAAGAACTGAAACGTTGTGTCACGTTTACTTTCACAAGATGTAACACGTGGTTGTGATGAAGAAGAGTGCTCTAAACAAGTATTACGAGCATTTAGCAATTATTTTCTTTCAATCGAAAATACCAAACTCCTAAACGAAAGTTTGCGTTATTTGCAGAAAATGTTTTAATCTCTGTGAGAAAACGGTCGGACAGAATGATATTAGTTTGCGTGAACGGTTCAAATAGGTTTTCCATTTTCTCCATCTTTCGTTATTGAAAATGCAATATGTATCTGAAGGAAGATCATAAAATGCAAAATACAAATCATTTTGATTTTGAGAGAGTGTTTTTATGGAGGAAAGTATGCGTGGAGGAAGGTGGACTGTTGATATCACTATATCTTCGGTTATCAGATGGACATTCAGAAAATTCTTGTCGAGTTGATCAAGTTTTCGATGAATTCAATGAGGATGAATTCCGGTTTAAGGGACAGATATTCTTCGTTTCCATCCGTAGGAAAAATTTGGCAGGAAATTCCATGTCAGAAGTATGGGCCTGGTAAGGCTACAACACGGAGAAAAATAATATAGTAAAATAGTACTATTTTGTCAAATGCCGTCACAATTTCCTGGCGGTCTCAGAGGCTTCCTTACCGACTGTAGTAAAAATTATTGCAGTTGTAACATTTTATTCCATATTTGAGGAGTACTTCTCAAGATATGAGATCTAATAGTATTAATTCACTAGAGAATCTTGTGATTTTTATTGTATTATTTTTCTCCGTGAATAGGGAAATCATAATTGCGGAAAACTTTCAATCATCCCCTTAGGTCCTGATACAGTATCCCAAGTAGAAATGCTCTAGTAATTGACGAGTTTTGTAACGCTTGATTAGCCAGATACTATAGACACTTGCAAGTACCCCGCCAGAACCCTACGAGGCACTTGCAAGCGTCTAGTTTTTGGCTAGTTGAGCGTTACAAAACTCGTCAATTACTGGAGCATTTCTACTAGGAATCCTTTTGAGGGGACTAGAGCATGGGAAAGTGGAGAATGGGAAAAGTCAAATTTTACGCGAATTTTTCTCAAAAGGTACGTCATTAATACAAATTTCAATTCAATAATAATGAATAACGTACTTGGGATCGCACATTGCCACGCACTTTGAATTTCCTAATGATTTCTAAAAGCTAAAAAATCAAATTGTAAAATTTCCATCTCTAAACCTCGAAAAAATTATGTTGCTGAAGTTTGAATCGTTTATTGACACGAAAAAGTACTCGAATAACACAATATTCAGCTGTTAGAGACCAAAAATCTTGCAGTACATTCTTCAAACGACGTTTTCAACTCCAACGAGTTAATTCGAAGTGAAAAATAACGAAAGTTCATCAGATTTTGTGAGTTTGAAATTTCGGTTCGTTTCTATAAACGATTCAAACTTCAAGGACATAAAAAATTCACAATTTTATTTTTTAGCTCTCAAAAATCATTAGGAAATTCAAAGTGCGTGGCAGTGCGTGGTACCAAGTGCGTTATTCATTATTATTCAATTTAAACTTGTATTAATGACGTAACTTTTAAGAAAAATTCGCGCAAAATTTTACTCCTCAATGCTTGGGTCCCCTTAAAATCTTACAAAAATTTCTCGCAAAATTTTCCACAACCTCATTACACGGAGAAAAATGTATGGGAAATGTGTAGCAGGGTTTACCATAATAATGGTAGTTTTGGGACACATGAGCATTTACGTGCACTCCTCCTTTAATTATGGTAATCCCTCATTTTAGTGAAAATAACTTTGCATCTGACACATATTACTATAAGCTTAAAAAAAATTACTACGAATCAAAGGAGCAATGTTCATAAATGCCCATGTGTCCCAAAACTGCTATTATTATGGGGATCTCTGCTACAAATGTTTCCCCGTGTAGGATTGCTTTGATTTATCCGTATCTGGATCGTTTGATAACTGCCAAGATATCCTGATCAGAATCTGATGAGAATTCGTCCTTCGTGATATATCTTGACTAATCACGCAGAAAGATGCCTAAACTGTCAAAAGAAAGTCTCAAATTCAGCTAATTTTATGACTGAATCTATGATGCCAACAAATTAAGCCGAAAAAACAATCGTTGACATAATTTAAAAAGCATTGTCTGAAATTCAGATGCGAACAGATTAAGACTTTTTTTTTTACAGTATAGTTGGAATCATTCACAGTGAGCCTCAGTACTGCCTAGAATAACAAAATTCCCTTATTTGCACCAGAGTAGGAGCTAGAGTATTTTCTACCAGGGATTCTATTCCTTCCCAGCGATGTGTTTGACTTACCTTGAGTTTAGTACAGCAAAAATAATTTACCAACACTCAATAGTGTTGACGTCGTTTTAGATAAACCTTAGACAAATTCGTAGACTCCTAGATTTCCCAACAAACACGGAGCATCAACGGCTCTTCACTGTGGCGCCATCAGCCATCTATTGAAACGTCAGTAATCATCGTTTGTAGAGTTAGGACCCGATTGGAAACTGTTTGTTTTTCTTCATCAGGATCTTATTCTTCTGCTCCATTACATTTTTGTCTTGTCGGATACTCAAATCAAGCCCTGAACCGGAATCAGGCATACCTGGAAATGTCCACGTTAAAATTTCTACTAGGATCCGTTGACTTACCACCGTTGATATACCAGTTGATTTTTTTTCCATTTGAAAACATACTGCAAATATCCAAAAAGAATTGATATTCAGCTAAATCTGTCTGGAATACAAAATATTCGCTTCCACAGATGCTTAAAAATTAATTCATCCAATAACTAGCGTATTGGCTATACAACTTTTTATGAGTTAAATTCATTCATGGCCCTCTAAAACATCAACAGTTGCGTTTGTTGGGTTCTTTGAACATCAGATCCTTATCAGGATTGCTATACACGTGTACATATGTATGCATACAGCGGCTCAATCTTTCACTTCTCATACCGTATTTTACCAAAACAGTTTTCAAGACAGTAAAGAAAATCAAGTCAAACAGGTAACTCCTTATCTTAGGTAGTCATTAGAACTTAATTAAATCCACTATTTGATTAACGTTTTCCACAAGACTGTACCGGTTGCAGTCTTTTCTTTGCTCATCACCAGACATATAATGAGAAATGTAAATGTGAGAAGTGAGATCAGTGCAGACGGATAGAAAGCGTCATAATCATTTCCGTGTGTCTGTAAATCCATCGAGTCAGGAATAATAAACACACCAGAAGTGGAATTGAGTGGACATCTTACTTAATTCATTTGGTTCGTTCTAATTATTCTCGTGTGAATATACAACGAAACAACCTATTAATATTACTCTCATAATTGATGATGATTGTACTCAAACGAACATTCATATACTATATTGAAGAAAATTTTCACTAATGTTGATAATTGGACCAAAGAATTTTCAAGTTTCATTCATTCGATTCGTTTATAAACTTGGCCCAGGCTTGGGAATGATAAGATCAGGGCAAGCTTGGGTCAATGGTTTCTTCAAGCCTGGTCCAAATGATTCGCCAAGCATCAACCAATGCTCCTTTCATCACAGATAACGTTGAAAAGAATGATTTGATCCATATTCCAGTTTGACTTTCTCCCTCAGAAAACTGTACATGAATCATATTGAAACGAAGGATTACCTTGGTAAAAATGATTATAGCGATTGTCTAGGAATGTTCAAGGCGCTTGCAGTGAGGCTAGTCATAACTATAAGATGGCTAGAATCATTTTTGCTAGGGTAAATGTGTTAGGATTGGGACAAGCTTGGGTTTTTTTCAGTCTTGTCAATATCTGCATGGCAAGGCATAAAATTTCTTGAAATTCTGTAAAGAGTTCTTCAAAATCAGTTGATCTCTGTGTATAATCACGTTTAAAAGTAGCCTATTGCCATAGGTTTATTCTCATTTAGATCAACTATATCCATTTGAGTGTGTTAAACTAGAGTGTGGGGCTGATCGTGGGGAGAAGATTGGGAAGATTGTTATTCATACGTTTTTAGCCATTGTGAACTCGAAATTCGGTCATTAATTAAAAACATCACTGTAAAAAGTGTGGGTTAAATTGTTCTTTGTACTTGCTTTACACTAAAAATAGGCTTCTTTTGGCTACTACTTAAATTTAGTGATGATAAAATCTGAATTCAAAACTTTCTTCTTACAGTGATTGTGGCTTAATCGTTCTTAACGAACGCTTGTTTTTCACACTTGTGCCAAGCTTGTACCAAGTGCCATGATCATTCCAAAGATATGAACAAATGTACCATGACTGACTATTCATTAGAACACGGAAAAGAAGAAATAGTTGCAGCAACTACTTGAATAGTCGATTTGCGACTATCTACTAAAGTAGTTACTGCAGCTACTTAGTACACACAGAAAACAGATGTGTTGAAAAATCCCATAATTTATTGAGGATCAGCGCCAGTCTGTGATAGATAGAGTTTTGACTTGAATTTACTTTGAAAAACTTCCATGGTTAGATGTATTTCTACAAGAAATTATGGTACTTTCGAAGCTATATATTCAGGTGAATAATTTCATTCATCATGGAACTTTTAAAGATATATTTTTCTACGTGTAGTCAGGAAAAGTAACTCGATAGTTGCGTCAATTAACGTAAATACCTGGGGTATTTTGAATTGGTTGAGACAGCTAACGTGTGAATTTTCCTGACAACTAAGTAGCTGCAGCAACTACTTAAATAGATGATCGAAAAACGACTATTCAAGTATTTGTTGCAACTATTTTTTTTTTCCGTGAAACAGCGGGAAAATCATGGAACAGTATTGGTTCAATTATTCTTCACGATCCTGGGACAAGCTTGAGTTTTTTTAGTCTTGTCAACACTTACATGGGTATCTGAATTAATGAAATAATCTCAAAACAGAAAACTTGATTGGTGAAATAGGTACCAATTTGAAAAAGAAAAGTTAAATTTGTCGTATACAAACAAACGTTAATTCGCGTTACGATCCGTGCTATCCTCATTAAAAAGGTCCCATAGAAAACGATAAATTTCTTCCCGTATCATTTCAAAAAGAGTAAGGTTTCTGAATTTTGAGTTTTCGTTTTCGGTTATGGTAATCGAAACGATGAAACGTATCGTGTTCTGTGCTCATAATATAAGATTTTATCTTAAACATCCTATGTGGAGGTTGTAACAGTTCTTCTGAGAAAAGTGCATTATTTTTCAAATATCTGTAACATTTTCTATAGGTTATCTGGTATATTCCACATAGGTTATCTCATTATTCTGTGGGTATATCTCACGATAAATTTTCATATAGCCTGTGATAAATTCCATAGGACACGATATGTTTTATCGTTCAATTACGGTAGGAAGACGAAAATTCACGATTAAGAAACCTCATTTGAAATTATAGGGGAAAATCTATCGATTTTTATGCGGGATTGACGTAGAATTTGATACTTTGACGTGGGCAACGTGAGATTGTAGTGGACTAATAGGAATTTAGCACAATTATGCAAATGCTCTAGGGATTCACGAGGGTTGTAACGCTTGACTTGTGAAAAATTAGATACCTGTAAATCTTTCATCTGGAACTTACAGGGTACACTTCAAAGAATTTTCACTGGAAAATTTCATAATTTCACCGAAAGTAATTCCGATTTTATAGTATACAATTCGTAAAATTTCAGCAAAACGTCCTGGAAAATGAATTTACTGAAATTTTCCAATACCAAGAAACAGTCAATCTTCAGTTTGTTACACTCTAAAAAATAATTTCTCAATTTTCATTAAAAAATGGTGACTAAGAAGTCAGCAAGATATTTGAGAGATAATTCACACTGTCAAAAAGTCGGTAAATTTACTGAGAAATTCTATGGTAATTCAAGCAGCAATCAACCAGAAAAATTCCAGACAATGTGGTTAATATACCAATTTACTGGTAATTTTAACGCAGAAAGTATCCAGGTTATATAGATTTAGATGAAAATTCGATATATTTTCTAGAAGAAGAATCGACATTGTTAATTTTGAATAGGATACTTTAAATTCAGCGTCCCTTGGATCATGGCATGGATTGTTTCCACGGCCCGTTGATGGTCCAACAGTGTTGATAAAGATTCCTTTATCGGGGCTTCAAAACGCCTGCAGAAGTATTTTTGGTACACGCAGAGAAAAATTCTTGCTGAAAAAGCGATTTCGAAAAATCTGCTTTGCTAAATTAGCAAAACGGTTGCTGTTACAGGAAAAATTCTGCTATTTTAGCAAGATATTTGCTAATTCAGCAAAATTTCCTAGTTGTCTGTATATCTACAATCTCGGATTGCTGAATGGCAAGCGCTTGTTAAAAGAGCAAGATTTTTGCTGTGACAGCAAATTATTTGCTAATTCAGCAACAAGTTTTGCCATATCAGCAAAGCAAATCTTCGAGGTTTGCTGTTTCAGCGACTTTTTTTCTTTGAGTGTACATTCAGTGCTATGTTCAAAATATTTCAATCATTCTGATCCCCAAATATGTAAAAAAATGTCCTCTTTCGATCCGGAGAAAAGCAAACTACCCACAAATTTCCATTGTGCTTTTTTTTTTATAGTTTAGTCTCGAAATATCAAAAGTTCGATGTGAAAATTTTCAGGCATACAGGTGAGAAGGGGCGTGATTTAAAATAGGCGTCGGTATAGTTATGGGCGTGACAGTTGATCGTAAATGCACGTAAACCTCCATTTACGAACATTCCTTGAAAAGAATTTAATTGAAAGATCAACTAATCAAAGCAACTTAAAACAGAATCCATATATAAATACTCTCCATTGGGATTGAAATTCCGCTGATTTTATAAGGAAGACGCTTCATTTGTGTACCATATACCGGATTAGGTCTCGAAGGAAAATTTATTTCCAGCGATAAAACGTTATTTCGCATCGTCCAAATAAGGCTTATTTGATTGGAGTGAGGATGAACGAACATCTTGATTATGCCTCGCTTCCGAAGATTTATGGAACAAATTATTCCGATTCCTAATGTACAATTAATTGTATGTCAGTACAAGTACATAATATACAAAAGGAAAGAAGAACACACTACATAGGTACTATGTACAGTTCTGGTTCGTCTGGCATCAGAAAGGTCAAGATCGCTTTTATTTGCTTTCGTGGAACCAACTTGCACGAGCGAGTATAAGTGTAATTAAACACAAGGCTATCGTAAGTAACATCGGTATGATGGAGATTATTATAACCGGACAGAAATGACTGAAAAATTTAATGCAATCCACAGAAATGCTGTGTCGGGAATTGCTTGCTGTTACGCGCGATCGCGGACGTTTGAGGTCTTTGGGTTAAGTACGCAGATAGTGATCGCAATGATTGCATTAGCATAATATCTTCAACGTGCACTTCTCGAAAGAATTCTTCATATACTCGCAGAGAGCAAAGGGAGTTAACCAGCTCGAAAGAGTAGGAAAGATATATATACATACGAGCGAGTGTTGTTTTACTATGTACATGAAATGTGTACACACACACGCTGGAATTATGGTCATAAGCGTGGCTCAGCGCGATTGTCGCTATTATTTCGACCTTCTCTCACATTCTTGCTTGTGATTGCTACCTGCTTTTTGCTTCCTCCTCGAACGCAAAATCCTTGGAAACGGCCATGGATGAAGTCATTTCACCGGGAAAAAGAAACCAAATGTTTTATCCGTTTCTGTGGTACTTTTGATTCTTCTTCAGATGTCTGCTGTATCTTGTTGGTATTTTAGATAACTTTGTTCGACCAGAACCCCTTTTGTTGAATTCGCAAACCCAATTAAATCTCCGAGAGATACCACGAATAACAATAATTCAGGTTTTAATTATGTTTAACGCAACAAAGTTGCTCCTTGAACGATCATGCTTGAAGTTGAAACACCTATTATTGTTGTGCGTGTGTATGATAAACGTGTTGGAAATCATGTGATAATACTCATCCACTGTATCTCATTGAGGCGATGATAGTGAAAATGGTTGTAAGGTAAATCATGTCTGTTATTGAAAGAGTGCTGCTGAACGCTCGGAGCCAAGCATTTCTCCGAGGTTCTATTTATTATTTTAATTTTTGTTCGTATTTATGGTTATGAAATTCCAAATCCTTAAAAGTCATGCTAATATCTCACGAGTTTATAAATCTTGGGATAGTGAAAAATTAGTGAACCCTGCTCTGTGCAATCTTTGGAGTGAGATTTCACTCTTTAGCCAGCCAGAAGTGAGCCAGTCGAATTTTCGAGTGAAATTTCCACTCTTTTAGAAATTTGATATTCTAAGGTTTGAGGTTAGAAAATCACAACCACTCCGATGCTAGAGTGGTAAATTTTTCACTCTAAAAGAGTGAGAGGTAAGTTCTGATACTTAGTGGAGTAAAACGTGCGATTTTTCACTCTTCCAGATTTAGAGAGTGGAGAGTCAACATTGAAAACCTCTGAAATTTCCAGAGATTTTTAGAGAGATTCTCCCCCAGGGGAACTCTCTAAATAATCACGATTAGCTTGAAGGTTTGATATAACGCTGATTTTTCGTATTTTCTTATCCCACCACATTATTATCCTAACCACAGAACCAAGATGAGATTGACAAGAAATCAACTGGCAACCGTTATCAAATTGCTACCGCTGATAGACAGGAATGGAAAGAAAAAACAAATTTCCTTCCTCCGGAACCCTTCCATCCGCATAAGAAAAGTTTCTTCGTCATTCGACGCATGGATCTACGTTCAAAAAAATCCTTGACCATTCTATGTGAAGAGATCAACTTCTCAAAATATGCCGATCATATCTTTATAACTTATAAAACAACCATAATAACCCGTTTGGAGTTGCAGGATGCATGAATGCGGAGCTTGTATATACAAAATGTAATAAATATAATCCACGTCTTGAATATAAGATCACTAGTCGTATGAAAATATTAGATATTATTTTAAATATGCCTGATACCGTAGCATATATATATATATATATTAGTGTGCGTTTGTGCATCTCATACGAATGTCGTATAGAACGTTGAGGTCCGGTATAATTTATGATAGCTTTCTCAAAACGATCGTACTGCAGGAGATTCTAGTTAACGTAGAGGAGGATCGCGCGTCGTTTGCTTATAAACGAGGATTGATTGCAACCGGCGGCTATAACGCGTAGCCTGTACGCACCTAAAAGTCTCACTGCCTGTATATCGCTAAGATTGTTTAAGTAAAAGGCGCGTTGATTGCCGTGCCAATCGTGTCAGTTGGTGGAGACGACAACGATGATGATGATAATAATGATGATGATGATGATGCGTGCGGTGTAGTACGAGAAACGATAATTTTAAATTCTCGCGGTCATAAAAAGAAAAGTATCTACCTACATATTATACCATTCATTCTTATGTATCGATTTATTTTCTTTTTTCACTGTAGCTGGATATTCATTGTATCGGCGAAGAATACATTTTTATATAAATAATATTCTTTATCCGTTCAAGCAGAAAAAAGTTACCTAAAAAATGACTACACCTTCGATAAAGATTACTATACTTTCTAATGAAGAGTCACAGGGTTCTGTTATTTATTGATATAAAAAGTATAGTGATTTTAATGACAAAAAGCATAATACTTAATTTTTATTGTTATTCCTACTTCGCTATACAGTGTAGTAATTTTTCAGATAACTTTTTTCTGCGTATTGAAACAATCAACAAGAATACCAGGTGCAGAAGTATGAAACCAGAATTTTTTTGGTTGTTTGAGAATGATAAAAAATGTTTTACTCGAAATAATCTCCATTGCTGTTTATACATTTTTCCCAACTTTCCGGCAGTTTATCAATGCCACGCCAAAAAAAAAACAGTTCCTCTTTTGAAGCGAACCAGTTATCGAGCCATTCTCCTACATTTTCATACGAATTGAAGCGTTGTTCAGCGAGAGCGTGTTCCATTGACGCGAATAGATGATAATCGAACGGAGCCAAGTCTGAAGAATAAGGAGGAAGATGATGGTGCTGAAGAAGTGGTTTTAGGGTCCCTAAACTGATGGCTAGTGCCAATCAAAGGGAAATTCCGGTTCCATACTTCTACACCTGGTACTCAATCCCGTATAGAAATTCCATCAGTAACGCCAACAAGGATTGAACGGTAGATGTGACGCAAAAATCATTACAACCTAATTGGGTATCAACAGGGCTCCCGTTGGGGCCAGAATAATTCCATTTTATACCTGTTTTTTTCATTAATAATGGAGAAAATCTGATAAAATATGAATGAAATTGAAGAAAAACAATTTGATTCATTAGTTGAAGGGTAATTCATAGTTTTATTTCCAATTCAAACTCATTCAAATTTGCGAATAATACGAATGGAGATTATGAGTCATTAATCTAAAACCCGCAACCTAAAGCTAGCACCTAATTGTTGTAACTTTTGATTCAATGTGGTTCCAGCTGTGTTCACATCAAAAATCAATTAAGTAGCATTCTACTAAATGACTCAGATACTTGAATCTTTGATAAAAGTTTTGTGGAAAAACTTATGATAATCAGCTGCTAGTTTCACGGGTGTCAGTTTCAGTTTCATTTATAAGTCAGATTCCATTTCAAAAAACAAATCTTATTATCGAAAATGTACATCTAACAATGAGTATTTCCATCATTCATACTTCTAATACTAATAGATGCGTTTATTTCTTCTTGCGGAGCTAGCGAATGTTGCGTGATTGTCGAAAGCATGAAATTTTCATCGGTGAATCAATTCAACAAGTACAAGTGTAATAGGGATCAGAAATATTACTTTTTCAAATATTTCCAAGTTGAAATGATCTAGGGATTCGCGAGTTTTGTAACGCTTGACTAACCTAAAACTATACACTTGCAAGTGCTTCGTACATTGGAAAAAATGGTAGAGTGTCGCAGTCCTGAAGGTCCATTTTCCCAAAAGTTCGATACACCGAAATGTTCCTAGATGTTACTAGCCATCTAACTATTATATTTTAAGGTACTGAAATTTCGTCGCGATCGTTGGTTTCACTACCCAGACAGCACAGAAAGTTCCTACTTAAGAGAATTACTTCACTGATGTAATTTTTCATTATAATAAAAGAATTAGTTAAATACAATGAGAAAACATTCAACAAATGAAAGAACGCTGCGAAAGTTGGTGATCTAGATAATCATAAACTTTATAATCCTCTCCAATTATTACAACCCCAATAAAAATATTTCTCTTCAAAATTCTTCAAAACTCTTCAGATTTTTCTACATAACTGTCAGATTTCGGACGCTTTGAGAAATTTGCAGAATTTTCAACCATAAATATTACTCTACAAATTTCTGCATTACTCTGCAAAATTGTACATAATTCTTCCAATCTTCGTAATATTTTATGAATTTCTCCACAAAATTCGTACAAAACTCGCCAAATCTCCATATTACGTTAAATACTTCTCTGCATATTTCTGCATTACTCTACAAATCTCTGTTTTATCTATTCCCTTTGGCTTGAGAAAAAAAATTTTTGTTCAGAGTTTATCTCTACAAATCTCCTTCCAGTTCGACTTGAATGACATTACGGAAGAGACACCACATTGAAAGTCCATTTTTAGGAACTTTCCTCGGTGAGGATTGAACTCGGGTCCTGCGAGTGAGAAGCAAAGCCTCTATCACATTAGCGGATCTCCGAGATGACTACAGTAATCTTAAAGTACCACTTATGGGAATCATCGCAATGGAAAATTTGGAAAAATTCGTTTTCGTGAGGTATAGACCAATCAATTCAGAATCTTCTGAAACGAAAAATGAATAGGTCGTGGGAGAGGGGATTTTTTTGACCTCAACTTGTAAATTTTTCCAAGTGCTGAGTCAAATCGATAGAAAATTTTGGAAGTTCGTCCCTGTAAGATATAGACCAATCGATTCAGAATCTTATGAAACGAAAAATGAGTAGATCGTGGGAGAAAGGTTTTTTTCGACCTTGACTTGTATATTTTTCCAAGTGCTGGGTCAAATCGATAGAAAATTTGAAAAAATTCATTCCCGTCGGATATAGACTAATCGATTCAGAATCCTCCGAAAGGAAAAATGAGTGGGTCGTGGGAGAGAGGTTTTTTCGAGGCCTACTAGTGAATTTTACTTAAGTTGTTTCGAGTCGATTGAAAAATTTGAAAAAATTCACTTTATCTCCGCAAATGCGATTTGAGAAAAATGTATGAATTTGTATAGAAAACTCAACTCTCCGCCACAAGCCGTAATATTCTTGGAATAGACACATCAAGAGAAAATTCAAATTTTTTTCTGCAAATGTAGTTTGCAGAGGAATGTATGAATTCGTGGAGAAAATTCCTTTCCTCGTCAAATGTTTCCACCATTTATCAAGTAGAAAAATGTTGAGAAAATTCAACATTTCTCAACAAAACAATTTTGACCGATAAGTTGGAAATGTACAGAGAAACCTTTACTGGCAATAGAAATTTTCAGAAATCTGCAGAATTTCACAGAGTTTTGGAAGATAAATCTGTTGAAAAAATTCTTCCTTTCTCTAAGAATTGCGATAATGAAGTTATGCAGAGAAATTGTTGAAGTTTTGAAGAGAAATATTTTTATTGGGGAACCATCCAACTTGACCTATACTTCAAAGAATTGAAATAACCTCCCTTTTCTTTCGGAAAAAAAGAAATTGATTGTTTACGAATCAATCAATTACATCTGCTTTGATAATATCCTCTCGGATTTGAAGTAATTTCAAAATTCATTCATCAATTATGTTAGCTAGGACACTATATTTGGATGTAGGATGATTGTTATGGGCCTGACTGTACCCTCATGGGTACCCGATTAGCACCTGATCGTTTATGCGTCACATTTCACATCGATTCTTCACTTGGCCTTGATTTGTTTGGATTGGGCCCTAATTGAATCCTGATCAATTTTTCCACATGGGATATGAACACAAAGAAATATAAGTGATATTTCAACTGGCTGGATGGCACTTTTGTTTTCAATCCAGATGATAGCAATTCGACCTTGCTGCAAGGTTGTCTAAAAAGCTCTCAACAAGTTTGACTGAAAAGTTCATATTGGACACACGACAGGGGTACAAAAGCTTACGAAACCCTTGTATTAGGTGAACAACTTTGCCTCAGCCATTTTTTCCCAGAATTTGACGCTTTATCCTCAAAGAAGAAATACATACTCATGATTCAAAGTACTAAGTGTCGCTAGCCACTACTTTTTCCCCATCTTTCTGGCAATTGTCGGATCTCATCTTGGAAAAACGATGCATCTTTTGAGGCGATCCACAAATCGATTCATTCTCTAACTTCTTCATGAGAATGAAAATGCTGATCACTCAGGCCGTGTGCCATCGATCGAAATTAAGGGTAGTCGGAAGGAGCAATGTCTGGAGAGTACGGTGGATCAGGCAAGACTTTCCATTTTAGTGTTTCCGGATATGTCTTGATCGGTTTTAAGACACGTGGCCGAGCATTATCATGTTGGATGATAACTTTATCGTGTTTTTCTTGGTACTGTGGCCGTTTCTCCTTCAATGCTTGGCTCGAATGCAACTGCGTTTGATATCGATCTCCTGTAATGGTTCTACTTGGTTTCAATAGCTCATAATACACGACATCGAGCTGATCCTACTAAATGCAGAGCATAACCTTGGCACCATGAATATTTGGTTTAGCCGTCGCCGTGGGGATATGTCCGGGCATTCCCCAAAATTTTCTGCACTTGGGATTATCGTGATGGACCCATTTTTCGTCGCCGGTCACAATGCGGTGTAGAAACCCCTTTCGATTCTGTCTTTGAAACAGCTGTTCGCAGGTAAAGAAACGTCGTTCAACGTCTCTTGGCTTCAATTCGTACGGAACCCAATTCCCCTGTTTCTGAATCATTCCCATGGCTCTGAGGCGTTTCGAAATGGTTTGTTGAGTTACTCCCAATGATTCTGCCAATTGTTCTTGCGTTTGGCACGATTCTTCATCGAGTAATACCTCTAATTCGGAATCTTCAAAAATTTCCTCTCTTCCACCGCCATGTCGGTCCTCGACATGAAAATCATCCTTCTTGGAACGTTGAAAACATTCGCGACACGTTTTTTCACTCAAAGCAGCCTCACTGTGAGTACTTAAGAGCGTTCGATGAGCCTCAGCCGCAGTTTTCTTCAAATGAAAGCAGAAAATCAGAACTTCCCGCAAATGACGAGAATTCGGCTCAAAAACTGACATCTTCGATCGAGTAAAAATTTATGATGTAATCAAAATTTATTAATATGACGATGTTGTTATGTTGACACATGTCCAACCTTACTGTGTGGCATTCATTACCCAACCTATTCCGACCGCCACCTACCGACGCAACCATGTATTGTAAACGGCAGAAGCAAAGTTGTTGTAATGACCTTAAATTGACAAGTTTATCAATAATCAGCCAGAAGCAATCGAATGACAAATCTGACAAGCTCACATGCTATCTGGGTCAGCCATCTTGATCCTGTATCTAGTTTCTATAAAATTTTATAAAATTTTTATGGAAACTTGATACATATTTTATATGGAAATGTCGGTAACATCGATATCCCTCCCCAAGCGTGTATTTACTACGGGTCCAATGGGGGCCCGTGCTACCTAACGTGGGACCAACTCTGGGATGTTAACATCGTTTCCACACGGAGAAAAAGGTATCTTAAAAAGTACCATAATTTATGGATTTTTAGCGCTGGTCTGACCCGAATCTCAATATTTACCTGAACAAACCTCTAAAAGTACCATAATATCTGGGACTTTTATAAGGAAGGTACCATACTTATTCTGAAAAGTCCAAGAAATTATGGTACTTTTAGATATTCGTGCAAGTAAATATTCCGACTCGGGTCAGACCAGCGCTGAAAATCCATAAATTATGGTAACTTTCAGGATATCTGTTTTCTCAGTGCAGCCTGGCTGTATTGCTTTGCCCGAGGACTAGGTGATACAATGGGCCCTGACCTAAACCGATCTTGGCTCAACTTAGGGTCGGACCCGCACCAAAGTTCAATATTTCTATTTTCTACGGACTATAATTGTATGGGAACAAACACTAGGGCCAAGATTAGTCCGAGATGGGTCCCAATACTGGATTCAAGCAAATGGACCCTGCTTGGGCCCATTGTCAATATCGGCAATACACACTTGGGTCATTCCAAGTTTTGAACAGGAGAAGATGTATCCAGTGGGACGTGTTTTGGACAAGAATGGGACTCCATAAATAACCCTGATCAACAGTCATTTTTTTGAGGTTTGGAAACTGTAATTCGAAGAATTTTGAAGCACTGAATGCGACACCAACATCAGTTTTGTTAATTCATTAATTACATGAGTTATGTATAAAAGATCATCAATATTGAGCCAGTCCAAGACGTTTCATATTGTTTCCATATTTGACACACCAAAACCACCGCAAATCAGTGTTCAACTCTCAGGAAGCAGAGGAAACATGTTTCTTATTTCCTCGTAGTAAGTATATAATTGATAGTTTGCGCTTCCATAGGACTGCAGTTGAGAATGAGTGCTGACAGGGTCATAAAATTGGTAAGATGGGTGCAGAGGGTTTCACACGGTAAGTATAAAGGTGCAATCCTGTAAGGGTGGCATTTCATAGTCTTATAATCTTTCCACATTCAATTTGAATTGTAATTCATTCTCAAGTCCTGCGTTATGAGAATTATCGGGAGAAGAAAGAACTCGGGAAACGGGGTTTCCAGTATCAACGGAGACTTATGGAGTTTCTAGAAGAAGAAATAATCAGCTCAACACTTTTCTCGAAATTTGAAGGACTCAGGCTCTTGGAAGAATTAGGAACAGGAGAGGGAGGAGCGAGCCACATAAACTCGATACTCGTGTATTCAATTCATCCTCCAATTTGAAATACTAGATTGTAAAATAGTGATAGTCTTTTTACTGTTCGAACAATTCGAATGTTTTGAATCCCATATGTTGCTGAAGTTTGAATCGTTTATTTGAAAGAATTGGTAATCGAATAACGAAATACGCAATTGTTAGAGACCCACATTCTTGCAGCATACTGCATATTTTTTCTCGAATGATATTTTCAGTTGCAAGGAGTTAATTCGGAACGATAAACACCGGTGATTCATCAGATTTTGTGAGTTTGAATTTTCGTTTCGTTTTTATAAACGATTCAAACTTCGGGAACAAGAATCCCATTGAATTCTCCAAGTTTATTTTTCGAAACATCTTGTGTCTTGCAATATATTTTAGACAAGTTTTAAATAACACTTTTGAATAAGTTCGAGATCAATTTTTGTTTAAAACTCGGCTGGAAGATATCTTTGACATGTCGTGCATGTAAAGCATGCTTTTAAACACAACATACACTGTAAAAAAACTTCCAAAAAAAGGTTTGGAAGTTTTTTACCAAACATTTTTTGGTAAGTTCGCAAACATAGTGGGTGAAATTACAAACAATTTTTGTCAATTGACAAATCTTTCCTGGGAAATCACAAAAATTGTTTGGAAATTTACCAATCTGTAAGTTTTTCACCATACTTTTCTGCTTGGAAATTCACGATCATTTTTTACAATGTATATGAAATATATCTTTTAGACGAGTTTTAAACAAGAAGGGTCTAAAACTCATGTAAAAATTAAACTCAAACTGACGATCGTTACTGAGAACTAAGGGAAACTGATGCTAGTTCTCTATGAGGTTTCTCAACGACGCAGCACCACATAGGAAAATGAAGACATTAATGGTTACTGTGCTACACGCGAATCAGTTATGTCAGACGTAACTAGTACCATAGGACAGCGATCATTGTTTTTTCCACCCTACCAAGTGTTGCGCGCCCAACGCTCAGTGCTGTGCTGCATAACAATGAGTAGTAGAAACAATAAAACTCATTATTGTTCTGAAACGTCTGTTACGCTTTACACAAACGATTCATACTTACAAGTACAGCAACGCTTTATGTCTCAATTTTTCATTGTTCTCAGCACTATCAACGTATTCCAGAAGCTTATATTTAGAATCGTGTAATCTTTTTGTTACCTCTTCATTCACAATGAAATATGACATAACGATAAATTTTATCACGTCGTCGTTTAATGTTGCAATAATTCGAAGTATTCTGTAACAGTCAAATCACGTTCATTAATCACGAGAGAACTTGTTTCGCGATGTGATCCACTTCCAAATGAAACTACTGCATTCGTTCAAAATCATTCTCGCATGCAAGAGTTTTGTAATATATGTGATCGAAATCATAGAACAACGATAAACCGTGATAAAATTCGAGATATATCGCGCGGAGGCGAGATATATGCAGCAACCCAACATCGGTTCTTGTTAAATTAATATCGATTGATTAAAATGATTTTCGTAATCTAGATCTAGGATAGAGTAATATAGAGACACGCGTACATCATATCGGATGTCTGGAGTTACGTTACCAGGTATGGAGCATATAGAACGCTCACAAAGAAAAATCGCTCATTCGATCGGAACGACTTCGCGCAAAGAATACAATTAACGGCAAATGACGTTTGATTAATAACTTTTCATTTAACAACTTCTTCATGAGAATTCACCGTTTTCATTACTACGTGGGCTTATCCAGAGTGCATCTCGTTTATTGCATCAACTTTGCGATGGCATTGAATGAATCTACGATCTACGATTAATTGAATTCCAACGGGTGAATAAGAAGTGCTTTGTAATGAGTCGTCGTTGATATGTGTGTCGGTACGGCACGTATGTGTGACATTCCCCAGGTCTGCTCAGATCAGATCCGATCAGGCGCTGAAAATAACTGGGAAGGGATGAATATGAATTTGTATACCTCAGAGGACGTTGCCCTTACGAAGCAAATATGATGCAAATCGTACTCGTGGTTGGATCAGATATAAAATACGATGATGTTGAAGAAGGGAAATATATTTCAAGTATTTCATATAAATTCTATTAAACACTTGACGCAAATTCCCTGTATCACAAAGTACGCGTACACCCTTTTCTAATTGGACTTAGGTATCCAATGCTATTACGTCGGCGCCTATACTCCATATGAGGAAGCAACAGCAAAAAGGGAAAACAGAGGAAACATTCAACTTATACGTATGTTAGAACCTGACCGATCGTCCGAGTCTTCTGCATCCACTGCAGGATTCTTGCTTGCAAGCAGGGCGTCGATGTGTCGCCGTTATTCTTATTCATTCCTTTGCAGAGATCATCCTGGATTCTTGTCGCGAACGAGATGCTCATACGTGACTCGCTACCACCAACAATGAATGAACCTACGCGGAGAAAGCCACGAAAAGAATTGAACAAGACAAGACGTAAGGCTGATTGCCAGCCGAGGGTAAGATTTTAATGATGAAAATAAAATACTATTTTTCCGCTGGATTCTTCAAAATATGGAGTGATTCCTAATCAGTTTTGATCAGAATCAATCTGAGGAGATTTTTATTACCCCGCAGCGTTGTAGATGATTATCCGGGAGCAAGGATGAATGAAAGAGTGTCCTTTTCCTCATTTTGTTCGTTTCCGAGTTCTCGAAGCGGTCAATACGGCGCCGTGAGGTTCGTTCGCTGTACCAGAAACAAGCAATGACCATCTTGATCCTACAATAATGATGATCGTCATGATCATTATTATGATCATCCGAGAGACATAGGATAAAAAGTTCAGTGTAACGCGTCAGTCTGGCGCTGATGCTGATCAACAATGGCGATCACGTATACGCAACATATGTGTGTGCGCGAGTGCGTGGCCCGTGCATCGTTCTTATGCGAGTACGACGAGCTTCCGTAAACGGTGGTGGGCAAGGAGGGAGGAAGGGATGAGGAGCATGAATGGAAGTTCATTCATGTGGTTTTCTTCTACATCGTTATCGTCGTGCGACATTGCATTATACGCGATGCTCACCACCGACTTCTTTTCCTTTACATCGAGAGATGATCGAATATTTATGATGTAACATGATATCTCGGATAGCGCCATATTTTTATACGATTTTGTCAGAATTGACATTAGTGATCGAGTTCAAACGATGTCTTATATGTCACGTAAAGTGACGATCTTACCAAGTTTGAAAACTTTTGTTTTTCAATCACTTTGTGCATTTGTGAATCTTTTTACCACGTTTTCCATCATCTCATGTAAAAATTTACCCATTTATCGTCGTGCTCTTGTTGGTGTTACGAAGATAAATTGTGCTTGAACTGTATTGGTGTGATTTTGTGCTAGCATAATCTCCAATTGACTTGGCATCCTAAAGTTCGAATAGTAAGACTGTTCACTGAGAGATTTTACAAAATTTCGTATGAAATTTAATAAAATGTTTATGCAAAAAACTTCATAATATTATTGTTAAGTTTAAGACAGATTTTTCTAACAGTGTAATCTGTGAGGTGTCGTGCCGTCAAAGATGTGATTTGAATGGTTTTTATTATTTGATTCTCATCTCCGTGTAATGCGGAGTAGAGGTAGCACATCTCCATAGGTTGAGATGCTGTACGAGTTCTAATTACTTTGATTACTAGACAGTTTTCGGTATTCCTGAGAAAAAATAAATGAATAAGAATGTGCATGTTCAGAGGTAGATTTACAAGAACAATTCCCTGAGAATCTATTGAGATTCAACCCCAGAACTAAAAACCCATTTTGTTTACCTGTAACCTACAAACCGGGGTAAATATTTACCCCAAGGATTCTTTGCTCGTAAAATCGTTCCACTAGCAGTAATTTCACTCATGAGTACATGAGTTTCTTTGCTTCTTCATGCTCAAGAGATTGGTGAAGAGCAAATTCAATTCCACTAAAGTTTAGTTTGTAAAAAATCGATTTCAATAGCTAAAAGTGTCGAAAAACGGTCAAACCATCATTTAACAAATCGAAATTCATCACTATTTTTCTAACTAACTGATTTTCGAATTTCCAACGAGATTTTGAAGAGGACCTATGAAGTTTTGAGAAGAAAAATAGTATCATGATCTTCTGCCACAAAAGTTCATTTATTTGAGACTCTGAAAATTTAAAAAAAAAAACTGGGAATCTGATGTATGGAAAAGTCGAATAAGAATCCATGGAATATTGGTTTTCAAGACTATGTTTCTGTTTCTGCCATGTGAAATGTGGAGAGAAAGAGAAATTTGATACATGTAAAAAATATTCAAAAGTAGAGTTACAATTTAACTTATTCAAAAGCGCCATAATCGCTGCAGGAGAGTATTCTGTGATTCTCACACTCTTCAAATTCAAATAAATGAAATCTCACTATTTCTGCAGGTACGAGTCGACCACTGTATGAAATCAGTGAGATAACAGTGAATAGTCACTGGTTATGCAGTTGGAGTTCCTCCTCGCGGGTCGAATCAGGGACACTCCACTGCGGCGATTAGTGAATATTCATTGATTTTGCAGTGCATCCCAACCAGAAATTTACAACAGGCGCAGTATTGCACCAGTACTAGCCAAGACTGGCAGGGTACTGGCATTTGTCTGGAATGATAACGCTTTTCAGTTCTGGGGATTGAGTACTGATGCCATTATTCGCAATCAGTGCAGGGCCAGTACTAGGTTTTTTACCTCGCCGGTATTGAGTTCTCAGTACTGGTTTATCAGTACAGGCATGTTACTGTATTTTTATGTATCCAGTACTGATCCTGTACGTGTTGACCAAGTGTTGGAGACCCAATACTGGCACTGTACTGCACCTGTTGCCAACATTGGCATGTTACGGATTTTTCTGATTGGGATATGAACTGATTCGCAGTGGTCGACTTTTTACAGCAATCAGTGAGATTTCACTGTTTTCAATTTAGAGAGCAGGTCGGTCCATTGGACTTTATGCAATATATTCGCGTTTTGCGAGCTTCCAATCAGGAACACACTCATTAGCTGGTGGAAATTTAATAAGGGTACTTGGAATATGAAGATCATCGCCGAGAATTATATATCTAATGTTTTATTGTAAAATGAGGGCATGTTTTTAGCGAAAAAGAGAAATTTGACTCACCTACACAAAACACTAACGGGAATCACAAACTGGGATAGATATCAACCCCACAAAAGCTTCACGTCTTCACCCCGTCACAGTAAATCAGAAATTGAAGGGTCTATCAACCTCGCTACATGTTTAGAAGCTTCAACGAAATTATGGTATAAGTCTCCAGTAGATTACGTCATTGGCTAACTTAGAAACGTAGTTCAAAGTTTACCTGGGGTAGATACTAGTATCTACCCCGGTTTGAAGTTCTAGGGTTATTAAGATCTCAGTGTTTGTTCATTTTATATTGAATCTGTTGAAATTCATTCGTGTTGTTTACACAATATCGTAAATCACCTTTAACGGCATGAAGTAGGGGGAAGTCCCGTAACGCCGGACGGCACTCAGTACCGGACACTGAGAATATCTATCGAACCCAAAACAATACATATATATTTGTTGCATAGTTTGAATACGTAAATCGAGGGAAGTGACGGAACGTACCGCTAGGCGACTGTGTGCATGCGCACCTTCCCAAAAATCAATTCATATTTGAGCCTCATATATTTTTGTGCCGCTTCTAACTTTTACATCTACATATTTTGAACAACTGGTGTTATTTCTATTCCATTTTTCATCTAAGGTGCTCAACGGTATGTATTCTTTCGAATAATCTACAATAACAGTTGAAATACTTACCAACTAGCGTAATTTTTCATATTTAATCTCACTTGACGAGTCCCTAGTATCGGACACTGAACTTGTCCCCCAATACCGGACACATATTTTTTATTTATTTCATTACAAAACTGATTTTCATTCATTGCAGTGACGTTCAGCCATGCCTATTCAATCAAAAATATCCCAAAAAGGACAATGGTCGGCTGAGAGTATGAAAACAGCGATACAAAAAGTTTTATCTGGAAAGATGAGTGGCAGAGAAGCTGCGGTAAAATATTCAGTACCTAAGAGTACCTTATTTGATCGCGTAAAAATGTTGAAAAGCGGAGGTGAATATACTGTTAAACCAAAAATGGGAAGATTTTCTAACACGTTCAACGAGGAGTACGAAAAAACACTGAGTAATCGTGTGATAGATTTGTCTAATAGATGCATGCCGCTGACAAGCAAAGAATTCCTCACCTTTGCCTATGAGTCAGCAGAATCACTAAATATCAAGCATAGATCCAACAGAAACAAAAACTCAGCTGGGAAACATTTCTATTATAATTGCTTGAAGAGACATCCTGATCTTAGTCTCAGAATTCCAGAATCGACAAGTTTGTTTCGCGCTGTAGGATTTAACAAGACTCAGGTGACTGGATTCAGTGTCAAAATTGTGAAGAATGGGCTCATGAGGCGTGTGCGGATGTTCCTGAACGCTCTGATAATTATATTTGTGATCGCTGCAAGATTAGATAATTTTGAAAATTACTTTTCTTCTTTTTTTCTACAAGCGTCCGGTACTAGGTGCCACTTGCCAAACTCGTCAATTTTTAGTATTCGATACAAATATATTTTTTCGTTATTTCCAAATGAAATAAATATGTGAATACTTATTGTATCGTTGAAAACTGTCAAAAGTTTATTGTAAGAATAAAAATATTGAAGTTCCTATGTATTTTATTTTTTTATCAACCATTAACCTTAAGTGTCCGGTACTGGGAGACTTCCCCCTAAATTCCAATAATTTTCAATAGAATTCATTAGAGATAATATCGAGTTATTTGTAAAAATTAAACTTCTACGCATGTATCATGATTATTAGGCACGATGACTTCATCCTCTGCCGGAACCTTTTGATGTTGATATACGTGAATTGATATGAGTATAGTGTACAAATATACCCTCTCGTTCTTGAGATTATTATTTGAAATCTCTTCTGATGATTACAAAGATACAGCTACGTGGAATGAATTTATCTCTAATCCTAGATAGGAATAACATAGATATCTCATATTCCAATGTTTCCTGATTGTAAATAATGAATATCAATTTTCGATTTGTAATTCCAAATGAAATTATGGACCAATAACCAGTAATCATCGGGATTCCATGTTGAGTGTAGTGGGCTGAAGTTCCTCTTCCTGAACAATTTGTAAATACTGAAATATAAATTAGAACATCCCTTGGTAGGAATTATGATTGGGAATTAGATGGGCCCCAGCGAGTTTTCCCAGATGTTAGATTGGTTTCTAGCTGGTTTTGTAACGCAATTTCTAGCCTGTGCCCATCCAGATGTCCCAGGGAATTGCCAGAATGTTGTTCCAATTGGTAACTAGAAATGTGAAACTACACCTATGAATAAGGTAACAATGTATTTTAACATGTAATCTCCAGTCAAGAACGTTGCTTTTGAATTTATTTTCATGAAATAATCCTGAGTGACGAATTGAAACATTGGGGCTTCCTTTTATTCCTCCAACCGCGTTGATGGACTATCAATGTCACTGTACGATCAGTTGACACATGAAAAATCTACACGAACCAACTAAATGTTGGGGTACTAAAGTGAAGTTAGCTGAAATGTATTATCCAGTTGCCCCCACGTGGGTCCCATATAGTACGTGGATGGTGAATGGGACGCCCAGACAAATTTCTACCAGGGATATGAGGTTGGATGGAACAGCTTCGAAGAATGGAACAAGTTTCTTCTTTAAATATTTCAATAATTTTCTGCTAAAGTTATTCCTCGCAATGAAAAATTGATATCTCGATATAGCGTTCTCAGTACAAGAATAAAAATGTCTCGCTCAGATGCTACGAAGATTTTCAATTTAATGCCATCTCAGTATCTCATCGAATAAAGTTATGATTCACGTTTCCCTTGATTTATCGACTCATGGCATTCCAAGTCGCATTGATACTTCAATCAAGACTTCAATGATCTATTGTGACCTATAGCTTCTATACGGTACGACTATTACTCCGAGGAAGCAGTAGCTCACTGGTAAACGTGTGTTTAATTGCTGAAATTCTTCAGTGCATGACAATCAACAAGTAGGATCTTATAAATCAAGTTCTCCTGTGTTCCGATGGCCTGTGAGATACGATCTCCCCACTCATCTTCGCAGATATAGATGTATGTGGTTGTACAACAGAAAATTCAACCTCCAACTGTCTTCGGGTTAGAAAAAATTTCTTCTTTGCTAATAGTTCAATGACATTGTACTTTCTTTTGCAACCGATTAGAATCGTGACGTTGAAGATGTGTTGAATAAGCAGATACATGGGTATAGACTGAATTTATGTGATGGAAGATTGAAATCAAAGTAGCCCTATATAGGATTAGGGATGAAACTCAGAGAACTGTAAGTGTTCGTTTATATGAAAAATATTTATACCTTTTTTGAAGCTTCGATCAAAACTATATATGCTTCCTACAGAAGAGAACAGTAGTCCTATATGGAAGTATATCACCCTTGGAACGTGTTTCCTTATTGCTAGCGATAATAACCAGAAGACGCAATAATTTTTTTAATAAGCACGCTATGGGACAGTGATGGGAGATAAGCAACAAATAAATGTTTCATTTAATATACTATATAATACATATAAAAAGCATTCACGCTCCAACAAAGTTGTTTCCACTGTGCACTGAGAGAAATTTATAGTTAAATTCACTATGAAATTATAAAAATGGGGGAACATACTGACTTCTAATGCAATTTATTATGGTATAACAATAGGAATCTGATCAAATTTCCAATGTTTTATAGAAAAATTTCATCAGAATTAAGTATGTTCCCCCATTCCTATGATTCCATAATAAATTTAACTATAAATTTCTTTCAGTGTGATGATGCAATATAAGATTCAATTGCATTGTAATATGATTCTTATCTATCTTACTACCCTAGTAAAAATATTTCAAGGATTCACGAGTCTGTAACGCTTGCCCTAGCATTATATTTTTTCAATGCTGATGGATATTGGAAGTAGGATGTAGGATTTGATCTCGAGTGGTCGAAAGGGGTTGATTTCAAAGTGAGAAAATAACGAATGTCGATATAATTTTAATGGTGGAAATTTATTCCGATAAACGACACAAAAGTCGGGACGAGCGGTGGTTGCAATTCGTGTACACGGTCGTTTAAATCGTGATCCTTTATAATATAATAAAGGACCATATGAACAATATGGATGTACGAGAATTTGACGAGTTTGGTACGATTAGACTCAGAATTTTGGAGCTCGCAGTCGACGGTTCTTTAAACGCGTTATCGAGGCGAGTGATATGATGAAGACGGAAGGTCAAGATCGTTGAGATATGACTACGTGATTCGTAATTAGGGAGAGATAGGTGTGATTTTAGGCGGGAGAAAGGGCCGCTCTAATTCTTATTACATGATTTAATAAGCGCGGTTCATCGATGAGACGACATACTTTGTTGGTACGAGCGCTCTGATTTTAAACTTAAATATAGTTTGATTTAAAGATCGAAACAAATGCTCTCAACGGTTTCTAGTTTTTCGCCTGTGCAGATGTTACAAATTTCTGAATGACTAAGGCATTCTTACTACACTGCAGAAAACTATGATGGAATTTTCACTGAAATTTGATGGCAGCAAAAACCCTTCACGTGGGGGAAATTCATTTCCATATATATTTTGGGGGAATTTTTCTTCATTTGGAGAGAAATTCCCTTAAAAAAGGAAGGATATCCTTCCAAACGGAGGAGAATTTCTCCAAAATATAGGGGAGATGAATTTCCCTCAGGTGAGGGAGATTTGCTGCTGGGGGAAAATTCCACTTACTTTTTACAGTGTAAGGTGTACCAATTACAAGATCGAATTGGTCTTAATTGCCTATATATTGATACCAATTTTTCTAGTTATCATTGCTGGCTAGAAATGTTTCGTGAAATTTTCTATACCTGATTAAGGTCTGACGAAGACCCGATGAGGCCTTATCCGGCTCTTATCAGGCTTTCAAAAGAGTGAAGGGATGTGCCGAATCATTTGTAGCCGAATTGCAAGGAATAATGAGATTCGATCAATTCTTTTTGACGATTTTCGTCGCCAATATCGTGTTTCATGTTTCCAAAGGGGACATCACATTTTAGCACAAACATGAATCCATAACAGAATACCAAATAAATTGTAATTTCTGTGTATTGCAAAGAGTGACCGCAAAATCCGCCTGTTTTTTTTTGGACCGCGAGTTTCAGATTCAATTGCATTGTGAAAAACACCTTATATCAATCATTTGCGGGGGAATACTATTTCCCGGTGAGCATAACATTGTTTTTGGAGATTAAGAAATCGACGGAATCGATAGATTCTTAACAAAATGCACGGAAAAAAATGTTTCATAAGATTTACTAAAGCGTTCAGTAAAATACAGCACTATTAGAATTTCTCGTAATATTTATAAGAGTTCTAGTAGAATGTACGATGGTCGCAGTCAAAATTACTACCGCAGTAGTAGATTTGACTACAGTTCTAGTAAATATTAACAGAAATTCTAATAGTGCCGTATTTTACCGCCCTCGTTGGTAAATTCTATTAAACAGTTTTTTCCGTGTGGATCCTCTTCTATAAAAAACCTATCGAGGTTTATTGATTCTTATAAAATCTTGATCAAAATTTGATACTACTTCACCTGTAAAACCAGTATTATGCTCACCAGAAAATTGTCTACCATCGCAAACGATACACATAGAGAATGTTTTAGGATGCATTCTCACCTGAAACCCGCACGGAAAAAAATACTCCGGTTAATATATAGACAGCAAGAATCACTGCTATTTTAACCGGAATTCTAGTTAAATGAATCAAGTCTCCGACAAATTTAACAAGGGCTCCGGTAAATTTAACAAGAATTCCAGTAAAAGTCACAGATATTCCTTGCCGTCCATATAGTAACCGGAATTCTGGTAAAATTGACAGTTCATTTTTTTCCGTGCGCGGTCTCAGAAAATAGATGGAAAAATACTCTTTTTTGCGGTCACTCTTTGATCTTACCTGTCACAAGAAATTGTCATCTAATTTGGACCAGGATACATGTGAATTGTTTGAAATTGTTTTATAAATAAAAGAAAGTTGTATTATACGTGTAATCGATCTTCTCTTCTGCTCACGTGACCCGATGTGACAAGACACATATTGTTACGTGAGAAAGAACAAGATTTGTCATTGAAGGCGAATCGTGTTTCATAAAAATTTGAAGGCCAGACGTTCATGTATTGAATCGCGTTTGCGTGCAACTTGATTAAATATGTCCACTGTAGTCCATGGTATTATACTTTTATTGCTTTAAAACACGAAGTTCCCTGAATTTCACTCTCAATTTCATGTTTTGGGAGAATTCGTTCATTATCGAAATTGATGGGATTTTTCAGATAATCCGCAATATTTGTCTTGTCAGGCGGAAATTGAAAATATGTTGATTTTCTCTCATTCTCATGGTAAGAAAATCTTTTATAACTTTTTACAAAAGTTGTTGGAAGGTCATTTGTTTTTGAATTCCTACACGGAAATACCGGGTCTGTCCAACGAATGAAATTGATCGAGGAGAAATTCAGACTCAAATCATGGAAAAGTACTGTTTTTATCCGAACTATTCAACAATCCGGACAAAATCAGTCTAAAAACGAGATATGAGGCCAAAAACCGTTCAGAGTTTTCGACTCGGGTATATTTAACACCCTTGAAAACGTGCGACACGATATTCATAATAAAAACAGTGGTAATGTTTTCTTATTTACAGTAGTAATGATTGAAAGAATAAACGAATAAACAATGATACGACTGGGAAGTAGCATCATTTTTATGGTACATCAAATGTATTATTCAGTTTTGCATACATTTTTACAAAGATTGCATAAAAATTTGATACATCTTTTATACAAAAGTATCGGTAATCTCGATACAATCCGTTCCTAGATATCAAATTTGAAAACGGGCAGCACGATATTCGCGATGAAAATACAAATTACAATAACCAGAAGAATATAATTTTTTGTTAAGCACGAAGAAAAGAGGATTTCTTCAAATAAAATACATCCAAAATATTTGTTCATATTTCAACAAAACCATTTTCCGCGTGATGAGGAAGTAAATTATTCTTGTTCCCCATTTATTGATATATCTGACCGTCACGATTCGCACGATTCTGTCAATATAAAAAGTAGGCACCGAGGATACGTTAAATATTCACTTAACGAAGAAATCACGCTTCCTCAACCTACGACATTCAATATACAGTAAGTTCAATTAAACTCAATCACAATCTACTGTAAATCCATTGTAAAAAAAATCTGTTGACTTTTTGATCACACGCAAAACGTAATTACTGGATGAAAAATAAAATTTTTTCTCGTTTGCACCGTGAGCTCAAAATTTGACTTATTACGTCTGTTTGGAAAATTTCTTGGAAAATGCAGCATCCCTGGTAGAAATTTGCCCAGTTTAGCTGGCCACTGGTCAGCTACTAGTCGGTAACTAGCCAGAAACTGACCAGAAACCATGTAACGCTTTCCACCAGGGATTCGGTCCTATAATTTTACTTGAATCATTTGGATTTTAGTCATGCTGCGATTCAGTGGATTGATCTTATTCGTATGCCTTATGATCTACCTATTTGGCGCACAACGAACAACAGCCAAAGCAATTAGTAAGTATTTATCTTCAGCTATATTTTCATTCAGGAGTGATGAAAATATGATGAACCAAATATTTTATATGCATGCCATAAATCTCTCGAAGTGAACACATTTAGTGGAAGTCAAAAAATTCACCTCCCAAGAGTGGAATTTATCTTTATAAGCATGCACTCATAGGAAGGTTTTCTTCTGACAAGAAAAAAATGTAGTTTTTTCAGTGCAGCAACGCCAAAAGGAAAGAGATGTCCAGGTATGTTGCTGAAGTTTGAATCGTTTATAGGAATCAATTGGTGATTGAAAAACGAAATAATCTGCTGTTGAAGATTTAAAATCTTGCAGGACATTCTTTGACCAATGTTTCCAATCCTGAGGAATTTCTTTGAAGACATAAACAACGGAGATTTATGAAATTTTGCGAATTAGAATTTTCGTTTCGTATCTATGAACGATTCAAACTTCAAAAACGTTGTCCAGGTACTCAATTTTCAAATCCAACAAGGTGTAACCATGAAAACCCCAAATCAAAATCTCAAATAAAATAAAACAAAAGAACGAAATAGAGAAGCAAGAATGTAGAAAAGTTTAATAATAAATAGTTACCATTCACGAAACGTTTTGGGTGACCAGGGTGATCTTATCGATGAGCGTCTTCATGGGAAAATAAAATTCATGAGGATTATAAAATTAAATCAACCAAACAGAGCTTATCGTGAATTTCAATCAAAGGGAGAGGAAAATTCTGCCTGCAGGCATGCCGATGGGACGGGTTGACCCCGGTTACTCGAGACTTATTGAAAAGTGTTTTCAAATGTTCTTGAAGCGAATGCGCTATCTGGGATGTGTATATGTACGGCAAAAAAAATGACAATGTTTCTCCATGATGTGTATTCATTGTGGATAGAGGTGGACTCAAGAATCTCGAGCAGAATTAAAAAAAAGTTTCTTTTCACCAGTTATAATGTACGATTGCTTGGGTCAATGTACAACTATTCCAAGAATGGGTTAAGAGAAAATTTGAGAGAATATCGTTTTGATTTTAACCCTCAGCCTCCACACGAGTGCGTATTTGACTTTCCAATTTTCATCCCGTGTAATTTCGTGAAAATAAATCAGGATGAAAGTGAAAATTACATGAATTCAGCGTGGAATTTTCCAAGAAATCCATTGATGGTAATAGGTAAAAAAGAAGGTGATGTATTGTGTGTGAAAATTCAATGTGAAAGCAATGTATTATGTAAAAAAGTTACTGGTTATTGAATTTTTGGTGGTGCGAATTCGCACTCGTGTGGAGGCTGAGGATTGAATAGTGGGCTTCATGGAGAAATGGTTGCAGTCTCGAAGAAGGTCTGGTATCGTCTTGCCTCGATCTCGAATGGGAAAAAATTGTTTTATATCTTGGATGCACCCAAATTCATCCTTCCAAACGTGTTATTTTCAACCATTCTATTACCACACTCGAATTGATAGAAAGATTTGTTTTCAAAATTCGTTGAAATGAACGATATTTATTATTTTCGAATTTCGCTCAAGAGTCCAGAGTCCACCTCTGATTGTGGAAAATAATACAGTGAGTACTGTGTTACTCTTTCCGCGTCTACTCGAATATAATGATTGGCATTTGAATTCCAGATTGTGGGAAGAATAAGACTTCAGGATTTTGCAAATTCCTTATGGCACAAAAATAAGAGAAAAATCAAGGATAAACGTGACATTTTTCCATTCAGTTCAATTCAACTGTTGTATAGAATGAATTGCAATATAATAAAGCTGCATTTGACCTACTCTTTTCGTGTCGTTTCGTTTCCTAATTTTCATTTGCCCAATTATATTTGAAGGCATACCGAGAACTCAATCAAACCGAAATTGGATTGCAACTTTACACGCAGAGAAAAGTTACCTAAAAAATTACTACACTTCATAGTAAACTAAGGACAAAATCATATTTTGGGGTTATGTATTATATGTTGTCATTGAGATTCTACACTTTCTAGTAAGCAGTGATGGGATTCTGTTATTTATTGATAGAAAGTATAGTAATTTCAATGACAACATATAGTATATAAGCCCAAAATGTGATTTTGTCCCTATTTTACTATGAAGTGTAGTAATTTTTTAGGCAACTTTTCTCTGCGTGTACGAACGGTCTGTTTCGTCCCTGGTGAAAATGAAGCGTATACACAAAGCGCGGAGGAAGCGTATACGAAGCGAAAAATGTTTCAATCCCTTCTTCATGAAACGTGTAATGCCCTCTGACTGTGAAGTGATGAAATCATACGTTTCATATACGCTTCATAAGCTTTCGATCCCGTTTCACACACTCTTCATGTGAAGTAATAGTGAGTTATATCAAGCGTATGCGAATCATACCTATTCTGATTTTAAATAATATCTTCATGCGATTGATCCCAACGACGATCAATGGCCAAGTGGATGAGATCCTCGGCCACCATGGTAAAAGTCACCGGTTCGATCCTCGCTATGGGGTTCGATATTTCAAATTACATTTCTTAAATTTTATACGCTCCTTTTGTTCCAATTCCCGCTTCACATACTCTTCGTATCCTTTCCATTCAAGCTCTGTATACTTTTCATTAACGTTTTTGTTACCTTCCAGCATACGCCTCGTTTGCTCTTCAATCCTGCTTCCATTTTTACCAGGGGGTTTTCATCCAAACCATTGAGCCATCAGATCGCGAGTTAGTCAGATCTTGTTTTAGGGCGTCGGTTGAAACATCGCGAATAAGTGACGATTGGTTAATAATATGGCTTGAATAATCGACAAACAAGTTACTACATGTAGGACGCTCTCCGCTTCTTCCGAGCAATCTGAGCTACCTACTGCGAGCTCACCGATAGTCAGTTGCGATGTTTCAACCCACCCCCTGTTCCAAGCCTCCCCAGTCCGCCCTACTAAAAACTTTGTAACCGAACACCGATAAGCCGCAGAACACGACAAACACTGACTCGTTTACAAGGCAACACGCACTAACTTCTGACGAATGAGGCGCAAACAGACATTTGAGCGCAAAATAACAGATGAAATAACATGGAAAACAAAAGATTCCGACAATATCTCGACCGCGGTTTGTTTGAATAGGGAATTCCGGGTACTTTTTGATCAGAAGTTAGTGCTAGTATTGGATCTTCAACACTTGGCCAACACGTACGGGATTAGTACTGGATATATAGAAATACAGTATTATGCCTGTACTGATAATCCAGTACTAAGACCTTAATGCCAGCCAAGTACTGATCCTGTACAGGCACTGCGCTGATTGCGAATAATAGTATTAGTACTCAATCCCCAGTACAGAAGAGCGTAATCATCCCAGAAAAATGTTAGTACCCTGCCAGTCTTGGCCAGTACTGGTGCAGTATTGCGCCTAATGTTGATTCCTGATTGGGACACAAGTGAGCAGTTCTTTTTACTCGTCTACAGAAATTTGGGTCAATGATCATCCGGCTTATCGATGTTCGTTCAAAAAACTTTCGATGCACTGAGCTAATAATGTGGACCCCAGTCGAAAAGTTGTGATACTTTTTAAAGCCTGATCAACTCCGTAATACGCAACGATACAGAGTTGATTTGGGTCGAAAAAAGGTTAACATCAGGTTGAATGAGAATGTTAAAAGCAAGATCAGGTTAAGAACAGGGCGAGATCAGGGCGAAAAATGAAATCCAACCTGATTCACTCCGTAATACGCAACGAATCAGAGCTAAACCAGGTTTCACTTTTTGACTTGGAGATACTTGCAGAGAATCGATACTTTTTCTACATAAAGAGCATACAATTTTTATAGATTTCAAAATGATTATATACCTTGTATATATAGAAAAAGATCGATCTTCTTCAAGGACCCCCATCGCTACACTGAGCACAGTGACGGATCCAGGAATTTTCTATCCATTTTCATGAACCCCCTGGTTGCACTTTGTTACTCATCGATTGAAAAGGGATGACGAATATTAGGATTAACGTAGCATTCTGGATGATAGTTATCCACCTTCAACTTCCTTTTGTTTTCGGTGCTTACTTTCAGACGTAATTCAGCTATTCTTGGCTTCGTCTTCAAATAAGCTTATATTCAGGATGGAAGCAAGTTTTACTTTTCATTATGAATTCATATCCCAACCCAATCAGAAAAATCCATAATATGCCAATGTTGAAAACAGGCGCAGTACAGTGCCAGTATTGGGTCTTCAACACTTGGTCAACACGTACGGGATCAGTACTGGATACATAAAAATACAGTAATATGCCTGTACTGATAAACCAGTACTGAGAACTTAATACCGGCTAGGTACCAACCCAGTACTGGCCCTGCACTGATTGCGAATAATGGCATCAGTACTCAATCCCCAGTACTGAAAAGCGTTATCATTCCAGACAAATGCCAGTACCCTGCCAGTCTTGGCTAGTACTGGTGCAGTACTGCGCCTGTTGTCAATTTCTAGTTGGGAAGTTTATGTTTGAATTTCTGCTTCATGGTACCCAGCGTACGAGGCAATGCGATCCAAAATCCTTTGCTTCCAAATTCTTCAACATCACATTTATTTGAATTTGAATTCCCTGTTACACCAAACTGATCAATTTTTTGGTAATTAAACAAATACGTTGAACTATCGCAGTTTAATATTTCATCAACTCGTGATTTAAAATGGGTTAACAATGACAGTCGTTGATTGTGTTCCTCTCGTTCCTCTTTATAATCAATACATATTGATAACATTTTGCAAAAACTCCTCTACGGAAAATTTCAGACAAATCTGGATGAAAACTAGCAAATCCTTCCATGTGGAAATCACCGAAGTCGACAAATGGCCTGATACTGGCAAGGTTATATTTGCCAACCTTGGGCGGGAACAATTGTTTCTTTCTGTCCAGGTTCATCATTATTTTCCAATTGGCACAATCTATTGGACGAATCTCGAACGGTATTGATTTGAATGTACAGACAGTTTTGAACCAGTATTCAATCGATGCTGTTTGGATGAGGTTGGAATGCCAGAATTCTACCATAGTCGGCTGATACGAATGGGCGATACTGACACGGTTGTCAACGTTATATAAGCCCTTATGTAAGATGATGTTATGATGCCGAATTCTTGCCAGTTCTGATAGCTTCGGTAGCCAGTACTGGCAATTTTGGCAGCGGTACTGAGCCAGTATTGGCCCGTGTTCCTCTTTTGCTATGGGCTGTGACAAAAACCGGGCACAGCCAGGCAAAAACTTGCCTTGCACCTTCCGCAGGTCTTATCGTGCTGTGTGCTCTCCAAATTCCATGGAATGAAAAATTCCTCTTAGAAGAGTGAAAATACTGCAAGTCCAGGAAGAGTGAGATTCTACTGCTAAAGAGTGACTGTTCACCTCATAAGAATGAATTCTCACTCCAACAGAGTGATGGTCCAACTCGGTTTGAAGAGTGATATTTCGCAATTTTATAAGAGAGGAATCCTCATTCGAAGAGAGTGAAAATTTTCACTCCAAGAAATTTAGAGGGTGGGATGTTCTGGATGGAATATTACAGAGATAGATCATTAGCAGCTTCTAGGACATTTCTGCGCGGGAAAAGGAAAATCGTAAATCCCTCTAAATACACTGTTAAAAAAAACTGGAGTTTTCCGTTACTTAGAAACTGAAAAATTCCTGTTTATGACGAATTTTTCAGTACTTTACATGAAATTTCATGTTTTTTACTTCAATTTTCTAGTCTCAATACAAGAATTTTCTGGTACGTGTGTTTGAATTCTTATGATTTGAATGTAATTTTCCAGTACAAATGCACAGGTTCATTGTTTCGGGTATACGGTACTGGAAGTTTTCCGAAGTTTTTTTTTACAGTGTTGTGCTGCAGCACAACAACGGTGTGTTTCGGGACTTTGAATTATGAATTTTACAAATCCATTAACTTTTTATTATAGCATATATATTACCTCAAAAGCAAACTAAGTGAGAAAAATTCCAATTTCCAAACCTGAATTCTATCATTTTGTTAGCAATATTATATTATTATATATTGCGAAAATTTCAGTCTAAAAACTCGAAGCGCTCCGTCGTCGCATTCCCCACTCAATTCACACAATTTTCTTTTTCCGTGTATGAATATATAAGATATTTTTCATTCATCGGTTGAGCAGTCTTCTCATCCAACAAGCTTGAAAAATATCCAATCTGAGCGCAGTCACCCCGAAACCAGTTTGCATAGATTTCTCTCATAACAACCAAAAAGATAAATTGCATCCTTCGCAATGAAATGTTGTTTTTGATTCATAAAATTCGTTCGATTTGAATCGATAGATAGTCCTTTCACATGTGAATATGCTTGCTCACAGGATGTTGAAGCACACATCGAATAGAAAAAAAATGAGAATATACTAGCCGAGTATTATATGTTTTCTTGTTTGCTTGATTTTTCTTTCAAAGCGAAGCTGGAAGGCACATCTTATAAGGAATGAGGATTGCTCGTATAGGTGCATTCACATATGTATATGCATATTGGTTCTTGTTTTATGCAAGTATATAATCTCTCATGTGCGCAAGAAGCATGCAACTCTTACTCCAAGGTATCGTATGCAAAGGTTTGATGAATGGGACCAAAGTACGGATGAGGAACGTGGGCGGAATTATAGACGTTTCAACGTTCAGTTTCGAGGCAATATACATCAAGGCTAATCTGCATTCAACTTCAAGTTTGATGAGGGCAAAAAAACGAATGTTAATTGATTAGATTAACATTCCGTGGAATGAACGAGATGGAATTCAATTATAATACGATATATGAAACATTACTTCACGTCGAAAATCATTTTTCTTTTATTTGCGTTCATTGTATCTAAACAATGCAATGATATGAAGGTATGTTATAACATTTTTACACTGATGAAAATATCTCAAATCAAAACTCGGGGAGGTTTATAAAATCCAACGGGATTGAAATTAACCATGCCAATGATACACGGAAAAGGAAAAATTCGCTGCTACAACCCAATCCGAGTTATGCCAATGTTGACAACAGGTGCAGTACGGTGTCGGTATTGGGTCTCCAACACTTGGCCAACACGTACAAGATCAGTACTGGATAGTTAGAGATACAGTACTATGCCTGTACTGATGAACCAGTACTGAGAGCTTAATACCAGCCAGGTACTGATCCCACTGTAAAAAATATTTGTATTCATTTTAATACAAAAGTTTGGAAGCAATTAATACACATATTTTTGTATCGAATCTCCCACACTTCGATGAGAATTCAAACACAATATTATCTTGAAATGGTTTGAATCTCATAAAATCTGTTGTGAATATAAACACAAAAGTGTGTTGTAATTGCTTCTAAATTTCGTATGTGGAATTCACCAATTTTTTCCAACAGTGGCAGTACAAGAACTGCACTGATTGCGAATAATAGTATTAGTAATCAATCCCCAGTACAGAAAACCGTTATCGTCCCAGACAAATGCCAGTACCCTGCAGTACTACGCCTGTTTTAAATTTCTGGTTGCGAATCAACTAGGTGGTTCAAAAAGCAACGCGATAATTAAATTTCTGCGCAAAAGTTTCATAAAAATACAAAATTAGTGTGAACAAATTGATTTGTTCTGACATCAAAATTGCCCTGATCGAATAATCAAAATCGTATCTCGCAATGAACAACTGCATACATCAAATTAATAACATGTACTCCTTTTTAATCTAGATGATGCACGCTCATGGAATATTTAAATCGATAAAACATCTGGTTGATTCATTAGAAACTAATATCAGCCTTTAGATTCTCGTGGATGATTCCATTGCCATCAATTGATATCCTTTTGTGAAAACACGAGTCAACGATGTAAGAATGGATGATAGTTGTGGGATTTGAATTTCAAATGAAGCTGGTATCATATCACTTCACTAAATAAGGCGAATTGCCTTTTTGAAAGAACAGTTCTGAAACTAGCAGAGACCATTCATTCAGAAGAAACGTAAACCTTCTCTCAGAGATAACCTTCTGTGGTAATAGTTATAATGATATTCATAGCTCTGGCACCTGAATGAAAAATTGCAATTGGAGGCTCTCTACAAATATTTCCATAACAGAATAGTTCAATAAAATTTGTATATAAATTTTATGTATTCTTTTTATTGCTTTTAGAACCCTTATAGAATTCTTACAGAAATTGTTTAGAACCGTTTGTTAACGTGATTCCAGAAAAAATCATTGTAGGAAATTGAATGGACCATTAAGAGCATCCCTGTCTCCTAGGATCGGTAGATCTCTCTTTCACTTCATTATTGAGCCGTCTTGGGCTATTTAAGGGGCACACCTAGTGTGACAGCCTAAAATAAAAGGTAATTTTCGAGAATTGAAGAGGAAAAAACTACTGTATCAATTGTTTTCAAATTTTAAGGGTATATTTATACATATTTTAAGGATTCACAATACAATTTTTGGAGAAAAAAATTCAATATGTTTTGAGTTACACGCGATCCCCGACGGAGCTAAAAATCTGAAGAAAAGAACATTTTTGCTCAACTAGAAGATATTGTCCGTACAATGACATACGGTCGAAGAAAAAATGAAAAATTGACAAAATGACGACGTTTTCAAAAATAAAAGTTGAATTTCACCCAAAATTTTGGTCATTTTTCGCTCGCCAAAATTCGATTTTGGTTCAGATCAAAAAACTGGTAGGTCATTGTAAGGAGAACTACATACAGAACACGCAGAAAAAATTTGATGATGATCGGATCATTTGTCTGCGAGTAATCATTGCAGCAAATTCAAAAAATGCTGTTTCGAGAAATGATCGTTCTCACTGTTATAAATGGATTAAAATCATACTTACAGCTAATCTGCTATTCCAGGCCCATATAATCCACCTTCCGCTTCTTCAAAAAATGCTTGTTGAGCTGAAGAAGCTCTTCTTCGAGATGATCGACCCTCTTTTGAAGCAGCCAGTTGGCGATAATCAGCGATTCGTATAGTCTCGTCTCGTCCTCAAATGACTGTAACTCAAAAATTATTTGAGGTATCGATTTGAAATTTCAGTATGTTATTTTTAAAGGTATAACCTATCGAAATATGGGAAGAACCGTTTTTTTAAAAATTTCACACTAGGTGTGTCCCTTAACCCTTTTTCTCCCAAATAACACTGATTTTTGTCAAACTTTCCGCCTCATATCTCACAATGAAGAAATCATGTAAAAAATATATGAAACATCACTTCTCACCGCTTTTGAGCTCCCCTTTCGAATGGCGTTGAGGAAATTTTCCTAAATCATAAGCCGGAAAAGTTATGGGCCGTTTTTCCGAAGAATTAACGAATTTTTCACGTTTTTTTTCTTAAATAGTTTATGTTGAAATGGAAACAAATTTTCCAAGACATTTCCATCACTGCGAACATTGTGATAGGTGTCTAATCTATGAAATCTCCTTGGTTTTATTTCGAATTCAAAATGGCGGAGACAAAATGGCGTCCGGAAGGGAAACATTTTTTTTTTCAACTTTGGGAAATTTTTCTCAAAAAGTATTTAATTTGATGAAAAATTCTCGGAATTTGAAATGTCTCAAAATTTGTTCAGCATGATTTTACAATGTTTTTGAAAATATTTTTTTTCCGCCCCTTCATAAAAACGTTTTACATCATGAATATTACGCCTTTTGCCGATAAAATGTTTTTATCGTTGCCTGACTCTTACCGCGTGAAGGTAAACGTGAATTGCAGAGTATTTCTTATTTTTTGGAATGATTTCTTGTAATTTTGAAAAAAAAATTCTTATTTCTCAAATTTGTTTACATTTTTTTTTAATTTTGCAGATTTTTTAGATTTGTTCAAATTTATCAAATTTTTTTCCGTATTATATGATTGTAATAAAAGGCTCTCGAAATTAAAAATGTTATTATACAGTATGAGATTCACTCCAGCATGTTTGACAAATGTATTATTTATTCCATTCATTGCAATACCAGAAACTACATTTGCCACAATCGTTTAAGGACTTCCTATAAATATTAGTTTTGTGATAATTATGATTTCCTAATTTTGATTCCGACAAATAATTTTGTGCAATATTCATTGCAAAATCTTTAACAGTTGATTTTTCAGTCCCTCCCGGATACACAGCATTAGCATTGCTCTTGAATTTTTCCATAATTTTCAGTTTTTCTGAAGGGGCAACAAAAAATTTTCAAAAATGTTGTAAAATCTTGCTGAACAAATTTTGAGGTATTCTTTGATTAATTTCAAGACATTTCAATTCTTGAGAATTTTTCACCAAACCAAATACCTTTCGGGAAAAAATTCGCAAGGTTGAAAAAAAAATTTTTCCCTTTCGGACACCATTTTGTGTCTGCCATTTCGAATTCCAAAATGAAACCAACGAAATTTTATAGATTCTCCATCTATAACACTGTTCGCAGTGGTGGAAATGTCTTTGAAAATTTTTTTTCATTTCAAAATAAGTTTTTTTTCGAAAAAAAAAACGTAAAAAATTCGTTAATTTTTCAGAAAAACGGCCTATACCTTTTCCGGCTTACGATTTAGGAAAATTTCCTCAACGCCATTCGAAAGAAGAGGTCAAAAGCTGTAAGAAATGATATTTCATACATTTTTTACATGATTTTTTCATTGAGAGATATAAGGCGGAAAGTTTGACAAAAATTAGTGTTATTTCGGAGGAAAAGGGTCAAGTTAGAGAGATATAGTAATTATAGGGGTTTATGAGAAATAAGAAATCTCCATAGAAGTTTTATTACGATCAAGTCCACTCGAACAATACATATTTACATTTGTTTCCGATGCAATAATTCTGCGGAATAATAAAATTAAATAAACCTTTTTTGTTGGACAATTTCTATAGAACAGCTTCAAATGAATTTCAATTCAAGTACAATTTGTAAAGCTAAGCTTCCCTTAATCCATTATATCTTAATTCATACCATAATCAACGAAATCAGTTTACAATTGACAGGATTCTCCAGGACTACGAAGAAAAAGAGCTCAAATAACGAGCGATGCTGAGCGTTTATAGGCGCGCGTTCAGTAGATTCAGAATTCTTATACAAGAAAAGTGGAATGCTTGCGAGAACGGGTCACCTGCGATATGGAGAGGGTTCTTTTTCCTAAGAATGCGTAAGTACCTTGTCAAAGGGATTCTTCTATACCGGCGCAGGTTCGCGTAGAACCGGCTATTATCTTCAAGGAAGGTATCTTCTAGATAATGTCCGGGTTGCCGATGCACCGCGGGGAATGTTATGTTTGATGAATGGAGGAGAAGAGGACGCGACAAGATAACATAATTGGATCCATCTGTCTTGTTCTTTCTCTTATTAAAACCTGTCCAACGGTCGCTCTCTGTCGAGTTTAATACTCGAATCGTTATAATAATTCATTTAACGCTCCAGATCACTGCAAAAGTCTTATAGATTAAGGCTCTTGCGATTCAGGTTCTTTGCGGCATTGCCATTTTTCTACAAAAGCCTTTGATAAAATAATATAACTCGTATGGAAGTTCTCGAATCGACTACGTACCGCTCATTACGCTTCATAGTTATATATCGTGTAAATGCTGGAAATATTATCAACCTCGGAGATCAAGTTCTTCTCCTATTGTTCAGAAATTCTTCAAGATGATGGTTAATATGGACACATTATCTAGGGAATTTGTTTAATTCCCTACGCTATAAGAAGATATAAATGTATTAAAACTACATAAAACTGCTAGACATGAACATTACATGCATCCTAATAGGTCCATACCTTCAAAAATAGAAGAACTTTGAAATTGTTCTGATTCGGTTGCATAAGATATCTTCAAAACTTCTTTTTTCTGCGAAAAGAACATTGGTGCTATGTAGGATTCCACTCCCTCCTCAGTTATTCTCCTTGAAGGCTTTTCAGAGTGGAGATAGGTTCCATAGACATGTAAAACATATTGATCGTAAAACCTGTTTAAAGTCTTAAATGCCTTGGAATGGTCACAGTTTTATGTAACAGGTTTCAGAGTTTTATTTTTAATGTATTATGGATGTCCGTATATAATGCAAATTTTTATTTTCTGGACCTTCCAAAAATTTTGGACATTTCAAAACATTTCCACTCCACTCGAGGTTTATTCGAAACGTTCCAAAGAGAGTGGATTCCACGGCATTTTATAAGAAAGTCATAAAACCATATTGGAGAAAAATATTCAAACGAGAATGCTGTTCAACATTTTATTATCGTCTTAATATTAGAAACAGTGGATAGCTAGATAAATTTACCATTCGATTATCTAACGAGAGCGATTGAATTCTGAAATTCTATAACGAGGATGCGCCGATCGTTGTGAAGATGGAAGAATTCTGAACGTCGTTGAAACAACTTGCGATACCAAAAATAAAGCTAAAACAAGTGTGCTAAAAGCGGAAATAGAATACAGGTTTTCAGATAAATATGTGTGAAACTACTTGGGACGTTAAAATGTCGAAACTCTTCTTTTCGTACAAAAGAAAGTTAATGACATCAATTCTCTTTGGTTATCCACCAAATGATTTGACTGAACAACACTCGCTTTTTTTAACCCACGGATCGCTGATGAAGTGTGATGAGAAGATTTAGCTTTTATTACAGTTTGAAAGTGTTGATAACGCTTGTTAAAAAAAATTATACTTCCAGGTAAGAAAACGAATCCCCTATACAGCGTATTGTGTCAATCTCCAACAATCAATAAAGTTTTCATAAAATTCCCATTGAATTGTGAATTGTGGAACTTATCGATCTATCCATCAATTTTCTGGATCCCTTCCAAATGAGGATGAATTCTTTTTTTGTCGCACCTTGGAACATGATGGACGATCAATCAATTATCTCAACATGCCCTGATTACCGCAATCAAGTATATTTTATTAAAAATCAATCAATCATTGTTTCCGTTATTTTCTTTCCTGATCTATTCAACTCTCGATAAACACGAGAGATACGTGAGAGTACATTGAAAGTTGCTCGCATATAAGCTGCTACAATGATCAGTGGCATTTATGCGTGTTTGCTTATCGATTCTCATATCACATTTAACTCCTTTTGATTTTCAATCGAGTGGAATGAACGTCAATCTTCATCTATTGAAAACTGAGCATGAAACATGAGTCTCCGCATAAAAGAGTTTCACATTGTTCTTTGTATATTTAAATTGATTTCATATCGAGTATACTTGAGAAATATTGATTTCGTGATTTACGGTTCGTTAGCTTACTTAACTTTCCACATACATGACCGATGAACTTTGTTGCGGATGATAGTTAATGATGTCCAAGTGTTAAGTAAATCCATAATGCGCAGAGATGAATGCGCTGCTCGCGTGGGTGCTGGTATTTTCCTTCCAACCTAATTCAGTAGTTCTAAAGTTACATAGTGCCATCCTAAATATAAAATCTAGCACACGCTTCACTATAAAATGCTTGAATCCATTTCCAAATGCTATGCCTTATCGATGGTTTTCCTCTTCTCTACACTTGAAAATTAATGACGAGTTCCCATATCTTTGGAGCGAACCAACTTGCCATTGCCATTCAGGACAAAATGATCTTGTAATCAGATTTTTGTATCAATGCGATTCGATGTTTTATGCCTCGTATTACATGCGAATATGAATTAACGAAGGAAAATAAGTGTCAATTACCATACAGATCGCAAGATTATATCGTATTATGATTCATTCTTGAGGAAATGTGCAAAAACGATGCATCCGGTGAATGTAAGTATAATATTACATATACACCTTGAATACCCTTTTGTATAACCATCATTTGTCGCTGGAGGAACTTGATTTCACTTTCAAGTTGTATCCCGTGGAACTTTGATTGGATGATCAAAGTCAATTTTTCATCAAAGCTACGACTGAGTGTGTTCGTACGTGTGAATAGTTATACACTCCGTGGATCAGCAAAGAAAACAGGCCACAGTGAGGCACTCTCATTAATATTCTATACCTGTGATCGAGTTTCGATCTGCAGCATTCGTCAGAGTACAAGATACTGAAATCACCGGATTGGTAGTTCCCTCAATGAAAGAATTCTCCCACCATTTTCCGTGAAAGCCCACCTTTGAACACTTTCCTCTTTTCTCATACGATACATTCGATCGATCTACATCCATTTTATCCGCGTATCGGCGAAGATCATATCGACTTACATGCAATGAATCCACCTCCTTATACCATATCTGTCATTTCAAGGAAGAACAGAAGGAAGAAAAGTATGGCTGGTCGTATACGCTAAACCTTCACAGACTTGTACGTTGATGAAGCCGATTTTAAATTATCTTGCGTGACATCCATATCGTTTGGGAATCAAGAATATATTATATTCATTCAAATGCAGAGGGTTTGAAAAGGAAATGTAATGACTTTATTTTTCTTGCTCGTCGAGTGAGATCAATGCCTTCGAACAAGAATCGATTCGACTCGGTATCGATCCAAGGATATCAAAGATGAGATTTCAGTTTATTTGATCATTTGATATTGTACGAAGTGAATCGATATACTCTTCAATATGTTTTTTGAGAACAAAAAGAGATTGAGATTTCCTCATCAAAATGAATTGACAAGCGACATCAAATTACAATCCGGTACTTTTTGTTTCTCAATTCACTCAGTTTACAATGGTTTCAACAGAAATTTCATCAAAATCGTATAAAGACTATATACAATCTATCTAAATGAATCAAGCAGGTGATTGCGAATAATATCACGCCAGGAAATTATTTTCCTGTATAACTCATCCTCCGATCACATTCATCTGATTGATCGAATAATTTTGAAATTGATTCCAAATGAATTTCAACGGATAGAGTTAATACACTTGTCATTGTTTTACTGACATTCAACCATATAATTAAACTGGTACTTGAAATCTAAAAGCAGAGGTGATGTTCACTATGATTCATTGCTCCTTGAAACAAAATACGTAATGTTAAAAGCTCGTGACACTATAGTAAATCGGGTCACATTTTGTACTGAAAACAAACAATGTGCACACATTTTTCATCACGACGTGATGAATCGTACAAGATTCAAATGTTCTTCTGCGCCTGCATGTTGAAACAATTGTTCGATGATGTTGAAAGAGCAGAGATGGGTGATTCCACGGTATCGAGTTTGTGGATGGTGATTGAGGGAAAATACTGAATATCAAATAATTGAATTCAAGGAAGCGAGTGAAACTTTAATTCTCGCTTATTTTCTGTTCGGTGTATGGGATTTTGAGTGAATATACACTGTAAAAAATCCAACTGAAAGTGGCTGCATCTTACTTGAAAACTTGACTGAAATTCAGTCTTTTCCATTGTGTCGGCATTTGTTTTGGATGCTCACTTTCAGCTGAAATAGGGCTAGTTTTGGCTGCATCTTAAAATAAGCCGATATTAAGGTTGGAAGTAAGTTTTACTTTTTACTGTACATACCGGGACTTTTCGTATGTTTCTTTTGTGTGATACTTATTCTACAACAGACTCGACTATACACGGAGAGAATTAAATAACACTCACTGCTATGTAAACATCGAAATAAGCTGCATTTTTTCAGCATAGCATTGCAGACCGTTTTTTGTATCAATCTTTGATCGATTAAATCTTAATAACCTCCACGTAAATCATAATGATCAGAATGTTACATAGTATCGAATCCAACATCATGATAACTATATTCTGTAACAAATTTCAGGCTATATCGTATTCATAACAACCACAATTTACATATGACAATTGATCTAAAGATGCATAGTTGTGGAAAGCCCTGTAAAAATGTAGTGGATGGGATGTACATCGTAATAAGTACGATGCTGCAATACCAACTTCATGCGGCACAATTAACACATCAGTGTGTATGATCGAAAAATGTTTGAGACAAATGAACTCGCAAAATATTCACGAAACGACGATACACCGGTATATTCCTAAAAAAAAGTGGTTTGAGAAAGAATTACGATTGAGCACATCAAATAACTGTTCCACATTTATTGTTAGATTAATCGCACTCTGAATACAAATTGACTTTTTCGCATCATGCACATGAACTAAGAACAGAAATTATAAAAATCTTAACTTTGAAATAACAAAATCTTTGTTGCGTTTCATTTTACAATCATTAGAAATTAGTGAAATATTCTGATTTATATTTAAGACAAACTTATTGGAGATGTAATTTATTGACGTATATTTATAAATTTATTTCAATATTCTTTGAAACATACGCCAAATTTTTCCAGATTCTTATCTGAAGGTCATTATGTAACATCGTAAACATTACGATTTAATTCCATTCACGAGTAGATTTTTTCATCATACTAATCAATATGTTTCATTGTTCATGACACTAGGACGTCCATCGGTTTCTACACCTCTGTTCACATGATAAAAAATACTGCAGTATGAAAATAGCAATTAATTTTTGAATTCAGTCCTATGTAAAATCGGAAACATTAGGATTTAATTCTCTCCGTGTAATGAGGTCAACCCTAGCAAAAACGCTCTAGCGATTCATTGGTTTTGTAACACCTATCCCACGGAATGGCTATAGACATTTGCTGGTAACTTGCAAGTTAATGGCAAGTTTTCTAGTTTTTCGTTGGAATAGGTATCACAAAACCAATGAATCATTAGAGCCTTTCTACTAGGGTGACTTATTGAGAAAATTACCAAAACCTATGATTTCTTATGATACCACATGGAAAAAGATGAACTGTCAATTACACCGGAGTTTCGGTTACTATATGGACAACAACATCAAATATCTGCCATCTTTGCCAGAATTCTTGTAAAATTTACGGAAATTCTTGCTGTCCGTATGGTAACCGGAGCTCCGGTGAAATAAACAGTCAACTTTCCTCGTGACAGTCAGGCGTTTACACGGAAAAAAAAGACCAGTTGTGGGGAATTGAAATTAGTGGCGAAAAGCTGGGAGCCAATTTATGTCATTTTTGATAGAGAAACGACCTGGACATTTCTTCGTCGCCTCTATGCTGCAGCGGCTGCTTCTCCGTTGCGCCACGCTATATTCACCGCTCCCTTTCTCCAATGGAGATACCACGTAATTCCATCGGCGATTGTCCTGTATGGACAGTCTACACGGAGAAAAAAGCATTGCTGGCACAACAAACAGGTCTGTTACTATAGCGCCTACAAAAAAAATTAGCTGAAAGAGCAAAAAAAATGATTGACACAACTACAATTTTTTGCTGACATAAAGAAATTTGTTAACAGAACCAACGTCCTAGCTGCCGGAGTGAATATTTTTGCAAGGAAAACAAATTTCTTTGTAGGCGCTATAGTAGCAAACCATTTTTTCTCCGTGTAGAGAATAATTAAAATCATTTTTGCTGGAAAAGAAGTATTTAAGACGCTGCGTCGGCTAAAAGGCATCTTTGAGACGTGTTTCTAATTTCTCTCTTGCCTGTATTGTCACATGGAGAGAAAAAAATTTGCTGACCTAGCTAAAAATTTGCTATAACAGCAATCGTGTTAGCTACGACAGCAATTTTTTAGCTGTGGCAGCGAAAAATGTTTGCTCCGCCAGCAAATTTTCAGTATTATATACAGAATAGCAAACAAATTTTGCTGGGATAGCAAACATTTTTTACTGCCACAGCTAAAAATTCGCTGTCGCAGCCAACAAGATTGCTGGAACAGCAAATAGTTTGCTGTCACAGCAAAAAATTTGCTGCTCTGGCAAAAGGAACCCAGCAAAAGTAGATTTCGCTGCCACAGCGAATTCCTTTTCTCCGTGCAATGCCAGTATGCTCTGAGAATAATTCGGAAGTCTGGAAAATAAGAGAGGGTTTCCAGACATTCGGTAACAGAAATCCGAACATGAATGTCCTTAATTCATCATTGATGATAAGTAGAGACCGGATTATATGCGACACAGAAAGTGCGAAATATGCTTGCAAATATGCAAGAAAATATCTCCAGATATGAAGTAACAAATGAAAAGAACTTCAACAAGTTTTGACACATGAAAAATTCGAAATATGGAAGTTGTGTATTGATTATCTTGGTTAAGAAAATCCCACCAATTCCTATTGAAAGTGCAACACTCCGATTCAAACCTAATAGGTATTAATCGGCGTTGACTGGGATTCTGCACGTTTAACCGGAATGAATGAGGTTCTTTTTTTCATCAGCGTACAGCAAGATTTGTCCGAATCGAAGGATCATCAAATGCTTCCTACTTCCTTGATTCAAAAGTTCCGACAGTTTCAATATTTTTCTCGAATTCGATGGCAGTACGGTTGACGTTGAAATAAATTGTCACAGTTGCATTGATTGGATACCAACACGTATTTTTCCCAATTATAATCCATTAAGGGGTTATATACAGTTAAGGTGCGCAAAAAAAGCGATTTTTCAAGAATTTTTCCTGAAAAGACAGTTAAATTGATTATTGTAAAAATTTTTACACATAATGAGATAACTTTGACCTGTATTTTAATATTTTTTATTTGTAAAAATAATGATTTTGAGAGTTGTTATAGCTGATCTTCAGGAGCTCCTCTAAACAAAAGCGTTTTGCGGAGACCACGATATCTCGGGACTAACTTTTTAAAATGAAAAAACCAAATGGATTTGGTTAAAGTAATGCATAATCTGGTAATTGATCGAAGGAATAAGCAAAATGAAATTTTTTGACAAAATGGCGGTTTCTAAAAAAGAAAATCAATTTTGCGCCAAACTTTTGGCCCTAAATTGTTCATAAAAATAAAAATATTCATCGGTGAGAAAAAAGCTTCGATTAATTACTGATAAATATAGTCAACAAGCTCGTGTCGAAATTTGAGACTGATCGGTCCAGCCGTTCTCGAGAAATCTTGGTCACCGACTTTGAAAACACAGTTTGGAGAAAAACGCATTCAAAGTTTCAAAAGCACTTGACATAGAGTGAAATAATTCTACAAATATGCGTGTAACTTGGACAATAATTGCCGAATTGACTTGAAATTTTCTGTGTGTATACTTGAATGTATGTAAATTACGAAAATGAAAGAAAAAAATCAATTTTTTGAAAATTTGAACTGTATATAACCCCTTAAGCTTTAATAAAAATCAATTTGACATCAATAAATTAGGATCTCTGTCCCGAGTTGAAAAACTGTAGTAAATCTTAAAGCCTGAATAACTCCGTAATACGCAATGATACAGAGTTCAATCAGGTCGAAAAGAGGTTAACATCAGGTTCAATGAGAATTTTTAAAGCAAGATCAGGTTGAGAACAGGCCGAGATCGGGACGTAAAATAAAATCCACCCTGATTCACTCCGTAATACGCAACGAATCAGAGCTAAAGCAGGTTTCACTTTTTGACTCGGGGTGTAAAATGAATGAATATTTATTTCACTATACGTGATTGAATATCCATTGATTACAAGTAATTCTTCAAAAATCCAGAATGTTTTTTGTTGAAAATATCATTTTTCTCTCCAAAATTATTAGAGATATGCAATTTTAAACAGATAATAAACGAAATATGCAAAAAGTGTGAATGTGTATGAAATATGCATTTGCATATAATCCGGTTTCTAATGATAAGAGATCTGTATTTACAGCAATTTTGCAATTGAATCCTTTAATTTGGATCTCTTTCGAAAGACATGCATAGAAATCTGATTGAGTTCTGAAATTGGCGCATTGAAGGTAGCTTACCAATGTTCTTCAAGATATCAGATGACGATTTAGGCCTCATCGTGGAATAGGGGATTGGTGGTTGTGCTGTATGCACTGAAAATGACATTCTGAAATGGCTGACGTTTGGACATCAACAGTTGATGTACGTGAAAAATGGAAATTCATAACCATGCACGGAAAAAAATAATTAGCTAACAATTAGCTCCGGGAGCGATTTTTTAGCTATCACAGCTACTCATTTGGAAGTAGCGGCAAGAAATGTAGCTGCCCCAACGAAAATTCAACCGCAAAATTATTTGGCTATTCAAGTATCAACCATGAAACGCGTGCAGTTACAGCTGCAATCATTTTAGTTACAGCGGTGGAAGAAAGATGCCAAAACAGTGAATAGCTGTTACGGCTATTTCTTTCTTTCCGTGTAGAAACATTACTTGCTCATTTCATTCACGTCAACCTTTAACCCAAGTAGCACAACAGGTTAGACATGCTAAGAAGGTGCTTAAAAAGTTCTGAGCATGTTCTATGATAATTCTCAGGATCTTCGAATGTGACTGTTTCGGATGAGTATGTTCTATGCACATTCCTTGCATGATCACAAAACGAACGCAGATGTTTCAAAAGGTCTTGTCCCACTTGGGAAGGTGCAATTCAATAACCAGCGACGTGCCGGTGAATAATGAAAGATCAGCTACACGGAAAAAATTAGTGATCCAAATTTTCGTTGACTGGGATGTCACTTTGGAACGGTACACAAATTCGAGAAGAATTCGTATACTGGACTTTAATAATTCGTTGACTCTCTCCATTATTTCGACGATTTCGAAAATGAAAAACGAATGGTGAAACAATGGACAATGTTTCGTCCCAAAGTGACATACCAGTCAACGAAAATTTGGATCACCAATTTTTTCCGTGTATCGATGTCCAAACTTTAGCTGTCCCAGAATTTTATTTTCAGTGTGGGATGAACTGAATTTTATTGTCCCAATAAGTTGTAACAAGTTTCAAGGAAATCACTGGGGTCAGTTTAGACTATTAAAGAAAATCCAATCAATTTCTGGTTCCGTCGGTTCACATTTTGAACCGGTTATCACAGTTTACGGAATGGATTCAGCTTGGAACTACTATTTGAATATGAACTCCTTTGGAACTTGATTCATCAGAACCACGAGGCAATTCAAACACAAATTGACAGTGAAATCTAATTGTGTCGTGTACATTTTGCTAGATCAACAAGTCATTCGCTGCCATGGCGAATCCCCATGCAGGTATTGCCAAGACTGAAAAAAACCCAAGCTTGTCCCAAGGTTGGCACATGTGTCAAAAACAAACCTTCGTGAAGAAAAATTGGCCCAATATTGTTCCCAATGGATAGTCAGTCATGGTACATTTGTTGATATTTTTGAAACGGTCACTGCATTTGGTACAAGCTTGGCACAAGTGTAAAAATCGAGCATTCGTTGAGAACAATTGTGCCAATATTGCCCACATGAGTGGCACAATGGTTATAAATATTGACTGGATTTTGAATTTACAATGGCTGAAGATTTGGGGATAACCATCGGGCCAGGACTGGCCTGATCTTCCTGCCATAATCAATCCTTCACGCTATCATTCATTTACCGAGCATCAACCACTGCTTCTTCGATCGCAGATATGGATGAAAAAAGTAATTCATTCATATTTCAGTTCATGACTTTCTCCCTCAGAATACCGTACATGAATTATCTTGAAACGATCGTTTGGTTGATGCTTGGTAAATGAATCGGACCGGGCCTGGCAAAACCACCGGCCCAAGCTTGTCCTGATCTTATCATTCCCAAGCGTGGGCCAAGTTTGGGCAATTGTTCAAGCCAAGTCTCGGCAGGTTTTGTGTCAGGCTAGGGTCCATACACCCATGGGTTATTTTGCCGCTTCACGCTTAAATTGGTTACAACTGCCCTAGTAGACATTATGATTGGGAATTAGATGGGCCCCAGCTAGTTTTCCCAAATATTAGTTGGTTCGTTTCCATCTAGTTTTGTAACGCACTTTCTAGCCTGTGCCCATCCAGATGTCCCAGGGAATTGCTAGTATGTTGTTCAAATTGGTAATTAGAAATATGAAATCATGTGTTTTCTGTTAAATCACACCTATGAATAAGGTCAATTTGCAAGTATAGCTGAATTTTGTATCAAATAGATATCCGCTTGACGTCCTTCAGATCTCCATGTTGGATGTTCGATGGATATCCGTGCACTGTACCAGAGAAGGTTATTCACAACACTTTGGACCATACCTTCCGCTGTTGAAAAAACCCCTTCCCACATGTTAAAGTAATTAGAACGATCTAAATAAAAAACATAAATTCTTGAATACAAACAAGCGGAGGTAAGTGTGTTTCCCTCGTCGACGGTGTTGGCATTTTATTTCACGCGTAAGTTCGATATAATTATATTTCTTTCACAATATAGTAACTCCCGTGGCAATCGTTTACAGATGATGTCATTCATTACCGGTTCAAGATAACTTAACACTCGTATACCACGAGAAATGTACTGAATAAAGCATTCGGAATGGAATGATTAACTCATATTATAGTAATCGTTCAATACGTATATTACCCACTCAGCAGCTCTTGAACTAAGAGAGAAAAATTTTCATGTTTATGCTCATTCATTACAGCTTCACTTGATTATTCTTAGAGTGATGAATACAGTACGGGATCCTTTGAATATTTCACAATTCTATTTTGCATTGGAAATAAGTCTAGCTGTATACCAAATATAGTTTAACTCGTGGTCTTTGCTACAACCACCTTCATGTTAAACGTTTCTATATGGTCAACATATGACAACAGAATTACGTCATTACTACATGAAACATAACGATGTTATAGTAGTTTGAATGGTATCTTGCAGAGAAAAGAGGTACATTGAAAAATTCAACGGTATTCATAGTTAATCAGTCAGCCAGGTAAGAAGTTGTTGCGTCTTTGAGATTTTATGGTGCGTGGGCGATCCAATTGGATTAACTGTATACGGGCGGTGGTCTGGCTCATCGGTTCCGAAGAATACTTCGATTTCTCTCCGATTTCATAGGAATTGGAGGTTGATGACTTATCTTGGTTACTCATATGGAGAGAATAACTACCATTTTTATTGTTGAGTCCAATCCATACGTGGTATTTTATACAGTACATTGTAAATTCCACACTATATATACTATTTATATGTTAGTCTACTATTGGAACTGTTGTCAATGTTTTGCAAATGATTTAGGTCTTCAAATCTTATTATCCACACGTGTTTGTTGCGGTCGAACGAGCAGTTTCAATTCAAAATTATTATCCATTTACAAATAGTTATGCTTTTCTTACTTAGACTTGGATTACTCTTAGACTGGACAACATTTATTGCTGCGATATTTCAAACCTATTCCCAAGTAATTGTTATGTTTCAGAAACATTGAGAACATGTTTTTGAGATTTTTATGCTCTAAGAGTCAAGAACATGAGAACGCTTATACTACATACGCATTTAATTGGTGTTATGTCAAGAGTTTGTGGATAAAGTTGAGAGTTTTCGATTGGTTGTTGCTCTTTTCGCCGTGGAGGATTATGTCGTTCTTTTGCGTTTTCATTCATCAAGATAAAGAACCAGCGGCTTATCCATACATTAAAGTCGAAAGAGAAAAATATTGTTGTCAGTGCTACCGTAGGGACGTTTCACGAATCTCTCAACTGTTCTCAAGCGATATTTCTTTGCATATAGGCTTGAAACGCTTACATCAAACGCGAAATCGCTCCATTATGCATTCCCGATGCATAATAATAATGCAAACGTACGAGCGTCGAACGTTCTTCGAGTCGATCGTGGGGCATTGGCGAGGAAAAGTCCTTCGCTCATGAGTATAATATATATATATATACATATATGTTTTATAGATATACACCAGCATACAAAAACGCATTATACCTATACACTTGGACAGTATCTTCGTATCAGCTCCAGACTCGTTTGGTCGTCGAACCGGTTAAAGCGCCGTCCGTCTATCTGTCCGTCGTTCAAGCTACACACACTCACATATCTATTGAACTAATCCCCAACCAAAATTGTCACCCACGTGCCATTTCAAGCACCGTAAAGTGCCACTGAAATCGTTCGGATATGTGTATTTTATACATTCTCAGAATACCAGATTTATATGGCACAGCTGCCTGATGAGATGATGATGCAGAATGAATATTCAATGGGATCGAGGAACGGTTGATCCCTTGATTAATCGATGGCTCCGTGGATACGAAAGCTGTGTTCCCGTCAACATAGTCGAGTCACTCATTTCCATAATTACTTTTTTGCCAAATTCAATATTGTTGTCGATTGCTCGATGTGACTTGATTGCTCTCAAGTTGAATGTAAAAATATATAAAAAAAAAAACCGTGCATATATCTTACATAATACACGAATAATACATTGGATAATTACGAACTATGACGTATCGTTTATCACTTCAAATGTGAAGATCCTCCAGGCAGGATGAATTGGAATTCAACAATCGCACGGTTATCAAATCAACTCCCTTTATTTTGATTCGTCAGAAAATAAGCGATGGAAATGAAATGAGTCGCTTTCTCTCTTCAATCATAAACTCTCCAGGTTTTGTTTATCACATTATAGATCCAACGATGACGACTGGCATTTCAAGATTTTAAAAGCCTATTTATGCTTGTCTGTATTGGAACGTACCAAGAAGGCGTGGGTAGTTATATTATATCCGTATAGGTTAAGTCACCCCGCCTACTTGGTGCTGCGACGTGTCCCAATACCTGGCAGCGATATGTCAACAACTACTTTCAACTCACCTCATGGCAACGGATTTTTATCTTCGACGACAAGAACAAACGTCATCGGATGCCGACCAACTGCTGGTAAATAGATCCTACCAGACCCAGTTTATCGCATCTCATCGTTAGATGAAATATTTCAATTGGTCATTGTTCCTTCGAAAAAGATGGTTCCACGAATATTCGCATGTCATCAAAATCATTGCTGTGAAATTAATAATAAGCAAATTTTATTGAGATCACGGATAGGTTCGCTCGACCACTTTGGGGGCTTAGAGGATGTTTAGTAGGCTTGCGAGCCAAGCTCGTTACCTGAACCTGTTCTCAATCGAATCTGCCCAACGAAAACTTCCAACCCTGCACACCAGTTTGTCAATGTTGCAGGGTTTGACTCGTATTATTCTCAAGTGTCCGGATATCATGTATTGAAAATAGGACTGAATGTTGAGTATCTAATATCAAATGGAGGATACCTGGTCTGAAAATCGTATCACCCGAACTTGTACGAAAGCTGAGTTCCTGTAAACTGCTGTTTTTTTGCGGAAGTGGGGATTTTCCCTTCGGACGGCCTCAGCTCTTCTTTAAAGAGAATATTTTATCAAATTCTATAAAACTTATATACTTATTTTTCATCTACCAATCTCTCTGATCAAGGATCCATACGATTATCATTATTTCGTAACTTTGTTTCAAAATTAGAATTTCGAACTTCCTGGATCAGATTACGATTCGTGTTATTTCGTTACCGAGGTTACCCTGGAGATTCGTTTGTTTGCACGAAATTTTCTCAAGTTCAAATACTTCACGAGGTTTACAATAAAATTTCGTACATCCAGATCGAATTGAAGTGTTTGTCTAGACAATTACAAATTGTTCATCTACTCCAATTCAAGTTAAGCTCCAGTTTATTTCAAAACCTCACGTAAGAATATCACTGCTTTACTTCACCATTCAAGGAATTTAGACTAAACCAATTTGAAGCTTCATCTCGTCCGTAAAGAGCATCGACCACGGATCATCCCTTTACGGCGCTCAGACTCAATTGGCTTTTTTATAAATATACACAAGATGCACTCAACAGAGCCGAGTTTGGTGATGCAATAAAGAAGAACAAGAAGAAATAGAACTCACATGAAACTTATATGCCTCTGTCTGTTCCTCTCTTGATTCTTCGTTTGTGGTTCGCGGGGTTAAATATACCCTCCTGGCAGTATCATATACATTTGGAGAGCGACAAACCGAAAGAGAATGAGAAAAAGAAATGGGAAGGAGTGAAAGCCAAACCTTCGGCTATAACAGAACACCTCATTTGACGTGTGTATCAAAGTACTGGCGTATAAGCTTAGAACAATCTCAAATTTCTGGCTGGCCAAATCGAGAATACGTTTTTACGACTCCATAAATCTCAAAACCCAACAGAATAAGAAACTTTTTCGTCGGCATTCCAGGGATTTATACCGAAGGGAATCGAAAAATCAACTGCCACTCTGACACCATTTTTTTCACATTTTAATTTTGAATATCTTTTATTCGATTCAATTGAATCGGAATATTTACCGGAATTTCGTGTGTTTCGTTTTTATGTCTTTCAGCGGAAACTCAAAGTGCGATAGTTTGTTGAGTCTTCATGAAATATATTACTCTGGTTGTGAAATATTAGCAACGTAATGGCGTCAGCGCTAAAGCCAAAGCTGCTAACCCGGGAGTAATTTTGGCTGAAAAATACTTCCATTCGTTGGAGAGAACAAATCTTGTTGTTTTTTTTATCTCTTACAAAGAAAGATTTGGCAACTCGGTGTGTAAGAGAAAAAGAATTACGCATTCTGGCAATTTCCTGGAAAGTTCTTGAATATTTATCATGAAAAAATCAACACCCAGATTTAGAAATTTATATTTAAAATACGATTCAGCTGTAGTTCTACGTAACTTTTTGAATTTTCAATTGAAATGACGCTAAGCTCTCATTATGGTATTTCCAAAAGGATTTTTCATGGACTCTTGAGAATTCATCAAGAACTCTTTTAGAACCAACATAATCCCATTTCATTGGGAACATGTTTTTATATTATTCGAGGATTTTTAAATTTACTATGGAATCATAGAAATGGGTGAACATACTGACTTCCAACGAAATTTACTGTAGAATATTATAAATTTGATCAGGTTTCTATTGTTATGTCATGGCACGTTTGATTATATTATACACGGAGGAAAAAAATTTTGCTAACGCAACAAATCGAGGCACTATATATAAAATAGCAAACTTTTTTGCTGACCTATCTAAAAATTCGCTACCACAGCTAACTGAATTGCTGAGAGAGCAAGATGATTGACTAAAACAGTGAAAAAATTGCTGTCGTAGCTAAGAGGATTGCTGTGTTAGCAAAAGATTGCCGCTCCAGCAAAAGGTACCCAGCAAAATCAGGTTTCGCTGTCATAGCGAATTTTTTTTTTCTTCGTGTAGTAAATTTCATTGGGGAGTCAGTATGTTCCTTCATTTCTATGGATCCATGGTAAATTTAACGCTAAATTTCAATGTAGAACAGCAATATTCTCTAGCAATCATATTAGACAAAAATCTCCAAATATTTGTTGACTTTCTCATATTTCTTTTTAGTAAAATCACCTAAAAGTCGACGAACTGACCACAGTTTCTGGTCTTCTTATCAAAATTCCAGCAATCTTATGCTCTCAAATTTTGAATAAAACCAGAACAAAAATTCAAACTCACGAACTTTAATAGATTATCATTAACGATCTTCTCAAATAAACTCCTAGGAACTGAAAATACAGTTTGAAGAATGTACTGCAAGATTTTGAGCCTCTTCAAAGCTGAGTATGCCGTTATTCGATGATCGATTCGTTTCAATAAACGATTCAAACATGCAATCTTCTCGGGTTTTTTTTGGGCTCAATTGCTGCTTGAATTACCGAAGAATTTCAGTGTACATCCTCAAACACCTCAAATATATTAATCAGCTTATGAATATTTGTTGCAATCTGTACATCGCTGTTCGCATGAACTGAGGGAAAAATAAAACTGAATTCGAGTCCAGCTTCATTTTTCTAATTACCAAAGCTGGGTTAAGGGGTCTTTCTGGTGAGGATTTTCAAGAAAAATTTTTTTTCAAACATTTTTTTCTCATAGAAAGGATTGAGATATCGTTTTTGAAAATTTGTGGGAAGTTTATTAAACATTAAATATTACGAAAAATGTTTTTTTCAGATTCAAACAAATTTTTTTATCGTTCTATACTAATTCGAACAAAATAACCCCTGGTAAAAGAAATCTCTCTGAACCTCTCTGAAATCTCTCTGAGTTTCACTGAATCTCTCTATATTTTGGGAAAAATTTCAGAGAGATTCAGAATAATTCCAGAGTAATCCAGAGGAGGTTAGAGATTTTTCCGATAGTGATACGTTCTGAATTCTTCAACTTTCTCTGAATCTCTCCGCATGTCACTGAATCCCTCAGAATTGTATACATTTTAAATTTCAAAGTTTCCTCTGAATTTACCTGAATATCCCTAAATTTCTCTAACTCTCCCGGAATCTTAAGTATTCAGATTTCAAAGCTTCCTTTGAATTCCTCTGAATTTCTCTGAATTTCTCTGAATCTCTCTGAATTCCTCTAAATCCCCGGGAATTTAATGTATTCAGATTTCAAAGCTGCCTCTGAATTCCTCTGAATCTCTCTGAATTCCTCTAAATATTCCGGAATTTAATGTATTCAGATTTCAAAGCTTCCTCTGAATTCCTCTGAATTTCTCTGAATTTCTCTGAATATCTCTGAATATCTCTGAATTACTCTGAATCTTCCTAAATTCCTCTGAATATTTCTAAAAAATTCCACACACAATTTTTCCTAATTCACCTGTCTCTGTGAGTCTCTGACACTCCCTGAATACCTCTGGAATCCTGAACCAAAAATTTAGCTGAATTAATTCTTCTCTGAATTTCTCTGAACTCCTCTGAATCTCTCCGAATTCCTCTGAACTCCTCTGAATCTCTCCGAATTCCTCTGAATCTCTCTGAATTCCTCTGAATCTCTCTGAATTCTCTAAATATCCCGGAATTCAATGTATTCAGAATTCAAAGCTTCCTCTGAATTTCTCTGAATCTATCTGGATTACTCTGAATCTTTCTAAATTCCTCTGAATATTTCTAAAAACTTCCACGCACAATTTTTCTTGATTTATCTTCCTCTGGAAGTCTCTGAAACTTTCAGAGAGCCTCTGAAATGCAGGACCAAGAATTATACTGAATTCATTGCTCTATGAATTTCCCAGACCCCCCCGGATCTCTCTAAATTCCTCTGAATCTCTCTGAATTTTCCTGAAAAATCCCACGCACAATTTTTCTCAATTCACCTGTCTCTGTGAGTCTCTGACACTCCCTGAATACCTCTGAAATCCTGAACCAAAAATTGAGCTCAATTAATTCTTTTCTGAATTTCTCTGAATTACTCTGAATTTTTCTAAAGTCTTCTGAATATTTCTGAAAAGTTCTACGCACAATCTTTCTGAATTCATCTATCTCTGAAAGCGTCTGACACTCCTCGAACGCCTCTGAAATGCAGGACCAAGAATTTAACTGAATTTTTTCCTCTCTGAATTTCCCTGCATCTCTCTGAGTTGCTCTGAATTTTTCTGAATCCTTCTGAAAAATTCAAAGCACAAGTTCTCTCAATCCACTAGTCTCTGAAATCCTTTGAACCACGCTGAATTGTTCTGAATTTCTCTGATTCTTTCTGAATCTTTCTGAAACGTGAAATTTTCAGGGAGATTCAGAGAGATTTTTTTACCAGGGACAATGAGGAAATAATAATAAGGAAAAAAAACATGGCCAATTATTCCTTGTTGAAGTGGCTATCGCATGGACTAGAATATTTTTTTTCATCAAAAAATAACAAAATGGCGCCCATTTTTCGAGAAAATTGATTTTTGAGGGTGGAAAATCGGAGAATTGCTGACCAATCGAAAACATTCTAGTTCATGCGATAGCCACTTCAATGAGGAATAATTTGCCTTTTTGTTCTTTTTTTTTCAGATCATCCGGTCGCCCCAAATGACTCCCACCGGCATTGTTCAGTTCTTTTGTAGTTTAAATTAGTGTAACGGAAAAGAAAACTTGTTTGAATCTGAAAAAAACATTTTTGTAATATTGAATGTTCAATAAATGTAGCTACAAATTTTCAAAATGATATCTCAATTTTTTCTATGAGAAAGAAATGTTTGAAAAAAAAGTTTCTTCTTGAAAGCCTGTTGTATCAGAAAGACCCCTTAAATTCAGCTCCATTTTCTCACTCAGGGCAGCTCTTTTGGTAATTCAAAAGAAAGTCGATGATGGTTTGTATCCATGGGAATGTGAATAATGATAAGAACCATGAAAAATTGTAATATTATTTCAAAGAAAGTCCGTAGAAGAGTTGCAAGAGTCATTGAGAGAAATGAAACATTGGAAAGAGCAGTTCCGCAAATCCGTGGTATTCAAGTTTTCGAGAAGTCAAGGAAATAGCCCACCAAGAGACTGAACCTGATATGGAGCAATCTCGGATTTCCAACCGCCCAAATCAAGAATATACACGCCCTCACCTCCGTGCGTCGCGACGCCTTCACGACACGTCACTACTACTCAATGTACATGTGTACACAAACTCATACCACAATCATACACGAGTGAGGATATTTTCTCTTCTCTTCTCTTCTCCCCGCGTAGAGTGGCGGGAAGAAGAAAGACCCTGTACTGGGGTTGATGCGGACTTGTTCTTAGTACTAACACAGTGCCAAAAGCGCCTCAAAACAGTTCGCTCTCTTCTCCGTTCTCCTCCTCATCGGTATTTCTTCGGTTTTCCCTTCCTTCCTTCTTCTCCTTCTTCTTCTTCTTCTTCTTCTTCTTCTTCTTCTTGTACGCTACTCTACTCTCTTTCGCTTCTGTTTATCTCTCTTCACGCGAGAAGCCACGTGCCTTTTCTTCATCATCATCATTCTCGATGATTTTCCTCCTTCGACGGTGGCACTTGGTCGAAAAAAGTCTTGGGGAGAGAATCGGGTTTGATTGTCACTTAGTTTTATGCATAAATCGATTGAAAGTTAAGTGAATAAAAGCAGACATAATAATTCAGACGAGTGTCAGATCGATAAGTGTGTCTTCTGGTTAATGAGTGAATCGATGAAATGATCAGTGACAAGTTGTTGTATTTTAAAGTGTCTTCGAACCAAGCTTATCTAAGGTCATCTCTCCATCAAGCCACATAGACTGCCTGTCTCTGATGCCTCGTGTGTCGCGAAAGCTGGGAACATATACAACGCGTATATACAACATACATCGTTAAAAAGAAAGACATTATATTATCCCACGAAGTCTTCAGCCTACAGTTTTCATGTTGCCGGAAAGCAAGTTTCCCGTCACAGGTATTTGTAATACTGTATATATTATTAGATGAAATTCAACGTAACATCGATTCTCATTGTTGACAAATTCATCATGGGATTCCCTCTATCATTCAGTGCCAAAAATTCCATAACATCGCGTGGAGTGTTATGTATACCACGTAACACGTCACGAAATTTTCATTCTTGGTGTCCCTATTCGCATAATCGCGCTTTTATCAACTATACAGCGAATACACGTTGTACGAAATTTCTCCTGACATCGAATAAGATGCGTTAGATGCTATATGCTAAAAAATATGTATATATGAACGGGTACTGATGATACTCGACACTTTTCTTATATCAATTCGTCAGATTTATCGGAGGTTTTTCTCACACCGCGTCGCGTGTTTCTATTTTATCGTTGAAATTTACGTAGTAACATGACTCCGGTATCCATAATCCCAAATATGGAGTGAGAAATTTGAGAGAACCGAAAATAGTGGCGCTACGCCAACCGCTAAAAATAGCCAAAAAATAAATTGTAGTTGCGCGCACGCCTGCATCATTCTATAACCGTGTTTCAATGAATCCGATTCCACTGTGACTTACACACGCCCATATATTCACGCCAAATAATCATCGATTTATGTTTCCAATAGTCAATGAGGTCCGTACAACGCAATCTTCTCTAAGTTCGATAGGAACTTTGAACAATAATGTATCCCCGAATGATGTTTTCCGCACAATCGTGTGATAAATTTTCTCTTGTTTTTACATTGTAACTATTTAGAATCTCAATTACGTTAATGTATCTTCGAGAATTCGGTATCACGGTCGCCACCTGTCTGTGCAAGATTTTGTAATCTCATTTGACGTTCACGGCGTAGGAGGAACATGAGTTTGTAACAAGAATAAATGCGTAACGGTTCATTTTTTGCTGTATGATGATATTGTATTGGAATCATATATATCCTTTCTCATATTGTTACACATTTTTTATTTGAACAGAAAAATTTGTTATTTTTGTTTTCCCAAGGCGACATTCCGTTGAATTTCCCAGTGAACACTTATGAGAGGAAGAGCTCTTTAAGAGGTCTTCTGAAAGGTCTATATATGACCTCTTACACATATTTGGGAGGTCTTTGAGAGCTATGGATGATAACATATTGTTCACTGGATTCATTTGATTTGGGACATTGACTCAATTGCAGTGCTCGTTTTCGCCGCTTACTTTCAGATGATGGAACAGGGTTAGTTTTGACTGTATTTTTAAAATAAGCTGATCCCAGACAGCACAACGTGCCACTGGAACGTTTATGGGAAGGTTTATAGAACGTGGGAGGGGGAGGGAGGGGGTTTCCTGAACTCCCAGAAAACGTCCCAGAGACAAATTGTGCTGTCAGGGATATTATTCACGATGAAAACAGATTTCACTTTCTACTGTGTACTCGATAACTTCCCCATACAGCAAAAATTTGCTTTTGTCTAAAAGATTTCTTGTGCAACAGTTTTCACTGTCTTGAAGATTTCTTAGTTTCAGAATTCTAAAAGATATCTAAAAGAGATCTAAGGACATCTTTGACATTTCTTAAACGAAGATATTTTGGAGACAGTGAAAACTGTTGCATAAGAAATCTTTTAAACAAAGCAAAATTTGTGCTTATATGGGTTATATTGGAGATGTTTATGAATATTCAATTGATGATTAGTTCCTCTTTCTGGCAATGCATCGATCCTCGCGATGGCATCAATAAACCTTTGGGGTCATAGAATACGTACGCTACATTCGTCATCTTCGACTCTAAGGAATGAATTTCAAAGAACACACTGTTATAAAATAAAACTTGTGAACAATGTGTATATTCTGATATAAGGTGATATAGACTTCAAATTCAACAGTATACGAAAGCCACTCGTACAGTTGTCAATCCAAACAAAATGAATATTAGGAATGTAAAACATGAAATGAAATAATTATTTTCTCGTGTATCTCTGTGGTTCATCATGACATTGTTGCATCAAGAATAATAAATATAATTGCTTTGTATTTTAGGAAATGAGTATTCAAAATTTTAAAAAACTATTTTCTAAGGGGCTTCTTGAATTACGCACAAACTGTACCTTGATTAATTTCGAATTTATGTACAAATTATATATATATCAATTTGAAAATTTTGTCACATAGGGTCTGATTGAATCATTTGTCAATTTAAATTGATTGATTATATCAATTTTTATGGATGATTTTATGTCCATCGTTCTTAGTTTTGCTCACAGAGACAGAATGCTGGGGAAAAATGGCAGGCAAAACCGAACAAAAAACTTGTATCAGGCTTTTGAATGCTTTCTGTTTTCACAGTTTGTGAATTTTACAGAGAATCAACTAAAGAATTTGTAATCAGTTATCGACAGAATGTTCCAATTTGGTGATTACAACAAAACCGTAAATGAAGTGTATTAAACCTATTGATTATTGAAATTCAATATAAATTTAGCAACAGTAGTGAATGACCATTCAAAATAACCATTCCCATTAAATCCCATCAATTCAACCACCCCAGTGGGAAAGTTTTCAAATTTATATTGAATTTATATATAATTCCATATCAATCATGTATAATTTTGAAAATTCTTCCATTCGGGTGGTTCGAGTAAGTTTCAACATGTTTGAACAAGTGCGAAAGGTGATTCACCGTTGTAAAGTTTGTATTAAATCTCATTGGTCATTGGGATTCAATAGATTTTATAAACCGGTTTTGAAGGAACAACAACTGTTCAAAGCCTGATAGGAAATTTTGACTCGATTCTGCCTGGCATTCTCAACGGGGAAGAACCTATGTGACAAAATTAGACTAGCCAAGTCCAAACTAGATATAAATTGTGTATAGAAATGGGCATGCAAACACTATTCTTGGTATTCGAGAAGAGCGTCGATGAATGAGGTTTGTACACAATTTATGTCTAGTTTCGACCTAGCTGTATTTATGCAATGTATTTAGATATCTTTCAGACGACTGAAACATGTCTTACGTATAAGACACATTAGATATTTTTTAGAAATCTGAAAGATATTTCAACACGTTGCATAAAACATTTTAAACTTGTCTCAAAGATATCTTGAGACACACATTCTTATGTGGGTCATCATGTCTGTTTGTTTTGTGATCAATAATGTGAGGATGTTCTCTTAAAAATCACTAAATCTATCACTATTTAGAGGTAATTGTTTTTCTCAACATAACTGAGTGACCAAAATACGAGTTTATAACGAATGAGCAGAATTTTTAATGGCGTTCAGAATAAATTTAAACAATTGACGGATTCTACTTCAACACTTTTCGATACCTTATACATACTTAGTCGGATATTTTTGAATGGGTTTGAAAATGTAAAACGTAGAGTGATCATTTATGAAAGTACAATATTACTAAAAGAAGTATATTTTATATACAATTTGTATATAGTTTTTATTCAAGCTTTATGAAATTACATATAAACTGAACAAATAATTCTGAATATGGACTGATATCGGAGAGGATTGAAATTTTCTTGATTAACTTCTCCCTGAGGCTTCTACCTGCCTTTAAACTCCTCTAAATTCCGCTAAAATTTTCAACCAGAAGTTTCTTTATCACACATCTTCACTTGCCCCAGAATTCTCCTAAATCATCTTGAAACTATCTGAATCTTTCTGAATCTCTCTGAAAATTTCAATACACAATTTTCTCCGATCCATCAGTTAATGAATTTTACTGAATCTCTTCGAATCTCGCTATAGATTCACCTGGATTTCTTCGAATCTCTCAAAAATTTGAAATTTTTAAAGATATTCAGAGATTTTCTTGCCAAGAATTTTTCAAAAATCTTTCCAGCAGATCGGAATTGTAACATTCCTCACAAAAATAATTTGCACTACATTCATTTCGAAGTAAAATAATATGGAAATATTACTTATCTTTCTTTTCACCCCAATGAACAAATACCACAAACATGATACGACAATTAAATAGTTGTAATTTAAGGAGCTTCGCACAAAATATAATGGAGACTGGGTACCGTTCAAGTGGAGCTGAAACTGGCAGCTGTAAAGTTAGCAGGCAATTGTCATAACTTTTCACCCAAAACTGTTACTAAAGATTTAAGCATCAAAGATGTTCAGTGGGATGTTATATCTCATCGACTTCTGATATCAACTAGACTTCAACAAAGTTCAATCAAAAGTTAAATTTAAAGTAATCGGCTGCCAGCTTCATCGGTTGAAACATCGCGAATAACTAACGATCAACTCGCTATAATTATATCTCTTCGTCCGTAGAAATTTGTTTATAATTTATTTATGCCATATTACCAGCCAATCCTTAATTTCAACCCATCCTCCTGTTTCAATTATTCATTCCCAGTGTCCCGTAAATCTTTCTTGAACTGTATAATGATATCACTAAACAAATTCTGATTTGGATAGTTCGAAGGGAAGTTTAATACCTTTTGTTATCTCTTCGTTCCGTGTAACAAAATTATTTTGAAAATTCGTATCTTCAATGTGTCTCCCATGGCAAGTTGCAAGACAAGTGAGATCTCAGCGAAATCTTAATCAGTATTGACAGCTATACCAACGCTTTTCATGACACATTGCCATGCGGTTACAGATTATACACTCCATCACATGCGATCCTACGCACAAAAACATCTGTAATAAAATAATCTATGTGTTTGATTCAATCGAATTATTCAGGGTTTGGGTCGAAAGAATCATCCCCTATTTCCTCAAAGTACATCATTGCCTATATATCTTTTCAATTGGATTGGATTGATTGTCTGATAATTTTAACTGTCACACGCGGAGAAGAAGAATTCACTGTAACAGCAAAATTTGATTCAACTGGGTATCTTTTGCTTGAAAAGCGAATCTATGAGCTATCGCAGGCATCTTATTAGCTATGATAACGAGTTTCAGCTGTGCCAGCAAAACAATTCCGACTTTTCCAGTTTCAAGTTATTTGCTACTTCAGCAAAAAGAACACGGGTAAAGTAATTCGTTATGGATCCGCTGGGAATTAGCTATGATACCTACTTCGAGTATTTGATATTTGGTTGGCTGAAAATATTGCTTTCATAGTTAAATTTTAGCTACTATAGCGAGAACTTTTCCTGCTATTTCAGCTGTATTGCTATGCAAATATTGACCACATCACCCCGACTAGAAATTCGAACGCCGGGATTTTTCCTGTGTAAAATAAACAAACCACATTTCGCTGTCTTAGCTAATTTTTTTCTCATTTCAATGAAGGGAAATTCAAGAAACACATCTAGTAATGAAGGTGTTTGGTTACCCTGCGGGCAGGGATAGAGATAGGGATTTATCTGGGCCTGCCCCTATCTGCTGGGTTTTCATCCAAATTTACCTGACATTTTTCGCAAGGCTAACTACAAAGAACAGATTTTCCAGGATAATTTTTCTCGACAATTATTAGATTTCTTTACGTATTCAAACATCAATACATTACACTGACAAGGAGACTTACGGAAGTGTCACTTACCGATTCTAATGAAACTTTGCATACTTGTGAAACATCGAAAAATAATCGACACGTATTTTTTCATATCGGCAATGGTGGGGGTTTAAGGGTAGAAACCACCCTTCGAACGTCACAGTGGGACTAATCGAGAATTTTTGTGTAAAAATTGTAGAACTCTTGATGGAAGAATGATAGGGACTTAATTTTTTTTTAAATGAAGGGAAGACATTCCAGATTTGAGGAAAAATATCCAGGAAGCTGAGCCAGTGAGCCCGTTTAGACCTTGAGAAAATCCATAGAAAATGAGATTTTTGAGCAAAAATACGAATTTTTCATGATTCAAGAGAGTAAACAATTTTTAGTCGATATGTTATGCATCATTTCTTATGTATTTTGATGTGCTGAATCTAAATCTGGAAACAGAATGTGTGTATTTCTTCAAGTTTTCCCGGAAAACACAATTAATGTATGAAAATGCGGTAATGTAGAAAAATTACTGCAGCTAAAAATGAGCTCAACTACAGTTTTTAGTCACAGTAGCTATATTTTCCCTATCCCAGCAATTCTCATAGCTACTTCGATGGGAAATATGGTATATTTTAACTACAAAAATGTACTTGGGCTCGTTTTCAGCTACATTCTTTGCTCAGCGTACTCGCCACTTCAACGAAGATGAACAACGTGTACACGCATTCTATCTGATAACTCCGAAGATAATCAATCTACAATGAATACTTAAAAAAAGATGAATTCGATTACCATATATGTAGATATGATTGATTGGAAAACCCTATCCGAAAATTTTGACCCGAAATATTTCTATTTCATAAATAATGTAACGAATACGTTGAAATGATCCACGCATACAAATTGATTCCAATTCCCAAGCATATATCATGATTTTCTAATAGACGTTCATCTTCCCGCGGTCAAGTAATCTATTCACAGCGATGGATCGTGATGAACGCCGTGTTATTAATATTCCATGTAACCTTACATTCTATAGTTATCCGATACTGTCACGTACGATAAGATATGAAAAATATACAGAAGAACATGCACGGCAGTTTGAAACTCGATCGAGTAGATCCAAGTATGGTCTGAGAATTATGAGTGGTGGGTGGCCTGTGTAAAAACGTGTCCGATCCTATTTTTGAACAGCAATATTTTTATCCAGAAGAGAACCGTGAAGATGACATTATACTAGTTCGTACTATTCTTTCCATCTCAGCATCCTTCATTCCTCCTCGCACGGCTGTTCCCTATCCACCCCCCATCTCTCACCGACGCTGGTTGTAGCGTACTCTTAATTCACTTGTTTCCTTTGGAAGCCAACCAACAGATTATTATCTTTTCTCTTTAAGTGCCGAGAGCCATTAAAGATACGCTGACGGAGTTGAATTAACGTATAATCTGTAATAAACTCTTCTTCCTTATATGTAGTTTGGAAATCATTTTATTTTCTTTGTTTTTTTTTCAAGAATAATAATCCTGCTGGTTTCCTTCGAGCGTACCAAGTTCATACGAAACAAAAAGTGCTTCACAAAAGTAGCTTTTATTCGAATGTATTTCTAGATTATTACTGAACTTGGAATTCAACTTTTAGAATTCTAACGAAAATGCTATTTGAAAATTACTATTTCTATTTATTCATTCATTGTCAAAAACACAGAAAATTTCAGATGGATGTAACTCATTGGAAACTAAATAGGTTTCGAATCATTATGGGTAGTTCTTATTCGTCAGAGTGTAAAGTTTGAAAATATTTGGGTTACGGACTATCTTGAATGAAGAGACGCTGAAATGCTGAAACAGCAAAAAACCTTCTGGGGTCTGAAGACCCCTGGGCGTGTTCTAGGGTTGAGACACAAGTAATAAGATATACTACCCTGGTAAATTTACCGAAATCTGCCGGGAAGCGATTGAACCGATTAAAATTCCTAAATATTTAGTGAATTTTAGTAAAAAAAAGCGGATAAATTCGGATAAAAATTTGCAGATGGATATAAAAATATCGTAATATTTTATTCGTTTCAATTCTATTTTTGTATCCATTTTTACCAGGGATGTTAATTGTTGTATGAATGACCGAAGAGTTCACTTCATCTACGCAAGATTTATATTTTTTCTACAATAAACTCTGCATGCAATCGATGAGTTCTTTTATCATCCGACAAGTGCTCCCGAGGCTATTGAACAAATCCATAATATCATGATTGACTTTTGACGCTTACCTATTATGTGATTTCGAAGCCACGGACGAGTCTGTAAGCCCACACAGTGATGGTGTAATTCTTACATACTTATTTAACGATCTGCATGTGGGCATTTGTTTCGTTTCTTCCATTTCTCACGCCCATACTTGCATACTGTACGCACGTGGATCCGGTTTTTGCATTCTATGTTTAATATGACATTGTTTCATTATTCATGAATAATAAGAGAAGTCAAGAATATTCCGCAATACCTGTTTAATAGTTAAGATCAGCTCTTGATGATACCTTTGACTTTTATTTTAGATAAAAACAATCTATTCATACGTGTGAAAGTGAACATTTTCTATGGCATTATTTATTCTAAAAATTTCATGTATACGGAGAATATTCCCGAGGAGGAGTGTTCAATCGATATGGAAATTTATTATTCTAATTATACCTTTGATAGCATATCGAATCAGGTTCAATGCATATCGAGTTTACGAGGAATTATCAAAGAATGCTACACCACGTTGTATCAGACGCATTCAACTCCCCACGAATATTATATTTTATTAGTTTTCGACCATAAACTTCGACTATTATGATTCGTTTCGAACAATAAAATTACGATTAATTAACTGTTGTTCTTCTGCAATCGGAGTTCTTCTTATACCAAATAATAATGAACAATCGTTGATGAAATCCTTTCAAAGGTTCAGTTCTGCCGACTACGAGGAAAGATCAGAAACAGCATCAGAATGTTTTTCCACTTAATCCACTGTGAGCTATTATAACGGTTATTTATCAAAGGTGATTGATTCTCTTTTCTGACTATAAAGTAGTATCACAGTATTGTAAATTCAGTTACAAATTAAACTCAGTGTAGCGCATAAAGATTATTATAAAGAGCAGCTGAATTTGTGAATATTTATATCACACTTGCCCGGAAAGACCGTGTCTATTGATATTTAGAAAAATGATTGTCAATTTAGGGAAAACGAGGATCGCTGGAAAATATTCGTAGGGAGTCTACTAAAAATTCATAGTCGATGCATGAACAATTGATATTAACAATTCTTTCTAAATATTAATAGACCCAGTCTTTCCGTGTGCAAGAAAATCCATGAATTTTTTCCTCTGACCGAATAGTTTCATTGTCTTCATTCTTATTATTATTAAATACCACACGATTGAATGAAAAAAAGAACCTACTCCCAACGTCGAGAATTTACCCACCAAAGGTACTATAAATACTGCTAATCTCAGTTCATAAAACAAACGAGTTCAAATATGAAAATAATAAAACATAATGCTGGCGTTATACACGCAAGACTGAAAGGAAACTTGTTTCGATCCAAGAAATGAAATAAATCCTGTTTCTCAGAAAACATAAATAAGCCCGAGTATAATTGGAAACACTCCGAATAGTGTTCATTGATTTAAATGAATGAAATTCCAATTTGAATATTAATAATCATTTATCGGTTCAAAGATCCAATGTGATTAAAAATTGGCATTTTTGTTTCAGGGGGCACTATGCAAACCGAGGAAGTCGTGCCTCGTGCACAATCTACTGGAATAAATAGTTGCTTGACGGAGAGTACGCCTTTTCAACATCATCTGCATCATTCAGTGCATATAAAGTGCCCGTTGCTCCCCCCTTTGATACACATGGCAGTGAAACAGGAGCCTCAAGAGGAGGAGGAACAACGTGGACGTGAAGCGAATACGTTAAGGTGAGTGACTGACTTACCACAATTAATTTTCTTTTATGAGTAAGACGTATCTAATTCACGTGTCAAAACTTTGATCTTTGTTCTTTTTTTTGTTTGATTGCCCGAAGGTATGAGTAATTTTATATCAAACGCATTTTAAATCACTCGTTTCGCTCTTTAAATGATAAATATTCAATACTTCTGGGATCTATAGATCAAAATCAGATTCACGTGTCTCTTTTCCCATAAGTAAAAATGCTCTGGTCATTGCAAGCGTCTAGTTAAGCGTTGCAAAGCGTTATGAAAATTCTATCAAATTTTTACGAAAGCTTGGAAAATTTTGCACCGACTTCTTCGAATGATACAACAACGAAAATAAGGCATGTTGAAATGAACGTGGCCGTAGAAGCAAAAAGATCAGATTCAACAAAATCTGCAGTGAGGTGAAGGGTACCTTCAGCCGGACTGAAATTTTCTTGTTCAATAAAAATTAATTACACTCCATTTTCATCCTTCCCTCGATATCTTTTATCGCGTGATTTTTACAATTCTAACGAAATTCAAATTATTTATTTTGCAGTCCTCAAGCAGATGCCAAAAGTATACAGACATCAATCGACGGAGACGTCAGCCTTGGGCCACAAACGGATCAGATTCAGGGTTTGGAAGGCAACGCAGGACAAAGTATTCCGGATCTTGGTAGCCGAGGCCGACCCAGGTGATCTATTGCTCATATTGTCAGTTCCAGTTGCTGTACGAGTCAGAATGTTATAGGAGTGATGAATTCAGTCGGTACGATTCTGCTTTCACGAACACATAATAGTGGCAGAATTATAGAGTACGTAGTACATTCATGCTTCCCATATGGAACGAATTCAACACTGGATCGTATTCAAAATATTCCTCAGGAACTCACTTGGATTTTAATTCTCATCATTAACAATTGATATTAATGAGTGATTTCACCTGTATTCTTAGGAATCATTAATGTTAGGGAGGAGAAGAAATGGAATCGTATAATGATTGACCTTTGGAAAGATATACAAGGGATGAATCAACAATATTCTTGTTCCTTGAGTGAGTTCTCGTTCACTGAAGTGGGCTCGTTTCAATCCTGGTAGAAATATTCCATGATATCCCATTAAAAGTATTCAAAGATCTGATTGAACACTATTGAACTCCATTAAAGCTCATTCAATCAGAATTTGAACAGGCACGAATGCTTTGAATGAGGATTTGTTATGGGGGAAAATACAAGCAAACCTTACCTGTACCTTTTCTTTTGAAGATTTATTACAATTCATTGGTTGAAGATACAATCATGAAATCAAGCACACCTCAAAATATACGCTCAAAACTATCTTCACAATTTTTTTGAGACAAAAATATTCCAAAATCCAGGAGCTACGATTTGGTACCTCGTTTTCACGCCGTGCGTCCTACAGGTCTCAATTTTCATCTAAAATCGAAAAACCAAAATTCTATCGTTGACGTATAAACAAAACGCACAACTTGACAAAGAGAAAAACAAAAAATACAATTTATTTACATTGCTTTTTTCAATTTTTAAATTGAAAGCAAAAGTGTGTTCTCTTCAAAAGCTTTTGAATTTTCCATTTTTTATTTTCATTTGTTTTGACTCCGTCAAGTGGTGCATCTTCACATATTCTAACAATAGAATTATGGTTTGAAATAGAAATGAACAACCCTAGCGGACCTGGGTGAACCGACAAGCACCCAAAAATTTCGGTTACATTTTGGTGAAAAATCTTGGTTTTGGTAACTTGTTGGTCGTTTGGGACATTTTTCTCAACAAAAATTGACCAAAATCCAACCAAATCTCAATTCAGTGATTTTTCAGTTATTTTGTGGTAATTTTCTAGGTTTCTACCTCAAAAAATACTAAAATTGGTGACAGATTTGTTCAAAGCAACCGTTAGTTTTCGGTCACAAATGGGTCATTATATAGTAAAAACCATCTGGGTAACCATTTTCTGACCAAATTTTTACCAAACCAAAAAATAACCGAAAGTAAACCATAAAAATTGGTGACTTTGGAATCACCTTGGAAGGACCAATTTCTAGCAGCTGTAGCTCCGCCATTTTTCAATATTCTTTGTCTCCACAAAATTATAAAAATAGTTTGAAACGTAGATTTTAAGATGTGCGTTGTTTCATGAATGGATTCTTAGCCAATTTTTCGTAATAAATTCTTAAAAAACGGTACGTTTACATGTATTTTCCCCCTCAATTTTTAGAGAGTGACTGATATAGATGTGGAATTAGTTTCATTAATGTATAACGTACCGTGATCCTGGAATAATAGATTCATTTCGAATGGAATGGTGATTAGCGTTTGCGATTTTTAATCAACAATTGTTACACTGAGAGAAAAAGCAAGCTCTAGACGCAAGGAAGTACTTCACGCTTCTAATAACGCATTTGTTACAACGTGCTTTAAACGCATGAGCCCATGCTTTCTGAGTCCCATGCGTTGAAAGCACATTGTAACGACAGCGTTGAAAGCGTGAAGGGCTCCTTCACATGTAGAGCTTGCTTTTTTTATCGGTGTATCAATTTTTAGAGTGATTTTTACTAGGGGATGTTCTTGTTGATTCTAATTCGATTCGTTTTGAGTGGATTTTCCATCCGTTATCATCGCCGCCGGTGGAGTGGATGATATGAATCGTTGAGAGAACAGCGAAGGCAAGACTTTCATGCACTCACTTCATCTACGGATTTTCCTTCTAAATTCTACGCTGAGACAACGTCCCCTATCGATGGCCGAGTTGTATGAATAGGTTTTTCCCACCGGAGTATAGTTAAATATGAGGAATAATTATAATTCCCTATACGGAGAAAAATGTGACGTGAAAATATAATAACTCTTATAAAAGTCTGAGACTTGGTCTCGGTTTTTTAACAGATTAGAAACGATAAATTTACAGCAGAAAAAAAATACAGCAGATTACAAATATTGTAGAAAAAGTAACAGGTACCATTGAAATTTAAAATGATGAACGCTGAATTTCATGAAGCGCATAATAAAATTTGGCTGTTCGGCATTTTGAATTACAATTGTGTTTTTTATTTTTCATTTCTGATTTTGAGGTGAAAATCCGTTTTTCGAACCTCATCGTTTTTAGTGTATTAAAAAACTAAAAAAAAGTCACAGATCTTCATAAACATTATATTTTCGATATTATTTTTTTCCGTGTAGATCTGCATTGCACAACTTTTTAAAAATTAAATAAGATCATGTCAACACGGAGAAAAAGGAATTCGCTGTGGGAGCGGAATCTACTTTTGCTGGGTTCCTTTTGCCAGAGCAGCAAATTTTTTGCTGTGACAGCAAACTATTTGCTGTTCCAGCAATCTTGTTAGGTGCAACAGCAATTTTTTAGCTGTGGCAGCAAAAAATGTTTGCTATTCCAGCAAAATTTGTTTGCTATTCTGTATATAATACTGAAAATTCGCTGGCGGAGCAAACATTTTTTGCTGCCACAGCTAGAAAATTACTGTCGTAGCTAACACGAGTGCTGTTATAGCAAATTTTTAGCTAGGTCAGCAAAAAATTTTGCTATTCTATATATAATACCTCGATTTGCTGCGTCAGCAAATTTTTTCTCTCCGTGAAATATCAGGGTTTTTCAGTGAAATTTTTCATCGAAAGATTTGAAAGTACCACAGATCCAATCTCAAAAAGTTAATGCCCATAATATAGCGGAAATCTCGCATTTCGATAAAGCATTGTTGTCGCTTTATTCGTGTTGTAATTGGTGATTCGATTGAGGGGCCGATTTCACGTGGTCGTTTGTATTTTGATTGCAAATGTATATCTGAATGCCCTGGCGGAAAAGTTTTACATAATTTCTCATATGTTTCAGTATTTTCTCATATTTCTTATAATTGGTTGTTAAGCGCGCCATAATTCGAATGTTGAAATAATTAATCTAAACAGGATGGCTAGTAACCAGCCGGAATATTCGATCGAATCATTGGATTCTGTTTTTTCCTAGTTTTTCTACGAATATCGAGGACAAATTCACGGAGAAAAAGGAATTCGCTGTGGCAGCGAAATCTACTTTTGCTGGGTTCCTTTTGCCAGAGCAGCAAATTTTTAGCTGTGGCAGCAAAAAATGTTTGCTATCCCAGCAAAATTTGTTTGCTATTCTGCATATAATACTGAAAATTTGCTGGCGGAGCGAACATTTTTAGCTAAGTCAGCAAAAAATTTTGCTATTCTATATATAATACTTCGATTTGCTGCGTCAGAAAATTTTTTCTCTCCGTGTTGCATTTGAATCCTCTGATGAGGTCATACTTAGTTCCCATATTATTAAAAGATAATCATAGATTCCATCAGGATTTTTCACATTATTTTTGCTGCTCTTGAAAAACTATTTCGAAAATTTGAATGTTCTCGAAAATTCTTTGCGAAGTTTTCGGAATTCGTCGATGTAGTTTGCGTATTAATTGACGAGCATGGAAATAACAAATGAGAATACTTGCATATTGAAAGCCGAACTGTGGCCCTTTTTTTCCCGCAATTATGAATTATTCTAATTTCAAAGTTCTCCGAATTTACTTGAAAATTGGAATCAAATCCGAGCGCTATTGCGTTGTGCTAGTGATTATAGAAAAACCAATTAATTCCAACATGATAATATCTTAGTACCAACAACTCACGCATGTGATTTCACACAACTCGTATGGACAAGAAATCAACGTAAAATAATTCGATATTTGATCATGGAAATTGATACGGTGAACAGCTCTCATTGAGATTTATGAAGTTAATCCGAGATATTGCAATCTCTCATGCATATTTCAGAAGCGTATCTATGACATTTGAAAATACAGATGAATAAAATTCCTAAGAATTCGATGATCTACTCTCTTCGTTATTCGTGAAATGTTGATTGGGATATCATTCTGTTTTTAATGATCGAAATGAGGATGAAATATTAAAACATACGTTGGACAAACATCCCTGAGGAGACATAAATTTTCAACTATACCACCGGCAGATGTCGATGAAGGAGCACCAAACGTCCGTTACACGTACTTGAAGATTTATGTTCTCTCGAGGATTTAAAATTACATTTAAAATATTCCAATTATCACATAATTTTACCATTATTTCACTTATTATTCATATTAGGAAAATTTTTCATATTTTATTCTCTAAATCTGAAAGAGTGAAAAATCACGTGTTTCACTCCACTAAGTCTGAGAAGTGAGCCAGTCCGCTTCGAGTGGGATTTTCACTCGTTTCGAGTGAACCCTCACTCTTTTAGAGTGAAAAATTGAGTCTAGAATTTGAGTGGCTGTGAGTTTCTAACCTCAAACCTCAGAATATCACTCTGAAAGAGTGGAAATTTCACTCAAAATTTCGACAGGCTCACTTTTGGCTGGCTGAAGAGTGAAATCTCACTCTAAAAATTTTAGAGAGTACGGACATTGGTGTTGATACGTTTATCGCTTAGATGTGTTCATGTCATTATATATTCTGTGAACCCTGGTGGAAGTTCAGAAGTGAAGGGAGCGGGTATTGAAACAAATGAAGCGTGAAAATGCTCCAATTCTCTCCTAAATCACGCCTAGGTAACTCTTGGTTACGTTTGGATGACTCTCAGCTCACGCTTTCGTCGCGCTTCAACGGTTCATTTTCACCAGGAAAATATTTACAGTCGAATTTCATACTTCAAACAAACCAAAGTGAACCCGTCAGGTTTTCGATTTAAATATTCACCTGTTCAGAATGGATCTCTATTTGAAATCAGAATGTTATGATAATTTTAATGGTCGTAGAGTGAATTCGCCAATCCAACAGAGTGAAATTTTACACGAAAAATTGGAATGAAACATATCCACACGGCACATCAATTCAGGAAGAATTCATACTGAATTCATTTGTAACTATGAGCATTCAAAATGAATGCAGTGAGAACTCTTTCTGAACTGTGGTACTGTATGATTTCAAATGAAAAAAAGAATCAATCGTTATTAACAATTTGCATAACTTGTAGGTATAAAAAGTTCATTGTTCATCATTTTTATAATCCATTCTTCATCAGCATCTTCGTTCGTTTCCTTTATAGGCAGAGTTTTTATTGTTCCACGTATATAACTTGTGTTTCAAACGTCTCCTGCAATACCAGTATTCGTACCTCCGCGATTCCTACATAATTTATTGAGCAAAAATAATTGTTCTTCTCATATTCTTTCCATTTTTACACACCTCTTTAACCATATTCATCGTACTTATACACGTATAACGTTCGTCACCCTACCATCCATAATTGTTTACACAATCGCTCACGACAATGCTAACATAATCGCGAAGCTAAAAAACCTCGGATGTTATTATTCAATGTCGAAATTGATCATATTTCATGTTTTCATATCCGCTCGTACTCGCATATATTCTCCACATTGAATTACGTTCTCTTCTGCTAACGACGTCCCAGAGATACATATAAAAGTTGCGACACTTACTACGCGGGCAACAGGTACTTTAAAAACAGTTGATAAAAAGAATAAATATCCAGAAAACTGGTTCGTTCGTAGAGTCCTTTGGAGACAGAGGAGGAAGAGGAAAAAAATAATGAAATGAGAAATCATAGTAAAAGCAGACAATTTTAGATACGTCGCTGAATTACTAAGAGTCTCGGATTGCCGTTATTGAATTTCATTAAGCGAAGTTAGTACGGATAAGAGGTATACGTATAAATATACGTGTATACGAGTAAACATATAGAGTTTTCTATGCATAAAGATTGAAGGTGTTATACCACGGTGATGTATAAATTGCCGTTAAGGTGTGGTTTGGAATGCAGTTTTGCTGACAAGGGCATTAATGAAGTAGCCAGGTTGGAAATATAATTGTAAAACGAGCACTACCTTGAATATTCCATAAATAGAAACGATCGAACAAACAAAACTCAAACGATTATATATATGCTGTGTGTTGTCTATCATCGAAGATGCTCGTGATGTGATTTTCAGTGAGATAAATATACTAATAACGATGTTTTGGGGATTTTTTGTTACAGTCGCGGACGTAGGAAATCGAGATGGAAACTCAAATTCCATCACCAAGCTCTGCCGCCGGAATACCTGGATCATTACGAGGCGTCGTTAGCCCAAGAGGCTCTGAATGTCTCACCCACACAGCTTGGCGAACAAACTCCCTCGAGTCCAGCGCCAACGAGTTCTACCTCAACTCCAAGTCCCATCGCGGACGTGCAGAGTTGGCTGCAACGGATCGCGGCCATGCAACAAGAACTTTGTCCCCAAGTCGTATCTCCTCAAAATCAGAATCAAACGACCCTCAATGTTGGGAATCAAAGTGGAAGTTCCTCGAGAAGATCGGTGATTACTTCAACATCCTCGCATAATCACAACAATTACAACAGTAACCAAAATCATCAACAAACCCAACCATCGACGAGGCCTCCGATGAAGTACTCGGATCTACCCTACATGGGAGAGATCACGTTGGATAATAGCAAACCCAGACGAGGACGTAAACCTAAAAAGGCGGATATTTGTCATTTGATTTATAAAAATTATGGTACTATATTGCCAGGTACACCAGGACACGAAGAGAAAAGATTATCGCCCAATCAGAAGGTGGAGTTTTGTGACAACGCAACACCGTCGATTGGACAACAACAGGGTGTACCGTTCCAACGAACCGACGTTCAGAACAGAATTAGCAGTCTCCTGGAGAAACGATTGACCCAAGAATCCAGACGACATTTTCTCATGGCCGAGAATCAAGCCATCAAAGAACAAGAGGAACCGTTGAATCTCTGCATCCGAGATTTGAATCAATTGAAAATCAGATTATTACGAAAACATGGTAATATTTATGAATCCGGTCGGGTTAAGAGCGAAGCCTCGAGCGACGGGGAGGAAGTCGAGTGTCTCGGAACAGGATTGAATAATATCGATTCCGAAAAACATCATATAGAAAGAACTATAGAGCGCATCGGGAATGTCAATCATAACAACAACAATATCATAGATCCAGTCTTGAATCAAAATCCTGGTTTCGTTTATTGGCCTAGTACTGGAATTTTCATCCACCCCATGTCCTTACAATCGCAATTACTTTATTATCAAAAAATAGCGGAAAACGATAAATGTCCCCCACGCGTGATCAACAATGATCAAAACAACCCTAAGGAACCAAAAATTGTGCCTAAATCCATTTACTCGATGTTGAATACGAAGAACGATGCAACAACAACCCCAACCCCGCCGTTACCTCCGCCACCTCAACCCTTACCAGCCTCGCCGTTACCACCGAATCAATCGAACTCCGTCCAAATGGTGTCCTCCCCTTCAGGATCGCCAAGATCGAAAAGGAACGCGCCGATCGGGCAAATGGGACAAGGACAACCAACCAAACGGAAACGATCCGCCATATTCATACCTCCGATGCCTACCGAAAATAATAACAACCCCGCGACGGAGGTTAGTATTTGTAAATTCAAATTCACCGGTGGAGCGAAACCCAGTCTTCAGGAGAAAAAGAGTCTCTCCGTGGACTCTGGAGGTAACTTTCGCTACTACAGCGGTACAGGTGATAAGAGCATGAGAGGGTACGAATTTTTTCCTCGAGAAGCTTTGCAACAGCCCCCTGGTCAATCGGGCTCCTCGGCTGGAGCATTCTTGAATGCCGCAGGGGAGAAACTTTCTTCGCCAATTTGCCCCAGACCGCCGTCCTCTTCGAGTCAAGAGGATAATCGTCGGAAGAGGAAAACCAGAAAATCATTGCAAAGAGAAAAACTCGAGCAAACGTTCAAGGAGAAGGGTTTTCTCATTCAAACTCAACAATTAGAATCAGCCGAGGGTGCGACGTACTGCAAATTTCGTCAACTCAGAAAATTCACGAGATATCTATTCCGAAGTTGGAAAGATTATTTACCTGGGAACGTGAGAGAACTAACCGGAGCGACACCCGAGGGTGAAATCGTTGATGGCGAAGAGGGTGATCCTAATATCATTGCGACTTCTCAAAGCCCTCATCCGAATATGGTTGACGTATCGAATGGCTTTGTAGATGATTCTCGAAATATGCCGCTCACTTGAAAGAAGGAACAAGAATCATCGATGAAGCATTTTTGGAACGTTGGAATCCAGCTACAATCGTCAACCGCAAGTGCCATACAAAAATCTCTAAGGAGTCTTTCAGTGCTCGGAGAGAACATTATTACTCGGTACCATGAGATTAGATCTGATTCATTTTATTATTTATGATTTGTAACGATGTTACGAGGAAGTACATGAAACCTTGTGGATAAGACGAATGATTGACATTTGAGGAAATAGCTTCGTGCCAAAGACAAAGAGACTGTATTATTGTTGTACATAAAACGAAAATAGAAGGTGTTAACCAAAGAACGATCGTTTTGATCCCCTCAGCGGTTTGAGGATATAAGTTTTATCAAATATGCTTCTCCGACTTCCCATTCTACGAACGAGGAAGAGAAAGCGAAGATTTTTGTTTTCTCATTCACTTTTGTTTCCTCTCTTTTGTACAATATGTAAATCATCGCATCGGCTTGTGGAATAGAGGACGACGTCATAATGTTTCAAAGTGAGATTTTAAATTTAAATGCCTATTGTTATTGTATATGAATATATATATATATATATATTTTTTTCTATGAGTGATAAATTATAGATTATTTGATATTGTTTAATGGAATCTAGTCTTATGTTTATTTTCATTCATTAATATTCGTACAAGGTTTTCTTTTTTGTTTCTTCTATTATTATTTTTCGCGATTCATCGATTGCTATATTTTATAATTTCCCATCGAACAATAAAGGAAATTATAGATCGTATGGTTTCTTGTTTCGTAACGATATTTCCACTCGAGGAAAAAGGATACAATGATGGACATGTGGAGAACAAAAACAGTGTCTCGAATCAAGAAATACGTATTTGAATTATCGCTGATTGTATTCATTATTCCTCTTTAAATATCTGCTCACACTTATAATGTATACATGTATATATATATATATATATATATATGTATATGCACTTATCGGTTCTTCAAGATGTGCTTGTATTTCTATTTTTATACGCTGTAAAAAGAAATCTTAGAAGAACGAGATAACAGAGATTCTTTGAAGTTTGTTATAGAACACATACTGCGATTTTTTTTAACCTAATCATGTGTTCATGAGTCTCCGTCATTGGTATTCATAACACCAAATGTACTATGATATACTTATTATTCATCATGGACCTATGTTTGGACTGATGATGAAATAAAATAATGTGAACTTACTGGAACAGATTTGATTTTTACCACTTCCCCGTTGATATTGAACGAATCGAATGCATATTTATTTGAAGAAGAAGAAAAGGAGAAATGTATGAAGTTTTCAAATTAACACTTGTTATGACAGTATCGAGGAACTGATAACAATTTTATTGAATCATTTTCCAGGAGAGGATGATTTTTATATAAATCCTACCGCATGAAGTTTCAGGTTCGTACAAGATCGATTCATTTTTATACAAAATTAATCAAGTTTCTATCGATACTTTATAAAAATCGATAAACCTTTCTGCTACCTTTAGAAATTTTTTTAATTCCATTCATAACTTTAAAAGAAGAATAGATAGTGATTCTCAGACACGAATGAATGTATTCACAAAACATCCTTTTTCCTATCACAAGAAACAAAGTTTTCCATCTAAAATCATTAACAATTGATGAAACATTTATTCCGATTTTTATGAAATTACTCCAACTTCAAAAATATCCGAGGTTGATGTTATTTTACATTCAATTCGGTGAAGATCTATCGGTATGAATGAGTGATACCAGGGTATATTCTAAGACAATTTAAGAACTAACCGAAACGCTGGACACTCGATTTCTAAGAAAAAAGGAAAACATTTGTGTGACAAGTACTTCCTTAATTTTACTTTTGGCATGAAGTCTTATTTTTTTAGAATTAAATCGCTTCTGAACTCACTATACTCCTTGATATGAGGCGAAAGACTCATTCTGTAACAGCCCTTCTTGAAAAAATCCATCGAATCTGACGAAATTAAATCTAATGGTATTCGGTCAGAACATTGTGCAAGATTCAATCAGATTTGGCGAGAATCAATCGGTTCGTTCAACCAGGAAGGGCAATATTGGAGAAAATTCCACTAAAAATTAGGTAATTTTTTAAGAACTAAGCATTTTTACGTTTTAGAACTGATTGTTTTCTTTCAGCACTAACCTTTTGGTAAGAACTGACCCTTAAAACATGCCCTGAGTGATACTGTCGAGTATTTTTCATTGTTTTTGCCCGTTTGAATCTTTCTCGAAGCAATAACTCTTCCGATTCGTGATCATTGATCGTACAGTAATCACACGTAATATTATCGTAAAATTCTTCCGCCCATTCAAACAGTTTTCTCGCATTGGTTATTTGGGAGTCAATAGGTCGTTGTGAACTGGCAAGAGCAGTTTGTCGTTTTACAGTTCCACCCAAGCCATCGCACGCTCCTTTCCCGTGAGACGTTGCGAAAAAATGCCACTCGACATTTACTCTGAAATCTCCTTCAAAATGAACTGAATTGATTAAATTGGATTTATTCTTGTATCGACTTGGTGCGCCATCTGAAAAGAATAGGATTTTTGAAATGGTAAACCATTGGGCGAACGATCGGGCAACTTTAAACCCTTATGTCGTTTATTATAAACACGGGGATAAAGTTGAGCATGATAATTTCATCATCATTTCTGAATGCAACAAACACGATTCGGTGGCTGTTAATTTATTTCATAGGAAATTGATTGAGCACCTCAAGAAGAATTACCCATTGAACCATGTATAGAGATCCGAAAAACTCCAGAACTGTCAATTACATCGACATCAATACGATTGGGCACAGTTGTACATAATCTAAGGTTACAGCGTGGATAATAAAACGTTACCCACACTATGGCGTCAGATTTGCGCAAAATTCAGGCAACTTTTATTCGTGAAAAAAGTCCAAATTTGATCCAGAAAGGTGATACAATATTGTCCAGTCTACAGCAATATCGTCAAAAAATATTGACGCTTGGGAAGTGACACAGAAACACTCAAATCCTGATCCATCGGTCTCCAGCTGGTAGTTCAACTATTGGTCAAACGTATTTCTACTTGGTTCAATGGGTACGACAATGTCAAAAAAATCCTCTTCTTTTCAGATCGCACACCAAGTCAATACAAAAAAAAAATCAAATTCAATTTTTTGTTTTCGAGAGGTATTTCTCATATGAAAATGCAAATCCGGAGACAAACAATTTTCCCTCGTTTGAGTTCAGGGATTTTGACCCAGATGAATTCATTTATACCAGATGGAAAAGTATGAAACCGGAATCTTTTGGTGAGAATCACACGTTTGTTACTTGAAAATGATAAAAGATATTTTATTAGAAATAATCTCCATTGCTGTTGATACATTTTTCCCACCTTTCCGGCAGTTTATGAATGCCATGCCAAAAACACAGTTCCTCTTTCGAAGGGCACCAGTTATCGAGCCATTCTTCTACATTTTCATACGAATTGAAGCGTTGTCAAGCGAGAGCGTGTCCCACCCGGATAGCATCGGGAGGTTTTCTAAACATTCACAAAACGTACTTGCTGTCACAGAGAACGTTCAAATGAGATCCCAGGACGTTTTAAGAACGTCGCATGTACGTCCCAGGGACATACAAATGTTCCGTAATGTTCTATTTATCTTCACCCAGCGACGTTTTGGGGATGTGTTCAATAAAGATGTCAATGACGTTCTGCGATACTACACATATGTTTGTAAATGTTAGTTACCATGAAAGTACGTTTGGAAAACATACTAAGGACGTTCCGTGTGAGATGAAAAGAACGTACCTGGAGCGTATTCGGGTGCACTAAAAATGGAGGTTCCCTGAACATATCAAAACCTACTCCCCGGACATCAAGCCGCGCAGAACTTAGGTTATGTTGCTAAAACGTTCAGAAGACTTCTGATGTTATCTGGGCATTGACGCCAAGTCTGGAGAATAAGCCACATGTGGTAGCATCTCCTAACTGAACGCCTCGATCGTTTCCCTGACCCGTTTTGCTATGTGTGATGGAACATTATCGTGGAGCAAGATGACTTTGCGTCGCCTTTTTCCATATCCAATGCGCGATTCAAGTCAGTCATTTGCTGTTGGTAGCGATCAGTGTTGACGGTTTGTCCAGATTTTAGCAGCTCATAATAGCTTACACCTTTCTGATCCCACCAAACACAGACCATTGTCTTCTTTCCAAAACGATTTGGTCTTGCAGTGGATGTCGATGATTCGCCTGGATTCACCCATGATTTACAACGCTTAGGATTCTCAGAATATATATCCATTTTTCATCACCTGTCACAATTCGATGGGGAACTGACTTTCTTTTGTATCCGTCGAACAGCATTTCACAAATGGTTTTTCGATTTTCTTGCTGTCTTTCATTCAGTTTATGCGGAACCCATTTTCCCACTGAATCCCCACAGAATCTGGGAACTTTCTGCGTCACATTCAGTTGATCCGGGAGTTCTTGTTGAGTTTGAGTATTATCTTCATCCAATAAGGCTTGTAATTTGTCGTCCGCGAACATTTTTGATGGTTTCCCACGCTCTTCGTTTTTCACGTCAGAATCACCATTTTCAAATTTTTTGAACCACTCACCGACAAACTTCCACAAGCATTCGATGTGATTCTGCATACAGTAAAAATTTTATATTGGATATTAGCATATTTATATTGTACTTTTGGGATATACTTGATTATGTCGTTATGAACCACAAATATACGAGCATTCACCATACTCTCTCGTGAGGATGAAGATAAATATGTTAGAATTTGAAATAAATATAGTTCTAAGCCTCATAATAAAGTATATCTCACGAGTACCATAAAAATATAGTGATCTTTAATATACACTTTTCTCTGTGCAGCAGTTTTCTTCGAATGATGACAAAACATGTTGAAGGTTATATGTAAAACAATTACGGGTGTACAGAACTTCTATTGTTTTGTGTTGAAAATCTTCATCAGCTGTCAGGGGGCGATGATGGTGCTGAAAAAGTGGTCTCAGGGCCCCTAGACTGATGGCTAGTCATAGGGAAATTCCGGTTTCATACTTCTACACCTGTTAGATCGTATTTACTTTTCATTACAATTTTTATTTGAACCTCCCTGTATCTTTCACTTTAACAATGGGATTGATTGGTCTCTATTTCTTGACATTTTTCATTATGATATCTTATTTGTATAAACGATCCATTATTATCACATGGATTGAGAATACATTTATCAAAGTTTAAATCTATTTCTCTCCTCCTATTCTATTCAAACGACACTTGCCCTAGGACATTTAATAAATTGATCTATCTATTTATCTAAGTATCTATTCAACCACCCACCTCTCATGTGCAACACAATATTTCTTATCTTGTAACCAGTACGACTGGAACAAAGGAAATAAACGCGTTAACTGTTTGATAGATTTTATACTTTGCAACTAACAATGCTTAGAAGTCTCGAAGGTTGGACCATTCTGATCCCCAATACCGTTAAGTTGAGAAGGTTTCTCTATCCATCATCGCTTGATATATTCGAACAAACTTTGAAAAATTGTACTAACTCGATTAAATTGGAAATTTCTGACAGACTTGACAAAATACTGTGCTCAAATAGAATTTTTAAGCTTTAATTCGCCGCAAACAGCTCAATCAATTGAATTATTCCAAAAGCAGACACGAGAAATATTATCCATCCATAAAAATCTTGATTTCAATTCACATAACTGAAAACTTACACCCACCAACGTGTTTGAACTGAACGTAAAAACTCATTCATCGATTCTATACTATAGTATATATATATATCTGCGTACGTTCAACAAGATACGTCTACCTTGATTATACATATTGTATCCATTGGGCATGATATCACAATGTTTCCGAAGGAACATATACATCTACATAATCTGTTGAATGCAGGAATAAGATTGTATACAAGTCAGCGAGTTGTATGTGTATACACAGGTTACAGCCAGTCGATCTTCTGAACCCCCCATTCATGCATACGCCCATTCATGCACCTCTCTGGTTTACCTTGAAAAGTTTTTATCCCAACCGATGGTCTACGGTGCAAGCCAGTCCAGTCGAGTTCAGTGCAGAGCAATACAGCGTGGGGCGTTATACACGATTCTATGTGCACTCCATGTCACGTATTGTATACAGAGCGAGGAGAGATTTCGTTGAAGAATCGACGATTCTTTGCTTAGCCCAAAGTTTTTATTTCTCCCTCGTGATGCTGATGATGAGATATATATATATAGAGAGAGAGAGAGGGAAAAGAAATCGAAAGAACTCGTCTGTACACATTCCATTAATTCGCACGAATTTATCGTACGAATCTTTATTGAAAGTTGTTCCGTTAATTATATAATATTAAAAAAATTTGAAAATTTCTTTTGTTATTCAACTCCATTGCATATGATTTTGTATTAACGGTGCTGGAGTTCGAATGGGACTGGTGGTTTTATTCTGCAAATATATATTCAGTTGAATTTATTCATCCGGTGATTCACGTTTTGAAGTATTCCATGCATGCAATAAACATTTAAATATCTTTTGAACAAGTCTCAAATCTCCCTTGTAGAAAATTATTCAGATTTATACTGGGTGATGCAAAATTAGCAGATTCTTGATGAAATTCTGAAAAGATTTTGGTCCGGAATATTCAGATCTGATCCTTAGATCCGGAGATATGAGCATTTTTCAATTTTTTGAAAAATCCAAATGCCTCGGAAGTACCACATTTCTGACTTTTGAATCCAACACCATTCACTGAATCGGATCACGGGGTATCCCTGGAAAAAAATGAATCTAATTTAGCTTCCTTCGAGGTGGAGTGATAGCGGTTTGAAAATTTTTGCATTCCAGCCAATCGGAATTCAACAACTTCAAATCGCTATAACTCCACAACGAAGGAAGCTAAATTGGATTCATTTTTCTCCAGGGATACTCCGTGATCTGACTCAGTGAATGGTGTTGGATTTAAAAGTCCAGATATTTGGACCAAGAATCCATCAATTGGTTTCATGAAGAATCTGCTCTCAGAAAAGTGTACGGCAATTTTGAATCACCCAGTATACAATTCATGATTAATTCAAGTAGAAAGGGATTCTTTGTGACGAGTCGAAGTTGAAATGTATTTCAAATTGTTGTAAATTCAAGATTTCAATATTTCAGCTACAGTTCTAGCCAATTTCAAAGATATCGCAGATGATCTTCCTGCGGAGAGGATTTTTCCTTTAGGCGATATTTTCGAAAATGGCCAGAACTGTAGCCGTAATACGTTTCGACTTTTGTTGTACTTTTGTTACAAGGACGTCTTTTCCACTCAAGTTTTCCATCCTACAACGAGCACGAATCTCCACTTGAATTTATAAATAATTGTTTAGAAGAGTATATATGAACTATATCGAATTAGATATTGATTATACATAATTTTGAGAACTTGCCAAAGTGCAGTATTGCTCGTTATGTTTTGTTTAGGAATCTTATCGATGCCTCAAACTCTTTCAACGTTTGAAAGGAGTCCAACAGATCTCTAAAGAATGATTTTAAACAAATCTTTGACATTTTTCGGAATTTCATCGATATTCTATTGGAACCAATAAAATGTGTACATAATAAAAGGATCGATTGTTCTCAGGATTTGTCTTCAATTTGAATAATAACTTGGACTTGAATAAAAATTTTAACTTCCAAATCTTTCTACTCGAAACCTAAAATTTTCTCTATTCTTATAAAATTTCTCGATACACCCCACTTATTTCTTCGAAAAAGTAAGAAAGAAGCATTAGAAAATATGAAGAAAACAGGTCTTGTTGAATTATATTCCACAGCAATGTCTCTTGAAGATTTTTTCGATTTTCTTATTACATCTATTGATTATTTTACGTCTGACTATATTTTAATGTTCTTCTACTGATTTTAGATTCAACGTTTACAATATTTGATCAACATTCCATATTTTTGATCTTGAATTTGTCGTGTGTGGTCGTCTAATGATTCGTCCAGATTGAACAACATGAAATTCAATATGCATTCAAATGTCAGACAAATCTAGAGAATTTTTTGACATGAATTTGACTGGTTCTGAATGGATTTGACTGGCTCGCGTATAGAACGATTGACACCAGGTTAAAATTAAAGAGGGATCAACATGCATTGTCAAATATCCAAATCAGGCTACATACACTGTAAAAAAATTGGCGGTGTTAGAAAAAGTTCACATCAAAAAGTGTTTTTTTCAACACCACATGGTGTCATTTTCACACCGATTCGGGGTTGGATGTACATAGAATCCGCGTGGTGTTGATTCTGTGTTAATTCTGACACTGTGTCGACACCGCATGTTTTACAGGCTAGTCGGATAAAAAACTGCAAGTTTTTGTCTGAAAAATAAACAATAATAAGAGTAGGTTTCATTGCTCTTAGATGATGAGAAAAAAATCCGATCAGGCTGCACACGGATTCTTAAGAAATCAGACCCTCATTTTTTATAAAATTCTTGAATAATCCCGTCAGAATTGCCAGGTTGAAAAATATCATAAATTCCTGAGACTTAAAAAATCGAAAAGATTTGTTGGAAGTGCCTGGATGTTCCCTCGTCAGGGAAAGAAGGATGCATATTTTCATCCAATTTGCCATCACTCAGGGATATAACCGGTCGCATCGAGTTCGCCAGTTTCGGAATATAACGGCGTCAATAAGGATTTCACGATAAACGTCCCGTAGCGCGCAGGTTTTACCGCATGGATAATTGCCGCGTGTCGATTATTTGCACGCAACGATTTGTACCGCGCACTTGGTTATCACGTGGGAAATTTCCGCCCGATTAATATCGTCTTTGAAAATTCTTTTATTCGCGTGTCAAAAGCTTTGCTGACAAAAAACAAATGCAATCATAACATCGATCAATTTATCGTGCTTGGAAAAATATTTAATTTTATGTTCAAATAAAATTTAAAATCCCTATGAAGTATTGTTAATTACTTTATTCTGGAATTATGAAAATGTGATTCTTTGGTGAAATAAATTCATAATTTCCACGCCTCAAATTGGCGATTATTTCGAAAATGATTTTTATAAAATAACTTTGTAGGTTTCCAGAGAACTGAAATCATTTTCAGAGCTATTCAGAGGCATTCAAGGAAATTTTTGGTGACGTTCCTTCCTCAGAGAAGCTTCTTAAATGGCTCTACACGAAGAAAAATGTAGTTCGGAAATATAGTAATCTTCAATATGAAATTTGTTGAAATCTGAGAGTATTTCTTGAGTTCGTAAGGAAAATAAAACGATTCACATTTCTGTTGAATTTTATTTAAAAAAGAATGAAAATTCATCAATACCTCAGAAAAAATAGAAGAAAATATGAACTTTCCAGAAGTCGCGCATGATATTTTACAAAATGATTAATGACATTTCAAAATTTTGTTAGTCACATGTGAAATTTCACAAAGTGGATGGCAATATTTCATGCCCGACTTCTGGAAAGTTCATATTTTTTTCTATTTTTTGTAAGGTATTGATAAATTTTCATTGACTTTCAAATAAAATTCAACAAAAATGTGAATCATATCATCTTTATTACGAACTTGAGACATATTCTCCAATTTTCTAATTGAGGTTACTATATCTCCAAACTACATTTTTCTCCGTGTAGTGATAATTGTGAATTTTTTCTCGCCAATATTCTTTGCTCTCTTTCAGCTGTTTCAGAAGTTCTACAAATTCACTTTTATTAACAGATGAGAAACCACAGACTTTTTCTAAATTCATGAAATTTATTCCGTGGTATTTATTTCGGTAATAGAAGAATAAAGGTATTTTTAAGGTTTTCCTTGAGCTATCATCTATCGAAATAGAAAATCAACGATATTTTACGAAAATATTTTTCAGTTTTCTGTATGATTTCGTAGAATTCGATAGGTTTTCTGAATCACAATTCACATCTATCATTGAAATCCACTATCAGAATGCAGGATATTTTCAAATATTCAAACAAAAAAGCTCCGTAACACAAGAATCGAAATTCGAAGAAGAATACTATTGAATTTTTAGATAAGAAAATAAACTAAAAAATTTTTGAGATAGTCTTACACCCTGTGAAGAAAATTTCCCACTTAGGTTCTTTTAAAAATTGCAGTCACATTTTCTAAATTTCCATAAGGAATTTTTTTCTTACAGAGTATAAAACAATTAAAATTATAAATGGTAAAATCTGATGAAAATTACACTGAGAAAAAAAAGTCATTACATCAAAGAAATACATTTTTTTGAATCTGGCCCTCATTGAACTGAATACATGTCCTTTCAAACAATGATGATTCAACAGAAATAATGAATCCTTTCGTTGAATGAAAGATATTATTTTATTGAATTCAGTTTCCTCCAATCCAAGAAACATTTTATTGACACAAAGATCAATTCTTTGGATTAGTCAGACCGCGAAGTGCAAGGCATGATTCTAATTTCATTCAAAAACGATTGAAAATTCAATAACTTATTTCTTCAATTTTATCACGTCACGTTTTGTAGGAAAAGCTCGAATTTTCAATTCAAGGTGTACAAATTTGTTAATAACAACGTTTTCGAATCAATACTATACTGCTTGGAATGAAAGTAATATTTGGTAAGCATGATTTTGTACTTCTTCAAATCCACAGAATGATTTTTATATTCAAATGATTTCATTCATCGATATGAAAGTATGTGCAATTGATTCTAAAGAAAATTCAGTAAGATAAAGAAATGGATTTTCGAAATCACGTTACGTTTTAGTTACTTAGACGACTTTCGGTTGGTTCTCGCAAGGTGTAGTCACTTTCTCACAAGTTCTCTTTCGACGGTATGGTTTGTATATGAAGAATTAATCACTCTGTCTTTTCAGTGAGTATTACTTCATCCAAATAAATATTTCTTTCAGATTATGGCATTGAATTACAGGTCCCGCATGGAGTGATAGGCACTATTCGCCTAACAGATGGCATGACTGAACGATCAATGAAGTCTCATTTGATCCAAAGTGCTCAGAATTCCCGGTTATCAACAGATTAAAGGAACACCAGAGTGGACTATGAAAGCTTCACAAGTGTGATAATTTTTGTTTACAGAAAAAATCTGATATTGTGCTCAATGACTTCTGAAACATCATTTATTGAATCAGGATGGAATTCACGAAGTCAAAAAAGAACATCTTGAAGTTGATGATTTATTTCGATGGATTGAAAATTTTCCTAATTGATTCAAAAACTTTCTTTTTTGAATGTTTGAGTGGTTTCATTCCTCCGAAGAAATAATTAATTGAATCAGAGTAGGTTTATTTTCAGTGCAGAAAGGGTATTTGATTCAAAGAAATGTTTCTTCAGGCTCAAGAATTTCAGATTTGAATACATTGTTTGCATGAATACTCAGATTGATAAGTCCCATGAAATGATTTCATTGTCACTATTGGATGAATTCATTTGCTTGGCCGGAAGAAATATTCATTACGGTCATGACTTTTTTTTCTCAGTGTAGGGCTGGGGCTATGGTATGACTCAATGCGATTTGATATGAAATTTGTGTGAAATTTATATCGATATTTTATGCAAACTTATAGAAACTCGATACAAATTTCATATAAAATCACTTTCAGTCACATTACAGTTCCAGCCTTCATGAAAATTGCTAACAGCGCATGTATTTCATTTTTATCCATCAACCAATATGAATTTTTTATAACCAGTCCTCCGAGCAACAGCTGCGCACAAGATTTTTAAAACAAAATTCATATACTTTGTACCGCAGGGACAACTAATGTGAAATTTGTGTGCACGGATCTTTTCGGGATCCAGTCTCCATGGGTCTCCAAAATTTTTTGTTTCTCTTTCTTTCAATTTGTTCCTTTTTACCTTTTTTATTTCAACTCGAATCGACGACGATCCCGTATTAGGAAACCTGTACTCATTGTGCGCGTGTGCCTTCGGGAACGACAACGAAGACCATGGTGAAAACGAAGATGCTAGCAAAAAGACAACGGCAAAAAAGAATCCAGTGAATTGCAGCAGAAGGTACAGAAGATATTGTCACGATTGCTATGAGCGCATGGCATTTTCGTTAATTACTGTACGATATCTCTTAGAAGGTACTCCGAGGATAAGTCTATACTCGGTAATCTATATCGTACGAGCAAAATCGTAAGAGCCATCTGTTCGTTCGATATTAAAATCTCAAGATTATTTTAACACAAATTCCACTCGATGCTACAATATTTTTTCTGTGAATGGACGAATCTTTGAAAAATAATTATACCTTGTAAAAACGAATTATTTATCAAATCTGTACACGGAAAAAATTAGTGATCCAAATTTTCGTTGACTGGTATGTCACTGTGGGACGAAGCACAAATTCCAGCAGAATTCGTACACTGGATTTTAATAATTCGTTGACTCTTTCCATTATTTCGACGATTTCGAAAATGAAAAGCGAATGGTGAAACAATGGACCAAGTCAACGAATTATTAAAATCCAGTGTATGAATTCTTCTCGGATTTGTGCCTCGTCCAAAAGTCACATACTGGTGAACGAAAATTTGGATCACCAATTTTTACCGTGTACATAAACCGTACACCCACAGGAAGGTTTTCTTATTGCAACAAACATTTCATTATTATGAGAACATTTTTTTCTTGGCGTTAGAATATTGAATCTTGGATCAAGAAAAGTCTTGAGGTCACCATAAGCATTTTTCAAATAACACTTAGAGATTTCCTTGATGCAGTGAAGTTCTTATTAAGGTAATGAAATCTTTCTTTTTACCCAGTAAAAATGTTGTATCTTGCGATATATTTTAGACAGGCTACAATTACAAATGTCCTATGTATGTCCACTTTAAATAAGTTTTAGACCAATTCTTGTTTCAAACTCGTCTGAGAGATATCTAAAAGTGTTGTACAAGACATCTAAAACCAAGATATCGCAAGACATAAAATGTTCAATGCTTACAATAATTGATTTTTTCAAATAAAATATTGGTGTATCGCTTGGGACGTTATCTGGCACACGATACACTGATTTATTTCATTATGACTGTTTTAAATTTTATAATTACTATTCCATTTTACAATACGATACATTGGAATCAATTTTGAAAATTTTATTACTCTGTTGCCAATCAAAGAGAGCAGAGCGTATCGTTAAGCGTCGCCTTTAAGAATATTCATCTAGTTTCGGCATAAGAACATTTTTCTTACCACAAGAAGCGATGATTGTCACAAGAAATAAAGATTCTTACGTTAAACAAAAGTCATGAATCATAATTTTTTCTACTAACAATCCATGATATGATTACCCCAATAAAAATATTTCTCTTCAAAATTCTTCAAAACTCTTCAGATTTTTCTACATAACTGTCAGATTTCGGACGCTTTGAGAAATTTGCAGAATTTTCAACCATAAATATTACTCTAAACATTTCTGCATTACTCTGCAAAATTGTACATAATTCTTCCAATCTTCGTAATATTTTATGAATTTCTCCACAAAATTCGTACAAAACTCGCCAAATCTCCATATTACATTAAACACTTGTCTGCATATGTCTGCATTACTCTACAAATCTCTGTTTTATCTATTCACTTTTGCTTGAGAAAAAAAATTTTTGTTCAGAGTTTATCTCTACAAATCTCCTTCCAGTTCGACTTGAATGACAGTACGGAAGATACACCACATTGGAAGTCCATTTTTAGGAACTTTCATCAGTGAGGAGTGAACCCGGGTCCTGCGAGTGAGAAGCAAAGCCTCTATCACATCAGCGGATCTCCGGGATGACTACGGTAATCTTAAAGTACCACTTATGGGAATCATCGCAATGGAAAATTTGGAAAAATTCGTTTTCGTGAGGTATAGACCAATCAATTCAGAATCTTCTGAAACGAAAAATGAATAGGTCGTGGGAGAGGGGATTTTTTTGACCTCAACTTGTAAATTTTTCCAAGTGCTGAGTCAAATCGATAGAAAATTTTGGAAGTTCGTCCCTGTAAGATATAGACAAATGGATTCAGAATCTTATGAAACGAGAAGTGAGTAGATCGTGGGAGAAAGGTTTTTTTCGACCTTAGCTTGTAAATTTTTCCAAGTGCTGGGTCAAATCGATAGAAAATTTTAAAAAATTCGTTCCCGTCGGATATAGACTAATCCATTCAGAATCCTCCGAAAGGAAAAATGAGTGGGTCGTGGGAGAGAGGTTTTTTCGAGGCCTACTAGTGAATTTTACTTGAGTTGTTTCGAGTCGATTGAAAAATTTGAAAAAATTCACTTTATCTCCGCAAATGCGATTTGAGAAAAATGTATGAATTTGTATAGAAAACTCAACTCTCCGCCACAAGCCGTAATATTCTTGGAATAGACAAATAAAGAGAAAATTCAAATTTTTTTCTGCAAATGTAGTTTGCAGAGAAATGTATGAATTCGTGGAGAAAATTCCTTTCCTCGTCAAATGTTTCCACCATTTATCAAGTAGAAAAATGTTGAGAAAATTCAACATTTCTCAACAAAACAACTTTGACCAATAAGTTGGAAATGTACAGAGAAACCTTTACTGGCAATAGAAATTTTCAGAAATATGCAGAATTTCACAGAGTTTTGGAAGATGAATCTGTTGAAAAAATTCTTTCTTTCTCTAAGAATTGCGATAATGAAGTTTTGCAGAGAAATTGTTGAAGTTTTGAAGAGAAATATTGTTATTGGGGTATTTCGAAACAAAACCGCTTTTTTCCGGAGAAGAAATCCGATATCAAAAATAAAATGATGGTAACAACAAGATATCATTTCTGTGAGTGTAAATGACTCACATATTTCCTGTATACACCGATACTTCGCAGTGATGGCCAATATTCGACGATATCGATATTTTTCATAAAATTTAACCCGCTGGAGATACACTTGTAGTTCCCTCACACATGGGATACACTGTTTGACCCAAGTATTTTTTGATCGCTCATATCTTGGCTTTAAAACATCGTAGAGCAATGTTTTGTTTATTCAATTAATCGCCGAAGTCTGCAGAATACGAATCCGAAACCCGTTTTCCTCTACAGTTGATAGTTTTTTCAATATTGAAAGAAATGTAAAGTTGCTTTTCCACAGATATACAACTCTTCTAAATGAAGGATGGGTCATTTTGACCCAGTGTATCCCCAAAGGGTTAAATTGAAAAATTTTCATACATGGGGCGAACAAAAAAAAACATTTTCTCCCTGTTTCTCTAGCTTTGGTTATTGAATACCAAAAAAATCTCAGATTTCTCGATTTAGCTGAATTTTAATTATCTTTTAAACATCATTTTTATACATAATCTATACAATTTGTGAACTTTATGTGTGAAAAGTTATAAAAACAAAGCCAATCCAACAAATCTGATGTTGTCTTCGTAGATACTGTACCATAATTATAAATAACTTATACATAAACTACATTGGATTATATATAAATTAAATATAATTTCGTAAATTCCTACACCCCAACCCCAGTAGCACAAACATTCTAAAAACGTTTGACGAATGTTTTGCGCTACTAGAGACATAAAGTATCGTACATGGTTCATTTCTACCAACAAATTCTTGAGCGAATGTCGCGAAATAAATTGTTCCTGAATACATAAAAACTTTGCACCAGATTTTTGCAAGGATTTTTACGAGTTGGTAATTTTGTAGCATATGAGTTGCCCGAATAAGCACATACCGATCATCGATTACAACAATTTTCATGATTCCAATGTTTCTCCCTACGAAAAAAAGACGAAGTGTGATACAACATGGGACTGATATTTCTTGAATGATGACACATACTTTCGAAGAATTTATAGTAAATCCATTCCATGGAAATACATTTATTTATGCGTGTAACTTCTTTTATTACATCTTTCGATACAAATCATAGTTCTCTACTTCGTTTCGATGATTTTGATGCAATTGATTGAAAAAAGCGTCATGCATAAACTATTTCTAAAATGGAAAAATATAATTTTCATCATATGTTGATATCAATTTGATGAAATTTAATTGCAATTGTTCTCATTGATTAAATTTTGAGCGAAATTTCATGATCTCACGGTTAATATAAGGAGTGACCAACATGACGCACGAACAACGATTACAAGCGATAAATATGTATCCCATATAATCTGATCGAACCATATTGTCATTCTAAATCAATCAAATCTAATCTCTAATTAAATGAATATCAATATTTCATCGTTAATTATTGTTACGTATTGAATAATTGATTTGCAATGATGAGGAATATGGATGAAATATAGGGGGATCAATGCAATTCATCCTACTAAATTTCAATGAAAATTTGTTATATTTCGTAAACAATCATAAATATCTATCTATAAGGGAATGTACGATAATGATAATAAGTTCGCACGTACTTATCAACGAAGAAAATGAAAATCTTGAATACAATATAACATGATAGTTTGTTCGCATGATTATTTTGAATGAAATAAAAGGCTTTTCCGTTTTTCATCATCGGTACATGATTTGAAATAATAATTCATGTTGAGTGTGCTAAGAAGAATTTTTAAAAATTAACAAATTCACCATGTAAAAATATAGAATTTCGACCAATTGGAACGTGCAACCAATTGTTTTCCTCCCACGGAGTATCGGCGAGAAACAATTCTACAATGATTTCGTTGGGATTATTTAAATATGAAAACAACCTAACGTAATACATTTTTTTATACATAGAATTTATGTTTTGTACAAGATATATACGTTTTCGCCGTTCTACATATATCATATATTATGCTGTTTCATCACTTATTAAATTTAGTTTGCCTCCTGACATTCCGCAGGGGCATCGATCGCAGGTAAGACGAACCGTCTTTCCGCCACAAAAAGCCTAATTCACATCGAGCATTAGGTTTAAAAAAGGGATACCCTATCTTTATTGGGATAGAGTTTCCTTGGAAAGGGTTTGCGGAAGGGCATGCGGTTCCATTAGGACACCTAATATTATCAGAAGATAAAATGATTCTTTATGTGTTTTTCCTCTTTCGAAGATACTCGAAGATGAAATTTCATGAGAAGAAACATGTGGGTTCGAGGGGGAAGGATCAATTGTAAAAAGAAGGGAACAACAAAAGAAAATGTGAATAATAAATTACTCTCGTAATTTGTGCCAATCAGCGATTTGTCGCCGTGGCGAACTACAAACTTCGTTCCAATGATTCAATGCGGAACCTTGGCATTTTGGACCACCGAGTTCCAATCGTCCGATAACCTGAAATTAGAAAAAAATACATGTATGGGGAAATCGATCGGAAAATTGAATGAGATCGATCTTCTTAGATCTGAGAGGATCTAAATGGATCCACCCGGATTCGAGTACACATCACAGCTCCCTCTGTATCGCTATCGGATCCGGGTGAATCGACAAGCCATCAAAAATTTCAGTTACATTTTGGTGAAAAATCTTGGTTTTGGTAAATTGTTGGTCGTTTAGGATATTTTTTTCAACAAAAATTAATCAAAATCCAACAAAAACTCAACCAATCTCAATTTGGTGATTTTTTGATCATTTGGTGATGATTTTCTGGGTTTTTTACCTAAAAAGATTCCAAAAACGGATCACATTTTTTGGTAACCTTTTGGTGGCAGATTTGTTCAAAGCGAACCTTAATTTTTCGGTCACAAATAGGTCATTGTATGGTAAAAACCATCTGGGTGGCCATTTTCTGACCAAATTTTTACCAAACCAAAAAATAACCAAAAGTAAACCAAAAAAATTGGTCACTTTGAAATCGCTAGAGATTTAGATCTCTATAGATCCATTTTTAGTTAAATAGATACATCATTTACACTGTAAAAAATGTCTATGGAAAAATTCCTATCAATTTATGTAAAGTAATCAACATTCCGGAAATTTTCTGTAAAATGATAGTAAAAATCCCATGAATTTTGGAATTTCAGTTAAGTTTATAGGAAATTTCATACTCACACGGAAAAAATGTGTTGGCGAAAAATGACCCAAAGTCGAGTAAAACGAGGATACAGTGGCATCCTTGAGCTCGACTACAGGTGAAAATAAATTCGAATGTTTGTATCATCTCCACAAGTCGAATACTGTTAAGAAACATTTGAATGAATTTTCATCTGTAGTCGAGTAAAATGAAATGGACCGGATTTTAAACTCCGCGGGAATGCCACTATGTTCCCGTTTTACTTAACTTTGGATAATATAATGTTTTGTCAATACATTTTCTCCGTGTATATATATTGGAAAATAATTCCCCATCCGATGAGTGGAATTTTCCGGTGGCCGTATACAGGAAAACTCCGATTATTTTTTACAGTGTGGATCTGAGGAGATCTATCGCATTGCATGAAAGATCTAATTCAAATACACGGCCATAACATTAGTACACTGAGAGGAATTCTCATAGTGACTGTAACTAAAACGTCTCAACTAAATATTTTCAATGACAGCTACTAAAAATTTGAATGATTCAACTAAGAAATTATAATCAATATACTCAAGCTTGTTTTCGTATTCAATTGTCTCTGGACACTTTCCTTCCTTTCAAACGTATAGGACGCGTGAGTCAAAGTTGTCAAAATTGCTACTTTAAATTGTGCAATTTAGATTGTCGGGGGTCTAAAGGCTGAATTGATTTTAAATGCGTATTTTTCTCTACAATGGGAGTGGTATCTTCACAAGGCATTCACTCTTATATGTACAAACGTAGTAACAAGTATCGATATAGGTTATAAATTGGAATCAAACGATACAGTTTCTCTGGTCGACATTGCGATAAAAGTGGATAAAATGTTCAAGAAAAACACGAAAATGAACCCTAATGTTATTTTTTCAACCTTTGTCATATGATTTTCGTAGATTGTTATCTAGGTTATTATTTTGTACACATTTACAAGTCATTTTAACCAGAATTTATAAATTATCCTATCATAATGTAGCTTACTATTAAAAAGTAGTTGTGTTTACTAAAAATCAAGTAATTTCGATCCCAACCTTCGGTTACATCGTACCATAAAAATTAGTAAGTGATACTGAAAAAAAATAGTTGAGACGTTATTTAACTAATGTTTTCAAATAATGGCAACTAATACTTGCTGTCAGTGTACTAATAATCAATTGGAAGTTAATCAAACGTTATCTCTTCGTGTGCTCGATTAATATTCAGGCATATTTGGAGCTTGGAAGTTCGGAATCAGGATTTTGAGAAGGTCATTAATCTTTGTTCAACCAAAAAGAAGATGAGGACAGAAAAGTATGCGTCTCTCGAACGAGATGTGTTCTATTACAGAGCTGTTGACAAGTTACAAAAAATCGAATCGATCGTGATTAATGTCTCACCTCGTTCTTGGTGACTCGATCCCAATCAAGCAGCATGAATTCCAAGCTGACGTTGTTCAGACCCTCGGCACCGTTCGGTATCTCAAAAACGAACGATTCGTTGAATACCGGGCTAAGTGTGCGCTTCCTTACGTGAGTCTTCTTCTTGGCAATGCGCTGGGCATTGTATAGAAGATAAATTTTAACGTAAGGATCCGCGAGTCCTGTGACATCCATTTTTGGCAAATTTCGTGCCTTCAACACAACTACCGTTAATTTACTAGCAGCTGGCTGCCAACATAGAGACACCAACAATTCTCCTCTGCCTTGAGACTGGATCTGAAAATGGGAAGAAAGTTTGAGGGAATGAAATAACTAAGGTTTGGAAGTCTTCTCGAACCAAATATATCAAATTTCAACTTTCAATGGAATCCAAAGAACCCTCAAATTCTATGAGGAAACAAAGAATGGATGCATTGATAAAATCACATTCTTTTCAGAATTATTCTCTATTGGTTGTTTCTTTTTTCACCAGGGATCCACCCTGGTTGAAAGAATCCATTGTCCACGTTTGATCGTAATTTAGTGGGATTTAGCCAGATTCAACGAGATTCACATGAAAGTTCTGACCTTTCATTGAAAAATCACCGGTGAGATTTGGTCACAACATTGTCGACGTTTAATTGTAATCAAATGAGAATTGGTCAGAATCAATGGGTTCTTTTAACCAGGGCATTCTCGAATAGAAGAAATCTCTGCATTGGTTGAAGTCTGAACGAAATGTGGAGGTTATTTCTACGTAAATTAAGTAGAAGGGTTTACCCGAGCAGGAATTCATATGGAGTGTTCGGTCAGGACCAGATCTGGGAAGCCTTATTTCAAATCAGGCCCTGATATGGAATGTAACGCACTGAGATAACGAACTAAGGTAGGATATGGTAAATTACAAACCTATCAGGACCAGGTCTGGTTAACCCTAATCAGGCCTACAAAATCGTGGCCTCACCAGGACCAGTTCAGGTGTGTCAAAGAAAGGTGAGCCCTATCACTGCGCGATCGGGTTCATATTGAACATGAGGCTGGCCATAAAATTTCTCTGCTCGGGTAGTTGAATATCAGACACATGGGGAATTTCAGCACTCCGAATAAAAATTTGGGTGAATCGAATAAATTTATCTTGACCAGCTACAATTTAACTGGGACAGCATAATCTTTTATGAAACATTTGTCTGCTATGTTTTTTTTTCAAATACTCTAAAATCTTCTGAAACCATATAAGTTTTTGGAAAATCTTCAGTTATCACCATTTTGCCAAGGTATTGCCAAGGAATTTTGCTGAATATTCCTCCTTTCTGCACATTTTCTGTATGTTTTCGTGGTTTTCTTCTGGAAAAAATTTCTCTGAACATGATATATTCCATATTTCGTATTTTATGATAGATTTCCATACAAAATGCAAAATGCATTCCAAAATATGTGATGAAATAAAAACCACGAAATATGTCATCTTCAGGGGAATTTTTTTTCAAAGAAAACTACAAAAACAAACAGCTGCAAATATACACAAATGGGGAAAAGACAGCAAAATTTGTTGGCAATACCAAATTTTCGCTGAAAAGCATTTCAAATGCTTTCACATCTCTGGATATCACAATACCAAAATATGAATATCCTTCTTCAAAAATACGATCTGAACTTATTAACTCGTCATTCAGTTTGAATCGGATTTTTGTTCGGGACTTCTCCTATTTGATCTCATTCAAATATAATCGGTTTGAATAGGAAATTTCCATTCAATGGGATATAATCAGTGAATTCGAATGTACATGATCCGAATTTCCCGATTATATCTCATGGAGAACCAATTTTCGTTTCAAACCGATTAGATTTGAATGAGATCAAATAGGAAAATTCTTAGACAAAAATCTGATTCATACTGATTAACCACTTAATCGGATCATTTGGGCAGGATAATTGCAAAAAAATACACGGAGAAAGGAAAATTCGCTGTGATAGCAACCTAGTTAGGAAATGCCAATATTGACAACTGGCCCATGCTTGGCAGAATACTGGGCTGCCAAGCATCGCGAACCAATATTGGTCCAATATACAACTGTTGTTCATTCTAAAAACCATACCGGGTTTCATAGGAAATGCCAATAAGACGACTGGTGCAAGTTTGGCAAAATATTGGGCTGCCAAACATGGCGAACCAATATCAACCCAATATAAAACCGTTTGTTATTTGAGAACCCACACCATGTTTCATAAGGAATGCCTATACAACAAGTGGTTCAAGATTGGCAAAACATTAAGCTGCCAAGCATGGCGAACCGGTATCGGCCCAATATTGAACCATTTGTTATTTGAGAATCTACACCACATCTCCATGTTTGTGATTTTTACAGAGTTGTACCGATATCCCTGCTAAGAATCTTATCGTTTTCTATGGGGAATTTTTAGCAGGGATGGCATGAAAAATGACGTCATTTTTTTCTCCAAGAAGTATGTTTGAAGAATCAGGTTGAAGCATGGCAAAAGTTAATTAATATACACAACTTGGGCCAGGTCCGGTTTAATCGTATGAGCCAAGCTCAAAAATACTCATAATGCATATATCATGAGACATTGGGCCATGCTTGGCATTGCATTCTGGCCCAATATTGAGTACCAAGCCTGGCACGAGGTTATCATCCCAAGCTTTCACCAAGCTTGGGCCACTTTTTCTCATAGATTCTTGCCCAATATAAGTCATAATTGGGCCAAGATCGGGCCAAGCTTGGGCCATTTGTTAATTCCTACCTGGGAATCTATTTTTTTACCTGTATGATACTAAATTATGCAGGTAAAATTTTTTATAATACAGAAAATTTTGCTAATCCAGTGAAAAATGTGTTATTCAGTAGATCATATTATTAATCTCTTAGCAATCCAGTTAGTTGTGGCAGCGAATTTTAGCTAGGTTAGCAAAAGCATGTGCTATTCTATTTATAATATCTTGATTTGCTGCGTCAGCGAATTTACAAACATACCTTCAGACTCCTGGGACAAATTTGACGACATAAAGATATTTCTTGATTATCCGCGCTCTCCAAACCAGGTACCGACGATAGATGACATATTACTTCACCGATCATGTCGTCACGTGAATATCTGTCGAAACTTAACACGGCGAAATGTAGACTGATTTTCTGAAAATAAATCAAGAATTCGTACGGTCGTGTCATTTTCTTACATAAAATCCATGAGGTTGTTAGCTCAAGGATTTAATCAATTTCGTCTATGCTCTACATTTATTTCCCTGATGCGTGCTTGTAGCGTATAAAATCGAACTTTATCGCATATTGATCGTATCATGCGCGAAGGAGTCAATAAATTGTCTCAAGGTGTTACGATGAAGATGTCTGATGCAGGTTACAGTCACTTCTAATACTTTTTTGTGAAAAATATTATGCCGAAGAAAACAATTTGGAATCCATTCATCGATGTTCATTTTTCACGAAACATGAAGTCGACATTGTACACGCAGAGAAAAATTTGCTTTGCCAAATTAGCAAAGCGGTTGCTGTTGCAGCAAAAATATTGCTATTCAGCAACAAATCAATTTTTCGAGGTTTGCCGTTTCAGCAAAAGTTCCTTCTGAAAATTGAGAAAATGTGACCGCAATTTTCCACAGCCACTTTTTTCTGAATTTTCAAATAAATTTCACTAAATTTTGAAAAACTTCAATTGAATATCGAAACGTATTCCGAAAGATTTAGTCATGTTTCTTAAAATTCAGAAGGAAGTGATTGTAATTTTTCACCCCGAGGTAACTTTGTTTTTATTTTCACAATTCATTGTATTTCAATTATCTAGAACTTTTGAAAGATATTTCAATCGTATACCTTCGATGCTTGAGCCGAATGAAAAAATAGTACCTGCAATTGAGCTTGTGAAATGCCAAAGAACGTGAAGTCTTCATCATACACTGGATCTCGAGTGTTTCGAAGCACACGAGTTTTAACTCGATGTTGTTTTTCAGGTAATAATTGAAGTTTCACGTAAGGATCGCTGCTGGTATATTGGTGACCTCTTGATGGGAGACCATTGCACCTGACTACAGTTACAGCAAGTGCATTTTGTTCCGCGCGGTACCGTAGCTTGAATACCAATTGACCAAGTCCATCCTTGTTGTTTTCGGTGTTGCATGTTTTATCTCGATCAAGTTTCTCGCTGTTTTCTAGTTCGGCTTTGTCACGTTCATTCTCGATGCTTAAAGTGACTCCTTCGTTTCCCCCACCACCTCCTGAATGAAGCAAGAATTGGTTTTACAAGAACAATGAGAATGTTATCATCCGGTTTTGGAGTATCGTATGTCAGTTCAGTATTTGGTATATCATCATTTACCTGGAGGTGTTTGCACCGGCGTGGTTGCATTCGGGGGTGTTCTGGGATGCGTCGGATTCGATGATTGGGAACCAGTAGGACTCGGTGTCTGGCCCCCAGATCCAGGAGGACTCTTCGCTGGTCCCGTAGGACTCGGACTCTTCTTCAGGTAGTGACTAGTACTGCCTGGACTTTTCACTGCGGTTGGTTTTCTACGTGGTGGCCTGAAGGCCAAAGATTTATCGGAACTGAGTTTTGTGTGTTCTCTTCGTCGTCGGCAGAGCCAATACGTCATTGCCACGACACATACTAAAAGTCCGGCGCCTAAGCCTAGCGCCACTAACGTTACCGTCGAAACTGTAACATAAACATAAACAATATCTTTGTGAATATTTCCTCGAAATTTCGTCTGGTAAAATCTGGAATACATTTGAAACAATCACATTGAGACAATGAGAATACAAATTTTCTCAATCCGAAATTCCCATTTCGTTTATTTTTGGATATAATTTCTAAGGATATCAAGGCAATATTAGGGCAAGAGAGAGAATGAAAACATTTGAGATATCATTTGATGAAGGAATAATGAAAGTGGAGTCGATTGATCGACTAACCAAGTCGGAAGTGCTGAGAAATAAAGGAAAAGGGAGATAAATATAAAAGACAAAGCTGTAATTAAGGTGAACTAATAATAAGAACCACTCCAAGGCGTGACGGTATACCAAAAGCAATCAAGAGAGAAAGGCAAGGGGAAGACACAAAAGAGAAGATCAAGACTACCTCTTAATGAATGGATTTCAAAGAGTGCGGAATGTGCTGGATGTGTGTAGATAGGAAATAGATAAATGGGATAGATTACATCGAATAGATTTTGAGATTCATTACTCTGGATGTTGATTATCAGAATTTTAATTGTTATCTCCTCCTTGATCATTTCAATTCATATCTGACATTCAACATCCTATAATATCAATCGTTCGGAAGGGGTCAGATTGAAAGGGCCGGTAAAGGAAACAGATGAAGAAGAAAATCATCTTATAAACTTGGTTATTTGAAGATAATCGACATTGTCGAATAAGAATATCTTTCATTCCTGTTGAATAGAATTGTGAGACAGGGAGACAATATATTAAATTCTTCTCTCAAAATCTGAGAGAGTGAAAAATCACGCGTTTCACTCCATTAGGTCTAAAAAGCGAGCCAATCCGCTTTGAGTAGAAATTTCACTCGTTTCGAGTGAACCCTCCCTCTTTTACAGTGAAAAATTCACTCTGGAATTGGAGTAGCTATGAGTTTCTAATCTGGTATCTTGAAATATCACTCTAAAAGAGTAGAAATTTCACTCGAGATTTCGACAAGCTCACTTTTGGCTAATTAAGGGGGGATATGGTTGTGAAATTTGTTTTTCCATTTTTTCATATATTTTTTTATGAATGCACAACATCTCAAGAATGTTGTGTCGAATTTTTAGAGCGATTGGAGTAAAACTAACGCGGATATGAAATTTCAATCACACTGTGAGAAAAAAGCGTGAAAATTACAATCTTTACACGGAGAGAAATGTGTAGTTAAATTTACTATGTTATTATTGTTCCCGAGGAACAGACTGAACTATGACGGATTCCCCCATAAAACATAGTAAATATGATAAGCATTCTATTGTTGTACCATAGTAAAAATATGCCCTTCATAGTAAAATCCGACAGAATTCAGTCTGTTCCTCGGGAACAATAATAACATAGTAAATTTAACTACAAATTTCTCTCCGTGTATTAACAGATTGAAGACATCGCGGACAGTAGAAGATAATCGCTCAACATTAGTTCAATACATTACAATTCAAATAGTGATTTTTTTTATTGAAATGGAAATTTATTAAACTGATGTTGAGCGACAATCTTCTATTGTCCGCGATGTTCTCAATCTGTTAATAAAGATCGCGATTTTCATGTGAAAAGCTTTGCAGCGATTTTCCAACACTTCACGTTTTCAAAGTCGGTGATCTCTGTAGTTTTGAGTCTATCGCACCGATCCTTTTGAAATTTGGCACACACTTTCGCTGTATAATTCATGAGGTAACTATGTCGAGTATTTTTTTTTTTTTTTTTTTATTGCAATACACGGGTTAGCACCCTTTGATATAAAAAGTAAATACAGAGTCAATACAAGACAGCGTCCAAAGACGCATAAAATACAATTACAATATGGTCATGCATTAACCGACAGTTTAAACTGATTCAAGGAAACACCAAACAATTCCATCGACCGATCGAAATTATTTGCTAATTCACAAATGCGAGAAATCGGATCATAATTTCCAAATCTAGATTTAAATTGTACAGGTCTAAATAAAAGCGCTCTCCTAACTGGTCTACCGGGGATGTTAAAATTAACTTTACTCAGCAATGACTCGCAATCAAGAAAACCATTAATCAATTTAAAAAGAAATAGGAGATCATTCATTTGTCTCCGCTCTTCGAGGGTAGTTAAATTCATTCTGTGAAGAATTCTGGAGTAATCATGGTCAGAATATCTTATAGGGCAGCCTTTTCTAAAAGCAGCAAAGCGTAAAAACTTGTGTTGCACACTCTCAATCATTCTAATATCCTTCTTCAAGTACGGAGACCAGATAGTTTCAATTTCAAAGTTTGTTGTTATTTTTTGTTTTACAGTCACAAATATGCCGATTGTTTAAGCAAAAATCACGTTGTTTGACTTTCCAGTGTCACAAAAAATCGAAAAATCAATTAAAAAAAAAAATTGACCTTGTTACCTGGGGAAGCTCATAAACTGATAGAATCACTTTGGTTTTTTTGTTTCAGATGATAAAGTCATGAGTTATAGCGATCACCGCGAAACTATGTTCTCATCAGACGTCTAGGCAGATTTGCTGCTAATGGCTGAGTTTTTAATATTTTGTATTCAAATTTTCACAAAATATTGTTGAAAAGTTGTTTTATAATACTGTGATGTTGGTGTTTGATAAGAATCAACCGTATCTTATAAATGAATGTTTGAAAAAGTGTCTTTTTTCTACCGTACAGACCGTACCCCCCCCCCCCCTTACTCTGAAAATTTTAGAGTTTTTTTTCTAAAAAATATACATTCCAAGAATTAAGGATGTTCAAAAGACATCTCAAAGTGTTCCGTAAAACATTTTGATATCGTCAAAAAGATATCTCAAGATCGGAATATTTACTGAGAATCTGAAAAACATGTGGTATGAATATTCAAATATCGCAACAGTAGTATTTACTGTTCAAGAACTGCAACTAGTAGTACATTCTACATGGAACATTCCACATCACGGGTGGATTGAACATTTCTACACATTCTTCGATGAACAAACGAGAAAAATTATACACAAGCGATACCCATGCAATAATTTTCAAGTATTTTGTAGAAGCAGTTTGTGTCAAATGTACCGTGCATGCATTTCCAATGCCGTACGATTAACAATGAATATTCAATGCTCTTTCAAATAATAAATCGTATACTATATTCTTTCGCATGTTCGCTATGAATAGGCCGTTCATTGATCGATCACGTAATAAATATGCGAATATAACATATTCATGCACTTTCTAAACATCCGTACGTATGAAATATCGATAAAACTTAATACATATTTTATAAACGAATGTTGATCCGATATCATCCCTACACGGAGAAAAATGCAGTTGGAGCAACTAACGAAATTGATTGTTACAACCACATAATTGGTCATGGTAACCAATCAATTGGTTGGACCTTATTTAACCAACGAATTGGTTATTGCAACCATCCCATTTTTCTCCGTGTACCGTGATCGGAATGATCTTGTCGTCTATGAGACGATTGTTTATAGTTATCTGAGGTTGATATTCAAAGAATTTTGCTTAAAAAAACAAGTCACACCCGTGTAGAAATATTAGTAAAATTGTATATAATTTTTATACAATTAAATATAAATTTTATATAATTCTGGAAATTTCTTCATTTGAGTAATTCTCTGACATAAATAAAATCTCTGGTTACTGAAAAATGTCGAAACAGAGAGCTCAACGTATCGATACTTTCCTATAAAGAATATATCAAATTCTAAGCGGCGTCTTCTAAAATTTTATACAAATTATATATTTTCACTAAGTAAAAGTACCGATACTGTGAGTATTTCATATATCATCTATCAATTTATTTTTATAAACAAAATATATCAATTTTACATCAATATTTTATTAAAGTCAGTAAAAACTAAACATATTTCTTATAAAAACATTGGATATCCTCACTCGATGAATAAATCTCATTTTATCTTTCTAATAGAGTGATCTTCTGACATCTTCCAAGAAAAACCGAAGAGAAATTGGATTTTTGGAATCAACCATGACCATATTTCAACCAGGATTCAGCGGGTGAGATACGAAAGCGCGATCCCTGGAGTTATCGAACAACCATTGAAACAGATGTTTGTTCTTACGATCCTTTCAATGTTCAAGAACCGGCATCACTACCACACAATCCAGTAAATACAAAATAAACTTTGTGACATGCATGGTGAATTCAATTTGCATGTCACATGTAATTTCCAACTCAAGGATGTAACACATTATATAACTTGACAGACAAAAGCTGCTCAGAAACAGTTTACGAAAATTCATCAGACTTCTCAACGTTGAGAAAACGTTCCTCAAAAGTTGCGTCACAAGGATTACTTTGTTCAAAGATATATTCAACTCTATTCTTCATTTCTCTATTCTCAAATAATTCTATTCCTAAATATCTCCATTCTAAAATGTGACTAATCCTAGATTTCTCTATCCTTTTATATATTTATCCTTTATAAAACAAAGAACACATCTATATCTGATCAATATTGAAAGATTTGTAAGAATTGAGATATTTAGGAATAGAGTTATTTGAGAATAGAGAAATAAAGAATAGAGTTCTTGTTCTGGCCCCTGATTCATGAAAAAAATGTCTGATGTGGGTGATAAAAGCAACCAAAGCACGAACTATTAACGTTTCCTCCCTACAAACAATGGTTACTGGCGTTTCAATGGGCCGCTGATGGTCCTGCAATGCCGGCGAAGAACCTTCACTGGCCCTTTGAAATTCCAACAGTCGTGTTTGCTGGGCTGTGCCAAAAAAGAATTTTTTACTGACGTATTACGAGTGGGTTTTACTGAATTCAGTTGGAACCAATGATCCGCAAGAATGTCTCTCACTGTTCTTCTCCCACTAGATTCAGCCAACAAAATCTACTATCGTAGCTGTTAAATCCTATTGGATTTTTTTCGCAGTATAAAATTGTTAACCTCCAATCAAAGATGAAGGAAATCACATTGTATTCATTAAGAACTAACATGCAAGCATAACGACGCCAATACTCATAATAAGATAAGTATATTAAATAATCGAAAATTGTATTGTATTTTTTATCAATTGAGATCTTATAAAAAGATCAAACCTATGTCCGAACATTCTCATTTGACTCCACTGATATCTAATGATGTGTAGATTTATTTTGCCGGTATCTAAATCTCACCATCCAAACAACCCTTGCGAAATAATAACGTTCTCCAAGCGTGAGAAGAATGTTTATCGAAGGAAGGAAAACGCCCAGACAAGGTGATCTGCGTCAATTGACCCTTTCCAACAAGACGTATGCGATATACATTCATAAAAAGCCCGACCATCCTTCAATCCCTACCCTTTATAAACGTTCTGAAAACTCAATTAGAATATCACATTTTTGTACAAACGTTTTGTGCACGCTTCCTGCGCGTCCTGGATTCGATCATCCTTGATGCACGTGTCGAAGCATCGAATTACATTTTTCAAACTCTCAATATTCTCTTAATTGATCGACTTGATTTTTACATGCAGGGAATCCGTGGGATATTAATTCACCTAACCTTTTGTTTGAATTTTCATCTCGAGATTGACGTGAAACAAAATCAACCGATTGATGATTTTTTATCACCAAACTGCTTGGTATTTGGATCTCCAACTTCACGGTGAAACAATATCACCGAGATTCGAGATTTATCTTCTCCGATGTTGCGATGTTTTGTCACACAGTCGAGATGAAAAATCATCTAATCGAGAGATGAGAAATCAGGGAATTTTCTGCATGTAAGCTCTTTCGAAGAACTTCTCTAAAAAGGACACATTTATTCTGCAGGTATACGAAGAGCATCGTCTTCTCAGAACACCATATGAATTTGTTAAATATACAATGGTTTGTGATGCATGAATTGCATAGAGTATATGAATCTGAATTACTTATGATAATTATTGAATGAAGTTCAAATTTATATCATCTAAAAGAGTCCACCATGAAAATTCGACGTTTCTTAAAGTTGAAATTGAACGTGTTATTTTGCCACCATCAACGCCCTTAATAACTTTATAAATCAATTACACCCCTTGCGGTCCTACATCGAGATATGAAGATTAATTTCACTCAGCAATCAAATTATCCAGGTAATCTCATGATTTTCATCCTTTCGTCCTCACCGAGATCATTCTGACCCGGGCGTTTCCTTCAATTTCGTCATTTTCTTGAGCACCCTCATTCATGTTTGTCAGATTATTCCTAAGAAGTTACGGAACTGGCGGAGTTTATTTAAAGAATACAAAAAACGTCCGCATGTATAGGGAGATACTTTTCAAGTGACCGTAGTGAAAATTGTCACTTTTATATGAATAAGAACTGTGAAAAATTCTTCACGAATCTAGATTCTCTAGATTGCAGGGATAAAAATCTTGGTTTTTTTTAGAATGTCCGTAATTTTCATGCAGTTGGCTTTCATGTTCGCGCACTGTTGTAAAAGTTCTTGGCGAAGCGTAGAAAATGGAAATTTCAAAAAGTATCCACGAATAACTACGTTTCTGCAGTAGAACAGGTGGACAATCACAGAAGTGATAAAGAAATCTTAGTTTTTCTTAGAAATTCGTCATTTCCATGCAATTGGGTTTGTATTCGCGTACCGTCTTGAAAAGTTTCCACTTTATCGTGGAAATTCATAAAAATGTGTCGAAGCTAGAACTTTCTACGAAATTTCACGCATAATTCTGTTCACTTGTGGAATCGATTCAATCGTATTCTTAGATTCTATGACTTGAAAACGTGATCGTCTCTACTTGTTTATATTCTTCATGAAATCGATATTTTATATACGATTTATATACAGTTTTTAACGATATTTTATAAAATTCAATAAAAATTCGACATATTTTTTTATAAAAAATATCTACTTCAAGAAATATGATGCATCACTACTGAGAACTTCAAAATCATGTTCATTTATTTTCTCGTCATAAACGGAAAAACCGAGTTTATTATGTTACTGAATATTTTGAATCGTTTATTGAAACGATTTGATAATTGAATAACAAAATACTCAGCTGTTGACAATCCATCTTCTGGCAGTACATTCTTTAAACGATGTTTGTAGTTCCAAAGAGTTAATTCGAGAAGATGAAAATCGATGATTTATCAGATTTTGTGAGTTTTCACTTTTGTTTCGTTTCTATAAACGAATCAAACTTCAGCAACATAGTTTAATAATATTTAGAAAATGAACATCGTTGAGGGTACCATCGATTGAAAGTTTCACTGCACTGAGAAAAAAGCATTCCAAATTTATTCCAATCGAACAAGACTTGTTGACTATTGAAAAATCTTATTTGAGTCATAGATGGTTTGTTTATAATTAATGAACCTTCTTTATCACAAACAAACTTTTCTCTCAGTGTGTGAGAAATAACGTTGAGACTATCAACTTTCAGTTTTTTCACCACCAAACTTTTTCAATTATGCCCTTTCTTCTTAAATTCACAGTCATTTTCCGAAATAATAATAAACTCGGTCTTTCCGTGTAGTTTGACGTATTCCAACAACAGAATCACGTAAGTTTTTCAACATCTTTCTACAATTTTTTATGCTATGCAGTTCAAGGCAATTTCAAGTAATCATTCATACCTTCTGATGTAATTTGGCGTTAATTTTGGCGTAAATTTTAAATCCATAAATCAAAATGAGGATCAAATCCAATATATTTGAGAATAGTCACAGAGCAAAGAAACTACCCACTGAGATTTTCCATTGGAACCATGCATTAACAAAGTACCTCTCAGTAATATTACAAAGTACAATTAAAGTAAGCTGCAACGATGTTATATTGTCCAGCGATATTTCGAAGATATTTCTGCACGTTACTTTTGTGATATTGTATTTGTAAATTAAAAGACACGGGTGCTTTTAAATTATTAGTGGGTGGTCGAAAATAATCACAATTGAAGCGACCAGGAGAAGTCCATTACACTTAACATCACATTATTAGCTCGAAACCAGGAATCAAAAACAAGGAGAAGAACATAAAACATTTTTTGAAATTTTCCTACGTAACTAAAGTAACTAAGAAATTGGATCATTCCATGTATATTCCCAAATAGAAAAACATGCTCTAAATATTTTATAACATAATGTACCGTAAAGATACTATCATAAATTTTGCTCAGCTTGCAAAAATAATGCATAAAATGTGAACATTATGTCTTCATTATGGTGCCATCGCCTCGTTTTTCTACGAATAACAATGCTTTATGTGGGAACACCTTGGTACCATCATATGAACATTTCTTGGCGTGCATGTTATCATTATGATGGCATTTTTAAGACATTTTTCTATCTGGGTTGTGAATGTAAGGATCTCCTCAATCTGAAAATTCAAAAAGTAGCGCTGTCTTTTGGGATTCACCGATGTTTGGAAACATCAATCATTTTTACGCGAAAGATATCCAGTTCCTATCGATATTTTATGAAATTCTATCAACATCTATATACATATATATATCTTCCTTCCTCTCTTGTACATTTTGCGTGACAGTAAAAAAGGCAAAGTCACAAGCGTCAGTCCAGTTCTAAGAAATCTGTGCCTTGGAGGATCGAATAAGTACCCGAGTGGAAAAATTTTCAAAATTATATATAATTTTTATATAATTCAATATAATTTATACATAATTCAGATATAATTCGATATAAATGTTGTACAATTTTGACAATTTTTCCCCTCGGGTATATTCTATAGATTTTCTGTATCTTCACACAAAGATTCGCTTAGATTCAGTTGAATTCGAAAAGAAATCATTACACCGTATTCTTCCATTATCAAATTTAATGGAAGTTCATCACGTTTACTCAGATTGAATTTATTTCTTGTCGAATAAATTGCAGAACATCGTTTTTCAATACCACCTCCCCCACTGTGATAAGAGATAGAAGATATTCACGATATTGATATTTTTTACTCAATATTTATTAGGGACGTTAATTCGGAATCGATTCTTTTTTTATAGAAAAAGTATTTAGTTTTTATAGATTTGTATAAAATGTAGATAAAAATCCGATTATATACAAAGGAATTTCAATCGAAATTCCATGAGAATTTCTACATATTTTATACAAAAATATCGATACCGTAAATATCCCTTATCCCTGACTATAACATATATTTTCCAATAAAATATGGCCAAGGAATGAACATGTTTCGATCAGAAGAATACCCTGATAAAAAAATCTCTCTGAATCTCTCTGAATTTCTCTGAATCTCTCTATATTTTGGGACGAATTTCAGAGAGATTCAGAGTAACTTCAGAGTAATTTAGAGGAAGTGAGAGACTTTTCCGATAGTGATACGTTCTGAATTCTTCAACTTTCTCCGAATATCTCCGCATATCACTGAATCCCTCAGAATTATATATGTTTAAATTCCAAAGCTCCCTCTAAATTTACCTGAATATCTCTCAATTTCTCTAAATCTCCCGGAATCTAATGTATTCAGATTTCAAAGCTCCCTCTGAATTCCTCTGAATTCCTCTGAATTTCTCTGAATTCTTCTAAATCTCCGGGAATTGAATGTATTCAGATTTCAAAGCTTCATCTGAATTCCTCTGAATCTCTCTGATTTTCTCTGAATCTCTCTGAATTCCTCTAAATATCCCAGAATTCAATGTATTCAGATTCCAAATCTTCCTCTGAATTCCTTCGAATTTCTCTGAATTTCTCTGAATCTCTCCAAATTCCTCTGAATCTCTCTGAATTTTTCTGAAAAATCCCACGCACAATTTTTTCTACTCCACCTGTCTCTGTGAGTCTCTGACACTCCCTGAATACCTCTGGAATCCTAAACCAAAAATTTAGCTGAATTAATTCCTCTCTGAATTTCTCTGAATCTCTCTGAATTACTCTGAATCTTTCTAAATTTCTCTGAATATTTCTGAAAAGTTCTACGCACAATCTTTCTGAATTCATCTATCTCTGAAAGCGTCTGACGCTCCTTGAACGCCTCTGAAATGCAGGACCAAGAACTTTACTGAATTGGTTCCTCTCTAAATTTCCCAGAATTTCCTCGCATCTTTCTGAGTTTCTCTAAATTTCTCTGAATCCTTCTGAAAAATTCAAAGCACAAGTTCTCTCAATCCACTAGTCTCTGAAATCCTCTGAACCACGCTGAATTGCTCTGAATTTCTCTGGAACGTGAAATTTTCAGAGAGATTCGGAAAGATTTTTTTACCAGGGTATTCATTGAATAGTAATTTAATCATATTATCTCGAAAACATTGGTATCATCATGGGTATTGTATTTCAAACCATATTTTCTGTAATGTCTAAAAAAACTGTCTGATATGGTTCAGACAATCTTCAATAAGTTGGAAACGGATAGTGCATACATGATAAATTCAACCACTGACATGAAAAATGATGCGACGGTTGATGTGTGGGCTGTTCGGAAAAACCTGCATTAGAAATATAGCACGTTATTCCTCCCCGATAACTAAAGCAAACGTGTGTTTTGAGAATTCCAACTGGATCAATAAATTCTCGGTACGTTAATGTAGAAGAAGTTGTATTGGAAAACGATTCTATCACTTGACATGATAAATTATATAAAATCACCTTCTAAAACCTATCGTAAGCTGTAGATAATTTATTAGTTGAGAATGTTCAGAGCGGGAGGGGAAGGGCTGAGAATAATGGCTTCTATAACCACTCTTTTGCTTCAAAGAGATGAGAATATGTCTGCCTTAGATTAATTACGGCGTAAACGAGGATCTCGTATGACATATACTACCTCTCTTTCGAATGTTCAATCAATCATTACTGAAAATTTAGCTCGAATTTCGTAATGCAGGTACTAGTGAGAAATGCAAAAACTGTCGCACTGAACATAATTTTTTCACAAACCATTTGAAAATATTGAAAAAGTCATGAATATTATAACCTAAGCGGATTATATATGATACATGCGTAGCATATGTTTGGATTGTGTATAGAGATGATATATAGTGAGGTAAAATTCACTACAGCAATAGATATCACATTGAATATATTTTAGAACGTTATGCTTTCTCTTGAATAATAACAATAATTGTATTCAAAATCTGGAGAACCACACTGTTAAAAGAGACTTCATGATTTTTCAAGAATTCTTCAATTTTCATGATTTGAATGCAATTTTTCAGTACAAAAATATTTCGCTGAAAAATGTCTGTAAAACTATGAAAAATCTCTGGAAAAAAAATGAAAAAATTCTGAGAAACTCTGACAAACTCTGAGAATCTCTGAAATTTGGATGAGAAATCTAATATTTTTGGGACATTCTTTACAGACTTTTTTCAGACTTTTTTCAGAGTTTCTCAGAGTTTTTTCATTCTTTTTCAGAGAAATAGTAACGAAATTGCACTCTGAAGAATCTCTGACAAAACTCTGATGGATTGCCAACATTTTTCTGACTTTTAGAAAAAAATTAAAAAATTTTCAAACACTTTTTCACACATGATATTTGAATACGGCATATGAATGTATTTATTGAATTTCAGGATTTTTCAATAATCAGAAAAATGTCAACAATTTATTAGAGTTTTGTCAGAGTTTTTTCAGAGTGCAATTTCGTTACTATTTCTCTGAAAAAGTATGAAAAAACTCTGAGAAACTCTGAAAAAAGTATGAAAAAAGTCTGTAAAGAATGTCCCAAAAATATTAGATTTCTCATCAAAATTTCAGAGATTCTCAGAGTTTCTCAGAGTTTTTTCATTTTTTTTCAGAGATTTTTCATAGTTTTGCAGACATTTTTCAGCGAAATATTTCCATACGGGCGGTACTGGAATTTTCACATAGTTTTTTTTTACAGTGCAAGTACGTAAGTTATGCTTAAAAACGTTTCAAATACAATATTTGTTGATAAACGTTCATGTATGTGTAGAAATTGCGCAATGTTTTAAGTATTCATAGTGCTGACCTCCCTGCATCGTTTTCTAATAAAATGTGTTTTTCTGAATGTAGAAGGAACGTTTCATCCATTTGTATACTTCTGCTACGTCGCATTTATATAGGTCCACAGACGGATTCTTCGAATATTTTATAACAAACCCAGCGATAGGGCGATATTTGACGGTATGAACATTTTTTATAACGAATTTAAAGCACGTTTATATTGGATTTCATAACATATCGTTCGAAATTTTATAGACATTTCATGAAAAATATTGTTAATGCTCGATCCCATGATACCAAAAAAATGTTTATACTCTCTAAAATCATTGACGAAAATTTGAATCTGGTTATTAATAATTTCTGAGAGTAAAAATAATATCAAGTTTCACGTAGAAACTCTTCCCGAGTAGAAAGTTTTCAAAATTGTATATATAGATTATATACAATTTTATAATAAAATTCTTTGAAAAATCGAAAAGTTATGTTTCGGTACAGCAGTTCTCACACAAATTCATATGCAAAGATACGTTTTCTATTAATCATGAAGAGTTACCGCTTCAAAAACTTTCTAAAACCACCCTTGTTACCGAGTCGTTTGAAAACTTCAACTACAGAATAATTCATCGTGCTGTCTTTTCCAAATATGCTGCAGAGGAACCTGCATGAAAAGAATGATAAATTCTGAGATGATAATTTCTCAATTCTCTCACAATAATTCAACCCTCATGAAAGAAGATCATTTATCGCGCGAGCATCCACATTGGTTTTTCCCCTTTGTACATAGATCCCGTTGGGAGAAACTGATGATAGAGAGAACTTGCGGGCAACATGTACTCGATGTTATCATGTTTCAAATTCTGTGGTTCGTTAGAATTAGAAAGATCGCTATCGAGTCTCGACTCATCAGTTCTCAAAGGTTAATTTTTTAACAGCGGTAGACTTATATCCACTCACGTTGAATTCAAATGAATTACAAAGAAAGAATGCGTTACGTTTCCTTCGAAACCCTTTGCGATAACTACACCAGGTTGCGATCGGAGATCAGGCACGCCCTAAGAAGATTTAGCTTCTATTTCTAATTTTTCTATTAAAATTTACCTCAACGAAGATCGATTCGATCGTGTCAGCCGATTTTATATGAATGTAGTACAAAAAATTGATATAATATGAATTAAAATGCGAAAATCACAGTTACATAGTTAATCACAGGTTAGTTCTTGCCATATGTTCTTCAACTTTATTATTTTATGAAAACAAAACCACACTTCCATGAGAATGAGATCTCTCTCCTCTGTTCTCTCAAAACAAGAATTGCATAGAAAATTGAAACTAATGACAAAGATGTTTGAACTTCTTATACAATTTTCTCATTTCTCTGACCACGACATTCTCTCTTCAAAATCAAAATATTGGGTTTTTCTTTAGAAACACATTTGGAAACATGATTTTTAAGAATCATCAAATTAAGGGTAGATCACATTTTGATTATCCATGTATATCGAGTGTAAATGATATGATAATTCACTCTCGTGAGCTCCTCATCATCATCGTTGAAAAAGAATCATTGGTATGAAAATGTTGTTAAAAAAATCAGCGAATCTTGAATAAAACGGCTACGGTGTTTTGTATGACAGATCCGTGTGTAAATGAAAGTTCAACCCCAACGGATACAGTAGCGCAAATACATAACAGATAAGAGGTATACGTCAGTGTGAATGACAATAATTTGTCTCTGATGTTGATGTCTCTGAGAGCAGATATTTAAACAGAATCATCATTCTTTGAATGATTTATTCTTTTTTATCGACGTACGCTTCATTGCGTGCTTAGACGTAATAAGCAAATATGTACCTACGTTCAGACATACAACTAAAACAAATTTGAATTTAGTATCAAATCGATTAGCTTCCGAATGACTTTGTAAAAATCTCGTTATTTTAATTCTCTCTAATAAAAGATCTGAAAGTGAATCTAAATAATATATCGACTGAGTCATTTGCAATTTCCATCGAGGGTGGTGATTTTTTCTAATTCTAATGATAAGAGAAAATAGAGAGGTTTGTGTGTAGGTGTATAATCAATCTTAAAGATATACCAAGTAAGAATAGCGTGACACGAATGTTTTTGTAACATCCAATTACGTTTTATAATATTTTTCAGCATCTATGCACTTGTGAACCATTGTGTATATGACAAAAGAAAACATTCTAGAAAGTTGCAGAACTCGTATATTGTGAGAAAACATTTCTAAAACACAAAGTCACAAGTCGAATCGTCAGCTTGTGAGGTATCGCAATAACAATAGAAACGCGTAAAAGTCAAAGGTTGTCCGTAAATTCGTCGAGAAAATTTATGACTCATCCGACGTTTACGTTTGTGAGAAAATGAGTGCGATGACAAGTACGATTTTCCACTCACCAGGTTCGACGGGTCGAATCAACGGTCCGTCCTCCGATGTTTCTGCGACCATCTTCGACCATGCACTCCCTGTTCCTTGACTTTCTTGCGATGCTATATTTCCACCCTTTGTCAGCCGTTACATAAATAAATATTTTCTTGATGAAGAAACGTCAATGATCACAAACTACAACCAACTCCCGAAACACTTGATTTTCGGGGTGTCACCACTTGATGAATGCTCTTCTCTTATCGCGTATATTTACAGCGTGTGCAACCATGACACGATACGTGTTAAACCATTGCTGTTTCTCATACACACATGCGCATAGTACATACACAAGTATGATGAAGTGAACCCAGAAGTGGTAACGGATCAATAGCCCCCATCCTAGTTGGTGTTGAAGCTTGCGCTTGCGGCCTTACACTTCACCATCATCATCATCATCGCAGGATATATACTAAGATGTTGCTTGGTGCATCGTTTTTATTTTCTCAACACAACTCATATCGTTGAAATAAGATTGCAAAGATTTTATAACACGCCCGAGATTCCATATCGGATCCTTCTAGACCATGGATTTAACCAAGTCTTTTATTTTCGTAATAACAAATGAAATTGTGGTTCGAGTTAAGTGGGTTATGTCGATTTGTAAACTCGCTAACGAGTCGTAGAAATTTTCAATTTTTGAAGTCGATTCCCGAGAAGAATAAGTCTGCATTGCGCATAGAGGCGTTTTTACCAAAGTCTGACATATCGATCGATGATAACCATTGATTACAACTATATGCACGGAGAACAAATTTCATTTTCTTCTTTATGAAATTGCACTTTTGTGGAACGAACAATAATGTTTCTTATTGTCCCAGCGAAAATTAAGTGTTATATACGTAATCGAAGAATATATGTCCACGCTAATTGATACTTTGTCTCCGTGGATACGAAAAGAAGACAACATCGATTGGAAAAACATTCACACATTTGTTCGAGGTTTGATCAGAAAATTGAATCTCAATGAATTTGTTTTAATTGTGAATTATTTGGAATAGATTGATAACGCGGTGCGCTCTGCATCTGCAGTGGACTTCTCATTTAATGAAGTTGAAGAATGTGAAAGACAATCTTTTAGCCGGTTGAAAGCTCGTTCGTTAATGAGAAAGTCACTCTCCTGACAGGAAGAATTTAACGATTGATTTTTCTTAAAAACAAATTGAATCAATATCGTTATTGTATCGCAATACAAAAAATAGAATACGTTGAATTGTTGAAATTTCAGCAAAAATGATGCTTGCTGATCTGAATTGAGAGATTCCAAGTAAATTTTTCAATGAAATTAGAATTCTTATACCTTCCAACGCTAAGCGTATTCACTGAGAAAACATGTTGTTCCAACATCTGGTACCCAATAATCTTCAGTAACGTGTTCGAAATATCAACTTGTAAGGTACGTGACAGGAGCTTTGAGAGACAATATATTTCGATGGATAAACATTTTCATTAATCAAAGATTCACGACTCCAAGCAGCAAAAAAACATGATTGGACACTCAAATCAGATGGATTTCAGACCTGGATTTTGTACCTTCGATTATTCCAACGTATATTGGAAATGAATATTTGTTAAAACTCTGAATTGCCTCAGAAAGTTTTGTACTACTTGAGAATCGGAACGATCAGAAATGAAGTAAAGAAAAACTGTAATGCATTATTAACCCATTACTTCTCCAGCAGAAATTTCAAATTCGATTGATTTTTAACTTGGAGTATATCCAATAAACACACACACGTTATTTCAACGTTGAAAGAACGTTAGACTGTCAAACGGACGTCAGTCGTTGATTTCATAACGTTGATTTCCAGTTGAAATTTGATAGGGAAATAGATGACCAGAAATTACGTTTTCATGACGTGTAATTCAACTAATATTCAAAAATAACCACCAAACGACGTCCTCAAAAAACGTGTTTTGAACGGGTTTGAATCAAGCGTTTCAAATGTGTTTGAACTTCAATTGAAGATATTCTGCTAAAAATGTCGAACGAAACCGAACAATGGTTAAAATTTCAACAAAGAGGCAGATAGTAAATAGTGTGGCATACTTTCCAAATTCTATCATACTCAGAAGTACTATTGTTCTCGATATTGAATGAAAAGTTTTCAAAATAATTTATTGGATTCAATTCACGTTTTAGAACCATCATTAGGACACGTCAATATTTGACGTCTTTTAAACGATGTTCAAACCGTTGATATGACGTTATTTTATGGTTGAAAAACAATTTTTACGTTGAATCAACACAAGAATATTACTAATTCACAACATGTGGTTATTGACTGTTTTTGACGTTTGTTGTTCCTTTCACGTGAAATCTGAGCAAAAACTGAAAAGTTTCCAACTTTCTATTGTCCGGAATTACCAAATTGGAACATTTTGTCAAAAGCTAAGAGCAATTTTTTGGAATTCACAAATGATGATATCAAGTCGAAAACTGACGGAAATTCTTCTGCCAGGTTTTGACAGAATGTCGCAAAATCCTGGATTTCACGTGAGAGAAACTGTTCGAAGCTTGAAAACAATTCTTTGTTCATTTCTACCTGGCATTTTTAACAGGGTGAAATTTTCACAGGGTTTTTATCCCCGACTTCAGTAGAGTCTTTTACGTGGGAAACATGCTATATAATGAATTTCAATGACACTTCACCTACTCTCTAAGCTGGAAACCAATCGACTATAAAATGTCCATTTAGGAAGTAATGGGTTGAACTAAATAAAGCTCTTAGCACCCCTTGCGTTGATGACGGAATTTCAATTCCTCTCACAGACAAAAGGAATCATAAAAGTGATAAGAATTTGGAATCAAAACAATACACGAGGGTGAACGTGAATTCATTATAAGATGAAAAGCAAGTAATCTCTGACGGTTATTTTATTGGTTCCAGAAAAGTTCTTTGAAAATAGCATGTTGTCTGGTGTTAGATAAGAAAACCATAACATTCGACATACTTCTCTGATTCACCCTGCTGTGAATTATCACACAAAAACTGAATGGATTGTATGGGTTTTTGGATGAAACTCAAAATATTGCTGCAATGTTGTAATGTCTCTGTAATTAATTGATTGATTATTTATTGCATTTTCAGATACATTTCTTATTGCATGAAGGGGTACAAAGTGTGAACAATTTCATTCATTCGAACAGAACGCCTGCAACTTACACAGCTATTTACAACAACAAAATATATGGCTCTTATGGTTTCTAAGTTGGTTAATGTCAAAAGATGATTAGTGTTGCTTATTCTGTACTCCTTAATATACTTGTTTGAATATTTTTCTCTGTAGTAATTATATATTGGACATCTTAAAAAGAAATGTGAGAGATCTTCAGATTCGTGTAAATTACAAACTCGACAATTCTGTGATTGTGCTAATTTATAAACATTACCGTTGCACACAATCCTGATTTCGCCATATTTTGATGCCAATCGGTACTGTAATGTCTTTGTAATGTCGTAGCGATATTCTAAGATGTTCTGGGGACATTTTGTGCTATGTGGGTCTACGGTCCTCAAAACTCAAAAGCGCAATGCAACCCACACGATTCTCATATAAAGATCCATGTAAGTCACTCGTATCCTATGGAAGGACCTATGTGACCTTCTTTTCAAAATGGAGATGTTCATGTGTGAAATCATCGCAGTTTTAAAATCGCATACTCTTTTCCCTGTGTGAAATATTGGTATAAGTATCCCACGAGGATCTCATGTGACAATCCTTGTATGATCCATAATAAGGAACCGATTACATATGACCTATATATTATATGGAGTTGAAGGTAATCATTCACTATAAAAAACACTGGTCAACAGCCATTTTGGTGCTTGAGGTTTGAGAACTGATTTGGAGTAGTTTTAAGGTACTGAATACGAAAACAACATCAGATTTGTTGGATCAGCTCTTTTTTTGTCATTTTTTATATATACAATTCATCAATTATAGGGGTGTGCGGGTACCCGAGTCATCGGGTTTTTATCGGGTCGGGTCGGGTCGGGTACCCGTCGGGTCGGGTTTTTCAATTACCCGAGTTTTTCGGGTACCCGATTACATTCGGGTAATTCAGATATAGCAAACGTTTTCCTCAGCAGGAAATATTGTGACAGCAACTCGATCAAGATTGCTGACAAAACATGTGGGAGAGTTGTGCTTCCTCCATTCAAATTTAAAAATATGGAAAAAGAATGATATTTATAAGAAGAATATTTATTTTCATTGATGTTCAAGATTCTATATTGTGGTTACTAAATACGAAAATAGATAATATATTATTTATGAGATATAAATGTGATTATATTTTTTAATTGAATTAGAAAATAAATATAAACATTCCATGAAGCAATTTGGAGATTTCTTAATCCGCTGCATAATCAATTACATGGAGTAACAACCCTAATAGACTTGTAGTGAATATGGCATTCTTCATATTAGAATCGAATTCATATGAAATCCCCTTATTCCTACAATCGCTCAAGACAATTTGTCCTTAAAATATCAACGGCAATGGCAACTTCGAATAGAAGTTGAAAATATTAAATTTAAGCGATTTTATTATATTCGGGTACCCGACTTGGAAAACCCGATTTAATCGGGTACCCGACCCGACCCGACCCGAAAAGAAATACAAATACCCGAACCCGACCCGATAAAAATTGCTACCCGCACACCCCTAATCAATTATATAGATTATATATGAAATCTGATATTCGCTTCACATTCAACGCACCAAAAGCACTCCGAATCAGTTACCAAACCTCGGGCACCGGAGGAAAAATTTTTTTTTGTTGAACTTTCATGTGCGTTCAATGTATAAATATTATTCATTGGTATTACAAATCAATTTGAATTATATAATTCAACGTTCAAGAACGAATCTATATCACATGGAGTTCATAGATATAATTCTATATACAAATGCATAGAATTTCATTAAGATTAAGGGGGCGTCCATTAATTACGTGGGTCATTTTTCAGGACTTTTGACCCCCCCCCCCCCTTGGTGAGATTTCGTAAGATTTTCCGCAACCCCCCCCCCCAATCCCACGTGAGATTTTTAAAAATTTGTGTTTTGGGTGTAAATGCGTAAATTAGTGTTAACTTCACTTTCACGCATATTTACACCGTTTTCTGCTAGAAAAAAAATTACGTGAGATTTGCTAAGACCCCCCCCCCAAGTAAGATTTAGTGAGATTTAGCTTGACCCCCTTAAACACCCCCGTAATTAATGGACACCCCCTAACATGAATTTATTTTGTAATACCTGTTCAATTGAAAATTCTCGGCTGAGCAGTATGGAAAACAAGATGGAACCTGACTGAATAGCATGCGAATGAGGTCAAGACATTACCAAATGGTATGGCAATCCGAGTGAGACCCGAACGGGTGACATGGAATTCCAAGCGAAACATCAGGACTAGGAATGAGGGATGTTTGTGAACATCAATGTTTTTTGTACAAAAACTGTCCAATTCCTATCAGTATTTTATAAAATTCGACAAAAATTATATATATGAAGATTATTACCGAAGAAATCAAGGCAGAACAAGTTTGGGTAGCGTAGGAACCCACGTGGGACTCCAACGAATGACATCCCGGGTCAAAAAGTGAAACTTAATTTAGCTCTGATTCGTTGCGTATTACGGAATGGATCAAGGTGGATATTATTTTTCGCCCTAGTCTCGCTCTGTTCTCAACTTGATCTTGCTTTCAAAATTCTCATTGAACCTGATGTCAACTTTTTTTTCGACCTGATTCAACTGTGGATCGTTGTGTATTACGGAGTTGATCAGGGTTCAAAAGGTGTTACAATTTTCTGATTCGGGTTATGACGATCCAAATAGAACCTGTAATGGAAGTAGCAAAGAAGCGTGGAAACACAGAATTTGAATACCATCATAAATCGATCAATCAAAAACTAATAAAGTCTAATAAAAGCATATGCATTGACATTGGTTTTATCGAGAAAAAGAAATCATAAAAGATATCTGATATGCAGTTCTATTCTTTGCTGTTGATAAATGAACTCTCCATTCGGTGTTTTTCGTAGAAAGAATAAGATTTCAAAAAGATACAAAAACCTCTCATAGGACCATAGCGGCTTCCCTGCAGATGAATAATCACTTTGAAATTTGTGTTTCGGATAAAATGTGTGGCCACAATCCTGGACACTATGCATCCTTATTAGGCAATTTTCCGCGATTAAAAACAATGTTAAATAATGAGTAAAGAATTTGAAAAAAAAAAAAAATCGGTACCTTATTCTGTGAGTAAAAAATTAGACCGATTAGCTTATCCTATCCACCTTAAAAAAAAATTGACGACAGTTGGCTATTTTTTCAGGAGGTCACACTGTGATAGACCCTTGATTATGAACTAGGGGTAAGCGATGCCTACCGGTATCAATATGCTTCTATAAAATAAATGTCTAGTCTTTATACATTTTTATAAAATGTAGAAACTGCCCATGCAGGTATTGACAGGACTGGGAAAAAGCCAAGCTTGTCCCAGGATTGGCACGTATATTAGGAACAAACCTCCGTTAAAAATAATTGGACTCATGATGATTGGTTCCATGATTGTCCCGCTGTTTCCAATGGATATTTAGTCATGGGACATTTGTTCGTATCTTTGGAAGGGCCAAAAACTACACTTGGTACAAGCTTGGCACAAGCGTGAAAATCAAGCAAAAGTTAAGATGATTATTTGAGCTGATGTTGTCCACATTAAAGTGGCACAGTGTTTTCAATTAGTGACCAAATTCCGAGTTCACAATGGATAAAAACTTGTGCATAACTATCGGGCCAAGACCAGTCCAATCTCCTTCCCATGATTGGCCTTACACTCCAGTTTTACACCCTAAGATAGATATATTTGATCTAAATAAGAATAAAACTTGACTCAATGGTAATAGGCTCAACTAGAATCAACTGATCTCGAAGAACTCTCTACAGGATTTCAAGATGTCTTTCCCATGCAGGGATTAACAAGACTGGGAGAAACCCAAGCTCGTCCCAGTCTTGGCACATTTAATCTATCGTTTTAAGATGATTCATGTACGGTGTTTTGAGGGAGAACTTTGAGCTGAAATATGGATCAAATTACTCTTTTCATCAATATCTGTGATGAAAGAAGCATTGATTGATGCTTGGCGAATCATTTGGACTAGGCTGAAACAAACCATTGGCCCAAGCTTGTTCCGATCTTATCATTCCCAAGCCTGGGCCAAGTTTATTGAATTGTTCAAGATAAGTCTCGGCAGATCTTGTGCCAGGCTTGGTCCATGATTGGACCATTGTTCCATACACACATGGGTGGTTAAATGGTTCATATCAGAGTATCGATAAATCGATATTGTCCATTCATAGAATTATTTATAACATATATATGAATGATATTGAATTGTATATAAGTTGTACACAATTTTGAAAAATTGTTCACTCGGTCTAGTGGTGGGCGATATCCAAAAGTATCGATATTTTTTGTAGAAATATTATCAAGCTAATATTGAATTTTACAAAATATCGATAAAAACTTTACACAATCTATCTTTATACAATCAATTTATTAATCACTAACTCGGGAACATAAACTCCAATGATTATATATATGGGACATTGGGTAAATGGTTTTTACTGGAGATTTCATCACATGCAAAATCACTCCGGTCTCAAGTTCACACGAAATTCACAACAGAGTACTGATAAGTGTGATTATGATTTTATGGGAAATACGGAACATTTCGAGGAATCATTACATATTCCTGTAAATAATTCATAACTCTGTGTTTATATACCTATAGTACTACAGCCCCTAAATGATATCAGCAACAACACCTTGCATGTTTGAAGCTTAAACTTCTTACAGGATGAACCACAACTACACTAATTTCTCAATGTTGATAAAACCAGAGTGAGATCACAATATGGTAATTCATTCAGTCAATTTGAGGAAATGTTTTACGTGCAATTTTATGACCTTCTATATACATAAATTTGAATGTTTTTGCTAGAAGTTATTTTCAAATAAGTTCCTGAATTGTGTTACATATACATTTGACAATCAATTCGATATATTTGAACATGAAACTATACTTGATGATACGGAAGGGCGGTGTTTTAAAACATCGATGTTTTTTATACAAAAAAATATTGAATTTATATTTCTCGGACCCACTTCGGCCCGGTCTTGGGCCTATATGGGCAAGATGGGACCCATGCTGGACTAATGTAGGCCCCATAGTTGCTGATACAACAAATCCTTTCGCCGAATTAGCAAAAAGTTTGCCATCGTTGTCAAAATCTTGCTCTTTTGGCAAGCGCTTGCTGATCCAGCAATTCGAAAATTTGCTGAATTAGCAAATATTTTACTAAAACAGCAAGATTTTTATTATAATAGCAAATGTTTTGCCGATCAGCAGAGTAGATGTTGAAAAATCGGTATTTCAGCAAGAATTTTTCTCTGCGTGCATCGATATTTTCAAATATCCCCTAATCTTGTCAGACGGTTCCACGTTTTTGTGCATTAAATTCAATTGTTGTAGAATATTCATGAGAACTATTCGGGGAGAATTCAAAAGAATATGTAAAAATGTGCATCACATTGTCTTGGGAGGAGATTCGAAATTTTTGATAAGAAGACATTCGATGCAACATTATAAAACGTCTTCAAGGTATTCAAGTTTGTCGTATGAGACATCTTTTACATCTCTTTGAGATATCTTTCAGAGTGATTCAAACGATGGATCAAAGAATGTTGACGTGACGGTTCTGAAGTGTAGAATAAAAAAAATATATTGAAACTCATTTAGTTTGAAAAAATTGAATTTGCGTGTTACGAATTATAATTTGTTTCCTTATCGATTCAAGCGATATCAATACCTCTTCGTACGATATTGGAAAAGAATATTGGGACGAGATTGAAAATATATTATTAGGGTACATCGCTTATCTTCGCATCACATCCTTTCAGCCTCCGTGGCACCTCATCAAGCATGTAAGACGTGTAGTGAATTTGAAAGCAACTATATGGCACCTGCCTACACTGTTTCTCAAGTTCAATATTGGGGGTGAGGTTATTACCCTAACATACACCTTGGACTGCCTGTAGCTGCATATTCAATATATTTTCTTTCGATAACTGGAGGTCGTTTTCTTTTTCCACACCTCGAAGGCGCGCCATCTCGTGTGTGATGTGGATTATTGATATACTTTTTTTTCACTCCATGCTTTTGATGTGTGATTTTCATTGACTTCTGATTAATATTGATGCCTATAAAAACTACTGTGGGGATGAATAATGACTGTAGATTGTTTTATTAACTATCCATTATATACTCAGAAAATATTTTCCTCTATATGTACACGTCGTTTCAAAAACGTTTCCTCGCGAAAATGACTCGTCAAAGTGGGACGCGATGAATTTTGAGAAACTTCAACCGAATTTCAGAGAATATTCTGAAAATTCATTCAGGTTTCTTACAATTCAGTAAAATATTTCTGAAAATTCAGAAGAAAGTGACTGTAAAAAATTATAGTCACATTTTCTGAATTTTCAGGAGGAATTTTTTTACAGTGTACATAAAGCGCTATTTCGCGTCGTGAAGTGCATCGCAAATGTGAACACTGAGAGAAGTGGAATGTAAGGATTACCATGTGCAAATAATAAGTGGAGGACAGCTTCGCGATTTTGGTTTCGGATAATATGAAGAATCAGACCAAGATGCATGCACATGGGAATGGTGACCATTCACATGAAGATACCAAATAACATAGTCGCTATCATCAATTTAGAGATTCTGTCATTCAACTACCATTTTCGCATGGTAATGATTACAGTTCACTTTTCTCAGTGAATGACAATGAAATTCATACCGCAAATTTCCACTCTGTAAAAAATTTTTGTATGAAATTTAATAGAAAAGTATGTAAAGCAATTAACACATACATTTGGTTGTGAATTTTCAAAGAAACAATTTATTCAAATTCAAGAAGAGGTTTTGAAAATGTGTTAATCATTCCATGTTAGTATGAAATTTCAAAACGATTGTTGAATTTCCAATGAAATCCTTTTGCAAATTAATTATGAATAGGTATCAAAATTTCAAATGATTATCGTAAATTTTATAATCTATTAATTGAACTTTCATATACTGGGAAGTATGAAAAATCAAAATACTAATTTTCATATCCAGTATTGATTTTTTGACTATCGTATTTTCAATACAATTCGCATATCTGTATTATAGATATGTAAGATTATTTCTAAATTAAGGAATAAAATTCCGGAATTCTGGGATTGTGAAATCTCGATTCGAGCTTCCTTCATATTATTGTACATCTTTATTATATATATTTATATATTTATACATAAGAAAGATACAAAGATCATATTGAAAACATTGTAGTTCAAAAGTTAATATTGAAGATGAAATTCAGTTTATGGTTCTCATGTGGATATACATCGATATATCAATCCAAAGCTTTGTAATTGAATTCTGAAAAATATTTAGCATCTTAGTGAACTTGATTATCATCAAACAGATGATTTTCAATTAACAAATTATCACCACGTGACCCTAGTGAAAAAAATCTCTCTGAATCTCTCTATATTTTGGGACATATCTCAGAGAGATTCAGAGTAACTTCAGAGTAATTCAGAGTAATTCAGAGGAAATAAGAGATTTTTCCGATAGTGATACGTCCTGAAACTCTTCAACTTTGCCTGAATCTCTCTGAAATTTTCTGATGGAATTTCCGAATTTTCCGGAATCTTTCTGAATGTATTCGATTTTTCTTAGGATTTCATTCATCAAGGAGTCAAAGCTTTCTCTGAATTTTAGTGGATCTCCCTGAATTTTTCTGGATCTCTCCGCATCTCTCTGAATTACTCTGAATCTCCCGGAATTTAATGTGTTTCGATTTCAAAGCTTCCTCTGAATTCCCCTGAATTTCTCTGAATCTCTCTGAATTCCTCTAGATCTCCCAGAATTTAATATATTCAGATTTTAAAGCTTGCACTGAATTCCTCTGAATTTCTCTGAATCTCTCTGAATTTCTCTAAATCTCCCAGAATTTGATGTATTCAGATTTCAAAGCTTCCTCTGAATTGTCCTGAATTTCTCTGAATCTCTCTGAATTTCTCTGAATTTCTCTAAATCTCCCGGAAGTTAATGTATTCAAATCTCAAAGCTTCCTCTGAATTTTCCTGAATTTTCCTGAATCTTCCTGAATTCCTCTAAATCTCCCAGAATTTAATATATTCAAATTTTAAAGCTTCCACTGAATTCCTCTGGATTTCTCTGAATCTCTCTGAATTTCTCTAAATCTCCCAGAATTCGATGTATTCAGATTTCAAAGCTTCCTCTAAATTGTCCTGAATTTCTCTGAATCTCTCTAAATTCCTCTGAATATTTCTGAAAAGTTCCATACAAAATTTTTCTTAATTCATGTGTCTCTGGAAGTCTCTGACACCTCCTGAATGCCTCTGAAATGCAGGACCAAGAATTTTACTGAATTCATTCTTCTCTGAATTTCCCTGAATTACTCTGAATCTCTCTGAACTACCATGAATCTCCACAAATGTGTCTGAAAAGTCCGCCGCAAAATTTTCTCTAATTTACCTGTCTCTGTGGGTCTCTGACATTCCCTGAATACCTCTGAAATGCTGAAGGAAAAATTTTACTGACTTAATCCCTCTCTGAATTTCTCTGAATCACTCTGAATCTCTCTGAATTACTCTGAATCTTTCTAAATTCCTCGGAATATTTCTAAAAAGTTTCATGAACATTTTTCTTAATTCATGCGTCTCTGAAAGTCTCTGACACTCCCTGAATGCCTCTGAAATGCCGAACCAAGAATTTTACTTGACTCATTTTTCTCTGAATTTTCCTGAATTACTCTGAATCCCTCTGAATGACCCTGAATATCTCTGAATCCTAATGAAAAATTCAAAGCTTAAGTTTTCTCAACCCATTAGTCCCTGAAATCCTCTGAATCGCGCTGAATTTCTCTGATTCTTTCTAAATCTCTCTGAATCTCCTTGAATCTCTCTGAAACGTGAAATTTTCAGAGAGATTCAGAGAGATTTTTTTACCAGGGGATTTATCAATTTTGCCGAAGAACGTTTTATCATTTTGCAGGTACGATTATAAAGCGTGGATCTGCAGAAGACATGCGCAGTGACTTCGGCGCACAGTGAATTCATACACTTGTGTATTATTTTCCAACAAAACTATTGAAATTTCATAAATAAAATTGTGAATATTCAAAATGTGATTGAAATTTCATAAATGAAATTTTGAATATTCAAAATGTGTTTGAAATTTCACAAAAATGATTTGAATTTTTCACATTCATTTAAAATTTTCATATGGTTGTTATTGAAATTTCATACTACACTGCAAAATTCAACCATGTAAAAGAAAATTCGAATTGTAGAACTGAATCTTACAAAGCATGTTGGAATTTTCATTTTAATAAAGAATTTTAATACAAAATATTTTGAATTATAATAATACTGATCAAAATTCAAATACGTTTGTGAACATTAAAATAGTAACATGAAATATTAGCGCTATTTTATATTAAATACGATTCAACTTGCATTTATTTGGAATTTCATAACCAATTTTATATTAGAATTCAAACCTTTTTTTACAGTGCACTTCATTTTCACCAGAGTTTGCTCACATAACACTTTCAACTTGGAAAATATTTTCTTGGGTGAAATAAAATGTTCTCCAATCATCGGATTCGTGTTTCATCGAATTGGATTCGTTTGATCTAGAATTTTCTTGGTTAAGCAATTTCGTCCCTTCGATGTAAGGAGTTTCAATGTGAAACAAAATTACACAAATTATGTACAACCCTGGTCAAAAAAACTAAACAAACCTAAACAAAAAATTTTTTTTATGACTACTTCCGACGTACTAGGTGTTTTTGTCTCGGAAATTTTATAACTAAAACTAAACCTTTGATTTAGGAGTTACTTCCGGATAAAGGCAATCAACGGCTTTCCGATTGTTTCAATATCTCATTGATCAATTCACTTAGGTGCATTTCAAGTTTTGATGAAACAAATTTTCTCCGCGCACTTCCGCAATTGAGGAACTGTATTTTTTAGGTTTCGTTCCGCGTTTGGAAAAATAATTTATTTGAAATTCAACATCGGATTAACCAATAACTGGAGCAAAAAGAAAAATGAAAATTAATTCAAACACTCGATACATTCTGTGAATTTGTGGACACCCAAATTGTTGCATTCCACTTGGAAATGAGGATAAATTCATTCTTACCTAAAGGGGATTTGAACTCTTACCGAACCTATCTACCTATAAGACCTACCTACTTAAACTCTGAGCTATCCTAACACGCTGCTCCAAGGGCAAATATTGTCTCACATATTGTACAGCTGATCGGAAGTTTGATCACACATGCGTGATTCTGTTTCGGTTCATTTCCGTGTAGATGCAAGAAAACTGTTTCCATGCATTTCCGATTTATTTCCGCACAAATATGCTCGGGAGTAGTTACGTTTATTGACCGCATAAATGACCTCCAATTACTTAGGTACATCTTAGGTACCAATTTGTTTAGGTTTACTTATGAAAAATCGGAAATGGAATTTTGAGAAATGTTTACGGACAAAAGTTTGTCCTTGCTCCAATCCTTATAAATGGGCTTGATGGCTCCTAGAACGTCAGTAGGAAGGGCTGTGTAGCTGTGTTTGAATAATTTCAGAGCATCTGCAGCTGCGGAGTTATCGATCAGGGATAAGAAATCTGGCCCGGAGCAACGGACGCTCAAATACTCATAACGTTGTCAATTTTGCTCCGGTCAACTTGAAAATTGGACACAATATTCTTAACCCTGGTTAAAAGAACCCATTGATTCTGACCAATTCTTATTAAATTACAATTAAACGTGGACAATGTTCTGACCAAATCTCACCAATGATTCTTCAATGGGATTTGGTCAGAACTTTCATGTGAATCTCGTTGAATCTGGCCAAATCTCACTGAATTACGATCAAACTTGGACAATGTTCTGACCAAATCTCATTGAATTTCATTTGTCAGATTCAATGGATTCTTTTAACCAGGGAAGATATTGTTGTGCATTGAGTTGAGAAAAGAAAAAAAGTGCAAGAAGAAAATTTCAAAACCATACCCCGCCCTTAAAAAGAATCGATTCTTTTCTATAAAAAATGTATCAAGTTTTTATATAATTTTGATGAAAATTCTATAAAAAAGCAACGATTCTTCGAAGATCGATCGAACCTTTCGAAAGGTGAAGACACCTTTGAAAAGATGTTTGCCCCATCCACAACGATTAGATGCTCCAAACAAGTGGTGTTTTTTAAACAATTTCGTCCAATGACATCATCATCGTGACATCTACCGTTATTCGACGACGATGACGTCATAAAAGCAGCGTGCAACAAGAGAAGGAAGATCATACACAGCCTACAGCGCATGCTCGTCGTTGATTATTGAGTAAAAGCGGCAGCAGCAGCAGCTGTGTAGTAGTACTGGTAGTAGTACCAATACTTCTGGAGACCGGCTTTTTTTAGTTGTAATCCAATGCACAACCGGTTATAGTTCATATATCGAAACGTAATAAAACAATTCCTACTTCGCTACAGATGTACTTCGAATTTGGTACAATTTTTGAACGTATATATATTCTCGTTGGATGAATGAATTGCATGTTTCACGTGCAACAAAGAACCCGAGTGGAAGAACTTACTCGTTCGAGAGCTATGTGCTTTGCAATTGGGTTTTAAATATTGTGTTTGCGCGATCGATTGGAGTGCAATAAAAATAATCACAATATGGGAATCGAGGATTTCAAGATACAATTCGATAACCCATGGAACACTTATTATCCGGGACAAATCGTTGCGGGTTCAGTCATAATCAGATTAAATAGCACGAAAAAAATTCGCGGTAAGTAACGATATCAATTCGCAATAACTAATATCTGGGTTTGTTGTTACAAATGAATTCATGTATCGAATTCATCGCGAACCTTCATTCAATAACATCTCACAAGTGGTGTTAATCTTGAGATTAATATGCGCTAAGTGTGATCGGTTCTCACCACATGATAACAATCCGAATACCGATTGTTGAACGTGTCTATGTGGTATTCGCAATACCTACACATCGCACGAAAAAGACATCATGGAACAGGAGAATCTAGATATACATGTATATATACACACACGTGAATAGAAAGGCGTGACCTTGCGATCGTTCGATTACTGATTTTTCTTAAATCATAATGTTTTTTTGGTTTTCGTTCAACACAAATATTTGTTGATGCAATCGAATGAGGTCATGTGTGAAATCAATGCCCGGCGAGAAATAATTTCGACGATGATGGCTTTTGCTGAAAATATATTTTTAGGCAACATTATTGATCGTGGATGAAAATTTTCAAAATTCAATGTCAGGTCGTTATTGCATTTTTACGATGAAAAAAACAAACAGAATATTTTATAAGATAAGAAATATATCGATTAACGAAAGAAGATGGATCGATTGGAATAATCTTCGGGAAAAAATAATCCTCCCATCGAATACATTGATTGGAATGAAGAATGATAATTACGAAGTGCGATATTCGAGATCGAAGAGAGCGTTTGTTTATTTTGAAAGATGAAATTCGTCAAACGAATGAACGAAAATTCATTTGTATTTGAACGATCGGTTGACACGATTACTGGTTTCAAGGAACATCATTCAATCCGAGCGATGACATCATCATTCATGCATTTAAACTGCACTCATGCTGTTATTTAATTATGTGAAAATTTTCAATCGAGCAAACGATTTCAACTTCAATCCGATCAGCATCTAATTCACGAATCTGAGGCAGACAATTTGAAATTGATAGACTACCTAAATAACAAAGCTCTCATTTTGTCACGTAAATCAAGTTTTGCAGCGAATTACTACACATACATACACGTGTAACAAATGAAACAATGATTATATATCTTTAGTTCTGAAATTCCTTGGCCGACTTGAATCTCTTTTTCACTCTGTGAGGAGTTTAATTATAGAGCAACGACTGTACGTTATACACCCTCACAAAAAGAGTTTCGAAATAATCTTGAGTGTATCTTTGTTAACAAATTGTATTATACTTTTTGGAATACAACAAATCAATTTTCTCTTACCGCGATTGATCGTAATGAACGTCTTACTGTGCAATTCTTTTAATCTTCCTTCCCTCGAATATGCATAACTTTGTGCATACATTTTTACGAACATGTATCTTCCCTGCGTTGTTTATTTATAATAAATGTTCAAATTCAATTTTTAGGGGGAAAAAAAATTGCTAACAAATTATCCCTGCACTCGGAGAAAAAAAGTTGCTGAAACAACAAACCTCCAAAATCTGCTTCGCTGATATGGCAAAACTTGTTGCTGAATTGGCAAAGAATTTGCTATTACAGCAAAAATCTTGTTCTTTCAACAAGCGCTTGCCATTCAGCAATCCGAAATTGTAGATATACAGATGGCTAGAAAATTTTGCTGAATTGGCGAATATTTTTGCTGTAACAGCAATTGTTTTGCTAATCTAGCAAAGCAGATTTGTTGGAATCGCTTTTTCAGCAAGAGATTTCCTCGACGTATGGTAAAATTAAGTATGGTTCATTGAATAGCGGATAGTTATTATGAAATATATAATATTACATTTGGAGTTTATAATAATTACCAAATATTTAGTATCCAAGTAATGAGGACGCATTCGACAGTCAAAAACTCTTGTCCTTCATTGAGATTTGAATGAAATTTACAATATCCGCGTATATATGAGTGGTATGAAGCATATATTATGCATAAATGAAGATAAAAATTCAGATGTATCTCATTCATAAAGCGCGATGTGTAGAATTTCTTGCGCGTAAATTGTTAGAACGTTGATAAAATGACAGATATAGACGAGACGCCTCACGTGCAGGACCCAAAATATCCCTCCCACACTGTTAAAAATTTCTTGAAATTTCATCTACTTTTCATGTACATATGTGAATGAAAATTCAATTTTTGTGAACTGAAATAGGAATCCAAATACAGGTTATTGAATTTTCAAGTTATTGTGCATGAAAATTGAAATTAATGTACAGGTGATTGGAAAAACTTAGAAAAATTTAATCCAGTATAATAACATAATAATATCATTATAATTGTAATCAAATCATGACTCTAATGGCGACCAACTGAAAACAACAAAAATGATTCAAGTTGGTTTGGATTAGAAAAAAAATCTAAAAATGCTCATATCTCAAAAACTAACCTTCACAAAACGGGAAATTCTTGCATTATGGCTGCAGGATACGCTCTTGAAATACAATTTTTCTCACTTGGGCCACCCTGTATATTAACGCTTTGACGAAGTCATCCACGTATCCACTTCAACTATGTACTAGTTAGATCACACGGTTTGTTCAGTGTTTCTACATCACAAGTACATCTTGATTCACAAGTTTGAAGAATGAATGCAAGGTCATATAAGCAGAAGAATGCTGCGTTCCACATAAGTGGCAGTGGCTTGAGTGGTAGAGCTTTGGCGTCCGGTTTCGACGTCCCGCGTTCACATCTTGTGAAGGTGATTTTTTTTTCAACAATCATGAACATGTGCATGAAGTTTAAAGAACTTGTTATTGAATTTTCAATCATGATTCCTCTCAACAATCAAGAACATGTGCATGAAATTTGAAGAACTGGTTCTTGAATTTTCAATACTACTGTACATTACTTTTCATTCACGTGAGTGGAAATTGCTTCCATTACATGTGATTGAAAATTCAATCAGAAATTTCTAACAGTGCATATTCTAAAACATTTCAAAGACATTTGGGAGTGTTTTTACTAAAAATCCATGCAAAGGAAGGAAATAGCTGTACCAGCTACTCACTTTTTTAGACCCGTTTTTTTCACTGCTATAACTAAAATAACTACAGGTATTTATTAGCTACCAAAGTAGAAAATCGTAGCTGTGATTGCACAATTTACATGCGAAAATTTCACTACGGCAGTGAGTAGCTATGAAAACTGAAAAATAGCTCCCGTCGTTAATTTTTAGCCATCCAAATAATAGTTAATTACTTTTTTCCGTGTTCGCTCGGTAATTATCTAAACGATTTTGACGAATCTGAAGGAATTTGTGTCAATTGACGACCATTAAAATTGTTCGAAAGTTCACAAGAAAATTTGTGAATTTGTAAATAATTCTTGTAAAACTACGAATATTTTTTACGGTGTAAATAACGATCAATACAGATTAAATTCAGATTAAGATTTAAATGATTAGATCAACAATGTAGATAAGAATATTTTTATCAACGATGTTCGATTAAAAATCCTTCTGCGTATCACGAACGACTTTTACGGTCAAAATTATGTTCTATCATCAAATGACTATGACCAATAAAATTGAATCGACCGTAATGATATTCATTATCACCGCATGAAACGTACTTTCAAGAATTTTCAGCAGAAGCATGATAATTGCTGGCCATTTTGTTTTTTACACTCAGAATGAAATTCGAGAAAAATTTTGATATCTCATCACGAAAGGAAACTTTTGTAAACCGAGGATCTGAAGACCCTACGGCTCTTATATAATCCACGCAAAATCCATATTTCAACACCTCCCTGCTCGAAAACCGTAATTGCGAATTGTTTCTGAATCAAATTAACCCAACTCCATTGTTATTCACACGAATATTCATTCTTCTATCACCAAGTTACGATTTTTACAATTCGGCGCTGTCGATTTAGGCCATTTCATCATAAATTGATCGAATATTAATAAGGATCTGATGCGGTTTATATTTGGACCGCGTGTAAATCATTTTTCCACTAAAGCACAGGTCAAGTGGAAGAATGTCGACTGATTTTATGAATAATTTCTTTTTCCATGAAATATGAAACTCCAAGACGCTGTTCACCCTGGTAAAAAAAATCTCTCTGAATCTCTCTGAAATCTCTCTGAATTTCTCTGAATCTCTCTATATTTTGGGACAAATTTCAAAGAGTAATTCCAGAGTAATTCAGAGGAAGTTGGAGACTTTTCCGATAGTGATACGTTCTGAATTCTTCAACTTTCTCTGAATCTCTCCGCATATCACTGAATCCCTCAGAATTTTATATATTTAAATTTCAAAGCTTCCTCTGAATTCCTTTGAATTCCCTTGAATTTCTCTGAATTCCCTTGAATTTCTCTGAATCTCTCTAAATTTCTAGGAATTTAATGTCTCCAGATTTCAAAGCTTCCTATGAATTCCTCTGAATTTCTCTGAATCCCTCTAAATTTCTGGGAATTTAATGTCTTCAGATTTCAAAGCTTCCTCTGAATTCCTCTGAATTTCTCTGAATCCCTCTAAATTTCTGGGAATTTAATGTCTTCAGATTTCAAAGCTTCCTCTGAATTCCTCTGAATTTCTCTGAATTTCTCTGAATCTCTCTAGATTACTCTGAATTTCTCTGAATCTCTCTGGATTACTCTGAATCTTTCCAAATTCCTCTGAATATTTCTAAAAAATTCCACGCACAATTTTTCTTAATTTATCTTCCTCTGGAAATCTCTAAAACTTCCAGAAAGCCTCTGAAATGCAGGACCAAGAATTGTACTGAATTTGTTCTTCTCTGAATTTCCCAGACTTCCCCCGCATCTCTCTGAATTCCGCTGAATCTTTCTGAACAATCCCTCGCACAATTTTTCCTAATTCACCTGTATCTGTGAGTCTCTGACACTCCCTGAATACCTCTGGAATCCTGAACCAAAAATTTAACTGAATTAATTCCTCTCTGAATTTCTCTGAATTCCTCTGGATCTCTCTGAATTACTCTGAATCTTTCTAAATTCCTCTGAATATTTCTGAATAGTTCTACGCACAATCTTTCTAAATTCATCCCAAGTAGCATAAGAACTTTTCAAATATGCTATGGTGACTCTATGAATGTGAAAGGGATGTGCGAATGAGACTATTTTGGATAAATTCGTTGAGATATTCTATGGAGGTGCATAGCACATAATTATTCGAAACAGTCTCATTTGGAGGTCCTACGCATGTTCGTAGGATTTTCCAAACACGCTCTTAGCATTTCTAACCTCTTCTGCTGCTTGGGATCCATCTCTGAAAGCGTCTGACACTCCTTGAACGCCTCTGAAATGCAGGACCAAGAATTTCACTGAATTTGTTCCTCTCTGAATTTCCCAGAATTTCCCTGTATCTTTCTGAGTTTCTCTAAATTTTTCTGAATCCTTCTGAAAAATTCAAAGCACAAGTTCTCTCAATCCACTAGTCTCTGAAATCCTCTGAACCACGCTGAATTGCTCTGAATTCCTCTAATTCTTTCTGAATCTCTCTGAAACGTGAAATTTTCAGAGAAATTCAGAGAAATTTTTTTACCAGGGCAACAAAGAAACCTAAAAGCTGAATTCTTCATTCAGAACTGAGAACAATCCATCGACAATCAGAGACAGTTACTCACCAAAATTTATCAAAAATCGTTCTTTTCATGCGTTTCGATTTCTCCTATTTTGAATTGAAAGAATTTTCGGATTTACATATAATTTTTGTATAATTGAATATAGTTTATATACATATATTGATATAAATTATGTATAATTTTGAAAATTATTTCACTAGGGTTGTTTGGAGAAATATTCCCATGCTTTTGCTGAAAATCAAACGATTCGAATTTAATTTTATTCGCTTCTACGATTAAACGTCGAGTAACTGGGTAACCCCCCCCCCCCCCAAAAGGTTCAAACGAACTTGCATAAACATTCATAAAGATTATTTTCGAATCTTCAGGAAATAGTGTAGAGAAACATACAAAAATTGAAAAAAGGTGTTTCTGTAGGAATCAATCCCCCTCCCCCTTCCAACACCTCTAATGATTGCGTTTTTTAAACAGAAGCAATGATGTAACCAGAATCGATCCTTTTTTACATAAAAAATATATAATTTTCAAAACAATCATTTTCATAGGTTTGAGCGTGAAAATAAAAGGAGAAGCGACTACACAATGGTCATCCGATAAGCGAGAAATGGACAACAAAGGGCAGTATCAAGACGAATCGCAAACTTTATACGGTCATGAAGAATATTTCAATTCAAAATATTATTTGGTGGGATCAGCTTCTGGTAATACCAACGGTTTATATGATATGTATTCAATTATCTTATTCTACGAAATGAGGATTTTTGATAATACCTACGTATGCTTTCTTCAACAGGTGGAGAGATAGAAATACAACCAGGCGAACACAAATTCCCATTCACGTGTGCTTTACCGCCAAATTTACCAAGCAGTTTCGAATCTGATTACGGGCATGTTCGATATACTGTCAAAGCCACCTTGGATCGTCCTTGGAAATTTGATCAGGAAACCAAAGCAGCTTTCACGGTAGTCGCACCTCTCGACCTGAATCAGGAACCCAGAGCGTCGGTAAGTTCATTAATTAAATCATCGATATTATCTGCAGTTGAATTTGTACTCACACGTGACAACTTCTTGATTACTTCTCTGTGTTTTTATGTTTAAATTTAGTTTCCTTTGTTTTTCTCTCCCCCTTTTAAATTCAAAGAGGATTTCACAAAGACAATTTCAAAGGATTCCATGTACTTTTAGCAAGGTCAATTCAAAACCTGGATTCATATTATAAGGCTTTGTGGATTCACTTCATTTTGAGAATTCAACTATTTTTGAACACGAAGAAGATTCTGAAATTCAATCAGTATCGAAGTGGGTGATATAATGCATGATGATATATATATACACAATTCAGATGGATATAATTATTAGAATGGATTGAAATAATTGATATCAGATAATAAAATTGAATAAAACTAGAGAAAATTATCTTGATATAACTTGAGATAACTTTACTTCTTCATGTGAAATGTCCTTCACAATTCAATGAGATACAATAGATTCTATAGAAATTGTTTGAAAATCAATGAGGTATTGGAAAACTGTAATAAAACGGAATGATTCGTTGTATAACATTCATTACGTGGGTTCCCTCCTCGCTGTAAATAGTGAAAATTACATTAAATTCCACAACGTTGCACGACATTGTTCCGTGCAATGTCAGAAACAGATCAACTGATTTCAATGGAAATTCTCTCAATTGTCAGATGATGCACGAAAGATATAATTTGAGAAATACAAAGCACTGCAGTTACATAAGATAAGATACCTCATTTACAAAGAAAAGTATCTGGTAAAAAATTCGAAAATCTATCGGGAAATGCATTGAGAAAAAACAACATGGTCGTGGAACTGCACTCGCATGGTCAAGGAATTATCGTTGCCCTAGCTTGAAACTTGCTGCTAATGACTAAAAAGACAAATAAAAAATAATTGCGTGAAACTGGTTGTGGCAGATATATGAAATATTATTGAACGATATTTTTTATAAAGTTTCAATAGATGTTTTCATAAAATTTAATGCGAATTCGATAAATTTTCTATAAAGAGAATGTCAAATATCGCCTAAAATTAAGTCCATTTTTTGGTTGTGGAATCAGATTTTTCTTCCAGTGTGGTATTATACACTTCGCTCTCCGAATAGTGTCGAATGGTAGACATTTGAGCGAGAAAGAGGTCCCCGGCACTATTCGGAGAGTGCACTGTACTCTGATGTATGGAATATTTTGCCTACAATTCATAGTTCCCCGGGCGAATAATTTTATACACGGAGAACAAAGATCTGCTAAAAAGTACCATACTTTATAGGGTTTGAGCATCAATCTTGTCCAGGTCAAATTATTTACATGAAAATATCTACAAAAGTAGTATATGCCCTAATAAAATCAAATACACCGATTCAACACCGTGGATTTCTGGTGTATTGGTGAATTTTTCCCACCATAATTGACACCAGAACTACTCCAAAAACCAATTTTACACCAAACAATCGCTTTGAATATTCTCAATTACATCGAATTTTTACCGAATCTACGCTCATTTTCTACTGAGGAGAAACCAAAAGAAATTGATGTAAATAATTCACAGATACACTGGGTTTCCATGGTGAAATACCAAAATATCACTGATTTTCCACTGGATTTGCACTGATATTAAATTTACACCCAAAAACACGGTGTAACATTCTCATTAGGGTGTTACTTCTTTAGGAAAGTCCAAGCCAGTATGGTACTTCTTAGCAAACCTTTTTTCTCCGTGTACGTTACCATATAGGATCACTTCTCAATAAATTATGGGACCTCCCACCACATACTTTTCTCTGTTTAGAAATGTTTTTCAGGCTTCAATCGTTCCAAAGATCTCAAAATCAGCAGATGAATGAAAGAATTACCAAAATTTCTAAATCCTGTAAATACTTTGAACACGACCTGATGAAAATTCTGAGTCGGATGGGAATCCCCAATTCGCATATGGGCTCAAATACCCTCTCGAAACCATTCAATACTAGGCGGAACCACTCGGATTCCTGCCAAGTTAACGTAGAGAGATGTGGAATGTAGATGGTTTTGAATTGGACCCGCGTAGTTCCGAACGGGAACTCGAAGGGTCTAGTCAGTGCCGAATTTAGAAATTCTTTCCTCCTCTTCAATCGACGTACAATGGAAGATAAATGAGAACCAGGATCCTTTCCAAGTAGAATAGTCTAGTCATTCACGAGTTTGTAACGCTTGGACTAGCGAAAAACTAGCCTACTCGCTAAATGCTTACGAGACACTCACCGGTCTCTCCTATTAAAAATGTCCGACAGATCCTGACAGATTCCGGTTAAAATTCTGTCTCTGGTTCCGTCGGAAATCATCATGCCTGGGACAAACCTGACCAAATCCTGCACAGACTGGAATGCCAGACAAAGCCAAACAAAACCTGACGGATTGTGGTCAAAATTCCATCTGGTTCTGTCGGAAATCATCATGCCTGGAACAAAAACCGACCAAATCCTCACAGAAAATTATCTGTCGGACTTTTGGAATAGGGTCTAGTTTTTCGTTAGTGCAGGCGTTACAAACTCGTAACTGACTAGACCATTTCTACTACACGGAGAAAATATTTCATTAAATATTACAGTGTACCACCGGATCAGGGCGCCACATCGGTTTTTTCGGGAAAAATTACTGTGTGATTGCATAGAATTGCATAGAATCACACAGTAATTTTTCCCGAAAAAACCGATGTGGTGCCCTGATCCGGTGATACACTGTAATATTTAATGAAATATTTCCTCCGTGTAGGGTTGTTACTCATCCATTAGAGAGGCCAAGAAGATTTCTAAATCCAGCTTCGGGTCCAGCGTGAAAACCCAAGTAGTTTTGGACAGGAATCTGATATGACCTAGCTGGTCTTGTGTGAAAACTCGGGTTCACGTACAAAGTTGGCTTCAATGGAACATATATCTAATGTCCTAATTCTGTTATCAACAATGTTATTGAATTATTAATTACAGTACTTAACAATTTCAGGAACCAGTGCGAGATGAGATGAGTAAAACATTTTGTTGCCTGTGTTGTGGATCACCACCACTGACGGTTACTTATTCGTTACCAGTGAGAGGATACGTTCCAGGGCAAAGTATACCTGTGAAAATTAATGTTGAAAATCAATCCGGAGTCGTGGTGGAAGCAGTGAAGCTGATTCTTTGTAAGGTAAAATTCGAACATTCTGAAGCCTATTTTCATGCTGATCATTCGTACTATTTCTTATCGTGTTTTTGAAGAGTTAACTTTGTATCTTTTCCCTGCAAAACCAGTTATTTTGGAAATAACCCAGCAAAGTAATGTTCTTGAAGTTTGAATCGTTTATATAACAACAAAACGAAGATTCGAATTCCCGAAATCTAATGAATCATCGTTATTCATCTTCTTCGATCAACTCCTTGACACTAGAAATATCATTTGAAGAATGTAATACAAGATTTTGGGTCTTCAATACCTGCACAATGAATCGTTCAAACTTCAGTAACGCGCAAAGTACTATTTTAGGTCGCAACTTTTCGAACGAAAGAGCCTCGGGAGGAAAAAAGAACCGAAGAAATCGTAGTTGCAGAAGTGAGTAAGGGTCCGGTGGAAGCTGGAGGAAATGCCGATTACGAACAGCGATTAGACATACCGTCTGTACCACCATCCAATATACAGCATTGTAGTATCATCGATTTGGAATATAATCTCAAAATTAAAGCGTGTGTCTCGGAATGGTAAGTGGAGAATTCTTTTGCCGTGTCATTTCCATGTAATATACAACCTTTTGAACAGGTAAAAACCTTCTTTATCCACTTGCACACTATTTGGAAACGTACACTGTAAAAAGAGAGTTTTAAATTCAGCTTGTGTCATGACTGAAATTGAGACGCGGCCAAAAGGAGCCTATTTCGAGTATAAAGTATGTATATATAGGTCCAAAAAACAATCGCTGATGCAATGGAAAAGACTGAATTTTAGTCAATTTTTAAATTGAGACGCATCCAATTTAAGGCACTGTAAACTTTTTACAGTATATGTTATAGGAAACTTACACTGTAACAAATTATGGTGGAACTTTCACCCAAATTTGGTGGTACCAAAAATCCCTCGCGCGAAGGGAATTCATTTCCTCCATATTTTGAGGGAACTTTTTTTTTTCATTTGAAGAGAAATTCCCTTCCAAATGGAGGAGAGTTCCTCCAAAAGATAGGGGAAATGTGTATATTATTAGGTGAAAGCGTGGAAGAAGTGATGTTTTATGGAACTCAAAATGCATTTATTATCGTTTCAGGTATCATCGCAATTTAGAAAATAACGTTCTCGTATTTGTGGGAACGATACCGTTAGTGAATTATCAAACGCCAAGCGCTCCACCGGCAGACGTATTAGATAATTATCCAAACAAAACCGCAGATTCTAATCCTTCACCGACATCTAATTTATATCCAAATATACGTAAGGAAGTGATTCTACATTTACATTTATTGATCGTTTCGTACAGTATTTTGAGAATAATTCCAAACGAATGTAATGCTACTTTCATTATCTCACCGAGATGATACACTGCAAGAAAACAATAACTTCCAACAAAAGTTTGAAAGTTTTTCACCCAAAATTTTTCAAGTAAATTCACAAACAATCTCGTGGATTCCCAAATAACCTGGAAATTTAAAAATGTAAAGTTAACATAAGTTTTTCACTATACTCCTCTTTTTGGGGAGTTCAAAAATATTTTCTGCGGTGTATTATAATCAAAATTATTATAAAAACATACCACCAAGGGCACAAACTAGGCATATAAGACGAAATCGTGCGATCTTGGTTCAATTATACTATAAAAAATTTGGAAACGAGCAATAATCTTAGCACTAAAAAACATAATCGTGGTATTTTATAGCTGACCCTCGTGTTTCTTTTCATTTTTACGGCGATATGGTCCTTTGTTACAACTAAAGTTCTTTATAGAAACGGGCGAATCTTTTGTATAAAAAACATCAAGTTTTGATAGAAATTTTATGGAATATTCGATGGAAATCAAACATTTTTTTTTTATACAAAAGATTTCTCCACTTCTAATTTTCTCATAGTAATTTTGAATACACAATATTGTCTCTATGCATTCATATTTTGAAGCATTTCTATAAACTTGCTCATTTTTGTATAAATATATTATGTATGATATTATTTTAAATTTTATTAAAAAATTTAAATAGTTGTAGGAGAAATCCTAAAAAATATTTCCTTTCGAAAAAAAAGGTAGTAAAGAACAGCCCTATCCAGACAGCAGGAATTCCGTGAAGAATTCTTTGCGGTCCGGATAGCTATTCTTTTTCTTTCATACTTATGAACTTCTTACGAAAATAATTTTCAGTGGCAAAATTGTGAATCAAACTTTTCCTCAGCATTTTTTGCGGACACGTATCATACGTTTCAGAAACGTATTCGCGTCAATTGATCTTATCTGAATTTTACTTTCCAGCGCCTCCGTCCTACGAGGAATCCATGTACAATGCCAGGAATCTACGAGAAAGGGGTGAATCCGAGTACGTATTCGGTCTTGGAGATCATTTCGCCCCGAGATATCCAGTTTACAATTTCGCCCCGGTATAACGAGAGGAATGAAACTAAAATAGCATTGGGATTTCCCGCATCACGAATTGCAAATGTTTCTACTCAACGACAAATCCATTTGCAATCAGCTTTTGTGACGAATATACCTTGGTGTTTTCTTCGGACAACGCATTTTATCAAAAAAAAATGGCTGTTGTATGGTCAGTTATCCAGCACGCACAATTATATTCGATAAATCGATAGAGTTGGTTCGATGAATTATTTTTAAATTTTATAAAATTTTAATGCCTCTATTTTTATATGATTATTATTCATCTGAAGATAGCTTTCTAAAAACTCTGAGAAATACGCGACTGGTCGTATAATCATAATGCATTAACTATACAATAATATTTCATTGTTTTTTTTTTGATAAATATTTGAACGTAGTTAATGCGATTATAATTATCATGGCTATAATATTTTCTTAGTGAAGGAATAAATCGTGATAACGTATTGCTTCTGCTAAACGTAATTCAAAGAGTGTAAATTCAACGATCCTTTTGTATACGCTTTGTTATCCAAATTGAATAGAAAAAAAATATATATATATATCGATATGCTTAAATGTGTGTTGTGTTTTTCTCCCTCGTCTTGTTAGCAGCAATTTCATGAATTCTCATTGAAAATAGTCAGTTCCTGTGTATTGGTCGTATTTAAGAATATATATTTAATGACTGTTACCAGCCTTTTTTCAGTACAATTGAACTCTTTTTGGACTGATATGCTGTATGGAATACCATACCGCACATTTAGCCAATTTGACAAAGATTCATTTCCCGTAAGATTGATGCGAAGTTGTTCATTAAATGCTATTGGAAAGGGATGAATTGAGAATCCAATTCGATAGAGAATTATAAAAATATTTTATTACAAAACATTGTTCTTTTTGTGCTACATTTATTGCCATGAAATTGAAAATGCGTTGAGAGGAATGCGCATAATATAAACTGTAGAATGTAAAATTATACATTTACGAGGCACATCACGAATCGAGGTACACAATTCCATTACAGAAATAGATCGAATCACGTTTGAATTTGTGTTTAGAAGTCATTTTACTTGAACGAATTTACAATTTTTTTCAATTTTCGATTAGTTTTAACTGATACATTACTTCTTTCGCTAATCATCGATACATACACGAATTTCCATCAACGTGAATTGTTTTCACAGTAGATGAATTTTCAATGTATTTAAATTGACTAGTAGGTTGATGTAAAAATCGGATACGATTCGATCCATTTACACGCTATGCTAATACATTCATACAAACATAGATATATATATATAGAATATTTTATATAGAAATATGAAATATTGTCGATTCATTATAATTTAGAAGTGAAAAGAAAAATTCAAGAAAAACACTGAAAATTCAGTGTAACGGTAATATTTGAGCACACATGACCTTTCAAGCAATACATATTTATACATAGTTTGCAGTGTCCAACATTTTCTGTTTTATAGAGAAACGTTTTTTGTTGACTTCTATTTGAAAAACGTTTGTAGTATGTTTTGGTGCTACTTGAGTGAATTAGCATCTCACTTCAAAGTCAGCCACAGCTTATTTTCGTAACTAATGGGAAGGATTTCTACACCAAGCCTTTCTATAAACCATATACGCTGAATTTAGTTCAGAAAAAGGTCTACCATGAAGATATTTCCTGTAAACTATGAAAAAAAGCTGCGGCACACGAAAGAAGTGTGAATTTTTAACATTAGGTGTGAATAAACTTGTCCCTGTGCTTAGATATTCTATTGTATCGAGCAGTATTCCAATATTGATAATAAAATGGCAAATGGTTAATTCATTACCATGTTTTTGAAATAACAGACAATTTCTCATATAAGTTAATCATTTTTATGATTATAAATCACAATTTTATTTCGTGAGTGTTGGAATTTACAGTCAGTTTCCTGCACCCAATTTTAAATTGACCCAGATATGTGGGACATGATGAAATTACATAAAAAACCACTCTATTACCAATAAAGACTGCCCTAGCACTTCAAAAATATGGCGATAAATTAACGCTAGGTTACACGATTCTTCAGAACTTATCTTAAACTTGCTACCATATTATCAATATTCAAATGCTAATCCCTGCAAAAGAATATTTGAGAACAGAGAAAAGTGCATCTGCACCTAATTTTGAATGAACCGAAACTGTTTTTAAGATACCACATAACAACATTATTATCTTATAATATATCGTGAACACGCCCTTGATAACTTCCAATATGCCTTATGAGAAACCAAAATAAACCAATAACTCTACAAACCATTTTCAAAAAAGTATTCAATTATAAAAATTATAATGACACAAGAAAAATTCCAATCAATTATCGAGTGCAATACCTATTTCTTTTCTTTCCACATAAAATTTCTACTTTGTCATTGCGTGTACATCCACTGAATATGATACGACGGTTTTCTTGTATTCGATCCTGCATTCCATCAAATAAGACAAGCTAAAAGCGTTATTTCTTTCTTGTAGTTATAAAAATACTTCTATCACGAAAATTGTTCATAATTCACAGAATAAACTTACATTAAACGCTAAGAGTTAGTTTGAAAAACAAAAAAAACTTGTTTCATAACATGATTCGTACCACTGCTTTGAACAAAAAAAAAGAAACACGTATCATTGGAGTTTGAAATAGTTTATTAAGACAAAAGAATATTCCATTGAAACGGCATTATCAATTCGTTTCAATAAACGATTCAAACTCCAATAATATAAAACAAAAACCGATTTTGAAAATCCATCCAGCATTACGCGCATGCATTTGTTTTGATTATCAAAACAAATTCGTTGTAATGCGAAATGTCTTAAAATAAAGATTTGGCTTTATTATTTTTCTTAATGGGATATGTGCCCATTAGAAAAAAATGCTATCAAATTAACATTATCGTTCATATATCATCTTATAAAAACTCATCAATTTATGCTTAGGTGTAACAACATTATACAATATTCTCTCTTAGTTGCACTTAAAATTTTTTTTCTTTTTTATCTCCTCCCTCATCTCTCACGTGTTAGAAGAATAAAAAGATTGAACAAAAATATTTTTACAGAACAAGCACAGCTAAAAGGAATATACCATTAACGCAATGGAAAAAAAATCTCGTCGAAAATGAAAACAGTTGATCGACTTAATTTTGATTTTCTTTAAATGCAAAATTCAAGAATTGCAGTGAAATTTGAGTCGATGAGTATAAGCTGCGGTTACTTTCGTTAAATTTCAATATAATAATATATACTTTGTTATTATATAAAACTGATTTTATAGGAATTTTAGTTCACTTTATCTATCCCAAATTTCACTCCAATCATGGCAAATATCACGTGAAGTTTTGTTTTTTCATACATTATTATATAAGCATTTCAATCGAGTATTCTCAAATTTACTCAATCACATAACTCGATTTTAATAACAAGCTTAATTGTTATAAAATTTTACGTTTTCGCTGAATAGGATAAGAGTCGCTAGCTGATATCATTTGGAAGAATTGTTGAGAATGAATTCATATTGAATCCAAAATTTAACAGACTGACTAATATTCAAGATTTGTTTCTCAAGTAGGTTTTGTACAATATTGGGTAAAGAAAATTCGATTGACTCGAATGAAATTTTGTTCAATTAGCCACAATTCATTATTCAACCACGTGTCATCGATTAAACCACTCCTATCTATTTAGTGATATTCCATAGCCACAAAACTACTACATTGCTTTCCCTTCGCTTTCTTTGAGAAAGATATATATCAATTATGTGAAATTATTCACTCAATCATTTTTTTACCTCCCTTTTTTCGCGGCTATGGCTAAAATAATTGCAGGTACAGCTATTTATCAGCTGCCACAGTAAAAAAAAATTCGTAGCTGAAAGACCGCCGGTCTTGTGGTTGATAATTTGAACAGCAAAATAATTAGGCTGTGATATTTCTGCCGTGGCAGCTACATTTCTCGTTCTTACGACTAAGAATGAGTAGCTGTGACATCTAAAAAATAGCTCTTGTAATAGCTAATTTTTAGCTATCCAAATGTGAGCGAATGTTTGTTCTCCGTGTAAATTCGATAAAGTGGTTTTCACATATGAAAAGTACTGGACGAAAAGTCAATTGATTCAACCGACATATCCTTGACTGGATTGAAGAGAAAGGATGCTCGCAATATCAATTTGGTCGATGACTATGGAATTTCCTCAATGTTTGCCATGAATTTTTCATTAGAGGTCACTTCGATATCCGTCTATCATCTATATTTAGAATTTCGATATCATTGGAATAATTAATAGCTGAAATATATTAACAATAACCGACGATAACAAAGCAAAACATTACACTCGTCTTTAACAATTATAATAAAACATATAAATTCACAAAAGACAAAATAATTTTATAAAAATAATACTATATATGTATATAAATAAGTCCCTTTGATATTTCTCCGATAATTAAATTAAATCATTTGACAAGATTATCAAATCACGTAACTTGAAAGTAAAATACATACTCAAATATAATTTACCAAAAATTCTTCGTGAATCGATTCAAAGCGATTCGAACTCTTCATGGATGATGAACATGATAAGAATAATATCATAATATAAGAAGCGTATACATCACTAACGGTAACACCAAATTGTCAACTTGATCTGTCAATGCTTCGATGAATGAAACTATCAGTACAGCGGAAAGACATTGCAAATACATATTTTGAATATTTATGTAACCTAAATTGAAAAAAACAATAGATCAGCATTTCGAAAAATAGAATAAAATAGAATAGAAATCAAAATATACTGCTCGATGATACTTACCAAAATAAGCCAAACTGCATAAAATTATGATTTGACTTGAAACACATGCCAATGTTCCTTCGATGGATTTATTTGAGCCATACCATTTGTTCTTTCCCCACTTGCTACCAACCAAACTGGCAGCGCTATCACCTACCCCTATCGCTAAAATCCCACTAAGAAGTGGTAATAATGTTGGATGATGAGTGGGCATCCAGAGAGGAAAAGATATACCACACAATAAATAAAGAGGAGTTAATGATACCAGATGATCCTTTTCATCGGCGAAAACTACAAAACCCTGTTGGAAAAACGTTCCTAGGGGTCGAACTCTCAATATTCTCATGACCTAAAATGAAAATGAGACAAGTTTAGAGCGTTTGTATGAATTCTAAAACGTTTTCTGGATATTTTCTAACACACCTCGAATAACAGAAAGAGACTGAAAATCAAGCCACTTGCTAAATAAAGTAAAGTTTGGTCGTATAACAAACCAGGAATGTAGACCAGTATAGCCAATAAATGAAATACTTTCCTGGTGATTGTTGTACTTTTTGAATTGGTGAGAATTTGGAACGTAATTGTGAGAACGCTGAATAGCAAGCACGCAGCCCAATACGTGATCAGCATAACCTGTCGTTACGAGAACAAAATTATTTCTTTCATTTCATTTGTACTTGAATTACCACGGAAAATTTGAATCAAAACTTACTCGGCTTAGAGAATTGAATGCGAAGAATAAAATCCATAATGCAGGATCTTGGTCGAGGATGATGTACAATATTGGATAAAATAATAACAGTATACCGACTAACATAAAATGAAAATATTTAGTGGACTGCAGTAATGGAATACCCCAACAAAGTATACATGCTGATAAAACGTATAAGACGCTGATCTGAAACAATATGTAACATGAAAACCTTTTGAAATATACTTTTGAAAATATTATAAATGATATTATTCCTACTTTGGTATTTTACCTGAATCAAAACCGTGGCGATATCGGTATCATGAATTGGGGGTAAATGATATCTCAGTGGAAGATTCGTCACTGCGGATATTAAAAATAAAATACCGCTGTGCATAACCGCAGTCGCTTCGCCAAGCGTAAAACAACCAGGAAAGTGAGACATCAATTGCATTACGCCCCATGTGCCTAAACTTCCAACGCTCAAACCCCATAAGACGCTTACCAGTAATCCTAAACTTATTAATTCAATATTGTGAGGAACGTTTCAAACAGAGTATCAAATATATTGAGAGATGTAAGTTATGTTCAGTACCAGTCGAAAATATTTTCAATTTCAAATCTTGGAACAAGAGAATAACAGATACGATGCTATGAAAGGGAATATTTTTGACCGATAATGTACATTTTGTTTGTGAACGAACAATCTCAAATGAAAGAAGTATTTTCATAGCCGAATAATTTCACATCTATCACTCATTTCAGTATATCAAACTAAAACAAGTATCCACAGCTGCTCACTCGTCTTTCTGATCATACATCATTCAATACATTCGAAACATTGTTTAGAATACAATTTTTATCATTGTATAATTCATTCGCAGATAACATGTGTCAGTATTCATACAAAAGCCAATTCGAATGTAAACTACCAGCATGAAATGGAGATCTATTATTGTATAGTATTCCAAACTTCCTAATTAAAAATGAAAATATTCAAGATTCATGAATCACTTTGTGCAAATGAGGTTTCAACCAAATGAATTGATAATGAATATAAATGCATCATGAGTTGAAATAACAAAATTTTCAAAAACCTTGTTACGCCATGTAAAGAGATGACAAATGATGCTACCGTTGAAACTGTAATCTATGCGTTAGCTTCGCATCGAGTATAGAAAAGATATAAAATGTTATCTTTGAAAATTCAAAGCCAAAGTTCAGAATGTCGAATTCAAATTCTGTACCACTTTTACGTAGTAACATGTTGTTATCTCATTGGCTAATTTAATGATTTATGACAAGTATACACTTGTATATTCTTTTACTCATTTATCATTTATAAATTTTTTAATTAAGCTTGGGGGAAATACAACCAACTAAATCTTGTAACTTTCGATTGAATTTAAATCGAATATTTTGAGTACTAGAAATCGATCGAGTGACCCTTATAATAATAAAATAAGTTATAAAATAACTCTATCAAAAGTTACTTCAATCAGTTAATATCATCAGATGTAACCAATAATTTTAATTTCACACTCTTTTTGCATTTTTGTTGGAATTTTACTTCTGTACGAATGCTTGTCACATGAATTGTCACCGATAGGAATCCTCTGTATAACACAACCTCTACCATGAATTTAACCAGGGATTTTCTTTCTTCCTATTTCATACTCAGAATTATAACAATTGAAAAACAATTTTGAATCCTTCAAATATTAACATGTTTTCTAAGAATTGTTTTGTTCTTTTTATAAATTTCATCTGATATTTTATGATATAGTATGAATATAAGAAAATGTATAATAATTCTATTGATAAGATTGACAAAAATGTTCATGTGTTAGTTTCGATGACTTTAGGCCTGGGTTTAAAGCAGTAGAGAATCAAGTTACTGTGTTATGCAAAGAATACCTGCATGTGGGTAACGAAATATAAAGCAAAAGTATCATGTTACTTATATACATGTGATGAAGAAGAAGTCTCAATAGTCTGTTTAAAGATAAACCACAGTTGTTTTAGATCTATTAAAGTCTAGAATAATAAAAATAAATGTTCAACTTGAAGAATAGACTACGTTTATGCCAGGAGCAGAATGTTTGAAAAACAGCTCTATGGAGACCCCTCGTTACTCCTGTCTTACAGAGAAGAGATTCTTTGTAAAGAGATATATATACCTTTATTCACAACAAGTAAATATAAAATAGATGTCATTATGGCTGGCAGAAAGTATATCACTTGATAGTCTTTTACCGCAGTCTTGTTTATCGATAATCTAAGGTAAAGGCACAATGAGCTGATAATCAATCCAAAACCTGTAACTCCTACGAGTAAACATGTTTCCGAATAACTATTGTCTTCTCTTAATATCGTAAGTGCAGCGATGAGTCCTATTAAAATACCAATCCACAATCCACAGCTGGATTTAGGTCTGCAAAATCAATGATATTTGTCTTGAGATAATGTTTATCTTTTGTACGAAAGACGAAATATATTTCAATCAATCGATCATGAAATAAATTTCTCAAAGATCAAATGGAGAGAATATTTATTCAAAGAGAGAGAGAGAGAGAGATGGCATTATTTTCATTTATTGTAATAAACTCATATCATTCATCAATCAAAAGAATATAGACAGAATTTTTGAGGTTAAGTCACGTTGTATAAAAATTAGCACGTATTCGCACTTACCGATGTTTAATTCCATTACTTTCTAAACTGTGTAGTATCGTTTTTTCAAAATTTGTGTGCAGCATAATGATGTTATCCATTATTTTAAGTTTCCTATTGTGAAAAAAATATAAACTTCAATACTTCACATAATCATAAATTCCTGTCAAACCCATCAAACCACTGTTCCAATTCCCTAGCTCTGGATAGTGATAAAAACGACCAATTCGCTGGTCTCGATGGAGATAAAGGTGTATCATTTCTTATGAATCCAACTAATCAGCCACCAGTGACGTTTCACAATTTGTAACCAACGGATAGATAGTGGTGGATATGGTGGATATATCATCTGTTTCTGTACAACGTGCATGCAGAAACGTGGTCACATTCCTTCAGGAACACACCTTATTTTACGTGAGTGGTGGGGTTGTATATATTGTATACTAAGATTCGGCATTTGAATTTTACCACCGCTTGTCACGTTGAAACATTGAAAAATGAATCCTAAAACAGATTTAACGAGCGAAGCTGCTTGGAAGAAATTGCAAGAATATTTTAACGGCAATGGATCTAAAATTGAAATCAAGGATTTGTTCGCTCAAGATTCAAATCGCTTCCAAAAGTTTAGGTGAGTTTTGTTTTTCGTCCTCAAACACGTGACCTTGACGTAACCCCCTAGAGGTCATTTAATGATGAAATTCTAACCTTTTAAATTTAAAATTGGTTTTTGGTTTTGTTGTTTTTTCTACAAACTCTCGGTATTTAAATTTTCGAAAAAGATATTTCACGATTTAAACTCAAATAGCTGGTTAAGATCTTCGATAAATTATAAATTCAAATTGTCATTAATTTTATATTACATTTATTTATTTATTTTATTATATATTTTCAATATCGAATTATAGTATTCATTCACAAATTTGTATGTTTATTTCATAGATTTAAATATAATTGTACCTAACAACTTTTTACGAGTTAACAATATCATGAATGGAAACAATTTATATTCTTATGGTTATAATAACATTTTCAAAACATTATTTTTTAAATTACAGCTTGGAAATTCCAACACCGGAAGATGGGTCTATTCTACTTGATTACTCCAAAAATCGTGTCACCGATGAAACGCTTGCTCTTCTATTCGAATTGGTATGAACAACATGTTCTTTTATATTCATTTGATTCTTAAATTGATAGATATTGGAAAAAAAAATTCTTTCAGTGAAACTTCGGAATGTGAGCTACCCTATAGATCAATGATGCATATTATTTCATCATCTAATTTTATATCAATTCTTTTATATCTGTTTCACAACCCTGGTTAAAAGAATCCATTGAATCTGACAAATGAAATTCAACGAGATTTGGTCAGAACATTGTCCAAGTTTAATCATAATTTAGTGAGATTTGGCCAGATTCAACGAGATTCACATGGAAGTTCTGACGAAATCTCATTGAAAAATCACCGGTGAGATTTGGTCGGAACATTGTCCACGTTTAATTGTAATTTAATGAGAATTGGTCAGAATCAATGGGTTCTTTTAACCAGGGAAACCATCCATACGGATATGAAATTCAGCTCTAGTTTGCATATAAATCAAGAGATGAAGGTGAAATAACTCTTCGATTGGATTGTGGAACATTGCTTTGTCATTTCAAATATCAAATCCAAAGTTCTGTTTGTTTGATAAATATAAAAAACAATGAATAATTCTGATCATAGATGAGCAACAAATGGGAAAAAAATTCAAAAATTGTAGGAGGGTGATTTTGACACATAAAAACATAGCATATATCTGGAATAATCAAAAACTATATTGCTTTGGATTATTATTACAGTTCAATATGCAATTTGGTTATATCAGTTTAATTATACAGTGGGGAGATTTATTCTATTCCCTCCTACCTTCAATGTGTTGTGTGAAATTATGTCACAAGTCACGAATTCTTGATAAAAATTAAATTCCAACCACCTGAACAATTAAGGAATGATTTACGTTGATCGATGATATCATTAGAAGACTTCAAAATTAAATATTACGTTTACAATCGTAATTTATTAAGTTGATGAGATAGAGGGGGAACAGATCAAATCCAGCCCTTGTACATGTCTGGCTATACTTATCTTATTCTACTGATTTGATATTCACAAAGGTGATTCGCTCCAAAAAGAAACAAGATTTCGAAATCCCTCCCAAATCAACTCTGTTGTATGTTACTGTACTTTTCAGGGAAAATTAAATTCTCTGTGAGACAGTCAAAGAATTGATTTGAATTTCAAATTATTATTTGAAATAACTATTAGAAAATACCAAAACTAGACATTTGTCCATTCTAATTAGTATTCTGAAATTATTCCTTTTAGGCACGTGCAAGACAAATCGAAGATGCCAGGGATAAAATGTTTTCTGGAGCAAAAATTAATTTCACCGAAAATAGAGCAGTTTTGCACATCGCTCTACGGAACAGGAGTAACAAACCGATATCGCTGGATGGCAAAGATGTTATGCCAGATGTGAATGCTGTATTAGACCACATGAAGGAGTTTACTAATCAGGTAATTTTAATCTCCTTTTGATATGTAAAAATCTTGAGAATTTCATTGATTCCTTCTTTTCTACCTAGGTTATATCAAAACAATGGAAAGGTTTCACCGGTAAACCTATAGAAGATGTGGTCAACATTGGAATTGGCGGTTCAGATTTGGTAAAACTCATCTAACCTTATCACTGCGTTTAACATTAATAATGAATGGTGAGCATACTTTCATTCTTTCGTATAATTTCATAGGGTCCTCTGATGGTAACCGAAGCCCTAAAACCTTACCAAATTGGTCCAAGAGTTCATTTTGTTAGTAACGTCGATGGAACTCATATTGCTGAAACTTTGAAAAAATTGAATCCAGAGACCACGTTATTTATAATAGCATCGAAAACGTTTACTACCCAAGAAACCATCACCAATGCTACATCTGCAAAATTATGGCTCTTATCGACGTTGAAGAATGTAAGAGTATAAGCTTTTCGATGATATAAAATAATTCATTCAATAATATTGAGCTTTATTTACGTAGGATGCTGCAGTGGCTTCTCATTTCGTTGCTCTTTCCACCAACAATCAGAAGGTAAAAGAATTTGGTATCGACGAGAAGAATATGTTCGGATTTTGGGATTGGGTTGGAGGAAGATATTCTTTATGGTCAGCTATCGGTTTATCTATCTGTTTATCTATTGGATTTGATAATTTTGAGAAACTTCTGAGTGGAGCTCATTATATGGATCAACACTTTTGTTCTGCACCTTTGGAAAAAAATGTGAGTACATAAATTTCTAAATGAAAGTACGTTCAAAGGATATCTTGGGATAATTATAAAAATACATTTTTATATCCGAGCTTCAGAAAAAAAACACAATTCCAAGGCACGTATATGGAGAAGCATATCACATTTCATAATCATTTGAATTTATTCCTGAAATAAAATATCATGGATATAGTCGTTTTCATGAATCGATCACTTATTTTTCTATTATGTATGTATTCTCCATAGGCTCCTGTAATTCTTGCACTTTTGGGCATTTGGTATCATAATTTCTACAAGGCTGAAACACATGCGTTATTACCGTACGATCAATACTTACATAGATTTGCAGCGTATTTTCAACAGGGAGATATGGAAAGTAATGGAAAATATGTTACTAGAGCTGGAAAAAAAGTAGATTACTCGACTGGTATGATTAGAAATTATTTCCAAACTTGATTACATTATATTTATGAATTTTACACTTTGATTGATGTTTGTTCACGTCAAACGGAATCTTTTTAGGTCCAATCGTTTGGGGAGAGCCAGGAACTAATGGACAACATGCATTTTATCAATTAATTCATCAAGGTACACGATTAATCCCAGCGGACTTCATCGCTCCGGTGTTGTCTCATAATCAGGTATATCTCGTTTTCTTTCCCTTCATTTTATATAAAAATCTATAAATATATCAAAGACATAATTGAGTGTCTATATGAATAAATCAATTACCAAACATTCATAATGTTTCAGGTTCAAGGGAATTTACATCATAAAATTTTGCTTGCAAATTTCTTAGCTCAAACTGAAGCATTGATGAAAGGCAAAACTCCAGAACAAGCAAAAGCTGAGTTAGAAAAATCCGGATCAAGTGCGGATCAAGTTAATTTATTACTGCCTCATAAAGTTTTTGAAGGAAATAGGCCCACTAATAGTATTATGGTTAAGAAGATCACCCCTTTCACTCTTGGTGCTTTAATTGGTTAGTTTTTGTCTTTAGAGATATACATTATTGAAATGTTATTCAAACATCATTTAAATGAATTGTAATTTTTTTACAGCTATGTATGAACATAAAATCTTTATACAAGGAATTATTTGGGATATCAATTCATTTGATCAGTGGGGGTAAGTAATTTACTACATATTTGATCAATGGAATAATTAATCCTTACTGGTATCTTGTATGCGCACACATACAGAGAAATTTTATTCATCGGAAATGAATTCTCAAAATGAGTAGTATGATTTTTCAATTGATTTCCAGAGTAAAGAGCGGAATGTGAAATTTAGAACTCTAATGACACTCTTCGTGGTTCATATAAGTACATATATAAGTGATTTACATATTTTTTGAATGCTTATAATTGAAATTAAGCACTCAAAGAGGTTTTATTCCGAAGTTATTGATCAATAATTCGTTGAACACAATCAAGTGAAATTTTTCATCTGATTTATTCTTAGATTATCTAAGAATAATGATATTTTGTATTTAAGAAACAAAAATTGTTTATTTTCACGCTTTCCCCTTTTATTTTTTCATATGTATTTGTATGCATACAATTGAACCTTTTCGTACGAAAGGAAAAAGAACCCGTGAGGGTTGAAATAAGTGATACGACGTTCTGTAGAATTATCTGCAAAATTTCTTAGAATTCACAAGCCGAGTTTTAACAACAAAATTCACATTCGCAGCATTAAAAATATTATAAATCAAACGTATATACATCTCAAAACTTTATTCTCCAAAAACCATTCTTCTCAATTCATATGAAATTGATCAATTGAAAATAATACGTAATTTTTTTGTTATTCTATAGAGTCGAATTGGGAAAACAACTTGCCAAAGCTATCGAACCTGAATTAGAAAGTGCTGATAATATCACTTCTCATGATTCCTCCACGAACGGATTAATTGCGTTTATTAAGAGTAATAAAGCCTAAACGATGTATCGCAAAGTATTAATATGTCGCACATCAATTTTTTAATGTTTTCCTCCATAAATGATGAAGACTCTTCAAACTACAAATTATGTTGCACACTTTTCATTATAAAATCAATCATTCGAATATTCTAATGAAAAGAAAAATCGTCAAATTATACTGTTTAGCCCATTTTACTCGATTTACGAAAAAACATAATAATTATTTATTATAGATGTTACGTATATACTTTTTTTAAATGGTTGAATTGTGTCATATTGTTTATTATTTATATTGATATATTGAAGAAAATAAACATTATTGTAACAAATAATCATATGCATAATACCTTTAATAATTACCTTTTGGAAAACAGATTCTCATCCAAGTGAAATACTATATACATATATTTTTTTGTAATTCTTTGGAATAATTTGCAATGGAATTAGATATTATTCAATTAGAATTCATCTCATTGACTGAACCGAAAGAATTGTAATAATCCGTGAAGCAAAGTATGTATAAGTTAGTCAGTACTTGTACCCTCCACCTTTCTCAGTTCCTTATTTTACTTTCACCTACATCGAGCTGTCTTCAGTTGACGCCGATTCGTGAAGAAGTGGACAGTCGTATTTGTCGCTAAAAAAATTTTGAAATCACAAAAATGATGAAATTTTTTATTGTAAGTGAATAATATTTACAAAATTATATTTTAATTTATGATTAAATTCTGTCAAAAAAATATAATATAATCAATCAACACTGTTTACAATTTTGACATAATTTGTAATTCTTCGCGTTGTTCTCTGTAGATTTTTGAATGTAACATGTTACACAATATGGTAAACAAGGTCAAATACGTCCTTCATAAACCTAGTATAGTACACCCTCGACCCGTAGAATCATTTTTAATTTAATAATTCAAATCCGTACATATCTTGCCACCTGAAAATTGCAGCGATGTTATTTATCACACCCTCTATATTTATATTTATATTAATAAAATGCCTTAATATAATGAATCGTTGGAGTCGAAATAAATAATTCTACAAACAAATTACATCAAATCAAGGACGTAATATAAAATGTGCAGATGAGATGACAATGATGCAAACTTTGATTATTCAGTGGGAAGTATGAATTATTTTCTGTGATTGCGAATGCTTCCTAAACAAAAGGATTGATTTGTCAATAAAACCAATATTGTGTCATGTAAAATATCGCAGAAAATTATAATAAATAAAAAGAATCATGTTATTCAAATGAAAATAAGAAAATATTCTATGTTATGGAAACGAATTTTATACGTTTTGATTCAGGAATCTTTAAATTGTGTATCCGATAGATATGAATACATAATTACCGATTGTCCTTGACAGTGTACACTTTCGTAACTGGTTTGGATTTTTTTAATATTCGATGGATCTTTTTTCTCTTTTATTTTGATTAATAAATTTAAATATTGCTCATAATTTCCTCTGAAAGATAGATCAATGGTAAAATATTCAAGTTGGATGAGACTATTCGTAATCGATAAATTTAGATTGCAACATTTCGAAAACAATTCAAATAATGAATAGAATTTTCAATATGATACGATTAAACTCAAGATTTGTCCGTATCCTTTCATAAATTTAGCGTTCAAAAGTATTGTGACCATCATGAAAATTCAAAAAATGATCAGGAAAAATTATTACCTGTGATCATTTTAATCATATTAGTTTTTGATCTTGAAGAAATATCGAATCATTTCGATCCATGGATTCTATTTTATAGCAGTTGATATATATCACATAATAAAAACTTGTAATTAATTGTCAAAAATTCCAAATAGATCACATTGGCTTTGATCAATCTCACTTACGGTGATGTTCCATATCAACACTTACAAGAATCCTCCACAACTACACCTCCACCTCCGCCAAGGCCTTACAGCTTTAAATATGAAGCTGGACGATATCCAGGACAAATAGATCGCATACACAAAGAATCGAGCGATGGGTCCGGGACGGTTCATGGTAATTATCCATCAAATTTCACATTCTCTTTCATTCATCCATTTCTTTGAATATTTTATGCATACCACAGTAAAAATCATAGTTTGAACGTTCTTTTTTTGTAGAGTCTAGACAATCTCGAATCTAAAACAACATATTACCAACATAATAGAGAGAAAAAAATATTATAAAATACAAACAATCTCATAAGAAATCGAATTGTTAATCGAAAAAATAATAAATATCCAATTTTCAGCATAACAGGGATACAAAATGAGTATTGCTGCATTTGATAAGAAATCAAAATTGTTTATATAGCTACTGATTATCAATGATATGTTCTGCAGGTTCATATTCATACATAGACCCCAAATATAAAGTACGTACGGTGGAATATGTGGTCGATGACAAGGGATTTCATCCTTCTTTGATAAACTATGAAGATCTCATTCGAAGTCCTGTTGATTCCGAAGCTGTGCAGGAAGCAAAAATCAAACATCATAAACTTTATGAGAAAATCGCATCAGCTCATGCTCAAGGAGTGCCAGCAAATCTTCCAAAGGTGATTAAACAATCAAATGCCTGAACATGTAAACCATTATAAGATGTTCCATAGAAAAATTCTGTAAATTTCGAAAAAAGAAATCCATTTATAAATCCACGAAAGATTTAGAATTCCATTTAAAGGAATTTTCATGTATTCAATCTCTCATGCGACTCTTTTCCAGGATTCAGCTAGTGTGATGAGAGCAAAGAATAGGCACTTTGAACTCTTCGAGAGAATTACACAAGAACATGCGGCTATCGCTGCGCAAAGGGAAGCTGAGCGACTCGAATTTGAAGCAACTTCTATTCCTAATGATGTGGCAGAACATCAGGAATATATTCACTAAGAATTTTATCTATTGCATCAAATTCAAAATTGACTAAGAGCACATCAGGACCGTGTGATACTAATCAAAGAATAGTTTACAAATAAAAGGAAGTTTTTTTTGCTCTTCATATAGTCATTCATTCAAGGTATATACAATATTCCATGTACTGATTTCCCAGTCTTCAGAAATTGGCTGTTATCTCTGCAACGAATTCTTCCCTTCTAGGTGCTTTCCACGTTGACTTGTCAGTTTTCATCTTTTCCCGCTGCATAGTCGTGGTAAATTCTCAATTCATTCGAATTAACTCAAACTTACGAAGAATATCATAATGAAAAATCTAAAAATCTATTTTCCAAATAGATTGAATTAAATGAATTTGCTTGACAGGTTTTATTTATTCAAACAGTTCATTCAGCTACTTAGATAACAATTTATTACAGTATGTTATACAATAAATGTCTAAAAAGATACAGTTCTCGTTGTGATATATTTATCAATGTATATCGGAATTATAATCTGATGTTACCGAAAAAGAAATATATTAATAAACTTGATTCAATGATCGATAGTGTGCGTTTTAATTGGATATCATTTGAAAATTTGTCAACAGTATAAAATAGAAAAAGTATAAACAATCTCAACGCAATCCGCACTAATTTTCAAATGAAATCAATCGAAAATATCAACATCGTACATCGCATTTATCGTAACAATGTAGCATAGGATATTACACACGCCATAACGTAATATTAGACTTTTCTACTGCAATATGCATTAATCGTTATACAATTGATAACATAACTGCTGTATACACTTTCTTTAATTCATAACAATGATATTTTTCTGAACAGTTTGAAACATATTTCAGAAATCTGTTTCACAAACAATAATACACATACAAACAATTAATCGAATAAACATTAATACGCATCATAGATTATTATCAATTTTTAGAAAATTATTTTACTAACATTAAATCAATTATCTCAATGATTTCGTTTTATCATTTCGATTTCAATTAATGAAAAGCTTTTATCGTTTTTGTTGTATGCAATAGAAATATTATCTCGAAATAATACTAAAAAAATTAAATCATTGAATCAATCAGGAAGTTTAAAGCAAGAAGAAGCGTAATCAAATCTTTTGCCAGAAATGACGCGGTGAATGTAAATTTGAAATTAACATATCGAAAAAGTGTTGTGTACTTCTTCCGATATTTAAAAACATCCCTCGAAATAATGAAAATCAGATAAAAACGAAAAGTGATCAAAGACCTATATCTACGCGTGCAACATGCCATGGTATTGTTGGAATTTTGAAAAGCCAGGCACAACATTTTTTTATTGAAGGACATGTGAGTTTTCATGGTACAGAATTTTCCAAATTTGTACACCAAGGCTTTCAACTGTGGTGAATATTTCTATAATTAAGAGACTGATTGAAAAGTTTGAGTCTTTCCATCGAATTTATTCGCATTACAAACATTCACAAAAATCAAATGGATGAATATTTTATGAATATTGGACAAATATGAGCGACGAGGTTGCGAATGGAGTTTCACAAGAATGGAATTACATAACTTTCGAGCGATCGAAGCATGCGAATTCATCTGCATACGGTAAACCATGTTCCCATCAGAATATTCTCACGGAATTCGCATTCATCACATGTCCTTCGCTAAAGTGACACTTGGGTAGTTTTCATCTAACACCTAATATTTTGAAATAAAACTATTAAAAAGATTGTGATTCGAAAAGTTTTCAAAAAGTTTGAGTAAAGAGTTTCAAAGTTATCAAATATGCTTTTTGTTTGAAAAAGATTTTGTATGAAAATCAGATAATGTCAATTCCAGAGAATCCCATCAAAAGCAGATTTCCATAGGAAGTGTGCCATTAGATATCATTTGATCGGAAGAACAAGACGGAAAGAAAGTTTGAAAAATTTTCGAGAAAATCGAAATGACAAATATAACAAGAGTTTATTTTGAATGTGATATGTGAAATACGCGAGAGATCAGAGTTGTTTCAAATCTGATTCCAATGAAATGAGGATCATGAGTGTATGATTAATTGACCAAAGTTTTGGCACGTTCAAATGTGTTCCAGACCATTTTTCTCTTAACTTATTGTTATTATGCCTTATACTTATCGTTATGAATAAGTGTATACGTGTATACAAAGATTTTCAAAACTATGAAATCCCTCATTAATAAATTGATAATTTTATCCATCGTATTCATTTTTGAAATTATCATACTAAAGTGTTTTCACCACCTGTGTTTATTATTTTTGTTTTCAATAGTTTTGTAAACTCTTGTACACATATATAAATCCCACAAGAAATTATTGAACTTTCAATTCAATTTGATGCACGTATATTCACACATTGTTCAATTTTAATATATCGAAATTTTCAAAATTCTTCAATCATTGCGCATGGTTCATACAATAAAATTTTGAATCAAACTGATCTAAGGTTTGTAAAAATTCAGATTTTTAACAGGTACTGTAAGTTATTATTAACTACTGACCGAGAGTATATAATATCAAAATAATATATGCATTTGATTTAAAAATTACATTGTTTTCATCGTATGTTTCATTCAAGGGTAATTAAATATCATCGACATAATATTCGAAATAGAGAAAAAATGTGTTCCAACGTGAAGTCTAAAAATTGTATATCACGTACGAAGTATCTGGCAAATCTCGAGTTCTGTATCTCAATCTTCTGAAAGTGTGCTCTCGAATATCTGGGTGCCGCGAAAGTTTGTAGTTTGAATTTTATACGAATGTACTAATTCATGAGAGTATTTTGGAAGAGCTAATAAGTTTATAATATCATCATCATTGTTCATTGTTCACGGAAAATTTCAGATTATCGTGTAAGTTTCGATCGATTTCCAGTTCAATGCATATATCGTTTTGTTTTATTGAATACGATAGGGAATTTCACATCCTTAGGAGTGGATTTTAGAAATATTATATAATAAAATTACATTCATATAGTGCTGTTCAATTTCTTGGGTTACATTGTATATATACCACAGAGTATGTTTTTGTTGTTTTGCTGTTTCGGAAGATCTTTAGAATAAGTATTGTTTAGATACGTAAGATAATATGAGTGTACGATGAACATATCGATTTCGATCAACGCGTATCATTTGTTGTAAGGCAGTATTATTTGTTCTTACATTTCTAAATGATTAACAGTGGTATCTTCCTAAATTCAACCTATTCGATACTTCAATATTCATATACTTATAACATAATCTAAATAACGTGTCCAAAACATGCGTTACTTGAATTTTCCTCTTTTATATAATTTATACGTACATGCAAATAATTATCGTGTTCTAAATCTAAAACTCTACATGTGAATCAATGTTTGTTTATTGCATATCTTGATTTCCATCGAAACAATTTTTAAGGGGATACCAGCGTTGGTCAACACCTCTCTTTCTAACATATAGCTTCGTCTTTTTCTAACCAATGAGCTCAAGTTGCATCTTCAGGGATCGCTGGTATTACCTCAATGTTATAACATTTTCAATATTTCATAATAGGAAAGAACGTACTCAAAGCATTGCGTTGTTTGAGCTAATGAAAATAATCATAAATGAACCAAGTTTACGATTTGACGTGGAAATATAATGTGTTTTCTTTATATTGCTTGAGTGCAAAAGTTCGTGCCTGATTTCCCATTAAAATTTGTAACTCGAAATGAATTATTCCCTTGCAATCCCAACGAACAGAAAGCATCATCGACTTCTTAAGATACAAAACGGCTTTTGCGATGGGTTCTTTTCTGATCCGCTTGTTATACGATCCAAGAATGGGTTTTCATTTAGTCGACCAAGTAAAAAAGCAGCTGCAGGAATTCGATTCAATTGGTTCGTTTCGATGAGTAAATGCGGCACCCATACATGAAGCTTCAAAGTGTATCCAATTTTTCTAAGTACCTAAACGCGGTTGATCTGTAACACTTGAGACTCTCAGCAATTTCTTCCATTGAAATTCGTCAAAAGGCCGGCCGGAGCGTGGTTGGTCAATTTTGCAAATCATTTCTTAATAGTCGAAATTGATGGTGCGCGTTCTTGGTAGATATCTTGAATGCTTTTTTCACTGCTGTTCCAACTGTCGAACACTAAGGTTTGTTTGCTTAAATGATCCGTGAAGGGATGACTTTCTTTTTAAATTTTGATAGCGCCACTGGACAACTTTTTCAAATCCATCTATTACATTCAGGCACGAAATTTTGCATTCACCCAATAGAAATAAGCAAAGTATGAATTAGAAATAAGAAAGATTATAAATGATAACATGAATAATCAGACATCGAGATCTCATTCATGTTCTGCCATTGACACAAAATACCAAATACATATTGATTGGCCCCTATCATATACATGGTACGTGTCAAATATTTTATTTGTCCATAAAATTCGCTGATCTCTCTTGACGAAGATCATTGGTCATATCATAAAAATCGTTTTTAAATCAAGAAGTCATGTCATATTCACAGTAATACTGTTATTGGTAAATATAATTGAATAAAAATCTATGTTTTGAATTGTTTCATATAAATTAGCTAATGATGATTGAACAGAAACTGTTCTGATTATTTTTTTCTTTCATTTGTTGATCGTCAATTCATTCTCGATAAGCACGATATCAAAAACATGTTGATACATATCACGTAAGGCATAATGTTTTGGATACCATAATCATTGAGATTGGTTGAAATTACTATTGGAATAAATGTGATAAGCCCACTCTTATACTCCAACAGTATAATTTATTTGGATAAAGATTACTAATCATTTATGTAAAAAAATTGAACGATTACACGAATTTGAAAGATAAAAGATATGTGTGTATGCATACACACTATTTTTTTTATAGAAGAATCATGATATTAATGAAAGAAGTAATATATTAAAAAGAAAAAGTGAACAAATTGAACTTCAAAGTAACAAAAGTAATCATTTTATTTCAATTGTGGTGTTTTAGTTTGACCTACTAGTTTATCTCGCAATATATTGAAATGCCCATGTACCTGAGACAATTGAGCTCTGAGGGAATCCGATAATTGTTTCTGCAACTGCTGAACTTCTAAAATTTCTTGACGAAGATTCTGATAATCTTTGGTGACTTGATTGACCGATCGGAGTAGACGAACTACAGATACCTGTTGATGATATTGAGAATAATATTATAATAATTAATAGTTGAGCATAAGCAATATTCTTTTGTTGAGTTGAAATTCTAAGTCCTTATAATTTTATACAAAAACTTGGAGTACTTCAAAGTGAAAAATATTCCGATACCATTATGCAGAATACAGATCAACAAAAAAATACATTACCTCATTTTCTGGATCTTCAAATTCTCTTTCAAAGGCATCTATTTGCCAAGCGATCATATCTAATTTTCCATCAGCTTTTTCTACCTACAAAATTGAAAATTTGATTGAACCTTCATGAACGCTTGTAGAATTACAATGTGGATTCAGATTGATTGAAAAAGACAACTATTACAAAACAAAAAGAATGTTTGAATGGTTTGAATTCAAAACTGATATCAACAAAAATAGTTCATGCCAATTTCAAGTGGTAATTCTTCACTTCAATAATCATTGTATTAAATCACAATCGTGAATAATTGGTGCAATGCTATTATCAAGTATGAAAGGTTTATAAAATTGGAATAGATGTTCATTCATGAAAACAAATAAAAATGTGAAAAGAACAAGAACAAATCTTATCAAAAAATAAGCAGGTTAACTCCTCAAACCTAAATTGACATTTCAGTTTGAAAGATGATGTATTTACACTTTGTTCTAGGTGAACGATAGCAGATTCCATATTTTTCGTTGGATCACAATTCAATTCCTTCGAAATTGATATTTATGAGATATTTGTTCCAATCTTTTCTTAGTACTTTGATTCGAATAATTCAAACAAGCTCAAAGTTCAAATCGAATCGATTTTCTTTACAGGGAACTTGGCAGGAATGTTCTAAAATAAAACGTACAGTACTAGATGTTACACCGATCGTTGATTGCGTTCAAAATCTATAATTTCTCTTGGATTCCGATGGTGGAAACTGGATTTGTTTTTTTGCAAACAGGGCATCAAGGCATTCTGCAAAAAACTCGTGAATCAAGAGTGTAGTGTCTGGTAGTGTCGTTGTTAAATATCGTGACAGATTCAGGGGGTGTCAATTGAGGTTATTTATTATCACGTCTCGGAATATCATTTATATATATTATTACAAAAGTATTTTAAACTTTTCTAAGAAACGTATTGATCGATCATTTACAGTATCATACGCGATGGCAGGACAAAATTATTTAAGTGATCCGAAAAATCCATTCTTTGCATTCGAAGATGATGTTGACGATGAAACATTTTTAAAAAGTGCTCCTGTAAGACCCGAGTATAACAATCATTATTCCAATTTTGATAATGATTTAGAACAAAAACGTTTACAACTGTTGCAACGTAGAAAAGAAATTGAAGAACGCACGATACAATCAAGTGACAGGTCGATATCGCTTCTCAGGGACTCTGAACAAATCGGAGCTGCAACAGCAGAGGTTCGTATTAATTGATGATCGACAATAATGTTACAGATCACAAAAGCCGTGACGTGTCGTTTTGGAGTAACGACAGATTGAGATATTCTCTTAAAATTTCAAGTGACTTGCAGAAAAGAACAATGGAATGGATCATTCAAAAAGTTGAAAAATTCCAGAGATATTTTGGACTCATCCAATGTTATTTTTGCTACTCTTTTTATGGAAATCAAATAACGAAACGAATTTGGAATTGATTTGAAAAATCAATTCTTCCAAACGAAATATAAAGGTTATGAATGTTATTAGAGGAATCAAAGATTCAAACTTCAAGGACATGAAATGAGAATATTATATCATAACGTGGACTAATCAAAACAACCCTATTATGAGAGATCAACCTCATAAGTATATTCCTAGACACCTTTAAGAACTCTTAAAGAGGTTCTAATGTCATCCGATCCATCAATCTCAGAGATCGTTTGAAAGAGTGGTTTTATACAAAAAATCAATGCTTCAAATGACATAAGAATCTTTTTAAGAGCTCTTGGAGTTCTTTTTGAAATGCTGTTCTTATAACGCTTGATGAGTTTTCTTTGTATCTGCCCAGAATTCATAAAATAGATATATCTTGAAATTTCAATCACTTATTGGGATTAAAATACATAGGCCTTCACTTTCACATATTTCATCGGTGCTTGTTACCGAGAAGACTTTCGTCTTGAACATTGTCATCTGTTTTTAATCAAATTTTGTTATATTCCATTTTTAATTCATTCTAATAAGCAAGTCACAATCTTATAATATACAAATGTAATTAACTGAGTGATGAACAATCCATATTCGAAGTCTTAAGAATATAGAAAGGGATTTCGTTTGAACAAAAACACAAGTAAAACACAAGTAATAAGAATGTTTATTATATGTCAATGCATCATCAATATTTCATGAAATAAATTAGAATCATAATAAGAATCAGTAATGAATTGCGTGTCATCTGGGCTATTACTAATACAATTTCCAATGTATGTGATATAATTCGCATCCAGGAACCATTCATATGCTTCATTACAATATGATATTGAGTACAGATATCATGTGTTTCTTTAAAAATATGACAGGAAGAAATGAATAACTCAAAAAGCGTTCTTTCAAAAATATTCTTGAATTTGAAGCCTTCTTTTTCCTCTTACCCATAATTTTTCAACTTGTTTATTCATTTAGTTGCTCTAATTGCTGGAGTAGCATAAGAGCCAAGAGAGGACCCTATAGTTTTTGATGAATTTGAAACTAGTAGGTGTAAAGCTAGCAACCGATTGTTGCAACCGTTGTTTGAACATTGTTAAAATCTCTTTTATATCATGAATCGAATCAGTAACATTTCCCTAATCGTTTCAAATGCTTGAATCCTTTATAAAAGTTTTGTATGAATAGTTATGATAATCTGTTGCTCGTCACATTAGTTTTTGCACATAAAACATAAAAGATTACAGAAAAATTGAATGAAATTTCCTATTTGATAGAAAAAAAAATAGAATCTCCGTTTGTGGTCACAATTTCAATTCTCACACTTGATAATCATTTTAAGAACATCGATCATCAATATTTATCATACGATACACAAATATATTATCATGGATGATATTATCGTTAGTGTTGTAAATTATTTCACATTGTAAGAAATCGTAAAATTTCTTTTCACAGGAATTGATTAGACAAAGAGAACAATTAGAAAGAACAGAGAAGAGATTGGACGATATAAACAGTACGCTGAGATTCAGTCAGAAACATATTCAAGGTATAAAAAGTGTTTTTGGCAGCCTGAAAAATTATCTCAGTGGGAAGTCCCTTGATGGTCCAACCCCTTCAATGGTGTCTTCGAAGTTATCTGAATCTTCGAATCCTGGACCCGCGGTATCGCCTGCTTTATCCCACTCTTTGGAAGAAGTTCAGAGTCGTGCGATCGCTACGCATCCGGCATTGAAATTTAGAGACGTTTTCGATGATTCTACACCTCAGGATTCGAATCGTAGGACTAATAACGTCAGTGCTGTGTTAGAGAAGAATCTTGATGAGATGAGTGGTTCGTTAGCAAGATTAAAAGACTTGGCGATTGGTCTTTCGGAAGAAATCGAATCTCAAAATGATCTAATCGATAATATAACTGATAAGACTGAAACCACTGATATTATGCTGCAAAGACAAAACAAAGATCTAACTTATTTATTAAAGAAATAAATTCAATAAATAGCAATCGGTGGTGACTCCTTTCAATTCATATTTATTATGAAAAGTGAATATATAACTTCCAAATGTATATTTGAGTTTGATTTCATTATTCACTATCTATTCTATCGAATGAACAAAACTGTGGCGATACCTTTTCTTTTTCTGCCTAATGAATCATATGAAAAATTAATACACGTTGAAAAGAGTCATTAGAATGATTATTATAAAAATTTGTATTTTGTACATTTATAAATCCTATTTGGTATCTTGAACATTTGTAAAATAAGTTTCTTAAATAACGCAAACGCGTAAACTTAAATAAAATACTACGAATAATTGTTTGAAGTGAATCATATACATACATATACATATATAATATATACATACATTTAATGTTGATTTGTTACAAATATACTTTGAAATTATATTTTTGAACTATGAAATTATATTTCATCACATCGAATTTTATTGATTCCACATAATTTAAGAAATATGTTGTAAAATATATATTCCAAGTATCGGTCAAAGTTCATTTGATATACAAGCGATAAAAAATTCTGCCCAGATAGTTGGAATACATTTTAGAATTTTATTAGAGAAACTGTCATATGAATATATTCGCATATACGTATAAGAAAAATATTCTAACATTCACCATATACAGTGTTATTTCCATTATCAAAATAGGGTACATTAATAAATAGATAAAATATTCATGTTGTATTACTTCATAAACATAATTGATTAGATTTTAAGAACATCATTGTAAAATTATTATAAATGAATCTTGTATAAAGAATTGAAATACGCACATTTAGTTATTATTAAAATCTGGTAATTCTTATGTTAATTTCTACATCCTGTTCTCTAAAGAAAATACGCTTCATCAGGAAAATTACATTAAGACCTCAGGATAAATTGTGGATATCTATTTCGTATAAGGTGTTGAAATTGAGAATTGAATTGAAAAAAAATAAGGCCATATGCTGTGTAAAGAGACAACAATATTTCGTTGAAAGGGAACACCAAAATTCACGTTTTCGTCAATGGGACCCATCCCACGAGGTATAATCCAGGAAGAAGATAGTCCGTTGACCATTGGATGGATTTCATAGGTACATCCACTTGTGTGATACCCGAGTGTAGCGGATCATCCGCATCATTCAACAATACCCATACATACTCCACACTGAAAGTGCTATACGTGTTACGAATACGAGCAAACGCCTAGTTTCGTTGACCTACTCCCACACCCGTAGCCAAAGCACTGTCTTGGTTCTGGCAAAGTCGAGTTCAGTCGTCAACAACCGGTTCTGTGATCCGGGCCCTCTCTCTCTGGGTCTGATTTCTCGCCAAGCGCCTTCATGCAAACTAACGATAACGTGGTTGCTATCTGAACCAAAAAGAAAATCTCCTTTGGAATTGTATACAATGTAAGTACAAACAGAAGTGTATTTTTCATTCGTTTTTACATTTTAATTCATACTAATGTGAAAATTTCATAACTAACTGTAAAGACGATTTGACATGAATCAACATCCTTAAATGTGACACGCCGATGAACCATTTTTTTTAGATCAAATCCATCCTCTGTGAAATGTGTTTTTTGGATGTACATATAAATGAATTGAAATATTTAGGAAAATATTAATTGTGTCTAATTATTGTACTTATATGACACATCTAAATATCTGGATATCTGTGGACTACATGTATTCGATGTAACTGCAAAATATAGTGTTTATTTAATATGTTTATGAGTGTATTTTTAATATTGAAAATTAAAATTTAAGGATAGATAGATTTTTAGTAAAATTGCATTAAATTGGTTTTAAATATGTAGAATTAAATATAATTTATATAGGATTCGATAAATTTTATACACAACTTGTATATAATTATATATAAATTATATTGAATTTTGAAAATTTTTCAATCCAGGTGATTGAGCATGAAAGCATCCTATGAAGCATCGTTTTTTTTTTATTCGTGAATAGTTTTGACATCTTTTTTACTGATCTCATTTTTATGCTTGACGTGACGAAACTGTAACAAGAAAGTGCCACAATTTTAATGCATTGTAGAATGAAATGATATTATTTCGAAGGTGACCATTTTTAGAGGTTGACCATATTGTGAATCATTTATACGTTATGATGAATCATATTATTCCTTAGCATATTTAATTTATGCACGAGAGATTAGGTTATCCTTGTGAGCAAAATATGTTGATATAAATAATGAATCAATCGAGCATGGGATATGAGAAATTTCTTCAAATACGACGTAAAATCCTTCCTTCACCTTGAACACTACGTTTAATTTCTATACTGCTTATCGAATAAACCCATCACTAAAATCCTGTAGAAAAGAGATCTTTTTGATAACGTCACGTAGAAAATTATAATAACTTTTCACATCTCTGAATAAAATAATATTATTGTATTAAAATTAGCAGTAAACACGGCAGAATCTTTAATCGGTGCAGCAATCAGATTCTCGCTATCATCTTGGAATGACAAAAGCAAATTGTTGATACCATTTTGGGCGCTTATTGTTTCGTATAATGTAAAAATACATGTAACTTGATCCATAAGATATATTGAAAGGAATTTGTAAAAAAAACTCGAGGTTTCTAAAAATGTGAAGATTCATCGTTGAGTTTGCGATGAGGATCAAAAAGGAAGAAATATATCAAATCATCAATAGAGAGAAATTTTTAGCTTGGATATTTTTTATAAAAACTTCATACAAATTTGACACAAAATACCAATATTCTGGAATACCGCTCGTCATTAATTTGAATTCAAAGCTACTCCGAAGAAATAGTAAGAAAATAAACGTATAAAAATGTATATGGTTTTAGAAATAGTATTGTATCATGCCGCAATACTCACCATCGAACTCACGGCAACCAAGCGTATGTGTTTGGAATAAAGAACAGTTATAGTTCTATCGCAATTGCAGGACAAGAGAACATGACAGATTTTGTCAAAAGTATCGATTAAAAAGTATGTCATATAACATTTGAAAGTTATAAGATGAGCGCGTGTCGGTTTTTGACATTTTGATTGAAAAAAAAATCAGAATTATATATAAATTATATATAACTCAATACATTTTATATATAATTTTGAAAATTTGTCTACTCGATGAGGTTTTTTTTTTAAATACAACAGTGGGAAGATTGTTGAATTTCATGAATATGTGTTCAATCCTGCTGGATAAACAGTAGAACTTTGCCCACCCTGCTTAAAGAATCTCATTGAACCGATTGATTATTCTCATTGATTCCGATTCAGAAAACCGATTCAAACCCATTAAAAATTGATTCTCAAATAAGCAGGGCAGTTCTGTACGACGACTAATTCGGCATAGAAAATTCATCACTGTTGCCTTCTGTGTTCTAATTCATATTTCATAATTGATTCGATATATAAATAATTATAAAATTACAAGAGTAATAATGTTATGTGTGTGGTATTAATAGCAAATTGAACAACGTTATCAAGCCATCTCTCTAAGGTGCTCTATCAGACCGTGAAAATGAAGGTAGAGTTTCAGTTGGAACTCAATAAAAAATTATTGTCGACGATTTCCTTTCCAACAAATAAACTGTTAATTAGAGATAATTGTATATCATAAATTCGCATGTTATCCGAAAATAGAAAAAAAAAAAATAGAACGTTGTGTCAAAAATTGATATTCATTTTCTACAGTGTTTGGTGAAAAATTGTTACAGCAATTCAAATGTATGACATAAGATGAAGTGAAATGATATGTTGTGAAACAGCATCCTCATTACATTTAAAAAATGAAATAATTTTTCTCCTTTCTAAACTGAAACGAAATTAGACTTCAAACTTCTACAAACTGATATCATTTTTAAGAATATTCTTTTTTTCGTTTGATATGAAGCCTTAACAATATAATATCAGAAGTGAAAATGATTTTTAATCATTTCAATTGAAAGCCCGAAGAGAAGAAAAACCTTTCTGAGAATACCACATTGTTTGTAATTATTGTCACTAACTTCTAATAAGACACATTTAAAAATGAAAATATGTCACTTTGTGATATTAATTGTTTTTAATGTAGGTGAGCAAAACCTATGATGAGCGTTTTCATATTTTGTTTTTACGTCCACCCAGCCGTTGTGTACTGCACAAGTAAGCGGGAGAGTTGTCGGTCTCGCGACTTTGATTAGACACTATAATTACATGCATGAGTTCGCTCCATTCTTTCTTACATATTCAACATTTGAAGATGTTGCTTTTTACTTGCGCACGATAATTCGCTGCTCCTGGCTGTAACCCTGATTCCATCACCTCATTTTCCATGATAAACGATTGTACTGACAAATATCGTTGAAGTTTGAATCATTCGTCTATCGGTTGTCGTTTAGAATGTATAAATGAACAATACCTTCTTGTTCCCCATGAACAAACTTTGATGATTCCCGATTTGATATTTCCCATTCCTTCGATCTTTCTTGGTGAAAAGTACAATTCATTGGTTCTTTGACTTTCTAATCGCACATTTTCCTCGCCATCGATTCGCAACGAATCTTCTTAACGTGAAGTTCATCTCTTTCTCTTCCCACGAATTTATAATCCATAACGTCGCACACCATTCTACATCAAAATAATTATTCACGCGTCAATTCTCACGATTCAATTAATCCACCGTGAACATTTATAAAATCATCTCGTGTATCGATAAGCAGGTCAGACAGTTCTGAATTGATTAATATATTCGTTAGAGAAAGAGTTCTTCAAATTTCACTATAAAAACTCTTTGAATATATTCCTTTCAACATTTTGCTGTTGAAATCCGTATGGAAAGATTTCGCTGAAAAATGTTTGCAAAACTATGAAAAATCTCTGAGAATCTCTGAAATTTTGATGAGAAATCTAAGATTTTTGGGACATTCTTTACAGACTTTTTTCAGACTTTTTTCAGAGTTTCTCAGAGGTTTTTCATACTTTTTCAGAGAAATAGTAAGGAAATTGCACTCTGAAAAAACTCTGACAAAACTCTAATAAATTGTTGACATTTTTCTGATTATTGAAAAATCCTGAAATTCAATAAATACATTCATATGCCGTATTCAAATATCATGTGTGAAAAAGTGTTTGAAAATTTTTTAATTTTTTTCTAAAAGTCAGAAAAATGTTAGCAATCCATCAGAGTTTTGTCAGAGTTTTTTCAGAGTGCAATTTCGTTACTATTCCTCTGAAAAAGAATGCAAAAACTCTGAGAAACTCTGAAAAAATTCTGAAAAAAGTCTGTAAAAAATGTCCCAAAAATATTAGATTTCTCATCAAAATTTCAGAGTTTCTCAGAATTTTTTCATTTTTTCTCAGAGATTTTTCATAGTTTTACAGACATTTTTCAGCGAAATATTTCCATACGGGAATATACGATTCTCATCACATTTCGATGGATCAGGAAGTATCAATCGGGGGAAAGGAGTTATTGCCAGCTTCATTGATTCAAGCATGAATTTAGCATGGGATATCAAAGGACTGAACCCTCTTTAAAATGTCTGTTAGAATCAATTCAAAAATTTCTGCCTCGCTTCAACCGGTTTTTGTTATGGGAAATGCGGTAAAATTTGACGCATCTTTTATCCGTATTTGAACGGGTCTAACGGTCCTTTTGGAACGCGGCCGGTTAGAATCTGTGTGAAAATATCTTCTGTCAATATTGAATGAGAGAATTTGTCCAAGCTACAAATGTCAAGCAGGTGCGATTAGAAAATTTTTGTCAGTCTCTAACGGGATCTTTCAAATTTGGAATGCTAGACAGAAGCAGATGAAAAAATCCTCTCGTTTTTTACTGCGTCTTCTATGACAAAAACCGGCCAGCAGAATTAAAGTAGGCATCAATTTTGTCGCAGATTCAAAGAGACATTTTTAACAGGAAATGTTTCAGTATTTTTGTATTTAATTATAAATTAGTTTGAATGAACAATTCACATGAATCCCAAAATCCTGCAGGTTCTTTTTTGGCTATTTCAAGAAGGAATTTTCACTCCAATGAAATGACATTTCATTCTTCATGCAGCCAGTACGGAACCTATTATCTCTTCGTTCGAGTAGAATTCTCACTCTTTTTTAGATTTGGAGAGTAGAAAAATTGATGATTTATGATACTGCGAATAGGATACATTCAAGTAGAAATATCACAACCTGAAGAGAACATGACGCTTCAGCGAACGTTCAAATTAGATCTGTATGGATCGGGTCGAAGGTTCGTGAAAGCTAACTTTTAGATTCACAAACGTTTGACAAAGGTACTTCGAACGTTGAAATATCCGCCTCATAATATTTTCAGGAAACATAGATGGAACTTTCGCTGAAGGCTCATCGAAGGTTTGACGAAGCTTCACAAGATCTTCGACATAAACTTTCGATGAACCTTCAGCGAACGTTCCATCTATGTTTCCTGAAAGTGATTTGAGGCAGACATTTCAACTTTCGTAGTGTCTTTGCCAAACGTTTGTGAATCTCAAAATTAGCTTTCATGATCTATACGGATCTGATCCGAACGTTCGCTAAAGCTTCATGTTCTCTTCGGGAATAATTATTCAACAACTGGTCAGAAACTTTCAGAAAACATTTCATGTTTTGCGATATATTCTGTAGACAGGTTTCAAATATCATAAGCAACACTTTTACGATGTCCTCAGATGTCTTGAAGGACATTTCTTAGGAATCTTTCAAATGTAATCAGAGTTTAAGAAATCTTAGATTTGTTTAGAAGATATCACAAGGTACGGAATGCTTTGGATGTGCAGTTATCTCATTCTTAACTCAATCGTTTTCCTCACACGGAGAAAAAAGTATTGCTGGCATAGCAAGCAGGTCTGTTACTATAGCGCCTACAACCCACACAACAATTTTGGATCATTTTGAAAGATATCTTAAAGAATTCGAAAAAATGTCTCATGAAACACCAAAAGATATCTTTTGGAAGTCTTCATGCGAGATTTCTTGAAGTTTTCTGAAGGTATCTTTTAGAATTCTTAAAGATATCTCCCGTAAGATATTTTAAAGATGTCTTTAGGTGTTTCATAAGACATCTTTTAAAATTCTTTAAGATATCTTTTAGAATGTTCCGGAAGAATTCTTCAAAATTGTTATCTGGGAAGTAAAATTAGCTGAAAGAGCAAGAAAAATGTTTGACACAACTCAATTTTTTGGCTGACATAAACAAATTCGTTAAGGAGATACTAGCGCTGGGACATTAGCCAAATTTTTCGTGAATACTCTTATATTTTTGAAACATCGCTCTATACAGCATTTCTATAGACATTCAAGAAATGCTGTATAGAGCGATATTTTCAAAATATTCAAGTATTGTGGAGAAATCTCACACAGAACTAACTTCTCAGCTGCTGCAGTAAATATTTTTGCAAGGACAACAAATTTCTCTGTAGACGCTATATTAGCAAACCATTTTTTCTCCATGCATATTAGTGCATATAAATAAACAAACTTCAAATTCGATTATTAAAGCTTCGTTGACCCTGCTATTTTCACCTTCGGCTTTAATTCATTTCTACAGCTTCAGCGTAATTGTTGTTGGTTTTTTGCTTCAATTCGAAAATCATTTGAAAAGTTTATCCTTCAACGATATGTCAAAAATATTAAATGATTATTATACAACATGTGTTGAAAAAATATAAAAAATTCGAAACTTCTATGGAATAATAATCAGAACAGCATTCACTAATTCTGTTATTATACACTTGTTCTGTTCCAGATAGTCAATGTTCTCTTTGAACCAGCAGTTCCTTTTCCAAGTAAGATGCGACTTCCGCTTCTTGCCCTGGCATCAATTGTGTCAAGTATACTAATGATTAAAACTGTTTCGGGCCATGGGAGATTAATAGAACCACCATCGAGGGCTTCGATGTGGAGATACGGGTTTGACACTCCTCCTGATTACAATGATAACGAATGTTACTGTGGTGGTTTCACACGACAGTGGCAAAGGAACAAAGGAAATTGTGGGATTTGTGGTGATGCCTGGGATTTGCCTGCGGTAAGGTAACATAATGTACCTTAATAAATACGTACAGGACTTTCTTTTTTCCAATTATTGAAAGAAAGTTCATATATTTGAGATTATATTTATGATTTATTTATAACAATGAATACTAGAAAGTTTGTGTCTTATTTAAAAAATAGTTTTTACATTTATTTCGTTCATTGTGTATCTGTTCCCATCTTTCAATCAAAAATATTCCCAGAAACCAATGGAACATTCTTCTTCAAATCATTTGTATTCTGCAAATAATTCCTAACAGATGTACCAAACAATTCTTTCAAATCAGATAATAATTGAGTATGTGAAATATTGTGTAGAATGCTATGTGAATGATTCAAAACATTTTTGAAATCATTTCATTCATAGGCGTAGCCAGCTCAAAACTTAAGGAAGGGCAAAATGTTCAATTCAAATTTTCCACAACTTTTTTACATATAATTTTTGTATATTCAATTAAAAAAAATTTTTTTCCTATTCTACAAGGGGGGGAGGGTAGCTGCCCTTCCTTGCCCCCCCCCCCTGGCTACGCCCATGATTTCATTGCCTATGCTATATTTAAATTGCATACCCCTAGTGAAAATCAGCATATGGAGCGAGATGGAAGAGTCAAAGAAGCAGCATCTAAGCGGGAAAGAAGCGGATATTGAAACGTTTTTACGCTTCATTCGTTTCAACATTCGTTTCATGTGCTCCAACATTCGCTTTCCACGAGCGGAAATTTTCACCAGGGACAAATCTACCCTTTGGAGAACTGTAGTAATTGAACTAGCCATAAACAGAAAACGATCCCAGACAGCACAAATGATCATTTTGAATTCACAAAAACTTCTGAAAGAACTTCTTGAACAGTCCCCGTTATGACAGTAAAAATGGATTCAATATGACCTCAATGAATTCAAAATGCAAACATGTCCCAGATAACATGTAAGCTTGTCATAAGCTTGTCAGACTTGTCATTCGATTGTTCTTGACTTGTTATTGACAACCTTGTCAGTGTAAGCCTGCTACAACTTTGCTGCAGGGGTTTTGTAAGCTTGTACCCTTGTCATGTGTCAACTAGGAGGCTTATGTCAACCTTGTCACAAGCTTGCCTGACAACATTGCAGCAAGGTTAAAATGCTATCTGGGGTTGAATGCCTTTATGAATGTTCTTTATGAATTCGTGATATGAATTCTTTCTGAAGATTAAGTTATTCATCGAGAGATCATTTTGAATTCGAACTATTCATAACCCAAGTAGCACAAGTACTTTTCAAACACACGGAAAAAAGAAAACAGCAATGGTTACTGTGAATCACAAAAATACATTGAAACTCAAATTCATTCTATGCAGTACTGCGTTTCCCAGTCCTCATTACTGTTCAGTCAGCGTTGATGCATTTTATTACAATACTCATCACTGTGATCGCGCTAATCCTCATTATCCAAGCGTGTTTTCATTTGTTTTTCAACCGATCGCTGTCATTCAAAGTAACCAGTAATGTTTTCTTTTTTCCGTGTATGCTATGGTGACTCTATATGAATGTGAAAGGGATGTGCGAATGAGACTATTTTGGATAAATTCGTTAAGATATTCTATGGAGGTGCATAGCACATAATTATTCGAAACAGTCTCATTTGGAGGTTCTACGCATGTTCGTAGGATTGTCCAAACACGCTCTTAGCATTTCTAACCTCCCCTGTTGAAAAGGTCTTATAAATGCTGATACATTCTGATAAACTCCTGGACAAAAGCACACCAAAATCTCATAGGGAATTTTCATTCTAAACGTCTTTATGAGATTTTCCACGATTGCTTATAGAACCTGATAAAATCCAATTTTGTGCTCATTAATTCGCATAATGGCATTATAAAATCTCATAAACCCCTGGACAAATGCTCATATAAAATCTCATAAAGTCTCATAGATTCCACGTATCAGTTTCTACCCAGATAGAAAAACGTCTCAATAATGCCATCATAATGGTGACATTCAGGCCAAGAAATGTTTGCATCATGGTACCAAGGTGTTTCCGCATAAAGCATTGTTCTTGGTAACAAAACGAGGTGATGGTACCATAATGAAGACATAATGTTTACATTTTATGCATCATTGCAAGCTGAGCGAAGTTTATGACAGTATGTTAACGGCACATTATGTTACAAAATATTTAGGGCATGGTCTTCTATCTGGGTATGAGATCTTTTCCATAGGGTCTTCTGCTGCTTGGAAATGAATTCATGCTTACTGTCATAACTGGAGCTCTTTGTGGGGACTTTTGTGCTGTATGGGATAGAGTTCCGTACAGCACAACTACCGATCCTCCACCTAGGACTTCGATGGAGAATTGGTGCAGAAATGGGAGCCGCGGAAATAAGGGAGAAATAAGGGAGAGTCTCCGTTGAGGCAATGGTGAGACGACGGAGAAATGTCCGCCCCCTGTGTTCCCAGACAGCACAGAGTTCTTCGATGAATTCTTGAAGAACTTTTTTAGAACTTTGGAGTTCAAATGATGTTCTTGAAGAATTCTTCACGAACTCTGTGCTATCTGGGTTTTCGATATCATTCATATTGGTGCATTTACATAACCAAAGCTGAATATATGAATTCACGAATGTAAGTTGTATTGAAAATACACAGGGCGAACAATTTCTCCGTCGCCTCAACGGAAACTCTCCTTTATCTCTCCCTTATTTCCACGGCCCCCGTTTCTCCACCAATTCTCCACCTCCAGTCCACCGAAGTCCTAGGTGGAGGATCGGTGGTTGTGCTGTATCCCACCCACACAGCACAGAAGTTCGAAAAGAATTCTTAAGGATTCATAATGAATTCTTTGAATCCCAGTTGAACTCCTAATGAATTCTTTCTGAACTGGTGTGTTATATGGGCATACAGCACCGGGAGGTCTTCTGGACGTTCCGAAAACATGCTTGGTTACACAGAGAACGTGCAAATAACGTTTCATGATGGTGTAAAAACGTCGCATGTATGTCGCAGGAACATGCAAATGTCCCGTTTAGTTCTATTCATGTCTTCTTGCAATGTTCTTCCCAATCAGAAAAAACCGAAGTATGCCAATGTTGACAACAGGCGGAGTCCAGTGCCAGTATTGGGCCCCCAAGAGTCGGCTAGCACGTACGGATTTAGTACTGGATACATAGAAATACAGTACTATACCAGTACTGATACCCCAGTACCAGTGCTGAAAGCTTGATGTCGACCAAGTACTGATACACCAGTACTGAAAGCTTGATGTCGAGCAAGTACTGATACAATACAGGCACTGCAGTGATTGCAAATAATAAGAAATCACCCAATCAGAAGAAACCGAAGTATGCCAATGCTGACAACAGGCGGAGTACAGTGCCAGTATTGGGCCCCCAAGAGTCAGCTAGCACGTACCCAGTATGGCAAAGCGTTATCATTTTGGACAAATGCCAGTACTGCTGCAGTACAGACCACCAGTACCCCGCCAGTCTTAGCCGGTACTGGCGCAGTACAGCGCTAGTTGTGGAATTCTGATTGGGCGTATTGCGCCGGTACTGAAGACCATTACCGATTACCAGTACTATGCCAGTACCAAGTACTCAGTACGGAAAAGCGTTATCATTTCGGACAAATGCCAGTACTGCTGCAGTGCAGACCGCCAGTACCCCACCAGTGTTAGCCGGTACTGGCGCAGTACTGCGCCAGTTGTTAAATTCTGATTGGGAATTGGGACGTATTCTAGGAAAGGTTTTCACAACGTTCCGTGGCGTTGCACATATGTTTATAAAAGGTTAGTTTTCATGGAAGCACGTTTAGAAAACGCGGAAAGAACGTCCCGTAGTATATGAAAAGAACGTGCTCGGTACGTATTCATGTGCATCAAAAGCGAAGGTACTCTAAACATTTGGAAAATATGTGCCTTAGGCACCAACACTATGTTTATGCGGAACCAAGATTATGTTTATAGAACATCCAGAGAACTTTCTGTGCTGTCTGGGATGGGGTTGGAAGGCTAATCCCACCTACTAAATTCAAAACTTAACTACCCTGCTGAAAATGCCAGACAGAACCGGGCAGAAAATTGTTGTCAGCCTTTGAACGGTTTACTCCCTACGTAGTTCAGGCAGAAACTGACCACCTTTTGTCCGGAATCACCGAATTGTAACATCCTGTTAAAACCTGGCAGAAAGATTTCCGTCATTTTTTTACTGGATATCACAGTCTGTGAATTCCAAATAGAACCATCCAAAAAAATTGCGGTCAGTTTTTGGCAGGATATTCTAATTTCGCAATTCCAGATAAAATCGAATGGAAAGTTTGCCAGTTTTTGTCTGGATTACCCGAAGGAGAAACTGTTCGAAACCTGACAGCAATTTTGTGTAGACCCACACAGCACCGAAGATTTCATTAAGATTGCAGAAATCTAACATCTGAAACATTGAAATATTTCTGTGACATTGCTGTATGTCACACCGAGGTTTCAAAGTCTCTTCAGAAATATTGCAATGTCCTAGAAATATTGCTAATCTTACATTTCAATGCAATATTTCTGAATTATCTCTGCAATATTCCAAGAATATTTATGAAATATTTCATTGTGATGTTTGTTTCGTAATATATCTGAAACATTGCAAATAGGTAACATTTCAATTGACAGATTTTTGACATATTTATGTGAAAGTATGCTGAAATGTAATGAAGGTGAAAGATCGAAATGTAATTGAGACATTACTGAGATCTGTGGTGCTGTATAGGGAATTCTGCCTGGCATTTTTAGCGACCCTATTAGAACCGAACATACCATTGATATAACAGAGCCTTTTATGTATGAATGATATAATAAAGGCATCCAAATGACTGCTTCAAACAGGGAGCAGTTACATCACATGACTTTTGATATACGTGTGTTGTAGGAATTATGTATAAAGTTATATGATGTAACTGGTACGTGTTTGGAGCGGACATTTGGATGTCCTCATTATACCGGCCCTAGCGGATCTGGGTGAACCGACAAGCGACCAAAAATTTCGGTTACATTTTGGTGAAAGACCTTGGTTTTGGTTACTTGTTGGTCGTTTGGGACATTTTTTTCAACAAAAATTGACCAAAATCCAACCAAAACTCAACCAATCTCAATTTTGGTGATTTTCCGGTCATTTCGTGGCAATTTTCTGGGTTCTTACCTCAAAAATACCAAAAGATTCCAAAAACGGACCACATTTTTTGGTTACAGATTTGTTCTGAGCAACAATTAGTTTTCGGTTAAAAATAGGTCATTATATGGTGAAAACCATCTGGATAACCAGTTTATGACCAAATTTTTACCAAACCAAAAAACCATAAAAATTGGTCCCTTTGAAATCGCCAGGGTCATCGATGTTTAACTAACATCAGTTCTAACAGGGGAGGTAATATTCAAGCCCTAAATCCTGAATTTTAATCAATTGATTTTGGGTTAGAATCCGATTTAAATGTTAAATTCCGTCGGCACGATTGGCCCTAAAAAACCTCCCAATCTACGAAAAATTCAGATCTTCTAATCGAGAGTTATTTTATCCTCTGTTATTTTTACTGTAGAATCTTTTCTTCTATCTCAATGTTCAAAAATCATCGACAGTATGGGATAAATAATTTATAAATGATTGTAAAGTAAATTAATTTTCTTTTCAATAATCCACGATTGAAAACAAGCTTAAAAACTTGGAAGATTTTTTATGTAAACATATTCTCAATATAATTTTTCAGCCACGTGCTCACGAGACTGGAGGGAAATATGGGAACGGGATAATCGTGAGGAGGTATAAAACAGGTTCAATTATACCGGTAAGAGTGGAATTAACCGCCAATCATCACGGTTATTTCGAATTTCGAACATGCCCGATGACTTATCGAGGAAAAGAAGTGGATCAGGAATGTTTGGACCGATATCTTTTGCGGCTCACCAACGGCACAGCCCGGTTTTATCCTGGTCCTGGGAACAGAGTATTCGAAGCATACTATAAATTACCCGATGATCTAACTTGTGTTCAATGCGTCTTCCAATGGAAATATACCGCGGGAAATAATTGGGGTGATTGTGGAAACGGCACAGGTACGTAGTGAGATTTAATGGTGAATTATTATTGTTAAACTATAGTAATCTGAAACCCTTCGTAAGAGATATTGCAAGATTTAGTAACATATTATTATGAGAAATTGTTGATCATTAAGATTTTTTATTTATTAATAGGAGAACGAATTTTGTCGTTAATTAAGACTGAATTCTCACTCAGTGTTGAACTTATTACAGTTCAACACCATTAATCATATTCATATTCACATAATGTTTTATATATAATAACTTTCATATTGAATTGTCTTACGCGCTACTGAAAATTTGACACAGTTACGATGATGTTGTAATAATTGGAAAGTGCATGTGACTGAATGCACATTATTATATCCTCTCGATATAATAAATAACCAGAAGATATAACTGAGAATCGTGCGTGATTGATTCATTTTTAATGATTCAAGAAGACATTTTACTGGCACTTTATCTTCATTTGATAATATATCCTGAACTTTGTATTCCTTATAATCATTATACAGTACGTGCAGAAGATAATCTATACAATTTCTTCCCTGAGAATCTAGATTTTGAATTTTAAGTACAAATAAAATGCATTAGGATCTAAAATCATTCATCCCTACCCCCTACGAAGCTCTTAATTTAGAAAATCAGAAAAAGTGATATTATTTCAATGATTGATTTATGTTTGATTGCATTTGCCAACTAGAACAGATTGAAATCAATATATTACAACAACAAAAATATCAATTAAAATTCAATTCAATTCAATATATTTTTTTTAAATAAAAAGAGAAACTTCGAATGAACAATATTTTTCAGGTTCCTCTCTTCATTCGTGTATTCATTTGATATACTCATAAAATTCATATTTCATACGTTTTTTTTTGTTTTTAATGAATGTACGGATCCAGACGATACTTCAGCAACATGCGTGAAAGTCTCGATCTTATGTAAGGGGTCAGCTAATCAATAATTCAAAGTATCGCATACAGTAGTTGCTGTAATAAAGTAGCAGGGATAAACATAATTTTGATGAAGTCGAAATCATGGCTCAAAAACACGTACAATTGAATCATATAAACGTATACCAGTCATGATAGAATTCAATCTTCGATTATACATCGATTATATCATTGTAACGAGCCGATATAATATTCGTAATATGATTCTCACTTGCGTATAACTAACTTTTATTCTTTCACTCGTCCGAGAACTCACTTTACGAATGTTATCTCTAAAATTGCCTTTGAATTTTTGGAAGATAATGCATATATTTTTTCTCTCCTTCGTATTCCTCAGGCAAGTTTTCCTTATTTTTTTCTTTAATGCATGAGAAAAATAAAAGAAAAAAGTAAAACATTGAAACTCCGCAAGTATCCCTGCCCTGGTTAAAAGAATCCATTACTTCTGACAAATGAAATTAAATGAGATTTGGCCAGAACATTGTCCGAGAATCAATGAGATTTGGCCAGATTCAGTGAGATTTGGCGAGAATCGACTGTTCTTTCTGACCAAATCTCATTGACATTTGCTGGATGAGATTCGGCCAGAACATTGTCCAAGTTCAACTGTAATTTAGTGAGATTTGGCGAGAATCAATGGTTTTTTTAAACCAGGGTGGTGGAAAAATTTCGTTGAATTTTATTGAATTTCATTTACTCTTCGTACATTCGGTTTTCATTGAAAATCAGCAGAATTCAACTAAACTCAACAAAATTTCGGTAAAATTCAATAACTTTTATTAAAATTTATTGACTTTCATTGAAGTTTGTGGAATTTCAATGAATTTTATTGAAATCTTGTACGAAAAGTGAATAAAATTCAACAAAATTTTGTCCGCCAGGGATGGGAAACGCAACGACCGTAACTTCTCTACGGCATGTCATTATATGCATGTATGAATTTTGTGAATGTAATGTCAGTTCCTGTCCGATGTTTTTGCGGAAAAGAGAGAGGTTTGCAATGTATCCGTATCATGTTTTTTCATTAAACCGAAGTCCACATTTTAGCCTAAGGTGTATCATGAATTCGCAAAACCAATTATCTGAGCAAAGAAAAATATAAATAGGTGTAGAAATTGATTCTTCGCTTTGTTGTATTCGAATAACTGTAATGAAAACAAAACAAAATGTATGAATGACCTACAATACATAACGCACAGGTACATCGTGAATGTATTATGCATGATGTTGTATACAATTCACTTATTGCACTTTTAATATTTTACTATCAGTTCATTGGTATAGAAACATATTTTTTGTTTAATTATTTCAAAATATGTGATATAGATGATAGTTTGTTTTCGATATTACAAACGGTTTATGCTAAAACAAAATATATCTCACACAAATCTGATTGATTCTTATTGAATCTCGGACAATGTTCTGACCAAATCTCATGAAATTTCATTCCTCGGATTCAATAGATTCTTTTAACCAGGGAAAACTATCGGTTGGAGAGTACCTACAAGAAAATCTGTGGGCTTGCCAATCATCAAACCCACGTTGGACTTATGCATAACTTATACTGTGTCAATGAAACGTTTATTGTATTACAATATCATGGTCGTTCATAAATATTTATCAAGAATACTTCCTAGGAATTTCCTCATTTATGATCTTAAACCAACAGGTGTTGCGATGAGATTGAATATCTATTATATTCAAATTTTTTGTTCATTTTGATTTCTAAATCTATTCTATATCAATCAAAAATCGCGCACACATTATTTTGAGTACTTGATTGAGAAACTTGATTCATTATCGTAATCATTTCAAGGATATATCTTACACATGATGATAGAATAAGGCTGTAAATTATTTCCTGTAATTTACAAATACGGAAGTAGTCAACGGGACATTAACTTTTACCAATCAATCAACAAAGATATATTCATATTTCATATTTTTTGATTATAAAAATATATTCTTTTTATGTCACGATTAGGAGCAGTAGGATGTGGCCCGCAAGAACAATTCAGAGCCTGCGCGGATATCGCTATCGGGGATAACGAGGAAAGTTTACCGCCGTTTTATCCCAAAAAACCAGATTCGGAGGTTCCCAAATCCGAAGTCCCTGCAGAACCATATTGGCTACTCAGTTTTGTCATCGCTGGTACGTGCCTCTTGGTGGTTCTTGCTGTTATCGCATTACTTTATACATATTATTACCACGCGGGTCGAGCGAAAAAGTGGTTGATGGCAAGAAGACTGTTAGTAACACCGCCCGATCCTCCTCCGCCTGTCGTACCTCCGAGGCACAAGAAACAACAGCACACAACCAGTGCACATTTGCAATTGTAATAATTCGTAAAATATTTGACATCCTTAACAACTTCTGTCTCAGAATATGTGTATTCTATCCTATTAATAACGGATGGTTTCCTTTGATTTTTTCTCGACTAAGAGTGACAGAATATATGATATTCTTTGCATATTCTCACAATACAATTAAGAGACAGAAATTGTGATTTGTGTATAGCATTTACATTGATTCATACCAAGTACATGTATATTAGGCATTTGTATATAGATATATATTGTAATAGTTTAGATAAAAGTTATTTATTTTGTACCGTTCTGTGGATTATACGGGTTTATAATTCCATTACTGCTTAATAAATTTGGAAATACTCAAACACGCATTGAATTATTCCATAATTTGAATAGCTTTTAGTGAACAATGTGGAGTAACGATGGATGATTCTTGAAAGAAATCTTCTCAAGAATCGTTCATTATTCGTGTCACATTCTCATGGAGTAATTATTTGAATTTAGAACTAATCAGTTGTAGGTAGTCATGAATATTTTAGTACGGATTCTTTAACAGCACATTCACTCATTTTTCATATCACTAAAATTGTACTAAAACCTTACTGAATTTCATTTTCTCATTTCCTTGTGTGATGATCAATCTCCGAGTAAAGGTGATGATTTTCAAATAAGAAATTCAATTCTGATTTGAGACATCATGTTTTATTTTTGAATGAACATTTGTTACAAAAAAAAAGGAAAAAAATGATATATCTATTCTCCGATTTTTAATAATATCCTAAAAAAATATGGAAAATATTTCCATTGAATATGTGTGATAATGCAAATTTTATAATTGAAGATTCTTTTTAAAAGATTTTAGATACTATATCAAGATCTATAATAAACATTATCATACACTTACATGCTAGTAGAGCAAAAATTGTCTCTAGAGGACTGTGATGATAATGAAAATGAAAAGAAAAAATTAAATTTATCATAAAGATATTCAATATTTTACAGCATAATATTCGATTGATATTCATTTATAGAAATTTCATTTCATATGTATGGAAAGTGTGTTGTAAATAATTTTTAACACTTCAAGTGTGATATTGAAACGTATCAAACGTAAATTTTGTATACCAGTGGCGTGGCAGCAGCCAAATTGTTTATAAAAAACTACGGGCAAACACGTCATTCATATCAATCGAAATATCGCTCTGTACAGCACTTCCTGCACTTCTACTTGAATCAGAGAAGTGCTGTACAGAGCGATATTTTGATTAAAATGAAGCGTTTGGCCGTAGTTTGTCATAGTATCGCTAGTATCTCCTTATCGAAAAGAAATGAAAAAAGTGAGTTTATAAACAACGTGGATGAAGAACTATGTTTTATTGAGAAACATATTTCGAAAATCTTGATTACTCTTTGGCTTCGTCGTTTTTTCTTCGGAAGTACTAGCACATCCATTGGATGTGCTGGGTTTAACGGAACGTGGTACCATAGATAGTAAAGTTTTCGGCACGCCAAAAGTTGATCGACTCATCGTTGTGCCGCCCAATGATTTGATTTGGGTAATCTCTTCTGCACCTTTCTTACGTTCTGGAGGCTTACTAATAGCCACGCTGATTTCTTTATTCTCAATTTTCATCCCATCAGTCGCGAGAAGAGCTTTTTTAGCACTAGCTTCGTCTTCAAACTCTACGTACGCTAATCCCTTGGAGTGGCCATTGCGGTAAGTAACTAATCGGACTTCTTTTAGAACTCCAAAAGCTTTGAATATTTCTTCAAGTTGCTCTTTTGTTGTTTGAACAGGAATTCCTACGATATAATTATATTATATGAATTTATTAAAGACGAAAGTATTTTTCAATAAATTTGTTAAATTCCTTTTTTGTTTCTCACCTTTAACAAAAAGTTTATTTTTCTCCAAGTTAGAACTGTATTTAAATCCTGGATGTCTTGTAGTTTTATTGGGATCACATCTTGACACAAACATGGGACGTCCATTGATAGGAGTTCTATCTAATTTCAATGCTTCTTCAACGGCTTTCTAAAATTAAGAAAAAAAAAATAATAACATACGTGAACATGGCTGTTGAAATTCATAAAAATTTGAATTGGAGTATTTAAGCCTTGAACTATACATACCGGACCACTCAATTGCACATAACAATACCCTTTACTTCGTCCTTTATAATCTTTCATCATTTTAAACGAAGTAACAGGTCCAACAGTTTTTAATGCATCTTTCACATCATCTTCCGTCGCTGAATAATCTAGATTACTAACAAAAACACTAATTTTATCATCAATTTCCTGAACGTTGCTGTCGTGCATGTTATCAGTGTCTTTGCTTTCGAATCCTGGCGGTGGTGCAATTTTCTGCTTTGTTTTATCTTTCATTTGTTCGGCTGGTACAACGGTATCGCTTCCTTGAGATTTAGACTTTGATGGAAGTTCTAATTTGGATACTTTTCTAGGTGATACGCCTAAATTTTTCCATCTGCCACCGCTTTCGTCAAACTTTCTTTTGTTTGATTTTTTATTTTGCAAAGGTGATTCGTAAGCTGAAGAAGAAGATTGCTGTGTTTTTTGTCTCTCTTCGGCAATCTTATCTAATTTTTCTTTAGTCCTTGTTTCACATAACTCCATTTGTTCGAGATTGCCTTCATCTCGCTCAAAATTGAGCCACGCATCAACTATACTTTCTGGCCAGTCTTTAACCGAGGATAATGCTTTCTGATATAATTTTCTCAAATGTTTAGTATCTCCATAACATCTGTGTATGAAAAAAAGGATATGTTTCATTGATTACGTTTCAAATAATGAATAATGGAAATGAACAATCATTATTACAGCATCATAAGTTGATATTCATTAGAATGCTTCAAAAGCATCACTTTCATCGATACTAACTTCATTTTTCTGCTTGAATACTTTTTTTTACAGGTCTTAAAGAACTACCGTGTCACGAAAGATTGAAAGTTCTCAAACTAATGGCTTCTAAAGGCAAAAAATATAAAACTGATATGATCAAGTTTTTCAAAACTTTGAAAGGATTTTACGATTGTTCGAGACAATCTTCCGCAACGAATTATCAACGCCCTAATTTGGGTGCTCTTAAACTCAGAAGGATTAAGAATCATCGTAAAAAGAATCAACGAACATCCAATAAGAAAGTACCATATAAATTACCTTTGCAGTTAATTCGAATCAATAGTATAAATAAATCAAACAAACACGTTCATAAACGAATATTGAACAAGTATAGAATGTAACATGATATAATGTATATTTTGTTTTATGAAGTAGAAGACTAAAGCAATTCACCAAATAAAGTAATTTACGTGATAAAAATGCTAAGTTTATGGAGTCGATGTTTCGTAATTTATAAAAAAAAATGAGTGTTTTTCGTACCTCTCTAGTGAAATATACTCCAACCAACTTGAAGCGCTGGAAGAATGTCCTTGAGATAAAATATCAGCCCATAAAGTTCTAGCTTTTTCCATATCATTGGCATGAATCGCTTCTGTTCTTGCCCAATATTGCAATATAACACAATTTGGATCTCCGTCCAACCCAAAAGCGTTTGCTAAATGTTCGCAAGCTCTATTGAATGTATTACGGAGGATTTCCAAACTCTTTCGTTCATCGATTTTATCACATCCGTCCAATCTTCGCCTTAAATATTCAAGATACGTCATCCACACGTTACGATATTCTTCGGCTGCTGAGAAACCAGCCATCAAAGCACCCTCGAAAATATGTTGCACCTCGGATAAAGGCTTATCCCATTTTTCGCAAGATCTAATCCATTTTCGCCATACCACAGAGGACCATGGGATATTCCTCGTAGCTCTTTCATAAACTTGATTTAGAATGGATTCAATTTTTAAATTGTTCTGTAAATAATCTATATAATCGATCCAAAGTGATATCTCTAAACTAATATCGGCAATTGCTCTTTCGTACAAGACTGTGATTCGACCAGGATCTCCATCCTGCTTTTCAAACAATAAATATGCCTTATATGAATCAAGTAATTCACTTTCATTCTGTGAGGAAACTAGTTTTTCCTCGAAGGGCAAACGATTATTGAGTTTGGCGTAAGCTCGTTCGTAACCATCGGATACAATATTTTCATCGATATCAGCTCCCGCGCCATCCCCAGCGCGCCACGCTTCAAATTCTTCCCGTGTCTTTTCCATATCCAATAAAGGACACGCTAATTGTCGGCGGAATAAATTCCCAATTCGATCTAATTGTTCTTTCTTCTCAGCTGGATTTGATGAATCGATCTGGAATACATATACATACCCATAATTGATTACCTAACTTGTTTTGTTTTGTTTTAAGGACAGATTAGTTATGGATGATTGCTCTTTACTAAAAGCAATAACTTTTGTTTGTTCAGTTATAATAATAATAATTTTCATAAAATATTCTCATTTAGCGACTCACCAATTGATATAAAACACCTTCAAATTCTCTGAATGCTTCCCATATTATAGCTCCTTTGATCGTATGCAATCCGGCAGCAGTTAATGCTCTCTCGAAAAGTTGCCGGAGATCTTTAGCTGTATTTTTCTCTGTACCCATGTTTCCAATACTAAATTGTAAATATTCCAACCAGACTTCCACCGCTGTAATATTATTGGAATTAATATTATGAATATATAAAAATAAATGAATAGCATGAAAACATCCTTAATTATGAATTAGAGATGTTTTCAGTAATATTTTCATATTCAGTTTAAAAAGACGATTATTAATAAAAGTGGTATTTTAACGTTATTCGTTCAAAAATTCTACATGTTTCAAAAACATTCCAGATTGTTTTTCTACAATGGAATATGCAGTTTACAACTTTAAACTTGGCGATGCTTTACAACTCTATACAATCCCAACTTTTATTAAAGAAGTTAAGGGTATCCCATAGAACCAAAGGCTACTACATTTCTTTACCCAAAATACTCAAACATGAGTGGATAAAATGAAAAATATCAATCAGTTTTTTCATCAGTTTTACTTGTTCCGTACAAACGGGATTGAATATTTTGAGTAGGGATGTAATAATTCTAGGGTCTACAGAATTCTTGAAGCTTGAAGCCTCTATTCCATTCCAATGTCAGTCTAATTGGGAAGATAAGATTTCCAAATCAATCATGGGATAACAAACAAGGAACAAAGCATTCCTAGACAAATCTCTCTTGCGAAGGAATGATCGAATGCTGTAATGAAATCTTGACCCGTTAACTTACAAAGATAATCTTTCACAGCTCTTTCACATAAATTAACGATTTGATCTTTCTGTTCTTGGGTTGTTGCCAATTTGATCTCATCTCGAATCCAAGAAAGCCAAAGATCAGGGCTGAGAGGATACTTGGTACTCATATTTTCTCTCGCTGCTCTAAGTCGTTCCAATTCCCCAATTTTTTGTAATTTGCCAATAATGGCTATATGACTCGCATAATCATACGGGTTTTGTTTGAGAACATTTTCCAAAGTTTTAATTTCCGCTTCATCTGCATCTTCGTCAAAATTATCATCATCGTCGTCATCATCATTCTCGTTGTCGTCCTCTGAATTGGAATCATCTCCTTTTGCATGCTCCACATTTTCCTCAGATTCGGATTCCATTGCCACATCTTCGGTTTCTTTATTCATATCGACTGATTTTTCTGAACATGTTTTGTCATTGCTAGTATCTTCATCGGGTGGAATATGCTCCACTTCCATTTTTTTCAATGATTTTTAAATACACTGTTAACGAATAATGATAGTTCGATATAAATGCGATGTAGTAGGTTATGATAATAGTTGATGTCACGGTTTGAAGGTTATGTATTTGTTTTGAAGTTCTGCGGGCTGTGTTCGTACCCGTTTTTCTGATTCGTCAATTTCGAATGATACAACGGAAAAATGATGCGATGTAAATTCAGAAGTCGAAAATTAGATCACATTTTTGAAGAAAATTGCTTGCGATCACGTGGGTAGCAAGGACAAATCGTGTAAAATGTGTATAAATGTATGAATGTCGAGTATGTGACATGTAACATGTGTGAGGCGTGATGATTAGCGATGATGTGCTTTTTATTTTGCGGTTAAATCAACAATATTTACTTAGAAATCATTGACATTTTTTTTTTCATTTCATTATTTGTTTGTGTATGTACTGTTTTAAGAATGAAGGTCACGATCAAAAGTAAGTAATTATCAATCATAGAAGCTTAAATTTCAATTTTATAACTATTGATAATATAATTCTTCTATTCAATCGATTTTTTTGAATACGTTGTGTTTATATTTTTTTTGACATGTTTCGTATTATTATAGTTACTGTTATTATGCGAAATTTACCTATGAATTTTCATTCATCAAAATGAAAAATTATAAATTCACGGTTTAAACAAAATTTTCTAAAGCCGCATGTAAATTGCGAAATTAAGGTTATAATATTGATAGTTTTATTATTCAATTACTCTTTGTCTCGATAAGTTCGTGGAATAAATTCATAGCTGTATGTAGGATGTTGATTTGATATTTATTAAGTTTTCTCATAGTTTACATAAATACTTATTTCAAATCATCTAATCTATCTATGATTGTTTCAAATTTAGGTTGGACTAGCGTTGCTACTTGGCGTTGGATAGCAAATGACGATAACTGTGGAATTTGTCGAATGCCATTCGATGCGAGTTGTCCCGATTGTAAAATTCCAGGAGATGATTGTCCTTTAGGTAATGATTGTTTATTATCGACAAAGCACTTTTCTTCGTCAATCGACAATTCAAATTCTAATCGGTATAAGTAATTCTCTATGCAAACCATAGTCAGCCACATGTAGATTCAATTCTGAAGACTTTCTACATTCAGTTTTTCATAGAACGTATTTCGTACACGGAAAAAAAATTTTGGCACAGGGACACTTTTCATTACCATTCAAAACAAATTGTGGTAATCCTAACTAAATTGTAGTAGAGGCAATGGCAGTTGCAGTAAATTATACTTCAAAATTGTCCCTGTTCTAAATTTCATTCCAAATTCTGGTAAATATGTCCAGTAATTTATCATTGTGCAAGTAAAACAGAACAATTCACAACATTTATTATGGGATCTTATAATTTATGAACATCTAAGATAATACGCTTAATATATCTTGTTCAAATTATAAAAATCATGCTCTGATCACCAATGTGCTTTCAATTTTGTTAAATCCCTTTCTTCATAAGACTAGTCCTGTTCTTTTGTAAAATTTTATCGACTCTCAGTATCCGAGTGTGAATTATCTATTGTGATATCTTTGATTTTATTCACAACAAGATGTTTTGAATCAACCAATCCCTAGCTGTTAGGATTCATAATTGATTTTAGTTTTATAGTTTTCAAGTATGTAATCCAATAGGAATATTATGGCGTAAATAAAAATGATTTACATTCACTTTGTTGCTGCACTCATTAAATTCAAATCAATCAGAATCAAAAGTATTGAGAATCAGTTGAATTTTATTGATTCAATCTGTGGGGAATTCATGACTGTTTTGTGATAAAATTTGTCAAATCCATACATGCATTACTTTCATTAAATTTATTATTTTTACAGTATTTCTTTTAGGAAATTTTTTTTCCACTCGAAGATTTTCTCGATATTTTAACAACATTGAAAGGAAAAATTGTAATCATCGATTTTAATACAATAATTCAATTTCTTTATAAATTAAGAACATAGAAGTAAAAAAGATATTTTGAAAATTTTATGTATCAACATTGAAGGAATCATAAATTTCAAGACAAATTTGTCAAATTCAATTATTTGGTGAATGATTTAATAGCTAAAAAATGCATGATTCAATAGGATGATGATAAAGGCATGATATCATGCGAATTGGGTACATCCCTAAATTACGCAATGCTTGATGGGAGAATCTTCGGTATCATCAAACAGCTTTGTAAAGGGTTGGAGTCAGATCCAATTACGTGATTCTATTCTTTGGAGATTGTATTTAAATTGCGTTGAAATTGAGGGGATGTAAATACGCGGCTGACGTACTCATCGATAAGGTTAAAGCTTATGTTACCGGTCCCGGTACATTTATAGAGAGCGAATAATATGTCAAATCCTGCTATAGAATTTGGAAAACAGTTCAATTACAGTTTTTAGTCAATCGTTATTTTGCTAATCACATTTATTCGGATAACCGTTGCTGTAATGAAGGATATTAACGGTGTTCTATTGAATTCTCGAAGTGACTAGATTTGTATTCATCTTACTTTCAAAATGAATCAACTTCGCTATATTGTCTCTTCATTTCAGATAACATATTTTTATTTTCATTATCTTTCAATTCGATTTCGATTTAACATTGCGAAAACATTCAAATTTGAAAACAGGAGATTTTGGTCGTTAGACGGTAAAATCCAAAAAAAAAGTCCGATAGATTCCAATAAATTTCAATAGGTGCTGTGCAAAAAACCGCATAGAAACCGATAACATATCATTAATTCCGATAGGATTTAGCCTATTGGTTCTTTTAGACAGGAAATAGTCTATTCAACTAAAGGTTTCCTCTTATCGTGTGTCTTTGAAGGGTTAATCCGAAGCAATACATTGAATTCTAATTTCTTAGTAGGTCGAATAGCATTAGAGTTGTAGGTTTTCTAATTTTATTTACTTTCAATATCGATTCGGTCAATTAAGAATCAATTTTCGTTGTTTAAAAAAAATTACTAGACGAATCAATTCATGAGTTCATCTTAAAAATTTGTCAACTTGTTTTCAACCTTTGAAGAAGGAACGAGAATTGACGCGGGAAAATATCTATTCAAAATTCGAGTGCGTCTGCGTATTAAGCGTATAAATATCGATCGGAGGGTGCCGGTTTTCCATGATATGTATACAAGTAGGTATATATACATATAGAACCACACACATATAAGGTATAACTCTCCCTTCGTATATTTGTGTGTCGAGAAGTACTTATCGTATATCCGTATTTGTCTTTGATGTTCATAAAACAGCAGATTTGTTAGTTACTCGCATCATATAATTACGGATATGATGAATACCCGTTCTCACAACCGAGCTGAATTGCCATTTGAATAATTTTGATTGCAGTCTAAATTTTGTCTTTCAATTATATTACAGTTTGGGGCCAATGCTCTCATTGTTTTCATATCCACTGCATTCTAAAGTGGTTACATTCGCAACAAAATACTCATCTGTGCCCAATGTGTCGTCAGGAGTGGAAGTTCAAAGAGTAAGAGGTTTCCCGATCAACTCGCAGGTGTCAGCACACAGCAGATATTTAGGTAAATAGAACTAGACACAATGTACCTTTGAAATTCAAATAAGGTGTACGTGATCGGATAATATATATATATATATTTTACAAATTCACGAAGACAGATTTCCGAAAGTTTCCGAATTTTACATGCACTTATGAGAGAGATGTTTGTGTTCTGAATTTGAATCAGTTTTAGATGCAACTCCCTTCACTTTAGTTTCACAATTGAAATTATGAATTGAGCGTAACGTTTTATATTACAAAAACAGTAATAGAAAATTTCTTAATTTCTCTTCCAATGAAAAACTCAATTATTCAAAAATGCATCTTGAATGTAACTTGGTATAAATAGATCTACAGTGTTTGTACAAATTCTAAAAGTACAACGGATCTTGTGCTTTACACTTTCTATGAAATTGCTTGTAATGTTTGAGGGCATTAAAAGTTCGTTAAGAAAACCAGCTACACTGTTGGAAAAAATTGGTAAAATTTGGAAGCAATTAACACACACCTTTGTGTATTAAATTCACAACAGGTTTTATGAGATTCAAACCAATTTTTGTATGAAAACCATTTCAAGATAATATCGTGTTTGAATTTCCATAAAAGTGTGGGAGATTCAATACAAAAGTATGTGTGGTGATTGCTTCCAAACTTTTGTATTCAAATTGATACAAATATTTTTTACAGTGTAGGACGGGTTTCAGAGCTCAATGGAAAACTTGGATCATATTACAAATAATTCTCAATAAACATACACTTAAATTTTCAATAATACCATCATCATTAAATTCACTCGAAAATAACTCAACTAAATTTAACTTAGATAATTCCTCAATAACTCAATCAAAATCAGTTTTATAACAATTAAATAATAAAGAGAAGTATACGAAATATGACATTAAATGAAAAATAGTGTTCAGATGATTTAATGAACGTATCCTCAACGTTTGTGAGTATCAAATCCAACCCGGAAGTTTGAATTCAACAAAGATTCAAATCTCATTAACATAATTAAATTTTGAGAACCGTGTTAAAGAGCTCAATAAAACATCAATAGATTGTTTTTAGTAATCTATATATTCTATATCCATGCTGGAAAAAACATAAACTAAAGAGATCGATAAATCAATAGTTTGTAATATGCACAAAGACATTCAAATAAATTAGAATTGAAGAAGATTTCCTAAAGAATGAATTTATTTTGTTACAATTGATTGAAAATTCTTAATTACGCCATAGTATACGAACAATTACCCTTTCACGACCATAAGATAACGGCTGTTCGTAGAGGAGAAGAATGGAAATTTTCTTAATCTACACCCCACCAAATAGGATAAGTCTGTTGCATTAGAATTTTTAGCTCATGTATTTTATCAGATACAGTACGGTACGTATTTGAAGCTGTCGTCCTGAAAAGAGGTTCCGCCCTCAATTTTCCAAGGTGAATACAAAAGATTTCTGTCATATATTGTTACTGAAGTTGAAAAGTGCAAGGATATTTGAATCATTCCTTCTAGGTGCTTTTGAGAAGAACATTTTATATTAGTATTTTACTAAAACAAAATATGAATAAAATGATGATTCTCAAGACTTGATGAATTTATTGAGTTTTCTTTTTTCATTAAAACATATATTTTCTCAGCGAGAAAAATCATAGGGCATACTGGGATCTTTTTCTTTGAGATAAACCACAATGAAGAGACCTTTACCGAATACACTTTTCCTGAAAAATTTCGAAATTCATGTCACAAATATGTGCCAGCGGTCCTGAAAGGGTTAGCAGAAATCACTCTAGTCATTTTCTAGATCTCGCAAGGCCTCACCAGGCCCTTGATACGGACTTGCAAAGCCTGGATAGGGCCTCTTAATACCCTACAAATTTGCTACAACAGAATTGATTTTCGATTGTTTATATATGAACATATTAATATAATACCAGCGCCGTTTAACCACATGACGTGGAATTCATTCTGCGGTGATATGAAAAATTTGATCTGCGGTGGTGTTGATTTTCACCCTGGTTTTTCTAATCAGAGTATACAATTACTATTATAATCATTTCCGTTTGAAGTTTGAAGTCACTGATTTCCGTGTACGATCTGTTTTGAAGTTTTTTCAAAAAATATTCTCTATAAAGCAGGGGAGTGCAAAAGGTTTCATATATACAGGTTGGTTGAAAAGTTCCTGCGCTCACCAAGAGATAGCACTGCTAGCTCAAAACTTTTTTTTTCTCAAGTTGGTATATCTGTCCTGAGAACACATGCAAAGTTACAAGTCATTCTGTCAATTCATTCTTTGTTTACAAGCCATTTGAAGTTGACGTGTCATTGATTTTTCTTAATATGGAAAAAATTGAATATCGTGCAGTCATTAGATTCTTTGTTTCGAAGGGTTTAAAAGCAAAGGAAATTTATGAACAATTGTTAGAAGTGTATAAGAAGTCCTCACCTTCAGAACGCACCGTTGAATTTTGGGCTGGTGAATTTAAACGTGGTCGTACTAGCCTTGAAGACGATCCACGCGAAGGCCGACCAAAAACTGCAACCACAGCAGAAATCATTGAGCATGTACATAATATGGTTAATGAAGATCCAAGTTTGACTAAGCGTGAAATTGCTAATGCCATAGGCATCTCAGACGAACGAGTACTCCATATTTTACATGAAGAATTACGTATGAAAAAACTGTTTGGAAAGTTAGTGCCGCACACGTTAACAATTCAACAAAAACTGGATCGAAAACAAATTTCTCAGCGTAATTTGGAGCGTTTTAAGCAGAATAAAACCGACTTCTTGCGTCGTTTTATAACTATGGATGAGACTTGGATCTATCACCATGATCCTAAATTGAAACAAGAACGTTTACAGTTGACTGAAGCTGGTTGTTCAGCTCCAAAGCAGGTGAAGTCACAACGATCAGCAAAGAAGGTTATGGCATCAGTTTTTTGGGATGCAAAAGGAATTTTGTTCATTGATTATCTTCAGAAAGGTAAAACAATCAACTCCGAATATTACTGCAGCCTTTTGGATCAGCTGGATGAAAAAATTCGTGAGAAAAGACCTGGTTTAAAGAAGAAAAAAATCATTTTTCATCAAGATAATGCACCTGCTCACAAAAGTGTTTTGACGATGGCTAAATTCAAAGAACTCAAGTACGAATTGCTTGAACATCCACCGTATTCGCCAGATTTGGCTCCTAGCGACTACTATCTCTTCAGAAATCTCAAACAATTCCTTCGTGGAAAGCATTTTTCGTCGAATGAAGAGGCCATAGCAGCCGTAGACGGTTATTTTGCAGAGCTTCCGGAAAACCATTATAAGGATGGGATAAAATTATTGGAAGATCATTGGAACAAGTGTATTGAGCTTCTAGGAGATTATATTGAATAAAAAAATATATTTCGTAACAAAAACAGTATTCTTTCATTTCGAGCGCAGAAACTTTTCAACCAACCTGTAAATCAATCCTGATACAAAGGGAATTTTGAAACAAAGTGCGAGAAATGGAAGTTGAAATCAATGAAAAAATTCAAGTTTACAATATTCAACCTTTTCAACCTTTGCAAAATTCATCGAGACTTGAAGTTTATTTGAAAACAAAATTATATATGCAGTAGCGTATATAGGCAGCAGAATGAGGATCCTCTCCTATTGCCGCAATTCTTATTTTGCAACAGAAGAGACAAATAGATTTTTACCGCAAATTTGAATCAAGTTCTCAATTCGTTCCTTGCTAGTTGAACATTGTCTAATATGGAGATGCCATCCTTGAATAAATCTTAGCAATGTAAATAATTTTCTTGATAGCAGATATTATTTTCTCAGGATTGATCTATGCTACTCTAAGGTTCTTAAACATTCTATAAAATCATAATTTTTTCGTGAATTTATTATTATTTTGCAATTGTTTTAAAACATGGGCAAAGTTGAGGAATTTGGAGTGTATTCGAGATATACAGGACGTCTCGGAATTACGTGACATATTTAAAAATTTTCACACTGACACGTAAAAATAAATATACAAATATTTCTTACTTGATATATTCTCATGATTTGAATTATACATGTTGTGGTTTGTAAACTATTCGGTACGGTGTATTGAGAATGATCGAAAACCATGGATACTTCCCAATTAACTTCAGAACTATGTACACTGAGAAAAAGGAAAGTGCATTCAACTGCACGAGACAGTTGGATACGTTCGAACACAGTTAATCACTCAGTCAAGTCCAATACCTAGTTCCTTCGACTCTGCGTAGTCGAGTCAACTACGTATTTCAACTACGATTCAGTTACTAATTCTATTTAAACATATCCAACTGTCTTGTATAGTTGAATGTACTTTTCTTTTTCTCAGTTTAGATGTTCGATTGTTAGCCAAGCGAATACATTGGAAGTCACTGAAAACGATCGAACGAGTACACTTTAATTTATACCAGGTGTCAATTTGTGAAGCACGCAATCAACGTAAGACGAATTATTACTCTGTATGCTAGCTTTCGGTAAAAGAGGAAGGAACTTGCTAACATGGTATCCCGTAATTCACTCATTCACTGTATTATTTCAATCGATCAAATGATATATTTTCGAATTACAATCACGATATAAGACAGTATACTTCTTTTATTTTGTATTTGATACTACGAGTCACAGTAAACGAAGAAAAATGAGACTCGAGAATATAATAATTGTTATGGAAATTTGATGCCTTGAGGGCTGATAGGCCTTGAATTTTTTTTTCTCATTGGTTAACCTCTTCAACAGAAATGTATAATTGGTTAATTTTGTTAGAATTCAAGGACCGCTACCAACCCTGTACTTGTGATGAACGATATTTCACCAGATTGATATTTTATATAAAATTTATATACATTTATATCAATATTTTATAAAATTCAATAAAAAATCGACATAGTGTCTACAGAAAATATCGATATCATGAAATATCGTCCATCTTTAACACTGAACTTTGAATTTTGTAAAACGCATGCACGGGGAAAAATGGTTTGCTACTACAGCGCCTACAAATAAATTTGTTGTCCTTGCAAAAATATTCACTACAGCAGCTAAGACGTCAGTTCTGTCAACAAATTTTTTTATGTCAGCAAATAAGTTTAGTTGTGTCACTTCATATCCATAATTTTCCATATTTTGGAATGAAAATCCATTCTCTAAACCTATCAACCGTTCCTAGATTCATCAAAAAATCAACAACAAGTCTGAGATTTTTATAAAATTTACACCCAGAAAAATATTTTACTTGAATATGAACCTACTACACATTTCATTGCATTAAATAAAATTTTACTCGATTTAAGTAAATTTGATTTGAAATGAATAAGAATGTATTTGAATGGAATAAATTTTTTATTCAATTCAACTAAAACTCTAGTAGGTTCATATTTAAAAAGAAATTTAGTAGGTTCAAACAAAGTTTAGTCATTCCAAATAAATCCAAATATAAATTTATCTCGGTCAGGGTTCAGACAGAACTGGAATTCCGGGAAATTCGGGAAAACTCAGGGAAATAAAAATTTGACTCAAAACACCGGAAATTCTCAGGGAAATGATCAAAAACTCCCAAAAACCTGGAAATCTCAGGAAAATCGCTAAAATTTTATCAAAATAAAAATTTGTTCATTTATTCTATTTTTCATTCTCTACAACATATTTTCTTAATTTTTAATCGTGGAATCTTGGAAATTATACACTGAGGAAAAAATGGTTAGGGACACATTCATGATTCGACGATTTCTGGAAATTAGAATTTTACTCAGGGAAATCACAGGGAAAACTCAGGGAAATTGATTGAACAAAACCCTGTCGGTGTATTATAAATTTTTCAGTTCCATTTTTTTCCACATCACTCCTGATATAAAAAAACAAACAAAATCCTATGTGTTTTATTTTGAACAAGGAAATCTCACCTTAAATTGTTTTTCCAAAACATCAACTTCCCATTTTGATAATATTTTTATAATTGTTCTTATCTTTGAGAGGAAGTGTTTATATTATGCTATACACTGCGTTATTGTGATAGCTGAGAACATTATTATTTATAAAATATTGACAAAAACTTCAACGCTTGGTTCCAGCACTTGCACTTTCTATCAAACAATATCAGCATTCATGATCATGTTTGATAACTGTGATTTCAGGGGCTGCACCAAATTATAGATTCGTTTTATGCACGCATATTTGGATTATGCAATTCATTCTATTGTTGATTCCCTGATATACATACATTCAACATCAATGTATATAGTTCCAGCTCGCGTAATCAGATTATTGTGGAACCTGCATAAAATAATCTCCATAATGATCTATATGGTTTCCAATACAATTTCATTAATATCGGTAACTTTTTGTTTTGTTTTTGGAATTATCGTCATCTATAGATATATTTTTTTCTATTCTTAATTTCAGTCGAACCGAATTCGAACCGAACTTCAAATATATTTTTCAAATCGAACCGAACTCCAAATATATTTTTCAAATCGAACCGAACTTTGTAATTTCGAACCTCCCGAAGAGAACATGAAGCTCCGACATACGTTCAGAATTGATCAACATAGATCAGCCTGAAGCTCTGTTGGAGCCAATTTTTACATTCGTAAACGTTCCACGAAGTTCAAATGAACATTAGAATGCCCGCTTGAAAATGGTTTCGAGAAAGGTTCATAGAACGTTTATTAAAGATTCGCCGAAGATTCATTTGAGTTTCAATTGAGTATATTTCAGATATAATTATAATTATAATTCCCTCTATCGTTCATTTTTTCATGGAAAAAACATACCTAAAGAAAAATTATATTGAGAAATTGAAACTCGTGTGAATCTTCGGTGTTTAATGAACGTTCGATGAACCTTTCTTGGAAATATGTTGAAACGGACATTGTAACGTTCATCAGACCTTCATCAAACGTTTATGAATCTAAACTTGAGCTCCTACGGAGCTTCAGGCTGATCTATGTTGATCTATTCTGAACGTTTGTCGGAGCTGCATGTTCTCTTCGGGCTACTTCCAACTTTCAAAACGTCTAATCGCAGAGCCAAAACTAAATTAGAAATACGTTTATGAAAACAGAATCCATCATGAATTCATTTTTTAAAGTGACGTTTCATATGCAGCATGTTGCAGTATTAAAACAGTCTACCCTAGTAGCACCAAAAGTACGTAAAAGATTTTGAGAATGGTTATTAAACGTTTGGGTAATTTAAAAACACTCGGAGAATATTCTATACATATTGGAGTTATTTGAGTAATAATGGAGACCTGAATTATTATTTGTCATTGATTGCAATTGTTTTCTCCATTGCATAGCATTCTTATGTTTCTATTCCAACATCGAGCCGAACGGTTCGCACACCCCTAGTCATCTATGATAAAAATATTCATATCCTGGATCTGCGAGTGAGAATTGGAATCAAAATTGATAAATCTTTGTTGACCTCAACCTTTTTTTGTATTCTCAGTACTTGAGATCTATAGATTCATCCATCAATTAGTTTTTCTGTACTTGAGGGGAGGTTCTTATCAAGCGAATTCCGAAATGAGGTGATTTTCTCGAATTTTTTTTCATAAGAAGGAAGTAAATTAGGAACTCGAATTATTTGAAACTCATTAGATGGGTCTTGAAGTACATGAAAAGAATTTTCTCAAGTTAAAGGATTCGTATCCCGAAACTTTGAAGGCGTTTTTCTAGAAACCGTGGTTTTTCAAGTTTGGCTCCACGATATCTCAAAAACTACTGAACGGATCGCTCTTTTTTATTTATTTTGAAGCTGATTGAATTTATTAGAAGAAGAACCTAAATGGAGATGCCATTTGCCTTTTTTTTCTCTTTATACCATTTTAAAGAGCGAAAAAAAGGTGAAAAAATGCTACCCAAAGTTCGCATGTCTGTCATTTTTTAAATTTTGGATTTTTCATTGGTTTTATTGGGACAACCTCCAACAAATATAATATATTCTATTGGGAGCACAAATTAATTCGGTCCGTTTTCTTACAGCTAAAGATGCGTTTATTTCAGAAGAACATGAATTATCAAATTAATCGAAGTATTGTCCATCGCTGGCTATCACTTTTTCCCATCTTTCGGGTAATTTTCGAATCCCGTTACGGAAAAATGTCTAGTCTTTCGAGGCGATGCAAGTTAGGAGCCAATTTTCGATTTTTTCGGACGAAGTGAACCAGTGGCCTGCCAAATCGTGCTGCATCTGTCGGAATAACCAGTAATCGGAAGGAGCAATGTCCGGCGAGTACGGTGGGTGCGGTAGAATATCCCACTTCAAAGTTTCCAGATAATTTTTCACTACTTTTGCGACATGAGGCCGAACGTTATCGTGTAAAAGAATAACTTTGTCATGTCTTTCCTTGTATTCCGGACGTTTTTCTCGTAACGCACGACTCAAACGGATCAATTGTAGCCTATACCGATCACGCGTAATAGAATCACCAGGTTTTAACAACTCATAGTATATAACACCCTTTTGGTCCCACCAGATACACAGCATGATCTTTGAACCATGAATATTCCTCTTTGGTGTCGATGTTGAAGTCGATGGCAACGATTGACCGGGCATGGCATAGTATTTTCTTTTTTCGGGGTTATCGTAGAATATCCATTTCTCATCTCCTGTCACAATCCGATGTAAGAACCCCTTCTTCGTCTTTGAATCAGCTGCTGGCAAGTGAAAAATCGCCGTTCAATGTCTCTAGGCTTTAAGTCATAAGGCACCCAATTGCCTTGCTTTTGAATCATGCCCATGGATTGTAATCGTGCGGAAACTGCTTGTCGCGTAACTCCTAATGATTCCGCAAGCTCTTGTTGGTTTGACTCGGATCTTCGTCGAGTAAAGCCTCCGATTCCTCGTTTTCGAATTTTTGTGGTTGTCCCGAGCGAGGCTTGTCTTCGACACTGAAATCGCCATTCTTAAAACGTTGAAACCATTTTCTACATGATTTATCAGTTGGAGCATTGTCACCATAAACTTCCACAAGCATTCGATGGGCTTCAGCTGCACTTTTTTTCCAATTAAAACAGAAAACTAGCACCTCCCGCAAATGCTGCTTAGTTAAAACGAAATTTGACATACTTCACTGAGTAAAAATCGGGATTCTAGAAGGAACTCGGAGTGATATCCACTGAATATTATTCACAGGTGTCTAACCTCTCTGAAACAATTGAAATCGGTTGTGACTATGAAACATTCATGAGAGCGAGAGTTATCTCTTCAAACCGGACCGAACTCATTTGTACTCCCAATATAAAAATTTTTCGATTTTTGATTTCTGATCATGTTTTTAAGTGCACCCGATTGATCACTGTTTTTTTAGATGGTTATGTTTCAACACGTATCAACAATTCCCATGGCATTATTTTTCACCGAAAAAAAATTTTTTTAGGTATTTAATGACTCAATAATTAACAAGTATGAACCCCCCCCCCCCCCCGAGTTCTTTATTCACTTCCTTCGATGAAAAAAGAAATTTGAGGAAACCACCTTATTTTGGGGTCGCTAGATGAGAACCTCCCCTTCAGCTGAAAAATTATGTTCCAAGATCCTGGACTTGAAATTACTGGAAGGTCCTGATTCAAATGAGATCTTCTTGATGCGGTTCTGACGGTAGCCAAGCGTTATAATTCTTGTCGGTACTCGAAAGAAATCGAGGTTAACCTGATCAGGTCTGAGGGATAAATTTCTAGTTCGACAGAGGTGAAGGTTTATCATTTTGTTTTTTCTTTAGTGAGTTTAGTATCTCATATTTTCATCCATACAAATCGGATAAGAATATTAATGAAATGACAAGAAAATATAAGAATTTCCAATTCTTCGATGTTTGATTGAATAAATAAACCTAAGGTATCATATATCAGTTCAAATTCCTTGTATCATGCTTATGCATGGCAGTTCTACGGGAGATAGAGCAGGGACACCGCTCTAATAGACCCCTTTGGTTTTATCTCCCCATCTTCATTCTTCTTTCATTTTTCCTTATTTTATTCCACCAAGTTCTGCCTGTCTCTCCTGTTTTTTTTTCCTTTGCACTAACAAAACTTGGAGTATTCTGTCTTTCGACCTGAGAAGTCTCTCGACTCTCTCACGCTATGAAATACTACAACGAAAGACCACGATGTACACCTACAATACACCGCGCGCCTTTCCTTTATCCCTCTCTTTATCTTTCTTTTCTTTCCTTTCTCTGTTTTAGCTTACCTTTCCTTCTGTCGCCAGAAGTCTCGAGAATACATATGCAAGAATACATATACATTTATATATATGTGCATATAAAACATACCGAGCGTTCTTCTTAAGGTGTGTAGACATTCGTGCTATCGCTTGGCGAACGTTCAAACAAATATCACGTAATAAATAATCTCTTGGTTGATGAAGAAATTTCCTTCATCAAAACTCATGGTTCTTAAAATCGTATACTTTGTAAACATATATACCTCGAGAATAACAGAAAATTGTTATAATCTTCACTTATTAGCATTTTAAAATAGACCTTTAGAAATTCATTGTTTTCCCTTCTTTGTAATTAACTTCGATAGAATGATAATTTTGTTTATTGAACTTTGATATGTATATATTTAACTCATGTAAATACATTTCTGGTGCACGAAATGAATTAATATATTTCATACTTTGAAGTTTTGTAATTAAAGTAATTTACACATCAAAGCATTCAATGATCGAGTGTAAATTCCAAAATAATATTGATAAATTTCGCATGGTGACTAAATTGACGCCTACGTGGATTTCGTGCCAAAGTTTTTTTCGTGAATGTCGTATTGTGGTTGATGGTGAACAAGTTCGGGAAGATCGTTTCGTTCTCAACCCACATTGATCCCACGTGAGAGTAACTTGAAGCTAAATGTGGATGGGAAACAGTTTCCGATAATTCAACTCCCATAAATATTGATAACAATTAACCATGACACCAATGAGTTGAGTTACTCACGAATTTAATAATAATTCACAGTCTACGCTATTCGTTATCGGGACGAAGGTAGAACATGAAAAATCACAGTGTTTCTTTCTCCCTAAATTTCATTCTGAATACAATACCCTCTTGACATACTTTGCATTTATGACAAGCGTATTATCTAGTAGAAATCATTCCAATTCTTACTCTGGTGCGACTGAGGAGCAAACGAGACATTCTAATCAGCATTTCTGAAGCTCACTTTCGTCCCGAAGAAATAACGCCTAGAATGATTTCTAACAGATAAATTTTTCACGTGAAAAGGATTTACGTGATTTTTACAGGAAAAATTAATGTTTTTTGCAGATGATTCTTGGTTCGTTATAATTGAAAAAAAGTATATAGCATAGAATGAAACGAATTGCCGAGGTACAGTTACGTACAATGCTTACTACTCGATACTATGATTCCATAGTTATAATTCCATCTTGAACACGGTTAATGGAAATGACCAACATCAGCACCTTTCACTTTTGAAGTTGATGATTAGGGTTTCCGGGGTAGAGTCACGTCCAATGTCGCTTTATAACGTTTTGCAAATATTATGGTTTATTCCGATAGAGGTATACGAGTCATGCTATAATTAATCTCAGCTTGAATCTTAGGACAGGATTGAAGGAACGGGAAGTATCAATGATTCGTGAGTTAGGAAAGATTATGATGGTTTATGTCTGATTACATCATTCGACTTTATAATGCAAGTTAAATTTAATGCTGTACGATAGATAGATAAATCTCAAATTCGATCGCAAATTGGTTACAGTTGAGTAACAAAAATGAAACCATTTTCCCCTCATCCCGAAATTATCCTTTAATCGAAGAAAAATTAAATCAGATATCATATTTATATTAAATATCAGTGTAATTATTTTTACGGTGTGTAAATTGAAATAAAGTTTGGCTGATTCCTCGATTTGTAATATTTCGTTAGTTTGGTTATACATGCCTAATAAATTTTATCGCATAATAAAAGAAAACCGCAAATTCACCCTTGAAATCGTCATCAACGATCTCATCACGGAGGGATCCACTGCAGCGAACCGAGGAACCATTATACTGGCTCCGAGTCGAGTCATAACATTTGGTCATCTACCCAATAAAGATACCTTTCATGAGATCGACGGTTCTTTAAAAGTTGAAATTCATCCCGTTTCAATGTATACAATTCATAACACTATTCATGAATAATAAAATTCATCAGGAAATAAAAAACAGAAGAACATTGAGAACGATACACGTTGGGTTCAATACTGCTATGATTCAAATATTTCTTATCTGCAGTTCATCAAGAAACCAATATAACCACACGTATGCGATTAAAATTTCTTACTTTCAAACACCTTCGTGTGTTGTATAACCGTGCCATTAAATCCATCTTATTCTTTACGGATTATGAATTATCCGTAATTAATGAGTCATGCTTTTGTAATACCATTTCGTATTTCGTTAAGAATAGTGCATTAAATTTCAAATATTTACATACTCATTGAATTTGAATCAAGAAATTGATTGAATCTTCTCGTTATATGTGATAGAAAACGTAATTGATCAGAATATCAAATTTACCGAAATCTAATTTATCGCTCGATGAAATACTGAGAAATCAATGTACTACTAAATTAATATGAGGGGCAAAACCAAGTTCTTGCTGTTTGTCAATCGATGGCTCTAGTAGTAGTAAGTGCTGGTCATATGAAGCTGAAGCTAGCAGATGTAAACTAGCAGACCGCGTTTATAAACTGAAGTGATGTGAATTTAAATTTTTTCAAAATACGTATTCTTTAAGATGACCACTCAAAAATTTCATTGGTTTCGAGTTTATCATTCTACGACAATTATTCCACGATGAGCTAGGGTTCAAGTTTGCTAGCTCAAATCTGTTAGTTTTAGCTTCATGTGCTGGTCAATTTTGACATATCCAAAACGTCACGAACCAAGCTCAGATATTTACCAAGCATAAACTTTGATAAACAAACCACGTTGATGACACGTTAGTGGTTTTGTTTTGTGCAAAATAATCGTCATTTGCGAGAAGTGTTGATTTTCTTATTCCATTCGAAATAAAAAAACGGCGACTGAAGTGCATCGAAAGCTCCAAAAAGTTGACGGAGATACTGATCTAAGTGAAACAACGATTTTGATGTTGACGACCGTCCGCGTGAAGGAAAGCCAAAAACATTCGAGGCATTGCTCGATAAGGATCCGTGCCAAACGCAAAAACAGCTTGCTCCGACATTAGGAGTTGCATGCGTTGGAAATGATTCAAAAGCAAGGAACTTGGGTTCTTTATGAGTTGAAGCCAAGGGTCGTTTTTTTACTTGTGAACAACTGCTCCAGCGGCAAAAAAGGAAGGGTTTTCTTCATCGCATCGTGGTGGGTGATGAAAAATGAATTTATTACAGCAACTCAAAGAAAAGAATGTCATGGGGACTGCTTGGTCATGCTTCTACGTCATTGGCTCGGCCAAATATTCACGCTGCGAAGGTTAAGCTGTGTCTTTGGGGGAACCAGGTCGGTGTTATTTATTACGAGTTGTTGAAACCGAACGAAACCATCCCTGGGGAACGGTATCGAACTCAATTGATGCGACTGAGCCGAGCACTTCGCGAAAAACGGCCACAGAGGCGCGACAACGCTTTAAAACCTACGTGGAAACGCTCAAATGGGAAGTCCTACCTCACTCGCCATATTCCCCAGATATTGCGCCGTCCGATTATTACTTGTGGTTATTGGGCGTTTTTCACGTTTTTTAGACGTATGTGTGTTTATTGGACAGGAACATTAATTGATCGTTTGTTATCCGGATTATACTTATGACGCGGCATGATTAAAGAAATTACAAGAAATCATAGAAAAATCTTGAGAAACACTCAGCTCACAGAAGATGAACATTGAAATTGCATGAAACATTCGAAATATCCACAAAAAATGGGACATACGTATGTAAAGCACGATTTTAAATCGACAGCTGTATAATATGCCTTGTCTCACAACCCCCCGAAAATGTTGTCTCGCAACACCCCAATTCTTATATTTTCAAAATGGTTACTGCATCATGGCTACATCAAATATTTATGCAAAAATTCTTTTACGTGTTGGAAGCCTGTTTTCCAAGGCATAGGGGAGAGTGGCCTAACTCGGACCCCCTTTTCTTTTTATGGCATTAAACTCTCCAATGTTGACCAATCGGCTTGTATTATATGCCGTTGGTAAGATTTTTTAGTTCCTCAAATTTGTCCAAAAAGCTTTTGACATATCTCTTCTCGTTTCTGAGTTACAGCTGGAAATAAAAAATGGTGATAAATCGTCTGAACAGAAACAATGGTTCCAACTCGGACCGCCCATTTTTTGAGCTTTCTATTGCGAATTTCAAACTTTTGAAAGTATGCGTGTGGTTTTTTTTTCAATAATTCATAGACAGCAGTGATTTGTGATGAAAAAAAATCAAGTTTCATCACACATGTTGGTCACAATGCTCACTAAGAAAAATAATATACATCATCGTCGAAATAGAGAGGAAACTGACACTCAACAAGAAATGACTGGGGAGAAAAATTATTCTGAATCCGATGACTCATGATATGAAACTGGAACACTAATACGGGCCGATCGTCTGCCTGTGCTTGTGCTTGGTTGATTTTTAGTGGTTGTAAATGTTGGTTTTTTCGCTATGTGCCTCTTTATCAATTTTTTGGAGGTTTTGGATGCTTCTCTTTTCTTGCCTTCCATCGCAATCTCGTTCATCGAAAATGTCGAAAAAATTCCTAAATAAACTCCCTAGTAGAAATTTTCTCTAGCAAATGATGAGGCACTGATCAGTTTTTCCATTTTACTGATCAGGGACTGATCAGGAAACTTACAAGTTTCCGACAAGGGGTGTAACGCTCTGACCAATCAGAAACTGATTGAAGAAACTGATCAGATATGAGCGAGTAACTGATGAGGGACTAATCGGTAGTTGATGAGTTATTTGCGAGTAACTAACGAAGCATTTATCACCCACAAAAATGCAGGTTATGTCGATGAAGATATGAAATTATAACACTAAATTGATGATTCTTCACCCAAATAATAATTTATGTTTTTCTTTAAGATGTTTCCAAGGATCAAAAAGTAAATTTTCAGCAAAACCCGTAGGAAAAATTTTCCTAGACTTTTTCTTAGATAGAATGTAGGAGTTTTGGCCAAGGACTAAAAATATATCAAACCATATGTATGGTGTTTCCACCTCAATCATGAGATAATATTCAAGTTACTATTATACTTACTCATAATAAATAACAAAACTATATTATTTCACAACAAGAAAGAATATAAGTATACATATTACACCTCATCTGCTTTTATACCATAACCTTACAAAATCTAACAATTTCCAAGGTAGCTTTGTTATGTGCATATACTCTTTATAATTATTGAGGTTAGGTTTCATCGATTCGATACAGCAAACCCAGGATCAAATAATCTGAACCAATTCGATTCAATTTCTTTGAGATACTTCAAATTTTGGTTGAGACATATCGGAAATATGTGTAATTTCACAATTGCAATATATCACTTCAATAACAATGAATATGTTTTTTAAACCGAATATTTTTGATGAACATTTACGCTATCAATATTTCTTGCGAATAAAGGCAAGAACTTGTAAAAATTTGATCAGTTTTATATGAATTTTAATAATCATATTAGACAAATCAGTTCCCAATAAGTAAATGATCAGTTTTTCCTGATTAGCGTTTCCTCATCAGTGCCTCATCAGTAATGGGGAAAACTGATTATATTTCTACTAGGGCTGGGATAAAAATCGCCTCGAAACGGACAAAACAGTCGGGCCTTTCCGTTTTGTGGCGGTTTTCGTCCTAATTTTTTCCGAATTTTTCCAAAATTTTCAACAGAAAAGGTAAATTTCACTAGATAGTCTAAGCTCCTAGAGCATTCTCGATTATTGATGCTCTTACCTTAACACATTTGCGTTTTCATATGATGAAAAATGCGAAAAAATAGGGGGTCCGAATTGGAACCACTGTTGGCGGTGCGAGTTGGAACAGAGGCTCTTTTTTGCATCAAATATCACTAAACTCACGAAATGAATCACTAAAATGAATATATCCCCAAAAAGAGTGATGAATACCGATCTGAAAACATTCAACACTTTATTCGAATCGATAATAAAAAACACAATTTTCACGGATTTTTCGAAGATAGAAAATTTTTCGCAGCAATGCTGAAAACACATTATTGTTTGTCAAAAATCGTAATAATAATTGATATTCGTCAACTTGCGGACAAATCATCAGTACCAAATAATGTATCTAGGGCGAGCTGATTGAGTTTGAAGTCTTCAAGAAACATAAGGGGGTCCAACTTAGAACATGGTCCGAGTTAGACCACTCTCCCCTGCTCTGTATACATTCACCTTTGTGAGAATAGCTTGGAAAACTAATTGAAGATACCACAAAAACGAACGCTCAAAAAAACTTTTTCCAACGGCAATCAAATCTTTACTTGGAGAGACTATGCATGCGTGTCGATATTAACAAATGTCAATTGAAAAGTGACATCTGAATGAGAAAAACAATTGACACTGGTCCCTAGATGTCGGATTTCAGAAATATAGGTGCCGTGAGTGTGTCTCATAACTCCCCCCCGGTCTCCCTAATATTTAGTTGAGGTCGTATTTCACTAAAACTTTTAGTCGCGACGACTACACAGTTTTTCCAGTGTACTTGATCGATTTCTGGTTGGAACAAAATTTCAACGATGTTCAATCAAAAGTTACAACAGTGGGCTGTTAGTTTCATCTTCATGAAGTTTCATTATCTACTCTCTACATTGGAAAGTGATATTTTCACTCGAACGGAAGGATAAGTTCTTTTCTGGATCCCGAAAGATTGAATGCTCACTTCAACAGAGTGAAATTTTCATTTTTTGAGGGGGTCAATTTAATTAGACAAGCCAAAAAGGCGCATGCAAAAAATCGTTTGTTTTTATTATGAAGTTTTTATTCAATTACAATAAAACTTTGTAGGTCTATTAATACAATATCAAAGTATATAAATACACGGAGAAAACTGGAATAGTGACGTTCACCATTATCGTTTAGTAAAACCTTGTTTCGCTGAAAGCACTAAGCAATCATTTTATTCTACCAAATATAATTCAGTAAAGATTCGTGATTTCAACAAAATGGTACAGTAGTCCATGTATGATGAATATTACGGATGGTGTAGTTAGTTTGACTGACTCAATTGCACTGTAAAAAAAAACTGGAAATTTACTGTGCAACTGGACTGGAAATTTCCAGTGCTAGTACTGGAAGATGGATATTCCAGTACATGTACAGAGATTTTGTTGTTACGTTACTGAAAATTTACCAAGCATAACTGAAAATTCAGTCATTGTACTGGAATTTTCAAGTTTGAGATGATGTACTGAAATTTTGCCATGATTTCGCGAAAATTTTACCGGCTCGTACTACAATTTTATAGTTCTTGTGCAGCAAAAAAAAATATTCCCTCAAAAAGGACTTGAGAAAAAATTTGGAATTTAGAAAAAAAAACCTAATCGTTGGTATACTGGAATTATACAGGTTTTTAACTGCAATTCTCAGGTTTTGTGATGGAATTTTCCAGTTACTATGCAATTGAATTATACAGGTTTTGAACTGCAATTTTCAGGTCGTGTGATGGAATTTTCCAGTTGCTATGCAACGGAATTTAATCACTGTTGCACTGAAATTTTCCACTTCTATTGGACTTCGTCATTTCTGGCAGGAAAAATTTCAAGTCTTTATATTAAAAATTTCCTGATTGAGATTTTGAATAATAATTGTAATTGTAGCCAATGAAATTGATATATGAGGTTTTTCCAAGACTTATCCTCTTGTGTTCTAGATATGAAGCATATGTAGTAACCCAAGCTGGCCTTCCAACATGTCGCGCTATAGCTCATCGGTTAGGTCTTAGGTTTCAGTTGGTAGGCAGGTAGAAAAGTGTGGGTTCAAATCCTGTTAGGTAGACATGAGTTTCTGTCCATCCAAATGAACGATCAAAAGTTTCTCAATCATCTTGGAACACAAGGACCCTGCAAAATCACTTTGCGTGAGCAATTTTTTTTCAATTTTCATGGATATTTTCAGCATTAATTTTCCAGTACATGTCCTGGAAAAGTCCAGCTCGTGTACTGAAAAATTCCAGTACCGAGGCTCAGAAAATTTCCAGTTTTGATGCGGGAATTCCATAACGTTTGCACTGAATTTTTGCAGTACAAATGTGCTGAAATTTTCCGGTACATGTACAGGTTAATGACTTCCAGTACATGTACTGGAATTTTCCGGTGAAATTTTTTTACAGTGTGCCTTTACTACGCTGTTTAGTAATAATAACTATTTTATTCGCGCTCGAGCGGAGTGAATCGAAACGAGTCGAACATAACCGAATATACGAACTCTCCTCGCTTACCGACACTGTTTTGTTTATAAACGATTTTTTTTCTCATAAATGTGTTAATGGCAGGAAAGGAGTTGATGATAACTCGTATATGGAATATGCCTATCATGATTCTCGTCTTAATAATCAACACTTCACAAAATCAATTTATTTAGAAAATCCAAAATTGTTTCAACAGTATCCTCTAATCATAAGCTCTCCAAACACTTATAAGAGATACGCAAAGCTAGTAAAATTATATGCTCAGTTTAGCTCAAGTGGTATACGCGTTAGGTGTAGGTAGGTAGGTAGGTATGATGTTGAGGTTCGATTCCCGCTTTCAGCACTTTGAATGTCATGTGCAATCGATGTTCGATGCTACAACTTCACGCTCAACTAAACAGTAATGAATGTCAAGCAATCAAAATTTTTGCTGCTTTGGGAAATTATTTCTAAAGACAACATTAACAACCTTCATAATGTAACAAAAACTTTTTTATTGTTGAATCGAATTCATATTGTTGTTTAGTAAAAATTATCATGCCCATTCCGCGGAATAGATGATTTGTAAGGTGGAATCAATTATGCGAACATTCACTGTTTGGTACGAATAACGATGCTTGGGTAATCGAATGAAATACAAGTTTAGTAAAATTAATTTGACTTGTTATGGTGACGTTAAGTACGAAATACCATTGGTTTGATTGATATCACTATTCAGTTTTCTCCGTGTACATTTTTTGATCATTTCTAATCACAAAATGGCGGCTGTAGGATGGCTGGAAGATAACTCATAAAAAAAATCGGCGGGCAAGCTGGAGGTCACAGTTTTCATCCGGAAACATTCTACCAAAGAAAGTTTTGTGAAAAATAGTTACAGTTCGTCGGTAAACCTAACTAAAATGCAAAATATAAACAATTCGACGATTGACGGAGGTTTTTCGACAAAATCGCGGACAATCATTGATGATCGATTTTGTGGAAAAACCTCCGCCAATCGTCGAATTTTTTTTATTCCGTATCTTTAGTGGGTTTACCAACGAACTGTAACTATTTTTCACCGAACTTTTCTTGGTAGAATGTTTTCGGATCAAAACTGTGACCTCCAGCCAGAAGAGAATTTATCTTCCCGTTGAAGTGGTATTTTCACTCTTTCGTATTTAGAGAGTAGACTCCAGAGTTAACAGCTACAATAATTTCTGTATTTTCTGTGAATCATAGACACTCTCAAAAAACTTATTTCATACCAATGTATCCAACAGTTTGTAAATAATCTGATCAATACGCTAGTATCATTTCAATCTCGACTGAAAATTATCATCAGGTTCACTCCATGTCTCATTAGGACCCAACTTGGGGTTAGATTGATTCAAATCCAGATTTTCATTTATCATTCTAATGAGTTTGTATGGTTTTTAGTTGATATTCAGTTAGAAACTGATTTTCAGAGACTTTGATTATGCGATTGAGGTGGAATATTGAAATTCAGTACTCGAATATGTAGAATCTAGCTTTCTGATGAGCGAACTTGACAGAATGGATTCTTTTTTATACAATTCTTATCGAATTCCGATCGGGATCATACAAAGTTCAATAAATTTGTTGCAGAATCGAATCGATTCATCTCCAATCCATCTACATTGACTAAATTCACAACTATCCATGTCAAGACCAATCACTTATCTAACGCAACTGAATCATTTCTTCCCGTCCAATTTATTATTCTTCGCGTTATTCCGAAGATTAGTAAGCAAGTGATTCATACAAATACCATTCACTTCGAGTCCCATTTGAAATTTCAATCGTCATTTCATCGTTAGGGGAGAAAAATTGCCATCTTTTCAACGATCATCCATTACGATTAATGAAGAAAAATTCTTTCCATATTACGTTGCTACCTTGAGGATGATGTTACGTGAAAGAATGGGACAAAATTGATTAGATTTTTCTCACAATATACTTGGATAATCGGTATGAAATTCTTATTCATTAGCAAACCTAATGCATTCGTGGCGTCTCGTGGAAAACGCACGGTATATCGCGTCTACCATATACCTCTATACCCACACCTATACCTGATATTATACCTCCCGAACGTTCAAACAACAGCTCTCGAGCAACTAACTCGAGTTGTTGGATCCAGTCACGTGGGTCCCCACAAACGCGAGAAGGATGTTTGTTGGATCACGAAGTCATTTCGTAGCAGCCTGTCCGTCGAGGAACAGGGACAAGACAAGGTGGAAAAGAACACGTCCTGTATTCGTGTAACGTGAAAGAAAAAGACAGAAATTTACAGTCGTGATTTGAAAGATAAAGAAATACTGTGTACGTACGTGTGTGTATATGTTATGCGTGTTTGTGGGTACCGTGCAGGAAATGAGAAAGGATATGGAAAATGGAAAACTTCAAATGTTCCTCAAGTTTTGTGCGAACATCTTTATCGATACTTTTTGTACTGCTGATTTTCTCGATTCTTTCTTACCGTTATTATCGGTTCGTGAATAAGATCAAAATCGATGATACCAACGACACAATCACAACAAATTCGTAATCTGTACGCACACAGGTTTTATAAAACGTGCAACGGAAAGAGGTGTATACTGCCAGTGTTGGAAATAAAACCCAAGTGCCTATTCCGATGAAACATTGTTCTCCAGTGTGGATTATTACTCCGAGTTTTTTTTCTTTCATCTTAAATTACAAATATAAAAAAGAACGAAGACTTGTTTTTTTTACATGACGTATCTGGGATACTTTGAAGCTCCGAATCAATCGTGTAATGTCATCGTGTAACGAAATTTGTGCATAACATTACATGTGTTGCAAAGAATTTCATGTGTGTTAATTTCATTCATCACGTGTATCATTGAGTATTTTCAACAATTCTATGAAAACTCATAATCATTTGTGTATGATAAGTTTGAGTAGTAATATGATGCAAATATTTAAACACATCAGGTGAATTATTACCACTTTTATCAATGATTTATTCATACATTGATTATTTACAGTAAAAACCCGAAGACATAAAGTGTTTAAATCACAGTGACATAATACATAGATGAGAAGAAAATAGATTATTCATTATTGAGGTGAAATGAATATCAAACGACGAAAAAGATGTCATTTATCTCATCTTTGTGATAACTTATCAAGTGTTATTTAGAATTATTTTAAATCCCTTACGGATTACTGAGATAAGATTTCATTTTGAAACATCGAAAATATGAGATCGGAATAAAATGTGATGATTTTTTTTTTATGTTGAAATTTGATGAATTTAATGAGTCAGAAGATTACAACATACAAAACAAGTTAAATGATGGGTTGTATTGAAACGTATCATATGTTTTTTTTGTTCCATACAAATGAGATAATAATCGGGGTTTCACCAAGGTGTAACCTCCATTGATGAATCACCTGCTTGAAATACATTTCTTCTTAACACGTTCCTACGGGAATTTCTACTCACAAAGAAGATTCTATTTTTGATGACAGACCCTAAATCGAAAAAGTTTTGGAAAAAAATTGATACATCTTTATAAGCCATAAAGTTCACGCTCTTGAACCCTGTGTTGTAACAAAATAAGCGTATTGTGATAATATGATTTTTTGAAATTAGTATGTATATATGTGTACATAAATATGCAGTTAGCAGCATCACAAAGAACCCATCCGCCCCCTGTACCGCCAAGACCAAGTCGGCAGGTGGTAGCAGAAGCTCTGAAAAGGTCACCAAGGCCACCTTGTCCAACGAGGCAAGCACCGCCTCCACCCAATACCAAACCATGGACAAGGAAGTTGTCTGAACAACACCAACAGCAGCAGAAACAACAGCACAAACAACAACAACAACAACAACAACAATCTCAACCGGTTCAAGCATGTTCCGATTCAGGTGTAGGTCGTACAATCATTTACGAATCTACCTCGAATCGGGAAATCAGTGAAGATTTGCCAATAGATAAAACTGAATCACTCGAAGATGAAAAAAATGAGAAGAATTCATTGTCCAATAAAAAACACAAGGATGAAAATCCGAGCATCGAAAGCGACCATACGATAAATAAGCAAGACAATTCTGTTTCTCGTGTTGAAAAAAGTAACGACACTCAGAATTTTGTTGATTCTAATTGTATTTCTTTCAAATCCAACGTATCCATCGATCCGAAACAAAATTTAGAATGCGAGAAGTTTATCACTGCTGCCGGTGATGCTATTATTTCAACTCCCTCCGATAACCGGAATGTCACAACCACTATCTTGGGATCCAAAAAGTCTTTGGACAAAATTAAACCCGAGGATCGACCTAAACCATCCAAGAGATCAATCGGGAAATACTCGGATAATTCTGTTGTTGATAAAAATGGCCAGACAACGGGGTCCATTGATGGGCATTCAATTGTCAATGAAGATACAAAAGATACTTCTATTTCGAGCGATGATGGTGCTACCGTGGTAGTCATCGATAAATCAGAGCTGAAAAGTGGCGATGAGGATCCTGACAATAATATTCATCGTCAAGATTGGCTTGAAGCCGGCATTCGTTACTCTTCCACGCAAATCACTCTTTCCGGGGACGATACCGAAGCGGATGACGATCGGGTCAATGATTTCGATGAGCATAATCATAAAGGAATAACTGATCTGGACATAGCCAGGTAAATTCAATTATCAATGGAATGAGAATAGCACTTGAAAATTTCATGTTTCTTTATTTGAATGGTAACTGTTGTTTTCGCTCTGCTACAATGTTGAGTAATTAAGGAATACTTGAGAGAGGTCTTTGAGAGTACAATAAGAGGATTGCGAAGTACAGTCGTATGGCGTATTCATTCTTTTTCATCGTGTGTCGCTAGAATGTAAATTTTTACGTAGTTTGGGAAGAATTAACGTAATAATTTCATTAAATAGAAATCAATTTTACGGAGTCTTTGTTTGTTTCGGTTCCAGATGCGACCAAAATGTTGGAGAACTGTAATTGGTTTTTAATGCGTCATTTTATTTTGTTGTATTCTTTATTTTCATGCTCTCCTGGGAATAAAAACATTTCTTTGGTTCATATTAACAGAAAATTTTATTGAAATACGCGAAAGAGGGTTCATTAGGATTTTTACATTTTTCCGTAAAAAATGTTCAACAGTTGAAGGAAACACAGATCATTATGTTCACCGTAACCTATGATTTCCAAGGTTTTCTTATCAAACAATTCATGCGAGTACCCCAAAACGAGCATTGATGAACACTCTTCAGCGTATTTAGATCAAACTCTGTTAACATTGAAATTATAGAAATCTCTTGATTCCCCTTCAAATCAAATTTCAATCCTCCTATCGAACCAAATAATGACCTCCTGGTAATGGCCTTCGAAAGCGTAACCTGGATTTTTGAGCGACTTTGGCGCGAGAGCTTCCTGGTCTTGCTGCACCTTTGACAAAATATTCACTTAATTAGTCGGTTATTCCCAGATCCTAAGCATAGATCTAAATCTCATCTCCAGTAATAATTCGTTTGATAACGTGCTGGTAGTCAGAAATCATCTCTTTTTTGAAAAAATTTAATGTTTTTGGTACCATTTGAGATTTGATGCGTCTAAGGCCGAAAAAAATGAGGTATCTGGTCTTTTCAAATTGGGGTTTTGAAAGCCCTAATCTCGAATTTGTTGGACAAGACTTCTCGATAGAGGTTGATGGTCAACCGGGGAGTTCTTTGTCTTCAACTCGTTTTTCACCTTCTTCAGTTCAAAGAACTGTTTATGCCACTGGTAAACATTTTTTCCCAACAAAACCTGTTTACCAAAAAAAAGCCTTCTGCCGCATTTTGCAGTAGAAATTCTATTTCGTGAACAAAATTTAATACAACTCTTTCTGCTCCATAAAAAAACCAAGCGTAGCTCAAACACTAGGGACATTTATGATGTAAAATTTGGCATACACGGAAAAACCGGATCTATTAATATTTAGAAAGAATTTATCAACGTTTGGAAAAATGACTGTGAATTTAGGGAAAAAGAGGATCGCTGGAAAATATTCGTAGTCAAAATATTACCAGTTTATAGGTTCATTGGTATTTTTCACAGTGGAACTATCAATTGTTAATACATCGACTATGAATTTTTAGTAGACTCACTACAAATATTTTTCAGCAATCCTCGTTTTCCCTAAATTGACAGTCATTTTTCTAAATATTAATAGACCCGATCTTTCCGTGTAGATGTCTGTCACGGTGCTATCAACTGGGGAAAGAATCATTTGAATTGAAAATTGGTCTCACTTTTTGGACGCAGTAGAGTATGCTACATGGAGAAAAAAGACGTTTTAAATATTACGATATTATGTACTAAGATATCATAATTTTTACAACACAGTGTAGTAAAAATTCATGCCTTGTGATGTGAAGTTGCGCAAATTTAAAGGATTTTTCAAACCAACAAGCACGAATTTTTACTACACTGTGTTTTAAAAATTATCATATTTACTACAAAATGTAGTAATATTTGAAACCATATTTCTTTTCGTGTAGAACAAGATGCTTGAGAGTATTTTTCATCCCCACAATTCTAGATTCCTTCGTCCATTTCATAGAGGAATAGAAAGTCCTCGATGAATTATAAAAAAATCAATTTCTCTGATTAATTTTGTGCACACTTGATTGAATCATCGGTTAGTAAAATGAGTAAAGAAATCTAGGAACTATAGGAAACACAGGGTGATTTAAAAAATGTTATTAATCCTCATTATCCCTCAAGCAACTTGAAAAGTAGTTGGAATTATCGCGAATGTTAATTTTCTCTTTCCATTCTCTGATACACGGTAAACTTCCAGTGTTCTAAAGGTATAAAAAAAATGCAACATCATCTCACCAATTGTATATTGGCGTGTTGTTCTGCAAATCGCCTCTTAATCATTATACTGATCAACCATAAATGAATCTGCTTTCACATAGGTCAGCGCACTGATGAAACAGTTTCCAACTCGTCTTGTTTTGTTGGAAACCTACCAGAATCTCAGAAATGTTCCATTAGTTCTCGGGTACATCAAATTACAATCTAATTTCTGCTTAAATGCTTCAGCGATTGTTCACTCGACTATTCTGGTGCTGATTTTGCGAATTCGTCGATATGCGTCAATGAAAACTGAGAAGTACCAAATAAATATTTGGTATTCAATTGTAATTAATCCATCGAGGAAATGCCATAATTACGACTAATCTCAGAAATGAATTGAAGAATTCTGTATAAACATTGATGTATTATCAATAATTACAAATGTTTATACGCGGTAACACATGAATATTCATTGTGATGAATTTATCTTTTCACTTTTCTACATTGGTTCTGTAAAGTCCAATGCTCCCTATTACATATCAGGTAGATACTAATTTTTGAGAAAGTTGAATACAAGAATTCTCCTTACAGGAATTATTTGTCGATTCGTCCCTGTATGCTCATAGTACGCGAAGCGTTGAATGATTACTTTTTATACGGTCGTTTTTTCCAATTGTCGCATGGGTAAGTTACCAAACACGTGACTTCTATAGAATATGGGTGGGTAGGTAAGATTCTCCATCGCGATAAAACACTTTTCCCGTGTTTATGAAACATACTAGGTGATCAAAACAATTTTATTAAATTTTGTATCATTTATGCAATGAGTGGTATATATTTTCATGAAGTATCCGAGATGTATTTATGGATTAGAATGGTTATTTTTTTGCTACGATAGTATTCAAATTTCATCTACTCATTCTACTAAACTTGATTTGAAATTTCAATGTTGAAGAGGAAATCTGATTGAAGAAGCCTAAAAAATCGTTTGAGAATTTCTGGGGATACGAAAAGAATAATTGAATCAAGTAAGTTTTTTGAGATATTTTCATATGTATTTCAAGTTCACAAAAGAACTTGTTCCAACGTGAAATCATGAGATGAAAAGCGTTTTCTCCATTAATTTAGTTGTCATTCTTATAATTATTATAAACGAGATTGCATGATTGCAAAAAAAAAAACTAAACGTCCAATTGAAGCGAACCAGAGTTTGGTTATCGTCAATTTTGTACCCTCTTCCATGTGAAATACAAAGATTTATAAACATTTTTTTCTCCAAAAAGCACTCTCTAAATTTCTTTGAGTAAAAATCCACCCCTAAAGAGTAAAAATACTTCAAGTCCAACAAGAGTGAGATTCCACTCCTAGAGAATCAGTTTTCACTCTTTGTGGACTTGCAGTATTCTCAGTCTTCAAGAGATGTTCTTGAAGTTTGAACCGAAATTTGAAACTCACAAAATCTGATGAACAATCGTTATTTTTTTACTTCGAATTAACTCCTTGGAACTGGAAAACATCATTTGAAGAATAATATATACTGCAAGATTTTTGATCCTTCATAGCTGATTATTGTGTCATTCGAGCACTTATTCGTTTCAATAAACGATTGAAACTTCAGCAACATCTTCAAGGGTGAATTTTTCATTCCAAGAAATTTAGAGCGCACGTTTTCTTTTGAACCCTCGAATGAATTTTAAACATCACGATCCTTTCGGGTATTTGTTAGTTCACACAGAAGAAGGATCTATGAAAATTCAAATTTCTCTTAGTTTTTCTGTTTTGGATAAGAAATACGACCTCTATCTCGCACCCCCATGGGACACTTTATTCGCGAAGCACTCTATAAATGTGAACATAACTGTTGTAAATTCCTTTCATTAACTCGGAACATACACGAAAGTATCCTAAAAAGTTTGTTTTATTCAATTATATCTTTCGTACCTGTACATAAAATATCAAAGAGACGCTATTTTCAGGCAACTTAATCGAATGCATCAGAATTTTCATCAAACACGAAAGTCCGTGCCAAAATTGATCTTCGAATATGAATTCAAACATTCATTCTTTCTTCGATTGGATCAATAGAGCCATCCGGTAAATAGAACAGCGAACAAATAGGATTTTTGAACTTATGGAAATCAGCCAAGGATTCATTCTACTTGCAAACTGCATTGAAGTAAGTTAGTAGATATATAATTCAGGGTAATCGAGTTGATGAAAAATTATTACATTAACCTTTAGAAACGTGGAAAAATGGGACTTGAGAAAACTCGTTGCTCAGATTAGAGATCTTAGAGCAATAATATTGGAATTATTGGTTATTTGAATTTGAGATCGCATTAGGTCTATCATTTGAAACAACTCGTACAACCGTACTAGAATATATCATCGCACTGCGGTAAGTCTGTTATAATCTATCGCATTGCAGTACATTTCCTTGTGACCCATACGAAAGAGAATATACCAACATATTGGCGTTATTTATACACCCTGAATATTATTAGGTACAAAAGATATGAGAATTCTTTCAAGAATTGAACAAATTAAAAAAATGATCGATCAATCAATGTATATAATTTGATGTTAGAATCAATAACTTTCTACATTGTTGGATCGATTCAAATGAATCATTCCGTTCATCCAATGACTAAAACATTCGATAAGATAAGTATTGAGAAGTACTCCATCAGTTCCGATGTGTTTGCCTTCGATGCTTACAATTCAAGTTCTCACATGCACGTTTTAATCTTGAATATTACGAAAATACTTATATTCGATCCTCCAACTGGAAATAATCACAAATCAGTGTGAAAAGGAGTTGATTCTTTTCTCAAATTTTCTTAATTCTTTTAAGATATGTTTTCGAAGAAGTTATGAAATATTTTATTGATCGTATTCAATCTTATTTGCGATAATTATTGTCAAACCTTCCTTCCAAATTTCATGATTGTTTGAAATTCTGATATTAATAAAAATTCTCGGCTGCACCCTATTCAATGCCTCCATTGCACAATCAAAAGAAAAGCAAAGATCACCACCTTTCGTACCTTTCGCTCTGAATTCGCTGTGTTCATTTCAGTATTGAATATATATATTTTAGTCATTCACAACGTTGGTGGGAAAAAATTTCACTCGAATAATAATTTTGCAATCGACTCTCGATATAATCAAACAAATTTTCTGTGATTTCATTGGTCAGTTGATCCAACATTGTTCATTCTACAGATTGGAACAATTTTGTGATTTTATAAGTCTTATTAGTTTCAAGTACGGCTTTAGTTTGAATGAATTAAATTTTTATATGTTATTAGTAAAATTTTACAATTGAAAGTAAATTGTTGATCGGATAACTCATCTTTTCTGCAATAATCAGATTCGAACAGTACAAATTGGATGTTGTCGAAGATGTTAAACGATCTTTCTAGTCCCAAAGAGTTGATCCTGAAACATAAATACCGATGATTTTCCTGATTCTGTGAGTTTCAATTATCGTTTCGTTCCTATAAACGATTCAAACTTCAAGAACATCAAATTGATGGATTGAAATATGAGGAAGAATGAACATTCTAGGTGAACGGGAGGGAAGAGTGCACAAAGAATATACTTCATCATTCAGCATTAGAATTGTGATGTCAATTGGTTGTGATAAATCTTTCTGATCACATAGTAAATACGATTAGAAATTTCGTAGGCATTGACTGTTACAATGAATTCAGGTTAAATGCTTCGATGAATCGAATATTTCTTTTCTAGGTTTTCATCCGCCGTATGTTGATTAAATCAATCCATTATTCAACTTTCATTACGGGTAACCCTTGGGTCTTGGAATTCCTAAATCCCTTTATTTATTTCTTCCTTCTCTGGTTCGGTTTTCATATTTCATCGTATGAAGTAATTTTAGTAAGGGAATCCAATAAATTTGAGGACTATATTCTTTCAATAAACTAGCACTATTATTATGTCCCATTTTTTGGGAAGTGTTTCTCGGGCGTGGAATGAAATATTGAATTTCTGATGATTTTTATTACATTTTGTGAGAAAGTCTTTGAAAACCGTTAGCTATTTACCCCTACATTTGACAGAATAATATTAATTTCACTACAATATTTTTTCCGTTTATGGGATACACTGAGAGAAAGGTACACGGATAAAAATGTTTCTTTGATTTCAGTCAAAGAAATATTTATACCGACCTGTCCAAATAACAATGTCTTTAGATTCAAAGAAATACTTTTAGCTGTGTCCCTAGCTGGGATGACTAAACGTAAGTTGCCACTGCTAGATTGTTATTTACGCTACACTGTAAAAAATGATTGTGGAATTTTCTTCCAAAAAATGATGGCAGAAAAGTTCCCCCACAGATGTGGAATTTTTCACCATAATTTGATGGACTTTTCTTTCATTGTGGAGGATTCAACACCCAGAGAACATAATAACTCTTCGAAGTGATGGAAAAGCAACTCCCCCCCCCCCCCCACGATGTGGGGACAAAATTCACCAACAGTGTGAAGGAAAAATCCGCACATTCTTTTTTACAGTGTATAGCTAGACTCTAGCTGGGATAAATAAAAGTCTAGTTAAAAGTCTGAAATATGAATAGAACGGTTTATTCAATAGGAATAAAGAATTTAGTTCACAGAGAAAAATTTACCTTATATCCGATGAATATACACGGAGAGAACAGTAATGAGAAAAATGATGTAATTTGTCGAAAATTTTACCATAATTTATAGAGTGTGAGCGTTCGTCCAATAGAATTCTATGACACGTTTTCCAATGATTCATGCATGTTGTACTATGACGGAAAACAAATTTTGGTACACGTCATCACAAGAAAACTCCAAGCGACTAAAGTGATATTTTTGCTAAACAGTATGGGACTTTTTCTGTAAATACAACGATTTCCAAAAAGTATGAGATTATAGCTTTATGATAACAATCCGGCTGATCAGAAAATAATTAGAATGAGAGGAGGGGTTGGGGGGGGGCTTTGTTGGCACCTCTCTTCCCGTCCTTCCTCTTTGTTCTGTGTGTTTTCATTTCATGGTGACGGATGTTGAATTCTGCAATCCTGGGACTATAATTAGACAAAGTTTTGATCATTCAAGAAGGTATTTTTTTATATACCATATAACAAAGTGTATCTCCAATGACGGGGTCCCCCTTCTCACGATTGTCTGCTTGGCTGTGCTGCTCCTATGATGATGATGATGATGAACTAGAACACAAGAAAATTCCTCAACGCGCAAATGTGATGTATACATCGTGCGTATATATAAGCTCAAGAAGAATGAAGTTATAGTGATGCATGTAATAATCAGTTTATATACGAATTGAACAATCTCGACTCCACTCGTGAGAAAATTGGAATGATAGGAGCGCTCCACTGTGCCACTTAATGGAAGTGAATTCAAATGAAAGGCGGCAAAGTGAACTCCAAATAAGAAGGTTCAAACAGAAAAAGTAGTAAGTTGAATTCAAAATAGAGAATGTGATGAAGAAACAAAAACATATACACACATATCCACATAAATGAGGTAAAAGAAATGACAATGACCACCATTAATCATGAGAACATTTTTATTTAATCAAGCGATGGAATATGAATTATGTTTATTTATGTTGTTTTATACAGTTATCCTCAAGTTTTGCATTTAGGACATAAATTTCACATCTCATTTATAATATTATCAATATAAGTGTAAAAACATAATTGCAGATGACAATAATAAAGATGCACAGCAGTAAATTTTCGTTTATTTGAAAATCTTCTGTCTCACTTTCGCGTAGATACACTCTCGGTCGTTCGTTCGTTCGTTCGGAAATCATCGGCGAACGTTGGGGGATGGTTTACGTACGCACGCTTATAATTCGCCGTAAAATCGAATAATGTTTTGAATACAAATGAATCATTTTTCCCATACTAAATCGGATTTTAGGAATATCAAAGAATATGCCATACTGGTATTGCTTTAATCAACCAGGGCCACGCAACTCCAATGAAAATACTTGGGACGTGTTTGCGCGCCCTCTCCAAGGTTGACTTCCATGCAAACTAAAAATCAAAATGGCGGCTTGGTATAGCGACCTAACCTAAAAATTATTTTGATTTTGAAATATGAATAATATTTCCACAATAAAGTATGACAATGAGAAAATTCTAAAGCCAAATTGTATATTAACACATACAATTCATTTTTAGAATTGTTGTTCACACTTTATTGTCAAATTACTATTGATGTTTCAAAATCCAAATTGAACAGCATTATTTTGTAGGTTACCTCGATCCGATACGATTGATGAAGCGCCACCGTGCTACTTAACTTGTCCCTAATTAAAATTTGGTTCGGGGTCATTCTATAGAGTTGAAGCCCCCTGTAATCAACTGAAGTTGTTGTGAAGTTTTAAATGATACATTCTGATTCATACCGTTACGGATAGCGATATATGTTATTATGAATAAATGATATATATGTTTTATTATTTTTGCCATCAGTATGGTACTTTTGAAAGACCCGTCTCTCAAAATTGAATTCACAAATATTAAACTTTCAAAGTCGAATTGCATATCTTCTTATTGGTTGAAGACCAACGCTCGGACTCTAGACATTATGGTAATATTTTCCACAAATAATGACAGTTTTCTCAATTCCGTTTTCTCCGTGTGGAGATAACTTTGAATTGCTGTAATTTATACCGCAATTTATGTGACCCTGCAACAAATTTTCATTTTTATCGAGGACTTTGGTCGTTTGAACAGGAATTTCAGTACATTTTACAGCAATTTTCTTTCTGTGTAGTGACAAATAAAATTTAGCTGGCGTAACTCAATTTTTATTTACAGTGATTAAACTTCCTAGCTGTCAAATATTCAACTAGACCCTTTCTCTCATTGTAGCTTCGAGGAGGTACCAGCGCGTGACACCAGCCAAATTTGTTTTATTTATCACATTCATCATTATCGCACGTTTAACAAAGACGAGATTTCTCCGGTACTGAAAAATTTCTGTTCACAATGAACTTTTACTGTCCATATACATGAACATTCCTGTTGTACTGAAATTCCTTGTATTTTGCATAGAATTTAATATTTTTCTCTTGAATTTTCTAGCATAAATACAAAAACTTTTCGATATGTGTACCGGAATTGTAATAATGTACATCAACGTAAATTCTCCTACAGAAATAAACAAGTAAATCGCTTCCAGTTTAGTACTGGACGTTTTCAGTAGATTTTTTGGCAGTGTGAATAAAATTCCCTATCGAAATGATCATCAATGACTTTATCCATCCATGCCACCAAGTAATCACGACGAGAAGAAGATAAATGGATCAACTACAAAGATTCATGCACGAAAAAAATAATTTAGCTACTTAGCTGCTGCAGCTAAATTATTTTTTCCGTGTGAAATAACAAAATTGTACACTGAAAAAAATATTTATTTGTAGAAATTATAGTTAGAGAGCTGGTGGGAATTTAAGTATGTGATCTGCTCATCGCTGCCGATCACACAGAATAAAGTTTACGTATGTACGATACTACACGGAAAGAATAATTTAGCTTCAGAAGCTAAGTAGCTAGCACGGACACGGACAGCCATTAAATTGGCTCCTGCAGCTGAATTTTAGCTGTGACAGCAAAAGAAATTGCATTTGTAGTTAATTTATTTGCGGTAACAGGTAAAATTTAGCTGCAGGAGCTAATTTAATGGCTGTCCGTGTGCGTGCTAGCTACTTAGCTGCTGCAGCTAAATTATTTTTTCCGTGTAGTAAACTGCTTCATAAACCTAGATAGCGCTGCGTTTGTAAAAAATACAATTCCGAAATTCCATTAAAAAAATAGCTCTTATAAATCATGTGTTCATGTCTGTAAATTGTAACGCGTCAACTTCTGATGAATTTGAGGTCACTGATACAAGTTGCAGACAGCAAGAAATTTGTTTTCTTTTTTTTTAGAATTTCTTAATCTCAAGAAAAAAGTGGTGTATTAAATGATGTGTTCATCCATATATTTTTTCTTTTTCTTTTCGTTATGATTTTTAGTGAATATAAATGAATTCTGCAGAAACTTTTAATGCTGAGTTTTTTAATAAATATATAAAATAATATAATAAATTGTCTTATAAAGCTGATCAAATATAATAATTCAACGGATATTGGTAACCAAATTAAATAATCAACAGCTGAGTTTGCGTAATAATTATTGTGTTGGAAATCTTTCATCATAATTTCCTTATACTGCAAACTTAATCAAAATTAATAGAAAATTTGTAATGAAACTCTCAGATTTATTGACTTATGGATTGCATTGTGAAAAATAAGATTCTCTGATTAAGATAAACAATTCAAAATATGTAGACTTATAGTACTATACTAGACCGAGCGATTCAGTAAGGAATATTTATTAATCAAAAATGTCTGCAAAGGTCGAATACACACTGAAAACTTCTGGCTTATATAAATATATATTTTTATGTGTTTTAGGCATAAATCAGTCGATCAGTCAAGTTGCAGACATGAACAAATGATTTAATTTGATATTTCTTTTTCTCATTTTAAAAAAATGAATAACTTTTACTTTCAGAAACATCAAGGCTGCAGGATTGATATTTGAGATTTTAATAATCAGAAGTAAATTATTATCAAAGTCTGCAAAATGAGCACTCCATTTGTTCAAATTTAAATAATAAATTCAAGAAAAAACATTGATTACCAATTGAAGCATAAATGAACATGTCTGGGACTTGAATATTCCTACTATAACTAGCCGACTGTACGTTCTGTATTAAAGGCAAACATGAGCAAATCATTTAAAACAGGTCTTGTTTTTTTTGTCATTTCATATTGGTATCAATTGAAAAAGCAGCGCTACTCAGAAACTGCAGAAACGGATTTTTTAGATTGACTCGATGAAAAGTAACTGACGTATCATTTCTGCACGATGAGCAGATCATTTGAAAAAAAATCCCACCAGCTCTCTAATTATTAAATATCCAATGAGATGCAAACACTGATTATTTGAACTATTCATTTAGGGCAAGCATTCCATTATTCGATTCGATTAAATATTTCATTAATCCTAAGAAATATTTTATGGAGAGAGGACAAATGAACTATTTATTAAATAGTGAAATATAATGATGACTATTAAATAGTTGAATGAAATGAAATATTTATTTGGTTGAGAGGAATATTTTTTTTCAGTGTACATTATTTTCATTAAAGCCTTCGTGCACACGAGTAATTAAAATGTTATAGAAATTACGAAAACCTTGAGGTTTCATAAACTCGTTGCTTGATAAAATGAGTGGTTTATGATCATGAAAATGATGCTTTAAGGATGAAGTTATGATAATTCATAAGAATAATATTATTGTGCTAGGAAATTATACGTTGATCGACTCAAGGCTCGTTGTCTATACATATGATGGTTATTTATATTTTATCCCGAAGTAAATATTTCATCATGAAATGTACTCATTCGCTGCTTTTGTATTTTCAAAAGTTATGTTTTTACTGGCATCAAGCATGGATTTTGTCACTGTTTCAAGAATAATTCGTTGATCGGGTATTTAAATATTTCTTACAAATATTATATCCCCTTCCAACTAAATATTTGATTGAAAACAATAGTCTGTACAAAATAACAATTCGAACAATTAAATATTTACGAATACAAGCTTCGAACCAATGTGAAACAACTATTGAGTGAATTGTGAGAAAATTGGACTTTGGTATATGGAAACAACCTGAAAGGGGAGAATGTAAAGTGTACATAAGTTAGTCAAGTCATTGCAACGCGAGATTCTTGGAGTCAAATTCAAAATTCTTCGGTCCTCTTGAAAATATTTAACAATTCACAATCAGTGTGTAAATTCCAAACTTTGTGGTAACACCAAAAAAGTTTTGGACAAGTGATATTCCATTTTTATATTTAAATCCTACACTTGGTGTTACAAATATTATACTTTATAGAACGGTGTTGTGGTTACTGTAACATTCTTTGTTGGTGAATTGAATGGAAGAATTTTTTCGCAATAGCGTATACAAATTTGTGAGAAATCTATTCTAGTGAAGACTTATCGTCGAGCCTCACTCTACAACCATAATTCCGATATTCTGTATCTTCAGAGTATAAAAATCATGTGCTGTAATTGACTCGATACGTTCTTTTTATCCTTGAAGTTTCTTTATACTCGCTCTTTGAATCTAAATTGGTGAGATCAGCGGATATGCACTGATTCAGATTTAGAGAGTATTTATTAACTCGTACTCAGCATAACAAGGTGCTAAATTAGTGTTGCATAGCATATACAATATCTACATAAAGAAAATTTATCTCCAGCACATCAATTTTATCTAATTTCATTCATCGCGAGTGTACAAAATAATTGACTGATTCAAGCTAATTCCAGTGAATTTAAATCATTTATGTAATTAATCAACAGATAATTCAAGTTCAAAGGAATATTATGAATTACAAATCAATTGAATTTACATACTCTTCTTATTTTATTTTGTAAAAAATTTGAATTGCATATCTTATCGGTAACACGCAGTAGTAGTAGTTTCGATAGGGTTCCATAAATTAACTTTGATTCATCCGTATATGTATAGTAATATATTATATCACATGTGAAATAATCTCGATCGCTGAAATGTTGTAAGAAAAATATTGTATGCGGTTGAGAACTAACTTAAGACGTAAGAGAAAGGAAATTCATCATCTGCATAAAAAAAGCAAATCTCATAATATTTCACAAGAGAGAGATAACTGATAACGCTACCAAACCAATTCATTCGTTCGGCTCCTGCGGGGAGCAAATAATAAATCTCTTTATTCAAAGAATCGAATATGGGAAGAAAGTGTAAAAAAAAGTCATCATCTCGTGGGTATTCTTGTAAAAGGTGCATTAGTTTTTTCACACAGTTTTGAAATATGATGTTCAAAATTTGTATATAACATGCACATGTCATTCGATTAATTTTAATTACAGGATACAAGAGAGAATCGCAATGTCCTCTTTGCAAGGATTGCCGCCACTTCCCAGAAGTCTCAGTGGATTCAATTTGAATAGTGAACGTAGCGAGGCTAGAGAACCACCCCCACCACCGCCAACGAGATCTTCTAGTAAAGCTCAAAGAGGAGGAAAAATCCAGACATCTTCCAGGCCTTCGCCACCGGCTAGACAATTAACTACGCTGGATACGCAGTTGGCAATACTCAGGAGAGAAATGGTGGTTATTCAGAACCTTGATTTCATTTGCAATTCATTTCTTAAGATATTGATTTGATAGAGGAGACTGTTGTACCGAGGGACATTTATATCTTGGAACATAGTACTTTTTCATTCAATGTCAAGGGAAATTCCATTAATTGACATCGATTCACGGAGTGACTTGTATGTCTTTATCTCTAAATATATTTATACTTCGATTTTTCTCAAGGCATATTATAAGGGTCAGTTCTAGAACGTAAAAACGGTTAGTTCTCAAAAAATTACCCAATTTTCAGTGAAATGTTTTTTGATTTTTCTTTTTTCAAATCGAGTCTCCAATATTGGCCTGTTACAGAATGAGCCTTTTGCTTCATATCAAAGGGTATAGGGAGTTCAGTAGGGATATTCATTCTGAAAAAATGAGACTTTATGCCAAAGTAAAATAATCCACCTTTTCAGTTGGTTCTTAAATTTCCTTAGAATATTCTACAATACATGAACTTTTTGTTGTATCCGAGGAAGTCAAAGAACGAAAATAATTTGTGTATTAAAAATTTGATATTTCTTATTTTAACGTGTAGCTCGTGAAATAAAAATACTTCAAAGCGCTCTCGAATATAACAGCCTCTTTTACAAGACGTTCGTTCAAACTTACTATCAATTCTCAACATACCGTCAATTAAACTTGCTATATTTAGATGAAGGTTAAATTAATTTGAATAGAATATATATATATATATTTATCAATTCAGTGGAAAACAATGTTTAAATTGACATGAAAATTAGTCCAATTTTCCTTAATTGAGAAAAAACATTACATAAACATCAATCGTGAGTTACAAGTTTGAACGGAATCTATTAGTCGCTAGTTAAGGCGTAAGTAACACGATTCAGAAACAAGGCGGAAAATTCCATGGAAACGAATAGTGCATGCGGTGCATTGAAGTTGTCTCTCGTCAAACTGTTTGAATATTAATGTGTTGATGTTATGAGCTGTCTTAACAGTGTCACGTGTATCGGTATTCATCTCGTTGCATATGTATTCATTCTAATTTCATATTAATGAGTATAACATTTCCGCGTGGAATGGAATAATTTGATGAGAAATGAATATTGACAAAATTTGTAACATAAGGGATGAAGAATTCTAGAATATAGTTTACTATCTTCATCCCATGACAGGTACCGTACTTTGGTTGCGTATCTTGATTCTTCCGCATTTGTTTTGATGACCTGACACACGTTAACTCAGAGAGCTCCTTCACAATTATGCGTGGGCAAGAATGAATTGCACCTATGTGCCAGTGCAGTGCTATGAGGTACACTTTCAATGCATCGTATGTATCGGGTGAGATAATAATAAGTAGAACGAGGGTCGAATAATATGGAAAGATGAGAGTGAACGAGATTCAGTTCTTCTACTCTGTTGCGAGGTGAGCACTCATGTATCATCTTGAACGCAAGAAGCTTCCTTGAACAACGTAACCGGTACCGTTAAATTTCTCCCGTTGGATGTTATTCTTCATATTATGTATCTTTGGACAAATTACTCGTACTCAAAACGATACAATTTTTCATTTATAGAATCTAAATGCGTTGAAGGTATAGGTTGAGCATCAGCTTGGGGGATAAAATTAGTCTTGAAGACCAGTCATAAATAAATTTTGTTTCCATGAATTTATTCATTCATTCATTCATTCATACAAACTATATATTACAATTCGAAGAGTATTGTGCAAATAGTTTGATAATAGTTAATTCAGACAAACGCGAAACAAACCAGCTCAGCCGCTCCCACGCTGTACTCCCTCAGGCGTGACTCTTCTCCCCACTTCCTTTTCTTTACCGTTCTAACTCAACATCATCTCTCGTTTCTCATACCATACGTCTATACCGTCTATACGTATATTCCTTGTCTTTCTTCATCTTCATCTTCATTTTCATCTTCATCTTCATCTTCGTCTACTCGTCATCATAATTATCAAGTCTGGTTTCGCTGCTCTCGCACTTTTTATTTCCATTTTCATTTGGTACTTTCTTTCTCTCTTTCTTCTCATTTTTATGTTTAGTTGTGTTTACCTTTTCTACTTTATTCCCACGACCGCTGGTAACCAATACTACTATCACTTCTGCTACTACCACTACTACCATTGCCGTTCCTGCTGCCGCCGGTGCCTTGTTCGCTCGGTTGGTTACTTGAAGAATATGGCGTTTCAGTTCGTAAATCATGACCCCGGTGTGTCTTTTACCTTGGCAAATCTATGGCAAAAGTGAACGTGTCTCTCGCTAAGAACAACACATATATTTATACAGGTCACATTTCATGGAGTACATACATGCATGTGGCAAACTGACAAAAAAAAACATTTATTCTCACGTCCTACTCTTATAATGATATTATTTTTACCTTTTTCCTTCATCGATTATCTTTCACCGCGACATAAATGTAGAATCTTATGAAAATCTTCTTTAGAGGAGTTTAAAGAGTATTTGTCTCTGTTTGATATTTGTTCATCAGTTTGGTCTACGTCAATTGGATTTGTCGTTGCTATCTCAACTTTGGTCATTGAACGAGTCCATACAAGAATTTCGACAGCTCCTGCAGGAGCAAGAGGACAGAGTACCATCTCCTTCGCCGAGTAGCGAAGAAGGGGATGACACTTCGTACGGAGTTCATCCTCCACCACCTCCGAGAAGACCTGCACCTATGGTACATCATCATCGACCCCCGAGACCTCCGAGGCCACCCAGACCACCACCTAGCGACGAATCTCCATCTAGTGAAGAATACGGTGCGGTTTGATGTGTTCTCAATTTTAATAAAACTTTTACAAATTATATTATATACAAACTCTATAGAATCACATTTATCGTGGTTTTTGATACCTTCGGATGTTCATTCGTACAGAACATAACATTCATATTAAACAGAGTTGCATCAACTCCAAAGACTTATCTCTTAAGACTCTTATCGGTCTCTTACTGTTCCAAAATGATAAATATATCGATGAGCTTCTGTGCTTCATCGTCATTTGCAAAATGAATAATGCAATTGAAATATTATCGCTACTACGACTACTATTATCACTTTTCAAAATTGACTAAAGTCAAATCTTGTTATGGATGTTTGTTATTTGTCTCTGATCTTTGAAAATGGTTTTTCATATGAAATATGTACATAAATATACACTTCCGGAGCAACGAGATCTTCATCTAATCAGAGACAAATGTCCAATAGAGAATATTATAATAAAGTTTGAAAAGGAATATTCTACATGAGTGTTGCAAGAAAAATAAGTTCAGTGATTTACTTTAATAATATTTATATAAATGAAAAAAAGGATTGATTCTGAAGATATTCATTCGTATGCTATTTATAGTGAGATTATTTAAGGAAGAAGCTATTGAAGAAAGTATTTCCATCGATGCTTTAGCAGGGTCTTTCAAAGATGATAACATTGAATTGTACATTGCCTGAAATTTCATTTATATTCCAAAGAAAGATTTTTCAACTATTTTAAAAGTAACGGTTATCATTCTTACATTAAATTCATTTTAAGGATAGTTTTAAGAAAGATCGAGTGTAAAAAGTTGCTGCCAAATGATGATTATCTTTCAAATAATGAAAATCAAACAAAGCTTTTTACAGTTTTATGTGAATCCAAGGGTTTATTTGAGAATGTTTCTTATCGAAAAGTAGAATTCACGTATTCATTTAGATTCTTATTGATTCGATTTGAAATGGTTCCAGAAATTATGATTAAAAGCTGTGACATTTGTATTTAAGAAAATTGAAAAGTTGAATCAAACTACAGTATTAAATTCTTCATTGACTCGAATAGTAAGTCACTTTTATATTCTGTTCTCCAAAAATTGGAAACAAGAAATCAACGGTGAGTGTAATAGAACAAGATTGAATCAAGAATGATAAACCGTAATTTAGGGGAAATCAATAAAAAAATGTTACATTTCATCACAAACGAAAGCATAATAAAAACCCTCACGTTTTGTGGGAGTCTTGTGAATTTGTATAAAATTGTGTTTGTCCTTTTGTTGAAAACCCTTTTGATTTGACCCTCAATTTGGATTTCAAAAATTCAAGCACCGATGCGTATGACGTTTTTTTTTGATTTAATAAACTACAAAAGAAATGTCGAATCATAAAATTACGAGGATGAGAAAGATTTGAAGAATTTTCCCCTACGTAAGACCTTTGGAATATGATTCTTGGATAAGGCTTTTCAAGTCAATACAGAATAATATTATTCCTTGAATAACAAAATGATTTGTCTTTCGTGCATTAATACGTCCATGATAATAATAGGTTTCTGGGCAAAAGGATTCACAGAGACCTGAACTTGAAATATCTGTATGAAATTCTATTTAAAAAGCAAAAGATTTCAAACACATGTAAATTATTGAATATTGAATGAATAAACAAAATATGATGTAAGTGAGCACATATTTTCAATGTTTTTGTTCGTATGTGTGTTGGCAGGCACATTGTATAAATACGCGTTGACCTTTCACCAAATACCGTTGCGCTCCATTCCGCTTTATAAGACTCCCAGTTATATTGAGAATGTTTTTGCATTTCGATGTGCACATATATATTTTATGTATGTACGGGATATTTTTCTTTATTTTGCAGTTCGTATTAAACTTTTAAGCACATACGTATGTGAGGTATGTAAATTTAATATCATAGGATTTTCATTATTCTATAGATGACTATTGAAAGAATTATTTTGTAATTCATGTGGAAGCATTGAACTTCTTTTTTTGAGACAATTTTCAGAAGTGAATGTTACAGATTGCAATTGATATTTGATGCTTTCTGTACAGGATGATTCAAAATTGAGATTTGATTGTCGCTTTGTATTTATCATTAAGAATCCAACCATTCAACAAGTTCAACAAGAAAGTGTCCTTGAAAAATCGTATTTGACGTACGTGTTGTGCGTATATTTCTCATTCAATTTCAACAAGTATTCGATCTGTAAGAGCCAACGAAATCAATACTATCAATGTTCATCTTCTCAACTGGCCTAGAACGTAAAATAGTTTCAAGTATTATTTCCGCCGATTGAAAATTGAATATTGATATATTTTTGAACCGGCTCGCGTGATTATTATAATACTAGGACGCTGAAAGCAACATTTTGAGATAAAGAATCATTTCAATAGGAATTATTCTCAACGATGAAGAATTTCTGTAACCACATCTATAAAACTTGACAGGGAACGAATTTTTCTGACGTTTCATCGATATTAAAAAGAAAGATACATTTTCTTTTTGTTGGTTGTGGATATTTTCATTCTAATACTTCGATTTCCTTATAAATAAGAAACACGGAAATGAAAAATAACTGAATAATAATACAAAAATGAAAATTTCTCAAATACAACACACTGAGTGTTGTTTTGCATAAAAATACGTGTACATTGAGTAACATTAATATTTTTATTGTGTACATTTGTAAACTATCCACGTATATTGTATACTATTGAAGAAACAATATTCTTTCCAGTCTTTTTCTCAGCTAGGAGTATCGTAAATTGATTGTGAAATATTATTACTCCATACTCAACGTTACATAATTTTTCATTCTCTTATTTCAAAATAGTTATCGAATTTTTGGTAATGAGGTATACTAATTGCTGTCTATGAACGTTTTTCATTCAACGTATGATTATATTGATCTGCTACAATTTAAAAGAAATTTTAAGAAACTATTTAATATCAAGTGGATGTCAGGCGTCATAAAAGTAGTTTATTTCCTGTGTCAGATGTTCCCCAAAACAATAACTTACAAAGAACATTGGCTAATCTCACGAAATCCTTGGGATGCTAATGATAGTAAATCTTTACATCTTTTCCCAGTTTCTTGTGGATTTTAGTGAATTAAAATGGCATCGTTTGAAAGGAAAGTCAATGCGCCTCTGCTTTTAGAACAGCCAATCTGAACTAGGGATATTTTCTAGTGACAGAAATCGATCAACATTGAACTCATTTTTCATACAGAAGATTTGCACATTTCTAATATTTCCATTGAACGATTTGAAGCTTATTAAATGCGGTGTGTATATTTTCATAATAAAATGAACTGTCCATTCACATTTAGATTTAATGAAGTTTTTGATTGGTTGAAAAGTTACTCGAATTCCCTGCTGAAAATGCCAGGTAGTAGAGTCCGGACAGGAAAGTGTTGTCGGGCTTTGAACGGTTCCTTTTTTAGGTAATCCGGGCAAAAACTGACAAATTGTCTACCCTATTTCGTCCGGAATCACTGAATTGTAACATCCTGTCAAAACGTCAAAACAGAACCGTCCCAAAAAAATTCTGTAAGGTTTTGTAAGGATGTTCCGAGTTCCCGTATGGAAATATTTCGTTGAAACATTCCTGAAAAACTCTGTAGTATCTCTGATTTTCTTCTGCAAAAGTCTGAGAAACTCTTAGATTTCGATGAAAAATCTAATATTTTTGAGACATTCTTCTCAAAGTGTTTTCAAAATTTGTCACACTTTTTTCGGAGTTTATTAGAAATTTTTCATCGAAATTTCAGATAGATAATTATGAATTCATTCCTGATAAAATTCTAAGAAAAGTATGAGAAATGTCCGTGTTTCCCCCTAGAGTTATGAAAAAAACCATGAAACACGAGTAACATTTGACGTAATTTAATATAAAGTCAGAACAATCGTCTGCTAGATTTACGGCTGCAAGTGACGAAGAAAGTTTCAAACATTTCTCGCTATTGATCATTTTCACTTACCTTTCTAGGAGGATAGCAGGAATTTATCACATTTTTTTCCGAGTTTTCTCAGGAATGAATTCACAATAATCGATATAAAATTTCGATGAAAAACCTCTGATAAACTTGGAAAAAGATCCGAGAGAATTCTGAAGATTTTTCCCGTAGCTCTCGGAGAAAACACGGACAGTTATTAGACTTTCTTTAGAATTTTATCAGGAATTAATTCATAATCATTCGTCTGGGATTTTAATGAAAAATCTTTGATCAACTCAGAAAAAAGTCTGAGAACGATGTTCCAAAAATATTAGATTTTTCAACAAAATCACAGAGTTTTCCAGACTCAATCAGACTCTCAGACTTTTGCAGAGAAAAATCAGAGTTTTTCAGTGATTTTACAGGGATTTTCAGAAATTTTTCAAGGAAATATTTTCATACGGATAGGTAATTCCGAACTAAATCGGGGAGAAAGTTTGTTAGTTTTTTGTCTGGATTACCTGGGAAAGAACCCGTTCAAAGGCTGACAACAATTTCCTGTCCGGTTCCGTCTGGCATTCATAGCAGAGTTGTTATCAACAGTAGTCAATGTCGAATAAAGAAATGAAAAGAAGAACGAGATCAGATGTCACTCCTTATATTATAACGAAATAATTGTATAATATTTTGCTCAAATTTTGGTCAAAATTCTGTCTGGTTCCGTCGGAAATCAGCATGCCTGGGACAAAAACAGACCAAATCCTGCACAGGCTGGAACGCCAGACAAAGCCACACAAAACCTGACGGATTCCGGTCCAAATTCTGTCTGGTTCTGTCGGAAATCATCATGCCTGGGACAAAAACCGACCAAATCCTGCACAGAAAATTATCTGTCGGACATTTGGAATAGGGATAACTGTATACTGTGAAATGGGATGAATAGAAACACCCTTAGAAAGTGAAAACTTCACGGTAGAAATGAAACAAAAATTGAAACTGACAAAATCATCGGTTTTTATCTTGAAAAATTAATTCCTGGGAACTGGGAACATAATTTATTCTGGTAAAAAACCGGATAGGAAAACAAATGAAACCCGGATGATAATCCGACTCAAACCCGGATGAAATTTCCGGGATTCCATCCAGGTGTATCCGGGCGCGTATACGGGTTTTGCGGTGATTCTTTATCCGGTTCCATCTGGATCCTATCCAAGTTTTGGAACAAGATATTTTTTTGGAATCCCAAATAAAACCCGAACAAGGTGACGAATTAGGTCTATCCAAATTTCGTGTAGAGTTTCGAAAAATATTCAGTATCGAAATCCGGATAGGGTCCGAATGAAACCGGATGAAGAATCACCGCAAAAACCGTATACGCGCCCGGATACACCCGGATTGAATCCCGGAAATTTCATCCGGGTGTGATTCGGGTTCCCATCCGGTTTTTTTTCCAGGGTAAAGAATATACTTCAGGTTTCAGGTCTTTAACAGGTGAGTATTTTGTTATTCGATTATTAATTCGTTTCAATAAACGATTCAAACTTCAGCAACATTCGAATGTAGCATTCCCAGTTTTTGAATATAATAAAAAGTTTGTCACTTTTTGAGCGGAAAAATTGTTTTAAGATTATATATAATTTATATATAAACTATATTGAATTATCTATGATTTTGAAAAATTTTTCATTCGGCTGGTACTGTTTTCTCAGATCACTATAATTTCCAGTAAAGATTTTTGAATCACTCTCTTGGATGATTTTAAAGGACATCTCAAAGAGGTCTAAAACAAAATTCCCTTATTTTTTCCTTACCTTTTTCCCGTTTTATTCTTATTTCCTTCTCAAAATATAGAAAAACATATAGAAAATCACGAGTCTGTAGAAATAAGGAGGGAAAACTTTACAAGACATTTTTTTTCTGCCAGCTTTTAACAGAATATTCTAATTTGATGGACAAAACGGAATGGCAAGTTTGTTTTTATCCAGATTTTACCTGAAAGGTACTGATCCCGTTCAAAACCTGGAAATAATTTTTTGTCTAGTTCTGCCTGCTCTGTCACGAAAATCCAGCTGGGATTCGACGTGGATTCTAGCTCCAAAATTTACCTGCGTTTCCAGTTGGGATTCTTCATTCCTAGGTGGAATCTTAGCTGGGATTTCTATTTTCAGGTGGAATCCCAGCTAGAAGTTCAACTCCAACGTGGGATTTCAGTTGGAATTGGAAATCCCACATGGAATCCAGTTGGGATTCTCGATTCCAGGTGGAGTCTTAGTGGGCAACGCAGGTAAATTTCGGATTCACGTGGAATCCCAGTTGGATTTTTGTAACAGGGTGGCATTTTCAGCAGGGAATCACACACACCCGAAGAAATCTTGAGGAAATCTGAAAGAAAGATATCCAAGAGACATATTTAGTTTTTCTTCTCATACAGCACGAAAGTTCCTGCAAAGAGCTCCCTTTATGTCAATCAATATGTTTCATCATGAATATTTTTAATCCAATATGAACTCTTCATGAAGTCGATGTTCAGAAAGAACCTCATATCGAGATTTCATAATTAACCCTTTGAGCATGCAATATGTTTTCATTTTGAATGCATTGAATTCTTGTTGAATTCATTATTGGTCTCGTACAACAAAACCACCGATCCTCCACCTAGGACTTCGGTGGATTGGAGGTGGAAAATTGGTAGAGAAATGGGAGTCGTGGAAATAAGGGAGAGTTTCCGTTGAGGTGATGGAGAAATGTCCACCCCCTGTATTTTCAATAAAACTAATTTGTGAATTCATACATTCACACGGAAGGAATGATTTAGCTGCAGCAGCTAAGTAGCTAGCACGGACACGGACAGCCATTGAATTTAGCTGCAGGAGCTAATTTAATGGCTGTCCGTGTCCGTGCTAGCTATTTAGCTGCTGCAGCTGAATTATTTTTTTCGTGCAGATTCCGAAAATACAAGGGATGGACATTTCTCCGTCGCCTCTCCGTTGCCTCAACAGAGACTCTCTCTGATTTCTCCCTTATTTCCACGGCTCCCATTTCTCCACCAATTCTCCATGGAAGTCCTAGGTGGAGGATCGGTGGTTGTGCTGTACGGGGTCGCATAACGGGGACTATTTGAGAGATCTTTACGAAGTCTTTGTAAATTCAAATTGATCACTTGTTCTGGCTGGATTATATAAGAGATTTCAAAAGCTATAAAAACAATGTTAAAGGTATCTTTTGCCCAAGCAACACAAGAGGTTAAAAATGCTAAGAACGTGTTTGGAAAATCCTACGAACACGCTTAGACCTTCCAAATGAGACTGTTTCAAATGATTATGTGCCATGCACCTCCATAAAATATCTGGACGAATTTATCCAAAATAGTCTCATTTGCACATTCTTCTCACATTCACTGTATCATCACAGCATATTTTTGAAAAGTTCTTGTGTTACTTGGGTGGGGTACCAATATTGATATAAAACTCAGTGAAACTAGTTTGACAAATTTTATTTCAGACTCGAATCTATTCAGATCGAAGCACGTACATTTTCCAATTAAATACGCTATTGATGAATATTACGCAGATTGTGCTTAAGAGCATTGTAAATTCCAAATTTATGAAATTTTTACCCGGAAAACACGATTGCAGGCGTTTCAAAGGGCCAGCAATGGCTCTTCATTGGCGTTGCAGGGCCATCAACGGCCCATTGAAACGCCAGTATTGATTGTTTGTAGGGTAGTTTATATAAAATGTATAGCAAACGCATGAATCGATCTGTTCCTTCTAGTCATTCAAATCGACGCCATAAGGGACTGTCCATATATGACGTAACACTGAAAGTTGAGAGGGAATTTCCGAGAACGTTATGCAATGTTATCAAGGGTTGGGAGGATAGCAGCACGATATCAGCGTTACATAAGTTCATTTGAAAATCTACGTTCATATGTTATACAGGGATGAACGATCTCGATATTGTCGACGCTTTTGTAAATTGTATAAAAATATCGACATCGATAATTATCCACCATCCCTAGTATGTTATCATTTACTGAATTTGATCCACCAGGGCCGTCTTTAAGGCAGGGCACACCGGGCCCGAGCCCAGAGCCTCCTGCAAAAGGGGGCCCTGGTAGAAAAACCGGATAGAGAACCGGATGAAATCCGAATAATGATCCGAATGAAAACCGGATGGTGACCCGAATAAAACCCGGATCAAACCCGTACGGAACTTCTGGGATTCCATCCGGGTGCGTATACGGGTTTTTGGAACCGATATTTTTCGAAATCCGAAATGAAACTCGAACAAACAGCCGAATGAATCCTATCCAAATTTCATGGGGGATTTCCGAAAAGATTCAGTACTGAAATTCAGATAGGATCCGGATTAAGAACCACCGCAAAATCCGTATACGCACCCGGATGAAGACCCGAGAATCCTATCCGGGTTCAGTCCGGGTTCCTATCCAGCTTTTTTACCAGGGGGGCCTCTTCGTAGCCCACATAGCAACAGAGGTTATGTCGTTCCAAAAGTATTCTAAAAGATATCTTTGAGATCTCTTATGCAACATGAAAAGAACGATTTAAGAAAGATTTGTTCTTGAGAAAGGATCTTTCTTAAATTCTTCTTTTTATGTTGCATAAGACATCTTGAAGATATCTTTTAGAATACTTTTGGAACGATATAGCCTCTGTTCCTATGTGGGAGAAAATCGTTAAGATTTTTATATATTTTTTTAAAAAGGTTACTTGAAAAAAATGAAATCAAGTTATTTCAAAAATGGAACTAATAAATACATATATATATGTTCGTTTTAAAATTTATTTTTCACTTCGATTGAACATTTTTTAGCTGAAAACTCATTAATCAAATCATTAGAATCTATTTCTTTTAATAAGTCTGATTCGATGCACATAATAGATGAATTGTTCAGCCTTGACACTGTCATTGAATTTGTTATGTCGCTTTTTAAAAATTTCAAGATTTTACGTCTCCTTACATGGGCCTTCACTCTAAGTAGGCCAAGGGCATTCAAACAATGAAAGACGGCCCTGTGATCCACTCGTTATTGGAATTGTGCTGATTTTGTGTTACGTAATCATATGGATAGCCCTTGAATGATTACTTTTCAAGCGTTTTGAAAAACCACTCTCCCTCCTCCGTATCCTTCTTGAGCAACTGTCTCTGAAATTGATTCAACCAATTGATGTATGTTCGCATCCACCGAACTCGATAGTCTCAATTTTTGTAATATCCAATATAATAATCTCCCTCTGGTTGGATGTGCTTGAACATTGATATGTTCTCCAAGTAATTTGTTTAGATTATTTTGAGACAAATACTCCTGAAGTTGCGTGTATTCATCCGAATAAATATCCAGATCGGGTAAAGCTTGAAGAAGATCAGGGATATCAAGTTTCTGGTTTTCATTGGCGGGTTTCGACGAATGTGGCCATTTTCGCGCCATCAAATACGTACAGCTGGATCGCTTGCCTATGACGTTATTCTTATAATTTTCTCCCAATATCCGAGAATAGTATCTTAAAAAGGTATACTGTTTCGAAAGGGCTTCCAGAGTATTGTAGAATGCATCTATCGCTCCAGAAATGGGATCCAAGTCGTAACACAAAGCGAGTCGCCATTTATCCAAATCTTCTTCCGTTTTTACAATGGAAACCGCAACATCTTCCAGAACGCGCTTAATCCTACCGGGTTTTTCACTCTCGCTTAATTTCGAAGCCAATAATTTCATTATTCCAGGATTCCTCACGAATGCCCAACGCTTTTTATCGTTGCGTAGAAGCAGGTACCCGTAGACGCTGTCCAATGTATTTGAAAATATAGTTCCACCTTGAATATGCCGTCTGAGCCTACTTATGGTCGCGTCAAATAGATCTCCCCAAGATGTGTATTCCCAAGGATTGAAATCCTTCATAGCGTCGTCGAGATCGGTGGTATGGTCTTGGATCAATTTCAATAAAGCTTCACCCGACTTTGATTGTTTCAGAGTTTTGTCATGGGATATTAGAAGCGTATAATTCAAATTGTTTTGCTGAAATGAAACGACGAATGATAGATAAAGGCATATTCATTCGAACGTAAAATTCATTGATTTGCTTCGATTCAGAAATTAAATTTCAACGTTATTGAAATAAGAATATACAGAAGTGTGAAAATTGTTAGAATAATTGTGGTTTCCAAAACTGTTCCAACTTTCCTCTGAGGGAATGCAATCATTTATGGAGTACTGGTTTTATTTCTTGATATAAATACTTCTTAAGTTCTCCATTTTTGAACGAAGGAATATTCCATGATTAATATATAACAATCTCATTTGTACAAAGTTCTTTTTCATTATGAGCATCTTTATATGTCTTCAAATAACTAACAAGGTGCAATATTTTGATATTTAGAACTGGTGTTTCGTTGTATAAAATTTATATACACGACAAGGAATGATAGTTGAGTTACGATGAAACCAATAAAAATCCCGGTCGGAATTTGTTGTTAACTATTCTAAATTCCCAGCGGGTATCTATCGTCACATTCTGTTTAGTTTGAGATCGAGGTGTTGGGATCGTTGGAGTGGAAAAAAAGATTGGAAAGAAAAATTGTTATAATTTTTATCAACTAAGAAATGGAAGGATGAAAAACTATTATATCAACAATCAGACAAAATAGTACTTCCCCACAGATAAATGCATAATCTGAGGCAAAAGTTGGAGTTATTTTGGAAATAACAATTATTCTAATAATTTTCACACCTCTGTATATATATTGAATAATTTATTGATCATCGATGATATATGCATAGAGATAGGAACTCTCTGTTTTTTTGGAGAGCGATTTATGCTGGCAAAACTCAGTAATTTATGCTTCAATTATGCTCTTTGTTGTTCGAAATTCTGCTCATACTTGCTGCAAAAATTTTTGATTCATATTTCCTTATTGATTATTAAAATGATTTTCCCGACAATTTTAGATTGCTTATGTGAGTCAATGTAACGCAAAATACCCATAAACAATGGATTTTTAATCTTTGAACATACGTAATTCAAGAATGAATAACTGAAATATGAAGTTGCACCATTTTAGTAAATTTTGAGGCTGATATTCTGAAACCAAAATTCACATGAATGGATCATGACTTCTGTTGGTGCTAGCTACACTTTTCTACAATGCCAAAGGAACTAGAAGAATGAACCAACCCTCATATAAGTTATCACTCATTTCCATCACTATATTCGTCACTGATAATTATAATTAGACATCGTATTATATGCGAATTTTTGTTTTTATTCCTTTTTATTCTCATTCAATATTTGATAATTCATCTTTTATTGAAAATATGTATCTATATTGTATGATTCCATACAGTCCCAATCATATAAAATATTGAATAGTCGAGTTCATTATGTGCGCTCAAAAATCCCCCAAATCGCTCCAAGTATTTCGGATTCGCTGTTTTCAGCGATGAAAACAAATCGATTGTTATGCAGGGGGCAATTTTGGTCAATTCATAGAGAATAATCCGCCTTTGACTTCATTCTCTCATGAAATGAATTTTTAATAATGTATTCATTACAGTACACAGTCCAAATTTCGAGGAAAATTTTTTTAGAATTTAGAAACAAAATTTTTCAATGAAATCTCAGGAAAAACATTTTTTTCAATAAAGTTTTGGAAAAAAAATTTGTTGGAAGTATGAAATCTGCTGAAACTCTCTTATGCTGCTCCAAGTGGGAAATTATGCTTCATTATGTTTACGAATTTCTGGCTCAATTCAATTACATAGTCCAGTACAATAAATTGAGCTTATCTGAATTTATGCTTTTATGCTCCCAGCATAAAGTTCCTATCTCTATATATGCCCTACCGTACCTGAAAGAAAGGAGAAAGTTCGGATTGATGACACTTCAATTTGGTGAAACTCTTCAAATATGGTACCAATATTTGCACCGCGTTCCATGTTTTATCAGACACTTGCAAACTCAGAATAGCATTTTTCACAGTCTCGTAAGGATCCAGCGATAACTGAAAGTGTAAAACGTCATGTTCGTTTTTCGACAGAGCATCCATCAATATTCCAACCGCTGCCCTGGTTTCATAATTTCCATTTGCGATTCTCAAATTTGCTAAAATATCTCCGATGATTCGTCTACGGGGGAGAATATTTTTATACACCATGAGGGCTGTTGTTTCGCTCAAAAATTCAGGCCAATTTCCTTGAACGATTTGTCTTCCTTGGGGAAAGGATACGGGGAACTGAGCTTGTCGAACATCCTTCACAGGAATATTTCGGAATAAGTCTGCTTTCAAAGATCCAAAATGTGGTCTATAAATCCCGTATAGATCGATAACATCCGGATCCAGAGAATTTCTCATAACCGAAATCGCGGGTAAGATGTATGCGGGTACATGGTCCACCATCGAAGATAAAATTCCATCGATTTGTTGATCGATTGGCAAATAAGCGAGACTGGATAAAACACTGAGAGAATCGATCAGAGACCCTCCATTTTTCAAGTAATCTTCGAGCGTTTCGATCGAGTTACGTACTTCATAATCATCTTTCGGGAAGTAACGTAAAATTTGACCCAAATTGTGTTTCAAACGAGTAGCAGTTCTCAATCTTAAACCAACATCTCTCTCCAACGGTGATATATCGTCGGAGGATCGACAAATTGCTGGCCACGAACAATAACCGAGGAGCAAAAACACGGCGTATCTCAACCACATTTTTACTTCCTTAACAAACATTCGAATCGGTACTGTTGAATCTCGAGCTTTACGACGACATGCATTGAACTTTTATCGCGTAGCACGATTGTGAATTGTAATCGTTTCATTTTATTTTATAGTTCGTATTTATATTATAGATTTATTTATATGCTTGTAACAATCTTGACGTTTCTAGCTCTATACTTGTCACGGTAATTTACTTACAAAGCATTTTGGAGAAATCTATACTGTTCAAAATTTCCGCATGAATTTTAATGTAAATCTAGTGGAAGTTTTTTTCAAGTAGGTAACTGAAAATTCATGTACAGGTTCCACAAATTCCAAGTCTACATACATTAAATTTAATGTACATGGATTTGAAATTTAATGTATGAATACATGAAATTTGTATATAAATTTTCATTCGCGTTCCAGAAAAAAACTTCCAGTAAATTTTCTTTGAAACTCATTAAGGACCTAAAAATTAAGGACCTTCGAGCGACAGACGAAACATATGATATTTTTCGCATCCTTCTGTTATTAAATATGTAAGAATTACAAATTTCAAATATGTGATAATAAAATATATGCATGAGATTGCACACTGTGAATGCAAATTCTCATTCCATATTACTTCTGAAATATAGGAAGCAAAATTTTCTGAATTATAACCTTCAATAGTAAGAATTGTCCATCGATCCCATAATGTTTCAGAACCACTATGAAATTAAAATCCTCAATCCCAAGCATGTATTTTATCATCGTATTCATAAAATTTTTATTTCTCACGTGGTTCACGAAAATATTTCGCGCGAAATTTCGTACCTTTCCGTAACAGAACCTCAAATTTGTGTACGTCCAGGAAACGTCCAAATACGTTTCTCAGACGTCCTTCGGAGGTTTCCTGGACGTACACAAATTTTAGGTTCTGTTGGGGTTCAGTGTCGTTCAAGCACTCTCAACGACAAGACTCGTAGAGTGTAACCTAATGCGATTGAGAATAATAATTTCAAAATTTATAATCACAAAAAGATTATAATTATTCAATTTATTCACTCAATTTCAAACATTATTGATGGTTATGTTATTTTCTCAAATCTCTATCGATTTAGTCTAAGTTAATTTTTAATGTACCGATACTTGAAATTGTAATTCAATTCCACATGATTTGAAAATTAATGTAATAATACTTGAATATCATTTCATGTACCTTCAAGTTGAAATTTCATGTACACTGGGACATTAAGAGTGCATTAAAATTCAAGAAATTTTTAACAGTGTATACAGGACTATGATATTCATCATTATTCGAAAAACTACTGAATGTACATAATTCTGACCCAAGGGATGAGCGAAACTGGTCTAAAAAAACATAAAGAGTTCCATACTCTTCAAAGCCTGCACTGAGAGAAAGGGTCTATATTCAAATGTTCGACAGCTAGGAAATTTAGTCACTGTGAATAAACATTTAGTTGTGCGAGCTAAATTTTATTTGTCACAACTAAAGTTTCTATTTCCATTGGATAAAATCATTTCATTCATATTTCAGACAGCTAGATTTTGATTTACCCCAACTAGAGTCTAGCTAATAAAAATCTAGCTGCGGCAGTTAACATTTAGTTATTGAAGTTTGAATCGTTTATAGACGCGAAACGAAGATTCCAACTCATAAAATCTAATAAATCTGCATTATTTATCTTCGCGAAATAATTTCTTGGAACTGGACACATCTTTTAAAGAATGTGAATACTGCGAGTAAAGATGGGAACTTTATGCTTTCTTGAAAGGTGATTTATGCTTTACAAATACTGTCTTTTATGCTGCAATTATATGCTCTTGGTTTTCTAAAATTATGCTCATACTTGTTCTGTAATTTTCGATCACAATAGTATTTTCATTCCATGGTACTCAAGCGATGGTGAGATTTTCAGTTATACCAATATACCAATTGTCACGGCATATCATCACCTATTTCATTCACCCCCAACTTTACTTTGTTTGAAGCTCTCCAGGCAAAAGACTGATATTAATGTCAAAGAAAACAAAATCGTTTCTGAATCTCTTTGGAATTTTGGACTTTGGAGTTCTGTCAGGTATTCTGATTTTCTCTGAATTCATGGTGAGATTTAAAAATTCCTCGGAATTCTTCGAAATCTCTCAAAAACCTCTCTGAATTGCTCAGAATTTTTCTGAATCCTCCTGAATTTCTTCGAATCCATCCAAGCCCCTGAGAATTTGATTTATTTAGAGTCCAAAGCACTCTCCAAATCTATTCGAGTTTCTTCGAATCCTTGTGAATTTTCCTGAATCTCTTTGAATATCGCTTTGAACTCTTCAAATTTCCAAGATTTCTACAAGTTTTGCTGAACCTTATCTTCCCGAATTCCTGTAAGTTTTTTTGAATCATTCAAACAAAGTTGCTAAAATGTTCCTGGAATTTTTTCTCAATCCCTTTGAATGCCTTTCCGGAGATGAACTCACAATTTTCCCCAATTTACTTGTCTGTGACTCACACTGATTCTCCCTGAATCCCTTTGGCATTCCTGATGGAAAAATCTCTCTGAATTTCTCGATATCTTAGGACATTGTGTTGAGAGATTTGGAGTGTGCCAGAGGAAATTAGAAGAGTTTTGAAGAATTTTGAAGAGAAATATTTTTATTGGGGTGATTTAGAAGAAATCAAAGGAATTCAGACAAATTCAGAGAGCTTTAAAGTCTAAATAAAGGAAATTCTGAGGGAGCCAGGAAAATTTGGAGAAATTCAGAGGAATGTGTGAAATTTTCAATCCCTTGCAATTTTTCTTAATAAGATTCAAGGATTTGTTTTGGAATTCCTCGTGATCTTTGTGAATTATTCTGAATCTCTCAGAATTCCAAGTATGTAGGATTCAAAGCTTTCTCTGGATTCGTCTGATTCGTTTCTGTAAGTTCTTCTAAATGGCTCAGAACTCTATTACAGTTTTCTCTGAATTTGTTTGAATCTCCTCACATTCCTCTGAATTTCTCTAAATTTTCCTGGCTCCCTCAGAATTTCCTTTATTTAGACTTTAAAGCTCTCTGAATTTGTCTGAATTCCTTTGATTTTTTCTGAATCACCCCAATCAAAATATTTCTCTTCAAAATTCTTCAAAACTCTTCAGATTTTTCTACATAACTGTCAGATTTCGGACGCTTTGAGAAATTTGCAGAATTTTTAACCATAAATATTACTCTACAAATTTCTGCATCACTCTGCAAAATTGTTCATAATTCTTCCAATCTTCGTAATATTTTATGAATTTCTCCACAAAATTCGTACAAAACTCGCCAAATCTCCATAGTACGTTAAATACTTCTCTGCATATTTCTGCATTACTCTACAAATCTCTGTTTTATCTATTCACTTTTGCTTGAGAAAAAAAATGTTTGTTCAGAGTTTATCTCTACAAATCTCCTTCCAGTTCGACTTGAATGACATTACGGAAGAGACGCCACATTGAAAGTCCATTTTTAGGAACTTTCCTCGGTGAGGACTGAACCCCGGTCCTGCGAGTGAGAAGCAAAGCCTCTATCACATCAGCGGATCTCCGAGATGACTACAATAATCTTCAAGTACCACTTATGGGAATCATCGCGATGGAAAATTTTGAAAAATTCGTTTTCGTGAGGTAAAGACCAATCAATTCAGAATCTTCTGAAACGAAAAATGAATAGGTCGTGGGGATTTTTTTGACCTCAACTTGTAAATTTTTCCAAGTGCTGAGTCAAAACGATAGAAAATTTTGAAAGTTCGTCTCTGTAAGATATAGACCAATCGATTCAGAATCTTATGAAATGAAAAATGAGTAGATCGTGGGAGAAAGGTTTTTTTCGACCTTAACTTGTAAATTTTTCCAAGTGCTGGGTCAAATCGATAGAAAATTTTAAAAAATTCGTTCCCGTCAGATATGGACTAATCGATTCAGAATCCTCCGAAAGGAAGAATGAGTGGATCGTGGGAGAGAGGTTTTTTCGAGGCCTACTAGTGAATTTTACTTCAGTTGTTTCGAGTCGATTGAAAAATTTGAAAAAATTCACTTTATCTCCGCAAATGCGATTTGAGAAAAATGTATGAATTTGTATAGAAAACTCAACTCTCAGCCACAAGCCGTAATATTCTTATAATAGACAAATAAGGAGAAAATTCAAATTTTGTTCTGCAAATGTAGTTTGCAGAGAAATGTATGAATTCGTGGAGAAAATTCCTTTCCTCGTCAAATGTTTCCACCATTTATCAAGTAGAAAAATGTTGAGAAAATTCAACATTTCTGAACAAAACAACTTTAACCAATAAGTTGGAAATGTACAGAGAAACCTTTACTGGCAATAGAAATTTTCAGAAATATGCAGAATTTCACAGAGTTTTGGAAGATGAATCTGTTGAAAAAATTCTTTCTTTCTCTAAGAATTGCGATAATGAAGTTTTGCAGAGAAATTGTTGAAGTTTTGAAGAGAAATATTTTTATTGGGGCAGTCGGACTGAATTTCAAAAAGTTTTCAGAAATTCCTCTGGGATTTTCTGAATATCTCTAGACCATTTGGAATTTCTCAATATCGCCAAGAATTCAGAGATGGAAGATTTTACTCAAATTTTTCCTCTCTAAATTTGTTTGAATTCTTTTCAATTCCTCTGAAAAATTTAACGCACAATCTTGTTCGATACACCTGTCTCTGAATTCTCCTGAATCACGATAATGTACGCAGATATGAAAGAAGTCATCACTAAACAATTCCTAATCGCTGAAAAATATGACAAAATTCTTTAAATCATAGGATTAACTGCACGGAGAAAAATGCAGCTCGAAAAAGATAGTAATCTTTAATAGAAAATTGGAGAATATTTCTTAAAATCTAAGAATTTTTCTGAAGTTCGTAATAAACATAAAACGGTTCAGATTTCTCTTGAATATTGCTCGAAAAACAATGGAAAATTATCAATACTTAACAAATCATAAAAACAAATATGAAGTTTCCAAAAGTCGCGTATGAAATTTTACAAAGTAAATAACAAAATTCTATCAATTGAAAATAAGATTCCAAAATTTTGTTATTTACTTTGTAAAATTTCATGCGCGACTTTTGGAAACTAATATTTGTTTTTATGATTTGTCGAGTATTGATAATTTTCCATTGTTTTTCGAGCAATATTCAAGAGAAATCTGAACCGTTTTATGTTTATTACGAACTTCAGAAAAATTCTTAGATTTTAAGAAATATTCTCCAATTTTCTATTAAAGATTACTACCCTTTCGAGCTGCATTTTTCTCCGTGTGAAAATTGCAAAATCCTGCGACCCTTTTGCCACTTTTCAGATGATTATGCAGCATGTATGTTGAAAGTACGTTATGCTGCTTCGAGTCGGAAATTATTCTTTACCACGTTTGCGAATTTTGGTCTCAATTCAATTGCGTAGTCCAGGATAATAATAGCAATATTAAGCTTAAATCCACTATTTGAATTCATGCTTTCATGCTTCAAACATGAAGTTCTTATCTTTAACTGCGAGATTTTGGGTCTTCAATAGCTGATCATTCGATTCCTAATTCGTTCCAATGAACGATTGGAATTTCAGCGACATTGTCCCAATGAGGTACCCTTCTCTCAGTGTGGAATGGGAAATCATCGATTACATATATCTAAGGTTGATGAGAGGTGAAATTGAAAAAATGTTGAGGCACAATTTTATAGAATAAAATAGTTTATTGTAATCCACAGAAAAAAACAAGACATATTTTTCATGATGCCTTTTACAACTCACTGGGTTGTCGGTTAACAATGGCTGTGTTTATAACACTCTTTCTTACAGTCGTGATCATTGGAAATATTATTACTACCCTCTTTGTCATTGGGATGGATAAACGTTTCATATTTTTCATATACGACAATATCTTATTTTCCGAAAGATATCGCAACGATTATTGCATCTTCATATTTGAATAATGATGAAAATCAGATCCCACTTGTCATTCATAGTATTTCCACAAGAACAAATGATTATAATTCGGTTCATTTGGATTCGAAAAATTTGAAATTCATGTATGATATGTAAAATGCAATCATCGTGACGAAATCCACAATAAAATTCTTTTAACCCTGGAACATATACATGAAAATATATATACATATTTTAATCAGGATTCTCTACTCTCATATCATTTAATTTAGAAATCAGTTTAAAAAAAATATATATATTTATATATATGAAAATCTTCTCAGTTTTCTTCTGATTTATTGAGAAGTTTCAAACTGGATTTACTTTCACAAATTTTGTGAATAATTATTAAAATTTGATAAAAATTGCATGACTGATTCATCATCGATTTCCATATGATTCTATATAAATTCAGAAATATACACATATATTTATATCAAGAAAATTCGTGACCCTCGATGTTAAATGTGACATTTCAACATTTTTATTAGAAAATTCTTTGAAACCACGTTCTCGCAGGGTTTCTCACGAATGTCAAATTTAACATCGTTGGAGACGATTTCACATATATACAAACTTTTCCATTTATCTCTTTTGTTTCATTATTATTATTATTATTATATTTATCCAATCATTCACGAAATTGCATAATTCGTAATTTATATTAAAAATCATATATACAATGGAACTTCGATTATCCGAAACAATTGTTCCAAAAATTCTTTCACCATTTAAATATTCTCCATCCTCTCTAAAACGTTTCTCGAAATGTTTATGTTTATGTTACGATTCCTCGGATAATCAGAATTCCATTGTTATATATTTTAAAATGACTGTGAGTTCCTAAGGAACTCTATATTTGTAAAATTACAAATAATAACAATACTGTTGTTGTTTTTTTTTTTCTTGTCAAATCCATTTCACAAGGGCCATACGAATTCCAGGGTCAAATAGATACTATACCTCAAAATCTTGAAGAAAATTGAGAAAACAAATCTTTCACATTCGTTGAATCATTGCATAGAAAATCTCATCTTTTACAGTTTGAGGCATACTATCGATGAAGTTGATCATCGCGTCATTTCAAACTCATCGTACACCGATTTATCTTTCGTTAACAAGTGTACAGCGAGGCGGGGGAAGGGGATTTGCGTAGTTACGATCATCTAATATCAACATGATATAAATAATCAATCTTTACTGGCACTCATTGACAGAACAAATACAAAGTTCTTGAAAACTTTCGCAAAATACAGCAACCAACGCTTACAGTTTTAATTGAATAATGTGCAAGACTAAAGAATTCAATCTTTTGTGCATAAAATATACAGAGCATAATCTTTTTATACATATAAATAAATTCCATTTATATCCAGACAGCACAAAACACTGATAACAAATCCATAAATGTTGAAACTTGCAAATCATACGGAAAGTGTTCACAATAGAGAAGGAGAAGAATAAGAAGAAACCATAAAAATCTATAAAATAGCACCAAAAATTCTCCACTTCTACTTTTAGGTAACAAAAATCATTCTGGATATAATTTTATAGATTCTTATATTATTTTTTCATTTTCTATAGTGCATCGTCGTTAATAAGATTTGTAAATGTTTTGCGGTATATATAATCATTATACATACATATTATTTAAATGGAGAAGTTTGAACGATTTTATGTGCCGTGGAAGCCTCATTAAATCATTAAATACAATATTTCTTGTTTTGTTTTTCTTCTGCAAGATCCGTTCGACGAACCAAAGACATTTTCAACGACAAAAATTTAGCTTGGAAGTGTTACAAATCCCTTTGGTACGTTTCGACATTATTTCACACTGTCTGGTTGGGGCTCCCAACAAGTCGAGATTATTCAATGAGAATCAAATGACTATAGAACATTTATGTTGCTGATTGATTAATTCATGAAATTACCAACCTTTGTTATTCATTCTGAAAATTCTCATGATTGTATTTTAAGTACATATCGAGTGTTCGACGCAATTATGTTGAATATGCGTATCTATATTTATGTGCTGTACGACTTTTCATGATGTTTTTTGTTTTTTTTTCTTTTATGTTTTTTTTTTACTTAACAATGTTAACCCTAATAGCTTTCTCTTAAATATTCTTCATTAATATGCCCCCATGGAAGTAAATCCCGTAAATTACTCAATTCTTTCTTTTTCTTCCTATGTGAATATTTTATACTGAAAGTGATACAAAGAGAGTGTGTATAAGGAAATCCTTCAAGTCCGAGACAGTCGAAAAAATTTCATATTACGGATATTAATATTGTGTTATTTGTATATTCAAAGTTACATTCGTCTGTGATCGATATATCGTGGGAGTGAAATATTTTTCCTTTGATCCCACTTATAAAAGAAAACAATGAGATTAAGTAATGAGATCGATCTTTACACATACATCATTGTGGGAAAGAACTGGAAAATTATGATTGTTTTTAATTGACCCGTTTGTAGATTTTTCCATGGAAAATTAAGTTTATGATTCCAACTTTTCGATAAGCAGTTTAGCAAAATTCAGAATACAATAAATTCCCTGTATTTTGTATCAGTGTCATGCAAATTTTTGTTCTCATTCTGGAATTGAAAGACCATTTGAACTTTAAACGAACAAATTGATTCATTTATATATTATACTGTGTTCAACATAATATTTATTGTCTTTGGTGTAAATGTCATATGAAACATCTTTGGAACTTAGAAATATTCTTTGTAATCAGTCTTTACGTACAACCAAGATGTACATTACGTGAGATAAATATGACACCAAGTGTAGTAAATATTATATTGTATGAAATTTCACATAAGTGTGGCAATATATCTTGAAGTAGACAAATGATAAATGGCAAAAATGAATTGTTTATGGCACAGTATAAAATCAAATTCAAAATCAAATATTATTACATATCGATTGACACGATCGCGTGATTGTAACATTTTTCATCAATAATAAATATTCATTTTCCCTTTATGAATGGAAATGATCAAAGTACATACACAGACAATATTCTACATAAAAAAAAAGATCCAAAAATCTCTGCTGTATATATCTTCCTTAGATCCATTGAGAACAAAAATTTGACAGTAAATTATATTCTAATCCTTATCCCAAACAAAATATAAGTAATCATTCATTGGTTCAATATAAAATTTTCATTCCACAAAGACATGTGACAAAATTACGAATTTTTCTTCTTCTTTCAAGTTCTCTTCCACGCTGTAACATTAATATTTGATGATATTGAATATTCTTCTTTTACAGAAAATGTACCATTATCTCGTACAAGTATGATCATTTAAAAACCGACTAACTTTTGTTTAATTTTAGGGTTTACATATCATTATTGATCCGTATACTCTCGTAACACGCACTTCTTTTATCTACATATACAATTTTTTTTCTCTTTACTCGAGTTTCAGTTAGACGATAGAGAAGGATAGTAGTAATTCATTGTGAAATTATGACATTCGTAATTATTGTAATATACGACGAATCGAAAGTCCATTTCAAACTGTTCTCCGATACAAAAGAAGAACAATAAGAAATGCTGCGCAAAAATATAAATATCAAACTTAATATATCTCGCAGAAGATTTGAGCTATGCCGTGTAACAACTTGATATAACACGTTATACGTAGAAAAACGTTGCAGTCTATTCCCAGTTATCTTGCATGATGAATGATCAATGATTAAAAAAAACAAAAGTATGAAACAAATTTCGAAATGTCAGTATATCAACAAATAATTCCATTACATGTCATTTTCAAGATGAATTTCACATTGTTGTCTTTTCTTCGGAAATTTGTCAATATATATATATTTTGTTTTTAATATGAATCTTCAGCAAAGGACAACAATTTTTCCACTGTACGTCTGTAGATTCAGCTATTAGTTATCTTCTAAGATTATTATTCATATAATTGTATACATAATATATTTATGTCTTTAGATATGTGTATATATATATATACACACATATATACACGTATCTATACATATATATACATATGTATACATCAATACATGCGCATTGATAATATGTATTGATGTATTATTTATGTAGTTATGTATTCAGCATCACAGTAAGATAGCGCCCTTCATTATTAAGTGATCATCGATCTGCTCGGACCGTTTAATATTACTTTTTAAATTCATTCCCACCAACAATATACTATACAACAATCTGTGTAAACCTCGTGACATAATTTATCGGCATCTCCAAAGTTGATACAGTTAATATTATCATTATAATCGCCCTCGTTATAATCATCATCATCATCATCATCATCATCATCATCATCATCATTATTACGTACTTTTTGTTTGAATGGATAGGTACTTTTATGCGCGAAAATTTGAGGTAATTTGAAGAAATATATTTATATAATTGTGTATAGATAATTGATTAAGAATATAAAATTGCGTAGGAAGTTCCGTTTTACTTGTATTCTTGAAAATAATTATAGGCAATAAATGACGTGCGCAATAGCGTATCGGTCATTAATTGAAAGTAATGCTGTATTTATCGAGAGTGCTTGAATTCTCACAGCGCTCATTCGTTATGAGTGCTCTCTTTCAATCAAATAACTGTTTCAAGATAGAATAATATAAATATCCAAAGTATAAAGCGAACAAAAAGTATAAAGTGAGACAGTTTTAAAGCGAGCAAAGTTATCATGTAATTGTAAAGTAAGCGATTAAAAATATTTCAATACATTTCCCATAAAACGTTATTCTGAATCAGCGATTCATGATCACCGATCGGGGATCAACTTTATAATTCTAATGACTAAAAGAATACACAATTCAATCCTTTGAATGTTAATTTGAAAATTATTGTTTGAAATAGTAGTTTTATGTGAATGTATGTGAATCGACGACGAATTGATATCTGTCTTTTCGATATTGAAATCGACAGAAATTCGACGATTCAAATACAAATTCGTATATTTATGTATCGCTTCTAAAATGGCGGGAAATAATATTCGCTGAACTGTCTATGTTCATTATGTTTCATGATGCAAAAGTAGCGAGAAAAAATAAGGCCTACAAATATAGATACTTATAATAATTACTCTGAAAAAATAAATAGTTATATAAAAATAAGCGAGCATTTCATGCTTAAAATACCTTAGGTAAAAACTTAATTTATATATAGTTTTGCACCACCTCTATGGAGTGGAATGTGTGGTTTGTCTCTCTCTTTCCTTCATCATTCCTCTCTATCCACCCTCTCGTCCACACGCGCACATATGCATACACACACACACACACACACACATATCTAGATACATACTCTCTCTCTCTCTCCCTCTCTTTCTTACTAGAATTGTTTGAAGCGTATTTTCTAACAAAAGTTTAACACCCTACCGTGTAAAAAACGTTAACGACAACACTTGTCAATTATAATATAATTTCATCATAATATATGGTGCAATAAGTTTTAATAGATTAAAAAACGTGAATCAATAAATAAGAGTGCAACAAGAGAATATAGAAGTATATAAAATATACGCCAAATACCGATCGTCGAATCCATCATCATCATCATCTTCTTTCTTCGGTAAAAATTCTCATTGCAATTCATAAAATAAATAATAGTATCGAAAAAAAAAGAATAAAAACATGAAAGTAATTTATCTTTCCAACAACGTGTTGTTGTTTCTTTTTAGGTACGCGTTTCGATTATGATTTCCTTCAAGAGTGCGATTCACGGTCTTGAAACATTGTGGGAAATGATGAGTATGCACATAAATTTGTATAATCTATACAGCAGAAAATAATTGTTTTTTTTTTGTGTTTTTTTTTAGATAATTTGGGAAATCATTCGTAACATGAAATTCATCGAGAAATAAATAATTTTATCCTAACTATATGTATATATAATAATATATATATTTATGTATATATATATATAAATTTTCGTCATCTTATATACAATTTCTTTTTTTTAAATGATAAAACATTTTTGAAAATTTAAAGACAAATTTTCTACTGTATAGAATACTTTTACCGTGAATAAAATGTTTTCTATACACATAATCTCATACATGTGTATACACGTAAAAGAAATTCTAACGCGACGCTATACGTTGCAGCATTGATTATTCTCTGATCCACGAGATACGAAGAGGAGTCGAAAATGCTCCGACGTATAGCATTAAATTAGATTCCTTGTTATATATATATATATCTATATGCATATATGTATATATCACTTAAATAGGGAAAACCTTTTTGTACTTTCCTACAAATTCTTTTTTTCTTTTCTCATGCTTTTAAAATCATCTATAACTAACGAAGATATTTTATATCTTGTCCACAACGCAAATACGATTCTCTATATATCGATGGATTATTCACCGACCAGGCGATTGAAACTTTATGTAGAAAATCAAAACGGCACAAAATTCATCAGTTCAATTTTCAGTTGCGATATGAATGTTTTCTTCGAAGGACAAAATGAGATAAGCGAGTACGGGTGATTGTACGAATAATAGAAACTTTCAAACTGAAATTTTTACAAATTCCTTCCAACGATCATTGCCAATGGCTCTGTTTGTTTTTTTTTTTTTCAATACCTCACTATGCCAAATCGATTATCGAAAATCTTATACTAATCTCTTCGCGTCCTTTTCGGACGTTGATTGAACCCAATATCATCGTTGCTTCGAGTTTTTTTACCAATCTGCACCTGACTTTGAGCCGTCAATTGTAACGAAATGGCATGAGTGTTGAGTTTTTCGGCTAAGAGAAGATCTTTCAGACCTTTCATTTTTTGACTATACAATGTGATTTTACATCTCTCATTTTCCAAATGAACTTCAACCTCTGGATCCAAATTTTCTTGCGACGTCGAGGGCGTTGAAGGCGATAAAACGTCTTCCGGAGGAGCGACGAAAGGCTCTCCCCCACCTTGGAGTAAATAATCTCTATTAAGAATTTTTTCGCTACACGCCGCGGTCAAAGCCTGAATACTCGGATGCATCGGCGATGGATTTGTCGGTACTTTTGATTCCAAACTTTTAATCAAATCACGCGCGGCATTACCTCTTTCTTTTGTTATGCAGTAATTATTATTATTATTGTTATTGTTGTTCAACGTCTCCTCGGGACTCGTTTCTCTCTTTTCACTCCCTTCTTCGTCCAATTTGGTATCCGCGTCGTAACATTCTATTATAACTTGGGCACGGATACTGGCATCGAATTTCGATATGGTGTTGACCAACGGTCGCGCCCATCCTATGTGCAAAACTGGAGTATTCGCACCTTCTTCCCACTGACAGATGCCGTCATAAAATCTCAATAAATAAGCAAAACAACGGGGTTGCCGCAATAATCTTTCGTCCGCTCGAACCGTATGTGGTATCAATTCGTTCGCGATTTCCAATAGTTCCTTATATATTTCTCCGTCGTCTCGCGAATAATCGTATCTGTTTGTACACATTATTTTATTTACCATTAATGGAATTGTCATTTATTTTCAATAGAAAATGATGAGCATGTTTGTTGCGTATTGATAGAAAAATTCAAAATCTTCATGTACGTGTTTATAAAAGTAATTAATATGAGGTGATATGTTATTTCTTTACTAGAAGATCTCATTGAAATAATTTTTTCGAGCATCTTTTTGACAATTACGAGACGTATCTTCTTGTCAATTAATATCCTAATCTTTCATCGTTTATGCATATGTTGAAGATTTCGCGCAAATAACGCGAATAAAAGTATACCCAAGTGTAAATAATGCCTTTCGTTCGGTTCTCATCATATGTAAAAATATATGTACACAGATAAAAACAACTTACTTTCTTAAAACATCTGCAGCGTCTGCCCATGATGCTAATGCATTAGCGTGAAGTCCATGCCTATAAAGATATCCTCCTTGATAAGTGTATGGATATACATGAGCGTTCCCATAATATTTCCTGGCTGATCGGATAGCTTCCTGTTGAAGTAAAACGAAAATTATGAATTGATAGTAATTTATAATGATGATGCGATTGATAAACACAAACCTGAAATAAGTCTATAGCCGGGGGTCTTCCAGGTGTAGGCGCAGCCTCTTCCAAGTCTCCTAAATTTCCAAGAGCCATAGGATATTTGGCAAGGTGACCCAAATCGTACAATAACCACAATAATTCTTGCTGGAGCAACGCTACTTCTGCAGCATCCGCAGTTGCGCTAAGACTAGGATTAATAGCGGATACTATGGTAGCGACTTCCATCGCTCTCGAACAAACAACTGCTTGACCATTCACATACAACCACGATCGAGATGCTACACCAGGTTCCACTGGCTGTCCACGTTTGTCCTCATTACCTTTTCCTATTACCGCAAAGATATATGATAAAATAATAGTTGTACATATATATCTTTCAAAATACGATGTGTATATTGCAAATTATTCCTAGAATCATTCTATGTATCAGTTCAGACAGATTCAACATTCAAAAAACCAAAATTCAGGATAGTGGGATATTAAATCTGCTCAAATTGATATGGAATGATTTTCTATCGACATTATATTCATTACGAACAAATGATTCGATCGAAGTTGTAATACATAAAATAAATTATAAGTAGGGATACCACCATTATTGTTAAATATGTATATATTCCATTTTGTATGAATCCAAAATCATAGCTTGATCTTCAATGTTATCCTCTTCTTAACATGTATGTCCTTCTTGTAAATTCATATCTCGTTAACAGACATTAAGTGTTCTTTATTAATAAAAAAGTGACTGAGCATAGAAATATAATGACGTGCGAGACATCAATTTCATAATTCATAGAAAAAAATCATAATTGCAAAAAGAAAAAAGGATTGGATAAAGTTAAAAGAAAAATATTTCTTTATAGAAATATAAACAAATAATAAAATAGATAAAAAATGGAATAATATATGCGGATAAAGAACATTTTAGTAAAGAGTGATGGCTGTTTTTGTATACGAAATTGAGAAAATGTTACTGTCTTTTTACAAGAACAAAATCAAAGATGATGCATTAAAATTACAAGAAGGCATCAATTATCCTGCTTTTCTCAAAAGAAAATGAATATCATTGGATTTATGATTTTTGAAAAACCTATGAAAGGTTTGGGCAATTATTTATTTGTTGTTACAAAAGAAAGCATTACATTTGAAAAAGAAAAGTGTCAAGGTAACAAATTCTGAATGATTAAAAACCATTCATCAAAGTCAAGTTGCAATTTTCAATTGTATCTCAGAAATGAATGAGAAAATATAGAATTGGTCAATATAATTCAAACAAAACGATTCGAGGAGTATGTACGACCATTAATATCAATTTTTAGAAATGATTTTAGCATTCATCATTGAGGAGATACCTCAGCGTGACACGATTTGAAAAATTTGTTGTTATAAATTATTCAGAAATGAAGCGATGCAATAAGAATATCGTTCTGTATAGATTTTCTTCGATGAACCAGTAGTATACCCTGCATACGATAGTGCTTTATTTTTGAATGATTTGACCAACATCACACTGTTGATATACCTTCAAATTATCCTCATTTTGATTCATAAAGTGCTAGTGATCATTTTTCATCCATATTAACCAAAACCAACTTTATCCTTCCAACACAGATTCATTGGATTTGTTCAACAGAAATGATTGAATTGAATGAAATGAAACTCGAAGATAACCGATGAAATAAATATATTTTAAATAAGTATACGGTAAATAAATGACTAATATTAGTTCATAAATTACTGCTTTCCAAACAGAAGACAACATATTCAATTTGGTGAAATTTATTGCTTTTCCTTTGAGAGCAGAAAAACCATCGTCGATGTCTTTGTATGAAAAATTTGTCCATAAGTTTTCAAGTAATTCGTATTTTATTCAATTTGAAACAATAAAATAGATAACAAATTAGTGGCACGTGTTCAATGAAACACACAAGCTTTCAGATAAAAGAATGACATTTCAAAATTTCAATTTTTCACGTTTGAAAAAGTTAAGAATCAAAAGATTCGTTTCTTCTAACAAATTAAAACTCAATCTTTTAATCTACTATATTGATGGAAAACAAATATATATATGCATATGCTATCCTCAATTGTTTTTAGAAAATAAGGAGGTTAAGTGCATGCAAAATGGATGTTTGAATCAGTAATCCATAAAATACATAATCAGCTGATCAAACGGTAATTAGAATCATCTTTGCACCAAGTTCAAACAACGTGGGACGATCGATTGATGAAGCAGCACACTTTCAATACTGATAAAATGTTATCGATAACTCCGTATTTATCCATAAAGTTATAAAAGTGACTATAAAATTATAAGACTATTATAAAACTATGCCATCGGAATAGACTCCTTCTGAACTGTAACATATATTTGGATTGAAAGATATATTTTTCACATTTACTTTTCAAAACCGACAACGTGTAACTTGGATCAACTGAGAAATGTCTCACCAGTTGAGCAAATATTGTGTCTATTTACTAGACAGCAAGAACAAATATTCACCACTTTGAATATGTTTTATACTTTGAATATAAAATTATCAGATTTATCATTTTTTTTACGTTATACACACGAATTCAATGATATTAGGACAGGCTGATTGGATTTTCTAACTTTTTTTCAAATATCAAGTGTTACGTATAGATAAAATTAAATTATTTTCATTTTGTAATATATATATACATATACTATAAAGATTCTTAAAACTTGTAAAAACATTCCATAAAAAACCCACTTGATATGTTCAAAAAGTATGATTGAGATGAATCTGAAATTAACGGCTACCTGCATATTCTTTTTTGCTAGAATTGATGAAATATGTTCATCAAGAATCAGATTAAGAGGATACGAGCACCATGGAATAAGCCAAATTGTTCATTCCAAATTATTCACCATTAGTGAGAAGCATTTTTGAATAGTATCTCTCTAAGCGCTTGTTAGTTTCTTGCCGCTAGTTTCAGTTCTAAAAACTGAAGCTGATAATCGATACCTAGCAGTCAATTACAATTTTTATCTCTTCGACCCTTCATTGTAAATTACTTTGAAACTCTACAACATTTCTTGTTTCAAAGATATATCGAATGACTGCTAGATTTTGTATGCCAGATTCAGTATCAACAGAAAGTTACAGAAACCATAGTTTATGGGAAACAACATTTTGCTATCATCTTTATTACTGGCAAAACTCATTGATCCGACGAAGAAAAATATATTCTTGAGAACAAATGAATTGTTCCAAAACAGGGTAGAAAAAAGTCAAAGTTTGAAGTGTTTCTGAAACGTTCACGATCATAATAAACTGTGTCTAGAGGAAAATGATTGTTTGAAACTTGTAAAAAATGTCCATACATAGAAAAACATACCATGCCATGTCACTTCAGCGGTTTCCGTTCCATCCTCTCCATACACAACCCACGCATGATCCTCAGACATGGCAAGATGAACATCTTTAAAGCCTAAAACTTGGCAACCAGCCACTACAGCGAAAGCTACTCCAAAACAATCGAGTTTATTTGCAGTAAGATAACTGTATAAACTCTGTAAATGCGCTCGATCTTTGTAGTAACTTCTGGTTAAAGAATTCCAGATGACGTCGGATACTTTTTTAACCAGTTCTCTAGTGGCATACTTGGTATCGTAAACTGTGAGATCGACAGCACCTTTAATGACAGCATGGAACTTTGTGTAAAGTGCTTCTGCTATATGAAATTCAACAGCAGGTAATTTTGGCTCGTCATAAACAGTGCTCTCCTAAACAGAACAAAGAACACACAAATCAATTACAAATAATTAAACGGACATATTTAATTTAATTCATGTACGATAATATGTGGAGTTTCTGCAATATTTTTATATTCTAAGAACACTTTCAAAATGATTATCAAAATTTATGTTCAAGTTTAGATTATGTAATTGTAAATTAGATGCTTATTATTCCACTTTTAAACGATTTGGTTAGCACTATGTTGAATATCCTGTATAAAATTTCAAACGCAATGAATATAAATCAATTTGGGATTAATACAGTGAAATTAAATAATTTGATAATTACAAACCAAGTTGATTATGTACAAATTTGTGTGATGGATTTTATATACCGAGGATCAGAGTTTCTGATTATATATTCAATGTCTCAATGTTATTTTGGTGTTTTCCAGGAATTGGAGAATGATCATTCAAATTGTTTTTTCAGAATTATTTAGAGCTGAAATAACATAGTGGAAATATCATTCTATAAATTCCATCATGACTGATAGAATAATGTATGCATTTTTTGTTCTGATACTTTCAATATACTTTACTTTGTTGTACGAAATTGAAAGCACCTAATCAAACATATTTTTATGCATACTAAGAGATGAACTCTCGATACTTGTGGTTTCACCTAGATACTCAAAGGTGATACCTTTCACAACATTGATAGCGAGACATAATTTTTGAGTAGTTTGTGGAAAATCCAATATTGCCTCAATGAATGAAAATCAAACTGTTTCGAAATGGAAACTGTTCAAACTTTTCAACACACATGCACACACATAATTATTCAACGAGATATCGATTTTGAAAATGAATCTTTGTCTCAAGGTAGATTATAAAAATCGATATTCGAATCTGAATTTTGAAATTGTGAATCTCTCAAATTCCTCAACTTTTGGCAAGTGGGAATTAAAATTTTTATACAAACATTCTTTACATGTGTATACAATGTTGTTTTTTGAATAAATTTCATACAAATACAATAATTCAAGAACATACTTTGAAAACTACCTGCTATTGAAACTGAACCTTTCAAACCATTACTTTTCCATATTGTACGATTGAAACCGAATCAATATAAAAATTCAGTCTAATCATTCAACAATTTTTGTAATTCATGAGAAGTATTAGATTTGATCCTTTCCAAGCAACTTGACAATGATAATTTCTTGCAAATAACAATTTACTGAACTACGTTGTTGTAATGTCCGAAGGGTCGTTTTCAAAACGTAGTTGAACTAATGCGATTTGGTGGAACAATTAAACGCTGTAGGAAAAAATGGTTTCAATGGAACAAGAGTTTACGATTATCGAAGGAAAGATGTACTTTGTGGAACGAAATATTTGAATTTGAATGACAGAAATGAGCAATACAGTTTTAGACATCTATATAACCTCTAAATATGTACCTGTGACGCGAATGTTCGGTTGCAGGTTAAGGAATTTTCAACCGCGCCGACTAGAATAGATAATAGAGCCAAGTCCGGCTCTGAATTATTCTCCAGTTGATTCTGGAAGATCTGAACGATGGAAGAGATACTTTGTATAGGAAAAAGGGCTTTATCCTCGTCCCGAAAACCCGCCATGTCGAGCAAAATTTGGCAGGCTAAGCCAACACGTTCCAAGTGGCGACTCTTCTTCAAACCGCAAATGTCATTTTGTTTTGACAGAAACTCGCGTTGAATCCGCGTGTCTCAAAAGTAATTATGTTCGTCAACGAACAACATGTGTAGGTCTTATTCGATTTTCACTGTGTTTCAATTGGTACATTTAACATTGCTTTATTGAAACTAAAACCGACTTGAATAGACTTGAACGTTTAGCGGCGCACCGCCACTATCTGCGCGTTCTTAAACCACTGATGTATGTGATACCTGGATACGACGTAGTGGTTCAACAATGAAAAATATTGAAACTCAAGCTCCATCTGGTAGTAACCACAGTCGTTCTTGTAACAACATGATTTGATAGGATACCACAGTTACCGTCCGAGCACATCGATAAGAAAAGGACACGCCTGTACAATAGAAAGAGAGGTCAGAAGCAAACGCCTGGTATCCTCTTCAGGGGATAACTCACATCATTGGTTAGAAAGGAACAGAATCATAAGATAGAAAAAGAGAACACTGGTTCCATGTGGACCCACCGTTAGTTCCTTTGATGCTCGACGAACGTGGACGAACGACGACCCACGGAAATCCAGCTTGATAGCTACCGGCGAAAACTTTTATATTGTTGGTAGCACTGCTCATCATCAAAGTGGCTGCCATATTTACAAAAAATATACGTCGACAGAGTGGAGTCCAAAACGAATTCTTTCATCGTTTCGAGCAATCAACGCGATGGAATCCATTCCAAGGACTCACGAAGGTATTTCGAATAATTCCCATTTTTATTCAATTTTGATCACCTCAACCACAATTCACGGACTTTTACAACACACAATTTCTGAGAAAAATCAAATCCATGTTTTGTTTAATTGTTTTCATTGTCAGAAATTATCATAAGTTTAATCATAGGTTTGAAAATTTCGTATACATCTTTTCATATAAACCAATAGTTTGTTCAAATCAAAATTCTCTGCTCTTGATTTAATCTTTAATTATGATGATTTTGAATGAACAAATAGCTCTATCTATTCGCTCACTTTTTACCAAGTACGTAAGGACATACGTGGGATATTGATATTTTGTTATGTCTATTTACAGATATTGAAGCTCAGATACGTGAAATACAATCTAAGAAGAAAGAAATTCAAGATGCTGTGGTAGCAAAAGAACAAGTCGGTCTTGGAAAGACTGGATTTTATGATCAAGATATATACGATGGTACAAACAACAAATATGACGGTTATGTTACTTCGATTGCAGCCAATGACGAAGTTGAGGTAATTTGAATGCTTTCATGTGATCTTCAATGTGGTTGAACGATAGTTACAACAAGCTTATCATATTGTTTCTTCATTCATTTTTCTACAAATAAAACAGTGAAAAAAACATATTTCAGTTATCATGATGAATGCAAGCTACTTTTTTGTTTAGGTAAATCACAATAAGAACCCTTGAGAAAGTCATCTCTCTTTGCCATATACAGAGTATCCCAGAAAACATTCCACTTTTCTCATGGAGTGATTTCTGAGGCAAAAACAAGATACTTTCTTCTCTGGAAGAAAGTTGTGAAATGTTTAATTTCAGAGCTCACTTCAATCAATTAAGCGGATGCTACATAAGCATACTCGTCGATCATTGGAATTGCCGATGTACTTTTCAACCTATTCTGTTTATAAGCCTCAGATCGAAGAGTGGTAAAGAAAAGAATTTCTTGTTTTTGCTTAATCCATAGTACTTTCTAGGACACTTTGTGTATATATTTTACATAATTTTAAACTCACTTTTATTTCTCCAATTATATTTGAATTTATCATGATCAACTTTTACTGGACAAATTTTGGACCGAACATCAGGATTGAATTAAAATCACTTCATGTAAATTAATGTAATTATTAGGTCTCTAAAAATAAGCATTAGCATTCTCATAATCACTGTTCTATATATATATGATTCAAAAAAGCTGTTGACATCACAAGTACAAGAGATAATACAATTGTGAAATAATAAGTATAATTGTTGAATTCTACTTACATAAATCACAAAGTCGAAAACAATTGCATTTCAAGAACTTGCAAATTTGAAATTTGCAATCGCAATTCCTATCATTATTCTGATATGTATAGGTATAGTATACGTATTAGATCATTAATTAATAGAACGAGTGTCTCAATTCTATTTGTTATTTGATTTGAAAGTAAGACATCTTTTAATTCCTATTTATGTTTGTTTTTCCCAGGATGAGGACTACGAACCAAGTACATTCAGTTCAAACAAGAGACCTGGTTATAACGCTCCAGCAGCTCTGCTCAATGATGTTGCACAGGTATGTCAAAATCGTTTTGAATTTCACGTTATGCTATGCATTAGTGTGCAGCGAGGATTCAAAACTTTCATGAGTTAAACAGCGATATGTGGTCATAAAAAAAGATATTGATAAAATCATTTTTAGAATTGATCATAAAATACATATCTGGAAAATTGGACTTTGAAAAAAAAAAACATTTCTAAGAATTTCGATCAATAAAATGTAAGTTATGACTATGAAATCATGTTTATACACGTTCATATCGTTTGTACTTCACAACAATTGTAAAATCAAATGATAAATCAACACATGATCGTGCAGAGTGTTTACAGTTTGTAAACTAATATCACTTTGGCATTAAGTTTAAGTTGATTATTGATTATGCAAAATATATATTGCACTTTGATATCAAACAAGAAATGTCTATTATAAAATTCAAATTTATATTTTCAAATTATTCGATCCAAATGCTCTTTGATAAATGGAAATTTCTATCATCAGAGTGAGAAGGACTATGATCCATTCGCGGATAGAAGACGACCCACCATAGCAGACAGAGAAGATGAATACAGGCAAAAGAGACGTCGGATGATTATTTCACCCGAGCGCGTTGATCCTTTCGCAGAAGGTTAGTACTCTGTTTTTGTATAATGCATAAAATTATGAAATATATAACAGGTAATTTTAAAAATCATTCTTCTGACAATTCTTTTTTCCTACTTTTGAAGAATCAGCCAAGAAACATACTTCATTTTGTTTAATTCAAATTATAATGAAAGAATTTTTCAAAATACAACTTTGCGAGAGTGAATTTGAATATCGTGTATTTTGAATATGGAAGAAAACAGTGGAAGATTTTTTTTTCGTATTCAGAGAACACGAGTATTACTAACTAAGCATATTGGTTCAAAAATGACACATATACCTTCTTGAATGATCAATTAGAATAATCTCATATATGAAACTTCATTCTCCGCAAATGAGCACCCATGTTCAAATTGCATGGATAATTTCTGTTCGTTCAATCATTTTCGTTAGTCACTATCCACAATGCTTCATTAAATTATTCATATCCAAATTATAAGCATCAATTCTTTGGGGCTTAAGTTTAGCCTTAGATATGAAAAATTCTTAATATAGCAAAGCATCGAATACCATAGTATTCGAATATGACGAAGAATATATGCTATATACGATTGAGTAATATTATAGAAATTTTTATTCTATATATTCATTCAGATTGGTCTATGAAGGATGTATTTGATATGTTTTGAAATAACAGGAAAACAATTGGATTATTTGGCTGAATATTCATTTTTTTAGATATTTTAAGCTGATGATTGATTAGCGCTTGTTATTTTCAATCCTCCTACATGGGAGAAATTTGGATAGACTTCCTTCACAGACTCAGAGAAACATTCACTGAACTTGGTCATAAAAACATTCTGCATTGAAAAATAAACACTTTAAGAGCTATATAATATTACTCATAATGAATGACGAATAATGTTCCAGCGCATAACATTTTTCCTCAATCATTAATTTGGCATTGGATAAAAAGTATTTATTACTTGAAAGAACGTGTGGTTTGAATGGAATGAATGAGTGTTCTTCTTTCAAATACATACTAATTTCAATGTTTTTTTCCAATCTTAGTGATGGTCTGCACATTTGGAATCATCCTCTTTCCAAGGATACTATGTTAAAGGTTAAGCGCGATTGTCACAATTTAGAAATCCAACTATGCAATGATACAATGATACGCTTCTTGAATTGAAATTTTATTCCACTTTTGACCATTAACTGGAATATTTTGAATTGTTTAGTTCCTAGTGATGCAACTAATAATTCAATTTATTATATATCATTCTTTTAATTGAGGATTTCTACATTTAATAAAATCAATGAATTTTCAATCTCGTTTCAATATAAAATTTCATTGTATCATAAGTAATCGAAAAAGAATTATTCTTTGGAATAGTATGAATGGTCTGTGTGCATATACTATTAATAACAGAAATGAGTTGATTTTTAGATGGCTAAAGTATTTTTCGATGTGGAACACTTGAGCAGGACTATGCTCCCTATGGCATCAAACTTTCACGTACGTATGCTCATGCCATCTACTGTTGCAGCTCTCCTATATTTCATTATTTGCTTCGTTAATATATACAGTATATATTATAATCTATTGCTTTTGATTCACTCCACATAATTTTTCTCAGTAAATCAACTATCAGTTTCAAATATGAGAGCGAATACAGTAGCCTTACTTGGAATATATTTCAATATTCTAAGGGCATTCAAAAAGATATACACATGCATTTATCTTAAAGGGATTAGGAACATTAAAATTTGTTGGAAGCTAAGATATTCATTGAAATATTTATTAATTGTTGCGCTTTGCGTGACGTTTGATTCGTGATTACAGGTGGTAAAACTCCCGATATCGGATCTAGGACTTATACCGAGATTATGCGAGAGCAATTGCTCAAAGGCGAAGAAAGTGAGGTGTGTAAGATGTTTTATTCAAATATTCATATCATTTTCCACAATATTTGATATCGATAAAATGAAATACCAATTTTATTTCAGTTGAGAAAAAAATTAGCAGAAAAAGCAAAAGATGGTACTTTGAAAGCAAATGGCGAACCCAAACCCGCTCCAAAGAAAAGAGGTCGATGGGATCAAACGGATGACGCTCCCACTCCTAAGAAAGTAACTGCTGCCGCTGCTACGCCTACGTCATGGGATAATGCTGATGTAAGAATTTATATATTCTCATACAGTTAATTTATATTCAAAAGTGAATACTTTTGATTAGGAACTTCATCATAATTTTTGGTTGAAATTTCCTACGTAAACATCTTGTATTTGCATTTTGTTTTCCTTTTTCATACAATGTGGTTGATCAGCTGCCGAAGGAGTTATCAAAATACAAGAAAAAAAAGATTGATGTAACGGATACATAATTGAAACACATTTCTTGATTATTAAATTAGATGACTCCAGCAACTATCAGATGGGACGAAACTCCTGGCCATGGGAAAGGAGGTGAAACTCCTGGAGCTACACCTGGGATGAGTACGAGGATGTGGGATGCAACGCCAGGTCCGGCAACACCCGGTGCTGTTACACCTGGTAGAGAAACTCCATCCCACGACAAAACGGTATCGAGTCGAAGAAATCGTTGGGATGAAACACCTAAAACGGAAAGAGGTTTGATATTTTTGTAATAATAATAAAAAATGATTGAAATATGAAGAAGAAAAGTGAAGTATTTACCGCGATGAACAATTGTTACAATGATAATGTATTGATATTTCATAGAAACACCGGGGCATAACAGTGGTTGGGCTGAAACTCCTAGAGCTGATCGAGTTGCCGGAGATTTGATTCAAGAAACACCTACTCCATCGGCAAGTAAACGACGTAGTCGATGGGATGAAACACCTTCGAATCAAACACCCGGATCAATGACTCCTCAAACTCCAGCAACACCTCTCACAACTCCTCATCAGACCACAGTGTTGACGCCCAGTGGGGTGACACCAACGGGACCAAAAGCAATGGGATTAACAACTCCTACGCCAGGACATTTGATGTCCATGACCCCTGAACAGCTTCAAGCTTATCGATGGGAACGAGAAATCGATGAACGCAATAAACCACTTTCAGATGACGAATTGGATGCTCTATTCCCCCCTGGTTACAAAGTTTTACAACCACCCGCAGGTGAGTTTTCTTAAAATTGAATTATCTTTTGCACAATATTCACAGAAATATTCATAATAATATTTTTAATGATAGGTTACATTCCTATTCGTACACCTGCGAGAAAACTTACGGCGACCCCAACACCCATTGCTGGTACCCCACAAGGATTTTTCATACAGACTGAAGATAAAAATGCGAAGTTCGTTGATAATCAACCTAAGGGTAATTTACCATTCATGAAACCTGAAGACGCTCAGTATTTTGATAAATTATTAGTTGATGTGGACGAAGAAACGCTCAGTCCTGAAGAACAAAAGGAAAGGAAAATCATGAAACTCTTATTGAAAATAAAAAATGGTACCCCGCCGATGCGAAAAGCTGCTCTCCGGCAAATTACGGATAAAGCTAGAGAATTCGGAGCTGGTCCTCTATTCAATCAAATTTTACCCCTCCTTATGTCTCCCACGTTAGAGGATCAAGAACGTCATCTTTTGGTTAAAGTTATCGATCGAATTCTTTACAAACTCGACGATTTAGTTAGACCGTACGTGCACAAGGTAATATATCACTTTATTCGATTTCGATTAAGTTTCTAGAATTTTAGTTCAAATGTTTATGTACGATATATTTTTTCCACAGATATTGGTAGTTATCGAACCTCTTCTGATCGACGAAGATTACTATGCTCGTGTCGAAGGTAGAGAAATTATTTCCAATTTGGCAAAAGCTGCTGGTTTAGCTACTATGATTTCCACAATGAGACCAGATATAGACAATATAGACGAATACGTTCGTAATACCACGGCAAGAGCATTTGCGGTAGTAGCCTCGGCTCTTGGAATTCCATCGCTCCTACCTTTCTTAAAAGCTGTATGTCGTAGTAAAAAATCATGGCAAGCGCGACATACCGGTATCAAGATCGTACAGCAAATCGCCATTCTTATGGGATGTGCTATATTACCTCATTTGAAGAGTTTAGTCGAAATCATTGAACACGGTAATTATTTGATTGTATCCTATAATATCTATTGCTAGCCGATATCTATCGTATGCTTACATTTCAATAAAAATTCATCTATCATGCAGGTTTGGTGGATGAACAGCAAAAAGTCCGTACTATAACCGCGTTAGCTATCGCCGCTCTAGCAGAAGCAGCAACACCCTATGGAATTGAAAGTTTCGATTCGGTTTTGAAACCACTCTGGAAAGGTATACGTACGCACAGAGGAAAAGGATTAGCTGCATTCCTGAAAGCTATCGGTTATCTCATTCCCCTTATGGATGCCGAGTATGCGAATTATTATACCCGAGAAGTGATGTTAATTTTAATTCGTGAATTCCAGTCTCCCGACGAAGAAATGAAAAAGATTGTCTTGAAGGTGAGTTGGAGATTTAAATGAAACGAACGATCCGAATAAAGCATTTTGATTTGACATTTGATTATTCGATTATTTCTAGGTTGTCAAACAATGTTGCGGAACGGATGGTGTGGAAGCGCAGTACATAAAGGATGAAATTCTTCCTCACTTCTTTAAACATTTCTGGAATCATCGTATGGCTTTGGATCGTAGAAACTACCGACAGGTGAGTCATTGGTAAAATGAGCAAAACGATGATTCGTTCATATAAATGGTGAGTGTTTTTATTGATGATTAAAAATGTTTTAGTTGGTTGATACTACAGTCGAAATAGCTAATAAAGTAGGAGCTTCGGAAATAATTAACAGAGTAGTAGATGATCTTAAAGACGAAAACGAACAGTATAGAAAAATGGTTATGGAAACTATTGAAAAAATCATGGGCAATTTAGGAGCAGCGGATGTAGATTCTCGTTTAGAGGAACAACTTATCGATGGTATTTTATACGCTTTCCAAGAACAAACAACAGAGGTTGGTACATAAATTGAATATAATTCGAAAATTTCGTTGTAATTATTATCATTCTAATCAACTCGGTTTACAGGATGTCGTAATGTTGAATGGTTTTGGTACAATTGTAAATACTTTGGGTAAAAGAGTGAAGGCTTATTTACCACAGATTTGTGGTACCATATTATGGAGATTGAATAATAAATCTGCCAAAGTGAGGCAGCAAGCAGCTGATTTAATTTCACGAATTGCCGTTGTAATGAAGACTTGTCAGGAGGTAAATGATTGAATTGACACTTTCGAATTTACTTATGAATTATGATAAATACATGTCTTTTGTTGAATTTCAGGAAAAATTAATGGGTCATTTGGGAGTTGTTCTCTACGAATATTTAGGTGAAGAATATCCTGAAGTATTGGGTAGCATTTTAGGAGCACTCAAAGCTATTGTGAATGTCATTGGAATGACTAAGATGACTCCACCGATTAAAGATCTGTTACCAAGATTGACACCTATTCTCAAGAACAGACATGAAAAGGTTCGGAACCTCTTTTTTTTTTTCCTAACATTCGCATGTTTCTCTGACTTCAATTTATTTTCTTTTCAATAATGCTTTGAAAATGTTTGTTATTTAGGTGCAAGAAAATTGTATCGATCTCGTGGGTAGAATTGCGGATAGAGGACCAGAATATGTATCCGCTCGAGAATGGATGAGGATATGTTTTGAACTTTTGGAATTATTGAAAGCTCACAAGAAAGCAATCAGAAGAGCTACCGTCAATACTTTCGGTTATATCGCTAAAGCTATTGGGTATGTTATGTGATAATTAATAAAATTCTCAAAACTCTTCTATATATATATATACATATATTAATCAAAGCATTCGGTGTTTGCAGACCTCACGATGTATTGGCAACCTTATTGAATAATTTAAAAGTACAAGAACGTCAAAATCGAGTGTGTACTACCGTAGCGATAGCCATTGTTGCCGAAACTTGCAGTCCGTTCACAGTTTTGCCCGCTTTGATGAATGAATACAGAGTACCTGAACTTAATGTTCAAAACGGAGTATTAAAATCTTTATCGTTTCTATTCGAATACATCGGAGAAATGGGAAAAGATTATATTTACGCAGTTAGTCCATTATTGGAAGATGCTCTTATGGATAGGTGAGTGAAGTTTTGGAATGGTATCATTTCAGGATATAAAATTTCGTTGTACTTATTCTTACAGGGATTTAGTACATCGACAAACCGCTTGCGCCGCGATCAAACACATGGCATTAGGTGTATATGGTTTTGGCTGCGAGGACGCATTAATACATCTTTTGAATCACGTTTGGCCCAATGTTTTTGAAACTTCTCCGCATTTAGTTCAAGCATTTATGGACGCGGTAGATGGTCTACGCGTGGCCCTTGGTCCTATAAAAATTCTCCAATACACTTTACAGGTATACTACCCGAGTATGATTTATGCATTTGGTTAAAAATTTCATTATAAATAATCGAATGATCAATCTTTTAATATTTCATTTGATCATTTTCAGGGACTGTTTCATCCAGCACGTAAAGTTCGTGATGTGTATTGGAAAATATACAATTCCCTTTATATCGGCGGACAAGACGCTTTGGTTGCTGGATATCCAAGAATCATGAACGATCCAAAGAATCAGTACATCAGATATGAATTAGATTATGTTTTGTAACATTTAAACACAATTCAATATTTGTATATTATTATTTTCGATAATTATCCCATCTCGCAAACAGAAAACACTCAGAATACATCGTTTGGCAACTTTATACCGTTAATTTAAAAACCACGGATATAAAGAAATTAAGTTTTACGAATATTTCTTTTGTAGATCTTTGATTATCGATGAATTCTGTAAGAATGATTTATTTAAAAGGTATGAATTTTAGAATTTTAATTATGCCCGTATGTAGTTATAATAAACATTCTTGTATCTGGAAAATTGAATTTTATATTTGTCTTCCTGTCCATGAGAATGTACTTTATTAAAACAATATATTTCAGTCATTAGGATCATCCAGGATTATCCAGAGCATTTTGGGTTCCTATCCGGAACTACGCGGGTTCGGTGAGAAGCTTGTTCTGGCTATTTTACGAGACAGAGAGAAGGTTCCATGACCTTTCCTTATTCCCTTCAACCCTTTGATTGGCTTTTGAGGGCGAATATATGCGCCTTCCGTACAGAAAAGGAACAACTTGCATGGAGGACTTCGCAAACATTCTTCAACAATTTGAAAAATCCATCAATATTAATGAAAAGCTGTATAAAACAATATTTTGAGAGAATTGAAATATTTTTGAAAAATTTTACACAAAAGATTTGGCTAATGTCATGGCTAGTATCTTGTCAACGGTATCTGTTCTCGAAAGAATTGTAATTTATACAAGAATTTCCCCTTTCACGCCGAGAATCAGTGCGCTAACTATTCTGTATCGTTTATCAAAATAATTACCATCTCTAAATTGGGATGTGTTCCCAAGTTCATACTTTCTCAAATTTGATTTCATTATCGAACCGAAATCGGGATCTCACGAAATTTCTGTGGAAATATTTTGTATGAAGCTCATCCATGGTTTGTGTGGAAGATATATGCTCTGCAAGAATTTTTGCAAAATTCTCCAAAATACCAATACAGGTACACTTTATTCAAGTATTTGCTAAATTGAATTTCATTCAATCATCGCCTATATCCATGAATGTTTCACGTAGTTGCTATTATTTCCCTTTTCTAGCATCAGTACGGTTTAGTGAAGTGGATGACAATCAAATGCGTGAGCATATAGAGGAACTGAGTCAAAGTGTTACCTGGCCTTTCGGTTCGTGATCCATGCTTTCACCCGGTAGCATCTCGTTTTGTTCTTTTACCGATCACCTACTTCGTGGAAACATGATGTAATGGAGAATGGAAAAAAAAGAAATAGTAAAAAGACACTCAACAATGGTACTCCGGTTATATTTCTCTCGAACACGATTGGTGTAATCATATTGTCCGTCCGTACCCACAAAGCACAGAACAAGTGGAAACATTTCAGAACAATTTTAAAATATCTGTGCAACATTTTATGACACTTGGTGCATCAAGACGACGTCTCTCCAATGCTTCATTTCTAATTGTTGACATGAAATTTAACAGAGAGTTGTGACAACATGTTATACGAGTTCAGCATATTTGGACGGTGTGATTATCCGAATTTGATACATATTCATCGAAGAGTCATGCAAATGTGCATTTAATGTGCAACATACGAATGAAATTGCAACGATTGCTGATTTCAATTCACAAGAGTTACAAGAGTCTGCGTTTGTATAAACAGTAGTGAATTCTAGCCATTGCTATATACATTTTATCTAGTCAGAGGGCTTCAAAAGTAGGTCAATAAAAATACAAAATCATTGAAATCACCGGTTGTATGAACCGGGTGACGTTGTGCTGATCTATACACTTTTACATGGATATTCTGATTTAGTCTTAGATTTCATCAAAGTCTGTATTTTCACCCACTAATTTTGCAATGTAAAATCAGTAGAATTGTACGATCTATCAATGTGCCTTGATTTTGCAACGGCAAGTAATAATATTCACTTATCCTGTTGGCATATTTTATTATTAGGTGTACAAATAAGTTTCCGCGGTTTTTTATAAAAAATTAGGAATTTATTGTAAAGGAAAAGTACATTACGTTTTATTCAAAGTATTTTCCATCATTTGCCACTACTTTTCCCCATCTTTCTGGCAACATTCGGATACCCCGTCGAAAAAACTCTTCATCTTTTGACGCTATCCACAAATCTAGCCAATTTTTGGTGTCTTCATATGATGTGAAGCGCTGCTCAGACAGACCATGTGCCATCGACCAGAACAGGTGATAATCAGAAGGGGCTAAGTCTGGTGAATACGGCGGGTGGGGTAAAACTTCCCAGTTGAGTGTTTCCAAGTATGTTTTTACCGGCGCCGCAACATGTGGACGAGCATTATCGTGTAAAAGAATAATTTTGTCGTGTCTGGAGTAGTAATGGGCGCGTTTTTCCTTAAGTGCCCGACTCAATCTCATCAATTGTGTTCGGTAGAGAGCTCCAGTAATGGTTTCGCTTGGTTTCAGCAATTCATAATACACGACACCAAGCTGATCCCACCAAATACACAGCATGAGTTTTTTCCATGAATATTCGGCTTAGCTGTCGATGTTGATGGTTCGCCGGGCTTAACCCATGACTTTCTCTTCTTTGGATTATCGTAGTGAATCCATTTTTCGTCACCAGTGACTATACGATGCAAAAAACTTTTTTTTATTCCTGGCAAGCAGCATTTCACTCATGCATAATCGGCGTTCAACGTCTCTCAGCTTTAGTTCATATGGAACCCAATTTCCTTGTTTTTGAATCATTCCTAACGATTTTAAACGATGTGAAATTGCTTGTTGAGTCACTTGTAGAGTAAGTGCAAGTTCTTTTTGCGTTTGGGACGAATCTTCCTCCAATAGTACTTCTAATTCCATGTCTTCGTCCACTTTCGGCCTTCCACTGCGTTCTTTGTCTTTAACGTCAAACTCACCGTTCTTAAACTTTTGAAACCATTCCTGACAACTTCTCTCACTTAAAGCAGCTTCACCATATGCTTCTAGAAGCAATCGATGCGCCTCAGCTGCAGATTTTTTCACATTAAAGAAGTAAATCAAAAGTTCCCGCAAATGATGCTTATTCGGAATAAAACTTGACATTTTTGCACGAAAAAAATTACGTGATGCTGATACGGAATCACTAGTACTTTAAAGTTATGGTGTTGCCAGATGACTAAACTTGGGATGTTACGTTTTACATTTGACAATTTCTCCATAACCTTCTGGTGGGGCCATCTTTTGACAAACCGCGGAAATTTATTTGTACACCTAATAGAAAATCTCTAGTGTATTTTCTTTGGATGGAGAAATTAGATTTGATTTGAAATTGAAAGGCACGTATCGGTACAAAAATATCAGATTGTCAAATCATTCGACATCTCCTTTTCCATTCATTATCACTTTCGTTTTCAAGGGCCAAGAAAAATAAATTTCAACAGATGTCTCATTCTTTCTTTTGTTTGACGAGCATCATTGTATCTTCCGAGAGAACATCTTCGACCAATCTTTCGTCCCGATTTTTGAAGGAGGCCGTTGAGTGACCTTTCGAAAGTGTTTTTGTATACACCATGTATATTTATTTCTTCTCCTGCTCTCTCTCTTTCGTTTTAATCACAAAAAAGCACGATGCAAGCATTAAAAATGCATTATAATAACAACGATATCAGTCACAATGGGTATTATATTTGATAATCATAATTGATAATAATGATTATCATAATGATGATGATCATAATAACAATAATGATAGTGATGATAGTAATAATAATGAAAAGTAAAATGGCATAAAGACAACAGAATAAGAAACGAGGATGTTGTGAAAGTTGCCTCCTGGCTACTCAGGCTTCATGTATCTTCCTCTCTACGTTTTTATGTATGTATATGTAATATCATATATATATATATATATAATCTAAAGAGAGAGAAGCATCGGAAACTATGGTAACTTACAACTTTGTTCTTTCTTTCTCTTTCCATTTCTCTTCATCTTTATTTCTTTTGTTCAACGCCAATAAATGTCGTACATTCTTTTTCACATGTATTCTCAAGCGTGTGTATCAATGAACAGGAGCTTTCGCGTCGTTTCCTCTAAATTATAATTACATCAAGCAACAGTGCGCTAATTGAACGGGGAAATGGCATTGACGATCATATATGATTGCTATTGCACCTTTGACCATTGACAATAATTTCATGGCTGACAGATTTATCGTTGACACATTGTCGTAGAATTGTATAAAAAATTTATTCCTTCCTTCTTTTTCTACACGAAATTCACAATTTAATGTTCATATTAGTGTAATACGAGTCATTACAAACAGAAAAGATACAAATCTCTTTTTCTTTCACTGATTCTTTTTTTTTTCATTACATTTTATTGGACGGAGAAGAAATAGAATTCGGTATATAATTTATTATTATATTTATTGTATCTTGAAATTTCTGTCATTTAAACATACCATACTAGTGATGTAAAGTGATTTTTTTCATCTCACTTTGTATTGTTTTCGAACTTACATGGAATCACATGTGACGGGGAATTCAATGACTTTTAATCTCTTTCGAGGGTGATTATGTGCATGAAAGTTGAATATGCCATCGAATGATGAATGAAACCGTACATACTTTTATGAAAGAACTCTTAATAGATTCGATTTTGTAAAACCATAAAGAATGTGATGATTGCTTCACTCTCCATTACGAGACACCAGTCAATGCTTCTGTTGTGTGCTGATTGATTTTTTTTCCATTGTATTTCACATTGTTTTTTGTTATTTCAGGTAGAGGGATCTAGTAATTTTAGGGTCTACGAGATCCCCTTGAAAACAGGGAACGACTATTTTCGAATAAATAAATCACATTGTGCCGAGGTATAACAGTAATTTCAACGCCTCGACAGCGCGTCTACCGATGTCTACGTTGCACCATTGTGAACTTCCGCGGATGGACACGGAGAACGTGAAACTGGGAGAAATCATTCTAGCTTCTGTTTTCTTGAGACATTCTGAGAAATCCTACGGAGGGAACATTTGGAATATTATGAGAATTTTATAAGTATACAGGATGGAATCATTTTCTAGAATATTGTGCTCATATTTTATTCCTTCAAAGTGATACTAGCGATGTGGTAGCAGCCAAATCGTTTATAACAAGCCACAGGCAAGTAGTTCATATTAATTCAAACTTTGTCATAAACGATTCGTCGCTAGTATTCCATCAAAGATATTTGAAACATTGTTTTATTTCTGCGATTAAAACAGTAGATGCAACCAATTGATTGAATCTCTTTAAAATCAAATAGAGCAACGATTCATTCATATCAATCAAAAATTAAAATGAAATCACTCATTTTTCCAAGCTTCCGCTTCATATCAAATACGATCATCTCATGCAATATCTTTACATCACTCTTTCATTCATCTTCCCAGCATACCTCTCTCAATTGGACCACAAGAAGAAGAAGAAGAAGAAGAAGAAGAAGAATCGCAGGTGCGATTAAAGAAGAGATATTTTTTACCTGCATGTATGCACATACATCATCGAGGTACAATAATTTTTCTCTCTCTTCTTCGTCAACTCAATGATAAATGTCTTACAAATAAGTAAGTAGTAGCTTTCGCTGGCAACTCTTTTCAACTCACCAACTGACAATCCCACACTTCGATCGCATGGTACATTGAAGTGAATTTGGCTTCACGTTCATCATATTTTTAGAAAAATACATCTATATCACATTCTCTCACTCACTATCATACTTTTATCCATCACAATATACACTGATTCTCATATTTTTCTACGATAATTTCAAATTAGATCTAATTTTATGAAGAAAATTCAAGGTAAACTTGTTTTTCCAATTCATGCTCTTATCTTTTCAAAGTTTTCAGTCCCTCGCTGGTAATAAAAATAGCATCGACAGGCTCGTTCACGTATTGGATTTAATGATAACAGTGGGAAATCGTATCTTTACGACAAATTAACAGGGTGTGTGTCGCAACAATATTTAGAAGAAAGATCGTTTACGTAAGACGACCAAGATGAGAAATTATTTTAAAGCAGTGCTACTGATAGTTTCTGCATCACACTTTAGTCGAAGATTCATTTCAATGACCTGCTTTTGGAAGTTTATGAAGACTTATGGAGACCCTGATTACAAAAATCCATGAAACCTGATAACATGGAATTTGATGGGATTTGGTTAGAATATTTTACAAGATTCAATCAGAATCACATTGAAAAAATACTTTCATCTGATTCAATCTCATTGACAAATGCTTGAACAGGATTTCGTCAGAACATTGTACAAGATTCAATCAGATTTGGCGAGAATCAATGGTTTTTTTTTAACCAGAGGGGCTCGGTTGAAAATCTGACAGTAATTGAGTAGTAATGCACGATATTTCATGATATAGATATTTTATATACAATTTATGTATATTTCTTAATGAATATTTCATAAAATTCTATACAAACTTGACAAAATTTCTATAAAAAATATTAAGAATCTATGCTGCCCAAATACGTCCGGAAATTAACTGAAACATAGTCACTCATTCAAAATTTTGGACAAAATCGAATTTGATGTCTATTATTTATCCAAAACGTGTCCGACGTTTTGAATATGTGATGTGAAAAGTGTATCTATGATTTGTCTATCGTGTCCTGACGTGTCTCGAATGTGTCCAAAACTGTCTCACGATGTCCAATCGCTGTCCAACCGATGTCTATCTGCTTCAGATCAATTGTCTCAATAGCACATCAGGGTATTTATTCATTCTAATGTACTTTTTAGTGCAAGTAATGAAATTGTATTTTTCCATAATTTAATTTGGAATTCCAGCTAATTTTGCTACGTTTTTTTTTTGTAAACTTGAATTTCCGGATCCTATTGACGTTACTTTTATATCAGTTTTAATAATGAGCGTTCCTTGACATAACAGTGTTGGTGGTCAGAGAATACTAAATAAATATGTTGCTGAAGTTGCAATCATTCATTGAAACAAATTAATAATCGAATAATGCAATACTTGGACCCAACTCCAGTTAAAAATTTAAAATCTTACAGCACATTCTTCAAACGATGTTTCCAATCTCAAGGAGTTAATTCGAGAAGATAAATAACGATGAATCTGAGATTTTGTAAGTTTGAATTTTCGTTTCGTTTTTATGAACGATTCAAACCCAGTTTGAACGAATGCATTCAATAATTCTCAATGAAACTGGCTAATACGAAATGGCGAACGCAAATACTATCAGATGATGACGATGATGATATTATATAGTTTTTATAATACAAAAAATACAAAGATTGTCAGGTGTTGGAAAATTTGGTTCAAATCTGAACAACTATCTCCGAAGATGTATTTCCTGTACACTTAATAACTCTTGAGATACTGGAACATTCATTCTACTGTATTCAAATCTGTGCTCATTAAATGTAAATCAATTCTTTTATCATTTCTTTTTAATTCACGGTCTATCATCTAAACAAGATTAATGAGAGATGAGTGACAAGTCTGTAGCGAGTTTTCTCCCCCAGAACACCTTTCATTTTTCGGTAGTACGTGAACTTTCTGTGATATGCGGGCACTGGTACAAGAGCTTCGCGTTTCTCATGTGATCCGCTTTGAATAAGAAACAGTCTGTACAGAGCTCTTGAAATCTTCAATTAAATTATTACATTAAGCGAATCCAACAGTTGTAATCCTATTTCGCTAAGATCAACCGCCGTTGACGGAAAAAAGAGTTATCATCATTTTTTCAGAAAACCTTATAAAAACTTATACAAAATACATGGTCAATGCATAGTTGATTGGAAAAATCAACGATTAGAAGCTCCAAATTGCCATAAAAAAACAATTCTAAATGCTTTGATGAATTTAAAATAAGATGAATAAGAATTTTTATAGGAATTGATAATCATAATCATGATTTTTGGTAAATAAAACACCGTGTGGCATCTGTTTGAATTCTCAGAATGATTGTTGATTAAACTTATCTCACACCGATCCATACACAGGAAATATTCCTTAACTTGTTTTCAAGCAATCGTTTGCTATAGCTTATTAGCATTCAATCGACCGAACACCAATTCGCTCGGTTCTAATCAACATCTTTCCTCGCTAATGAATATTTATTTGGGTTTATGAGGTATTAATTTAAAAACAAAAAAAAACTGATAAATATTCAATAGTCTCGAAAGTGTTGTGTACAACACTCGACTATGATTTTTAATGAAGCTTTTTTGATAAACCAAAATTTGAATATCTCGAAGCAGCAAACCCATGTTAATAGGAAATCATTTTGAGGAAAAAGAACAAGTTCGCGAAAAATGAATTTCAAATTTTGATCGCAAATTACATCGACGATGATAATCAATAACGTTGAATTTATCCACAATTTCAATCCGTATCGAGTGAAAAATTTGTATCCTAAACATCCAAAAGAGAATATGAAATTGAATCTACGATATAATGAAAAACATACACATTTGTACGGTATTCAATTTAGTTTCAACTATCCCAACAGTGTTCGCTCATCGATTTGTACATATTTACTCTCTCCGGTAGTCGTGTATCACACGTACTGTACCCAGGAAATGCCACCTTACACCTGGAAGAGTTGCACGTGCCACTTTGTTCGAGACCATCTACGTACCACGCCAAGGAAATCTTCCAAGTGAACGAAGATGAAGATGAACGAACGAAGAGAGGCGGATGTACAGATACACACGTACTTGAAACCTGAAATGAAAAGGAAGAATCTTCCTCGATGCTTCATTCTCTGCTCGAAGAGCAGTGAAAGTTTCTTTCTTGTTTCTTGAGAATAAGCATCCAACGTCAAGCAGAAAAATAAAGGATTAACATTTGTTTTCCTTGTTTCTCTTTTCTCTTCTTCCTTCTCCTGGAAGAGAATTATCGTCTTCGCGGTAGTTCACGTCGAACGAATTTATCCTGAAGATAATGAGAATCGAAAAAAAAAGAAGAGAAAAAAGGAACCATTTTGCAAAGGATTGCGTATAAAGGTGAGACGAGGTTATGATGTTTGACTGCTGCCTATTAAAATCACGTGACGAGACTATAAACGTCGTGTAATCCAAGCGTCGCTGTATAGTAGGAGGAGTACCAATGGTACGGTCTGTCATTAAGAAATAAAATTTGCTATCTAATTCTTTCACTTTTCACGAAAGCGACTCCTGGGGATTCCGGAGTTTTATTTCACAATCCTCTCCGATAGTTTCGTGTAGACTGAAAGAGAAATTTTACTCGAATCATTATTTTTGCCTTCGAAAGGGCGTAACATCCCTTGGAACAAATTTGATTCAATTCAATTTATGAGAAGAATGAACGAAATACCAAACAACTTTCAAAATATTTCGAAATTACGATATTCTCGAAGAACGAGGTTTTTGTAGGATCCATTGCGTAAGTTTGTGATGTTTCTTTCAGGATTTTTGAGATTAAACAATTATTGTTAATGAATCTCTTTTTTTGATTCAATAACCGTTTATGCGATCTGGGAAGATGGATGAATGGGTGGAAGGTTTGAAATTGAAAACAAGATGATTTTATGTAAAAATACATAAAAAAGCTTTATTTCGCCACCGTTTTCTTGCAAAAAATAAGTATAAAAAAACTTCTCTCTAACATCATCGTCGTCTTTGTTGTAGTCGTCGTCATTATCGACTCATTTATGAACATCATCATCATCGTCGTCTTCATCTTCATTATCGTCGTAGTGATAATCGCTTTCAAGTTCGATACGATATCTTTCGACATTTTTAATAAGTTTCGCGTATAATACAATCGTATATTATCGATACGATAAGGATCATCATCAACATCATTTATATTATTGTTGTTGTTTTTCGCTATGTTACAAGTGTGTATGTGTGTGTTTTGTTGTTGATGAACGTAGAAGAAGGGATTGGGAGAGGCCTTTTCGAGGGCCGCTAATTGACTAGTAAGGCCCGGAACCGCCGGGTGGTCCGTAATTCGAGCTGGGTGCGCTGGGTCCGCTACCCAAACTGATGCCACCGCTGCCGTGTCCGTCGGAGGACAATACAGCTCCGCTTCCTCCGTGACCACCATCGCCCAATACTCCAAGACCGCCGCCGATTCCACCGCCACTGAGTCCACCAGCGAGTCCACCGCCGAGTCCACCACCGAGTCCACCACCAAGTCCTCCACCAAGACCAGCGCCTCCACCGGAGACTTCTTTCTGTAATTTCAAGTATAGAATTGAACAAACATGAATTTTAACTGATCGATTGAAATTCTCATTCTAAACTCTATCTCATCATAATTTGTATGATTTTATTTTGAAGTCATATTTACCTGGGTTTTGTATTTGATGAAGTAAACTTCTGGTTTGCTTGGTTGGGTGGGTGCGACAGTTGGCAAGCTGATTTCTGGTGCTTCTTCTGGTTTCTTAACAAGGACGTAGATAAGGGTCTTTTGTTCATCTTGTTGAGGCAATGCTGGGATGACGGGAGCAGTTGGAGTTGGGGGAGTAGGAGCCTTGATGAAGATGATCTTGTAGTGTTTCTGGGGAGGTGGGGGAGGAGCAATGGGTCTGAGGGGTCTGTCTTCGGGGGCTTCTGGGGGTGGAACGTGGACGTAGATGTGCTTCTGAATGAGAGAAGAACCGCCACCGAAACCACCACCGAAACCACCGCCTGCGCTAGCACCGAATCCAGTAGAACCACCTAAGAAACCACCTCCGGAACCACCTGTGAAACCACCGCCGCTGCTGAAACCTCCGGCACTACCACCTGAGAATGCACTGCTGCCTCCACCGTGTGAGAAACCGCCACTCAAACCACCGCCGCTCAAACCTCCTGATAGACCACCTCCGTGACCACCTCCGAAACCACCACCTCCTCCGCTCAAACCTCCTCCGCTCAAACCTCCGAACGAGCCACCTCCTGGGGCTCCGTAACTACCACTTGGTTGGCTGTAAGAGTAGCCGGCTTCGGGCCGTGCCATCGCCACCGCGGCGAGCGCCACGATCTGCAAAATCAATTCACAAAAATTTTTTTAAATTTCAGTTTGATTTTCCGAATGAATGAGAGAAGTTCAAAATTTATCAAATTTGATGTATCAAAACACGATGAATTCACGTCATCTTCTGATGGAGAACATTGGATATCCTTGTGTCGATTCAACGATGAACAATATAAATCAGTTTTCAAACATTTCATCTCAAGATGTGATCATGATGAATGTTAATACTTTTGGAACTATTTTCAAAACTTGAAATTAGTTAGTGAATTTGAGAATTCTGCATAAACATATTCTTTATCATAGAATCCATTCTTTTCATGGATGTATTCTTTCGACTTTAATTAACAATATTCCACCAATCACAATATAAATCACGTATCTTTGATTCCAAGAAATCCCAAGACAACATTTTCTTCCAATTTGCATTGCACGAACTGATAATGACTTGCAATAGAATATCAAATCTTGGAAAATATTTGTTGTTTTTTCTTTCACGCATGAGTATTAATAACGAACAAGAATGAAAAGAATAAATCTTCCGTGTAGAACTTCTCACGATCTTTTTCTCGTGGCACGAATACACAAATGAATTTTCATACATCATGATCATCATCATCATCATCATCATCTTGGAGAACTGTTTCAATCGATTAAACGCGTCAACACATAAGTCACTGAACTAATTTTATCGATATCCTCGACATCACAATCGTCGATATCGGAACACCACGCGAACACTGTTTCGTTCATCTGTTTGTTTTTCTTTTCTTTTTACATGAGATGAGATATAAAAAATGACGAAGAGAAGATGAATCTGGAGAAAAAGTGAGGAAAGAAAGTTATGAGGAATACGGAGAGACTTTAACGAGCAGGTAATTTAATCGAATCGAATAGTCGGCTGACTGTCCATGCGTGTTTTCGGTCAAAAAAAAAATTTCACGCGAGTAGCCGAAATGATTGAGAAAGTGAAAGAAAGTGAAAGAGGAACGAAGGAGAATCCGGATATCGTGTAGAGAAGGCAGCGATGAGATTGGAACACGTGAATCTAATAATAATGAGACGGAAGTTGGAGAGAAGGTAAAGTTTGATTAAAAAAAAACACTCAAGTTCACATAGTAGCACGAAAGTAGTAATCCAGTTACGTGTTGATCTTCGAGACGAGTATCAGAGGTTGAGAGGTGAATAAAACCGAGAGTGAGAGAAGTGGGAAAAGTGATAGTAAAAGCGAAGAGGAGAAGAATGAAGAAAACAACAGCAAAAGTTAAGGAAGTGCCGAGAGGAGGATTCTACTCACCATGAATGCCCTCATGGTTGCTGCTGTTCCTGGATTTGAGGACTGATGCTTCGTAGTTGTCTTGAAGGCCCCTTTTATACGAACCCAACTCTTGATGCCCCACTCAGACCCCACGACCCATCACCTATGAGATGCGACGAAGAAGCTATTGCAAATCTCTTTCTCTCCCTCTCTCTTTCTCGAAAAACTTTTTCTCTCTCCTCGGGTTGTACTTTTTTTCCTTTTCCCTCTTACCAACGGACATGTGACACGTTCGATTAAACCCCGCTCGGGTCTTCAACAGTGTCAAATTCTAAGATCAATCTTGGTATTAGATCCTATCTTTATTCAGAAATATTTCGAAAGTTTCACGTAAGATCTGCGAGTGAATTATAGATTTATCGACCGGTTTGCATCCTTTTTCTGCACGTGTGTGTGCGGTTTTTATCTGTTATTCAATTTCTTTCCCTATTCCAACCCTTTCTCTTCTCATCTGCCTGATAATATGAGACTGGAATGCGTTTAAAGGATTCCTTTTTGTCAAACGATGTACATCATTTGTAAATATATTTTGCTTTCATATTCGACGTAGAGATACAATCGTTTGGCTTATGAAGAATTCTGTGCTACAATTGATCATTGGAAATGTTAACTAATCCAATTGCTGGACAAAAAAACTTCTAAATCCACTGAAAGAATTTTATTTGAAGAAATACCGTGAAATTTCAGTGATCGAGAGGCAAGTAGAAATTTTTTCAAATATTACTGTGTGTTCTGCAAAACTTGTGGAAAACATCATTCTCAACTGTTCAGAAATTCTGTACAAGCTGCACAGTAACTTTTTGAAGAAGTTTGACTTGTCCTTCGATCACTGAAATTTCACGGTAATTTTTATAACAAAATTCTTTCAGTGTAGACGCAAACGCATTCAGAGAAATTTTTGTACTTTTTTCTTTAGCAACAATACCAAAATCATATACTTTTTCAAAGATATTCTAATAAATTTGATGCTATCTTTCTTTTTACAGAGAATGTATCGAATTTTTATCAACATTTCATGAAAATCTATAAGATCTAAGAGATATATACGATTTTGCTGAAGAATCGACATCTCTACCAAAAATTCCATTCATGATAAATGGTGTAATTTTATTTACGGTATTTCATCATGTGAGTTCACGTGTGTTCTGTGTTTCATAAACTGTGTATATGTCTTATGAAAATTACATTATTGACCAGCTGGTCAAAACACCATTTGTTCACCTTTCAAATCATCGTTGGTGAAAGGTGATTCTAAATGTTCTTCGATTATCCCGATATCATTTTTCTTATTGTTAATCAGAAGAGGGTCTACGTTGAAATCGAAACTTGAGCATTTATCGTATGCATGTATATGAGAATGCCCGATTTCTACAGAATCGAACATCTCCAGCATGTAATGTATCTGATTATATATAGAGTTTCTATATAAATTATATAGAATTATTTTTTATCTTACCCAGATTTCATGAGTATTTGATATGCGGTACTTGGATATTTTTAATGTTCCATAAACGCGCGTAGAAGTGCCAAAGGATTTGTATATAATTTTCATGCAGGTTTTCTAAGATTCAAACCAATTTTTCTATGGAAACCATTTCAAAATAATATTGTGTCTTAATTTCAATGAAAGTGTGGGAGATTTGATACAAAAATATTACTTTTCCCTATTTTGCTCGATAAATCAGAAACAGGAAGGTTTGTAAAATGGATTTTCTCACAAAAAATACGAGAGATTACGAATGAATAATTGAATTTTACTATACGCTACATGAAATTTAACGTTCAGCGTTGAAAATTGCAATCTTACCTGCTATTTTTTCTACAATATTCGTAATCTTCCGTATTTTTTTGTAGAAATTAATTTTACAAACCTTCCTGTTTCTAATTCACTAAGAAGAATAACAAAAATTCGTATATTTTCGAGCGGCATTTTTCCCCGTGTATTAAAATTAATACAAATATTTTTCACAGTGCAGATGTTAGCCATATTTATGTAGAATGATAAGTAACAATCAATAAAAATCATCCAATTGTCGAAATTCAAAAATGCCGTATTATTCATATAGAAATAGGATTATCTGTGTTTTTCTTTTCAGGAATTGTGATTTTTGTCAATTCATTGCGTGGATTTTACAATCCGATGTCATTCTATATGGTGATTCTCCCCGAGTGATTGTTTAAAATTTTCAAGATTAACAGACGAGTACTTCCATCAAGGACTTGATATAAAAATCTCACTGGTAATTTTACATATCAATACTCCTAAAAAGTTGCAATAATTATTCTATAATTAATTCGAAATCAGCGATGCACTGGATAACTTTTGAAATTGAAATCCAAACTAAGCATTCGATGACAGTTACTCGAAAATTATTTCAAATTTAGCGAGAAAAGGATTCCATAGAAATTTAACATCACTTTTATTCATATATTGTATATATTTTATAGAAGAACTATGTAAAACAGGTATTCAAATATTATTTCATTTCAAAGGAAATTTTTATAAAACTTGCAAAAGCTTTTTTACACAGAGAAGAAAAATAATACAATCAAAATCCCAATATTTTCTAGTGAATTAGTACACTTCATGGAAATACTGTCATATTTCCACATAAAATTCAATAATAGTTCTTAAATTCAATATTAATCATAAAATTTTCAAATTTCTTTCTGAAATGTAACAATTATTTATCAAATTTCTCAAATATGTTGCGAATTTCTTCAACGTCGTCATCTTTTGAAAAGTGCTCTTCAAACGTGGAATGGAATATCACAACTGCAACAGTTTTTACAACATCCTGTAAGAAAGCCTCTCAAATCGTCAGGTAATTGTAACAACATTTGAAAAAATGCTACTCTTCTGCTACATCATTTTCCTCCGTGTAGTTTCCAAAATATTGAATCTAATGAATGTGTAGAACATTGAGTGAATCTTTCATTAGTTACCGAACGTTGTTCACATATTAATGACGTTGGTCCGATCGATTTCTTTTCAGAAAACACGTATCTAGTTTCTATATCCCATACAGCAACAAACTTTTCTTGATTTAAAAGATTTTTATTGAATGTCATACTAGGAGATTTCTTATATCATACTTTCCACTGTTTTAAAGATCTTTTCGTTTAAAATATCTCAAAAATATCTATAAAAGAGACATCTGAAGACAAAAAAGACAAAGAAAATTTTATATGCTTTTTATAAAATCCAATCCATACGTAGAGTATCTTCAAAACAAGTATTCCATCTCTCGAGATAATTCAGGTTTGAAAGAGTTAATAATCCAAATGAATTATTTCAATAATCTTCTTTCGCTGAGTGAATCATTCAAAAATGTGTACAGCGCCTCGCGGGTTCCAGTCGGATCAGCTCAAGTTCAGGATCGTTAGATCTATTTGAATAGAAGTAATTACCTTGCCCATTCGCACTGAAAAAAAAGGTCTATTCAAATATTCGACACCTAGGAAATTTAGTAACTTCAAATAAAAATTTATTTGTACTAGCTAAATTTTATTTGTCACAACTATATTTCTTATTCCCATTGAATAAACCATTTTATTCATGTTTCGGACAGCTAGCCTTTTATTTACCCCAACTAGAGTCTAGCTAGCGTAAATAAAAATCTAGCTGCGGCAACCAACATTTAGTTGTCCCAACTAGGTACCTTTCTCTCAGTGTGAGCAGAAAAATTACGTAAACATGAGGTCAATTTCAATATACGAAGCAGAATATTGTTCTATTTATGCGTGGAAATTGAAATTCGTATAAAATACGGAACATTTTGGTAGAACAACAATCCGTATGTGAGAATTTATTATGAATATAAATTTTTCAGTCACACGAAATCGGAGAATTCCAGTTCTTTTCAACACTGTCTGTAGCACTGAAGAGCGATATTTTACAATAACAATATCATTTTATTAAAAATTTCTCGAGTTTTTATTGAATTTTTCTAATATCGATCGAAATTTTATAAGAAATATCGATAATGTCAAATATTGCTCATCACTAGTAACCACCAACCATGTAACCGCTATTTATATTCGTATCTTGTTCTTCAACCGCAAGTTGAATTAGTGAAACAAAGAGACAAATAGGAAATAGCTTCACATGATTTATAAACCATTCTTCGAGATAGAATCAACTGTCAGTTTTCCATGCCACATACATGCACTCGCTTTTTAATGATCAAAAAGTTACAAAAAAGAAAGGTTCTCACAATATTCTAAACATACTCTCAGCATAATTGAAGTTCTCGAAATATTTTGAAAACTTTTCTGTCCTACCTGAAGATTTTATTGAATTATGAAACCATGAGTCTATAATGATTACATATAATTTAATGAAATGTCATTGCGAAAATAAATATTGCACAATGAAAATAATGTTTCATTTGCATTGAGCATTTTTACAGGATTCAGTGGAAGGAGAAAAGGATGTGTTGCTGTAGCAAATTTCTTTGCTAGCCCAACGAACAACCCAACATACAGTAAGCGCAAGAATCGTCGGTTTTTCTAGGACCGCGAGTTTCAAGGTGAAATGAATTCTGAAAAATACCCTATGATTATTGACAGAACCGATTCTTCTCTATAGAAAACTTATAGATTTTTATATAATCTTGATCGAAAATTGATACTACTTCACCTCCAAAACCAGCGTTATGTTTACCGGAAAATGGTATCCCCTCGCTAATAATCAACATAGAGGATTTGTTAGAATGCATTTCAACCTGAAATTCACGGTTCCAAAAAATAGGCGGAAAAATACTCTTTGCTGTTATAGTCAATCACGTTGATCCCTCGGCAATCCAGTAAGCTGTGGCATTAAATTTTTCACTAGGCCAGCAAAAAAATTTGCGAATCGAGGCATTATCAACAGAAGCAACAGCGTATTTCTTCACAAATAGTTATTTTATTATAAAAGATAGTGTCATTGGAAATAGTTATATTTGCGTCTTTGAAACGGTTTACTTGACATTTGTCTTGGAAATTAACACAAAAATGATCAAATTGACAGATTTTCAATATAAAGTTAACGCTTTTGTGTTAATTTCACGCAATCTTTGTATCAATATTCAACACAATTCAGACAGCACAATGGTTCTAAAAGAGCTCATAATGAATATAATGTATTCTTAAAGAATCGTCTCAGAACTTTTGTGCTATCTAGGAAATTTTTAATGGACCGTTTAGATGATAACAATTTCAGGTAAACAAAATATATAAAATTTCCTCTCTGAAAGATAGTGATTCAGAGTTTTTGCAATTTTCTGTAAATAAAGGGGTTCTCGGATGTTTTGATTTTTGAAGCAAAATATACAAAAATTCATACTCCGCTTGGTGGAAAAAATCTTCGTTATATATTTATATTTCACCTTTTTTATAGATACAATGTTGCATTTTGATGATGTATCAGTTGGACATCTGACAATATCTTCTAGATCATGAGACAATGGAACAAAAATATACTTTTCAGTTATTTAAAAGATCCCACACAGCACTCGTTGTCTGAAAGATATCTTCAGAAATGATTAAAAACAACCCGTGTGGAAATTTTTCCGGGCTCAGACCTGGGCCAGGTTTATAATCCCTACTTAAAATGTGGCCCTGGTTAGGACAACTGGGTTAGCTCCAACTTGGGTTGACACCCAACTTTTCAATCTTGGCGTCGTCGTGGTTCCCAAACTTGGCCCACATCAAGAATTCCACTGAGACCAATTCAGGGAGTGCATTTTAGCTCATATGAATTTTCAAATTTCATCCTGCGCTGGGGCCCAGGATATTTGGGTGATATTCCTCAGATAAAAGACAAATGAATTTGCTCCGGCAAAAAGAAGCAAATGTCATTGTCAATCGAATTCAAAATTAAAAAATCCAAATTCATTGATGCTACTTTGTTTGTAAAAGAAGTAGTAGTGAAGTTTTCAATTCACATAACAACCAAAACTCCAAATAATGTGGTTCTCCTTAGAAATGGCTATGTAATGGAAATCGAAAAGATGTATGGTTCTGAAGCAATGGCATCCGCAATATCTATTTACGGGAAAATCTTAATGTCGAAAGAGAGAATATATTCTTTTCCTGAAGCATCAAATATAGTCGAAGGATGGAAAATTGATCCAGGATCAGTTAAGAATGCAACTTTTCTTCTTAATTTTGTGGAAAGGAAATTAATCATGATGAAACTTAATATGTAAAATATTTGTTATGTAGCTTTTACATACATGAACGCTTATAGAGCACCTGGAAAAAGTTATTCATTATTATTGTCAACAATTAATATGCATTTGATTCATATGATTGATCATTGGATGAACGTTTCTCACAACAAGTATAAAACATATAATTTATGTTGCCCAGGGCCTATATGGACTGCGGGGGAGCTTCTGTAGATTAAAATATCCGGGGAGTACACTCGCAACCCTAACTGGGACCCACATGGGCCGTGGGTGGGACTCTTATATTGGATGCCTGAGTTCCACCCTTACGGGGCCCGGACATACTTAAGGATGCCCACGATTGATGTCCACACGGGAATGCGAGAAGTTTTATGCAACATGAATAGACATCTTTTAAAAGTCTTAAACGGCTCTTACTTCTAAAATATATCTTCAAGAACGTGTTCAGAAACCTTTCAGAAATTCCTGAAAGATGTCTTTTAGAAAATTCTAAAAGGTTTCTGAACACGTTCTTGAAGATATATTTTAGAAGTAAGAACAGTTTAAGACATCTAAAAGATTCATTCATGTTGAATAAGACTTTTTGTATTGTTCTTACTCATTTCTGAAGATATCTTTCAGACAACGAGTGCTGTGCGGGATGCTTAATTAAAGATATCTTTTGGGTATTTCAAAGCAATATTTCGAAGATATTTTCAAACGAAATCTTGAGTATATGAACTTTTAGATATCTTCGGAACGTGCATTTTTAACGGGGAATGACATCTACCTGAAAGATATCTTTCAAATCTATTTCTCATCTATCCTCCGTGTAAAGTTAGAGGACATATTTGTGATACCTCCTATCAATGTTAACAACTTCTTTTCCGCTGAATGTGTTTTAGATCTTCAAAAACCTTTGATGTTCATCAGGAAATGAATTAGATAAAAGATTCTAACTCAATTTTTACTCCATGCCTTGATATTTTCGCTCATTCTTTTCTCGTGAATTTTCTTCGCCCCAGTTCTATGAATTTCACATTTGTTGATAGGGAATAATGTCAATATACATGAGCGAATATCATATCAAGAACAATCCAGAGGACTCGATTCTCGGTATCGTAGTGTTCGATGGGAAGGGACAGACGCGAAGTAGAGAGAAGAGGGGCACGAAGCAACTTTGTTTAACAATAGCCGGGTATCAACTCGTGCGTGTGTGTTGTGTATGTATATGTGTATTCGCGATTAATTCAGGATTTTTACAGTAATCGTGGTTTAAATTACGACAATCGTACATGATTGAAGCAAAATATGTTTGGTCAATATAAATTTGGTATTTTCATATCGTTCGTTGAATATCAATAGGCCTCCGAAGACTTTTCTTGTTCTTTTTTCTATAGAAAAAGTATATAAGTTCTACAAATTTTGCTGGAAAATTCGATATAATTTCTATAAAAAAGGGTTCTCGAAAAAACTCATCCTTACATTTGAAATTTGAAAGAACCAGCGACGAAGAATATTCGACTTTATCGATATTTTATAAGATTCTATATGAAATTGACAAATTTTCTATAAAAAATATCGATACTGTCAAATATCGTGCGTTATCATGAAGGATTGTGTAATTGTAATCATGATTCAGTTGCGATTAAAAAACTGTTAAAAATGTAATCGAATTGGACGAAAAGTTGTGCAAAGCTAGTGTAGTAAAAGCATGGGTGAATACATAATGAGCTGAAGCTGGAGAATATAGCTATCATCATCGTGTATCAACACCAGGTAAGAATTTGAATGAAATTTCTATTATATCATTGGAATGAACCTTCCTGTGAGTCATTCGGAGAGAAAAAGTTTCAATGATTATGCAACAGCTAGAAAATTTAATTGGGAATGAGATCCCTTTTTTTTCTTATTCATATTTGAAAAAACTAAACTTGTAGGTACTTATCCCATACGACACAAAAGTCCCCGTAAAGAGCTCCCGTTATGACAGTAAACACGAATTCATTATGAATAGTTTGAATAATTTGAAATGAACTCTTGATGAATAACTCAATCTTCAGAAAGAATTTATATCACTAATTCATAAAGAACTATTCAGGCATTCAACATGTATACATTTTCAATTCATTTTTACTGTCATAACGGGGACCGTTCAAGAAGTCCTTTCAGAAGTTTTAATGAATTCAAAATGATCATTTGTGCTGTCTGGGATGTCAGCCAAAATTCAGCTATGTTGACTTAAATTATTGCACTTTTAGTGCTTTTCAGTACATTGTTTTTTATGCAACATTTGAATTCGCGTACTCGCAAAATCATAATATACATTCACTTTTGCTCTGACCGTACAAACGTTCTTCTCGTCCTTCATAACATCACTTGAAATCTCAATTAAACGCGGGGGAAAAATTTAGAAATGCAGCGGAATATTTCTCGTAATTGTTCATGATATTCTCGGTTGAAAATCCTCCTTGAGAAGTTGATTATTTTGATATTACGCCTGTTATCAAGTTTGCTATTATTAGAGATGAGCGGTATTCGCAGTATCGATACTTTTGTATAAAAAATGTATCAAATTTTGATCTATATTCTTCGATAGATTCAAGATGAAAGTATTGAATTTTGCGGGAAATAGAAAAACTTTCCTCAGAAAACATATGCCGTACGTTACTTATAATAGCATTTTCATACTGCCCAGACAGAAGAATCAGAAATGAATTCAGAAGAAAGAACTCTTTTAGAATACAAGCGTTCCAAAAGAGTTTCGAAAGAATTCGATTCGTCAGAAATTTGCGAGTTCCTTTGAAATTCTATGAGACTTCTCTGAGAAATTTAACGGAACTCGCAAATGTCTGACGAATCGAATTCTTCTTAAACTCTTCGAGAACATTTTGTATTCCGAAAGAGTTCTTCAAGAGTTCTTTTTTCATAATTCATTTCAGATTCTTGTGTGCTGTCTCGGTGAACCGTAGAAAGTATCTTGTTAATCGAGTTATTCTCGGTTGTGATTTTATAGAAAATTCAAGTAGAATTGTGCAACTGAGGTATCATTTTAATAAACAATATTTCAAATGGTTGTTTCTCAAGGGTTCCTTCTGATACAAATCTTCAAGAAGAAGTTCTTTTTCCCAAACATTTGTTTCATATAGAAAAAATTGAGATATCGTTTTGAAAATTTACAAAAATATTGTTTCCAGATTTAAACAAATTTTCTTTTTCGTTACACTAATTTAAACAACAAAAAAACACTGAAAAATTACGGTGGGAGTGATTTGGGACGACCGGATGATCTGAAAAAAAAAACAAGAAGGCAAATTATTTCTTTTCGAAGTGGCTATCGCATGAGCCTAGGATCTTTTCGATTGGTCAAAAATTCTCCGATTTTCCACCCTCAAAAATCGATTTTTTCGACAAATGACCGCCATTTTGTTATTTTTTGATGGAAAAAAATATCCTAATAGTTTATGCGATAGCCACTTCGACAACTTCAGATCATCCGGTCGCCACAAATCACTCCCACCGTCATTTTTTAGTGTTTTTTTGTTGTGTAAATTAGTGTAACGAAGAAGAAAATTTGTTTAAATCTGAAAACAATATTTTTGTAAATTTTCAAAACGATATCTCAATTTTTTCTATGAGAAAAAAATGTTTGAAAAACAAATTTTTCTCGAAAATCTTAACCAGAAAGACCCCTTAAATAATTCCCTTTGTCAAGTTTCGTATCAAAAAATGCTATTAGAAACTTCCATACCATACATAGATCTTTTTATTCCTTGGATTTCAATGAAATCAATCCGATTTGAGGTATATAAGTATATCTGGAATCATGGTATGTTGTAGAAATATCTAGAGTCTTCTTCGGTACTGATAAAAGAAATTTATTCACAATTCGATAATGATCGGAGCACTTATCAGATGGTTTCATGGGTTTGAAATATAACGAAGTTATCCAAATTCCCAACTACACATAGGGAATGTGTTTGACCTTTACAGTCCTACATAACGAATCAGATAAAAAACCCATTTCCTTCAATGTTTTTATCGAATTTATATCCTCAGTTTCTCAACTGGAATTGTGAAACTATTTATATAATATTTTTTTGATCAATTCTTCATGGTCCGCCTATTTATGATGAACCACATTTTTGATACTGTATCGTCCGTGGAAAAGTTTTTACATGTTTCGTGTATGCAAATTGGGCCTGTATGTCACACGCACAGACATGCAAGTATGGCTATAATTGGCTATGCAAAAAACTTTTTTCCCATGTAAATTCGTATTCGATTTTCAATATTCTTTTTTTTTTTTATTTTTTGCTTTTAGGGTGAAATCAAAGATCTCTTCGTAAAAACAAATGTTATTCGTAAATTATATAGAATTTCTTCACATTCTCAAAAATATGATTTTCAATAACATCATTGAAATATCGCTTTAAAATCCATGATTTCATTACAATTGTGAAAACTTGTTTCCAAATAGATTGTCTCAAAGCAAATATTCTTCCCTATGTTTCAATAGATATTTTTCAGTAACGCAAATTCGATCCCTGATTAAACGAAACCATTGATTCTCGCCAAATCTCATTGAATCTTGTACAATATTCTGACCGAATCCTATTTAAGCATTTGTCAATGGGATTTAATCAATTCGATGTATTTTTTGAATTTGATTCTGATTGAATCTTGTACAATGTTCCAACCAAATCTTATTGAATTCCATTTCAGCAAATTCTATGGATTTTTTGAAATCAGGAATCCTTGTATTCATAATTTTATTTTTTTGTATTCATAATTTTATTTCAACCACATCCAATTGAAAATCCCACAGTATTATGTATCTGAAGATATCTTTTAGAGGCTTTTTTTATGGGTATCAACAATATAAGAGATCTTTTGGTATTGCGTAAAACTTCCCAAAATTTTCTAAAAGGAGGAATGGGTAGACCGGGAATACTTTCTCCTGGAGTACTTTCAAGTAGGAATATTTTTCGTTAAATTGATACACTGAGAAAGAATCGACATGGTCGCAGAAACCAACCTTACATGGTTAAGGACTTGCGGTTGCAGTCACTTGAATCCTATTTTTGATAACCAGAAAAAACAGTGCAAAATCACATAAATGTAGTTGTGGGAACTAGATGAAATGGTCGAAGCCAAAATCACCCAGGGTGCTTGGTTACGCACGGAAAAAAATGATGTGGTTGATATTTGGATAGCTAAAAATTAGCTGTGCTAACAAAAGTTATCGCTACAGGAGCTAAAATCTACCTTCCGCAGAATTTTTTTCGCTATCCAAAAATCAAATACACGAAATAACTACCACAGATAATTCCTAGCTACCATACCGAATTATTTTTTCCCGTGTGAGAACCAGATTTTTCTCTGAATCTATAAAGATTATTAACACGAGATAAAAAATACTCCGGAAGTACAAAAGTGCCCCTAGGCTGCGCATCTCTTAAAACATATTTTGCACACAAAATACTGTGTGGGAAGATTCAATGAAGTTTGACGGAAACCAGAAGCTCTTATCGTGCATCAAGAATGACCCCACTTTACCCTCGCATGATAAGTATTATCAACGTAAAAATCATTTTGGTCATTTTTTGAGGCGATTCACCACAAGCCAAGTTACCAGATCTCTCCCCCCAGTTTTCTCAGTACTCAATGAATAGAATTAATTTTAATGAGCAGGTGCATCTTCTTAGGCTATTGAAAAAAATGCAGCTACTCATTATTTTTCATTTTATGTGTTGGTTTCTGAGAAAACTGGGGGGGGGGGAGATTTGGAATCTAGTAACTTTTGCAGGGAGTAATGAATCCCCTTAAGTCCTTCCTATGCCTTCCAACAGTTGAGAAAATCTCTAGAATAATTTCTACTAGGTCAAAGACAATTATATTGCCCAAAATTTTAATCATATATACTTGTCACCTCTCAAATATTTCTATCATGTACCAGAAGTCATTGATATTTGATCAGTATTTATTGCATTATGTTGAATAATCTTCAGCACATAGGAATATAAGGAGTGGGATAAAATTAAACATTAATCTACTATTCGTGAGGTTTCCTTAACTGTGATTTTTTAGTTGTATTATCTTCTTGGAGCAATTCGACGTCTTAATATTAGATCCAGAGATCGCATTTAATTATTTCTGTTCAATGAATGTCTACTGAGACAGCATGTCAATTAGCCAACGTTTGATTAGTCAGCGATTGAATGCGTTAAATCAAATTGCATCAATCACGGTTCATCGTGGATGTCATGCGTAGGTGGTATTTCCTCACTCACAATCGCGAAAGATAATTGATATGTTACTATTCGTGCTCTTTTCCTTCTTCGAGTAACCAATGAAAAGATCTTCTGCAATTCTTCTATGTTCTTCACACACGCGCATTATTATTGATCGCTGAACTATCGAATAGGTTCTGTCGATGGGAAAGAAAGGCTGCTCAAATAGCATTTAGCATCGATTATTTGTTCATTAGCACCTCGTTGCGTGGATCTATGAGGCAGAAAGATTTGTTCCGATATGAATAATTCATTTCTTTTCTTTAGTTCTTACGAGGGGTCTACAAAAATTGAAATTGACAAGATTTTTCTTGCCGATATCAATATTATATTTATTTTGATTAATATTAAAATTTCAAGAATATCACTCTCGTAAATCGAGCAGTTAGAATTTGTGATAGCTCACACTAATTACAGGTTGGTTGAAAAGTTTCTGCGCTCGAAATGAAAGAATACTGTTTTTGTTACGAAATATATTTTTTTATTCAATATAATCTCCTAGAAGCTCAATACACTTGTTCCAATGATCTTCCAATAATTTTATCCCATCCTTATAATGGTTTTCCGGAAGCTCTGCAAAATAACCGTCTACGGCTGCTATGGCCTCTTCATTCGACGAAAAATGCTTTCCACGAAGGAATTGTTTGAGATTTCTGAAGAGATAGTAGTCGCTAGGAGCCAAATCTGGCGAATACGGTGGATGTTCAAGCAATTCGTACTTGAGTTCTTTGAATTTAGCCATCGTCAAAACACTTTTGTGAGCAGGTGCATTATCTTGATGAAAAATGATTTTTTTCTTCTTTAAACCAGGTCTTTTCTCACGAATTTTTTCATCCAGCTGATCCAAAAGGCTGCAGTAATATTCGGAGTTGATTGTTTTACCTTTCCGAAGATAATCAATGAACAAAATTCCTTTTGCATCCCAAAAAACTGATGCCATAACCTTCTTTGCCGATCGTTGTGACTTCACCTGCTTTGGAGCTGAACAACCAGCTTCAGTCAACTGTAAACGTTCTTGTTTCAATTTAGGATCATGGTGGTAGATCCAAGTCTCATCCATAGTTATGAAACGACGCAAGAAGTCGGTTTTATTCTGCTTAAAACGCTCCAAATCACGCTGAGAAATTTGTTTTCGATCCAGTTTTTGTTGAATTGTTAACGTGTGCGGCACTACCTTTCCAAACAGTTTTTTCATACCCAATTCTTCATGTAAAATATGGAGTACTCGTTCGTCTGAGATGTCTATGGCATTAGCAATTTCACGCTTAGTCAAACTTGGATCTTCACTAACCATATTATGTACATGCTCAATGATTTCTGCTGTGGTTGCAGTTTTTGGTCGTCCTTCGCGTGGATCGTCTTCAAGGCTAGTACGACCACGTTTAAATTCACCAGCCCAAAATTCAACGGTGCGTTTTGAAGGTGAGGACTCCTTATACACTTCTAACAATTGTTCATAAATTTCCTTTGCTTTTAAACCCTTCAAAACAAAGAATCTAATGACTGCACGATATTCAATTTTTTCCATATTAAGAAAAATCAATGACACGTCAACTTCAAATGGCTTGTAAACAAAGAATGAATTGACAGAATGACTTGTAACTTTGCATGTGTTCTCAGGACAGATATACCAACTTGAGAAAAAACAAGTTTTGAGCTAGCAGTGCTATCTCTTGGTGAGCGCAGGAACTTTTCAACCAACCTGTATACTTGTCTCCGTCATTGGATTGAAATTGTAGGATCTGCACGGAAAAAGTGAATTAGCTGTGAAGAAGACAGTGGATTTTTGATTGCTACAGTTGAATATTTGCTGCGGGTGGCAACAGTTTGAGTTTCGTCGGCAAAAATTTGCCATATGTTGCTATGATGATGGCTGTTCTCTTGGGAGTGTTAAGATATTCAGTTAGACCCTGCTAAAAATACCAGGCGGAACCTAAAGAAAAAAAATTGTCGCAGGTTCTGAACGGTTTCATTCGGAATCACCAAATTGAAACATCATGTCAAAAACTTATGGGAATTTTTTTTCAAAGTTCTGTTGGGAATCCGCACACCGTGATATCTGCGAGGTTTCAGAAGAATCTTCCAATTTGGTAATTCCAGATAAAACCAGGTAGAAAGTTTGGCGGTTTTTATATAGCAGAAAGTGATAACTATTCTTTGCTCGGTTTTGCCTGGTATTTTCAGCTAGAAATTGTGATAAAGAAAACTCAAAATGATAACATACATATCCTCATCAAAAATATAAAACAAAGTCTAGAAATCAGTCTCCTTAATTTTATAATGCTAAATTATATCGACAAATACTGCCCAATTATAGTGAACGAGAGAGAAAAGCTTCATGTTTGAAAAATTGAACCCTGCGGCAATCATAACATTCGATCTGATGTGTAATTAATTACGTTAATTATCAATTGGAAAGGCAAGTAAGGAGAGTGATTGATGAATATTTGAATTGCTAGAGTAAAATTCTTTCATCTAATAGTAATACGCGTTGGAGAAAAGCGTTGTTTCTTCGAATCAATTTCATACTGTGTTTTCCAACCGATAATAAATTAGATATGAAGTTTAAAACATTCTCATGATCGTTATCAAACGAATAGACGTAACAAGTTATACAATAGGAAATCAAGTACGAAAGTACTTGTGAGTAAAAGCAAAATATATGTCCAGCGGCTTTTTTTCGGTTGTAAATATCCTCCGAGTTAACAGTTCATACAATCCTTCGGTTTATTGTAAGCTGCATTTCATTGCCAATATAAAAGATGATCCGAATTGGCGAGAGTTACGTGATGATTCTTCGTGAGAATTCAAAACAGTTCATGAATTTATAAACTCTCGAGGTATGCCAGAAGATCGTGTTTCATGGAGAATTTTTAATTCAAGAAAACCATGCGATTAAGTAGATTTAGATGAATCTGATTTTATGATCTCACGCTTGGAACTTTTTCTTTCAATACTGTTTTGATTGAAGTGATTAATTAAAATTCACTTCGATCGTTTATTCTTTTCGTTATACATGCCGCGTCATTGATACATCTGTCCATAAAATTTCTCCCTCGCGTCTGTCATTTCTTTCCCTTTTCATGCAACTCGTATAACAGGATATCGAAATTCATCAACTCCAAGCTGTATAAAATCATTCGGACTATTCGAAAAAAATCATTTTGGATGGGAATAGCAGGGAGACAAGACATACGTGCTTCGTGGGAATAGTGTCTGCATCTTTAATTGTATTATTGTTACATACAGGTTGTTTCTGGGGTCTGCCCTGGTTAAAAGAACCCATTGATTCTGACCAATTCTCATGAAATTACAATTAAACGTGGACAATGTTCTGGCCAAATCTCACCGGTGATTTTTCAATGAGATTTGATCAGAACTTTCATGTGAATCTCGTTGAATCTGGCCAAATCTCACTGAATTACGATTAAACTTGGACCATGTTCTGACCAAATCTCATTGAATTTCATTTGTCAGATGCAATGGATTCTTTTAATCAGGGTGGAAACAATCGATTATTTGAGGAACATTATTGTACATCAGACGTAAAAGTTTCAGATAGATTTTGTAGGATTCAATAACTTCAATAAGTAATCTATAATTAACTTGATTGAAAAATTGCCTTGCTTTTGAATCATGCCCATGGATTGTCATCGTACGGAAACTGCTTGTTGCGTAACTCCCAATGATTCCGCAAGTTCCTGTTGCGTTTGACTCGGATCTTCGTCGATTAAAGCCTCCAATTCCTCGTTTTCGAATTTTTCTGGTTGTCCTGAGCGAGGCTTGTCGTCGACACTGAAATCGCCATTCTTAAAACGTCAAAACCATCCCCTACATGATTTATCAGTCGGAGCATTGTCACCATAAACTTCCACAAGCATTCGATGGGCTTCAGCTGCACTTTTTTTCCAATTACAACAGAAAACTAGCACCTCCCGCAAATGCTGCTTAGTTAAAACGAAATTTGACATACTTCACTGAGTAAAAATCGGGATTCCAGAAGGAACTCGGAGTAATATCAACTGAATATTATTCACAGGTGTCTAACCTCTCTCCTCTCTGAAACAATTGAAATCGGTTGTGACTATGAAACATCCATGAAAGCGAGAGTCATCTTTTCAAACCGGACCGAACTAATTTGTACTCTCAATATATAAGTATTTTCTGGTGATATTACACTGAGGGAAAAAGGTCATTATGACTTATATATTATATAATATTGCATCCAATGGTATCTATAAAATATTTCTTTAGATCAATGAAATTTTACGTTCAATGGATGAAATGGTTTCCCACTTGATGAAACACTTCCTGGAGTCAAGAACCATTTCATTTATTGGAATAATATTTAATTGATTCGAAGAAATATTTCGAAGATACCATTGAATGAAATATTTTCTTGCCTCAAGGACTTTTTTTCCTCAGTGTATGATAAAAAAAACTAGAGCCGTTTTCAGGTACCGGTGGAAGGGGCGATCATCAGGGACCTCTGCTTTAATATATAATTTCTATATCAACAATATTGAATTACACATGAATTATGTATAATTTTGAAACTTTTGTAAACCTAGGGGGATCATATGGCAAATATGCCGAGGGTCTTAAGGAATCTTAAAAGGGCCCTGAGAAGAACGATAAATTTTTGTACATGAAATTCAATAGAATGGGAATATTGGGTTCGTATCGTGCGTTCCTGATAGAATCCGTTATAAACAGCGTTTCCATTATGACTTCATTGTAAAAAACGACAGACAATGTGTTTCATGAAAATATGTGAATCTTTCATCGTGATATAAAGATAGGCTTCCGCACTCGTATTCACGATAAATCATGCCGTCTTCGTATTGTACATTTCCTACATAAAAGTGTAGAAACCTTACCAAGCAAAACATTGTTCCTCTCGTATTTAAATGATAAAAACAAACATATTCACAGATTTCTAATAAAATTTTGTGCCTTATCGTCTATTTACGATAAAATACGATTTGCCCCGTAGAAAGCAATAAAGAACGATTCAGATTCTATCATTCCATCATTGTAAAAAACGACAGCCATGAAATTTTTATCGTACAGACCTACAATCTCCGAGAAAACAGACCCCGATACAGTCAGGTTTCTAAATAGTGCCATGGCACTCTTTCTCGCTCAAATGTCTGCCCTTGATAAAGCGAGGAAGATACCATTCGGCACTATTCACAAAACAGACTGTACGTTTTAACAATCAATTCAATATGAATTTTCTCTCAATCTCGTATATATATGGCGAAACTCATGACCAGATTGAGTCACTTGCCTTTTAGACAAGTCAATTATTAATCGTCATTTTTTCATCTGACACAGCAGAGAGAATTATTCAACAACTGTCTTTTTTTCCTCCATGCCATACAAGGAGTATGATTATAAATACATCCACACATATTTGTTTTCATTCATGTTTCATAGTGAGTTGGCAGTTTATGAATCAAAGTAACAAGATGAGATTGGGTAATCTCACCCTCAGAGCGAATAGTTGTCACAATACCTACGAAATTCTAAATCCACGATCAAAATTTTGAGATATTCTTTTATTCATCGTTGAACCCATAAGAATCTTGATTTCTTTTTTTTTCTCTCACTTGAATCGCTGCAACTATATTTGTCATTTTTCCAAATGAAAATACATTTTAATCATCGTGACGCATTTATATCGATATTCTTTTGTTGCTACGCGGAACGAGTGCCTCCACCGACGCCGGAATTCATTTCTCCCAATAAAATTTCTAATTCATGTCACCGGGCATCAAAATATTTTGAAATTCGAAATTATGTTCAATGTCTTGATAAGTATACAAAATCTCTCTCCACCTGAATGATCAAGCCGATCAACAATCTTCCTGTTTTCCTTTTCATTCGATAAATTATGCGAATGAATGAGGAACGAGAAGGACTCGATAACGAAGCCGGAGAACACACGCCTCCCGTTGAATTTCGTTTTCACTTTAGTGACTTTCGGCAATGTTCAATTCGTGCGTGAGTCACACAAGGCAGAATTTATCGTTGACAATTCACCTCACCCGAAAAGTGGATCACATAAAACAATTTTTATCTCTCTTATGGTTCAAATCAAATATCGTGAATCGGATTTCATTTTCCAAGCACTCTTCCGGGACCCGGAATTTCAACTCGATAAGATTTCGCGGTGAGTTGAAAACAGGTGTCTCGTATGAATATACATTTATGTTCGCGTTTTATGATGGAAGGTGAACGAGATTGATGAGACAATTCGAACATTTATCAACGAAAATTACAGGAGACCGTGCTAATTGGATGATAATTATAATGATTACGTGTATTTAAAAGATTCTGGTGAGAATGGAATGATTCTGTGTCTATCTTCACATCTCCCTTGAATGAAAAATTGAGATGTTCTTTGCGTAAAGAATTTTGGTAGTATATCATCAAATTGTCGAGGTATATATGGAAGGATTTCAGTTTGATGGGGTATCAAAGTTTCGATGTCGGTTGGGGTTGGATAAGAAATTAATCTACATAGAGTTTGTATACTTTCTGATTCTTGCGTTAAACGTCTATTGTCATGCTAGACAGAATATATATTTGTCCTCTTTCCAAAGGACATTCATAAGCATTTTTTAAATATTCAATTGAATTCAAGAATTGATTATAACACTGATACAATACTATTCGCAGTATGAATTTATATAGGGTAAGTTCTAAGGAATTTTCTCTGTAGAGAGGATAAATAAACTATTCGTTCGATGAAGAGACATTTCGTTTCCAGTGCATGCCCTGCTTAAAGAATCTCATTGATTCCGATCAAAATCATGAAATTCGAACGGTCATTTTGAATCTTAAGAAATAGTTGTAGTAATATTATTGTTATTAACGTAACACACAGGTAACCTGATCTGTGCCTATCTTGATTCTATGATACAGATTTACGCTTAGTTGCACCAGTATCAAAGCTATGCTGAGAATTCATTTTCATGCATCTGTTTTATTCTCACCGCAAAATTCTCTCACATATCCTTTTACTTGACCTTTGTTAAATATTTACTTCCCGTTTTCATTGAACTCACTTTCCCAAATTGCGTTACTCTCTTCCTCATTATCATTCGATTTTTTCTTTTTAAATTCTCAGCTAACCGGCAATAATATTCTCCTGCTCTCTCCGAAGTGAGCAACAGATATCAAATCGATGCACAAAGTTTCATACATTGAAATTAGAACAGAATTTCAGTACTTCAAGTGTGTACTTTTCGTCCATATCGATGGGATTTTCCTATCTTGTATACACAGTAAAAAATTTTTCGTCAAATTCAACACACAAGCGAATGTTAACCATTTTTCTTCACACTCAACGTGTGTTGATTCCAGAGTGACACTTATAAAGTGTTAATTTGAACTCGAATAACATTTTAATGTGTTGAAAATGAATCGATCGAACAGCATTTGATCAGTGTGTTAAATGAACACACAAAAGTGTTAAATATTCAACACTTGAATTTTGACACGTACTTCTTTTTTACACAATGACGGAATTTTATTTATTCTCTTGCGGATAAACATTTAGTACGCATAATTCACCGCACTTGAGGATCAACACTTTATATGTGCAAGAGTAGAGTTGTTTCAACATTCAACATTCTTCGACATCCTCGATAAATAAAATCATCTCAAGCAATGAGAATTGAGTTGTTAGATATTAGCCTAGTGAAAAGATTTCATGCGATTGTTTGGAATTCTTATATACACGCGAGAACCGTGCGATAGTACAGAATTTTATATAATCATTTCCACATATTAGTACCCGTACGAAATTTCCATGCGAGTGTGCAAAATCTTTTTGAACCGGAGTGGTAGTGCTGGAAGATATGAGATTACTTATCGTATCCCATCATTTGTTTCCTGTTTCTTCATTTTATCCTTTCTATCTAATACCTCCAAACGTGGGAGATGTGATTATATATGATTATTTTTATATTGGTATTACGTTCGTTTCATTTTAATCTAATTTTGTAGGTAAAGTGAGGAATTATCATTGAAATTGACTGTGTTTGTTCAAATTCGAATGACAATTTTTTGATAACTTTATGAAAAAATTGGAATGAATTTCACTTCGGATGCTTTAAAAAATTCATGAGAACAGGAATGGAACAAATTATCCTTCCAAATAAATTTTGTTATTCACACTATGTTTTTACGTGAAAATTCCCTTAATTAACCCCCCCCCCCCCCCTCATGTGGAAATCGACGAACGGTCCAGTACCGTTGCTATAGCTGCCAGTGCTGTCGAATTTGTAATGTCATTACTCCCATACAGCACAACCACCGATCCTCCACCTAGGACTTCGGTGGACTGGAGGTGGAGAATTGGTGGACAGATGGGAGCCGTGGAAATAAGGGAGAAATAAGGGAGAGTCTCCGTTGAGGCAACGGAGAGGCGACGGAGAAATGTCCGCCCCCTGTATTTCCAGTAAAACTTAAATCCGTGAATTCATACATTCAGATTTGGTTACGTAAATGCACCAATAAGAATTATATTGAAAATACAGGGGGCGGACATTTCTCCGTCGCCTCTCCGTTGCCTCAACGGAGACTCTCCCTTATTTCTCCCTTATTTCCACGGCTCCCATTTCTCCACCAATTCTCCACCTCCAGTCCACCAAAGTCCTAGGTGGAGGATCGGTGGTTGTGCTGTACGGGCTGGCTCAGGTCGGTGGACAGTACTGAACCAATACTGGGATGATACCAATGTCTTATATAAGGTCTATTATTGGCGTTCAATTTTGCCCGTACTGGCATTTGGACGTCACAGTACTGGCATTCAAACGTAGACAGTGCTGTCATTTTAACCCATTAAGTCCGGGAAATGCAGGATTTCAACTGTGATTTTAAACGTTGCAAATTATATATAAATCATTAAAAACTCATGGCAAAAACACTATTTTCGAGGTTGCTCTTACGGTTGCTGAGGTCAAAATTACCTTCAGGTGGCGCTTGAATACCGATATGGTCGATTTAAAATAAAAAGTCGACAAAAAATTGGAGGATATTTGACTTTGTGATTTTTTCACGGGTTAAAAATGCATTCAAAATTATTCAAAACATCAACCAAGGGTGCACAAAATATCTCAACTTTACGATAGAATTTTTTCCCAGACTTGAAGGAGACCTAACCTCTCGCAATTTACCATATATTCACCAAAATAACTCGCAATTCTGAGAATCTAGAGAAAATTGACAGAACATATAATTTTATTCGTTCAGTATTCTTCAAGAGAAGTACCCGGAGGTTTTTGAGGTCGCTGACTACGAATCAAACATCAGATTTTCAAAATTCAAAATGACGGATCCAAGATGGCGGACGAAAAGTCAGAAAGAGCCTCGAAAATGGATGAAAATCGGTATGCTTAGGTTTTTGAGGTTCCTGATCACGAGTCCATTATCAGATTTTCAAAATTCAAGATGGCAGACCTAAGATGATGGATGAAAAGTCGAAAAAAGGCCTCGGAGATGGATTGAAACCGATTTACCGAGGTTTTTGAGGTCGCTGATTACGAATTCAGCATTAGATTTCCAGAATTCAAGATGGCAGACCCAAGATGGTGGACGAAAATTCGAGAAAACTCTCGAAGATGGATGAAAATCGGTATAATGAGGTTCTTGAGGTCACTGACAACGAATCTGTAACGAATGTGTAATTAGACTGGTGACACGTGATGAAAATATTAGAAGTGAATATCAGTTATTATTAGGGTAATTGAATTTGACATTATCATCAAGTGAATCGGAGAAAATAAAGACGAAGTTTATCGCATGAAGAACTGAGTTATTGGGGAACATCCCAGCTAACCAAAGCTGATAAATGACTGGTCAATTATTACCCAATGAGATTGGGTGGGATTGATCAATTCTTGTCCATTTTTGTGCCCGCATTGGCGACCAATAATTGATCAATTTCAGTGGACCACTGGATTTCCCAATTGCAGGGCAATCTTCGGTCAATTGCATGAGCATGGATGCTGCCATCAGCTGTGAAATAATGCGACCCATAATTTGGCAATTGTGGGACAATTATTTTGGTTTGAGAATGATCGAAAATTGACCAATAACTCGTTATTCATTGATATGTACTATAAAACTTTGAATCACTTGAAAATACTAATATAATAACTTCAGTGTGGAAAAATTTTGTTCAAATTTGTTGAACATTTGTTTTCAATTTTTTCATTTCAAAACTGTGACGACGGCACTGTGAAACTGAATCCGTTCATTCAACATTATAATATATAATTATCCACAATTTGCGTATTGCCAATTGAAATAGAAATTATAACCCCAAACCACACTTTTTGATTGGAATGGAGTTCAATCGGTTCACTCGGTTATGATAATAATAGGAATTTGCATCCATGCTCCGAAATTGAGATGCAAACCGAAATTGAAGTTATGAATAACCTCAATTCATCGCGACAATTTTACCGCGCCACGAATAATATAAAATTCGACAAGTTGCGATCACTGATACGACGGAGATGAATGAATCGATGAATCACAACAATTTTTTGTAATAAACAATACATAATAAATAATTCCATCCTATTGACATGACATGACCAATGCAAAATTCTATATTACCGATAGAAAATAAGTGATGTTTTACATTTCCAGATTTTCGATTATCGACGTATGTTGAATGATCAATTTTTTGTCAATTCTATGGACCACGAGATTGATCAATAATTGTCCTGTTCTATGTCCGCATCAGCGACCAACAATTGGTCCTTCAAAAATGATCAATTTTTGATCAATCATTATCCGATGAATGGACATGCGCATAAAGATCCTACATAATTCCCAAATAATTGATCAATTATTAGCAAATGTCATTGGAATCAATCAAATTGACTAATGATTGGAACCAATCCATGGTTGGCTGGGGTACAAGAATATAAACTTGCTACGTAGTTTGACTTGCGAAACGTGCACATGGAATAATCAACGGACGGAAACAACCAATTTTCTTACGGAAACTTCACGTATAAACATTATTGCATGATTTTGAGTGATGTCATGAATTTCGGTATGCCATATTGAATCCGCCATCTTGAATTTTGAACATCTGATGCTGGATTCGTTGTCAGTGACCTCAAAAACCCCAGTATACCGATTTTCATCCATCTTCGAGAGTTTTCTCGAATTTTCGTCCGCCATCTCGGGTTCGTCATCTTGAATTTTGTAAATCTGATGCTGGATTCGTAATCAGAGACCTCAAAAACCTCAGCATACCGATTCTCATCCATTTTCAAGGCTCTTCTTGACTTTTCGTGCGCCATCTTGGATCCACCATTTTGAATTTTGAGAATCTGATGCTGGATTCGTTGTCAGTGACCTCAAAAACCCCAGTATACCGATTTTCTTCCAACTTCGAGAGTTTTCTCGAATTTTCGTCCACCATCTTGGGTCCACCATCTTGGGTCCACCATCTTGGGTCCGCCATCTTAAATTTCGGAAATCTAATGCTGAATTCGTAATCAGTGACCTCAAAAACCTCGGTGGATCAATTTCAATCCATCTCCGAGGCTTTTTTTGACTTTTCATCCATCATCTTAGGTCTGCCATCTTGAATTTTGAAAATCTGTAATGGATTGGTGATCAGGAACCTCAAAAACCTAAGCATACCGATTTTCATCCATTTTCGAGGCTCTTTCTGACTTTTCGTCCGCCATCTTGGATCCGTCATTTTGAATTTTGAAAATCTGATGTTTGATTCGTAGTCAGCGACCTCAAAAACCTCCGGGTACTTCTCTTGAAGAATACTGAACGAATAAAATTATATGTTCTGTCAATTTTCTCTAGATTCTCAGAATTGCGAGTTATTTTGGTGAATATATGGTGAATTGCGAGCGGTTAGGTCTCCTTCAAGTCTGGGAAAAAATTCTATCGTAAAGTTGAGATATTTTGTGCACCCTTGGTTGATGTTTTGAATAATTTTGAATGCATTTTCAACCCGTGAAAAAATCACAAAGTCAAATATCCTCCAATTTTTTGTCGACTTATTATTTTAAATCGGCCATATCGGTATCCAAGCGCCACCTGAAGGTAATTTTGACCTCAGCAACCGAAAGAGCAACCTCGAAAATAGTAGGTAAGGTATTTTTGCCATGAGTTTTTAATGATTTATATATCATTTGCAACGTTTAAAATTACAGTTGAAATCCTGCATTTCCCGGACTTAATGGATTAGCCCAGCTAAAACTGATATTTCAATATTACCCGTATTGATATTTCAATCTTGCCTGTACCGGCATTCCAATCCAGCCAACATTGGGATTTGAACCTTCAATGCATTCCACGGGAATTCTCCATGGCGTACTATTGGCACTTTGAATGGCAAGGTTATTGATCCCATGTAGACTCCACGCAGCCAAACCGCATGTGCTGTGAAATTTTGCGCCAACTTTTTCCATAAATTATTTGATAAATTTGAACTCAAAATAGATAATAATCGAACTATTCTCGCAGTGTAGCCATGTTGCCGCGAAGGCAAGTTGACACCCGATCCACAATCGTTTTCGTAGTGAAACACTGTCGAAACATCGATGCTGGCACAGTATCGTCTTTTCGTAAAATTTCAAAAGATTACCAACTCTGGTTCAGTACTGGCACGGTTTCGTTTTTCTACAACCTGGGTGTTCTCCAATCAATGTTGATTCGGTACTGATCCAAGACTGCCTGCTCAAGGAAACCAATACCGTCTGAGAACCGTCAAACAATTGGTGTCAGTTGAAAAAGAGTAAATTCACTGTACGGGGGGCAGTTATTTTGGCCGAAGTATGACAAATACAAACTTGCCAGTACTGGGCCATTTTAATATTTTAGAAATCCCAAGTTCAATTATATATAAATCAATTTTATTCTCAGTTGGGTGAATTGAAAATTCATTTCACAAGTATATACGGAAAGCATGAAATTTCAAAAAATGTTGACCAATTATAAGATTCTATGTCGAATACAATGTCTTATATGAAGTCCCACAAGGGTTTCCAGATGGTTCCCAGGCAAAAAATTGTTGTGCCAAATCCCCAGGGGAACCCTTAAGGGATTCTATCTGGAAATCCTCGAGGGTTCCTATGAGGGATCCCTTGAGGTTTTTTTTTTGATGGAGAATCGAAGCACAAGCAACACAAGAACTTCTCAAATATGCTATGATGATACAGTAAATGTGAAAAGAATGCGTAAATGAGACTATTTTGGATAAATTCATCGAGATATTCTATGCAGGTGCATAGCATATAATTATTCGACATAGTCTCATTTTGTAGATTTCTCCAAGACTGCTGTCATAAAAAAGTTTTTCTCCTCTAGTGTCGAATCAATTGACCGTTAAAGTAGTATTCCAACTTCCACGTTGGTTTTTACGAAACATCAAAATTTCTGAAAGGTATCTCGAGATATCTTGCAAATGAAACATACAACACGCTCAGAACAATCCGCAAACTCCGTTATTTTTCATGAATAACCGAGTTCCTTCAGTTTTGACAAACCTATCTTGCAAGTCATCTTCAGAACTTTTCTTTCGCAAGGACATCGATGCCGTCGAGGTTTTGTGAATGTTTTTTCTTTTGAAAACCCACCATCTCTTAGACCCGTCAATGAATATCCATTAATTGGATTAAATGGAGTTTCGTAAGGCACGCGAAATCTATATTTCGTGCAACATATATAAGACAATATTACCTAATACATATTACGCTGGAAATGTGAATATACATTCCAACTAGCACAGTGACCAGTTAACAAACTGGAACTATAACAAGAAAACAGTATACGTAAGTGATGCTTGAAATACTCTACAGGCATACGATATATTCGCACGTGAATGAAATCATTTATCGACGCACAGTTGCCTCGAAATAAAAGAGAAAAAAAAGGAATGATCGAGATTTATAGGGATCTTCTCTTTATATGACGTCGAATGTGTTTCTCGACACTTTTGGAACAAACGATGAGTCATTTCAAGATTTCTCATTAATTGTTGGATAATGTACAATCACATGACACGTGATTGGCAAGAATTCGCTGTATGAGTTTGAGTGTCTGTGTGTAACGTATATGTAACAAGTTACAAGTTTTAGGAGAGAAAAAAACAGACGCGACGACGTAGACGAGGCGAAGTAAGATCTTATACCGCAAGAAGAGACTAACCATCTCTTCTCTGTCAATAATTTCGTTTTTATTTCATTTCGTAACTATGTTGATGTCTTTCACCTACTCTCAACCTCTTGGTACGATTTCTTCTATCTCTCGACCTCGACCAAATATAGTGAATCGTATATTATGAACGACAAAAGAGATGCACCGGTATACGGAATTCTTCCACGTTTGTGGAATTCGTAGGAGAATAACCTATGTACCGTATGAAGATAGTGCAAAGAATGCACGAGATGCGTAATTAAATTCCACAGTTTGTGAAAACAAAGTACCTGTACAATACCTTAAATCAAGTCGGTCTATATCTACTATCTTGTATTACGTGAGATTCACGTCGATATTTTCTTCTGCCTTGTGACTTACGAAAGCGATGACAATCTGAACTGTTGAAATTTAATTCATCGATTCATCTGAATCTTCCTTTTACTTTGTTATGCATACATGATTAGATGTATCAGAATTTCATACCCCGCAGATATGTGATTCAATCATTGCCCTGCACGTTTGGCATATTCTTTTGCGAATCACATCGATCAATTATCCGAAGTCCGTTGAAAAGTTAATAGTAGAATTATATTGTCAATTTCAAAGAATCAATTAGATGTTCTTTTGCTTTTTATTCCAGATGCACGTGTTCGAATATAACGTATAGTATTAGCGTACCTGTACTTTTGAGCGAAACAGCGTGAGGTTGTCTTTTCATCGCTATATCAATACATTAATTACGTGAAAGTAAATTATACATAAATTCAGGACGGATCTGGTGTAAATTATCTGCTTCGTGACATGGAATAGATATCATTTGAAATTTTATTAATAGTTGATTCCATTCATTCGATACGATGTTTAAAATTAATAGTTTTGTAATAAGATAATTATGAAAGATTTATCAACACCTGCTTGTTAGTAACAAAAATAAATTCAATCATTATTTTCTTTTCAGTGACTTTTTTTAATAAACTTTGTAAGAGTTCGTTATATGTGAATTAAAAATCATCTATTCCAATCGTGACAGTGTTCTAATCCACACTTTTTGTAGTTGATGGAAAAGGAAATGAAATCATAATATTGACGCGAATTTGTTTTGTAACGAAAAAAACAATAATTATACCGAAAGAATACTCCCCTAACAACCCTTAGGAAAATTTACTTCATTCTGACCAAAATGCTTCATTTCTTTACTGACAGAAAAACGACCTGCTTGAAACATTCGTAGTCGCAATAAGGTGAAATCTGTGAGTTCGATTCACCAGGAAATGTGATTATGATGTCTAGAAAAAGTGGTTAAAGCCAAAATTGACTACATTTTTCAGGTTATCATATCAAGAGAAGAATCTGGTTTTTCTAACCTGAACAATGTAGTTAATTATTCGTGCTTCAACCATTTTTTCTGGACATCAAAATCGAGCCAGATTTCAAGTTATTGCGATCACGAATGTTTCAACAAGGTCGTTTTTCTGTCAGTGTCTGCCAATTTTTTGGCGACAAAATTGTAGTTAATGTCAAAACCCTTTCTAGTGACTAGACAACCGCTATAATCATTTTTATTAGGGTTGTTTTAAAGCACCGCACTGTTGGGTTCCAGGTGGAAAAATTGGCTAGAATTTCATGTCAGGATTTGGCTCTATGCAAATGTTGCTGAGGTTTGAATCGTTTATTGAAACGAATCATTCACCCTCAATGTGCACACTTTTGTAGCGGATCATTGAGTTCACATGGAGTCAATTTGGTCCCTAGCTATCTTTATCATCGGATATCTGAATAGCTATGTACTTTTGTTGGGAAATTGATTAGTTGTTTTGTGATATGTCGGAACAAAAGAATTGTTTCCCTCTGAAAAACATGTCTGAAATTCAAGCTACACGAAGGAAAAATACTCATGGTAGATTGAAATTTTGGAGTCAAAACGACCCCATGTGCACACTAAGGGTTAATCGAATAACGAAATCCAACCCTATTCATACAGCAAAGATTTCTACTGGATGTCTAAAAGATTTCTCATGCAACAGTTTTCACTATCTTCAAGATGTCTCCATTTAAAAAATCTGAAAGAGATCTGAGGACATCTTTCAGATATCCAGTAGAAATCTTTTAGACAAAGCATAATTTCTGCTGTATGTGTAGTTAAAGATCCAAAATCTTACAGCACATCCTTTGAATCAGTAATGCCAATTCTTTAAAGAATCGATTCTGTTTTCTATACAGAATGTATAACATTTTTATCGATATTGTATACAAATCTATAAAAATTACATACTTTTTCTATGGAAAACAATCGATTCTGTTCAAGAATCGGCATCACTACTCAAAAGGAGTAAAGTTGATTCAAGGAGATGAATAACAAGAATTCACCAGATTTTGTGAGTTTGAATTTCTACAACAACCATGCAAACTGTACGGAATCTCTATAGAATTTTCTTGGAATCATGTCTTTCTGTATGAAATTCCTATGGAATTTGGGTCATCTCCTTGATTTCTCCTGAGTGCACCACTAATTTTGATCAAAATGTAAGTTCTCCATGTAAGTTCTGCATTGTTTGTTGTTAATTTATGATAACATAACTGCTCACATAAATACAATTGAAGTAAATGGGAGTTGTTTTGCTGTGAATTGATTATGATAACAATGTAAATCCAACAGAACTGTGCGGTAAATTCTACATGAGATCCACCCTGTAATTGTAACTTTACACGGGAAACATATCATCTTATAAATTACGATGTGAGAACTGTAGCGGAGGAAATTAGTGTATTCAAAATATAACCTCGTGAATTGTGCGATTTTTTGATTAAATCACATCCAATATCACGATGTTAACTCTTACAAAAGAAGATTATGACATCGATATCCGCCTCTAATATCCCAGGTAGCGCAAGCACGTTCTGAGAATGTTCTAAGAATATACGTTGAGGATATTCGAATATTCTAAGGAGATTCTTATTACGTGCGAATATATTCTACGCACATTCTCAGAATGTTTGAATGAGACTGTTTCAAATATTCTCAGAATATTATGCCACGAATATTGTGGGAATATCATGAAAAAATGCTGTTAAAATAGAAATTCCTGCCAATATGACTTCTGCATGTAACCGAAAACTAATTCACAATCAATTCTTTCAATCAATAAACATCTGTCATCATGGATTCTTAGCAATATCATGGATCCACATGGATGGGTGAGATACTTATGATTCGCAACAAGCAATCATAATATACACGATATTTCTTCAAATTTTATTACACTTTTGAAGATTATTTTTCACGCATGACGCCCTCAAAACATTCGGGATGTTAAAATGCACATTTATCAATTTCTCATTCCCCAAATACAAATTAAAATAATATATTATCCAAGGGTCTGTAGCCTGTCAACAACATTATCCGCCATTACTGAATTCATGTCATTAAGATGCTTGCGCATGCGCTCCTTATCAATCTCCATACAAACTTTGTACGCATATTGTACGAACGTTCCTAGAATATTCGAAACAGTCCCATTCAAATGTTCTAAGAATCTTCTATGAATATTTACGAAGCTTCTACGCTCTTTGTAAGAATATTCGATACAGTACGTTTTACGGATGTTGTGAGAATATTCTCAGAATATTCTGTTCTGACCAAATCTTATTGAAGCATTTGTGAATGAGATTCAATCAGATGAAAGTATTTTTTCAATGTGATTCTGATTGAATCTTGTACAATTTCATGTCATCAGATTCTAAGGATTTTTTCAACCAGGGAAAATTCTTGCTTTTTCAAGGGTGGTCCTGTGCTACGATTTTACCATGGTTTTTTCAAAGATATATAATATCTTTTCCGTGTACTTTTTACATGGGCATTTTTTCCCGTGCAGTTAAATTTCACTGCATAATCAGTGACCGATTGAAATTAATCGTATTTTACTGTGAAAATCAGTGAATATTCACTTAATGTACTATAGCTTGCAGCGATACAATTGTCATCGCAATCCAATAGAATTCCACTGATTCGGATTTAAAAAGTAATAACTGGCGTAGAATTGATTAATTGTGTCAAGATGTTTGATAAATATATCCATCAAAATGAGTCACGAATGGTGTTAAGAAAGTTCAAGTTGTTTCAAAAGTGTTATTAATTCCTTTTAAACGTTTCGTACATGAGAACCAAGCTAATATGGCATAAAGATTGATGAATTCACTTCCAAATTGAAAACCCTTTTTGATTACAAGAGAGAAGAATACTGGTTCTTTGGCTTGTCAAAACTCGATACCTAAGGATTTATGACAATTTAATCATACATAATTCTTCTTGACTTTGATCATTAATCATATAATTTTTCCAATTAGTGTTTATTAAGTAAAATGATGTTATTATGAGAAAAAAAAAACAATAATCATACATTATCATCATTATCTGACCATTTCATGAAATTTGTTTTTTGGTATTCTATTCTGTTCGAGTCCTCCGATGAATCAATGATTTTATTATGGATTATGAGAAATCTTTGTCCTACAAAATTCCGAAGAGTAATTGAAAGGTTCACACGAAGAGATATGTTATTTCAATAGGGTGGAATGAACGTGATAATCCCTTTAAATCATATTCATATTCTTTATAAACTCTCTCTCCCTGAACTAGTATGTCGCGTGGAAAGATTTACTTGATTGAAATAAATCTTCTGTGATTCCAATAAATTTGTTAGCGAACACTGCAAAATAGGTATTTATTTGAAACTAAGAACTCCTTTGATCTGTGTAATGGAAAAATGATGAAGAAGGAATTTACCATGTTGTGAATATAAGCAGAGCCGCATCAACGGAAGGTTCAAGCGCGCTAGGGCACCCCCAGTGAAAATGAAGCGTAACGAAAGCGCAAGTGAAGAGTCACATAAACATAATTTAGGAGGGAATTGAAATATTTCCATGTTTCATTCGTTTCAATATCCGCTTCCTCCACTTTATATAAAATTATATACAACCTTTTGTCGCTGGAACAGCACGAAACAACACCTCCCTAGTTTTTCTTAGTCCGAAAAACCCATTGATTTTCACCAAATTCCATTCCAATTGGACATTGGATTTGATGAGCATCAATAGGTTTCTTCAACCAAAGGTTCTCCCGTATGAATAGTAAATTGTGGGGAAATTTCCTAGCGGCAAGGAGATAAATCATATTTGTATATAATTTGAGGAAACAAAGTAACATTTGAATAAAATAGAATATAGCAGTCAAATGCGTTGAAGTTCATGTTTTTTTAGTCACCGATAGATGCTTTGGAAACCCATTCATAGCGTTAGGTTGTTGCACCCCTCAATATAAGTGTAACCTCCCGGACAGGACAACCAACCGGTTCCTCTACTTCGGGCTGTGTTGATTCATATGTGGAAAATAGGTGGATGAGTGAGAAACGTGAATACGAGTCTAACGTCTAGTTCTTGACGAACTTTGTAACGCTCAACTAGTCAGATACTGGACACTCGCAAGCATCCAACCAGAACCCTACGAGGCACTTGCAAGCGTCTAGTTTTTGACTAGTTGAGCGTTACAAAACTCATGAATGACCAGAGCGATTCTAATGTTCAGGGACATCGAGAAATCACTCTAGTGATTCTCTAGAGCATTACAAGGCCTCACTAGGTCTTAAAAGTCCCGCAAAAAAGCTTCGTGAGATCTTGCAAGCCGAGGAAGATTATCCCGTAAGTCAACCAGGCCATCGCCCAGGACCCCGCCTTATAGGAGACTCCCTATTTGCGAGTGAATAAAACATAAGCTTATAGTCAATTTTTGAATTCAGTTGTTTTGTTGATAAATGAAGGAGCCCCCAGCAGGTTCAAATCGCAAGGTCTAAAATCTATGGATTATGATAAGAACCGATGAAATTCTATCGTAAATTCACGACACAGCATCGTGAATTCTGGTTTCGAGAAACCGCATTGAAATCTATAAGAAGAATCTTATCGTTTTCTATTGGACATTTTTAGCAGGAAGTTTCCCAGGCAGCACAAAGCTCTTAAATATAACATATACGGGTTTATTCTCAAAGTATTGAATCAATTCGTTCAAACTGGGTTTTTGAAGCTTCTATGAACCCAAGTAGCACCAGAATCTACTATAAACGTTCTTAGAATATTCGAAATATGTTTTATGTACATTCCAAGAGACCGTTTCATAGGTGCTATGCATATTCATCGAACGTATGTAATCGAATATACGACGGTACGTTAATCGAACGTCGATTGAATGAATATCGTACATTTCGAATGTACTGTGTACGTTCTAAGTATATTTAAAACAGTCTCATTCGAATATTCCATGAACTTTCATCATATGTTCTTCGTATCTCATTCGTAAATTCTATGAACGTTTCTATTTCGTATATACTTTGAACTTCTGTTGCTGCTTGGGAAGCTTCTATTCTATCAATGTATTCAGTAGTTTTGAAACAAACTGACCAATCCGAAACGATCAACTGATTCCTGGAGACAATATTCGTTTAAAATCCGCACCTCAACGCAATATCCGTATCGAATTTCTTATTTGACTATTTGATATTCTATTCAAACTCTTTTCAACCTAATACAAATTTCAAATAGAAGTTGGTAATACCAGGGAATCAGCAATTTAAATACAATTAATCGAAATAATCTAATTCGAGTGAATCAAAAGAAAGAGTTGGAAACATGACACGAGAAATGATATTAATGATACACGTGGTACTGGAGTAGAATGAAAGATTCAAAAAAGACATTCCGTCGGAACTCGGCGAACAGGCACAGGCTCAGCGAGCTGTTATTAACACGCCTCCTTCCGATAATTTCGTTTTCGTTTTGCAAACTAACCGACGAACGTGTACACGTTTCCCGACGACCACGAGTATTACGAACCGTGGGGACATTCCCCTCATCGAAAAGTAGATCACAAACCTTTCAAGTGTTCCCCTTTTTCGTGTATATCGGTAAGCGAACGCTTCTCAACGAAAAGAGTCAAGTTTAACCTTGGTGTACTAACGATGCGGTGGTACCCATGATGGGATACACGTTCGCACGGTGGACTCAATGGCTCGCAAGAAAAAGTGTTGACTTTATTCTTTCTCTTTACACGTGATTGTCAATGGATCGACGTTGAAATTGCCCAGTCGACGTCAATTTCGATAGACTTTGATTGAAAATGAAATCGTTGCGTAAAGTGTTTGTCAAATGATTCCAAAGACGATCCTGAAAGAGAAAGCGAGTGATTTGAATTCGATGAAGAGGTCCACGCGGTTTTGCGAGAACAATAATGATAACGATATGATCAGAATTTTTACAAATAAGGGATTAGGTGATTTTTTTGATCAGTTTAGAGTTCAGAAATACTTTTTGTACGATCGTGCGTGAAGTTGTTTCCCACATTGATCGTTCCCAACATCAAACATACAGTACATAAATCATTGTGAATGTTAGTCTTCTTTCGTACCTGACGTGCAGTGCTTGCTTAAGATGAATGTGGCACGAGCAGGTTTTTCCTTCGCAAATCATTGCCTTGGTGAACCGATTCTAATACGAATCGTTTTCCGTGCTGCATAAATCAAGAAAGAACTGTTTCCATTGCATACATTGTTTTTCTTCTTCACGTAAGATCAAAGAAGTTGATTTTTTGTCACTGAGTGGGCCCCCGGAATATGAGCGATTTGTTACATAATGGGGGATTTTTCTTTTTTTTCTAAATGAGTTGTTTATTTTATTGCTCGTTTTGTACTTTATGATCTTTTGATGACACGTCATTCTAACAGAAATCATTTCGTACTTGGATTATTAATGTTGAATGGGAGTTCGCGTTATATAAATAATTATGACGTGATTCGACGTAAGATCGACGTAAGTTCGTTCTTTCTTTCTTGGATCCGTGTTAACGTTTTTTATGTGAATCTCTATTCCACTCTACCTCCCATGATTTGTCATTATGAGGAAGTATAAAGTCGTAAAGAATTCAAAATTAGTGATTCCAGGATATTTGTTAGATAATGATCTTTATGGTTTACAACTGAGATTGAGAAGCTGAAGGATACGCGTTGAACGGGATAACGTATTTAATTGTGCAAGGGGATAACGGCTAGTCCAACTGTCGCAGAATTTTAAGGATTTAGATAGGTTATTTATTTCATCTTGAGAAACTCTGCTGGATATGTTGTCCTTGGTTCTATCCATCGATCGTACTGTTGCTTTCGGTGACTCATTCTTTTAATCACTGGGAGTAGGTTTTGGAACTTCTTATATAGGAATCATATCAAGTCCCGCTCTACCGAACCTGTCTTAAAATTCAGACTTTTCGCATATCCGTATCGAGCTTCATGTTGTTAGACTTCATAGAAAAAAGAATCCTTACAGCAGCAACGTTTTTACGATCAATTGAAATTTTAACATGGTCAGCATAGCGACGCTCCCTCAAGATTACAAAAAGCATACGAGCTTGATATTTTAGAAAAATACCAGCGAAACGGACTTCATTCTTGAAACCAGAATGCAGAATCTCACTTCTAAAATATCAAACTTTGCGGCAATGTCCAATCCAATTCACGACATTCTCACGTATAATTTATTCCAAAATCACCAGAGTTTGCATGAAATTTGTACAGAGCTTTCCCAAAAATTTGAATCCACGAAAATATTCATTCATTGAAAAAAAACGATACGAATGGAAATCCTGGTTGAGCACGAACGAGTTAATTCTCGCTAAGGTCGTTCACATCGGATCCTAGTTAACTTTTATAGCGGTAAGAGCCTGATTCCAGACAACCTTGTTCAATCTTCATGAAATTAGAGATGTGTGAATCTTGATGAATCGAATCTCATGTACAAAAAACATGTTTAATTTCTATCGAATTCAATAAAAATTTTATCGAAACTCGATAAGTATTTTATACAAGAGATTCGATGACCGATACCTTTGGGTGTACACAAATGGAATGTGAAGTAATTTATTGTTCGTTGAATCATTAAGGATGTTTGCGTGTAAATGTTGATCCATGTATGTTATAATTCCATTGCCAACTTTTCTTCCTATTAGACAACGTGATAGATTACAGCTTCAATTACAGTTAATTGTAATTTAAATGGTTAATTATAGACGCGTATGTAGTGAACTCACGATACTTGTTTGAACGTAGGAAGGAATTAAAAGATGAAAATATGTAATGGAAAGGAAGGGTTTGTGGATAAAAAGTATACCTTCTTACAACAATCAGCGAATTGAAATTGAATTCTTGATTAATTACATCAGAGTATCATTAAAATTTTTTCAAATTCTTCTCATTTACGGGAGCCCGTTGTTGTAATATACCATGTTTTCTCAATAATGAGTATTTGTTGTTTGAGTAGATTTTTTGCATCATAGGAGAGTTTTTACGATCCAAAATGTTGTAAGGAATTCCGGGACCAAAAACAAGATTTGACGAGATGAGATGGAACTGAAACATTGAAACATTACTCAAAGCAAGTAATACACCGAGAAAATTGTATACTTGGATTTATTTGGATTGACTAAAATTTGTTTGAATCAACTAAATTTCTATTTAAATATGAACCTACTAGAGTTTTAGTTAGATCTAAAAGAATATCTATTTCATCCAAATAGATTTTTAGTCATTTCAGAATGAAATTTATTGAATCAAGTAAAAATTTACTGAATACAATGAAATATCTAGTAGATTCATATTCAAAATAACATTTTCCATTTTGTTCCCGGTACCATGCTCAAAAGTTTCGTTTAGATGAAACAAAAGGTTTTGTAAAATATGAGCCCTCAATATTTACGTTAAGTACTTCCGCATCGCACTTTTCTATTTTCCATGAGAATAACGTGGGGAATATTCTCTTGTTTTCTTTTGATTTTCATAATCAACGAAAAACATGTCGTACTATAAAGTTCTTGAGATATTTTTGTAGAGAATTGAATGCTCTACAAAAAAGGTCCTCAGTCATTTTTCGATAGGTCAACTCGGTCAAAAGTTATTAATGGTTGAAGTTAGATTTACCATCGATTTAGCCGTTTTCTCCAAAAAAACAACTCGTATATTTTTCAAGTTAATTGACTCAAAACGAACTGAAACTTTATTTTTAAGCACTGAAAGTTTGAAAAAACAGGAATATCGCTTTTTGTCCTCGAATATCGCTGAAATTTTATGATGGAAATATTTTTGAATGATTTGAGCTCAAAAGTAGCAGGAAATTCCATAAATGGCCTGAAGAGTTATCCATTTTTTTTTCCAATTTTTGTATGATCCAGAACAGAAAACAAATGGTTCCATTTGAAATATACGTTTTAAACTCTTGAGCATGGTACCGGGAAGAAAATAAAAAATTTTTGTTTTTCCTGAATCATCCTATTGTTGATGTTCGAATATTTATTTCACCAGTATTTATAATTAAGTTCCATTTATGTAGTGTTTCGTTCTCGCCGAGACTGACCGGGTCTCGATCTCGGTCTCGCTTTTGTCTCGACAAAATCAGTATCGTTTCGGTCTTGAGTCGAGATTCTCGCCATTCTCGGTTTCAACAATGCACTTTATAAGTTTCAGTATCGTCGAGATTCTCGACTTGGCAGGTATCGTCTCGATCTCGAAAATGTTATCTTGGATCGGTCTCGGTCTCGTCCGAAACACTACATTTATAGTCCACTATAACAAGTGTCAAATCTAAAAATCGGATCTCAAGCAACACGCTCGTCACATCCTTAGGGAAATTTACTTCATTCCCACGACAATGTTTAATTTTCTGGGGAAAAAATAGAGCGTTTTGGTCGAAATGACGTAAATTTTCCTGAAGGACAGTGGCGTTACAGTGACATTGTTAATTTGATTCCAATTTCCATTGTCCTAATCAGGTATGACAATGAAAATATTACTCTGATTCCATACGAATTTGGGGAAAAAAACTCTCTGTGTACAGAATTTTTCCATGATTTTTACATAATTTTTGTGAAATTTTTATATCCAGGATATTGATAGATAAAGTTTGAAAAGATCTAAATTTTTTCCATAGAAAATTAGTCGAGTTTATAATGAATTGAATTTTCATAAAATATCGATTGAAACTTGATACACATTTCATAAAAAAATCTCGATATTGTTAAATACTGTAAGTACCTCAACCAATGAGCTATGCTTTTTAAAGTTAGAATATCTATTTTCCTGAGTAACTTCCTCAGCACACCATTCTGTATGTTTGTGCTGTACTCAACTTTCTTCAAACGAAACTTTGGATATTTTCAACCTTTGAAGCATCTGCATTCGAACAACAAAAAATTGTCATACCGGTCCCTCGAAGGTGAACTCTGGTAACTGCGAAATGGAAAAATGATGATATTTAACATGCTAGATAAAAGTCAAGTCTTCAACAAGTTTATGTTATCCGAGTTTGAAAACTTATCAACGTGCAACGATGAGATTTTTTGCTTTTCAAGTTGGAATTCAGTCTCGATTTCCCAATTCTAAATTACAAATAGAAATCAAAACAGGTATCGTAATTGTTTGAAACACAATTAGGTTAGTTATCATCTTCTCTTGGAAGAACCTAGAAATAATTACAATGTCATTCAATGAAGAATCACGTTGTAGGGGAGATATGGCAGCCTTGAGCCACTTGTATTTTTTCAAAAAATATGAATGCAAAGATTTTGCATTCGCTACTTCAAAATCATTTTAATGATATACTTCTAATTTTGATTTGGAAAATTATCTTCTGGATTTATTTGTGTTAAGAAAATGTTCCTCATTTCCAGAAGACGAGAGTAGATTTTTTGTTGCAAGTTGTTTTGGATTTAGTAGAATGAAATTTTCATTTTTGAGAGAAGATATATATCAGGGTTCAGAATTTCGATTTCCTCAACAAAACACATATCTTCTTACAACTCCAAAAATTCAGTGTTCTGTTCGTTAAATTTTCTAATCATGAAGAATCAATATCAAAGTATTTTGAAACAACAACTCCATCATTTTTGCCCCATTTATAGAAAATGGGGACCCAATAAGACATTTACACTAAAAACAAAAATTCCACTTAAATAAACGGTTATTTGACCGGAAGAAATTTGTTTTTGCAGTGCACCAAAGAGGGTGACTTGAGCCCAATGACAACTAATTTTCAAGTTGAATTCATATACGCAAATTTTTCGAAAGATCAAACGGAAAAGTTGTAAATGAAGTCGAAGAATGATGTTACTTTGATCTCACTTCACGTATTCTTCGATTCCTCATAGTTTATTGACCAGAAAAGGAATAGGAAACGCAAAATGGTCCAAGGTTGACAACTTTCCCCTACACGGAGAAAAAATATAAGACTAGTACAAGTTGCAGTGCGACTGTTGCTTGGGTGTTGATGTACCAGATTTGGTTTTGTTGTTGGGAAATTGTTTGATGTCAAGTGTCATAGCTTAATGTATTGAAATATGTTCACAGCATCATAACAACAACTTTCAAGTTTGCTGCATGTTGCTGCGCATTTGGCGACGCACCCTCTCAGCAACTTCTCAACAACAGTTGCTTCGTGTCGCTGGGAAGTTGTTGCGAATTAACTCTTCTAGCACTTTGCTGTCCGGGCTTTTCCTTATTTTGCTTGTAAAAAACCAGACACGGGAAGATTTGTAAAATGAATTTTTACATCAAGGGGTAATATCACCTTGTGATAAACAAATTTTTTTGTCATTTTCTAAGACCTTTCACGAACGATAGAAACATCTTCGAAATGTGGGGTTTTGAGTACATAAAAGTACACGTCTTTGAGTATCAGGAACCCATAATCTTATATTTTTACAATACAAAATGGCGGCGTATCATCACATTCGAGAAAAGTATGTTGATCCGCATGGGCGTACCGCTACAGGTTATAATTTTAATTGTAGAACAAAAAACCAAAAGTTTCCTTGAAATATAGTTCAAAATAAACCCGTACAGCACAACCACCGATTCTCCACCCAGGACTTCGGTGAACTGGAGGTGGAGAATCAGTGGAGAAATGAGAGCCGTGGAAATAAGGGAGAGTCTCCGTTGAGGCAACGGAGAGGCGACGTGGATTTGTTCGCCCCCTTTATTTTCAATGAAATTTATGTTAGTGGATTCACTCATTGAAATTTGGTTGTGTAAATCGACAGATATGAATTTTATTGAAAATAAAGGGGGCGGACAAATCCACGTCGCCTCTCCGTTGCCTCAACGGAGACTCTCCCTTATTTCCACGGCTCTCATTTCTCCACTGATTCTCCACCTCCAGTTCACCGAAGTCCTGGGTGGAGAATCGGTGGTTGTGCTGTACGGGAAGTGAACGACGTAGGATTTTTCTGATGAACTGAATTTTACAGATTTTATGAGCGATTTTTGATCGATGTAAGGGAACAAAAAATCGACAACAAAAATTTTAATGGACGCCATTTTTGGTCTAATCCATTTTTTGCAAAAATCCTTCGACGTTTACTTCATTCCGAACTATATTTTCATAAACTTTTTGGTTTTTTGTTCTAAAATCAAGATTGTGACCTGTAGCGGTACGCCACCCTGGTAAAAAAAATCTCTCTGAATCTCTCTGAATTTCTTTCGATCTCTCTATATTTTGGCACAAATTTCAGAGAGATTCAGAGTAATTCCAGAGTAATTCAGAGGAACTTAGAGACTTTTCCGATAGTGATACGTTCTGAATTCATCAACTTTCTCTGAATCTCTCCGCATATCACTGAATCCCTCAGAATTTTATATATTTAAATTTCAAAGCTCCCTCTGAATTCCTTTGAATTTCTCTGAATCTCTCTGGATTCCTCTAAATCTCCGGGAATTTAATGTATTCAGATTTCAAAGCTTCCTCTGAATTCCTCTGAATCTCTCTGATTTTCTCTGAATTCCTCTAAATATCCCGGGACTTACTGTATTCAGATTTCAAAGCTTCCTCTGAATTCCTCTGAATTTCTCTGAATTTTTCTGAAAAAGTCTCTGACACTCCCTGAATACCTCTGACATCCTGAACCAAAAATTTAGCTGAATTAATTCCTCTCTGAATTTCTCTGAATTACGCTGAACCTTTCCAAATTCTCCTGAATATTCCTGAAAAGCTCTACGCACATCTTTTCCCTAATTCACCTGTCTCTGTAAGTCTCTGACATTCCCTGAATACTTGTGAAATCCTGAACCAAAAATTTCACTGAATTAATTCCTCTCTGAATTTCTCTGAATTCCTGTGAATCTCTCTGAATTACTCTGAATCTTTCTAAATTTCTCTGAGTATTTCTAAAATGTTCCACGCACAATTTCTCTAATCCATCTGTCTCTGGAAGTCTCTAAAACTTCCAGAAAGCCTCTGAACTGCAGGACCAAGATTTTATTGAATTTATTCCTCTCTGAATTTCTCAGACTTCCCCCGCATCTCCCTGAATTCCGCTGAATCTTTCTGAACAATCCCTTCGCACAATTTTTCCTAATTCACCTGTCTCTGTGAGTCTCTGATACTCCCTGAATACCTCCGGAATCCTGCACCAAAAATTTAGCTGAATTAATTCCTCTCTGAATTCCTCTGAATTCCTCTGAATCTTTCTAAATTCCTCTGAATATTTCTGAAAAGTTCTACGCACAATCTTTCTGAATTCATCTATCTCTGAGAGTGTCTGACACTCCTTGATCGCCTCTGAAATGCAGGGCCAAGAATTTTACTGAATTTGTTCCTCTCTGAATTTCCCAGAATTTCCCTGCATCTCTCTGGGTTCCTCTCAATTTTTCTGAATTCTTCTGAAAAATTCAAAGCACAAGTCCTCTCAATCCACTGGTCTCTGAAATCCTCTGAACCACGCTGAATTGCTCTGAATTTCTCTGATTCTTCCTGAATCTCTCTGAAACGTGAAATTTTCAGACAGATTCAGAGAGATTTTTATACCAGGGCCATGTGAATCAAAAGACTTTTTCCCACAGTGTGCTGATATGTCGCAATTTTGTATGGTGGAAATATAATAAAATGTGTTTGTGGTACTGGAAGATTAGGACTTTTATGTGCACAAAACCCCATATTTTCAAAAAGTTTCCCCATCAACTGGTTGGAAGAAATCCACACTATGCCCGATAACCGTTATCCTAGGATATGTTTTAACAAACTGATTCAGCTTGCAGACTGATAAGATAGATAAGAAATATAACTGGACACTTCAGATCAAAGACCTTTTTCACACTGCTAACGCCTTGAACCCTATGCTATCTCCTAGGAACAAACGGGAATTCATAGAGTCCTACCAACAATATCTTTACGAGAAAGACCTAACAATGGTTAGCAGGTCTTCCTCCTTACAGTTATACCCACTTGTCAGCATTTCCCATGGTTCACAAAACTATTTGAAACTTTGAATCAAACTGCTATTAAGAAGCCTTGTGTCTCAAATGAGATTATTAAATAACATTACCCCAAGACTGATCATAGATTCTGAAATATATTCTATGCAGAACAATACAATGTGTCACCGGTGCGGAATAACCCCTGGACAGCTGTTATTCCGTATACTGGTCGAGTGTCCCTATCTCAATGTTCATAGGATGGATGTTTTTGGAAATATTTGCGAGAGAGAGGACACGAAAGAAGCATGGCTATCTTCATTGAATAATCCTGACGAATAGAAAATTAACAGAATGTACAAATTTTTAAAAATAGTCGTTAAGGAGATCTAAGGATGTATCCATTCTATCACCACAAATCAGTGTTGATATTGTCAATTGAATTAAGGAGTAACTCTAGAAATTAGCTCAAGTAAAATACTGTATTTGAGTAAATATTGTGTACTAAATCGTGTGATTGTATCATTATTTACTAATAATATCGCACTTGTATATGTAGAGAACTGTCTATAACTTCTGAATTCATTGTATAGATCTATAGATCTTGAGCGATAAACTTATTATATATTTTCAAAATGTTTCTACCATCCGTGGTGGGTCTTGGAAAATGATGAAGAATTTTGTTGTCACAAGGTGATATTATCCCTTAAAATACGGGAGATTACGAATGAATAACTTAATTTTACTATACGCTTTATAAAATCGAACGTTTAGCGTTCGAAATTTCAATTCCACCTATGACTTCTTCCACAGTATTCGTAATCTTCTGTATTTTACTAAGAAAAATAAGAAAAAGTTGCATATTCTCGAACGGCATTCTTCTCCGTACACAGCTCTGGACAACGATGAAGGTAACTACTTCAAATAAATAAAATTCCTTGTCTTCACTTTCAACGATTTCAAACTGAATAAAAAATCAAAAAATCATTGTACTTCCTTTTTAAATTGTCTTCACTTTCAAAAATTACATAAAACGACATATGAGGAGAAAAAAAAAGGAAAAATGAAACTTCGTTTTTTAGTCATACTCGAATCCCATAAAATCCAATTATTCCATTTAAAGTGGTAACACATTAACTACATTACCCAAAGCGCAATTAATCTCCGGTTGTCGAAAACTTAAGATTTATCGTCAAACGTTATAATGAATGTTCCCGGTTCCAGCGAATGAGTATAAAATAAATCGAGAACATAATTTGAAGCGTAAACCAAAAAAATACTACGACTGTCCGCGTGTAATTTCAATTTTTTTTTGACGAATTTCTCGTAGGCGACAGAAGATTTTCTTCAAAGCAACAAAAAAGCAGGCGAAAAAATTCCAAGATTTCATTCATTTCGGGGAGTGGTCCTTTCATTCTTGTGAAATCGAGAGTCCTCCTCGGGAATATTTTTATCGATTCTTTACGTTCTCAGGAAGATCAAAGGGAAAAAGAAATGGAAAGGAAGAGAAAGGGACTTTGACCCGGATAACCGATTTTCGATGCATGTATAAATATGAGTACGAATTTCTTCGGTTACTTATCTTCTTTCACCCCTTCTCTACGTTATTTGGACTTTCCCGTGCGGATGAACACAAGTGGAATATAATTTCGCACGTGTGGTTTTGTTCAACGGTTAATTACATTGTTCGCTTCAGATAATTTCAAAATTGAATTTCTCGAATGCTTGGGTATTTAATTTATATATCATCACTGTAATTTTGAAGAGTGATTCAGAGTAGGAGTTCGTAATTCAATTTTGTTAAAGAGAACGCTTCGTCGGAGAAGACTAGGAATTTTATCCCGCATCGGATGTTTATATGTGTATGAAATGATAATTCATTTTATCATTTGATGCAAGTAACCTTTCGCTTTTTGTAACAAATTTATCATCATCCCTGTGGAGATCGGTGTTACGAAAGGTTTAATTAGGTGAATTGAAGAATACAAATTTTTAATCAAGCTTAGATTATGAGATATGCAAGAAATTAATTTCTGATTTATACCGTTCAAGTTTTTACATAAGAATCCAAGTAGCGCTGAAATATATTATAAACGTTAAACAGAATATTCGGAATATATTCTATATACGTATACATTTTTACGAATGTACCCAAGTAGAAATTCTGGTACTGAGCCGATGGTGACGAACGAATCGGTACTGAAAAGGTATGGGTCACCAACGGTTGTTTGCCGATTGCGGATCGGTACTTGACCGACTTCATTTTAAGTTCGTGTCGGTACTGGTTCGATATTTGAATCAACTTTTCCACCAACGTTGGATTAACAACGGCACAATTTTAGGACGCCAGCGTTGGCCTCCACCGTTGATTCGGTACCGAACCAATGTGAATAAATATCTCGTGTACTTTGAGAGAAGACTCGCTTGGCCACGTAGAAATTGACGGATGGTCCAGTACCGGCATGATACAGGCGGCGAATTTGCAACCGTTGGCGGTCATCCTATGATCCAATAGTGAATTTTACTCTAAATTCCCCCTAGTGCAGAAATTTTGATAATGCATTCAAAATCTTCCAAAGTTACAACAGTGCAGATCACGGCACTTGAATAGCGATCAATACTAGTAGTATGAGTTCTCAATGTCGGAACCACCCTGATTTCCAGTACTGAATTGATGTTGGTAACCGGTACCAGATCAGAGTTATTTGTCGTTATCATTCCGTAGTTCGACCGACACCGGCCACCAACGCTTGCACCTTGGCAGCTTATAACGAGCCGGTACTGGACCATCCGTCAATTTCTACGTGGGTATCGATGTCTCTTATGAACAGTTGCACAGTTAATTTACAGGATCTGACGAAGACTCGCATATAGCTGTGACCGTTAACGCAGGATAACAGGGCTTGCAGCTCTTTGAGAAAGAGTAAAATAGCTCGTGAGATTCTTACTTAAAGCAGGACGATTTATCAAGTTGTTCCGGGCACCACACGGCAGAGATGGGCGATCTGAAAAAAATCGATTCCTTTTTATACAATTTCGGTTATATGATCTCGATCAAAATTTGATATAAATTGTACATATAAACGCGAATCGATTCTTTTAAGATCGTCCATCTCTACTGCGTGGTGAAAAATTCCGCTTCTTAATTTTTTAGTAGACCAAAAACAGTGAGGTTCAGAAAATGATGAGTAGAAATATTAGAAACAGTTACAGCAGTTCTATATTCTCTAAAGAATGGTTGTACCACAGCGCTAGTATTTCCTCAAAGTACAGTAATGGGGCAGTAACGATCCAATTGTGTCTTCCAGAATCTGGCGGATTAATTACTGGGCTGATTGTACATTTTCAGCGATTTCTCTGTACAATTCAATCACCGATCCTCTACTTGGAAGTTCGATGGAAAAGAGGTGAAAATAATGGAGAAATAAGCGAGAGTCTTCGTTGCATCAATGGATTTCTCTTCCAATGCCTCACCTCTGTTCCACCGCAGGTCCAACCTTGATGGAATGCAATGTTCGAAGAGCTTGTAAAGAATGAGGAATGGGATATCATTTTTGCCATTTTACACTGTCCGCACGTTTCATTTTAATCCGCGTAGAAAAATTTGGTATGACAACGATCTTGGAAAAAGCTGGCGGAAAGTCTGGCGTTAGAGAAATTGAATTCATTTGGGAGAGATGTTGCAAAAGTTTTTTCATGCAGGGCCGTCTTTCATTGCTTCAAGGCCGTGGGCCGACTTAGAGTGGAGGCCCATGTAAGGAGACGTAAACCACTCTAACGTTAATCATTATGATTTTTTTTTCTTTCTTTAAAATAAGTATTGACTGAATTTCCACTTGTTCGTATATCTAGAATTAGTTTTATTTTAAAAATAACTTGATTTCATTTTGTTCAAGTAACCTTTTTGAGAAAATATGTAAAAATCTTATCGATTCTCTACGAAGAGGCCCCCCCTTTTGCAGGGGCCCTGGGCTCAGGCCCGGTGTGCCCTGCCTTAAAGACGGCCCTATTTTCATGGAATATGCAATGAAAAAATGTGTATGGTGCTGATAACAATAGCAATCCCATTATTCTCACCACTATATATTTTTTTAGTGTAGGGTTTATTATTCCGGATGATGCAGGAGTTTGAATCGTTTATTGGAACGAATTGATATTCGAATAATGGAATACTCAGTTGTTATAACAGCTTTGGGTCTTTACACGGAAAAAAAATATGCTACTTTTTCTGATTTTCCTTGTTAAACCAGAAACAGGAAGCTTTGTAAAATGGATTTTTATATAAAAATACGGGGAATTACGAATGTATAACTGCGTTAAAAATTTCAATCCTACCTATTACTTTCTCTACAATATTCCGTATTTTTATGTGAAAATTCATTTCACAAATCTTCCTGTTTTTAGTTTGCTGAGAAAAATAACAAAAATTCTTATATTTTCGAGCGGCATTTTCCTCCGTGTATATAGACCAAAAATCGTGCGGTACATTCTTTGAGGGGGAAACCAAATTAGAAGGCTCATTTTCACTGATTTTTTATGATTTTTATTGGGTGAGAAGGATTGATTGGAATTCAATCAAATTTGGACATCATTTTATTCATGTTTTGAACAAGGTTCGTGAATTTTTTCAAATGATTCGGGTCAAAAATGATGGAGTTATACCCTGTTATCCGGCAAATATGGTAAAGGATTGTCTCCGACTGCGGGACATTTAGCGGCTCTAATTTTCATCTGAAATCAAGAGGGTTTTTATTTTACTTCAATAACATATTTCCTAAGAATATGAACCTTAATTCAGGTGAAAATAATGGAAATTAAAAATTTGGCAGGTGTTGGAAAAATTATGCAACAAAAAACAACCTTGAAATTATGATATCATCCCAAAAGTTGGTTCATATTCTTCGTAATTTCATCAAGAATGAGGCTACCAAATTTCATAATGATCGGTTTATTAGTTTTTGAGTGAGAACTCCCGCAGATGTGGAAAAAGTCTCTCTGAGAAAAACGCGTTTGAAAAAAAAGTCTTCGGAAACTAGAAATTTAAGGAAGTTAACAATAATATGAAGTGCTCACCGATCAATCAGCTATTCCAGCACCATACATTAACCCTTCTTCTTCTTCGTGAGCTTCATTTTGCGCTTGCAGTAGTGGCGAAAGCTCGCGAGGGATTAGTCTACTATTTTTCTCTGTGTGCCGGAATCAAAGTGCGCTCGGTTCTATGCTCATAACATCCAAACGAATAGGCATTTTGTTTTGAAATTCTGACAGCACACTCTTGGATAGTTGAGCTAACGATTCATGCAATATAAAAAATCGATTTTTCGAACCTCCTAATGTGGTTTCCCCCCTTAAACTATGTTTCTATTTCCAGGGAGTTAATTCGAGAAGATAAAGACCGATGATTCATCGGATTTTATGAGTTTGAATTTTCCTTCCGTTTTTATAAACTATTCAAACTTCAAGTATATAATTCTGTCATATTCTGAAGAGACTGATAAAAGTACCCATCCCAAGGAGATATTACACTGCGAATCCAATTTCTTTGATTAAAAGAAATTTTCCTTTTCCTCATTCTAATAAATATGTTTTTCAATGGAAAACATTTTTCATCAGATTGGAACAAAGAATTATTAAATTGAAACGAAAATATATTCCTTTTTGAATTTGAAGAAAATAATTTCTATTCAATGAAGAGTTTTTCCATTGGAATGAACTATTTTTTCTATGGAAACAAGATTTATCAGAATGAGGGCGAAGGAATTTTCTTTAAATCTAAGAAATGGGGTTCTCAGTGTAGTGGCGTGGCATCAGCCAAATTATCTATGTCAAACTACGGGCCAACGTTTCAATTGAATCAGAATATAGCTCTGTACAACACTTCTACTCGAATTAGAGAAGTGCTGAAGAGAACAATATTTTGATTGTAATTAAACTTTTGCCCGTAGTTTGTAATAAACGATTCAACTGCTCACACGCCGCTGGTATCCCCTTAAGGGTATACAGGAGAGTTCCAAACCTCATACTTAGATCTAATATCTCCGCGAGCTGAACGCCAAACTGTCAGTCAGACTTCTCCAAGATCTTTGTCATAACAATGTTTTTACGCAGATATTCTTCGTGTCTTATTTGCACATTCTCCCGGCGTCTGTACTTCATTATTATTTTCCAACGTCAACTTCTTCCGAACAGTAACAGAACTCTTCAGTTGTAGTAACTGAAAATACACGGAGAAAAAGGTATCTTGAAAAATACCATAATTTATGGATTTTTAGCGTTGGTCTAACCCGAGTCCAAATATTTACGTGGAGATACCTTTAAAAGTACCGTAATGGCTGGGACTTTTATAAGGAAGATACCATACTTCTTCATAAAAGTCCAAGAAATTATGGGACTTTCAGAGGTTCGTTCACGTAAATATTTTGACTCGGGTCAGACCAACGCCGAAAACCCATGAATTATGGTATTTTTCAAGAGTAACATCAAGTAGAAAATTCAAGTTACCTGAACTAAAATATTGTTTGTTAGAACACAAATTCTCAGTTGGAGGGACTATAACTATACTAATATTGGTTTGAAGCGACTAAATTTTTATTTGAGGTTATTTTTCACCCGATCATTTTTCAATCCAAAGTTATAGCGATTTGAAATCTTTGGGCTTCCAGCAAGTTCATGGGAATGCAGCAACTTTGAATCACTATAGCTCCCCAACAAAGAATACCAGGATAGTTCAATTTTTTTCTACAGATCCGCCGCTTTCCAACTTAGCGAATGGCGTTATGCTGACGTATGTACCACACAATGCTTTTGAGTGACTGGGATTTGAAGAAAAATGCTCATATCTCAAAAACTAAGCCTCAGAAAGAAATGTTTCAATACAGGAAATGATTGCATTTTGATCGCAGAACAACGCCTGTGAAGTTAATATAGTTGATGTATAAATTCCATATAATTGAATTCCCCAATTGAAATATTCCATACAGTCTCATTGACGAATGGGGAAATTGAATGGTATTCAATGATTCAATCAGAACTTCAAACCAGGGTGATCACCCACATAGCACACAATGTCTCAGTAATATTCTCAGAATATCACAAATATCTCACTCGAAACATTCTATGTTAAATATTTCTACGAGATTCCATAGATATTGCGGATAGAATATTTCATTACAAATATTTTGAGAATCTTGCAATTGAAATATTGCAGATATGATATTCTGCAATGTTCTGGGAATCTATGATGAGGGATATTTCATGTTTGTCGCAAATGAAATATTCTGAGAATATTTCAGTAGCAATATTTCATGTGGCAGTGAGAATTCTTATTCATCAGACCCGGTACTTAGTAAAATTTACAAGTTGAGGGCGAAAGAAACCCCGCTCCCACGACCTATTCAATTGCAGTTTCAGAGGATTCTGAATTGATTGTCCTACACCCCATGGAAACGAATTTATCAAAAACACATCATTATGATGACGAAGAGTGGCACTTTGAGGGCATTGAAGTCATCTCAGTAATTAGCTGATGTGATAGAGGCTATTCTATACATTCTAACATTTGTAGAAGATTTCACTCCGAAGAAAATTTTTTTTTTATCAAGAGCAGTATTTTGTACCATTGTCTATACTCGTGATTATGAGATGTTTTCCTGTATTTTCAATATTTCAGAATATCTCCAGAATATTACGACAATCATCTCAGTGATATTGCAGAATGTCTCCAGAATGTCACAAAGATTGTGACATAAGACATTCTGGCAATATTCTTGAGATGTTTGCCAGAATATTGCATATTTCAAATATAATATTCTGGCAATGTCATTCAGACATTCTGTGCTATGTGGGCATTGATCATTTTAACTTCAATATTGCTCGAAAAAACGTAAATTAATATATGAATTTTCGTTCCCTCGTATTCGGATTTCTATTTGGGATTAGTCAAATTGATCACCGATCCACTTTCAATTCGATTTTTGGATCTTTCCATTCATGAAAATTATTCAACATACGTTCGTTTGAGTGATTGATACTTTTATCAGATGAATTCATGAAATTTCGATTCTTTTCAGCACAATAATACGAGAGAGTTCATTAGAATTTAACGATCCCCTTTGGGTAAGTTCCGAATGATTGATCGGATACCCGACCCGAGATACCAAAGACCAACCAGACAGTAGCTCATGGCAATTAATTTGCATTCATATATATTTTTTTTCACTTTCTTCTCTCGTTCTCACTCCATAAGACTAGATGATAAATCCTCTGAAAATGGAGTACTAATGGTACATTAACCATCGGTCAAATCAGATATCATAATATTAATACATTTTTTTCATCGGAGTAGGGTATATATATTACAAGTTTAATCTCTAATTTTGAAACAAAACCTCGAAAGTTGGATTTCGGAACAAAAAAAAAAAAATTCAAAATACAATTCGGCTATCACGTAATTTCTTCATGCAATAATTTCTGTCTTTTCATTCGGTTTTGCCAATGTATGGGTTCACTTATTTCTATATAATGTGTATATATATATATATATATGTATACCTCGAATCTTCTCGCGATTAACTCACACGACCCCGGAAACAGTTGAGAGATGCTGTGATTCTCCGTGTAATCCGTTGTGAAATAAGAGAAGAAAAAAAGTTACGTGATCGATTCAGTAGGTTACAAATGCGTAAAATGAATATTACTCGGATTATACAACTATTTCGTAGCTGTTATGCGGAAGTGGTGTACGTATACACACATGATGTACATATGTAATTTGGTGGTCGTACGGAGCGTCGATCTCCCTTTGGATGACCGATGAATCAAACGCGTGATATGCCAATGGGAAAAATGAATGTTACGGTGACGAATTTGCAATATAGAAGATCTACGTGCACGTGTATAATATAGATATATTTTATTCGTTCTTCAATCTGTGCGAAATGTTCGGCGAATGATATGTAATGAAATTAAAGAGAGGGAAGAGGAGGAATCGTGGTAATGGTTATTGCAATTTATATGTATATTATTGTGCGCTCATTGCTTCAAACTTTTACGTTATATCATGCGTTACGAACTCCAACTAAACTATGGAAATCTCTGGGCGATTTGGTTCTTTGCTTAACCCTTATGAAATCTGTCAAGATGGAATTCATATATAATTTTCATAAATCAATACGTAATTTCATCGTCATCATTTTGTGTGCATTGAAGTGGAGATGTGTGGTCGGATCATTAGGTACGAGGTGATGAAAATCTAGTTGGGAGAATGTTTGTGATCATTCTTTGAACCGGACAGTAAAGCTATGCGTTTCTCGACTTTCACCCGTTAAGGTAACGGTATACGTAGGTGACATTGTGTAGCAGTTGACACTGTATTTACATAATTTATTCAATTGTATTGTACTATTTTTGGTCTTTGTTATTTCAGTGCCGAATCGTCCGGATATAGATATTCTTTATCGTCTCAATTAAGATGATCATCGTTTGGGAATCGGTGGCAAACTAACTAAGATGTTGTACACGATATGCAAGGGAGAAAAGGAAACCTTGCAACAACTACGCACGTAGTAGATTTCTCAACATCTATGAGAGAATAGTTGTGGCAACCACATTGTAGTTGGGACAAATAACACGTCAGTTGAGGTAACTAACACAGTAGTCGCGTTAACTGGCGTAATATTGAGAGTACAAATCAGTTCGGTCCGGTTTGAAAAGATGACTCTCACTCTCATGAATGTTTCATAGTCACAACCGATTTCAATTGTTTCAGAGAGGTTAGACACCTGTGAATAATATTCAGTGGATATCACTCCGAGGTCCTTCTAGAATCCCGATTTTTACTCAGTGAAGTTTGTCAAATTTCGTTTTAACTGAGCAGCATTTGCGGGAGGTGCTAGTTTTCTGTTTGATTTGGAAAAAAAGTGCAGTTAAAGCCCATCGAATGCTTGTGAAAGTTTATGGTGACAATGCTTCAACTGATGAATCATGTAGAGAATGGTTTCGACGTTTTAAGAATGGCGATTTCAGGGTCGAAGACAAGCCTCGCTCGGGACAACCACAAAAATTCGAGAACGAGGAATGGGAGGCTTTACTCGACGAAGATCCGAGTCAAACGCAACAGGAGCTTGCGGAATCATTAGGAGTTACGCAACAAGCAGTTTCCGTACGATTACAATCCATGGGCATGATTCAAAAGCAAGGCAATTGGGTGCCTTATGACTTAAAGCCTAGACACATTGAACGGCGATTTTTCACTTGCGAGCAGGTGATTCAAAGACAACGAAGGAAGGGGTTCTTACATCGGATTGTGACAGGAGATGAGAAATGGATATTCTAGGATAACCCCTAGAAAAGAAAATACTATGCTATGCCCGGTCAATCGTTGCCATCGGCTTAAACATCGACACCAAAGAGGAATATTCATGGTTCAAAGATCATGCTGTGTATCTGGTGGGACCAAAAGGGTGTTATATACTATGAGTTGCTAAAACCTGGTGATTCTATTACGGGTGATCGGTATAAGCTACAATTGATTCGTTTGAGTCGTGCGTTACGAGAAAAACGTCCGGAATACAAGGAAAGACATGACAAAGTTATTCTTTTACACTATAAAGCTCGGCCTCATGTCGCAAAAGTAGTGAAAAATTATCTGGAAACGTTGAAGTGGGATATTCTACCGCACCTGCCGTACTCGCCGGACATTGCTCTTTCCGATTACTGGTAATTCCGACAGATGCAGCATGATTTGGCAGACCACCGGTTCACTTCGTTCGAAGAAATCGAAAATTGGCTCCTAACTTGGATCGCCTCGAAAGACGAGACTTTTTTCCGTAACGGGATTCGAAAATTACCCGAAACATGGGAAAAAGTGATAGCCAGCGATGGACAATACTTTGATTAATTTGATAATTCATGTTCTTCTGAAATTAACGCATCTTCAACTGTGAAAAAAACGAAGCGAATTAATCCGTACTCCCGATATTTGTCCTCATTACTTTTTATAATATATGAATCGTATGAGAATCAAACCGCAATAATAGAAATAGAGGGTCAAGATGGAGAAGCAAAAATCAAGAGAGGTGTGAGACAAGGATGCTCCTTATCTCCATTGATTCTCAATTTATGTATTGAAGAAGCGATGAACGAAGTGAAGGAGCAAGTGCAATTGAAATTACAGATTCAGGGAGAAAATGTAAGCATGTTGAGATTTGCGGATGACATAGGTATATCAGCTACGAGTGGTGCTGAGTTAGAAAATATTCTCAACACTATGAAAACAATATTACTAGAAAACTATTGTATGAATATAAATAAGGACAAAACAAAATTCATGATTTGTACAACAGCGAAAACATCAAGAAGACCGAGAATCAAAATAGATGCAGAGACAATTCAGCAAGTGAAAGGATTTGAATATCTAGGATGCATGATTACAGAAAACGGTAAAAGCGAAAGAGATATAAGAGCAAGAATAGCGCAAGGAAAAAGAGGCTTTCCACCGAAAGAAACAGTTACTATGTTCGAAGAATATTAGCTTAGCAGTAAGGAAGAAATTCTTGAAGAGTTACGTTCGGAGCACAGCATTATATGGTTGCGAAACTTGGACAATTGGAGAAACGGACCAACGAAGCCTCGAAGCTTTTGAAATGTGGTGTTATAGAAGGATGCTTAGAATAAAGTGGATAGAAAAAGTGAAAAATGAAGAAGTACTTGAGAGGGTGAATGAAAAAAGAAGTCTTTCGAAACATGTCGTGAAAAGAAGAAAAAGTAATCTGATAGGACACACATTGAGGCATGATAGTTCATTGAAAACAATATCAGAAGGAAATTTGAATGGTAAAACTTGCAAAGGTAGACCTAGATTAAGTTATATGGAACAAATTGTACAAGATAAGGGTTGTCGTAGATATGTAGAAATCAAGCGTTTAGCGGATAATAGGCAGGGTTGAAGGATTTCATCAAACCAGTTATAAGACTGATTAATTCATGATGATCACGTGCGTATCCAATGAGAAAAATTTGGTTTAAGTGACGTCGAAATCCACTAAGAAAACGTTTGTCCCAGCCAAACGAAATTTTGGTTTTGGATGGAAGTTTTTGATCAACTGAACGAAATTTGGTCCACAATAATTAACAATTTTTTACAGACAAATAAATTTGATTTTAGCCAATCAAAAAGTTCCTTTGCGTTCATTTCAATCAAAATTTTGTTTGGTTGGAACAGATTATGTTTTCAGTGTGTAAAAATAGCGTTAATAATAATTGAGCCGGTCTTAACGCAACTTCGCTATTAGTTTCAGAATGAAATGAAAATGAAAAGTGAGTAAATTCTTAATCAGTTCAGAATATTGAATGAGTTAAGGTTGGATTCCATTGGCATAGAACGAATCACGTGGAAATTCCACGAAGACTCTGGAGATCAACTGGTGTAAGCATGAGGTCCGTTGAAATAGAATGAACCCAATAAACAATGATCACTGGCGTTTCAATGGGCCACTGATGGTTCGGCGGTGTCGGTGTAGGGCCGTCACTAGTCCTTTGAAACGTCTGCAGTCGAGATCCAGTGACAATTCGGGGAATCCTCTCTTTATCGAAGTTGGATGAAAACCTTTACACGGAGTTGGACATTTGGAAAAATAAATTTCGTTGAAATAAAATCAAATGATCTGAAATTCGACAAAAATTTCGAAAAATTTCTCAATTATCTTGCTGTTATTTAACCAATTTCATGAAAAATCGACATTTTCGCGTTCAATATTCAAAGTAACGATTTTTTATCAAAGCTTTTTGTGTATCTGGATGAAACTGAAACTAGCGGCCGTAAAGCTGGCGGGCGATTGTCATAATTTCTCACATTAAACGTTTATTGAAGATTTAAGGATCTGAAAGGTTTAATGGGATGCTACTTGAACGATTTCTGGTATGAACAAAGCCTCAACAACGTTTAATCAAAAGTTTAAGAACTAGCTGCTTATCGAATTTTTACTTGGATTTGCCCAAGTCCCTTTTCGATGAAACGTCATACACTGAGAAAAAAAAGTCATTACATCAAAGAAATACATTTTTTTGAATCTGGCCCTCATTGAACTGAATACATGTCCTTTCAAACAATGATGATTCAATAGAAATAATTAATTCTTTCGTTAAATGAAAGATATTATTTTATTGAATTCAGTTTCCTCCAATCCAAGGAACATTTTACTGACACAAAGATTAATTCTTTGGATTAGTCAGACCGCGAAGTGCAAGGCATGATTCTAATTTCATTCAAAAACGATTGAAAATTCAATAACTTATTTCTTCAATTTTATTACGTCACGTTTTGTAGGAAAAGCTCGAATTTTCAATTCAAGGTGTACAAATTTGTCAATAACAACGTTTTCGAATCAATACTATACTGCTTGGAATGAAAGTAATATTTGGTAAGCATGATTTTGTATTTCTTCAAATCCACAGAATGATTTTTATATTCAAATGATTTCATTCGTCGATATGAAAGTATGTGCAATTGATTCTAAAGAAAATTCAGTAAGATAAAGAAATGGATTTTCGAAATCACGTTACGTTTTAGTTACTTAGACGACTTTCGGTTGGTTCTCGCAAGGTGTAGTCACTTTCTCACAAGTTCTCTTTCGACAGTATAGTTTGTATATAAAGAATTAATCACTCTGTCTTCTTAGTAAGTATTACTTCATCCAAATAAATATTTCTTTCAGATTATGACATCGAATTACAGGTCCCGCATGGAGTGATAGGCGCTATTCGCCTAACAGACGGCATGACTGAACGATCAATGAAGTCTCATTTGATCCAAAGTGCTCAGAATTCCCGGTTATCAACAGATTAAAGGAACACCAGAGTGGACTATGAAAACTTTACAAGTGTGATCATTTTTTTTTACAGAAGAAATCTGATATTGTGCTCAATGACTTCTGAAACATCATTTATTGAATCAGGATGGAATTCACGAAGTCAAAAAAGAACATCTTGAAGTTGATGATTTATTTCGATGGATTGAAAATTTTCCTAATTGATTCAAAAACTTTCTTTTTTGAATGTTTGAGTGGTTTCATTCCTCCGAAGAAATAATTAATTGAATCAGAGTAGGTTTATTTTCACTGAAGAAAAGGTATTTGATTCAAAGAAATGTTTCTTCAGGCTCAAGAATTTCAGATTTGAATACATTGTTTGCATGAATACTCAGATTGATAAGTCCCATGAAATGATTTCATTGTCACTATTGGATGAATTCATTTCCTTGTCCGGAAGAAATATTCATTACGGTCATGACTTTCTTTTCTCAGTGTAGGCTTCGATTTTCGTTACTGTGACTATTCGATGGGATGATATATGGTAACGATGAAAATTGATTCAACAGTTTCAATTGAATTTCATCGTTCTCTATTGTCCTTTTTTTGATCGAGGTGGATTTGACAATTTTACTCTGAAGAGAATCCCTCAACTTTCAATCAAATTGAACCAACACATGACCAACACATTCGATATTCTCGTGAAAAAAATATTAGATCTAATGAGATCTATGTAGATCTCTTCAGATCTAAATTTTGGCAAAAATCTCTACAAATCGTTTTGAATCTATTTATATTCGAAGATTACAACTTTGGGGAAAATTGCAGAGATTTTCTGATATCTACCTACACCTGAAGATTTAAATTTTGGAAGCACTCCAAAAAGGTATAGAGAGATTCAAAAAGAATTCTGGATATCTTTCTAGATGTCCGTATATCTTTTGGATTCTTTGCGTAATGAAACTCTTTGGATACAAGTGGATATCATGAGATTTGTAGAGATCTTTGCCAAAATTCAGATGAATTATTAGATGAGAATAATTTTTTTAAATTGATTAAAAAAATTTGGAAATCCATGTAACCCCTCAAGTTGAATGACAAGTGCACGATTATGACAAATAATATGAATTTTATCATTGTATTCAATCAGTTTTATTACTTCATCAACTACTCCGATGTCGCAACAATGAAGGGAAATCTGTTACTCTAACGGAATACCGACATTTTAATATAAATTCTCAAATACTTTTTCTCCTGCCCATACATATTTGGAGTTGAAACTATTGTGGCATTTGTATTCCGCAAAAAGTAAAACGATATCATCTATTCCGTTACATTCATACCTGAATAATTGAATTTCACGTTCCATACAGTTTGAGTGGTTCATTGTGTAACGCGAAACATTATTTTTCATATTCCACTTAAACCGCCAAATCCATTTGGTATCAACGTTACAGTCGCCGTCGGTTCTGTTTTTTTTTGCTTAGAAACCATTCCGAGTCATTCATAAACATAATGCGTAGAGATCCACGTAGAACGGAGAACACGTTGATATACTCAGTCACTGGGAATTGCGGTACATCTTGATTCTTTGTGTTTATTATTTCAGAAGACATCATTATTAAACAACGCCGTGAAATAGCCTTTCAATTTTCTCATTAAGTCATTGAAAGAATTACGTGTGCACCGTGTGGTAATTATCAAGAGGCGCTAGCAACTAGTTCTTACCATACTTGTCTTTATTACCTTTGCCTTAAGTTATTTGGACTCATGCCGCATGGCGAGCGTGAGACTGAGGCATGTGGGGGGCAGTCAATAATTATGGATTTCTCGTATATTATCTCTGAACGACCGTTGACCTTAAAATATTGATGTTTCAAACCAAAGTCATGTGCAATGTGTGAAACTCTTACACAAAATTACACAACTTTTATGTGAATTTATGATAGAAAGTATAGTCTAGTTCTAGGGAGTTTTGTGTAGAAATAACAATGTAGCGTAGTGAGTGATGTAAATTGTTCTATTGTATTTTAGAGACGAAAGAGCTGGGGCTTGGTAGGGAGAGGAAAAGGATTGGGAAAAATAAACGGAAATTAAATTTTTCTGTTCAAGATAATCCTTGGGATCAAATTTTATTTCCGTTAACAGGGGTTGTTTTGCGATATATATTGTGTTTTATAATAATTTGAAAATCACCTTCCTGGTAAAAGAAAACGATAGAATCCCACTGAAAGTTTCGAAAATCGCAGAGAACACAATTCTATAGAACATTTTATAGAAATTCGTAGAACACATTTTATATCTGAAATTGTTCATGGAAATTTCTTACAAAAATGTATACTACTGTATTTCTTTTACCCATGTAGTACAGAATATTCTGATAACATGCGAAAATGTCCATAGAATGTTCGAGTTGAACTGTTTCATATGTCCATAGAATATTCACAGAACGTTCTCACAACGTCTACAATGTCTTACAGAGCATTTATCGAAACTATTTAGAATATTCTGCTCTAGTATATTCTATGAACGTTCATAGGATGTTTGAAACAGTCTTATCGTAATATTCTGTGCATGTTGTGAGAATATTCATAGAATATCCATAAAAGGATCCTGTTGCTACATGAATATTTCGTTTTTCACATTTCGTTGCAAAATATGATGGCACTTCAAGTTTTTAATCCAATCCACAGGAAGAACACCAAGTTCCCATAGACCGATTTTATGACTGAGATTTTCATTTGAATCGAGTAAACTATTTCCGCATGGTTAGGATCGTTATCGTCACACACGTAAAATCAAGCATTTCGTGTTTCTTATACACGGACAAAACATCCATTAGACATTCTCATAACGTTGAAATTTTTAACGAACCTTTCTATGATAATGTAGCATTCAAACTTTTGTAATATTCCCACTCTCATAAAATAGTAGTCATTAAATGAATTTCTTTGCTCGCGAATAGATTCACTTACCAACGTTTGTCCAGAGAACTGTTTTTCCTGGAGATTATTTGGAAATATAACGCATTGCAGCAGGTAATTGCAATTCTGTTATAATTGTTCGTTGCGTAAATGAATCTTTAGGTTCGATGATGGAGTAAAAACGAATGAGTGCATGAGTAATTTCAGTAGACTCGAATTGGTAAAGTGAACGGGAAAAACCACGTGAACATGTTGTTCTTGCGTTCTTTACATCTGTCCGGATGTCCTGGAGGGACAGCGATGACGATCCTTGCAAGTGCTTCAGGGCAGAAAGGCGAATAGAGAATTCGTTTTGTCCATGGCAGAAGAAACATCTGGTCAAGGAAACTTAAAAATTCAAAAGTGGTTTAGTTCGTTTTATTTCTTTTCTCTCTTTTCTTCATTCAATATATTGAAATTCTTATTCTTGAGTTATGAACTAAATAACTGTCCATAAAATAAATTCCTCCCTCTTAAAAGATAAATAATTCAATTTATGTATTAGATATAATATAAGAAACTATCATATAAGATTGATTTCAAATATTATATTCCTTCGTATATAATCCTTGAACAATAAATTCACAATAATACGATGGTAAGATTACTTTGAAGTATTCATTTAAGAAAATATTGATACGCGGAAGTGAGGGTTTCAATGTTTTCTACTGTTTATATTGAATCGATCTCCAACAATTTAAAAATCTCGCTTGATAATGGTGCACCTTGAATGGAAAAATTAGCTTTATTATAACTGTATGTTTGATTGGTAGAATTATGTATACCGAAGAATAGATATTTTCATAAGTACTTATACACCATCGATAATAATGTTTGTACAGAGATTGATTTTTATAACTTATAATTTCACGCGTACGTTTTCATAACCAGACCAGGGTAGGTACTTACCTGTATGTACTTCATGTCCATAAAATTTATGTAATGTTTATTGCATAAAAATATCATGTACAGATCGATGTAATTATCCTTATTTGTGCATTTGGAATCGATATATATATTATTACAATTGGAATAGAAGTCAGAATAAGTATATTATAAATAACTATTCTTGAAGAGAATCACATCTTTGGTTCACCAGGTGTGTAAGTATGAAACCGGAATTTTTGTACAAAAAAACACGTTTATTGTAATGATATGATACAAAGTAACTTATTCAAAGTATTGTCCGTCGCTATGTATACATTTTTTCCATCTTTCTGGCAATTTGTGGATTCCGCGCCAAAAGAACTGTTGCTTTTTTGAGGCAAACCAGTCATCGAGCCATCTTCGTACATCTTCGTAAGAAGTAAAGCGCTGCTCGGCAAGTGCGTGTCCCATCGATGCAAACAAGTAGTAATCGGATGGGGCAAGGTCCGGTGAGGAAGGCGCCTGCTGAAGAATCTCCCAACGGAACGACTCTATCGTTTCCTGGACCTGTTTTGCTTTGTGTGCTGGTGCATTGCCATGCAGCAAAATCACCTTGTGTCGTCTTTGTTGGTATTCTGGTAGTTTTTCACGCAAAACTCGATCCAAATCGATTATTTGTTGTCGGTAGCGTTGAGTATTGACAGTTTCCCCAGGTTTCAGCAGCTCGTAGTAGATTACGCCCTTCTGATCCCACCAAACACATAGCATTGTCTTTCGTCCGTAGCGGTTTGGTCTTGCCGTCGATGTTGATGGTTCACCCGAAGTAACCCATGACTTTTTGCGCTTGGGATTCTCGAAATATATCCACTTTTCATCGCCAGTCATAATTCGATGGAGAAATGACTTTCTTTGAAACCTGGCGAGCAGCATTTCGCATGATGTTTTGCGGTTTTCCTGCTGTCTTTCGTTGAGTTCATGTGGAACCCATTTTCCCACCTTTTGTATCTTTTCCATGGCTTTCAACCGAGGGGAGATGGCTTCTCGGGTCACCTTTAACTGATCCGCCAGTTGTTGTTGTGTTTGAGCGTCGTCTTCGTCCAACAAGGCTTGCAGGTCAGCGTCTTCAAACTTTTTCGGTGGTCTTCCACGTTCTTCGTTCCTGACGTCAAAATCGCCACTTTTGAACCGTTTGAACCACTCGAAACACTGTGTTTTACCGAGAGCATGCTCACCAAACGCCTCCACAAGCATTCGATGCGGTTCGGCTGCGGTTTTCTCCAGATGAAAACAGAAAAGTAGTGCTGTCCGCAAATCGTAATTTGTTGGCACAAAACTCGACATGTTTATCTCTAATAAACTAATGCTACTGAATGAAACTCGTGTTATTGTGAGTTGGAAATCTTTGTCGGATATCAATACAATAACAAGACACCGCTGACGTGATGTGTCGGTAACTGCATCGACATCTAGCGCCACCTATGGGCAAATTCCGGTTTCATACTTACACACCTAGTGAAATCAAAAAGATTCATGGTCTGATAACATGACACGTGATACTGGTGAACAGAATAGCTGATTAATTTCCAACATAAATTTTTGTAGACTCACATTTCGTCAGATGAATTTTATATTTTCTTAGACGAAACGTCTAGGCTTTTTTTTCCTTAATTGGGTTCGAGGATGTTATTCACAAATTGAGCATTATTTTCGTAACAGATAGTTTAGTGTGTTGAATTATGGTATCGATTGACTAATTGTAAGGTATTAACTTGAAAGTTGAGCAACGCGTAGTGTTTTATGTACGAGCAACTATTTCAGTAATTTCATCTCGAGAGTAATTATACATGATCTCTTGATACATCTCATCCATTTATGGAAGGAAAAAATTATTTCACGTTTACACAAATTTTCATAGCTGTGATAAATATATGAAGGTGCTGTTAATTATCGATCCTGAAGGATATAACTCAACCGTAGTTACTGCAGCTTATGGATTTATTATATTGAAAACATTCGACGATATTCAAAATCCTTTTCTTGAAGAGAAATTTATGGGAGCAAGTAGAAACAATAATAAAATGAGCTCCGGTGCATTGTTTTACATCTTTTTCGCGCATTAAAAAAATCTTGGTACATTGAATACAGAGTGGGATAAGGGGATGAGAAGAGGTAGGGTACAATTCACTTTTTCCCTGTAATTTCGATGAATTAAAGTCTGGTATTATGACAATCAGGACGAGAAAACAATGAACATGTATTAACAGGGCGTGGTTTCAGAAGAGGAGTGTATCCGATCTTTTTCCTCTTCCGTATCTTTTACAATCTATCTTGGGATTCGTATACAGTGTTCATCAAATTTTTTCTTATTGTTCGTTTTCAGGCAATTTATTAAACGAAATTATATAAAAGATGTATGATCACTGTCAGAGAATTTCATCTTAAATTTCACAACAAGGTTGTGAAATTATTCATCCGACGTAGATCTTCTTCGGTTTCGTGAATTGATGTTATTTCTAATAACAAGTTTCTCAATTTTAAGAATGGGATTCTTAATTACAAGACAAAAGTTATGTTTTTAATAATATGTTTTCCAACTCAGTAGTATTCATTTCCAAGATTTTATATCAATTGAGCTATTTATTTATAGACGCCCGTGTGGAAATTTTTCCGGGCATCTTGTAACGCATCTTGTATCAGAACTCAGAATGGCCTAGCTTCAGTCCCCAAGCGGCCCAATCGAGTTGCTAATATTCGTCCTAAGTTTTTTTTTTTTTTTTTTTCTTCAATTTTGTTAACCCGGTCACCTTACGCTGCCAGGGCCAATTGGACCGGGGGAGGAAACCTCCAACCTAACCTACGCGGCGGAAGTAAGATTCCTTGACCTATCAACCGCTGTCTCCCCTATACGGTGTGGTATCCGCTTTCGGGGTAACTTTGGTTGACGCACCAACCGCCATTTCTCCTGTCGCGGCATTACCGCTAGCGAGAAAGGCAACTGATTGGTCAGGGATTCGAACCCCCAAGCCTGACGGACATCCATGTCTGAAAGTTAGTGCGCTAACCAGTCAGCCATGGAGCCGCTATTTCGTCCTAAGTTTTCTAATTCCGGGTCAACCGTGTATTGTTATCGTGGTTACCATGGCAACACGCTTGCCGTTTACTTCCCCTAGTAAAAATAATTATAGCGGTTGTCTAGCACCTTTCGAGGCGCTAGCAGTGGAGCTAGTCACTAGAAAGGGCCTTGAGATTAACTATGAGTTCGCTAGAATTATTTCTGCTAGGATCAGTAGCAATGTACACATAACATTATTGGTTCCAATATGAATTTCACTCCAATTGCATTCACCCCTACAAACAATGATTAACGGCGTTTCAATGGGTCGCTGATGGCCCTGCAATGCCAATAAAGAGCCGTCATTGGCCCTTTGAAACACCAATAGTCGTGTTTGCTGGGACGTCAGCAGTTAAATTGGAATAACAACAACCAATGCAGAATCCACACGTTACTTTTCCCCGTGCATGTTTCCCTCTCCTATGAAAATTTGGGTGCACCCAATTATAGCCCGCATAGGGCTTTGCCAGGCTTCCCGGATTCTTCCAAAGATCCCAATCTAGACATACCTGCATAAAACCCTCATGAGACCGAATCGAATTACCAATGTGTACTTTTGCTATGAGAATATTGTTACGCCCAACTTGGATTCAGGTGGAGCCTTATCATGTTCCTTAAATGCTCCCAAAATTTGAATTCAAACATCCCAGGGTATATTATAAGGGTCAGTTCTTACCACAAAGTTAGTTCTTGAATAAACCGATGAGTTCTGAAACGTAAAAACGGTTAGTTCTCAAAAAATCACCCAAATTTTTGTGAAATGTTTTCCTCTTTCTTTTTTTAAATCGAGTATCCAATATTGCCCTGTTACAGAATGAGCCCTTCACCTCATATCAACAGGGTTCGAAAAAACCCAGAGATGTTTCCAAAAACCCGACCCAGGCTGGTTTTTCCGGGGTTTTTTTTTACAATTGAGTGGATTTTTGGGACTTTTCTGGGTTTTTTGGGTTTCGTGTATTTTGGTAACTTAGGATTGTGGTTATTATCGTTAGATTCATGTTTTTTTATAGTTTTGAATCATTTTATAGCTCTGTTGATTTGAAATCTGAATGTATTGTTCGTTCATATCACGGTCTCACATTCCATATAACACACGAAGGGTTATTTCTGAAGAATATGAAGAGAATTCTTATGGAACTCTTTTCGAAGTTCTGAATTCATGAGGACGTCTGAAAATGTTCTATTCCACCAACGTCAACGAGTTCTTCTGAAATTCTTTTTATATCATTTCATTGCTCTCAAAGAATTCGTTAATGTCAGTAACACTCAATTCACACTTTCAGAGTTCTTGATGAATTCATCAATTTGGAAAGAGGTGAACAAGAATTCTATTCACATTCTTGAAAAATAATTGTTTGTGTGTCACATAGGATACATTGTGGTTTATCACGTATATTTGATATTTGAAATTCAACAATTATACTGTACATTTCATTTCAAGTTCTTGAAATGATCTCAAGGTATCTTGATACTCAACATTAATTATATTCTATTTATGAACTATAAGATTAATTGGAAATTCGTTTCATTATATTATGATTCAGTATCTGGGAGTTATCCTTTGGATTTTACTTCACTCGCATTTGCTTCTTTCAGGAGTGATTCCTTATGTCCATAATTATATGGAGGTAAATTTTGAATAATTCATTGTAATTGGAAATAACAGCTTCTTCGATACCTTTTTCACTTTATCTGGGTTTTTTGGGGTTATTTCAAGAGGAATTTTTCCAAAAAAACCCAGTGGGTAAAACTGGGCTGGGTTATTTTGTTCAAGCCCTGCATATCAAGAGGTATAGTGAGTTCTTGAAGTTTGAATCGTGTATAAAAACGCGACAAAAATTCAAATTCACAAAATCTGTTGGATTATTGATGTTCATCTCTTCAAGTGAACTCCTTAGAATTGGGGACATAATTCAAAGAATGTACTACGAGATTTTGGGTCTTCACCTGCAGAGTATTTTATTATTCGATTGATAATTCGTTTCAATAAACGATTCATAGTGAGTTCAGTGGTGATATTCATTCTGAAAAAATAAGACTTTATGCCGGAAGTAAAATTGAGGAAGTGTCCCTCACAGCATCACAGTCCCAGAAGAATTCCCAAAGAATCCATAAAGAACCCAATCAATTCAATGAGAATGCTTCATGAATTCTTCTGGGACTGCAGTTGTGTATAGGATCAAATAATTCAAGAAATACTTGTCACACAGATGTTTTCTTTTCTTTTTAGGAATCAAGTGTTCACCGTTTCATTAGTTCTCGAATTCCCTTAGAATATGCCCTGAAACATTCCCTTAGAAAATCCATATGAAATCAATCAGAATCACCTACATGGAGAAAAATGTGATTTAAAAAATTGCTACATTCTGTACTCAAGCAGTAGCATGAGTGACATAGTATAATTTTTACAACACAGCGTAGTAGTAAAAATTAATGCTCAATGATTTGAAAAATCGTTTAATTTGGCGGTCCTTCACATCATACAGCGTGCACTTTTACTACACTGCCCAATGAACATTATGAGGACGAGGACTTGGAGACAACTGGAGGAGCTCTTAAGGAGATCTTTATGTCATCCAATGCGTCGGTTTCAGAGATCCTGTGGAGGTCTTGTCTTAGATCACTTTATGTTATCTTAAAGAGAACATTCATAACATAAAGATAACATGAAGTGGTCTTAAACAAGAGCTCTGTAAGATCTCCTAAATCGACGCATTGGATGACACGAGGATCTCTTTAAGAGCTCCTCCAGTTGTCTCCAAGTCCTCGTCCTCATAATGTTCATTGGCTGTATTGTAAAAATAATACTATTCCATTTATCCTGCTATTTCAGCACAAAATTTAGTAATATTTAGAACGTCTTTTTTCTCCGTGTATGTCTTCCTCTGATACTTGAACTCAGACGTACTCAAATACCGCACTAATCGGCAATAGTCAGAGTACCAGACGGAGAAAAATGGAACTCGAAAATATAATTATTTGTATAGAGATCTAAAACTTTTTCTCGGTTTTTCAATAGACTAGAAACGATGAGGTTCAGAAAATGAATTCTTGCATGAAAATAGAGAAGATTACGAATACTACTGTACAAAAAGTTACAGATACCATTGAAATTTAAAATTTTAAAAGTTTAATATTGAATTTCATAAAGCGCATACACTGAGAAAAAGGGTTTGGTTGAATATTAGGCAGCCAGGAAATTTAGTCACTCTAAATGAAAATCTAGTTGAACCAAAAGAATTGTATTTCTCACAGCTAAATTTTTCATTTGCCTTGAATAAATTATTTTATTCATATTTCAGACAACTAAACTTTTATTCACGCACCACTGGAAAAAAAAAATATTCCAAATTTATTTCAATCGGATCAGGTTTGTTAACTATTAACAAATCTTATTTGACACACATTGAGAGAAGAGCGATTTGGAAGTTCAATAAATAGTAATATACTTGTTCGATGAATGTGAATATTACTGAATTTTCAGCGATGTTTCATGAAATTTTGCTTTACATTACTAGGTGTTCTTCTATCATTGCTATATAATACAATATTCATGAACAAATTTGCTGTGCGTCATTCAATTACTCAAGGCTTAGGAATTGGGTGACACACAGCGAATTTGGTCGTGAATGTTGTATTATATAGCAATGATTGAAGAACACTAAGTAATGTAAAGCAAAATTTCAGTGACGTTTCTTGAAATTTCATGAAACATCGCTGAAAATTCAGTAATATTCACATTTAGCGAACAAGGATATTACTATTTATTGAACTTCCAAATCGCTTTTCTCTCAGTACAGTGAGCCTTCTTTGTCACAAAAAAATTCTTCTCTCAATACAGCTAAAATTCAGCTGGAACAACTAAATTTGAGTTGCTGCAGCTATGTATCTTCCTCTCAGTGTAGTAAAATTTGACTGTTCGGCATTTCGAATTTCAATCGTGTTTGTTAATTTTCACTTTGTATACATAATCTTCCGTATTTTGGAGCAAAAATCCGTTTTCTAAACCTCATCGTTCCTAGTCTGTTAAACACTATAAAAAAATCTCAGATTTTTATAAAAGTTATTATATTTTTGAGTTATATTTTTTTTCCATGCATGATAAGTGGAAATTGAAAATTATTAACAGTCTTCAATTTATAATTTTCATAGCCAAATTTCTCTCGTTTTGACCGAGTACGGTAATGGAAGTCAATAAATCTTTCATTTCACAAGAGATACAAGTGAATAGTTTCTGTTTTCGATATAGTCCGATAATGCGTGGATCGAGTCATGTTGAGTGAAATATTTTCTCTTTGCAATATTGGTTCAATTTAATAATCTTCGTGACAATTTGTTATGCTTTCAAGGTCCTAATTTCAGAGCCTGCATCAGTCCCGTCGAGGTTGTTTTACTTAGATCTAAGCTGAAAATCTAGTGCAGGTTCTGTGAATGAGTGCGTGACAATCCTGTCTAGGACCTATTGAGACAACTGAAACAGAGATTTAAATAAAACAAAAATGCCTAGTTTGGGCCCTTCCCACCGCTCAGAATTACTTTCCACGCGGGTGATTTCTTAATTGCGTAATTATAGTGTAATCAGGTTTTTTTGAAACATGATATACGCTCAGAACAAAAGTGATACTCAGATTGTTGTCAAGCAAAAACAGGACAGGACCTTTCGAGAGCAAGAACGGAACGTCAAAAGTTCCGAGCAAAAGCGTTACACTTATAATTCGGAACGAAAGAGCAACTACAGAAATCTCTGGGCAAAAACGAAACACTGAAAAGCTCGAGCAAAAACGAACCAACGCACAACCCAATTCTATATTTATGCGCTGGTTCGTTTGTACTCGAGCTTTGCAGTGTTTCATTTTTGCTCAGAGATTTCTGTAGTTGCTCTTTTGTTCCGAATTATAAGTATACCGCTTTTACTCGGAACTTTTGATGTTCCGTTCTTGCTTACGGAAGTTCCTGTCCTGTTTTTGCTGGACAAGAATTTGAGTGTCACTTTTGCTCACAGCGTATCACTTGTTCATAATTACAAGGTCAGAATTTCTCAGAATTTTTCGGCATACACGGGGAAAATAATTTAGCTTGCAGCAGCTAAATGGCTAGCACAGACACGGACAGCCATTAAATTAGCTCCTGCAGCTAAATTTTAGCTGTTACCGCATATAAATTGACTACAAATGCAAATTTTCTTGCTGTAACAGCTAAAATTTAGCTGCAGGAGCTAATTTAATGGCTGTCCGTGTCCGTGCTAGCTACTTAGCTGCTGCAGCTAAATTATTCTTTCCGTGTAGTCGCACTGAAAGAATGTTGTTGTAAAAATTACCGTGACATTCTAGTAATCGAAGGAAAAGTAAAACTTCTTCGAAACATTACTCTGCAGCCTGTAGAAATAGTGAGTTTTTGAACAGTTGAAAGTGATATTTTCTATAAGTTTTACAAAATGCACAGTAATGTATTGAAAAACATTCTTACTCGTCTCCCGATCACTGGAATTTCACCGGGATTTTTCAAATAAAATTCTCTCACTGCAACAACTATAAAAAAGACTATGAAACTGCGCAACTTTCAATATTAATACTGCTTGTTATAAATAAATACGAAATATAAGGTTTTCTTACGAGTGAAATAAGAAAGGAAGCTACCAAGAGATGTGAATGAACCTATAATAATACCATAAAATATGATGTCTGTCTCTAATGTTGATAATTCGTTGGAGAACACCGAAGCTACGATTGAATTCACTTTGATCATAATTGAATCAGAAAAATCTCGTCCAGGTCATGTTTCAATGAAGAATTCACCAACGAATTCCTTCTCATAGAATTTACAAGGAAATCTTTTCTTCAAAATTCGTGAGAATATGTTGTATTATCGCGTAGACGTTGGTTTTTATGAACCAGGGGAGTATATTGTATGGCCACGTTCCATTATGATCGTGCACGTAAGACTCCGTCGCATGTGATGCGATCTCCCATGTAATTCGTAACCGTAGTGCGTAATAGTGTCATTATATTACATTATGTCATTTCATGCAAAATATAATTCAAGAACTTGGTATGACGAAAAGTTGGTATGAACATTTGAAAATGCACGTAAGCACTTAACATACCTTTGATATGTTTGTGCATACATGTACACGTAAATCCATGTATACGAATGAAAAACATTAAACACGACTGGGGATACTTGGAAAAAACTAAATGAAGAGGATTCATTACGCAACGTTGATTGTTGAGTAAATTGTACAAATCATGTAGACATTTTTTCCTGCAGAATTGGATTTCAAATATATACAGCGGATTTAGTACGTAAAGAAAGAAGTTTTAGTTCAAAAATTCCGTACATGAGAGGGAAAATTGCTGTAATTATAAGGACTGTTTAAATTGCTTCAAAATATATACCGAAATTCGTGTTCGATCAAACAAAGTTTGAGATGAAAGTGAAAATTTACTGCAATGGTCTGCAATTACGATGAATCTGTTGAATATTTCGGTATACAGAAATTTTATGTTATCCCTTTATTTATCGGAAGTATAGTAAATGTTACAGTATTTTTTTTGTGCAGCTTTGTTGAAAAAACTAGTAGGAAAGTTATCTTCTTCTGCTCTTCCGTGGTTTAAAGGAAGAACTTTTGCGAAGAAAGAAGAGGAAATTTTGCGAGAAAACACGGTAAAAAATTGATCTCATAGAATTAGCACTGATCGGATCCCGACTGGAAATTGTCATCAGGTTAACCCAACATATGATGAGGACCTGACAAGGTCATCCGAAATAAAGAATACCCGTTACGGTCCTGATCGGGATTAGGTGTGGATGACTCACGTATGGATGACCTCATTTGGTCCTAGTCAGGATTTCCTCAAATTATCCTGAAAAGGTCGAAGTAGGTTTTCCTCGCTGTATCCGCATCAGGACCTCGTTCGGTCATCCTAAGATCATGGACATAGTTTGATAAACTGAATATAAGAATGTACAGACTTGATTTCAGATTGTACACTCTTTGATTCAACAAATTTTCCTTCAATAAGAAGAACATGTTTGAACGATTTTCAACTGTGCCTGTTTTTAAATTCAATCCCTTCATTCCGAACACATTACCTACTTCTGAAAACTGTTGAACAATTTGTTCAATCTATTCTCAATGTGAATTGAAAACTAACTATTTGGGTCTTAATTAGGCGGAACTTATGAAAATTTCACAAGATTTTCCACGTTATGCATACAGCGAAAAAAACTTAGCAAACGTTCAACCATCACCAGCGAAATAAGTATTTCATTTGACTCATCACAATTCTCATAAGGTTGATTTATTGACTATTCAGCATCATTTTTCTTTCCTACACATCACATCATCTGAGTATTATTCAAAGAGTATATATGAACTGAATGAATATGTGTTTCGTCATAATCAAATATAAGTTTCGAATAAGTACTCTTCTTTCGTTATTTCTTGATTAATACGCATAAAAAAATCTGTTATTGAGTGCAAAATGAATTATTGAATCGGTTATCACTGCTGTAATATGTAAAAAATCATAAGTTGCTGATGTGGTGACAATTAATTCTATTCAAATATACGATAATATCAACAACGACAATATCTATATCAATATTAATTTACATCAGTATTTCTCGGAAAAAACTCAGAAATCCCAATCATTTTGTAATAATAAAGGTCATGAAGAACTCATTCGATCAAAAATATTTCAAGCGAATGTTCAAAATGAAATGCAAAAAACTTGAATTATTCACTTTCAGCTCGACGGATGGTTTTACTTTTCAAATTAAAGAGTACTCTTGAAGTTGAAATTTGTTAATTTCAGAAAAAAGCCTCATTTTCTGAGTTGAATTTGTTGTTAGGGTGATGATAAACTTGTAAGAAGAGTTTGAAAGTTGAGTGGAATCTATATTGATCAGGAAAGTCCAAATCGTGTGGCAAAAGTTAGAAAATCTGTCAACTTAGCTCACGGCGCATGGGCTTTTCTTCACTAAACCAAATGCTGGCAGGAGAAATTCATCAAAATATAGTGGATTCAAAGTGATGTGAAGTAAGAGAGGACCGAAATATTCATTAGATTTTATTCGTTCTTATAAACGTTCTAAAAAATAAGAAAAGACTATAGAAGATCCAAAGTGTCGTCTTCCCATATTTTTGTTCCAATAATGTTGTGTCATGTTCCTACAAATAAATGTTATCATATTTATGAAACAGGTTCAATACACATGTTTTCTCAACCTAACACTAGTTACTGGTGAAAAGATACGAAAATGCACACTCAAAAATGCAAATCATTGAAAGAAAAATATTGAGAGACGATACATTGAGTCATACATAGCCTTACCATATTTATCAACATTTTTATAATAACTAATAAAATTCAATGCATGTATCTGTCCTCTCTTACTTCACATCACTTTGAATTCACTATATTTTGATGAATTTCTCCTGCAGCATTTGGTTTAGTAAAGAAAAGCTGATAGAATCCCTGGTCAAAAAAACTAAACAAACCTAAACAAAAAATTTTTTTTATGACTACTTCCGACGTACTAGGTGTTTTTGTCTCGGAAATTTCATAACTAAAACTAAACCTTTGATTTAGGAGTTACTTTCGGATAAAGGCAATCAACGGCTTTCCGATTGTTTCAGTATTTCATTGATCAATTCACTTAGGTGCATTTCAAGTTTTGATGAAACAATTTTTTTCCGCTCACTTCCGCAATTGAGGAACTGGATTTTTTAGGTTTCGTTCCGCATTTGGAAAAATAATTTATTTGAAATTCAACATCGGATTTACCACCAATAACTGGAGCAAAAATAAAAATGAAAATTCATTCAAACACTCGATACATTCTGTGAATTTGTGGACACCCAAGTGGTTGCATTCCACTTGGAAATGAGGAGAAATGCGTTCCTACCTAAAGGGGATTTGAACTCTTAACCTATCTACCTATAAGACCTACCTACTTAACCTCTAAGCTATCCTAACACGCTGCTCCAAGGGCAAATATTGTCTCAGATATTGTACAGCTGATCGGAAGTTTGATCACGCATGCGTGATTCTGTTTCGGTTCATTTTCATGTAGATGCAAGAAAACTGTTTCCATGCATTTTCGATTTATTTCCGCACAAATATACTCGGGAGTAGTTACGTTTATTGGCCGCGTAAATGACCTCCAATTACTTAGGTACATCTTAGGTACCAATTTGTTTAGGTTTACTTATGAAAAATCGGAAATGGAATTTTGAGAAATGTTTACGGTGTCATATGACCTGATCAACTTCCGCGGACTTCCGTTCAGACCTAAAAACACAGTTTCCATGTACTTCCGATCTATTTCCGCACAAATATACTTGGAGGTACTTACGTTTACTGACCGCGTGGATGATTTCATATTACTTAGATACATCTTAGGTTCCAATCTGTTGAGGTGTATTTATGAAAAATCGGAAATGAAATTCTGAAAAGTGTTTACGCATACTGTGAATTAATTCACTTCCGCGACTTTACGCTGAGACCTAAAGAGAATACTTCGGTTTATTCATGCTTTGTTTCCGCACTGATGAACTTGGGAGGAGTTATGAATAAAATGCATATAATGTCTTCCTATCACTTGGAAACATTTTAGGTTCCCATCTGCTTTCGTTCACTTATGAAAAATCGGAAATGAAATTTCGACAAATGTGTACGCATACTGTGAACTAATTCACTTCCGCGACTTTACGCTGAGACCTAAAGAGGATACTTCGGTTTATTTATACTTTGTTTCCGCACCGATGAACTTGGGAGGAGTTATGAATAATGTGCATATAATGTCTTCCTATTACTTGGGAACATTTTAGGTTCCCATCTGCTTCCGTTCACTTGTGAAAAATCGGAAATGAAATTTTGAATAGTGTTTACGCGGTGTTTTGAATAGTGTTTAGCGAGCGGGAGAAATTTGTTTCATCAAAACTTGAAATGCACCTAAGTGAATTGATCAATGAAATACTGAAAGAATCGGAAACCCGTTGATTGCCTTCATCCGGAAGTAACTCCTAAATCAAAGGTTTAGTTTTAGTTATGAAATTTCCGAGATAAAAACACCTAGTAAGTCGGAAGTAGCCATAAAAAAATTTTTTTGTTTAAGTTTGTTTAGTCTTTTTGACCAAGGATCAGCTCACATGACACCGTTAACATTTTTCAAAATTTTCTTTCCGATTTTTCATAAGTACACCTGAACAGATTGGAACCTAAGATACAACTAAGTAATTAGAAGCCATCTACGCGGTCAGTAAACTTAACTACGCCCAAATATATCCGTGCGAAAATAAATCGGAAATGCATGGAAATAGTTTTCTTGCACCTACGCGGAAATGAACGGAACCATAGTTTAGTGCAAGTCATACGTAAGTAAACCTAAACTCTTTACGTGTGGATTGCGGAAATCGGCGGAATCAATTATCATGTGGAAGAAAATCCCAAGTAGAAACTCCCTACATGTGTAAAATCTTCGTTCGGAAGTACTCGGAAGAGATCCTAAGTGATTTGAAAACATCTACTTCAAAAATATTTAGCCCTGGTCAAGAAAACTAAACAAAAAATTTTTTTACGACTACTTCCGACTTACTAGGAGTTTTTGTCTCGGAGATTTCATAACTAGAACTAAACCTTCGATTCAGAAGTTACTTCTGGATAAAGGCAATCAACGGTTTTCCGATTGTTTCAGTATTTCATTGATCAATTCACTTAGGTGCATTTCAAGTTTTGATGAAACAAATTTCTCCCGCTCGCTGAACACCATTCAAAACACCGCGTAAACACTATTCAAAATTTCATTTCCGATTTTTCACAAGTGAACGGAAGCAGATGGGAACCTAAAATGTTCCTGAGTAATAGGAAGACATTATATGCATTTTATTCATAACTCCTCCCAAGTTCATCAGTGCGGAAACAAAGCATAAATAAACCGAAGTATCCTCTTTAGGTCTCAGCGTAAAGTCGCGGAAGTGAATTAATTTACAGTATACGTAAACACTTTTCAAAATTTTATTTCCGATTTTTCATAAGTGAACGGAAGCAGATTGGAACCTAAAATGTTCCCAAGTGATAGGAAGACATTATGTGCACAGCATTCATAACCGTTCCTAAACTTATTGGTTCGCAAATAGAGTGGAAGTGTACGGAAACAGTTTTTTTACTTCCACACGGAAATAAACGGAATCACAGTATAGTCCAAATAATACCTAAGTGAACCTAAACTGCCTACGTGTGTAGTGCGGAAGCCGGCGGAATCAACTGTGAGTCTGAAAAGAATCCTAAGTGATTGGAAACTCTCTACTTGTGTCAAATCTCGGTTCCTAAGTAGTCTAAACAGATCCTAAATAATTTGAAAACATTTACTTCAAAAATACTTAGGTTTCTTTAGATTTTTTAACCAGGGATACCCATGCGCTGTCAGCTAAGTTGACAGATTTTCTAACTTTTGCCACACGATTTGGACTTTCCTGATCAATATAGATTCCACTCAACTTTCAAACTCTTCCTACAAGTTTATTATCAACCTAACAACAAATTCAACTCAGAAGATAAGGCTTTTTTCTCAAATTTGAAAATTTCAACTCCAAGAGTGCTCTTCAATTTGAAAAATAAAACCATCCGACGAGCTGCAAGTGAATAATTCAAGTTTTTTGTTATTCATTTTGAACATTCTTTTGACATATTTTTGATCAAACGAGTTCTTCATGACTCATATTTCTTACAAAATCAATATGATCTCTGAGTTTTTGCCTAGAAGTGCTGATGTAAGTATTTGAAGAAAATTCATTTCCACTGCATCAACAAATTACGATTTTTTGACACGTTACAACAGCTATGACTGATTTACTTAATCATTTTGCACTTACTAACAGACTTTTTGATACACATTATTCAAGAAATAACCACCACACATTCCACAAAAATAATTCATCCATTTGTTGATCACATAAATTTAACCTCACATCTGTCAACCGAACTGCAATTTTCACACAGGCTCATAGATTAGTTTTGATTTATTTTTGAGGTTTTAGTAAGGAATTCCTCACAAAATCCTAATTAGTCTTTCCTGATGGGGTCCTCATAATAGTGCAGCGTGACATGACTTGTTAGGTCCTGATGAGGTTGCCTTATCAGGACCTGATCTGGATCAAGGTTTACCTGATCTGGTCCATGGGGTAAATTTCTAGTCGGGATTCAGTAGAAGTTCATTCCAAAATTCAGTGTTATAATATAATTCTGAACAGTGTTGGATGATATCATGAGTGGTTGGAATAATACGATTAGGGGTGGATTTTGTTCAATATTAGTTCGATGCTCAATTGAATTTAGAAGAATATTACGAAATGATTTGTAGTCATCCCTAGCTCTTGTCGGGACCCGGCATAGCCTGATTAGATCTTCTTTAGATCTGGAAATGTATGAACAATAGTACAAGGAATTGAAAATTTAATAGTATGAATTAAGTTGAATATGAGATTACTTAAAGCCCAATCAATCACAGCTTTACACGATATTACAAACTAAAAATAGCGTATCCGAGTGAATCTCACCTGAGCCATTGATTTGAGCTTACCAATGGGTCCAATGAAAACGACAAGGACTACCCTGGTAGAAGTTTGTCTGGGCATCCCATTTACTATCCACGTATCAGATGGAAGCTATGTGGGACCAACTGGATAACATATTTCAACCAATTTGACTTCGTGCTCAAACATTTAGGTGATTCATGTAGATTTTTCATGAGTCAACTGGTCGTATAGTAACATTGATAGTCAGAGGAATAAAAGGAAGCCCCAACGTTTCAATTTGTCACTCGGGATTATTTTATTGGGATAAATTCAAAAGTAACGTTCTTGACTTGAAATTACATTTCAAAATACATTTTCACCTTATTCATATGTGTGATTTTACTGAAAAAAACATGATTCCACATTTCTAATTCAACAATTTGAACGACATTTTAGCAATTCCCTGGGACACCTAGATGGGCACAGGCTAGAAAGTGCGTTACAAAACTAGCTAGAAACCAACTTGACACCTGGAAAAACTAGCCAGGGCCCATCTAATTCCCAATCATAATGTCTACTAGGGTATGAATATAACAAATGCAAATTTATTTCTTCAAATCAACTTATAATGATATACATGTAAGACGTGCATGAACAATTTCAATGTAACTTTCAATTGGTTTCATTATTTCATCCCGCACAACTATGAATGGTATTACATAAAAATGACTGTATTTTCATGGTCCTAAATAGTGACGTACATTATCCAGCAATGAACGTTGATTGCATATCCCATAGGAATCATCCGAAGACAAATCATATATTCCAATTCCACCTAAATTTCTCTGTTTCAGATACTCAACTTTTTTTTTAATTGTCATTTGGTGTTCATGGGTAATCCATAAAAAGCGGAAAGTGGAAACTTCACCGACTCGATAATACCCTTTTTCTTCATCAAGATATTCTGTTGTATAATACTGCTCGCGAACATTGGTCTCGATGAAAATATTATACCGGTCTCGATTATAACAAACTTCGTAAAGGTGCAAAAGCCCTTGAACTTGAGAGGTCGCTCCTTCTATTCCTGGACCATAACTCGGGAAAGAATCTGTTTTTCCGATCTCCGATAAATCGCCTATCTTTACCATCCAAGTTCGTACAAACGCCGGTAATCCCATCACAATCTTATGTGCTGGAACTCCTTGATTTAACCACATCCTAGAAAATTAACGCATCACGTGTATCGTCGCGTACAAGCTATTTTTAAGATTGATGTTATACTTATGAGTAACAAGAGCTCCACAGAGCTCTCATTGCTCTGATAAAAATGAAACTGAGTTCACACATACTGAGAGAAACTTTTTTGGATACCTTACTATTTTTCTAAGCTGAAGATATTAACAAGTTTCTACTGTAAGTACTCCAGATTTTCAATCATTTCTATCAATGCTGGTAAAAATGATTGAGAACCGAAAGTGGAACTTGTAGTGGAAATTTCCTAATGCTTTTTCAAGGGAAAAATCTCTCTCGGGGTAAGAACCATGAAATGCAGAAGTTGTTTCATTAACGTGGAAGAGTTATAATACTTTTTGAAGTCTGATCAACCTCGCAATACGCAAACATCCAGAGCGGAATGAGATCGAAAGAAGTTTAACGTCAGATCGAATGAGAATTTTGAAAACAAAATCAGGTTCAGGACAAAGTGAGATGAGGGCGAGAAATGAAATCAAACTTGATTGACTCCGCAATATGCGACGAATCGGAGCTAACTCGAGTTTGAGTTTTTGATTTAGAAACGGAGAAGAATGAGTAATCAAATTTTCTAAGAAATTACTGGGACCGAGATTGGTTTTTATTAGATTTTACTGTGAAGGTAGTAACTTCACTATGGAACAATAGAATGCTGGCCATATTTAATGCTTTACAGGGTATCTATAATCCCATAGTAAATTATACTTAAAATTTCTTTCCGTATACCCGAGTAGAAATTCATATTGGGTGTTTGGTCCTGCCTGATCGGGCCCATAATAAACATGAGGCTGGCAATAAAATCTTTATTTCTGCTCGGGTAGAAGTCTCGCATGAGCCCAGTCAGAGATATTTTTCATGAAATGTTCTGATGTCAGAATCAAAACAATGTCCTCTTGCTGAAATCTTGTGCACGGAAAAAAGAAAACAGCAATGGTTACTGTGAATCACAAAAATACATTGAAACTCAAATTCATTCCATGCAGTACTGCGTTTCTCAGTTCTCATTACTGTCCAGTCAGCACTGACGAATTCCATTACAACACCCATCACTGTGATCGCGCTAATCCTCATTATCCAAACGTATTTTCATTTGTTTTCCAACCGATCGCTATCATCCACAGTAACCAGTAATGTTTTTTTTTCCGTGTGGGGGTTATATGTTATGTGTTGAATGGAAGCATTTTAAAAACATGCTCTCAACAAAAATTAAGATTCCAAATTGAATACTGTCTACCTTATTGTATTATCCACGCTGTAGAATTGATAACTTGAAGGGGTTGATGTCAAAGGAGCCGTAATGCCTGTTATAAAAGGTTGTGTGTGCGGAGTTCTATAATCGAAGGTTAACAAGTGAATGGCAGACAACAAATTATGTATTCGGCCCATTTCATATTCCACTGTAAATTTGAAAAAGTTGATGAATTATGAAAGATGATTGATTGCTTCCCTACAAAAAATGCCAGGCAGAACCGGGCAAACAATAATCGTTAGGCTTTGAACAGTTTTTTTTACGTGAAACCAGGTCAAACTTTGAAGATAATGTGTTTTTGCATCGCGATTTTGGTTTCAAATCGGACAGAAATTTCCATGGCGGTTCAAGACTAAATGTTTTCTATTCGTTTGCGCGATCACATACATTTATGAAGAATTTTGTCTGGAACGTTAAACAGGGCGATGCAAGAAGTGTCCTGATTGATTCTCCTGCTCTCGAATGTACGGAGAAAATTGGTATAGTGAAGCATAGACGGGCCAAACATTTGGTCACTACAGTCAATCGCATCGTTATTCTAGCTAATTTCTAGTTATTTCAATTGAGCCGTTCAGTTCTTATGATCGCGCAGTTTGATGTGTCCATATTTTACTATTCGTTTAGTGATTATCACTACTTCTTCTTCTCCATGTGAGATCAAGTATGTTTTGTTTGAGAAATATCGAGGAATTACTCACATACGTCCGTGCGAGGTAACACTGTCAAAGAGAGTCTCTTGCGCACCGTTAGTAGTTGTAATGACAACTCTTGAACGAAGGATGTAAATGTCCTTTTGTAGCTTCTAAGACGGGTTCCTTGGTTCCCACTAATGTGAAATATTGAAGAAATTCCGATTGGTATCATGAGAATTTACAAGAGTTGCATATCGAATGTGTATGGCGTATATGAAACTGTTTGAAGCGTCATAAAAGTACACAGCGACAAATTTTGTGTCACAGGAGGTCCACTCATAGTTTGTGTTGAAAACAACATATCAAATTCGGAAATGCACAGATTTTCAGTGTAAATTTAACATTTTTGTGTTGATTTGATACATTTTTTGTGTTAATATTTAACATAAATTGCGAGTCGACCTCCTGGAAAATACACAAAATTGTTCACTGTGTACAAAGATTAGTTGCTTCAGCGAAGATTCGCCGTGGGGTCTTCCGTGGCTTGCGAAACTAAATAAATTTTGAGCTTCCGAAGTGGAGCCGCGTCTTGTATCGGTTGGTTGCCCTGAAGAAGCCAGCTGCAATGATGGCTAAACTTTAGCAACTAACCGATACAAGACGCAGCTCCCCTCCGGAAGCTCAAAATTTGTTTCATAAAAGTACAAAATTGTGATTTTGATCAGGAAAATTGTCATTCGAGAAAAATTCAAACGCAGTGACCATTACATCTAAGTATGTTGCGTGAACGCCCATGCGGTACAAGGACATTATACTACTCCCAATAAAAATACTCTATAGGCATTTACGGGTTCCCTGCTTACCCGGGAAAAAATTAACAGATCTGACCAGATCTAAATTTTGGTCAGATGTAAACAGATCTATTAAGATCTGAAAAACTGCGATTTTGGCTTGTGTTTGTCACAATATATGTGCAAAATCAAATTCATATACAGACAGATATCACAAAATTTCTGACAATTGAACCACCAATTGCTCATTAAGATTTAATCTAATAGTCAATTCAGATCTAACGAGATCTATTCAGATCTAACCAGATGTGCCAAGATCTGATCAAATCTATTGAGATCTGAACAGATCTAATCTGATCTTTTGAACCAGATCTGACAAAAAATCAGATCTACTCAGATCTATTCAGATCTGAATAGATTTAATGATTCTTTCCTGGGTAAAAGATCCGATTCAAACCTATTAACTGGTCAATCAGTATGAATCAGATTTTTGTACAGGAATTTTCCTGTTTGATCTTATTCAAATCTAACCGGTTTTGAATAGGAAATTCTCTACTCAATGCACGCTTATCATTTTTCTACACGATTTGAACTCTCAATGTCTCTGAAGTTTAAATCGCTTATTGCAACGAATTTTTATCTGAATGACTTATTTGTCTCAATGTAAAGTCGAATAAAAAAAATATTGAAACATGTCACCTACAGCATGATGGTTTTTTGTCATCTTTTTATAAACTCGCTTCGCTCGGGCGACAAATTTCACACTCGTGCGGGAATCACCAACTTTGCGCACTTGTTGCACAATGTACTATTATTTGACTAATTCAAATTTCGTATAATTCTAGAAGATATTCTACATTGGGACAGAAGATCTAATTGAAAATTCGACAGCTAGGAAATCCACTCATTTTAAATAAAAACTTAATTGCGCCAACTAAATTTCATTTGTCATAGCTAAATTTTTTATTCCCATGGGATAAACCGTTTCATTCATGATTCAGACAAAAAAAAGTGTTGAAAGTGAAAGAGCAAGATTTTTGCTGTAATAGCAAAAAAAGAGATCCTTTATATCCTATTAGAATATTCTGGGTATGTTTTTTTCGCAAATCACTATATTTCCATAATGTTCTATGCTACATGGGCGATAAGAATGATATTCACGATTCAATTATTATTCGTGTAATTCAACACGGTGAACTACGTTGGCACACGGAGGAAAATGCAGTCCGGAAATATAGTAATCCTTAATAAAGAATTGGAGGATATTTCTTAGAATCTAAGAATATTTGGTAAAATATGAGAGTATTCCTTAAGTTCGTAATGAAGATAAAACGGTTCACATTTTTGTTGAATTTTATTTGGAAAAGAATGAAAATTTATCAATACCTCACGAAAAATAGAGAAAAATATGCACTTTCCAGAATTTGCGCATGAAATTCTACAAAGTGGATGACAAAATTTCGAAATTTTATTGATCATTTTGTAAAATTCCATACACGACTTTTGGAAAGTTTATATTTTTCTCTATTGTTTAGATGTTAGACTGTTAAAGATGACTATATTCCCGAAGTGCATATTTCTCCATGCAAGACCATACCATGCTATGCTATAAAGTTGTATCGACAAAGTTACTTTTTGAAGATTGATAATAGGTGTAATTCAAATTGAGAAAGCTTTCAACCATATTTACCTCATCTGGATAGACCAAATGTCTCTCGTCATATGTGATGGAAAAGGCCATGATAAATCTACCCCATTTACTTCAAGGTCTTGGACAAGAGACATTATTTGTGTGATGAAATTTTGTTTCAAACCAGCATTTTTAATCTGTGATACAAATGTGAAAGACGTGAACTTTTGATGTAGAATGTTCAATGGGGGAAAGTGAAAACTCCTAAAATTGACTTACCATTTCCCAATATGCATCCATATCACACTCCTGTGGAGAGTAAACGGAACATCCTATACCAAAATATATTGAAATAGTGGAATTTTTCATTCTAATGAATTCCCTCAGAGATTCGCCCGCTGGCATTCGCGGTACATGTAATTGAAGATTGTTCCTATCCACGGAACCAAATCCTACTATCAAATGAGTACATTTCTCAGAGTATCTCAAACATTCGTGGGATCCAAATTTAGCATAGCCTTCAAACAATTATAAACTTTTCAATCATAGTACAATACTTTTTCTGATATACACTGTATAAAAAATGTGAGCCTGGTAAAAAAAATCTCTCTGAATTCCTCTGAATCTCTCTATATTCTGGGACAAATTTCAGAGAGATTCAGAGTAATTCCAGAGTAATTCAGAGGAAGATAGAGACTTTTCCGATAGTGATACGTTCTAAATTCTTCAACTTTCTCTGAATCTCTCCGCATATCACTGAATCCCACAGAATTTGATATATTTGAATTTCAAAGCTCCCTCTGAATTCACCTGAATATCTCTAAATTTCTCTAAATCTCCCGGAATCTAATGTATTCAGATTTCAAAGCTTCCTCTGAATTTCTCTGAATTTCTCTGAATCTTTCTGAATTCCTCTAAATCTCCGGAAATTTGATGTATTCAGATTTTCAAGCTTCCTCTGAATCTCTCTGAATTCCTTTAAATATTCCGGAATTTAATGTATTCAGATTTCAAAACTTCCTCTGAATTCCTCTGAATTTCTCTGGATTACTCTGAATCTTTCTAAATTCCTCTGAATATTTCTAAAAAATTCCTCGCACAATTTTTCTCAATTTATCTTCCTCTGGAAGTCTCTGGAACTTCCAGAAAGCCTCTGAAATGCAGGACCAAGAATTGTACTGAATTCATTTCTCTCTGAATTTCTTGTATTTTCTGTAGCATTTTTTGTATGTTGGTTTTCTCTTTTAAACCTACATTCTTACTTGTAATAGTAATATGTACTTTCAACTTATACATTGTTCTTAAAGGGCCCGGCCCCAGGACATAATAAAGCATGAAATGAAATGAAATGAAATGAATTTCCCAGACCCCCCCGGATCTTTCAAAATTCCTCTGAATCTCTCTGAATTTTTCTGGAAAGCTCTACGCACATATTTTTCCCAATGCAACTGTCTCTGTGAGTCTCTGACACTCCCTGAATACCTCTGAAATCCTGAACCAAAAATGTAGCTGAATTAATTCCTCTCTGAATTCCCCAGACTTCCCCCGCATCTCTCTGAATTCCGCTGAATCTCTCTGAATCTTCCTGAAAAATCCCACGCACAATTTTTGCTAATTCACCTGTATCTGTGAGTCTCTGACACTCCCTGAATACCTCTGGAGTCCTGAACCAAAAATTTAGCTGAATTAATTCCCCTCTGAATTTCTATGAATTCCTCTGAATCTCTCTGAATTACTCTGAATCTTTCTGAATTCCTCTGAATGTTTCTGAAAAGTTCTGCGCACAATCTTTCTGAATTCATCTATCTCTGAAAGTGTCTGACACTCCTTGAACGCCTCTGAAATGCAGGACCAAGAATTTTACTGAATTTGTTCCTCTCTGAATTTCCCAGAATTTCCCTGCATCTCTCTGAGTTCCTCTGAATTTTTCTGAATCCTTCTGAAAAATTCAAAGCACAAGTTCTCTCAATCCACTAGTCTCCGAAATCCTCTGAACCACGCTGAATCGCTCTGAATTTCTCTGATTCTTTCTGAATCTCTCTGAAAAGTGAAATTTTCAGAGAGATCCAGAGAGATTTTTTTACCAGGGGAGAAGTTTTTTTTCACACTGTTGGTGGATTTCGTCCCCTCAACGTGGGCGAATTGATTTCCCATTAAAAATAAGGGATTATTTTGTTTTTTGGGTGATTGTGAATCCTTCACAAATGAAAGAAAATTCCACCAAATTATGGTGAAAAATTCCCCATCCGTGGAAGAACTTTGCAATCGACATTTTTTGAGGGACAATTCCACAATGATTTTTCACAGTGTAAAATACCGATACCTGGTTTGTGTGCCGATCGAACGTCCCAGTAGCAGACAATTTTCTTACTCAATACAGTTTGAAGATATAATAAGGTACAGTACAGAAGAATCAACATCTTTCTGAAAGATGTGATGTTTTTTTCCTTTTGAATCAAATTCTCTGGAAAATGCAATTCTATGTTCCTGTTCCACGAAACTTGCGTTCACTGTATGCCAATTGAAAGTTATTTCAAGACTTTTTATGATATTTCAAATCAGTTTGGAGTATATCTATACAGGGTGTTTCAAATTTTGAACCACATTTTATAGGTTTATTTTTCAGCAACAATTTTCTATTCTACCATCGTTTGTTATGAAGCTGACTTCCAGAATTGACTAACCAGTCAATGTAAAAGCTACAGTGTTGAAAAAATTCTTGAATTTGATACGAAATTCTCTATGAAATATCATATTTCCATAAAAAATCCAATAATAGTTCTCAAATTTAATATTATTGATAAAATTTCAAAAATGTTTCCTGAAATGTAACAAATATTTATCAAATTTTACAAACAAACCCTGTGATCAACCCTAGAACACGCACGCGAAAAACCCAGAAAACTTCAGATGGCTGTAACTCATTGGAAACTTAATAGGTTTCAAATCATTATGGGTAGTTCTTATTCGTCAGAGTGTAAAGTTTGAAAATATTCGGGTTACGGACCATCTTGAATGAAGAGACGCTCAAATACTGAAAAAGCAAAAAACCTTCTAGGGTCTGAAAGACCCCTGTGCGTATTTTAGGGTTAAAATTGAGAAAAAAAATATTCGTATGAAGTTCCAGGCAAATTTTTCTAACAGCGTGTACGAGTATATTCATTAATCACTGGAGTCGTTGATATACTTGACACCTGAATTGACTTATTTCGTTTATGACTCAGAATTTTAGATCAAAGGATGGTAAAGAAAAAAATTATTAGTTCATTCTCGTTTGAAGAATACACAAATCTGGTCCGTGAAGTATGGGACATCCTGTATATAAGTTTTAACAGGAGCAATCACTTGCAATAATACTCGCACATGTCCGGTACTGTCACGATTTCTCATATGGGACCGTCCATAAATTAAGTAACGCTTTTCCTTTTGTCGTTCCTTATTGCACCAACTTCAGACATGATGAGTGAGATAGAGAGAGATATAGTCAATAGCGTTACGTAATTTATGGACGATCCCTATGACCAATATTTTGTTGATCATACACTGGAAGAATTTTATTCAAAGAATTATCGTGACATCTCAGTGATCGAGGGACAAGTAGGGATTTTTAAAAATATTACTGCACATTTTGTAAACCTTATAGAGAACGTTTTGTGAACCATATCACTCTCAAACGTTTGAACATTCACTCATTTTTACAGGCTGCAGAATATTTTCTTGAAAAACTCTCATTTGTCCTCCGATTACTGAAATTTTACGGTAATTTTTACAACATAATCCTTTCAATGTACAACTATCCCACATGAGGAAAATTTTAGGACTGAATCAATACAACCCAGCTGTTTGTACTGAAAGAGTTCAAATGTAATTTAAACAGTGACAGTGCAACTTTTTGACTTGACTTGGTTAAAAAATTGAATTGTGAAAGTTCAAAACAACATCGAACTCTTATGGTCACACGATGCGAGCCATTTAATCCAATAGTTTGGCGTAAGAGAGTGCGGCGCTGCGTCGAACTGCGAGAGCTCAAGCGATCGGACTCTCAGAGCACGAAATCTCGGTTCGATGTTGTTTTGAACTCTGAAGATTCGAATTTCGAACTTGCATAACCAAAAATAATTGAACTGTTACAGTTATATAAATTTCGAACTCTCACAGTCCTAAAATTTTTTTCGTGCAAGTAACATAGCTTAGTCCCAGTGACGTCACAATGAAGTCATCATGACCCCTTATGATATCATATTGACGTAATTGTGATGTCTCAAGAAGTCATAATAACATCAATATGATATTCTTGGGATTAAGCTTTGTTACTTGGGGATGCGCTAGACTTCACACAAATTGATTGTTACTAGTGTGAGACATCTTTCAGAATTTTATAAAATATTTGAGATTTTTTGGCGAAACATGTTTGTGATATCTAATGTTAGTTGGATAGTATTATATAATATACGAAATTGACCGGACAAAGATTTACTCAGACAGCACAGAAAGTTATTTGAACGTTTTGAAAACGTGCTCTTGGTTTTGCGTGTTTTGGTCCCGCTGAAGCAAGTTTTACAAACGTTTAAAGTACATTACCATTTGATATCCTTGAATACGTTCTAAGCACGTTCTTTTGATCTACTACCAGACGTTCTCATCATGTCTTCTAAACGTACTTTCATGAAAACTAACCTTGAAAAACCACAAAATCAGACGGGAACATAGATAGAACTAACCGAGACATTTGCATGTCCCTGGGACATACATGCGACATTTTTAGAACATCCTGAGACGTTATTTGCACGTTCTCTGTGAAATCAAGCACGTCTTCTGAACGTTCAAGAAACTTCCCGGTGCTGTATGGGTAGTCTGGGGTTCAATAGTATTAATTCAGTGAATTATGAGATTACTGAAATCCCAATGATTCATAAATTAATGGAAACGCTTTGCATGTCATCTAGTTTTTCTTTATTTTATATATAACGAAATTAAATATATATACCCAGACAGCACAAAAAGTTCTCTGAACGTTTTGAAAACATGCACTTGGTTTTGCGTGTTTTGGTCTCCGGAAAGTAGGCCCCTGAATACGTTTTCAATACGTTATTTTCATCTACTATGCGCCGTTCTAATAATGTTTCCTCAACGTACTTTCATGAAAAAAAACTTTCAAAAAACACGTGCGCAGCTTCACACAACGTTATGGAAACCTTCATCGAACACGTTCCCAGAACGTCGCACAGTGCACATGAATAGAACTAACCGGGACATTTGCACGTACCTCGGACAACATCCTGAGACGTTATTTGCACGTTCTCTATGTAATCAAGCACGTACGTTGTCTGAACGTTCAAAAGACCTCGCGGTGCTGTTTGGGTAGCTGTTTTGACAATGAATGAATTTTTCACCATATTTTTTTTTTAACATTAGTTCTGCGCGCTTCGTCTACGGGGAGTAGGTTCAAATGCGTTCAGAGAACGTTCAAGAGCACCTGAATCCGTTCCCAGTACGTGTTTTTCATATACCACAGCACGTTCTCGTTAGGTTCACAAACGTACTTTCATGAAAACTAACCTTTACAAACATATGCGTCCCGTACAGCACATGACATGTCCGGCTCATGGGAGGAACGTATTTTTGGAGACATAGGAACATGCCATACCCCAGATAACATGTAGGCTTGTCATAACCCTGTCACACTTGTCATTCGATTGTTTTTGGCTTGTTATTGACAACCTTGTCAGTGTAAGGTTGCTACAGCCCTGCTGCAAGGGTTTTGTAAGCTTGTACCCTTGTCGCGTGTCAACTAGGAGGCTTATATCAACCTTGTCACAAGCTTGCCTGACAACATTGCAGCAAGGTCAAATTGCTATCTGGGACATGTGTGAGATCGTGCCATCCATCTTCTAGGCAGATTCATGCGCATAGAAATGTCCGCCGAAATAACCTGAATTCAAGAATATGGGAGACATGTTTTGTTGATCATCCCATACGCATCTAGCTTTCGTCTTACAAAACTGACTACGCCTGATTATTCATTTTTTAGCTTAATCGTAATTAAAAAGACTTCGATATTGTCCGCACGTGGAAACCCGTGATCAAGCTTGACCGCGTGCGATCATGCCAGACAAACTATTCTCGCCCTTGATCATGCACAATCGTACCAAATGAGAAGCATTCATACTAAATGACTCTGTGTTGATTCTTTCATCACGAATGCGCATGCTTCATCATGTCAAATCGGCCCCGAACGCATTCACGTACGCTTAAGCATGCGCGATCATGCCTGAAAACTGGAAACTAGGAAATGGAAACTGTAGAGCCTTCCGAAGTAGCTGATCTGATCATCTGATCATGACCTGATCACTTCACAACCAATCAAAGGTGATCTGGTCATGACCAGATGATCAGATCAGCTGCTTTGTAAGGCTCCTGTATAAGCATAATAAATAGAAATGATTGACAATACATTAGTCTTTTATCAATTTAGAAAAATGATGATGAAAGGAACTCTTCTTTTTGTCAAGGTATAAAACTTATCAATTCTCGGGGTTGCGCTTCATGTTGCAAATTTAAAATTTGCCATCATTGTTCAGTTGTTTAAAAACTACGTAGCAAAATTTTATCCGTTCTCCGATACTCCATGGTCCTTGACTACTTCGATAACACCGATTTTTAATCACAGCAACGTACTTTCTATGAAATCTTATGGAGTTCTATGTCTTGTGCGGAAGTATTTCGATAGCATGTTCCTAACCAAAATTGAGGGTTTGAATTGAATAATGTTCACCTAACTGTTCCGGTCACGCTGAACCATGCTGAAAGTGGAGGAATTGAGTTTAAAGAAGCCGTGAAGCCTGTTCTAGACGGTTGTGTCAGCGGGGTTATATAATCGAAAGTTGACAAGTGAATGGCAGACAAATAGCGCTCGATTAGTTCTGTTACAAATTCGTCTGTGAATTTGAAGAAATTCATCAGGTATGAGCAGGGCCAGATTTAGAATTATTTAGATCCCGGGGCGGAGAGTTCTGGGGGCTGTTGATGATGAATTGAATTTGATTGTTGAATCAACTTCCAGAGTATATGTAATTGATATGAAAACTATGTTGGAAAATAACGGAGTTTCAGATCGTCGACGCCCCTATTATGTGGGGACCCCTGAGTGCAAGCCTCTAAAGCCCCGCCTTGAGTATGAGAGATATTTTCTTAGCGTGAATAGTATATTTTTATTTGAATTGGTTTCACCACCCATTAGGGCTGTGCGGTTCATCGTTTTTACAATTAATCGATTGACTGATTCATCGGTGAATTCCGGTTAATCGTTTTGTCGATTAATCGATAGATTTCGGTTGATTGGTCACTTGATTCAATGTTGACCGATGCATCGTAAGAGTTTACCCTGAATCCACTCATTAAACGAAAAAACAATTAACCGGAATCCTCCGATGATCCTATTAATCGTTGACAATTAACCTTTTCAATCGATTAATCGATTATCCGCACAGCACTACCCATGACCACAAACTTATTGGAATCAATGAACCTTTGTTCTCAGTTTCAGAATTGCCCTGATTGATTCTTCTCCTTTCGGATGGGTCTTTCGAGATTAATTTTGTAAAGAAAAACGTGAGATGAAAGTTTCGTTTTGAAGATATTGGGGATTTCCTTACATACGTACGTCCGAGGTAATACTGTCATAGTGAGTGTCTTCTGTATCCTCATCAGTTTTAAATACAAATTTCGAACGAATGACGTGAATAGATGTCTGGAGTCTTGGATATTGAGTGGCAGGTTGCTTCTAATTTGAAAAACCGAAGGAAAATTCGATTATCATCGTGCGAATTTACAAGAGGTGCATATCAAGTTTCCATGGCGTGATCCAGACAGCACTGTGGATGCTCGGAATGGTTCAGAAACGTGTCCGTGGTTTCACGACCTCTGATTCCAACAATTACGTTTCCAAAACATTTTTAAAACTTACATTGTCAAAACATTTATATGATTCATGAAAATTCCCCATTTCGTCGCTAACCTACGCCAATTTAAAAATCATCCATATTCAAAGTCTAATACATGACTGACACATAAAAAAATAGTAAAATCATATTGTTTTTCACATAATCAACTGATTCTCACTGGATAACATAAATGTGATTGAAAATACACATATTGTAGAGAGTAAAACAAAGATATTAAAAAGCGCTCTCGAGTCGAACTATTTTCCACTAAATTAAGCACCTCATAAGCTTATACGTGTAATTAATTACACATAAGATTATTTTACTCGAATATAATTGATTGAGGATTTGTTTTAAATGAAAATATCCGCAGAGATGTTATCAATTTGATGATTTATAAAGACAAATTCAACATGTGCTGATCATTTTTGGTGAGAGTGTCATACATGGGCTGAAAAGTCCCGGGCCTAGCAAAGAAAACACGGTTTTTTTTGTTCAAAATTAGCTTCATTCATGAACGTAATCTTCATCAAGAACAACGCAATCATTCCAGCGCCGCTCTCACATTCCAATACCACTTTTGTGGAACGATTTATCTCTTGCCTCAGAATAGGCCTCAGTTTCAGCGATAACCTCTTCATTTGAGCGTAATTTCTTAACGGTGAGCATTTTTTTAGGTCTGCGAACAGCCAGTAGTCGCTGGGAGCCAAATCTGGCGAATACGGTGGATGTGGAAGCAATTCGAAGTTTAATTCATGTAGTTTTGCCATTGTTCTGATTGACTTGTGACATGGTGCGTTGTCTTGATGAAATAACATTTTTTTATTTGGCATATGCGGTCGTTTCTTTGCAATTTCAGCCTTCAAACGCTCCAACAATGCGATATATTAGGTGTACAAATAAGTTTCCGCGGTTTTTTATAAAAAATTAGGAATTTATTGTAAAGGAAAAGTACATGACGTTTTATTCAAAGTATTTTCCATCATTTGCCACTACTTTTCCCCATCTTTCTGGCAACATTCGGGTACCCCGTCGAAAAAACTCTTCATCTTTTGACGCTATCCACAAATCTACCCAATTTTTGGTGTCTTCATATGATGTGAAGCGCTGCTCAGACAGACCATGTGCCATCGACCGGAACAGGTGATAATCAGAAGGGGCTAAGTCTGGTGAATACGGCGGGTGGGGTAAAACTTCCCAGTTGAGTGTTTCCAAGTATGTTTTTACCGGCGCCGCAACATGTGGACGAGCATTATCGTGTAAAAGAATAATTTTGTCGTGTCTGGAGTAGTAATGGGCGCGTTTTTCCTTAAGTGCCCGACCCAATCTCATCAATTGTGTTCGGTAGAGAGCTCCAGTAATGGTTTCGCTTGGTTTCAGCAATTCATAATACACGACACCAAGCTGATCCCACCAAATACACAGCATGAGTTTTTTTCCATGAATATTCGGCTTAGCTGTCGATGTTGATGGTTCGCCGGGCTTAACCCATGACTTTCTCTTCTTTGGATTATCGTAGTGAATCCATTTTTCGTCACCAGTGACTATACGATGCAAAAAACTCTTTTTTTTATTCCTGGCAAGCAGCATTTCACTCATGCATAATCGGCGTTCAACGTCTCTCGGCTTTAGTTCATATGGAACCCAATTTCCTTGTTTTTCAATCATTCCTAACGATTTTAAACGATGTGAAATTGCTTGTTGAGTCACTTGTAGAGTAAGTGCAAGTTCTTTTTGCGTTTGGGACGAATCTTCCTCCAATAGTACTTCTAATTCCATGTCTTCGTACACTTTCGGCCTTCCACTGCGTTCTTTGTCTTTAACGTCAAACTCACCGTTCTTAAACTTTTCAAACCATTCCTGACAACTTCTCTCACTTAAAGCAGCTTCACCATATGCTTCTAGAAGCAATCGATGCGCCTCAGCTGCAGATTTTTTCACATTGAAGAAGTAAATCAAAAGTTCCCGCAAATGATGCTTATTCGGAATAAAACTTGACATTTTTGCACGAAAAAAATTACGTGATGCTGATACGGAATCACTAGTACTTTAAGGTTATGGTGTTGCCAGATGACTAAACTTGGGATATTACGTTTTACATCTGACAATTTCTCCATAACCTTCTGGTGGGGCCATCTTTTGACAAACCGCGGAAACTTATTTGTACACCTAATAATATTCACCGTTGATGGTATTTCCCTTCTCATACACCACGCACATCCCAAAACACCGAGAAATGCCATAACCTTTCCAGCCGATTGTTGTGCTTTCGGGCGCTTAGGACGAGGTTCACCAGTGGCTGGTCACTCGAATGACGATCGTTTTGATTCCGGAGTGAAGTGATGGATCCATGTTTCATCCATTGTAACATATCAACGCAAACATTCCGGTTTTTCACGTTCAAACATGGCCAAACACTGCTCAGAAGCATCAACGCGTTCTCGTTTTTGGTCAACAGTGAGCATACGCGGCACCCACTTTGAACAGAGCTTTCTCATAGTTAAATGCTCATGCGATATAAAACCAATACGTTCTTTTGATATTTTTACGATGTCAGCTAACTCACGCAACTTCACTTTTCGATCATTCAAAACGATTTTGTGGATTTTTTTTATGTTTTCTGGTGTTACAGCCTCATTTGGACGTCCATTGCGTTGTGGATCATCGGGTCTCTACGACCACGTTTGAAGCCAGCAAACCAACGTTTCATTGTGGTTTCTGATGGAGCGGAGTCCCCGCTTTTGGGGCTTTTCAAGCCGTTGTTTAAGAAGCAGTGTAGAATTAGAATACGGAATTGTTTTTGATCCATTGTTTCGAAAATAACAAAAGTAGCGTCACTCTTAGTATAATAACTCACAAACTAATGAATAGAATATCATGAAATTTTTACAGCTGTCTTTTGAAGGTTGGTACTGACTGAAAAACAGGTAAATGCGGTGAAATTCGCGTCATCTACGCGTTAGGCCCGGGATTCTTCAGCCCATATGTTAAATAAAAGGAACCAGGACATTTTCATGTTTTAAAAACATACATGCGACCTTTTCAGAACATTACAAAACGTTTCTGAAACATTTCGTTTGTAACGAGGTATATTTTGTGAATGTCTACAAAACGTCTCAGTGCTGTCTGGGCAGCACGACAAAGTAGACAATGATCATTTTGATACAGAAAACTGTTATATGGAGAACTTAAAACGCAGGGAATATTATATGTAAATATGTCGCATAAACCATAATAGGGGATTTATCGATTCCCTTTTGTCTTTGTATGGTCCAACACAATGAGCTTTGATGGCAAGCCAAAACAAAATTCTGTTAACAAATTCATTCTTTAAGTAATAGTATTGGAGTGAATTCAAATAAAAAATGCAGCCCAAGTTACTCACGTCCCCTGAATGGGTAAAATTCCTCTTCCTGTATTTGATGGGAAAGGCCATGATAAATCTATACCATCGACTCGAAGATCGCTGACAGTAGAGAGAATTTGTGAGATGAAATTGTCTTTTAAACTATCATTTTTAATCTACGATACAAAAACGTCAACTCATGATGATGTGGGATGTTACATGAAGAACAATAAGAATCCCTGGAATTGACTCACCGTTTCCCAATAGGTGTCCATATCACACTCCTGTGGAGAGTAAAGGGAACATCCTATACCAAGATATATTGGGATAGTGGAATTTTTCATTTCAATGAATTCCTTCAGAGATTCGCCCGCTGGCATTTGCGGTACTTGTAATTGAAGACTGTTCCTATTCACGGAAGCAAATCCTACTATCAAATGAGTACATTTCTCAGAGTATCTCAAACATTCGTGGGATCCAAATTTAGCATAGCCTTCAAACAATTATAAACTTTTCAATCATAGTACAATATTTCTTCTGATATACACTGTAGAAAATGTGGGGAATTTTTCTTCACACTATTGGTGAATTTCGTCCCTTCAACGTGGGCGAATTGATTTCCCATAAAAAATAAGGGATTATTTTGTTTTTTGGGTGATGAATCCTCCACAAATGGAAGAAAAGTTCACCAAATTATGGCGAAAAATTCTCCACCTGTGGAAGAACTTTGCTGTCACCATTTTTTGAGGGAAAATTCCACAATCATTTTTCACAGTGTAAAATACCGGTACCTGGTCTGTATGCCGATCGAACGTCCCAGTAGCAGACAATTTTCTGACTAGATACAATTTGAAGATAGAATAAGGCACAGTATAGAAGGATTAACATTTTTCTGATTGGCTGAAAACTATGTATATGAATTTTATCTTGAACATGACTAACAATAGAATTTGAATATGCTCGGTATTGTATATTGAACAGTTGATCATTCTTTGGGAGATAAATATCATGATTTCTTATGTTGTCAAAATTTCGTGTTTCGATGAGTTAAACTTCGTAAAAGGTAATTTTTACCGGTCGAATCCGAGTTGGGTCGAGTAGATATTTCCTACAGAGCGAGTTTCTGAAAAATACTTGTGAAATTATATGTATGGGAGAACAACAATGGCAAGACGATTTTCAATCAGCTAGAAAAGTAGCTGTGACAGGTAATTTTGGTAGATGTACGTTAAACTCTGGGGACATCAACTCAAGTAATTGTTCCAACTGCTTTCAAAGACTCGATTTCAAAATGTAAGGTACGGATCTCTCACGACATCCACGTGTGCTCGTTGACCCTGTTTGATATTTGATTTTGAAAAAAAACCTTTCTTCTTAAAATTTCGAAAGAAAATTGATTTCCGATCTTAATGATATTTTCATTGAACACACATAGGTTCCGAAAGCGGTAGTTATAAACATTCTTCCAATGTTAACGTACCTGAATCCAACGGACTTCGAACCCTTGGGGCTTCCAAAGTGGTTGATCCTGATACTTGGAAATTGATCCGATCACTTTTCAATCAATCAAAAAGCTGGAAAAGTGATCCAAGGATCAGGATCAACTACTTCGAAAGCCTCCCTTATCATTCCCTCACCTATATGCTTTCTCAAACCTATCCTTATTCTTATACCTAACCTTTGCCCTGACGATCGCAGTTAAACCTAAATCGCTGAATTTGTCGTAAAAAGAACCTTTGAATATGTTTGTGATCATTTCGATTATGTATTTTCATACATTCAGTGTTGATGCGAAGAGACATATCACTCTACACATGAGTCATAATCCAATCTCAAGAATGAAATTCAATAGATTATGAGATTTTCTAAAATTTTTAGAAATTTTAAGACCCTAGTAAAAATTATGATTGGGAATTAGATAGGCTCCAGCTAATTCTCTCAGATGTTCAGTTGGTTTCTAGCCTGTGCCCATCCATATGTCCCAGGGATTTGCTAGAATGTAGTTTAAATTGCTAATTAACAATGTGAAATCATGTTTGTTGAGTGTAATCACACCTATAAATGAGGTAAAAATGGATTTCAAAAAGCAATTCCAAGTCAAGTACGTTGCATCCGAATTTATTTATTTGAGGGCTTCTTTTATTTCTCTGACAGTGTTCATGTGTTATCAATATTATGATCAGTTGAAGCATGAAAGATTTGCATAAACCAACTGGATGTTTAAGCACTGAAGTCAAATTGGCTGAAATGTGTTATTTAGTTGCCTCCACACGGGTCCCATCTAGTACATGGATGCCAAGTGGGACGTCCAAACAAATTTCTACCTGGGGAACAAATTATTTCCCGAGGAAGAAAAATTAGATCTAATGAGAACTCAGTAGATCTAATCAGATCTCAATTTTGGCAAAAATCTCTACAAATCTGGCCATATCTACGTACATCTGAACATCTCAATAATCTTTGGAGTTTTGTGATATCCACTTACTCCCAAAGATTTCAATTTTGCAAAAAGTCCAAAAAAATATAGAAAAATCCAAAAAGATTTCTGAAGATCTCTGTGGCTCCCCATATACCTTGTTTTGCCATAATGCAGATCTGAAGAGATCTACGTACATCTCAAGATATCCTTCTTGATCTCAGTAGATCTAATCTTTTTTTCCCGGGTTGTTACATTCATCGTCAGTTGACAGTCTTGGATGATGATCATCATGAACAGATTTTCACATAATTGAAAGTTTCGAAGAATGAACGGAATTGAAATGCTTCTTCTCTTATAACCTAAATAGATGACGCGACCCAAGCAACACAAGCGGTTAAAAACCCTGAGAACGTGTTTGGAAAATCCTGCGAACATGCTTAGAACCTCCAAATGAGACTGTTTCGAATAATTATATGCTATGCACCTCCATAGAATATCTTAACGAATTTATCCAAAATAGTCTCATTTGCACATTCTTTTCACATTCACTGCATCATCATAGCACCTCTGAAAAGTTCTTGTGTTCCTTGGGGAGAATTCACTGCGTTCCGAATGTTTCCAATGAAGACGACACAGACTTTGAATTCAAATGCAGTTTTTTTTTCTTCAAATCAACTTACAATCGTATGGGTATAAGATGTGCCTGATTTGTTAAATCCCTCGTAATTAAGAATGCTATTACATAAAGATGATTCTGTATTCTTATCATCCTAAATAGCGACGAACATTATCCAGCAATGAACCCTGCTGGCATGTCCCATGGAAATCGTCCGAAGATAGGTCATAAATTCCAATTCCACCTAAATTGTACTGTCTCAGAGCCTGAACTTTTTTTTCAATTGTAATTGGATGTTCATGGGTAACCCATAAGAAGCGAAAGCCAGGGACTTCGCCAACTCGATAGTACCCTTTTTCTCCATTGAGAAGAGCTATTGGAGGCCACTGTTCGCCAAAATTGTTCTGAATAAAAAGGCTATACGAATGCTGATTATAACAAACTTCGTAAAGGTATAAAAGTCCTTGAGTTCGAGAGGCCACCCCTTCCAATCCTGGACCATAACTCGGTACCGAATCTGTTGCATCGATCGTTGACAAACTGCTTGCCGTTATCGTCCAAGTGCGTGCAAACGCAGGTAATCCTATCACAATCTTCTGTGGTGGAATTTTCCAATGTGACCACATGCTGGAAAATCAATGCGTATCATGTATTAGCCCATGTAATCAATTCTTGAGATCGATGCCACTCGGAGCTCTCTTATATGACACGTTTCTGATAGTATATACTACGTTCGTATCAGAAATCCGTCAGAATGTGGCTCTTAGGAGTTCCGTACGAGTTCAGTCAGCGATCTTTTTGATGACACTTTCTGGTATCAGAATTCAAATAACGTACTCTTTATGAAATCTCATGGAGTTTTGATGTGTTTCGTGTCAAGAGAAATCAGAGTTTCAAATTGAATAATATTTACCTGAGTGTATTCCTTACGCTGTAGATTTGTTGATTTGGAAAAGTTGACTTCAACGGAGCCGTAACACCTGTTCTAAAAGGTTGTGTGATCGGAGTTATATAATCGAATGTTAACAAGTGAATGGCAGCTAAGAACCTCTCTACTAATATTCCGTCTATTCCAGATTCATCTGTAAATTCGAAAAACACTTATCAAGTATAAGAGATGATTGATTACTTTTTGATTGAAATGTTACAGGGGCCTCAAAAGAACACAAACGTTCAGGAACGTTCAATGAATGGTCCTGAAGGCAGTGTCGGACTGGCCCGCCCGGCTCGGTAAGTGGGAGCCCATTTAGTTTCCACTTTTCTTTATTTTTTGTAAGAATCATGATGAAATCTTGATTTTTCCAAGAGTGTGTCCCTCCCAGGGAGCCCAACATAATTCCCAGCCGGGGGTCTTGATACAAGCCAGTCCGACAGTGCCTGAAGTTTTGTGTTCTTTTGGGGTGGATACATTATTTTGGCCAACAGGTACACTGTAAAAAGAAAGTCTCGATCTGTCTGCATCTCAATTTCAGACATTGCTTTTTCCATTGTGTCGGTGATTGTTTTTTTGACTTAATTTGTTTGCACCATAGATTCAGCGATGAAATGAGCTGAATTTAAGACTTTCTTTTTACAGGCTAAAGCCATTCGGTGTTCGAGGAGCATTCATAGGATTCGTATGTAATCTAAAACTCGAATTATGTATTTGCATTTCCAAAAGACTTCTTCTCAGAGATCTCAAGGACGTCAATTTTGGTGAAAATTATGTGAAAGTGTAGAAATACGCTCTGTACGATTGTGGAATGGATGAAAACTATAATTATTGTAGTTGAGAATCCGAATATTAATTGTTTACATGAGTTGCAATTGATTCTAGATAAGCTCTCCTAGTAGAAACGCTTCATGTATGAACAAGGAATTCAACACTAGGATAGAGAACAACAGGATAACTTGGAAGGCACTCGTGGGGCCAGCGCTAACTTCGTCTCCGATTATGATGGAACCCGAATTAAAAAGTGAGACCTGATTCAACTGTGATTCGTTGCGGATTACGGAGTAAATCAGGCTTTAGCCGTTGAGGCTATCATGATAGCTTTTTGATGGTTTTATGAAAGTTTGTTTGGACTCGACAGTAAGAAGCTTTAATGGAAGTCACCTTAGTGATTCTCTGGGCTATTACCAGGTTTCATTAGGCCTTAAAAATCCCTGACAAGGGTCTTTTGAAGCTTTGCAAGCAGTGGCGGATTCAAAATGGGGCCGCCTGTAGGATGATGTATTCTGCTGTCTTGCTTCACCGAAGCGAGTGTGAAAATGTTCAATATTTAATATAATTCATATACAATTTGATATACTTTATATATAATTCTGTACAATTTGCATATAATTTTGAAATTTCTTCTATTCGGAAAATTATAATGTTAAAAACTTGGTTACATTGACATTTTTTGGTTTGGTGTACTAACCAACTACCACTCTACTTGCCCACACAGGACACCTACGTCGCATCTCCGTGGAATTCAGGGAGAAAAAAGGGATCGGTGGATACAGCGTGCCGTTTTTTTTTGGGCGGACATTTCTCCGTTGCCTCTACGCTGCTTCTCCGTCGTACTACGTTACATGCACCTCTCCCTTTCTTCTCCCTTAAATCTCTCTCTTAGAAATTTGATCAGGCATTCCGTAGTTTTAAAAAAGTCTTGATCAGGTTAGAATCTAGAAACTGTGAATAAGGAAAATCTTATGAGGTCCTTACAAGGGACCTGGATTCAAATAGGATTGTAACGCAGGGGTACAATAGTAAGGAAGAAATTCTTGAAAAGTTACGTTTGGAGCACAGCATTATATGGTTGCGAAACTTGGACAATGGGGAAAACTGATCAACGAAGACTTGAAGCTTTTGAAATGTGGTGTTATAGGAGGATGCTCAGAATAAAATGGATAGACAAAGTCAAAAATGAAGAAGTACTCGAGCAGATAAATGAAGAAAGAAATCTTTTGAAACACATCGTGAAAAGGAGAAGCAATCTTATAGGACACACATTACGGCATGAGAGTTTATTGAAAACAATATTGGAAGGGAAAATGAATGGTAAAACTGGTAAAGGTAGACCTAGAGCAAGTTATATGAAGCAAATCGTACAAGACAAGGGATGTAGTAGATATGTAGAAATTAAACGTTTGGCGGATAATAGACAGGGGTGGAGGGTTTCATCAAACCAGTCGTAAGACTGATTACTTCATGATGATGATGGGTACAATAGGGTTCGGATGAGGTTTTCATAAAATTGAGCGAAATAGGGAAAACCGTAACGAAACCTGATGAAGACCTGATAAGAGATTAGGCATCCTTCGTTAGGCCCTTGTATTTTCCCATCCAAAATGTCTACTAAGGCGACTGTCTTGTGTGGGTGGTGCCTCAAGTAGTTTTGACTTATCGACTGGAAGTCAGTATTTTCCTTCATTCTTATAATCCCATAGTAAATTCAATTCTATATGTGTCTCCATGTAGAGTGATTTCTGTTGGGATGACATATTGGTGAAAAACCTTTGCTTCGAAATGGGCATTCCTTTGATTCAATCAAGCCAGTCGAGGAGGCTATGTGCCCATCCGTTGACAAAGTATTTTTATCTGAGCACTGAGCAGAGAAAACGGTAATTGTTACTGTGGACCACAAAAATCCATTCAATAAACAAACGTATACCCTGCCAGTAATGACAATAAACTTTAGGTCAATATTTATGACTGGAATCATAATGATCTTCAATATTCCGCTGCATTTTTGTTTGTTTTTGTCTCGATTGTTGTCTCCTACAGTAAGTAGTGTTAGTACTGAAACAGCTGTTTCATTTTCTCAGTGTAGATTTGTTCCACCATCCATGATCACAATTTATTCGCATCAATTAATCTTGGGTTGTAGTGCAAGACGCATCCTGATTGATTTTTGTACTTTTCAATTTTTTTTGTGGAGGGAAACGTGAGATGAAACTCATGTTTGGAAATATTGGCGAATCACTCACATATATTCGTCCGAGGTAACACTGTCAGAGTGAGTGTCCTGTTCATCATGAACAGTTCCAGTGCCAATTCTTCAATGAATATTCTGAAAAACCCTGCGTAGACATCAGGAGTGAGTACTCGGCCCTCACTAAAACCCCCACTGTGACATAAAATTTGATTGGTGTCATTAAAATTTGCAAGAGTTGGCATATGAAGATATTCGAAACGTCAAAAAAGTATACAATTGTAATTTCGATACGGAAAATTGTCATTTGAAGAAGTGCATACGCAGTGATCGGATATTGTATATATGTTATGTCAACACGTTGCATAAACGATAATACCCGTGTGGACATTAATTCTTGGTGGCAGTTTGGGCCAGACTAGGCGTCCTTGTTTTATTTCAGACCCTGCTTTGGTTACCCTCATAGGGCCTAGACAGGATTGTCACGCACTCATCTTCTGATCTTCACGCCTGCATAGTATTCCCAACTTGGGCCTATGTAGGACACCCGTGATGAAGCTAATGTAGGTGATGAAACTAGGACCTTTCAAAGGATAATAATTTGTTGCGAATATCATCAAATTGAGTAAATATTGCAAGGAGGAAACTTCCTCGATTGAAAATTGGGCTATCCAAGGCCCTATCTGTACCCAGACCACTTCGACTTGAGCCCAGACAGGGCCTGGAATGAGCCGATTCCAATTTCTATTCGGGTATTCCACTTAACATTACTTTGTTCATACAATATCGGATTGTATCAAAAAACAGAACAGCTTCATTCAGTGTTGGAATTAACCATACAGTGATGTTTTTTCCGATTTTTCGACATTGTTCACCGATAGTGTGAACACAGTAATCATGGATGAAATATTTTTTTGGGGGCTTACATCGCAGAAAGTCGAAATCACCAATACCATTTCAGTAAATTTGCTTCTTACATTAGGTTTATATTCGAAAAAGGAATTGGTATAAGGGCAAGGCCCTATGATGGCTGTAGTTGGGTGCATTTACATTTTCAAAATGGGGAAAACGTTGGAAATACAGCTCGGCCCTACATGGGTTGTATACAGGTATGCTTAAATCGAGATCTTCGGGAGAATACGGGAAGCCTTGCAAGGTCCTATTAAGGCTGTACTTGATGTGCCTAGATTTTCAAAACCGGGGAAAAAATTGGTAATGCAGTTTGGCTCCATATGGGCTTTATATGGGTGTCCCTGACTCAGAGAAGTCAGGCTGAATATCAGCAACCCGACTAGGCCCCTTAGGGGCTAAGGTTAGGACATCCTAAGTTTGGATACCCAATGTAACCCCATACGGGGCCTATATTCGATACAGGACGCCCGGAAAAAATGTTCACATGGGTAGTGAATTCCACGATTCTATTTCTTTTCGTGCAGTTCAACATGATAAGCGTTGTTGGCAAGGTCATTAAAACATTCCATCAACGGAATTATTTTTCAGGAAAAAGTAATGGGGTGCGGGGGTGGGGGGGTTGAAATTCAAAAGGCTGTTGAAAATACTTACGTTCTTTTGATGAACCAAGTTTCCTCTTCTACATATGATGGAAAAGGCCATGATAAATCTACTCCGTCAGCTCGAAGGAAGGTGACATTAGAAATTATTTGCGAGATGAAATTTCTTCTCAAAACATCATATTCAATCTGTAGTACAAATAAGGGAAAAAATGTCAACTCGTGGCATAGAATGTTCAGCGACGAAAAATAAGAATCCCCAAAATTGACTCACCGTTTTCCAGTACGCGGTCAAATCACAATCGTGTGGAGAAAAAATGGAACATCCAATACCAAAATATACTGGAATTCCAATGACGTGCTTCAGAGCCCTAGTTTCAGAAGTCTATTAAATCCCACCGATCAATGATATTTGATACAAAATTTGCAATGGTGAACAACCATTAACGAGTGTACAACCTCTTGAAACCGAATAGATTGATGAGATTGGAAATGTAAAATCAGTAGGTTTGAATAGTCGTTTATCGTTGCAAAGTTTGTGTTAAATTTCATTCATCACCGAATTTCAATAACACGGTGCTACCCTGGTCAGGCACTTTTCGAATGACCTAGTGCAGGTTGTTGGTCTGGTCGAATACAACACAAAACCACTTTTGAAAAATTTTTTACACCCTCAAATTGCCAAGTTATGGTAAAAAAACTGATTTTTGGGGATTTTGCACATTTGAAAATTTCTAACTCGGCCATTTTTTGAACAATTTCAAAATTCCAAACGGGTTCAGGAAGGGGAATGTTGGCACTTTTGAGAGATATATGGTTTTGAGTATTAAATAGAACTTAGTGGAAATTTGTCCTCAAAAATTTGAAATTTTCACCTGTTTTTTTTTCATTTTTTCTATTTTGAAAGCATTTTGTTGCAACTATACTTCAAGAACCAATGATTTATCATATAAGGTATTGGAGTGGGTTCAGTTTTGTGTAAAATAAGTCGTTGTTCATTGAAATCGATCAAGAATTGTCGGAGTTATACAATTTTTCTCAATAAAGGAAATTTCGGTCTCATACGAAAATATAATTATATTAGCCTGAGTTCTACCTATTTGGCCTATTCTTTTCTCAGCGTGATGATAGAACAAGTCAACATCATGTTCGGTACCATAATACGTCATATGATGCATAAAATATTATTAATTGAACTCACCAAATTTCATAAACTGAAATTTCCTTTTTTGGAAAAAATTATTGAATATTAATTATTGTTATAATAATATAATCATATCAGCCTGAGTTCTACCTATTTAGCCTATATTTTTTCCTCAGCGTAATGATGGAACAAGTCAACATCATGTTCGATACTATAATACGTCATATGATGCATAGAATATTATTAATTGAACTCACCAAATTTCATAAACTGAAATTTCCTTTTTTAGGAAAAATTGTATAACTCCGACAATTCTTGATCGATTTCAATGAACAACGACTTATTTAACACAAAATTGAAACCACTTCAATACCATATACGATAAACCATTGGTTCTTGAAGTATAGTCGCAAAAAAATGCTTTCGAAATAGAAAAAATGAAAAGAACAGGTGAAAATTTCAAATTCTTGAGGACAAATTTCCACTAAGTTCTATTCAATACTCAAAACCATATATATATATATTAGGGGTGTGCGGGTAGCACTTTTTATCGGGTCGGGTCGGGTTCGGGTATTTGTATTTCTTTTCGGGTCGGGTCGGGTCGGGTACCCGATTAAATCGGGTTTTCCAAGTCGAGTACCCGAATATAATAAAATCGCTTGAATTTAATATTTTCAACTTCTATTCGAAGTTGCCATTGCCGTTGATATTTTAAGGACAAATTGTCTTGAGCGATTGTAGGAATGAGGGGATTTCATATGAATTCAATTCTAATATGAAGAATGCCATATTCACTACAAGTCTATTAGGGTTGTTACTCCATGTAATTGATTATGCAGCGCATTAAGAAATCTCCAAATTGCTTCATGGAATGTTTATATTTATTTTTTAATTCAATTAAAAAATATAATCACATTTATATCTCATAAATAATATATTATCTATTTTCTTATTTAGTAACCACAATATAGAATCTTGAATATCAATGAAAATAAATATTCTTCTTATAAATATAATTCTTTTTTCATATTTTTAAATTTGAATGGAGGGAGCACAACTCTTCCACATGTTTTGTCAGTAATCTTGATCGAGTTGCTGTCACAATATTTCCTGCTGAGAAAAACGTTTGCTATATTTGAATTACCCGAATGTAATCGGGTACCCGAAAAACTCGGGTAATTGAAAAACCCGACCCGACGGGTACCCGACCCGACCCGACCCGATAAAAACCCGATGACTCGGGTACCCGCACACCCCTAATATATATATATCTCGGAAGTGCCAACATTTCCCTTCCAGAACCCGTTTGGAATTTTGAAATTGGTCAAAAAATGGCTGAGTTGGAAATTTTCAAATGTGCAAAATCCCCCAAAAAATCAATTTGCCGCGGCAATTTGAGGGTGTAAACAATTTTTCAAACATAGTTTCGTGTTGTATTCGACCAGACCAACAACCTACACTAGGTTATTTGAGAAGTGTCTTCAATTTTTTCTTTTTTGTAGCACTGTGTAATTTTTATTTTTACCGAAGAGATTCGCCTTCCGGCATTTGCGGGACCTTCAATTGCGAATTGTTTTCATCCACGGAACCAAATCCCAATATCAAGTGAGTACATTTCCTTGAGTGTGTCAGACTTTCGTTGAATCCAAATCTGGCTCGGCCTTGAATAAATTATGAACTCTTCAATTATAATATCATGCTCCATCTGATATAAAAAAACCGATACCTTGCCTGTGCACCGATTGAACGTCCCAGTAACAGACAATTTTGTAACTTGATACAATTTTAAGATAAAATAAGATACAGTATAAAAGCGTCAACATCTTGCTGATCCGTTCAGAAAGTTACTCTAAATATTTTTTTTTCCTTTTTTCTTTGAAGCAAATTCTTCAGCAGGTAGAATTTTATGTTATCTTTTGCACGAAACTTGTCTCTAATGTATGTGAAGTGAACGTTATTTTCAGACTTTTTATGATATTTCAAATCAGCTTAAAGAATATGGTATATACATTTGAACGTGAGCGTTGACTCACAATAATATTTGCACATATGTGTGATATTACGTTTTGCACAATTTATTATTCTCTGGGAAATGAGTGACACGATTTCTTATACTATGACAGTTTTATTGGTCATACGAAGATGTACTAGAGTTTATGAAAATCCATTGTTATTATTAGTTAATTTCGAGTTGTACCGAGGAGGTATTCACTAAAAAATGATTTTTCAAAGAATACTTCTGGAATCATACACTGTAAAAAAAAAACTTCGGAAAACTTCCAGTACCGTACTGGAAGCAATTTACCTGTACATTTGTACTGAAAAATTACATTGAAATCATGAAAAGTCCAGTACACGTATTAAAAAATTCTTGAGTATATATTGGAAAATCGAAGTAAAAGACATGAAATTTCCCGAAAATACGGAGAAATTCCGGTACACCAGGAATTTTCTTGTCAATAAACTGAGAAATTCGTCATGAACAGAGATTTTCCAATTCCTTTGCACCAGAAAATTTCAGGTTTTTTTTAACAGTGAATAAATTCACGAGAAGCTTATCGTAACTTACGTATCGTGGATTATTGTTGTGTGAAGAAGAGGAAAATTGATCAACTTGTTTCCCGAACTGTCCTGTTGAAAATACCAAGCCAAATCGGACAAAAAATCGTTGGCAGACTTCGAATGGCTTTTGTAACGTGAAAATCGATCGAAGTTTTTCCCTTGGTTTCATTCGGACCCCAATAAAAATATTTCTCTTCAAAACTTCAACAATTTCTCTGCAAAGCTTCATTATCGCAATCCTTAGAGGAAGAAAGAATTTTTTCAACAGATTCATCTTCCAAAACTCTGTGAAATCCTGCATATTCCTGAAAATTTTTATTGCCAGTAAAGGTTTCTCTGTACATTTCCAACTTATTGGTCAAAGTTGTTTTGTTCAGAAATGTTGAATTTTCTCAACATTTTTCTACTTGATAAGTGGTGGAAACATTTGACGAGGAAAGGAATTTTCTCCACGAATTTATACATTTCTCTGCAAACTACATTTGCAGAAAAAAATTTGAATTTTCTCTTTATTTGTCTATTCCAAAAATATTACGGCTTGTGGCGGAGAGTTGGGTTTTCTATACAAATTCATACATTTTTCTCAAATCGCATTTGCGGAGATAAATTGAATTTTTTCAAATTTTTCAATCGACTCAAAACAACTTAAGTAAAATTCACTAGTAGGCCTCAAAAAAACCTCTCTCCCACGACCCACTCATTTTTCCTTTCGGAGGATTCTGAATCGATTAGTCTATATCTGACGGGAACGAATTTTGAAAAATTTTCTATCGATTTGACCCAGCACTTGGAAAAATTTACAAGTTAAGGTCGAAAAAAACCTTTCTCCTACGATCTACTCATTTTTCGTTTCATAAGATTGTGAATCGATTGGTCTATATCTTACAAGGACGAACTTTCAAAATTTTCCATTGCGATGATTCCCATAAGTGGTACTTTAAGATTACTGTAGTCATCTCGGAGATCCGCTGATGTGATAGAGGCTTTGCTTCTCACTCGCAGGACCCGGGTTCAATCCTCACCGAGGAAAGTTCCTAAAAATGGACTTTCAATGTGGTGTCTCTTCCGTAATGTCATTCAAGTCGAACTGGAAGGAGATTTGTAGAGATAAACTCTGAACAAACATTTTTTTTCTCAAGCAAAAGTGAATAGATAAAACAGAGATTTGTAGAGTAATGCAGAAATATGCAGAGAAGTATTTGATGTAATATGGAGATTTGGTGAGCTTTATACGAATTTTGTGGAGAAATTCATAAAATATTACGAAGATTGAAAGAATTATGTACAATTTTGCAGAGTAATGCAGAAATTTGTAGAGTAATATTTATGGTTGAAAATTCTGCAAATTTCTCAAAGCGTCCGAAATCTGACAGTTATGTAGAAAAATCTGAAGAGTTTTGAAGAATTTTGAAGAGAAATATTTTTATTGGGGGAATCAACAAATTCCGGAAATCCTGTCTAAACGCGCTAGCAAAATTTCTGTCAGTTTTTGACAGAATATTCCAGTTTGTTAATTTCACATGAAATTGGGTAGACATTTTGTGAGTTTTTGATTGGATTTGATGTGAAGAAAACTGTCAAAACTTGACAATAACATTTCCCCGGTTGTGCCTGGCATTTTTAGTAAAATTGATCTGCCCTATATTTTGGAGGGATTCTTCTCCATTTTGGGAGAAAATTTCTTCTTTTTGGAGGGAATGTTTTTCCAAATAGAGGAGAATTGCCCCAGAATAAGGGGGAATGAAGTTACCCTACATGGAGGATTTTTGCTACCACCAAATTTGATGGAAAACTCCACATCTACTTCTTACAGTGTAGCGTGGCATCAACTGGAAAAGAATTTTTTCCGATGGAATAGAGTTTATTTCAATCGTCTGACTGAATATCATTGATCTCTTCCATAGTCGTTGAGGCGATTCGAGTGGCTTCGGGAAACGAATCTTCCCTCGAGAATATGGCATATTATATAAATATCAAGGGAAAAATAAGTAACAGGATTAAAATTAGAAATGCCGATCTGGCAAATTTTTACTATGCCCTTTATAAAATTCAACGTTTACCATTTTCGATATAAATATTATTTGTTACTTTCTGTACAGTATTATTCGTCATCTTCCGTATTGTCATGTAAAAATTCATCTTCCAAACCTCATCGTTTCTAGTTTACTAAAAAACGAAGAAAACGTCTTAGATTTTGATAAAAATTATTATATTCTCGAGTTTCATTTTCTCCGTGCGCGACATATTCTTTGTGCACATTGTTGATTGAATTTCACTTCTGAAAACAGGATAGAAGAATGGAAAACGAGGTGTGTTCAAAAAGTAACGAGAATTTTTAAATTTCGCGGGTTTAGAGAGTCCGCCTGTATACAATTTTTCTTTATTATGTTGGTACACATGCCCCTGAAGTACGATAAAATTTTCAGCAATATTCATTGCTTACTTTTTAAGTGACAGCCGTGTTTTTCGAGCTCGGCGATTTTCGTTTGTGAAAAAAAATGAATCAAAGAATTTGTATTCAATTTTGCGTGGAAAATGAAATAAGATGTAGTGAAGTTTATAAAATGTTAACAAAGGCATATGGTGAGTCTGCTATGAGTAAAGCAAGGATTTACGAGTGGTATAAGCGTTTCCAAGATCGCCGCGAAAACGTTGAAAATGACGAACGACCCGGACGCCCAAGCACATCAACAACCGATGAAAACGTGAAAAAAATGAAAGAAATGGTTATGAACGATCACCGAATCACAATCAGAGAAGTCGCTGATGATGTTGGCATATCAGTAGAAAAGCAATCCGAAAAAAACGCCCGGATTTGTGGCCAAACAATTCATGGCTTTTGCACCACGATAATGCACCTGCTCACACTTCATTGCTTGTTCGTGAATTTTTGGCCAAAAACAAAACTGTAACGATGCCTCAGCCTCCATATTCGCCAGATATGGCTCCATGTGACCTGCTTCTATTTCCAAAAATAAAGAGAACATTAAAAGGCCGTCGTTTCACAAGCATAGATGACATTAAAAGCGAATCGCTGAAAGAGCTAAAAGCTATTACAAAGATCGAGTTTCAAAAGTGTTTCGAGGATTGGAAAAAGCGTTGGCAAAAGTGTATTATATCCAAGGGGGATTATTTTGAAGGGGACAAAATAGATATTGACGAATAAATAAATATTTTTTTCATAAAACGAAAATTCTCGTTATTTTTTGAACACACCTCGTACTTTGTCGAAATGGAATTTCTTACCTTCGTATGGTATTTTATTAGTTATCGCCTGCTAAGTTCATCTCTGCAGTTAGCAACGCAATGCGCATCGTTTTCTACGATCCTTGGGTTTCATAATTTCATAATTAAATATAAAAAGTAAATCAAGACATTCAGAGGAGAAATTCCGTTGGTATGGAGCGAAGTAGAGGAAAAAGTGCATTGTGAGATTCATACGTGACCTCACGCGATCTTAAAATGGTCTTACTTTGAAGCACGTGGCAATTAAAGTATATAATGGGAAACGAAAGTAATTCGCACTCCGTGCACATCAACAACGGTTTTCTGACGAGGGATTGCGAGGGAATTTGTTAATAATAAAGGTACACGTACGTATGAACATTTGGATTGTATGGGCATGGTGTGATGTCACACATCATTACCATAGGAGTAAATTGTTTCATAAAGTTGGAACGATCGTAATACGATCCATTCAAGGAACAAAGAAAAATGCGAAATCAACGAATTAATCAAATTTGAACATTGTTTGTTCAATCTCAATGAAACTTTCTCGAAAAGCTATATCTTTAACTTGTTTCTTTCATTATTGTTTTCAAGTTTGAAACTTCCTGGTAGGAACAATCAAAAGATTCGCAATTCAGTTCGATCAGCTAAAAATGGTCCTTCAAAAATCAGACATATCAAGAATGCATGTTCAACTTGGAGGTGCACACGATATTCCACGGTATCGATGTTTTTTTATATAAACTTTGTCGAGTTGATATTGAATTTTATGAAATATCGATAAAAACTTCATGAAGATTGTATATAAAATATCGATATCGTGAAATATTGTGGATCTCCAGTTCAACTACCTGGAAAATACCCACAAAAACTAGACCAAAGATAGTCATTATGAGAACCCAATCATTGGTAAATGTTGAAAATACCGGAAATGTTCGGAAAAAAACCGGGATCGAAAACATCCATTTTCTTTCCATTTCGTGGCGGTTTTTGTCCCACTTTCTTCCGAATCTTTCCCACATTTATAGCAGGGAGTGGATTATCGGGAAAAAAATTCACAATTGCTAGTCATAATTTTTTCTATTAAAACTAGACAAAACACCGGTATCGTTCTTTCTCGAAAAATGGTCAATTATTGAACAAAATCTGTTGTAATTTCCATCCGTAAAAATGGTTCAGGAGATGTCATAACATTACTGACTTTCGATAGAATTTATCGTTCAGTCAGTGTTGAACCAAGGATGAACCTACCCTATAGTAATATTGCTGCAATATTTGTGCTGGGTGGGTAGCAAGTGCCAAGCCTGGCGGAATTGTGAATCAATGGTAGACTGACAACCGAAATTCGTTGAACACCGATATGGGTGCAACATTATATTGTTCGTTAATCAAGATTGAATATTTATAAATCATCAAACCTTGTCTGTCAACAGTGCGCCATGCTATATTCTATCGTCAGCATTGGCGGAGCCTAAAAATTTTCATGTGGGAAACGACTCGATCGAAATAAGGACACACTTAGTTGAATTACACTGAAAAAAAAAGGTATTCCAGTCAAATAAATATTTATTCGTCCTGTACCAAAGGAATATTCATTAGAATTAACAAAATATTCTTTGGAACCAAAATAATTTATCAGAATCAAATAAACGATTGAAACCATCTATTTAATTTGAATAAATTATTTTGCTCCCAAAGAATATTTTGTTAGTTCTAATAAATATTTCTTTGGTACAGGACAAATGAATATTTATTTGACTGAAATAAATTTTTTTTTCAGTGTAATGGCACTTTCAGTTAGGATAACGATGCGGTTGATGGTAGTGACCGAATGTTTGGTCCGTCCATATTTTACTATAGCATATTCATCCGTGAAATAAATACTTATTTCGCCATAAGTTGATATATATTTGTGACCTGTGAATAAATTATTTTCTCAATGAAGTGGATTGAATAACCTTACGATGACAATTCGCTGTGCTTACGAACTGACTCGTTGTAATTATTAGTCCTTCGCTAATCTGCGAAGTTTGATTCGCTGAAAAAATGAATATAATAACAAGCAAATTTCGCTAGAACAGAGGAATTTTCGCGATTCCAGCGACTTTTTTCCTCCGTGTGGTAAACTCTGTTGGAATAATAAAATTCGTTTTTATCTTGAATTCTACACGGAGAAAAAATGGTTTGCTACTATAGCGCCTACAAAGAAAATATTTACTCCAGCAGCTCAGACGTTAGTTCTGTCGACAAATTCGTTGAAGTCAACAAAAACATTTAGTTGTGTAAATCATATTTCTTGCTCTTTCAGCTAACTTTTCTGGTAGGCGCTTATAATAACAGACCTGCTTGCCATGCCAGCAATACTTTTTTCTCCGTGTACATACGACTTGGTAAGAAAAATCATGTGATTTGGAATGAAAATTTTACATTATATATTCCAACATTAGATCTTTCTCTAAAACTGTTCATCAAAACATGAATTGTAACTGAAAAAGCAGAACCAAGTGATGATCGGTTTTGTATATCACAAGTTATTCAATATTACGCTTGTACGTGATGTGCGATTGAGAAATTCTTATGTATATAAACTATCACGAAGAAACAAGATTCCATGTTATTTGAGATGATACATCCGAGGAATTGTAATACAAATTTTATGTACTAGTTTCAAAAAGATCAACAATATAATTATATGGATTCACTCATCGGGAATATTTTTCATCTCCTATCATGACATAAGGTGTGATGGGTGTGATTGAGAGCTATGCGTTACTTCACAGCTGAAACATGAATCTTCCAATAAATTTCATCATTCGCGAAGAAGTGTATATTTCACCTTGCCGATAAGTCATCAATCAAAACGAAAAAAATTGACCCAGTCGCGTTCATCGAATCCGTTCTCAAAATTGAAATCATATTCATATCATTCGGAACACTGTTGGTCAACATTCATAATCTGGAACGCGAATACATGGTACTGATGAATGCATGTTTTACAAAGCAATACACGTGGCGACAATGTCTTTTATGTTGAATAATATGAAATATTATACACTGAGAGAAACTCACACGGAGAAAATTATGTAGTAAAAATCAATGTATCTATATCTTAGCTGTGGGATGATATTTATTATGACGGGGAAAACCACTGGAATCCATTTTTTGGGATTGAATAAGGTGAAGGCATCTTATTACAATCAAAAGATAAAGTGACATTCAGAATGGTATTTAATCCTCATTGAAGATCATAATCAACTCTAATTCATTTTGATATATTGAAATGGATAGAGTGGATTCATATTTCATTGAAGATTGGAACGAATGAACAGATGTACACTTGAATCCATTATTTGGGATTGAAAAAGATAAAGGAATCTTATTACAATTGAAATATAAAGTGACATTCAAATGATATTCAATTCAAATGGAAACCCAATTAAACTATAATTCATGTTCATGCATTAAAGCGGACACAACAAATCCCTATTCAGGCCCGATGTCAAAAAGCTGTGCAGAAAATGACATTGAAAGTGGGTAGGAATGAACTTATCCATTTCTATTCTCAATCCTCACTTCTCCTAATCCATTTTTATGGATCGGAATGGATAAAACGAATTTCTATCCAGGTCAATGTCAAAAAGCGGTGTAGAAAATGACATTGAAAGTGGGTAGAATGAATACAAATTTCCTTATCCATTTTTATTCTTGATCCTCACTTTCCCTAATCCATTTTTATGGATTGAAATGGATAAACCAAATTTCTATCCAGGTCAATGTCCAAAAGTGGTGCAGAAAACAACGTTGAAAGTGGATAGAGGCGAATACGAATTTTTCTATCCTCGATTTTCACTAGGGTTTGTCGACATATTTGAGGTTACTGCAACTCAAAAAGTGATTTTTTCTTACAAAACTGCTAGATGCCTCTCATCGTATGATTCATTGTCTTCCAAGTGCCGTTGAGTTTGCTTAAATATCTGTGTTTTTCATTGAGATACGACATTTTGAAATTTGGGTGTTCACCTATTTACTGAATACATGGACATCCAGATTTCAAATTGTCGTATTTCAATGAAACAGAAAGATATTTCAACGAACTCAACGACATTTGGAAGAGAATGAGTTATACTTTGGGTTACACCCACTAGTTTTCTGACATCCCAGGTTTTTGAGATATTTTAACCTGAATTTCAACCTAAAAATCTGAGAAACACTGTTTTTCGACATGCTTGAAGTTATTAGGTGTACAAATAAGTTTCCGCGGTTTGTCAAAAGATGGCCCCACCAGAAGGTTATGGAGAAATTGTCAGATGTAAAACGTAATATCCCAAGTTTAGTCATCTGGCAACACCATAACCTTAAAGTACTAGTGATTCCGTATCAGCATCACGTAATTTTTTTCGTGCAAAAATGTCAAGTTTTATTCCGAATAAGCATCATTTGCGGGAACTTTTGATTTACTTCTTTAATGTGAAAAAATCTGCAGCTGAGGCGCATCGATTGCTTCTAGAAGCATATGGTGAAGCTGCTTTAAGTGAGAGAAGTTGTCAGGAATGGTTTCAAAAGTTTAAGAACGGTGAGTTTGACGTTTGGATCAAAAACAATTCCGTATTCTAATTCTACACTGCTTCTTAAACAACGGCTTGAAAAGCCCCAAAAGCGGGGACTCCGCTCCATCAGAAACTACAATGAAACGTTGGTTTGCTGGCTTCAAACGTGGTCGTAGAGACCCGATGATCCACAACGCAATGGACGTCCAAATGAGGCTGTAACACCAGAAAACATAAAAAAAATCCACAAAATCGTTTTGAATGATCGAAAAGTGAAGTTGCGTGAGTTAGCTGACATCGTAAGAATATCAAAAGAACGTATTGGTTTTATATCGCATGAGCATTTAACTATGAGAAAGCTCTGTTCAGAGTGGGTGCCGCGTACGCTCACTGTTGACCAAAAACGAGAACGCGTTGATGCTTCTGAGCAGTGTTTGGCCATGTTTGAACGTGAAAAACCGGAATGTTTGCGTTGATATGTTACAATGGATGAAACATGGATCCATCACTTCACTCCGGAATCAAAACGATCGTCATCCGAGTGACCAGCCACTGGTGAACCTCGTCCTAAGCGCCCGAAAGCACAACAATCGGCTGGAAAGGTTATGGCATTTCTCGGTATTTTGGGATGTGCGTGGTGTATGAGAAGGGAAATACCATCAACGGTGAATATTATTAGGTGTACAAATAAGTTTCCGCGGTTTGTCAAAAGATGGCCCCACCAGAAGGTTATGGAGAAATTGTCAGATGTAAAACGTAATATCCCAAGTTTAGTCATCTGGCAACACCATAACCTTAAAGTACTAGTGATTCCGTATCAGCATCACGTAATTTTTTTCGTGCAAAAATGTCAAGTTTTATTCCGAATAAGCATCATTTGCGGGAACTTTTGATTTACTTCTTTAATGTGAAAAAATCTGCAGCTGAGGCGCATCGATTGCTTCTAGAAGCATATGGTGAAGCTGCTTTAAGTGAGAGAAGTTGTCAGGAATGGTTTCAAAAGTTTAAGAACGGTGAGTTTGACGTTAAAGACAAAGAACGCAGTGGAAGGCCGAAAGTGTACGAAGACATGGAATTGGAAGTACTATTGGAGGAAGATTCGTCCCAAACGCAAAAAGAACTTGCACTTACTCTACAAGTGACTCAACAAGCAATTTCACATCGTTTAAAATCGTTAGGAATGATTGAAAAACAAGGAAATTGGGTTCCATATGAACTAAAGCCGAGAGACGTTGAACGCCGATTATGCATGAGTGAAATGCTGCTTGCCAGGAATAAAAAAGAGTTTTTGCATCGTATAGTCACTGGTGACGAAAAATGGATTCACTACGATAATCCAAAGAAGAGAAAGTCATGGGTTAAGCCCGGCGAACCATCAACATCGACAGCTAAGCCGAATATTCATGGAAAAAACTCATGCTGTGTATTTGGTGGGATCAGCTTGGTGTCGTGTATTATGAATTGCTGAAACCAAGCGAAACCATTACTGGAGCTCTCTACCGAACACAATTGATGAGATTGAGTCGGGCACTTAAGGAAAAACGCGCCCATTACTACTCCAGACACGACAAAATTATTCTTTTACACGATAATGCTCGTCCACGTGTTGCGGCGCCGGTAAAAACATACTTGGAAACACTCAACTGGGAAGTTTTACCCCACCCGCCGTATTCACCAGACTTAGCCCCTTCTGATTATCACCTGTTCCGGTCGATGGCACATGGTCTGTCTGAGCAGCGCTTCACATCATATGAAGACACCAAAAATTGGGTAGATTTGTGGATAGCGTCAAAAGATGAAGAGTTTTTTCGACGGGGTATCCGAATGTTGCCAGAAAGATGGGGAAAAGTAGTGGCAAATGATGGAAAATACTTTGAATAAAACGTAATGTACTTTTCCTTTACAATAAATTCCTAATTTTTTATAAAAAACCGCGGCAACTTATTTGTACACCTAATATATAAAACCAAGAAGTGATTTTTTTTACAAAACTAGTAGATGTAGCCCAAAGTATAACTCATTCTTCCCCAAATGTTGTTGAGTTTGTTGAAATATCTTTATTTTTCATAGAAATACGACAATTTGAAATTTGGATGTCCATGTGTTCAGTAAATAGGTGAACACCCAAATTTCAAATTGTCGTATCTCAATGAAAAACACAGATATTTGAGCAAATTCAACGGCACTTGAAAGAGAATGAATCATACTATGAGAGGCATCTACCAGTTTTGTGAGAAAAACTTACCTTTTGACGTGCATTACATACCTCCAATATGTCGAAAAACAGTGTTTTTTACACTTTTAAGTGGAAATATCTCTGAAACCTGACGTAAAGGAGCAATTCTGCAGCCTGATTCAGATTCGGAAAAGTGGGTACTTGTTTCTGTTACTGAAATTTGCAAAATTTTGTTGGCCTGTGTAATCTTTGATGAGAACTTTTCTCTGTCCATTATTAAAAATCACTGGTTTTTCCAATAGAGGGGTGGGTAGGGGGGGGGGGAATCCATTTGACATAACAATTTTTTATACTTAACAGTTTGACGAATTGATGGGAAAAACTAGTAACTTTTTAATACTAAGAAGTTTGAAAATTAAAATCAGTGGAAATCCACACTCACAGAAATGATTTCTTGAAATGGGAAAATTCTTCTTGTCGCTGGGACAAATCTCATTCTTTTCTTGAGCCTGGAAAATTTTACTCAAAACGAAGAAATTGCTTTTGAAATGAAAATGAGTTTTGTCCCAGCGACAAGAAAAATTTTCTTATTTCAAGAAATCCTTTCTGTGAGTGCATGTTCAAGAACAATCATTTCTTATAATGATTTCAAATCATCGCAAATAGACAGGTAATCGCAATAGAAAGTATAACTCTCAAATTCACCTGAAGCAGCTACACGAGAAAAAAGAAATAGTTGCAGCAACTACTTGAATAGTCGATTTTCGACCATCTACTGACTCAGACAGCACAAATGATCATTTTGACTTCATATAAACATCTCAAAGCATTCTTGGACAGTTCCCGTTATGTCAGTCAACATGAATTCAATGAACTAAAGATTAATACATATTGGATGCCTAAATAGTTCTCGTTGAATTCACGAGATTATTTTATCCTGAACAACTCAGTCGTTCATCAAGAATTCTAATTGAATTCAAAGTATTCACAATGGATCCATGTTGACTGTCATAATGGGAGCTCTTTGAAAGGACTCTTGTGCCGGGGAAGTAGTTGCTGCAGCTATTTAGTAGTTAGGGCAAGTAACGCGTTAGCTGCCTCGACTGACTCGATAGTTGCACTAACTAACGTAAATACCAGAGGTATTTAGAGTTAGTTGAGGCAGTTAATGTGCACTGAGAGAAAAAATCTCTGGGAACAATAAAATATTTAGTTGAATAGTCGCCATAAAATACTTAATTGATTTGAATAAACTTTCATTGAGTCGATTAAATATTTATTCAATCAAACAAATATTTAATATGCTATGAAATATTTTATCAATGGAAACAGTTATTTAATTGAGTCAATGAAAGTTTATTCAAATCAATTAAATATTTCATGGCGACTATTCAACTAAATATTTTATTGTTCCCGGAAATTTTTTTTCTCAGTGTGTTACTTGTCCTGACTACTGAGTTAGCTGCAGCAACTCCTACAGTAGATGATCGAAAATCGACTATTCGAGTAGTTGCTGCTACTATTCCTCTTTTTCCTTGTTTTTTCAAACGTCATTCTATGTTTTTTATTTATTCTGAATCACTTTTTACTTAAATTCTCAGATAGAATAAAACCGTAGATATTATCAAGATCGATCGAAGGCTCACTCGTCAATCCGATATATTTTCTGAAATTGCAGATGATTGATAATCTGCACACGTGCTGCAGGTTGCATATTTCGTAATTACTGAAAAGGAGAAGGATTTGATTCTTATGAATTATTTTATTACTCGTAATATATTTCATCTTTCTATACACACTGAAAGAATTTTACTTGAAAAATTGCCATGAAATTCCAGCGATAGAGGAACAAGTCAAGGAAATTCTTCAAAAAGGTACTGTGAAAGGTGTCAGAAATATCCCTCCAAAGTGTTTGGGAGTTCCCTCATTTTTACAGGTTGAACAGTAATTATTTGGGGAAATTCCTACTGGTTCTTCATTTACTGCAATTTTAGAGTAATTTTTACAAAAAAAAGCTTTTTTACTGTACAAATAAACATCTATATCAATTTGTTGGGATAACTCTTCTATTTTTGTTTCTTCGCTATACAGCGCGCCAGATCAGAAACAATTCGTAGAGAACTCAGTGGGAATTGTAGAATTCAATATGAATTCTCAAGAATTCTTTCTAAACTCTTGTGTTGTGTGGGCAGAGTTACTTGAACTTCCATCAAGCTGCTCTTTCCTCTCTTTCCAAGACTTTCTAGACGAATGCACTTTCTTTTGCCAAGCATTGAACCTTGTATGAATCTTCATGACATTTTATATCCTCAATCATCCAAATATGAGAATTTTGGTAGTTGGGTTAAAACAGTCCTTCCAGAAGATCAATGAATATTTTGGGAAATGAATGATCAATTTTAAATAAGGAACGGATCATGCCAAGTACGCGAAATTGTCATCAATTTCTGACATGTGTTTTTTGGTTCCCAAAATTCAGTATGATGATGTTAGCAAGAAATTTGGGTGGAAAATGGTTTTGATAACATTCCAGCTAACATTTGGGTATCTTGAAGAGCCCTGCATGGAAAACAGGCCCTGTAAATTCGCTCCGAGAATCCTTGATTGATCCTTCAACTGAGTGGAAACGAATGCTTTATTACTGTAAATCACAGCATCCGACGTTTTGCCATGATTCTGGGCATTTTCAAGGATATACAAATCGAAGAACATTGGTGGTCGTTTTCTTAGGGAAATTCGATTAATTTTTCAATTGAATTCACGTTGACATTCCAAGAAACTTGTTCAACCAACAATAAATATGTATATCGTAAAAATCACAAGCTCTAAATCTTGCTCTTTGAATGTAAAACAAATCTTCAAATTCTCTATCGTTCTTTTCAGATTTCAAGGAAAATATCTCTCCAAACATAAAATGCTTGAGCAATTCATTACCCACATCTTCAAAGAAAAAACATGTGATTGTATTGAAATAAACGCTCAAGTGTTCATTTGCCGGCAGCCTCATTGTACGAAGTGAAGTAATTTTTTAATTGACGATATGAACTATGATGAATCGTTAGAAGCATGCTATGATTACCAGTCTTTATACGACGGTGTGTAAATACCATTGTACAGGCACCAGAAAACATCATATGTCATATTTGACAAATTGCTGGGACTTGGCAGAAGAATAAAACAAACGACATCATGGGAAAAAAAGAGCTCACACGCGTGAAATGAAATATGAAATTTGAATGGTAAAAGAAGATAGAATGCTTACATCAGGTACTCTCGATATCAGATTCTCGATAATTGAGAGTACCCGATAATCGTGAGATTGCGAGGGACATGTACAGTTACCTCGGTTTTATTATAAATCTCCAGGAAACAATGTTATACGGAAGTCACCGATGGTTCAAACTACTCTTGAGGATATTCTCAAGACAACCCTGGTAGAAATTTGACAGGGAATTCCCTATTAGAAGCATGGCTCTCGTAAGGCTGCAATAGGGAACTCCTAATTAAGGAAAACTTTTAATTACCTTATCAGGTCCTGACATGGCATCCTGTTTAGGACCTTACAACAATGTAACGCAAGGTTGTTGACAGGTCCCATTCAGATTTTTCCTTTCAGTAACTTAGACATAGTATTCCTGTCACAACCTCATCAGGATTGCCTTGACTCATCCGTATTTGAATTGTGAGATGACTGTCAAGATATCTTGATCAGGACCTGATCAGTTCAGAACGATGGATGTATCAAACTATTCAGAACTTTCACAAGAACTATTCTTTTTCAAATGTTCAACTGAGGTCTATTTGGATCATCAGTAGAATTTCTTCTGTTGGGGGAGTTTCAAAAAATTTTATGAAAAGTCAATTCCATGAAAATTAAATTGAATGTTAGAATATAGCTTGGATGAGGTCGTGATTTGGAATTCCGCTACCACCCGGATCAGGTCCTGATTGGGAATTCAATTACTACCCTGATCAGATCCTGATTGGGAAACGTTTGGTTTTCCTGATCAGGACCTTGTCTTTTCCCTGAGTTACATTTTTGTCAGGGCCTTAACGGAAATCAGGCATGCCTGATCTGGACCTGATGTTTTGCATATCAAAATTTCCACTAGGGAAGTTTGAGGTGTCTTTTGCAGCCGGAAGATACAGATTTTGAGCTTCCGGAGTGGGACCGCGTTAGTGATGAGTGATTAATTGTACACTATTAGAAATGTCTTCAAATTCAATATATTTCTCAAGTACATTTATAAACGACATTTCCAATTCTTGGTGATTAAAATGAGAATTAATGTACACGCAACTGAATTTTTAATTTTTGCTATATTATATCATATACTAATAACTGAAATGTCATTCAAATATAATTGAAATTTCAATGAAATTTTTCAGTTACGTTAATAACTTCTGCTTCCATTACATGTAATTGGAAGTTAAATCAGAAATTTCTAACAGTGTACGATGAGTAGGTTTTTGAAGAAAATTTTTCCACTTTATATTGAATTTCATTAGGGCTGGGATAGTAATGGTCGATCTTGAAAGAACTGATTCCTTTCTATAAAAAATGTATCAAGTTTTCATTGATTTTTCTATAATTTTGATCAAAATTCCATAAAATGATTCTATCAAAAAGAATCGATCCTTTCAAGATTGGCCATCACTCTATGATCTGATTCAATGTGATGTCATATGAAATTTGTGTTAAGGTTTTATACAAATTCATAGAAACTTGATACAAATTTTGTATCAAATCATATTGAATCAGATTAATTTATAGCTCCAGTTCTGAATTTTATAAAGTTTCGATGGTTCATCATCAAGCTGCGTCTTGTATCAATGGTTAGTTGTCGATGTTTTGCTATTATTGAAGCTGGCTTCTGGCATATCGTCCTCAAGAAGTCAGTTGCAACGATGGCGAAATGTCGGCAACCAACAGAGACAAAACGTGGCTCGACTTCGAAAACTGCAAATTTATACATAATTCGTATATAACTCAATATAGTTTGTATATAATTTCAATTCCATTCTGTATAAATTATATATAATTATGAGAATGTTTCCAAAGTGGGTGGGATCCCACACAGCATCACAGTTCCAGAAGAATTCATCAAGAATTCTTTTGGAACTGTGTTGCTGTGTGGGATATCGCATTCTCAGCGCGTTGTAGTTACAATATAAGAGAAATTGTTTGAACACTAAATTTACTTAGCGGCTACTTTCGATAATTGCTTCGAACAGAGCATACGCAAAATTTTTCACCCATTCAAAATAATAAGAAAGCGAAATTATGAATGTTTCAATTAATTCAAAGTCAAAGGTGCTTTGACCTTGCTCAGAATAGTCATTGGAAGCACCTATTATCATATTTCAGACTCATAACTGTTCTTCTTTGAATCATAAGTTCGTCATACATTCAAAAAACAAATCTAGTTTATTATAACTAGAACAGACAATGAATTTTGGCCTTGATCTTTTTACTTAGTTACCGCAACTCCATTTAAGCAATTTTATCTTGTTTTCTTAGTCATTGTAACCCAATTCTAAGACACTATAACCATGAATCCTTGAATCACTCACATTGTATTGAATAGAATTCTAATAAAAGTGGAGGTTTTTCAAAGACTGTGCTTTTTATTCCAAATCGTGTTGCGAGACATTGTTATGGACTTGGGGGTACTTTTTGTTTGTTCAGAGCTCCTTCATCATCATATATTGATATAATATATAGACATACACAAAATCTGATCCAATTTGCATACTACCCGTCTGATTAAAAGAAAAAAATTGAATATTACGTGTTATCACGATGAATAACATAATGGAGCAAAGTAGACTGAATTGAACAAAGTTGTGTTTTGTTCAGTACAACCGCTTCCGCCTCCATCAGATAATGCAGCATTATCTTCGTAATACATAGCAATGTTTTTCATCGATCCTTCTCTACTGTAAAGGAAGTAAATGCACTCGATCCGTCAAATGAAGTTATTGGAGGAGTTAGGATATCATTATGGTATATTTATATTATTATCGCGTGACAGTGGATCGCAAAAATTTGCCGATCATGAGAGCGAAGAGGAGATAAAAACCCAAGCTTTTCATGAATACAATTGATCATGGTGTGGCTTTGACGTAAGTGAGTTTCGTAATAATAAATGTTTTGGAAACCACTTTCTCTGGCCAACGAACTGTACTCCCGAGTGAGAAATCATTTCATCCACTTTCTTATCATTCCGTGAATTTATATATTTATTGTTGTTCGTATCTTCTGTTATGTTTCACGAAAATGATTATAATCGCTATAAAATTTAATACGGGAGAAAATTCTGCCTTCCAGCATCCTTATGAAACAAATGGAAACACAATCGTGGTGTCGGGTAAATGCAATTTGGAGTAGGATTTATCGGTATCGCTATGGCGCATCGCTGTATTATGGCAATAGTTATAATTCGTTCTGAAGCATCAGGGCTGGGGCAAAAATAGATTCACTGTGATGTCATCGAGTTTCAATCCGTGTTTTGTACCAGTTTATGAAAATCTTATGTAGATTTTGTGTAAAATTATATTGAATGTATCCTTATCCCAGCTCTACGAAGAATACAGGAAATTGCAATTGTTTTAGACCCTAGGTAAAACAATTTGCCTCCAAACTCATTGTTTTTGAGCTAAACACGCAGACAAGTTCCCTAGCAAAAATGTAAAGGCCCTTTCTAGTAACTAGTTTCACTGCTAGTACCTTGAAAGGTGCTAGACAACCGCTATAATTATTTTTACTAGGGTTGTCCCCTGTGGAAAAAACAATTTTTTCCTATGTACGATTTATCCATGGCAAATAAGAATAATCAAAAATCACTAGAAGACAAAGCTGTACGGAGGAAATTCAGGAGTAACCGGTATTGCATTAATTGTGGTAGTTCTCACGACATACACTGAGAAAAACGTATGGAAAACGTGCAGCACGGTTGACCATGATAATGGTAGTAGTTTTGGGACACATGAGCATTTATGTGCATTTTTCGTTTAATTATGGCAATCCATACCTTTTTTTGGTGAAAATAACTCTGCATCTGTTGAAATTTTCATAAACGCCCATGCGTCCATCCTAAAATTGTCATTATTATGTGGATCCCTGCTACAAATTTTTTTGAGTGTAAAAATAGCGGTATCAAACGGTGTCAAAATTAACACCACGCGAATTCTATTGAAGTCCACCCCAAAATTTGCTGTTAGAATAACTCTGAACTGTGTTGAGATAACACTTCATGGTGTAATAATTAAAAGAACACGACAATTTAGCGCGAATTTAGTATTGAATAGTCCAATACATGGATGACAAAAAAAAAAGTCAACATTCTCAGAAGAGTCACTTCATTTTCATCAAAATCAATGATGAATGTTTTTTCAAATATGCATTTGAAAACTTGATCATGATTTCAAATCAAATTCCTTCCACTCAATTGTATCTTATTAATATGAAAGAACAATATATTTTAATATCCATTGCTTTTGGTTTTTCAATTATACAACTCTAATTTCCGGTTGTCCGAATAGTTTTATGGGTGATGAGATTATCTCGTGATAACGTTAAGATCGATGAAATAAAAAAGTAAGAATCGATCGATCAATGGATATGAAAAACTTGAAATAAGATAATCGAACTTTCATTGTTGACGAACTCAATTCGTGACTTTTAATCTTCTCTCGCAATGATTCATGAATCAATATCATGTATTTTCATTAATTGATTGATCATCATGTTTATTGTGCGAATAAAAACCTATTTATTTTCTCTTCGTCCGAGGCCTTGGTAGAAAATCCAGACTTCGGGGAATGGAGCTCCATCGAAGGAAATCTCCAATCTCGAAATTGGAAACTTGGGCAATAAAATTAGTGAGAGAAAATTGATATCATTATATTTTTCTTCCCATTAGGATTCATTTGAATGTATATATTTGATTCACAACATATGCAATAATGAGCACATTTGCATCGTGCGAGTTGTTCATGAATTATTGATTGGAGGCCCGGTCAAATGTACCGCCTAACAAACCATCTTATCTTTCCTAACGAAACGAGAATCGATGCATATGGGGTGATAGGATGATTTTCTTTGGTACAAGTTATCGATTTCCTGTACTACTCTCACCGCGATCGAATCGGCTTGACTTTCTGCATCGAAGATCACGAAGAGTGCGCGTAATCAACGGTAACGGGCCCTCGATCTTTGACCTTTGTGCTTATGCAGAAAACTGCGGAAGTAGACAGAGGAGTTATCATTCGATAGAATTAGAAGGTATATTTGAAACTCAACGTTGAGTAATGACGTATTCGTTGAATGTTTCTTCATTTCTTCAAATGGATCTGCAGCTAGTTGCTCGAAATGCCCTCACATCGGTTATTATTGTCTTGAAAAATATTTTCGATGTGTATTTTGCTTGAATGCGAAATGGAGAAAGTGTGTGGATGATTGTACAATTGGAATATAAAATCAATGGATCTGTGAGAATTGAAGATCTTGAGTGTTCGAATTTGTCATTTTCAGGAAAGGTAAAGAGAAACGAATTGCTAAATTGAAAGATGAATTATGTGATCGGGTGCGTGGATGGTTGGTTCATTGCAAATTCATTTGCATATATCAATGCTTGAGGATACAAGATGGAATACATGCGAGGATACAAATGCAGCGCATGGAGCGACTTACAAACGTAACAAAAAACAGCAACTGCACGGAGAGAAGAGAATGGTATTATTTCCCATGCTAACATAGTATTCGGTCTTATTGTATATAAAATCGTGAGAAAAATTGTGAAGAATTCTATTCTCATATAATAAAAATCAGGATTTTATATAAAATAAGACAGAATACTATGTTAGCATGGGAAATATTACCATTCTTGTCTCTCTGTATGAGCCCGTGAGAAGCGTAAATTGGACCATTTTTTAAGTTCCACTTGATTCAAGGTGAAGGTGTCCCACGCAGTACCACAGTCCCCAAAGAATTAATTAAAAAGTCCTATCGAACTGATTGTGTTATTTATGAATTCTTTCAGAATTTTCCAGAGATTGTGGTGCTGTGTGGGGTTCGATGCTTTAAGGATTAGGGCATAATGTGATTTTATATGAAATTTTTATCAAGTTTATATAAATTTGTATGAAGTACTGATGGAAGCTTGATACAAATTTTATATACAATCATATTGAGCCACATTACAGTTTCAGCCCGAGGAAGGATAGATTGTTTCTTATACGCGAAGGAAAATGCTTTGTTACTATAACACCCACAAAAAAATGTATTGTCCCTTAGTTCTGTTAAGAAATTCGTTCACCCGGGGAAAAGAAGATTAGATCTGACCAGATCTGATTTTTGGCCAGATCCGAACAGAGCTATGGAGATTTGAAAAACTGCAATTTTAGCTTGTATTTGCTAACACATATGTTCAAATTTCAATTCAAACATGGGAAAATATCACAAAATTTTTTGTAATTGAACAATCAATTGCTCATCAAGATTAAATGTGATCTTCAATCTGGATCCAACGAGATCTACACAGATCTAACCAGATATGTCAGAATCTAGTCAGATCCATTGAGATCTGAATAGATCTAAATCTGATCTTGTCAGCTAAAATTCGCTCTCTAAATTCCTTGGAGTGGAAATTCACTCTTGCCGAGTGAAAATACTGCAACTCCGAAAGAGTGAAAAATTTCACTCTTAAAGAGTGAATTTTCACTCTATAAGAGTGGAAATCAACTCTGGTGTTTGGAGTGAAAAACTCACTCTTAGGAAAAAGAGTGAATATTGACTCTTAAAGAGTGAAATTTCACTCTTCAAGAGTTGAGCTCCCACTCCGTTCTAGAGTTGCAGTATTTTGACTTTTTGAAGAGTGAATATTCACTCCAAAGAATTTAGAGAGCGGATCTACTCGGATCTGATGAGATCTAAATAGATCTAATGTTTTTCCCCGGTTATGTCTGCAGAAAAATTTGTTTTTCTTGCTCTTTTAGCAATTGTTTTTTTTTTTATAAGTGGTGTAGTAACAGACCAGTTTGTTATACCAGCACTTCTTTTGTCTTCGTATAAAAAATATATAAAGTTCCCATCGATACTAGGGCTGGGGCTATAATCTGATTCAATGTGATTTTATATATAATTTGTATCAAGATCCTATAAATTTGTATAAACACTTGATACAGGTTATATATAGAATCACATTGAATCAGATTATAGCCCCAGCCCTAATCGACACACAGTAAGAAATAGAGGATAAAATTCAACACTCGAGTAACGCTCCAAGCAGTTCCTACTGGTCCATACGCGCGGATGTTCTTTTTCTGATTTTCTGCTTTTTTGCGTGCTTGTATTTCTGTATTTCATGGACGAATTCATCCCACGGCGTGGAAAATTGAACACTGAGAAGAGATAACTTTTCACTAGATGTTCCAAATACAGTTGATCGTTGCAAAGTATCTATATTAACTAGAGTTGATAATTCTTAGATTATGAAGGTAGAAATTGATGGGCTGCATTATTCCGGTATATTTATTCTTTGGACAAATTTGTTTTAAACAACTTTGCCCACAGATTGTTATCAATTGTGTGGAAGAGTAGAGGTTGAGAAGAATGATATTCATCGTTGAACATTTTTTCATGCATCTTCGTTTCGAGTCAAAAAGTGAAACCTGATTTGACTCTGCTTGAGTTGAGTATTATGGAGTAAATTAGCCCGGGAAAAAATGTTTTCATTACACTGAGAGAAATTTAGAGGTCAATTTACTATGTCCATACAGCACAACCACAGATCCTCCATCCAGAACTTCGATGGAATGGAGATGAAGAATTGATGGAGAAATGTCCGCCCTTTCTGTATTTCCAATAAAATTCATAATAGTGCATTTACATAAACAAATCCGAATGTATTAATCCCCCAACATGAATTTTATTGAAAATATAGGAGGCTAACACTTCTCTGTCGCCTCAACGGAGACTCCCTCATTTTTCCACCAATTCTCCACTTCCGTTCCATCGAAGTCCTACACGGAAAAAAGTATTTCTTTGGATCTAAGAAATTGTTATTTTAATAGGTCCAAATAAATATTCTTTTTAATTCAAAAAAATTTGCTACTCGAATGATGGATCGAATAATAAATTTTTCAACATGAACAGAATATTTATTCCTGTCAGAGAAATATCTGTTCGGATCGATTCAAATAACAATTGCTTAGATTCGAATAAACACTTTTGTTTGTGTAGGCGAAGGAACGGTGGTTGTGCTGTACGAGTGGGATCTTGAGAATGGAAGAACATGCTTCACTTCTGATGGACTTTACTGTAAAACATTGTAAATTTGATGAAGTTTCTATTGTTATACCATAGTATCATAGTAAATTTAATTGGAGAGTCAGCATGTTCCTCCATTTTTGGAATCCCAAAGTGAATTTAACTGTGAGTTTTTCTCAGTGCAGGGTAATTCTTGATTGAAATGCAGTAATTTTAGTAATTTTATATTGTCTACACGAAAAAAAATACTCCGGTTAATATATGGACAGCAAGAATTACTGCTATTTTAACCGGAATTCTAGTTAAATGAATCAAGTCTCCGGCAAATTTAACAAGGGCTCCGGTAAATTTAACAAGAATTCCAGTAAAAGTCACAAATATTCCTTGCTGTCCATATAGTAATCGGAATTCTGGTAAAATTAACAGTTCATTTTTTTCCGTGTATACACACAGGTATGTGGAAATGTTTACACAAACCAAATGGAAACAAAATAGACATTATTTGGTTATTTCTACCAATTCTGTATCTCTCGATTGACATTCTCGAACGTGCGATCGATTTTATACCATTTATCTTCTTTTCATTAAACCAGATCAATTAATTTTTATACTACACTTTTGATTCGTGTATTCCACCACTCCCAATCAACGAGTTGAAAGAATTGATTCATTCCTCGGATAATCTCGTGATTTATTTATGATTGAATATGATTCAATGAAAGAGAAAGGAAAAAGAAGAAATAGCATGAACAAATACATGCTCCTGTGCCCGAGAGAAAAAAAATTCCATAAATTTGATTCGCATTAATTAATGTGTTGAATTTACGATCAAACCAATCGGTTTGTTATTGAGCACGTTGAGTGTAAATCAAACTCAATATTCGATCGTACTCAACTGCTATGCTGCTCATCGTTTCATATACTCGAAAGCAGAAATTGCAACTCAAACATCACACTAATTCAGGAAGAGTTCATGAAGAGTTCAATTGGGATGCCCTAGCGAAAAAGTTTCTCATATTATTTCATAGGTTTTCATATTTCCTCATAAATCTGATAATTCTGCATCGAATTCCATATAAACTCTTGAAAGTTCATAATTTCTCTAGGAATTGGGACTGTCATCATGAAAAACATTTCCTCGTTGAATTTCTCATACAATTTGAAATAAAATATTGTCCTTGATGATACTTGAATTTTAAAAATTTTTCAAAAAATTAATCTTCTCCATAAGAAGTCTTAACTTCTCAAATAAATAAATATTGAAGTTTAAAGCAAGAATAATAGAATAAGAAAATCGCAATTTAAAACATGTTCAGAATTTCATGAACCATTTATATGAGGAAATAAGAGGAAAAACTCCTCATAACACTGTCTGAATTTCTGAAGAAATTATGAAAGAAAGTATGGACTTCATTTATGACTTTTTATGAGAAAATTTCCAGAAAAATTATGAGAATTTATGAGAGACATTATCCTAACTCATGACTCTTTATGATAAAATACTTTTCATAAAACAGTCTCAATTCTTGGAGAAATTATGATATTTCAGGATAAATTATGGGAAATTAGCATAAGTTATGAAAAACAGTCAAGAGAAATTATGAGAAATTTTTTTCGCCAGGAATTCTCGTAAGATCCATTCAAGAGATAGTTTCAGATGTGTCAAAGCATTTTCCAGGCCTACAAGAATTCACTATATCCTTAAGGAACATCCATCGAAGGGAAGCATGTTAAAAGCGAACGATGAACCAGATTAAGAAAAATTAGTTTGTTTGGTACCAATAAGGTAATTGACAATCTTCCAAAAATAACCACAAATACAAAAACATTGGTTATGAAATTGATATGGTATTTGATATTCAAATGCCTCCATGAGTTGAAGTGCAATGCTGTAATCACAGGACACATGTGATGAATTTTTGAATTAAAGTCTGTCTGGTGAAAAAATTTCTTCCATAAGACTCTGATAACTTCTTTGAATTCAGCTGGGAATTTCTGAGAATCACTGAAAAGTTCTAAGTATCTCTGAAAAACTCTAAATTCCGGCTGTATCATACATTGAATTTCTTCGGAGAGCTGTGAATTTATTATCATGGAAACCCTTGAATTTGATCAGAATTTTTGAAGAAAAGAACGAAACGAATCCATCAAATAGAAAAATATATAAATTTAGTTCCCGCGCTGAGAGAAAGATGACTGAAATTAACGGAAAAAAATACGAATTTGTTCAAGAGGAATGAAAAATTTAGCTGTGACAGAGAAATTTCATTTAGTTCAACTTTTCAACTAAACCCTTTTCCTCAATATATGCTATTCATGTAAATAGATTCGAAGGATGAAATATGAGAAGTGTTTCATGAGCCTGAACATGAGCGTAAGCCGGTACACACCGACAGGACGCGATGTAGGAGCTTTTGCGTATTGCACCCCTCTGATGGGAGCTTGTGATGGCTCTCAATGTGTGTTCCATGATACATTCACTGAGACCAATTGATTGACGAATGGTGATTGAATATGTTAGACTCTATGTGTTTTTATATGAAATTTGTATCAATTTTTTTGTAAATTTGCATAAAATATCGATCGAGGCTTGATACAAATTTTATGTTATCACAAATCACATTGAATCACATCATAGCTCCAGCTCCACTAGGAAATTTAGTCATTGTGGATGAAAATTTAGTTGAACCAAATGAATTTCATTTGTTACAGCTAATTTGTTGATTTCCTTTGAGTACATTGTTTTATTCATACTTCGAACATCTAAACTTTTATTTACGCTAGCTAGAGATTAGCTAGGAGAACTAGGTTGCTTTCTGTAAATGATAATATCTGGATTGTGAGCAAGAAACATAAGTTATTCACTCAACAATTTTACGGGACATTGCATTTCGAGACGGAGATGCCCCACTGAAAAATTTGGATTTGTACTTGAAATTCCAACTGTTTCTAATTAGGAACTGAAAAATTTGGATTTCTACTTGAAATTCCAACTGTTTCTGATTAAGAACTGAAAAATTTGGATTTCCACCCGAAATTCCAACTGTTTCTAAATAAGAACGTTTAGCGACTAGGTTTTTTCCATCACTCGAAAACTCAAAAGATTAGCTACATTTAGAAAGATTTAGAGTTCAATTAACCCATTAGCGCCTGAACAGACACTTTTGGACACCAAAGTTCAGAGATTCATTGTACAATAAACTTGGTCGAAAAAAAATTCTTGAGCCACTGTATTCTATGTTTTGAAGGTCGCTCTTTCGAATGGTGATGTTCAGAAGTCCCTAAAATGAGTTTTTTCGTGTGAAAATTGCAAATTAAAAAAAAAGCACTGTTTTTTTGAAAAAAAAATTTTTCAAGATCATATTTTTGTTTGCTTTCGCATTTTTCTACATACTTAACACCGATAAATATCGCGTCCATAACACCTCAACTGAAAGTTATTGGCTCAAGATTGATTAAAAAAAATGTTTATTCATACAAAAAAGGGTCCGAAACAATAAATTTTACTCTTGATCTTCAGCAATTTTTTTATCGATTTCTAAGGACTTTAGGACAAATTTCCTGGGAACAAAAACGTCTTAAAATTGGTCAAAGAATACCCTCAAATTTTCTCAAAACCGTCAAAAAACATTTTTAATTTTCCGGAAAATGGAAAAATTGGCATTTTTGAAAAATTGTTTGAAAAATCTGAAAAAATTTGAGGCTATTGTTTGACTGATTTGAAGACTTTTTTGTTCTTACAAAATTTCCCCGCAAGTCCATAGTTATTGAGAAGAAAATCGCTGAAGTGTTTCTGAGGTCTCCAATCATAAAGCTCTTAGGAGTATCGAAAAATATTCTCATTTAGTAAACTACGTGTTGACGTGGATGTGACATTCAAAAGAGTAAATAAGCAAATGACAGTAGTTCATTTACTTTTGATTACTTAAAAGCGTAGAATAGAAATACCCACCCAAGAATTACTATGATAGGAAGCTCCTAAAATAATACGGTGCAATATCGAAGTAACGTGGTATATTGATGTAAACAATGTGAAATATTGATATATGGTAAATATTTCTACGTAATAAATGTTTGATTCGATTGCATCTCAATTTGAACAGAATTTGAAATAAATAAATGAAATCACAGATTTATTGAGAAAATATATTTTGATATTTATTACATACTAACCTAAATAGCACAAATGTCTCAGTAATATCTCCGGAACATTCTGGAGACATTGTAATATTGTCAGAATATTCTGGAGATATTATTGAGACATTTGTGCTATATGGGAATAATTACACAATGAAAATGTTGAATTTGTAATTGGTGATCTCAGAAACCATTCAGCAATTTTTTTCTCAATAACTATGGACTTGCGGGGAAATTTTGTGAAAACAAAAAAGTCTCAAAATCAGTCAAACGATACCCTCAAATTTTTTCAGATTTTTTAAACAATTTTTCAAAAATGTCAATTTCTCCATTCCCCGGAAAATCAAAAATGTTTTTTCACGGGTCTGAAAAAATTTGAGGGTATTCTTTGACCAATTTTAAGACGTTTTTGTCCTCAGGAAATTTGTCCTAAAGTCCTTAGAAATCGAGAAAAAAATTGCTGAAGATAAAAAGAAAAATTTATTGTTACGGACGCCTTTTTGTATGGATAAACATTTTTTTTTATTAATCTTAAGCCGATAACTTTTAGTTGACGGTCTATGGACGCGATATTGATCGGTATTAAGTATGTAGAAAAATGCAAAAGGAAACAAAAACATGATCTTGAAAAATTTTTTTTTCAAAAAAACAGTGCTTTTTTTTAATTTGCAATTCTCACACAAAAAAACTCATTTTAGGGACTTCTGAACATCACCATTCGAAAGAGCGACCTTCAAAGCATAGGATACAGTGGCTCAAAAATTTTTCTTCGACCAAATTCATTGTACAATGAATCTCTGAAATTTGGTGTCCAAAAGTGTCCGTTCAGGCGCTAATGGGTTAATGGAGAAATATACTGATTTTCCAATGAAATTTATTACCATAAAACATTATAAATTTGATCAAGTTGCCATTGTCACGTACAGTCAATTTTATTGTAAGTTCAGTCCTTGCTTAAGAGATCCGATTCAAACCTATTAACTGGTCAATCAGTATGAATCAGATTTTATTCCAGGCATTTTCCGATTTGATCTTATCCAAATCTGATGGCAATGAATTTTTATAGTAGAAGGCAAAAATTCATAATTCAGTCATTCATCCATGGATTTCGATCAATGATGGCTTATTTTTCTTGTGAAAGTGTCAGCACCACGTAGAAAAATAAAAACTGGAGGAATTTTTGCGATTTCTATTTTTCACAGGATAATATGTGAATTTTTGACCTCGATTTTTGCTAAAAATTTCAAATTTTTTCACTTATCAAGATCGATATCTTCCGAACTACCGAATGAATCTGAGAACTCTCCACAGACAGTTATAGAGGATTCCATCCTCTCCAGTTTTAGCACCGGTTGAGATGAATTGGTCAATTAGAACCCGACATACACTCGAGAACATCCGAACAACTTTGAAAATTAAAAAAAAAAACAAATTTCAATCCTTGATATCTGGAAAACGCTTCCATAAAAAATTTTTTTAATGTAATTTTCGTGTTCAGTGGGCCAAATTGCATAAGAAAATAATACACAGATATGGTGGGCAGAACATGACCTCAATTTTGTAAACTAGTGTTATATCCCATTGAGTAGAAATTTCTCATTCGAAGCGATTTTATTTGAATAAGATCAAATAGGGAAATTCCCGGACAAAAATCTGATTCAAACTGATTGACGGGTTAATAAATTTGAATCGGATTTTTGAAGCAGGGGTTTGTGACTGGGTGATGAAACGACATAGTCAATTTCACTCTAAATTTCTTTCAGAGTAGGATCCAATCGCTGGAACGTCAAAATAATACACCGAGGTGGCGAATGATTTGCCAAACCTATGGCACAATCGGATTTCGCTGTAACAAACACCGATGTTTTCTCCGTGGGATCGATGTAATTAATTGTATTCTTTTTCAAACGATGAGTTGCCATCTAATTTGTTTCAATATTGATTTCACTCCTTCCGCAATCTCATGAGCCCAAAGATCAAAGATCGGCTTGTCTAAAAGATCCGTTACCCTCGATTTTAATCATCCATTTCACTTCGGCATGATCGTCCAGTACGGTAACCACTTTCGCCCTCGTGTAGGATAATCATAAGAATGAAGAATGAACTTTTTTCAATCACGATGGGAGTTCATTGATGCTCGCCTTCATCATGAAAATGTTGTTCCAACTGGAACAATCCTTATTAAGGGTTATTACGATCTATAATAATCTCTCCTTTGCAATAATTATGGAGATTGTGTTCGAAAAATGATATATAGAGTGCATAATCAATACTGGCAACGAGATTCTTGATAGTCTGTGTGTAACAGGCACAAAAATATTGATAAACACGGAGAAAAGAGATCTTCGAAAAATAGTAAAGTTCGCTATCATACGTAGCCAGTCACAGTATCTGGAATAGTAAATTATGTCACGTCGCATTTTGATTTGTAGGCACATAAAATTTGAATCCAGGGATGGAAATCACAGAACTTGCTAATCCTCATAGTGATTCACAAAAATACTACGTGGCATTACACTTTTTAATCCTTCGCATCACATAATCAGTGAATTATGTAGCTCATCCCATACAGGGTTCATCAATTAGCCCAATAATGGCACGTTACTGGACCACAAACGGCGTTCTTCGCCCGTTAATGGCGCCCATTCATGGCTCATCAATGGTTAATTGCTGGATGATAACGTGGGTCCAGTAATGGCAATAAATAATGGGCCATTTATGAAATTATTGATTGGCCCAGTAATGGGGCTAAATGATCCCGATTTAGGGCCATAAATTTCGGGATAATGTTCGAATGTCAGCCATCAATGGTAGATTACTGAGTCATAATAATAATAATGATATCCAATGGTGATATGAGTGCGTTCCAGAATAATTGATTCAATATTAGTTCAAATGAGTGGTTAAGTGTGAACACTTTTTATATGGCGCGTAGTATACTTCGAAGTATTTTAAATAGTTTACGACACGTAAGAAACCGAGTATCTTGCGCATAAAATCAACCCCTTGCCTTTGGGGGGACAGGAGGGTTCAAGTATCTCACATATATTACGTGTCAGAAACCAAGTATGATACGTAAGAAATTGAAAAATCACGTGATAAACCCAACCCTGATAGCCGTACATCGGCTGATTATCGGCTGTTTTCATTGCTGACCTTTCTTATCAGCCAGTGGTGGGCCACACTTGTGCCAATGATATGAATCCATTGTTGGTCATTCAATGGTAGCCATACATGGGCCAATTATTGGCTGTGTTTACATTATCGGGGTTTCCTGTATGGGATTCTGCTGAGAATATATTAAAAACATTTATTGCGATGTCAAATAGTGAACTCTGCTATTTTCCAAAGAGGCACTTTTCTGCGTGAAGAGTGTCTTGAAGTTTTTGAACTTTCAGATTTCGGGGTAAATTTTTTTATACGGGAGGAATAGTATTCAGTTGATCTGATTAACATTCAAACCTTCCCTATTGGAAAAACTTTTGTTGAATTTCATTCTCAAGTTGGACACTTTTTTATTTAAAACTGACAAACATCCACGAATCTTCACAAAAATCCAAGAAAATTGGCAAAGTTTGGTGAATTCGATTCAATTTCATCGAAATTTGTTGAAATTCATCTTTTCTTGTTGAATTTTCATGGAAAGAGAGTTCAATTTGTGAGTGAAATTCAATAAAATTCAGCAACATTTAACGAAATTCAATGAAACTCAACCGAATTCAAAAATTTTGTCCACCAGGGTTGTTCGCAAGCATGGGACGAGGCCCCAGATATGATGTAAGCTTGTCATAAGCTCGTCAGACTTATCATGTGATTACTCTTCACGGAAAAAAATGATGTTGTTGATGTTTGGATAGCTAAGAGTTAGCCATGGCAGCTACTTCTTAACTGTGGCAACAAAGGTTATACATGAATTACAATTACAAAAATACAAAAATACAAATACATGAATTAACTACTACAGTTAATTTCTTAATACCATAGTGAATTATTTTCTCTCATTGTTCGCTTGTTATTGACCTTATTGAGATCGTCACAACTCTCCAGCAAAGGCTTTGTAAGCTGGTACTTCTGTCGTGAGTTAACTAGGAACCTTCCACCAACCTTGCAGGAAGATTAAACTACCTTCTGGGGATTCGGAAAAATTTCAAGATGATGACATATATTGAAAAATGAAAAACATGTGAAGAGGAATATTTTCTCGAATCATCCCAGTAAACATCTATAAGAGGACGAGCTCTTTGAGAGGTCTTTTACAAGAGCTCTATCCGAATGGTATCTTTTCTCTGAGATCTCAGAAAAAAATCCTCTTAAAGAGTTCGTTTGGATAACATTCTGACAATCTCTTATTTTCCTCAGAAATCGACGCATCTGATAACATTCTGATACCTTTATGTTAACCTTCTGAAAGGTCTATCTGACCTCTCACACATATTTGGGAGATCTTCAAGACTTCTTGACGATAACATATTGTTCACTGGGATGGGACTACTCTGCACTCCTCTGAACCCTAGTGAAAGTTGCCATCAGATGCGAATAGAGGTTCTGTCCATTTTTAACAGCAATATTTGCTACGGAACTTTAAATGTTAGAGGAACTTCTATTTATATCGAGAGGAGCATATCACTCGACTTAAATTATAGAGGGAATTCTTATTTTTAGAAGATCACGTCATTTTTAACGTCAGAAGTGTGATCGATGATCGTATCGGGATCGAAAAGACTCTGATGAACAGCAATTGATGCATGAAAAATATGACGAAAGAGATGAATCGAACGAAAGAATATAGTGGCGCGATAGACATCACAAAGGCGGGAAAGATTAAAGGCGGCAGAGGAGGACATAATCGAAAGTGAGAATCATAATAAAGCAAGGTCATGGTTAGAGCTCATCTATCAGACTGTGGAGTAGAGGTGGTTCAATGTGGTAGTTATAGGGAAGTAATCTTCGATCGGACAAAATATTGAGTGAGTACCAATTGAGGATTCGAAGATTTTATACAAATTTTGTATTGAGGTCAAGTGAAGCAATGAGTTAGAAATAATGAATTCAGTAGTTTCTTGAAAAAATTGAATGCTCGAAGAGAACATATTTCACAGGAATTTACAAGCACATCGCATATTTTCCGGTACATGCTATGCGGTATTGCATTCACCATTACTCGTTAGATTGTCCCGCTGGTATTGGAGAATTTCATTGGAATACTAATCACCGCGATTGTGCTAATTTTCACTATCCGACAGTGTTTGAAATTGTTCTTTAATCGATTATTATCACTTCCTGTAACCTAACACTGTTTTCTCCATTTCGTGTTTAATTGCACGTAGGTGGCAGCGATATCATTGATATCTCTAACGCAACATGTACAACAAAGTTCACTGTATATTATTGTCCGTGTAATGAGAGAGGTGTAAAAAAAATATGGATAATATCGAAGTTAATTGAATCAAAAATTTTATTAAATCGCTGGTGAGGTATTTGAAATAAAAAAATGGTTCAGCCTGATCTAGGAAGTTCTTCCACCGAAGCAACTTCGTGATTAGAAAGTGAGTTGATAAATGAACCCTTGTCATTTATTCGATGAGATACGAGGCTCCCTTCATAGTCATCCATCACGTGGATTTTCCACAATGATTTCATCGTTACCAGATTTTTTCCCAATTCTGTATACAATATTTTCCCTCGTATATTTTAGGTATGAAGAAAGAGGTTGCGTAATCGGATGGGTTTTTCGAAGCTAGATTTTCAATGAGAACAGGAAATTTTCAGAGAATTCTAATACCTTCTGTAACGTTTCGAATGAGATGCCTCAAAAGAATGTCTTTGGAACGATCCAGAAATGTTGTAAGACGTTTTACCTAGGGGGTTCATACCTCATGTGAACAAACTCTCATGTTTTACTCATTCCAATCATTATATTTTCCAATTTTCGCGTTATAGCATTGTATGAGAGAATTGCATAATTAAATATCCACAAATTGAACGAAGGTAACAATCAGTCTTATATGAATTACCAGCGTTACGAGAATTAAGAATTCCCTCGATTCATTTTCATTCTCTTGTGCTCTTTCTATCGAATAATTACCCATCGCAATGTTATTCATTCACTCAAAGACCATGAAAATGAACGATCATTCATGATTCTCTACAGATATTAACAGTGGAAAGATGCGATACGAAAAAACAAATTCTCATAATGCCCCGTAACAGTAACATTGCATTAAATTACCAAACTTCATGAGGAACTTCATTACGGTAACAGATTTGAGAACAAATGATTTCTCACCATTAAGTATTCATGAAAATTGTGTGGAAAAATTCATTGAGGTAGAATATGAAACAGCTTCACTTGTTCCGCGCATTCAGATTCCCAATTGTGTTCGACAAGTGGAGTGCGATATGCCCTAAAGTGCTTATAATGTTGGGTGTTGATAATGAGATTGTTCACTCTATGATTACTCTAACCTTTTGCAATAATACATAACATTACAGAAACGTTCCTTTTTGCTACATTACATTCACGGTGTATGCGACACGGTAATAATATGTCATTCAATTATGTTCAATTTACACAAGGTTCAAATGTCAATTTGGAATGATGTTTCTGGAGAATTCTTATTATCTAAGTTTGTCCACGGATAATGATCTCCCTAGGAATATTGATTCCGTTGGAAATTCATTATTCTTATATAATGACGATCATCGCTTGTACTCGTAGCAGCGAGTTACATCATCTTGTTTTTTCGAAATTTCAAATTGAATGAAATTTGTTCCATTAAATCCGTCGTCCAGGTCCTCTATATATTGTGTTTCGTTTGTTAATTGTAAGGTAATTGGTTCGGAAGCGATAATGTCATGATGTAGAGCTTTTTCCACAATGTTACTTTCACTTTATGATTCTTAATTATCTCAAATCGCGCTCATGAATGCTTCAAAACTTGTTTCAATTCATCCTCCAGGTCAAGAGATTGTTCGTTGATTATTTCATTGAAAATATCATTTTATGTGATCTGTTCAGGCTTTTCACAATTTTGGATAAATGATTGAAGGAGTGTTTATTCGCTATTGAAATTTTATAAACTTGAATCTGAAGACAGAACCGACCAAATCAAATAATTGATTCTCTTGTCTTTGGAAATATAAATTATTACCTAGAAGTTCCTAATATATTTCGAACACAAAGCAAGAAAAAAGTCATATCGTTACATTGGGAATGGAAATTTATCATTGGTTTACACAGAAGATTTCAATATTCGTAAATATTCTTCTGATAAATTGTATCTGTTATAACGAATTTCCAAATAATGTATGATTTTTTGGTTCTTCTAGTAGAACCAGTGAATAGTTATCCGCCAAGAGACAGCGATTTTTGCGAATTGCTCAGAAATTGAATGATAATGAAGGTTGTTTTGAATAACCAGCTTTTATGGACTGAAACTGTATGGGGGCGTCCATTAATTACGTGGGGTGTTTAGGGGGGGGGGGGTCAAGCTAAATCTCACTAAATCTTACTTGGGGGAGGGCGGGGGGGGTCTTAGCAAATCTCACGTAATTTTTTTTGTAGCAGGAAACGGTGTAAATATGCGTGAAAGTGAAGTTAAAAAGGTGAAAAATATTTCTAGAATAAACTATGGCAAAATTTGACGCAACAGTGTTTACACTAATTTACGCATTTACACCCAAAACACACATTTTTAAAAATCTCACGTGGGATTTGGGGGGGGGGGGTTGCGGAAAATCTTACGAAATCTCATCAAGGGGGGGGGGGCGTCAGAAATCCTGAAAAATGACCCACGTAATGAATGGACGCCCCCTATCATATTTCGTTTGATAATTGATCGGTTAATACCCTAACAGCCCTTCGGAGGTTTTCAAAACGTTCTGAGAATATCCGAACCCGTTGAAAACATTCTTAGAACGTTTCAAAAACCGTCCAGGGAACATGGCGCTGTCTGGATAGGGGCGGATGATGACAATGTTTTGTCTTGTTTTAATAGGCAAATTGTCTCTTACTGAAAGTCCCAGGCAGAACCGAGCGAAAAATTGTTGTCACGCTTTGAACGGTTGACAAAATTCCTACTCGGTTCTATGCGAAATTACCGAATTGGATCATTCTATCAAAAATCAACAGTAATTTTTTGAAATGGTACTGTTTGAAATTCACAGTCAAAAACTGCCGGAAATAATTGTCCTGCCAGATTTTGACAAGATGTTTAAATTTAATGATTCTGGACACAACCAAGTAGAAAGTTTGTCAATTTTTAACCGGATTTCCTGGGGCAAAGAACGTTCAAAACCTGACGACTTTTTTCCCCCGTTTCTGCCTAGAATTTTCGACGAGGGTGGCTGTCAGGTAATTGTTTTATTCCATTCCACAATCAACCAGTCTTCGAATCCTCAAGCACGGAAAAAATGAAGTTGTTGTCACTTGGTTAGCTAAAAACAAGCTATGGGGGCTATTTTCTAGCTGTGGCAACAAAAAAATTATTGTTGTAGTGGCTAAAATTGAGATGTGACAGCAATTTTGTTGACTATTCAGATATTCAATACATGAATTGGCCACCATAGTGAATTATTTGTTCCCATTTCATGGCTGTTTTTTGCATTTCTGGCAGGCAAATCAACCTTCCATCAATTCACACTTTCGCAGCCCACATAGACAAAAAGATATCTTTTCGAAATCTGAAAGATGTCTTGTGACTTCGCAAACTGTTCTAACAGATATCTAAAAGAAGTCTAAGAGATGTCTCATGCGACAGTTTTAGCCATCCAAAATATGTCTTGAGTAAGACATCTTTTAGAATTCTTACTAGATATCTAGAAGATATCTTTTAGACTTCTTCAAGACGAATTTTAGATATGATGCAAATTTTTCTTAGGACCTCTTCCTTGATTGATAAAAAACCCATTCATTCCTATTAAACGTGCAAAATTCGAATTATCATGTGAATTTATTACATTCAATAGGAATGAATAGGTTTTATTAACCACGGTTGAAGCACACTTTCAGATGATCTGCAAATGTCTTGCGAATTATATATTCCATCCCTGTAACTTCCCCAAGACACAGATCTTTTAGGTGAAATTCACGTTCATTATACGTACATTTATGTTCAAGGAATGTTCTGACCATCCAATGTCCGGACGTTCAATGCACCTCCACTGAATATTCTTTGGACCTTCGTGTTTTTTTGGAATTACAAACTATGACCGTAGAATTTTCTTGTACGTCTGTTCAAAATATCTCATTGAACCCACTGATTCCGATGCAGATTCTATTGGTTCAATAAAATTCTTCAAGCAGGAGTATTTGGACGAATTAAGTTTTCAATCCGTGCAACATGAATTGTGGTCCGACGTGATCCAATTTGATCAGTAGAAGCAATGCACATTATGAGATTATAAAAATTTTTATAATGAAAGTCACCAATTATTTGATTTTATATCAAAATTGATATTTTTTTTAATTCAGGCCTATAATCATTATCGGTATATTATTATATTATTAATATTGTGATTTTGATTTCCAAGATAACTAAAAGATGTCGTTTATTAAATCTTTAAAGACATCTTTGAAATAAAATCTATTAAACATCTTCAAGATAACTTCAAGAGACTTCTTAGAAATGTCTTCAGTGAGACATCTAAAAGAAGTCTATAAGTTGCCTTTTAGATGTCTTTAAGATTTGTATGTTTATTGGGAGGAAAGTTTCTGAGTAAGTTACTTGGATACAAACGGACTGGAGACCAGAAAGAATTAGGATAGACTTTGTCCATTAAAGTCGGTACCGGGGATGACCGATAATTCATCAATAGTATCGTTATTTTTTTTAGAAAATTCATATCTACCTTGTATAAATTTTTATAAACTTTCGATTGAAACTTGATACATATTTTATATGAAAATATCGATTCTGTAAATATCGGTCATCCCTAGTCGGTACAAAAGATTTGTATATATCAAATGATGTTATTTATCGATAATTGAAGCATATGCTTAGATTTTTTCAATCAGACTTCTTTGATCATCAAAATGTATCTATATATCAGAATTATTGATAGTTCTGAGAATGGTTCAAGGATACTCGAAGACCCTTTTAAAAGTAATAAATCTGAAGAATGATAACAAGATAACGAGAGAGAGGTTTCAAGTTATTGCATAAGAAACCTTTCCAGAATCATTTTAGGATAGAACGAAAGTTATGTTATGTGATAAATTATTAATGAAAATTTCAACAGCTTTCAAAAAGTGAAAATTCATTTATCCTGCCTGTTTGATAGATAAGATAATTATTCGAGCAGACGCTTCCTTTTAGCCGGGATCTTATTTCCCTTGAGTAATAATAAACTAGAAAAATGATGAGAAATATGCCACTTTCTCATCATGTAATTCACTGAGAAGGGATCTATCAAATACTTGATTCCGATTCAAATTGTGCAAAGCATGCGGTGAGTTTGCGGATCACATTGGAAGGCAACATAAGAGGTAGCATTCACTCTGAAGTATCTAGTGAGAACAATTAACTATGTGTATAATTGTGAGATAGGTGCATCCTTTTATTAATTTCGTTTCCGGAATTTGAAACGTGGAAAGTATATAATCTGATATCGTGATATCTTCAATTATCAAGAATGCAGGTATTTTATTTCATCATCGAATATTGAAAACAATTGATAAAGAGGAAAATGTTGAATTTGTTCACACGTCTAAATTTCAAACCTATCATTTTTGAAATGATCTGGAATCAGAAAATGTTGACTGTTTTATGCTGTTTTTTATCCTGCATGAAAATCTTGCATTTATCCCCCTATTTCTCTCCGTGTGAAAATTTTAATCTGTTTTTATCTGTGAATTTCAGAAAATTGGGCGAAAACAGTCCTTATTTTGGTTTGATTTTATCTTTCAGCTGGACAAAAACAAAGTGAAATGAAATCTGTTTAAGTCTTTAGGAAAATGAATTGATTCCGCGTTTAATTTATTCTCAATCGAAAGTTTATTATTAAAAAATTGGATTCAATTGGTGGATTAATTTGAATTGAGTGTAGTTTTTCGAAGATTTTAACAGATTCCATTTGAATTTGTTTTTGTCCTGCTGTGTGACTGAACAAAATGAAAATAAAGTCTGTATTGTCCGGGTGGAGGGCGAAATGAGACTAGAGCGGAGACTTTGAACTTGTTTGTTGGAGATTAGAAACGCACTGAGGAAAATGAATGTTGTGGAAATTATCTTTGAATATAGTAACGTACACTGAGAAAACAGATATCTTGAAGAATGCCATAATTTATGGATTGTTGGCGTTGATCTGACCCGAGTCAAAATATTTACGTGAACGAACCTTTAAAAGTCCCATAATTTCTTGGACTTTTATAAAGAAGTATGGTACCTTCCTCATAAAAGTCCCAGCCATTATGGTACTTTTAGAGGTATCTTCACGTAAATATTTTGACTCGGGTTAGACCAACGCCAAAACTCCATAAATTATGGGATTTTTCAAGATACCTTTTTCTCCGTGTACTTTACGGTAGAATCATGGTAACTGAGGGAATAAATACCATTCGATTGTTCAATACAACCCAAGCAGAGGTGAAAAATAGGCAGTGATGGGTACGCTACTCGTTACCTTTACTCATTTATATATAGAATATATATAATAATGCATGTTTTGTATATAATTTATATCCCATTATACATATTTTGTATGAGGATGAGTAACGGTACCGAGTAGCGTACCCATCACTGGAAATAAGCTAACCACCCAGACAAAAATTCCCGGATGGGTGGGATTCCCAAATTCGCTTGTGGACTCAGGTTCCTGGCCGGGACCCGCCAGGTCCTGGCCAGGTTCTGCCCAGGACGAGCCAGGTCCTGCCTGGAACCCCTCTGGTTTCCACTCATGGCCGGTCAGGTTCCCGCTCGGGACCAGCAAGGTGGTGACTCGAGCAGGAACCTGACCCGGCTGCCGGGTCCCGGGCGGGAAGCTGACAGGTCCCGAGCAGGAACCAGAGGGTTTCCAGGCAGGACCTGGCTGAACTCGGGCAGGACCTGGCCAGGACCTGGTGGATCCCGGTCAGGAACCTGAGTCCACATGCGAATTTTTGTCTGGGCATACACCGAGAGAAATTTGTAGTTAAATTTACTATGGGATTATTGCGGCTACGGAACAGACTGAATTTCTAATAGAATTTCCTGTGAAACTGCATTGTAAAGTCCATTGTAAGTTCAGTCTGTTCCTCGGTTACAAAGTACCATACTAAATTTAACTCTGAATTTCTCTCCGTGTATAGGTTAATAGGTTAGTCCTCGCCGCACCCTTAGGAAAGTTTTCCTCGTCCATGCCAAATTTCCTTGTTCTGTTCCGTATTTTTTTCCTCGAAACATGGAAATTTGACAAGTTTATGGAATTGAATAGGGAAAAGTTTTCTACGGGTATGAAAGAGTATTCTTCACCTGCGTAAGGCTGGCTCCATTTTTCATCATTTCACGGGTGAAAATTATACGAAATAACGATCATTCCATTTTCCTCAATGCGAAAGCAGATGAAAACTCTCACACAAAGTAGAATAAAAACATTATTATTCTCAGAAAACGAATGGAGTCCAAATTTTTCGATTCGGAATATCAATTTTCATTATTTTCATGTATCATTTTACAAAATCGTTAGCTTTATCGACAAAGGGTTGGCTAGTGTTGCTAATGAAATGATTGTCCCGTGGGTACCGAAGATACAATTTAGCTGAGGCAACTGAAAAACTTATTTCCGTGTAGCGTTGATGAAATATATCTTTCATCCCAATTGAAGATTAATTTGATTTCGAACATTGTTGGGAAGATTATTCCGGTTTCACCGATCATTAAGTTGACTAAAGCATGGGAGAGTGGGAGGGGGGGGGGGGAGCCGAATTTTGCGCGAATTTTTTTCAAAAGATACGTAATTAATACCAATTTAAAGTGAATAATAATGAATTACGTACTTGGGAATTGCACACTGCCGCGCACTTTGAATTTCCCAATGATTTCTGACGGCTGAAAAATAAAATTGTGGAATTTAAAATGTAAACAAATTTTTTACAATGTATTTTCTTAGCCTTCAAAAATCATTGGGAAATTCAAAGTGCGTGGCAGTGCGCAATCCCATGGACGTAATTCATTATTATTCACTTGAAATTTGTATGAATTACGTATCTTTTGGGAAAAGTTCGCGCAAAATTTGACTTTTTCTCTTTCCCACTTCCCCAAAACTCGAGGCCCCTTGAAAAGTTAAGAAATCTTTTGAATGGAAGACTTCTTTTAGACCTTCGAAAGATATTTAAACACGTTGCATGAGATATTTTGAGACACAAATTGTTATGTAGATTATCATTGTGATTTTCGTGTGTTGGAAATCTGGATCGTCAATCCTCCTCATAGTAAAATTCTTGAGATTATGTTTTGAAATCGATTCATTACATCTATAATTCATAGTCTTAGCTTGAAACATACAATCATAATGATTTGAGGTTTCATCCGTACAAGAGAAGTTTGATATGGATGAATTCAATTGATTGAATTTTTATAATCCAATTACTTTCTGGCTGCTTATCAATTTCGATCTTGCGTCAGTAATGTGATGAGAATTTTTGCTTAGAGGGGGGAGCATACAAGGGTTACAGATTTAAAATACCATTCCACGAACGGGTGGAAGTTTATCATTTCTATGAACATTGAATAAAATAAGGATATATATATTCAGCAACTACAGGGTAGGATGGTTCTTATTTGACTCAAAAAAGTTTCTTTCAGTTTGTTTTCATTTTCTGTTGTCAAAAAAAGAGTTTTTTTTGTATGGGGCACCCTGTAATTTTGTTCCATATTATGAAGAAGTCCTACAATATTTTTTACATAATTTTCAAAAAAGATTTAGGGGTCGCTACCGACTTTTTCAATAGGCATTTTTGATCCCTATTTCAAACGTCGGTAGCGACCCCTGAATCTAGGTTGAAAATTATGTAAAAAATATTGTAGGACATATAACAGTATGTCATATAACGTATAACGTATTGTAGGACTAAAACAAACTAAAACAAACTGTTTTGAGAGAAATAAGAACCACCCTAATACAGGGACTACGAAAAACTTTGGGTGCTTCAATGCCTGGTTAATCACTCAATCGGAAATTTACAAAAGGCGCAGTACTGCACCATTACTGGCCAAGACTGTGATAGGGTACTTTACTGTACTAGGGATTGAGTACTAATACTATTATTCGCAATCAGTGCAGTGCTTGTACTGGATCAGTTCCCAGCCGGCATGAAGCTCTCAGTACTGGTTTGTCAGTACAGGAATAGTACTGTATTTCTATGTATCCAGTACTGATCCCCTAAGAATTGGCCGAGTGTTGAAGACGCAATACTGGCACTGTTCTGCAACTGTTGTCAACATGCGCATAGTTCAGATTTTTTTGATTGGACACTTTCAAACCGATTGGCTTATTTTAATAACTCAACCTCCTGTATGTTTGTTATCTTTTTTATATAAGTCAGACTAAAAATGATATCCTCGAAAGTCAAGAAGCATAAATCAAGTCTGTTTCCATTTGATCTTATGATTCATTATTTTAATACAATACCATGAAAGTTGTTCATGCAAACCTGTTTGTTCATATTGTTTTGATGTTTTATTGTCATTTTATTTCAGTTCTCCCGTGTTATTCGATGTATGATGAATCGCAGTTGTTCATTAAACAATTCCTCCAAGTCATTTGGTAAGTTCAATTTAGGGTATTCTAAGTAGTAATTTATTGTATACAAATTTTGTGGATCATACAAATGGATTAGATAATGATTATTCGTAAAATCCTAGCTAGATATGATTTGTGACATTTCCCAGGCCTGGCGAGAGCCTGCTGGGGCCTCGTCAGGCTCTGGTCGGCTTTGAAGAGCAACGGAATGCCACGAGTCTTTCCCAACTTTTCCCATAGAATACGAAGGTTCAAAGGATGTTCAGTGGGGGTGCATCGAACGTCCGGACATTGGATCGTTCACTGAACATGCCCAGAAGGTAAATAGACGTACAATGAACCTAAATTTCACCTAAAAGGTTCGTATTCTCACTTCTCTTGGGGTTGTATGCTCTTTACAACTTGCTTCAGCGTGCAGTTATATTTTAGAAACTGGAAAGTATTTATAAAAATTTCCTCATCTCAAGATACTTTTTTAGAATTCTTTTGTGTTGTGCGGATACATCTTATCCCATCTTTCCTTCCTATCTTTCGATTATAATCTAATGAAAAGTTGCACATGATGTCAAAGCCATCATTCGAAATTGAACCTATTGACGCATAAAAATTCCATATTAAATTTTCTACAATAATTCACCGTTATGACACGAAGGAAAATAAAACGCGAATGGAATGGTCGATCGTGGACACAAGAACGTTGAAAACCTTACAAATCAAATCCACGATCATTACTTACAAATTATCGACCGATACGCATTAAAAAACGTTGGGTTAGATTATTGTTGGTTTCGGCTTTCTCCATTTTAATACCCATATACTACAGTTCTATCGGCTCGATTTTCACAATGATGAAGTTACATGTGTGTCACGCGACACGTACAACATACGTACCGATGGCACAAAAGCGTCATCGTAAAACCGAGATATAAAAGGAACGTTTCTATCGGTGGTCGTCGTCTCCGGTCGAAGAAAGTCAAGAATTTTCACCTCTTAGAGAAAGCAAAGCGCGTATTACGCCACGCTTTAATCTCTTTCTCTACCTCACATCACGGCCTTCGATTTCAATTCTCCATCGATCGCATCATCGTTATTATCATTATCATCATCACCATCATCATCGTCATCGTCATCGCGATGTGTCATCGAACGTGCGCTCTGTGGTATGGTACCTTGCGCTCGCTTGATACATCATACTTTTACCACGCAAACCAAACTATCTCTCTGTGGTTCCAATTCGCGTACGTTGCACGTGTATCAGAGATAACCAATGGAGCTTGATTGCACGGTACTTTATGAATTTGACGCTTCGAAAACGTGAAAAAGAAACGTCATCGTCTTTTCTCGTTTGTCTCTTTCACGAACGTTCAGCCCCGAGGTGATGCGTGGAAATCGTTCCCAGTTGGAAGTGTTTGTGTGCAAATATCAACAACAACAAAATCATTCATTATTCATTCATTGATTCATTTATTCGTAACCTTCGGTGGAAAATTGTATTCGATATCATTGGTTTCATGTGAATTTTAACGAAATTGAATAGTGATTCTTACGATTCCGGTAACATTACATTGAGTGGACTCTCGATAACAATGACTAATTCCAAAGTAACAGTATCCTTGGTGGAAATATAGTGCGAGTTCGTGTAAGGAAGTGTCATTTCTACACTCATCAAGTGCGTAATGTGTCATCCTTCATTGCACTATCGACACCTTATTTTCTCCAGGGATTTGTAACTGATTGGAAGACGAACTTGAGTGGGAAAATTTGTAGAATTATATGTAAACTATATTAAATTTTTATGTATAAATTAAATATAATTCCACAAATTTTTCAACTAAGAAGTTGTCGAGAGTCTGTTTGAGAGGTCCCCTGCTGGAAAAGAGAGATTCAAATGAATTGGAAAATGTAATCGAATTGAATGCGTTTTCTTGTTCCGATGTTTGAAATTAAATTGAAAACATTATTCTTATTTTACACGAATGCATAATACACTGGAAAAGAACAATTTCTTCCAACCAAATAAATAATTTATTTGTCCTCTCTCCATGAATTTCTCTTAGGATTAATGAGATATTTAATCGAATCAAATAATGGAATGCTTGCCCCAAATTAATTTCGTCTTCTAAAGAAATGATTTAATAGTCACGAGTAATCAGTTTTTGCATCTAATTGAATATTTAATTTCTACAAGTAAATATTTTATGGAGAGGAGACAAATATTTTTTAAGGATGCAATGTTCAGCTCAATTGGAATGAATCAGGGCGAATTAATACGAATGCATGTATTTCAATCTGAATTTCATTGGCATTCGTTGTGAATCGAAAAGGATGTAATCACAATCCGCAGACGACTTGGAAGAATTGAGATAAATCGGAATGGATTAAATTGCAATTCTCAGGAATTTCTGCAATCGTTCTTTTCATTCACGTTTTTCCATAGAAAAAAAACCCGATTTTATTGTTCAAGCAACAACAATCATTGGATTTACTTCAAAGTGTTTTTTTTTTTCATTAGATAAAGATCAAGTGAATGAAAAAAGCTTTTGGGATCGCTTTTCATGATTCTTTAATGTCAAATTTGCTCAGATCCAACAATAAACTTTCAGGAAAATTTGTTCCATTCTGGCAAAACGTCTCATTTTTTTCTCCAAAAAAAGATGCAGAACTTCTTTAAATCCATATTTCATTTCCAGATAAAGTGCGCATTATACATATTCGATAATTGAAAATATAATAAACCACCTTTTCAAATATAATCAATGATTAACAAAAATAGTGTCAAAGAACCATTCCTGTTACCCGAATGCCACGATTCCACTCAAATACCATTTGTTTTACTTTTCTTCAGCAGTTTCATGAATTCTGCACAATTTCGGTTGATTAGAACGGAGTAAATCTCTAATAGTTTCATTTTTCATGTGTTATTGGTTCCCTAATCATTTAACCAGGAGATCCATCTCTGTCCAAAACAAATCTATCTAATCAGAATAAATTGAGAATGTCTACACGACAAGTCGATTAGTAAAAAGTTGGTTGAGATTTGGTATCTAGCCAATAATTAATTACGTTATTTCAAATCAGTTTAATAACTACTTATAAAGATTGGCATTGCCGAATAATTTAATCATGATGGATGATCATAGATTCGCAAAGTAAAAGAATACTGTTTTCTCAAGTGTGTATAGATGTTTTGCTACACGTCTCTTCAAATGGTTCAATGATGCTGTGTAACGCTCTTTTGTTATCTTTTCTCCTTTCCCTGAATAGTTCATCAATATTATGTCATGTACGTTTCAAAAAAACACAGTTACCATGACCTTTTGAGAAGATTAAACTGTTTTTACTTTCGTTGGTACACTTTCACCAAGAGAAATTTATGGTTTTGATTATTTCTTCATTTCAAAACGTCATGAAGTGTTCAGAATGAGATCATTATAGTGTCATAACCCTGCTGAAAATACCAGGCAGATCCGGATAAGAAGTAGTTGTCAGGCTCTGCACGGTTTTTATCCCAGGAAATCCGGTCAAAAACTGACGAAATCTCTACCTGGTTTCGTCCGGAATCACTAAAACAAAATCAGGTAGAAAGTTTGTCAGTTTTTAACTGGATTTCCTGGGATGAAAACCGTGCAAAGCCTGACAACAATAGGGAAATATGTTAGAATTCATTTCTGACACCATAACTTTTTTGAGACATGCATGCCATGAATTTCTACATCGTATAAAAAATTTTCTATCCGAATAAAGTTTCTTAGCAGATAATGATATTCATTTGAGCTCACCCAATGTTGTATCTCAAATTGCGCTTAGATGACTCTTTGGTTACGTTTTCAAGCCACTCTATACGTTTTATTTCATATCCATGAAGTTGGAATTGAAACGAAATGAAAATTCAAACTCTCAAACATGATGGATGATCATGATTTGTCTTTTCAAATTGGCTCCTTGGAACTTGAAACATCGTTCGAAGGATGGACTACAAGATTTTTGGATCTTAACAACAGAATGTTTTGTCATCCGATTACTAATTTGTTTCAATGAACGATTCAAACTTCAGCAACAACAGGGAAATATTATAAAAACAATAAGGGGATTTTGCAAGGACGGGGACACACGGAGAGAAAAAATTTGCTGACGCAGCAAATCGAGGTATTATATATAGAATAGCAAAATTTTTTGCTGACCTAGCTAAAAATTTGCCATAATAGCAATCGTCTTAGCTACGACAGCAATTTTTTAGCTGTGGCAGCAAAAAATGTTTGCTCCGCCAGCAAATTTTCAGTATTATATACAGAATAGCAAACAAATTTTGCTGGGATAGCAAACATTTTTTGCTGCCACAGCTAAAAATTCGCTGTTGCAGCTAACAAGATTGCTGGAACAGCAAATAGTTTGCTGTCACAGCAAAAAATTTGCTGCTCTGGCAAAAGGAACCCAGCAAGAGTAGATTTCGCTGCCACAGCGAATTCCTTTTTCTCCGTGCAATGTTTTTGCATTTTAGTACATTTTTTGTCCATGCATTCGCGACGTATGAGAATTTTACATTAAATATGAAATTTTTTATTGACTGCAAGGATATCTGTTTCTTGACATTTAAGAATGATTATAATTATAAGAAAATTCATATCTTCGTAGAATGAATTCTGTGATTGATTTTGGAACACAATAATAATTAGCTAGAATTATTTTTGCATCCTACAAAATCGCAATCTGAATTTATTATTCACCACAATTTCAACATATACAAATTTTTATCTTCGAAAGATTGTGAAAGTGAAAGAAAGTCAGTTGGATAATAGATTGGTATTCTGCAAGTGTTTATTAGTTAACTAATGTATACCTCTTGACAGTAACAAGTAGAGATTGTGTTGCGGAATCAATACATTAACACTTTGTTTCAGAAGTACATAATTAACTGGAATTCCCTGTGCATTTGGAAAAGGTTGCATTCCCAGGACGTGATTTTCTCATATTTCGAAAAGATGAGAAATATTTGCGGTCCGAGAGACAGGGAATGAGATGAAACTGCCATTTGTTTCTTGTTCAATTCTCTACACTTTTCCTTTTTGCATTGTAAAAATTCGATTGAAAATTGTTAAGAGGTTGATCTAATATTTCATCAAAAGCTCTGAATGGAATTTATATTTCTGTCTTTATTCATTCACGTTGATGCCGTGTCACATTAAATGGAGCTGGCTTCGCTGCATTGATTGATGATATTTCACATTATCGACATCCCGAGTCAAAAGTGAAACCTGATTTAGCTCTGATTCGTTGCGTCATCAGGTTTGATCTCATTTCTCACCCTGTTCTCAACCTGATCTCGTTTTCAAACTTCTCATTCGATCTGATGTTAATCTTCTTTCGACCTGATTAAATTCTGGATCGTTGCGTATTACGGAGTTGATCAGACTTTAAAGAGTATCACAATCTTTCGACTACTCGGGATTTTTCATGGAAAAATCGTACAGGTTTTATTGAATTTTATAAAATGTCGATCGAAACTTTGTATATATTGTATAAAAAATGTATTTATACGATTTAAGCGGTGAATTTACCGAACGATTAATCGTTAACATCTTTTTTAATTTCACTATCTGAATTGGCTTCGATCGTATTTGTTAAAAATCAAACCATGTGTGGAGATTTCAAACATCATCAAATCTCTCTGAACTTGGTCCGTGTCCCGTGTCGAAAAATTTGGACGGTTTTTGGCCTCATATTCCGTTTTTAGACTGATTTTGTCCTAATTGTTGAATAATGCGGATAAAAACAGTACTTTTCTATGATTTTATCCGCATGATTCAACAATTAAGACAAAATCAGTCTAAAAACCAAATATGAGGACAAAAACCGTTCAAAATTTTCGACCCGGGGTTTCCTTTTGTGAAATTGAATGGATCCCATGGAGAAGAATTTGCAGTTAATTCATGGACATGTACAATTTCTCTTACCATTGAAAAAAATTCTGGTAATTCCAACTAAATTTGAGTAGATTCGTTGGCAGTTGCAGCCCCAGCGATTCCAAAGTGACTAATTTTTTTGGTTTGGTAAAAATTTGTGTAATGACGGTTGCTCAGAAGAAATCTGCCCTCAAAAGTTCACCAGAAGATATAGTGCATTTTTGGAATTTTTTTTTTTGTATTTGAAAATTCACCAAATAGAGATTGGTTGAATTTTTGTTGAATTTTGGTCATTTTTTGTTTTTTGGGAAAAATGTCCAAAGCGACCAACGAGTTACCAAAATCAAGATTTTTCACCAACATGTAACCGAAATTTTTGGTCGCTTGTCTGCAAATCATACTCCAAAATTGTCTTTGTCACAAGTTTGATTTCAAATGGTCGTATAAATAACAAAAGTAATTTTTGTGCGTGTTTTTCGAACTCTCGTATAAATTCAGACTACAATCTCATCGAATTTCATACGATTTTATTCGATTAGATTCAACAAATCATTTATATCCATTATTCTAGGAATGTGCTCTTGAAAGATCATTATTGATTCCAACTTGTAATCTTCGAACAAGTGATCTAACGGATTATCGAAAGCCGCGAGATTGTGGTTTCCATTATACAATATTTGTGGTCAGTACATTGCGCTCTATTTGTTACAACTGCAACTATAATAGTTATCATTATTATTACGACTACTGTAAATCGTGATCTCGATGGGACTGTTTATACCGAGTAAGACGATCGCAAGACATTGATAATAACATGGTCTCATACAATTCTTTGGAGAAAGAGAGGGATAGAAGAGAGGTAGGAGAGAGAAGAAAGAAGCGTTCGCGGATGAGAGGATAGCATTCTTATCACCGTCTCGAAATCTATAACGCGGAGAACACGAAGAGATTCGCGTGAAACCCGGTGTGCGTTGCCTTACATCAGGTTTACGTCACTTTTTGCTAAGATGGAGAATGGCGATCGGTTCAACGCGTTCGTTGCATCGTGTATCGCATAGAAGTGCGAATCAAAGTGTTTCTTCTTTCCCTTTTTTCTTATTCACCTTTCGTACGGCGGATTCCTCGACTACTTAGAGTAACGTTTGAATTACATCAAGTTTAGAAATACTTTCATGGCTGAAATTGTTCTTTGATTATAAAGAATGATACACAAAAACCACGTTCTATTAATTCAGAAATTTTCTCATCCGTCATCTTGTCTTATTCTTTCATCGATGACTCATCACGCGACAGTGTCAATGATGTCTTGCGGTATTTTTCTTATTTCTTTGGAAGAAATTCACAGTCAAATGGGTTCTTAAATCAAATTCTTCGCATTCATCCGAAAATTATGGTTATTATATTGGTAATGTATGCTCCACTAAATTCTTTTGTTGACACAATTGAAAATTTGGTGGATTTTGCGAAAATTTGAGAGAACGTTAACCAAGTGCCCACAAAACACTCGTTGTCCAAAAGATATCTTCAGAAATAATGAAGAACAGTGCAAGAAGTTGTATGCAACATGAATAGACTTCTGAATAGATTTCTGAATGATGTCTTTTAGACAAGGAGTGCTGTGTGGATGATCTTGGAACTAAAAGCAATTTGATGGAATATTTATGGTAAATGTTACTAATGTTTTAGTTATCAGAAATATTTGGTTGGAACTGGAAAATGAGCTTTTACTAGGAACTTCCCAATAAACGTGACATGCTACACGGGAGAAATACTCACACAGCACCACAGTCCCAGAAGAATTCATGAAGAATTCTCATTGAACTGATTGTGTTCTTTATGAATTCTTCAGAAATTCTTCTGGGACTGTGATGCTATGTGGGTATCATCTTGTAAATTACGATGTGAGGATTTTAGCGAAGGAATATATCTGCGGAATTAGTCCATTCAAAATCCAACACCGTGAATTGTGCGGGTTTTTGGCTAAATCACATCGAATATTACAATGTTGACTCCTACAACAGAAGGTTATAACAGCAATATCTGTTCCACTGGTCCTGCGCTACCATTTTACCTTCGTCATTTCAGAGTTGTGTCATGCGACACATTTAGTAAACAAGTTTGAACATTTTTTCAAAACGTGATTTACCGAAAATTAATATTACAAAAAGAACTATCGAAGGAATTTTTCTTGAAATTTTACTACAATTCCTGATGGGGTAACTTTCCTTTCACTGGATATATGAATCTTAATTCAATAACCATATTCAAAATATCAAATAACTCAACCAGTTGTTTCACGTATAAGATTGTAAAAACAAAGAAGAAATCTTAATTTCAATAATTTCGTGTAATATGTCTTTTTTCGTCCTCCTTATTATCATCATGGTAATTTATGATGTCATTTCTGTTACTATTATCCGACACCATCACCGTAAGTGAAGCGAAATCCTCATTATAACTCAATGTTTTGGCAACCCAAGACGACTATTGCGTGAACTTTTCCTTCTCTTTTTTTTCTCATTATGCTCTCTGATATCATCTGACTATTATTCATTACCAGAGAAAAAGAAACATATTTATATTCTGAACGTATTTGGCAATCTCACCTCGATTCATTAGGGGGAAGATTTTATTGTGGAGTATCAGAATGGATGGCAATTAAAATCTTCACATTTGCAAACATGAAATCATCCGAGAATGGTGTTGTTAAGTTAAAAAGATGTTAATTAAAAATGCATACACGATTTCATTCGTTCAATTTCATTTTGCGTATATATTTTTGTAATTGAAAATTCAAAACATATACGAAGTAAAAACAGTTGAAGTAAAAGTATGGAATTTCCATGGATTTCCTTGTACGAATAGAAAGGAGAATGATGAAACTCTAACAACTGTGGAGTGTGTCCAGTGATGTTTCACGGTTATGACAAGAACATGGATTATGCCGGTAAGGTTGATCAGCTAAGATCGATTCGTGCGATAAATAGAAAGTCGAAAAAGTCTTGGCAAAGAAATTCTGGTTCGCAATAGAGACTATCATCTAGAAACTAATACATTCATCGTATATAAATGAAATGGCGATAAAAGAATTTCTCTTGAGGGCTTCGAACTGAAACTTATATTTCGAATTTGGCGATCGATTGTGATCTAAGAACATAGAAAAGGATCAAAATGTGTGTCAGCTGAAACTTCACAATTCGATATTTATATTTTTAAATCCTTTCTATCCTTGTAAAAACATCCACCCGCGCTTTATTCGCAAGAATAGATTTAATCTATTTGAAAGGTATAAAATCACCTAATCGTCCATTTCTTAAATTCCGTTGATCTTTTTTTGTGTCTAAATTTCATTTAACGACCCCATTTGGCGTGATATATTCGTTGATGATTGTCATTACCCAACACGTTGGCAACAGCTGATAAATACAAATCCCACCAAACAACATCTATAACGTGGCCATAACTCAAAAATAAAAGATGGAAAAAATGAAGAAACAGGAAGACCACAATATTAGCAAAGTTTCTCAATCGGTCTTCCACTCTCGTAGTGAAATATGCGTAGGCAATATCGCTACGGCATCAAAATGCGGATTAATCGTTGATTACACCGAGAGTGTAGATCGTCCATAGGATGAGTTAAGAGTTGTATATCGTTTTCATTGCGATTTATAAAAGGTGATTGCCGCATCGTCGGATGATGATGATGATGATAATGATTGTAAGAATATTTTCTTGCAGTCGGAGCATTGCTATTGCTCCTGGACTTTCATTGCTCCGGTTATGGTGTAAAAACGTGAGAGAATCCGCAGAGTTACGGATGGAGATGAAAGGGGAAATCGATGCCGTGGAGAATTGATTCATATATCGACCGCGATCCAATATTGGATTCAGTTCGAGGTTGTTATTAAACGTGTAATCACTGTTTTCTGAGATTTCATTTCATCACGGCATCCCATTTATTATGCCCATTGCGAAACGTGGTTTTTTTTTTATATGGAATTCCAAATAATTTTTGATGGGACGGAAATCAGAATATATAACACATGGGCTGAAAAGTCCCAGGCTTAACAAAGAAAACACGGTTTTTTTGTTCAAAATGAGCTTTATTCATTAACGCAATCTCCGTTGAGAACAACGCAATCATTCCAGCGCCGCTCTAACATTTCAATACCCACTTTTGTAAAACGATTTATCTTTTGCCTCAAAATAGGCCTCAGTTTCAGCGATAACCGATAGCTCATTCGAGCGAAATTTCTCACCGGCAAGTATTTTTTTTAGGTTTCCGAACAGCCAGTAGTCGCTGGGAGCCAAATCTGGCGAATACGGTGGATGTGGAAGCAATGCGAAGTTCAATTCATGTAGTTTTGCTATTGTTTCGATTGACTTGTGACATGGTGCGTTGTCTTGATGAAATAAAATGTTTTTCTTTGCCATAATGCAGTCGTTTCTTTCCAATTCCGGCCTTCAAACGCTCCAATAATGCGATATAATATTCACCGTTGATGGTATTTCCCTTCTCAAGATAGTCGATGAATATTACCACCCGCACATCCCAAAATACTGAGAAATGCCATAACCTTTCCAGCCGATTGTTGTGCTTTCGGGCGCTTTAGACGAGGTTCACCAGGGGCTGTCCACTCGGATGACGATCGTTTTGATTCCAGAGTGAAGTGATGGATCCATCTTTCATCCATTGTCACATATCGACGCAAACATTCCGGCTTTTTACGTTTGAACATGGCCAAACCCTGCTCAGAAGCATCAACGCGTTCTTATTTTTGATCAACAGGGAATAAACGCGGCACCCACTTTGAACAGAGCTTTCTCATAGTTGAATGCTCATGCGATATGAAGTCAATACGTTCTTTGGATATTTTGACGATGTCAGTTAACTCACGCAACTTCACTTTTTGATCATTCAAAACGATTTTGTGGATTTTTTTTATGTTTTCTGGTGTTACAGCCTCATTTGGACGTCCACTGCGTTCCGCATCATCGGTATCTCTACGACCATGTTTGAAGTCAGCAAACCAATGTTTTATTGTAGTTTCTGATGGAGCGGAGTCCCCGCTTTTGGGGCTTTTCAAGCCATTGCTTCGCTTGAACGGTATTTTTTCCCATTAAGAAGCAGTGTAAAATTAGAATACGGAATTGTTTTTGATCCATTGTTTCGAAAATAACAAAAGTAGCGTCACTCTTAGTATAATAACTCACAAACTAATGAATGGAATATCATGAAATCTTGACAGCTGTGTTTTGAAGGTTAGTACTAACTGAAAAACAGGTGAATGCAGTAAAATTCGCGCCATCTATGTGTTAAATCCGGGACTTTTCAGCCCATGTGTTATTATTATATAAATAATTTGATCATTTTGAACATAAGAAAAAAAGAATACAATACAAGATTAAAGTGAATTCTACAGTTTCATGTAAAATTTTTACATTACAAAAAATTATTTCAACATGTAGATGAAAAATATACAGAATCCCTCGTGTATCGTATTCTTCTTCTTTTTCTTTCACCCTGAGACAGATTTTCCCACATCGTACATTAATTCTCATTCTCGTAACGATGTACGTCGAGATCGGAGAATCTTCAATCATCAATGGGTATACAGTGTATAGCCAATTACAGCAAAAACGTTTCGATTTGTCTGGGAATTTAATCGATGCCGATTCATATGGCTCTTCATTCATTCTGGAATCTGGAAACGACGTGTAACTGCTTACAAGGTAATGTCTTAACTCGGCATGAAGCTGCCCTTGAAGGGAGATCCAACTATCGAGCTTTCTCTGTTTCTTTACTCGAGATTACTCAAGTAACCTTTCATGCTTCGTAATGTATGATCCGATAAACTATGTATTTGATGGATATATTTTTCTTTCACGAAAGGACGAATCAATGTGTATTCGATCACCATGGTAACATCTCAACTTGGTATTATACAACATTCTGAAAGTGAGGGAATCATCTTTTTTTACAACGTGGGGTATATAAAAGTGCGAGTTAGGCTATGATTAATGACAGCGGATCAACAAATTACAGAGTGAATATTTCATATATAAAATTGATTCGAATAGCAGAGCTTCATTTTTTTGTTGTTTGGTTATAATTTTTACTTATGTAACGGGAAAATGTAGGTAGGGAAAAACGATGAGGTTATTGATTCCGAGGAAATCGGTGGTGAGGAGTTATGCGGGGGCGGAATGAGAAAGGTGATGATTTGGTCAGAATGAACTTTAGTGAGAATCTCATTATAGAAATTGCCAGTAATTTGTATGTGTTCAAAAATCAACACACAGTTCACAATTTTTTTCTTCTAAAACTTATTGATGAATTTCGTAAAATGACCACTTGATTCAATTTGAGTCTGATTTGTATCTTCGATTTCGGGATATGATGGTTAGAAAAAGAAGCATCGAAGATCTGTGAAAAAATGTTCGTAAATCGATGTTTTATTTCGTCAGGAATTAAGTAAATATGACAATACTTGATTTCCACAACCGAAATCTCTTCTTTAATATACTGGCAAATATCCGGAGTGGGCACAATTTTCATAATTATATTGGGAGTACAAATTAGTTCGGTCCGGTTTGAAAAGATGACTCTCGCTCTCACGAATGTTTCATAGTCACAACCGATTTCAATTGTTTCAGAGAGGTTAGACACCTGTGAATAATATTCAGTTGATATCACTCCGAGTTCCTTCTAGAATTCCGATTTTTACTCAGTGAAGTAGGTTAAATTTCATTTTAATTAAGCAGCATTTGCGGGAGGTGCTAGTTTTCTGTTTTAATTGGAAAAAATTGCAGCTGAAGCCCATCGAATGCTTGTGGAAGTTTATGGTGACAATGCTCCAACTGATAAATCATGTAGGGAATGGTTTCGACGGTTTAAGAATGGCGATTTCAGTGTCGAAGACAAGCCTCGCTCGGGACAACCACAAAAATTCAAAAACGAGGAATCGGAGGCTTTACTCGACGAAGATCCGAGTCAAACGCAACAGGAGCTTGCGGAATCATTAGGAGTTACGCGACAAGCAGTTTCCGTACGATTACAATCCATGGGCATGATTCAAAAGCAAGGCAATTGAGTGCCTTATGACTTGAAGCCTAGAGACATTGAACGGCAATTTTTCACTTGCGAGGAGCTGATTCGAGGACAACGAAGAAAGGGGTTCTTACATCGGATTGTGACAGGAGATGAGAAATGAGAATTCTACGATAACCCCAAGGAAAGAAAATACTATGCTATGCCCGGTCAATCGTTGCCATCGACTTCAACATCGACACCAAAGAGGAATATTCATGGTTCAAAGATCATGCTGTGTATCTGGTAGGACCAAAAGGGTGTTATATACTATGAGTTGCTAAAACCTGGGGATTCTATTACGGGTGATCGGTATAGGCTACAATTGATTCGTTTGAGTCGTGCGTTACGAGAAAAACGTCCGGAATACAAGGAAAGACATGACAAAGTTATTCTTTAACACGATAACGATCAGCCCCATGTCGCAAAAGTAGTGAAAAATTATCTGGAAACATTGAAGTGGGATATTCTACCGCACCCGCCGTACTCGCCGGACATCGCTCCTTCCGATTACTGGTTATTCCGACAGATGCAGCACGATTTGGCAGGCCACCGGTTCACTTCGTTCGAAGAAATCGAAAATTGGCTCCTAACTAGGATCGCCTCGAAAGACGAGACGTTTTTCCGTAACGGGATTCGAAAATTACCCGAAAGATGGGCAAAAGTGATAGCCATCGATGGACAATACTTTGATTGATATGATAATTCATGTTCTTCTGAAATTAGCGCATCTTTAAAGGTCAAAAAACGGACCGAAATAATTTGCACTCCCAATATATAATTTATATATAACTTGTATAAAATTATATTTAAATTATAAATGCAGGCACATTTCAAACAACCATCGCAGGGTCGAAATGATGGCTCTGTATTGAAAAATACAACATTGCCTAACATACCGATTTTGGAGACCCAATGTTGTTTCAGACGAGTCGAACAAAATGCCACCAATTCGAAAAAGGTAATAGTGCAATGAATCCATACCAATTTTATGTGAGCTATTATAATTCTCAACCATTATGGTGAAGAAAAATTTGTTCACTAAAGTTCAATGAATTTTTTAAAATAAATTTCACCGAATTAAATTCACTACAACGGGAAAAATTGATTACCGTAACAGGTTACAATTGTAGATATTTTTTTCATTGAGGATTAGAACGTTCTAATTCACTCTCATTTTCGTCGTATAATAAAATCAACCTGATAAAAATAGTCAGTTCCTAATATCAATCAAATCAAACACTCCTCGCCAAAGTAACTTTCAGCACCTACAAGAGAGATATAATATAATGATCCTATTAGTCCTACTTATAAACTCCACACGTCTCTTCTCGCCTCTCCAATTAGTCCCCTTCTTTCAAATTGAAATTGAAATTAATGATTCAACATTGAGAATACTCTCGCGACGTTTAGTTCTCGCAGTTCGACAAATTTACAAAAATGTAAGACGATCGTAAGAAATAGCATGGAACTGGAATATTTGATAACTGCACGGATAATTTTTGTACAGAATTCATTCTCATGAATTTCGACATGAACTTTCACGTCAATATTTTTTTTTGCACGTTCACCGTTTTTTTGAAATCTTTTTTCTGGTATTGAGCAAATGCTCAATATTTGTGAATAATTAAAAATGATTCTTAATTGATTTAAGATGGATGATGATAATTTCCGTTGGAATAATAATGAATTAATGAGAGGTGATATTTAAAGATTCGCGATGATCAGATAAGAAGTTGAAGAGGTGTTACACAAGGTACGATATTTAAATGTTTTTTTTTTCTTCTCTTCAAGTGGAACGAAATATGGGATTCACTTTTACTCTTGGAATTTTTGAAGGTAATCAATAGCGGCAAGACTCATTGAGAAGAAAACAGTGAATATTGATGTGTATTGTTAAGATAATAGCGTTTCATCGGACGATTCATCGCTGATAACGTAAATTATTATGGTTGAAACAAATTTCACAATTTCGTCATTTTTTCATTTTATGGGTGAAGAATTCTCAAAATTTTATGTAATTTCTTCGCTTGGATTGGATCAATAATTGTGATGACATATTCGATACTTTGCTCCTTCTACGTTCATTCAACTTTTTTACCTCATGCGAATGAAATGCTATTTTTATGCTTATGATGTCTTGTAGATTGTATAAAAGGGGTATTCAAAAACGAAATATGAATCACACGAATAATGTATATACTTTTTGATAAAAAACGATTGCCCGAGCTTTTTACAATTTGTATTGGAAATTATATGTTAGAAGTTTGAATCGTTTATTGAAACGAATTAGGGATCAAATAACGAGATACTCAGTTGGTAAAGACTGAAAATTTTCCAATGCGTTGTTTAAACGATGTTTCCAGTTCCAAGGTCTAGTTGGGAAGATGAATAACGATAGCTCATCAGATTTTGTGAGTTTGGATTTTCGTTTCGTTTTTTAGAACGATTCAAATATAAAAGTTAATAGAAACTTTATAATTTCCCCACACAGCAATATTGTCAGAATATTACATTTGGAATGTGTAATATTTTGGAAAACATCTCAAGAAGATTGTCAGAATGTTTGCAGGATGTCTCATGTCACCATCTTTGTAACGTTCTGGAGATATTCTGAAACATTGCTGAGATCATTGAAGTAACATTCTGGAGATATTCTGAAATATTGCTGTGATCATTTCAGCGATATTCTGTACAGAAAAAAATGTAACAATCACATATATTAAAAAGCTTACAAAATGTTACTTTGGGTTGAAAAAAAATTTCTTCAGAGTTTACTTCTACAAATGTTGAATGAGCTTGGTCAGAATCTCACTTTCCGTGTAAGAAAAACTGCTTCGAAGTCAATTATTATCAGAAAGTTCCGCCAGTGGGGATTGAACCCGGGTTCTGCGAGTGAGAGTCAAGGCTTCTATCACATCCGCGAATCTCCGAAATGACGACACCACTCTCAAAGTGCCATTTATTGTAATCATCGTGATGGGAGTTTGAAGAATTCGGTTCGGTGAAATATAGACCAATCGATTTAGAATCTTCTGACACAAAAAATGAGTAGGTCGTGGGAGAGAGGTTTTATTCGACCTCGACTTTGAAATTTGATAAAGTGCTGAGTAAGATAGATGGAAGAACTTCGAAAATTCGTTGCCGTGGGATATAGACTGATCGATTCAGAACCTTTTGAAATGAAAAGTGAATATTGAGGTCGTAAGAGAGGCGTTTCTTTCGATCTTGAATTGTAAATTTCCCCATTCCTGGATCAGGTGTATAAAAATCCATTTTGTTTCATAAAATATTGCTACTGTCATATTCTTGGAATATTGCATTTGCGACAAATTTAGCATATTCTCCATCGTAGATTTCCAGAACATTACAGATCATTATACGTGCAATGTTCCAATTGGGAGATTCTCAGAACATTTTTAACAAAATATTGTATCTGCAATATCTACAGGATCTTGTATAAACATTTCACACAGAATGTTTTGAGCGAGACATTGTAATATTCTACAGATATTACTGAGCCATTGGGTGCTGTGTGGGTTAATTTAATTTTTTCATGTAAACGGGTCAGCACCTTTTGAATGCAAAAGAAAAATTCATGATATAAACAAGACTCAAAATTAAATTTTACATATCACATATAGCTCCATATAGAGATGTTCTAAAGCGTAGTAAAGGAGACTCAAACAAATCAATTGATAAATCCAAAGAATTCCTCAAATTACGTACACGTGTAATTAGGTAAGAGCATCCAAATTTAGATCTGTACAGTATAGGCCTGAATCATGGCACCTTTCTTAGAGATCTGTTTGGAACATTAGAAGTTGATTGATTCTAAAATTGAATAGCAGGTAATAAAACCGTTAATAATTTTGTACAAAAACAAAAGATCATAAAATATTCTACACTTTTCCAAAGATGGAATGTCCTTGTCAGTACAATAATTCAAGTGGTCCTGCAATGGCAGTTTTGAAGTCACTGCCAGGCCCTGAGCCAGTATCGAGCTTTGTTTTGCAACATGATAGCATTCCTTCCTTTTGAAGATATGTTGAGTATAAAGCACGATCACTCTACAATGGAAGATGATGGATTTGCAAACGAAATAAAATAGGGTGAAATTCAAATGCCCAACCAGAAATTTACAACAGGCGCAGTACTGCACCAGTACTAGCCAAGACTGGCAGGATACTGGCATTTGTCTGGAATGATAACGCTTTTCAGTACTGGGGATTGAGTATTGATGCCATTATTCGCAATCAGTGCAGGGCCAGTACTGGGTTAGTACCTGGCCGATATTAAGTTCTCAGTACTGGTTTATCAGTACAGGGATATTACTGTATTTTTATGTACCCAGTACTGATCCCGTACGTGTTGACCAAGTGTTGAAGACCCAATACTGGCACTGTACTGCACCTGTTGTCAACATTGGCATATTACGAATTGTTCTGATTGGGTGGTAATTCGTAAAGGGGTCATACATCATCGTTTCTCGTTCATGGAAGTCTATCTGAATCTCAAAGTTCATAGTTTTATTACCTGAATAAAGAATTTTTTTCAAAGCTGCAAATATTGCTCGAAATGTCGAGTGGAAGAGATTAAGCTGAACCCTGGCGAAGAGCAGATTCGATCAATGTTTCAAATTACACAGCTTTGTATCACGTTACAAGCCAAGTTAGTGGATAAATGTGTCAATTAAAAGAGTTGAAATATATGTTTATCATTGTGATTAAAGTTGAAGAAACGCTAACCGTGTTTACCAGAGAATGAAAGATTCATGAGCCTAAAGTACTATAACAGAAAAAGACCGTAAAGCAATTACTGAGCAAAGAAAACAACGACGTAACCTAATTATGGACGATAAACATGATATATATCCATGTCCTGGAAATCGTATCGTCGGTTCACACGTAGTGGCTTGAAAATTACTTGAATCCTCGTTGAATGTCTTCCTGAATTACACTGAAAAAAATATTCAATGTAAGGTAAGAGAAATGAAATATACGTTCATTAAGCTGAATGTGTAGCCAAATTTAACTTCGTATAATGGTCCCTGTTTCAACATTTAATGCGGATAAAGAGCCCAATGACAACGACGCGATTGAATTGAAGATTCAAAATATCGATTACGACAAAACAAACTGAAATGGAGAACGATAGGAGAGAATTTATTATCTTTTTATCGTGAATTTTCATCAGTTTTAAATCTCACAATATATTGTAATTTGCCAAGGGGGTTAAGTAGGTATATAACATACACCCGTATGTCAGATATAAGTTTCACATGCTGCATTTGGAATGTAATAACGTGACTCGAGGATAAATGATGTTGGCAAAAACCGTGATTGAAGTTTAGAGCGATTCAAAGCGTAGCAAATTTGTTTGAAGCGTTTTTGAATATCCATATATATAAGATTACCATGGATGTTGTCTTTTTACTCTTCATCTTAAATTATGTAATTTTAAGTTAAGTATAATATTGTGTATGAAGATTTTATAAACTTCTCGTGTACCCGAATTTTTAATACTCAATAAAATTACACGACGAAAGAGTATGATAAAAAGAAATGATGAATAGCGGAGGATAATTTCTGTACACTGCGGTGAGATGAAAACAGAGATATCGAGTATGGTGTATAATTTGCCAGGCACTCGATATAGTACGGTGTTATCTGCTTCGACCTTTGTCTGGTGAGAGAATAGAAATTGTTTCCTGTTACATAAACCTTGGAAGGATATCGTTCATCAAGACCATATTCCTTCGTGCAACCTTTTACTATTCTAGTACTTGGCAACTTTCGATTCTTCCGAAGAGATGACGATTTTTACTTCACAATTTCATACTCTTTGAATTCCTTGGAGTGAGAAAATTCACTCTCGAAGAGTGGAAATACTGCGAGTCTATATAGGAAGAGTGAGAATCCATTCCTAAAAAGTGACTTTTCACTTGATAAAACCCTGGTTAAAAAAATCCATAGAATCCGACGAAATTAAAGTTCGAGGGATTTGTTCAGAATATCGTGTAAGATTCAATCAGAATCACATTGAAAAAATACACTCATTCGATTGAATCTCATTGAAAATGGTTGAATAGGATTTTTGGTCAGAACATTGTGCAAGATTTAATGAGATGTGGCGAGAAACAATGGGGTTTTTTTAACCAGGGAAGTGAATTCTCACTCCAACAGAGTGAAGGTTCAACACGGTTTGAAGAGTGAAATTTCCCCTTTTCATCTCTTGTTGGAATCGCAATATTTTCACTCTTTGGGAGTGGATTTTCATTCCGAGAAATTTAGAGAATACCAAAAGAATTATTATGGAAATTCTTCAAGGAGAAGTAGAAGTAGTGGTAGTGGTAGTAGTAGTTTCTCGTTGACCATCGCCCTCAACCTCCTTTTCTAAGAGAATACTAGATTAGCAGGAAGAAAGAATTATGAACGTGCACTCTCATTGAACGTGTAAGCATTCCGCTCTGATGATCACCACTACCAGCCAGACTGTTATCCTATCATCTTACGGTCATTGTTACGATACACTTAATTTTTTCTCTCCAACGTGCTTTTGTAATACATGACGCAATCTTGAAAGGAAAAGAGATAATATACCGCTCCGGGGGAAAACCCTCGATATTTTCTATCGAGATGAATTTGAATATTCGAATGTTCGTTCAACTTCGTGTCGAGATTATAATAATTTTCAATATTTTTTTCAAAGATCTCGATCGAATTCGAATAAGACGTTATATTAATCACGTTCGATTCTGTTATATTTGAATAGAAGATTCTTATAATCGTGTTTACTTGGCAAATTGTGTAACGCGTTTTTAGTCACGGTTCGATCATCATAACGACCACCTTAATCTGAACGTTAAAAAGCCAGTTATAGCGTTCAAATACTTAATAGCACTCGCTCGGTAAAATTAACCATCAGCTATGTGTATAATATTAAATCGTTAAGCACGAAATCACATCGTTTATTATTCGTTTTGGCGTGTCGAATGTTTACAAACTATGCGATATTGTAGAGAAATTTTTTAAAGAAACAGCTAGAAACCTCCTTCTAATCGTATCCTGGAATTTTTCTTCCGAACCAGTATTATGGTATTCTGATTTTGCGAGTGATACTCACGGATTCTAAACTATACAATAATTCATTGAACAAAAAGAAATCAATAATAATAGGAAAGTAGTTTTGTTGGTATACTTTTAGCGTAATTTAGTTTCTGGAAGGGATGTGAAATGTGTGAGAAAACAGGAAGTTCGATAAAACCGTTTTATGATCTTTAAACTTCGTTAAACTCTGGAAATGTGCAATGTTTATGCGGTTCTGCATTCAGAGACGAACGCGATATACGTATCGCGATTGAATTCAAAAAGTTTTCAATGGAGTTTCATATTCTCTTCACAAAAATTGGATAAAATGTTTGTTATAAAAATCGGGTGAATCGGGAGCAATCTGGCTGAAAGTCTAGCGTCAAGCTAGAGAGAACTGACGAAGTTTGATGCATCTGGACCACAGTTCTAGCAATTAGAGTCTGAATTCTAACGCGTGTGGTAACGGTGACGTAAGATTAAGTTGAAACTAGCGGCCAAAAGCTATAGCAGCCCTAACTTTCAATTAAACTTGATTCGAATATTTTTCATATCAAGAATTGATTAAGTGGCTTTGAACTAAGCGTTTTTGCTACTAGGCTGCTAGTTTCAGCTTCATTGAAGAAAGATCATCGCTACGGCTTGCTAATACGAAATTTTTGCTGTAAAACCACCATTGAATCAAATGTGAATCCATGAATTTTTCACATGGATCCACGGAGAAAAATATATCTCAACAAATCTCTTAATTCATTGAGGCTCAGCGACAATCTGTAACAGATGAAATTATTCACGCAAACTTACCCAGGTAAAAATTGACCATGGGCGCTAGGTTGCCGCAAGGCTCACCAAGATGGGCCGAGCCTAGGCTACCAGGCATGGCGCAACTCTGAAATGATAACATCATTTCAGCCTCAGCCCATTTGTTTCCACAATCAAGACCCAACACTGGAAACAGGGTTGTGATAGCATATGCCGTCAATGGCAGACCATAAAAAAAAATTTGTTCGCCAAGGATGAGCCAACGCTGTAGCAATCTTGCGGCAGGGTTGCGCCCATCTCATGCCAATGGTCACTTTTATTTTTTATTGTAATTGAAAATAAAATAAAAAATCCATTCTATCATTTCGATTGAACGAAATGAATGTCGGAGAATTTCAACATGTAATTTTTCTGATTAGTTTAAACTGATGAATGACGTAAATCCGGTGGTCCTGGCGTAGAAGTAGGCGGGTCTGGAAACAGATGAAGAATTATTTCTGTCATGGAATCTTCAAAGGAGACTTATATATTGATTGAATGCTTGGTTCGCCACTCGCAGGAAACAAGCATCACTCTGGTGAGAGTTATTGTAATTTGCTGTTTGAGAAGGAAGTTTCACTCTTAGCCAAGCTATTACTCAAGTCGAGTCAAGCTAACGCCTAAACTGAGCGAGGCCATCGCCCAAGCTGAGCCAAGCTATTGCCCAAGCTGGACCAAGCTACGACCCATGCTTGGTGCAACATGAGAATCCATTGTCATTCAGAGTTGCCTAATGCTTGGAGCAGTGTCCCGCCAAGCCCTAGAGAGTCTCTGTTGAAAGCATGCTTCTTCCTTCAAGCAATATTGGTTGAAGGATGGGCCAAGCGTGGCGCAGCCAATGATCAATGATGAATCAATGAAGTCAATTTATGACTTCCCATATTGGTACAATGTTTAGACCATTGTCAACCATCCTTGTCCCTACATAGATTGCCCAGCTTTGGCTGGCAGCCTTGCGTCTAGCTATATTCCGTCGTCAGCATTGGCGGAGCCTGAACATTTTTATATGGGTAGGTTCAAAAGTACCATAATTATTTGTCAAAATATTACATCAAATTATATTACTATTAGAACTGAATTCGGGTAAATAATATTTTATTTCTCAACAGCCAATACTGATCTTCAATAAATTATTATCCTTTCCAATACATTGGTTTTCTCCGTATATGCTCTTTCAAATGCTGACGTATTGTTGATAAATCACCCGTGTTTGCTCCTATTTTCCAGGCAGTTGAAATGCGATGCGTGTGGCCGCACAATATGCCATCTAAATAATTTTAATTGAGTTCCCGTTCAGTGGAGCTAAACATCAAAACGATCTTATACATAATTACCGTGGTTCATATATGCGTCATAACAATTTCGTGTGATTACAAAATACCGATTAGCCAATCGAGATATTCATATGAAAACACAAAAGAAGAAACATGATTTATGAATAAATATGAAGTTCGATGATGTGTATATTTTTCATTCAATCTTTGCGTTATTGTAATATAGAGTTGATAAAAAAAAGGACCACCAAGGAATTTTTCTGACACATTTGAATCGTCTTCGAAAAATTGATGAATCATGATAGAACATCTGGACGGTGTCTTCAATGAAATTTTCCTGCACTATGATGAACGATCGTCAGATAATCTTACTTCAGGATACGATTCTCCTTCTTTTTTCTCTTATCCGTCATGCACGTGGGTAAGCGATCGATCATTCTCACAACCCACGGGAATCGAAAATCTTGTCGGTGCAACCCTAAAATTGAATGCACCACACAAATCATAGGATTCATGAATCTACGAAAGACTTTTGATTTCATACACTTGGTCTCGAAATGGACTATAATAATGTTATGATTCAGGAAAGTTTCTTTGGTTTGGAGTTGGTTTCTGTTCTCTACATGCAGAGTTTTTAATTGGAAGGAAGGGTAATTAATTTATCTCTAGCACCTCTCTTTTCTTATTAAGGTGTTGCACACGGCCTAGTCGTTGCACACGTGTAATATTATATTCTGAAGCTGAAATGGTGACAACGCGCTCAATTACATCATAATTGCTTTCAAGATAATTTCAACTCGTTTTCAAAGTTACTTCTTCAATTTGTTATGTTTTGTTCATTTTTATACAACAACACGTGCTCCACAACTTCGAAAGCGGACATTTAAACGTGTTATACACCTGTTATGCTGTACCACAAGCTGTGAAAACACGTGTTTTCATAATTTTTTGACACGGGTTTGAATTTACACTTGTATGTCACGAATATCCATTCCGTTAGGAAATGCTGATAAGTCACACTTACTTCTTTACAATGCTTGTATGAAGGTTTATCGTGACTCTTCATGGAACATAATTTATTTATTTCGTGATTTATTATAGGTGAATAATGTAAATCATATGAGTTTTATCACACGATTATGAACTTGAATTCTTCAGAAATCTTGAGGAATTTTCATACATTGTGGAAGAAGGAGCATTGATAAAATTGATTAAACGGCAGGACCAGCCTCAGGCTGCGCGAGACCTCATTTCAGTTACTTTTGCGGGACCACTAATTATACACTGAGAAACAGATATCTTGAAAAATACCATAATTTATGGATTTTCAGCACTGGTCTGACCCGAGTCGGAATATTTACCTGAAAAAACCTCTAAAAGTACCATAATTTCTTGGACTTTTTGAAATAAGTATGGTACCTTCCGTATAAAAGTCCAAGACATTATGGTACTTTCAGAGGTTTTTTCAGGTAAATATTGAGACTCGGTCAGACCAGCGCAGAAAATCCATAAATTATGGTACTTTTTAAGATACCTTTTTCTCCGTGTAGACAATGTGCTACCAGAAGAGCAAAGAGAAAGGTAATTTGTCAAAATGAGGTATGGAAAAAACAATAGTTGCGCGAGTGAAAAAAAGTCCAAAATTATACATAATTGACATATAAACTGTGTTGAATTATGTATAATCCTGAAACTTTCTTTACTCGGGCAGTCAAGCGCGGGGCCCAATTTACAGGAATCGCTTCAATTGGCTCAAAGCTAACCATGTTAAATCATTTCTGATCTGGCTGATTTTCTGATAATGAAGAGTGTCTATGATTAGATCATAGGAGCAAAAATTAAAAATATTTGTATATCACTATTCATAATAAATCTTCATTAAGTTTCAATGATTCAATATATCAAACGGAAAGGTAAACATTCATCAATTATGAATACAGGCTGCTGTTGATGAGTGTTTAGAAACAAGACAGAGTATCAGCTTATACACGGAAAAAAAAGAATAGTTGCAGCAACTGCTTGAATAGTCGATCTTTGACCATCTAATTGAGTAGTTGCTGCAGGACAAGTGACACGTTAGCTGTCTCAACCAATTCAAAATACCTCAGGTATTTACGTTAGTTAGTGCAACTATCGAGTTACTTGTCCTGACTACTAAGTAGCTGCAGCAACTACTTAAATGGATGGTTGAAAATCGACTACTTAAGTAGTTGCTGCAACTATTTCTTTTTTTCCGTGTATTTTCCGTCTATTTTCAACTCCAACCTACCCCTGGTGAAAATGGAGCGTTCTGGGAAGAGTTACAAAGACGTTATTAGAGAGTCCTATAAGAGTAATCGAAGGGTCAATTCAAAGTATCAGAAGCGTTTCGGAGGAGTCATTTGGCGGATGTAAAGCGTGCATGAAAGTGAGCCCAAAGAAAGTAAAAAAAAAAGAATTTGCAAAGGGGAATCGAACCAAGAATTTCTGAACTTGGGAGAAGGTCCTTTATCGCTAGGTTAACATCGGTGATTGAAAAATTGGAACTCTATTTCCCTGATGAACTGTGTCATAAGGGAATGTGCTTTAAATTCAATCTTTCTCATTGAATTGAAATGATTTTTCATCCTGAAAGTTTACAAATCAATTTCAATATCCCATGTGTAATCATTAAATGTGCAAAAGAATTTAATTAACTTGCACATCCCTGGTTAAAAAATCCGATAAGATCCGATAGAAACCGATTCAGAATTGATCGGACTGCATAGGATCAATCGGAACAGTTCAATCCCCGATTCAAAATCAATAAGAGTTTATCGGAATCTCTTTTCTATAGGTTTCAATCGGGGATTCACCAATTAAAAAATCTGCGTTTTATGGGAATTAATCAAACTTCACATAATCTATTGGTCTGTATAAGAGATATCTGATTGGATGATTGAAATTTTCTCCATTCCATCAGGCAAACGGTTTTTATCGGAAGTTTCCACAATTTCAATCTATTGGAACTAATGGGAAAATTTGTGAAATTGAATGATGAATGGGTTTCTTATGGGAGATTTCTGACTGCATTTAAGGATGTATCGATTTCATTGATCAATGGGTTTTAATTGGATTATTCCGACATTCAAATTTATTGAAAATAATAGGCAAGTTTACAGATTCTAAAGTCCTATAGGTATGTACCGGCAATAACCGATTCAGTTCTGAAATTTCTTTCATTGCATCAAATCATTGGTTTTTATCAGAATCCCTGGTGACCTCGATGTATTGGAACTAATGGGAAAGTTGCTGGAATAGGGAACTATAATCATAGAATACCAAAAGAATCCAATTAGAAAATATTTCATTGGTATCAATCGGAATTTTTATCAGTGATGGAATATCCATTGGATCCCACTGAAAAATATGTTACTGGTACCAATTATAATTGTAATGATTAATAAAATGCCGATCAAATCAAATTAAAAAATATTGTGTTCGTACGAATTGGAATTTTTATTATTGATAAAATACCTATTGGATGCCATTGAAAAATATTTGACTGGTATCAATTAGAATCTTCATGATTAATGACATACCGATTGAATCCAATTGGAAAATATTGTATTGGCATCAATCGGAATTTTCATTGGTCATAAAATACCAAGTGAATGCAATTACACAATATTTCATTGATATCAATCGGAATAATTATTATTGATAAAATATCAATTGGATCCCATTGAAAAATATTTGACTGGTATCAATTGAAATTTTTATGATTAATGACATACCCATTGGATTCTATTGAAAAATATTTCACTGATATCAATTAGAATTTTAATGATCAATAAAATACCTATTTAATCAAATGAAAAATATTTTCTTGGTATCAATAGGAATTCTTATTATTGATAAAATACCTATTGGATCCCATTGAAAAATATTTGACTGTTATCAATTAGAATCTTCATAATTAATAACATGCCGATTCAATCCAATTGAAAAATATTGTATTGGCGTCAATCGGAATTTTCATTGATCATAAAATACCAAGTGAATCCAATTACACAATATTTCATTGATATCAATCGGAATTCTTATTATTGATAAAATACCTATTGGATCCCATTGGAAAATATTTGACTCGTATCAATTAGAATTTTCATAATTGATAAAATACCGATTGAATCCAATTGAAAAATATTGTATTGATATCAATCGGAATTTTTCATCCATCATAAAATACCGATTGAATCCAATTGGAAAATATTTTCTTGGTCTTCATTGGGATTTTTATTATTAATGAACTCCCATGCTCTCATTAGGACCGATACAATCCCTCATATGTCCAATGGACTATTACCAATTGAATCTTATTACTACAGGACACCCATCCCTGACATAAGACAGTCATTTAGTTCACATTGATAGGAAGCGAACCACGGCATCGAGCGAGCGGGTGTTCCAGATCGATCTCCTAGGTTGTTAAGCAACGACAACTGCGGTACAAGGTGGATGGGTGATCACCATGTTAATAACACATAAATGATCGTTTGAATTTATTCCAGCAATAATTTGTCATACGTAATGATTGAATAAATGATATATGTGTTTGTTTAATTGATATAAAATGCGCGTATATAATGTATATAAGCCGTTCGTTGGTTGGGTTAACAACCAATAAAATTCAATAAGAAAATCGCGATGCAGGAATCAATTCATTCCGATAAGTTTTTTTTATCGGATTCAATCGGATTTTTTAACCAGGGGAAAGACCGATTAAATCCAATTAAAAATGATCTTATTGGTATCAATAGGAAATTTCCGATGCAGAAACTCAATTCATTCCGATAAATTTTTTTTAAATTTTAATCGGATTGTTTAACCAGGGTGGATTACACTTACAATAATTGCAAATTACAAAGTCTAAATTGTAATACAAAGGAGAAGTGTTTGGTATTTTTTGAGTAACAATGATACTGTATGAAGTTCTTTTCCAAGGGTATCCTTTTAGTATCGAAAATACTTTAAGCGTATCGTCCACGCATCATTCAAGTATCAAATTGAACATTTGGCGACGTAACATTCACGTATCATTAAGGTAACACGAACTTGCTAGGGATTGCAGTATTAACAATTTCGAAATTCTCATCACGTTAATTCCGTTTAAAAACACACCATACATCATGGATTTCAAATTTCCCTGATTTGTGGAACGATTTTGATAATTTGTTAAATCCTATGTCCATTGAAATGGACGTCAGGTCAGAAAGGGTTAGATGGCTTCATTGAATTTCGATAATAATCAACCATAAAAACAACTGGGCTTGATGAATAATTCTTGTGAACGTCTGGCAAAAGTCAGACAGAAATTTTTGAGGTTACTGTAATTAAAACGCCTCAACCAAATATTCTCAGTAAAAGCTACTAGGAATTTGATTAATTCAACCAAGAAAATATACTTGATACAACTGAATGATGAATCAACTTACTTACTTTCTGGGTTGAATCGAGCAAATTTTTAGTACACTGTTAGAAAAATTTGTTTGGAATTGAATGTAAAAAGTTTGGAAGCAATTAACACACACAATTGTGTATTAATTTTCAAACATTTCTGTATCCCCAAAATAATAGACAGAATTTTGAAATTCAAGCCACAACATTATAAAAATCGATGTAAAAGAATGCATGAATTTTCAACACTATATTACTTAATTTCCAAAATTCCTCCCAAATGTTTCATCATGTTACGGTGTGAAATTAATACAAAAAATTCTGAAAATCAAAATACATATATGAATGAATTATTAGAATCGCGTGATTTGATTTTACGATGAATTTTCAACACCACTTTATTTAATTTTCAAAATCCCTCCTGAATACTTCATCATGTTTTGTTACAAAATTAATACAAAAAATTCTGAAAATGAAAATACATATTCGAGCGAATTATTAGAACTGCGTGATTTGATTTCACAATGAGTGATGTTGATTTTACAACAAGTAATTTTCCCTACAAAAATTCACATCGAAAGGGTAGACCACGATTCTCCCGAAATTTCCTGATTTATTGAAAACTAGTACTTTCTAGTCATTTCTCAAAATCTACTAGTTTTCAACAGATCGGGGAATTTCAGGTTCACACACTTTCGGGATAATCGCATATATCGGGATATGAATTTTTATAAACTGTGCTGAATATCAGAAACTTTGTTTGAAATTTGAGAAATATGTGATTGATTTTCCAATATTCAAATAAATACAGAAATTCAATATCTACAGTTATGAATTTCAAAACTTTTGTTTGAAGTTCATGAAATATGTGATTGATTTTTCAACATCCAAATGTGGAATACAATTCATAAAGCGCCCTTGAAAATTAATGTACTTTTTTCTATGAACGTATATTAAATTCACAAACATTTGTAACAGTGTAGCCCTCATTAGGAATGTTTAGTTCTGATGTTTTAGTTACAGTGACTACAGAAATTTCTCTCAGTGTAGACTGCCGTAAATCTCACCAAAATGGGTCGAGCCAAGGTACCAGGCATGGTTGCAATTTTAAAATCCATATCGCAATCTTATTCCTAACAACAACAAAACATTTCTGAAAATTTCAACCCATAGAACAGTTTTTCCTGTTCATTTCCATATTTTTTTCCATGTTTCGAGGAAAAAAAAGGGCAAAGAGGAAGAAAATTTTGCATGGACGAAGAAAACTTTCCTAGAATTTTGAACTTTGTTTCAAGTTTTCGAACAAATAATCACTAGTATGAAAATAGAATCATTTGGATCGAATGTAATGAAAGAAGGATGAATAATATAGCAACTGTATCTGATTTGTGTTCCGATCGAAAGAACAAGGCCTGAACAATTCAAACTGATTAATGGCTTTAACGGATCCAAATTGCATCTTGTAAGTAAAGAAGTCAAATATCGTTCTCCATTCAATATTCAAACTTGTCTCACGAATGAAGATGATGTTTTACTTGGTATCCTTCGAAACAATGCAACGGATTATCTTTCCTTTGTATCACCGAGGAGGTAAACCTTTAAACCCTCTCGTTGCGTTTCTTGCAGTCGAAGAGAAAGAAAGGAGAGAGAAAAAAATTGATGCAACGAACACTCTCTCCTAAAGACCGACCACTATATCCGAGGCTGGAAGAGAAAAAATGGTGAGTGTCTGTATCGTAATACGAGAACAACATCCGGCGCTTCGTGCATCGTCTCTTCTCTCATGTACCCATCTACATAATATAACCAATGGATGACCAAATGACCGCGGGTATCTCACTCATTCACTTACTTTCACATTCTGTTGGTCGTTGTAAACGATACCAGCAGCAGGAAGAGAGCAACTTGTTATCGATCTAAGACCCAAGCATCACCGATGGTTTTATTTACGATAATTAAAAATCGAATTGCCTCACAGCGCACACGGTACGTCGCGCGTATCTCTATCTTCAAGTTTTTTCTCCTGTCTTTGATTAATTCGTCAAACGACCGAGTTCATCCTGCCTGCACTTTCCTTTTTGATACTAGAGAGAGAGAGAGAGAAAGACACACACAAAAGCTGACATAACGCGGAGGGAATTCGTATGCAAGTCATTCTTTTTACAATATTTGTGCTTTCCAAGAAATATTCTATTCGTACAGCGTATCATTATATCGAATTATGAGCATTGTTCGATGGTAATTAATTCTTATCTCGACACACTCTATATAGTGTCTTGCAAATTGGATTTGATTTTTCCACGGTATACACTCGTGTATGTCACTCGTTTCATACCCAACGGACAATAAACAACCAAACGTTTCCTGTACTTCGTCTTGTATCTAAAATGATTATCCCTGCAGTTTTTATAGTCTTCTGTCTGCGATCTTCTCAGTTTGCGTGTAATAATAAAAGCATTGATTCATAATACTCGCAATTTTCTCGCAAGGAGCTTGTCTGTACCTTATTCTTGATTTGATATTTCTCTACCAACGAGTCTTATAAAGTTTACAACATCGTACATAATCTACGGATGACCAATTGACCGACGTACTTTCACATTCTGTTACCTGAATCATCCGGCAAAAGGAAGAAAAGTACTTATATCGGGTTCGATGTGTATACATTCATACATATATATATATAGACACTGCGATACCATAGTCTATAAGAAATTTTTATACATCCATAAACAGAAAACCTGTATCGAAAAAGAAATTGGAGCTTCAACTTTAATTCGTCTGAAGAGTTCTTTCTTCTTCCCCTTCTCATTCTTTTTTGTTCTTGGCTCGTTTGAAACTTCCTCCTTTGTAAGAGAGACAAATGTTCATGAATCGACACGTTTCGTATCGTTCGTTCCTCCGTATAAGGAGAGATATTCTTTTTTCTTTTGTTTTTCAAATATCGTCTTTTTTTCGTCTGGAATTTTTATGAACCCTAAATTTGAAACAGGATATGAATTTTAATTATCAAATATTACATGCGCTGTTGAAAATTAACTTTTTCAATCACATTTCAAATTCTTGGTATTTGAATTGACAATCCATTTACAAGTGATTAAATTTTCAGATTTCTACTGTAAATTTTCAACAGTGCAGAAAGGGAATGGAGAATCAAAGTTGTTCGTTGAGGATTCATCGAACCACGCTTTGATTTATTCGTTCGCTTCGTTTGATTCTTGATACTTAATTATGAAAAATTTATCAAATGGAAGTAATAATGTTGACAAATTGCATGCTTATCGAGTTTTATGATTCTTAATTACAAGTTCGTTGAAAGAACAAGTATATTAGTGGATCAGTGTTCACTCAATTTGTTAAGTTGCATCGTATTGCGTGAGACGTATAAATTAAATGTCCATGTTATAAAATCAAAACTAATGTAATAATCTTACAAAGTTGAGGATTATAATTTTCTGAATTTCAGACATGATCGTGAGTGGAAAAATTGATTTCATTGGTCGCCATTTTGGAAGAAAATAAGAAGACCTGGGACAGGTATTCGAAGTGAATCTGTTAAGAACCCATGTGTGTGTGGACCAATGGCCCAATGATGGACCAAGCCTGGCACAAGACCTGCCGAGACTTGTCTTGAACAATTTACCAAACTTGACCCAGGCTTGGGAATGATAAGATCAGGACAAGCTTGGGCCAGTGGTTTTGCCAGGCCCGGTTCAATTCATTTACCAAGCATCGACCAATGCTTCTTTGATCGCAGATATGGATGAAAAAAGTAATTGATTCATATTTCAGTTCATGACTTTCTCCTTCAGAATACTGTGCATGAATTATCTTGAAACGATAGAACAAATGTGACAAGACTGGAACAAGCTTGTATGATCATTGGAAAATTTGCGTTCTTTGATATTCCAATCAATTTTGATTCTATTGTTGAATTATAATTTTGATGAAAATTCAGTCAATATTTATAAACATTGCGCCACTCATGTGGGCAATATTGGCACAATAAAACTACACTTGTGCCAAGTTTGTGCCAAATGTAGTGACCATTTCAAAAATATTAACAAATGTACCATGACTGACTGTCCGTTGGGAACAACGGAACAATCATGGAACAATATTGGGCCAATTATTGGAGTTTTTTTTCTGACACATGTGCCAACCTTGGGACGAGCTTGGGTTCTTTTCAGTCTTGGCAATACCTGCATGGGAACTAGTAGTTGGTTTGTGAAGACAGGATTATTGGATTCTAAAATTCAATACTTCAACTATGAAAAATAATGATGAAATTTGTGATATTTATCGTTCGAAAAAGTAAAATGTAACTCTAAAATCAGTGTTTCTTTCGGCCCATTTTGATACTGTCATATTCATCCTGATTATAAATAGTATACGAGGGTGGATTGATAAGTTTCCGGCCTGACCAAGAGATGGCGCCACTAGGCCTACCTTGAGGTGGCGTTCTATAGTACCATCCTTAGATAGCTTGTAGCTATAGTTTCAGTCCGATCGCCATGTTAGTTTAGTTTTGAGAGCACGCTGACCAAGACGCCTCTGTGTTTTTCGTAAAAATGGAAAAGCTGGAAAATCGTGCTGTCATCAAATACTTTTATTTGAAGGGGTTAACGCCGAAGGAAATTAAAGAAGAGATGGACTCAACACTGGGGACATCCTCCCCATCATATTCAACCGTTAAGCAGTGGGTTTCCGAGTTTAAAAAGGGTCGTGTGAGCACCTCTGATGAGCCTCGCTCAGGACGCCCCATTGAGGTCACAACTCCAGATATGATCGAAAAAATCCATCAAATAGTGCTGAAAGATCGCAGATTAAAAGTTCGTGAGATAGCTGAGACCTGTAAGATGTCATATGAACGTGTACAAAATATTTTGCACCAACATTTGTATATGGAAAAGCTCTGTGCAAGATGAGTGCCGCGTTTGCTAACAGTCGACCAAAATTGATTCGAAAGAACATTTCTACCGCCAATTTGGCGTTGTATAAGCGTAATCCAAGCGAATTTTTGCGTCGATTCGTAGCCGTTGACGAAACTTGGGTCCACCATTACACTCCTGAAACCAAAGAACAGTCTAAACAGTGGATTGGACCAGGGGAACCAACTCCAAAGAAGGCAAAAACAATTTTTTCGGCGAACAAGGTTATGGCTACTGTTTTTTGGGATGCAAGAGGTATTATATACATTGATTACCTTGAAAAGGGTAAAACTATCACCGGTCAATACTACGCAGACTTATTGCAACGTTTGAGCCACGAAGTGAAAATTAAACGACCTCATCTGGCGAAGAAAGAAAACTTGTTTCATCACGATAACGCACCAGCGCACACGTCAATCGTTGCGATGGCTAAAATCAACGATCTGAAGTTTGAATTAATGCCGCACCCTCCCTACTCTCCAGACCTAGCCCCGAGTGACTATTATCTGTTTCCTAACCTCAAAAAATGGCTTGGCGGTAAGAGATTTGCGGACAATGAAGAAGTAATCGAAGCTGTAAATGGGTATTTTGAGGAGCTTGACAAATCAGTCTACAGAGATGGCATTACTAGACTAGAACACCGCTATGAGAAATGTATCAGCCTTGGAGGAGATTATGTTGAGAAATAAAAAAAAAAAATTCTTAAAAACGTTGTTTTTCTTGGTCAGGCCGGAAACTTATCAATCCACCCTCGTATACATTTTTTAAAATACAGGATGTTTCAAAATTCATCATTCGCATCTCTGTGACATATTCTGCAGCTAAAATGCGATAATTTCCCGTATGAGAAAAATTTTTTTACGGCGTAGTTTTTGAGATAAGAGCATTCAAAATTTCCTTTTCAAATTCAAATCACTCGAAAGTATCATATGCTACATACTTTAACTTCATGAAACGCTATAATCTTTGGAAAAAAACTTGAACTATCCTATCACTGTTTGTTTTGGAGCTATGAATAGCTAGAATGAATGGCTGAGAGCTGAAAAATGTCAAATCGCTTCAACTCGAAATTGAAAGATGATGGGATATTTCAATTTTTTTTTCCATTCGAAGAATGATGTTAGAGTCAAGAATGTAGAACACAATGCTTTTGAATGATTCGCATTTGAGAAATGCTCACATCTCAAAAACTATGCCTCGAAAAAATTGTTTTCATATGGGAAATTATTGCATTTTGACTGCAGAATTTACCACAGAAATGCGAATGATGAATTCTGAAACACCCGGTGTATTTGATACACGAATATGTTCTTTTACTCCACTTCAGTTCTCTACGAGAATCTTCAAAATGTTTTGCATGTCATCGTAAAGAATCATTCGCCATACAATTCAGTGTGGAATTCGAGATCTGAAGAACAGGCAATTTTCGGAGTTACTCTTTTTTTCCAATGATTATAGTGTATTGGAGCAAATAATTAGCAAACTGGAAAATACTTTTGAATAAACGAAAGTTTCACACGCCGCGAATGCAAGAGAATACACACACACACACATATATATTTGTTTCCAAAAGACGCTCGGCTGAAAAAAAAGACTTTTCATAATTGGATCAATCAAATTATGCAGCCAATATTAGATCGGTATAAGAAGAATTATATATTATATAGTACATGAGTGTTTGTTTTTAATTGAGAGAAAGGAGGAAATCGTCCCAGTCTGCGGTCCCGTGTCCATGTCTTGGGTGCCGCAGAAAGTAATATAAATGAGAACATGATACATTAATGAGGGACCAAAATCCTTTTGAATACAATTCAGAATACATTTTTCAACGTTGTCTGTAAAAAATTGTTTCCAGTATCTGATGAGACATTGAACAGGCTTTTTTCGGTTCATTGATAAAATGAAATCTGTTACAGCCTTTAGGGAACTGCAGAATTTATATAATTCGAATCAATTTTTTAATCAGATCTAATTTATTATAATGAATCTTGATTGAGGGATGGATTGGATTTGAAATAAATCCAATTTCGTTGAGGTTTCAACAGATCTCACGGAGAAAATTTCACGGATGAATTTGAGAATATTTCTTAAATTTGTAATGAAGATAAAACAGTTAACAAATAATGGAAAAATCACTTCGTAAAATTTTATGCACAACTTCTGGAACTTTTCATACTTCTTCTTATGGTTTGTTGAGTATTGATAATTTTTCATTCTTTCTCAAGTGAAATCCAACAGGAATGTGAACCGTTTTATCTTTATTACGAATTCAAGAAATATTCTCAAATTTGAGGAAATATTCTTGAATTTTCTATGAAAGATTATTATATTCTCGATCTACATTTTTCTTCGTGCTCGTTGATGAGTCCTTTCGTTGTCCCGCTGGAGGATAAAAGCAGACATGAATTAACTGTGACTCACTCTTTTTGCTCCCATTTTTCACTGCTATTCATTATCCATAGCAGTAGAAAATCATAGCTGCACTGTGAGGAAAGTACCCAGTTGGAACAACTAAATGTCAGTTACCGTAGCTAGATTTTTATTCACGCTAGCTACCCATACAGCACAAGAGTCCCCACAAAGGAGTCCCGTTATGCTAATCAATATGTATTCATTATGAATACTTTGAATTCAAAATGAACTCCCCAGATGACACAAGAAATTCTTGAAGAGTTCCTGAAGAACTCGGCATTTGTAAAAAGTATTCATCAAGAATTCTAAAGTAATCGACAAGTGTTCTTCTCAATTACCCTAAGAAGTCGTTAATGTCCTGTTGATGGAACTCTTGACGAGCTCGGTCCATTAATTGACAGAAGTCGCTGCGGACTCTTGACATGAATGATTGAAGAACTCTCATGGGACTCATGCGTTTATCAAATATAAAAATCATTCTAACATATTATGTGTATATGGATAATTATTCAATCATTGATTCATCTTATCTTCTACGTTCATCAAGCTTTTATTTATCGAACGATCATTCAATTAACAGAACATATTGAATTTCAGGCACTTTTTAAAAATATAACCTACAAAATTGATCATACCAAATCAATCATTGAAATCTTTAATATCGATGGATGCCAAAATCTTTGTAATTTACACGAGTGAAAAACAAAATATATATGATTAGTTTTTATCGTTCTCATTCAATATTACCAATTACATATTTCTTTATTTTATGGACTCGAACCAACCATCATCACTTAATCATTCTCACTAAACGCTTTTTCACAATCATAAAAATCTGCGGGAATTCAACATGTACATTGAATTCGTAGGAAGTTCTTCTTTAGCAGGGACAGAGCTTCATCAGAATTCTAACAAACGGGCATTAAAGAGTCCTTCGAGTCATCTCAAAGTGTTCTTTCAATACTCTTATAGAACACCCAAGGGATTCATTATAGAGCTGTCAAATAATTCTTTTAGAATTCAAAGAACTCTTTGAGAACTCGTCAAGAGTTCGGAAAAATAATTCTTCCAGAATTTAGTTCAAGAACTCTTTTGGAACGGCTCACGAATTATTGTGTTATCTGGGTCTGTATGAACAACTTAATGCTCAGAAAGAATTCATATCGGAATTCCGCAATGAATTCTTCGGGCATTCAATACGTTTCCATTTTGAATTCATTGAATTCATATTGAATTCATTATTAGTCGCATAACGGGGACTATTCAAGAGATCTTGCAGAAGTCTTCAAGAATTCAAATTGATCTTTTGTGCTGGCTGGGTAGACTCTAGTTGGGGTAAATGAAACGCTAGCTTTCTGAAATATGATTTAAATGGTTCATTCAATTGGAATAAAAAATATAGTTGTGAAAAATGAAATTTAGCTGGCACAACTAAATTTTTATTTACAGTGACTAAATTTACTACACGCAGAGAAAAGTTACTAAGGACAAAATCACATTTTGGGGTTATGTATTATATGTTGTCATTCAAATTACTATACTTTCTAGTAAGCAGCGATGGAATTCCGTTATTTATTGATAGAAAGTATAGTAATTTTAATGACAACATATAATACATAACCCCAAAATGTGATTTTGTCCCTATTTTAATATAAAGTGTAGTAATTTTTTAGGTAACTTGTCTCTGCGTGTAGCTGTCGAATATTTGAATGGACCCTTTCTCTCAGTGTGTGACTGTGGAAATTTGGTAGTTGATATTTGGACAGATGAATAATTTGGCTATACAATTTTTGCTGCGGCAGCAACATTTCTTACTGTTACCGCTGAGTGAGTAGCTATGACAGCTAAAATATAGTTACGGTATGTAATTGTCAGCCATCCAAATAACAGCTGATTATTTTTCTCCGTGCATCTTCTTGCGAATTACAAGTTGATCTTATTTTTATCGCACTGAGAAAAATCACACAGTTGCTGTAACTAAATGCTAGCCACAGCAGCAAAATAATTTATTCATATATCAGACAGCTGGACTTTTATTAAAATCAACGCATTTTGTTTAGTTAATTGAATTTAGTTGAATCAAGTAAAACTTCCACTTCTCGCAAATAAATATTTTGACCTTGTGACAACAAAGTATTCATATTGAATCAAAATGTTATTTTAATTAAATTATTTAGTCGATAAAATATGGAATCACTAGACAGCCTTACTAGAAATAACTCCAGTAATTTTCTAGGTTATTACAAGGCCTAGAGAATAACTAGAGGGATTTCTGCCGAGAATATTTTAGTCAGGAGAGATTGTGGAAAAATTCTTGCATTTCCAATTGCTCCATATTTCACTACAATTTCACTGCATAAAAACAGATTTTGTACGAATATTCTTCAAATAAAACGATCACGAAACCGATAAACCAATGAAATTGAAAACTTTCGCTATGGAGTAATCTATTCTTCCAAAAATGAAATCCAAAATTCCGTATTACCGTTGCGCACGATTGGAGGAACTCATTTGAGTAAATATTTTGAGTTGCGTTGAATAAACATTGTTGAAATGAAACAATTTATTCAACGCGCATAAATCGTTAGTTGTCACAAATAAATTACTTATGCTACTATTAACTGAACTTTTTTTTATTGAAAATGAATAGACGTCAAATTATTGTTCTTGCTAACGCAAATAAATTTTTATTTGTATCAAATGAAGATTTATTCAAATCAACTGAAGGATTATCAACTAATGAATTTTTGCTCCCGCAACTAAGCGATTTTTCTCAGTGTAAATTCGAAATTTTACACATTGGAAAATATCAAACAATTCGAAATTTTCTAATTTCTCGAGGAGAAGGATACATTTCTCCGAATTCTCCGACATTCATTGAATATTCTTGAGTTAATAATCATCACGAGTGCTCGCAAGATATTAAATGGAGATACTTTCACATTTTGTTATATCTTTGCGCTCGTGTGTAATCGATCGGACGTACTGGTTTGAATTGATGGATCGGTTTTAAAATACACCGCGCACGATAAATAAATGAATGGCTCGAGAGTAACACCTGACCAAAGTAATATCATATGCTCTTGCATCCAGTGGTATTCGATAGCCAGAGATTATCGAGCATTTTGATGGATTTGCAACCGCGCTCAATAATTGGTTGGAACGAGTTAATACAAGGACCTGTTGATATTGTTGACAGTCTTTACAAGATTAACGGTTCGTTGCTTCTACAGCGTGCTCTTTATTCCTGAAATGATATCGTACGATCAACGATGTCCGGGGATATCCTTTGTCTTGTACTTACTTTCCAAATTTGTAACGCGTGATGCCTTTTACTCTGCCTTGTACCAAAAGATTGCCGGCTTGTAATGAAATGTGATATGAATTAATAATTTGACAGGGCTGTAATTTTTTTACAAGATGTGGCGTATTATAAATGTGCGTCATTAGGCATCCCTCCTTGCATCAAAGAGGAGGAGTTGAAAAATTGCATATATGCAAAACAATGAAATAGCTGTGGCAGCTACTCACTTCTTTTAGCACTTTTTTTCACTGCTACAGCCGAAATAATGGCAGCTGTAGCAATTTCTTAGCTATCCCTGTGGGAAATCGTAGCTGTAACTGCACAGGTTTTGGGGTTGATATTTGAACAGCCAAATAATCTAGTTGTTGAATTTTCGCTTCGGCTGCTACCGCTAAGTGAGTGGCAGTGACAGGTGAAAAAAAGCTCTCGTAGCTAATTTTTAGTTATCCAAATGATAAGTGATTATTTTGTTCCGTGTATAAAAATCAAAACAATACGTACCCTTCATGACATCCTGTAGAGTTTCCTGTTTCCGATTGGATTTTTGTTTAATAAAACAAAGTTGATATTATTTTCTACTAATCCACTCCCACTACTCGACTGCCTGCGTCTCGGATAGTTCTACACGGTTCCTTTCGTTTTTAACATTTCTGCAAATTCTAGAATTACCTTCAAAGATCGCAATTCTAGCAGAAAGTTGAAAAGAGAACGTTTGCGAAGAAATTAACCCCACTGAGCATTTCTGTTAGAACCTTGCATCAACATTGCATCGATGTTGATGCAATCTTGAAAGTACCTGTTATGAGAATTACAACAGTAATATTACAATATCCAATTACAAGTAACAAAGACAAGTACTTTCAAGATCGCATCAATATCGCTGCAAAGTTAATGCAAGGTTCTAACGGAAATCCTCAGTGGGACGCTTCCTCACCTTAAAATTTCAGTAATCCAAGAATTGAAAATACAGTACAGCAATCTTCATTGAAGCAGTCGTTTTTCGTAATGTCATAAAAAATGCAAAAGTGCACGGACCTGCATTTATGATCCTATGAGATGAGAACTTACTATGATTTCCTGTGGTTTTTTTTCAATGTTGGTTCCAAAACAGTTGAATTTGTAACACAAATTCCTATTGCGTTTTGAAAAGAGAATATTATAGCGTCGTTCAACCGAATAATCGCAAAACGCGTAACCAGAAGCGTTTATTTGAATGCTAATAAGAGTCATAGTTCAAGTGAACAGGATAATTTTCTTGCAACGCTTTTGGAGAAATGTCTGATATAATGAAGTCGTTGAAACCAAAGTGCTCGCACGCGCAACTGTCATGGCAAGGGCTCGTCATGTTTGCCATATTGCTGTTAAATAACAAACAAGAATCGTTGACAATTGCTAGAAGCGATCTCACTAAACGAGCTGACGAATGATACATGTTCACAGGCGCTTGTGTTATGCAAATCATTTGGCGATGCGTGATCGATCATTACCGGTACTTTATCTCGAATTTACATGGAAAGTACTATATTTACGTGTTTGAAACTCAAATAAACATACGTGTGCTCACCGAATACCATTTTATACATATTTCCCATGGATCGTCATAGAATTTTATAACATCCATTTGAATTATTATCTTCCCAAGTGTTTTCTTTACAATAAAGCGATGAATGGAGAATAATTCACTGAGAAAACAACTTCTTTTAGCATATATCTTATCTCGAATCAAGTCCTCTCATGTTCATCTGCATAGTACGTAGGGTTGACCAAATAGCTGAGCACAGCTGTTTCCTGATTTTTTAACTTTCACATTCTATCGCATTGTACGTGGTACAAGTACGAGAGAGGAAAAGCAAAGAGAATAACAACAATGTTTATCGTACATTCTCTCGGACAACTATATTAGGAGATGAAAATGGAATTCGAATCAATAATTATAACTCCTCTTTCATTGCTGTGGGAGAATACCGTGGGAAATCTCTCGAATAGCTTTATAAAGGGTATACAAAATTTGTATAGAATTTTTATATGAAAATCTTCATATGGAAGTATACTTATTGTTAGAGAGTTTTCATCAAAACGATATTGAATTAGTTTAGACTTTCAGGATTTAGGATTTGAAGGTTCCTCTCCACATAAAAATAAATATCTTGAAGATATCTTATGCATCACCAAAATATATCTTTCAGATATCTAGGAGATAACAAGTTTGAGATCTTCTGAAACATGTCTTTGAGATATCTTTTAGAAATAAGAACTGTTTGAGACAACTACACTGAGAGAAAGGGTCTATTCAAATATTCGATAGCTAGGAAATTTAATAACTGTGAATAAAAATTCAGTTGCGTTAGCTAAATTTTATTTGTCACAACTGTATTTTTTATTCCCATTGGATGAACCATTTTATTCATATTTCAGACAGCTAGCCTCTTATTCACCCCAACTCGAGTCTAGCTAGCGTAAATAAGAATCTAGCTGCGGTAACTAACATTTGGTTGTCCCAACTAGGTACCTTTCTCTCAGTGTAAGGGATATCTTTTGGTATTGCATGGGACATCTCAAATGTGTCTCGAGATATCTTCAAGATATGAATTTTTATGCACTGAGAGAAAGCCACCTAGCTGTGGCAACTAGAATTTAGTTGTCCCAGCAAAATTGTAGTTGGTGTAAATAAAAGTCTAGTGGTCTGAAATATGAATAAGATAGTTTCGCTGAACGTAAATGAACAATTTAGCCAAAACAAATAAAATTTCTTTGATTCAACTCAATTTTTATTCGGGATGGCTAAATTTCCTAACTGTCTAATATTCAACTAAACCCTTTTTCTCAGGGTGCGGCTCGTTTTTCTGAGAGCCTGTATCGATCAAATATTTCATCCTTTTCTCAATACAATATTTCGTTCTTCTGGCGATCTTCTTGAGGGGGGAAATCCCTCTAGGCGACTGTTTTCTCAATAATTTTTTATGGGAAATTGAAAGTATTCACTGAAATTCGGAAAAGTGAATTATATTATTGACATTATGAAGTATCGATACAATTTTTTGGAAGTAAAAAAAAAACAGATTGGCAATTCTGCAGCCCTTCAAAGTTGACGCCTCGAGTTTGCGCCGTGCAATGCCCAGGTCCAGGAAATTATCTGTCATCAAAAGGGAAAATGTTTTCCATTAAAATATGTTAGTACACTGTAAAAAATTTTTGTATGAAATTTAATAGAAAAGTATGTAAAACAATTAACACATACATTTTTTTGGTTGTGAATTTTCAAAGAAACAATTTATTAAAATTCAAGAAGAGGTTTTGAAAATGTGTGAATCATTTCATGTTAGTATGAAATTTCAAAACGATTGTTGAATTTTCAATGAAATCCTTTTGAAAATTAATTATGAATATGTATCGAAATTTCAAATGATTATCGTAAATTTTATAACCTATTAATTGAACTTTCATATACTGGGAAGTATGAAAAATCAAAATACTAATTTTCATATTCAGTATTGATTTTTTGACTATCGTATTTTCAATACAATTCGCATATCTGTATTATATAGATATGTAAGATTATTTCTAAATTAAGGAATGAAATTCCGGAATTCTGGGATTGTGAAATCTCGATTCGAGCTTCCTTCATATTATTGTACATCTTTCTTATATATATTTATATATTTATATATAAGAAAGATACAAAGATCATATTGAAAACATTGTAGTTCAAAAGTTAATATTGAAGATGAAATTCAGTTTATGGTTCTCATGTGGATATACATCGATATATCAATCCAAAACTTTGTAATTGAATTCTGAAAAATATTTGGCATCTTAGTGAACTTGATTATCATCAAAACAGATGATTTTCAATGAACAAATTATCACCACGTGATTTATCAATTTTGCCAAAGAACGTTCTATCATTTTGCAGGTACGATTATAAAGCGTGCAGAAGACATGCGCAGTGACTTCGGCGCACAGTGAATTCATACACTTGTGTATTATTTTCCAACAAAACTATTGAAATTTCATAAATAAAACTGTGAATATTCAAAATGTGATTGAAATTTCGTAAATGAAATTCTGAATATTCAAAATGTGTTTGCAATTTCACAAAAATGATTTGAATTTTTCACATTCATTTAGAATTTTCATATGGTTGTTATTGAAATTTCATACTACACTGCAAAATTCAACCATGTAAAATAAAATTCAAATTGTAGAACTGAATCTTACAAAGCATGTTGGAATTTCAATTTTAATAAAGAATTTTAATACAAAATATTTTGAATTATAATAATACTGATCAAAATTCAAATACGTTTGTGAACATTAAAATAGTAACATGAAATATTAGTGCTATTTTATATTGAATACGATTCAACTTGCATTTATTAGGAATTTCATAACCAATTTTATATTAGAATTCAAACCTTTTTTTACAGTGTACGCTTCGCATGAACCTAAAAGTTTAATATAATTTTCACAATAAATATTGTTTTTAACGATTTGTTTATAAAAAAAAAAATGTGTTTCTCGTTTCTTTGGTTTCTAATTTTGATTTTTCACTAAATTTAGATTCATGCAAAGCGTACTAACATATTTTAAGGGGTTCATATCTGTTTGGAGCCTAAAAATAAGAGGGTTTTCTGTGAATGTTTTGTGCCTCTGCGAATGGAACGTTCATTATAAGGTTTCAAGGATTTATTATACGTATTTTGAGGTGAAGAAAAAAATTTCTCATTTTAATATTGAGAACCAAATGGCGGTGCAGTTGTATATGCAAAAGAAGCATATTTTTTGACGGTGCTCCACGGCTAACATCAGAAGTCTCGTATATCTGCAGCTATAACAATAAACAAAATTTTTTCTTAATGTACATGAATGTTGTTACAGAAGTACGTAGGATTATTGAGAAATATTGATTTTTGCAATTTTGGCATCAGCTTGAAGAAAAAAATCGCATTTCCAACGGAAAAAATCGACCATAAATTGTTTATAAAAATCGTAATTGTTCATCAATCAGGGCTGTCTTTAAGGCAGGGCATACCGGGCCCGATCCCAGGGCCTCCTGCAAAAGGGGGGCCTCTTCGTAGAGAATCGTTGAGATTTTTATATATTTTCTTGGAAAAGGTTACTTGAACAGAATGAAATCAAGTTATTTTGAAAATGAAATTAATTCTAGATATACAAAAAAGTGGAAATTGAGGTAAAACTTATTTTAAAGAGAAATTATAATGATGAATGTTAGGGTGGTTTTTTAAAAATTTCAAGATTCTACGTCTCCTTACATGGGCCTCCACTCTAAGTAGGCCCAGGGTCTTGAAGCAATGAAAGACGGCCCTGTCATCAATCGTAAAAATCCTACGTACTCCGATGGATAATCTATCCGAAAAGCTATACAGTTCAATTTTCAAGTCAATCGGATGAAAATTACTCGAGTTCTGATGTCGGCGGATTTTGAGAAAGTGGTTTCGAGAAAAACGCATTTGAAGTTTGAGAATGAGTTTACGATAGGGAATTCTTCAAATAGAGGCTTGCTGATTTTTTCACCTTTAGTCTGCGATTCCAGCACCATACAACAGCCGTTCTGAATTCAAATAATTCTTTTCCAGCTCTTTCTTGGACGATTTCGCGATTTTTGGTGACATTGATTGAGGAAGTCAGAATTTGTCATTTCGAACCGCCCAGAGTTGCTTCAAAAATTCATATTTTATGAGTTTCCAAGAAATATTTCCATCAATAAATGTTGTTTGATATCATTCTTGAGATGTTTTCACATCATTCAAGCCAATAAAAAAAAATGGGAAAAGAAAAAATTTCAAACAGATATAACTCCTTGATTTGAAACATTTTCCCTTGTGATTACAGATAATTCCCTGGACCTGGGCATTGCACGGCGCAAACTCGAGGCGTGAATTTTGAAGAGCTGCAGAGTTGCCATTTTGTTATTTTTTTACTTCAAAAAAATTGTATCAATACTTCATAATGTGAATAATATAATTCACTTTTCCGAATTTCAATGAATGCTTTCAGTTCTCCATGAAAAATTATTGAAAAAACAGTCGCCCAGAGGGATGTCCCCCCTTAACAGAATCGATACTTTACACAAAATTCGTTGAATTCTTGATGAAAAAGAATTAATTCTGTCAAGATCGCTCACATCTAAAAGAATTTCCATGAGGATTAGAAGCTCACATTTCTACATTTTCTTCGCAATCATCGATTCTAAAAGTGTAAATAATCCACGTTTATGATATTGACAATCCTTTCATCGAATTCATATCTCTGTATAACGTATATAATTTTCCATTCGAATACATCACAAAGTTACTTGACCCTAAACGCTTCTTAGATCAGGCTTCAGATCGTTACGTGAACTACATAACAAGAAAATCCACATTCATCATGAATCATTCAAAAATCTTGGATAGATGATGAAAGTGAACTGATTACAAATCGTTCGTTCTTACGGATACTGGTTTCTCGTTAATACGTATGCGTATTTCAACCATTTCCTCCTTCCCATAAAAGAAATTATACGTTTATGGGTCTTATGTGTTTCTTTCATAATTATAGATTTTTCTCTCGCACTTTTACATTCAAATAAACCGCATAAAGCAATAATTGTAACCGTAATGGGTGTCATTGCTGACACTACGCATACATACCGTATACACGAGAGAAATATTGCGAGAGAAAAAGAGTAAAAGTGAAATGAAGATTCAACCACAGATCTAACGGTTTTCTTTGTCTTTTAAATTTTTGACAAACAAAGATTATGAATTTTCAATTTCCGGTTAATGTGGATGCGCGAAACTTTTTCTTATAAGTGCGATCTCAAATAAGATATTATAGAGTGTACGTGAAATGACAATTCTTTAGATTCATTAGAATATCATATGGAATTAATCAGGATCACGAATGGAGGAATATCTTGGATCTCGTTGCCCCATTATATTCGCTACTGGTGGAATAGTGTCGTTACACGAGAAGATACGCAACTATGTTATTACCAAGTAACAGTGTAGAACGAGGTGCCTGAGAAAATTTGAACGTCGTTGTTAGCTATTTTTCCCCAAGGTGTTCCAGAACGTGGAACAAGCACTTACTATTCTCTCTTGATATTATACATCAACTACAATTTTCTCATCAGTCTATAACTATGCATTTGTCTCAATAATTTGTGGTTGTCACAGTTCTTTACTAATTTGCATGTATACATGACATGAGGAGAATTGGATAAATATTGTGATATTTGGGATTAATACTTTGATGTGAGTAGCATACATGAAGAGTTTTTTCTTTGAAACCTTTCATTGAGATATACAATTTGCAATTATCGTTGATGACATTTGCTTCATTGATGGTTCAATTTGTGCTCATCGTATCATGAAGAATGATTTCTCAATAATCAATCGAAATTATTGATCGAAGCAGAACCCAGACAGCACTGTAGGTGCTCGGAATGTTTTAGAAACGTGCCCGTGGTTTCGCGACCTCTGATACCCACGTGAAAATTTCTTGCTTGCGCCAATACTGACGATGAAAAATAGATAGGCGCAATGCTGACATCCAAGGCTTGGAAATCTATATCGAGCCAACGTTGACTGACAAGTGGCAAAATGCTGATGATCAATCCATCATTGGCTCAAGATTGTGCCAATCAAGGTTCATCGTTGTCCCAATATCGTTTGGACAAAAGAATTTAACTTCATACGAACAATTTCATAGCACGGCTGAATATTAATCCAAACGTTGACAACGTTCAGAAGAAATGAGTACCCAATGCAGTGCTAAGCCTGGTCAAAGCTTGGCTCAGGCTAGCCACGATCCTCAATTATACGTCTCCATACAAAAATTCCCGCGTCCAATGTCGAAGCGCCACCCTTCGGTATTGTTTCCAACGCTCGGTTCGTTTCTCGCAAGCGCTCAACGAACTATGCGGTTGATATATAAGCATCATATAACCTTCTGATTTGAAAATTGTTGTCTTCGTCATAGGTCCTTCATCGAAGGAGAGATTTTAGCTGTGCAGACCCATGGACTCGTGGACATCAGAATTTGAATGATACTTGATGTAATTGATTTGTGAGGTAACCAGTGATCATTGAGTTATATTAAACTTATAAACACATCATGTATTGGATTAATCAAATAAGTTTCTTCGTTTCAATGTATACAGATATTCTGTGGCCCTGGTTTGTATAAAATATTTCAGGTTCAGGCTGTACTTCTTAACATGTGTGGAGGGGAAGCAATCGATGTCGGAAATATATGACTCTGAATTTTTATTATATTTTTGCAATCGTTCGACATAGAGTTGAACATCGGCACAACATTGGCTCAACGTTGGCGCGGGATTGTCGCAACGTTGAATCAATTTTGGCCGAATATTGACTCAGTACTATTATAGTATTGACTCAAATTTAGCAGTCAATATCATTTATGTGTGATAAATGATGGTACCTCCTTTAAATACATAAAACATCTGACCATTGGCAGACCATAAAAAAATTCGTCTATCAGTCTTGGTTCGTAATGAGTACAAGCATGATCCAATCTTGAATTTAGATCGAACGACAAATTTTTTCATGGGTTGCCAATGATGGCTGATTTGACTGCCATAATCGTACCAATGTTGGTCCGTGATTGGCAGAATACATCAATGGAGCCTGTAACGATGTTATCATTTCAAGCTTGCACCTTGCTAACCGCCAAGGCTCGGCCGATCTTTGTCAGTGTTGCGCCATCCTAGTGCCAATCGTTAATTTTCACCTGGGTATGTTTCATGAAAATTCTTCATTTCGTCGCTAACCTACGCCAACCTGCAAATCATTCATATTCAGAGGTTAATAGATGAGTAATACATCCAAAATTTAGTAAAACCATATTGTTTTGCACATAATCAACTGATTGTCACTGCACAACATAAAAAATCATGAAAATACACATATCGTAGAAAGTAAAACAAGGATATCAAAGAGCACTTTAGAGTCGAACTATTTTCCACTAAATCTAGCACTCCAGCTAGCTTGTACGTGTAATTTATCACACAAGATCATTTTACTTGAATATAATTGATTTAGGATTTATTTGAAATGAAAATATCCGCAGAGATGTTATCAATTTGATGATTTATAGAAACAAATTCAATTATATACATTTTGTGAATGTTGAAAAAACCTCTCAGTGCTGTCTGAGAAGGGGATTAATCATTTCTTGAGTTTTCTCAGCAAAAATGACTGAAGACGTTGTGGGAGCCATCAACACCCTGCTACAACCGTCAGACAAATTGGATCGATTCTATTCAGCATTGTCCGGTCTCAACAAAACCTCTCAAATTTCCGATGAAAATCTTATCTAGTTGTGTCTGGAATGAGACAAAACTCGATCAAAATACATTAGAGAATTTTAAATAGAGCATTTATTTACCGATACCGTCCGACCCCCAACTATGCTTTTTGCACGCAGAGAAAAATTCTTGCTGAAAAAGCGATTTCGAAAAATCTGCTTTGCTAAATTAGCAAAACGGTTGCTGTTACAGCAAAAATTCTGCTATTTTAGCAAGATATTTGCTAATTCAGCAAAATTTCCTAGTTGTCTGTATATCTACAATCTCGGGTTGCTGAATGGCAAGCGCTTGTTAAAAGAGCAAGATTTTTGCTGTGACAGCAAATTATTTGCTAATTCAGCAACAAGTTTTGCCATATCAGCAAAGCAAATCTTCGAGGTTTGCTGTTCCAGTAACTTTTTTTCTCTGAGTGTGAAAGTAATAAAACCTTTTATATTCTCACAATGAACAAACCAAAAATACTTATATTCGATATACTAAGAAAACTCTTCAGTTGTAATAACTAAAAACGACATCAAATTAAAAATGTAACCTGCCTGAGCTGGAATATTGTTTGTTGCAGCAACAATTTTCAGTTCAAGACACTATTGTTATACTAATATTTAATTGAGGCAATTCAATTTTCAGTTAAGCTCATATTTCATTCAAATTTTTAGTCACGAATAAACAGTTTTTTTCAGTGTAACCGACGCCTAGAATTATGAAAATCTTTCTGCTAGATTGTAACGAATTTTTGTCATCCGGGTGTTTTTTAAATTGATCAGTGATGGTGAACATTTCTAGAATGTGATTTCTTGTAATATTGCTGATGTTAAAAAGGATAACGAGTCGAAGGTAGTAGTTATAGTCAAAATCTTTCAATGTCCTTGGCTTACAAAGTACAATGGAATTTTATACGATGAAATTTTTCTCAACTCAACATGTAAATTACTTTGAAGTACCGGATTAATCATCGAATTTCCAATCAATTCTAATTAACTCGTTGGAAGAAAAAGTTATTCATTAGACACCTAAGTAGAATAGTCTAGTCCTTCACGAGTTTATAACGCTTGCACACGGAAAGACCGAGTCTATTGATATTTAGAAAGCATTTATCAACGTTTAGAAAAACGCCCGAGTAGAAATTCATATTGGGTGTTCGATCAGGACCAGATCTGGAAAGCCTTATCTCAAATCAGGCCCTGATATGGAATGTAACGCACCGTTGTATCAGAGCCCGATGTAATGAACTATGATAGGGCATACCAAATTACAAACCTAGCAGGGCCAGAACTGGTTGACCTTAATCAGGCGTGCAAAATCATGGCCTCAACAGGACCAGATCAGGTGTGTCAAAATAAGATGAACCCTATCACTGCCCGACCGTGCCCATAATGAACATGAGGCTGGCCATACAATTTTTCTGCTCGGGCGACTGTCAATTTAGAGAAAAAGAGGATCGCTGAAAAATATCCGTAGTGAGTCTACCAAAAATTGGTAGTCAAAATAGTAACAGTTGATAATTTCATTGGTATTCTTCACAAACAAATTTTTATTAGACTCACTACGAATATTTTCCAGCGATCCTCGTTTGCCCTAAATTGACAGTCATTTTTTTAAATATTAATAGACCCGGTCTTTCCGTGCACCAGCGAAAAACTAGCCAACTCGCTAAATACTGACGAGGCACTCACCAGTCTCTAGTTTTTCGTTAGTGCAGGGAGTTTCAAGCTCGTGACTGCCAAGACCATTTCTACTAGGGTACATTTTTGTCGTATGTCGACTAGGAGGCTTATGTCAACCTTGTCACAAGCTTCCCTGACAACATTGCAACAAGGCTAAATTGCTATCTGGGTAAATGGAACTCAAACGAAAAACCGAAGGAGCTTTTTATAAATTTTATGTGGGATTCCGAAAAATATCTAGTATTGAAATCCGGATTGGATCCGGATAGAACTGGATGTCAATACGAAAACTGGATAAGCGGATTAATAGAGCCACTTACTAAATAAAATTTAGTAAAATATCAGTGAAAAGTACTGAGATTTCGTCATCACTCGACCTTGCATTTTCATTTGACGAAGATGAATTCATCCGACGCCTGCGAAAAACAGTAGTATGCAGTAAGAATCCTACACACGTCAGTTACCATACAAAGAACGTACATAAATACAGAATATCACATAGTGTTTGATGCGCACGCGAATCAGCAAAGACAACCGAGGATCAGTTAGACGAGGCGCAGGTGTACCCAAGTAGGAGATTGAAAGAGAAGATCGTGGGAAATGATTCCCTCTCCTCGGAATAATGATGGAGGTGGACGGTGAAAGTTCAGTGCTAAATTCCACCACGGCACCGAGAATCGACCGGACGAATATCTCGATATGATCTCTCGACCTGAACCGCCTCCTGAAGACCGAGAGTGCAGAGAGAAGCGTACAACTGCAGACACACGTACACGTATCTACAAACATAAACACTGGTATACAAACGCTTTCGTTGCTTCCGTTTCCGGTTACCACGGCTCATCATCATCTCCTGTACACTTTTTGCGTACATTGTATCCCATACTTACGTATGTTCGTTCTAGTAACGTACACGTAACATTTTCTGGGAAGAGTATATTTGTTATTTGAATTTCGAATTCAAATAATGAATCGAAAGGTTCAATTAAATGGAATTCCAACGTTCGTGAATGAGGAAATTAAAAGGTATTGGATATGATAAATGCAAATGCGAAGAGAAACAAAAACGTTTTATAAGCGATTGAAATCGAGGATTGAAATCGTAATTGTCTTACATCCTCTCGATGTGAGTTATCTTGAACATGCGGATGATTGATTGATATTTGTACAAGATTCAAGTAAATATACTGTTGAATTGACGAGTGAATGATGAGAAAAGTGTGAACGATCGATTCTTCAAGAGCTTTGACGATGCAATAGAGGTAAAATTTTCACACAAACGGTTTGAGATTTCATCGCAACATTGTGACTGGAATATGAAATATCAATTTCAAGATTTTACATATGAAATGAATATAAATTGCGAGTTCAGATTCTGGCATTTAGAAATCTCAAATTTGGAATGCAAGAGTTTATAACATTGGAAAGTTCTGTATTCAAAACGTAGCGCTCATCTTGAAGATAGAAGATTAATTTCTTGACAGAATCGATTTATATACATATATGCGTTCGTGCGCGCTTGCATGCTTTGACTGGCTGGAAATAATGAATATCAAGAATTTTATATTCTGGAGTGAAATTCGGTTTTCTTGTAAATTGCTTCTTTAAATATATTCAAACTCATGTGTCAAAGTCGAGGTGAAATGAGTTGGATGAGGTGACTGGGAATTGGCATGGAATTTCATCGCAGAGGTTTCTGAAATCGTGAAATATTTCTATTATAATTAATTGAAGAATTTCAATGGATTGGGTGTAATTCTTTGGGATTGGGTTGTGGAGAAAGCAGAGTTTACATTGTGGATACAGAGGAAGGGATTTCAACAATACCAACGGATATATTGTTTGAAATTTGAAGGAAGTGAAAATGAATTACTGAAGGAATACACAAATTCCTCACGTTATCAAATCCTTCAACCTGCTTCCCATTGACGGAGCTTTGGAGGGACATCGTCCCAGGATTTTGACAACTGAAGTAAATAAAGTTCCAATGGTTTATGCAACTTTGGCCTGATATAGCATTTTTTGGGATGAAACCAATACTGGTTCAAGCCTGAATGGATCCTGACATCAACTTACCTGCTGTTAATGCTACTGTCAACCCTAGTCAAAAAGTAAAATCTGATTTAATCCTGATTCATTGCGTATTACGAAGTGGAACAGGTCTTTACCTTATCCTCATCTTTAGCACAAATCACTCTAGTTATTCTCTAGGCCTTGCAAGGCCTCACGGAGTCCTTGTGAAGGGCTTTTGAAGCCTGGTGAGACCTAGAGTAATTTCGACTAGAGTATTCTTTTCGAGCTTTGAAAATTCTCATTCAATCTGATGTTGACTGTTTTCCACCTTGATTTAACTCTGATTCGTTACATATTACGGAATAAATCAAGCTTCAACGAACAGTCCATTTTTTCCGCCTCGGAATAATAATCTCAGTGTTGTCAATTTACTTTGGTTCAGTATAAATTTCTGACGCTTGGCTGTGATGCTTGACTCGCCAAATTTCTACATAGCTTATTCCAAACATAATTTACTGAAATAGGAGGAATCAAGCGAGGCATTTTTTCCGTGTTATCAAATCACCTTCGATTAAAATAATCCAGCTACACATTTCCTTTTCTGAAAATTGGAACATCTAAGGCCTTATTTTGATCCAGACCGACCTAACTTGACCCGACCCATACAGGAAACCCCGATAATGTAAACACAGCCAATCACCGGCCCATGTACGGCTACCATTAAAAAATGGCCAACAATGGATTCACATCATTGGCACAAGTGTGGCCCACCGCTGGCTGATAAGGAAGGCCAGCAATGAGAACAGCCGATGTACAGCTGGCTATGGTAAACGGCCAACAATTGATTCCCCGTTACTCGCTGAAATATGGTCTATTACTAAGTGAAATGGATTTCAAAGTTCAATGTATTGTATTCGTAATCACCCGTGAGAAAAGTTTGTTTTGGCCTTATTTCTATTACGCTGAATAAATAATTCACATCCATCAAATACGTTCTGCATGATTCAAATGAATTCTTATTCATATAAATAATCGATTACTTTCTTATGTAGATAACAAAAAATTTGAAGGAATAAGCAACTGAATTCAACTGATTTATCGAGAGTGCTTTTGACTCGTATCATTTTTTACATTTGAGATTGTGGAAATATCGGGCATGCAAATCTATTAAAAAAAAAATACATCCATTTCTGAACAAAAACAAACAAGTGTTTTGGATCACACTTAACCACTCATTTAAACTAATACTGAACCGATTATTCTGGAACGCAGTCATATCACCATTGGATTTCATTATTATTATGCCCCAGTAATCTGCCATTGATGGGTGATATTCGAACATTATCCCGAAATTTCTGACCATAAATCGGGATCATTTAGCCCCATTACTGGGCCAATCAATAATTTTATACATGGCCCATTATTTATTGCCATTACTGGATCCACGTTATCATCGTGCAATTGACCATTGATGAGCCATTAATGGGCGCCATTAACGGGCGAAGAACGCCGTTTGTGGTCCAGTAACGTGCCATTATTGGACCAATTGATGAACCCTGTATGGGAAGACGAGATATGAGATCTAAACAGCTGCATTTTAACATAAAGTAAGAACTTCTTACAAATCTAGTAACATTGTTTTATGATTCAAAGAACAATAAAGTCAACAGGTATTTGCAAACATAATCATGTTTGAGTATTTTCAACACCGCTATGGGTTTTCGGTGGATGCATGGAAGAAACGATTGATAAATTCAAAGGAAAAATGCGGTCAAAGATGCAAATTCAGAGAGAAAGTACTACTATACGATGAGACTTGGGAATAACATAGCTATAATGACATTGAATTCGAAGGCTTTCTTAATACAACGAATAAAACAATATTACTGGGAAAATACTATAATGTTTAAGTTGGGTTTAAGGAGATTGAATAAAATTAATGGTTTGTATTATAGTATAGAATTCAAATTGAATAAAAATTCAGCAATGAACAAGATCCATCAAATGAATTGGGAATCATTGCGATTCGTGTGGTGTGGAATTCAACTCGATGAAATTCTAGTTACTTTAAAGAGAGGGAAACTAGGGAAAAATCTCCGATTTCACCAATGGTTCTGTCCAACGTGAGCCTAGTTCAATTGGGATTCATCCTAGAAATGCCGATTCTTTCTTATACAGAAAATATCAAATTTTTATCGATTTATTATATGAATCTATATATTCTATATGAACTATATAAGTTTTCTATTAAAAGAAAAATTGATTTCATTCAAGAATCAGCATCACTAATTCATAATAGGGATTAGGGCTGGGACTATAATCTGATTCAATGTGATTTTATATATAATTTGTGTCAAGTTTTCATACAAGTTTATAGAATCTTGATACAAATTATGTATAAAATCACATTGAATCAGATTATAGTCCCAACCCTAATAGGGATGGACGATGTTAGCAAATATCGATGTTTTTGCATCTAATTGATATCAAATTATATATAATATCGATGGAAGATGAATATTTTTTGTAAATAAAACATCAATGTTTTCTAACATTGCCTATCCCTACAGGTTGGTTGAAAAGTTTCTGCGCTCTAAATGAAAGAATACTGTTTTTGTTACGAAATATATTTTTTTATTCAATATAATCTCCTAGAAGCTCAATACACTTGTTCCAATGATCCTCCAATAATTTTATCCCATCCTTATAATAGTTTTCCGGAAGCTCTGCAAAATAACCGTCTACGGCTGCTATGGCCTCTTCATTCGACGAAAAATGCTTTCCACGAAGGAATTGTTTGAGATTTCTGAAGAGATAGTAGTCGCTAGGAGCCAAATCTGGCGAATACGGTGGATGTTCAAGCAATTCGTACTCGAGTTCTTTGAATTTAGCCATCGTCAAAACACTTTTGTGAGCAGGCGCATTATCTTGATGAAAAATGATTTTTTTCTTCTTTAAACCAGGTCTTTTCTCACGAATTTTTTCATCCAGCTGATCCAAAAGGCTGCAGTAATATTCGGAGTTGATTGTTTCACCTTTCTGAAGATAATCAATGAACAAAATTCCTTTTGCATCCCAAAAAACTGATGCCATAACCTTCTTTGCTGATCGTTGTGACTTCACCTGCTTTGAAGCTGAACAACCAGCTTCAGTCCACTGTCAACGTTCTTGTTTCAATTTAGGATCATGGTGGTAGATCCAAGTCTCATCCATAGTTATAAAACGACGCAAGAAGTCGGTTTTATTCTGCTTAAAACGCTCCAAATTACGCTGAGAAATTTGTTTTCGATCCAGTTTTTGTTGAATTGTTAACGTGTGCGGCACTAACTTTCCAAACAGTTTTTTCATACGTAATTCTTCATGTAAAATATGGAGTACTCGTTTGTCTGAGATGCTTATGGCATTAGCAATTTCACGCTTAGTCAAACTTGGATCCTCACTAACCATATTATGTACATGCTCAATGATTTCTGCTGTGGTTGCAGTTTTTGGTCGTTCTTCGCGTGGATCGTCTTCAAGGCTAGTACGACCACGTTTAAATTCACCAGCCCAAAATTCAACGGTGCGTTTTGAAGGTGAGGACTCCTTATACACTTCTAACAATTGTTCATAAATTTCCTTTGCTTTTAAACCCTTCAAAACAAAGAATCTAATGACTGCACGATATTCAATTTTTTCCATATTAAGAAAAATCAATGACACGTCAACTTCAAATGGCTTGTAAACAAAGAATGAATTGACAGAATGACTTGTAACTTTGCATGTGTTCTCAGGACAGATATACCAACTTGAGAAAAAAAAAGTTTTGAGCTAGCAGTGCTATCTCTTGGTGAACGCAGGAACTTTTCAACCAACCTGTAATTCACCCCTTATATTTCTTTACTGTTTTTCACATACTTTGAATACAAAAAGCAAATCTTTCTGACAAAGACTTTTCAAAATATCGCTTTTATGATATGCAAATATACGATGTTGTCATTCATTACATATTTTTCCTCATCATGATCCAAGTCATTTTTACATATAAAATGTTGTTACAAGCTTTTTCCCGAATCAAAAAATTTGCAAAGTTATGTATAAATTGATATAAAATTTTTCCACTTCCCGAGTAGGAATGATTTTTGGTGTTTCCTCGGGCTTGTGAGGGCTTGGCCAGGACTTGGTCAGGCCTCGTTAGACCCTGACAACAATTGGAGATTACCACGAATCATTTTTACCTGAATCGGGAGGAAAAATTGGCACTGCTTAACAAATTCAATGCAACTTTTTTGTACTTTCAGCGAGACGAATATTGAGGAGCTTCCTAGTGATAGCCGATGCTTTTTCATCGAATTCTGATCAAAATTATGCAAAAATCAATAAAAACTTCATACAGTTTTTATAAAAAAGGATCGAATCTTTCGAGATCGGCTATCGCCAGAGCTTCCGATCATTGACATCACAAATGTCGACTCAATGATCGGTTGAAGCGAACCTGGTGTCCTCTCAGGGTAGAAATGAGTTTCATAAAATTCTTACAGAATTTTCAGACACCCCTTACAAGTATCTTTGTCATAACGTCAAATTTCCATACAACTTTTCAATCAAAATTCAAAGTCATCTACATCAACTGCAGCCTATCAAACCTGTTTCTATATACTTTTTCCTAGAGTACGTTGAACTTGTTGTATTTTTTAGGTCAAATGGAATGAAAAAAAAAATCACATATTAAATGATATAATCTTCTCAATCAACGTATACCACATGATCATTAAATTAAAATTTCTGAGGTCAACGTATTCACCTCAATTCATTGAATGATCCGTGTATATGAACATTTACGACACTGGCAACCTCATCAATTATTCATTATATTTTATTTTGAAAGTATTCAACGTTTCTCTCATGGAAAATGAAATTCTAAAAAAATGTGTCCATCAAATACGGTAGGTCAGGCAATCGGTGTTTTCGACTTTTAGATTGATTTTGTTATCCTTTTTATATTAAATCGATCTGTAATAAGCCACTCCATGACTTTTCTGAAATCAAACCACAAAGTACAATAAAATTACACTCTCATTTCACCATTTATTTGGTAAAATTTTTTGATTCTTTTTTACATTTCAGTCATGTTGAGAATTTTATCAAACAATTAGAAAACTAAGAAATATTTTTAGATGCTTGTCAAATTCAATTCACATTCGAATGACATTTTTCTCCGCACTGAGAGAAAAAATTTCAATAATAAAATATTGAATTGAATAATCGATATAAAATACTTTGAATAAACTTTGCTTGACTCAATTAAATAACTGTTTCCATTGATGAAATATTTCATAGCATACTAAATATTTGTTTGATTGAATGAATATTTCATGTTGTTCTCTTAGTGCGCGTGTTAAAAATTTAAGCACCAAAAATATGTGTAATACACGGAGAAAAAAATATACTAGGTACTTTTTCTTATTTTGCTTGCTCAACCAGAAACAGGGAGATTTGTGAAACCAATTTTTACATAAAAATACGGGAGATTGAGAATGAATCAGTGAATTTTACTACACGCTTTATACACGGAGAAAATTTTGTAATAAAAATTAATATATTCATATCGTAGCCGTGAGATATACTTTATTGTGGTGGAAAGAACCACGAGTATGCGACAAATTACCATAACTCTTCTTGAATTCAATATGCGGAGTAATAAGAGATTGTAAAGTTATAGTTCCTATCGTCATAATCCAGTATATCCCACGGGTACGTGTGTAAACTTCAACGTTTAGCGTTGAAAATTTCAATCCTAACTATGAATTTTTCTACAATATTCGTAATCTTCCGTATTTTTATGTACAAATTCATTTTACAAACCTTCCTGCTTTTAGTTTATTAAGAAAAATAACAAAAATTCTTATATTTTCGAGTGGCATTTTTCTTCGTGTAGGAAAAGTATTCATCATGTTCATCCAACGTTGAAAATAATGCAGGAAAGTAGGTTGACAAAGACGTAGTTTCTTCTCTCGTGTATAAATCAAATTTTTATGTGAAAAATATTTAAACACCATTTAATTAAAAGCCTCGGTAGTCAGCCATCCAACGTTGTTTATTCAGTGAAAAAAAAATATGATTTTCACCCAGCTAAGTGGTTGACTTCTCCTAAAACACACGATACTCTGAATCATGATTAGAATACATATAGATAATTATATCATCCCCGCTGATCGTTAAACAAGTATTTATCGTGTCATGATCAAAAAAATCTAATTCATAATAAAAATCAATGAATTTGTACACGTGTATTTATTCTCTTTCAAATTGTATCCCTAAAATACAATTTTGATTGAATAGCGAGGAATGACAGTACAATTGTCAAACAAGTAACATTGAAACAAATTTGTCACAATTGATGAACTCGTTGGTTAAAAATGAAAATATTTACAAATACAGAATACCGCTTATTTCAAACAATAATAATTTATAATAATGAGAACGAGTGGAATAAAATAATCACAGATTGAAGTTGAAAGTCTAAAATCTCGTATTATCCGGCATTTTAACAAAATATGCAACTTTGTCTTCGACGACTCTGTAGTTATGAATCCATCTGGATCCTTTTCTGAGACTGCCATCGATTCCGTCCCTCCAAACCCCAGCGGGTAAATAAACTTCCCTCTGTCGGCTACCGGAGTAAAGAATTGGCGCGACGATGAGTTCTTCACCCACGGAAAATTCATCCACGACAACGTGACAAGCTGGATCAGCTGGATCCAACATCCACAGGGGTCTGATAATCGGCAAACCGGTATCCAACGTTTCGTTTGCGTATTTCTTCAACAATGGCGTGACCGTTTTCTGTCTCAAAGTTGTCAATCTCTTTGCCATCTCTAGAACGGATTCGTCCGAATATTTACTGGGTAAATGAGTGAAACGAATAACAGGTAGAAATGTCGAGAGCTGCAACCATCGGACGTAGAGTTCTTTATCGGGTAAACTGACCTATGAGATGTTTGAAATTAATTGAATCCCAGGGAAAGTACTTTTAAATCGATAGGATTGGAATCTCACCTCGTAATCGTTATCCGGATTATCGGACATTGGAAGAGCAACGTCTCCTCCAACTGCACCTGGCATGATAAATGGATATCCTATCATCCCGTAATTCAGTACCGTTGGAATGACAGTTTTTATTGCTTTCCAGGATGATGGGAATGGTGGCAGCGAAACGAAAACTGGAGCTCTAGGTCGGGAAATGGCACTGGAAACACCGATTACTGGCAAAAATCCAATCATCGCTCTGAAAAAGGAGTTTCATAAATTCATCAATATTATTCAACACACGCGGTATTATTGAATTCATTCGTACCTTGTAAAAAGAGTTTTATAATGATCAGGATTGGTCAATGGTTGTTCACATTTGTAATAATGTGGCATATCTTGCGCAGTACCTAGATCCAAATAAAATGAATCTACATGATACTTGGTGATAATATTTTCTAATTTGCTTTGCAACCAAGGTAAGGTTTTGTTATTCGTTATATCCAAAACTCCCGCGCTGTTACTATTTTTGTACCTACGAGAACAAAGCTGTCATAAGAGATTTCGTACATTAGAACAGAATTATGAATATCTTAAGAACATGTATATATATAATCTACCTTGTGAGCGCAGGTATTCTAGGATCACTGCCTCTCTCGGAGATGAGTAATCTATTACCCACGGCATCCTTAAAATTAATAGATTCCGTGGATATGAAAGGCTGAATAGTGAAAACGATTCTAAATCCTCTACGATGAATAATATTGATAGTCTCTTCCATAGTTGGAAATCTCTCTTCGTCTAGTACGAAGTCTCCGGTACTGGGTTGCCATTCTTCGCTCAACAAAACATGACCTTGACGTAAAAAGCCTAAGGCAATAACGTCTTCGGTGTAGTTGTAAATCGCGGCCTCGTCGGTCGGGGATATTTGCCAGACCGGCTCCGATAGAAGAGAGTGAACCGCGTGCAATTCATCCGGTTTTAAGCCATCCCAAAGACTCTTTTCCGCCATCATGGAATGGAGACTCTTTATATTATCCGTCGCGCATATCGTATAATTTAATTGTGGAAGTGGCGTCAAGTGATTGATGAATGCAAAAGCATCGTGTTTCGCTTGCAAACAAAAATCGTTGGTCCCATTGGCGTTGATCGAAACGTAAAGTGGCGTTTCCGGATCCACGAGAATGGTAGCACCCTTCGAATTGAGAAAATAACGTTTCAAGACGTTACCGAATGGATGTTTACGCACGTCCCCGGTCACAAAAGGACTTGAGTCCAATATATTACGTTCCAAGGGATACGCCATGTTCTGAATTTGACCAGCTCCGTACCTGTAATCATGATATTCATTCAGATCTCGAAGATGAATCTCGTGAGAATATTATATTTCGTTTGCACAAATTTGTCTCCCTCTCTTTATCTCTTGAGTGTAGAAATCGTTCAATGACTCTTGAAAGTTCAGTTGACGGAGGAGAAGTTTTTGCTTCGAAATTTCTGAAATTCATCTGCGAATTTCACATTCCTTCCTTCGCCATAGAGCATACGTTGTCAAAGGACAACTTTCTCTACATTAATTGATCAAATAATTGTGGAATCATTGTGAAAAGGTTTTCATACGGTTAATGAGGGAACTATTTTTCAATGAAGAACGTACGATCGAGAGTTAAGATCCATTATCTTGGGGAATGAAGATTTATGTATCAAGTGTGTAAGTCGAGTGGTGGATGGATTATTTGGATACTTGAATCTTTCCGTCGTTCCAATTTGTCGATAGAAGCTTTATTTCGATTCATGGTGTTATGAAGTAGCAGAATTGAAATGAAAAAATGCAATTATTTCAACAAACAAAAGTAAATGGTAAATTCGATTTCTATTCACTCTCGAAGATTTTTTTTGTCGAATATAAGTGAGAATCTTCATCACACTTTGGTTTTATACAGAGAACAAAAAATAAATACAAACCAATGACTTCGTTTTGGAGACCAATCGAAACAATCGGTTGGATTATAATAGGGACTGAGACTCTGCCACGTGAGATGATAACAATGCATGATCTCGCGACGACTATGAGCCAAATAAAGCCTCGTTTGCCCAAGCCATTCGAGACAAACCGTATCTGGTCGTTGATGGTGCGGCAGACATGGAAAAACCCCAGTTTCAGAACCCATACCAATCCCTAATCGAGCTGAAATTATTTCAGCTCCATTGTTATTGTAAACGTGAAGAACTCTCTCATTCTTGTTGAATCTATTTGAAAAATAAACAATTCAGTTCATCGAGTTCATTCTCAAACTATCGAATAAAGATTTGTAAGAAAATTACCTGAATTTGTCGAAATAAGCTCGTTGTAGTACATGTTGTGTGTAATAAATATGCGCAAATCCGACGAGGAATACGACGCAAAGGAACAACATTCCCACGAAAGCTCTGAGCCTGGAATGAACAAACTCGTAAATAACTGATTTAATTTACATGAATTGTAAAAATAAGGAATGGATTATTATACCTATAATCAGCATTCTGTCGTTTCTTACTACTCCGTAAAGCTTGTGGAATGGATAACTGAAGTTTTTCCTTCAAAAGACTACTGATACTATTTACACTGGTGATGGTTGAGGTAGCGCTTTGAACTCCTGGAATTTCCATGGAATCATTTCCGAGTTTTGATGTGATCATCGGCGCCGTTGACCTCCCTTTTCTTCTTGGGGGCGCTTGTAAAGGCACTCTACGCGCAAAGGCAAAACAAAAAATTTGTTGAGAATAAAAGGTTCATAAAATTCGGCCTTGAAGATTTCCCCAACGTCAGAAAACACCTTCGATGGCTATAAAATTTGAATCATCCGATACATTCACAGCACTTTAATTGACTGACAATCCCTGATTGTGAACAATAATTACAATGAATTTTTTTTTAGATACTCAACAAGGAATCTAAAACATTTTGAAAATTATCCAAAAATAAATCAATGCCATCAACTTATACATCGGTTTTAATCCATAATAGGAGATTATCGAATGAATAATCGGGAGAATAGATTCGTATTTAACATACAAAGTTACACAATAATTCCTGATGTTTGAGTTTCTAATTAATCGATATGATTCTCGGAATCATTATTGATGATATTAACATACCTTTGAATCGACACCGCACTCCCAACATCGTATCTAGGGATCATGATGTGTTTTATCAACCAATATCATCAATTCTAAATTATAAATGTATCGAACTTTTGACATCACCACTATAATTACACTTATTCTTCTTATTATTTGAACGTTTGCGGATCAACATATTGTAAATAAAGCAATAAGTTGAACGATAATACACTCAAGTTTCGATTAAAATTGATTGTAATGGTACCAGCACCCAACAAAAAACTATTTCACTTCTCATACAAAAGCATGATCTCCGTATTGAAACTATATTACAGTACATAAATAGAACATATCGAATTAAACGTGAAATTGAAAATATGAACATGAAGATACCGTAACGTTGATTATACGAATTGTGTTATCATTACTCTAATACAAGTACCAATCGAAGGAACTTTCGTTTAATATTTTCACTATGTCACTAAGCTGGTTTTGAACACAAAATGATGAAGTAAATTAACAATCGCGAGCCAACGACCGACTAACAAGAATTTACAAAGAGCATTTAGAGTCGCGACAAGTGATATAATTACAGCAATGATAACCTTAAGGTGATATATATGTGTGTATGTGTATGTACATATGTGCAACATCGTATACAAAGATCGTCACAGTATTATATGAATTATACACGAGTGTTTTATTTGATTGTATAAATTATAACCGAGAATCAAAGTGGGATACGTGAATGAAAGAATACAAAAAAAGAGGAAAACAAGCGAGTGAGGTCACAGGTTTTGAATCGACAGGTGCGATTGGAGAGCGAGAAAGTAGGTGAAGAAATTAAATGGAGGAATATATATATATATATATATATATGTATATCATCCGTATTGGGAATCCAAAACATGAATTCAGTTCAATGTCGAAGAATTCCTTTGGGTTTTCAGAAAATATAGTTTCATTATCTCCGGTGATTAAAGAACTACGTATGTTGTATACGATGAGACGTGTTGAGAGGTACTCTCTAAATCTGGAAGAGTGAAAAATCACTCATTTCACTCCACTAAGTCAAAGAAGTGAACCAGTCCGCTTCGAGTGGGATTTTCACTCGTTTCGAGTGGATTCCCACTCTTTTGGACTGAAAAATTCAGTCTGGAATTAGAGTGGCTGTGAGTTTGTAACCTCAAACCTCAGATTATCACTCTAAATTTTGACAGGCTCACTTTTGGCTGCCCTGGTTAAAAGAATCCATTGAATCTGACAAATGAAATTCAATGAGATTTGGTCAGAACATTGTCCAAGTTTAATCGTAATTTAGTGAGATTTGGCCAGATTCAACGAGATTCACATGAAAGTTCTGACCAAATCTCATTGAAAAATCACCGGTGAGATGTGATCAGAACATTGTCCACGTTTAATTGTAATTTAATGAGAATTGTTCAGAACCAATGGGTTCTTTTAACCAGGGTGGCTAAAGAGTGAAACACCACTCTAAGAATTTCAGAAAGTAAAGCATCTAGTGTGAGCATTTTCGGGGCTGTGGAATGGAATGGTCAGTTCCAGAGAGTTTGTTAATGTTCTTTCTCATTCCACTCATTTGCTTAGAATGTATGAATCTATAGTAATCTAGATCTTCAGTTAATTACATTGATCGGTAAACCACTCTGTAGATTGGAAAGAGTGAGATTTCCATCCAAACAAAAAGTTAGGTTCCCTCCTGGCTGTCTAAAAAGTGACATTCCAACAGAGTGAAAGTTCACTCTTGAGGCAGCCAAAAAAGGGACCTATATCTTCCCATTCGAATGGGATTCGTACCCTTCCATATTTAGAAAAGAATTCATCTATTGGATTTCGCTAGAACTAAGGTCCTTTGATTAATAGAAAAATTTCAAGTTACTCGAGCATCACGAACTCTATAAATACCGAAATAATCTAAGAATCATATGAACGTGTTATTCTAAGAATCAATATGTCCGAATGAAAATCATTTGGTTAGAGTGACGTGAAAATCCAGTCACTTCTATTAGTCACAAACAGGGATGCAAAAATCTCACGCTGTGAATGGATGCGCAAAACATCTATCGGTGGAGAAAAAACATGAAGCTGAAACTAACGGCCAGGAGCTGGCGGTCCAGTGATGTAATTTCTGATAAAATCGATTCAACAAGTATTCAAGTAAGCATACTGCTTAGTTCAATCAAAAGTTACAACACTGAGAAGAAAAGCAACATGGTCACAGAAACAATGCTCGCATGGTGAAGAATTTATGGTTACAGTGACTTAAAATTTGATCATGATGACTAGGAAAACAAAACAAAATCACATAAATTTGGTTGTGATAACTATATGATATGGTCAAAGTAAAAAATATGGTTATGAGAACCGAATTTTTCTCTCAGTGAACAATCGGCCGCGGGATGCGGACAGGCGAACCCGGTGCGTTTCATCCCCAGTCAAAATACTCGGTTAAAATATCCCTGTTCATAATGTCTGGACAAAATATCCCGGGTGAAAGATTCCCGTTTAAAATATCCCGAAATCTCCCAGACGAAATATCCCGGGTGAAATATTCCCGTCTAAAATATCCCGAAATGTCCCAGACAAAATATCCCTGTCCCAATTATCTTGATTCCCAAAAAACATTTGAGGTCAAGAGCTGAAACTGGGCGTGAATTTCTCTAATTCATATTAATTGACAACATATCCGAAAAGAAGAAGAACGATAAACGGAATAATCCGGTATTGATGGGATGGGAGGAGTGCTTTGGGGGTCCAGGGCAGCCGAACCCAACCTAAAACGTCCCTGTACAAAAATATCCCAAACCAAAATATCCCCATACAAAAATATCCCGGACTAAAATATCCCTGTATATAAATGTCCAGGACAAAAATATCACACCGCAAAAAATCCACCATGCTGAAACATCCTCGTTTCGGAAATTGTTTCGAATCCAAAGAGGAATCATTATTAAATATTGACAATATTATTCTCATTTCGGGGGGGGGGACCCCCGCCCGCTCACGCATAGCCACCTCCGAGTATCCGCAACTTTTCAATCTTATAGTTCTCTCCATATTGTTGTGGCAGCATCAGTTCACACCAGAGCACTCCTCACACCTCATCAGTATCGGATTATTCCGTTTGGTAATCTTCTTCATTCCGGATATGTTATAATTCAAAGTGGATTAGAGAAATTCACCCTTAGTTTCAGCTCTTGGTCTCAAATATTTTTTGGAAACCGAGATATTTGGGGCAGGGATATTTTGTCTGGGACATTTCGTCCAAGATATTTTGCTGGGGATATATTTTCCGAGATATTTTGACCTGAAATAAAATTGCAGATATTTTGACCAGGGATCAAAAATACTGTGTTCCGTTGCCCGCGTCCCAAATATAATGTGTTTGTATTTTGGATTCTTTGTGGTGTGATATTTTTGTCCTGGACATTTATGTACAGGGATATTTTTGTACAGGGACATTTTAGGTTGGGTTCGACTGCCCTGGACCCATCAAAAATACTGTGTTCCGTTGCCCGCATCCCTAATATTATCAATATTTAATAATGATCCATCTTTGAATTCGGAAAAATTTCCGGAACGAGCATGTTTCAACATGCTACGACATTTTTTTGCATTGGAAATGAAATGAAGACAGAATTATACATAGAATGATCACTTTAGTTACTGATGGAATGATCATATCAAAAGTTGAAATGATCCACAAATTCAAACAAACGAAACAAAATGTTTCACCGCAAAACACAGTTATTATACTATATTATGAATAATAATACATTAGCACTGATACCGTAACTTGACAAAATTGGCATATTATGTTGTTCATGATATTATAGTTTGTGAGGTATTATTAGACTTCGAGATAGGGATGGGCGACATTGTGACAGAATCGATCTTTTTATAGAGAATTTTTTAGATTTCAGCAGACGATGGTAATTGTACCGGGATGTTTTGGCGTGGGATATTTTTGTTCGGGGATATTTTAGTCTGGGATGTTTTGTCCGGGGTTATTTTAGTCTGGGTTCTTTTTGTGCAGGGATATTTTTGTTGGAGATTTCTTTGTCAGGGGGTGTAATTCGGTGGGATCCACAGTGGGTCAGATGACTAGAGAAACTGGCCAAAAGTCGAGTCCAGATTTTTTAAAAACAAGTTTATGGGGATGAAGTATATAAGTTCAAGTGCACTTGGTGGATATATTGAGGGGGGTGTAGGGCGCTTGAGTCCCATACAAAATATCCACGACAAAAATCCTCCGAACAAAATATCCCCAACCAAAATATCCCACGCAATAATGCCCCAAACTATAATATTCAGGACACACATACCCCCAACAGATACATCTTAAACAATAAAATCATACAAAACTGATTATTATGGAATATTGACATTATTATTCTCATTTCGGGGGGGGGGGGGGGCTCCGGCCCCCGACCCCCCGGCCGGGGGATCCGCCCCTGCACCCCCTGCCCACTACTACACGCATTGTCGTCAGCGGGGCAAGCCCCGTTTTAATTTGAAAATGAATAATTGCATATCAAAAGTGGATGAAGCTATGTTGAAAATTTCTAAGTATTTTAATCCAGCTGAGAAAATTCATCACAATATGCATGGTTTCTTCATCTCATAACTGCACTACAATCAGAAAAGTAACAGAACAGGGAGAATGATGTGTTACAAGGCACGGGTGCCTGATTTTATGAATATTTTCTATGTAATTTTCATTTTGTCCACGCTATCAAGAGGTCGTTCCGCGACGCTCCGCGTTCAATTCAAACCAGACTAGGAATCATGTGTTACTATTGTTGTGTACTAGAAGTTCAATCGGCGCTTTTTTTGCGCTTCTTGCAGAAAACGTCCGATAAAATATAAATATGTTGTGTAAACCCCATTCACTGTGAAGTAGATGACAAGAAAAGATCATAAAAATGAAAAATTGCACCAGAATATTTTGCAACTTGTTACTCAGGGGCTTTCCGAAGTGACTCATTGCGGATTTGGTAATTGAAATATAAAATTCAAAATGGCGGGTCTAATATGCTGGACGGACATTTTTGAATCCATAGAATTTGCTCGACATTTTCGTCACTCGGAGATTTTGGGGGGTGCTGATTGCGCACCTTGGATTGAGAAGACCAAATTTGCATTTGTAGATCCAATATGGCGCACAGTGAGTCATATCACTTACGAAGCTGGTTAAAAGTCGATTTCGGAATTCCGTGAAAATAGGTATAGGGATAAGGTATATGAGTCCAATTACGTTCAATTGATATATTGAGTTAATTCAATAGGTATTATTCGATTAGTAGTGATCAGTGCCGGATTAATGGTTATCGAGGCCCTTGGGCGCTTGAGCATATGAGACCCCTTGTAAAGAAAGTTTTTTAGGGTATTCTCTTTCTTTTTAACTTTGAAAAATTTGAGCCCCCCCCCCCCAGGAGCTCAAGGCCCCTGGTCCAGGCCCATCTAGGCCCATACATTAATCCGGCACCTAAAAGTACCGTTGAAAGCACTTTTAGCCACTTTAGGGCACCGGCGTGCCCTGAACCGGTACCCCTGAGGGTAGAGGATATGCATCTGAATTTTAAAATTCGAAAATCAATCACTCTAAGAACCTTCAAGTTATGAATTTCAGGAGATTCTGATAGATGTTTGTTAACCTATAATTATGTGTGTAAATTTTCGACCATCATCCTTGATTTGAAATCTTTTTACTCTCAATCAGTAATCAGCCATCCTGACAATCCCTGATTGGAGAGTTTCAAGGGGATCCGATCAATTTTTAATTTTCTATCCATCATATCGCATACGCCATCTGGAATTTTCACAATTTGATTCCAGATTTGTAATCAGCGACCCCAAAAACTCCTGGACACTGAGTTTCAAACGATTCTGCCGAAAATGTGGATTTTGGCCAGTTTTTAGTGTGATCTGGCCCACTGTGGGATCACCTGTCCTAGACCCATCGGCCGCTGGCTTTCGGCTGCCAGTTTCAGTTTCATAAAAAAACTTGGCATGAAAAAGCATTTGGCTGCTATGGTTCAACTTGTTTGGATACTTTCTCTGTTTTACGGAGAAATTTTGAAAATTATATATAACTTATGTAGATTTCAATATAGTTTATCTATAATTTATAATATAATTTTGAAAATTTTTCCACTTGGGCCTCACGATTGAAGAGGTGCCTATTATGTCTGGAACCCTTGGACTCCCTATTGTTGCGCCTCTGGTCACAAACTAATATTTGAGTGGTTCTTGATGACGTTATGTGTGTTAATTTCTAGTCAATCTTTTTTTCGTTGTCAGAATTTGGAACAAACGTACAAGTCATATGAGCATCATATTCGAGGCTTCCATTACTTCATAGAATAAATTTGGAAATTCACTGAAAAATTACTTTATAATACCATCAAAAGAAGACTTCATTTAGATTAGATGAATCTATTTTGCTTTGACACTTATTTTGCATGAGCATGATTTCTTCTCCCCTAATGGGATTTACAAAGATCTAATAAAATTTATATGATATCTAAAAGAAATGAGATATTTTTATGTGAAACATAATTACACGATGCATCATTACACGAGAAACAAGAAAAAATTGGAGAGAGATCACAATCGTTGTATAGATGAAATTTTTGGGGATGTAACAACGAGTGTACGTGAATCTGATTGCACATTTTTTGCGAGGATTGGTTGAAAAGAAATGTCGATAGATAGCAAAAGTTATAACGCATATAACTTTCTCCAATCAATCGCCGATGAGATGCGCTCGCTAATTTATTTTGTAATTTATGTTGAAGGAATTCATAATCGACTCGACATTTATATCATGATACTCAATTGGCAGAAATCATCGTATAAATTGTCGGATAAATTATACGAAAAAAAATTATAGCATCGATGAAGTGAAAATAATGAAAGTATTTTTGGGAAAAGTTGAATTGTGTGATTTAACCTTTACATTCGTTCAATAAGGTACGGCAAAATAGTATCGTGATGTTCTTTGACCACGTATTTCTCCAACAATAAAATAGTTGATTGAATGAATAATTGATTTTCTTGTCTGGAAATGCTGTTATGCATTCATTCATCAACTGCGATGAACGCACAATTTCGTATTTGCTTATTTTACTTTTCGTGACTGTGATATTGATAGACAGTTGTATTGTCAACTTTGATTTATGTTCGTTACGTTAAGCTAAACAACACCTAGAGTCACTTTCTTCTTGTTGATTTTTTCTCTGATAATGGCGCTTTGAAATAAGCATACGAAGTTTACACATCTCTCAAAGGAAAAGGCTCGTATTTCTAAACGAGGCTCGTATTCTCTCTCAGGAGTTGAAGAAAGGGAAGAAAGAAGAGAAGAGGAAGAAAAATAAATCATCGGTTTGGATTCTTATTTCAAAAGTATCTCATACTATGATCATATTTTCTCTCAGATGCCTGGCGGAAATTTCTATCGGGAAGAATTCCGATAACGAAGAGACAAAGATCTGGTTTTGTTGTTTAAAAACGATAAGGAAAAAAGGTTTCAAAGAAATTTACAAATATTTTTCTGAGGAATTTGAAACAATATTTCTGAATTGATGAATAATTTCTCGGAATTGAATCTGAAATTGTTTGGAAATTTACATAAAAATTTATGAATTCCTAAATAATCTAGAAATACTTTTTCTTTTGGGAATATGAAAATTTTCTCCACTGTGTAGTATTTATATTGAAATTTTGACTTCATTTAATATAGTTGAGGGAACATCAACTCACTTCGCCAGTTCCTCGTCGATAACCTCTTCCTCTTCTTCGGTCTCGGAACCCAAAGGACTTCCATTTGGTGTCGAGGCGCTGTTGCTGAAAGTTGCACTGCTACTATCACTCTCAACTCTGGTAAATTTAGAAGCGGTGCCCTGTGAACAGACATTTTTAATACATTTTAAACATGTCATACTGTATGTCTTTCAATTAGAGGTGAACGTAGAATCATCGATTGTAACATTTAATATGAAATACAAAAGGTTTGATACTCGAAACGAGAGAAACTCATTGGTTACATCGAACAACATTTTTGTTTTGTTTTTGTTTATCACAACATTTTGTTGTCAATTGATAGAAAATATTCGGACTCGCTCAAATACAAATTGATGGGAATAAAATACCTGTCTAAACCTGACGAATCATAATTGCCAGGTTTTTCATGGTTGTCGTCCCTGGAAATCCAGTCAAAAATTGATAAACTTCCTACTCGATTCTGTCCGGAATCACCAAATTGGAAAATCCTGTCAAAACCTGGCGAAAAAATTTCCGGCTGAATACCGGTTCGCGAATTTCAAGTAGATATCCAAAAATCTGCTGTCAGTTTTTGACAGAATATTCCAATTTGGTCATTTCAGGACAAATTCAGGACAAAATCCGTTCAAAGTTTGACAACAATTCTTTCCTCGGGAATTTCCAAGAAGGAATTGAATCAAATTCAGTTCGCTGGCTTGAAAAAAATTCGAGTCAATTCAAAGAAAATTGGAAAAAATACAAGCGTCGGTTGTATTCATCGAAGAACTATGAATCTACCCCAGGCAAGTCATACCAAGACTGACAATTGGACCATGAGTGGCGTCAAGCTTGGTTTGCCAAGTCTCGTTAGCCTAGCCTTGGCCAATGCTTGGCCTACCGTATCCGACTAAGCGTTGATAGAGCCTTAGATACCACTGATGGGACCTAGCATATTTTGCCGTGTTTGATTCAATTTTCGTTAACCAAGTCTCGACTGATGCTTGGTCCGTCCCAGCTCACCAACCCTCAATAACACCTCAGACATCAATGTTAGGATTAAGCATATTTCGCTGCGTTTGATTTATTTTTCGTCAACCAATCTTTCATCGACACTTGGCTCGCCGTAAGCCTAGATATAGCCACATGACGTGGACTTGGAATTTATTCGCATTTCAGAAACTTGAAAGATTATTCGCCTGAATGTTCGTCAGCCCAAATACGGGTATCCTCTCAACGTCTCCTCAGATAGCACAAGAGTCCTGAAAGAGTTCTTTATGAATCAATATCATTAATTCTGAACTCCTTTAGAACTCTTGTGCTATCTAGACTGAAGTGACTGTGTCGAAATCCAATATTCCGAAATTTCATGTGTCGGAATATATTATATTCAATCAAGCTTGGATGCCAATAAGAAAACTATCCTATTCATTGTGGTTGATTGTGTACCAATAGAGACCAGATTATATGCAATAAAAGAAGTGCAAAATATGTATGCAAATATGCAAGAAAATATCTCCAAATATGCAGTAACAAATCAAAAGAACTTCATCAAGTTTTGATACATAAAAAATTGAAAATGTGAAAGTTGTGTATTGATTATTTTGGTTCAAAAATCCCACCAATTCCTATTGAAAGTGCAATATCCCGATTAAAAACCTAATAGGTATTAATTCTGCACGTTCGATCGAAATGAATGAGATTTTTTCATCAGGGTACAGCAAGATTTGTCCGAATTTAAGGATCATCAAATGCTTTCTACTTTGTTGACTCAAAAGTTCCGATATTTTCAATATTTTTCACGAATTTCATGGCAGTACTGTTAAAGTTGAGATAAATTGTCACAGTTGCATTGATTTTGATCAACACGTATTTTTCCCAAATATGATTCAATCAATTTTACTAAAAATCAATTTGACGTCAATAAATGATGATCATTGTGTGAAATGAATATCAATTTTACTATCCCTACAAACAAGGATTACTGGCGTTTCAATGGGCCACTAATGGTCCTGCACTGCCGTTGAAGAGCCGTTATTGGCGCTCTGAGACGCCTGCAGTTGTGTTTGCTGGGATACGTGATTAAATATTCATTGATGAAAAATAATTTTCCAAAGATCAAAAATGTCCCGTGTGAAAATTAATTCTTGGCGCCAGTTAGTGCCAAACTAGGCGTCCTTACTTTATTCCAGGCCCTGTTTTGGTTACCTTTATAGGGCCTAGACAGGATTGTCACGCTCTCATTTCCAGGGCCTGTACTGTATTCCTAACTTGGGCCTATGTAGGACACCCATGATGGGGCCAATGCAGGCTCTGAAACTAGGGCCTTTGAATGTGTAATAAATTTTTGCATAGATTATCAAATTAGATGAATATCGCAAGGAGAGAATAAAATTCCCACCCGGGTAGAAATGATTTATGACATTCCCCAGTTCTATTCAGGGCCTGGTCAGGGCCTGGTCGGATTTGATCATTTGATATATTAAAATGATTATTTTGATTGTTTCTTAATGAATCAAGTACCTTTCAGTTCATACAACGTTCCCTTTTTTATTGTTATGTCTACGAGTATAAGGTATTAATTATCATTATGATTTTCCATCAATTCATTGATTATAAAATTTTTATCTCATTGAATTTATTCAGTGAAACCGAAACTATTGACTTTTATCTAATATCAAATGGAAAATTTCTTGCATTTCATTCCTATGCTCGATCAAAACGACAGAAATTTGGCTATAAAAATGGATCTATGTAAAGACTTCGAAAAGGCTCTATACGAGCTGTAGTAGGGTGCGCCTGAATTAAAATCTTTGGGAGAATATGGAAAGCCTAGCAAGGCCTTATACGGGCTGTAGTAGGGTGCGCCTAAAATAAAATCTTTGGGAGAATACGAGAAACACAGCAAGGCCCTGTACGGGCTTTAGTAGGGTGCGCCTAAATTTTTCAAACAGGGGGAAACATTGGAAATGCATCTTGGCCCCACATGGACCTTGTATGGGTGGCCCTGAGTTAGAAAAATCAGACCAAATATCAGAAACCCCACTAGGCCCCTCAGTGGTTGAGGCTAGGCCATCCTAAGTTTGGATACCCGATTTAAGCCCATACAGGGCCTATATTCAATACAGGACGCCTGGACAAATTTCCACACGGGGTTTTTTGTTGAAAATACCTTTTTTTTTCTCCAAAATTAGTAGAAATATGCAATTTAAAACAGATAATTAATGGAATATGCAACCAGTCTGAAAGTGGATGAAATATGCATTTGCATATAATCCGGTCTCTATATATCAATCATGGCACCAATATCGATTCAAAACATAAACCCAATATTGATTCTTGATATTGAACCAAGCTCGGATGCCAAGCGTTGAACATTTTTATCATCCCAGACATTAATCTAATTTGGAGCCAATGTTGGTAACCATGCTAGGCCCAATGTTGACTAGCATTGGCTCAAGTTTGGCACCAAGCTTGGTACATTTGTCAATGCATACCTGGGACTTTTACTCCACTTATTCCATGAACTGATTCATTTCCACTCCTTGCCAATATCATTGGAGGAATTGGACCGATGATGAGAATTTGCAATATGTCGATATTGATAAAATTGAGGTCTCAATGCTGCACCAAAAAAAAAGTAATCTGTGAATGAGAGGAAAAATCCCTCTCAATCAGAAAAGATATTTCATTTTTGTTTTCCTCCCAAATGGAGAGGAATACTTTTGATACCATATATTAGAGGAGAAATTACATCAAAATGCGAGAGGGATACTCTTATTTTGATATTAGTTTTTTTTGGGTGTGGGTTTTATGTAAAACATTGGTATCGATTTGTCTTTTCATCAGTATTGATGGGGAAAATTGCGTATTTGAATTGTCTTTAGCGTATCATTACGGTCTCAATTTAAAGAACTAAGATCGAAAGAACTGTGATTTGAACATCAGCAAAATTGGGATTGTACTATCCATGGAATTAGAAAAAATTGAGCTCATTCAAGCATCTCACCAAATGTTTGCGCTAAGTGGAAACATACAAACAAATGTACCTACCTTTTTTTTGAGGATTTATTACAATTCATTGGCTGAAGATACTATTATGAAATCAAGCACACCTCAAAATATACGTTCAAAACTATCTTGACAATTTTTTTGAGACAAAAATATTTCAAAATGGCAGAGCTACGAGTTGGTACCTCGTTTTTGCGCCGTGCAGCCAACAGGTCACAATTTTTATCATGACGAAGAGAAAAACAAAAAATAAAATTCATGTACATTGCTTTTTCAATTTTTAAATTAAAAACAAAACGTTTGAAACATAGATTTCAAGATGTGCGTTATTTTATTAATGGATCCTCGGCCAGTTTTTCGTAATGAATTCTTAAAAAACGGTACGTTTACATGTATTTTGCCCCTCAACATTTAGAATATTTCTTTGAATATTGAAAATTAATAGCAACACCGCTGTACCAATCACAAGCGATTTTAGCATTTTCATCACAATCCTTGGAAATTTTCTGAGTTCAAATGTTGATTTTGGTTTGCCGAGTGTAGAGAATTGATCCTTTGTTATACAATTTTTATTAAATTTTGATCAAAATCATTTAAAAATCAATGAAAACTTGGTACATTTTTCAGAGGAAAGGAACTATTCTGTTCAAAACGAGCACTTTTGAATCAGGTCTGCTTAGCAAACTCAAATTAATATTTCAGCTCGTGTTGTAAAAGAATCCGTTGAAGGATGAATGAATGAACGAATGGATGAATAAATGAACAATGTGATGAGTCAAGTTGATTTATTTTCTTTCTGAAATTGATCTTCCACAACTGTTTATATGAATTCTAAAATAGTTCACGAATACATACGCAAACATAAAATAATTCAACAAGATTTTTGAGTTATTGAGTTGTGACAACACATGTATCTGTTGGATTAAACAAAGTATCTTCTCACATGGAATTCCCTACGGAAAGTCTTCACTCAAATTAGGTGGAAAGAATGTTAATTCATTTATTGAAAACGACTCTTATGTATGTATGTATACAATTTTTGTAGAAAATTTATACAAAGTATGTAGGAAGTGTATGGAAATTCTACACTGTTAAAAATTTCTTGAAATTTCATGTACTTTTCATGAACATATGTGAATGAAAATTCAATTTTCGTGAACTGAAATAGGAATCCAAATACATGTTATTGAATTTCCAAGTTATTGTGCATAAAAATTGAAATTAATGTACAGGTGATTGAAAAAACTTGGAAAAATTTAATCCATTATAATAACATAATAATATCATTTTAATATCATTATAATTGCAATCAAATCAGGGCTGTACTGGTATCCAACTGAAAATAACCAAAGTGATCCAAGTTGATTTGGATTTGAAAAAAAATCTAAAAATGCTCATATCTCAAGAACTAATCTTCAAAAAATCGGAAATTCTTGCATTATGGCTGCAGAATACGCCCTGGAAATACAATTTTTCTCCCTTCGGTCACCCTGTATACTAACGCTTTGACGAAGTCATCCATGTATCCACTTCAACTATGTATTAGTTAGATCATACGATTTGTTCAGTGTTTCTACATCATAAGTACATCTTGATTCACAAGTTTGAAGAATGAACGTAGGGTGATATGGGCAGAAAAATGCACCCGTCCGCGTAAGTGGCAGTGGTTAGAGTAATAGGGCTGTGGCGTCCGGTTCCGACGCCCCGCGTTCAAATCTTGTGAAGGTGATCTTTTTTTTCAACGATCTTGAACATGTGCATGAAATTTGAATAACTTGTTATTGAATTTTCAGTCATGATTTCTCTCAACAACCATGAACATGTGCATGAAATTTAAAGAACTGGTTATTGGATTTTCAATACTACTGTACATTATTTTTCATTTACGTGAGTGGAAATTGCTTCCATTACTTGTGATTGAAAATTCAATCAGAAATTTATAACAGTGTATGGAATTCCTTTTCAATGAATGAATTGGAAAGAATTTCATCTGTTCACAGTGCTCATGCTGATTAGAGATTTAATTTTCATTTTCCTCCGCTAAAAATTGGAAAATTGAAATCGTAAAGTTAGAAAAAACTACGTCCATAGATTGAGAAAAATCCAAGTTGGAAATATAGTAATCTTTGATAAAAATTTGAGAAGATTTCTTAAAACCTGAGAATTTTTCTCAAATGCATAATGAAGATAAAACGGTCGACTTTTTTGTGAAATTGCATTAAAAAAACAATGAAAAATTATGAATACTTGATAAAGAATAGAGAAACATATGAATTTTCCTCAAGTCGCATACGGAATTTCACAAAGTGCACGGAGAAAAATGCAGCTTGAAAGGATAGTAATCTTTATTATAAAATTGGAGAATATTTCTTAAAATCTGAGAATTTTTCTTCAGTTCGTAATGAACATAATTATCAATACTTAACAAATCATAAAGACAAATATGTAGTTTCCAAAAGTCGCGCATGAAATATTACAAAGTGAATAACAAAATTCTATAATTTGAAAATAAGATTTCAAAATTTTGTTATTTACTTTGTAGAATTTCATGCGCGACTTTTGGAGACTTCATATTTGTTTCTATGAGTTGTTAAGTATTGATGATTTTTCATTGTTTTTCGAGTAATATTCAAGAGAAATCTGAACCGTTTCATGTTTATCACGAACTTAAGAAAAATTCTTAGATTTTGAGGAATATTCTCAGATTTTAAGAAATATTCTCAAATCTTTATTAAAAATTACTATATTTTCGACCTTCATTTTTCTCCGTGTATTGTTACTTTTTATTCTGTTTTCTGGATTTTTCGGAATATAAGAATATGAAATTCAGATGAGCACTTTGTAAACTTATAATTATCGTGATATCTGTCCATCGTGAAATATGTTTCTATAATTCTTTTATATCGTTGACGACTGAAGTGTTTGATACGTAGGATTTTATATTTATGTTCTCTTGGAATACAAATTCATGAAATCCGCTGTTGGTCTTCCAATGGGGTAATCTTTCGTAGGTACTGTTAGTAACGTTTTTCTGTCTCTTGCACGGCAGGCTAGCTGATGCCTTGTCTTGTTTTCTGACGGAATCTGTTGTGCACAGTACGCACAAATGATTGGGATTGTATTCTCCGATGTGTATTTTATGTATGCTCTGTCTGCTGATCTTTTCCTCCCGTTTTGTCTTCGTGTATCTGATGTTGTATTTGTCTGTTTGAAGTCCATTCTGCTTTATCGTGTGTCTGAGTGTTAGCACCTGTTTGTGAAAAGATTTTGTTATTGTTTGTTATGTGATTGTTAGAATTCTGACACGAAGACAAATTATTTTTTATAGTAAATTCGCATCTTGGTATAGAATCCCCGTATGGAAATATTCCGCTGAAAAATGTGTGTAAAACTATGAAAAATCTCTGAAAAAAAATGAAAAAATTCTGAGAAACTCTGACAAACTCTGAGAATCTCTGAAATTTTGATGAGAAATCTAATATTTTTGGGACATTCTTTACAGACTTTTTTCAAACTTTTTTCAGAGTTTCTCAGAGTTTTTTCATTCTTTTTCAGAGAAATAGTAACGACATTGCACTCTGAAAAAACTCTGACAAAACTCTGATGGATTGCTAACATTTTTCTGACTTTTAGAAAAAAATTAAAAAATTTTCAAACACTTTTTCACACATGATATTTGAATACGGCATATGAATGTATTTATTGAATTTCAGGATTTTTCAATAATCAGAAAAATGTCAACAATTTATTAGAGTTTTGTCAGAGTTTTTTCAGAGTGCAATTTCGTTACTATTTCTCTGAAAAAGTATGAGAAAACTCTGAGAAACTCTGAAAAAAGTCTGAAAAAAGTCTGTAAAGAATGTCCCAAAAATATTAGATTTCTCATCAAAATTTCAGAGATTCTCAGAGTTTGTCAGAGTTTTTTCATTTTTTTTCATTTTTTTTCAGAGATTTTTCATAGTTTTGCAGACATTTTTCAGCGAAATATTTCCATACGGGTCCAACAGAGGCGTAAAAACGGAAGGGAAAGAGCACCCGTTTGATTTCCGAATTAGGTTCAAATTATATACAATTTTGAAAAATTTCCAACAAAAAAAAAACAGAAAAACATCAGAATCACCGAAACTATAGTAATCGAGTGTGTTCAAGTTCATTTTTCTTCCATCACCGATAGTTGGATGCCTCAAGCACCCATACTGAGCATAAACTGTAGCTGAATACAACCCCAAGTACATTTTTGTACTCACAGTAGCCATATTTTTCATCGAAGAAGCTATGAGAAGTTATGAGAGATGTGAAAATATAGCTATTGTGACTAAAAACTGTACTTGGACCATTTTCAGTTACAATTTTTTCTCTCAGTGCATTTATTGCTTCAGGTTGTTGTTAAATTCAATACTTTGCGAATGTACTACTCTTAATAGTTTGTTTTCCATGAACAAAATATTTTGAATTGAAGATTGTCTTCAAGAAATTCAGGTTAATGTTCGTGTACGTGTCATTTTACTTGGTTAGTGGTTTATGAATTTATATTTTATTCGTAATTCGAATTTTTTTAATGGAATTTTTCTTCCCGCCTTGAACCTTTGTTCGAATGGTTTTTGTATTGCATTTTGGATCTAGTTATAACTACCATATAAATCGATATGAGTCTTAGTTAACTCTTCAAGTACAAACATCCTTTCACACTTTCGGAATAAACACAGGTGCGAATTCGCACTACGTAACTTTAACGATGAATAATTTGGTTCCTATTCGACCAATTTGATCTCCCTTTTCTTCAATTTGAGGGAAAAAATGTGCAGATTAATGTGGTATGGAAGAGAATTCATAAATATTTCATTGAATTAGTGAAAAAAACGCGAGAATAAAATAAATTTTTGATGAAAAACGAAAAGTAGCGAATTCACACCTGTGTGTAGGTACTTGAAGGATTGAATATATATCATTAACTTACCCTAGTAGAAATTTGATCAGGCATTCCCTATTTTCAATAAGATCCTGATCTGGTTATAATCCCTTACAAGGGACTCACCTGATTTCCCTAATAAGATTCAAATAGGGTTGTAACGCAAGGGGACAATAGGGTTCGGATAATGACGACCTGATAGGAAATCAGGCATACCTCATCAGGCCCTAGTATTTTCCCGTCCAAAATTTCTACTAGGGTATGATCAGGGAAATTTGATGACCATTAGTTGTCAATTTCTACACTCCAAGAACTCAAAATCTGGAACACTAGACCTATGATTGCGATGACCAAATAAAGTGTTTGAACCCAAAATTCATCATATTTTAACAATTCGATCGAGTCATCACAATAAATCATACTCCACATGCATATCATACTTTGTTATTATTTTGGTAATACTAGTTTCTAGATTTCAAGCCACTGTGTCGGTAAATTTCAATTATGCGTTATAGTTCCTATAACTCCACAGTTTTGTCTCAAAGTATGTGTATTTTTGAATGGGAAAAGAACATACGTATATCGTGATAATAGTTTTCAATTATATGGTTTACTTTTCACGGCTTACTATAGTGAATTTTCATACTATTGAAAACTATTATTCCGATATACTTCCCTTCCTATCCAAAACTATACATGCAGTTGAAAGCTGTGCATCAATAGAGAATTGTCGACTCGAAAGAATCATTCAGAATTATCCCTTTTTTGAATAATTTTCAACAAAAAAATTCCAAACACAGTACGGTTTTCTCACCTCAAATCATAAAACCATTCTATCTTACAAAAGTCGTATATATAATACACGGCATTTAAGGGGTTACACCTATTTGAACGGTCTGGAACAAAGCCTTCTTTGAGAAATTTTTTTCGTTGTGATAAAATAAAATCAATGGAAATAAAATTTTGCAGATTTATTATACATGTATTGAAGTATACAAACTAATTTTTTTTTCAATTCCATTCTTCAAAATGGGGGATTTACAAATACTTTAAAAGAACGTGTTTTTTTTTGGAGTGGTCTGCGGCAGGACAAATAACTCTTTCAATTTTCATTCAATCGACTTGAAATTTCAACTGTACCCACGTAACCAAAAACACTTTTAAAATGTATTTTAAATGCATCGGATGAATTCGAAATCGTTTTTGGAATAAAGCATTTTTCGTAAAAGATTTCAAATGCATTTCAAAAGTATTGTTGAGAAAAGGTTTTTTTGAAATACTTTTTGAAATATATTTTGAAAACTTTCGTGAAAATGTATTTATCAGAATGTGAATAAAATACATTTAAAATGTTTTTTTTTTAATTTGATATTATCATCATAATACTTCAAATGAATTTGAGAAGAAAATATTATTGATGTATTCAAACATATAGAAATTTGAAATCAAGCACTGAATGGGGCTTTAATCAAGATTTGTAAGTAAAATACATCCTGGATGGTTTGAAAAATATTTCATACAAATTGCACTTCATGGCATCAAAATCATTCTTTATCTTTGAAGATTGTTCTACAGCATGTGAAATAAATGTAATTCGGTTTTCTATCATCAACCATATGTGGACAGACAAAATTTTTGAGGTATCAAAAAGATTGTTTATAAATTTCTAGGAAAAAATTGGATACAACAGTTCTCATAGTTCGAAAAATATCCCAAGTGAAATTTCCAAACTTTTTCTCAATAATATTCGAAAAACAAACTTAATGTTCTTCTAGATCAATTCACAAGGTATTACAAACCCAAAAAAAATGCATTCCAAGTATGAATCGAGTGGTTTTGATAAATGTAAATTTTGTTAATCTAATTGCAAAATTAATACTTTTATAGAATCGGTTTTAAGCTTCAAAAGAGTATTTCCCATGCATTTAAAGTCAATTTTCAATGCATATGGTATATGAATCCAATGTTATAATTAATAGTTTTGAAATGCATTTATAGGTGTATTCACTATGCATTTTAAGCGTCCCATAATAGTCCTATTTGACGATCTTATTAAAAGAATTTGAAATGCATTTTGACAAATGCATTTTGAAATACATTACGTACATTTAAAATGTATTTGAATACATTAAATGAATGCATTGAAAATATATTTCAAATGCTTTGGTAAAATGCATTTCAAACGCGTTTTTGGTTACGTGGGTAGCTTCTTAGATAAATTGTACAGAAAAGGACACACGATTTCTGAGATTCATGGACGATCACGTGTGTTTTATAAACGTTTAGAGATCGGGTTTTTTGGTGGAAAAAGAAGTTTTGACTTCGAACTTGTGTCAAATTGCAAAAAATAATTATTTTCCAATAATCGTGTTTACTTCTCTGATAAATTTAATGTAAATTATGAAAAAAAATTCTTTTTTTGTCCTAGGTGCAGAAATGAAGATGGGATTTGTCCTGCCGCAGACCACTTAAAAAAAAACACACGTTCTTGTAAAGTATTTGTAAATGCCCCATTTTGAAGAATGGAATTGAAAAAAAAATTATTAGTTTCCATTGATTTATTTTATCACAACGAAAAGAATTTCAAAGAAGGCTTTTTTCGGACCGTTCAAATAACTGTAACCCCTTAAAGGTGCAACTGTCTACCTCTGTCTACATAGAATCAATAAAACTATTGAAGTTCTGAATAGAAAATCATAAATCTTTTTGTTAGATCTCTAACTAACATTATCTAACTCTATCTGTAACATTATCTACTTCATTTTCACTCATATTCATATTCATATTCGTTTACTGTTTTACTTCGATAATATAATATCTTTACCATTTATCAAATTGAATTATTAATCTTTCACATAGTTCATTCTCAGCACACACTTCACATCTTTGAATAATTCAATAGAATTTTTTTCAATTAATTTATTTTATTGTGTGACAATGTGGATGAATTAAATGAATTTTCCATTCAGTATACCCGGAAAAAATGAATCATTCGAATTCTACACTGTTAGAAACATCTTTGAATTAAATATTGTTTTTCATGTACATTTGTAAATGAAATTCCCAATTCTTGGTGATTGAAATGAGAATTCATTTACGCGTAACTGAATTTTGAATTTTTGCTATATTATATCATACATTAATATATATTTTAGCAACTGGAATTTCATTCAAGGGTAATTGAAATTTTAATCAATTTTTCAGTCACGTGAATAACTTTTGCTTCCATTAAATGTAATTGGAAGTTCAATCAAGAATTTTGACCAGGGTAGCATGTCTTTTTTGGACGGAGCACAAATTTAAAAAGAATCATATTCGTACCCTGGATTTTGATAAATCACTGACTTTTTCTGTGATTTCAAAAATGAAAATATCTAGTGAATTTCGTTATTGAAATTATGAATAAAGTCGACGAGTGATCAGAATTTCATTGTGCTTTGTTCAAAAGTAACATAACCGATCAATGAAAATTTTGTGCGTGATCTGTGAGTTTTGCATTCATTTTTCTCGTGTTTTCACGTGCCTCAAGAATGGAGTCTCTATCAAAATTATATTGTAAATGTGAAATTAGGAAGAACTTTGGAAAATGAGGCCTATCAAAAAGTGACGAGTTCAAAAATATTTGCTTTCGTGTATGTTTGTGAATAAATAGACTGAAAAGAATAAAGGAATGAATGCTTACGTTTTTTTTCCGCTGTTTTTGGGATAGTTATCCCGGACTATATTGTGCAGCACTGTAACGTGGATGTATAACTTCTTTCACATCACAAACACTCAATTTTTTATTATATCATGAAGTGAATGAAAAATCAATTGCATCAAGACGAATTAGCCCAAATGAAGTCTCGATAAAATGTAACGCTGCTCTCTTGAATGCATATCCAACCGATATTGGTCTCATAGTAAGATGATAGGAAGGGGAAGGATATGTTTGATCCATGTGTGTAAGTGTATCACGTAACAAAAATATGGGGGGAGGGGGGGGGGGATTATTTTTTCATTGAAAATGAGGGATTTTTCCCTCTCTCTGATGTACTATTTTGCTTTTTGGGAGTTGAATGCTTTACGAATGAAGAAATAGTCCATCGAATTGTGATGAAGAATTCCCAATTTACGCAAGGACTTTGCTGTCACCATTTTTTCAGGGAAAAATCCTCAATTATCCTTAATTATTAAATTTCCACGGAGGATAAGCATAGCCTGAACGTATCTGATGAATAGAGGTTGAATAGGGGAGAATCCGAAAGAAATTTGAAAATGATCATGTTCAATAATATTTGGTGATATTTGGTTTTTTTTATTAAATTAACTAATTACCCTGGTCAACAACCACACCGAGAACATTTCGATAATTGAGATTTATTGGGATTGACTAAACTTTGTTTGAATCAACTAAATTTCTATTTGAATATGAACCTACTAGAGTTTCAATTGGATCAAATAATGAACAATTTATTTCACCCAAATAAATTTGTATTCATTTCGAATCAAGTTAAATTTTATTAGATGCAACGAAAAATGTAGTAGGTTCTTCATTCGAGTAAATCATTTTTCTGAGTGCGGTTTGGTTCTTCAGATTTGGACACTGATTGGAAATGATTGTGATGTGTCGAATATGAAAATAAAGTCAGATTTTTTTAAATGAATTTATCAATTATGTAGATTATATATAAATAAGTATAGAAATTGAGCCAATCCAAGAAATCCGACATTGTTACACCAAAACCACTTCACAACAGTCTCCAAACCTCAGAAAACAGAAGAAAAAAATTATTTTTCTGTTGTCTTGTGTTATTTATGCACAATCAACTTCATATGCACTAGGATGGTTCTTATTTTATGTATGAAAAGTGTTTTCTGGTTTTTAAACAGGCGTTTCCAAACGCCGGGAGCGACCCCCAAATTTCTTTTGAAAATTATGTGAAAAATATTGTAGCACTCCTTCATGATGTAGAGCAAAATTAAAGGGTCAGCCGTATAGAAAACTTGTTTGTTGATAACAAAAAAATCAGAAAACACTTTTCACATGTAAAATAAGAACCACCCTATTGACGAGTCTCAATTCTGACAATATTGAGGCAATGGTGAGAAAGGATTGCCACTACCGGAGTAAGCTAGATTTAACAGTCCTCTAACATTAGCCGATGCAAAACCAATTTTGGTTCAAGCCTGAATCAATGCTGGCACAAACTTGCGCCAATACTGTTCTTAAAAAATTGGAATTTGTATTACTAACCAATGAGGGGCGATAATACTTTAGATTCTGTTGTCAATCAACGTTGGCTCAGAGTAAATTTTCTACGCTTGTCTTGTTCGACCCAAGCCATCACCTGCCGTCACTAAATTTTCATATCATGTCAATATAGAAATCATTGTTTACATTTATTCGATTCAGTGCTTTACCCGCGAAATATAATTTTTAATTTCACCTTCAAATCGTAATGCTTTGATCTTGGGTATATTGAGATATTTCCAACTATCCCGTGGAAAAATCGTTCAGGTCTGATTATGCGTGTTCAGGCCTAATCATGGACATTTTTCGGCAAAATTATTTTTCAAGTTCGATACTGACTGCACGTGAGTGAGCCTGATTACACCTGGTCGTTCATATTTGAGCTTTGTCATCACTTCAAAGGCTTCAATTTTGTACCCACGTGAAAACCCGTGATCACGCTTGACCATCAGCGATCATGCCTGACAAACCATTCTCGCTTGTGAGCATGCAAATTCTCACCAACTAAGAAATATTCATACAAAATAACTCTGCGTTGATTTTTCTATCACGAATACACATGCTTGATCGTGCTAAATCGGCCTCAAACGCAAGCGCGTACGCTTGATCATGCATGATCATGCCTGAAAACTGGAAACTAGAAAATGGGAGCTGTATAAGCACAATAAGTAGAAATGCTTCACAATAAATTAGTGTTTGATAACATTATTATAGTTTCATTCCTTACAAAAAACTTTTTGATTTTGTATGAATTTCTCATAGTTAATGGAGCATGATCAAACGTGATTGGGCGCACTAAGAAAAATGGATGGTTCGAGTAACCAATTCGTTGCTTAAATATGATCTAGCCAATTAATTGGTTGTCAAAAACAATTATGTGAGTGTCACAATCAACTCTGTTGGTTATTCAGACCACGTCGAAAAATGCAGTTGGAGCATCCAACGAAATTGATTGTTACAACCATATAATTGGTCATGGTTGGCCTTCATCACGTGGGTACAAAATTGAGACCTGATCACGCCTGATGAGGCTTCAGTCATCAGCCCTGATCAGGCGTGAGTAAGCGTGGAGAATTTTTTCACGGGTAATATAGCACGCTATATTTTTATAGCACATCTAAATTCATTTTTATACAAGATATGCATATTTATAGAAAAAAATAAGGTTTTTATGAGGTTTGATAAAGTATCTATAAAAATTCTACGTATTCTCTACCAAGAAGAATCGATTCTTCCAAAGATTCACATCGCTAAACACTATCGAATACATATTATTAATATAGAAATTGAAAATCCATATCAATAGGACTGAAAAACTTGAGAAAAAAGTTCTTTCTTTTCAAAAAATTCAAGTGATAAAATGAAGTCATTGCATACTTTTTTCGTAGATCAGTATTTAATAGTTACCGAAATTCCTACTCAGCTTTGTCAAGGGAAATCCATCGTAGGTTAGTGTTATGAGTTCACAGCTTTGCGAAGAAATCTCTCAAAGAGATTTCGAAGTATCTCAAAGATTTTTGTAGAAAAACCATGTCCAACCCGAGTTGAAAAATTTTCAAAATTTTACATAATTTATATACAAACCATAAGGTAGTCTGATACTTCCCAGGAAAAATCCAACGCATTATGCGGTCTATTGAACAGACCACATCATGTTCAAGTAACTCACTAAGCTAAAACCGTCATCAATTTGTTATGTTTATAATCCCAGATAGAAAAGCATGCTCTGAATGTTTTGTAACATAACGTGCCATGAACATACTATCATGAACTCAGTTTGCAATGATGCATAGAATGTAAACATTATGTTTCAATTATGGTGCCATCACCTCGTTTTGCTACCAATAACAATGCTTTATGCAGAAACACCTTGGCCTCATGATGCGAACATTTCTTGGTGTGCATGTCACCATTATGATGGCATTATGGAGACATTTTTCTGTCTGGGAATATACAGACTATATCAAATCCTCCGGTTGTATTCTTCAACCGAGTATTTTTGTCGAAAACGAAAATTTAATCTAAAAGAGTAATGAATTGACAAATTATTATCCACAAGGAATTTTCTACACTTTCCTGCATTTTCTTGAGAAATCATTACATTACTCCACACTTCAACCTTCGCCATAAGTTTCACCAACGCATGACTGATGTTTACGTCAAACTTTCTACGCAGCGTCAACGCTTCCAAATAATGACTAAGACCATTATTTTATCTCATAAACAAATCCCACGTTCAATTTTATCAAACATCGTGTACATGCATCGAAAATCAATTAAAACCATAAATCATCGTCTGTACTTCGAAGAACTTTTATGAAAAAAAAAGAACATGAATGTTCCACGAAACATTGTTAGCATATCGTATTTGTGGGAGGTTCTTTATCCACTCACGGTACAAACAACGCACGGCGGTCGTCACATGACGTTTGATGTAATGTTTGATTAAAACATCTCACGAAAATCTAAAGTCTCACGAGATGTTCATAATATTATACTATTCAAATTTCATTTGAAGATAGCATTTCAATGATATCAGAACTATGATATCGATCTACAAGTGCCAAGGTCTTGTTCAGCATGCAACGTTCTCGTTATTATATTATTAATTGAAATCAGAATACCTGTTATATACCTTCTTCTTGTTGGAAGAAGATTTTTTCATTGTATAAGTGTCCCGGAGAAGATATCATTCAAAATTATTCTATCTTTTCAAATAATATTCACTCGACACTATTGTAATGAACTCTTCTCCACTGTTTCTTTCACTTCTACTCTTTCAAACATATTGAAAATGAAACCTTGCTTCGCGAATGACGTTCAATAACTGTACATATTTTTTTTTCATCGGGCCACAGACATGGTATAATATATACGCATATGTACTTAGTCGATGCTAAATCTTGCGTAACGTGGTAAATCGGAGAGAGGGGAGGGAATGGAATCGAACAGATTTCAAAGAAAACCTGGTGAGAATGAACATGACAAGGAAAAATTATAATTGATCGAATATAATGCACTGTAATGTGATATAATATGCCATAGATAGATATCATTAAAAGAATAAAAATTTATCTTGTCACAGGCAAGGATTCGGGTCGAAAAAATGAAATCCTGATCTCATCCTTTGCTTCAAGTCTGATTGATTTTTTAATGCGATACAACTTGTACTGACATTAGATTGAATGAGGATTTTTGAAGTACTCACAGAGTAAGATTATTGATCCTGGTTGGGACGTACTTGGTAAGGAATTCGTTGACTTCAAAGAGTAGAGAGAAATTGAGTACGATATATTTTCGAACCCGAAACGTCGATGGCTGTGGAACATACAGAAATATATCGTTCGGCTTTCAATTACTTGGGATTTGGAACTCAATTTCTCTCTATCCAATAAACATGAACATCTTCAAGATATCTTGAAGATATCTTTTGAAAGATATCTACAAGGGATATCAAAAAGACATCTTGAAGATGTCTCGAAGATGTCTTCCAAAAGATATGTTTAAGATGTTTTGCCAAATGTATTTCTAAAATCAGCAGTTTTGAGGTTATGAGTGCATATAGATAAAACTTCAAATGTCTTTGTTCACAATCAGATTGCAAAGAAGGTGAATTTGTTCATAAATTCAAAGCTTGAATAACCCATGTAGATACTAACAAATTCTGTGAAAAGTACGATTTTTTAACCTTGCAGTGCTAGCACCGAAAATAACGAATCTCCAAATCACAATATTTTGCGAATCATCGAACTTTATACGCTGAATTTTATGTACGTCCTTCGTGTACGGTGATTTTATCAAATTCTCATTCACATTGACTAATAAGTGGTTTTTCAATAACAGCGAGAAAAAAATAATCTGAAGGCATCTATGATACCCTGGTGAAAAAATCTCTCTGAGTCTCTCTGAAAATTTCACATTTCAGAGAGATTCAGAAAGAATCAGAGAAATTCAGAGCAATTCAGCGTGGTTCAGAGGATTTCAGAGACTAGCGGATTGAGAGAACTTGTGCTTTGAATTTTTCAGAAGGATTCAGTAAAATTCAGAGGAACTCGGAGAGATGCAGGGACAGTCTGGGAAATTCATAGAGGAACAAATTCAGTAAAATTCTTGGTCCTGCATTTCAGAGGCGTTCAAAGAGTGTCAGACGCTTTCAGAGATAGATGAATTCAGAAAGATTGTGCGTAAAACTTTTCAGAAATATTCAGAGGAATTTAGAAAGATTCAGAGTAATTCAGAGAGATTCAGAGGAATTCAGAGAAATTCAGAGAGGAATTAATTCAGCTAAATTTTTGGTTCAGGATTCCAGAGGTATTCAGGGAGTGTCAGAGACTCACAGAGACAGGTGAATTAGGAAAAATTGTGCGTGGGATTTTCCAGAAAAATTCAGAGAGATTCAGAGGAATCTAGAGAGATCCGGGGGGGGGGGTCTGGGAAATTCAGAGAGGAATGAATTCAGTACAATTCTTGGTCCCGCATTTCAGAGGCCTTCTGGAAGTTTCAGAGACTTCCAGAGGAAGATGAATTGAGAAAAATTGTGAGTGGAATTTTTTAGAAATATTCAGAGGAATTTAGAAAGATTCAGAGTAATCCAGAGAGATTCAGAGAAATTCAGAGAAATTCAGAGGAAGCTTTGAAATCTGAATACATCAGATTTCAGGAGATTTAGAGAAATTTAGAGATATTCAGGTAAATTCAGAGGGAGCTTTGAAATTCAAATATATAAAATTCTGAGGGATTCAGTGATATGCGGAGAGATTCAGAGAAAGTTGAAGAATTCAGAACGTATCACTATCGAAAAAGTCTCCAACTTCCTCTGGATTACTCTGGAGTCACTCTGAATCTCTCTGAAAATTGTCCCAAAATAGAGAGAGATTCAGAGAGATTTCAGAGAGATTCAGAGAGATTTCAGAGAGATTCAGAGAGATTTTTTTACCAGGGTATTCAACAGACGCTAACGATCACTGGATCATGTACTTCAATATATTTCACCAAATTCATTAAACTGTTCAAGTTTCAAGCACAATCAACTTATCTTATATTTGTATATGTAATAAACATCTTGTTCAAAAGATCACTTTTACTCTGAGAATATACACCGCTGACATTATATCTCGCTTTATCATATTGACAATTATGAGCACCGTGATCAATTGTCCGTATGGCTCAGGTCATTGAAGCGTAAATACACTGTAAAAAAAAACTGGAAATTTACTGTGCAACTGGACTGGAAATTTCCAGTGCTAGTACTGGAATATGGATATTCCAGTACATGTACAGAGATTTTGTTGTTACGTTACTGAAAATTTACCAAGCATAACTGAAAATTCAGTCATTGTACTGGAATTTTCAAGTTTGAGATGATGTACTGAAATTTTGCCATGATTTCGCGAAAATTTTACCGGCTCGTACTACAATTTTATAGTTCTTGTGCACCAAAAAAAAATATTCCCTCAAAAAGGACTTGAGAAAAAATTTGGAATTTAGAAAAAAAACCTAATCGTTGGTATACTGGAATTATACAGGTTTTTAACTGCAATTCTCAGGTTTTGTGATGGAATTTTCCAGTTACTATGTAATTGAATTATACAGGTTTTGAACTGCAATTTTCAGGTCGTGTGATGGAATTTTCCAGTTGCTATGCAACGGAATTTAATCACTGTTGCACTGAAATTTTCCACTTCTATTGGACTTCGTCATTTCTGGCAGGAAAAATTTCAAGTCTTTATATTAAAAATTTCCTGATTGAGATTTTGAATAATAATTGTAATTGTAGCCAATGAAATTGATATATGAGGTTTTTCCAAGACTTATCCTCTTGTGTTCTAGATATGAAGCATATGTAGTAACCCAAGCTGGCCTTCCAACATGTCGCGCTATAGCTCATCGGTTAGGTCTTAGGTTTCAGTTGGTAGGCAGGTAGAAAAGTGTGGGTTCAAATCCTGTTAGGTAGACATGAGTTTCTGTCCATCCAAATGAACGATCAAAAGTTTCTCAATCATCTTGGAACACAAGGACCCTGCAAAATCACTTTGCGTAAGCAATTTTTTTTCAATTTTCATGGATATTTTCAGCATTAATTTTCCAGTACATGTCCTGGAAAAGTCCAGCTCGTGTACTGAAAAATTCCAGTACCGAGGCTCAGAAAATTTCCAGTTTTGATGCGGGAATTCCATAACGTTTGCACTGAATTTTTGCAGTACAAATGTGCTGAAATTTTCCGGTACATGTACAGGTTAATGACTTCCAGTACATGTACTGGAATTTTCCGGTGAAATTTTTTTACAGTGTACATCGTGAAACGTCCGGGTTCGAATCTCGCAACCCCAAGAATCCGAAATGAAGTGAAAGTTGTAGGACTGAGAGGGGAGTCAAAAGAAAAGAAAGGGGAAGAATTCTTTTTATGCACGATTCAAGATTTTTCTAAGACATTTTTATGAATTCTTCAAGACATTTTTAAGACTTGATCGAATACGTCTAAAACATATATTCCGCAAGACCTTTTTGAAATATCTCAAACTTGTCGAAATCAGTCACGTGAGACATCTTTTAGATTTCTAAAAGACATCTTCGAGACCTTTGTGCAGGAAATCTTTCAAAATTGCGAGATATCTCTTAGATATCTAAAAGATGTCTTTTTGTTTGATTGGGTACCCTTTGAGAGTAAAATTATGTCAAAAAAATCGAATGACACCTAATTTGATCCATTACCATATCCACAAAAAAAATATGAATGTTCGTGTCATTTACAGGAATTTCCAAATTAAAATGTATGAAAATTTCAATTTGAAAGGATTTTTTTTCAACATCGATAAAAGATTCCTGGTAAATTAAATTTAAAATAATTAAAATTCCTACGAATTTGCCATAAATTTTTTTCTTAGTGATGAAAATCAATTGCATATCAAATTTCGAATCAGGTTTTATTGTTGACTCGAGATTTTGGGTATTGCAGAAGTTTGAGTCGTTTATAAAAACGAAACGAAAATCCCAACTCACAGAATATAATAAATTATCGTTATTTACACTGTAAAAAAAATTTGTTGAATTCCAAACAAAAATGCTTGGAAATTTACAAACTTGGTTTGGAAAAATAATTTCCGTACCTTTTTTGTGAATTGCCGAAGTTTGTGAATTCTCAAAAATCTTCGTGAAATCACAAAACTTTTTGAATGTTTACAAACTTTTGTTTGATAATTTACAAAAAAAGTTTGTGTAAAAGACTGCCAAACTTCTTTGGCAGTTTAGGAAGTATATTTTTCACAGTGTATCTTCTCAAATTGACCTCTTTCAATTAAAAACATCGTTCGAAGAATGTGCTGCCAAATTTTGGGTCTTCGATCTAAGGTTAGGTCTGAGGATCCCGTTCTTCGATTGTTAATTCGTTTTTCAATAAACGATTCAAACTTCAGCCACATGGATTTTTGTGCAGAATTTTCAAGCTCAAAATAAAATTCGATAATATACCAAACTTTTCCTCATTTTCTACAATCTTTTCTTTTTTTGGTGGAGAAATATTTTTTCTCAAATAATCCTTGCTTTGATTCTTCACGTTTTTTTTTTTATTGAAAACCCAAACGGAAAAATTTATTAGAATAGTCATGGAATTCTTTGTCAGGATTTGATTCTATGGAAATTTCATGTGATTAGAATTTAAAGATTTGTCTAGGACATAACAAAAGCGTAGTTTCAGATAGACAAACAATTTTTTACATACTCAATTGAATTAGAAATCCAATATTCCATTCTCATTGTACAATATTCTATATTTTTAACGACACTGAGTATTGAAATGTATGAATAAGTTCTAATCGGGGGGAAAATTTGTGATCAGGGGTATTGAATGAAAGCCGTGGAACATGCATTGAATAAACAACTCACCGATGGAATAGACCCCAGAACTAATTTAGGAACCGAAGAAAGTGCTCTTTCCAAAGAGTAAATGGAACTATACTTATGATCCTTGGCATCTTTCTGGCTCATTGGGAACAACTTATTTATATCTCTCCACAATATCCAATGATTCACACACTTGATACAAGTTGTTCATCATTCTTCTCTGTTGCATGCATCAACTTTGGAAATGATGACGTTATACGCATTTGTATAGACATGCGAGAGCTTCCTTAAGGTTTACCGATTCCATTCAACAAGGCGATTTCGTACTCTTCATTAACACTTGGTTAACGATATTCCGTCAAAGTTGTGAATTTATAGTGTAAACTGTTGCAACGTGAGCAAACAGCGGGGATAGGAGGGAGAAAATTCATTATATGAGGTTTATATTCATATTTAATCGCAGCTTTTGATTAACCCTCCGCTACTCGCAACATATTGAGACTAATAAAATTTTGAGAATAATAAAATCACTATTCTCAATAATATTGTGAATATTGAGAATAGTTGATTATTTATTACCGTTTAACAAATTGAAAACCAGTGCCACACTCAACAGAGCCCTAGCGAAAAAAATCCAAACCCTTTTTATAGCAAACAAAATCGAATGAGGATTTTTCAGAATAAATGACGGCAATTCAGCGGCTCCTTCTTGTGTTCATCGCAGGCAGGGCTGAGCAAGTATTTGAAATACAATCATGCGAGAAAAGGTATTGGAAATAAAATTGATATTTCGTATTTTGTTTATCAATTGTATTTTTCAAAGAATTTTATATTTTGCAATCGAAGAATATAGTTTTGAAACAGATTTCCCGAAGTATTTTGTGTTTTGTATTTCAAATGCACTGTTATAAATATTTCAACTGATTCTCATATATTTGAAGGGTTGAATACCAAAGATTGTGAGGGAAGCATTTCAAAAATAGAATGCTAAAGGAAATATATTTTAAATATGAGATATATTTAGAATGATTGTATTTCAAACACTTGTCCAGCCCTGATCGTAGATCTGCATAAAATGGAATAGATTTTCGTGCATAATAATTGAAAATCAATACCGTTGATGGAAAATCATAAAAAGTCGTGAACATTATTTACCACGAATAACGATTCATTATAATTTATCATGATGTGCGCGTCCTAGTAGAAATTTTCACTTCATTGAAGTAATTCGTGATTAATCGTTAAAATGGCATAATTCGTCGTACTCCAATTCCAGCCACGGAAGATTACCAATATCAATCAATCCAGTTTTAAAAAATCTTATCAAGTTCGTGTATTTATTTTTCGTAAAAACTAGACGAAAAAGTTCAGTAATTTCAGCACATGGATTTCAAATATGGAGTTATCTGTACCAATTTGTTCAATCTATGGAATAAATCAGAATTATGATTTTGCAGGATATTATGCAGACGCGATATCAGTATAAATTTTAACGATCAATCTTTTGGAAACTGCGTGAATCCTGGCTAAATCGTTGATTAAACAATATATGTGATACAACCCCAGTGGGAATCGTTGTAGGATCTTATATGGCTTTGATGAATTTTCGTGAAACCTCGCAAGATCTAGAAAATGGGCTAGAAAATCTCTAAATTGATGTTCATTAGGGTACTTCATCATGTTACAGAGTATAATAATCCATCATAGTATATAACGATAAAGTAAATTCATTCATTCAATGATTTTTTTCACCAGGGTGAATATCATTCCTGAAATAATCCTATTCCATCTCGAAGAAGTATTTAATCTCATTCAAATGTAGGTACTTGTATTCAAAACAAAATTATTATTTTATTAGTAAGATAATTATCCCTTCAGAACCGAAAAAATGAGTCAGTAATATGTCCCTACTAAATGAATATATCAATAATAAATTTTACATTAGTTGATTTGATAATAGTTTTTACGTTAAAAGTTCCATCACGAATTTTGCCTATCGATATTCGAATTCATTGGTTGAGGGTATGTCTTCGGAGTGCTGTCTTGGCAGGATATATTACTGGTTTATTTTTTCCAGTGTACCCTTGGTGAGAATGAAGCGTCGAAGCGCGACGAAAGCGTAAGCTTGAAGTCATCTAAGCGTAACAAAGAGTCTTCTAGGCGTAATTTGAGAGGGAATAATTGGAACATTTTCACGCTTCTTCACTCTGAGGAAAAAAGTTGCTGAAACAAACACGAACCTCGAATACAGGTTGGTTGAAAAGTTTCTGCGCTCGAAATGAAAGAATACTGTTTTTGTTACGAAATATATTTTTTTATGCAATATAATCTCCTAGAAGCTCAATACACTTGTTCCAATGATCTTCCAATAATTTTATCCCATCCTTATAATGGTTTTCCGGAAGCTCTGCAAAATAACCGTCTACGGCTGCTATGGCCTCTTCATTCGACGAAAAATGCTTTCCACGAAGGAATTGTTTGAGATTTCTGAAGAGATAGTAGTCGCTAGGAGCCAAATCTGGCGAATACGGTGGATGTTCAAGCAATTCGTACTTGAGTTCTTTGAATTTAGCCATCGTCAAAACACTTTTGTGAGCAGGTGCATTATCTTGATGAAAAATGATTTTTTTCTTCTGTAGACCAGGTCTTTTCTCACGAATTTTTTCATCCAGATCCAAAAGGCTGCAGTAATATTCGGAGTTGATTGTTTTACCTTTCTGAAGATAATCAATGAACAAAATTCCTTTTGCATCCCAAAAAACTGATGCCATAACCTTCTTTGCTGATCGTTGTGACTTCACCTGCTTTGGAGCTGAACAACCAGCTTCAGTCCACTGTAAACGTTCTTGTTTCAATTTAGGATCATGGTGGTAGATCCAAGTCTCATCCATAGTTATAAAACGACGCAAGAAGTCGGTTTTATTCTGCTTAAAACGCTCCAAATTACGCTGAGAAATTTGTTTTCGATCCAGTTTTTGTTGAATTGTTAACGTGTGCGGCACTAACTTTCCAAACAGTTTTTTCATACGTAATTCTTCATGTAAAATATGGAGTACTCGTTCGTCTGAGATGCCTATGGCATTAGCAATTCCACGCTTAGTCAAACTTGGATCTTCACTAACCATATTATGTACATGCTCAATGATTTCTGCTGTGGTTGCAGTTTTTGGCCGTCCTTCGCGTGGATCGTCTTCAAGGCTAGTACGACCACGTTCAAATTCACCAGCCCAAAATTCAACGGTGCGTTTTGAAGGTGAGGACTCCTTATACACTTCTAACAATTGTTCATAAATTTCCTTTGCTTTTAAACCCTTCAAAACAAAGAATCTAATGACTGCACGATATTCAATTTTTTCCATATTAAGAAAAATCAATGACACGTCAACTTCGAATGGCTTGTAAACAAAGAATGAATTGACAGGATGACTTGTAACTTTGCATGTGTTCTCGGGACAGATATACCAACTTGAGAAAAAAAAATTTTTGAGCTAGCAGTGCTATCTCTTGGTGAACGCGGGAACTTTTCAACCAACCTGTATTTTCTTTGCTTATATGGCAAAACTTGTTGCTGAATTAGCAAAAAAAATTGTTGTGACAGCAAAAATCTTGCTCCTTTAACAAGCGCTCGCCATTCAGCAATCCGGAATTGTAGATATTACACAGACAGCAAGAAAATCTTACTGAATTAGCAAATATCTTGCTGAAATAGTAATATTTTCTCTGTGATAGCAATCGTTTTGCAAGAATTTCTCTCTGCATATTTTGTTTCAATACCCGCTTTCTTAACTTTTGGATTTTTACCGGGAACAGCACAGAAGTTGAATAATAATTTTGGAGATAATCAAATTTTTCAGATCTAGTGTGCTATATGTGAAATCACGATTAATTACTTTGAATTCGTTAGAACTTACGATTTCCCTTTCGATCCGAAGATCACTTGTGTCATCTAAATTGCTCGGCATCGAGATGCTGGTTTTGCGTATCTTTGAAGGGTTGAATTTTGTTGGTTGTGCCGGGTACAGCTCGTTGTTACTGCTGTCGATTGAATTATTCGACGTGTCGTTGACCTTCAAGCGCGAATTCACGGTTGTGTTGTAATTCGCTGTATTAGGGCCATCTGAAATAACATCATATTCATTTTTGAGGAACGAATGGTCTCGGTAAAACAAAATCGATACAATACATCACAGGAAATACGCGATAAAATTGACATTGATGAATTTCGGCAAGTAGCCAAACCTCCCAATTATTCAAAAATGAAATTGGAGTACTTTCGCGCGTATTGGTAAAGTTTTTTTTTTGAATAATTGGGTATCTCAAAGATTTGTACACAACCCATTGCTTCCTCAACCCTTGCAAGGTAAACATGGGTCACTCGAGCCTCCGCGAAACTTTCTCCCGAACACTTTCATCCACGTTTCCACGTTTTCATTTGTTTATTTCGTTATCCCGTATGGAAATACTTCGCTGAAAAATTTCTAAAAATCTGAGAAACTCTGAGATTCCAATAAGAAATCTAATATTTTTGGGACATCATTCTCAGAGTATGTCAAAGTTTTTTTGGAGTTTATCAGAGATTTTTTATTGAAATTTCAGATAGATTATGAATTTATTCCTGAAGAAACTCTAAAAGAAGTATGATAATTGTCTATGTTTTCTCGGAGAGCTATGAAAAAACCATGGAACATGAGTGACATTTGAGGTAATCTAATATAAAGTCAGAACAAACGTCTGCTAGATTTTCAAGATCAACTCCAAAGTTACGAGAAAAGTTCTAAACATTACTCATTTTTGATAAGTTTTGTCAGGAATAAATTCACAATCATCTATCTGAAATTTCAATGGAAAATTTCTGACAAATTCCGAAAAAATTCGGAGAACAATGTCCCAAAAATGTTAGATTTTTCTCAGACTTTATCAGATTTTTGCGAACGAAAATCAAAGTTTTTCAGAGATTTTGAAAGAAATATTTCCATACGGGATATCGTTCAAATAAATTAATGAATCATCAATATAGCGATTGATCCTGATACCAGTTGATAAAACACCATAAATTTTCTCAAATTTTTTCAGCACTTCCGAGTATTTTTCAAAACGCCGGACACGAATGACCCATTTTTACCTTCCAAGGATTAAGAGCAGAAAGTTATTTGAATGTTTTCACCATTTTTTTCACATCGTTGAAGTCTGTACCGTTTATATTGAGAGGAATCTAAACTGAAGATATAAGAATATGTTATATCATAAATACTACTATCGCAGAGTTCATGTTCCCAGCTGAAACGTATAGATTTAGAAACGATATTGAAGAATTATGAACCGTTCATTCAATCAACGTAACAAACTACAACAATATGCTCTCCTCTCATAACATCTCTCATTAGCGAAGGTTGCTTCCAATCCGTCTTCTTTGAGTTGGGAAATTAATTGTCTATAATTTTTCATCAATTGAGGAAAATATTATAATCGAATATAACATTTCAATTCCCCTTTCACATTCCCATGCATAATATTCTAAGCATGCGTCATATCGCGAAGAGAAATATTATTTATTGTTTTCTGAATATTGATTCACGATGACTCTTTCTTCCGGATTAAACGAAAGAATAAATAATCCTCAGTAATGAATTTCTAATGAAACTCAATTTCGTAAATGACGTTTTATAATGAACGTTCACGAATTAGATACTAATGATTATAATTATTGATTAAAAAAATATATTCATTAAGGAAAAGCGGATATAATATACTATACGAGAGTAGTACAATGAAAACACAGTTATGGAAAGTCAAACCACAACAGTTGTGAGAATGATGAACTGCGTATCGTACGCAATGGTAAATTGCGTTATACGAACGTCCCACACGATATTAAAATGTACAATAGAAATTAAGAGAAACATCATGACATTGAAATAAAAATAATAATAATAATACTCGTATAAACGCGGATGGAAAAGCATCTTTTAATGAGTAATAAACTAAGAATTTTAATGGAATTTCTCTATAAGGTAACTCGAATTCGAAATACGGAAGTTCCAATCCTTTATTACAATAAAAATGAAATTGAATTGAAGATGAAAAATGCGATACGCGATTAATTATTCATTAATTATTTGAAACGTCGTTTTCTTCTCGTATTTGCACAAGTTTTCCCATTCTTTCCAACCTTCGAAGAAGAGTGCGGGAAAAATGTGTGTTCGATTGTATTCGAATTCGTGTCTATAGTTGATGGCGACAGATGATTAAGGGTGATAAGGGTGTCCTCTGGTCGATTTCTTCCCCAGAAAACCACTCAACCGTTTCAATGTTTCAAATCATTGATATTCAATCAATTACAATGATCTTTAGATCAAAAAATTCAGAATAAATCAGAGGTGACGGCTCTGATATCAAAATAATTGTACACAGGTTATATTTGTTATAATATAAAAAAAAAAACTGAATGGAGGTTTTCAAGCCGTAAGTACGCGCGCGGGGTGTTTGAGACACCCCAGTGTTTCTCGTTAAGAATGGTTTTCTCATGAAATAGCAAAATGTAATTTCCTTTTTTATTTTTCATTGTTAACGTATTTGAATTTCATCAAATGCAATTAATGAATTTCTATTCTTTCTGACCAATCATTTGTTGGGGTGTCTAAGACACCCCGCGGGCGTACTTACGGGTTAATTTTCGTTCTAATTAATTATAATGATTTAGTTAAACAACAAACCGACCAGGCTCGGATTATTTGATTAATTCTGAATCTTTTGATCCAAAGTTTGGTGTAATTAATTGAATATTGAGATATTGACGACGAAGAACAGTTGAAACGATCTAGTAGTTTTCTAGTGGAAAAATTGACCACAGCACTCCCTTAAGGGCATTCATCAGAGGCAAAGTTACTAGATCTCTCCCCCCAGTTTTCTCAACGATTAATGAATATAATCGATTTTAATGAGCAGGTGCATCTTCTTAGCATATCAAAGAAAGTGCAGCTACTCTTTATTTTGCATTCTATTTGTTCGTTTCTGAGGAAACTGGGGGGGGGGGCGATTTTGGAATCTAGTAACTTTTTGGGAAGGTAGTGAATGCCGTTAGGGTGATTCACCACAAGCCAAGTTACTAGATCTCTCCCCCCAGTTTTCTCAGTAATCAATGAATAGAATCAATTTTAATGAGCAGGTGCATCTTCTTAGGCTATTGAAAAAAATGCAGCTACCCATTATTTTTCATTTTATGTGTTCGTTTCTGAGAAAACTGGGGGGAGAAATTTGGAATCTAGTAACTTTTGCAGGGAGTAATGAATCCCCTTAAATTAGAATTGAAAGTATATCTTTCAAAATATGCTTCATTCGATAATCAAATACCCAGCAATAACTTCAAGTTGAAGAAATTCTACGTGTTTGAAATCTCATGATTGGTTATGATCAGTTATAATATAATATATCCATGTTTTCTACAAAATGGTCAAAATGAATGGAATTAAATATGAAAATTGTAAAACCTCGAAATCCATGGAAGACTGTTCTTCAATTCTATGTCCTGAACTCACAGTGGACCTCATCATTCAAAATATCATAAGTAGATCCGCTAGGTCGTGTCCTGAAAGATGCATCAACGTGGCTGATGAGTCCAGACAAACTTTTTACCAGAAATATATTAGTAACGTCAATCAAACGGTAGAGGAGGTGTGTCGCGATGAGTGTTCCGATCGACAAGATAATTTAGTCCCGACGGTGTGTGTGGAGGACCGTGAAGGAGGGAACGTTTTGGACAATGTGACGGCTATTCATGTGCCATGTTCTGATATCGATAAACCGTCTTTGTGCTTATGTATGCCACCGGATTCTTCAACCGCCACAACATCGAGCGATTCTACTAGACTGGTGAAAATTTTCAAATAAAATCTCATTGACATATACTAAATCTCTAGCCGTTCATAAAACAAATATGCTGTAAATTGATAGTACTTGAGAGACAATCATTCGATGATTTAGTTGAATAACAATTAACAACATAAATTCTACAATAATTGACAGTGAAATTTATTTTTCGATCAAACTTTCATATCTGAAGTTTAAATGAGGATCCTGCTTTAGGAGGCTTCGAAATAGTATTTTTTTGAGAATTTTTTCTTAGGTAGCAAAAAATAATTTCATCCAACGAACTTTTCAGAGTATTTTCATATATCTTTCAAGTGAATAAAAGAATTTTTTTCTAGTGTGAAAAGATCATTTATGTAAGTTATGCCCACATTCGTAGAGCGCCTCGCAATTCAAGTCTTCTATCGGCGGGAAAGATACACAGGTCGTATTTCTGATCTAAAACAGAAAACCAAACAGCATTTCAATTTTCATACATCATTCTTCTGTGTGAACCAGAAAAACCTGGAAGGAAGGAAGGAACCCGGTGTTTGGAACAAAAAAGCTCTTTTTGGAGGAGGAATATTCACTTAAGGGGAGGTTCTCATCTGGCGATCCCAAAATAAGGTGATGTTCTCGAATTTTTTTTTCATGGAAAGATGTAAATGAAGAACTCGGGGGTTTTCACACTTGTTAATTGAGTCTTCAAGTACATAAAAAATTGATTTCAGTGAAAAAATAATCAGGCGCTTACAGAAATTATCTGATATGGAAATTCAAAAATGTTCATGAATTATATTATATTTGTTGGAGATTGTACCGATAAAACCAATGAAAAGTCCATAAATTGAAAAAATGATAGACATGCGAACTTTTGGTAGCGTTTTTGCACCTTTTTTTCGCTCTTCAAAGTGCTATAAAAAGAAAAGAAAAGGCGAATGTCATCTCCATTTAGGTTCATCCTCCAATAAATTCAATCAGCTTTAAGATAAGAAAAAAAGAGCGATCCGTTCAGTAGTTTTTGAGATATCGTGGAGCCAAACCTGAAAAACATCGTTTCGAGAAAAACGCCTTAAGAAGGTCTAGGGAAACGAATTCTTTAACTTGAAAAAATTGTTTTCATGTACTTCAAGCCCCATTCAATGAGCTTCAAATAACTCGAGTTCTCAATTTACTTCCTTCTGAAGAAAAAAAATTCGAGAGAATCACCTTATTTCGGAATTCGCTAGATAAGAACCTCCCCTTAGATTCGCTATAAAAATTGTTCGGACATGATTTTCCATAACCTTTTCAGGTTCAAATCAAAGAGGATACAAAACTGAAGATAATAACAAGCTCTGGTTCATTTCAATCGGACGTTCAGTGTTTTCGCAATCCCTGCCACCAGTTTATAATCATTGGAAAAATGAAAACTGGAGAAACCACACTTTCCCTCATTATTTCTCATTAGAAAAGAATTTTTTTACCAACTTGAAACGTACACGAATAACATACTCTGAAAAGTTCGTTTTATTCAATTACACAGGCCTGCGAGGTTTTCCCCCCTTGGAACTGGTGATCATTTCCCGTAGTAATTTGCTGCGTAGAATCCGAATCCGGAGTCAGAATTGGGCTATCATGTCAGGAATCTTGAGATATCTAAGGGTATATACATGGGGAAAATGCATTTTTTTTGCTACTTTTGAGGTTATCTACAGGACGCATAGAATTTTCTTGATCTTTTTCGTCAACTGCATTAATTTATACTACTCTCGTCGTTTAAAATGAGCTATTGAACGTTCATGTATCATTTTTTCTCGCTAAGTTACGACCATTCTAAGTTGTGTAATATGTCCCAACAACATAATCAACCCAGGTAGCACACGTACGTTCTGAGAATGTTCTGAGAATATACGTTGAGGATATTCGAATATTCTATGGAGATTCTTATTTCGTGCGAATATATTCTACGCACATTTTCAGAATGTTTGAATGGGACTGTTTCAAATATTCTCAGAATATGATGCCACGGATATTGTGGGAATATTAGAAAAAAACTGCTGTTAAAATAAGAATTCCCGTCAATATAAACTTCTGCATGTCACCGAAAACTACTTCACAATCAATTTTTTTATCATTAGACATCTGTAATCATGAATGGTTAACAATATTGTGAATTCATATAGATGGATGAGATATTTATGATCGCAACAGGCAATCATAATACATACGGTATTTCTCAACATTTTATTACACCGTTGAGGATTATTTCTCACACATTACACTCTCAGAGAACATTTGCGATATTAAAATACACCACTATAGATTTATTATTCCCAAAACACAAATAAAAATGTTAGATTGACCAAGGGTCTGTAGCCTGTCAACAACATTATCCGCCATTAATGGATTCATGTCATCAGGATATCTGCGCATGCGCTGCTCATCAATCTCCCTACAAACTTTGTACGCATATTGTACGAACGTTCCTAGAATATTCGGAACAGTTTCATTCAAATGTTTTGAGAATATTCTGAGAATATTCACGAATCTCCTACGCTCTTTGTGAGAATATTCGATCAAGTACATTTTACGGATGTTGTGAGAATATTCTCAGAATATTCTGTGTTACATGGGAACATTCACATTTATTACACTGATCGGCAATGAAATTCTCCTTCAAATGAAATTCTCATTTCTGAAGTAATTTGCTGCGCTGAATCCGAATATGGCTCCAGAATTGCTATGTCACGTCAGATTTTTGAGATATTCCGTCCTAAGAATGTGGAAAACACTGTTCTTTGACATATTCGAGTTTACATGAAGTCGAAGGGTAATTTTTTTCACAAAACTAATAGATGCGCCTCAAAGTATTTAAGTCATCCTCTTCCAAATGCCGTTGAGTTTGCTCGAATATCTTTTTCTTTTCATTGGGATACGACAATTTGAAATTCGTGCGCTCATATATTCAATAAATAGGTGGAGACACAATTTTCAAACTGTCGTATCTCAATGAAGAAAAAAGATATTTGAGCAAACTCAACGGCATTTGGAAGAGGATGACTTATAATTTGAGGTGCATCTATTAGTTTTGTGGAAAAAAATTACCCTTCGACTTCACGTAACCCCAAATATGTTAAAGAACAGTGTTTTTTTATATTTTTAAGTCGAAATATCTCAAAAAACTGACGTGATAGAGCAATTCTGCAGCCAGATTCGGATCAAAATGCTTCGGGAAAAAGACATTATTGTTCAAGGGGAGAATAAAAACTCATATTTCGCAGGCCTGTGGTATTTTTTTTGTATCTAAAAAAATTCTCCAAAACAACAACTTTTTTGAGGCCTCTTAAGGGCATTCATCAGAGGCAAAGTTACTAGATCTCTCCCCCCAGTTTTCTCAACGATTAATGAATATAATTGATTTTAATGAGCAGGTGCATCTTCTTAGCTTATCAAAGAAAGTGCAACTACTCTTTATTTTTCATTTTATTTGTTCGTTTCTGAGAAAACTGGGGGGGGGGGCGATTTTGGAATCTAGTAACTTTTTGGGAAGGTGGTGAATGCCGTTAAAGCAGCCCTACAAACAATGATTACCGGCGTTTCAATGGGCCGCTGATGGTCCTGCGATGCCGGCGAAGGGCCGTCAATGGCCCTTTGAATAGCCTGTATTCGTGTTTGCTGGGAGGATCCTCCCTCAAACAAAAACAGTTTACTAGGTTCTTCTTTTTCTCCAGTACAAATTCGTCGAAGCACGCGAAGGAGAGTACGAATATGAAGATGTTTATGGAGAAGAATCAAAATCGGCAGAATCTCTATCGTTTGAGTTTCCTGGCTTTTCGCCGTTGCCATGTACCTTCACCGTACCTTTTAAAATCGACGAGTGCGAAGTACCGAAAGACGACCCTGAGATACGTTACACGTTAGCCTTAATAAAACCAGAAGCAGTGAAAAATGCAAAACAAATTAAGAATCGAATAAAAGAAGAAGGATTTGAGATTTGCCAAACACGTTTTGTGCAATTAACACCCGAGCAGGCATCGGAATTCTATTCGGACAATTACGGTCAATTGAATTTTCCACATCTCATCGCGTATATGACGAGTGCTCCGATAATAGCAATGATATTAACTAAAAGCAACGCTATTTGCCATTGGAGACGTCTTATGGGTCCAAAAAGAGTGAGAATAACTTTTTGATGCTCTTTATTGAACGTAGAATGAATTTTTGCAAAACTTGCAATTAAGATTTGTCTCTTTCCTGTTGAAAACATTCATTATGTTTCCATATTTTTCCGCGGTATTATTCATTAGATCAAATTATATCATATTTACATACAGAAAAGATCATAACACCATTAACAGAATCATCGTTGTATTCGTAGAATGTTGAAAATTAGCTTTTCGCAATGCGCGATTCTGTGAGACTTTTTTCAAAATCGAGCAGCCCTGGTTAAAAAAATTCATAGAATCTGATGGAATTGAATTTAATGGGATTTGGTCATAAAATTGTGCAAGATCCAATCAGAATCATATTTAAAAAATACACTCATCTGATTAAATCTCATTGAAAATGGTTGAATAGGATTTGGTCAGAACATTCGATGTGCAAAATTCGATGAGATTTGACGAGAATCAATGGATTTGTTAAACTAGGGAGACAAGAATCAGATCATGCTTAAGCATCACTGTTCAAAAAAAAAAACTGGGATTTTCCGGTACCCAGAATTAGGAAAATTCCTGTTCATGACGAATTTTTCAGTTTACGTACAAGAAAATTCCTGTTGTACGGGAATTTTGCCGTATTTTACATGCACGTAAAAAATAATTTAGCTGGAGCAGCGAAGTGGCTAGCGCGGACACGGATAGCCATTAAATTAGCTCCTGCAGCTAAATTTTAGTTGATAAGAGGGATTTATTGAAAATTCTCCAGCCGTACGACGTTTCGAATTGATTCAACTCTTTCCCAAGTACAAAAAAGTTTCTTTGAGTATATTAGAAAAATCCATGGAATCGGACGACGGACCCATCGAGTCGAACGTGGGTTGTTTTTTCCAACGGAAATACACTCAAAGAAACTTTTTTGTACTTGAAAAAGAGTTGAGTCAACTCGAAATGTCGTGCGGCTGGAGAACACAGTAAAAAGTAAAACTCAAAGTGATCCCGAATATCAGCTTAAAAATGCAGCCAAAAGTAGCGCCTATTCCAACTGAAAGTAAGCAATGAAAAAGACTGAATTTCAGTCAATTTCATCTTACTTTGGAAATGAAGATGGAATTCTATCCTAATTCCAAAGTAAGATGGAATTGACTGAAATTCAGTCTTTTTCATTGCTTACTTTCAGTTGGAATAGGCGCTACTTTTGGCTGCATTTTTGAGCTGATATTCGGGATCACTTTAAGTTTCACTTTTTACTGTGAATTTTCAATAAATATCCGTTTCGACAAACGCCAATTTTTGCCTTGGAACTGTCTTATCCCTCTTATCAACGATTTGCATACCAGGCACTTTCCAACCAATACTAAATTTTAGTCATGACAGCAAGGAAATTTGCCTTTGTAGCTGGTTTCTTTGCTGTAACAGCTAAAATTTAACTGCAGGAGCTGATTTAATGGCTGTCCGTGTCCGTGTTGGCCACTTCGCTGCTGCAGCTAAATTATTTTTTCCGTGGGAAATTTCATGGTTTTTACTTCAACTTTCCCGTATAAATACAAGAATTTTCTGACACGTGTACTGAAATTTCCATGATTTGGATGTAATTTTTCAGTACAAATGTACAGGTTAATCGCTTCCAGTATGGTACTGGAAGTTTTCCGAAGTTTTTTTTACAGTGATTGAACAGTAATTGAAATTCGGAGCACCATTTGGAAAGAATTATAAGAAGAACCACGCATTCCGCAAAGGGTCGACTTTGAAAAATAATATTTTGATAAGCCCTGAACATTCTCTCGTATTTTCAATACTCTGAAATTGAAGGAAATGTGGATATAATTCTCTCATGGCAGGTATCAGAAGCACGTTTATATTTCCCCAATACTATACGAGCACAATACGGCAAAGAAAGTGAAGACGACGATATGAAAAATGCGGTTCATGGAAGCGCTGATCGTGAACAAGCTGAAAGAGAAATCCATTTCTTCTTTCCTCAATGTGAGTCCACGCATGCAATAATCATTCAATTTACTCTCAAAGAAGGATTTTCTCTCTTTGTTGGATGAGTGTATATTTACTAATCTATCCTACAGCACATGTTGCATCAAATTAATTTGGTTACGTCCAACGCTGGTTGTCTGGTCTTTCAATTATTCACCGAGTGCTGGTGGAAATGATTGCATTAATGCAATATTTTCATTCAAAGGATAGGTTGAAAGGTGTTATATAATTTCTAAAAAGTCTTCTTTGAATACGAGAATTAATTTTCAACTACTCATTATTATTTGGAACAGTTATCATCGAACCTTTACTCGATGAAGAATTTATAGAGGATTACTTATGGAGAACTATCAATCCCATTCTCACGGAAGGTCTGAAAATGGTTAGTTTTCGATTAGCATATATTGACATGGGTATAAAGTATTTAGAGAAGCACACAGAGATGAAAGTTCAATAATACTTCAACGTTTACTGCTGCTTTGAAAGTCCATTATCTTTTCGCATTTCTATGTAAACATTTCTACGTATGCAAACAGTATCGGACGCACAATACAGGTGCACTAGACGTTACCTATACTCAGAAATCACTGTGTCTAAAAATGTCGTTTGAGACATGGTATAAATGGAAATAGACAATAGTACCCTGGTAACAAAATCTCTCTGAATCTCTCTGAAAATTTCACGTTTCAGAGAATTCAGTAAAATTCTTGGTCCTGTTTTCAGTAACTTGACTTCCTTGATGTCGAATATTCAACTACACAGAGAAAAATGGTTTGTCACTATAGCGCCTACAAAAAGATTTTTGATCCGTGTCAAAATATTCACTCCAGCAGCTGAAGGGTTGTTTCGGTTAACAAATTTGTTTATGGCAGCGGCAGAATTTAGTTGTGTCAATCACTTTTCTTGGTCCTTCAGCAATTTTTTTGATAGTCGGTATAGTCACAGACCAGTTTGTTATGGCAGCAATTACATTTTTCCTCCGTGTAGACGACCCTTTCTGTCAGTGCATATCAACTCCACTCCCGTGTTGGAAGTTTCATACTATCAACAAATTCATATCACACAGGTTGTATGATACCACACTGTTAGAAATTTCTTGAAATTTAATTCTTTTCTCAAATACAATGGCAAATGAAATCTCAAATTCTTGGTGATTGAATTGAGAATTCAGTCACATATGATTGCACGCAGAGAAAAATTCTTGCTGAAAAAGCGATTTCGAAAAATCTGCTTTGCTAAATTAGCAAAACGGTTGCTGTACAGCAAAAATTCTGCTATTTTAGCAAGATATTTGCTAATTCAGCAAAATTTCCTAGTTGTCTGTATATCTACAATCTCGGATTGCTGAATGGCAAGCGCTTGTGAAAAGAGCAAGATTTTTGCTGTGATAGCAAATTATTTGCTAATTCAGCAACAAGTTTTGCCATATCAACAAAGCAAATCTTCGAGGTTTGCTGTTTCAGCAACTTTTTTTCTCTGAGTATGAATTTTCAAGGGTTTGCTATATTATATTACCCATAATAAAATAGTTCACTAACTGAATTTTCAGTGATATGTAATTGAAATTTCAAGAACTTTTTCAATCACGTGAATGGAAATTGCTTCCATCACATGTGATTGAAGCTTCATGCAGAAATTTTTAACATTGGAGAAATGGTTATTTGCTCGAAAAATTATTCTTGAATCCATTTTGTTTTGATTTGAAGTAAATCAGGGTAAGATGACGCACTTTCCCGCTCCACTGCAGCACGGAATAATAAACTGTAAAAAAATTTCACAGGAAAATTCCAGTACATGTACTGGAAGCAATTAACCTGTGCACGTACCGGGAAATCTTAGCACATTTGTACTGCAAAAAGTCAGTACAAATTTTATGGAATTTCAGCATCAAAACTGGAAATTTTCTGAGCCTTAGTACACGGAAAGAAGAAAACAGCACTGGTTACTGTCCATAATAGCAATCAGTTAAAAAACAAATGAAAACACGCTTGGATGATAGAGTTTAGCGTGATCACAGTGATGTGTACTGCAGTTAAATTCGTCAATGCTGCTTGGACATTAACGGTTACTGGGAGACGCAGTAATGAGCGGCGTGAATTTGATTTTTCATTATTTTTCAATGAATTACTGCGATTCACAGGAGCCATTGCTGTTTTCTTTTTTCCGTGTACTGGAATTCTTCAGTACACGAACTGGACTTCTTCAGAACATGTACTGGAAAATTAATGCTGAAAATATTCATGAAAATTGAACAAAAATTGCTCACACAAAGTGATTTTGCACGGTTCTTGTGTTTCAAGATGATTGAGAAACTTGATCGTCCATGTGGATGGACAGAAAGTCATATCTACCTCACAGAATTTGAACCTACACTTTTCTACCTGCCTACCAACTGAAACCCAAGACCTAACCGATGAGCTATAGCGCGACATACTGCATGGCCAGCTTGGGTTACTACATATACTTGATATGTAGAATATACAAAGGAAAAAATCTTCGAAAAACCTCATATATCAATTTTATTTGCTATAGTTACAGTTATTATTCAAAATCTCAATCAGAAAATTTTTGATATAAAGACTTGGAATTTGTCCTGCCAGAAATGACGAAGTCCGATAGAAGTGGAAAATTCCAGTACAACAGTGATTAAATTCCAGCATAACTGGGAAATTCCATTGCATATTAACTGGAAAATTCTATCACACAACCTGAAAATTGCAGTTCAAAACCAGTATAATTCCAGTATACCGACGATTAGGTTTTTTTTGCTAAATTCGAAATTTTTCCCAAGTCCTTATTGAGGGGGTACTTTTTCCTGGTGCGCAGGAACTGTAAAATTGTAGTACGAGCCAGTAAAATTTTCGGAAAGTTATGGCAAAATTTCAGTACACAACCTCAGACTTGAAAATTCCAGTACAAGGACTAAATTTCCAGTACCGTACCAACAAAATCTCTGTACATGAACTGAAATATCCATATTCCAGTACTAACACTGGAAATTTCCAGTCCAAGTGCACAACAAATTTCTAGTTTTTTTTTTTATAGTGTATACATCAAAGCTCATTTACTCAAGGACAATTTCAAGATTGTAATTGAATCTTCATATTCTTTTCGCGCGAAGTAGGTTTGATGTATTATTTTATGCTGTAGAGGAGCGAGAGAGTGCGTCATTTCACCCCTATTTACCCTATATATCTAAAAATGTCTCCCCATGAATTTGTATTCAACCTTTTCGCTTCAAGATCCTATCTAAGTCTAAGTCTGGCACTACGTGTAAACCTCTTCCCTCTGCTTCAGCTGTATTACATTGACAATTGATTATATATAAAACGTTTGATCAATCACGTTCTGTTTTTCTCAATCTCCAGTGTTGTAAGGTAACGCCAAACGATCCTGTAACCTGGCTTGCAGAATGGTTACTTTCGAACAATCCCAACAAACCAAAAATACATGATCCGACTTCGTCAAAGTGTTTCTGATATGTCTTGGCAGTGCAAATCTAAAATCACGTATCAGTAATAATTGTAATACCATTTATTGTTACAAACGCGAATATAAGATATTTTCAAACTAATCGAATGCCTATTTTTTCTCCATGTATAAGCTTCATATAAAAAATTATATGTATCTTACGCATAATCATGCGATACACTGTATTATTCAGTATACTATGAAAACTATTTGTCAAATTCCAAAAAAAGTATGGTGAAGAATTTATGGATTCATAAATTCTCTAATTGCCTAATAATTTTCATGGCTTCCTGGAAAATGTTTGGTTGAACAATTCTGTAATGATGGAAGATTTCATATATTCAGCAATAAAATACACTGCTAGAATCAATTTCCCAAATATGAGTTTAAGGGGAGGTTCTCATCTAGCGACCCCAAACAAGGTGATTTTCTCGAATTTTTTTTTCATGGGAGGAAATAAATGAAGAACTCGGGGGTTTTCAAACTTGTGAATTGAGTAGTTGAGTACATAAAAAATTTCTTTTCAGTGAAACATAATGCCATGGCAATTGTTGATACGTGTTGAAACATAACCACCTAAAAAAACAGTGATCAATCGGACGCCGCTTTAGCACTGACAAAAATTATCAGAAATGAAAAATCCAAAAACTTTTATGAAATATCTTACATTTGGTGGAGGTTGTACCAATAAAACCAATGAAAAGTCCAGAATTCAAAAAATAACACACATGCGAACTTTTTAAAGTGCTATAAACAGGAAAAAAAGGCGAATCTCATCCCTATTCAGGTTCATCCTCCAAAAAATTCAATCAACTTCAAAATAAAAAAACAAGAGCGATGCGTTCAGTAGTTTTTGAGAATCGTGGAGCCACACTTGAAAAACATGGTTCCGAGGAAAAAGCCTTTAAAGTTTCGGAATACAAATCCTTTAATTTGAGAAAATTGTTTTCATGTACTTCGAGACCCATTCAATGAGCTTTAAATAACTCGAGTTCTCAATTTACTCCCTTCTCAAGAAAAAAAATTCGAGAAAATCACCTTATTTCAGAATTCGCTCGATAAGAACTTGCACTGAAAAAAAAGGTATGGCTCTCACAGCTCCACTATTTATGTGTTCTTGCTATCAGGAGCTATACCGACATCCTTATACCACCTGGCAGCAAGAACACATGAATACTAGAGCTGTGAGAGCCATACCTTTTTTTCAGTGTGCCCTTAAACTTGAAAATAATTCCGAAATGCGAAAAAACAAGTTATAAAAGTTTATAATCGTTCGCATGATTCTCAGGAATCATTTGCAGCTCCAATTCGACATTCAGAATTCAATCTCAGCATAATGCACTTCAACGCTGCATCATATGAAAAATTTGTGTTGTTCGAAAAATACTTCGAAAAACTTTTGTCCATTTCTTCAAGAGCTCAATGGCCCTCACGTCCAAAACAAATTTGAAACACGGAAAAAAAATGATGTGGTTGATATTTAGATAGCTGAAAATTCGTTGTAATAGCTATTTTTTAGCGGTGACGACAAAAGTTATTGTCATAGGAGCTAAAATCTGGCTTTTGTAGCCATTTTTTCGCTCTCCAAATATCAAGTACACGAAATAGCTACCACAGCTAATTCCTAGCCACCATATAGTGATTTCTTTTTTTCCATGAAGATATCTTCAAGACGCGTGAGACATATTGTGGGTACCTTATTACGTTGCATAAGATATCTTAAAATTGTCTGAAAAGAATTTTCAGATCTTGAGAAATTGTTATGCAGGTTATGGAATTTTCAATTGACGCTATTTCGAATTTTCGTCCTTCAAATAATTCAATAAGTAATTACTACCCAGAACACTTTCTGAACTTTCATTTTCATACATATCAACACATTGACCAAATGAACACGTTTGAATATCATTTGTTCTATTTTGTGCAACTATCGACAGACACGAAAGTTGTCTTCTCCTGTGAACTCCAAGAAGGTTCCATACATATAGTATGAATTAGTTGAGAGAGAAGCGCATTTATCAGGGAAAAAACTATTGACATTTGATTGAAAACATACGTTTTCTCTATGCACAATGCAATCTCAAGATCCCATGCTGAGGGATAATTGCTTGCATATATGCTAATTTGTAGTCACTTTCTGCGCATACATTATCGTAGTTACGAACCAAACGATGCGTTAATAACGATTACCTATCGTGTATGTGCATTTCAATCGTCATATATTGGGAACGTATGCTTTTTCATGTTGATTCATGGTTACATAAAGACTGAATTTCATGTGAAAGCCTCAATAATGTTATTATTCCATGTAATATATGCCATGGGCCATGGAGCATTGAGAAACGGACAAAATTTGGCTACGTAGTTTTTAAATAACTCAGCATTGATTAAAAACTTTGAGCAGTAGAGCGCATTGCTAGGATTTGGCCCTAAATATAAATCTCGTCTATTCGTCAATCCTTCTTTTTCATCCCTGATAACACACGAAGGATTCTTTCCCAAAAACAACAATGGAATTCTTCAAGAACTCTTTTCGAACCAATGAATTCATAAAGAGCTCTGGAGGGGTTCAATGTTTGGGACATTATCGAGTTCTTTGAGAATGCTGAAAGTATTATTTTAGTACTCTCAGAGGAGTCGTTGATGTCCCAAACATTGAATTCTTCCAGACTTCTTTACGAATCCATTACTTCGAAAAGAGTTCTTGAAGAATTCTATCCTTGTTTTTGAAAAAAAATTCGTCGTGTGTTATTTGGGATTGTTTGACCCAGTGGTGGACTGAGATGTCTATGTTCTTCTTCAACTTGTGTGGAAGAGAGGATAAGAAGCGGGAGATCTTCCACTTTTTGTCCCTCATTTCGCTTATATTGGAAAAAAGATATAAAAATTATCAATCCACCACTGGTTTGACCTACATCTCAGATAACATACGCACGAAGTAAACAATGTATTAACGAAGAGTCTGATAGCTGTTGCACGCGTATGCAAAGTAAGCAAGAAATTTATATCCTATACTGAAAAAATGGGAGTTGTATTTCTTTGTAATGAAAAACCATCGTTTTCAATCCTCCGCAGATTTTGTTAGTACGCAAAGAAAACAGTTTTTCGTTTCCCCCTCACAGCACTGGAATAGAAATTAAATTGATGCTCTTGAATATTTTCGCTACACTGTGAAAAATGATTTTGGAATTTCCCCCCTAAAAATGGTGGCAGCAAAGTTCCTCCAAAAATGGGGAATTTTTTACCATAATTTGGTGGACTTTTCCTACATTTATAGAAGATTGAACACTCAAAAAACAAAATAATTCCTCAAAGTGGTGGAAAAATCCCTTATTTTCAATGGAAAAACAATCCCCCCACGATAAGGGGATGAAATCAATCAACAGTGTGAAGGAAAACTCCGCATATTCTCTACAGTGTATATTACATAGAAGATTCAAATTTAGCAGCCTGAGAAAAAATGATCCACAACTGCAGCTAATTGAGTAACCAAAATTTCCTAGCGGGAAATCAAATCCCTATCGCATGGAATAGAAATATTCACTGTTGTAGATAACTTCAGCTGCTTACAGCTAAATATTTGATACTAGCTGCTAAAAAAGTTTTTCCACGTGGAGTGAACAACTCAATCTTCTGTCTCGTGCAAGTATTGTGCTTACATTTATTGAGAACTATCGAACAAACTGCATATCTCAGATCGAAAGGATCACATGATCAGGAGAAAGGCTCTTAACGCGACAACTAAAATTCATCTGTAAATAATCAGCTGAATAATATTCTAGTTATCTAAAATATATATATTTATATATATAATTGAAAAAACAGTTCATTTGATGGGAATACAAAATTCAGCTATGGCAAATGGAATTTATTTGATTCATCTCAATCTTTATTAAGAGTGATTAATTTTCCTAGCTGTCTAGTATTTTCAGTGTAAATTTTACGCTGATATGAATAGTAGAAAAAGGACTTGAGAATGAAAAGTTGAATGTTCTTGCATGACTCGAACACTCGGAGAACAAAATAGTCGGGATCATCATCGGGATAGTTGGGAAAGGACTCAACTACACTGAAAAAAATACTCCGGTTGATATATGGACAGCAAGAATTACTGCTATTTTAACCGGAATTCTAGTTAAATGAATCAAGTCTCCGGCAAATTTAACAAGGGTTCCGGTAAATTTAACAAGAATTCCAGTAAAAGTCACAGATATTCCTTGCTGTCCATATAGTAACCGGAATTCTGGTAAAATTAACAGTTCATTCTTTTCCGTGTATGACTGATAATAAGTTTTACTATTCCGTAGTTTAAATAACAATATTAATTATAGAAATTACTATTTGGATTAGTTACGTTTACAATGGAGTAGTTACTGCAACCATTAAACAACTAGCTATTCATAGTTTTTAATTCACTATTTTCATTTCTCAGTGAATACTGTCAGAAAAATTCAAGTGCTTCGTATGAAAATGTATCGTGAATACGCATGAAATATTTCTTCACGTCACACCCGATGATACGTTCGAATTATCTTGACAGTCTAACGAAATGTGGTTCTTCATACTATCAAAGTTCCCAACTCATTTGACACTCGAATGTGGGAATCTTGTTTCCCCTAAGGCAATCTATATCCGTATTTAATCTCACCTACTGAGTTTAGTTTTTCGTGAAACTCCGGACGAAAACATGGCGTTCCTCTAGTTGATCGTCTCTGCGCAGCAGTTCTTGGACTATATCTGTTTGAAGAGAAGAACAAAGGAATGAGAAAACAACATTTAAAGATAAACGTATCGATATTTATGTATGCAAACGTCACATTTCCATTCATATTCTCTCTTACACTGAGAGAAACAATTACTAATACCAAAAAAATGTACTCTCGAATGAGTTTTAAAAATACATATTTTTGATTACGATTGATATGTTGACCAATCCAAGAGAAATTTTCTTAAAATATTTTCTCGAGTTGAGAAATTGAATTCCTAGTTCTAAAAAAATATTCTTGAAGGAATGAATTCCTGAGAACTTTACTTCAGGGTGAAACTATGATGCAATCCATATCCAATTCAAATTCTTATGAAAAATACTGTTTCAAAGCTTTACGTTTCCGATTTGCTTGAAATTTACACCGGACAACTAATGCCTTCGAAATTGGATATGTTCAAGATTACATGGCATTCGAATGATAGGAACATAGGGAAAGCACACGGAGAAAAAGGAATTCGCTGTGGCAGCGAAATCTACTTTTGCTGGGTTCCTTTTGCCAGAGCACCAAATTTTTTGCTGTGACAGCAAACTATTTGCTGTTCCAGCAATTTTGTTAGCTGCGACAGCGAATTTTTAGCTGTGGCAGCAAAAAATGTTTGCTATCCCAGCAAAATTTGTTTGCTATTCTGTATATAATACCTCGATTTGCTGCGTCAGCAAATTTTTTCTCTCCGTGCATGTTTTCAAAATATTGTCAAATAACGCGGATCACAATAGAGAATTTTCCCCAGTTTTCAATCCATTGGGATGGACCTCGTGTGGGAACACTATCGAATCAGAATTAGACCGTCCCTAGTAGAAATTTTGATATGGAAAACATCAGGTCCAGATCAGGCATGCCTGATTTCTGTTCAGGGCCTGACTTGAGTATTTGATAAGGTCCTGACAAAAATGTAACGCAGGGAAAAGACAAGGTCCTGATCAGGAAAACCAAACTTTTCCCAATTGGGATCTGATCAGGGTAATAATTGAATTCCCAATCAGGACCTGATCCGGGTGGTAGCGGAATTCCCAATCACGACCTCATCTAAGCTATATTCTAACATTCAATTTAATTTTCATGGAATTCACTTTTGATACAATTTTTTGGAACTCCCCCAACAGAAGAAATTCTACTGATGATCCAAATAGACCTCAGTTGAACATTTAAAAAAGACAGGTAAATGTCTAATGAGTCCTGTGGAAATTCTGAATAGTTTGATACATTCATCGTTCTAAATTGATCAGGTCCTGATTCGGCTGTCTTGTTGGTTATCACAAGGTTGAAATACGGATGAGCCAAGGCAATCCTGATCAGGTCCTGATCAAGATATCTTGACAGTTACCTCACAATTCAAATACGGATGAGTCAAGGCAATCCTGATCAGGTTCTGATAGGAATACCATGTCCGAGTTACTGAAAGGGAAAATCTGACCGGGACCTGTCAACAACCTTGCGTTACATTGTTGTAAGGTCCTAAACAGGATGCCATGTCAGGACCTGATAAGGGAATTAAAAGTTTTCCTTAATTAGGAGTTCCCTATTGCAGCCTTACGAGGGCCATGCTTCTAATAGGGAATTCCCTGTCAAATTTCTACTAGGAGTGGTCAAAATTTAATTCCAACCGGATAACAGGAAGCGAGACATGCTCGGTACACGGAAAAAATAAGTAGTCCAAATTTTCGTTGACTAGTATGCCAATTTTGGACGGAGCACAAGTTTGAAAAGAATTCGTATACTGGATTTTGATAATTCGTTCACTGTGTTCACTATTCGAACAATGGAATCCACTTTTTATTTTCATCATCGGAATAATGGAAAGAGTCAACGAATTATTAAAATCCAGTGTACGAATTCTTCTCCAAATTGTGCTCCGTCCAAAAGTGACATACTAGTCAACGAAAATTTGGATCACTGATTTTTTCCGTGTAGTCAAATCACAATTTTCAATAACATGTTTCCTTTCCCTCTCCCGTTTTTCTTAGAGGATCAGGTTGAAACTTATATAGGACTGCGATCCACGTTGCACAAAGCTGTAGTGAAAATTTCATGAAAATTGGATGATAGGAACGGAAGTTATCCGCATCCCTGCTAAATTGTTTCCATAAAGAACGATACAAAACGATAAATTTCTCCTATAGTTTTCAATGAGGTTTCCGAATACGCAATTGACAAAGTTATATCGTTATTAAACGATAGAACTCAATCGTTCCTTATCGTTTTCTATAAAAATTCAAAAGAATGTATGGGACTTTGTCGTGAAATTCGTATAGAAAAAGTACTACTTATTCTGGAACACATAACTATTTTTTTCCAAATAACTGGTACTTTTTTTATACGAATTTCACGATAAAATTCCCTACATTCTTTTGAATTTTTATAGAAAATGATAAGGAGCGATAGAGTTCTATCGTTTAATAACGATATAACTTCGTAAATTCCATATTCAGAAACCTCATTGAAAACTATAGAAAAAATGTATTGTTTTGTATCGTTCTTTATTAAGAAAATTTAGCAGAGACGATAACAATGTTTACGAAATTTTCAAATTTTGTTTCGAAGCTCAGTGCTTACCACTTTCTTCCTTCAATTCCGATTTGTTTGAAATTCACATCATACAACTAACCCCCCGTAAACTGATTATACCCCAAGTTTCATGGCATTTGGATGATACCATGTATGGGTAGATGGGGAAGGCATGCTTTCAAAATATTGTCAAATAATGTGAATCGCGAAACAAAAATTGTCCACAGTTTTCAATCGATGAGGATAAAACTCATATGAGACCACTATCGGATCATCACTAAAACGTGGTATAAGTTTCATTGCAATCGGAGATATTCGCGGTCGCAAAATAGTTCACATCACCACAGACACACAGACAGACATGGAATCAAAATTACTCCCTGAGCTCTGAGGAACATTTTGGTCTAAGAGATTTTGAGTTTGGAGACAAAAAAATTTTTGGTCCCTCGAAACGATCACAAAGCTTCCCTCTAACGAGTAAGCAATATCAATCATTCTCAGCCATGGTATAAACAAATTTCGAATAGACTACAAAAATTTCCCTGAACCGCATAAAAGAAGTTGCTTGATATGTTACTAAACTTCAAAGTGGAGTTGGGACAAACTTACACGTCTTGCTGAAAATACCAGTTAGAGACGGATAAAAAATTATTTTCTTACTAACCACGAGTACTGATACCATTATTCGCAATCAGTGCAGGGCCGGTACTGGGTTAGTACCTGGCCGGTATTGAGTTCTCAGTACTGGTTTATCAGTACAGGCATATTACTGTATTTTTATGTATCCAATACTGATCCCGTACGTGTTGACCAAGTGTTGGAGACCCAATACTGGCACTGTACTGCACCTGTTGTCAACACTAGCATATTACGGATTTTTCTGTTTGGGGGCAGCTAAAAATTAGCTGCCACAGCGAATTATTATTTTGCGTGTGGGAAAGAAACCGTTCAAAGCCTAATGACAACAATTTTCTGTCCGGTTCTGCCTGGCATTTTTAACAGAGATACTACCTATCTGGGGCCAAGTTGCATAACCAATGTTTCCCATTGTTATGAAAATCCAGGTGCACCTAATTACAGCCTGCATACAGCCCTGTCAAGTTTCCCGTATTCTCCCAAAAATTCCAACTTGAGAATATCTATACACAATACGCGTAGAGGTTAGGTGAAAATATCTAGAAACTAGCGCATGAGCACCGATGACGTATCCATCGCAAGAAGTTTCACCGGTTTATTCCGTGGAACTCCTTGGAATAAGAATATGAACCTATGCATTTAACGCATTCACCGAAAAAAATAATTATTTACCTTTACTTCAACTTAGTTCCAGCAACTAGATACAGTTGTTGATATTTGGATAACTAAAACGGGCGTTGGCTCAACTGAATTCGAATTTAATTTCTCTAACTTTAGTTGCTGTTACTAATTTACAGTTGCCTTTACTACAGCTTTTATTACCGGTTTCTATTCTTTTATTACTAATTTTCACAACTAACTTCAGTTCATTCGGTCAGATAAATTATTTTTTTCGGTGTTGCCGCATGGGATGAGCGGATAGGTACATGTCTTCGGTGCTCATGCGCTAGTTTCTAGATTTGTTTCTCCGTGTATGTGTGCCTTCAATACGAAAATATTCGTCTGAACAACTTGAATCCACGTAGTTATCCCTATAAACATTTGATATCTTAATATATCTTTTCAAGAATTTCAAGATGTCGAAAAGATATTTCTAAACGCGAAATGAAAAAGAACAATCAAAGAAATATATTTTTACCTCTCCTCAACCAACTGTTGCACCACTTCGACGATTTTCTTATCCTCCTTTATTGGATCTGAACGTTCAATTTGATCTGCACTATTTTTCTTATCGATGGATCGTTCTGGGGTGAGAAACCGTTGATCTTCCGCAGTTTTGAGAGCCACCGAAGCGCTGTCTACCCTTAAATTCCCATCGACTGTATCCGGAGACGAAGGTTGTCGAATATTTTTCTCATCTTCGTGATCAAAACGAACTCGAATTAAATTCACAGGATCGAGTCGAGAAGTTTCTTCGTCGACGATGGATGGAATATTCAAAACTCCATCTGCTCTCCTTCTTTTCCTCTCTTTATCTCTTCTGGAAACCTTCGGAGACTTCAATAGAACATCCTTCGACGATGAAGACGAATAACTCTCTGTTGTAATCGGTGATCTGTAATACGATATCGTGAATGTAATTATCGTTATTTTTGTTAGTTACAAGCCAATGACGGGTATTGACATTCTAGTATCAACTAAAATACATCTTCCAACCTTTAAGATGCTGAGTTTCGTATTCGAATTTTACATTGAATGATAACATTGTATGTAAAATAGCAACTGATTTGATATTAAGGTATATATACTAATACATTGTTATGCAGCTAATGTGTGATGTCATATCTAAAGCGATATCTATTCATGTATGCATTGAGAGATAACAGTTCATATAGAAATTGATTCGGCCAAAGATAGTGAAAGTCTTCTGTGAGAATTGTTTCCTTCAGAATAGTTGGAAAATTCATCAAAGGAAAATTGAAAAAGATAAAAAATGAAATGAGATTATTATATAATTATTTTTTTATGATCATAGGATAATCGCAACGACTACATTAGTTTTTTCTACACATAATTTTAATCTTGAGAAAGAAAAAATTGGTCATCATGCGAGATGAAGCATGGCTAGTTTGAGACTTTAAATTCTACTATTCAGGCATGAATGCATTAATAAATAAACAATTGAGCATTCGTTACTGTAACACTGTAAAAAGAAAGTTTTAAATTCAGATTGTATCATGACTGAATTCAAGACGCAGCCTAAAGAAGTGCCCTGGTAAAAATTTGTCTGGGAGTTCTATTTACCATCTGCGTACTAGATAGGACCCTAGTGGGGGCAACTGGATAATACATTGCAGCCAATTTGACTTTAGTGCCCAAACATTTAATTGGTTTATGTAGATTTTTCATTCGTCAACTGATCGTACAGTAACATTGATAGTTCATCAACAGGGTCAGAAGAATAAAAGGAAGCCCCAACGTTTCAATTTGTCCCTCGGGATTATTTTATGGAAATTAATTTCAAAAGCAACGTTCTTGACTGGAGATTACATGTCAAAATACATTGTTACCTCATTCGTAGGGGTGATTGTACAGAAAACACATGATTTCACATTTCTAATTACCAATTTGAATAACATCCTAGCAATTCCCTGGGACATCTGGATGGGCACAGGCTAGAAAGTGCGTTACAAAACTAGGTAGAAACCAATCTAACAGCTGGGGAAACTATAGCCGGGACCCATCTCATTCCCAATTATAATCTCTACTAGGGCCTACCTTTTTCAAACAACATTAAGATAAGATCACTCATTCTTCGATTTTATATGAAGTGATAAAACTTTCAGTATTACAAATCATCAGGAATACTGATGGATCTATTCTTATTTTCAAAGTGTGTACAATTTTTCAATGTACCAGTGAATGAGCGAGTTGAAAGATACATTTTGCGAAACTCTCAAGCTATAATTTATTGTGTAAGAAATAGTAATATCTCTTACATCAACATTTGATGCACTCATCTGCATCAGTATGTTGATGATTTGTCGTAATCAATTAAAATCATCGCAAAAAGATATAAAACTCACTCTCATTCGGAATATCAACTTATTTCATAATGTAGCCAAAACTAGCCCTGTTTCAATTAAAAGTACACTGAAAGAATGATATTCTAAATTTGGAATGAAAAACTAGAAAATGTCATCGGTCATGCAGTTTTGTTATTACAATGAGAGAAAAGAAAACGTAGAAATGACAATTTTTATTAACAAATCGAAAACATCGCCGATCATAGAAGATAATCGCTCAACATAAATTCAATAAATTATTATTCAAAGAAGCAGAATTACTATTTAAATAATAATTTATTGAACTAATGTTGAGCGATCTGTTGATAACAATTGTAATTCAGTGTACTATTAAAATATTTTTTGATGATAATCGAAGTTTTGTTACCACAACAAGACATATTTTTCAGTATACCAAAAATATTGAAAGATAAGAAATCTTTGTGTTTGAAATACATCAGAATTCGGCTCTTTGGAGTCTCATACGAGCGCAATCAGAATTCCTTCTGATGAAACTTCTTGATATCAGAATCAAAACAAAGTACTCTTGATGAAATCTTCTACAGTTCTCTGTGTTACGTGGGATAATTTTGTTGTACACGTAGAATATACTTGGATGCATCAATCCGAACAATTACTGAAAGAACATATTGCTCTCGTTACAAGAATGTTCCAGCTATTATAAATATCTGAAGTATATCGGAGATATTCGTATTGCTGGGATTATCGGATGAACCGTTACATGACCGATCCGGGTTTGTAAAATCAGCAATCCGCTCTAACTGTACTTTAAATCTTTATAATAAGCACACATTTTCTTCAGTGCACAAATATACAACGGTTCACCATACTATCTCGCGATGGAAAACCTTCTGATAAAGTTGATCCCATGAAAATCAACACACTTTGATCTCCCAAATTCCATGCTGGATGATTCAGAATTTGAATCCCCACTCACTCTTGAACAAATATGAATTTTGATAAAATTCGATACAAATTACTTGATAATTTTACACCTTCTTCGATCATGAATTATTGAAGAGAAACTAAAATGTTATCACCTAATATTATCACACGACATTATATTATCATAATACTTCCTGTCCTATTCAAACGATAATCACTATTTCTCACGTACCACAAGGATTATTGCGAACCTCTTATAAAACAAGTACGTACTGAAGAGACGTGCATCAGAGGTTAAAATATATATCAAGATTCAGAGTGCACAGGAACTCGCTTAATTGAGTACAAGTGTATAAGTGTACACCCATAAGATAATATGTGTTATAGCGTGTTTCAGATCGAGTGTATATATGGTCGGAGATTTCATGGCAAGTAACGTAACTTATGCGATGAAGGCCCTGCGATATGTCGAGGCGATTCAATTGTTTCTTCGTTTCAATTAAACGTTGTCCCATCCCGTATTCCGTTTGTATGATATTCACCTTCTAACCAGCTGGAGTTTTTTTTCCTATTTTGATAACCTTTGAACCATGTACGTTTGAAAAAAGCAAATAATTTATTCCGTTGTGTGCAATATTTATCATTGTGGAATGGCGAACCTTCTGATGAGCATTTCTGGCAGAATATAGTGAATATTATACGGTATCATCATACGGTAATGATTACCCACATAGCACAGAATTTCCTGGGAATATTCTGTTGACGTGCGAAAAAGAAAAGTACCCAGAATATTTTGACGAGATCTCTGTACAACGTTCAAGCGAGACGGTTTTTCAAATATCCATAGAATATCTTTAGCCGCAGGGAAATATATACAATCATTTATTCAGGATGACATGTGAAAATAACGATAATTTTTTTAGAAACATTTATATATTGGGATTACAAATTAATTCGGTCCGTTTTCTTACAGTTAAAGATGCGTTTATTTCAGAAGAACATGAATTATCAAATTAATCGATGTATTGTCCATCGCTGGCTATCACTTTTTCCCATCTTTCGGGTAATTTTCGAATCCCGTTACGGAAAAACGTCTCGTCTTTCGAGGCGATCCAAGTTAGGAGCCAATTTTCGATTTCTTCGAACGAAGTGAACCGGTGCGCTGCCAAATCGTGCTGCATCTGTCGGAATAACCAGTAATCGGAAGGAGCAATGTCCAGCGAGTACGGCGGGTGCGGTAAAATATCCCACTTCAACGTTTCCAGATAATTTTTCACTACTTTTGCGACACGAGGCCGAGCGTTATCGTGTAAAAGAATAACTTTGTCATGTCTTTCCTTGTATTCCGGACGTTTTTCTCGTAACGCACGACTCAAACGAATCAATTGTAGCCTATACCGATCACCCGTAATAGAATCACCAGGTTTTAACAACTCATAGTATATAACACCCTTTCGGTCCCACCAGATACACAGCATGATCTGTGAACCATGAATATTCCTCTTTGGTGTCGATGTTGAAGTCGATGGCAACGATTAACCGGGCATAGCATAGTATTTTCTTTTCTCGGGGTTATCGTAGAATATCCATTTCTCATCTCCTGTCACAATCCGATGTAAGAACCCCTTTCTTCGTTGTCTCTGAATCAGCTGCTCGCAAGTGAAAAATCGCCGTTCAATGTCTCTAGCCTTCAAGTCATGAGGCACCCAATTGCCTTGCTTTTGAATCATGCCCATGGATTTTAATCGTACGGAAACTGCTTGTTGCGTAACTTCTAATGATTCCGCAAGCTCCTGTTGCGTTTGACTCGGATCTTCGTCGAGTAAAGCCTCCGGTTCCTCGTTTTCGAATTTTTCTGGTTGTCCCGAGCGAGGCTTGTCTTCGACACTGAAATCGCCATTCTTAAAACGTCAAAACCATTCCCTACATGATTTATCAGTTGGAGCATTGTCACGATAAACTTCCACAAGCATTCGATGGGTTTCAGCTGCACTTTTTTCCAATTAAAACAGAAAACTAGTACCTCCCGCAAATGCTGCTTAGTGAAAACGAAATTTTACATACTTCACTGAGTAAAAATCGGGATTCTAGAAGGAGCTCGGAGTGATATCCACTGAATATTATTCACAAGTGTCTAACCTCTCTGAAACAATTGAAATCGGTTATTGTGACTATGAAACATTCATGAGAGCGAGAGTCATCTTTTCAAACCGGACCGAACTAATTTGTAATCCCAAAAAATTTCATATGAAATATCGTGTCGAAGATCACTATATTGAACATCAGTGCCAATTATAGCGTCAAAAGTACCACGATTCCTTGTAGAAATTAGTGATGGGGAATCAATGAAAACTTGATAGATTTTTGAAGAACAGAATGGATTCTGTCAAGATCACCCATCTTTAGTAAAAATACATTCAATTAAGGTACTTCTCATTGTAATATTCCGTAAATGTTGACAGAATTTCATAGAACGTCCGTAGAATATCCTTCCGCTACATGGATAGAAGGACAAATATTAATCTAGTGACAGACCTCCAAAAATTGTAATAAGCGCCACTGATCATCGATAGGAGTGCAATGAACTGTTCACATTAACTTGGGAATGATAAATTCACATATTAAACACCAGTAGATTGCAATGTCATTTCCCAACTCAGTTGTACTGAGCAAAAAGATGGTTGACGGAGCTTTTGTTCAAAATGATAGTCTTGTACCATTCGATTCAGAGGATTTATGATGTTGCGATGACAGCCAAAATGAATGTTCAACAATATTTCATTCTTGTGGAGGCAGTGGGTTCAGTTGAAGGGGTAAATATCACTTATCGATCTGGAGAATTTTCCCACATAAAAGAATTCCATTCGTTACAATTAAACGTGCAGAATTCCAATTGAAATTTTGTATTTTCAATAAACATCAATAGGATCTCTCATTCGGGGTGTCAAAAATTCAGAATTGACTACTCAAATAGTGAAATTCTTGAAGCATTGAGAAGAATTCAGATTAAATAACAGGTTCCATGGTCTAAACAGTATCTGACTTGAGGTTTGTCAAAAACAACTGTTAATTTTATAACTTGTGCTTGAACAGAACAGTGCTTGGTGCAGAAGCCGAATGACAACCCAACCAGAAATTTACAACAGGCGCAGTACTGCACCAGTACTAGCCAAGACTGGCAGGGTACTGGCATTTGTCTGGAATGATAACGCTTTTCAGTACTGGGGATTGAGTATTGATGCCATTATTCGCAATCAGTGCAGGGCCAGTACTGGGTTAGTACCTGGCCGGTATTAAGTTCTCAGTACTGGTTTATCAGTACAGGCATATTACTGTATTTTTATGTATCCAGTACTGATCCCGTACGTGTTGACCAAGTGTTGGAGACCCAACACTGGCACTGTACTGCACCTGTTGTCAACATTGGCATATTACAGATTTTTCTAATTGGGAAGAGGTAGAGTGGAAATCCAAAAAGATTCAAGCAATTGATAAATCAAGCGAATTGTATTCTGCTTCGTGTCGATCGACGTTTTGGATCGACGCGATCCGTCTCAAGATACGAAATCGAAGAGTTCAAAAATCGTTGTTGAAATAATCAATCGGATGCATCTATCCGGATGTGGGTAGTTTTTATAACTGGTTGAAACAGTTCTCGATGCAGGAACCGAATTACAAAAGGTAGAGTAAAAATCCAAAAAGATCCAAGCAATGAGTAGAGCGATATTTATTCTGATTCTCTTATATTGCCTGAACACCAATGAAACTCTTTAGAAAACCTATGAACCCCTCTGGAATGCTCTAGAAAAACTTTTCAGTGAAAATTCATCATTTACACATAAATTCATTCTTTTCTTTTTAGATTGTTTTTCGCAAAGATGATTCGCAATCACTCTAATGCAGAACGCGTAAAAGATTCGTCCTTCGCGGTAAGTTTCACATTCCATTATATACCGTATATGCACCTGCAGTCGTATATATTGTTTTGCATTTTCATATCAACCCATTCTACGCTGTCGCAGTCAATGATTTCGCATAGAAATGACGCGACAATTGTTCTTGACAAGACTCCATCGCACGGGTGAATAAACTCGTGTATAATAATCATAATAGTCTACAAACGTCCCTGCCGTAGTCGAATCAATAAAAGTAAGGACGCCGAAAAATAAAAGTTGATGAAATTTTCACAGAAACTATCAATGCGGTTTCTAGAATCATAAATATTCTAATTTATGGTAATCACTTGATTTCTGATGTTTCGAATGAACGTAATGTTGTTTGCATCATTATCGTGATTTGAGTTCGAGAAAACATTTATAAAGCTGAAGAAAGAAGAATATTGTATAAAATATGGAAAAATGTATTAGATTGGATAACAATTCAGTCCAACTCAGAACAGAGATATGCATATGCTCTATGAGAAATATTCAATCGAAATGCCGTCAAATTGATGTCACTTTGACCGATTTCACTGCAACAACTGATCTGTAACAAGTGTTTGCAAATAAAACAATAATGCCTCCTAATAAGACACCGATGACATGTCTTAAGACACTAATCTTTTATTTTCAAACAATTGTTTTAGATCAGTCTTTGCAGTGTTATAGTCAAAATGGCATCAAAACAACATCATTTCCACCCTGCACTGAAAAAACTGAATAGTCACTACAACTGAAGAATTTTTAGTTGTCTTATAATAGTTGGTGCAACAGATCTTTTTTGTTCGAGGAGCTATAAATAAAGTCACATGACTATAAAATAATTAGTTGCGACAACAATAGAATATTTAGTCATACGTTTCAATTGATTGCACTAAAGATATGTAACTATTAACCGTTAGTTGTATAAACTAGTATATTACAGGAAGGGAAAATGAAAATTTTAGTTGATGGAACGAAAAACTTTCAAAGCTAATTGTTTGGTTTTTAGAACCACACTGTAAAAAATATGGAGAGCTTTTTCTCTTCAAACTGTTGGTGGATTATACGTCCCCTTATCTTCGAGGAATTGTTTTTTCACCAAAAATGATGGACTTTTCCACTATTTTGAGGAATTATTTTATTTTTTAGGTATTGAATGCTCTATGAATGAAGGAAAAGTCCATTAAATTATGGTGAATGATTCCCCATCTGTGGAGGAACTTTGCCACCACCATTTTTTGGAGAGGAATCGCACAATTATTTTTTACAGTGCAGAACTCATAAGCCCCATCAACTAATCTCAATTATCATGGTTCATGTTGTTATATGCCTTCAATCACACTGAAAGAACTATTCGGTTGTCATGGTGAAAGACTTAATGAAATACGACATCGAACAAAAACTGTTTCTGTCTCGTAAAAGTATTGGTTATTCTAACCGAAAATTTTTACCACAGCAACTATTATTTCAGTTGTGTAGTAGTAATAGTATGATTTATTTATCGTTCCACCGGCGCTCTTTCACAAGGCTTGAGAGCGCCGCCTCGCTCCTTATTCCTTCAAACTCCTCCTCACATATACCCATTATTATCTAATCCAAAAGCGAGAATCCAAACACAAAAGAAAAGACAAAAACAAACCAATTCCTTCTTCCAGTCTTTATGGCATGAAAACAAAAACCAAAAAGAAAACAACACTTTTTCTTTCACTCCCTCTTCCTCCTGCTTTTCTTCTTTCTCCCTTCTTCCTATAGCCTCCTCTCTTCCCTCTCTCCCCTCTGGCCGCTCCTTCTCCTACTCGTCCTCACTCCTTTCCTCTCCCTTTCTCCATCTCTGTCTTTCCTCCCTCACCAAATCGTCGTCAATGTATATTCCAAATCTTTTTAGTACATCCCTTCTATCCTTTATTTTCTCCACTGCCTCCTTCTCTTCCAACCTAATCCACACGTCCTTCCCCTCCTTTTCTATCATCCTTATCTTTGCTACTCTGAGCTCCAGCCCCACCCTCTCCTCCATCATCTCCAGTAGCCTCTCCTTGCTTTTGATAGCCCTGGCTCCCCATCCTCTAACTATAACGTTCCTTCTCCTCCACCTCCTGTCCTTCTCCTTCCATTCCTCTTGTCTCCTCTTCAATATCTCACTGGTTTCCTCGGCTTCTTCTTCTTCCCTCTTCTCTTCCTCGCTCCTATCTTTTCTCCCTTCTTCCGTTAGATGTCGCTCCCTTTCTTTTCCTTTATCTCCATCTACCTTCCTTGTCGCCTCTCGTCCTCCTTCTTCGCTATCTTCCTTATCCTCCACTCCTTCCTTCCTTACCGACATGCTTTCCATCCTGTCGGCTCTTCTCCCCGTTGGCGTCAGCACCTCCGCCCTGCTTCCTCCTCTGTCTCCCTTCATCTCCCTCATCCAATCTCCCAACTTTTCTACTAACTTTTCCATCACTATTACCTCACTTCTTTCGATTTCCTCTTTCATCTTCATCTCCATTCTTTTCGCCCATTCTCCTTCTTTTCTCCTCAGCCTTTGCTCCACCATCTCTTCCACCAATCTCCTTGCCTCTTCTCTCTCCATCCTTTCACACGTGTCATCAACATACTTTGAACCTCCAGAGCACTCCACCCTCACAGTTTTTCCGCCAAAAATTGTCACCACACGAACCACTTCGCTTGCGCTGCCCTTCACTCACTTCTTGTCCCTGTTCTCCTTGTTTTTCCTTTTTAACTCTCCCTTCTCTTTCTCCGCTGGTAACCACTCGCCTTTACTCTCTCCTCATCTTACCGGAAGTCCATTTCAGTTGTGGCAACTCCAATTTTTCGTTCAATGTTGTTCCTGGCCAGGTATTGCATCACTTCGTTTTGTGGATCCGTATTTTACGAGAAAAGTTGTAGCAAAATATCATACACTTCGACTGATGCCAGAGGTGCCATAAACAAAAGAAAAATAACTATGTGGAAACGATGTTGCCTAATTCATTTTCCTAAGTATACCGAATATGGAGAATGATTTCAACAGTGCCATGGTTTGCTATGGCTGAAAGGATAACGCGCGGACTTCCAACCACGATGGTCCGTCACGCGTGAGGGTTCGATCCTTGACTCTCAGTACCCTTTTTTCCCAGCGGTAACGCGGTGCAAGGGAAAATCACGGTTGATGCTTCAGTCGAAGTCACTCCGGGAACAAATTCGACGAAATAAAGAAAGCCTCATGGTCGATGAGTCATAGAGGATTTCTCGAATATAAAAATATAGTATATACAACTATTTTTCTTCAGTGAAAGTGAGAATCAAATATGGTGAATTCAAGAAATTCAATCTTGTTGCTACAACTGTGGAGGGTTGATTAAAGTTGTATGGTTGTGGTAACTATGCGGACAGAGTTGAACATTCAGTTTGCTCAATTATTTTCCCAAGTCTGAATAAAAATATATTTTTAGTTACCACAACTATAAAAATATATTTGATGTCGTATTTCACTGAAAAATTTAGTGAATTTCTTTTTATTGGCGCAACTGAAAACTTTTCTCAGTGTGCATAGCTTTGAATACGTTATAACCGTTTATTTGATTCAAATAAATTATTTTCGTTTCAAAGAATATTTTCTTGATACTAATAAATATTTCATATTTAAAATATCATTACCTCGAAGTCGTGTACCATGGATCCAGTTGATTGGTACCCCATCGAGAATCCACTGAGTTGTCGGCTGAACTTGGTTTATACCAAGGTGACGGCGTTCTAAAAACCGGTGGGCTCCAATGTACATGGTTTTCGTTTTTTGGAGAAGACGGTAAATCCGATAACGAAACGCCTCGTCTCTCCGCCAGACTGATTGGATCGACACTAGCCACTTTGACGTCCCAAGGATCCACGATGGATAACAATGGTTCGTTCTATCAAAATTATAACACTATGAGTATACAAGAATCGATGGAACGAATCAATTCTCTCGTTTTTCCGTGAAAAATACACAAATAACTTGACATTCTTCAATAACGCATCTTTGTTTCAACGCACGATTTATCTACACTATTCCGTTGAGACGCGTTGTATGATACAGATTTTAGAAGACAAGCGAGATAACTGAAACCCACGTAATCGAAGAAACTATTCCAACGCTATCCGTATAGATAGATATTTATTCTCACTCAGAAAGCCAATCACACCTTGTTTTTCATGTTTCTTGATTTTCAGTTAGATGACTACTCGATAAATTGAACGGTAATTACTCGTGTGAGAATTATAATAGATAAACTGGTTTCACAACAGCGTTGATTAGTCAGGTATTAACGCGAAAGAAAATTGTAATTTTCAATTCTCAAGATCAGTCTTTTTAAACAATTCATCCATATCAGTACGGTGATGATTAGTTATTCCTTTCCGAATGACTAGGAAGTTTTATTTTGGTCCGTTGTTTCGGATCGATTGTATTATCAGTTTTCACACGTTAAAATTATCATTCAGAATGTTCATACAAATTTTACGTCAATGAAGTTGAATTAACGTGGTGAAAAATGGTGATAATTTTTTCCTGTTTTGAATATCACATCAATGATAATAATAATGTCACCAACAACAATAATAAGATTGTGTCGAGTTTCAAAACGTGCTCCGAGAAGTAGGCAAACCGCGAATTCGAAGGGAAGCGGGTTTAATGTAGACAGGCGTTTAAAATATAAGTCTACGTGGAAAGAGAATCGTTCATAACACATGCACCAAGTAACATTGTTGAATCTTCTTACTTTATATTCATCTGATTTATGTATCATAAATTGAATAGATAAGAACTGCACGGAAAAAATAATTTAGCTGCGGCAGCTAAGTAGCTAGCACGGACACGGACAGCCATCAAATTAGCTTCTGCAGCTAAATTTTAGCTGTTACAGCAAAAAAATTTGCATTTGTAGTCAATTTATTTTCTTTCCCGAGTTAGATATTCAAATGAACTAGGGAATCTGAAAAAGTGAATCCAAATCGGATGGGAATGGCGATTTTTTATTTGGAACAACTATTATGTGCACTATACACGGAGAGAAAAGTATTGCTGGCATAACAAGCAGGTGTGTTACTATAGCGCCTACAAAAAAAATTAGCTGTAAGAGCAAGAGAACTGATTGACACAACTGAATTTTTTTGCTGAAATAAACACATTTGTTAATAGAACTAACGTCTTAGCTGCTGTGGTGAATATTTTTGCAAGGACAAAAAATTTCTTTGTAGGCGCTATAGTAGCAAACCATTTTTTCTCCGTGTACATGATAATTTTTTGCTAAGATTATTGAGGTGACAGGCCCCATTAATGAACACCTTAACCCCCATCAGCGAACAATCGTTTATCTATTATATCTTTCCTATGGCATATTATTCTGAATTTATTTACATAACAGCGGTTGATTTAGTATCCAGTCAGTCATGCTTGGATGAAATTAAAGCACTAAATGAAAAGTACTATGAATCAAAAACCAAAACGTTCATTAAAGGGGTCGCGTTCATAAATGGGGTCATCTACCTTACGTTTATTCATTCATTGTCCTGAATTGAGAACGTCATATTGGAAATGCAAAAAAAACAGTATTCAAGTATATAAGATTTAAGAACATCAAGACACTGCATGATATACGTTTTGTCTGATATATGACGGTACTTTCTTCACTCACTCCTTTCAAAGGTACAATAGATGAAAAATGTCCGTGACAAAATTTCATATCAAATTTTACAGTGGAACGTATATTTTCCTACTTTCATTATTTGTCGCTAATCTCTTTATGGATTCCTCACGGAATTTGAATGGATTTCTCCTTTAAGGGACAAATTTTAATCTGACCCCTAAATTCTGTGAAGGGATATGGAATTCACACAGTGAAACATAATATGCAAAATTATGCGCAGTTCTGTTCCCTCTCAATATTACATAGGCGTCTAAGAAAGAACTAAATAAAATTATCAAACGTAACTATCAATTATCAGGAACGTCTTTGGAGGGGGAGTTTGAGGGTCTACAGCCCAAGACGGTGAGTAAATTATGGAAGTTCTCAACAATGTTTTCAAATAATTGAAAATATTATTCCAGCTCAGGTTGGAGGCGGCGAAAATTTAAAAATTCTCCTGTCAATTATACATAGTTTTATTTACGGTAGTTTGATTTAGAAATTAATTGGAGGTGTATTAAAAACAGAGATCGGCAGTAGACTTGGGCATTCTAGTTCAGTTCACTTAAGTAGTTCAGTGTATCTCGTTCATCGTAATTCAGAAATATAGTTCAATCAATCTGGTGAAGAACAATCTAATGGAGAATTAGTAAATATCCATTAATTATGTGAGGATTTTTTTGTTCTCTTTGTTCTCTCACATAATCCTCCATGTAAAGTGATAAGGGCGTAGGAAACAAAGTCCCTTCAACAGAGTCTAGCCAACGATGTTGCCAAAATATTATCTCCTAAATTTCATTTTTCTGATTTATTGTTTCATTTATTCAAAACCAGAAATTTCGTTACATAAAACACAAGTAATGGATTTATTCACATTTTACAAACTGATCCTAGCATTTCAATTATTTCTGAATCATTTTAAATAAGATTTTGACAACTCAATTCCCAATAAACATGAAAATCTTCAAGATATCTTGAAGATATCTTTTGAAAGACATCTACAAGACATATCAAAAAGTCAACTTGAAGATATTTTTTGGAAGACATCTTGAAGACGTATCGAAGAGATATCTAAAAGACATCTTTTCGATATGTCTTGAAGATGTCTTTCAAAAGATATGTTTAAGATATTTTGCCAAATGTATCTCCAAGATCAGCAGTTTTTAGGTTATGTGTGCATATGGATAACACTCCAAATGTCTTTGTTCACAATCAAATTTGTACGATTTCGTAACCTTGCAGTGCTAGTACTAAAAGTAACCAATCTCCAAGTCACAATATTTTGCGAATTATCGAACCTCTTACACTGAATTTTATGTACGGCCTTCGTGTACGGTGATTTTAACAAATTCTCATTGGCATTTACTGAAAAGCTGTTTTTCAATAACAGTGTGAAAAAAATAATTCAAAGTTATCTATGATATTCATCAGACACTAACGATCACTGGATCATGTACTTCAATATATTTCACTAAATTCATCAAACTTCAAGTTCAAGTTTTAAGCACAATCAAACTTATCTTATATTTGTATATGTAATAAACACCTTATTCAAAAGATCACTTTTACTCTGGAAATAAACACCGCTGAAATTATATCTCACTATGTCATATTGACAATTATGAGCACCATCATCAAACTGTCTGTATGGCACAGGTCAATGAAGCGTGCGTACGTCGTGAAATGCCCGGGTTCGAATCCCGCAACCTCAAGGATTCCAAACTTAGGTAAGATACACGGGAGTGGTGGAAGAGGGATAAAAGAAAAGAGGAAAGGAAGAAGAGATAAAGAGGGGACAATTTTTTGTATAGACACATTCAAGATTTTTCTGATACATTTTTATGAATTCTTCAAGACATTTTTAAGACTTGATCGAATACGTCTAAAACATATCTTCAACAAGACCTTCTTGAGATATCTCAAACTTGTCTGAATCAGTCGCGAAGACTTCTAAAAGACATCTTCGAGACCTTTTTGCAAGACATCTTTGATTGGGTTTGTAGATTGAGATCTAGAAATGCCTTGAGATTTTTTTTGGAACCATTTTCTTTACTTTTTATGTATAATTTGGAATCCACAGTAGATGATTTCATAGAAAATTTTCTATGACACGTGCTAAAGGAAAAATAATACCGAATGAATCGTGGGAATTTCTGTTGAGTGGAAATCAGTGGTACAAATGTACGAAAATATTATCTAGTGTGAACTACCCAGCTAACCAAAGCTAACCAAATAATTGGTCAATTATGACCCAATAAGATTGGATGGGATTGATCAATATTTGTCCATTTTTGTGTCCGCATTGGCGACCAATAAAATTGATCAATTCCAGTGGACCATTGGATTTCCCAATTGCAGGGCAATCTTTGGTCAATGGCATGGACATAGGTGCTGCCATCAGCGGTGAAATAATGTGACCCATAATTTGACAATTATTTTGGTTTGAGAATGATCGAAAATTGACCAACAACTCGTTATTGATTGATATATACTATAAAACTTTTAATCACTTCAAAATACTAATATAATGACTTCGGTGTAAAAGAATTTTTTTTCAAATTTTTTGAACATTTGTTTTGAATTTTTTCATTTCAAAACTGTGATGACGGCACTGTGAAACTGAATCCGTCCATTTAACATAATATATAATTATCCGCCATTTGCGTATTGCTAATTCAAATAGAAATTATAACCCAAAACCACACTTTTTGATTAGAATGGAGTTCAATCGGTTCACTCAGTTATAATAGTAATAGGGATTTGCATCCATGTTCCGAAATTTCTACGTTGCCTCTACGCTGCCTCTACGTGGAATCTTCGTTCATCCACGTTCTATCCACGTCCACCATTTATCCACGTGGAGTCCACGGGGATGCGACGTGGGAATTGGTGGATCTGCTGTTAGGGAATTCTTCGCGAATTTTACCGCACCACGAATGATATAAAATTCGAATAAGTTGAATGAATCGATAAACCACAACAATTTTTTGTAATAAACAATACATAATCAATAATTCTATTCTATTAACATGACATGGCCAATACAAAATTCCATATTACCGATAGAAAATAAGTGATGTTTTACATTTCAAGATTTTTGATTATCGACGTATGTTGAATGATAAATTTTTGGTAAATTCTATGGACCACGAGATTGATCAATAATTGTCCTGTTCTATGTCCGCATTAACGACCAACAATTACCCCAATAAAAATATTTCTCTTCAAAATTCTTCAAAACTCTTCAGATTTTTCTACATAATTGTCAGATTTCGGACACTTTGAGAAATTTGCAGAATTTTCAACCATAAATATTACTCTACAAAGTTCTGCATTACTCTGCAAAATTGTACATAATTCTTCCAATCTTCGTAATATTTTATGAATTTCTCCACAAAATTCGTACAAAACTCGCCAAATCTCCATATTACGTTAAATACTTCTCTGCATATTTCTGCATTACTCTACAAATCTCTGTTTTATCTATTCACTTTTGCTTGAGAAAAAAGATTTTTGTTCAGAGTTTATCTCTACAAATCTCCTTCCAGCTCGACTTGAATGACATTACGGAAGTGACACCACATTGAAAGTCCATTTTTAGGAACTTTCCTCGGTGAGGATTGAACCCGGGTCCTGCGAGTGAGAAGCAAAGCCTCTATCACATCAGCGGATCTCCGAGATGACTACAGTAATCTTAGAGTACCACTTATGGGAATCATCGCAATGAAAAATTTTGAAAAATTCGTTTTCGTGAGGTACAGACCAATCAATTCAGAATCTTCTGAAAAGAAAAATGAATAGGTCGTGGAAGAGGGGATTTTTTTGACCTCAACTTGTAAATTTTTCCAAGTGCTGAGTCAAATCGATAGAAAATTTTGAAAGTTCGTCCCTGTAAGATATAGACCAATCGATTCAGAATCTTATGAAACTAAAAGTGAGTAGATCGTGGGAGAAAGGTTTTTTTCGACCTTAACTTGTGAATTTTTCCAAGTGCTGGGTCAAATCGATAGGAAATTTTAAAAAATTCGTTCCCGTCGGATATAGACTAATCGATTCAGAATCCTCCGAAAGGAAAAATGAGTGGGTCGTGGGAGAGAGGTTTTTTCGAGGCCTACTAGTGAATTTTACTTAAGTTGTTTCGAGTCGATTGAAAAATTTGAAAAAATTCACTTTATCTCCGCAAATGCGATTTGAGAAAAATGTATGAATTTGTAGAGAAAACTCAACTCTCCGCCACAAGCCGTAAAATTCTTGGAATAGACAAATGAAGAGAAAATTCAAATTTTTTTCTGCAAATGCAGTTTGCAGAGAAATGTATGAATTCGTGGAGAAAATTCCTTTCCTCGTCAAATGTTTCCACCATTTATCAAGTAGAAAAATGTTGAGAAAATTCAACATTTCTCAACAAAACAACTTTGACCAATAAGTTGGAAATGTACAGAGAAATCACTACTGATAATAGAGATTTTCAGAAATATGCAGAATTTCACAGAGTTTTGGAAGATGAATCTGTTGAAAAAATTCTTTCTTTCTCTAAGAATTGCGATAATGAAGTTTTGCAGAGAAATTGTTGAAGTTTTGAAGAGAAATATTTTTATTGGGGTGGACCTTCAAAAATGATCAATTTTAGATCAATCGTTATCCAATGAATGCACATGCGCATCAAGATCCTACATAATTCCCAAATAATTGATCAATTATTAGCAGATGTCATTGAAATCAATCAAATTGACCAATGATTGGAACCAATCCATGGTTGGCTGGGTATTGAAGTATATCTTCATGAATATCTGAACTACTTCATTCGGCTCAGTCAAGTGAGTCGTTCTTTTGAATGACTCGTTCATGAGTTACACAAGTCTAATCGGCAGTGATGATTTTTTCATTGATGATTTTGAGATTTATTGTTCATTTCCTCTAGAATTAGAATTTTCACGTTCCGCAGTTTCCATCCCAACCGACAAAAATGGGAGATATTGATTTCAATGCAAACTGTAGAAAAAGAAGATGCTGATTGCAGAGATAATGATACCCACCAAACACAGTTTGTCACCGTATCATCCGTGTAATGTAATTTCAAAATCACATGGAATGTAACCTGCTCGTTGCATGCAATGGACAGGTAACTTGTAATTTCACACTCAAGAAAAGTAGCCGCTACGTCACTATATCAAAACATTTCTTGTGTTGGTTACATGGCGGTTACATGCAATTGTGATGACCTTTCTATTTTGGAAAATATGCATCGTAGACACTTTTTGACCTTATATTCGAGGTCACCCGCATATATATATACATACATATATGTGTGTGTTCAACCTCAAAACTGGCGTGAAAAAAATATATCAGGTTTAATAGTATAACTTATAACAGATCGATGAAACCGCGATGTTGCTAAAATGAAACATGTCATATTGTGGTTACATTGTAGCAACTTTTGATGAGTGTGAAATTACAAGTTACCAGCCTATTGCATGTAACGAACAGGTGATATTGCGTGTGATCTTAAGTTACATTGTAGTTATGATACGGTAACAAATTGTGTTTGGTGGGTAACTAGTATGGATTGAGGAAAATTTGTGAAATTCTGACTAGTTTTATCCATCTGTAATTCATCGGGCCCACCTCACCAAGTATTCGCTAATAACTCTCCAGTTTATCCCAACTAGTTTTTCCTTGCTAGCCCCTCATGGGTAATCGGGAAAGACTCGTGATATTTCTACCAGGAATGTACTAGCGCATCATTTTATTCGAGAGGATTTAATTAGCGCACATAATCTTATGCAAGTGTTTGTTTACCGGTTCAGATGAATCATCGCGCAAATCATAACACACCTATTTTCGCGTGTATAATAAAAGAGCACATCTTGTAAGGCTCCATAGATTTACAATGTTTGATGAATAAAAATTGTACATATAAGAGTTGTTCTATTGAATAACTACCATCTTATTTTTATTTCTATAACCAAGAGATGAAAAACTATACCGGTGGCAATTATAAAAACAGTAGTATCGATCGAATCATTCACGCATAAATATATTATTTCAGATGACTCTATCGGAATATTAGCTCTTTTTTACTGAATATAAATTCGATCTTAAGATCGTTAAATGGAGTGTTTTCTTTGGATATACTTTGAGTAAAATCACGTTTTCGATGCATATAAATGGAAAAAAATCTTGAAAATTATATCTCCCGTAGGTAGCTAATAATGATTGTTCAAGGAAAAAAATTATACATTGTACCCCGTGACCGTACGATTTCATTGCAATAATCACGATGGACGATGAAATACTTATGAAAGAAAGAAAAAAAAACGCTAGACACTCGTAGGTTCTTTTTTTTTATTATTATTATTCAAGTATTTGCATGACAAATCGTTTGTGAGAAGAGGCAAAGCAATTTGACGCAAATCAAAAGGAAGTAAGCAAAACGCGTAGTTTGAAATTGAAATACTAAATCTGTATGCTTTTTACAATGCAATGTTGTTGTATAGAAATTGTTTGTGAATACGACAATGACTTTTTTATTAGCACATCGATTCTAAATAGTTGGTTGCAATTAGTGCGGTTGTATAGAATGTTTCTACAGGTTGGTTGAAAAGTTTCTGCGCTCGAAATGAAAGAATACTGTTTTTGTTACGAAATATATTTTTTTATGCAATATAATCTCCCAGAAGCTCAATACACTTGTTCCAATGATCTTCCAATAATTTTATCCCATCCTTATAATGGTTTTCCGGAAGCTCTGCAAAATAACCGTCTACGGCTGCTATGGCCTCTTCATTCGACGAAAAATGCTTTCCACGAAGGAATTGTTTGAGATTTCTGAAGAGATAGTAGTCGCTAGGAGCCAAATCTGGCGAATACGGTGGATGTTCAAGCAATTCGTACTTGAGTTCTTTGAATTTAGCCATCGTCAAAACACTTTTGTGAGTAGGTGCATTATCTTGATGAAAAATGATTTTTTTCTTCTTTAAACCAGGTCTTTTCTCACGAATTTTTTCATCCAGCTGATCCAAAAGGCTGCAGTAATATTCGGAGTTGATTGTTTTACCTTTCTGAAGATAATCAATGAACAAAATTCCTTTTGCATCCCAAAAAACTGATGCCATAAGCTTCTTTGCCGATCGTTGTGACTTCACCTGCTTTGGAGCTGAACAACCAGCTTCAGTCAACTGTAAACGTTCTTGTTTCAATTTAGGATCATGGTGGTAGATCCAAGTCTCATCCATAGTTATAAAACGACGCAAGAAGTCGGTTTTATTCTGCTCAAAACGCTCCAAATTACGCTGAGAAATTTGTTTTCGATCCAGTTTTTGTTGAATTGTTAACGTGTGCGGCACTAACTTTCCAAACAGTTTTTTCATACGTAATTCTTCATGTAAAATATGCAGTACTCGTTCGTCTGAGATGCCTATGGCATTAGCAATTTCACGCTTAGTCAAACTTGGATCTTCACTAACCATATTATGTACATGCTCAATGATTTCTGCTGTGGTTGCAGTTTTTGGTCGTCCTTCGCGTGGATCGTCTTCAAGGCTAGTACGACCACGTTTAAATTCACCAGCCCAAAATTCAACGGTGCGTTTTGAAGGTGAGGACTCCTTATACACTTCTAACAATTGTTCATAAATTTCCTTTGCTTTTAAACCCTTCAAAACAAAGAATCTAATGACTGCACGATATTCAATTTTTTCCATATTAAGAAAAATCAATGACACGTCAACTTCAAATGGCTTGTAAACAAAGAATGAATTGACAGAATGACTTGTAACTTTGCATGTGTTCTCAGGACAGATATACCAACTTGAGAAAAAAAAAGTTTTGAGCTAGCAGTGCTATCTCTTGGTGAGCGCAGGAACTTTTCAACCAACCTGTAGCTCAAAAAGAATGTATTTATTCGCATCTTTTCTGTTTGTAACGTGTATGTGATGTGAATAATTGGGTTAAGGCCTATGAAGCTTCAGAAAAATGCGCAAAATTTTGCAACGTACTTTTCCAACAACTGAGCATTGAATAAAGATTTTTGAGATGCAGGGATGGAACATATTGCCAAGATGAGACTTCGAATATTCGGTTGAATCTGGAAAAGATTCCTGAAAATTATGCAAAACATTATAAACATAATAACCTGGAAATGTCAATAATTTCCACAAATTATTTTCTTTCATGTTTAGATATTGCTTTAGAATTTCAATGAATATTCAAAGCCAAATCTTGGCAATATGCTCCATTACTGCCTATTAAAAAATTGTATTCATCGCTTAGTTGTTGGAAAAGTATGTAGGAAAGTTTAGCCCGTTTTTTTTAGAGCTCCATGACCGTTGAGAATGAAATTTTTTATCTGAGATTTCATTAAAATTATGGGAAATCGCATTTGTATACCTCAAAGAGAATTCTCTACGTACATCAGGTAAAATTATGTCAAAATAATCTCAAAAGTTCATTGAATCATTTGATTGTTACTATAATAACAGTCCCACGTTTACTAAAAATTGATCGACTCTTGTATTTTTTTTTTATATCCAATGTTTAAACAATGATTGCCCTATTCGTACTTTTTTTATCATCCGTTTGCATGAACTGAATTTCGATGATTGAGATCCAGAACCTCCATGAAGTATATGAATTATTATAAGATTGTGTGATCAATATTCATATCAGAACCCAATTGAATAATTTTTAACTATGCTGTACACTGTTGAAAGTATTTGTAATCATTTTAATACAAAAGTTTGGAAGCAATTAACACACATATTTTTGTATTGAATCTCCCACACTTTTATGGGAATTGAAACATAAATCTTGAAATGGTTCTCATACATTGGTTTGAATCTCATAAAATCTGTTTTGAATTCAATACACAAAAGTATGTGTTAATTGCTTCCGAATATTGTGTGTGAAATTAAGAAATTTCTTCTAACATTGTAGCTAATTCTTAATTATCTCAATAATAGTTAATCATTCTTTTCCGTATTGGATTACCCTGCATCAGACATTTGCCAAAGGATCGCCTAGAAGATAACCAATGAATATCTAAACCATATCTTCTAGATATTTATTATTCATACTATAACGAACAAAAAAATTGTCAATGTTATATTCATCGGGAATTCATATCATTTGCCATAAAATAGAATAGAAATTCCTGATTCAAAAACATTATGATTTTTTTCCATTGAATATCGGAGTCAGAAACGAATAGAAATATTTCTAGTTTCTATCATATTCTGTGTGATCTTTCAAATAGGATTCGTTGTTGCAAAATTTGGCTGGAATGGATTTTTAATTTTATCGCAATTCCATTTGATCGGCCACGTCGTAGGATTTTCTATACAATCTAAATCGAATGAAATTCATATGTAGGGAATTTCTCATACGCGTGGGTGGATATTGTTCACGGTAAAAATGCGATTCATAGCGCGAGCGGTACATCACATAACGAAGCAGTTCATTTGATTTTATCGCGTAGTAAAAAATTAAATAAGGCGCGAAACGAAGTGCGGGGGTGGAACTTTTGAGACCATAACTGTGTGACTCCTCTTGTTTACGTAACAAATTCTTCACATTGTCATTGAAGGTACTGATAAAGCGTATTCTAATTCATATACGCGAAGATGAAATTATTTGAAAATATGACTGTTAACTGATTTATCGATATTGTAACATTGACGTGGGATTCGTATCAACAGATCCGATAAATTCAAAATGAACATGTACACCCAGAAAGATGATTTACTCGAATATGAACCTACTAGATATTTCATTATATCCCGTAAATTTTTCCTCGATTTAAGTAAATTTTATTTGAAATGACTAAAAATTTATTTGGATGAAATAAACTTTTTATTTGATCCAACTGAAATTCTAGTAGGTTCATATTTAGATAGAAATTTAGTTGATTCGAACAAGATTTAGTCAATGAAAATAAATTCAAATATAAATGTTTCTCGGTGTAATTTACGTATCTACATTTTCAACGGCAGTATATTACCCATATATTTATTTCTAGAAATGGAATTTTGAGATTTTGTTTCTTTGTATTTTTTTTGTTACTGATAAGAAAATTTATAAAATATTACTGTATCTGATCGAGTTTTGTTGTTGTATTAGAATGATCTGGTCATTGGATAAATTAATAAATAAATATCCCAATGACCAGGAATTTGAATTCTAATTTACAAGTGGATTTGATTTTAAGAAATTTTTAATATTATGGAATTTGAGGTAATCATATGGAATAGAAATTATATATTATCCCAAGCGTGTATTGCCTATAATGACAATGAGTCCATCCTGTATAACCCAGTATTGGGGAATGCTGATGGGGCCTATGTTGGCTCAATCTTGGCCCTGTTGTGCTTTCAAATACAATTATGGTTAGTAGAAAATGGAAATAATGAATCTTAGTGCGGGCATATTTGAACTTAGCCCCAATTTGGACCAGCGTTAACCAAGATTGGGGTGGATTTATATCCCGAGCATGTGCGTACAATCCTCAGCGTGTGTGAATTTTGGTCCCACTTTGGTCCAGTCTTGGGCCCATAAAGGCACGATGGAGCTCAACACTAGGCCCAAGACTGGGCCAAAGTAGGGCTGAAATTCATGCTCGCTGGGGTAGAATTCAAAGCAATTTTCCAATTTAAAAAAAAAAAGGAAGGGGTAGTATTGATTGCCTAGTCTGGGTTCATGCTGCGCCCATGGTGTTACCAATCCTCGGGCAAAGCAATACCGCCAAGCTGGAAACGATGTCATCAACTCAGGGTTGTTATCATCACGTTGGGCAGCATGGGCACCCACCCTGGGCTTAGATTTTCCCCCCGTTAATACACACTTGGGATATGTTAACACATCGTTCAATAAGTCCCGAGACTAACCCAGATATGGTGTTAGTAGTACCAAACTGGCCACGTTTCCCTAGAGTGTGGACCTTCACATGAAACGTGCAAAAATTTCACGTCGATCGGACCACAAACAGCAGAGTTATCGAGGTTAGAGTAAATTCGCTTTGTAATTTGTTTGAAGAATGGGAAAAAGCGAGTTTCGCGTGTTGATAAAACATTGTTTTTTAATGGGTAAAAACACCGTAGAAGCCCAGCAATGGCTTGGAAAACGTTACCCGGACTCCTCTCCATCCAAACCAACGATTTGTCGTTGGTATGCTGCATTTAAACGTCGTCGTACGGATACAAACGATGCGGAACGTTCGGGTAGGCCATTGGAAGCCGTTACACCGGAAAATGTGAGTGAAGTGTTAAAAATCTTAATGAAAAATCGCAAAGTGAAGGTCCGTGAGATTGCAGAAATGACACAGATATCATCTGGAAGCGTATTTACGATCCTTCGTGAAAAATTGAGCATGAAAAAGGTTTTTTCCAAGTGGGTGCCGCCATTGCTTTCAGTGGAACAAAAACAGCAACGAGTCGACAATTCAGAGAGCTGTTTATCGCTATGTACTCGCAATAAAAAGGATTTCCTGCGTCGATACGTGACCATAGATGAAACATGGATACATCATTTCACTCCGGAGTCGAATCGGCAATCATCCGAGTGGCGCATGGCTGGCGAAAGCCGCCCAAAGCGTCCAAAAACGCAGCAGTCTCCTGGCAAAGTCATGGCGTCTGTTTTTTGGGATACGCATGGCGTGATTTTCATTGACTACCTGGAAAAAGGTAAATCGATCAACAGTGATTATTATATTGACTTGTTGGTACGTTTGAAGGAGGAGATCGCAGCAAAACGACCGCACATGAAGAAGAAAAAAATTCTTTTTCACCAAGACAATGCACCATGCCACAAGTCCATGAAAACAATGGCAAAATTCAACGAGTTGGGCTTTGATTTGCTTCCCCACCCCTCGTATTCGCCAGATTCAGCCCCCAGCGACTACTGGCTCTTTGCTGATCTCACAAACATGCTCCAGGGAAAAAAATTTGGCTCGAATGAGGAGTTTATTGCCGAAACTGAAGCCTATTTTGAAGCAAAGGATGAATCCTTCTATAAACATGGTATAGAAATGTCGGGAAAGGGTTGGAAAGATTGTATCACTCTAAAAGGAGATTATATGGATGAATAAAAATGATTTTTGAAAAAATAATGTTGTTTTCGTTGTTAGTCTCGGGACTTATTGAACAACGTGTTATATTGAATGCGGCGTCAGAATCAACACTGCACGCATTCTTTGGAAGTTCTCTCCGTAATTCGGTGTGAGGATCACTCCAAACGGTGTTGGAATGACACCTTGCAGTGTTAAAATATTTACATCGGCAATTTTTTCATTGTTGAACAAAATTTGTTGTTTTTTCTGTATATTATCTGACATACATTGGGTTTTCATTTTATTTTGTCATAGATAACAGATGATATCAGAATTTCATACATGATATCCAATTCGATGAAGATGATTAGATTGAATCACAATATATGAAGATTCTTAGATGATTATCGTAGTTAATAATAGCAATAAATTTAATACGAAAATGTTTTAAATTCATAAAATGCAATTTCCTTCTCTCCTGCTATGGTACGTACTATACAGTTTGAACTACCATTCGAATGCTTCCGTGCTAAAGATTCTTCATTGAAAATGAAGATGTTGTTTTCGGTGATTTGAATGATATTTCTGAATCGTGAATTTCCCACTTTCTATCATAATTGAACGATGCAATCGCCGCGTATATTTCTCACATTATTTCAACAGGCGTATCTTATTCTATGGGATTTGTCGTAGGTGGTATGATATTTTATTTCCAAAATTCCCATAAGAAAAATGAACCAAAGGGATATTTTTTGGAAAAAGAACCGTCCCTGTTCTCGAAGTTACATTCCTGAGCACATTTAACCGGAATGAATTGGATTTTAAACCAGGGTTACCTTCTATTACCAGGTGTGTAAGTATGAAACCGGAATTTGCCCATAAGTGGCGCTAGATGTCGATGCAGTTACCGACACATCACGTCAGCGGTGTCTTGTTGTTGTATTGATATCCGACAAAGATTTCCAACTCACAATAACACGAGTTTCATTCAGTAGCATTAGTTTATTAGAGGTAAACATGTCGAGTTTTGTGCCAACAAATTACGATTAGCGGACAGCACTACTTTTCTGTTTTCATCTGAAGAAAACCGCAGCCGAATCGCATCGAATGCTCGTGGAGGCGTTTGGTGAGCATGCTCTCGGTAAAACACAGTGTTTCGAGTGGTTCAAACGGTTCAAAAGTGGCGATTTTGATGTCAGGAACGAAGAACGTGGGAGACCACCGAAAAAGTTTGAAGACGCTGACCTGCACGCCTTGTTGGACGAAGACGACGCTCAAACACAACAACAACTGGCAGATCGGTTAAAGGTGACCCGAGAGCCATCTCCCTTCGGTTGAAAGCCATGGGAAAGATACAAAAGGTGGGAAAATGAGTTCCACATGAACTCAACGAAAGACAGCAGGAAAACCGCAAAACATCATGCGAAGTGCTGCTCGCCAGGTTCCGAAGAAAGTCATTTCTCCATCGAATTGTGACTGGCGAAGAAAAGTGGATATATTTTGAGAATCCTAAGCGCAAAAAGTCATGGGTTACTTCGGGTGAACCATCAACATCGACGGCAAGACCAAACCGCTACGGACGAAAGACAATGCTGTGTGTTTGGTCAGAAGGGCGTAATCTACTACGAGCTGCTGAAACCTGGGGAAACTGTCAATACTCAACGCTACCGACGACAAATGATCGATTTGGATCGAGTTTTGCGTGAAAAACGACCAGAATACCAACAAAGACGACACAAGGTGATTTTGCTGCATGACGATGCACCAGCACACAAAGCAAAACAGGTCCAGGAAACGATAGAGTCGTTCCGTTGGGAGATTCTTCAGCACGCGCCTTACTCACCGGACCTTGCCCCATCCGATTACTACTTGTTTGCATCGATGGGACACGCACTTGCCGAGCAGCGCTTTACTTCTTACGAAGATGTACGAAAATGGCTCGATGACTGGTTTGCCTCAAAAGAGCAACAGTTCTTTTGGCGCGGAATCCACAAATTGCCAGAAAGATGGAAAAAATGTATAGATAGCGACGGACAATACTTTGAATGAGTTACTTTGTAACATATCATTACAATAAACGTGTTTTTTCTGTACAAAAATTCCGGTTTCATACTTACACACCTGGTATTATTTCACACCATGCATTTCTGCATAATTCTTTGAAGAAAAATCAGACATAGTTGTTATAATTAACAATTTCTATCATCAATTTTTCCGACTATACAAAAAGTATATCTAACTCCTCCTGATCTCTTAGAAGGATCGAACCCATCTTGACCAGAACTCTGATTTTTCTACAGAAACGTTGGAGGTTTTAGTCAAAATGAAGTGGATGAGTCGTCTGAAAATCTTCATTTACCCGAACAGAGTGAAGCTTTACATTTGATAGAAATTCATGGATGACTTATATTATTATGGAGCGGTATTAAAATTTTTTATAAAACATTTGTCAATTTTTATATTGAATTGTATAAAATTTCGATTGAACCTTCGAAGGAATTTTTTTTTAAATATTGATACAGTCGAATATCGCCCATCGCTAAAATGTACGCAACGTTGGAAGACCCTTGAATCGAAGTGTTGAGATCAACAACTACAACTCAGATTGATTCAAAGAAATGAATAATTTCCCGTATTGAAAAAATTTTTTTGAGGCTTAGTTTTTAAGATATGAGGAATTTTGGATTTTTCGAAAAATAAAAATAACTCGGCAGCATTGTGTGCTGCAAACTTCAGCCTAACAGCATTGGCTCAGTTAGAGAACAGCGGTTTCAGGAAAAAAAAATTCAAGTCATAGGAATTCGAAATTTTTTCCACTTTCAGTCAAGCAGAATTCAGCAACTTTGAATTATTCCTAGCTCCGAAACAAAAAATGAAAGGATTGTTGAATTTCTTTTCCAGAGGTCCGCCGTATTCCAACTGAGCCAATGGTGTTGAGCTGAAGTTTGTAGCACACTCTCTAATTCTGAAAGAGTGAAAAATCAGCTGTTTCACTCCACTAAGTCTCAGCAGTGGGCCAGTTCGCTTCGAGTGGGATTTTCACTCGTTCCGAGTGAACCCTCACTCTGAAAAATTGACTCTAGAATTTGAGTGGCTGTGAGTTTCTAGTCTCAAACCTTAGAATATCACTCTAAAAAGAGTGAAAATTTCACTCGAAATTTCGACAGGCTCACTTTTGGCTGGCTGAAGAGTGGAATACCACTCTAACAATCTTAGAGAGCACAAAGCTGTTATTTGGATTCTTCAAAAAAATGTAAAAATGCTGATATCTCGAAAACTAAGCCTGAAAAGAGAATTCCAGTAGATTTTGGCTGTAAAATACACCTGTCGCATCCTGTATGAGACTGAGGAAAGAAGTAACAATGGAACCTTCGAGTATTTACTCAGTATAAAAAACAAAACACTTGTCATCATAGGGTTGAATTTGATACAAACTCATTTCATTTGCTATAACTCGGTAGTTCAAGATCAATTGACCAAACTCTCAGGGACACTCGATGAACCGGATAATTTTTTTCCCAATACTCTGTGCTGGTAAGACACGCCCGCAGTTTTTCTTGTAATACATGTGTTACAATAATGTATATATTAATAAATCATTCTCTGTTCCTATTGAGTCTCCTACATATCAGTTATGAGTAACGTTCGTGTATTATTCGATCGTTCACCTGACATTGACAGTTTGCAGATCTAAAGTAAGTCTAATACAACCGCGATAAAAAAATGAAAAGATAAAGCATATTAAGTGACGATTCGTTTTGAGTTACAGAGGGAGGTGATAAAAAAAATAGTAATATGATAGAAAAAAAGAGAAAACACAGTTTCGATTTGAAAAATACTTATTTGCTCTATACTGAATTTGTTCTCCATTGAAATATCTCAAACTGCGAGTTTGAGAGAATTCATTACTCTCCATAAAAGTTACTAAGCTGTAAAAAAAGCGGTGTCAAAACGATACCCTAATTCTCACAGAACCACACCAACAAAATCGGGGTCAAAATAACACCAAACGGTGTTGGAATCCCGTATGGAAATATTTCGCTGAAAAATGTCTGCAAAACTATGAAAAATCTCTGAAAAAAAATGGAAAAACTCTGAGAAACTCTGACAAACTCTGAGAATCTCTGAAATTTTGATGAGAAATCTAATATTTTTGGGACATTCTTTACAGACTTTTTTCAGACTTTTTTCAGAGTTTCTCAGAGTTTTTTCATACTTTTTCAGAGAAATAGTAACGAAATTGCACTCTGAAAAAACTCTGACAAAACTCTGATGGATTGCTAACATTTTTCTGACTTTTAGAAAAAAATTAAAAAATTTTCAAACACTTTTTCACACATGATATTTGAATACGGCATATGAATGTATTTATTGAATTTCAGGATTTTTCAATAATCAGAAAAATGTCAACAATTTATTAGAGTTTTGTCAGAGTTTTTTCAGAGTGCAATTTCGTTACTACTTCTCTGAAAAAGTATGAAAAAACTCTGAGAAACTCTGAAAAAAGTCTGAAAAAAGTCTGTAAAGAATGTCCCAAAAATATTAGATTTCTCATCAAAATTTCAGAGATTCTCAGAGTTTGTCAGAGTTTCTCAGAATTTTTTCATTTTTTTTTCAGAGATTTTTCATAGTTTTACAGACATGTTTCAGCGAAATATTTCCATACGGGATGACACTTTATGGTGTGAGAATAACACCATGTGGGGTTGAAACAACACTATTTGGGGTGAATTTTTACCAACACCACCAATTTTTTAGAGTGTATACAGGAAAAAGTATTCTTTCGTTATCAATAAATATTAATTTCGCCTTTCGAATCAAAGAATTATTTCAGTTGAATAAATTTTGTAGTCTATGTTAAATATGAAAAAAATACTTTTTTCAGCGCACATCCTAAATTTTCCTCCTCAATTATCTTAACCCTTCTTCTGTAAACCAGAGTATTTCAAGTCCCGGCCCAAACGATTTTGATCAATTCTTGCTTGCTTTCTTTTAAACAAAAATGTAAGCAAATATTCAATTTTGAACAATAATATAATTCATATTTCGAGTTGAAGGTTCATAAAGAGCAGCATGAACTTTTTCAGATTTTTTAATCGTTTTAAATTGCTTGAACAACGGCTGGACACAGATAACCCTGGTTTACAGACGGAGGATTAAATATAAATGAATAGGATGAAAAATAATTAGTGGTTAGCTGTATGTTCTTTGATATCCCAATCCCAGATAGCAATTTAGCCTTGCTGAAATGTTGTCAGGGAAGCTTGTGAGAAGATTGCCATAAGCCTCCTAGTTGACACACGACAAGGGTACAAGCTTACAAAACCCTTACAGCAGAGTTGTAGCAACCTTACACTGACAAGGTTGTCAATAACAAGTCAAAAACAATCTGATGACAAGTCTGACAAGCTTATGACAAGCTTACATGTTTTATCGATTTGATTTACTAATCGTAAAAAAAAACTGGATAGAAAGTTTCGGTAACTTTGCGGGTAACGGAAATAGCTCTATAAGTTGAACACATATATATTTCAATTTATGTATAGTATCTGATAGTTTCTGAACTTATAAATCGTATTATTTGTATCGAAAATGAATAATCATTGAAACTGATCTGGCGTAAAACAATGTATCGTACAACAATCGCATAAAAAACAAGATTGAAAATTGATTCCTTCATGTACACATTGACAACTATATGTTTATTACATTATATAATTGCGAATGCACATCAATGACATAACAGACGATAAGTTGATCACGATAAAATATACACTTTCCTGATCCTTTGCCGAAAATTTGAATCATAAAAGGGGATTTCTATTTGATTCTTTGCACAAATTCAAATCTTTGTTCCCGATACGATCATAAACTATATCGTGCATACCTTATTATAAGATTTTCTTTTTCTTTTGCCTTTGATCCGATCCATCGTTGCCACTCCTGCGGTTCAATTACACCTTCTGAATTGGTATGAAATCTATACAAGTATACGATAAGCATAAATCATTTCTTACTTTTATAAGTAAAATCACTTATCTGTCTTTATCACAAGAAAAAAGAGTCTATTTTTTCAAGATAATATTATCCATTGACACGTTATATTTCAACAACAACATCAATGATAAAATACATAATAGTTGTTCTTTATTCATACAATGTTTCACACATACCAGTTCATAAAAATTCGACAGGAGTGGAGGAAAAATCATTTGCACGTTGGAAACATGAAGAATTTAGATTCCAAAGTCATGAATGCACTCATTTTGTTTCTTGGTATTTATGATGCAACGGATAACGACAAAATCACAAAATGCGATCAACAATTTACAGTTTCTGTAAACAAAACATCAATTTTGCTTCGTTCTTTAAAACATGCGAAGCATTTGAAACGAAAAGTTCAAAAAGCCATGAATTTGCTTTGAAAATTATTAAACCTTTCCCTGGTCGAAAAATTCCATGTTGCTGAAGTTTGAATCGTTTATTGAAACGAATTAGTAAACAAATAACGAAATAATCAACTGTTAATGATAAAAAAATCTTGTAGCATACATTCTTTGATCGTTGTTTTCGATTGAAAAAAATTACAAATAATTCATTCGAGGAGATAAATAACGGTGATTCATCAATTTTAGTGAATTTGAATTTTAGAAGAACATAAAATTTCGTTGGATTTGGGTGAATTTCGTTCACTCGATTTTCATTGAAAATCAGCAAAATTCAATAAAAATCCTGAAACTTCAACAAACTTCAATGAAAAATTCACTGAATTTTGTGGACAATTATTGAATTCTATCGAAATTTTTCCACCTGGGTTTCCCACAAATGAAATTCAAATTCGGATAAAAGATTCCGTGCTCCCATACTTCATGTTTCAGGAAATTTTCAAATTGATTTTCGTGAAAAATTATATTAAAAGGAAAATAAATAAATAAAAGCATCCAAACGATATAAAACACATCACTGTCACAAATTATTCTGTTCCGTTTGATGGCGATCACTTTCCTCTGCGAGACGATGGTTTTGATAATTAATAAAATTTGATCATCCATGCAAGTCACTGTACACCTCCTTCGTTGAAGCCAGATGACTAGAAACTGATCTCCTTAGATTTTCTGTATCAGGCAACGACCACTTAGCGATATCTCTGTAGAAGTCTTATGAAGTATCTTAGACTATGTCGCGTTTTATCCACGATAAACAATAAACGTATCGCAGTATGCATAACATCACACGGCACCGCACGAAAGTGCACAATAAATGCCCACAAACCACAGCACACGATATTCAAAAATGCACAAGCAATGTTCGTACAAAACTGTAACAGGTATACCCCAACGTAAACAATCATGAACATATGAATACCGATCACTTGTAATATTATCACGGTGTAACGAGACGTGTAACGATACATTTTATTATTTGTCCTTTATCGGAAAGATCAAAAGATTCATTCCGTCCCAATGAAAATTTGTTTGACGATGTTGATCATTTGCGAAAATGAATCGCGAAATTTGATACGTAAAAGAGGTAGAAATTCGAAACTTCTCGTTTTTCTTTACGTGTTCATTTATATGCATGACTCTGTTGTTGTTATATGTTACATTACATAATGACGACAAATTATTTTGTTTTTTTTTTATGTGAACACTGCGAGATTGAGATCTAATAAAAATCAGCGCAACCGTGGATCGTAAGAGAGCAAAGAATTCACGTTATCTAATAATAAGAAGCTTCTCGTATTTGCTGTTTCAAATTGGGTATCGGTATCAAGGGATATCATGTTGAGAATGTAAATGATGGAGAATAAAGTACGAGGTTTTCATTGTATTTCTAAAAGTTTAGGATGTAAATTGTGTGCTTAGGTGAAAGACCAACACCGATTCATCTACCAACTTCAATAGGATTTGAACAAATTGAAATTTGAAATAACAAAAAAAGATAAGCAAGGTGGTATCTGTCTTTACCCCCACCACCACCACCACCAACCTCACTAGCTAGATACCACCTTGCTTATCTTTTGTCATTATTTTGAATTTTTATTTGTTCACGTCCCATTGGAATTATAGTGAATTATGTATATTTTTCAAAATGAGGAATATTCTTACAACTGCAGTCATCATGGTTATCAACATTTCGATCTCCTAGACTGTCCTTGGAATGAAAATTCACATAAATACTGTAGGTATACAGGTTATCCCAGGACTCGCGGACCGGATTTTACAGGTGTATTCTGCAGCCAAAATGCAATAATTTCTCGTTTGAAAAAATTTTTTTCACGCTTAGTTTTGGAGATATGAGCAATTTTAGATTTTTGTTAATATCTATTCGGAATACAAATTAGTTCGGTCCGGTTTGAAAAGATAACTCTCGCTCTCATGAATGTTTCATAGTCACAATAACCGATTTCAATTGTTTCAGAGAGGTTAGACACCTGTGAATAATATTCAGTTGATATCACTCCGAGTTCCTTCTAGAATCCCGATTTTTACTCAGTGAAGTATTTCAAATTTCGTTTTAACCAAGCAGCATTTGCGGGAGGTGCTAGTTTTCTGTTTTAATTGGAAAAAAAGTGCATCTGAAACCCATCGAATGCTTGTGGAAGTTTATGGTGACAATGCTCCAACTGATAAATCATGTAGGGAATGGTTTCGACGTTTTGAGAATGGCGATTTCAGTGTCGAAGACAAGCCTCGCTCGGGACAACCAGAAAAATTCGAAAACGAGGAATTGGAGGCTTTACTCGACGAAGATCCGAGTCAAACGCAACAGGAGGTTGCGGAATCATTAGGAGTTACGCAAAAAGCAGTTTCTGTACGATTACAATCCATGGGCATGATTCAAAAGCAAGGCAATTGGGTGCCTCATGACTTGAAGGCTAGAGACATTGAACGGTGATTTTTCACTTGCGAGTAGCTGATTCAAAGACAACGAAGAAAGGGGTTCTTACATCGGATTGTGACAGGAGATGAGAAATGGATATTCTACGATAACCCCAAGAAAAGAAAATACTATGCTATGCCCGGTCAATCGTTGCCATCGACTTCAACATCGACACCAAAGAGGAATATTCATGGTTCAAAGATCATGCTGTGTATCTGGTGGGACCAAAAGGGTGTTATATACTATTAGTTTCTAAAACCTGGAGATTCTATTACGGGTGATCGGTATAGGCTACAATTGATTCGTTTGAGTCGTGCGTTACGAGAAAAACGTCCGGAATACAAGGAAAGACATGACAAAGTTATTCTTTTACACGATAACGCTCGGCCTCGTGTCGCAAAAGTAGTGAAAAATTATCTGGAAACGTTGAAGTGAGATATTCTACCGCACCAGCCGTACCTGCCGGACATCGCTCCTTCCGATTGCTGGTTATTCCGACAGATGCAGCACGATTTGGCAGGCCACCGATTCACTTCGTCCGAAGAAATCGGAAATTGGCTCCTAACTTGGATCGCCTCGAAAGACTAGACATTTTTCCGTAACGGGATTCGAAAATTACCCGAAAGATGGAAAAAAGTGATAGTCAGCGATGGACAATATTTTGATTAATTTGATGATTCATGTTCTTCTGAAATAAACGCATCCTTAACTGTAAAAAAAACGAACCGAATTAATTTGTACTCCCAATATCATTGATAGTTCCGGAGCTATAGCGATTTAAAATTTTTTAGCTCTCAGCCGATCAGAATTCAGCAACTTCAAATCGCTATAGCTCCGGAACTATCAATGATAAAATAGTTTAATTTTTTTCCACAAATCCACCGTTTTCCAACTCAGCTAACTTGAATGGTGTCAAGCTCAAGTATGTAGCATACAGTGTTTTTGAATGATTTGGATTTGGAAAAAAATGTAAAAATGCTTATATCTCCAAAACTAAGCGTCGAAAAGATTTTTTTCAGACGGGAAATTATTGTATTTTGGGTGCAGAATATACCTGTGAAACCCGGCCCGCGAATTCTGGGACACCCTGTATATGCTAAGTCTGTAAGAATGTATGTGGATTTTCATTGATGAAATTTTAGTAGATTCAATCAGAGAATATCCTAAGGAAATTTATGTACTGACCGAAAGGATGCCCTGGTAAAAAAAATCTCTCTAAATCTCTCTGAAATCTCTCTGAATTTCTCTGAATCTCTCTATATTTTGGGACAAATTTCAGAGAGATTCAGAGTAATTCAGAGGAAGTTAGAGACTTTCCCGATAGTGATACGTTCTGAATTCTTCAACTTTCTCTGAATCTCTCCGCATATCACTGAATCCCTCAGAATTTTATATATTTCAATTTCAAAGCTCCCTCTGAATTCCTCTGAATCTCCGGGAATTTGATGTATTCAGATTTCAAAGCTTCCTCTGAATCTCTCTGATTTTCTCTGAATCTCTCTGAATTCCTCTAAATATCCCAGAATTTAATGTATTCAGATTTCAAAGCTTCCTCTGAATTTCTCTGAATCTCTCTGGATTACTCTGAATCTTTCTAAATTCCTCTGAATATTTCTAAAAAATTCCACGCACAATTTTTCTTAATTTATCTTCCTCTGGAAGTCTCCGAAACTTCCAGAAAGCCTCTGAAATGCAGGACCAAGAATTTTACTGAATTTGTTCCTCTCCGAATTTCCCAGAATTTCCCTGCATCTCTCTGAGTTCCTCTGAATTTTTCTGAAAAATTCAAAGCACAACTTCTCTCAATCCACTAATCTCTGAAATCCTCTGAACCACGCTGAATTTCTCTGAATTTCTCTGATTCTTTCTGAATCTCCCTGAAACGTGAAATTTTCAGAGAGATTCAGAGAGATTTTTTTACCAGGGTGGACACTTGATTTCTTGAAAATAAGAGAAAAAAGGGAAAACATTTGTATGACAAGTATTTCTTGAATTATTGGATACTTCCTTAATTTGAGTTTTGGCATGGAGCCTTATTCTTTCAGTATGAATGTCACTACTAAACTCACCCTGATAACACACGAAGAATTCTTTTTCAAAAACCATCACTACTCGCAATATCGTTTGGACGAATGTCTTGTACAACGCATTTAGATAAGTTTCAAACTTTCTTTTTTAGATTCCAGCCAGCAAAGCGCTCCTAAGTGCGTTTTTGCTACAAGCAGTGCTACAGTAGTAACACGGAGAAAAATAAAGTTTTAGAAATCACTACATTCCTACTAAATTGGCAGGATAAGAGAAAATATCACTGTTATTGATATAGAAGTAGTGTAGTAAAAATGTGTAATTTATCATGCAGAAGTTTGCACGCTCGTACTAAAGAATATTTGATCAATCATTCATTTTTACTACACTGTCTATCAATAACAGTGATATTTTCTTATATCCTGCCAATTTGGTAGAAATGGAGTAATTTTCAAAAATTTATTCTTCTCCGTGAACATAATAGCATTCCTAAAATTTTGACACTGCCTTGCTACCATAACATCCCATACAGCACCGAATACTCCAGTAATGTATCAGAAACGTCTCCGTTACAAAAGCGGACATAGAAACGTGTTTGGAAGGTATTTGAAAACTAATCTATTTGAAAAGAAATCTCATATTTTTGGGACATTCTTTACAGACTTTTTTCAGAGTTTCTCAGAGTTTTTTCATACTTTTTCAGAGAAATAGTAACGAAATTGCACTCTGAAAAAACTCTGACAAAACTCTAATAAATTGTTGACATTTTTCTGATTATTGAAAAATCCTGAAATTCAATAAATACATTCATATGCCGTATTCAAATATCATGCGTGAAAAAGTGTTTGAAAATTTTTTAATTTTTTTCTAAAAGTCAGAAAAATGTTAGCAATCCGTCAGAGTTTTGTCAGAATTTTTTCAGAGTGCAATTTCGTTACTATTTCTCTGAAAAAGTATGAAAAAACTCTGAGAAACTCTGAAAAAAGTCTGAAAAAAGTCTGTAAAGAATGTCCCAAAAATATTAGATTTCTCATCAAAATTTCAGAGATTCTCAGAGTTTGTCAGAGTTTCTCAGAGTTTTTCCATTTTTTTTCAGAGATTTTTCATAGTTTTGCAGACATTTTTCAGCGAAATATTTCCATACGGGCGGTGCTGTATGGGATATATATATAATTCAATTGATAATGTAGCACTCCCTCAGCGCTCCCAATATTATCAGGGAGTGGTACCGATTAGTGCTCCTAGGAAAATACTACTGAGTCGTTCGCATTTCAACACATGAATCAAGTCATATATGTACAAGGACCTTTTGAATGTGAAAGTGAATGGTAATATCGCTGCCAGAAGTGCTGCCTTGATTTTGTTGGCTTGGATAAGGTTCATAACAATTATATGGAAGTTTTAAGCAAGACCCGAAATTATTAACCTCCGAATCGAATGTTGTATTCAATAATTTCGAAACAAAAATTTAGAATTGGGAAAACCGGAAGTCTGGGCGATCGCTACGTTGAAGAACTTTATAAAACATTGTTCATGTTCATTGGTTATCGATTCGTACAGACAAATATGAAAACATGAAAGAAAAGCTGCTATGTCCATCAAACTACAATACTTATCAATATATCACGCGTCAATGGAGTTATCAGATACCAAGAGGAAGACATTTGTTCTTTTTGTTTTGTTTATTCCGCACTAAACGATATTCCATGATATATTTGAGTGCGTGCATCATTTTCTGTCATCAACTTCAAACTTCCGGATCAAGACTTTGTGTAAGTACGTTGAATTATTGTTGTGGAACATCCCAGTATTGCAAGTGTCGACATGAATCACGTGGAAAACCCTATGCCGAATGCCGGACAGAACCAGATAAATTCTGGAACAAAAATCATACAAAGATTCTTCGGTGATTGGGTCTCTAGGTGGTCTAGTTTACCCATTGGAAATTATAATATTTATAATACATGAATGCCCTAGTAAAAGTACCTTTTTGAATCTCTCTGAAAATTTCATATTTAAAAGAAATTTAGAGAAATTCATAAAAATTCAGTAAAATTCGGAGAGATTCAGAAGAATTCACAACGATCCAGAGAAATTCCAAAAGAAATGAAAAATTTTTTGTCCAAAATTTCAGAAAGTTTTGGAGAGATTCATACAAATTCAGAAACTGGTGAATTGTGAGACACTGTACGTTGATATTTTCAGAAGAATGCACAAACATCCACAGATATTCAGGGAAATTCAAAGGGGTGTGAATTGCGGAACATTTCTAGTCCAAGATTTCAGAGGCATTCAGGGAGTTTCAGAAAGATTTGGAGAATCATGAGAAATTCAGGGACCGGGAATGCAAAACCTTGTGCATTCAAGTTTTCAGAGGTGTTGACAGAAATTCGGATAAACTCAGGGGAAGCTTTGAAATCTAAATAAATGAAGTTCTGAGGGAATCAGAGAGATTCGGAGAAAATTAGAGAAATTTGAAATGCATTACTATCCGACAAGCCTCTGAATTCCTCAGAACCACTTTGAACTACTCTGCAGAGTAGAAATGCATGAATTTCTCTGGAAAATGTTCCAAAACATGGGAAGATGGTGGAAGGACGTTTGTAAAAAATTCCCAGGACTCTGATTTTGGACAAATGAAACGCTTTGGAAACCAGAGTGGGTGAAAAGTTCCGATATTTGTCCATCGATACACAGGGTTCAGACAAGTTTTGTTCAATCAATTTCCCTGAGCTTTCCCTGTGATTTCCCTGGGTAAAATTCTAATTTCCAGAAATCGTCGGATCATGAATGTGTCCCTAAACATTTTTTCCTCAGTGTATAATTTCTAAGATTCCACGATTAAAAATTAAGAAAATATGTTGTAGAGAATGAAAAATAGAATAAATGAACAAATTTTTATTTTGATAAGATTTTAGTGATTTCCCTGAGATTTCCAGGTTTTTGGGAGTTTTTGATAATTTCCCTGAGAATTCCCGGTGTTTTGAGTTCAATTTTTATTTCCCTGAGTTTTCCTGAATTTCCCCGAATTCCAGTTCTGCCTGAACCCTGTACAAAAGTGCCCTATTGAAAAAATCCAGGTAGGAATCCATACAGGAATCCAGATGGATTTCCATGTTTTCCTGTAGGAAGTTCGGATGGTTTCCTACGTAAATTCCCACCTGGTTTCTCACATGGGAAATTTTTATCATGGATTCCCAGGAGTTCCAACTGGATTTTCAAGCTTCCTATGGGGATTTCGGATGGGTACCTGGATTTCCACCTGGATTTTTGCAATAGGGTGCAGAAAGTGTGGAATTTAAAACATTTTCTTATGTCCTGTATCCAATAGTGAGCCCAACAAATCTAGGGATACATGATTGTACGCAAAATATCAGGCAAATTCGGATGAGAACCAGCAAAAACACATGAAAACCTAATCGAATTGTCGATTGATGTATTGAGACAAAGTTGCAATCAATAGGACTGAGCACATGGTTGGATCCCGAGTGGAAACATTTTTTATGTATAATTTATACATAATTGAAGGCCCAGATGCTAAAACTCGCTGAGCGCTCGACTAGTTCCGAATCTGATCCGGAGCCCAATAGAACGAGAGAAAAAGTTAGTCAAAATGAAAAATAAAAACCATGGCCTGTTAAAAGTCATCAAAGCACACATTTTCCTTGAGAGAAATTTTTTCCTACCATCAATTGTTTATGAGATAATGATTGAAAAAGTGAAAATTTTCATTCCCTCGAGATTAATGGAATTGAAATTCTGTTTTGAGATCACTCAACGAGAATTGATTGGAAAGCCTTGAAATTTGGAACATTCAAAGAAATTTATAGTCATGGCAACTATGTATAAGCGACAACTATTCAATTATAGTTTTTCCAACTCTTCTTATAGTTACTGCAACTATATAAATAATTTTCATTACCATAACTGTTTACATAGTTTTGGATACTGGATGTCAATGATTGTTCTCAAATAGTTGATGTGACTATTTAAATTTCTCTCAGTGTAATACAGCTTCATCAATGATCCCCGATAACAACTAGTCAGTTGAATTTGTCAAAATATCTCATGGTCCGATGAATATTCAATAATAAACAAATGCTGTTGAGAACACGCGTTTTCAAGTTTCAAAAACTCAAAGCAACAAAGTTTTTCATGAATATTCGAACAAGTTTTCCTGAAGTTTTCAGAACGGTCAGGTCAAAAATGTGGGAGATATTGAACATTGTTTACAATGGTGTATCCTGGTTGAATAGCATTGACGCGACGGTACACTCTCACCGAATCTGAAAACATAATTTGGATAAATATTTCACATAATTGATAAAATCATTTAGGCTATTGATGGATTTCAATTGTGTTTTATTGAATTCCCTTCTTTTAACACTGGTTTTTGTCTCACTTTTTCGTACCTCTTCGAAAAGAGATCAGAATCGGCAACTGATAACGTATCGTGTACACGATAAAGGGGATATTTCTTTTTACAAACTACCGTAATACATATTTCTTTTGTTCTTTATTCATTACAATAACTTCTAAAACGATTAACCGTAATGATATGATCTTACTATATAACAATGAAATCAATATCTCAACCAACAAATGAGGTTCACATTGGATCACCAACTCGTTATTTTCCAGACTCTTTTCAACTTTCCAAAAATTTGTGTATATCCGAAAGGAAATAAAAATGCTTAGAATATAGTGATTGAAACTGTCTTCTTACAAGGTATGGAATGAATATTTTCTCCTGTGTCTTTTGTAAATTTTTGCTCTTATTATCGATTGCCTATTCTATGTTGTAGGAAAAACCAACTTCAATAAGAGTGGTATAGGTATATGAATCATTCATGTTCGTTGATTGCACGTATATATATATTTAGCATACATATAGAATGTAAAAATATTCCTGTGAATACGGTTTTCCTTCATATATATGGCGAATTTTAGCATATATATATATGAATTATATAGAATCATGTATGAGTCATATAGAAACCTCTTTTACCAAAGCGACTGTTCTTAAAACTAAATATATAATATACATATATAATGATTTAAAAAAAAACGGTAAACTAAAAGCTGCCATTTTAAATATAAAGTATTCAATATTTCAAAACGTGTCTTATTCATTGTTCATGTTATTGGATGTTTAATTATGTTTTATTCCTCCTTTCAACAATTATTCTCCTTGTTGATCATTCAAATAAGAGCAATAATAATAGTAATAATAATAACTGATTGTAGAGATTCGTTTAAAACATTCGCCTGCACCATTTCATAAGTTATTACCAAACAATTTGATAGATCAATTTGTTAGAACTCAACAAAATATTTACAAAAATTGGAAAAAATTAATTGATATAAATAATACAGTCCAAATAGAGTTTCACACTAAAAATAACGCGTGGAAATATTTGATGATTATCACGTGTGTATACAATGTAAGCACATTCATGGAACATTCGAATGAAAGCATTACAATGTTTTTTATAAATTGATTGCTCAGTTTTACATATCCTCGGATGACCAATTGCATCGAAATTCAATGTGATTTTATATGAAATTCATATCAAGTTTTCATACAAAATCACATCAAATCAGATTATAGCCCCAGACTTAATTGCTAGAAGGATAGTAATAAACTACGTGTACGAGGTTGCAGTTTTTGCCCAGATATCACAACGCGTTACTGCAAAGAAATATTTTTGCTTCATTCTAAGTCTCTTCCAAAGAGCAAAATCTGTCTCTAGGGTGTTTTATAAAATATTTGATAAACGTTTTAGTGGCGCGTTGTGCTGTCTGGGCTGTTTGAATAAGAACAAACTGATGTAGGGTATCGTGAAGCCTCGTAACAGCTCAGAAAATCCTCAAAACGATTATAAACAGGAAATTGTATTAAGAATTCAACAACAGCCACGACTCATTGAAACTAGAATTTTTCTCAGTTATTTATGAATTATCCTTTGAATGTTGGATGGAGATAAGCGATCTTGGTAGAATAGATTCTTTTCTATCAAAACTTTGTTCAATTTTTATGAAATTCTTGTATATTTTTTCATTAAAATGCGATAAAAAAGAATCGATTCTTCAAAAATTATGGCTGGGGCTATGACAAAAAAAATCCATGAATAATACAGACAAAGTTTCAACATAAAATTGTGCTAAAATCATTTCCATAGAAAATTGCCATGTTTTGAGAAAAATTAGGAATGCAATGTTTAAATTCGAATGTTTCGAGAACTTCTTACAAATAATTACACACAGTACGCTTGAGAAAATTGTGGATTTTATCCGCATACGCTGAGATTTAATGAATTCGTGTTCAACGAAATGAATCTGTTGTAGGTGTGTTGAATAATTCACCATATTCATAAGACCATTATGTTCTGGTTGTGACTCGATAAGAGTAGAGATATAAAGTTTCAGATCTTTAATTGATCTGTTCGAAGACAATAAATGTTATTAATTTCCATAATATCCAGAAGACCATGTTATCCATACACACAGAATTGTGATAAAAATGGAAATAACAACACAATAGCGGAAAATGATATTGTGAATTTTTATAAAATATTGAGAAACATCATCATCAAAGATATTAGACGTAAAATATAATCCATAACGCTGTTCCTATTCTCTTTATTGAGAATAATAAACGAGGGAAGTGTACGAAATGCTATGGGAACCATGGCCTTTATTTTTAAAATTCGAATTTTATAGAAAGAAAAATTTAGTTCATCTGCTACTCTTATCTTGAAATTCCCTGTTCAACGAATCGAGGGAACTCGTGTACATTTGATCTCACGAAAATATTCTTGCCGTCTTTTTTTTCGAAACCTTGCATATTATGTATCAAAAATACTAATCGAAATAATTTCAACCCAACATCAAATTCATTCCCTTTCCCTCCCTCATTCTATATAAATTTCACAAATGATGAGATCCAACGTACACGAGACACTCTTCAAATCACATATCACATTACAAAATAAAAGGAATATATCTACACAATATATGCTTTCATTAATATATATCTATGTACTCGTGTATGTATATTGCATGTATCTATGTACGTATTATGCATGTGTGTGGTATGTATGTTTGTTTATATGCATATTTATATGTGTGTGTATATATATATATATATAGTATATATTCATATAGTTCTGGAGAAATCGATAGTTCGAAGCATTTAATTCAACACTGCAACATCTACAGGTCCCTTTCTATTGTTCATTGTTGTTTTGTATTGTTACAAAATTTATACTCCAACAATCAAATTTCTTTGAAATTATTTGTCAATGAAATTTTATAAACTCTCTCATTGCTTTAGAATTATTATTGTTGACAGTTGATCAATTAAATGCTAGAAACTCGATATTTACGATGCCTTTATAATATTATAATATTATAATTATTGATCGAAGATGAAGAGCCTCGAGCACAGTTTCTTAAACATTATAGGAAAAAAATAATTACTCGAGATTATTCAATCCCCCTTCATTCTCTTTCAATGTCGATCTCTCAATACTTTGCCACTTTCAATAAAGTTTGAAAAACATCAACGAATCTGCATTTGCCATCATTCTCTACTTATTCATATTTTCAGATTTTTATTTCGGTTACGCAACACACTCGCACACTATTATACGTATGTCATATATTCTCATCCATCGAGACGGTTTCTTATCAGCATTTAGGCTTTCAAATTGAGTGAGTAGTAATCAGTGGACGAAAAGAGATTTTTCTTTTGTTTTTCATCTTTCGCTAACAAATAACAAACTAAACGTACAATTAAAACTATATTGCCATTACAAAGCCTTATTCTTCCGTTTAAGGCTTCTGCCGCCGATTTTCAATTTCAAATACGTCCGAAATTTCCTTTTCGCGTGCTTCGCTACACAGTTTGAAAAGAAAGCTGAATATATACATATCGTACGTGCATAAATTTATCATATCGATGTAACAAAAAATAAGATAGAAAATATAATATTTTTTTTTGCCTTCGTGTATTTGAAATGTAAATCAGCTATCGCCGGGTTTCAAGAATTCAAAAATTGTTTTCATATCATAACAGTACCTGTATTTGTTGATCGAAATAAGTACTGACAATTCTTAAATCTATTTCAAATTCTCAACGACACCGACGTGGATTGAGTATTATTATCACTTTTCCGTATTATATTCATCATTTTCTTTCTCTCTTTCTTTTCTCTGCTTTTTTCTTGTTCTCATACTCCTTTACCCTGGAGTATTTCCTAAATAATACTTGGAGTTCTCTTAACATTAATAATTCTAGTTTTGTTGTTGTTGTTGTTGTTGTTGTTGTTGTTATTTTCTTTATCTCTTCTTGTTGTCGATACTCTGGGGTCAACGCAAAAATTAAAAATCTACTTATTTAGGCTAACGAGAAGGAACGTCGTCGGTTATATTCGATACATTGTTTTTTTCTTTCAAGAGCTGGAGTTCGCAATTTGAGGAATTCCGTTCAACTCCTAGGCCGAGAGAGGTTATACCCTCGTACAGCGCAACCACCGATGATAATCCTCCATCTAAGACTTTGATGGATATATACATATTACTTTCATTCCATCGAAGTCCTGGATGAAGGATCGGGATTGCGATGTGCGGATAAATACATCAGCACTGGGTGAGAGTTTGGATGGATGATTCAAACAAAAACAATTGGGATTTATGTGATTTTATCACTGATACACATCCATTAAATTGGTCTCCACAATTCATCGAACAAAATCATTTCTCAAGTAGCCGGGGAAATGGTGTCAATATTTCAAGTAGAATATTCAATTGCGAGTAATCGAATCAACTCTGCGAGAGGAGATTGTTTATGAAAAGTAGGAAAATTATAAATTGCTGCTACTTGAGTTACTTCTTTTCAATGACAAGTGGTATAAATAAAAAGAAAATAAAAAAAAAGATTTGATTTGATTTATTTTTTCATACGGATGTTGTACATCCGGATGTTGAATGATAAGACTAGAGGACGATAGTTTGAAAAACAATACTGATATTCGTAACATTACTTTTTTCGTGATTTAAGTTCATATGGCCGATGATGGTTTTTTACTTTCATCATTCATCTTTGAAATTCTTCGATTAATCTATTTATTAAAACACTTTCTCCCTTGGGACACCTTGTCATGAAAATATACATTGAATGGCACTGGTTACGATGATATTGTTGTTGTTAGTTGTGCTTGAAATTATTGCTTATTTTTAAGAGCGGATGTTTTTTTTTATTCATACCACTTAGTCTCTTATTCTAGAAATTCAAGTGGTCTTTCCTTCTTTCATTTCTTACGTTTTTCTTCGAGGACGACGAATGGGAAGTAATTCGAAAAGGAGAAAAATAATCATATACTGAGATCTTAGAATAATTTAATTTGAAAATTTACTCGCAAAGATGAAAGAATTGCAAACGAGCGTGAGAATGTTAAAGAGCTCAGCATAATGGAAGGATGGTCTCGCGAAAACGTAGATAAGCGGGTGTCTTCTTTTTTTTTTTACAATGTGACGAACAGCGCATTTGATTTTTTTCTGCATTTTTTTGCTTTGTTTTTCTTCTGGATGCGATTGAAAAAAAAAAAAATTCTCAAGTCAAAATAACGACTACAGGATCTTTATGGATGTTAACGATGTTGTATTTTTCTTTCATTCTCTCAACGACGAACAGTGAATTTTTCATCTCGTCATTGACCTGGATCGTCCCATTTCCTTTCTTCCGCTATTCGATCGAAGCAATCGGAGAGAAAAGTGTACTGAAAATAGAAAAGAAAATAAATAATTTTTCTTCTTTCGTTGTTATGGCTCTTTCGAGATTGATGAAGAATGATTCAATATTTTTCCTATGATGCATGATATGTATTTTTTCCCCCTATTTTTCCAAAATAATTCTTATACGTTAGGATTTGTTTACTGTACATTTATCTATAATTTCCTGTACCCCGTTGTTGTACAAGTTTTCTGTAAACTGAAGAATAATCAAGAGCAATGCAATTCGTTTGCTATTAAAATACTTACGTAGGGCGTGAAAACCTTCAACCAACGGGCTGGCCGATTATCCTGGCGTGTATACTGAAAGCAAAACGCCATTCCTTCCTCGTCAACTTCCCATCTGGATATGGTATTCCATTGGAATTCCACAACTTGAGATTCTAACGTTCCATCTTCTTTAGCAGCATGTAATTTGAAAGCTGCTATTCCAACGGCTGCAACCACATGACCGTCTTTTCTCGAATCACACGTGCAGTGTGGAAAAACAATATCACCGTATCCGCTAAGTTCTTTCGCCAGGTTAAGGTACTGCGTTACGTACAGACGAAATTAGTATCGAAAATTCTGAATTTTATTGCCGGAGGTTTGTGTTTGTAACGCTTACCTCGTGTTTTCTCGACGCGTCTTGCAGAGCTTTCAACTGATATAATCGTTCTCCCGCTGTAATATGACCTCTATTTACTTCGTCTACCGTTTGCCAGAAGATCCACGTCAAAGCTTGCTCACTGAGCGGTCTGTTTATACTAAAAAGCCACCTTCTCACCGCTAAGCAGGTTGCACTCGCCGTCGAGTAATTCTGAATATACAAAGTGTGGGGGTGCTCGTGGGGTTGAAGTTTCCTTTCTGCCAAAGAGAAACATTTATTCTTATACATTCTCTATTTCTATTCCGAATGAATTTTGAGCTTCAAAGTTATAATCACGCATACCGAAATTGTATTCGACAATTTCGAAAAGATAAAAGTATTTAGCCGTTTCCGCGTCCAGATTGACCTTAGTGCAAACCGCTTCGTAAACATCTTTAACGGAGGCTGCCTTGGGCACCGTGACTGTAACAACTTCTCGATCGGGTAAAAGAACTTTAAGATCGACGGCTGGACCTTGATCTCCGTCTTCCTCGAGTCGGTCGGTTAAGAATTCTTGCATAGCATCGCTTTCCGCTATAACACGTACCGCGCAAACTTTTTCTAAATACTGTTCAAGACCCCGTCTTCTGGCATCTAATTGTTGTTCGCTCAATCTGCAAAATTAAATTTCAATCAAATTCTTTCTATATACTGAAGTTACGACTATTTTAAATAGCTCCTGCAACTGTTGTTTCAACGTGAAATCGACTGGTTGGTCGTAAAAGAAGATAATAAATCATTGCAGTTTTCTTACTGAAAAGGCCATTTTCCAGGAAGCTTGGGAAAGTTGAAACCGATGAATTCCTTCTTTAACGCCATGTGAAGTGCGGCAAACTCTCGATAACGACGGGAGCACAGGTGGCGTCCCGCCATGTGAACATTAAAAACTACATAACGCTCATGTTTTCTCTCCCGAACGTGATAATCCGGCACACTGATTGGTAAAGACCTCTTCTCGCTGTAATCCACCGACGCATAGCTGGGATAAATTGAAACGTAAAATTTAATAAATATAAACATGAATATATTTACGAATCATCTGCTCCGTGGAGCGAAAATCACATTTTGCATAATTTCCTCGATTCATAACTTGTTTACAATCAATGAAAATTTATCGTTTGAATTCTCGGGGGAAAAAAAAAGAACACGATGAGATACGAGGGTGAAATGAATCAGTGTGCATTTTGTGGAGATAGTTTAGTTACGAGTATCATTGATTTTTCCCTTTTGCTCCGGTGAAATTGGAAACCCCTTTCCCGGTCGTATCGAAAGGATTGAATTGAAATTAATAACTTCGTATTCAAGAGTTCTTCAATCATCTCTTTCCGTCCCAATTTTCCTCTATTTGTGTTCCAATTGAAGAAGTCTAAGACACACCTTCTTCCAATCATAACAAAAATAAATATCTCAGGTTCACCATTTTTATTAAGATTTGAAATTAGTTGCCATAAATTTGCGAATAAAACTTGTCGTAGCAGCATACACGCAGAAAACAGATGTGTTGAAAAGTCCCATAATTTATTGAGAATCAGCGCCAGTCTGTGACAGATAGAGCTTTCACTTGAATTTACTTTTAAAAACTCCCATAATTAGATGTATTTCTACAAGAAATTATGGTACTTTTGAAGCTATATTCAGGTAAATAATTTCATTCATCACAGACTGGCGCTGATTCTCAATGAATTATGGCACTTTTAAAAATATATTTTTCTGCAAGTATAAAATTTTATTTACAGTCAACAAATTTCTGGCAAATTTAAATCTTTTTTTTTTCTCGATGTAGTCTCACTTTAAATGAAAACATTGATCTGACGGATGGTACAATGAACTCCATCTTTGCAATCAAATCGTCGAAAGACAAACGTGTTTTCCATCACGTATCATATACACTTGGTCTGAATTTTTTATGATCTATTCAAACTTAACGACTCGATTCAAGTATAATTAAGTTTGCGATATTTTCTATATTGAAGAACACAAATGGTAATGAATATCCAGATATTCGGGGGATCATTTGTCGACGTTTTCGTCAATAATGAACGACATCGATAACCTTGTTCCCATAACGGCTCATTCCCTCAAATTTGTAAATCATTACATACGAATAGTTAATAAAGCCAATAAAGACTTGTTCGTTTTAGCGCTTTGCGCATGACTTTGGTGACCCGGACACGTTAATTACATTGTATAATTCTTCAGTGTGGCCTCATTTATGACTCCATCTACCCGATACTTCATATGCGACAGGAGAGGTGCATAATTTTTTAAAAACTATCCCGTTTTAAATAGAAATGCAAAAGGTAAGGAAAAATTCTACTATTGAATCGATGAATGAACCAAACTCCATTATATAATTCTTCCTTCCCTGTAGAATTCCCTCATTTTCTTTACATCTTTACATCTAATGAGGAAGATACTGATTACGAAGGCGAAACAAATTACACGACGAAATAACGTTGCATCGTTAGATCAGACACTTTCACCGAGTCGAAAGATTTGAGTTCTGCTGAGAGTTCAAGCAGATTGATTGGAAAGCGCTTTCTTATTCCATAAAATTGACATTTTAATTTTAACGTTTGTTTGAAATACATCGTGCGGGAAGTTTTACATGATTTGAATGCAAGAAGTGTTATCTCGCCGACCCCTATTGTACTGTTTTCTTTTTTCAACATTTGTTCGGGAAAAAAGTGATTGATACTTATAATCTTGTTTTTCAAGATTCTCCACTTGAAACAAATTTCCAGACATAAGAATAGAGGGATCTTTTCGGACATTATAGACGTACATACATAGAGTACAGAATTAAAATTCTCTCGAGTATATTTTCTCGACACGCTCGTCAATTCCCAACGACTCTTGATGATAATGACAGTTGTAACGAGTTTTTTTACCTCAAATCCTCGCAGGGTTCCAATCTTTCTGCTTCCTGTGGTGTCACAGAGATTACAGTTAAAGTCAGAACATCTCCGCCTGACTTTATCAAGTCGACGACCTGCTTGTGAGTGGCACCTTCGACGTTGACATTGTTACTGTAACATGAAATCGATGCATTCTAAATTAGTTTGATGCTTTCCAGGGTTTTTTTCGCAAAGATAGTCCAGAAGAAATTATTCTAGCCGTGTCTTTGGCGCGAGAGAATGTTCTGTTTGAGCCTTGTTTGCGCCAGAGTTTAGGAGCTACAATATTTTCTACCAGGGTTTCATCGAAGAAGACATCCGGGTGAATGTGAAATTAGATGCGCAAACTTGTCCTCGTTCTCGAATATCGTATAATAGTATTCCAATGTTGATAATGAAGTGAAAAATTTGAGACATAGACTGCATAGATTTAATCAATTCCACAATAAACCTCAAAATAGTGTTGATTTATCACTATTTTTTCTTTTCTGAATGAACAGAATACCTTCTCGTGTAAGTTAATCACGAGAATGCGTATATAAATAATCATATTGGGATAACATTTTATTTTCTGCAACTAATTTGAAATTGACTCTGTTACCGATAAGAACTATCTAGATAACAAATCAACACTATTATCAATATTATCAATATTTAAATACTAGTTGCTGCAATAGAATATTTGAGATCAGAGGAAAGTTTTTCTGCATCTAATTCAAAATTGACCGATACAGCAATGTTTGCATTCAATAAAATTTGTACCAAAATAATCGAGTATCTTTTGAAATTGAATCTATTCGCTATTGTTTCAGATTGAAATCGCGTTAGGCCGAAAGAATGTTATACATCTTATGAATCAATGAAATTCAATGAGAAGTAATTTGCCTTCTTTTTATATTCATTACAAAACTGCGAGAATTTTTTCTCGTCTTACCGATGATTTAAGAATCTTGATTGTAATTCGGAATCTACCAAATTCAATCTTCGACTTCTGCGATGGTCGATCCATTCGGAACGTACGGCGGTCATGTAAGATGTCAACATGACTTTATAGCACACTTCAACGTAAATGATGAAATTTATCTAGTTTGCTGTGATCACTTTGTTAAATGATTGTTTTCATATAAACGATTCTTATCACTTCCACTTGAATTGAAAATTCACTTGTTTTGCTATACAAAAAGTCAGGAAATAACACTAGATGTAGAATTTTCGAGTGTTTAATACATTAGGACAGTAATAATCTATTTAGAAAACGTAAGTTTTCGGATGTCTATGTGTATTATACGATTCATTTGTCCGATACTGCAATGCCTAAACGTGTCACAATATCCAATCGATGCTCGTTAAACATTACCCATCGCGTACGGTATTTTCACATATACTTGTGCTAAATACGTTGTTATCAGAGACACGATAAAGTCGTACGAACGAACGAGGGAGATGAACTTTAGAATTCACTCGAGATCGTTTGCTTAAGAGGATAATGAAGCGTACCGTCAAATTCTTAGACTTTTATTATTGACGAAAACCCTGAATTTTATGGTATTGTTCTTCAAACATTTCCGTTGATTTGTAAAGTATTTGTACCTCTGTATACAGAAACAAAACTGTTGATTCTTTATCTACCGCCAAGGAAGAAGACATATTTACTGACTAATCGGGTACAAAAATTGCACTCAGTTTGGAAATATCGATGTTTTATATCTAGTTTTTATGGAATTTCATAAATCATCGATAGATACTAGATATTTTTTGTATTTCTCAAACCAAACAAGATCGATGAATAATTTTTTGTTGTTGTAGTAGCAAAGAAAGAGCAAACTGTTTTCTAGAATTTTTCCATTCATCCTGTTTTTGGAGGGGTTTGAGAACAGATTTGGAGTGGTTTTGGTGTACTAAATACGGAAACAATGTAAGATTCCTTGAACTGGCTCAGAACAAGACTGACAATTGCACCATGATCGGCGTCAAGCTTGGTATGCCAAGTCTGGTTAGCCCGCCATAGCTGACTAAGCGTTAATAGAGTCTTTGACACCGATGTTAGGACCAAGTATATTTTGTCGTGTTTGATTTAATTTTCGTCAACCAAGTCTTGACCAATGCTTGGCTCGTCATAGCTAACTAAACTTTGATAGCGTCTTGAACATCAATGCTAGAACCAAGCGTATTCTGCTGTGTTGGATTTCCGATATATATGAAAGCTGAATGCTCAGCAGAGAACGTTATTATCATCCTAAACATTGACCTAACTTGATAACATTGTTGGTAATTAGGCTACACCCGGTGATGACTAGCATTGACTCTAACCTGTCAGCAAGTTTGGTCAATCACTCAAATGTGAATGTTCGATCAAACTTGGACGCCAATGAGAAATCTATCCTACTCATTCAGCTTAAATTAGTATTGAATATCAATAATGGCAACAATATCGATTGCAAGCATGGAACCAATATTGAATTGTAATATTGAACCAAGCTCGGATGCCAAGTATTGAACATTTTTATCATCCCAGACATGAATCTAGTTTGGTGCCAATGTTAGCAACCAAGCTAGCCCCGGTGTTGACTAGCATCGACTCAAGCTTGGCACCAAGCACGGTACGTTTGTCAAAGCATACCTGGGTTGTCCACAATATGTTGAATTGATTACTTTTGTATATAAAAAATTAGAGAAGAAGAGCTAATTCAACAAGTCTGACATTATTTTCGTATTCGACACATCATAAACGGTTCAAATCAGTTTGAATTGAAATGAGAAAAAAGACTACAGTGTAAAATTCTAACAAATATCGATCCGAGAAATTTGAGAGTAAGGTCGAGATGAAAAATTTCATTGATGCTCGTAAATATCGAAACTGAAACGTTGACGTTGAACGATCGAGAGTACTTTTCACATATGAATCAAAGTTTCATCACGTACTAAAAAAAAACGTCAAATTTATGAACGTCGACTTGAAGGTGAACGCATGATTGATTATAAAAAGGAAATAGAGATTGAATAATTTTAAAAAGAATTGTTTTTTTTCCTTTCTTCGAAACCAAATACGAAGTCATAGTATTTTCCATAATCTCGTCTTATCTCATTGTATAAGAAGCCTTAATTGGAATACTTCTTACATCACTATTGTGGGTAGTAAGTAATGTACTGAAAAATACAACATCCATCCGTTTAACATTACTCGAGGAAACTGGTGTTTTCTCAAGAATAATGTATATTAAAGTATTCGAAAAGTTCTCAAACTCTTCGTATAGAACTAAAATACGAATTACAATTAAGATGATATCACGAATGCGACAAAGAGATTGTAAAAGCATTGAGAGTGTTTATATCAGGGTCATATCTTGGCTTCTGATATCACCTGTGCAATTTTGATAACATCACAACATCCGGTATTAAGGTAATCTCATCCATATCATATTCTTATTTCTCTTCGCAGATTCAAAAGAATTATATTTCATTCTCAAATATAAATTGCACGTGTTAAGGAATGGAAAGAAGTGAAGAGTGAGGCATCTTTCTTTTTTCTTTAGACAATTTTTGCGATTTTGATGAAATTTGGTATCTTTTTGTATGGAGAATATTGATAGAAATCTTAAAAAATAATACGAAGAAAAAAATGATTTCTGGATACCCGGGAGAAAGTAAGAGTTCTCAAGTTTGAAAGCTTCTCGTAGTTTTTTGATGAACATCAAACGGTTTGAATTTGCATTAAATTTCACTTATGAAGAATCGAAAATTAACAGTACACATAACAAAAGATTGAGAAGAATATTAGATTTCCAAAAATTGAGCGTGACATTTTATCATTCACTCTTTCAGATAATTTCCATGATTATTAAAAAAACTGAGAAATATTCTTACATTCTTTCACAAATTACTTTATTTCCGAACTGTCTTTTTTTCTGCGTAAATAGTTGGTCTATAAAGAATTATCTATGCTGTTCCAGAATCGACATCGTAGATAAATGCGAAAAGCAATGTTCTCTGAACCCAATGAATGAGTACGAAAGTAAGAAAATATATAAAAATTATTCGCTGCGGTAGCTATTTCGTGGATTATACACTGAGAGAAAAAACTGTAGCTGAAAATAAGCCAAAATACAGTTTTTAGTCACGGTAGCTGTATTTTCAACTACTACTGTAACTACGAAATTGTACCCGGAGAGAAGAGAATGATAATATTTACCATACTAACATAGTATTTGGTCTTATTTTATATAAAATCGTGATTCTCACATAGCAACAATCACGATTTTATATAAAATAACACCGAATACTATCTCAGCGCAGCGTGGTGAATATTACCATTCGTTTCTCTTCGTGTATTTAGACTTATTTTCAGCTACAGTTTTTTCTCAGTGTGGCTACCATAGCGCTAATTTCTAGCTATCCAAATATCAATCGCATAATTCTTCCCCTGTATATTGATTATGATTAGGGATAAATTTTGAACGAATTACACATTTTTCCATTGACTGATTTGATGAAATAACAGGTATATCGATATAACATAATATATAATCTTCAACTGACACACAATTAGAATCATTTATCCGTTCATTTATTCTGACCCTACACAAATGATTATGGTACTTTGTTTATTCCGTTAAAAGTGTGGATGAAACAAATCATGTATTCTCAGTAAAATCCTAGAACACTTATGATTCATTTGAAGTAGAGCGTAAAATGTTCATAATGATATGATAACAGCGTCATTCTTCGACTTCCTTCGCAACTGATCTGTCGATGCGCCGTAACTAGATTACCGCGTATACTTGCTTTGAATTATTTCACTCGATAGGGACTGCAAAGTTCCAACTTGAAAACAAGATTTAATTATTTCAAATGCTTCCCCTCTCACGTGATAAGTGGTTGAATATAATTTGATGTAAGTATTTTTCAACTCAAATTATAGCGACCCCTATGTGAATCTAACATGCAAAAAACGCCGTTATTGGGGTGAGTACATTTTTTAGATAATCATTATATCTGAACCAATTGAGCTCATTGATTAACTTATAATTTCTTTTCTTTCCTTACACTTATTGATCGGAAATACTATGTTCGTTAGAATGCATGTACAAGTTCAAAGATATATACCAGCAGATCTGCTACCAAATAACCTTGGATGAGATAAGTCAAGATTGTTAAATTCATCTCAGTATTGCTACAATATACAGACCCAGTTACCGTTACCAAACTTATGAAGATACACAAATAATTTAGAACAACATTTATCGAACTCGCGTGAAAAACCAAACGGAACTTTCGACGCTGAGAATGAACAGAAAAAATAAACTTTAATCTATCATGGTATCCTCATGTGATCGTGAAATGTGGAATATAAGCCGAAATTTCTTAGCGTGTTTGAAATGAAATTGAGAAAATAATGTAAAACACTTAGGTTGGTGAAGATCCCACTGATGTAAAAATCATAAATTGTTCAATCGCCAATATATAATATGCCGTGCAGGTATTGACAAGACTGGAAAAAAAACCCAAGCTCGTCCCAGTCTTGGTACATTTGATCTATCGTTTCAAGATGATTCATGTACGGTATTCCGAGGGAGAACTTCGAACTGAAATATGCATCAAATTACTCTTCTCATCAATATATGTGATGAAAGAAGCATTGATCGATGCTTGGCGAATCATATTTGAATTTATTGAGGATCAGCGCCAGTCTGTGATGAATGAAATTATTTACCTAAATATAGCTCCAAAAATCCCATAATTTCTTGTAGAAATAAATCTAATTATGGGACTTTTTGAAAGTAAATTCAAGTAAAAACTCCATCTGTCACAGACTGGCGCTGATTCTCAATGAATTATGGGACTTTTCAAAATATATTTTTCTGCGTGTGGAACGAACCATTGGCCCAAACTTGTCCCGATCTTATCATTCCCAAGCCTGGGCCAAGTTTATTGAATTGTTCAAGACAAGTCTTGGCAGGTCTTGTGCCAGGCTTGGTCCATGATTAGACCATTGTTCCATACACACATGGGATATCAATGAACTCAGGGAAAGATGAAAAGCACAATATTGAGTTGAAAATGAATCATCAAATGAAATCACATCGAGAGGAAGCGAATCGAGATTTATTCTTGGATTCGAAAAAAATATCAAAAAGCTATGAATCCATTAGACAATAATTCTTATCTGATTTAATCTACTGAGTTAAATCCACGTAGATATAAAAAATGGAAAAATCAGTGCTTTCCAGGTCCCCTCAAATCTGTTGAAACCTACGTAGATTTGATTAATTTTTTCCAAAAATACTTCACGCCTAGAAATTATATAAAAATGCAAGAAAACAGAACCCTGATGCGTGTGAATTCGATTGAGTTACGTGGAATAGATGTAGGATAGGATATTTCAACTGAATTCAACTGATTCAGTGTTATCAAGACTCTCTTAATATCCAAATTATCATCTCCTTCCGTTTTGTTGCAAAATCAATGGATTATTCAATGCTAACAGTATAGTCCCTGATTTGAGACGTCGCATAGACGTTGCGCAACATAAATTTAAGGTGAATTAAATATGTTAGGCGACAGACGAAATGATGCAGAGGCAGCCAGGATTGCGACAAATGAACTTTGTCACTCATTACTGCGTAAGGATTTTTTATGGAACAAAATCACTCGGGTGAGTCTTCGAGATCATTTTTTAAACAAACTGGCAAATACGAACCAGTTAAAATCTCAATACCAGGAATTTCTCTAGAAACTGTAATGAAGTGTTCAATTGAATAATGGATTTACAATCCTCTCAATTCGACCATGAGAGGAAGAATAGACACAGCCATTGTGACAAAGGTTTTTCAAGCAAAAGGTAAAATTCTCGTGAATTGCTTATTCATACATGTGCGCCGTTAGAATCATCTCTCTAACAAAGTAGGCATTGAGCGAATCAATGATGATTAGATTTTAGATTAATTGACCTGTAACGAACGTTCAATAAACCTTGTCGAATGCCCATTACTTCATTTTACATTGAACGAATTTTTGTGAGATCTTCTTTGTTCCTGGGAGCTTGAAGATCTGCATGGAATGGAAAAATTATGAAAACACTGGTTTCATTAATTCTTATATGAAATTTGCAATAATCATGTGAAGAATTTTGCATTCGGTACGACGCACCGTGGAAAATTTTGGCACATTCGTGAACAAAAATCCGCCTGCAACCCAATTTTCATCCGATGCTAATGAATTTCCTCTTGAAATACTCAAAAAGAGTTTCACTTTAATGTATCACTGCGGTATTTTTGTAATCCTTAACTTAACCTGAGTAAAATTTCAATCAAGATTGAGATAAATTCTTGGATGTTTATAAAAATGCTGTATAGAGCGATATTTTGAAAACATTCAAGTATTTTGGAGAAATGTTACACGAAAAATTTAGCTGAAGTCCCGGCGCTAGTATCTCCTCAAAGGCGAATCACTATTTTTCTGAAAAGTAAAGTTTTCCCTCTGTTTTGCGTTATGAAGCATATTTCTTCACATAAAAGTACTGAACTTGTAATGGAGAAGCCCAGGGTGAAATAACTTTCTCAAAATCTGAATGGAATGAACGGATTTGTATACAAAATTGATTATTCATAATAGGACAGACCCGAGAGAACTGTTGGAACTTCCGATAGCTCCTCACAGTATTGGAAAGCCAAGGATTTTCATTAGTGATAAGTGATGTTTGACAGTATCGACGTTTTTTCATTGACAATGTATCGAGTTTTTATTGAATTATATGGATATCGAATCGCTACAAACAAAAATGCCGCATTGATACATGGGAGTAGAACTCTTTCCGAATATTTAAGCACGAAATTGATTGACATAGAATGGAAATTGAGTTGTAAACCGATTTTTGTTTATAAATGCATAGAAATTTCCCACTGTGCGACGTAGAAAAGAGCAAACTATTAAAATTCAAGTATTGGATAATGGATTATTATTTGAATACGGAACAATCAGTCAATTATAAAATAAAGTAAAAAAATTTCGACCAGGCTTTTTATTATTGAATATTTGTCGATTTTTTTAGCATCAATAAACTTTTGATGGAAAATTTAATAAATTTGAAATTATTGGAATGTGAGGAAGTGACAATTAGACTATTTTTTTTTCTTCGAAACCCAGAGGGTGTAAAAAGACACCTGTGAAAAGCAGAGCTCTTAATATTAATATTTAGAGGTCGCGCATCGCACTTTTTCATTTGCCATCTAAATAACACGAGAAAAAATGTTTCTAAAGTTTGGAATTTTTCAACTCCTTAACGATCCATTGAACTGCTAAGACTATAACATATTCGTCCTACTCCTTCGAAAGTTATTCAAGGTCAAAATTGAACCTACAAAGAAATTCATGGCTTTTTCCACTTTTCAGCAGATCTATCAAAACATCTATCCACCTTCTTGCAAAATTGAGCTTTGATTCATATTTTTCAAACGATCTTCCCAATTCTACAAAGCCAATTCGACAAAATAAATAACAATGATTTCACAGATTTTGTGAGTTTGAATTTTCGTTTCATTTCTATAAACGATTCAAACTTCAACAACATTCTCAGAAGTACAAAAATACTCCGGAAAATATTAATCAAAGCTAAATTGATTAAATAATATTTATGAATCAATATTAAGAGCTCTGCTTTTCACAGGTGTTCTTTTACACCTCCTCGAAAGTTTTTATGTACGGGTTTCGAAGAAGAAAAAATTTCGATTTTTTTTAAACAGTCTATTACAAATATCTTATTAAAATTGAAAATTATATCATTGAAATCAATATCATATTATGTTACGTGAAAAGTTTCACAATTTTTCGAACAGTGTAATTGATCTTTGGAGTAGCACAACAGTTCTCGGAGAATTCCTTCACGAATTCGCTGCTGTCTAAGATATTCTAATAAGCGAGGCATTTAAACTACCGGTACTGCTTGAAGAGAATCGAATAAAAAAGAATGGATGTTTTTTCTATTTATTAAAGCATCAACCTTTCCACTTTTCACACCAAATACATCGATCGAGAATATCATGAATTTACTAAAACTTGTCACACGTCATGGGAACTTTCAATAAACTTTCTCTTAGGAACGTATCAATTGTGAAAATGTACTCTCAAAGAAATCCCATTTGTATTATAAATTATCTATTACTACGGACAATCACTGGTTTAAAATACATTTCCATCTGTTCTTTGGATATGTCCGTAAAGAGGATATATCATTAGGAAGAACAATTTTGTCGCGTTTATGTATGAACACGTTTTCACGGTTGTTATTATTAAATGCAACCGAGTACTGTCATCACTACTGATTCGATATTTTCTCAAGAGTGGCTTTTCTGCCAGTAGTATCATACGAGAAAGAAACACCTTCCTTGAACCTGTCTCTGTTTCTCCTTCACGGAAAGAGGGATTGAAAGTGAATAGAGTAGAAGGTGATCGACCCTCTATAGTGCGCCAAACGTGTTTTGAATTCCATTGGTGAAAGGTCAGGTGGCCATGAATCGGTTCTTGAAAATACAAGAAACACCGGATTTTTTGGCGAAACCGAATGATCGAAATTCTTTATTTCTACTCCGCATTGATTTCAAAGGGGAACGTGTTTTGAATATTGAATCAACATATAATAATGAACGGGACATTTGAAATCAGAGATCTTCGATTGATTTCTCAAAGAGTATTTGAATTTTTATGTGGATTCCTACTACATTTTGAGAAAAATCTTCGTGGAAGAGGAGAGAAATACGTGAGAGAAGACGCTTTGAACTACTATTTTTCGACACAATGAATTGCGAATGATATGAGCGTTGGAAGGAAAAACAATAGCTTTTCTGGACAACGTAAGTTCTTGTTTCGAGATAATATTTTTAATTTCATCTCAAGAAGACGTGAGACCCCGGTATTCATAGAACTTTGAATCAAGAAAATATTTGTACACTGTGAAAGAAAATACCAGATCTCAATGGTAGATTATAGAATGTAAAAGACTACATTCATCAAAGAAAAATCTTAGGAAGTAGAGTATATCGAATGAGAAATGATCTAATGAAGAAAATAAAAGGCCTTCGTTCAATCAGGGAGATTGCAAATCATAGAATATCGTATATATTACAAGTTAACGGAGTTTTCAATTCAAAAAAAAAAAAAAAGATACGTGTTCGACTAGCATAAGAGCAGAGATTCAATGGAAGCTTTCAAGATCTTATGTTTGAAACAGTGCACTTTGCGAATATGATACTTCAACGATGAAGATTTGGAGCTTTTGAAATTTGAATCTACAGTAACCTCCTGTGCACAGTGATGTAGGAAAGTAGGGTAACAAATGAAGACAGTTTTTTGTTTGATATATGTGGTAAAGAAAGGAAGAATTGCAGTAGAATAGAAATCATAGTACAAAGGAATAATAAACATTTTAATGAAATTAAATCTTCCCCACAATGATCATCTTAACTCATCAATGAAAAATTCAAGGATTTTCATGGTTTTGCTTCCTTGCTAGCCTTATTGTGAAAAGAGGATTTTATTGGGCTATACATTGAGGGAGTATCCAACAGTACATGTTTCGAGATGTCTATGAATTGTTGCAGAAGAAAATATTGAAAATTGTAGAAAATACAGTCATTAATTTTAACATACATTTGTTTTTTCTCATCATAGGTTACGATAATCATCAATCGAAAAAGATTTAAAAACCAAACAGATTTCATTGATGCATCAGTATAGCTTTGGGGACGATATTTTCAAAAGTTTCGATTTTTAAGGTAACAAATATTCGAATTTTTAGCTTTGAGGGATAAACATGTCTATCATCGCGAGAACGCTATACACGAAGAGGAATTTAGAGTTAAATTTACTATGTTACTTTGTGACCAAGGAACAGACTGAAATGTAAACGTGTACAATGAAATTTACCATGACGAGACAATAAAAGTTTGATCAAATTTACAATGTTTTATAGTAAATTCTATTAGAAATTCAGAAATTTGAAAATCTCCTTCTGTTATTTACTTTCAAATATTGCGTCGATGATACGTTATTCTGCTCATCAAAATTTATATAACAATAAAAAATAGTTTATTCGGAACAACGGATGTAAATTTGTTCTACAAAACAAATACGTACAAATCTCTCGATGAATTATCAATGAAAGGATTGAAAAAAAAACAAGTATCGCCCCTTCGAGATCAATAATTATTAACGAAATAACATAGAAATCAAATATTTGACGATCTCTGTCTACATCTAATTTTATTTATTTTGTCGAGGTGAAAATCCAAATCTCAATCATGCGTCAGCAAAGAATTCTTTAAAAATCTTTCTGCCATCATCGGATAAATGAAATGACCAAAGCATACAAATGTTTAAGCAAAATTCATTAGTCACGTTCATTACAGATGTTCATCAACTGTTGGTCAGTGAATATAATATTATATTCTAGAACTTGATAAGCGAAATGTCAAGAAAACTTGTCGACGGTTGAAATGTCAATCCTTCAACCGTGTAGCTACATTTTATACAGTCATGGTGTAAACTGACATCAGTTACGAACTGCATTAAGTATGTGAACATCAAGGTTGACAATCAAATCAACATCATTATTCGTGTACAACGAACTGTGGATAAATAATGTGCATGTTATATCCTGATAGACTTTCGGATGTTGCTAATAATTGTGTAAAAGTATCAATCTTTGATGAAACAACTCTAAAAAACTCAGAATAATTTCAAAGAATTCATATTTTCATTCAAAACCAGGGTTAGTATGATTTATCATGTTTTTAAACAAGCTGCTCTCTAAATCCGAAAGAGTGAAATGAAAAATCACGTCCTTCACTCCACTAAGTTTTTCACTCGTTGTGAGTGAACTCTCAGAATTTGAGTGGCTGTGAGTTTCTAACCTTAGAATATCACTCTAAAAGGTTGGAAATTTCACTCAAAATTTCGACAGGCTCACTTTTGGCTGGCTGAAGAGTGTTTTAAACAAAGTGTTTTAAACAAAAACCGTTTTTTTCACAACGTTCAAATGTATCCTTATTATATTATATTGTGAGTACACGCTTGGTATATTCAAAACCAAGTGTTTCAAGCATGTTTTAAATAGAAATAATAGTTTCAAACAGAAAAAAATTAATCACAAAATTCTTGTGACTCAATTTCATTCTCTGTATTACGCCGCCATAATCCACTTTATTGTGATCATTTTGAATTCCTTATATTGTGGGATTGAGGATACGAGAATGAGTTCGAAGAACAAAATTCGATACATAAATTAGCAGTAACTCGCAATGCGATGTAACACAAAACGAGACATTGAGAGGAATTTCAATCCAAATATTTCTAATTGCAAACAAATTATATTCAAATATTTCATTAATTTTAAACGGATTACTTGGTTTAGAGATTGACTGATCTGTGTAGAATGATACACCAGAATGATCTAATACTACAGAGTTTTGAAACGTTGCCACGTATGAATCACCTCTATCAGAGTTCAATCGTCTATTTTGGACAATCCCTTGTCTAAGTATCATGATCAACAACAAGTCACAAAGATCTTGTTCTTCAATTAAACGTGACGACGTTGTCCAGTTAAAGTTCACACCAATAATGCGTTGTAAGAATTTTAGGTCAGTCATGCTTCCATGCGACAATTTGTAATGATTATTACACCTTGTTATTATAATAAATAGAGTTGAATTTGATACCTCATTATGTTCTAAGAAATATGATTCACAGGGAGAATATCACGAGTGTATTCCTTTCATACTGTCAATTCCTATCGCAATTAGACCCGGGCGGATAAAATTATTGTGATGACATTGTTTTCAGAATTTAACACATGGGCTGAAAAGTCCCGGGTCTAACAAAGAAAACATGTTTTTTTGTTTCTTCAAAATTAGCTTTATTCATCAACGTAATCTCCATCAAGAACAACGCAATCATTCCAGCACCGCTCTAACATTTCAATACCACTTTTGTAGAACGATTTATCTTTTGCCTGAAAATAGGCCTCAGTTGCAGCGATAACCGATAGCTCATTCGAGGGAAATTTTTTACCGGGAGCCAAATCTGGCGAATACGGTGGATGTGGAAGCAATGCGAAGTTCAATTCATGTAGTTTTGCTATTGTTCCGATTGACTTGTGACATGGTGCGTTGATCTTGATGAAATACAATTGTTTTCTTTGCCATATGCGGTCGTTTCTTTGCAATTTTGGCCTTCGAACGCTCCAATAATGCGATATAATATTCACCGTTGATGGTATTTTCCTTCTCATACACCACGCACATCCCAAAATACCTACGAATGCCATAACCTTTCCAGCCGATTGTTGTGCTTTCGGGCGCTTTGGACGAGGTTCACCAGGGGCTGTCCACTCGGATGACGATCGTTTGGATTCCGGAGTGAAGTGATGGATCCATGTTTCATCCATTGTCACATATCGACGCAAACATTCCGGCTTTTTACGTTTAAACATGGCCAAACTCTGCTCAGAAGCATCAACGCGTTCTTATTTTTGATCAACAGGGAATAAACGCGGCACCCACTTTGAACAGAGCTTTCTCATAGTTGAATGATCATGCGATATGAAGTCAATACGTTCTTTGGATATTTTGACGATGTCAGTTAACTCACGCAACTTCACTTTTCGATCATTCAAAACGATTTTGTGGATTTTTTTAATGTTTTCTGGTGTTACCGCCTCATCGGTGTCTCTACGACCACGTTTGAAGTCAGCAAACCAACGTTTTATTGTGGTTCCTGATGGAGCGAAATTCCCATAACACTTTTCAAGCCATTGCTTCGCTTGAACGGTATTTTGCTACCAGAGACGAATTCCTATTTTGGTATATTAAAATACAATATATTATACCAAAATAGGAATCATTACTCGTCTCTGTTAGCGACTGTGTACAGAAATTCGTAGTTGTCACCAGTTTACTATCGTTTCTAGTGATCATTCCATGATCTTTTTTCTCCGTGTGGCTCTACGCAAAAATGTCAACTTAACGAAAATAGACGATATAATTTGCGCTCCAGCCTTCAACTCAGCAAGGATTTAATGAAAATTCTATAGAAGTTCCATAAAGTTTGTATAATATCTTAATAGAAATTTCATTACAATTTTATCGAATTGTTCCCCCTGGGAAGGGAATAAAATTTGAGGAATTATGCGATTTGGGTGAACCACTGATTTAAGGGGGGAAATACATGTGAATGTACCTTTTTTTCAAGAATTTATTACAAAACATTGGTTGAAGATACATTAATGAAATAAAGCACATCTTGAATTATACGTTTGAAATTATCTTTGAAATTTTTTGAAGACAAAAATATTCAAAAATGGCGGAGCTACGAGTTGCTACCTCGTTTTTGCGCCGTGCAGCCTACAGGTCCCAATTTTTTTCTAAAATCAAAAAATCAAAATTCTATCGTTAGAATATGTTGACGGAGAGAAGAACAAAAAACCAAATTTATTCACATTGGTTTTTTCAATTTGTAATTAAAAACAAAAGTGGTTTTTTTTCCAAAATCCCCCTGAATTTTCAATTTTTCATTTTCATTGGTTTTGGCTCCGTCAAGATGTGCATTTTTATATATTCTAACAATAGAATCTTGGTTTTCTGATTTTAGAAAAAAATTGGGACTTGTAGGCTGCACGGCGTGAAAACCAGCTACCAACTTTTAACAGCTGTAGCTCTGCCATTTTGAAATATTTTTGTCTCCAAAAAATTGTCAAAATACTTTGAAACGTATATTTCAAGATATGCGTTCTTTCATTAATGGGTCTTCAGTCGATTTTTTGTCATAAATCCTCAAAAAACGGTATGTTTACATGTATTTTCCCCCTTAAATTATGTAAAAATTTTTGGAAATCATTTTCTCCTTTCTCCTCGAATTTTCAAACCGGACATGTAACATTGGAGAGTCAGTTACAGAGAAATAATATTTCAAGATCCCGCCCTTGAATGATCAAAACAATATATTGACATTGTCAGGCGAGTCACGTTCATACTTATAGTTATAATAAACTTATTGGAAGCCTCAAAAACGACAAACCTATTAAGAGAATATTGTACGATAATTATTTCCCAAATCTGTTGTTCTTCACGTCCATTTGTTGAATAAGTGTACTCTTTATGAACAATTCAAAGTTGTATCTAATGTTTCATAAATAACAAGTAGATTTTGTACAGCATGTACAGATATTTTATGTATAATATATGTATATACTGGGTGATTCGAAATTGCCGTATACTTTTTTGAGAGCAGATTCTTGATGAAATTCTGAAACGATTTTGATCAAGAATATTCTGAGCTGATCCTTGAGATCCGAAGATATGAGCATTTTTTGAGTTTTTGAAGAATCAAAATATTTCGGAAGGATCATATCTTTGACTTTTGAATCCAATATCATTTTTTGAGGCAGATCACGGGGTATTCTTGGAAAAAAAAAACACCAATTTGGCTTCCTTCGTTGTGGAGTTATAGCGATTTAAAGTTGTTGAATTCTGATTGGCTGGAATGCGAAAAATTCACAACCGCTATAACTCTACAACGAAAGGTCTCGTGATCTACCTTAGAGAATGATATTGGATTCAAATGTCAAAGATATGGTCTTTCCAAGATATTTAGTTTTCCCAAATAATCAAAAAATACTCATATCTTCGAATCTAAGGGTCAGATCGAAACATTCCGCACCAAAATCGTTTCAGAATTTTATCAAGAATCTGCTCTCGAAAAAGTTTACGGCAATTCCGAATCACCCAGTATTTAAATAGAATTTGTGATATTTTTAATCAATCAAAGCAAATGTTTCAATTGAAATCTCCGCAATTACATAGTAAGAAAAGTCTACGAAGACTGCAGTTTCATTGGAAACCAATGAAGAGTTCATGAATCTTTTATAATTTTCTTACTGCGAATGGGGGAATTTTTTTGAAGATTCATGGTGTTGACTCTAGTAGAAATTTGACAGGGAATTCCCTATTAGAAGCATGGCCCTCGTAAGGCTGCAACAGGGAACTCCTGATTGAGGAAAACTTTCAATCACCTTATCAGGTCCTGACATGGCATCCTGTTTAGGACCTTACAACAATGTAACGCAAGGTTGTTGACAGGTCCCAGTCAGATTTTCCCTTTCAGTAACTCAGACATGGTATTCCTATCAGAACCTGATCAGGATTGCCTTGACTCATCCGTATTTGAATTGTGAGGTAACTGTCAAGATATCTTGATCAGGACCTGATCAGGATTGCCTTGGCTCATCCGTATTTCAATCATGCGATAACCGACAAGACAGCCGAATCAGGACCTGATCAATTCAGAACGATGAATGTATCAAATTATTCAGAATTTTCACAGGACTCATTAGAAATTTACCTGTCCTTTTTAAATGTTCAACTGAGGTCTATTTGGATCATCAGTAGAACTTCTTCTGTTGGGGGAGTTTCAAAAAATGTTATGAAAAGTGAATTCCATGAAAATTAAATTGAATGTTAGAATATAGCTTGGAAGAGATCGTGATTGGGAATTCCGCTACCACCCGGATCAGGTCCTGATTGAGAATTCGATTACTACCCTGATCAGATCCTGATTGGGAAGCGTTTGGTTTTTTTTTGTCAGGACCTTATCAGATACTCAAGTCAGGCCTTGAACGGAAATCAGGCATGCCTGATCTGGACCTGATGTTTTCCATATCAAAATTTCTACTAGGGGAATAATGATTCTATTTTACAGTCAATGCAATAAACATATGAAATTGATTCTACGGTACATGGAAAAACTGAACGTTTCAATATTCAACAAAAGGTCTTTTCTCGTTGTATCTGCCTAGATATCGACAATACAATTGTATACATTTCTGGAAATTTTTTCCACAGTGGATAGTCTACTAGGTTCAATTTCATTGCTCTTGGATTGGAATTCCATTCCTTCAATTATTGCAAAATGGTTCAATCAATCCCCCCTCTTCCTTTCCACGTTTTCATCCCTCCAACGGTCCAGTGTGGTTTTAAAAAAATCCTCCTATGAGATTCTTAGAGCTCTTAAGGGCACTCAATTACCAACAAAAGCGAGCCAAATTTTGCGCCAACTTTTATCATAAATTATGCGTTCAACGAAAATTTTAAATGGATAATAATAAAATCCACGACCAGGATTAGCCTCCAAAGTTAAGTTTCAATCTTTTTCTGATTTTCTGGCGACTATAAGAGGATTTTAAAAGTAATAATCTCCAACTGTAAACAATTTTTGATAATGTGTTTTTGTTTTGCAATACTTGCAAACTATAAAGAAACCTCAATTGATATTCGGAGTCAAATCTCAGGGATGTACTTGATTACTATCGATTTTAAATTCAATTTCATCAAGTAATTTATGAAAAAAGTTGGCGCAAAATTTTCTCCTTGGCTTCTCCTGATGCTTGGGTGTCGTTAATTAGCTCTCAATTCTCATATGTCAAATTTTTCAGAAAGATTTCATCCTACTTTGTGGCGGTTTCACCTTCCCATGAACCTGGAACTGCCACAGTTTCTAGCGTTCCCAGTGGAGCTAAAAATTCTTCAATTCAGCAATTAATTAGCTCTAAATTATCCAATAATCGCCTTCCTCAAAATCGCTTGTGATGGATTCAGGTTAATGAACCTTATTACAGACTGACCAATAATGCACCGGTTCTTGATGCGACTTTGATGTTAGTTTGATGTAATCGCTCTCTAAACATGGAAGAGTGAGAATTTCATTCGAACGAAGAGATAAGTTCCTTTTTGGCTGCGTCAAGAGTGCCAGAAGAGGACTGATTTTTCCGTTCGAGTGAAATTTTCACTTTTTGAAATTTAGAGAGCGATTCCCAGGTGGAAATGAAAATCAGCCTATTCAAGGTTCAGTTCAAGGTGAAGTTGAAATGGCTTGGACCAAGATAAGGCCTTGTATGGCCCAATTTTCAGACCAGGAAATTTCTACACAGATTAAAATGACATAAAAGTAAGCCTATATTTGGTCAATCCAGAGGATCATTCTTCAGTTACCATGAAATCACTATGATTTGATTTTTATCCTTATTGTAAAGTGAAAAAATCACTAATTTCGAGCATTCACGATCGTAATATTCATCCCTGGAACACTGAGGAAAATGTGTTTCGTAGGACGAGCAATAAGAGAATTGTTGAATTTTTGTTCTTTTGACAACCATGTCAACAATCTCAAACCATATTTTTACGATTTTATTGTGGGTTGATATATAACAATATTTTATCGTCGATTCAGCAATATTATTGCTAGTTTTTTTTCTCCGTGAATCTCTCTTATCCAAATAGACAGTTAGTTTGTTAAATATTGTACAGGGAATTTCTCGAACATGTCTGTGAAGTACTCTACAAATCCATTTCTATGACAAATATCTGGAAAATTCTTCTATAACAATTTTAAAAGCACAAAGGAAATGATATCTTTTCATTATTGATATGCACAAATCCATGTACATTGTATGGGAATATTTTTACATTAGTAGATGAAAAAAAACATCCAAATATTTTTCAACAATGTATGTTGAAGTTGCTATAAATAAGTTGAGTATTTATTTGCACATGAGCGATTCCTGAATACCTGCTTCTGTATTGATTTTCATCGAAACCAAGGAGAAAAATTCTTCACAAGTATATAAAATATATATGCGACAAACGCCTGACTTGATGCATGAATCTCTCAACCATCAAAAGTTGCATACAACTATGTCCCCTTTGTTTTCGAGCACTGAAGTTTTATAGGGCACGTGCATTGTTTCACAAAAATACATGGATCGATAAGGGTGATTTTTGGATTCAAATGACAAGTGTTGAAGTATACACTGTAAAAAAAAACTGGAAATTTACTGTGCAACTGGACTGGAAATTTCCAGTGCTAGTACTGGAATATGGATATTCCAGTACATGTACAGAGATTTTGTTGTTACGTTACTGAAAATTTACCAAGCATAACTGAAAATTCAGTCATTGTACTGGAATTTTCAAGTTTGAGATGATGTACTGAAATTTTGCCATGATTTCGCGAAAATTTTACCGGCTCGTACTACAATTTTATAGTTCTTGTGCACCAAAAAAAAATATTCCCTCAAAAAGGACTTGAGAAAAAATTTGGAATTTAGAAAAAAAAACCTAATCGTTGGTATACTGGAATTATACAGGTTTTTAACTGCAATTCTCAGGTTTTGTGATGGAATTTTCCAGTTACTATGCAATTGAATTATACAGGTTTTGAACTGCAATTTTCAGGTCGTGTGATGGAATTTTCCAGTTGCTATGCAACGGAATTTAATCACTGTTGCACTGAAATTTTCCACTTCTATTGGACTTCGTCATTTCTGGCAGGAAAAATTTCAAGTCTTTATATTAAAAATTTCCTGATTGAGATTTTGAATAATAATTGTAATTGTAGCCAATGAAATTGATATATGAGGTTTTTCCAAGACTTATCCTCTTGTGTTCTAGATATGAAGCATATGTAGTAACCCAAGCTGGCCTTCCAACATGTCGCGCTATAGCTCATCGGTTAGGTCTTAGGTTTCAGTTGGTAGGCAGGTAGAAAAGTGTGGGTTCAAATCCTGTTAGGTAGACATGAGTTTCTGTCCATCCAAATGAACGATCAAAAGTTTCTCAATCATCTTGGAACACAAGGACCCTGCAAAATCACTTTGCGTGAGCAATTTTTTTTCAATTTTCATGGATATTTTCAGCATTAATTTTCCAGTACATGTCCTGGAAAAGTCCAGCTCGTGTACTGAAAAATTCCAGTACCGAGGCTCAGAAAATTTCCAGTTTTGATGCGAGAATTCCATAACGTTTGCACTGAATTTTTGCAGTACAAATGTGCTGAAATTTTCCGGTACATGTACAGGTTAATGACTTCCAGTACATGTACTGGAATTTTCCGGTGAAATTTTTTTACAGTGTACGCATTGTAGATACGTTGAAAGCACAGGTTCCTTGTTAATAAACATGGGATATATATTCAACTGTGAAGGTTTGAATAAATATCACGTTTCATGAAGGGGGAGGAATGTTTAAATCAGGATGTCATTTCTTTTTGAAAATTCCTTGAGATGCAGGAAAAAATAATTGAATCCATTGAGCTGCTGTTTGAGATATTTTCATGTATATTTAGAGTTCACAAAAAAATGTTTCCAACGTGAAGTGATAACCCTCACGGAGAAAAAAGTATTGCTGACATAACAAGCAGGTCTGTTACTATAGCGCCTACAAAAAAAATTGGCTGCAAGAGCAAGAAAAATGATTGACACAACTACGCTTTTTTGCTGACATAAACAAATTTGTTAACAGAACTAACGTCTTTGCTGCTGGAGTGAATATTTTTGCAAAGACAACAAATTTCTTTGTAGGCGCTATAGCAGCAAACCATTTTTTCTCCGTGCAGAAAAATTGCTGTCAGTTTTTGACAGGATACTCCAATTGCGTAATTCCGCGCCAAATCGATGGGAGAAGGTATACGGTAAAGGTCACTATGAAGAATAGTAATTTGGTGACAGATATTTCAAAATTGTAATGAGTCCATTCGGTAAAAGATAGGTTAACATTGTGATGATCACCAAATCACAAGTCATCACTCACTTCCTATTCTAAAGTCGCGATGAGAACTGAAACGAATGGTAACCAGTCCCATACACTTCTCTCCATGTCGGGTAAAGAATTTGTCAGTTTCTGCCTGGTTTACCTGCACTGTAAAAAAAAACTTCGGGAAAATTCCAGTATAGTACTGGAAGCAATTAACCTGTACATTTGTACTGGAGAATTACATTCAAATCATGAAAATTCCAGTAAACGTATCAGAAAATTCTTGTATTTATACTGGAAAAATTGAGGTAAGAAACATGAATTTTCATGTAAAATATGGAAAAATTCAAGTACAACAGGAATTTTCTTGTACGTCAGCTGAAAAATTCATCATGAACAGGAATTTGCCAGTTCCTGGATACCGGAAAATTCGAGTTTTTTCAACAGTGTGGAAAAGAAACGGTTCAAAACTTGACAACTATTTTCTGTTCGGTTCTGCCTGGAATTTTGAGCAGATAAAATGAAGCATGTTTTTACCAGTTTTCATTTTTACAATTTTCTACTACACGGAGAGAGTAATCCATGACTTTTTCATGTAAAATACAATATTTTTTCACAGTCCTTCATATCAACGCCACACCGAGTTTTGATTTTTATGAAGATTTTCATTTCCACATAGTAAAATAGTTCCCCATAAGGATTATATTTACGTTTTCTAATTCACACAGTAAAAATTCCTGTAATGAAATTCAGAAATTACTGTGGAGTTTTCTAGAATAAGACGAAAATACCATAATTTTTCTTGTCAATTCCAATCTGGTACGTGAATAGTGATCTACCACAGTAATCTCAACTGCATATTTCTCCCCGTGTACTGCTACTTTTACTTTTCAATCTAGATCTGTTGAAATTTCAATCAGACATCATTCCTAACGACGCAGTAATGAATATTTTATTCAAACTGAGAGTTATGTACAGTGTGTTGTAAAAACTCATTTCTAAAGAGAAATAATAAAAAATAAAAAAAATAAAAAATAATTATTCTCTCACTACTCTAATATTATAAATTCGCTGCGTATTTTTATCAACAGGAGAGATGAAAAACAATCTTATATTATGCTTTTTACATGAAAAAAAGAAAAATATATAAATCTCTGGATTTTCTGTTTGATCAGCAAAAAAAAAACTATCCAAATATTTCGAATTCATGAATGAATATTTACAGAATATATGCAATTTTGTTCATTCTTATCAACGAGATAAGATATCTTAATGAAAATTGGGTACTCTCAATTATCAATTATCGTTCATTCATAACGAAGCTTGATTATTCTTCTTAATGACGTGAAATTGTATTTTGTAAACAATTTACAATTGTAAGAATGACAATGCAGTATTGAAAATATACGTCTTCACTTTTAACCCTTCGAGGATCGGAAGCTTTAGGTGTCACCGGTCGTAAAAAGATTAATCATTTCGCATGACAATCATAAATTTTGTAGAAAGGTGATTAATCGACACGATAAACGGATTTAGTTGAAGTTGCTGTCATAACCAGTTTATTATAAATCATTGCGATTTCCAAAAACCAATCACATTTTCGTATTTGAATGCGATGTAGAATTTCACGATAATTTCGCAGAGTGTGGTTATGTGATAGTCACGTAATCAATTATTGCTACTACACTATTGAAAATTGTTGATTAAATCTCCAATTAGACGGAAAAACGAAGATTTTATCAATTGATTGCGTCGGCCAACAGAGCGCTTCGGGCTTTTGAATTGAGAATTTCACAAAATATAATGTGATACTGTTTATAATAAAATAGAACTATTGGATATACACGGAAAAAGTCCCATGTAGATTGTTTTGGTTTTTGTTAATTTGACATAACTGCACGGAGAAAAATGTATGCTTGCAATAACCAATTCGTTGATTAAATAAGGTTCAACCAATTGATTGGTTATCATGAACAATTATGTGGTTGTAACAACCAATTTCGTTGGTTGCTCCAACTGCATTTTGTGCAGAATTGGTTGTAACAACCCAACCAGAAATTTACAACAGGCGCAGTACTGCACCAGTACTAGCCAAGACTGGCAGGGTACTGGCATTTGTCTGGAATGATAACGCTTTTCAGTACTGGAGATTGAGTACTGATGCCATTATTCGCAATCAGTGCAGGGCCAGTACTGGGTTAGTACCTGGCCGGTATTAAGTTCTAAGTACTGGTTTATCAGTACAGGCATATTACTGTATTTTTATGTATCCAGTACCGATCCCGTACGTGTTGACCAAGAGTTGGAGACCCAATACTGGCACTTTACTGCACCTGTTGTCAACATTGGCATATTACGGATTTTTCTGATTGGGAACCAATTAATTGGCTAGACCATATTTAACCAACGAATTGGTTACTGCGACCATCCATTTTTTTCAGTGCAAAGAGGTAACTTGGAAACTTAAAAAACGATCATTCATCAGATTTCGCACACTGTTAGAAATTTCTGCATGAAGCTTGAATCACATGTGATGGAAGCAATTTCCACTCCCTTGATTGAAAAAGTTCTTGAAATTTCCATGACATTTGAATGAAAATCCAATTATTAAACTGTACCATTATAGGTGATATTATATACCGAAAATTTTAAATTCAATTACATGTGATTGAATTCTTAGTACTTGAAAAACGAATGAACATTCAAGAAATTTTTAATAGTGCACAGAGGGAAATAAAGGAGTATTTTATTTCACTCCATGTGGTTAGTCAACATTTTTCAGTGGCTCCTGCAGGATTTTGAGTATGACTTCTTCGCAAAGTGAATTTTTATTGAAAATTGGTGAAAAGCACTCAAATGGAGTGACTTCTACTTCGAAAATAGTCATCCATATACTGACTGGGCACTGCAGTAAGAGCTCCTGTGATTGAAATAGCAGTTAATCCTCATTTTTCTCCGTGCAAGAGTTTGAATTTCTGTTCCGTTTCTATAAACGTTTCCAACTTCAACAACACACTGCTCACGTTAATGTAATTGGAGTAAAATGTACATTGGAACCAATGTTACATGTACATTGTTACTGGAGTAAATGGGAGAAGTGTGGCTAATGAGAGTGAAGCTAGCAACCGATTGATGTAATTTTTGATTCACATCAATTTTAATGTATCTTTCATATGAACAATTGATTCAGTGGCTTCCGAACATACAGTTTGGCTACTTGGACATTGAATAAAACAACTCTATCAGAAGTTACATCAATTGGCTTGCCAGCCCGCGCCTGCTAACTTCTCTCTCATATTTGTCTGTGGAGTACAAGATGAAAACAAATGTGTGAAAAAGTGCCCAAATTTATTGTGCATCAGCGCCAGTCTATGACGGATAAAACTGTTGTCTTCAATTCACTTCTAAAAGTACAATAATTGGATGTATTTCTTTGAGGAATTATGGGAATTTTCAAAACATATTTTTCTGCGTGAAACTACCCAGGTAGGAAATACCAATACTGACAACTAATTCAAGCATGGCGAACCAATATCGGCCCAATATAAAATTATTTGTCATTTGAGAATCCATACCACTTTTCATACACTGAGAGAAGATTTTATTTGTATTCAATAAATCTTGTTTTGGATACGGCGGAATAAATATTTCTTACATACAAACATGTCTCATTATCCTCAGATAAGGTTTATTAACAGTTAAAAAAGGTCATATGAGGTTTTTTAACAGTTAATAAACTTTATTTATAGTTATTAAGACAAGTTTACGTGGAAAAAATATTTATTTCGCCGTATCCAAAGTAAGCTTCATTGAATACAAATAAACTCTTCTCGAAGTGGAGGAAATCCATTACACACGGAGAGAAAAAATTTGCTGACGCAGCAAATCGAGGTATTATATATAGAATAGCAAAATTTTTTGCTGACCTAGCTAAAAATTTGCTATAACAGCAATCGTGTTAGCTACGACAGCAATTTTTTATCTGTGGCAGCAAAAAATGTTTGCTCCGCCAGCAAATTTTCAGTATTATATACAGAATAGCAAACAAATTTTGCTGGGATGGCAAACATTTTTTGCTGCCACAGCTAAAAAATTCGCTGTCGCAGCTAACAAGGTTGCTGGAACAGCAAATAGTCTGCTGTCACAGCGAAAAATTTGCTGCTCTGGTAAAAAGAACCCAGCAAAAGTAGATTTCGCTGCCACAGCGAATTCCTTTCTCTCCGTGCAACAATTGGTTGAAGTTTGGCAAAACATGAAGCTGCTAAGCGTGATGGACCAATATTGGGCCAATGTATAACCATTGATTATTTGAGAACTTATACCGCATCTTCGTGCGTGTAATTGCTGCAGAGTTCTATCAATATTGATTATTGTTATGATGGGACATGGTTTTTCATGTTTAAATTGGCAGGACAAAATTACGTCATTTTTCTCTTTATGAAGGATGAAGAACCAATTTGAAACTTGTCAAAAGTCAATATACACAACTTGGGCCATGTCCGGTTTGGTCATATAAGCCAAGCTCCAAAACACTCATAATACATGTATCATGATACATTGGGCCATGCTATGGACATTGTATTTTGGCCCAATATTGGGTACCACACTGAGAGAAAGATACCTAGTTGAGACAACTAAATGTCAGTTACCGCTGCTAGATTTTTATTTACGCTAGCTAGACTCTAGTTGGGGTAAATAAAAGGCTAGCTGTCTGAATTATGCACGGAGAAAAAGGAATTCGCTGAGGCAGCGAAATCTACTTTTGCTGGGTTCCTTTTGCCAGAGCAGCAAATTTTTTGCTATGACAGCAAACTATTTGCTGTTCCAGCAACCTTGTTAGCTGCGACAGCGAATTTTTAGCTGTGGCAGCAAAAAATGTTTGCTATCCCAGCAAAATTGGTTTGCTATTCTGTATATAATACTGAAATTTTGCTGGCGGAGCGAACATTTTTTGCTACCACAGCTAAAAAATTGCTGTCGTAGCTAACACGATTGCTGTTATAGCAATTTTTTAGCTAGGTCAGCAAAAAATTTTGCTATTCTATATATAATACCTCGATTTGCTGCGTCAGCAAATTTTTTCTCTCCGTGTGAATAAAATGGGTAATTCAATGGGAATAAAAAGTATAGTTGTGACAAATAAAATTTATTTACAGTGACGAAATTTACTAGCTGTCGAATATTTGAATAGACCCTTTCTCTCAGTGCAAGCCTGGCACGAGGTTATCATCCCAAGCTTCTACCAAGATTGGGCCATTCTTTATCATGGGTTATGACCCAATATGAATCAAAATTCGGTCAAACTTGGGCCATTTGTCAATTCCTATCTGAGTATTCTACGTTCTACGTTCTTTACTTTTCATGTAATTTTTACATGGACATTTTTTTCTGTGTGCGGTTGGGAATTGCAATTCGTGTCCCTCACATTACTTTTGATGTAACGTATGCTGTAATAAAGACAATAAATTGGTATAACATTCACAATTCAAAGCCTCGAAACACATGCACCGTTATCGTATTACAATTTCTTTTTTTTCCATCTACATATAATGGACGCAAAAGTTATTCATTCAAATTTCAAATATATTCAAACGAAATTTTGATTACGAAAATGTGTACTTCTCAGTTCAATTACCAAAAACTGAGAACCTTATGCAAAATGCTCTCCAAAGATGCATAAAATTTAAAGAAATTCTCAACAGCATGTACTTTTGAAACACAATAAACACGTGTGTGTGTTCTGTTTTGTTTTTTCATAGATCGTTGAGATTCTCTTGTGTGGAATAGACCTTTGAACGTCATCGACCCACTTGAAATCATCACCAACGTATTCACACCGTAGTTTCTCACGTAATCGCAACTTCAAAAATCTGTGGGAAGTAATAGCATAGAACAACAACAAGGAAAGTTTAATCGAGAGAGAATGTAGATGGCTTTCCATCCCCGCAACGTGTATATAAATTTCAAAATTCAATGATAATTCTCTCATACATACCAATTGAATTCCAATTAAAAAATTATCTGACTTCGAGCGAAGATAGGATATATAAATGAAATTGATGATCGATGACATTGTGGCAACCGAGGATATAACGTGTTGTTACGCCTGCATTTTCTCTGTCGAACATTCATTCAATATAAATACACATCGAACCATCGATGCCAATGAAATATTAAACGAACTTCAATAAATATTTAATAACCTATCCTTTGGAAAATATTTATCCATCAGAAGAGGCATTAATGGAAAATATTGATCAAAGAAAAAAGCAGAAATGAAAATTCTCCAAGTTGAGGTTCGTAAATTGTATAATTTGCCGTTGACAAATTGTTGCCTGCTGCCTCGATAAGCGCTTTCATAATTCGTAGTCTGGGACGTTGCATAAAAATCTGCGGTACTAATGTTCAAGCATGGGATGTACGGTAAGCATGTAAATTCAATATTCACAACGATAATCCCTGTGGAGAGATGATGGTTTACACGTCGTTGAGCAGGAGATCAACGGTCTACGAGTCCAAAAATTCTACTGCTCAACAATCAACTTAGGTTGATTTTCTGTTTTCTCTTTTTTTTTGTATGAAATCTTCTCAGCGTTGATTTTATAAAACACATTCAAATTCATTCGTTACACATTGTTACACGATAAACTTTTTAATTATAAAAAACATTGCGTGATTCTATTATATAGAAATTCCTATATCTTAGCACATTGCTTCAATAATTTCATAATCAGTATTCATGTAATCGTGACCTAAAAGCACTTTGAAGAATTTATTTGGATTCCCTCGTTCGGAATGCCGTTTCTCAATCAAACTAATGCATCGTTATTAAATAACGTACGCGCTATCGCTTTATCAAATCCGAGAGAGTAATTATTTATCGATACACTCGTATGTTTCTGATTTATAATAAATATCATCTCCTTTTCGCGTGTCTTCTAATTACGCGTTCATTCTTTCAGGCGATTACTGATCGATGGGACTGAAACGATGACTCTACCGGGCAGGTTTTGGAAAAAACCCGACCCAGGCCGGTTTTTCCGGGTTTTTTTTTTGTACAATTGAGTGGATTTTTGGGACTTTTCTGGGTTTTTGTGTATTTTGGTAACTTGGGATTGTGGTTATTATCGTTAGATTCATGTTTTTTTCATAGTTTTGATTAATTTTATAGCTCTGTCGATTTGAAATCCGAATTAATTGTTCGTTCATATCACAGTCTCGCATCCCATACAACACACGAAGAATTCTTTCTCAAGAATATGAATAGAATTCTTGTGGAACTCTTTTCAAAGTTATGATTTCATGAAGAATTCTGAAAATGTTCTATTCCACTAATATCAAAGAGTTCTTCTGGGATGCTTTTTAGATCGTTTTATTCCTCTCAAAGAACTCGTTAATGTCAGTAAAATAGAGTTCACATTGTCAGAGTTCTTGATATGGATACACGATATGAATATCTCCTCCCAGATAGGAAACTTGAACTATTCAATCTGATATTCAGAACTTTTTTGAGAAGTCCTGAAGTAACGTTAGATCGAACATTAAGTCGTTGCATACCTATTTAATTGCGAATATCTTTGGACGCTAGATTGAAACTTCGATTAATATTATTTTCGGTGCGATATGTATAATCGAAGCAATAAGTAATTCAATTTGAAATGAAAATATCGCGCGTTGGAGATCACGGAATATCGATTCAAGTTCGGAACTATTAAAGCTGAGGAATCTAGCGGAGAAATTTCAATTATTCGTTGTGAATTAAAATATCATACAGTTTTTGTTTTATCTTCGATGGAAGGAAAAAAAATTGATAACTCGACCGATGTTACCACATCGAAAAAAATAATTCGTTACCCTCACTGCAAATTAGTTCCAGCAATTAGATACAGTTGTTGATATTTGGATAACTACACGGAGAAAAATGCCGCTCGAAAATATAAAAATTTTTGTTATTTTTCTCAGTGAACTACAAACAGGAAAGTTTGTAAAATGAATTTTTACACAAAAATACGGAATATTACGAATATTGTAGAAAAAATAGTAGGTAGGGTTGAAATTTTCAACACGAAACGTTAAATTTCATAAAGCGTATATAGTAAAATTCAGTTATTCATTCCTAATCTCTCGTATTTTTATGTGAAAACCCTGACGGTTTTGAGATGACCATAAAATAACCGAAAAATAACGGTTGCTTTGTGCGCTTTTGTAACCAAAAGATTACCAAAAAATTACCAAGTTGTAGGAGATTGATTTCGGTAACGTTTTGGTCATTTTCACGAAAGTGACCGAAAATTGACCGTTTCAAGAGAAATTTTATTGGTAAATTTTGGGTAATTTTTGATAGAACAACCAAAATTGAACCATTTAGGCAGAAATTTTTTTTGGATGTGGGGAATATTTTTGGTTATTTGTTGGTGAAAAATTGGTTTTCCATGCGGAAACCCTAATGCAACCAAAATACAACCAAAATATAATCATAATATAAAGGTTATTTTCTGGTAATTTTTCGGTCGTTCAGTCAGGTTCTAACTTTGAATTATTTCAGATATCCCTGATTGATGTGAGAAATATTTTTGGTTATTTGTTGGTAAAAAATCGGTTCTCCATGCGGAAACCCTAATGCAACCAAAATACAACTAAAATATAACGGTTTTTTTTTCGGTAATGTTTTTGGTTCAAAAAGCGCACAAAGCAACCGTTATTTTTCGGTAATGTTTTGGTAAAAAACCTTTGAATTACCATTTTTTCACCATAGTATTACTCAAAATGACCGAAAAATAACCAATTTTTGGGTTATTTCGAATTCGCCAGGGAATCTATTTTACAAACCTTCCTGTTTCTGGTTTAGCAAGCATAAAAGGAAAAAGTGGTATACTTTTTTCTCCGTGTAAAATTCCAACTAAATTCAAATTTAATTTCTCCGACTTCAGTTGCTATTACTAATTTGAAGTTGTTGCCTTTACTACAGCTTTTATTACCGGCTTGTATTCTTTTATTACTCGGAACTAATTTTCACAACTAACTTCAGTCAATTCATTCGGTCAAATAAATGATTTTTTTCGGTGCAGAGCAGATTCATTCAATGTGTAAAAAAAGAGTATGTTAATTGTCAAGGCATACATTCGTACATCGTCTTGGCATCATTCACCTTTTCGTCTTTATTCATACTCTATTTATATATTAGGGAATATCTAATAGACGTATTAAAGGTGTTTCAACATGCAAGGTAATAACTTCCTAAATATAAAGGCATTCGAAATGCTTGGATGTATTCAAACAATCGATCCATGCAACATCAAAAAGATAACTTGAATTATTAAATCGATCACAGATATTATGAGAAGAAAGGTGTGAAAAATAGGGATACGCCAACCTTCGATAGCGGAAATGATGAAAACGTGAATATAGTTTGCTCGATACCGTTGGAATAAGAAAAATTTCATAACTTTTTATCTCACTCCGCAAAAGCAAATGAAATCATTATTCAGATTTTTATACCTCATTGAACATTGAGGGTAATTTATATACTTTTATATAGAGGGATAAGCGGTTTCTTTTGTTCTTCCTGTTCTTCTGATTGAAATACATTTGTCTGAATTCTTGAAATTCTTCTTTACTGAATGTACTTTTACTTTTATCCTCTGTAGCGGAAAGAATATTTTGCAATTTTTCTGATTTCACGTGTATATATTATTTTCCATTAAAACGCTTTTTACTCCCTTTTCAACTCATCGATAAGTTTTCCAAGCACAATATCGCAATTATGTGAAAAGAATGTGAAGCAGATTGATAGAGAGCACTTCAGAGGAAAATCACGTAATCGATTCCCGATAAAATATTGTTGAATACATATCGAGGTTTTTCATTTTCTTTCATTTAGTTATTCAAAATGATTGATTACATTTATATTACATTAGAGATTTTTTACAACTCTCGAATGCTGGAAACGATCATGTATTTACGAGAAATAGAGATACTAACGGTAGTACGTGATGGGTTGATACATCGCAACAAACTGCTTGTATCGTTTCAATGATTAGCGATTTAATGGCATCTCCTGAGAGAGTTGATAAAAGAAAACGTGCGAAATTAGCATTTCAATGATGAGTACCTGCTACACGAAAACCAGATAAATAACGACTAAGCTTAGGCTTTGGTTTTAACAATTGGATTTTGTAGTTGACTCAACTACACGGAGAAAAATGGAGGTCCAAAATGTAGTAATCTTTAATAAAAATGTGAAAATGTTTCTTAAAATCTGAGAGTTGTGGAATTGTATTCGAAAAATAGAGAAACATATGAACTTTCCAAAAGTCGCGTATGAAATTTCACAAAGTGAATAGTAGGATATTGAAATTTTGTTATTGTCTTTGTAAAATTTCATATGTTTCTCTATTTTTTCATTGTTTTTATTATGCATTTAAGAAATACTCTCAGATTTTAAGAAATATTCAATTACAAGATCTATTTTTTAGCCATTCACGTAGCTGTAACAGCGAAAAATTTGTATAATTAATGAATAATATCTATACAGTTACAGTGATGAAAACAGTAGGTGGCTATAACCCAGGGAATGGATTCTTTTTTGTACGGGATTATTACAACGTGATCCACTATTGTGAATCACTGAATGAAACAAAACGAAAAACTCAATACATTATTCAACAAAAAGTTTCATCAGACTTGTTCTGAGAATATTAGAATTAGGAAACGATAGATTCTCGCATTGCATTAAAAGTTTGAAGAAAAACAACTGCCTACGGGTTCAACAATGTCAATGAAAATACTGTATTTTCCAACACCGAAAAAAAAAAAAGATTCTCCTACAGTTCCCCTGAATTTTGATGCAGTTTTGACGACGTTGATTCACTTAGAATCATTTGTAATGCCGATCATACGAATACGAGCTCGCGTGTACGTCATCCGTACCGACAAATTATACCGTTAAATAAATCTCATTATAATGTAATCTTTTCAATCACAGTTTGAGAACCGAATGAAAATACATTCGGTCACTCGACGTACGACTTGTGATTGAAAAGTTTTTTTTCGATACAACTCAACTATCTTAACTATAGAAACCATGTTTGATTTTTTATATTATTATTTTCTCTCGATATCAACATTTTTTCAATCGCATTGCATACATCGGTATTTCCACGTTTATGAAAATTTAATACAAGGATGAAATGGAATACAAATCTGTCAGATGATTCATTTTTGTTCCTTATCAACGAAACACGGGATATAACGTTATTTAATTCCGCCGTACGAATGATTTTGTTTACTCTTCATTGTACGAGCATTCGTAAGGATGACATTTCATGGTTTCACGCGGAAGTTTGTATTGGAATAATATTTACATGGTCAGAGAAGGGATCTTTTCCATTGATGGTTTAGTTATTTTACGAATTGTAATGTATGTAGATTGTATATAAAAACAGTAATTCTATCAAATTCGAATGATTATTTATATTCTGTTAATGAATTATAATTCGATAGAGTTTTATTATATATGATAAATCACACATCAAAGTTGATTACAACTGCACATAATTTATCGCCGTAATTCGTTAGATAACATACTTTGATCGAGTAATCGTCGATATTTTTTTTTTCATATTATAAATAATTATATAAAAGCATCAAACCAGCTTCATATGAGAATTGTTTATCCTGAACACTTCCCAAAAAGTTAAGATACGAAGTACAATGATTGTAATAATAGTAGCAAGCTGTATCTATTCGAAGAGGTGCCAAAGGATTTGTGTCGATAAATAATCGTTGGCTATATAGAATAATATTACCATATGTCAAAATAATCTGTCGTTTTTGATTGGATAATTTCGTATAATGACAATGATTGATATGAAAACGTGAGAACAATCGAATGGATGAGTTTTGATATGTCAACTTTCGAAAAAAGTAATAAAAGAAGATAGGATCAACATTGTTGTGCCAACAACAATACAAAATCAGCTGACATTTTAGTGATGCATAGAACAACAATTGACAATACATAAACACTACGACATATAGAAATTCTTGAAGCAGGGATTATAAAACATGATAATACAGGTATGTGATAAAAACTCACACTTCGAGTATGCGATCTCCTTTCCTAACACCGGCCTTTTCAGCTGCACCTCGAGGTAAAACGGCGCTGACATGTTGAAGTGGTGCGTATAATTCTCCGTTGATGCTCCTCAATTGTCCACCCTCGCTGACCTGACCGCGTACGTTGAACCCAAAACCCGTTTCGGTTTTATAGATGGTAACACATCTCGGCCCTTGAGTGACAGGATTAGTTTGATTAACCGTATGTTGTGGCACACGACCATTGTTAATAACCGTCACCGTCGCACTCATTGTACTGTCTTCATTCGCGGCTGGCGATCGCTGCACCTGCGACTCGCAGTCCGCCATCTTACTATTCAACGGCCACCCATTGATGTTTTTTTTTCTCTATCTCTGTCTCTCCTCTCTCCCTCTCTCTGACACTAAAGGCGCATTTCGAACTCAATATTCTTATGGAACCAACTGAAAATATCCCTGCGCTCTTTCCACGTTGTCGAGGAATACGATGTTGATACGAGTTTCTGCTGAAAAACTCCAACAGAAATCAGTCGCCTTTTTTATCGATTTCTATCCTATTGATATCCATTCTAGTCGCAGAGTTGTCCGAGATCTATCGGAATGTATAAGACCTTTGCACAAGGATCGATTTTATATTTCAAGTATCTTGACGTTGAACTGTTGAACCAATCTTTTCATATTACGCTGAGAGAAAGGCGGGTTTTTGACTTCCATTCAAATATACATTCAATTCTTGCTTGGCCGGAGCTGTAGATCTATAAAATTTGTATATAAATTATATATTCTCTGTACTTTAGAGTCGCAAATAGTATCAATGAACTTGTTTTATATTTAGAGGCTTTTCTTTATTATAAATTCACAAAAGAAATTTTGTAGTACAATTCTGAATAATAAAACGAAAAAACAAACATTACAATGAACTTTTGACATTTTTGTACTCCATCTTGCATGATACAACAATGTTTCTATATATTACAGTTAGTTTACATTTTAGATCTTGAAAGGGCATCCCTATCGTTATTACGAGTATTTCTACAAAAATATATACTAATATTGGTTTTTAACAGTCTTATATGATTCTTCCTCCTTCAACATACGAATTATATAAAATATCACAAGAACCGGGTATCAAAAAATAGATTAACTTCAAGAAGACTGTTCATCGGTGGGGATCCTTTTCAATAAAGTTACCCAAAAGTGTGAAGGGAATTGTTGAAATATTATGTTCAACTGTTCCATTGTTCTCGGGTACAAAGGTTTGATGGGTTTCCATTTCAATATATCAATCATCACAGTATTAAATTTGTGTCTACTAAGGCTCATCAAGGCAGACGCTACCCCTTCTTGCTGATCCGCAGAACCTACAAAAACAATTGAAATTTTTAAAAGTAAAATTCTTGTCAAAGATCAAACATCTCGTAATCCTTACTTATCGAACAGCTTCGAGCTAAGTATCGTATTATATGCTGTTGAAATTTTTCAAATCTTACCTTCCCCCGAGTTTAGAAGCTCACTGAGTTGTTCGATTATTTTACCTACGATACCATCTGGATCATCGATTGGGACTACACGCAGAATATCACCTTAGAAAAAATAAATGATTAGAAGAGCTTGAATTTTATTGACATGATTGTAAAGAAGAGAACAACACTTACCAAGTAAACAAAATCCGCTATAAACGGAAGGAAATTTCTCATTCACTATTAAAGGCAGTATTACAGATTGAACAACATTTTTGTAAGCCCAAGAAACTCCTTCTTTCTTCGCAAGTAAGATAATAGCGGTATTCAGATTGCAACTATGAGTCTCTGAAACAATCAAATTTTTGATGATTTTTCAAAAAAGATGTTATCATCTTTCAAAACTGAAATACCTTGTAAAGCTTCTAAACATTGTTTGACGAAATCTTCAAAGGGATTTTCATTCACTTTATACGCATAATACCCCATTATCAAATTTTTCAACGGTAATAGTTTGCCTATTTGCACAGCTTGGGTCCTCAAAACTAACTGTGCCAAACAATTCGGTAAAATCTCTAAAATCATAAAAATCCGTTACCAAATCGTATAACGAAAAGAATCGCAAATTCTGATTCAAGTTGAATAATTACCTTTGGTTGCTGTTTTTTTCGGTAAAACTTCTGGCCAACTGGTCAGGATGGTATGAATAATAGTCACAGCTTTCACCCCCAGACAATAAACGGCGTCGCAACAAAATATTCGTACCTTTGCTCTATCTTTCTTTATACGTGCCAAAACGACAAACATACGCACAAGGTGTTCGGCTATTTCCCTCTGAAAATTTCACATTATCACTTTGATCTCAGTTCAATTCAGTTTGAAATAAAAACAAATGTTACCTGAGGTGTATTGTTCAAATGAAAAAGTTTATACTCGATACAAGACTGTACAAGTTCGATGATCGTTGGCATATATTTCTCCAAATCGATGAGTAAAGTCGCAATTCTCTGATGTGATTTTGTCATCAAAGGTGCGGGAGGGGTATAAGTTTTGTCCAATACTTTATTCCATTGTTGCGGTTCTATCAAAAATGTTATAATTCCTCTGAAATAATCAGAAAAAGACACATCTATGTATCGATGATATATGTGATATTCTAAAAAAAAATTAAAATTGTATACTTTGCTATGATACGAGCACTGCAAGTTGAAGATAATTTATTTACGACGTTCATGTGCCACTGGATATTCCAAGGATTGAAACTTACAAGTGCCGTGAGTTGTCTTTGAACGTATTCATCTGAAAAATTAGAATAACAAGTTGGACATGTTGCTTACGGAATTGGTATATTTTGAAAAATTTGATCAGACTTTTCGAAATAAAAGAAAACGTAAGGAAGCAAGGGCATAAGAACTTTACTGTCGTAGTCTCATCATCGGAGCACATTGGTTGGATAACAATATTCTTTCAGCAATAAAGTTGTTAACCCCGCTCACAGAACTATGACGAGATTAGACCTTAAAAATTGAAAGAAAAAAGTACATTCCGAACATACCTGTAATTTGCATGATTTGTTTTACAGTCAATTTCTTATTAACATTTTTCTTCTTCGGTGCTTTTCCTTTCGCCAACCGTTCTTTCAATTGTGCGCGAATGAAAACTAAAGGCTTCTGCACTTCGTTGGAGTCTACATCATTAGAGTCAATACTTTTCTCCATCGAGTCTTCAGTTATATTCTTAGGGGAACTTATCGCTTCATCCAACGTCGAACATTTGGTATTTTCATCCCTGTTGATCAATTTCCTTGTAATCATTCGCATATCGGTATCTTCGTCCCTCTCATCGACGATTTTGCATTCAATAGGGTCTTCTTCGTAAATCTCTGGCGGTGGCGACAACGGGCTATCTCGGTATTCAGAAAAATCTCCGTGGGTCAAATTTTCTTCTTTTTCATTCGGAATATTGTTATCAATGACAACTTCTTTATTATCGACTCGGATGTCACAATCTTTTGCCATAGATTTTGTCAAAGTAGGAGACAAATCATCGATCGAAGGTACATTAAGTTTGTCAGCAATATTGTGGATTGTCTCAAATTCTTCCGAACGAACTGTATCTTGGAATTGCATGTCATCGTCGTTACACGAACCTTCGTGATAATCAGATTCACGAGATTCGCTTGCACAATCAAAAATCGGGTTCTCGGGTCTGCTTGAGTTCTGGTCATTCAAACTGTTGACGCAGTTTTTAGAATTATGGAGAATCGAATCTGTCGATTCGCCGTGTGATTTGTCAACATCTTGAACGCGATAGAAGTTTTGTTCCTCCTCAATAGTGATGATGGAATCAACTATCGAAGGGAGCAACGAATCTATATTCAAGTTACTTATCTGATGATTTTCGAATAGTTTAAAATCATCTGGGATGGGGAGAATAGATCCTTTACTGTTTTCAGATTCAATTTTACGTATTTTTTGTGGAGGAGCGTATATATATTTATTCGCTTCGGGCAGACTCAATTTTTTTTGTGGAATATCTCCCGAGTCGTTTGTCGATTCATCGATGTTCTCATTATCAGACGCGTATGTATGGTCATGTACCGTTGCTTTCGGAATATTTTCAATCGACTCGTGTTCTTTGATGATGTGTTCCTTTGAATTAGAACTTTCCGTTCTTGGACATTTGTTTTTAGAAGCTGGGCGACCTCTTTTTGGTTTTTTTGGAAGTTCTGATTCATTTGACATATTTGCTTTTTCCGAGGAAGCATCCGCAGTATTTTCTGATTGGCTTGGAGTACCGAAACGAGAAACGCATCGACGTTTTGGTCTCTCCATAGGCAATATTTTCAGTATTCGTTTCGCTGTATCAATAGATGATATGGATTGTTTATTTTTATCTAGGGGACGTCTACCACGTTTTCTTTTTTCTAATAACTCTGATGATGTATTGGGAGCAATAGTACTTTCATTCGACTCAGAATTTAAATTAGGAGATGTATTTTGTAAAACTGTGTCGCTTGCTTCTGAACTAACATGTGCCGGTTGGTTAGAAATTGAGAGTCTCATTTGATTTGTAGTTGGAGGACACGTCTGTAATATCTTAGAAATCGCATTTTCGGTATTAGAATTGGTGTTGGAACATTTAATGTCCATTACTGTATCAGTATTTTTAGAAACATGAGCGATACGGTGTTTCTTTCCTCGCGTCGTATCAATTTTACTGACGTTTACACAAGTGATGTTATTATCAGGCTTTTCGATAGGTTTATTCGTTGTATTTACAGGATTTCGAAGATTAGTGTTTACAATGCCACCGGTTTTCTTCAACTGCTTCAGTTTTTTTAATAACCCAACTCGTTTATCGGCATCGAGTTCTTTCGCTTTTTTCAAATTACCTTTAGCAATTTTACACGTATCCGACGTAGAAGATGAATTCGATGACGTTACAGTGGATAAATTCTTATTATTCGACAATACATCGGACTTCGTGGTCGACGAATGTAGGTGTTTTTCATCATGATATTCATCTTCTTGTTCAATATTTTCATCCGATAAATCATCTTTTTGTGAATCGAAATCATCATACGTTTGACTCAAATTGCAGTCATTTGAATCTGTGTGCACATTTCGCTGTATATTTTCTGCAGTACTCATGATTTGGAGAACATTTTCGGTGGATTGAACGTCCCAATCACCGCTCGATGAAAGATTATGTCTTTTTGATTTGTTTTTACGATTAAATTTCTTAATACCTACTTTTCTTGATCTTATACCTATAACTTTATCCCGTTTTTTGACCGTTTTTGGTTCCTTTTGTGGATCGAAAGGATGGTACATATATCCTCGCATAGGATGAGGGAAAACATGCGGTAACATTTGGTTTCCATACATTTCATATCCATGAAAATTAGGATTAGGAGGCCAGTATTGTTGTGGACAGTACATCCTTTGTTGGTTATTCATTTGTCGGCTTTGCTTTTTCATTTTTCGTTCTAGTTTATCGATCTTCTTTTGCAGGGTTTCTAAAATTGGAGATGAGAGAATGTCATTGGAAACAACTTGATTTTCGCTGATAGAGATCGAAGGAGGCAGCGATGGAGAATGTTGCGGTATAATCAATTGTTCCATGAATTCATCATTGTTCATATCTGGAATTCAAGAGTTTTTTTATTAACTCATGATGATTTAATTTGAAAAAATAATAATTTTCAATTATTCTGATGGGAAGTTAATTTTTTTCATACCAAAACTGAATAAATGGAATTCATATTTTATTGAGTTATATTATTGTTGAGATATTGAATTAATGATACCGAACTGTTGAAAAAGACTTACCAAGAAGTGGTTGCGGTGGCGAAGGAACTTGTTCCAAAATTGGTGGACAATCCGTCATCGTTCTACATATTTTTTCAACAGGAGCAGGATGTAATAATATTTCACATTTGGAACAAAATATTGGGTGTGGATCATTGTTTATTCTATAAAATTCATCTGTCATTATACATTTTTCTGATATCTGGGGACAGATTGTTTCCATGCTGATTTCGTCAATTGTATTGACAGCCACATCGGAAGTTTCGACTCTTTTGACTGAAGAAACTGTGACATTCTGGGAACAAATTATTTGTGTACTGATTTCCTCAGTCGTATTGGTAGCAACATCAAAAGTTTCGACTTGTTTAACTGGAGGAACAAAAGTATTGTCATGAACTGAAAAAAACAAAATAGGATATATTAATCATTTTGGAAAAATGAAATGGAAATTTTGAAATTTACCTACTGCGGGTACCGTAAAATCGACTTGAACGCTGCAAGATTTCATGCCTTTTTTTGACTTTGAATTACTCTGGCCTTTGGTCAACTCTTTAACCTTTTTTTCTAATTCTTCAACTTCCACTGTAAATCAAATTTGAAACGTGCTACAACGGATGTTTAATTTCGCTAACATGAATGTGAAAATTTTTCAAAACTTACTACGAAGTGATGCTTTTTCCAAATCATATTGTATTATTTTTTCAGAGTGGATATCAGAGGATTCTTGCATTTTATGCATCATTTGCTGTATATGAGCTTGATTCGCAGCTATCGTGTTCTCATAATTTGATACAGTATTTTTCAGAATATCTAATTCTTTTTTATATTCGGTGTTTTGCTGTAATTTTACATTGAAATATAGTACGTAGATGAAATACAATAAAAATCGCATTTATTTCTATGAATTTCTCAATCGAATACTCACCAGTTCCAGTTTGATTACTTTAGCCATAGTGGAATTGTAACTGAAAGTAATTTTCCTGACTTCCTTGACTGCGGCATTTAACTGTGTCTTCAATTTTTCTGATTCTCTAATCTTGTCGTTATACTGTTGTATCAAATCACTGGAAAATAAATAATCCAAATCAATCATTTGTATCAACGTCGAACAATTATGTAACTTTGAATAGCAAATTCAACTGTAAGAATCATAATATATTAGTAATATCTTCATAATTTATTCATGGAGAATTTTGATATTTACTATGAGCAGTTGAATTCGCTATTTATTAATGTTTTTTGGTTTGCATATGTATTTGAAGTTTTGAACTTACTGTGACCGGCACATCTTTTGTTTGAGGATGAGAAAAGTCTTCTCGAGTTTATCACTTTTCTCCTGTAATGAAATTCATGTGTGAAGTAATATGATTCGTGTTGAAAATACCCTAAAAATACTTAGTATAATAATGGACTGAATATTTTTAAAACCGTACTATATAAATATGTAAGGCTAAGAAGGAAATGAGATAAATTCATTTCTACTTTTCAAATTTGATCTAAATAGTAATGGATCCTAGAATCAAATTATTCATATAAAAACAAAAACAAAGTATCATAGAATAAGTAACGTAGAAAACAAATAAATAATAGCATGAAAAACAGTTGTAGGCATAGAATTTTTGGATATTCTTATCATTTACATACTACAAATTATTGCAAATTATGAAATTCTAAAGTGTCTCATGTTAGGAAGAATATAATCTATATATTTGATACAGTAAGTTTAAGACTTGCGCGAATAAAAGTCTAAAATCTTTGCCAATGCCGCTTAAACACAAATAGAATCAATGAATTGATTCAATTGGGGTGCTATATATCGCTGATGAGAGAAATATAGTGACATAGATCGGATAGCAGTATCACTCATTTTCAGAGCAATTGAGGCTATAAATCTGGTGACTCGGGGGATCATAGAATACTTTGAGGAACATTCCATAATTCTTAGGAAAGTTAATTTATAGGTTTAGTTTTCTTGAAAACGAATGAGTGGATGTACAAAATATATCAAAAAATTCTTTCACAATAAGTATATACAGAATTATTAGACATCGAAGAAATGATTTGTCGTAAGAGGCTTCACATTATATGAAATATATATATAACTGACATAGGTAATATGTTGTATGAACATAGTTAATGGTTCTTATGGATAAAGAACCATTAGATATATACATACAGTACTGTGCCAACCCTTAAACATAAATACAAAAATGGCATACACGACTATAATCACAATAATTTTATCAGAGTTGTACAACAATCATGGTGTGCGATTTGTCCATATGAATGCTGCGAATAGTTCAATATGTAATCATGTTATTCATGAATTTGTGTAAAATTTTCATGCTGTGGTACATAATCTGCATGTGAACAGGTACAACCGCAGAAACGTCTCATGATTTTCACATGTCATTCTCCTAATTGCAGTAAAATCACGGCAGAGTTGAGAAATTGATAAATTATACAATTTCAATTTGTGTCATTCCATTCTTCATAATGCGGCAAGCAAGTATATTATATATGAATAATCTAAAATTTACAGCATTATATACCGCATTAAGCTATTTATGCATAAAATATCAGAACCTACATGGAAAGTGAAATGCAAGATATCAAAAATATGGAAAAGAAACTGGAATTTCCAAGGAAATTCATCTTAAATTGTGAGAAATGAATGAATCGAACTGCACATAGAGGTTAGGTGCATATAAACTATTCACTCCGAATTATTTATAATGGAAATACTGAATGCTGTGTTTGATAATTTGACGGATTATTATTCAGAATGAATTTGGATTTGATTATTGTTGGCTGTCAATGTCAATATATTGAATTCTATGTAAAAATATAATAGATCTGATTACAACGAATTATAGATAAAAAAAAGTTCAATAGTTACATTGAGATCCGAATCTTCCTTACAATCTTCAGGAGTGTTATCCATTTTATTCATATGAGTAAATTAAAATTTGTCGTATAATGTTTTTATAATTTATTTAATACACGTGCACATGCTGGATTGTTTACGAAACATATCAATCTCCCGATTACCGGCATATCTAGTTTCATTATCATCTCATGTAAACTGACATGTCCTCACGTTATCAAAAGTGATTGGTGATTCATATGACAAAAAGCATAATGGTCTGTTTACATGGTAACGGGATGGAACCGGTAGACCCCAATCGGTAGGGCACTACAATCCAGAACGTTCATTATCCAGAAAGTGCAAAATCCCGAGTGCCAATATCCAGAATGGGCAAAATCCCGAATGCTCATTATACAGAATGTTCATGGTCCCGAATAAAAAAATATATATTTTAATATAAATCAAATAATTGGCCACTTTTATAATGCAAAATTATTTGCTAACGCATAGTAAGTGAGGACAATTAATTTCTTACGATTAAACTGGTCAATTATTTGATTTATATTAAAATATATATTTTTTTATTCGGGACCATGAACATTCTGTATAATGAGCATTCGGGATTTTGCCCATTCTGGATATTGGCACTCGGGATTTTGCACTTTCTGGATAATGAACGTTCTGGATTGTAGTGCCCTACCACCCCAATCCCCAATAGACCCGATAACAAACGTCCCGAAGATCAGTTGAACCAAACAGAGATGTTCAACTCATCTCTGACCCAAACATTGAAACCTCATGCCGTGTTCACATATTATTACGGCTGAAAGATGAACAAGGTAGCGATTAGATTATGGGTGTGAAAACGCACCATGAGGTTTCAATTTTCGGGTTAACTGACTTGCGGGACCAACGATGCCATTATTCCCTAGAAAAATCCGTAGATTTTTCGTGATTGGTCATTTCTTTCCAAATTGAAAACATGATTGGCTGGTTGTACAAGAAATGACTAATCATCAGATGCTACGGATTTTTCTAGGGAATAATGGCATCGCTGTGCGGGACGCTCGTCTTCGGGTCTATTAGCTTCGTTCGTTCAAGGGTGTTCTAAGTTGCTCCAACGTGCTCCAGATATTTGTGATTGGCTCTTCTAGTTATAAACATGAATTGATTGGTTTGGTGCAAGTTGGGGCAACTTAGAACACCTTAGAACGAACGAAGCTATTGATGGAACGGTAGTATGCGAGAAGCCCGACTGGTAATCAGCCCTGATGGCACTTAAGCCCGACTGGCGTTAGCCCGACTGCATTTAACCCGAACGACTTTAAACCCGAATGACAGTTAACCCGACCAATTATGAAAATGTAATCAAATAAAATGGAAAATTAATCGAGATCAAAGCGTAATTAACCTTTTGTCTATACATCTTTACAGTAAAAGATTGAATAAGCTTTGATTTCGATTAATTTTCCATTTTATTTGATGATATTTTTATAACTAGTCGAGGTCAACTGTCATTCGGGTTATAATCCGGTCGGGCTTCTCGCATACTACCGATGGAACCTTAGGCTGGAGACTGGTAATTGGTCGATTTCTAGTAACTTACTAGTATAGCCACCAGCAGGGATGAAAATCTACGTGTCACGAAAAGTCTTCGACAGTAATTTACATGTAGAATACGTAGATTACAGTAAATTACATGATTTACAAGGTATATTACAGTATTTTGCTTGTAATTTACATGTGAAGTACCATGTGGATTACAGGGAGCAAATTACTTGTCCATCCCTGGCCACCAGTAATCCCGACAAACAAATGGCCCAAAGGGCAATTAACCCGAATTGACCAATCAACGAATTTTGGGATATTGACCTTTCGGGACATTGAAATTTGGGTCAAGTGCCTTTCGGGCCATTTGTGTCGAGATTACTGGTGACTACCAGTAGAAGCAGGGGGCATAATCTCAAATGCAACATTCTCAAACGGACTTCAGCGCTGCCATACGGTAGTACAGTGAATTATTCACCATAGATACAACTAACACAAACAATGAACAAACCACACCGATTTTCGAATTAGTGTTAGTGTATACATGTAAAATAGTTCACTGTACTACCGTATGGCAGCGCTGAAATCCGTTTGAAAATTTTCTATTCGAGATTATGCCCCCTGAGTAGAAGTCAGTACCCAGAAAGCACAGAGTTCGTGAAGAATTCTTCAAGAACATCATTTGAACTCTGTGCTGTCTGAGTAAATCCGAACGGGAAGATAATCCCGAAAAACATTTGGTGACATTTTATTTCTTTCGCATGCGGCTAGTGACAAAGTAATATTCTTAATAGTGGAAAAATTGGCCAGAGTACTCTTTTGAGGGTGTCCCCTGGTCGATTTTTTCTCAAGGGCATTCATCAGAGGCAAAGTTACTAGATCTCTCCCCCCAGTTTTCTCAACGATTAATGAATATAATCGATTTCCAATGAGCAGGTGCATCTTCTTAGCATATCAAAGAAAGTGCAGCTACTCTTTATTTTTCATTTTATTCGTTCGTTTCTGAGAAAACTGGGGGGGGGGGGCGATTTTGGAATCTAGTAACTTGTTGGGAAGGTGGTGAATGCCGTTAAGAAAACCACTAGATCGTTGCAACCGATTGATGTTATAAATAGACATAAAAAAAAGTCATAATTAATCAGAGTAGCCGGCTTTGATCTCAAAATAATTGTACATGGGTTACATTTGTTATAATATCGAAAAAACTGAATGGAGGTTTTTCATTAGCTAATAACGAAATTTCGTTTCAATTATTTATGACGATTTAGTTGAACAATAAACAGACTAGACTCGGATCGTTTCATTGATTCTGAATCTTTTGATTCAAAGTTTGATGTAATTAATTGAATATTATCGACATAAAACGGTTGAAACAATCTAGTAGTGTTCTAGTGGAAAAATCGACAAGAGCACTCCCTTAAAGAATCATCCCTCACTGATAGAAATATTCTGTCAAATCCCATTACGAATGGTGAAATTCATAAATCAATATCATTGAAATCCATTGGAACGTATTCATTTTCCCATTCGTCAATGAGATTTTATAGAATATTTGTACCAGGGCTGAAAATTTCAGATTTCTTCATGAATTCAGTTTCGAATGATTTGGTATGAAAAAACATGCTCACATGGAAACCAATGGTATCCTCCCCTGATAACACACCAAGAATTCTTTTTCAAAAACAAGAATAAAATTCTTCAAGAACTCTTTTCGAATTAATGAATTTATAAAGAGCTCTGGAGGAGTTCAATCTTTGGGACATTGACAAGTTCTCTGAGAGTACTAGAACAATACTTCCAGCATTCTCGAAGAACTCGTTAATGTCCCAAATATTGAACTCCTTCAAAATTCTTTATGAATTCATTAGTTCGAAAAGAGTTCTTGAAGAATTCTATTCTTGTTCTTGTAAAAGAATTCTTCGTGTGTCATCTGGGTCTCAAGGACATTTACCACTCCTCCGAAAAGTTACTAAATTCGAAATTTCTTCCACCAGTTTTCTCAGAGACGAACAAATTAGATGAATAATGATAAGTAGCTGCATTTTCTTTGATATCTCAAGATATCACCTGCACCTGCTAACCCAGATAACAAACGGAGAATTCTTCTTCAAGAAGAAAAATAGAACTCTTCAACAATTCTTTTCGAACTAATGAATTCATATAGAGCTCTGGAGGAGTTCAATCTGTCGAACATTAACAAGCTCTTTGAGAATATCAGAAGTATTGTTTGAGTACTCTCAAAGAACTTGTTAATGTCCGACAGATTGAACTCCTCCAGAGTTCTATATGAATTCATTAGTTCGAAAAGAGTTCTATTCTTGCTCTTGAAAAATAATTTTTCGTGTGTTATCTGGGAATTAAAATCGATCCTATCCATCAATCGTTGAGAAAACTAGAGAGAGGGAGAGATCTGGTAACTTTGCTCCTGGGAAATACCCTTAAGGGGATTCATTACTCCCTGCAAAAGTTACTAGATTCCAAATTCCTCCCCCCAGTTTTCTCAGAAACGAACACATAAAATGAAAAATAATGAGTAGCTGAATCTTTTTCAATAGCCTAAGAAGATGCACCTGCTCATGGGCGTAGCCAGGGGTGGGGGTAAGGGAGGGCAGCTGCCCCCCTTGTAAAATAGGAAAAAAATTTTTTTTAATTGAATATACAAAAATTATGTATAAAAAAGTTGTGGAAAATTTGAATTGAACAACCCCCTCCCCCCCCTTAAGTTTTGAGCTGGCTACGTCCATGCACCTGCTCATTAAAATTGATTCTATTCATTGATTACTGAAAAAACTGGGGGGAGAGATCTAGTAACTTGACTTGTGGTGAATCGCCTTAAGGGGATACGAGCGGCGTGGCAGCAGCCAAATCGTTTGTAACAAACTATGGACAAACACTTCATATTAATTAAAATATCGGTCTGTACAGCACTTCTACTTAAATCAGAGAAAAGCTGTACAGAGCGATATTTTGATCAAAATGAAGTGCCTCCCTATATCGTTTGTCATAAACGATTTGGCTGCTGCCACGCCGCTAGTATCCCCTTAAGGCCAAATTGTTCATGACAAACACCTCAATTAAATCCAAATAAGGCCCCGGAGTCAGAGAAATGCTGTACAGAGCGATATTTTGATTTAATTGAAGCGTTTGCACGTAGTTCGTCATAAATGATTTGGCTGCTGTCATGCCGTTCGGATCACCTTGAACAAGCTAAATAGAGATTGAAGCACATGAAAATGCTACCTACACATGAAGAAGGAAAATACAAGAACATTTGAGACAATACCAAATATCTGCAATGTATTAAATAATTATTAAACAGATACAATTATGTGCGACAGGAATTAAAAATTTATATTATATACAATTTTCACCTCCCTTGTTTACTTTCTCTCGTTCTCTCGCATTCTGTTTTTTTCTCCTACCTTCCTCACCTGTTTATTATTATTTTTTTTTGTTATTTATTTTACTCATTCAATCCACTCTCGTTTATCTTGTGTTCTATTATTCTTTTGTCTTTATAAATTTAATAGAAGAGCACAAAGGAAGTATTTGAAAATGTTTTACACCATTCACATACTACATTCAATGACATCCAAATTGAAAAGACATGATCTCAATTGCCCATTCCTGTGTTAATCTCAAAGTTCTCCTATATAAATATAAATACGCAGCGATGATATAAATTGACATCTTCATTTTGATTACAATTAATTTATTATATGTAAAAATAAAAGTAAAATGGTCACGATTGTGCGATCAATTCGCTTGTGTATGTAAAATTCACTTGAAAAGATAAAATAACGCAATAAACATATGTAGGAAGAAGAAAAGAAATATTTATCGTGTTAATTTATACACCAGATAATACTGTTTAGTTATTCTAAGCCATTCTTTCTTATTACTTTCTCTCTGTGTTTTTTTCTCTTTGCATACAAACATACATACATGTTTATTTTCTCTCGTTTTTTTTTTTATTCTTGAATCGAAGAAGGTTTCTTTTTTGTTGAATCTTAAATTTCGTTCATATACGATGACGAAAAGATTATTAAAATATTTTAAAATACCTTTACTCGTCCTAATAATGTTTTCTTGAACTTTGGTATTTGACTCATAGTCAACGATGTCGAAATTTCGATATTCAAATATTTTTACGTTTACAATGATCAATGATTATTATCGATCTGATTATAATTAGTAATCAGTCTCCTTGTTTAATTAATTACAACAAATCTATGTAAAATTGCATATTTTCACTATCATCAACTGAGTACTAATTATAAACTTATATCATAATTGATAAACGATTCGATTGCATTATTCTCGTTTGGATGAATGTGTTGAAAATATTGATTCTTACATAAAATATTATAAATATTAGAAAATCACAATACGGGAGAAGAGAAAAAAAAAACATTGCCACAGCCAAATAAATAAATTATTGTCGAGAGTATAAACGCTTTTTTGGATTTTCTTTTGAATAACGCGTTTATTCTCTTGGCAGCAAAAACAACATCCATTTGACTTGAACGATCGTATTCTTTCCAATTTGTAAACGGTATTAGATACAATATAATCGTGTTTTTTTTTCTATAATCGGGATTGATAGGGATACATTTTCAACAGCGCTATTGATAAACGTCGAAACAAATGAAACATACAAAAAGTACCGTAAAAAAAGTGATTTCTTCAATTACAACATAATTTCAAATCACGGGACATTACTTTGTGATCATTTTCTGATATTTAAGTGCGTATATTTACATAATATATATTTACGGTATACTCAATGATTGCAACGTAATACACATTGTTATAGATATGCCATTTTTTGTTATTACACATTGTACGTATAGATTGAATGAAAGAGGTGTCTTACAAACTATATGAAGATTATTAATTTATCAAAACTAAATCCATTTTCATTGCGATTTGGTTTTGTGCATTCAACGCAATGATTGTGTGCTTTTTTTTACGTGAATCAAGGTGTCTCTTATTTTTTTTTTCGTTTTTTTCTTCAAAAGTGAAAAACAATACAAATGTTCCTATTCTTCTAAGTGAAAACACATCAAGATAGGTGAAGGTATTTTCGTGTGAATATACATGAAAAATCTGAAAAAAGAATTAGTTGCTTTTTTCTAAATTATTATTTCCATTCTGACATCGAATAGATATTAAATTTCCCATCGGAGTTACGATTATTTATCAGATTCAAATGCTGAGATTTCACTTTTGTTCATTTTCTGTTGGTTTCGTGAAATTTATCAATGAACTCCATTTGCGGATCGATAATTATCGTCATCGGTTAATCAAATCTGATTGGAAAAATGAAACTTCGTAAGATTCTCATATCTAACTTAATACTGAAAATCATATACGAGGTTACCCAGTTGCTGCTTAGAATGAACAGAAAATTAATAAAAATTGGAAAACTTGACTCAATGTGAATCAGAGATTTCCTGATGTTTCATCACGAATATTGCGGATTTCACCAGAATTTGAAACACATCACATAATTTATACAGCAAAATATCATTTAACGTAGCTCCGATCCTATAAGTTCAAACTTCTGTCCTCCCCGTGGTATCACCTTGTCGTGGTGGGGGGGCTTGATCGGTTTGTCCTGTGAACCGGGGGAGCATGTCGGGGGCCTCGTGTGCCTTTCGGAAGCCTTTCCGCGGAGGACAGAGCGTCTTCACATACAGGGAGAAAGCCAGGGTGTATCGTGCGCACTTATGGATCGCTCTCTGTGCCGGGGACGCTGCCTGATGAACCAGGGAGCTGAGCCGTGGGCCTCGTGCCCGTTTACGGACTGGTCTCTGGGGAGGGAACCGGGACCAACGGTTTCGGCGGCGGAGGAGGGACAAAGGTCCCCAACGGTGTCGGAGGCGGATGAGCTACCAAAAATCCGGACGCGTCTGTTCCCGTATCGGGCGGCGTTCTGGTATTAAGACTGGAGTTTGGGGTTCTGGGGAACATTCCCAGCAGACTAACCGTGGTCAACCAAAAATTGGCCCCTCGGGGTGGGGTGGAAAGCTGGTGGAACCTGCGCTTCCGCGCCGTGACCATCAGCGAGGGCTCAGTACCTGACCTCTGTGGCAACATACGGGTGACCATAAGTCTTCCTTGAGGAGCAGACTTCCTGATTTGGACCCACATGTTCAATGTGGGAACCTGCTCCAACCCCACTGACTGGAGTCCCTGACTGGGGTCGACGTCAGAACGCCAAATGAAGGTCAGTGAAGTGTTGCGCGGTCGGTGACACTTCACACTCCTCTGGTTACGGAGAGGTTAATTCCGTGGCGCCGTCTAGCCTGAGGTTTGGGTCAGGCAACCGTTCGGATCGGTTGTCGCCCACTCGATAGGGGTGACGTAAAACCTTTAGCATCAATCATGGCGCGGGCCTATCCCGTAACATTTTTTATTAGAGTCACTGGCATCGATAGGCCTGACCAGCTGAACTACCGCTTCTCGGTTTTCGATGCCCATCATTAGGGGTTTTTTACAGGCGGGGACAGACATCTCACTGCGGTGAGGTTGCCATAATGGCCGAACCGTCTTAAGAATCGAATTAATCAAATATGCAATCTGAAGACGACACAAAAACCAAGGGAACAGGGGGAGAAACCAGAGGCACGAATGTCTCGGGAGAGGAGAGAGAAAGTGTGGTGGGAGACACTGGAACAACGGCTCTGAGCCTCGCCGTGCCTACAACACCTCGGCACGGCGGAGCTCGGACCCGTAGGGACAGCGTCACTAGCATGGCCAGCACCTCGAGCGCTATCTCTGGGCTTAGCGTGGACACTACGGTGGAAGCGCGAGGCCTGAGAGAACGGAGGGAGGACCTTGCTCATCTCCGCATGGAGATGGGCAAGTTGCTCCCTCTGGTAGCGAGCGAGGTGAAGAACATGATCGAAGCCTGTGGAGTCCAAAGGAATGTCAACATGACAGTCAAGGATGGGCTCCCCAGGGTGAGAGAATGGACGGACGCCATGCAGTGGACGCTGAAACGCATAGAAGAAGGGGAGAGTATCTTCGATACGAACCTTGAGTGGGTGGAAAAAAACAGGGCTGCTCGTAAGGTGGGCAACCGCAGAGGGGATGGCACCAAATCAGGGACCTCCGTGCCCGCGATCGCCACCTCACAAAAGCGACCGAGAACCCCTGGGAATAGCCCAGAGGAGAGGAAGAAAACGCCGAAGCGGAAGAAGAAGAAAACTCCCCCCTCAACTGAAGTCGCACCGCCAGCACTTGAGTCTGGAGATGCGACCGCTCCCCCGGATCCCGTAGCTGTACCCTCTCAGGAATGGACACTCGTCCAGTCACGGAAGGGAAGGAGCAGGGAAATGACGGGAGACAGTGGAGGAGGGAGAACGCAGAGGAGTGTGGTCGCGGCCCCGCAGCGCCCTGATGAACAGGGTACAAGGGTGGGGAAGAAAAAAAAGAAGGGAAAGAAGAAAAAGAAGAAGGAGGGGGTATCGAAACCCAGGACCGAAGCTATCCTGATCAAGACGAGTCAGGAGAGGAGTTACGCCCAGGTCCTGGGCGAGATACGCAGGAGCGTTAAACCCGAGGATGCCGAAGCGGACATCAAGAGCATCCGCAAAACACGGGCCGGGGATCTCCTCATTGAACTTGGTCAAAAGACCAAAGACAAGGGGGAGTTCGCCGGCGCCCTGAAAGGCATCCTCGGAGAGAACGCTGTGGTGCGCAGTCTTGAACCTCGTGAGACATTGGAGATCCGGGGTCTGGACTGTGTCACCGAGGTAGGGGATGTGATGGTCGCTCTACAGAGGGACCTTGACGACATGACCGGCGTCAAGGTCTCTCTGACTGGCACGAATGTGAGGGGCCAGAGGGCGGCCATCATAGAATGTAGCCGAAAGACCGCGGCCAAGTTACTGAGCCAACCACCAAAAAAGATCAAGGTTGGTTGGCTCGAGTGCAGGATCAGAAAGAGGGCGGTGGTGGAGCGTTGCTTCAAATGCAACGGGTACGGCCACCTCGCCCGATCCTGCACTGCTCCCGATAGGTCCACCCTCTGTTACAAATGTGGGGGAGAGGGACATAAGGCGCGGGAGTGCACCGCTACACCAAGGTGCATGCTCTGTGCGGAAAGGGAGATAGCGTCTGCTCGACTGGCCCACGCTCCCGGCACCAGGGAGTGTGTGGTCTTCAAGGAGGCCTTGGAGTGGGAGAAGCAGAAAGCGCGTTCAACGTCCTCCAGGCAAACTTAAATGGGAGCCTGGTGGCGGACAATCTCCTGCTCCAAATGGCGCGAGAGAGAAACGCCGACCTGGTGGCGATCAGCGAGCAGTACCGGAACCATGACTCACCGGATTGGTACCGAGACCTGCTCGGCACTGCTGCGATATGGGTGACCAATCGGAGCAAGGTGCTTGTTCGGAGGCACGGCGCCGGCGAGGGCTTTGTCTGGGTTGATTGTGGGGAGATGGTTGTTTTTAGCTGCTATCTCTCCCCAAACGACCGCATGGCTGGCTTTCGACGGAAGGTCGACGCTCTGGAGGATGCGATCCTCAACGCAACCATGAAAGTGATTGTCGTTGGGGACTTCAACTCGAGGGCGGTGGAGTGGGGCATGAAATGCACCAACTCCAGAGGGAAATACATTCTGGGTATGGCGGCTAGGACAGGCTTGGTAGTCCTAAACGTTGGCAACACCTCAACGTTTCGTCGCCCAGGATACTCGGAGACCATCCCCGATATTTCCCTCGCCTCCGAGGAACTGACGCCCCGAATCCAGAACTGGAGAGTGGTCGAGGATTACACCGGTAGCGACCATCAGTACATCGAGTTTGGGGTCCACGAGGATGCACGGGAGGGCAGGGTGCCTCCCCGGCGGTCGAGAAGATGGAACGTCGATCGGGTCGACGTTCAGAGGTTTGAACAGGTGATATCCTCGGGGGCCGTGACCCCCGAGGTTTCGACCGCCGGTGGGGCTCCAGTGGTTGATGTTCTCGTGGACTCAACCATGAGCCTGATCGCTTCCGCGTGCGATGCCTCCATGCCATGCAGGAGGCCTCGACACGGGAAGCGACCCGTGTACTGGTGGACCCCGGAGATTGCTGATGCACGCAGGGAGTGTCTTCGACTACGCAGGGCCGCTCAGAGGGCGAGAAATCGTCCAGAAGCGGCGACCAGGTCGGCGGAACACAAGGCAGCGAGGAGACAGCTCCGCAGGGCTATCAACAGGAGCAAAGACTCCTGTTGGAAAAAGCTGGCGCTGACTGTCGACGCGGACCCCTGGGGTCGGGGTTACAAAATTGTGACTCAGAGACTGGGAGGCTGGCGATCGACCGTCACGTTGGACGGAGCCCTCGCGGAGCTGGTTGTTTCGGAGCTTTTCCCGACACACCCAGTCCGGCCGAGCCGAGACTTCGGTGACGTGGGCGACGTCCCGCTCTTCACCATTGGGGAGCTGAGCGTCGCCGTACGTCAGCTGAAGAATAACAAAGCTCCAGGTCCGGACGGTGTGCCGGGAGAAGTTTTGAAAATGGTGTGGCGCTGTCGACCTCACTTGCTGTTGGACATGTATAACGCATGCCTGACGGCTGGTGTCTTCAGCGCGCGCTGGAAGCTCGCTCGCCTTGCTCTCATCGAGAAGGGTAAAGGCGATCCAGGAACGCCGTCCTCTTACCGGCCGCTGTGCATGTTGGACACAGCGGGGAAGGTATTAGAGAGGCTCCTCAAGGGGAGACTGCTCCAGGCGATCAATGAGGCAGGTGGCCTGTCGCCGAAGCAGTACGGGTTCCGTGTGGGTCGCTCGACCCTCGATGCGGTCCAGGAAGTAGTGGAGGCCGTGCGGCGCGCGGAGGATCACAACCGTTATTCCAGACGGGTGGTCTTCCTCGTGACGTTGGACGTGAGGAATGCGTTCAACTCCGCACGCTGGAGCGACATGCTCTGTGCATTGGAGCATACGTTCCGTGTGCCTCTGTACCTCCTCAGGATGGTGGAACATTATTTACAGGGCCGTGCTCTCGTTTACGAGACTACCGCGGGTTGGGAGAGAACTGCGATCACGTCGGGGGCGGCGCAGGGGTCTATTCTAGGCCCCGACCTTTGGAACGTCGCTTACGATGGTCTGCTGAGGTTGGAGATGCCCGATGAGTCCTTGCTGGTTGGGTTTGCGGACGACGTTGGCCTACTCATAGAGGCCCGCGACGTCGCGCGAGCCCAACTAGTACTCAACCAGGCGATGCGACGCATCGAAGCTTGGATGACGGGGCATGGGTTGTCTCTGGCTCTCAGCAAGACAGAGATCGTGGTTCTCACAAAGAAGAGAATCCCTGCTGTCCTTCCTCTGCGGGTGGGGCAGGAAGTAGTGGAGTCGAAGCCCGCGGCACGGTACCTGGGCCTCACAGTGGACCGGAGGCTTAGCTTCCGGGATCACATATGGAAGGCTACCGACAAAGCTGCTAAGAAGGTAACAGCTCTTAGCAGGCTCATGGCTAATGTCGGTGGCCCAAAGTCGAGCAGACGTAGGTTGTTGATGTCCACGGTCAACTCGGTCCTCCTATATGGGGCCGAAATCTGGGGGCATGCCACGGAGAGAAAGAGCTGCAGTGCGCGACTCGAGCGAGTCCAAAGACTCGGAGCGCTTCGGGTCGCGTCTGCATATCGCACGGTCTCCGGTCCTGCGGTGTTTGTTGTGTCCGGAGTCGTTCCTGTCGCGCTTCTCGCTAGGGAACGACAAAACATCTTCCGGCGAAGCAGGGCTGGAGAGCAAAGAAGCGCAGTGGCGGCCGAGGAACGTACCCGCACGTTCCTCGCGTGGCAGGCCTCCTGGGATAGGGAGACCAGGGGGAGATGGACCGCAAGACTCATTCCCCTGGTTAGACCGTGGACGGAACGCGAGCATGGAGAGGTGGGGTACTTCCTGACCCAGTTCCTTACTGGTCATGGATACTTCAGGAAGTACCTGCACCAAATGGGGAAAGTAGCGTCTCCTGAGTGCCTCTACTGTCCCGACAAGAGGGACCATGCCGAGCACACGTTTTTCGAGTGTGCTCGGTGGGAGACACATCGGGAGGCGCTACAAACGGAGCTCGGAGACATCACTCCCGAGAACACCGTGGGTCTGATGCTCCGAGACGATTCGAGTTGGCGGGCGGTGGACTCCTTCGTACAGTCCATCCTCCGTCTCAAGAAGGTGGACTTGGATAGGGCAGGGTAACTGGCGGCGGTCTTTCGGCCACGAGGAAAAAAGGGCCCAGCTCGAAGTAATGTGATAAACGGTTCCGGGCTGGGTCCGAGGAGGGAAGAGGTGGGTTTTAGTGGGTAAACTGCGATAGGCGCTCAACATCTTCAGCCGAAGCAGGAGTCCCACACACCGGGGAGCAATAATACCAGCTCCCTGAAGGTGCATAAAGCATTTCCCCCTCTATAAAAAAAAAAAAAAAAAAAAAAATAAGTTCAAACTTCTGCACTGGAAATTAGTGAATCCCATTCTTGGATTATTATAAATAAATTCTTCACGGTGAATCTGTGTTGAAAAGAAGTACTAAAATTTATTACAATCAAAACTAATCATATGAAATAAGTTGACGATATCTGCACACTTTTTTCAAAGAATCAGATTCCACATTCAACATATTACTCATTACTTTCATTTTGCAATCTAACATTTAATAAAATATATATTGAGAAATGAGACGAACTATATTTGAATCACAAAGAATTACATTGTTATTTCTAGTTTGTTCTCATAATAATGATAGAAATGTTCGTATTGCAAACCTAATGAAAGAAAACAAAAAAAAAAGAGGAAAATTATGCGACCAGCTAAAAATACATGCTACCAATTATCACGAGGTTGTGGATATGAAATATGTATAAAATACTCATTTTTCACCACTGCCAGCAATGTTAGAAATATTTGGGATTGGCAGTCAATTGGAAGAACGGAAATATCTATGTATTAGATTTGTGGTTTTCTTCCTTTTTCTTCAGTTTTTCATTCATAAAAAATTTTAGTCATTGTGATATCGTCACATCACATTTCTTTGCTCTGCAATAACATGAATTAATATTTTTTTTTCGTTCGATTTCCGTGCAGGGGAAACTCATTTATTCGAGTTTTTCGTTCGATAACGAAATATTCTATTGCAGAAGCATTTCTCATGTTTGTTTATGCATATATTATGCAAAATATACATTCGTTATAAACGGTGAATTAAATTAATTGCGTGAGTGAAAATCGATAAGTTCACCGAAATTTCAATGACATTGAAAACCCACGTATTGATTGACCAAATAAGTGGTTTTGATTTCGTTTCAAATGGTTCTTTTTGGAACAATTGTTTTTAATATATTTATTCCAAACAATTACTGCTTTGTTGAAAATTGATTTCGTTTTATTCGATTCGAATAAATAAGTTTATACTGCTTGATCAAGAATCGATTATAGCAGGTAATCTTGTCGAGCCCTTGAAAATGAATTTATTGTATTTATGTTTCTTTCCATACGGACAATCGATCATTTCTTTTTCAATGTATGACATGTGATAAATAAACAGAGGATTCTGGTGTGAACAAATTTTGTTTCTCATTCTTCGGAGAGTATTGAATGAAAAATGAGGGGATTTGGTAACGTTTTTGGTTTCGATGTAAAATTATGTGGATGATTTACATGAAAAAGAATGATTTCGCGTAACAACTGTTTCGAGTTGTCAGCAAAGTGCATTCAAAATTCTCAGAATGTTGATTCTTTGAAATACAAATTCTGTCCCTTGTGTTTTAAAAACAGTATATTATTGTCAATTCATGTTAATTCATTCTTTGAATTTTATGTGGAGACTGATTTGAAATGAATCTCATTCTTGCATTGTATATTTACAAGTGGATCCGATCCATCGGAATAGCGTGTTGAATATATACATACATTGTGCATGCGATTCCCGTGAATCGTAATTAATTGGAAATTTACAATGCAAAAATATAATTTGTGTCGCACATTAGTTTTTACAAAGGACACAAAAGATGTTCGTAAATTCATTATAAAATGGAAAATAACTTGATTGATATTGAAACGTTTAACCAACCATGATTCATCTCAAAATCACTCTAAAATTGTCCTACAAAACTTGCGTTATCTTTTTCTTTATTCATCATTCGATGGATTTTGCGAATAAACTTTCTGAGAACATGAACTGCACCGGAGATCAATTCTGATCCCATTTCATTCAATAACGGAACAACCACCGATTTTTGAACATTTCTCCGTCACCTTCAAGTTATTTCTCAATTTTTCACTCAACATTGATTTTTCTCCTCAATTATCCCCCACGCTTTAATGCGATTTGCATATCGAAATACACTATGGATCATTATCAATTTGTTCCTGCAAACGTTTGACGTCCGCGTGGACCCTCTCTGTGTTGCCAGAAATCCGTTGATCTAACCAACAAGAGTTGGATATAGGACATTGAGGAGCAAAATTTCTGACATCACTGTTTCAACCTAGCTCGAGTTGAACTTAGCTCTATGTCTTTGCACAAACATTAGGAGAAATCAGACTTTTTGTAACCAACAACTATGAAGAGATTTAAACTGAGTTAGCAATGGTTTGCTAAAATATCGAGAAAATTCCTTTTTTACAATTTGTTTTATCGTTGAAGATGACCTTTGTCAGAACACGTGGCTTGAAATGACGTTCCTTGTTCGCAAAATATTCATCTCAGCGAAGAAACAAGAGATTACAATAATTATTCGAAAATAACTACATCGCGAGAATCCGCACTTCTCGTTAATTTGTTGATAATATTTGATTGGGAACCCGAAATAAAAAAAAATTCAAAGAATTACAAAAGGATTATCCGAAATCGTCTAATTTGAATTTTTTTTGCCTGCATCCGTATATAGATGAATGAAATTGTTTGCGTGCTGCTTGAAAAAATTCGATTACCGAGGACTCTATCATTTCAATATGAAAATTTCTCAAGGGGAAGACAACACGATCTTATTATCAGCAATGTAATTACATTATTCAAAATTCCAGACCCTCCTTCCTATAGTAATATTGTCTACAAATATTCATATGTTGAAGGTATATGCGTTGGTAAATATCACAAAACGTTATACATCTTTGCTGTATTGAAAATTCTAATATCAAAGCATTTCCTTCAATCTTTGTTATTGGTTTAGCATTCAATTGAACAAATTATTGTTGCCGACATGAAGCAAATTTGAAAAGTAGAAATCAAAGGAAATTAAGATAATTCATTGATTAAAGATAATCTTTGCATCTCAGGAACACTGTTGAGTCTGTGTATAAATATATATATATATACCCACACACATACATGAATTAGAATTTTTCTAAACGTACCAGTTAATCTTTGGCTGTCCAAAAATAATGTGAAAAGTGATGATTTATTTAGAACCGAATGTTACCAATTCTCCTTTTGTATGAGCGAAACGATTGATTTGTACGAATGAATACGAAATATGTGACGTATAAAACAAGAGATGCGAAAAATTATATAATCCAAGAAAGCAGAGAAAAAAGAATGATCGGATAAATCCCTATAATCCAGTTTTATGAACTATGTGTATACGTATATATATTGTTTTTCTATATCCTATGTTCATGTACAATCACACTTAATAGATTTGTATATTATATTTTTATTTAACCCCCTCATTAAAAATTTCAGTCAAGACACGCGTCATTTCCACTTACGAAGTTGAAATCTCGTTAGACGAGATGAACTTCTTCACCTGAGAATTAGAGGAAATTGCTTTGAATCTATAATAAATTCATCAAAAAAAAAAAAAAGGCAAAAGAGAACAACTTTCAGCTATTCATAACGAGATAGCGTAGGATTTTTGAATTCAAAATATATGAGAGGGTTAAAACTAAATCATATGGCAATATGTTGTTATTTTTTCTGTTTTTCCTTTTGTTTCTTTCTAGTTTTCATTTTGTATTTGTATAGACATTCAGCCTCGATACACATCCGTTACATTTGTTCTTAGGAGAAATAACTCGTAGGAACGTAAATTGATTAAGCCACACTCGATTTCATTTGGCTCACGTAGTATTATACGACTGGCCCAAACTTGGTATTATTTTATGGAATATTATAGACGATTTCTATGGAACTCCTGGCGAGAGATTCAAACATTATACGTGATAGAAAAATTTATCAATCGTTACATTTGTTAAAGAAAAACATTGTACGCGTATACATTCATCTGCCGTCTAAAGTCTAGGATCTTTCGATCAATGAATCTTTTTGTTTTCGATTGTCGAAGTTGAATGAATGATTGTTTGAAGGGACTCCAAATATCACCAATATCAAAAGAAAGGATTTGTCTTCGAATTTTCGCAAAAAAGAGCGTATATAAAATTGAATTGATTTTGGATTCAATAATCTGAAGAATCCCTTCGTGTTTACGAAACTCGGAGTAACATTTTCGGTGTTATTCAAAGATTCGTAATACTCAAATAACCAAATCTGTGATTCATTACAAACAAACTCATATTTTATATAGTTCTATCGAGATGATCGAAAACTTTGATTTGAGATAAATATGTTATTTGTCATAATAAAATCAATCGATGATGATTGTTTGTTGTAAATTAAAAAATACAAAAATTCGTTTATTTAGAGAGACAAGTGTACACGAGTACTCGGGAAGAATATCAAAACCTGATACATGCCTTTGAGGAGAAATCTATCATCTAATCGGAGTCTTCTTCAACCGTTGGAGGTAACATGTCGAGTTGTTGTGAACTTAGCATTCCTCGGGAAAGTGCATACTCGGCTAGAGCGCGATGACAAAAGACATATTGATCTGGCATTTGAATACTATGAGCCCTTTGGGCTCGGATTTTTTCCACCGTCCCACGAATGTCTACGGTCCCCGTGTCTTCGAGTCGAGATATGCATATATCTAAGGTGCAGAAAGTTCCTGAAAGCATAAACATTGAAATTCGGTGGTTATAAAAACATCTCGAATGAGAAAATACTTTTGGAAGGTTTCGAGAAGTAACTATATTTTCTTTTTCTTCAACATCTAATCCGATAAAATGCACTAATTTCTTAATTGTGACGTTTTTCAAAATGAGCTTACACGGTGAATTGATTTTTTTAAACAGCGATGATTAAACAGTAGGTAGTTACACAATTCATTGCACATTACACGCTATTAAACTATTACTCGTTTCAGTCGTTCTGTTAATGACATTCGCAGAATTCTTTCTAAAAGAATCTAACAAATCGATAATTGATCACTGCTCACTCTAGGGTTCGAATGATTCGTGATTATCAGATTTCCTTACCTGTTCTTCCAATCCCAGCACTACAATGCACAACTATAGGTGGTCCTCGTGGATGGCCGGCCCATGTATCTCCTCTATTTGCCAAGAGTTTATTCTGTTGCTGCCTTACTAAAGAGAGAAATTGTAATAATGCTTTGGCAGATTGGGGTACGCCGTAATCTGGCCAGGCTGTGTACAACATATGGCAAACTTCTCTGGTTTCATCAGTCTGAAATGATATTTTTCATTTATAAATATATATCATTTTGGATTTTTTTTATATACAATTTGTGGCTCACTTATTTGAATACATTTTTTAGCAAAATCCTACAACGAGCTACATATTTAGGGTGGAGGAGGGCACAAAACAACAATTTAAAATCGTTATAGATGTGATGGATTTAATTGGACTTTTATACTTTTATCTGCATTTTGTTTCATCATTCTGAAGTGGTGCAGTCAGATCGAGTAATTTTTTTGAATATCCTGAATGATGTGGTACAAGTCATACGGTACATTCATTAATATTCATGTTACGTCTCTTTCGAGACCGGATAGGTAATTGAAATATATTGATATAAATCTTTACACTTTGTCTGGGAAACAAGGGGATTCGTGACTGTGCTGTACACAGCATTCGATAGATCAAATTTTCCCTCAATAACGGTATATATGTATAAGCAAAACTTATTTCCTCTTGATGGCTGAAATACTACGTGTTAAATTACGAGAGAACGTATTTGAACTTTGAAATATATATTCTGGTTATTTAAAATTATGATCATAAAGAGAACTTCATTTTTGTCTCATGCTAATAAAGAAAGAATTCTCAATAAAAAAACATCTATCTGATATCGTAAACATTATTCTCAAACAAACCTTATTATTTGTAAGAAGCAACATGGATATCGTATAATCTGGATTCTTGTCTACTTCTAAAGTTGTTACAGTGAAACCACCCGCTTGTACTTCATCACCAGGTTCAGGGCCCCAATACTGTGCACATTTTGTGCGTCCTCGTTCAACTACCCTGAAAATGATTATCTAGGTTTACTAATTGTATTCTATGTATGTGTCTTCCATTCGAATTGCATATACATAAATAAAAATAGTCAATATATTACTTTGATTCTGTGATCAAATCATTTTCGATGAGTGAAAATTAATTAAAAATGCTACACTGCGTGGAGATTGCAAAAGAATCATCATTATTATTACTTTACCTAGTAGTCATGACGATGACAAGCGTTTGTTGTTCCCATATCATCCGCCAGAAATCACCGCAAGTCTTTGGAAGTGGGCCTTGCGTACTGATAAAGGCATTTTTTTGTTTATACCCGTCAACAAAATTAGCATTGATATAATCGGAATTAGCATCTCCATCCATCTGCGATAAACACACCCTGCTGTGATCGTAACAAAGTACATCGGTGTATCTATTCTTCGATAGGTTTGGCTTTAATCTAGAAACAAGAAGAAAATACTCCTCTTATATTTATATACATAAAAAGAAAGATTGAAAAACTAATAGATAAATTAAAACTGTATTTCTATCGTTGTAGTTCTCAAATGAAACCATTTATTGATATCTTAACAATCATTCAAGTATAAACACAGGCGGTAATGATAATGTCCTTCTGTTTCACGTAAATCTCGTCCGAATGAAAATAAAAATTACGACTATTGTCTATGTTGAAACCTGAACAATGATACACGTGAATCATAGAAAATGAAACTGTGACTAATATATTTAAAGGAAAATTTCTCGCTGTATTTTTTGTACTTCGTATCAGGGATGTCGATTCTTCACAAAATCAAACCTTCTTTTTTATAGAGAATATATATCGAATTTTATCAGAATCTTTACAAATTATATGGTTTTATTCTGAGAAGAAAAAGAATCGATTCTGTTCCAAGATCAACATCACCATTATTTATAGAAACTAATGACAATTTCTCAGCGTTCATAATTTCGAATTCATTTTTCATTATGTCAAATGAATTCCACATTTTTCTATCAATTCTTATGGAATTCGAATAAAAATTTACTCATCCGAAAGACCAATTAAAAAGAGCTGAGAGTGCCAAACTTTACTTGAACTTGTGTTGGATTTCATTTTCCCGGTAAAAGTTTGAAATATCAAATTCAACTGTGAACAACGGAGTTTGGATTTTTTGTCCAATTTTTTCAAGAAATTCACAAGACAAGAAGTAAAGTTGAATCCCGAATGCGAGTTACTTGCTACAACTTTTCCGAAAGTTCTACCCAACTTGGTTCATTCAAGAATATTCGAACTCAGCCTCAACCGATATATGGAGAGAAATTCGTAATAAAATCAACACGATGTATTATCTTTCGAATAACATTTGGTATGAAATAACCATAGAATTGTAGTTCAATGCAAAATATTTAGAATAAGTATCAAGGTGAAGTGAATGTTTTCTCTAATGTAATGATTTTTTTTATCAAATGTTAATAAAATCTTGTAGTTTTGAGATGTTCTCCAAGAGACCTTGATCCAGTATCCAAAGGATTCTTGCGATTCACACAAATAATTAATGAAAATATATACCTAGCGGTATTGAAAGATCCCTCGGGAGGTTTTTGCCTAATTTCTGCATAGTCTGCTACGAGTCCAGCACGCCCCCTTGTATGTATTTCTTCGATAAGTTGTTCCATGCTAACGGCTTGGAGTCCGATATCTCCATGGAGGCTATCATCGTCGCTGAAGCCGGAACTGGCGGAGGACGGTGGTTGAACTGGGGACGGGGCATCGTCGTTTCCAATCCAGACATCGCCGTTCGTGACGTCGATGTTTCCAATATTCGACACCCCATTCTTCAATTTATTTTTATCATTTACAGGACTAGTCGGATGACTTATCGGCGTACCATTGGGACTTTTGCGCAATGCGTGATTCTTTGACGTTGGCGACAGAGGTGTACCCACTTTAGGGGTAACCTGAAATTCATTCAAAAATATTATTTTACCTGTATTGAAATAAAAGACGATGAAGATGAATTTTAAAATATGTATTATTACCTCGCTGAGTTCACCACCGCCTCGGTTTGTCATGGATTTAAGGCAATGTAGTAGCCATGCCTCATGTTGCACTTCCAAGGTACCGCCTAAACGGTGTGGCAATGATTCCCGTGGAATATGTAGTGTCAGTTGGGGAATGGACACGGTGAACACACGATCCCTTAATTTTTCACGTATGAACAATCGTAGGATCTTGAAAGGGGCCTTAAACCATAATGGTGCCGTCACGATCAATACCTTCTTCAATTTAGCCGGATAACCACCCTAGAAATAAACGAAACAAAAAGATGAAGCCATTATCAACGCGAACGGATGAAGTAGGAGAACAAATGTTCATGTATGATTCGAAAAACTACTTTCTGCTCGTTGTTTCTTTTATGAAGAGTGTAACAACGTTTTACATTCATTGAGAACAATCACCCTCCCCCCCCCCCACCCTTCTTTTATTTGTTTCAATTACGATTATGTAATATCTAAAACGACGTACGTAATTTTGTTACAACACACCTTAAAGTTTAATGCAGTTTCGTAGTACCGACAAGCGAATTCTATTTCTTCTGACGTGACGCGCGTAACCTTTCAAGGACATAACAATAATAGAACCGCGTATGAACTTGATGAGACAGTAACTAGTCACTGTAAAAATCGCTTTGATTCATCAATTTTTCCTTGATTCTTGATTCTAGGTTCTTCAAAATATGAATTTTTGCGATTTTTTTGTAAATATAGAAACATACATCATTGTCAATTTCACATTTTTATCATTCTTCAAAGATTCATTATGAACTTGAAATAAAACAAAATGAATTCAGCGATGAACGAGATAATTCAAAAGAGTGGAGATTTCATGAAGAACATAACAAGTTTGAAAAGTTGGTTTGTAATTCATTTCTCATTCAATGTATTTTTGTTTTCACGGTAAGTTGAACATGCACTGTACAAATAATCTATTTTCAAACTTCCGGTATCTCTGTAAGTTTCAAGATTTATCCTTTGAGGAAAAGAATGGGGGATACTAAAAAAAAAAGAATGAAAAATAAAACCAAGTATCTAATCTTGTGAATTCTACTCATTCTAAAAGAGTTGTCATTGTTCTCCATTCGGTTGTTTGGATTGTGATAGAAGAGATACATGATTTCAATTAACGGATGATCTTTTAATGATATCGATACTGTGTGAAACATCATCCATTACTTTACAATTTCGTAACAATGAATGAATCGATTTTTAACAGACAATGTATGAAACGCAGAGATGGTTGGATATAACTCTCAAGATAAAAAGAGAAGAGTTTGTGCAATTCCTTTCTGTACTCCCCGTTGATTCTGAGTATTTCCACCGAAGAATGTTTCAACTTATTCATTTGGAAAATCCAGTATCTGATCTTCTGAAAAAATAGAGCAGCTTTTTCAATAGACACTTCGATCTTTCATTTGAAAATGTATGTTCAATACGCATGTAGTTGAGGAATAATATTGAAATTGACCTACAGGAATAGCAAAGTTGATTTTATAAAAATCTTTTCAAATCTGTAACAATAATCAGAAGTTAGGCTGTAATACCTACATTATGAAATCAATTAGAGATACATTGTTTTCAGTGTATATAATAAAGGTATAATCGCAAGTTACAATCTGTTATATTAAATATTTAATTCATAGTCTCTGCGTTTGATAGTTTGTTCATGTATTCAAGTTGTATTTTTTTTTTCATTATCTGATTCATTATAACGCATGAAATCAAGTTTGTCCTTCACATTCCGAATTCAATGTTGCTTTATTTTATGTACAATCATTCTCTAACAATGACCATCTTCTGAAATAAGATCAGAGCTCGGTGCCAACATGCGATGAGATCCAAATGATAATACAAATAACAATGAGAGAATAATTCAATCCTGGTTTGAAAATGCACTTTTTATAATCTTACAGTATTTCTTTTTCTTTCCTGTTTGTTCTACCTGAATTTATTACAATTCTTTCATGTTGTCACAATGAATAAGAATAAAGTCAATTCAATACGGAATTTATTGGTTTATTTGTGAATTTGTTGCAGTGATTTGCACTCCACGGCAAATACTTCATTTGTTTATAAGGCTCGAAAGGCAAATTGAAATGAAATATTTTCATCAATATTTGTGTTGAAGTTTGTAGATTCATCGAGTCTAACGATAACCGCTTGGATAAATAAATATAAATGTATCATTCTTAGGGACATTCTGTTGCATTCAATCGCTCTGCGGAAATCAATTCTATAATTTGATGTTCTAAAACGGAAAGAATCATATGACGACTGACTGATGTATGAAAACCGAAATTTATTGCGAAATAATTTCCAACTTCCGTGATTTGAATATATCTAGATTCTATTTTTATAACTCGCGATCGGCACACGTTGATCTTATATTTTTCCACTCAGGTATCTTGGGCTCTGTTCTTAACGCAGCCAATTGAAAACAAAGAAGACATTACCCAGATAAATTGTTTTTCATAATAAAACATCTCCCTCGGTTGGAATGAAAATTTATTTGTTCAAAGAAGCGAACAAATTTTCATAGGCAAACGAATGTCGATGAATCACATAAGCGACTGGGTACCGAGTGATAGGATTTGTGGTAATGAAATTTCCACATCGTTCGGATTTTGGAATTGATGATTGAAACTTGTTTCCAGATTAAGGAGAATATTGTACTTTATATGGAATAAAGAAAAAGAGGAATAGGATAATGAAATGATGAAATTCTTCCAGTAAGATTCTCTCAAATACCGTATTTCATTGAAATAATCAGGTCAATTTAAAATTACGATGGAAATCAAATATCGTTTTATCAATGACTTTGAATGGACGGTGAAAATTATTTAATTCGTTTTAGCTTGATTAATACATAATTGTAAATTACATATCATATCAATTACATATGTTTCTTGTAATACATGACGAATTATATTCCCCTGAAAGCATCCTAAAGCAATGCGAATACAGATAAATGACAAGTTCATTGATATGAAAGGAAAGTTTGTGAATAGCCATCAGCGTTTACTGTAGTAAATATAAATATAGCCACTTGTTTATATTCCAAGCGAAGTGCTTTATCGATCAATTCTCTATTATATCTTTTGTGTTTCACGTTTTATGGTTAGATTACAAAATCACTTGAATGTTGTGTCGGATTTATAAAAACTACAGTAAAATTTGTGAATTTCAAGGACAAGCTCACTACAGAAATATCATATTTGACTAAAGTAATCTCCGCAATTTTGCATCTATAGTCGCCACAGAAAATCCGCTTCCTTCTATCCGATAGAACTTCATTGGCAATTTATTGCTATTCAAGTAAAAACATTTATGATCAGTTTTCCACTTGAAAATCCCAGAAAAAAGGATTAGATCTACTAAGATCTAGGTGGATCTATTTAGATATATATGGATCTCTTCAGATCTAAATGTTGGCAAAAGAAGATCTCCAGAGATCTCCAGAAATCTTTTGGAATTTTCCTATATTTTTCGGATTCCTTGCAAAATTGGAATCTTTGGGAGTGAGTGGATATCAGAAAACCCCAGAAATTGTTGCCTAAGTTGAGTAAGTAGATATGAAAAGATTTGTAGAGATCTTTGCCAAAACATAGATCTGATGAGATCTACTTAGAATTCATTAGATCTCACCTTTTTTTCTCGCGAATGTTCCCAATTAATCAACAATGAATTGGCAACAAGCATCTATCGAAAAGAAGAAGAAAGATTAATTGAAATCACTGCTTTGAAACAAAATCTTTGAGAAATTTTCCGTATGAAACAAGCATGATTTTCATTGTACGAAAGAAAAAATTATTTCGAAAGTTTTGCAAAATTGTCTCTGAAAAAAATCCGAAATGTCGAATAATCAATGAAACTTTCATGCATAATACGTCAGAATTCTGTGCCAAGCTCAGTTCATGATACCATAAACAATTAATATTATATTAACGAGGATTCAATACAATTTATAAACAAAAAATCATTGAACGTCAAAATGAAAAATTCGATGGTTTCGATTGTATTGAATGTCTCAACGATTACGAGATGATATTTTAAAAAAAAATACATTGTGCAGGAATTGTAAGGACTCTCATTATGCTCCTCCATGCACTCTCGAAGAGTGAAGAACCCACTCCAAGGCAAGAGATATTTGAATTTTCTGTGTGAGAATTCCACTTGAAGTAAACAGATTCAAATTTGCACTTCTTAGAACATAATCTCACTCGAGGAGATTTCCAAGGCCAGGGATGGAGTTAACATTTTCCCGCCCCTAGGCAGCGCGTGATTTTTGCCACCCCTATACCGATATTGAGGAAAAAGGGGACAATTCGGAATAGCGATGGCGATCGTTGGAGAGGATTATATGAGGAATACCCTCCTGTTTTTATTGAAACCCATAGAAATTGGATATTTTTTACATAAAAAAGGTACAGCAACGGATTCAACATTTTCCCACCCTAGGCAAGTGCTTCCTGCTTTGCCTGTGCGTAAATCCGCAATCCTTATTAATAAAGCTACTCACTCGTAAGTTTTAACCTTTCACCGGTGACAAATGATGCTAGCACAAAATATACGGAACAAAAAAAAAAATTAATTTGCTGGAGCAGCTATTCACTTCTTTACCTCATTTGTTTTAGTGCTGAAAATAAGATAAGTGCAGCTGCAGCTTAATTTAATAGCTGCCACAGCAAGGATTCACAGCTTTGACGGTGTAGGTGTTTTATCAATTTTCGAGGTAAATTACGAGTGAATGCCACAAAGCCACTTCTTTTTGTAATTCACAAAATCAACTGAAAGTCTCTAGAAATATTCTGTAAATACAATTATATATCAATTTTATTTCATTTGAAAAATGTTTTCATATGGGTATAGTTACTAAATAACTACCCGTAAAACGAACAGAAACGAACAGAAATTAAGATGAACGAATTAAATAAGACAAAAATTAATAGCTGCAGATTCTTTCACATTTACTAATTAAAATTAATTATATTTACTAATCGTCGAGGAGGCTAGAGAAAACTGTGTTCATAGTGAATGTCCTTAAGAGAAGACTCCACTGTGACGAATGAAACAACTTGAGTTCTTGCATTTTTTTTTTTTTGAAAAATACATATATACTTCCAAGAGTATTTGTTGCAATTTGTAAGTTGAATTTGTAACAAAGACGATGCTATCATCGTTCAAGTGAGAAGAAATCATTCGATTGATTCCAACTCGAATGGGAATTGAAACATAAATCACTACTACTTCCAACATTATCTGGAATGAAAAAAGTAGCACTTAATACAACCTTAACGATACATCCACCAATTTCTCTGTTTCCTCTACGTGGATTATATGAAATCAGACGTCATCCACGTGAAAACCACGCAGATACGATAGATACGTTGGTAGGTGTACTGCTGAGGACATGAACTGTTTACTTGTCCTCTACTAAGACAATGTGTATTGTGTGTATTAAATAAATATACAAATTGGCAAAATATTATTTACTTGAAAGAAACAAATTATTATTTATTGAGTTCTCGTCAACTTGAAATGGAGTTTTTTGCAAGCGATTATGAGATATTTAGCAACTTCATACATGCAATTATTTATCGATCTAGTGCATAGTCTAGTCAATACATCATCAAAAAGATCATTAACGGATCATGATTTTCCCTGGAATTGGGTACAGTATATACTGCATTTAAATATAACACATCGTGCAAAGGCGATTATAAAGATTCTTTGACATTTTCTCCAATTTTTCCGTGACCTATAACATTTTATGATATTTTCATTAGTGTCTGATTTCTCCTGAGCGCTGGAAACCTTGTCAAACGGATACCAAGAATCACCTAATGGATCTTTCTTTTCTTTTTTTTTCTTATCTTGGAACACCCACTGTGCTGAACGCTGTTCGATATAAAAAGATATCGAATATTGACAGCAATTATCGAACCATCTCATTAATTTACCGTTCACGAAACAATTATGTAAATGTTGTATATAATTCATGAAAATCTACGAATGATGTATGGTGTTTTAATAATAAAAAGAATTGTCTACACCGAGGAAAAATCAGTTGTAAAATTTACGTCTCGCGAAGTCAATTTTATGAATTTGGACGAGTTCAAAAATCATTGAGTTGAGATATAACCACAGCTGATGTAAATCTTACATTCTCAGCTGTCAAATCAACTGAAATTGTGGTAGTTCGAAGTATTTCTTGAAATTTTACAACTTTTGTTTTTCTGGGTGTAGTCGCAGATCTAGTTAATAGTCGAATACAAATTTTTATTCGCACTAAAAGTTTTTTCAAAACTTTCATTTCATCGTGAGCATTGAAGCTTCATTTCACAAAACACTACCTCGCAGATATCGAATCTTCACTTGTAATGAAAAATGATTACTTCTTTCAAATTCATTGGAATTGCAACTTTTTGACCCAATTTTAACTGTTCTCACGTTTCATATATTTCCTCCAATCTAATAAAATTCTATCATTTCTTTTAATAGAGATACAAATATATATTCACGATAAAAGTGTTATACGTTCATCTTATACGATTGTAACCAATCATTTGCACCGTTAATCGAGTCATTCCAACCATTCATTCATCCAACGATTGAAAGGAGGGAACAAAACAATGCTCGATTGTGTGATTATATAAAAAGAATCAATCACTGACTTACCAATTATCATAGATCGATTGAATTCGCTCGATTAATCATAATACAATCTAAATATAAAGTTCAGACACACTGAATATTTATTTTCATCTCCTAGGAAGTCGAGTTATAAACATTTCACGTTATCGAAGATGAAGGAAAGAGATATCTTTAGTTAGCGTAATAGTTGACGCAGTGTCCCGAAAAGAGAAAGACGTCACGTTCAATTTCCACTCCAATTACTAGACCTTTCTCCTCATCTTGAGATGAAAAAAGAAAAAAAACAGAGAGGAATAATAATTATTGCAAGTTTTAAATTTTAGTAATAAGCATTGATTTTCCAATTTTACGTTATAAAGCGTTCACGTGTTACTTGGAAATTTCATCATCATTAACTATAAAACAATGTTTAATCCCCTTCTCGGAACGAATATCTTTGTTTTTTTACTCAACAAAAATTTCGCGGAAATATTGGAAGCGATAAAATGATTTGGAGGAAAAAAGTTGATGTACAATTCAATTGCTGTGTGAAGTGATGTAAGATGAATATATACGAAGCTTATCTTAACCATGTTCTTTGAAGTCTTTACATATCGTACAAATTAGTATATCTGATGGAAATTCGAACATTTATGTCACCATTTAGAACGGGATGAGAAGTGAAATACTTGAATAGGATTTCAATTTGAATCAAGAAAATATTTTTTTTTTTTCAAATTATTTTCGATGTTCCACAGATCTAGTAGCCAAATCTAAGGTCTACGTGTTTGCTCTTGGAATATATTGGTCAACGCACCATTGAAGCAAAAAGCGAAATGAATTAATCAAAAGTTTGAACCTCTGTACCTGCTGGACAGGTACAGAGCCAAAGCAAAAGTATATCTTTCTCATTTTGATGCAACTTCTCCTCTGATATATTTGTGAGAGAAGAGTTCATTTGTATTTAATAAATCTTGTTTTTGATACGGCGAGATAAATACTAATTACCTACAAACATGACTTATTATCCTCAGAAAAGGTTTATTAACAATTAGAAAAATGTCATATGAGGTTTTTTAACAGTTAATCAATTTTATTTATACTCAATAAGCCGTATCCAAAGTGAGCTTTATTGAATACAAATAAACTCTTTTCTCAGTTTATGTTATCAAAAGTATCCCTCTTCTCCATTTGAGAGGATTAGTCTGTGTGGGGAAAGAAGTTTCATTTGTTCAATTTGTTTGTCTGATTGAAAAGGGATTTTCCCTCTCATTTCCAGATTACTTTTTTTCAAGTATGTACACCACACTGTAAAAAGGTCACATTAATAGTTGATGAATATCAAATAATCCGACTTAGTATAGTTATCTGGTGATCCATCACCCTTTAATATAATAGATTATCAATGCCATCATATTTTTATTAATTACTCATCATATTTATATACATTGGATCATCAGTTACTTATTAATATATTACATTGTACATGAAGACGATAGATTGAAGTGATGTCTTCGAAGTTACGTTACATTAGGTCGGATTTCAAATTGATATATGTTAACTATTAACGTAACCCTTTTTACAGTGCCATAAACCAAACGGTTGGTAATTGACATGAATGGAAGATACATTTACAAAATTTCATTTGAAAAATTACCATGAAATTTCAGCGATCGAGGGACAAGTAGGAATTTTGAAAAACATTACTGTGCACTTTGTGAAATTTATATAAAATAATCCCGGGTCGAAAAATTTGAACGGTTTTTGTCCTCATATTTCGTTTTTAGACTGATTTTGTCCTGATTGTTGAATAATGCGGATAAAAACAGTTCTTTTTCATAAATTTAGTCTGAATTTTTCCTCCAACGAATGAAAGTGATTGAGGAGAAATTCAGACTAAGATCATGGAAAAGTACTGTTCTTATCCGCATTATTCAACAATCAGAACAAAATTAGTCTAAAAACGAAATATGAGAACAAAAACCGTCCAAATTTTTCGACTCGGGATATCACTTTCTTCAACTGTTCAAAAACTCACTCATTTTTGCAGGCTGCACAGTAATAATTTTTTGAAAAATTGTTACTTGTCCTTCGATTACTGGAATTTCATGGCAATTTTTACAACAAAATTCTTTCAGTGTATTGAGAATAAAATAGTGAAAAAAATATTTTGTATATTCGCGAAGAAAATAACTGCCGTTGCAGTAATCAATTCGTTGGTTAAACACATTTTGAATGGAAATTGGGACATAATTTACTGCAATTGCCATTGAATCTACTCCAATTTAGTTGGAATTACCACAATTTGTTTTGAAATTGTGTGTTCTAGTCAATTAATTGGTTATGACAACCAACTATGTGCGAGAGATCTTTCATTCGGGAATCGATTCTACGTTGAAGATAGCGATTCTCAATGAGTCCGCTCTGATTCCCCAGCTGATTTCGTACCTAACTTGTGAACTTATTGCTTCGATTCTCTGTGACTTGGAGTTGTTCCATAACTAGAGCTCGATTCGGAATAGATTCCGGATCTTGGAAACTCAGTGATTCCCGAGTGAAAGATCCTCGATTATCTGGTTGTCACGATCAAGATTACCCTGTTGACAGTTGCTTGTGATAACCAACTGATTGCATTTTTCTTTGTGTATATTTCAAGGTCTTTATAAATTTCACATTGCAGATGCTAGTGAAGGCGAGCGATCACTGTAAAAAAATTTCACCGGAAAATTCCAGTACATGTACTGGAAGTCATTAACCTGTACATGTACCGGAAAATTTCAGCACATTTGTACTGCAAAAATTCAGTGCAAACGTTATGGAATTCCCGCATCAAAACTGGAAATTTTCTGAGCCTCGGTACTGGAATTTTTCAGTACACGAGCTGGACTTTTCCAGGACATGTACTGGAAAATTAATGCTGAAAATATCCATGAAAATTGAAAAAAAATTGCTCACGCAAAGTGATTTTGCAGGGTCCTTGTGTTCCAAGATGATTGAGAAACTTTTGATCGTTCATTTGGATGGACAGAAACTCATATCTACCTAACAGGATTTGAACCCACACTTTTCTACCTGCCTACCAACTGAAACCTAAGACCTAACCGATGAGCTATAGCGCGACATGTTGGAAGGCCAGCTTGGGTTACTACATATGCTTCATATCTAGAACACAAGAGGATAAGTCTTGGAAAAACCTCATATATTAATTTCATTGGCTACAATTACAATTATTATTCAAAATCTCAATCAGGAAATTTTTAATATAAAGACTTGAAATTTTTCCTGCCAGAAATGACGAAGTCCAATAGAAGTGGAAAATTTCAGTGCAACAGTGATTAAATTCCGTTGCATAGCAACTGGAAAATTCCATCACACGACCTGAAAATTGCAGTTCAAAACCTGTATAATTCAATTGCATAGTAACTGGAAAATTCCATCACAAAACCTGAGAATTGCAATTAAAAACCTGTATAATTCCAGTATACCAACGATTAGGTTTTTTTTTCTAAATTCCAAATTTTTTCTCAAGTCCTTTTTGAGGGAATATTTTTTTTTGGTGCACAAGAACTATAAAATTGTAGTACGAGCCGGTAAAATTTTCGCGAAATCATGGCAAAATTTCAGTACATCATCTCAAACTTGAAAATTCCAGTACAATGACTGAATTTTCAGTTATGCTTGGTAAATTTTCAGTAACGTAACAACAAAATCTCTGTACATGTACTGGAATATCCATATTCCAGTACTAGCACTGGAAATTTCCAGTCCAGTTGCACAGTAAATTTCCAGTTTTTTTTACAGTGATCTTTGAAGAGGATCGATGATCTTTTTCTATACAAAAAGTATCTAGTTTTTTTTATTGAAATCTATAAAAATTATATATTTTTTATATAAAAAAGAATCGATTCTCTTCAAGGATCGCCATCACTGGGAAATGCTCTTAGCTAATGCTCAAGGATGTAATTTCAATCTTACGCAACATATGTGCTCATGTTTATAAATTTTTTGTCAGAAATACTGAGAAACAGTGAAATTTTAGAAATTAATTAATATTGAATCTACAACTGGTTGAATCGAGGGAAGATTCAACACTGTTTCTCAGTACCTTATACCGATTCAGATTCATGGAATATCTTGACAATTGCGTATACAATTCAGAAACGCTTATTAGAACTACCAAAGCATTTGTTGAGCGTACCATATGTTGGATCACTCGCGGTTATGAAGAAAGTTGAGCTACTGAAATATTGTAGGAATTTCAGCAGCGAGCATAAGCGATAATTACTTCTTATGATGCTCATGAATAAAAAGAAAAAGAGCACGATGATTTTCTATGGTAATTTTCAGCATAGATTTCCTCGGTATAAAACAATTGCCCTCTACCCAGTTCAAAATACTAATTTGTTTTCTCTAAGTGTATTAAGAAGATATCAGCATGGCACTAACCCAACTTTTCGGATACAAAAGTTCAAATATCTTTCTAAACAGTCACTGTACTTGTAGCAAATATACGATTGACCGAGCACCCGGGATTTTGTCCTGATGATTGATCAATGCAGACAAAATCAGTCTAAAAATGAAATAAGAGGACAAAAAGCGTCAAAATTCTTCGACTCGCGCGATATCGATAATCATCCTCACTGTATACTTCCTGTACACAATTGATTTCATCAAGTGCATTGGAAAACATTATTCAGAAAAGCGATTCGTCCTTTAATACAATACTAATCATAGGAATATAATTTTTAATATTCTCGATATTATTCATCATAAAATCATTGAATAAATTGATCTCGAAAACCGAAGAAACGATGGGAAATTGGATTTTCGAATTTCCCTATATAATTCCCAGAATCCGAGGTACTAACAACGACAGTGACGTCAGCGATATAACACACTTCATTGCGCCACCATCCTTGACGTAAGCCGCCAATACAACATTATAAAATTCCTTCTTTTCTTCCTATACCCAACACAATAATATTTCAAAACAAAGATCAATATCAACGTCATTTGATATACATATCATATGATGCATCATTTATCGATTGATTGTTATATTCGACTTTCTAAACATCAATTTCGAATCAAGAATCATAACAAGCGTTGGTCGATGAATTTGAGTCACCAAGTCAAATAAAAACAATGATATGATAGAATAAAGCAAAATACAACTATAGAAGAGATCTAATCAAACCGCATAATCTTTTAATCATACTTCAATCGGTAAACCACAAAATGAGTAATCTATTTTGAAGGACGTAGAAGAAGAATTTAATCCGCTCTCGAAAAAAATACTCTAGTTCATTCAATCAATCAATCGATATATCATGTACTATTCAATAACTTAATGTACGAAAAAATAAATACATTTGCGAATAATAAATCCGAGCACAGAATAAAAAAAACGATCCTTCAAACATACACCCCATTCGAATGACAATGACGAATAAAGAAATGACTCTATAAAGAAAGTATGAGCGTGTAATGTTTCTAGTCCACTGTGCCGGCAGCTGGTGTCGGTCAATCGATAAAACGCACGAATCACTATAATTTTCAACGAATCAGAGTTTTCTTTCGTACTTTCGATCAAATTTGAACTACAATTGTGGTAAACCTCATTCTTATCTCTTCAATGCCCTACGATGTATCAGAATTCTACATCAATTGAACAAAGAAAGTCAAAAATATTTCAAATGTAATAACAACAAACATTCATGATCAGATGGAAAGTTTAACCTGAACTTAACTTTAGATGAATTACTTTCAAATATGCATTATAACTTTTCGAAAATACGAAACAACAAAAATGAGTGGATATTGTATGAAACGATTACCTGATTGAGGACAAGATTGAATAAAAATTTGGTCGAGGCTTAAATTTGCATTGGGGTTGGATAGACAATCAAGAGGATAACCATCGTTCTCCGGCAAGAGCGAATTATGAAATAATAATCATCGGAAATAATCGTTTCTATCCTCGACGAGAGAACGACACACACGTCCGGAAAGAGGTCACGATTATTACTAACCGCGTCGCGAGCGTCGCGACGTCATTCCACGGTACAAACGCGGGGCTTGAATGCGCGCGCGCCGCCCCTACCGACAACCCACGGACAACAACGACGACGACGACGACGACGACGACAACGACAACGGCGACGACGACGAGGATGACTAGACGACCGGCAACCGAAACCCTCTTTTACTCCAAGACACAACACACATGCTATGTGTAACCGTGATATGTATGCGGAGGACAACATCCCCCTTGTACGGATGTTGAAAGTCTTTCCTTTCACCCTTCAACGGACTCTGCGAATCACACGTGTAAGCGTTATTATTATTCCTTGAATAAATGAAGTATATTGTTTCCCCTGTGGAATTTGATATCCAGAATGCGTTTCTATAAAATGCAATATCTCTGCAGTGAGAAAATAGAGAAATCTCATCAAATGAAATTTGAAATCTTCGAAATATCAACCAAATACGTTGAAATAATACTATCATCGGCGGGATTTCAATGGTTCTGCAATGCCCCTTACATCATTTCATACACTGAGAAAAATGCAGGTCGAAAATATAGTAATTTTTAACCGTTAGCTGCCACACTTATTCGCCGTTAAATAGCTGCCATACTGGGGTGTAACGCACCCCAGCCAAAGAAATGGGCGATATGAATTTTCCACTCAATATTTTGACTTGCAAATTTTTTCAATACATCTTGAGACCTTTTTCAATAATATAGTGTACAAATATTAGATGAATTTTCAAGGTGATTATGAAATAAAATGATAGATATTTCAATAACCAAAAAAACGGGTTATTTTACCAAAAAATTCTAGAAATCTCAATTTTTCATTGAATGATTACACCTAAGTATTTTTGAGATACATTTATCTGATAAAAAATAGCCCCAAAACGGAGTTCTCGAGAAAAGGTAATAATCCCGACGTATGATAGTTGAGATTTTTTGAAGAAATCAATTTTCTCATTTCTTGAAACTTGATCAATTTCTTATTGGTAAAATAAAAATGGAGCCAAACTGGCGCTTCAGAACACATGCTATGTGCCTAGTAAGCATGATTTTTTCCAAACTACACTTCGTTGAGGCCTGGGGTGCGATACACCCCAGTGTGGCAGCCAACGGTTAATAAAAATTTGAGAATATTTCTTAAAATCTGAGAATTTTTCTTCGAAGATAAAACGGGCAACTTTTCTGAGGAATTTTATTCGAAGAACAATGAAAAATTATCAACACTTGATAAAAAATAGAGAAACATATGAAGTTTCCAAAAGTCACGCGTGAAATTTTACAAAGACAATAACACAATTTCAATATCCTTCTATTTACTTTGTGAAATCTCATACGCGACTTTTGGAAAGTTCATATGTTTTTCTAATTTTCGAATACAATTCCACAATAAAGTGGACCATTTTGTCTTTATTATGCGTTTAAGAAAACCTCTCAGACTTGAAGAAATATTCTCAAATTTTTATTAAAGATTACTACATTTTTCTCCGTGTATAGTGCAATTTTTTTTCAATTCTACAATGTTATATAGTTCATATATGTTATCATGTGATTTTCCTGTACGTGTCAGACCGACTTATACCTGTTATTTCACAGCATGATAAAATTTTACATCCAGTAATAATGGATTTTTGTATTTAACCCAAGAACGGGCATGTGGGGTCTTTTAGGACCCCAGGAAATTTTTTCTACCCCAGCATCTAAGCCTCTATTCATCTCTGTAGTTTGTCACACAAATATTTTCCAAGTATACATACGGCCTGACGAACAAAAACCGCCCATAGTGAGTTGAAATCCGTTTATAGTTTCAAATGAGTTACAGCCGTTTGAAATTTCCTGTGTTTTTCACGTGCCCGTTCTAGGGTTAATGTAACAAATACCTTTTGGATCAGGTATTTATAGGATTCAACTGAATGAATCTATCTCAAAATTCGAAATATTATACGTATATTTCGGAAAAAAAGAAACATAGACAGGGTGTCTAGCAAAATATGATTTTGGATTTCCCGACCAATTCCTACCTTTTTCCAGGATTTTTTGGGGAAATTCCCGGATCGAAAATAAAATGCACACACATCAATTTCAATTAACATTTTCGATGGTATATATTGATGATTTTAAATGGACATGTTTTCAATCAATAATCCAAATCATTCATATCCAACTCGGCTTCATTTAATTATAATGCGTTTTGAAAATAAAATCAAGTATATTAAGTACATCTTAAGGAAGTCAGAAACAGACTATTTCACGAACATTTGGGAATTCTTTCGAAAATTCTTGAAATCTTGACCTCTGAGAGAATATTTAAAACAACTCTCAGATCTCTCCCAGGTAGAAACATTGCTGAAATTTCTGATTAACCCATTAACGCCCAAGCGCCTCGATTTTGTGTCAACTTTTCGACGCGATTATTTGTAATGTTATCTCCTTTGAAAAAATCCAGTTTCCACATATTTTGGCGTAAAATTTTATGCTCTTTCAGGATCCGTGGTCAAAATTATGTTTAGACCTCTAGGGAAAAAGATATGGCCGATTTAAACTCAAAAAACGTGAAAATTGAGAAGAAAAAAAATTTTCTTGATTTTTCTTCATAATGTTATCGCCAATAATTTATGCTCTAATTATGGACAAAGGTGGACAAAATGCTTCAGGTTTGAGAGGAGATTTTTGTTATCGAAGTGAAATCGCTTTTTTTACAAAATGGCGGCAATATCGTAAAAATTTCATGAAAAACATTACCTATTTTTTTTCTCGAAAACTATGGACTTGATCAAAAAATTCAAAGGAACAAAAAGTGTCTTAGAATCAGTCAAGAAACGCTCACAAATTTTTTTACAATTCTTCAAGACGGTTTAAATTTTTTTGAAAATTCGGAAAATCTGATTTTTCGAAAACGTGTCAAAAATATTTTAAAAAATTTTTGAGTATTCCTTGACTGATTATACGACATTTTTGTTCCTTTGAATTTTTTGATCAAGTCCATAGTTTTCGAGAAAAAAAAATAGGTAATGTTTTTCATGAAATTTTTACGATATTGCCGCCATTTTGTAAAAAAAAGCGATTTCACTTCGATAACGAAAATCTCCTCTCAAACCTGAAGCATTTTGTCCACCTTTGTCCATAATTAGAGCACAAATTATTGGCGATAACATTATGAAAAAAAATCAAGAAAATTTTTTTTTCCTCCATTTTCACGTTTTTTGAGTTTAAATCGGCCATATCTTTTTTCCTAGAGGTCTAATCATAATTTTGACCACGGATCCTGAAAGAGCATAAAATTTCACGCCAAAATATGTGAAAACTGAATTTTTTCAAAGACGATAACATTACAAATAATCGTGTCGAAAAATTGACACAAAATCGAGGCGCTTGGGCGTTAATGGGTTAAATATCATTGGATTCCATTGAAACCTATTCATTTTCCCATTTGTCAATGAGATTCTATAGATTATTTGTAACAGGGCCGTGAAATAGGACTTCTTGAGTTGTGTAAGGTTTCTGGAATTCTATAAGAATTCCAAAAGAATTTTTTTCCGTGAATTCTTTAGTGAATCATTCATTGCTGTCTAGACCTGGCTGAAGAAATTATTCTGAAAATATCTGAGAATCTTTGCATCTCTCAAAATTATAATAAAAAATATCAATATTCATTTTAATTAAGATTTAAAATAATCAATATTCAATATAATCATCGATGGGGAAAACTTTTCTCAGTTTGAAAATTCTGCACACACAAGAATAAAAATATAATTGTAAATTTCCCGGAATTTTTCTGATTTCCTGAAGTTCTCCCGAAGAAAGTACAATTCCTGACTAATTCCTGACTGTAAATTTTCATTCAATCGAAACTGTGCTAATCTCCTCTAAATTCCTTGGAGTGAAAATTCACTCTTGCCGAGTGAAAATACTGCAACTCCGAGAGAGTGAAAAATTTCACTCTTAAAGAGTGAATTTTCACTCTATGAGAGTGGAAATTAACTCTGGTGTTTGGAGTGAAAAACTCAGTCTTAGGAAAAAGAGTGAAAATTGACTCTCAAAGAGTGAAATTTCACTCTTCAAGAGTTGAGCTCCCACTCCGTTCTAGAGTTGCAGTATTTTGATTTTTGAAGAGTGAATATTCACTCCAAAGAATTTAGAGAGTCTGTTTGTTCCTCTTCATATATTTCGTATTAAATTGAACACGAATGCGGGGGGTAAAGGTGAATTATATTTTTCCATTAAAATTCTATAACTTTTCAATTCAATTTTGTAATTTCTAATGAAAAAAAAGGTTTCTCAAAAGGATCCGTCCATCCACTCGATTCATGTTCGTATTTCTTTTTTCAATCTACATTAAGATTCGATCTCCCGATCGGAGTAGAAATTTGATTATGAACACGGGGGTTGAATCTCGTCGATTTATTTTGCTTTGGAGAATTTTCTCTCGATTCTTTCGGCTCATGACAATTATTTTTGGTAGAATGATTCTGCAATTACGAATCGCAAATATGGTGTTTTTATCAGAATATGACACAATGATTCAAAGTTTGATTATTTCAAATATAATTCAACAAAAATGATCCTTTATTCGCGAGTAGAAGAAGAAGTAGAAACCTTTCTCTCCCATAATGGGTATTTTATTTTGATCTTATTCTCGTTTCAACTGGCGAGATTCAAAACACGCACTTTTCGTGTACATATTCAACGAAATACGGTATTAGAAAGATTCTCGTCTAACAAAAATACATTGAAAAGGACAGAGAGAAGTGATTCTTTGTATCATCCCCCTATATACTACAATGAATGTTAGCGTCACTTCTTTTTCTTCTCCCCCTTTGCGACAAAGATTCGTAATCGCACGTGTAATGTATTGTATACATTGCGAAAGAGTCTCTCTCTTCACAAAGGAAATTTTTTTCCCGATGATATAAATGGGAACATACTTGTTCAAAGATAAGACCAGCATTGCCGATAGAACGCAAACGAGTGTTATCTGACTTGAAGCTTTAATATATACAAATATAAATTCAACTTGCCAAGTATTAGCCGCGAATTTCAAACACTTATTACCTAAATAAATAATGAAAAATGTGGTGTGTTTTCAACACACGTGGATATTCCACTCGAGTTAACACGAAAATTTTGAATTAACAATGAAAATCTGTTGACTCAACAATATTCTATGTTGAATTTCACAAATTTATGAGCAAATACAGAAATATTGAAATATATAATGTATTTACTTTCCTCGCAACATATTTAACCTGCAGTATCTGCTATGGATGAAAAGTGAGTATAAAACATAATGATGAATTTCCAATCAGATTTGGTGATATTCTGTTCTAAATTGGTTTTAATAAACCATTCAAACTTCAACAATGTTGATTTTCAACAAAAACTCTGAATAGAATCGTTAATAAAACCAAATTTTCAGCTGAATACACCTCAAAAAAAGCTTCGTTTGCTTTGAATAAATATCCATTCGTCCTCTATTTGATAGATAAAATAAATAATTGAAGTCAAAACTTTTTTATTTATTCGGAATAATTATTTATTGGACAGAGGAGAAATGAATTTCCAATATGTAGCGTGGTTCATAGGGAAATCAACGCTTGAAATATATAAATTCACCCGCCTTTCATGTTCAATTCATTCGAGTTCAGTTGTGATTTAAGAATCAATCATTTCTTCATCTATCTAATTCAACATTAAAGTACGTACAAGATCAATGGATATTTTTAACAATGTACATTTTCCTCCATTTATTTGTGGAATCAAAATGAAGAAAGTTCAAGTTGCGTTCAGTTATCGTAGATATCCAACAGAGAAATATGAATTTCTCTATTTTTCAAGTTATAATAGTCTGTCAACAACTGGGGGTGAAATAAAATGTTTCGTTCCGAATTTGTATCAAGTATAATAAGGATGAAAGAGTTCATACTTCAACCCACACAGCACGAGTCTTTGAGATTTATATCGTTAAGATATATATCGTACAATATCCTTTATATCTCAGATTTGTGTGAAAATCTTACGAGAAACGTTATTGGATAAAAATATACGAATGTTCTGGTTATCCCAAGAAATACGTTTTTATTCTAGAGTTGTGTATTGATGTTATTGAAATATCGTATCTGTGTGATGCATTTCAACCTTTTGAGGATCAGACTAGTCACTGTATTGGCTAGTTTTAAATTTCGAGTTTAATTACTTGAAATGAGTTGATTTACGAGGGAGAATACCATTCTTCAAAAGGTTAACAAATCAATTCGAATTTGATTCAACGAATTGATGAAAGTATCCTTCGGAGTGCGACTTGGAATACCTATAAACGAATCATCCGATTGAAATGAGTTGAGCATGTAGATGACTCAACTATATTCAACAATATCACTCATGTATTCTAACTGAAGCGATTGAATGATTTATCAAAATAAAATCATCAATCGACACTGATTTTTGCAATGCTTTGAGAGGGTAGCCTGAATTAGGAAGCCTGAAAGAAAGCGGAGTTTTTTCAGATTTTTTATTGGTATGAAAGAAATAATTGAACAACGGGAACTCTTTGGGATATTTTCATGTAGTACATTTCAAGTTAATGAAGAATTTTTTTCCCAACGAGGAATGATCAGATATACCAGAGTTATGTCCATATTTGTAGAGCAGCTCGTAAATGGAGTACCCTATCGATGTGCGAGATGAAACTCCTACTTTTTTGATCCAAAATATAAAAAAAAAGACCGATCAAAATTCTAACTTTCACACATTATTTTAACAAAGACTTGGAGAAATCGTGAAATTCCAAATTGACTTGAGATTTGAGAAAAGAAAAACCGGTTTTTTCAGAAGGATAAAAAGTTACTTAAATTTGCTATAAAAATTGTTCAAAGATCAGTTACCATAAAATTCCGTAGTTTCTTTCGTTTCAATTGGATGTTGAATTTTTTTGCAATCCTGCACCCCAGTTTATGATGATTGTAAGAATAAAAATTGAAGAAGATGCATTTCATCTCTTTGTTTCACACTGGAAATAAATTTTTTGTAAACTTCGAATATACAGAAAATATTTCAAACAGCTCGTTAAATCCAATCATTTCTTTTCCGTATTTCAAAAAATTCTGAAAAAAAAAAACTGCTTTTTTCTAGGCCTTCTAATTCAGATTTTCTCCCAATTGAATTGCAGATTTAATATAATTCCAAGAAACAAATATATCATACAAATATTCCAAGGAATATCGAGTCAGCACGGATTTGTATAACGAGTCGATTAAATTGGATAGAAAAAGTTTAAAAGGAGTACAATCTTTGGTACAATAAATATCATTTGAGTTATTGTCCCCTTTGTGGGAAATATATTTGTATACATAAATCGTTCAAATAATCATCAATCAATTCCAGTTTCGGTAAATAATAATAATAATTTGTTCAAATTCAAATAGCGAGAACAACTCAAGAGGACAAATGTGTTATTCCATCAATTTAAATAAATTCAAAATCTAAGAAGAATTGATATAAAAAATATCCGATAATTCTACTTTGTGAAGACACAACTGGTAGGGATTTACATTTTATCATCGAAGATGTCTTCTCGAGCATAGTTGTACAAACACAGCGATTTGCATATCAATCACTTTGGCGAAATTAATGAATCGATGCGCAAGCACCATTTTATGTACACTTTATGCAAAAACATTCTTGACATGGAAAATTTTGATAGATGTTTTCAAATTGTGGAAAAACTTGTCCATGATTTCCATAATTTTCGAATCTACTGGTATATCAAATGATGACATATGTAATGAATGTTTCTTAATTGTGATTAAAGTATTAATATGAGAAACACAGGCATGAATGATTTGTGAATTATATATAATGAATGATTCATCGTTCTGTGGTATCCATTTCTTAGACAGGTCTGATGCAATTCCCTATTATGAACTGTGCTTTTCCAATGGTTTCATTCCCTTCCAATCACTACACTTTGTGTCCTTCGCAATCCATAACACTTCACTCTAACCTTGGTCTTCCTGTCCTGGTTTTCTATACGAGTTGATCGTATTCGATAAATTAGCAAACCACGAAATAATAAAGAGACTCATAGATGATATACCCAATCTTCACGTCAGACAGGAAAATATCACTAATGAACAGTGCAACGCTTTTAAAAATGATTCAATACCAAAACTACGTATTACAAGATTTGAGATTTTTTTTCATCAGATTTGATGTTGTTATATCTTCATTGCACTATGTTTTTTTTCCAGTGTAAAGTACATTTCGAATGAAAATGAGGAATAAAATTCACGACGAAGATAATGATACAGATGAATTATCGTTGCGAATAATTATACAAATTTCACGATGATCCAGTTTTCAATTCAATTTTCCACGAATTCCACGGTTGTGACATTATTTTCAATTCTAGAGTTCTGTTGAGGAGAAAAAAGAGCAACTAACAAGCTACGATGGAAATGGATAGAAACCGCATTCGAATCGATATAAACTCAATCAGCTTGAATGTGGTTTTCTTCCATTCCGATTGATGTCAAGTATTTTTTGCTGTTACATGAATGGAAAAAGCTTTATCAAGCACCACACGATATATTAGAGAAAATTCAATTTTTCCTTTTGATTATGAATTTCTTGATTAGTATTACAAGAGCTATGATGCATCGGCTGTAGCCTCGTTTACTTATCACTGTAAAATTTTCCAATTGAAAATATGAAACCAGCGCACGGAAAGCATTTAGAAATATAAAAAGTTATAGAAAGTTAATTGAACGTAAATTACTGGAAGTGCAAGTCTCGATGTAAAAAACAATTCATAGAAATTGTCACGTGTTGGATACAACCCAAGTGACATTAGAAATCAAAATCACAGTACGATTATCAATATTTTTATATTCACTTGCCCGATGGAAGCGATGAGGGTTCATAAAAATGTGTCATTGTTCCAGATATCCTCCACGATACGGTGGAAGTGTTTGAAATGATATTTTATTCAAGAATAACAATTATTATATACATCGAGTACTCTTCTCATCAATTTTCAATAACAAGAAAAAATATGAAAACAATGAGAAATAAAATATATTCCAAGTACTTTTGAGACTTCTGTGTATTCCTTACCAATAACTTGGAAAGTACGATATTCCGTAATGAGCTGACTTCGTTGAACTATTTGGTTGAGAAATCGGTATGATAATTGAACTGCGATTATCAATCAATTCTAATTAAGAACTAATTTAAAGTTTTACGTAAGAATCTTCCGTTAAATGATGGAATATTTAGAAAGGGAAAATATTATCACAGATTATTTTATAAAAAAGAAAATTAATTATTTCTGAAATTCAAATCCTGTTCAAAACAACAATCCTTCCACTCGAGCTGTTAATAATTGAGCATCAATTCTATTTCAAATCTGATACAAATTAAATTTGGAATTCAACATTCGATTGCGAACTCTACTTCAAAGATTGTCACACTACACGTCAAGTAAATAAAATCCTGTTCTCCAACGATTGTTCAACTTCGTACACAATTTTCCATGTCAAGTCTCGAATTCTGTTTTATATTCAACGATTGATTTTGACCTTGATTCGTCTCAATCTGCAGCATCAAGTGGGTGCAAACTTTAAATATTGCCCTCGCTTTGAGCTTGATTTTTCTTATGTGATAGGAAGTTCAACTCAGGGACCGATTTTTTGTTTTAAATAAGTTGTGGATTTCTAAATCCGACATCGATTTTAACACGAATTGAATCAACAGAACGATCCGATCTGGACTTGAGTCTCAAGGTCTCTAGTTTTTACTTCAGTGTCAATTTTGGGACCTATCATCTAAGTGAAGGTGTGAATTCTCATACAACAATTCACTTCTCGAAGATTTTAAACCCGAACAGTGAAAGATATCTTTTTGAAGTAAGAATTGTTTTACAGACCCAAAACATATATTTTGGTATCGCAAGATATCGACGATACATGAATTCTTATTGTGTTGAATACCGAACTTTTCAAATGCTGGATTATTTTGATGATTAGAAATAAAAGGCAGCAGAATTTCCTCTAGCATCATGCTTCGAACGGATACGTAATTAAATATAAAATTTCATCAATGCATGCTGATTAAATTATTCAAGAATCGATTCACAGAAAAATACAACATGAAATTCCATAATGTTTCATCATTCATTAAAATTGTAATGTAATGAAATATGATTTTTTTCTTCGAATAGTATCGTGCAACTACCACTCATCAGTCCATTGATAAAAAATGTTCCCACGTAATAATACGAAGTATTTTTGGATAATAATAATCACAGCCTGGTTCCAAGTGTTTGAGATATATAGGACTTTAAAAGATAATATTTTTCTTCTTACTTATAAATGTTCGCTTGGTACGTTTAAATGGTAAAATGAAATTTTTTCAATTGAACGAATACTTGACGTTGCTTACGAGAATTCATTGATTATTTTTTCATCTTTTGTGAAAAAAGTTATGTTTTATGATCACGATTCGTTACTCTCGCTGAATTTGCAACGTGGAATGAATAGTTGGAATCTCAGGTCAACAGATTTTTCAAGTAGATGTATACGAGGATTGAATTGCATGCGTCTTTTTTTAACCTTATTGTATTCGTTAGAAGGAACTCGACAGTCTCGTATCGACCTAAAGAAAGAAAATGTGCTAAAGAATTTTCATAAGATTGTTTTATTTTTTGTAACACAAAAAAGTGAACTCATTAAAATACCTGAAGGAATTGTAATTTCAATTATTCCCTCGGAACGAATATATACAAAGAAGAAGAAAAACGTAACAGAAGAATTTTTAATATAAAAAATAAAACCTGTGTACTTCTGCTCGTTTTAACTTACTTTATTTTTATTTAAAAAAAAAACATGGTAGATGGAAAATTGTTATCAAAAGAACTTTGGTGTTAGAATATTCATCATTGAAATACGTTTTTCTCAGCTTTGGTGTGCAAATACTACTCCTAAATATTCATTCCTCATTCGCGGCGTTGTGGAATAACATAGGAATGATGGTGAATTTAATTAGCAATTTCAAATGGAAATAGAAATTATTTCAATATTCTATACGATAAATATTGTCATTCGAAGTATTTTTATTTCATATTATATATATATGTTTACGAAATTTATAGAGTAGAACAGAATAATTTTCATGACAACGGCAATATGCTCTCGTTATGAAACTAAAACTCTAGTGAATTCTCTTCTGTGCAATTTGAAATTAAGGTCATCAAAAATTCAATCACTTCACTCAGGTTAACGCTCTGATTCTCATTATTCCGGGAATTTATCGTATTACAAAAATTTTCCATATTCAATGAAAAAATTCTACATTTTTCCTTCAACAAAGAAAAGAAATAGTCAAGTTACCGGATGAAATAGCCGTAGCGAATCGGAACTGATGAGAAAGACGTTTTAAACAAACATATCAGTTTGAGAAGAGATAAAAGTAGAATGTTATTCTTCTAGAAAATCTTACGCATACAGTGAGAGCACGATATAAGATCTTGAGAACTCTCTTTCATACGGCACTGGCAGATGACAGATAGGATAAAAGTAGCTCTTTCGGAATACTTTCGCATACAAAGTGTATCGCTTACAAATTTTGAACACGGCTTGTAAGATGTCAGAAATTTTACGCGGCAATTTGTACCTTGTAATAACAGTTTCAACTTTCTTGTGTGATCTTACGACGAGGGAACTTATTTAGGAGGCTTACGGGTATCATTTGTCATTTGTCGTTTAATGATAAAATGAAGTGTCGGAATTGACTATTGAACTGTTTCTCATTATGTTGGAATAACAAGGATGAATGGTTTTACTGAAACCAAAATTATCAATTATTTACATTCGTGGGACGTTTCGGATCGTGGTATATACAATTTTATGTACATTCTTTCCTCAAATTCTTTTTTCTCAAAAATAAATCGATTGTGGAATCTTGATGCGCGTGCACAGTGACGCGTACGCACTGCAAGCATTTATGCATTACACTTGGTCCTACAAATGAAAAATCCTGATGTTACAACCATGAAACGACCCTATTCCACATCAACGATGTATAAAATATGGATTATTTTTCATAACCATTGGAAAGATGAAATACGATCAAGGATTGATTGAATAAGAATATTATTTATAAATATACTTATTTTTGGCGGACAAACTTTATAATGATTATTAATTAAACCATACAGGCTGAAGAAGAAATCGCGTTAAATAGTTAGTTCGCTATATCGATCCGACTGTTGTCGGTTAAGCATCCTATTGCGATTCTGGCTAAACGTAATAAAAAATATCAAACTTTAATGACGCTCTCATCCTCAAGAGATTCAAAATATGAGTCAGATAAAACTTTTGAAAAACTCTCAATCCCTTCTATTTTATTCTCTGTCCAATTCGTGGGTTTTACCCGAAATAATGGATGTGGTAACTCTTTATTCCACGAAATACAACAAACTATCAAAATTTCTCAAGAATTTTCCCATCATTTTTCCATGCATGGATTAAAGGTTTAAAACATTCGCTTTTAATCATCTTTTTCCATTCAATGTGCGAAAAACATGTATTTTACTGAAGAAGGAAACTCCAATGACCACAGAAAAACACACTTTTTTCATAACACTCATTTGATAACATAAATCATCACGAGCAATAATATCACGATCGTAAAATTGCAAAATTTTAACCGTTCTTGGATTGAATCTTTTACATAAATGTTACATAGTTGTTTTTATTGATTTTTCAACTGGATAGCAAATATGATATTATACATCGGATACTATCAAACCCACGAATCAAGAGGAAGGGAAATTAATTGGAAAATGAGAAATTTCCTTCTATTTTGTTGAATTTTTCATTCGACTAAAAAGTATGGATTCGAGGCGCGTGAATGCAGTGTTTTTTCTTTTTTTATCATTTCTCTATGCACTCGACTGTAAAATAAAATTGACAAAAGAGTTGATTACTTTATTGGACGCAGAATTCACTATTCCCGCTGTTTTTTATCAAGTATATGAAGCATTGTACAATCTCTGATATATATTTCCACATTCGTTCTACATGTAGTGCGTTTTTACAAAACTCGGGCAACAAGATTTCTGCACAAGGGATAAAAATTTTTCTGCATACCATATATTTTTTTCGATCGATGACTGTCTGTATATAAATCATTTTCCACCAACTATTTCGAATCAATGGAAATGAAGTATTATAAATTGCATTCTCTGATGATTCTGGATAGAATTCAGTTCATCTTTTCATACTTCTTTTGCTTCACAAAAATAAAATGGTTGAAAAAAAAATACAATGATACGGAAAAAACAGTAATTCGTTATATAACCTTTGAAATATTGCTCTGACTTGCTGTGAAAAGTTTCAGGATTTCTTTTCACTGATTTCAAATTTGAACGCCAGTCGAATGAAAGTGGCAGCTTTCTGGTTTATTAAGAAAACGAAGAAAAAGTTTCAGATTTTTATAAAAATTATATTTTAGAGTCCTATTTTTCTCCGTGCACCATTTTTCGAGGAAAAAATTTCACAATTATTTTTTACACTGTACTTGTGAAGTATAAATTGAAGGAATTCAGATTGTTTATTCAATTTTTTCAAAAATTGTCCACCACAATGAATGTTGTTGAAGTTCTAATCGTTTCTTGAAACGATATTCAGCTTTTGAAGATCCAAAATCATTCCACACGGCACCACAGTCCCAGAAGAATTCTTGAAGAATTCATAAAGAACACAGCCAGTTCAATAAGACTCCTTCATGAATTCTTCTGGGACTGTGTGGGATGCAGTACACTCTTTAAACGATGTTTTTAATTTCAAGTGGTCTATTTCAGAAGATAAATAATAATTATCCATTAGATTTTGTGATATTGGACTCTCGTTTCGATTTTATAAACAATTCAAAATCCAGGAACATCCGGAATGGACTGTATCTTCGAAAGGGTGAAATTCGGGATCAATATTCGATCGAAAACATATATTTCTACTCCAAAGCTTCCTAAAATGTAATTATTGTAGATCCTAATGAAAATAATTGTATAATATAAAATATCATAATGCAAGAGGAAAAATGATAATTGCCATTGTTTCAACTATCGCATAGACAATTGATAACCATATGAATATGGAATATGTGAAAAAATGATTACCAAGAAAAAAAGTGAAACCCTGAGGGAAAACTTGTGTGATAAATATCTCCCACAATATTGCAGCCCGTTCTTGCACAATGACGCTGTGACTTCGTATATCTAAAAATATATTCACCTGACCGCATTTTTCCTACGAACCGAAATACATTTTTTTGACTCATTTTGTATTTTTTTGTTCACGCATGACTAACCATTAGGATATATAAAGAATGAATTCAAAAATCGAGCTCTGTACCATATTCGAATACCGCAACCTAGTTTTTCTAACGATGAACTAATTGATCCTCACGAAATATATGTTGGATTTTTTAATATAACATTTCTCCACTCAAGTTACAAATAGCAGAATACTAATTTCCTTTGTACTCGGGAAATCGAAATCGACATTGAAGCCAAGATGATTCATTTCGTATCTGTGCTGAACAAAATGATTACATTTTTTATAATTTACCTATGGATCAATTCCCTTTCCATTTCATCAGTCGTGAGGGATGAATTTTACTGGATGAATCGGAAAATTTATTCATCAATGATTGAGTGATTGTAATCGTTTAAAAAGTAATTTTTTAAAGATTGTGGGTGAGATTTTTCATATAGTTCTAAATAATGTTCATATTGTATACACATTTTCTCCTTCTTCAACGAGAAGATTCGAATATTTTCCTCATAGTACTGTTATTTGGTATTTCATAAAACATTCATTTATTCAAATCCAGTTTAATCAAAATGTAATTCACAAAATTGAACTATTTCATTTTTTGTCATTCTCATAAATAATTAAAAAAAAAAATGTATAAATCAAGCGTGATTTGTTAGAGAAGAAAAGCCTTGTAGTGTATCGAATATCCGTATACACATATTTAAAATATATAAATATCGGATTCGAATTCAGAACGCGATTAAAATTGGTGACAAATAATTTGAAAAATGTTCTCTCCATTTCAAGGAACACCGCGCATGAATAGATTAACCCATACGACTGACCTAGATTCATACGTTGGGGTGATGCTAATAATATGGAATATCAAAGAACTTTGAAAAATGTCAATCTCTTCTTTTCACCGCCTCTTTGAAGGGGAGATTATTGAGGTGAAGTGATAACGTGCTTTTAAATTACTCATTGAAGATCAATTCAATATAATGCAATTAATTTCGTGTACTTTGCGATACGAGCTCTGTTATTAATTTTCTTTCCTTCTAGATTATTTTCCTTCGTACAGGAACAAAGGTTGAAATAGTTGATTAAAGTTTTTAAAGTTTTACCTTTCAACACGATTCTCTCGCACAGAGGAAATAATTTCACAAGATGGTTTCATTGTGCGGATAATGAGATTTTTTGCTTTCGGTTTCCATGAGAATCGAATGAATTCCAGTAATTTTTCTCATCTACGAGGATCGAAAAGTATATTCGAATAATTGTCCCAATTGTGTTAAAAAAATGTATAATGTTGATGCGCTGTATATTTTTTTTCACATATTTTTGCATGTACAATGTAATAACGGAAATTACAGAAAATCATCAGTTATCAAAATTTGAATCGTTCGTCGAAACGAATTGATAATCGAATATTCGCGAAGGATACGAACGTTTCCAATTGCTCGACTTCGTTTCTGAATAACGTGTTTCATCTGAAAACATCAATTCTGCGACGGTGGCGTTTGTAAAATGAATTTTTCACTTTTTCAACGAATCAATCTTCAACGGTATGAACATTCCAATTTGCCTGAGAATTATTCCATTTCGGAGATATCGATTTTTAATTCATCGAAAGCGACAGGAAGATTACAATTTTGATTATCAATAGCCTGTATTCAACAGCACAATTTCTTGCTTCATAATTTCACAGAATTATTTAGGATGTTTGGGAATGTTCCTCAAAATATCAAACGAATCTCTCAAATCGTAATGATTGAGAAATTTCATTGGTGGACCTATATATATTTAACACTTTCATCGTGAATTGAATTTGTACATCAGATGTACGTAAATGGGACTTACCTTTAACAGCGTGAGGATTTTTTGCGATAGATCGTAGTCGAAATTTTGGTATTTGCTGTCTGACATGTCATAAATGAAAACCAATCCGTGCTTTTGAGTTTCTGCACTTTCTAAAGCTGCATCCAATTGATAAACAACGCCCTATGAGAAAGCATAAGAATCATATTATAGTAATGATAAAAATAAATAAAATTGAATATAATCAATTAGTGGATGGCACAATGTTAGTTACAGTATACTTAAACTCGAAATTATATTTTTGTTAGCAAGAACTCATTGAAATTCAGTCCATATCTGATTATTTTTATTGTCGAGAGGTAAATTAAATGATATCGCAAAATAGAGGTTCACCAAAATTTCATACAATTCATATAAATTCAGCATTCGATCAAGATTAAGTGGATATTCAATTTGACATGAAACGTAGTAAATTTATATAGGCCCATTTATTCATAGATATATTGAAAATATCATGCTCGTTGTTTCTCATCTTCATTTTTATCATACAAAGATGGATTAATAATAATAATCCAACGATCAGCACCAGATTTAGAATTGGAAAGGCCCTGGGGCGCAAACTTGTGGCAGCCCGTTATCCATGATGAATTGAATTTTCCTATTGAACCATCTTCCCGAGAATCATATAAAAACTACACTGAAGAACCACGGAGTTCCAAATTGTGTGGGCCCTTATAATGTGGAGGCCCCGGGCCTCTGAAGTGCCCTAAGTCCTAGCCCTGCCAACGATGCGGAGAGATGAAATTGAAAACAAAAAACCTGTCATATTATGTACTTCAATCACACTGGAAAAATTATTTATTACATTCCAAATGAAGGAAAATTGTAAATAAATGATTAGAACACTCCCAGTGACGTGAATACATACTCCGATTTCCAAAGAATGCGCATTTTTATGGAATTTAACGTATATCATAGTTCATCACACAGCTCTATACAACGCCACGTTATACACGAAATCTAATGAAAATGCTTATAGGTTAACACCTGTAATCAAACTATACTTCGATTCAATTATTGACGAGGTGATTTCATGGCATTGGAAGCAACAGGGTTGATCAGCTTTTTAATTGAGGCATTGCCTTGGCAATAATCGAGTTTTCAGAACAAGTCGCTATTTTCGTCCCTAGGATTCATTATAAAGTGAGTGATATCCGTACGTCTTTAATTATCGATTCGTTTCAATAGAACGATTCACATTTTGTACTTTTCGTGTAAATATATCTTACTTATATCCGTATGATTTTTATGAAAAGGATTTCCTGGAAAACATTGTATTCACGAATCTTTGCGTGACAAAAATCATTGAAGACTTGACAAAAATTTTAATTTAACAAACGATGAAAGCTTAGAATTAAATTAATTGAAATTTTCGAATGTTATTATGAAAATTGTGTTTCTGCACAGAGAAAAAGTAAAGTTTAGAAAAATTACTACGTTCCTACTAAATTGGCAAGATACGAGAAAACATGACTGTAATTGTTACACAGTGTAGTAAAAATCTGTACTTGATCATCCGTAACGTTGCATGCTCATGCTAAAGAGTGTCAGGCAAACCATTCATTTTTACTACATTGTCTATCAATAAAAGTAGTATTTTCTCGTATCTTGCCGAATTAGTAGAAAATGTAGTAATCTTCTAAACTTTATTTTTCTCCGTGTGAAAATCATAACATATTCATATGGTGTGTTCTATAATTGTCAAGTTCAATCATATTTACAGATCTACATCATGCAGAACAAGCATTCGCTGTAATAACGATGAGCATAATCAATGCAAATTGCTAATAAATAATGTTGCTTTGCCTATCTAATCCCTTACGAGGATACGAGACTTACTATCGAAGCACATTTTTCTATCAAAACTTTCAGAAATGATTCTTCGAGACTTCATCTACGTCTGATTAGAGTTTAAATATACTTACATGTTATTTTAGATTGTTTATATTGTTTTTAGAAAACGGAGAGAGTATGTCAACAACAAACAAAGCAATAAAATAGCGCAACCGAAAATAAGAATTAACAATCGAAAATAACGTATAGGTCATCGTTTGAATCCGAAATAGCAATTTTCCTTAGCAATTATTATACCAAGGTTACAACCAAGAAACATCGTTGCAATATCACCGCAATTCTTCAAATCTTTGATACGTAGTCGAAGTTTTTATTTAGCGCACAGTTAAAGGGAAAAGTTGACACTAAATTTCCACGCTTTTTCTAACTTGCTTGAGGCTTTTCAACCAATTGAAAAGAATATTTGAAAAGTAGAACAGTCGTGTCACGAACGATATACTATACACGATGGCGATGATATATATCTTTTTTTTTTTCAATGCGGAGAAGATTGCGAAAGACAGGAAAAGAGAAAAAGATGAATTGAAATGGAAAAAAAAGGTATGAATTGAAGTATTTCGCATGTGTAATGAATAAAACATAAAATATGCCATGAAATGTATGTATCGAAATCACACGAATAATTTAATAAGAGAGATGAGTTATAAACAAAGAGGATGGAAATTGTGGAAAACATAGGACAGATTCGTGTATAGAAAACAGGATTTGGATTTTAATGAAATATGAATCATTTCTCAACAGAATATTTCATGTGTATTGCTAAATATTATTTTGAAAAAATTGTTTTACCGGATTCTCACAGTTGCTCCAGTGAAACTAGAAAGGCGTTGGAAAGGTCAAGTATTGATAATTCTAAGCCCGATTCTATACTTGAAGTATATCTGATGTACAATCAATCACAACAAATTGGAAATGAATTCAAAAAAGCGATCCAATTCACATTCCAGAATAAACACTCCTGTATTCAGGATGAGTATCGTTTTTTTTATAAATTTCGATAAGATGGTGAAAATTCGTATTTGAAATACGTCCTTGAACAAGGGTATGCTCAGAATTCGAAATAGGGGAGAGTAGATCATGGTAGTTGACGTGAAGAGGGCAACACTGGAAAAAAAAACTGGAAATTTACTGTGCAACTGGACTGGAAATTTCCAGTGCTAGTACTGGAATATGGATATTCCAGTACATGTACAGAGATTTTGTTGTTACGTTACTGAAAATTTACCAAGCATAACTGAAAATTCAGTCATTGTACTGGAATTTTCAAGTTTGAGATGATGTACTGAAATTTTGCCATGATTTCGCGAAAATTTTACCGGCTCGTACTACAATTTTATAGTTCTTGTGCACCAAAAAAAAATATTCCCTCAAAAAGGACTTGAGAAAAAATTTGGAATTTAGAAAAAAAAACCTAATCGTTGGTATACTGGAATTATACAGGTTTTTAACTGCAATTCTCAGGTTTTGTGATGGAATTTTCCAGTTACTATGCAATTGAATTATACAGGTTTTGAACCGCAATTTTCAGGTCGTGTGATGGAATTTTCCAGTTGCTATGCAACGGAATTTAATCACTGTTGCACTGAAATTTTCCACTTCTATTGGACTTCGTCATTTCTGGCAGGGAAAATTTCAAGTCTTTATATTAAAAATTTCCTGATTGAGATTTTGAATAATAATTGTAATTGTAGCCAATGAAATTGATATATGAGGTTTTTCCAAGACTTATCCTCTTGTGTTCTAGATATGAAGCATATGTAGTAACCCAAGCTGGCCTTCCAACATGTCGCGCTATAGCTCATCGGTTAGGTCTTAGGTTTCAGTTGGTAGGCAGGTAGAAAAGTGTGGGTTCAAATCCTGTTAGGTAGACATGAGTTTCTGTCCATCCAAATGAACGATCAAAAGTTTCTCAATCATCTTGGAACACAAGGACCCTGCAAAATCACTTTGCGTGAGCAATTTTTTTTCAATTTTCATGGATATTTTCAGCATTAATTTTCCAGTACATGTCCTGGAAAAGTCCAGCTCGTGTACTGAAAAATTCCAGTACCGAGGCTCAGAAAATTTCCAGTTTTGATGCGGAAATTCCATAACGTTTGCACTGAATTTTTGCAGTACAAATGTGCTGAAATTTTCCGGTACATGTACAGGTTAATGACTTCCAGTACATGTACTGGAATTTTCCGGTGAAATTTTTTTACAGTGAAGATAAAGATCAAAATAAGACTAAAAACTTCACCTTCTAAGAGGAAAGAGGCAGCTTCAACGATCCAAATTATCGATTCATTTCCTAATTGATTTCATTGCTTAATGTCACTCGCGATAATAAAAATTCAAGTCTCTAGCAAGACTTGTGTTAAGGATATCTGCTTTAATTTTATTGTACTGAACAATTTTGCGAAACACGGAAAGAATGTCCCATTTGAAGTTCCCGTGAAAGTTCACTAACGGCAGATTATATTGGAAAACACAGTGAAAATTGCAGTATTTTCACTGAATTGTACAGAAAACCCCACAATCGTGAATTACTTTGTTTTTCCAACATAGTTCGCGGTTAGAAAACTATCGCAGTAAATATTTTCTCTGTGTGTCGGGAAAATAGGTTTTCAATTAAAATTTTCAAACGAAATATTACACATTCTTTGTACAAAGTTATTCATTTTTCCATCATATCGAGTATCAAATGATAACTATGAAAGTAGATTCCAATACTTCATCATCGCTTTCAATTAGGTAGAATTTTGAATCCTTAAAATCGAATCATGATTCATTCACGATACGTGAATTATTCGGTTGAAAAAATACCCTAAACTTTTGTATGATATAAATAAAAAATAGTATTCCATTCTGAAAGTTGAGAATATGAAAATCTTCAAATGTCTTTCCACCGCTATTCGATGCATGCGAAATGCATGTGGATTCGATACTTCTGTGTACATAACTCATACATAAGATAACTAAAATACCAAAATGTTGAGAGAAACGCTTTGTATATATTGCATCTCGAGCCCGTGCATGTTTATATATTAAATAGCACACGTACATCTCGTATGCATAAAATTCATCGTCACATACATAAGATATACTACATACTCGAAGACTCGAGATATCGTTGCATCTAGTACATTCTGCAATAAAATTTGCTTTGATATTTTTCTGCTCTTCTTTTCTCAATTATCCACGTGAATTCAACTCCATATGTGTTCGAGTATGAATTTGAATAAGAAGCGATGAATAAAACAACAGAACTAATTACGTTATTGTAGCAGTCTTATAGTCGAGTACAAACAGATTTCTTCATTCAATATCGAACTGGATAAGTATTTCATATTTCTCAACTAAAAGATTAATTTCATTCCATTGAAATAAATATATGGAGTTCGAATAACTCTGTATTCTTTAAAAATAGTGCTTGAATCGAATCAAATAAGCCCGTTTTCGTGGTTTATGCGTATTTATTTTCATCATATAATCTTGTTTAGGACGTTTGAATACAAAAGAAATCGTAATTATGTCACTATACGTGAATGATATACTATATCTGTTTCAAATTTCCGATTTGAACGCTTGCAATCATTGATGATCATTCCATTTTTATCCAAAGGATATACACAGAATAACGACACATGCAATTTCCGATATATTTTTTCATGTTAGGTCAAAGAAATACCATCAAGGCTGGATCTATTTTTGATTCCTTGATGAAAGTACAGCTGAAAAATTGGATCCAGCAAACATTACCGCCCTAACTTTGAATAGTTTAAAAAGATACCTTGTATCAATGGAGCCATAAAGCATACAATGACAAAGATACACCTAAAAAAATGGTATGCTTCACCGAGAAAACTGTTCGTTCAAAACAACAAAACATTTTGGTTGATATGTGAACAACAAAAAAACTTTTGTTCCTTCAACCAAATTTTTGTGCTTTCAACAAAATTATTTTGTTCCTAAATGTGTTGACAAAAGTATTTTGTGTCTAATACCAAATGTTTTTGTTGCAACAACAAAAATTTTTTTCGTCGTTCCATTGCATCCAATGAAATTTTACTGAATTCAAGGGAATTTTGTTTGAAATGAATAAAAATTTGGTGAATTCAAATAAATTATACAATTTTTTTCGGTGTATATATTGAAAAAGCAGAAAAATATACATTAATCATCTGTCATCCACTGATCTCCTTTGCAAGACAATAGAATGAATCTATATGAACTGAATTTCTAGAAATTCTTGGGAGTTTCCAGTATTTCTAGAAACCATTGTAGGTACTAGGAAAATTTTATATCAACACAAGAGGAAGTTGTGACCAAACTCATTATACAATCTTCGTTCTCCATTCTTTTTGATATTCAAATCTATCATTAGTTTAAATGTATACGGACAAAATCCTACAGTAATGAGTACTTTATACCGCACGACTGGCTCGTGTCATGAAAACAAAAGCAGTCTAACAGCACTGGTTACTGTACTGGTACGAATCAATCGTGTCTCTACCGTAGAGTTCACTGGGAAGATACGATTGAATCGTGCCAGTACAGTAACCAATGCTGTTACATCCAATTTTTATACATTTTCCTAGAAAACTAATCAATTTTTATATAAGAAAGGATCAATCCTCTTCAAGGATCACCATGACTATTGTTAAACTGCCTTTGTTTTCATAAAACGAATCAGTTGTGTAATGCAAAGTACTCATTGCTGTAAGATTTTATTTATACATATAACATTTGATCAAAAAGTATCGGGACTGATTTTTTCAATTTCAAACCTCTTCCTAAAATTCCATGTTTTGTGATTTAGAAAAAATATTACCAGGGAATTTTATGATCTCACATTCTATTGAACGAAGAATTTGTATAGAATTTTGCCTTCGGAACGGAATTCCGTGTACGAAGACTATAAATCTGTTACAAAAGTGCTTCGGTGATGCATGCATGTCAAGAACAAGAATTTCTGAATGATATAAAATGTTGAAAGAAGGCAGAAGAGAACGCGTGGAAGACGGAAGATCGTTGTGGAAGGCCTTCCACCGCCATATATTCGGAAAATCAAGAATTTAGTGCTCCGCAATCCACCATTGACACTTCGAGATCCGAGCGAACGTGTCGGAATATCATTTGATTCAAAAATAACTGGAGTTGTGGGAGAACAATTCGTGAATTTTGCACCACGATAAACGCACTCGCTCATTCTTTCCATCTTCTTCGTGATTTTCTTACCCAACGTTCAACGAATACCATCCCACAAGCTCCGTATTCACCAGAAATGTTCCCTTGGGATTTTTTTCTTATTCCCTAATCTAAAACCATCACACCAAGGATATTGTTTTGTATCCACAGGAGACACGAAAAGAGAAAATTCAAAGAGCGTATCCGAAGCTGTATATAAAAGAATCTTCCAACGATAGGAAAAAAAACTTTGGCATAAGTGTATTACCGGGGGAGAAGATTATTTTGAAGGGGACCAAATGAATTGGAATTAATGAATTCATAGTCTGCGTTTTATTACACCAGTCCTGGTACTTTTTGGTCACAGCCAGTATAGATCGAGACAAAAGTTTCACCATAAATCAATGTTGTATAACCGCTGGTATAATCAGCCTTACTTGATTGTTTTTTATTTCCATCTCTAGAACGATGATTCAACAATAAAGTGTGTAATCTCAAAGTTATACCAGATATATAACTCATTTATGATAAAAGATTTTCAAAATATGTCATTCTTTTGGTAGACTTATTCGGCTTTGAAGAATGATAAACCATAAATTCAATATAATACGTTGAAATCAATAAGAAACACATAAGCAAATTATAAAATTGTGCGAGCAATGTTTGTCATTGATATTTAAAAATATTACAAACCTGTAACGTAGTCTGGTGTGTCGTGTTTTGTGGCAGGTGTAAGTGTGCTGTAAAAATGGCTATTGCGGCACCTGTTGCGTCTCTTGAGGGCTGAAAGATTAATTATAAATGTTATAAATATTTCATTGAGTGGAAGCCAATGTAGAATGTCTTCAAAAAACGTGGATCAAAATTCAATGTTTCATTCATCCATCTTCAAATATGAAACTCAGTTACTTTGTTATTTTCTTGCTGTACATTTGCGAATTTCACAGGAACGTAATTGACTTCGTATCTCTTGATTAATTATTCTTAATGGTTGAAGCGAAGAAGAGGATGTCAAAAAATGTATAGTATGTTGGAAACGAAGTTTCGTAGAATTGGATTTCTAAAATTAACTTCGCGGAACAGAATAAAAAAAACAAATGAAGAGAGAACTTAAATTGATAATAATATATAGAGTTCTATTGAATTCTATCTCAATTATACGTACTTCAAATAATCACATTTGAATAGAAAACTTAGTAGATGAAAAAGTAGTAATATTATATTATCGAACCTGGGCCTATTTTTCAATCATTACACTCGAATCTAAATAGAATTCTAATGTCAGTGACATACGGCCAGGATAAGAAAGTTAATAAAGAAATTAGATAATCATTCTTTCGATGATTAATTCACCTTACAAGACAGTTGCTAGATATTTATCTTGATGTACAATATACGTATTAATTGTCTCTTGATTGAATTTATAATATAATAATGGTTTCAATATTTTATGAGGACAAAATGATGGAATTACCTCAAATCAAATTAGATTTTTATGCGAAAAAGAAAACTGGAGACGTAATTTGAAATCAATATAAAATACCTTGTAAAGAACTTACGATTCTGAACGCATGGAACTAAATATTTTGTTCAAAGTTATCTAAAATTGCTTTGGAATAATCAAAATATTGCCTTGCGGAATAATTCTACTCTCCATACAGCACAAAAGTTTCAGGAAGCTTGTAATTAGCTACATACATTTGATACAGTAAATTGTATCACATGGTGGGTTCAAAGAACATTCATTCTACTAGAACCCACAAATAAGCTTCATCGAGTGTATTTAACTGTATCAAATACATTTTACATGAATGTTCTATGAAAATTACATCGTCTCTGTTTGTGCTACTTGGCTTGTATTCGAGAAATACTGAACATGAAAGAGATTCAAAGATAATTTATTCTTTTATTTACACAACGTTTCAATTTCATACAATACTAATTCATTATGCATTTGTTATAGTTGAATATAATAAGAATTGAATGATTTCAAATAAATTTCTTGATTGGAGAACACATCTAAATACTCATTCGGTGTAATAAAATGAATAAATCAAATCTATTTGCTCAAACTAAGAGAATTATTTGAAAATAAGTGAATTCAACTTGACGCGAAGTGTAGTTTAATCGAATGATTTTCTCATTCGTTAGTAGAAATGGAGCGACAATTTTTTCCTAGCAGGAAAATTAAATACAGATTATATTCAAACATAGTTGTCCATTTCATCCACGTTTTTCAGATTCAATGCATCAATACTTGATTTTTGGAATTTCGAATGCCTTTCAGTTCATAACAATGAGATTACAAGTATCTCATCACTTTTACAGAACTTGATATCAATGAAACTTTGTTCCAACATATCGAATCTTTCATCGATTAATCAATTGAAGTATTTTAGATTGTTATATTGGGTAGTAAAATTAATTATGTTAACAATAAATAATTGAAACGATAAGTACGTTAAATGGAAGCATCTCTCGCACGTAACGTTGATAATTGAAATTCGTATACATGTATTAATGCATTAATCTCCATGAATTCATTGTACTCGTAGAGTATATGATATCATTTTTCATACCAGAACTGTGAATTTTCCTGTGCATAATTCACTGAGTAAAGGTTCCTGAGTAGGATACAAAAGAGCCAATCCTTCTCTTCTTCTGGTGGCTTCGTGCTGTTCGTACAAAGCTAACGCTCTTGCTACCTCAAACTTACGAGCTGCTAGAAACTTGACTGCCGTACTCCAAGACACTGGACCAGCTCTTCTGCCGGCTCGACATTTGTTTACCGCTTCTATAAATTCCTTCGTAGCCTAGAAACAAAAGACAAACATCGCCGCTTAATACGCGTTCTCATTGTTTATTGACATTCTTTTTATTTCATGCAGAATAAAGAATAAGCATTGTTGTTCGTTCGAGATACTCGAATAAGAACAATTTCAACAATAAAAAATAAAAGGTTCTGCTCTGAATGTACGAATGATTTCATCATTTTGATTCGTCATATGAAAATAACAACACACTACAATTCTACAATGATATATCGAAGTGGATGAAGTAGTTAGAGTGGAAAGTCAATTTCGAATCTATTTGTTCATGTGCCGTGACTTCATATATGTCTCTTTTTATACACCGAAAAAAATAATTAGTTACCCTTACTTCAAATTAGTTCCAGCAATTAGATACAGTTGTTGATATTTGGATAACCAAAACGGGCGTTGGCTCAACTAAATTCAAATTCAATTTTCTCTGACTTTAGTTGCTGTGACTAATTTGAAGTTATCTTTACTACAGCTTTTATTACCCGCTCCTATTCTTTTATTACTCGGAACTAATTTTCTACAACCAACTTCAGTCAGTTCATTCGGTCAAATAAATTATTTTTTTCGGTATACATTGTCAACAGTTTCCCAAACACGCGTATGAATATTTAGGTAAAAATTTGAAATTTCATCACGTTCGTTGGATATATTTGATTTTCGTGGGAATAAGTTCGTACTTATCGTGATTAATGAATCTTTCTTCGAAATAAACACGCCGTAATTAAACGGAATAAATAATTCGTAGGCTCATATGAAATTAGATTCTTAGAAACTGGGAATACCTCGTTATACGAACGCAATCACACCTCCTGCTATCTGCATATTAGAAAATAATATACGTTATTATAATCAGTCATAAAACTTTGTTCCCCTGATAATATATAGTATATCAAAAGAGATGCCATTCAAATATCAAGGATAACGACGATAGTTAATTATTCATATATCAAAGATGTTGAATTTTCCACCACAATCTTGATAAGAACATTTACAAATTTCGAAATTTACTTCCCAACGACTCAGATAATGCAAATGAGTGTTGATACTACCACAATTTTGGTATTTTATTCTTAAAGATAATAATATTTTCATCTAATAAACACGTTGATCTCATTATTATAATTAGAACTGATTCTCCAGACACGATGAAATATTCTTATTAATAGGTCACACGACATTTCGACCTCTTCCCAAGATTCATAGGTTGATCTTATCATATATAAATCATATCATATTTAATTCAAAGAGACAAACGGTTTCACTGAATGTTTAATACTCTCTACTGTATGAATCACACTCATTGGATTTGAATCTGTTGAATTTCGCTGCTTTTGACTGACGAAATTTCATTCCATCGTGAGATGGAATGGTGTTGCCTAGTTTTGCAGTTGATAGATTTGAAGATCGATTTGAATTAATATTTCATTGGGAATGCTATGAAACTGGGAAAATCTCATCACGTTTAGCTTCGATATCATTCGTTTTATGCAATGAATCCTTTGAAAACTCAGCGATACAAAGAATTGAAAAAAAAACTGTTCATTTGAATCTTCAAAGGGGGAACGCACAGAAAAAAAGATTACAACTGTTCGTAGAGTATAGCTTGATGATGCTTGAACTGTATGTACCGATTGATTTTCATCTGACGAGAATACAAAAGAACCACTAAATAATTTTGAACCTTTTTGGAAGAATCGATATTCAGAATAATTTTTATTGAATCTTCTGTTTATTCTTCAGATAAAAACTAATCGATACGAAAATGATTGATGGAGGGTTATCCAAAAACAGCGGTAAATTCCATATACTTGGAGTTTTTTCACTGCCCATGGCTGCGGTAAACGTATAATAATTCGCATTAGAAGATTTTGTTCTGTAATATGAGGTCGATTCTTGCGTTGTAACGAAGCTGCATTTCGAAATCAGCCGATAAGTTTCACTTTTTACTGGTTTAAACACCAATGTCGGTTTTTGAGGCTTTGAGTAGACCTCCGAGTATTTGAAACTTATATACGGCAATCGAAAGAGCATCGTTTGTACCTGATTGTACCGCAAAAATTTTCGTTTGTACCTCAAAGGGGGCGGAGATATGGCCCGGGGGCTTATGCCCCCGCCTGTGACTGGAACCGATAGGGACGATCTGGGTGTCATTTGAAAGGGCTTCGTTTGTACTTGATTGTACCGATGATATTTTCGTTTGTACCTCAAAGGGGGAGGAGATGTGAGGAAAAATAGTTTTTAGCAATTTATATCGATTTTTTTGGGGATTTCTGATTAGAAGGACTCTGGATTGTTTCAGACTGTATCCTGAACTGTGTAAGATCTTGAGGCAGAGACCCATACACCTCAAGAGTGGAATCCCGTCGTTTGTACCTTCTCAGTTTTGCCACAATAAGCCCAGATTGCCCAAAAATCGATATACTTTCACGATTTTTTCTCCATCAGGACCCAGGATTAGTCCAGGCTATGTTCTGAACGGCATGGAAACTTAGATGGAACCTCCTCACATACTAGAAAAATGATTTCGTCGTTCGTACCTCCCCGGTTTTGCCACAATCAGCCTAGATTGCCCAAAAATCGATGTAATTTCACGATTGTTTTTCCATCAGGACCCAGGATTAGTCCAGGCTATATTCTGAACTGCATGGAAACTTTAATTTCTTAATTTAATGGATAGTAACTCAAGAAATGTTCGAATAGATTTAGAGCAGCTTGAAAATAATAAATTCATGAATAGAAACTATCAACTTTTCATTCCTAGAATGATCAAATTTGACCTTGAACTTTTACGAAGAATTTCAGGATAAAAACTCGAAGAATTGAATTTCGAGTATTTATGAAGTTGAAAATAGCAGCCGATTGTTAAAGCTTCATCCACCCTGGAAATCGATCAGATAGCATTTCACTAAAGGTTTCAGATGCTTAAATCCTTGATAAACGTTTTATGTAAAAAGTTATGGCAATCCGCTGCTAGCTTTATGGCTGCCGGTTTCAGCTTCATCGAGTATTTTGTTGCGGAGAAATGTGCTAGGATCCTCGATGGAGAAAGTAAAAAGGGACTTGTCCAGAAATTGGGTGATAATGATGATTGTTCTTGAACGGTAATATAACCCCCCATTCGCCATTTATTTTTTCAACATCTTTCATGGGCAGGAACTACACCATATTTCGATTGACCAGTAATTGGTCAGTTTATGAGGGAGCCAATGACGGCGATGTTTCGTCTAATTTCAATGAGCAAGTTATGCCTGGTAATTGTTCAATTCCACTCTGTAATCAAGCAATTTTCAGATTCTTATAATGGCTTTTTTTGATCCAGTTTTGATGGACAATACTTAGCTGGTTTGAAGTATGCATATTTCTGGCAGGCAAATTACCCTTCAACTGGGTAACATGTATTCTTTTTTCAGCGAATTTTCAAAGGAATGTTTTTAGATGATGTAATTGAACAGAAACCGACCGATGGCCAGAAAAACTGTCCATTGTATTCACCAGGGGAGAGTACGATAGCGGGTGCAATGGGCACTTTGTACTTGGCGTATATCTTGAGTGCTTAAAAATTAAAATTCAAACGATCAAAGCAGTGTGTGTGTGTGTGTGAATACGCTTGACCTGAATTGAGAAAAAGGGGGTAAAAAAAATTGAAAACTTAATTAATAAAATGGGAGAATATCATTACAGTTTAGAACATTTTGAAATATTTTTGCTCTTCCGACAAAGATGATGATAATTTTTATGATGTTTGTCTGTTACGACAATGTTTTCGAAATAATAAAATTTATGTCCTCAAAGTTGCCAAAAGAATTAGGGACGTGGAAAATTCGATTCCTATAGGTTCGTTACATAACTTCAGAAAATTAAATGTCCAATTTTATCTAAAATTGGCTCAAGCCGTTGTACCTATTCTACCGATCGCAAATATCTTGTGTACGATATCACAATTATATTTATGAATTGTGGAAATGTATGTGAAGGAACGGAAATACATATGTACATACGTACATACGTATGATCACTAGGACGCTGAAAATTCACATGGAGCTTATCCAACGTATCATGAGAAATATCAAAAGATCAGAATATGCGGTAAAGATAGTATCATCTTGCTTTCCAGGTATCATACAAGGATAAAACTAATTGATTCTACATAAAATTTCAATCTCTCATCTCCCTTCATTGGATATGTTCTGGCTACTTTTTCTGAGAATCTGCGCAACTTGTGCATGAAACCGAAATTTGGGGTTCTAATTTTACTTTAGGAAGTACAGAAACCAATATTTTTAATTCTCAGATGAAAAAATCAATATTGAAAATATTTTCTCTTCATTTGTAAGTATTTCTTCGAAATGCGTATAGAAAAAAAGGAGGTGCTAACTACAATTATCCTATACTACCCTATGAGATCTTCCTTCAATCACGATGGAACTTTTAATCCAACTCGATGCACCGTCGAAAGGGGACAAGACAAATACTTTGTAATAGCATACACATATAAAAAAAGAAAAAAAATTGTTCTCGATGTGACGTTTAGAAATAATAAAGATAACATTGATATCCCACTGAAAAATAGGTCACTCGATCATGCGACTTTATACAAGAAGAAATATATTCTCTTCGACGCATTGAAATTCTCAGAAACAGTTTCTAAACGTCAGATAGTTTATATTTTCAATCTTACGATGATGAATGTAATACCAAGTACCGAGGTAAAATAGTACGAAGAAATCAAATTGAAGTATAAAATATACCTACGTTTATGAAGCGTTGAAGTGGTTAAATCGCATAATTGAAAACCACACTGTCAAATAAAAAAAAACTATAAATTTACTGCATCTTGGAACTGGAAGATTTCAGCAAATTCATTCTCCAATGCATGTACTGAAATTTTACGGATTTTATACTTGGACATTCCGATTTTCGCAGTAAAAATTCAAGTGAATGTGCTGAAATATTTTATCAAATGTACTGGAATTTTCAGCTGGATGTTCACTGACAATTTTTAGTACACACGAAGAGAAAAATTCTTGCTGAAAAAGCGATTCCAAAAAATCAGCTTGGTTAAATAAGCAAAACGGTTGCTGTTAAAACAAAAATATTGCTATTTTAGCAAGATATTTGTGAATTCAGCAAATTTTTCTAGCCGTCTGTGTATCCACAACTCCGAATTGCTGAATGACAAGCGTTTGTTGAAAGAGCAAGATTTTTGCTGTAATAGGAAATTTTTTGTTAATTCAGTAACAAGTTTTGTCATATCACCCGGGTCGAAAATTTTGAACGGTTTTTGTCCTCATATTCCGCTTTTAGACTGATTTTGTCATGATTGTTGAATAATGCGGATAAAAACAGTACTTTTCTATGATTTTATCCGCATTATTCAACAATCAGGACAAAATCAGTCTAAAAACCGAATATGAAGCCAAAAACCGTCCAAATTTTTTGACTCGGGCAACAAAGCAAATCTTCGAAGTTTGCTGTTTCTGCAATTTTTTTTCTCTGAGTGCACATTTTCTACAGTACACTCAATCAATTTCAGATATGAAAATTTTTATCAATCCAACCCTAATTTCCGGTTTTATAAACACAAGATATCTTGCAATTGACATTTTGTGGAGAGTTGTTTTTTCGTTCATCTTCAACTTCCAAACTGATTCAGCTGAAATTGATACGGAACCTGATACCCTGGTAAAATAAGTTTTCAAAATTATATATAATTTAATATATTTTATATAAAAATTGCATATAATTTGATAAACATTATATACAAATTTTGAAAGTTTGGCATTTCAAAGTGGTCGTAGAGAGCATCATTTTTACCGCATATTTCCAAATCTATTACAAAGTTCTAAGTAACTCCAACTTTTGATGGAGCTGAAACTGGCAGCCGTAAAGCTAGCAACCGATTGTCATAATTCTTTATATTAAACGTTCATTGAAGATTTAAGGGTCGAAAACGATCAGTCGGATGCTACTTGATCGATTCCTGGCATGAACAAAGTTTGAATAAGGTTTAATTCAAAGTTACAAAAACTGGCTGCTAGCTCTACGGCTGCTAGTTTTAGCTTAATCAACTGTTGAACCTCTATCGTGTAATTTTGATAGCCAAACAAATGTACAGATGGATATGGCACTAAACTGTCTTCTTTAGCTTTGTAAAATAGACTTCGATGTAAGAGATTTCACTCTTCAGCCAGTCAAAAGTGAGCCTGTCGAAATTTTGAGTGAAATTTCCACTTTTTTAGAGTGACATTCTAAGGTTTGAGGTTAGGAACTCACAGTCACTCAAATTCTAGAGTCAATTTTTCACTCTAAAAGAGTGAGGGTTCACTCAAAACGAGTGAAAATTCCACTGGCTCACTTCTGAGACTTAGTGGAGTGAAACACGTGATTTTTCACTCTTTCAGATTTAGAGAGCAGTTGAAATTTCTTTAATCCTCAGCAAGATCGCAAAATTTTCTCTCATTAAGGGAATGGAATGAAATTTTGCCCGAAAAGATGCTTTGATTCAGCTCAATCTTACATGAGGATTGAAAACAGGTGGTGAATTTAACCATCGTTCCTTACCTTATCGAACACGATGCGAAATACGCGCAAATTGGGAATCTCATTTGTATGTACGATCAGCGCTATTGATCCGTTTCCTTTTTTTCTAATAGAACCTTGTTGGCAAGTTATTGTTATTAAACTGAAAACATTTATGATCAATTTTCCATGTTCAGAATATTATTTTTCAAATATTTATCCACTTGAAAATATTTCTAATGAATTAACAATGAACTGAAAACAAGGATCCATCGGAAAGTAGGGAAGGGATCAATTGAATCCATTGTACATTCAAAATCCCTGGTTCGAATGAAGGATTCAAGAAAATGAATACTACTAATACACTTTATTTACAAAAATTCAACTCTCATAATGGAAAAACTCCGAAATTATTCATTCAAGAGAGTTATAAGGCAAGTCATATTGTAGAATAAAATTCAGTCTTAGACCTGACTAGACATTTAAGGATCCAATTTATAGGAAAAAAAATATAGTTGTGAGAGTTATTTGAATACACGATTTTCAACAATCCAATAAAAGTAGCTGTTATAATTTGACTGCAGCTATGCGCCCTGTTTATCGGACTCGTCGCACTTTTGGACCAATTATGAGAACAACTGTGAGAACTAGCTACCGAGTAACTATGGCAACTACTTTCGTTGGATGGTCGGAAATCGTCAATTTAAATAGCTGTGACAGCTCTTCTTTTTTCTGTGTACATACTGACCGTAACTGCTCCGTATAATACTCTCTGTGCCAAAAAAAACTCTGACCATATTAGTATGCTTCTCGAATTATGATGAGAATGCCTCATCCATTGCAGCTACTCTCTGCTAGAAAGATCAAAGTTGTCGCCTTTGATATGTACATACATCATTTCAAAAATTTTCAGATCTTATATTTCCTCATTCGAGTTAACTTTAAGGTATTCAACATTTATTATGAATGATTAAACGTGCGTTTATCAATGTTATGAATGAGAAAATTCTGGCTTGAATTAGATGTGTTTTACTTCGAAAACTGACTAAAATTCAGCTTTTGCCATTGTTCTTTGTGCTTACTTTTTACACCTCACATGCGCTACTTTTGCCTGAGTCTCGTTAGATTTAGCCATGAAATGAGGACAACTTGAAAGTTAATTTTTGATATAAAAATCAGAAAATCAGTGGAATTTCACTGACACTCGGTACTTTTGACTGATTTGGATTTAGAAAACAGCAGTGGAAATACGATTTTTTATGCAACGAAAATAAAATTTCCAAGTAAAGCATCGTGAAATGATTAACCACCGTCACCGTTCTGTGATTCATATGGTGATTGCTTTTTTTCTAATTTGCACATCACAGTTGTTCATTGACGTTCCGTACCGCTTTGCTTGAGCACCGATACTGCTTCCGGTGTCCGGCTACCTTTTCCCCTCCATTCTCTGACTTCCGGCACCCCACCCGCTCATTCGTTCTTCATCAAATGGACAAATTGACATCACGGTCGTTACATTCTATCGGACTATTCGTGGAAAATGGAATGAAGAGGATTCCATGATTCAATGAAATTTCTGATGTTTGAAAAAAAAAATAAATCGAAATATGAATTTTTCTCCCCTTCAACAAAAACAAAAAATCAACAATTCAGTGTTTTTTGAGAGAAGCATGCTTGAATTGAATAAATTACAATTAAAGGGACTATGGAAAATATCTTATTTCTCTATTGCATTTTATACAAGTGTTTGATACAAAAATAACAAATATTTGATGAAATACTTATTCTTTTGATCGTCCTTATTATACCGGCATTGATGATATTTCAATATTAACTTTATCAATGGGGTTAATTTTACCACAAGCAATTACAAAGAGCCATTTAAATAGAAGCCGGAAATTGTCATCGCCAGAAATACCGAGAGCGTGTACATATATACTTGCACGTACATTACACACATCATGCAATTGTGGAGGAACATTGACCTTTGAGAATTATTAATTTCCGGCATCTCGTCGTGTAACTATCAACGACCGCGATCCTGTAGTTTTTTCAATTTTCCCGAACCAAAGTATAATAAGAATTAAGTAAACATTCAATGCTACCCCGTGATTTGGACTTCATTCAAATGAAATGTTCGGGACGAAAATATGGAGAAACAATGACATTTCATTCGTACATGAATATTCAATCGATTACCTCTCCTTTACTGGTTCGATATAAAATTTTTAGAACAAATATAACAATTACACCACTCACTTGTTCTTGTTCGACAGTTAAAGCAGCAGCCATCTTGACTTAAAATGACAGCCGTGAGCCCAAAGTATCGATATCCGTATGTACAAAATTAATTCAAACTGTTAAAAACTCGGGCACATTTCATTCTTTTCGCAAAGATCCACGATTGAGATTATTATTTCAATCCATATTCAAGCACAATTGGTAATACTATCTTCGAACGTCACCATCGTTACTCTTTTGTATCCTTCACTCTTGCACATTCACACAAAAATGGCCATACTTTTCAATATTAAACTAAAATTTCACTTATCCGATTCTACACTAAATTCAACAATGATCACTCTCAAACTACCCGGTACATTCAACATCACCCTCATCTCATACTTCACTTGTTATGTTTGTATCAGATCATTTGTATCTCTCCAGAGTGAGCACCATTTTGGAAATGAATGCATGTGAGAAATGTGGTAGTGACCGTAGTGACGGATGATAAAAAGAAGGTTACGATATTAGATACGTGCTGACATCTGTATTCTAGAATCACAACGTTTCGTATGTCACAGAAAAAAGTAGATATCTACCACACAGATATCTACTATCCAATAATATCTTTGGAAATAACTAGAATTCCCTAGAATCGAGGAAATTTGATTAGTTATTGTACGTTACTAAATGGTCAAAACAATATGAAGCCGATATGAATGCGTGTACCAAATCACAACTTAACCTCAACATGGAAAACTAATCTGTCAAACTCCGAATTACAATTTAATCATTACTAAATAAGTTAATTATCGATTAAAACATGATAAAGACATAACAATTCATATTGCAGTAGAGGAAAACAGTATTATCATAAATTGTGACAATATGACGAATAAAACCTTTTCTAACGTAAATGTTACCAAACTTTTTGAGGAGTACACGGTCAAAGAAATTGAGGAAATTCAAAAGAAAATTCAATATGAGAGTGACCGTAAAAAAATTGAGCTCCGTACTTTGGTTGGGTGAGATATTTATTTTTCATATTATTCATATAATTCAATATGCGCTGATTAATTCATGTAATTTATAGAGAGAGGTATCGGGATTTGATACAAGCTGCCGACACCATCAGAGAAATGAAGTTGACTGCTGAGGATGTTGCATTTAAAATGTCCAAACTGGAAGATGACTTTCAAACATTACAAAAAAAATACCTTATAGGTTTCAAAATAGAAGTACCTAAAGAAATCTATGAAAGGTAATAGGCGAATTATTACCATCATCGTAATATCATTACAAGTCAACATCTTTTATCTACCCTGGTTAAAAGAATCCATTACTTCTGACAAATGAAATTAAATGAGATTTGGCCAGAACATTGTCCGAGAATCAATGAGATTTGGTCAGATTCAGTGAGATTTGGTGAGAATCGACTGTTCTTTCTGACCAAATCTCATTGACGTTTGCTGGATGAGATTCGGCCAGAACATTGTCCAAGTTCAACTGTAATTTAGTGAGATTTGGCGAGAATCAATGGTTTTTTTAAACCAGGGTATCTACCTCTATCAGTTTGTCTGATTGTCTCTTTCATCTTTACTTAGGATGTACAGTTGCATCGTTGACCTTCAGTTAGACTACTTCTATTTCATTCTTTTTTCTTCTATGTATGATCAACCTTGATATTTCCAAGACTACAGAATCAAGCTTACGATTCATTAATTTCTTACTAAAATTCGCTTCTGGATTCTAGAAATCACAGTTGTCATACTTTTATAAAGATCCCTTAGTATTTATTATTTTATTCTATGTATACATTCCCAAGTTATCATATAATAATACACCTAACGTTTCTTATAATTTATTACATCGAATACAAATTTTCTAGGAATACAAATGGAATATCCGATTCAATCATCATTCAAATAAAAATTTTAATGGATATTCCTGAACATATTTGGTCAGCTATCGGCGATAAAAATCTTTTAATCGCCACGCAGTTATTCATGGTTGCTCAGTATATAAATTACAGTTTAACATTTGAAGTAGGAAATGAGCAATTATCTAAGAAATATCCAATAGTATCTAAACAATGGGATGTTCTCAGCCAGTTCAAGTATATCATAAACAATCAATGCAACGATACACTACAATCTTTGAATGTCTCAGTAGAGGTTAGTAAATTGAAATACCAATTTTCTATTTATTTCTGATATATATTTTATCATGATATATTATTCTGAAGAATATAGCAAATTGTTTAGCATCTCTCGCAATGTTGAATGGAACATCTTTCATCGATTTGCTACACAAATTGATCACCACCAGAAACAATGTGATGGAATCCATTATCAAAGATGAAACAAATCATAGCGTTAAGAATAAAATCAAGTTATGCATCGAAACTCTTATTCAAACTATGATTTCAATCCATTCTTGTTTCATAAGTAAGTGGAAAATCACGATTCGCGTATACCTTTCATACGAATGAGTGATAATTGTGTTCTTCTCAGGTTACGGTATTGGAAAAAATCAAGGTCTCGTTCAACAATATCTCGAAGGGATACAAAACCTCAATGTCAATGCAATGATTTGTCAATTGGATGTTAATCCGGAATTGATAAAGAAATTTTTGCCTGATACTACAAAAGATCACAAACCATTTGTTCGGGAAACTCAGAAAGATTTTTCTCTTTCTTGTCTTGAGAATAATGTTAAAACTTGGCTCCAATGGATCAAAGAATTTTGTCAAGGTGAAATTGTCAAACAACTTGAATTGATAGTTTCTGTAAAAGGAATTCACAATGTTAGAAAGGAAGCCATAGGTGTGGACGTACCGTCAAATTGGAATAGTATTTGGGAAGATCTTTCTTTGCCAAAGATAAACTTTTGGATTGAATTCTTCCAACCTCTTATAACGAAGAGAGCAAAAAGTATGTAATTGCAAGTATATATAAATCCTGCCTTTGGGTATAGTCTAAACTTTTACAGGTATTATAAATGGTAAATGGGAGGAAGCTTTGAAGAATCTAAAATCAGATATCGTTGAATTATTGAGTAAACTAGTTCATGATAAATCCGAATGTTCGGAAAATGATTTAAGATGGTATGTGTGGAAAGATGCTCCATCCGATATTCCACAGAAACTCTCCAAAAATGGTGTTTTGGATGATAAAAGATCGTTACTGATGAAAGCAAAAGGTTATTCCACAAACGTTGTTAAACTTTGTGAGAATTTCGATAAGAATTTGTATTCTCTGCTCATGGATTTAGATCAATATTTATATGAAAGTGAAAGGATGATGAATAAATCAGTGAAAGATGATTTATTATGTCCAAATATATTTCTTAATTCTGATTCATCCTCGGATCGTGAAGAAGTACAGGAACATTTGCAAAAGATCAGTGGAAATTCTATTGAAAATTTGATATTATTTATAAAAAATGAGTGTGTCGCGGTTAAACCTCAACACGGTACACGTGATATAAATGCCATAGTTTTAGCAAGATTTTTCGCTGCATTGACGTCTCTCTGTCCGAATTTGAACAGATGCTTCACACTTACGAAAATATCTGAATCGACGGTTATGAACGTTAAATGGCAATCCATGTGTGAACAGCTTAGAGATCAAAGTATTTTTATATGGTCGATTTGGGCTGATGCTTATAAAAGTAATATTCTGGAATATCGGAATAAATTGATGACCGAAGAACAGTGGGATGGATTGAATGTTAATTTGATTGTGTCAGAGTGGGAAAAAGTTGTAATCGAAGAGGAAGCTGGAGAAGGGAAAAGAATAAAATCGGAAATTTTAGTACCTTATCAACCTTCTATTCCATTAATTCAATTTTTCACTGCTATCAGTAAGGATCTTAATAAAATTATACCGCATACTCTTCCAAAGTGAGTTTTAATAAAATCACGATATTTTTAACAAGAATATTATCCATGCAAATGAAATTTCAAAAATATGTTAATTTTCAGAAAAGTTCTTCACGATATTATCGAAAAAATTGCAACAGAAGTGTTGAATTATTATATAAAAGTTTCGCAAAATCCACATCTGAAGCAAAAACAAGCGTTTCAAGTGTTATTTGATATAAAATATTGTACTCTTCTTATGGTACCCAGAGAACATAAATCTCTTAGTGAAAATTCAACCTTGGCTTGTAATAACGTACTTTCAAAAATTGATCCGTTCGATTACGATGCTTTTCATCCATTCATAGAAACAAATGTTAAAAAAAGTATTCAGAGGTCTTTGGTGAGTAACATCAATAAATTTGAAAAATTTTTGGTTGTACTCTGTAATAATGGGTTTTCATGATTTCAGTTGATACTTGGAAATTTAGTACCTCATCTGGAACAACTACATTCAACTTTAGGAGCAAGAAGTGATAGCAGTGCAAGCGAAAAATCCAATCCTCCTGCGATATTGGCTTTATGCACTGGAGCTCCATGGTTCCCTCCATTAGCCGTAACAGCGCCAACCAGAAATATACCATTAGTAACAACTATGGTGCCTGATAAAGTACAGGTAAAATTTGTACATTGATCAATACTATACTTATGATTTTTTGAAATCTAAAAGAATCAGGTTTAGAGAAAGCAATTTTATGTACTTTCCAAATTCAGCTTCTCACTGAGGTTTACTGATTAGAGATTTACCCTCAGATCGCGTTTCTCTTGAAGCAAGTAAACTTTATTTGAGACTGGTAAGAAAAATCAAACGATGTGTGGCGTGTAGAGTGAATCCTAATTTAACCAATGAATGATACATTAACCACTCCAAGATTGATTCTACATTATTCTTTTTCTCTTTGAAATATAGATCAGAGGGATTGGTTACAAAAAATTGGTGAATCTAATCTATTAACTCATTTCCAATGAATTTTTATTAACCCTCGAGAGAAAAGTACCAGGATGCTGTATAATGAATGCCTGTGTTTAACAAATATTCGGTAATATTTGACTTGAGTAATCTATAAAAGATGAAGGGTTGGAGAGAAAAACATTTTGAATTTTGTGAGATAGATGTAGTACTTCCTCTGAGGGTTAAGGAAAATATTCTTAATTCAAAGATTCTTTGATCACAAATATGATGTTCGAACAAAAGTGTTGAAATGTAAAACATCGAATCTCGATTGTGCGTGTGAAATTAATATTAATCCGTGTTGAAAAATGAATAATGCAAAACCCGAAACATTTACAAGGACCCTGTAATGAATTTCATTTGTATGTTTAGCGCAAAAAAACCGGGACCAAAGAGCACACCAAAAGCGATTCCGCTGGCGCGTCGATAAAATCAGGAGCCGTTGCTTTCTTTGGAGCTATGGGAACCGATTGGTTCAGCACAAGTTAATTCGGGTAATGGAATTGTTGAAAAATGGTGTTTTTTCCGTTCAAATTACTATTTGTAAATGTTTTGTTTTTTAATGAAAAGAAGAGATGTAAATATTATATAAAGATTGATAGTATTTATACATAAAATACTGATATAAATTTTAATCAACTGATTCTTCTCTTTCCACTCGATCCTATCTTTTCACACATTAATATAAGGCGTTAAAATTGGAAATACGTTACCTCATGAGTTTGGTTACATAATGTGTACCTCGACAAAATTCGCACTTATGATGCGGAAACGTCATGTGTAGAGTCGTAGATTGTACTGTATTTGTGAAAGTAACACCAATTCTCAAAACAATTTATGATTATATTGTTGTACTACGGTGAGAAACTAAGAAGAGTTTGGATTGTTCTTTCAGTACTAAATGAAGAGTTGAAACAGAAATAATGCATTGTGAGAAATTTAATGGAACATTATATCAATGTGGAGGAAGAGCTATAAAAAATCTGTGTCATTGATTTTTCCATAGAGATAATAATTGATATTTTAAATCAAATGCAATGATTTATGTGAGTTATTAAATATATACAAAAACTTTCGATATCCAAGTATATGAATCGACTTGAATGACTAAGCCAGGGAAAAAATCTAATCATTTACCATGATAAAATAGTCCTTCCACCAAAGAATCAAAGTAATCTCAAAGCAATACGTTTTCCATCGTTTTTTTTTCTAGGAAGTTCTTCGTTTAATATTTGAAACGTCGATAGGATGCATTCCTGGACATTCCTCTCTTGGTTCTGCATCATTTCTTCATTCCGCTGCTATATTATATCCACGTCTTCCATTCATCCATGATCTTTCCACAAGAATGGAACGGGGATATCGGTGGATGTGGTGTACAGAATGATTGATATCATGATCAATTAATTTGGACTCAATGAGGATCTACATGATTCGAATTAAGGTTGATAATTAGGGGTGCTTTAAATTGAATAAAGTGGATTTCAATCGAATCGATTTGATAGAGTAACAACTTCGAATGGAGGCATTCTAGAGAGCCGTTTATGCTCTCCAAATGCAAATCAGTGGAATTTCAGTGGATCGCAGTGACAAGTGTATCACTGAATCAGTGAATATTCATAACATCCACAGCAGAACCAGTGATTATTTACTGATTATTAAATGAAATTTAACTGATAGTGAGATTTCATTAATCCAAATTGAGAAAGTGCGAATTGCAATGTCTTAGTGAAAATTTCTATCTGCATTGAACGGAATTTTTACTAGGGTAAAAATATAGGAAAGGAAGAATTCCCATTCAGTAAAAGTACATATGTTCTCCACTGTACATTAACTCCATCGGATAAATATGAGAATGATAGATGAAAACTCGCATTCGTTATCGATTGGGAAACCTTATCACAATCGACTGGGAAAGCGGATCACCGATAAGAAAAGAGACGAAGCATCAGAGAGACAACACACGGGTGAACGGCAGAGAACGTTTGAGATACAATAAAAAAAAAAACATTTACGTTGTTGATACGATCGTGTGATTTACCGACTGTGTATGTAATACGAGAAAAGAGAACGAGAGTGAGAAGTAAAACACACGTAACGTCAGAACCGTAAAGCTCATTCCAAGGTATTGATTGATCTTGGATAGAGAACTGATAAACCGTCTAGTACATTTCCAATATCGTCTTACCTTGACTGATTTTCTTACCCTGTGAATATTGCTACCAATATGGCACCGTCTGTGATCCTTCCCCACTCGATACGATTCTCCGCAAAGTTTCGTCTGCCTTCCACTCACTTTCTCGTATGTAACAAAAATGACCTGCAACGTATGATACATTAAACTCTGTTTACGTTAAGTGATTTGATAATACAATCCATTCAATTTGTACGTTTTATGTGAAGATGGCCGAATGGGCCCAGCTGTGATCACATCGGTGGTACGTCGTTCGCGAACCAATCGAAGAAAAAAGGTGCAATACGAAGTTTTTCAACTCAAAGAGTACCGGTGGGATCTCCCGCAACGTATTTCACATCAAATGGTGAGTCAATATATCGACATTTAATTGTAAAAACATTTTTAAACCACCAAAGTGAATATCGTTTTTGCGCTTCTATCGTTTGCCGCGCTGCTTTTGAAAATATAGCAGACTATACAAGTCGATTCACAACTGACACATCTCTTGGTGATTCCTATCCTCACGACCGGTGGGTGAAATAAAAACATAGACTGTGACAAGTGATACGAGTCTCACACGAGTGCGACTTTTCGGATTAGTTGATAAATGAGTTATTGGAAAAAATCGATCAAATGTACTGGAGTTATTTTTCACGACTCGCGTGTTCCAAATACACTCTGTTTCGAGTGTTTCCCTAACTTCAATCCTGTCAAGATAAAAAGTAGGGAAATTTGATTTAGAGATGTTATTTTTCAACGATGAGTCGGTGAATCAACAACAATAATGGGATGATTTAAATTGTTTGGATTTCAAAAGTGATGAGAATAATCGAATACCATTGGAAATTGTATTTTCTATCGTATGTGACGAACACACAAAATTATATAAATTGGATATAAGATTTTCTACAAAGAAGGTTTTCTGATCAATCGAATGGTGCAAAAAATCAATTCATATGTTTGAACGAAAAATAAAATAGAAATTCGTATCTCAAAAAACTCGAGTTGGGAAGAAGCTCACATGAGATTTTGTATAGAATTGTGTGCGGGATCCCAAAGTAGATCGTGAATAGGATACAAGACATAATAACATTACTTCGTATTTGGAATTTTGCGAATATCTCATGTCCGATCTCCACAGGGAGTTTTCTACTATGCAATCGTCCTACTACAATTGCTGGACTAAGACGGATAAACAATTTTCCAATCCGTTTTAATCCTACGAATTATACGGTCAAAATATCTCTCATCCATGTCTATGTGGATTCGAAGAGACTTCGAAGTTTCATTGATAATCAATTTCATCCAGAATTCACATGGAATAACTATGATTGAATGATGAATAACTATCAATTCACACTCCACGGGTCAAAAACTGCACCCTCATGGGAAGTATATATATAATTGTATACAAATTCTGTATAATTTCGAAAATTTGTTCACGTGGGTTGAGACGAATTGAAACAATGTGTATCAGTTTGACAAAAACTTGGATGAACGTTTCGCGGACTGGAAGAGCCAGAGGTTCGATTGGCCTTGCACCGAGCTCATAGCTGGATCAATGATGCACGCATATTTGGCAAATCATGCATCGTTACCTATACATATATAAATATACTTCATGAAATATGTAACCAGACTCGTATGCTCTTCAGAAGTTCACACAGAGATAAATTCTCTAGTAAAACAATGTCGCTAGGTTTCAAATAATTTTATAGAATACTCGCACGATTCCTACGTAAATTCCATGAATTCTACGAATTCTTTCTAAATGTCTTTATGTTTATTTCTCCATTTTTATGTCCTGGTAAGAAAATTTAGAGTCCACAGTCTTTTTAGTTCGTTTCACGATTAAGATTTTCATATTTTTCTGTTTCCAGAATTGAAAGATCATATTTAGGTGAATATTCATAATCATATCAGATTCCCACTCGTTATTGAGTAACGTCATCAAGATAAAGTATTTTATCATTCGAATAAACAGTCTATTTATATGAGATGGTCATTGCAATTCAAACATCAAACGCAGGTACGGAAGTGAATCTGAAAAAAAGAACATATAAACCGATGATAACTTTTCGGAGTCATTTTCAAGTCTCGTGATTTATATTGTAAACAATTGTGACTACAATGACACAATGTACACTTTTTCATTGCCTTCATGACGTTTATCATCGATCTCCAATATGACAACGTATCATTAATCATCATTGTTATTCTTATGACGTATAAGTTGTGTTCTTAATTGGTCATTGAATTTATTCAATCGAAATAACGTTTAGCTGTGACGGATCAACTCGTTGATTCAATAATCGAGTAGGTGTTGTGTTCTCTTGCTGAACCCGAAGGGACATAATAAAGCTTGTACAATTTCGCAAACGTCCGCAAACTGTTCATGTCAATGAAATTTTGTGCGGATCGAACAAAGGGAATCTGTTTTCATTTATTATTACTTTCTAAAAAGTCGTATTTCCGAGGAATATTGGTATAAACTGAAACTTTGAGAGTGGTTCTGCGTAAGCACATTAGCGAAGAAACTTGGAAAGGTTCATTACTTTCGCTCTTAGGTACCGTTGGGAATATTATCGCAAGATCCGATGTTTCTTATGATAATCTTTGAGAACATCGCTTTATCTAATCGTCGTATGAGATTATAACTGCAGAAAGTCGCACAAAAGTTCATTATTGTACAAAAGAACGTTGATAATGAAAATAATTTTTTTCTTGTATCGAAGATTCCAAGACATCTCAACTTTTTTTACAGATGAATTCTCATTGACTTATTTTTCAATTTTTACTCTTGTTAAATAACTTGACAGCGTATGAAACAATTTAAGTGCATGTAACTTTGTGGTTTTCCACTTGACTGACCAAGTTTGTGAAGAGTTTGATTGCAAAGAGGAGGAAATCTTTGATCGTGGGAATCAAAAGAAAATATCTGAATTATTCGTATAATCTACATAAAGAAATATCCCAAAATTTCATTAAAAATTTGTCTCGTTTTGAAATCGCGCAATGATGATCATATCGTAGACGCTCGTCGGATTATGAACACAATGTTGCATCATGATGCGGAAGGTAGAGTCTATGGTGCACAAGTTTGAATTCATTACGTGTTTTTTCCCCGCTCTTGACTTCGTTTCATCCGCAACTTTTTACTAAGCACAACAAAATTGTTACAGTGTTCAATCACGTGAGATAATATATTGTATATTCTCGTTTTTGTTTGAAGATTATCAATTCGAAGTGATAGAAATTCATATTCGACGACGAAGAAGAGCCATATAAAAATCATAGAGATTAATTCCGCGTGCGTCAGTTCAACGATGAGAAAATATAAGGAATATATCTAAATAAATAGGAAAAAAATAATGATCAAGATAAAGATCTTGAAAATCAATTGACATCTCATGGTTGTAACGGAAAACAAAAGATAAGAATACATATTCATAAAGAAACACCTGTGGACCGTAATTATTCTATCGAATGATGCCTTAGATAATGATAAAAACTCATTTGTCTTTTTCAACGAAGCGATTTCATTGACGTATCGGAGTGGAATTCTGATAATTAAACGAGTGCAATTTTGTTTTGCTGTTTCAACGTTGCGTTCCGTTGCTATGATAATTATGTTCGCAATTGTGATTCTTAGTGTGACAAATCATTCATCGACGCCTGTTGTTCGAATATATGAATTCGATCATCTATTAATATAAGAACCTCGATTAAACGTTGTCTACGTTGACAACCGCAAATTTGATCTCTGGATCACCTCGACTTGAGATATACGATCCTCCATCGTTATACGTAAGTGAGATTGGTACAATATGAAGTGTGGTTTTCACTGTTGGTCAATAACGACGTGAGAAAAATTACTAGTCTTTGGTTTATTCGTAAGGTTTGTTTACACCAAAGCGAAGTTCTTAACACATTCATGGTTTTTTGAAATAACGTCGCGTAATGCGATTGAGATTATCGAATACTCTTGATTTTATTTCGTTAGTACCCGAGTGGAAAGATTTTCAAAATTATATATAACTTGTTTATGAACTATATTGAATTTTGTATAAATTATATATAATTCTTCACTCACAGTTTTTGCATACTATTTTAAGCAGGAGTTATCAATTTTCATCCACCAACACGAGAAAAAAAGTTGTTAGGATTTAATATTTTTCTTTCCCTCAGTTTAGGGGGATTTTAGTTGGAACAAGACAAATATTGTTTCTGTTATATCCGAGCAAGGGATATTGAATCAAGAAGGTAGCTTTAGTTTCTATGTACAGTGGCATTTCCTGAAGATCCATGCAAAGGTAAAGACTAATTAATAAAACATATGAGAAATGTGAGCAACGCTCTTCTCTATAAGACAAGAATAAAACACTTAATATAATCCTCCAGTAATCCGATTATAAATTGTGTTTGGCAACTGGAGCAAGTGCTTACGCGATCATATGTACGTACGTAAAGGCTTTGCAATGTTCATAGCTTGTGGCGTGTCTCTGATGATAATAATAATTCTTATTATTATTCAAATTAATGATTTGAAAATTTTTCTTCATCAGGAAAATTCATTGCATTGACATTAATTGCTAACACCTAATATGGAGTGTTGATTATTCATAATTTACTTTCTACCTCGTTCTTTGGAAACGAAACATTTAATATAATTTCAAGGGTTGAAATACCAATCATTTCCAACATTTTATTTACAATTTTTCAATCGAAAAAACTTTCAAGTCGTTGGTTGCTGCTCTATCAAATATTAATAAATCACCTCCGATATTTTGACTTATTCGTTGAAATTATAAACGCAAAGACCCAAAGGATAGGTTAGAAAGTTGGTAAATTCTCAAATTCTGATTTCATAGAACAAAATACAATGTTCAGAACGTTTCTTTAGACAGTATCGCTAACAATATTAACATACAGTAATAAAAAATACACGTGAATATTCAAATTTTGATCATTTATCTTTACTTCAGATAAGATTAAAGGAGTGGATTGTACAATTGCATAATACAAGTCATGCGAACGATTTGGAAATTGTGAAGGCATCTTCTAAATGAGTGATATACATTACCTTTCTATCGTAAATTTTTGCAGTATAGAATATTGAGATGGAAAACTGAGGGACAGACTTGGAATTGACTTCTAAGCGTTGAAAATGAGTCAAAAACGTATTTTTCAACATAAAATATTGGAGAATGATTCGATATAATTTATATAGATTTTATACATAATTTTAGAAATTAAATCTAAATATTGTGTATGAACATTTTATATAAATTCAGTATAATAATTTTATTCTCCACTTGAAACTTCGATGGAGCATAGGTAGGAAATGTTGAATATGAAATTGTGATCGCGAAATTTACGTATATAGTTTTAAAAATTCTGCTTGTTCGAAAAATTGCAGTCTCGAATATGTTACGTGGATATCGAAGACATCAGACAAGAAATTGCTGTAATTATAGGGACAGCATTAAATTGCTGTATTATATATCAAAATTTTTGTTCGATCAACCAAGGTCTCCGATAAAAATGAAAATTTGCTGCAATAGTCAACTAAATGAACGTGAATGACCAAGTGAAGGACCGGCAGTTGTCGTCCCGGACAGGTTCTTGTTACATAAAAGTTAATGCGAGAAGATACTTATTTCGACTATTAAGTCACATATCAGGCATGCAAAGTAGATTAACGTCGACGAGATCTTCATGAGAACCAAATCAGACCACCACCAGCCTGGTGTAGATACTAGAAATTATTTTATTCCAATTTTAGATGATGCCTGAATTAAATCCACATCGAGTATGTCGAGTGAAACTATTGAAAACAACCTTAACAAAATTTCTATTGCAAATCATGTTGCGGAAGTTTGAATCGTTTATTGAAACGAATTGTCAATCGAATATCAAAATCCTCAGCTGTTGAAGACCTAAAATCTCGTAGTGCATTCTTGAAATGATGTTTCCAATTCTAAGGCGTTCATTCGAGAAGATAAATGTCGATGATTTATCAGATTTTGTGATCTTATGATTCAAAAAATCTTCAATTTCTCATCAATAGTACTCCCAATTGAAACACTCAACTGAATCCCTGTTATGGCAAATTTACAGTCTTGTCGAACAGCGTGTTAGTTACAACTAGTGTTGGAGGTCCTTTACGAAGATCGATCCTCTTCAAACTTTACCATCGCTAGTTATAATACATAACTGATAGAATGTACAAAAAATCTCGATATTTTGAATTTATCGAACTCTCAGGCGACACTTTAATGATCTCAATTATCTGTGTAGTATCTCTTTTAAAATTACCGCTTTACAATGGAATATATGTCTGTAGGTTGTTCGTAAGATAAGCAAATCTTACGCTCACATTGCGGTTTTGTAGATAATGATAATAACGAAACAAATAATCGAAGATCTGATGTACATAAATGAGAACAAGAATACTTTAATCGCATACACGCGCTGAGTAATAATTAGCAAATACTTACAATATCGTGATTAGGGTGATAGGGGCCAGCAGAGTACAGTTGAGTCATTCACCACGGATGGTACATCAACTTTTGCACGTGTGAAAAGATCGACAGCCAGTTTCTATTTTATCGACGAAGTCGTCTTACCTGAAGAAATAATCAACATATCCTGAGATCATGTTGATTACAATACCTACCCGCATAACATTCGTTGATCCTTGAACATTTTGATAGAGTTCATATACTTTTTTATCATACATTGTTTTGTACAAAAATAAACGTGAAAAAATGAGTAATTCATTATGTTTTGAAATCGGAAAAGATCTTTCAACTGTGTTCAATTCTTACTGCTAGAATATATACACGGAGAAAAATTTAGAGTAAAATTTAAACCATGGAAGAATATATCAAGTTTCTAATAGAATTTTTCATGAAGTATTGTGAATTTGAGCAAGAAATTCAATTATGAGGTCCAGCGTATTTCTCGTTTACAAATTAACATAGTGAATTCAACTCTACATTGCTAAATTGTGTTTATAGTTGATAATATATTTCACATAAATTCTTTCTCATATTTTCTGAAATTGAACTTCATTGCATCTTTTCTTCACAGAATTTGCCCTTTCATGATCAAAAAACTTTGTAACTTTTTTTTAATATGCTTTTATGTCAGATTATCAATTTTCTAAGTACACATTGTCTCTGTATTCTATTTTACATGAGCTTATAAATTGTATATACATTTATTCCATGAAATTATGGATCAAAATGCATCCAAAGTAAAAATCCTGGGAATAAAAATTTTGCACACAGGAATAAGCATCATCTAAATATTCTATAATTTGGTGTGATTCGGATTACAAAACAAATCGTAAATTTCTCATGTATGTAGAGTTTGAGAAAGGATAATAACAGCAGTAGTATGATAATCATTGTAGTCAACTTTCAGCTGTTACAGCAGACTTTCTCAGTTTTTCCTGAATCATTTATCACTGGATTTATTAAATAATCATGACTAATTTTTTGGCGAGAACAGCCCAAATTGAGCTGCCCTGTGAAAAAAACCCTGGTTACAAAAATCCATAGAATCTAACGAAATGAAATTTTATGAGATTTGGTCAGAACATTGTGCAAGATTCAATGAGATTAGGTGAGAATCAATTGGTTTGTTTAACCAGGGAAGCGACATGGTTACAGAAACTATCCTTGCATAATAATCAAGGACTTATGGTTTAAATCTGGTTATGATAACCAGGGAAACAAAACAATTGGATAAAATAGTCAGAGCCAGAATTAACTGCGTTGCCTGTTTATGAGAACTAGATTTTTTTCTGAGTGCACCAATAGCTGTTCAACCTTTAACCTTTATAAATTTCTCACACCAAAGTATGACGTTGTAAAAAGACACTAAAAAGCGGATGGATTCTTCAATCTCTTCAAGAATAATCTCCGTAAACATTTAAGAAAAATATAAGATATCATAAAAAAATAATACAATAAAAATCATAAAATTTCCTGGTGAATTAATACTATTAGGTTTTATCTTTTGAGAATTATTCCTCAAATGTGGAATAGAATATTACAACTGCAATAATTTTCACTACACTGACAGGAAAACGAGCTGGTTGAAACATTCATGGTCGCAGTAACTTGAAATCTGGTTCGATTCGCCAGGAAATGTGATTGTGATGTCCAGAAAAAGTGGTTTAAGCCAAAATTAACTACATATTCTGGTTATTACACCAAGAAAAGAATCTCGTTTTTCTAAACTGAAAAATGTGGTCAATTTTCGCTTCAACTACTTTCTCTGGACATCACAATCAGGTGATTTGAACCAGATTTCAAGCTATTGCGGCCACGAATGTCAGTGTACATTCGGTAAGAAAGCCTCTGAGACCGTCAGGCAATTGTGACGACATTTGACAAAATCATACCATTTCACTCCATTATTTTTCTCCGTGTGCAAGAAAATCAAATATAATGATATTTCGCTTGATGTCTCTTCACATTCACACATCCACAGAAACAATCATCAATTAATCCTCCAAAACACCTCAACCAGCACTAATGGGTTATCGTTTCCTCCACCAAGGTTCTAGGCCGGATGCAGAGCACTTGACCTTCAAGAAATGATTTTCTGAATACTTCGTCTCAAGAAATTTCATTCAACTGTTCGTACAGTGTCCACAATGTATTTCAAGATCATCATGCATACTCGGCCTTCAAGATGTAACCTTTCACGCATTCCGTCGTAGGTCGTAAAGAGTTGCAGATTCTGTGACCTGTGAGCAAGCTGCGATGCAACATATGCACGGTATAAATGAAAAAGAAGGAGAATTAAAAGAAGAAAAAGAACATTGTGCGAATGTATCGCACATCGATGAAATGTTGTCAACGCACATCGATGAAATGGTGGCACCCAAACATTTTTTTCCCTTAGAACCTTGCGATAACACAGACGATAACGTATATTCTGGTAGTCAAAGTCGTACTGATAAATATCGAGACTTTATACTTACCGAATGCATTTTGTGGCGCAGTTTCAACTTCTCGGTCAACAAATCGCATTCGAAGTTTTCGCCAATTGTTTTATCATATTTTTCTTGTGATATTTGTATATATTATATTAATTGAACATTATTCCGAGGAAGCGAGTGAATTGAAGAAATAAAGTGAACTTCATATGTGTTGTTACATACCTTCGAAATAGAATAGCGAAATACATTTACAAGTGAGAAAATTGATTAACGAGCATTTTTATAATGTTCGATCGTGGTGTTGTGTTGGTGTATCGTACAAGACAAGATAGAACTGAAAGAAGATTGAGGCATAAAAAAGAAGCTCATCCACCACCTATGGAACCGCCATCTCGATTATTGAATAACAATCATCTTTATATTGATTTTGACATGAATTTTAATCGGAACAAAATTCAAGAAGACATAAGATTGATGAAAGAGGTTGATAGAAATTGATTCAATAATCAGTTTATTACTATTTTAGTCTCAAAATTTGAGAATGAATTATAATTTTGCATTAGATTGAAATACATTAATCGTGAATTATTTTGAATGAATTAATATACTAAACCCATATAATTAGCTTTATCTAATTCTTCTTCACGGAAAAAATTAGCTACGGTAGCTATTTTTCAACTGCAGCAACAAAAGTTATTGCTATGATAGCGAAAATTTTGCTGTTACAGTAATATTTTTCGCTATCCAATTATCAAATACACGAATAAGTTACTACAGCCAATTCTCAGCTACCATAGTGAATTATTTTGTTTTCGTGCTCAACCTTTCAAGTACACACAGATGCGAATTCGCACCAACCATATTCATACTTTTTTTCGTTTTTCGTCAAAAATTGATTTTATTCTCGCGTTTTTCTTATTAATCAAATAAGATATTTTTGGGAATTCTCTTCCATACTACGTTAATTTGCACAATTTTTTCTTCAAATTGAAGAAAAGGTAGGTCAAATTGGTTGAATAGGAACTGGATTGTTAATTGGTGAAGTTGCGTAGTGGGAATTCGCACCTGTGTGTACTGCGAAGGTTTGAAAGGATGTGTGTACTCGAAGGATGAATAATCATAATGATGCAAACATGAAAAAAATTATGCAGCAACACTGAAATCTCACACTGGTCAACCTTCAATCTGTTTTCTAAAATTTTGAAACTGGTTTGTAGTAATTTTGGGGTGCTGAAAATGGAAGCGACGTTATATCCCGGGTGGAAATATAAATCGACACATTCAAAGCCCCGTTCAGGTCCTGGTTAGAAAGGTCTGGGCCCGGACAGGGCCTAAGATGGGCCAATTTTCAATCGGGGAGATTTCTACCCGGGATTTGTCGAATTTGCTGTATCTATATAATTTCTTATATACATAATTCATTGATCACGTAAATTGTATACAGAGCTATACACAGAAAATGATAAAAGTTGAGCCAATCCAAGACATCTGACATTATTTTCGTATTTAGCATTCAAAAACACTTCAAATCTATCCCCAAACCTTATTGAACAGAGAAAAGCATTTCTGCTGCTGTTCTGTAACGTCAATCATTATACACTGTAAAGAATGTCGGCAAATTCCTACACGGAGAGAAATTTGTAGTTAAATTTACTATGTTATTATTGTTCCCGAGGAACAGACTGAACTATGACGGGTTCCCCCATAAAACATAGTAAATATGATCAGCATTCTATTGTTGTACCATAGTAAAAATATGCCCTTCATAGTAAAATCCGACAGAATTCAGTCTGTTCCTCGGGAACAATAATAACATAGTAAATTTAACTACAAATTTCTCTCCGTGTATACCTGGATGTGAAGAAATTAACATATATCTACACTTGCGTTAAGATGACACTAGCGGCGTGGCACTCCTACTTGAATCAGAGAAGTGCTGTACAGAGCGATATTTTTATTAAATTAAAGTGTTTGTCCGTAGTTTTTCATAAACGATTTGGCTGCTGCCACGCCGTCACCCGAGCAAGCGTTATATCAGCACTCGCTAGGCCCTTACAAGTTCCCCGCTAGCCACTAGACTCTTTCTAGCCCTCGGCTAGATTCTCGCGAGGTCCTAGACAGTTCCATGGATGACGTTGCTGGGGCAGTATTCCCTTAAGATCCCATTATTCACTTCACAGTGAAAGAAATTCCTTCTGAAACTTCAGACAATGTGACTGTAATATTTTCCAGTCACTCTCTCCTGAATTTTCAGAACAGTTTTGCTGAATTTTCAGAAGCATGACTGAATTTACGAAATAAGTTCCAAAATTCAGTTGAAATTTCTTAAAATTCAGTAAAATTTATCTACTCTCTAAATCTGGAAGAGTGAAAAATCATGCATTCCACTCCACTAAGTCTCAAAAGTGAGCCAGTCCCCTACGAGTGGAATTTTCACTCGTTTCAAGTGAAGTTTTACTCTGGAATTGGAGTGACCATGAGTTCCTAACCTCAAACCTCAGATTATCACTCTGAAAGAGTAGAAATCTCACTCAAAATTTCGACAGGCTCACTTCTGGCTGCCTAAAGAGTGAAATCTCACTCTAAGAATTTTAGAGAGTAAAGATTCAGAGAAAAATGGCTGTAAATATTACAGTCACATTTCCTCAATTTTCAGAAAGATTTTTCTTACAGTGTACGAAATGGTCGAGGAAATCCCATCAAGTTAATCCCATCCAATTATTGGAATTTTCTGGTTATTGTATACAGAAAAATCCCGATCATTCTTCACAGCGTTTTGATCAGTTCGAAGGGTATTAATCCCTGTTAGTATTCAAGTATCCATTCTTCATTATAAAATACTGAAGTCACTCACTGCACGGAAAAAATAATTTAGCTGCAGCAGCTAAGTAGCTAGCACGGACACGGACAGCCATTAATTTAGCTGCAGGAGCCAATTTAATGGCTGTCCGTGTCCGTACTAGTTACTTAGCTGCTGCAGCTGAATTATTTTTTCCGTGTGGTTACTGGTTCCTCAACAATGATTTCTGTTTTTTGTGCGGGTGTACTTTATTCAACACACATGTGATATCGATTGAAAACGACATAACAAAAAATGAAAAGACTTTTATGATTGAGCAGGGCATATTTTAAGGGAATTCAAGAACTAACTGAAACGGTGGATTATTTGATACTTCCTTAATTTTACTTTGCCATCAAGTCTTGTTCTTTCAGAATGAATGTCACTACTGAACTCACTATACCCCTTGATATATGAAGCGAAAGGTTCATTCTGTAACAGCCCAATATTGGATTCTCGATTTGAAAAAAGAAAACAGATAACATTTCAGTAAAAATTTGGTAATAAATTTTTATAAACTAATCGTTTCCTTTTAGAACTAATTTTTTTATAAGAACTGACCGTTATAATATGCTCTGTGATTGAGTTTAGATGCGAGCACAAGCTTGAATACATATACTGCAACACTATTATTCAAGACTTCAATAAGAGATTTTATTCATTCAGTGACTGCGCAATGATTGATTGATCGATCGATTGATCGACTGAGGATAGTAATAATCGTTTAGCAACACTATCGCGCATAAATAATTAAATCCATGGAGCATCCGTTTTATACGATAATAAACAGCTATGTGTGAATCATTTGATTATATGTTTTTGTTGAATATACGTTTTTATTGATTGTTGCAAATGGGAAAAAAGTGTGCAATGCATAGTGAGAGAATATTGAGGCTGAATTTGAATAATAATAGGTTGAGAATAAATTACATCATTCGAAGTACATTTAAATCATTATGCTTTTTCACTCAGTCCCACTGCGTTTATTCAGTATTAAGTATGTTTTTCTGGGTGAAGGCATTTCATTTATTTGTATGATATGCTTTGGAATTCTTCACTGATGTTCAAACAACACGATTTTTCGTCTCACACTGAGAGAATTTTGTATACAGTGAAAAATTTGGTGTATTTTTAACACACGTGTATGTTCCAGGAGTTTCATTCGCAATTTATGTTAAATATTAACACAAAAAATGTTAAATTTAGGTACAGTGAAAATCTGTGAATTTCAGAATTTGATATGTTGTTTTCAACACAAACTATGAGTGGACCTTCTGTGACACAAAATCTTTCGCTGTGTAGTATAGATTACAGTGTAACTTTTCAATGAAGTCACTCACCCTCTTTCTCATTCGAACGGGTTTTACCTTGCGTGAAAAGTAGAGAGGGAACGGTCTGATTAAGAGATTGCTTCGTACTACCATTATTTTGTAACGACGATGAACTATACTCACACTGTGGTTAAAATCATTCAACGGTTATTCATAAGTACTTTGCATGCATCTCTTTTTACGAACGGAACATTGTAATTATTCTTCTTCATTTTGTTTCCAACTTTACTGTATTTTATCGTAATTTTGATTATTATCATAGTAATATTCGTTCTAATCCCAAGTCAAAAAGTGAAATCTGATTTAGCTCTGATTTGTTGCGTATTACGGAGTAAATCAGGTTGGATTTCATTTTGTCCAAATCCTGCGTTATACACCTGATCTGGTTTTCAAAATTCTCATTCGACTTGATGTTAACATTTTTTTTTCGATCTGATTCAATTCTGGATCGTTGCATATCACGGAGTTGATCAGGCTTTAAAGAGTATTAAAATTTACCGACTCGGGATATCAGCATACAACTCACGCTACGAAATTTTTTACACTTTTAGTTGACTGAACACTAAGTTGAATTTACAGGTGTAAGGAGTTCCATAGATTTTGAAGACCAACAAAATCTAACTTGTAGCATTTGATTAATGTTTGTTTCATTATTTTTTCCCCCAAAAATATTTGAAAATAAGCCGATGAGAGCTCATCCATGGAGACTCCTCTGAAAAAAGCACCCTTGCGTTAGGCAGCATAACTCGGGAAGCACTTATCTGAAATAAAAACGCGATCGTTTTCCGTCAGAAGATGGCAAAAGATTATAAAAAATAACGAAATTGAAATTTTTGAGTGTAAAAAAGAGTCTCAATTTTTGGTAAAAAGATAGGCAACATTCCGGCTGGTGGCATAGGTTGGAGTGGACGGTAATAAAAATCCTCCGTTCAGTCATGAGTTAATATAATGGAGAAAACTTGTACAAAATTCCAAAAAGATCGATAAATTCTTTTCTGAGATATCTCGCCTGCCGACTATGAAGATTTTGCTTTGAGAAAATTGCTTTGAAAGTTTTAAGTAGGCATAAAATAATGGGGAAGAGCGACATTACAAAACGCTCTCTCTATTTCAGTTTTTTATTCCGATTGACTTGAAACTTTGAGAAAGTATTTTTGAAATGTTATACTATCGCATAAAGAAAAGAAAATAAATGAATACATGAATTGATTCTTCGAGATTAGTGATCCAAATTTTCGTTCACTAGTATATCACTTTGGGACGGGACGAAAATTCCAGAAGAATTTGTACACTGGATTTTAATAATTCGTTGACTCTTTCCATTATTTCGACGATCAGAGTGAAAAGTGAATTCCATCGGTGAAACAATTGACAAAGTCAACGAATTATTAAAATCCAGTATATGAATTCTTCTCGAATTTGTGCTCCGTCCTGGAGGTACTAGTCAACGAAAATTTGGATCACCAATTTTTTCCGTGTACCTGATCCTTTAAAAACAAATCCATACTTTGATTTCACATTAATAAATCTACCCAAAAATTTCAGTATTTAACTGAAAGTAACTCATCCGTCCATTTGTACAGGGACATGACAGCGTAAGAAACATTGGGAGTTCTTCGTCACTTCAGTGATCGGGAATTCTTTTTTCATAAAAAAATGGGAGATTTTTCTGTCATTTCGAGGAACTGTTCTGGTTTTCAGGCCAAGAATTCTTCAAAAAGTGAGAGAAAACATTACCAAATCATGTACGATTATTTTTACGAAAATTCTACGATCGTGAACACTTTAGTATACATACTCCGGAAGAGAACATGGGTCTCAATAAACAGTTAAAATAAAAATAATTCATTTATAAATGGTTCACGACGTTCCAATGAACGTTTACAAGCCTCAAATTCAGGTCCAATGGGGGTTGAGTCTGATCTAAGAAAAAATTCTTGAACTTTCTGTTGAAACATGATGACAGCAAAGCTTTTCTATCGTTGGGGAACTTCCCACCATGATCTTGTGGACTTTTTCCTCTCTTGGTACAGAACTCAACACCGTAAAGGCAGAATAGTTCTTCATGAAGGGAACAAAATCTCTATTTTTGACGAAAAAATTATTTCCCACGATCAGAAGACGAGATCCATCATTGAAGTAAAGTCGAGCTCTCCATAATTTGTACAGTATTCCCCGGCCAGCAAAACGCTCTTAAATTCGTGTTTATGCAACTAGGAGTGCCACGGTAGCAGCTTAGTAGCTTTCCCAAGATTTTGCATTGCTTACTAACATAGCATATATGTATATAATGCAAACTATAATGTAGTACTACCTCAGTGCTACCAGTATCACCAGGGAGCGCTACCAAGCGGTGTTTCTAGTAAGATTCTACCAAGTCGCTCCCATTTTCATACATAAATTAAGCATGTTGCTGAAGTTTGAATCGTTTACAGAAACAAAATCTAACGAATGATCGTTATTCAACTCTTCAAATTAACGCTTTGAAACTGAAAACACCGCCTCAAAAAAGTAATGTAAAGTTTTAGGTCTTTGATAATTGAGTATTTCGTTGTTCGATTACTAATTCGTTTCGATAAACGATTCAAACTTCAACAACATAATTAAGCACTGTATGTACAAGACGCTTCTGAATGTGTAAGTGGATGGTAGCGACGCTGCTAGGAGCGCTGCCTTAACTTTGCTGGCTGAGATCATTAAAACCAGAATATCAAGGCACTGAGGTGAATAGCAATTAAAAATTTATAAAACAGACCTATTAGGATATAACTAGATAATGCAATCTAATCAATTGCACATGAGCATCGAGGGAGAATCTCACCAATATATATTTCAACCGTTTATGTAGTCAACAATGTTATTTGGATTTATGTGAGAAATCGATCATTAGAAAAATATTTATAATTTATATTCATAATAATAGGAATATTAAGAGGAAATTACTGTCAATCAACTATAATGTAGCAGTATGTCAGAGGTAGTATATTCAAAGGAAGAATGATACGAATCAAGCATGGAAATTGCTGTACGTTATAATTAAGAAGTGAATACTTATGATCAATCTTGATAATTAATTATTCATTTACACGCTCCGATATCTGAGATAAATGTTGAGCGAGATTTTAATATCATTGAATATATTCATTTGTTTAAACAGTGCGCTTTTCTATGATGAATGATTTGTCGTATAGTTTGATTTATAAAGTGACCAGGCCATAATGTAAGGAAATTTAAGAACTAACCAAAACGGTGGACACTCAATTCCTTGAAAAAAAAAAGTACTGTATCGTCTTTATGGATTAATAAAACGGTATATGATAATTAATAAATTTAATATCTATTCATGCATTCGATAAATGATATATCTATCTCATTGAGTTTTATTTAATCAAGATGCTGTGAGAACATCAGCTGAAAAACAAAAGAAATAGTCTTTCTATTTCGAGAGAAAACCCTTCCAATATGAAGTGAGAAATTTGTGTGACAAGTATTTCTTGAATTATTTGGTGCTTCGTTGATTTTATTTTTGGCATCAAGATTTATTTTTTTACAATGAATATCACTACTGAATTAATGATATCCCTCGATATGAGGTGAAAGGCTTATTTTGTAACAGGGCAGTATTGGATACTCGATTTGAAAAAAATAAAAATAAAAAGGAAAATATTTAACTGAAAATTGGGTGATTTTTTAAGAACTAACCGTTTGTACGTTTTAGAACTGATCGTTTTCTCTTAGAACTAACTTTTTGGTAAGAACTGACCCTTATATTATGCCTTGAGAGTGACGGAATATCTTGTCAGAATTTTAGGTACTTTATCATCATTGTATCTGTTCATACGGAAAAACCTTAGTATTACACGGAGAAAAATGAAACTCGAAAATATAATAATTTTTATAAAAATCTAAGACTTTTTCTTGGTTTTTCGATAGACTAGAAACGATAAGGTTCAGAAACTGGAATTTTACATGAAAATCCGGGAGATTACGAATACTGTACGAGAAGTTACAGGTACCGTTGAAATTTCAAATGCTGAACGTTGAATTTTATAAAGTTGGAAAAAATATATGCACTTTTTGAACGAGCATTAGAAATATTTTGAGAGATCGTTATCTTTATCCAAGTTTGCCTGTAGAAACATGGTTTTGCTATCCTAAGAAAACGCAAGCCTTCAGAAACGTCCAACAAACATTTATTGAACTTTATAGGAAGTTTGGTTATTTTACCAGTATTATGCGGATCGAGGAAAAAAAGAGATCGCAATGCAATTTTGTGTACTCATTAAACTATTTATCCCATTATCTTTGGATCATTGATTGTAATTAATTTCTAATTCAATTGAAATTATATTATGCAAGGATGTATATCATTGTTTGAATCGATATACACTTATCCATGGCACATAATAAATTGCAATGTATTAATAGAGACATGACAAATAGACTAATTTTACGGACATTAACTTTGCGTCTGAAACCGTAACAAGGTTATTTGGATCATTTCGAATGTTTTTCGTGCCTCTTGATACAACAATGATGAAAATCAAAAGGAATTTGTATGATATGAAATTATAAATAAGTCTTTATCGCATCTATTTGCATCGTCATTTTCTTCGTGTATTTTGACAGTTTTAAATATTTACATTGATTTCAATATTTACGTTTGTTCATTAATATCCTATTATTGCGTTTGTTTCAGGTAAGTTCAGTACCAGAGATTATTTTAATTCAAGGTTCGAGGTAAGTGTGATTGAAATTGAATTTAGTCCACAAAATAACATTTCGAAAGTGTGCCCTTTCGATTTCTGTCAAATTTCGTTAGCGTTCAGAGAAGAACAAGGATAAGACATACCTCGGAAAATTACATCCCTTTAGATAAAAAGAAAGGAAAGAGATAGATTGACTCAAGTCTAAATGATATATCTGTTTGAATAAGAATACATTTACTTACATTTGAGTGGATTTAAGTGAATCTAAATGCAAAAATTCGTAGACTGACCTCCCTGCTTGAAGAATCTCATTGAATTCTCATTGATTCCGATGCAGAAAACCGATCAAACCGATTAAAAATTCATTCCCAATGAGTTTAAATCAGTTTTCTGCATCGGAATCAATGAGATTCTTTAAGCAGGGCTGAATTAATTCAAATATAAATAGATCTATTTAGGCCTACAGAGATCTTAACATACAGAAGAAATCCTAATAGCAAGAGTTGCAGTGAAACTGTTACTTCAGTGTTGCTGCACCAATTTGTGTTTTGTTGTTGGGGGATTGTTCGATCTCATGTGAGCCATAGTTTCATGCATCCAAACATCTTCGCAGCATCATGACAACAACTTCCAAGTTTCCTGCATGTTGATGCATGCTCTGTGTTGTTGGGAAGTTGTTGCAAATTTTTCTAACACTTTGCTGTCTGGGAACTGTGGTGTGTATGCAGATCCGTGAAAATCTATTTACATTCACTGAGATCTAAGGACACCCATCTCATTTTATTTTTTTAATCTAAGAACATCTAATGAGATTAAATTTTATCTCTTCAAATTCACTTTTTCCTGGGATTTGTGTTTATATTTATGGTAAAGGAGGTTGAATACAAGCAGGTAATAATTTTAAATGGAAGGAAGAACTTCGCCTGTTTCCAATCACGTTCCAGTTTTATTCTTCCGAAGGTTGGAAATAAATTTAATTAAGACAGGTGGAATGTATATGTTGTTCCTCTTTCCTTGTTGTGCTGAACTAAGTATTGCGTAGTAAAATTCACGATTCACTATCCTTTTCATTGATATATAAACGTGAAACTGTCTTGCGTCATCCTATTCATATATGAAGAATTGTACGACTTATATCCGAATGGTGATATACGGACGCTTCTGTGCAATAACTGTGATTCTCGTTCAGTCTTTGAATGAAAACTCTCTCCTCGGAGAGTCTCTTATTCTCTTAGTTGTGTTTTTAGTTTTCGATGAATCAAAGATATTCATAATCGCGATCTAGGCGCCACGAAGGTTATATTTTAGAAACAAGTTTTGTGTATTTGAAGGAGAGTTTAAACCAGCTTACCTGCTTTTCTGTTTGTTTGCCTGTGTAGCTACGAACAGAGCAACCTATCCAACTTATTTGCCTGATCTAAATAATTTGTAGACGGTGCTTCAATCAATACTATCCAACTTCAAATATTTACGTTTGGCAAGCTTATTTTTTGAAAATAGTAATGCTTATTTGCACGTTCAAAAGTGCATTGGAGTGAGATGCATTTCTCTCCAGAATGAAATTTCATCAACTAGAATAAATAAGTTCCCGTTTATATTCCTCAATGCAATGAGAATTCAATAATATTCTGAACGACGTGTGAACCGATGACATATCATAGCACAGTTACGTGTTTTGTATTCTGACGAATAGTGCATATTGTTACGTATGTTATATACACCTATAAATGACCCATGCAACTCATCATGCGTGTATATGTTCATTGAGATCTTATCTAAATTACTATATTAAATACAATGAATTGTAAGAAAGCCACCACCTTCGGTATCGTAAAGGTATATAAACGGAGGTTGTTTGCTCTACAATTTCGAAAAATGAGATAATATCCCTAACAGCAAAATGCTGGGCAAATGTGCAGCCAATTGTTGAAAACGTACAACAACAGTTTGAAGCAATTCGTAGGGACGTTGCGTTGCCAAATGCGCAAAAATATGCTGTAAATCTAGGATTTTAGCTTGAGTTGTTATCGGAAGTTTCTCGGTTCCATGACATTCTCAATCACATGCGTAGCAAATTCCCAGTTATGTGGGATAATGAAGAACTGAGAATGATTGATTCGATGATTGAATAATCCCCGAGTTTTTAATCATATAATGAAAATCGGTATCCTTTATTAATTGATCCGCAAGGAGAAATTTTGAATGTTGAAACAAACCCTACTGGAAATGCTCTAGTCATTCACGAGTTTCCAACGCCTGCACTAACTAAAAACTAGAGACTGGTGAGTGTCTCGTAAGTATTTAGCAAGTTGGCTAGTTTTTCGTTACAAACTCATGAATGACCACACTAATCTACTAGGGAATTTGTAGTCAAATACAAAAAACGATGAAACCAAGATGCACCCACTATTTCTGGACCATGTTTAACCAATATTTTTTACTGAATTTCTTTTTCATATAAAAATTAATATCTGAAAAGTCGTTGTGTATGTCCTCACATCATCACAGTCCCAGCAACATTCTTAACCCTCTCCAACATCAGTCTTCATTAGAGGTGACGTGTTCCATGACCATTTACAGTACTTTAAAGGCGGGATAACTCAATTGGCATCATTTTTCCCATTTGCTCAATGTATTTACTAGAGTTTTATCAAGGGTGAAGCTATTGTGAATCATAAATTCCCCGGTTGAAAGAACCCATTGATTCTGACCAATTCTCATTAAATTACAATTAAACGTGAACACTGTTCTGACCAAATCTCACCAGTGATTTTTCAATGAGATTTAGTCAGAACTTTCATGTCAATCTCGTTGAATCTGGCCAAATCTCACTAAATCGCGATTAAACTTGGACAATGTTCTCATCACATCTCATTGAATTTCATTTGTCAGATTCAATGGATTCTTTCAACCAGGGTTCATATTCCACAGTTACAAACGCATCAAAAAACATCTTCCCTTATATGGACTAAGTGTCGGAAAGGGTTAAAGAATTTATAAATAACACAATCAGTTCAACGGGAATTCTTCATGAATTCTTCTGGGACTGTGATGCTGTGTGGGATGTGAAAAAGAAGATTATGAATTTTCAGTATAGATTTTATGAGAACTATAAATGATTTTATTGTTGATTCATCCCATTCATTTCGATGATTTTCTTTATTCCAATTTCAGTGTTCCAAATGAACTATTCATTACTCTGTAAGCAATAATGTGATATGTTCTCTTGTCGAGAATTATCATATAATTTGATTGGACATTCAATACATAACATTGTTAACTGTAATAAACCAAGAAAAAGTTAGTATTGAAACCACGGATATCTGGCCATGGATGTCAAACCACTTTTCATCCTAATGAATTGTGACTCACTTGATCTGAACTCTATGATGCTCGTTGAAATCATTCAATAATATCAGACGGGTTCAATTGAAACATAATTACATTACGAATAGGATTTATTCGGTTGTTGGGGTGTCATTTATTGTAGAAATTAGAAAATTTATTTTTCAAAGATTTTGGGAAAAATCTTAAGGAATTAGACTCTACCCATGCAGGTATTGTCAAGACAGAAAAAAACGCAAGCTTGTCCCAAGGTTGGCACATGCGTCAGAAACAAACCTCCGTGAAGAACAATTGGCCCAATATTGTTCCATGATTGTCCCGTTGTTTCCAATGGATAGTCAGTCATGGTACATTTGTTAATATTTTTGAAATGGTCACTACATTTGGTACAAGCTTGGCACGAGTGTAAAAATCAAGCACAAGGAAAACAGGCTTTCCACCAAAAGAAAGAGTTACTATGTTCGAAGAATATTAGCTTAGCAGTAAGGAAGAAATTCTTGAAGAGTTACGTTTGGAGCACAATATTATACGGTTGCGAAATTTGGACAATTGGAAGAACGGACCAACGAAGACTCGAAGCTTTTGAAATGTGGTGTTATAACATAGAAGGATGCTCAGAATAAAGTGGATAGAGAAAGTGAAAAGAGGAAGAAGTACTTGAGAAGGTAAATGAAGAAAGAAGTCTTTTGAGCCAGGTCGTGAAAAGAAGAAGTCATCTGATAGGACACAACACATTAAGGCATGATAGCTTATTGAAAACAATATTGGAAGAAAAAATGAATGGTAAAACTCGAAAAGGTAGACCTAGATTAAGTTATATGAAGCAAATTATACAAGATAAGGGTTTTCGTAGATATGTAGAAATTAAGCGTCTAGCGGATAATAGACAGGGTTGGAGGATTTCATCAAACCAGTCATAAGACTGATTACTTGATGATGATGAATATCGAACCAAAAACCCTTGAACCATTCGTCCAGATGAACAGCCGTTTTTCAGATATGAGCATTGGTTCATGCTTTCAGATAAGAAGCATTGGTTGATGCTTGGTAAATGAATTGGACCTGGCCTGGCAAAACCACTGGCCCACGCTTGTCCTGATCTTATCATTATAAATTGTCCAAGACAAGTCTCGGCAGCTCTTGTGCCAGACTTGGTCCATATACACATGGGTTATTAATCCTTCCACACGAAATGTGATATTGAAAAGTACACGTACTATTACCCTGAGCAACGTTCGATCGAATGAGGTGTTCTTTATCAATTGACTGTTTTATATAGTGTTGCCGCGATCTACAAAACGAGCTATCACGATCTTTAGATTCCAGCCTCGTTCAACTGGAAGTACATTCTTCCATAGGAACAACAATTGGGTGAAAATACAATCTTGAGAACAGTCAACTTGTTTTGGGATTCCAAATTGAAATATAAGTTTATGAAATCAAGTTTTAAATTAATCTGTATTCGATCTGGACACGATCTGAATTTCGATCTGGCTCGAACCGCTTGGAGTGTTAATTGAATAAAAATTAAGATTAACGGGATTACAGCTCGATGTAAATTGACTCATGATCGGATTTCAGTTCTAATCTACATTTTAACCAATTTTTACTCCCCATAATTTTAATTGAAGAACATTGGAATGTAAAGATCGTGATAGCTCGTTTTCTGGATCGTGGCAACACTAGTTTTATATATCAGCTCATCATCATACATAGTTAGGATCCCTTAATCGTTATTATAACAACTAATAAATTCGATGAATTCAATCAAATGCATTTTTTTATCTCAGCAAGAGTCTATTAAATAAAAAAATAAAGTATACTATTGCGTTGAGAGACTCGACTATCAGAACAAAACTTTCTTATTGTTGAACATTCCTTTTAAAATTAAATATACCAGCATTATTCTTTCTCAAAAAAAATGTTCCCTCATGCAAATAAATACAAATCAAATAGAAGAAATTCTTTTTCCTGCACCTTTTTATCCACCTGAAACATCCAGTTTCCACAAAGATTGCTGGAAATAATTTATGTATACATCATTTAAATAAATGAATCGACGATACGAACCATTTCTCAAAGCCTTGATAGAATCCAAGAAAACCTTGGAGAGGCTCTAATAAATTTTTTCCTCATTCGTATATTTACCGCAATTGGGTTACGCTTTTGCTTATCGTAGTTGCGGTTTTAATAGGTGCGTATGTCGCGTTGTTTTACGTTATATAAAGCCTCACTCGTACACGACGCGGATGCATGTATATATGCACTTAAGTACATATATACGTAAATACGTATGATGAAGTAAAAGGGATCATTGGGTCGTATTTTGTAAACCAACAGTTCTCTCACACAAGCATTTGCGCACACTTGAATAATTATACAAAGTATAAACACGTAACATAATCCAGTACTTGTCACGTATAACTCACATATCAGTTGTTTGTTTCGTTTGAAAAAGTGTATAATTGTCAGTGAGATTTATTATATCCGGTAAAAACGAAATGAGGAGGGAAGAATGTTCTCCCATCGGAAAGAATTTTAATCGAGAGCGTGTGGATCGACGCGTGATTTTTCATAAATTCAGAAATGGAATGTGATTCGATTAAAAAAGAACTTCGTCGATCTATTCACAGCTCCATCAAAATCACAAATGAAACTTGATCGATACAAGATATAAATTCGACATTGTATCAAGAAAGATAGATATCGCTGGTCTCTGCTACAACAATGATTCGAAGTGTCTGCGAGATATAATCACCTCCTCGTACAGAATTGGGGACCACACTGACAGAAAAACAATCTGGTTGAAACATCGGTGGTCGCAATAACTTGAAATCTGGTTCAATTCATTAGGAAATGTGGTTGTCATGTCCAGAAAAAGTGGTTGAAGCCAAAATTAACTTTATATTCTGGTTATCACACCAAGAGAAGAATCTCGTTTTTCTAACCTGAGAAATGTAGTTAATGTTTGCTCCAACCACTTTTTCTGGACATCACAATTACATTTCTTGGTGAATCGAACCTGATTTCGAGTTATTGCGACCATGAATGTTTCAACCAAGTCGTTTTTCTGTCAGTGCACGCACTCTCTAAATATAAAAGAGTGAGAACTCCACTCGAACAAAAAGATAGGTTCCCTTTTGGCTGTCCAATGAGTAAGATTCCACTCTTTATGCAGCCAAAAGGGAACCTATCTTCCCGTTCGAGTGAAAATCTCACTCTTTCTAATTTAGAGAGTAGTTTACTTTTATGTACGTCATGTTTGAGCGTACGATGCACAAAGATACTGCATGAGACCCACTTGTGTATAGCATTTGATGAAAAGTTAAAATTGTTAACATTATACATGATTGTGTCGAATGCCCTTTGTAATATTCAAAATGTGATGGGTAAAACGAATTGCCAGACAACGCACTAGTGAAATTTTCATATACACATTTCATTTTTTTTCTATTGCTTTCCCTTTATAACATGCATTTTATTGCTTGAGTTTTTGCACATTCGTTTTACGCCCTTATAAATCACATCACTTTTAAATCATGACGTGCGGTCCACTTGTTGCGATAAAATAACCGTTTACCTTTAACGCGTTTCAAATCATCCTTCCATACTGCGTTATTTACACAATTATTTCAATAAAAGTCCAAAAATTACCGGAAACGAGAAGACTTGATGATATTTATGAATCTTATTTGAATTATGCAAAGAAAGAAATTGATCATCTTTTATTGTACATAATCCACGTGAAAAAAAAAATGATACGTTCCCATGCAGGTATTGCCAAGACTGAAACAAATCCAAGCTTGTCCCAAGGTTGGCATGTGTGTCAGAAAAAAACCTCCGTGCAGAACAATTGGCCCAATATTGTTCCATGATTGTCCCCTTGTTCCCAATGGATAGTCAGTCATGGTACATGAGTGGCACAATGTCTATAAATATTGACTGAATTTTGAATTTACAATGGCTGAAAATTGACAAGGGCTGGCCCGATCTTTCTGCCGTAATTAATCCTACACACTATATAGTGTGAACTGATGATTCAAACCATCAGTTCTCCGTGTGACTCGGGGGATTCCAATGTTGGATTCCGTACGGGATCAAATCGTTATAAGATTTATGTTATGTTATTTTAGTAAGATCTTATTAGATTAGTTTGAGCATAATTCAACAATAGAATCAAAATTGATTGAAATATCAAAGAACGCGAATTTTTCCCAGTATTGTCACATTTTTTCTATCGTTTTGAAATAATTCATGTACGGTATTCTGAGGAAGAGAGTCATGAACTGAAATATGAATCAATTACTTTTTTCATCCATATCTGCCATCAAAGAAGCATTGGCTGATTTTTGGTAAATGAATTGGACCGGGCCTAGCCAAACCACTGGCCAAGTTTGTCCTGATCTTATCATTCCCAAGCCTGGGCCAAGTTTGGTAAATTGTTCAAGACAACTCTCGGCAAGTCTCGTGCCAGGCTTGGTCCATCATCGGGCCATCGATCCATACACACATGGATTATTAAAATGCCGATAAAAAAATAGCTACACTCACAAAACAGTTCGTTTCAGCAGTTGAGAGATGATTCTATCAGTAAATTTGTTCTTATCAACAACAGAATTCGGTCGTATCAACAATTTTTCTCGCTGCTCCTGTAATTTTTTCTCATGAGCATTATAGTAACACAAACATGTGTGAACGATAGATTCAACATCCTCCCAGCCTCGACTTCGTTCTGTCTACCCTGTTGTAAAATTCCCATAAAACTGCATAGGTTGATTTTATGGGGTTCGATTCAGTTTTATCAGTTTTCATGAGGTTTGATATGTTGAGTTTTGATGGGATTTCAACTTCCTTTATAAAATCCTATCAAAACAGATAAAACCGAGAAGTTTATGCGGTTTGATATGTGTATTTGAACAGAATCGATGAGGTTTCATCTGCATTAATTAGGATTTTACAGCAGGTTATCGTCAGGAATGAACACTGAATCGAAGTGGAAGAAATCCTCATCCATACTAGGGTTCATCTCTGTGAAGAGTAATTGCAAATGTAAAATGATAATTTATTTAACGTACGTGGATAAATGTTCAACGTACTGTGAAGGTTGTTCACATTGTTTGCATGATTTTCATTACAAAAATTGTTTTTTTTTTCAAACAAATTAGATCCCTACGTTTCTCTCAAACATTCATAGTAAGTTACTCAAGTATCGCGTTTCACTTCCTCAGTGCTTTGCACACAGCGTTGCATTATAGCCAGTGATGAATGAGACCGAGTCCGTCTTTCAAGTACTGAATGACACTCCCATCCGGTGCAACAGCATTTTCCTTAGATTCAACTTCATTCACTAATCTCGGTGACTTCTGTAAAAATATTACCTCTTAAATTTTTGCTTCCTTTCAATGTTGGAAGTATTTAAAGAATAACAATGATGTTGATGTTATTTGTGTATAATAGATCAATGTCATTCGTGTATTCGTGCTCTTGAGTTACTACTTGAATAGTTTTCCTACACTGAGAGAAATTCAAATTTCACATCAACTATTCTCATTCAGTATTCACAACTACATAAATATTAGGTTATGGTAACTCGTTTATAGTAATTAAAACTATTTAAATAGTTGCATTAAGTATAAAAAGAGTTGGAGAAATCATAATTGAATAGTTGTCCCCTCACATAGTTGCCATAACTATAAATTTCTCGGAGTGTATGTTTTGAGGTACGTTACAGGTTCAGTCAAGAACTTTGGAATGCGATGAAAATAATTCGACTTCGATGACAAATGTCGAACGCATTTCTCGATAATTAAATGATCATTTGTATTCATTTTATGGTATTCGTTTGGGCTTGGAATACAATTAATTATTTATTCTTTCAAGACACAAGTCTGTAAAACATTCATGACAATAAATTCCATTACATCAAAGATTTTAATCAGGATACAAGGTACATATTGAAATTTGTGTAGTGGATTTGGTGATCCGCTCACAATATGCAAGTCGCATGATTACGAAATGAAATTTGTTAATTTCATCAATGATTTTATTTCAAGAACATTACTTTGCTTGCTTTTTGTGACAAAATCGAGATGATATTCTGGAACAGCTTTTCGAATGGGACAAACTTGACTTTGATTTTTTCAAAAAATTTCACTCCTGATGTTTTTTGAATTCTTAATTCAAATCTTTATTTTCATTTTAATGAGCGTAACTTTAATTTTTTTGATTTAAATTTTGATACTGCTTTTTTTTATTTTAGTTTTGAATTTAAAGGATTCAAATTTTTATGTGCAAGTCACGTATAATTTATTATAATTGATTGAGAATATACACCGTAACAAATGTGCGGAGTTTTCCTTCACACTGTTGGTGGATTTCATCCCCTCATCGTGGGGGAATTGTTTTTCCATAAAAAATGGGGGGTTTTTTGCCACCGCTTTGAAGAATTATTTTGTTTTTAGGGTGTTGAATCCTCTGAAAGTGAAGAACAAGTCCACCAAATCATGATAGAAAATTTGGATGGCATGGTTGGAGATGCCGCCATTTATTGGGGGAAAATTCTACAATTATTTTTTATAGTGTGAGCTATACATAATTCTACGAAAATTATATATAATCCAGAAAATTTATCCTCTCGGGTGTCACCATGAGCAGAAATGTGAGAGCATTCGAAATGCTGAATATTTCCCGTTTCTGGACATTTTCTATGTGTTTTCGTGGTTTTCTTCTGGAAAAAATTTCTCTGAACATGTGATATATTCCATATTTCGTATGTTATAATAGATTTCCGAAAGCATTCCGCATTTTCCATACAAAATGCAAAATATGTCATGTTAAGGGAAAATTGTTTTTAAAAGAATACTAGAAAAACAAACAGCAAATGTGCAGAAATGGGGAAAAACAGCCAAATTTGTTGACAACCCCAAATTTTCGCTAAAAAGGATTTCAAATGCTTTCACATATCTGATCATGACTCATGTTCGAACTTCAATTGTTCTTATTCACCATTTCTCAACCCTCCACGAGTCTTCTGTTCGCCTTCAGTCTCTCTGATAATATGTTTTTCTCCAGAAATTTTATCCATTTTCAATTGTTTTCAAGATGACTGGCATGAAATTCACACAATACACGTCGTTTGATTTCAACAGATTTCAATGGACCTTTTAGGAATTTTCGCAGGACGTTTTTATCCACAAGACCTAATGCTTTCCACGATAAAAATCAGAAATATTTTTTGAGCTTCAGAAGATGTAGAATCTAAATTGGAGATGAAAAGAATTGATTCGTTTTTATACAATTTATATAGAATTTTAATCGAAATTATAATTCACTGAGAAAACGTTTGTTTCGGCGCAACAAAATTTTGGTTGTAATGAACGCAAAGGAACTCTTTGGTTGGCTGAAATGAAATTTATTTGTTTGTATGAAAGCCTTAATTATTGTGGACCGTATTTTGTTCCCCCCAAATAAATTTTATTTCAGCCAAACAAAAAGTTTCTTTGCGTTCATTCCAACCAAAATTTTGTTTGGCTGAAACAAACTGTGTTTTCAGTGTACATGAAAATCAATAAAAGTTCAAAAATTTGTATATAATTTCGATCGAAATTTAATAAAAATTGAAGAAACATCATTTCTTTTCAGATGACTGATCTTGAATCTGAATTGTATCCATAATTAACCACAGTTATAAAAAAGAATTCATAGTGTTTACAGAGTTCCTCAAAAAGAGGGTAATATTTTTAATCTTTTCATAGGACAAGTCTTTGAGTTTTTTTTCTGGAGTTTATGGTGAAGATCAAGAGTGAAGATCAGCATAGGATTGAATCGTGAATTAGAAGATAAATAGTTATAAAATTGTCAATAGATACCAATTCAACACAATATTTCGTATTTTTCTCATGTTTTTAGCAACAACAACAATAACAAGTGTCTCTTATTTCAACAAATGATTCATCTCTCTCTCTCTCTCTCGATATTCGATATTAACCACAAGTCACATCTAACGTACAACTCTCTCATTTTCTCTGTTTTCATTACAATGTAATATGTCACGAAGTGAAGTAAAGAGTAGCTTGACAATATTTTTTTAAAGGGTAAAAACAGGTTGGTAAACATAAGTTGGCAGTTATTCTTGAATGATAACATATTACACCTCAGAGAGGGAGATCATCGTATCGAAGTGGGGATATTTGTACCCGACCTTTCTCTTTCCCCCCCTCTCCTTTCCTCAACTCATTTTTACATCAACATTTAGTATACGACGGTACATCGTCAAGATCGCCACATTGTCTTGACACGTTTTTTTATTCTTTCGTTATTGTTGTGTTTTCTCATCCCTTTTGTTTTCTTCGTATTTACGTACCCTCGTTTCAAGAAATTGCACAATTAAATGAGACCGGTAGTATTCAGTCGTTAAATGCGATGGATGAATGATTTTTGCTCGGAAAGAATATGATTGACAGTTCAATGAAATTTGGTGATTTTCAAATAAAAAGTTACTGAAAATGTGTTAACGAGTAAGTGAGAAGTATTTTATCAAGACTCGATTTGATTTTCGTTATAATTGAAAAGAGTGATTGTTAATTTAAAGAATTGGAAAAATCATTCGATGAAGGGATTCGCCTGGTGCTTTGGACTAAAAATCTGTTCCTTGAAAATACAAAAAATATACACATAATTGAATCTTACTTATTATCAGTATTTTTTTTTTCTCAAAGTGATAACTGTGAATTCAAGTGACAAATTTCCCTGTATATCTTTCAAATTATATAAGTTTCCTCCCTATAATTTGAAAGAAAAAAATAGAGTGTAAGTCATCATCTGACGAGTACAATGAACTCTTATATTGTAGTGAATTTTTTGCACCGCTTCTGTTCAAAGGGATTTACCACAATGTGTACTTTTGCACTTTTTTGGTTTCTTCTTTTTCTCCCTCATGGGAATCATATTATAGAAAGAAAGTGAGGGATTTTATATACATGGTTATTACAGAAAATACAAGAATTATGATTATAATCGACTCGAGATTATTCTATCCCTTCGAGAATTGAATACATCGAAATGAAAATTTGATTCGATTTGCTACTGTTATCAATTCAATTCACAAATCGAAGATGGGAAGTTGAAAGATATTCTTTGTTATGTAATGTGACGCGATCGATCGTACCTTTGAAACCAGGATAGGAATAAAACTCGAGAATTCAAGGCCCAAGTCCGAGCGATCTAGGCCAAAACAGGGCCTTGGACGGCCTAATTTTTCATAAGGTAATTTCTACTCGAGAATATATTTGGGGAAACAAATTTCAGCAGTGATTATTCCAATGATTGGGCATTGACAGATTTTTAATCACCTTGATTACAATCCTTGGTGAAAATGAAGCGTATCCCTGGTGGATCTAGGTGAACCGACAAGCGACCAAAAATTCCGGTTGCATTTTGGTGAAAAATCTTGGTTTTGGTAACTTGTTGGTTGTTTGGGACCGCAATCCCATCAAAACTCAACTAATCTCAATTTGGTGATTTTTCGGTTATTTCGTGGTAATTTTCTGGGTTTTCACCTCAAAAATACCAGAAAGATTCCAAAAACGGACCACATTTTTCATTTACTTTTAAGGTAGCAGATTTGTTCTGTGCAACCATTAGTTTTCGGTCACAAATAGGTCGTTATATGGTGAGAACCATCTGGGTAACCATTTTCCGACCAAATTTTTACCAAACCATAAAAATTGGTCACTTTGGAATCTCCAGGGATAGAGTGGTCTGGAAACGTAACCAAAGAACAATCCAACCGCAATGTGGGAAGAAATTAAAATCATTGGACATACCATTCAACAGCTATACGTGATATGCTAATCAATGGGAGAAAAACAGGAGGCTGAATGGAGCTGAAACTAGCAGCTGTAAAGCTAACTTTTGATTAAACGTTGTTGAAGCTTTTTTCATAACAGACATCGATTGAGCAGTGTTCCACTGAACGTTTTAGATGCCTCAATTCTTAATATGAATTCTTTGTGAAAAGTTATAACAATCGTCTGCCAGTTTCAGCTTCATGAAGCCGGCAATGCTGTTTATTCCAATTTCCGCTCCTTCACCCTCATTAAAAAAATTCATAGAATCTGACGGAATGAGATTTAATAGGATTTGGTCAGAACATTGTGCAAGATTCAATGAGATTTGGCGAGAATCAATGGTTTCTTGAAACCAGGGCAAGTTTGGATTTTCACCAGGAATACTGCTTGGCATCTAACCAGCCGTTACCCCTGTGAGCATAACTATCGGGACATGCTGAGGCCAAGCTCGCTGAGTCCGGGGCGGGCTTGGGCCAGCACTGGGCCGATGGTTATGCTTGCTAGAGCAGTTTGTGAATAAAATCTTCATTCATTTACTTATTTTCATTTGATCTTTCATTTGTATCTTCTTTGTCTTGGCGGGTAAAAATATTGGGCAGGGTTCATACAGAACTGGAATTCCGGGAAAACTCAGGGAAATGAAAATCGGACTCAAAACACCGGGAATTCTCAGGGAAATGATCAAAATCTCCCAAAAACCTGGAAATCTCAGGGAAATCACTAAAATTTTTTCAAAATAACAATTTGTTCGTTAATTCTATTTTTCATTTTCTATAACATATTTTCCTCATTTTTAATCTTAGAAATTATACACTGAGGAAAAAATGTTTAGAGACATATTCATGATTTCTGGAAATTAGAATTTTACTTAGGGAAATTACAGGGAAAACTCAGGGAAATTGATTGAACAAATCTTGTCTTAACCCTGTTGGGTCCAACCTAGCAAAAATGATTCTATAGTCAACTCACAGTCAATTCCAAAGCCCTTCACTGCAAGCGTCTCGAAAAGTACTGTATTGACAAGAAATTGTCTTGATTCCACACCCATTGTCTCTTATATAACGAAAACAATATTCGTCTTGTACCAAGTACATTTGTTTTGAACTAAGAAAATATTGTTTCAGTTCAAGAGACATCAAAAACCTAAATTTGAACCGTTGAAGACAAATATTGTTTTCGTTATACTGGGTGATTCAAAATTGTCGTACACTTTTTTGAGAGTAGATTCTGGATGAACTTCTGAAGAGATTTTGGTCTGGAATATTCAATTTTGATCCTTAGATCCGGAGATATGAGCATTTTTCAATTTTTTGGGAAATCAAAATACCTCGGGAATACCATATTTCTGACTTTTGAATCCAACACCATTTCCTAAGTCCGATCACGGGGTATCCCTGGAAATAAATAAATCTAATTGAGCTCCATCCGTTGTGGAGTGATAGTGATTTAAAGTTGTTAAATTCTGATTGGCTGGGATGCAAAAAATTTCAAACCGCTATAACTCCACAACGGAGGAAGCTAAATGAGATTTATTTTTTAACAGGGATACCCCGTGATCTGCCTTAGGAAATGGTGTTGAATTCAAAAGTCAAAAATATGGTATTCCCGATTTTATTTGGATTCTCCAAAAAATTAAAAAATGCTCATATCTCAGGATCTAAGGATCAGATCTGAATATTCCGGACGAAAATCTTGTCAGAATTTCATCAAGAATCTACCCTCACAAAAGTGTACGGCAATTTTGAATCACCCAGTGTATGAAACAATGGGTGTGGAATCAAGACAATTTTGTCTTCTGTATAGACAACCGTCATAATCATTTTTACTAGGGTACGTCAATTTGACTCCAGTGCAAGATGGGCATGATAAGAGCCACATGGGAGCAATGTTAGCAAGGTTTTATATGCACGTGTGTACATTAATCGATTGCTCATTGAAACTCTAAAGAACTCACTTCATTTTGTTTTGTAAGAATCAATACAATATCAGAGCAATATTCCATCCTTTTTTAGCGTTCCTCGCTAGAACCGCATGATGAAACGAAAAAATCAACAACCGATCGAATCACGAACAAATTCTGATAAAATTTCTGTCACATATTGTATTTCTATCAGGAGACTGTTGATGTTTATTCAACTGGAATGAATCAAATTATGAGTTTATTGATAAAGCGATTAGGCGGAAACCATTGATAAATCGGTTAATCGCGCAGTTCTAGTTATTCTGTAGATATAACATACATTATTTTCGAACACAACATATAAGAGATACCTCTGTTCGAGGGTTGAAAAAGTTTGAAAATATCATTTCTGATCACCAAATGTAGCATAAAAATCAGAGACACAATGTCGTGTATCATATAACATAGAAACATGTTCTTGAAGTTTGAATCGTTTGTAGAAACGAATTGAAGATTCAAATCCACAAAATCTGATAAATCATCGGTGTCTATGCTTCCAAATTAACTCTTTGGAACTGAAAATATCGTTTGAAGAAGGTATCGCAAAAATTTGGAACTTTGACAGCTGATTATTCCGTTATTCGATTACAGTTCATTTCAATAAACGATTCAAACTTCAGAAACATATAGAAACAACATACCACAATGTCCCTTGATCCAGTCGTTGCATGTCAAAGGGTCAGAGTTCGTCTCCACGGACAAAAGAGATTTTCGAAAAATAGTCAACTTCACTCACATGCGAAGCAGAACCGCCCCTGATATCTGAAAGAGGAAACTACATTGTGTTGCATTTTCATTTATAGCACATGAAATTCAAATGCAGTGATAGAAGTTGTAGAAATTAGCGATCCTTATAGTAATTATCATATTGATATATAATATTTATCATTACATGATTAATGAATCACTTAGCTTTCCCAGTGAATAAATTTTCAAAATTATATATAATTTATATATAATGCAATATCGTTTATATACAAATTATACATAGTTTTGAAAATTTTTCCAATCGGGTTATTCTAATGAGAACACACTGTAAGAAATACATGTAAAATTACATGCAACAAGTTTACCTAGCTTGTTCATGTAAAATGCATTTTCATTCAAATTTTGGCAGTATTTTTACCCTGTATGTCACATGTAATTTCACAGGAACGCTATGATGGTCATTTCACAAGTACTAAGTACTGGTAGAATGAAATTATATCCACTTGTCAATGTAAAATTACCGACTTTGATGGTAATTTTACAAATGCTTAGGACTTGTAAAATCGAATTACATGTACAAGTTAATGTTAAATTACTTGCAATCTGGTAAACATTACAGTTAACATGTATGTGTAAATTTACCTTGGGTGAACGTGTGAATTCACTTTTTAGTAAATTTTTAGAATAAAATTTTTAGAGTGAGATTTCCCTCTTGAGCCAGCCAAAAGTGAGCCTGTCGAAATTTTGAGTGAAATTTCCATTCTTTTAGAGTGATATTCTAAGGTTAGAAACTCACATCCACTCAAATTCTAGAGTCAATTTTTCACTCTCAAAGAGTGAGGGTTCACTCGGGACGAGTGAAAATTCCACTCGAAGCGGACTGGCTCACTTCTCAGACTTAGCGGAGTGAAACACGTGATTTTTCGCTCTTTCAGATTTAGAGAGCATCGTGTAATTTTACTGACACTTCATAGGTAAATCCTGTTGCCATTGATATTTGGTAAAATTACTACCAAAATTTTTTACAGTGCATATAAAAAGGGTCACTTTGGAAAACTGTTCACATAATTGCCTGATATGAGGCCCATGTGGAAAGAATGTCCAAAACTGTATACAAATCGTATACAATTGTATACAATTTTGGACATTTTTTCCACATGGGAGTGTACAAATGAATGATAAAAATTGATCTGAAGAGATTTTAAAAGTTCACTTGAAGTCATCACTGAGGAAATTTCATCTCATGGAAGAAATGATATGTCTTTGAATATGGGTTATTACCGATACCAATGCCGGAAGTGCACATCATATAAACTGTGTTGCATCAACCGGAACGAATGATAATCGAAAGATGCAAAGTTTAGTGCATACACTAGGTGCTACACAAAATCTGAACGAAGTTCCAGTATGACGTTTATTGTGTCAAGAACAGGACGTTGTTCGGTGTTGTGATTGGCTTCACAGGATAGTTCCTTTCTTTTAATATCAACACGGATGTTTTCATTTGAATTTCCAACTCAAATGGCTTTGCGTGAGTAGTAATCAGCAAAAATTGTTCCATCCAACGAACACGGAGAGACCGGGTCTATTAATATTTACAAAAATGACTGTCAATTTAGGGAAAACGAGAATCGCTGGAAAATATTCGTAGTGAATCTACTGAGAATTCGTAGTCTGTGTGGAAGCCATGTGCCAATTGGCAGGGTTTTTTGGTAGACTCACTACGAGTATTTTTCAGCGATCCTCTTTTTCCCTAAATTGACAGTCATTTTTCTAAACGTTGATAAATTCTTTCTAAATATTAATAGACCCGGTCTTTCCGTGAACTAATCGATTCAAATTCCTTCCTGCGCTGCAATTTTTCACTGTTAATGGATGTGACGTGCTTTTTGCTTGTTGCAAGTTTCGAGAAATCGAATTTTTTACTTCTAAAAATACTTTAGCTTCAATTGGGTCTAATCCAGCCATGCTCTGGTGACAATGGGAGGCATGCAGTGCCAGGAAAACACACACTGTAAAAAATAATCGGATTTTTTCTACACGCACCTAAGGGAAAATTCCGGTCATAGGATAGGAAATCAATTTGCAATACAGGTTTTTGAAATTTCCCATAAATTTAATTGAAAACTCAGCATTTGCAGTAAATTTCCGGTAAAATACGGAAAATTCCTAACGCATGTATATATGTTAATTACTTCGCACATTTATGTGGAGTTTCTCATAGAAATTTTTTACAGTGCAAGTGAAACATTAACCATACTGTACAAAATGTGAGGAGTTTTCCTTCACATTGTTGATGGATTTCATCACCTTATCGCGGAAGAATTGTTTTTCCGTCAAAAATGAGGGGTGTCTTTTCACCACTTTGAAGAATTATTCTATTTTTTATGTGTTGAATCCTCTAAGAATGAAGAAAAAGTCCACCAAGTTATGGTAGAAAGTTTCTTAACTATGAAGAAACTTATATGATGCCGCTATTTATTGGGGGAAAATTCCACAATTATTTTTTACAGTGTTGTAAGCGCTAGAAAAGTGGAGATTGGAACTTTTTTAAGCTTCATTTAATTCAATACTCTGTGAAAAATTTTCTGATTATTCAGATCGTTTTTCTCATTTTTTTACAGCAAAACAGATTTGTTCTTGAATTACAGAATAAATCTGAATATTCAGAGGAATTTTCTAATATTTTAGATCTTTTGCTATAAAAAATTACAGACCCGGTCTGAATCTTTAGAAAATTTTTCACAGTGTACTTGCTCCCTCTGAGGATCAATTTTGCTTGAAATAGCTGTACACTTCGATTGAAGTTCCTCCAAGTAAAATTTATGCTCGAATCAAGCAATCAATTTGACAGTGAACATATGAAACTTGATTCCATGATAAAGTGAGAATCTGTTATTCGAAAAATCAAAAATAAGCAGCAATTAAAAGTTGAAACTATTTAGAATACAGCAAACTTGTTTCAAACGTACAGCTTTCTCGGTTCTACTTTCTATTACGGTAAATATTTCCTAAATTTGAAATAACTACCTCCTCTTTTCTGAATTTTTTCTGAAAATGAATGAACAGCATTATTCAATTATTATTGTTATATTTTTTCTGTTACTCGAAACGATGCGCTATCAATGTTTATTCAGTTTCACTTATGAGTGGAAAGTGGACGATTCAGAATGTCAAAAACTCTACGAAACAGATATTCCATATTTTCTCACTGGGAAGTAAACTTTGATTATCGAAGCAATTATTATTTTAATCTAAAAATCATTGCTGTTCCCAACAATGGATCAAAACTATCTTTATTGGTGATGAAAATATTTGCTCAAAGTCATTTTTTTCCCAACGCCGTTTATAGAACGAGCGCCTTTTGGACCTTTTTTTCTCTCGCACAGCATTATTTCTTCATAATAGTGGTATGTGAGAAACAATCTGTGCTCCAATCAAGGATACATGGGTTTTTTTATTTATACGTGAATTTCAATAAGTTTTTCCGAAGATATCAGTTCATTTATATGCAGCCGGTACTTTTGTTCTTTAATGAATTTCAATTCATTAATACTGGCGATTAAAAATCGCATTGAAAAGGACGGGGAAATTTGATTATATTGACGATGATGAGCTGCAATTACACGTGCGTTATATAATCAAAAAGCCATAACCATTCCTTGGACTTACGATGATCGTGATCAAAGAACGATTGCGTGCATATAATAATACACTTTATCAACTTCAATGACATTATATTCCACTATGCTGCTTGTTCTGAAATTTACCGAAACAACATTATCACCTTATTTTTGAATAGAATTTTAAATAACTTTAGTCTTGAAACAATTAGGGAATTTTTTTCATGGGATATATTTGTAGGAAAATCAGTTCAGGATATGAATTAATTCTTTGAAAATTTGAGGTTTTTACATAGGCACGAAACTTTTTTCAATCCAACGTGATCATTTCATAAATTGGGTTGTGTACAAAAGAATCCAAATATTGTGAGCATGTTTGAAAAATGAAGAGCACATGATTCCATGTAAATAAATGCATGAATTCCTATACAAGGAACCTTCCTGTTAGAAGCAAGTGTTGATTAGAGGGTTTTTTAATCAGAAAATTTTGTGTTTGAATTTATGTAATTGAAATGATCTATGCACAGCGAAAAATTTTGTGTCACAGGGGTCCACTCTTGGTTTGTATCGAAAACAACATATGAAATTCTGAGATTCACAGATTTTCAGTGTAAATTTGACATTTTTGTGTTGATCTGATACATTTTTTGTGTCAATATTTAACATAAATTGCGAATGGACCTCCTGGAACATACACGCGTGTTAAAAATACACCAAATTCTTCACTGTGTGTGGAAATTTTCCTTAGACGTCTCGTATTGAATACAGGGTGTATATTAGGTGCCCAAATTTAGCATTGTCTAGCTTGAGTCCCCAAGGGATCTAACCGGGTTGCTCACTTATTGTCTTGATTCTTTTAACACAGATTCCAGTTGCATTATCAATGTTTCTCTCTGTTTCGAACATCTGGGTGCACCTAACTACAGCGCGAATACAGCCTTACCAGGCTTCTCGCATTCTCCCAGAGATTCCAATTTAAGTATAACTGCATACAATCCACGTGAGACCTAGTTGGATTATCGATGTGTCCCTTTGATACGAAAATATCGGTGTGCCCAACTTGAATCCATACAAAATCTTGCCATTCAACCGAGTTCCCACAAGAATTTTAATTTAGACATCCCGATACAAAAATCATATGCAGTTCACTGAAATTGCCTCCATGTTCCCCCGATATTTGAACCTCGACTTGCTCAAATACCCCACATGGTAAGTGAGAATTGAAAATTCATAGCCTCCAATTAATAATTTTCATAGCCAAATTTCTCTCGTTTTGACCGAGCACACAAATGAAATTCAATCAATTTTTCAGTTTCTGATACAGTCCGATAATGTAGGAACGAAGTAATGTCGAATAGAATATTTCCTCCTTGCAATATTTATTCATTTCAGTTTTTGAAAATCTGCATTGGTTCCAAGCTAAAAATATAGTACAAGCCTTGAAACTATGAGTGCGTGATAATATCATCTAGGGCCGAACAGGGCAACCAAAATAGGGTGTTATATGAAATAAGGATCCCTAGTTTGACCACAACCGGCGTAAAGGATTGGTCCCTACACAGGCAACGTTAATGGAGATCTTTTTTTTTACAATACTTGCATGGAGAACGCGACTTCAGGAACTTTTTGGGAGAGGTCTGAAATAATCGATTCCGCGACAAATGATGTGAGTGTGGAAAAAAATTGTTACTTTTTTCACTAGAATCGATTATTTCAAGCTTCTCTTAACAAATCCCCGAAATGGAATTTTTTTGCGGTGTTTGAAGAAAACAGTATGTGTGTGTGTATGTGTTTTCTCGTGTTCATACCGCGCTCTGGAATTTTTGTTTTCTCCCACTTGATGCATAATACACTATTAATGTTATGACGTTGTATAATATTGCTTTTCATAATAAAATTTTCAGTGACGTTTGTATGCCTATTCTCAGTTGAAATATAAGATATTATACCTAAAATATACACCCTATATATTTGACGTATATAAAAAGCGTGAAGCAACGAACTATTTTCATTTTCACAAGAGTGAAGATTTTCTAGTCGAAGTAAGGTTTGAAACAACATCAATGCTGAAGATTAATCGAACAATTTTAACGGTCATCATCAATCGAGAAGATTATGACGGCAATTGATATTATCTCTAAACTGTTGACTCCCAAGTTTCTCATTTATTCCCTGTCATCATGAAAGTTGTTGTCATCGTTGCACTGACAACAAATAATCTCTCACCTGTGCGAGTTATAGAACGAAGTGGTGGAATAGGAATGAAAAAGGAGAAAAAATAGAGCAGAAGAGAAGGAGCAACAAAGATAATCAGATGAAGAGGATTATCTGGTCGTGGTCGATCGAATTGAAAAAAATTTACGGTTCTAGGGTTTCTTCTGCGAGAGCTGAGGGGAAGCCAGATCATGGCAGAAGCTTTCCGTAGGTGTATGGAGTGAAACTAAAAGGAAGAGATAAGAATATAACGGTATATTATTTCAAGATTCTTTCCTCTATTTTGATACTAATTTAGGTGAATGTTTTTGAATATTCGAGAATGGAATGTGGTTAGAATCAAATACATTGGCGATCTCATCTCATGTCTAGTGTCTCCTTTGATGTTCACGGGAAGAGATTCTTTACGCTTCTGAGTTCTTTGGTATCGAGAAAAACTGTGAACTTAGCGTAAGATATTTTCTATCAATTTTCAACAGTTTGAATAATTTATACAGTATTCTACAATGACTCGTCAATTTTTCGTGAAATTTCGATGAACTTCGCAGAAATTTTACTCTAGGTTCTTCCGTATTCTTCAGTTATTATATTAAGCAATATTCATTACCAAACTCACAATTCGTTACTTAAATAATCAACTGTTCGGGAATCAAATAATACATAACGAGTTTGAATATTCATGAATATTGTATAATATACCAACAATATACGGTTGAAAAATCCTGAAGCAACATCTCAACAATGTTTATCGGAGTTTAAAAAAACTCTTGACTCGAGCATGAAGAATTGCGGGGTATGGAGATGTCAAATTTTGTGCAAACTTTTTTCCGAATGTATATAAATAATATGAATTTAGAATGAATAACAAAGAATTACATACCTGATATTGCAAGAGAGAGGAAAATACTTCATTCGTAGATTCTGAGGTATGGAATTTCATGGCTATACTACTATAAAACGAGGTCTGGTTTCTCTAGGGCTACCAGAGCAGTAGTCACGCCCCTGCTGGTGAAAATTCTTACGAGTTGCGATTGGTTAAAATTCTGTTTTAGCGTACATCGAGAGAAAAAATGTGTATTATTCAAACTGAAAGTAATGTTCCATTGGCAGTAGTAACAAATTCAGTCAATCTGGCGTTAGTTTAATATGGTAACAATACACAATCAACATTAGCACCATATGATATCCTAGCATCGAATTCACTGCATACAAGATGTTTTAGAAAACATTCAGAATCTTTCAAATTCCTGAGACAAATTTCAGACACTTTTTTTTGTGAGATTGCTTCCATATTCTTGCCATATAATTTTCTTCTACGCGAAGTAGAACTGTATGTTAATGTACCCATGTGGAAATAGCCAGAGTTGACAAATGGCGCGGTACTGGCGAGGTTGTATTTGCCAAAGTTCGGCAAAAACAACTGTGCCTGTTCAGAATCATTACCGTTTTTCAACTGTCGCTGAACATTCGCCATATTTCAGACGGTATTGGCTTGCTTGGTCAGATGGTATAGGGTCAGTATCGAATGAATACTGTCTGGACAATGCCCAGGATGTAGAGAAACGGTACCGCGCCGGTATTCAGCCAGAGTCGATATTATTATTCCATATATACAACAGACGGCAATGTACCAGTAATGATATGACTCTAGCTGATTACAAAATCGGTAGTGAACTGACGTTAAAATCACCATCTTGGCAACTTGGCTATTGTAGTAAGCCGGAGTCACGCCGGTACTGAGCCAGAGTTGGTATTATCATACTATATGTGTGTTAGACAGCAATGTGCCAGTAATGATATCACTCTGGCTGACTACAAAATCGATAGTCGATGCATGTTGAAATTATGATCTTGGCAACTCGTCTGTTGTGGTCAGCCGGAGTCGCGCCAGCATTGAGCCAGAGTTGGTATTATGATTCAATATGTTCGATAGACGACATGGTACCAGTATCAGTGGGACTCTGTTTGACTACGGAATCAGTACTCGATTGACATTAAAATCACGATCTTGGCAACTTGATTTTTGTAGTGAGCCGGAGGCGCGCCAGTATCAAGACAGAGTTGGTATGATCATTCAATATGTTCGATAGAGAACAATGAGCCAGTATTGGTAGAATCTTGTTTCACTACGGAGTCTATGGTAAATTGTGTGACTTCAGGGAATTAGTACAATAAATGGGAATTTAAGTGGTCCGTTGTCAACATCGGAGATTAGCTGATGTGATAGAGACTCTGTTTCTCACTCGCAGGTCCCGGGTTCAATCCTTGCCCAGTGAACTTTCATAAAACCACTTGCAAAGCGTCTTTCTCAGATAACGGTGATGAGAAAAGTAGATTCACAAAGTTTTGAAAGTTCAAATTCAATGTATTTTTTTTTTCACTTGAAATATAACTCCGGGGATCTCTAATTACCAGCACTGTGCCAGTACTGGGTCGGGTCTGAATTCCTCCATAGGATGTATTATTTTGACTCTCTACCACTTCTCATCCAGGTATGACAGAACAATTGGTTCTGTTGTGATGTCAGAGTTCCACCATAGTTGGCTCACATTAAAAATCGGTACTGACGCTGTTGTAAATGTTCTACTGGCCCTTATGTAGAATGATGTTATCATTTTGACTCCTTGCCAGTACCGTTAATTCAACTGGCTCCATAATGGCAGTTTTGGATTTGCCGGTACTGGCAAGGTACGTGTTTCCATTTCCACATGGGTATCCAGTACGAAGTTCGTATGTTAGCTAGCACGGACACGGACAGCCATTAAATTAGCTCCTGCAGCTAAATTTAATAGCTGTCCGTGTCCGTGCTAGCTACTTAGCTGCTACAGCTGAATTATTTTTTCCGTGCGGATCCGTGAAAAAGATCAATCCTCGTTTATATAAAAAGTATCGAATTTTTATTGAAATCTATAAAATTTATATATTTTTTATATAAAGGAGTATCGATTCTTCTTAAAGATTTCCATCACTATCGTACGGGTTGGTCAACTGCTGGGGAACCAATACTGGCCCTCTACTTCGCCTGTTGTCTACTTCGCCTCTACATCGGCGTGATTCGAATCTTTTTGATTGCACGGAGAAATCAAAACTATTGATATCTAGAAAAGTGACTGTCAATTCAGGGAAAAAGAGCATCTTTGAAGGTTGTTCATAGTGAGTTCATCAAATGTTCATAGTAAAAATACTGACAGTTGATAGTCTCATTGTTATTTCTCACAGTGGGACTATCAACTGATGGTAAATCCAATACAAACATTCTTCAGCGTTCCCTTCTCTTTTTAATTGACAATCACATTTTCTAAATATTAATGATTTCGGGTTTTCCGTGTAAACTACAGGATAGGCCATTTTGATCTTCCCCTGCTAATAACTATTAGGTGTACAAATAAGTTTCCGCGGTTTTTTATACAAAATTAGGAATTTATTGTAAAGGAAAAGTACATTACGTTTTATTCAAAGTATTTTCCATCATTTGCCACTACTTTTCCCCATCTTTCTGGCAACATTCGGATACCCCGTCAAAAAAACTCTTCATCTTTTGACGCTATCCACAAATCTACCCAATTTTTGGTGTCTTCATATGATGTGAAGCGCTGCTCAGACAGACCATGTGCCATCGACCGGAACAGGTGATAATCAGAAGGGGCTAAGTCTGGTGAATACGGCGGGTGGGGTAAAACTTCCCAGTTGAGTGTTTCCAAGTATGTTTTTACCGGCGCCGCAACATGTGGACGAGCATTATCGTGTAAAAGAATAATTTTGTCGTGTCTGGAGTAGTAATGGGCGCGTTTTTCCTTAAGTGCCCGACTCAATCTCATCAATTGTGTTCGGTAGAGAGCTCCAGTAATGGTTTCGCTTGGTTTCAGCAATTCATAATACACGACACCAAGCTGATCCCACCAAATAAACAGCATGAGTTTTTTCCATGAATATTCGGCTTAGCTGTCGATGTTGATGGTTCGCCGGGCTTAACCCATGACTTTCTCTTCTTTGGATTATCGTAGTGAATCCATTTTTCGTCACCAGTGACTATACGATGCAAAAAACTCTTTTTTTTATTCCTGGTAAGCAGCATTTCACTCATGCATAATCGGCGTTCAACGTCTCTCGGCTTTAGTTCATATGGAACCCAATTTCCTTGTTTTTGAATCATTCCTAACGATTTTAAACGATGTGAAATTGCTTGTTGAGTCACTTGTAGAGTAAGTGCAAGTTCTTTTTGCGTTTGGGACGAATCTTCCTCCAATAGTACTTCCAATTCCATGTCTTCGTACACTTTCGGCCTTCCACTGCGTTCTTTGTCTTTAACGTCAAACTCACCGTTCTTAAACTTTTGAAACCATTCCTGACAACTTCTCTCACTTAAAGCAGCTTCACCATATGCTTCTAGAAGCAATCGATGCGCCTCAGCTGCAGATTTTTTCACATTAAAGAAGTAAATCAAAAGTTCCCGCAAATGATGCTTATTCGGAATAAAACTTGACATTTTTGCACGAAAAAAATTACGTGATGCTGATACGGAATCACTAGTACTTTAAGGTTATGGTGTTGCCAGATGACTAAACTTGGGATATTACGTTTTACATCTGACAATTTCTCCATAACCTTCTGGTGGGGCCATCTTTTGACAAACCGCGGAAACTTATTTGTACACCTAATAACAAGGGGAATTAAGATATCGAAGATGTCACTAAAAACAGGAAGAAGATTCGTAAGGGGTCAACAGATGTTGACCTTGAATTTGATCTTCGAGGTGATTTTAGAGATTGTTTCGAGCTCTGATTTTTCAAATAAGAATCTTTACTTCTGAATTCGATTCTGCGTCCAAGGTATACATGCCAACCTAAGGCAGCCAGTCTCCTCTGCATTACAAGTACATTATTATAAGAGATTTACCCATGTGAAACCAAAAATGGCGTTACATTTTATATGCATTGGTTCCAGGGGGGGATATGAACATTGTGAATCTGAAGACATTGCACAGTGGTCTGAGTATCGATTTGGACGCCTATTAATTCAAAATATGCTTCTTGATAAGAAACCGAGTGTAAATTGATGAATTTCATAAAAAATGTAGAGAAACGTTGAAAGTTGGTTGATAGAGACGTTGGTCGATTATTTGTATGAATTTTGAATAAATAAATGAACATTGACGCAATTTTGTTCATGCAATTTATTCGCGCTGAAATCGATATTTAGACCACCGTGCATTGGCCGAAATCTATCAGTCAGTTGCTGAACTTTGTTAGGATATTTTTTGGTATAACAATTAATGAAGTGGCCTCCATCTGTTCATTCTACTCGCTTTAATTCTTCATAAGAACTTCCTATAAGAAGTTACAATTGGCCAATACATGATTTTCAATGTCTTCAAGATGATATACAAATTTTTATATTTTTATATGACATTGGCTAATTGTATTGACCCGATATAGAAGTTTTATGTGTTCCGAGTGAATGACATTACCAACTAACAAATTAGGCAACATTCAAACACCCAACCAGCACCATAACCAGAGCAGGGCCAACGGAGCGTATGCCAAGTGCGCAAACCTTAAGGGAATGTATTTTACTATTAATAAACAAAAGCGTGTGACAGTGTCATGATGACTCATATAAAAGAATCCCCATGGGGAAGGTTTTTTAAATCTCACAAGGAAAAAAATGAGCCCTCATCAGTCGTAAACGGATCAAAAATAAAAATTTCAAAAGAAACCATGTCAAATTTCACGTTGTTGTTACAAAGTTGTTTATTTATACTTCGAGTTGGTTCTTTTTTTGTTATAAATAAGAATATAAGTCCCAACGAATATGATTATCAAATTCCTTCGACCTTGGTGCTCTGCTTGACAATAATTTTTCTAATTTGATCCTGAATTCTCCCGGAGAACTACCTTAAGGGGGCGCAGAATCAGAGATCCAAATTCTTGTTTTTTTTTTTTCTAATATTCAGACAGTTTTGGAAGAATCCTTTGATGAATCCATTGCTGTCTGGGTACTATGATCTATTTGAAGGGATGCAAAAACTATATCCACGCCCCGGGTGTAAAAATTCCAAGCTACGCCTGTGCACCCAACAATGTATTGTTCATATGCTTGATTGCTTTGAAATCAAATATATTCTACCAATTTCCATTCAGTTCGTTACTACAGTTTCATGTTCTGTTTGAAATCGACAAAATCCTTTCGATATCCACTTAAATATTTATGCATTAAAATTTCCCGGATTATTCACACCTGTGATTTTGTTTTATTTTCAAAAATGTTTCACAGAAGCGAATGGCATTGTATTCTGCAAATAAATTTGTATTAAGTATAAAAAGAGGATGAAAGGCTTGAAATTCAAACAGAAAAATACGAAAAGTATGAATGAAGTACGAGAAGAGTATGTGCCTACTTGAAATGTAATTTGATAGACGTTTACTTAAAGAATTGAATGGAAGCCAGAGTTGTTACTGAAGAACCTTACGACCTAAATAAGTAAGAAATGAAGAAACAGACAATATTGAAAGTTGTAAAATGAAAAGAATGAATATACACATTGCTCATAATTGTTTATAAAAATATTAATCTCATCGTAATGAGATTTCATATCATCTTGAATTCATCATCTGAAATGGAATACAATATTGTGTTTTGAGTTCAATTAAAGAATCCCTCATATTTTTCGTTAAAAAAGTCCTATTGAATCTTGCACAGTATTCTAGTTTGAGCCAATTTAAACATTTTCAATTAAATTTGGTTGAACTCGATGGGGGGTTTCAATAGAAAACTTATCGAATCTTGTCAAATTTTATCCAGACTTGTACATTCATATGCTCAAATCTCATTCGATTTGATTTCAGTAGAATTGATGAGGAATTTTTTTTGAGGAGTCACTAGCAATGGAACGCTAGTCAAATCTTCTGTGTAGAACTTCTGAACAATACTTTAATATTTTTAAAATATTGCTCTACACAGCATTTGTTGAATACCCATAGAAATGTTTTATGAAGCGATATGTCATTACATGAACGCAGCTTTAGCCGTGTAGGATTTTGCATTTATCCACACTGAGAGAAAGGTACCTAGTTGGGACAACTAAATGTTAGTAACCGCAGCTGGATTTTTATTTACGCTAGCTAGACTCTAGTTGGGGTAGGGTAAACCGGGTACGATTGGAACACAGGACGATTGGAACAGAACAAATATCTCGCCAATTTTTGATAATGGGGAAAAAGATCTAGGGAGGAATGAAGTGAAACCGAAGTCCCATCACGAATCTCAGTGTCGCATCATTCACCACACGTTGCGTAATTCACTTATTACGAAAACAATTAGCGGAATATTTGTGGCGTTCCAACCGTCCTGTGTTCCAACCGTACCCGGTGTCCCTTAAATAGAAGTCTAGCTGTCTGAAATATAAATAAAATGGTTTATTCAATTGGAATCAAAAATTTAGTTGTGACAAATACAATTTAGCTGGCTAACTAAATTTTTATTTACAGTGCCTAAATTTTCTAGCTGTCGAATGTTTGAATAGACCCTTTCTCTCAGTGTACTATCCAAGTAGCAACCAAGCAAACGTTGTATATGTACTATGAACGTTCATAGCATATCCGGATATACTATAAATGTGCATCCCTGGTTAAACGAAACCATTGATTCTCGCCAAATCTCATCAAATCTTATCCTATTAGACCAAATCCTGTTCAAACATTTGTCAATGAGATTCAATCAATATTTCAATGTGATTCTTCTCAAATCTTATTGAATCTTGTATAATGTTCTGACCAAATCATTTTTGATGAGGCTGTCATGTAAGGGAGAAACATTTGGTATGACTATCTTACGCAAAATACTGCTTGAAAAATTCACCAAGTCTAATAGAAAGTTTGCAGTTCATAATATGTTATCATCCACACGGAAAAAGAGAAATAGTTGCAGCAACTACTTAAATAGTCGATTCTGGACCATCTACATAAGTAGTTGCTGCAGCTACTCAGTAGTCAGGAAAAGTAACTCGATAGTTGCACCAACTAACGTAAATACTTGAGGTATTTCGAATTAGTTGAGACAGCTAACGTGGTTACTTGTCCTGACTACTAAGTAGCTGCAGCAACTACTCAAGTAGATGGTCGAAAATCGACTATTTAAGTATTTGCTGCAACTATTCTTTTTTTTCCGTGCAGAGCTTCTGAAGATCTCCCAAATATGTGTAAGACGTTAGATACACATTGAGAGAAGAGCAATTTGGAGGTTAAGTAAATAGTATTATGTTTGATCGATAAATCTGAATATTACTAAACTTTCAACGATGTTTCGTGAAATTTCAGGAAACGTTGCTGAAATTTTGCTTGACATCACTCAGTGTTCTTCAATCGTTATTATATAATACAATATTCACGACCAAATTTGCTGTGTGTCACTCAATTCCTAAACGTTTAGCAATTGAGTGATACACAGCAAATTTGGTCATGAATATTGTATTGTATAACAACGATTGTCGAACACTGAGTAATGTAAAGCGAAATTTCAGTAATCCTTCTTGAAATTTCATGAAACATCACTGAATGTTCGGTAGTATTTAGATTTATCGAACAAGTATATCACTATTTACCGAAGTTCTACATCGCTCTTTTCTCAGTGCACAGAAAAAAAGAAATAGTTGCAGTAACTAGTTAAATAGTCGATTTGCGACCATCTACTTGAGTAGTTCCTGCAGCTACTTAGTAGTCAGGACAAGTAATGCGTTAGCTGCCTGAACTAACTCTAGAGTTGCACTAACTAACGTAAATATCTGAGGAATTTGAGTTAGTTGAGGCAGCTAACCCTGCAAGCAATGATTACTGGCGTTTCAAAGAGCCGCTGATGGTCCGGCAATGCCGTTGAAGAGCCGTCCCTGCACTGAGAAAAGAACCTGGTTATAGTTACCAAATTGATTTGGTTGCCTCAAATATGTGATTGGTTCATTATTACCAAGATTTGGTAACTATTACCAGGATTTGGTAATAATAACTCAAGTTTGGTAACTATAACCAAAGGTATTAGTTGTGAATCTGTATGTCGGTAATTATGACTAAATATTTATTTCGCCATATTCAACTATGAGATTTGGTAACTATTACCAAATGCTGGTAACTATAACTAAATCCTTTCCTCAGTGTGGCCTTTTGAAACGCCAGCAGTCGTGTTTGCTGGGAATGTGTTGGTTGTCCTGACCACTAAGTGGCTGCAACAACTACTCAAGTAGATGGTCGAAAATTGACTATTTAAGTAGTTGCTGCGAATATTCATTTTTCCCGTGTAGACGTTTCAGAAGGTTAACATAGAGATATCAGAATGTTATCAGATGCCTCGATTTCTGAGGAAAATAAGACATTGCCGGAATGTTATCCAAACCATCAGGAAGATTTTTTTTCTGAGATCTCAGAAAATTGATATCATTCAGATATTAGTATGATAACATTGACAGAGCTCTTCCTCTCATAAACGTTCATTGGGTTAACTCTACCTGATATTTCTGTTATTTAAAGGTTTATGCGACTCTCATTGAAGTGATAAGTATCCGAAAAACGGAGCAAATGAATGGGAACTGTTTGAATTTTCGACTTAGATCAAATTTCGAATCTTCATCCTGTGATTTGGGCACGAATTAACGTAATTCACAGTCAATCATCCTGTGAAATTTCATCGATTATTCGAGCGGATCCATTCATCATCACACAAAACAATTCTTTTTTAGATTTCTTCTCTCGGACGTATGAAATGCTGATTCATTTTGACCGCACGGTAGTGATGGACGATATTTGACAGTATCGATGTTTTTTTATAGAAAATTACATTTCAAAAAATATTGATCGAACCTTTATACAAATTTTTTTTTCAAATACCGATCCTGTCAAATATCGTCCATCGTTGCTGCACGGAGAGAAAAAACATGGACTGATTCCTTGCGAGTTTTCGGTGGAATAAGAGCATGCGATCTCGAAGGTTATTTTCTCACGCAGGAATGGGTGATAGCTGCGACTACACGCAATCATTCGTATCAACACATGAAGACATCTCGTCCATTCCTTACAGTTGCTCCATGGTTACCCTGGTGAAAGGGAAGCGTGTGATGAAGAGTAACGGAAGCGTAAGAATGTTCCAGATGACTTTTCTAGTACTTCTTACATGCTTTTTATTCACTCTTCAATTACGCTTTCCTGCGTGAAGCCCGGTTTCTATAAAATTAGTGTTTCTTCCGATACCCTTCATACACTTCAGATATATGCTCGAACTACTCTTAAAGTGATACCAGCGACCCCTGAAGATGCAACCAGGCCCATTGGTTAGAGAAAGACACAACCAAAATTATTCTGACAAATTATTCGGAAACAAAAGAATGAAATCAAAATATCGCAATCAATAGAGATGGTCTGTACAGAGCGATATTTTCCTTTTACTGCTTTATTTTCGAATAATTTGTTAAGAAAAATTTGGCTCGGGTTGCACCGTCAGGGCAACGCTCGGTATACGCTTAAATCCACGTTTCAAGTACTTTCCAACTACGCTCCTGACACTTCTCAATACACGCTTCCCTTTCACCAGGGTACATTAGTTAGAATGATTGCGTGAAGCTGGTAAGGGATTACTCTTTCTTTCCTCCACGTGGATCCTTCTTTAGATCCTGTATTTCATCTTTTTCAAGATGTTTAGATTTTAGATAGTAATGGGATGAGACTTTTAGTCGTTTAAATGATTTTTCGAACAATCGGATATGGATCTTGAAACATTCGGAATACTTATGTTGAGGATACATTTTGTTATGTTTCGCTAGGTACATGAGATTCTATGTGTGATAGCGATTCTGGGAAGAATCGATTGGTTGTCGTTTATAAAAAGTATCTGAAATTTCGATCGAAAATGTATAGAAATAAATTTAAACTATATATGTTTGTTTTATAAAACGAAATTTCTCCCTTAACGAATCGACTTCTTTAATACTTGAACAAGGTTCGGTAACTAGTGGAAAATTTCTGTTTCGAGGAACAGTTTTTTCTAATTAGATGAAGAGAATTTTATGTTACAAATTACTACATTTGTCAACATATTATCACATGTCCCAAAAGTAATTGGAATAATCATTCGAAGTTTGGTTTGAGAAAAAATCAAAGTTTTCGGGGAAGATTTTGTTAATATGCAGTTTTATTGAATCAAATTTTCATTTAATTAATATCGAGTTGAATAAATATGTAGTGAATTCAGCAAAAATTAAGATCGTCTATTACCGAATTTCGTGTTTTTCAGTTAAAGATACTCACACGAACATTTGTGAAACACAAAAAAAAAGATATTGCTTCCCCTTTATCGAAAGACAACAAAAGTAACAAGAAAACAAGATTGGCTGATAAAAGAAACCAAATCGTAGAAATCCGCTGACACGTGAATCGAAGCTCAAACGGAAGTGATAGAAACATCAAACTATTCAATCCAATCGTATGGATTTTGAAGAAAGTCAGTTTAAGAAGGGCGGTAAAATAACTGCTCTTTCTTCCCTCGATGATGGTGAAAAACAGGAAGACCAAGGCGAAGCAAAAAACGAAGGAGGGGAAAGAAAAGAGGGAAAAAAGAGAAAAGAGGAGGAGGAAGACACAGAAGGGAAGGTTGAGGTGAAGGACCACGTGGAGAGGAGTGGTGGAGAAGGAAGCACCTCCACCACCGATGAATACCTCACCGGTGTAGAACAGAGTAGTTCTAGTTTGGACACCCTAACGACAACTGCCAATCCGGGAAGTGTTGTGGTGGTACATAACAACGGTGAGGTTATTCTTCCAGAAACAGGGAAGAAAAAAAGATTATTGTTATTGAATATATCTACCGAGAGCAGTTCCAGTCTGGATACCCTGACAGGTGCTTGTGTTTGTCTCGATTTTATATTCATTCACGCATTCTCATTTCTTTCGTTCTTTCATCAATCAATGTCCCACTGATTTCACGTTTTCATTTATCATTATCACGGTGATTTGGTATTGTGCATCTTGGTTTCAATTTCAAATAATGTATGTTAGGAGAATTTTCTCAATCGATCGTACAACCGACATTGCAACGATTGTTCTTCATACTTAGGCACTGAGGATTCGAAACGAGAATCGGACGCTTTGAGGTACGTTTCATCGAACGCGATACTCGAAGGATCATTCCCCGAAGAAGAAGATTTGGAACAACGTAAAGATCATAAGTACGAAATCGTATGCGGAAGTAGTGCCAGTTTGGATACCTTGACCGGTGGCACGGACGAAGGTAGCAAAGCAATCAAACAGAAGAAGAAACGGAGATTCAGTCTTTTGAAAAGTTCCTCCCCGAGCGTTGCTAAATCGTCTGCCGACGAGGAGGATCGTAAATCCTCCAGTCAGGATACTTTGACGAGTGGTGTTGTGGTACCGGAGGGAGAGAAGAAAAAGGGCAAATTCGGGGCATTGAAAAGCAGCTTTCGTAGGGAAAAAGGGAGTATTTTCAAGCTCAAAAAGAAGAAGAGTGATTTGGAGCAATCCGAGACGTCCATCGAATTGGATCCAGGGGAGAATAGTGAAAAAGGTTATTGTGATTTTTTCAATTATAAATTATAGTCAATCGGTTGAATCGAGGAAAATGAAGAAGTTCGTATGAAATTATGAGAATAAGGGTGACAAAATTTCATTATTTCAATTTTTACTTTAATAATTGTCGGTCAGTTATATTTTTCGCTGCCACACAGAGGAAAGTTGGAATTGAAATTTGCAATGCGAGAAACAATCAATATGAAATTTACTATGAAACATTGAAAATTTTAGTAAAACTTGAATGTCATTCCATAGTCAATTTCATTATTAGGTCAGTCTGTGACTCGGCTGTAAGCACCATAGTGAATTTAATTCTAAATTTATCTTAGTTTATTTCACCACCGACGTAACGGCAGTTTCAGCCTGGGGAGAAGATAGACTCCTGTTTTCGCAAAGAAAAATTTGTCTTGATTCCACCCCCATTGTCTCGTATATAATGAAAACAATGTATGTCTTGTCTCAAATGCATTTACTTTGAATCAAGAAAATATTGTTTTGGTTCAAATTTGGGTTTTTAATTCCTCTTGGACTGGAACAATTGAATTTAATTTCCAATAGCTGCTCTGTTTCTGAATACGAACTTATTATGTTTATAAATATCGAGTGTATCTATGGAAAATTGCAATGTATTAAAAGTAGTCACTTCATATTCACTTTGAGAGCTTTTCCGAAAATCAGACATATATGACCCATATATAATCCATATATCGCCATACATGACTCATATGCATTATCCCTTGCATTTTTGTGGCATATTCTGCAACCAAAATGCCAAAATTTTTTGGAGGCCTAGTTTTTGAGGTATGAGTATTTTTTAATATTTTTTCGAATCCAAATCACTCAAGAGCATTGTGCGCCACGTGGTTGAGCTTGACGTCATTCGGTAAGTTAGAAAATGGCGGATTTCTGGAAACAAATCGAACTATCTTATCATTGTTCGTTTCGGGACTATAATAATTTAGAATTGCTGAATGCTGAGTGGTCAGAGTCTAAAAAATTTCAAATTGTTATAGCTTTGAATCCTAAAACGATAGGTTACTTCAATCTTTTTCCAAAAATCCACCCTTTTCTAACTCAGCGAATGATGCCATGATGATCTGCATTTGAAAAAAACAAAAATTAAAAATGCTCATATCTCAAAAACTAAGCTTTTTAAAAATTTTTCCAGACGGGGAATTATTGCATTTTGGTTGCGGAAGATGCCACATAAATGCGCATGAAGAAATCAGGGACAACTAAATGTTAGTTGCCGCAGCTAGGTTTTGATTCACGCTAGCTAAACTCTAGTTGAGGTAAACAAAAGTCTAGTTGAGATATGAATAAAATGGTTTATTCAATGGGAATAAAAAATTCAGTTGTCACAAATGAAATTACATTGAACAAAAATTTCATCCAGCGAAATAAATATTTATTTGTCTTGTACCAAAGAAATGATTACTAGAACTAATAAAATATTCTTTGAGACCAAAACAATTGGCTATTATTTGGATAGCTAAAAATTAGCTACTAAAGCTATTTTTTAGCTGTCACAGCCACGAACTTAGCGGTAATAGCAAAAAATGTAGCTGTCGCAGCAAAAATTCAACAGTTAAATTATTTAGGTATCCAAATATCAACCACGAAACCTGTGCAATTATAGCTACGATGTTCTACTGCGTTAGCTGGAAAATAGCTACAGCTGCAATTATCTTAGCTTCAGCGATGAAAAAAGCATGCTAAAAAAGTGAGTAGCTGCCACAGCTATTTCCGCTTTCATCGTGTGGTTTCAAAGAATAGTTAGTTAGTTCTAATAAATATTTATTTGGCTGGAAGAAATTTGTACTTCAGTGTAGTTGGCGCAGCTGAATCTTTATTCACAGTGCCTAAATTTCCCAGTTGTTGGATATTTGAATAGATCCTTCCTCTCAGTGCATATATGGAGAATATTCCATGTGTTGCAAAATTTGTTTACATGTATAACAACCCACACAGCAAAAAGGTTCTGAAAGAATTCTTTAAGAATCCCACATGAATTCTTGAAGAACTCCATAACTCGTCCGAAAGAATTCAAAAAGAATTCTCAAAGAATCCCCGGAATGTCAGTTCAGAATGAATCGCTGGGAGAATTCTTTTTCTCGTCCAAAAGAATTCTTAGAGAATCCCAAAACAGTTCGCAAAGAGGTCTTGAAGAATTCATAAAGAATTCTACAAGAGTTCATGAAGAATTCTCCAAAAGTTCATTAAGAATTCTATATGTGCTTTTCAAAGAATTTGAATAATTCATTGAAACACTTCAAAAACTCTTCAAACCGTTCACCCGAGCATCCCGGGATATTGTAGAAGAGTTGAAAGAATTCGTTACAAATTCATTGAAAAGTTCAAAGTGAGTAATTCTAATCGAACTGAAAAAGATTCAACACAAATCCATAACAATATCGAAGGATGTTATGGAACAGACATTCGGATACTGGTGTATGTATATTTAGTCACTCTTCGACCTTACAGTGAGGTGTCTCCATGTACGTGCAAGATTTCATTGCTTGATCTCAGTTAACAGAAAGAAAACAGCGTCATAGACTCAGCGAAGGAATTGCAGAAATGTTTTCAAGGGCCATATTTTGATTTTACCAGACTATTTCTAAATACATTGAAATGTGATCAACCATTAGCAGTGTAAAGGACATGTAAAAAAATTGAGAGTATTTTTATCGGGTAATGTGAAGCATTAAATGTATTTTATAACTTGACGCAAGGTACATTTAGAATTGATTTCATACAAAACTATTTGCTAATAAATTCTGAAATTCTTTATACAATAAAACATTCCATTATAAATCGCTGTAACATTTCAATCAAGTCAAGTTTCAGCAAGTTGATGGAAATGAATTTGAAAAATTAGGAAACTTATAAACAGAGATGGGCATCCTCAATCACTTTTTGTACTCAAGGTACTTTTTTCCTGTCAAGTACTTTTATATTTCTATGAAATAAATAGAAATTCTTAACATTAACTTAAAAAGTACTTGATAAGACTTTTTTTTGAATTCTTCACAGAGCTCTTTAGGAGTTCTTTTGGACGAGAAAAAGAACTCCCCCAGCGATTCATTCTTAACTGACATTCCGGGGATTCTTTGAGAATACCTTGCGAATCATTATGAATACTTCATGAACTCTTTTCTGAGCTCTTTAAGAACTCATTTAGAATTCTTTACGATCTGATGGGATTCTTTATGAATTCTTTAAGAACTCTTATTAAAGAATTCATATTGAATTCTTTTTATGGAGTTCTTTGCGAATCCATACGGAACTGTGGTGCCGTGTGGGAAATCTCACATTTATGAGTCATGCGTGGATTCAATATGGCTTATGTAGATGTAGAAATTATATATGACCATATATAACCATAGTATATAGATTATGTAATAATCATATATGATTTATGTCGGCTCATTTTTACGAGTCAGAATAATATACTTTTGAACAAAATTGTAGGAAATGTACAAGGTAAATGAGGTATTTGAGGAATCAGAGGGCTATTCTGAATTACTCTGAGTATCAAATTTTTATGAATATCGAACACAGATTTGTTGATTCAGTTCAACTTGTGGGATTGAAATAAATTCTGTGACTTATTTGAGAAAAGTCATTCCACATGCATTGCATTTTCTTCATTTTCATTCAACAGGGTTGTCTCTAAAGAATATATCGCATTAGCGTAAGTTTTATTGGATGAAAAAATGTTAACCTACATAGATGTCTCTATCGATACTCTTGATCCGCTGGGAATGAGAAAGAAACACCAATCACTATTTTAAAGTAGATTGTAATAAAGAAGCATTTGATTTTTGTCATTTAACAGCTGGATCTGAAAATTCTTGAATTGTTTTAGAAATATTTTTCTATTACCACTGTAGAATTTGCCAATGAATATCCTCAAATGCTGATCGCTTACAGTAGAGGAGTTTACATTCAAGTGTCGTGGACGTATTGAAAGAATTGAATAAGAATATTTTTGTTTTGAAGCGGAAACATCGTCATGTTCGCATCCCTAGTAAAATTGCTCTAGGGATTCATGAGTTTCGTAACGTTTGATTAGCTGAAAACTAGGCAATTACTAGCTTTCGGGTAGTCAAGCGTTACAAAACTCGTGAACCCCTAGAGCATTTCTACTTAGGATTATGTTTGCAACAGCAGTACAGCATGAAGAAACAGACTAAGTATGTATTACCCTCGCACCGGGTCCGTGTAACGGATCAGAATAAACATGATGGCTCAGGTCATTGAGACATTCAAGGTGTTGAGATGAAAAGGTGCCAATTCATGTTCTGGTTATAGAGCATATGTTGTGCTGTAAATCAGGATATATTGAACTGTTTGCTGTGACGTTGTCCTGGAACCCATTCCTTAATTCAACCTCATGTCAACCCTATTTTAACCCAATATGACTTGAATCAGAGTATGAAAAGATCTATATACTATGTACTCAATAAATTCAGATTACTTGTTGTGAAGCTGATGATGAAATATTGAAATTTTGATATTTTAACATATTTAAGGTGATACTAGCGACCCCTGAAGATGCAACCAGACCCATTGGTCAGAAAAAGATATAACCAAACCTATTCTTACAAAATACTCGAAAACGAAGGAATTAAATTAAAATATCGCTCTGTACATACCTTCTTCGATCGATAAAGGTGGTCTGTACAGATGTACATTTTCCTTTTATTGCTTTATTTTCGAATAATTTGTCAGAAAATATTCGACTCGGGTTGCATCGTCAGGGGCCGCTGGTTTCCCCTTAAGATACTTGACGACTTGAGGAGAATATAGTATTCTTCAAACGCTGATTCAATCGAGTTCTTTTTTGCAAAGATAGTAAATTCACGTCCGCGATGCATTGATTATATTCACTGATTTCTGAACAATAACAGACATGTTGCTGAAGAAACACTACGTAATGTGCTTGCGAATGTTTTCTATAAAAATAATTGAATGTCTCCCACATTTCATTTCATATACAACTAACTATGCACTTTCATAACGTATTCATAAACTTTAATCGCTGCTATAATTCAACTATCTAGTGAAGTATAAACTTTCCTTCCAGTAGAAGTTCAGTATATCTCAAACCAATGTAACATTTTTCTCATGAAAAATGATAGTAAGAATACTCTTGCGAAAACATTTTCAAGAGAATTTTCAATGGTCGGAGACACCATGAATTCATGAATCACTGAACATTGATGAAACATGTAACAGAGACTGATGTTTTGTCCTCGCGACTTTCCTATCTCTTTTTGAATATAGTTTTGATGGAGAAACGTAATCTCATACAACAGATCTCAAAAGACAAAATAATAAAAGAAGAATAGCTGTAATTGTGTAAGAAAAAAAAAACAGAGCAAGCCGATAATGGTTGAATCTATATATACCTCCTGCTGAGTTGCAAATAATTTTGAAATAATTTCATAACAGACTCCGAAGGCGTCGATTCTTCGAAATCCGTTCAGATCGAGATCGATAATCTCATTCGAATATATCAATGACTAACTCGTTCGAATGATCCCTATAATTGTGCATAATTGGGTCATCGTGCGCTCTATACGCATTTTTATGAAATGTTGTCTAGCCATGATTTCTTCGAACGGATCGTATTCTTTTTAAACGAATACAATACAACTCACCTCCGTAAAAGTCCTCTGATCCTTCAGAAATCCCGTTTAATCTTTGGCTAATTCTTCCCTCTCCATAAATCTGTTTCTTTTGTATTTCTCACTTGTTCCTGCTGTCAAATGTCAGAACCCCAGAAAAGAAAAGAGTTACACAAGCAGGAAAAAATGACAAAATGAAACGAGCTGGCAGACAGTTGATCCACTGATTCTTACTATAAAATTAATATGATTTGAAAGGAAGTAGTTTGAGACTTGATAGTTTAATCTTATCGGTACGGTCGAAATCTAGTTTTCAATTTGACGGGAGATAAAGAGTGAGAAAAAGGACAGATGTATTCATGCGTGAGTCTCTCAAAGCATCCCATGCAGCGCAGGACGTTCGAACGTATTTCAAAATACATACTTTCTTTCAGAATATTCATTCTCATTCCTGATATTTTAATTTTAAATACTTACGTTCTGTTGCACAACTCAATCAATTTATCGATCTTCAACAATCCATTACAAAATTCTGGAACTCAATTTCTCAAATTTTTATATGCATTTTTTGAGTTGAATATCATTGAAATGATTATATTTTCATATTCGAATGGATCAAATGATAGGGGCCACTCAATCGGAGATACAGATATCTTTCAGCGGCCTGCGAACGATGTGATTACCCTTGCACTTTGCAAAACAAAATCGCCAAATTATCAATGATAAGATTCTCGTCAAGTTCTAATTGAATAACACTCCATTTCTCATTTTTCAATAAGGGGAGCCAGGGGCTAGTTGTAACAGTTTTCGGAAAAATGATAATATTGTGAAATATATACATAATTTCTTGCTCATTATTGAATGTTTCGTAAGCGTGAACATTCACTCATCATATGTAAAAAGATATTCATCAAAGATTTTATGAATCATTCTAAACCCGGGGGATAATATACCTTGTCAAAGCGAGGAAAATATCTCATTTTATAGATGCAAAACTTTTGATTTATGTATATCTTCAATCCTGAATCAGGAAAAGAAACTCAGTATCACATATCCACGATTTTTCTCTTCATTTCTTTCATTTCCTCAGAGTCGTATTCAATGTATCTCATGAATTTGTTTTTATTTTCCTTGTGTTACACACTCGCATGATTGTGCATCAGGGTCACTTTACAGATTGTAGTTGTTCCATTACCGTGTGTGTCATTTGTGAGTAACAGAGACACATAATCCGGTACCTTCATTGAATACACGTATTAAATATCGTGGTGGGAGCTAGTTCGCCGGAGGGATTCGTCTGGTGACTCCGATGCACACAAGGAATCCCTTCTAAAAACAAACGAAACCAATGCATAAGATATCTCCTATGAAGCGTTGGGTGAATGGAGTGGTCGCAAAGTGAGGGTTGAAAACAGAAGACCGTGGAGAGCTAATAGCTAGATGGTTTCCAAGTCCCTCCTGTGTATGAGAAAACAAACCAGTCCCCTGAATGCAGAAATTTTTAATACTGTAGAGAAAGATGTTGTCTTCTTTCACAAAAAAAGTCGACAATTCCTTTTTTCCGATGAATTTACTCTTATTCCTTGATTTCTCATTCACTGTGAAAAATGTGCGAAGTTTTTTTTCACACTGTTGGTGGATTTCGTCTCCTCGTCTTGGAGGGGGGGGGGGGGGGATTGCTTTTCCATAAAAAATAAGGGATTTTTCCACCACTGTGAGGAATTATTTCGTTTTTTGGGTGTTGAATCTTCTCAAAATGGAAAAAAAGTCCACCAAATTATGGTGAAAAATTTCCCATCCATCCCACACAACATTTTTGTTCTCCAAGATATCTTGAGGAACTGTTCAGAAAAGTTTGAGAAATCTTATGCAACATGAAAAGATATCCTTGAGATGTCTAAAACAGTTCTTACTAAAACTTGCCTTTTGAGATTATATCTTTTAGACATCTTATAGAAATCTTTTAGAAGTAAGAACTGTTTCAGATCTCTTAACGATATCTTTTCATGTTGCATAAGACTTCTTAAATTTGGCTCGAGATATCTTTTAGAACTGCAATGCTGTGTGGGATGCTGCCACCATTTTTTGGGAGAAAATTCTACAATCATTTTTCACAGTGTAATGATATTTGATTGATATATCGTGAGTTTCTAAGCGGGAAATAACGTTCGCTAATTGGCTATTATACGCGATCACAGAAGCTTCGCTGTCGGTAATAGGTGTGTACCTCGCATCACAAACAATTCTTGTTTCTCCTTCTTTTCACATATTATCAAATCGTGAAACATCGAGGCGGATACTTTGTACGAGGAGGTTTCTCGTTTACTGCAAGATACTTTTCCATCATTTTCTGATTCAATGTGACTCCCATTCGATGTGTGCGCAATTTACACACCGTTACCTCTCACGCCTTTAATTGTACGCAGGGTGTGCCGTATCGTGCATCCATTAAGTGAGTTAACTTGACCAGATCCTAGGGTTCAATTTCTAATCGGGTTGTGAAAATACCAGCGTATCGACTCGGTTAACATTTTCTTCGATAACATGGCATTTTATTGAGAAATGTACATACAATAATTTCTTGTTCTTAATAACTAGAGATCGGATTATATGCAACAAAAAAAGTGCGAAATATGTATGCAAATATGCATGAAAAAATCTCAAAATATGCAGTATAACGTCAAGAATATGCAAGAGAATATCAAAAAATTGTAACGAGTTTTCATTCATAAAAAAATCAGAAATAAAACAGAATGAGCTCCCAATAAACATACGCACGTTTTAAAAACGTCAAAAACAGTCAATAACCACACGTTGTGAATTAGTAATATTCTTGCGTTAATTCAACGTAAAAATGTCGCGGCAGAGCACGTGTTTTTCAACCGTAAAATAACGTCATATCAACGATTTAAACATCGTTTAAAAGACGTTAAGTATTGACGTGTCCTAATGATGGTTCTAAAACGTGAATTGCATCCAACAAATTATTTTGAAAACTCTTCATTCAATATCGAGAACAATAGTATTTCTGAGTATGACAAAATTTGGAAAGTATGCCACACTATTTACTATCTTGCTCTTTGTTGAAATTCTAACCATTGTTCGGTTTCGTTCGATATTTTTAGCAGAATTTATCTTCAATTGAAGTTCAAACACATTTTAAACGCGTGATTCAAACCCGTTCAAAACACGTTTTTTGAGGACGTCGTTGGATGGTTACTTTTGAATATTAGTTTAAATCACACGTCATCGGAACGTAATTCCTGTTCGTCTATTTCCCTGTCAAATTTTAACTAAAAATCAACGTTATGAAATCAACGACTGACGTCCGTTTGACAGTCTAACGTTCTTTCAACGTTGAAATAACGTGTGTGCGTTTATTGGGCTATGTACTCATTTTTATGATTCTTCCCAGCCAGCAAAGCGCTTCCAGATTCACGTTTCCGCTTCTAGCAGTGCTAGTGGTAGCAACGTAGTAGCTTTTCCATTACCGTGAGACTGCATGCTACCATAACATATATATGATTCAATTTATAACGTAGCACTACTTCAGCGCTACCAGTATTATCAGAAAGCGCTATACCAAGTAGTGCTCCTAGTAAAAATACTACCAAGTCGCTCCTATTTCCATACATAAATGAAGTCATATAAATACAGAAGATTTTTAACTGTATAAGTGAATGGGAGCACCACTGCCAGAAGCGCTGCCTTGATTTTGTTGGCTGGGTTTTGATGAAAGTATACTACGATATACTGCTCCAATCTTTCCATAGTGAAATTATGTCGTCTATCATTCAGAATGCGTTTGAATGCAGAAAACGAACGTTCTACATCCACTGAAGTCACTGGACAGTCATTTTCCATATACTATTCGTTGTATATTATTTGGCACAATTTTGAACTTCGGAAGAAAATGATTGTGAATGATAGAATGGTGATAGGACAATCATGTTTTCAATGATTTCTCCAAGATATCTATAAGAATATGATAGATAGAGTACGAAACGGGTGATTATTATAATGAAACATTATTAACAATATCAACACTGTAAAAAGTGTTACTCAAATTGGCTGCGTCTTAATTCGAAAACTGACTGAAATTCAGCCTTTTCCATTGTGTTGGCGATTGTTTTTTGTACTCACTTTACATTCAAAATCGGTTTCCCTTGGTTTTGTTTTAAATTCAGTCATGACACAATCTAAATTGAAAACTTTCTTTCTACAGTGAGTATTTTTCACGAATTTCAAAATGTGTACTGTTAATGTTGAATGAATTGACATAGTTGCATCCATTTGATACCAACACATATTTGTTACAAATGAAGATAAATTTGACGGTCATTAATTATAATTGTGCGAAATCAGTATTCGTTCCACTATATCTAATGGAATATTAACTGATCACAAATCATTTTTCCATGGTCAAGAACATTTCTTGTTGAAAATATGGTTTTAGAAAATTTGTGAGAAATATGCATTTTATAACAAATAATAAGCGAAATATGCAAAAGTTTGAATATGGGCAAAATATGCATTTGCATATAATCCGGTCTTTATTAATAACAATACAAAGTTGTCTTCTTAGCAATGAACGCAATTCGATTTGGGACAAAATTTGATTTCCAGCTCAGCATCATTATTGTAAGTTTTGCCTGTGGAATTACTTCTAACATGTAAGAAATTTTTAAAGATAAATCTTCGATGTTTTATGTCCAACTCAAGCGAAGCAAAATTCGGAAAAAATGTTTCGACAAATTGAAAATTCCTTTGGAAAGAAATGAATGAAATCCGAATAAGAAATATCCGGGTGTATTGGTTCCATCCAGATCCTATCCGAGGTTTTTTAACTGGATTACTGGTAAGAGTCCTGCAAGTGTTTAGTTTTTGGCTAGTCAAGTGATACGAAACTCGTGAAACCCTACAGTATTTTAACTAGGGCATTATATTCCCCCCGGATACGATCTATCCGCGGGTTTCAACAGGTTTTGTCCGGATTCTCATCTGGTTTTTTCACCAGGGTTGGACTCTGTACAAAATTTCGTTGAAGTTTGAATCGTTGGCTGAAGAGGAAGTCGGACTTTACTCAGTCGGTTCCCCGGTATATATCCCCTCAATATTATCCTAAAGTCAAGTGATGGGAGTTTTTAGAAAAATTGGAGAACCATATGTCATCAAATTCAGATAATTATTCCAAGTAAAGTATAATTTATAACTCCCGATAAATCACGAATTGATTTTCATCTCATGCATTGTTCTGCCAGTTATTAGAAATTCTAAGAATTATATAAAAGAAAAGTTGGAGATATAGAGATATTTTTATTTATGGGAGATTGGAGAGTACAGATATATTTTTTGAAAATATAATAAGAAGTCAGCATGAGAATATGTTTAAAAATCACAACACTGCTCTTTATCGAATATAGAAGAAAAGAGAATTTCGGTCTATGAAAGTCATTTTATCAATGAAGAGGTCAATCTAACACCAATAAGAAGTCCCTCATGCTTTGCCTCTTTAGCATTTCTGAATCGAGCTTATCGGTTCCCACGTGTTCTTCTCAGCTTTCCTCTTTCTCGAGCATTGAACTCCATAGTGACTGAAATATTTTTGCGAGACCAATATGAATATTCATTAGGTGACTCTTCAGCGAAATTGTATTAAAACTCGAATGAGCATTGAATTCGTCGGTATGAATTTAACTTGAGAGGAGCGGAATATTTCATAAGATTTGAATTTAAGAATAGGGCCAGTAATGTTGATTCTTCACCCCACAGTTTCGGTTAGAAAAATTTTCCGTAGTGCGACTTTATTGAAATTTTCATTGAGAATAGATCCTCAAATTTTCTACTCGCATCGACCTGTATAAAATTTCAGTCTCCATGGTGTTGTGTTCGATCTAGACATCTATGAACCACTACTCTGTTATGAATGATATAAAATGGTGATAAATTTTCATTGAATTGAAAAGCGCACCCACCGATATATTCTAATAACTTCCATCGTAGGTTGAATATGGCAAAATTCACGTCGAGATTGAATCAATCCCTCGACACTGAAGGAGTATATCAAAATGCAAAGTGATTGACATATTTTTATCATGAACTTGACTCAATTTTGCCGTTAGTTCCATTTTATGTAACTCCATCTACGGTTGAAATCATTATAGGTTCTTCTCATTGAACCTCATTTGCGATTCCTATCTATTTCTATTAGGTGTGCAAGTTGAAACTCGGCTTTTTTTGGTCAAATTCAATTTTATTAAAAAAATACTTCTTCGAAGAATTATCGATTACCATATTCGCCGTTGTTGTCTATACAGTCTTTTGCCATTTATCGGGTAGTAGATAAATGCCTTCACGATAGAAACTTGGTGGTTTTGAAACAAAATAGTTATCCAGCCATTTCCGGACATCTTCGATATTCATGAAGTGCTGCTTCTTCAAATATGACGACATTGATCTAAATAAGTGATAATCGGAAGGAGTTAAGTCTGGTGAATATGCCGCATGAGGTACAACTTCCCAGCCTAAATTGAAGATGAGTTCCTGGGTTGGTTTTGTTGTATATGGACGTGCATTATCATGCAGCAGCATCACTTTTAACCTTCCTTGCCCCGTAAATGGTCTTTTTTCCTCCAGAGCATCACTTACTTTGATCAGCTGGGCCCGGTAACGCTCAGCTGTAATAGTTTGGCCATGTTCGAGAAGCTCGTAGTAAATCATTCCTTTCCAATCCCACCAAACACAGAGTAAAACTTTCTTTGCATGAATATTCAGTCTTCCAAATGATGTAGATGGCTGGCTCGGATCAATCCATGCTTTTCTACGTTTAGGATTGTCGCACAAAATCCATTTTTCATCACTCGTAATGATTTTATGCAGAAAATTCTTCTTCTTGAACCGAGAAAGCAAATTCATGCAAATGGCAACTCTTTGGCTTTTATTTTCTCCCGTCAGTTTATGAGGAACCCATTTTCCTTCTTTCTGTATTCTTTCCAATGCATGCAATCGAAGTGAAATTGCTTGACGAGTAACTCCCAACTGTTCTGCAAGCTCTTCTTGAGTTTGGCATGGATTTTCATTCGGTAAAACTTCAAGTTCTTCATCCTCAAATTTTTCGATTGCACCTGGACGTGGATCGTCCTCGAGACTGAAATTCCCATTACGAAATCCTGTAAACCATTTTTTCACTCTTGAATTGCTCACAGAATGTTGACTCAATGTCGTATTGATCAATTCCATAGCTTGAGCAGCATTTTTATTCATTTGAAAATAGAATAGAATACAATGGCGTAAATGTTGCTTATCGAAATCCATCTCATAAAATTGATACACAGGGAATTACTACTTGAAAATGACTGATATGACAACTGCAATGTCCACGCTACATATATCGAAAATGGTGGACGAATTGGATGCGTTCAAATATTTTATTTCATGCAACCAACTTAAAGCCAAGTTTCAACTTACACACCTAATATTCATCTATTTTCTCCGTCTAATCAGATCTATATCAAAGCACTGATTATTCGATGAATACGTAAATTTAACCGTAGTAACTGTCCATATGAAAATTTATCAGTCGTGCAAAGATGAATCAGCCCTAACGAGCAGTCGCGGAGCCTGAGAAAAAAGTTTAAATAAGGGCTGAAATGATGATATCGTATCTTAACGTTGGCGTGAACTTGATTTTATGATTCTGTCATGGTTGGTCAATACAAAACTGTTCCTGTAAAATTGATGGTGATTCAATTCTGAACCAATGCTGGTATTAACTTGCTCTAGCACTTTTGTAAATCAACGCTGACCTCATATAAATTCCCTACGCTTGGAAGAATTTTCAGTCATTTCAACTGACCATGTTGTCGGATCGATAAATGAGTCCTTTTGTCCCCCTTCAAAAAGAAGATCAGGGAATTCACGCCACTTTGAGGGGCAAAAGAGGAGTATTATCCTTCCGCTCTGTGGCTCAGAGTGGCCGAAATTCCTTGATCTTCTATATGTAGAGAGGAAGAAGGAATCAATCTTCGACTTTGGTGATTGGAAAACACGACAATCGCTTTTTGTAGGTCATTTGACTATTCTCTTCAATTGCGATAACTAATTTTTCTGTCATTCCAATTAAAATGATACGGTTGTTTGGATTTTGTTACGGAGAAAAAAGATGTGTTAAAAAGTACCACAATCTACAAAAATATTATACTTCTTCAGAAAAGTCCAAGCAAGTATGGTACTTTCAAGGGTATTTTCATGTAATTAATTTGATTTGGGCAAAAGTAATGCTCAGACACCATTAAGTATGGTATGTTTCAGTAGATCGTTTTCTCCGTGAAATTCAACTGATGCAGATTTTCCTCAGTTCATCTGTTCCAAGCCAATACCCGCAACAATGATCAACATCGGCAGAATCGCTAAATTTTTAAATGATATTTTTCTTCATGTCACAAACAACAGGGATTGATTTTCCTTACTCATACTTTAAAATGACGATTGCCTTCTCTCAGTATTGAAATAACATGTTTTTTTCTTCCGTCTCCTTCTCTCTTTCAAGATTGGAATGCATTTTAAAAAAATGCAATCTTGTAAATTTGCATTTATGCGAGTTTCAATTTATGCAAATACTTTCATGGAAATATTTTTCCATGTATCTTCAATAGCCGTCCAATGTTTTTCCCCTCTACTTCACAAATCCACATCATATTATTAGATCATACCTCACTCATGTAAGGCTTCGCCATACGAATAATGCGTCCCTATCAAGATTATATTCAAGCCATAAAAGCATGTATAATCCACAATCGAATTCAGTCGTATTCGGTAAATCATTGATAGAACATTTAAAATTTTTGTCGAGCGTTGGTAGCACGAAGGTTCTTGAATTATTCAAAATCGGAAGACAGATGAGATATAAGTAGGCCTCCTGGCATTGTTGGTTTCAGTTCCGGTGTTGTGATAGTGACAAATTCACATCCCGTCCTTAGATCCGAATAGTTCTTCATTTTTGCACACTGAGAAAAAGGTTCATTTACAGTTGACAAATGTATACTTGGTTACAGCGACATAGATGTTCATCCCACGCTAATCTGTTCTAATAAAAATCATCCCTGCATTTCTCTACATTTCTTCGAATCTCTTCATTTCTGTCAGAGTTTAGGGAATGCAGGAATTTTTTTTTTATCAGGGTAATATCGGTTGTTTATTTTGAACAGAATATGATATTTCATTTAAACGAAGATCTATTTCCCTATGAGCAAATATAAGTTTGTTAACGATAAATAAACCTTGTTCTCAATGCAGTGATACAAGTTGAAAGTTTGGATGTAACTTTTGCTAATGAATTAGACTAAAAAATATATATATATATGTTTATATGTATATAAAATTACATCTAAAGCATCAATTCGAGATATCCAAAAAGAATTCAGCAGCATATGAATCACTTCATAATTTATAATACATCAGACAGAGAAGAAAACATTTGCTGACACAGCGAATCGAGATATTGTCCCATACAGCACCGAAGATGTCATGAAGATTGCAGACATCTAACGTTTGAAGTATTGAAATATTCCTGTGATGTTGCTGTATTTCACACTGAGGTTTCAGAGTCCTTTCAGAAACATTGCAATGTCCGCTAATCTTACATTTCAATGCAATATTTCTGAAATATTTCATTGTGATTTCATTCTTCTTTTGTAATATATCTGAGACATTGCAAATAGGTAACATTTCAATTGATGGATCAATCTTGGACATATTCCTGTGGAAGGATATTGAAATGTAATTGAGACATCAATGCAATCTAATTTTGCTGACCTAGTTAAAAATTCGCTGCAACATCTGTAGGAGTCGACACTTTTTTGCCGCCACTGCTAAAAAGTCGCTGTCGTAGCTGACAAGATTGATGTGATAGCGAATAGAGCAACAGGTACTCAGCGAAATTAGGTTTCACTGTCACTGCGAATGTTTTTTTCTCCGTGTATTGTTGTTGCAGCTTCACTGTACCTGTTCGAATAATTGTCCATAGAGATTGTAAATAATTCCCTACGTATTTGATTGAAACTTCCCGTTGAAATGTTTTCTCTCTGTTCCAAAAGTAAGAAAACTAAGGAGAAGAAGCGAATTTTGCAACGACGAGGAAAACTTTTATCATAAGGAATTTGAAATTCAACCACCAAGGTGGAGTCTGAAAGTTTCAATCTCTTCTGAAAAAGAATCCTCGCAACTGAATAAAACTGAGTTTCTTTCTTCGATAATTCTATCAAAAGAATATTATAAAATGGATTTTCTTGCTACTACCCAGTAATTCAATAATCTTCAGAATGTATTATGGAAAGTGAATTGAAAAATGTTCAAGCGCAGTGGTTTTAAATGTTGCTACACGAAACAAGGTATAATTTTCAATTCACACAAATTTAAACTGATTACGTATGTTCTGAAAAATATGTTTTACAAAAATTTGCTTGCGCTAATTCTTACAACAATATAAACAGATGTATCGACTGGTTGGAAGTTTCTTATACATATAAAAAGTAGTTGTCGGTGAAAATTAAATACAACCGAGACGTTTTGTGGAATCCCATAGAAATCTTGAATTTTGTTTGATCCTTGAATAACAATCAATTTTTAATGATTTCCACTATCTCAGGTAACATGTAAGCTCGTCATGAGCTTGTCAAACTTATCATTCGATTGTTTTTGACTTGTTATTGATAACCTTGTCAATGTAAGGTTGTTACAACTCTCCTGCAAGGGTTTATGAAGCTTGTACCCTTGTCTTCTGTCAACTAGGAAGCTTCCCGCATAGCACAAAAGTCTCAGTAATATCTTCATACTCTGCAATTCGTGGAGATATTATTGAGACATGTGTGTTATGTGAGGTTATGTCAACCTTGTCACAAGCTTGCCTGACAACATTTCAGCAAGGTTAACTCTTTCGGTGCGCACATGGGTCATTCATTTCTAGCCATTATTTCAGGCAGTGAAAGTGGTCCAAAAATTCTGCCGAAATTCATGAGTGTGTGGAACAAACTTATGTACTGAGAATTGGGCAAGAATTAGATCTTGTATGGTTGAGAGATGAGAAATCTACTGGCAAGTTGGTCTTGGAAAAGATCACCTGGACAAAAATTACCCATGTACACACTGAAAGGGTTATCGCCATCTGGGATCAGGCTGAAATTGAATACAAAACAATGAATTCAATTCCTCACTGCAAATCAAACATTCGTTATGATTGTTACATAGCTCATGTGATTCTCTAGTACACTAAAATTAGTTGCTATAGCTATTCGGTAGCTCTCGCAGCTACTCCAGTTGAACAATACGAAGAACTCCATCAACGGCGTGAATAGTTATTGTTATAGTTATAGTTACTTGGAATAGTTATTGCAACCACCGTCTTCTTTTCCATATTCATCAAACAAGTATACTCCATGGTTATCCCAGTCCCTGCTTAAAGAATCTCATTGAACCGATTGATTTTCATTGATTCCGATGTACTAAACCGATTAAAACTCATGAAAAATTGATTCTCAATGGGTTTGAATCAGTTTTCTGCATCGGAATCAATCGGTTCAATGAGATTCTTTCGTCTTCACGCACTCATGCTCTTGCTTGAAATTTTAGATACTCCATCCCCTTATCAAGCAGCCTGCTACTTCAATCAATAATATATTCATATTTCTTACAAGATAAAACGAGAATTTTATTTCAATCTAGGATGTTCTGTAATCAGTGAAAACAATCTTATGCGTAACTTTTATTCGAATTAAAAAAAAAAAAAGCACAAAAATATGTTCGATATAATGTCGTGCACATCACGTGATCCACTGGATCGTCTGAAGTCCTCTTCCTCACTCACCATCTCACAAATTCCCCCATCATTCCTCGAAGAAGCGAATGGCGCAACATGACGCAACATAACGCAATGTAACGCAACATGGTGCAATCTGATGCAGTAACGGCACCGCATAGAACGAATAATTCCTCACTCCATAGGTTAATTATAGCATATCTCGTATGTATAATTTATCCAATCGAAATGTGATGAGAATGAATCCCTTGATCCTAGACTCGACAGGCACTAAGAGTTCGGGACAGTCCTCGCGGGAAAATCAATTGGGGTCCGATAACCTTGCCGCTATCGATACCACGGTGAAGCCGAAAAAAGCTAAAAAAAGAAGCAAAGCGCAGGCTTTGGTACGTAAATTAAGCCTGAGTAAATTTCGTTCACAATCAACGGAACAACAAGAGCCGAGGCACACGCCCGAGGGTGGCGACAGTAGTCAGTCGCAGAGCCAATCGTCCCAAGAATCGCCCGGCCACTCTCTGGACAGTCCGTCTAGAATCGTTGGTGGGAAGGGATCGGGACCGGTACAGGAGTTGGAGAAGGAGAAGGAAAAAGGCACTGAGCATAGAGAGAAGGGAGACCTCACGAGGAAATCAGAGAACCTAATCGAGAGACCTGTGAGCACGATCACAGTAGTTCGACGTAAGTCGCCGTCGTTGACTATACGGAGTACTTTTGATCGAAGTCCCACCAACTCGCAAAACGGTGAGCACGAAGATCCTTCCTCCTTTCCTTTCCCACCCCAATAAAATTAGCCTTGCTTTTTTTTTATCATTATCATTCTTATTATTCTTCAGCGTGTGTCGTAAATTTTCATTCATTGCACCACTCGTTTACCTTCGGGATCGTACGTTCTAATGATTAGAATGTTTATTTTTTTTTTATGGGTTTTGAAAAATTACTTGCATAATCAATGATGGATGAGTAAGGGGGTGATTGGTGATATAATGGGTATCGAACCCTACCATCGTTTTTATACACAAATATTGAATTATTCAACACCTTTTGGAATCATTAAATTTTCCAATCTATCGTATTGAGTCGGTATCCCATAAAAATAATGATTATTAGAGCTTTAATGGTCCTGCGATGCCGGACCGATGCGATGGTCTAGGGTGGAGAGCCGTCAGTAGCTCTTTGAAACGCCTGCAATTGTGTTTACTGGGTTAATATTCATTCATTAGATCCATTGATAGAACTGAGAATTTTCAGAGTAGATCATACCTTGGCAGGACAAATTAGCCTTCGCTGGAAGAATGTTTTAAGAATTCTATTTCCCTGCTCTTGAGCTCTACACTGAAAACAATGTTCCGAAAATGTCATAAATCATATGGTTTTGTTACTATTATTTAAATATTTTGTTATGATAACCAAATTTTTGTAGGCTGGACAAAATTTGAGGTGTTTCAAGCGAAACATTATTTCAGTGTATATTTTGAAAGTGTAGATAATCCTTGATGCCAGTGTTTCGTCCTTCTAGTAAGATTAAAATTGAAATGTCAAAAAGCATTGGACAGAAATGCTTTTCTGTTACCATGAACGTGGAGGTTTACGCAGAGTTTTGAGTTTACAAAATTTTTGATTGAAACACATAAACAGTCATCTTATGATTGATCTTTCGATAATTTAGCTCTGAGTGCTGTCTGTTCCATTCCGCAGATCTAATTCGATTGAAATATGCAGTGAGCTCAAGCTCAGTGAGTTCAAGTGACCTGAAAAAAGTGGTGCAACTGATCAAAATTACATTGAGTTTCCTCATTTTTTGGACTGTTTATAATGGAAATAATGTGACCCCAGTTTACGTAAAGAAGGTGACTTGTGAGCATAAGAAAAAATAACAAATATTGTTATAGTAGGGAGCGGAATGATTATAACTAGGTGTGTGCGAGTACTCGAAATTATTCTCGAGTATTTCGTACTACTCGAAATTCTCGAGTTACTCGATAATCTTCGAGTAATTTGTCGATTTTCTTAGAATTATCATGAATCATCATTTGCAAAGGGTAGAATATTCTTAGAGAACATAAGGGATATTTATCCACTATCACATATAGATTATATTCATATTCATATATATACTCGAAAATCTACTAGATACTCGAAAAATTGTCGAGTACTCGGCTCGAAACTTCCCAGCAAACACGAATGCAGGCCATTCAAAAGACCATTGACGGCCCTTTGCTGGCATTGCTGCAGGACCATCAGCGGCCCATTGAAACGCCAATAAACATTGTTTGTAGGGTTCAATTACTCGACTCGAAAAAATCACTACTCGCACACCCCTAATTGTAACACTGATGAGAAAATCAGTATGAATCCTTATAAAATGTTAAAAAAGTTACGGAACTTAGTATTATTTATCAATCACAATTTATGCTCATTTTTAAATGTGGAATTTCATGTTCCAGAAATTGATTAAGATTTTTGATACATGATTTTCTGATATTTAAAAAGTTGAAACCAATTCGTTGATCGTAAAATTTCGATTCATATTTTCTCACATAGTAATTAAAAAATTGGAAAGAATTATGTAATTTGCGTGAAAAGGAATATGTTAATGGGGGATTATTAATGTCTGATGTATGAATTGGGTGTTTCAAGAACATTTCGTTTTGCTTTTTTTTTCATGATTTTTATATAATTTGAGATGAGCATTTGATATAACAATTAAATGTAATTCTGAAAATTTTTCTCTGCGAGGGAACCATCAATACTGTCAAACTTCGCTCATTTCCAATACTCATGAAAAAAATGATCAAGGAATAAAATAATAAGCTCAAGAGCGGATAAAGATCCTGGAATCCTATCGAAATTCTTCAAGTTCGCTCTTGAAAAATCTGCTGTATAGATCCTCCTGAGAATATTTTACAAGATGAAGTATATTGATAAATTATATATTTCGACTCAAGAACACGTTGATACGAGGCCTAAATAAAAACATCAAATTAGCTATAAAATATTCAGTAAGATTTATGGAGTATTCGAAAATATGGTATTATTCAATTCATAATATTCGTTTCATTTTCACCGGAGAGTCCTATTACCGCACGATTAATATACCTGTTTCGAAATGGAATCCCAATAAACACGAAGATTCGAATTCCTGTGATTATTTGATCATTTTTCATTCACGCGATAACGTTACTGAAGAAAGTGGTGGTTGTTACGTCGACATTCTTCTGTGTGTGTGATACATGAAATACGATAGTACAGTTATGTTAGGGAATGATTGAAAGATCTAACAATACAAAGGAACAAATATTTATTTTTTTGTCTGTAAGTGAGAACTGTATTGAATGAAAAATTAAAACACTTCATTGATATTATGTAATATACTTTGTCCACGAGAGAGTGAAACAGAAGTATCATTTAGTTGTAACGAAAGGATTTTTCCAACGTATTGTCACTCAACAGTTTACATTTCATACACATCCAAATCATTTCTTTGAATTTTGTTGATCAACTGTTCATTAGACATTTGAAACATAGTTATGGCTTCGTTTTATCACTGTAGACGAGTACATACATTTTACACTTACGATGGGTTATGAGTTAACAAGTTACATTACCTTCATTTTATTTTGTAAAATTCTATACATTATTCTTTACTTGAAAAACTACACACAGAATTATCTCCTGTAAGTCAAGATTAATAGAATTGAAACAATTTAAAAATCCTTTTACAGATCTTTGAACATTCATCATTCACTATTGCGAAAGAAATTCTTCACGTTGACATATGCGGTTTTCAAAGTAACCTGTATTATTGTGCTGTAAAATGGAAGGAATATAAAGTTACATAAATCTGAAAGATTTTGCTGCACTCCCCATTGAATACAACACAAAATAAGTACTTGTCTTGTTGAATTATATACTTCATTATATATATATATCACTTACTCTCTAAATCCGGAAGAGTGAAAAATCACTCGTTTCATTCCACTAAGTCTCAGAAGTGAGCCAGTCCGCTTTGAGTAGGATTTTCACTCGTTTCAAATGGACTCCCGCTCTTTTAGATTGAAAAGTTCACTGTAGAATTGAAGTGGCTGTGAGTTTATAACCTCAAACCTTAGATTATCACTCTAAAAGAGTGGAAATTCTATTCCAAATTTCGACAGGTTCACTTTTGGCTGGCCGAACAGTGAAATACCACTCTAACAATTTTAGAGAGTTTACAAATATCTCATAGTCATCCAAAATTGATTCTACTGCAAGGTTTTTCAATTCTAATCTAACGCCTTATCGATTTCAAGTATCTATGATGACATTCAATAATCAGAATCGAGTATTTTTTATCTTGAACGTGAAGAAATAGATCATCATGCGTGAAAAAGAATCATCTAGTCATAAACATAACATGGAACAACCGACAAGTTGAAGTATATTACAAAGAATCAACTCTCTTCATCCTTCAAATAATTCACTGATTCAAATTGTTTTCATTGCTTCCTAATGTGTAAATGATCCTCCTCGACCCTTCTTTGATATAATATTATCGTTACAATCGAATTAACGTTCGATATCGTTGAAACCTGATAAGATTTTTCCAATATTTTGCCAATTTGCAAATCACATAGAGTGCGAGCAGCCCGAAAATCAGGATTCGGAAAAATGTGCAAAGGAGATTCAGTGTACATCGACTTTGCCATACGCGATATCCAAATGGCCTGACCCAGAAACGACAGATTCAAATTCTCGAAGAAAGTTGTATGTAAAGTCCGATTCGGAATCAGCCGTTGCTACACCAAAATCTTCTCCGGGGGAATTACGTCGGAAGTTATCCCTTTTGGAAGAAAAACGTGCCATCTTTCAGAGACGACTGTTCGAGACTTCACAGGTATTGAATCAGAAATTTTACATCAAAGATTTAACCCTCACAAAAGTTTTGGTGCCTTTGATATATCTATTCGATTGCCATCTATGTTTAATAAAATTCTTTCAGCATTTCAAAGTTGAAGATGATATAGAATTATGATGAGCTGAGATAATCAAATGTGATTCGATAAGATTGTGATTTGGTATAGACAAATCTTAGTTGATGTCTTAGTGTCGTCTTTGACAGGGACGGATTGGTTTGGGTTTCTTGTATCAAGGTCCCCTCTGGAAATTATGTCGGGCCCCTCAGCAGGGATAGAAAATTTATACAAATTGTATAAAAAATTTCGATATTCTCTAGGGAGATGATACAATGCCTAAAAAGGAAAGTATTTAACAGAACCTCCAGCGATCACCGGGATCCATACCAAACGTACCACACAGGGATCATGTATGGTCTCTTCAGATCATATCGCGGAATCATATTACGAATTACATTTGAATCACACACGAAGTCCCCCTACTTGAAAAATCAGCTTGCAACTTCGTCTCATATAGTCTCCTCAAAAACCGTTTCGAACTAGATTCAAAATCTTGAACAAATTATCAATTTCCGCATAGATTATCATGGAATCGTATTCAGATGCATGAATTTGAAAACGTTGATGGCACTCGAATAACGTGAAAATGTCCCTTAAATAATCCTTAGAGAAAATTCTTGAACAAAAAATATTTTTGTGTCTCCACTCGCATTGAAAGAATCTTCTTGCTTTTCCTGTGCACCTAAATTTCAAATCTAATGATTTCTAAAGCAAGAACCAACCTTGAATCAGAGGTTTTTACGATTTGATTCTATCGTTCGAAAACTAGGATACGGATTCAGGTGAAACGGTTATTGCTCAAGAAGAATCTAAGAAAATTTCCTCGGACTCGTCCGGTAGTGGGACCACTAAGAAAACCGCCAGACACATTAGTGTAAGAAAATTCGATACATTCTCAACGTTTGATGGTACCTTCGACGAAGATACGGGTCTTGGTTATTTAACCGGTATCGAAGAGGATTACTCCGAGAGTTATACGGAACGACAAAACGAAGAGTATCTCGACTTACGAACTGCCGTCATCATGGGGCCCATGACCGGTGCTATCGCTAGTACTTCCAACGGTCCGGATTCCATTGAGAGGACCAAGTCCGCCGTTCAAGACAACTCGGTGAGAATTCATCCATTTGTTTTATCTTGAAATTCAATCGTTTGAAACACAATTCCAATTCCCATTCGAGCTGTGTGAAGGATTTTTTCCCAATATTTGAGTATTTATTCAATGTAAATTATATGAAGTAACGAATGAGTAACGTTGAAATGATAATGTCGATTGTAAATCGAGAGACAGAGTTAATCACACCAAACCAAAATTATTAGCAATGGATTGGTTTTTCGAAGAATATTCAATTTTTGATATGAAATATCACAATTCTAGTAGAAATTAGCATTTTACTAACGTTGTTCCGCGCTCGAATGGCTCCGGTGCACTCACAGAAAGGATTTCTTGAAATGAGAAAATTTCTCTTGTCGTTGGGACAAAATTCATTTTTTTCTCGAGCCTAGAAAATTTTACTTGAATTAGGAAAAATTTATTCTGAAATCAAAACGAAATTCTCTTCATTTAAGTAAAATTTTCTAGGCTCAAGAAAAAAATGAGTTTTGTCCCAGCGACAAGGAAAAATTCTCTCATTTCAAGAAATCCTTTCTGTGAGTGTGTCAATTTCTACTAGGGAGGTTTTCTAGTTATTATAAACATACTTATGTCCTTCACGTTTGAAACAGAATATTTATGTCTCAAAAGAGCCGAGGGTTGAAGTGATGTGCACAAGCAACTTGAAATTGATCAAATTTCCGTTGAATTCGTAAAATTTGTATTATAACTGCATGCAGAGTGTTTTTTTTTTTTAAGAATACAAAATTTTCAGGAATTTGCTTTTTTATAGATTTTTTTAATGAACTAAAATGCATTGACTTGATTGCCACATTCTTTGACTTGTGAGTATCAGAGCATTTTTTTTTAGTCATCGCCCAAGAAAGAAATCTGTAGATTTATCGGGGGTGATTGATGTTTTTTTCGTATCACAACAATTCGAAATAACTTTTACGTTTACTCTAATGCAAAAACCAGAGCAAATGAACAAACATAGATATCGTGATCTGAAGATTTAGAACAACTTATGCTACCTTCAGTAAATGAATTGAATTCTCATTTTGAAATTTTATACCATATTATTTAATTGTTTGATTCCAATTAATCGGTTTTTCAAATAATCGATCAATCGAATAATTCTTTGTTTTAAATTAATTGGCGTCCCGATTAACCCTCCAAGTACATACATCCTTTCACACCTTCGGAGTACACACAGGTGCAAATTCGCGCCACGCAACCTTACCGAATAATGACTCGGTTCCTGTTCGACCAATTTGACCTTACTTTTTTACAATTTGAAGGGAAGACTGTGCAGATTAACGTGGCATGGAAGAAAATTCACAAATATATAATTTGATCAGTGAAAAAAACACGAGAATAAAATCAATTCTTTGACAAAAAACGAAAATTCTTAAAATGGTTGGTGCGAATTTGCACCTGTGTGTACTTGAAGGGTTCATTAATTTACCGACTGATCAACGGTTTCCGATGATTATTCTGTTTTTGATTTTTCCATCAATCAAATAATGAATAATCGGAACCAAACAATCAATCGATTGATTATCCAGAAAGTCGATTAATCGTAAACAATTATTCGTTTTATTCGAATGTAATCGATTAACCGCACAGCTCTACTTGTATCATCATAAAACGGACAAACAGCTTCTGCCGATCGTGAATATTAAATCGGAATTACAGATTGGGTTGAAAAAGACATTGAATTCCATCATACAAAATTTAAAGATAAAGTTTGAATATTATGCTTTTTCGCATAGGAAAAAAATTAATATAATCAATGAAGTAGATGAGAGGGTGCTTTATATATAAATCTATGAGAGGTAATTTGCTTATAGAAAATATGTACTGAGAAAAATTAAGATAAATCGATATTTAAACGACAGTGAAGGCATTCTCGATAGTATATTTGATTTATCCCGAACAGATTGGGTGCAATTATTGAAATATCAATATTATACCTTTAAATGAACATGCAACAAAAATGCACCATAGGCATCGCAATTGCGAACCATGGATTCTAATACAGCCAGCTATAGTATAAATTATTGTCGCTACATTCGAGCTTTTATTGGAAAAAATATATTTTTTCTTCATATCTGGAAAATTTGATTGTATTTTTTGAAAAGATTTGAATTTCATACAGAAAAAAAATTCTGTTAGAAATGTCTTTAAATTTAATATATTTTTCATATACATTCGTAAATGAAATTCCCAATTCTGGTTGATTGAAATGAAAATTCATTTACACGCAAATGAATTTTAAATTCTTGCTATATTATATCACACTGCAATTTCAATAAATTTTTCAGTTACGTGAATAACTTTTGCTTCCATTACATGTAATTCGAAGTTCAAACAGAAATTTCTAATAGTGGAGCTACAGCAGCGAAGTGGCTAGCACGGACACGGGCGGCCATTGAATTAGTTTTGAATATATTCGCAGTAACAGCTGAAATTCAGCTGCAGCAGTTAATTTAATGGCTGTTCATGTCCGTGCTAACCACTCCGATACTGCAAGCAAATCATTTTTTCCATGCACGTAAATTGTTTTCTATTAATATATTATTCTCTATATTTTATCTGACTATAAATCAGTGTATGAATGTATTAATAATTATAAGTGAATTTTATGTACTCGTATATCACCTGTAATGAACGTGTACGTGAAGTTTACTGCATGGATACATTGAATTTTTGATATTTGTGCATGAATTCCACTTCAATTCTGTTGCTTTTGTCCATTCTATCGCTCAAAAATCAGCATCTGAAGATCAATCATCGTAGTACTATAACACCATTAAACCAGATGCACGTAAAATCTATGTACATTTTTCGTGCAAAGCTTCATTATCAACTGGCCGCGGGGAATTAATTTGGAATATTCCAATACTTAGAGCATTTTACAAGATTTTTCAATTAGTTTGTTGTTCAGCAACGAATTTCATCCGCTTCTTTTCTCGAATACCGTTCGGAAATCTTCGGAAGATACTTGAATCTCAGGTAGAGAATATACCCCGAAGACTCGTGCACGGAAAAACAAGATTAGTTGAAACAACTATTTAACTTGTAAGCGCATATGGGCCCACTTTTTTTCGTAAGAATAACAAATCAATCAATTGATTTAACCAACTTAAAATGATTGAGTAAAAATATTAGTTAAATTAACGGAAGAAAGTGAGTGGGTCCATATGCGCTTACAAGTTAAATAGTTATTTCAACTAATCTTTTTTTTCCGTGTGCATATTCGTCACAAGGACACTTTATTTCCGTCATTTTTATGGATGGAATCTCTTACCTTTCAGGAAAAAAAAAATATTTCCACCTAACTTCAATAAAGTTTCAAAGTGTTTCCCAACTGATCGGATCGTAAACTTCCCAAATCGGTCAAAAAGGTTCTTGTGCTCTCCGACAAAGGATCTTTTGTCAGATGAAAGAGAGCAGAAAAATTGTCTTCACCTATCGCACGAACATTCGAAATCGTGTGTGGGTTTTTCTTTGTTTGTGTTTGGAATTGTTATTAAAATGTGGTTAAAGATCTTCTAATTTTTGTATATGAACTTCAAATGTTTCCCTGTGGAAGCGTGACAAATTGTGCTAGAACAAGAGATGTAGTACTCTCGAGATGTCTCGATGCTTCGGATACAAGCTTGCACATAGCGATATAACGAAGATCGTGCTTGGGGCCGATAATGCCACGTCGGAAGAATAAGGGAAAACAAAACATAGAGGGATATGTAATCAACGCAACGTAAGAAATCTGTATGGTATCTCAGGTGTCTCGAGATAAAGATGTTGTTTAAGATAGAAGGAAAAAGATATTTCAAGTTAGTCTGGAAGGTGGTGATAAGTTCACAATTATTGAAGAACCTAATGGATAGCGTGGATAGTAAAAATAAATTGAGATGATTCAATAAAGTGTTTTAAATATCACAATATAAATGAAATTTTTCAAAAATAACAACTTTTGCTATTTTTTAATACACGCAGAGAAAAATTCTTGCTGAAACAGCAAACCTCGAAAATTTGCCTTGCTGATATGGCAAAACTTGTTGCTGAATTAGCAAAAAATTTGCTATTACAGCAAAAATCTTGCTCTTTCAACAAGCGCTTTCCATTCAGCAATCCACAATTGTAGATATACAGATGGCTAGAAAATTTTGCTGAATCAGCAAATATCTTGCTAAAATAGCAATATTTTTGCTGTAACAGCGACTGTTTTGCTAATTCAGCAGAGCAGGTTTTTTGTAATCGCTTTTTCAGCAAGAATTTTTCTCCGCGTACAGCTAGGATTATAGAATTTGGAGATTATTTTAAGGAGTGACTGCGATATCCGCGTGTTTTTTTGGGACCGCGAGTTTCAGGTTGAATTGCATTCTGAAAAACACCTTATGTCGATCATTTGCGAGGGAATATCATTCCCCGGTGAGCATAACATTGATTTTGGAGATGAAAAGATCGACGGAATCGATAGATTCTTGACAAAATGGATCCTTTTCTATAAAACACCTATCTTGATCAGAATTCGATACTACTTCACCTGTTAAACCAGTGTTATGCTCACCCGGAAATTATTTTAATTATTTTAGGCTGCATTCTAACCTGAAACCCGCGGTCCCAGAAAATAGGCGGAAAAATATCCTTTTTTGCGGTCACTCTTTCATTACACGAAGATTAACAATACCCTTTTCCACATAATGAACACATACAAATTGAAAAAAGACAATTGGAAATTTAATCCGTTTCCAGTACATTCACTAAAATTTTACGGATATTGTACAGCAAAATTCTGATTCTTGCACTAAAATTCTAGTGAATGCGCTAAGATATTTCAGCAAATGTACTGAAATCTTCAGTACAATCCACTGTTCAATGATTCCCAGTGGAATACTGGTATTTTCCAGTAAACATTTTTCGCAATGGTGTATATTTTCACAAAAATGGTAGACAAATATAAATAGAAACTAACATCATGAGGTTTGGAGGAGATTTACGTACTCTATGATTGACGACAGTTGGAGGATATCGAGTGCAGGATAAAGTTAAACGAGTTCAAGGAATCGGCAATCCTTGGTTCGATTAGAGAATGGAATGAACGAGTCGTTTGTTAATTCCCATTGAATTCTGAAATGGCCGATTGCGACGTGTCCCCGACTTCACTTTCACTTATGGATCTCTTTGCCAATGTAAATGATATCCTTGATATATCATCTCCTTTTTGAGTAATCAGTAAGATAAGAGCATTCGTATGCGTGCTTTTAATCATTTAACCAGCCATCTGATTAAACCCCTGCAACCAGTCGTTGATTGGGGTTACCTTCAATTTTTAACTGGTTCAAATGAAATCCTTCGAGTTCAAGTACGGTTTGATACGTCGCAAGACACCAAATGACAAGTTCGAATTCATCAATTTTATATTGCAAGTCAAAAATATGAATTGAGAGTTTTTTCCCTTTTCTTCTATTCTCAAGTTCATCTGAAGGATTCAACATAAATTATATATAAATCAGATGAAACCTCCATTATCTTCATATTTTTTGACAGAGTTCCCGCAAGTTTTGGATATCTCGGTGATTTTTCCAAGTTTCTCTTTGACTCTATTGCTGCCTGAATCACCACAGAATTTCTCGGTAAATTCACCGATTGTTTCACGGTGTAGGAATAGCGAATGATTGATGATCAGTTTTAATTTAAAATATCTATATCCTATTGAAATCTATACAAACCGGATAATTTTCGAAGATAAACGAATTGAGTCTAGTCCTGGATAAACATCACTAATTCACGATTATCATCACTCACCCCTGCGTATGAACCTTAATAATGCTGATGAACAAACTCATCATGACTGATTAGACAAATTATTTGGATTAGAAATAACAATACCAATTCTGGAACCAAATTGATTCTCTCTTAACAATAAAAAAAAGTATCTAATTTGTGTAGATTTTGGTGTCATATCGATGGAAGTTCTTCATACTCTCCATAAACAATTAACAATTCCAAAATAAATACGATATCCTGATTCTTTATCAAATGACATGTCAGTAACATTTGGAGTTCACGTTAGTAATCTTTTCCAATCGAAGGAAATATCATACTTTCGATAGTTCAGAAATCAGAACAAGTATGCCAGAGATAATAATGCACGTTAGTTCCAAAAATCGATCTTTTGAAGTCAAGTTTTATACGCAAACACTGATCATCAGTGAAACGAATCAACTATTCACGGGCCATTCTCAGAATATGTGATTAAAACATGGCTATAAATTGGGAAACAAACTCCGATAATTAAAGAATCAAGTGACTAAAGATTATGTCACTGTCCCTAGAATAGCTTCAGCTCTTGATAAGGCTTTTTGTTTTCCAAAAGTCAAATTAACCATGAACCTAACGTTTATTCATCTATAATCATGGTTCTCATTTCCTTCATAACTCGATGTATCTGGCGAAAGCTCTGGTGGAAAATTGAGGAAAACTGGAGGGACTATTCACTCGTGAGTCAATGAATTTCAACCCGGGCAGTTATTTTCGAATAAAGAACTGAATCAAAGAGAGTGATCATTGGACGGTGGGAGTGGCATAGAAATCATTAGCGAGTCAGTGCGAGTCGTTTGAGAGTCAGTGGGAGTCACTTAACTCCTAAGTGACTCGCACTGACTCGCATTGACTCGCAACCCAGATAGCACAACGTGCCACTGGAAGGTTTATGGAAGGCTTATAGAACGTAGGGGAGGTTTTCTGAAGATTCAGAAAATGTCCCAGAGGCACATTTTGCTTGTTCCCGCAGAGAATCATCGAATGAAATGACATGACTTCAATGCATTAGTTTTATGAATCGCAGTGAATAGCTCCTTGGGAAAAACGCGAATTGTTTCTATGATTTGATGAATGAATCAATGAATTTGAGTAACAGTTCTCGATAACAGTCACCGTGATAGAAATCTACGTACAGACGATTATCTCAATGGAATTGTTTTGATCATGATGAATTTATGGTTAGAAACAACAATCCCTAACGATTATAAACTGCATGAGTGTATAATGTCATGATTCATTAATGAAGGTGAATCAGGATTTTAATTTAGGTATATATCATTCATTTCGCATATTTCTTATCCGGTAAACAGTAATTATCGCAGCATCCGACAGGTTGAAGAGGTGTTGCATAACCACTTGTTCGCCTTTCTCTCTGTAATTACTCGCAGAAATTAGTTTGACAGCTGAATACATTGCCCTTGTGTTCATTCATTGAAAATACAGATATTTATCAGTCATAATGCCGCGTTGCTTGAGAAAAACTACCATGCTATGGAAATAATTGCTATGCATGAACTGAGAGAAAATACCGATGGACAACAAAAAAATGAGTATTGGATCAGTCGTTCGCAGGTTTAAATACGCGAAGGGATCTATTCTCGTATGATTTTTTTCTCTTACATTCAAACACGAAGACGAAAGACATCTGCTATGACATAATTTTGTGTATAATTTTTATGGGTCCCTTTTGCTGGAACAGCAAATTTTTTTCCTATGACTATATACAAACTATTCGCTTTCACAGCAATCTTGTCAACTACCATCGCGATTTTTTTGCTTCTCCAGCAACTTTTCAGTATTACATATAGAATAGTAGACAAATTTTGCTGAAAGAGTTGACATTTTTGGCTGCCACAGCTGAATAGCTAATAAGATTGCTGTGATAGCGAATAGCCTCTTGTCATAGTAAAAAATTTGTTACTCCAGCAACATCAGATTTCGCTGTCACAGTGAATTCACACTTCTTTCTCCGTGAAGAATACAAAATCTCTTTCGCGATTAGATTACGGTATACTGAAATCTCCCAAGCGTGTATTGCCTTTAATGACAATGGGCCCCAGGCTGAGTCCATCCTCTGTAACCCAGTCTTGGGGAATGACGATGGGGCCCACGTTGGCTCAATCTTGGCCCTGTTGTGTTCTCCCATACAATTATGGTTGGTAGAAAATGGAAATAATGAATCTCAGTGCGGGCACATTTGAACAGGGCCCCAATTTGGACCAGCGTTAGGCCAAGATTGGGGTGAATTGATATCCCGAGCATGTGTGTACAATCCTCAGCGTGTATGGATTTTGGTCCCACTTTGGTCCAGTCTTGGGCCCATATAGACAGGATGGGGCTTCACACTAGGCCCAAGATCGGGCCAAAGTGGGCTTAAATTCATTCCCGCTGGGGTAGAATTCAAAGCAATTTTCCAATTAAAAAAAAAGGAAGGGGCAGTATTAATTGCCTAGTCTGGGTTCATGCTGGGCCCGTGGTGTTACCAATTCTCGGGCAAACCAATACGGCCAAGCTGGGAACGATGTTATCATCCCAGGGTTGGCCCCACGTTGGGTAGCATGGGCACCCACCCTGGGCCTAGATGGGACCGGCCGTTGATACACACTTGGGCTATAATTCATCGAATCGAATAGGGAAAGAATCAATCATTCCACTCTTTATTGAAGATACGACGCTATATCTGTACCTTTGAAGCGGATTTGCCGAGACATTTCCTCACAAACAATGATTACTGGTGTTTCACTAGGGCGTTGATGGCCCTGCAATGGCAATGAACAACCATTACTGGCCCTTTGAAAAGCCTGCAGTCGTCTTTTGTGGGTCTGTTGTAAATAAATTTTCATTAATATAAATCACACGGATGTGAAAACATAATTCATAATTCCAAGCGCTATTGCAATATTTCAATTAGATATATAATTTTAGGCACAATTTTTCTAACAAAAAATTCATCAATTCACTTTGAATTTGTGGAGTCATTTGATTAATCAGCTTAACCAAAAGGTTTTCCTCTGCTAGAAAAATATATGAAATTCATTAATTCAGATTGTTTCTGCATTGATTTGAGGAAAATGTCACTCAATCACTGATCAGATCAACCAAACTGAATTTAATACATTCACTTGTTCAAAATCGCCATATAGATTGCTTAAATTAAGACACATTTATCTGAATTTGATTCCATATGCTAGTGACTGATTTTCATTTTGTATTTTCACTTAAACCCTATCTATCACTGAATCTAAGCCCTCTCTAAAGATCAGTACATCATAAAATTAAGTTTTACTTTTTACTGTGTGTAACTCGAAGATTATATCGAGTTTCCAGATCAGTAGCAAGGATAAGCGATACTCCCTATACAGGACCACAATTCATAACGCGTTGAGAATCCTTTATGAACTGTGGTGCTGTCCTATGTAACAGTTTAGCGATTCCGCCAATGTTGACCACGAGCAATGGCTTGGGCCAGGCGTTAAAGCCAAGCGTAATGGATTTATATTGGGCCAACCTTGATTGACGATAGAGGTAATTAATATCGTGCCTGCGTTGGCAATACAAAGATGAAAAGTGAGCAAACAGTGCTGGCGCAAGTTTGTACAACCGTTCACCACCGTTGCCCCAGGCGTCAAAATTGAGGCTCGTTAATTGCCGTAACGATGTTATCATTTCATTCCCCAGTCAGGCTTTCTTTCAAGGCTTCGCCAATGCTCGTCAGGGCTGGATCAGCCTTGCGCCATTGGTAAATTTTTACATTAATGTGTGGGTTTACTCGATCTGTACTTTTTTATAGTGAAAATTTTATTAATTTTATCAAAAGATATTGATACTGCGAATATCATTTTTTTCTGGGAAGAAATTATGCGTTGCCTACAATTTTCTAAAATACATCTTGAAGGTATCTCGTGCAGTATTGGAATAACGATTTAGAAAGATCCTTCCTGAAGAAATGAATCATTCCTGAATTGTTATCTCAATATCACATAAGACATCCTTGAGATATCCTTTAGGAAACTTTTGGAACATTATAACCAGGAATTTCGTGAATTTTCATCACTGTATATGAATACGTTATTTCAAAACTGATGTTTGCATTCTTTGTGATAAATCTTAGAAATCAATGAAGAACAGTTTGCGTAAACACGTTTCGTCATGGAAATATCGTCTTTTTTATATTATAATATTCAATTACACAATAAAAACTTTCGTGTTAGAAACAGTACACTCAAAATTCGTGTTGAAAATGAATACAAATGGGTGTCAAATTGACAGATTTTCAATGTAAACTTAACATTTTTGTATCAATTTCTCACATGCTTTGTGTCATTATTTAACCGGAATTTTGAGTGGATCGTTTGGAACATGCGTGTTAAAAATACACAAAATTTCCCTACAGTGTAGTTTATCCGGTTTTATAATTCGTATTGATTTTATTATATTGTCGATCCAGTTATGTCTCTTCTCGAATAAAATATTTCATCCCTGGAGTGAATTGGTTTCATTGCTCATTTCATACTTTCCGTGCACTCGAATTACCAAATTAGTGGCTTTCGAAGTGTATTCGTGTTCAATCTCATTAACTGAAAAGAAGATATCTCGAACCTACCAATTACTTCGCATTACTTCTAATTTGTTCTCGTGGTACTCGAATCCTGATTGAGTTGCCTTATGACGGGTGTGATTCGTTTTTTTCCAGCCCGATGGTGATTTTTCTGACAAGTGTAAAAAATTCTTCACTTTTAATACTTTTCTCCCTCATTCAGAGTCCATGTAAATAAGATTCGTACAGTGGTCTGAGAATGATTTTGCGTCAATGATTTGTTTGAGAAGTCTTCTCTTTTCAAATATGGGTCTAAAAATTTACAAATTCGTAGAAGATTCATAGGATATTCGACATGCTATGAAAGCACACCGTTGGAAAAATTCTTGAATTTAATAACAATTCTTGAATATGTTCTTGAAATTTGAATTGTTTATGGAAACGAAATGAAAATTCAAACTCTCAAAATCTGACGGATCATTGATTTCTGTCCTTTCGAATTAACCCCTTGGCACTGAAAACGTCAGCTCAAAAGATGTACCGCCAAATTTTTGATTTTCAAAAGCTGAGCATTTCTCTATTCGATGATTAATTCGTTTCGATAAACGATTCACATTTCGGTAACTTTCTTAAATTGAATATTTATGATGAAATTTCAAAATTTCTGTCTGAAGTGTAACCATTGTTTATTAGATTTCACAAATATGTTATTAAGATTACGAAAAAAATTTTGAAATGATGTTATTGAATTCAATATTTAATTATGAAATTCAATGAACTGTTGATGTAAAAAAACTTTATAATATTTTTATGAAGTTTCAGATTTTTCTAACAGTGCAGGCTCATAGAATTAATATGATTTTGTGTGTTACTTAGAATACTCTTGTTGGAGACTCCAATATTTTTTATGGGATGAAAGAAGATATTCAACAATTCCACTCTCTAAATCCAAATCAGTGAAAATTTACTGAGAATGGATGAAATTTGCTGATTCTCAGTATTTTTTACAGATTCCGATTCACAGAGTGGATTATTTATTTTTCATTTACAGATATATGTATACTCAAAGTTTTCCATAACACGAAAAAATATGTCCAAGGATTTTCCGTATAATGCACGAATAGTCGAAATGAAAAACAGAGCTCATTTTTTGATGGGTTTGAATCAGTTTTCTGCATCGGAATCAATAGGAATCAATCAGTTCAATGAGATTTTTTAAGCAGAGACGCGTGCGTAGTGTGTCTCATACAACGGAATACGTAATTGTAGTGATTTACTAATGAAAAAATAGATTCACTTTTATTATTAAACATGTTGGATTTGTTCAACGGAGTTTAGTGAATTTTGTAGAAGTTTCCTTGAAAATTGCTTAATTGGAAAAAATGGTTATCAGTCATAAAGTCATTCACTAATATCGATACGTTAAACTGCATTCATTGATCACAAGTTACAGGTACCTTCTTTAAAGCGAAAGATTGATTTCATTCTAACATATAAGTATCTGTCTAACGATCTGCGGTACAATAGAGAATCTATTGAATCGCAAACTACTTTGTTTTCAAGAGTATATTGTTATCTTTTTGTACAAAAACTAGAACGATGCATCCGCGAACTAGTTGGTTGCGACTTACGGTGAACTTCGAAAGCCGGTTTTCGTCTACCTGCGTATCAAAAGCCGGTTTTTGACTACCTGTCGTAGGATGCATTGAACAGCATAATTATGTCTAACTTCACAATTTGGATGAAAAATAGGATTATTTGTAGAAATAAATGAACGTTTGATATCTCCCGGCGAACTGTGTTTGTTCAAACCGATCCTCGCTTTGAAAAACGTTTGATGGTTGACTTTTATCAACATTTTGTTAATCACCTGTATCTCTCGGACACAAAAACTCTCATTTATGTTTTATGATTGCTAAAAAGTAAATTCATTCGAGAATACGATCTGGAATTTTGAACAGTTATTCAAAAAAATCATATGAAATTTAGGATGAATTAAGACCATCAATCTAGGAGATTATCGGATATCAGGTTTTATGAGATTTTAAAGCAGGGAAGGAGTATTATAACATATTACGCAACTATTCATATCGAGAGAAAAAAGTCTCGACCCGAGAAAATGTTGAAATAATCGAGTCCAATCTGATATTATTGTGATTCGACAAAATTTTATCCAAAGAGACAGGACATTTTTTCCTCACAGTTGCCCTATGTTTGAAGGAGAAAGTGTTAACTTTCAAACAAACGTACCAGGACGGGATGAACATACTGACTTTCCGCCCACTCTGAATGATACATAAACTCAAAAAAATACCGTCTAATGACGAAACGAGGCTGAATAATTATAAGACGATCCCGTTTCCAAATACTTTCAGATGGGGATTCGTTTTATAACAAGACGAGAACCGTTTTGAACGATTCCATTTCACCAACAGACGACTTCTTCTGTTAGCAAAACGAAACTCGTCTAATGACAAGACGAGGGAAAAATACTCAAACTCACTTACTTGGGAGCAGATTAGAAACATTTTTTGTTGTCGTGAGATGAATACCGTCTTGTGAGGAGACGGGAGTCGTTTCAAGGTTAGCCGATTTTCGTCTGCTTATAAAACTGCACGGTTGTTGTATCAAGACAGAGTCGATTCTAATGGTGAAACGGAATATGTTTCAGACAGCTGCCGTCTTATGATAAGAAAATCATTTTTATGAGTATATGGAATTTTGACCATTTGCTGCTAATTACATATGGAAGTATACACATCATTCATTCTTTTTTTGCTGATATTATGTTCGAGGGGGAATGAAAAATTCCCGAGGCTGAATAATAATGATTTCGGTTTCTCCTCGTAGGTATTTAAAGTTTATAACAAATACAATAGTTGATATTTCAATCAATATCATCAACGTTTATAAAATTCCAACTGTATCCCTGGTTAAAGAATCTCATTGAACTGATTGATTCTCATTGATTTCGATGTAGGAAACTAATTCAAACCCATTGAAAATTGATATTTGGAAGTAAGAATCACTACTTCTCTTTGTGTAAAATGGAATATGCTGCATAAGACGGATTGTTGAGAACCTTGTGTTATCAATTACAGTCAGAAGTCATTGAGACGTACAGCTGGTTGTCGAATTCATACGTTTTTGTGTGAACTTTCTTTTCAACCTCTCTCTTAGAACTGACAGATGTAATACGAAATTTAGGCCCATAGTATCCTGCAGACAAAAATCCTCACACTTTATATCCAAATCCAACAATTTCAATTGCAATTCTCAATTTTTTCTACATGATACATGTACGCGCAATTGAAATTTTTTAAAAATACGAAACTGTTGTTCAAGGTATAGCGTAAATAAATGTAATTAAACATAAATGGGGATATATTGAGTGCAATGCTCTGGTGAAAATGGAAGCGGTAAGGAAGAGTAAACGAAGCGTATACTGGAGGGTAACAGAAACGTTGATGCAAAGTATACGAAGCTTGAATGGAAACGATACAAAGAGTATGTGGAACGGGAATTGAACAAAGGAAGCGTATAAAATTCAAGAAAATAAAATGAAAAAATTGAATCTCATAGTGAGAATCGAACCAGTGATCTTCACCGTGGAAGACGAGGGGCTGATCCATTCAGCCATTGGTATCGAACGCTTAAAAATATTATTTGAAGTCAGAATAAGTAGGTTTCGCATACGCTTGATGTAACCCACTATTACGTTACATGGAGCGTGTGTGAAACGAGATCGAGAGCTTATGAAGCGTATACGGAACGTATGATATCACCACTCCACAGCAAGCAGGCCTCACACGTTTGAGGAAGAGGGAATTGAAACGTATAAATTTCGCTTCGTATACGCTTCCTTCGCGCTTTGTATATACGCTTCATTTTCACTAGGGTGTCATGATTCATTAGAATAGATCATTCCCACTTGAATTGTAAATAAATTGTAGAATTACTTGGAAACAAGTGTCGATCTGTGTCTTAGAATATAAAATAGGATAGAGTACCCTATGAATATACTACACGGAGAGAAGAGATCTTTAAAAATTAGTGAAGTTCGCAGTTATACGTAGCACAGCGGTCCCCGATATGTGAAATAGTAAATTATATCACGTCGCCTTTTGATTTATAGCAGAGATGGGCAGTTTCAACTACGTTTTGTATTTGAAGTACTTTTTTATTTTCATAAGATAGAGATTTTGAACGTCAAATTAGAAAGTACTTGGCAAGAAAAAGTACTTTGGGTACAGAGAAGTAATTGGGGCTACCCATCACTGATTTATAGGCGTTTAAAAATTCAAATTCAGTTATGGAATTTACAAAAATTGCTAATCCTCATAGTGATTCACAAAGATACCACGAGGGAATTACACTTTGTAATACTTTAAATATAGCTTAATCTATTGGAAACATATTAGAAACATGTATTGCTATATCAAATACTGAACTCTGCTATTTTCCATAAAAAGCCACTTTTCTGCGTGCAATGAAAAAAGTTATCGTATTTTTCCGCATCATCCATCTGAATTTATGATAACAAATTTTCAAGAAAATAAAATTACCACTCGATATGTCACTTATGGAATATGATTCATCTTCAAGGATTCTATCAATCGTATGTAAAACACATGCAACCGCTTCATTGAAAATTCAAATTTATTCTTCATCTCATTATTCACTTTCAAGAATTTCACTCTTAGAACCATGTATACGCCAGTTTGTTTTTCACTTAAATGCGCGATCATATTAATAACGTGCGAGAATCTTGTGTGCTTAAAAAATTCTCAAGGACGAGAGAACCAGCTACATTATGCTCGTCCTACACACTTTCGTACGTTCCCATGGTCATGTAGGAAGACAATTTTCCACCCTTCATTGAAAGATATCTATCTCGATAAACGAGAACGAACTTGAATGTGAAATCGATCCAGAAGAATTGGATAGACTAAAAAAGGATTATCATCTTTTTTCTATCAGCATCTCTGCTGTGTTGTGCTTTACTCACTGCGCCCAAAAGAATAAGTTCGCTGCAGCAGTTATTCACACCTTCTCTAAGGGTGTGAGAGTTCTCAGCCAAGTCAGGTCGAGTACACGGAAAAAAATATGGTAGCTAGGAATTAGCTGTGGTAGCTATTTCGTGTACTCGATATTTGGATAGCGGAAAAAATTGCTGCAAAAGCTAGCTACTTCAAGTCTCGAGTCAACTCGAATATTCAATAACTCCCGAGTACTCCATGAGTTTCCTAAAATTTGATGTCTTAACACTCAGATTTGTAGAGATTCTAAAAAAATCGACGAAATACTCAAAAAATGTCGAGGACTCGCATACACTTACATTCTTTGGTGCTGTAGCTAACATAATTACAGCCATTCATTAGCTACCACAGCAATAACTCGTAACTATGATAGCACAGATTCTGTGGTTGATATTTGGATGGCGAAACAATCAAATTCAGCTTCGATATTCTTGCTGTGGCAACTACATTTCTCGCGCTTGTAGCTAAATGAGTAGCTATGACAGTTAGAAAATACCTTCCGTAACTAATTTTTAACTATCCGTGTGTTAACGAATCATTTCTGCCCTTCTGTGACAGTCTCACTTTTGTTTGTTAACGTAGAAAATAACTCCTTATTTCAGCTGAATATTCAGCCGTCAAAATAGCTACGAATCCTTTGTTCAGTTAGCTGAACTTTCAATATTACATATAGAATAACAAACAAATTGTGCTGGAGGAGTCAATATTTTTTGCTGTAACAGCTAAAAAATCACTGTCATAGTTCAAAGGTTTGTTGTAATTGGGAAAAATTTGAAGTTCCAGCCAAAAGCACGTAATCAATTGACACTTTAAAAAGTTTGACCGTGTGGCTGCATCTTATCCATATAGGAAGCCCAGTCAAGAAACACAGCCGATGAACATCACAATCTGCTGTGAAAGTACTGTGTTCACTTTTGAGACACTTTGAAATTTTACCAAGTCCTGGAGCAGAATGAGTGAAAAAATTTCAAAAATTTGTCTCTGGGAGGTATAGACCAAACTCTTAGTATTAGTTCGAACTCTTTTCGAACTAATGAATTCGCGAAGAGCTCTGGAGGAGTTCAATATTTGAGACAATCATGGGTTCTTTGAGAGTACTGGAACGATACTTCCGGCATCCTCAAAGAACTCGTTAATGTCCCAAACATATATCTATCTCAGGGTGTGAAACTGGAGGTTGGGGCCAATCATAGGAAGGAGATTGGACTGGTCTTGGCCCGATGGTTATGCATAAGTCTTTATCCATTGTGAACTCGGAATTCGGTCACTAATTGAAAATACTGTGCCACTTATGTGGACAACATCGGCTTAAATAATCATCTCAACGAAAGCTTGATTTCTACGCTTGTGCCAAGCTTGTACCAAGTGCAATGGCCATTCCAGAGATACGAACAAATATCCCATGACTAACTATCCATTGGAAGCAGCGGGACAATCATGGAATCAATCATCATGGGGCGAATTATTTTTAACGGAGGTTTGTTCCTGATACACGTGCCAATCTTGGGACAAGCTTGGGTTTTTTTCCAGTCCTGTCAATACCTGCATGGGCAAGTTAATGGAATTGCAATTATTGAGTTAAAGTGAAAATTATTCTCAATATTTTCTTGGCGCTTGAATACACCTTCAGATTGTTTAAATTTTTGTAGAAATGTTGACGTTATTTGGAATAATATTCTCATTGAGTCTGAATGTTCGTTTTGAATAACAGTTAAATATCATTGGCAAATACTTTTCTCCCGGTAAAAATAACAACATATTATGATTGTTATACACAGAAAAAATGCAAATGAGTACGACACGTCATCCATCGATTCTTTAAAGAGTTTGATTGAAAACAAAGATCCAACATATGTGGATGAACCAGTTTATTTAATGATGTCATTAAATCAAACTCCTGCAACAAAAATTTTTTCTGCAACAACATTGGAACAGGTTTGTTCGAATATCCTACTTGTTGAGAATATGATGAGGTCGATCTGTTCTTTACTTTAGAACATTTCAGAAGTTCTACCCCAGAACAGATCGATGTGGAATTTATTACAAATTTTCGTAAACGGATCTCCTTTGGAATTACCTTAGCATAAGATTTGTTTTGTCTCCGAAGGACATTCTTCAGAGAGTATATTATTTTGATACCCTTCCTCAGTAAGAATTTCTGAAATTCAATCGAAAATATGATGAGCTTGATCTGTTCTACACTTCAAAATGTCTCATAAGTATCATCCCTATGACAGATTGTTGTGAGTATATTATTACAGTGTCCCCTTACACACTCACAGGAGCCCCTTAGGAATAATCATGACATCAGAACAAGGTTGTCTGCCACAGGCATGTCAAAAAAAGTATAATATCAGATTTGAGATATCATGGCGTGGTTTCCGTGCTTTTGCGCAACGAATTTTTTCTAGAATAAAATAGAAATATAATGAGCTCGATCTGTTTTACATTTTGGAAGATCCAAGGAGTTTCACCTGAATAAAACTCAACTCAATGGTAATAGGCTATTTTTAAATGCGATCATATACGGAAATCAACTGATCTTGAAGAACTCCCTACATGATTTCAAGAAGTCTTTCTCATGCAGGGATTAACCCAAGGCTGGGAAAAACCCAAGCTCGTCCCAGTCTTGGCACATTCAATCTATCTCTCCAAGATGATTCATGTACGGTGTCCTGAGGGAGAACTTTGAGCTGAAATATGGATCAAATTACTCTTTTCATCAATATCTGTGATGGAAGAAGCATTGATTGATGCTTGGCGAATCATTTGAACTAGGCTCGAACGAACCATTGGCCCAAGCTTGTGCTGATCTTATCATTCCCAAGCCTGGGCCAAGTTTATTGAATTGTTCAAGACAAGTCTTGGCAGGTTTTGTGCCAGGCTTGGTCCATGATTGGACCATTGTTCCATACACACATGGATGAAAATAACATGAAATTCTACAAGAAGTTCCTTTTGGAATGAAGAAAGGATCTTCCAACAATATCTTGAATTCGATTTTGTAATAGAGGAAATATTTCCATACTTCAGAAATGGATTTCTCAATTATTTTTTGAAATTCAATTGTTTGTCATTTGTTTTTCTCTAGCACAAGGACAACATTTAAAATAATTTCTCAATGATTATTATCAAAATAAAATGTCAGACGTGAATTTTGTTGAACCTACCAGGATTGTGTGAAGGGTGTTTTAGAGAGCATTCCATCTCCTTCAAAAGGGTTGATACCTGAGGCAGGAACACAACACTTTCCACTGCCACTGTAAAAAATCTGCAGAGTTTTTCTTTACACTGTTGGTGGATTGCTTTTCCATTAAAAATGAGGGATTTTTCCACCACTTCAAGGAATTATTTTGTTCTTTGAGTGTTGAATCCTCTACAAATTATGGTGAAAAATTCCTCATCTATGCAGGAACTTTGCTGCCACCATTTTTTGGGGGAAAATTCCACAATCATTTTTTACAGCGTGCCACCAAACATTTGGAAATCTTTTTTAAATCGTAAACAGAATAAATCGAGCAAGTATTTCAATATCGTAATTATAAATTGAGCATTTTACAGCTTTTTTCCAAAGTCTCTTGAACCAATCCTTCCAAAAGAGACAGATTGTTTATATATCAATATACTTGATATATTAGGTGTACAAATAAGTTTCCGCGGTTTTTTATAAAAAATTAGGAATTTATTGTAAAGGAAAAGTACATTACGTTTTATTCAAAGTATTTTCCATCATTTGCCATTACTTTTCCCCATCTTTCTGGCAACATTCGGATACCCCGTCGAAAAAACTCTTCATCTTTTGACGCTATCCACAAATCTACCCAATTTTTGGTGTCTTCATATGATGTGAAGCGCTGCTCAGACAGACCATGTGCCATCGACCGGAACAGGTGATAATCAGAAGGGGCTAAGTCTGGTGAATACGGCGGGTGGGGTAAAACTTCCCAGTTGGGTGTTTCCAAGTATGTTTTTACCGGCGCCGGAACATGTGGACGAGCATTATCCTGTAAAAGAATGATTTTGTCGTGTCTGGAGTAGTACTGGGCGCGTTTTTCCTCAAGTGCCCGACTCAATCTCATCAATTGTGTTCGGTAGAGAGCTCCAGTAATGGTTTCGCTTGGTTTCAGCAATTCATAATACACGACACCAAGCTGATCCCACCAAATACACAGCATGAGTTTTTTTCCATGAATATTCGGCTTAGCTGTCGATGTTGATAGTTCGCCGGGCTTAACCCATGACTTTCTCTTCTTTGGATTATCGTAGTGAATCCATTTTTCGTCACCAGTGACTATACGATGCAAAAAACTCTTTTTTTTATTCCTGGCAAGCAGCATTTCACTCATGCATAATCGGCGTTCAACGTCTCTCGGCTTTAGTTCATATGGAACCCAATTTCCTTGTTTTTCAATCATTCCTAACGATTTTAAACGATGTGAAATTGCTTGTTGAGTCACTTGTAGAGTAAGTGCAAGTTCTTTTTGCGTTTGGGACGAATCTTCCTCCAATAGTACTTCTAATTCCATGTCTTCGTACACTTTCGGCCTTCTACTGCGTTCTTTGTCTTTAACGTCAAACTCACCGTTCTTAAACTTTTGAAACCATTCCTGACAACTTCTCTCACTTAAAGCAGCTTCACCATATGCTTCTAGAAGCAATCGATGCGCCTCAGCTGCAGATTTTTTCACATTAAAGAAGTAAATCAAAAGTTCCCGCAAATGATGCTTATTCGGAATAAAACTTGACATTTTTGCACGAAAAAAATTACGTGATGCTGATACGGAATCACTAGTACTTTAAGGTTATGGTGTTGCCAGATGACTAAACTTGGGATATTACGTTTTACATCTGACAATTTCTCCATAACCTTCTGGTGGGGCCATCTTTTGACAAACCGCGGAAACTTATTTGTACACCTAATAATTCATAGATCGTCTTGAAATAATGCAACATTAATTTTCAAAACAGAATTACATATAATTTTTATACAGTTCATGCATGAATTTTTTAAATCAAATCTCACGTTGGTAGATACATTTTTGACCTACTGTACTAAATTTTGATCAGTTTTTACTGAATTTTTATCTCAAGGGGAAGAGTGAATTATGTCATAATTTATACTATGATAGAATAAATACATATATCATATGTGCACATGTATGTGAGATTTGTGACGCATTGTTTCAAGGTGATGAATGGAAAGGCTCAGCGATTCATACAGGGTGTCTGTGAAGTTGGCATATCAAATGTCAGCATCGCACAAAAAAGCACCAGTTCTAGTCGCATCCACTATAGTTCTACAGTTCTTGATAAGTTACAACAATAGTTCCGGGTAAATTTGTGAAAAAAATCGATTTTGAAAAAATGATATGCTAAGTTCTTCTACAATATGACAGCATCGCAGGGAAAATGGATGGAAATGGACTGTATCTCGGAGTTCTAGGGATGATTGGGATGCGAGGATGTCAAAACAAGGGAGTTCTAATGCTAGAAGTGCTTGGGAAATTTTGTTCAGGAATTAAATGCAATGATATGCTGAGTTCTTCTACAATATGACAGCATCACAGGGGTAGTGGAAGGAAATTGACTATATCTAGGAGTTCTAAGGATGATTGGGATGCGAGGATGTCAAAACAAGGGAGTTCTGATGCTAGGAGTGCTTAAGGAATTTTTTTCGGGAATTAAATGAAAAGACATGAGGAGTTCTTCTACGATGTAGTAGCAGCGCAGGTGGAACCGCTGGAAGTGGACTATATCTCGGAGTTCTACGGCTGATTGGCATGTGAGGATGTCAAGGAACAAGAGTTCTGATGTTGGGAGTAATCAGGGAGTCAATTGGGAGTCTCAGAGAATCAGGAGTTCCGACCAGCATATCATGGAAAATGGAGAGTTCTGACCAGCATATCATGGAAAATCGATAGTTCTGACCAGCATATCATGGAAAATGGATAGTTCTGATCGGCATATCATAGAAAATCGATAGTTCTGACCAGCATATCATAGAAAATCGACAGTTCTGACCAGCATATCATAGAAAATCGATGGTTCTGACCAGCATATCATGGAAAATGGGGAGTTCTGATGAGCATATCATAGGAAATCGATAGTTCTGACCAGCATATCATGGAAAATGGGGAGTTCTGATGAGCATATCATAGAAAATCGATAGTTCTGAGCAGCATATCATAGAAAATCGATAGTTCTGACCAGCATATCATAGTGAATCGATAGTTCTGACCAGCATATAATGGAAAATGGAGAGTTCTGACCAGCATATCATAGAAAATCGACAGTTCTGACCAGCATATCATAGAGAATCGATAGTTCTGACCGGCATATCATGGAAAATGGAGAGTTCTGACCAGCATATCATGGAAAATGGGGAGTTCTGATGAGCATATCAAAGAAAATCGATAGTTCTGACCAGCATCTCATGGAAAATCGATAGTTCTGACCAGCATATCATGGAGAATGGAGAGTTCTGAAGAGCATATCATAGAGAATCGATAGTTCTGACCAGCATATCATGGGAAATCAATAGTTCTGACCAGCATATCATAGAAAATCGATAGTTCTGACCAGCATATCATAGAGAATCGATAGTTCTGATCGGCATATCATAGAAAATCGATAGTTCTGACCAGCATATCATAGAAAATCGACAGTTCTGACCAGCATATCAATGAACATCGATAGTTCTGACCAGCATATCATGGAAAATGGAGAGTTCTGACCAGCATATCATGTAGAATGGGGAGTTCTGATGAGCATATCATAGAAAATCGATAGTTCTGACCAGCATATCATGGAGAATCGATAGTTCTGACCAGCATATCATAGAAAATCGATAGTTCTGACCAGCATATCATAGAAAATCGATAGTTCTGACCAGCATATCATAGAAAATCGACAGTTCTGACCAGCATATCATAGAAAATCGATAGTTCTGACCAGCATATCATAGAAAATCGATAGTTCTGACCAGCATATCATGGAAAATGGAGAGTTCTGGCCAGCATATCATGGAAAATCGGAAGTTCTGACCAGCATATCATGGAAAATGGAGAGTTCTGACCAGCATATCATGGAAAATCGATAGTTCTGACCAGCATATCATGGAAAATGGAGAGTTCTGACCAGCATATCATGGAAAATCGATAGTTCTGACCAGCATATCATGGAAAATGGATAGTTCTGATCGGCATATCATAGAAAATCGATAGTTCTGACCAGCATATCATAGAAAATCGACAGTTCTGACCAGCATATCATAGAAAATCGATGGTTCTGACCAGCATATCATGGAAAATGGGGAGTTCTGATGAGCATATCATAGGAAATCGATAGTTCTGACCAGCATATCATAGGGAATCGATAGTTCTGACCAGCATATAATGGAAAATGGAGAGTTCTGACCAGCATATCATAGAAAATCGACAGTTCTGACCAGCATATCATAGAGAATCGATAGTTCTGACCGGCATATCATGGAAAATGGAGAGTTCTGACCAGCATATCATGGAAAATGGGGAGTTCTGATGAGCATATCAAAGAAAATCGATAGTTCTGACCAGCATCTCATGGAAAATCGATAGTTCTGACCAGCATATCATGGAGAATGGAGAGTTCTGAAGAGCATATCATAGAAAATCGATAGTTCTGACCAGCATATCATGGGAAATCAATAGTTCTGGCCAGCATATCATGGAAAATCGGAAGTTCTGACCAGCATATCATGGAAAATGGAGAGTTCTGACCAGCATATCATGGAAAATCGATAGTTCTGACCAGCATATCATGGGAAATCAATAGTTCTGGCCAGCATATCATGGAAAATCGGAAGTTCTGACCAGCATATCATGGAAAATGGAGAGTTCTGACCAGCATATCATGGAAAATCGATAGTTCTGACCAGCATATCATGGAAAATGGAGAGTTCTGACCAGCATATCATGGAAAATCGATAGTTCTGACCAGCATATCATGGAAAATGGATAGTTCTGATCGGCATATCATAGAAAATCGATAGTTCTGACCAGCATATCATAGAAAATCGACAGTTCTGACCAGCATATCATAGAAAATCGATGGTTCTGACCAGCATATCATGGAAAATGGGGAGTTCTGATGAGCATATCATAGGAAATCGATAGTTCTGACCAGCATATCATAGGGAATCGATAGTTCTGACCAGCATATAATGGAAAATGGAGAGTTCTGACCAGCATATCATAGAAAATCGACAGTTCTGACCAGCATATCATAGAGAATCGATAGTTCTGACCGGCATATCATGGAAAATGGAGAGTTCTGACCAGCATATCATGGAAAATGGGGAGTTCTGATGAGCATATCAAAGAAAATCGATAGTTCTGACCAGCATCTCATGGAAAATCGATAGTTCTGACCAGCATATCATGGAAAATGGATAGTTCTGATCGGCATATCATAGAAAATCGATAGTTCTGACCAGCATATCATAGAAAATCGACAGTTCTGACCAGCATATCATAGAAAATCGATGGTTCTGACCAGCATATCATGGAAAATGGGGAGTTCTGATGAGCATATCATAGGAAATCGATAGTTCTGACCAGCATATCATGGAAAATGGGGAGTTCTGATGAGCATATCATAGAAAATCGATAGTTCTGAGCAGCATATCATAGAAAATCGATAGTTCTGACCAGCATATCATAGGGAATCGATAGTTCTGACCAGCATATAATGGAAAATGGAGAGTTCTGACCAGCATATCATAGAAAATCGACAGTTCTGACCAGCATATCATAGAGAATCGATAGTTCTGACCGGCATATCATGGAAAATGGAGAGTTCTGACCAGCATATCATGGAAAATGGGGAGTTCTGACCAGCATATCATGGAAAATCGATAGTTCTGACCAGCATATCATGGAAAATGGATAGTTCTGATCGGCATATCATAGAAAATCGATAGTTCTGACCAGCATATCATAGAAAATCGACAGTTCTGACCAGCATATCATAGAAAATCGATGGTTCTGACCAGCATATCATGGAAAATGGGGAGTTCTGATGAGCATATCATAGGAAATCGATAGTTCTGACCAGCATATCATGGAAAATGGGGAGTTCTGATGAGCATATCATAGAAAATCGATAGTTCTGAGCAGCATATCATAGAAAATCGATAGTTCTGACCAGCATATCATAGGGAATCGATAGTTCTGACCAGCATATAATGGAAAATGGAGAGTTCTGACCAGCATATCATAGAAAATCGACAGTTCTGACCAGCATATCATAGAGAATCGATAGTTCTGACCGGCATATCATGGAAAATGGAGAGTTCTGACCAGCATATCATGGAAAATGGGGAGTTCTGATGAGCATATCAAAGAAAATCGATAGTTCTGACCAGCATCTCATGGAAAATCGATAGTTCTGACCAGCATATCATGGAGAATGGAGAGTTCTGAAGAGCATATCATAGAAAATCGATAGTTCTGACCAGCATATCATGGGAAATCAATAGTTCTGACCAGCATATCATAGAAAATCGATAGTTCTGACCAGCATATCATAGAGAATCGATAGTTCTGATCGGCATATCATAGAAAATCGATAGTTCTGACCAGCATATCATAGAAAATCGACAGTTCTGACCAGCATATCAATGAACATCGATAGTTCTGACCAGCATATCATGGAAAATGGAGAGTTCTGACCAGCATATCATGTAGAATGGGGAGTTCTGATGAGCATATCATAGAAAATCGATAGTTCTGACCAGCATATCATGGAGAATCGATAGTTCTGACCAGCATATCATAGAAAATCGATAGTTCTGACCAGCATATCATAGAAAATCGATAGTTCTGACCAGCATATCATGGAAAATGGAGAGTTCTGACCAGCATATCATGGAAAATCGATAGTTCCGACCAGCATATCATAGGAAATCGATAGTTCTGACCAGCATATCATAGAAAATCGATAGTTCTGACCAGCATATCATGGAAAATGGAGAGTTCTGACCAGCATATCATGGAAAATGGGGAGTTCTGATGAGCATATCAAAGAAAATCGATAGTTCTGAGCAGCATATCATGGAAAATGGAGGGTTCTGACCAGCATATCATGGAAAATGGGGAGTTCTGATGAGCATATCATAGAAAATCGATAGTTCTGAGCAGCAAATCATAGAAAATCGATAGTTCTGACCAGCATATCATAGGAAATCGATAGTTCTGACCAGCATATAATGGAAGATGGAGAGTTCTGACCAGCATATCATAGAAAATCGACAGTTCTGACCAGCATATCATAGAAAATCGATAGTTCTGACCGGCATATCATGGAAAATGGAGAGTTCTGACCAGCATATCATGGAGAATGGGGAGTTCTGATGAGCATATCATAGAAAATCGATAGTTCTGACCAGCATATCATGGAAAATCGATAGTTCTGACCAGCATATCATGGAGAATCAATAGTTCTGACCAGCATATCATAGAGAATCGATAGTTCTGATCGGCATATTATAGAAAATCGATAGTTCTCACCAGCATATCATAGGCAATCGACAGTTCCGACCAGCAAATCATAGAAAGTGGAGAGTTCTGATGAGCATATCATAGATAATCGATAGTTCTGATCGGCATATCATAGAAAATCGATAGTTCTGATCGGCATATCATAGAAAATCGATAGTTCTGACCAGCATATCATAGAAAATCGATAGTTTTTTTCGATAGTCGATTTTCTATGATATGCCGATCAGAACTATCAATTTTCTATGATATGCTGATCAGGACTATCGGTTCTCCATGATATGTTGGTCAGAACTATCGATTTTCTATGATATGCTGGTCAGGACTATCGATTCTCCATGATATGCTTGTCAGAACTCTCCATTTTCCATGATATGCTGGTCAGAACTCTCCATTTTCCATGATATGCTGGTCAGAACTCTCCATTTTCCATGATATGCTGCTCAGAACTATCGATTTTCTATGATATGCTGGACAGAACTATCGATTTCCCATGATATGCTGGTCAGAACTCTCCATTTCCCATGATATGCTGGTCAGAACTATCGATTTTCTATGATATGCTGGTCAGAACTATCGATTTTCTATGATATGCCGATCAGAACTATCGATTTTCTATGATATGCTGGTCAGAACTATTGATTTTCCATGATATGCTGGTCAGAACTATCGATTTTCCATGATATGCTGGTCAGAACTCTCCATTTTCCATGATATGCTGCTCAGAACTATCGATTTTCTATGATATGCTGGTCAGAACTATCGATTTTCTATGATATGCTGCTCAGGACTATGGATTTTCTATGATATGCTGGTCAGAACTATCGATTTTCTATGGTATGCCGATCAGAACTATCGATTTTATATGATATGCTCATCAGAACTCTCCATTTTCCATGATATGCTTGTCAGAACTATCGATTTTCCATGATATGCTGGTCAGAACTCTCCATTTTCCATGATATGCTGGTCAGAACTCTCCATTTTCCATGATATGCTGGTCAGAACTCTCCATTTTCCATGATATGCTGCTCAGAACTATCGATTTTCCATGATATGCTGGTCAGAACTCTCCATTTTCTATGATATGCTGGTCAGAACTATCAATTTTCTTTGATATGCTCATCAGAACTCCCCATTTTCTATGATATGCTGGTCAGAACTCTCCATTTTCCATGATATGCTGGTCAGAACTATCGATTTTCTATGACATGCTGGTCAGAACTATCGATTTTCTATGATATGCTGGTCAGAACTGTCGATTTTCTATGATATGCTGGTCAGAACTATCGATTTTCTATGATATGCTGGTCAGAACTATCGATTTTCTATGATATGCTGGTCAGAACTGTCGATTTTCTATGATATGCTGGTCAGAACTATCGATTTTCTATGATATGCTGGTCAGAACTATCGATTTTCTATGATATGCTTGTCAGGACTATCGATTTTCTATGATATGCTGGTCAGAACTATCGATTTTCTATGGTATGCCGATCAGAACTATCGATTTTATATGATGTGCTCATCAGAACTCTCCATTTTCCATGATATGCTGCTCAGAACTATCGATTTTCTATGATATGCTGCCCAGAACTATCGATTTTCTATGATATGCTGGTCAGAACTATCGATTTTCTATGATATGCTGGTCAGAACTATCGATTTTCTATGATATGCTCATCAGAACTCCCATTTTCCATGATATGCTGGTCAGAACTCTCCATTTTCCATGATATGCTGGTCAGAACTGTCGATTTTCTATGATATTCTGGTCGGAACTGTCGATCTTCTATGATATGCCGGTCAGAACCATTCATTTTCTATGATATGCCGATCAGAACTATCGATTTTCTATGATATGCTGGTGAGAACTATTGATTTTCCATGATATGCTGGTCGGAACTCCCGATTCTCTGAGACTCCCAATTGACTCCCTGATTACTCCCAACATCAGAACTCTCGTTCCTGGACATCCTCACATGCCAATCAGCCGTAGAACTCCGAGATATAGTCCACTTCCAGCGGTTTCACCTGCGCTGCTACTACATCGTAGAAGAACTCCTCATGTCTTTTCATTTAATTCCCGAAAAATTCCTTAAGCACTCCTTGCATCAGAACTCCCTTGTTTTGACATCCTCGCATCCCAATCATCCTCAGAACTCCTAGATATAGTCAATTTCCTTCCATTACCCCTGCGATGCTGTCATATTGTAGAAGAACTCAGCATATCATTCCATTTAATTCCTGAGAAAAATTTCCCAAGCACTTCTAGCATTAGAACTCCCTTGTTTTGACATCCTCGCATCCCAATCATCCCTAGAACTCCGAGATACAGTCCATTTCCATCCATTTTCCATGTGATGCTGTCATATTGTAGAAGAACTTAGCATATCATTTTTTCAAAATCGATTTTTTTCACAAATTTACCCGGAACTATTGTTGTAACTTATCAAGAACTGTAGAACTATAGTGGATGCGACTAGAACTGGTGCTTTTTTGTGCGATGCTGACAATTGATATGCCAACTTCACAGACACTCATACAGGAACGATCGCTGTTTACACGATGACGATCATGAAATTGTCATCTATCATTTCTTTTGGAATAATCGTTGGGAAAAAAAATCATTATGTATCCCATTCATTCCTCTTCGCGTAAAAGGTGTTTTCAGTCATGAGTTTAGTAGCGTTGATTGACCAAGCGCTTATCTTTCTGTCTACGATACACAGCCCCAAACGATGATTCATTACATCGAACGACAGCACGAAAAAGTCTCAGAGAATTTTATATACATGTAGTCTCGATCGATCAATCATGAACTTATCAACAATTATTTCAATCGGTTGAAATGAGTTGATTATTACGAATATATAATTATAATTCCATATTAAATGGATGTATCTTATGCACTGCGAATGGGGTTCTGTAAAGAAGAAACTGTTCGATCAAAATAAACCTTCGTTTCGAGCATACAAATTTCAGTTTGAAAGTGTCTAAGAGTGACATCCGTTACATTAAATGACAGTACAGGTTTTCTTCGTAATTATTGGCATTATGCACTATCACTCGTTGTTCGATTCTTAATCGAATACTTTCTCCATGTTTTTTATAGCAAAAAGAGATATGTAGGTAAATGATATATGATTGAATTTTCATATACATAGAAAATGCTTGTATAGAAAAGTAAATCGATCTAACTGTTCAAGAATATCTCTCAATGCAGTGGTGACGAAGATTAACTCATTCACTGCTGAATTCTTTGAATCCACTCCCAGACAGCCCAAGCAGTTCAGAAAGAATTCATCATAAATTCTTTTTATATCGCAATGAATGTTCGACGAATGTCTGAATTCATCCAAATCAATTCAAAAAGAATTCTCAAACTCGTCCCGTTATGACAATTCAGAATGATATACCGAGGAGCTCTTTATAATTCAAAAAATGAATTCAAAAGGTTCATAAAAACCTTAGAAAAAAAAACTAATGAACTACACAAAATAACACAGTTCAACACTTCAAAAAATACTGTCAACATCTTTTTTTTAGTCCTTGAAAAAAACTATTGACAACAATGTAGTGAATATTGTATCATTGTTTTTGATGATACGTAATCCATTGGCATCCATTTGCATGCAAATTACCATAATAACAAGAGCTATTTTTGTACATAAGTTCAAACTCAAAGAAAGATGAAAAAATTTGTGAGATGTCAAAATTATCGCGTCCTTCAATGACATCGAAATGACCTCATAAAAAGTTGATCGAGTAAGTTCATTAATAATTCTTTAGAACTAATAAAATAATTCCCCCAGTATAATGCGTTCTGAACTCACATAACGGAAATACATTTGTTATTCTCAATGGATTCAAATTCAGTACTCTATGAGGTCCTATACGAGTTCTTAAAGAATTACTGATATAGCTCTTGCTCTTTTAACAAGCGCTTGCCATCCAGCAATCCGGAATTGTAGATATACAGACGGCTAGAAAATTTTGCTGAATTGGCAAATATCTTGCTAAAATAGCAAATATCTTTGCTGAAACAGCAACCGATTTGCTAATTTAGCAAAGTTTTTTCAGCAAGAATTTTTCTCTGCGTACGGAGATCGAATGTATTCTTTCAGAATCCATCATGAATTTATAAAATTGTCTTCTCAATGAATTCTTTTCAGTGAATGCATTCTGCCGAGTCAGGGGACTTCTGTGCTATTTTGCACTTGCTATCAAATATTTTCGAATCTAAAATCCTCGCGCTGTAACAAAATCTTGATCTCGCGTTGCGATATAACGTGAACTGGATACGAAATGTCAAAGTTGACAAGTTTCTTCGTTCCGAATAATATGTAATCTTATCGACGACTGCCTCTTTTCAAACGAATTCTCCTATACCATTCTCTTCTGAGCGATATAATTTGTCAATTGAAGAATAAAAATGATAAACAAACGCATTAAATAATCGATGATTGAGACGAGAGTTTTAATTCCTCGTAATATGTTGTAATATAACGCAACAATATTATTCAATGAATCGATAAGGAGATAAAAATGGTTAAGAATTCTAATTTTATTCAAAAGTTCCAACGTAAATCATATCTTATGAATACATGCATCGATTACACGCCTCCTGTAGTTTATTATCGTCGATGCGATTAGTTCGTGTTGATGGTTTTTGTACGAATAAATAATGTGTATATGTATCGAGTAATGAGATTGATTTAATCAACGGCGCGATTGATCTGAATTCATTCTTAGATAAAGAACACACGTTATCCGTTATCAAATTAAGTTTACGTACAAAGGAGAGGTTTTCAATTCGCGCGTGTACAACGGTGTTATTTACATCGAACAAATTAGAGTATTTGATAAACCTAGTTTTTGTTGTCATTGTGAATTTGTAAGATGATTCCGTATGGATAGTGAAGAACAAAATAGATTGAGGTGAATGATATTCATTCGATCGATCGTTAGAAACATAAAAAAACAAAATGACATAAGATTTCGTATGGTTTTTAACAGTCTGTGCGCGCTGTGCTTAAATCTCGAAAGCTGCGTCTTCATGCTCATACCACACTTTGCCAGTTGTTTTCCTACACTGAGAAAATTTTATTTGAAAAATCACTGTAAAATTCCAGTGATCGGGGGACAAGTAGACATTTTTTGAAATATTACTATGCATTTTGTAAAAGTCATCGAAAATATCCCTTTCAACTGTTTAAAAACTCAATTTACAGGCTGCACCGTAATTTTTTGAAGAATGTTAATTTCTCCTTCGAGTACTGGAATTTCTCTTCTTCCAGTGTAACAAATTATACTTCTGCACGTGAATGGTTGTCACGTTGACTGCAATTCTGTCAACGGAAAGCGACGTACATAACTTTGCTGGCTCTGTCGAAAATTACTAGATTCCAAATTTCTCCCTCCAGTTTTCTCAGAAATCTTTGATATCCCAAGAGGACGAACCTGCTAATTCAAATCGATTTTATTCATTAAGCGTTGAGAAAACTGGAGGAAGAAATCTGGTAACTTCGCTTCTGGTGGATGCCCTTGAATAATAAATCGCCCCACGCAGGTATTGCCAAGACTGAAAAAAACCCAAGCTTGTTCCAAGGTTGGCACATGTGTCAGAAACAAACCTCCGTGAAGAACAATTGGCCCAATATTGTTCCCTGATTGTCCCGTTGTTTCTAATGGATAGTCAGTCTTATAAGCTTGGCACAATGATCATACAAGTTTCTCCCAGTCTTGTCACATCTTTTCTCTATCGTTTTGAGATGATTCATGTACGGCATTCTGAGGGAGAAAGTCGTGGACTGAACTATGAATCAATTATTTTTTTCATCCATATCTGCGATCAAAGAAGCATTGGTCGATGCTTGGTAAATGAATTGGACCGGGCCTGGCAAAACCACTGGCCCAAGCTTGTCCTGATCTTATCATTTCAAGACAAGTCTCGGCAGGTCTTGTGCCAGGCTTGGTCCATCATTGGGCCATTGGTTCATACACACATGGGTCATGAAACAGATTTTGAATTCTGCAGTTTTTACTGCGCATGCTAAAACAACCTTGTTAAATTCTTTCGTTCATAATATAAATTATTGATCGCGAGATTGAAGTAAATGATCAATAGGTGAAACAATACGATTATTGATATATTGCATTATTGAAGTGATTCATAGATGCACATCTGCCGTGCATCTAGTAACCTACATCACGAGAATAATTAAAGAAAATTGCTTTGAAATGTCGAAGAAAAATCTTCTTCGTGTGATAATGTAGCATTTATATACTTGATACGATCAGAGAATTTGAAATTGATCATACCCATTTAAAGTGCTTGTACACCATACGGGTAGTTACGTTATCTTGGGGATTGATAAAATCTTGTTCCCTGGAACAACTGGACTTACCATTCCGTTTGGTAGGAGCTGTGATTTTGTTGCAACATTGTGACAAGATTTCACATTGATAAAGAATGTTGGCATTATGTTAATATACGATACCTGTAATTTACCATTGTTCTTCTATTGTATTGCAACAGGAAAAAATGTCTGCTGAGTTGTTTGTTTTACATGAACTTCTAATAGGACCTTTGAAATGACATCCTGAAGCGGTATTGAGAATTTCATATATTGATTCAATTTTATTTGGTAAATGTGAACGCATTGATCGCTAAGAGAATAAAGAAGAGCTGAAAAATCTTTCGTATAAATGTTTTGAGTTATAAGATGACTATTTTGAAAAATAACAAAACAGAAAATTACCATCAATCTTTTCAAATATTTTTCAGTAAATTTACAAACAATTTTAGTGAATTTTCAAACAATTTTAGCGATTTTCCAAATAAGGTTTGTCCGTTTACACAAATTGTTTGTCAATTTACTAAAATTGTTTGTAAATCTACTTTGCTTCGGAAGTTTCCTATCAAAATTTTCCACAGTGCACTCTCGTTCAACTAGTGACAAAAAGGAAACACATATGTCGGAAAATACGGAAGTCAAATTACATGAATTATAAATAATAAATCATATTTGGCCATAATTGGCCCATAAATTTTATGCAAAAAGTATTATCACGGGTGGGAAAATTCTCTAGAATCTCATGTCAGGATTGCGCTCTATGCAAACTGGGTGTTCATGTAGAAATTAGCGGTGAGCGATATGTGACGATATTTTGTGTAGAAATTTTATCAAGTTTATATTAAATTTCATAAAATATTGATAAAACCTATCGTTCATCACACGGAGAGAAATTTGATTTTGAATATCACTACATTTTGTACTGGAGTAGCAGCATAAGTGACATGGTATAATTTTTACAACACAGTGTAGTAAAAATTCAACCTCCATGATGCGAAGTTGCAACAAATCAAACGATTCCTCAAATCATTAAGCATTAATTTTTACCACCCTGTGTTGTAAAAATCATACTATGTCACTGATGCTGCTACTTTAGTAGAAAATATAGTAATATCTAGAAGAAATACACGATTTGGTGAAAATTCTAGAAAAATTCCACACAGTTTACAGTTACAAATCCCAATCTTAACATAGAATTCTATAAAATTTTTCCACCTGGGATGCTGTTTTTATTAAAATTTAAATCATCATATTTTTAGAGGTTTGTTCATGTAAATGATTTGACTTGGATCAGACCAACCCTGATCCTCCGTAAAATATGGTATTTTTCAACGTATGTTCTTCTTACTTCTGTAGAGAAGGCTTGGAATAGAATCCATTCGAATCTTATCTACATGAGTTATTACGTGGATTTTATAGCAATTCATGTGAAACTGACTGAAGATTCTTTCTCGTGTATGTTCTGAATTTCATTTCAATCATTAATTTAGTTCATAGAATACTCTTTCACGATTATGATTCTTAGAAATGACGTAACCTATGACGTATCCTCTCCCCCGAGATGCTATTTTTTTTTAATGTGAGATTTGAAGATCGATAGATATCGATAATAATTAATACTCTCAAGGGCGAAAAAATAAGATTCATGAATACAATGTTGTGTCTTCTATGCGTGATTGGTTCATTGATTGAACTCGATATATCTAATCATTCGATTGTGAATAATTAATTATTTCTACTTCATTGCTCTATAAAATCAACATTCAAAACTGCATTCTCAATTGTCATTTAAATAACGAGATAAATAAGAAATTTTTATTTGGAATCTTAGGTCGAAATAAATATTTCTTTATTTATTATTCGCTCCTTGTGTGTAGTATAACGAAAGATCATTGATCTTACTATTCGGAGATCTTAAGAAAATTATAAGGAACTATAGTATTCGATTAAGACGACATCAAGGATTCTCATCTTGATCGTAGAGTTTTATATAAACGAGGAAAGATTCTTTATGTTATGTGAAACTTGTTCATCGATTCTTCGTGGTTCATGTAATTCTATGATGCAAGTATTGAATCAATAGATATGTAATACTCTAACTCTCGTACCTTGCTGGGTGTTCGGTATGGAGGGTGTTGAGTTACTTATGTGGTTTCATGCACCCACTTCGTATTGCCTCGCTCAAGTATACATGGAGATAAAAGAAAAGAACAGAAGAAAGATATCACACCTGTATGCTTTGAAGATTAACATTTTATGTAAGGAAACAAAATGAGAAATATTGAAAATTAAAATGAATGTTTTTGTATTGAAGAACAATTTAATAATGTAATCAATCGTTTTATGTTCCAGGTACGTATTCCAAAGTTAGCTAAGGTTTGTGCGGGATGATCGTGAGTACAAGCAATTATTCTCTGTGGAATGGATAATTTGTCTAATAGATGGTTTTGTAACGCTTGTCCAAAGTTTATAGTTTTTCCTTGATTCAACCATTATAAAACCATATTTTATCTTGAAAAATTAACATATATGGTACAATTGGATATCCTAATGGCACAATGTGTCTCTTAAACATCCTATAAACGTTTTCAGTGATACGTTGTGCTGTCCGAGTGAAACCATTTTTAAACACATCTATATGATAACATACAAGCTCTTGTACACAGAAAGAATCTTATCATGTAAATTACGATGTTGAAATTGTAGCACAGGACCATACTTGAAAAAGCAGGAATTGTCAGGTGTTTGAGAGGAATACTGCTGTTATAACCTTTCTTTGTAGGAGTTAACATCGTAATATTCGACATGATTGAACCAAAAAACAGCACAATTCACGAAATAAACATATCACATGAATTTATAGAAATCAGCCCGTCTATTTGGAAGCAGAATCCCTTATAAATAAAAAAAAACCAATATTCGCAGCGATGATTGTACATTTTTTAAGTGCCACATACTTCTATACTTGAGCTTCATGAGGGTAAATTTTCTATTCTGAGATATTTTGAGAAGAAGATCAGATAGGATTTCAATTCAAATGGAATATTAGTCTGTAGATATGTAGAAAACGAACCCCCGAAGCCGTTTTCGTTAACATCCCGAAGAGAACATGAAGCTTCAGCGAACGTTCAAATTAGATCTGTATAGATCGGGTTGAAGGTTCATGAGAGCTAACTTTTAGATTCACAAACGTTTGATGAAGGTTCTACGAATGCTGAAATGTCCGTCTCGAAATACTTTCAGGAAACATAGATGGAACGTTTGTTGAAGGTTCATCGAAGGTTTGACGAAGCTTCACAAAAATATCTATACTTATATTAATTCATGTTCATTAATTGATTGATTTTCCACATAAATTGATTAAAATTAATATAAGTATAGATATTTCTGTGCAGCTTCATAATACCTTCGATGAACCTTCAACGAACCTTCCATCTATGTTTTTTGAAAGTATTTCGAGGCGGACATTTCAACATTCGTAGAACCTTTATTAAACGTTTGTGAATCTAAAAGTTAGCTCTCATGAACCTTCAAACCGATCTATGCAGATCTAATCTGAACGTTCGTTGAAGCTTCATGTTCTCTTCGGGATTTTAATCAAACCTATCATGCCTTCTAGACCACTGTGAGAAAGAAGGATTCCTTTGAATTCAAGAAATTGTTATCTGAATGGCTCCAAAGAAATATTCCTTTCACGTAAATCAATTTTTTTCCCATACAAAGCAATGTATTATTCGAAAGAATGAGATGCGAATAATAAACTTCTTTCAACGAATAAAACATTTATTTGAATCAAATTAAGTACAAATTTTTTTAATTTCAAAGTAATACTTTTTCCTGTGCACTTGTGAATGTGTAAGAGAAATAAATATAGAACGTTTTCAAGAATGTAACACGCATTCCAAGACTGTATCTCTGAGATGAAAACAAGGAGGTATCATAAAACTCTACTGGCCTAAAGAGACATTTGATCAGCGTTCCATCACATCCTTTAGGAGTAGGTATGCGGCTTATACACGAAAACCGTACAAAGATTTCGATCGTGATAAACTAAACTGTAAAAAAAACTTCCCCTGAAAATTCAACTAAATTATCAGAAATCATCGTATTCTGAAAATCCAGAAGGAAGTGGCTATGAAAAAATTACAGTCACATGTTCTAAAATTTTCAGAAGGAATAAGGAATTTTTTACAGTGTTACAACACGAAAATCCCACTAAGTAGTAGTCAGAAGAATAATAGTCTCGTGGGAAATATCATTTCTTGCTTCCACTTTATATTTAATGTATAGGTATTTCAAAGATGTTTGTCGAAAATGACTATCGATATGGCGTTCCAGCCGAACGGTTATATATTCTTTCATCTCTCGTTTCTGTTTTCCGCGTTTTGAGACACGAAAAAAATCCGGTTCAGTATTTAATGGAGTTGAGTAATATCAGGTCCAATTTTTATTCCAACCAATGTGTGAACGTTGGACTCCAAGTCGTTACCTTCGCAGGATAATCTGAACCGGTTTTGGATCCTCGAATCTCGGCACTAAAGAGTAATGAAAATTGATGGAGTGCTAAATGGCATGAATGAAGTTTACGCTTGACATCATCGTACATCCCCATTGAATATGAATTGCATTCGAATGAGATATCAAGGTGTATTGGCAATTTTATGAACATGGGGTCTGTTACTCGAGTGGGTATTTATAGTAGCTTTAACATTGCAGATTTGATTTCTCAATTGTCTTCAATACTCGGAAAGAGAAGAATCTTAATATCAGAACACACCGAGAGAAATATTGGTCATTGCTTCTAAGAAGTTTTCAATAAATACAACTATTTTTTTGTTGTCACCTCGGGTAGAGTGTTTGAGTAATCACAATTTCAAAACTGCAGTCGAAGTCTTTTGGTTGTCCGTAAATCTGAATCGGTAATTCCAAAAGTACTGGGAATTAGTGAAATTCCACTGACAATTGGTGCTAAATTTTCTCGGGTTTGGAGAGTTGAATTAACCAATTTTCCAAGTAACAATGAAGCCTAAACTGACAGCTGTAAAGCTAGCAGCCGATTGTTATAACTTTTTACACAAAATTTTGATTAAGGATGTGAGCATCTGAAACATTTAGTGGATGGCCCAATGATGGACCAAGCCTGGCACAAGACCTGCCGAGACTTGTCTTGAACAATTTACCAAACTTGGCCCAGGCTTGGAAATGATAAGATCAGGACAAGCTTGGACCAGTGGTTTTGCCAGGCCCGGTTCAATTCATTCACCAAGCATCAACCAATCCTTCTTTGATCGCAGATATGGATGGAAAAAGTTATTGTTCATATTTCAGTCCATGACTTTCTTCCCTCAGGATACCGTACATGAATTATCTTAAAACGATAGAAAAAATGTGACAAGACTGGGACAAGCTTGTATGATCATTGGAAAATTTGCGTTCTTGGATATTTCAATCAATTTTGATTTTATTGTTGAATTATAATTTTGATGAAAATTCAGTCAATATTTATAAACATTGTGCCACTCATGTGGGCAATATTGGCACAATTGTTCTCAACGAATGCTCGATTCTTACACTTGTGCCAAGCTTGTAACAAATGTACCATGACTGACTAGCCATTGGGAATAACGGGACAATCATGGAACAATATTGGGCCAATTGTTCCTCACGGAGGTTTGTTTCTGACACATGTGCCAACCTTGGGGCAAGCTTGGGTTCTTTTGAGTCTTCGCAATACCTGCATGGGACTGCTTGATCGGCTTCTGGTATGGAAGAAGCTTCAACAACGTTTAATCAAAAGTTACAACAATCGGCTGCTAGTTTCAGCTTCATCAAGTAACACAAGAACTTCTTGAATATGCTGTGATTATTCTGGGGATGTGAAAGAAAGATGCAAATGAGACGGTTTTGGATAAATTCGTTCAGATATCCTATGAAGATGCATAGCACATGATTATTCGAAACAGTCTCAGTTCCTAAGATTGTCCAAATATGTTCTTAGTATTTTTAACCTCTTGTGTTGCTTGAGTTTATTTCTCCCAAAACATTCCTAGCCCTGAAGAATTTTTCATTCTGCCAGGAAAAAAATGCAGACTTCACCAATAAAAACACGTTTTCTCATGAAAGCGTATTAAAACCTTCGTGGGGAGCACTTTATTTCAAGCTCAGCAAGATCGATGTGAATTATTGAGATCAAGTGTTCTTTATACCGACATCACTGAAGGAATACAATAGAGATAGTGTTTTACCGATTGTCATTGTTTTAATATTCTTGTTGGTAAGTCACTACAAAAATTGAATGTTATTTCTAAATAGATATCACTCATACGAGTTTTCCAATGAAAATGATAACGGAATATCGGCATTAGAGTGTAACGGAGGACACAATCTTGGAGTCCAGCGTAATAAAAGTTCTATTCGTATTTGTAATTCTAATCATCACTTATTGAACTCGTAACTCATGATGATCAAGAGGCTAGAAAGAAATGATGATCATCTATTATCTCTATTAAAATACATAACTTCTCATCAATTTATAATTGTGACAATGAGTCACAGTCAGTACATCTTTATTTCTTATAATAATTTTCATGCAGCGATAAAATGATTTGCGATTTCTTATTTATTATATGACAGACCAATATGTTTGAGAGAAACTCACATTTTCTTTGGTATGGAGAAAAAAATTGTCATCATACCTTATATAACATAGATTTCATTCGATAGGAAGATACGGAAATCCCAAGATGAAGAATATTTTTGTTGAAAAGTTTGTTTTATTTAGAAACCTCAAAGTTCAATTCTTTTATTTTAATATACTCAGAATATTCAAATTAGAAATGTTTCCAAGTAAACATTTTATCCATTTTATGGGGAAGTAAACTGAGAAGAATTTGGCTGTATTTCCCACACAGAAATTTACCATTGGCGCTAGCATGGCGCAATGTAAATAAAGTATGGCAGAGGCTTGGCAACCAAGGATGGCGCAACACTGAAATGATAACATCATTTTATGATTTATCGATGTGTTTTTTCAATGAAGCCCTATCATTGGTGCAAGAATGGCAATGAAATAGACAATAGAAAAATTTGTTTATCCAGTTTGTTGCGCCAATGATAAAACTGTGGAAAATAATTAACCCAAAAAGTATATGAAAATTATGCGCATTTCACAATTTTTAATACACGTTATTTGGGAGAGTATCGTGTTTTCCTTATTTATCTGTAAACAACTCGGTGTTTTTTGTCGCTAAAGTTTGCCATGAGAAGTGTAGACGATATGGATCAGCGGTAGGAGCTCTCTGGTGTAACCTGTAACAAAGAACGATTGACTGTTCTTCCCGAGAATTATTTGAGCCTTATATATTCCTTGTATACATTTCTCCCTACTCGGGAGAAACATTCGATCGGTAACTTAGCTAGCAATTCAGCCATCAAAAGTTAAAATTAAGGAGCATGCCAATATTGAGCCATGCTATTACCAATGATCGGTGCTACATCGAAAACTAATTTTCATCCAGATTGGATCAAAGTTTGTGGCAATATTCAACAACGTTCCAAAATATCCTCACTTTCGATAGAATCTATCGTTCTGTCAATGTTGGACCAAGGATGAGCCTAGCAAGCGCCAAGCCTGACGGAATTGTGAATCAACAGTATTTCACTTCGTTAAACACCGATATCGGTGTAACACTATAATCGTTGTTAATCAACATTGAATATTTATAGATTGCCAAGCCTTGGCTGTCAACATTCCTTCAAGCTATATTTTTGCAGTGCATTTCAATATATCTCTCCACAGAACTCCTTTCGTACCATCAATTTTTGAGTGGCATGAACGAAATCTCGTGTTCTTAATTTTTTTGTCTTTACAAATGAAATCATTGCATTACATCCTCCAATATCTCTGAGCTCCAAACAAATTCGAAAGTTAAATTTCCTTTATGACTCCATTCAACAAAATATAATATCCAAGAACCTTGAAGAAATTTTTTGCTTTCAACTTCTCTCCTATAATGATTCTTTGCATAATCATGAATTATGCGTATTAATTTCATAATAAGAAGTCGCTGTTCGATAAAAGTAAAGTTTTGTCAAAAATGGTAATTAAAGAAAATAAATTCGCAATGTTTATTGCCAAGGATAGAATATACTGTTAGAAATGTCTGTGAATTTAATATATTCTCCAGGTACATTTGTGAATTAAATTTCCGATTCTTGGGAATTGGAATGAGAATTCATTTACACGTAACTGAATTTAAAATTTTTGCTATATCACATTGTCTTAATTGAAATTTCAATAAATTTTTCAGTTTCGTGAATGATTTTGCTTCTGTTAATTTTTTTAAAGTTCGAATCGTTTATAGACACGACACGAAAATTTAATTTCTTCAAATCTGATGGATCATTATTATTGAACTTCTCAAATCAACTCCTTTGAAATATTTTGGGTCTTCAACAGAAAAGGATTTCGTTACGCAATCAATAATTGGTTTCAATAAACGATTCAAATTTCAGCAACATTTCCGTTACATGTAATTCAATCAGGAATCTCAAACATTGTAGTTATGCTTCAAAATTCGTCTGAAAATGAATGTGAGAAGATATTTTTGGAATTTTATATGAAACTACCTCCATCCTTATTGTGTTGTTTTACACTGTTGATTTTTGAACAAATAGAACGAGTTTAGCAAAGTATTGTACCAATACGTCAAGGGTTTCTGATTCATTCCTTTCAGAAATCTACCGATATCACTTGTCTCGCGATGATAGAAAGGAATTAGAACGAATAAGATATGTTTTGATGAATGTACTGTGTCGCATCGGTATCTCATTCTCAAGAATCTAATAAGTACATAATTCTTCTGCAAACATAATGATCGATCGTTAGTAATTTTTATACTATTTTCTTCGATAATATTGAAATCATTCATTACCACATTGACCTTTTGAGTTCCGTATGCTTTGAAAATTTCTTGATATCTGCATGGTAGAATTTAATATTACCATCCGAAGCATCGCATGTGAGAGTATACGAAAGGATTTGTGAGGAGTCGACGTAGCGTACAGCGTTCTCTTGATCCTTCACACGACAAACAGCCGAGAGAGTAGTATACGGCACGTTACGACAACCCGTTGCAAATCCTCTCAAGATATATCTGAATTATACGAACACGAATGTGTGATTCAAATTGCAATATAACACGTTTTAATACAGGTACGAAAGTCTTGACAGATTTATTTTCATCTTCGCTCCCTGTGATGCTGGTTTCATGGAAGTTATGAGATCTGCCATTATATCGACATAACGTATATTGTAATATGTTTATTCGATATCGTATCAACACTAATCGTGTTATGAATAATAACTTTGCTTTCAAATGAATATCGAATCTCTCGGATACCACTGTTGCATTCTCTCATGCTCCAGTTGAAAATTCATAATTCTTGTAAGTTCCATGAACATTACGTGAAGAATTACTGGTTCAATTGAACAAAACAAGAATAAGAGTGTTTTTCTCTGTTTTCTGAGCTTTAGGAACCGATTCAGAGTGGTTTTAGGGTGTTGAATACGAAAACGGTACCGGTTCCTTGAATTGGCTCATTTTTTCAAGCATTTTATATATAATTTGTATATAAAATGTATATAATAGAACTTCGGTGAAGAATTCAAGTGCATGATGCAACATGCAAATAGAAGTTCGGTTAACTATCCTGTTTATAAAAGATGATGTATACATATATATATTTTTTTTTTCTGACCTCAAACCATCTAACCGATACATGTTTTCTCCACGAGTGTTGTCTTTCGAGTTTGTTGGGTGTTGCGGTGAATTAATACCGCATTCGTAGCGGAATATAAATACTTTGCAATGAAAAGTAATTTGGATGTCATTTTTTACTCAAACCGGAATGATTTATTCTTTTCATTGAAGCACCACATAGTACGGGCAAACGAATAATATCCATTTTCATCACCGCTTCTGAATTCTCGATTTATAAACATTTGTTCGTGCTTTCATGTTGCCGAATCATGGTGGAATCGTTTATTGGAACGAATTGGTAATCGAATAACGAAATCCTCAACTTTTAAAGACCCCAATTTTTTCAGTATACTGCATATTATCTTTTAGATGATATTTTTAGTTGCAAGAAGTCAATTCGAAGAGATAAACACCGATGAATTTTGGTTTAATTTCTATAAACGATTCAAACTCCAGGAACAAATGCTTTGCACTTTTGAAGAGTCTTGGAGGAGTCTCACTTTCGGGTCAAAAGAATGTTTTCAATGTTTCTTATTCGAGGTAAAAAAGTTTGCGAGCTTTTTACAGAATTTTCTAGTGAAGTTTGAAGGGATGAGACTCTCTTTTCAGTTCAAAAATAATCATTTTGTTTTCAAATCTACAAAAACGTGTAATTGGTACCAGTGTAGAAATGAAACACGTGGATACGATATAAAGAAACAGAGAAGCGACAGAGAACAGAGAAACGGCGGAGAAATGTCCGGTAATCCCGCGGTCGTTCCATCCAGACAACAACGTTGTTTACAACACTATTTTTGTTCTTTGGCCATGAGAGCATTTTATCATATTCAACACAGGTGTTGTAAAATGTTTCTCAAAATTGTTTTTCATGTTGACAACAATGTTGTTTTTTTTCTAGGATCATTTTATCTCCCCTGTCATGATTTCTGATAAAAACTAATCCCCATGTCGCTCAGGACCTTAATTGAAAAAATAAAAGAAAGTCTCAGTTGTTGATTCTTATCTCCTCTCCTCCCTTTTAAACCATTGCATGAGTGATAGAATGTTTAGAACCAGAACATATTCTATTTGAAATCTAGAATTAACTGAAAAATTGGATACTCAGTTTCTAAAAAACAGCCCAAGTGGGCAAATTTTCAAAATTTCATATTGAAATGAGATTATCACGGAGAAAAAAACTAACAATAATATTGCTGGATTGACAATAAAATATCGTAATATATCAGTAATTTATTTTTATCTATTTTGAAAAATATCACTTTTGAGTAGGGAAAAAAATTTCTCATCGGAATTTATCCTTACAAACATTCTATCACGATGTGTTTTGATTCATATGTGAAGAAAAGGCGATTGTAAGTTCCAATGTTGAAAAGTTGCCTTAGCGAGATTCGAACCTGGGTCCTCCGAGTGGAAAACAAAGCCTTTATCACATCAGCAGACCTCCAAAATCACAACTGAGTACTTGAATTGCTATGTATGGTAATCCTCGACTTTGTTGATAGTTAACGATGAAGATATATTCAAGACAAACATAAAATTGTGCACATTGAATAAATGAATTAGGATTTGAATCGCAGGAATTTTTTCAGAAACGAATAAGACTCAAAATCAAATTTGTTTTTTAAACTCATGTAAGGTTTGTGAATTAATCAGCGATTGGGATTGATTTTTATGTTTATGAATTCAAGAAAAACTGCATCGAAGGAGGGTTTGTAGAAGAATGTATATCACTTGAATATCATTTTTAATTGTCTCCTGAAGTGGATCAAAATTAATTTCTCACGAGAATAATTACACCGCTTCATACGTTCAGAATTTTTTTTGTTAATTCTGTGATACTTATTGTTGTCGCTGTTTGATATTGTTTTGTCAGATCAACAATGTTTATTGTGAGTTGGCATGGCAACTCATATTGTCATTTTAACAAGTGATTTTCAGCAATACAGTTCTTGTTAACAAAGCGATGTGCTGTTGCTGTACGAACAACAAATTATTGCATAACCAGCAATAAAATGTTGACAATTCTTATATTGCTGGTTCTACCATACACATTTTTCTCCGTGTACTCTCTAAAATCTTTGGAGTGAGATTTCACTCTTTAGCCAGCCAGAAGTGAACCTGTCGAATTTTTGAGTGAAATTTCCACTCTTTTAGAGTGATATTCTGAGGTTTGAGGTTAGAAATTCACAACCACTTCGACGCTAGAGTGAATTTTTCACTCTAAAAGAGTGAGAGGTCACTCGAAACGAGTAAAAACTCCACTCGAAGCGGACAGGCTCACTTCTGGCACTTAGTGGAGTGAAACGTGCGATTTTTCACTCTTTCAGATTTAGAGAATATATCGATGAAACTCAGCCCCATTACACTTTGAGGGTTGAAAAATATATTGAAACATGGAATGTCAATTGCACTCATAGAAATTTCCATCGAATTATTCATTACGTATCCCAAATTACTCACTGCAGTTTTTACACCAACAATCACAATAGTGTATAAAAATATCACTTCAGCTGTGAAATAAACTCATTACAATCACGATTTTTCTATAAAAAATAATGTAATTAAAATTTCACAATTATGAGGTCGTACTCCCAATGTTGATATTCAATTTTCTATACACTGATAAATCTTTTGCTCGAATAGGGTGTCACGAAAGAAATTTGATATGACGTATTCACAGTTCGACGTTCAATCTCCTTATCCACACGATGGTAATTCTGAGTTCCTGATGTATTTGTTTTAACTCGTGACCCTAGATTTTGTATCTCCGTCCAACGTTGATACACTTGGTCTCGCTGCATACATCATTTTCGATGCATTATGTGAGTCATTTCAAGTGGATAAGTCGCGAAGGAAAGTTCTCTGACATCACCAACGGATAAGAAAATTGGATTGAAAACCAATTCATTCGTGAACCCTTAATTCTGAAATCTAGGTATTAAAATCAGACATATTGCGGTTTGAAAGAAAAACACATGATTTTATTCATCAAAAATAATAATTCCTCACAGAATTGATTTTTGTTCTCTTATCAAGACGATTTTGTTCTGTCAAACTTTTATTTCTCTTGCGATACGATCGAGGTGATTGATTCGGTATAGAATCAGCTGATTTTGATATTTAAATTTAGTATCTGAAAGTGTGTCATTAGTGAATATACATATATACATTGTGATGATTGTATCATCTTATCGTGCTCAAAGTGATATGGACTTGAAATCAAAACAGCGATTAGAAGAATTGGATTTCTTTAAATGGAAGGTATTTTTTTCTTTTTGTCTCAATCAGTGTCGTTGTAATCAATTGGTTTAAGTTGAGAGTGGATCATGATTGTTATTGGTGAAAAATTCTACAAAAACAACTGTCATTTGCACATGTATTTATATTCACACGCGGTGGCGCTCCGGCAAAGTTGAATAAACCACTCGACTTCGTTGGACAGCAGCACAGATAAAACTTCATCCACATGTTTCTATCATTTCCACAAATTGAGTATTGTAAAAAAATGTGCAAATGAATTTTCATCTGGAATCAACCGGCTTTTTATTCAACTTTGAGTAATCTTTCGTCAATTTTTTCAAATTTTCTACCGCGACATAACATTTTTGGAACATCGGTTTCAATGGGCGTTTCAATCAGCGTCAAATTGAATCAACACAGACATTCTAATACTGCGAAATATTTGGAAATATTAATTGATGAATATTCAAAGTGAGAGAAATATATTAAAAGATCATCTGTACTGTATAAAGATTTATCTCGAACTAAAAACTTAACAAACAGTTCTTCGTGCACCGATTGAACCACGCAGGCATAGATTAACAACGTCAACAGGAAATTTTAGAATACATGAGATTCAAAGATTAGGCAGAAGAATTCTAAAGTGAAGTTTCATGCTCAAGATATTGGAAGTTTATGTGTACTACTTCTGAACAATTATCGTTATCTTAGGAGATATTACACGGTATACGCGCCGTTCATCTATAACCCGGATACATTCAATATACATTAAATATGATTTCTAATAAATTTAAGACTATGTTTGAAATTTGGATTTCTAGCAATTCATCATGATGATTTTCAAATCGTATTGTTTTCTTTTTTATTTGCATTCGACGCAGAACGATATTCAGAGTGCATCCGTTGTGGGCGAGAAGAGGGAACATTTGTACAAAATACTGGTCATCGGAGAATTGGGAGCTGGCAAAACATCTATCATCAAAAGATACGTTCACCAATTTTTCTCTCAACATTATCGAGCGACGATAGGTGTAGACTTCGCTCTCAAAGTCCTCAACTGGGATCCTCACACTATCATCAGGCTACAACTATGGGACATAGCAGGTTAATAATACATCTTCTTTTTTTAACTTCTTTTCATTCAATTTAATCACGATTCCTTGCACTTTTTTGCCTGGATTTTGGAAATTTTCGCGAGTAAATCAATCATTGTGATATTCACGAGTAACCGATGGACAGCTCACAGCCACTTATTTATTATAGAAAAAAATGAAGAAATCACACATTCTATCCTAAATTTGTGCCAATAAACGATTCAACGACGAATTTTTGATTTTCTGAAATTATTATAAATTATTACAGTTTTGTAAATTTAAACATTCTTTTTTGTAGTGAATGATGAATCGTTCAATGAACGTACAATATTTCATCTTGATCTTGAAAATTCTTGATAAGATATCGATGCTTTAATTATGAAACGTTATGTCAACGTTGAAAGGATTGAAAATTTCTTCTTTGCTGTTATTTTGTTTCTGTATTTCGTATACTTATGTTCATAGGTGAATACATGGGCGTATCCAGTGATGAGGAAAGGGGGAACTAAAGCTAATTTCACGTTTCAGTTGACCTTCCTCCCGCCCCTTTCACTCTAACTAGCGTGATCTGCCCTTCCCTATTTTGAATAATGGCTACGCCCTTGGGCGAATGATTTAAAAATGAACATCAACATCAACTCTATGTCCAACTCCAAGTCGTAGTTCGTAATATTCGTTTGGAAAAGAGGAATCATATTATTTATCAAATTTCAGTAGATAAATTAACTGAATTTGCTATGACATTGTTAGGAATAATTAAATTAAGGGGTTAATTAACACCACAGTGATCTCTCCAAAAATAACGCTTTTTCAGATTTTTTTTCCGAAAATTAGAAAGTTCCTTTTCGAATTGAACTACACGAAGGTGTTCCGTTACTATTAAAGTACAAAATAATTTTTTTGTGGAATTTTATTGTGAAAAATGGCGGCTTGACAGGTGAATGACTGGAGCACTGTGAAAATTCATGGTCGTGCGGTGGGATAAATAACTGAGCCCAGAATTGACGTAGAACACAGAACCAAAAATAATTATTTTCTGTAATCCAAAAGCTAGTGAAATACGTATCCGTTTTGAAAAATGTGCATTTTCCAGGAAATGGCATCGGTTTGAAGAAAAAAGTAGAATTTTCACCCTAAATTTCGTTACTTAATGTTGAATAAAAAAACGCAAATATCAATATTTCGAAAAACCCGTACGTATTTCACTAGATAATCATATCACGAATACAATAAAAAAACCCCAAGGTGATTGATTGAAAATTGGCGGAGTTAGAGTTCCCACCGACTTTCGACATATACTGGTTTGAAATAAACACGTTTAAAGTTTTTGTAACAGTTGAGTCGTGCGTGTTTAGTCGGACCTATGTTTGTAGTTTACGGTATATCATTTTCGGCTCCTCAAAGAGTACTTCAAGCCAAAAACAAATTTTGTGATTTCTTTTAAAATTCCACTGTGGTGTTACCCTTCAATACATTCTTCCCACATAGTTATGTCTCGGTAATGTTGTAGCAATATTCCGAGATATCACGGAAACATGACTGATGGTGAAAATAGAGGTGGACTCGAGACTCTTGAGCAAAATTCAAAAATAGTGAATATCATTCAATTTTACGATCTTCGAAGACAAATTTCTACATCAAGTGGAAATGTAGTGTGGGCATGTTATAATTGGAAATAACACGTCTGAGAGGATGAAATTGATTGCATCCAGGATATAAAGCAATTTTCCTCTACTCAAGCCTGCAACAATTTTGAATAAACCTTAGTGTTCAATATCAAAAGAATATTTTCAACAATTCTCTCCCATTTCGTTCTTTGAATATTTGCAGATGGACCCAACGAATCTTGCATTAGAACCACTGATATAAATACTATGGATACGAGATCGCTCGGTTGAAATAACAAATTCTTGTACCTGAAAAATGTACAAACTGCAGCGCCGCCTAGCAGGGGGGTGTGATACTTTCTGATAATATGATACTATCTGTAGTATGATTTGTTCATGTTCATATAACCAAAAAGTGGAATGTTATAACAATGGTATAAGGAAAGAAATGTTATGTATTGTTAACATTGATCTGTGATTGTTAATCAAGTCAATTAATAATAATAATTTTATAAAAACGGTATTAATGTATACATAGGTTCAATTTTGACCAAAATTTTCAAATTTACCGCGTTTCATTAGTTCTAAACTCCCCTGCTGGTGGCGCAAAACGGTCCTTCGATTAGGGACATGAAAATGGAGGCCATCCCGTATCCATAGTATAGGGATCAGTGATTAGAACTGATAAAATTACACTGAGAGAAGTGAACTGTAACCATTACCATGCGAAAATGGTAGTTGAATGACAGAATCTCTGAATTGATGATGGCGACTACGTTATTTGGTATCCATCTTCACGTGAATGGTAATCATTCCCATGTGCATGAACATTGCCACGATCCTCCATAGCATCCTAAACCAAAATCGCGAAGCTGTCCTTGAATTACTATTTGTACAAGGTAATCATTGCATTCCACTTCTCTCAGTGTATGTTTTGTTGGTTTTACTCGAGAGTCTCGAGTCCAGTCCTAGGTGAAAATGATTATAGTATAGGGGTTATCTAGCATCTTTCAAGGCACTCGCAGGGAGCTAGTTATTAAAGACGGCCTTGCCATTATTTATAAGGTGCCTACACGGAGAGAAGAGAATGGTAATATTTACCATGCTAATAGAATTCTTTACCATTTTTCTGATAATTATTACTAGAAAAATGGTAAAGACTTCTATTAGCATGGTAAATATTACCATTCTCTTCTCTCCGTGTAGAAACATTTCTGCTAGGGATTGTGTGTTGTATACACCGAGAGAAAAGCATGTTCCAAACGCAAGAAAGCCCTTCACGCTTCCAACGCCGTTATTTTCACATGCTTTCAATGGATTGCGTTTAAGGGGCACACCTAGTGTGACCGCCTAAAAAAAAGGTGATTTTTGGGAATTTTGAAAAAAAAAACTACTGCATGAACTTCTTTAAAATGTGGAGGGTTTATTTATACATTAATAATGAATATTTAGTAAAATTTTTGGATCAAAATAATCAAATAGCAAGGAGTTGTAAGGAATCATCCGAATGGAAAAAACAAGTTGCCCCACTGCTGGGGTGATTCCGGCCTTCCCCGTGGCTGAAATCAAAAAAACTAAAAATATTATTAAACAAGAAGGTATTGTCCATACCACGAACCTCCACTTTGAAAAAAAATTGAAATCCAACAAAATGGCAGAGTTTTGAAAAAAAAATGTCGAATTTTGCTCGAAAATTGGATGATTTTTCGCCTGCAAAAATTATATTTTTCATGCAATCGAAAAACTGGAGGTTCATGGTACGGAGAAAAATATAAAAAATGCGCAGAAACAAAAATCAAAGCGATCGGACAATTTGTCTTGGAGTTACAACCCCAGCAAATTTGAAAAATGTAGTTTCGAGAAAAACGCGCTTGAAGATAAAATGATTGATTTCATTGTTATAAATAGATAAAACTCATACTTACAGCTAATCTGCTATTCCAGGTCCATACAATTCACCTTCATCATGAGTACCTTTTCGGTTTGAATATACAAGTTTTTCACTGATTTTTATGAAAATAACTCATGAAGTGTTCAGTGTAACGGTCATAGTAAATAAATGTATCTAGCTCCGAAACGCGAATTTCTGACTACTGAGCAGAGCAGCTACTCTTTAAAAGGCTGTAACTCGAAAACTATTTGAGATATTCATTTGAAATTTCAATATGTTATTCTTGAAGGTACAAACTATCGAAATATGCAAGAAAAATCGATTTTTTCAAAGTGTCACCTTAGGTGTGCCCCTCAACGCACGTTACAACAAACGCGTTAGAAGCCTGAAGTGCTCCTTTGCGTGAAAACAGCATGCTTTTTCTCTCGGTGTAGAGTCACCTACAAACATGAAAAATGAAAAAAAAAACAACGGAAAAAATAGTAACAGTGAAGGGTTATCATCCTAGCCCATGAAATTTCTGAAACATAATTTCGACAATTCGAGCCTCTTCCAGCATCAATTCCTCTCGATATTTAAATTTACGAATGAAAACCATGAATGGATCCCTTCTTCGAATATCTCATCACTCCCAAAAATGCTGTTTCGCAAAATTCAATGATCATCTTTTGGTTTCTTACACGCAGGCCAAGAGAGGTTTGGCAACATGACCAGGGTTTATTACAAAGAAGCTGTAGGAGCTTTCATAGTCTTTGACGTAACGAGGAGCGCTACCCTCGATGCTGTCGTCAAGTGGAAGCAAGATCTTGATTCCAAAGTTCAATTACCCGATGGTTCGCCCATACCTTGTGTACTCCTCGCAAATAAATGTGATCAACAAAAAGAAGGAATGGTAACTTCCCCAGCTAAGATGGACGAATACTGCAAGGAAAAGAATTTCGCGGGTTGGTTTGAAACGTCGGCTAAGGAAAATATCAATATCGAAGAAGCAGCACGGTTTCTCGTCAATAAAGTAAGTGTTTGTTTTATTATATGTTTCGATCTTGTGTTAATTTTTTTTTATTTCTCTACGTCTACGAGAAAAAAAAACAAAAATTTTCATATGTATTTGAATTATTTCTAAATCGTGCTAGGTTGGTGTTTATTAGGGTGATTCAAAAAGATCCTCTTCTGAAAAATCCACCCTGCATTATGGAGTTTGAGTCTAAACTAAAAGTTTGAGCCAAAGAAATCCATCTTACACTTCCGAGTTACGAAATAGGCATTGCGTAGAATTGTGGATTTTAACTTTGCGATTTCTTAATTGAAATCATTGAAAATTTCAGGGATACGTAGTCTTATGATACACTTTGAGATAGTGTATCGTATTTGTTTATCAACAGCATTATTTCATAAAATGAGCAGCAGTTTGAATTCAGCTACGAGCATAACGGGAAAAAACTTCACAAATAACACACAAAACAACCTACCTTACGCAAAACCTGCCAAAAGAAATATTGTGCTGGAGATATTCATTTTAACGCACAATATAACATGAAAATAGGAGAATAATCCGATTTTTCGTCATTTCCAGATTATTTTATGAATAATCAACGCCCGTTAATTGTTTGCAGCAATTTTACTATACATTTTAGCAGATCTATTGGGAAGTTTATACGTTACATTCTTTGTTTATGTCTTTTTCTTTGAGAAAAATCACTTTGGAGTACGAAAAATTTTAAAAATGATCAACAGTCATCAGAATCTTATTCGAAAGTCTTCAAAAGAGAGATTATGGTTTTTCCTCAAAATATGAATATTGTTTGAAAAATTTAGTACAGAATTTTGAAGATCCCTATTATTCCTGTCAAAAATAAAGTGTCAACAATGCCACGAAGTGTCATGAAAATGTAAACCGAGAGGGAATTCACGCATTTTAGAGTGTGAAATTACACAGATTCACAACAAACAGTTCAAATTGAGATTTATTTTTGATAAATCAACATATTCTATTTAGAATACCAGGCAAAACCGGGCATTGAATTTTTTGGCAGATTCTGATCGGCTGTTCTCCCACTACGAACAGAAAATAGACGAGTTGAAACAAAATTTGTCGATGTACAAACCAGACAACCGATCAAGTGTAGGTCGAAACTTTATACGGATCTGTCTGGCGTTCTGAGGAGGGTGACGATCGTTTCTTAAGTTAAGCAACGTTCTTCAGATCTTTCCATTCTCGTGGAATGCAGAGGTCTCGAATGACCGCTTTTATTTTCAGATATTACTAACAGTTTATGATAACTAATTATCGTTAGTGCCAAGATACGAAGATTTTGAACAGCCGAAGAATGCAACAAGTTGTTATTTATGCTTTGAGAGAAGTTTGCACAAAGAGCCCTTTATGCAAACTAGTTTATACAAGAAGAAGAAGAAGGTGAATTTCTTATGGCGAGAGGGAGTGAACTTGGGAAATTGATTTGGGAGATTGTGAAAGACCTTTCATGATAAGAGATTTGATGGTGAAGAATGTTAATTGAATCAATACGATTTCAACTTTGTTTTGTTCATTGATTTTATATTTGAAAAAATAAATTCCATTAATAATCATTTATATTCACTTTCTAAATCCGAAAGGGTGAAAATTTGAGTAAGGTTTCTACTCGTATGAAGCAAAATTCTGATCTCGATTGTTGGATTTTCATACACCATTAAATCTTGCACCAAACTTTGTCTTTGGCGATAACCTGGGCGGTTACTGTTCAGTTGAGATCAGATTAAACAAAAGCACATTTCGGACGAACCGAGATAGTTGCGATGAAAAAAAAAAAACAAAAGTAATTTCAATTCACATTACCGTTTGGAGATTAGACTAAAGATATTGGAGATGAAACAACCGCGGGAATGTTTTAGACTCTCTGAGTGAAGTCAATATTTGGACGATTTCAAAAAATAGTTTTAGTTGATTTCACAGCTGCACGGAGAAAAAGGTATCTTAAAAAGTACCATAATTTATGGATTTTTAGCGCTGGTCTGACCCGAGTCTCAATATTTACCTGAACAAACCTCTAAAAGTACCATAATATCTGGGACTTTTATAAGGAAGGTACCATACTTATTCTGAAAAGTCCAAGAAATTATGGTACTTTTAGATATTCGTGCAAGTAAATATTCCGACTCGGGTCAGACCAGCGCTGAAAATCCATAAATTATGGTAATCTTCAGGATATCTGTTTTCTCAGTGTGGGAATGCGAGATTCACATCAACTGTGGTGTATTTTACACACGGAAAGAATGTTGCGGTTGATATTTGGATATTTGGTTATTGCTAGCAATTTTTCTCGCTATCCAAATACACGAAATACCTACCACAGTTGATTCCTAGCCACCACAGTGAATTCTTTTTTTCCGTGCATTCGCTGTTGTAAAATCAACTTCAACTGTGGTAGCTGGAACTATTTTTGTGATTGTCCAAGAATTGATTTCGCAAAATGTGAATTTTACAACTTCTTTCTCAGTGTGATCGCTAAAACGGGGGTTCTCAATGAAATTTTTTGGAAAAGAAATATTATGAGCTCCGGAGACAACTGCGACACATGTTATCAGTTGAGGAGGTGATATGAACTATTGTAAATTTGTGATTACAGATTTTGCAGAACGATCAAACTATGAAAGGCAACGGTGCCCAAGATCAGATCGATGGTGAGAGATTTGCCCTCAATCAATCGCCAACGAATTCGAAAAAGTCTTGTTCCTGCTGACGAATTGGTAAACCTCGAAACACAAAGGATAAATCGATCTTTTCCCACTGTCACAAAGACATTCATGTTCAGTTGGAATATATGATTGGAAAATTCTTAAGACGGTCCTCTGGGATATTGAAAAATCCAATTCAATGTCCTAGGTTAATCGTAGCATTTGAAGCTCTTGAGATATTTAAAGAAGATAAATTATTTTTTATCCGTATAAGAACACAATCACCCTCTATCGTTATTTACGTGTAATTCTTTCAATTTTCATTTTAAATCCACCAATTGTCTGTTCGTTTGCTTCCTTTTATCGTCTGTAGTGGGTACCGTGCACGAATTATCGTATGCTTCCATCAGTAGAGCGATGCAAAATTGAATAAAGGTGATGGAAATAAGGCGTGCAAAAAAAGATGCGGAGAAAGACATGGGAAATACCGTGCTCAGAACGCGAGAAGTGTAAGAAGAGTGAGTACTTATGGTTTATTTATACACCTTGTTTTTTGTTTTAATTTTTATCCTCCATGATGTGCCTTTTGGAATTTAAATGTTAATTATTTTTTAACGAAGTGAGATAGATTGAGAGGTCCATTTCTGGTAAATTGAATATAAAACCCCTACTAAAAATGTTGCACAGAGCTGGACGAAAATTCAATACGATTCAATCTGTTTGTATTCGTTCTGATGCAGTCTTTGTCCATTTTTTATCCAAATCCATCCGACATTTTTTGCAGAAATGATAAAAAAATTGTTAAACCTTCGAAATGCTCCCTAAAAGTACTTTCATCGATGAGATAAGTCGCTTGTACGTAGATGCAACGTAGAGGAGACTCAACATTTATCTATTGCTCCCACATCATTCTTCTTTTATAGAAGCAATACAACAAATTTTCTCGATAAAAACTTGATACTTTCTACAAAAGATTTGGTCTTTTGCAATATTTGATATAACTATGTCATGTTTATGGTGTGTCTCATCGACCATTGTTCTTTTAGGGCTGATTTCGCATTTTTAACCCTCAGTTACTTCACGTATTACCTGTCGGTGTGCTTTGCAATCAACTAAATGAAGCTTTTTCCATGATCAAAAATGTATTATGGTTCTTGAACTTGATCCTTGTTCTGGTTACAAATCGTACCTCTTTACTCCTATGAACAGAAGATCAGATTTTCGAAAACCTTTCGTTCCCTTTAGACCCCCGTGAGGTAACCGAGGGTTAAAGAGTCGTATGGGTTATCCATCTAATGTAACATCGATCTTGTGATTCGTAATTTGCCAATTGAATCAACATGGGTTGAAAAAGTCAAGGAAACATCCAAATGATATAAAAATTATAATTTTGTACACTCAAAAAAAAGTAATTTGGAAATTAGAGGAAAAATCCTTCGCAATCAGAAGAGATATTTCACTTTCGTTTTCTTCTTCAATTGAGAATATCCCTCTACGATTTTGAACAAATGAAAATTCTTCCACGCAAAGGCTAATCCTCTCAAATGGAGAGGAATACTTTTGATACCATATATTAGAGGAGAAGAAGGAATCAGAGGGATACTCTTATTTTGATATTAATTTTTTTTGGGTGTAAGAAAGTTAAATCTATGACCAGTACATTTACTGATGAATCCTTTTGTTCAATATCGTTAGCGTCAATTAGTTTTCGACTCGATTTGTGCGTTGTATTTCTCCCCAATCTCTTCATTTTCACCCACCTGAAGTACATTCTACAGATTTTGCTGTTCGTTGATTGTACATTGATCTAAGTCTTCCTCTCTCTACCTGCCCACTCATGATTGCTTCTATTGTTATTTTCAGTATATTCTCGAATTTCATGCGATAGGACATCCTCTTAGAGTCTCTTTTATTTCATCACTCATTCATTGATCTATTCAAATACAGCTCAATAAGATTACGAAATTATCTAATTGAATCAGAATTCCGAATTGCAATTATCGCATTATTTGAACACAGATACATTTCTAAAGATAAGAAAAAGGTGGTCCCGTTTTTGTATTGAAAGAAGATCCAAATAATCAAATGAACTTACACAATGTCCCAACTATATTCTTAAGATTAAGGTTAAGGTTAAGGTTATTATTAGAGAAAAATATAATAATTGATAAAATGGAATTCTTCTGGAGTTATATATCTTTCAATCAAATATATCGAGATTTCCTACTGCTCAGTAATAATTAAAATTTCATGCATGAAATACAAATACATGAAAGATGATTTTTTAGATATCTGTAGAAATGGGAAAAGATCAGATTTGGAATATTGTTTTGTGATTTTGTCAAATCGATTCAAATAATACAGTAAATGATTTACATCTTTGAATTGAATATTTCAAATCTGTTGAAATTCCGAAGTGCCCTTAAATATATTTGTAGAAATTACATGTGTACGATATTATTCATTCGTATGATATATTTATATAGGAAATATATTTGTAAAAAGTGTCCTTAAACGAAATTTCAGTCCAGTAAATTTTTGTTTATCATTTCCACAGTCACGATCGTGAAAATTGTCTCAAACTCATCCAGTTTTCATGTATAACTTATAAATCTCTCATTTCGTCTGGAGCGATCAAGAAAAACTGGTTTGCTATCTTCGAGACAATCTACCAATTTCAACTTTTACATTTTCTCATATTCGTGCCAAGATAGATCTGGCATAATCATGAATGATGCTCTCCCTGAGTTTGCACAAAAATTTTTAAAGATTTATTTTTCATCCAATAGTCTCGATGTTCATTCAAAACCAAGTTTCTCGAACTCAATAAATAATTACAAGGGAATTTCGATAGAATTTTGAGTTTCAATTATTTCCCTTCAATCATATTCGTGTTCCTGTGTACGTTCAATGTAATTCCATTTATTTAAAAAAATCAAAGCATACATACAATTATCATATTTTTAATTTAAGTATAATTGTATGTTTTATTTGGAAAGTTACGCTAAATGTTTGTAGCGATTGTTATAATTTCCAGAGTGGAGGTTCACAACGATCTATCCAATGATGGGAATCTTGTCAATCTAAATGAATTTCTTTAGATTTAATTTTGTATAAATGTTTGTATGTGCCTATAGAGTTATTCAAAGACCCTCATGAAGGACAATTACCAGTGTGGATACGCCTACATTCTCCTTTTTCGGTCTTCACCGAGAGCAGAATTTTATATTCTATTTCATGTGTAATTTTAATGCTAGAAGCAATAATCCTTTTTCTTTCAATTTTCATCGATATTGAAATATAATCTAATAATATTTTGCAAAGTATGATAACCTATCGTGTCTCTCATCATATACTTTGTTAATCTGAAAAAAGACAATAATTGGGGTATTTTTACCTGTTTCGGAAAAATTCTGTACAAAATCGAAGAAGTAGTCGTGGAATTCCTACCTCAAACCTTCTTAGACTTTCACTCCAAAAGGAGTGAAATCACAGTCTGAAAGATTGTATAGTGTTGGAAACTATGTTGATTTTTTCTGTAAAATTACAACCACCGATACGTTAATTGCTGAAGAATTCAGCGGTTTAGATGAATAATCTCAAGAGGTTTCGTTTGATTCAAATCTTAAGTTAAGAATCGACGTTAGCGTTGTACACGAAATTTGATGTTCTTGAGTTGGTAATTTTTTTGAATTCTTCATGAGGAATGAAAGAATTGACAAAATGATGAATAATGTATGAGCTAAAAATCTTGGAATTCATTTGATATTAAATAATCTCCTGCAATAATCGTGAAATGACTTCAAAAATGTATTGAATTTAAATTGTATCCACATCTCAATGGCCGTCTTATTTCCATCACTCCCTTCTCACGCTAAAAATAACTGATTCTAACGGTGAACAAGTATTGCGTAAATTCACTTATTCCATTCCATATTTTGAATCATTATGCGTGCCAGGGGGAATTAGTGCCATTGTTTTTGTAAGGGAGAAAAAAACGAAACCTTATTCCCCCAACTGTTACGTATATTTGTTTTTTTATTCGAAGGATCGAATCACGCATAAATTTATTTCGACAGCTGTATAAGAAGTTAATTATGATTTTTAAATAACTCTTCCAATACCCGCTATGAAAACTGCGATTTGTCTTCTTAAAAGAAAAAGTAGCAAGCATCATTGGGACTGGGGAACGATTAATAAATACCTACAACAAGCCTCTTTTTTACATTCACTTTTCACTTCTCGCTTTGATGTTTCTTTCATCTCTTCCAATTGCAGTTTTATATAATTTATGTCTTACCACTAGATGTAGTATGAGAGTTCATATAAAATATTCTTATGTACGTAATAATAATACCTTCTTCCCTATACATTTTTATTCGAATTGATGTTGGATTTGATTGATGTTATTATTGTTATATTCAGAGAGAGCTAAGAATGTTACCGTTGACGATCAGAGTTTTTACTTTAGATATTATTATTTAAATAATTCTTACGTAAATGTAGAATAAGATCATGGAAGCGACATTTTCATTGTAAATAACTGTGTGTTCACCGATACTCTGTTTTCACAAACAACGAATTTGTTCTTTTCAAATATTTGCACTTTTATATTACATATGAATAATGTACTAGAATTTAATGATTATCGTGTTCGTATTGATCAGCTTGAACGATAACTTGTTTGATTTCTTGGGGAAAAAGAAAAGTTGAAAAAAAAAATATATATACATATTCTCTTAAATTGTATTCAAATTGTATTATTTGTAAGCGATACATAGTATATTATATGCGAATACATAAATAGATGTACATCGTTGAACAATATGAATAATATTGAATGGAAACAATGTAAATATGAGGTTTTGGTTGTCGATAATATTTCCTGTCCTTTATTTTCATGGAGAATAGAGAAAAGGAGTACGATCAAAGCCTGGTTTCTCCAACGGAAAATTATGATTCAGATGGTTCATAATTTCACCACTGATGCCAGCGCCAATTTTGAGATCAATCCAAGTTACGTTTTCGAGGACACTTCGAAAATATTGTGATCGTACTCCTGTTCTCTATTCTCCATGTTTATTTTCCTATGATCCTTTGCATCAGGTGAAAATGGGAGCTGAAAACAAGCGGAGACAAAGCGTACGTTGGAGCGTGAGAGGAGCGGTAATATAAGGTAAGGAGAGAGTAGATGGAATGGATGAGAAAAGTATTCAGAGCGAAGTTTCGGAGAAGAGAAGCAGCATACACATAGAAATCTCGTTCTATGAGAAGGTTTAACCTATTTCTATTCTTTTCATAATGCAATTTTTTCATGTTGTTGAAGTTTGAATCGTTTATAGACACAACACGAAAATTTAAACTCACAAAATCTGATGAATCATCGTTTAAAGAACTACGAGATTTTTGGATCTTCCACAGCTGAATATTTCGCTAGTCGATTATGAATTCGTTTCGATAAACGAGGGTCAAAATGCTGACCAATCCACGAGAATTCAACTCAGAATTATTGATGATGTTTAATCCAATGTCTTATTCGTTAAACAAGAAAATTCTGAACGAAACAATTGCACAATTATATATAATTCATACATAATTGTATATAGTTTATATATCAGTTCCTGTACCAAGCCCAGTCCCAACCGATAATAAAAAAATACGACAACGAATTTTCAACCCTCCGATTAGGATCTTAATAACAGGTAGCATCTACCTGTCGAAACGTCGATCGACTACAGAAGGTATTCAATAAATATCGCCCGACTTTACTCGCTTGGGTCATTTGGGATCTTCATTCAACCCTCTTTAACTCAGTTCCTGCACTGAGAAAAAAAATAAAAGTGTCATTAACCACCACGCGTAGTTGAAGAATTTATGAATGAATCAACGAACTTTAGTTGAAATGACTTGGAAATTGTAGACTCAACTACGCCACCTTTCATTGCCTCAAACATATTACTTGATTTTATGAACCAATGTGTGTCAACGTCCACAAATCACAGCAGAAGTTTCATTCAAAATCTCACGTAGTTGAGTCAACCTCGCAGGCAATCGATGCTCCGTTATTTTGTGTCAAATGTATATGGATAGTTGACGGAAACGATTTTTCATTGTCCCAATCATTCGCGTAGTTGACTCAACAGAGTTGGCCAACCTGGGGAATAATTCAATGCAACCTCCAGAGTTGGCTGAACGTATTCAACCTCCTGGCGTAGTTGGTTCAATTACGTTTTCGTTCAGTTCACTAATCCTTTTTCTCAGTGTGTGGCAAGCACAGTCCCACTCTCTCAAATTTTTAGAGTGAGATTTCACTCTTTAGGCAGCCAGAAGTGAGCTTGTCGAAATTTCGAGTGGAATTCCCACTCTTTCTGAGTGGAAATCTAAGGTTTGAGGTTAAAAACTCATAGCCACTCCAATTTTAAAATGAATTTTCCGCTCTAAAAAAGTGAAACTTCACTCGAAACGAGTGAAAATCCCACTCGAAGCGGACTGGCTCACTTCTGAGACCTAATGGAGTGAAACGCGTGATTTTTCACTCTTCCAGATATAGAGAGTAACCGATGATAGTTTATATATGATTTATTTATCAATAAAATACAAATTTTGAAAATTTTTCCGCTCAGGACACTGCGATTCTGGATTACTTGACTCTCAGTGCATACAAATGTCACTTGTGTTCGAATGAAAACGGGTTCCGTTTTTTTTTTCAATTTATTTACATGAATGTATCGTGTAAACGAATTATTCCTCGTGTGATACCTGAGTGAATATTTCAGGTGAAAGGATTGAGGAACGAATTTTTTATGAATGTTTCCAGATTTTGTCTAACAATTGAATATATTTTTCGAATGCTCTAGTCATAAAAGACCCCCTTGTATAGTGAACGTGTACCAAAACAACGTGTACTATATAGACTGAGGGTGAGGGATAATACCTGGGATCCGAGTGGAAGTAAATTGAAGGCCCGGATGCAATAAGGAGACTAACGCTCGAAAACACGGAAAACTATTGTCCAAGCCATGACGTCACACGCCAAAATCAAAAGTCGGAATTTCGAAAATTGAAAAATACTGGGTGATAGGGCTTGAAAGATGAATATAAGTATCTGTTTACCATTTTTTTCTAGGATCCATAGTTTCCGAGAAAAAAATAGAAACTTCCTATTTTTTCGCACCAAGAATCAATGTTTTTCAGTATTAAACTCGTTCTAACTCGGTCGTTTTTCGATGCATCGGAATGAACCTTGCAAATTTCGATTCGTAAGACTTTTCCGAAGACAACAATATCGTGAAAGTTTGTAAAAATTAAGAACAAGTGGATAAATTTTCAATTCGAAGTGAAAATCACGTTTTCCATGATTTGCCTCAAAAAAGTGTCGGGGGAAGTATGAGCTACAAAAAACTTCCAGCGACAAAGTTGTTCGCTAGTATATGGACAAACTTTGTGGAAATTTTGAGATCGATGGGACTATTAGTTCGTAAAATACAGCGGTTTGTTCATTAAGGCGGAACGAAAACTTTTCATGCTTTTGCGTCGTTTACAGGTTAAGTATTGAAATTCGTGGGAAAAAATGTATTCACTGGATTTCTCATCGTGGGTTTATGTTTTTTGGGTCGGATAATCCAAATATCGAAGAATTTTTGTGAAATTCGTCATTCAATTGTGCATTTATCTATTTTGCAATCAAATTGTTTATAAACAAAAAATTAATAACGATTTTCACAAAAATTCTTCGATATTTGTATTCTCCGACCCAAAAAACATGAAATCACGATGAGAAATCCAGTGAATACATTTTTTCCTACGCATTACAATACTTAACCTGTGAACGACGCAAAATCATAAAAAGTTTTCGTTCCGCTTTAATGAATAAATCGCTGTATTTTACGAACTAATAGTCCAATCGATCTAAAATTTTCCAGAAAGTTTGTCCATATACTAGCGAACAACTTTGTCGCTGGAAGTTTTTTGTAGCTCATACTTCCCCCGACACTTTTTTGAAGCAAAGCATGGAAAACGTGATTTTCACTTCGAATTAAAAATTTATTCACTTGTTCTTAATTTTCACAAACTTTCACGATATTGTTGTCTTCGGAAAAGTCTTACGAATCGAAATTCGCAAGGTTCATTCCAATGCATCGAAAAACGACCGAGTTAGAACGAGTTTAATATTGAAAAACATCGATTCTTGGTGCGAAAAAATAGGAAGTTTCTATTTTTTTCCTCGAAAACTATCGATCCTAGAAAAAAATGGTGAACAGATACTTGAATTCATTTTTCAAGCCCTATCACCCAGTATTTTTCAATTTTCGAAATTCCGATTTTTGATTTTGACGTGTGACGTCATGGCTTGGACAATAGTTTCCCGTGTTTTCGAGCGTTAGTCCCCTTATTGCATCCGGGCCTTCAATTACACATCCTTCATGAAATCCGCAAAAATAACGGTTATGATATTTAGTTATACTGCGGTAAATTCTCAATTTTTGTTTGTAATTCTATGGTTAATTTTAGACGGTTTTACGACCGGGAGATGACTGTAATAATTCAAATTTTCAGTCCACGCAGGTGAAATTGTTTTTCACTCAATGTATCGTTGACACTTAGTTTTTTTACGCAAATCTAACCAATGGGAACACGGTTACTTCTGAATAATTTTCGGGTATGGCTGTCTAGGGACTATAAGGGCAATCAAAACCGGGTTTTAAGCTTTTGCGTATCCACACAATGGGTGGTACCCAACAAAAACGACGTTCGAAACTTGACGAAAAATGTTGCATCAGACGGCTTTTCAGATATCTATTAGATATCTTTCAGATAATACTCTAAAATATTTCGTCAAGTTTTATACATCGTGTTTGTTGGGTAACCACCCATAATTCAAATTTGCTACTCTCTGTCTTTCGTGGTTTGGAAAGTAGAAGTATGTAAATAGAATACGAATTTTAATGGGTGGAATTCCCAATATCTCAACAATCGGATCATCAATTTCTAATTAAGAGGGTATTCTGGTTTAGACACCCGGATTTTCGGTGTTTTTTCTTGGACGCCATAAAAAGAATCCAATAAATGTTTCTACCATCCATTTCTTCACTTGTTATTTATTGACATTTTAAGATTTCGAAACATTGGGAATATTATCAAAAAAATCAAAATTAAAGAAACTGCAGACCGGTAAAGTGAGAGTTCATAACAAACTGTCGTGACCTGGTGTGCAGGATTCCAGTCCACCTAGTGATCTAAGAAACATTTTTTTTTGTCAACTCCTGGAGAAGAAGGATGTAGCTATCGCACTACGAAGAGTTTTTTTGGAACAAAATTTTTTTCACAAAATGGCAGTGGTTTAAAATTAAAGTTACGTTTTTTCCCTGATTTTTTTCGCCCTTTGGGATTCGAAGGAAAAAAAACGAAGAGATCTCTCAAAAAATTCCTCGTAGTACGAAACTGCAATGCATGAAAGAGCTGTGTGCCAGATTTCAAGCAAATCGGTTGAATAGAACTCGAGATATCATGTACACCGTTTCGAGAAAAACGCGTTTGAAGATTCGAGCACAATTTCGAACAGTCTACAAGTAAAGAGTGAAACTTACTTTGATTCTGCATATAAATTCATTTCAAGATGCAACCAAAACCAGTCCTGTTTCAGCTGAAACCTAAGCGCTGAAAACAAATGCTGACACAATGGGTCAGACTGAATTGCAGTAAATTTTTCAAGTAAGATGCAGCGACATTCAGTCGGACTCCTTAGAGTGTAAGTGTCACAATGGTACATTATACTCACATTTTATCACGAAACCCTCCTGAAAACATGTTCTTAGAAGTCTAAACTATGAAAATATGCAAAAAGAAGAAAGTAGGTCGTTCCAAAATTCTAGACCAGAATGTCCCCTTAACCAGAGTCAAAATCTAAGATAACCAAGTAAACACACGCACGTTTTAAAAACGTCAAAAACAGTCAGTAACCACACGTGAATTAGTAATATTCTTGCGTTGATTCAACGTAAAAATGTCGCGGCAGATCACGTGTTTTTCAACCATAAAATAACGTCATATCAACAGTTTGAACATCGTTTAAAAGACGTCAAATATTGACGTGTCCTAATGATGGTTCTGAAACGTGAATTGAATCCAACAAATTATTTTGAAAACTTTTCATTCAATATCGAGAACAATAGTATTTCTGAGTATGACAGAATTTGGAAAGTATGCCACACTATTTACTATCTTGCTCTTTGTTGAAATTTTAACCATTGTTCGGTTTCGTTCGACATTTTTAGCAGAATATCTTCAATTGAAGTTCAAACACAAGGTGTTATAAACACATTCTAAACGCGTCATTCAAACCCGTTCAAAACACGTTTTTTGAGGACGTCGTTTGATGCTTATTTTTGAATATTAGTTTAAATTACAAAACAAAAATCACCGTTATGAAATCAACAACTGACGTCCGTTTGACAGTCTAACGTTCTTTCAACGTTGAAATAACGTGTGTGTGTTTATTGGGAAATTACTATTTTCTTTTCAATTTCATAAAATTATTGGATTTCCCAGATAGAAACACATGCTCTGAATATTTTGTAACATAATGTGCCATAAACATACTATCATAAACTTTGCTCAGCTTGCAATAATGGATAAAATGTGAACATTATGTCTTCATAATGGTGCCATCACTCGTTTTTCTATCAATAACAGTGCTTTATGCGAAAACACCTTGGTACCATAATGCGAACATTTCTTGGCGTGCATGTCGCCATTATTAAGAATTATATGTTAGATGAATTCAGAAATCTATCATAAGATGTGATGAATTTATAATGAAGGAATCCTCTTCGAAGATAATAATAGATTGATAAAATTTAAGAACCATAGTTATGTGCATAGTTTTATAACGTATTATTAAATATCAGTTGAATCTTCTCAACTGTGTATTCTATACGCAACGTATTTAGAAATCTTGAAAAGATCTTCAAGGTATCTTTTACAGTGTTCCGAAAGGTTCTCACAAAAATGTTGATTCGGATGCAATCCAATTATTTTGATCGTTCATGGGCGTTATCGCTATGGCAGCCTGAGCAATTTTACTTTAATAGCACTGGCTGTTACAAACAGGATTGTCACTCACGTCTCTGCATTTCTCTTCATTCTCTCGTTGTCGGTTCGGCATCCTTCGTCTTTTCCCTTTATTCCCTTTTTTCCTACACCCACGATATGCCGCTATAGCAAGCCGTCAGACAAGTGGTCGTGCCATGAGCAAGTACATGGATATAAGTACAGATGGTCATCACAATATATGACTTTAATGCTTTTCATATTTCTTTCAAAAAATGTCTTTCTCCTTGAAATTCTTTCCCTCAAACCTAACAGTCATTTTGTTCGTAACGCGGATACAATCCGTTTCCTTTTCAAAGGATAATCTCATATCTCGTTCTTAATACCGTTTTCAAAGTTTGTTTCAGCAAATTTTCTCTTCCTGCTCCTGTCTTCTTGAAGTGGATTTTTGTTTCCTCGCCTAGCAATCGGTCTCATGATTTATGGTTATTGAAGGTCACGGATAGTTGTAACCTGGTTTTTTTCGAATGAAATTGATAAAAGTTATGGTACTAATACTTGTACATTTACCTTCTTATGGGGATTCAGGTATGAGGACAAATTAGGATTGAGAACTATCCTTTTACATTCTTTTTGTGGAGAATTTTCAATTCGCAGGTATTCTTTTTTGACGAGAATCTTTGAATAACAACATCGGGACGTTGTTGATATGTTGAAAAATTTTGTCGTCAGACGGTTCCAGAAAAACCTCTTGAACGGATAATTGTTGTCAAAATTACGAAACCCGCAGTGGAGTGTAAACTTTCACGGAGAAAAAACAGAAATTCGCTGTGACAGAGAAATCTACACCGAGAGAGGGCGATTTGGAAGTTCGGTAAATAGTGATATACTTGTTCAATAAATCGAAATAGTACTGAACTTTCAGCGATGTTCTAACAAAATGTTTAGGAATTAAGTGACACACAGCGAATTTGGTCGTGAATATTGTATTATATAAAAATGATTGAAAAACACTGAGTAATGTAAAGCAAAATTTCAGTAATGTTCCTTTAAATTTCATGAAACATCGCTGAAAGTTCAGTAATATTCACCTATTTTACCACTTTCAACCATCAAATTCCTCTCCGTGTAACTATACTGTATATGGATGACCATTTTCAGAGTAGAAGTTACTTCATTGGAATACTTTTCACCAATCTTCAATAAAGATTCACTTTGTGAGCAGTAAGGTGTACTGAAAATACCGTAGAAGCTACCAAAAAATGTTGACTGCTTGTATGAAGTAAAATATACTCCTTTATCTCTTTCTGTGTAGGTTAGCAAAAAGATTTGTCATTCTGTATATAATACCTTCATTCACTGCGTCAGCAAATTTTTTTGCTTCGTATTCCCATAGTGCGTAATATTGCATCTCGGTAAAAGAACGTTCATAGAATCCTACAACCTACACAAAACTTTGTAACGGTGAATGACTGTTGAAATCCATTTATACCAATATTACACGGGTTTGAATGGATTCAAATGGTCGTTCACTGTTGGGTACTTCCTATTGAATTTCATTAATAAATGGAGTTCAATGGACGTTTGTAACTGGAGACACTAAGAATCCCATTTCACAGGCTGAAAGGAAATTTTCTTTGCCCTCATTCGAATAAATCTTTTTTTCAACGAAAAAGAATTCAGTCAAATCCAAAAAGTTTTCATCAGATTGAAACAATAAATTTTCAAATTGAAACAGAAATATATTCTGTTTTGAATTCGAAGAATGTAATTTCGATTCAATGACACATTTTCTCCTTGAAACGGATTATTCTTTCTATTGGGAACAAGATTTATCAGAATGAGGGCACAGACATTTCCTTTTAGTCCAACAAAAATGGCTTCTCAGTGGAAATGGGATTGTTGTTTTAAGTTTCTGAGAAGAATTCTTCTTCTAAAAAATATTCAATTGAAAAAGAATCAGTTTTTCAATGAGAGCTGTGGATTTTTTATGACAAAATGAACAAAAAAAGATATTCACTTGATCTTCTCATTCATTTTCTGATAAATTTTCAAAAAATGCACATGATTTCGGATGAACTGAAAAAGAAGGGATTCGAGTGAGAATGCCACAAATATATATTTTTTCACACAAACAGAAGAGTAGATCGAATAACTCGTCCTTTCGTGTTTTGCTGTTCTCTATCTTTGGTATTTCGTGTTGGACCTCTCTGCTCTAACGTTCAATATTTCTGAAACATCGAGAAAGGTACGCCTTGATTCTCTGAAAGTCAGATCATACGAAACTTGTAGCCTGGACCCCACTATAGCACAACTATAAAGGTTTCCTGTCGTATCTCGATGGCTCAACTGAGTCGTAATAAAGCTGCTGAGACGGCGAGGTGATGGTTCCCTGATCCCCTCGACCTTTTATTTTGTTCTCTCCGCTTTCATCTTCATTTCAAATTTTCGACCATTTCAATTCCGTCATGAAATTCCACTAACGAGATTCGGGCTTACGATGAGTCGAATGAAGGTATCTCCTTATATTTTATTTGCCACGACTCGTGTAGCTGAATCCATTTTGCGAAGAAATATCTGTAGTTGACCAAGATTAGCATTCAAGCGAATCGATGATTATAGTTCTTGAATATTTTTTCTGCTGTCTTACATTGATCATTTATCTCTCAACTGATTTATTTTATGAATTTATTCTTCTTCATGGGAGATTTCGGAAGGTAAATTTGTTGAAATATTGAGCGTTGTAATTGAATTTTGTTAAATAATGGTGTATATATGTATATATATATATTTTGAAAGATTATATATTTCAGGAAACTTTTCATGTTCAATTCAAAAATATTTTTCACAAAAAATATGTTTTTTATGCATTTTCTCTTGTTTCAATTGGATCAATTCCGTTTTCCCGAGAGCAAAAAGTTCAGAAATTATATATATAATTTATATATAAATCGTTATAGTTTATATATAAGTTGTATTTTTTCATTCGGGTTATTGAGAAGACAGTCTGAATTAGGAGACCTGAAAAAAGCGTTTCTTGAGAATTTCTTCAATTATGGGAAAAATAATTGAATCAAGCGAGCTCTTTGGGATATTTTCATATATATTTGGAGTTTAAAAAAATTGTTACCAATGTGAAATATTGGGATAAATCGCTTTTCATTCTTACAATTACAATTATCATAAACTGGGGTGCAAGATCGCAAAATAAACTAGACTACCATTTGGAACAAACCAAAGCTTTCCATCTCAACAGAACACGAGTCGAATAGATCGATTTTAGATTGATTTTAGATAAATTCAGATTCAATAAACAGTAAAATGTTTGTAGCTTCATTTCAAGTTTGATAAACGTTTGTTGAACGTTCCTATTCTCTTGGGATATCTTCAGTTTTGTATCCTTCTTTTATGTGAACTACTGACAATCATGAAACATTATTTTCGAATCATTTTTTTAGCATGTTTGGGCAGTTTTTTCAAATTCAAATCAGACTTTTTTCAACCCCGGATTAAATCCTAATTGAATTGGAAGTTTTTACTAGTTCATATATAAGAATGATGTTTTAAATACCTATTTTGTACAGCGATGGAAAACTTCATTCGTGAAACCAGAGGTTCCTGCAAAAGGGGGCGCCTCTTCGTAGAGAATCGTTGAGATTTTTATATATTTTTTTAAAAAGGTTACTTAAACAAAATGAAATCAAGTTATTTTAACCCTTATCCTGCAAACGAGGGTTTTTCGTGTCCATGCGAAAATCGTTTTCGTTCGTAACTGTCCAGATTTATTTAGAAACATGAATATCAAAATATTATTGTTCGGGTAGCATCGCTATTGATATTTCAAGTAGGATGTTTGAAAAGGTGTCATACATTGTTTCAGATTTTTTGGAATGGTTTAACAAGGTGAAAAGGAGATTTTGAAGACCCTGGTTTGCAGGATCAGGGTGATGAAAAACCGTTTGCATCTGAAGGGTTAAAAATGAAACTAATTCTAGATATACAAAAAAGTGGAAATTCAGCTAATACTCATTTCAAAGAAAAAAAATCATAGTGATTAATGTTAGAGTGTTTTTCTAAAAATTTCAAGATTTCACGTCTCTTTACATGGGCCTCCAAGCAATGAAAGACGGCTCTGCGTGAAACCCTCTACAAATGTGGACACTCTTCTTGTATCTCCGATCATTTCATGTTGAACAAAAATTTGTTTACCAACTTGAAACATACATGAAAATATTCCAAAAAATTTGTTCGATTTAATCATTTTTTTCGTATCTAAAAAGAACGCGTTTCTCAAGCCTCCCAATTCTCACTCCTCCCTTAATAACTACTCACGTGGAAATTTAAACCAGGCCAGTACTGGCCTAGATTCTTTGAGTCAGGGCCAATGCTGGCCCGGTTGAAATTTCCACATGGGTGAGGGCCAGATTTGATACGTAAGTGTTGACGAATGGAATTTCTCGTATAATATACTCATCAAGTTTTGATAAAAATTCAGTATATCAGGTTGGCAACTAAGTAATTGCGGATTTCACTCATAGATGGTGTCAGTTGAATTTTTAGGTTTGCAGACGTAGTACAAATGTAAAACACATCTTGTTATTTGATAGTTGGCAATTCAGCTGTCAATCGGTAACAGAAGTTTTTTGATCGTTCGCGTAGTTTTCGTTTGGCGTTCGTTGAAAAATGGAAAATCAAAAGGAACATTTTCGTCATATTTTGCTTTTTTATTTCCGCAAAGGGAAAAACGCATCGCGAGCTCATAAAAAGTTATGTGCTGTTTATGGTGACGAAGCCTTAAAAGAACGGCAGTGTCAAAATTGGTTTGCCAAATTTCGTTCTGGTGATTTTTCACTCAAAGATGAAAAACGCTCTGGTCGTCCAGTTGACGTTGATGACGCCCTAATCAAAGCAATAATCGATTCGGATCGTCACAGTACAACACGTGAGATTGCAGAGAAACTTCATGTATCACATACATGCATTGAAAATCACTCAAAACAACTTGGCCATGTTCAAAAACTCGATACATGGGTTCCTCACGAACTGAAAGAAACGCATTTAACGCGACGCATTAACATCTGCGATTTGCTAAAGAAACGTAATGAAAATGATCCATTTTCAAAACGACTGATAACTGGCGATGAAAAATGGGTTGTGTACAACAAGATCAAGCGGAAAAGATCGTGGAGCAGGCCAGGTGAACTAACTCGAACAACAGCAAAAGCTGATATTCATCAAAAGAAGGTTTTGTTATCAGTTTGGTGGGATTACAAAGGAATTGTCTACTTTGAACTCTTACCACCCAACCAAACGATCAATTCTGATGTCTACATTGAACAACTAACGAAATTGAACAATGCAGTTGAAGAAAAGCGGCCCGAATTGACAAATCGAAAAGGTGTTGCATTCCATCATGAAAATGCAAGGCCACACACATCTTTGGTCACTCGGCAAAAATTATTGGAGCTTGGTTGGGATGTTTTGCCACATCCACCATATAGTCCTGACCTTGCACCATCTGATTACTTTTTGTTTCGATCTTTCCAAAACTCCTTGAATGGTAAAAATTTCAGTAATGATGATGATGTCAAATCGTACCTGATTCAGTTTTTTGCTAATAAAAACCAGAAGTTTTATGAACGTGGGATTATGATGCTGCCTGGAAGATGGCAAAAGGTTATTGATCAAAATGGGCAATACATTACAGTATAAAGTTATTTAGTTCCATGAAAAAAAGTGTCTTTGATTTTCTAACAAAAATCCGCAATTACTTAGTTGCCAACCCAATAATTCGATATAAACTCACCATACATAATATATACTATATAAAAGATTCGATTCGTTGAGATTTGCACATTTCTAGCCAGATTATATGAGAGTATTCATACGGAAATTTAATTTGAACCGAATCTGCTCAGTAGGAATGAAAAAAAAAAATCACGTGTGAAAATATTGATTTTGCATATAATCCTGTCTCTGAGAATATATTTTAGAAATCTTTAAGAACAGCTTGTTGGACGGATATCATGTGTGTGCATATATGTATAAATCGTACAAGCGCCTTTATCCCTTATAACTTCGTCAGAGATTGTGAAAAGGGTCACGAAGGAGCAGTCTCGTTCAAGGTTACGAATGAGGCTCTAGAGATTTGAGCTTACCATATTTATATTCAAATCAACTGATGAAGGTTGAAGGATCCCTACGGACTGATACTTTGCATCTTCTTCTTAACCTTACAGAACGGAACTGAATTACAGTATTGTGAAAAAGGATGCAATGGATTTGAAATAATGTACTTAAATTATCGTGTTTATTGCGGATGAAATGAGAAACCGTTGTGGCAGAAGAGAAGTCTTTTGATTGTGGTTTTTTATTCTTAAGGGGATACTATCGGCGTGGCAGTAGCCAAACTGTTCATGACAAACTACAGACAAACGCCTCAATTAAATCAAAATATTGCTCTGTACAGCACTTCTACTAGAGTAAGAGAAATGCTGTACAGAGCGATATTTTGATTTAATTGAAGCGTTTGCCCGTAGTTCGTCATAAGGGGTCGTCCATAAATTACGTAAGACGTTTAAGGGGGGGAGGGAGTTCATGGAATTCTTACCAGATCTTACAAGGGGGGAGGGGGAGGGGTTGCACCAAAATCTTACGTAAGATGGATGTAACTAAATATTAAGAAATTCAATTTCAACTGATTTCGAAAAACACATATTTCCTTCAACTTTTTCAATGATTTTACAAAGATGATGTTCTGTAATCAAGTATCCTCGGATAGTCAATTTTAGTAAGTTAATAATCATCAATGTTATACCATAATTGAGTCATTTATAATTTCTGTACACTTCTGTATTATATTACCTTACCACATGGGGGAGGGGGAGGGGTTTAATGAAATCTTACGATGTCTTACAAGGGGGAGGGAGGGGGGTGAAAAAATGCCAAAATTGTCTTACGTAATTTATGGACGGCCCCTAAACGATTTGGCTGCTGCTACGCCGCTAGTATCACCTTAAATCAGCAGGAGTTCGGATTAGGGATCGTCCACGCATTACATCACGTAATTTTCACTATATCCAGACCCTCCTCACAAGAATGTCTCCTGTCCCTATATGACAGCTTGTCACTAGGACTTCGCACGGGACTCGCGTCGAAGAAAGATAAAATAGTCACCAATAATTATTCCAATCTCTTGAAATATCAAGATGATCGATTTCGTTATTTTAACCAATCCGTCTTCGCTGAACGGATTGAATAACCTAACGATGACATTTCACTGTGTTAATGAGCTAATTCGCTGTATTTACTAACTGATTCGTTATAATTATCAGTCCTCCGCTAATTTTACGAAGCTTGATTGGCTGAAACAACGAATCGCCGTTCACTTCAGCGGACTTGCTTGCTGTCCATATAATAACAAGCGAGTTTCGTTAAGACAGTGAAATTCTTGCTATTCCAACGAATTTTTTTCTCCGTGCATGCATATGAGTACGATTTACAATATTTTCATGATAATTATACACGACACGTGATGGCAAATATCTTTTCACAATATTTGAAATATTCAAATCGTCTTACGTATTTGAAGATATGAATTCAATTACGCATATGTAACGTTGTATCACGTTCTCCAACGCATAACTCGTACGTTCCCCAAGTAGTTCCTCGACTATTTTGGCTCCTTTCTTCCTTCATTCCACCTGTCTTCACATCATGGCATATATCTAATCAGACTTAAACAATCTTCAATATAATTCTTTTCCAAGCATTCAGTGTCACATCATTTCTCGAATGATCGTTTTCAGAATAAGAATTTCAATAGTAACGAAATATGACGCCCTGATATGCCGAGAGGTTGGGAAAGGCATTGAATTTTTTATATCCGTGAGTTGATATCAGAAATATTCATATCCATCATTTCTTGTCAACTACGGAGCATAAATCTTGTTTCAAAATCTTATGGGAATTCAATCGGAATGAATTCCAATTTTGTATTAAATAAAGTTTCTTATCCTCGGTAAGGATTTTTATTTTGTGAATTATAAAATTGGCTAAATTCGAAATCCCTTGTCTATTTCTACTATTTCAAAATGAAATAAAAAGGCAACATTGTAAAGAAATGTCTTCTGGAAATTATTCAGAAAATGTGACTGTAATTTTTCACAGCAACTTTCTGCTGAATTTTTACATAACAAACTTTAACTAAATTTCGCAACGGATTCTGAAAACTCAGTCAAATTTCTTAGAATTTTGCAAAATTTTTTGGAAAATTCAGACCCAAGTGGATGTAAAAATTATAATCACGTTTTTCGAACTTTCAATTTTTTTTCACATCAAACATTCCGAATTCCAGCTATTATAACTGAATATTAGGGTGGTCGTTAAAAATTAAATTCTTTCAGACGCCGAAAAAAATCCTTCCTTTTGACGGAAAACTACGGGAAAAATTTTGCTTTTTGATTTTTAACAAAAATAACACGTGCCGGCGGCCAATTTAAGTTCATTTTTCGATAAAATTATAGTTTTTTGGAATATTTGTTACATTATTTAAATTTTGATAAAAAATCATGAAAATATGCTTATAGGACATCAAATGCTCTACAAAAGGGTTTCTTTTGTTTTTAGATGAAGTTCATATCCATCGAGATAATCTCATTGGTAAACTTATTAACTTTATTAACTCATTTATTTTAGCACTAAAAACTTTATTTTTCTTGAAATATGAACAATTTAGTAAATTTTATATACAATTATTCATTTATAGAGATTAAGTTAATGACTACCAAGTTATATTCGATATCATCTATCCATTTAAAAAAAAAAAAAGTTCAAATTTACATCTTATAGACTGATTTATTAATTCCAAGGTTTAAGTAAGCTTTCTTTTGTATTTTCTATGTTTCGAGCTCTGTAATCATCCAAAATTTGAATCACAAACTGCTTCTGATTTTCATCTTCCGTAAACAAATCATTGTATTCTTGCATTAATTTCACACCGCGTTCAGGAACATCGTTCACAACAGATAAATTATTTACAGCGTTCAAACAGATCTGATAATTTATATTTTCTTGCCAGTTTTTACAATCATCTTTCAGCCAACTAGTATCCAAACCCAGTTTATTATTAATTGATGAATGATCAACGAACTGTTCTAATCCATGGTCGAATAATTTTGGTACATCTTTTTCAGCTATTACTATTTTTTTTTAATTAAAAATTTGACTGTCATCTGAAGAATCATAATCGTTATTATCGAATAATTTTTGAACCATTTTTTTTTCGTTTCTTCATCAACACTGTCATCGAATAGTGCCATTAAACAGTTTTCTAGAGTGAGATACCATAAATGATTCAAAATTTTTTTCAAAGCAGCAGATGATAGTTTTTTGTCAATTGATTGGAAGTTGTAAATCGATTGTATCAATTGAAAATCACAATTGGGAGCTTTGATTGATGATGATGTCATGAACCATATCTTCACATTATAAGTTATGGTTTATGGCATAATTGTCATTTTTATGATAAACAAATTCTCTCAATAATCAATCTTTAGTCAGCATCGACTAGATAAAAAATGTAGCTGAAGCAATTGACAAAAAATGGCCATCCTTCTCGCTTCTAGTAGTCAATTAATTCTTCCCACGCAAGTTTGCTTTGTTATTCTCGAGAGTAGTTTGAATTTTTGCAAAGTTGCTGAACCCTTTTTGTTATTGGAAGATGATACAGAAGAAGAATGAAAAATAAAATTAATCGAGAAAGAATGTGAAAAAGTGCATCATATGTTTTGATATGCTATGACTGGTCTGCTGAACCTTTTCTCAACATGTTTACGCAGTGAATTCCTGAAATGATATCAACGTTGCCTAACATTGAGAAACAATCAACTACAACGCAAAAGTAGAAACCTCGTTTATCATAATTTTATTACCTGTGAAAGCGTAGGATATTCTCATTAACATGTTGAGGCAAGATCACTCGAAAGAAGAATTTAAATAACAGATGAAACATAAACTTGAAGAATGAATAATCTGCCCATTTGATCACAATAGTCACCACAAATCGGAATAAAATTTGGGACAGGTATAAAGTTCAGTAACGTATAACACAAGCTATACACGCAATATGAAGCAAAACGATATTTGTAAACAAATCCCCAGGAACACTGGAAACGAATTGTGGTCAAGTATACCACAAAAAAAATCAGGTGAATGTATCCGGATATTGTCAGAGTGTTTGGTATACATTTGGAGTAGAAATTACAACAAATTTTTCACAAACATGAAAAGAATTTCTTCCTGGATTATTCTTACCTTACTTACCGTCAATAATTATTCGAGATGTCCTTGCTTAAGGAATCTTATTGAACCGATTGATTCTCATTGATTCCGATGCGGAAAACCGATTAAAATCCATTAAAAATTGATTCTCAATGGGGTTCAATCAGTTTTCTGCATCGGAATCAATGAGATTCTTCAAGCAGGGGTTGCTTCTCCTATTCGAGAAATTTTCATTCCTCAGAGAGATCCGAACCCCGCCTACTTAAACTGTCACCTACCTAAGCGCATCGTCCTAACAGTTTGAGCTAACACGCGATGTAATTACGTGGCAAATTATTGTCACTTGTGTTCACAACGTTTTAATGTCTGATATATTGAACAAATATTGAATACACTGCAACTGAAGATAATACATGTATGAACGTTTTTAGCATATAAAATTCATCTTGTTGGTTAATTTTGCAGAAGAAGTTCATTCTTCACACGAGCGGAATTATTAATATATATTCGTCAATGTTTTCTTTTCAACACATAACTTTATACGAATTGATTTGAAATTCAGTTCAATGGATTCAAATGTTGATAAGTTTCTATTACATTCGATATCAAATATTTATTTGCATAAATTGAAGAACGTTTTAAACCATCTCACATTAACACTTCAGTTTACTGTCCTCGCTCCACTGCACTCACTCACTTCATTCCCTCCATTTCACTTAGATCCACTCATTTCGATGAATTGTCTCCGATTCTAATTGTATTTAATTTAATTGAAAGCATTACAATTACTATGATACGAGGAAACGTTGTATACAGATCCATCTGTAACCTGAGGCTCTTAGCAGAAGACATTAACTCAAATTTCGTGGTAAAACAAACAACAGTCAATAGTGGACGTTAATAAAATGCTGAGATCCCTACAACAATCTTTCGGATAATGATGGCAACTTTTCAATTGAATAATATTTGATATTGAAAATGTAACATCTATTGAAAGTGTGTTACTGCAATATATAAGAAGCAATCATCTTCATTTCCTGCCCTGTCACGAAATTTCCCTGCGTTTCCAGCTGGGATTCCTCATTTCCAGGTGGAATTTTAGCTGGGATTCCTATTCCCAGGTGGAATCCCAGCTAGAATTTCGACTCCAACGTGGGATTTCAGTTGGAATTCCTGATCCCAGGTGAAATTAGAAATCCCACATGGAACCCAGTTGGGATTCTGGATTCCAGGTGGAATCTTAACAACTGGCAACGCAGGTAAATTTCGGATCTGGAATCCACGTGGAATCCCAGCTGGATTTTTGTAACAGGGTGGTGAAAATCCAAAAGTGAAGGAAGTGTAGATGACTCTTCGTTGACGCTTTCGTTGCGTTTAGGTCGCGCTTCAACGTTTCATTTTCACTAGGCTTTAGATAAATAATACTCCAAATTTCAGAAGCAATACAGATTATTGGGATAAATTTAATCATGAACAATTCACTACAAACTTATTGTAGCAGAAATTTGGCACTTTTTTTTCCGAGCAAATAGGAACGAATAAATGAATCGTGAAAAAATATATTGATCCAAGAGAGCATATTTTATTTAATTAATGAGAAACGTTTTTTTCTATTTGCCCTCGTTATTCTTTTATGGAATTTTCAGAGAGATGTTGAAAAATCAGAAGATTAATGTCAATGCATCATGTAGATATTCTTCGTAGCACCAAGTATTTTTAGAAATGTCCTCACACAGCGTTTTGATTTTTTTTTCATTGCAAATGTTATGTAAAATTAGATTTATCGCTGGATCTGGTTTCGATTTACGAACGTCAAAAGCGTTGGAATGTTATTTGAGTTGAGCTTCACGATCCAACACAATTAATGTACTTCAAAACATTTTTATGATAATTTTAACCAGACTGGAATAATTATTGTAGCGGTGTTCACTTTTAGCGGAGTTCATTCGAATACTGCGTTGTGCGGCCATTGTAATCGAATACATCTAACAATAATAACGTCGAAGATAATGATTATATTGAATAGATTTTGATGCTCATCGCGAGAAAAGTGAATTGAATTCTTCAAGTTATGATAAGATTTCTTCGAAGACTTTTAAAATTGATCACTCCAGATCGATTAGTTCTTTCATTTCCAACTTTTCATTCTCAAAATGTAAATGTGGATTTGGATTTGATTGAATCTAAGAAAAGAGACATTTAGAAATAAGTACAGCTTGTGCATTGACAATATGGAAAAATAAATAAAAAGAAAATGATAAAAATTCAGCTCTTATGCGTGCATTCGAAGATCACAAAATCTTTTCCGAAAAATTCTCACTGAAACAACGGGTGGAACATGGATGGGGATGAAAACATCCCAAACAATATCCCAAAGCGATGGGTTTTCCATGCCTAATAATAGGAAGAGGATAAGTTGAAAAAAAAAACAATAAACAGTAACAGGAATATTTCGTTTACTTGACAAACACGTTCTTCATTTGGTACAAAAACATTTACATCAACAAATAATTGTTCATCCATATAAAATGTGATAGTTCAACAAAAGGAAATTTTATAAACATCACCATTCATGGTTCTACAAATACATATTTTTCGTTTTTTGATCTCAATGCGTGAATAAAAACAAGATTTACAGTTAATGTATAGAAACAAAGATTGTCAATAAACCGGTTCCTTTCGACTCCTGTGGCGAAGTGCCAGGAATCCAACTAGGTGGCTGATCCAGAATATACTTAGAAGCCCGAAAAGGTCCATAAGGTAATGTCCAGGCTCGTAACCATATTTTTCCAACACGCTCAAACCATTCGAAAAGCAAGGCTTTTCCGGGTCAGGCGAACATTCTGTAACATATATTCTCCTATCTCATGTCCAGTATATACAGAAAAGTGTGTTCGCTATGTACTTGTGTGCACATGTTTGTTCAACAAAAAAAAACGATTCAAGATTGAAAAACAATTTATAATGAATTTTAATTCAATATTTTTCTCTCTTGGAAGGAGAAAAATCAATGAAAAATCTTTGTACAATCTTTATAATTGAAATAATCTCAGTATTGAGAGACATTAGACACGTTGTTGATATCTGAAAAATGATATCTGCAGGGTAGAAAACTGCGCAAATATTTTTACTTTCTGAGAGATGAACGCGAAAAAGTCAAAATATATCCCGATTATTTTCATAAGTAGAATTTCATTTAAACTTTCATTCCAACTCACCGATATGATCGATATTTTGCCACTGAACGATAGAAATAGCCTCGAGACCGTAGTAGAATTGCGATAGATATTTAATCCATGACAATCTAGCCGACGCGTTACTGTAAAATCAAAAGAAGATGATGGAAAATCATTCCAGCGCCAATCGACTTATCGCTTTGACATGGACTTAAAATGATCAATCAATGAGGATTCGTTGTGATATTCCATTTTTGAGCGGGTATTCTCACCTGAGTTGTAGGAAAATGCCGCAAAAGGTGAGTGTGAGGAATTCGATTGGCACCGACATCAATGATGCTGTCTCGATAGACTTAAAAGCAGCTGACATCAGACAACCTGCCAATAATAAACGAGTGTACGATGATAGTAGTTCGTAAGAATTGCTGGATGAAAATGATGCACTGATAAAAGTTTTTCTTTGAATCTGACAAATTGTTATTTGGATAGGTCGAAATAAATATTTTTTTTTATATAAACAAATGCATGCTTTACAACAAGGAGCGAATAATAAATGTATTCAAACTAACAAAATATTGATTTCAGTCAAGGAAATATTTATTTCGATCGATTCAAATCACAATTTCTTAAATTCAAAGAAACACTTTCATTTGCATGATATTCTCAAAAGAATTTCAAATAAATTTGATTATTTCGTTTCTTTTTTTGTGTTTGCTGAGATACACTGTAGAAAAAAAAACTGGAAATTATTTGCGCTTCGGTACTGGAAAATTTCAGTAAATTCACTGAAATTTTATGGACTTTGTACTGTACAATTTCAATTTGTGCAGTAGAATTCTAGTGAATGTGCTCAGGGATATTCCAGCAAATGTATCGGAATTACCAGTGCAATGTACCGGTTAATAACTTGCCGCGAAATATTTACAGTGGAATTTTTTACAGTGTATCACGTTCCATTGATGTTATATGAGTTTTTTAAGTGAATTCATCACAACGCTTTTTACATCTATTGAAAATATTGAATATGCACGGAGAAAACACGTGTGTTCCCGAGTCGGAAAATTTAGACAGTTTTTGTCCTCGTATTTCGTTTTTAAACTGATTTTGTCCTGCACGGAGAAAAAAGTGTTGCTGGCATGACAAGCAGGTCTGTTACTATAGCGCCCATCAAAAAAATTAGCTGAAAGATCAAGAAAAATGATTGACACAACTAAATTTTGTTTGCTGACATAAACAAATCCGTTAACAGACATAACGTCTTAGCTGCTGGAGTGAATATTTTTGCAAGGACAACTAATTTCTTTGTAGACGCTGTAGCAGCAAACCATTTTTCCTCCGTGTGATTGTTGAATAGTGCGGACAAAAACAGTACTTTTTTCATGATTTCAGTCTGAATTTCTCCTCCAACGAATGAAAGTGATTGAGGAGGAATTCAAATTAGAAAACGAAAAAAAAACGAAATATGAGGACAAAAACCGTCCAAATTTTTCGACTCGGGTTAGAAAATACCATATTCCATGGAGATTCAGAGTGGTTTGTCTCGAATCAAATTATTTACGTGAAAACTTCTATAAAAGTATCATGTGAATAATTTGACTCGAATCAGAACAACGTTGAATCTCTATAAAATATATTATTTTTTAATACTCCTTCTTCTTCGCGTGCAAATTTCATGAGCTCTTCAACGATATACGATGGTTAAAATACGATTCATTGATTAGATCTTTTTCAATTTCACAAGTAATTGGACTTTCTGCATTATTTTATTCCCAGGATAACAATTAATCATCAAAGAACGTGCAAAAGTGATCGATTCAACCGATGAACTCAACTTTTCAAAAAACCAGTTACTAAACGCATTAAGACGTTGAATCTCCATTTATGAAACCTCAAATAAATTCTGTGTAATATTTCATATTGAAGGTGAGAAGAATAAGTATGTTAAAATATGGGAGGTAATATTCAATGTAAATTTGTCCACATTCGAATAAGATGAAATTACATTTTTTTAATAAAATTCATGAAAAATATCATTCATAAATAACAGGGAATATGTTGAATTCGAAAACTTATGGGTCATATGTATGAGATTAATATAAGGTTACAAGTGGAATAAATTTTGATGTATAAATTTTAATATGTATACTTGGTCCGCATCTCATGTATATCGAAACAGCGATTATGGAATGCGATTTCTCAACGTAAGCTCAATATCAATCGATTAAAAACCCACAGAACTGCTCTAGTGCGAATAACGAATGTGCGAAATTGACAGCAGAAGTTTTCTTGTTCTCTCAGTAACAATTACATACTAAAATTACACGTATGTTGTGTCGCTATCAATGTTTCAAAGAAAACCTCAAAGCATTTTACACAGGTTGCTCTAAAAATTTTAATCCCTGCACGGAAAGACAGAGGTTATGATTATTTAGAAAAATGACTGACAATTTAAGGCAAAAAAGTATCGCTGAAGAATTTTCGTAGTAAATTCATCAAAAGTTGATAAATTCACTGTAAACAATAACAATAAAACTATCAACGTTTAGTATTTTCACTACGAATTTTTGATAACCTTACTGCAAAGATTTTTCAGAGGTGCTCTTTTTCTCTAAAATTGACAGTCATTTTTCTAAATGTTAATAAATGTTATTCAAGTATTGATAACTTTTTTCTTCCCGTGTGTTCCACGTTTTATGGGAAATCTTCGAGTACACAGGGAAAAACTTTGTGTCATAGGAGGTCCACTCGGAGTTTTTGTTGAAAACAGCATATCAAATTGTGAAATTCACAGATTTTCAGTGTAAATTTAACATTTTTGTATTGATTTGATACATTTTTTGTGTTAATATTCAACATAAATTGCGAGTGGACTTCCTGGGACATACACGTGTTTTAAAAATACACAAAACTTCTCACTGTGTAGGGTAAACTACCCAGTAGATGAACGATGACTTCTTGATGAATTCTTGAAGAACTTTTTCAGAACTCTAGAGTTCAAATGATGTTCTTGAAGAATTCTTCACGAACTCTGTGCTATCTGAGCAGTAGATGAACAATGACCAGTAGATGAACGATTCATAAAGAAAGTGATAATTTGATGGTGTTAAAGAGAAGTTATTTTAAAGTAATAGAAATTGTCAATAGTTACTTCTTTTATGAGTCGTTCATCTACTGGGTAGTTTACCCTATTTCCGAAAAAAACGCGAACCTTTGTACATGAATAACGGGCGTACATGAATCCTTTTTTCTTCAAAATTTAAAAAAAAAATCCCATACACATAACAACAATTTGGAGAAAGAATGTCACTTTGACTAGATTCTCATCAAATCAAAATCATCCTAACCAAACTGTTTTCAATGAGATTCCATGTTTTTTACACATAATATTTGGAGATCAACTCACCGTAAGCAGTTGCCGACATGCCACAAAGCACAACAGGTATAATGAACAATACAAAATCCCAGAAGCCTCCATACAAGCAAGCAATCTGATGAATTATGATTGAATAGATAAATGGTTGCAATATAGCTCCTGGGATCTAAAAAAAAAAAACAGGAGAACAAATACAATCGTTTAGTATTCGTAACCTTGGAGTGAACTAAATGAAACCATATTGTTAAAATTTCTAATTGGGAGCAGTTAAATCCATCCCAAACACGGTTTATTACTACATAATAAATGCTGCAATTGCAATTGATTGCGATACGCACAGTATGAACTTTATCAGTATTCATCTAGTAAAACCATGGCAAGAACTTTACACATAGTAAAATAGATAGATTGCAATTTCCATCTGCACTTATCGGAATTTTCACTACATTAACTTCATTCAACCCTAGAACTGTGAACATGGGTCTAGTGCGACTAGACCCAGAGCGTTTTCTCAAATTCATCTCGTTTTGCACTACGCGGGTTTTTTGCTACCACAAACTTGGGTGGAGAGGAAATTTCACGCAATTGAATTCTATTTTCATTAATCTGAGTATGTAGTTTACAGTTTGGTGTTTCGATTTTAATCCCATTGAAGGGAATCAACTACTATCGTCAAGAATTACAGCACATTTTGTCAGCTGAGTCCCGTAGACCCATGTATACAGTATGAGGGGTGAAAAAAATATGTATACAGTTCTGGGGTTAATTTATAGAGTGTATGGTTTGAGGATTAATCCAGAAGCAACAATGTCTCGCACTAAAAATATATATTTGATACTAGGACTGAGGTGAAAATGCACTCAATATGATTTTATATAAAATCCGCATCAAGTAGGTCTATAAATTTGCATAAAATATCGATTGGAAATTGATATCGAGTTTCTAAAATCACATTGAGTGCATTCTCACTGCAGCTCTGTACATAAAGACGAAAGTTTTCTTGATTCCACACCCATCCCGTATGGAAATATTTCGCTGAAAAATGTCTGCAAAACTATGAAAAATCTCTGAAAAAAATGGAAAAACTCTGAGAAACTCTGACAAACTCTGAGAATCTCTGAAATTTTGATGAGAAATCTAATATTTTTGGGACATTCTTTACAGACTTTTTTCAGACTTTTTTCAGAGTTTCTCAGAGTTTTTTCAAACTTTTTCAGAGAAATAGTAACGAAATTGCACTCTGAAAAAACTCTGACAAAACTCTGATGGATTGCTAACATTTTTCTGACTTTTAGAAAAAAATTGAAAAATTTTCAAACACTTTTTCACACATGATATTTGAATACGGCATATGAATGTATTTATTGAATTTCAGGATTTTTCAATAATCAGAAAAATGTCAACAATTTATTAGAGTTTTGTCAGAGTTTTTTCAGAGTGCAATTTCGTTACTATTTCTCTGAAAAAGTATGAAAAAACTCTGGGAAACTCTGAAAAAAGTCTGAAAAAAGTCTGTAAAGAATGTCCCAAAAATATTAGATTTCTCATCAAAAATTCAGAGATTCTCAGAGTTTTTTCATTTTTTTTCAGAGTTTTTTCATTTTTTTTCAGAGATTTTTCATAGTTTTGCAGACATTTTTCAGCGAAATATTTCCATACGGGATTGTTTCATATATAACAAAAACAATGATTGTCTTGTCTCAAATACATTCGCTTTGAATCAAGGAAGTATTACCTCGGTTTAAATTCAGGTTTGAAATTTCTCTTGAACTGAAACAATATTCTCTTGGGTGTTTATATAACAAAATTTTTATTTACAGTATGTATCGAATATTTGAAAACTGTATAAATTTGTATACAACTACTTCACTTCCGCTACAGATCAAATACAATTGGAATATTCTTCCCCGTTGCAAAGTTTTTCTTGGTCTCTATATTTTTTGCCATGCTTCGAGGAAAAAATAAAGAAATTTCTTTAGCATTTCAAATTGAAATATTAATTATCGTTTGTCATGAAATAAAACAAATTATTAAAAATCAATAATAGTTGCTAAAAAAACAATTCATTCTTCATGAGAGAATTCAGTGGCGACTGAAGATATTTAAGATTTTTTATGGTCCTGCACCTGAACCATTGTAAGAAATCAAGTGTAAAACTCTATTCTGGTCTGAAGATAGAATTTCATATGCAATTTTTCTTCTCTTTCGTATATGTGAAACCGGAACGATGAGGTTTCGTGTACCGATTGATCGGAATTTCACAACAGGTCATTCACCTATGGGACGTTAAGAAATATGCAACAAAATGCTGTCGATGTTGACATTGAAAGTATACGGAAAGAAAGCACACCGATAAGGCTATGTAACTCAAACAGAAACAGTAATACGAGCCCTAACGCGGTTACATTTCAGTTTCTCTTGGCATAAAGTCCTGAGGATTGTTCTCCCTTTTACTCTCTTTCCCTATATTTTCGGTCAACCTTGAACGAAGACTCCTTCCAATATCGCGTATCGGTAGTCGTTCAGATGAAATTTCATACAAGTACAAAAAACGTTGACCTGTGGTTAATAACAGTGTTTGAGCGTTTACTCCTACTTAACTCAATCGTTAATCATACACTGCGAGTCACCGATAAGTGTGAATTGAGAGAATCTAGATTGAAAGGAAAACCGAACCATGTAAACTGACGATTCGCAATCAATTTTTCATATACACTGACAAATCGAAATAATCAATTTGAGAACGAACATAATCTACTGAAATTCAATAAGTCGATTAGGTGATTGACATTGTAATGAGAATTCTATGCTGCTATGATAATTTCTCCTACTGTGATGAGTTTTTCCATGAGTTAAAACTGCATTCATTTGGTACACTCATAAAAATGATTTTCTTATCATAAGACGGCAGCCGTCTCAAACATAGTTCGTTTCTCTGGTGTAACGAACCTGTTTTGCCATTAGAATCGGCCGTCTTAATATAATAACCGCCCATGCAGGTATTGCCAAGACTGAAAAAAACCCAAGCTTGTTCCAAGGTTGGCACATCTGTCAGAAACAAACCTCCGTGAAAAACAATTGGCCCAATATTGTTCCATGATTGCCCCGTTGTTCCCAATGGATAGTCACTCATGGTACATTTGTTAATATTTTTGAAATGGTCACCACATTTGGTACAAGCTTGGCACAAGTGTGAAAATCGAGCATCCGTTGAGAACAATTGTGCCAATATTGCCCACATGAGTGGCACAATAGAATCAAAATTGATTGAAATATCAAAGAACGCAAATTTTCCAATGATCTTACAAGCTTGTCCCAGTCTTGTCACATTTTTTCTATCGTTTTAAGATAATTCATGTACGGTATTCTGAGGGAGAAAGTCATGAACTGAAATATGAACAATAACTTTTTTTCATCCATATCTGCGATCAAAGAAGGATTGGTTGATGCTTGGTAAATGAATTGGACCGGGCCTCGCAAAACCACTGGCCCAAGCTTGTCCTGATCTTATCATTCCCAAGCCTGGGCCAAGTTTGGTAAATTGTTCAAGACAAGTCTCGGCAGGTCTCGTGCCAGGCTTGGTCCATCATTGGGCCATTGGTCCCAATCACAGACGAAAATCATCCAACCTTGACATTAATTCCGTTTTCTCACGAGACGGTATCCGTCTCACAATGAAAAAAAAATGTCTCTAATCTACTCCCAAGTAAGTAATTTTCAGTTTTTTTCCTCGTCTTGTCAGTAGAAGAAAGTCCATCTTGTCATTATATAGACGAGTTCCGTTTTACTAACAGAAGAAGTCGTCTGTTAGTGAAATGGAATCGTTTGAGACGGTCACCGTTTTCTTACAAGACGAATCTCCGTTTGGAAATATTTTGAAACAAACGGAATTGTCTTATAATTATGCAGCTTCGTATTATCATTAGACGGTATTTTTTCGAGTGTAGTATTGACTTTGTATAAATGAAAATCCAATTCTAGTACAGTGAGAATCAAAATTTGGGATTCAATATACAATATATTACAACACATACACGGTATTACATGCATCAAACATCCCTTCATTCCTTGAGATTGAATATAATCGTGACAACAAACATTTATAGATCTATATAATACAATTTACACGCGTATTGTGCACTTGCACTGCACATGCAAATGTATTTTGTGTTAGGAAAACGTGTTCATGTTCATATATTAGATGATTATACGTACACATCTCGTGTGAATCAAACCTCGAACGGAACATGCGTGAGATATACAATGTAGTTATGATCTTAAGACGATGTATGCCTACGATCTTTACCTCGTATGTAAATACTGGAATACGTTCATTACGCATGAACGTATGAATCGTTTCATATTCATAAGCATTCACTAAGCACGCGATATTGATTAATCATGTTTTCTTGCAATCAAATGATCGCTTCCTCGAAATTTCTTACACCAAACGACTTCCTAGAACTCAAAGAATGAATTCAATTCCGTATCTCATGTTTGTCTGTCTCTCATGTTTTATTCCGTTTGGATTAACGAGATCATCATGAATTTTGTACTATTCTTGTAAGCGAGGTTGATTATGGTCCCGTATCAACTCCAGCATGACGTATTCACAGGAACTGGATCGAAAAGAGATAATGAGACAAAATCTGTCATTTCTGCAAACGCCCGTATCTCTTCTTCTAATCTTGAGATTGCAATCAAATTCAAGTTATGACGAACTTTGGATGAAAATTTGGAAGTTTTATGAATACCGCTATCATGCGGGTATCTTCGATAGTAATTATTCGATTGAGCTGAAATTTCTATGGCGGTTGTGGATCAAGGTAGTAGTGGGCTCATATAAATTTCAGCTCAATCCGTTTAAAGGAATTGCATAGAGACAGCAGGAAAAACTTTGAAGGAGTAGCAGATCTCTCGTCGTGTTCTAGCGAGAGTTCTATAATGGTTTCCTAATTGTTTCGATTGAATTAGCTCGGAAGTGAAATTTTGATGTGAAATGTTGATGTCAGAAGTTATTTTTCCAAAATTGACATTATCTTATAATTTAATCAAACCAATAACTATCATCATCAACCATTTGCGTATCTATTAGCACAATTTTTTTAATGAATTTAAATAGGTAATTATCAATTGCTAACACGATATGATATTATCGAAGTTTTTTTTATAAAAAATTATTAAAAAAACCTTGGATTATCGATGAAATGTCGTTGAATTTGATATATATATTTCATGTAAACATTTTATATCACATCTATGGAATTTTTTATTGAAAGTAGCATTTTTCAATACAAAATCCCCGAATGAAAAAATCTTTGAAATTATATATGATTCAATATAGTTTATGCATAAGTTATACATAAAGTATACATAATTCTCAACATCTTTCTAGAACTGGAGCGAAAATGGACCAAATGTGATTCTATATAAAATTTATATGAAATTTCGAACGATATTTTTTTATACAAATTTGTAGAAACTGGATACAGATTTTATATAAAATCACACTTGGGACGATATCACCAATATGCGAATATTCAATTGTCAATTGAATCCTCAATTTATACCACGTTAAATGCAAGTAAGATTGGGCAATGTTCGACAGTATTGATATTTTTGATAGAGAATTTCATTTCGTTTATATTGAATTCTATCGAATACTTCGAATATCGCCGAACGCTGAATTCAAGGATTTATCATTCTGTTGCAACTCATGTTTTGTTCAATAAAAGCAATGTTATAAAATGAGCACTTAAAATGAAAAGGAATGAATTTCAAATATTTATTCTAAAGAATAGAAAATAAATTCACAAAAATCCTTACCAGAACAGCGATTTTGCTAACGTAATAAGGAGCTGGATCGTAAAGACCTCCTGCAATGTCACGTAACAAGAGTGGCAATTCCCTGGGGAAAGTATAGTAGACGCTATAACTAAATGTAAACACAGTCTCGACGATCACCAAGTACAGCAGGCCTTGCATGTTTTGTATGTTTTCTTGATCATACTTCGATGTCACTCCTACGTACCCACTCGATATGAGGAAAGCTATTAACTTTAAAAACACTTTTAAAGGACTCAATAAAACTAATTATAATTGATTATGTTTTGAATAATATCCACGTTAATAACTCATCGGTTCAATAATTGTTTGAAGCGTGTACGTAAGTTCCCCACAATTAGAACTGAAATCCCTTGTTAGTTTACAAATTTACTGCAAATGCTAGACCCAGACGAATGATTTTCAGATTTCTGAAAGAAATTGGATACAACAGTTTTCATGGTTCGAAAAATATCTGAAGTAAGACTTCTATAATTCATATTTCGTGATGTATGAAAAAATCTGAATTGAGATACCTTTTAGACAACGAAAACTGTTCCATCCAAGTTCTTTCAGAAATCAAAAAGAATTGTCTTCGATGTGTCAGAATCTTAACTTAAATCTGGAGGATATATTCCAAAAAATTCTGTGGATTTCCATTAGATTCCATACAAAAAAAACCTCATTATATTTTCCGAGAAGACATAATTTACATTCAATTGGATCTAATGGATTAGATCTACATTGACATGAAAAAAAGACCAATTCAACGCTTTCCAGGTTCTGTTGAATCTGTTGAAATCTAAGTGGATCTGATCAAGTACTCCCAAAAATACTTCAAACTCAAAAAACATTCGGATTTAGACTGATTTTTGTGAGTTTTTATCCCGTAGATCTACGCAGATCTAAACAGATGTGCAACTCTCGACAATGAAAACAATAGAAAATAAGAATGATGAGAATATCAATCCATCAAGTTGTTTCAACCGATGTGTTAATTGTAAATCATAAACAACTGTAGAACATGCGATTCATAATTCAAACTCACCATATAAGAAATACTTCTCCACAAGTAGGAAGAAGTGTTCCTTTTATAATCCACATAGGATCTCCATGTGAGCCATTCTAACTGTGTGAACCTAGAAACTCTTTGGAAATTTGTTATCGATACTCCAACCTCTAAAAAGAAGTCTGGCAGTTGATTGGTTTCGGTGCTGGCGAGTTCAATCGTATCTTTGATTTTGGCACCGTATTTCGATTGTTCGAATTGATCGCAGATCCACTGTACCTATCATCGGTTCAAAAAAGATATTCGTCAAATGATAACGCTCAAGATTATATCTTGGATGAATAAATTTTGCAATTCGAATCCCCAACAACTGAGAAAAGTTGAATGATGATAGACATGTTCATTGAACACCAATCAACTAATTATTGCAGTCATGCTTTATGAATTTCATAATCGTCTCGAGTCTACGGGCTTTTGAATCTGCTTGTAGAAACAAAATCAATCCTGTCCTTGAACAACCAATTTCCAGTCTATTCCGGAAATTTACTCTCCTAAGCTGACTGCTTTTCAATCCGAAATTTCAAAGTACGATATACGAGGTGTGTTAAAAAAATAACGAGAATTTTCGTTTTATGAAAAAAATATTTATTTATTCATCAATATCTATTTTGTCCCCTTCAAAATAATCCCCCTTGGATATAATACACTTTTTCCAATCCTCGAAACACTTTTGAAACTCGATCTTTGTAATAGCTTTTAGCTCTTTCAGCGATTCGCTTTTAATGTCATCTATGCTTGTAAAACGACGGCCTTTTAATGTTCTCTTTATTTTTGGAAATAGAAAAAAGTCACATGAAGCCATATCTGGCGAATATGGAGGCTGAGGCATCGTTACAGTTTTGTTTTTGGCCAAAAATTCACGAACAAGCAATGAAGTGTGAGCAGGTGCATTATCGTGGTGCAAAAGCCATGAATTGTTTTGCCACGAATCCGGGCGTTTTTTTCGGATTGCTTTTCGACTGATATGCCAACATCATCAGCGACTTCTCTGATTGTAATTTGGCGATCGTTCATAACCATTTCTTTCACTTTTTTCACGTTTTCATCGGTTGTTGATGTGCTTGGGCGTCGGGTCGTTCGTCATCTTCAACGTTTTCGCGGCCATCTTGGAAACGCTTATACCACTCGTAAATCCTCGTTTTACTCATAGCAGACTTACCATATGCCTTTGTTAACATTTTACAAATTTCACTACACTTTATTTCATTTTTTACGCAAAATTGAATACAAATTCTTCGATCCATTTTTTTTCACAAACGAAAATCGCCGAGCTCGAAAAACACGTCTAATGTTAGCGGCTGCCACTTGAAAAGTAAGCAATGAATATTGCTGAAAATTTTATCGTACTTCAGGGGCATGTGTACCAACATAATAAAGGAAAATTTTATACAGGCGGACTCTCCAAACCCGCGAAATTTAAAAATTCTCGTTACTTTTTGAACACACCTCGTATTCCTCTCGAATAAATCTAACGAAGCAAATATTTGTTTCAAAGAAATATCTGTGACATAAATTAATAATGTTTTATCAAATACCTTTTTACGACTTTCTTCTGGTTTATCTGGGTCAATCGATAATTGAGAAACGAAGAATTCGGCACTATTGAAGGTAATTGGACAACTTAAACCCAAACTGAAACATAATTCTCGAAATTAATTGTGTGCATGAAATCAATGAAACCTGAGTGGAAGAAGTTTTCAAAATTACACATAATTTATAAATCATTCTGCTGTACAGGATGCCGTACAACAGAGAAACCTTGTTGAGTTCTTATCATTATTTTATCCTACATAAATAAAATATAATTTTCAACACTTTTCCACTCTGGAACTGAAAAAAATGAGAATTCCTTAAAACTAATTGATTCTTCATTGTTGAGTTTTTTTCAAAAATAGGAGATTTTTTTCCCTATTCTGAAGGAATATTCTGTCTTTTGGATGTTATATCCCTGCTGAAAATGTCAGACAAATTCGAATTATTCCTAGCAGTTCCTAACATTTTCAACAGGGATCTCTCAAAAGTGAAGAAACCGCCCATCAAAACATACTGAAAAATTTTCTATCCATGGAAAAACTTGTTGCCAGAATTTTTTGGGAGAAAAATTCCCCAATCGGTTCTTACAGTGTGTGAAAAATCCAAAATGCATACTCAAAACAATAGTATGATGCTGCACAATAACAACCCCAAGAGAACGGTTCCGTAACAGTTGGTCCGACGACAAAAAATCCGCGACAAAATGTCCGAACGACAAAAAGTCCGACGACAAAACACCCGCCACAAAAACAATCATCCATCACATCGAAACACATTGATCAACAATCAGTAAAACATAACGTCAACCTCCCTAAATCACTCATTTATTCAAAACACTCAAACTTCACATGATCATTTACAATTTTAAATTCATTTCGACATTCTTCAAATAATCTAATACAACCAAACTTTCCAAACAAACAAAAAAAAACAATATAAATTTCCTCAAACCATTACTTCTTAATTAATTCTTTCACACTTCCACGATCATTGACAATTTTAAATTCATTGCGACATTTTTCAAATACTGTAATTTACATTGAGGATCGTAGTTTGAAACCACTCGTTTCAAACAAACATCGTGATCCCGATACTTTTTCGACCTACATTCAGCAACATTACGCAACATACACACGGTACACTTGAAAACACGCAGATTTTCGAACGATTCATAGTACACATTACTATTTCAAAGAAACAAGAAATATTCATCCCCGTTGAAAAAGTTTCATAAGATCACATAAATGCTCATAAGTTCTTGGACAAATACAGATCAAAAACTGATAGATTGTTTTTTATTTTATCATTTATTATGAGATTTCACAGCTCTTATGAGATCCTTATAAATTCTGATACATTCTTATAATGATTCTCATTCATTCCCCTAAATAAGTATAACCTAATGGACAAATACACATCAAAATCTCATAAAAGTTAAATATCAGAATTTGTGAGACGTTTCCAGCAGGGATTTGAATTTAATTCAATTCTATTCATTTCAATGAATTTAAAATTGTAAGTGACCATGAAGGTATGAAAAGATTAATTAAGAATTCATTGAATCAATGGTTTGAGAAAATTAATATTGTTTTTTTAAATTTTATTGCATTTAAGGAGGTTGACATTGGGTCACAATGACTGGTGGATTGCTGTTGTGGCGGGTGTTCTGTCGTTCGGACATTTTGTCATTGGACATTTTGTCGTTCGGACATTTTGTCGTCAGACTTTTTGTCGCGGATTTTTTGTCGTCGGATCACCTGTCCCGACACCAAGAGAACAGAAACTTGAAAACGGACATTTCAACGTTCCTTGAACGTTCATGGAACCATCAACGTTCTTCGGATATTTACAGAATGTCGAAATGGCCGTTTCAGAAAAACTGCAATTCTCCGGTACCATGGGACTGAAAAATTCTGTTCATCATGAATTTTCACTGTTCACGTGCAGGAAAATTTTTTATTGCTTTGAAATTTTCCGTATTTTACATGAAATTTCATGTTTCTCACTTCAATTTCGCAGCGTAGATACACGAATGTTTTTGAATTTCTATGATTTCAATGAAATTTTCCTGCACAAGTTCACAAATTAATCCCTGCTCAAAATGCCAGACAGATTTGGACAAAAAAATAGTTGTCAGACTTTGGACAGTTTTTGTCCCAGGAGAACCGGTCAAAACCCGACAAAATTTCTGTCTGGTTTCATCCGGGATCACTACACATGGAATATTCTGTCAAAAACTGACGGAAAAACTTTGGTAAGGTTTTGATAGGATATTCCAATTTGGTGATTCCGTACAAAACCAGGTAGAAATTTTGTCAGTTTTTGACCGGATTTCCTGGGATAAAGGCCGTTTAAAGCCTGCCAACTATTTTTTGTCCGGATCTGCCTGGCATTTTTAGTAGGGATTGATTCCAGGACAGTATTAGAAGTTTTCCGTTGATTTTTTTCTACAGTTGTACATCAACGTCCTTAGAAAAGTTTTCCCTCGTTTTCCATTTTTTCCTCAAAAAATGGGGAAAATATAGAAATTTCGCACGTTTGTGAGAATGGATAGGGAGAATCGTTCTCCGGACAATCAATCGAATTGATTATTGTTGGATATGATGAAAAGAATATTCAAAAAATTTATAATAACTAACCTATCGAAAAATTTAGTAGCCTCGGCTACCTCCCCTTGAAATGCGACTCTGCCAGCGGAAAGTAATAATACCTCATGGAAGACATCCAGAAGCCCTGAGGCAGGCTGGTGCAAGGAACAAATCACTATTTTACCTCTATCAGCAACGTCTCGAAGAGTTCTGACGACAGTCATCGCCCCATGGCTATCCAACCCTGTCGTTGGTTCGTCGCAGAACAAAATACTTGGCTCCGTTAAAAGCTGTTTTACAAAAATCATGTTTTTTTTTTTGTAGAATCGGATGTTATTACCGATTCATGCGATATAATAATTCAAATAAAGTAATGAAACGCATTTGAAGGAGATTTCACAATGACCCGGATAGCAAAAAGTCTTCGAGATTTCAATGGAATGGGACTTATGGAGGAGTCCTTTCAAGTTTCAGAGCTCCCGGAAGCTCTTATTAACATTTCTAAGAAGTCTATTCCACTGATTAATCGAAGATAGTTGTTGAATTCATTAATTATTGGAAAAGGAAATATACTTTTTTGGAATTTTGCTATCTGGGTGAATTTCGATGATTTATAAAACGAGCAGAAGGTTGGCGTATGAGTGTTTGCCGTTTTTACTATGCTATAACTTGGCAATGCTGATCCAATAGTGTCATTTTACTTCAGACTTGTTAATTCCAATATTGAACGAAATTCAACCAACCTCACTTCATCAATTTTTTAGTTCTTTCATATTAATTTTGGAATTTTAATCTTAAGAATACGAATAAAACTTGAAAATAAAATATCCATTTTTTCATCATTTTTTGATGAAAAACCTTTACAAAAGAATCATTATTTTTTATCAAAAATTTATCATTACATGTTCAAAACTATGATGTCACCATTTGTTTACCAAACCTCAGATTTATATATATAAAAAAAAAAAAACTGAAAAAATAGACCATGAAAATTCATTATTTTGAAATTTTCAGCTGACCATTAATGGTCCAGGGATTATTTCAATTTCTAAAGAATTTTGAAAACGTGTTTCATCATAACTGATGAATTAAATAAAAAAAAAGGTTTGTAAAATTTCCTTTCGGTACAACATTTTCAGAAATATTATACGCTTATTGACTACGGGAACATTGTCTATTCATGAATTCATTACAGCAAAATGGTGCCCAACAAATAGTGGTTTCCTCGTTGATTCCCGAGACACGAGACAAAGTGAATGTGTCTGGAAATACCTTTCGTGAATGCGACCGTAGCTAAAGATATTCCACAAAATACAAACTCACTTGAACTGCTAAGGACACTCTCTTCATTTCTCCGCCGGATAAGCAAGAGAGTCTAGAATTGCGACACTTAACCAGGCCAAGATCGGTCAGCAGTATCATTACACGTTGCTTCCTCGAAGACGTTCTATATCTTTGGTCCATTTTCAAACGTGCCTTTTTCGCAAACACACAAAAAGATACAAATTATACAATCAATGTACATTTAATCTACACGTTCATTCGGAATGTTTTCATTTCCAAGAAATGAATCAGATAACATTAATCGATGTTGTGTATATTTGTATTATTGGTATTCATTTGGTATCGAATTTCATGAATATAACCGGGTCAATAGGGTGACTGAGAAAAAAAGCTGCTTCTCTGAAAAATAACTTCAAAGTTTTTATTTATAAGGCTTTTGAGGTTTTATAAGGCTTCTTCTGGCTACGTTTCAAAGTAAACTTGTGTTCAATATGGAAATAAATGTGTCTTTTCACCGTGTGAAAGACTGCAAGAATAAGAAACTGTAAAACTGAAAAGTTGGATTACATTTAGCACTGGTTGAATGAAAAACTAGTGTGCTACTCATTGGGAAGTAGCGAGTTGAAATAATTACCCTAGTAGGAATTCTTTTCATTCTAACTAAATGCGGAAGAAAACAAATCAAACGAATCTGAAGATTGGTTTTGAATTCAATTAAAAAAAACTTTCGTGCAATGAGAGACCGAAAACCTTCTACAATTTGATCACAAATACTTCGTTTTTTACCAATCGAATGCTCTACTTACTTAATCGCTATTTGTCTGATATTCACGTCTGTGACTATATTCAATACAATTTCATGATAAAACCTTAAAAAAGCGCTTGTATGTTGTTACGGTTTCCCAAACGCAACCTTTGTGGGTAAAGATTGTAATCTGAGTGGTTTTCCAGAGCTCATTGTATGTCATTTCGATTCAATGTTAATCACTTGTTAATTCGAAAGTGAATTCAAATGAATTCACATTTCATCACGAATGATAATATTTCAACAGTTTGAAATTTTCAAAAAATTCTCAACACATTCTAAACAATATTTAAAAGTGTTTTCATAACATTCAATACTCAATGAATTGGGAAAATAAAACTACAATCACCGTAATCGAAAAGGTTATAAAACTTCAGAAAACATGCTGAGCCAGACTGATGGAAGTTTGTATATCAAATTGTACTGAATATTCTATTCGTTGAAAATATATTATTCCTAACAAGGACAGCTGAAATTGAGCGCCGAAAACAGATGCCGACACAATAGAAAAGACTCAGTCAAGTTTTCAAATAAGACACAGCCACATTCATTCGAACTTTTTACCGTGTTTCTAAAAACATCTTAATCTATCACATTAGTTCGATGAAAAATTGCAAACATGGAACTAGAATGAATCGATTTTAACATATTTTCAACTGTGACTCAACGATACCGATATCTATTATAGCAATCTGTATCCTCATTAAAATGATTCAGTATTGCCGCATCAAGCATTTTCATTTCTACTGCAGCTACCTGGTTTAACCGCACATTGTTCTGAATGTGAAGATTCATCAGAAGACTCATCAAACAAGTAATTCAAGGTATCACTGTCAAATGTGGTAAATGTAGCGAATAATATTTTGCTATCATCATGTTTATTTTATATCTTCAAGAATGAAGTTCGAATTTCGCGTATCGAGAAGTGATCTACCTTTAGTTGAACTATAAAAACTGCTCCCCAGATGGGATTTTTTTTCCATCGCAAAATATCTGATTTCATACAATATCCCCATATCTTTCAGAAAATTTTTATCCCTTGTTTTTCATAACCGTGAAATGCAACCATTGTTGAACCATTCAAAAAGCAAGAAAAAATGAAACATCAATCGTAATTCTATCTCCTCAAACTCGGAACCTGTTGCATTGCGGCGCATGGATATTGGGATCATCTTTCCATCGAGAATATGTCACAATGATGCTAATAAAAATGCCAGAGTATCGTAAGAAAATTTGTCATTCAACGTACGATGTTGACCAATGTGGCTTCTGTACTTCCTTCACTTCGATTAATTCATAAGGTGCCTTATAAAAAGAATTCGAAGGGTCCTTTTTATCGTAATGGGATATGAAGGAGCGAAATGTGTTGGGAACTGTGTAGCATGTGGAAAAACATATTGAAACGCAATCGAGTTATTCACTTTCATCGATATCATTTTATTACGGGATATTTCTTCGTCTGGTAAAAAGTTCCTATGGAATCTCATTGAGTAATACAAACTTTGCAATGACAGGTGACCATTCAAACTCATTGAACCCACACGGAGAAAAAGGAATATTTGCAGCAACTACTCAAGTAGTCGATTTTCGACCATTTACTTATATAGTTGCTGCAATTACTTAGTAGTCAGGACAAGTATTACGCTAGCTGCCTCAACTAACAGTAAAATACTTCCTAAGTTGCCAGGTATTTACGTTAGTTAGTGCAACTATCGAGTTAGTTGAGGCAGCTAACGTGATACTTGTCCTGACTACTAAGTAGTTGCAACAACTATTTGAGTAGATGGTCGAAAATCGACTATTTGAGTAGTTGCTACAAGTATTCGTTTTTCTCCGTGCATTTTAAAACCTGTTTTTGATGAGTTTGAATGAATTTGAATGATCATTTCCTGTTGCAAAGTTTATGTTAAATCTGATTAGTCAATGGATTTTCTTAACCTGGGGCAAGTGAAAGTAGCAAGCAATATCATGACCTATCCAGTACGATACAAAACAAGGAAACTGTTTGTGTTGTATTTATGGCAATAAAGTCAATTAACTGTCTAAAAACAGGGAAAAGACACCCTTACAAATGAATAAGAAAAAAATCGTAAATGAACTTGTATCAATTCGGGTAAATTTATTATGTAAAGTGATGTTGATCAGGTTGGTCACGGGTCTTTGCTACATAGTTCACTGACCACGAAGGACGTGTGCAATTGCAGAACTCGTCCGAAGAGATATTTTACACGTCGATGGAAGAGATGAGTAGGAATTGCGGGCGCGGAACTGGAAGAAAAAGCTCATTGACACAGTAGCAGAGATATCAAACGTTGGAGTTTTACGTAATACATGATAACCTTCATCGTAAACATTTTTGATGGCTCGTCGAATAAAAGAGATTTAGATAAAAGCGTCATTGGCATCAGTCTTTTTATGCCCACTGTTTACTAGATCCCTCAAAGTCTTTTCGAGCAGATCTGGAAAGTTCATCCTAGATACTTGAATACTTCAGTCCACCTGAGTGGAAAAATTTTCAAAATTGTACATAATTTATGTATAATTCAATATAGTTGAATCATATATAATTTCGAAGGTTTTTCGAATCGGGTCCCTATTTATAACTGATTGATACTGAATTACACTGATTCAGATTCAGAGAAGACATCTCGTTGAAATCTGGAGAATATTCTCATTGAATTTCGTTTGATTTGATTCGATTTGATTCTTCAAGTTTTCCGAATCAAGTGAGGTTGGGGCGAAAATGCACTCAAAGTGATCTCGATTTAAGCTTAGTAAGAATTGTATATAAAATTACATTGAGTTCATTTTTGTCCGACTGCTAACACCAAGGTATGCCTTGATTTGCAAACTAAAAATAAATAACTACAAAATCTTTGGAAGATAATGACCCTACTTTGCAGATCGCATGAACCATAATACTTGGATACAACGGATATTTCAATTATACTGCGTAGATGGTAATTCAGTATAAATCTTAGATAAAATATCGACAAAAAAAAGATAAATTAAAAGAATCATGCTAATAATAAACCCCTCACGGAAAGAAAAAATTTGCTGACGCAGCAAATCGAGGTATTATATATAGAATAGCAAAATTTTTTGCTGACCTAGCTAAAAATTTGCTATAACAGCAATCGTGTTAGCTACGACAGCAATTTTTTAGCTGTGGCAGCAAAAAATGTTTGCTCCGCCAGCAAATTTTCAATATTATATACAGAATAGCAAAAAAATTCGCTGTCGCAGCTAACAAGATTGCTGGAACAGCGAATAGTTTGCTGTCACAGCAAAAAATTTGCTGCTCTGGCAAAAGGAACCCAGCAAAAGTAGATTTCGCTGCCACAGCGAATTCCTTTTTCTCCGTGCTTGAACGGTTGATGTCGCGTAGGGGAGATCGGGGTTGGTTGTGAGAAGGTGAGGGGGGTGTGTATTTTCCAACGAATGACTTTCAAACTCTTGCAAATATTATTTGCGGAAAATATATTTACTTGTCCTTTCTCCATAAAATATTCATTATTTGTGGTCAATAAATTAATTATACAGGCCTGCGAGAAAATGACAATTGTTGCCTTTTTGCAGCTGAGGTTCATTTTCTGAAGTGATTTGCTGCGCATAATCTGAGTCCGAAGCCAGAATTGGGCTTTCACGTCAGCATTTTGAAATACTCAAGGGTATATACTCGAAAGATGCAGTTGTTCGCCACTTTTAAGGTTATGCACAGGACGCTCAAAATTTTCTTGATCTTCATTCCCAACTGCATCACTTTATACCATTCTCCCCCTTGAAAATAAGCTATTGAACGGTTGCCTACGATTTTTTCTTGCGGACTTACGATCATTCCAAGTTGTCAAATATATCCCCAAGATCGTAATATTCCTAAAATTTCCTGAGGGTGTTGCCAGGATGTATGGGAATGAGAATTCCGTTTTTCTAATATGATATTTTCATTCAGCGACCTCAAAAACTCCCAAAATATTTATACCTCAAAGGGTTGACCCTGCACGGAACAAATAATTTAGCCGCAGCAGCTGAACGGCTAGCACGAACATGGACGGCCATTAAATTAGCTCCTGCAGCTAAATTTTAGCTGTTATAGCGAAAAAATTTGCATTCGTAGCTAATTTATTTGCGGTGGTAGCTAAAATTTAGCTGCAGGAGCTAATTTATTGGCTGTCCATGTTCGTGCTAGCCATTCAGCTGCTGCAGCTAAATTATTTTTTCCGTGTGCGAAATAAAACTTCCAATTTAAATTGAATATATAAAAATCCTGACGCGATAGCACAATTCTGGCTGCGGATTCGGATTCTGCGCAGCAAATTACTTCGGAAAATGATCCTCAGCTGCAAAGGGGCGGAAATTTTCATTTTTTCGCAGGCCTGTGTTATTCGAAAGACCAATTCATTTGGGGCAAGCATTCCATTATTCAATTTGATCAAATATTTCATTGATCCCAAGGAATATGCTATGGAGAAGGGATAAATGAACTATTTATTTGGTCAGAAGATATTATTTTTCCAGTATGAGAATATTCTCAGGAGCTGTTCGAAAATATAGAAGTTGTAGACCCTGTAACAACCTACCCCGTGGTGCAACCAGTCTCGGTCTACCCTACAACATGTTATTAGACAGTATTTCGTCAGCGCATGATAATATATACTCAATAATCACAAAGTGATGGAAATTCTTACATATATTTGACGCGATCGAGTGACTTATATAGTTCCATGAATTGACTTAATTGATATTTACCTAATGAAAACAATATTTCATCTATAACCAAGCGCATATTGAGGAAATTATTGGCTTGGTATAGCTGTCACATTTACATGCAAATTCACATGCAAAATAACATATTGGAGAGAAATCATAACATACGTAATCGATATGTACATAACGTATAGAAGCAAAACAGGCGTACAATGCAGGTCACGCGTATCGTATGGTAACTGAGACAAAGTAAAGCAAGGCACGACAAAACAAGACATTAAAAATTACTTCCAGCGAAAACCGACAGTACTCGATAATCCAAGGGGATACCAACTGAAGTGAATTATAAAACATCTAGAGAATATTACATGAGATGTTTATCTATATATATCAACTCCTTTTCTCCATTTCCATTACAGCGCTTCCGGTAGAAAAAATTCAATGGAATGGAATTCAACAAAACTATCAAAATCCATACTTGGATGCGTGTTATACGATTGAATACAGTCATATTCACTGGTTCAAAACAGACTCTTTTATCAAATTTTTCGCAAATCATTCGCAATTCTGTGGCATATTCTGCAGCTAAAATGTAATAATTTATCGTGGGAAAAAAATTTTTTTGAGGCTTAGTTTTTGAGATATGAGCATTCTTAATGTTTTTGTTTCAAATTCAAATCACTCGAAAGCATTATATGCTACATACTTGAACTTGACGCCAAACGCTAAGTTGGAAAACGACGGGTCTCTGGGAAAAAATGAACTATCCCATGATCGTTTGCTTTGGAGCTATAATAATTGAAAATTTTTGAATGCTGATTGGCTAGAAGCTAAACAATTTCAAATCGTTATTAATTTCAATTGAAAAATGCTGGGATATTTCAAGTTTTTTTTCCAAAAATCCGCGGCTATTCAACTTGGAGAATGATTTTAGGGTCAAGAATGTAGAATACAATGCTTTTGAGTGTTTTGGATTTGAAACAAAAATTAAAAAATGCTCATATCTCAAAAACTACGCCTCGAAAAAATTTTTTTCATCCGCGAAATTATTGCATTTTGGCTGCAGAATATGCCACAGAAATGCGAATGATGAATTTTGAAACATCCGGTATATGTATAGCTAATCAAACTCTATCGATTATGAATCAAAGTGTATAACAAAATGACACAGCAAAAGAATAGTATTTCCTCCACCAAATTGAGAATCTATCAAAACAAGTCCTCATCTACTCGTATTCTTGATATGTGTTCCAAGACAGAAACAAGATTAATTAACACTGAAATCTTTGCGCATGAAAACAGGACAAGACAAGATTCCACGTTTCATCTGTCGTCTGGAGATTCTACTTGACTTGGTCTGCGTGTTGCCAGGCTATATGTAGTTTATACTTTACTATGCGCATAATTTATCAGTAACATCAATCGGCTCAACTGAGAACGCCAGTAGGAAATAACTTTCAACATTCCTTCAATTTTATTAGCCTACCGTGTTCATTTCTACAGAAATAAATGGATTTATATACGAGTACAATTATTACATATTCAAAAGATTACGCGCTTATCTCTAATGCAAGCGATATATGAAGAGCGAGTACTCGTTATTTCTTAATCGATACAAATTTATACATCTATATATTTTGTCTACACGCAGAAAGTGCCCCTTTGGAAAATAGTAGAGTCGAATATTTGATATAGCAATAAACGTTTTCAATGTGTTTCCAGTAGTACGAGCTATGTAATTTTCTGTTTATGTGATGTAGAGTATTACAAAGTGTAATGCCACGTGGTATCTTTGTGAATTGCTATGAGGATTGGCAATTTTTGTCATTTTCGTTCCTGCATTTGAATTTTATTTGCATATAAATATTTTTTTCAAATCTCTTTTCTCCGCTCATTAAACAATATATATATAGATATATTTTCTTTACTGAACCGAAAATTTATTGATTCCATCTGCACTGGAACCTGATTCCAAGCGTCATACCGTAAGTTTCAATGAATTACAGTTACCTCAAGTTGAGAGAGGACTTTCGTCGGGATTAATAACTGGGATCAACATAAAAAGGATAATGAATAAAACCTGATATGCTATGTAATTATCACGAATAAAATTTTCATTACCTCCATGAAAAAAAAGAAGTTTGTTGTAACGAAATATTGTCGCTGATTCCGACAAATTTATAATATCCCGAGTGCAAAGTTTTTACAAATTATATATAATTTATATAATTCAATCAGTTATGTGTAATTATACATACATAAAGTATACATGATTTTGAAAATTTTTCCACTCAGGATTGTAATTAGCTCAGCTGATATTTGCTATGCACTCGCAAAATAAATTACGATTTTTTAACTAGAAAAGAGATAACTATTCAACCTAGTATTCAAAACCCATGCGAATAGTTCGGCAAATTTCGATAGTGGAGCAAGAATGAAGATATAATTAAGATAGTTCTCCGGGAGAATTCAGGATCAAATTAGAAAAATTATTGTCAAGCAGAGCACCAAGGTCGAAGGAATTCGATAATCATATTCGTTGGGACTTATATTCTTATTTATGACAAAAAAAAGAACCAACTCGAAGTATAAATAAACAACCTTGTAACAACAACGCGAAATTTGACATGGTTTTTTTCTTAAAAAATTTCCATTTTTGATCCGTTTATGACTTATCAGGGCTCATTTTGTTCCTTGTGAGATTTAAAAAAACCTTTACCATGGGGATTTTTTTATATGAGTCATCATGACACTGTCACACACTTTTGTTTATGGGAATGTATTTTATTATTAAAATTAGAAACATCCAACGATTAAAGTCAGTATGTTGATATGAGCAATGATGGACTTGATTTTATTACATTATAATACTGATCTTTGATTTGACCGCAAAATGCATGTGAAATGATTTGTGGTGAATCTGATTAAACCAAATTGAATTGTCTGTTTTTCCATGCGTTTTGGCTGGATCCAATTTATTCTGCATTCAAATAGTCAATTGAATTTCATCAGTTTCCTTACTGACAAGCATAAGAATGAAATTCAACCACACCTTCGTCGTATTTGAATAAAATTCAGAGTGATCGAATGAGTCTATTTTAACCCTTTGTATGCAAACTGAGCGATAACTACCGATAGTTCAAATTCGATGCTCTGTCTTTTGTGAAAAAGACAAAACATCAAAAAAAGGTTCAAAAGGCGTGAGTATATGATAATCGGTAGAATTTCAAATGTTTCAAACATCAGAACATCAATTTTCAATCAACGATATACAAAATTTGAAAATTATGATTTTCTCCATAGAAAAACTCTTTCCTTTCAAACTCACAAACTTCACTGATGAATTTTTTAGTTATTAGTCTTAGCAAAAATACTTCTAGTGATAAGAATGGATGTTCACTATCCAGTTTGTACTTCTTTATGGTGGAAAAAATAAGCTTATGTACACGAAGCTGGGTTAAAAAATCTCAACGAAAGATTGGAATGCCCTCTCAAAAGTATGGACACATTTGTCGTGCAAGTTAAAAATACACTTGAGTCACTTTTTTGACGAAAATGAGATTTTGATATCGATAGATTAGGAAGAGAATTCTGAATCTATCTGTCGAAACGAAAATTAAGGAAGATGGATAGTTTTTGTGTTATTGCAAGTTTTATGCGATGAAAATTCGTTCAACCCTGATGAAAAAAGACCTAAGTTTTGAAAAAGTTGTATTTGGCGTGAGAAAACGCTCGTTCATCGTCAATTTACAACTGAGAGCGAACCTGAGTCGACTTAGGTTCTTCTTGATTCGTAAAAGTGTTGAGGATTCGCTTGTGAGGCGAACACGACGCGGGCGCTTTTACAAGTAAAACACCCTTATGTCGACTTAAGTGCTTTTTTCCCTTGTATTGTTCTAAATGAACAAACGCATATCGTTTTTCTCAGTGCCAATAACAAAAAAGTCGGAATTTTTTTACGGAATCGGAAAGAGAATGATCATTTTACGTTAAAAATGTCTTAACATTTATTGAAATGATATTCTTCAATACCTTAATTTTCGTAAGAAAATCGTCTTCATCGATCATCTCCGTTCGAGGCTGAACAGACTTAACCCAATAAACACACACACGTTATTTCAACGTTGAAAGAACGTTAGACTGTCAAACGGACGTCAGTTGTTGATTTCATAACGTTGATTTTTAATTGAAATTTGATAGGGAATAGACGACCAGGAATTACGTATTGATGACGTGTAATTTAAACTAATATTCAAAAATAACCATCAAACGACGTCCTCAAAAAACGTGTTTTGAACGGCTTTGAATCACGCGTTTAAAATGTGTTTATAACACCTTGTGTTTAAACTTCAATTGAAGATATTCTGCTAAAAATGTCGAACGAAACCGAACAATGGTTAAAATGTCAACAAAGAGCAAGATAGTAAATAGTGTGGCATACTTTCCAAATTCTGTCATACTCAGAAATACTATTGTTCTCGATATTGAATGAAAAGTTTTCAAAATAATTTGTTGGATTCAATTCACGTTTTAGAACCATCACTGGGACACGTCAATATTTGATGTCTTTTAAACGATGTTCAAACCGTTGATATGACGTTATTTTATGGTTGAAAAACACGTGATCTGCCGTGACATTTTTACGTTGAATCAACGCAAGAATATTACTAATTCACAACGTGTGGTTATAGACTGTTTTTGACGTTTTCAAAACGTGCGTGTGTTTATTGGGAACTGTCTTTTTAACTTGTACGGCATACTTAACAGTCGCACTGTCGTAAAGCAAGTTGTGCCGCCAAGTTTACAGTAACTCTTGTCATTGAATTTATCGTATTTTATAGGACTATAATCGTCATAAACCAAGCCTCTCTGCCGATGTTGTTATAACAACAGTCAGCTACGGTATTATTGCTATTGAATTTGCCAGAGTGATGCATTGAATCTAACAGCAGTGCTTTTCAAAACATTTTGTGCAATTATGTTAAACTTAGTATAACCTCGAGTTGATAAATTAAATCTCATAGATATCATGGAACATTCATATTAACAATTTGTTCGATTCTTCATCACTGAAAATTGAATAAAAATAACGGAGAATCCACTATAGAAAGAAATTTAACTTCACTGGTTTGATATGTTTCGTTAAAACACTGAAATCCAATTATACAAGTGGTTTTACGATACTTTTCTATCACCTACATGTTCTTTTCATTGCACAAGTAAGAGACTGATTTGAATGATCCAATATCACCAACAATTATAATTCGAAGAAAATTATGGATTGAAAATTGACCAATTAAGATAAGTATATACTTAATTTAACTGGGGAATCGCTTGGTCATTCACACTTGGAAATTATCGTGAAATCGATGTCTTTGAGATTTTCCATACTGTTGAATGAATCGACACGCTTCATAAGTTCTCTGTGCGTAAGCTCATGGAAATAAAATCGATATCGATCTCGATGTGCGATAAAGATCTGATTAACATAATATATGAATAACTTTTTTGTTGCGAATATGAATGTGGAACTGATGTGAAAAAACAGTGAAGAGGTATTTCCAAATGAATTTGTACATTGATCAATAACGATGTGCAATTGTACCACGTTGCACAATGTATTGGATAAAATATACTGTCAGACAAAATAACAATCCTTCCTCGCCACAAATAAAATTTTATGTAATAACTTTGTACATAGATTATTTTGTAGCATTTGAATACAATTTTTAAACGTTCAATTCATATAATTTTCATACTATTCGTACACAATACAGATCTGGGCCAGGCTTATAGTCCCTACTTGAAAAGTGGCTCCAACTTGGAATGTTACGCTTTTCAATCTAGGCCCCGTAATGGTATCGAATATCCAGGCCAAAAGAATGGTAGCCAACTCGAGGCCTATATGGACTGTGGGTGGGCATACTTGGATTGGAATATACCAGGAATATACTGGCAACCCTAACTGGGGCCCACATGGGCCGTGAGTAGGCAACCTTGTATTGGATGCCGAATATATATTAGGAATTAGAATTAATTAAAGATTCCAAATTTGGATACCTGATATATAGGCCCATACAGGGCCTACACGGATGAAGCTGATGTGGTTGCTGTTGGGGATAGCTAAAAATTAGCTATGGTAGCTATTTTTTAGTTTTAGCGACAAAGGTTATTCCTAAAGTAGCTAAAATTCAGCAATTGAAGTAATATTTCAAGCCATGCAAATACCAAATACACGAAGTAGCTAACACAGCTAATTTCTAGTCATCGCAGCGTATTATTTTTCATATTCAATATAAAACGCCCGGAAAATTTTACATACAGGATAGGCTAAACCTGACAAAAACTGGCAGATCTCGCGACAAAAGCTGGACAGATTATCCAAGCTTCATGGGATCCGCGAGTTTTTGTCAAGCTCTGTCTGTTATCTTTAACACAGTGAGGATGAGAAATATTTTCACAGTATTGTTATTTTTACATACAATATAAACCTGGTTTCAATCGACATTGTATACAAATTCATACAACCCAGATATATATGTTGTGCACAAAAATATCAAGTTAGTAAAAAATTTCTGATTGAAATTCAATCTTCATTGCAGAAATAGCGGAAGTAGCTCCGAGTTCTCCAAGATTCAATGGAGCATCCCTTTGAATATAATGACACGAAAAAGGCACACCTGTGTATTGAGTGCAAACCTGTTTCATTGTGAATAACAAATACAAGCGCGGTAAAGAACACTCAAAGAACTAAGAACAAGTCAGAATAATTCTATTTATCAGAGTTCCGCCTCTCATTCATTCAGAGACACGCCTGCTGATTCATAATATACACAACAATTAGATACACTAATAATGAACAGTGCACACAATTCACGATTCACGGGTTACGCCCACTTCTTCGCTAGAAATGATTTCGAGACATCGTTGATATCCACGATGACCGTTCAAAGAAAATGCGGAAATGTACCTTCTGGATATATTCTTCTTTCCATCATACGTGCTAAGAATATATTCTGTAAACAATATCGATTCTATGAATACAGTTGCAATCAACATGATAATTCATACTCATTAAATTTTGCTTCATTACAAGTTAAAAATTCGATATATTTTTTATAAAATCAATCAATTATTTCAAGAAACACCCCAGAGATGCTAGATTTTCACAGAATTGATTGTTTCAATGTCAAAAATATCTAGTTTCTATCAATATTTTATGAAAATCCATACACTGTAAAAAATTGGCGGTGTTGGCCAAAATTCACACAAAATAGTGTTGTTCTAACACCACATGGTATTAATATCACACCATAAAGTGTCATTCTGACACCGTTTGGTGTTATTTTGCCATCGATTTTGAGGTGGACTTCTATAAAATCCGTGTGATCTCATGCAGTTATTGACAGGACTGGAAAACAACCCAAGCTTGTCCCAGGAATGGCACGTGTATCAGGAACAAACCTCCGTTAAAAATAATTGGCTCCATGATTGTCCCGCTGTTTCTAATGGATAGTTAGTCATGGGGCATTTGTTCGTATCTTTGGAATGGCCATTGTACATGGTACAAGCTTGGCACAAGCGTAAAAATCAAGCTTTCGTTAAGATGATTATTCAAGCCGATGTTGTCCACATAAGTGGCACAATGTTTTCAATTAGTGACCGAATTCCGAGTTCACAATGGATAAAGACTTGCGCATAACTATCGGGCCAAGACCAGTCCAATCTCTTCCCCATGATTGGCCCCACACTCCAGTTTCACACACTAAGATAGATATATTTGATCTAAATAAGAATAAAACTCAACTCAATGGTAATAGGCTACTTTTAAATGTGATCATACACGGAAATCAACTGATCTTGAAGAACTCTCTACAGGATTTCAAGATGTCTTTCCCATGCAAGGATTAACAAGACTGGGAAAAATCCAAGCTCGTTCCAGTCTTGGCATATTTAATCTATCGTTTCAAGACGATTCATGTCCGGTGTTTTGACGCAGAACTTTGAGCTGAAATATGGATCAAATTAATCTTCTCATAAATATCTGTGATGAAAGAAGCATTGATTGATGCTTGGCGAATCATTTGGACTAGGCTGGAACAAACCATTGGCCCAAGCTTGTCCTGATCTTATCATTCCCAAGCCTGGGCCAAGTTTATTGAATTATTCAAGACAAGTCTCGGAAGATCTTGTGCCAGGCTTGGTCCATCATTAGACCATTGTTCCATACACACATGAGATGTTGATTCTGTGTGGATCCTGACACCGTTTTGACATCGCTTTTTTTTACACATTGTACACACTAAACAAATTTTCATAATGAAAAAAAAAGGATTCATTCCGGGAATTGGGCATTCCTATATCAGCCATCGTTAATCCGTGTACAATTAGGAACATGAAATAATCTCGAAATATGACAAATATATTCGAAATCACGTCGGGCACAGTATCGAAGTGGAAGCGATTGCAGAAGGCAATATAGAAGAAATAAGAGTGGGAAGAAAGGTTAACGATGTCTGTATGCAATAACATTGCAACATCGTGATATGTTTTTATATAAAAGTACACGTAAAAATGCATCTAATTGTAGCGTTTATCATGATCGTGCAGAGTATTTCAACAATAATTTCGAAACCTATGAATTTTTTCTTGTGCGTGAAGAGAGAGAGAGAGCGAGCACATACAAACAGGAGAACAAACCCATGTAACACAGAATATTCTGAGAATATTCTCACAAAATCCGTAAAACGTACTATATCGAATATTCTTACAAAGAGCGTAGAAGCTTCGTAAATATTCATAGAAGATTCTGAGAACATTTGAATGGGACTGTTTCGAATATTCTAGAAACGTTCGTACAATATGCGTACAAAGTTTGTAGGGAGATTGATAAGCAGCGCATGCGCAAGCATCTCAATGACATGAATTCAGTAATGGCGGATAATGTTGTTGACAGGCTACAGACGCTTGGATAATATATTATTTTAATTTGTATTTGGGGAATGAGAAATTCATAAATGTGCATTTTAATATCCCGAATGTTTTGAGAGCGTCATGAGTGAAAAATAATCTTCAAAAGTGTAATAAAATTTGAAGAAAAGTCGTATATATCATGATTGCTTGTTGTGATCATAAGTATCTCACCCAGCAAACACAACTGCGGGCGTTTCAAAGGGCCAGTAACGGCTCTTCAACGGCATGGCAGGACCATTAGCGGCCCATTGAAACGCCAGTAATCATTGTTTGTAGGGCACCCATCCATGTGAATCCATGATATTGCTAAGAATCCACGATGTTTATTGATTGAAAGAATTGATTGTCAATTAGTTTTCGGCTACATGCAGAAGTTATATTGGCAGGAATTTCTATTTTAACAACATTTTTTTATAATATTCCCACAATATTCGTGGCATAATATTCTGAGAATATTTGAAACAGTCTCATTCAAACATTCTGAGACTGTGCGTAGAACATATTCGCACGTAATAAGAATCTCCTTAGAATATTCGAATATCCTTAACGTATATTCTTAGAACATTCTCAGAACGTGCTTGTGCTACCTGGGAATTCTATATCAATTAATTCCTGTAATCACAAAAACTTGGGAATAGATGAATATTCGTGGAACGTTTTCCCGCAACTAGAATCGGCAGGAAGGAATTTTATTGCGGTTGAAATCTCATGTAGAATAATTTGCTGGTTCAGCAAATTTTCTATTAGTTTATACACCTTCGATGTTAAATTGCTGGAAGAGCAAGATTTTTGCTATAAAAGCAAAGTGTTGGTTAATTGAGCAAAAGCATTGCTATATGAGCAAAGCAAATTTTTTTCTCTCAATGCAGATAAAAATATTTCTTCTATATATTTCTTCTCAAGTTAGGTTTAGACTCTTTATAAGCCATTTTAAGCACTCAGAGAGAAAGAAAAGTTGCTGAAACAGTGAACTTCGAAAATTTACTTCCCTGATATGGCAAAACTTATTGCGGAATTAGCAAAAAATTTGTTGTCACAGGAAAAATCTTGCTTTTTTAACAACAGCTTGCCATTCAGCGATCCGGAATTATAGATATAGAGACCTCTAGAAAATTTTGCTGAATTACCAAATATCTTGCTAAAATAGCAATATTTTTGCTGTAACAGCAACCGTTTTGCTAATTTAGCAAAACAGATTTTTCGAAATCGCTTTTTCAGCAAGAATTCTCCTCTGCGTGCATCACAGCCAAATCTTCCTCGTAAGATTTTACGAACTTTCTTCAATAATCATCAAGAATCATTTTATATACAGCATTTCTATGGGCATTCAAAAAGTGCTCCATGAAGCGATATTTTAGAAGGATTAAAGTACGGTGTTGAATGAAAAAAATTTTTATGGGTGAATTTATGTTTCCATGAACAATACATGTGCTTCAATTTTCTGTCAGTAAATCTTAAACATCTATTACAGGTCATAATTTAAGGGTCAGATCTAACTAAAAACTTAGTTCTGTGAGAAAACGGTTAGTACAATGAGATAATTTCCAATATAACTTATATATAATTTAAAAAATGTTTCCAAATGAGTTTTTCTCTCGTATTTGAGTATCCAATGCATCTTGCTGATATAGCAATATTGTTTGCTAATTTAGCAAAGCAGATTTTTCGGAATCACTTGCTCAGCAAGAATTTTTCTCTGCGTGAAATAAGGCATACGCAATACGATGTTTCGAAGAATCAAATCAAATCAAGCCATCCCGATATGAATCCTCGAAAAAATGATAACTGAAAAACTGAATGGAGTAAGAATCTCATATTATTCGTAAGCAATTTTTATTCGCAAAAAAATTTTCAGTCGATAAAAGGATAGTCGTTTGTGAAGAGAATAATCCGAACCAGGAAAAGCAGTTCCTTTACTTTTCTCAAAGAATATAATTTCATTGTCCTACTTCCTTTTTCAGGACACGGAGCCATAAATTATATTTGAATATCACAGCAAAGTAAATAGGCGCTCTTATACCAAGGCGGCAGGTGTTCAGCCGATACGACCTTGAGTCGCTCAGCGACGAAAACCGCTCAAGTCTCCGAGAGAAAAAAGAAACAAACAGGAATGAGACGATCCCAGACACCGGGGATTCTGTTGGAAGATAAAATGTTATGATAATTCAACTTCTTGCTTTCGCGATCTTTCGAATATTTCTGATCCAAGGATCCTAATGAGGTTGGGAACAGAAATATTTCACATGCTTACGCAACATCTAGAATCAAATGAAACGATGACAATGTTTAGGGTGGAAATTAGGAAATACTAACATTCGTATAATGAGACTACTCAGACAGCACAAATGATCATTCTGAACTCACAAAAACTTCTAAAAGAACTTCTTGAACAGTCCCCGTTATGACAGTAAAAATAAATTCAATATGAACTCAATGAATTCAAAATGTATACATGTTGAATGCCTGAATAGTTCTTTATGAATTCGTGATATGAATTCTTCCTGAAGATTAAGTTATTCATCAATAACTCATTTTGAATTCAAACTATTTATAATGAATTCACGTTTGATGTCATAACGGGAGCTCTTTGCGGGGACTTTTGTGCTGTATGGGTATTGATGTTGGAAGATTACATTTCGAAGTTGGTTTAAGATGTAACAGGAACATGCTTAGAACTTCCCAATGAGTCTGTTTGGGTTATTTCCTGAGCATATCCATGAGATACTGTATACAACTTACGTCATTTCTCTTCGTATTGCTTGGGGTAGCAGGAGGAGTCAAAAATTTTATTCATCATTTTGGAAGTTGTGAGCATATTCTATGAACATTTTCAGAATTTTTCCAATCTGTCATCAGCACATTTTATGCATGATCACGAAATGAGTGTGAAATGTTCGAAAATTTGTTTTGCTACACAGGAATACGTGTAAGGAGAAAAGCAGACCATAGACGGAAAGAATAAAAGGAATCTTCGTGGGTGGTAACGTGAGGAATACGCTGATGATGTGAAACTGTCAATACGCTTACCAAGGATTCTTTGAGAACACTCAAAGAACCATTCAAAATCTTTCTTCAGAATTCTTGCGAAATACTTTGTAAAGTAACAGAAGATTTCTATATCATAATGATGATATTTCAAGATGGAGATGTCTATTTATTGAGCATAGATCTTCAGACCGGCGGTAGGTATCGAAAAATACTTGTGGGCATTTACAATGATTATCTCTTAGATATCAAATTAATAGTAGTCGAATTCAAACACCTTACTGAATATCTGAGCGATGTAAGACAGAACGCGCTGTACATATGGTTATAAAACATGAAATCATGACTCAACCTGTCGGACACCGCGCGTTCCATTCATTAATAAACCGTGCATCCAAATTTGATCTACCTGAATGAAATCAACCATCAATGGGTAATACATAATCTTATAGATACTTTTTTTCAGAATAATTGTCAGTTTACATGAATATTCGATACAAAAATATCAATATTCAATAAGCCAAATTTTCTGAATGTGAACGTTGTATGGATATCTAATAGACATCCTTTACATTCCATTAGAGTACTCCCAAAATATTCTGGACTACATCCATGATGGTATCAGAGCATTTGGAATGATAGTATGTTTCTACATGGAATCGAAAATACTGAACTTGCTTTTCATCTTTGAAAACGTCTTTGCTTCACGTACAGCCTTAAAAACAATTTGATATCTTCAAAATCATGTCTTCGATCAAAATTTAGCATGTAAACGTCCAAATCTCAGTTCAAACTTCCGTATTCATTGTAACTACTTTCAGAAAACGATCCTTATTTGGATTTCTTAGCCCTTATCAATTTAAAAATTCCTGCACCCTAGGGGCAATCATTTTTCTTCAACAGGACCTTCAAAATCTGTTTCCTCATTTGCTGTTGGATCTGTCGGAAGGAACTTACGAAAGAACGCACCCAGGTAGCACAAGCACGTTCTGAGAATGTTCTAAGAATATACGTTGAGGATATTCGAATATTCTAAGGAGATTCTTATTACGTGCGAATATATTCTACGCACATTCTCAGAATGTTTGAATGAGACTGTTTCAAATATTCTCAGAATATTATGCCACGAATATTGTGGGAATACTATAAAAAAATGCTGTTAAAATAGAAATTCCTGCCAATATGACTTCTGCATGTAACCGAAAACTAATTCACAATCAATTCTTTCAATCAATAAACATCTGTCATGGTGGATTCTTAGCAATATCATGGATCCACATGGATGGGTGAGATACTTATGATTCGCAACAAGCAATCATAATATATACGATATTTCTTCAAATTTTATTACGCTTTTGAAGATTATTTTTCACGCATGACGCCCTCAAAATATTCGGGATATTAAAATGCACATTTATCAATTTCTCATTCCCCAAATACAAATTAGAATAATATATTATCCAAGGGTCTGTAGCCTGTCAACAACATTATCCGCCATTACTGAATTCATGTCATTAAGATGCTTGCGCATGCGCTGCTTATCAATCTCCCTACAAACTTTGTACGCATATTGTACGAACGTTCCTAGAATATTCGAAACAGTCCCATTCAAATGTTCTAAGAATCTTCTATGAATATTTACGAAGCTTCTACGCTCTTTGTAAGAATATTCGATACAGTACGTTTTACGGATGTTGTGAGAATATTCTCAGAATATTCTGTGTTACATGGGCATCTGTCTTATATCTGTTGTAATTCTAATTCCAGAAATTGATACAGAAACTTCATAACGCGCGACAGATTTCTTTTCCAGACCTACTTCCGTAAGTTTCTGTCAACAGATCGGTAGTCGAGTGAGGAAGCAGACTTTATGGGTTCTGTTGAAGAAAAATGATTGCCACTTGGGTGAGGAGAGAAAAGAATTCTGAATTCTTCACTAATGACTGAATAAAATCAAAACAGATTGATAATTGTTTTTTAATCATCAGGAAGACGCATCTGTGAATCATTTTTCATTTCCATAATCCATTCTCAAGGAAACTGTAAAGTAGTGATGGGGGTTCTTAGAAGAGATCGATCCTTGTTTATACAAAAAGTATCGAATTTTCAAAGATCCCCATCACTATTGTAGAGAAACAATTTGAGATCTATTAACTTTTCTGAAAACTATTTGTTTCATTTCCTGAAAAATCTAATTCGGAAAATAGTTCCATTCATAGATGAATATCGTGGCAACTTCAGGGCATTCTTATTCCGAAGTTTGTGGCAAGCCTGCGCCAAAACTGGGATAAAATCAGTAGAATATCACCGGATAAACTCACTTTGGCGTTGATATTCTCATAAAAGGACGGTTAAAATCTGTAATAGAGAGCGTGAAAGTTTGATAGAAAAATGTTTCGAGCATTTTTGCTAAAATATTCTAGTTATCCAAAATCAAAAGAAAAATGCAAGCTCCATAGTATCGAATACTCATTCTGAAAATGAGTTTGAAATTGAATGATAAAGTAACATCAATTTCCTATGAATATAAAATATCCACATGATGTTGTTTCTTTGATTCAAAACGAATTAATCAGAGAATAGTTGTAGTTATCTTAATCGCTCAATAATTCTCAATCGCGTAATGTTGGAAGACTTTCCATGCTTAATGAATTATTCAATCTTACCATGAATTCCATGTGTTCTTGCACTGTCAATGATTGAACAGCTAAATCCTGTTGCGGTACAAATCCGGATATGCTGTTCATTAGTTTTTGATCGGCAACTTCTCCATTCAACATCACATCACCGGTGACACGTCCTGCGTAATTCAATCGCCATTAATATTCGTCGTGAATTTCTTTCGGAGAATAAAAATAATTGGATTATGAAAAGAATGCTCAATTGCCTCGAAAGAAAAACGCGAACATTTAATTTTATATGGAATGAAAAATTTATAGAATCCCTGAAAACCATGACGTGAAACATTGAGTAAAACACAGGATTATTTACCTTTTACGCGCCTACTTATTGCCGCTAGTAAGGTTGTTTTTCCTGTACCGCTGAAAAAAAAACAGAGAAACGAGTTATTCATTTGGATTGATAACTATACACAATTTGTATCCAATTGTATTCTACGGACAAAAAGTAGCAAATTTTTTAATTGACTCAATATTATTTGACGCTCAATTTTTGAGGTATAAACGGTCTCAAAATTGAGGATAATTAGCAGATGCGTCTTCTCGATGATCTAAAAACGGTGCATGTACTAATTTTTTTCCAATTTCATTCAATGATTTTCGAGAATGGTAAAGATAAAAGGATTTAGTATCTAACTTCGAAATTTCTCACTCCCCTCAAACCAAATATATTCCAAAAGTAAAATGATAATTCCGAAGGTTTTGATACTTTTCCCTCTTCTCAGCACGAGTCATTGATTGAAAAAGTGGTGAAAACGTGAACCTCCGTGTAAAAAAAAGTTTTTCGTGACTTTTTAGCTCCTTCCTCCCAACTGATTCTTCAAAAGAGCTGAATCCCCTCAAATTTCGAGGAAAGTAAACGACTATTTCTATTTTTCTTCTAGAAATTTCGGCACACGTGTGTTCGAGTATACTTTTACCGATCATTAAATTCTTCTTACGCATTGATCTATCGAGTTTTTAACGACCGTCCTTAGTTTCGTTTTATAATCCGATCTCTCATTCTCATTAAATGTCAATGTTGGAGAAAACGTTACAAAGCAATGGGGCGCCATTACGGAAACTCTCGATATATGGTGAAAAGATGAAAGAGGAAGCAAACCTAACAGGTTTTGTAGGGTATTCTCGAAGCAGATTCGAGATAAATCAGCTTTTAAGTCTTTGACCGGAGGTGCAAAGAACCACGTTTACTTTAATGAATTCTATTAAGAAATGTTCGTTCTTCCTACAATCGCAAATCAAGCGTTTGGAGAGAATCTCAGTATTATCAATAGTATTATTAGAATTATGAAATGATTGTATTAATGATAATTTGTTCATGAACAATTGGTGAAAATTAGTGGAATTTTCAAAGGAGGATTCAATCATAATTTGAAGATATAAGATAACATTTCAGATCTCTCATGGGTTCATCTTCGAAACACTGAAAAACACCATAAACAAATAAACATATGGCAAACAACTACTAATAATAATAACCAATTAAATCTTATAAAATATAGAGACCGTGCATCGGGTCAGTAGCCAACATTAGATTCATATTAAGGAACAAATTTAATTTGTTTATGGTGTTTCTCAGTGTTCTGGAGATGGACTCATGAGAGATCTCAAACGTTGACTCGAATGAAGAGATATTTTATGTCATTCTTTTTCTACACTGTGGAGGAAATCTAGGGATATGGTATAGAAAATCAATTTCTGATGAATGTATATAAAATTTTCCATGAATCAACTAAAAATTCCAAACTTTATGGGATTTTTACTATCATTTTCCATCAAATTTCCAGTGACGTAAGGAAAATTCCCAACGCATGTCTATGTTAATTACTTCCAAACATTTATGTGAAGGTTTCCATATAGAATTTTCGAAGTGTATGGATGATCTGAAGGGTTTTGTCACTTCATATCCTTGAAAGGAGAAAATAGCTGTGGAAATCACCTCAATTTGATTTTCAATTATCAAACAAATGTAGTTGCCACCGCTATAAATTAGTTCCGATAACTATTTGCATGTCTGTTGGAGAAATGTGATTACTTAACCTAGTGTTCTAAACAGCCAGAAATGGCTTTTCACTCGCATCGCAGGGCCTTTAGCGGCTCATCGAAATGCTAGTAATTATTGTTCTTAGGCTAAACAGCTGTTCCAACTATCACACTGTCGCTATTTTCGTAAACTGATCGAAATAAATGCCGCCGCTATTCTTTTTTCAACGATATTCACGGAGACAAAAATATACTAATTTTTCCTATTTTGCTCGCTAAACCAGAAACAGGAAGGTTTGTAAACTAGATTTTCACATGAAAATACGAGAGATTACGAATGAATAACTGAATTTTACTATACACTTTATAAAGTTTTGAAATTTCAATCTTACCTACTATTTTTTCTGCAATATTTGTAATCTTCCGTATTTTTGTGTAAAAGTTCATTTTACAAACCTTCCTGTTTTTAGTTCACCAAGAAAAATAACAAAAATTCTGATATTTTCGAGCGGTATTTTTCTCCGTGTTGTAGCTTAGATTGCATTCGATTGCAAGATCAGGCAAATTCAAGGGAAATATGGAATGTAACTGGAAAATTGAAATAGATTCATGTTAATAGGAGGTAGTTTGCAATAAGTGCAACATTGAATCACATCGATAATAGAAATTACAACACTAATTTCATGAATATTATCATAACTTTCAATTTCCCAACATATTGAATTCACTGATCAATATATTTCCTTGCAATTGATCGTGTGATGTGGTTGCAAGATGTCGACCTTCTAACGTAAAATGAACTAATAACAACATTATCCAATTATTTTCCCGTCGCGAAGATGAAATTCTTCAATAGGACTTATTATAATTGATATAAATATTCAATAGTATGGAGAATTTCCATTACCTCGGTCCCATAACAGCCATGAGTCTTCTGGAGTGAATGGCTCCATTTACTGAAACAGAAAAAACAGACCACCATTTATGTGAAAAGTACAGGGAAAAATATGAGAATATCAATCAAACGTACTGTTTTATAAAAGTATGGTATTGTACTGAGAAAACTCTCTCATTTGAAGAGAAAAAATTCTTTGTTTCCACAACGATTATCAGTTGAAAGAACCAATCCCAACTAACATTTCAATTCTTGAAGATATCTAAAAGAATACTTAATTGAGAGATCTTTAAGAACTTTCTTGAAGAGTTCTTAAAGATATCTCTTAGAAGTGTTGGAAAGACATCTTGTAAAAGATTTCTAAAAGATGTCTTGATTCAGAGATCTTCAAGAACGTTATTGAAGAGTTCTTGAAGATATCTTTTAGAAGTCTTGAGGAGATTTCTGAAAGATGTCTTGATTAAGACACGTTTAAGAAGATACATTTTTCAGCAGCTTTGAGGTTATATGAGCACATGATCATGAATAACACAGAATAAAACTTTGAATGTACCTGTTATTACAATCGTATTGCAAAAGAGGTGATTCCATCCATGAATTAAAAGCTTGAACCAATCATTGAGATATCAAGAAATTTGAAAGTTTGTAAAAAGTACGATTTTGTCGCCTTATGACGTGCACAATAAAATTATCGAATATCCACTTCACAACAATTCGTCAGAAATACTTGAGAAAGAATCTGCGGTATTCGCGAAATATTAACGACCACTAGAACACAGAATTGATTTCTAAATATGTTCCACTAAATTTATTCATCTTTTCTATTTGTAATTACATTCAACTCTTTTGATATTTATTCATGTGATAACAGTTTGTTCAAAAGATCATTTTCACTTTGAAACTGGACACCGCTGACATATTTCATTATGTCATATCGACAATTATGGGCGCCTCTGCCGTGTTGTACGTATAGCTCAAGTGACTGAGGCGTAAATATATCGTCAACTGAATGGGTTCGATTCCCGTAACAACAAGGGTCGAAATCAGGTAAACTTTATCGGAACGCGAGAGCAGTTGAAGAAACAGGAGGGAAAGGAAATCGAAACGGTTAAGAATTTTTTTTGTGAACAAATTCAAGAGTCTTCCAAGACGTTTTTATGAATTCTCCAAGACATCTTTAAGAACTCTTCAAGATATCTTTAAGAACTCTTCAAGATATCTTTAAGAACTCTTCAAGATATCTTGAGGAACTCTTCAAGATATCTTTTCGAATTCTATACGTGTTTCATAAGACATCTTTTAGGATTCGTTTCGGTATCTTTTAGAACGTTTTTTAAGATTTCTTACAAACGCATTGGGACTTCTTAAAGATATCTTTAAGATGTCTGAATGTTAGTTGGGAACATTTAGTTGTGACAACTGAACAGTTTTCCCAATGTGAAAGCTAAAAAAGAACATTTTTTTTATGTTTGTCAATAAAGAAGATTCTAATAAAGCGGTATCTAGAAAAAAATACTGCCTAGAGGCCCCGAATGTTGCGATTGTATAAAGGTTTCGTTAGCGACGCGCCCAAAAGGGTCTAAAGCAGGTCAGAGAACAATGAATTCCGAAGTCTCGAAGAAAGGTCTCTTGAAGGAAAAAAAATGTGAGAAAAGGTCCAAAACTGGAATAACCTTCCAGACGGTAACCTGGTGGTATCGGCACGGTGGTATACGACAAAAGGCAGTGTAAACATCTCATTAAACTTGATGGTGAAATTGGAATTTACAATGTTTGCAGGGGCTGAAATGTAGGTATCGCATGCCTGACTTTTGAATTTGTGTTACGCGAGCATCCGCTTTGACAATTGAAATTAGTTTAATCGCGAAAAGAAACGAATTAAAATAGGAATTCCCCAAGAAAATAATCGAATTTTGAATAATTCTTTGCGCAATATTTATTACTATATGTTACATAGTCAGATACCATGAACAATTGAATCTGACTTCACCAGAATGAACAATGTTTTACCTCTGTTTAAAAGTTGAACACGTTCGACTTTGTCCATTCCAAAGAAACTTTTTATGTAGCTTCCATTCTGTCTCCGTTCTACTCTGTACGAGATGTTCCTCCAACTCAACGTCAGATCTTGTGCTGAACAAGGGGACAGCGACGATGACTTCCCATTTGACTGCATCTAATTGAAATACAAGAATTCAAGTTATCATTAGATATTTTCAGTTTTTGAATACGTTTGAAATGAATACACTACACATTTTACTACTCCGAGTGGAAGAATTTAATTTTATATAATTCAATATAGTTTATATATAATTTATATATATATATAATTCTATACAAACTATATAAAATTTTGAAAATTTCCTCACTCGGGATTAAATGGCAAATTTTCAATACAAATTGATTGAGCAACAGAATAAATGTATTCTCAGTTACGGAAAATGGAATTCAAAATCCAGAGTATCGTTAAATATCCGTGTCAGAGATTGAACAAGTGTTAGTAGTTCGATATTCCTGGATAAAAATCAAGCAAAGGGAATTTCTGAAGGTTCGAAACTTTGTAAGTTTGTAAGACACAGTTATCAACGTAAAACGGTCTTTCCATCAAGAAACGTCGGAACAAAAACGAATAATTCCACTTCTTCATTTCATTTTCCAAGATTGAAAGAAAATTCGTATTCTTTTGATTCCCTAATGATGATGAAGGTCCCTTTATCCTTGGGTTATGAAGAGCAGAAATGAAAAAGAAAATGATTCTGAGTAAATCCAAACCAGAATTTCTTTCGTAATCTCAAGTACAAGATGTGATTTTCTGCATTCCAGGTTCAATAAAGTTCCGATATGTGGAGTTAATGTAATTCACTTTTTTAGAGAATATCTCGTATTCATGTCGCTGAAGTTTGAATCGTTAATTGAAACGTATCAATACTCGAATAACACAATATTCAGCTGTTAGAGACCAAAAAATCTTGCATTTTTGGACGATGTTTTCAGTCCCAAGCGGTTAAATCGAGGTGATAAATAACGATAATTCAATCCGATTTCGCGAGGTTTGAATTTTCATTTCGTTTCCATAAATGATTCAAACTTCCACAACATTCGTATTATTGTTCTTCAATTTTTGTCGAATAACAAACATTTTCATCAACAGAAACAAATTCTCAATATTCATCAAGTATTATCTCGATAAACAAAGTTTGAAAAAACCACTCATAAACATTTTTTCCAAAGTAGAAATTATGCTACGTATTTATTCAGTCTTTTGATATAACTATCATTGTGTTATTAAATCCTGAATCAATTCTTACATCAACGGGATACCAGGGTTGGCCAGAACTTCTTTTTCTAGCGTATAGTCTTCTGTATTTCCGTCATAAAAAATTGTTCAATCATGACGCTAGTAACCCTTCAACGTCAACATTTGTAACAATACCTGTCTTGATTGACATCATTAGAATAAAAACATAATTGATCAAGCTATGTTATCTACAAAGTGCGATTTGTTGAGAATTAGCACAACTGACAAACAGAAGAAAAGAATTTCAAGGATTGTATTTATAAGAGTTGTGATGAATTACATGTTTACTTCGCCATTCTATAAATTTCATTCAGTAAAGGTCAATGTGTGCATAATGGAATGGAGGAATCTGTTTTGTTTTCTGATGGTTTTACGAAAAGGCTGTTGAGAATGATATAAAATCCAATAAAAATCTCATATGAAAAGAATCATCCTATTATTTGAACGATATCGAAGTGATCTCAATATGTCGATTTCTGCCACCTTCTTGATGTCATTTCAAGAGTTCTAAATGCTATATAAAAAACATCCGCGAATATAATGCTCCCGGTATCCGTGCCTTGAAAATGAAGCTACTGGACTCCCAAAGCTCAACCATATCGTCCAATCTACAAACAATGCATGAATGGTACGTTGTAAGTTTGATATTTGATGCTAGAATCAACTGTGCGTGCAAACGTATACACGATATACCTACACAAGTTTTATACCGCACATCACTTGCTCAACCGAGTATATTTTTCTTCCTCAAATACTGTTTTTTTAGAACCTTTGGAATGAAAAATGTCTTCTTCTAGATTAACAACAAGCCATTGTTGAGATTCCGTAAAATCTCGTAAGAGGATCTTTTGCTGAGTTTGATTTTAAGTTATTCACTAAATTTGAATATGTAAATAGGATATAATCTAGATGAGCTCATAAGCTCCAACCAGACCAGTTATACTGCAAGATCCAACCACCTCACGTTCGGAATCTCTTCCATGTAGTTTATTAATTCCACAATGATCTTTCCTCTTTGGAGTAAGATCGTCTGTCCTTCTTTCTCAAGATGGAATTCTTCATTTTATATGTTTTACTCTATATCTTTTTGACGTGAATAAATTTCATGAGAATCGATCGATCCCATGGGAATTGTGACCCAAGCAGAATAATTAATGGGTACAATATATTCATTTGGCCTTTATAAACTTTTGTAAAATTTCAGTTGAAACTGAATACACATTGTATACAAAAATATCGAGTATCCGTAATGATTGCTGATTGTGTATTTCCAATTAACACCGACATATTCAAACGTTCTGTGGGTGGCCTATAGAGTACCACAGAATATCTACATTCAATTTCGTTTCACTGCATATGTTTTGCACGATCAATCAAAGCACAGGATTGATAGTTGATTTGGAATTATTTTAGAACTCCTGTAAGGACAAATATCTTCATTGCATGAAGATTGTTGAGTCGGTAGGAATCCTTTCATTGTGGGGGTCCACTAGGTGGCGCCTGGACCGCTTTTACGATAAATTCGGCCTTGTCCGTATTACAAAAGTATTCAACGTAACGCGGAGTTTTGACTTTTTTTTTCCTTTCCACTTCTTCTGTTCAGAACATGGTTCCACGAGGAATGGGTTGAAATGTCATTATGTATAGAATTTTTATCTCCTCGCTTCAAATCGAATCCATACCAATGAATTATTGAAAATAAATATTTCTTATAGCGAATAGAGGAATTTTTAATCCCATATACAAAATCTATATCTTCTATTCCTTCCTTCAATTGAAGAAAGCAACGCTTGAAACGCTATCAACGCTTCAATAAGTTTGAAAAACTCACGAAGAAGATATCATAAACATTTGTGGAGTTTCAAGCCATCCCAAGTAGAAAAATTGTTGAAATCATGTACAATTTATATGCAGTTATATAGAAATTATATATAATTTTGAACAATCAATACGAGAATGATCTTTAAATCTAATAGATTACCCTGTTACAAAAATTCAGCTGGGATTCCAGATCCGAAATTTACCTGCGTTGCCAGCTAACACTTCACCTGGAATCTAGAATCCCAACTGGATTCCATGTGGGATTTCCAATTCCAACTGGAATTCCACCTGGGAATGAGGAACCCCAGCTGGAAACGCGGGTGAAATTTCGTGACAATGTAGACCTTACAAGGAGCTTAAATCGTTAAATCCGACACAAGTGAGGGAAAAAACACATCTTGTAATTCATACACAGTTCTTATCACAGTTTATGAAAACAAATTCACATACATACACTAAATAAATTTGTGAATACTTTACAATATTAAAACACATAATCGTGAATTTTGAATAACATCGAATCGGATAATGAGTTCTTTATAAACGAATCACATTGATTCGTCGAATGAAATCCATTCCGGTTATTCTCACTTTTGATATCTCAATTGGATTGTCAATCTAAGTTCTGGAATTGGGAATACGACTCATCATAGGCGAAGCAGAGAGGAAAGAAATACATTTGAGAGATCGAAGTTTGTTTTAAATTCTGTTCAAATATAATTTTTTTCATTTCAAACTTTATATAACAACTTATTCAAACTTCGTAATAAAACTGAAACTACCGTGAGAGGAGTGAGTACCATTGCGGAGCGTTATTCGTCGCACACTGCATGTACCATCACCGGCGTAGTGGTTTAACGGGATAGAAAGAGTGCATAGGACAAGGTATGCGAAGTTTCATACACCGCGTCCGGGTATATACGATTGCACAACGTGTGGTAAGTTGTATACGAGGAGAGAATGGTGGCACTTCTCCAAAGATACACATTTCCATGCCCTGAATGAATGTTATAATCGATAATTTAATACATTGTTAAATTGATGAGAAATCGATGAAACCGATATTATAGAAAGGGTGCATTGTTTTGATATTATGAAAAATTTATTGATATTCTTTCTTATGAGACTGTCATCGATATAACATGATCTCACGTTTCAAGAAATCCACGTGATACATGAACATGTTTACCAACAATGAATATGATTGCGATTCGAAGTTATTATACATTCACATTTACTGATAAAATAAATTGAACTTATCTTTGCAGGTTTCAGGTTGATATCTGTTTACTGAAATATTGAATATTGTGGAATGATTTCGCGTGATAAATTGATTTATTGTAATTCAATGTGTCGATATCATTTCTTTGGTAGCAAAATGTTAGGCAGGAAGTTAGTTTCTAACCGGTTCAACTGGTTAGTATTCAACTTGATGAGTTCTTGCTACTTTCAGAGTAATTTAACTTCAACACTTTCGTTTGAGTAATACTGACCAATATTTTCAAAAGGAAAAAACCGAGCCAGTTGTTACATCCTTTTCAATTTCAGTTTCAAAAATGCTATCAATTCGCTGAATTCATTTGTTGAGCTTCAGGATGAAGGTTAAGCTACAAATCACTGATTCGAAAAAAAAGGGAATGAAATTTTTGGTATTTCCGGCAGCTTTCTCTTCACCCAGTTAGGAATTTTCTTATTTGAAAATTGAACCATCCAGGGCCGGCCCTATTTCGACCCAGACCACCACAATTTTTCTCAAAGCAGGATGAAGCTGAAACTGGCAGCCGATTGTTATAACTTTTGATACAAAATTTTGATTATGAATTAAACACTGCTCAATCGATTTCTGGTATAAAAAAAGCTTTAACAACATTTAATGAAAAGTTGGAACAATTGGCTGCTACCTTTACGGTCGCTAGTTTCAGTTCCATAAAGCAGGGCCTTAAATTCGAAGAATTTCGTTTCCAACGGGCCACAGATTTACCATTCCTATTAAAAATGTCCCACAGATCCTGACAGATTCCGGTCAAAATTCTGTTCGGTTCCGTCGGAAATCATCATATCATGCCTGGGACAAAAACCGACCAAATCCTGACAGAAAATTATCTGTCGGACATTTGGATTCGCTCGTTTATTTCAACACGCTGTTTAGAAGCTGGAAGTTCTTTCATAATATCTTAACACTCCTGGGTCTGAAATACCTGGGATAAAAGAATTTTAAAAGACTCAAAAGAAATTAAAAAGAGTGATGAATAATCTCTTGTAAACAGAAGTTGAAGTTATATTTACAATAATTATTATCAAAACAATGATGAAGGATCGTATCAAGCCACAGGAAAAATCAGTGAAATTTATATTCATAAATATGAGCACATTTTATATTATTATGGAACGTTCCGAAATCTATACCGTTGCTCGCATTCATCGAGGTAATCGTGAGATTTATGACAGCCTTCATATTTATTTTTATAATCATATTTATGGAGTCTTCCGCTCGCATGTTTTTGTATTCATTTTAAGTAGAATATTATTCATATATACGAACGAACAGGGAGATTCGCTGACACAGTAAACTAGGTTTAAATTCAAAAGGATAGAACAATCATTTTCAATCCATCCATTTTCCGTTACTCAATTTCTCCCTATTCCACCCGAAACTTTGGTTCCTAACATAATTTTGTTTTTTTGCTGTCCATGCAACACTTTTGACGTATATTCAACATTCCCGCCGCGCTGTTAGAGAATGGAAAACATGTTCTTGCGCAACACTCAGATGATAAAAATGACAAGAATGAGGTACAAAACGCTCCCCGAGGATCATCTGCAATAAAATACAACCCGTGTGCAGATATTCAGCTAGTGATTTATAATTCAGTTTAAAAAGATATCCCGACCTGTTATTTCACTCTCTCCATTTCATTCACACCTTCGAAATTGAAGTGGAGAAAAAATATAGCTCAAAGGGAGAAGATGTTGACCTTACACACCAGCTAAAAAGTAAATGAGTTCAAAATAACGAAGACAAATTTTCACACACTTGGATGAGATGAAAATTTATTCCTGATAATTTATAATTGTTTGACAATGTATTCGATGAACAAAATTATGCACATAAATGGCGAACTAATAGTTGAAATTTGTATGAAAGTGAGGAATGAATTCATAAATGGACATTAAATTCGTCATCCTATACTATCTTTCATATCATAGCTGATATATTTTGTTGATCGATTTCATTACAATATACGATTCTAAAATACACCTCGTTTTGTGTTATCACTTCCACATGGGAGAGAAAAAAAGAAATACACTTATTGTCGTTTACGATGTGCATATCATAACGCACAGTACGATAGTATAAAACTTAAAAGCATCAAAGTTTCAAAAGCGCACGATTTGTAGATCCTGGCTAGACCTGACTTAGCGTTTGTACACGATCCGAACACAAAATCACCGCGTATATCGTTCATTTTTTTACGCAAATTACATCCACGGTGAGTTTTTTATTACTGTCTTATATAATCTATCTCTGATCTCAGTAAGCCAGATTCGACTCTAAAAAGCGAAACGAAAGATCAAACGATAGTGTTCACTCATCGATCAATCTCTAAATCATTCATGCATGTCTCTCTTATAATTGTTCATCAGCACCTTCACTTTTGCTGTATCAGTGATATCAAGACCCCATAAAGCGTGAATTTATTGGGACTCTTCACCTATTGAACTCAGATATCATTATGATAAATGTGCTCAAAGCGGATTTATCACGATAACGAATAGAATATTCTTTTATGCGGCTGTCATGATCATTCAAGATTTTATAGTCACACATATGTATTGTGGAAACAACACGCCACGTGACTCGTCTTTTTTGTATTACCGCTGTTTCTCTTCTATAAACCGTATAGAAGTGCCGTTTAAAAAACAAATACTTTGAATTGGTTGAATACTAGGTTTCGTTTGATCGGTAAGGAGCAACTTTTCCAAAACGTCAGCTCTATCGGTTTTTCTCTCGTATCAATTAAATAGATATGAAAAAAAATGTTCTTCGCAGTTTAATGTTTTTTCATTTATAAAGCGGAAAAGCGATTCCAGGGTAGGTGATATGGAGGTTGATAAGGGTGAAAAGTACTGTCAAGTTGGAGGGATAGTAACCGTCTAATTTGTTAACAAGATCATTCAACCATGAAATTTGAGACAAAACAGGTTAGGGAGTCTACAAGTTTCCGGAGATAATTCGTGCCAAAGAAACCGGTCAAAGTCAGAACTTTTCTAATCGATTCTACCGAACGTATCCAGTCATCTCTCTATGAAGTATACAAAACAATTTTGTACACGGAGAAAAAGGTATCTTGAAAAATACCATAATTTATGGATTTTTGGCGTTGGTCTAACCCGAGTCAAAATATTCACGTGAAGATACTTTTAAAAGTACCATAATGGCTGGGACTTTCATGAGGAAGCTACTATACTTCTTTATAAGAGTCCAAGACATTATGGGACTTTTAGAGATTTGTTCACGTAAAAATCTTAACTCGGGTCAGACCAACGCCAACAATCCATAAATTATGGTATTTTTCGAGATATCTGTTTTCTCAGTGTATATACGATATTCTTTTCGTGTAAATAGGAATAAATTAGATATCCCCTAGTAGAAACGTCTAGGCATTCACGAGTTTTGTAACGCTCACGCTAGCGAAATAGACTTAACGCTACTACTAGAACTGCAAGTAACTTGCAAGTATTACAAGCGCTTTACAAGTATTTAGGGCGGTCCTCGCAAGTGTCTAGTATTTAGCTAGCATGACCGTTACAAAACTCGTGAAGAAGAAGAACATTTGTCATTTAATATCAAACCTGATATGATTAAATTTTCGAACGTTCCTGAATGTAGTTGTGAAACTTGGAACGTAACTTTCTTTCTTCCTAACAATTCTTCTGATCGGATATGGATTTATTAAGTTTGGATCCAAACAGATTCAGTTGAAACCCTTCTCGTTACATTTCTTGTAACTCGATACAACGGTTATCAACTTTCCTCTCTATCTCGTATAAATAATAACTATTCCACGCACCTAAGCTGAAATTGCTTCTCAATGGTATTCTCGATCGATCAGTAAATTACAACTCGATAAACACAGCGTATCTTAAAATGTCGCACAAGACGTGTCATCTCAGATATCGAAAAGATATCTTTGAGAGTTGTGTATTGAAGATATCTTTTCAAAATCTGGAAGATGTTTTGTGCAGCATTGTAATATCATCGAAGTTAGAAAAGTGAAATATGACACATTTCAATCTAAAATAGATAACTCTGCCTAAAATCTGGGAGAAAATTTTTGCCCAACTTGGACCGATTTTTTTTCGTGGGAAATGCGGTCAAAAATTGATAGATTCTTCATCTGCTTTCGTCCACTATTCCAAATTTGCAAGATCCCGCGAGAAACTGATAAAAATTTCATAATCGATCTTGTTCAATATTCATTGCTTGCACAGTCCAATTAAATACCGACAACAAGTGTTCTTCAATTGACGCTAATCGGGTCTAAGAGGACCCGAGGACGGAGGGGGAACATGCGTCAGATTTGAAATCTGGCAGAAATTTTCTAACAGATTCTAACAAGGCAATACAAGCAGAGTGCAATGTTTCAACGTAAAAGGTAAATTAGCGCAGCCCCTAGTGAAGGGTGAAAAAATGTTCCAATTCCCTCCTAAATTACACCCAGACGACTCTTCGTTACGTTTATATGAATCTCAGCTTACACTCTCGGCACGTTTTTTTTACGCTTCCACGCTTGCTTTTCACCAGGGAGTCCAATTGAAAGTAAGCACGGAAAACAGATGCCGAAACAATGGAAAAGAGTGAATTTCAATCAAGTTTTCAAGTAGGATGCAGCCACATTCAATCGGACTTTTTACAGTGTTAAGACCTAATCCCTTTGGAGTTTCACGCAATAAAATTCGAAAACAGCGAAGACGTATATGTGTCTTTCAATATTTTTATATTCGATTACAAATGCGTTCCAATGAACGATTGAAATTCAGTGCCATAAAATATGTTGCTTTATGAACGCTACTGCCGTGAAATTGATGTTTTAAGAAGAATATGAGTATTTGATTTGGTTCTTTTTCTCTATTATATAAATGTGTACTTTTCTAACCAACATGCTCGGACGACAACTCCGGTATCTTCTTCAATGAAATGTATTTAGACGCAATATCGAAACCTCATGAACATTTATATTTTTATATCTGCCAACATTCGATTTATCAGTTCGGTTTAATAAGCGATTCAAACTTCAACAATGTACATTTGAAGACATGTTTAAAAAGATACTAGCAAACGTAGCACACTCAGAGAAAAAAAAAAATTCCTGAAACAGCAAACCTCGAAAATTTGTTTTGCTGATGTTGCTAAACATGTGGCTGAATTAGCGAAAATTTTGCTCTTTTAACAAGCGCTTGCCATTCAGCAATCCGGAATTGTAGATATACAGACGACTACAAAATTTTGCTGAATTACCAAATATCTTGCTAAAATAGCAATATTTTTGCTGTAACAGCAACTGTTTTACCAATTTAGCAAAACAGATTTTTCGAAATCGCTTTTTCAGCAAGAATTCTCCTCTGCGTGCATCACAGCCAAATCTTCCTCGTAAGATTTTACGAACTTTCTTCAATAATCATCAAGAATCATTTTATATACAGCATTTCTATAAGCATTCAAAAAATGCTCCATCAAGCGATATTTTAGAAGGATTAAAGTACGGTGTTCAATGAAAAGAATACTCGATACTCTTGGAATGATTTTCTCCATAAAATTGGGTGAATTTATGTTTCCATGAACAATACATGTGCTTCAATTTTCTGTCAGTAAATCTTAAACATCTATTACAGGTCATAATTTAAGGGTCAGATATAACTAAAAACTTGGTTCTGTGAGAAAACGGTTAGTACAATGAGATAATTTCCAATATAACTTATGTATAATTCATATTGAATTATATATAATTTAAAAAATGTTTCCAAATGAGTTTTTCTCTCGTATTTGAGTATCCAATGTTTCGGTTGATTCTAGATTTTACTTGGATTATGCCCTGATCCTAATTTCAGTGGTTTTCAGAGTTTTGAAATTTAGAATTCTACAAAAAAATTCCGAGATATTCAAAACAATTGTCAGTCAAACAACGTATCTCAGAAGTAAGATTTTTTCATAATTTTTCAGAGATGTTTAGAGGTTTCCAAGATTTTTCAATGAGATTCAGAGTTACATAAATACCACAAACCAGACAACAAAGTGCTAGAAAAATTCGCAACAACTTCCGAGCATGACGGAGCAACAGTTGTTAGGAAGTTGCTGGGAGGTTGCGTCGCCAAATGCGCAGCAACATGCAGCAAACTTGAAAGTTGTTATCATGATGCTGTGAAGATGCTTGGATACATAAAGCTAAACGAAAAAAAAAGAATAGTTGCAGCAACTACTTAAATAGCCGATTTTGGACCATCTACTTAAGTAGTTGCTGCGGCTACTTAGTAGTCAGGACAAGTAACTCAATAGTTGCACTAACTAACGTAAATACCTGAGGTATTTTAAATTAGTTGAGACAGCTAACGTGTTACTTGTCCTGGCTACTAAGTAGCTGCAGCAACTACTTAAGTAGATGGTCCAAAATCGACTATTTAAGTGGATACTAGTGCCGGGACGCTAGCCATTTCGTATCAGCCAGTTTATTCAAAAACTATTGAATAAATCCATCCAAATTGTGTTTCCAAAGATTCTGTGAGCCACGAGGAATCTTTAGAAACTTAGTTTGTACGAATTGATCCAGTACTTTTTGAATAAACTAGCCAATACGAAATGGTTAGCGTCCCGGCACTAGTATCCCCTTAACTGGTTGCTGCAACTATTGTTTTTCTTCGTGCACGCAGAGAAAAATTCTTACTGAAAAAGCGATTTCGAAAAATCTGCTTTGCTAAATTAGCAAAACGGTTGCTGTTACAGCAAAAATTCTGCTATTTTAGCAAGATATTTGCTAATTCAGTAAAATTTCCCCGTTGTCTGTATATCTACAATCTCGGATTGCTGAATGGCAAGCGCTTGTTAAAAGAGAAAGATTTTTGCTGTGACAGCAAATTATTTGCTAATTCAGTAACAAGTTTTGCCATATCAGCAAAGCAAATCTTCGAGGTTTGCTGTTTCAGGAACTTTTTTTGTCTGAGTGTGTATGACACGTCAGATCAAACAATCTTCCAACAACACAACACACATTTGTGGAGCAACAGTTGCACTGCCACTTTTGTCGCCAGGGAAACGTCTCAGTAATATTCTGCAAATTCTGGAGACAATGTAATATACTGGAGATATTATTGAGATATTTGTGCTATTTGGGTGTGTAGTGAAATTCACAGAAATTTTCAGAGACCTTTTAGGGAAAACACAGGAATCTTTCCTGCAATTTGTTTTTTTTTCAGCAGTCACTGAAAGAATACACTTTTTACACTACATGGTTTTTAAATTATTTACTAAATCTTTACATACATCCCCTGCTTCCCGGATTAATCAATAAAGAAGGGGAATATCTGCAGTACCTTACTGATCACACACTCTGAGAGATTTTTATTATATGTATAATACAAATAGGGATAGCTATAATATATAATAAAAGATGTTATATGTCTAATTAAAGTTATTACGCGTACAAAAAAATTTATTATATTATATAGTAAGGGTACAATCTGTATAATAATCTCTATTATATATCTCATAGATTTTATTAAGTAATTATTGATGTCCCTATTTTTATTATACATTTCTCTCTGTGCATACTGCCGTCCAAAGCAAGAAGACCATAAAAGCATTTGACTTGAATTGGAGAAAATCACGACAAACGGTTCCCTCTCAAAATCCATAAAACAAATACCCTAAAAATGGTCTGCCATTGAAGTCTATAGATTATTGAAGTATTATAGACTTCTCATTTTTGTGTTAGGCACGGTATTTTTTCTTTATAATTTCAAAATGAAAAACACATTAGAATGCAGAATTTTGTTGCGATTAAAATGATATGAAAAATTCATTTTCGTCAAAAATACGACTTACGGTCTTCTTGCTCTGGACACTAGCAGCATATTACTTTTTCATGCACTTTTTTTATCACATTTCTTTTTTTGAATCCCCATTTTCTTGTTAATATAGCATGAAATATGGTACTAATACAGGTTTTACAGAGATCCCATATAGCACTCGAAGGATTATTTTTCAAGAACAAGAATATAATTCTTTGAGAACTTTTTTCGAACCAATTCATCTTCGCAGAATTGTATTCTTGTTCTCGAAAAAGAATTCTTCGAGTGCTATACTGCCGTCCTAAGTCAAAGAGCCGTATGTCAACAAAATTTTCTGTTTTTGACATCTGGAAGTGGATATTGAAACAAATGAAACGTGAAAATGTTCCAGTTCTCTCCTAAATTACGCTGAAGTGACTTTTTGTTACGCTTAGATGACTCTTCGCTTGCGTTTTCGTTACACTTTCGTTGCGCTTCATTTCCACCAGGGATATATGTTGCTGAAGTTTGAATCGTTTATTGAAACGAATTAGCAATCGGATAACAAAATACTCAGCTGTTGAAAACTCAAAATCTTGCAGTACATGCTGTAAACAATGTTCCCAGTTCCAAGGAGTTCATTCATGAAGATAAACACCGATAATTCATTAGATTTTGTGAATTTCAATTCTCGTTTCGTTTCTATAAACGATTCAAACTTCAACAACATAGGGATATTCATACTCAAAAAAATTATATATTTTTATTTCAATTCAATAAATCTTTACACTATTGTGAAACTATGTGAAGAACTGATTTAGACATCACGGCGTTTGTATCACTTAACATGTCCAAGTTTAAATAAGCTGCTCGACATCCCGAAACATCAAAATCTTGACATACGGCCTTTTGGCTCAGAACGGCAGTATATGAGATGTACATATCATATATTTTCAATACAACGTAAACCAGCCTAGTAGGTGAAGAAACACACATAGGAACGAATGAAACGGCGAGATCGAGTTGATCAAGATTCAAAGTAGGAATATATTCGTAGTGTTCAGAAGAAAATAAAAAAGATTTAGCCCAAAGACCTTTCGTTCGGAAGAAAGGGAGGAACCGGCACTGCCACTTATTGCACAATCGTTGTGACTTCAGAGAACACTCATAAAGATTGCACCACGTGATGCCATACACACTCACCGTAAGCTGCTCTTTTCCTTTAGGAACTCACACCGTACTGTTAGAAGGAAAGGAATTGTCACTGATATGTATTCGATATACATGCACCGTCCGAAATTATTCGAAAAACGAAAAAGCGCGTCAATGGGCAAAGAGCTCTCGGTTCACCACGACGTTTCGAGGTGGAGTGATGATTTCGTTGACTCTTCCCTGTTCTCTGCTTATTCCTCCGCTTCACCGAGCGCTCAGTGGATCTGTTCATAGGACGCGCGTGTATCAGGCCTATGGTGCTTGGTGAGTGGGTTCGTGTACGATCGGGCATCAGACCTCGGCATTTGAAGACTTACGGCCTCGTACAAGATTCTCGGGCGTTGGATTTCGGGGTCGGTTTTGGCTTCAATTGTCTTCTTTGTTCCACCATCGTACTCGTGAAGAAGGATTGGGCATCCCGATGCAAGGAATGATTCGATAGTGGCCGAGTGAACGCATACTTGTCTCCAAAAATAAAACACTCAACGCTGGACTGTCCATATACCTCGCATCTCCTTGTTTGGGACAGTTTAAGATGATGCTTTCAAGGTCGTAACCTTGGTGAGCAAGTTCAGAATCCTATCGGGACGAATTATTATGTTCCTGCTTCGGAAATTTGCCACATAGCACTCGTTGTCTAAAAGATATCTTCAGAAATAATGAGGAACGATGCAAGAAGTCTTATGCAACATTAACAGACATTAGGATGCATCGAAAATCCGCTTTTTCCAAGTCAAAAACATCCTTGCGGAAGCGCAAAGTAGTCAAACAATATCTTCTGCTTGTAAATGTTGAGTGAAATTTCGAATTTTCAACAAAATTCTCACAAATTTGTTAATGAAGCAGCATTCCACGCCAAGTGGAATTCCCTTTTCAACTGTAGTCTCCGATTTCGATGAAACTTGGTGGAGTTGTTATATTATTAGAGTACAACGTTTTTGTCAAATTAGGGGAGAAAAGATCGACGGGTTGCCGAGATACAGGGGCTCAAATTTTGAATGTTTTTCTCATTTGCTCATTTCATTGGAATTTCTAAACATAGAGAAAAGGGATTGATTCAAATCAATGAATAATGATTTTCATCGTATTTTTTCCGTACTTTGCGATAAAAATCTCCGCAATTATGTAAAATAATTCTTTACTAGACAAAATACAGTTTCAAGAATATTTTCGCGACTTTCAGCCTTTGTCACATTTTGAGGATTTTTTGAACTTGAACAGGGAGACAGTTTGAACATTTCACTACAAAAAAATATGTATCGCGGGAGATTGGATGGGAGTGATAAGAGAAGGAAATAAAGTTTTGCAAAGTGCTGGAACCATTTTGGCATTCTTCAGAAACCTTTGAGAGTTTCTTAAAGTACATCTTTTAAAAATTTCTAAAAGGTTTCTGAAAACGTTCTTGATAAAACTTCTTGCATTGTTCTTAATTATTTCTGAAGATATCTTATAGACAACGAGTGCTTTGTGACAATTCTTATTTATTCAGTGAAAATTTCTTCCAATTGGATTCAATTGGTATCTTATCCACGATGAATCCTATCTAACATATTTGATCGATCTGAGTCCATTATATTTGATCGCCTGAAACTCCACACAGCGTAGTGGACCTGATGAAGTCATACATCTTCATAAAATTCCTTATGAATTGATCATGAGATTCTTCAGGAGGCCTTGTTATGACAATTCAGAATTAGTTCTTTATGAACCTCTGGTATTCAAGAAGAGTTCTTGAAGGATTCTTAAAGGCCTGGCTATGGCCATGCACAGCTTTATCTTAACCCTAGACCACAACACTTATTTTCTTTGCCATTGAACGCGTTTTACGCAAGGATTCATAATGGAAAATGAATTTTGCAACACATCATTTTCTTCGTTTTTTGAAGACGAAGACAATAGTATGAATTTCAATGCAAAAATGTTATGGAAAAATTGCGAAACATTAGTTTAATGGGAATTCGATTTTTTCCGGAAAATGACCGTAACTTTTCGAATTTTCATCCGATTTTGAATATCCAAGAACATCTGGAAACTTGGAACAATTATCTAGAACACAGATGAAACGGGCTTCTTATTTTTTCCCAAATACATTTTTTTGAGAACGTGAAACTTCAAAAATTGATATAATTTTTCACGATTGTCATTGGTAGAATAATACTAAGAAATGTGAAGGAAACATTTTTCAATGCCTTTCAGTCTTTTTGTCCGCATTTACCGCATAAATACGACAAATCAGTTACGTTAGTAACAAAATTAATTTATATATCTTCTTTTAACATGAAAACATTGCGAATAATGACAGAGAACTTGAAAAAATTCAAAAGAAGCACATCAAATATTTCCCAAATCGACGATTAGAGAATTCTCTGACATCATTTGGGGAATATAATGAATCTTTGAAATGTTGAGGGGAAAAGTGTTCACTGGGCGGTCTCTGCGCACTTTTATGTTTCTTGCGTTGTCTTGAAAATTGAAACATATCTTATATGCAACCCAGATAGCATACAAGAACCCCAAATGAATTCTGAAACAAGAATCCTTTAACGAACTTTTTGTATTCTATCACTGAGAAACGTGAACTGTAACCATTATCATGCGAAAATGGTAGTTGAATGACAGAATTTCTAAGTTGGTGATGACGAATAAGTTATTTCGTATCCATCTTCATGTACATGGTAACCATTCCCATCTGCATGAACATTGCTACGATTGTCCATCCGAAACCAAAATCGCGAAGCTGTCCTCTAATTACTATTTGTACATGGTAATCATTGCATTCCACTTCTTTCAAGAACAGTTCTTGAAGAGTTTCAAAAAGGAATCGATTCGTCAGATATTTACGAGTTCTCTTGAAATTCTATGTGACTTCAGAGAGAATTTTAACAGAACTCGTTAATGTCTGAAGAATCGAAGTTTCCTTTGGGCACTATTCAAAAACTCCTTGCATCCCAAAGGAGTTGTTAAAGAATTCTTCCCAAGCAGCAACAGGAGTTCAAACTATATACGAAATATCCCAGTGTTAACTCAGATGACTTTCTGATAACTTCTAGAGCTCATATAAAAGTCATCTAAAAGCTTTCCGAAATCGACGCATTAGAGAACTTTCTGATATCATTTAGAGAACATAATGAATTTTTGAAATGTTGAGGGGGAAAAATGTTCACTGGGTAGAAACGTTCGTAGAATGTAGGAATTGGATACGAAAAACATATAATGAACGCTCATAGAATATTCGAATGAGACTGTTTTAAATTCTACTTAGAGCGTACATAGTACATTCGAAATGTACGATATTCTTTCAATCGACATTCGAAAGGTTCGATGAGTATGCCTTCACAGCACCACAGTTCCAGAAAAATTCTTAAAAAATTCATAAAGAACACAATTATTTCAATAATTCAATAATTAGTTGAATAAAGAATTCTTTATAAATTCCTCTGGGATTGTGGTGCTGTGTGAGTACATAATATCTACCCAAACAGCACCGAACGTTCTCAAAACCTTTTAAAAACGTGTCCAAAGTCTCACAGATGTTGGTTTCCAGAAGCACATTTTCCGAACATCTTAGGAACATTCATTCAATGTGTTGTGGAACACGTTTTGGGGACATTGTTTACACATGCCATGGTACGTTTTCAAAACGTTTTCGAGACGTTACATGAAAACCAAGTCTTTTATCTCTAACCTATACAAATTTATATTTATAGTTTTACTAGGGAAAAAAGTACCAAACAACCATAAAAATATGTTTTGTATTGAATATTTGGAAAGATTCCATTCCAGAAGTTCAAAACTATTGGCAGAATGTAAGTTATCAAGAATCAAAATTGAAGCGAAACAAAATTTCACTACCTGCAATGTATTAACTCTACACGGAAAAAATAATTTAGCTGCAGCAGCTAAGTAGCTAGCACGAACACGGACAGCCATTAAATTGGCTCCTGCAGCTAAATTTTAGCAGTGACAGCAAAAAAATTTGCATTTGTAGGTAATTTATTTGCGGTAACAGCCAAAATTTAGCTGCAGGAGCTAATTTAATGGCTGTCCGTGTCCGTGCTAGCTACTTAGCTGCTGCGGCTAAATTATTTTTTCCGTGTAGTAACACACAATCTTCGTCAAACGTTCTGAGAATGTTTGCAAGACGTTTAAATATTCTAGGAACGTTCGGAGAATATTTTACGCACATTGGTGTTACTTGGGAAAGAGATCCGAATGTAATTCATCCATGGAAACCTAAATAAGACTATACCGGACATTTGGACATCCCTGGAATGTCTATGCGACATTTTCAAAATGTCCTGGAACATTTTTTGAACGTGCTTCTTGTGACCGAGTACGTTTTCTGAACGTCCGAAGAACGTCCCAGTGCTGTCTGGGTATTAAGCGGTCTCATTGGAATATGCATAGAACATATTTCGAATATTCGAAGAACGTTCACACACGGAAAAAAATGAACTGTTAATTTTACCAGAATTCCGGTTACTATATGGACAGCAAGGAATATCTGTGACTTTTACTGGAGTTCTTGTTAAATTTACCGGAGCCCTTGTTAAATTTGCCGGAGACTTGATTCATTTAACTAGAATTCCGGTTGAAATAGCAGTAATTCTTGCTGTCCATATATTAACCGGAGTATTTTTTTCCGTGCAGTATATTCTGGCGCTACACAGTAAAAAAAATTCCGTCGTTGTGTAAAAAAGAAGTACGTGTCAAAATTCAAGTGTTGAATATTTAACTACGTGTTAAAATTCAAGTGTTGAATATTTAACACTTTTGTGTGTTCATTTAACACACTGATCAAATGCTGTTCGATCGATTCATTTTCAACACATTAAAATGTTATCCGAGTTCAAATTAACACTTTATAAGTGTCACTCTGGAATCAACACACGTTGAGTGTGAAGAAAAATGGTTAACATTCGCTTGTGTGTTGAATTTGACGAAAAATTTTTTACTGTGTACTTGGGTTGTTTCAGAATTCATTGAGAATTCTTGTGTTCTGTCTGGGAACATTTCATGATACATTTAAGCTACTGTTTTGAGTGGATACGAGCGTTTGCTTCGAACCTCTCTATCCATCGTATAGGTTTGTCTTTTTCTAACTAACGTGCTCGAATGGTAAACGCTCGTATCATCTCGAAGGAATACCAGCAATCCCTGACGATGCAACCCGAGCCAATTCTTTTCTAACAAATTATTCGAAAATGAAACAATAATAAAATACTAATATCGCTCTCTATGGACCATCTTTAAGAACTCTTTGTACTTGAAAAAGTTCTTTTTTCAGAATTCATTTGGAATTCTTGTGTGATATATCTGGGATGGAATAATTTAAACAGGGCGCCCAGTGGTCATAGATTTGAAACAGCGACACTATTCAAACAAATACAACGGCCCCGAACAGCACACCCACCGATTTTCACGCAACATCTCCGTTGATTCTGCATGGAAAAATGATGGACGTGGATAGAAGGTAGATGAACGAATATGCCACGCAGACGCGACGTAATGGCAATTAACGAAGAAATGTCCGGCGCTGTACAAGGTACACACGTGTAACCGTTAATACGTACGCATTTTCACGCGTATGTACCGTGAGGCTCGTGTAAATATTGTTGCCGTTTCAAATCTGCGACCACTAAAACCACCCCTGATCGGGGCTCACGATTACTAAAAAAAACAAAATTCACAAAAAGGGGCTTCGACGAATCTAAATCCGGCACTGGCGCCGAAATCAAGTTAGGACTCCATTATACTATTGAGTATATAGTATCGCACAAAAATCGTATTCGGAGGGTATATCATTGGAAAACAATCGAAGAACTAAACTGAATTGTAGGCAAAACGTTCAATTAAATTGATTGGAATAATCTTCCGCATAGGTGTTCATATTTGTGTAAGGTAAGAGGTTAGTCAGCCTTTAATCAGTGTACTTATTTGTATCAACTCAAATGAACGATGTTTTAATATTCTGAACTTATAAAGTGGACAATATTGGTCGCGGAAAGTTCATCATAAAGCAATTCACATTACAAATCAGGTAACACAGTCGTTATAAAACTTTTGTATACTCGCTTAAATTTTGCTGGTGAACATTCTGCAACGCTTAACCTCCAAGTTTTTTTTTCGAGTTAGCTTCTTTGCGTACATGAAAATATATTGTTCAGGCAAAGTTAAATAAATATTATCCGGCGAATTATAACGAAGGATGGTTAAGTTTAGAAATTCAATATCAAAGAAATTTTCAATTTCGTGGTGATATTTTGTAAAAAATTGAATTCTTATGGTTTTAATACAATAATATCAATTGCGGGATCAGAGTGGAAGTTTCCGATTAGAATGACAAAAATTGGGTATCGTTTTGCATGTTGTTTTTGAATCGTAAATTCTCTAAATTGAATTCACATGCGATAGAATTTCATAGGCTCAAACAATTTGCTATTCGTGAATTCAGCCAAGAAACTCATAACAAGTTGAGACAATTAAATGTTAGTTGCCGCAGCTAGATTTTTATGCACGCTAGCTAGACTCTAGTTGGGGTAAATGAAAGTCTAGCTGTCTGAAATATGAATAAAATGGTTTATTCAATTGGAATAAAAAATTTAGCTGTGGCAAATAAAATTTAAATAGCACAAGTAAATTTTTCTTTCTAGTGACTAAATTTCCTAGCTGTCGAATTATTTCCGAATAAACCCTTTCTCTCAGTGTGATAGAAAAACTGTGAGATAGGGACGAAATTGATTTAAATTGTATATTATCGAAAGATAAGGTGAATGGCTTTACTTTCGTCACTGGACATGACTCTGTCAGCTCATTCAGCACAATATTGGGATATTCCAGTGATATTGTAACAATAATCCTGCGATATTTGTGTTGAGTGGGAAGGCATTTGAAAATTAATGAATCGAGCGAAGAAATAATCAATATTTTTCGGTACAAAACTTTACGAATCCATCTCACGATTATACGAAATATACTCAATTTGTTCAAAATTGTTTGATTATTAATGACATCAACATCCGAATGAAACGATATCCAGTGACGAAGATATAGCCTTTCACCTTACGATAGACAAAATGTATTCTTTAGAACATTTTGTTATATAAAACGACACAATAATCCAGATTATCACTGAACCTTTATCGTCTTTATCCTTTGGAAATTTTGAACGGGAGTCGATTTATATTCCATACATTGGACATGAATGATGAACAAATAAACGCGTGAACCATGGCATTCTATTCAACTATCCTTCAAAACTAGCAGACTGCGTTTATAAACTGAGCCAATGTAAATTACAATTTTTTCAAAATACATATTTTTAAAGATTACGATTCACAAATCCCATTGGTGTCGGTTTCATCATTCTACGACAATTCTACGATGAACTAGAGTGCGAGTCTGCTAGCTCAAATCTACTAGTTTCAGCTTCATCGCATGTATGTTTTAATTACTTCCGAACATTTATTTGAAATTTCTTATAGAAATTTTTCACAATGCATAAAGTACTCTATAGAATTGATTGGAAACGTTAATACCACAAACTTCGATGAAATTGTGGACAATTCTCTCTTGTCAGAGAATTTTTCCCTCTCTCTCTCGTTGTGACTCCCCAGGAAAAAATGATTCAGATCTCCGTATGTCTGATTAGCTCTTACTGGATCCAAAAAATAGAAAATGAATATCCACTTAGATCCTGGTAGATTTAGTTGGATCTACGTGGATCATGGAAATCAATAAAAAATTAAAATTCATACTCATTAATTGCAACTTGCGTGCATCAAGTGCTCATTTCATTCACTTTTGGATGGTTTCCACGCATTAAATATTTTTGGAAAAAATCAATTACATCTCCATAAATTTAAATAGATCCAGGTCGGTTGAAGAACATTAATTATTAGATTTAAATCAATTTTTCTTCGATTTTTTCCAAATTCTCTGGTGAAAACATTCAACAACGTTCGAATAAAGTGCAAACATCATATTTCCGTCACGGTTTTCCGGAGTAAAAATATTACAAACTCGAAAAATATTGGGAATCTTCACTCCCTATTCTCATAAATTTTGTCCGAACTAGTGCGTTGCGGAACTCGGTTTATTTCAAGTTTTTTTTTTTTTTTTTTTTTTTTCAAGGAATTGTGGTCAGTTCTGACTTTTTCAGAATCCGTGTTCTTTCAAAATGAATTTCTCATTTTTCCTGGAGAAATATGAGATTCTGTGTTTTTTTTTTCACTATAATTCTCAAAGGGTTTTAGGAATTTTAAAAAATGCTTTGGAAGAGAGAAAAAGATCAAATGAACTTCTTAATTATTCTAATGTTATTCCATTGATTTTTAAATCAGTTTTCGTAATGACTATGTTATATGATCCATTTCAAGATATTTGGTTTACATCTTGATCTGAAATCCCATATTCTTCTCAATCATTGTTCATATAATAAGATACAATTCACTCCCACTGTGAATGTTCCATTAGAGTGATAAGAGTTTGTTCATGTTATTTCAGAGGAACAGATGTCGGGTACAGTTCAATCCTTCAAAAAAAGGGAAAGAACCCAAAATTGGGTTCCCGAAGAAAAAGAAGTCCTTTTCTCCTTAATCAAAATCCATGCAGAAGCAATTGAGAACAAGAAAGTTGACGCTGCGGCTTCGGTGAAAAAAACTAACGCTTGGCGAGAGATTCATAGCGCTTTTTGTGATAAATTCACCACCGGTCGTGATATCACAAGAATGAGAGAGCAATGGCGACGAATGAAGGCTCAAGCAAAAATAGAAATATACACTTTTGCCCATAAGGTATAATATATTAATAAATTCATTTCAAGTTATTTTCAGTAATACTTCTTTTTTCTTAAGATATTCTAAAGGGGAAAAAAATTCTCATATGTATAAATGAAAAATTTATAATCACAGAGATTTGCTGTCTCGGTGGTTGATGTTCCCCTGTCGTTTAGAATACATCTTTCGTTTATAATAGCTTGTCCTAGATAGATCAATATTTATCAATATCTCAATCCTAAAAGATAATTTAGAATAGTGTAAATTATTATCAACAATATAATCATATAAAAAATAATATGAATGTATTTGGGGTGTGATTGGGGATCAATTCCATCAAATCTGTACGATTTCATTTCTATAATGACTGTACATGAATCATAAAAAAATTATACAAACTTCCGTGAAATCCTCCGAGACCTCTGTCTTGGGAGAGTTGTCCTGATTAAACAAATCCATCGACCCTCGTTATGTCTCAGACAATTTCAAAATTCAACGCCCATATAGCATAATGAATTCACACGCAATACAATGGGCGTTTTCGAACAGTCCTAGTTGAGATCACAAAAAAATGAATGGTTTACAATTTCATTTCACGAAATTGAATTTCGGAATGATTCCATAAAGAATATCAACAAGGGGAGTTTGTTTGTGATTACATGGTGCTGTCAAAAATAGACATATTATTTTTTTTAACAATCGTTCCACGAATAATTTGATCTTCTCATCAGAATTTTACGATCCAAAAATTTTTCAAAGTGAAAGAGGTTTATTTCTTTTATTAAAACTTCGAAATCTGGAATTAAGTTAAAAAATTCGAATAATTCCAATAGATTCTGTAACGAAACAACATTGTTTTTTGATAGAAATTTTTTGTTTTTCATCGGCAATTATGAGAATTTACCGAATATACCAATGAAAAACAATAGAATATTGATTCCACACAAAAGCCAATAGAAATGCCATAACGACTGTGGCAAATGACATGGAAAGTCAATAGAAACCCATTAATTCCGGAAGAATTACACTCCCTTGTTTCTATTGGAGTTCATCCATGCGGTGTGTACTCCCTAATTTCATTAAGAACCAAATTATTCAGCATAATCATTTCGAAGAAATTATATTCTATAAAAATTTAGTAATCAAATATTTGAACACCCTGTATGCATACATCCACACAAATAAAATTACGTATATGTGAAGACGGATCAATATATAATATCATATATCATGGCATTCTTCCACATACGATCTTACATGTTCGAACATCTACTACATACGATTACATAGAATGTTCCAAACCATTGAAAGGACTGAGAATGATGAATTCCTCGAGAAAGAACTTTCCTTTCTCATATTTTGTCTAAAAGTGGATGATGTAAAAGTTGCTTTTGAACCCCATTCAAATCTTCCTCGCATGCGATTCCCAAAGAAACAAAAGGAAGTATCATCATATATTGAGTTATTTTAGCACTCTACTGACATTTCATTTTAAACATTTTTGAAATAAAATGAGTTTCCTTTTTCAATGTATTCAATTATTTTGAATTTTCATGTTTGTCTTTTGTTGGATGACTTCATCCAATCAGTCAATGTTATTTAATCAAATTTATAGAGTTGACAAAACAGATAATTGAAATTATGATTGGATGTTCAGATGAAATCCGAGGGACCGGAAGAGGCAGCAAAGTGTCAGCCATCGATCCTTTCGATCAAAATATGGCAATTGTTAGAGAATTTTCGGAAAAGTTATGACGGAGATGTGGATCGATCTGATGAAATTGATTCGCAAGATGGTTACGCGAAGACTTTGAATTTTCAAAATATGTTGAACCACATAGCTTTGTCTACGATCGATGCTATCCGTACGCAAAAAGTGAAATTAGAGGATTGCAGCGATATAATTTCCAATCCAGAAGATGACGTGAGTCAAAGTGACATACATTCCAAGAAAACCCCTGATTCTCATGAAAATGATGAACACAATGCTCACGGTTTATCGCCACTTGAAATGGATACGGAACAAAATTTTGAGGATGGTACAAATTTATTTTTTTTTTATTGAAGAAATTCTGAGTGTATCTCATTGAATACGTCATTCCAATTGTTTCCCATAACTTACAATATTCATTCGCCAGTTTTCGAATCATTCATAAAATACTATGAAAACACTCTATGTTATCAAACCTCTCTTATCACTTTGTACCCAACAAACAAAAAGATATCTGTTAGTATCTGAAAGATGTCTTAAAATCATAGGAGATGTCTTTTCGACAGCCAAAAGATATCTCATGCAACAAATTCCAACAAGTTTTAGATATCTCAAAAATATCTTGCACAAGACAGTTTTGTGCTGTCTGGGATGTTTTAGACATGTGGAAAACATCTTTTACATGCCTCAAGATATTTTGTGATTCTTTTAAGATACGTTTTAAATATCTTTGTGATGTCTTTTTGAAATCATGAAGACATCTCAGACAGTACAAAAGAATCACTATGAGTTCTAAAAAAGGAATATGGCGTGACTTTTGCCCTTCTTACTCAGACAATTCTCAAGATGTGTAGCAGATATTCAGAAATTCTTTCAAGATGTTTTTGAGATTATGCTGATTCGATATCTAAAAAGATGTCTTCCAGAAATACCTCAGAGAAATGTTCTTGACATTTCTTCAAGACATCTAAAAAATATTATTTCGACATATCTCGAAGATATTTTTTTTGTGATGTAATTTAGATATCTACAAGACATCTTTTCGATGTATCCAAAAGATGTCTTCCTAAAGATATCTTGTAGATGTCTTCAAGACCTTGGGTGTTTGTTGGGTAATTATCAATGCTCATTCCCCCTTAATGGCAGAGGTTATAAATTCTTCAGAAAAAATAAGTGCAGTTATCAAAAATTAAAATTCAAAAACGTAATGTTCTCCAATTGAAAATTTCTCATATATCAATTAATGTTTATATTCCTGAACGAAACCAGATGAAAACAATAGCGATGTACCTGAAAATGAATCTTTCTTGCCACCTAAAAGACCCAGGCTCGAGACGAGAGAAGAAGTGGAATGCTTACAAAAAACTATTTGGTCCTTTGAAATGGCTCAAAGAGAACATCAATTGAAGTTTCGCATACTGAACGCTGATCTAGAACGGATGGAATTGCAAAAGCAAGCCGCGGTGCATGAACTGAAAGCTTCAGAAATCAGAAGGAAATTGATTGAAGCTCAAGCCACCGAATATTACAGGTTTGTAAATTATGATTTTATGTATGAACTTTGATCTTAAGGTTTCGAGATGTAATCAATCTTGGAGGTGGAGAATACACAGAGAAAATAACAAATTCATTGGAACAGCGAATTTTGTTTTAACGCAGCGAATGAATAATTTATTTAGCTGCAGCTGTAAATTCTTTGCTGTAACAGCCCGGGTCGAAAAATTTCAACGGTTTTTCGTTCTCTTATTCTATTTTTAGGCTGACTTTATCCTGATTATTGAATAATGCGGATAAAAACAGTACTTTTTCATAATTTTAATCTAAATTTCTCCTCGATCCCTTTCATTCGTTGGAGGAGAAACTCACAGGACCGTCTTTCATTGCTTGAAGCCCCTGGACCTACTTAGAGCGGAGGCCCATGTAAGGAGACGTAAAATCTTGGAATTTTTAAAAAGCGATATAAGAAATTCAATGACCGAGTCAAAGCTAAACAATTTATCTATTATGTGCATCGAATCAGATTTATTGAAATAAATAGATTTTAATGATCTGATTAATGACTTTTCGGGTAAAAATTGTTGTAAAAAACTGTTCAATCGGAGTGAAAAATAAATTTTAAAACGAATATATATACATGTATTTATTAGTTTCATTTTTAAAATAACTTGTTTTCATTTTGTTGAGGTAACTTTTTCAGAAAAATATATAAAAATCTTTCTACGAAGAGGCTCTGGGCTCGGCCCGGTGTGCCCTGCCTTAGAGACAGCCCTGGAAACTCAGACTGAAATCATGAAAAAGTAGGTTTTGTCCGCATTATTCAACAATCAGGACAAAATCAGTCCAAAAACCGTCCAACATTTTCGACTCTGGAGCTAAATTTCCAGTATTATATATAGACTAGCAAACAAATTTAGTGAAAATACGGTATCGTTTTTCCGGCGCACTTTATAAAATTTGAAACATTTTCGAGATATACTCCACGCATTTCCATATATTCCATGGTAGGGTTCCGTTTCAATTTCACAGAAAGCACAATCATTTTTTACGAGGAATTTATCTGAAAGAACAGAGTGGGAAAAGTTGGTAGACAAAGTTGAACCGGTTTTCTGGATACACTCGTGTATAACTGGTGGCCTACGATAGGCGCGAAAAAAAACACCGAAAATGAATGCAGTGATATACAAAGAATGAAATAGAATGGAAGCGCTGGATGAAAAATTATACGCGAAGAATAAACTTTCATTGAGTTTGAAACAATATATTGTTGAAGCGCATATGGAAAATTTGAATTATTTCTTTTTTTAATTTCAAATACTTGGATGTTTCTTTCACCAGAAAATTTTAAGTAGATGGAGAAATGGAATTTCTTTTTCAAGGAATATTTTATTTACTTTCATTTATAGATAACAATACTGTCAATGAAATTGTTTGAACTCTTATAGGAATGGAAATCCAATTTCAAAAATGAATGTTCCATGTAACAACATTCGAGAATTCACAATATGAGTATTGATAAGAACAATCCCATACAGCACAAAAGCCCCCGCAAAGAGCTCACGTTGTGACAGTGAACATGAATTCATTATGAACAGTTTGAATTCAAAATGAACTCTTGATGAATAACTTAATCTTCAGAAATCATTCAAATCACGAATTCATAAAGAACTATTCAGGCATTCAACATGTATGCATTTTGAATTCATTGGGTTCATATTGAATTCATTTTTACTGTCATAACGGGGACTGTTCAAGAAGTTCTTTCAGAAGTTTTTATGAATTCAAAATAATCATTTGTACTGTCTGGGATTGGTTATTGAATTGAGAGTAACAAGAACCCCTTTTTCATAAACAAGAATATAATTCTTCAAAAACTCTTTGCGAACTGATGAATTCATAAGGAGCTCTGGAGAAGTTCAATTTTTGGGACATTAACGATTCCTTTGAGAGTACTAAAACAATACTTTCAGCATCCTCCAAGACTTGGTTAATGTCCCAAACATTGAACTCCTCCAGAGCTCTTTATGAATTCATTACTTCGAAAAGAGTTCTTGAAGAATTCTCTTCTAGTTTCCGAAAAAGAATTCGTCGTGTGTTATCTGGGAATGTATATTGGAAATATTTTGACTATTCCTGCAAAATAATTTATCTCTTTAAAATATGTAGAATTCTTTATGAATTCGTTCTAAACTTTTGAATTCCTGAAATCTTGTTTTTTTCTTTCTAAGATGTCTTTTTGTTGCATAAAAAATCTCTTAGTTTTCTACAAAGACATATTTCCGAGTATTGTAACAAGAGTGCTGATTTCAGCTATACCGAATTTGCTTGAAAGACTTAGAAACTTGAAAAAATCATTCCAACTACGTTTTATCAAATCAAAAACTACACTTATAAAATTTCAAGAGCTACATGTTTATCAAACAATTTAATACATCTTATATATTTACTCACCATTCGCATGTGGAATAAATTTTCTACTTTCTTGTTTACATTCACAGGTTTGACGTGTCTCCCTTTCATGACTAGAATAATTGTATTTATCCGATAACAGGAAGACACCCTATGCGCGTTTTAACAAGCCACAAAGTAATCGATCTTCGATGTACACGAAAATATTCCACAACAATCCGTAGAAATCTACATAAATTATCATAGTATTTGAAACTTGGCTTCTGAATTTGCATAACATAAAAATAACAGCGATACTTTTATTCTCTCATTTTCATTCCGCGTCACTGCTATTTTTTATCCAATTTTGAATATAATTTTTATTTCTCTTGTAGCCGACACTAGCGACATCGGTGAAATCCATTCGCAACGTACGGTACCGTCATCTATATTAAATTCTTTCAGATATACGCACCAGTTCAGGTTCAGAGAGGTTCTTACTTTCCAGATATTCTTACCACTTCGTACTTATTAACATCATATTTTGCTGAAGATTGATCGTTATAAACAATGCAACGAGCAATAACGCTTTTATCCAGAAATATGGCTTATACGAGGTAAAAAAAAGAACGCATTCTTTCCAAAAACAATGAAAATATTTGAAATTTATAACATTACCCGGCACTTGTGTTGTTCTCATTGTTTCGATCGTTCTTTGTTCTTTTTCAAAAATTTGAAATAATGCTTTTGTGTTCTATCGCTGTTGAATATTTCAATGAAATCAGAATAGCCATTCAAAATATTCTTTCATATTCATGATTTTATACCGATTTAGAAATTATGTAACATTCGTCTTAACCTCTAAATCATCAACCATATATATATATGTTGCGCAAATTTGGCAGTTATCGATCTGTAAATGAAGTTTATACGTTATCAAAGTGCGGTGATTAGTCACGATTGTTGGTATCTTGTTTACCAATGCCTTTCACCTTGGAAATATTTAGATTGAATACATTGAAGGAAATTTAAGAATCCATCTAGTGCTAAAAATTTAACTTCTTATGTTGCAAGAACATTGACTTTGGTATCTTTTATCTTTGATTTGTGCCAACATGTTATTCACGAGTTGGTTCACGAGGACAATGTCGAATCGTATTTAATTCACATTGAATCTGTATTGTTGCAGCCAAATTAGAATGGTCGGCGAACGAGGATCTGGCGCAGGCAAAGGAGGTGGCGGCGGAGGTGCTGTACGCGAAGCTGGAGGTTCCTTTGGAAAAATGGAAGCTGCTCACGAAGATCAGTATTTTTACAATCAGGTGGATGAGTTTCTTTAATCTCAATAAATTGAATTAACTTTTTTTCTCTTTAAATTGATGATAATCAAAAATTCATGCACGTAAAATGTGGACGTGGGTTTTAAACTTTCTCTGTTCTATCTAAAATCTTGTATATCGCATATTCCAGAAACAATACAGTATCCCCAAATTTGATTGCATCAAGGAACCTTTATGAACAATTGTTCCCAGTAAATCATTTACTAGATGAATTTATGTTTGTTGTTTCATTGTCAATTCTATATTCAACAAATTTATCGTTCCTTTTATGAACATTAGCATAATCAAAAAGAGTGAGAAACAACTTGACGCATCTCCACTCGTACAGGACATGATATCTTGGGAAATCCTAATGCTTGTATTTTAATGTTCTTCTCCATTGAACTACAAAGAAAATTCATAATTTAGATTATTAAAATCTGTAGTGTTGAACTTTAAATATTATAATTTGTAATAATTCGAATAAATAATAATGAAGAATTGTATTTCAGCAAAAAGAACAACTCCAAAAATTGAGAGAGGGTCTTCATGATGAAATCTCATTCCATGAAGAACAAATTAAACGTCACCAGGAAGCTATAAATAGACACAAGAAAAGAATTGGCGACATGAACAAAGAATGAAGTAATTGAATTACAAGAATTTTTTCAATTTTTATTATGAATCCTAAATGGATGGTTTGTTGAAGAGATAATCAGAGATTTAGAAAAGCACTGATGAGAGTTTTTTTAAGTAAGGCTTGTATTTAATCGGAATAAAGTATTTCGTTTTCGTTGTATATTGAATATATATATTGTGTGTTTAATTCAAATCATTTTATATGATTACCTTTCATTGATTTAATCAAATGATCATGGACATTGTTTCCCAAATCATAAGTTTACAGTTAACATTAACATACTTCTTCAGTTATTTTCATGTATTTGTATACATTACGAATAAGTGGTTGCATTTTAAATAATATAATATTAATTGAATATGCATTAGAAATATACAATATCCACAGAAGATATGATTTGTATCTATCAGTTTGTGGAGACGCCGTCTTTATTTGTGTTCTAGAAGAGTTAGGCCAATCCCTTTGATTTTTCATCTGAATAATTATTATATTTCGAATAGATTTCAATCTATTTTACATACTTTGACATAAATTCAATATCAATTTTGAATTCAGATTCTCAATGTGAATGTTTTTTTTTTCTCTAAATATCAATTTATCTATTAAAAGGTCAATATGAATTATTCTACTGTTGATCAAAATTATTAGCATCCGCTGAAAGCCTTTAAATATCTATGTTTTCTTAAGAAATCCATAAGTTATCATTTATAGGCGCGGTTATATGATGTCGTATATGGCGCATACAACTTATATCATTGAATGGTATAGTTTGGTTGGTATGGAATAGACTGAGACATGTAGAACACTCTATGGATCTTCATAACACATTCCTACGTTCTTTCAACGTTTTACGCATATTTTTGTTACGTGGATCATTGTAGTATAGTCTTCAAGGAACATTTGGGGACGTTTGTGAACGTTTCTACAGGTTTTTGTTTAGTGAGCACAATTAATCTGCTTCTTTTTATCCGATTAATTATTGCTGGCAATTCATCGTTAGGTAACTGAAAACATTTGGGATCAGTTTTCCATGTCCAGAACATTATACCTCATATATTTATTCACTGGAAAATGTTTCTAAATGATTACCAATGAACTGGAAACAAGGATTCACCGAATAGGAGGGAACGGATTGATTGAACCCTTTGTTCCTTTGGGGGTGAAATTCTTTTGTTTCCACCCTGCTGAAAATGCCAGGCAGAACCGGATAAAAAAGCCAAACTTTTATTGCCAAGCTTTGAACGGTTTCTTTCACGTAAAATCCGGGCAAAAACTGATCAACTTTTTATCCGATTTTGTCCGAAATAACCAAATATACATATATCAAGTTTTCGTCAATTTTCGACTACATATCACAGTACGCGAATTTCAAATAGGACCGTCCCAAAAAATTATTGTCAGTTTTTAAAAAGATGTTTCAGTTTGATAATTTTGCATGAATTATCGAATTTTGCTTGGATTTCATTTGAAAAAAAAAACCATTCAAAGACTGCCCTATTCAAAATGTCTGACAAAACTAACAAAATGATTTTCTGTCAGGATTTGGTCGGTTTTTGTCCTTAGCTTAACGATTTCCGACAAGACTAGACAGAATTTTGATTCGGATCTGACAGGTTCTGTTTGGCTTTGTCTGACAGTTTTATGAATCTTTTAAATGACGTACAAACCAAACAATCAGGGCCGTTTTAAAGACTTCTTAGAATGAGAAGAACGTTTTTTCGGACCTCTTTATTGTATAGGTCCTCTCATCTTAAGGCCCTTGGCTTATTTCTCACCTGAGGCCCCGAGGATTACAAAAATCTCAGAATTACGTATAACTTATATATAATTCGGTATAGTTCATATGTAAATTATATATAATTTCGAAAATTATTCCACCCGGAGTATAGAGATCATAAACCCCGCTGCAGATGTGGCCCCCGTAGTAGCGAACCTACTCTTGACAGAATCGATTCTTTTTTCATAAAGAATATAACGAATTTTCATACATCTTCTATACAAATATACATAAACTGTATATTGTTTCTATAAGAAAGAATCGATTTTGTTGGAAAATCGGCATCACTACCCTATGGAAGTCGAAGCTCTCGGCGACTGCCCCTTCTGCCGAAATCTTAAGGGAGAATATACCTTTGTGAGGGCAAAATCAAGAGTCATTTTTGACAATTTATTTAACAAACACGATGCAATATTTTTAAATTCAGTTTTTCCCGCCTGTGTATTTAATTCTTGAAATACAAAAAACATTCTCAGTCAATTACTTAAGAACAAAATGGCGACGTAGGGACTGGAGAAGAAGAATCACTGCTTTTAATATCGGCGTATTCCTAGCACCTTTGGTTTTGAACCGATTTTTTCTATAAGTGAAAACTTGACAATTTTATGATCGAAAAACGAACGATTTTTTCTTGATATTGACGCCATTTTTTTAAAAATGAATATTCTTGAAAAATCTTAGGTAGTTTTCTAGTTTCTTATATCTAATTTCCAAATATATGTCTTCTATGCTGTCCTAGGTTGAACATTGTGGTCTGTGCGAAGACGCCCGTTGAGGACTGATTACAAAAGACAGTTCACTTCCATCAGCCACTGCGCCGCCTTTTTATATCGAAATAATTCAAATAAAACTTTTTTGTATACTCAAAGGCTTGTATTAACATGTATAAACAATTGAAATCAAATATATCGCTTTGTCTCTCTTGAATAAATTATCAAAAATGACCCTTGAATTTTCCCTCACAAAGGTATATTCCCTCTTAAAACGGCTCTGCAAACAATGTCGAACAGAACACACAACTTGTAACATCCGAGTCAAGATGATGGGTTCTGTTGGACATTTTCAACAGGGTAACAATAGTTTTTTATCCGGTTCTGCCTGGAATTTCAAGCGAAGTACTCTGCCAAGATGTAAATCCATGACTTCTTCGACTGATTTGATTGAATTAGGAAATAGAATTCGTCGAGAAAAAACTCTATTAGAAAATAATGCCGATTCCGGGGAATTTTATTTTCACCGGCATTTTAATTTTCTGCAGTGATGAGTACTTTACTCGTCAACTATCAATTTTTATACAGATTATAAGTATATTTGTTACATATATTTTATGTATAATGAGTAAAAAGTAACGTACCCATCATTGCTTTTCTGCCGATTAAATTAAAACTACTCTTGGAATAATTACGACGTTATCATTCACGGAAAAACATTGTATGGTTGTTTCAATCGACTGTATGACTGTATTGGGCTCTCCTCAAAATTATGACCTCCCGAACCAGAAATTAAATTGAGAAAAGTAGATAGTTGACAGCATTAACCAAGTTTCTAAGAGCAAAAATTTCGATAAGACGAGACATATGCGTGTATACAATTAATATTTTCGGACATATTATTTCCTTCATTCATCCGATTGTTCTGAACGAATTAAGCTGCAACTGATATGAAACCATCATCAACTCGTTCCGCAACTGTGTCAAAAATTCCATCCTAATTGACTCATCACAGTAAAAAATATTCGCATAATAGCAGCATTCAAAAAATCCCAAAATTCTTCCCTCTACTCCTAGTAGTTTATAAATTCATCTGTCATCAATCCCAATAAACAATCTGTGTCTTGAGATATCTTTACGAAAGGTTGAGGATGTCTGATGTAATGCGGTTCGACTGTTCGTAAAGATATCTTACGAAACGGAATGTTTATTAGATTATCAACTCATAAATTAATTGCACTCAAAGTTCTATGGCAAGTTTCAAAATATTGTCAAACGTTGCTGATTCTGGGAAATCTTTTCTCCCCTAAGCTTGATATCTCAAGGGATTTGAATGAAACTCAGGTGGCACCATTATGGGACCACGCTGGTGGAAAAAAATGTTTGAATTTGGTTGAATTTCACTCAAAAATTTCCCAAAGAGAATACAAACCATCAATAAACGTTCCTAAAGGTTTGTGTTAGAGATAAGCGATATTTTGACAGGATCGATATTTTCATACAATTCATATGAACTTTCGATCTATATTTTATAAAATTCAATATAAACTCGCGTAATTTTCTGTAAAAATACCGATACTGTCAAAATATTGCCTATTCCTAGTTTTTGTCCTCTCAGGGTGGACTCTCTTTTCATGAAGTATTAACAAGAAAAGATTCCAATAACTTTGCCAATTTTCTTTGATTTTTGTGTATATTCGTGGACTTTGGAGAATTCTTAATAAAAAAAGTGTCCAAATTGAGAATGAAATTCAACAAAAGTTTTTCCGCGAGGGCATCACTGATGCGTGGAGTACGTTTAATTGCAACCGAATCATTAGAAAACAATCATGCTTAGTGAAATTTCCTCTTGTCCATCCAGTTCTGAAGTACTCAGGCCGAGACTTACATGAGCCACTTTCCAGACAACACAACCACAACGTACCGTTGAGACCGTTCCCCAAGTAACATGGGAGGTAAAAAATGCCAAGAATGTGTTTGAAAAATCCTACGAACATGCTTAGAACCTCCAAATGAGACTTTGTCGAATAATTATGTGCTATGTACTTTCATAGCATCTCTTTGAGAATGTCTCCAAAATAGACTTATTTGCACATTTTCTCCACATATTTACCTTCACGATTCTCTGTCTTAAATATTCAAATATATCCACACAGATGTTTTTCAGAAACGATTCCAAGATTTTTCACGCACAACATATTTTTGAGATTGATATGACTCAGAATTTTTATTTATGATATGTTTTTGGTATTCAATGTGACTCCTAAAAGATATTTGAACGATATCTATATCAGAAACATGAGTGGTTCCATTGACATGAAATTTTCGTATTTCAAATACGTCCGAATTGGGTGGTTAGAAGTGAGTTCCTTACGAATGCTGTTAGAACTCTTTTTAATAAAACTTCATGATGTAAGAATCAAAACAACGCCAAAAGAATAGAAACGTAAAAACATTATACGAATGTTCATACACTGCAGAACATTTACAGCAGAAAATTTTAATATTTCACTGGAAGTAATTATTCAGTACATGGGACTGAAAATTGCGGTACTTTCACAAAAATATTTCAGCACATTCATTGGAATTCTACTGCAAAAATTGGAATTGTACAATACAAAATCCATAAAATTTCAGTAAATGTACTGATTATAGGGGTGCATACGAGATTCTCGTCGGGACTGATCGTCACATGTTCCAATGGAATATTTATCACATGGATTCCTCACTTCGTACATAATGAAAGGAAATATCCCAGCCAGCAAAGCGCTGCCCAATCTGCGTTTTTATTACTGGCAGGGCCACAGTGGTAAAGGATTAGCATTGACAGCGTGTTTAGTGGTTGATATTTGGATAGAGGGGGAATTCAACGGTGATATTTCAGCGATTACAGCTATATTTCTCGCAATTACAACTAAAAGAATAGTTGTGATATTATAACAATAGCTTTTGTCTTTTTCAGGCTCAATTTTGGCGGATCCTTCAAAATTAAAGCTTACCTGACCATTTAAAGAGTCTTTCAAATGCACGTTCTGAAACGTATGGTAAAATTGTAGACAGCTGAGAAATGGACAAACAAATCTCATCAATTGCGGCTTAATTTTCAAGACATTCATAAAACATTCTTGAAGTATTAAAATTTGCTATTCCTGTACAATGTTTGATGGCATCTCAACGGACCGGTGATGGCCCTACAGTGACAACCAGGGGTCATCACTGGGCCTTCGAAACGCCTGCAACTGTGTTTACTAGGTTCGAGCTCAATCAAATTATGCAATCAAGAAATTAAATCATATTCTTGAAATATTACAGCCATATAACAAATGGATCCATAAATATTTTCGTGATATTACGATATTACTGTGATCGACAACCAGCAAACGATATGAGCAAATATAGAACCATGAAAAAAATCCAATAAGAGAAGCGGAAATGTTCCCATATACGAACCGAAGAGGTAAGATTTCTCCCAGGGAAAGGAAACAGAATATCTACCAACTGATTGTTTTTATTGTACTTTTTTACAGTCCATATGTATTATATCATTACAGAAGAAGAATTGAAATAACCTCTGTAAAAATATGAGAAAAAAAAATTCGAGATATTTGTATCAACACGTTTATCTCATAATATTATTTTTTTTTTGTTTAATTTTGATGTTATCTTAATTTAATATTATTTTTTGCAAACATAAATGTAACTCAAATCGTATGCTGCAAGTAAAGTAAGAAAAATGTATTTTATTGTAAATTTACCTTCGAAATATCCCATTAGGAGGCCAACCCTATGTTCAATACATCATTTATACATTACACAGTTCCGCACTTCAGTGAACGTACAAGTTTGGATTCTATGGAATCCATGCAAATTGATATAATGAAAGCTCGTAAGCTTTTACATCCGATTATTCGGTTTTCGTTTGATCTTATCTTTCAATAAATTATATCATTGAGAATTTACAACGATTAAATTTATGTTATATTCAATGCTTTCTCTTTATTTGTTGATAATACAACAAAAGACACAGGACAACAAAAAAAAGTTCTTCTCTGTATCCCGAGGGTTGGGAATTGATTCGGAATGGTTGCGGTGTGCTGAATGCGAGAACAATGTCAGATTTCTTGAATTGGTTCAATTTTTGTCATTGTTTATTTATAATTTCTATATAAAATCTACATAATTGATACATTTCCCGTATGGAAATATTTCGCTGAAAAATGTCTGCAAAGCTATGAAAAATCTCTGAAAAAGTATGAAAAAACTCTGAGAAACTCTGACAAACTCTGAGAATCTCTGAAATTTTGATGAGAAATCTAATATTTTTGGGACATTCTTTACAGACTTTTTTCAGACTTTTTTTAGAGTTTCTCAGAGTTTTTTCATACTTTTTCAGAAAAATAGTAACGAAATTGCACTCTGAAAAAACTCTGACAAAACTCTGATGGATTGCTAACATTTTTCTGACTTTTAGAAAAAAATTAAAAAATTTTCAAACACTTTCTCACACATGATATTTGAATACGGCATATGAATGTATTTATTGAATTTCAGGATTTTTCAACAATCAGAAAAATGTCAACAATTTATTAGAGTTTTGTCAGAGTTTTTTCAGAGTGCAATTTCGTTACTATTTCTCTGAAAAAGTATGAAAAAACTCTGAGAAACTCTGAAAAAAGTCTGTAAAGAATGTCCCAAAAATATTAGATTTCTCATCAAAATTTCAGAGATTCTCAGAGTTTGTCAGAGTTTGTCAGAGTTTTTTCATTGTTTTTCAGAGATTTTTCATAGTTTTGCACACATTTTTCAGCGAAATATTCCCACACGGGTTGATATATAAATCACTGAAAACAGCAAACTAATTTGAGAATCTGACTTTGTTTTCGTGGACGCAGAGAAAAATTCTTGCTGAAAAAGCGATTCCGAAACATCTGCTTTGCTGAATTAGCAAAACGGTTGCTGTTACAACAAGAATATTGCTATTTGAGCAAGATATTTGGCAATTCAGCAAAATTTTTTAGCCGTCTGTGTATCTACAATTCCGAATTGCTGTAATAGCAAATATTCTGCTAATTCAGCAACAAGTTTTGCCATATCAGCGCAGCGAATTTCCGAAGTTTGCTGTTTCAGCAACTTTTTTCCTCCGAGTGTTTGGAGAGTTGTCGATTTTTATCGAACCGATATTTTTTATAGAAACTTTGTCCGATTGTATATTAAATTTTGTAAATACTCATAAAGAATTCTCCAAGAATTCATGAAGAACACAATCAGTTCAATAAGAATCCTTGAGGACTTCTCCGGCGACTATGGTGCTGTGCGGGTTTATACAAATTGTATATAAAATACGCTGAGAAAAAGAAGTCATTACATCAAAGAAATACATTTTTTTTAATCTGGCCCTCATTGAACTGAATACATGTCCTTTCAAACAATGATGATTCAATAGAAATAATGAATTCTTTCGTTAAATGAAAGATATTATTTTATTGAATTCAGTTTCCTCCAATCCAAGAAACATTTTATTGACACAAAGATTAATTCTTTGGATTAGTCAGACCGCGAAGTGCAAGGCATGATTCTAATTTCATTCAAAAACGATTGAAAATTCAATAACTTATTTCTTCAATTTTATTACGTCACGTTTTGTAGGGAAAGCTCGAATTTTCAATTCAAGGTGTACAAATTTGTTAATAACAACGTTTTCGAATCAATACTATACTGCTTGGAATGAAAGTAATATTTGGTAAGCATGATTTTGTATTTCTTCAAATCCACAGAATGATTTTTATATTCAAATGATTTCATTCATCGATATGAAATTATGTGCAATTGATTCTAAAGAAAATTCAGTAAGATAAAGAAATGGATTTTCGAAATCACGTTACGTTTTAGTTACTTAGACGACTTTCGGTTGGTTCTCGCAAGGTGTAGTCACTTTCTCACAAGTTCTCTTTCGACAGTATGGTTTGTATATAAAGAATTAATCACTCTGTCTTCTTAGTAAGTATTACTTCATCCAAATAAATATTTCTTTCAGATTATGGCATTGAATTACAGGTCCCGCATGGAGTGATAGGCACTATTCGCCTAACAGACGGCATGACTGAACGATCAATGAAGTCTCATTTGATCCAAAGTGCTCAGAATTCCCGGTTATCAACAGATTAAAGGAACACCAGAGTGGACTATGAAAGCTTTACAAGTGTGATAATTTTTTTTCACAGAAAAAATCTGATATTGTGCTCAATGACTTCTGAAACATCATTTATTGAATCAGGATGGAATTCACGAAGTCAAAAAAGAACATCTTGAAGTTGATGATTTATTTCGATGGATTGAAAATTTTCCTAATTGATTCAAAAACTTTCTTTTTTGAATGTTTGAGTGGTTTCATTCCTCCGAAGAAATAATTAATTGAATCAGAGTAGGTTTATTTTCACTGAAGAAAGGGTATTTGATTCAAAGAAATGTTTCTTCAGGCTCAAGAATTTCAGATTTGAATACATTGTTTGCATGAATACTCAGATTGATAAGTCCCATGAAATGATTTCATTGTCACTATTGGATGAATTCATTTCCTTGGCCGGAAGAAATATTCATTACGGTCATGACTTTTTTTTCTCAGTGTACTATGGAATACCCTGGACCTCTCGTCGAAACCTCAAAATCAAAAATGGCTGTTGATCAATGTAATTTGACTGATTAGATCTATTAAACAACTTGGTGCGTGTAATTTACGGGTTTTGTGATGCTATCTCTGAAATTTTTTCCGTGTGAAATATGTAAAAGATTTATATCTAAAATGTATGAACTTTAGATGGAATTCTATATAACTTCTATATAAACTATATTGAATTCTATATAAATTATATATAAATTCTATAAAAATTATATACAATTCTCGAAATTTTTCACAGCAAAGTAGTTTATATCTAGAATAATCAGTATTGGATGAATTCGTTTGAATTTACCGGGCAAGATGACTGTGAATCGAGGTGAACGAGTTCAAGTCCCTTCTTCGAGATGGAGTTAAAATCGTTTCGTAATGGCGCGCCGCGATGATGGCGGTGATCGCACCGTCGTAGAAGAGTGACAGAGAAAGAGGAAAAGATTGTAGGTGGCTCACGACAGTTGCGCCCCCCAGTATCTCGCGATTCATCGATCAGTGTGGTGTGTGTTGTCGCGTAAGTTGTTGCTCTCGTGGTGGAATTTTATTTGGTGCTCCCTGATAAAGTTGTTGTTTTTTTTTTCACTTAGCCCCCCTCGGCTTTAGTGCGCGTCACGCGCCGCTGAGTAGTGTGCTGGTTTTTGTTTTTTTTTTATAAGAAAAAAAATCCAGCATTGTAGAAACGGTGAACAACATCATCCAAAGCAGCAACAACCATGCAGCCGAGGATATACTGGATTTTGGCGAGCACCTTTCTGATCTTCATTGCCGGATGCAACGCCGCCACCGCTACAGAGGTGAGCAGTGTGATTTTTGTGTACTTGATTTACAGCTTTTCATTCGGTTGTGTACTCTTCCTTTCCGCCCCCGCAGAAACTAATATCCTCGACTCTCAAAAATATTCATTCGATACTGTCTCCATACGCGACATCTGTAAAACTCTCTTTTCCTTCGATGTGTATGTTGTTTTCTTTGCTTCTTTTTTTTTGTTTTCTGGCCTCCCACGAGATGACGGACAGTAGTGGCAAAATTGTATCTGTCAGAAGACATCGTTGTCGAAGGATCGCATTCTTCCGAAAAAAAAGTTTCTTAAAACGAAGCATGCTGGTTGTTTCTTCTGTACAAAGTTTTCGAACAAAAACTTCCATCTGTTCGGTTAAAATTCCATAAGTTTTGTTTCCGAGTCGGATTCTCAAAGAGATTTCTTTGATATCGAAAAAAACTTTCATTTGTAATCATTTTCTCAATCTTTCACTCACAGAGCATTCCATGGATATCCAAAACCTTCTTATTCCTCGAATTGAAACTTTATCCACTTTGGTACATCTGTTTTTGACGTTCCCTCAAATCGAGTTCTCTTTGTGAAAATCTTGTCGCTCTATTTATCAACCTTTTTCACTCCATCAATCTGGTTCTTCGATCCGTATGTAGAAAACCTGACAAGATTTTCTACGATCTCATGTCGAGTAATTTTGTTTATTTGTATGCAGAAAGGATGGAATACATTCGCAGCGTGATTCGGTGGTATGAGGAAGAGATTATCAACTCGATTTATTTCCAAATGCATGGCATGGACTTATGGTTGTTCTCAAACAACAATCCCAATTTGTTTACCCATTGGAATACCCGAGTGTGAACCACAAATTTTCCAACTTTGAGCAAACTTTCAAGTTGATACAATCAATTCATCCATGCGGAAAGGGAATTTACAACAAAGGTGTTGACCGATTAAGAATCATGCTGATAAATGGAATTATTGAGAATTTCAGTGTTATTAATGTTTCCATTCAAATATCGAAATACGTTTCTGTATCTATCATGAGTATTGAATGTAACGTATCGGATCAAATACAATGGAATTGTACAGGAAACGTTCAATGATGTAATGGACGTTTGGTGACATGTGTACTATCATGGAGGCTCTGATTATTGAAGATTCTTTTAGATATATCCTGGTGAAATGTACACAGACCATGTTGTGAAGTGTACAGCATCTAAAATGCATCTGAAAGTAGTTTTACTACACATTGAATACAATTAGATAATATTCATTGGAAACAATAAGTCAAGTTTCGAATTTGAATTCCCATGAGATCGTTTTATCGCTACAAAACCCGGAATATAGAAAAATATTCAAATTCATACATTGATCATTCAATTTTGATGTTTAAAAATTTTCAATTGGATTTCAAAACAACTGCTCAGAATATTTCGAAATACATCATCATACTTGACAGTACAATTTCTCGTACAATACTAATAGGCTCTTGTTTTCCTACATTGTTTAATGTAATTTACTGTATTAATTTGATGGGGAAAATAAGTATTTTCTTGAGAATTGTCGGGATTTTATCATGTTTGCAGTATTTTTTGTATAGAAAATTCAAATACATGTTGTTGATGGGCAATCTTGACGGAATAGATTGTTTTTATACAAAATTTGTATCGAATTTCGATCGAGATTGTACGAAAATCAATGCAAACTTGCATTGCATAATATATATAATTTTGAATAAGTTAAGTTTTGAAAGATCTTATTCTACAGAAAAAGTGTCTAGTTTTTATAGATTTTGATAAAATATCAATAAAAATTCGACTCATTCTTTATAAAAAGGTACCGAGATTGATATTGTGTTCTGTTCATTAAATGATTCTTCACGTAATATGAAAAATTCGAATCTGATTTGAATATATAAAACAGAAATATAATCAATCATTTCAATTAGGGACTAGTTAAACAATGTCAACTTGTATTCGAGTTCTATTGAGGTTGATGTTTAGTTTTTAATCGGTGAAATCCTCATCAAGAATTTCTATTATGTTCTATATTAATGTTACAACAGTTCAAATTCAGAACTTCGAATATTAATATTGTAATTGTATCAGATAACTTGAAAACTAAGGTAATGGCATAAATCATGGAATATCTTGACAACGGTTTGCTATGCGAAGTACATGTTTTTGGTACTTTGATGAAGTTTGATCGCGATTAAACAACTCGCACTTCGAACACGTGTTTTGATAAAGAAATATAAATTCAATGTTTCACATAGAACAATTATAAACCAAATATATATCGTTTGTACGTTGGATAACATAAATACAAAACTAGAATTATGATCAATGATCGATCATTGATGCTCGTTAATGAAAAAGATTGGAATTATAAACACTTGAGAACATACATCAAAATAAATTAACCGAACGAAATGATATACGTACTTGAAAACATTCATGTTTTTCTGTAGATGTCAGATACAGAATACTCTCCACATGGGTGTTACGATCAGAACTTTTCCATTTGAAGAATAATAAAAATCAACTTCGATCATTCATTTGAATGCAAATAGATTCCGAAGGTTTTAACAAAAAAGATTTGATAGTCTGTTAATTTATCGTAGTGGCATTCTAAAAGTATAATCACATCAACGTTTTTATCAGTAATAATATTGAATAATTCCGTGAACTCCGACACTGAAATGAATGATAAATCCATATTTCAATTTCAGGATTTTTTCAAATAAGATATATAAGTATTTACTGAAAATTCCCTGTTCATACATTGAATTTCAGTCAACGAAGGTTTGCTGCTGCTTTACTACTCAGTAATCTCTTTAAAATAGAATATTGAATAAACTTTCTTTATATTCTCGCTAATGTGATCTTTCATGATGATTTCGAGACATAACAAGGAAGTTGAAAATTGTTCGGAATCCTTTTCTATTGTCGATATTCTCGGATATTTGTCTCAACCAATATAATTTGAATATGGTATCATTTGAATTTGAATGACAGTAAACTTTCCAGTTCGAGTAAAACGATATTTTCAATATAATAATAACATTCAATGATATGACAGGTGTTCGAAAATTGTGACTTTATACGTCAAATTCCACCTCTGATGCATTTCTCAATATTCGTATAACTTTTTCCGTTTAAAAATGTTGTGCGATGATTGATTCGAAAAGTGAAGTTCGCAATATCAGTGGCATTTTCTGTGAAAAAGGGAAAAAATATATATAGTCGCTCTTCAATGCACGTCTTTCAAGGGGTCTGTAAGAGACTAATATTCTAAGAAACTATACACAAGTTTCTTTCCTGCGGTGCACTTTATACTTGTGTACATTTCATCTTTGAATGAGATCAACTGCTCGATAAATGTCATTTGTGAAATGTTACCCGAGAAGCGCAACAATCCAGTTTAAGTATTTAATTAGATAAAATGAAAATTTATTCGTTCTTATTATTCGATTGAGAACGCTTTGGCGAGAGTAACGATGTTCGATCTCAACGAGTATTCGATACAATTTTGCATTGAATCGATTATTGCCGTTATAATTTGATAGACATGCAGAGGTCAAAGATATTCAAAGCAGTCCTGCATTTTGCATTGAATTCTACTTTACTTTTTGTTCAATTGATTGCGAGTTGTGTCTTTTTGTAACGATCGATACAGGTGAAAATTATAGGCAGAATTCTTGTGAGTTATTCACATGTGTACGTGGAATACTTTTGTATTTCTCAGATGTTTCAAGGATTGCTGCATGATATACACGGAGAGAAATAATATAATGAATTTAATTACAATATTTATCATTAAAAAGCAATATATTTTCACGATAATTATTGCAGGTTGATATATGACAAAACTTTATCATCAATTTAGAAATATTATTGTGGATTTTTTTCCTGGTATTATGTCTTATCTTTTAAGAAGTACTTCTCAGATGTGGAATGAAATGTTACAACTCTAATAATTTTTTACTACGTTCTGCGAGAAAGCCTTTCAGATCGTAAGGTACTTACGACGACATTTGAAAGAATAATACTATTTTACTGACTTATTGTTCTCCGTGTATGGCAATGTTTATGTTGAAGGTATTTTGAGAAATTATAAGAAAATATGAAAATTCGATGCACAAAGCATAAGTAGGATAAATAGCCGCTGAGAATAAGTAGCTGCTTTTATAAAAAAAAGTGTGAAATTGAAATATGTATCATGTGTTTTTTTTTTCTACAATATTTCATTCAAGGTATATTGAGTTATTTTCTTTTCATGGGATATTTCAGCGATTAAACTACACACCTTCATGAGAGTATGAATATAAAATTATAAAATATCTCCATTGTACTGAGCATTGATTAATGTGGATTCTTACTCTTGAATAATTAGTACGGTTTGTGAAGAAGGGTTATTAACATAGGCATCTGTGAATATTAACTTTCATATGCAATCAGAGAAAAAAATAGTCAGAATTATTATTGGAATGGTGGGGAAAGAGCTCAATTGTGACTGATAATAAGTCTTACTACTTTAGAGTCTAAATAAGAATATTGATTGTGGAAATTACTATTTGGTTTAATTGCGTCTACAATGAAATAGTTGGTGTAACCATTATCCAGGTAATCGTTCATAGTTGAGATCTTTTTCAACTATCAATATTGATTTGCTATTTTTTGTTCTCTCAGTGTGTTTTTGCCATGTCTCTTCAATTTTAATGAAATTAATTCCGTGATGACATGAAATTCAATAACCAGGAATACATGAATTCGAAGAAGATCAAATGAACCAAAAATGATAACTTTGAAAAGGACGAATTAATGAGAATAAAATTTATTAATATCAATATATTGGAGAATTCCTAATTAATTTACAAAAATGCATCCATACTTATGTGGACAAATTTTTGAAATTATGTACAATTATATGAAAGATTATATATAATTTTGAAAATGTTCACACATGTGCATAGTTTATAAATATAATTGCATCACCTTGTTACTTGATATTAATTGAATTGACGAATATATTTGAGTTACATGTCATATGCGCAACTTCTTCCGACCTTTTTGTAAATATTTTCAATGAAAATGATTAAAAATTCGTGCATGTGAATAATCTCAATAATCGTGATGAAATTGAAGAGAACAATATTTAAAATATCATTGAGAGAACGTGATTCTTTGAGAAACAAGATGTTCTTTGTATAAAATTAAAATTCAATTCACATCCGCATTGATAAATTAAGTTGGTTTTATATACTGAATCTTTGTTGTTTATGCCAAAGAACATGTATTGTTTATATTCGTCGAAGAAGAACGAATTTATACAGATTTGTATATTAAAAACAACGGTGCATCGAACGGTGCGTAACTTTTTCATGTTTATCGAAAAATTTATCCTACAGGTCCAACTCAAACATTCTTGACTAAATGTAAAACAAGTTTCCTAATTCCGTAATGATTTGATTGAGTCTATACAGTGCTTCACGCAGTACCCAATCAAATATCCTTTCAAACTCGAGCAATCGTCTGAAGTCAACTAATGGTTTATGCAAAAACACAAAAAGTTCCTCTTTTTGTTAAGTTTTTAATCTAATTTGATACAATTCTGTTTCTTCGCGCTTGATTTCATTGTTCTGCATTAAACATGAACCACGCTTATGAATAATGTAACAAAATCAAATGAATAAATATCATCGTTTCAGGGATGATCGGTTAAAATTTTATCTCAACACACTTTTTATTCACGAAACATTCTATTTTGATTGAAAAGAGAATCAAACGATCATGGATGTTCATAAAAAATGGCATCGTTTTTCGAACAACCGCAATCAGTGTAAAATCTTCAATATCATGTATTCCGGTAAAAGAATTTTTACTGTTTTCGTTGAAGACCAATTCAGAATTTTCTTAGCTGTATGCATCATAAAATAAGAAGACAAGCGATTGGAGTGAATGAAATACTCTTATAGAAGTATCTTCTTCGTGTAAGTTGAACAGAGGCAACGATATCCTATAGGTATATTCTTATTTGATGCATCTTCACTATCTAGTAACACCTCAATCTTTTCGAGAGCATATCTTTCGGGAGTAATATTTTCAGGTGTTGATACTGAAACTTTTTATTCCTTGAAAAACACTGTTTCCTTGTCAGTTCTATATTCAATAAAATATTCGTAACTTCAGATCAGTGATATCAAATCAAAAATGAAATCATGAGATTGTTTTATCGTTTCACGCAGGCGACAAATGTGATCGCTTATGTATGGATAGCAAAAGCATTGTTGTACCAGCAGACATTTTCACAGTAACGATCAAGAAATTCGTTGAAGAATCAGTAAAAGCGACTGCACTGAGAAGCCAATTTCTTAGACTGAAAGAAACTTTTCTTTGCCTTCATTCTAATAAATCTTTTTTTCCAATGGAAAAAAATCCAGTTAAATAGAAAAAGTTTTCATCAGATTGACATCAAAAATTCTTCTTGAATTCGAAGAATGTCATCTCAATTCGATGAAAAATTGTTCCATTGAAATGAATTATTTTTCCCATTGGAAGAATGATTTATCAGAATGAGGGCAAAGAAATTTTCTTCAGGTTCAAGAAATTGGGTTCTAAGTGTGCTCATTGCAACTGTGAACTCTTCTGCTGTTGTTGTAACAACGAACTAATTCGCGATTTGGGCAAATATATTATAAGAATGGAAAATATACGGAGAAAAGCAATGTGTTGAAACATTGTACAATTTATTAAAAATCAGTCTCTATTGGTGACGAATAGAGTTATTTATCTCCACTCAGTTTCAAAAGTACCTACCATAATCACACGGCAAAATTATACCGTAATAAAATAACACCAATTAATGTAAAACTTTCTCACTACCGCACTGAGAGAAAAAAATTTGCTTTCACAGTAAAAATCTTGCTCTTTCAGCAATCGTTTGCTGATACAGCAATTCAGCATTGTAGATATACAGACTGCTAGAAAACATCAAGATTTTTGTTACAACAGCGAACATTTTAACAGCAGTTTTCTCTAGGTGCGATAATTTTTTTTAATGTTCGATAATGTATATAAAATTTCGTGTCCAACTTGAAAATTATTTTTCGATTTCTTGAGAACAATTACATAATTCATAATAAACACCATGGTTGGAAAATCTGCTGACGTATCGCTTATACGTATAGTCGTACAATCTGCTTCTCATGTTTCCGTCAGTAACACAAATCTTCTTTGAAACGAATTCAGTCTGCATCTACCTCATAGGTTGAGTATCAATTGTTACATAACCGACGTAATGCGTGTACAAATTGACATGGTAAAAATTGAAAACAGATTCATTGCCTGTTACGTGGAATATCATTGAAAATTGCCAAAATTGTAAGATTCTTTAATTCTTGAGGTAATGAAAAATATTTTGATGAATAATATAAAGGAATTTAAATACGAGAAAAAGTAAACCATGCGCGTATCACGAAAACCATCTCTCAACATCGTGAAATGTGGCTTTGGAATGTCATATTTTTTAATGAAAGGTTAGCTGGTAAAAGTGAAGAACAAGAGTGATACTACGAAGTTGGTGTGTGAAAGCAAATATCATGGTTTGCAGTGCACATCGTATACCACAGATTTTAGTGCTTTTGGGTCTGAAGGACTTTTATCTGTCGAGGGTAAAATTTTTTGCACTCTGACGGATACGCGTTGGTTGGGTTCTCAATGAATATTCAAAGTACATCCAAATCAGTATTTAAAGCATGTGAGATGATATTTATTCATTAAATATTTCATTGACCGTAAGCAATTTGAAAACAGTTTTTCATCTGACAAATCTTTACGTTCATCCTGCTTTGTTATGCGTAAGCAATGTAATTCATCTTTTCGAAATAATTCCTTGTTATAAATAAAACCGGAAACATGGTTTGAAGAACGTTCTACAAAATTTTGGATTCTCAACAGCTGAGTATTTTATTATTTAGTAATTATCAATTCGTTTCAAGAAACGATTCAAACTTCAGCATCATTGATATCCAGATCCTTCTTTGTTCATGGAATAGAAATAGAAAGCGTCAAATGAATCGCTTTCTTGAATGAAAAAGTTTAAATAGATAATTCCCATTGATTCAATTAATTCTGGTTCAATTTGCAACAAATACTGTCATATTTATCAAATCAAGTTCACGACAATGTAGTATCCATGGTACGAAGTTGATGTTCTTTCGTCTCATGCGCATTTTTCGTTTCTATTTCTTTCACAGGTAGAAATTTAGGCTCTTTCCCTATTTCTTTCTCTGACATCAAACTATCGGTCTCCTCATTCTGGTTCTTCTTCTTCCGTTCTTCCAGAACTACTATACTTCAAACAGATACAGGAAAAAAGAGGCTATCTATCAAATAAGAGATCCTAAAATCGAACATCTGTCCTAATGTATTCATGGAATCGGAATCTTCAAAGTTCTCTTATTTTCTGTGATGTAGTCTATAAAAAGTTTTATTCATTCTTTCATTTTATCGAACAATGAACCTTTTCATAAGAATTTAATCAAATGTAATAATAAATTGTTCCCAAAATAAAATACGTTCCTAAGAATTTGATCGGTCACAAGTCAAAACATTGAAAGGAAAGAACGAGTTCATTGATATTTTAGAAAAGAAAGGTCAAAGGAGCGAATTCGTTGACAGTTGTTCCATTGTGATGAATTCATAATGAAATATTGAAAATGCCACCCACAGTTATAACTTCTGTGAATTGGATTTGTTTTGTTTATGAACCCTTCATTTTCCCTTTCAAAATTACATCATATTGATATGTTTTCACCGTAATAAAACGGTTACAAGTACTTTGTCAAACTCGATGCATTTTGATAACTATACGGACATTTAAGCGCCTTTGGTTCAGTTGGCAAAGATTTTTAGGAACAGGCAAAACTATTTCTATAGACGGGAATGTATCATACGGATGGTTTGAAATTATTCAGATAACCTAATAGCAAATCATTCGTATATCATATTTCAATTAATGTTTCAAGAACATGCTGTACACTTTGGCACGCAAATAGTAGTTGATCATGATTTCTAGGCCAATGTGAGGAAACATACGGTTCAGTGATACTCGTTTACACCCGCGCATAATACTCTCCAGTTGATGTTTGATAAATGGTTCCTTTTGATAAATCAATTATTCAGTATATGTTTTCATTGTTAGGATTAATTATAATCTATGATGGGAGAGCTTCAGATATGAATGTTGCATTACGATGTAGGCGGTTTATACAAAATTCGCGGTCAGTAAGCAGTAGAACGAAGCCTGAATCGATTGAGCTGCGTAAAAAACTGACTCGATGATATTTATAGTTTGAATGCCATTGATTCAAATCGGAGAATCGGATAAACTTCCATTAACAATCAAAAGCTCTCTCATTTTTCTATCTGGTACAAAAAGTTTTGAATGTGAATTTACTTTCATACATTTTTTTTTATCATTTATATTTTTCGATGTTCGGTTTATCAACGGAATATACTCATCAATTCCATTCAAAAAATCGGTTTATGTTTTTATAGGATTCAACTATTGAAAGTAATATTCGAATTTGGACCATCATTTTACGGAGAGACTTGTTTTAATCATAAATTATATTTTGTATCCATCTGAAACTTTTTCAACTATAACAGCATAATTCGTTGAAAGTTTTGTCCATGCTTTATACGAAAACACAAAAACGCAGTTGGAAACGAAGATTGAAAAAAGTGAGAATATCAAATATTAATGTGTAGTTCTACAAAAGTGAGAATGAATTTACGAATTCTCATTCTTTGATGCTATTTGTTACCTTATGCATGCGTTTCAAAGTATTCCATTCTAATAAGACTGGAAACTTTGGTCGAAATGTTTTGTCACATTCCTCATCCAATATTTACTAGCCCGTTAACAAATTTAAGTAAGGTTGATAAATTACAGTGAGTTTCGAGTGAATATCATCAGAAATTTTGATAGCAATCTGTTTTATTGAGGGAATTATACGTACTGAATTCAAAATTTCAATCTAAATATGGTACGAAGTGAATAAATTTGGTCTGATAACAAAATATTAGAGTTTGCAGTTTAAAAAACAATCCATTAGTTTAAATGTATTCAGAATCAAGAGCTGAAAAAAAATTGAAAAGTATCATTCGATATCTTTGAATATTTCGAAATGTTATATCCATTTTTCCATTCATGATGATTTGCTTTTCATGTATTTGAAAAGTTCAATAAAAGCAATCGTTCGCCGAACTCAGTGCTTTTCATGAGAACATATATCGGAGGAAAAATATCGGCAAAACGATGTGAATCTTTGAGATTCACGTAAATTGAAATGATATACTTAATAGCACAAAGCATCTTATTTCTCATCTCTTTATTCTGAGCCTCGATTTCATTCTGTTCAACATTCTTTTGTACGTTTCAAAGGATGCATTCACAATAAGATTGAAATTATAATGAAAATAATCTAGCTTTCTTGTAATGTGAAACCCAGTTCAGAAATTAACATAAGTTACTTTTATTTTTCAAAGAAACGAAGGTTGAAGGTTGAGATCTCCAGTATTATGAACAGTTATTTGATTTTTATAAAACTTGATGTATTAAAAAGATCGAAATGAAGTTTATATTTACTTTGTTTTGGAATTCGATTCCAGAAGATATTATACGGATGAAGAAAGATAGGGATTGAACTTCTCAAGCTAGTCATCTTCTCATTAAGTGCTATATTTGAACAAAATACGTAATTTTTCAAAATCATCGTGCTATGCTTTCTGCAGTGTTTTGTAGAAATGATGAATCTTCATCGAGTTACATACAATGGCATGGAACAGTTACTTAGTGTTTTTAGCAAAACAAGGTTTTACTGAACGGTAATAGTGGATTTCACAATTCCAGTTCTCTCCACGAGTGCTTAATGATATCATAGTTGTGTGGGTTTAGAGAGAATCATCAATCGATAGCTCTCTATCTCATTAATCTCATTAAATCTGGAACAATAGTGAATTTAAGTATTAAAATTTCTCATTTGATTTAATTTAAATCTTTTCAATCATTAAAGATTTGTCTCATCTTCTACCCCATCGATCCTGGTACTGGAATTTGTTTATTTATGGCGAAATTATTGAAATTTATCACCGATCTTTCAATTTTACGAAGATACCAGCGATCCCTGACAATGCAACCCAAGCTAAATCTTTTCTGACAAATTATTCGAAACTAAAACAATAATTCATCAAAATAGTTTTGATCGTGGCTTTTTCTAACCAATGGTTCTGGTTGGATCTCCAGGGGTCGCTGGTATCACCTTCAAACACTAGATTTTGGAATACACCATAATCCTCTAAAATTTTCAGAACGAGAGTCCACTTTTTAGCGAACTAGAAGCGAACTTGTCAATTTTTCAAATGAAATTTTTCACCCTTTTGGAATGGGAGTCTGAGGTTGGAAGTTTAAATTTCACAACCACTCTAATTTTTATAGTGAATTTCAACTTTTAAACAATAATAAAACTATCGATTTTTCCCTGTTTTAGATTTGAAGAGTAGAATTTGTAGAGTTGAAAACAATTAACGTACGATGATAGTTGATTCATAAAAATAATGTTTTACGATTGGTCAAATTTTTCAGTAATACACTTATTTCTACCGAAGAGGAAAACAAACATTTCAACATGATAAGTTTGACATATGAGTAATCTATTTATCACTGAGATACTTCTAGCGTATGAGAATGATTTCATCCGTAAACTATCATGCTCTACGAATAGACTGGTGTTTACTCGTGTCTTCGCGTAGAGGATGTTTATTACCACGATCGATATTCGCGTGAACGTAAATCGATAAAAACAAGAAACTTAGAAGTTCATTGAAATCCGAAATATTGAGTTTGCTTGATTAAACGAGATAAATGAAGTTCATTTATTTCCTTCAAATTTACCAAGTGCAGGAATAGTGAATTTCAAATCGCAAAGTGCTTTTGTTTGTACTATGATTCTTGCTTCAAGGTGGTTTATGTTGATGAACAATTCAGAAATGAAGTTGTACAATCATTAGAAGTCATAGTCATTGTTATTTTGAATTCATACAAAAAGAAAAACTAAAAAGAAGAGCTTGCTCGTTGTTTGTTTTCCCGTTCTGGTGAAGGAGACTCAACTTCCGGTTGAGAACGGAGTCTGTTATCTTTGTACCACCACCGTTTCGCAAACATTGCAATTTGTCCCTTCAGTTCAGAACGTATGACCTGAAATTGAGGTTTCATTCTGTAAAAGGATGAGGCTATTGATTCGTATAAAAAGTTTGGGAATTAATTTTGTGACTACCGTGTACACTTTTTGTGGCATAAGAATATTTCACCTCTTTAATTGTGCCAGCTAGACGAAAATATTCCCAGCTGTGAAAGTGGTACAACTAAAAGTATCTGTTACATAAGTATTTTTTCTCAAATACAAGCAAGTCTTCTCTCAGAGGAAAAATTTGATCGGATCACGTAGGACTTCACATTAAAATTTGAAAATCGATACACGTATCGTTCTAAAACTGCAGTTTTATTTGAAAATTCTTCGCTTACTCTCAAAGTACAGTTTCTTGCTCATAAGTCAATAGTTGTACGCCGATACCATCAGATTCCTCCGTGGGTACACAAAAGAAAGTATTTGGAGGAGAATGATGTTGGGCATAAGGGGCTCGTTAAGGATGTTTTGAAACAGCGGGAGTGGGGCGAGCAAACGCGGAGAGGAAAACAGAGTGGCAAAAGAGGACAACCACATTCCGTTTGCCTTTTGAGGAAAAAAGACGGGAATAACCATCGAACGAGAAGACGGTAGTGGTTTTCCAGTCACGTGATCTACGTTTTACTTGTCTCTGGTCGGAAAACAGCTTGAGGGTGATCGGATACCTAAGGTATATACCTTCTGTATTATGCACAAGGAGAAAAGCCAGACAAAATTCATACATACTTCGTAAAGACCCTACGGCAACGATGTATACGACACTAACTTCATTATAATGCATTCGCGTAAGCGCTTGTGACGAAATTTCTTCCCTGAATTAAACAATTCTCTTCGCATTGGAATATCATTGTATCAATTTTTTATATAAAAAAAAAAAAGAATGAGTTTTGATTTGCGAGAAAAATATTCGAGATGGCGCGTAATACCTATCTTGAGATTTGCATACCTCAAGGAAGAATCTTATGTAAATTTGTGAAAATTCTTTTCTGAGATTCTAAAAGAATAATATTCGAATTCTTTACGAGGTGCGGGAAGAATAGTGTGATGAAAATAGCGTCAGATGCATATGATAAACATACACAGCCTGTATGAAAGATGCACCAGTTAAGATATATGGTTATATTATCTTCCGAATAATAGTTGGCCCTTGCATTATCCTATAAAGAAATCTGGGTGATTTATCATCTTAATACTAGAATATTTTTACCCAAATATTTTTTATAGTACAATAAAATGTGAGTCACTTGACTTTGAAGAGACAAAAATAAATTATAAGTACACTGCACTTCACTATCCCAGGCATCACACTTTTGGAGTGCGTAAATTGCATTGCTATCTGCAAGAACATTGATACTTGTTTCGGATGAAAAATAATACATCCGTTAGGAGAATTTATTGAGATAAGAGGATCACTCGAGGATAAAAAATATATTCAACTCGAATGAAATGTAAAAAACAAACACTAAAATATTGAGCAATCTGTTTTCCATCTACAAACTTATTTAGCAAATTTCTAATAATTCTGAATGAATGGAGGTGGATGTCGTGTCAGTTTGTATCAATTACAAATTACAAACGAATTATGGAATTTGAAAAAATATTACTTGATATCTGTATGACATGTTTGAACGAAAAATTGATAAATGTGTGTAGTCATGAAGCCCCAGGCAAACAAGTTCATAAATGTTAGTGACATATAGTGGCATTTGGGGGAATATTTTTCTTCAATGATATTCCTAAAAATGAGTTCGTAAATGAAATTGAGGAATCATGTTGTTTCATAGAATCTAAATATCGAAATTCGATAAATCAAAGATACCTTTTGAAGTGTTAATGGAGCAGAAGTTTAGTCGATTATGGAGCTTACGGTACGGATGACAAAAGACTGAATATCGTTGCTCCGGATACTAAATGTATCATAAATAATTCAAAATTCAGAAAAATCAGAGTCGTTGATCGAGGTATGGGAATATATTCAACAATTATCAAAATAAAATAATATCGACTAGTGATTCGTTATTCAGGTGCAATAACAAAACATTTTGATGTACATTATTATGGGCGGTGGAGATTCGATTGGTCGCAATAATGAAATATGAGAAAGATATTGCGGTGGACTGGGATTAGCTTCATCCATCATGTTCAATAGGATACTCCTACAGCCGGTTTAAATCTAAAAATGCTCGCTCACTAGTGTTTTCCGTTCAGTTATAATATAAATTCTTATCAACTTTGTTCTCAATTCAACTACTGGATAGTTGCGCCTAAAATTTTCCAATAAAAATGAAAAGAAGAAAAGACCAGCGTTTCTTGATGATTTACTATCACGTGCGTGTGAAAAAGGGGTTTATTCGAAATCTAATTGATTTTCGTAATGAGAAATCGATTCTGTGAAATTTTGCGAAATAAATTCCTCGAGATTTGTTCCGAGAGAAAGCATAATTTGAGGAAAATTCACGAAACAAATGAAGTTATCATCATAAAAAATTGATTGTGCAGTAATTTATTCTCTATGCATTTGGAACCTAATTCATAATCTGAATTGAATTACTTTGACCTAAACTTCAAAGCAATAATAATGACAATAATAACCATAACAGAGCATTAGCTCTGTTAATGACACTACTTTGACTATGACGTTTACATGCAGGTAACCGTAACTTACTACAAGAAAGATCAGATCGACGCAGAACATATCGTAGAAAAAAGCGAAAGAAAGAACGCGATATACCGCTTCAAACTCGACTCGAGGATTCTCCTTATTTGGCCAGCAGTTCTCTGTCGTGTGCGACAAGAATCAGAAATTGTTCTCTCGATCATCGTTCTATACTTTTCGTTGTTCCTTTTTTCTTTTTATTCACTCTGCAGTTAAATAGAGATACAGGTACACATCCGATTGAAAATCAATGCCATTCGATATCCCCATTGATCTCTCCAATCTCAATACAGAACTTAAATTGGATTAACAGAGTCGCCGAACATTTCGTTCGTTCTGCGATCAATGAACAACTAGATGAATGAATTTTTTCTTCACATGAAATTGTGTCAAATCAATAGCCAAAATAATCGAACGAATCAATGTATTCATTACGTTTATTTCGATGACGTGAAATATTTTATTTCGCCAAGTAAATAATTTCCACCGAGACGACTTAGTTTTCGAATGAATTCGATCTGAAGGAATTCGAAGTTTGATATTTGACTTGAATCTCGTGGATGATGAAGAAGCCATTGAGCCTCGAATGCCTAGCGTTTGATGGTTTGATTTACCGCCGGACTTCTCAAGTCTCGTTCAATGAGAAGATTTATGATACGAAATTATTCTTCGCGTATCATTTGAAGCGTATTAGGAAGTTGAATCGAAGGAATATACGGTTAAAATATTTTTGCGCGCTCTATTGTCAATGTGATTCAAGATATAATGTGGCAGAGGATGGAAAATGATTTGAAAAGATAACATCTACAGCAGCGGAAGCAAGTGGAATTGAATTGATATAGAAGTAGGTCAGAAGTATTAAGAACGTATCACGAGTGTACCCGATGACTTCTTCAAGGAGGATCCTAAATTTTCACTCTTTACGATGTTGAAGGACGAATTGATAGAATTCAAACATGGTTGCAGTTTGACAATAGCAAAATTGAGCAGACAGATCGTGTAATATGAAAAATTATGCCCAAGGAAGTTTAATGAATTTTCATATAGCTATTTATGGAATTTAATTAATATAATGAGGAGGTTTAATGAAAACTGCAAGTTGTATCATGGTTATAATATCAAAGTCTTATTATTAGTCTCTAGTTCAAAATTGAAGTGACGATTTTAATATGAGAAATTTCGTGGAATAGTTCATAACGAGTTCAAAAGTATTCAGGGTTTAATTTTGGTATCGATTTACGGATATCAACGTATTATTGAATCGAATAAATCGTTTGGATGATAGTGTGTGATCCATACCTCATTCCATTACAACGGTCACAGATATTTTGTATGAAGAAAATTGTGAAGATCAATGCTATTGAATATTCATCTATCGCTATATAATTCATTACTTTTCAAATCTTTTTAATTCCTGTTATTTTGGAAGAATTGTCTTATTGAGTACATCTTCGTACATCAAAATGTTACCATTTTATATGATTATTCAATTATGTTCGGCTTTATGTCATTAATTATGATGAGTATCTGAGCAACTTTCTTTGGTGCATATTCCAATCCGACTTGACTCATTTATATTTTAATACTCATAACAGTGCAGTTTTATGCAGTTTTTATTCATTAAATACAGTAATAGTGAAAAAACACAAGGAAAAGCGAGGAGAGTCTCAAACAAAAAGAGCAATTCCATTGGGATTGTAATTTGAAAGAATGTTCGATCAAAGTTTTCTAATCTGAATTTTATTTTTTCACTTCTAATTTTTCCTCCCCTTAAATAAAAAATGCAAATTCCACGAAAAATGTCTTGTTTCAATTCATCGGATGATCATCCATTCTTATTGTAATGTGAACTCTTCGGGGCTATTATGATGATTTCATTGGAAAGTTCTGAAATGAACTGACTGGTACGAGGTGGTTGATATTCCCTTTATTCAAGGAGCTTCTGATCGCATGATATGAATTAATTTTTTTTATCAGATTTTGCAATGATGTCAGTGAGCAAATGAGCGAACGAGGAAAACTGATTCTATCCACGATTATCAATAATAATCAGAACTAAAAAATGTCTGAAATTTATATTTTCAGGCAGAGACGGTTTACCGCGAACAAGGTTCTTTAATAAAAATAATTCATATATAATCCCTATTTCGTGACATATATAGATAATTAACCATATCGTCGGTTATGCGATAAACAGCAACATGTCTGTTCTTTTTTCAGATTTTTTTCATGACAAAAAGTAACAAGTTTTTGAGACTTGAAAAAAGATAAATTTAAGAAGAAGCGAAAATGGACTAGTTATAAAAATCAAAATGCTTATGAAAGATTTTGGAGAACGAAGTTTATTGTTTTCTTCAACAGGAGATGGAAAATAATAGGTAAAATTAAATGAAACCCTGAAAAAGAACAGCAGTGATGAAACTTTGTGAATTGACAAAACTTCCCTAGCAGAAAAATTGTATGGCCTCATGTTCAATGTGGCAATGATAGGGGTCACCTCATTTTGGCACACTCGATCTGGTCCTGGTGAGGCCATGATTTGGCAAGCCTGGTTAGAATTAACCAGACCTGTTCCTACCCTTCAAGTAAAAATTTTCATTTCGGGTTCGCTAAACAGGACTGGTGCAGGCGTGTTGCATTTTTCTGCGGTACTGTTGCGGACGTGATGTACCCGCACTGGATCTGCAACAGTAAAGCACAGAAATCCAACACGTCTGCACCAGTCCCGTTTGGCGAACCGAAATTAACATTTTTACTCGGGTGATAAGTTTGTAATTTGGTATGCCTTACCATAGTTCGTTACACCAGGCGCTGATGCAATGATGCGTTACATTCCATATCAGGGCCTGATTTGAAATAAGACTCCCAGATCTGGTCCTGATCGAACACCCAATATGAATTTCTACTTGGGTTGTTACGTTTCTTCATATCAACGACGATATATGAATTTTTTGGAGAAATATGTAGGATACATGCCCAATCAGAAAAAACCGAAGTATGCCAATGTTGACAACAGGCGGAGTACAGTGCCAGTATTGGGCCCCTAAGTGTCGGCTAAACCGTACCCAGTATGGAAAAGCGTTATCATTTCGGACAAATCCCAGTACTGCTGCAGTACAGACCACCAGTACCCCGCCAGTGTTAGCCGGTACTGGCGCAGTAGTGCGCCAGTTGTTAAATTCTGATCGGGTGTATGACTTCATAAATTTCAGGAATTAATTTGAAGGGGAGCAGGCGTTATGAACGTTCGACGATTTTTATTTACTTATTTTTTAGACCCCCCAACTTGGCTTTTTTGAGGTCGAATTTAGATTCAATATAATATGTAATTTTTTCTTCGAAATTTTAGAGAAGAATGCTCCATTTTTAGTCTGTGCCTGCATGTATGAATCGTTTTCATGTTGAATATTCAAATGAATGATCAAGCGGACAGAAACACGTGTTCTTTTATCAAATTCTATTGAATTCGAATTTCGAATGATATAAATGATTGAGCATAATGTTATGCATATCAAACTAAAAGATTTATAAGACCCCGATGATAAAAAACAAAAGGGTTATTAAGGATAGATAGTAACTTGCATGATAAAATCCCAGAGTATCCGGAAAACAGTAATGGAGAGAAATATAAATAGTGGATGAGTAAGAAAACGAACATCTAGATCAGCATATAGCGTAGAGTTTACAAGGAATGTGGGACGTACTAGTTACGTGTTTGTATGGAAAGGTTTGGCATCTAACCAGGCTCCAAACTGATTACGCCTGATGATGATAATACGACGATGAAAGAGGGGGATAGGATCAATACTTCGAATGTTGATTTTTTTTACATATTCGTTGATCTTTGGTTGTAAATGAGGATATTTATACTAAATTTGATGTTCAATTTGAAGAACTTCATTCAAAATATTCCGATTTTGATATTTCATTCATTATGAGTATGAATACATAGATTTTTAATTCAAATGGACGAAGCAGTGAGGTATCTTCCACTGTATGAAAAAAGAAAAACGTCAATTAAAAATCTTTATCAAGAACATAAAACTGATTTATATTCATACATCATTATTTATCCTATGTGTGTAGCATATGAATTTGAAATTTGAACTTTACGAATATATAATTCTTTTAATTTAAGGGGTAATATCACTTTGTGTCCAAAAATTTTTTAGTCATTTTCCAAGAGGTGCCAGAAACGATAGGAACATTTTTAGGATATGGGGTTTTTTGCATATGAAAGTACTAGTCGTTGAGTATCAGAAACACATTTTGTTATATATCTTTACAATACAAAATAGCGACACATCAGCGCACTGAAAAAGAGTCTGGTCTTTCACATGCACGGAGAAAAGTTTTATATTAAAGATTACTATATTCGTATGGTACTCTTGGGATATACTTTATTATGAGGCTCAGAATCATATTTATTCCAAATTCCAACATATTTATTCTTCTCTCCACGAGAGAGTATGGTGAACTCTCATATACTTGTGGTTCATAACGACATAATCAAATATATCCCAAAAGTACAATATAAATATGGTAATCTCTAATATAATATTCTTTCTGTGTGGGCGCACCGCTAGAGATCAGAATTATGAATGTAGAACAAAAAACCAAAATTTTTCTGAAAATATAGTCCAAAATCTAGAAATCTACGTAGGATTTTTTCGAACTCAGCTTTTTTACGGATTTTATAGCCGATTTTCGGACGATTTTTTTGAAAAAATCGAAGAAAAAAACTTCAAAATGACGCCATTCTCTTCAAAATTTGTTTTTCAAAAAAATCCTACGTAGATAGCTAGATTTTGAGCTATATTTTGAGGAACTTTTTTATTTTTTGTTGTAGATTGAAAATTCTGACCTGTAGCGGTCAATTTTATTCTGCCCTTACTACCATGCCGCCATTTTGGATTAAAAAAACTGAATAAAAAGTGTTCTTTTTACCGAAAGACGAGTACTTTCATATGCGAAAGACCCCATACATTTATAATTTTTTTTGACTTCATGGCAACACTTTGAAAAAAACGTCAATTTTGCCGTCCACAAAGTGATATTACCCCTTAATATAGGGATGAATACTTCGCTTGATTCAAGCAAATGTTTTATACGTGAGAATTTTCAAGTGGAACACCATAAGTCAATATATTATAGATCTAACCAATAGTTGTTTACACAGGATTATTTAAGAGCGCAATCTACGTGTTTTTGTTTTCCGTGCCAGGCACTTTATATTCAACTCACCCACAAGCCCATATTCATCTAATCATTTGTTTCAACATTGGCACCATCAAAGAATTCTTATTTCATCGTCGTTATAATTCCATGAAGATTATGTACGATGCGAGTCACCGTAAGTTACACGCGATGAAATTAAACATTACACTTCGTGCGATCACAATCAACATAATTCATGATTGAACTGTGTATTTAATCGATATTATTTACCCATCGTAATAATTATCAGAGCTGAGGCTATAATCTGATTTTATACAAATTTATATAAACTTGATACAAATTTTATATTAAATCAGATTATAATCCCAGACTCGGTAATTACTAATAAAAATCGTAGAAAAATACAGAAAATATAAATAGGTCAGAAGCCTACTCATTTGTAGATGCGTGTGTGGTGAATAGTTCTTTTGCGGTTTTGCGACATACACGCGATCAAGAAAATCGGGGACGCACAAGTTAGTTGGAGTCACTTTCGTATAAAATTGATGTATTTTACGGGTATATAAAGTAACGAGGCGATTAAACGCCCGCGACATACCTTAACTTGCTTCGTCTTATAACGTTGCTTGATACGTTTAAAAGTGCTTTATCCCACAGTCAGCGGGATTACGCGGGCATTCATTCGTTATGAATCGACCTTAATAATCAGGATTTCGTCCAACCGCAAACTACTTCTTGAAATTCCCTTTTTTTTCCTTCTTCTTCTTCTTTTTTGACTACAAGACATCATTTTCATTTTATTCATTTATTCGTAGATTTTTAATTGGACGAGTCAAATGTGAATTGCAAACCTATTTTATTTGAGCGTTATATGAAAACTGTTATGTCGAGTTAAACATATTATAATAATCGATTCAACGATTTGAGATAATTTTCAAGACGTAAAATAGGAAATTAATTATGAATTTCTGCATTTAACATGTAAAATAGATTCAATTCAGATATCAAAAAGCAAGCTGATTCTCCTCTTATGAAAGTTTGAAAATTTGTCTCTCTGAAAGTTCCAAAGGGATATTATATATATATATATATGTTATTATACTTATGTACTTTTTTTCTTTATTGAAGTTGCTATACATTTTATAAACCTCATGCGCTACAGAAAAGATTGAATAATGGAATGAAGATTCTTTGTAAAAGAACATCCGCAAAGCACAAAATTACAAAATGGCTGAAGTTAAGATGGATTTAGGGACTACGGTCTTTTAAAAGACATCGTCTTGTACTCTTTCACCCTTTTTTTTTTACCTTCCTGCCTTTCTTCTCCCTTTGAGCATAGAAGTCGGCGAAAGAATTCCAAGAATCGATCGATATATCTATTTACAGTCGATTCACGTGGAAGAGGTAGAAGAACGACTTGACGATACAATTTAAAAAGAATAAAGTACGATGAAAGTCACTTTGTTAGATGATAGAATGAATGAGAAGTATACATTTTGTGTGTTTTGTTTCACATTCGTCATTCATAGTAATTTGAATCATTCATCTTCCGAACGTATTAAATATGTATCGAGTGTTCCGATGCGTGGTATCGGCTGAATTTCCAACGCGGATATTCCATTCAACGTTCGCAGTTGTACATAAAAAAGACAAACAAAACGGACGCGATTGATAAATATTGGAATGGTACTATTATTTTCAACTTTTTAGCATTTTTTTACGCATAGCTTAATTCAATCATTTATTGAGTATAAATTGTCAGTAGTTTTACATGAATTTTCACACTTTTCAACTTTAAAAATTGATTTGGTGAACTTTGCCTTCGTTTGTAGAGAATTCAACACTCAAAAAACAAAATAATTCCTCAAAGTGGTGGGAAGATCCTTCAGTTTTGATGAAAAAACAATTCCTCGACGATGAGGGGACGGAATCCATCAACAATTTGACGAAAAACTCCCCACATTTTGTTCCCTCGTATGAATGTATTTTATGTATAAATAAATCAATTTATGTTGCAATTTTGAAAATCAAATCTGCGCGTGTGCATTGATTATAAAATACATGGTATTTTTTTGAGAGAATCATATGCTTTCCATTATTCCATTTGTTTTGAATAAATAATAAAAAAAAAAGACTTGAATTTTCGTAAAAATATATAAAATCTTTCTGATCGCTCAATTCAATGTCGAAAAGTGATTTCTGAAAATTGCCTCTTTCCCAGAATCTTTTTCATTGAATTTTCCCCGGAATGGTCTATTAAATGATAAAAGGGGCGCAAGGAACCACTGATTTGAAGTTTAATCTTTGCAAAGGGAGAAGAAGGTTTAATTGGAAGTAGACGATATCGATATTATCGATATTTGTGTATAAAATACGTATCAAGTTTCTAATGTTACAGAAACATATCGATATCGATGAGTATCATCCATCTTGAAGCTGAAACTAAAAGCTAGCAGCCGACTTTTGATTGAAATTGATTCGAATATTTTTCATTACAGGAATTGATTAAGGTGGTCTTCAACTAAGCAGTTTTGCCACTGAAGTACTCGATAAGATGATTCTATCACCAGTTATATCAATAATTGGCTGTCAGCTTCTGGCCACTGGTTTCAGTTTCATTCGCCCATCTCTATAGTTTAATCCCATGACACCCATCCAAAAGATGTATATTTCAGTGGGTTTCAATGGATTTAGAGGTAGATGTGAGATATCAGATAACCACGGGCTGATGGACTTGCTACCAAAGTAAACAAATGACAATCATCAGACATTGGGTTTTGCAGTTACCTCGACAATTTACCATGAATTGACAATTTACTATGTTTCATAGCTCGAAGAACGAGAATATCGTTAACCAAATTTCGTTCCCATTACTACTTTTTTTCATCAAAAAAGAATTTTCAACTGCATGGGATCTGTAACAGTATTTTCTAGAAAGTTTCATTTATCTCCCTGCCATTTACAGTTCACAGTATGCATCGAAGTTGCTATAGGCGATCGACTCAATATACACTATGAAGTTACATTTAATGTGTATCGAGGATTCTCGTATCTTGCTGTTCAACAATTCCAAACTCGATGTTTAATCGAATAATTAAACAATTGTATCATGAACTCCATTGCAACTAACTGATGAAGCCAAACGTCCAACCTTCATCTTTGACTTTGTAAATCATCCGCAATGTAATTATAATTGAATCAAAATAATTACGTATCGGGATATCGAATTGCTTCGAAGTACACGAAGGAAATATTGTACTGAAAATTACCGTGGAACAATAACAACGGCGAGGAAACAGACTAACGTTTGAAATTAAATCTTATCGATCTGTGTTAATTTCACTAAAAATAATTGTAAAATAAAAAATTGCAATAGTCTGAACATCGACTATATTCTTGAAGTTTGAATCGATCATTAATCGATGATCATCGTTATCTATCTTCTCGAATGAACTATTTGTCGTTTTTTGTAACTGAAAAAATCGATCGAAGAATGCACTACAAGATTTTGGGTCTTCAACAACAGCTGGATATTTCGTTATGTGATTAATAATTCGTTTCAATAAACGATTCAAACTTCAGCAACATTACTTAGATCACATATTGAACTCGATACACCGGGAGAAATTTATATTTGGATCTATTTGGATTGACTAAACTTTGTTTGAATGAACTGAATTTCTATTTAAATATAAACCTTCTAGAGTTTTAGTTGAATCAAATGAAAAATTTATTCCATCTGAATAAACTTTCATTCATTTAAAATAAAATTTACTTGAATCGAGTAAAATTTTATTGGATGCAATGAAATGTCTAGTAAGTTCATATTGTTTGTTCCAGAGAATTTATTCGAACCCGAATTTATAAATATATATAAATTTCTGATTTGAGAATCATTCGGAATCAAAAATCCAATGAATGCAATAATATATTGTCAGGATAAAGTCATCGTAGAAATGATTTTGCCCTGACTCACGGTCATTTTAGAATGCATGTATGAGAACTCGTTTCCTTATGCATTTTTTTTATAGAAGAATGAAGTTCCTTCTTGTGTTTTTGTTCTCTTTTTAAAATATCAGCCCGTGTTTTACATATATTTTCATTATCCGTTGGGTTTTACGAAGCACTACTTTCGATCGTGGAATGTAAGAACGTTGGAGGAAATAAAAAGTTTATCTATGAAACTATTCTCATTCATTCCGCAAGTTTTGAATGAAAATTTCAAACCCAACAGTTGCAGGTTTCTTTTTTCAGAATGAACGTAAAAAGAATTGTATATAAATACAATATCACATGGTTATTCGTACGAGTATAGAACAGACTCCTGTTTGATTTTGCCTCAAACTTGCGAATTTGGACCAAGATTAGATCGGAATTTGTGATCAAGATATCTTCTTGTTCTCTTCACATTCTTATATTACACATCGCTTGAACATTAATAGCATATTTTAGAACTATACTTTCAAATGATGTTCCAAATCTGTAGAAAGATACTCTATGCGAACATTGTAAAGTGAAAGCGATTTCTTTTAGAAAAAGATTCAAAATTTCATGTGTATGTATATAAAGGAATTTGGTGTGGTTTCGATGTTTGATAAGAGAAAAATCACGAGACTTTTCAACTGTTTCCACTTTCATATGCTGACATAGAACTTTGAGATGGATTTTTTTTCGTGTGACCTTGGGGATCGAGGTTACCGAGACAGTGTTCACCAAACTATCATCTGAGATTTTTAAATTCTGTTACTCTCTGTTCATATCAGTAATTGAATTCTCACTACTCCATGAGTACGATTCTTCTTTTTGATTTTATAAAATAATCCTCTGCTTCAAAGAAGTTTAAAATTGTCATTGAAATGAAATACATTCCTCAAATAGAAAACATGTACCGGATGAGTTGTTTCGAAAATGTCGTTTCAATTAAGAGGAAACGAGTGTACAGGTGGTTCCATCTGATGCTTTATTTTTTTTGTCCCATTAAATTACTGGAAAACGGAATTTATGAAGAGATCGAATCATTTCAGTGGATTCAAAATTGAGTATTCAAATATAAATGACGAGGTAATGAAAATGGATATGTTCATCAATCAGCGTTATTGGTCAAGTTTGATGTAGAACAACTTTATCTCCCTCTCTCTCTCTCTCTCTTTCTCTCTATTCCTCTGGTTAAAGTTGAATTATTTTCCATGAAAATGATTGAATTCTTATCTCTATTCATCGAAAAAACGTCCTTTATTATTTCCCTTTGAGGAACATCACACTGCTAGAGGATGGATTATCTGCGGTTAATTGAGTTACAATCTTGATTAAGCAATTTACCTCCAAGTATAGAGAAGAGATACCGTAATCGTGTAATGTTATTATCATTATAGAATAACCCAAGAAATACGAAAACATATCATAGAATCATTCATTGAAATACCTGAGATGTTTCCACACGATTATTGAGACCTCCGCTTCATTTATCCGAAGAAACTTTCGCAGATCGGAAAGATTTTTCGCGATACGTGAGTTGAAATGATCGAGAAAATTGTCATCGCGATTCATTGTTCAATGAACTTTGAATGTATTTTGACAAATTTGTTTCACATCATAATCGTTTTGCTTCCAAATTCTTCTGAATGATTCATTTTCGTTATATTATCGATCGATGATCGTGCGGGGAGCATGCCAACACGTGTTCAGTTGAAATCTTGTCAAGTATGAAAGTTTTGATTCGTGAATGAAATTCAATGTCACTACACGTATACAGGTTCTTTGATGTCGTTGACTGTGGATGAATTTTCAATTTTCGACGGAATCTTCAAGATAATTTTTCTATAGAAATCAGTAATTCGATATGTTTTCATGGAATATGATTTAATTTGAGTGCATATATGTAGTAATTCAGAAAATTCCGCGGTCAAATGAAATAATCATGTAAAATGTATAATATATTATTATTTAAAATTTATGTATGATATTAGTAACATTGGTTTTTGGAGAATTGACTTTTTGAAAAGAGTGCTGATATTAAAAAAGTATTTGGATATATATTTTCTTTTCACGTGTTTGTAATTTTTGTTTTTCATTTGTGTTTTAGGTGAGTTCTAAATTCCTTCAGCCTATCATCTATTTTCAGTCAATGCCATTGGTGAGTTCGAATAAACAATTACAATTCTATTGTTTCTTTGAAAATTTAATAAAAATTAATCAATCACCGTAAGACTTATTGTGAGTAATTTTTTGGTCCACTCACACACAGAAAAAAAATTTGTGGAATTTAAATTTCACGGAATCAATATCTGAACGATTCAAAAAGTAATTCGAGCTACCATAATTGAGGTTAATTTTACAACAGCGAATATGAGATATACCCCCAGGTAGCACACGCACGTTCTGAGGATGTTCTGAGAATATACGTTGAGGATATTCGAATATTCTATGGAGATTCTTATTTCGTGCGAATATATTCTACGCACATTCTCGGAATGTTTGAATGGGACTGTTTCAAATATCCTCAGAATATGATGCCACGGATATTGTGGGAATATTAGAAAAAAATGCTGTTAAAATAAGAATTCCCGTGAATATAAACTTCCGCATGTCACCGAGAACTACTTCACAATCAATTTTTGTCATCATTAGACATCTGTAATCATGAATGGTTAACAATATTATGAATTCATATAGATGGATCAGATATTTATGATCGCAACAGGCAATCATAATATATACGGTATTTCTCAATATTTTATTACACTTTTGAGGATTATTTTTCACACATGGCACTCTCAGAGAACATTTGCGATATTAAAATACACCACCATAGATTTATTATTCCCAAAACACAAATTAAAATGATAGATTGTCCAAGGGTCTGTAGCCTGTCAACAACATTATCCGCCATTAATGGATTCATGTCATCACGATATCTGCGCATGCGCTGCTCATCAATCTCCCTACATACTTTGTACGCATATTGTACGAACGTTCCTAGAATATTCGGAACAATCTCATTCAAATGTTCTAAGAATATTTTAAGAATATTTACGAATCTCCTACGCTCTTTGTGAGAATATTCGATCAAGTACATTTTACGGATGTTGTGAGAATATTCTCAGAATATTCTGTGTTACATGGGCCATAGCTGATGTAAATCTCACATTCCCCGCAGTGAAATCAACTTGATTTGTGGTAAATCGAACTATTTTCTGAAACCGTCCAAATATTCAGTTAATAAAATGTAAATTTTCCAACCTTTTTTCCTCGGTGCAGAGAAAAAAATTGTTGTCACAGCTGATATGACAAATTTTTTCACTTAAGGGGGGAAATACATGTAAACGTACCGTTTTTTGAGAATCTATTACGAAAAATTGGCTGAGAATCCGTTAATGCAATAACGCACATCTTGGAATCTACGTTTCAGCCTATCTTCATAATTGTCTTGAGACAAAAATATTCCAAAATGGCGGAGCTATAGCTGCTATAAACTGCTGATCCCTCGTTTTCGGACGGTGCAGCCTACAGTTCTCAATTTTTTTCTGAAATCTAAAAACCAAAATTCTATCGTTAGAATATGTGAAAACGCACAACTTGACGGAGTCGAAACAAATGAAAAAGGCGTTTTGAAAAAAACACACTTTTGTTTTCAATCTAAAAATTGAAAAACGCAATGTAAATGAATTTTATTTTTTGTTTTTCTCTCTGTCAAGTTGTGCGTTTCGACATACTTCAACGATAGAATCTTGGTTTTCTTATTTTAGATGAAAATTGAGACCCGCAGGCTGCACGGCGCAAAAACGAGGTACCAACTCGTAGCTCCGCCATTTTGAAATATTTTTGTCCTAAAAAAATTGTAGAGGTAGTTTTGAACGTATATTTCAAGATGTGCTTCGTTCCATTATTTTATCTTTAACCAATGAATCTTAATAAATTCTGAAAAAAAGGTACATTTGCTTGTATTTTCCCCCTTAATTAGCAAAATTCTTGCTCTTTCCACAAGTGCTTGTTGATGCAATAATTTGGCATTTCAGGCATTCAGGTTGCTAGAAAACTCGCTGTTTCACCAGACCGAAGTTTTAAAAATCGCTATTTCAGCAAGAATTTTTCTTTGCGTGTCCCAGAGAGGACATGGAGGGGGCTCACGATGCCTCCTAAACTCTTTCCAAGTCACGAAATCGGGTTGTTGTCGTATAAATTGTATTGAATTTTAAATGATTGACGATCAGATTGTGAATTTTAAGGGACATCCCCAGTAGAAATGTTGTAATGATTCGCGGAGAGAAGTCACGGAAAAAATAATTTAGCTGCAGCAGCTAAGTAGCTAGCACGGACACGGACAGCCATTAAATTAGCTCCTGCAGCTAAATTTTAGCTGTTACAGCAAAAAAATTTGCATTTGTAGATGATTTATTTGCGGTAACAGCTAAAATTTAGCTGCAAGAGCTAATTTAATGGCTGCCCGTGTCCGTGCTAGCTACTTAGCTGCTGCAGCTAAATTATTTTTCCCGTGTATACCGTAACGGTTACTATGAAGAATAGTAATTTGATGACAGATATTTCAAAATTGTAATAAGTGCCATGTGAAATCGAATTGAGTACGATAAACTGTTTTCGTTGCCATGGAAACAATAGATTAACCTTTAAACTGTAATGTCTCAAAAAATCACATTATTGGTAAACATTGGTCTCACAGACCGCTAATATTATTTACTCAGATTTTGAGCAACTTGAGGTTACAAAAGTATGTTTTTGACTATTTTCGAAGTTATGGAAGATACTACAATAGAAAAATCAGCACACATTTCAATATATTAGGAATATAAAATATATCCTGCTGAAAACTGCTGCCAGATCTGCTCAAAAAATAGTCGTCAGGTATTGAGTGGTTTTTGGGTCTGGAGATCTGCTCAGGAACTGACAAACTTCCAACTTGATTCTCTCCGGAATTGCTGAATCTTAATATTCTGTCAAAACCTATATAGCGAGAAAAATTTGTCAATTTTTGACCACATATTCCAGTTATAGATTATGAACAGAACCATCCTAAAATTTGCTGTCATTTTTTGACTGGATGTTCGGATTTGGTGATTCCGGACGAAATCGGGTAGAAAGTTTGCAAGTTTGTGGACCGATTTACAGAGATAAAAACCTCTCAAGACCTGAAAAATATTTTGTGAGTGGATCTGACAGCAGTTTCAAGCAGAGTGAGTCATTCATCTTAAAAACTCTGTTTTTTTCAGTTTTCAGTGTGTCATAATACATTATCATTAGTAGTGATCAAAGTAATGATATCAAAATAGGACAGTGAATCGAAATGTAATCTCATTCCAATGAGCCGATAAAATATCAACCCGCACAACCTTGCAAAAAAACTTACACAAACGGAAAACACCGGTCTGCTAGACCGCTACACTTTAAAAATCCAATCCGTATGGAAACTACTTGATGAATGGTGGAACACGTGATACAGCATTTGGTTTGGTCATGTGAAATAAGAAGGTACTCATGATTTTGAGCATCTCTTGCGACGATTCATAAATTTATGAACAAATGAAATTCTATTAGCGGTCTGTGGGACCGATATTACAGTTCAAAGCTTAACATCGTAATCATCACCAAATCGCGAGCCATCACTCACTTCCTATTCTAAAGTCGCAATGAGAACTAAGGCAAATGGTCATCAATCCCATATACTTTTCTCCGTGTTCTTTGGTTCTGTAACGCCGGCTCCAAGGAGTCGCTAAAGCAGCTCTTTACACACTTATTCATTCGATATAATGATCTTAGTATAAAAATGGACACAGCCTGCATTGTAAAAAATTTATATGGGCAAATTCCTATATATGCATCTGAAGTAATTAACACATACGTGCGTTAGGAATTTTCCGAACTTGTCCGGAAATTTGTTGTGAAATGTTGGAAAAAATACCATAAAGTTTGGAATTTTCAAATAGATTTATGCGGAATTTCATGTAAATGTACCGGAAATTGATTTCCCAATCAGTGATTGGAATTTTTCGGTTGAGGTACACAGGAAAATTCCGATTATTTTTTGCAGTGTGGATTATCAATGATTGAGCCTAATATGGCTAATCTTGAATCTTTCAGCATGTTGTTGATTACACATTCATTACTATCGCTATTCTATTCAAGCACAACATGTTCATTAAGTTTCCATTTGAACTTAGAAAGTTGCTGAATCATTAACTCCAGTACGTTCAGGAATGGATAACAACATCTCGTTTTCATGGAAAACATTCTGAGATTATCAGAGGCTTACAACATTTTCACAATTCAAATAATGAAATGTGCATGAAATTCTCGGAGTTTCCTGGTTGATTCCCATGGGAAAATTCCAAATAATTTTTTGACGATGATTTTACTGAATGCGATGGTTCAAAAAATCCAAATCAGCTCAGAGTAACCAGAATTCCTGGCCCAACCGAATATTTTTTCAAATATCATTATAATAGTAAAAAATATAACTGTTTTATATGGATAAATAATTTTGAAATATTGGAAAAATATTGATATACCTTCGGCCTCGGGAAACAATCCTAAGAAAATAAAAATATTTTTCTGATGTAAGTTTTGAAGCACGCGGTACATAGGAGACATATACTATACCGTTAGAAGTGCCTAGCGCGTGCCGCGCCTTCATCCTCTTCCTACACATCTTATTTCTTATGTATCCATGTGCGTTATGTATATATGGATACAAACATGCATGGAAGATATCACCGAAAAACATGCATCTTGCGGATGATGGATCCAAAGTATAGACATCAGAAATACATACATGTGCGCGTCCATGCGAACGTACATGTATAGACGTTTGGTGAGACCACACGTTTACGCAACGCTTCTCATATAAGTATCAGGAGAGACTTTCTATGCGTGGGCGCGCATGCGCGTAACAGCGTAGGTGTGCGAGATACTTGAATTGGACCGTACACGGATGATGGCCTCTCCCTCTTTCTCTCTCTCTCTCTCATTCTCTTCTCTCAGAGTACCAAGGAATAATCTTCTCAGTCTACAGGATCATTCAAAGGAGAATTTTGTAAAAATTTCACTCTACAAAATACACAGGGACTTTCAAATTTAATAATTCATAATTAATCTCTCAATTCAATTGAAACAATATTTTTATATCAAATAAATGAATATTCCAAAATTTATTGTACTTTGATAGCAACCACGCATAATTCTATAAATTCCACAGAATTTCATGGGAATTTTAGATACAAAGACACTTCTTTATTCTTCTCGGTATCACATATCTCTTCGAAAACTCGAGAACCTACATTTTTATTCCAACTCACAGATCTGTCGTCGAAAGCAGAAATATCTACTATACATGGGAAAAAAAGTTGTCTTGATTCCACACCCATATTGTCTCATATAAAACGAGAACAATATTTTTCTTGTTACAAATGAACTTACTTTGAATCAAGAAAATATGGTTTCGGTTCAAATTTAGGTTTCAAAATTTTTCTTGAATTGACAAAATATTCTCTCAATCATTCAAACCAAGTTCATTTGGAACAAGTGTGCAATCGAGATAACTTTTTTTTCTGTGTATCACGATGCTGGAGCTGGAATTTAGTTTGTAGTTGAAATTCGTTCATCAAGTTCCTAAAATTGTTGAACAATCACAAATTAATGAACACAATTCAGTATCGTGTTTTGTAATTGAATAACCATTCAATGAAGCGAATTGTCTGATGACGAAAATTTCAAAATTCTCACAAGTACGTCTTATCATAGGAGAATATACGTATCGAATGGGTCATACAAAATTAAATGTAGTGAGATATACTTGATGTATTATAAAGTCAATGCGCTAACTCGGCAAATGGAATTTTCCTCGTAGATACATCCGAAATTCCGTCATTCCATTGGGCGATGTTGGATTTAAGCTCCTGTAAATCCTTTTCTAACATTGTAGGAATTAGGCTTTAGTGTGAACTCTCAACATACATTAGCATATATAACAGCAGTTCTCTACGACACGTATCGTACGACTTTTTGTCCATAGTTTCGAAGGCGTATGCAAATGAAAGCATTTATTGTACAAAAAATCCAATCATATTTTTTGCTGGTAATTTCAAAATTATATTACACGGTGATTTATCTTTGATACACAGTTCATTTTTGGTTCATAATAAATAGCACACATAAAATGTATTTATTTATGATTAGATACCAACGGTATTTAAAATTTTAGAAAATCATGACTTATCATGGTTTTAAACCTAGTAGAAATTATGATTGGGAATTAGATGGGCCCCAGCTGGTTTCCCCAGATTGTTAGGTTGGTTTCCAGCGAGTTTTGTAACGCCCTTTCTAGCCTGTGCCCATCCAGATGTCCCAGGAAATTGCTGGAGTGTTGTTCAAATTGGTAATTAGAAATGTGAAATCATGTGTTTTTTGTATAAAATCACACCTATGAATAATGTAATAATGTATTTTGACATGTAATCTCCAGTCAAGAACGCCAAATTACGCCAAAAACTACGCCTAAATACTGCATTTCGGACACTTCCGTAAAAACACGTAGAAAATTCTACGCACTTCCACGTCAAAGTACGCCAATCTATGACCAAGAGTTTTACCCGTATAAAGTGGCGTAAAAAGGTGTAGACATACGTAGAATGGCATAAACTCTTGGACTTTGTACGCCAAATTTACATATTTCTACTCCCCTGCTTCAATTTCGCGTATTTTCGACACAAATATTCATATTTTTGTCTATACCTAATTACGTAAGACTATGCCAAGCTGTGGGACGTAGATTGACGTAATTTTTCGCAGTTTTTGGCGTAATTTGGCATAGAAATATTTTCACAAGGGGTTGCTTTTGAATTTATTTCCATAAAATAATTCCGAGTGTCATATTGACATGTTGGGGCTTACTTTTATTCCTCTGACAGTGTTGATGGACTATCAATGTTACTTTACGGTCAGTTGACGCATGGAAGATCTACATAAACCAACTAAATATTTGGGCACTGAAGTTAAATTCGCTGAAATGTGTTATCCAGTTGTCCCAAAATGGGTCCCATCTGGTACGTGGATGGTAAATACAAATGGCCCAGACAAATTTTTTCCAAGAAAGGTTTACTGAATGAGAATTTGAACCCCATTTTTTATCAGATGTTGTCTGAACACAGACAAAATTCAGCTCGCGTGATAAATTAATTTGTTAGAATAACAATGATTTCAAAAGGTGCAACAAATCTCACAGAATTTTTACTTAAAAAGCTTCCTAGTATGCTTGTATGCTGTTGGCGTCTGCTTAAGTCACCGACTAGATCAACGATTCAACGCAAATTGTATAAGATTTATAACGAGGCCCTTGAGGTCGCATGTGAATAATAAAAGTAGAGGTGGCAATATACTCTTACTTTCTGTCGTTACACTTCCTAAGTGAGGTTCATAAACGCACTGTACATTAAAAAAGGCGCATTTCGCTCGTGATATTGTACAGCGAATGATTTTTCAAAATGACACGAAGTCAATGTATCTCATTCCATTCTCGTTGAATTTTTTTTTGTACCTCCGGTTGTATTGAAACAATCTATTTTTTATTTATTTATTCCTTTTTCATAAAAAATATATCGAATTTCCATCGATATGCTATCAAAATGAAACACTTAGATACTTTTGTTGGTAAAGAAGTATAAATTTGTTTCGTTATTTTCTACACATCAGATATTTTACTCGAAATTTATATGAGACCCATTCAATTGAATTCGTATCGAATTTTATCGTATATATTCAACCTATGTAGAAACATCCTCAAAATTATATATAATTTGTACATAATTCAATATAATGTATATATATGATATAATATTTTAATTAAGCGGTCCTTCTGGTTGAAATTTTCAAGAAAAATTTGTATTTCAAACAATTTTTTTCTCATAGAGAAAATTGAGATGTCGTGTTGAAAATTTGTAGGTATGTTTATCAAACATGAAATATTACAAAAAAATTTTTTGCAGATTAAAAAAAAAAAGGTTTTTTTCCGTTATATTGGGTGTGGGAATATGACTCCGCCCTTTTTTGTTGAAATAAAACACATTTGCTTGTTTAGAAAATTGAAGAACAGTTTATTCACAGTATGCTCCATCTGCAACTACAATCTTTGCCCATCTTTCAGGTAATTTATGTATCCCTTGCCTGAAGAAATCCTGATCTTTTGAGCTGATCCAATTGTTAAGCCAAATTTTGATACTTTCGTATTTAGCGAACCGTTCTCCTGTAAGATCTGAATGCATTGTTCGAAATAAGTGGTAATCCGACGGAGCTATGTCTGGCGAATATAGCGCGTGGAAAAGTACTCCCCAGTTCTGTCCATCTAAATATTTTTTCATGACTTGCGCGGTGTGCGGTTTGGCATTGTCATGTTGCAGAATTAATTGACTGTGCCTATTCATCCATTCTGGTCGTTTTTTTCTAAGGCTCGCTTTTGACAGCTGACAAAAAGTACTATCGAATACAAGTGTTGCTATCTGTTAGTACACGTAAGCAATATTAACAACGACATGTGTTAGGATAGGGCGGAGTCATATTCACACACCCAATAGTAATTTAAACAAAAAAAACAAGACACCGGAAAATTACGTTGGAAGTGATTTGAGGCGACCGAATGACCTAAAAGAAAAAAAAATGGCAAATCATTCCTCGTTGAAGTGCCTATCCCATGAACTGAAATGGCCGTGATTTTTTAAAAAAAATCGATTTTCGAGGGTGGAAAATCAGATGCAAATCGGACAATTTTTTTAGTTCATGCGATAGCAACTTAAACAAGGAATAATTTGCCATTTTTTTGTTTTTTTCAGATCATCCGCTCGTCCCAAATCACTCCCACCGTCATTTTCGAATTAGTATAATGAAAAAAAAATTTGTTGTGATATTGGAGATCTAATAAACATACCTACAAATTTTCAAAACGATATCTCAATTTTTTCTATAAAAAAAAATCTCTCTCGCAAATCTTAACCAGAAAGACCCGTTAAAAAAATTTCTCCACATGGACATTATCTTTGACATAAATTCTAAGATTTATATCGAGTTTATATACATAGGGGATGGATATTTTTTATTTATACTGTTAGGACTCGGTAGAAGGAGGATAGTTCATGTCCAACGGATAAGGGTTGTTGCTGATTCTTTTCAAATATTGTAGTTCAAATCTTGAGCATAGACTGCAAACAAAGAACAAGATAAAAAGAAGGAACTGTGTCACCAAGTGAATCGCAACTACATGATTCAGATGTTTACATCCCTTTCCGTGTTTCAACAACGTATACGCGGTATCGTCCAACATCTTGAGAATAATGTTGAAGGAGAAAAAAATATTCCGAAAGATGGAGAGTATCTACGATTTTATCTGTTAGAAATCAGCTGTGTCCACAGTCCAAGTAATAACATATTAACATTGATATATATATCGTATAACTGGTAAATGGGACTAAAGGACTTCTATATATCATTGTGCAATCCCATAATATTTTCATTTGCGAGACGCTGTAAGTCTCGTACGTGTGTATACATATATACATATACATACAAACATGCATAGTCATGCATATTGTATCATCAAGTTTTCTCCTTTTATTTCCCGTTTATTTTTTCATCTCTACTTTGTGTTGTCTCTTCTTCCATATTCCATCCCTTGTGCAGTTTCCTTTCCTTTTGTTACGCGCTCTTGCCACATTATATACGGATATAATTAATTCCTGGTGTATCTGGAGCATAGAAAGGAAGAAAGGTGGGTATAGAGAAGAGACGACCATTGCTGTTTTCCATTGTTCCACAACTCTTTGACCCTTTGTTCTTTGACGAGAGATATTCTACTACTCTTGTGTGTAAAGTCAACGAAAATTTCTGGTTAATCCATCCTCTGTTCTTTCCTCCATCTACGAATGAATCACAAAGATACAGGTGCAAGGCACAAAGAAAAATGTTCGAATTCGTATACATAATGTATGAATATTGGAATACTTACAATTCTCTCTCAATTTGATATATATTTTCAATAACGTTGGTCTATCTTCTTCAAAAGTATATACATTTGTCAATCCACACGTATCATTTTTTATTGAATATAATAATAGTCGTGCGCAACGACAGGTCATTTAAAAATGATTTTAATCGAATGTTCATATAATTTCTTCACATCATTGATCTTGTATACAATGGAAATTGAATTCCATTGTGCTGTCTCGTGAAACTTGGTTGTTTTCTCTTGGAAAATTTCAATTCCTAATGAAATTGAATTCCACCCTCGTGAATTGAGAAAGTTCTTCTCCCACACGTTTTCCATTTATCTTCATTCCATTACAGATATCACATTTCTGGTTAAGTACCTTGTGGAAGACGAAGCTTCAAGTATAATGAAATTTTTTTGTGCCAATTACAATGACAATTACCTTTGAAAATTCTACCAGAAAGAAGTATTTGCTCTTGATGTCACTTCATTCATCTTCCTTCCTTCCTTCCGTCTTCTCGCTTGCTTGCTTGCTTGCTCGCTCGCTCTCCTTTCTCTCTCCTCCGTTGTCTCTCTTTCACTCGTGGACGAAAAAGAAAGCTCTTCGAGTAATTGCGAAAGCAAAGAAAAGTTAAAGGGCATGAAGGAAGTATGAAAAAGCGATAGACTTGCTGATTTCTTAGACCACAGGCAGATATCGGATCTTTGTACACAGGGCGCGTTAGGAAAAACACAAATACAGTTTTATATATAAACTGACGAATATGTGGGTGTATGTACCAGTTTATATAGATGAAATATTGCGATAGAGAGCTGCAGTTATTGGGAAAACGTGCCCCTCTCAATATTGCAGTCTATAATTGAACGCCATTGCCACGTCAACGGAAATAGAATAGAAATTGCTGTGGAAGTGGTTGCTGAGATTCTGTCTTCTTCCCTTTTCCTCTTCTTCTCCTTTCTCTTTCACTCGTTCTCTCTTTCCCTTTCTATCCTTCCCCATTGGAATATAAGTTCACCACATCACCAGAGGCCCGGACGTAGGCGTGGCTGTGGAGTTGGGCTATATAACAACGGACTTTTATATCGATTAAAAAATAAAAGAAAATCTTTATTTTCACACGTGGGCGCGTGTGTGTGCGTATGTGAAAATGGAAAAAATCAAAAGTGTTGAAAGAAAAGAGACGAGGGATTCTCGTTTCAATGAGATTTTACATTCTAGTATGGTGACGTATCATTAAAAGTAGACAGCGAGTCGTATAATGAGAGAACTCGCGGTGTCTCTTATTCCAATGATTTTTTAACAAATTAGTGAAGATGAGGGAAAATATTGTAATGTTGTTCTTGAGTTCAGGATGTCAGCGCAGAGAAAATCATTAATTTTGTTATTGCGTGGGCTGGAAATTTCCCTTTGATGATAAAATTGTCCTTTATGGTTGAACATTTCCTATTGTATCCTATCAAAATCAATGATCTACAATTAGCAGGCACTTGAATTTACGACAAGTTTAGAACGTAATTACGAAATTATTTTGAAGATCCTGCTTGAAGAGAATATTCCGAGTAAAAAGACGATCCTTCATTGGATAAACTGGCCAACGTTTCAAGACTCTATTTGGTCTCATTTTCAAAACACACGTTTATTCATAAAATTGGTTGCAAAATTCATTGTATGACGATAAGATGGCTTAGGGAACAAAATATACGATGATTTTGTTAGAAGTACGCGATATTGTACGATTAATAAAAAGTGCCTTGCAGAAGCAGACAAAAAATCATAATATATGTTTTTAAGATCGAGTGGACATCTGGATATTAAAATAATATTTTATACTCTTTCATTAAGGAAAATTGAATATTCAGAGGCTATTATTATTTTTCTGATAGTTATTATTGGTGTGATAATAACTGTATACAGGTCAGCAAGGCGTGCTGACCTAGGTTCACGATACTCGCTAGGAGGCCAATACGTGATGCCGATTTCATACGTGTTGCATGGAGAAAATTGAACTTCAAATCTATGTAAAAATTGCACACGAAGGAAATGTATTGGCAGAAACTTATTCAAAGTTGAATAATTTTGGCATCTTTTCGCTTTGAGGTTGAACGAATTCAACTGAACGTATTACGTACAATCCTTGATATTCAATGAACATGAAATAATTCCAAACTTGGCTAGAATGCCGTAATGCCCTGACTTTGCCCTGTTAATGCTAATAGAATACCGCAATGAATATCATACAATACAATATGATGAATCGATACAAACCGATATTAGAAAACTCGATATTAAGTTGGATGAATTTGTATTTTGAAAGAATTGCGAGATATCCAAGAAAACGATTAGTAGTCTCATTATTATTAGTGGTTGAAAGGAATATGAAAAATCATTCATATCAAAGCCCCGCGAGAATATGGAATATGGAATTTTGCCAAAGAAACAATTGCCTCAGATTTGGCTCTAGAATTCAACGGTGCAAAATGATGCACGAGGTCTGAATTATAAGCGGATTTAATCAAATTATGAATAATATCATGAATTAGGTCTTGCATGTTGCTCGGCGATTCCAAGAAACTCAGTCCTCTGTGAATCTATTGTTCCCTGTCTTTCCGACTTTGGTAACAAAATCTATTTTTCAAATTCCCTGAAGTGATAAAATCGATAGGTAATCAATTGAAGTGAATTTTTCATTGTTTACTCATAGAACGTAAAATCAATTTTCTATTTAGAATTATTCCAAGCTGATGTATATCATGTATGCTACGTAAACTTCACAACAATAGCAGCTATTATGCTTTGGAGTAAATAATACATCAGGGATTGCCCTCCTGTCAGAATATGCGGTGATAAACACTTGAATATTTCATAAATTTATTACCTTTATGCGTTTGAACCTTCACATAATCGGATCCATTGAAATTTATACTGGAAATAAATAAATATAAGAAGAAACGAGTGTATATATATATATATATTATATGAAAATTAAATTAAAATATCTAATTCGATCACAGGCGTAACACTTGAAAAAGTTTTCAATTTTTTCCTCATCATAAATCCATTTGCTTCTATTACTTTGACGCATTTCACGATATTTACATACCAGTCAGAATCTTTGATCTTGCCTTTTATTTACACACCGCTTCAGTATTCACCACGGTGCAATCCATTGATTGAAAAATATCAAATTGTACGATAGAATAAAGATAAGGATCTTGGAAACGAAATTGAATAACATCGAGACGGTAAGAAGAATTGAGAAATGATTATTGTAAATCAATGGACCGGAAATTTTCTTTACTAAAAAAAAGTACCTCCGATATGAATGAGCTTGGATTCGATAAGATTTGATCAATTTTCAGATTTTCTGTCTCTGTAGACGCGAATGTTTCTCTCCAGCCAGTCAAATGATTTTCATTGTCGAATGTAGAAAGCGAGTGACTAGAAAATAGATTGATAAACCCGCAAACACCTTTCCGAATTTTCCACATGTTGTCACTGAGATTCCAGAGTTATAAAATCCAAATTCTACATTCACGATCGCAAAAATTCAATGAAATTTAATTGAGAGGTTTTTAAAACAATTTTATAAACAGTTACATGAGTCAGTTGGTAGCTCTTAACCGCTAGTTTTAACTTCATTGAAATGTACTATTTATCCTATGTTATCCAAGTTCCCTCCAATCGTTATCACAACTCACTTCCTTGAGATTGTATCTACCTTTATCGCTGGTTCGGTGCACTCAACTGCTTGTCGTAAATAAATAAGAGGACTGGATTTTCCCAAGAATACGTTTTCCTATATCAAGAAGATTTCATATCTGAACAATTTTTTTAATACCACGACGATCTGATTTGAACTTGTTCGAAATAATTTCTCAACTAAAGAAAATGTTTCCATTTTCTCTTATCAATATATTGATATAATATATCTATCAATTGAGAAGGTAGTATGTTTTGAGAAGTGGATTCGAAAAGTGATTTATAGTATTTTCGTAGCAGCTTGAGAAATATCACCTATTTTCCTCTGTCTTTCATTCTCACCTGATATTTTTTCTCAGATTGAATAAAAGAGATATGCGGTGATTTATTGAACGTCTATCGTGGAACAATAAATTGAAAAATATATGGAACCATGTTGAGATAACAAAAAACGAAATCTGAAGGAAAAGTAGATTATTTGAAATTTAAAGAAAATTTATTTATAGGAAGAAAATTTTTACCGTTGTTATAGCGCTCAGAAATAAATTTGTTTGCCGATGAAAAGGGAATTTGCCAATAGAATTAACGTTTTGATTGTTGAATTCAATATTTTTGCAAGTACAACGAAATTTTTTGTAGGCGCTGTAGTAAAAAATAATTTTTTCCCGTGCATTCTTCGTATCCTCACGTCATTCCTTCCTGCCGTTATGTACGTCAAGGAATTGAATTGAAGCGTAATGCAAATGGTAAAAGGAAGTTCAGATCGATTACAAATGAAGCACAGACAGCTGACAATTACATCATCTCATTGGAAAAGTATTGGAATCAGTGAATAACAGTACGTACACTCATTACCTCATGCACACGCGAGGTCAATTCTTCACAAGTTTACGTATTACCTCTGAGTGACGTTGTTTCCATTATCTACGAATGAAGTAATACAAACATATCTGTGATTCAGAATAAGTGTTTATTCAGAAAATTGAATTCAAGTTCAATAGGAAACTCGAATCATTTGATATTTCTTCGTATCGCAATTCAGTGATCAATAATTTCATTTAATTTGATCAAAAAGATTGAATTGAAAGGCAAAGTTTTTTTCCCACTCATAGTAATCTGTAATAAAAACAAGTTAAAATTATAAATCTAGGTTTTTTTTTCCTTTTTTCGCTTTGAATCTGAATTGACTTGAAGATATTGAGTTTATAAAATTTCAATGAGGAAACAAACATGTTGTCTCTTCGTGAAAAATTTTCTGATCGTGAAGAAGAAGGGGGTGATTTTGTAAGCATGTTTCACTCCTCTGACTCTTTCAATGACATACTTTGCATTATGAAACTTCACTGTGAACACCCCTGTCAGAACAGTTGAGGCATCAAATGAGGATTATGAAACTCTGCGAGACACTTGAAGTTTTAACAGTTGAGGCTCAAAGTGGCGAAAAATGAAGAATAGGCACCAGTTTTCACAGATTGAATTTCCTTTTTCACCGATCGTAAATAGAACTCACCGCACAGTGAGGTTTTATCGTTCAAGTTTGAAATTTGAGTTGAAGTTTGAGTCTATGAAACTCGGTCGAATACATTGTACTTCTTCATTATTCGATTTTCACCCTTGGAAATCATAAAAATAAAATTGAATATTGAAAACGTTTTGTTCCTCATCAATCTTCGTTACATTATTTTCGCGAAGAGAAAAATATCCTCACTCTGTATCACGTATCACCGTCGTTACGAATCGCACTTTATTTATCATAAATAATTCTAATGACGCAAGGTAGCGGTTGGTATTAATAAATTCAATTATGTTTATCGATTTACCTTCTACGGTGTCTGGCCACGCTACTCGCGCATTTCTGAATGAATATGCGTAAACGTTATCCGCTTGTGCGTGGTATTTGTATGAAAATTACAGCTCTCGGTAATATTTACCAGCATTTTACGATTCGTGGCCCATTTCTCTCGCGTCCTCTTCTCTCCACGGCTCTCGTTTCTGGCGGTTCCTTTGTTTTTCTTTCTCCAATTTTCTCTCGGATCGTAAAAATGAGCAGCTTGGGCAAAGGTGACTATAAAACTGACCTCAAAGCAAAAAGTATTACATAACACACGGCGTGGAAAAAGCTAGAGAAAAAAATGTCATTCAGAATTTTAATATAAAGGACGAAGAATAAATTCATTCTTCGGCGAGTGAGGGAGTTTTTTTTTTTATTCATATCATCAAAGAATTTGATGATATTTCATTTTCATTTCAAATCGAAATTGAAAGGGAGTAACGTCAAAGAGATTCGCAAAACCATTCGAACATTCTCTAAGAATTATGAACAAGTTCGTTTCTTTTGGGAGTCATGAACCGAGCTGGGATTAATTAGGAACATTTAATTACAATTTTATGTGACGAAAAGCTTCGCGTTGAACTAACAAACAATGAGCAATTTTCCTTACGGATTTCGAAAAAAGAAGGTAACGAAATACTTTTAATCAATTTCCAGAAGCAGTATCGATCGTTTTATCATGTATATATATATATTATAGCGCGAAGAAACTTTATGGAGAAAACTGAGTAGACAGAAGAGATATTACTCCGGTTAAATGGTCTTATAATTCTTCGTGGAATAATCCTAGACTTTAAATTGTATAAACCTGTTATATGTATATCGAAGAATTTGCATTATGATCTCTCTAGAATTTTCAGAGTGATAATCTGAGGTTGAAGGTTAGAAACTCACAGCCACTCCAATTTTACAGTGAATTTTTCACTCTAAAGATGAGTGAAAATCCCACTCGAAGCGGACTGGCTCACTTTGGAGACTTAGTGGAGTGAAACGCGTGATTTTTTACTCTTCAGAGAGATGGAAAATAATGCATCGGGTGAAACTGCTGAAAGAAACGATCAATTAATTTCACATCGAGTGGGAATTGAAATTCATATAAATGTGAGGTATTGTAGAGAAATAAAATTGGAATTTTGTCATACAAAAATGGTCCAAAAACATATATTCCACGGTTACGGATTGAAATATTTTATTATGCATTTATTCCTCTCGAATACGTGACATGAAAAACAAATTATCCTTCTCAATGATCTTTTGCATATTTATTTCAAAAAGCAAAGACCCTAAAAGCAGCTCTGTCGTATTTTGCATACACGGAAAAAACGTCAATATTTTGGTTATTTTTCCTACCAGAATATAAGTTTTTCCACCTCATATCTGCAACAATTTCAATTCAACTGGTCGGATTAAATATTATTTCAAATTTGAATTCGTTTTCATAAAGGAATCAGTAATAGATGAAAAGAATATCGGAAAAAGCTACCCATGAAAAACCATGTCAATTGCGAGATTAATCACAACGACACTCTAATATTTTCAATGACAATTACCGCAGTTTATAGATTTGGACATAAACAGTAATTTGTGATGAAATATTTTTGGTGTAAATTTGTAAAGAAGTACAATAATATGGAAGGAATGACATTTTTTCAATGAAAAATTGATTTATATCGGAGGAAATTTATGAAGCCCGTATATGCGCATGTATTCCTCACGACTTTAAGGAATTTCTCAAGGAATCTTCGATTCTGGAATGATCTTTAATTGACTTGAATGGTATTTCGCAATAAGCGAAACGTCTTGGCACGTCTAATGTACGCGCGTGCGGATGGCGTATAATGCCTGCTCCGTAGATATCGTTTATATTACGAAGGGAAGGGAATTCGATTGTTATTAATTTGAATGTTCGTTCCATCATGCCCCATGAAAATGTTCATCAATAAATTTCCTTCTCACATGAATTTTTCTTATCTCATCATATTATTCTTCTTTCAATGTTTTCATAAAAATACGAAGTTTGTGCTTTGCATGTAATTGAAAGAGAATCATTTTCCAACAGGATGGGAGTTGAAATTACATACCACGATATGACATATCTCATTTTGTTCACATAATCAGTTCTTTCAATTACACAGTTCATTTATTTCACGAATTGATGACGCACGGATATTTCGATGTGATAAACCAACAAACATGTGACATAATTTTGCTTATTCGTGTAAATTCCATTACCGAGGTACAATAACACAACGAAGAAAAGAATTGTAAAGAAATATAACGTATCCAAATTTAATGGACGTACATGACACGATGTCCAACAGTCACGTTAACGACTTTTATGCCCCTTCTGTCGAGTATCCAGCGGCGTGAAAAATATTAATGATACGATTAGATTGTAGCGGCTTTAATTAGGTCGTTCATTTATAACATGACAATGAAATTGGTACTAATTAATAGTCGATTTACCGTAGATTTTGTTCACGTTCGTGACACCTAGAAAATGATATCACGCTTACAATAGTTTCAAACTTCATTTCATGTTTTTCCTTGAATATGAATCATAATTGAATCGAGGCATTGGATCAAGGATATGAAATTCAAGATATAGTGAGAATTAATAGTTATTAAAGCATAGTACAGCATGAAATAATTCATTTCTTGGTTTCTAAACTAATTCATGATAAAAATCGTAAATTTTTCGGCGCTCAATAATTTCATGTGATAAAATTCTGAAAGTCATTGTTGATTAGTTTTCATGAGTGTAAATATCATTGGATTATGAAGATTTATAAAATGAAATAATCATCCACGATATCAAGTAAGTTAATTTCAAATTTTGTTCTCGTATGTATTACGATGATTTATCACGATCAACCTAATTAAAACTTAAACCTTTTTGAAAAACTGAATGCCCTATGCGTGTGCTATGAATATTCTTAGCACAGTGTGTGAATGCTGTTTTACTAAGGTTATAATACTACAACGTAATAAGTTTGAATTTAACAGTAATATATATATATATGATATAAACGATGTATAATCAGAAGATTGCAGTTCGTTGATTATATTGTTGTTGACATAATGAATGCTCATTGCTATGAAGCACTGAACGCAGCGTTGATTCGAGATTATCTGCTCAGCTGAGAACAGCAACAACGAAAGCAACTCAAGTGTCATAATGATGGATTTTGAACACCTTCGAGAATATCAACAGAATTTCAACTGGGAAAATTATGTGTTAGTACATCTCAAAGTGAATACACAAACGTATTTCTTTTCTATTTCAGAAAGACATTCAATTACTTTATATTTTATCTCTCTGCGTTTACCTCGGTGAATATAAAATCGAAGAGATATTTTGTTATATTTTGCATCAAATATTTCATATTCATGTCGATGTGAATTTTCTGTGAATATGATCTTTGTGATTTTTCTTTTGTTCAGAATTTTCGAATATTGAGAGATTGCCGTCAAGAGCAATTTTATTACATTCGTATTGTTTTCAAATACCATATAAGCCATCCTAACAAATTCACTCCGTATTATTCATGTCATGTTCAATCCTCAATTTTGTTGTAAAAAATCACTCAATCTTCTGTAACATGATTTATATTGATTCGATAGAAATAATTCTATTGATTCATGTTTTTATATCGTGTAAGGTGAATTCAGGAGTAGTAGAAAACTGTTTTTACTACTTTTCAACTTCTCCAGACGATTCGAATTTCAAAATTGAAACGATTGCACTGATGATTACAATCATCTGGATGAGTCAAGAAATGGGAGAAGGGTTCTTTCTTTCTTTACCTTAACTTACTCATTTCATATCTGGGAAAAGTTAAGACTCATCTTTGACAAGGTATATTGATGCTTGTCTCATGAAAAATTGAGTTTACTTCATCGTTAGAAATAAAATTCTCAGAACTGTCTGTCTATTTTCCAATCATTGTCTCGCAACTTCGGCTTATTCAAAATTCATTTTGGATACATGAAAACGTGCAGTGGAAATTTATAACTATTCGAGACGTCGTTACATACATAGAATACACAATGCGATGCTTCAAACAACCGGTGTGAGAATTTTCACGATAAAAGCAGTTTTCTATAAAATACACTTTATAAAACATCAATCTTTCATCATTGATGAATCGTAGTTTATTTTTGCATCGGGATAATTAATTTCATACAAAAATGTCTTGTTCGGTTTAACTTCCATTTGATTGACTTGTTCATTGGTGAATTTTAGAATAATGAAATATCCAATGAGAGGTAATATGATTTTCCAGAGGTGAATAAATACAAATGTCTCACTGTCATCATGTTTAAATCGAATACACTACGCTTAATTCGAGCATAATGATTGAACTTGATATTAAACGCGTGGAAAAATTTTATATATAATTTATATACAATTATATATTCCTCATATATATAATAAATTATATGCAATTGTGAAACTTTTTCTACCCGGGTTTTAATGTATTATTAATCAATAAATATGAATGATTATGCTCATTTCGATGATAGTCGAAATTATTCGCTCGAATTTTTGAAATATTTGAACAATGCTTCACTCAAGCTTTCTGAAAGTTTACAATTTCGCTAAATAAATCATATACAAAATATTGCTGTGGCATATCGCAAGTACATTGTTCTCGTATCTTTTATGTTAACCTTTACTGTAGAAGAATATGTCTTGCACGTTTACTGTAAAATGCATCCTTCTACCAGAAGGTATATTTTTTGGCACAGGAGAATCATATAAATCTTCTTTGAACCAAAGAATAATTTCTAGTAAGAATATTCCTATCTAAACTTCCAATTCGAAGCATCCTTTCATAAATACAGAATCTGTTGGATTATATATCAAATATTTTGTATTCAACATTTGATCTTTCTCAATGTCAGTAACAAAAAAGTGCTCTGTGATACTAGCTTCATCGCTAGTATATTTAATAACAAGCATCAATTATGTAGCACTACATTATTGTGCAAATTTATCGAACAGAGCGAGTGTGATAATTTGAATATTCATGAAATGCACTGCAAGAAGTTTGCCTTGAAAATTCACTGCGAAAGTTTAGTACCCGAGGGACAAGTGGAACCCATTCGAGCACAGATATTGGTTCAATTTCGATTCGATCGAGGCCCGAGATTGAAAATTTGAACTAAAATCGGATAGAAATTGGTCCCAGGTTCGTACTCACATGGGAAAAGATTTTTCTGTAGCCTGTATGAATTAGTGTACAACTGATCAACTGTCTTTGATCTATAAAGTGCAATTAATTTATGATGTTTACAAATATCGATGAAGAGATTTGATCCTTTATTACATGAAAAATATATAATTTTCATAGATTTCAATAAGAAATTAGATACTTTTTATATAAAAAGGATCCCAATCTCTGTTCAAAAATATGAATATTATCGTTTAGTAACGTTCAAAAAGGAAAATCATTATTCACGACAAGTTTGTCTCCTGTAGCCTTAATTCCTGAGCTCACGTCACATGATTGGAGAAAACAAGAAAATCTAAAGCACGCGAGTATTCGTGAAAAATTATTCGCATAACCGGTATGAATATAAGATTCGCTTATGCAATTTGAGGATAAGATCTCTGTCAGATTTTAGGTCACATTTTTCGAAAAGTACAATCCGCAAGCTAGATTTATTTCTGATTACATTGCTCTCGAGTCGTATGAGTTTTCCGAGGTAATGTGGTCCTCCATGATTACACTCGTACCTTACCTGCACATATATATACGTCACCGTTTCCTGACTTTATACCTTAGTGAAATTGTCGTGTTAGGTTGCAGCAGTACTTGCACACGTCCAATGCGCCAGAGAAGTATCCGATTAGCACGACGAAACCCTTCAAGCTCCTCTTCTCCTGCAAAAGACGCAATCTGCTTCTGATATATCTTCCTTTTCCACCATATCCAGTACGCTAGGTTATATACGTTCGTACATATTTCAATATACATAGATATACTATACGTACGTATGGACCTGAAACTGTGACATACTCTTTAAAAGATTTTTCATTCCTCGTACACGATAACTCTTGATACAATGGCGAAGATCATTTGGAATTTTACGGTTTGAATAAAACTTGGTGTACTATGTGTGTGAGAAAAATATAATCGACTTTTTTGATGCATCAATTATTGCTTCAAAAATTAATGTCCTGATGAAGAATCTTCTCCTACGTTTATTGAGCGGGTTGCAGCTCTCAAAATATTCATCGAACAATCTTCATATATAGCGTAAAATGTTTCAGTAATGTTTTGGAATATCGCTACGATTTATCGAGACACTCGGAATATTGCTTCAGTATTCCGAGATATTATAATTTCAATGAATCTGCACTCTGAAAAATAATTGTACGATATTTTACCCAAAATAAAGCAACAAAGGGGCAGCCAAGTTTCTTCGGGAGTACCCAGTGGCTCAAGCTTAACCCGATCTTGGCCCAATTTTGACGTAGATTAGGCCAGAACTCGTGACAAAAATTGGCCAAAGCTTGATAAAAGCTTGGAATGATAAGATCGTGTACCCAATATTGGGCCAGAATACAATACTAGCATGGCCCAATCTATCATAATACATTGATTATAAAGTTTTTGGAGCTTGACTTGTGAGACCAAGCCGGACCTGGCCTAAGTTGTGTATATCAACTTTTGACAAGCTTTAACCTGGTTCTTCATGCTTCTTAAAGGAAAAAATGACGTGATTTTTCATGCCATTGCACATCATAACAATAGTTACAATATTGGTACAACTCTGCAATAATTACAAGCATAAAAATGCGGTATAGGTTCTCAAATACCTAACGATTGTACATTAGTTCAATACTGATTCACCATGCATGGCAGTGGAATGTTTTTTGCTAAGCTTCAACCACTTGCTGTAATGTATTTCCTATGAAACGTGGTATGGCTTTTCAAATAACAAATGGTTTTATGTTAGGCCAATGCTGGTTCACCATACTTGGCAGCCTAATGTTTTGCCAAGTTTGAGCCAGTTGTTTTATTGGCATTTCTCATGGAACAGGGTATGGGTTCATGAATAACAAATCACTTTATATTGATTCGCCATGCTTGGTAATCCTGTATTTTGCCAAACTTCCGCCAGTCGTCATGTTGACATTCCCAATGGAACCCGGTATGAGTTCTGAAATAACCAACGATTGCATACTGAACCAATATCAAAGACAGAATAGTTCCTCAAAGTGACAGAAAACGCCCTTACATTCGATGAAAGAAAAATCATTCTTGTGCGATGGGGGAGACAGAATTCATTATTGAAATGAGGAAAAATATTTTCATAATTAATACAGTATACTTTTACAAAATACAAGCATAGTGAAAAAATCCCGAAATTGAACATTTCACAATTCAAACGGTTGATGCGGTTAATATACCTTTTATGCAAATGAAGTTGCTGATCAAATTAATTGAATTAACAGTCCGCTGTACTTTACAAAGCTGGCTCATTATTATCCTAAAACACGAAACCTTAACAAAGGTTAGAGACTGCACACTCCTGTGTAAACCTATTGCATCAATTTAACACTTGAAACGATAAAATCGATGAAGTTGACGTTTGCCACTTCAATATTTTAAGCATCGTTCACGTCGCGTAGTTTGTACTTTATTTTGTCCCGTTTTTTTTTTTATTTTCCCTTCTAGCACCTTTTCAGTTAAAATTCTCTCCGAGCACCTATATATATGTTCCGCTCAATAGAATATCGTACAACATATACATGTATTCTGTATCACAATTTTGGACATACATTCAATACATAAATGTATACGTGCGCACGTGAGTTTGTGCATACACATGTCGTCTCCTGGGATACGTCGGCAAATATTTACGAGTAGCAACGGCCGGTCGAGGAAGGGAGAAATCCCTCTCGAAGAAAATTCCAAATCACGAAAAAAGGGGCGCGCAACGGTGCACAGCGGCGTAAGAGTGGCGAAGAAACACGAAGGAAATGTAAATCAGATCATATACATCCACCGTATGTATGTACTTAAAGCAATCGTGCGAAATCGAATATCAATGGACGCCTCCTCGGTCCCGTCTTTCCTTTCTTCTTTTCCAACTCCTCCCATCTTCGAGTACGACGTTAGACGAAGTAATAAGATTCTCTTTTTATTTTTCTTTTATTTATATACGCGAGATCAAGGGAACTTTTACCTACGGCAAACTTTTTTGGCCCATGGATTTTTCTGATTTGTGTTTCTCTTCTGTTTAAAATCGTTTTCATTGTAGGATTGAATTCCAAATTTGATGTTGAAGACAATGAAAACTGTTCTCCAGTTCGAACTTGAGATACTCTTGTAACGATCCATTCAATGTTTTCGAAATTTCAGAATAATCCTTGGATGATAGGGATTTACGATTGGGATGGGATGGTATAGAAATTTGAACCGTTTATCGAATCGAATCAATTATCGAAGATTAACAAATTGAGTGTATAACGTGAATCATAGAAATTCAATTTGTTTGCATGGATATGATATTCGAAAACAGCATGAAATCAACGAAATTGCTCTTGGTGGAGATTTCCCGATATTCCGTTTCAATGAACGATCTAAACTCCCAAAACATTGCAATATGGGAAATTCTATAGAATACTAATTATATTGTATTTTTTTATATATTTTTTCACAAAATTTCTCGCATATAAATTTCCACCGCGAGGCAAAGTAAGCAGGCATAATAATTTATATAAGGCATTACGAATGTTACAGACCTCAATGCATCTTCCATCCGTTCCAAGGAACAGAAGCAGTTTCATTGAACATTCAAATTAAATGCGTATTAGATCCGTTCCGGCGTCGTTTTAAAGATCCTACGAAGATATTTCGAACGTATATTTGACATGAATATTCGATGGCACTTCCTCCAAACAGTGGTGAAAAAAAAATCGCGATGAACATTAAAATGGATATTTTTAATTTATACGTGCACCATTCGCTTTGAATGAGATTACAATATTTTATCGTAATATCTATATGGAAAAAAGCACAGCGTATACGATGTCTTTGTTACTTATAACGATGCGCTGTAATTTTGTTTCTAAATGAAGCTTTGTACTAGAAAAAATGGAGACATCAAGGGTACCCTTTCAGTATCAAATTATCCACCTAATTACCATTTAAGAATCAACTATATGTAGTTATACAATACCAGACAATTACATAATTTGATTGTAGATTATGTAGGAACTTCGGAATATACGTGAATAAATAACTTCATTATAAAAGTACCTTAGCTTTCTTATCAGACATAGCATGAAACGAAGAAGTCTCTTCCTCTAAAGAGGTCTTTATGACATCATTACACTCGACAAAACAAAGAATTTCTTCCTCGAGATGGTTCTTTTTCATGAAATATCTTATTCGAAGAAGCGGTAATTTATTCGATGTTCGATGGGAAAATTATTTTCAAAGATGTGGATTTATGTTCATCAAACAAAGAATTAGGATGAAGTGAATCAAATTGATTATCAATTGTATAGGACGAGAAAATATTTACATGGATATAAACAGTGTATTGTTTATTGGAATTTCAGTGATCGAAGGACAAGTAAAAATTCTTCGAAAAATTACTGTGTTTACAGAATTTTCAGTAATATTTTTGGAAAATTCCTACTTATCCTTCGATCACTGAAATTTAATGGGAATTTTTGAAATGAAATCTTTTCAGTGTTCAGAGTCGTTCTTGGCATCAATGTTTCCACCAACGTTTTCAAAAAAAAAAGTGTGTAATTTTCAAATAATCGTCGGAACTGAACATAAAACTTGATCTTTAGAGTACAAAATAGACTCTTCAACGCAATCTAAGAATCAGTTATTATTCATATATTCACTCATAAATCAAATGACCATTACCTGCATTCTGATATACACTCATTCACCTTGAGAACCATGATTATATGATATCCATGAAAACCCATCCTTGTGGCGAGAATTCCAAAACAGATCATCGAATCTATTTTTGAAGATTCAATAATTATCATACCAGGAAAGACGATGAAAATTCCTATTCTCATTCTCAAACAATACAATAATCATTGAGAAGTAATACACACGAGGAAAAAAGTCACTCGAATTACTTGCATATAGGTACTTGGATTACGTGAAAATATCAACATTAATATATTATTTTGCTAACCTACTTTTCCTTGTAAAGTAATGAATTTTCACGCACCTATTAACCCAGATACTGTACTTTCGTCTCCTTCGTCTTTGACTGCTATGTCAACTCATGTATCGATTTTTCAGTCGATGAATGAAAACTTTTTGCATTGAAAACAATTTCCTCCATACCGCAGTGTTCCTTTGAATATGTTTTGAATAAAAAAAACCACGTACATATTCACAGGTATATAATCGGAGAATATAACTTCTTTATCAGGTTTATTCATAACGTTGTGGCAAATGAGGCTGCATTTTATTTTTATAGCGTGTCCTAGCTTGCAGAAGAATTACAAATTTAGAACTCGATACGATCTCGTTACAAACTTTTCCGACACATAATTGTTTATGCGCTATTTTCTTGGTACCAGGGAGGAAGTGGCTTACAGTTTATTATCCTCATGCGATTCCTTCTCGATTGAAAAATTTTATGTATTCAATTATGTGATGAATTACATACAGGTGTGTTCAATCTCGGTAGGTCATATATTACATGTTTTAATCAATTGCATCGAGTTACAAGGATTTATATATAAATTATCTGAAAAATTATGTATAAAATCAAAATGTCGAATTTTTTATATGAAATTTTATCGTATGTAGAGTAGAATAGAGGAGAATTCAAACGGTGGTTGCATCGAAATAGGTGCATAATTTGAAATAACAAACATGTTTCGTCGAAACTTCCCGATGAGTTGAAATAGTTCAGTTCCACGGTCATAGTTTTCATTTCTGGAACACAGGCAAAATCAAGATAATCACTTGCAACATCAATACCTTACCGTTTGAATGTTTGAAGATACATGCAGTGTTACAATTTCTCAATTATCACTCGCTTAAGTCATTACAACATCAAGTGAAGTCGTTATAATATTTAATGGCATTAATTAGCATTAATTAGCATCGATGCTTCGGTGAACTTCTACAGAGTTGCAATGTTGCTTCGTTTTACAAAGAAACTCAACACAGGATCGTATAACTATCATTTCATTTATGTATTCTGAGTAGGAGTCGAATGGAATATCGTATACGTACGTGTAATGGAAAACGTCGGTTGTTGCACGGAAAATGGTTTGAATCCTCACATGTCATATTTTTCATACCGACAATATTTTGTTTGGATTCTTGATATTTTATTTTTGATGAATAGTCACGTTTCATCGTTACCACATGGTGATTATTTCTTCAAAATTGCAGGGTATTTTACCGCTATTGCGATAAAACTTCATCTTTACCGGGACGATGATAATCTAAATCGTTTAATATACTCAATTTGTTGTCATAACAGCTACGGTGATCGTTTCCTCAGCTGATGAAAGTTAATCAAAAACAATCATATAGATTGCTCACAAAACAAAAATAAAAAGCAAATTTCAAATTAGTAACAGCAGCGGGAGTCAATCAAAGTGAATTGAGTTTTGGTTATCCATATATTAACAAACTTATTTAATGTTTATTGAAACAAAATAGCGATTGAATAATGAAATATGTAACTGTTAGAGATTCAAAATTTCTTAGTAGATTTTTTGAAGGATGTTTCAAATTCCAAGGAGTTATTCGAGAAGATAAATAACGATAATTTATTAGATTTTGTGAGTTTGAATCTTCGTTTTGTTTCTATAAACGATTCAAACTTCCACAACATACTTCTTTAGTTGTAGGAATTGAAGTGGAAACAACTAATTATTTTTTTCGGCTCAGTAGCCAACAAAATTTCCCTGTTATTTCGTGTTAAAACCAGGAAAAGCCATATTTTCAGCAGAGCTACGGATTCATTTTGTTCTGAGTATAAATCATAATGGTTTCTTTTTCACATCAGAAAACCATACAGAATCAAAGATTGGGGAATCCAGTTTAGTTGAATCGATACGCGTCGGGTACCCACAAGATAAGAACAAAATGAAAGATGAATGAAATCTGTGCCAGATAAACCGGTCAACATGAACCCAATATTTGGAAACGATAAGCGTCCAGCGCTGGTAAGCGTGTTAAGATGAATCAAAAAGAAGGACGAAGAAAATTATATCAAAGCAAAATTCACATCCCCCATGCGCACATTCTCTTCAATTTGGTAACTCTAATCCTTCTGATCCCAGGAAATATTTACTCTTCTTAAGAAAACTTTCCTTTTGCCGCAAAGGTGGTTACAGCAAACGAATAAATAACTTCTCCAAAATGAAAATATATGCTCAATTTGCGGGAGGATTTCCGCAATTTGCCTTTCTGAAGAAAAAAAAAATATAGACGAAGATTCCTACGAAATTGTCCAGATCATTCTTATCTTCCTTCATCCCTCTAATATCTCTGTTACGTTTACATGGACAGGGGAAAATGATAACCGTCTCTAGGATGAGAGGTGGTTTTGAATATACACTTTACAAAATTATACCATTGTTCACGTTTATCGAAATGTATATTTACGTAGAAAGGTTTGTATAACGAATATCGTTATTTGCGTTCAGTGTGGCATCATGGATTGCGGAGTTGTCCTCCACTTATTGTGATTTCCTAGTTGAATTCGGATTTGAACACATATTCGTTGATAATTGAACAGCGTTTTCTAATACTTAATATTCATTTCTGTTGCAGGTATGTGTACTGGAATGATTTGCATGAAGCTTTTCAGATGTGAGTACCTAAGAAACCTATATATGCGAATAATCTAATAGTTCTCATGTCCCCTTCGGCTCGAAATGAATACTGTTGATGGAACTTTGTTCCAAGCGAAAATAAAGTCAGTGGAAATACATATTCACTTAGAATAACTGAAATTTCAAATAATATTTTTAAGAATTCAAAAATTATTTGAGGTGAATCAAGGTCTAGGCCATAAATTTATAATGTTCGATTAACGATTCAAGCTTCAAGAATTAATAGAACTTCGATAGGAAGATAACAATCTGAGTATAAGAATGAAAGAATATAATAAATACAATGCATATAATGAATATTCCAATTATAATTGTAGGAGAATTGTTTCGAGTCTTCACTCTTATCGCAAGGCAACGAATTTTCCAATAATTCACAATTCAAAAGAACTGAAATACAAAATATAAATGAATAAATATTACATCTTGATACATATCAATTGAAAATTGATTATAGAATGTTGTGTTTCTCTTTGACCACACGATACCATCAAATTTATTCATCCCCCTGATCATTTTGTTTTTCTGTTTTGAACGTAATTGGGGTGTTACGGGAATACAAAGAAACCCCTTTCGTTGCATTCGTTGTCCTTCAACGCAAAAAGAGAAATCAACGAATCATTTTGATTGAGGATTGAATATCTCTTTTATAACAAAAACATACCAATATCTTCGATAATTACAGAGTTTTAAGCGATTTCCAAACTGTTCCGTGCTCATTAGCACTTTCTCTTCTTCTCTTTCTTCTACGTTCTTTTGCTTTCTCGGTTTGGCAGTTGTCGGTACGCCAAATCGAGTTGACCCCTGAACTACGAAACTTTGTTAAGAGTTTCCTCGAATCGGTCTTTAAACGTAACAAGACATCCCTGCACAGAACTTGACTTTCCATTTTGAAATGTATTTAATTTCCTTTCAACTTCCGATTAAGGTTTAAGCTATTTCGACGACTCATAAGAAGGGATTTTCTTTTGAGCAGCGAGAAGAAGAGATGAGGAACAATCAAAGGAGATATGAAATTTCTTATCAACGGAACGAGAGAGGGAGAGAGGAGTCTTTTTGTCGCATCAATTTAGAATAATTTGAATTATTATCGATTCTTCTGATACGATTTTTTGAATCTATGTCTACATCTTTAATCGATTGTAATTTGGATTGGAATATTTTTTTCGTTTCTTTTCCCTCGTTGTTTGTTCGAAGGGAGAGATTTTGAAGTGGTGATCAAATTCTACATATTTTCAATCTTCCGAATATTCCACAACAGAATGGAGTTTTTATATTAAAAATCTGTCGAGTCTCCATACGAATTTTGAGTGGATTATTCCTAAGGCGAGAGTTTCAACTGTGTACAATTAATCCGAGGTATCGATAACGACAACTCATTGATTTGCACGATTGATCACAATGAAAAAGGTTTTTCACCGATCAGAGAGTATGATGTGTCACCTTGTTGTAAGAGAGACAGAGAATATCATTACTCGTTGAACTGGAAATCTATTTCTCGTCCGATTTATTTGTCGGAATGGATTCCCTCAAATTACCATCTATTCTGAACATTTCAACATCATCCAACGGATACACGCTTGGACAGCAAGAAAGAGATTCTAAACGTCGACTTTATCGATTTCAATCCGCTATTGCTTTTATTAGAGGAAATTCGTCAGCTGTCTCGTGGTTAAAGCACATTCATGAACAATGACAGCGGATCCCTCCTGATCAGAGATAGATTTTTTTCAAGGGTAAAATTTGTTAACTATAGTAATGATTTATTTGATAGTGATAGAATAAAAGTTTGAACAATATCGATCCTGAGATTTGGCGATAATTTGTTTCAATGTGACTCCATATAAAATTTGTATCAAGTTCAAAAAGATTATAACCCCAGGCCTTACAATATATAAAGCTCAAATTAAAATTCATTCGGCTCGAATACATATATATCAGCGTTTGAGAGAGCAAAATGCCACTGTTTCTCGAGACCTTACGAGGAAATTGACTATACTCGAACATTATTACATCATGAAGTTAAATTGATCTTTCAATTTCTCAATGAGGCTGTGGAAAGAAATGAAAAGAGTTAATAAACTTTCCGCACGCTGTACACAGTTGGAGCTTCGTTCACTCTTTTTAGATCAAACGTATCAGGTAACTTCAAAGAGTTGTGATTTTTTTCAAATTGGATAATTGACATGAATTCTTTCTCTTTGAAGTCTCTTCAGAGTCTCCGAGTTTTCATCTGAAAAGTTTCTTATAAAATGTGATCATCACTGTAAACAAAAACATCTTTTTTTCACCGACTTCTCTCGAGTACTCCGTTGATACATTTTTATAACAGATGTGCGCACATCTAGGATGAGAAAAATGATATGTGATAATGATTTAAAAATTCGCTTTTTATTATATGAACAGCAATAAGCAAGGTTGCTGAAATGAACGATAGTTCATTGTTTTAGTGGATCAAGTTTCGCAAGTTTAACGAAGAATTGATAATTATAATGAATCATTTCGTAAACACAGCGAATTGTTATCGTTAGACTGCACATTCAATCCACTTAGAGATCTTTTTTTTCCGTGTATAAGCCAAAAATTATTCAACAATTTCATCCTTTATGTATAATTTAAAATCTTGATTCGAGAAGGTCCAAAACGTTCTTTTCAAAATCGATAAATCCAATATGCAACGTATGAAATTCTTGAAATAAATTCAAGATAATGTTTTTTCAATCTCGTAATCAATAGATTGATTCTGAAGAATTTGTGGGGAGAGAGAGAGAGAGAGAGAGAGAGAGAGAGAGATGGAGCAGAACTGCGGTATGGTACGATCATTCAGAAGAATGTTGGGAAAGAAAAATCAGAGTGCATAAATTGAATACGGGGCAAACAGAGCATAGATGATAGGTCAAGCAAGTTTGAAGTAGATTCAGTCTACCTGCTATTAATTCATCCAGTATGCAGAGAACGTAAATCGAAAAAAGATTGAAAATCCTCATGTACTCGACGAATTTCAATAGAATTGGGTATTGGAATTATGTAACCTACATAATTGATAATCCAGTTCATATAAAACACATCACTTATTAAGAAAAGAAAACAACTTTGCGTAGGTTTGAAAATTCTTCAAACCTTTCTTTGAAATATATCTCTCATAACACTTTATATTTGAATATAAATGAGAAATGTGCTATGAGAAAATTTTAAGATCCGTTTGAGAAGTTTTTTATAAATAACTTTGGGAGTATTTTTCTTGAACTCCAGTTTACTTCTGAAAAGTGATTTTACATTCTCCGAATATGTCAAATGCTTTAAAACTTTTCATACCATCTTGCTTGGCACAATTTTATGAGATTCGTACAACTTTTTTTCTGAAAAATTCACAAGGAATCATGTCATGTTCATCTTCAAGGCAACCTCATCTTCGCGGTGATGACGAAATCTCGTTCGGACGATTCAGTATTACGATTCACTTATTCAATAAAGGGAAAAAAAAATATTTCTCAAACGAAGGAAGAAAATGTTGAAAAACAGCATATTTTCCGGTAGAAAACTGCTCTAAAAGACTGCTGACCAACCTTTCCTCGGTATCGAATAGAATCGTGTGACATTGAGATAAGAGACTTGAATGGAATGTCCTTCGGCGGTATCTCTTTTTCAATTTTCTACCATTTGAATCGACTGAGGGATGAAATTTATCGAACAGTTTGTGACCTTTCATCCTTTTTGAAATACACGTAGACATTTCTTGTGGAGGTATTTGTATGGAGTATACTAGTATACACGTGTATATAAACCAGTTCCCCTATGTACGACAAGTTCTCTCAGAAGTAGATATTCTCATTCATACCTTGTTTCATATATACAGTGTATATATACATATATTGACGTGCAACGCGTACACGTGTATCTTGATTCGATCGAACAACTAAAGACGGAAGAACAAATGGTCGTTGTCGACCATCTTGTTCCTCCATCGATTTCCGTCCGAAGGTGGTGCAGCGTCTCTCGAATTGACCGTCTTGTCGACTCGCGTGATGATGATTTCAATCGGCCGATGAAAAAATGACAAAAATATTCGTCAAATCGGTTAATAATTGTCGATGCACGTATACAGAATGGATTAAATTCCAACGATGATTGCCAAGTGGTGTAAAATTTTATCATTCGATGGAAATAAAAGAGAATCAAAACAACATATTTCGAATGAATAGTGCAATCGTTGGTTGGTTTGTCTATGAAAAGCTTGTTCCATCGCGCGTGAAAATCGTCGATGAAAATTGAAATATACCGCAAAAATCGACGGTACTTGAAATCATTAGTGCGTCATGTTGCACGCTTGTTGTTTCAAATATACAGACAAATGTTTCATTTATATACGTAACGTAGATGCGAAATGAATTGAAATCACGAGTTTTGTGCATAAATCAGGGCGAACACATGGGCAAAGTGCCGTCGTACAGTGTATATCGTAATATCCCATTCCGGAAATGAAATGCACACGGGAAACGACGACAGGAAGCGCGTGCCGTCTGACTTTGACGCTGGATATACATGGAATTTTCTTTTTTTTTTATTCATACAGGATTGTGCGTGTGTTGGAAATATTGAGAGATATGAAACTTCGTGTGTAATTTTGTAAGATAATATCGTGTTAATTTTGTTTTTGTATATTGAAAGGAATGAGATTATTTATTTTAATCAAAAGATTTGCATTATTTTCTGATAATCGAAGTTAATACAAATTTTGAAAATAATATATAATTTATATATAATTCGATACAGCTTGTATATAAGTTGTGCACACTTATATGTAAATTAGCACCTGTTTTTACTATTTTCCCAGTAGCAGGGATTGATATATTTATCTCAGTGTGCTCTCACACACTGAGAAAAAGGTATCTAGCTGCGGTAATTAATTAAAATTTAGTTGTCCCAGCTAAATTTTAACTGGCGTGAGTGAAAGTCTAGTGGTCTGAAATATGAATAACACAATTTATTCATGGGGAATAAAAAGTTTAGTTGCGACAAATGAAATTTATCTGGTTCAACTGAACTTTCATTTAGCGTGACTAAATTCTCTAGCTGTCTAATGTTCAACTAAACCCTACTTCTCAGTGTACACTGTGAAAATCATGAGAAGCTTTCCCTTGTTCGAACAGTGAATTTCATCCTGCCATGACAGAGAAATTATTTTTTAATCAAGAGTACATTAAAAATAGAGATTTTGCCCCACTTCGATCGATCAAATGAGAGCTATATGAGGACGCTCGTCGATCATTGGAACAGCCGATGCATTTGTCTCCTGAATGGTCAACTGATAGTTGAAATAATGATGAAGTTCCAATGGAGGTGAAAGATCCCTAGGAGACACCATAATTCAGCAGCTTCGAACAATATAAGAATCAACGAGGAAATATGTAACATATGTGCTCCGGAAAACGAGCGGAAACATTTGGAATTAAGGCAGAGGATCGAATAATAAATCAGATGAATTAACGGGGAATAGATGATAGAGGTAGGGAATACCAACGGAGTAATCATTTTCAATTGTACGATTTATGTTTTGTTCTGAGACAACGAAAAGTTGAGAGAGTTTCATCTTTTATTAAAACATCAAGAGTAAATTCCTGGTAATATCTATGTTGTAAGAAATATTAACATTATTTTATCATCATATTTTGTAACTATCTTCGTGTTACCGAACGTTTTCGTGTTTGTTATGGAAATAATGCACTCAGAACGGTGACTTCAATTTCAAGATAAACATGGATATTAGAATTTCCCAGACGATATTTACGTTCATTCAGCCATGATATATCTCGCTAAAATTCTCGTAAAATTGTTCAAAATGCTGTACATTGTGAATGGTTTATACGGGATATAATGTGGGAAAGAAAATTCAAGTACATAATTCTACACAAATACGTAATTTCGACGTCTCGTATCAGAAGAATAGTCAGAAATCATGATTAAATACCTTGCAACTGTAAAATCTTGCAAGCGCGAATGTATTCGAGAATTTTAAAAGAAACAGAGATTCACTCAGGGAAAGAGAATATCGTCTACATCAGATAATCGCGATGTAGATGTGGAAACGGCAATTTCATGCTGTAATAGACGCTGCGATTGTTCGGATGCGACAAAATCGTCTGGATCAGACAAAGTTTCCTTCAATTCACTCAGTGCGGGATTACAATTTTATTTGGTTTCCATTTTATGTTGTCTGAATTTGAGAACTGTTGTCTGTGTCCAACGGTCCGACCTTTTTTCTTATCTAGATTCAACTCTTCCTCTCTTCGGTTGTATATATATATAATATATATAATACGCAAAGTTGGGAATTCAATTGAATGAATTGATCGATTCCTCATTCTACTCTTCTCAGACACAACTCTCGGTACTAGATTGGGTACAGAAAATCACTTTCGGTACACGCATGTGAATTAAACTCATCTGAAAATTCTTCATTTCATTACAATTCTATAGCAGAGTTTTGGCAATTTTGCTGGAACATAACGTAACAAGAGATATCTTTGGACTTCTTATTATCACAATTTAATACAAATTTGAAATGATTATAAAACATGAATTGATTATAAATTCGTATATTATATTTATTTTCAAAACGTATGAGTGAAAATGGGAATGAAATAAATAAGTTTCGACCAATTAAACGTTCCTGCGCACTACAAAATTTCAAGAGTCGCATTTCAATTGGTCGGACGGCTAAATGATCGAGGGTGAATTTTGTTACTGTAACTCATGATGGATATTTCGAATTGAAAAAATAACGCTTCACGGGAGTTGCAAGTTTCAAAGTATAGGCTCGTAATTTCAGTATATAAATACTCAATACACAGTAAAATCCATATCGAGCGAAAGTACTTCATAAACTGTGAGGAAAAAAAAGAATGCGAGAGTGTGAAATTCGTCAGATTTCGTAATAATTTTTTTTTCTGTAGAAAAAATACAAATTTCTTGCTTATGATAACGGCTGGAATTGAAAATGCTGTATTTTTCAAGATTATATATATTCATTTGTTCAATGAAATCGATCAGCAATTATTCGATTTTATGTTTGAAATGTCAAATACTATTATTTTCAAAGAAATTGTATCAATGATGGGATGATTGTATGGTATATTTACAACTTATAAGGACAAAGTTGCTCATGGATTTGCAGTATATGTTTTTGAATCAGAATTGTTGAAACATTGTTATTATCGTTGCTTTATCTTTTATATTCGGTGGTATTTGAGAATGTATACTTCAATTTTTCAAAATTTTCCAACAATTCATTATGAGAAGATTACGCAATTGAAGGATGGTAAAAGGTGTATGAAGTCTGATAATAGGTTCCTCTTTCTTCAATCACGATTGAGTAACCTCAGTGATAACGTGTCATGGGCAAGAGACATCCATCGATTCACTGAAAGAATAATGGATTTCTCAATCCATCATTGTATTCAAAGCTTAATTCAAGTCTTTCTGAGGAGTTGAATATCATTTTGGAATAATGAGATCGTGTTATGTAACATCTGCAGGGTTGTTGAAATAATCTTCATCACGTGGTTTTAATTTTTTCTTGAAAAATGAGAATTCACAAAGCCTACTCTGTTCTCTGCAAAAATTGAATAACAGCAATTCTTAGCTGAGAAGAAATTCAAATCTTTGGGTAACGATATCCAGTTCAATGTTTGTTCCCCAGCGTGTATAAATTTTGGGGGCCACTCTGGCCCAGCCATGGATCCATATAGACAGGATGGGGTCCAAGCTGGACCCGTGTAGGCCCTATTGTACATACATGCTGAAGTCGTGTCAAAGTTTTTCACTTTGTCGATAAAATGAACTCCTCATCAAAACGTGGAGGAGTTGAAAACAAATTTTCTCTAAAAGTTCAGAAAATTTAACTGCAATTTTTTACAGCCAATTTTTCTGAATTTCCAGATACTTTTGACTGAATTTTAAGGAATTTCAACTAAATTCTAGAATGTATTCTGAAGATTCAGCAAAATTTTTCCAAACATTCAGAAGAAAGTGGCTGTAAAAACTTACAGTCACATTTTCTGAATTTTCAGAAGGAATTTTTTTACAGTGTATTTTACAGGTGGAGTTAATTCGCTCATTTCGCATTCCCTCGGGACCAAGTAGATTTCTCGAACTTTAGCCACAACACCACTTGAAAATATGTTGATATTGAATTGTAAGAAGTTCATAACTCAGAACTGGGTACATTAAATCTCAATTTTGCCTACCTTATTTTTCTTTGATGAATAATTGATCTATCGTCCTTGATAGTCTCTTTGCGATGGAGATGTTTTATTAAAATTGACATTATTCAGATACGTTATCAGTATTTTTAAATTTTTCACATTTTCCCAATTTCGAAGTCGTTTCATCATTGCATTCTGTCTGAATATTTTGCATTTTCTCCTTGAAATGATCATCATTGAGTGCTCAGTCTTGCAACAATCTTAATTGGAGTTGAAAATCATCCTCAATTCTTCCAGAATGAGGCACGAATCATCTTAACTGGATAGATTATTTCATCTATCCATTTATATGGTTCACACTTCTTCCCTATGTCTTCATTAAAACCAACTGTTTGTTCAACTCATTGATAAATCTATGTAATTATTGATTTTTTCAATGTTCCATAATGTTCCATCTGCTTAGTTTCACGAACTTATGAGAAATTAATATTCCGTTTACTCGCTATTTATTCAATTGATTACATTATTCAGAGTCACTGAAAGTTCCGGTATTATCTTGGGTATCACTTCGAACAAAAGTAAATTTGTACACTGTATAAAATGTGGGGAATTTTCCTTCATACCGTTCCCGTGGATTCCGTGGATTCCGTCTCCTCATAGTTCATGGGGGAATTATTAAGAAATATAAGGGATTTTTCCACCACTTTGAGAAATTATTTTGTTTTTTGGGTGTTGAATCCTCTACAAATGAAGGAAAAGTTCCCCATCTATGGAGGAATTTTGCTGCCACCATTTTTGGAGGAAAATTCCACAATTATTTTTTACAGTGTAACATATTAAAAACTATGATTCAAATTTGGTACACTCAACAAATGAATCTCACTATTCTTTTCGTAAAGCCTTGAGAATCCCTAGAGTAAATTTTCTTGGGAGCTAGCTCATCATTATTGTTTAAACCTCACAATGAAGAATATGAACAATTTTTCTGTGATTTCGTTTTATTCTCTAAAAATAACTCTCGTCGTTGTGATTTTTCTCAACTGTCATGTATCATAAATATCTGAAGGAAATGGTAAAATCGAAACGCGCGTAATGGAATACAAAGGAGAAATAAACAACTGGCTCGGAAAATCAAATTACTTACTCCTTCCTTCATAGTTATTGTGCTAGATTCTTGGAATTGTTCCAAATGAAGAAACGTCCGGGAGGAATCGAAATCTTCGAATGATTCTAAATGAATGACAATTTACAAGAAAAACTCCTGTGAATTCCTATCAAGAAAGTAGGTAAGCATCCACTAACCTGACATGAGCTTGAACTTTTACAGCTTCCCGCCCATAGAGGATTCCAATTGAAATTATTGACAAGTCTTGTAAGGAGTGCATCTAAAGATCTGAAGAAAAAATTCCAACACGAATTTCAAATTGTCAAATTCATTTGATGAAACGTGGATCAGTTCAAGTGAACAGAAAAGTAATGAAAAGCTGCAGCAAACGTTTTTACTTGTTTGATTTCCGGAGGCATGAGAGCATATAGTTTATTATTCGTCCTTCAAAAAGTTTAATTTGATTCAATCCAATAAACTCTCGAGTAAAATATCTTATCTATAAATCAGAATGTTAATTATTGAATCACTTCATATCGTAAGGAGCAGTAAATTTTATTAACATTACTAGATATTTAGTATCAGTTTTATTACCTGACATTGAAAATCATCGTGACTGTCCTGTTCTTTATTCAAATTGATGCACCCATAAAAATGACGAATTTTATTACAGTGAATGAAAAGGTAAGAATCTTCTTGGTCACTTGTTACGTATATTACACATATCATTGGTTTACATAATTTATTCCATCATCGCATTTAATTCTTTTCATCCCACTTTATTATATCACTCGTCTGACTGATTTTGAGTCGACCCGTCTGGTAGAGTTCTTCTCCTCTTTCCTTTGCATTCCTCTTTTTTTCACCATTCGCTGTGTATTCTTCTATCCGGCGTGATATCGCGGATGCGTTGATTAAACGTGACGCCGTTGATATGCATACGTTTGTGTCTATGAGAGCGAAATACGAGAGACCAAGTGTAAAAAAGCAATGAATTAAAAGAGACAGTGGCGAAAGTATTCATATATGGAGTTGATTGAAACGAAAATCCCCAACGTTTCATTCACTTCCCATCATAGAGCAATAATCGATTGTGGATTCACCTAGTTCATCAGTACTCGGTTGGAAAAAGTATCGTTATTGTCAGTGGTCTTCCCGAAATTGTATTCCCTCGTCATCTTGGATCATGTGTTTGTTAATTCATTGATTTTTTTTGCATGTATTATGAATTTATTATCACGAGAATAAAAAAAAGGTTGAACGAACGTCTATTTAACGCGAAATTCACCTATGGACATCAAAAAGTTTACCAAACGTTACACTGTTATAAATTTCTGAACAAAATTTCAAATACACGCAATCAAATGGAAGCAATTGCCAATGACGTATAACTGAAAATTCAAGGTACACGGAAAAAACTGGTATAGTGAAATATGGACGGACCAAACATTTGGTCACTACAATCAATCGAATTGTTATTCTAACTGAACTTATCGTTAGTTCAACTAAACTTATGGTAATTTCGATTGAGCTGTTTAGTTCTTACAATTGCGCAGTTTGGTCTGTCCATATCTTACTATTCGCTTAGTGATTATCGCTATTCCTCTTTCTCCGTGTAGTAATTTGATCAGGCATTCCCTATTTTGAATAAAGTCCTGATCTAGTTAGAATCCGGGACCATGAATAAGGAAGATCTTACGAGGCCCTCACAAAGGGAATTATCTGATTTCCTTAATACATAGCGGAAAATTTTGTATTACAGAAGGTCCACTCAGAGGTTGTGTTGAAAACAACATATAAAATCCTCAAATTGGCAGATTTTCAGTGTAAATTTAACATTTGATGCATTTTTTGTGTCAATATTTAACATAAATTGCGAGTGGACCTTCTGGAACATACACGTGTGTTGAAGATACATAAAATTTTTCACTGTGTAGGATTCAAATAGGGTTGTAACGCAGGGGTAAAATAGAGTTCGGATGAGATTTCCATAAAATTGAGCGAAAACCCTAACAAAACCTGATGAGGACCTGATAGGAAGTCAGGCATGCGTCGTCAGGGTTTCGTATTTTTCCTTCCAGACATTCTACTAGGGTACCCATAAATGTGTCATATAATGCAGTAAAATTTGAAAATTCAATTACTTGTGAATGAATTTCTAACGAAAATACCAAGAATTTGGAATTTCAGTTGCAAATGTGACTGAAAAGGTTATGAAATTCCAAACAATTTACATTAACAGTGTAGTGAAATGTGAATGATCTCGAACTGTCTTTTGCTGAAAAATAAGTTGTTACAATCCAACTTATGATTTCATGTCGTTTAATTGAGTTATTTTCAAGAAAAAGATATTTCATAGTTCAGGTCATTCACCCTGCGCCATAATCGTTTGGCGAAGATACGAGTGTAATGATTATATGGCGTTAAGAAGAAAACAGGTCGAGTTGTTCTTACCGTGTGATATTTCTCGATCAATGTCAACCGGGACTACCTTTGTTTATGCATCCATTGTGTAAACTAAGCTTGTAAGAATCCCTAAGGACACGCACCATGATTGTACTGTCTCATCTCATCTCATCTCTGCTCGTTTCACGCTTGGTTTTGTGAAAGAGGTACCGATTAAACAGTAAATTGCATTCAAAGAAATGAGTCTGTTCGAATACCAGCTCGCTAGACAGATTAATCTGATGTAAATAAGTGTTATTTCAAAGCTCATATTAATGGTTTATACTAAACATTGATTTGGAATTTCTTTTTATTCAATCGTCCAATTTTTATTGAATATTGTCATTACACGGATAAATTCAAGCGACATGTAGGAACCTCCTTCACAAATCTCAGCTCCTTACATAGAATCCAGTTTCCATTAATTTGCGGGTGGTTCAAGTCCGAGTACTAATAAGACAATTAGTAACGTCGCACTATCGCATTAAGCAACGCCCTGATTTGAGACCCTCATTCGGTACTGGTAAGAGGTGAATAAGTAGGCGGAGGATGAATATACTCCCACGCCAGTATTCATTCGACGAACGCGCATCGATATTGTCTTGTTGTCACAAATGAATGTTTCTCGAGAACATCTTTGAATGAATTCTCAGTTTTCTTTTCCCTCATCACCGTTATTGCTATTTTCTTTATTTCGCGAAGTTGAGCGTTTCATTGAAATGAGAAGAGAATCACGTGAAAACATTCCTTCCAAAGATTGTTGAAAATGCACAATCAATGAATCAGGAATTCATGGAATGTAGTTTGATGTAGGAATAATAAGATACAACAGATAAAATACCGTTTTCATCATTCACATATTTAAATCTCAAGAAATTTGTGTAAGTGTGCTTGTTTTGTTGAATAACTTTTTCCCTCTTTGCAATGGAATAAATGTTTTATGCAGCTCACATTCAATGGAACAAGATAATTCCAACCTTTCCGTACATCAGACCATTGTGAATAATTACACAACATACTGGTAAGCTTCTGAAACAGAACTGAAATGAATAATCGAAACGTCAAAGTCTTCATGTAATTTTCTTGTTCGGAGAGAAATTAATCGATCCGTAGTGCTGTTCCAATGCTGGAAAGTTACTAATCTTTTACATTCGTTTGAGAATAGTTGAATATTAGGTTTTCTGAATTTGGTGAAATATTGAATTCTCTGTGTGGTCTCGAGTAAGGAAATTATTACACATTACACATGGAAAGTTCTTTTAAATACAAAGAAAGTGAACAAGCTGAGAAAATCATCCATTTTATTCCACATTTCTTTTATAATTCACTCGAGTTATTCTTCAATCGAATCTTATTTGATTTGAATTCAACTTCATTTATACCATGAATAAGGTGGAAGGATATTGGTCTGACTTTTACAATAGTTTTCTCTCGCCAAGCGTCACCGCACTATAGAAAGGCTATCGATCCTTCGGGAATTTGAATTCTTCCACTACTTCGGATCTCATTCAAGAAATATAGTACGTTAATCAATCCATCGTAGAATTCAAATAAAATCTTGACGTTCCATCTTAGAAGACGTGTAGAGAATAAGATTCATAATAGTGTACCGAAGAGTGAATATCCTTCTACCTGTTCGCTAACAAATCGAGTATAGTATTGTTCATACAATTTCCACTCAGCGATAGTGATCCAATTATAATTTGAACGTAATGAATAATTACTGGAAAATAAATTATACAATATTGATGTCAATTTATCTCTCAACTAAATTCGTAATCAGTTATCGAAGCTTTGTAACAAGAAATGAAATAATCCTGGTAGAAATCAGTCTAATAATTCTCTAGGCCTCGCAAGGCCTCACTTGATTCTTGTGAGGGACTTGCAAAGCCTTCCATAGCTTAGAAAATTACTAGAATGATTTCTATCGGAGAAGATCTGTGTCAAACTCGAGAAGTCTCCAATTATATGTCAAAATGGAGTCAAGTATCATGAATTAATGATACTTTGACGAAGAGGGTTCGTTGACCACCAATGTTCACAGATGATTTCATTAGTTATATATTGAAAAAATTTATTGCTGAAGTTCAAAAATGTTCATACGGGGAGCTAAGAGATCAGAAAATATCGGAAGAACAATTTTGAAAATTCTCTTATGGGTACAGTGCATTGAGAACTTTACAAGAAAAAGGAAAAGTAACAACAGAGAGGTAACAGAGAGTAACTGAGTATGCTATACCATAATCAAAAGAATAGAAGAAACGCTTGAAATGAATTGAGGACGATTTGTCCTCATGGAATATTCATTTTAATTCCGTTAAGTGCAGTGTAACGATTGAATTCACTATTCATCTTAGAAAAGAGTAAAGATGATATATAATCTTGATTCCTTTGCAACAACGTCAAGTTGGAGACTGACATGTGATTTCATTCAATTTTATATGATTTTTTGAATGCAGAACTTTCATCTTATATCAAATTCTTTCACAGTTTTTGATTCTTCGAAATAAAAGCACTTTTTTATCTCACTTTTGTCACTGCTATAGCTAAAATAATTGCAACTGCCACAGCTGTGACAGCACAATTTAGCTGGAATAGTTGTGCTGTAACAGCAAAACATATTTTATTATAAAGCTTCGTCTTCCTTCGCTGTTTTTCTTCGTCAAATAAAAATTTTGCCAGATCAAATATCCACTATACAAAGATGACGAAGGAGTACGCGAAGAACTGTGAATATCTCAATCACCAAACGCCGTATAAAATTTTATCGAACAGAAGATCTTTCAAAACTTTCATCAATCTCGGAAATGAGCCAGCACGATTATTGGGAGTAAACGTATAAGAATAATCTGAGATTATCGACTCTTTTGTTGTTTTAATACAAGTTTCTTGCAAGAATTTATAGAGAGTTTCTACTTCATTCTATTCTTTCCGATGATTTCAATGTTTCCTGAATAAGCTTTGAATGATGTAAATACAAGTTGTGAATCTGCATATTACAACATTGATCTTGCAATAGAATATATTTTCTGACAGTTTGTCTCAGTTGTCATTCATTGTATGAATTTTGTTTATGATGTTGAGAGAATACATTGTTGTAAACCTGAGGAGAATTCACTGATTATTCAACGATATTTTCCTGTGCCAAAACTAAGGAACATTCATTGTCGTACCATTTCAAAAAATCATTCTACCTTTCTCATCCGAGAATGAAATTCATTGAAAAAAGTGGCTAGGAATTCTTCGCTGGAATTATATTACGTAAAAAAGGTTCTTTACAAGATCTTTAGAGGTTTTTTCTTATATATTCTGAAAATACAATCAAGATATGTGAGGTTTCTTGTTTGCTTCATAGTAAATACTGTTTATAATATGAGTTTTTATGAAAAATAGGCACTCACAATCCTAGTTATGATATTGAAACCAGGGTATATATTATTATAAATTGAACTATTTCCCATAAAAGAAGATTTTCCTTGAACATTCTTGTACTTTGCAATAGATGAATAGCAATTCTTGAAAAGTCAATTTGCATCTCAAGATTTTCAATTCTTTTTCATTTATATATGACATACATAAAATAATGCTGTCATGTCCCATATTTTTATGAATCGAACCTTTTTCTCTTGATGCGATATCATATCGTAATATAAAATGTTAATTTTCTCAATAAAATTCTATTGTCGTGTGCTTTGAATTTTATATCAATGCTAGTGACGTCGATCTTTTTTTTATAGAAAAAGAATCTAGTTTTCATAGATTTCGATAAAATATCAATAGGAAAAACCATCCAAATTGGCCGAGCAGCAGTGCTTTTTATTGTAAAAACCAGTTTTTACGGTGTATTTTTGCTTTGGAACCGCCCGGTATCTGGGCGAAACGTTGGCTTTTACAATAAAAAGCACTGCTCGGCCAATTGAATGGTTTTTCCTGTTGTTTGATGGCGCCACTCCGAGCACGATACTATCCATCACTCGATAATTAAATCACCCCATCCATTTTTTGTGGGTTCAACGATGGAGTCTTCTACCCCGTCTTTACGTTTTATTTTTGCCTTGAAAATGCCGAGTATCTGGGCGAAACGTTGGCTTTTTTGATGATTTTTCCTGTTGTTTGATGGCGTCACTCCGAGCACGATACTATTCACCACTGGAAAAATTCAATGTATTCTTCATAAAACATGATCGACATCGCTGATCAATAGATCATAAAATTCACATTCAGTTCACTCACTCACTTATCACTGGGAAAATATGAGAAATTAGATGAATCAAAATGCGTGCACCTTACCTCTCGGAGGGCTTGTGTTGTTTTTCTCGACCGCAATCGAAAGAAAAACAAGCGCATTGACAAACGAACTTCGATATCCAAGAATTCAGTCCATATTTCCGTCTCGCGGTCTATTATAAGATAAATCTAGCGTACGAAACGATTGAAATCCATATGTATACACGTAACATTGTCTGCGTCGAAAGGATTTTCCCACAATCAAGCACATAACAGAGAAATCTTTTCTCGATATACGAATATAAATGTGCATGATCTCAGTCAATGAATTCATTGCCAGTGTATACTCGAGACTAATGGAGCAGAGCGACCAATTACGCGAAATTGGAAGCTGATCGATCGTTGTGCGCGCCAACGACGAACGTAGTTTGCTTTATCTGATTCTAGAAATTAGAGGTGAAGCCACGTAGACGCGTGAGAGGTAATCGCTATGAGTGCTGTACATCTACGAATGGAAAATGTAAAAATTTCATTAGGACTAATACGGAGAGAAACGTGGACAAAAAAAAACGCACACATAGAAATCCCTTGTATCGGGGTTTTTTTTCTTTTCTTTTCCTTCTGTCGGTCGGTTTTTCTTCTCCCTTTTTCACCCAAGAGAGACAGGATTACAATTTGCTTGCTTGGAAATAAAACGAATCGCTAGAATTTGCGAGGACAATGATTTGGAAACGATTTTTTTTCATTCTCATTGTTTCTCTGTTTGACAATTTGATGGTGGTTTTGTGCTGTATCAGGAGCGATCATTGAATCGTTTGGGATTTGTCCTTTCGATAATTGGAATTTAGAATTTGAACTGATCAATTCAAATTTCATGGGGGCTCGAAGGATTGATTGGAACCAATCTATTCATTTGTAGCACCTACACCGAGAGAAAGATATATTTTTATGTAATGAAATTGGATGAGACGAAGTAATCATGAAAATAGATTGGAGAACTCAATTCATATTGGGAATAATTATTTTTGTGGAATTGTTGTAGTCGCTTTATACGATCTTATTGTTTGTTTTTCGTGAATCAGTTTCAATAGTTTCACAGGTATCCCTAAAGGTTCGTTTTCTCGAATTTAGTTTGAATAAAAAAACAAATAAATATCGAATCACATTCGGAAGATTCCCCTCTCTTTTTGCGTGCAAAGAAGCGAAACTCTATCAAAAAGATTGAAATAATTTTCAAATTACGAATCTCAGATTCTCGTGGAAGAAAAAAGCAACGTAGGGAGGGAAATTTGAAAATCTACTAAATACAACAAATGAGACAGAAATGTATAACAAAAGTGATATATCATTTGAGAGTTCAACATTGTTACCATACAATGGAAGCAAAGCACAAAATCGACGCTACTACTTTGACGGTGTCACTTTTAGAGTCTGCGCATCCATGTTACTGGAAATCGATGGTAGAAAGTGTTCAATTTGTCACATTGTGCGGAACAAATATCGTTACGCGTGGCAATCATTGTGGAGGGGTCTGAAAACACAATTAATTACTTGATCAAATACTTCAATTGCGGATAAATGATTTTTGCTTATTAGAGATATTAAAGCAACGTTCAAAATTTTAATGCGTTAATAAAGTGCAATTTTATGGGATGGTGTTGTGCCGAGTATTCTCGATGATTGTGCAATCACTGAGCAATTGTGCGAAATAATTTCAAAATTATTATGTTGCGCGAACAGGAAAGAATGATGCAAAATATCACGAAATACATTGTATAAAAACAATGTATAACTTTCATACAAATCTCGGTGATGATTTCTTTGAATGATGCATATGAATAATTAGATCTCAATACGAGACAAATTCTTCAACTTATTTTCATCGTATTTCACATTGTGAAAACATTGTGATGAAAAGAAACGTTACCATACTGTTTATGTACTTATAAAAGCATAATCGCAAGTTATTTTAAGTCACTTATAGCGCGTGACATAATTTCTTTGTTTGTTGTTTATATTGAATGTGAATGAAAAAAAAAAAAAAACACTGCACTGAAAAAGAATTATGAAATTGATTTGGCTGGCTCGAACATATCCTCGGTTCAGAAAAAAAGTTCTCTTGATTTAGCTTTCGTTTTATCACGTATAATAAAAACAATGTTGTTTCAGTTGAAGAAAAATTGAAAATCTAAATTTGAATCGGAAAAAATATTTTCCCAATTCAAAGGGAGTTTATGGGGAACAAGGAAAGTATTATTCTCGTTACACATGAAACAACAAGGGGAAAACAATATGCTGACGCAGCAAATCGAGGTATTATATATAGAATAGCTAGCAAATCACTAATTTAGATGGAAATTCGCTGTTGGAACAGCAAAATTCTGTGTATTATGTATAGAATAAAAAACAACTTTTGCTGGAGGAGCTAAAAAGTCGCTGACGTAGCTAACAAGATTGCTGCAATAGCAAATAAATTGATGTCACAGCGAATCTTCTCGCTCCATGAATGAGTGTTGAATCAATGTAACTCTTTTGAGAACGAGAACTCAGGTTTAGTGAACAACTAAACTGTTACCAAAGATAAATTTTGAGCTTCCGCAGTGGAGCCGCGTCTCGTATCGGTTGGTTGCCAACGTTTCGCCATCATTGCAGCTGGCTTCTTCAGGGCGGAAACTCAAAATTTATTTAATTTTGCAAGTCGCGGAAGACCGCACAGCGAATCTTCGCTGAAGCAAACCAAAGATCTTAGTTGTAAACTTGTATATTGGTAATTATAACCACATATTCATTCCACCATACTCAACTAAGAGATTTGATAATTGTCGCCAAACGAAGGCTGCGAATGTTGCACTGTAAGTCGGATATCTCATGTATGACAAATTCATTGTTGTTTGAATAACGTACAGCATTAGTTACTTCCCAGAGTTAAAAGGCATTCAACTCTTCAAAGACCATATTTGGAGATCACCCAATTCGAAAGTGCCATTAATGTCACTGTATCTGAAGATTTGTCGATGTGACAACAGTATTCTGTGTGATTCATATATGTTCCAACGAAAAAAATCGATAGTAAAACATTGTAGTAACGTAATCTCAAAAATCGTAGCCAGAATATCAGAGGAAAAATCACATTTCTCGATGTGTCACGCCTCACATTCCAAAACAAAAACAACGAATTGATAGGTACTTAAATCATATCGAAGAAAATATTCAGTCTTATTGAGAGTTCCGAATAGGGATGGGTGATATTCAACAGTATTGGTATTTTTCATAGAAAATTTCGTGAATTTATATTGAATTTTATAGAATATCGATCGAAACTTTATAAAAATTGTATAAAAAATATCAATAACATCAAATGCCGCTGATCTCTGAGTTCTGAGTTCGGTATAAAATCAGCATATTACGTGTTTCAAGTATCAGGTATGTGATTGATCCGTGTGTCGTTGATTTAAAAGTGAATTACAATGTTTCGATGAACGAATAAACAACATATTATGGAAAATAACATGTACCATAATTGATTCTTGATGGGAAATCATTCGAAATCTAAATTACTAGAATAGTAATAACGGTTGCAGTAATGGTGGTCGTGGCAGCCGTAGAAGCAGAAGCAATGACAGAGATATGCAATCTACACCGATTCCAACGACTTTGATCGACAATTGGGAAATTGCAGGAATTAGGCATGTGACGTCAGCTTCAACCTAACTTCTTTAGCGTATGTACATGTGCATGTATATGTAGTGGCGAAGAGAGGGCAGTTTACTGTGATTGGATACTTAAAGTTACTCTTAGCGAAGGTCATTTACGTATATAAGGCCTTCGGAGAACATCGTTTCGACCTTTAATGCCCATTAACCTGGCAACGGACGAACGGAAATTCCAACACACTTATAAGAAATATACACGTCCAAAGACACCCCCTATTATGACTATTATTATTCTTAAGGGTTGGAACGGTACGTCACTAATGGTTAAGAAAGATTGATGCGAGGGAAGGATTTCTTTCACTGTAAAATTCCTGTGTTGTCTGACGAATCCTCTTTCATTTCGTCTTGTATCGTGTTCCGTTACAATAATTCTTATAATTAATTAAATAATAGCTGATTTCAGAGTTTATTTAGTTTGCTCCATCAAGCTGAATGATTAGAAGCTGTTCTAATTGAGTCCTTTTTTTTTCGTCATCGCGGCTGTCATTGAGTGATACAAAATGAAGATGGAAAGATGATATTATATTTCATCTTGAGAAAATAGAATGTAGAAGTGGCAATTTAGGAGGATTGGTTCCAGACAGAGATAAATGGGAAATCTTTATGAGTGCTACCGGAAAATTTGAGTCCTTAATATCGTGTTATGAGTTGGGGAGTATTATTATTACATACGTGATATACAAGTTTATTGTTATAATTAATCCTTTTTGTAAATGTAGCTCGTTTTTCTTCAATCGGAGTTGATGAAACCATGTATTATATATAAACTGTCGAAACTCTGAATGTGCACTGATAAGCTGCTCATGTAAATGGCGAACGTTGAAACGTTTTATGTATGATTTCTTGAGTCACTTCTCATTGAATTAGTGATGAATAGTTCCAATTTTAGAATCATGAACTAGTGGAAGGGGAGGGTAGAAATCAGTGCAAGGAAGTAGGTTTCATAGGAAACTAGTGAACAAGAATTCTTCAAAATTGAAAATAAACGTGGAACTTTTCTTAATTTTTGATTAATTTTCAACTGTTTGAAACCATGATTGTATCTCATCGCCGCTTGCAAAAAAAAAAAAAACGATTATCCACCCTGAGACTGATACATTTTTTCTTAAAGTGAATAAATCACATAAAATTGCGTTAGTTCAAGATAAGTACGAAGTGATTAATGAAAGTATGACATTGAAACGTGAATCATAGAGCAATGAATACAATGCTTTCACTGCATTAATCATTCTATTATTCATTTTATATGAATAGCGATAGTCTTTTTCACATGGAATGCACTATAATTTGATCGATCTTCTTCAATGTATTAATATGAAATGAATTTAGTTTTTGTTGCGTACTTGAAATCATTCATGAAGGTTAATAAACTGTGGATCCCCTCCCCAAATCACATATAAAATTTGTACTGAAAACCAACAATTCAAAGATCGCTGTCAACCAAACTCACCGAATCTCATGGGAGCATTATAAATGTTCATTTCAACATCAAATTTAGATCCGAATAGCGAATTGGCTTTTGAATATAAAAACAAAATTTACTTTGATCGAACCTAGTTGACTCTTTCCGAAACCAACTTATATTTGAGTTGATATGTTGTGAAGCGTTTGAAAGTATCTTAGAGATGAATCAACTAAATTGACACTATTTTTTCCTATTTAATAGAATTTCATTAGGAATAAAGCTCTTGTAAATAAATATTCTATATTCCACAGTGACAAACACATTAAAAAACGTCCTATAAATGGATAAAGTGTCGAAAAGGGTTAAGTTAGTGGCATTCAAGTTTTGAGAATATGAAAAGAGGTTCAATGTTCAGGTTAAAGAAGTCTCCATCTTTCATCCTGGTGATCACTAAAAGGGGGAGAAGAACTCTTTGAAGATACTGTTGAAAGACTTCTGTTGATTTTATCGTATTGATATTTGAATGGTATCATTTTTCTGAGATTCCAGATAAAAATTCTCTCAAAAGATTGTTTGGATCCCAAATGGAAGAAATTTTGAAATTATATACAATTTTGTTACAATTCTACATAAATTCTAATTCATAAGATTTTCCTGCTTGGGATAACCATGTCTTATTCTTCTGAGAAATCGACGCATCTGTTAACACCCTAATATCTTTATGTTGACCTTCCTAAAGGTCTATCTGACCTCTCACACTTATTGAGGAGATCTTTAAGAACCCTTGGTGATAACATTATTCACTGGGATTAGTGATACCGAGTTTTGAGAAGAATCGATTCTTTTTGATAGATTTCGATAAAAATTTGATATATTCTGTATTAAAAAATATCGATTCTTTTAGGAATCGAAATCACCAACTGAGATACAACTTAGTTTTGAATATTCAAAGAATTCTGACTCTATTCAAACTCATTTTTGTTTCATTAAAAACTTTCAATCTTTCGTCAGTAACAACATAAGTCGACAAAAAAACTTTTTTTTCTTCTGGGTTTCCATTCTCATGCGTAAATTCTGATGCTAGGCCTCGAAAAACACAAAAATATCCATTCTCAGTTCTTGAAGTTTGCTTCAAAATGATAGGAGATTACGTTTGGGGTTTGATACGAGAACGTCCATACAAACATGAAAAAACTACTAAAAATCTTCATTTTTGAACTAGATTTTGTATTATTTTACATTTGTTTGCTATTACTAATCCTTACTCTTGAATTGAAAAGACTCCGATGTTCAGCAAAAATTTTTCTGATTGTAATCTATAGTGAAATTATGAGAAAAAATCAGTTCTTTTTCTTAAAATTTGAAAACTTTCTCTGGTTCCTACAAAAGCAAACTTTGATTAAAAAAATGATTTTTCCCGCCATTAGTAACGTAGAAGAAGACAAAATTTGGCATTCAGAAGTGAGACCTAAAAATTGTGTTGACCGATGTAATTGGATCAATTCAACCAAACTGAGCTGATTTTCCAACTGCCAAACACAGTATTTCGTCGAATTGTTCACATTTTCTTTCAAACGGTGCTTTCAGCATGTATTATTTTCGTCTCAAATGTTCCATAATTACCCTAACGATGGATTCTGTAACCAAATTGAGTCACCAAGGGAGCATACGTTTGAATGGGACGTTTTCGAATGTATAATTCCATTCAATGACACGATTTGATTCAGTCACGTATCTTCAAATAAAATTCAAATCAACAATAACTTCATGGATTGTTTGATGAAAACTGAAGGTCATTGGAATCCCAATATCTTCGAAATGAATCCCAGAAAGCACATCGCAGCTTCAAATGAATTCCCATTGTGGCCACTTCAAATCAAAATCCTATAGTATCACTGTATTCAAAAACACTTGATAGAGGATTCATTTTGAATATCATGAAGTATTCATAAAGTGTTCACATGGTGAGACTATTCAGGTTTCAATTTTTAACGCGAAGAATTTCTTTCTGTTGCAGGTACGTATTCTATGCAATTGTAATTCCGACAATGTACGAAAGGATGAAAATACTTGATCCTCCTGGAGAAGAGCTACCAGGAATTGGGTATAGTATAAAATCAGAATACAAATGAAATTCTATATCACCACAATCATGGCCAGATGACATTCTGCAGGATTGTTGGCAAACTGCTCATGTTTATGGTATCTTTTTGAGTGAACTCACAAACTATGTTGTCATCTGGATGAAATGAACTGCCACGTAGAAATTGACGAATGGTGCAGTACCAGCTCGGTACACGCGGATATAACTCCAATCCGGTACAAATCACCAAGCATCGGCAATTACCATTAATTCCCTACTGGCAACCGGTGTTGTCTCAGTATTGAAAACTGATACCACTGGTAGTGGTCGCTGTTACTGGATCCCCGAGAAAAACGTCAAAAACATAAATGACTCGAATTTCAGAATATGTATATGTAATTTCACATGAACTTGAGAATTCTAACACTTTTAGTACCGATTCTTCCGTCACCGTTGGCTTAGAACTTATATTCCCACTCAGGTTTATACAGTTATTACAGTTTTCATATTATCCAATGTTTCCTGATGGGGTAACAACAATCATAATTCTATTTGAAATATCTATCATAACCCGCAGTACAGATTGGGATTTACGTGTCTCTCCGTTAACATTAATTCAGTGAATTCGAAAACTCCAGATTAAAATTTATCCGTAATTGTATAATGAAATTTGTTTCGTATGAAGTCGCTTTATCATTCCATGAAAAGTTTGTTGATTTTGTATGCAAATGCGTATAACATATTTCATACAAAAGCAGTGATGGAGTTGCAAATATTCTCAATAACACGGTGGAAGGTAACATAATACAACGCTCTGTGATGGAATGCGATACAAAGTATTTTCTTGATGAAATTGTTGCATGATGCGCGTTATTCCAGCTCCATCCGAGGAAAAAATATAATATCCCTTGTATGATTTCCATTCTTTTGTAAAATCTTGTTACTTCGTCCGTAGATTATATTCATGAACATTGTGGAAGTATATAGAATTAATTATTTTACTCCCTCGATATCCCTGGCATTTGTTATTCGCAACGTTTTGTACAAATGTTCTTATTTTCCTCATTATATGAATCCAGTACAAAGTTCAATAGAAATAAACTTGCTCATGGAAAAGCATAAATTTATTACAATAACATGCTCGCACATCCCGCATTGAAAAAGCAACAAGTTTTTCCGGATTCAATGAATATTTATTTTTCCATTCATCAGATACTATCGATACATGCATGGAATAAGTTGTTTTTCAAATGAAATACGAGAACTTGAGTGCTGTTACAAGGACAGCGAGAAAAAGTTCCTGAAGATTTTGGGATATAAGAGTATTCGTTGCGATAGCGAACGAATCTTTTTGAGTTCAAAAAAATTGAAACTACATATATGGCTAATATTATTAATATTATTATTATTTTTTTTTTTAATATCGCGATATTGTTTGAAGCAGTTGCGGTAAACGTCATTCCAAATTGAGGTGAAAGTGACAAGTCTTGTTTTCTCTCTGTGAACTGTCTAACAAAGCAAGGATATCAAGCTCATTTCTCCTTGGAAATTTGCATTAAAATATATGTAATGTAAATAAGACAAGTGTCCAAGGCAGTTCATTCGCAGCTATGTATCTTACTCAAAGTGCATTACTCTGATTAACATCCAATCTATTCAATCGTCCGAGAAGTAAAGCTATTTTATTTCAAGTATTTTATTCCTAATGAATTTATTTGAATCTGACTATATTTCTTCAATTAAATTCCTCCTCCAGCGAAATTCACCGGACCGAAATGATGAAATTTTTATGCTGTATCAGCGAAAATTTTGCTGCAACATTTACGTTTTTGACTATCCGTATTTGTCCTAATAATCGTTTAGCCGAGGTAGCTGAATTCTTTTTCCGCTCTATTTTATTGCGAATTTTTTCCCTCCAGAGGTTTTAGTGTTCCCCTATTGTATGATTATTTAGCTATTACATCACTCAACAAACCAGCTATGACCCACTCGTCATTGAATTTTTTTCTCGTTTCCCCTGGTTGTTGATTCTGACTCGAAATTCCATGCTTTCGATTTTCCAAGGATCTCGATAATAAAATTAATTATGACTGACTGATAGAATATATTAGAAATTAATCTTGTTTCGATCCATCATCCAAGATTTACTCCCAGAACAGTTGAGGCTTGAAATGGGATTTACGAGACTTCATAGAACCCTCTAAAGCTTAATACGCTATGCGCAAAAATAAATATGAAGCATGAAACACGTAGATGTAAGAGTAAATGTTGAGACTGTGGAAGAAGATATTGTTACTTTTATTATGTTCCTGCGTTCGTTTGGAGAAATGTGCAATTCTGCGAATTTATTTAATGTTTCACTGAAAACTTCACCTTCAATGTGAATCGTAGAAAGTTAGATTTGAATTGTGAAATGAAGAGCGCATTTGTTTCAATAATGAATTCATAATTTTGATATTATCTTTCACAAGTGGATATCCGATGTATCGATTTTGTGAGATGTTCAACAGAGCAGACTTTTGTTTGTTGTTAATAATAACATTTTAAATGTTAAAACTGTCTTATCGGGGTTCATAATCGAGATTATGGAGTTGAATTCATTTTATAAAGTCATTCAATTCTATAAAGCTAATATTTCCAAACCAACGATAGCTAAGCGGATTAAAACTAGATTTCTTGGAGTAAGACAGGTTCACTGATAGATTTAAATCCTCTTCTTTTGTAGAACAGAATTTCAGCTACGATTGAAAGGTGACTTTATCAAGGTGATTAAAAGCCTCCTTCTGACCTGAATCCAAATTCATGTGGTTTATTTCAAATTATTAACTTTATTAACATTGTTGAATAGAATTATATCTTTATTCATTGTGAATAGTATGTAATATTATGTTTTTTTTCCAAAAACCCTAAAATAGATTTTCAACATTAGATGTGAATATATTTTTTTATTTTTTATCCAGAGAAATTCGTGGCAAAATCGATAATGAAATTATTCGAATTGAAGAAGAATTGTGAATTTTCAACGACATTTATTTCTGAAACATTCAAATCCGCTAATACTTCTATTCATTATGAATTTTCCTGTGTTAATTACTCAAGATCTGACCGAATAATATTCAGTTTCCACCTAACGAAGATTAATAATGCTACAATACCAAGTTTGAATACCGAACTTGCTGGTAGTCGAAGAATTAATACAATCATCCTATCTCATAATATTATCGCATAAATATTATCCCTCCAAATATTGTATGGAACGTATTAAACATAATCCCGACCGTGTAACCATTATTAAATTCTCTTTCCCCGTGTGTCTCTCTTTTCCTGAAATATTCGGTCGGAGCGTAACTTGTTTATTTAACTTAACATGGTTTTCGTTCAAGCCCAAAACGTGTTTCTCCAAATATTACAACTTTTGCACGTACATGCGTGACTTCGGTCAATTTTCGTAACAACGGGCAACAGTTATAACATAAATTTTATCGATCAATCGTTTACTTCCGTGTCACATTGTTTATTTGTTACGGAAAAGGAAAAAATTGAAAAAGCGTATAAAGATGTCGCAAAAGTGAAAACAATAATTCATTTCCTGTATACACGTGTAACAGAAAAAAAAAACAATGCTTATTCGCTGCTAACGACACGATGTATTTTTTTCTCCTCTCATTTATCAATCTCTCGAGATTTATAAAAAATATACACGATCACTTCATTTCGACTAAACGAAAATCGTTTTGACAGTGATACCAGCATTCGCGTAGTAATATTTTCTACTGAAATTATTATCCACGATGATTCTCGATCACCGATTTATGCTTTAGAAAAATCTCCGATATTTATGTGAATATCCTCGAGAGAGAGAGAGAGACGATGGAAGGAGAAAAAATTGATTTATTTTTGTATCATACGTGTGCAATTTGCAAAGCTGTATTAAAGCATAACAACTACTCTTCATGCTATTATCATTTTGATGTGAATGATTGCAACTTTGAATTAACAACTTGAGAAAATCTAGATACAACACAGGAGGGAAATTTTGTTTGAATTCGTTGGAAAAAATGTAATCTCTCTCCAACGTTTTGGCACAGTTAGAAAGATTATTTCTTTTGTGCTTGTGAGAAGAATGGTAAACAATGCAGCGCAGATGGGAGAAGGGGTTAGAGAATAAATGGAAGTTACTCGCCAGCGAATAGACTTTGGCAAATTGCTGTGGAGGTTTTCGCAAAAACCTAGACAGTTCCGAAAATCGCGCCGCTGAAGATTTAGCATAAGAGAAAGGAAAATTTGATGGTATTGGAAAGGAAGTATGCGTTTCCCTCCGATTTGATGGCAGCTAAAACCCCCATGTAGGGTAAATTCATTTCCCCTATATATACTGAGAGAAATTTCCTTCAAAATGACAGATTTTTCTCCAAAATGAAGGAGAATTCTTCCAAAGTATATAGGAGATTTTTGCTGCCAATTAATATGCGGGAAACTTCATTTTTGCTCTTTATAGTGTACGCGAGTGTTTTTTTTTCCTATCATTCCCAGTTGACATGTTTTGAACTCTCTATGTCATGAAAAAATCTCCACTGAGGTGTGTAAAATTGAACTCCGAGGAGAGTAAATTTGTCACCAAACGTTGTAAACACTTGTTCAGTGTTGGGAAATATAGCCATCAGTGTTAATTTCAATACTCGACCATTTCACCATTTGATAAGAATTTTCAGCAAATGTTTATTCAAATTGGATTTGAACATATTCGTAGATTTGGTGTGGGAGCAGCTCAAAAGGGATAACAAGGTGGTACAGGAGGAACAGTCTGCAGGGATCAAACGCAAAACGGCAAAAATCAAATAGCCATTAAAGGGTCTTCAATGGCATGGCTGGACCCTCAACGATTCGATGAATCACTTTTTGTAGATACAAGTATAGAGGAATTGCGTGTAGACATAGGGAGAAAGAAAAGAAATTTAAGAGTGAAAATTAGGGTTGTGCGAAATTTTTAAAGTGCGATTCAGGTTCCATTGAACCTAAGAAATCTATTTGGAGTTCGATTCGGGTTAGCTGTTTGACTGAAAAATTCAAGTTACGCCCACCCTTAGTGTAAATATAATAAGTGATCTAAATATATTTCGATGGTTGGAGTTTCATGATACCTCAAGGGAGGGATGTAGAAGAAAGATTGGTTTAGGAATGTGGTGATATGTAAGCTAGTAGACATAATGAATAAGGGTAGGTTCTTGGACTAGAGAAGCGAAGGAAGTGCAAAGTATGTGGTTGGGAGTAAAAAAAACTGAAAACATGTGTTGGAAAAGTTTTAAGAAGGAGAGATTTTTCTGTAAGTTTTGGGGAAAGGTCATGTATCAAGATGGGGTGTGAGGAACTTGGCAATAGAGAAAGGGGATGAGGAGAAAAGGAAGGTGAAAAATGGAGGAAGAAAAGAGAGACTGGTGGAAAAGAGAGGTGTATGAATGAATAGAAAGATATAACTTTTGTTTAAACTTAATTTGGATATTTTTCATATTAGAACTAGATTTTGGCTTTCAACTATACGGTTTTGTATGAAAAGTGACATCAATCGGCTACTAGTTTCTTTCTAACAGGCTCTGATGCAATATATTTATTAAGTTTTAAGAAATATCAAAATATGAGTTATCATCAATTTTAATTCTCAAGCTGTTGCATTTCTTTGAAAGATAATGGAATTCACTCATCGTCGTGTTTGAAGAAAATCAATCAACTATAGCTCTCTAGTATTGAATATATTTAGGCACTCACAGAATTGATTAATTGATTTCATATGAATAATGATTATTCGTCAAAGTTCGAAGGTCGAAGATTTCATCCTTGTTGATGAAGTATCTTCATGATTCAATCATCGCATCGACAAAAACGATCATAAAATTCGTCTTTATTTCACAAAGAACTCACTTATTTTACTAAAAATCCTTCAACTTGATTATTTTTCCCGTTGCCAGTACGTTTGAATGTTGCCAAGAGTCCAAGAAGCAACGTTCCAGCGAGCTCCATGTCCTGACTATGAGATAATCTTGAAAAGAAAACGATAGAAACGAGAATCCAAGTGTATAGATGTATAATGGATGAACAACTGGCGCCAGTGGATGTCCTTAAAAACGTTACAAGAACCAACCTGGCGTTGTTGGCCTCAAGATATATACAAGAGAAACTGTTGAAAGAAAAGTGCTGTATTAACTTTAACGATACATACACGATTTCCTATACATACCAATAAGCTACTTGCACTTGGGGAAGGGTTTTTAAATTGAAAGGATGATTCCAATGGTCATCAGAGGAAACGATTTTATCAGTGCAAGTGGTGTATCGAAATGGAATTTCATTCAAATCGAGGCTATATTTTATCTTGTAATATGAGAGCTTGTTTTATCGAGCCACATGAAATACTTCATTGTGAAGGAAGGACGGAAGAAAGGAAGAGGGAAAGATTAATATCGCCCGTTCGAAATCGAATCATTTTTTTGTTTGCGTATCGTGGATGTATGTAATTTGTCAATACAATAGCCTTGACCTGAATTTTGCGTTTAGTAGATGTCATTTCTAATCTATATCTGGTTAAAATCGAAGATATAAATACTCAAGTTGAAAGAAGTTTGTATTATTTTGATTTCCTCCTTTCTTCAGCAAAAATATTTTGATTTCGTAATTCTTCTCCAGAGATTATATCAGCGATTCGTGATATTAAATTCAGAGAATGAAATAAAATGTACATTTTTTCATAATATTTGAATATATAAATGTCTTCATCTCTATTCCCATTTCCTACCCAATCGATGCATCTTTGTATCAACGATGAACTTAAATCAAGAGGAGATAAGGAAGTGGTACCAAGTTTCGAGACTTAAATCAATTTTTATGATGCAGGAGACATCGACAAAAAAGCTGACGGTTGAATATCGTAACTTTTGTTCGAGAGAGTACTGGCATTAAAGTCATATCGTGCAGTTCCCAATTCGGATATCAATAGGATTCAAAGTTCACGGAGAATAAGGGATAGCGGAAGGAATCCTGCTGAGGTAGCAAAATTTGTATCACCAATATACGATTGAGAAAATTATAATAGCAAATTTTATACCATTTGTTTAGGTGTTGGCCAGTGTGTATTCTAGTGGATAATGAAATTGTTTGGAAAGTAAAATTTTTTTCAGACAGGAAATGTGTTTGTTCAGAACAATGCAGGTCACTTTGATTGAAATAATGCCTCAGAGTGGATAGAAATGAATGCATTTTATACAGGTACAGGCAGTACCTCATCGAAGTGAGGATTTCAAGAAACGGGTTGTTGGAATAAATTTGATAAATAATAATATCATGTTGAAGTTCTACTTCTAACTTGTATGAGAAGTGGTTTAAAAACTTTCTCATCAAAGAATATGCATTGATTTTAACTTGAATTCATTACTTTTATAATATGATGAAGTTTGCGTTGTACCGCTGATGGTTGGCTTTTTTTCCTATAAATTTTATGTGAAAAATAAAACTTCTGCGTACACTCTGATAACTTTATTATACTCGCAGAAGTTGTTAAATTCTCTTCTCCGTTGAAACAGATTTACAACAAGATGAAGATCGTTTGAGATAGTAACCGGAGAGTGTATCGTTTATCTTTGTTTTGAAAGTAAAATATATCCAACTTCACTGTGCATTGTAGATAAGCTTGACATAAGCTTGGAAGTACTATTCGGGCTGGGGACTATATATGGATTTTGTGCCTATCCATTTACTGACCGTAATGTAAAGTTTTCACATATATTCTATGCCTACTCTCTAAAGTTTTTAGAGTGAGATTTCGCTCTTCAGCCAGCCAAAAGTGAGCCTGTCGAAATTTTGAGTGAAATGTCCACTCTTTTAGAGTGATATACTAAGGTTTCAGGTTAGATACTCACAGCCATTCAAATTCTAGAGTCAATTTTTCACTCTAAAAGAGTGAGGGTTCAATCGAAACGAGTGAAATTCCCTCATCTCGAAGGGGACTGGTTCACTTATGAGACTTAGTGGAGAGTTTTTCACTCTTTCAGATTTAGAGAGTAGAATAAGTAGGTAAATATTATTGTATTGAAATACACTTCGGTCGAATTAAACAACATTCATTGACTTCAATTCGCACACACAGACACAGGTGTGTTTCAAAGGGAAATCAAATTTTTTCACACTGATTCACGGACAAAATTTGCTTCTCATATTCGAATAGGTAAACATTAGCTTCGCTGTAACTGCGATAATTTTCTACAATAACAGCTAAAAATGTAACTGCCAGAGGAATAGTATATCAGCTAAATTGTTTTTACTATTCAATTCTCGTTTTTGCTGAGCAGCTAATAAATAAATAGCAAACTCATCGAGTTTATATTGAATGTTGTACAATATTGATGAACACTATATACAAATTGTATATAATATCGATATCGTGAAATATCGCGCATTCCTGAGTAGCAATAAACGTGTTTATTCCTTTCCGTTTTCAATTTAGAAAAATTTCAAACACCTACATTTGTAAATTGATGAAAATGTGACTGCACGGAAAAAATAATTTACCTGCAGCAGCTAAGTAGCTAGCACGGACACGGACAGCCATTAAATTAGCTCCTGCAGCTAAATGTTAGCTGTCACCGCAAATAAATTAACTACAAATGTAAATTTTTTTGCTGTCACAGCTAATATTTAGCTGCAGGAGCCAATTTAATGGCTGTCCGTGTCCGTGCTAGCCACTTAGCTGCTGCCGATAAATTATTTTTCTCATGTTCTTTATTATATTAAGTAAAAATGAAGTAAATTTATTTTTCTTATGTTATACATAAAAATGATGAACAAAAATAATTAAGAAATCCTATATATTCATATTAATCTTATCCACCGATGAAACGACAGGAAAAAAAACACACATGACAGATGAGGTACAGATTTATCGTTTGTGCGAGTTTCTACGTGTGAAATTGTTTTATCTCTATCATTGATTCAATCCGTTTCCCTGATCTTATTGTCCTCCTCTTTCCTTTAATCGAAAAAGAAAAAGAGATCTTTTCCAATTTCATTGGATAGGAAAAACGAAACCCTCCCGACAACCAAGAGGAAGTTCTTTTTTTTTCGATTGGTTCGTTAGCGAACAATCCATAGAAAGAGTGGAGGACAGACATGATAAAGTGAGGAGAGAAAAGAGAAGAAGAGCCCCCTTTCCGTGTCCTTGACTCGTCGAGTACCTACTTATGTTTCATGTTCTCTTCTGAAAATGAAAAAGGAGGCAAACAGTATGTAAACACAAACGTCATTGAAAAATAAAGAGTACGAAAGAAAGGTATTTAGGGAGAAAAAACAATGGAGAAAATGTCCTTAGGTCGAGAGTGGGGGAGAAGGAAGTTTTTTTTGGAATTTCATAATTACGCACTTTGAAGAATATTTTAATTTGCGAGGGAGTGATCTTCTCATTGTTTTTTTTGGAATGAATATATTACGAGAACAAATATCATCATTCGACAAAAGATCGAGGATTTCCTGTTATAATATTGTCTCTTTCGAATCGTTAGATGCGATTGCGGAAAGGTGAGGTCTCTCCGACGAGTTTGTTTTACGGAATATAAAATTTCTCGTCAAATGTCCGTAGTCAAACCAAGATCTATTTGAAACAGATTTCTAAGTGAACAGAGTAAACGATGAAAGATCTGTGTTCAAATGAAGTTTGTACCCGTGTGGTATTTCTAGGAAACCACATATCACCGCAAACATTGAAGTAAATCCAGGGTCCACTTGGAATGTCTCTGACATTTTGCTGTTCAGTGGTGCACAAAACGGCTTAAATCTTGACGAATGGCATGGATCAATGAATCTCAAAGATGCAACCAATCTGAGTTACCCGTAACGCGATACTTCCATACACAGTGGATTCAAGTTCAAATATTTCTCGCAAAATCATACGTGCTTGGAATAACTATGATCGTATAATCATTCTCGCGAAATAATTGAATTTCTTCGATGAAATATTATCGATACATTTCAACGGAATGAAATCGTACATTTTTTGCAGTCCTTTTATTGAAAATTTTAAATGAAAATAGCTGTTAGTCGGGATAAATCGATAGTTGATTTTAATAATAAATTATATATGGATTAATTTTGAAGAAATTCATTCGAAAATGATTTCAATGGAAGTTCTAAGTCCTTCTTAACACTCTCAATCATAATTTAAACATGAGAAACAGTATACACGGCATCAAGATGAGAGCATACTTTTTCCCATATAAAGAATAAATTCAAGTTTGATATTCATCGTCAGTCGTTATTCTTCGCAATGAAGTACGACATGGAAGTTCATATCGTATATTCAGCAAATTGAGTTACGTTCTTTTATGTACTGAAAGAAAAAAAAAATAGTAAAAAAGTTTTTTTACTACCCTACGTGAGGAATTATGTCACATTTACAAAATCCTGGATATTACTTGATGATCCTTCAAAAATTCAAGTGAATTTAGTTCCTTGAATAGTTGATAGTATTCTTTATGTGTCCATTTTTCATAAGAGTAAATGACAATTCGCAGGATATTACTTTACTGTATTCTCGTATCTCTCGCGTCAACAATCGAGTAAACGTCGCAGTTTTCCTTTTTCACCCAACGCGGCAGTCTTTATTACTAGGGCACTGACAATAATGATTCCACAGCTACGCATAGACCGAAATGCAATCCACACTCGCGAGATGCATATTGCATTCGCGTTGAACGTTACCGCCCCCTAATAAAAGCCTCCAGCACGCCGTAGTCTCCACGAGGGAGCTATAAGAATAAAGGATTATAGTAACGAGCAAATAAACATTTCTTCTGTTTCTGCATTTTTAGATTCATGTTCAGTTCAGTCTTGTACTTCATCAGTACTGTCCAAACTACCCCTTTGCGGTTAAATGTAAAACTCATCAGTCGTTGAATAATTTTGAATATTAAAATTCCTCCTTGCTGGATTTTCAGTGTATGTATAACATGAAACTATACTCAAGAATTTTTACAGTCTTTTCATATCTCTCTAAGCGCATGGAAAACAAGAATCTGATACTATATTCTTTGAAATTGGTACAGTTTCCAAGTTGAGAGGAATCTCTGAAGTAGATGAAGTTTTAGCCAGGAAAGTTTCAATAAGACTCGACATGACAAATTAGTTGAACTTACATTAGCCAATTCTCGATAGATCAAATTTTGAATTGGTTTGTCGAGATTCCGAAAAATGGGATAGGAGATTAAATTTGCTAACAAGTAAGAGACATTGAAGAGGGATACAAATGCTGCTGTGTGAGCCAAATCGTTTATTTTAATGATTCAAAAGTGGTTCAATGAATGGTTTGGAATAAACGATTTGGCTAGTGTTTTAGTTGAGTCCGTGAATTGAACGAGTCTGATATTCAATGAAATAGCATAAACAGGTTTACCACTATTTCAGAGATGCAAATAAAAGGTAAAACCTTCGCAGTAAAAATAATTATAACGGTTGTCTAGCACTTTTCAAGGCACCAGCAGTGGAGCTAGTCACTAGAAAGGGCCTTGACATTAACAATGAGGTGGCTAAAGCCATTTCTGCTAGGGTTACTCCCATCTGAAAGTGAGCACCGAAGACTGAATTTCAGTAAATTTTTCTGGTGAGTTGCAGTCACATTTAGCCGGAATTTTTACAGCGTCTGTAGTAATTTTTATTTCCCTTAAACTAGTTGCATACAACAACGATAGGTGCTAATTCTTTGGCTAAGTGATGACCGGTAGGAGCAAACTAGCAGCAAAGTTTATCAGGTTTGATTGGAAGAACGATAAAACTCCACATGTACGTCTAGACACCTTCTTTTTCTAACTCATCTTCCGCGTTTCTGCGCTCTCAGCTACCGGTATTCTGAAGAAGATACAGGTAATTCATTCGAAGAACTACGATCATACGAGATTTCCTTATACGCTCGTAGTACAATTGTTTGATTCACTATAATAATTGAGTAACTATTACCAAACATAGCGAGAGGTATCAAATTTTCACAATAATCAAATACGCTTGTCCGAACAAATCCATCTGCTGCTATAATTAGTGTTTTGGTCTCGTCTCGTTTCACCGAGACTGGCCGGATCTCGATCTCAGTCGTGATTTAATCTCGTCTCGGTTTAGACAATACGTTTCGCCGAAGAATCTCGGCTTGACAGGTATCGTCTCGTTTTGAAATAATTGTTCGGACGATATTGAGACCAGTCTCGCTCTCGTCCGAAACACTACCCTAGCAGAAATTAGCACTGAATCAAAGTTTATACTAGGGTAGCTATACTAGTTGAATTCCTCCTTGAATATAATTCTCAGGATTCAAACAAATTTCCCAAGAAACACGGCATCACAGTGGCGTCGCAGTGGCTGAGAGGGTTGCTTGTGTTGCAGTTCCAAAATTTCAAAACTCGAGTCAAGATTTCTAACAAATTATCACTTTTCCAACATTTGTACATAGTTGAAGTTATCAAAAGCTACTTTTTTCCATTAGAATCTTATTGGAATTTCAAACCGTCATTAAATCGAGATATTATCGAGATAATGTCAAGATGTCTCTCAATATATTTACCGAGAAAGAGGAGAGAATAGTGAATCAGACGAGTTCGGTCCGATATTTTTTCAACTCAAGGAAACTTTCTTCAAACTAAGAAGCACCTTTCAGTTTTAATTTTCATGTCCCTGCAAGGACAAAATTTCCTCTTACCAAGAACACGACAGCTCGAAATGAGAGAAGAAAATATTTTCTGGGTTCAAAGAGGTATGTTGGTGCAAAAAAGTCATTCCTTTCTCTCAGTGCATTATTTAAATGCACTCTAATTAGGTATTCGTACGAAAAGATGGAACAAGGTAAAAGTTTGAATTTGCAGATGTTTCAACAAATTTTCTGTGCAGTTGAAAATTTTGAGTTCGAAACTCAACATTATTGTGTTAATATATTGTACGTAAATTGCGACCGAACCATTTGGAAAACCTCAAATTTTGCACCGTGTAATACTTGCATTATTATTGTCAACCTGAACTTCCCTGATATCAATTTGAAGTGAATACAACACGAATAACACCGAAGAAAAAGAGAGGAAGAGTGTACTTTAGGTCGAGAAATACCGGTCAATAGTTTCATGCCACTTCGATTCCAAATAGGAAATCCTTTACAAAAGCAGATTGTTGGTCGAATATTTCAACCGTCCGTTGGTCGAGATGGAGAATTCTTCCCCAACGTGAGCACGAAGGTAACATTTCAATCATTTTCCTGTGATTCAAACAAGATACTTCACTCAACTCTCAGATCGATTGATATACTTTTCCGAGATTGGAGTTCCTTTGTGGAATGTTCTTCCAGCGTTACATATTTTATTGAATGATCAAAAATTCGAGTCACATTTTATTGCAGAAAAATGTTTGATACTCCATTGTTTCCTAAATTCCACGTTGATTTGATTAACTCTACATTGTATATATTAGTAGGGATATTTCAAACCAATGTATTCGTTAGAAATAATTATTGTTTGTTGAATTTCTTCAGGATGAAATTCGTTTTTATCGATTTTGATGTTAACAATGTGTTGATGCTGTGGAATTGTGAACTTCTCTCATACGATTAATGTGAAATATCCTGTAGTTTAAAAATATATAAGCTTTTCGAAATAATGTATTTTATCTTTTATTACTTCTTCTTCCTTTTGAACTTCCCGTAATATCACTTGCATCATTTTTATCTTCATCTTAAAAACCCGTTATTTCGATTTTTCATCATCTGTACTGAGAGAAGAGAAATTTGTATTCAAATATCAGAATAAAAATCATATTTCTTCTTCTTTGTAACGAATCGATTTTATTTACAAAATATACATAAAAATTTTCCAAAATATTCATCGATGGGAAAATAATTGGAAGATGCCAGTTCGAGCTGTTCGTTCTCAAATCCACTACTACTCCATCTCTTTCGACGTTCTTTTCTCGGACTGATATCGAATTCCACGTGTCAAACGATCGTTTTATTATTCCACGAAAGCGAAAAACTTGCCCCATATAACCTCCTCACCACCACCACCACCACCACCACCACCATCGCTGGCATCATCATAATTTCTCTCCTTTCATCTTTTCCTCTCTTCTTCGCCTTTTTTTTTTATTCTACGTTCGTTCCTCATCGGGTTCCCCCTTTTCTCACAAATTGATGTGATCCTAAATTCCAAGGTTTTTATCTTCCCTCTTTTCTTTTCTATATGCGTCTGTCTATGTGCTGTGTTTTCTTTTTGTATTCTCTCAAAATTCATATATCGGCGAGATGAATTCTCGAGGGATGACAAAAACCTTCAAAGCTTAGCTTCCTCCGAAACGAACTCGAATTTCAGACTTGATGGAAAAGTCGGATATTATGTAATTTGTAGAGCACAAAAGCTACCCTGGACTATGATTTCATTTTAATGATTTCCACGAAGGGAAATTTCATTTGAAGTGAACGAATATGAAGGAGTATTTTAAACAAGATAGCAATTGCTGCTAGACTGTCAGACCTGATGAACATTTTACCACCTCTCCAGGGAATGTACCAGCACCGGGACTCTAGTCAAATCTTTTCAATGAAATTGTGAGAATATATCTCAATATCTTCCTCGCCGACCTTTTCCAATAGTGTATATAAGTGAGAGTAGGAAGCATAGATATCAAAATGAATAGAAGTTCTTCTAAAAAAAAAGGGAGAGGATAGATGATGATGCAGCATGACCAGTAGCAAACAATCCAGTGAACCCCGATAGGATAAAGAAGAATGAAAACGAACAATTCGAATGCTGTCTGTTTGTACTGGTTAACACCTAGCATATACCAACGTGTCGGTGAGACGTATGTTCTTTTTCTATTTCAAGCAATTCTATTTGGCGAGCGTGGTGACAATTTGCCATCAAAACAATTGATTTCGAGAAGAGAACGAGAATCCTCCACTTTTGATTCATATAATATCATAGCTCGTAGCGATCAGCTCGTCAGAGGTTTTACAATCCTTCTGGGGATTAACTGCACATAGGAAAAGTCGGAAATTCGATTGTTTCCTATTGTGGAGAATTTTAGTCAATTTCAATTTCTCAAATAGCCCTGCTCAAAATGTCAGATTCTATGAAAAAACTTTTATTGAAAACCACGCTACTTTTTTTTCAAATAGAACACAATCTAAAATCGACCTGCACATCCAATTTAAAACGAAGGGAAATGTTTTAATGGAATCAATCTGGCATTGCAATCACGTTGGGAATCCAGGTGGAATCCATTAAAAAATTTTCCCTCGTCTTGGAAAAGGATGTGAAGTGCGGATTTAGAATAACAGATAAAACTTGTTAGAAATTTTGAATCGTATTTCACAAGAAAGGAACCGCATAGATTCCAGGAACAGAATGGTAATCCCATTTATTTGATCAACCGGATTCGTTGATATACTCGAGGTACACTAGTTGGCTTTAGAACATTGACTCCATAATAATTTTCCCTTATTCGTTGGGTAAAAATGTGCACTAGTAGAAAAACAGCATAGCACACGATTCGTTGGGGATGAAAGAACGAACTCTGGGGGGAACGTTAGTCCAGAACCAATAAATTCTCCATTTTTTCTCCATTTTATTTGTCCTTCTCCCTTTTATTCTTCTCGCTACCTACACTCGCAAATAATATTTTATTTCTTTTGTTTTCTTTCTTGCTCTTGAATGGCGTACAAATACTTGAGAATTTCCTTTACCAATTGTCACACATAGGGATACGCGCATACACAATTCCTGTTCCGTATTCAAGATAGCAAAACGTAATTTCTGTCGACGAATGCAATTCAATGGGGAAAAAAAAACTTCATTTGTTGGAACGTAATCGTAGAATCGAGTATGAAATTCCGCTGTCACGTGCAGTAGCGTTAAGAGAAATATATACGATTGCACGGATGAAGGGAAAATTAACCTCTTTTACCCACGCTTATGTATAATAAGTTAATCACGATTGAAGAGTATGATTGTATACCGCGAGAATATTGTCTCAATGGAGTTTGTTCGTTCGCGTAACAGCGGTGAAATGAATGAGACAGTTCTTGGATTTAACAGTGGGAGGAAAGATCAGCTGGAATGGGAGATTGGTTATATTCGTACAATAACGATTAAGTTCGCGATATCGGATGATAATTCTGCGGGGTGACAATGATACTTTTCAATGGTTTTGCTAATTTAGTAAATCGTTTATGAACTTCGAACTCGTGCTCGAATCGATACAAATCCAATTTGAGTAAAAATAGCATGTCTCCGGGAAAGAATAAAGTTGATCTCATCTCAGTTCCTTTTCGATGTACGGAATACGAAATTGAAGTCTAATACTTGGGAATTTTAATTTTGGAATATGGAATGTTGGGTGTTTGTTTATACCTGTTGCATTTGAAGAAGCGTTGAAAGCAGTGGTGAAGTATGAATGAGATTATCGTTGTGCAGGATATGAAGTAAATAAGAGAAGATTGTTCAAGTTCAAGTAACTACATTTCGCGAAGGAAGAGACGAGAAACTGATGTGAGAATTGTTTGTGTGAGGAATTAGAGACTTCTGATGATCGTGTGATGACGTTTGGATTCCTTTGATACAAACAAAGAATATGAAATCTCAATGTTTCAACCGAGGTAAATAATTCAAATTCATATTCACAAATAGTGAAGTAAAGAAGAAGAATGATGTGATTTTTAGTTAAATCGATATAGGAAATTATTATTCCCTTCATTCAAATGGTATAATAATAATAATAATAATAATAAAAGAAATAAACAACTCTTTTGGGAATTATTTACATTTTTGTACTCCTTTCATTCAATACAACAACAACAACAACATTCACGTTCTAATGAATATATATTGCATTACGCATTGCAAAATATTCTTCCAAATTCACATTCAAACCTTCATAATATACAACAAAGAGTAAAAAAGAAGTTCAACTGTTTTATCAAATGAAGTATAGAAATCTACATTCTTTGAAGAATTATGAAGTCCCTCTGTCAGAAATATTTATCAAGCGCTTTGTATAAAATATGGAAGCGTTACATGACTATTTTGTAATTCAATTATGCAAAAATGGTAATATGATTGTAAACTCTTTCTTTTTTGAACCGTGTACTCGCATTCTTCATGCACGCGTATCCATTCTTCTACAAAAAAAAAGGCTTCATCTTTCCAAGCGAATAAAACACGATTTCATTTCAGCGGAAACAATGTATAATTTTATACAACGTCAGTAAAGAAAAGCGAATTACAGAAAATGAAATATGCGAATTCTAGTCATATTGTACAAAAAATCACTCTATCATGACAAAAATTTGTGCTTCTTCCCCGAGCGAAGGTAGAGAAAACAAGGAGTTTCCGTCATCGCGTTTACCATCCGATAGTATCGAATGACTGCAGACAAGAAGAAGCTTGAGTGGTGGTCGACCCCTGTCGTTGTCATGTCATGAAAATGCAGAAAGCCTCGACATTTCGCGTGAATAATTCTCTCGCAACGACGAACCCTTGTACCCGACGAATCATCTTGACGAACTAATTAAATTCAAATAGGTTCTTATTCTCTTCTACCCCTTCATTCCATAGAAGAATGAACAATTCTATCGTCGAGTGATCTTTGAAAGGATGTCGATGCTTCGTCAGGTTCTCGAAACAAAGCCAAACTAATTCAACTGGTGATAAAGAGAAAAAGATTATTCCAATAGGAAATATAGAGTTCAATTAGGTACATAATCGGATACCGCTTCTTTTTTTCTATTCTGAAAATCAAGCTGTTTATGTTTCGAGAAAAGAGCACTGATTTTGAACGAAGAAGAGTTCGAATTTTCATGAAATTTCTATAATTTTTACGTATTTTACAAAAATTCTGTTCAATCTCTGAACCCTTCGATTGCGGTAGAAACTCAAGGTTCAGTGAATGAGGAACAATTTCAACTATTTACTGCACTTCAATTACACTGGTCAGGACCCAAATTGGTTCTTGAAGTTTGGAAACTCATTCGAAGTGATTAAGGTGTATTGAAAACTAGGATTGAAGCGAAAGTGGATTCAATATAACTTTATATGAAATTTTTATCAAGTTTTGATAGATGTTTTGTAAAAATTTATGGAAACTTCATATAAAATTACGTTCAATACGGAAATGATGTCAGTTTTTTATATGTAAGTTTAAGAAAAAATTTATCAATTCTGTGAATTATATATGAAAATTATACAATGAGGAATTATAAAAATCGAGCTGATCCAAGGAGGATCCGACATCATTTGCGTGTTTAGCTTCGCAAAGCTACTCGAAATCAGTTCCGCAACCTCAGAAACCAGAGCAGAAAGAAGTTTTTTTTGTTATTGTTTTGAATGAATGAATATGAAATTTGATAAAAAGTGATACAAAATATGCTTTTCTTTTCGCGTGTCTCGAGGAATCAATCATATCGCATTATTTTTAATAATGTATCAACTTGTTTAATTCTAATTTCGTGTAAAAGAGCATCACCACATCATCGTGTTATTCCGCAACAAGACAAAATTAATATAGCCAAATCAAAGTACATGGTGATGAATGGGGATGGAAATGACAGTGATAAATGGTCTTTTAATGAATGTATGGAATCATTTGAGGGAGTAGATGAATTTTGAAATCCGAGGAGTATATTAGCGAATTCGAACGATATTCAGGATGAAATAAAACAAGAGATCATGCTGTATCGTTATCGTGATGCTTGTCGTCGAATTACTTACCCGTGAAAAAATCGTTCAGGTCTGATTAGGCCCGATCATGAACATTTTTTGGCAAAATTTATCGCGCTCAACAGTGACTGTACGTGGTCGGACCTGACTACGCCTGATCGTTCATTTTTTGGCTTGATCATAATTCAAAAGGTTTGAATTTTGTACCCACTTGGGAACCCGCGATCATGCCAAACAAACCATTCTCGCTCTTGATCATGCAAAATCGTGCGTTGATTTTTTCGTTTTTCGTTGACATATCGGTTTCTTTGAGGAAAATTACTGTGTGATTCTTCAGAATCGCGCGAGATCATGCCTGAAAACTAAAAGATGGAAACTGCATGAGCATAATAAGCAGAAATGATTGACAATACATTAGTTTTTTGTAAAATTAAAGGAAATATAATGAAAGAAATTTTTCTTTCTTGCCAAATTATAAACCTTATTAATTCTGTATGAATTTTTCATGGATAATAGAGCATGATCAAGCTTGATCAGTCCTAATTACGTGGGTACAAAATTGAGGCCTGATCACGCCCGATCACGCTTGATGAACAAGGCCTGAGCAGGCGTGGAGGATTTTTTCACGGGTCAAAATTAGAATCAGACGATAAAACAGAGATTTGAATTCCAGGTTTTTGAGCAAAAAGACTTTAATCATAAGTTGCTAAGTTTATATCCTAATCTCTTCGAATAAAATGTAAACTTCATATGTATTTATTGGCTATTCGAGGTTAAGATTGCGATATTTTGGTGAGTCCATGCGAAACTTGACTTGTAAATTTAAGAATTTCTCCTGAATCGCATCAAGCCCTGTGGGAGGATCGGCGGATCGGTTATTGGCTAGTTTACTGTTATGTCTGCTTTCTTTCTGCTTGCCTTTCTGTTTTCTTCTCTACGCCTTCCACGTTTGACAGAGGAAACGGGTGTTGGAAATACAGAGACTCCTCACAATGGTCACACAAATTGGATCACCCAAAAATATTGAGAAATAAAATTTCCATTTCTGCTTTATACGGATATTATATGCATCGTACCAATAATGTTACAACTCACAAACCATGAATCATCGTTACTTCTTGTTTGATCTGGATGGATCTAAATTATTGCATGTTTGAATTTGAGATGCGTTTCTTATTCATTTTTTTGGTGTAAGCTGCACGTTCTAAATTACAACATAAATTCAATTCCTCAAATAATTGTTTAGAGCAAAACATTCACGTTTAGAGTGAAATTTCGATAATCGAAGAGTTATGCAGCTTGTAAAAATTAGTGAATTCCTTAACAATTGAGATTGATATTTTCTACAAATTTTGCAGACTGCACAGTAATATTTTGATGAATTTCTACTTGTCTCTCGATCACTGGAATTTTACGGTAATTCTTCAAATAAAATTCTCTCAGTGTGTGATTTATGGAAGAAGATTTCGATTCGTCAATTTGGAAGGAGATTTTGAAATGCGACGCAATATAAAATGACAATTCAATTGATATAATTAAATTGTGATATTTTTCTCGTTGTAGAATAATGATATATATTCGAGCAGTCGATGTCGAACCTACAATTGTACCTTTCATACAATTTACAAGCATCAACATTTGAAGAACTTTTGCATCAAGTAAATTGATCTTGTTTTCAAACGTAATTGGAAAAGTTTTAATTCGTTCATTTAAATCGTCCCAGTGAGTAAGAAGAATGTATCAGTTTTACGGAACAGAAAAAAGATGGTAAATTACAATGCTGGATTAATACAATGGCCAATCGGGACATCGCCGGAGGTGATACTTTTGAAGAGAAAAATATTTAAATTCTCTAAGAGACTTTAATATATATATATATATATATATATATATATATAAAAGAGAATCGAAAGATAGAAAAAAATGGAACAATCATTTTGAAGATCACGAAGCTTAGTTTCTGACAATGCTTTTGTTCTCTTTCACGTTGAATGACTTCTGATTGATTGGAAGAAGGTGTGGTACTTCATTTTGATACTCGGCTAAAAGCCAAAACACCCTTAATCTAGCTGTACAAAAATGTATATGTAGGCTCGTGATCAAAGATCATTTTGATCGTTATTGGAACTGCATGAGAAAAATCAATGTGGTTGCACGTACCGCAGTACAGCAACCCCTAACACAATTGCGTCATCGGTTACCTCAATTACTTGTTAATTCAATATGGGTATTGCTTATTATAGTCATCATAAAGCTATCAACATTGGGAAAAAATTCAAAATTGAATTAAAAGTATTTATAATCGATATATAAATTTCTAAATATTTCATCATTATTCCGTTATCTTCGATATTTATGTATTTTGAATCATAGAATGTTGTTATCCGTAGTCAGTAGTCATGGTAATATGTAATCAGACTATACACGTAAATTAGGTTAAAAGTCATTTGTGTCTTGACCTGCAACCCAACCACACCCTAATCCAAGTGATAAGGGTAAAATTGACTGCAATATCGTTAACCGTCGTGTCGCTCTGTCTCGTAATTCCATTCTGTCGAATCACATCTGGAATGAGTTCTCCAACATTCCAAAGATTCTCAGTTTTATCATGATTTGTGGTGAATACATTCTTTTTTCAATTGATTTTTCACATTTGGATGCAATTCCCATCAAATGTAGGAGAAACAACATTGATCAAAAAATTAAAATCTAATCTAATATGCGAGAATAATGAATCAGGGTTTATTATTCGTTATAGAATTTGTGATTTACTTTTATATCTATGGGATTTGTCATCAGTAGAAATAAATTCAAGTAGTTCAACATAGAGTATATGAATATGATTCCGATTTGATACATTTCATATACGATACAAAAATTGGATACTTCCTAACCCTGGAAAATTCAAAGAACGTATGCCTATTTTTTCAATCAATTGATGATTCAAAAAAATCTGATTGAAAGAAATTGATATGAAAATACTGACAAATATCAATCACGTATATTACCCTACCTCGATGAACGATTCAAATTTCAACATGTCGAGCATGTTAATTGTATGGAATTATATATACCTTTGTTAATGACGTAAACAAATTTTGCTCATTATAATAAACGAAGAAGGAAGCAGCAATCGAATAACATTGATTCCTCAATATCATTTACTTTTAGCTCGGTATTCATCCAGTGGTATACAAGAACCATTGTAATCGTATACGTTTACATGCTATCAACGCTATTGCAGCGGTACGAAGGTAAATTGAAATGGATAATAAAATGCATGATTGTCAACGTACAAGCGTTATCTCATGTAGAATCAAACCGGTGTTGTTGCTGGTGGAAGATTGATGAGAAGAAACGGGATAGCCTTATAAAAAAAATCAATCGAAACGAATTCAAATGATATTGGAGGATCTTCTTCCAATTCGGTTCAATAACGTTCCGTTAAATTCATGAATTGAAATTGATTGAATTTTCTTTCATTCCAATTCGTGGATCCAAAGGGACTACACTGAACTGAATCGATACAATTTTTCCTATTCACGTGAATATTATTCTTTTAACGTTCTAGTTCGTGAAGATCACTGATTCGACAGGAAGTAATATCGATGGTGGCAACCATAAAAATCTTCTCATGGGTTCAACACATCCTCTCTATGGAAATTCATGACAAAGCGATTGAAAGATGAAATTTCCAAAAGGAATGAACATTTTTATCCCTATTATTTGAGGTTTGAATTCGATTTCCTTTGAGTATTCAAAATTTTTGATAGTGTTATTGTGCTGTGTCTAATCACAGGATTATCGAGGATTTAGGTAACCTTGACGATTGGAAAAACATTAGAAGCTAATTTTAAAGGACATCGATGAAGCTGTATACTAAATTTACGGTGTGATTGATTTCAGATCTAGAACAAAAAAAAACGAATTTTTTCTCAAAATTCATAGTTTTATCGTATTTCAAACCAAAAAAATTATCTCCTGAATGTTTTTTTTTTCATTTTCTTTTTCTTTTCAAGAAGAATGGAAAAATGAGTGTATCAAATTTTGAGTCAATCCGTTTGATAGATATCGAGAAATCGTGAACACTGTTGAAATCTTCCCACTGAATTCGAATCTTCTTCACGAGATTGTTTATAACTTCTTCATTTACTGATATTTTTTTCATGCTGTATCAAGATACACGAAGATGAATCTCCAAATGGTTTTCCAATCATTTCACTTATTCCTCCAGAGTTGATCTTTTTAAATCATCCTGATTTTTGCTCTCTAAAATTTTTAGAGTGTTATTTCACTCTTTAGCCAGCCAAAAGTGAGCCCATCGAAATTTCGAGTGACATTTCCACTCTTTGAGAGTGATAATCTACGGTTTGAGGTTGTAAATTCACAGCTACTTCAAATCTAAAAGAGTGGGAGTTCATTCGAAACGGACAGGCTCATTTCTGAGACTTAGTGAAGTGAAACGAGTGATTTTTCACTCTTCCAGATACAGAGAGTGGGTAGCATAACCTCCTTAATCATTGTTCTCTCTAAATTCCAACTGAATTATATTTTACACTGGAAAGAATATTTATTTGTAGAAATTAAATATTCAATTAGATACGAAAACTGATTACTTGTGGCGAATAAATTATTCATGTAGAAGACTTATTGATTCGGGGCAAGCATTGCATTATTTGATTGAGCTTAAAGAATATTTCATGGAGAGAGGACGAATAAACTATTTATTTGGTTGGAAGAAATTTTTTTGCAGTGTATAATCTACAAAGTCCGGTTTAAATCTGTGAAGCTGTTATAAAATTAACATTCATATACATAGATTATAAACTAACTTAATTAAAACAATCTATCATCACTTTAGAATTTTTACCTTCACAAATGAATACATCACAGAGGAAAATACAACCTTGGAAGCACAGGTTGGAAAGATTAATCTCATTCATAGTGACTTGTGCAAAATATACAAAACACAAGTAAAAAATTTGAGTAACTCCACAATGAAACCCCCTGCACGTTCCTGGTTCAACTCTCAAGTGATTTGTTAGAATGAATTATCTCGATTCTTTTACAGAAGTTCTCTGTTCGTAACAACAGAACGAGACATTACATAACAAATCACATGAATCTCAGTTTTTTCCAGAATAGAAGTTTTTGATTTTTGTTCATCGAATATTATATCTTCATTCCCAAAGTATTTCCCTGAAACGAAAAGTCAAAACCATCGAACGTGGTTTACGTTCCCCGCTATATTATCAATATCACTCCTTCCCATCAAGGCCAATATTTTTTTCTTCGATTTGATCTTGGAAACTTCTTCCCTTCTTCGGTTCTATTCCACGTCCTTTAGAGATTGCACAAAATTTCACAGCGCGGTTGTATGTACTCTTTACCGTGTCGTCGTCGTCATTTGCAGAGTAGAGGAGAACCATCCGGTATACAGAGAAACGTTTTCGAGTAGAAAAAGAAGGAGAAGGAGAAGAAGAAGAAGTTGGCTATCATCCAGACCGTTCTGAAGAGCAACGACAGCAACGATAGCATCATCAAATTTATCACCTAATTGCTTTTCAGTGCAAAACCTCTACGACTTTTCCACCGATAAGGAAAAGAACGGACTCCAAGTCTCAAGATGATATGACAAAATATATAATATTATATTGGAAGAGAATGGTTGGTTGGTTGGTTGGTTGTCACAACTAACGGTTTGAATGAATTCCGCTGAGAAGTTGTTTACCTCTCTGAATATTGTTAAAAGTTTTCTTCAGAATTTTAATATTTTATCGTTCCCTCACAAATTCCTCAATGGTTTAGTAGGACCTGAGAACATGGAAATTCTATTACAATGATGGAATTATTTTCAACACCACTTTTCATCCAATTTTTGATATATTCGCATTGAGAAAAAAGCTTGTAAAATGATGTTCTCAATATTACTGCATTTGGGACTAAAGTGGTGCTATAAGTGAAATAGTATAATATTTACAACTGAACGTAGGAAAAATTCATGCTTCATGGTGTAAAGTTCCCAGGTAAAATTTGACCATGGGCGCTAGGTTGCCGCAAAGCTCACCAAGATGGGCCGAGCCTAGGCTACCAGGCATGGCGCAACTCTGAAATGACAACATCATTTCAGCCTCAGCCCATTTGTTTCCACAATCAAGACCCAACACTGGAAACAGGGTTGTGATAGCATATGCCGTCAATGGCAGACCATACAAAAATTTGTTCGCCAAGGATGAGCCAACGCTGTAGCAATCTTGCGGCAGGGTTGCGCCCATCTCATGCCAATGGTCACTTTTATTTTTTATTGTAATTGAAAATAAAATAAAAAATCCATTCTATCATTTCGATCGAACGAAATGAATGTCGGAGAATTTCAACATGTAATTTTTCTGATTAGTTTAAACTGATGAATGACGTAAATCCGGTGGTCCTGGCGTAGAAGTAGGCGAGTCTGGAAACAGATGAAGAATTATTTCTGTCATGGAATCTTCAAAGGAGACTTATATATTGATTGAATGCTTGGTTCGCCACTCGCAGGAAACAAGCATCACTCTGGTGAGAGTTATTGTAATTGGCTGTTTGAGAAGGAAGTTTCACTCTCAGCCAAACTATTACTCAAGTCGAGTCAAGCTAACGCCTAAACTGAGCGAGGCCATCGCCCAAGCTGAGCCAAGCTATTGCCCAAGCTGGACCAAGCTACGACCCATGCTTGGTGCAACATGGGAATCCATTGTCATTCAGAGTTGCCTAATGCTTGGAGCAGTGTCCCGCCAAGCCCTAAAGAGCCTCTGTTGAAAGCATGCTTTTTCCTTCAAGCAATATTGGTTGAAGGATGGGCCAAGCGTGGCGCAGCCAATGATCAATGATGGATCGATGAAGTCGATTTATGACTTCCCATATTGGTACAATGTTTAGACCATTGTCAACCATCCTTGTCCCTACATAGATTGCCCAGCTTTGGCTGGCAGCCTTGCGTCTAGCTATATTCCGTCGTCAGCATTGGCGGAGCCTGAAGATTTTTATATGGGTTGCGTCAAATCGAAAGATTTTTCAAATCATTATGCATGAACTTTCACTACATTCGGTTGTAAATATTATACTATTTCACTTGTAGCACTACTTTTGTGCAAAATGTAGTATTAATTTTAAAATTCTGGTAGCTCAAACCATTTTTGAAATCCTCCAAATATTATTGACTTGAAATAATGTAAATTTTACAATGTTTTTTCTCAGTGCGTATAAAATTTCACGTAGAGAATATGTAATAATTATTGAATTCTATTGATGTTCGAAGAGAATATATTCTTACTCAAATTAATAGACGCGTCATAATATCGAGATAACAATTTGACTCACTTTGATAAAATATTGAATCGATATTGATGAGTAATTAGAAACCGAGTTGAGAGGAATAAGATTATGCGATAATAATGCGGAACCTCGTATTTCCAGTAGTTTTGTTCTCCTCTTTCAGGAATAAAAATTTCATAACGACGGGACTGGAAATATTGATAAAATTCCTTAATGTAATACAAAAATGAAAATGATATTTTTCTTTCAACGAACTCTGTGCTCTATGTCTCTTGAATTCATGTTTTTTTCCCGGTCACACTGAACCTCGAGTACTTACTTTTCTCGTGATATTAAATGGAAAAACATTAGTTCATGAGCTTCTCCTCGCTCATTTTCAGAGCAAACAAAGGAACACACAAAGAGAGAATTTGAATATTCAACGTGAGAGATTTTCGTGTAAAAGTACTTGAGAAAGTTAACCAGAGCGTTACCATACGTTAATTTAGGAAAGTCAAGCCTCAGTTGTTAATAAAGTTTTCGACGATTTGTAAGTCTCGCGCGCCTTTGTTACATATTCATATTGTTGTTCCTTTTTTTGTTCTAATGAAATTATGATGAATAAAACGTCGACGCGAGTGTAATTCACAACAAGGTGTTTCTTGAGATGTTTGTGAGAATATTGGATAATTTTCGGAATAAGGAGCAGTATATGAGTTGAATAATGATCAAAGTATTCCCTTTTTCCATTTAGAATATATGTTGAATGAAAATTATATCACTTTTGTTTTATGTAGAATATCATCGAGATGAGGGAATTTCTATCAGTAATCATTTCCCTTTTCAACAGAGAAAAAGAAGTTCAAATTGATTGTGTTGCATGAAATACATTTTGACAAATATTGACTTCGTTCTAATGAATACTAAATCCCGGGGAGCGATGTTCGTTGAAGTTGAATGGAAACTGTTAGAGGAATCATTAATAATTCAATAATTTACTCTCCTAGCGCACTATGCGCTGCTGTTAATCATTAATGTTATCGAATATGAAATTCTATGCGGAAAGCAGAAAAATGGATGTCCATAGGAACATTATGCAGGTAATAATTCGCTGAATGTACTGTAATGTAACAATTTTAATTCATGTATTCATCAATTCCAGTTTTAAGAGAAACATTTATTTACTGTTGAAATGAATGAAATTGATTTGTTGCCTCAAATAACAAAACATAATGTTTCTGGATCATCCGAATGTGAGTCCCGGTCATTCGATTTTCGATAGTTCACTTTTGTTTCGCAAAACCAAACTTCGTGCGAATACAATACTGCATTATGCGCCATTTTGATCACAGAATCGAACACTTTCGATATCAAGCAAATGATAAAAATTGAAGTCAATAATCACAGAAATTTACGTTTAAATATATAAATGAATGGTCATTGAATCATTGAATCTTCTCTTACGAAAATTCTTGAAAGCAAATATTTGTTAAAATTACAAAAAGGTTTGATATAATTCGTCACCGTTTCTTTCTTTGGATCGAATGAATGGTAACGCAACGATGGAATATCATCTAGATCGATAAAAACTTTTTCAACCGTGGCTCAATTTGAATATCCTTTTGAGAGAACCCGGGGATGCCAAGATTAATTGAATTCCATAAATATGTCTTAGACATCATCGAAAGATCCCTTTCCTCGCTTCAAAGAAATTTTTCCCTCAGTGCAGTCGGGCGGACCGAGTTCACGAAGAAGACTATAATTTTCAAACTTCAATATTATTCCCTCGTGGAATTGAAATCGATTGATAATCAAATATGAATCAAAATGAGCGATAGAACGAGGGTCGTTTGAGAACAGTAAATTCAAAGAATAATTCAACTTTCCAATCTTTTCTATTTGGAATTGTTAATCCATATTACATATCGTATATCCAAATCGCTCACGCTCAGCTGTCTCTCGTTCCTTCTTTTTCTTTATTCAAAACCATTAGAAGAAGGTAGTAATGGTGGTAGCGGTGGTTGCAGTGGTACTAGTTGTTGTTAGTCGTTGGAAATCGACGAGCGTCTATACATTTATCCCGGAGGTATACACGTTTGACCTATGGAGTTGAATGACCCTTAAAGCGTCGTTCACAATGCACACGTTCACACGTGTATGCGTGTGAGTATTTGTAAAAGCATATGTTACCTATGTGGGTGGTGAAAAAGGTAAGCGGAAGGGAGGAAAAGTCGCGCGATGCCACGCGCAAAAAATGATGAGGAGGAGGAGGAGGAGGAGGAAGCTAGAGAAAAAGATGAATATGTTAGCAGTGGGATATAATAAAACTACAAAAGATGCAACAAAATATGAAGGGAGGAGAGAAAAATCGAGAATGGGGATGACGAAGAATGAACAAAAGGATGGAGAGGAAATGAATAGATGGCAAAAAGGAAAAAAATATGAACACGCTGAAACAAAAAGTAGGAATAAGGAAAGGAAACTGGAAACATTGAATACGGGAAAAGTTGTTAAAATATTTGAATGGTAGAACAGGTTGTTGCGTTACACGGGAAAAAGAGATACGAGAAAAACAGAAAGAAAAAGTTGCAGATACAAACTGTTGAAAAAAATTTCGAGCTTCGTGGGTCTCACATTATCGGATTACTTATTGTTATGCGCTTATGTTATTTCATTATTGCAATATTTATCCGTAGGTTTTGACGTTTTGAATCGATGTTATTCGATACGATGAGCAATTAGAGATTTTAATTGCTCCATTCCTTGCTCGTTGGGTAGGCAATTGTACACGGAGAGAAACATTATCATCCGAGTACGATATTGGTATTATTTATTCAATGATATGTACTTCGAGTACGCGTCATGATGACTTTTATTAGTCGTATTTTCAATCGAATAGGGGACAATTGTTCGAGTTTAAATTCAATTGAGTGTGCAGAAGTACTTTGAGCAATCGTCTTATAACTTCACGGAGAAAAAATGGTTTGCTACTGTAGCGCCTACGAAGAAATTTGATGTCCTTGCAAAAATATTCATCCCAACAGCTAAGACCTTAGTTCTGTTGACAAATTTGTTGATGTCAGCAAAATGTAGTTGTGTCAATCATTTTTCTTGCTCTTTCAACCAGGTCTTTTTGTAGGTGCTATAGTAACAGACCTGCTTGTTATGCCAGCAATACTTTTTGCTCCGTGTCGCCATCGACAGAATAAATCTCCTCCCTAGAAAAAAAAAAGATTAGATCTATATCATAAGGGTCAGTTTTTACCAAGAGGTTAGTTCTGAGAGAAAACGATCAGTTCTAAAACGTAAAAACGGTTAATTCTTGAAAAATGACCTGAGTTTTAGTTACATTTTTTCCTCTTTCTTTTTCATTTTTTTAATCGAGTATCCAATATCGCACTTCCTGGTCGAACGAATCGATTGATTCTCGCCAGATCTGATTGAATCTTGCACAATGTTCTGATCAAATCCTATTCAACCATTTTCAATGAGATTCAATCAGGTTAGTGTATTTTTTCAATGTAATTTTGATTGAATCTTGCACAATGTTGTGACTAAATCCCATTAAATTTAATTTCGTCAGATTCTATGGATTTTTTTAACCAGGGCTGTTACAGCATGAGCCTCTCGCCTCATAGTGAGTTCAGAAGCGATATTAATTTTAAAAGAATTAGAATTCATGCCAAAAGTGAAATTAAGGAAGTAATCGTCACACAAATGTTTTCCCTTTTTTTTTTTCTAGAAATCGAGTGTCCAGTGTTTCGGTTAGTTTATAAATTTTCTTAGAATATGCCCCGCTCAGATCTCAGTAGATCCCTTGAGATATATGTATATATAGATCTCGGGATAAAGTTGAGATGTTCGGATGTAAGCAGATATGAACAGATTTGTAGAGATTTTTGCCAAAATTCAAGTCTGATTAGATCTAATTTTTTTTTCTCGGGCTGCGATTTCCATTTTCAATTGATCGTTTAACAGAGTGTTGAAGAAAAGGAAGACTCTGGCAAGTGCTAGTTTTTCTCGAATGCAGTTTTACAAAATTATTGAATGCCTGGCGCATTTTTACTGGATATAAAAATGAATGTTCAAAGCCTTGTGTGTGAAACTTCATGTCTATCGGAAATCAAAATTGAATATGATCCAAACAACGTATAACGTGTCCCGATCTAGTGAATAAAAATATGATTTTGTACGATAATATTTCTCTCATTCCATTTCATCCACGTACCTAACACGTTTTGAAATTAAATGATTTGAAACGTGGATGTGTTCGCACACTTGTTTCGTCTGACAAAACATATGGTACATATATACCGCATATGTATTCGCGGTGAGATTTCGGATTCGTGTAGCAGTATCTCTTTTTGTCACTGAAAACATATAACGCTCTGTCTTTCTCACGCTCATGGCCTCTCCAACGTGTCACCGTGAACGCACCGTATGTGTTTCCTTCCAACCGAGTCTCCTTTATGTACGTACATTATTATTCTGATATTCATGTTCACTTGATATGTGGATCGGGAAGAACGTCACAAGAACATACGTGCTGCTTTCATTTGCATTTATGCCCTTGATATATCTAATGTGTGATCACAGTGATGAAGCTTGCGTTTCAACCACAACATTATCCTGTTATGATCTCGGTTCTAATCTCCTTTCAGAATAATTTCGGTGCTCGTGAGATTTTTCGAAAAATTTTGAAAGAATATAAATTCATAAACAGCATGAATTATTCGTTCACCGAATTATACGCGGGAAAAACGTCCAACCGAGAATTCATCGTTGTTCAATCTGAATATGGGATCGTATAAGACACTCGCGTATAAAGAATTATTGGAACAATGGATCTATAGCGAAAAATCTCCATGCAATTACAACGGTTTGAAAATAGATCATTTAAGATGGTGATAACAGAAGGAGTAATTTTGAGATTCAAATTCCCAAGTAGAAATCTGACAAGGCATTGTCTAGTCAATATGAGGCCCCTGTAGGGATTTCATAGGGAACTTCTAGTTAAGATAAACTAGCAAGTTACTCACCGGTTACTTACAATATTATATTAGACAAGTGAAACTCTCAAAAAACTATGGGGGATTTGTTATAAATATCTAGACTGTTACTACACTTGTAAGCTCCGTCAGAAATCATTGAGGCCCTTTCAAGATTTATTTGTCAGAAGATGGCAGTGGCGGTTTTTATGGTTTCATTGGACTACATCAGACCGTGTCACAGATAAAAAAATATTTTGTACAATTTAAGAACTTGTTATTTATCTCAAATGAATGAGATTACCTAGAATGAATATTTATCTACCAAAACTGAATACTTTGTTGACACAAACAAATGCGATATTCCAAAGCAGGAGCTAATAATCAACTTTTCCATGTGAATAAAATATTCATTTTTGTGGAAGAAATATTCACTTGAAGCTATTCATTCAATAATTTCTCAGATCCAAAGAAATGCTTTCTTCTGTGTATACACTGTAAAAAAAAACTGGAAATTTACTGTGCAACTGGACTGGAAATTTCCAGTGCTAGTACTGGAATATGGATATTCCAGTACATGTACAGAGATTTTGTTGTGACGTTACTGAAAATTTACCAAGCATAACTGAAAATTCAGTCATTGTACTGGAATTTTCAAGTTTGAGATGATGTACTGAAATTTTGCCATGATTTCGCGAAAATTTTACCGGCTCGTACTACAATTTTATAGTTCTTGTGCACCAAAAAAAAATATTCCCTCAAAAAGGACTTGAGAAAAAATTTGGAATTTAGAAAAAAAAACCTAATCGTTGGTATACTGGAATTATACAGGTTTTTAACTGCAATTCTCAGGTTTTGTGATGGAATTTTCCAGTTACTATGCAATTGAATTATACAGGTTTTGAACTGCAATTTTCAGGTCGTGTGATGGAATTTTCCAGTTGCTATGCAACGGAATTTAATCACTGTTGCACTGAAATTTTCCACTTCTATTGGACTTCGTCATTTCTGGCAGGAAAAATTTCAAGTCTTTATATTAAAAATTTCCTGATTGAGATTTTGAATAATAATTGTAATTGTAGCCAATGAAATTGATATATGAGGTTTTTCCAAGACTTATCCTCTTGTGTTCTAGATATGAAGCATATGTAGTAACCCAAGCTGGCCTTCCAACATGTCGCGCTATAGCTCATCGGTTAGGTCTTAGGTTTCAGTTGGTAGGCAGGTAGAAAAGTGTGGGTTCAAATCCTGTTAGGTAGACATGAGTTTCTGTCCATCCAAATGAACGATCAAAAGTTTCTCAATCATCTTGGAACACAAGGACCCTGCAAAATCACTTTGCGTGAGCAATTTTTTTTCAATGTTCATGGATATTTTCAGCATTAATTTTCCAGTACATGTCCTGGAAAAGTCCAGCTCGTGTACTGAAAAATTCCAGTACCGAGGCTCAGAAAATTTCCAGTTTTGATGCGGGAATTCCATAACGTTTGCACTGAATTTTTGCAGTACAAATGTGCTGAAATTTTCCGGTACATGTACAGGTTAATGACTTCCAGTACATGTACTGGAATTTTCCGGTGAAATTTTTTTACAGTGTAATTCTGGATTTGTCTATATTTCTCTAGCCAAAAACTTGTTGGTAATTGACGAGTATTTAGAGAGTAACTAAATAGTAACTGACCAGTACCTTGTGAATTCCACTAGCTAGTGCCTCATGACACACAGCGTTACATTACGAACAAGTACCTGGTGAGTTTTCCTCAAAAGGCCCTCGTCAGGAGTATAGAAAAACTCACGAGGCACTAGCCATTGACTAGGCGTAATTTCTACTTGGGTTGTTGAAGAAATGAGCAAAAGAGAAGAGTTGCGATTACAACGAATTTTTCATGTACTATCCTTTCCATTTCCGTTTTGGAGAGTAGAAAATTTATTCGAGACATTGAATTTTTCATTGGTTCTGCTTTCTCGTTAGTTTGTAGGATAGAAAAGTCGTTTCTATTCGAGCGAAAATGTTGATGTTTCACAAAACTAATCATGCCCAATTACGTCCAATCAAGCTCGATTATGCTCTATTATCCATGAGAAATTCATACAAGATTAATAAGTTTTTTGTAAGGAATGAAATTATAATAATGTTATATCAAACACTCATTTATTGTGAATCATTTCTACTTATTGTGCTCATGCAGCTCCCATTTTCTAGTTTCCAGTTTTCAGGCGTGATCATGCGTGATCAGGCGTACAGGCTTGCGTTTGGGGCCGATTTAGCATGATCAAGCATGTGCATTTGTGATAGAAAAATCAACACAGAGTCGTTTTGTATGAATATTCCTCAGTTGGTGAGATTTTGCATGATCGCGAGCGAGAATGGTTTGTCAGGCATGATCGCTGGTGGTTAAGCTTGATCACGGGTTTCCACGTGGCTACAAAATTGAAGCCTTTGAAGTGATGTCAAAGCTCAAAAATGAACGACCAGGTGTTATCAGGTTCATTCACCTGCAGTCGGTATTGAACACGAATAATTTTGCCGAAAAATGTCCATGATTAGGCCTGAACGATTTTTTCACAGATCAACAGATCTTTTCTACATGTTTCCTACATATTCGATAGATGAACAGATCTTTCGGAATATGAAGCATCGAAAGAGGTACTTGATTTTTTTACCAAAGGAGATTTCATATATAAATTGTATATAATTTCCTAAAAATATATTCAATTCTGTAACTTGTTCACTCGGGAAGTGTGAGAGTCATTGATTTCTGCAAAAACATCGGTAAAAATGAAAGAATATCGTGGATACAGGGAAGCACCCATGGTTTCTAGAGTTTGATTTGTAAACTGATGGAACAATACTATTGGATAAACTGAAAGGACTGTGGGATTATAACGGTAGATGTGATCGCAGGAAACTAGGATGCACTGATAAGGATGGACTGAGACTAGCACAAGATGATAGGGATAAATGGTGGCCCTTTGGGAATATGAACTTTCAACTTCTTAAAGCCGCAAAGTAATTAACTAAGTAAAATGATGGAATTGAAGAGGATGGAGTTGGATAAACTTGGAAATGAGCTGCTTTGGCTAATGTTCAGGGAGACTCATCTGGCATATAAATCGTAGAAATATATGTACAATTGTTTAAATAACATTGTACTTTGAAAATTTGAAAGATAATTCACGTTGTGAAAAGATGTTAGTAATATGATTTTAGACAAAGTTTTTGTATCAAATGATGACAAGAATGCTTGAATATTATAAAAATATTGCTTTACATCGTTATTGTTTCATTCACGAACTAGAAATCGATCGATTGCGATATCCATTCTGTATAATATGTTCACTAGATTCACTGTGGAAAGATTTTTGTGATTCTACCGGAATTTGTCAGGAAACAATCAATCCAACCACGGTGGGTGAAAATTCCCAAATATTCAATGAATTTGTCGTATATCTATTGGTCAAATTGGCCATCATATTTTTTTTGTCGAACCAACAAAATCCCAGTAATTGTCTCGAGTTTTCCTTCAGATTATTTGCTGTTTGAATTGCCGAAGAATTTTTCGGTAAATTTACCGATTTTTTTAAAACGGTATAGATCCTTATTCATGAGTCAATTTCAGTCCCATTCAATTTATTTGACACATCAGTATATGGCGGAAAATACTGTCCGGTTGAGAAAAAACGATGTCAAAATAAACACGCGGATTCTATGAAAGTCTAACCCAAAATTCGATGTCAGAATAACTTCAAAGGGAATCAGAGAGACATCCTAAGTGAAAATAAACAACGAACATCTTCTCCCGTCGATTAAGACACAGCGCTTTTTCACAATCTGTACGTTTCAAAAGATATAAAGGAGCCAAGCACTACAAAAGAATTTGAGTAGTCACCGATTCATGTATTTTGAATGATCTTTTTTCAGCGCAGACTGTAAAAAAATGTAGGAAGATTTTCTTCACCTCAGGGTTGGATCTCTCTTCCATTATTTGAAATTGTGTTGCCTCTTAAGTGTTGGATCCTCAAAAAATGAGGAAAAAGTCTCCCAAATCATAGCGAAGAATCCCTCATCTATAGAGGAGCCCTGCTACCACTATTTTCTAGGGGAAAAATTCACAATTATTTCTTAAAATGCAGCTTCATTTCTTGGGGTGTCACGAAATATTTGAACGATTAAAATAATTCCTGAATTCACAGTAATACACTTCTATGGTGGATTCTGAAATTGTTTTTCATCAAAAATAGGAGATTATTTTCCCACTCCAAGGAACTATTTTGCTTTCCAGTGGTTGAATCCTCAAATGAAGAAAAAATCTACTACCCACACACTGTAGAAAATTATGGTGGAATTTTCACCCAAATTTGGTGGCAGCAAAAATCCCTTACGTGGAGGAAATTCATTTTCCCATATTTTGGGGGAATATTCCTTGATTTGGAGATGAATTCCTTCAAAAAAGACGGAATTTCCTTCAAATGGAGGAGAATTCCTCCAAAATATGAGAGAGAATTTCCCCGCACGTGAGGGAGATTTGCTGAAAGTTGGGAAATTCCACTTACTTTTTACAGTGCATGTGTGTAATGAGTGCTCCAATCATGGACCAAGCCTGATCGGCCAAAATTTGTCTTGATTAGTTCACGAAACTTGGCCCAGGCTTGAACATGATAAGATCAGAACCAAGCCTGATCCGAATGATTCGCCAAGCATCAACCAATGCTTCATCACAGATATTGATGGAGAGAGTAATTTGATCCATATTTCAGCTTGACTTTCCTGACAGACTCTCCCAGAGAATATCGAATATGAATCATGTTAGAGCGACGGATTAGATGTGCCAAAACTGGAGTAACCTTGGTTTTGTTTCCAATCCGTAGATGGAATATCTACTTTCTATAGTGGGAATTTAAAGTACCATGCTTCTAAAAATCTTTTGACGAAAAGGTGGTTCATAAGTGTGAATATAATGAAATTGAGGCGTATTGTACTTTAAATCTGTTCATCTATTCATCAGAATTTTATTCTAGAAGGTGAGGGTTTAAGTAAATCATGCTTTCAGTATATTCAATAATGTTCCAACTAATTTGAATTTTCAATATTCTTATGTTTCGTTGTTCTAATAAGATTTAAGAAATCTTTCTTACCAGGGTCCTCATCTATGCTTCAAATTGCGGAACATATCTCATCAAAGTCACCAATTTTATCACACAGAGAAAAAATTGCTGTAAAATATACCGAAATTCCTGTTCAATCAACCAAAGTCTCCGATAAAAATGAAAATTTGCTGCAGTGATTACATGAATTGCGATAAATCCAACTGTAATGTTTCTTGAAGTTTCATGAAAGATCGCTAAAAGTTCAGTAATATTCAGATTCATCGAACAAATATAGTACTGTTTACTGAACTTCCAAATGCCTCTTTGCTCAGTGGATAGATATTGTGCACTGAGAGAAAAAATGTCCGGGAATAATAAAACATTTAGTTGAATAGTCGCCATAAAATACTTGATTAATTTGAATAAACTCTCATTGATTCAATCAAATAACTGGTTCAATTGATGAAATATTTCATAGTATATTAAATATTTGTTTGATTGAATGAATATTCAATCGAGTCAATGAAAGTTTATTCAAATCAATTGAGTATTTTGTGGCGACTATTCAACTAAATATTTCATTGTTCCCGGAAATTTTTTCTCTCAGTGTGGTATAAATCACAGCAATGAATGTTATCACTATATTTATCGGACATAAGGTAAATTTCACAGGAAAGTTTTTCTCTGGGACCCCTATAACTGATGGTTCAAGCTTTGAAAACCTCAAAACTTTGAAATAGTTTTCCAGCACAGGTTTACGATTCTGAAAATTCCACGGCACGAGAATTAACTTCCGGGGTTCGGTATGCTATTGGATTAACAACGCACATATTTTCAACGATAATTTCATATATGAATCTTTGAAATTTTGTAAATACAGCGGTCACAAGTCAACAGTTGTGAAAATCCAGAAAATCTCGTTGAATAATAGATGAAATATGGAGTTTAAATTAAAGTGTGATTGAGTTGGATATCATATGTACAGAGTGATTGATTAAAAATGTACATATCCACAAAAAGTTTTGTTTCGCAATTCATCGTAAATTTGAATATCAAATCGCTGTTCGCTGCACAATGATTTAATAGTGATCAGTCGAATAATGTTGCAAATTTCGCTAACTACGGAAAAATGATCAAAGAATGATTTCGCTGCTCGGGATAAATGTTTGATGGGCAATGATATGTAGCGTGATCCTCAGTTCATCATTTATTCAACTCTGCAAAGTGAAGTTATGAATGTTTGCGATGAGGATGAACCAACAATGTATACATTTTAATGAAAAGTAACTTAGCCGATATTTTCATCCTGTCAGCACATGTAATGTATGAAAAATGATAAATACGAACAAGGTTTTTTCACACAAGACCATTTTCTTTGTGGGAGGGATTAAATATAACAGTTATCCTCCTGTAATGTAGCTTTTAGACTTTTATGATAAATTTACTCAATCCATAGAGTATCGGTGAACCGATAAAAGCATAATACTTGACTATATAAGCTATTAGGTTGATGCACATGAGACGTCGAATTCCGTTTCCACGCGAATGTTTATTCTTCACGAAGAGTAATGGGTTCGTATTATACAGGTTTTGTTTCAGAGTCCAATATTCAGTTATTATACAATATCAAATCAGATTATAATAATAAATGATAACATATATTGAAAGTAATTGTAGAACATTATCCAAATATCAAAGAGTACATTGTAGATGGTTGATCGTCTAGAACTATTATATATTTGATAGAAAAAAAAGATAGTCCTCAATATTAAACGCTCTCCACCTATTGTTATCTATTCTTCTCCGTGTTTTATTTTCATGAAGCTCTTGTGCCGCATATAATCCGCTGTACGCTTCAATTATTCGTTATTAGTAGGGTTCCCAACTTGATGGAAGGACACGATCCCAACTCACATTTCAGTTTTTGAAGATATCTCAAAGAATACTCAACTCAGAGATCTTCAAGAACATTATTGAAGAGTTCTTGAAGATATTTTTTAGAAGTCTTGGAAATATTTCTGAAAGATGTCTTGATTAAGATACGTTTAAGAAGATAAATTTTTCAGCAGATTTGAGGTGAATGTATCTGTTATCACAATCGTATTGCACATGAGGTAAATTCATCCATGAATTGAAAGCTTGAATCAACTATAGAGATACCAAGAAATTTGAAAGTTTATTAAAAGTACGATTTTATCGCCTTATGATGTGCACATTGAAATTATCGAATATCCACTTCACAATAATTTTTCAGAAATACTTTGGAAAGAATCTGTGATATTCACGAAATATTAACGACCACTAGAACACAGAATTCATTTCTAAATATGTTTCATTAAATTTATTCATTTTTCCTATTTGTAAGTACATTCAACTCTTTTGATATTTATTCATGTAATAACAGTTTTTTGAAAAGATCATTTTTACTTTGAAACTGTCCACCGCTGACATTATACTTCGTTATGTCATATTGACAACTATGGGCGTCTCTACCATATTGTACGTATGGTTCAGATGACTGAAGCGTAAATACGTCCTGAAATGAACAGGTTCGATTCCCGTAACAGGGGTCGAAATCAGGTAAATTCCATCGGAACGCGAGAGCAGTTAAAAAAACAGGAGGAGAAGGAAAAAGGAAAAGGTTGAGAATTTCAAGAGTCTTCCAAGAAATTTTTATGAATTCTTTAAGACATCATTTTGAAATCTTTAAGAACTCTTCAGGATATCTTTTCGAATTCTATACGTGTTCCATAAGACATCTTTTAGAATTCGTTTCGATATCTTTCAGAGAGTTTTTTTAAGACTCCTTACAAACGCATTGAGACTTCTTAAAAATATCTTTGAGATATCTGTATGTTAGTTGAGATGTTCATTCATCGAATCTCGTGAGAATTCAAATATCGTTGGTTGTTATTCGAGAAGAATACACAATTGATCAACGTATTCTTCTTTCGAGTTGGCGAATCTAGTTATCAGTGACATGCCGGGAAACATTTTTCAAACCCTGCTCAAAATATCGGACCGAATCCATCCGAAAATTTTAATGCAAAATATGAACACCAGATACTCGAATTCGGATTAATTGAAATTTTAATCGGATGTTATATTGTGAGAAATTTTTTTCAGATCAAATTTTTGGGACACCTTGTACGTACAATCAGCATCGTTACCAATTCGAAGATCGCAACCCTCGAATTCATCATATTCCCAATCAAACACGACAGATAAATAGTAATCAAATTTGTATGGAAATCGATTCCGTCCATACTTTATGCAGGGAGTTGATGAGCATAAACCAATTGCGAATAAAATCATATTCAACGCGAAAAGCAATAAAATGCATTGATTACCTCGAACGATGAAAAGATGAACAAAGATGCATTCAACGAAGAAGACTATATTCCATCACGGAATCGATCAGGAAGCAATTTTCATAACTCGCTCAATGGAAATATGTTAATATCAACAAGTTTAAAATCTCTCCGGTTAATATGAATTACGAAATCGGACGTGAATTCATTTTTAGCACGTAGCAACTTTGATATACGGGGAAAACGTGCGAGAAGGATGTATGACGAATTCCTATACAATGATGGAATTTCTACAGCGCACGAACATTCATTTCATGACTGATGAGAATTTTTTCTTGGTTCTTCCTGAATTTAAATATGCATAATTGTTATCCAAGTATAGTTGAAGTTGACGATTGTTTTTTTTTGTAACATGCATATTGAATCGTATGGATTTAGATATGATTTCATTTTTCATAGACTGAGAAAGATTGAGTATCAAATGTTTTACATGCTACACTGTTGGAAAATTCTGCATGAATTTTTTTCAAATACCTACGTGAACTAACTTTCATATATATTTTACATCAAATTTAATGTTTTTGTTTATGAAATTGAATTATTGTACGCTCTTGTTAGGGATAAGCGTTACTCCCTGGTGAAAATGAAGCGTTGAAGTGCAATTGAAACGCAAACGAAGAGTCACCTAAACGTAATTGAGGAGAGAATTGGAAAATTTTCACGTTTTATTTGTTTCAATACTCGCTTCCTCCATTTCTGGATTTTCACCAGTGACTTCACAGTATGAATATTTTTTTTTTAGAGAATTTCGAGAGTTCATGTTAAATTTGACAAAATATCGATCGAAAGTTCAGATCGTAGATCCCTAACTCTGATGAAGATCGAAATTCAAGGAAGCAGGACTTGGAACGAATAAAGTATGATGATGTTCCAAATCCCCCCAATAAAATACACGTAAATGAAACTTTGATGACGCTTTCAGGCCACTGTGTACATTTCATTTTCACCAAGAAAAACCATAATTGAAGAAAAACTTCCTGATTTTTCTTATAGAGTGTAGTTAAAGGCATCCCGTAGACCCCAGAGTTACTAGATCTCTCTAGCCAAAATACTTGAAGAGGACTAGATAAAATGGAATAAAACGACCAGCCAGACATTCTATTTGTATAGAACAAGGTCTAGCTGGTTCTTCTATTCCATTTTATTTAGTCCTCTTCAAGTACTTTGGGTAGAGAGATCTAGTGACTCTAGGGTCCACGGAATGCTCTCAACGATAATATCAGGTTGGCAACTAAGTAATTGCGGATTTCACTCATAGATGGTGTCAGTTGAATTTTTAGGTTTGCAGGCATAGTACAAATGTAAAACACATCTTGTTATTTGATAGTTGGCAATTCAGCTGGCAATCAGTAACAAAAGTTTTTTGATCGTTTGCATAGTTTTCGTTTGGCGTTCGTTGAAAAATGGAAAATCAAAAGGAACATTTTCGTCATATTTTGCTTTTTTATTTCCGCAAAGGGAAAAACGCATCGCGAGCTCATAAAAAGTTATGTGCTGTTTATGGTGACGAAGCCTTAAAAGAACGGCAGTGTCAAAATTGGTTTGCCAAATTTCGTTCTGGTGATTTTTCACTCAAAGATGAAAAACGCTCTGGTCGTCCAGTTGACGTTGATGACGCCCTAATCAAAGCAATAATCGATTCGGATCGTCACAGTACAACACGTGAGATTGCAGAGAAACTTCATGTATCACATGCATGCATTGAAAATCACTTCAAACAACTTGGCTATGTTCAAAAACTCGATAGATGGGTTCCTCACGAACTGAAAGAAACGCATTTAACGCAACGCATTAACATCTGCGATTTGCTGAAGAAACGTAATGAAAATGATCCATTTTTAAAACGACTGATAACTGGCGATGAAAAATGGGTTGTGTACAACAATATCAAGCGGAAAAGATCGTGGAGCAGGCCAGGTGAACTAACTCGAACAACAGCAAAAGCTGATATTCATCAAAAGAAGGTTTTGTTATCAGTTTGGTGGGATTACAAAGGAATTGTCCACTTTGAACTCTTACCACCCAACCGGACGATCAATTCTGATGTCTACATTGAACAACTAACGAAATTAAACAATGCAGTTGAAGAAAAGCGGCCCGAATTGACAAATCGAAAAGGTGTTGTATTGTATCATGACAATGCAAGGCCACACACATCTGCGGTCACTCGGCAAAAATTATTGGAGCTTGGTTGGGATGTTTTGCCACATCCACCATATAGTCCTGACCTTGCACCATCTGATGACTTTTTGTCTCGATCTTTCCAAAACTCTTTGAATGGTAAAAATTTCAGTAATGATGATGATGTCAAATCGTACCTGATTCAGTTTTTTGCTAATAAAAACCAGAAGTTTTATGAACGTGGGATTATGATGCTGCCTGAAAGATGGCAAAAGGTCATTGATCAAAATGGGCAATACATTACAGAATAAAGTTATTTAGTTCTATGAAAAAAGTGTCTTTGATTTTCTAACAAAAATCCACAATTACTTAGTTGCCAACCCAATAATTACAGTCATTCATGATTGTACAGGGTATCCCAGAAAACACTACCCGCCGTTCACCAACGTATTCTTGAGAGAAAACTGAACAACTTTGCATTCAGCCTTTTTTGATCTAAGGCTCAGTTTTAGAGTTGACTTTAACCAATCGAGTAGAAGCTACATAAGTCTACTCATTGATCATTGGAGTAGCTGGTGTACTTGCCACCTAAATGGTCAACTTATTTTTCTTATAACTCTCAAACTAAGCCTCATATCAGAAAATGGCACATGGGGATATGGGGAAAGTTGTTCATTTTTCTCTCAGGAATACGCTAGTGAAAGGCGGGTAGTGTTTTCTGGGACACCGTGTATAACAGTATTGCACACGAATCTTGCTCAAATTTTAACCTAATTAGTTTAATTTAAGAATGTTCTTATAAATGTTTTCGAAGTTTGAATCGTTCATTGAAACGAATTGGTTTTTTAAATGATGTTTCTCGTTCCAAAAAGTTGATTCTAGAAGATAAACACCGATGATTCATCAGATTTTGTGAGTTTAAATTTTCATTTCGTTGCTATAAACGATTCGAACTTCAGGAACATTGTTATAAGTAAAATCAGTTTATGCTTATTCCCTTGGTCGGTATTTTCTCGACAAAACGCAAGTTTACGAATGAACTGGAAAGTTTCACCCTATATCTTGACCTTTTTCGTTCAAACATTTTGAAGTCAAGAGTATTGTCTTATGTCAAGTATCAAGATTTCTTTTATACGGAGACTGTATATATACCTACTAAAATTACATGTACTTTAATTCCAACCGATCTAGATTTCTTGCATTCGTAGACACGTCGACATAATTTTTCTTGTTCTTGATTATCAAGTATCCGCTGTGGTATTGAACATGTTATATATAAATTCCACAAAACATCAGATGATGTAGGGTAGGGTGAGAGCTGCGCCTGACAAAGAATGTTTTATTCATCAAAATGTCAATTTTTTTTCTTTAGACTCTTTTTCTATGAGGATACAAGGAAAATATTCGGTTCTCGTGTATGAAAATCTTGAACAAACGTTAACATATTTTCCCTAATGCGTGGACATTTTGATTGGTTCTATGATTGAATGAATTAATTCCTTAATGAATAGACGCACATACTTTGAATAGATCAATTCACAAGGGTTGATTACCGTTGCTATATTATTCAACAATGTAGCATATAATTTGATGTTGAATGTTTGGAGTAGTTGACGATAGGTTCTCCAAGCGAAGAATACCTAAGTGACTAGCAGAAAATCAGTCTATCCTACGAACATTCGTCTGGGGTTTTTTCCTATTTCCGCTTGCCTTCAATACTTTCACGTACCTCAGAGATCGCAAGAAAATTTTATCAATCAAAATTGAATTTGTATCCCACCAATACAATTCGGTTGACCAGAATTTGACTTTTCTATAATAAAATTCTTTGTTTTCTGCTCTCAATCACTATGGTTTCATTTTCTGGTACAGGGAGAAGAAAATTCGCTGGAATAGCAAGCTTTTCGCTGTCTCAATGAAAGTAGTTATATGGATAGTAGCAAGCAAGTTTAAGAAAATTGATTGTTTTGGCGAATCAAGCTTTGCAATACTAGCGAAGGACTGATGATTATAACAAATTAGTTCGTCAACACAGCGAATTGTCATCGTTAGATCATTAAATCCACTTGGTGAAGACAAATTCGTTGAAGTATAGCGAAATCTTTCTTCTCCGTTTATGATTCAAAGAAGAATGATATTGATATATCCATTATTCAAGCATCTATGTAAATGTAAAGTATTTTTCATTGCAACGAAACAAAATTTTACAAAATCCTATGCGAAGAATGATCCGAGCAATACTCAGTTCGATAACCGATTGTATTTGTAAGATGCAAATTACAAAGTATATTCCTTTCAACGCGAACTCGAATATGCGAATCAAGTATAAAACCTGCTACAATAAAATATTCGAGAAACTCATCTGAAACCATAAACGACGTTTAATTGAAACAAATTATCTCGAGAAACATTGTCAACTACAATCTCCCGACGTTGGTGAGAATTTCTCGCTCAATAAAACAATCACTTTTGCTTCGACGAGAGAGAAACAATTGATTGAAAAGATTAATAACGGATTAACTACAGGATGATCAAAGTACAAAAGGTTCTTATGAAAAACTAATTTTACGCGTCATGTGTTCTCGAATTGCTCAAAACTTTTTCCTCTTCGATTTGAAATAGAAACACGAATGCCACCGTTGGAAAAAGGAACAATGCAATCGCGACGAGGGGTTGAGAGAAAAAGAGTGCGAGCAAACAAGGAGGAAATGAAAACTTGAAATGGTATAAAAAGTACGGCCAAGTTTAAAGAAGGGAAAAAAGGAAGGATACGAGTGAAAGATGTCCTAGAAAGAAGTAATGAAAGTTGTGTTTATCAAAAAGCTAGGAAAACATTTCACCAACGCTTGATAAAAAAATCCTAGTAATTCACATGCGATTTATATGGTGAACATTAATTAAAGGCTTTTATATACACGTTATCATGAATTCTTTCACATTTTTTCTAAGGGTATTGCGTAGGAGCTGAAGTTACTTATTGATTCTCTACCCACAATTTTCAAAGAAACTTCAATAAACTGGGGGAAATTAACCATTTTTTTGTCATTTATCTTTGAGTATTTTGTGTAGAGAGATCTAGTAACTGTAAAAATCACTCTAGTTCTTCTCTAGGAACTGCCAGGCCTCGCCAGTTCCTTGTGAAGCACTTTCAAGGCTTAGTAAGGCCTTGTAACAGCTCAGAAAATGATTAGACGTGATTTCTACCGAAGTAATACAATTTTTCCACACATTTTGCAAATTTTCGTCCCTCGATTACAAAACAGTTTAATGAGTATGACGATACATCACAGATTTACCACTTACTTTGCGTATAAAGACCACTTTAATCAAGAATACTAGCGTTTTACTCTATTCTGAAACCTTGTATTCAAACTTCAATGGCTAAAAGACATCCTTAATACAGGAATTAGTGTCCATCGACTTCAATACATTTCTCTTGAAATGATGCAAGTGCGTCAAAGAAACTAAAAGAAAGAGAGAGAGTATAAACTTTTCGAACACGTTTTTCACGTCTACTTCATTTCGAAATGTTTTTTTCTTTGAAAGTTCAACGGAGTGCTGAATGGGTTGGTCGTACTTTGTTGGCGAAAGGTCAGGAAGTGAAGAGACTGAGGCAAAACTTTACACTTCAATTGTGCAAGTTTTTTCACAGTTTGTTTTGCAATGTGTATTCGCGTGTATTGTCGTGCAGCGATAAAACTCTACATGTATCGACTAATGTCACCTGCTGAATGTGCAGTTATTCGTGCATAACATCCCAACGGTATTTGTCAAAATTTATTGTTCTCCCTTTATATATGGAAAAACAAGAAGAAAACAGTGGGCTACGTATTTCACTAGCTGACAAAATTTGTGGGGGATGGGCAATTGATTTTGACATATATTTGAAAACTCTTCACGTATCCACTCCTCGCATATTACGTAAGGTACTCTTATTTTTGTTGGACAAGACAATTGTACACTATCATCTTTGAATGATCTTTGATCAATCTCCGGTACATGAAAATAAATTTTTACTATTATTTTCCAGAAAATTTTGAACGCATGTATGTGGTAATTACTCCCGTACATTCATGTGAAGTTTCCCATAGAAATTCTGACAGTGTAATTAATAGAAGTTACAAACAACATAATGCATTTGCACTGACAGTGATGAAGTTTCTTGCGTATTTTCTTCATTGTGACATTTAAAGTAATTGCCACTAGAGATATTCATTGACAGCTGTAACAAGCGAATTCATTTTTCCCGTGAAAATTGTTTAAAGAAATCGACAAAACAATCGTTGAATTTTGGTAGAAATTTTGACATTATGAAATGGTTTCTACACCGCAAATTCAAATGTTTGATTTTAATGCTCGTGGAGAGTTCAACTCATCATTCATTTGTGAGTATTTAAAAAGTAACTGCACGATTTAATCATTGTGAGTCTATCAAAATAAAACACTTGAATTCACAGTGTAACCTCGCCCGCGGAGGAGAAGAATATGACAAATAAAGATTACTCGTAAACATGTCTAGTAAACTCAACCATTACGTATCATCTCCTAAGAAGTACTTTTCGATGTAAAATGAAACGTAACGACTCCAGTCATTTTTACTACATTTTGTGGAGAAGTTTCTGAGACCGTAAGTCACTTATCGACTACGTTTAACGAAACAGCACTATTCCACTGAAATTATTTTTCTCCGTATAACAATTCATTCGAAACAATAGTCAGTTCAACACATCCAAAACTGTGTGTGTGTGTGTGTGAGGCAGTGAAAATTGAATGAATGAACTCATTCATTCAATTTCATCAATGAATAGTAAAATCATAAAGGTCGTTCAATGACATATACGTTCACGAGTGACTATCTCTTTACATTCCAGAATATCATTCAAACGCATTCTAGACGTAGGCAGAAAAGGAGGCCGTTTTTATTCAATGATCTGGATTCTTGACGTTTGAAATGTCGATTGAGGCTAAAAAAATATGTACGGATTTCAAAACTTTCCGCACCCGATCGTATCAGGGTGATATCAATATTTAACGAAACTTGATATATTCTTCAGAATTGAGGAAAACTGCATGAACGCGTGGGACAGATTATTTTCGCTCGGATAGCTTCTCGCTGGAGCGACGAATTTTTTTTCCAACTCAGAAAATAACCTGTGTAAAAATCCACCAGGATTGCAAGCCTCAGCCAGCTCTGACGAACACTTTGGAGCATTGGAAGCGTTGAATAACATCATTCCAGCAACGAAAAATGGTCAACGTTGAGGCAAACTTAGTTCAATGGTTCTGCAAAACTTTTGCTCAACAACCAATGTTGCCTCGATATCAATTCCATATGTTAGGCTAGCGTGCCAGCATGGAATCACGAAATTTGAATTCGGCATCTCGGCGAATCGTTTTGTCCTTTCAGTTATTGAATCACCTGTACCTCAGCAGTGCGGTTTACAGAACTGTTCAGGCGAGGAACTAGTCAGGAGTTTGAAAAGGTCAGGAGGAAGTGTTGATGTAACGATTGCTCGAGCACCTGCAAATTATTTGTAACCCCAGTTGAATTTTGAATATTATATATTGAATCTCTTTCGATAAATCTCCGGACGAATCTACCTCGTTCAACCCAGGAAAAAAATAACGTTTTCATACTTTTTTCGCTGTTACTGCTAGAATGATTACAGCTACAGCTATTCATTAGCTGTCACAGAGCAATGCTAGTGGTCGATGTTCTTACTATGACACAGAACTACATTTCTCGATGTTACAAATGTGTGAAAACAGATTTTCAACACACGTGTATGTCCCAGGAAGTCCACTCGCAATTTATGTTGAATATTAACACAAAAATGTGAAATTTACACTGGAAATCTGTGAATTTCCGGAACCAATTTGAACCTTAGCTAATTTGAAGCTATTCAAATATTGAGGAATTATTTTTTCCGTAAAATTTAATTTGTATCCAAATTTTGATACAATTTTCATATTACGTGTTATTTTCATTGCTTTCGCTAATGAAGCAGTCACAGGATGAATTTGAATTCACGAATTCTCTCAAATGGATTCAACTTGTTGCTTTTTGAAATATTTTACCGTGGATTATTCAGTCAATTTATTGCAGAATAGATATTTTCGCTTTAATCTCTTCGTTACAAGAAATTACTCATTGAAAAAACAAAAACAATTCATCATGTTTGTTGTACTAACTGTTAATCACAATTACTCGGTGTTTGTACCACGGTAGTACAACAATTCATTTTCTTATTATAAGGGTTGTAATTTTATATTCACTTGGTTTACATATTTTATTCATATCGTAAAACTCGTCATCAAGCACTTCATCTGAATGATCGTTTTCTTTATATAAAATTGTATGAATTCCAGGGTATATAAGAATATACATACTTTTTATATGCTTTCTTCACATTTGAAGAGTTGAATTTGAAAATTTTTCTCGATAACATTGCATTCCGAGTAGAAAAATTTTCAAAATTGCATGTCATTTTTAAAACTTTTCTACACGGGATTGTTCAAACTTGTACAGAATTTTGAAATAAATCATACTGAATCTAACTCTAACACAAACTTTTTTCTTTATTCCAGGTACGTAACACTTGAACATTGGAACTTCTTTTATCTCAAAGAAATGTGAGTACAATAATTTTGTATTCTGAACATTATCACAATAGGTCAATTATTTCTCCAGTTCTTACTCTATAATGGAAATTAACTTTCTCGATAGGACGTAAAATCTCGGCTACGATGACTCAGGATTGCGAGATTCTATCCTCTCGCAGAGTTCATACCAAGAACAGAAACATTCCTCGTTTCTGGAGTATAGCACAGTTTATATATTGGATTTTTTTTTTTAAATCCATTACGATCAGTCAAGCGATGGAAGAAGAGAAGAAAATGCATTATTCGGACAGGAAGAGGATAATAATATTGACGCCATCGTTTTTGTGATTTCGATATTTGTATGGCATTCGGATTCTGAAGCTATCGATAAAATGGGAAATCCTTGTTGTCAATCTATCGTTCAAGAACAAATACTATTTCAACGCTTCACTCGCGAAAATTGCTCCAGGTGTTTGAAATTTCACTAAAGTACAGAGAAATAAATACATCATTGAAGCGTACCATCGTTCTGCTTCCAGTATTTCAAACCTAGAATTTCTGTATGAAATTGATGGACAATCCTACCCAACGACGAACGAGAATTTGTATGAATTGATTCGAAATGATGATGATGCACTCGACATAAATTACTTTTCCAACAATTTTGAGATTCAACATCCCCTAATGAAACTACTTGAATTTTCAATTGTTGGGAAATTTTTCCTTTTTAAGATTGACCGCTTAAAGATGATAAAATTCACAAGTATATTCATGAACGTGACTGAAGTGAATAGACTGGAGCTGAGTTTGATGGGAAAAAAGGAGTAGCGTGGTTGCGCGGATTAGACTTGCGCTCTTTTCAGTCAAAGTCAGTGAATGAGCTTCTGCTTCCTCTTTGCTTCTTCTTCTTTCTTCCTTTCATTAAAGCGCAGATGATCTTCCAAGGTTCTTCGTACTGTTCGTTGAATACATGAAACCGGACGTGAAGAAAAGAGCACCAAGAGATAAGACATTTTGACAGTCTCCTCGTTGACCTAGTCCATAATCTCGGATTATATAGAACAGAAAAAAAAAGCAGGTTTAATTAAAGAATTTTCACTGGGATTTATTAAATAAGAAGGAAAAAACTTGAGTCCTCAAAAGAAGGAGTAGAAAATGTGCCGGAGATGGAAAATAATTTCCCTTTTGTGTACGTTTTCTCCGTTCTTTTTTTTTCCAAAAAATTAAGATCTCAATAAAACATTCTGCGTTGAAAGCGAACAAAGATAAAATGAAACTTTCGTCGAAATGTAAAGAAGAAATTTAGATGATGAGTATCGCGGAGGAAGGAATACGCGATCCGTTCGTTCTTTTTTTTCCTTCGGCTTTGATTCATCGGAGGTATGGAAAAATATCGATAAGAGAAATTAGTATGAGGTCATTGAATTATTCTCTTATGAATATTTATCACGTTGGATTGAATTTCGAAATGTGTGCAATAACATTTGGATTCTTCGATAATCCAACGGGATCCCTTTTCTTCTTATGGTTCTTATTTCAATTTATTTATCCTGTTTGGTATTTGAGACTCATCGATATCGAGACTCGAGGGGAAAATTTGATTATCAAGTTTATTACAATAATTCATCGAATTGAATTCTTTCGAAATGATTTTAGTTTAAAAACACTGTTGAGATTTTATCTTTAAACAAACTTGAGATGAACACGCGGGACGGATTAAGGATTTTTGGGCTGTTTGTGAGACCATTCGAGATCCTCCGAAGGTACAAAGCGAGGATGACATGTTTTTCAGAGCTTTTTGTATCAATGCATTTTCCTCAAATGAGACCTCCGGTAAACAGCCCCGTTGCCGAGCGTCTATAAATTTTGGGGCAACATCAGTGACTTGAGATTCGAGTTCGAGTCAAGGCCTCGACTTTCACCAAAACTCCAAGAGTACGTGAGTTTGATTAACCACTCTTCAAACGACACGAATCCAATTGGAATTCGGCAAAAAGTTTCATGTACTTTTAATCACTTTACCGATTGAAGATGACAAACACGTTGGAGAGAAGTGTGTAACAATAACGAGGGCGAGGAAACAATGAGAAGAGAACGATAACAAATGGAGAGAACAGATCGAAAGCATCGGGGAAAGGATAACAATAGCGGTAGAAGGTTTGATATTTTGAGAGATATAGAAAGATAATTGGAAGTTTTAGGAATGTTTCAACGCAGTTGAATTCTGGGATATTCAAAGCCCAACAAACTCATTTGAAACTCGTTAAAGGCCATTGAAAATATGAATGAGGGGACGTATCGAAATATAATTGACAGTTTTCAGTTTGGAAAGGATTCAATGTCGGGCATATAAAGGTTGTTTATTCATCACGTTACATCAAATAAAATCCATATTGGAGAATATGAGGAATTTATTACTTCATACATCATTCTGTATCAAATAAGAGGATCAGAAGGTAGCTACATGGTTGCTATGGATCGATATCAGTTTATTTTAAACGTGTCGTTGTATCGGTAATAGCTACATATTATGAACTGACATGATATTCTTGTACCAAGGGCAAAATAAACAGTTTTTTTTCCCATGAATATAACATTATGCCATCTTTTTCAACGCTAACTAGCAATTTTCAATATCGATAACTGTTACAACTTATTTATCGATAATGGTAAGTTCAATCATTTTGAAAAGCTATAACAAGAAATTTCATAAAATATTCCTAAATTATTTAGATTACAAAAGGAAACATGGATTCCCGAGTGGAAAAATTGTAATACTTTTCAAAGCCTGATCGACTCCGCAATACGCAACGAATCAGAGCTAAATCAGGTTTCACTTTTTGACTCGGGAAGTGTGTTTGTTGAGGTTTTGAGTGGATTTTTCAATCATTCGATGTAGTATTAATTTGCAGTTGCACACAGACAGGAAATGTTTCACAACTAATTAGTGTATTGTTAATGAAAATTTTGATGTGATTTTTTTTCTGTTTGTATCAAAAAATAAATTGTAGTCAGCTTATAAAAAATTATGTGTAAATAAAAGAACACAATAGACCGTGTTACTTTTATTTGTACTTTGAAAAACTCGGAATTTTATGTTATTTATTCTTATCTCGAGCTAACTCCATTCAATGATTATCTGCACAATCCACCTCTTTAAGGTCGAATCCAACAATATTTCCACTTTAGTCTACCCAAAGGCGTCATTCCATCCGGTTTACTACTAAAACTGTAAAAGCCCTTCCTTCCCACACTCGTGCAGGATTCGAGACTTTTTATTATTCTCAATACACTTGACGCGATTAGTTGCTATAACGTATTTTTTTTTATCGTCCTTACCGTGTAATGGAAAATCAAATATTCCTCCAGGTATCCAGCACCTTCCACACGCTTATACAGGGAAACACATTTTATAAACGTACATATTATCACGGGAATACTTGAGACATGCAAAGTTTTCGAAGAGTTTCATACATTCTTTCAGAATATATTATCACGCACTCGAATTTTTTGATCACTTATCTTTAGATAGATTTCCTTGCTTAACTCAATAACGACTTTGACATTCCTCTCTACCATTTCCTTCCTATCGCCCATTAGATTCAAATCACTGGCGTAAGTTAACACTTGGATAGTTCCATTCACCAATGAGTTCTCTTCAGTCAATTCTATTCTTCTCATAATATATTCCAATGCGGAGTTCAAGAGTAAAGAAGATAACACGTCTGTGTGTTTCAAACCACTGGGAATGTCAAAGTTTTCTGACAAGCAAGTCCCTATGCGCACTCCGCATTTTGATTCATCCTAATCAATTCCTCTCAAATTCAAAATTAGGTCGATGCTTTATATCTTATTCATTCAATCGTAGAGAGTTAATGATCTTCATAAGGTTCGTTGATATGTCATTAATGGTACAAACTGAATGTATTTTGGGGGAATCAACGTTGTTAATTGTTGAGATTCATGTTAAAAATACATCGACCAGGGAAGAAATTCAAGCATTGTTGTTTATGAACAATTGTAAACTCAAACAAGGAAATGAGGGTGAAAGAGAGAGAAAGGGAATGTCAACAACATTCAAAACAATGAAATCCAACCACTGATATATTGTTTGTTTATCCATCAAATCCTGATCACTGTACTCGGAAATCCTTGAAGTATATCCTATATGAAATAAGTAGAATAAAACTTATATAGTCAGACATGTGGCGTGAGATTTAGATAACGTCGAGCATTGGGGAAATGAAGTTATGAATGATACAGTTAGAAATTTTTTGCGTTTGAAATGATCTACTGACGAATTTTCAATGTAGATTGATTACTTCTATATCAAATTCACACATTCTTTGCGTCAATACTCGAAACAAATCCAAACAACTGCACTTTTCACTTTTATGAAAAGATGCAAATGTGTTCATTGTGAAGAGTAGAGAGTTTTTCCTCACTTCGACGCTGGATTCTATCTCCTAATCGTGAGAGAAGTATTTTTTCATTGAAAATAGAGGATTCACAATTATTTGATTCCAATGAAATATCACCAAAAAATCACATAACATTAGTCAATTTATCAATATTTATATATTGAATTTCGCCTTAAACACCAGTTCTGTATTCTACTTCGGATTCGCCAATCTCAGACCGATGGTAGGCCGAAGTTGGCATAATACACATGCGTAAACAGTACTTCATCTTCAATCTAAATAATATTGCAAATTTAGGGCAAAAATCTGATTCATGATCTGAAATTTTACAACAAATCCCTTTGGGCTCAGATTTTCTTCATAGGATAGATACTGGTTCACAATTAATGATAATTTGTGAGGTCCACTTCTATTACTTTCTGTATAATAATGTGGAGTCCATAATGACAACAATTTAATACTAAAACAAGATCTTCTAAGATGATCAGTTGAAAAAGACATCATTGATTGATAGACTGGGAGTGGTAGATGAATCAATAATATCTGATGTTTCGCACATAGTTAATGATCTCTCACAGAATTCACATCCCGTCGAATGCAATAACAGATGAGTTGGTTGTGGGTTAATTTGATTGATTGACCTAATTCTGTTAACGTATTGGACACCTCAATATGCACCTCAATTTTCGCACAAATAACTTTGTATCATTTGGGAATTTTTTTTATTCTATACAATCACAGTATTGAATATAACAAAATATAATAACAAGATCATATATAGATCATTTGAGACAATTTTATAATTTCTCTGCCAAGTTTTCGTGGTGAGTTTTGGCAAATTTTCCGATTCTTTGGCAAGGAAGGAGTTTATATTCCAAAGTGTAGGGTAATTATTTTGAAAACAATGTACATCATCACACTTGAAAGAAAAAAAGAGAAGTATTTATTTTTAGCTCTAGTTTGTTCATATTTCTATCTTGGAAATTTTCAAAGGAATGATCGATAAAGAGTACAGTGAGTGCAAATTCTTGTTTTTCTCCTTAGCCGTTGATTTTAAAAGTGGAAAGTATAATGCTCGGCATACATATTTTCAAAGATTCGAATTTATCTCGAATTTAAAATGGAAAATAATATAAAGAAAATCTCACATATCATGATTATTGTGATTATTTGAATGCCGGTTCGTTTATCCTCCAGCACATGCTCCGAATTGCATTTTCGAGGAACACGAAGAAATATTGATATAGGTGTTTTGTTGAGTTTGATCTTTTCCTTTGTAAGAAATTTGTTGGCAAGAAAGGAGGTCGAGAAGTATAAAGATTCAGGATAAGGAGGGAAAGATACCTACGGGTTTTCAAATATTTGTACTGACTAGAGTCCACGGGTTTTCACTCCTTTATGAACCTTTGTTGACCTACACCCGCTAGTTGCATCCGGCCATCCTAACCAACCAACGATATTGTCTCGATGTCAAAGGATTCCAACCACTCTTGACACACGATATATGTATATATATATATATATACACGTGGATATATTTCGACCAAATAAATATATACGGTTAACCGATTCCGATGAAACATATTTTTTGTTGTTTTCTTGGTTAAGAATCCCGTGATCGATGAACCGGAATCAACAGTCTGGCAGTTGATTCAAAAATGAAAAATATATTCCAGATATCCTGGAAATTCTATATCGAAGACACAAGCTCGGTGGAATTGTATTTATGACATTAGAAATGATTCGTATGGAAGCGTTTGAAAACAGTTTCAATGTTCATCCCTCATTTAACTGAAAACTCTGAATACACGCGTATGATGAGAATTCCTTTAGAATTCATTGATTCACACTTTATTCTATATTCATTTCACCGCAACCTGGCATTTCGCTGGTTCTTCATTCACGGTGATGATCGATGTTTTCTTTTTTTTTTGTTGGAATACATATTCGGAATTGAAGAAAAGAGGCTTACACAACGAGCCAGAAATAAACGTAAAAAGAACGTAAAAGAGGGAAAAAGGAAAAGTACGAGTCTAGGCAGGAAATGTGCAGCACCTTTGTGGTTACTTTTCCACTCTTATTCAGCTTCCGGAATTAACCAAGCTGTCTACTCCCTCTTCGGCCCTCCCCGCCTGCCATGCTAACTATTCCAGCTTCTTAATTAACACTTTTTTCCCATCATCCAAGGATTGACTGTAGTTTTTTTTTATTACTCTTTCTCTCTCTCTCTCCATCTTCTTGTCTTCTCCTTCTTCTGTTTGTTTTGTTTCCTCCCGTTGAAACGAGAACATTTTTTGCTGTTTTATCAACGATGTGTCGTCTGCAGTTCCGAGATCAAGACTTTAGGATAGTCATTTTTCTCGTGGAATTTTCACGTCAAATTCTGTATCGCGAACAACAAATAAATCTACTTATCAGCGTTTGAGGATCACAATATCAAAGCTTACTATCAGTTCTTCTTGACTCGAATTTATTTCGTATATAATCATCACTTCGGGTAAAATATGTATCATGTCTCAATCGATATGGTATATTTTATGAAAATTCATAAGGACAATATATTTTCATTGTACAAAAGTGGAGGTGAAATGGAACGGGTGGTATCAATCGTCTCTAGTTTCACGTCGTTATGAAATCTCAGGTTGTTCTGATAATAACAATTTCTAGGGATATAAAAATCTCTATGATACTCGTCATTGAATACAATATATCTTCACATTCCAGAAAAAGCACACGGATTGTGGTTAATAATTAATGATTTTATATAAAAAGAAAAATTTCCAGCACAGTGAAAAGTTAGCGAGGATATTGAGTAGTAGAGCGTTAATATTTGTATCGCGTCAGTTCGGTTGAACGATTTTTCCAATATTGATGATCAGGATTTCATATTCGATATTTTTGTTCTCTTTTTATTTATATGTACAGATTTTTTTATTGTTCGAACTATGTATGTATAGTAACAATAAACGTTTTGGTTGTTACGAATATATTAATGTCAATGAAAAATTGAATCCTTAGATAAAATTATCTCAAGTCTGCTCTTTTAATCGAGAAACATTTTTACGTGATCGATTGAGAAAACAAAATAACAAAGCGAATGATCGCGGCGTTTCGATATGATACTAATTATTACAATCGCAATCTCATTATTTTTCTTACATCGATATGTCTGACCATATTTATCGTGTTCTACTGAATTCATTCGTATTCCATTCGCGATAACTTCTGGATTTGGCCGTATCCAAATATTCATTAATTGTAAATCAATTCAGGGGAATGGAAAAATGAGTTTTTTTTTGCCAGGATTAGCTCAATATAACCTGGCTTATTAAAATAGAAGTATCATATTTGAAGAATAAGATGATGCACATTTCAAATGAACTGCTTTTTTTTCCAATCGTCGATCCATCATTTCGTAATTGAATTTCCACCTCGACTCTCACATTTATTTTCCACGCATACGAATTACGTAGAGAGAGGGAGAGATATTGAAAGAAAGATCATCGATCTCGCCAAGAATCACAAGAATTATACCGTACATCACGAAATATGGTCACTCCTTTCCACACTCTGTATTGTTTCAAAATCCAACTTCTTCCATCATAGATCCATCATTTCATAATTCAATTTCCCCGTTCATTTTTCGCGCATGTGAATTATGAGAAGAACGGAGGAAGAAGGATAGATAGATCATCGATCTATCTCTCGAAGATTTACAAGAACCGGGATGAACTTTTATTGTACGTATTCCTCATTCTATTCGATTCCATTCATTCGATTTACTTCGAGCCTTCCAGTTTCTTTCGCAAAAAGTACCTTGCCTCGTAAATTCGCAAAAGTAGTTTCCCACAGGAGAACAATCCTCTTATTGTTCGTTGGTTCGTGGCTCCTCCGAGACGTCCAGTTCTATTTCGCATTCGATATAAGGTCCTTTTACGATCGAATTGTGCAGCTTCTTAAATTCAAACAACACACTTGGATTTATTCGGACTCCATTTGTTTATGAAACTTCTAGATTGTATATTTTTCATGCTACATGAACTAGTAAAAAATATTCATTCGAGAGAAACTTATCGAAGAATTGTCAAAGTTTCAAGTTTCACAATAAAAGCATGTGTGCCGATGGATTCACAATTGGATGATATAATGAATCAAGTTACGTTGAATTATATTCAACGAGAAAGAGATCAAATATAACGATCGATCAACGTACGAATTTCAACACAACTCACAACTTCATTATGAATAATTTGCGTCAGAAGTGCTGTCCAACGAACTACCGAAAACTTCATAGTGGGACGCTCGCAAATGGTCTCGTAATTATAAAGTTGGTAGATTTTTAATTTTCTCGACAATAAACTTCGAAGTACATGAATTCATAGCGTTTCCTTTTGAAGCAAGATTATTCAGGGCATTCACGAGAAGCATCGGGCCGTGAAATTTCTGGATACAGTTCAAGGAACGTATTTTTCTACATAAAACTGTGGAAAAAATTCGATCAATCCACCAGGAATATTTTCAATTTTCTCATAAGTTGGAAGTATATTTTTTTCACAGTGACATTTTTGAAAGCTTTTATATACAATGAAAGAGCAACGCCTTTCAGGTTACATCTTCGCTTTTGTTGTTATTTGCACGGAAAAAGAAACACAAAAAAATGGGGAGAAGAAAAAAGAAAAATTCGAAGAAATTGAAACAGAGAGAAATATAACGGACGTTGAAAGAAATGATAGATAAAAATCGGACAAAAGGAGGCATCAACGTATAATTGTGAAAAATAGATGAGCAAGATTAAAGGGAATACGAAAGAGGTTGTAAATGTGATATTCTGAGAAATGGTCAAACAACCAAAGAATTTATAAATAACGAATGAGATTTTGATATTATTCAATGGGAGGAGGGAGTACAAAAATGTTAAAAGCTCAGAAGCGAAGCAACGTTATAATTTATTGAAGAATAGCATAATAAGAAGATCATGGAGAACGAATAAAGAACAATGAGTATGAACTGGGATCCATATACTTGGGAATATGAACAGAATGTATACAATTTATGCTTTGTATGCTTGAATGAATAAAATATCTGAATAGCTAACTTTTGATGGCTGTTTGTGAGAAACACAGTTCACATTATTAAAATTCCATTGTTGCCCACTGTATTCAGAGTTGGTAGATTCACTTCATTGGTCAATTCTTTTAGAGATAAAGACGTACTTGATTAGTCAAATCGGTAAGTATCTATCAACTCCTACAACAGAAGAGTATAACAATAATATAAGTGTCAAATATCTGCCAATTCCTCCTTCTCCATGAAGTACGCGGCTTTTTGCAACGATTTTAACATCGTAATTTTATAGGATATTATCCTTTCCGCGCTCGAATAATCGATTGAATCACTCACATCCTATCATTCTATTTTTTGAATATATAAAACAATTTGCATAAGTATATATTCAAATTAAATGAGATTTAATCGAGTCGAAAGAGGAAAATAAAATCATATTTCTTCCTGCTAAAGAATCATCCGAGCATACCGTGGTTTAAATTTCTGTACATTTCATTTACTTAAATGTGATATTAATTTCGACCTTACATAACAAGTTTTCGCATTAAGGGTGCATAAATTTAAAAACACTCTGCACCGTGTAGCAAGCGGTAACAGCTAAACGCCCGTCTCGCCTATTTAACACTTATTAACGCTCTTAAAACCTTCCTCTAATCGCACCCTTATATCCTCCGCGTACCGTCCAGTTGGCCGCAAATGCGCCTCTGGCCACGTTATGAGGCACTTTATTACCAGAAAAATGGTTATGTTCTTTTGATTAAATTTGATTATTTGATCTCAGGGTAAATGCATTTTCTTATTACACGTAAACGGAAATTTGAATGCATTTGTTCTCGTTTGTACTTCCGATCTATGTTCTTGGATCTCTCGTATAAAGGAATGGAATTCGTTCCAGAGTATCATATAGTTTTAATGAGCGAGTTATTTGAACAAGAAACACAGATTCGAGATATTCGAATGAATGAAATTTGAATATTAAACCGAATGTATGCATGTATAGACGGATGCATGGTACATAAATACCAAGTTGGAAATATCAAGTTCTCCTTCATATTTCTCACAAATATAAACAAACAAAGAGCTTTGTATTGTTCGTCAAACGACTTTTCTTCCTGCGCAGGTCAGCGTTTATATCGGTAATTCCATTTCGCGTTCACAACCAATTGAATTGCTTTTGAAGAAGTTTTTTTCTAGCGCGCCCTTGGCTTCATTCAAAATTGATACAACGAAGTTCTCCAGTTCTTATCTCGTTACCTGCCACTTTGAAACCTTTTTCCCAGGAACAAAATATTTTCATAGAAATTGTTTTGAGACTCAGATATCAGAAAAGGAGACGCCCAAATAGTTCTGGCAACTTAATACTTGGATTTAAGTTGAGATATAATAACTAGCTAACTACCCATATATGTGTGGATGAAATAGCTTTGGAATTGGAAAAAGTTCGGGGAAAACCGAAGGTTTGGATACGTTTTCTCGTGATATAGTAATAAGACGACATTCTCCCTGGGGCTTCTCGTTCACACCAACGAGAGAAACGCGGTAAGGGAAAGAGAGAGACGGCAAGATATGGAGAAAATTTGATTAAACAAAGTTTCAAGCCAACGATCATCTTACATAAGCGTATTATACGTGGAGGTTGAAAAAACTTTCTTTCCTTGAGGAGATATCACAAACTTGAGAAAGATGAAGATTATATATGTATCTATGACAAAAGTTGGATGAATTTAAATTTGATGATGGAAAACCGATAGCGCCAAATCCGTGAATATTTTTCAGAGGAATTCAGTTTGCTCTCTATCGGTTCTCTATGCTACGGTTGATCAATTTTTCAATCATTTCTGCTCATTCGTCGATATTTCCGCCAAAAGTATGTGAATTCTCTCACACTTTGCGCATTATTTTGATTCTAATATTGTTTGAATGCATAGTGTTCATTATTTATGGATTATTCTTAATTCGAAGAGAGTGATGATCGTTAATCAATTAAAAACAAAAAACGTTACTAAATTCGAATCATCCTCCTCCCAATTTTAGTACTTTCTTTTTGTCTCAAATTAGAAAATGAACATCGGAATCGTTGAAACTTTGTAATGTACTAGAAATAAACGCAACGTATTATTTTGACATCGAAGTGTGTGCGTAGAAGTTCATACTCCTCATCCATTCTCCGAATGATGGGAGTGGGAGTCTATGGATATAAAGGATCAAGATGACCCTATTTCTTTCTAAGAATAAAAATTACGTCTAACCACGCGGCGGATATTTTGACGGAAATTAATACGTAAACGCTTCCAAACATTTAATGTTTCTTGGTGACGATGAAATAAGGACTTAATACCTAGGATAATCACATTTGACGGAGAAATAATGGAGGACGATGAAGGGGGTAGAAGCAAGAGAGCGTAGGAAGAAGGGTAAAGTGGGGGGAGTAATTGCCTTTCGCCGTGGCCCAAGCATTTTGATCCCTTTCAAGCGTCTGACAGAAACCCAACCGTCGACAACGACGACGAAGTCGTTTATTGTCATCGTTGGTCGTACAGCACCGTAATGAATCCCGACCCTGGTCGAGGAACTCTGCGTGAAAATGGCGACGCAATATGGAAGGACCTAGGTAAAATAGAAAACGAAGAAGTTCAGTTGCTGAACTCGAAGTAACTCCGTTCTCATTCTCGTTCAACGCTGTACTCCTTTTTTTATCTTCTTCTTCTTCTTCTCCTCCTTTTATTCCGTTACAACAAAGATTAAATACGAGCTCGGTTATCTGAATTACAAATCCAGCAATCTTGGCAATCAACTTCCTAGTTCTTTCTTCTTGTACAATGTAGGGTTTGAAAGAGTTAATTTCAAGGTAACGTTCTTCTTGTACGCGAACAAACTGCGTTACTATTATTTGTCTTGCAAAGAAAGAAAAAGATTAACAGTAATACGTTGCGTTTTTACACATTTACGCTGTGTTGAAGGTATGACGATGAAATGATGGATTATGCTAATGAGTTGTTACAAGGGAATGTAATATCAGTGCTTTGGTTATGAAATTTTCAAATGTTGAGCTTGGGTATTCAAGAACTTTGTTGGATTTGAGATATCATAGTTTTATTGACATTATTCTTGGAGTGAGGGTATTCTAATTACCATTGAGTTATATGTAGATTCGTGCATATTTTGTAGTTGAAGGATGTTCATAGTTGAGAAATAGTGGAATATTATCCGATATACTTTACTCATCAAAGTGAAGAATTAAGCGCAAGGATTTCGTGGGTACAGTTATACGAGTTTGGGTGACAAAACTTCACGTTTCGCAAAGCGTTTGTTACACGCGATATTGTTGGATGAAAGAAGAGGTGAGAGGTGAAGTGATTTTTCCTGGCACCTATTATTTTTTTATCTAACGCCGTCGCAGGCAACACGTACACGCTTCACAGGAAGTGAAGACTTGGAAAGAATAAATTATACAAATCGATTAACCAAGTTAAGAATGAATAAGCTAATTTATTGTTCTAGGTATATTTATCGTTCCTTCGAAACTAAGTGAAGTCGTTTAATACATTACTACAAAAAAGAATTCTGTCTCGAGTTCTTTCTTTTCGTAAAAACAGTCGCAAACCCGTGATTTTCGAATCATTGGCCTGAAAATTAATACTTAAATAGATTTTTCTCGTGAATTACATACAGTCTTCGTAAGATCAAGGTTTATGTTCTTTTCTCCCCAAGATTTCGTATCAAAAAGCGATGTGTACGAAAAATATTCTATGCGAGATAGTGAAACCAGTCTCACATCTTAAACGTTTATTTATTCGACAGTTAGAGAAGATCCATCGTAGTTGTCAGCAGTTGAGAAATGAAACAGACGTTAGGTAGATGATAAATCCCAATGATATAATGGATTCTCTATGGCTTTCGTGAGCGTAATTATTCTTTTTCGATTACAAATGAATGAAGTAATCCCACGTGTATGCAATAATTATTACGAATACTTTGTACGTTAATAGATTTGAACTCTCGTCAATTCGAACTTTTTTTTTGAGAAAATTAATCGACTATCATTCATTTGATGCATTATTCGTGGAAGAATAGTATGTTGTCATTAGACACTTTGAAACTTGGATTTCTTGAAAACACAGTGTCTAATTCATTTCATTACGATAATTCAGTTAAAGACCCTACTGTATTGAAACTTTGGGGTCTGACAGTAAAGTTTCCAGAATACAAGTATGAAGAATCTCTTAGGAAAAGAATTTGATGACACCTCAAAGTTGAAAATTCCATTTATTGTTCAAATCCACTATTCATTTCTCCAATTTCGGAAACTCTTGACATTTCACACTAAAATATACACTATCAACGAAAAAATATCATTATATGCGTCTTACATATGCGCATATGCAAATGCATATAATCCGATGTCTAGTTGTCATTATAGTCAGTGAAACTACGGACAATCGATACACAAACGGTATATAAAACTGCAGATTCGAATTCAATAACGCTTACGCACAAAGGTAATGCAATCATTACATTATTAATTTGTTTCATCAGGATTAAAACTTCCATCATCTCTCTCATTCTGTGTACCTAAAGTCCACTACAATTTACGAACGTGCTCTAGTTAAGCTTCTGAAGAGCTAAGCGCATTACAAGAACGATTGCGGAATTCATTAATAGTTGATCTCAACATTTATCATTGCGAGTCATGGGCAAAAGTTAGAAACTCAAGTTGCAATCCGTGGAATGGGTTGGTTCCTTTATACAAGAAAGATTTATAGGCAAGATTGTGGCGTGTAGGATGAGATATAAACAAATATTACACGAAAAAGTATCGATTTTTAAATAATGAATGGGAATGTCGATATTCGTGCAGTTGCTCGTACTGTTTTGGATGAAATCTCAAATTGATGTGGTGTATCGAGACATGTTAGTTAAACGAAGGAGAAAAGTTTTTTCAAAAATTCTATATATCTGAATTTATTGGATAGAAAATCCTGTTGAGATTTTCTGAGAGATTACAAGATCTCACGAGGAGCAGATAAATATTATGCAACTGTCTTTTTAGTGACCACAATTATAAAAATGTCATTTGCGACGTTTTGGTTAAATCGATGAATTTTATTCCCCTCGGTATGAAAATTCTGAGTGAATTTTAAAAAGAATGATCGGGCCGGCTACTGCACCCACATGCCACAACGGACTATATTCATTTTGACTACGAGCTTCAGAAAGTTTTAATAGGAAAAGATTGTTCACAATGTGTTCTCCATTGCTCCGCAGTTTTGAGTGGTCTCTAAATCTGAATACCACTGCAGAACAATGCAAATACACTGTGAATCAATGAAAAGAACATCCAACTGCATAATCAAGCAGATTCCACCGATTCTAATTGAGAGAGTATATTACGCGTTGCCTTCAGGACCATTCGTTTATGCATACTAACGATATGTAAATACGCAACAGATAACTTTACATGTCAACCGTTCTTGTGAAACTGAAACTAATGGCGGATTGATGTAACTTTCGATAAAAGTATTTCAACGAGTGAAATACGAATAGTTAGCAGTGACTCGACGAATGCCTGACGTGAAAATCATTCCAATAAAATTTTCATATACTATTCTGTATATAATACTAAAAAATTTGCTATTCTAGTCGATTCGTGGTGCGAGCAAAATTTTTCTCTTCCATGGACTATGAAAAATATCATAGTTGTATCAATGGAGGACCACAAGAATTGCCAGCAATGTAATTCCAGACCCTGTGCTGTCAGTGCTGTCGAATCAATTGAACCTGCGATAGTTGGTTGAGTTTCTTGACATTGGTGACTCCGGCAACGGTCTTGCGTCAATCGATGCTTATATTCGACAATACCCTGCTGGACTGTTCCTCATTCGTGCATTAAATATTCATCGCAGAGAAAACAAAAAGAAGAAAAGTCGAATTGGTGGAGAATAAAAGGAAAAGAATATCAAGTTCTTCTTCTTTATTTGCCGAGAAAACTGGACATCGAAGCAGTCAATCTTCACTCAGTGGAGTTTTCAAAGATTCCCAAAGAGCTTTCGAGAAAACTTTTTCTTCGCGAAAACACAGATTCTTGTTGGATGCGTTACGCTTGGGCAGAGATTTACGACAACTTCATCGTCATTCAAATGATTCTACTAACAACAAAAGATCGTGAAAGTTGAGCATTGGCATAATTTTCCCGAGAATTCCTCTGCATCCTCCGATAAATTAACCCTCCATTTTATACCTTGCACTACATCTTTTCGTGCTTCGAGAGTTGAATCTTTTGGATTAACAAGACGTTCATAAATTCTTGTCTTCAACTTTGTTTGGGAATTTCTTATTCGATACTGTAAAACACCATTATTGTTAGAGCAAGAATTTTGAGACATTTGCCAACATCCATTTATAGTATACTATGTATACAGATCCGTTTTATGCTCCAACTTCAATTATCTTACGCTGAGAGATTATTTAATGAACCGCACTTCGTGAATCTATGAAAAATAGATGAACCCAATGTGAACGAGGCTTCACACGGAATTTAATCATGTTTTAATCTCATTATTGCTTTGACGTTGAGTTCACGTATCCGACTTTACTACATTATGCATAATATGTTATTCGCACGCGTCCTTTTGTTGTTACAAAAAATTCAATAACGTATGCGCATCGGGATTGTGTGAGAATTATACTAAAATTATTGGGGTTGATTTCGAGAATACAACATAAATCGGAAAAAACTAACTGATGGGTGCATGTACACGTATTATTCCAAATTTAGGGTATTTGTGTATACTATGTAAATATAAATATATTTTTCTTACGCCAAGGAGTTTTCGATTGAATTCGGTACTAGAAAGAAGAACGAGGAAATTTCCTATCATAATTAGTTGAACCTTTCTTCCACTTCAAAGGAAACACAAAGACAAGGCGGTAACCCTTTTCCGGTGGAAAGGAAATTCCCTGTGAGTTGAAAAATTTTACAATTATTTCCTCATAATGTAACCCTATGAATCACATTAATGTGAATAGTTCACCCTTCTGTACAATAACAGCAAATCTTCCCCAACTTTGCGATGTCTCAAAAGCTGTGAAGGAGCAAAAAGAAGCAAAAAGTTTGCGCAAACTTCAAACATCTTGATTAAACCTCCTATCTTCTCGTATCTCCCAAAAGCAAACTACCCTCTCTAAGCGTACTCGAAATTTATCAAATTCTCTACTTCTGTGGGGAGGTGTACAAAAAAAAAAGAACATGAACAAGATTAAAGAACTTTCAACCGTTAACAATTGCGGTGTACGTGATACAGAATGAACGTCGTATTTAGTCCACCAGGTGAGGAGTTTAAGTCTCGTTGTTGATTATTCAAAATATAAATATGTTATCATAAATTCGATCAGAACAATAGATAGTTTTATAAATTGATATATTCTCATCCACTTGAACTAAACAAATTAGAAACCTAGCCAAGGATTTAATAAAGTTTGTGATAATAGTGTATAACCTTAGTTCAAAGTATATGATTTAGTGCGAGCTGAATTGAAATTGATAACCTTTAATCCGTAAATTATCGTCGATTCATTATACACTGTTTTTTTCAAAAGAATTTTAATTATTCTACATTACTCTTACTTCCCATGCGGCTTTATCGCATGCAAAAATCAGATAGAGAATTCAAAAGAGCACCAGCAATTTGATAAAATTATAGGAAATTTCAATAACATAACAACATCCGGAGGCTTACTACATTTCCTTGATAATGGCCATCATTTTATAGCATGATCGTGGCAGAGGTGCTTACCTACCGCGGTATTCATAGTCGTTATTAAAATCGCCTTTTAAAAGATCACCTTATTCCACTTACTTGAACATTATACCTTATGAGAGCTTAAAACGATAACACAGGGAATAGGATTGTGTCTCTCTTTCCTGCTCCAAGTATCCTACCCAACCTTCCCTCGATAGCCCATGTCTGGGATCTTCAGTTGAAATTTCCCCACGATATCAGACTGTTTTCTTCGAAGCTTCATATCCATTTTTTTCATTCATACGAAGCAAAAGATGAAAATGTCAGACCTTCGGGTATTTAACATTATGAGAATTTATTCGGTTTATATGCACTGTTAGGAAACTTCGTAATTTTCACAAGATTATGGAACTATTTACACAACATGAATTTTCAATTTCACAACCTAATATTACTCTTAATAAACAATTTCTTAGCTACAGTAAAAAAAAACAAACTTGTTAATTCGAATAACAAAGTTACGAGTTTGAATAAGATGTTATTAAATTTCATACTCGTTTATCAAGTTTGAACGTGTTTTTCAAGTTGGTATCCGTTTATGAGATTCCATATTAATTTTGTTATCGAATAATTGAAGAACTTTTAGAAGAGTTTTTCTTTCAATCTTAATGTTTCAGATCCTTTTTTTTCTCTTTTATCTATAAATACATTCATAGCAGAGTTTTGAAGGGTTTTTATCGCGTTTCGTTACAATAAATTATTCAATTGAAAAGGAAATAATAATTTGATATCATTGATTGATTCTATTCGGTCATCCGATTCATTTCAAAGTACATTCAAGAGAGCAGGATTCAAGAAAAAAGTGATCATTATACTTGGCTGTTTGTTTTCTCGAAAGCTGAAACTCCAAAATATTTTGTCTCGCGTATAGGAATCGACGATTTCAAGGTCGATGTCTCATTCGAGAGAGCAAAAACTTCACTCTTCCACGTTTCGCCTGCTCTCCTACAGTTGGAATGATTAATTGACCGATGCATCCGAGTACTAATTAAATTCTCTCAACATATGTGGCATATCGGCATTATTTATCTCAATAAAAACTGCAAAAGTCGGAATGAAAAATTATCATGCACGTGAATAGATTTTTTTGTATGGAGTGAATAATTTCATATTCAATTTCACGATAGAATCGAAGAAATTTACTGGAACTTCTGAAGAATTCATTTTTCGTGGAGATACTGTTTCAAGGACAATGGTTGTTCCCGTTTTTTTTTTGTTTTGAAAATATATTGAGTTTGTATAAATTTTTATAAATTCACAACAGAAATTTGATATGTTTTCCATGAAAAGAAAGAACAATCTTTGTTCTCGGAGTTCTATCCCTAATCCTTCATAAGGGAGAACAATTTATAAAAGTGGACAAGCATTCTCTTGTGATTGAGATATATGATCCATCATTCAGGCGAGAGAAATGAATTCTTTCATCTTTGCAGCGAGTGTAAGAAATTGATTTCGGTTTACAGGATCAAACGTATAATTTGAAACATGTGTTTATAACCTTTCAAATATAATGATCACACTGAATAAAGACTGTATATTGCTGTAGTACGATATATTCTTTTATCTTATCGAATATGTTTTTAAAAATATCTAAAAACAAAATCTTCTTGAACCTAGGAAATGATCTAATGAAATACTTTTCATTTTCTGTTTCAGGTATGTGTCATCAAAATCAATCATGTTCCAAAGGGATTGTGAGTGAAAACTGTAGTTCTGCATTTTCAACCCATCAAAAGTGAAAAATTGCTGCATAAAATTCGAATACCCATTAAAAAGGAATGGGATTCATCAAATCGGATAGAAAATGTTGAAAATCCATCTCTCGAAATCTCTGAAACTCGTCTTTTGGAACTGTTTTAGATCCGCGAAACCTATATTTTGGTACCATACGAGATATGTTCACTTCGTCTTGAGATATCTTCCAGCGCACGAGTTGATATGCGGAAGATGAACTCGGTGTTTTGATAAGAAAGTTGTAGTAGGAATCGATGGTGATAAAAGCATAGAACATGATGTGGAGATTGAGACCATAAAGGTAATCGATGAATCGAGTTTCTAACTTGTATGAAACGACAGAAAAGTTTGCTGGAAAAAATTTTCTGTATTGAAATGCCTAACTACCGACCGTGGTTCTCGAAGCAAACGATATTGGAATTCATACTAGTTTTGGAAATAAACCAGGAATATCGTGGATGGATATTGTTCGACTGATATGAGTAGAACGAAATTTTATCAAACATCGAGCAAAAACCTTCAATATGCTTTATAGAAATCCCGCCAACGTAACGTTCTATAAAAATTCATCCATTTCTAAAAAACTGGAGTACTTCAGATCAATTGCATATGCTTTCAATTGGTGTTTGGAATAGCGGTGCACTGAAAAAAAATTAATTTATCGAAAAATTGTGGGGAGGAATAATACCAATGGTTGTTTTGTATGAGAAAAAAATAAAAAATTGTGATGCATTCTCTATAAATATTATACAACAGTTTATAGTAGTTTGTTGAATGCTTTATATTTGTGTCCTTCTAGTTGAAAACTAGAAATGATAAAATTTTGAATATTGTATTAACTTGATTGAAAAGGCCTACAGAATTTCCCCAAGGCTCATCTGATCATTTTTTTAAAAGAGAGTTCGTCAATTTTATGGATTTCTTCTACAACAATCTTATCAAATCTCGAACAATCTATCAGGAAAATTTATTAGTATTCCAATTTTCTATTTTACATTGGAAATTACATGATATATAATTTGTATGGAAATGTATATAGTTTATAGAAAATTTATACATAAATTATGTATGACTTTGAGAATTTTTCTACACAGGAAATTAATCACTCGATTCAATTCGATCCAAAATAATTACGCCAGGAAGGAATCAGATTTAAATTTGAGGTTATTTCAAGAATTCCATTTGCTGCATGTGAATATGCTTTGAAAAATTCATAATAGTCTGGAGATAATAGGAAGTTATCGTTAAAATGAAGATCGATTCAACACAATTCTATTTGCAACAGGTGATGTATTCCACATTAATAATAAATTTTCATGAAAAAGATTTTAATTGTCTACATAATCCATCAGCTGTGGCGACTCAAAGATATTTAGAATGATTTTCATGTTCATGATTCTTTTGTTATATATAGGTTGTGCTCGTAACTACAATCTGAAAATCAATATAAGCACTATTACTGCTGGAAATACTGTGCTTTCAATTCGATAAAATAAGCTATCACAGCCATGCGATAGGAAATTGAGAAACTACTTCATTGTAAAGGGTGGCGTTATGGCGGTAAATTGTTTTCACACCGTCCTAGGTATCGGAGGTCCATTCTTTCGCCCGTGGAATTGTTTTCTCAATGTTCTATATTTTGGATAATATTTCTAATAACAAAATTCAATTTTTCTGGTGAAAAAAAATCTCTCTGAATTTCTCCATGCTTTGGAATATTTTGTTGAAAGATTCAGAGCATTTTGAAATGATTTAGAGGAAGTTGAAAGCTTTTCAGATAGTAACGCATTCTGAATCTATCTGAATCTCTTGGATCTTTTTGATTGAGATTCAGAAATTCTGAAGGATTCTTCGAAATCTTTCTAAATCTCTCTGAATCTCATGTCTCAGATTTTCATTTATTTAAATTTCGAATGGGGCGCCTTTTGAATGTGCCCCTTGAATTTTTCTAAATCTCTTTCAGATTTTTATTTATTTAAATTTCAAAGCTTCATTTCTCTGGATCTGACTAGGTCCCTCTGAATTTTCCTGAATTTCTTTAAATAATTCTAAATCTGTATGAATCCTTTGAAAGTTCACCCGAGTCGAAACATTGTAATACCTTTTGAAACCTGATTAAGTTCGTAATACGCAACCATTCAGAGTTGAATCAGGTCATAAAAAGGTTAACATCAGTTTCAATGAGAATTTTGAAAGCAAGATCAGGACGAAAAATAAAATCCACCCTGATGCACTCCGTAATACGCAACGAATCAGAGCTAAATTAGGTTTCATCTTTTGACTCGGGTGCACTCATTCAGATTTTAAAGGTTTCTCGGAATCAGTCTGAATTTCTGTGAATTTTTCTGAATTATTTAAACTGAGTTTTCAGAATTTCCCTGGAATTCTGTTGAACTTCCGAGGGATTCGGATCAGTGTTGTTAATCTATTACGTTTTTCCGATGGATCAACCTATGGCAAATGATTTTTAATCAGAAACGCCTTTCAAAAACGTAATAGATTAACAACTATGATTCGGATGTCTCTACAATTTTCTTTCTGAATTTTCTTACGAGTCTTCGATTTTCTGTGGAAAATGTGATTGTAGATTTGCCCAAATTTGGTTTTGTCTGACTCTGGTTATTGAGACACGTAAGAATAACACTCGAACCAGACAAGTTCACGATTGAAGCTGGATAGAGAAAACGATCGTTTTTTCATTCTTGCAGATTTAGGAAGTAAATAGAATTTTTTTTCCATAATGTTATACAGTTTCTCTTCACCAGGGACTATTGGTTAATTAAGAATCAAAATATCCATCAATATTTTGTTTTCTCCAGGATATACATTTATTCTTAGATTTGATTAATTTGGATTAAACTGAGATACAAACCAATTCATATCCTGATATCTTATTCACATCTTTGTATATCATCTCCCGATCCATTATAGTTGAACTGCTCAGTCAAGTGCACTCTGCCAAACTAATGGAATGTCAATCGGGGATCGAACGAATGGATATGAGACATTTGGAATATACTATCAACCTACTAAGTATATACAATAAAGTCTCACATGAACGTTCTGTGAATATTTAATCTCCGTTCATGGTATCCTGTAGGCACATTCCATGAATGATTCTATTTCATGTATGAATTCGCAGGTTCGATCCTGCTTTGCTTATGACAACCGATGCGTGTATATCGCGAATCCACGTGTAATCAAAATCAACTCGAAAGTTTATTTATTTTTTCTCTCTACTACAGAGAAGTTACAGACAAATTTACAACTCAAATAGTATCTGTCCCGTGCGGTTCCATTGACTGATATTTAAAAACGTGACTTTTGATGTTGAATAACGATGGTAAAAGTATGAAAATTAACACTCTTCAACGTTTGCCATGGTTTTCATCAACTTTGATCTCTTTCACCGCTTACATAAAATACCGTATCTTTTGCTCCAAAGTTTGCATTTGACAAACTCTTGAATCAAATTACGGGGCTCCTTCGTGTGAAATAGTTTGTATTCCACGTGTCAAAGTACATTGGAAAATTGTAATGAAATATTTCCACACTATTTTTCCTTAGAAAGCTAGTGCAAACAGAGGGATAAAATGTGTATGAGTAAATACCCTTTGACGAGCTAAAATTTGGCTCTTGTTTTCGAGGGGGTTTCAAGTTTCACTCACCGGGATTTAATTCGCACCACTTGAAAATGAAATTTCACTGGCAGACAGGATAAGTGCAGACACACTTCTGAGAGAAAAGAAATTCAACTCAGAACAATTAAGAGCAGTTTGTTCGAGGTGAGGGAAGAGAAATGAAAATTTTTATGTTTCAAGTATCACAGTACTCAAAATCATTCTGAGTGAATGATTGGTATTGGGCATTCGATGCCTTCCATGTCAACGAATATCATTCCTACTCTTCTTATCATTTGAAAATACAGACTTCTAAATTCTGATACTTGATTTTCTTGAGAATGCCTCATCTAAAATGCGTTATTTTTGTTTGATGATGATGTTGAAACTCATTGAAATAATGCATGAGAATCCTGATTCAGATCAAATGAGTTGTCTTTTCTGGATAAAATTACCCGTATTCTCCAGCCACCAACGTTATCAGAGTACGGTCATACGACCTTTTCTTATTGAGAGTTCCGTTTGATCGTGTCTTAGGGTGGCGTCACATGGAGCTAAAAAAGGGCGGAAAGCGGAACGCTGAATCTTTGGTTGAAGAGAGAGGCAAATATCCTCTTCTCTCTTTAACCAAGGATTCCTAGTTCCGCTTTCCGCTCTGTTTTAGCACCATGTGACGCCACCCTTTCGATTCGTCATCCATGAGAAAAACGGACCGTATCCGGCAACGCTGCAAGTAACACAAATTGATTAAATTGACGTAAAAATGATGTAATCTGGAGATAAAGGTCGAGCGAGACAAAATCATTTTGGCATGAATCAATATCTTCATATTGACCCATCCTCAATGTCATTTAATCGTTAAAATGTTGAGTACACGAGTAAATGAAATTATTTTGACTGATTTGAAAGTAACAGAGGCGATGGGATAATTTCAAATCATGGAAATAACGGAACCTCAATTGAAAAAGAACAGGGAGGAATGTTACGTACTTGCAACAAAAATGTATGTTCCATTCATTTTTAATTCACATAATTTTATTTTATAAACAAACTTTTTTCACAGTGTGAACCAAATCAACATGGTGAAAAATGACGGTGGCAGAAAAATCCTCCAAGTGATTTTTCCCCATAATTTGGTGGAGTTTTCCCTCAATTCATGAAGAATTCACCATTCAAACAGAGGAATAGTTCCTTGAGGTGAACTAAAAATCACCTATTTTTGATGAGAAACAATTCTCTCGAGGAAAAACTCCTTGTATTTTTTTACAGTACAGTTTTCATTCGCAAACATCAAATAATGTATCCATATGATGTAATTTCAATCTGAAATCCATGAATATATATTGTTCGAAATGTGATTCTAATGAAATTTCCAAAACGAATGCGTGAAAAACTTCTCATATCAAGTTCTTATAAAATAATCGGGTCACTGATGATAATCCCCAGCCGAATACTTCGAAAGATAAACAACCACCCTTTATTCCATTGAATCATAAAACAAAAATTCATCAAATCTCAATTTTTCTCATCAGAAATTCATGATGATCCTCGTGAAATGAATAATACTCAAATGAAGATTTGAAAATAATTGAGTTAAATGAAACTTCCAACTGTGTTTTCTCATATATTTTCCTCTCGGCATAAAATTTGAATTAATCGTTCGACAAATAATGTAATCTGCGTAATACAGGTAGTCGAATGAGTTTACAACGTAATAATGACAAATAAATTCAGATGAAATGGAGTCTCTCAAAGGAAGATTTTTAATTTTTCTACGTAAATTTATAAATGAAATTTGTACTTTCGGAATGCTTTTAATTAGTCACCCCATATCGGAGATCCAATTTAACACAATAATACGTGAAACATTACAAAACACAAAACGTACCTAATTTCGTAAATCTAATGGTGGTAGATAAAATTAATGTAATCCGAGTAAATGTAATTATAATCGACACATCTACGTCGTTAATTGATTGGTCTCGTACTATTGAATTGAGTTAGCGACCACTGGAAGGTAATGGCACTTCGGTTGTAAGCGATCGATCGAATGTATGAATGGAGACAAAAGATTTGTATAAAATTATCTTACCGGTTGATTTAATTTGTGTCCCTATTTTCCAAGTAAATCGAAGCACTCCGTTGCCTGAGAAGAATATTTATTCTCGTATTTCTGCGATCAAACTGTTTGAATGTTAACGATTTTCTTTCATGGATGAATTCTATCTATTTTCATAAAACCACACATTTCAATGGTTCAACAAAGCCTTCCGATTGTGTGAAAATATAAATAACTGATAATATTTGTGACATATGAGAAATACAAAATTTCCAAGTTCATCTTGAAGCAAAAGAAAAGAGAATAAATCAACTTGGTAGTGATTGACAATATACGTACGTTTTTCTAATATGTCAAGTTTACAGTGCTTTGTTGGTTTTCGAGAATGAAATATTACACCGAGCGGAACAATGTTTTCCTTTTCTGTTGATGTTGTAAGCTTATACCCTGGTTCACGTGACACTTAGCATTCGTTGACACGTTTGAACAATAGTTTTGAAGTCAACATACAATCATTCGCGTAGGGGAGAGTGGCTATGAGAAATGTTGCACCGCTAAGATCGCTAAAAATAGCTGTAGTCCAAACTGAAATCTCTCGTCGCATGAAACTCGTTACTTATTGACGGTCATCCTTAAGAAAGCTTTCCTCGCAATTCTAGATAAAAAGTTACTTCAATTTGAGAAAAGATTCAATAAGAAAAGTTGGTAAAGATTAGAAGTAAGTGGGTTGTTTATTAAAAACTCTACTCTACTTCACTCCGTGCTTGGAGCAGTTATTGGAAGTACCCAGAATTCCAGGTACAGGGGTTTGCAACGCTACCACAAATATCAATTGAGAATCGGGAATTAAATTTCAAGATTCTTTTCCCATTTGTCGTTCCTGTGGTTTTCTTCTTGGAATATATTTTTTGTCTGAAAATTTAGAATTCCAGGGTGAACACACCTTCCCTTGAAAATAAAATATGACAAATTTGGATTAATATAAATCTATTGAATTCTTTGGGAAGTTTGAACAAAGATTCTGATAACAAAAATAAACGTCAGAATTGATTTGGAAAAATATCTCCATTTTGAATGTTGTTCTTAGAAGCATAAACTTGCGAATAAATCTTTCTATAATCAAATTTTGATTATTCAGAATTCATTGGTAGATTTATTATCTCTATTCTATCTCTATGTAGTTTCTATTTTTCTTGATAATAACTTGATGAAATTTCATATAATGTGCAAGATCGTTTGGATAATGGAAAAACAAACCAGAGTATTGGGATCCACATAACAATTCATATCCTGAAGATATCTCAAGAGAATTTTTAAGAGAGTTTTTACTTTCAAAATATACACTGTTAGAAATTTCTGCATTAATTTTAATGTTTTTGCTGGAAGTTTTCTTCAAGTACGTGCATGAATACAGTTTCATATACGTTTCACATTGAATTTAATGTAAACTATAGTATAATCTACAGTTGTTTCGTGTTTTTGTAAATTAAATGTAACGTAGAATGTGTATGAACCTGAATTCATGTACCGCGGGATTGAAAAAGCTTGCGGATATTTCTGACAGTGTTTCTGACAAGAGGGATCTTTTAGAAGAATCTAAAATCTCTCAGACCTCTTTGAAATATCTTTAGAAAATAAGAACTGTTCGCGACATCTAAGAGATATCTCCAACTCATAGATCGTTACGCGTAGGATTGAAGTTCGATTATATTATTCAAACATACGAAAGAAAATACAACATTCCTAGCCGGGGATGTATCATTCTGAATATCTTTTTATTCGTACTTTATAGCAATTCTAAATAGTCCGTCTTTTGAATAACGAATTACAAATGTAAATATATTCCAACACGAAATACAAGAGAATTCCTTGTTTAATCATCTTATCAAATTGAAAAAAAAGTACATATATCTGAAAAGGTGATTAAAATTAATTCGAAAATCAATTCGTGCCGTTAGCGTATCGTAAATATATTTCGTTACGAAACTTGCGAATATCCATAATACATGCGCTAAAAGAGAATCTGCATTATAGGAGAATAGCTTATAACGTTTCTACGCTCCGATATTGGAGAGAGAAGTACGATGAGCCACAACAGCTACCACCTTTCCCTTTCTTTTTATTCTTCATTCTCTCTATCTCAACTTTCTGGAGTGAAACAGAGTTGTAGGAACGAGGGTCGTGAATCAATACAAGGGCCACCGCGAAACACCCCACCAGCCAGTCTGCCCATTTCTCCTGTCACTACTACTGCCGCTACCACTCCTTTCCTACATTACTCTGTACTATATCTCTTTTACGAATACCTTTCGCCAAGACATCTTTTTTTTTCTCACTCTCTACGCGATCTTGTTATCCCATTTTGTCTACGACTTTTTTCTCTTGCTTTTAAAATAGAGAAGAAATAACGTATTCGTTCGAATTCAAACTTTTCAAATAATTAGAAAAAAAATTATTCATCACAGGGGTGTGAAAATTATTGGAATAATTGTGATTTTCAAAACTGTTCCAACTTTCTTGATATAAATAGTTCTTAAGACCTTCATTTTTGAACAAAGGAATATTCCATGATTACTATATAATTACATTATGAGCATCTTCATATGTCTTCAAATAACTAACATTGTGCAATATTTTTATATTAAGAACTGGTGTTTTATTGCATAAAATTGATGTACACGACAAGGAATGATAGTTGAGTTACGATGAAGCCAATAAAAATCCCAGTCGGAATTTGTTGTTAACTGTTATAAATTCCCAGTGGGTATCGTCACATACTGTTTAGTTTGAGATCGAGGTGTTGGGATCATTGGAGTGAAAGAAAGATTGGAAAGGAAAATTGTTATAATACTTAACTCGAAAATGGAAGGATGAAAAACTAAGATATCAACAAGACAAAATAGTACTCCACAGATAAATGCATAATCTGAGGCAAAAGTTGGAGTAATTTTGGAAATAACAATTATTCTAATGATTTTCACACCTCTGTATACTGTATTTCTCCTCAAATTTTCTTCAACGCAGGCTCTTCTCGGAAACTGTTTCGAGGAGAATTTTGTAATAAGATGTAGAAAAACACATAAATACTCTTTATCTCAACCTTTTGTCGTATAAGAGCTTATATATGATAGTTTTAATAAATTTCATCGCAATTCTGTTGAAAAGTGACGTGCATTCGTTTGGAAAATTGAAAATATCGTTGTTAATCGTTGAGATATCCAAAGTAAATGAAACGGTCCACTTTTCTCGAGAGCTGAACTTGAAGATTCAGGGAAATAAGATGAGAATAGAATACCTATTTTCTTTGAACTCCTTGACACTTTGGAAATTGTGAAAGAAGCAAAACCTGACTCTGACGGCTCTACACGTACTTGCAATATCAGCAAAAACAGCAATTTTTATTCGAGACACGAGGATCGAATAGATGATTAAGGTCAAGTGTCTCTTTTCAACTCGGATATGCCAAAACTCATCGATTTTGCGACGTACGTACTAATTCATTGTGTTCTGTTATCTACGTTATATGACAATAATTATGAAAATTGAACTACCAAAATTACAAACCATGCAATCGTTATACATTATTTTTATCACGGTTACGGATCAGCTTCATCCATTCATTCATTGCTCGATTTGCTGAAGAAATCTATAAAAATTGTAAAATCCTATAAAATGTGTATATTTTATATTAAAAATTACACATCCATAAAACTGGGACTATAATGTAACTAAATGTGATTTTGTATAAAATTTGTATCAAGTTTCCATCGATATTTCATAGAAATTTATAAAGAATCACATTGAGTCTCATTATAGCTTCATTTCTACATATCCGTTGTAGAGGTGTGAAATTTTCCACCGATTCTTTGGTTTTTTTTCCTTTGCCAATTCTAAATCGAATTCTTATGATTCGAAATCTTCGAATAATTTCTAATGTGCGTGAACGAATCGAATCGAATTCCCCGAATCGAATTATTCGAAGATTTCAAATCATAAGAATTCGATTTAGAGTTGGCGAAGGAAGAAAACCAAAGAATCGGTGGACAATTCAATCGGGCCTTACTGAATTCAAGATCTAATACACACTGTAAAAAAATTGCTTCCTGAATTTCATATAAATTTATGTGAAGCAATTAACACATAAATTCTGTATTAATTTTCCAAACTTTTCTGACTTTTCAGATTGAATTTTATGATTAGACATTGGATTATATATGCATTATCAAAATGCCAAAATATACAAGCAAATATGCACGAAAAAAGAACAAAATATGCAGTAATGAAAAAGTCACAATTTGATTTGGAATCAACATTTTATTGGTCAAATATTAAATCTGAGCTTTATAAATCAAATAGATCTGCGCAAATTGCACAATATACTTTAGAAAATAAAAATTCAACAATACAATTGTTTCCAGAGCATCAATTCTAAATTATGAATTATCATCCTTATAAAAATATACTACTATGTATCTTTCCAAATTTTCTATTTGAAATTTGTGACGGTTGTCGTTAAGTATCAATTTATAAGCCGAAAATGAACGTTCTACATCTACCGATGTCATCAGACAGAATTTAAAATATGGTGCCCTTTTCATAGAAATCATTTCACGCAGAATTTGATTTGTCCCGTTAAAACAAGAATTCACTCGTTCGGGCACTTTGAAACTTGGATTTTTTGAAAACACAGGGTCTAATTTATTTTGGATTTCAATCGAGAATGATTCTGGAAGTGCGCGTATCAGTTGTGCAACTTCTTCTATTATTTTTATTACGATAATTCAGTTAAAGACCCTGCTGTATTGAAACCTTGGGGTCTGACAGTAAATTTTTCAGAATACAACCATGAAGAATCTCTCAGGAAAAGAATTTGATGATACCTCAAAGTTCAAAATTCCGTTTATCGTTCAAATCCACTATTCATTCCTCCAATTGTAGAAACTCTCGACATTTTACATTAAAATATGCACAATCAACGAAAAAATATCATTACATGCAAAATTGTATGAAAAAGTCATTATATGCGTTTTGCATATGCACATATGCAAATGCATATAATCCGATGTGTATTTATGATATATATCATACAGAATTATGATGTTTCATGCATTTTTATATGAATTCCACTACATTTTTCAGTAAACTTCATGAATTCATGATTGAACTTGATTTCAATTATAAGTTCCAGAATTTTCATCTTCATCTGGTACATGAAATTCCAGATTGTATTTTTACAGTGCATTTCTGTGAAATTTGTTGACTTTCATCGAAATTTGCTGGATTGCCCTAAAAAAACACGGTTTCAGTTGCAGTAACTAAAATCGAGATGGAATGAGGAATTTGAGTTGCCTGAACTGGAATATTGTTTGTTCCAACAAACATGTTTAGTTGGATACTAATATTTTGTTCGGGCAACCAAATTTGTTATTTGAAATCGCCCAGAGGAAGAAGTACTTGATTCTTCACTTGATTGATGATATTGAACATCACGTTGAAAATAACGTGAAAAATCACGTAGTATATCATGATCAGGGCTGGACATTTATTTGAAATCCGATTATGCGGAAAAGGTATTGGAAATAAAATCTGTACTTCGTATTTTGAATTTACAATATATTTCCTGTAGTATGTTGTGTATCAAGTGTTTTTGTTCAAAGAATTTTATATTTTACAATCGAAAAATATAATTTTAAAATAGATTTCCTGAAATATTTTGTATTGTGTATTTCAAATACATTTTCTCAATATTTTGACTAATTCTCAAATATTTGAAGGATTGAATACCAAAGATTTTGAAGGGAGCACTACAAATATAAAATGCTGCAAAACACATGAAAAATCACTCTGTAAGTCACGTGATATTTCACATCATTTTCGTGAGAATTTTCTAACAAATGAATTTCAAATGAATGAAGTGTGGAGTAGCTATTTTTATTTTATTTTATTTATTTTGTTTATACGGGTATAAAAGACCCTTTGGTACATAGAATTTACATTATTTGAACCACATTATATATATCATGCATCAAAGCATTAAGCATCATGTTAAGCTCGACTACATGCATCTTATATTACAACAACAGTTAACGTGTATAATTATAGGTGAAAAGGACAATTAGATATTAAATTTGACAAATAAGAGAAAGAGAATTTCTAAGATCAGAATGGGATGAAAATAATTCAAGCACATCACTGTAAGAATTAGCTAGGATAGATATCCGATTTACCGGATCAGAATAACCGTATCTCGATTTATAAGAAATTGGATTGAACAGTTTAGGGCGTCTTAATAAACGAGAAGGGACATTAAAACGTACAAGTCCAAGCAGTTGAGGGCAGCGAATTTTCCCATTAACAATTTTATACAAAAATGAAGAATCATTGAACAAACGACGTGATTCCAATGAAGGCAAGTTAAGTAGAGCCATAATCAATGAGTAATCATGACAAGTGACGCTCAACGGACGGCCTATCCGATAGGCAGCAAAACGCAGAAACTTATGCTGAACTCTTTTCAAGTCTGTACAATCCCGAATTAAACGAGGACTCCAAATTTGAGACGCATACTCAAGATGAGGTCTAACTAAAGTACAATACAGTGTTCGAAGTGCAACAAGATCACGAAAATCTTTCCAAACGCGCTTGATGAATCCGAGAGATTTCATGGAAGTACCAACTATGTAATTGTAATGATCTGAGAAGTTAAAACGAGAGTCAAATGAAACTCCAAGATCACGAACAGTATTTATAGATGATAACAGAGAATGAGACAAGTTATAAGAAAAATAAATAGCATTTTTACCTCTATAAAATCTCATCACATGGCATTTAGTGAGATTTAATGACATATTAGATAGCACACACCAAGATTGTAACCGATCCAAATCAGATTGCAGATTTTGAGCATCTCTGTAAGTTCTTATAATCATAAACAGTTTCAGGTCATCAGCAAAAAGAAGATGTGTGCAGTACTTGAAAATCGTAGAGATATCATTAATGAAAATAATAAATAATAAAGGACCTAGATGTGAGCCTTGCGGTACACCTGAGGATACAAAAAATGAATCAGAAAAATATTGAGAGACACGAACTGATTGCGTACGATTTAGAATATAACTCTGTAACCACGACAAGAAATTGCTGCGAATACCTAAATTACTCAATTTATTTAACAATATATTATGATCAACTCTGTCAAAAGCCTTTGAGAAGTCTGTATATATAGTATCCACTTGGGCATTTTGATCAAGCGCAGAGGACACGACATGAGAAAAAATAGACAAGTTAGTTACGGTAGATTTTCCAGAAGTGAAGCCATGCTGGAAATCAGAAATTTTATCAGAAAACAGTGGTGTTATTTCATCAGTAACTATATCTTCAAAAATTTTCGGCATAACATTCATGATACTAATTGGTCTATAGTTTCTCACGTCAGAACGGTCCCCAGATTTGAAGATAGGAGTAATTAAGCTGGATTTCCATTGAGAAGGAAATATTCCAGAGGATAAAGAGCTGTTGAAGATCAACCACAAAGGCCGAGAAATGACGAACTTGCAAGATTTTAGAAAATTAGGAGGAATACCGTCATCACCAGGACCGGAAGAAGTTTTCAAGGATGAGATTTTATTGAACACTTCACCGATATTGATGGATAAATCGGAAAGATTGACATTGAGAGTAGATTCTGGTAAATTACAAGGAACAACGGGATAATTTTGATAAACTGATCTGAAATAAGATGCAAATAAGTTCGAAAATAGCAGTACCAGTATTGCCAATAGTACCGTCTAAATGCATCACCAGGGGTATACCGTTCTGATTCCGCTTACTATTAACAAAGTTCCTAAAGCTTTTGACATTTGTAGGAATGGACCCTTGAACGTAATGAAGATGAGACAAGTAACATTGGCAAATCAAAACTTCACATTGAACTCGCAAGTGACTAAAGATTAGGTAATCTTCAAAGCAATTAGCTATTAGGAATCGAGTGCAGCTGGACGTCGAAATCACGTGAGAAATCAATTAAAAAATCATGTCAAAATTGACAAGGTATCCAGGCATCAAAACCCTCGATAATCGGCTCATCATCGATAATTGACCGTTTACTTTTCGTCATTCCTGGGCCCAAGTTATCATCAAACCATTGATGGGAGCCATTGGCCCAGTAATGGATGCCATTACCGTACGATTAATTCCGCCTATGGCCTATAAGTGAAACACTGTCAGGATAAAGAGAAGAATATATAATCAAGTTTCGTGACAACCTGCACTCATCCTGCAGAAGCTGGGTCCATTTACATTTATAAGATGTGCCTTGAATATTTTTGTTGCTGGAATTCGATTCGAATCGGAAAATTCAAGTCGGTTCGATTTATTTTGATTGGATTCGATTCGACATTGATTCTTCAAATTCGATTCGAATTCGAGAAAGTAATAAGTAATAAGAAGTTCGATTCGATCCGATTCATGGGTCAAAAAATGCGATTCACACATCTCTAATCCGTTGTAAATTCCATAGCAAAAAGAAAATTCCAATACGTATGCGGTTCAATCGAAGAGAAAAAAGTTCTCAAATTATGAAGATTCTGAATCGAACGAGTCCAATAAAGTCTAGTTAAATCCGTGCACGTGGACACATCTTTTTTCAGAGTGCACGGATGACAAGCCTCGATGTAATGATCAAATTTTCCCGTCAAGTGAGTTTTTATCGACCACATTTCTTCGTCTCGATTCTCAATATGCATGATGAAAGTAAGAGATATTTCAGGATAATAATATGACAACAGCGACTTACCAGCGTATCCATACGCAGTCCAGGTCGTCGAGCATGAAACTGAAACCCGATGGGGAGAATCCTGAGTTCGCTGTGATGTGCATTCTGCTAGACGAACGAATTCTCTCTTCCTAGTCTCTATGTCAGTTGATCTGCTTAGTTACGCGCTAAACGAGCCGTTCCATTCATATCTCCTTTCTTTGCCTTTGAAAGAACAACGAAATATTACCTTGCTTCAGAATTCGAGGTGAATGATTTGACGCATACAAACATGTGACTTCATTGAATTTCTCTTTTCTCGTTATGTTCACTCGAGTGCAGTGAAATTCTTCAATTATTGTTACTTCCACTCGGATGGGTTTGTCTTTCATCACGTTTCCGTGAAAAATGCTCCTGTTCCGTCAGTAATTAACTCATTTCCACGCGTGCGAGATGAAAAATGTTTGACGCGTATCACGTTCCGTGAACTATGATAAGTCTTCTTTTTTATCTGTGTTATTAAGATAAGATTTTATCCGGAACACATCTCGCTTCGTAATTTCCCCGCGAAATTAACGCATTATTAAAAGAGTAAATTCAGAGGAAATGAATCGTATTGTTATTCTTGCATCACGTACTACGGTAATGATATTATAACACGCTGATATCACATCTGCATCGCATGTGTAGCAGTACTGGAATATTGCCGTAATAGCGATACCATGCACCTAAAACATTGTATACAGTCACACACGTGAATATAATTGTGACACCGGAACGATATGGTTACACAAACCACTTGTTTTTCAGTACAAGTTCCAAAGCCATATACACATTTTATTTTGCTCTTATGTTCTCCACAGATTACTTCCTCACTTGGTATATGTATAATATTATTACTCAGTTTGTGCGGAAGCAGACTTCTTTGCTTTTAGATGTTACGAAATGTACCAAATTGATAGTGCTTTTTTGAGGAGTCTTCGATGGATTTGATGGTGCAGATTACGAATTCAAGTGAATCGATGAATCGTTGCAAAACAGGATAGGTTGACTCAACATTTCATTAAGTCTGAACAGGATGAAAAGCCTCGCATTAAAATCCAATTGAAGTTCGTTTCAAAACCAAATTGAACAATATACACTAGAAACATTTTAAAGTAGTTTCCCTGCTAATCTTCTTGTGAGAGATGGAATTTTTATAAACCTTGGTTAAAAGAATCCATAGAATCTGATTGAATTAATTTTATTGGGAATTGGTCAGAACATTGTGCGGGGATCAATCAGATTTGGCAAGATTCAATCAGAATCCCATTGAAAAAATACACTCATCTGATTAAATCTCATTGGAAATGATTGAATAGGATTTGGTCAGAACATTGTGCAAGATTCAATGAGATTTGGTGAGAATCAATGAGTTTCTTTCACCCAGGGGTGTAGTTTGCGAAATTATATACAATTCATGCATGTATAATTGAATATAACTTTTATACAAACTATATAGAATTCAATATAAATTTTATACAATTTTGAAAATGCTTCCACTTGGGATAAGACATTATTTGAATACCCAGTTTTTGAGATAAAAAAATTTAAAGGTAGATTTAAAGACCTGTAGTTATATTCACTTTGGTAATGTTGAATACAACAGCGCTATCCTCCAAAACGCTTTGAATGTTTAAATTCACTCACAAAGTAACTCCGTGAACGTTTGAAACTGAGTGAATATACCAATAAAACAGATAAAACATTCGATATGAAGGGTGGGATTCATTTTATTAACATATTAATGTGCTTTCAAGCGTGTAAATCGGGATTTAAATGGTTGCAGTGCTTTGAAATGAAACCTTGGAATTTGCAGTTATTAGTAAGAGTGACAGTGAAATTTCATGAAAAAGTCTGAACGTTCTTCAGTGACTCTTATAAATCTCATGATGAATCGAATTAGAAATCTCTTCTCGTGTAAAAGAAATATGCATATACAATGAGAGAAATAATTACTATCGCCAATAACATATTGTGATGTTTCAAGAAATCCATTTCTTGAAAAATTTGTACTCTTGATACAAGAAAATTCTCTTAGAACTAAGGATGTATTTCTTAAATTGGGAATTCCACTTGAGCTTGCAACATATCAGCTGTAATCAAGAATATTCAAAAATATGTTTTCTCGGTATTAGTAATTCACAAAAACTTCTGAAAGAACTTCTCGAACAGTCCCCGTTATGACAGTGAAAATGAATTCGAATTCAGGCATTTTTTGAATTCTTTCTGAAGATTAAATTATTCATCAAGAGTTCATTTTGAATTCAAACTATTCATAATGAATTCATGTTTACTGTCATAACAGGAGCTCTTTGCGGGGACTTTTGTGATGTATGGGAGTGTATATGGAATATAATTGGTACCAAGTGAAATTCTGTGGAATACATTCCTATCCATACCTGACGTTAAAGAACGTAAACTGAGAAAACCTATAACAGCACGATTGCTTCAACTGTCCTGTTTGGTACTCACTTATAGTGCTTACGGTACTTGGAGTTTCTAGAAACAGCCAGCTGGATTCCTTTGAGAGGTTTCTGCGACTCCTCAGAAATAACGCAGGATGTAAGTCTAAAACTTGACATAGACGTGATTTTGATCGAAGCGATGAATAATGAGCTTGTTCTAAGCTAAATGAAACACGATTGAGCATTGGGATGAAATAGAAGGTGAAGCACACGGTGCAGACATTTGGAATATTCTCAACGATTGAAAATTCTTCGCTGGAATTCAAGAATCAAGAATTTCTTCCATATGTACGCGTTCGGCATCTCTTTCATCCAAAGTTTCCAACTTTTCATATCTCATGGCAATATTTCTCGAAAAAACTGAAAGAGGTTTCAGTTCTCAAGTCTAACTTCCCGTATATCGATTCATTCTCTTCCTTTGAAGTTGCAGGATTTTTCCATCGGAAATATATGGGTGTAGAAATTCAACTTTCGACGCATCGATAGATTTCCAAATTTTTTGCTCCATCTATTAAATTCCAAATACCTTGCATGGAGGATCTCGAATTTGTCTGATACTTCTGAGTTGAAATCAAATTAAAATCAGCTGCATGAATTTTAATATATCTCTCCCATTGAAATTGCGGAAGGTAGACTTTTGAGACATCTGTCGTAATTAATTAATGCCAGGGGATCATAAACTTGACATAAACTCGAGTATAATAATCTTCAGGGTTTTGAAATGCGACAACGTACAATCTGATTGATATCATGCAGTGTTATTATCATATTGTTTCCAATTCACCGGGAAAATGAGTAATAATATGTAATAGCATTTCCTCAAGATCCGTTGAAGCGCTATGAAGATTCATTACGGGTAATAATTCTGGTGAAATAGGAACTTTGGAAGCAATGAGCATAATTCATCTTGAAAATGAGCAACGGGGATTACAAGAAAGATTCGCAAGAAAGTCATTCACGTAAGTGTTATGTATGTTGAGATAATTGCAACTCCTCTTCCTGGGGAAACAAAAATCTGTTAGTACATACGTCACGTGGATGCGTTTCTCTACCGCGCCTGTAGCCGGTGGAATTTAAATTCACATAGACATACGTAACATACCCGGGTAGCGCACACGCGCGTCTGACGTTTTTAGCGTCTCCTGGCGTCGCGACCTCGAACCCCGATGGACCGACGTGTAGGGCACCATCTGCTGGCCGAAAAATCCTCTCTCACAGGGGTTGAATCAAGTCGGAATCTCTATCTCTCATTGGTCCATTCAATTATCATTCATTTTCGATAAGACCTTCTTAAATGAGGAATTTCCATCAGTGAGAATAATCTAAAGAAAATCGAGGAAAGGTGAATTTCGTTCTCGGTTCTTCAAACAAAGTAATTAGTAATATTGTGAATCATCGAGAATCAGCGGTTGTGGGGTGGTGGTGGTGGTGGTGGTAGGGGAGGCGGCGGTGCAGTGCAGTGCGGTGCCGTGCCGTGCGGTGCGGTGCAGTGAACCTCCTGGCAACCACCTGGTCTAATCAAAATCAGTGCGCATAACTCAGCCACGCAACTACGACACACCATAGTAGCTCGATTTTCCCAGGGAATTAAATCATCCCCCTTCCTTTAGATATTTTCCTCGGAAAATTCTCAGGAAATTGTTAAGTAAGTATCAATGGTACAAGCTTCCAATAAAAATTGTCTTATATCGTTGGTTGGCTGGTTTATTTATTAGTTCATTTCGTTTGTCTCTTTAGATTGGTCACAGATCAATTGTGTATCACTCAGATTCTTAAGAACAGCGTATTATTGCACATGAAAAAACATACTCACCGCTATTTTATATAAAGATACGATGTACACAAATTTCTCAACACGTAATGAAAAGTTATCACACGTTGTTAGGTTATTCCAAGGAATTCACGATGACAACATTCTATTATGATGAGTACCCGCAGGAATATTCGGGAGCATTTCTTCTTATTCATTCGAATTTGACATGGCTGGAAGAATTCAAGCATTCCGAATTTTTCTGAAATTTTCCTTCCGTTTGCTGTATCATTCCTGTTTCAGTTGGAGTTTTGGGAATTAATTCCATATTATCCTTGTTATTGCCAAAGGGCGTGCAAAAGGTCGATAATATCATGCGCCCGCGCAATTCTTGAGCTATTTTCGTCAAGGGAGAGAGAGTGAAAATGGAAGGGAAAGAAAGGATGTTCAGATTTTCAAGATCGTAAAGACGAGGACGATTCCTAATTGATTTCTTTCTTTATCTTTTGTATAAGAAATACAAAAATCCACGGAATTCTAATCATCGATCTTCAAAATGATCTCATGTGCATCAAATTTTCGAAATTTAATTAGAAAAACATGTATGAGAAAGGAATACTTTAGTTTATTATTTTGATCATGACAGTTTCATGTAATTCTTATGAAACAGTTGCCAAAGTCTACTATCCAATTCTTTGATATCCCATCAGAGCTTAACAGTACAAATTATAAAAACTTCTGCACGCTAATTACAGATGCTACTAGTATATTCTTTTTTATTCACTATTAAAATTGATTCTTTCTGGTAAACCTACCGTAGAAACTTTGGTGATTTATTTATTCAATTTTCAATTCGTTTGCTAAACTACTGCGGCGAATAAGTCGTTATTTTAAGATTAAAAATTGTAATTTTCACTCATCTTTTGTTTTCGATACAAAGCAGAATGGAATATCAAAAGAACACATCATTTAGTTCATAAAAAATGCATGGTTTTTCCTAATTTGAGCAAGAGATGCCTTTTCTATGCGTTTAAGGGGCCCGAACACTGTGAACTGCGATTCTTCATATGATTTTTATTTTATTTATTAAAAAAAAACAGACACGTTCCGATTTACATGAAACTTTACACATATGTTAATAAATGTTTAAATTATCGAAAAAAAATTTTTTTTTTTGGCGGCCATCTTTGTATTCTGTAGCTGATCCAAAATGGCGCCTTTTTAAAATGACCCTTGTCGCGTTGACAGCAAATCAGCAAAACGGAGCCTCCTAGAGCAAAAAACAAAAAAGATTCTAAAAATATTGATCAGAAAAAAAATGGCGGCTGTTTGAAGAAAAAGTTTTTTTTTCGCGTAAAATTTTGCACTAAATCATTTATAAAAAAACAGTTCGGCATATATCGAAAAACGGCTACGTCGAGCAGAAGCGACACTATTCCCGAATAGAATGCAATTTGAATCAGGTCTATCGGATAAAAACTTTTCCAGTTGTGCTGTCAACGAGGTCAAAAAACATGGTTTCGAGATAATCACGTTTTGAGTTTTGAAAGGGGCTAAAAAAAAAAAAAATTTTTTTCGATAATTTAAACATTTATTAACATATGTGTAAAGTTTCATGTAAATCGGAACGTGTCTGTTTTTTTTTAATAAATAAAATAAAAATCATATGAAAAATCGCAGTTTACAGTGTTCGGGCCCCTTAAGTCTGACCGCAAAACCCTTAAATATAAAAAATTCAAGATTTCAATACGTATTGTCAATTACGCATATTTCAAATCCAATTTCTCAATTTCTTTTGCACAATTTCGCTTTTGATTCCCACGTTCATGAAAACTTGATCAAAACTACTTCAACAGGGCCAATATGTTTTATCATTGATTTGATTTTTGTCCTTACTTTGGCCTAGTCTTGAGTCTGTATGAGCAAGATGGGACCCATGCTGGGCCGGAGCAGGCCCCATTATACATACATGCGTTAGGGATATAACGATATAGAATTGGAAAGACTTGAAAAACCCAACAATATTTTTTGCTATTTATTTTACACAAAAAAAATTGATACGTTACGACAGCTATTCACTTTTTTCGCTGTCGCAGCGAGCATTCGTAAGTGTGAATCAATAACATAAGTAAAATGGCTATAATTTCGTCACGTTAGTTAGAGATGGATATTATTTCGTCGGGTATCATAAAATTGATAAATCAAGCACTTGTGAGCAAATTATGAATATTTGTCGGTACAAAACGTCACAAATGCATCTTATGATTACACAAAATATACTCAATTTGTCGCTAATTGCTTAATAATGAATTTTATCAATGACCTGACGAAATAATAATATCAAGGCTGCTATTCGTATCCCTGATGGAAATGAAGCGTTGAAGTGCAACGAAAGCGTAACGAAAATGCAAGCCAAGTGTCGTCTAAGGGTAATTTAGGAGGGAATTGGACCATTTTCACGTTTCATTTGTTTCAATATCCGCTTCCTCCGCTTTTCAATTTTTACCAGGGATAGCGAAACAATCGAGATCGGATAATTTCTGCTGTCGCAGCTATATTTCTCCACTGTTAAAGCCAAGGGAGTAGCTGATTCCTAAATATTTAAATATTAGCGAATCATTTATTTCGAATTTATTAAATTCAAATCGCGTTGATCAGGATTTTTCGAATGTACAAGCTCTGACGAGACATATTTTCACAATGAATATTACAGTTCTCGACAGTTCTATCTTGGGACCCTTATCACCACCAGATGGGCTATTCAATTTTTCAATCTATGAAATATTGAAAGATAATCTAGGTAACATTAATTGAATTTTGCTACTCCGTTTAGAGCTCAAAAAGGGTGTAATATTTATAACATCGCAGAAAATGATTGAGAGATTTTTAACGAGGTATTCAAACAGAATTCATGTTTTTTAAAATTCTCGTTAGTTTCATTCACCTTCAGTATCACTCATATTTTTCTTTTGATTTTTTTCATTACGACAAAAATGATGGAACAACTTACTTTGTGACGACAACTGGCCCCGATTTCCGAGTTTGTCACGAAAAATGCATACATTTATAGACACGAAAAGTTCTCAATACAATTTATACATCCATCTTCTTCTTCAGATTTAATATTTCAATGCTTTCTTGATTAATGTAATAAAGAGGTGTATTTTCCGTATCCTTTCAATGCCTTGCACATCTGCTGAATCGACTAGACACTAGATATATCCCATACAACAAAAGTTGCTGTGCAAGCATTGCTCTTACGTTGTTTATCAAGTTTGTTGGGAATTTGCTACGCATGTGATTGAGAGTTTCATGAAATAACCACTCAAGCTAAAATCCTAGATTCACAACACATTGTTGCACATTTGACGACGCAACGTCCCTGCAAATTGTTTTGTAGGGATGCTGCTACCTAACCTATGACAACTTTTAAAATAGAATTTAGAATCAATTTTGATTAATTTTGAATTATGATCACTGAAATTACAATTATATATTATGAATTCTATTCCAAAACATATCGAATTTCAGGAATTATTATTGCGATCGAGTTTATATCATTGAATTTTGATTAGTTCAAGGCATTGATCAACGGTTCCAACAGTGGATTCATTATACGAGATATTTCACTTGTTCACAAATCAAACAAAATAGCGCATTGTATTCAAACATACATATATTTGTACATGCAAGAAACAATCCGAGCTTTTAGAGAGTTTCGATGAGCAGGATGGATGATATATTGTGCATTGATTTGCGGCCAGACTCATTCACCATGTGGTCTCGAATAGCCTATTTTCAATCTGAAACGTTGCATACGTTCAATGTCCTTATTTCACGAATAACCGTCAATGTGAAATAAAAATACGTAGTCCAATTTCTTCAATAGAATGCGAACAAAGAGGTGACATTGTTTTGTGTATAGAAATTCAGAGTTTCAAACTATAGTCATATTTATCGTGACAAAAGTTGAATTATCAGTTCAATCGTCTGTCTGGAAAAAAACAATGGATAGTCGAGTTGTGGGAAAATTTCCAGATTTTAGAGGTCAAATAAATTTTCTTTTCTAATAAAATAGAAAGTCCATTGGAACTCGTTGATTGATACAATTTTTATTGGTATCTTATCGAAAATCGTTGTCAATCTGGACAAAAACTGACCAAATTTCTAACTGACATGGAATAAACTGTCAAAAACTGAGAGAAAAAATGTTGCCAGATTTTGATAGGATATTCCAATTTGGTGCTTCCGGACAAAACCAGGTAGAAATTTCGTCAGTTTTTGACCGGATTTCCTGGGACAAAGACCATTCAAAGCCTGACAACTATTTTCCGTTGGGATCTGCCTGGTATCTTTCATAGGGTGGTTTCAATGCGTTTCAACGGATTTAAAATAAGTGTGAATGGTTACTTGCTGTTGCAATCAATCAAATTGAGATCCAACAGATGATGCAAAGATCTAGAATTGAGTCTTTCAAACCAACACTCTTGAATTCTTACAAGATTTCAATCGAATTCGCCATTGTTATCATCTCACACGGAATTGAATTCACATGCAACAATCAATCTTGTGCATAAGTACTTATCGCGTTTGTCATCATTTGTGAACAACTCCAAGAAAATCTGTTGAGTATATCAGAATTGTCCCTCGTGTCGTGACAAGATTAAAATCTTCTCCCATGATTTTATATGTTACAAGAAAGAAATACCCTACAATTACAATACAACATTGAATTTTACTATGAAATTTAATTTCCATTCAAACTTCTTTCCTCGGGGAAGAATTAAAGGAACAACTCATAATAGAAAAAAACTAAACTGAGATTAAAGCAGAAGGGACCTGAAACATTCCGTTCCGTCCGCAATTTATATACAAAAAACACATGTTGCATGTACATATGTATATATATACACACGTAAAAGTGCATGTATTCGCACACGTGCACACATTATATGAATCCCTTTCATAATCTCAGCAGCGCGACTTTAAAGTCAACATGACAAACGCCTTCACGACTACACGTACGGTGGTTCAAATGTCTGTGAACTTTCCGCAAAACAATATCTATTTTAGGAGTTTCAAATCAAAGCGTCAAGGAGAGAAAACAAGTTTTACAAATAGATGTATACAGCTTTGACGGACGAGATGTTTATATGAAACGAGTTCAACAAAACCGCACTGCATGGATGATGGGAAAACAAATCAGTATTCAAGATGAAAAAGAAGAAAAAAAAACAGAACGGCGATGTATCTATAAATTATAAATCTACATAAATAGCAATATGCATTTTGATGTTTCCTCATTACTCTCCGGTGACATTATTTACGTGTTTCAGTTTAAAATTGGATCAAAAGTATTGTCAAGTTATGCGAAGCATTGAATATATTTCCATGATTGCTCATGAATCGTGAAACATTCTTTAACTCTGTTATTTTATAAAAACTATACACGGAGAGAATTGTGGTTGGGATATGAAGTAATTTTTGGAAAAATTTTAGAAATATTTTTGGGTCTACTCATCATGTTTGCATTTTTGTGTAATTTTCTTCGATAAAATTTCAACCCGACTAGAAATTTACCCCATGGACCAGATCAGGTAAACCTTGATCCAGATCAGGTCCTGATAAGGCAACCTCATCAGGACCTAACAAGTCATGTCACGCTGCACTATTATGAGGACCCCATCAGGAAAGACTAATTAGGATTTTGTGAGGAATTCCTTACTAAAACCTCAAAAATAAATCAAAACTAATCTATGAGCCTGTGTGAAAATTGCAGTTCGGTTGACAGATGTGAGGTTAAATTTATGTGATCAACAACCCAGAAAACAAAACGAACGAGTCCAGGATCGCTCAATCTGATGGACATAATGATGCATGAACAATTGACCAATAGTTGTACTATCAGAATGGCTAATGCGTGAATACTATCAATTATTATACAATCATTGATGCACAACAGTCGTAGTAGTCTTCAATGCATGCATCATTGGTCAATAATGGGTTAACTTATCATATAGTTAATTGTAAAATCGTGAACGACTTCAAAGTGTCCATGATTGTACAATCATTGAACCACTTTGTTTTCTGGGAAATGGATGAATTATTTTTGTGAAATGTGTGGTGGTTATTTCTTGAATAATGTGTATCAAAAAGTCTGTTAGTAAGTGCAAAATGATTAAGTAAATCAGTCATAGCTGTTGTAACGTGTCAAAAAATCGTAATTTGTTGATGCAATGAAAATGAATTTTCTTCAAATACTTACATCAGCACTTCTAGGCAAAAACTCAGAGATCATATTGATTTTGTAAGAAATATGAGTCATGAAGAACTCATTTGATCAAAAATATGTCAAAAGAATGTTCAAAATGAATAACAAAAAACTTGAATTATTCACTCGCAGCTCGTCGGATGGTTTTATTTTTCAAATTGAAGAGCACTCTTGGAGTTGAAATTTTCAAATTTGAGAAAAAAGCCTTATCTTCTGAGTTGAATTTGTTGTTAGGGTGATAATAAACTTGTAGGAAGAGTTTGAAAGTTGAGTGGAATCTATATTGATCAGGAAAGTCCAAATCGTGTGGCAAAAGTTAGAAAATCTGTCAACTTAGCTGACAGCACATGGGTATTCTATCAGCTTTTCTTTACTAAACCAAATGCTGGCAGGAGAAATTCATCAAAATATAGTGAATTCAAAGTGATGTGAAGTAAGAGAGGACAGATACATGCATTGAATTTTATTAGTTATTATAAAAATGTTGATAAATATGGTAAGGCTATGTATGACTCAATGTATCGTCTCTCAATATTTTTCTTTCAATGATTTGCATTTTTGAGTGTGCATTTTCATATCTTTTCACCAGTAACTAGTGTTAGGTTGAAAAAATATGTGTATTGAACCTGTTTCATAAATATAATAACATTTATTTGTAGGAACATGACACAACATTATTGGAACAAAAATATGGGAAGACGACACTTTGGATCTTCTATAGTCGTTTCTCATTTTTTAGAACGTTTATAAGAACGAATAAAATCTAATGAATATTTCGGTCCTCTCTCACTTCACATCACTTTGAATCCACTATATTTTGATGAATTTCTCCTGCCAGCATTTGGTTTAGTGAAGAAAAGCCCATGCGCCGTGAGCTAAGTTGACAGATTTTCTAACTTTTGCCACACGATTTGGACTTTCCTGATCAATATAGATTCCACTCAACTTTCAAACTCTTCTTACAAGTTTATCATCACCCTAACAACAAATTCAACTCAGAAAATGAGGCTTTTTTCTGAAATTAACAAATTTCAACTTCATGAGTACTCTTTAATTTGAAAAGTAAAACCATCCGTCGAGCTGAAAGTGAATAATTCAAGTTTTTTGCATTTCATTTTGAACATTCGCTTGAAATATTTTTGATCGAATGAGTTCTTCATGACCTTTATTATTACAAAATGATTGGGATTTCTGAGTTTTTTCCGAGAAATACTGATGTAAATTAATATTGATATAGATATTGTCGTTGTTGAGATTATCGTATAATCGAATAGAATTAATTGTCACCACATCAGCAACTTATGATTTTTTACATATTACAGCAGTGATAACTGATTCAATAATTCATTTTGCACTCAATAACAGATTTTGTTATGCGTATTAATCAAGAAATAACGAAAGAAGAGTACTTGTTCGAAACTTATATTTGATTATGACGGAACACATATTCATTCAGTTCATATATACTCTTTGAATAATACTCAGATGATGTGATGTGTAGGAAAGAAAAATGATGCTGAATAGTCAATAAATCAACCTTATGAGAATTGTGATAAGTCGAATGAAATACTTATTTCGCTGGTGATGGTTGAACGTTTGCTAAGTTTTTTTCGCTGTATGCATAACGTGGAAAATCTTGTGAAATTTTCATAAGTTCCGCCTAATTAAAACCCAAATAGTTAGTTTTCAATTCACATTGAGAATAGATTGAACAAATTGTTCAACAGTTTTCAGAAGTAGGTAATGTGTTCGGAATGAAGGGATTGAATTTAAAAACAGGCACAGTTGAAAATCGTTCTAACATGTTCTTCTTATTGAAGGAAAATTTGTTTAATCAAAGAGTGTACAATCTGAAATCAAGTCTGTACATTCTTGTATTCAGTTGATCAAACTATGTCCATGATCTTAGGATGACCGAACGAGGTCCTGATGCGGATACAGCGAGGAAAACCTACTTCGACCTTTTCAGGATAATTTGAGGAAATCCTGACTAGGACCAAATGAGGTCATCCATACGTGAGTCATCCACACCTAATCCCGATCAGGACCGTAACGGGTATTCCTTATTTCGGATGACCTTGTCAGGTCCTCATCATATGTTGGGTTAACCTGATGACAATTTCCAGTCGGGAATATTCAAAGAAATTAATGAATGGTTGAATTCTGTGCTTGATTTTTGAGAAGTTCAAATTTTTGTTAAGGGCTACGAAGCTCTTGAAGGAATACCCGAAATTTTGCTACGTACTTTCTGAACAACTAAGCAATAAACACTGCAAATCATTCCACAAAATCATACAAAAGATTATCAACACATTAACCTGAAAATGTGAATAATTTTTGTGACTTGTTTTATCATGTTTAGGAATTACTTTGAGCTTTCAATTCATATTTGGAGCGTAATCCTAGTAGTGCACTTTGACAAACGTACCGTGCTTGGTGCCAAGCTTGAGTCAATGCTAGTCATCACCGGGTGTAGTTTGTTGTGTAATGGGCTAAACTGTTATCAATGCTACTTATCACCGGGTGCAGCCTAATTACCAACAATGTTATTAAGCTAGGTCAAGTTTTAGGATGATAATAACGTCCTCTGCTGAGCATTCAGCTTTCATATATATCGGAAACCCAACACGGCAAAATATGCTTGGTCCTAGCATTGATGTTCAAGACGCTATCAACGCTTAGTCAGCTATGGCGGACCATGCCCCAGTAAAAATGATTATAGCGGCTGTCTAGCACATTTCAAGGCACTAGCAGTGAAGCTAGTCACTAGACAGGGCCTTGATATTAACTATGAGGTGGCTAGAATCATTTCTGCTAGGGTGCATCGGCCAAGCCTAGGCTAACCAGCCTCCGCATGCCAAGCTTGACACCGATAATGGTGCGATTGTCAGTCTTGGCATTACGAGCCTGGGTTATTGCTGCATAATTTGCGATCATTACTTGGTTGTTTAATAACTACATAGCAAAGTTCTATCCGTGTTCCAATGCTCCAATGCCGTTGATAATTCTTCATTCCGTATGAATGAAATTCGATAAAAATCTAGAAGCTACGAAATATTCTTAGATCCAATTTTTCTTTTCAATTCTATTTTATTTCGTCAAGAATACACACAAATTGAATTTAGGGAGAATCTTTTAGAATTTTATTATCATATTCGATAATAGAGACTTCGAATCTCCTCCAAATTCTGTACACTGATTGTGCGGAAGAAGAGGAGAGTATGAAAAAGTTGTTCTCAAGGATGGAAGATGTAAATCTCACAATAACTTCACTCGAAATATCGAATTATATCATTCCTGTCGGTTACCCGCGCTGAATGAGAGACTACTCCCTTCCAAAAATTGAAACCCAGTGATAAAAAGATGTTTTTGAAGTTTGAATCGTTTGTATAGCAACAAAACGAAAATTTGAATCGACAATCAACTCCTTGGCACTGGAAATCTCATTTGAAGAATGTAATACAAGATTTTGGGTCTTCAAGGGCTGAATAATGCGTTATTCGATTACTAATTCGTTTCATTGAACGATTCAAACTTCAGTAACGTGTTTAAAAAACGGGTATTTTCATTCAAACAATTATGAAAAAATTTGTTGTGAAATACAGAAAAATATTCTTTCAAATCAATAAAATTGCATACCTCTTCATTATAAGAACAACGTTTGATATACAGTACAGAAATACTTATCGAGCTCAGAAAAAGAAGAATCCGTAAGATAAGATTAGGTGAAAATATTGTGAGTTGTTGAACAGGATTGGACCCCAGACCGAATAGATTTTCCATTGAAAAGGGTCCAAATCTCCCTGACGCGTTCCGATCTTCGTTCAATCCCAATGGATTTTGGCAAGATTCGGTAACAAGATTTGATTCTAACTCAATGGAATGAATCAATATCCCTCGGAGGGTGTATAAATATACAAAAGTCTGTTCCACGACTCCAAACGGAATGATCAATAATGTACAATAAGGGGAGTGCCACTTTTGATAGACAAAGCATGTAATTTTTGTTCACAGAAGGACCAAAATCAAACCACAAAAGAAAGGTCATCGACGTCGGGGAGTACGACCTATAACTCATTCCCAGACGACCTGTACTTGGACGACCAGGACCCTTTGGAAGGCTCTGGTCGAGGTGGCGGAGGAGGCGGTAACGACGTACGCGACGACCTTGAAGCATCTGGTAGTGGTTTCGGCCCTGACGACGAGGATGGCGATGATGACCATGGTATGTGTTCATTATATTAAACCTATCGAATAATAGGATTCCAATCGGGAAAAATTCAGAGCAATTTAACTTCAAACTTTACTTCGCAAATTGCGAAATTCATCTTCCAGGAAAAATAAAACTCATTGGATGGTTTAATAAACATATATTTTTGTGGGTCTTGTTTTTCATGAAAGTTTGTTTCATTTGAGTTGTATCCACTCTATGATTGAATCATTTATTCATATCGATCCATTTCGAGGACATAACGAATTGATGAGATTTTGAACTTGAATAAATGAAAATGATTGCTTGATTATGGAGTGATTCGTTAGTCTCGGTATTCTCAGCGAACAGGGGATTAAAATTCTTCTCTAACGACTGCTTGGTTTCGAGTTATATATATTTTAATTAGAACTATTGTATCTTTGGAGACTTCGGTATCGAAATTCATTGTAGAACAGGGGAATTTTCATTGGGAATTACAAATTATTTTGCATCACTAAAATAGTAATGAATGTTTCGTTAATCGTGTAAAGAGTAGTATATTTTCCTTTTGGAAGAAAATTATGTTTTCAAGATATCTCAAAATATTGGATAAGACAATTTTGAGATATTTTAGATATTTTTTATTGTTTGTATATAGAATAATTGTCAGAGATGTGAAAGCATTTGAAATGCTTTTTTGCAAAATTTTGGTATAGTCAAGAAATTTTGATGGATATTCCCCGTTCCTGTACATTTTTAATGTGTTTTCGTGGTTTTATTCTGGAAAAAATCTCTCTAAACATGATATATTGCGTATTTTATCATAGATTTTCGAAAGCATTTTGCATTTTCCATACAAAATGCGAAATGCGTTGCAAAATATGTGATGAAATATGAAATACGAAATATGTCATCTTGAGGGAAATGTTTTTGGAAAGGAAACTACAAAAACAAACAGCAAATGTGCAAAAATAGGGAAGAAACAGCAAAATTTGTTGGGAATACGTAATCTTTGCTGAAAAGCATTTCAAATGCTTTCACATCTCTGATAATTATTGTCTTCAATCGTTGACTGTGTACCCCTCTCCTCTATACAACAATTTTTATTGAATCTCTGTAAAACACGGAAGATTTGTGAAACGCATTCAAGGGAATGGTTAAAAACAAATCCGTAGCACCCAAATAACAAATAGATATCGTTTGAATACGTAATTACAAATGTTTCTCTGTAAGCGGTAAAGTTTAATCGGATCCTTCAATGATATAACTGTTTAGCGTTTGCATTTGCATTTACGCAAATATCTAATTACGTGAATTTACAGAAATGAGTACTCAATTAAAATGCCTAATTGCGAACGAAATTAATACATTAGCGCGTAAATTAGAGTTTAATTAGCAAACTACACTTATATGTATGTATTCGAATATCCATTGATCGCTGGAAAAAACATAATAAACATTTCGTAATATAAAATAATTATTATTACATCCACCGTTGAGCTTGAAAATTACTTTCCCGTTTGGTATCATCGAATGTATAAACCATACGGAGATCGCGTTTCATTGGGGTAGTAAATTTTTAAGTTGAAGTTAATAACAATGATATTTTATTAATTCTCATCGTATCTCGATCGAAATTCATGCACATCTATGGGTACAGATATACATCATATCCGAAACCGTAGTCCTTTTTTCATTCATTCCGTATCATGATTATTGGAAATCCATTTCGTGGCTCTGACATCGGTGATCCGGATATTGGAAAAAGGCACAGTATAATCCATTCCAAATGTATATAGATGTGAACGCGCATACTCGGCTGCTTCAACTTTAGCGGTATTGTGTGAATACAGTACAGGTACGGTAATACCACCAATTCCCCTTCCATATCGAACAATATCGCAATACTAGAGTAGATGAAAATGGAATATACATTTGGAAGAGATTCATTGACTCGGACGAATGATATTTTTGTTTTTCTTTAAATCAAAATAAAACACGTCAATCTTTCGAAGTTGCGCCTAAATCCTGAGGAAACGTTGCTTCTGTTGAGCAACTGTTGTATTTGTGAACTCGATCCTGTCCTGTGTTTACTGAATTTGCATTGATCTGAATTTGATTGCATTAAAAAATTATATTTTCAAGTTATTTATCACTTCCTTGTCAATTTATATCAGTTTTCATTGTACTTACAATGGAGATGGATTCAAAATCGATTATTCAATTATCATGATACTTCCTTTTTGAAACTCCACCTCCTGTTCATTTTGATTTTTCATTTTCATGTAAAACAACAGAGTTTGACAATGATGAGCCGTGAAGAAATCGTTCAGGTCTGATTAAGCTTGTTCAAGCCTGACCATGGACATTTTTTGGCGAAATTATTATTCATACTCGACACTGCCTTCACGTAGTTGGGCCTGACTACGCCTGGTCGTTCATTTTTTAATTCAATCATAAGTTAAAAGGTCCCAATTTTGTAGCCACGTGGCGAATTCGAGTTCAAGCTTGACCGTGTGCGATCACTCCAGACAACCCATTCTCGCCTGTGATCATGCAAAATTGTACCAGATGAGAAGTATTCATACAAGATGAGTCTCTGTTGATGTTTTTATCACGAATGCACATGCTTTATCATGTTAAATCGGCCACAAACGCATTCACGTACGTCTGATCACGCGTGATCATGCCTGAAAACTGGAAACTCAAAAATGAAAACTGTATTAGCGCAATAAGTAGAACTGATTGATAATAAATCACCTTTTTATGAAATTTTTATGGTTTTATTCCTGTATGAATTTTCTGTACGAATTTTCCATGCATAACGGAGTATAATCATAATTAATCCTGATCATGTGGGTACAAAATTGAGGCCTGATCAGGCGTCATCAGACGTGGAAGACTTGTCCACGGGAAAATTAGAGATCTCTTTTTTTTTCGTTACAAGTGATCCCATTGTCTAATATCGAAAAAAGATTGAATTTTTCATTCCGTTTTTGCACATTGTGCCATTGGGACGTCTATGGAATGTTCAAAAAAACGCAGAGGAGACTGTTCGAACGTCCTGAAACAGTCTCAGAGAGTGGACACATTCTTGAATAAACTTCAATAGTATGATGTATTGATTTGAAAATTCATTGAATATCATTGGACGATGATGAAACTGAATTGCGAAACTTTGGATGATAAACAATTTGCGAAAGAATTCAACCCTGGTTCAAAAAGTCTTTGCAACGATACATAACCATTGACACTTGTTAAAAACCGATGGAACCCATTGAAACTGAGATTCAATGAGAATTCGATAAGTTGGAATGGTAATTTACTGTCGCAAAGTTTTTATTAAATCTCACTGATCAAGAAATTCAATAGACATTTTTTACCGGGGGAGTGAGAATGAACTTCCCCATAACTTGAGATAAAAAAATTGTTGTCATAGAACGTTGAAGATGAATCTTTTTGAGAACATTTAACTCTATTAACAACTGAAAAAGAGGAAGAGAGTTCATTCTAACAGAGGTAGGCTTTGTCAAGACGTCGATAATCATAAAACATTAGGAAAGATTCACCCTGCAGTGCCACCGTTCACGCGACTCAGCGGTTCCCATGATATATCCTGTATGTAGATGAAAAAGGAACGAAATGAATATATACCAATCCAAGATGCATCCTTTTCACCGTAACTGCTTCTTCGGAACGATCTGGTATCCTTCAAGGATTGACGTTACTCGCTTTGGTTTTTTTCTTTCCTTCCATTTATTCGTCAGGTTATGTATTTTCCGTTAACTCGGAACGAATACGAGGAAACACGCCACGGAAGTGAATAACGATGACTGACAAAAAATCTACATCGCTTTTTCCTAAACGTGAAATGTCTGTTTATGGAAATCGAGAACCTATAGAGAACTGATTATTGAATCGATCATGTGAAATAATTTGATCATTTTTAGTTTACAATTACCGTAATAATCAAGTTCCGCTGTGTTCCGTATAAATTTGTCACGTACAATTGGATGAGAGGGATATGTTACACCACTCATGTACAGAATTATATTTACAGACGATAATAATCGATTCATTCCACGATTCAATTAGTCCGGGAGGTAGCATCACGGTCAGTTTATTATCAACTAAAAGCAATGTCGTTGGTCTGCCGCTGATGTAACGAGACAGGCGGTAGTGATGGATGATATTCGAAAGTATCCATATTTGTAAGAAGAAAAAATATATAACTTTCACTGGTTTTGATAAAAAGAAAAATCACCGATTCCGCACTTACAAGTTCGGTGGAATAGAGGTGGAAAAATAAGGTCTGTTTTTGGTGGATTTTGTTGCAATTTTATTGAATTATTTTTGAGTATTTTGGGTAAAGAGGTGAACACTGTAGGAAAATATTTGTATTAATTTTAATACAAAAGTTTGGAAACAATTAACAGATATATTTTTGTATCGGAACTCCCACACTTTTGTTGACATTCAAACACAACCCTAACAGCACAATGTGTCTGTGGGACGTTTTCTGAACGTTCAGAAAACCTCTCCTACGTTCTATAAACCTTCCATAAACGTTCCAGTGGCACGTCATGCTGTCTGGAAATATTATCTTGAAATCCCGAGTCAAAAAGTGAAACCTGATTTAGCTCTGATTTGTCGCGTATTACGGAGTGAATCAGGTTTGATTCAATTTTTTGCTCTAATCTCGCCCTGTTCTCAACCTGATCTTGATCTTAACATTGTTATTCAACCTTATGTTAACCTCTTTCCGACCAGATTAAACTCTGGATCGTTGCGTGATCAGGCTTTCAAAAGTATTACAATTTTTCGACTCGAGATGATTTTCATCCAAAAATTGGTTTGAATTTCATAGAGTCTGTGGTAACTTTAATATACCAAAGTATGTGTCAATTGCTTCCAACTTGAAGAAAATTTCTTTGCCCCAATTCTGATAAATCTTATTTCCGATGGAAAAAATGAATCATTTCATTTCAATGGAGGAATTTTTCATTGAATTGAATTACCTCGAATTCAAGAAGAATTATATTTCTGTTTAAATTTGAGAATTTTTCGTTTCGATCTGATGACAACTTTTCCCATTCGACTGAATTTTGTTCCATTGAAAGACAGAGATTTATTAGAATAAGGGCAAATACAATTTTTTTTTAATCTAAGAAATTGGATTCTCGAGGAGAATAATTAACTCCTAGATTCCACAGATTTTTAAATAGATTTGTCAATTTTGTGTGACACTACTTCACGATCTAAATACCTCGTCAAAGAGAAAAAACCACTAATAAGGACTTTATTATCAGCAGTTTATATCTAGAAGCAACGAATCCCTAAATTTCACGTCGCACGATGAAGGATATGAGAATAAAAACACAGAAAACGTCAAAACTGTGATAAGCGTTAGCGTAGAATGATAGAAATCGAGATACTTCGAATAGATATACAGTTGAATAGCGTATTATACATATATTTTGTATCCATAGAGCATCGTGTTTGGGTGAATTGAAATGGGTCATTGAGATCGTTATTGTTTTATCGTAGATTTATGCGCATTCAGTTGTACGTTTTTCCATCTGCGGACCATTGGTTACACAAAATCAATTCTCGCAATTTTGCGGTGGCCACCAGAACCAATTTATATTCAATCGAATCAAACGCGAATTCGCAAAACGCAAGAATTTATATTCGAAAGATCCGCGCGAGGATGGTTGAATGTTCCAATGATTCTTAATTTTTCAATTAGATATATCATGTTTTAGTTTCCGAACCATGAGTTACAATCTGAACAACGGGATAAATATTCTAAGCGTTGATATTGAAGTTCGATATAGTTTTAACAGTCTTTTATTGTTTTCCTTGTTACAGATTTCACCAACAACAACAACAATAACAGGATAGAAACTGTTCCCAACAAACCAACGGAGACAAAACCACCTTCTTACGTAGAGGAAGCCATCAACAAACCGAAATCGGTAAGTTTGTTAAAGATTAGTCAAATTTGGATTGTGAATGTTATATCCCTTGAACGGAAAGACTTTTTCTCTGCTATGGAAAACTGAATTCTCTTACACTGAGTGTAAAAATGAAATGTAAAAATCAGCGTTATTTCGTAAAATGTAAAATGAAGCCAGCCTCACACAGGTGAAAAATACTTTTTCATACTATTAAACTGTGATGTTTAACCTATTTGTCACCTCTCTTTTGGTTTTATTGAACAATCGAATGATATTTATTCCCTTAGGTATCATAACAATCATGAAAATATTGTGTATGTGCGTTACGATGTGAAAAGGTAATTTCCACAACACTTACGCATGTGGAAATTGCCGGAGTTGACAAATCGCCCAGTACTGGAAAGGTTGTATTTGCCAGACTTCGGCAAAAACAACTGTTCCTGTTCAGGCCCATTACTGTTTTTCAACTGGCTGTACATGTTCGACGGAGTTGAGACGGTATTGGTTGGCGTGGACAGACAGTGTTGGGCCAGTAATGAATCAATACTGGCTTTCCAGATCTGGTCCTGATCGAACACCCAATATGCATTTCCACTCGGGTGGTGTCACCCAAAACGTATTTTAAGATGACAACATCCTATCAGAAGAAATTCTCAAGCGTGAATATTTTCTGTTCAATCACATCAATCATGAATTCATCAATCGAGTTTCCATATATTTTCATCAAATTTTTAATTATATTTGGACATTCGCGGAATAAATTCAGAATACCGTCGAGTCAATAACAAACACACGTATCATACATGATAGCATACAAAAGTTTGAACATGACCCGTCCATTTTTATTGTAAAAACTTTTTTCATAAAAGTATTCGGTAAGTGAAATCATGATTTACGATTTGTTTTGTTCTCTTCGTCCGTTACTCGTTACAACGTTCATCGCTCGTCCGTTGTCCATTTACTACCACGTTTGCATGACGATCAAGAAGAAGTTACGCCTTGTTTTATCGGTTGATTCTCCTGAAACATCGAATGAGAGTTTAATATCAGTTTAGCGCACAGAAGTTGGGTAATAGAAGAACGATGTAGAAAATTTGACTGTTATTGACATTCCGATTTCATTCAAACGGAAAAATCCGAGCGCAAAGTTCATTTTTCGTATATCTCGTAAAATAGGAATTACGACCTAGTTTGTTAACTCGTGATTCGCTCTTCTCTCACGTCCGAAGCAAATCGAGGATGCGAGGTAGGTATTCGAAAGCGTGGTCCAAGAAGGAGCAATTTTCCAATTCAATTCGAAATACGAGGGTGTTATTTTGAGTCTAATAATGCCTGAACTCGTCTCGATGTAATTTTTCTCATTCATCTCGAAACCCTGCAGATCAATTTCGTGTGGTGATTTTTTCATTTTTCAACAACAAAGAATGAATAACAAATTCCGATCGTTGGTAGTCGGGAACGATTGATATTGTTCAATGATTGTAAATGAATATTCATACGCGCTAGGGATTATTCGGAGGTGTTATGCAGAACATTTGCCTAACCTACGTAACCTACACGAGATAACGGTATCTAGTGGTTGTAAGGGTGCATATACGGCATACATACCGAACGCAATATGCGTAGAACATGAAATTGCAATATTCGTGGACATACCACGTAGATAAAAAGTATATTTCTTGGCTACATGTATCGTGTAGATAATTTCCTCTCGTTTGCTCTTTATTTCATTCAATTGCTGATTAGTTTTTCTTGGTTAACAGAGACAATTCATTCTTATCCTATTCGTCCTGTTCGTGAAATTCCATTGTACAAGTAAAATGACGATTGCATCCAATCGGATGACTTGTACTATGTTGTTCTTACTTTAGCACGAAAAAAAAAAAGAAATTCCCTGGGACAACTGGGTCCCTTTTGATAGAGGAGCAAACTGTTTATTATTACACACTTACAAGCTTGAGAGTGATTTTGAATTAGCGGTGATCGCAGAGAACAGTCAGAAGAAAGAGCAATTTATCTAATAGTGATTCAATAACTTTCGAGGTTGAAATTAATTAATCTTCTTATGAATGAATATTCTTGCATGAAAATCTTCTGACAGAAGAAAGGTGCAAACGGTGGTGACGTTACCTTTGTTTATGGACCGCAAAACCAGACAGAGAATCAAAAAGTGGAGATTCTGACTTGTTCCTTTATATATATAACGACCTCTTTTTCCAACAGTTCCAAGTTTTCACATTGACGCGTTCACTCCATTACGTATATAGAACTCAATGCTGTACACTGTTAGAAAAATCTGTTTGAAATTTAATATAAAAAGTTTGGAAGCAATTAACACACACAATTGTGTATCAATTTTCAAACATTTTTGTATCCCAAAAATAATAGACAGAATTTTGAAATTCAAGCCACAACATTATAAAAATTGATGTAAAAAAATGCATGAATTTTCAACACTATATGACTTAATTTCCAAAATTCCTTCCAAATGTTTCATTATGTTATGGTGTGAAATTAATACAAAAAATGATGTAAAGATGTGAAATTACAATAATACATCAACAATGATTATTAAGTAAAATATTTATGCTTTGGCCCAAAATGTCTTTAAAAATAAAAAACTGAATTTTAATCAAAAATCATGTTTCGGAGGAGAACACTTGCAGATTGTCGACCACGTTGTTCACTACGTTCTCATGTCATGGAGAGAAAATTGGAAACCTCGAAAAGAATCGAACCACCTAAACCAATCCCTACCTAATGTTGCGCGATCCACTATCCTAACGCCCTAACGACCTAAGCTAAACCGGTACCTACGTGGTTTATTAGAAAAGATCAATGTAAATGACGTGGATATCTGATTCAATCCATCGGTTGAGTATAATAATCTATTAACTTATGTGAAAACTGCAATTCGGTTGACAGATGTGAGGTTAAGTTTATGTGATAAAAACAATGAATGAATTATTTTTGTGAAATGTGTGGTCATTATTGTTTAATTATTATGTATTAAAAATCTTTTCAAGCGGAAGTTTAAAATAAATTTCCAAAAACTTGGATTATTCACATAAAGCTCGTTGGATGGTTTTACTCTTGAAGAGTACTGTCAAAGTTGACATTTGCAAATTGGAGAAAAAAGTCTTATTTTCTGTCTTGAATTTGTTATTAGAGTGGTGATAAACTTGTAGAAAGAGTTTGAAGGTTGGTTGAAATCCATATTGATCAGGAAAGTCGAAACCGTATTGCAAAACTTGGAAAATCTGTTAACGTAGCTGACAATACTGGGGTATCGAGTCAGCTTTTCCTTACTACATGAAATCTAGGCAGGAGAAATGTATCAAAATTCAGTGAATTCAAGTTGGTGTTGAGTGAGAGAAGACAGAAATATTCATTGGATTTTATTGGTTACTATAAAAATGTCAACAAATAAGGAAAGGCTATGTAGGACTCACTGTATCGTCTTTTAATATTTTTGTTTCAATAATGTTGTATCATGCTGCTACGAATGAATGTTATTATATTTGTGAAACACGTTCAATACACTTGTTTCTTCAATTTATTAGTAAGAAAATACAAAAATGTCCACAATACAAAATTATTGAAACAAAAATAATGAAAGATGATACAGTGAGTCCTACATAGCCTTTCCTTATTTGCCAACATTTTTATAATAACCAATAAAATCCAATGAATATTTCTATCCTCTCTTACTTGACACTAACTTGAATTCACTGAATTTTGATACATTTCTCCTGCCTAGATTCCATGTAGTAAGGAAAAGCTGACTCGATACCCCAGTATTGTCAGCTACGTTAACAGATTTTCCAAGTTTTGCAATACGGTTTTGACTTTCCTGATCAATATGGATTTCACCCAACCTTCAAACTCTGCCTACAAGTTTGTCACTACTCTAATAACAAATTCAAGACAAAAAATAAGACTTTTTTCTCCAATTTGCAACTGTCAACTTTGACGGTACTCTTCAAGAGTAAAACCATCCAACGAGCTTTATGCGAACAATCCAAGTTTTTGGAAATTTATTTTAAACATTCGCTTAAAATACTTTTTATTAAATGAGTTCTTCATGACTCATATTACTACAAAAATGATTTGATCTCTGAGTTTTTTTTGAGAAATATTGATGTAAGTATTTGAATAAAACTCATTCTCACTGCATCAACAAATTATGATTTTTTACATATTACAACAGCTATGACTGATTCAATAATTCATGTTGCACTGAATAATAGATTTTTTCAATACATATTAATTAAGAACTAACGATCACGCATTTCACGAAAATAATTGATTTTTATTTTTCAATTCAAAGAAGTCAACCTCATATCCGTAAACTATATTTCAATTCTAAAATACAAACAGATTTGTTACATCTTCTTTCTCATTTATATCACCTGTAATTATGTGTAAAAATTAATGAAAAAACCTGTTCAGCTGTTTAAAAATCTTTATGCAATACGTGCTGTATGGGTACTGACATTTCCGATATCAAGTGTGAACAATATTTTATTCATTTTAGAATTGAAAAATTCATTCTTCTCCATTTTATATATATTTTAGTAAGCACTTGTATAATTATTAGAGATGGTTTTACTCCACATTATCAATTAGTTCAACTTATTACATACTAATAAGTAGCTCACTAGTTTTGACCAACCAACGCTAGTTGGATTCAACTTATCAGTAATTGACCAGTACCTCGCTAGTTTTTTGTGCTCAGTTTTTCCTCTCTAGCGCCTCATCAGTCATAGGAAAAAATTTGTGAAATTTTTACCAGGGGTGATTTGATTTTACGATGAATTTCACTGATTCTTCCTTGAAAATTTCAGACTGTTTCATAGATTCAGTTCAAAGAGATCTTACAGAAAAAATATTCACTCGAATGATAAGTTGGTATTTCTTGAAGCGTAATTTTCATCAATAACGCAAGCAATTCTCAAGATGCAAGGGAAATGTTTCGCATTTCTTAAATTTCCATACATGATCTTTTCAATGATATTTACTTTTGAATTCACTCATTACAGCAATGCGATAAGAATGATCCACACACCAATTATAAACCCTCTTCCTGCATGTCTCAATAAGAACATGGTCTATGGCTCAGTGGTAAATCTTTGGCTTCGACACCGAAAAGGCCCACGTTCGATTCAAACTGCAGAAGAAAAACTTTTCCATCTTGCGAGATTTTATTATTTTTTTTCTTTCATATTCAATTAGATATTGAATCAGCACCATTTTTGGAGGAGAACCACCATATATGAGGGTTTTTAGAAGTGAAAACACCATGAACACGTGTTTATATATTTTTGTCCTTGGCAAAAACTCCCAGATTTTATCTAAGAAATAGTCTAGGAAAATACCTAAGAAAATGTCTAGGAAAAGTCTAGGAAAAAGCTTAGGAAAATTTTTCCTACGGGGTGTGCCTTTTTTCAATACTATGTTTTACCATTGGAGTTATCGTACATATTGAACAAGTGATAATTAGATGCGCAAAGTGTAATTGCGCATTGATTTCATGTACATTATGAAAATTCAATATGTACATTTATGAATTTTCATAAACTGTGATGAATATCAAAAACGTTGTTTGGAATTTGAGAAATATGTGATTGATTTTCCAATATTCAAATAAATACAGAAATTCAATATCTACAGTTATGAATTTTCACAAACTGTAATGAATTTCAAAACTTTTGTTTGAAATTCATGAAATATGTGATTGATTTTCCAACATCCAAATATGGAATAAAATTCATATAGCGCCCTTGAAAATTAATGTACTTTTTTCTATGAACGTATATTAAATTCACAAACATTTTTAACAGTGTACACTGAGTCTGGGGTTGCGTTTATGGTGGCGTAAGTTCTGTAGGTGGACCTCACAGGGGTTTCTTATTGAACAATTATATGAAAGAATAATCGCAAGTGTTCCTATTCAATACAAAGAACAGGCCCGTACAGCACAACCACCGATTCTCCACCCAGGACTTCGGTGGACTGGAGGTGGAGAATCAGTGGAGAAATAAGAGCTGTGGAAATAAGGGAGAAATAAGGGAGGGTCTCCGTTGAGGCAACGGAGAGGCGACGTGGATTTGTCCGCTCCCTTTATTTTCAATAAAATTCATGTTAGTGGATTCACTCATTGAAATTTGGTTGTGTAAATCGACAGATATGAATTTTATTGAAAATAAAGGGGGCGGACAAATCCACGTCGCCTCTCCGTTGCCTCAACGGAGACTCTCCCTTATTTCCACGGCTCTCATTTCTCCACTGATTCTCCACCTCCAGTCCATCGAAGTCCTGGGTGGAGAATCGGTGGTTGTGCTGTACGGGGGGTGATTGGTAGCAGTGATTGCTATCGCAGTCTCATCTCTAGATTATACATTACAAATCAGTTGAGACCTGATTACACGAGGAGCGTCTGTAGAAGTTACACATGTCTGTGTTGAATATTTAACAGAAAATTCACGATACACGGATTTTCCAACAGATTTACAATGAACTTCCAACTTGTGTAGGAGGTTCATATTCAAGTAAATCATTTTTTCTAGGTGTAGTACGTATAAGTTAGAGTGACGTTCCTATGTGACTAAATAAAAAAATCATCTAAATAAGATATTCAATAGATATTCCAATGACGTTTGAAATAATTATTTTCCTGAATAATTCAATTGCTCCCTCGATGATTCAGAATTCACTAACTGTTCTCATTCATTCTTTAATGTATCATTGAAAAATTATTCACCTTCCTATTTATCAACATTCCTTTGAACTTTGGATTCAATTTACCTTCGCGTATAGATTTCTCTTTGTAAAGGAAAAAAGAAAAAAATGTATTCCATGTACAGATTGAACAGCGTAATTGAACTTCATATGTATACATGTATATTGCCAAGCTATAATCGGGTTGTTCCATATACAATACTCGGTCAAGAGATTCTATTTCGTGATTCTGTGACCGCGTACGTGTACATGTGGCGCGGTGGAACATCGCACACAGACTTGATTTTTTTAATTATCCCTTTTTCCGTGCTCAGCTTATTCTAACAAATCTTTGGATAGCATGAAAGATCATAGAAGAATATCAAGTTCTGGCAAATGATTTATTTCAAACAATAGAAAATAATTAGAATACAGATATGATGCTTTTACATTGTAAAAAAAAATATGGGGCATAGGTTTTTTTTCACGCCTTTTGAACAAACATGGCCTTTTTTGACATATTTTGCAACGAAATTCATGTGTATGGGAAATCCATTTCTCCCACGAAAATTGAGAATTGTTTTATACTCGTGGATGAACAAAATTCTAATATTTTTTTCATAATGTAATTATAATTTTTTCTACAAAAAAAAAAGGTGCCAGCACAATGTTGTGTACGTTTTTTCACATTTTATGAGACAATATGTATTCTCCATTACGAATCAGAAGATCATCAAACATATGCTGTTGTAGTTTACGACGTGGCTTCATTATAAATCATCTATTTTTATATACTTCGATGGATTCTCGTGAAGAGATCTTAGAATTATTATTACATCCTCGCATAAACAAGATTTATGTATAATTCCATTGATCCTTCAATTCTTATCTTGAAGCATAATTTTTAAGATCTATTTGATGGAATATTGTTCATAAAAACCGCTTCATAAACCGAGAAAAACCTTTTCCAAGAATAATCAGGAATTTCATTGAGTACACAGTAAAAAATTTTTCGTCAAATTCAACACACAAGCGAATGTTAACCATTTTTCTTCACACTGTTGATTCCAGAGTGACACTTATAAAGTGTTAATTTGAACTCGAATAACATTTTAATGTGTTGAAAATGAATCGATCGAACAGCATTTGATCAGTGTGTTAAATGAACACACAAAAGTGTTAAATATTCAACACTTGAATTTTGACACGTACTTCTTTTTTACACAATGACGGAATTTTTTTTACTGTGTAGTCGCTGAGAAACATTCAGTTGAATATATATTTCGCGATTATTTGATTACACGGAAAAAAATAATTAGCTACAGGAGATGTTTTGGAAAAGGGAAAAGTCGTTCAAAGATGTACTGCAAGATTTTTTTGGTCTCTCACAGCTGGATGTTGTGTTATACGACTGTTAATTCGTTTCAATGAACGTTTTGAACTTCAGCAACATCTGCGGGAGCGATTTTTCAGCTTTCAAAGCTACTCATTTAGCGGTAGCGGGAAGCAACGTAGTGGCCACGGCGAAAATTCAATAGCTAAATTATTTCGCTACACGGAGAAGAAGGAATCGTTGTAGCAACTACTTGAATAGTCAATTTTCGACCATCTAGTTAACGTTAGCTGCCTCGACTAACTAAAATACTTCGTAAGTTGCCAGGTATTCACGTTGGTTAACGCAACTATCGAGTTAGTTGAGGCAGCTAACGTGATACTTGTCCTGATTATCAAGTGATTGCAGCAACTATAAAAATAGATGGTCGAAAATCGACTTTACAGCTACGATTTTCTACTGTGGTAGCTGAAAAATAGCTACAGCTGCAATTATTTTGGCTATAGCAGTGAAAAAACGGTGCTAAAGAAGCGAGTGGCTGCCATAGCTATTTCCTTTTATTTTTTTGCGTGTAAATATTTCATCGTTCCAGAAAGTCTTTACACCCAGGATAACATACTTTCTTCTTGTATCAAAATTCAACGTGATTCAGTTGAAAAAGTGAGGAATTATACAATTTTAATGTTGGTTCTGTTTTTTTTTCCATTATTTTCAGAACATCGAACCCATACATCGGCCCGATAACCCTGAGCCAGACGAAATCGAGCCTTCGGGAGGTGACGACGATCAGACAGACGAAAACGAAGACGAAGAAGTTCACGGAGTTTACATAATGAATCCAAAACACGAAGACCGAGCCAGCTCTTTCTTTGCACAGCCCGGTGTGCTAGCAGGTAAATTTAAACTACTCCAGCATTTTAAAATTCATAAATTAAGCAGTAATTTCTTTTTTTCTTCATACCTGTGGTATCGAACTTTTGTTGAATATTTTTTAGATATTATCGATGGGATTATTGTTACTTGGTGTTTGAAAATAATTTTGAATCATGCGCGTACATTAAATTTTTGCTCATTTCATCAAATCTATATTACGAAATCCGGAAAGAACTGATTGCACTCCTGTGCAAAATATACTACTTTTTTCTATTTTGCTTGCTAAACCAGAGACATCAAGGTTTGTAAAATGAACTTTTAGATAAAAATACGAGAGATTACGAATGAATAATTGAATTTTATCATACGCTTTATAAAATTATTTAACGTTCAGCGTTGGAAATTTCAATCCTACCTGCTGTTTTTTTTTTTTACAATATTCGTAATGTTTCAGATTTTTGTGTAAAAATTCATTTTACAAACCTCCCTGTTTCTAAGAGAAATAACAAAAATTCTTATATTTTCGAGCAGGCATTTTTCTCCGTATAGTATCCTCATTTCGAAGGATGAATTAAAATGTGTTCCTATGAAATTTCTGCATTAATTTCAATGATTTTCCTTAAATTTTTTTTCAAGTATATGCATAAATTCAATTTCATACACATTTTATATTAAATTTGATGTAAACTATAGCATGATGGATATAGTGTTTTCACATTTTTGTACATTAAATATAATGTAGAATGTGTATGAACCTGAATATGTGTACGTGATTGAAAAACACTCCCAGATATTTCTCACACAGTGTAGATAAAATAACGATAAAATAAAGAACGATTCAAAATGATAAAATGTTTCTATAGGTTTTGATAAAGTTTCTGAATATGGAATTCAAGAAATCACATGGTTATTAAACGATAGAACTCTATCGTTTCTTATCTTAAAATTCTTATAGAAGAAGTGCTACTTATACTGGAACATATGACTATTTTTTTTTCCAAATAACTGGTACTTTCCCTATATGAATTTCACGATAAAACTCCATACATCCTGTTAAATTTTATGGAATACGATAAGGAACGATAGAGTTTCATCGTTTAATAACGATACAACATTGTAAATTTCGTATTCAGAAACCTCATTTAAAACGATAGATAAAATTCATCGTTTCATATCGTTGTGTATCGGGAATTTCCACCAAGGAATGCAGTAGATCCGGTACACGGAGAAAAATTCAGCTCGGAAGGATAGTAATCTTTAATAGAAAATTGGAGAATATTTCTTAAAATCTAAGAATTTTTCTTAAGTTCGTAATAAATATAAAACGGTTGAGATTTCTCTTGAATATTGCTCGGGAAAACAATGAAAAATTATCAATACTTAACAAATCATCAAAACAAATATGAAGTTTCCAAAAGTCGCGAATGAAATTTTCACAAAGTGAATAAGAAAATTCTGTAATTTGAAAATAGGATTCCAAAATTTTGTTATTCACTTTGTAAAATTTCATGCGCGACTTTTGGAAACTTCATATTTGTTTTTATGATTTGTTAAGTATTGATAATTTTTCATTGTTTTCCCGAGCAATATTCAAAAGAAATCTCAACCGTTTTATGTTTATTACGAACTTAAGAAAAATTCTTAGATTTCAAGGAATATTCTCCAATTTTTTATTAAAGATTACTATCCTTTCGAGCTGCATTTTTCTCCGTGTAACATGAAATCTTTAAGACAAAGATATACTCCAAAGAACTGAAACTCACAAGTGATAGTTGAAGAATTGTAAAAGATTCAATGCGTAGGAGTCGCAACTTATGGATGTATGTCACGGGATAATTTCTAAACTACATTCTTGAAAAACCCCCACAAAATTCTACCTTACCACTGTTTTTACCTTCTCTTTTATAAAAATCTTGGTATATTTCCTAAAACGCGCTTCGATCATTGAATCATGACACATCAGAAAATCGTCCACATTTTGAAAGAAGAACAACAACAGATTTCATTGGAATTAAAATTGATAAATTTTCAATAAATATCCAACATGTACTTATTCTTCGAACCTTCTTTCTTTCTAATCATCATCGGAAATTCTGTACGGGATTAAAACGTGTTGGATGGATTATCGCCAAATCACCCAATGTGTAAATCGAAGACTTAGACTCATTATAAATTGGATTTCCTAAGTCCACGTTGTGTAGGTACCGGCACTTGAATGGATTCGAACTCATTCAAGGAAAGTATCAATTTCCATCGTGGAAGCAAACCATATACAATACTTATTGATTTTCAGTAGCTCAATTCATTGGTTTGATCATTGTATAGACTCCAAGTTATACAAAGAACCTCCTCTGTTATGCTTATAAATATTTTTTCTTTCAAGTAGAGAAGAATTTTTCAATAGTCAACACAAAGTTGAAGATAATATAATTAAAACGTGATCTGACAGATTGAAAAGTATGGAATTAAATATAAAATGAAACTTGAATATGGTATTTTCTAATAGAAATTACTTCGAACGTTCTCTTGGTGGAAGAATGATGAGGTGCAAGGAATCTCTAGAATGCCATTCGCACGTGTCAAGAGAACACCTAGAATGATTTTCAACTGGACTAGACTTCCAGCTCTATAAAGAATAATTGGAATCTTACGCCCAGTAACAGAAGTCTCTTATTAAATTTTAATTCATTGATATACAATTCATCCAAAGGGATTTTGAAAAATCTGAACTCTGATACACGAATTGTTCTTATTTGTATTCCGAATGGAGTAATTGTTTAATCCCTGACCACTGCGTGGAGGTAACGGTTTGTTATAATAGCGTTGGCAAGAAGAATTTTCATTGGAATGTGTTGATTTGAGAACCGTTGGGTTAAGCTTTTGTTTAAGATTATGGATTGAAATAACCAGTAGAAATATGTCCACACCTCTCCATATCACTCGTTCAGATTCCTGTTACATGCCACTATCATTCACACGGATCACCTCTTACATCCCCTTGAGAGAATGTAATCCTTCACATACATAACACGCATAGCGCGGTAGCGCTTCAACTATCACATTCAGCCGAGGGATAAAAATCTGGTAACAGCTTAGATCTTCCTCATATAGAAAATGGTTGTTTTTTATCACATATAACATTTCCCTATAGATCAACTGTCTGCTCTTTCACAATTTATTTATTATAAAATGCAGCTACACGGAAAAAATTAGTGTTCCAAATTTTTGTTGACTGGTATGTCACTTTTGGATCACTAATTTTTTCCGTGTATGAAAAGTAGTTACGTTCTTGATATTTGTTTGTGCTACCTCCTCAATAAAGTACGCAGGGTGATGCCTGATAGGGATGAACTTTTATTGAAACCCTATAAAAATTATATATGTGACCTGGCCTACGAAAAGGGAGCTTAGGTGTGAAAAAATCATTTTTCACTTTTTTCGCGATTTGGATATGCTCTTTCGAATGGTGCAAACCAGAAGTTTCTAACTGGTAGGGAAGTTTGCTAAGAATGTACAAAAAGAAGAGCAGAAATGATTGAAAATGAAAAAACACCTCTTCAGTGTTGGTCGTTGAAGGAGCAAAAATTACGCGATCAAATACGATATCATTCGAAACAGAAACAACACTGTATATCCTAGAACAGAGTGGGATGCAGGGAAAAGCGAACAACTAAAGCGAAACTGATAGAATTACTTGTTTATCTTTAACAGCTGTTTTCTCGGAAAATTGTTTTCACACCTAAACCCCCTTTTCGTAGACCGAGTCACATATTCTTTATATAAGAGCGAAGCAATTTTTTTCAAAGATTCCCATCATGACCTAGCTCGAATCTCGATGAACTACAAAGAATTCAACTAAAAACATCACCAAATTGAGATTAGTTTGGAATATGTTTTTTAACAAAAATTCAACATTGAACCAATCTGAATTGTGTGATTTTTTTAACTGAATAATACTGAATAGATTTTTAAGCCACAAAAAATTGGTTATTCTGGAAATTCTGAAATCGCCAAGGGTAGAAAACAGCCCTATTGATTTCTGTCCCAGGAACTGATAGGATCTGCTTGGGATTTTCAGTAGGGAAAGCATTGTTCACTGAACGACATAATTTTCTTATGGATAATCAAAAATGATGTTTCAAATAAATCCCTTCAATTTCGTGCGTGAGATAAAGTATGAAATGTATCTGTGTTTCACACGTAAAAAGGGAATTGTAGAAGTTTTATAACGTAGCACGATTTTCAATTGACATCACATTTTGATAATACAAGTCTGTGTCCCTTCATAGTAATTCAACACGGTAAATTCCACAAACTTATTTTTTTTGACATAGTTACTCGGTTTGCGGTCGTTGCGCACTTTTAACGATCGTCGTTGTGTACCCTAATTAAAAAATTCATCAGACCTAGTGAACGACATCCAATATACTCGCGGAAAGATGGAATTATTTTAGTAATTCTAACTTCATTCGTTGTTTCACGTTGAACTCATTTGAATAAAATAATTAATATTCTATCGTGACTTTGAATTCGACGATTGATGATGATCCAAAATGAATTTTCAAACACCATATCGAGTCGTAATATGTTGAATAGCTTTCGATAACTATTTAACGTATGTGTGTACGATTCCAATTCGGCGGACTCGATGAATAATATTTCTGTCATTTCTACATATTTGGAATGATTTTATTGATCGATCCGATAACGTTTGGTCGAAATATCGCACATTCGAGACGTTTTATTCTCCTATGCGATTGTACATACCGTACCGTACTCTGCCATCGAAATGTCAGATATTCATATTGAAAAATTAAATTTCGCTTACTGGTGTTGCAGCTGTGATAGGAGGAGCCGTAGTTGGATTGCTCTGCGCCATCTTGGTGGTGATGTTCATCGTGTACAGGATGCGTAAGAAAGACGAAGGATCCTACGCCCTGGACGAGCCAAGAAGATCGCCAGCGGCTCAAGCTTTCCCGAAACCGGGCGCACCTCATCATAATCGCGAATTTTACGCCTGAACAATTTCAACGTTCAATTTGGTGGACGATGCCGAATCCTGGCCGAGTCCTCCAAGCCTCACGTTGGATGATTTAGCAGCTCTCACTTGAATCGATTCGTCCTAAAATGCTACCTTTCAAAAAGCTCTACGACTGTCATGTAGTAGTTATAGCTGGGGTAGCAGTTACGTATGGACGATATCGTCAAGCAAAAACCCTTAAATTAAGACCAACAACGGCAAACAAATAAATAGCGATCGGTCGACGACGAAAGACAAAGAGCTAAGCCAAAAGTCAAACCGAATGTTTAAAAAAAAACAAAAAAGATAAAAGTAACGCAAATATCAATCTTTCCTTCGAATGCTATTTATTTCTTGTGAAAAATCATATTATTTAAATGAATTTTCAATATTTTGTCTAAAACAATTCCAATGGAACAACTCCCAATGTACTTCCCCTGGAATCGTGGTGGACAATTTAAAGCCTGAAAATAGGTATCTTTATATAGATTTTTTTGTTTATTTTATATTTTTTTAACACTCTAACTCGATAGTATTTTAATGGCGGTGTAATGAATTTGTTTACCATGTATGCCATCGTTTTATCCTCGACGAGACAAATCTATCTTCCTCATCTCTCTTTCTTTGTCCCCCAACTTCGTGCTCAAGGGGTGGGGGGGGGGGGAATTGTTTTTCGTGGATTGAAAATATACCGTTTTTAATTCCCCCAAAACAGAAAACTATGAGTGAATAAAATTGTCCAGTTTTCTTCACTTGTTCATACGATTGATGTATTGTTAACGGAAAAACAAAATATATATATTGCGAAATTGAATGATCGTCGAGGAAATTTCAATTGTGTAATTCTATGTATACAACCATAACACACGTACAGATGTACATGTATATTTGTATACGTACATGTATATCTGTATACGAATATATCATGCCAATACTGCCATATATATTATACTACTTATAAACTTTTAGGTGACAGCGATTTGGTACGAATAACTTTCACGTGTACGCCTTAAACAAAAAAAAAAAGAAACCCGTTGAACAATGGAAGAAACGAATAACGAGAGAAAGAGAGAGATAAAAAATTGATATCATTGACGAGGGAAGACGAAATAATTTCGTTCCTCCAGTTGAAACGTTGTTTTGTCGTGTCTGTATTGTGGCTGTTGTTGTTTGTTTGTTTGTTTGTTTTTTTCAAAACAAGTCCCCATTCGATACCTCAACGGACAATTAAATTCAATATTGATTCATAATACTCGTTCGATGAGATCCTGTGATAGAAAAATAATAATGAAATGAAATATTGAACTTACAATTGATTCCCAATAGAATGGAAAATATTGAAATATCAAGAATTTCGCGAGTGGGAAACTCGTATAGAATTCCATGTTGAACAAAGATTTTATTTCGACAAATTATTCGTCCAAACGACTGATATCCGAGCACAATTCTTTTTATATCAAAATCCTATTGTTGAACCGAAACATGAAAATCCCATTGATTTTAATTCGATTCGAATTATTCACGAATCAGGGAAAATTTGAGGAATTTTGTTTGATTTATCTGAACATTCCAGTTCATTGTTTTGATTTCTTCGATCGTTCAAAGGATTTTTGTATTACTAACACTCGTCGCGTTCCCATCACGATTTTACCCGCCTTCGTTATAAAGATTGTACCGATTATCCTATATCGTCCTATCGTTGCCGATCGATTCGATGATTTCCTTGGCCGATTCAAAATATTTTGTACATATGTATGTATTTATATGTCATCCATCCACGTGTATATGTATATACATATATATGTACACCCACATATTAAAAATATGTAATGATCGAAGAGAATTGTATAGAATTTATATATTTAAAGCAAAGGGAATAAAAGAAAAAAGAAAGAAAACAAATGAGTAAATAAATGAATAAATATATTAGGAATTATAGATGTAATATTCGCGTTACGTGTATCACTATTCATACCGTGAGATATAATAAGAAGGGAAAATAAAGAAATATATCGATTAAGATCGATACTGACAAAAACATATAAAAATGAAACGCGAAAATTTTCTCTCAGAGGAGAAAAGAGGAAGAAATTTTTCATTTTACGGGTTAGAATTTAAGACTTTGAATACTGTCCGTTTGTATTAAACGAAAGAAAATACAAAAAAAAAATAGAAGAGGAGAGAAAAATTGCGAGGACTTAGTGCCATTTTCCTTCCTTTTCGTTCAAGTGTTGAAGTCTATGAAATCACGGCGGATCGATTGATTTTATCACGCTGCTCATTTATATACATTTGTCTTTCGAATTTTTATCATGCATCCTAGCCAAACATATTTGAATGATTGATCGATGAATTTTGTTTTTTAAATCGTGTTTGTTTGTTTTTTTTTTTTTCTTACACGAATATACACAAATATATATATTTTTTTATACACAGTATGAACCATGACACAGTTTTTACGAGAAAAGGGAATGTTGAATACAAAAGCGTAAATTTGAAATTGGGTAAAATGGAGAAAAAACAGGCAACAGCCGATGATATTCCTCACGATGACACCGAAGGGAGAATTCTCTGCCTTCGAAAGTTATTGTTGTGGACTTCGATGACAAGATCATGGTTAATTAAGCATTCGATACGACGTTCGTTCATACGTACCTTATTTAATAGCGGAGGCTTTTGCCAAGGCCGGTTGTAAATTAAGACTTCTTATACAATGCATTTGTATTTCGTTCTTATTTTATATTCTTCTGAAGCTCTCGAGATCTTCGGTTATGTCATTTATCTGTCGAATTTTGTTGAAAATCATTGAAATTTGTCCTCAAGAAAATTGATCATCGTACACGAGCTCGAAGATAACAAATCTATGAAATTGATTCTAAATTGTCTTGGATTGCGTGAATACGATGTTTGATGTCCGTTAGAATGTTTTATGGATTTGTTCGATGGAATTCAAGGATATTCATACGAGCATGTGATATATCCGATGCGTTCCTTTTGAAACACGAACCTTTGTTGAGGTTCGATCGATTCCGTCTTCTTAAACGTAATCGATTCTTCGAGTAATATTTGTAATAAAAACTGATCATTATTGTTGTTTTTAATAGAAAAAGAGGACAAAGGGAAAAGAAATTTGAGGAAAGAAAAGGAGTGTTTGAAAATAAAGACACGGACCGATCGATCCCAAACAAATTGACCTTATAATTGAGAAACTCAGCGAAACACTATTTAGAATTTAATAATCAATTTGATCCAACAAATCATATTTTATAAAACAGAACAAGAAACAAGAGAAGAAAAACTTAATTCTTAAGACAGCTTATTACGAGATAAGAACGTGAGAAATTTGTCTAGACGATAAAGTATCTAGACAACCCAAATAGAGGCCAGAAGAACGAATGAAATATAATAATATTAATAATAATGATAATTTTAAAATGAATTAATTAAATAAGTATACATGTGTATATATATATATATATATATGAATATAAATTTATGTATATATATATATATATGTATATATACATATAAATGTATAATTAATATTTATCGATAACAATAATTAATAACGATGTTATTTTTTAAGTGTAAGTAACTTCGCCATCGTTTTCCTACCCTTTCCCGCCTTGTAACAAACATGTATTACATATATGTGTATATATATAATATAAATATTATATATATATATAAAAATCCTCACAATATGCAGTAACAGAAATACGTATATACATGTATATGTACTTACACATTTAATGACAAAAATATTGCACTCGAGCACAGAGGACCTCACATTTGTTTTTTTCATTCTTCAAAATATATAAAAAATCAAATCCCTTGCGATGAGCGTGATAATTATCGACACGGAAATTTATGAATTGAAATTGCGACGATCTTGAAACAAAACACCCTACCTTGTGGAATAAGAATTTCAAGTCGATAATTAAAACAATCTTCATTTCTAACCGTTCAATCGAATCAATACCGATAACGATATAATGTAACATATAAGCGACGTCATTAGGCACAAAAATTTCAATTGTATAGATTTTTTAGAACGATGATGACGATGATGATGATAATAATAATAATAATCGTGTATTGATGAAAAAATTGGAATAATTTATTGTGTGTTTTTTATCGGAGTATCTGTTTTAATGAATTTTATCGATGACGTTGCGCTATGATCGTGTACCAAACGTATTCAAGATACTTTGATCGACAAAAGAAAGTTTTTTCACTGGAGAATATGAAGTGCAAACCTACAAGCTGTTCGAACATTCCTAAAGATTCTAATTTCGATATTTATATCCGCGACGGATGATTCTTCGATAATCAAGGCTCTGTGTATTTTTCACTGGTAAAAAGGCGGTGCAATTAACAATTATTATTCATTATTATTGGGGTTAACAATATAATTTAATGATGATTGCACTATCATTGGTATAAATAAATAAGAATAAAAAAACATAAATTGTATGTCGTCGCTCCTATTCTGTAAATAAATACTATAATGTATAAGAGAAAAAGAAATTCTTCAGAGTGAATTTATTTGATACCGGTTATCAATTTTATGATTGAAGTTGTTATTCCATGTCAAGTGAATTGGGGGAGGTTATGTATTACTCTTGAAAGAACTTCAACCCCAGGGGGGTTGATGCGTCAAGTGCCGATGATATCTTCGAAAAGAATTCTATAACAATTTTGTTGTAAAGAAATTTCTACCCGGGTGGAACAATTTTTATAAAATTATATATATAATTTTCAAATATCTTCCACTTGGGGAGGACATCGTTTTCACTGAATAGGAATATTTTTTCTGAATATTATCGAAGTTTGTCAAATTTTACTTGATTCTGAATATTTCTATTACACAGGGTTGCCAGCGATTCGTAGGGTTCGAAAGAATGAAAAAAAAGTGATTTTACTGATATTAATAAGGACAAAGAAGTGCCTCCCTGGTAAAAAAAATCTCTCTGAATCTCCCTGAAATCTCTCTGAATTTCTCTGAATCTCTATATATTTTGGGACAAATTTCAGAGAGATTCAGAGTAATTCCAGAGTAATTCAGAGGAAGTTAGAGACTTTTCCGATAGTGATCCGTTCTGAATTCTTCAATTTTCTCTGAATCTCTCCGCATATCATTGAATCCCTCAGAATTTTATATATTTAAATTTCAAAGCTCCCTCTGAATTTACCTGAATATCTCTAAATTTTTCTAAATCTCCCGGAATCTAATGTATTCAGATTTCAAAGCTTCCTCTGAATTTCTCTGAATTTCTCTGAATTTCTCTGAATCTCTCTGGATTACTCTGAATCTTTCTAAATTCCTCTGAATATTTCTAACAAGTTCCACGCAAAATTTTTCTTCGTGTATCTGTCTCTGGAAGTCTCTAAACCTTCCAGAAAGTCTCTGAAATGCAGGACCAAGATTTTACTGAATTTATTCCTCTCTGAATTTCCTAGACTTCCCCCGCATCTCTCTGAATTCCGCTGAATCTCTCTGAATCTTTCTGAAAAATCCCACGCACAATTTTTCCTAATTCACCTGTCTCTGTGAGTCTCTGACACTCCCTGAATACCTCTGGAATCCTGAACCAAACATTTAGCTGAATTAATTTCTCTCTGAATTCCTCTGAATCTCTCTGGATTACTCTGAATCTTTCTAAATTTCGCTGAATTTTTTTGAGAAGTTCTACGCACAATCTTTCTGAATTCATCTATCTCTGAAAGCGTCTGACACTCCTTGAACGCCTCTGAAATGCAGGACCAAGAATTTTACTGAATTTGTTCCTGTCTGAATTTCCCAGAATTTCCCTGCATCTCTCTGAGTTCCTCTGAATTTTTCTGAATCCTTCTGAAAAATTCAAAGCACAAGTTCTCTCAATCCACTAGTCTCTGAAATCCCCTGAACCACGCTGAATTGCTCTGAATTTCTCTGATTCTTTCTAAATTCCGCTGAATATTTTTGAGAAGTTCTACACGCACAATCCTTCTGAATTCATCTATCTCTGAAAGCGTCTGACACTCCTTGAACGCCTCTGAAATGCAGGACCAAGAATTTTACTGAATTTGTTCCTGTCTGAATTTCCCAGAATTTCCCTGCATCTCTCTGAGTTCCTCTGAATTTTTCTGAATCCTTCTGAAAAATTCAAAGCACAAGTTCTCTCAATCCACTAGTCTCTGAAATCCCCTGAACCACGCTGAATTGCTCTGAATTTCTCTGATTCTTTCTGAATCTCTCTGAAACGCGAGATTTTCAGAGAGATTCAGAGAGATTTTTTTACCAGGGCTTTCATCCAAAATAGCCCCAATAAAAATATTTCTCTCCAAAACTTCAACAATTTCTCTGTAAAACTTCTTTATCGCAATTCTTAGAGAAAGAAAGAATTTTTTCAACAGATTCATCTTCCAAAACTCTGTGAAATTCTGCATATTTCTGAAAATTTCTATTGCCAGTAAAGGTTTCTCTGTACATTTCCAACTTATTGGTCAAAGTTGTTTTGTTGAGAAATGTTGAATTTTCTCAACATTTTTCTACTTGATAAATGGTGGAAACATTTGACGAGGAAAGGAATTTTCTCCACGAATTCATACATTTCTCTGCAAACTACATTTGCAGAAAAAAATTTGAATTTTCTCTTTATTTGTCTATTCCAAGAATATTACGGCTTGTGGCGGAGAGTTGAGTTTTCTATACAAATTCATACATTTTTCTCAAATCGCATTTGCGGAGATAAAGTGAATTTTTTCAAATTTTTCAATCGACTCGAAACAACTCAAGTAAAATTCACTAGTAGGCCTCGAAAAAACCTCTCTCCCACGACCCACTCATTTTTCCTTTCGGAGGATTCTGAATGGATTAGTCTATATCCGACGGGAACGAATTTTTTAAAATTTTCTATCGATTTGACCCAGCACTTGGAAAAATTTACAAGCTAAGGTCGAAAAAAACCTTTCTCCCACGATCTACTCACTTCTCGTTTCATAAGATTCTGAATCAATTTGTCTATATCTTACAGGGACGAACTTTCAAAATTTTTTATCGATTTGACTCAGCACTTGGAAAAATTTACAAGTTGAGGTCAAAAAATCCCCTCTCCCACGACCTATTCATTTTTCGTTTCAGAAGATTCTGAATTAATTGGTCTATACCTCACGAAAACGAATTTTTCAAAATTTTCCATTGCGATGATTCCCATAAGTGGTACTTTAAGATTATTGTAGTAATCTCGGAGATCCGCTGATATGATAGAGGCTTTGCTTCTCACTCGCAGGGACCGGGTTCAATCCTCACTGAGGAAAGTTCCTAAAAATGGACTTTCAATGTGGTGTCTCTTCCGTAATGTCATTCAAGTCGAACTGGAAGGAGATTTGTAGAGATAAACTCTGAACAAACATTTTTTTTCTCAAGCAAAAGTGAATAGATAAAACAGAGATTTGTAGAGTGATGCAGAAATATGCAGAGAAGTATTTAACGTAATATGGAGATTTGGCGAGTTTTGTACGAATTTTGTGGAGAAATTCATAAAATATTACGAAGATTGGAAGAATTATGTACAATTTTGCAGCGTAATGCAGAAATTCGTAGAGTAATATTTATGGTTAAAAATACTGCAAATTTCTCAAAGCGTCCGAAATCTGACAGTTATGTAGAAAAATCTGAAGAGTTCTGAAGAATTTTGAAGAGAAATATTTTTATTGGGGAGTGACTTAGAAAAATCGTATTCCCCAAGATCTTGGGTTAAAGCGGCGATCTTCTGGCGGAATTATGAATTGTCTTTGAAAAATCATCGGCAAGTGGAAGGATACAGTCCAAAGAATTGAATAAAATATTATTACACTTGCGAGTGCCTCGCCAAATACTTGTAAGTGTGACGAGTGATCAGAGCCGGATTAAGCATTTGGGGGGCCCATCATGATCATCGGGGCCCCCTTGTAAGGGCAGACTTTCCAACGGACTTGAAGTTCAAGCATACTTTTTTGATATTCTGTCAACGTAAGGGATTAAACTAAGTTCGGATTTTGAAAAAATTGATTTATTTCTTATTTCATTTTCGTAAAGTACACGTATTGAAGTATACACTCAGAAAATTTCAAGTCAATCCAACAAATATTCTCCAAGTTACAAGGACATTTGTGAACAATTTTCTACTATGCGTAATGAGATTTTGGAACTTGGAACAGTTGGAACGCGTTTTCATCAACGAAACAGAAACAAATGAACATCGCAATCGCCGTGTTCTCTGAAATTTGTATACGGTATTTTAATCTTTTTAAAACGTGGGACCTTGTTCAATTCGATATTAATACAACTATATTTTTTTCTAAGCTTAAAAAATTCAACGTGTGGTTTGCAAAGTCGAAAAATTGACTTGATTTCATGTTATAATACTTTGAATAATTCATATCGAATTCTTGGAGTCCCAGTTGAGTTGACGATAGAAAACAGTATGAGCATTGCAAGGATTAAAATTAGGATTGCAGCTTAGCATTGCAAGGATTAAAATTTATCATATTCTCAAGTGCGAATTGAATAATTAAAGTGATGCAATAAATGAATTAATCCATTTATTATCAAACCTGATAAGCATATCTATTCAGCAACTGAGACTCAGTTCCAATTGAAGTCACACTTCGCAAAATAGGGCTTACATCAATTAAAACAAAGTTGTAGTATATGTATACATATGTGGTGACACTTGAATAATGATTGATTCAAGTTGAGTACACCAATTTTCTGGGATTACACATATGAAGAAATCATACACATGAATTCGAAATGAAACTATTATAAAGTGTTATAGACTTTTTAAACAGAACCAATTAACTAGTAGAGTTCTCATAAAATTATTGAATGGAACGGTATTCATCATGAATTTAATGAAGAAAATATTGCATTGATAACTTACCTTGTTTTTGCGAAGTTTCGAAATTGTTCTTTTCCACTCTTGCTCATTTTTTCCCTCTTTTTCTTCCTCTTTGTGCATTCATAATCGATATTGATTAATTAAATGCTTATTTTTTCTGACGTGATTCACAATTCCACTCAAATTATATTATACAGTATGCAAGGATGTAATAATGGAAGCTCATCGAAATTGTTTTGAGATGCATGAAGTATTTTTCACTAATAGATATACTTCATTCATAAGAACGATCAAACCAAAACAAAACAGAACAAAAACATACGTTGAGAAATCAAGCGAATACCATGTTTCCTACGAATCTTGATATTCCGCCTGTACCGACGCAGAATGATGAAAATTCTCCGTCGCGCGATAAATCGTTGTATCTCATAAACTAATACTTCAATCGATCTGAAATTTTCCAAAAAGTTTGTCCATACACTAATGAACAATTTTGTCACTGGAAGTTTTCTGTAGCTCAAATTTCCTTCACCACTTTTTTAATGCAAAGCACAAGAAACGTCGTTTTGACTTTGAATTGAAAATTTATTAATTTTTTGTTGTTATTTACAAAATTCTTTGACATTGTTGTCTTCGGGGAAGTCTTACAAATCAGAATCCGTAAGATTCAGTCTAATAAGTTGAAAAATGACCGAGTTGGAACGAGTTTAGTGTTGAAAAACATCAATTTCTAGAGTACAAAAATTTGTAGTTTTCATTCTTTCATTAAAAAACTATGCATGATAGAAAAAAATGGTGATAAGAGAGTCGGATTGATTTTTCAAGACCTATCATCCAGTATTTTTGAATTTTCGAAATTTCAACTTTTGATTTTCGTGTGTGACGGCACGGCGTGGACAATAGTTTTCAGCCTTTTCGAGCGCTAGTCCCCTTATTGCATCCGGGCCTTCAATTGTTCACAATGTTACTATTATTGTGATAACATTGACTTCTCATAGTTGATTTTCAACATGATAAATGAATCCCTTAGTCAACTTGAAACACGTGCCTATTTTTTCCAACGCTCTCATTCTTCTTGACGATTGTATTGAGCACTACAAAACAAGCTGGTTCAAGTTTTTTGTATTCTAGGTACGTTTGAAAATCAAAAAGTTAGAAGCGAACCCTGAGAACAAAATAGTCCTCATATCCTCATTAAGAATGTTTTATCAATTCATTATAGTATTTGGTCAAGCTCATAAGCTAGATAATTTCTTATGGAAATCAGCTAATTTAAAATTGTTTTCTCAACGTCATGAAATTATGCTTCGCCAATCGAATTTTTTACACTCACGCATTCCATGTTTTATTCTTCTAAAACAAGAACTGTATTATTATGGAAGTTTAAAACTTTTTGCAAACTTTTTTTCTTAATCAAGATAACACTGGACATATTTTCAAATCCCAGTATTTTTCCAGTATTTCAAGTATGCAAGAAAAAATTCCAGTACATTTCTAGTATTTCCAGTATCAGTAGACACCCTGTAAACACTTCTTGTTCGGTAACATTTTTGTCTCAAGTTCATCGTTTCTTAATTAAATTCCCTGAAATTTCGCTTTATCGTTTACTTGATGGGTTGAAATTCTCTCAATTTACTTGAACATACAGGTTGGTTGAAAAGTTTCTGCGCTCGAAATGAAAGAATACTGTTTTTGTTACGAAATATATTTTTTTATTCAATATAATCTCCTAGAAGCTCAATACACTTGTTCCAATGATCTTCCAATAATTTTATCCCATCCTTATAATGGTTTTCCGGAAGCTCTGCAAAATAACCGTCTACGGCTGCTATGGCCTCTTCATTCGACGAAAAATGCTTTCCACGAAGGAATTGTTTGAGATTTCTGAAGAGATAGTAGTCGCTAGGAGCCAAATCTGGCGAATACGGTGGATGTTCAAGCAATTCGTACTTGAGTTCTTTGAATTTAGCCATCGTCAAAACACTTTTGTGAGCAGGTGCATTATCTTGATGAAAAATGATTTTTTTCTTCTTTGAACCAGGTCTTTTCTCACGAATTTTTTCATCCAGCTGATCCAAAAGGCTGCAGTAATATTCGGAGTTGATGGTTTTACCTTTCTGAAGATAATCAATGAACAAAATTCCTTTTGCATCCCAAAAAACTGATGCCATAACCTTCTTTGCTGATCGTTGTGACTTCACCTGCTTTGGAGCTGAACAACCAGCTTCAGTCCACTGTAAACGTTCTTGTTTCAATTTAGGATCATGGTGGTAGATCCAAGTCTCATCCATGGTTATATTAGGTGTACAAATAAGTTTCCGCGGTTTGTCAAAAGATGGCCCCACCAGAAGGTTATGGAGAAATTGTCAGATGTAAAACGTAATATCCCAAGTTTAGTCATCTGGCAACACCATAACCTTAAAGTACTAGTGATTCCGTATCAGCATCACGTAATTTTGTTCGTGAAAAAATGTCAAGTTTTATTCCGAATAAGCATCATTTGCGGGAACTTTTGATTTACTTCTTTAATGTGAAAAAATCTGCAGCTGAGGCGCATCGATTGCTTCTAGAAGCATATGGTGAAGCTGCTTTAAGTGAGAGAAGTTGTCAGGAATGGTTTCAAAACTTTAAGAACGGTGAGTTTGACGTTAAAGACAAAGAACGCAGTGGAAGGCCGAAAGTGTACGAAGACATGGAATTAGAAGTACTATTGGAGGAAGATTCGTCCCAAACGCAAAAAGAACTTGCACTTACTCTACAAGTGACTCAACAAGCAATTTCACATCGTTTAAAATCGTTAGGAATGATTGAAAAACAAGGAAATTGGGTTCCATATGAACTAAAGCCGAGAGACGTTGAACGCCGATTATGCATGAGTGAAATGCTGCTTGCCAGGAATAAAAAAAAGAGTTTTTTGCATCGTATAGTCACTGGTGACGAAAAATGGATTCACTACGATAATCCAAAGAAGAGAAAGTCATGCCCGGGTTAAGCCCGGCGAACCATCAACATCGACAGCTAAGCCGAATATTCATGGAAAAAAACTCATGCTGTGTATTTGGTGGGATCAGCTTGGTGTCGTGTATTATGAATTGCTGAAACCAAGCGAAACCATTACTGGAGCTCTCTACCGAACACAATTGATGAGATTGAGTCGGGCACTTAAGGAAAAACGCGCCCATTACTACTCCAGACACGACAAAATTATTCTTTTACACGATAATGCTCGTCCACATGTTGCGGCGCCGGTAAAAACATACTTGGAAACACTCAACTGGGAAGTTTTACCCCACCCGCCGTATTCACCAGACTTAGCCCCTTCTGATTATCACCTGTTCCGGTCGATGGCACATGGTCTGTCTGAGCAGCGCTTCACATCATATGAAGACACCAAAAATTGGGTAGATTTGTGGATAGCGTCAAAAGATGAAGAGTTTTTTCGACGGGGTATCCGAATGTTGCCAGAAAGATGGGGAAAAGTAGTGGCAAATGATGGAAAATACTTTGAATAAAACGTAATGTACTTTTCCTTTACAATAAATTCCTAATTTTTTATAAAAAACCGCGGAAACTTATTTGTACACCTAATAAAACGACGCAAGAAGTCGGGTTTATTCTGCTTAAAACGCTCCAAATTACGCTGAGAAATTTGTTTTCGATCCAGTTTTTGTTGAATTGTTAACGTGTGCGGCACTAACTTTCCAAACAGTTTTTTCATACGTAATTCTTCATGTAAAATATGGAGTACTCGTTCGTCTGAGATGCCTATGGCATTAGCAATTTCACGCTTAGTCAAACTTGGATCTTCACTAACCATATTATGTACATGCTCAATGATTTCTGCTGTGGTTGCAGTTTTTGGTCGTCCTTCGCGTGGATCGTCTTCAAGGCTAGTACGACCACGTTTAAATTCACCAGCCCAAAATTCAACGGTGCGTTTTGAAGGTGAGGACTCCTTATACACTTCTAACAATGGTTCATAAATTTCCTTTGCTTTTAAACCCTTCGAAACAAAGAATCTAATGACTGCACGATATTCAATTTTTTCCATATTAAGAAAAATCAATGACACGTCAACTTCAAATGGCTTGTAAACAAAGAATGAATTGGCAGAATGACTTGTAACTTTGCATGTGTTCTCAGGACAGATATACCAACTTGAGAAAAAAAAAATCTGAGCTAGCAGTGCTATCTCTTGGTGAGCGCAGGAACTTTTCAACCAACCTGTATTTGAAGGACTGGGGATTTGGAATTACAGGAGGAGAGAAGAAAAGAAGAAATTATACTCGATTGTTGCGTCAAAGGAAATGTTTATTTTCGTTACTATTTTTCTGATCGCCAAGTTGTTTTGAATCTCATTGAATCAGGTTCCTCATTCAATGATCGATATTGTCTATTTCAATTGTAATCACTTTCTCTTTCCCAACTTATGTATTGCGGGGCTCCCACTGAGCTTCCATGAAAAAGTAGGACATTTAAAAAAAAAAGTAGGACAACCCGAAAAAAAGGTAAATAATTTCCAAAATAGAAATGAAGCATTTATATGAAGAAATTTTATGACAGAATTACGAAATTAACAAAAAATATGGAATAAAATCGATCACCATAGTTTTATTAAACGTTACATCTATACGAGGTGTGTTCAAAAAGTAAGGTGACTTTTCAAATTTCGCAGACAACGTACTTTCGATTATCGATTTTTTTGTTTTGTTATGTTGGCACACTCTTCCCGAACATCTGTACCAAGTTTCAAGTGTATAGCATTTTTTTTTTGGTTGTGAGAGGCGTAAAGGTTATAAGTGTTTTGCGTGCTCGGCGATTTCTTGCTATCGAAAAATATGGATCAAAGGATTTGCATCAAATTTTGTGTAAAAAATAAAATAAAGTGCTCCGAAACACTTAAAATGTTGACAGTAGCATACGGTGAAACTGTTCTGAGTAAAAAAAATGTTTACAAGTGGTACAAACTCTTCCAAGATGGCCGGGAAGATGCCAATGACGAGCCTCGCTCTGGACGCCCGAGCACGTCAACAACTGATGAAAACGTTCAAGCAGTAAAGAAAATTGTTTTGGAAAATCGTCGAATCACTATCAGAGAAGTTGCTGAGGATGTTGGTTTATCGCTTGGCTCGTGCCATGAAATTTTTTCCAACGTTTTGGGCATGAGACGTGTGTCAGCGAAGTTCGTTCCGAAATTGCTAAATTTTGACCAAAAGAACCGTCGCATGAGCATCGCTCAAGAACTGTTGAATGACGTCAACGACGACCCAGATTTACTCAAAAGGGTCATAACTGGTGACGAATCATGGGTATATGGTTATGATGTCGAAACCAAAGTCCAATCGTCCCAATGGAAGACCCCAGATGAGCCAAGACCGAAAAAAGCACGCCAAGTTCGATCAAATGTCAAAGTTTTGGTCACTGTTTTCTTCGATTACCATGGCGTGGCGCATCAGGAGTTCTCACCATATGGTCGTACGGTCAATAAACAGTATTATCTTGAAGTTATGCGCCGTTTGCGAGAAGCAATACGAAGAAAACGTCCAGAATTGTGGAAAAATAATTCATGGCTTTTGCATCACGATAATGCCCCTGCTCATTCATCTTTGCTTGTGAGAGATTTTTTGGCCAAAAACAACACCACAATCATGCCTCAGCCACCATATTCACCGGATTTGGCCCCATGTGACTTTTTCTTGATCCCAAAACTAAAGAGACCTATGAAAGGACGGAGATTTGCAACGATTTAAGAGATAAAGACTGCATCGCTGGAAGAGCTCAAGGCTATACCGAAAAGTGCTTCTGAGAAGTGCTTTGAGGATTGGAAAAACCGTTGGCATAAGTGTATTGTATCTGAGGGGGATTACTTTGGAGGGGACAACATTAATAATGATAAATAAATAAATATTTTTTCTTAAAAATACAAAGTCACCTTACTTTTTGAACACACCTCGTACAAATATGTCTGCAAAAAATCGTTGATTTGATATCTCGACTGAGTTGACGTGCTACTTTATGTATTGCACTTTCTCAGATAATAATTCAATTGAAAAATTATCAACAAATCATCACATTGTCTGATCTCATGGACCTCCAATTACAGCATTACGGAAAGCAGAATCAATTGTGGTCTCATTAATCGAACTATTTCTTTAAATTCTTAGTTAGATTTCACTTTTTAGCCAGTCAAAAGTGAGCTTATCAATTTTTTTAGTAGAATTTTCACTCTTTGAGAGTGATAGTCTGAGATGTGAAGTTTGACTCCTTCGGTTGGACACTTCGATTTGGAAGGGAATTTTTCACTTTTGAAGAGGAATTCCCCTCGGAACAGTTGAAAATATCACTCAAACTGGACAAGTTCATTTCTGAAATTTAATGGAGTGGAGTCATAGACTTCTCATTCTTTCAAATTTAGAGAATGATCCCGTATTTCAATCATTTACCGGAATAGATGTAGTGACTAATCAACAACTACAGCAATTATCCGGTATACATATAGTCGAAAGTCAACTATTTAAATAGCTGTTATAACCAACTTTTCGTGTGATTGTCTGGTTTGAACTTTGAAATCAACATCATAAAATTACTGACTTGTTCTATTTATTCTTTCAAACATATAATCTGAGGATTGACGTTTGATTATCGCAGCAAGAAGAACAATATACGATGTGAGTGAACTTCAAAAAATAAAAATGCTGACTAAATGGCAAAAGAATGGAACAAATTATGACACCCATGACGAAAATATTCTCATAAGTCTTTATAATTCGTCACAAAACTCATATTTTTCCATAATTTTTTATAAAGCCACAATTCTTAGAGAAATTATAAGAATTTTGTGATGATATATTTGAGGTTGGGAGCGTCAAAGTATCATTAGGCCCTGAGTGGCAACCCACAGAGCGAGCAGTTCTTCAAGACGTCTAAAAGAGTCCTGAATTCATGTATCTTCAAGACATCTATAAAAGACATCTTAAAGATGTCTTTTAGAAATGTATGAAAGATCTCTTGCTGCGCGAGTTCTATAAGAAAACTGTAATTGAGATATATTCAAGAACACTCATAAACATTTCTTGAAGATATCTTCAAGAGCACTTTTAGAACAATCCCAATAGACCAATTAGATCAAAAAGAATTAGAGAGGACATTGCAGTAATTCACGTATAGTCATTCACAGTGTCCCGCGCATTTGTTTCACGTGTGCAGTGAGGAACGACGACGCCGATGATATTGTGCAATATTAATTATATATAATTAATTATAAATACATAAACATTGAAGATCCAATACTGGATAATAAAGGTATTGCCGCAGAAAAGAAACGTGTAACCAATTACATTACAATAATATATTTTCTTTTGTAGCGAATGATCCTATTTGCAAAAACTAACCTATCATTATGCAGAATCATATATTAGAGGAATATCAATTTATTATTTTATTCATTGTACTTTATTTTTTATGTACGTACGTGAATTAAATTTCCATCAAATTTCACATTTTTGTGCAAGATAGAATGTATCGAAATTCAGATACAAGTGAATGAAATTGAATGTGAAAATATTTTGAATTTAGGTTATATACATGCATGAAAAATGCTTGAAGTATTTTTGCATTCGAATTATATGCAAGCACCTTGTATGTTTTGGTAAGCCCTTATTCAAATTAATAAATCAAAATAATGAATAAATTCGTATGGTTATGGATATTTTAATATTTTAATCAAGACATTTTAATAATACTTTCGAGAAATCTTCAAGAGATATTTGAGAGTTCTTCAGAAAGTTTTCAGGAGGGATTTAAAAATTCTTCAAGAAGGATTTAAGATCTCTTCAACAGCTCTTAAAGACAACTACAAGATATCTATAGGTGTTGCATAAGACATCTTTTCGCTCACGAGAAGAGATCTTTTGGAAAGGTCTTGCAAGAGCTCTTGCAGTTTTCAAAGACATCTTTTAAATATCTAAAAGAGCTCTTTCTGTCTGTGTGGGAAAAATGTAAAAACGTCCCTGATTATGAGATGATTTTCGTCAGGGACCTGACGAAAAAGTAGGAATAGTGGGATAAAGTGCAGAATAGTAGGACAAAATAGGACATCTGACCAAAGTGGAGGAAAAGTAAGAAAAGTAGGACCAGTGGGAGCCCTCCCTAACAGCAAAGTGCTAAGCAAATATGTGGCACACTGTTGAAAATACTCAGCAACAGTTTGAAGCAATTTGCAGGGACGTTGCGTGGCCAAATGCGCAACAATATGCTGTGAATCTGGGATTTTGGGTTGAGTTGTTGTCGTGTTGCTGGGAAGTTGCTCGGTTTCATGAAACTCTTGATCACATGCGTAGCAAATTCCCAGCAACTTCGCGTGAATTTAAGAAACAACATGAGAGCAATGGTTGTACAGCAACTTTTGTTGTATGGGCTGGTATTATTTTTTGGCCTGAAGTTTTCAATTTTCGATCTCTCTTGATCCTAAATAATTCTGAACACTAACCAAAAGATCTTCGCTCCAATCATGTTACTACAATTCAAAATGTGGGGTGAAATTGTCATTCAAAGTTCCCGGACCTTAGGAAGGCAGGTACATTTTCTTTCCTACGTTCGTAGAACTGTCTATAACATTTGCCAAGCGTCTGTTTGTCAGAAGGTTTAAAAACGATACCAAAGTTACCATCGGAGCACGTTTTCTTGCACTAAAATACTCGAAACTGAATTCATAAAGGAATCTGAAATTTCCAGGGATGATTCTTTGAGACTTCATCTAGGTCTGTATAGAGCCCAAATTTTGAATTTGTCGGAAATTATTTTTTGGGGTGTCTGTCTGTACAGGGCAATATTTTTATCCAATTTCTTCTTTTCAAGTATTTTCTCAGGAGAATTTTTTGTTATGTCCTTCCCTAACCAATGCTTCTGGTTGCTTCAGGGTCTCTGGTATCACCTCAATGGTGGCAAGTAAAAAGTTGATCGTCTCATCCTCTATTGACGGGTCCCCCAAGTGATACCTCTGCGATAATTCGACAAAGTTTCAATGATAATTCACGGTTCAGAGGTACGATACCATTTCATTGAGGTATCGGCGAGCGAATCCATTCTGATGCACGATGAGGTGAAGATATCTGAAAAAACCAAACACGTACGTAACATTAGTTCCTTAAGCCTGTACTTACAACTTCCCACAGGAACAGAGCAACAGGTACACGGAGAAACACGAAAATCTCCTCAGCCTTCCAGGTAAGGATTTTCTTGCCAACTGGATATCCCCATGGTCTATGGATTCATAGTCCTTCGCTAACCGAACAATCGACGTGGGAAGTGGATCCATTTATTCCCCGGAATTGGATCTTTGGATAGTATTTTTTTTTTTTTTTTTTTTATTATAGAGGGGGAAATGCTTTACGCACCGTCAGGGAGCCAGATTGCTGCTCCCCGGTGTGTGGGACTCTCCGGATGTGACCGGCATACCCACTAAAACCCCCTCTCTTTGTCAAACAAGAGTCTTCGCCCCCAGAAATGTTCAGAAACGACATTCATAGTGCTTTTGAGAAATGAATGCTGTGAATTTGGAAAACATATCATCCGTATGGAAATCTGTGTGGTAACGATAGGGTTCCTTAGCTCTCAAAGATGAAACAAGAAGAATCTAGGATCTCTTCATATCGAGACATCAATTGATGCACGAAATTCATCTTTTGTATATCATCCTTCTGGGGACCAATGTTTGTCAGGTTTGAGAGACGTACGAGACCACCACCGTTCAATGTCCTGCTTGGATTGTAAATTCAAGATATTCGAGGATTTCGCACTGTATGTACAAGACCCTTCTACGAAATGGAATGCAGATTGATTGAGCATTGTGGCTCAAAGGCCGCAGGATTGGGCTGTGACGTCCCGCAATTTTTCGACCTCGGAATGATGCTCTTAGAGTATCATTTCGAGGCGGATTGCGAGACTTTGCCCCGAGATCGTCGTTCAACAACGCCCTGTTAGTTAAGGGTCTATGTTTCCCCCTGTATAAATAAACAAGAAATGTGAATTTGCATCTGTTGCCCAAGTTATGAAGGAATGAATTGCTCTGGTGGGAGAATTCTGGGCCCTTGCGCTTGCGAAATAGATGCGACTCGCGAAACCTTTTTTTTCGCGTGTTGAGCTCCATATGACCTCCGGGGGTTTTCCCTGAAGAGATTGAGGAAGCAGGGGTCTGTTCGTGTCGCGCGTGAGAATTTCTAATGTTTCCCATCTTTGTCGTTTTTCTTTTAGTGTAGTGAATCGTGTATTTTGAAACCTATGTAGGAAAAAGGATAGGATGAGGAAAGAAACCTTCTCCTTTCTCTGTAGCATCGCGGTTCTACCAGCGATGGCCGATCAGCGTGCGGTCGTTGGAATGGTTCTTTTTGGATGATAGCGAATCCAATGTCTTCCTGTGCTCCTCAGAAGAGGAAGGTTTAACTCACTGAATGAATCACCAAGTTTCTCACACACATGAACTTTAATGTAAGTTTCGTCGCGTTGTAAGACAGCGTCGGCTAGGATGAAGAGAGCTGCTCAAACTTTCTGAAAGACGAGACTCACCAAACTGGTCCCCGATGCAAAAGAAATCCATATTTGCACTTTGAGACCAAGAGCGTTGGCTTTGTTGGAAAATTCATTCCCACTTCGACTGTCAATTGTCGTGAGTTCTGATTTGGGATGAGTATTGCTCCAACCTAACTAAAGTGACTGGAGATCCGACTCATTCTCAGATAAAATCATCCGTTCCAAACTTTTTGTATTTCATGATTATTTTTCCTATGGCATACGATCAACGAATTTTCTCTAGAAGTTCACGGACAGCAGTCAAGGACATACAAATGGTCACAGGCCTGTAGTACACGATTCTAATCGAACGGATTGACGACAACCTGTTTGGAAGACCCATGGGTTTGGGCCCCAATTGACCTTGATGATCCTTCGATTCGACCCGTTGTGATCTCATGGATACCCTACTCCGACATATCGAAAGGACAAACCCATTCAGCTATATACGTGACAGAAGGAATCGACAGCAATCGACAGCCCGCCCACGAGATGAGTAAACGGGTACGCTATGCTGACTTCTTTTTGTCGTGGGACCCTAACGGAGACAAATTTGATTGCATTGCACTCCCAATGCTGCCTAGGTAGGAATATATGGTTCCTCCTTCACCCCGGCACTAGTTCGGATTATATAATTTCAATCCTTTTGTGGTGTAAAACTTAGACGAGTACGTCACAACATGAACAGGAAGGGTTAATATTCCTGACGAAATTACAACATCGCGCAAAACAAGAACCCCATGATCATGAGGTCCGAGTTCATACGATACGGTATCAGGTACAATAGTCTGAAAACCGACTGGTTGAGACTCAACACTCCGTCAATGAGAACGAAGATGTTGCGAGAGCTTCTGGGATTACAGGAATGAAATCCTCTCAATCTCGAAGATCGATAGAAATGCTCTCATAAAATCAATAAGGGAGAAATATTTTTCTCCCATTTATTAAATAATCAATTGTTGCATAGTGATTGAGAACGAGTACGAGTTTGTACGATATGTTATGGATATTTCGATATTTCATTTTCAATCATTCGATAATCACTGTTTACGTGGTAATTAGGAATATCCTGTGATTCGTTTCAATCCTCACATATATTCAAATTACAACTCGCGGGAATTAGTAATTGGTCAAATGAACGTGGCAATGAGTTGTAAATTTTTGATACCATCGTACTGTGAAATCAGAACGGACAGAACGTCGCTACAAACTAACAAACTTGTAGTTATCGAATGGTACAATTGAATCTTCCAACGTAAGGGTTGATACGGTACTGCGGTATCATGCTGAACCCAACACAGTATTCAACGGTTCGAGGGAAGGGCGGACTTTTCTTCCCTCGCCCCAATCTCTAGGTGGGCGAAAGAGCTCATCCGTGGGTAGGGATAAGTTCTTTCCGCATTTGCCTTGTCTCACCCAGTGGCACCTAACTTTCAAAGTCAACAGCTCTTACTGAAATGTCTGCAAACCACGTCGACCACGTTGATCTGGTGGTGGAGGCAGATCATGCCAATGGTCCGTTCCCTAGCTCAGATTCAACCCCTCCGGAAGCCGAGACTCCAGGAGGCGCAAAGCCTAACTTTCAAAGTCATGTGAGTTAGCAGTTACAATTTCATGAGTTTTTAGATTTCAATGTTCATAGACAGCTCCAATGGATGGAATAATCTCATAGAGAGATCATCCTTTTCAAATTCAAGAATGACGCAAGTGATAGATATGGAGTTGAAAATCAATATTATATACCAATTCGGATTTACATTATTACCAGAAAATGAATCACTTGATCGACTTTTGATATATTGGTTGGATTTTTTTTATTATACTGTCGGTCATGGCGAATAGAATGAGCCCATCGAGGAGCAGCCTCTCTCTTCTCATCATATTATTATACTTGTGATTTATGAGCACTAAGGAGGTGCATAAATTATCAGACTCATGGAAAGAAAGTGAAAACACCGGCACTTATTTTCTATTGTACTTCTTCATCTGAATTTACAATCCCATTCCACCACAACAATTACTACATGAAAGCTACAAAAGAATTACTTTGGAGTCTCATAATTTCTACACCTTTGTATTCTTGGAGGAAATTTCCATAAAACTATGTCACTGTGAATTCATAATATGAAACGTTGGGTCGTGTTTTCAGAGCTTATAATTAAAAGAAATATATTTTATATCAAAACTTCGACGATAATGTGATCAAAGAAACGTTTTGCTTTTTGGTATGAGGAGTGTTTGAATATCCTCAATCTAATCCCGATATTACATACTAGGTTTTTCTTCCATTATTCCATCAATACTGATAATAGAATGTCGCTTGAATATTTTAAATATGTTATGACATGTGTAGTTATTATACGAATAAGGTTGTTCATACGAGATATATAAAGAAAAACAAAGAGATACCAACTTATCCTGAATCATTAATAATTATAAATACATGAAATTTTTATTCTCGTGTTGGTCGCTCATGACATAGAGATCTCTACTAGGATTATACTATTGAGCCCTCATTCAACTACAAAATTCTGCGATGGGCAATCAAAAAATTTCGAGGTAACCAACGAGAAAGAAAAATAATTATAAGGTCATGTTCTTTCGGATTATGTTGTCATGAATTTCTTTCTCCTTGGTTCCCTGTAACGAAGAGAACATGCAAAGAAATCAAAATGTAACAATCCATTGACAGGAAAAAAGGTGGAGAGTGTCGGTGAACAGTTGCTAGATCTTTCCTCAGTCAATCTACTGACATTGCAATCAACACTAATGAGATGATGATTATATTGTCTCACCACCGAAAATCTCCCCAAGTAAGGTACATGTTTACTCTCTTAGATCCTAAATACTAAATTTCAACTGAGGCTGCTCTGTACTTTTGTTGGAATAATATCAGCCATTTAATGAAATATAAAGGCTATAATCGGTTCAATTTGATGCAAGTGTTATTCTATTTGTGAGAGACTCTCGAATGAATCCAAACATTGGATACATTCTATCAATCTTACAGAATGAGGAGACTCAGATTTGTTGCTAGAAACAACACATCCCTGACGGGGAGCATGACTTCCCCCATCATTTTCTCTCACAAATCCAAGGTGAAACTCATGAAAGAACTTTACCCACGCGTTTTCATAAGGACATTTTTTCAATAGTTTTTATATTCCTTTTCTATCATATTCTTTGTATTTTCCTTGATTTCTCCCCAATTAACTACCATTCGACTCTCTTTCACAAGTTTCATTCATTTCATTCCTCTCCAAAGTGTAATTTAAAACCTTAGCATAATCAATGAATAAGCATTTCAATTTCATCACTATTTCGAACGAATTTTTCCTCAACGTATTCATCTCGTATTTCTTCATACAAATTCAATGTAAACATGTTCATTTCTGTGAGAGTATAGATTTTCCAGTTGATCCGTTCTTCTTTCGTCGTCTCGTCCATGATTCCACCATTCTCTTCATGTGGGATTTCTTCTGAAGCAGTACAGATGACAAACAACTCTTGCTCGACTTCCGATTCCTGTCCGATTCGTTGTCCGTCGAAGCCTCGTGCGAGCTGTTTATTCGAGAAGAAGAAAACAGTAGACATAAAGGAGTGCTAAGTTGGCAGAGCTCAGGTGAAAATCAACAACAGCAGATAATTCTACGTTTCCGTCTTGGAACTCTCGGTGATAGGTGAATTATCATCTGACAGTCTCTTGCGACACGAGACGAATGATCAAAGATCATTCTGGTACACAAAATGACCTGAACGTAATTCGTCTTATTGAAACTCCCTGAAGACGCTGCGGTTCACAACAAATCATTTCAATTGGATAACCAAGTGCGAGCTGTACTTTCATTCCGAGCATGGATTGATAACGAGAAATGTCGTACCATCCTCTCCGGCTGTGGAACGGCTTCCGTTCGAGATACAGATTCTCTGTAATCCCAGAGGTGAGAGATTATTAATTTTTATGTCAGACTCGTGGAAGTGGGTAGATTGCGGACTTAGCAGTCCCAATAATCTTGACAAGTGCGGAACAGAGTCTTGTTGAAGAATATGAATTTGTAATTCCCTACCGTGTCTCAGGTAGAGGAACAAGAACACCACTGTCCGTTCCCTGACTCGCAAGGATGTCAGCTTGTAACGAAGATGTGTGCTCTCATGAAATGAAATTGACAGCGAACTAGCTAATCTCACTTCGAAGTGAGAAGATGATCTCGTTTTATGTTATCGAAGAGGAGAACTGCAGTTTCAAGGATTGCTCCAATGCTTGCAAACATAACTTCATCTATGTTTGAGGATTCCTCTCCCAAGTGGTTGTTGAAGTCTCTTCCTTTGCCTCCAACATCTTGATGGAATTTTTCATTCTGTCCAAACATTTTCTCGATTTCCCTTCAGCGTGTTGATCCCAGAAAATTCATTGACGAGAAATTGACGGCATCTTTCTCCAAGCGAACAGATTCTTCTCGGTGGACTCCGCTTCGATCACCTGGATTTCTTCAAATCTTCTTGTATTTTTTCGATGCGTCTTCATTTGATATACGATCAGATACGTTGAGTTACAAATAAAATGTTCGAGTAATAAGAGACAGAAATATGTATAAATTCTAATTTATTATTACATTCATTTCTCGCAAACTCTTTGGTTCCTGTTTGAACACCTTAATCTTTGTTCAGATTCTATTTTCTAGTTGTTTTATCAGCCCTCCTTCCTACCAAGACGACGGTCAAAGAATCCAACCAAATTCAACCAAAATCCGTATAAAATTCATGCTATTGGTTCTTCAACGATTGGAATACAAGATTGAATCAAATTCAGCCTGGCAAAAAGTTTTGAAATCATGAAATTCTAACTGCATGTGTGTATATTTTTTTGGACGCAGAATCAATTGCACCAAGACGTCTATGTCCATAATTACCACGTAATTCAGCTTGTAAATAGATTTTGTGTAAATTCAATTAATGTTCCGTGAAGGAAGCTTAATGTGAGACTTATGATTTTTGAACACAATGGAATCACATCGTGTCCTAATCTAACAAACATGTCGGTAGCTCTTCCAGATTTTCAAGCCTACTGGTTCGAAAAGTCTGCCAATACCTCAAAGTTGAAAAACTTTGAGACTGGAATGACGTTTGCTTGCCGGCTACCGTGAAAAATCTTTGAATGTCCAAGGTAATCGATTGATCGAATTATTCCATGAACAGTTGTTCTTATACTTTGATTTGTCAATGTCAGCGCAAACGTCGGTTTGTTACAAATATTTATCGCATCTGCCAATCAGAATAAATGGAATTATTCCTCCTCATTGCATTCTTCCTATTCCTTCTCTCCTGTTTTCAGACTCACAGATAAGAAAAAGAACATGCAGCATTCACGGTGGATCCCGTGGGTCAAATGGTTAAGTGCGTGATGAACACTACTGATTACTGTATAAACATGATTCACAATTCACATTCCTGCTTCCAACAACGAGGCGTCATTTGTCGACGTCTTCAGTCTCATATAATCATTTTTCAATTTTCTCATTTCCCCACTGTTTTGCCTTCGAATGAATACTGGGGGAATCAGAGTAGATTCCCTGTCGATAAAATCCAACAATGATATCTCAAAAATTGAAGGTATCGTGAAATGATGTACCTTCCTACCATCAACTCAAATGGACAAAAGGCACACCGAGAATGAAAGACGAAATATGAGAAGAAACGTAGAATCAAATAGACACAGGCTCGCAGCATAGACGGAATTCAATAAAACGCCTAGTCGCGAAAAACATAAGATGCGCAATACAATCGAATTATGTAGATTACATAATCTTAAGATGTTGTGTTCATTAAATGATCAAATTTGTGAGAGTAAACTTTCCAGGGTGGATATACCGCTAGGAGAAGAGATCACTCATTGCAGAAAAGAGAGCCCACAGAAACGCGATCTGTCAAGATGGCCAACCAGGTGACTGAGGCTTCAAAACATCTAACCCCCGAGTTTCAATTAAATGTTGACAACAACATTGCCTTGTCAGTTGCCAAGTGCAAGAATAGGACCAACACAATCAGATTGCAGATTACAATCTCATAATCTCAAGTTCGGTGATTAATCAAACTTGTAAAAGTGGAGCACGATTGAAGCACAATGGAGAAAAATCTGGTGAATAGTTAAATTTGGATTCATTCCATCGTGAAATTTTCACATTTCTTGGTCAATAATATTGAAATAGCCTTCATCGCTCACTACAACTCGGAATTACTCAAAATTGTGCTTCATATCTCTAGTTTGGTCAACCGAAATACTGAATTTTGAATAAACTTCACATCTCGGCTACGATGATGAAATTATCACGAAAAAACATTGCAACAACAATGAAAAGCCTAAAGTATCGAACAAGAAAGGTACTTTTCTTGTATCATCATATCAATGCATAGAATAAACTCTGTCGCTCATTACTATCATCGAAATGAGCTTTCAATTCAGAATTAGATGATAAAAAATATATCATCATGGATTGAATGCTCAAAATCGTATACTGGTCAGTCGCAACGTGAAAAGTTCATATGGCGAAAAAAAAAACCTTGCATAGAAATATGAGATATTCTGTGAATCGATTAGCGTTGAGTGGATCACGTATTTCAAAAGGTATTTGTAATCATCCAAAACCAATAGTTAAATGTAATTCGTGTGTTCAATGAAATGATACCCGCGCATACAGGGACCATTGAAGACCACCTGGGATAAGAAAAAGGTTGGAAACCGAGAAAGATTTACAAGAATGAGCCGACAACTTCAGACCCCCGCAAAGATGAAGCTGAAACTAGCAGTCAGAAGCTAGCAAGCCGATTGAACTTGATTTGAATATTTTTAATGCCAAGGATGGATTGAGTGGCTTTCAACTGAACGGCTTCGCTACTGAAATACTCGATAAAATCCTTTTATCACAAGTTACATCAATTGTCTGCTCGTTTCAGCTTCATGATTCCGTGTATTTTCACAACCATTTTGTGTAATTCCTTGTGCAGCCCTCAGAGCATGACATTGATTTTTGTTTGTAATTGCAACTCGAGTCTAGGATATCATTCGTATGCTCTATTATCTTTGATAAATTCTTCTCCCCTGAAGTTCCCTTATTCCCCTGGCTGGCCAGCCAAACCCTTTTCTGCCTATGCATTTATTTTCAGGTTCGTTAGTGTTTGTAGATAGGGACCAACTGGTGAAGTTTTCACCTCACAATTTGATAATTTAATCTGAAGATTGAGAATACTGAAGTTTTCAGGACTGTTGGTCCTTTGAACAGCTTACAGACTTCCTCGAAACCCCACCAACACGATTCTCGGGTCGTATGCGTTTATAAAACCCATATTTTTCAATAAGTTCGAGCAATACTTACTTTAATAAAGCAATATCATGTCGAACATAGGATCCCTTGGCCGGATCCCTAATAGATCAGCTGAACAGGGTGCTGAGGCTAATGCCCCGCAACCCGCTCAGCCAGATCTATCATCCCAGACCGCTGCGTTTACACAGTGGTTCGGCGCGATTCTTCAGTCCGCTGAAGTGTCATCTCTTGGGGCAACGACACATGTTAACGTTGCCCATTTCTGAAAATTGCTAACGCGACGTAGGCGCCATACCCTTGCGCCGTTTCCGCCTGAATCCGTCGTCGGGAGTGGTTGGTGACTTGTTGAATGCCGCGAAACTCGCCGCATCAGCGTCTCTTCCCTCCCCCGCCGTAAAACGTCCCGCGCCTCAGAGGATCCGTAAAACCGGTCCAAAGGGCGCTATTGCATCCAAGAAGGGTGCGGGACAGCCTTCTAAGGGGAAGAAGGCAGAACCGGCTTCATCTGGCACCTCCAAGGGTGCTTCCGGAAAGGCGAAGTCGGCATTTCAGCCCAAAGTGGCGAAGGGACCCTCGGACCCCCGGAGAAGTATTCTCCAGAAGGCTCTGAGATCCCTTCGAGGCTCGGGACCGCAGGCCAAATTGGCCACGGCACGTGGGCTCACTGAGAAGATTTCAGAAAATCTTTCTGCATTTTTCCGTGCGATTCCACCAGCTGCCCGGGCACCGTCAAAAAAAGATCTGAAAGGAAAAGAATAAACAAATGAAATGAAAAGCTTCTAAATAATACATAGAATCATCAAGTTTTCGTAAATCTACATCCCTTAATTCGATCAAAAGACTTTTACATGGATTAATTGAAGAACAATTTTGTGGAATGAAAATACTATGATGAATGTTGATTGATAAAAACAAGACTCTCGGTTCTATCACAATCTCCAATTGGGAAACTTGAATTCAACAAAGAAAAAGATACTTGTGAACATTGAGCTGAAAAATGTATTGAGATATGCTGCCCTGTCTGGATTTTTTATATAGAAAATATTGAGAAATCCTTTGTGAGAGAGAGAGAGAGAGAGCTGCGAGAACTGTAACCTCCCATCTCTCCAATGCATTCAATTTGGATCCTCTATTTTATTTAGTGTGTTTGTCCCTGATCTCTATCATACACCGGATGAAAAATACTTGGCGATACACGATTTTTGTAATTTAACACGATAGAACACTCTGTGACGCAATCCGTTCGAGGGATAAAGGATTAGGGTTTGTGGAATGTATCAATCGAATACTAATAATCGTACTATTGTTGAACACGATGGAAAATTTTGAGTAATGATGAATGTTTTCAATTTGGATTTTTTCTTCAAATTATGAAAATCCAACAGAAAGAAGTATCTTATTTGTGATACAAAATAAAAAAAGTTGAGCAACATTGGGAAGCATAGATACATAAATTCCTCAACATGGAAATATACATGGTGCTACACTGCTCTTATACTTTTCCAATGACCAAGTGAAAATTGTTGGGCTGGTTGAGGAGCATAAGACGAAACAATGCTTGGAAGAGTGGATTGTGCGAAGAGGGATGAAAGTTGGTGATTGCGCATACTACTTTTTGCAACAAGAGCCTTCGAAGGACCTCTTTTCTGTCTCGTTTTTGGAGACAAAATGAATTTATTCCTGAGTAACTATCACAAGGTTCTCTTATCGAGGTTTCTGACCGATGACGCGTGATGGCGCCACTATTCACTCGCTTTCTTCCAGCCCTCTCTGGGTGTTGACGGCAAATGATCGGTTAAGGGCATTCATCAGAGGCAAAGTTACTAGATCTCTCCCCCCAGTTTTCTCAACGATCAATGAATATAATCGATTTTAATGGGCAGGTGCATCTTCTTGGCATATCAAAGAAAGTGCAGCTACTCTTTATTTTTCATTTTATTTGTTCGTTTCTGAGAAAACTGGGGGGGGGGGAGATTTTGGAATCTAGTAACTTTTTGGGAAGGTGGTGAATGCCGTTAAGGTTCATCTCTAGACAGCGGTACTCTACTACGAAAATGTATAGAATTGATCGGATCAGTGATCCTGTCCTGTCTTGCAAGTCAGTGTTAGTGCACATTCTTGAAAAAGCGGGAAACGGTGGTGAGTAAAAATCGAGTGAAATAAATTAATATCCCTCGATTTAGAGTAATTAATTAGATCACATTACCATATTCACACTGATATTTCATTATAATGTATTTTATTGAACCAACGATCGTGAAAATAATTCATGAAAAATTAAATAATTAATTGAATACTGTAGAAACGATTCCTAACCTCGAAATGAGAAAATAATTTGCAATTATATTGAAAAATGTTCAACATGAATGTTTCCAAATAATAGCCAAAATGTATTCAATGTATTGGATACAGTGAATATTGATCGATATACATCATCTAATCAACATTTATACCTCTAAATCACTGAAGTCTGAAATATTGTATTTTAGACATTTAGGATGTTCCATTATTGATAATTTATAATAAAAACATAAAATTATTAATTGTGCTGTTTTTTGCAAAGGTATCAAATCGACACAATAATGCAGTGCTTCGAGGCAGCATTGTCAAACATGAATCAGAACGGTAAGTTTTCTGAGAAATAGGACTCATTCATTATGCAATTCAATCAATTCAATTTATGAACCTAGACCTATTAAGAGTTCTACAGTATCCAGAAAAATCTCAAAAAGCTTGTGGCAAACTTTTGAGTCAACTATTTAATAAATAAACGTTTTTCTTAATTCAAGCTATTCTCAAAGCTGAATTCTACGCAGGCTGATTCGCCATCATATCTCTCCCATTTGTATTATTTGATTGAAGAATCACTAGGGTTCATTGTAGTATTAATTCTCATCTTTGAGATCGTCCAAGTTAGATTTTTCCCATTACTTTGTGGCAGAAGAAGTCCGACAACAATAGTCTGAAGATCAAATGCACTCTTTATATTCTAAGAATGTGGAGAGGATATTTCAATTAGAATTGTAATCATGAGCATTAATGTAAAATAATATAATTTGTCAATTCTTAATATTCCTATTATTGATGTTTTCCTGATTTTGAGGTTAGGACTCGTTTCACAATATCCAATTTTCATAATTGACTTAAAAATAACACAGTGTGTTAATGAGACACATTAAAATCAAATTTTAGTGCACGATATAATCAATTGCTTCAAATTTTGAAGGATATTAATTAATTTTACATGATTATCATTCACTCGCCGTTTCCCGCTTTTTCAAGAAATGCATCAACACTGACTTGCAAGACAGGACCAGATCGCTGATCTGATCAATTCTATGAATTTTCGTAGTCGAATACCACTGTCTAGAGATAAACCTGAACCGATCATTCGTCGTAAACAGGGGTATGACACTCCGTTGAAAAATGTGTTCTTAATTCGATGTAATCCCCCCCGCACCTCTCACCCCCGCTCCGATAGGTGGCAGCACCCGTTTTCGTCAGCAGTTGAATAGGCTAACCGATCATAACCAATATTTCTGCATGTTTTTGATCCAATGTTGACAACAAACTTTGCTGCTGACGAAGTTTAGTGGCGCCACCTTGTCGCGCGGGTGAGTGGGGATCGGGGAGGGGGATACAAATTGCGACCCTCATTTTTATACGGTGGGCATAGAAAGTGTCATAGCCCTGGTCGTAAACACCCTCTGACCAGCGTTGCCAGTATTCCCTAGAAAAATCTTCAGCATCTGATGATTGGTTATTTCTTGTACAACCGGCCAATCATATTTACAATTTGAAAAGAAATGACCAATGCCAAAAAATCTGAAGATTTTTCTAGGGAATACTGGCATCACTGCCTCTGACTCAAGCTTCTCGTGTTTCATAAAGTGAAGCGAATCCTATAGAGGGCGCAGCCATCGTCTTGGCCGGTTGATTTACCGGGAAATTTGTTTATTTGAATCTCTAAAAGGCAAAATTTTTTTTGTAATATGGGTGATTTTTGTAGTGAAAAATGTTCATAATACGAGTTAATCTATTTCAGTTGATACGGTGGATACAGTGATAGGACAGCGTATATGTCACGGTTATGTTCATTAAACTAGCCGGCCAAGTCGATGTAATCGCCATCTGGATTTTTTTTTGGAGATTTCAGCTTCAATATGTGAAACGGATTTCTAGGGAAAAATGCATGAGTCAGAGGGTGCTGATTTCTTCCCATCGAGCAATTTCCCTACCCTAAGCAGAGATGAATAGCAGAGATTGCTAACGCAATGTTAAAGAAAAATATATGATTGGTTGAATTGTTCTTCTAAGCCAACCAGCATAAAGAGATAAACGGAAAACGTGATACTGCCAATCAGAAACTGGACTATGGTTCTCATATCTCGTTAGCAATCTCTTCAACTCATCTCTGCCCCAAGAGAACATTAACCTTCAGGAATGTTCATTGAACTTTCGCAAACGTCCAGGAATATTCAATGAACGTTCCTGAAGGTTGATGTTCTCTTGGTGTAGGGTTGGAAGTATATCATTCTTCTTACGCGTATGCGCGAGTTAGTTTTCAGCCTATTCGTATGCAATTGAAAATTTTCGTCTCTAAAAACGGTTTTTCTCGATTTTTTCTTTGCCAAACAGATTAAAAACCCCCATAGAATCTGTCGTATTTAATTTATCGAGAAAATCCTACGATGCTCGCTAGATTTTGGACTATATTCTACGAAACTGTTTAGTTTTTTGTTCTACCTTCGTAATTGTTACCTGTAGCGAGACGCCCATGTAAATTAACAGACTCATTTTGGATGTGCTGATATACAGCCATTTTGTATTGTGAGAATATGATGAAATGTGTTTCTGGTACTCCAAAGACTAGTAATTTTATATGCACAAAACCCTATATTTCATAGTATTAGGAAATGGCGTGAAACTTCGTGGGCATAAGGTGATATTACCCCTTAAAAATGATGATTCAATTGGAGGGATTAATACAGAAACTGACGGAATATTTGAGTAGCTCCTAAGTTTCAAGCATTGAGATGTACTAGATTCGACCGGAGCTCGACTCGATTTGAAAATAATCAATACTCGCACATCCTTGATTGTATGGTATTATATGGTATATATAGACCCAGTGTGACCAACACTGCCGTCCTCAGCCAACAAATCGTATTTCCACATTGAACTATATAACATACTGGAAAGAGCACTGGCGAAATTTCCTATAGGATGGAAGAAGAGATCTTCCGTCAGTGTGAAATGCAAGATGAAATAGCGTTGTTTCTTTTCAATACATGCATTTTAAAAGGGGGTGATGAGTGTAAAGGGTATCTGCTTCTTTTTCTCGCACAGTGTACTCGACTGTCTCTCTTTGACGAAAGATGTTTGAATGGTGCTCATTCCAGTATATTATACAGTTCAATGTATTTCCAAAAACGAACAGAAATTCTTCTTCTGGCATAACTATATTCAAATAAGTTTTGTACATGTATTTCAATATAGAAAATCCTTGAATTCTAGAAAATAATTGTGAAAAACTCAAGTAACTCGTACACGGAGAAAAATGAGATTTCGAATATCGCAACATTTTGTACCAAAGTAGCAGGATATGTGAAATAGTAAAATTTTTCACAACACAGTGTAGTAAAAATTCATGCTCAATAATGTGAAGCGGTTCCGAATTGAAAGATTTTTCAAATCATTACTACACTGTGTTGTAGAAAATTATACTATTTCACTTATCCTGCTACTATAGTACAAAATGTAGTAATATTTAAAACATTATTTTTCTCCGTGTAACAGTTAATATGAATAAGTTGAATTAGGTTCATGTAAAAACTTTGAAACCTTGGTTGGAAACGATAGCAATATACAACCTGTATTTTCAACCAAGGCTTCGAGGCATTTACAATCTGCACTTTTTGTATAGACCCGTTTAAATAGAATGCTCGATATCTCGAAACTTCATAATGTGGAGATACGGTCTTTTGACTTATTTATGCATCATGTATATGAAGGAAAAGATTGTACTGCATAGTGCATAATTCCCAGGAATCAGTGCATAGAAGTGAATGCGGTATACTACAAATTTTATTCAGTTATCGCGTGAACAATAAATAAACTCCGATTGATTCTGGAATTTTTGGTCTAAATATCAATGTAATCAATTGGATATTGATAACCCCAGACGGTTAGAACGATCTAGTAGTTTTCTAGGGGAAAAAATCGACCAGGGCACGCCCTCAACAACTCTTCTCATTTCGATTCAATGAGATATCCTGATGGATTGATCTAATAGAAAAAGTGCATGAATTATGCATAATTGGTTACTCTTTTGCATAATTTGGCGGTAGGTGAAACTGCATAAAGTCTCACTTGACTGTGCATAAATCATCGGATAAGAAGTAGGTCACCCTGTATAGGATTATACTCAACATCGATTGTTCTATAAGACTGAAATTTCTTCTTCTGGAAAAACTTTCACGACTTCAATAATGTTCAACTAATTTTCATGATCAATCATTCATTTCACTCAAAATTGAACGTACTTCAATGATATGTGAGGTAAGAGACCCATACCCCATCATTCTCATTATTACATGAATTGACGAAGTAATTTAGCTAAAAGTTTCAAATGAAACAGTTCATTTTCGATCCATTAATTACAAAAAATGTTTTGGTTGAAGAGTTTCTGCACAACTTAAGCGCAAAAACCTACAATCTAAAGTTGTAATTTCACACGAGCGTCGAGCGATTTCCCCAGGTTTTAGATTTCAGCGTCAAAGCTTCATGATATTTCTCGACGCTCAATTTGAGAGTTAAAAGTTGTCTTTCAACTATTCTCTGTGCGGAAAAAAGAATATCGAACATATATGAATATATATTGTTTGAGCTAAAGTGTCTTCTTTATCCTGCACTATTGAGAATGATTGAACTCCCAAAAAATGTGAAAATCGCTCGACGCTGGACGTTTGATGCTCGTATGAAATTACACCTCAAGGATTTATCGGGTATAGGGTCTCTTACTTTATGCTGAATTATTCGTTCTTCCAGTATTGTTGCAAAAAAAAAAAAAAGAGAAAAACAAGTGAAAATTCTCCTCAAATTTTCGTTTTACACTCAAAAACATCAATATGTTTCAACAATGACTACCATTGCTTTTTGAAAAACCGTTTGGAAAATTTCTGATAAACAAACTTTTGAATGCAACTTAGTTATCAAAAACCAGTTTTTTTTTTCACACAATCAATTGAAAATTTGAGAATGTGAACAATCTACACTATAGTATACCGACCTATGAGTCATTTGACAAGTGTATTTAATTGTCTTTTTATTTTCATAGCACTGTGTAATGTAAATTTTGATGAAAATACGTTGACGCGATTCAAATTTATCGCTAAAAATGACCTTTCAGCTCACTCAACCTCTCAAATTCTCCAAAAGGAATTTTCAGTCTTTGTCATACTGTGTACAATAGAGATCAGGTAGTATTTTCCTCTTTGATGGAAAATTTTCGGATTGTGCGCACTTCAATATATTGTCAAGCTCAATACGCATAAGCAGCGTCCTTTTTCCAAGAAGAAGCTTACAACGGTATAAACTATAGAAAACTTGGGGAGTATCCATTCCAATATATTTCTGGAATTATAACAATTCCAAATCGTCATAAAATAGATCTTCAGAGTAGTTGAAGTTATCTTCAAGGATATTAAAAGAGATTTTCAAAACACTCAAACAAATGTCACATAAAAGCTTGCAACAGTTATTTTTCAATGTTACGTAACAGGTATTTTGCATAACGTTCCAGAAGAATTCCACAAAATTGTTATCAGAGTATAGTTTCATGTATAAAATTCTGTTTCTTTTTCATGTACGGTGATAATCTGTCTTCATCTCCTCTCGCATCGGTTGATTTTCTTTGAATATATCGTTCAACGAGGATGCTCACAGGAGAATTGACCTTTGAAAATTTATATTTGTATCATTAATATTTTCATATACATCGCATGAATGTAATTTGATTTGAAATCATTTTTTACTGGACAAAAGGAACCAAATTTGATTGAAATCTATATTTGAAATTCGAACGCAGTAATTGCATAAACTATGCGTATAACAGACTGTGGGTATTCGATCGTTGAGTAGCAGTGCATTCTGAAATTGAATATCCACAGCATAGTCTCTAAAATCCATATCGAAAATGAACGAAAGGACGAGAGACGGAGACCCGTAGAACACAGAAATCTATGTGCATGAAGAGAACACGAAGTTTCGGTCCAAGTGCATATTGGATCATGAACCTAATTCTGCACTGTAAAAGTTCCACCAAGAATTATTGAATTTACTACTGGCAAATGATTCTAGATAACAGTTTGAAAACATTTAATGAATGAATGTGGAAACAAACCTCCACCTCAAAATGCTCGCCAAACACTTTGATGAAACATTCAAAGCGAAACCGAATAAATCTATTGCCAACTTTATTTCAAATTAATTATATTTTGTTTTTGGCGCAATGCCTTTCAAACATGTGACGAAGCTTTGTTTTACCATGGCATTAAAATATATACGTGATATATCTGTTGAGGAGCTTTAGGAGAGGATACTACAATAAAAAAACTGGAAATCTACTGCATCTCAAAACTATTGAAAAATTTCAATAAATTCATTTTCCAGTACATTTACTGAAATTTCAAGGATTTTGTACTATAAAGTTCCAGTAACGTGGTGGAATATTTCAGCAAATGCACTGGTTAATGACTTCTAGGGAAAATTTTTTAGAGTGTAGCATTGGTTGAAAAAAGACGCCATCATGAGATAAAAGAAGAGATCCGATACCGACGCTAGTATAATCTTGGAGGCATACTAGCGGACGTGACGCCACCCCAATTTTGCATGTAGATTTCCCACTTATTTTGGAATAATCTCAATATATCGCTCTATGAAACATTTCTATGAGCATATGTTGAAAATATTCAAGTATTTCTGTTAAATCATACATGAAAGATTTGGTTAGCGTCACCACGCCCAGCTGAAATCCCTTCAACGGACGCGTATTTTGGATAAAATTCTGTTTCGGCTATAAAAAAATCAATCTCAACTATTTTCGCTATGTATACAATTTGAACTTGTATCGAAGTCTCGTGTTTTCTTCGGGTGAGCAAGAATGGCGATATGCGACTCAAATATAGATAATATATCCAACAGAAATTGAAACATTAGAGTAACTATCTTACCTTGTGTTGATGAAATCGAAGTAACTACGTGTTGTTCCATCATCGCCGTCTCATTGGGATAAAACGAAAATAAATAACAACTGATGCACTTTGAATTTAAACGATGGAAATGTAGAAAGGCGGCTCCATGTTCCGCTTCCGACCAAGCTCAGGATTGAAAAGACCCAACTTGCCGCTTGCCGCTGCTTATTGCAATTCATGCTTTAAGGAGGGTTGGTGGGTTGTTGAAGAGGGGGGGATACATGATTTCACTCAAGTCCACCAGAGGCGCTAATATAGCACGAAAATCATTTGAAATTCCTAATTCGAAACATTTATAATAAAAAATTCATACTGCATAAACATTCTCTTGAATTAATCATTCGAATCTCTTGCATCTGGAATGTTAATTCTTGCATTTATCAATGTATGATTTTAAATAACGATACTTACCTCCCCTTCGTTCAAATCCCGCCAATCTCAAGTATTGGTAATTTCTGAAATGTTGTGTCAAAACGTATTCCATACTGCCCCTCCTAATCGACAATTATCCAACCATTCTGTTAGTTTCATACCCCATTATTCGGATCTAGGATTTCAATTGGTAAATTCAAACAATCAAAATGCACCGCTTCAATAAATAACCAATAGGGTATTTTTGCCATTGTTGAAACGCGTCCTTGATACTCCCACACGTTCTCTCTCTCTCTCTCTTGAATTCTGTACACAAACATACGTAAATAAATAATCTATGCACATAGTACTATGTTATTTAATTAGTAAGTTATTACTAACTTACTTTGATGTTTTGATCATCTTCTGATATCTGTCAATACTTCTGTAAGGATTAATAAACGTTAAATCCGAATGAAGGAACAATTTATAAACAATTTCATAATTTGACATTTGTATTATGGACTCGGTTGAACAAAATGACATTTCAAAATCTTCTATTCAATGTTATCCAACTTCCAGTAAGAATGGTGAGTCAAGAATTGATTGACATTCATTTGAATAACTTCAGCATTGATTATTTTCATGCAAGATGTAATATTGTTTTGATTTTCGTTTGTTTAGAATTGAGGAATCTCAATATATCGGATACTGGGATCTTTGGTTATGTAGCCATGTGTGCAGTCACTTTGACACAGTTATTTCCAGATCCATGGAATGCAGAATTTAATAAGAAATATATTGAAAGTTTATGCACGCATTTGCATATCAACGAGAGAATAAGGCCTACGATGTTCATGCTCGTCGAAGATCGAAGCGGTCAAGATCCTCAAGCGTACATAGAACTATTGAAAACTGAACCCAGTTTGCAGAATAGGTTGATTATTATTGTACAAGATATGGTATTGTTGGCTGTGCAACAAGGTGAGGATATACTTCGATTAGTCTTGAAAATCATTATTGACTTCTCAAGTGTCAATTTTTGGTTCATCAGGTACTTTTGTTTATAAAGTAACAAGTGTTCAGAATATCCAATTTATTCTTTACTGTCGAATTTTTGTCACTGTGGTATACGACAACATTTGCATTGCCAAACAGATATATGAGTATTTTTCATAACTGACACAATGTTTAACATTTTTGTATTTCCTTCTTTTCTTTTTCTAGGAAGATACGATGCTAGACACCGAGTTTTAATACGAAAAATCTCAAACATGTTGAATATTCCCTTTGATTTGATTGAACTATATGAGTGCTCGTTAGTAGAAGAATTATATTATGCTCAAAAACGTCAATCACAGTAAGTACTTCTATCCAAGCTTACATGTATTCTTTTTCAAATTGTATACAGATCATTCGATCACCAGTCTAAGACATTGATCATATAAATTAACATTTTTAGTTTTAGAGTTCCATCATTTTAACATATAGAATGGTTTAATGTAAAAAGAGAAAATATTAGAACCAAAACAATTCTGCCGTTCAAAGCAGAAACCTGGTTGATAAATCTTTTAGGTAAATAGAATCTTTGTAAATTGAAAAAAAATCTGGAAACATGTGGAGTTTTTCAAAGATTCTACTTGTATGAAAAAACCATTTTCAACCAAGTTCCTTGCCGAGAATGTCAGAATCACACGAAGATGTTTAATATTTCAATGAATTTGTTAAATCTCAATTGCGCTTCAGATAAAAATCACATCGCTGCACTAATAAGGCTGTGCTATTCCTCTTTGTTACACACAAATTTCACCCAATTTCCATCCTCGCGCTTGACCCACTTGAAATTAAATCGCTAACAGCACCATTCAAATTTTTCCATGATTTTAATTAATCTAATGCAATGAAAAACAAAATTAGAACTAGTCACTTCCGATCAACATGAATATTTCATTTGGCCATATGTGTGTTCATTTATTTATTCATTTTAGAGCGGTATGCACAATCGGGTCTGAGATTAGACTCGATCCATAATCTTATTACAGATGGTATAGGACCAAGTCTAGTCCCAGAATCGACTGAGCATAACGCACTCGATTTAATTTATATTGTAATTATGATTATTTTCGAGATCATTACATCTTTGATTCAGAAAGATAATCATTGCAATAAATATTTATATTTAGATATCTGTTATGTTTTAGGATTGTATTTGAAAACATATATATTGCCAAAAAAACCTATCACCATCCTTATTTTGGTGAGTTTCTGAAGTGGGAGAAATAGTTTTCTTTCCCTTTCTTTGTACTGTAGTTAGTTCGTTGGCTTGTGTTTCGATTGAATCTTTATTTGTTTCTTCTATTATTTATAACCCTGACGACATGTGTCGAAGTTTGTCCTTCAACTGCTGTAACTTTTTATTAAACTTTGTTAAAGTATTACAATGTGTTACAGAAATTCATTGAATCCTGCATAAAAACTTTCAACAAAAAGTTACACCATTTGACTCATAAACTTAGTCATTGTTTCCAGGGTCATTTATTATTTTTATCAATTTTCGCAGTATTTATTTTATCGATTCGTTCGTATGATTAATTTATTAATCAAATTAGTGTAACGAACAAATCTGATATTATAGAATAGAAGAATTATTATGCGAAGGTCCTATGTATTCGTATGAAGGAATACAAAAATGAGAGAAGAAAACTCCACATCCTAATTTGAAATTGAATTCAACAAAACATTGGCATTTGCACATTTAAAAAAATGAAATTATGCTGAATATATATTTTTTCCTATCTACATAATCGTTGATGTGTTTCTCACAATCTCTCCAAAAGTAAAATATTTGGGCTCATGATATTTCCTTGTCAGTGAAATGATGTAGAATGCTTACTAACATAGTTAAGAATTTATATTCATAGATCTCGCTACTTGCATCGACGTATGGCTAAAGAATATGTAAAAATGTAGATTTCATACTAAGCGGTTGCATAAAAATCATTTATTGTCATTCAATTTTCTATTTGTATAGAAATGCGGTGAAAGAAACAGACAGAAGAAGAAAAATGCGTGAGATCAAACGGTACGCCTCAGTGGGATTAGCTACATTAGCGGGTGGCACTTTGATTGGTTTAACAGGAGGATTAGCTGCTCCGTTCATAGGTGTCGGCGTTGGAACTATTTTAGGTAGTGCTAGTGCAGTAGCATTAGGTAGCGCAACTGGTGTAGCTATCATCAGTTCCATATTTGGTATAGCTGGCGCAGGTTTAACAGGTTTGTATTTAAATACGCTACACATCACTCATCCTCTTCAATTAAATCTCTTCTTTTTATAGGATATAAAATGAACAAACGCGTTGGACAAATAGAGGAATTTGGTTTTGAGCCTTTAATGAAAATGCAAGCCATGCAACAACAGCTCCATATTACCATTGCCATCACCGGATGGCTAAAAAGTGATGATGCAGACAGTTTTAAAAAACCATGGCAATGTTTGGATCATTCGAAAGAACAATATGCTTTAAAATATGAAACCAAGTATCTTCTTGAACTTGGTCAAGCGTTAGAATATATGTTGAGCATTGCGGTGTCGGTTGCCACTCAAGAAGCTCTGAAGTACACTATTCTTGCAAGTAAGGGAGAATCTTATCCATTATAAGTACAAAAAATTATCTTATTGTTTTCACAAATGTATTTTCCTTTTCAGGTTTAGTTAGCGCCATCGCTTGGCCAACGGCATTACTTTCTATGGCTTCGGTGATAGATAATCCTTGGTCAGTTTGCTGCAGACGTAGTTCTGAAGTGGGTAAAGAGTTAGCACACGTACTCTTAAGTCGTGCACATGGCAATAGACCTGTAACCTTAGTAGGATTTAGCTTGGGTGCTCGTGTTATTTTCTATTGTTTGAGAGAAATGGCAGAAATTGGAGGAGGAGAAGGCATTGTCCAAGATGCTATAATGCTTGGCGCTCCAGTTACCAACAAAGTGGATCAATGGAATTTATGTTCAAAGGTTATTGCTGGAAATATAATCAACGGATACTGTAGGTAAAACAGAGCTTTCTATTGAATAAAATTTGACGAATTTCAATATCATTATAACCTGATCAATTAAATTCAAACTTCGAGGATTGTGCTTGTGCGTTCTGAATTAATCGATTATCATTAATAACGAAAAATTAACCCTTGTACTAAGACGTAAGATATTTCCAATACTTGTTCCAAGAAAAATTTCAGACCCATCGTGACATCATGGTTCTTGTATTTTGTCACTCACTTTTATTATTTTCTCTTTCCTACAGCTCAGATTGGTTATTGAGATTTTTGTACCGAACGCTGTCCATGACAACCGGAGTAGCTGGATTAATGCCAGTTTCATCCAAAAAAATTACCAACGTGAATTTAACGTCCATGATCAATGGTCATAGTGAATATTCGGAAAAGCTTCCCGAACTTCTCCAATATGTGGGAATAAAAATAAAACATCCGAACGCATGGGATGTGAATGGAATGTTAAAATCGACTAGTTTAGAATTACCTCGAGCGCATAATATCAGTCGAGGGGTAACTATCGCACGTCTAATACTTCTGCAATTGAAAGTATGATTTTAATGTTGATTATTCCAACAGAATCCCTCCATGCCAGAATCTAAATCTGACACTTGTTTATCGTCAACAACGTACCTTCGTTCAGAGGATAATGAAAAAAGAGACCAATCCGATCCAAATTCTTCCATCGCGGAGGAAGGTTAACATTAATTATAGTTTTATACATATAAATTTTATATATTTTCAGTTCAGTATTGAGCATCCCGTGAAAACGAGAATTATTCAAGATAATTAAATATCTTTGGCAAAAAATCTAGTAACTCTCGGTTCTACGTGATGCTCTTAATATATTAAATCGATATGAAATGGTGCTGAAGAATTATAAGATTCAAGTGTATTATCATAACTGAGATGGATGTAATTATCTTTGAATATTCAATCTTGTTATGATAATACCCTGATTAAATCAGTATTAACACGGGGGAATAAAGTATCGAACAAGCGTTTGAATTGTACAAAACTTTGTTTGTTTTTATTGAGAATTTTGCAGGATGATTTGAGAAAAATTAATCAATCATGACGTTTTTCTAAATGTTTAGTATAATTTTATTTAGCGTTGGTTTTTAAATACGTCACAATCTTTCAACCTCAATTCAACGTAGGGAATACAAAATGATGGTGGGGTGGAGTTCAAATGGGGGTTGGAAGGTGACACATTTTATGAGTTTTGCGACTAGAAAATGATATACAGTAATATAAAAATAACTTAATAGTAAAATAATGTATAGGATGCCGAGTTTCATTTCTTTCAATGTACATAACCGTATGTAAATTTTCGATGAAAGACATTGGTGTATCCTATATATATTTTACCGTCAACTCCAAGTTATATATATATATACACATCACATTATTTTTCATTTCAAGCGGGTGATTGCCAAAACGTTATTTGTTATAAATTCGGTACATAGAATATTCTATGTATTCTCTGATGAGAAAGGCAATAATTCATATTTCACAAACCTGAAACACATTTTGAAATACGTAACGAATATACCAAATATTCATATTTTGAACGAATTCCATTTTCTCATCAAAGAATACCTTGGATTGGAATGACATCAAAATATTGGGGCGTTGAAAACAATGCTTGCATATATATCTTATTAAAATTTTACATATTTTCTATATCAATTGACAAAAGTTACGATTCGTCGTCAAACGCAAAAAGAGACTTATCGTATTATATTCGATTCGAATGGACCTGATTTTTCATGGAATGATTGAAATGCACTCTAGAATATTAAAATCCTATTTCTGCCTTAAACATTCATTTCGAATGTATAAAAATAAAACACTGAAGTTCTAATGAAATAGTTTTTTCATCGATATACAAAATTCTATATGCCAATAGACAATCGATATCACTATCAACTCATGATATTCAATTTAATATTCGATACAAGTATATATTTTTAAAATATAATGATGAAATGATTGAATAATAGGATTGCATATGTTTATAAACATTTACATCCATTAATACCGTGTTAAGATAATGCTGGGATTATTCTCAGCCTCATTAGAATTTTAATATATTATAGATAAGAGCATGCATCGATGAAACGTCCTAGTTCCAGGGCAAATACAAGCATTTCGACGCCTTTTTGTCAGGTTGTTGGATGACGAAACACAACAAATCGTATTTTTTTGTATCCCTTCAGGGACACTGTTCAGCGTTAAAATACTTGTATCGGTTCTCGGAATTTTTCACGTGAACTAAAAATCGTGAACGTTTTCAAAACATTCTCAATTCCAGTCATGTACTCTGAATGTCCGACAGTTGTTAATTCACAGAATCTAATGTATATATATTTATAAATGCAATTCCACTCATATAAGAAAAAGTATTGAGTAAAATTCAGAAGAAAAAATTCATCGATTTGACTTGAAGGATATGCTAATCGATTAGCTAAACAATTGAATTATCAATTCATCCCAAACTTACGTTCATCGTATCAATGGGGTATCAATTTATAAATATACGGTGAGTTGTACAAAATGGGTTTAATACAGTTAAAATATGTTTTATGAGCAGAATAGTTTACAGAATGAATTTTGTTTATATATATTTTATAACAATATATCTAGGAAAATAATTTTTTTTTATTATTATAAAGCAACAGAATCTGTATTTTTGTTATTTCTTTTTATAAATTTATATGTTTTCTATCTGATTGTGGCTGGATGTTGATTTGTAAATAGCATCTCGGATCCTTGAAAAAATGTAAAATTTTCCTTCGATTCGTTACCATTCGATACTAAATTTTCAATTCTAAATAATACGAATAATACATTTGTAATATGATATCAATAATAATGATTTAGTATCTGATGGAGTAATCAATTATTAATGTTATACGTAATCCAAAATTACATGTATATTTTTCACGTAAAAAACAAAAGTTGCCTTCCTTTTTTGTCTTACACATCTAAAATTATAGGTATATGAATAATATAGAAAGTATATTATGTACATGTGCTCAAATATACATATGAAATGACCAATTTTAAATCACTGTAATGTAACCAAAAGTTGATAATAAAATTTTTGATTATTCTTTTATTTACAAAAGAGAAGGAATCAATGATTTAATGAACCTGCTGAAGAAAATGAACACACATGAATTGCTAAAAAATTGTTCAATCGTATAAAAAAAAGTTTCCTAGCAAATCATTAGTCATACGTATTTCATAAATTCGGAACTTCATCATTTCCAATTCCTCTTGGCCATTCGAAATAGAATGATATAATAATCAAATAAAATACATCCGGGTTTTCTATGCCTACATAAAATCATCAGAACCTTTTTTAATTGGCGTTAACCTTAGGCCTTTGGCCAACATTTGAGCTTCGAGGTCACGTTCTTCATCTTGGTACCTAGAATAGAAATTAATTCATATTGATTATTCGTGCTTCGGGTTTGAAAACAAAAATTATATGCATTTGCATTCAATTTTTCAAACTCCATTCCACATGCGTAGATAAAGTATACAAAAATCACGCATTTTATCATAATTCGCATTCAACACTCCAAACTGAACAACGAAAGGGATGAAATATTCGAAACAAGAAAAAATAATTGGAACAGAGTGGTATATATATATATATATATATATATATGTATAAATAAGTATATGTAGATAAGAGAAAAAAAACTATTCCATGCATTTTATGATTTGTTATTATTTTTATATGAGATCCAAACTGGATGGAATCACATTGTAAATCTGTTACAAAATTCTTATGAATAACATGAAATAATATAAAAAGAGTCTTGTTTGTTCTTTGTTCAAAATTCATGCTATTAATTTTGTTTTAAAATTAAATAACGGTTCAATTCGATTAAATAATCTCAATATATTTTTTATATGAAGATCAAAAAAATACTAGGATTTCTTTGTGATAATCAATGAGAAGAATCGTTAGCAATAAAGAAAATAAGTAAGCCAACGTAATAGCTAATAAAATAAATATATGAAAGAAATTAGAAGATGAACTCATTGATAGAATGCAAACAGATTTTCTGGAATGCGAGAAAGTAGTTGAGGGCGTTGTCAATGCGGAATACGAGGCTCTACACCACCTTTGTCGCTCCTCTTCTAACAAGGCAATAAGTGAATCTCTCTTTGTAACTATTTCCAACATTTCCGTTAATATTTCTCCTTCCTTTTTTACGTCAGCACTGGTTTTCTTATCATCTGCGCAACAAACAAACGTAAGAAATAATTGTTTGTTCAGATCAAAGATGGATAAATGTATGAAAACGTTGAAATAAAATCATATTTTACATTTTTATTATTAACAACATCATTATATCATGCACAAAATGATACGACATTTTAACAAATGAGTACTATATTACAAAATTCTTTATGTTTCGTAATAAAAATTGTACGCTTCAATTCATCAGCTTGTAAACTTGTAACAAAAATATTGCACGGTTAATTTAACTGATAATTCGTGTAATGAAATGATGAAATTTCGTAGGAAGAGATTGAAGATATATTAACCATTATCAGCCAAACGTTCTCGTAATTCTTGTTGTAATCTTTCATGACGGTCTTCGAGTTGCACTTCTTGAGCTCTCACTAAGAGTTCTTTTTCGTAACGGCGTAGTTCTGTACGTTCTTTCATGAGATCAAACCATTCTCTCAATAAATCTGCCTCCTCTCGATCCGAACATTCTATGGTTCATAAAAATTCATTAATTCGACAAATTCTATAATAAAATCAATAACTTTGATTATAAATGAAATATTGTGTGGTACCTCCTTCACCGCGAAGAGCCTTTTCAACGCTCACTCCTCTATTTTCTAAATCTCTCTGTTTAACTTCCGTTTCTTCCAACTTCCTTTGGATTTCTTGTGCCATTCGTAATCTTTGGAGAAAAATTAAAATGTGAAAATCATTGAAAATAGAAAAATAATGGAAACTAGCTTTCGTACCTTTTCAATTGCGCTTGTCTGACTAATTTTCTAGCACATTTGTTTTTACGAGCTAGACTACTACAAGATCCTTCCATTGTTGTTCCTTTTTGTTCGCACGAAGTGGACGGACCCGTAGCTTTGGTATCTTCTTCCGATAACGTATCGTCTGCAATTATCAGCATATTTGTCAATTAATCCTCAGTTGATTGATCTCCGTTTTATATGTGATCATGACATATTTTCTATCGAACTTGCAGCCAAAATTCTTGACCAAGGACGCATAAATGTTGGTCAACGGTAAATTCAATGTCAATGTTTCATACATTGCACTTTCAGGTTATACCATTCATTGGGAACTATCGAATCAGTCGTTGAGGTCAACAATTCAGATTTTTGGTCATTGATCTTTTTGGATTCATGCCAATTGACTCTTTTCAATTGAAAATGTTTGTCTGAATCATCTTTTCAAACAAATCTTATCACGATATTTATAAATGTGGATTTCAATGAATAAAGATTTTCAATTCAAATCATTGTTGTTTTACCTGAATTCTTAGCTGCATTAGTTGAATCCATTGAGGTCAATGGAACGATAGGTGGTAGAACGTCAGTCAAGAAATTTTTCACAAGCATACTTTCGCAAATACTCCTTGGACGATTTTCGGATTTCAAAGGAGAAATTTTGTCCAGCTAAAAAATGAAAGAAATTTTCAAATAACAGTTCACGATTAGGATTTTTTTTTCCAAAACATTTTTAGAAATTTTATCAATAATTTTAATTTTTCTAACTTCAAAAATGTTATTATTCATGCACCATGAAGACAGTACAACAGTGAACAACATGTTTAAAATGACTGTAACCTTGAAAAAACGTTCTGTTCTGTGCAAATACAAATGACACAAGTTTGATTATCTCATGCTAAAAATAATTTTCACAATAAGCTGCGATTTTCAAAACGTAGTGTAATATACATTGATATGGAAATGGAGAAACTTTTGAAATAATGTTCCGATTGTGTTACATGGTTGGATTATTCGTTACACGTATAAATGTCATTGGGGAACACAACAAAAGAAGGAAGTTCAAAGAAAATGTAACTTCGGTATTTCAGTGATACGATTTCTCAGATACATAATTTGAATTCAATAAAACATATAAAAGAATATAACTGATGAATAAACGAGTTCTGAAGTCAATTATTTGAAATAAATTGGTCCTAATTGTGTGTAGGGTGAGAGACGTTGATTATGAAAATTCCGGATAATATTCATTTAAAACGTGACAATAAATTAAATACATTCACGTATTGCATACGGCATTTGAAAATATCAAAAGCATTTTTCTCATCTTTTAACATTATCGGGCACGCAACATGGAAGTCTACAATCACAGAAGAAAATATGCACGTATTTTTTGTGAATACAAGAGAGGGATAAACAATCTTTCATTCAAATTCCTGGATTTATATTTGAACTGTATAATATCTCTACTATAGAATTCACATATAAATCTACGATGCATTGTATTAGATCCACTGTAAAAGAGGTATAGGAAATTACCTGTGCTTGAGAAATTCATGGGACTTGAACTATAGCAAGAAAAATTCGATGTCCATAGAATTTTGCACTCAAAATAAATAAAAGAAGACGAGCGATAATGTACTTCTCAAATTCTTTATGACACGATTTGACTTTATGACTTCTCCAACACTTGAAGTAAATTAACAATTCTAATTGGATCCAAAGTAATCGGTTTAGTTATGGTACTTGTTTCCCTACACTTCTATACGAATCGATATTTTATATTTGTCGACAATCTCACACAGTAAACAGCCACTCATATTTTCTCAATTATTTGAGAACTTATGCATTTTTGCATTGATTTCTTTCATAAAATGAATCGAAAATAAAACGTTGAAAATCTAACTACAAACGTAATTGTCAAATGAAAAAATGTGTCTGCAACATAAAATAAACCACTCAGAGACTATCTCAATCTTCAAAACAGAAATGAATGTGATATAAAACAAAAAAAGGCTTATAAGAAAGCTCATTAATGTGAAAAGCAAAAATGAAAAATCAATTTTATAGGCATAGCACACAATAATAACAATGCAGCAAAAAATTTAATACCTTCACGACGTAAAATAGCGAATACAAATACTGGCACAAGAAAACTAAATTTTGTAAACTTAATATCAATGACTTAATATGAGTTGCTTACATCTGACCCATCCGAATAGGATTTAAACAACTGAAACACGTTAAAAATATACGTTATATTCACCATGTATTGATTGATTCTACGTACACATTGATTCCTCGAATACAAAAAATATCGAAAAAAACAGGAATCTTACCTTCCCCTTAGATTTCGGCGTGAGACGAAATATCGACAACTTGTCCTTCGAATTTGGAGATGTCGGGGAGGAAGAGCTGTCTTTCTTGAAAAAGAAATCAGACACCGCTTGAATAATACTTCGTCTCCTTTCAGGATCTTTGACAGCCTTTTTTTCACGTCTGACGACTTCGCAAGTCTCGCCGTTATCCGAAGCGAGGGGTAATTCTTCCATGGATTTGGTATTGATATTAGAGAAAAGATCATCATTCCTCTTTTGAGCAATATTTTTCACGTTGTCGGTGCTTTTGCTCGTTTGCAACTTCGAATGAGATGTTTCTAAAATACAACTACTCGGCCTGACTCGTGATTCAGATAATAATTCATTTTTTCTTCTCTCGTTTCCTGTAAAAAGTTGCCTTCTCGAGATTTTCATTCTCAATTCCTTGATCCTATCTTCCGGGCTGAGACCCAAATCCTCGTCGCTTTTCAATCTAGCGCGATTTCGTGCTTCCTGTTTGGCCTTTTCGGTAGTTCTTTTGGCCTCCTCGTGTCTCAGTCTCGGGGGAGCTATGGGAGTTGGAAATTCATTCTGGTTAATCTCGGTATCGATTGGTTTATCATCGCATGTGGGATCGGTATTCCGTTTGTGCATCGTTTGCGCCTTGTCTTCTACTTCCAAAACTTTTTTTGCTTCTGCAAAAGTAATATGAGCAGAATTATTCACGGATGACGGTTGTTGCTGTTCGTTAACGGAAGGAGGGATCGCGTTGGTCACGGTAAGACTGCTGGTGCTGTTATCGATAGGTACAGTGGAAACAGCAGAGGTACCCGAGGTGGTGCTGGATTCATTTGAAATGCCAGTTTCCGTGGGTACACAGGGTCTCATTACCGGGGACAAAACCGGGTAAGTGAAAGAAGAAGTCCTTGCAGCTCTTTTAGCTTTCTTTTCTGCAGATTTTTGTTTATGAGCTTCAAGTTTGTCCATCAACAAATCCTGTATCACGTTCTTTTGTTTTGATCTTTCCCTCGATATTTCTTCTAATTTTTTCACCGTCTCTGGGGTTTCGTAGATGTTTCTGTTCGTCGAATCTTCTTTGTTGATAATTTCTTCCGATATAATTTCAGTCGTTTGCGGTTGGATTAAGGTTTTGGAATTTTTTCTTTTAGATTTTCTAACGTCTATCGAATCTTTTGCATTGCTGAATTCCGCGATTCTGGATTGAAGACGTTTCACGTATTCCAAGTATTCTGGATTATTGGCATCGCTATTCGCGTTCGATGAACTAATCGAGGATAGGGAGGGATTTTGAGGATTCACGGGATTAGCGCGGACTGTAATAATCTCACTTGTGGTAGTATCTTCGGCCGGTTCGATGGTAATCAAACTGTCCTCGTCCATCGATTGTATCAATTCTTTATTCACTGTATCCATTGTTTTAAATTCATCGTATTGTTCTCCGGACGAAGATATCGAAATGTTCTCTTGATTCATGATTTTATTAAGATCTTTATTAGGGTTCTTTTTAGATGAATCATCTGACTTGTCGTTGAGCTTATTCATAACGTCTTCCATAGTGACTGGATTTATTTGAATAACATTTTCATTGATCGCTCCTATGTTATCCTCGGAACTCATATCACTTCTAGATTCTGATAACGCGATAGGTATTTCAGGAGTCAAGGACTCGTAATAATTATTACTTGGTTTGATGGACGTTGAAGGAGCCTTAACATTTACAAATTCTATATATCCTCTATTCTTTAAATTTGCATTGCACGTATCTTGAAGACTGTCGTCTAATAATGATTCATTATCCGTATCCATATAACCGATATTTTCACCATTCGCAAGAAGTTTCGAAGTGTCGTTGTAAATAAAATCACAAGTTTCGGTGTTTTTGAATAATTCTTGACTCTTCCCATCTTTACTTTTTAATACTTGACTCGGTGTTTCAGATGTTAACTTATTAATTTGTAATATTTTATTTTTCCGTTTCTTTTTTACTACATCTGGACTAGTATTAAATTCTACGTCGTGTAAATCATCCAAAAGTAGGCCTTCCCCATCGCGAGCCCATTCGGAAAATTCCGTTTCAGTGAAAGCAGCTGTTGTCACATCATTGTCTTCCGAATCATCTCTTTTATTGGATGTCCCCGACAGCATAGATGTGGGACTACTGCAATTGCTGGTAACAATTTCTTTATTATTCTCTTGAAAATTCGTATATTCTAAATTCTGACTTATTGCTTCAGTTTCCGCGGATGAAATTTTTTGAATCGACGATAATTGATTACGTAATAATGAACACTCTATCGAATCTGGTTCGAAGTTACATTCTTGATCCTTGCTTCTTTCAATTCCATCGTCTAACAAGAGATCACCATTCGTGCTATGTATTTGTAACCTGGGAGGTAACAAATTTAAACAAATAGGAGCACGTTTTTCTTCTACCTCTTCTTCCATTTCGTCCAATTCGATATTGCTCGATGATAAAGAATCATTTTCTATTTCAGAATCAACTGTAGCTGCCTCCATTTCTTTCTTATTTTTATCCCAATCGACGTAAGGGACAACAATCGAAGTTTCATGTAACGGACTTCTTGGTCTACTCGTAGTATCTTCAGCGATATTTATCGTATCAATTTGCACGCTTTCTTTATCATTGGGCTCCTCATTGGACTTTTCATTAGATTTATCCGACGTAGATATCCTGACTAGATTATTATATACATCTTTTGTAGGTTCTTGACTATGAATACCATCGGAAGTCGAAGACTTTGAAGTATTCGTTTCCTTAACCAGATCTGGCAGTTGTGTCGTATTAGGCCCATCCGACTTATTTAGATATTTATAGATAGGACAATCGTTACTAAAGAACACTTTTGACTGTTGTTGTTGCTGTTGTTCTTGTTGTTGTTGTTGTTGTTGTTCAATGCTTTGAGGGGGATTCGACGATGCGTATTTCATTATCGTTGGCGATGAAGGAGATAATGGAGTATTGCTAGACCGAAGTTTGCTCGTTCCTTGCAAAAATGCTTGCATGGTCGGGCTTGGTTCTGGAGCTGGATTTAAAAGTTTTTGGTGCTGCGAGATAGCGTCCGTTAAATTTCTCAATGTTGTATCAACGTTAGACGTCGAACCAGATTTCATGACGGTGCCTGGAAGTCCCGAACCACCAAGCAAATATCTTTTTTTAAGTTCTAAAGATAATCTAGATGCAATTCCTTCCGTGGAATGAGTACGATTTAATAAATAGTCTCCTTTACGTGGATTTATCAAAGGACTAGGCACATTTGCTTTAGATACTAGAGAATTCGCGTGGACTTCTTTATTAGAAATGTTTTGCAAAACTGGTTTCTCTAGTTTCAATTCCGGATCACTTGCTTGTTTGAATTTATCATTGAACGATGAAATAACTTTACTCTTTACTTGTACTCTTTTAGGCTCAATGTAATTGCCTCTTGTTTTACGAACGAAGGCATCGTTGATAGTAATTTCTGGAATCTCGTGTTGGGTTGGCGTCGCTTCGTCCAAATCAAATTCAGAATCTGTTGATATTTCTGTAGCAGAATTTTCTTCCTCGCTCTCTTCGCTCGTACCGTCATCGGAAGCCACCTAAACGAATATTAAACAATATTATTGAGAGTAATAAATTATTCGTTATGATTATTCAACTGGTGCATCAACTATGATATAATGAGAATAATTTTTAGTGTGTTAATGAAACAAGATCAATTAATACATATCGCGTATTTTCTTCTCGATGAGATTAAATTGAACGAGCTATGTATGTTGCGTGTATTTTGTTGTCGAATCGTGCAAAATCGTGCTAGGGTGGAAAAAACAGATGAACGAATTTCATTTGGATTGACAAATAGATGATTACTGATTCTCCTCAATGGATAATCAATTAGTCATTTGTTTAAATGATTTTGTTTCAAATTTGTTCCAGCTAGTACTTTATATCATCCACTTATTTCCTGAATTTGTAATCTCAGTTCGTGATAATCTTATCGCAGATAGATCTCGTGTCAGAATTAATGTTCAAAATTATTTATCATCTCGACTTGGAAAAGACAAATTAACCCACGAAGTTTGAAAGAATTTGTTGAAATTTACAAAATATTTTGAATCGAAAATCCAAATGTGGAATATTCTAAGTAACTAATTGCATGAATATACTATCATCATGTTTTGAAAATTTGTGAAATTTTATACTTTTCTGTATCGCTTGGAATTCGTATTCCAGTACCCGAATAATACGTTTTCTATTCTTTCTCCACATCATCATTGTTATATTGAAAAACTAGGATTAGATGGTGAGATTTTTAATAAAGTATTGGCTGGTGGTATTTATATTGATAATTCAAAACGTGGATGACATTAAATATATCGGTACAATTATCGTGTTGGTAGTGGTTTTAAAATCACAATCAAAAATATCAAAATAAAGTAAGTAAAATCACTAATTTTTAGAATTAAGACTTTACAAACACAAACGATCAATTGATTTGAGCAACTGTTAATTCGATATTAGTTCAGCATAACTTTATTTAGATATGAAATCTTATTACCTGCTCGTTTATTTGTCTTTGGATATTTTGTTTGTTTGTTTAAGTAATATTCTTAGGGTCCTGTCAAGACAGCCATTTGCAGACAGATTGACCACCATCAGCCAAATTAAAGTCATTAATACGTTTTGTACTTTATTAATATATCTCACATAAATATATCCATAATGTTCGAGAATCAAAAAATAGGAAAAAAGTAATGAACAGTGAAACGACTACGTCGTATTACGTATGTAATGAAATAATAATAACACGATTCTTGTTTCAAGATGTTGAATATACCTTAAGAAATTAAACACATATCTTTTTTAGATCGATCATTGCTCGCACGATTTCGAGTTACAGGATTTTGTGTGTCATTGTTGCTATGAAAAAGTGAACTCATAGAATGTGAAGTTTTTTGTTTCGGAGAAGATAGATGGTTGTTGGATTTTTTAACAACGTGTTTATGTTTACTTGCATCAGAAGGAACATGGTCAGTTGATTTTTTAGAAGTTTTTGTCATATCATTTTGCGATGAAATTTGATCTGAAAGAACACGCGAATTGACAATTGAATCCTTCGAATTTTCAAGGGAGGATTCTTTGCTCTTCGAGCACAATTTTTTCTTCTTATTTACACTTTTTCTACGCGGTACTCGTGGCGATGGAGACGATCCATTACAAAGATTTTTCTCATTGTGACTTTCTTCTTCTCTTCGAAAAGTATCATTTTTCATAGAGTCTTTATTATCGATAGGATTGATTTCATTTTGTTTCAAATCAGTTTTTTTATCTTCTACTACCCGATCCGATAATTTGTCTTCTTTTATATCTATCGAATTATCATTATCTGTACAAGCAAAAAGAATTTTGGAATTGTATAACGATTTAGAGTCTTGAAGTATTGAATTTTTTGAATCTGTGGACAAATCTGATGGATTCGAAATGGATTGGAAATTTTGTCTTTCAGACGCATCATCAAAGTTTTGCGTAACAGTACTGTTCGAATATGGTAATTCTGTTTCATGTATCTGCAAATTCCGCGTGTCACTATTTCCAATCCAATTCAAGTCTCGATCTATAATTTCAGTTTTCTCTATTGTATTTGATAACGGAAATGTTTCTAATGTTTTCTCTATTTCAGAAAATTCTTTGTCAATAACGTCAACATCCTCGCTCTCACTGATGTCTTCGTTACTTTTTGAACCATCTAATTCAACACTGTCACAATCATTCTCAATCGAATCTTGAGATTTGATGGTTTGAAAATATTTCATAATATCTTTTTTATCAATTCTTCCACAAGGATGTGATTTGATTTCTGTATTACTTGAGTTCGCTTCTTTGGATGTACCATTTGACTTACGTGATATACGCTTTGCTTTAGACCGAGAATTTTCATTCGTTTCGAAATATTTATTCATTTTTAATTTTGCTTCTTCTACCGGTAAAGGTTTCAAAGTCCCTGACAATGTATTATTTTTCTCCTTTCTTTCCTTCAAATATTTCTTCAAATGATCGTAAGAATCATTGTCACATAATCGACTTTCATTGTTTTCGCGTGACTTTTTAGATTTCTTCCAAGAACATTTATTCTTTTTACCGCTGTCAGAAATTTTCAACGCACCCTCTTTATCACAAATATTATTTTCAAATTCGCCACATTCCATCGTATTCGAGTTTTGTGTATTTTGATCTTCCGACTCATTTTTTTCCGTGGAAACGTTTTGCTTTGGACATTGATAATTGAAAGATTCAGAAATTTCATTCGATAAATCCAATGCATATGATTCATCATTCTTCTTAGGTAAAGTAATACAATTTTGGAAATTAAAATTGGATGCGTCATCAATACGTTTCATGTTCCTAATATATACATCATCTACCGTCACTAAAGAGGAATAATCACTTGGAAGCATATGTCGATTCATTTGAAATTTTGAACAAAATCCTACATTACTGCTTATGAAAATATACCATAAATAATTGGATATATTTTCTGATAATATTAAACATATCATGGGATTATCTAAATGAATTAAATTTTTGAATATAGAATCCTGCAGTGAAATTTGTATAATAGAATTCCCATTATTGCATTTTTCAGCTATTAAAAACTTATCGGATCCCACAATTTTGTTATCATGATCTTGATGATGCACATGATCGATATTTCTTTCGTCAAGAATGCTTTTATCATTGTTTACCACCATAATTGCAGAGTCTTTTATCTCAGCAAATTGACCTATTGTAGTGCTTTCAGGTGAAAGATATGCTTGAGTTAATGTGCTTATAAAGTCTTGGGAAACTTTCACCTCTGTTTCCGAGCCGGTGTCCGTGTCTGAGCGGCGTGGAGGAACCTTCAACCATACTTCTTGTTTTCTTAATTCTCGTGCTCTTACATCTTCTTCGTCTTCGGTGGCAGTGCCGCTTTCCTCGTCTGATTATAAAATTATATAGAATTAATCAAAACACAGTATAGATTTTTATTGTCAGAATATATAATAATTCTTACCGTCACTAGTATATTCGTCACTGGTGTCCTCATATTCGTTACTTCCAGTATCAGACTGACCAGCAGTTGGTTGTGGATGTGAATAACGAAGAGTCCAGTTTTTAGCCAGTTCAAGAGTTTCTTCGGTCGTCAATGGTTGGTCTATTGCTTCTTCGTATACTTCGTTATCATCCGAATCACTTAAACATTATTGAAATCGCAAATAAAAGAACAATATATTCACTGCTAACGCTTCTTAAAACAAGGCTAGCGCTGAATGAGTATTGAAATTTCATCCAATCACTTTCACTGGTGATTTCTGTGACCTCGGGACCGAGATTATTTAATGAATAATGAAAAATAAAAACTGCAATACTCACCTCAAATCAGATATATCGTCGCTGGAACCAATTTCTGCTGTAGAAGCTCCGAAATTTCTATCCGTCCATTCGTCTTCATCCATTTGACTATGGGCTTCTTCAGCATCAGAAACTCGAGCCAAATTTTCAAATTCTATCCTCTCTGGTGTTTGACCACGATCCAGAAGATCAAGCCCAACTACTCCTTCCAAAGACGTTTTTGACTGGAACAGTAAACAAACAATCAAATAAATAATATTATTTCCAAATTCATAATTCAATGAAACGAATAAAGTTTTCACATTATTAAATGCATACCTTATCTGGTGTTTTCGAAGAACTAACCGCAGCGTTAGGGATATTTTCTTTATTAGGAGTAAGAATTTTTCTATTTTCACTTCTACTACTTTTCATGGTACCAGGCAAACCAAAATGTTGTGTGCAATAAAATCGGCCACCATTCTTCTCTTTGTCAAACGTATGATTTCCTGTCATAAAAAACATATTATATGTTGAAATTATCAGTATTCTCATAAGGACATGTCAACGACTTTACCTATTCTCAAAGACGTAGAACAATATTCACAACGAAAGCAACCTCTGTGAAAGAATTTTCCTTCCGCGCTGAGTCTTTCCATTAAGTAAACTCTTTTATTACAAAAATGACACACTTCTGAGCCTCCTTGGGTAGGTAATATAAGGGTTGATTTCGTGTTCTGAAAGTCAAAGAGTTTATATTCGTTTAACGTCGGTTTAAATTATAGGAACTTAAATCGTACTCTTTTAAAATATCTACAAATTGTAGTTAGTTATTATGCCAACATTCTTCACGTATCATACTTTGGTTAATTCAGGATAAAGTTATAATCGATTGAGAAAACGTGGAAAAAAATTAAACAGTTCGATTGGGTGCAATAAGGGCTTATGAGAAACAAATGGGTGAATGATTACGTACCATACGCCTTTGTTGCATCCAAACACCTCAATCTTAACCTTAATAACTACGTTCATTGAACGTTGTACATTATTATTCAGCAAATTATCGTTAACCTTATGACAGAAATGCTGTGATTAAAGGATTGAAAGCGAATGACATGCATTTGATAAGGCAATGAATATATTCGAATTTTGAATTCCTTAGGGCCAAAGAGAGACAATACACGTATAAAAGACTTCCTTGTACTATGCAATTCTTGGGGATGTATGCAATCAAAATGAACTCTCGAAGACCCTGAATTTACTGATATTTTTGTTTTTTGTTTAGAGAATGAGTGTTTCAATAATTATATGATTTCCCTGTGAAAGATTCCTAATTTCGATTCCAGAAATGATTTGAAATGCATAAATGATCATACCTTGCAGAACAAAAATAAAAAGCAACGAATCTTTTGAAGGATTTGAAGCGTTAGTTTTAAATCAAACTATTTGGAAAGAATTTTTCTCAGGGTTCTACAGAGTAAAAAAAATAAATAGATAAAAAGATATTTACCGATCGTTGAACTTTTGGTTCTGAATTTTGATCTTTATTCGAAAATTGCTCGGCCATCGCTGAGACTTTATTGTGTCCAAGCACATTACCTTCTTTGATCTTCTTATCTATCGTTTTAATAGTCTTGTCGATATCAGCGTATTTAGTATCTGATTCATTTTGATTTCGTCCTTTTTTTTCCATCTTGATTTGGCGAGCTAAGAACTTTGGAAGAATGTGTGAGAATATTTAAAATACCACACTCAATCGATAAAATATTCTTCTACATACTTGTTCGCGACTCCACTTCGGTACACGTTCTACTTTATCATGTTTTACACCTCGTCCCATTTTGTTTTCTTGAATTTTTTTCTCTATTTCTTTCACATTCCAATCGGTTTTTTCAATTTTACCTGTATATTATATCAATGTCAAAAACTTTTGTTGAAATAAGAATAGTGTTTCAATAGAAAATCGATATTTTATACAAATCAATAAAAAATTGATCCTTTTTGAAATCACTATGCGAGAATAATATAGTAATTTATACAATATTTCATCGGTTTCAATTGTTTTCATGGCAAATATACTCAAAACTATAGAAAATGAATCAAAACAATGAATCTGAATCGAAGAACAAACCTATAGCACGAAGCAAATCCTTTGGTTTCTTATCAGATGGCGTGGAACCCCGAAGTTTATCTTCAATGCTTTTGATTCTTCCAGAAAATCCTTCATCTATACTATTTTGTCTGCGTCGACAAGCATGCATTTTCGGTTCTCTATCCTGAAAAGAAGAATAATAGAAATGAATTGAAACATAGGATAATGCCAAAAATGTCAGTCGAAGAAGGAATTAGTAATCATACAGATCAAAAAATTAGTTATTACAAATTGATTTAATAGTTTTTGTGCGATTATGATATTTAGAAGAATGTACATGTTCCTAAACAGCTTGAAACATTGTTTATCATTCTACACCTTTAATCAAACTTCTTTCCACGTATAGAGTCGATAATCAAAACTCTGACTGTATATGTTAATTTTCAAACTGAAACTGATCTAACATCAATATATATCTTATTAAAAACATCAGTTAGAATACAAACTTTTCTCGTTAACAATCTTATTTGGCGTGCTTCAAGATCCATGCGGAAACACAATGAAAAAAAAATTATTCATCAAATTCAATAATACAATATCATAACTGATCATATGTTATTCGCATCTCAAAAATAAAAAAGTATCGATTTTATAAAAATACAATTTCTCATTCAAGAAATTTCATAATGTGCACGTTATTTCTGATATTAGAAAACAATCTCACAGAAGAGAAAAACATTGAAATCAATGTACAGTTAGTAAAGTGACAAAAAATCTTCCATTTCATAGCGTCAATCGATGTAGAAAAACATATATTTGAAGCACTAGTAAGACCTGAATATATAATCTTTTTTTTTAGCGATTAGAAGCTACATCGAATCGAGCAAAGACATTTAAATTATGACTGAAACCGGAGGATGAGTGAATTCTGAATAAAAACATTAGGTGTTATATTCGTTTCACACCACACAAAATTATCATTCAGCTTACTGGATACAATATCTTCTGTTCTAAATCTTTCACTCTATCCTTGAAATTTTGAGCAGTCTGACGATACACGAATATCGAATAATCTTCGAATGGCTCGTCCTTCTCACGTTTTGCATTTGCTTGAAGCATCTGCATGCTTTTGTAGAACTGTTGTGTGGCCATTTTACGTAAATACTGACGCTTCTTCAACCGTTCGTTTCGATTTTTTTCTATCTCTTCAAGCTTCTTCTGCCTTTCCTCCTTTATTTTCATTTTTTTTTGTCATTCACAGAAGAAATATTACTCTTATTCCATGAATTCTAATTCAGATTTTGTTCCATCATTTAGTAAATATTTATAATCTGACGAATTGAACTGTTTTTACGTGACGAAATATACATAGATACACATTTATAGAAAAAAAAAGAAACAAAAACATTTCTGTGTTGTAAAATGTTGGCAGTTCATTCAAGATTTTATGTTTGATGAAATAATTTTCCTAGCGAAAGACAATTCATACTGCAATCATAATCCTATTTTGACATATCTCCTTTTATGATTAATTGAAGAAAAAAATAGGGTAATCATTCAGGATAATTTCCAAAATTGATATCAAAAGTTGGCATCTTACCACACTTGCTCCCATTTTTTCAGTACTACGTCTTTTTCTTGAACGTCGGCCAGCGATATCTCCTTTCTTTTCAACGGGAGGTTGTATATTTTCATTTGTAAGACGCGTCCGAGAATGCTTGGGTTTTGCAGGTCCATCTTGTTTCAAAATACGTCCGATCAATTGGACCTTCTGTTCGGGAGTTAATTGATTCAGTTGTTTCAAATGAACAGATTTATCTTCGATTTCAAGTTCCTAAAACGTGTGCATATGCATGAAAATTATTTCACATGAAGTACCACTAGAAAATTTATTGCATCATTGTCAAGATTTGTAATAATCACCAATTTCGGATGTTTAATGTGTGGAATTTCACCTCGAAACGCCTCGTACAATTGGGTTAAGTAAGAGAACATTGCAAGTTTATCAGGAACATCACATTGAGCCATCTCTGCCCCAGTCATGACCTGAAATCAATCAGAATACCAAATAGTATATCCAATTCATTTTATGTATAAAATTCCTATAATCCTTCATTATAAAGTTCAACTAACAATTTCTCATAATTTTAACTAAAAAGTTCAAGATCAAGGAAGAATTTTCAATTCTCATGTAAAAGAAGAATATTAAAAATTCGCTAACACTCTCATAAACTGGTGTCAATTGAAAATTCACAGATTTTACAAAATTTTCTATAAACATTTTATACAGCCATGAATGTTCTGATAGCTTTTGAAAATTCGATAAAAATCCTACAGAACCATCGGAAGAATCCCATCAAACCTCCCACCTTAATCGATATTCAATATATCAATGCAAATCGAAATAACGTGAAAGGAAAACACGTATTTATCACTATCCGAGTACTCATTGATAACGAATAATCAGAAAATACTTACAGGAGCAATGCCAAACTCTTTTTCCAAAATATCAAATGCTAATTGATTATTTGCTGCTACTTCGTCTGGTTGTAAAGAATAAAAGTCGAGAAGATCAGGTCGATATCTATGTATGATCGCACAGATCGCTAGACCACTTTTAAAAGATGCACCAATATCTTCTATACGGACTGTATCATACAATGCAACTTGTTTTTGCAACCAACGGAGTAGCGTGTCCGGATGCACTTGAGAATCCGCTCTAACGTCTGCAAAAGATATAAAAAAAGATTTTGTAAATACTAGGGATATGTGTATCAAATTAAACCAAAAAAAAGTACATCGAATCAAGCACTTTATTGCAAAAACATTATAACATTAGAACTTACCTCGTCGCCGACGTTTTTTAGGTACATCGATTTCCGATTGGATCGAGACTTGTTTCAAACTTTCGGGATTATCGGTATCGAAGAGGTTCCGTACTTGTATCGCAGTTACGGATCGTATATTTAAATTCGGATATCTTGAGGAAGAAAACAAAATTCATTAAAATTATGAGAAACGAGGATACCAAACAACCGATTTGTGGGAAAAATTACCTCGTGTGAGGATCCAAGGTATAAGCCGCGTAATCTCGGTTTAAATTTTCAGGTGTCGTCTGTCCGAGTAATCTGTAAATGGATTCTCGTTCCGCTATCACTTCTAACGGGGTGACCGAACTACCCCATCCCTTTATCGCCCAACAAGCATCGAGAGAACTTAAAAATCCCCTTGCACAGCCAGAACCGGTAGGCCAAAATGGCTAAAATCGTAGGATTCAAAGGATTATTGAATGAATTCAAATGATTCATCATAAACAATAGAAAAATGAAAGATACCTCCAGTAAACTATCTCCAACTAATATCATTAAAAGTCTATGACCGTGTCGTTCTAAAACTCGACTAGCATTTTCCGCAGCGTACATTGAGGTAAAATCGAACATCGCTACGTCGGGTTGGCCATAATGATTGACAGCGAATTCCATGTCCGTCATTTGATAATCCGTTGAAAATTCAGCGGCTTCTCTAGCGTAAAACATCAATGCTTCGCGATCAACGTTTTCCTTTGCAAGTAATTTTGCCGTATCCGCGTGATCCTTCAAAGAAACAACACACAAAAACCAATTCAGAAACGATTGAAAAAAGAAATCGAAGAGATCGAAAATAATTCTTCTTACCTGAAGAATAACACCTTTGTCGATTAAACTATGCTTCTTTGCGGTCATTACAAAATAATGCGTATCATCTTTATAATATACTATATTTTCTAGATCAATGCCAGTCTCTTGATAGAGTTCTTTAAAAAATTTTTGATTGAAAATAAACGCCACGCCACTGATTTCTTCTACCCTTGCTTCCGCTTCTGTACGTTTATTAATGAAATTTGCTGTTATGGCGATGGCAAGTTTACCTCTAAATTCTTTACGTTTAAAACCCTCTAAAGTATTTCGTTTCCCATCTGCCCCGATCAATACATCAAATTCATATTGAGATACCGGATGATCCGCTGGTACAGTCTTTGCTCTCCAACCAACTCCTAAAATATTTCATCCAAATTTTATTCTTCAATTAAAAGATTATCATTGATTATTAAGATAAATCATTCAAATTTTACTCACTTCCTTCTTCTTGATTGTCCGGGGGTGGCACCAAAGAATCGAAACTAACGTTCTCATGGAATTCAACTCCCAAAATCAATGCAACTTTTAAAAGAATACACTGAAGTTGCCGGATACTGATATGATCGATCGAACCAGCGCAGAATTTTCCAAAGAACTTTTTCGCTCCCAAACCCCGTAGATCTTGAATAACGAAAGGCCATAGATGAAGTACATTGTTACGGGACACTCGATCTCTTTTTTCGATAACAACTACTTTGGCTCCCAAAAGTTGAGCTTCTATAGCTGAGCGTAATCCACATGGCCCACCTCCGATGATCAGGACCTTGATTAACAGAACAAATACATGGTAGGTATTTTATTATCCAAATAAACACGAAACAAAAGTTCTTTAAACATTTAATAAGTTGACACATTACGTGTATTCATTATGTCAATTAGAACTTCATCGTTTACAGCTCGTTCACACATGCAATTAAACTATAATTCTTCTTGTTATTATTATTTAACTCAATTACATGTTGAAATGAATGTGTTAGACCATTTCAAAGAGAACTTTTATCGATGTAATCGCATGCAGCGATGCCGAAGTTAATGATTTCACGTATTTATATCAGTTTCTTTCAATATAGATTGAGATTGGTAAGATGAATTATACATAATATTGCGTAATTTCAAAATAATTAACTATACAAAGCACTGTATTCGATCCGATATAGGTTGATTATTTATGTTAATTAATTGCATTTCATCAAGATCGAGTCACGAAAAAGGGAAAAATAGTTTCCCTCTTTTCCCTCGGTTCACCGCGGTGGTCAGATAATTTTATTCTCCCCTCTCCATTTATTGGAAGTGAAGTTTATTTTGAGCTTTAATACGTAAGGGAGAAGGAAAATTATTCGGCTGAAAGCCAAAAGGGTGGTGATTCCACCAGTTCCTCTCTCTCCCCTTAATCTTTCATAGTAACTCTATTCAACGAAAAAACGTATATCACGGAATGATACGAAATATCTATCGATTTCTATACTTCATATCCAATCATGCATGCTTCAATATGACGTTCGTATCTCAGTTTCTCTATTTTAATACTCGGAAAAGTATTATTTCAAAACCCACGTCTCATCGTCAACAAATGTATTCATATGATTTAATGTTTATTGAATCTTCTATGCGTCAAATATTTCATCTTGACGTATTTCTGACGTTTATATTTTGCATCATTTCGATGCATTGAATCGCTTTCGAGATACTCGCATGTGAAATGATCCCTTACAATCTTGTTTCTTTCCTCCTCCTTTCGAAGTGTTTCAATGATCAATTAATTGACTTTCTGTTCTTCCCTGTACGTGCCAAAAAATTCCAAAATATGTACAGAATTGAGAGAGAAATTCAATCCGCTGTTTTTTCAAGTATCAAAATATTATCTTTAGAATATTCTTAATGCAGTTTATACCATACATAAAATGTGACTCATGTCCATATTAGGTGCAACTCCATTCGGGCAGAAAAAAATCTATTGCATGACGTTGAAGTGAATGATTCATTTCATATCATTAGAAATTACGGATATTATTTCCGATTCATTATCTATCATCATTCGTTCGATGTTTTTACATTGTGTCGGAGCTCAACATCTTGAAAAAGTGACGATAAATCGATTGGGTAATCTTTTTTATTCGCCAATGAAACCATTATTCGCAGTAATGAAAAACAACCCTTCTTCAGCGTATAAATAAATACGGGATACTCACCCTGGTGTTGAGACATGCTTTGCCCCGATTGTAACACTTGTGATTCGCTCTTTGATCAAATTTCTTCCAAAGGGCTTGTGCTTTCCAGCTGCGCAATTTCGATTTTAATTTAGGATAGAATTGGGTGATTGTATTAGGTTTGATGTTCAGAAGATCGCACAGATGTCGGAAATGACCTAAAATCAATTTGAGAGTCGTGGCGTTACAAAATTGATCGAAGACTTCGTTTGCCAGTGCCACCTCAGGCGAATTGATCGTAGTTTGTTTCTTTCCAGCTTGTTGGTAATCCATTTTTCCTGGTTTATCAATCTGGACTCATTTGTGGATGTCATATAATGTACGTTGATAGTGTCCTCAATTAATCATATCCTGCAACATAAAAATTGTTATACTTTTAATCCAAGCATATCAACGGCGTGAATCGATTTGTTTACAATTCTTTACATAATTATTTCATAATTCTTTCGCATCACACGGAGAGAAAGCCGATTCAAATTTAGTTCTCACAGCTAAATCTTGGGTGGCGTGAATAGAAGTCTACTTGTCTGGAATGTGAATAAAACAATTGAATTTATTCGATGAACATAAAACATTGAGCTGTGTATAAAGTGAAATTCTTTTGGTTCGACTAAACTTTTATTCCACGCGAATGAATTTCCACACTGTCTAGTATTCAATCAAACCCTAATATTTGATTTATGAATTGTTATCAACGATTATTATTCTAATAAATAATTCGCTCTTAAATATAGTTTATAAATTTATGTTCTCTGAAAGTTCAGAAATATACAGAAGGCTTCGAGGCTCCTCTCAAGCGACGGTCCTCTTTTAAAATCATTCCACACGTTGTCAGATCAAATATACAAGTACAAATTAGATAATTTTTTCACTAATATCTAATCCATTTGATTCAATGCAATTTATAGTACTGAGCATTGTTTTTCGCCTGCTACTGTGATGAAAGATATCACATTGGCCACGACAAGTGTTCTAATTCCTTGAAAATTACTCAGTCGTTGCTTCATTCGACCATTATATTTATATGCTAACTAATCTTAAGGGTCAGTTATATTTATATCAGTATATTTTTACATGTTATTCTCCACGTCATTTTATATTGCCTTGTGAAAAAGTCAATTGAAAGCCCGTTGTTTCGATCATCTGGATTATTGGTTGGATAGCGAATCGCAGATGGACGCGACAGGGTTTGTATTTCCTCGTTTTTGTAGTTTCAAAGTTATGAACGAAATGAAAATATTGAATAAACATTTTTGAAAATGCAAAGCCAAACAAGCGTACCAAAATTATATAAAATCTCTTTTGTTTCACTTGTTTTTATTCAAATGAATATTTCGATTTAATTAATTCAAAAATTTTCTGTGTATAACGCACACAAAAGTGGTTTCTAATAGAAAGTATCGATACTTTAGATCAAACGATTCCTTCGTTATACAGTTATTATACATTGGAAGAATTATATTTATTATCAATAATTGCGTACTTAATTCCATTATTATTAGAATACATCTTTTTCCGCATGATAAATTGTGGGATAACTGTGCTTCATAAAAGGTATTTTTCCAAACAAATCTTTATAAAAAAATCTACAATGATTAGTTTTCACAGTAAACGTATCGAATATTAATTTATGCCGTGTTTTTTTTTAACCTGATATATCCTAACATCTGATCATGTTAATTGGAGTAGTTATTAGACCCCATGCATAAGAGGAACCAATAAAATTAATCACTTGGCATTGCGAAAAAGTATTTTAGTGTATTACGTTGATACGTACTAAATTATGTTTGAGAAGGAGTAGAAGAAGAAGACTGGAATCTTGATAGAATCGATCAATACTTCAGTTTATGCACCATTTAAAACCACTTTTGGGGAATAATTCATCGCAACTGCCATTAAATCTACTCTAATTTAGGTCAAATGATTATCGTTTGATTCAAATGATAACAGAAACTGTCCCTATCCAAGAATTGACTGCAAATTTCTTCTTCCGTGTTCAACAAGTACCCATGTAGATAAATTTTCAAAATTATATAAATTTTATACATAATTATATATAAATTATATACAAATTATATATAATTTCAAAAATCCTTGTACATAGGGGTTAAGGGGTTATATACAGTTACAATTTTCGAAAAATCGATTTTTCAATTTCATTTTCTTAATGTACACACATTTATGCACACACACAGAAAATTTCAAGTCAATTTGGCGATTATTGTGCAAGTTACCCGCATATTTGTAAAATTTTTTTACTCTATGTCAAGTGCTTTTGAAATGTTGAATGCGTTTTTTCTCCAAACTGTGTTTTCAAAGTCGGTGACCAAGTTTTCTCGAAAACGGCTGGACCGATCAGTCTCAAATTTTAACACAAGCTTGTTAACTATATTTTTCAGTAATTAATCAAAGGTTCCTTCTCACAGATGAATATTTGTTTTTTTAATGAACAATTTGAGGCCAAAATTTTGGTGAAAAATCGATTTTTTTTTTAGGAGCCGCCATTCTGTCAAAAAATTTTATTTTGCTTATTTCTTCGATTAATTACTAGATTATACATTACTTCAACGAAATCCGTTTTACAAATGAAAAATGTTAAAATACAGTTAGAAGTTATCTCAATATGTGTACAAATTTTTACATTAATCAATTTAACTGTCTCTTCAGGAAAAATTCTTGAAAAATCGCTTTTTTTGCGCCTCTTAACCGTATATAACCCCTTGAAACAGGCGTTTATGAGTTCAAATGATTATCTTTATGGTTTTCTCTGAGCACTCTTAGGCTTGAAATAAAGACAACTCGACGAGCAGTTCAGCTAAGAAAATGTAGACACAATAGAACATACTACTTGGGCTTATATCGCATCTGATAGAAATTTTATTTTTACATGGTCAAATTCTGATAAATATAAATATAATTTGCAGTTTATGCAGAATGATGAATTAAATTCTCACTTTTAAAGCGAAGATTGTGCTCAAAAATAGCATTGTATTAGCAAAACTTAACAATTTTCAAATCAAAATTAGTAAGTAAGTACCGAAAGCAGTAGAATCGCAATCGTAAGTTATAACTGAGTCGAACTGAGAGAATGGTTGTCGCAAATGTTTATTGATGATTGAATACTCAATTCTTCCGTCTACACTGAATAAATCATACTTTGTAAGTCGAAGGAAGTCTAAAATACGAGACTAGATATAGATTACAACAATTTCTCTTCAATGTACATTCATGAGCGTTGATATAGAAAAAACTTTGAATTGAGGAAATATTTTATAAATGCATTACAAACTTATGAAAATTCTATAATTCAATGACTTCGATGCTGTGACACTTTCTATTGGTGCAATAGAAAAAAATATTCTATAGTTTGAAACCGATGCACGCCTATAAATAAAGGACTATAAGTCGCCATATACGTTAAGCACGATATTCTGTATAGACAACTACGCTGTACTAAACTTATATAGAATGTCATATGTAAATAGGAGTTGAATATTCTCAATTCTGGGACTATGAGTTCGCATTCTTACGTTATTTTATCGATTATTGTACCTGTGGTACTATATTTCTTTGATGAGCATTTTATTCCTACCTTCTGTCACATTACGAATACATTTCCCGCTTGATACAGCCAGGAATTTTGTACCCCGGGAGCAATACTTTTCAATAATACGTAGGAAATGTCGTTGTCGAACGAAAATATTTATATCAACCGATGAGTGTGTGTACAGATCCATGACTCTAATAATCGCAATTCCTTACTCATATAGTATACCATAGATGATTAGACGAAGAGATACACAGATATATCGATTGTATGAATATTTTAGATTGAAAATCACATTTTCTATGTGATTGTCCATAAAAATGTACCGGAAAAAGATAATGAAATACTTGAGAAGCACAAAAGCGGGTATTCCAGGCTGCAGATTCTTGCAAGAATATCCATGGATACAGATGATTAAAATAGTGTACAAGTTGAATCAAAATTCGCAATTATTACTTTGTGGTTTAAAATATCTTGTACATGACTTGACAATATTCTTTGAATGTTTTTCATTTCGAAAAGATGTGATATACTACAAAAAAGTGTGAAGTTCACACGTGAGTAGATGTATTTCGAATTTCCGCATGCAATTCAAAGCTGAGATGTTGAGACGTTACAACAATAATAACAGGTTATCCAGGTTGTTTTTGATTCCACAATTCTTTGTAAGCGATTAATCACTGTTCTAAGACGCAATTTAATCATTATTTTCTCATTTTTTTCAGAATGATCACACATAAAATTTCAGTATTATTGCAAACAACGTAATTGAATTTCACACATGCTTTTAAGATTCTATCATCAACGTGAACAATTAATTCTTTCCTTGAAAGACTTACACCAATTCTATGCAGATTGCGGTAAATGAAAAACACATGAAAGGATATTACGTATTAAACAGTGAACAGTTCGTTCATAATGACATCAGAAATTACTAGTGTGATTCACAAAGGAAAAATTTGGATAAGATTTATATTTTTTTTCCCCACGATTTCAAGATTAAGATCAAAGTTCAATAATCAACATTATGACGTTAAATTGATCGATTATACACCTCAATGTGGTCCGTACTTGTTCTTTCTCACTGAGAAAATTCTGGTTTTGGAAGAAGCATCTAAATTTCATGCTATTTCCGTAATTTAATCCATGATTCGAATAAGTTCATTTACATGCCAAGTTCTTTTTTACGTACTCATCCCCAGTTAAAAATATGACAAGATTTTGCGTCGTTGATTTTCATATAACACATTCATGAAATAAACGAAATTTAAATCCAATTCTGACACAGACAAAACGTTTGTTTCCATGATGATTTGCTCCGTATAATATTTCGAGTGTTGTATATTGAATTAAATGTATACAATATTCAACTGTCCGGTAGAGGTTGCTATTAACGTACATCGTGACACATTATTACTCATAAGATTCTACCGAGTGACTGTATCAAGAGCCAGCCTCCTCTGTACGTATTCACTTCCCTATTGGATTCTTCACACTTTATATAGTTGAAAACAAATGGGATCTAATACGAAAAATAAATAAGAAAATACTCATATATTTTCAATAATTTCACTTCAACGAACACTTCAACGTCATTCACCGAATCGTTGAGATGAACATTTCTAGAACAATGAGCATGATCGTTTCGATTCAACAATTTTTATATCCATCCAGTAAAATGAGAAATCAATGTAACGACTAAACACGTATTATCGAGTTTTACTTTCACGTGTATATATCGTGTACAAAATAGCCTTGCTTTTCAATTCATTATCCCTATGCAAAATAGAATCTTTCGATATATACGTACGGAGTAGACTACACGGAGACTCGATTAATTCAAGCAATCCACTCAATGTGTAAGGAAAAATATCTAGGAGCAATCATATGAAATATTATTACATTCGCGAATATTCAAAGAACAAAAATCTATTCGCGCGGATAATTCAAATTTCATTGATTTCGTGAATTTCTCTTGAAAATCAACATCTACCGATACACAGAAGAAAGTCTTATAAATCGACTGGGATGCCATGCAAACCCGCCTACCGATATCAACCTACGCACATTTGTTCACAGATATAAATAGGGAAATAATTCTAATTTGTGTCCAATTAAGGTCATCAAAATCATTTCAATAATTCTCCACTTGAAAAACATTTATAAAGAATGAAAACAATCGATCCATCAATCACAATTTCATCAAATATAACAGAATTCATTTTTAATCTACAACGTTATTTCTAGATTGAACAGCTCTGTTTTCATTGAAATGAGTCACCTATGCTTGCAAATATAAGTTAATCTTGTCCTTTAATTGAACAGTTCTCCTCCTAATCGCACGTACTTATGATTTTACTATTCATTTATCGTACGATTCGAAAGAAGAATATTTTCAAATAAAAAACTCCATTCTTATACAATTGATTCAATTATTTATATAATTCGATATAAATACAACTTCTGTGCTATTATTCGCTGTTTAAAAGTCACATAGATGACTCATTTATCGTTCATTGATTCTTCAAACTTGTCGAATTATATTCGAATTACCCGATTTCATAGTCGTTCGTGCTACACTTTGAAAAATAGTTGTGAAATGTCCTCTTCAAATAGATGGTTTTTTTTTTCACAATCATTTGCTGTACTTTTTCTTCACTTTTTGCGGGATTCAATGTCCAAAGGACAGAATACTTCATCGAAGTGAGAAAACAGTCCCCTATTTTTGTTTGAGAAAAAAATCATCCCTCTACCATCAAGGGAAAGAATTTATCACTTAAATGATGGAAAGTCTCCTATAATTTTTTCAGCGAATAAATTGAAATATATAATACTAAAGTCGAAGATACAAAAAAAAGAGAGAAAAGTATAAGTAACATAGTTTCCGTAAGTTCCATCGTATGGCTAATTACCATTCAATGATCAAATCTTTCAACTATCTAAAAGAAGCTTGTCCACCCTTTTTGGGTTCGTATTCTTACGCACACAATTATCTTTGCATTGCAAATTATTTCGAAAAGGCCAACGCACTTGCATACAAACTCATCAACAACGATATTCAATTCACAAAAATTATTCTCTGACAATACAAAACGAGATAAAGAATTGGATAAACCAATTCTTTAGTTTGAAAACACATTTATATGACTTAATGAAACAAAACTAAAAAGCACTGAACAAAATTATGCTCATATTTCAAGCACAACAACATTTTATTTATAATTGCGATAAAAACAATGAATGCCGTGAATTGATTGAAACTCGTCTTATCAGCTTATCTGATCCTTTTGCAAAGAGAAGAAATTTATATTAATGAATATTAGACAAAGTATAGTGTGCTCGTGGGATATAATTGATCTACCTCAAACTCCAAGAGAATTGCGATAAATTACTGCACACTCATTGTTTCTTCCATAAATGCGAAGTATAGATATTAATTCAAACTATGTAATATTCTTTGTGTGATTTTTCACTCGCAATTTCACACAATGTGCCCTGAGTTTAATAATAATAATAACAACAACAACAACGTAATAACGTGTCGTAGATTTAACAGCAGGTACTGATTGAACGACTGTTGTGTTTGAGATGACTTATTTCTTGTACATAGAATATGGTAAAATTTACTCTTGGGAGTGTAAATTCTGATATTTACACTCCCAAATTCACTGCTGGAAGGATTAATATTTAAATATTTATTAGAACTCTTGTTAAACCTCCATGAAATCCAAGATTTTACAAGAACATAGTTTGAGTTCTAATAAAATTTTACAAAATTTTCAATAAACTTTCCATTGAAATAGTCTATTGATTCTGAATTGAATTGAAAATTCAAATTTTTGAAATTTAAAACGAAGAAGGGTTTTGTCCGATTCAATGAGATTCAGTGAGTTCCTTTTAAGAGGGAGGAAGTGAATCCTATCAAAACCAGTTTGAAAATGTAAATGAATTACGACGAAACGTACGATGGACAAAAACATACTTTCCTAGGATATTTCAAAGGATATCATTATTGTCTCAAACACATACTCTTCTTCCCGTAACTATCATAGAACCAAATTCTCAAATTCTAATTCATGATTGTAGAGAGAAATATTTGAAATAATCTGTCAAATAGAAACCACAACAACAAAATAAAAAGTGAAAGCAATGAGTTGAACGTTAAAAACAGGACGCATGTGGATTTAAATAATTCATTATATTTCTCTCGACATGATTCAAACTTGTGTGAATTTCGGAATTTTTTTTATCAGTAAGATACATTGCGAATTCTTAGCATCTCGATTTTCAGAAAGTAAAACGGTTTGTCATACTTTCGGATCGTTGAGAATAATGTTGCATCTTTATCTTCGCATTTTTCAAATTCAGCTGAAGAAATGAAATCAAATTCAACAAAAGCGTGGAGTGTTAAAATGTTTCAAATACCTAGTACCCCACAAATGAGCCAAAATATTCAACAGACTCTTTGTTTTACAGCTTCAAAAGAACATTTGATCCTCTTTTGGATACACTTTCATTATTTCACAATATCTCTCCTCTTCGCTTTTATCTTGACAGTATTAAGTGATGTAAGATTGCGAAGATTCTATCGAATCATTGAACAGACGCATCTATCGCTAAGTGATTCATTGATTGTTGATTATAATCGCGATGTTGCTGCTTTGATACGGACAATAAGGCTCTCATTGTTACGGAGTCTTGGATATTTATGGAAGAATTTTGTAATAAAATTGTCCATCGAAATGCCATATCATTTCCAAAGGAGTCTCATCTATCAAACATTTTTTCATTATTATTCTCAAAAATCACTCCTGTGCTCGGTGAATTCAATTTGTCTTCACAAATTAACGCGATATAATTCTATGACGAGTCGATAACATCCTCTTTTGTGATATTGACCGCTTTTTTACAAACGGTATCGGTCAAATTACAGTTCAGATGATTCGAAGGTATTCATTGACGGTTCATTCACAGATATTACCGAAGACCTGTTTGTGAATTCTAAAAGTAACTTCGAGACGAAGAGATGACTTATTGAATACAAATCCAGCAAGATATTATGGCCCGTGAAATGTCATAGGTCAGTATATATATATATATATACTTTTCTGTAGATTTTATACATACGCGACTCTGCTCCGTACTTGAAATTAGGCTCGAGAGAAAGCGGAAAATTACCTTCCATAAAAAAAAACACACACTCACAGTTATAAATATCAAAGCACCGAGTGAATAGGATATGTGTAATTGAAAAAATAGTCCCATAAAAGAGCTTGAAAATAATGGATCTCCCAAAAAGTTAAGCAACACTTCCTGGATACAAACCGGCGCATGTTTCAATAAATTCCTTTGAAGTACATACAAAATTGACACACAGATCACATCTTTGACATCGATTGTTCGTCAGATGCTTCTGTATTCAACACTTGATTGTCATGAAATATTTGACTGGCATATTTGATTGTTACAGAGTGATCCTTCACAGGTCAAAAACTTCAATTGCCTTTGGATTTTCCGTGTTCTGTAGCAAAAGCCAGTCTACAATTGAAGTTGTAGAGGTGGATGATAATTATCAGTTATCATGTCATGACTAAAAATCAACCCTTCAAGTACACACATGTGCAAATTCGCACCAACCATTTCAAGACTTTTCGTTTTTCATCAAAAATTGATTTTATTCTCGTGTTCTTTTTCACCGATCAAATGAAATATTTGTGAATTTTCTTCCATACCACGTTAATCTGCACAGTTTTTCCCTCCAAATTGGAAAAAAGTAAGGTCAAATTGGTCGAACAGAAACCGAGTTATCAATCGGTAAAGTTGCGTGGTGCGAATTTGCACCTGTGTGTACTCCAAAGGTGTAAAAGGATGTGTGCACTTGGAGGGTTGAATATAAAAATAAGACAAAAATAAAACATTCTGTACATGATCGAATTATCCCTACATATTTATGAACTGATGAAAAACTAGCGGTGTCAGTTTTAGTCTGTAACAGTGTTCGAAGGAGTTATTCTGGACACTAAATTTCATGGTGGATTTCTACAAAATCTACGCGGTATTAATTCTACCACCACTGTTTTCGAAGTGTATTCGCTGTCAATATTTGACGAACCGGTGAACTGAATTTTCGGTTAGTGAACTCGAATGATTCATTGACAAAGTTGGTTTATTGAACTTGTCACTTAATTGACTTGAATGAGCAATCGGCTGGAATGAAATCGATAAAACCTTTTTAATCAAATCTTTTCACACGAAAAATTAATGGATTTTGAAGAAAAGGGGAACTAGGAGAAGCGTTATTTAATGAAATGGAGCGTATGTAAATCTCAGAAGCTTTGATTTCCACAGAAAATGATAATATCAATTATTCTGTAACATAACCCATTCATTCTACATAACTCAACGCTCTTCAATTTCTCTTTTTTTTTGTTTATTGCAACTCAAGCAAATCTGTTCCCCCTCTATTCAATAGGAATAAGAAAAGAAAATTGGCTGAAGATTTTGAATTTTTGTTTAGAAAGTTCTAAAATATTGAGTATTTTTCTGGACTTTAAATTTATATTGGTCTTGAATGGAACAAAACCCTACAACAAAAGCCATGTACCTATCCACTGGCAGAGTATTGTACATCATATTTTTGATTAGGTTACTCAAAGATTTATATTTTGTCTTTCATGAATGAAAGAAAAACCAAAACATCAATCAACATGGATGGATGTTTCAACGAGAAAACGAGTTTGGAACAAACATTTGGATCAAAAATTAAAAACTTTCATATGAAATTAAGAACGGTACAAACCCTGTCAGCTATTTCAAGTATTGCCAAAAACAATGTTTATCAAATATCCTAAGGACAGATGAAGTTTTTGACTATTTTCAAAACGTTCAGTCAGTTTCGTTAAAGCGAGGATATTCCGATTGTGAGGCGGAAAAAGTGTTTCCAGTGAGAGTTAAAACTGCTTTCACCAGTAAAATATTTTCTTATTTCAAGAATGATTTTTTTCCTTCGTCGTTGGTGGTTTTAAAAAAGATTGTTACATTCTGAACTTCCAAAATATGATTTCAGTGAACCCACAATTGATTCAAAGATCCCATCCTTGTAAATTCACGACATTTCAATTCTTGTAACAAACTTCAATTGCAAAATTTGATATTTTCATCATCTCTAACGACTTTCTCCTCATCTTTCATCAATACGTTTTTTCCTGAATTCAACAATGACCTTGATTTTCTAACGATAACTCCACACAGCTCTACATTCAGTCCTATTTCAGATAAAAAAATAAATGACAAGGAAAAAAGAAGAAAATCGGTGAGTATTAATCTTTGTAAGAATAGTTTCGAGAATTGGTGTGCCCTAGAAGCCATCCTCCTCCAAATCAACACTAGTAAAGAGTCTACTCAACGCGTAACATAAAAATAGATAGCGTGCATTCTTCTTTCTTTCGCCGTGTTCCGGATTGTACGCGGACGACCAATTTTGAATTTGATGCACTTGGAGAGGAGAAAAACATATAACCGTAACTTGTTCAAAGATATATACCAACCACGAACGAGCTTTGCATAAGGATTGAAAAGATGCGTCATAGATTTTATCACTTCAAAGAAAGAAAAAAACAATAAAATGGAGTACCAGCGTTAATGTGCCCGTTTATACGTGGATACGCGAGGAATTGAGGTCATTGGTCAGAAGAATTTTTCTTCACTTTGATATTTGTTTTAAAAATATTCTGTACTCCTTGGTATGATTTTCTCCAACAACATTTAGAATTATCCATCAAACGTTTCTCCTCGCGACTTTTAAGCGCACTTATTTTTAACCCAAATTCGAATCTTGTATTCAATTACACGAAGAGGAGGTTCGGATCTAAAAAAAGAAAAATAAGAAGATATCAGAAATAAAGTCGAATAAATTTATTCAATCCATCAGAATAGAAAAATAAATGTTAATCTTATTTTTACGTGGCGATTCAACTCGAAAATGATTGTTCCTTAATTTCCCGACCATCAGAATTTTCATTGCGTGAATTTAATCATTTCTTCTGCACATGGCGGTACAATGTGCATCACGCGTAATCTTATTTCTGATCAGTTATTCAACATCTATTATACGTTTCTCCAGCTTCCCCTCTTTTTCTCTCCAACACCTGTGGTGTACCTGTCTGTGGGAAAAAAAGATGTTCAACGCTCGTTATGATCTCCCATCATTTCCAAGGATTTTTTTTCTACGCGTTTGCAATATCCTTTAGTGGAATAAAATGTTCCGCATACAAAAACATTAATTGAAATAATTATTCTGCAAAAACAGAAATAGAAGTAGAGGATGAAGGAGGAATATTTTATATCTCTTTTGTACAAATTTACCGGCTTGTGATTCAAGTTTATCTTTCAAACACGGTTTTCATTTCAAAGAAGATCATGCGAGTGGAATGTAAAAGTTTGATTCTTATCAATTTGGTTTTTTATGTTCATTCCCATCACAGTTCCTATAAATGTGTTTTCAAGTGAAATTAATCCGACGAATCGTGTTATATAATGTTATTATCAGAAACAATATAAATGTTCCAGAGACAAAAATCAAAATTCTACTCTAAAGGGAAAATTGATAGCTACGAGAGCAACAATTCCATTGATAACAAATCTAACATGCTTGGACATTTGCTTATATTATATCTATTAGAAAACTTTAACAAAATACGAATCATTATTTTACAAATTACTCCAACATCTTTATAAATCTGCTTAAATCTCATAAATGATTGATAAAATTAAAGTAATTTCGCACGTATTGGATGTTCGAAAAATTGATGGAAAGAAGAAATCAGCGCAAAAATTGATTTTCATAAATCAAAATGTATTTACTGGATTGGCAACTGAGTATAAATTTTCTTGAAAAAATCTGCCCTCACTTTTTTGTCAAACTAATCATCTCTTTGATACAATACTTGTCACAATTCATGACAACCAATCGATTGGCTGAACTATACTTGGATAAGTCTTTATCGAATGAAAAAAATTTGATTGACACAAAACTGTGATACATAATAAACAGTTTCACTCAATTTTGTTGACTATCTAATAAAAAATGATTTGAATTCAAATGAGATTATAGATTGCTATTACTTTGAACAAAAGAAAATGTAGCTAATCGCAATATTGTGATAAATAAATAGTCACTTTTGGGTCTAACGAATATCAACAGTTCATCCTGATTTAAGGAACAAAAGTTCCAATGGAATGATAATAATGATGCAACCGAAGTAAGGAATAATTGTTGAAGCAAATTAGAATTGAGAATAAGGAGTTGTCTTATTCAGACACCGACACATGTTAAAATACTTACGGAGAGACAAAATTTAAGTACCTTTTTGCCTCATCGATTGAAACATGGTCTGTGTTTTTTTTTCAACATGACGATTATAAAATCCTAGCAAGATATTCTTTCAAATATTTTGAATATCAATTATCTCTGTGAACATTCATTTATGATTCTTGAACCACAAAATTTAACATAGAGGCTTTGAGAGTACAGAGAAATATTTTTGTAACTTTTATTTATGGACTCTATGGAATGTGTATTCATCAACGATATCTTCAAGAATTGGCTTCCCTAAAAATATTGACATTATAGAAGTTGATTTCGATATAAATCTTATATAAGCATAGCGGTTGATGCATTTGAAGGGTAGTTTAATAGAATTTATTTCCACAAGCTGTAAAAAGCATTCTTTCGACATGCTCGTGGCTTACACTTGGTTCAAAACAATCTCAATCAAAGACCATGATTAGAGATCTGTGTGTCAGAATTGGGACAGTACAGCCTCTGTTTTTGATAATCCTATTCTATAGATATTTTCCATAATTTTCAGGCAGTTTCAATGACCGATTGTCAGGTCATTTAAACGCAACGCTTGTTACTACTTACTGTTAAGAAGTATCGAAGAGAAGACAATCATTAATCTCGAGAGGAGTTAAAATAGTTTTGATGCAACTGGCCGTGCAAGTCACTGCAGAAACGTAGGAACAAAGAAAAAAGAATGAGAAAAAGGATAGTAGAAAACTGAGTCTCATGGGAGATTTCTATATTTGAGTCCCCCCCATCTACTAGGTATGAGTTCAACACGTGTAGTAAAGAGAATACATACATTCATATTCAAACACACGCATCGTGTGCGTATACGGATGTGTAGCAATGGTAGCAGCAACAGCAATGATTGTAGTAGGGAGTTGATAGCAGTGGTAGTAGTAGTAGTAGCAATAGTGCAAAGAACCATGTAATTCCAATAAAACATTAAGGCACCACACTTTGCAAAGTATGCATTTTCTTTTTCTGTCATCGATGACGTTAAATAACACCCGCAAACATGAATCCAATCACAGAATGAATTGCACTTATTCAAAATATAATTATACACATCGAAATCGCGATAGTTCGTTTTGGACAAGGGTTTTTTATCAGACGCATAACTGGCTCGCTTCAGCCTTCGGTGACAGCTCTCACGAATATACGCGGTGTATCCTGTCTTGGCCTCGTTTAACTGCTCAGAACTGATTAGTATGCACGGATGTACGATGAAAAACAAGATCTGTCGGTACTGTATGTGCGTTGAATGTGTACAGATATCACTGCGCGAAACCGTGCCAGATTCATGATTTCACGGGATACTTGATCTTTCACCGGAGTATATCGCCTTACAATTCAAATTGCATGTAACACATGTGAGATTCGTTCAATCCCATTATGAGAGAATGAAGCAATACAGTCGTGAAAAAAATCAGCCATGTTCAATTTAAAGTAAAGGCCCCGACATTCTTGAAAATAACAGCTATATTCTGAATGATCTTGTTCCCTCACTGCTGGGAAGCAAAAATCATATCGCCTTGTTTTTCCAGGGGGCATAATGGTGTGTCCACATACCACGCATCTTACGTGAACGCAAGAAATTTGTTACGTGTCTTGCAATTATGAGCAACAACAACTTTTCAACCATTCTCAAAATTCAAAATTCTACTCCTCCTTGCATCGATTGGTTGAAAACTTCACCCTTGCTCACTTCTGAACGATTGTAGAAAGTACTTTATGGTTGCGTAGACTCTGTGGACAGACTTTAATGCTGCTAATCTGGCAGCCCCGCCCCACATGTGTGATGTAAATGGTAAATATGGGGAATGCTGCAGTCAATAAACTCCATCGAAGGACTTGAAATAGGTTATGAAGATCTGAATCTACGTTTTACGTGATACAAAGTGATCCAAGTAACTATTACTCACAGTAGTATCCAATATTTTGGAGCAAAGATAAAACGAGTGCTTCAAGCGGAGTGGGAGTGATATGAATGAATGAATGAATTAAGAAAATTTACGAAAATCAATTGAAATTATGCCTCGATTACCTCGGATGCACCCGGCTTCTGGCACTGGGATCGAAACCTATGGATCGAAAGTCATCAGATTTGCGCGTTATGGATGTACGAACAGACCGTTTTATCACATTGTAGTGATGGGGGTAAATTGCTACTTTACACACTTTTCTTATCAACAACTGACCGCATAGTGTTTTCTCTCTTTTACAATTTTCTTAAATGATCCAGACTATCATCTTTTTATATTTGACGAGTGAAATGTTGTCCATTTTCTTTTCAGCCAAAACTAGATCAACATAAACCTCCGATAGAACAAGTAGGCACTTTTGATCCCTGCAAAAATATGTACAATGAAAAATTAGTTTCTTTCGATTACGAGAGGATATTGTACTACCTGGGAAAAGGAGCTATGGTATCCCAACCTGTAGCAAAATTACTTGGCTTGGCAGGATTTTTACCCATGCATCCAAGGGTGTATATAGAAGCATGGAGAAAAAGAAGAGAAGTGGAAGAAAAGTCTAATAAGGAACAAAATGAAGCTTCAGATCGATCTGCAGCTTCTGGCACATAGGTTTGTTTGTTAACGAACAATGTGTAAATCATAATTCATATAGCTATAAAGTCGTTATAGCCAAAGTTGTAATTTTCTTATTATTATATTTACTACATGGTTGAAAAAATCTGTTGTTGATTCATTTAACAGTAATTTTCTCACCATAATTTGAATCGTTTTTCTAACTCCTCAATTTCTCCTCACTTTTCGAATAATAAGATGCATCTCAAAAGATAAACACTGTCACTTAGCGTCTATAAAACAACATTTTCATAACTTTAGTCGGGACTTTGTTTCAACAATACGTGTCTTAGATAATTAATAAGATCTTGAAAAATTTTAGTTTGAATTTGTATAGATTTTAGCAAATATAATATTTAGCATCTAATCCTAAGGGTGTTCCAGAGAACATTATGCTCCTTTCAAGGGATGATTCTTTAGACAAAAACAACTTTTTCCTCGAAGAACAGCTGTGAAATGCTCATCAATAGAATTGATTGCACCCAATCAAGTGAAAGCTAAACGCACCGAGAGATAAAGCATGCTGTAAACGCAAGGAAACACTTCAGGCTTCTAACGCATTTGTTATAACGTGCGTTAAACCCATGAGTCCATGCTTTTTGCGCATAAGCATTTCTCAATATTTTACTAGAGTAAAGATGTCTTGTTTTTGCTTCAGGAATCATCCTTTGAAAAGCAAAGGGAAAATGTTTTCTGGAATACCGTGCGTATGGAAGCAGAGGTGAATCCTATATGGACCATCATGTTGTCAGATTTTGGGCTCCTTTGTCTTATCCCATTATTTTTTAGTTATCAAAGATCGATCAGCATGTTTTCCACACGAAAATTTAGGAGCTAGTTCTTTCTTGTATAGGAGTCAAGGATGTATCTAGGTTTTGGAATAAGAGAAGACAGATTATGCGAGTTGATGTGAAAGGCATGGGGGGAAAATTAACATAAAACTCGAAATTCGAGTCCTGAAAGAGGAGAAGGAGAAACTACCTCTACCAGTCTCTCGCCAAATATGCCTATAACAGGGTGTAATTATGGGTCCACCAGTGGGTGTTTTCGATGTGTCTAATTTACTTCAGGTACCCAAGGTGAAGAATACTTTTCGTACTTCGGAAATATTCAGTTACAGCATAGTTTTGACAACTCAAGGCCATACCCAGGAGTTTATCCAGGGGATCCAGATCCCCCTTCCAAATTATTTTTTAGTACTGCTTTATATATGCAGGGTGTCCTAGAACAAAGTTCCTGTTTCTTACCAGCGTATCTCTGAGAAAAAACTGAGTGACTTTTTCTCTTACAACTTTTCGATCCGAAGCTTAGCGTTAGAGTTACGAACAAAATAAATTGACCATTCAGGTGACAAGCAGGGCCTGACGAGAGGAGGTTGACTGCCGGAGTATTTAACCCCGAGTCTGTAGTTCCCTCTTAGTTTTTGAGTGGATAGAGTTCAGGGATGGTACCTACGCAAAACTGAGACCCGTATTTTAATTTTCCCTGGATCCGGAGTTCCTCTCTACAACCCTGGTGGCGAGGACATCGGTTACTCTAAAAATCGATGACCAATCGAAGGTACATAATTTACAATCCTAGGAAGAAGATCAACTCACCTCACAGCACTGACATTCCCTTGAAACATTTCAAATATTGCATAAAAGATTTGAATATTTCCCTAGAACTATCTCCAAAAATATGAATAAATAAACTTTGTCTGAAAGTGATCAGAATTATGTAATGCGTACGTACCGATAAAAATAAGTCTTGTTATTTTGAAGACAGAGTTCGATTTCTGAAATTGGTGACTTTATTACACAATCTTCACTCGAAAAATAGAGTATTTTCATCTCGGAATATTAGAAATATTTCATTTTTCCAAAAAATAAAGTACTTGCTTCAATGATTATCTTTTTATTAAAACTACCAATGACGTTTTTACCTAAAAATTAGCCATAATTTAAAATATTAAGGGAAAACATGCATTCACTGTGTGTGGAATCATTATTTTTCAATTGTGACATGTATATGAACAAATTTTTATGGATTTACAAGTAAACAAGTGTTAAGAATTCACCATAGGTTCTACAAAATAATAGATGTAAATTACACCAAATCTCTTAGTCCTGGTCTTGGAATTCTTGATGGAAAACCTTTAAATCGAAATTCCGTTTCTTTCTCTCCAGATCCAATTCTGGACCTTCTTCCACCCGCATCGTATTGTATAGGTGCACAGATATGCTCATCTAAACTCTGTGAAAAAAATTAGCTATCAATAAAATTGTTGATACGCTTTAATTTACAACAACCATCTTCCCTGTCCATTGACGCTATCAAGTGCACTTGTGTTTTCAATGAAACAAATCAATGAACTTGTATCGAAAAGGATTGAATTCCTTGCCATTGAAAAAAATGAGAATATTGATGTTTAGCGTTTGAAAGAATTTTAAATTTTGATATATATATATATTTTCAGTACAAGGTTTAATTTTGCTTACCATAGATGTAATTTGTCCATGCGATCTTAATAAGCTGATCAATTTGATCAATTCCTCACCCTCAGGAGGATTCTTTGCTTTTGTAACATCTTCAATTCTCTGAATCTAGAAAATGAACAATCAAGTAAATGAAGTTTTGAAAAACTCATAAAAAGTCTGAGAGTAATTGAAATTTTTATGAAGCAATATTTTATGATAGTAACTTATGTTCAATCAATTATATCGATTACATACCACATCGGAGAAGTAAAAATCTTTCGTGTTTTGTGGTAGATCACTTTGTAAAGATCCCCTCAATATCATTAAGACTTCGTGAAACCTATCTAATTCTAGGTTTGCTAATACTTTAAGACATCTGCAGTCTATATAACGTTGTGCTTTTATGGTAGAAATGATTTCCAATGCAATTTGAGGAGAATTTTGCTTAATCGCTAAGGCTGCCATAAAAGAAGAAGTCCTTCTATGTGGCGTGAAGTCTTTCTCACCCAGTTCTGACCATATTTTCAACGAATATTGGAACGACTCTGGATTATTCTGGAAATATCAAAATGAATGAACATTCGGTTTTTTGTAATATTATCCAAATAAATATATCGTTTTTCTTACCAGTTTATAACATGCAGCTAAAACCAATAATAAGGCATTACGTGGGAATGGATTTCCCATAACATATCTAGACTTGATTTTATCATAAACTTCTTTCATTTCTTCGTATCTTTGGTTTTTATATAAAAGACACATTAGAAGCTGATGACTTATCGTTTGGTCGAAAAAGTTTTCTAACGTAGAGTCATTGAATATTGCAAGTGCAGTGTCCGGTTCATTCAAATAATATAAGGTTCTCATGACCACAGGACCAAATATGAAATTACCAAATCTCAAATCTTGATTTTGTTGATGGAATTTTCTGACCATATTACAGATCAATTCTATGTCTTTTGGGTCTTTTTTGGCTAAATGCAAAATGGCTTTCAAATCCTCGGTGAAGATCATACTTGAGTCGTCTTGACAGATCTGTGCCATCTTCGATCGAAAAGTATCTTCCACATTTGTGAATTGACGTTCAAAGTTATTTCTTGTGTATTCATATCCTTGTAATCCTAAACTTTGCTCGGTATACAGAAATCTTGTTCCTATCAAACAAAAAATTTCATAAATAGTGGGAGCTTAATAAATTGATTATATACAGATATTGTTTGATGACCATTCAGTCGTAGTGCTATGGAAAATTAATTAAATAGGGACAATCATCGTGATTATGTTTCAATATATATAAACATGTGTGCGTGTGTGTGTGTGTGTGTGTGTAACAAAATCGGAATAAGCATTCATTGAATAAAATGGTATTAAAACCACATTTTGAGAGAATCGGCGGATTCATTGAGGCTAGGAAGCACATTTCTTACCTTGAACTATGTTGGTTCGAATTAACGTTTGTCCAAATCTTCTTGAATTCAATGCTAAAAGACTTCTTATACTGAAAGCCATGATTTACGACGATGATTCGATATATTTATTGAGTTATTATCTGTTTTTATAAATCTTCACATTAATAAGATGAAGGCAAATCCTCTGATCGGTACGCACGGTGTTCAAGATGGTTCAAGAAAGAAAATTGAGTGAAATTGAGTCAAATTCACTGATCTATAGTATACACTGGATAGTGTATAGCTCACCGAACGTGTTCCACTTGGAAAGCTATATATATCGATGGAATTGCCCCTATCCAACGGAATGTAATAGAATCAACCAATCCTGTGCGGCTGTTGATTAGAAAGGCGGTGGAATTGACCCAGGTACGTTCGTTTAGCGGTGTCCCAGGTTACCCCAACTTGCTCCAACTATTTCGGATTGGCTGTTTCCAGTTATAAGAACGAACTGATTGGCTTGGAACAAGTTGGAGCAACTCAGGACACGTATAACGAACGAACCTGTAGATCAATGGTCAAATTGAGTAACACCTGGGTAGATTCTTAAGATGTAATTTCATGGGGCGTCGAGCATCAAGCGTCAACATTAGACGGAAAGAGAAGAACTGTGTGACCTCTCTTTCTTTCTAATGTTGACGCTTGATGCTCGACGCCCCATGAAATTACATCTTTATGGAGCCTTCCGAAGGAGCTGATCTAGGTGATCGGATGAGCTTCTCAACCAATCGAAAAGGTTGAGAAGTGATCCGGATATTACCTAGATTAGCTACTTCGGAAGGCTCTATTAACGGGACACTAGCGTCGTTAACGGATTCTCTTTCTACCATATGATTCTGTCCCTTTCTAACCAATGACGTGAGTTACCGACGCTAGTAGCCCGTTAACGGGATGCAAGCGTCGGTAACTCACGTCATTGGTTAGAAAGGGACAGAATCATATGATAGAAGGAGAGGTCCGTTACCGACGCTAGTGTCCCGTTAAGCCCGTGTCACATGGAGCTGAAAAAGGGCAGAAAGCAAAGCGCGGAACCGTTGGTTAAAGGGAGAGGTGAACATTTCGTTGTACCGACAAATCGTGATTGATTCGTCTTTTGGAATCCATAAGAAATGAGCAATACAATCGGACTGAAAATAGTCGGGAGACTGAACTGTCGGAATTATAACTCGTCGGGGTACAAAATTTCGGAGTAATCGTTTTTCGGAATAACTGAATTTCGTTATAAACCCTGATAACACACGAAGAATTATTTTTCAAAAACAAGAATAGAATTCTTCAAGAACTTCAAGAATGCTGAAAGTATTGTTCTAGTACTCTCAAAGAACTTGTTGATGTCCCAAACATTGAACTCCTTCAGAGCTCTTTATAAATTCATTAGTTCGAAAAGAGTTTTTAAAGAATTCTATTCTTGTTTTTGAAAAATAATTCTTCGTGTGTTATCTGGGAAGCGAATAGGAGCCTTGCAGGTACACCAACTCTTACCGTGAATTCAGCCTCGAAATTCCCAGACAGACTGCAACACACTGTAAGCAACTGTAAGGACTGTAAGTGTCTGTGTGACTGTAAACTGTAAGTGAACATGTGAACAAGTGTAAACACAACAGAATTTCACGTGCGTTGAATAAAATTTGATTAAAAATACAATGGATTATAAAAAAGATTTCAATGCATTCGTAGGTGGAAAAGTGGGGATTTTCAAAGGTCAGTGATAAATTCTACTGTTTAACAATGACTCGAAACGAAAGTTTTTGAATTTTATAGGTTATGTTATTGTTCAATCGATGTGTTTAATAATTTCTTTTTTTCAGGTGTCAAAATAGGGCAAAAAGAACACATCACAAAGAATATTCAAAATCTTGTTTCCATTAAACCTCATGAGGAAATTACTGTGCTCTCTTGGGCTGATGACAAAGAAAAAGAAGTTTTAATTGGATGCGGTGCTAAAGCTGTTAGGAGGTTATTTTATTTTCATCATTATTAATTCACTCTACACTGTAAAAAATGAAACGAAGCATACTGGAATGTGGGGAACTGGCATAGTGGAATTACAGTTCCGAGGGTGTAAAATTGTACTGTGTGGGTGAAACTTGGACAAAATTTGTACATATCATTTCTAAATTTTATTTATTCTATGCCCGGTGTAGAAATTTTGAAGTTGTAAAAGTGTCATGCTCAACGTAAGTAATGAAGTTACCTATGCGGAGCATGATGATATCACAGGAAGTGGTAAAATCACAATTATGTTGTAAAAGTTCCACACTGAGTGTAGGTAATTTTCATTGCAACGCTCAGTGTGGTAATATTCCAAAAGTTTTCTTACAGTGCATTCTTGATTCAACAAATTTCCATTGAAACTGATGGGATCGAGTGGTTTGTTCATCTAAAAAGTTCATCGAAAGCAACAAAATTCAAATGCATACTTTTAAATTGGCTTTGGCTAGAACATTTTACAAGAATGTGTGAGATTTGACAAGATTCAATGAGTTTTTCAAATTATGAATTGCAAATTCTCTCCTAACACAGGCAAAATAATTAGGCTGCAATAGTCAAAAAGCTGGCACAGATACAAACAGCCATTAAATCATTATTGTAGCTGATTCATTGTTTACAGAAAACTATTGAACAAAGTAATGGTTCTGAATGAGTGATCTATAGTCTTCAATTATGTGTAGTTTTGAATGGACAGGAAACTGTACCATAATCATCGTTTCTAATAATATGAAAATCCACCATATGAAACTATTGAAACTATTGCTATTGAAAAATTATACTTCTATTTGCACCTACACAAACCCAGCCCTGATAATGGGAGGGGGGCTGACAAGGTATATCGGCCTGAGCTTGAAGTCTCTGAGCTGGATTTTCTTTCCACATAAATAGTGAATTACCGATTCAAAACGCTTATTCAAAGTCCTTCATATTCTATAGTAAATGATCTTTTCTGGAATAAACTGTAGTTTTCTGTGTAAAATTTCAAGCAGAGAATTGTGTTAACAGCTAAAATTTAACTAAAGTAACTTGGCTGTTGCAGCTAAATTGTTTTTTCCGTGTGTGGAACAAAGAAGTAATATTTTGTTATAGTCACATGAGAATTTTTTATGGTTGTGGCAAATACATAAAAGACTATCAAAAATTATGTAAAATATTTTTCATTATTTCCAACACGGCCATTTATAAATCTATTCAATGCAAAATACGTTTATTTGCATTTCAGTATTAAAGTATATGACACGGAAAGTGCAGCATTCGCCTCGTCTTTTCTTTGTAACGTCGGGGAAGGAAAAATCAATGGTATATCTCGTCACAACGGGTAAGAAACGTTTATATCGGATCTCCGAACTCGAAACATAACTATAAATCAATGAAATTACAATGATCATCAGCGCGATCCTAACCGCGGTTGAATCTGGCGAAGTCAAATTATGGACGTACAAGGAGGAGGGCGAAATTCTTTTCAAAACTGGTCCAAATCTACACAGAATGAGACACTCTCGGGTGAACAACAATATCATAGCGACGGGTGGAAAAGATCATAGATTGAAACTGTTCGACTTGAAAACAAAAACACAAATTTTTGCGGAGAAGAATTTACCTCACGATTGGCTAGAACTCAGCGTGCCTATTTGGATAACGGATATAGGATTTTTAGCGAATACAAATCAAGTTGTTACTTGTGGGAGATACGGCCATGTAAGAAGAACATCTTTTCGTTTCTAAAAAGTCATTCTGTCCTTCACACATTTCTATAATTGGTTTTCTGCTTCAAGGTACGTTTATACGATCCAGGGGCACAGAAAAGGCCTGTTCTGAAGTTGGAGATCAAAGACGAGGCATTAAGTTGCCTAGCTCTTACTTCTAAAGACAAGTAATTTTACGTAACATTACATAATCGATAGACAAATTCACTACTTACAGTATGTGTTGTATAAATTTCATTCTTCTTTTAGACAAATTATTGTGGGTTCTGGTAGAGGGAGAATGAATCTTATAGATTTGAGGAAATCTGGTACAGTTTTGAATACCTACAAGGGATTCACAGGTGGAATAACTGGAATAGCGTGCAGTATGGTAAAACCCTACGTCGTTAGCGTGAGCTTGGACAGATTTTTGAGGGTGCACGATATCAATACAAAGAAACTCCTTCAAAAGGTATCATCATCATTCATACAAATTGAAAACCAAACTTTCAAACAATTCAGTGAACTGTCTTTTCTTTTGTTTTAGATATACCTAAAATCAAGATTGACGACAGTATTAGTGAGAAGTGAATTTTCTTTGGATAAAGAGGATGAAAATGATGATTTATACAAAGATTGTAATATTATTTACGATGATGATAAAATTCCTAGAAAGCACTTGAAGTCCTAGTAATTGAATATTTCAATAATTCTACGTTTTACAAAAAATAAATTTCAATTTTGTTTAGAAATACTTTTTTTTATTGCTTTGCAAGACTGGATTTTTATTGAACGAGTGTTATTTTTTTTCACATTACGTCCTCTCGTAAATGAATTCCAGATGTCGGGGATTTGTCGGGGAACAAGAAAACAAGTGATTATCAAAATCGTTTATAGGCGATATCATGCAAAAGTTAGGATTTGCTTTCGAGTTTTTTCTATACGAGTTGAGTGAGTCCGATAGATCGATATCAACGAAAGCTTCAAATCGTTGTTTTTCCACAGTTTTAGAAATATTATCTGGATATTATTTGCAAAACACCAGAGATGAGTTGAAGTACAATATTAAGAATATTTTACTACTCTATTATAATCCAGATTATTTAGAAAGTATTGTACAGTTACTAGTTATGAAAATGAAGGAATTCAATGTTCGCCAAACGAACTGTAAGCGATAGAAATTGTAAGAGTTCATCGGTTACACGTAGAAGACGACTCTGTCTTAATGCTTCATCTTAGTGGGAAAGAATGTTATTGAATCCCCAATTCAATTCAAACTTTGCAATAATAAATGATCATTCACTCTCATTTGGATCAACTAAAATCCATTGGAATCAGGAATGGGCAACCAGGAAATATTTGAAACTTTCAGTAAGGAGCACTTAGCGGCAACAGCAAGAAATGTAGCTGCTACATCTAAAATTTCATAGCTAAATTAATGCAACCACAGCTACAATTTTCTACCCTAGCAGCTAATTGATAGCTATATAACTGCAATTATTTTAGCCACAGCAGTGAAAAAAGAGTGCCAAAAAAGTGAGTAGCTGCCACAGCTATTGCATTTTTTTTTTGCGTGTACCCATCCCTGATTAGAATGGATTAATTTGACGAGATTCAATGGTATCGAATGTTTACTTACCATTGCAAAATTTGTATTATATCTTAATAATTAATAGAATTCAATATAATTTATTTTACCAGTCACATGAACGTTTCACTTCGATAATTAATGATTTATTTGCATATATATTCACATAGAATCATCTTCTGTCGTGTAATTTATAATATGATTCTTTTCTAACTTTCTTCATCGTTTAGCTATTTCATACGAAGTAATTCTCGATGTTCATCCATCGGGACACATATCTACAATACCATTCCAGTCATTTACTTACCTCTGCACGTAATGCTATTCTCATCTTGATAATTCTATTAATTTCGTTAATTCATATTGTTCAACTTCCAGGTGGGTTTTCTTGCGATTTGAAGATCTCCCAAGTCCCCGGCTTGTACTTTCAAATGATCCAACTTCACTCTATTATGTTCCAATTTGTGCGAGTAATTCAAAGAAAAACAATCTTCAATAATATAAGTGATTTATTAGGTATTTTTAATGATCACTCTTTACAATAAAACCAATATTAAAAATATTGTAATGAGTAAATGAAATCGGTTGTACGTGCTTGCAATGTTCTTCGCCACGTTTTGCATCATGGTCGTATTTATCCATTCAAGAAAATAATCAACTCTAGTGTAAACACCTGGCTTGCCTGGACGAGCGCATCCCATTCCCCACGATACAATTCCAATTTGTACACCGTTACATAACAATGGGCCTCCGCTATCACCCTGTGAAAAAAATACGTCGAAGAAGTGTTAATGCTGGAAGATGAAACCTTATAATTTGTTTTTTCTTTTTTTTGGGGGGGTTTTTCTTCCAGATTGGATCTTTGACGTGGAACCCAAAAATTGTTCGCTTTGCAAAATTTAAAGCAAAGCTTCAAATTTGAAGCATGTTCCATTATGCAATCATAGATTATTCCATTTTCAATTGAATTAAATATTGCGAGCTTATGAATCGAAGAGTTTATTTATTATTCAAAAACAACAAGGTTGCTGCTGTTTTATAAGATGAAGGTGTCTTTGATTGATTAACGAATTTGGTAATTTGGGTTATGACATAACTTTTCGTTCCTAAATAAATCTTCGATTATAAATTTCTGCTACATTAAAATAATTCGATTGTTTTCAAAAGAAGTTAGTTCTATTGTGAAAACAAACGAATTATTTTAAGATGACAGAAATTTTTAATAGTTACTTCCTTTATAAGTCGTTTATCTACTGGGTAGTTCACTCTACTTCAATTTTCTGAAAAAGTACTTTGCACAGGTCTGTACTTGATAAATATTTATTTAAAACAAACAAATAAGCATTCCATTCAAAAAAAATTCATTCAGGTGGAATAAATATTCACATGCACCTATTGGAACAAATATTTATTTGAATCAAATAATGATTGTTTTATGTGCATATGGATTGTCGATAGAATGGATATCATACATTTCGAATACGCTATGTGCATAATTCGTATTTTATTCGTACATCCCACGAACGTTCACACATCTGTTGCTACTCGCATTGATATTTTCACGATGTTAATTATTGAATTTGTTATCCTGGAATGTCCACATGTCGAAATCTGCGCTTTGGAAATGTGAAGAACTCTTCAAAAAGAACAATTTTTTGATCTTACATGAGTAATTATTGCGTCTTGCCCTGGCAAACATTTTTCTCATAATATTTCATAATTTCTCCCAGTTCCCCTTTATAAAGAAATTATGAGACATCATGAGATGTTATTTGATTTATGAAATTTATGAAATTATTTATTTATGAAATATCTCGCACAGTAGGTACAGAGACATATGTTTCAACTGAACGTCCGTTATGTCTGTTCCAAAAGAAGTTATAATGTAGGCTTGTGAGTGCTTTAAAAATCCTTTTTCAATAGCGAAAGTTCATAAAAAACTCTTTCTGAATTGTCATAACGAGGATTCTTAGATGATTTCTCATTATTACATCAGGACTGGCGTACCGTGTGGATTGTAACTCGCACAGTAAGTTATATTTCGACTATAACTCACCTGACAAGCGTCTTTTTTTTCATAGCCTGCGCATATTTGAGTGTTCGCATCCATACGGCCTGGATAACATTTGTCCACAGGGATCAACGGAACTTCAACTTGATGAAGATAATCCTCTGGACGCCTCTAAATATTTCAAAGAATCTCATGTTTTATAATTGCTCTCTTTCACTCTTCGAAACAGCAACTTCGAATGTATATTTGTATATATATTTTTTTTATTTATATCCTAAGAATTCACGCCATTTAGAAAAATATATAATTTTGAAGCAAACTCAAATCGATGTTCAAAACACTTATTCTCAATTCCCTACTAGTTATTTTTACCTCAGTTAGGATATTCAGTTGAAATTGAATTCCATATACAAATTGATTTTTTTAGAAAAAATAAATGTTGTCATATTCTCGTGATAAGAAGGATGAAACGTTTGCATCATTTTTCACATTTCTTTCCGTGGGGGAAGGAAGAAAATAAAAACTTATCTGGATGAGGATTACAGAAGCTTGTCATGGGATTAATCTAGATGAAAGTTTTTCTGAAATACTTGGAGCCTGATGATAGAATCGCAGAGTTTTTCATTCCTCGTGGAAAAAGTTTTTCGTAATTTCTCCATCAAGATCACGCGGAGAAACTAAACTACGCTGAAAGACCGATTCAATAGGTAAAAGAATGAAGAATTTATTATGTCTTCTTGCGCGATACTTGTAGGACAGAATGAGGAATTTTTAATCCACAATTAATTATCGATAGACAGAAGAAGTTGAAAAATCTGTACCATTCCATATTGCGACGGAATTTCATTTTTGAATAATCAAAGTATTCGCGTCGTACAGCAAAGGAGGGAGAAAACACACGATTCAAGTACCAAGAGATATCGTGAGAGTTTATCAACTTACACGTACAGAGGATACCGCTCTGGCAATACGAGTTCTGGGAGGAACAAAACCATCGCCACCCTCTAATTTGAATATATCGGTAGCCAATTTATGCGAGGTTCACCGAATCGATTGTAAATTGGCCAAAGAAGATTGCCATTTTGAGTTTGTTTGGAGCACTCGAAGAGAACGATGTGATTTCTAAACCGCTTTGATTGCTGAGAAACTTTCATGCGAAAGAATTTATACGAATCTTATGCGTTTGAAATTGAAATGAAGAGATTTGGATTGTTGATGAATTCAACATTCATTGAAGTTATTATTTCATTGTATACAGTTTGTTCAACATCATCGATACGAATTTTATTGGCTCCAAAAAACATTCTCGATGAATTTCTCAAATTTTTCTTGAATTGTCAATGCAATTCATCTTTGTGAAATATAACACAAGAACTATAGGGATATATCGTACGAGTCTAATTGTACTAAGGAAAATTCTGTTAGCTCTCTTCACGTACATAGGAGGATGCCGGATACCGATAAAATATTTACGCGAGATAAAAGCTATGAGCGTTTCCGTTGCATGATTTATTCACGAAGATCATTGATTCATTATCTTTTCGACTCGGATCAACATTATACCTTGGCGAGGATGTTTTTTTTGCTTCACGACCTCGTGGTGGATGATTTTTCCAGTAAATATTCCGTGTCTTGTAGTGTTTTTTGACTCTTCTGTAGTTCGAATCCTGGAGATCCATACAGGAATCTAGATAGATTCCCATCCCACACGGCAAAAGATTCCCCACGAAGAGCTCCCGTTATGACAGTGAACATGAATTCATTATGAATACTTTGAATTCAAATTGAATTCTTGATGAACAACTTACTGTTCAGAAAGAATTCATGTTGTGAGTTCATGAAGAATTCTCCAGGCATTCAACATGTATTTGTTTCGAATTCATTTTCACTGACATAACGGAGACTGTTCCAAGAACTCATTAAGGAGTCTTCAAGAATTCAAACGGGTTGTTTTCGCTGTCTGGGATGTTTGTAGGAAATTCGAACGAGTACTTGGATTTTCACAATGGAAAACGCCTTCCTTGCTGAAAAATTCCAATACGTTCTAATAGATTCCTGTAGATCCTGTGACAAAACGACACGAAAAATCGATTGAATCCATTGATTCCGATAAAATTGCACCTATCGGTTCCAAAACAGCACAAGAATCCATCCCAAGAGCCCCCGTTACAACAGTAAACATGAATTCATTATGAATATTTTGAATTCAATTTGAATCCTTGATGAACAGCTCAGTTGTACAGAAAGAGTTCATCTCGTGAATTCATCAAGAGCTATTCAGGCATCCAATATGTATTCATTTTGAGTTCATGTTTACTGACATAACGAGAAGTGTTCAAGAATTCTTTGAAAAGTTTATGTGAATTCAAAATGATCATTTGTGATGTCTGGGTTTCCATTGGAATTTTTCAATAGGGTTTGGATGTTTGCACTCCAGTATTTTGAATATGAAATGCAAACCCTTTTTTTCTGTTCAATCCCTAGTTGGAAAAATTCATGTTCTAAACCCTTGCTATCGATCGATTGATTTTTTTTTCAATAATTTTACATTTGTTGTAAACATGGGAAATGAATTTTAGAGTTTGTTTACCAAACTATCGGATAAGAAAGAATTTGGGCAGATCTTGAAAATGGAGAACATTCTGTGGATTGTTAACAACTCCCGGATAGCAATTTAACCTTGCTGCAATGTTGTCAGGCAAGCTTGTGACAAGGTTGATATAAGCCTCCTAGTTGACACACGACAAGGGTACAAGCTTACAAAACCCTTGCAGCAGGGCTGTAGCAACCTTACACTGACAAGGTTGTCAATAACAAGCCAAAAACAATCGAATGACAAGTGTGACAGGGTTATGACAAGCCTACATGTTATCTGGGCTATATCCACATGATTTCTGTGCTCTCCCGACACACCCTTGGTGATAAATTTAATACGCTATATGGATGTTTACAGCGTCTACGATGCATCTAAAATTTTTATAGGATTATGATGATGTGTGTCATTAACAGCAGTGAACCTACGTAACAAGCAGTCCGACTATGCAACAAGGGACCAATTTAAACTACAATGAATGCATTGAGAGAATAGTTGAATTATATTCCCTAAATCTATACACCTGCGATGTTGAAGTATATACTCGTTGGTTATTATCGCCTTTAACGTCGAGGACAGTATAAAATTAACATTCGTTACACAAAACATATCTAATAAATATCTTGTCAACTGCTTGTATCGTAAGTAAATGTATCAATGACGTGAACGAATCGATCCCTACAAACAATGATTAATGGCGCTTCAATGGCTCGCTGATGGCCCTGCGATGCCGGTGCAGAGCCGTTACTGGGCCTTTGAAACGCCTACAGTCGTGTTTGCTGCGATGGTTTCGAAATCGCATAAAATTCGTAACGAAGAACTTGAAGTAACGCTGTAAAGTGATTTATTTTTACCTGCATTGAAATAATTTTGCTATAAAAATTACCGTGAAATTTCAGTAATCGAAGGACAAGTAGAAATTCTTCGAAAAATTACTGTACAGCTTGTAAAAATGAGTGAATTTCTAAACAGTTGAGAGTGATATCCGCCGTCCAAAGCAAGAAGACCGTAAGTACATTTGACTTGAATTCGAGAAAAACTGTTTCCGTTTAAAATCAATAGAACAACTCATTATTTTTGAATGGCAAACCATTTCTAGGGTACATGGAGGGTGCTCTGTCTGATTTCGTAAAAATACCAAAAATACTTGTCAAGAAGGCCGTAACTAACCTTACGGTCTTTTACCAAGGAACTGCGACCAAGCCCAGGCCACTTTCCAAAGCATGTGAAGATGGTTGACTACATCCGAATGTCAGAACTGATGCACGAAGGTAGTTGAGGTTTCTTTGATCAGGGAAATGGGCAATCGAATCACGGGATTTACAAGAGAAGAAAACCGTAATTACATAGAGGTGATTTTATTTTGTATTTGGGAATCTGCTTCGAAACTTTTGTGTTAGTTATGGCTTTTTTTCTATAAACGTTTCAAATTTGATGAATTTTTTTCGTACTTTGAACTGCTATTATTGAAAAAGTAATACGTTCTTTTCGAAATAAAAAACACAGTAAAATGCAGAATTTCTTCACGATTAAAATGATATGAAAAACTCATTTCCGTCAAAAATGCGACTTACGGTCTTCTTGGTTTGGACGGCAGAATATTTCCCACAAGTTTTACAGAATGCACGGTAATATTTGAAAAAATTTCCACTTGTCCCTCGAACATTGAAATTTCACGGTAATTTTCAAATAAAATTCTTTCAGTGTAACATATAAATATCACATTTTGTCACCAAAATTCTGCAATCTAACGAAATTATTCAATCGAATGTTTTCCCTATTTGAAATATCCAACAAAATATTGTTGTCTGGCTTTCCCTAGTGAAAATGGGAGCGTAAGAAGGGTATGAAGCGACGCGGGAGAGTACACTGAGAAAAGTGAACTGTCACCATTACCATGCGAAAATGGTAGTTGAAATACAGAATCTCTAAGTTGATGATGATGACTACGTTATTTGGTATCCATCTTCATGTGAATGGTAACCATTCCCATGTGCATGAACATTGCTTGGATTCTCCATAGTATCCCTTGTGAAAATATTTCCACGCCAAATTACGCCAAAAACTATGCCTGAATATTGCATTCCGGACACTTCCGTAAAAAAAACGTAGAAAATTTTACGCACTTCCACGTCAAAGTACGCCGATCTATGACCAAGAGTTTTACCCGTATACTGTGGCGTAAAAAGGTGTGGAAATACGTACACTGTAAAAAAAATTTGTTGAATTCCAAACAAAAATGCTTGGAAATTTACAAACTTGGTTTGGAAAAATAATTTCCGAACCTTTTTTGTAAATTGCCGAACAAAAGTTTGTGAATTTTCAAAAATCTTCGTGAAATCACAAAATTTTTTGAATGTTTACAAACTTTTATTTGGTCATTTACAAAAAAAGTTTGTGTAAAAAACTGCCAAATTTCTTTGGCAGTTTAGGAAGTATATTTTTTACAGTGTGGAATGGCATAAACTCTCGGACTTTGTACGCCAAATTTACATATTTCTACACCCCTGCTTCAATTTCGCGTATTTTCGGCACAAATATTCATATTTTTGTCGATGCCTAATCACGTAAAACTATGCCAAGCTGTGGGACATAGATTGACGTAATATTTCGTAGTTTTTGGCGTAATTTGGCGTAGAAATATTTTCACAAGGGATCCGAAACCATAATCGCGAAGCTGTCCTCCAATTACTATTTGTACATGGTACAAATCATTGCATTCCACTTCTCTCAGTGTAAATGAAACAGTATCTAAGCGCGGAAGAAGCGGAAATTGGAACATTTTTACGCTTCATTTGTTTCAAAGTTAGCTTCTGGCGAGCGGAAATTTTCACCAGGGTTAAACTATTCGATGCGATTCTGTTTGAAATGTCCAAATTGGAGGATCCAGTTTTGGATAAACAACAATAGACATCGAATTTGACTGTCTGAAATTTTGAGTAAATAGTCATGAATAGATATTATGGACTGTTTTCAGACAAAGTTTGGATGTTCCAAGCGTATCCGATTGCTCATTAAAGAGTCATGATACGGAATTCTCAAAATACAGTTCCAGATTTTTTACTAGGCTGGTTTGTAAGTCACACTCACAGAAAGGATTTCTTCACGGAACAAATTGTATGGCTGTATTTGGCTCACCCCAAACTTATGGCTGCCTGAACCAGAAATGTGGTTGATATTGTTGAACATCTGTCTATCACAATTAAATTTCTGGTTCTGACAGCCACAAGTTTGGGGTGAGCCAAATACAGCCATACAGTAAAATTTTCTAGGCTCAAGAAAAAAACGAGTTTCATCCCAGCGACAAGAAAAATTTTCTCATTTCAAGAAATCCTTTCTGTGAGTGCAGAGTTGGATTTGATATACACGCCAGATAAAATCCAACAGGACCTATCAAATCCCGACAGAAAATTCTTTGTTTGGTTCTACCTGGCATTTTAAATGAGGAAACGAACGTCACGTGCTTACGATACTTTAGCATTGTATCTGCCGGGGAAGCTTATGTTTCTTAACCTTGTATTAGAGTTGATATTAATATTTGATGAGATGTATGTAGAATATGAAGATGTTATAAAAATTATTCCTCACGTGTCTCTTCATCTAAATAACAGATTGAATTTTGAGACATTGAATGCGTTAAACGTGATTCAACTACGTAATTTTTTCTCATCTCATCGATGTATGTGTTTTCATATCGAACATCTGTGATATGTACGAAGAAGCTGCAATGATAGATTATGAATGTGGTTTTATAACAAAAATCCAGAGTTTTATGTTGAGATCAGGATAATCATGCCGTGGAAGTTTGAATCGTTCATGAAGATGAAATTTGAAAATAAACATGCCCTAGGGTCCAAACTTTGTCTCGTTCGCTTAAGTTTCCTTCGGCAGAACCCGTATGGCACATTGAGAGAAGAGTTTATGTGTATTTGATAAATCTTCATTTGGGTGTCGTGAAATAAATATTCATTTCTCATGAACGTGGCACGTTAATCTTAAATAGGTCCCTCCGACTCTTTAACCGAACTATAGAGAAGAGGTATTTTTATTACCCTCAAAAGCTTATTAAATCAGTAGATCACGCTAGTTTTAGTATCCGAGAAGAAAAAATTGGATTTAAATTTCGGCAAATATCTCTAGAAATCTTTTCATATTCATTTCGATCTATACCCAGTGAACAATATGTTATCATCCGGAGCTCTTAAAGATCTCCTAAATATGTGTAAGAGGTCAGATAGAACTTTCAGAAGGTTAACATAAAGATATCAGAATATTATCAGATGCGTCGATTTCTGAGGAAAATAATAGATTGCCAGAATGTTATCCAAACGAACTCTTTAAGAGGATTTTGTTCTGAGATCTCAGAAATATGATAACATTGACAGAGCTCTTTCAAAAGACCTCGTGAAGAGCTCTTCCTCTCATAAGTGTTCACTGGGATAAATTTGAATTTCAACTTTTTTGCAAGGAAATGTACAAAAGGTTTTTCAATTTTTATATTCCACTCATTCCTTCCCCCAGTTGAAATTTTCATTTTGGTCCTGGTGCAGACGTGTTGCGACCGTTCAGTTTTTCTGATGTACGTACACTATGACTGCAACAACCATGACAGCAATTTGAAGCTCCCCCTAGGCTCACGTGTAATTTGCGTGCAGAAGCTTATCCATGTACGTCGCTTTTTGAGCGTACTAGCAAATTGCGCGCAACACCTTATCCATGTACGGTGCTTTGTGAAAGCATGTTATCTGGGAATACCACAATTACCACATAAGGACACTGAATGATCGTAACACGTCTACGTCAACTCCATTTGGCGCATCAAAAAGGATATTCTAGCTCGTATCACACCGAGAAAAAAAAAGATGTAAAATTGACATCGCAAGATTTGGATGATTTCAAAAAATAGTTCGAGCTATCACAATTTTAGTTGATTTCACAACGGAGAATGTTAGATTTACAGATTTATATAGTATATAAATCTCACATTCGCTGTTGTAAAATTAACTTAGCTGCCCTGGTGAAAGGGAAGCGTGTCACACGGGAAAAATAATTTAGCTGCAGCAGCTAAATGGCTAGCACGGACATGGACAGCCATTAAATTTGTTCCGGCAGCTAAATTTCAGCTACACAGTAAAAAATTTTTCGTCAAATTCAACACACAAGCGAATGTTAATCATTTTTCTTCACACTCAATGTGTGTTGATTCCAGAGTGACACTTATAAAGTGTTAATTTGAACTCGAATAACATTTTAATGTGTTGAAAATGAATCGATCGAACAGCATTTGATCAGTGTGTTAAATGAACACACAAAAGTGTTCAATATTCGTACTTCTTTTTTACACAACGACGGAATTTTTTTTACTGTGTATCACCGCAAATAAATGAGCTACAAATGCAAATTTTTTTGCTATAACAGCTAAAATTTAGCTGCAGGAGCTAATTCAATGGCTGTCCATGTCCGTGCTAGCCATTTAGCTGCTGCAGCTAAATTATTTTTTCCGTGCATGAAGAGACTTTTCTAATACTTTTTACATGCTTCCTATCCACACGGAAAGAAGTCCCATGTAAATTCTACATTGATTGTTGTTAATTTAACATAACTACTCACATAAATGCAATTGGAGTAAAATTTACATTGGAATCAATGCTATATTTACATTGTTACCGAAGTAAATGAGAGAAGCGTTCCTTTGAAGTATGATAACAATGTAAATCCAACAGGACTGTGTAGTGAATTTTACACGAGATGCACCCTGTAATCGTTACCTCACTTTTCATGTAATTTTTACATGGGTACTTTTTTCCGTGCACTCTCCAATTACGCTTCCGTGTGTCAAGCCCGGTTTCTATGAAATTGATGTTTATTCTTCCCATACGCTTCGCCCACTTCAAATACACGGAGAAAAATAATACAATAAAAGTTGCAATATTTTCTAGTGAATCAATACTATTGGGTATCATATCTTGAGAAGTACTCCTCAAATATGGAATAAAATGTTACAACTGCAATAATGTTTACTACATTCGGTAAGAAAGCCTCTCCCTGGTGAAAGGGAAGCGTGTCATAAAGAGTAACGGAAGCGTAAGCATGTTTCAGATTACTTTCCTAATACTTCTCATATGCTTCCTATCCACTCTCTAACTACGCTTCCGGACGTAAAGCCCGGTTTCTATGAAATTGGGGTTTCTTCGGATACGCTTCACACACTTCAAATATACGTTCGAACCACTCTTACACTGAGAGAAATAACGATTAATATCAAGAATTTAAATTCATGAATACTGCCAAGAATACAAATTCTTGATTATAGCTAATATGTGATTGGCCCAAAAGAAATTTCCTTGAATCGAGAAATATTTCCTTGATTTAAGAAAATTCCTTTTGGGCCAATAACATATTAACTGTAATCAAGAATTTTTATTCTTGGCAGTATTCATGAATTAAAATTCTTGATATTAATCATCATTTCTTTCAGTGTAATGTTCGACTTGACGCTCGGTATACGCTTAAATCCACGTTCCAAATACTTTCCCACTACGTTCCTGACACTTTCTATTACACGCTTCCCTTTCACCAGGGCTGAGACCGTCAAGCAATTGTGACGACATTTGACAAAATAGGACCATTTTAGTATATTATTTTTCTCCATGTAGAGAGTGTTGATCTCATAAATAGACTCGGGAGCAAATGTTTTGATTTTTATACGTACCGGGATAATGGATCTTTCATTGTGAGATCCCCAACCAGTTACGATGCAGCGGCTGTTCCGGTGTTCTGTGAAAATATCTTGCGAATAACCTTTAGGCATTTTCACATATTGTACATTATTGTTTAACATCAATGGATTTTTCAGCTGAAAATATAAATTGATTTCACATGAACAGTTTCAAGCCTTTTATCGTTTAGAAATGCGTTGTATCAAGCGTTAACGAAATGGCATAATTATTCAATTATTTATAAATATAAAATTTGGGAAGTAAATTATAGAAAAATGAATGGAGAAAAAACAATATCTGTGAGGAATGCACAAATTAGGATTAAAAAGTCTCTCGAATAGCTTATTTTAGACAATTTTTAGATGTTTTGCACGATGCGTTTAGATAAGTGTTAGACTATTTTTTTTTTGCTAAAGCTTATCCAAAAAATATATTGAACATATCTTGGGTTTAGAAAATGTTTTGAAGATATGTAAAACCTGTTTAAAGTATATTGTAAGGGAAGAAAATGTTTACTGGGTCTCACGTTCCGGAACGTTGGTGTTATTGTAATCAGAGTTGCTTTAGGACTCCTTAAGTGGATACCAGCGTTTGTCTCGGACCTTTCTTTCTATCGTATAGGTTAGTCCTCTTCTAACCAATGTGCTCTGCTGGTAACGCTGGTATCCTCTTAAGGGGATACGAGCTTACCGACCGAGAACGGTTTTTTTCTTCCAAATTACTCGAAACTGAATCAATGAAAAAATCTCAAATTTTCAGGGATGATTCTTTGAGACCTAATTTTTTCGAGAAAAAAAATTTTTTTTTCAAAATTTTTTTCGAAATTCAAAATTCGGGCTATTTAGCGACGTACATTAGGTCTCAAAGAATCATCCCTGAAAATTTGAGATTTTTTCATGGATCCAGTTTCAAGTAATTTGGAAGAAAAAAACTTGCTCACATGGTAATTATAGTATCCTCTTAAGATTACAACCCCTTAGGATCACAAAAATTCCAAAATTATATATAGATTATATATAATTTTGAGAATTGTTCGACTCCAGATATGGAGATCAAACATCCCGCCGCAGTTGAGGCCCCCGTGAAAGCGACTGCGTTTTCAAAATTGCTCTGATTATAATGTGGTGATTTGAAAAGAGTGAATTCCAGGCGAATTAATTCATAAACGATAAATCCGAGACATCAATGAATTCGAAAATTCATTCGCGGAGGAAATTTATCGACAAGAAATTACTCTGTTAAAAATTTCAAACAAAATCGATTAAAAAGAATTTTGTCAAGTTTTCAATGGTTTCTTTCACGTGAAATCCAGGTAAAATTGAGTGCAATTTTTTTGGAAGATTCCGTTTGGGAATTCACAGAATGTGATATCCAGTCAAAAACTGACGGAATTTTTCTTGCCAGGTTTTAAGGGGAGAAATACAATCAGAACGGCAAAAACAAAGGCATTTTTTATGATTTTTTTCAACCTAGAAGCTTGTATTTGATTTAAACAGAATTTTGCAGTGTTAATAATACGTTATTAAAGTACATTGAGGTATTTTTCTTTTTTGTTTTTTTCAGTAACGAAAACTTTAAATGTGTTTTTCTCGAAATATGTTTTTCCGAGTTGGCGGTGGTGATAACTGAAAAACTAATGATCCGTCCGGGATGAGGTTTTGGGGATATCTTCGTTATTATATTAGCTTCTAGTTGAACCAAAAAAATTTGGTACTTATGAAAAATAAAGTACTTTTTTATTACAAAAATGACTTGAAAATAGGGGTGAATTATCGATTTTTGCCTATTTTGCTCTGCCACATCGCGAATTTTATATTTTTTCCATTTTTTTTTGGTTCAACTACGAATTATGAGTGTACTGAAGGTGATTCCTTTCGGTCTTTTCTTTTTCAGATGAAAATTACGGTCAGCAGAACCCCCACCGTCATCGGACTAGGTATTACTTGAACCCTGTGTACGGTCGCCATTTTGTGGAAAAAATTACCTTGATATACCTGAATAGTATACTACCCTCACAGCACATCCACCGATTCCCACGTCGCATCTCCGTGGAATCCACGTGAATAAATGGAGGAAGTGGGTCGAACGTGGATGAACGAAGATTCCACGTGGAGGCAACGTAGAAATGTCCGGTGCTGTACGGGTAATAACACTACAAAAGCTTATTCTATTTAAATATAAACTTCTAGGTAAAAAAAAATCATTAAAAAATGCCTTTTTTTGACGTTTCAATTGTATTTCCCCCCTTAAGGGCACTCAAGTGCCAAAAGAAGTGAATCAAATTTTGCGCCAACTTTTTTCATAAATTCCGCGTTTAACGGAAATTTTCAGTTGGTAATAATCAAATCCACGACCAGGATTAGACTCTAAATATGAGTTTCAGTCGGTTGCTGATTTTCTGGCGAGTGTAAAAAAATTTTGAAAGTAATAACCTCCAACTGTCAACAACTTTTTGTAACTCTAAAGAAACCAAAATTCATATTCAGAGTCCAATCTCAGGCATTTACTTAATCATTATTGATTTTAAATTCAATTTTATCAAGTATTAGGTGTATAACTTTGCTTCTGTCGTTTTGCAATAGATGGCTGTAGCGGTAAGTGGTAGTTGGAATAAATAGATCATAGATGTCATATAATAAGCTTAGGTATTTGTAAACATAGAGCTGCCAATTCATGGGGCGTCGAGCATCGAGCGTCCAATTATTTCCCCAGATTTTCTCGACGCTCCAGCGTTGAAATTTATGAAGTTGGTTTCTTCCAACTTTCATCATTTCCAACGTTAAAATTGATTTCCATAAATACCGAGTTTTATTCCTGGTCCTGGTTGAGTTAATTCCTTTTTAGTAGTAATTTACTTTATTGCTTGATAACAGCAATACATCAAATGAGCATATAAATTGATTCCTTTCTGGTATATGAGGTTATGTGTCAATGTTGGAATTGGAATTTACTATTTTGATGCTCGATGCTTTACGCTCCATGAAAAGGTACCTGTGGCATTTCGCAATTCAGCGTCGCAAAAATCTGGGGAAATAATTGGACGCTCGATGCTCGACACCCCATGAATTGGCAGCTTAACGCCATCGAAATATTAGTCGATTTGTGTCTGCATCATAAAGTTATTCTCGATTAAACATGTCAGCTTACGAGCCAAATTCTCGTCATTTGCGGGAGGCTTTAATTTTCTGCTTTAATATGAAGAAATCTGCGGCTGAGGCTCTGTTTTCGAATACCTATGGTGAGGCCACTATTAGTGAAAGAACGTGCCGAGAGTGGTTTCAACGCTTCAAGAACGGTAATTTTAACGTCGAAGACCAGCATGGCGGTGGAAGAGAGAAGGTTTTCGAAGATGCAGAATTGGAGGCATTACTTGATCAAGACTCGTGTCAAACGCAACAAGAATTGGCAGGATCATTGGGAGTGACGCAACCAGCCATTTCAAAACGCCTGAAAGTTATGGGAATGATTCAGAAACAAGGAAATTGGGTGCCGTACGAGGTGAAGCCGAGAGATGTTGAACGGCGTTTGTGTGTTCGTGAACAGCTGTTTGCAAGGCAAAGACGGAAGGGATTTCTGCATCGCAATGTGACTGGAGACGAAAAATGGGTTCATTACGATAATCTCAAGCGCAGAAAATCATGGGGATATCCGGGCCATGCTTTCACGTCGACGGCCAAACCGAATATTCACGGTTCCAAGGCTATACTCGGTATTTGGTGGGACCAGCTCGGCGTAGTGTATTACGAGTTGTTAAAACCGACTGAAACAATCACAGGCGATCGTTATCGAACGCAATTAATGCGTTTGAGCCGAGCATTGAAAGACAAACGGCCGCAATACAACGTGAGACATGATAAATTGATTTTACAACATGACAATGCTCGACCCCATGTTGCGAAAGTGGTCAAGACATACTTGGGAACTTTGAAATGGAAAGTCCTACCCCACCCGCCGTATTCTCCAGACGTTGCTCCCTCGGACTATCACTTGTTTCGATCAATGGCGCACGGCCTAGCTGACCAGCACTTCCGGTCTTACGAAGAAGTAAAAAATTGGATCGATTCGTGAATCGCTTCAAAAGATGACCAGTTTTTTCAACGCGGGATTCGTATACTGTCCGAAAGATGGGAGAAAGTAGTGGCCAGCGATGGACAATACTTTGAATCATAAATGTATAACCAGTTTTTTACAATGAAGCCTCGAATTTCGGAAAAAAGCGGCGGAAGCAAAGTTATACACCTAATAATTGATGAAAAAAGTTGGCGCAAAATTTTACCCACTTATCCTGATGCTTGAGTGCCCTTAATAGGATGAAATCAACCGGTCAATGACTTCTATTCGTTGAAGGAGAAATTCAGTCCTCTTTTTGTGCACAGTATTCAGAACTCACACAGCACCACAGTCCCAGAAGAATTCATAAAGAATTGATTGTGTCCTTTATGAATTCTTTAAGAATTCTTCTGGGAATGTGGTGCTGTGGGGGAAATAAGAACAAAAATTCATGAAAAAAATAACAATTATGTCTAAAGTCGATGAGGGTTTTGGGAAAGAATATCATGAAAATAAAATTTTTCCTCCATTCAATATAATTTATTAATTCTGTTTGTTTGTTTGTTTTCATTGGCTATCAATCTCCAATTAACTTATACATATATATGTATATATATATAATTACATATTCATTACTTTGAACAATCCGATATCGTGTTTCATGTGGGAAAACTTATATTTCGGATGAGGAAGTATCATTGCTACAAGTTCCATTTGTGTCGAACTCCAGAAAGGTGAAAACATGTTCGTGCTACCTGCGATAATATAAAACTTTCTCGGATTTTCCCTTGTCCAAGAATTTGACGGATCTCGCCTAAAATTAAAAGTTAATAATCATGATTTTGTAATTTTAATATACTCTCTCCATAAAATCATCATCGCACACGACAATTACTTTTCTCCTTTTTTTTTCTTTTTCTTCTTTTAAATATTCTCAATCAATGATAATAATAATAATAATAATACGAATTTTTTTCTCTTTATTTCTTCCTATGATCACGATAGATTTTCACCCTAGATTCGAGATAAATATAGAGGGGCTACAAAAGTATATATTGCACCCAGCAAACACACACCCCTAATAATTAACAGTCAACAGCAATATATAATCATATATACGTATATATATATATATTTTTCTCTCCGTTGTACTCGACTGTACGTTACACGGCTATTGTTTCTCTTCCACTTTCAATCATCGAGTCATGTAAATGAATGCATTTATATGTATATATACATATACAAACGTGTATACATATAGACATATAACGTGTATACATTGTTTCTTAGCCGCGTAACCTTCATGTGATATGTGTGATAGAATATCGTGTGCTCACTGGGTTGATATGCTAATTGACATTGTAGCGTGAAGGCGATCGACGACGAGTGATATATACATACATATTTTCTTTCCATTAAAATTTATTTTTCTATTCTTATTCTTTCTTCTGTGTTTTTTCTTCTACATTTTTTTCATAGTCTTTTCTGCAATAATAATAATAATAATAATCATCGTATTTTTTTATTATTATTCATTTTGGGTATTTTTCTCGTCAACTATCTTTCATTTTTATTTATTTTTATTTATTTCCATAGGCAGGGCAAGAGGAAGACGTTCGAAGAGCGTTGAAATTAGAATTGGAAAAAGAAAGTGTAAAATGGAAAAAACACAGAAAAATCAAGTGAAATTATGATTGTAGATTTTTCTATCACGAGAAAAATATCTAGCCGAAGAATCAGAAAAACCGTGAAATTTTTCCAACATATTCTTTCATATAATCTCCCGAAGTATACGAAATCTTCGCATAATTCAATCGCGTTTTCTTCTCCTTATCTATTTTTTTTACATTCTATAGATCTGGTTTTCCTAGAGTCTAAGATATGTTTTTTTCTTTCCTCCTCTTTATTTACATAATGAACCCTTCGAGACGGTGCGATTAGTTTGTGCTCTTCTTTTTTTTCCTCAAATGTACAAAAAAAAGAGAGGAAAGTAAGATCAATGATATTCCTTTTCTTTCTTTTTCGTCCAAGACTCCGCACCGTGCCAAAGAATGTTTCGAGTTCAGGGTTTTTCCACTGGGGGAAATTGAATCACAATTATCATCTCGATTATCAAAAACGAGGACGGGGGATGCTGGAATAAACTACCCAGGTAAAAATTGACCATGGGCGCTAGGTTGCCGCAAGGCTCACCAAGATGGGCCGAGCCTAGGCTACCAGGCATGGCGCAACTCTGAAATGATAACATCATTTCAGCCTCAGCCCATTTGTTTCCACAATCAAGACCCAACACTGGAAACAGGGTTGTGATAGCATATGCCGTCAATGGCAGACCATACAAAAATTTGTTCGCCAAGGATGAGCCAACGCTGTAGCAATCTTGCGGCAGGGTTGCGCCCATCTCATGCCAATGGTCACTTTTATTTTTTATTGTAATTGAAAATAAAATAAAAAATCCATTCTATCATTTCGATTGAACGAAATGAATGTCGGAGAATTTCAACATGTAATTTTTCTGATTAGTTTAAACTGATGAATGACGTAAATCCGGTGGTCCTGGCGTAGAAGTAGGCGGGTCTGGAAACAGATAAAGAATTATTTCTGTCATGGAATCTTCAAAGGAGACTCATATATTGATTGAATGCTTGGTTCGCCACTCGTAGGATTCAAGCCTCACTCTGGTGAGAGTTATTGTAATTTGCTGTTTGAGAAGGAAGTTTCACTCTCAGCCAAGCTATTACTCAAGTCGAGTCAAGCTAACGCCTAAACTGAGCGAGGCCATCGCCCAAGCTGAGCCAAGCTATTGCCCAAGCTGGACCAAGCTACGACCCATGCTTGGTACAACATGAGAATCCATTGTCATTCAGAGTTGCCTAATGCTTCGAGCAGTGTCCCGCCAAGCCCTAGAGAGCCTCTGTTGAAAGCATGCGTTTTCCTTCAAGCAATATTGGTTGAAGGATGGGCCAAGCGTGGCGCAGCCAATGATCAATGATGGATGAACGAAGTCGATTTATGACTTCCCGTATTGGTACAATGTTTAGACCATTGTCAACCATCCTTGTCCCTACATAGTTTGCCCAGCTTTGGCTGGCAGCCTTGCGTCTAGCTATATTCCTTTGTCAGCATTGGCGGAGCCTGAAGATTTTTATATGGGTAGATTTGTGAAATAAATTTCAATTATTCTTGGAATCTATTCACACACGATTTGATTTGAAACTTGAAAATATTCTATACAATTTTTAAAATAATTCTAGTTTTGAGGCCGAAAGAATGAAATCTTCCAATCGAATTGATTATAAGCTGGTTCTTTTAGTACTTTTGCTCCATCGAAATGATAATTACAAGATGATTCGATTTCCCTCAGTGTTCATTCATTGCCTGATCTTCAAGAACCGTCGACCGACAAACAGGGCAAAAAATTATTCACTCACGTGTCGCATACCGAATCTCTTCCTTTACATAATTCTCTTGGTTTTCTTTACACTTTTTCTGCTAAAATCATTTTGAATATCGTCAATTCGTATAAACATACACACACACACCTGATCATGCAGTGCGCTGCCGATAAAACGAATTTCGGTGCAATGTAAGAACCTCCACAAATGTGGCCAAGGTATCGTTGTTGGACTGAGATCTACGAGGACAGAGACAAAGTGATAGAGGAATAGAATATCATGTCCTTAAATGGTATCGTTGTAATTTTCATTAACAACATAGAAAAAAATCTAGCCTTTTCAGAACTTGCCAGCTTTCATTTTAAAATCAAATGATAAACGTGTATAATAGTTTCCATAATTCGAATAAAGATGCTGTCATTTTTGCTTTTTACTCATTTTTTACTCAGGATTTTACCCAGCTGGTTGCCATGTACCATTTCATTCAATGATCAACCATTAACTGCAAAAACAGTGAGGTTGCCCTGATTCAAATATAGGGAATGATTTGACTCTGATTCGTTGCGTATTGCGGAACAAAATCAGTCTTCGAAGAGCTCAACTCTTTTTCAACTCAAGTGTTCAAAGAGAACATCTTTACATCATCGACATGTCAAATTTGTTTCTTCCAGCTGGGTAATTCACAAATTTTTATTATGTGTTCAATAATATCGTAATCCTCAATTATTGATCATCATTGAAAACCCAGAAAACAAAGTGGTTCAATGATTGTACAATCATGGACACTTTGAAGTCGTTCACGATTTTATAATTAACTATATAGCATAAGTTAACACGTTATTGGCCAATGATGCATGCATTGAAGACTACTGCAACTGTTGTGCATCAATGATTCTACAATAATTGATAGTATTCACGCATTAGCCATTCTGATAGTACAACCATTGGTCAATTGTTCATCCATCATTATGTCCATCAGATTGAGCGATCGTGGACTCGTTCTTTTTTTTTCCTGGGAATATAGTTTCAAAATTTAAAAAAAAATGCATCTCAGTTGATCTTTGGACCACAGTATATCGATGTTTATTTTAATTGTTGAACAACATAACATCGTTCCTTTTCTCCCCATTATAAATATATCTATCGAACAATTGGATTTGAAAGCACCTCAAAGGGAGTGCATTATTTGTAGTCCTTTGGATGCATCGTTGTTCTAAAATAGATGATATTGACCCAATGCATGTCATGTACAGGTAATAAATATGTTTTTGATCACGGGGCTGATTGTTGAAACCAACCTCGAGTTCTCTGAACACTGAGAAATTCTAAACTGAAATCGAATGAAAGCTTGGCCAGTTTTGAAATTTACAGTATAATAATCACATTATAACACAACGTACATTTTTGTCCGTCACGCGTTCATATAAACTATAACGATAAACTATAATCATGATAAAATTTTCATTCGTTATTAACACACAGGTACAATGCATATCTGAAACTTAGATACGTAAATAGATAGATAGATACACAGATAAATAGATAGAGAATAGTTAAGTAGATAAATAGATAGATAAATAGAGGTTGCACTGCAGGTACGACATTAAAAAAATACCACCGAACCCACTGGTGTGTTTTACATAAAATATACTTTATAAATAACAAGTAGGAACGATAGTATAATTTTAATTATTTAAACTATTATATACGCGTAAGTAGATTCATTCGTGTGATATGGAATATTTGTCCAACGTTGTTAATTATCGGTATATGTAGATAGAAGATATTGAATGTTTGAGGAAAATCTTTGAGGAGAATAATTATAATTACTGTCCCCTTGTTTCGACATTCGCATGACGCGAGGGTGATGAATCGAGCTCTCCTGATGAGTTTTGAAAAGAAGAAGCATCTCTTGATGAACCTTCAAGTTACATTCATTTCCGCACCATACAATTTCCTGTTTCACGATTCACGTTTCTCTTTAAATTCTAATTTTGAGAAGATCGATAGGATTGATAATATTCTATATCACACGAACGATAAATGGGTCCTCAAAGGAATATCCAACTATATCTCAACAATATTCGGTTCTCTTCAATTTAATCGAATACTAAACCTTATTCAAATTTCATTGGATTAAGAGTTGTTGATCGATAAACCATCGATATCGAACTGATTGACTTGATTTTTTATTCTCCCTTTCCATTCGTTGGGTTCAGTGATATACTCCACAATTTATGAATAATTCTTCACCACCACCCATTATATAAACAACGTGGGTGAGATCGAACTTAACGGGAAAATCCAGCTACCATTCCACGTTCCCGCGAACGATTATCAATTACTTGGAACGAAAAATGTTTGTAATAATTATTCTACTACTTTGTCCTCGATTCCTTGTATCGTACGACGATTATATGACATCGCGATGCATCGAAACATCGACTCCGAATATATGGATAAACCAATTGCTAGGGAAATTTAATTTAAATTTCGCTCACAAATATATCTACAATTAGTATATGAAACGTGGAGAAATTCACGTAAATTGATTGTCAAATGTTTGTGGAAAGCTTTGTTTATAATTGACGAATAGAAGAACAATAAAATTTCTCAAGGATCCAAAGGTGGATCTTTTGTCATACCGAAGTTCTTATTGGGTGTCTTTTTTTGTTTTCATTGTATCAAACAAATGCGTTCTTGTTGTTGTTATCATCTTTGTATCAAACATTCGGAGCGATGTCGTTGCTTGAAAAATCCCTAGTACAAAATCAAGCTAATAAATCACACAAAGATCTCTTCCGTTCATATAAAAGATATATATATGTGTAAATTAGATCATAGTGCTTGGATTATTCATGTATTAATTTCGATTGACCGTGATATCGTGTGATATCGTGTGTAGGTATATAGATAATCTGATAATACCTGGAGAAGAGTGTGTCTCTACGAATTATCGTTCGAATGTTGTAGGCATACCGTTCGATAATCAATAATTAAAATTCAAGAGTTCAATATGTATACTGTATACTGTATACTGTATACTGTATACTGTATACTGTATACGTTGTTACATCAGTTGTATTATTATTACATTCGCGTAACAGAAGATGTGATAGAAATATATTGACGTATTTACCAGTTGTTTTTTGTTTTTCTCAAATTAAAAATTATTTTACAAGGAACTGCGGTATGAAATCTCTCACTAAAATAAAACACAACGTTACCATTAGGATAATATTAATGAGAACAGATCACGGTATTGAATGATTTGGTTTGATGTAAATAAGCTACGGAAAAGCAATTACTATTGATTATTATTGTGATTATTTTATTATCATTATTACTACTATTATTATCGTCATCGTCATAATAATCATCAATGGAATTTCAATGAAATTAATACCTGAATTGGTCCATTTGATTGTATAATCATATGAAAATGTGAATAAATCAGGGCTGTTCTTCAGAGCCTTTTCCCTCCTAAATCCCTCCTCTCTGTTCTCCAATCCAAGGGAAGTGTTTTTTGAATGATATTCTTATTCGGGTGACGATACATTCTTAAGCGAAGCGGGAAACCAATTGACAAATTCAGTCTTTTCATAATGCAAGCACCGAAGTACAATTCAATCACATATCACACATGCTTGAAAATTTGAAATTGAATGACTTTATATGGACGAATTTTCTATTTATTTGGATGTTCTTCTTCGATTATAAGGAGAAGAAGAAAGAGGAGTAATGGAGTTTCAATTCATTTTTTTCCTACCCGCCAGTCGGGAATAATACCTCATCGTTATCGTTAGTTCGACTATGACCAACAGTCACGCCATTTTGCTCTTGTCTCCTTTCATCGATCGATCAATATTTTCGGTGTTGCAGAAATTTCCTTGAAGAATGAACTGGGTTTGCTCGATACATCGATCGATGGAAGTCTCTTTCCAGACATCACAAATCTCTGCTGGATATATTTCCAAAGGAGATGTTTTCTTCGAAAAATCTGAAATACATCTAACAGAGGTCTGGAGAAAGAGAAAGGAATGACGTGACATTTCGATACATGCATCCAAATAAATAGATAATATTTTTCCACATGATATGCGAAAAACTTGAACGAAATCTCGCGACCGTTCAGATTATTTCCAAGTGATTCTTTTTCCATTTTCATTCCGGTACTTTATAAGACGGGTTGTTGTTTTTGTTCGTGAACAATTTATCTCTTCCCTCTGCCTTCTCTATTAATCGAAAATATAAAATTTTTATATAAAAATATTGCCTTTACCTCCATTTTATCATCCTTATCGTATTACATAGAAGAATGGGATACACGTTTATATTCTTTTGGAATTAGTCGATCATAATTTTTGTGGGATACGAGAAACTCTCGTTCGATCGAATCTTTTCTTCGGGGAATAACAATTAAATCGCTCAGCGAGGAATACGTAATACTCTGGTAATGTAAGTGAGGGAATTTAATTTTACTCAATTCATGAGCCGGTGTTGGGAATGTTGAACAAACTCGCAGTATGCATGTTTTATTGATTCAGTTTCACGCGATACACGTGTATACGATTCCATTGTTCGCGTATTGAGAATTCCTTTATTATTTCCCATTCATATTATTCTTGATTGCATCGTATTCGATCGACTAATTTTTTTGTAACGATATCATTTTCCGTATGAAACAGAAATCTCGGTCCCGAAGAGTTGCTACATTTTATATTCCGCTATGCCCGAAGAGTAGCAGAATATGATAAGAAAATGTATGTAAACTGAAATCGCGGAAAATGAAAAAACTACAATGCTGGAGATTTCCAACCTAGTTGTTTCGAGGGACCGAATATGGCGGAATTAAGAGATAACAAGGTTTTTGCATTGAAATCGGAGATCGATGGAAAAGCGTAACGTGTGTTTTATTTATCTTATGGATACTTTCTTTTTAAATCCACTTCCGTCTAAGCAGCCGAAGCTCGTGGAGTCGTATGATTACAGTATGCTTAACGGATAACCCAAGAGAAACTGGAAACGAAACAAGAAACGGAGATAAAAGTACGAGACGCGAGTTAAAAAAGGAGAAATGTTTATCAAGAAAAATATTTGAACGGTGGAAAAATAATCATTGTGTTAATATTTTCTTATTTTCTCAAGGTAAATTCTTCAAGAAGATTGAAATATTTTATACCGAATCGATATCCGCACGATGAAATTTGATAATTCAATACACTCTTTGGGATGCTTGATTTCTCTTTCATGATTGAAAATCTTTTGAGAATTCATTGAAAAAATTCTTATGAATGAATTTTCTACAAATACACATGGTTCATCGAACTTGATTTATCTAGGATTTATGTATCGTCGTCATTCACGAATTAAAAACCCACCATTCGGGTTGGATTTACTTTCCTGCATCGGCGCTCTTGAAAAATCAGCCCTGATCAACGTGATCGTTTACTCATTTTGCTTGTATTTCGATAATAACGTACCATGTAAGGATGCTTTCTAATGTCGACTTGTTCACCACCCACAATCCGCAACGAGCCTCTTTTCATGCCTGCTAAAAGTGCCGTGAACTCGGTGTCATTTACTGCTTCATTTTGATCAAGTTTGTCATCGTTAATCGCGTTCACGTATACGATAGGTGAATGATTCAAATTAAAATGAAAATTCAAGTACTGAAAAATCCACAGGTACTTGAAGAACATGGTTGATGAGGTCATTAACATTTATCTCTTTCTTTTTTTTTTAACACTGATTTTTATAACGTTTACATCGATTCGCGCGAGAAAAATTTGGGTTAGGATGGTTTAACGTTCATCCTTTATCCTGTTTTCAATCGATATTCATGAAATCTGATCGAAAAATGGAACAAACAATCGAATGAGTCGGAAATCATAAATTACGGGGTGAAATTATCCACGTGATACGCGATTGTATCTAACAGCAACAACAGGGAACATCATTATTATTTTCAAGATTTCTTTTTTATTAAAGTTTATTGACGATAGATTACGTTTTGACTCGTGATACCATTTTTAAGGAAATTCACAATTCCTTACGTTAATACTTTTGGATGCTTCCTACGATGGGCTAAGATTAGAATTTCACGAATTTATGGTTATCAAGAATCTTGATATTGAATCTGATAGAAGTTGAAGACAATTGATGCTAAACCTGCAAGGAATCCTCCAGCGGGTTTGAATTCTATTGACTATTTTGAATTTCCAACAATCGTTGGAATGAGTTTCCTCGAAAACTCGAAACTACATCTATATTCACTATCATAGATTGAGAAGGGAATGTAGAAATTTTCTTCCCCTGTTCGATCAACGTGTAACAAAAGATGAACAATACTGATCAGATGCTGAAGGTTATCATTTATCTATCGTTGTAAGTTGGTTGGAAAGGGAAAAAGAGATTTCTAAATCCAGCTCTGATTATTTTTAGAACAATTTTATAAAATCGAGAACAAGGACTATGCGCATGATCCCGTGAACAACTTGATAGATGTTTCTAATCGTATTTGAAGCATTCGATTCTCCGATAAAAATTGAGAATAATGATTTTGGAATATTTTCCAGAAGAAAAATCCCACGAAGAAAAATATTCGTTCCATGAGACATTGTTTTGAGATTTGACTAAAATATCAATATCATAAAATTATTGATCGAAATGGATGTAGTACATTTCCGTTACAATAAAAACGTATAAAAAGGAAAGAAAAAATAACGAATACGTAGCGTTCGGGTGACTGAAACGCGGAAAGTTCTGCGGATGACAACGTTTGATATGAATTATTTTGCTAAAGAATACACGTTACTTTTGATATGTCACATAATGTGACTTCCCTTGTCGCAGAAAGATGACTCGACGACTATCTTTCGTTTTGTCATGTTGCCACGGACATCAAGTGTATATACGACGACCAAGCGGACACGTGTGAATAAGGGATTTGCCAAACATATCTGATAAACAGGGGTGAAGTATTTTATCTTGAAGACGTTGAAATTGCGTACACAGTCATTCAATTGATTTTTTTCAATGCAAAATGAAGAGGAGTTGTTGTCAAAGTGAAAAAAAAGGAGTTTTCCCACAAAAACGTTTTCTAAAACATTTCTTGAAAGATGTTGCTGAAGTTTGAATCGTTTATTGAAACGAATTGGTAATGGAATAATTCTTGCAGTATACTGCATACTACCTTTCAAATCAGGGTATGTACCAGTCCTTGAGGTTCAATGGAATTGACCAATCATGCGGTCCCATTGAAAAGACGAACCAATGAAAAAAGTAGAAATTTCAAGGAGTAGACACCCTGCAAATGATATTTTTAGTTGCAAGGAGTTAATTCGCAAAGATAAACATCGATGATTTATCAGAATTTGTGAGCTCGAAGTTTCGTTTCGTTTCTGTAAACGATTCAAATCTTCAGGAACATTTCTTGAAAGTTGGTGTCACCTTTATGAGCAATTCGAAAACTATTTGTGAATTTTCAAGAAGAAAAATATGGTGGAAAACTTACAGGAATTTCTTTCTAAATCTTTTGGAGTCAGACTTCACTCTTGAAAAGTGAGTTTTCACTACATAAGATTGAATTTCCACCCCATCGGAGTAAAATTCCGCCTTTTAAAAAAATGAAATTCTCACTCATACGGAAAAAATAATTTAGCTGCAGCAGCTAAGTAGCTAGCACGGACAGGGACAGCCATGAAATTAGCTCCTGCAGCTGAATTTTAGCTGTTACCGCTAATAAATTGACTACAAATGCAAATTTTTTTGCTGTAACAGCTAAAATTTAGCTGCAGGAGCCAATTTAATGCTGCTAGCTACTTAGCTGCTGCAGCTAAATCATTTTTTCCGTGCAAGGAGAGTGAAAACTTACTCTTTAGGAGTGGCATCTCACTCTTGTTAGACTTGCAGTATTTCCACTCTTCAGAAGTGGATTGCCACCCCATGAAATTTAGAGAATTTTAGTGACTTCTCAAACAATGTTTGTCAATTAACAAAAATCCTTTGAAAATTGACTGAAAAAACTCCCGAACTATTTTGGAAAAGGCTTGAACAATGCAAAATCCTTAAAAAAGAGTTTTTTCTAAACTCTCTGAGAAGGAACTGTGTAGCATCTAGATATCATTGAACAATTTTTTCCTGAATTCTGTTTGATCAAGCAATTCTTCGGTAATCCAGGCGATTAACCCAAGGGAAAATTCGAATAAATTACCTAGATTTTGGTAATTATACCCAGAAAAAATTAGTGTATTCACCGAAAAGTTCGATAAATTTATCAAAAATTCGGAAATTTTTACCTTCTGCGGTCGGGTTAATTGCTTCCCGACAAATTTCAGTGAATTGACTGATTCTGCAATTTTACTTTTTTCGGGAATTCTAATAAATTCGAAAGTCTCTGACGAATATCCGTAGGATGAAATTTTTTCAGAAACTTCAAGCAATCTGGAATTTGTTAGATCGACAATGTTCTTGCGTTGTCCGCTTTCCAGAACTGGTCCAGAGAATCTTCAAATTTTCGAACGAACGCAATAGTATCGTCTATATTGGAAAGTGATTTCGTTTGATTCTTAGAAACCATGAAAGAGTTATGAGTTTTCAAAATTCCGATGATCCAGAATTTCTATTGCGATTTTAAGGTTCAAGTTTCAATCAAAATATTGTAAAGAAAATCAGTAAATTCACCAAAAAGTTCTTGGGTGAATTGGGTAGCGATTTACTTGAAAATTTGGTGAATATTTGGCAAATGTCAAGTGATGATTTGGATTTTTAAGAGGATACTAGCGGCGTGGCAGCAGCCAAAATGTTTCTTCCAAATTATTTGAAAGTGGTGTAATCAAACCAACCAATTTTCATTTACCTACCTGGTATATGTGTCAATATAGGTCTGTAAATGAAAATTATTAAATTTTAATGTGAAACTTTCAAATAATTTGAAAGAAACATTTTGGCTACTGCCACGCCGCTAGTATCCTCTTAAAGAGATTTTTTGAGAGATTCCAAACCTTCAACGTGACTTACATTATACAATACTTTTGACTCAATTGTCAGACCTCTCCAATCTGGTCTCCTTATCAAGCTAAATATCGTATTTCAATGGAGAGGGTACAGCATAGATTCTTGCATTTTCTATCGTATAAGAATAATAATCCCATGACCATTACATGCCATGATTATGGACCAATAATGGAATCATTCAACATGAGCACCCTTGAAACTCGTAGGATGGTTAATGATATGTTATTCATTTTTAAGATCATTAATGGTCAGATCATTTGTCCTGAATTACTATCTTTACTTAATTTTGATGTTCCGTCTAGGGCTCTCAGGAAGCCACTATTATTTAATACGCCAATCTACACATCTAGATTCATTCAGACTGATCCGATTAGCCGTATTTGTTATCTTATTAATGAATATTGTAATGAAGTTGATTTGTTTTCTGGATCAGTTTCGCGTTTCCGGAATGCTGTATTGTGTGTGTGTGTTCGTTGAATGAATAGTTTATTGTGTCCTATTGATTCTTATCGTTAAATCTGCCATTAACTAGTTCATGAGTAAATGTATCTAAAGGGTATACATAAGTAAATAAATAAACCCGTATACATAAGTAAATAAATAAATAAATATGGCAATTTTTTGATAATTCTAGCGAAAAATTCGATGAATTTGCCAAAAATGTGAGAAGTTTTAATCGCCACGATTAGGTTAATTAAGTGCTTTCTGACAAATTTCGGTGAATCTACCGAAATAAAATTTTTTACATTGAAGATTACCCTGGTAAAAAAGTTCCGTTGAATTTTAAGGAATTTCGTGCACTTTTAGCACATTCGGTTTTCGTTGAAAATTAGGAAAATTCAACTGAATTCAACAAAATTTCGGTCAAAATTAATAACTGTTCAGAAAATTCAATGACTTTCAGTGAAATTTGTTGATTTCCATCAAAGTTTGTTGAAGTTTGAAGATTTTTATTGAATTTTATTGAAATATTGCTGTGCCAAATGTGAACAAAATTCAACAAAATTTTCCCGCCAGGGTAGATTCGTTATCATGCTCACGGAATGGTGAAAGTACATAACAGTACTTTTTAGAATTAAGTACTGTAAAAAAAACTTCTCTGGAAGTTTTTTACATAAATTCTGGAAACGATTTCATTCAGTAACCGTTACTGCGAATGAAAGTAATCGTCAAAAAACTGAAGGCAGTTATACAATATTGTGTTTCGCAGTACTCATTACATTCCTGTCAGTTATGACAAATTTAATTGCAGTACCTATGACGGTGATCGCGATACTCTTCACTATTCAACTGTATCTTTATTTGTTTTTTAATCGATTGCTGCCACTCGCAGTAACGGCTGTTAATGTTGACTTTTCTCCAAACACTGTTTGGAAAACATAGGCGTCTCTGACGGGAAAAACCTCTTAAATCCTATTATAAAACGAAAAGGCTATAAGAAACAATTGAAAATAAGGTGTGCTGTGTGCTTTTATCATTCCCGTATTTTTCTCCACTATCCTTCATGTTTTCTTATCACTTTTGTGGGTATATAATACGATTTAAGGGGTGTTTTTTACCAGGGGTGGTGGAAGCCCAATTAGTATGGGAGCCGGTACACAAAATTCCGTCCCTCTTCATTGCATTTTTTTTTTATTCTCGAACGATAAAAGTTTGTTCCGATCCTCTGAGAGCTAGTGTGCTATACGTTTATGTTAAGAAGTCACTAAAATTCTTTGGAAATTCACAAAGAAAAAAATCTGAAAATTCACCACACTCTTCTTCTGGGAAATAATCTTTGAATATTTCTTTTCCGTATACAATATCCAGGAATTAATATTTGAAGTGTCAACACATTGATTTAGATTCAATCATGTTTCTAAAATAAATCTCAAAGTTTTCTTCACATTTCTCTTCCGATCAATTTATCAAAAGCAGTTATTTGTTTGATTATCAATTCTGAAAATTTATTGAAAAAATGATGGAATAACGCTTTTAATAAACAAAAACCCCCACACGACACATACCACCACCAGGCTTTTCGTGAAATATCAATAAAACATCTGTCTTAAATTTTTCTCACGTCCCTGTACTTCCCTACAATTTTTGTCTCTTATTATTCTCCTAAAAATGAATATTTAGTTACATATGTTTAGTAATCCTACGACAATATCAAGTCGATGTTATGTATCATCGACACTAAAGCTTCAGAATGAGTTCGAATTCTGTAGATAATATTTTTGTTGTATATATTATTCAGCACAATTTTGTCTTCGTCGTTCTCAAGTTCGAACTACGTAGAAAATTTGGGCAAAAATTGACATTTCTAATAATCCACGGATTGGAAGGAGAAAGATTTTCAGCATTCATGATTTATTACCGTTATTTTCGCAAAATTGTTCTGCGGTGCACGATTTATAATGTTACTACGTTGAGAAGCTATTATTTTTCCGGGATTTTGACGTGATACAAGTTTCATTGAAGAAGCACCCTGTGGGAAGAAGATATAGTTCTTTCTTTCACTCTGAATTGGAATCATTTGATTTCAAATCCACATTGTACAAAATTTTTGTCTAAAATTCCATACCTAGCCAGATACGGGACTACGAAAATATTCAAAATCACACCGATAAATGGTGTGAACTTCTTGGTTTATCCATGGATTATCTCGTAGTCCTCTCAGTTACTAGATTTTATCACTCGTGGAGGGTGTTGGGCCGCTGCCCTTATGCAGAATATTAGCTCAAGCTCCATATCTTGCCCTTCGATCGATACTCTGCTAAAAATGTCGTAAACGTTCGGAAAGATCCGTAAAAAAAATCGGGACAAAAACCGTCGTTTGTTTTTGTTTTCTTTTTTATTTTTTTTCGAATCCTTTTAACATTTTTAGCAGGATTTTTTGCTCATGTAGGCGATGAGAGCCTTTCAATTCATTTCGTTTTGAGCAATGAATTTCGATGAAGAAGCCGTCTTCTTAAGAATCGGATTTTCCAAGGAACGGAAATAACTTTTCAACTTTTCCAAAAATCTCTGAGAAATTTCAGTTTATGGGCAAGGAGCATTAGCTTAAGAAACATTCTGTATCCTGCAGAATCATGATTGGTTCAAGTGAACAGGAAAATCTATTAATTGCAGAGATGACGAGATATCCCTGATACGAAACACCAATGGCACATTCCAATTTCCCCATTAGCATCGAATGATAAGGAAGACATCGATCATTTTGGACGGTCGAAGAGATTGATCGAGAAGAAGAATGATTTCAATTCAATTTTGAGTTTGAATGAATCGAGAATCATTTTTAGATGGCAATTCAAGATTTTTGCAAAGTTTATATGCAAACTTGTGGCAATATTGTTAAACGATGTGCTCTTATTAATATCGTTAGATAGTAATTTAACCTTGCCACCAGGTTGTCAGGCAAGCTTGTGACAAGATTGACGAAAGGTTTAGAGGTGGACTCGAGACTGTCGAGTAAAACCAACAAATCTTCATTCCACCAGTTCTGATACAAGATTCGTTGGGTCAATGTACAACTATCTAAAGATTGTAATGCAAGACAATCTAAGAACATATTTTCTTCATTTCCAACACTAAGCCCTGTGAAAGGTACAGGGCCGTCTTTCATAGTCAAGGGACCCTAGGCCCGAAATGCTTGGGGGCCCATGTAAGGAAATCTTTTTGCTTATTATTAAATATATATAAATTTCTTTTTCGGAAATTTTTATTGAATGACCTTCGCAGTATAATGAAAGAACAGAGATTAAATAGTTTGTCATTGATGTTTATTGAATCTAATGTACTGGATTGTATTAATGTTGAAGCAGTAATAACTGACTTTTCTCTTAAAAAGGTAAGAAATAAAATTATTTGTGAATAGAAGAAATTCGTATCATTTTTTACTTCTTTTATTATTTTACCTTTCAAAGAATTCCTTTTTTTGTAAAATTAAAAAAAATGGTAGTCCAAAGAGTTTGGGGCTCCTATCAGCCTGGGGCCCTAGGCCCGAGCCTACCTCGCCTATGCTCAAAGACGGCACTGGAAAGGTATTCCATGCATTGAAAGGAATTGAGAATCGCACGTATGCATAAGATTTTTGTAAATTTGATTTATAGATTCAAATTTTCGTTTGGTAACTGGGCTCAATGCCCTGTTCAAAGAAACCCATTCATTCCCATTCAAACGTACAGATTTCCCTGGTGGAAAAATTTCGTTCACTTTTCGTACGCTCGGTTTTCATTAAAAATTAGCAAAATTCAATAAGAAAAAAGGCTCGAACTTCAACAAACTTCAATAGAAGTCAACAAATTTCAGTAAAAGTTTCTGAATTTTGTGGACCATTATCGAATTTCATCGAAATTTTGTTGAGTTTTGCTAATTTTCAATGAAAACCGAGTGAACGAAAGTCAACGAAATTTTTTCACTAGGGTTCCCATTCAAACCCATTGAATTTATTGAAACGAAATTCTGCACTTCCTGTCAATGCCTAACCTTTTCTACGATTCAATTGGAATTTTATTCTGTATCACACATTTTCTATGCGATTGATTGAAATAATTATATCATTTGGGATGTAAATTATTAAATCCCTTGATTCACCCAAAGGCATTGAGCTCTCAAATTACATTTTCAGTTGGGACAGCTAATTTCAAAAATCAATTTGTATTTATATTCCTCCAGCGGTATTTAGAAATTGTATTCGTCCTCATTGAAATTCCCAATTCCCTTGAATGGATAATATTTTCACAGGGAAGTTTATTCAAAACTATTGCAGTCTCGAAAAAGGTCTTGTTTTGGTCTTAAGTGGAGGAGAAATTGCTTCATGTCCTCTCAGACGTGTTATTTCCAACTGTTCCATGTCCACACTTGACTCGATGTGGAAGTTTGTCTTCGAAGATCGTAAAATTGAATGATATTCGGTATTTTTGAATTTCGCTCAATAGGGTCTCGAGTTCACCTCTAAGAAGCTTCTTAGTTGAAATACGACAATTGTGGCAACTTTACACTGACGAGGTTGTCAATAACAAACCAAAGGCAATTGAATGACAAGTCTCATAAGCTTATGACAAGCTCACGTGTTATCTGGAGACGACAAAGATATAAGTTACCATCTCATGCCGACAAGATTGCACATACAAAATTTCTGTTGGAGTCTGTTGAAGAATTTTATGCGACTTTGAGATCGATATTTTCTTCCGAAAATAGCTTTAGAAAGAGATAGATCTTGTATTTTGTTTGTCAATCATCGCGCACTCTTAGATGATTTACTCGACAACTGAGTGATATCTGGACCGAGATTTTAGATATCTCTTTGAAATGATCAGAAGCAGATGGAAAATTGTGTTTGTTCCCAAATAGATTTTCTAGGATAGGAAACAGGCGAAGTCGAGAACAAATTTCCCGAAGTACGCCTGCGCAGAGCATAGTCAAGTTGAATCTTCGGAGGTAAAAGGGATACCACCTCCGTAAGGTTTGTTGAAGCAATATTGACGATTGGTGGGTTCCGTAGAGTCAACGAATAATTATTGCGGAAGAAATGTCTCTGCTCCAGATCGTTAAATCAATGTTGAACAAAGGTAGGTGTAGCGTAGAGTGTGGGTGTAGAGGAGATTCATCGACTTTGAATCTGCCCACGCTGCAAAAGAAATCGGCAAATTTACCAGAAATTCTTCGGTCACTCGGACAGTAATTAATTCGAAGAGAAACTCGGAAAAATTCACAAGATTTTGGCAATTATAGATATGGTGACAATATGGGCTCCCTCTGTATCTGATTATGTAAGTCACGAATTCTAGCGGTGAACACTTCAACTACTGGAACTAGTTCCCAAACGACACTGTAGATCGCGCTGATTGCCCAGGAAAAAATCATTAGATCTATTCAGATCTAAATAGATCTGAGTAGATCTGATTTTTGGTCAGATCTGGTTCAAAAGATCAGATTAGATCTGTTCAGATCTCAGTAGATCTGATCAGATCTTGGCACATCTGGTTAGATCTGAGTAGATTTCGTTAAATCTGAATTGAATATTAGATTAAATCTTAATGAGCAATTGGTGGTTCAATTGTCAGAAATTTTGTGATATCTGTCTGTATATGAATTTGATTTTACACATATATTGTGACAAACACAAGCCAAAATCGCAGTTCTTCAGATCTTAATAGATCTGTTTAGATCTGACCAAAATTTAGATCTGGTCAGATCTGATCATTTTTTCCCGGGTGCTCAGCTGTTATGGTTGATGATATATCAATCAATGAATTTTGTGCTCGTTATCAAAAGTTTGACCTAATATTACGACAGTTTTTTCATTTCAACTGGCGAAACCAAGTTTGGTTGTGTATTTAGTTTGCTATAAAGATCGCGTTTCACATCAAGTAATGTCAATTTATTTATAAAGTCGAGGGTAGACAAATTTTATTCTCCAAGATGGTCAGGGTGGATATACGGGCTCTCTGCACTGCGGGTATTATCAGAGAGAAGATGAGAGCGCTCACGGCCGGGGTTCTGTTGCTAGTAAGTGGATCACGTGAAACAGACCCACCGACCCCCTCTTTCATTTTTTACTTTTTCTATTCATGATAATGAAGAATCATATCCATTCGGTATCGATACATAATTAAATTTTGATTGAATATGTATTGAAAAGTATTCAAAAGAAGTGCGTAATTTTTTGTTATTGAAAACTAAAATCGCTGTGGGTCTACTTCCATGATCCAATCGCCAGGAGGCCAGTGGAACTTTTACTAGCGGCGCATAGGTGCTCGTAAGCGCTCTCAGCTTCTCTCTGGTATTATGGGCCCCGATTCTACGCATATTGATGTTACTTGGGTGGTTTTATTATATATACCGTATATGTTGCAGATGCCTCGAAAAAATCTGGTGCCCATTAAAAAGTTCAAACGTCAGTTGTGGGATAAAAATGACATGGCCGAAGCTATGAGAGTGATCAAGGAGAAAAAAATAGGCTTGAAGAAAGCAGTGAAAATTTCTTCAATTTATATCTAGATCCAACTCTATTCTATGTGAATTTATGAGTGAATGAACATTTTTCTTCAATTGTTTTATTTCTTTGACAAAAATACCTTGGGGCCCATATTACCCGCACAAATGTTGGTGATGAAAAAATGGGAAACTTTAGAAGAACGATTATATTCCTTTAATGGCTGCGAAGAATGAATCGGGACTTCATGCAATCAGTGTTGGGTGGTTCACAGGAGAATCATGATTTACTTCAGATTTTTATACTGAAAATGGAAGAAGTTATCACAAATGAAGAGAGTGGGGGCCCATATATCCACCTTTACCTTTACCAGGAATATGGCAAATATATGTTTTTTTTTCTGAATAATTTCACCAACTATCTATCGCGATTGGATTGATTGCTTCTCGAAAAATTTCGGTAAATCCATACAATTTCTTTTATCGTGAATTTCACCTGTAGAAGACAGGATGCCTTCATAATTTTTCATCATTCTTCCAGTATTCAGCGCATTGAATTACCCCTGGAAAACATGCAAAATGTTGTTTTTCAGGGTGACTTCGTTCTTTAGAGGTTAAATTCATTCTGCTTTGCATTCCCTTGTTTCTTCTCAAAATTTGCGTGGCATTGAAAAACTTTTGGGATGTCACGCAATTTTTATGAGAAAGAATCTCTCCTGAGTGGGATCACGTGGGTATACGCTGATACTCTGTTGACTTTTCACAGACCAGGAATTATCTGAGGATCCAAAGACTCGTTTGTCGTTTTTAAAATTAGTTTTTATTGGTTTTAACGGTTGCTGAATGTCAGAAAAATATACCAAAATTCATCTAACTGTTTGAAAATGTCATTAACCCTGAGAAAAATATATACAAATAATTCGGCTGAGTTGTGCACTGTAAAAAATGATTGTGGAATTTTCCCCCAAAAAATGGTGGCAGCAAAGTTCCTCCACAGATGGTGGATTTTTTCTTCATTTATGGAGCATTCAACATCCAAAGAACAAAGTAATTCCTCAAAGTGGTGAGAAAATTCCTCATTTTTGATAGAAAAATAATTCCCCCACCATGGGGGATGAAAACCACTAACAGTGTGAAGAAAAACTCCCCATATTTTTTACAGTCTGATTTATCTTCACTCTTTAAATTTCTTGGAGGGAAAAATTCACTCTTCACAGTAAAAAGTGAAACTCAAAGTGATTCCGAATATCAGCTTAAAAATGCAGCCAAAAGTAGCGCCTGAACTTCTCCAACTGAAAGTAAGCAATGAAAAAAACTGAATTTCAGTTGGAGAAGTTCAGGCGCTACTTTTGGCTGCATTTTTAAGCTGATATTCGGAATCACTGTAAGTTTTACTTCTTACTTTGTCGAAGAGTGAAAATCTTTGCAGTCCAACAGCAGTGAAATTGCACTCTAAAAGAATAATTTTCACCCCATGCGATTGAATTGTCGCTCTATCAGAGTGGAATATTTACTCGCTTTGAAAAGTGAAATTTAATCCTTTTATAAGAAACGCTCACTCATCTTGTTGAGTGGAAATCCACTCTTACGGAGTGAATATTCACTCTAAGAAATTGAGAGAGCAAGATCCCAAGAGTGAACCTCCGGCGAATTCTCGTTGACTCTGTGAAACTCTATCGGTTGTCAACATTGACGATCTCCCTTCCATCTCTGAATATTCAACGTGCGTCCACCGTGCGAGAGAACACTAACGTATGATTTGGGAAAGACGTGATTTGCGAGCCAAAAGTATTCGAATGACAAGCTTGTAAAGCTTACACGTTATATATGAGTTAATTTTCAATCGAATGATTATTTCTTTCAAAAATATTTTGATTCTCAAAAAATAAGTATTCCATTTCTTCATTAGTTTAGCGAGTTATAAAAATCAGTGCGATCATCTATTTACAGTGATCAATCCCATTAATATCATCAACACTTTTGCCGACATGAAAATTCACCTCTCCTCCCCTTTTGTTCTATACTTTCATTGATTCCCGTTACTTTTTCTCTTTTTTTATATTTCCAATTCTTTTCGTGATCGCTTTGATTATCATATATGTACATATATACGGTTAAATTGATATTCATGAATTTTCTGTTCTTCATTAATATCGCTGATGCCTTAAACTGTATGTAGGTATAGGAACAGCTCAGGAAATTCGCTTTGTTTCGAGTTTCTCTGTCTTTTTCTTCTTCTTCTTTTTTTTTCTATTTTCCTTTTTCCGACAAAACCTAAGGAGAAACACACGTATGTATACATAATTCCATCCCCTTCTCATTGTTCGCTTGTTTTGTTCTTTCTTGTTATCCTTAACACTTGTCCAAACCTGTATCCATTCTCTTTTTTCTCCTCTTCGTTTTTCGCTTATTTATTCATTTATTTTTCTTTTTGTATTTCATTTAAAAAGCTCTTGAATAGATTGAACAGCGACAGTCTATTTTATACGCGTGTACATATTTACATACACAAGTACGTATATGTACATATACACTCTTTTCTAAGTATATGTATAATAATAATGATAAAAAAAGGATATTATATATTATTTCTTTCTCTCCGCGAAATCTAGAAATTTCTTCTTCTTCTTTGATCTGAAAATATATATACGACGACGGTAAAAAGCCGTAATTAAAAAGTTTTCAAGCTCTTGCAAGACTGTGTGAGTGTGTGTAAATATATAGATGGGGGAAAGGGATAGACGTAGATAGAGTTGGGGAGATAGAGAGAGATAGAGATAGATAGAGAGAGAGAGAGATTGTGTTTTCTTATGTTTTTATGTTGTGTTCAGTGTATAATAGAGAGTGAGTGTGTCGCTAGACAGACATTCTGCACATATACATATATCTCGAAAAAATCAAGGAAGACATCGTGATTGTTCGTTCTTAATTTCTCGTATTCTTTTCCATCTTCTTTCCTTTTTCCTCCTTCTTCTTTTCCTTCGTCTCTTTCTGCTTCTCTCCTCGTTACGTATATATATGTTACATCCTCTTACTCGTTTCATACTCGTTTCTTCTTTTACTTTACCACCACTCTTCAATTCTTCATTAAATCCTACATAGCAATTGACTGTTGATTTATTTGTTTGTTTGTTTTATTAAGGAACGATATTGTGCATCGTAAGAATTATTGTGCACAAAACTGCGACGAATAAAGCCACGGGTTGTTCCTTCGCGACAGGCGCCGAGGAGGACGACGATGATACCGGAATCGGTGCAGGTATAATTTGAACTGGAACACAAACCGTACGCTTGAGGAGACCGCTCGGAAACGTGACTTAAATTGCGAGAAAGGATTTCTATCTACCATAAATCAAAACAATGCGTCCACGACCACGGTAAAATCATCTTAGCGTAAGAGGCTATTAGTTTCTAGTTTGCTTTCTTCCAAGTTTTTCTCAACAAAGCTTCGGTCGGATAGGTGGTATTATATGCATTGGGACTTTGCAAACAGTTCCGAAAGTTGAATCTACTTTTCAACGTGTCACGAAGATAAAAAAGAATTTGGAATTCACTTTTGTTACATGACAGAAACTGGATGGTTGTCTGATGGACTGACTCATGGCTTGCTTTTGCACAGTTCAATTATATGACGCAGTAAACAGTTCTCTGATGCGTCGTTGGTTTGGGTGACCTGTTTGATACGTTTTAGAGAATATACTGTTCATTGATGAATGTCTCGACTGGAAATTATCATCGGGTTAACCCAACATATGATGAGGACCTAGCAAGGTCATCCGAAATGAGGTGTACCTTTTAAGGTCCTAATTAGGGTTAGGTATGGATCACGCATATAGGGATGAGCTTATTTGGTTCTAATCAGGATTCCCTTAAATTATCCTAAAGGGTTGAAGTAGGTTTTCCTCGCCGTATCCTCATCAGGACCTTGTTAGTCCATCTTCTGAAGATGAAAAACGTAGTTAAATGGAGAAAATACAAAAATGTAAAGTCTTGATTTTAAATTTAATATTCTTCAATCAAATAAATCTTTCTTGGACTAGATAATATTTCTCAATGGATTTCGACTGTACATATCGTTTTAATTAGATCGATTCATGCCAAATAAGCTATTTTTCAGTGCTGTTGACTGTTCTGATCAGATACTTGAAGGGGTCTGTCTAGTAACCCAAATAGACAATTCGATTTCTATTAGATATCTGAAAGATGTCTGAAAATTTTGTAAGATATCTTAAAATTTCTCCCGAAAGAGATCTTTGAGATATCATAAAGATATCGGACGCAACACTATTATATATCTTCAAGATATCTGAAAAGAGATCTTTCAGGAGCTTCTTTAAGATATCTTAATGAGGTCTTATGGGAGAGCAAAATTAGAAATCCGAAAAATGATATATTTCAGAAGTCATACAAAAACCCTGGTGGTAATGTTTATCATAATTTTCCATAATTCTCATGAAAGTCATGAATCTTTATATTTCCTCATTTGGTACAAGTTCAAGGAGAAAATATTAGATCTTTCTTACCGAATTTGTAATTTATGAGGAAATATGAAAAATTGTCACTTTTATGAGAAAAATTATGAGATCTACCTTCGCTAAGGAATCGATACATGAATTCGATGAAGATGTTTCGAGAAGAAGACAGCCCGCTGCACATTCATACATTCAGGTTCATAAATTCATTATTGTAATAGTTCAAGATATTCAAGAAGTGCAATTGCGCCTATAAATAGGATAAGATGTCATCAAGTAAGTGCATGATATTTTTTTTGCATAATATATATATGTAAACGACGGTGAAGAGCAAGGTTAGGAATGCCGGTAATGTTTACTAATGCTGATTTTGAAAAAGTATACAATGACATCCAACGAATATACGAATGAAATATCATACACTTACTTGGTGAGTTCTTATCCCATGAACAGGTCAATTGCACCTTTGAATCCCTTGAATTCTAATATATAACATTTTTATATATAAGATTCAACATTTGACACGTACTGCACGCGAGAGAATGAGGCAGAAAAGTGATGCAAAAGGCAAAGTCGGTAGACGCCATCTTTTCAGAAATGAAGTTCTGAAAGATGTCTTAGAGATGATATTTTAAGAACTCTGATGCAATCGATTTTTCAGATATATTTCAGATATCTTATACAGGCATCTGTAAGATATCTTTTTGAAGATTTCTGATATACATCTATAAGACATCTTTTAGACACATCTTAAAGGTTTCTTTCACCGGATATCTTATATTCATCTTTAAGAACTCAGGGTTTCCTGGGAACTCACTTTTGAAAAATCGTTTTGGTTTCGTTTGGAAAAAGATTGGAAGAAAGTCAACTCTCCAAACAATCTGAAGGAATTTTGTGCGGTCCAGGCATCGCTGTCTAGGCGTAAGTAAGTTTTTTTTAAGAATTTCATGTAAAAAAAACTTTAAACGCGTTATTCTCGAAACAACGTTTTTACTCGCCTTGTTGATGAAATTTTCGAAACTACTCGACCGATCCTTATGAAATTTGAAACACATATTCTTCGAACCGATCGCTATGTCCCCTATAGATTGTTTTCAAAAATTTTGAATTTTACCATATTTTTTTTTCAAAAATCGGCGAAAAAAAACGGTGTTTTGAAAATTTTTTGTTTTTTCTTTACCATTTTTTTATTTTTTGAAATAATTGAATAAAATTCATAGGGGACATAGCCATTGTCATACCAAACCTAAAGCACTTTGATTTTTCTGTTTCAGACAACACAGCTCCGAGATTTTATCAACAAGGCGGACCTACCTACTTTTCGAGGTGTTGCGTTTGGCTGACGTTTTTGGTCATAATACATGTATAAAATAAAAGAAAAAAGTTTTTTTTATGTATTTCAAGAGTGTATTTACTAAGCCTAATAACTTTTATATCATTACCTTTATCCAGTATCCCAAGGAATAATCACGAAAATCGTGTTTTTTTCGGCGCGAGCTACTAGACAGACCCCTTAACATTCAATGCATTACATATAATTAAATCTTTGTAAATGTACTTAGAACTGGAAAACGGTTATCCGATACAAACAGATAGTCCCTAGGCCTCCGAACACACGAAGAAAGAAATGAAGTATATAAAAAAGAGAAACGGTTACTTGATGTGAATAAAACTGATTTGATCCAGTCAATTTAAACTACGTTGAATCTCTTTTATACTTGCTTTTGTCTTGTATTTTACGCTCATATTACAATTTTGATTCATTTTGGAGGTTTTGGTATGGAATTCCTCATCAAATCTTAATCAGTCTTTCCTGATAAGGTCTTTATGATAGTGAAGCGTGACATGACTTGTCAGGTCCTGATGAGGTTACCTTACCGGATCAAGGTTTGCCTGATCTGGTCCATAGGATAAATTTCCAGTCGGGTTTTATTGTTAAAATCATACTAACACAGCTCATCTGAGCATATCCCAAACGAACTCCCATTAAGCCAGTTTCACAAGGAACCAAATGATGTGGTGATGATATTTGGATAGCTAAAAATTAGCTGTGGTAGCTATTTTTTAGCTGTCGCAACAAGAGTTATTGCTATAGGAGCTAAAATCTACACAGAGAAAAATTCGCTGTAAAATTGACCTTATGCCCGATAAATATAGGGATAACATTAAATTGCTGTAATTTATACCGCGATATCTATTAGATTTATCGCAATTCACCCGGTGTATGCGCAAGTTTTTTCCGGTTTTTTTTTTGGTAAAGAAAACACGTCATTTTTCTTTTATTCAAAATATTGACCTTCGGCTTGTACACATTCCGCCCATCTTTCAGCTAATTCATGAATACCATCTCAGAAAAACTGCTTATCTTTCGAGGCAAACCATTTCTCGAGCCATGTTCCAACTTCCTCGAAATTTCTAAAGTGCTGCTCTGCGCTACATGGCGCCAGGTCTGGAGAGTATGACGGGTATGGAAGAATGTCCCATCCAAGCGATATCAAGGTATCTTTTACTGATTGTGCTGTGTGAGACGGTGCATTTTCGTGTAACAAAACTACTTTGCCATGTCTCCTGGCCCATTCCGGTCATTTTTCCGTCAATGCATGATTCAAATTGATCAATTGTTGGCGATAGCGTTGTGCACACGATAACGCTTTGGTCCTACCAAACGCAAAACATTGTCTTCTTGCTAAAACGATTTGGCTTCGGAGTTGAAGGACCGGCTTCACCAAGCGAAAGTCACGATTTCTTCCACTTTGGGTTTTCAAAATAAATTCACTTTTCGTCACCCACCACAATTCGATACAAAAAATGATTTCCTCTCGTGGCGCTGAAGCAGCATTTCACAAGTGACTTTGCAATTTTCCATTTGACGTTCATTCAAATCGTGTGGAACCCATTTACCTGGTTTATTGATTTCCCCCATTGCTCGTAAACGTCTGCTGATTATTTCTTATCACACATTTAATGCCTTCGCCAATTGCTGTTGAGGTTGAGTCGGATCATCATCCAATAACTTCTGCAATTGCTCGTCTTCGTACTTTTGTGTTCCACCAGAGCGCTCACTGTTTTTCACATGCAAATCACTATTTTTGAATTGTCGAAACCATGTCTCACATGTTCTAATCGATGGAGCATGTTCACCATATGTTTCCACCAGCAAACAATGCTTTTCAATAGCTTTTTTCTTTGATTATATAAGAAAAGCAATGCGTGCCGCAAATGTTCTTTGTCAGGCATGACAAAATTCGACATGCTCACTGAACGATAAAACAAAGACGCTAGTTTTTGGCGGATTCAACTTGTGTGTATTAGTAGTTCAATGTCAGACGAACAAAATGACGTATGTGTCAAATTAATACCTGGCCAGCAAAGCGGTCCTAAATTTGCGCTTATGCTACTAGCAGTGCCACAGTAGCAACGCAGTACTACTGTGGGCAAAAATTAAGGTGAATTTGTTTGTAAAATGAAAAATCTTCATTTATTCTTCTACATCAATTTCATCCCCTTCAAAGTAATCCCCTCTCGATAAAATACACTCATGCCAACGTTTTTTCCAATCATCGAAACATGCTAAATAGTCCCTTTCCGGTATAGCCATCAGCGCCTTCTTCGATTCAGCTTTCATCTCCTCAATCGAATCGAAACGCTTTCCCCGGAGTGGTCTCTTGAGTTTTGGGAATAGCCAGAAGTCACACGGAGCCAAATCAGGCGAATACGGTGGTTGCGGAACGATATGCGTCGAATTTTTGGCGAAATGGTCACGAAGAACGAGTGCAGTATGAGACGGTGCATTATCGTGATGCAAAAACCAAGAGTTGTTGGCCCATAATTCTGGTCCTAATATCCTTCTGATATCCCGATCATATCAGTAAGGTCTCTAACAGTCAACCGACGATTTTTGAGCACTAATTCCTTCACTTCATCGACGTGTTGGTCATCCGTTGACGTCGATGGTCGTCCGGAGCGCTCCAAGTCATCAACACGTTCTCGACCCTCTTTGAAGTCTTTGTACCACTTATAAACATTTTTCTGCGACATGGTAGAATCACCAAAGGCCTTCCGCGACATCCTCAAAGTTTCCACAGCCGAAATTTCATTCCGCAAACAAAATTTGATTACACTTCTCTGCTCAATTAAATCAGACATTGTAAAAATCGAAAAATGCACTCTTGGTCGTTTGGTAAACACAAGCGTAAATGTATTACTGATAATGACATTGACATGAAATTTGGCACAGATGTCATTAACAGTCCTGCCAACTTAAGAGAAAAAGAACTAGCCTGAAATGTCAAGCCCGCGAAGTTCAAATTAAAAATTCACCTTACTTTTTGCCCACAGTAGTACATAGCTTTCCCAAGATTTTGGCATTGCTTACTACCATAGCATACCCAGCCAGCAAAGTGCTTCCAAATTTACGTTTCCGCTACTAGCAGTGGTAGTAGTAGCAACGTAGTAGCTTTTCCATCACCGTGAGACTGCATGCTACCATAACATATATACATGATTCAATTCATAACGTAGCACTACCTCAGCGCTACCAGTATTATCAGGAAGCGCTACCAAGTAGTGCTCCTAGTAAAAATACTACCAAGTCGCTCCTATTTCCATACATAAATGAAGCCATATATGTATAAAAGATTTGTAACTGTATAAGTGAATGGTAGCACCACTGCCAGAAGCGCTGCCTCGATTTTGTTGGCTGGGTATATATAATGCAAACTATAACACAGCACTACCTCAGTGCTACCAGTATCACCAGGGAGTGCTACCAAGGAGTGCTTTTAGTAAGATACTACCAAGTCGCTCCCATTTTCATACATAAATTAAGTATTGTATGTACAAGACGTTTTTGAATGTGTTAATCGATGGTAGCGACGCTGCGAGAAGCGCTGCCTTAATTTTGCTGGCTAAAACTTATGAATACACTGCAGCAAATTGTCATCTCCATCGGAGACTTTGGTTGATTGAACAGGAATTTCGGTACATTTTACAGCAATTTAATGCTGTCCCTTTAATTACAGCAATTTTCTCTTTGTGTAGCTTTTGTAGCAATGTTTTTCGCAGCTAATTTCTAGCTACCATAGTGAATTATTTTTTTTTCGTGCAGGAAAGTTTTATAAATCAATTCTTGGAAAATCATTTTGGAATATCAGAGATTCACAAATAACTCATTTTGAACTGTCATAACGGAGATTGGTTTTTTTTTTGAAAAATCATAGATTGGGACCAACACGCTTTGAAAATAAGGTTCAGCTGAATCAAAATTCAGTCATAAGTCGTTTATGTGAAGCATATCCAGTTTTTTTCCCGCATATCAAGGATCCTTGAAAGAAAAACATTCTTATTCGAGGTGCATCAAGTTTTGTTTCCATCTCACATTTGAGTCACAAAAATATGATTTCCGGGTCTCAAGCGGTACTGCGATTCGATGACTTTTATGTTCGCTTCCATTTACTCTAGTCACGTTTCTATGGTTAAAACTATACATTTGAGGTCATGTATAAAATCATGATTGTGAGAATCAATGTTTTAGACGCTAATCTCGTACTTCTTCAAAGTTCAAAGTCAATTGCAATAAAGCAATGTGATGTGAAGGGTCAACATATTTACTCAAGAAAATAATAATTTTCATATCCATTCACATCAATTGACAGAAGTATTTCAAAAAGTTATAAGCAAAATTCATAATTATGCACGATTAAATTTTGTTCATCCTCAAAAAGAGAAATTGAAGTTTTGCATTCTTACAAATGAAAAATTTTACCTGATACGATTTTCTCCTTCATGTCGGCTTCCACTTGCCGAGGACTCGACCAGTTATCCTGTATCGTAGATCGACAACCGATTTCTAAATGGCCATTTTCCCCGGCGTGCAGTTCAGAGACTTCTATTTTCAATTTCGCTGTGGCGGACATCAGTTGTTCGTTGTGAGGCGTGTGCGGGTAGCGACTCACCAGTTTTGGATCCACCTATTCGTAATTTGAGACTTGAAAAATCTTCTCTTTGAAAGTGTTTCATAGCATGAAAGCAGATTATCGATACGTATTAGATGAATACACTGAGAAAAAAAGATTGTGAATTCAAAGACGGTTTAGTTCTTTCAACTACATCGTGGGCTTAAATACGGCGAATCTCACGGAATAGTTCCGTCAACTACATCGTATGTTTGTAAAGATTGATTCTCATCAACTACAGATGTAGTTGACAGAACTAAATGGTAATTTGATTAAATACATCATTCTTTTGACATAAAAATGATACTTATCACAATCAATTGTACCGTATTTCATTAGATTCAATAATTATTCCAATCAACTCAATAGAAGAATCCGTTCAAGGTTACAAGATGTTTAATGCAAGACTATTTCATTTCAAATCATAAATATATTTATGTAAAAAAAATGTGTAAATCAAAAAGTTAATCTTCATTTGTTTACTGTTCAATCTCTGAAATGCTTCGATATCTCACCATGATGATACCGGTGAGTGTATATATCAAATCTCAGTTTTGAGGGGAATCGAACCTACCTATCTTGAGTTTACCTACCTATCTGAGACACTAACGTCCTAACCGTTTCTCTACAGCGCGCTTCGCATTTTGCTCTTGCAAAAGTTGTTAATGTACTAAATACCCTGTATTCTACCATCTCTGATCAGGTGATTTTCAAATAATTATTTCTTTATTACAACTAAAAATGCGTTCAATTACATTTCTCCCACAATTGTTTCAACTAACGAAACGAATTGATTCAACTACAACGATAACTCCAGTGAATGACATTGATGTTTGAACAAAATGAACGTTGATGATACTATAACAGTGTAATGTAGTTGGCTGAACGACATCAGCGTAATTTTTTGTGATTGCCTCAACGAAATTATGTTTAGTTTAAATACAATTCCTTCGTGGTAACTATATACAGTCCAAATACACGCTTAAGTTGAGCTCACTTCATTTTTTTCCTCATTGTACGAAGACAATAATTGTACATCAATAATCGATCGATTATTCAATATCTTTTACATTTTTCATGGTTTCTGTAGCGTTAAAGCATTTTTTTTCATAAATCAACTCGAAGATCAATGTATTCAGTTTGTTCGTGGGATTGTTTTCTTTGACAGTTTGATAATAACCAACGCCAACGAGGAATAAATTGAATTCGAACCTCTTGCAATTCTCACGAAATAAATTTTTGCTTTATACGATTATTACCTGTCATTGTCCACTTTTCATTCGAGTATGTCAGATTCTGAATGACGTATATGGATAATCGAGCGTTCATTTCGTGATCAATTTTGCATTAGAAATGAAAAGCGGAGAATTTTATTAATTTATGTAAAAACTGGAATTCAATGCTTCCTACGCTTTCTTGGAAACAAAACTTCCGTTTACGGAAATTCGATACGACAAATTTCATGTAAGTAATTCCCAACGAGATGTTGAAATTATGAGTAAAAACACGAAGCAGGGAAAAAAAATGAAGTGAAGAGGGTGTATGATTAGAAGCATGAACTTGAGTAATAACACACCATAGTTGTTGAGGTGAGAAGTGGAGAGAATAATTACACTGGTTAACACACGGGAGGAGCAAACCACTACAACCTTCACGAATCCCTCCGCGGAAACTATGGATGTGAGAGTCAAATATGCGAATGAGAAAAATCAATGAAATTATACGAATTCGTGATTTTGAAATATTATACGTAAGTTTGCAAAGCTGGACCGATGACAAATTTTTTTCTGAAATTTTTACAAGTCGTGCATTTCTGGTTATTAGAGTTATGAAGGAATTCGAAGAATGTCAAAATTAATTGTATACACGTTTTGTTAAGTATACTTGACACATGAGAATTAATTTTTAAACTGATTGATCAGCAACTAAACAGATATCAAACTCTCAAACGAATGTCGATACAGAGGAAAATTCTGGTCAATTGCAGGTAGTTTCCGCACTTCAACTCGATTAAACTTCCTTACAATGATATAAAAATGCGCACAAAAATGTTGAAAAATTGATGAAGTTTTACAAAACTGATAGAAGAAATACTGTATTCGGAATGGTAAAATGACATAGAAACGTTTCGAATTATCCATCAATAATGATTCTGTGATCGTTGTGCATCGAATCGCATGTGAAACTGTGGAATAATGTCTTAAATGACATTCAAAAATGAAAAATTCAAAGCTTTTCCATGTCTAACTCTGATAGCACGTCTCGGATAATTATTGAAAGAACTCGAAAGAATTATCGAAACCAAATAGATATTATGAATAAAAATCCACGGAAATCAATAATACTTGAAATAAAAATATCATTTCAATTGAAAAATACGTTGATCCATTTTTCTCTTTGACGATAGAACACGGAATTCAAGTAGAACTATTCCGATTGAATACGAATTACACGAATAATAAAAAATCAGTCTATACCATAGTTTGTGACAAGGAAAGATCGTTTTCAACTGTTTTTATCGTTAGGGCATGGCTCTCTCTGAGAAGACTACCTTTAACTGCAGAGTTGGGTGATTCTATAGTCGACTCCGCCTATGTCTAAAAGTAGAAAAAGGGAAGGTTATCGATGGTATTACATTGGTTTCGGTAACAGTAAGCTGCATTGTTATTCGAAAGGGCGATAACATTTATCTCTTTATTGTTGAATATAAAAATTTAGAACAAGGGCTGGAAAAGTATTCGAAAAATTGGATAGATTCGTGGATGTAAAAGTGGGAAGGTGTGAAAAGAAGGTTAATCCTTTGGGTCATGAAAACTGGAATTTATCTCGCAGTGGAATGTTTGCATATTCCAGATTTGAAGACGTATATTGATTTCGTAAGCAATTATATATAAAATATATTGATTTAAATACAATAGACAGAGCCTCAAAGAACCCTGAGATGACTCACAAATTACAGATGAATTGAATATTTTTTATATTGCTGAAGTTTGAATGAATTGTTGGAACAAAGTGTCCCGAAATCTTGCAGTGCATCCTTCAAACGATGTCTTCAGATCCAAATAATTGAATTCGAGAAGATAAACACTGATGATTCATTATATTTGGCGAAATAGAATTGGTTGAAATTTTTGTTTCGTTTCTATAAATGATTTAAACTTCAAGGAAATGTTTCTTTAGAATTCTTGAGAAATTCTTTGAATTTTAGAAGACTCGAAGAGGAGTGCTTTTCTCTGAATTCGTTGGTAACTTTTGTGTCTTCTCTATACTTAATTAATATTGACTGAGAAATCAAAAAATATACAGCAATATCTTCATCGATCGAAGAAGCTTTTTTTCAATAATTTGTCAGAACAGATTTGGCTGGTGTCACGGCACTGGCATCCCCTCAACGGCAAGTCTGCCCTGAAGAGGCAGTTACTACTCGTTACCGTTAGGCGGTCCACGTCGCTGGTTGGAAACTTTATTTCTCGATTTAATCCACCTCGTGGACCACACTCTCCCGTTTTTCCGTATCTTCCAGAACATTCTTCAGGAGAAAAATCCAGGTATTGGGTAAATATTCATCAAAGACTTGAAACAATTGAGTACTCGAGGTCCTGACAGTACATATAAGAACAAACATTTCATTTTTCTGTTCTTTGATTTTTTTTCCTTTAAAATCACAAGTTCAAGGTAAAGTATTTTCGTCACGAGTGTTTCATCTCGGATCTATACTACTTTATTCTCATCTTTTCAGAAGGAAAATCGCGAGTTATTTTTCTCTCCCTCTCATCATTAATGCAATTTACATCGAGAGAATTGAAAAATGGGAAACAAAGAAGCGACATCGTTTATCTTCGAATAATAGATGCGAGGAAGGTCGATTGGAAAAACCGCGTCAAACGTTTGGAAAATGGATTAGCGAGACAAGAAAAACGACAACGTACTTCTCGCGCATTCTACATCTTTCTTATCTCGTGTTTCCCTCATAGAGACGTGGGTGCATAATTAATCCTCATGAAATTGGAAACCGATAATGATGTTGGTGAATGTATTGTGTGATTTCTCGTACAGTGGGAAAATGAAATATTCTCCTTGAAGCGTCATATGTAGGTATGAAACCTGAATTACATTCAAAGAATCACTCCCTTTTAATCCCTTTTGAAAAATTATATAGTTTACTACTTCGTGAATGGTAGATGGATTAAAAAACGTATTTCCTGAGAGAAATTTTCATATAATCCTATAAAAATAGTTTTTTTTTTGTGTAATTCCGTCTTGAAAAATGATTTTATAGATTTTATGTATATTTTGTATGGAAATTGTATATAAATTTCATAACATCATTTGTCGAGGTAGAATTTTGTATAATTTCTGTATAGTTCACACTCGAATTTCTTGAATTGAATTTCACGTGGGGAGAGATACTTTTTCCACCCACTTTACATTGATAAACATTTCATATATGTTTTTAGTACAATGTGATATGTAGAATACAATTTATTGAATATACTACTGTGAAATGTCGATTTTGCAAAGAGATCCTTTTAAATGAAAAATTGATAAATGTTGAGACATCCAACAGACTCAGTGAGAAAATGATCGACGATATTGACATATCGGGATCAAACCATGAAATTTTCCCCAAGAATGTTATTACGAAAACACTCTTACATATTGAAATAATCTGTGATTCGGTCTTAAGGAAAATTGGGGCTATATTCTGTGCCAAGCGGCTGAACGTATGTTTCCATTTGCGCAAGCTCCACTTTTTCACCCGGCATTCGTGCTACCTCTGGATTCTCGTGTTAGAAAACTCCCATTCACTATCATTTTTTACGGCACAAAAGAAAATTTTCTAAATTACGAGACGTTTTACAAGAGATTCATCTAAAAATCATTTTGAAGTACGTGCAGCAACGTGCACGATTTCTGTGTTCTTTTCTTGTTTTCGGTGCTCGTTAATCTCGAGTTGAAAAATTCTTCCTCTTTCCGAAGGAACATCAAATGTTGAAAAGAAACCCACGATTCAACTAGCATTATATGTGCGCTTTAATTACTACAAGTCGTACGTTGATGGTTCTTATGTGTACGAAACACGCAAATTCATAATCACACAAACGCTCTTTACAAATGAAGGAAAGACACAACTTTTTTTCTCTCCTCTCTACCTCGAACAGTTGACATTTCATTTACTCACTTTGCTTACTTACCTCTTTTCCATTTATAAACCAGGTCAAATGAGGAGCTGGATAAGCAACGGAGGAGGAACAATTTGCTTCGAGATACTCCCCAACCACGTAGAAGTCCTTCGTAAATGTGATATGTGGTTTCTCGGTTTGCGGTACTGTAAGAACAAAAACGTATATATAAGTAAGACGAAAGTAGACAGTGTACGAATAAAAATAAAGCTTAATATTGGTAAGGTAGTGGTAACCCGTATATTTAAAGTACATGTTTCGAGTCTGGAGAGGTGAAGAATTCTCTTAAGAGACAAATCAATATATACGTAGAACGTACGAAAAACCTCACCCTATACTTGCACATATCCGAGCGTTGTATCTAACAAGGATACGAAGCTTAAACGGTTTTAGTTCGATTTATCGTGTTGTACTCGCATCCGGTGAAAAGAAAAAATTCTCCCGACTTTCGTTCGGACGTCACACAAATTATCGCTTTTTTTCAAGTCTCGAAAAAGTTGGATGTTTCGATGCGACAAAGCATTTATTCGAAGAGTACAGCAAAATAGAGGACCTACGTGAACGTGAACGTGAACCACCACGTTCGCACATATTTGACTGAAATTTACGTGGAAGTTCGTTTTCATCGTCAATATGATCTCACTGAAACTTTAGTTCACCATATTCAACCGTATAAAAGACGAAAAGAGAAAGGGTGGACCAAAAAAGAACAATAAATCATCTGTATACTCGATATCGATTTGCTGGAACGATGTAACAAAAACAAACATCCCTGTATTCCCTGAATCTCATATGTTGTTATATAAATATTTTTTCCATCTGAAAAACTTTATCATTTATGAACTGAAAAATCTTTTTCTCTATGTATTTTCATCGTAAAGTATTCATGATTCGATATATGATTTGTTTTTTTTAATCCCCTTCTCAAGTTTAGACCGACCTTTCGTTTGAATTTCGATCATGAATTCACGCAAGGACATCAGTTTGTTTTTCACCTCAACCCCGGCTGAATTCTTTTTTTCGAATTGATATATTTTATGCGTATATTTTTTCCTCGCTTTTGTCGTGAGAGGGAATGACAGGATTTCTGAAATATTTGATTTCCTCTTTGATATTTATTTACGTCTGAAATGGGAATGGAGAAATTCTCTACGTCGTGTATGTATTTTAGAATTTATTTTGGTTCACTTTGTTGTTTGTTCAAAAACTCGACTAGATGTGGTGTGTGGTACGTGTTTACGAGATGAAATGTGAGCAAATGTTCCTCTTTGTACGGTTTTTTGTTTACCGAAGATCATAGTTTTCAAGAGCGAACTTTTGTTTTTTTACACTGATAAACAGGAAATCCACTTTGGATAGTGATCTTGGAAATGATTTGCCGTAACTGTTCATTCTTGGTTGATAGGAATCAACAGTTTTGAGAACTTTATTTAAATATGCAGGTGAAAACAACTGGATGAAATTTTCTACCTTTTGTATACAAACTTCATGGAATTTTGAAAAAAATTCTATTCGTTCCTGTGCCTATTTTTCATTTCTATTCCATTTTCATGAAGATTCACGTAACACGGACTGAGAAGAATTCACTGATGCAGCAAATCAAGGCGATAGAATAGCAAATTTTTTAGCCACAGCTAATTGGATTTTTGAGAGAGCAACATGATTGACTGAAACAGTGAATTTTCTTTTTGGACTGGAATGATTTTCCATATTATATACACTGAGAGGAAGGGTCTATTCAAATATTCGACAGCTAGAAAATTTAGTAACTGTAAATAAAAATTTAGTTGTGCCAACTGAATTTTATTTGTCACAACTATATTTTTTATTCCCATTGAATAAATCATTTAATTCATATTTCAGATAGCTAGCCTTTTACTTCAACTAGAGTCTAGTTGGCGTAAATAAAAATCTAGTTGCGGCAACTAACATTTAGTTATCCCAACTAGGTACCTTTCTCTCAGTGTATAAAATAAAAAATTTTGCTGGATGAATCAACATTTTTTGCTGCCACAGCTTTAATTTCCTTACCGCAGCTAACAAGATAGCTAACTGCACGGAGAAAAAAGATCATGGAATGATCGCTAGGAAGGATAGTAAACTAGTGACAACTACGAATTTCTGTGCACAGTCGCTAACAGAGACGAGTAATGATTCCTATTTTGGTATACTATATTGTATTCTAATATACCAAAATAGGAACCATTACTCGTCTCTGTTAGCGACTGTGCACAGAAATTCGTAGTTGTCACCAGTTTACTATCCTTCCTAGCGATCATTCCATGATCTTTTTTCTCCGTGTGTGATAGCGAATGGATTGCTGTCACAGGGAACAATTTTTTTTTCTCGTGTGAAGTTTATATAAAACCAAACCCTGGCGTGGATTTCATTACAATTCTGTCAAATTCCTTCACCCGGGTAGTTTTCTTCAAGGATCGAGGTTATTTAACGACATCAATATCTTTTTCATACCATTTGTATAAAGTTTCGATTGATATTCTATAAAATTCGGTATAAATTTGCGGGATTCTCTATAAGAAATATCGATACCCTCAAATATCGTCTATCCCTAGTTTCCTTCCATATTTGTCATGATTGAATTCATTTCTCTGCAATGTAAAAAATTGTTTCCTAAATGTAATAATATAAATTTTGTACTAATTTTCAAAACTTTTCTGACTTTTCATATGAAATTTTATGATATCTCATACAGAATTATGATTTTTCATGCAGTAAATTTAATGAATTCATAATTGAACTTGATTTCAATTAATAGACCGGGTCTATTAATATCTAGAAAAAGGACTGTCAATTCAGGAGAAACGAGGATCGCTGACAAATATTCGTAGTGAGTCTACCAAAAATTCGTAATCAAGATAATAACAGTTGATAGTTTCACTACGAATTTTCAGTAGACTCACTACGAATATTTTTCAGCGATCCTCGTTTCTCCTGAATTGACAGTCATTTTTCTGAATATGATAAGATCCGGTCTTTCCGTGTACATTTCAGAATTCCCATATTCATCTGATACAGGAAATTTCAAACTATTCTTCACAGTATTAGCATCCTTAACTAAAATACATGTTTTTTCTGTAGGGAATTTGATAGATAGTGATTTAATGTTGCTATTATTTCAACATACAAAAAGGTCGTTCGAGAATATTAGCGGCCAATCTTGACGAATCCTTTACTCTTTGCCCCTTTTCCCTCCACGTATACCTTAGGAAAAAAGATTATATATTTTATATGAGATTGATATTTGTTCGCTTAAAATCCGTATTACGTTATAATTCTCATCAGGAAAGGAAACCAATGAAAATCGATTAATCCTATTTTCCTCCCGGTTTTCATGTTTTTTCTTTGTCTCTTTTTTTTCGAGCAAATTAAGGGTACGTATAAAACTCTTTGTTTTTATTCTTGATGAGAGGAAGGTAGAAGATAGATAAAGTAACGTAGATAAGAGTCTATTTTCTTCAACTACGTTCATAAGCTTTTCGTGTCTTTCTCTTTCACGAATGATCGATACGATGAGGCTTGAAGGAAAAATACAACATAAGGAACGTTATAAGGCACTGAGAATCATTATCTTTATTACGAAACAAGTTGGAAAGGAATAATTCAAATACTTTTATCATTCATATTTTCTCAATCGTTGAAAGGATTCATTTATTTTATTCCACCACAATTTTTTCCTCTCTCTCCCTTTCCATTTGCATCACGGGTAACTAACCAAAGACCAACGCGAGAAAAACAAAGGATCCTCGTATACTTCATTTTTCGTAAAAGTTCAAAGATCGCGGAATTGATAATGAATCATGATCTTATTCAAGTGTTTCATGTAGACATGCATTTGATGATTCTTTTGTCATTGCAGTTGGAGTGATTTTCTTGTACCCTCCGAGATAGATTTCTCATTAGTTTTTTGACGTTTCTTATGGTACGGCAATTGAGAATCTGTGCTTGAACGAATCGAGATGGGTAGCGAGAAGCTTTGTCCAAATTCCACAACAATTCCAGAATTTTAACCCTAGAACTACAAACCCATTCTTTTTACCTGTAAACTACAAACTGGGGTAAGTATTCACCCCACGGATTTTTTGCTCGTAAAATCGTTCTAGAAGCAGCAATTTGACTCATAAGTACACGAATTTTTTTGTATTTTCATGCCAAAGAGATTGGTGGAGAGAAAATTTCATTTCACTGAAGTTTAGTTTGTAAGAAATCGATTTCAATAGCTAAGAGTGCCAAAAAACGGTCAAACCGTCATTCAACGAACAACAATTCATAACTATTTTTCCAACCAATTGATTTTCAAATTTCCAACGAGATTTCGAAGAGGATACATGAAGTTCTGAGAGAAAAAATAGCATCACGAATTAAAAAAAAAATGTTAATCTGATCTATGGAAGAGTCAAATAAAAATCCATGGAATGTTGGTTTTCAAGACCATATTTCTGTTTCTGCCATGTGAAATGTAAAAAAAAAAGAGAAATTTGATAAGTATAAAAAATATGCAAAAGTAGAGTTACGATTTAACTCATTCGAAGGCGCCACAATTGCTGCAGTGGAGTATTCTGTGATTCTCACACTCTCCAAATTTAAATCAGTGAAATCTCACTATTTCTGCAGTTGAGAGTCGACCACTGTAAGAAATCAGTGAGATAACAGACAATAGTCACTGGTTATGCAGTCGGAGTTCCTCCTCATGGATTAAATCAGTGACATTCCACTGCGAGGATTAGGGAATATTCACTGATTTTGCACTGCATATGAACTGATTCGCAGTGGTCGAATTTTCACTGCGATCAGTGAGATTTCACTGTTTTCAATTTGGGGAGCAGGTCGGTGACTTGAACTTTGTGCAACATATTTGCGTTTTGCGACCCTCCGATCAGGAGCACAAGCCGCATCGCTCGTACTTTTTTGGTGACTCATTGGCTGGTGGGAATTCAGTATAGGTACTTGAAATATGAAGATCATCACCGAGAATTGTATATCTAATGTTTCATTGTAAAATGAGGTCATGATGGGTGAATGACATTTATTTTAGCGAAAAAGAGAAATTTGACCTACCTACACAAAAACACTAACAGGAACCACAAACTGGGGTAGATATCAATTCCACAAAAGCTTCACGTCTTTACCCAGTCACAGTAAATCAGGAACTGAAGGGTCTATCAACCTCGCACCATGTTTAGAACCTTGAACGAAATTATTGAATAGGTTTGCGGTGGATTATGTCACTGGCCAACTTAGAAACGTAGTTCAAAGTTTACCTGAGGTAGATATTTATATTTATATAGAACGGACATGGGAATTTTCCAGGACATTCTTCATAAAAAAAAATTGATGACGATTGTTCTTTTGAACAAGAAAATGAAATATTTTCCGATTTTCGCTATATTTTTCGCTAAATTATTTTGAGGAATCCCTGAAATCAATCTCTGTCCAAAAGAACCAATACAACACGGTAAAAAATAAGACTGATTCCCATCTTGAACATTGACTGATTTCAAGATGCAACGGAAACTAGCCAGGTTTTAATGAGAGTTAACGCCAAAAACAAATGCCCACACAATGGAAAAGACCGAATGTCAGTCACATTTTCAAGTAAGATGCAACCACATCCAGTCGGATTTTTTACCGTGAAAGCGATAGACCAAATCTTATCGGAATCAATGATATCTCACCGGTTTCTATGCGGTTTTTCTCACAGTACTTAAGGGTCTTTATGAGATTCTATGTGGAATTCGATATTCTATTGGTTTTTATCGACAAAACCTGATAAATACTGATGGGAACAAAACAACTCATCAGTTTCTACGCGGTTTTTGTCCTGTCTATATGCAACCATCTACTCTCTAAATTCCTTGGAGTGAAAATCCACTCCCAAAAGGTGAAGATACTGCAAGTCCAACCAGAGTGAAATTACACTCCTATAGAGTGAAGATTTCACTCTTATGAAAAGCTGGAATCCCACTCTCAATACTGAGTTGAACCTGCACTGTGTTGTAGTGAGAATTCACTCTTATGGAGTGAAAAGTCGCTCTTTAGGAGTGGAATCTCGTTCTTCCTGGACTTGCAGTATCTTCACTTTTCAAGAGTGAATTATACACTCCGAGGAATTTAGAGAGTATCCTCTTCTTGCACACAATTGAATACTGTAATACGACATCATTCAATAAGTTCCGGGACTAATCCACAAATGGCGTTAGTTTTTTGAAAGAACTAACCTTCAAATGATACGTGCCTTTGGCGAGTCGAGTATTCTCAAGATTTTTTCATGATTTTCCGTTATTTCTTGATTGATGTTCAAGTTTTTGCGGGTGCAATTAAAGAGGTTACCATTCACAATACGCCGCTTAGAAGCATTGGTACCGCATAAAATATCGATGAATCGGAATTGTCTCTTTACATTTTGAAGCTGAAAATAGTTAACATAGATTCCATAGTGGCTTCATACGAAACACTGGTCAATTCTGTTTCTATGTCGAGTCACCAAATTCGTGGAAAAAAGGTTTGTTTCATTTTGAGGTGATACTAACCTGGTGGAGAAATTGCAAATATTCCAGTGAAGAGTTTTCCAGAGGATTTCAAAGATTCCCATAATTCATCAGAGAGTTTCAATGATTTCCAGGAACATTCAGAGATATTCATAGAAATCAGCAAAACTTTCAATGGAAAAACGTGTCCAGTGAACAAGAGTTTTTCAGAGATTTGCAGAATTTTCAGGAGTTTGAAGTAATTTTCACAATTGTTCAAGAGGTCCCATGCCGGAAAAATTGAAGAGGAATACCTCAATTCATTTAAGGGTTTATATCCCCCTTATTCTCTCTAAAAAAAAAAAGCTTTTTTCAATAATTTTTTTTTAGCATTCCTTTATAATAATCATGAACAACCAATACACCAATCGATTGAGCCGCTCTTCAGGAGTGAGAAAAACTTTTTTTATTGAAGATTTTTTACAAAATGGTGGCTGTAAGAGCGTTTTGCTGGAAACGATGGTTAGAAATCGGCAAGCAGCAGAACTCGAAGAGTTTTCATTCGATCGACTTGAGAATTGAACTGTGACTTCATTGTGTGATTATCTAGTGAAGTACACACGATAATAATTTTAGGAATTTTTTTCGCAAGCCGGCGAGAGCTTGAACAAAAAATTCAAATTTTCGAACACAAAATCGACTTTGATTGTTCATAAAAAAAAATCTTGTGGACCAATCGTGAAAATCATGTGTACTTCACTAGATAATCACACGATGAAGTTACAGTTCAATTTTCAAGTGGATCGGATGAAAACTCTTCGAGTTCTGCTGCTTGCCGATTTCAAACCATAGTTTCCTGCAAAACGCTCCTACAGTCACCATTTTGTGAAAAATCCTCAATAAAATAAGTTTTTCTCACTCCTGAAGAGCGGCTCAATCGATTGGTGTATTGGTTGTTCATGATTATTATAAAGGAATGCTAAAAAACAATTATTGAAAGAAGCTTTTTTTTTTTTAGAGAGAATAAGGGGGATATAACCCCTTAAATACATGCGATCGAGCTGTGCACTTGAAGTGTGAATCAGAATAATTGAGTTTTTTTCCATTCTTGTTTGAAACTTTGCACATTTTTATCATGTGAATAATTTTCCCTTTTATTTTTTCAACTGTAAAGAAAAGAAGTCTACTAGGGTTGCCAGTTTTTACTATTTGAGTAGAGAACTCCCATCAAGATACGCCACTTTCTTTCATCTGAAGAGGTGCCTCACAGAAAATGCTGTTATTACGTCTTCCCGGAAAACGATCATAATTTTCTAATTGTATGAAATTCGTCAAACTCCTTGAACCAGGAGTTATATTAAGAGTTTTATTAGAAACTAAAACCCATTTTACCACTCCTCGATCTCCCCTATATCTTCTCTTCCACTTGCAACTCTACTTCCTAGCTCACCAACGTCTAACTTTTCTACTTAATGCATGCGACGTCTTGTTGGACATATCAATGACTTGTTCCACTCAAAGAGTTATTTTTGGGAGCACGAACTATATTTCTGTAGCTTGAATCGTTTATTGAAACGAAAATTCCAAAATATTTCTTTGGGTTGCAGTCCCATTACAAATGATCGAGGAATATCTCCTCGATTCATGCACAACTTTACGATTTTACAATGTTTGACTTCCGATTCGTCGTTTCTTCTGGTTAAAATAAACAATGCTACTTAGAATTTACAAAGAAAAAATAATAATTCACTTCATCAAATATGTAAATATAGTAAATATAGTAAATATTCCTACTATACTTTACTCTTAAGAACTATTACTCGCTCCCAATAAACGCACACACGTTATTTCAACGTTGAAAGAACGTTAGACTGTCAAACGGACGTCAGTCGTTGATTTCATAACGTTGAATATTAGTTGAAATTTGACAGGGAAACAGACGAACAGGAATTACGTTCTGATGACGTGTAATTTAAACTAATATTCAAAAGTAACCATCCAACGACGTCCTCATAAAACGTGTTTTGAACGGGTTTGAATCACGCGTTTAAAATGTGTTTGAACTTCAATTGAAGATAAATTCTGCTAAAAATATCGAACGAAACCGAACAATGGTTAGAATTTCAACAAAGAGCAAGATAGTAAATAGTGTGGCATGCTTTCCAAATTCTATCATACTCAGAAATACTATTGTTCTCGATATTGAATGAAGAGTTTTCAAAATAATTTGTTGGATTCAATTCACGTTTCAGAACCATCATTAGGACACGTCAATATTTAACGTCTTTTAAACGATGCTTAAACCGTTGATATGACGTTATTTTACGGTTGAAAAACACGTGCTCTGCCGCGACATTTTTACGTTGAATTAACGCAAGAATATTACTAATTCACAATGTGTGGTTATTGACTGTTTTTGACGTTTTTAAAACGTGCGTGTGTTTATTGGGCTATAGCTCCTCCCAACGAGTCAATATAAGAAGATAAGTAACAATGAATCATTAGATTTTGTGAGTTTGAATTTTCGTTTCGTTTCTATAAACGATTCGAACTTCAACACAATATGTACCAACTTCTACTTTCTTCCACATGGAGGATGTCTTTTGCTCTTTTCTTTATAAACGATATATTTCTTTTCAATATTTCGATTCTATCATATTGGGAAGAAGTTGAATTGTTCCAACGATGGATATCATTGATTCATTTCGTTGGAATGAACTCGAAATCAAATTTGATACTCCGTAGAAGTATAATGTGATGTCGTGAAAACAACAATCCAAGTTCGAATTCACAGCGAATTGTACCTGCGTGTTATTGCAAAGTCAATTTTTCCATTGTATCAAATTCATAAATCGTAACAGAACGTAATAGAATGGGGTTTGAAGTTCATATATCGTTGCCGAATAATGGAAAAATGTTAGAATTGCTTGAATGTAAATATCAGAACCGCGGAATGATGAATTTTTCAATAATTATCATTTCTAATATCCATTGAGAGATATTTCTCATTCTGTATTTTGAACCGAGACTTCGCTTGTTGCGCGAAAAGCGGTAATGTATCCAATATTACTGTATCATCTTCCATTAAAGTGGCAGGGATTAGAGAGAAGAGTAGTTATGTGATTACAGAACAGTTTAGTGTAAATTTCAGCACAACCCCATACGTATTCAACAAAATGATGAAGCGAGAGATTGAAAATATGACAAAGGTGTGCTCAGTTGATTCAATATAAGACAAGATAATCCGAATACATTTATCAGAATTCAATACGAGAATGAGTATGGACAAAGAGAATATTTTCTATCTCGTCTTTGCATTGTCGTATCGTAATCAGATATCTCATACATCGCGATACGAAGATAAAAGACGAGGACATTTTTTTTGAAATTCAATTGAAATAAGGTATTCCGTGAAGAAGTCGGAGAGATTAAATAAATGAGTTTTTGTTTGACAATAGAACGAAGGAATCACTCGATTTTCATAAGCAACAAGTGAATTCAAACACCCACTTCTTTATCCAGAACAATTGTTTTCTTCTTTCTTCGTAAAACCCGTGCTCTAGTATTATTTAGCAATTGAAAAAGCGTGAATTGTTGTTTTTTATTGTATGAAAAAAACTTGGACAACTCCTCCTCGAGTACACCTTTTCAGGGCAAAAACTCAATTAATTCATTCATCTCGACGATCCGTATAACTTCGAATTCATTCGCAATGAAAATGATTTCACCGAAGAATAATTTCTCATTCTTATCTTATGGAATGAATAATTATTTGTTTCATCCCTTCATTCTCGAACAACTCAACTTCCTTTCTAATTTAATCGGTGTGGGTCTGTGGGTGGGTGGTCGAATGAAATCTGGGATCCGACTCCACAGCGTATCGGCTTTAATGATTATACGTGGGTACAGCCTACACGTATGTACGTGGGTTGTTCCTGTAAATGGTATTTGAAAGGCATGGAATATTCCCTTTGTTTAATTTACAAATTAATGTCTCGCAGAGCGTGCTGAGTGAATCGAATGAGTCGACTCAATTTCATGAGAATTAAACGAATGCTCGTGTGTATCATTAATCGAATATAGAGTTTTAGCTCATAACAATAATTGTGCAGTTTTTATCTAGAGTTTGAATATTACGAATATTCGGAAAAAACAACTTGACATCACATTCTCATCATCATTTATACGCAGAGAACGTATGCATAAAGTTTGAAATTTATCCGCTATTTTGTTGTCACATTTTTGTCGTCATCGGGTTATTATCATACACATCGCTACCGTCTGTTCTCGCTTGAATAACATTTTTTTTTCGCCATACGTTCCGGAGGAAGGAGAGATTATTATACCCGATGAAGAACTTTCATCACAATATTTTCCATTCTCGTGAAAAATAAATTTGCGAGAATCTTGTTTTCTAGGAAAATATCTTATCAAAATACTTTTTGCCCTTCTTACAGGAGTCTGAATGTCCCTGTTACAATTTTCAACATGATTTTTAGCGTGATTTCATTCAAAGTAGATTATATTCACCGAGATAAAGTTGATATGTGCTTCGTTTCTTAGAATTTCTTGGTTTTCCAATGCGTTTCTCGAAGCGATTGTGCGCTGATTGTGGGAATTCGGTGTTAGTTCATTTACAACCGCATTCAATAACACGGCAAAGAGAATGCACAATCAATTCTCTGCATATCTTTTGAAAGAATCATAAATCTGCATGAATTTATTCAAAATTATAATTGGAGTGGGATCAACGTTTTAACCTGTTGAATTCATGTAGAATAACGTGCCGTATGGAATAACATTCCGAAGAGAGCTCGAGGATTGAAACACGAATCTTTGTGTACGCGTTGATGTGTTTTGTATCGTAAATAAATACATTTCAATTACGTTTCGCCTGCAGCGTCCAATTCCTGCGTGTCTCAATTTTATTATTCGAAAGAACACGACGAGTCGCTGTTGTATTCATGTGATTCGCTATACATTGGATATAGCTGATCTTTTGGAGTTGCGTGACTTACATGTCATTCAACTGTACGATTTTTTCCATAACTTTGAGTGTGTTTTTAGGCTGTTGAAAGTGATATTTAATCGTTACTGTGAATAATTCACTTTTTATACAAATTTAGTCGTTTACGTTTTGGGTATAAGTTGAGCCTTTATCGGACATTATTCATCGATTTCACGATTTGTGTGGAATCAACACGAGGACATATGTAATATCCACATGGTAATTCATATCAAAATAACTAGGTTGCCATAGTAATGATAACAACAACAACGCAAAATCAACAACCATCTGAAGTAGATTTCACGTAAGACCAACAGTGAAGGAATTACAACATGATTTTCTAATCATGTTTCTTTGCGATTTGAATGAAACAGAATAATCTGTTTTGTATAAAATTGATTATTATTGTCCTAAAACAATGATGAACAATTTTGATTTGTTCATAAGAATCTAAATTCAAATCGCTCATTCCTGACATTTCCTTCAAATTCTTCGAATCAGTCGATGCACGATGGAATGATATAGGACTTCAGTAATTCGTACTTCATCAAAATGCAAATAATTTGAGATCGACTCATGTTACGCATCGTTTATTTCTATCATCGTTACCCTGATATTTATCTAGTTCTCATTCGAGCAGAATATTCGAATTATGAGTACTCTGCTTTTCTCTGTTAATTAGTTGATTGATATAGGGAAAAAATGGTTTCCTCGAATTTCATACACGTTTAAATTTCATCCCTCATTGTATCTCGTTCGAAATTACAATACTCGAAAACTTGGAAAAAAATACAAATATATCTGAAAACTGGAAGAGGAATTTTATTACTCTAGAGATTCCAGGAATTGAATTATTCTTTTAATTACCTACCGTAGAATATTTCTGAAATCTATTATATACGTGATACGTATTCGTATATCAAACTGATCTATATATTCTCTACCCCCGTTCTTTCCGCCAAAAGATATTTCATTTGGCTCGTAACTTTTAAACCTTACATTTTCCACGAACTGCTTAATACGTTATAACCTTGGCCTTTTCTTTGATAATAGATCCCTTTTATTTTGCTTTTTATTATCATCTTTAACATTCTTCCGTGTCGGCGTGTGTGTCCCAACTACTAACGTCTCTGACGCGTACGTCAACCTATCCTCTTTCTTTTGATAGCTGCGAATGTGTGTATGCTTTTTTGTTTCATTTTACTCCGTTTGATATCTTTTCATCAACCCACTTTACATATATTTCCCTGCTCTAGTATCAGCTTCAGCCTTTCAAACCCCTTTGTCCAGGTTTATGATTCTTCGAATTTTCAACTTCTGCAGTGGTCTAATTAATTCACATCATAAATGTAATTTGCAACCATTTATTCGCTGTTTATGACTACACAAAGAATAACATATTCGTTGATGATTGTACACATTATTATTCGAATGGATTCAATTTGATAATTCAACATTTATATTAAATACAGAAGATTAAACTCGAGAGTGTCGAAGTATGTAACTGTGGAGATTTGGTCGGAGCCTCGGAAAGCTTTTGAAATTAATACATATTCTGTGGAGAAAGGTTTCATTTGAGGATCATGATTAGCACAAATATAATGATGAAACTGTGACTGAATAATGGCCGATGGAAATAATTATATACGTCAATTTTAAAATACACACCGTTAGAAATTTCTGCATTGATTTTGATGCATTTGCTGGAAGTTTTTTTCAAATACGTGCATGAATTGAGTTTCATACACAGTTTACATGAAATTTAACGTCAACTATAGCATAATCTATATTTTTTTCATGTTTTCGTAAATTAAATTTAATGTAAAATGTGTATTAACCTGAATTCAGGTACGTGATTGAACAAAACTTTCAGATATTTCTGACAGTGCATAAATTTTGATTAAATTGAAATTTAATGAAGATTTATTACGTATAATGTTTTACAAATATTTTTAATTTTTCCTCTGTTTAGTTCTAGTCATAGACACCCTGTGTCCATTGAAATGGACATATCACACTCTAAAAAAAGGCTGCTTGCTGCAATCGGATTCTTCTTACCACAAGTGGAAATTCCATTCAATATTTCATCAAACGGATTTCGGATTCGCCGAAGAAGAATTTCTACCCACACAGCACCACAGTTCCATATGGATTCGCAAAGAACTCCATAAAAAGAATTCAATATGAATTCTTTAATAAGAGTTCTTAAAGAATTCATAAAGAATCCAATCAGATCGTAAAGAATTCTAAATGAGTTCTTAAAGAGCTCAGAAAAGAGTTCATGAAGTATTCATAATGATTCGCAAGGTATTCTCAAAGAGTCCCCGGAATGTCAGTTCAGAATGAATCGCTGGGGGAGTTCTTTTTTTCGTCCAGAAGAACTCCTAAAGAGCCCTGTGAAGAATTCAAAAAGAAGTCTTATCAAGTACTTTTTAAGTTAATGTTGAAAATTTCTATTTATTTCATAGAAATATAAAAGTACTTGACAGGAAAAAAGTACCTTGAGTACAAAAAGTGATTGAGGATGCCCATCTCTGTTTATAAGTTTCCTAATTTTTCAAATTCATTTCCATCAACTTGCTGAAACTTGACTTGATTGAAATGTTACAGCGATTTATAATGGAATGTTTTATTGTATAAAGAATTTCAGAATTTATCAGCAAATAGTTTTGTATGAAATCAATTCTAAATGTAACTTGCGTCAAGTTATAAAATACATTGAATGCTTCACATTACCCGATAAAAATACTCTCAATTTTTTTACATGTCCTTTACACTGCTAATGGTTGATCACATTTCAATGTATTTAGAAATAGTCTGGTAAAATCAAAATATGGCCCTTGAAAACATTTCTGCAATTCCTTCGCTGAGTCTGTGACGCTGTTTTCTTTCTGTTAACTGAGATCAAGCAATGAAATCTTGCACATACATGGAGACACCTCACTGTAAGGTCGAAGAGTGACTAAATATACATACACCAGTATCCGAATGTCTGTTCCATAACATCCTTCGATATTGTTATGGATTTGTGTTGAATCTTTTTCAGTTCGATTAGAATTACTCACTTTGAACTTTTCAATGAATTTGTAACGAATTCTTTCAACTCTTCTACAATATCCCGGGATGCTCGGGTGAACGGTTTGAAGAGTTTCTGGAGTTTTTCAATGAATTATTCAAATTCTTTGAAAAGCACATATAGAATTCTTAATGAACTTTTGGAGAATTCTTCATGAACTCTTGTAGAATTCTTTATGAATTCTTCCAGACCTCTTTGCGAACTGTTTCGGGATTCTCTAAGAATTCTTTTGGACGAGAAAAAGAATTCCCCCAGCGATTCATTCTGAACTGACATTCAGGGGATTCTTTGAGAATTCTTTCTGAATTCTTTCGGACGAGTTATGGAGTTCTTCAATAATTCATGTGGGATTCTTAAAGAATTCTTTCAGAACTCTTTTTGCTGTGTGGGTACTTATGGCAAATCTTGTGAGAAGAAGATGTTAGATTGCATGAAGAAGACATTTTGGTTCTTTGTAAGAAGAAGCTTTGTGGTCGTTTTCAGGGACTCCAAAATCTCTTTATCTTCAGAATGTCTTGAATCAAAACGTTTCTGACACCTCCAAGAACAAAATGGGTCCGACCCCTGTCTGTTTGTCAATAAATGATTGTTTTCATCACATTTAGGGTTGATTCCCGTGTAGATTACAGCTCACTTGGTTGGGAGGAACTTGTGTTCAAATGAATAAACGAAAATTCATTTGACATTATCATTATTCAACATTGAAGATGATGAGTTGAGGAACATCAGATATTATTGAAAATCATCTTTTAATTCGATTTTTCATCTCAATATTTATGAAAATTCTCAATTGAAAGAATAGCTTGTTTGAAGTTACAACTTCAACAAATATATTTATCACATCTCCTCCCCGCATACCACAGAAGTTGAAAAAGAGTTCTTGACTTTCTCTGCCCATGCAGGTATTGCCAAGACTGAAAAAAACCCAAGCTTGTCCCAAGGTTGGCACATGTGTCAGAAACAAACCTCCGTGAAGAACAATTGGCCCAATATTGTCCCATGATTATCCCGTTGTTCCCAATGGATATTCAGTCATGGTACAATTGTTAATGTTTTTGAAATGGTCACTACATTTGGTACAAGCTTGGCACAAGTGTAAAAATCGAGCATTCGTTGAGAATAATTGTGCCAATATTGCCCACATGAGTGGCACAATGTTTATAAATATTGACTGAATTTTGAATTCACAATGGCTGGAAACTTGGGGATAACCGTCGAGCCAGGGCTGGTCCGATCTTCCTGCCATAATTAATCCTACATACTAGTTTTACACACCAAGCTAGATTTTATTGATCTAAGTGAGGATAGAACTTCAATGGTAAACTTTATGGTAATAAGATACTTTTCAATGTAATTATACACAGAGATCTACTGATTTCGAAGAACCCTTCACAGAATTTTGGAAGGTCTGGCTCATTTTGAAGACCATCGATTTTGATCGATTTTTGAAAGAACGCAAATTTTTTAATCATCATACAAGCTTGTCCCAGTCTCGTCACATTTTTTCTATCGTTTCAAGATAATTCATGTACGGTATTCTGAGGGAAAAAGTCATGAACTGAAATATGAATACTTTTTTCATCCATATCCGCGATCAAAGAAGCATTGGTTGATGCTCGGTAGATGAATTGGACCGGGCCTGTCAAAACCACTGGCCCAAGCTTGTCCTGATCTTATCATTCCCAAGCCTGGGCCAAGTTTGGTAAATTGTTCAAGACAAGTTTCGGCAGGTCTTGTGCCAAGCTTAGTCCATCATTGGGCCATTGGTTCATACACACATGGGTGGGAATCTGCTTTATGAGTTATAAAATCATATATTACAATTCAAATTTTCATCAAACTCGAATAATATTATGATTGGTCAGCTTTTGAGAAATATATGTTGCAAAAAACGTGAAGAACTGATGCATTGTTATGTTGAATGAAATTGTGTAATTTTTCAGAATAGAAATGAAAGAGTATCAACTCACCTTCTTTTGATGTATTACTGTACCGTTATCATTACATGATAATTATAATCATTTGTTGTGGAAAGTGCGGTTAATCTTTCCCTTGCAGTGTTCACAATACTATGAAGTTGACGGAATATATAAATTACATACAATTTGAAATCCACTGAGGAAAAGAGGATTGTGAGTTATGTCAAGTGGATAATATTCTTCAGTTCAAATTGCGTATTCTTGGACTCAGTATGTGACAATTTTGTCGGAAACTGATTCTTCTTGATACAAGAAGGATAGTATTTCGTGCAAGAAGAATGAACCGAAGGAGCTAAACTTCTTGCAAGAAACATATTATATTTTAGAGTAATTTTCAATCTACGTTACTAAAAATTCTATGAAAATTCAGAGTTTATACTACAAGCTATAGAAACTATTGCCTATTGAGAAAAAAATCGTCCATCATTATCAGAATTAAGCCAGGTCAGAGAGGGTTAACAAATAAATCTTTGCGAATTACACCACAAACGAAGTACATCACGGTATGCGAAAATTGACCACGCTATACGTTTTATACCTCCAACGCAGCCCCTACGGTTGGTTTCAAAAGTCAACATTTTACTGAATAACTTTATCCAACGGTGACCACTCGAATGCCGTTGGAACCGAGTATTAATTGAGAGACTTTGCGTCTTGCGTGTGTGTGTGTATGTACGTGTAACCACAAGACCAGATCAGGCTAAACCAAATCGGGGTTGTTCTGTAAACGAAGGGAACGGAGGAAGAGGGCAAGATAGAAACGAGGTCAAAATGCCCGCGCATAGTTTTCCCCGTTGTTGTCTCGATGTAAGGGTATAATTCTGTTGAGGTCTGATATTATCGTTCATATCCTTCCTGTCTGCAAACAAACTCGCATAACCACAAATGGACGAAGCATGGCTCAGACTCATTCACCTTCTGTTACACACCTTGTGTGTTTACTCAAGTATATAGATTGGTGATTTTTTATCGATATCCGATGGACGGGAAATTATTCATACGCACCGCTATTATGACGGTAGAACAAGAAAGAATCGATCGGGAACCTCGTGAACTCTGAAATACGTGAGGCGAAGTAAACGGGTGATTTACGCGTATCGCGTTGTTTAAAAACAAAAAAATATCAGAAAAAACTTGTACATGGACAGAAAAATATAAGACTTTTTCTTATTTTCTGTACTAAACCAAAAATAGGAAGGTTTTCAAAATCAATTTTTCTATGCAAGTTCAGAGAAAAAAGTATTTCTCTGAATCTGAATTGAATTGTTATTTCAATAGGTTCAAATAAATATTTCTTCAACAAGAATGAAGAATGGACGAAGTAATAAATTCTTTTACACGAACAAAATATTTATTTCTGTCAATCTAATATTTATTCGGACCTATTCTGATAACAATTTTTTACTCTCTAAATCTGAAAGAGTGAAAAATCATGTGTTTTGCTCCACTAAGTCTCAAAAGTGAGCCAGTCCGCTTGGGGTGGGATTTTCACTCGTTTCGAGTGAACCCTCACTCTTTTAGAGTGAAAAATTCACTCTAGAATTTGACTGGCTGTGAGTTTCTCACCTCAAACCTTAGAATATCATTCTAAAAGAGTGGAAATTCCACTCAAAATTCCAACAGGCTCACTTTCGGCTGGCTAAAGAGTGGAAAGATTTTAGAGAGTAGATCCAAAGCAATACTTTCTTCTGTGGACGGAAAATTACGAATTAATAGACAATTTTTACTATACGCTCTATAAAATTTAACATTCAGCGTTTAAAATTGCAATTCTATCCATTTGTAATCTCGCGTATTTTCATGCATGAAAAAAATATTTATTTGTCCTCTCTCCATAAAATATTCATTTGTAGAAATTAGATGCAAAAACTGATTCCTTGTGGCAAATGAATTATTTATTCAGGGCAAGCATTTCATTATTCGATTCGATTAAATATTTCATTAACCCTAATAAATATTTTACGAAGAGAGGACAAATAAACTATTTATTTGGTTGGTAAAAATTTGTTTTTTCAGTGTGTGAAAATCCATTCTACAAATCTCCTTCTTTCTGGTTTACTGAGAATATATTTTCGAGTGGCATTTTGCACCGTGAATTCGATTTGCTTTGAATGATTTCTAACTTCGTGAATTGAAGAAATTTGTTTGAATTCCCAATTCAGGAGATTCGAATCTATCGATATATATGTATTTTTGAGTATCGATGTAAGTCGTTTTCGCGTGAAAAGCTGAAGCAATTTACGAACGTTGGAAAATGTAATCGTGTGTTCATTCGTTGCAGAAATTGTAGGAACGTAACTGTCCTTCCGAACGTTCACAAGTTAGTTACCTTAGTTTAAAACCAGAACAAAAATTTACGTCATTATAACGAGGAAGCATCGGAATATAACTTTTATCGAGAGAAGTGTATACCAAGTTGGGAACAGATGTGTGGTATAGCCTGGTGATGGACTGTCCGGAAATTGTTACCATCGATTCATTGTGCCGGTAGAAGTTTGAATATAAAATTAAAACAAAGAGGAGAGAAAGGAGTGGAAAAAGGATTTTCGTTCTCTATTTTTACCTCGAAAGCGCATAACGTCGGAGTCCGAATATCCATAAAATACCTTTTTTAGTATGTAATTTGAGAGGAAAAGCATCGAAATTCTGACAATTTGAAATTCAGGTGAATAAAAGTCGTTAGGTTTCATTCGAATTTTGTGAGGGGTTTGAAATTTGTTATCCTAATTTTAATCATTTACTCATTATTACAGGTAATGGTTGAAGACATGGAATTTTCATTCGTTCGTGCATTATCTTTCAAATCTAATTTGGTGCATTCGAAACGAATGAAGAATACCGAGAAATATTCTCTCGTAATCCGAGGTATTCGATCACTCGATCACAAGCGAACTACATTTTTCATTCTTATCGTGTATTCCTTCTCAATTTTGTATTTAACCTCCCTCAAATACGATAATTGCTCCATATACGGTACGTTAAACTGCTTCCGATGTCTCTCCCACTTACCGTATATCCAGTAATTAAATTCTCTAGATATCCAGATTCTTCTACCTCCTTCCTCATTATTTCTGTCTAAACTACTTCCCTCTTTTCTAATAACAATCAGTTTTTCAACTATTCTCGTGATTAAGAAAGAATTCACATGTTTCCTTTCTTTTTATTACAAGAATGACAAGTTTTTTGGCCCGAGGTTTTTAAATGCGCATGCAATTACGCGATCTGTAAAATTCTCCTTATCGAGAACGTATCAACACGTGGAACGGTATGCGGTGAAATAAAAAGTTCAACATTCTTATGAGAAGCTTATTATACACCTTTTTCTTATGTAGGAACAAAATAAACGTTCATGTGAAATTCGATACACGTTCGCGTCTTTGATATTGATTTTGGCTATGGTATAAACGTTCGACTCGACTGTCTTAATCTAAATCGTTTGTTCGTTGTGATGAAGTCTCAATCTTCTATTGCTGATTACTTTTGTCTGTACAGAAACGTACAGACGTTTGGTATAGAGAGTCCTTGGAGTCGGTTATTATCATCTTCACCTTGATGCTTCGATAAGTATTATTAAAAGTCAATAAAGAGAACTATATGGTGATATTAATTCATTCTTTCTGTACAGAAAAATTCTGGGATAGGTCGATTCTTCGATGGAGGCTTATTGTTTTTATATCAATATTTTTTTTACATCAGACAATAACGATGTCTCGTTCGATAATTGATTATTCGAGTTCCGATGAGATTCGAGAATGTCGTCTTTTTCGGTAGTGTGTCGAGACATCTATCAATTCAAATTGATTCACGGATCAGGCTATCATATCTACTCGAGTCAATTAACTTCGATATACATGATTTAAGTGTAATGTTCACAATAATGTTGAGAGTTATTATTTATTGTATACAGGTACATCCCTATTCAAAATAATGCATGGTACCCGAATGAATAATTTAAAAACAAGAATGAACATCGACAGTGTGAGAAAAGAAAAAAGTATTCGGATAAATTAGAATTGTTATGTGCGGACGAAACTATTGTGACTCGAGCTTCGCGAACGCACACATCACGCGCATTTGGAAAACTTTTTCAGTTCCAACAATTTCCATTTAAGATCCAAACTTTGTTGACGATTCTCTTCTCTAGAACTTCTCTTTTACTCGAACATTTTTCGATACTTATTGTTAAAGTAAATATCATTATATTTCCCGATTCATTTAATTTGTGGTCATTAAAATGCTTTCAAAACAATTCAGTTGAAAATTCCTAAATCAAAATCATTCAATTCAATTATTTCAACAATTAAAATTACACAGACGTTTGGAAGTTATGTCAGATTTTATCTTTCGAAACTAAATTCGAATTTCGTTTGAATAAATTAAATTATAATTAATGTACACCATTCAAGTGAATGTAATATTGATATTCGCTAATTCGATGAAAATTTATTCTACTCGTAATAGTATTTTGATTGATTCTGCAATCATGAAGGTGGTTTCGGTTAAAAAATTATACATTCGGTCAAATTGAATGAACCAGGATCCACCGGCTGTAACCCCACATGTAGTCGAGCTTAGGAAACCTTTTTTATACAGTGTGCGTTACACCCACGTGAATGGGTTAATAGCAGGAGCAATGATCTAACGGCCACTCAGGCAGAAAGTTGTTTCGTGTATCTCGATTTAAGCAAAGAGCTTCAGCTATTTTTTCATTTGGTTAATTTCTCTTGAACGGTATGTGTAATCGGAGAGGCTATAATGGGGTGTGCTGGTCGAATTAATGTGTTCCAGATGACTTCTAATAATCCCCAATTGATTCCATCACGTTCAAGGAATTGTGGTCTCACACGGAGAAAAGGGTATCTTGAAAAATACCATAATTTATGGATTTTTGGCGCTGGTCTGGCCCGAGTCAAAATATTCACGTGAAGGTACCTCTGAAAGTACCATAATGGTTGGGATTTTTATAAAGAAGGTACTATACTTCTTTATAAAAGTCCAAGAAATTATGAGACTTTCAGAGGTTTGTTTTCTCAGTGTTTGTATCTGTTTTCTCAGTGTGAAGGAATGGCTACTTCTTTGATCTTTCGTTTTCGATTCTGTGAATCGTAGAGCTACATGACTTGTTCAATGAAAAAATATGTAAATAACTTCCCAGTGAAGATTTTTCTCCTTGAAGAATTGATCAATCAACACCACAAATCACACGATGATAACAGTATGGTCTTATAATATGCAGTCGATAAGGTACAATTTTCACCTCTTACCTGCAACGTTATTATCGATCATAGTTCGGAACAAACAATGTAATACACGTAAGAGAACATTGCTGTTAACAAAATTCAAACCTTAAGAGAAAAAAAAAGAACTTTGATCGATTGTTCTCCAACTTTAATTAATTCAGCCATCGAAGGGGAGCATAATTATGTGATGAAGGATGTGACATAACCGGAGTGTTTTAGATCCCATTACTAAATTATGCAGTGTCAAAAGCGATGATGTGGAGTTCGATTTCAATTTTGTTGTATACATATTGAAATCCCTATTCAGCACATATAGATTTCACAAGAATTTCAAACGATGCTTGACAAATTCATTAAGAATCATCGGTAGACATCGAAGACATCGGTAAGAATGATTCCTTAATTGTTATATCTCGAGCAAAAATTTTGCATTCAATAATTAGGGAATACATGATACGAAGTGTCCACGGGTTGTCGTGAAAAATGGAAACACGGGCCAATCTAGAGCGACCATTATGAGGCCAGTTGGATTGCAGTATAACATTTACTGACAACTGATATGAGCCTGCTATGGTGAAACTCTGGCATTGCAACAAGATCAGTTGTTTTGCCAGAGCTGGATGAGAGATGACAAGGAGTCGAAATGATGACATCCCATGTAGAAATTCAAACTCGATCCAGTACTGGCGCAGTGCCGGTAACCGGAGTTACCAGAAGTGATCATATTTTAAGTAAAAAAACAAAACACATTGAATTTGAACTTCGAAAATATGCATGATTCATTATTCTTGTTATCGTCATCGGAGACAGGCACTTTGGGAGTGATTTCTTGAAAGTTCACTGCCCATATAACAAAAGTTGCTGTGCAATCGTTGCTCTTAAGTTGTTCATCAAGTTTCTGTAGAGTTGCTGGGAATTTGCTACGCATGTGATTGACAGTTTCATGAAACCACCCTGTGCGAAAAGACCAATAGAAACCGATAGGCCAAATCCTATTGGAATCCATGATTTCCTATCAGTATCAATAGTGGCTAGTGTCACAGGACTAGAGGGTTTCTATAAGATTCTATGGAAAATCCGATGTTTTATGGGTTTCTATCGGTATGATCAGCAAAACCTGATAAATACTGATAGGAATAAAACATCCTATCAGTTTCAATAGTGGCTAGTGTCACAGCATCTATGGGACTTTATGGGAATCTATTGGACTTTTCAGACAGGGCAAGCAACTTCGCAGCAACACGATAACAACTCAACCCTGCTGGAAACGTCTCATAAATTCTGATATTTAACTCTTATGAGATTTTGATGTGTATTTGTCCATGAGTTTATACTCATTTAAGAGAATGAATGAGAATCATTATAAGAATGTATCAGAATTTATAAGGATCTCATAAGAGCTGTGAAATCTCCTGATAAATGATGAAATAAAAAACAATCTATCAGTTTTTGATGTGTATTTGTCCAAGAACTTATGAGCATTTATGTGATCTTATGAAACTTTTTCAACAGGGAAGCTAAAATTCTATATTTACAGCATATTGTTACGCATTTGGCGCCGCAACGTCCCTGCAAATTGCTTCAAACTGTTGTTGTACGTTTTCAACAATTTGCTGCATATTTGTTCAGCATTTTGCTTTTAGGGTGAGTGCCCAGACAACACAAGTTATTCAATAAGAATTCGTTCGGAATACCAAGATTTTCGAAACAATTCTTCACGAACATCGGAAGTATTTGAAATGGATTCATAGGAAGTTTAAGGAAAATACCAGTTATGTCCGCCTAAAACTGTTCGTAGTGGTATTCAATCGACATAGCCCATGCGTTCGCAAAGAATTCATCTTCACAACCAATTGTATTCACCATACAATTCTAAAAGAAGTCATTTTGAGTTCCGATCAAAATATATTTAGAATTCATCATGAATTGTTCCCGGATGTCCAATTGAAATGTTTCATGAGCTTGTTCTACAGTATATAATTGAATATGTATTGGATAAATGTTCAAGATATTCAAAACTCCTTATATTTTTTCACGCGGAGAAAAGTTTTGTATTTTATACCACCGAATTGAGGATATATCAAGATTTTGAGGTTATGTACCAAAGAAGCTTCATGCGAATACCAGACTTCCTTTCATTTAAAATCATGAAAATATCATACATTTCAGAAGAAAATCATTTCAGAAGGCACAAATAACATAACGAAGATTACATCGAGGCCATTCTTCAAAATGTATATGAAACCTAACCTCAAAATCCAAAGGGAATCATTAATCATGCGCTTGTAGTGAATACCATTACCAATCAAAGAAAAGCCCTGGTGGAAATCCAAAAGTGAAGGAAGAGGGTATTGGAACAAATGAAACGTGAAAATGTTTCAATTCCCTCCTACATTACTTTTAGGTGACTCTTTGTTACTCTTAGATGACTCTTCGCTTGCGCTTTCGCCGCGCTTTCGTCGCGTTTCAACGGTTCATTTTCACCAGGGAGACAATTCATAGTTATTTCTACCCTGTAATCTATTTCTTTGCTGTAACCATTCTATGCGTATATGCAGATTTTATAGATGTCAACAAATATCTATGGTATTATGATTAGCATCTGGGGAAGTAGAATAAATACATCCTAACTTTTGAAGACTAACCTATAAAATTCCAAGAGATGAATCCGAACGTGTACTTTGCAAACTATTTAGAGGAATTCATTTCAATCATTTTCTGAATTGAATTCTGATTCTATTTGAATCCCGCTATAGACATTTTCAGGCAGACATAACGGATATTCTCTGAGTACTGCCTTTGAATTCTGTTTGAATACTCTGAGAATTCTTATATGAATTCCAAAACAATTCCAGCAGGCCTCATTCCAAACCGAATGAGTTCTATGAGACTTCTTTACGAATTCACTCAATGTGATTCTATTAGAATAAGAAAAATCGAATATATTCCGAATTCATATGGGACTTGTGTGTTGTCTGGGTGAGGATTGAACCCGGGTCCTGCGAGTGAGAGACTGAGTCTCTATCAGATCAGCCGATCTTCGAGTTGACGACGAATCACTCAAATTGCCATTTATTGGAATGGGACCGTTGGAGTCATACAATTAACCATAGATCCCGTAGGTGAATGAAGTCCTACCAATGCTAGCACATTGTTGTCTCTCGAACATATTGAATGATGATATCAACTCTGGCCGAATGCTGGTTCGCTACAACAGCCAAGTTGCTAAGATCGTGATTTTAATGTCATTTGACGACCGATTCTGTAGTCAGTCAGAGTTCTATCAATACTGACAAATTGCTGTCTTTCAGACACATTGAATGATCATAACAACTCTGGCTCAATGTTGGCGCAATTTCGGCTCACTACAACAGTCCAATTCCCAAGATCGTGATTTTAACGTCAGTCGACTACCAATTTTGTAATCAGTCAGAGTCTCATCAATACTCGCACATTGCTATCTTTCAAACATATTTAATGATCATACCAACTCTGGCCTAATGCTGGCAAGACTTCGGCTCACTAGAACAGCTGAATTGCCAAGATTGTGATTCTAACGTCAGTTGACTACCGATTCCATCGTCAGCCAGAGTCCTATCGATACTGGCACATTGTCATCTATCGAACATATTGAATGCTGATACCAACTCTGGCTCAATATTGGCGTAGTATTGTCTCATCAAAGTAACCGTCTTATTGGAAAGATCAGTGGAATCCCTATCCACTATCTATTTCGTATTACACGGAAAAAAGAAAACATCAATGGTTACTGTGAATCGCAGTAATTCATTGAAAAAAAATGAAAAATCAAATTCACGCCGTTCATTACTGCGTCTCCCAGTAACCGTTAATGTCCAAGCAGCATTGGCGAATTTCACTGCAGTACACATCACTGTGATCGCGCTAACTCATCCAAGCGTGTTTTCATTTGTTTTTCAACTGATTGCTGTTATGGACAGTAACCAGTGCTGTTTTCTTCTTTCCGTATTAGAACAACGTTGCATCGATATTGGGATCGTCTTTTTTCCGCATTCCACCATCCAACCAACTCTGATTCGGTACTGACGCGGTTCCGTTTCTGTACGGTCTGGGTATTCTCCGAACAGTATTAATTCGATACTGGCTCAAGACCGTCCGACCACGTGAGCCAGTACCGTATGAAATCCGGTGAAGATTTGGCGCCAGTTGGAAAACTGGTAATGATTCTGAATGGGCACAGTTGTTTCTGCCAAAGTCTGGCAAATACAACTTCGCCAGTACCGCGCCATTCGTTAACTCTGACTATTTCCACATGGGTAGCTAATATTTGTATTATTATATTAGGAGTATAGTATGCGACGCGGCTTCTCTTTATATGTCCATCGTTTGTCAACTGAAAATTATACAGTAGAAATAATGTAGAAATGACGTGATTGATCCATCAATCTTGTAACTCGACTCCATATACATATGTGAACGGTATAAGTGGGTTATATTGAGTATAATTTACTTTACCACGCCGGACCATTATCCTAGACTAATCTCGTATTCAAATGAGACAACATACTTGTGTGGAATAAATATTGACGGTGCTGAGCATTCTGCAAACGTTGTCCTTTACATCGAATGACGTAGCATGGCGTGAATCAATTAAAAACGATTGATGATGAAAATTCGTATCGACAGAGGAAATTGATGAACTCCTAGACTCTCTTTTCTCTGGTATCTTAGCAACATTGTGAACACGGATCGAAGATTATCGACACATACAACACACGTATGTAAAACATTATACTACAAAGATAATTCTTTTGAACGAGCTTGAATCACGCTCCTCGCGTTTCTGAACATCAAACGAGAATGCCAAAGATGATACATAAATAATTCCTCATCCTCTCGAATATACACTTTCTGGACAATTGATATCAACATATCGTGGAAATCGTTCACGAAGGGTGTAGTATGTTTCTTTTGTTTTTTCGTAGGTATATACGGAAACGAGAGATATGTAAATGATAGAGTACGTATCGTCATAAGGGTTTTTCCTTGTTTCCTTGTTTCTTTTTTTTTCTCCTTCTCGTGGCAAGTGTATAATTTTGTACTTTGGTACGTGTCATTATCCAGATAGTCAAAGCACGATTCACTGTACGCGATAGTTGCTTTCCTTCCCTCTTTTTTCTCTTTTCCATGCAACTCAAAAGCTATTTACGAAACACAATATTTATCTTGAACAAAATGATCATTAAGGGGTGTGTTTCATTCATAATAGGGCGATAATAAAACGATATAACGTGTAAGAATGATGTCCGTTGAATTATAGGGTGAAAATAGTCAAGCGGTTTATCGGCTTTTAGCAATATCAAGTTTCTTTAATGTCATTCCGAGATAAAAGCCTGGAGATTAAATTTAATAATAATAGCAAGAAGGGTAATAGGAAGGATCATCGTTTCGGCAATTCTTTTATCGATGATTATGAAATATATACATCGCGAAACTACGTTATTTCGTCCTCATCGTGGTTGGATACGCGTCACTCTTTCGTGATAACAAAATATCTCTTCGATCGCTGTTTCATGCGAGGGAATGGAAATTCAAATAAGAAACAACAATAGGATCATATTCAGGGAAATTACTACTATGAATGATAATACATATCATCTATATTCGACGGCTTTTGCCCATCGGGATAACTTTTTATTCGTGCCTTTTTGGATTTATTTTCATAGTTATAACCATAACATTGCATTTTAATGAGTTTTCCAAGCTCTTTCCGTCATTCCTAGTTTGGAAGAGTTGGTTGATGATACGCGACATGGAGATACGTTTTGTCGGAATCCAACTCATGTATCTAAACGAGACACGCGAGAGATGATTCGAGTTTTATACGAAATACGTAATTTTTGCGAATTGGATTGGATTAAAAAATTCTATCATACGATGAAAGAAATTTCATCGATTGAAAAAGGTAATGTAACAGGGAGTGTAGGTGGAGCAGGAAAACAGTGAACGATTGTGCGCTATAATCATGAGTGTACATAAAACTGTAATGTTGAGGGTTGTGATACATCCATTGTCGTTTCGACTCCGGGATCTTGCGGTATCTAGCGGGGTGGTAGACTTTCAGTATCGGATCATTTTTCTTAACGGCTGGTCCGTCGAGGGTTTCATATAAAGCCCTCTGGTAAAAAATTTCACCTCGAACTGGAAGGATTCCTTTGAGCGAGCAGATCGAAATCTATAGTAATCCGTGCAGTCTCGGGAGCTCATTTTCTTCGAGCTATACTCCAGCGATATTGTCACTCACATGTAAAATCCAACATAAAACATGTATCTTTGTGCATTCGGAATATACAATTTTAATCTGATGTATGTGGGAAGAGCATAATAAAATCCACATGACACTTTGACAAACTAGAAAATGATGGATTTACTTCATTTGCTCATTTTATATATATGTATGCAGATATCGTGTCAAGTGCGAACTGGAAGTCAACTTTACAATACGTTCGGTATATACACGTTTGCGGGGTGACATTGGTAATCATAACCCTTTGAAATGTTGCTAATCGATTACAGCGGTGGGAAGAAAATCAATGCTGGAAGAGGAATAGTTCTTGTACCGATATCGTTGCGAAGGTGGAGAAATTCTGAAAATTTCAGGAAACAAGTTTCTCTGCATTACTGCGTACTTTTTCCACGAATATGTGTGTGTGTGTGTGGGTGAGTTTCTACGTTAATATACATGAAAAAGCAGTTTCATTATAAATTGATTTCTACTCACTCGAGTGGAAAGAAAACTTCTTCACTGAATGATGAGATCAAATATAGTTGAGGTTCAATCTCGGAATATTGTTTACAACTTCCGTTGAAGTTTTGAAATTTTCCTTGTTTTTTGTTCAATTATTATGATTTTTTCATCCTCATCGCACAGAGGTAAAATTATCAAAGAAAATAAAATCATAGAAAGAACCCTTCATTTGGAATTTTTTTATTCCTTCAACGATTGTGGAGTTGAAAAACGAATATGTAATGATATTTTTCAAGGCATCATACGATAAAAAAGATCTTGATATCAAACGTAAATTGAATTTCGTTTCTAGGGCTTGAATTTGATACTCAAACGATGGTGTCTCATGTAATCACATATTTTACCTAACGGGGAACAACACCGGCCATAATGGTGCGTGTTTAGAAATATCTTGAGGATCTTACATCGGTATGATATATGGATCAAACATTATTCATTCATATCACGTACACGCATTTATATGATGTACGTAGATATATACTGTATGTATATATATATATATATTATCATCATGTCTTACCTATCACCTGTATCTCTTTGGGGTCGGAAGCCATTGTGTAAATCGGAGACGTCATCGCAACCTCGCAGTGATATAAACCGGACGCACTGAAATCGACGTCCTTCAGTTTGATTGTCGTGCGGTCTTCCGTGCACTGAAAAAGTTTTCATATCGATTAGTTTGGAGATGTTATTATTTTGATTGTCCTAAACTTCTCTTATTCACGAGTATATTGTGAATTATACCACTTTGTCATGATTAACTATCCATTTTTTTTCCTCGATTCATGGAATTCAAATTTTTCACGATGGAACGTTAATTTCTGTTTGCCAAACGAACGTGATGCGGGACTCTCGTTGACTATTATGAGGGTGAATTAAGGATTCACGTCACAATCACGTCGTGAGCGGGGTATCGCGTGTGGGTAGATGGGAAAAATTACCACCGAAGGAATACATTTTTTATTTATTTGGAGTCATTATAAATAATCAATGAATACGTGCTGAGTATTTTATTCATATTTGACATGGAAATCATGGGAATCGAATTTCGAACGGAAAATCTATATTTTGCAAACTGATTTTTGCATTTGAATCGTTCGTTGGAACGAATTTTCAGTTCTATACAGAAATAATTGAGCGTGAATATCTTTCATCATTCTAATAATAAGTTGAGTCGTTATATTTTATTCAAGATAATTGATTTTTGAACATTCTCCTATTAATACCGCACTGTATTTTTCCATATTGAATTTTCAATTCATTTTGATAAACGATCACAACTTGAGAGATATTATGTATCATTAAGCATTGTACGCATAATCCCACATAGCACATCAGTTCGGAAAGAGTTCATAATAAATTCGTTTGGAATAATAAGAATTCAAAAGTAACACATCGAGAAATCTGTCTGTACTGTTGTGCTGTGTGGGTTTCGACACTGCAAAGAATAATCTGAATCTTCCTGAATCCAGCAATCGGAAATGTGCTATTGATCATATGAAAAATCAATTTCCAGTACATATTTAAGAAATTTACCTTGCATTCATTTGAAAATTCTCAATTTCATTAAATGTTGATGACAACTTGATAATAAATTTCTTGAAAAGTTTGGAAAATTCTCCATCCATTTATCCCTAGTAGAAATTTGATCAGGCATTCCCTATTTTTAATAAAGTTCTGATCCGATTAGAATCCAAAAATCGTGAGTGAAGAGAAAATCTCATGAGGCCTTCACAAGGGACTTATCTGATTTCCCTAATAGGATTTAAATAGGGTTGTAACGCAGGGTTACAATAGAGTTCGGGTGAGATTTCCATAAAATCGAGCGAAACAGGGAAAAATCGTAATGAAACCTGATGAAGCCCTGATAGAAAATCAGGCATGCCTCGTCAGGCCCTGGTATTTTTACAGTAAATCCCATGTAGACGAATTGTCAAAATTGTGTATAATTTATATATAATTTATATATAATTATGAAAATGTCAACATGAAATTTTTTTACCGTTTGCTACTTTGTTGATATTTGATACCAATAATTATTTTTCAGATTAATTTCGTGCCTTTTCTATGCGTATAAGCCATACGATAAATAATGTATTATTTTTTTGGGAGATTGGGAATTTCAGCATTCTTTAATATTACTTGGTGCACTGTTTTCTTCAGGGATTTCAAAAACATAAGCCATGAAATATATATAATCATTTATATGCTACAATTCACAATGAATCTCAAATCAAGGAATAATTTTCTTTATAAAGACTCAGGTCTCAAAATATGGGACCAGATTTTTCAATTGTTCTTTCCCTAGCGAATCTGATCATACCAAAATTTTCAGTATTCTGTAATAAGTATCATTTTCGTATAGTATATAATCAGTATGAATTTAAAGCGAATTCAGTAAAATACCAAATCTTAATCAAAAGTGAACTGAAAACATACCGTATGCTTGTGAAATTTGTATACTTAGAATATACTACAATATTTTCAATCGTTTGGTACTTATTCAGTACAAATTCGGTATAAGTTTGGTATGAATCTCCCATACCTAATTATTACCGAAAACGTATCAAATTCCAGTATATTTTTGGTATAAACCAAGTCTGATTTCAATAACAGTATTATTTGAGTATAATTGAGGTATGAAAAATGCACAAACATACCAAATAATTTCAGTATGATCAAAATATGATCGCATTTGATAGGCTTCCCACATTGTATAGGAAGAGTTTGAATCAGATTTTATGGATGAATTCTTTAGACGAAGATGAACAACGTTTTCCCATCGACAAAATTTTCTTTGTGGGTTAGTTTTGGAAAATTGTGGACAATTCTTGATTTTTTCAGAGAAATCAAATGTCCCTAAGTTCATCTTTAACATCTTTCAAGTTGAACAATTGAATCATCCTTGTATTTTTGGTTCTGAAATCATAGTAGCGATTCAAAATTTCTCGAATCCCAGCTATTCATGTAACACAGAATAGTCTGAGAATATTCTCACAACATCCGTAGAATGTACTTGATCGAATATTCTCACAAAAAGCGTAGAACGTTCGTAAATATTCATAGAAGAGGCTTAAAACATTTGAATGAGACTGTTTCGAATATTCTGGGAACGTTCGTACAATATGTGTACAAAGTTTGTAGGGAGATTGATGAGCAGCGCATGCGCAAGTATCGTGATGACAAGAATTCAGTAATACAGCCCGTATGGAAATATTTCGCTGAAAAATGTCTGCAAAACTATGAAAAATCTCTGAAAAAAAATGAAAAAACTCTAAGAAACTCTGACAAACTTTGAGAATCTCTGAAATTTTGATGAGAAATCTAATATTTTTGGGACATTCTTTACAGACTTTTTTCAGACTTTTTTCAGAGTTTCTCAGAGTTTTTTCATACTTTTTCAGAGAAATAGTAACGAAATTGCACTCTGAAAAAACTCTGACAAAACTCTAATAAATTGTTGACATTTTTCTGATTATTGAAAAATCCTGAAATTCAAGAAATACATTCATATGCCGTATTCAAATATCATGTGTGAAAAAGTGTTTTGTCAGAGTTTTTTCAGAGTGCAATGTCGTTACTATTTCTCTGAAAAAGAATGAAAAACTCTGAGAAACTCTGAGAAAAGTCTGAAAAAAGTCTGTAAAGAATGTCCCAAAAATATTGGATTTCTCATCAAAATTTCAGAGATTCTCAGAGTTTGTCAGAGTTTCTCGGAATTTTTTCATTTTTTCTCAGAGATTTTTCATAGTTTTACAGACATTTTTCAGCGAAATATTTCCATACGGGAAACTACAGGCCCTTGGATAATATATTATTTTAATTTGTATTTGAGGAATAGTAAATTTATGAAAGATACATTTTAATGTCGCGAATACCCTCTGAGTGCCATATGTGAAAAATAATCCTCAAAAGTGTAATAAAATATTGAGAAATGCCGTATATATTATGATTGCTTGTTGCGATCATAAGTATCTCATCCATCCATGTGAATCCATAATAATGCTAACAATTCATGATTACGAATGTTTAATGATAAAAAAAAATTGATTGTTGTGAAGTAGTTTTCGGTGACACGCACAGTTTATATTGATGAGAATTTTTATTTTCATAGTATTTTTTTCTAATATTCCCACAATATTCGTGGCATCATATTATGAGAATATTTGAAACAGTCTCAGTCAAACATTCTGAGAATGTGCGTAGAATATATTCGCACGTAATGAGAATCTCCATAGAATATTCGAATATCCTCAATGTATATTCTTAAAACATTCTTAGAATGTGCGTGTGCTACCTGGGTATTAAGGTGGTTCTTATTTTATATATAAAAAGTGTTTTTTGATTTTTTTGTTGTCAACAAACAAGTTTTCTGTATGGCCCACCCTATAATTTTGTTCTACATCATGAAGGAGTGCTACAATATTTTTCACATAATTTTTCAAAAGAGATTTGGGGGGCCCTTACGGCGTTTTGAAACGCCTGTTTGATTATATCTAATTTGAAGAATTTGTTCACATGGATAGTTAAAATTCAGAATCGTGAATCGCTGTAATATATGAACTGAGAATTTTGGACAATTCGCCATTTCTCAATTTACAAACTGAAAGAATTATGCTGTAAAAATTACCGTGAAAATTCAGTAATCGAGGAGCAAGTGGGAAATTCTTCAAAAAAATTACTGTACAGCTTGTAAAAATGAGTGAATTTCTAAACAGTTGAGAGTAAGATTTTCTACAAGTTTTACAAAATGCACAGTAATATTTTGAGAAATTTTTACTTGTCCCTCAATCTCTGAAATTTCATGGTGATTTTTCAAATGAAATTCTTTCAGTGCAATACAATGTTGAATTCAAAGCTATGAATTGCACTGCTTCTTGAAATATTCGGAATCTTCGTGAATTTGAGAAATTCAGCCATAAACAAAATTGTGTCAAAAGAAAAAGTTTTTACTTTCAATCTAAAGAACAAACCCATAAAATCCGATCTACGAATTATGACACACACACTCTGTACACTGAAATGCGATTTTAAAAAGCAATTAATTTGAAATCTCAACACATTGCTATAATTTCCCAGTAAACACACGCACGTCATAAAAACGTCCAAAACAGTCAATAACCACACGTTTCGGATTAGTAATATTTTTGCGTTGATTCGACGTAAAAATGTCGCGGCAGATCACGTGTTTTTCAACCATAAAATAACGTCATATCAACGGTTTGAGCATCGTTTGAAAAACGTCAAATATTGACGTGTCCTAATGATGGTTGTAAAACGTGAATTGAATTCAACAAATTATTTTGAAAACTTTTCATTCAATATCGAGAACAATAGTATTTCTGAGTATGATAGAATTTGGAAAGTATGCCACACTATTTACTATCTTGCTCTTTGTTGAAATTTTAACCATTGTTCGGTTTTGTTCGACATCTTTGGCAGAATATCTTCAATTGAAGTTCAAACACAAGGTGTTATAAACACATTTTAAACGCGTGATTCAAATCCGTTCAAAACACGTTTTTTGAGGACGTCTTTTGATGGTTATTTTTGAATATCAGTTTAAATTACACGTCATTAAACCGTAATCCCTGGTCATCTATTTCCCTATAAAATTTCAACTAAAAATCAACGTTATGAAATCTACGACTGACGTCCGTTTGACAGTCTAACGTTCTTTCAACGTTGAAATAACGTGTGTGTGTTTATTGGGTTTTCTCCCTATCGAATAATCAAAACTTCAATATTCAAAAACAAAAAGTTTCTAGCAATATCAAATCCCACACCAGGCGCTGTAATTTTCAGGCCCCTCGTTCAACGAATTCCCCATTTTTTTCGCATTGTAATTTCCTCTCATAATTCCAAAACGTTTTTAAAATACTTTTCGATTGAACAAAAACTTTCAGGGGATAGGGCAACGTGAAAATGCGATAAAAAAAATAAACAACAAAAGCGAAGGATTTTGATTCTTTTGGTTCACCCACTTGAAATCCACTCGAAAGTGGATTGAAAAAGAACAAACGCCCCAAGAGGAGGAAACATGGAGAGATAAAAACACGGTGCAATTTAATTGATAAAAAAAAAATGAATAGATCAAAGAAACAGAATAAAGCAAACAAATTCCAACTAATTTTATGGAAATATTTTCAAACGCAGGAGCAATTAAAATTCTTGGCCTGTATCGTATCAGATGCACCGACCGCATGAAGGATTTTGAAGCTCGATTTTAATGAACAAAGATTGTTGGGTACGAGAGGATACGTTAGTCGATATTGAAGCGTTGATATAAGAGGTTCTTGAATGTTTGTATCAGGTTTAGAACTTCAGCGGATAAGAGTTCCCATTTAATTGCAAGGTATCTACTTCCCTTTTATGAATTATGTATAACCCGTTGTTTACGGCAAGCATAATATAACCTACTGTGATGCCGTTATTACAACAGTTTAATGACTCGATGATTCGCGCGGTGGGAAGAAAGACAAACATTCAATTCGTCAATGCGAACAATTAATTTCACTGGCATATAGAAACTCACGTGAGAAGTTTGAATATGTATTTCGTTTGTCAAATTGTTTTCTCGAGATTTCAATATTTATATTTTCACGTCAAGCACTGTTCGGATTTATTGGCGAGTTTCATCTCAAGATTGTTTCCAGATTGTGGCGGGAGGATGAATGGCATTTAATTGTCGAATCAAATAATAGGATATAAACGGTTGCTGGTATCAAAATCAATCATTCGATTTAAAGTTAGAATCAGTAACTTGCACATCTGAGTACCAGTTTATACACTGAGAGCACAGGAGTTGATTTGTGTTTAATGAATCCTCGCTTGGATACGATGAAATAAATATCTATTCCACGTAAATACAGCTCATTAACTTCAAATAAGGTTTCATTCACAGTTGAGAAATGTCATCAGAGGTTTTTGCGACAGTTAATAAACCTCATTTATTGACCTAAGGTAATGAACCTAGTTTATGCGATTTTGCCGTATTATTCAAATAAAGATTTATTAGATATGAATAAACTTTTCTCTCAACGTGACAAAGAATTTGAAAAATTCCTTGCCAAGCAAATGTACGTGTAGAACAATGAGTTCATTAATAATTTTTCTGAAGTTTGAACCGTTTATTAAACCGAATAATTGGTGATCAAATAACGGAATAATTAGCTATCCAAGTTCCAAATTATTCCGGTACATTCTTCGACAGGGTATGATTATTAATTGCATTAATTGTACACGAAAAATAAAACCCAAAAGTATTTACACTAATAATCCTTGTTTAACACATGATATTTTATGCAATAGAAATTGTACACGAAATATTTTACAAGCTTTAGAAGTGTAATCAACAAAAATTGTATACATATTGTTTATGCACGATCAGAAAATAAAATTATACACTAATTAATTATATTTTTTGTCCGTGCATAAAAACATGTGTACGATTTTTGTGAACCACTTTTTTTTTTAAGCATGAAAAATATTTAATGTAAAATTTTCTTATCAAATAATTTTACGTGCACCAAAGCTGATGTGCTGAATATGAGGTATTAAAAAAAGAAAATTATTAGTGTAAATACTTTTCACGGAGAGAAAAAATTTGCTGACGCAGCAAATCGACCTAGCTAAAAATTTGCTATAACAGCAATCGTGTTAGCTACGACAGCAATTTTTTAGCTGTGGCAGCCAAAAATGTTTGCTCCGCCAGCAAATTTTCACTATTATATACAGAATAGCAAACAAATTTTGCTGGGATAGCAAACATTTTTTGCTGCCACAGCTAAAAATTCGCTGTCGCAGCTAACAAGATTGCTGGAACAGCAAATAGTTTGCAGTCACAGCAAAAAATTTGCTGCTCTGGCAAAAGGAACCCAGCAAAAGTAGATTTTGCTGCCACAGCGAATTCCTTTTTCTCCGTGTTGGGTTTTATTTTTCGTGTACAATCAATACGTGTATGATTCTTACGTGCATAAATCATACCCTGTCCATTCTTCAACCGATATTTTCAGTTCCAAGGAGTTAATCCGAAAACACAAATACCGATTCACCAGATTTTCTGAGTTTGAATTTTCGGTTCGTTTCTATAAAGGATTCAAACTTCAACAACATGTTTATTAAATAAAAGTTCAAAGACAAGTAGTTTATGAAAAAATAATTATGAAAATTTCAATTCATACTATATATATTTTCTTATCTTCGAGTAATAAAACCTTTAATGAAAACTAAAATTAACCACGTGTTCACTTTCTTCTTTTACTTTGTAAGTACATTGTGGAGGATACTGTGCATTTCTCCTGAAGAAAATCCATAAAAAAAGTAACGTTCAACTCGGTTCAACGGTGATAAAGTATCTTTATCGTTTAAAGTGTAACATTGTAGTTGATAACTGTGTGTCGCTCGATGAAAAATTATACGGTCACCATTTCTGTCACTCTCGACGTGGTATCGACGAGACCCATCCCATCCCGCTGTTATGATGTGCGTATTATTACTCTGTTGATTTATGTCCCCCTTAGCTTGTGAATTATCATCCGCATGGTGATAATTTTTGTTATCGCATGCGTAATGCAGTAATTTCTCTGTGCTAGATACATTTTATTTCAATATCGACATGCATGATTGTATGATGCATGTGACAATTCAACTTCCACCGTTCCATTTAGCGAAACCCCCCAATATTTTTTTACACTACCCAAGCGTGTATTGCCTATAATGACAATGGGCCCCAGGCTAGGTCCATCCTCTTCAACCCAGTATTGGGGAATGACGATGGGGCCCATGTTGGCTCAATCTTGGCCCTGTTGTGCTCTCCCATACAATTATAGTTGAAAAAAAATGGAGATAATGAACCTTAGTGCAGGCACATTTGAACTTGACCCCAATTTGGACCAGCGTTAGGCCAAGATTGGGGTGAATTTATATCTCGAGCATGTGTGTACAATCCTCAGCGTGTAAGAATTTCGGTCCCACTCTGGCCCAGTCTTGGGCTCATATTGGCAGGACGGGGCCCATACTGGCCCAGGGTGGGCCCCATGGTATATACATGCTAGAGATTTTCCAATTTCAAAACAAAAAGGAAGGGGCAGTATTGATTGCCTAGTCTGGGTTCATGCTGGTCCCGTGGTGTTACCAATTCTCGGGCAAAACAATACGGCCAAGCTGGGAACGATGTTATCATCCCAGGGCTGGTCTCACGTTGGGTAGCATGGGCACCCACCCTGGGCATAGATGGGGCCCGCCGTCAATACACACTTGGGTATTAGAAATTTAATCAAGAAATTTCCTAGAATTGAAATCGAAATTGTGGCATGCAAGGAACAATATCAAGTCGTCCACTCATTGATCCAGGGAAAGACTTGACACTGATTTTCACCCTGGTTAGAAAAATCCATATGGGATTTGGTCAGAACATTGTGCAAGATTTAATCAGATTCGGCAAGATTCAATCAGAATCACATTGGAAAAATACACTCATCTGATTAAATCTTATTGAAAATAGTTGGTCAAACTAACTCAGTGAATCCCATGTGTGAGAAAACTATAAGTGTATTCCCAGAGGGTTAATTCTTCATTATATATTGTTTAAATATTCCTGTGAATGATAATTTAACCCTATAGATGTAATTTTGATATAACAAGTTTACGATGATTAAAATTACCTTCGAAAGGATATAGACGTGAATGTTCAATATATTGTCATCGATGAGATGGACTCTAATGCAGGGTATTCCTACGTATAGCTGCATTAATGGATGTCTTGTTACAAGTATAGGTCGTTCGTTGACAATGATGTTTTGACGTTATACGTATGCCTAATCCGATCCTTTCAATAACAAGAGCAATGTAGATATAGTAGATGTTAGTGACTACATTGACGTACATTAACGGTGAATAAAGGACATGGAATTTTAGCGCATGTAAAATTGCGGTATTCGGTATTCCATTACCATATTTATGATTTTGATATTATAACTGGTATTCGAGAACGATTTCAATAGATTTGGATGGAAAAATGATAGACGTGATACACTTTGAGATACCAATTTTGCAGCAAAATTATGGGTCAATCGATATAAAGAATTATGATTTGAAAAACAAGCAACGAAAATCGAAGAAAACCATTTCATCCGATTCTTTTGCTGCAGAGTTCTACTTAAATTCTGTTTCAGATGGGATTCCCGATTATCCCGTATTCAACGTCAATATTGGAGCGTCCGTTGTGAAAAGGCTACTCCTTCAAGGATTTAGCGGGGACATGATCAACTTTCTCGGGTCCTTAAAAGCATTTTCGCAAGAATCTGGAGTTTATTTGACACCTCTTCATCAACCTATACACAGCTGTTACAAGTTAGAAGATATTGAAAGCAATTTTCACTCATGTGATTGAAAAAGTTACTGAAATTTCAATTACATTTCAATGAAAATTCATTTAATAAACTGTATATTGAGAAGAGCGCAATTTGGAGGTTCGGTAAATAATAATATATCTGATCGATAAATTTGAATATTACTGAAATTTTGATTCACATTACTCAGTGTTCTTCGATCGTTATTATATAAAACAATATTCATGGGCAAACTCGCTATGTGTCACTCAATTCCTCAATCCTTTCTGACCTGACGTCCATTCCAATGGACATAGAATTCAGCAAATTATCAAAATCGTTCCACAAATCAGGGCAGTTTGAAATCCATGATATCATCAAGATGAAGGTGTCATAAAGGTGACGAAAAGAAAATTATTCAAAATTATATTTTCAGTATGGTATGTTTTTAAACGGAACGGAATGTGATAAGAATTTCGAAATTTTTGATACTGCAATTTGATTTTTCTTCCTATTTTCTATTAATAGTCACTCTGTGTCATTGGAATGGACATGTTAGTGATTTTCAATCTACGTTACTAAAAATTCTATAAAAATTCAGAGTTCATACTAAGAGCCATAGAAAGTATAACCCATTGAAAAAAAATTTCATCATTATCAGAATCGAGCCAGGTCAGAAAGGGTTAACTCGCCCTGCAAGATTATTTTCACACTTCAACAGCTGGCTGTTTCATTATTGAATTACCAATTCATTCCTATAAACAATTCAAACTTAAAACAGCAACATTAATTCAATACTGTTTTCTCTATTACATAGATAGTGATAAACTATATTATTCAGATATCAATGAACATTTGATCGATGCATATTAATGAAAAACATTCTGTCCAGTATCAAATTTCTAATAGACACTTATCTATTAAGGGGGGGGGGGGGATGTGGTCTTGAAATTTTTTTTCCATTTTTTTTATGAATGAACAACATCTCAAGAATGTCGTGTCAAATTTTTAGAGCGATTGTAGCAAAACTAACGCAGATATGAAATTTTAACCACACTGAGAGAAAAAACCGTGAAAATCACAATCTTTATTAACAGATTGAAGACGTCGATAGAAGATAATCGCTCAACATTAGTTCAATACATTACAATTCAAATAGTAATTTTTTTTATTGAAATTAAAATTTATTAAACTGATGTTAAGCGATAATCTTCTATTGTCCGCGATGTCTCGGTGGTTTTACTCAAAACAATAATGAAAGCCTCAACCAACTTATCTGGAAAATTTCTCCGAAATCAGTGAGTGGTACCGCAGTCATGGCGGAAATTGCAGCTAATGTGGCAGCATGCACTTTGAATCAAGGCGGTTTTGCTCTGCTAAGGATCATGCAAGAGATGGGCATTAAGAGTGGACCAAATTCTTACGAATAGGCGCGCACAGTCGACAGATTACGCATAAGTTGAGCGGACGAAAAAGCTGCAAACGAGAGCAAAGAGATGCTTTGGACATTTCAAATGATAGCTGTTTGCTGTACGGGCCTGGTATCGATGATTCTGTGTAAGTATATAGTGCAAAAAGAAGAAAAATCGATTTTTTCATGTGAAAAACTTTGAAGCAATTTTCCCACCCCCAACAGAAAAATCCGTCTTATGCCAATGTTGACAACAGATGCAGTACAGTGCCAGTATTGGGTCTCCAACACTTGGTCATCACGTACGGGATCAGTACTGGATACATAAAAGTACTGGATACATACGCCTGTACTGATAAACCAGTACTGAGAACTTAATACCGGCCAGGTACTAACCCAGTACTGGCCCTGCACTGATTGCGAATAATGGCATCAGTACTCAATCCCCAGTACTGAAGAGTGTTATCATTACAGACAAATGCCAGTACCCTGCCAGTCTTGGCTAGTACTGGTGCAGTACTGCGCCTGTTGTAAATTTCTGGTTGGGCATTTCACGTTTTCAAAGTCGGTGATCTTTGTAGTTTTGAATCTATCGCACCGATCCTTTTCATGAGGTAACAATGTGGAGTTTTTTCAAAGTTTGTTGTTATTTTTTGTTTTACAGTAACAAATATGCCGATTTTTTCAGCGAGAATCACGTTTTTTGACTTTCTAGTGTCACCAAAAATCGAAAAATCAATTATAAAAAAAAACTTGACATTGTTACCTGGGAAAACTCATACACTGAGAAAAGAAAACAGTAATGGCTACTGCAAATCACGTTCATCTAATGAAAAAACGAATGCACGCTATGCAGTACTGCATTTCGCAGTACTCCTCACTGTCCTGGCAGCAGTGACTAACTTCATTTCAATACACACAGCTGTAATCACAATAATCTCTACTACGCCGTTGTATTTTCGTATTTTTTCCTATCGGTTACTGTCTTTCGCAGTAACCAGTATTATTTTATTTTCTCAGTGTAGAATCACCTTGGTTTTTTTGTTTAAGATGATTGAGTCATGAGTTATAGCGATCACCGCGAAACTACGTTTTTCTTAGACGCCTGGGCAGATTTGCTGCTAATGGCTGGGTTTTAAATATGTTGTACTCAAATTTTCACAAAATCTTCTTGAAAAGTTGTTGTATAATACTGTGATATTTGTATTTGATAAGAATCAACCGTATCTTATGAATAAATGTTTGAAAAACTGTCATTTTTCCACCGTACAGACCCCCCCCCCCCTTCAATGTATTTCTCTCGGGATATGATAAACGCGGTAAAACCCTGGTAAAACAAATCCATTGCAACCCATTAGTTGATGAAATTCAATGCAAACTTTGCAACGGTAAATGACCATTCAAACCCATTCAATTTAAGGGGGGAACCTGGTTTAGACGATCAAAAAAATCGACTTTTCTTTTATTTCAGAAATTGTTAGTAAAACTATTCAAGAATATGTTGCCGAAGTTTCAAAACAAAATTCCGATTCGTTCCTATGTTATGAGCACTGAAGTGAACCCCCGTCAGCGCGTCGGAGCTCGCGGTGAATTGGAACAGAGCGGTCTCATGCGATGTTGTTATTTTCTAACGCCGAAATGCGTTCTGATATATAAAGACTTATCAAAAGATGATTTGCCGACGAGATGTTTAGGCGGTCATACCCAGGTTATTCAATGAAGGAAATTCAAGTCTTCTAATGCTGATGAACGAATTAAAACTTGTAGTTGGCTCGCAAAGCTTCAATTTTGCCCAGCAAATGGATGAGCAGCGCGTGAAAAGACAAAATAGACGCAGCGCGTTGGAGACCAAGGAAGCTCGCAAAGCTCGTCTAGAGGAGATACAAGCCCGAAATGATGCGTTCAAAGAAGAAGAAGGGTTGTTATATGGTGCTGGAATAGCTGATTAACCGGTGAGCAGTTTATATCATTCATGACTATCCTAAATTTCTCGTTTTCGGTACTGTATTTTTCAAATGCGTTTTTCTCGAAATGACGTTTTTTCAACTGGTATGACTTCTAGCTTGAACACTTATTTTTCAATCGTTCTGAAAATTCTTGTGAATATTCTTTATTCAATTTCGCTCTATATGAACTCAACTCCTGAATGATATTATTGTCTAAAATTTGTTTTTAAATCCACAAAAGGTAAAAAAAATTATATCAAAACATGATATTTTGTTCAAACACCTCAAAAACATGCAATTTTCAACTCTTTTGTTCGGAATTGAGTTCATATTCTCAGGAAATATGTTATTAACGTGGAAAAAAAATTGGGATGATGTCAGATAAAAATTGTGACTTCCAGATGTCCCACCATCATCACACTTGGATGGTGACCGTCCTTGAGCAGTGACTTGTATCTCTGTTGTTTACATCGGAAGTGGCTCGAAAAAATTGATATATTTACTTGAAAACATTAATAAAATATCCTCCAAGTTTAAACGAATTCTGATTATTTCTTCCCTGTGAAAAAAATTCATGAAAAACACTGAAATATTGGCCCTCTAAACCAAGTTCCCCCCTTAACCGGCCTCAATGGGTTTCAACGGATTTGAACAAGTGTGAATGGTTGTCAATGGGATTCAATAGTTTCAAAATCAGGGAATATTTCCTCCTCGTTGATTTTGTAACGAAATCAAGTTTGGCATTATATTATCATTACGATCTTTTTGATAATCACAAACGCGCAGCACACCCAGAAAACGTTATGCTTGTTTTCAGCGTAGTAAGCTTCATTCAATCGTAATTTATTCTTCCTATTTCCCCGAACATATTGCACTCACTTCAAATATATTTTATGCTAGAATCAAACAAATTTGTTCACACTGTAAAAAAGGATATATTAATCTCCGCTCAAACACGATATTCTTGTTTTGAATGTTCCTTTTCAGTTCAACTTTAGCTTGAAATTGTTTTCATATCAAGTTTAATAGTATTTTTGAATCAATCTCGGATATCATTGAAATAAAATTCAGGGATATTCTTACGTTCAGAAGAAAATACCACAAATACTATTGTTTTTATCATCAAAGTCTGAATATACTTGACATTCGCGTGTTATTACAATTATAAGTAGTCATTTTTCGGAACAATATAGTGGAATTAAATGATATATGAAAAAACGCACCTTTCAATTGTAATCATCACATTTACATGGAGTATATTCCGAGATGAATGATAAAAACAACTTTCAATGGTATATTTTTGTCTATTTGTGAAAAAATAGTTGAGAAAGAATTTATTTGAATTCCGTGAAATTGACATTATGTCACTCTGAATTCTTTCTGAAGTCATATGCTGCCTGGAGTGTAGACTTAATATACACCCCAAATGAGGGAAATTGGTTGTAAGAAGTGCGTCGTGAATACTCTGATCCCAAACAACAAAAGATCACTTGAGAATTTTTCAAGAACTCTTTGAGAACTGAAGAGAACGGATTACATCCATTTTGCCTTCTTTTTTCTTAAAGTAGCGATCTCCATGCAACAATTTTCTCACGTCTCCCCTTGCGCGTCATCTGTTATGTTTATTTCATAGGTCAAGTATAACGTACGTTTCATCCCAATGTCACATTCTTGAGGAGAACGTAATGAATGGTCAAACGTGAAAATAAGAGTAATGTCAACTTGCGTTGCGCTTAATAGTTTTGAATCAAATATCGTTTCTCATAGAATATTTTATGCTGAATTTAAGAATATTATATATCTCTTAATTTTGTTCTGAAGATATTTTATATTCCTTTTGCAACTAAAATCGTTTTGAAATGAGCATAGTAGAGTAAAAATAAGCATTTTTGGGATTTTTAACTGTTAAGCATAATCTCATGCTGTTTTCAAGCCTATCGTTTTCTGGGTGCAGGATAAGAGAAAAGAAGAAACAACTCATCGAAAGGGGTGATTCTGCTCATGGTTATCTTTTCTTCAACAGTCACATGAGTAACGTTCTACGTGAAATTCAATGGACACCTGTTGTGACATTTATATAAATTTACGGGGTGATTATCTGGAGGTTACCTACAATACTATTAAATCCATATGTTTGTCACGCGAGGGTGACATCTGCTTTATATATATATATATATATATATATATTGATAACTGAATATAGAGGGTAGAACTACGTGTACGGTATGTGAAAACGAAGATGATGAAATTGAAGAGAGTAGACATTTGGTATTCTCTCAGTAGATTGTAATTCGATATGTATGTAATCCAACCAACTCTATATAGGACGTGTTTGAAAATACATTCCAAATCTCAAAGTGACAGGTATAGCTGAGGCCAGTTTCGTTTTCTGGATATAAAAATTTCTAGGTCTTTTTTCTTTTAGAATACAGATTCCTCAAGGACTTGCGATAATACATACCTTCTGATCAAGAAGTACCCGGAATTCTCTATTCAAACAAACCGCGCTTGAGATATTGTCGGAATCTTTTGTTTTCCATGTTATTCATTTCATCTGTTATTTAGCGCTCAAATGTCTGTTTGCGCCTCATTCGTCAGAAGTTAGTGCGTGTTGCCTTGTAAACGAGTCAATATTTGTTGTGTTCTGCGAATTTCGCAATGTCGAATTTGGTTGAGCAAAGAGTTTGTCTAAAATTTTGTGTTTTTAACAAAATTTCATGTGCGGAAGCGTTGAAGATGTTAACAGAAACCTACGGGGACTCGACGATGTCGAAAACACAAGCGTACGAGTGGTATAAAGAGTTTTGAGCAGGTCGTATTGTAGTTGATGATTTGCCTCGTTCCGGTCGTCCATCCACCAGTATCACTGACGAAAATATTGATAAAATTAAAGAAATCGTCCTCGCAAATCGTCGTGTGAACATTAGGGAGATAGCATCCGATATTGGTGTCTCGTTCGGATCGGTGCAGAACGTTATGCACAATATTTTGGTCATGAGACGAGTCGAAGCACAGCTTGTGCCGAGAGTGTTGAATTTGTTGCAAAACAGCATCGCATTGATGTTGCTAAAGAAATGCTTTCTTTCGGCCAAAATGTTATCGAAGGCATCATTACCGGTGAAGAAACATGGGTCTATGAATATGACATCGAAACTAACCAACGATCATCGGAATGGCGCTTTTCAGACGAGTCAAAACCTAAAAAACCGCGACAGAGTCGATCTAAAATCAAGGTTTTGTTGACTGTTCTCTTTGATTGCCGTGGTGTGGTCTACTCCGAATTTCTCCCACCAGGTCAGACAGTGAATAAGGAATATTACGGGAGCGTATTGAAGCGTTTGAGGGAAAACATTCGTCGCAAGAGACCAGAATTGTGGAGAGATAACTCGTGGTTTCTTCTTCACGATAACGCACGGTCACACACATCTCATCTTGTACGCGATTATTTGACTAAAAACAATGTTCATACCGTTCCTCAAGCTCCGTATTGAACTGATATGGCTCCTTGTGATTTTTTCCTATTCCCACGACTCAAGTTACCACTTTGCGGAAAGCGTTTTCAGACGATTGAGGCAATAAAGTACAATTCGCGGAAGGAACTGAAGGCGATTCCGAAATCGACCTATGCAAAATGTTTTGAAGATTGGAAGAAGCGTTGGAATATATGTATTGCTTGCAATGGAGATTACTTCGAAGGAAATAAAGTGAATATCGATGAATAATTGAACCGTTTTCGTTCCATTAAGAAATTCCGGGTACTTTTTGATGAGAAGGTATTCTATATATAATCCGACATTCGATATAATCTCGTTTTTTAGAATATGTAAGAAATAAAATTCATTCAATTCGAATAAGTTTATGTTTACCGCAAATGAATTTCCCAGCTGTTTAATATTCAAGTGAATCCTTTTTCCCAGTGCGAGATAAAATGGATCCACGTAACAAAGGTACTTTTCCATGAACTGCTGGTTCAAGTACTTTTGATAAGCAGAAATACGACAATAATTTTGATAAGCGGCTTTATAGTCGAATGCAGTTAACATTTCACTAGAATTACAATCCCAATATCGTATATGTATCATCCAGAGATGGAGTTTTCATTGACATCATTAGAACGGCGATCTCGCGCGTTAATGTAAGCATTTTCTCCGTTCTCATTTCCTTTTCAAGCGTAGTTTGTTCCTCTTTCACATCCGACGGAAATATATTCCACGTTATTCCCCGCATTTATCATAATGGTGGCCTTTTCGTTTAGTTTACCGCTCTTAGATGGAAAATGGTACACCGTTCTCATTCGTTATGATACGACCAGTCCCCCTCGACCTACGGTCGTTCTCTTATTTGACCAAAACTTCATCCTCACTTGCATCGCAATCAACGCATTATACATCGAGTGAATCTCATTATTAAACTCACGCTTATTGTTTGAATGACGTGGCGGATAGTATCGAAGTTTATCTCATCACCCCTCGTGCAGTTCCTCCACGCGAGTCTCGCGGGATTTTTATGTCTCCCGTTGGAAGTGAAGAAAAACGAGCACGAACGATGAATCAAAATACCAGAATAAAGAAAATAAAATACAAATTTTGATTTCAAAAGACATCATTTTCAAATGACGATGATCATTTTGAAAATCCTATCGCATATGGTAAATTTGATTCCATTCGTGATTCGGATGCTATCTGGAACTTGAATACGTGAACGTCCTTTGCATAAGTTAGCGTTGAAGAACGAACTCGAACGTTCTCGACTCGCAGGATTGCTCGATAAGAGATAAAGGGAGAACGATGAACGATTTCCACGAGCTCAATAATAATTTTATTTATGTGCATTATTTTTAATTTCGAGTATAACTTGCCAACACCTAATCATATAACCCAATTATTTTTTCTTTCGAGTTCATTTCGAATGGCGTGGAGATGGTGTATATTTATTATTTCTCATAAAGAATCAACAGATCGGAGAGACATGTTCGATTTCGAGTTTCAACTTTTTAACGTTATCGTGTCTACATTACCGCATTTCTCTAGAAGTTGAAGATTCCTCTCTCGTTTCTTCTTCTTTTTTTTGTGCTCACTCATTATGTGTCCCTCACTCTCCTGGGGCCGAGCGCGCGTGTGTTTGCGCTCATAGACAGAGGAATCGATTTTTCAGAAATAGACTACCTCGTGTGTATAAGATGTACAATGCTTGAATTTAATAAAATTCACAGAGATATGTTTAATCCAAGAATATTTGACCTATAACGTCTTCGTCGAGGAACTTACTAAAAATCAATAAAATATCTGAAATTTCGTTCACGTCGAGTGGGATATTTTTTAAATTCGAGTTTGCAATTTGCTCAACGATGAATGAAAACGTCGAGGTTCGATATATTGGAATTTTGATTCATAATTTGGTGTCTATTTGATGTGAGATCTCGGATAAGCGAATATGGGAATCAGTGATTCGATCTTAAATCGATTTCAAATAAACTTCGGTACGCGGAAAATTCTCTGAAATTTCTCTATGAATTTCCATTGAATGACAAAATTCTATGATTTCACAGTTTTGAGTGACGGTACACATCGATGTTTGATGGAAAAGTTTCCTTTCTTTTTGTAATCTTATAAAATCTGAAGGGACAAGGGAATTTGATGTTTCGTGATTCGTTTTATAATTACTCGATATCTAGACAAAGTGAAAATGAAAGTACTTGGAATCAAAAGATACTCCAAGTACAACAAAAACTCGACAATTCTCATTAATTAATGAGATGATCAAAAGCTCGAGCTATTCAAGAAACTTTGAGCAAATTAAATAATTTTTGCGCTGGTAACGAGGCATTTGAGTTCAATTGAAATTTTCAAGAAAGGAAACAGATTTTACACGTTGTTAAATTCTGACTCTTTCAAGTTGGTTTTATATTTTCTTTTGCTCCACGGTCCCAGCCATTTATACTTGTTACCGTCATGTGCATCCGATCCCTGGCGTTGGAATTTGGGATAACTCAAGCGCTTGTTACCTCACTTTGTCGTCGTTACTACTCTATCGCGCCCGCTTCTAGTCTTCAACGTTCAACTCAAACACCATTTACTCTTGACGATAAATAAAACGATTTCGTAATTGAATGAATCTTGTGACGTGTTCCAATTAAAAGACGGCGATGAATAATATGATCTTCTTCCGTTATTTCAATTCATTTTATGTAAAAGATGAAAGATATATTATAAATCGTTGGATGTTTGATGAAGATTCATCCGTTTTCATCGAATGTTTCAAAATTTTACAGTTTCTTTCCTGAACTTTGATCTTTCGGTATTCAGGCTGTTGTGGGTGATGTTTTTTCTAGAATTTGGTAGCATGGCTCGTTACTTAAAATAAATTTTTTTTCACAACGTGCTTGTGCTCGCCGAGAGAAAATTTATACACCAGCCGTATTTACATACTAAAAAATAATACTCTACAGAATCAACAATCAATTCAACCTATATTCACCCTGGTAGAAATCATACGAGGCAGTTCACGAGACCATATCAGGGCCAGGGACAGTGCCTGGGTAAGGGGCGAAGGAGGGCCTGGTGCTGTTATCGTGACGTATTTTATACTCTAAGAAAGTTTCGTCTAGTATAAGTGCGTATACAAAGTTTGAAGTCAGTACGTTGGTGTGGAAAATGTTTTACAGTAATTTGAATTTAGTTTCTCATTGTGTAAACAAAATCATGGAAAAAAGCGAGTTTCGTGTGCTTATTAAACATTATTTTCTACAAGGAAAATCGAGGAGAAAGCTCAGAAAATATTCTAGAGACTCTGCTCCATCGCATGGCATGGTTCAACAGTGGTTCACTGAATTTTGTTGTGACCGTATAAGAGCACAAGTGATGCTGAGCGTCCTGGCCGTTCAAAAAAGGTGACTACTCAAAAAATGATCGATAAAGCTCATGATATTGTATTCCCCGTGTGGAAATCAATCGTGGGCATCCTTAAGTATGTCCGGGCCTCGTAAGGGTGGAACTTAGGCATCCAATACAAGAGTCTCACCCACGGCCCATGTGGGCCCCAGTTAGGGTTGCTAATGTGTAATGAGATTCACTCCCCGGATATTTTCATCTACAGAAGCTCACCCACAGCCCATATAGGCCCTGGGCAACATAAATTATATGGTTTATACTTGTTGTGAGAAACGTTCATCCAATGATCCATCATATGAATCAAATGCATATTAATTGTTGACAATAATACTGAATAACTTTTTCCAGGTGCTCTATAAGCGTTCATGTATGTAAAAGTGACATAACAAATATTTTACATATTTTTTGTGATGTATTAAGTTTCATCATGATTAATTTCCTTTCCACAAAATTAAGAGCAAAAGTTGCATTCTTAACTGATTCTGGATCAATTTTCCATACTTGGACTATATTTGATGCTTCAGGAAAAGAATATATTCTCTTTTTCCCGTGAACAGATATTGCGGATGCCACTGCTTCAGAACCATACATCTTTTCGATTTCCATTACAAAGCTCTTTCTGAGGAAAACCACATTATTTGGAGTTTTGGTTGTTAGGTGAATTGAAAACTTCACAACTACTTCTTTTACAAACAAAGTAGCCTCAATGAATTTAGATTTTCCAATTTTGAATTCCATTGGCGATGATATTTGCTTCTGTTTGCTGGAGCAAATTCATTTGTCTTTCATCTGAGGAATATCACCCAAATATCCTGGGGCCCAGCGCAGGATGAAATTTGAGAATTCATATGAGCTAAAATGAACTCCCTGAGTTGGTCCAAGTGGAATTCTTGATGTGGGCCAAGTTTTGGGAACCACGACGGGGCCTAGATTAAAAAGCTCAACACCCCAAATTGGGGCCAACCCAGGTGTCCTAACCAGGGCCACATTTTAAGTAGGGATTATAAACCTGGCCCAGGTCTGAGTTCGGAAAAATTTCCACACGGGTTGCCGATCGTCGAGTGAAAGTGCGTGAGATTAGTGAGGTTCTAAACATTTCAGTAGGATGCACATGGAATATTTTATATGAATGTTTGCACATGAGGAAGCTATCTGCAAGATGGGTGCCGCGCTTGCTCATAGTTGATAATAAGCGAGCTCGTGTGGTTGCGTCTGAGCAATGTTTGAACATATTTCAACGTAATCCAAAGGAGTTTTTGCGACGTTACGTTACTGCTGATGAAACATGAATTCATTATTATCCGCCAGAAACGAAAAATCAGTCCGAATGTGGACTGAGCCTGGTGAATCTGCGCCGAAAAAAGCAAAGACGGTACGATCAGCCGGAAAAGTCATGGCCACAATTTTTTGGGACTCAACTGGTATAATATCAATCGATTACCTACAGACGGGAGAACCTATTACAGAAGAATATTGTGCCTCATTATTAGATCGATTCGATGCCATGCTGAAGGAAAAGCGACCCCATCTGGCGAAACAAAAAGTTCTTTTTCACCACGACAATGCACCAGCTCACAGGAGTTCCATTGCAACGGCCAAATTATTTGATTTATACTACGAAATACTTCCTCACCCACTTTATTCTCCAGATTTGGCCCCATCTGATTATTTCTTTGTTTCCTAACATGAAAACATGGCTTACGGGTAAAAGATTTTCATCGAACGGAGAGGTAATTGCTGCGGGAAATGAGTATTTTGAGGAGTTTGATAAAAATTACTTTTCAGAGGGCATAAAAAAGCTTGAGCACCGCTATGATAAATGTATAGAGTTGAAAGGGGACTATTTTGAGAAAAAAATTGGAATTATTTCAATAAATACCCAATAAACACATGCACGTTATTTCAACGTTGAAAAAACGTTGCACTATCGAACGGACGTTATTCGTCGAATTCATAACGTTCATTTTTGGTTAACGTCTGACGAGGGAATAGACGTCCAGAAATGACGTTTCGATAACGTATTACTAAAACTAATAGTAAAAAATGACCATTAAAAAACGTCTTCAAAAAACGTTTTTGAAATGTACTTGAATCACGCGTTGAGGACGTATTGTTTATGACATTTTCAATGCTCGAACATCAATCGAAGATATCGTGTTGAGAATGTCGAACAAAACACAGCAACGTTGGACAAAAATCTAAACGAGAAGTGAAATAATGAATAGCGTGACTTCATTTATGAATATTTTCCTTCTTAAATTTTTGTGTTATCAAAAATCCCTTCTTTTCGCATTAATAGAAAATTTTTCAAATAATATGTCTGGTTTGATTCTTATTTTGGAACCATCATTATAACACGTCATTATTTGACGTCTTATAAACGACTTTTGGACCGTTGTTGTGACGTTATTTTATAGTTGAAAAACACGTGATCTGCCGCGACATTTTTACGTCGAATCAACGGAAGAATATTACTAAATGTCAACGTGTGGTTATTGGGCGTTTTTCACGTTTTTTAGACGTATGTGTGTTTATTGGGTAGTGTTTTTCATTTCAAAGTCACGGACTTATCGAACCACCCTCGTATAGGGCAATGTAATGTGCTATTTTTGGAAACAATCGTTCATTCGGAATTTGATTAGTAAAAAAATTCATCCATATTTGTCAATCCATCCATTTTGATCCCGCGAAATCTGAATAGTTGAACATAATAAAAATACGAGGCACATGTGCAGTGAGATTTGAATCGCGATGATTTTCGTTTGTACCCTGAGAAGAAGGCTGAATTTTATTTGTCGCAGTATGACAAACGATTCGAGCACAGCAATTTTAGATATATTCAAGAATCGCTGTATATAGAGCGATATTCAATTTCAGTACGTAATCGAATTCGCCATATTCAACTTCCCACGTAGTTGACTCCGCTATATTTTCTTTCTTCCAACGTATCCGTGATACATATAAAACTTCTCTTGTATAAATACTTTCCACGTTCTCCCTGTATCAATCAACGATCCATGCGGGAACTGATTTTCATTCTTCATTGGTTTGCTACCAAAGCGATATCATTAGGTACTTGGAAGGGTGCTCGAATTGAAGAATAAAGTTCCGCATTACCGATCTATAACGTGTCTCCGAGAACCGTGGTATTTTCTTCGTCTTTTATCGTTGAATGAGAAATTTACGTCACGTCGTCTTCGTTGTCGTCGTCGTCGTCGTTGGCGTTAGCCGGAATCCGTTGGAGATACATTTACCGGACGCGTGCGATAAACCCAAAGAGGCGTGTCAGGGCGGAAATCGTTAAATCGTAGGTGTTGGTGCATAAAAATCTCATACAAACCTACACTTGGAGTCTAAAATGTCACCCCTAATACGGTTCACATGGCTTACGTTGTACACAGATTTTTTGTTACTCAACTGTCACAACTGTATTCTTCATTTGTTCCCTATTGTTGTTTTCATTTGCCGTCCAAGTGTTCTCGCGTTATTCGTCGGATATTAAAACTAAAGAAACGAAAAAAAGTGAAAATAGAGCACGGTAGATTCTCGGTTCTCCTACCGTTATTGTCGGGTTTCTCATTGAATTTCATTTTACCTACAACGTTTCCATAGTTTAGGAATCATTTATTCGATCGACACCCGCGATATTTTCACGCATGGGAGTAATACAGTATTTCCCGGATAAATGAAAATTTATAAATTCATTATCGATTTTTCGCAAAAGAAGAAGGGAACGATGGAGATAAAAAATTGCAAAATTTCTGGGTGGATATTTCCACAAATAGTATATCCAAAACAGTACCCAATTTCATTGAAGAACTGAAATCCTTCGTGACCGGATGATCAAGCAAGTAGCAAGACGAATGACTGGAATTTTCAGATGAGGGGTTCGACCCTTGACACGTATTCGGGGTCTTTTATTCTTCTTCTCTGTAATTTTATCTCGACAAGAGAGAAATGTTGAAACTGTATTCATAGGACTACCGAAATAAATCATATTTTCACGACGGGATGCGTTGACAGTAAAACGGCTTGTTTTATTTCATTTTGTATATGGGACGCAATCGGATTAGACTTTCGATACATGCTCCTTAATCCCAAAATTTTTACTACCATAAATCGTGTAAATTTTTTATATTTAATTTGCCAAAACGATACAGAGAATAAAAATTCTTTCTCTCTTATTCCGTTCGAAAAATTTCAAACCATGAAATTCTCAATACTGAAAAGAATATATTATCGCAAATTACTGCGTCTTCGTATGAAAATTTATTCTAAATAGTGGAAATGAGTCAATTTCGTGGTCTTCTTCCTAAAAAAGATGAATCAGATATGAGCCATATATGACGTTTATATAGACATTGAATCATTTAGCAAATGATGAGGCACTAATCAGTTTTCCATTTTCCACTGATCAGGGGCTGATCAGCAATATTACAAGTTTCCGACAAGGGATGTAACGCTCTGACTAATGAGAAACTGATTGAGCAAACTGAGCGGATACGAGCGAGTAACTGATGAGGCACTGATCAGTGGTTGATGAGGTATTTGTGAGTAACTAACGAAGCATTTATTACCCACGAAAATGATTTTTCAGTCACATAATTTGGGTTTTTGTTTGAGATGTGATGTTTATTTGTCTTGAGATCAAAAGGTCTGTACAAAGGAGTTACAGTACTGCTGTCGAGTTAGTAAATACATGGAGTGAGTTTTAAGAGCTAATTACAAAGGTTCTTAAAGTAATGGTAAATCTATGTGATTCGTTTTTTGTCTATATAGGTTGTTTAATATATCTATCCATGGCATTTTTTCTGTGAGTTCGATATTCATAAGTGCAAACAAACGGTCTTTCTCATCTCTCAATTGGGGGCAATCCACCAAGGCATGGAAAAGTCCGTCGTCGATTTTTTTATGGCAACGCCTACAAAGAGAATTGTTAGGAAAGATTTGAGCGATAAGATTCCTGTACATCGGTTTAATTCCGATTCTCAAATATTTCCGATAGTTTTGATCAGGATTCAAAGAAAGAAATAGAGGCAGAGTGGCAAACACGATCCATATCCTTCTGCAGGGGCGTCTTTTTATAGGTGTCCAAAAGTATATGTTTATTCTCCATTCTAGGGTCAAGGAATCCCATAGATCCAGCCTGTTCGCTATTGGAGTACCCAGTTGTATTTAATGTTATTTTTATTAATATTTTGAGAAACAGCATCAGAGATGTGCTTTAATTTCAAAAAGCAGATTTTTGGGTACCGAGTATCTGTCATTTTGGAGACTTCTCCTAACCAATTGAGGGTCTGCAAAAATATATGAACCGATAAATGACACCTGTATATTTCTATTCCAATCGCGTGATTAGGAGTATTTCTAAGAAGACATATTACTTTTTTAGAGAATTGAGATTGAATTTTTCCCATTTTATCTAGGAATCTCAGGCCCCACACATTCGCTCCATACATGGCGGTACTTCGTACTAAGCTATCAAATAATTTAATAATAGTGGCCCAGGAATCTGTTTTCATAAAACGTATCAGAGAGATTGTAGCACTACAGGCCGCGTTGGCTTTGCTCAGGATGTGTTCTACGTTTGTTGTAAAAACTGTGGGGTTAGAAAATATCACGCCTAGACATGTGTACTGTTTGACTATTTCTATCTGTGAATATATTTCATATCGAAATGGAGGATACTTCCTTGTGCGTGAGTGTCCGTCTTAGAAAACATGATTATTTTGGTTTCATCCGGGTTCAGTATCAGGCCGTTACATTTGGAGTTTTCTTTTGAAGCACGTAAAAGTATTTTCATAGACACCAGTGAATCTGCTAGCAGGACTAAATCGTCAGCATAAGCTAGGGTGATAATTTCAATTTGCTTAAGACGTTTCCAAGGAATAAAAAGTAAATTTTTAGCAAAACCCGTAGGAAAAATTTCCCCAGGCCTTTTTCTTACATAAAATCTCGGAGTTTTTGCCAAAGACAAAAAATATATTTATGAAACCATGTGTATGGTGTTTCCACCTCAATGATGAGATAATATTCAAGTTACTATACTTACTCATAATAAATAACAAAACTATATTATTTTACAACAAGAAAGAATATATACATATTACATCCTGTTACAAAAATCCAGCTGGGATTCCACGTGGATTCCAGATCCGAAATTCACCTGCGCTGGTAGCTAAGACTCCACTTGGAATCCCACCTGGGATCGAAAATTCCAACTGAAATTCCACGTTGAAGTTGGAATTCTAGTTGGGATTCCACCTGAAAATAGAAATCCTAGCTAAGATTCCACACGGAGAGAAAAAATTTGCTGACGCAGCAAATCGAGGTATTATATATAGAATAGCAAAATTTTCTGCTGACCTAGCTAAAACTTCGCTATAACAGCAATCGTTTTAGCTACGACAGCAATTTTTCGGTTGTGGAAGCAAGAAATGTTTGCTCCGTCAGCAAATTTTCAGTATTATATACAGAATAGCAAACAAATTTTGCTGGGATAGCAAACATCTTTTGCTGCCACAGCTAACAAGATTGCTGGAACAGCAAATAGTTTGCTGTCACAGCAGAAAATTTGCTGCTCTGGCAAAAGGAACCCAGCAAAAGTAGATTTCGCTGCCACGAATTCCTTTTTCTCCGTGCACCTGGAAATGAGGAATCCTAGCTGGAAACACAGGTAAATTTCGGAGCTGAAATCCACGTCGAATCCTAGCTAGAATTTCGTGACAGGGAAACCATGACCAAATAATTCGAACCGATTCAATTGAATTTCTTTGAAATACTTCGAACTTTGGTTAAGAGATTTATCTAAAATAAGTATACTTTTCTCATTGAAATATATCACTTCAATAACAATCAATATGTTCTCTCAACCCAATATTTTCGATGAACATTCACGCTATTGATGTTTCTCGTGAATGAAGGCAATAACTTGTCAGAATTCGATCAGTTTTATATGAATTTGATTAATCATATTAGACAAATTAGTTCCCTATAAGTTGGTGATCAGTTTTCTTTGATTAGTTTATCTTCATCAGTGCCTTATCAGTAATAGGGACAACTGATTACACGGAAAATATAATTGAGCTGCAGCAGCCAACTGGCTAGCACGGACATGGACAGCCATTAAATTGGCTCTTGTAGCTAAATTTTTGTTATGTCAGCGAGAAAATTCGCATTTGTAGCTAATTTATTCGCTGTAGCAGCTAAAATTTAGCTGCAAGGGCTAATTTGATGGCTGTCCGTGTCCGTGCTAGCCACTTAGCTGCTGCAGCCAAATTATTTTTTCCGTGTATATTTCTACTAGAGCGGCTCGTACACTGAGTAAAAATGTCTCCGTGTCGAGTCCCATTTCTTTTCTCAAGGCAGAGGCACTGAAAGATTCCCATTATAACTGCTTCAAATTCATTACGAATTTTACCATCAGCGCACTGAGAAAGATATTTGGTTCGCATAACCACACGGAAAAAATAATTTAGCTGCAGCAGCTAAGTAGCTAGCACGGACACGGACAGCCATTAAATTAGCTCCTGCAGCTAAATTTTAGCTGTTACAGCAAAAAAATTTGCATTTGTAGTTAATTTATTAACTAAGTTAGGTTAGTGCTAGCTACTTAGCTGCTGCGGCTAAATTATTTTTTCCGTGCAGGTGAGATAGTCACACTGGGAACTCAATTTCTTAGATTGAAAGAAAATTTTCTCTGCCCTCATTCTAATAAATATTTTCTTCAATGGAAAAATTCTTCATCAGATGAAAACAAAAAATTTTTCAAATTGAGACAGAAATATATTCTTTCTCGAATTTGGAGACTATAATTCCAATTCAATGAAAAATTCTCTTATTGGAATGAACTATCCCGAGCAAGTGTTATATCAGCACTAGTTAGGCCCTTACAAGTTCCCTGCTAGCCACTAGACTCTTTCTAGCCCTTGACTAGATTCAGGCGAAGCCCTAGACAGTTCCATGGATGACGTTGCTGGAGATATTTTCCATTGAAAACAAGATTTATCAGAATGAGGACAAAGAAATTTTCTTTAAATCTAAGAAATCGGGTCTTCACCGTATTTTTGGCTTCAATTATTCCATCTATTTAGTACAACGATTCACGTTTTTCTTGGTTAACATAACCAAATTTCAGGTGACTACAATCATAAGAAAGCTGTAATTCCAACAACTTTTACCATCGCATCGATGGTTATTGGGCCCATCCGTTGATTGCCATTGATCAGATTAAGAACTATTCTATAGGGCATGTAATTTAGAAATATTTTATTATTTCAGAAATGTACCCAAGAGGTGCTAGGGTAAAATTTCTAACGTAAGGTTAGCGATGATCCTTATATCCGGACGATCGCTCATACTAACGTTGAAGAATGAGGTGTCGTAATCAAGATGAAATTTCCTGTGTGCGCGTGTCCTTGAATTTATTATTGTCCTGTTTGTTGGTTGATAAATTATCAGAATTGTAGTAAATATTTGTCGATTGTACGAAACTGTCTTCAAAATTCATTCTCACGTCCAGAATATGGAAGATTAAAATCATACAATCGTTCCGCAAATTACCCCATCAAAATAGGGAATATTTAAAAATCACTGAGAGTTTTGTTGCTATGAAAGGGGAGAAAAATGATCGACGTAACCAAATTCTTTTGCAAGGACAACAAATTTTTTCCTTCGGATGATTCTTCTGTACCGCCAAATGCGTTATCCACCCTTTTCGAATGACGATGAAAATCACCTAATACCCTTTTTCAAGATCCTTCAGATCTACAAAAAATAATCTACCCCGCTCCATACGCCCTTATCTTTTACGTCCAAGTATTAAAACTCGAAAAGTTTTGTTAGAAAAAAAATTAGCACAAGTGGGTCACGAGGACACTCGTACTTTCGTGGGACGAGAAAAGTATACGCCTGAGGGGAAAGGACCAGGTGTGGATGTAAGTAGCAAAGAGGAAGCGCGGTCCCTTCTCATACCTGACTCGCCTTCCGAACGTATTGTCCTGCATACCAACCAACACATTCGAAAATCAAGAAAGAGATCAGAAACGAGAAGAGAAAAACAGGGCGGAGGATAGAGAGAAAGAAGCGAAGGTGATAAAGGGAAAGATTCGAATTGTGATTCTTGAGGTGATGTTGAGAATCAACCTTTCCAGAGACTTATGTGAAAGATATTGATTCGATGGAATTGAAAGCGTTTATAGGCCTGTTATTTTTCTTCTTCTCCTCCTAAACATTCTACCAAGGGTCAACCGATGTGTCAAAAAATACAACACCGATACAAATATATATATATATATCATTATAATTTTATAATTTCTCCCCATCGATCTCATGCTAATCTCGTTTTCCTTCCTTTCTCAAGATTCCATCTTTTCTTCATTTTCCTTATGCAGACGGAATTAAATTGCCTTTTGCTTCTCGATCTTCCAAGAGAATACATTTACATTGTATTCGATTTAATCAGCGTCTATCCACGATGAGCGAAAGTATTGAACGAGTCAAGCCAAAGAGAATAAAGAAAGATTCGAAACTCTCAATTTTCGGTGGAAGAAAGGAAGGAAGTGACCTTGAAATTCGAATTCGTTATATCGGTTATTTTTTTATTCTTCTTATACATACGGTGTTCAGTCTCGAAGGGAATTATAACTCTCGTGTAGGTTGAAAATGGAAAAGTTACCCCGGAGAGAATTAGAATGGAATCTTATCGAATTGTGTGATGTTTGGATTTCGATCAATTCGTATGCTCTATTCCCAATTCAAATAAAAAAGAGCGTTGTAACGTCGGTTTTCTTGATCGCCATCGAAATGCTTGTTTCAGATTATATACAATCAATCTTTCTTCCAATATTATGCTGTATAGAAAGAAGTATATTTTGTCTTCTTAATAAATATTTATTCCGCCCTTCTCGAGTCAAAAAGTGAAACCTGATTTAGTTCTGATTCGTTCCGTATTACGGAGTCAATCAGGCTTTGGAAAGTATTACAATTTTTTGACTCGGGTTTTGGAACGAAACACTTATTTGAATAAAAAAATCTTACTTTTTGTGAGGACGTTTGATATAATTGCGCATACAATAGAATATTTGGCTACGCGAGTTTTGGAATGAAATAAATCGATTGATTCTCCATTCACAGGGTAAACGAAAAAGTTTAGAATTGAAAGCGAATTAAAATTGGGTCATACATTGATCGTTGGATATCAAATGCGGACGAAGGAATACAAAAAATATACTCACGAGTGGTAGTGGACGATATTTGTCGACTTTGTCTGGAGAATTTTATAAAGCATCCATGCACCGAGAGAAAAAAATTTGCTGACGCAGCCAACCGAGGTATTATATATAGAATAGCAAAATTTTTTGCTGACCTAGCTAAAAATTTGCTATAACAGCAATCGTGTCAGCTCCGCCAGCAAATTTTCAGTATTATATATAGAATAGCAAACAAATTTTGCTGGGATAGCAAACATTTCTTGCTGCCACAGCTAAAAATTCGCTGTCGTATCTAACAAGATTGCTGGAACAGCAAATAGTTTGCTGTCACAGCAAAAAAATTTGCTGCTCTGGCAAAAGGAACCCAGCAAAAGTAGATTTCGCGGCCACAGCGAATTCCTTTTTCTCCGTGTGGAAATTTCATAAACAATGTATTGTTCTCAGAGTTTTATCCCTTTTATAAAAATTATATATACTCAACGAATTACTTCAAATTTGTTTTGTCTTTCAGCTTAAAATTCGAGCAAAGTCCCTCAAAGCTATATCATTGAATTCTGCACAAATCCCCAAATCTATTCCCGCTAAAGTAGACCTGTATCGTCAGTGACCCACTTTTACGTCCTATCGTGCCAACAGAAAATTATGTATGAATAATTTTTCCGATGATACGGATAGATCCTTAATTAATTCCCTGCCTTCGACCTGAAGATGATATACGAACACACGAGATGTCATCCACCCCAAAACATCAATCTCGGTCGACAGATTGTTTTCATTGCGCAATATAATCAAAATTTCTTCTGTTACTTCCGAATGAAAATTAAAGTTGAACGTACGATCGATCCGCAGAACGAATTTCACTGTTACAGTTAGATTTCATAAGAAAAAACAACTATTTTCATACTATCACATATTATTCCACCTTTAATACCTGAATATAAAGCCAATGTACCAGGTAGCTGGGAAAACCTCTACAACTATGTAGTAAAAATTCACAAGTAACCCGCGCATCTACCCAGGAGGGTAATTATGAGAACACAACTCTCAGAAGTTCACCTCCGTTGTTTGTCGACGACGAGAACAGTTTAAACGAGATATACCAAGAGTCACGAGTACGACAGGAATCTCTAGATGTGTGGATACTAACACTCGTTAAAATGCAATACTCTTCGCCGTTGTATGGTTTCAAGGACCACTCGTGAATCCACCAACTTCCACTAAATATTCTTTATCAATGATTCACCAAAGTAATCACCCATCTATGACCCTATTATGCGGTATAGAGTGAATAGTTTCGCAATTATTGAAACTTTAAAACCACGAAGAGTAAGAACTAGGTACTCAAATGTCTTCGAGTGCGTGTATTGGAATGAGATGGGATAAATTTTTTATCAAAAGAAACACTTCGCACTTTGAATTTTTATATAATCAAAATAACGAGTCGAATAGTGTTCACAAGTTCTACCGAATATAAACCGAGGAAGGGATATGAGAGATTGCTTTCATAAAACTTTGAAAATTTCATATCATGTCACTTCTTCTTCTTCAGGTATCCTTCTTTCTTGTAATTTTTTAGATATAATTATACCTAATTTCACAATAATTTTCCTGTCAATCGGAAATCTATCCTTGACTATCTTTTTCAAATTTTGATCGATTCGATGGTTTCAGCCTAACAAGGTATTGAATTGAATTGAATTAAATGGTTTATTTATGCTGTAGGATAAGCCCTATAAGAGCAAAAGTAACTACAACAAAGCGAGTACAAAGTAGAAAAATTAAGTAGTGTAACGTAGAGATTGATGATGATAAAACAATTAATATAGAAAAATATATATAAAAAACAGCACAACAAGAGAAAATAGAAAATATAATAAAGTCATTAGAAGGAAAATGAATGAAGGTATAAAGTGAAGAATGAAGGTACTACCCACACAAAAATTTTTGGGCTTCGCCAATGCTGACAATAAAATATAGCTTGGCGCAATGTTGACAGACAAGGCTTGGCAATCTATAAATCTTCAATGTTGATTAACAATAAATACAATGTTGCACCGATGTCGGTGTTCGACGGATTTCATTTGTCAGCTTATTATTGTGGCACAATTGCGCCAAGCTTGGCTCATCCTTGGCCCAACATTGACTAAACGATAAATTCCATTCAACGCCAGGATCATTTGAAATGTGGTTCAATATTGCCCTAAACTTTGGCCTAGTTTCGGTAGAAATTAGCTTTCGATGTAGCGCCGATCATTGGTAATAGCATGGCTCAATATTGGCAACCTATATAATATTTTTGCTACGTTACTACTCAAGTGTTTCTCGCGAGTGGTGAAACGCGTATACGAAGAATATATAAGGCTCAAGTAAGTCTTTGGAAGAACAGTCAATCGCTCTTTACTATGAGTCACACTAGAGGGATCTTACAGCTGAGCTAACATCCCAGATAACATGTAGGCTTGTCATAACCCTGTCACACTTGTCATTCGATTGTTTTTGGTTTGTTATTGACAACCTTGTCAGTGTAAGGTTGCTACAGCCCTGCTGCAAGGGTTTTGTAAGCTTGTACCCTTGTCGTGTGTCAACTAGGAAGCTTATATCAACCTTGTCACAAGCTTGCCTGACAACATTGCAGCAAGGTTAAATTGCTATCTGGGATACATTGTGTCTACTTCTCATGGCAAAATTTACCGACAAAAGACGCCGAGTTGTTCACAAACAAATGAGGAGAACACTATAAGTCTTCAAACAACATATGGCAGAAATTGCGAAATTGCGAAATGCGCATACTTTTTATATATTTCTGGGTTAAATATTGTTTACTTCGATCATTGGCGCAGCATTGACAAACAAAATTCCCAATTGTTTGCCAATGATGGTATATTTCATTGCCATTGTTTCATCGATGATGGGACTTCATTGGAAAAACACGTAGGTAAATCATAAAATGATGTTATCATTCCAGGTTTGCGCCATGCTTGGTTGCTAAGCCTTGGCCATACTTTATCTACATTGCACCATGCTAGCGCCAATTGTGAATTTCTATATGGGTAGTAGTATGTCCAAAAAGTAAGGTGACATTTGAATTTAAACTCTGTGTGCAAACTGTATTTGGGGAAGTGCTCTTATTTTTAGGTTAGTAAGACTGTCTCTGATATCCGTGCCAAGGGTCACATAAAAATATTCATTAGTGTTTGAGATACGCTTTGTTTTGACAGCTGCTGAAAGTGAATTTTCCGCTTCTTATAATGTCTGCATTTGTTGAGCAAAGAATTTGTATTGAATTTTGTTTGCGAAATGAATTTTCTGATGCTGATTCGTTAAGGATGGTGCAGAAAGCCTTCGGCGATGAGGCTATGTCGAAAAAAATGTTTACAAGTGGTATAAAGAGTTCCATGAAGGTCGACCATCAACTTCAACTGACGAAGTTCATGTCCAAAAAATCAAAGATTTGGCGCTTGTAACCCGAGTAGAAATTGATATTGGGTGTTCGATCAGGACCAGATCTGGAAAGCCTCATTTCAAATCGGGTCCTGATATGGAAAGTACTAAGGGATCAGAGGCTGAATGTAACGCACCGTTGCATCAGGGCCCGATGTGGCAAACCATATCTGGCCCATACATGGCTTACCGGATGTGGACCATACATGGCATGCCATAAGAGTGCCAAGTGTTGTAATTTCAAAATGTTGAAAAACAATATTTTTTGGAAGTTGAAATTTGGACCTCGTACCGCAATAGATAAACCACTGAAGAATTATATTCTCATGAATTCAGTTCGGAGTAATCTGAGCGAGAGAATATTTACTCCACCGGTACACTAGTATCCTTGAAGACTCTAAGGTTTTCCAGATCTAATCTCAATTGAATGCTCAATACAAATATCTGCATAGTCTATGATAAATGTGCGCATAGCTATCGACAAAAAGGATCAAAATTCAATTGCAAATTGACCAAAACTCAGTCAACCAACCCACTCTTGACAAATAGCACTACTTGACGAAGAATCAGTCACGTGACTAAACTGTGATTTCCCAGCTCATCGAATAATCGAATACTGCATCAGAGTGATTTTCATCAGGAACGGATGATAGGGCGTGCCAAATTACAAACCCATCAGGCCCCGATCTGATCAGTCTTATACGACGTGGCAGGGCATGCCAAATTACAAACCCATCAGGACCAGATCTGGCCAATTCTATTCAGGCGTGCCAAATGAGGGCCTCATTGAGGTCAGATCTGGGGTGTCAAAATAAGGTGTGCCTTATTACTACCTGATTGGGCCCATATCGAACATGAGGCCGTCCATACAATTTTTCTGCTCAGGTAAATCGTCGATTCACAATCAGAGATCTTGCTGATCATGTTGGCATTTCAAAAGGATCAGTCAATACCATTTTGAAGGATGTTTCGGGCCTCAGACGCGTCAAATTTCGATTGGTACCGAAAACACTGAATTTCCTGGAAAAACATCGTCGCGTTGAAGTGTGTAAAACAATGCTTTCTCACTATCAGGACGAAATGAAACGCAGTATCACGGGAGATAAGACGTGGATTTATGCTTATGACCCGGAAACAACCTATCAATCCCGTGAATATCGCGCTAAAGGTGATGCAAACCTAAAAAAAACGCGCCAAAGTCGTTCAAAAATCAAGATTATTTTAACTGTTTTCTTCGATTATCGTGATGTTGTGCATTTTGAGTTCCTTCCACCGGGTCAAACTGTCAACAAAAGAATATTATTTGAGCGTTATGCGTCGTTTACGTGAAGCTATTCGCCTGAAGAGAACGGAATTGTGGCGAGACAACTCTTGGTTTTTGCACCACGACGATACATCGGCTCACCCTGTATTGATTCTTCGTGACTATTTTGCAAAAAACTCAACCCATATCGTTCCACAACCACCGTATTCACCTGATTTGGTACCGTGCGACTTCTGGCTATTCAATAAGCTCGAAAGACCGTTCCGGGGACACCGTTTTGAGTCGATAGAGGAGATCCAAGCCAAATCGAAGAGAGAGCTGTGAAGCTCATCCCGGAAACCGACTTTAACAACTGTTTCGAAGATTGGAAAATGCGTTGGCATAAGTGCATTGTATCGGGGGGGGGGGGGGGGGGTGACGTTGAAGGCGATGAACTTAATTTGGGAGAATGAATAAATCTCATTTTGTCACCTTATTTTTTGGACACAGTAGTATTCATAAAATTTTTTTCCTAAATCGATTTCATATCATTCCGATAAATAAAATGGATTTTCAGCACACGCAGTACTTCACTAAAATTACTAAAAATCAAGAATAATATGAATAAATTTTCACAATGCATTCGAATATTCGAATGAACTTTCCAATTATGATTCACACTTGTTGCTATGAAAATTAAAGAATCGGTATGAAGTGTGACAAAATTTTTTAAGGTGAACCATCTCATCCACCGGAATGATATTCATAATTATTATTTCGATTGAAAGAAGAGATTTATTATATTAGTTGTAGCAAATTTGTTGTTGAACAGGAAATAACTTCATCTAGAGGAATAATTTTTTGCTTCAACAGTTAAAAAATTGTTGTCATAGCTAACAAGATTGTGGTGTCAACAAAAAATTTGCTTCAGTAGTTATAGTCAATTCTTTTCCCTGCGGATAAACCTCAACCCGAGGGTAATTGATCGTGTGAAAGCAGATCAGTTGATATGATTGATAGGGGTATAAAAGCATCAACGTAAGCGGTCTTGTCGATTTCTTCTATGAATACAAAATCTTGAAGAACATAAAATATATTCAACGTGCAAATACTTGCCGCATGAGTTGCCTTACATTAAAGTTGATAGTTTATGCAAAATATATCACTATCCACGTCCATCACGATTCCTCTAACCTCATTATTCCTAACGATACTAACCAACTTTAATACCATACTACATTCCCAGTGATAGCGAGATACAACTCTCGAGTTATTGGAAAACATGTGTTTTTAACGTTCCTCCTGATCTTTTCCTTTTTAAATCGCTAGCAATGTTAACTATTTTTTGTCCTCTCAACTCTCAGATTCTCCAAATCCAACGGAATCTCGGTAGTTTCAATATTGGAAAATGAATAAAGGACTTTAATTTACAGAAGAAAAAAATGTCTTTTACCTTGCGAAACCTCATTAAAAGTATGAAAATGATTCTTAGCCGTAACGCATTTATCGATTCTCCTGCCAAGAACCGAGCATGAAACACAATAAGTTTGTTCTTGTTGAAAAATTTCCACCGACAAGTGGAAGGGAAATAGTCATGTGGCGCGTATAAAGACCACGGTCGTGATAAATATAATCGAATATAAACCCTCTGCCTCTGAATATGAATTATCTGAGAGTTAATCGAGGTTGCTTAAGAAATATAACGAGAGGGAGTTTTGCGGATGATGAAAATCGTTGTTCCAATGTTTGAAGAAGGCTATTGGAAATAAATAATACTTTCTTATCGTTCTCTGGTTTTGACAGATCGTCGATAGAAACAATGTTTCTGGAGTAAAGCGTGGATACAATTAAATTGTAACGTATAACGTATGTATCGAGTGTGGCGAAAAGAAGGCAAACTCCACATCGATTATCCTCAATTCGAAGAGAAATGCAGCTACAGTTTATACAATACCGATAGGATAATTTTACGACAACTTAACGCGCGTTAATCTAAGCGTTCACGAACCGATGAGAACAGGAAAATGAAATCAACTAAAAGCATAACGATGAAATGCGAGGAACGCGTTTATACGCGTGTATATGTGGATAATTGGCGGGTAATTGTGTTCTCCTTTTACATTTATATGTCGTTGAATATGAAATAATCACGAGATATATTAAATTGATAACTATCGTTCGTAATTATTGTGATTCGCATTCCACTGCCGTTCATTCACCATTCCCGAGTTTACATTTAAATCGTTTCTTACTTCAGTATGTTGGGAATTGAAACGATAAATTCGTACGATTCTGTACCATTGCTGCAAAGCTTCAAAATGAACATGTGATCGATATCATCAAAATTTATCATGCAAAGTTGAAATTAACTCTTACACCGATAGTTAAACCGCGATGTATCGATTCTGAGCTATTACCACCTCAGGATTGAAACATTACATTTGAAAAGAATTTAATGATGATTCTCGATTCAATTTAAATGGAATGGCTTGGTGGTTGAATCACAATCTTTTGAGTGAGCAAAGGATGGTTTAGAATAATTCAGATTTTTTTCATAGCTGTGTTCAAATGTAGGATGATGTTGAATAATGAGATAGAAATAATTTTTCCAGAGATGACGAGTGATGTAAATTTCCGTTTGATAAAAAGTGTATTGATTTGGAAAATTTTAGACAATTTGGAGTAAACCTTGCGTTAATATCAAACAGTCAGCCAACGTTTCAGCGCTCGACCTGGCCCCATTCTTAAGGCTATACGAAATTCTTCTACAATAAAATAAAATAACATGAATACCTCATTACAAAGAGAAAGAATATATAACTTATAGAGGAGGTACAGTTTTGCATTTATAACTTTTGTGACAATAGTTTTCCATAGCCCTTTCCAGACTCGTAATGATCGGCGTCAAGCTTGGTATGCCAAGTCTGGTTAGCCTAGCCTTGGCCGATGCATGGTCCGCCATAGCTGACTAAGCGTTGATAGAGTCTAGGACACCAATGTTGGGACCAAGCATATTTTGTCGTGTTTGATTTAATTTTCGTCAACCAAGCCTTGAACAATGATTCGCTCGTCATAGCTAACCAAATCTTGATAGCGTCTTGAACATCAATGCTAGGACCAAGCATATTTTGCCGTGTTGGATTTCCGATATATATGAAAGCTGAATGCTCAGCAGAGAACGTTATTATCATCCTAAACATTGACCTAGCTTGATAACATTGTTGGTAATTAGGCTACACCCGGTGATAACTACTAGCATTGGCTCTAACCTGTCACCAAGTTTTGTAAAACACTCAAATGTGAATGTTCAATCAAACTTGGACGCCAATGAAAAATCTATCCTACTCATTCAGCTCAGCATCAACAATATCGATTGCAAGTATGGAACCAATATTGAATTTCAATATTGAAGCAAGTTCGGATGCCAAGCATTGGACATTGTTATCATCCCAGACATGAATCTAGTTTGGTGCCAATGTTAGCAACCAAGCTAGGCCCCGTGTTGACTAGCATCGACTCAAGCTTGGCACCAAGCACGGTACGTTTGTCAAAGCATACCCGGGAAATCACAATACATCCACATCAAGAGAAAAAAATAGATTTCCCTCTCATGATATGATTTATTTTATAAAAATTCCCATTCAAAGATTCGAAGCGACGCGTTGTCATTCCACGTATCGAATTTATCAATTCTCTTTGGACCGTGTTTCCAAGAATTTCGAATTCTAAATTATCGAGAATTAATTGCCAAGCTGATGGCATAGATGAATATTACAATTTTAGCCAGAGGGCTGATTGTTTTGTAACATCAACGTCACTCGTTCCATGTTACGTATATACCCCATTAACCAATGCAACCCCTGGAATTAGATAATTATGATTCCAGCTCTGAAAACCTATACCCACGAACGTATAAGCGTGATATTACTCAACGAACCTCGGCTTGACGCTGAGTTATCGTATCATTATATTTCCTTAAAAGAGGAATTTAAATTCGATTCGGTACAATCTTTTATTTCGATCTTCTCTTTTTCAACTCTCTGAAATATATCTACCTAACTCTCATACATATTTCTCGTGATCTGTTTATTCTCGAATCTATAGTCTAGCTCTGGCCTCCCGGTTTCGAATATGATTTCCGTGACCTTGGTTATAACCAGGGTAACGTCCCTTAACTCGAATAACATCGATATTCTTTTATAATCGGATTTTCAATTCAACGTTCAAACTTTGTATTCTATTCTATTCCATATAAATACATTTCAATTTATACTTGAAGGATGATTGAAAATCGTATGATTATCTCGATGCGAGCTAATTGATATTTGAAAGCATCAAGTTGGCGAATTGACAAAAAGAATTTATATGCGAAAGTAAGTATGTAGGGTTGCTGTATTAATTTCATACGCGTTACATGTTTGTTTTTCTGCTCCCACTGTAACAAACGACCTCGATAATTCAAGATAAATTGCGGCTCTGTGCGCGAACGTGAGCTTCGTATGAAAAACTAATTCGTGTGTGCTTTATACGTTGGTAACCGGAAATCGAATGCAATGTGGTGCGGGTAAGTTTCCGCGATTTCTCTAATATACTCGCGCATGCTTTCTCTATTCCCGTGAACCAATATGGCGTATTTATAGCTTCATATTACTTCGAAATTCATATGGTCGTATCTCGAATCGTCGATCGATTATCAAAATCAAACACATGCGGGAATACAGGGAAGGTTGACGAGAATCACTTACGTTTAAGTATGATTTGATATGGAACGAATTCGCGTATAATCTTTGCATGTTTTTTTGGATTACTTTTCTTCGGTTCGATACCATTCCTGGAAAAAATAAGCTGTAGAAACTTATTGGAAGGAATAAAAGCCGCATGAAGATGGATAGGAATTTATGTATGGAGTTTGTATTGTTTTCTACGCAACTTTTGACACACTTTTTATCCGAACCCTTAACATGCACACTTTTTTTCGAACGTAACATGCACACCAGGGTCACGGTGAACCTGTTGATTTTCAATTGTTCATAATTTTGCAAGAATGAATGATAAAAATATGAAACAATTCTGAAGTGTAGTAGAAACATTGAAGAAGAGGCATGAATAATGACAACTGAATTTTTTCGCTATCGACATTGCAGAAAAAATTGTTGAAAAATTCAAGTTTTCCAAAAATGATGTGTTTATTAAAAAAGTTGGACTCAACACTGACTGCACGTGGGTTAGGCCTGACTAGGCCTGATTATCCATTTGTTAGCTTAATCGTAATTGAGAAGGCTTCAATTTTGTATCCACGTGGAAACCCGTGATCAAGCTTGAACGCGTGCGATCATGCCAGACAAACTATTCTCGTCCTTGATCATGCAAAATCGTACCAAATGACTCTGTGCTGCTTTGTTTATCACGAATGCACATTCACATGATGACAATCATTATGTCAAATCGGCCCCGAACGCATTCACGTACGCCTAAGCACACGCGATCATGCCTGAAAACTGAAAAATGGAAACTGTGGAGCCTTCCAAAGTAGCTGATCTGATCATCTGGTGATCATCATGACCTGATCACTTCACAACCAATCAAAGGTGATCTGATCATGACCAGATGATCAGGTCGGCTACTTCGGAAGGCTCCTGTATGAGCATAATAAGTAGAAATGATTGACAACACATTAATCTTTCATCAAATTAGAAGAAGGATGATGAAAGGAACTCTTCTTTTTGTCAAGTTATAAAACTCATCAATTCTGTATGAATTTTTCATGACGAGGCGTAATTGAGCGTGATTAGTCTTGATCGCGTGGCTACAAAATTGAGGCCTGATCACGCCTGATGAATAAGACTTGATCAGGCGTGAGCAGGCGTGGATGATTTTTTCACGGGTATGTAAATTAGAAGTTCGATCATAAAAACTAGGTTTTTAACATTGATCCTACAAAGAAAACTGTGTTACTTTTTTTCTTTCCGAACACGAGATTCCACACATTTCCTCCCCAACAATACGCCCTCAAGCTCCAACACAACATTCCTGAAACACCCTAAGGATAAATCTTCTTTTCTACTTATAAATGTAAGCATCAATGTCATATCATGCGCATCAAAAAATGTATTCAAACGTGAATCAAATCAAACCTATCAATGATCTATCAATCATGCGAGAGAGATATGATTTATGCATAATGCATGAATTTCCCAATCATTTGTATTTATTTCATTCAATCATATTTTCTTATGAATCTTTGGTTATTCAAAACATTTCTTTTCATATCATTCCACAGCTCCAGTTCATTTTCTTTCGAAAATCACAGTGTTCGGATAATATACATTTTTGTTGCTCTTACACGAACCATCTATTTGAAAACTGAAAATTCTTTCATGCGCCTTGAATGGTACAGGCTTCAATGTAAATTTGTTTCATCCATCAAACTTTTCACTAAATTCAAAATCAAAATGTTTCACCTAATGTGAGTTCTGAGAACAATGTGTTCGGGTAGTATCTCGAGCCTCGAAGTTGGTCGAAGTTTCAAAGCTCTTGTACGTTGTTCCTCTCCAGAACTGTGGAAAGGGATAGTACTTTCGAATATCACGTTCTCTCTTTCACCTCCGATATATGATTCTAAAATTTAAAGAGCATAAGAATAATATCGCGTGGGTGTAGAGTTTTTATTTCATACGTGGAAGTTCAAATGACTATTGCAAAAATTTACCATCTTCTTTGTTGAATTTAATCCCTTTTCTCATGATTTCTGCAAAGTCTGTATGATTCGTATAAAAGGTTTCTTGAAAGTTCTCAATCTAAATATCGTGAATTTTTGGCTCTGTTCGCAGTATCGTGGTATCGTCATGATATTTTTATAATTGAATATGTCATCCGGAACTCCACCATGTTTGAATGCTTGAGGTTACAAAGAGTATTGAATTTTGTGAAGGAACACCTGAATGAACTATTCCAATTTAATTCAAAAATTCACTCCAACAAATTTTGAATGACCAATTGAATATAATAGTTAATCTCTCTTAAACAAGCGGGGGTATAGCAGAGAATCGGTAGCCTTTTTTCACTAGTAAGCAATGAAAAATCGAATAATACATAATACATACATTCGAAAAATTTATGTTTATAAACTGAACTTGGAAATTAATTATCATTTGGCTCGAGGCACCCTCTTTGACAGATGCCTGGGGATGTCATTTTTTACGCTTGTCAGGGTCATTCAAAGGTAGAAATGTACCATTATTCTACAAAATATTGCTCGAACTGATACAAATATGTTCAAAATTGTTGTTCACTTCAACTTCAAATTGGCGTGGCATTGATTTTCCAAGAGTAAAAAATCAGATGAGCAGGAGATTGAATTTTTGTCAAAATTGTAGGAACATGATTTGTTGGGAAAATCGATATTCTCAGTGACTTTGATTGCTTCTTTCTTCTTCATACGAATATTGATTTCTCATGAAAATTAGAAAAAAAATATCCCGATTTTTAACTCTAATCTATTTTTTTTCGAATCAAATTATTTCTAACAATCATTTCATCCTTGAATTTATTGGAATGTGTTCTCTGATGCTTCCTGTAATTGTCTGATCCAATTTTAGGAATAACAATTCATTTTCACTACTTTTATTCGAAAAACCTTGAAACACAAAATTTACTCTCGATTTCAAGATGTGATGGACATTTTTTTTTTTCGAAAGAAGGGAAATCTAATTTTCTAGAATAAACTTGAATATTCACCACTAAAATCACTTCCTCTACTTTCTGTAAGAAATTCAAAATTCCTCACAGAGCAAAGTCTACAAAAATCTCACCTACCAATTATTTTTATTTTTAGTTTATTTTTTTTTCATTGCAATAAATGAATTCCTCCGCCGTTGTAAACCTCTTCTTACGACAAATTACAAGCATGGAGGAACGTGAAGAAATTATTGGGACATAAGTTTGATAAGTTGCACCGTGAATTCCACTCCTGCTTTTTTAACGACTAATTCCACAGATTGATCGATAAGTTTTGAAAGTCCGTGGTCTTTGTGAACATGAAATTCCTTCCACAAGTTTCCACATACTTCCCTTACGATCATAAATTCTCAACTTCAGACACATCTTGTCTATTTCACGGAACTTCATTTTTGAAGAAGGTGTTATTAGAATGAACGGGTAGCGAGAGCAGAGATATGTGGAAGACTGATGTTCAATCTCGATTGGAAGGGGAAATAAAATTCAAATCCTATTGATCATATAAGTATTGAATGAAAACTTTGAAGAGTCAAAAAATTCAAGTCATTCAACTTGATTCTATACATATTAAAAATTTAAAAATCTAAGCTCTGAATTCATCCAATTAACTTTACAAGGAATATGTTGTTCTTTTGCAAAGAATATGAATTTTCAATCCACTGAGAAAAAGATTTATTTATAGTTAATAAGATTAGTTGATAGTAAACGAACGCTATATTTGCTTATGGCGAAATAAATATAAAATTATTGTCACCAAGCCGCATATTTGTGCGATGCTCTTTAGATAACTTTAACATTCGTCAACTATCAACAAATCATGTTTTTGTACGAAATTGATTTTCAGTTGATTGAAAAATTGAACAATTGAATTCAAAACTACTATGAAATTCTCTGGGTACAATATAAATTTTCAAATATTTTCACATCATTTGGGCCAATATTGAAGCATTAATCAATCGGAGGATAATGTAATTTGAAGGCAGATTATAATGAAGTTGAACTAACATCACGATTCATTGATATAACCATTTCGTTCAGTTGATACACATCACTGCTTGCTTAAAATTTTCTGTAAAAAACCATTGTGAATGGGAATAGTTTTGAATGAGTGTTTTGAACCTATATAATTTATCATTGACTCTACCGTTTTTAATATCATTAGTTTATCTAGTTTCGAATGAGGAACTACATCAAAATGATAGTTTATAATAGCGTTAATTAAAAATACAGTTAAATATCAGGAACTGGTATTCTATAATAGTTTCATATGGTGAATTTTATTCTACGTTATTACAAGCTGTTATCCCAACACAGTCCTTTTCTCATTCAAAACTACATGAATTATTAAAAATTGTAGATTCAAAGGTAACCCTGGTAAAACAAATCCATTCATTCTCGCCAAATCTCATTGAATCTTACACAATGTTCTGACCAAATCTTATTCAACCATTTTCAATGAGATTTAATTAGATGAATATGTTTTCTCACTGTAATTCTGACTAAATCTCGCCAAATCCGATTGAGTCCCACGCAATGTTCTGACCAAATCCCATTAAATTTAATTTCGTCAGATTCTTAAGTGAAAAGCGAAATTCTTAAGCGAAATTTTAAGTGTTATAAGTGTTATCGTGTTGTGGTGACTAACATAACGGTTATCGCGCATGCGCAAACACTTAGACCGCCACATCCAAATATGTGAAGAGTCACGCGAAACTTATATTGTTTGTTACAAATCAGATTTATTAACTATTAACAAATCTGCATTCCAGCAAAATAACTCTCGTATTGATCGTATAGTTACTTACATCCGACTAGTTCTCAAATTCGATTTGAATGATTTGTATTTTGTGTGGACTCATACTTAACTGTGGTTTATCATATGAAAAAGTTAGAGATCTCAAATCACTTTGTTATGAAACAAGAATCATTCGTTAATTGAAAGAAGTATGGAGTTGTGAATATGAAATAGACGTACCAAATGCTGTATGAAATAGATCCTATGTGTCTCAACTGTGATATTTGTTAATAGTTACTATATTTGTTGACAGTAAATAATTATTTCTCACTAAGTGAGAAATAAATGTATTTATTTCATGTAACCAAATTCTTCTCTCAGTGTAGAAAGTAATAATAATTAATATTAGGAATTCTAGAAAATTTGCAACGGATATTCTAGATTCATTTTCACATGCAACTCGAAGACAACGGACAAACTTGATGAGAAACTGATGAAATTGGTAAAAGCGTTGACAAATTTCGTTTCAACAAAAATTATATTCTGGAAAAAAAACAAAAACAACCAAATTTTCACCATTATATATAATTTGTGTATAATTCTGAAAATTTGTCTACATGGAATATTTTATTTTGACGTGGTTGTTGCAAATTGATGTAAACGCTTTGTATTTTCGCAATTTTGTTTTCAGAATTTTATATTTAGATTGAAAAAATTAAGAGGAAGAATAAACGATTCAAAATACCGCGATGGAATAAAATTTTAGGATACAATTATTCAAAAGTAGCACAAATGCAAAATTGATCCTGAATGGAATATACATGCAGGGACAACATTACACTCAAAATTACGGTGGAAACATTTCAGTGACGAACGTTGTTCACTCACCGGAGAGAATGATATGGAAATTTAACTAAATGCAAATTTTACTGATCGTGGTTGATTTTACGATAGGTGCACTCTCAAAAACGAGAAACAGAAGCTTCATTTGACTCTTCCAACTACATAACTGCAGTTCAATTACTTCATCACCTTTCATATTGAGACTTTCTCCATTTTAATCCAAAACGCATGAATTTATCTCAGTCATTTACTTATAGAAAATGAGAATCGTTTTCACTGTACACTGTAAAAAAGATATCGGTAGATTCACCGCTGGATTATACGGTTTCATTCGGGCAGCTATATTAACGCGAAGGAAAATTGAAAAATTTCTGGAATTCTGGTGATTTTACCGGGATGTCCCTTGTGAAAATCAATCCTGGGCATCCTAAGGTAGGCCCTGGCCCCGTAGAGGTATATCTTGGGTATCCAATACAAGATTGCCTACCCATCTGGGCCTCGAGTTGGCTACCATTGTTTTGCCTGGATATTTAATACCATTACGGGACCTAGATCGAAAAGCGTAACATTCCAAGTTGGAGCCCCTCTTCAAGTAGGGATTATAAACCTGGCTCAGCTCTGAGCCCGGAAGAAATTTCCACACGGGGTCCTGGTACAAGATAGTCTGGGTGTTCCACTTCCCATCCAGAGACTAGATGAGACTCCTGTGTTCAAAAAATTTCCTTCAATTTGACTCTAATTCTTTAACATCCAATTACATGGATAATCCATAAATACGAACAGAGTAATGAAAGGGAGCTGAATTATCGTGCGATTTGGCATTACAAATCCATTCATGAAAATCCAATTTTTTTCTCCCTGTGCAGCGATTCGATTTACTTTCATATCATTAAGAATTTGTATGAAAAGAGATAAAAAGCTGGATACTAATTGATTTGATGAGAAAGGGAATCACGTCTACCTTCTAAGATGATCCGAAGACCATGTAATATCATTAGGTATCGTAATTAATCCCTGTGGTTATTAGCTGATGAGCTAATTATATCGATCTTTCCAGCCCACAAATATTTGTAACATGCTTGACTGTTTATTCCCTAAGGTATTCTACGTCAAACATATCCATGGAGAGTGTGCTCTGGGAGTTGAAATAATATACCGATATGAGCATGTAGTATGAATACTATAGTATGGACAAGATTTTGGCACACGTATTTTGAAGAATAACTGTTCTGTTGTCAACGTGTGTGATATACGCACAAAGGATGTAACATAAATGTAAATTACGATAATGATATAAACAGATGATGGTAGATGTTAAATCAGATTCAATTATTTACATCCTCTTCTTATTGCGTTGCATCGTATTTCAAATTTTAAATAAAAAATTGTACAATACACATATAATGCGATATTATTCTCCACGTGATAATAAAATTGCTGGAATTAGGCTGACCAATCATTTATATATTTATTCCTTCTTTACATCCCATAGAATATTCACGTGATAAAGACGAATTTGTCTTTATCACGCGATAAGTCCAGTAAACAATGTCCATGATCAGGCCTGAACACGCGTAATCAGACTTGAACGATTATTTCACGGGTAAAGAAAAAAGTATTACCCGTGTGAAAATTCATTCATACACTGACAGGAAAACGACCTGATTGAAACATTCGTGGTCGCAATAACTTTAAATCTGCTTCGATATGCCAGGAAATCTGATTGTGACATCCAGAAAAAGTGGTTGAAACCAAAATTAACTACATTTTTCAAGCTACTACACCAAGAAAAGAATCTGGTGTTTCTAACCTGAAAAATGTGGTTAATTTTGGCTTCAACCACTTTTCCTGGACATCACAATCACATTTCCTGGTGAATCGTACCAGATTTCAAGTTATTGCAACCACGAATGTTCCAAAAAGTTCATCTTTCTGTCAGCGTATATGGTCAATGTGGGGCTAAGCTGCATTACCAACATTTCTCCCTGTTACAAAAATCTGGGTGAACCCAGCTACAGCCCGCATGAGATCTCGCCAAGTTCCCTGAATTCTCCCAAAGATCTCAATTCAAGCATACACATTGATTTTCAAGAATTCATTTCCATATGAATGACTGTTCGGTTACTGTAGCGTCTACAAAACATCTTAGACGCTAGAATGAGTATTCTTGTGAGGACAAGAGCATTTTTTGCAGGCGCTATAGTAGAAAACCATTCTTCTCCGTGCAATTTCCACAAGAGGCAAACGTTATTTCACTTGTAATTTTTGATGGATACAAATATTTCCAATAAGAGCCCATTTTTTGGTGAACGAACAAAGAGGTGTTGAAACATCTTGGAAGCAAGAGCACTTAACTCACGTCAACGAGTATACGAATGAGAGATGTATCGATACATCTTGCATCCGTCTACACGTATTGTACATCGTGATGATATAATGGGAATAATTCAGAAAGTAGGTCATAAGATACACTCCTGCTTTCTTGCATGATACTTCTTCACTCCTCGCTATTCAGAAGCTGAAGAAGAAGCAGGAGGAGAGAATGAATAGCTTATTTCCCTGTTTTACTTCTCAAATTATCCTCGATACATCATACACTCCAGATTTTATGCTTTGCTTGCGATCATTTACGACATAAATTTCAGTTCTCGAACGTAACAACAAGATCATGCTACGAAAAATGATTACTTTCAATATCGATTATTACTTTAACCACCTTCCACTCGATTTAATAGTGGATACAATTTCTTAGTGGAATAATATTACTTAGGTAAATTGATCATTTTAGAATTTCAAGAGAATACTATGATTAGCGAATGATAATGTAATATAATGATTCATGGGACTATTCTCTTACTAAACTTCAACATCGATCTTCGCATTAATATCGCTTTGGTTCGCATTTAAACAAGATCGAAGAAAAGTTTGTTTCGTGTACATAACTTATATTACATCAACGAGAGACCAACTTTGGTTTGTAGAACAAGCCTTGACTTGGTATTCCATTTGACAAAATTTTCAACCTTAGTAATTACAGTGATTGACGATTTAGGAAAAAACGTATCTATTGATTTTTGCAAAAGTTTCGTTTGGCGGAAGTTACCTCCTTCTACTCATTAATTACGGAGGGGGATTGTATGGTGGCCAAGTTAATAAGTCATTAAGTTATTTTTACTTCGCTTTCTTGAAGGAGTTAAATAACAGGGCAAGCATGAAATCTAACAATTTGAAAAAATATTCCAAAAAATTAGAATAATTTCGAAAACTCAGTATAATTCTTGAAGTCTTTCCAACCCATGCGAAGTTGTTCTCGTCAATTTCCTGATTTGAAAATACATTATTGTTTCAATTTCAATTCATCAATGCATTGTTATGATTTTCTGATGGGGATAAATGAAAAAATAGTTTCGTTACTCTTGGTAATTGAAATTGAGTTTTCATAAATTGAAATACCTCAACGGAATTTCTAAATGGAAAAATCGAAAGTCCGAAGTAGTGCAAAATGCATCACATCCATTAGAAGAGACTCTTCGAAAAGGACTTTAATCTTCCACATTTTTAATCGCTAATTAACATTCTTCCTTCATTATTCATATCGAACTACGAGAGGCATCAGTTTATAAATTTTTGCAATAGTTTCACAATTATTTTCGTGATAACAATGGATCGATATCGTTTAATAACTTCATAATCACGTACAATAATTAATTTCATCCCTCAGTTCTTTGAGAATTTCTAATTTCTTCCGAATATCTCATATTGAAATGATTTTCAACATTATATCATTCGAGTGTATCGAAATAACAACTGCTTTTCAGTTCACAGGAATAGCAGTGACATGGAATAGGCCGAATCGGTGTTAATTTTAATTCGTATGGGAACGATAGGGTATCAACGATATAATACACAAATGAATGCATGAAATCATTTGGGACCGTCCAATAACGATCAGTTGAGAAAGATCACTTCCATAACATCAAGTTTACATCTGGGATTTCTACAGACGTGAGTAACCGTGCGATTTCCAGGAATCGATAGATTACTTCGTGACTTTCTTCAAGTTTGTAAAAGTTGAAGCATCAATATTTGAGTGATAACACGAAGGAACTAGCTTGTCACTTGAAAACCAGGCCATAATTTAAAAAAATCTATTGAATCTTACTGATCAATGGGATTTGATACGAATTTTGCAACGGTTAATAACTATTCACATTTTTTCAAACTAATTGAAATCCATTGAAACCGATTCGATCAATCAAATTCAATCGGAATCCAATAGTTCTGAATGATTATTCAAAAACTGTTGTAAAATTCTTATTCAATTTCATTAATCAATCGGTTTCATTGCACTAGAGAATCAATATTTGAATCCTAAATGACAATTTAACCTTGTTGCCAACGTTATAAGATCAGTTTATGGTAGAGAATTCTTAGCTGCACACACAAAAGGTGCCAGTTTATTAAAACCTTACATCAACCAGGTCGTCATTGAAAGCCAAAAGCAATGGAAGTATAATATCAGTTCACGTTGAACTCTTATAAAAATCTCATTACGTAATGTACAATTTCATCAGAACTTATTTCAAACTCATACTGATTTTTAGTATCAACGTCCAATAAGTTTCAATCATTCTCTCTTCAAATTGTCATACATCAAATGTTATTGATTCAATTTCAAATATATACGTGTCAAAAATGATCAAGTTCGACCAAACTGTTATATTTTGAAAAAAAGCACAACCGAATGGAGAGAACTTGTTGAATCCGAAAGATTCAGTGAAACACAGCACAGAGAAACTGATTAAATTCTACTGATTCTCGTTACCTTTGCTCACTTCCTCAATCGCGTGGAATTAGGTCGAATCAACAAAGGGCTCATCAGTTTCGATTCGGAAGTGTGGTTCCCCGCGCCTATGCATACCCATCGAGTCTCATAAAATAAAATCGAATTAAATCATTCTATACGCGGTTTTGATGAATTTGCACAGCAAAGTGTACAACCTCTGGGTTATCATGACAAATGATGAGAGCATAAATCATTTGGTGGATGGATTCCATAATCAGTAGACATTCAAGGTGAAAAAAACAAGCCGGGTGACCTAATTTCATGATCGTTCGATAACAGAAATTGAAATATGAACGCTACGATGTGAATTGAAAACAAATCGATCCTTTGGACGAGGGATGTCGGAAAGTTAAGAACCAGGACAATTCTGGAATTTTATTGTAAATTCTGGGAGATGTCAACGTATCGATCGATGTTCCCTTTTATAAATTTTCGATAATGAACTTTCGAATCATGTTATTTGTCATTCTCATTATTTCCTTCGAGTTTGCAGAATTTAGATATTTTTTTCCATGTTTCGAGGATATAATATACAAAAAGAATAAAGAATAGAAAACAGACTTGGGAAAAAAAAGTTTGCAAGAAAGAGGAAAGCTTTCTTAAGGGATGTATTAATTATCCGTGCTACCATATTTATGATCCTTTTGAACTCGATAAATATGGATGAGCGGTGTTCAATTAGCAAGATGAATACGCAGTTGAATTAGTAAAAATTGATTCCAAATCAATCAAGAAGTTAAAAACGTTAGGTGAACGGAATCATTTTGTCACAGGATTTACGCGAAATTGACTTCATGGAAAATTCTCAAATTTCCAGAAGATATCAGCGTATCGACTGAGTGAATATTTCCTTGGTAACTTTACCCCGAATTGAGTTCATTTTTCAAGGATTGATTGATCTTCGGTACTTCATTCATGCTTCTGATGCAGCACAGAGCTTGAATCTCAAATTTCGGAATGTGTGTTTTCGTAGATCATTCAGGATGCGGAGAATGGCATTCGCGACAAATTTCGTTTCACCGGTTCAACGAATGTTAACGGCCTATGATACAGTGAGACATTTGTCTCCATGATGATGGATTCGGGAGATGTAATATACAAAGTATCTAATGTAATGAATCTCCCTGTTACAAAAATCCGAAATTTACCTGCGTTGCCAGTTAAGATTCCACCTGGAATTCAGAATCCCAACTGGGTTCCATGTGGGATCAGAAATTCCAACTGAAATCCCACGTTGGAGGTGAAATTTTAGCTGGGATTCCACCTAGAAATAGGAACCCCACACTGAGAAAACAGATATCTTGAAAAATACCATAATTTATGGATTTTTGGCGTTGGTCTGACCCGAGTCATAATATTTACATGAACGAATCTCTAAAAGTCCCATAATTTCTTGGACTTTCATGAAGAAGTATGGTACCTTCCTCATAAAAGTCCCAGCCATTATGGTACTTTCAGAGGTATCTTCAAGTAAATATTTTGACTCGGGTTAGACCAACGCCAAAAATCCATAAATTATGGTATTTTTCAAGATACCTTTTTCTCCGTGCAGCTAAGATTCCACCTGGAAATGAAGAATCCCAGCTGGAAACGCAGGTAAATTTCTGAGCTGGAATTCACGTCGAATCCCAGATGGAATTTCGTGTGCACCGGATACAGAGCCGATTGTGAAATAAACTATCCGTAGCTTTGAGGGGGCTAACCACTGTAGCGGTGAAGAAAATGGGTAACATTTTAGGAATTTTTTCTGGCAAACAGCGGGATAAGGAAGCATCCATATATTATGTAACGCTGTTTGGGGGAAGGGGGTTAGGACTTGGTGTTATCACGATGTTACATGGGGGAGAGGGGGGGGGGGGGTTCTAGAGCAACGGTACGTAACAGTCAAAACTATGTTTTTTTTTGCAACACTCTGCGCAAAATTCCATGAAGCGTATAATAAAATTCAGATATTCCGCGTTTAAAATTGGAATCCTACTCATTACCCACACAGCACCTCAGTTTAGGAATAGTTCATAATAAATTCATTTTAAACTATAAGAATTCAAACTGAATGCATTGAGAATTCTTTCTGGACTGTGGTGCTGTGCCAGTACTTTTTCTACAATATTCGTAATCTCCCGTATTTTCATATAAAGATTCATTTTACAAATCTTCTGGTTTTTAGTTTACTGAAAAAATAAGAAAAATTCCTAAATTTTCAAGCGATTTTCGAAGATTCATTGAAATATATTTCAATCCTGGTTGGGGCGTACTTTGTAAGGAATTCGTTGACTCAAAGGGTAGAGTGAAATTAAGTAGAGTAAAGTTGAGTAAGAAATATATTTATCACAAGTGGAAATTAATGGAGTTCTCGAAATATAACAAATCCGTTGCTCTCAATGAATTATATAAATGATTCAAGACTGAGTAAATAAGTGAATACAAAATAGAATAAATTGATGGAATAATTGATTCAATTGATCAGTTTTATTTCTGATTCATAGGATATTCAAGACTATCAGGAAATTCAATTGTTACGTAACGGCATTTGGGGGAGGGGTGGGGGGAGGATGCAGTGTTACAGACATGTTACGTAGGGGGTAGTGAAATTGTGAGAAAAATGCGTTACCTAATATATGGACGGTCCCTAAAACAAATCTCTCAGAAAAGGTCCTTCATTGTACAATTCATTAACTGTATGAATTAATTTTTGCAAAGCAATATAGAAGGAAATTGTATATGTACAGCTTTTTTTCATCTTCAATAGATTGCATCGATTTTCTGGCGATTTTTTTTGGAAAATTTCCAACTTTTTATATCAAACTGCATCGTTTTTGCAAAAATCACATGAATCAGAAAAATCCTGCGTACTTCCATGCAAAATGTAGTTGTGATTATGCAATGAAAATTTCAGATTTTTTCGAGTTGTAAGTCCGGGTGCAAAGAAAAGGCTCCGTCGAATAAGAAAAGCTGTACAGCCGACATTTGCTTCCATATTACACTGCAAAAATCAATTTTTACGGTCAACCCTTAACATGCACACCAGGGTCAAGGTGACCCTGTTGATTTTCAATTGTTCATAATTTTGCAAGAATGAATGATAAGAATTTGAAACAATTCTGAAGTGTAGTAGAAACATTGAAGAAGAGGCCTAAATAATGACAACTGAATTCTTTTGCTATCGACATCGCAGAAAAAATTGTTGAAAAATTCAAGTTTTCCAAAAATGATGTGTTTATTGAAAAAATTGTAACTTTTTGAGTCTTGAATATTGTGGCTTAATATTGTAAACGTGTCATGTTCAGATGTGTAACTTTGAGGGAAACAATATTAGAAATGTGAATTCTTATAAAAGTGTATTTATTCTGATGATTGAACAAGTGGTCTTTCTGAGGGAAACCCACATATCATGCACACCAGGGTCACCGTGACCCTGTGTGATTAATGAAGTACCGTTTGTCAATGTTTAGAAAACTTCTCATTGTAGTATGGGAATTAATTAAAATCGGAGATATAAATTCGTTTCATTCACCTCGCTGATTAAAAAAACACAGTTTTTTCAACTTATAAAAAAGATCACTTTTCACGTCAACCAACGTTGCATGCACACCAGGGTCACACAGACCCCACGTCAACATTCAATAGCTTTTTAATCAACATTGAGCAGGCAATTGTCGTCACTTTATAATCAAATTCAATTTCAGATGGCGTTACTTATGGAATTTTCAAACAGTAACATTTATTATTTGGCGCTTTAATTCGTTCACAGGGTTACTGTGACCCTAATGTGCATGTTAAGGGTTAATCGATTGTACAATGAAGGAGCTTTTACAGAAATTTGATTTATCTGGTTATCAAGCTGAGAGGAGTTCCCAAAATTCGCCCATTTCCTTCACCGCTACAGTGGCCATACCTGTCGAACAGATACCATCGTACCATCTGAGTAAATATTCTGTCTACAAGATTTCTTCGGAGTGAATTTATGGGACAATCTAAAATTTCCAGGGAATAATCTTGGATACTTTATCTATTGCGGTACAGATCCAGGATTTCAAATTTCAAAAACCTATTCGCCTTTACCGACTGAGAAGAATTTCTTTCGTTGGTACCTTCACTGTCAAAAACTGCTTGAAATTTCATGTACTTTTCATGTACATATGTGAATGAAAATTCAATTTTTGTGAACTGAAATAAGAGTCCAAATACATGTTATTGAATTTTCAAGTTATCGTGCATGAAAATTGAAATTAATGTACAGGTGATTGAAAAAACTTAGAAAAATTTAATCCAGTATAATAACATAATAATATCATTATAATTATAATCAAATCATGGCTCTAATGGCATCCAACTGAAAATGACAAAAATGATCCAAGTGTGTTTGGATTTGAAAAAAAATCTAAAGATGCTCATATCTCAAAAACTAACCTTCAAAAAAACGGGAAATTCTTGCATTAAGGCTGCAGAATACGCCCTTGAAATACAATTTTTTTCACTATGGGTCACCCTGTATATTAACGCTTTGACGAAGTCATCCGCGTATCCACTTCAACTATGTACTAGTTAGATCCCACGGTTTGTTCAGTGTTTCTACATTACAAGTACATCTTGATTCACAAGTTTGAAGAATGAATGCAAGGTCATATACACAGAAAAATGCCCCCTTCCACATAAGTGCCAGTGGATTGAGTGACAGAGCTTTGGCGTCCGACTTCGACGTCCCGCGTTCACATCTTGTGGAGGTGATTTTTTTTTTCAACGATCATGAACATGTGCATGAAATTCAAAGAACTTGTTATTGAATTTTCAATCATGATTTCTTTCAACAATCAAGAACATGTGCATGAAATTTAAAGAACTGGTTATTGGATTTTCAATACTACTGTACATTATTTTTCATTTACGTGAGTGGAAATTGCTTCCATTACATGTAATTGAAAATTCAATCAGAAATTTCTAACAGTGTTAAAACGGCTCTGACGGTTGAATGAACGATAACGACGCGAAATCTCTGCACTATTAGAATTATCTGTGTTGAATTTCTTATACCAGATTTAGAAGTATTTTTCATATACATTTGTAGATTGAATTTTTGTACATCTGATTGTCGATTGCATTGTCAATCAATGTAGTGAAGTTGGCTTTGTGTAGAGTTGATAAATCTAATGTACAAATTTACATTAATGCTTATGGAATTCACAAACATTTCTAAGAGTGTGAACGGTAACAAGTAGTAGCTACCAGTTTAGGGCAGACTCGCCGTTGACTATTGTTGATCAAACCCCTTTATGTTCTTATAGCTCTTTACAGCTTTGGGAGGTTTTAAAATGTTCTAAGAACATCTAAATGTGTTGAAAACATTGTTAGAATATCTCAAGAACGTCCAAGGCAGGGCATATCATAAGGCTCAGTTCTCACCAAAAGGTTAGAACTGTTAAAAACGGTTAGTTCTTAAAAAATGAACTAATTTTTAGTGACATTTTTTCCTGTTTCTTTTTTTCAATCGAGTATCCAATATTGCCCTTCCTGGTTAAACGAACCGATTGATTCTCGCCACATCTGATTAAATCTTGCACAAAGTTCTGGCCAAATCCTATTCAACCATTTTCAATGAGATTCAATCAAGTTGGTGTATTTTTGAAGTGTAATTTTGATTGAACTTTGCACAATGTTGGAATTTTAAATTTTTCAACAAGGGCTGTTACGGAATGAGCCTTTCGTCTCATATCAAGGGGTATAGTGAGTTCGGAAGCGATATTGATTCTGAAGAAATAAGACTTCATGCCAAAAGTAAAATAAAGGAAGTACTTATTGTCACACAAATGTTTTCCTTTCTTTTTTAGAAATCGAGTGTCCAGCGTTTCGGTTAGGTCTTAAATTTTCTTAGAATATGCCCTGGTGCAAGGATATTTTTGCAGTTAGAACAGTTTTCATTGACTTCTAGGACCAGTAGGGGAGTTTCCTAAGAGGAGAGGTTTTCATTATTATGTATAATTTATATGTGATTCAATACAGTTTATACATGATTTGTATATGTCATTCATACATAATTGTGAAAATCTCACTATTCGGGTCGCACTCATTCTGGCGACCTATTATTATCAACACTTTGGTACGTGAAAAGGATTTATCGATCCAGCTCCTACTGTCAACGATGAATCGTAAAAACTCAGGGAATACAAAAGTGAAAAAAATTAGAAGAGTTAAATTTCAAGAGAAGGTGGTATTTCATTCATGGAAAGACAATGATCCTTCCCAAAATACAAGCAAATCCTCCGTAATTAGGTCACGTCCTCTGATGAATATTTTAATTCAAGATCGGTGTCATTATTCCACCCCTGAAGGAGAGTCGTAGATTGATATAGAGACGCAACCGTAATTAGAGAATGAATTTTATATTTTTGATATCGCATTGTGCCCCCCCAAGACTTCTGATACAATTCGGGCGTTTGAATCTTATTATCCCTCTCCGTCTCTGTACTTTCATGCATAACTTTGTTGTAACATCATACACGGAGAAATTCTGACATACACAGTAAAAATTTCATATTAGATATTAGCATATTTATACATATTGTACTTTTGGGATATATTTAATTATGTCGCTATGAACCACAAGTATACGAGCATTCACCATACTCTCTCGTGTGGATGAAGATAAACATGTGATAATTTCAAATAAATATAATTCTGAGCCTCATAATAAAGTAAACCCCACGAGTACCATATAAAAATATAGTAATCCTTAATATAAACTTTTCTCTGTGTAGATAACCAAAGCCCGCAAATTGATGTCAATGTCGAACAAAAAAACATCTCTTTCACATGGATTTTCAGAGTGAAACGAGTCGATAGCTGATTTATGAACATTGAAAATTCACGTTAGCGCGTTGGAAATTTTATTAACGCGAAGCAAATATTTTTTCGTTGCACATTGGCCATTTAAAAAATTCTCGAGGCCTTTTCAGTCACTTTTAATTTTGCCCTAATTGTATTAAAGAACTTACTACTTGTGTTGATCATTACTCTCGATACGAGAAATTAAACTCTCAATCCATAATCCATTGAATTGTGTCAATCGAGTTTTATATAATAAATTATAAATTCAATGCTGAACCACTATATCGTTATCGTGATTGAAAATATTCTCGACAAATTGCGTAATGTAAAGCTGAAGATGCTAGTATACCTACATATCCGTGCAGCTCTCGTGAAGCTCGCAATTCGTTTCCAGGAGAATAAAAAAAATGTCATTAGGCGCATGGTAAGCCAACCCCGAGGGCTCGTTTCAAATGAAACGATCAACAACTTCCAAAGATTTTCTCGAGCTCGAGATTCAATTCTATTCGAAAGCGTAAAAGAAAAAACTTCCCGAACAGGTGGTTAATTTATATTTCAGAGCCGTATAAGAGTTTTTGATCCACATTAACCGCTAAGTGACGCGTAAATCCCCCTTCAGTCTACAGATCGAATTTTTTCCATAAATCTGACGTAACATCTTCAAACAGGTGGTTAATTTATATTTCAGCCGCGAAAAGAGAATGATTTATATCAAATGTTGAATGATAAAATATATATACATACATACACGTTTATTAGATTCGCACGCATACTTGCAGTTTCATACAATGTATGTAGGCCTCGCTACATTGAAAGATTCTAATATTCAATTTATTCATAAACGTTCAGATAAGGGAACGTGCTTGCATATTATTTGCATGATGGCGAACGAGATAGTTCGAACAGTCGTATAATGGTGGAATTCTTCCAATTATCGCACATTATCATTTTACGAGTCTATTTCGTTAAACCGCTTACGAGGTCATACCGTAAATGTATTTCTGAATGCTAATAAAGATCTCCCTGAAACATCTTGGCGTTATTACAAATGAGCTTCTTAAAGGAGTGCCATGAGAAGAAATTAGGAGAAAAATGTTATGAAAAATCACGGCGAATTATTCTATCTTCTTGTTTCTGAATCAATAGACGAATTTGAGTAATGAAGTGGTTTGAGGTCCAAAAAACATGATCGGCATACAACAGTATTAATCTCTTTTCCAAGACAACGCAATGGTTCGAAGAATGTTCAATAGACGTACATTGGACATTTGATAGTCCACTGGATGTCTTCTGAACGTGAAAGGACGTACACTGGATCTGAATGTTTTTTTGGACCTCTGTTCTCAACCAATCTCCCATACAAGGTTCATCAATTGGCCCAATAATGGCACGTTATTGGACCACACACGGCGTTATTCGTCCGTTAATGACGCCCATCAATGGTTAATTGCTGGATGATAACGTGGGTCCAGTAATGGCAATAAATAATGGGCCATGTATAAAATTATTGATTGGCCCAGTAATGGGGCTAAATGATCCCGATTTGTGGCCAGAAATTTCGGAATAATGTTCGAATGTCAGCCATCAATGGCAGATTACTGGGGCATAATGATAATGAAATCCAATGGTGATATGACTGCGTTCCAGAATAATCGGTTCAGTATTAATTAAAAGGAGTGGTCAAGTGTGACCCAAAACACTTTTTTGTTTTTGTTTTAGGAAAATTTGTCATTCCAGTTTTCACAAGATCAGGAATGGATGTTTTTTTTTTTTCTAAATAGATTTGCATGCCCGATATTTCCACAATCTCAAATGTAAAATTATACGAGTGGAAAGCACTCTTGATAAATCAGTTTAATTCAGTTGCTTATTCCTTCAAATTTTCTGTTATTTACATGAGAAAGTAATTGATTATCTATATAAATAAGAATTTATTTGAATTATGTAGAACGTATTTGATGGATGTGAATTATTTATTCAGCGTAATAGAAATAAGGCCAAAACAAACTTTTTTCACGGGTGATTACGAATACAATACATTCAACTTTGAAATCCATTTCACTTAGTAATAGACCATATTTCAGCCAGTAACGGGGAATCAATTGTTGGCCGTTTACCATAGCCGTACATCGGCTGTTTTCATTGTTGGCCTTCCTGATCGGCCAGTGGTGGGCCACACTTGTGCCAATGATGTGAATCCACTGTTGGCCATTTAAGGGTAGCCGATTATTGGCTGTGTATACATTATCGGGGTTTTCCTATGGACTTTTGCCAATTTTTGGATTCGGAAATTATTCATTGACCCATTTCACAATTCTAAAAATCACGTGAGAGAGGAACCATCATTAAAATAACTCCTAAAATTTACCGCTGAAATTTTTATCTGCTCCCAAAAATCCTCCTGAACGACTAAATAATCGTTAAATTAAATGAATCGAGTTCAGAAAGGGATTCTGTATCTTCTTTTGTTCTTGATTTTAATTCAATTCAAGCGAAATAAGAAAAGTATCTCATCCGCGTGAAATTTTACTCATTTCAAACTTCATTCGATCAAATTGAATCTTCATTAGAGACATGAACATATCAAAATAAATTATGTTTCTGGGTGAACAAGTTGAATTTTATTCCGAATACAAGATGAATAAACAACTACGTCGCTTCGAATCGAAGCTCTCCCTACCCCGATGTAGTTGAACGTAATATTTCGTCTTAACTCGCCCAACTCCTTCATCGGTCACGTAGTTCATGGACACCCCCAAACCTCAAACTTTCTAAATCTATCCGATATAGCAGAGAAGAAGAAGCGATCAACTCACCATCCGAAATCTTTTGATATCATTTTTCATCCTTTATTGCTCGCGAAATGTAACAAATCGATATCCAGAAGATAAATACTTTCGCGATGTGATTCTTCGTCAAAAAGATGTGATTTCTGTCTGAAGATGTACAAAATTGAAATTTGTGTGACCCCAAACCAAGGCTTTAGTTCCAAAAGGGGGAATTACGAATGAATATACCGAAAGGGATGAATAATCGGAATTTTGGAAATATATATTGTATCCAAAGCACTGAGTATGATAATCGAATATCCAAATCGCGGGAGAGGAGTATGAAATTAATGAAATGGTAGTTGTAATTTCGTCTGTTATAAATTTAGTTACGAATATTATTCACTTGACAGCTGAATCGCGAACAATACATTTATCGAAATGTACGTGATCGTATGAAACCCTGGTCAAATTTTCATGATGCTTCAAAATCGTATGTTAATATTCGTATTCATCTCGTGAAACTATATTTTTAAATGAAGGAATTTTTCAAATATATCTATTAGGGTGTTTTATTTTTCAGCGAGATATTTGTTTTTTCTGTTCTACTTGAGAATTCGATATTTTCTAGAGGAAAGAATATGTTACCTTTGGAAAAAAGGAATTCCAAGTGAATAAGAGGCTTAGCTCGTCCAAAAATTCAATTTCCCATTTAAATAACACAGGAAACTGTGGTGTAACTTTGGTTTCATTTCGGTTTTTCGAAGTTGAACAAATTTTTCTTGAAAAAATGAATATAACAGGCTTGTAGAGCATAAAATTTACTACAAAAATGTTTCCATGGAATAGAACTGTACGACCATGAGTTTTGAGAGTGAACTTTAATAAAAATCAACATCAAAGCTCTTATAATTTTTTATTCATTGATCTCACATGTGGAATTAGCTTATAATACACTTTATGAGGCTCTAAAATTCATAATCTTAAGAACTACTTATTCAAATACAATAATTGAATGTAAATTCCAATAAATACAAGATTTTAGGGAATTTTAGGCCAATTTTTATTGAAGTTCACCTTTCAAGTTCTGTAACTCCAAAACTATTAGTCATACAGCTCTATCTCATCGGAACATTTTTTCAACAAATTTACAAGCTCATTATACTCATTTATTCGAAAAAATTTTTTTGAATACCATAAAATCAAGTTGACATCAAAGTGAAGCAGTTTCCTATGTGATTCAAATGAGGAATCGCACTTTTGAATGAGCTAAGCCTCTAATTCACTTGGAATTTTTTTTCCTACGGGAATATTATTTATTCTCCATAAAATATCCAATTCCCAGGTGGAGGACAGAGAAACAAAAAATATCGCCCGAAAATGAAACACCCCAATATCTATATAAAATTGTAAAGGTCACAAGATAACAAAAAAAAAACAATGTATATGAATGTTATGGATATAAGAATGGAAGAATCAGAAAATATCGTTGACTCGAATTTCTGGAAAAAAAATGTTTTCTAAACATCGACGAATTCCCATATAAGAGATATAGGACATCTACTGGAACCATTTAAAATCATTTTGAAAAATTTTCAAACTCTCCAACGAGGTTAGGAACGTGATGTTTCGCGAAGTGTGCAGATCTTCAAGAATTTTCCGAGAGGACACTTTACGAGTTACGAGGCTGTGAAAATACACAGAGATCTATAAGAACTCTTACGGAGCTCTTCCCGTTAAACGAGAGAATTTTCACTTGTGATATATTGGAAGGTAAAATGTGTGTGGGAGTGTAATAACTTCATAGATGGAATTTTCGTGAGAATTCACGACCAGAGTATATAAGAAAAACAAAAAATAACGTATGAATTCGTTGAATTATTATATTGCTATTGAATTTCTGCTGATATTTTCATCATTCGGCAATATATTCGGTTTCTAAGTGGAAAATATGCGCATGGAATGATGAAATTCTATTGGGATTCTGTGCAACCGTATCGTAAAAATATATCAAAGGACACGCCCGATAAAATGTTTGTTTGAACAATTCGAAGAAACGATTCAATTAATTCTGTACATTTCCCTTTCACACACACTTTTTTTTCGATTCGATACATGCTAAATTATCAATATTGGAAAGGAGGAAATTTTATGCCTTCGAATTCACGTAGTACAGTTATATATTTGAGAGAAATTGATCGACATGGAACGTACGTTATTTTCAACTGTATTATGTGTTTCTCAAATACTATATGAAATCATTTCTGGGGAAAGGTGACGGTATATTATGTCACTTCATTCAGTTTAGAGATCCTTTTTGGGCCAGCAAGAAAATTGAGATCATTTTCTACCAGAGATCTTTTGATATAAATGAAATAATGCGAAAAGAGTTGGACAATTTTTTTAGAAATTCCATACAGTTTGCAGGAGTTTGAATCGTTCATTGAAACGAATCGATAAGTGAATGATGGACTTAGCTATTATAATAGCTTCACGGAAAAAAGGAATAGTTGTAGCAACTACCTCAATAGTCGATTTTCGACCATCTATATACTCCCTGCTAAATTTTCCCAATGAAGAACGATACAGAACAATACATTTTTTCTATAGTTTTCAATGAGGTTTCTGAATACGGAGTTTTTAATATTAAATCGTTATTTTAACAGATAGAACTCTATCGTTCTTTATCGTATTATATGAAATTGAACAGGATATATGGGGTTTCATCGTGGAATTCGTATAGAAAAAGTACCAGTTATTTGAGAAAAAATAGTCATGTGTTCCAGAATAAGGGGTACTTCTTCTATGGGAATTTAACGATAACATCACATACATTTTATGATGAATTTTATAGAATACGATAAGAAACGATGGAATTCTATCGTTGAATGACGACATAACATTATAAATTTCGTATTCAGAAACCTCATTGAGCACTATAGAAAAAATGTATCGTTCTGTATCGTTCTCTATTGGGAAAATTGAGCAGGGCTTGAATAGTTCCTGCAACTACTTAGTAGTCTGTACAAGTATCACGTTAGCTGCCTCAACTAACTAAAATACTTCGTAAGTTCCCGTATGGAAATATTTCGCTGAAAAATGTCTGCAAAACTATGAAAAATCTCTGAAAAAAAATGAAAAAACTCTGAGAAACTCTGACAAACTCTGAGAATCTCTGAAATTTTGATGAGAAATCTAATATTTTTGGGACATTCTTTACAGACGTTTTTCAGACTTTTTTCAGAGTTTCTCAGAGTTTTTTCATACTTTTTCAGAGAAATAGTAACGAAATTGCACTCTGAAAAAACTCTGACAAAACTCTAATAAATCGTTGACATTTTTCTGATTATTGAAAAATCCTGAAATTCAATAAATACATTCATATGCCGTATTCAAATATCATGTGTGAAAAAGTGTTTGAAAATTTTTTAATTTTTTTCTAAAAGTCAGAAAAATGTTAGCAATCCATCAGAGTTTTGTCAGAGTTTTTTCAGAGTGCAATTTCGTTACTATTTCTCTGAAAAAGAATGAAAAAACTCTGAGAAACTCTGAAAAAAGTCTGAAAAAAGTCTGTAAAGAATGTCCCAAAAATATTAGATTTCTCATCAAAATTTCAGAGATTCTCAGAGTTTGTCAGAGTTTCTCAGAATTTTTTCATTTTTTTTCAGAGATTTTTCATAGTTTTACAGACATTTTTCAGCGAAATATTTCCATACGGGTTGCCAGGTATTCACATTAGTTAGTGCAACTATCGAGTTAGTTGAGGCAGCTAACGTGATACTTGTCCTGACTACTAAGTAGTTGCAGCAACTATTCCTTTTTCTCTGTGTTTGGGTTTTTATAAAGACCCAAAACCTTGCGGTACCTCCTTTAAACCATGTTTCCGTTCCCAAGAAGTTAATTCGAGAAGATAAATACCGATGATTCATCGGATTTGAATTTTCGTTTCGTTTTTATAAATGATTCAAACTTCAAGTACATTAATTCTCCAAAATTTTGTCGTCTGGGCTCCTTAGCGACCCAACGTGATTCGATGCATTGACATAAATAACAGTCGAAAGACGTGAAAAAAATTACATGAAAATCAGGTGAAAATCGATGTTTTCGAATCAATACATGCCACGATACATCAGATACCAATCCATTATTTCTATCGCATGACGAGAATTATGTACATCCACTCTCGTTTGAGATACGTTCAGGAACATCTTTTAACGCGCGAAGGGTGTAGTTTTCCCCTTCTGATATTTGTGTGGCTACGATTCGCAGCTCGGAATTCTTATCTTTCGGTGACTTTCTTGATAAAAAGGCGGCGAAATACAAGTTTGCCTGGTCTTGATATCTCCCCACAGTCTATCGTATCTTTTCGGATACTAAAACACACGCAATTTGTTAGTTCTGTATTGAACAAGAACTGCTGCCCAGCGTAACATGACGCGTTCATATTTTGGACTTTTAAATATTCAAACTGTAAATTTGTGCGATGAAAAATGTCCTCAATTATTCTAATTCTCATAAGAGTAAGTATTCTTCGAGAACAATGACACTGTAAAGAATTGGCGGTGTTAGAACTAGTTCACACCAAAAAGTTTTCTTTTAACATCACATGGTGTCATTTGAACACCGTAGAGTGTTATTCTAACACCATTTGGTGTTGTTTTTGACACCGATTTCGTGGTGGACTTGTATAGAATCCGCGTGGTGTTCATTTTATGTTGATTCCAACACTGTTTTGTATCATTTTTTGCAGAAATCAGTTCCTACCCACATAGCACACAATGTCTCAGTAATGTCTCGAAATATTGCTGCAATGTTCCAAATGTCTCGGTTACCCAGGTAAAAATTGACCATGGGCGCTAGGTTGCCGCAAGGCTCACCAAGATGGGCCGAGCCTAGGCTACCAGGCATGGCGCAACTCTGAAATGATAACATCATTTCAGCCTCAGCCCATTTGTTTCCACAATCAAGATCCAACACTGGAAACAGGGTTGTGATAGCATACGCCGTCAATGGCAGACCATACAAAAATTTGTTCGCCAAGGATGAGCCAACGCTGTAGCAATCTTGCGGCAGGGTTGCGCCCATCTCATGCCAATGGTCACTTTTATTTTTTATTGTAATCGGAAATAAAATAAAAAATCCATTCTATCATTTTGATTGAACGAAATGAATGTCGGAGAATTTCAACATGTAATTTTTCTGATTAGTTTAAACTGATGAATGACGTAAATCCGGTGGTCCTGGCGTAGAAGTAGGCGGGTCTGGAAACAGATGAAGAATTATTTCTGTCATGGAATCTTCAAAGGAGACTTATATATTGATTGAATGCTTGGTTCGCCACTCGCAGGAAACAAGCATCACTCTGGTGAGAGTTATTGTAATTTGCTGTTTGAGAAGGAAGTTTCACTCTTAGCCAAGCTATTACTCAAGTCGAGTCAAGCTAACGCCTAAACTGAGCGAGGCCATCGCCCAAGCTGAGCCAAGCTATTGCCCAAGCTGGACCAAGCTACGACCCATGCTTGGTGCAACATGAGAATCCATTGTCATTCAGAGTTGCCTAATGCTTGGAGCAGTGTCCCGCCAAGCCCTAGAGAGCCTCTGTTGAAAGCATGCTTTTTCCTTCAAGCAATATTGGTTGAAGGATGGGCCAAGCGTGGCGCAGCCAATGATCAATGATGGATCAATGAAGTCGATTTATGACTTCCCATATTGGTAAAATGTTTAGACCATTGTCAACCATCCTTGTCCCTACATAGATTGCCCAGCTTTGGCTGGCAGCCTTGCGTCTAGTTATATTCCGTCGTCAGCATTGGCGGAGCCTGAAAATTTTTATATGGGTATGTTCTAGTGATATTTCGAGACATTACTGAGACTTTGTGTGCTATGTGGGTAGCGATTTAATGATTTTTTCTTTCAACCAGATTTATTTCCAGAACCATTTTCATCAAGATTATCATGTTGCGGAAGTTTGAATCGTTCATTGAAGCGAATTGTCAATCGAATAACAGAATACTTTGCTTTTGAAGACCCAAAATCTTGTAGGACATTCTTTGAACGATGTTTCAAATTCTAAGGAGTTCATTCCAAAAGATAAATATCAATGATTCATCAGATTTTCTGTGTTTTAATTTTCGTTTCGTTTCTACAAACGATTCAAACTTCAAGAACATAGATGATCAAATTGTGTGATTTTTCATGCTTTGATCCACTGTTCCTGGAGGAAACATTACATTCCGAATGACGACGAATAATTAAATGTATTACCAGCAATACATTCGCTGTCCAATCAAATTCAATACATCCAATCGAAATTAAAATTAGGATTAAAAAGAGCATACCAAAGAACAAGAACATAGAGAATATATACCAAAATATCTCCCAACTATGAGAAGAGATGTGAATTTAAATGAGGTAAGATGGAAGCTCGTGAAGATTTGTAACAAGCCTAAAATCTGCTTGACATACTCACAAGATGTTACTATGTCATACGGCCTACCAACAGGTGTTCACGATGGAAGGACGAAATTTCAACTAGTGAGAAAGTTGGTGAGGTACTTGTAACAATCTCATCTAAGTGATTAATCGTGAAATTTGAAACTAGGATGAAATAAATTGCAATTAAAAATCCAATTGGAGGGTGATGAATTTAATGGATACTTCACGATGACAAAATTTAGTCTGAATTTATCATTTTGGAGTATCGATATTGGTCCATGAATTCGTTATAAAGGAATAAATTCATCTAAACATGGAACGAGAAGAGATTTAGGGCATTTCAATTCATATAGTCAATTACGTTTAATCAAAAATCGTACATTGAATATGACCCGAAGTGATATCATGAAGAATGGAGTGGTTTTGAAAAGCTCGTTTCGAGTTCACCTCATACTTACTCTGTGAAAGAGCAAACTCATGAAGATAGGAAGTAAAGCAAATAAACATACTGAAAATCGTGAATTGAAGTTACGTAGAGCTTGAGTATTTTACGCTCTTGTTTATCCGCTTGTGTGCCGAGTCTTGACAAAACCCACAAAGCGTATGTTCTCTTTGAAATTTACAAGATAATTTTCTTGGAAATAATTACTACACGGCAAAAAAGGAATATTCACATGCAATAACTTCGTGACAAAAATAAGAATTTTTTGAATCTAGACTTAATAAATATTTCTCAGTATCAAATATATCGCATACTCAGATGATTTTGATGTGATGTCAATGTAGAAAGAATAAACAGAAAGCTTCATTATCTTAATAGTTAATACACGTTTTCTTGTCTGAATGATATACATTCTCATAGTCACATCATCGGTTTGTATTCATAGATGTAAGTTAATCTCAATCAAAAGTGGGATGTAATAATATATATGAGCAATATTATTTATGAGAATCAGTTCATCTAATGAATAATTCATGAAGAAATAGTAATTAATAAATCACCACAAGTAAAAAATGTGATGAATACTGTAAAAAATTGCTCTATGAATTCATGAAAAAAGTGATGTGAAAAGCTTTCAAACATTTTTTCAGTCCATTTTCAAATGAAGTTTAGAGAGAATTGACAAATTTTAGCCCATTTACTAAAAACTTTGAATTTTCTCGAGATTTCATTTGAAAATTCACTTGAAAATTATTTGACAGTTTTTTACACAACTTCACAAAGTAGTTCTTTGTACTGCAAGTTTTGTGTTTTGTGAAAACATATTCAAAACACTTTCAAATTATTTGTGGAATCGATTTTTAAGAATTGATTTCGAACGTAAACAAACATGTTTTTGTACCGCGAACTGTCATATTTTTCTGTGGAAATCAATGAATATTCACCGATCCACTGTGGATATGCACTGGTTCGTATTATCAGTGCAATCCAGCAGAATCACACTGATTCAGATTTAGAAAACAGATCGTTTCATTCAAATAAACTATTCCTAATCAAAATTCATTGCAAGTATTGAGAAATGATTGTTCTAACAATTAATCATTATGCGATGCATTCAAACGATGATGATATGAAAATCAAACAGTCTGTGAACGAAATGGAAAAATGGGCGAAAAATACTTTTCACTAGTTACAATTACTGCTATAATGTTATAATGAAAATGTTCATTTCAATACTTACTTTATATCACTGAATTTTTATAAAGTGTCAAATTCCACATCAGATTTTCATTGAGTTGAGATTTGTTGTGAATAAATGGTATATATTAATAATCAATAAATCAGTTTTTACAGTGAGCGGATACGTTATTTCATGATTATTACAATTAAATTTGCTGCAAACTTGCGTTACACTTTGAATAACAATTCAAATTCTGCCTATGAATTATCATATTCCAAAATTTGATTGAATTCATGTATTAATAAATGAGAGTTGTAAATTCAAGGAATAATATATTTCATATATTTTCCCTGGTAAAAAACATCTCTCTGAATCTCTCTATATTTTCGGACATTTCTCAGAGAGATTCAGAGCAATTTCAGAGAAAGTTAGAGACCTGTCAGATATAGTCATACATCTTGAATCTCTCCAACTTTCTTTGACTCTCTCTCAATTTTTCTTATGAAAATCTTTCCGAACTCTGAAGCATTTAATTTATCAACAATTCAAAGTTCATGCTGAATTCCTCTGAAACAGTCTGTGTTCCTCTGAATCGCTTTGCATGTGTCAGAATTTCATGTAACTAGATTTCAAAGCTTACTCTGAATTTGCCTGAATCTTTCTGAATTTTTCTAAATTTCCCTGAATCTCTTTGAATCTCTCCGAATTTGAAATATTGAGAATTCAAAGCTTACTCTGAATTTGTCTGAATCCTTTTGTGAAGTTCCATACTCAATTTTTGCTAAGTTCAGGTTTCTGATTTTCCCTGAAACTTCCTGAATACCTCCGAATTCTTGAACCAAAAATTTCACTTCATTCATTTCTCTCTGAATCTCTTTGAATTTTCCTGAATTTTTCTAAAAAATTCCATGGTCAATTTTTTCTGATTTCCGGGTCTCTGAAATTCTCTAAAACTTCCTGAATTCCTCTGGAATCTTGGACCAAAAATTCCCCTCAATTTATTTCTCCCTGAATTCTCTCTGAATTTCTTCGAATCCTTCCGTAAAGTTCCGTGCTCAATTTTTCTTAATTTCCGTGTCTCTGATCTTCCCTGAATCTCCCTGAATGCCTCTGAAATCTCGCACAGAAAATTTCACTCAATATATCTCTCTCGGAATGTCTCTAAATCTCTCTGACTCTTTCTGGAAAGTTCAAGGCACAATTTTTCCTATTCTATCCGCCTCTGAATCCTTCTGAATTTACCTGACCCGCGATGAATTCCTCTGAATGTCCCTAAATCCCTCTGAATCTCTCTGAATCACTCTAAATCCTTCTGTACAGTGCCATGCTCAATTTTTTCTAATTTTCGTGCCTATGATTTTCCCTGAATCTCCCTGAATGCCTCTAAAATGTCAAACAAAGAATTCCACAGAATTTATTTCTCTCTGAATCTCTCTGAATCCTTCTGGAAAGTTCTATGCTGAATTTCTCCCAATTCCCGTTCCTCTGAGTTTCTCTGAAACTCCCTGAATGTCTCTGAAATCTCGCACCAAAAATTTCACTCAATTTATCTCTCTCTGAATTTCTCTGAATCTTTGAAAAATTCAACGCACAATTTTTCCTAATCTACACTGTAAAAAGTCCGACTGAAAGTGGCTGCATCTTACTTGAAAACTTGACTGAAATTCAGTCTTTTCCATTGTGTCGGCATTTGTTTTTGATGCTTACTTTCAGCTGAAATAGGGCTAGTTTTGGCTGCATCTTGAAATAAGCCGATATTAAGGTTGGAAGTAAGTTTTACTTTTTACTGTGTACCCGTTCCTGAATCCTTCTGAATTTCCTTGAATCTCTCTGAATTTCTCTGGAACGTGAAATTTTCAGAGAGATTCAGAGAGATTTTTTCACCAGGGTTATAGTAATATGTATTTTCTTGAGACAAAAAAATTTGCATTGATGTATGATCAAGTCATATTGAATTAGGTGAAACTTCCATGATAATTCACGTGCGTTGATAATAAATAGTTCTACTTCATAATAAATCTTATACGTTTCTGACAAAGCTACCGCTCCCGAATTCATAGTGAATTCACAATCAGCAATAGTTTTTTTTCAGTCTATAATAAACAGGGCTTTTGGAATACGTCTGATCTGGAGCGGACTATGGTCTGTGTCTACGGCGCCATTGCGCAGGGGCGGCAGGCCGTAAAAGGGTGGTAATCCAGTCGAAAAAAATTTTCTTCAATTTCAATAATTTAAAAATAATTTTTAGGAGAATAATAAATTCTAAGCGATAAAACAACATTTTTTAGTAATGAATATTTTCGTGAAAAATCCATTTTTGCTGCCATATAAGGGGTGGCAAAAATCAAAGTCCGCCTCTGCGTCTGATGGTATCGGACACTGTTGGAAAAACACATATTTGCATATAAAATTTAATAAAGTTCCTAAATTTGGTATGAGTTATGAGATTTAAGGATGTTTCATTGATTTGTGGAAAATTGATTATTGAATTTACAAATATATTATTGAAATCAATATCATAGTATGATTTAACCCCAGAACTGTATACATATTTTTTTTACCCCTCATACTTTATACATGGGTCCACGGGACCCAGCTGACAAAATGTGCTGTAATTCTTGACGATAGCGGTTGATTCCCTTCAATGGGGTTAAATACGAAACACTAACCTGTAAACTACATACTCAGATGATTGAAAATAGAATTCAATCGCACGAAAGTTTTTCTCCACCCATGTTCATGGTAGAAAAAAACCCGCGCAGTTCTGGGTTCACTAGACCCATGTATACTACAGTTCTAGGGTTAACAGATTATATTGTGTAGAAAATTTCATAATGCATTCATGACACTTAATCGAGATTTTTTTACAGTGTAATTTTGATTATTGATCAAAATATTGAAAATGACGCTTGTTAACTGTGTCATAAGGGAGATTATTCCTTCCCAATATCGTATCTTTGAATTCATGCAAAATCACGGGAACGTTAGTTCAAATTTTTTTGATTCAAGACCCTAAGGGGTCGTCCATAAATTACGTAAGACGTTTGAGGGGAGGAGGGGGTTCATGGAATTCTTACCAGATCTTACAAGGGGGGAGGGGGAGGGGTTGCACCAAAATCCTACGTAAGATGGATGTAACTCAATATTAAGAAATTCAATTTCAACTGATTTCGAAAACCACATATTTCCTTCAACTTTCTCAAAGATTTTACAAAGATGATGTTCTGTAATCAAGTATCCTTGGATAGTCAATTTTAGTAAGTTAATAATCATCAATGTTATACCATAATTGAGTCATTTATAATTTCTGTACACTTCTGTATTATATTACCTTACCACATGGGGGAGGGGGAGGGGTTTAATGAAATCTTACGATGTCTTACAAGGGGCAGGGAGGGGGGTGAAAAAATGCCAAAATTGTCTTACGTAATTTATGGACGGCCCCTAACAGCACATCCACCGAATTACACGTCCCATCCCCGTGGATTCCACGTGGATAAATGGTGGACGTGGATAGAACGTGGATGAACGGAGATTCCACGCGGAGGCAACGTCGAGGCAACATAGAAATGTCCGGTGCTGTACGGGGATTATACTATGGTTTAACCCTTTGACGCTGCAAATTTTCCTCACCATTCATTTTTTATATTGGAGAATCTATGGTTGAAGAAACCCATTGATCCTCGTCAAATCTCATTGAAATTGACGAGGATCAATGGGTTTCTTGAACTAAGGAAAACTGCGGACATGCTGTTGCAGCGGCAGTGAATTAATTCAAATATTGATTCACCATTCGATTCATATTTAAATAATTCACGATCCAAACGTTGTTGAGAAATAACACTATCTCAATCGATTATCAGTCAGAGAAACTCAGCCCATAACACCTGTCTACACTCAAATAATTTTATAAAATTCTTCAAAAAAGGACTGTTCAGCGTGTAAGATTAATGAATTTTCAAACAGATGAATGAGATGTTTCTCACAAAATTTACGAAATGCGCAGTAATTTTTTATGGAAAATTCTTTCAGTATTGATGACAGACAAAAGTCGTATATAGTAATATTTCAATTTATGTACACGGAAAAAGAAGAAATAGCTGTGGTAGTTACTCACTTTTCTAGCACCCTTTTTTCACCGCTGTAACTAAAATAATTGCAGCTGTAGCTATTTTTTAGATACCGTAGCAGGAAATCGTAGCTGTAACTGCACAGATTTTGTGGTTGATATTTGGATAGCCAAATTCTAGCTACATTTCTTGCTGGTACCGCTAAGTGAGTAGCTGTGATAGCTAAAAAATAGTTCCCGTAGCTCACTTTCAGCTATCCAAATGATAGCTAATCATTTTTTTTCGTGTAAGCTGTATCATAGATTTCATTGAATAATAATCCTCCCCTCATACAAGAAACGATGTGAAAATGAATATATGTATTTTAATTATGAATACAGAAGTTCTATGCAGTTATTAAATTTCAATCATTGGTTTCAATTTTCTCTTCCTAATTATTATAGCTAACGAATGAAAATATGCATTGAATGTTTATCTTTGAAAAAATCGAGGGGAATTCCTTATTCGTCTCTGGGAAATTTCATTGGTTCTCAGTACTTTTTACGGCCACGGGAAGACAAATTTGAATGTTCATATGCATCGACCATAAATCAACAGGAATAAACGAGTCGCAAAATTTTCAATGTCGAATGATTTCACTTGGTTTCCGCTCATACGTTATGTTTTTCATTCACAACACAGGCAAACAAGTATATATACACTATTGATAATTGATGGTTCTTACGCGAGACAACGAATGGTATGAAATTACATGCACCAATTACAGGATGAAAAAGCATCCACGGTTCAAGTAATGGTAGCTTTATGTACCGAATGAGATTGAATCGTCACCCAGAAATCCGATCAAACAATTCGTTTTTCAATATCCGGTCAAGTGCTCGCAACCACTTGAACATTCAATAAGGCATTGGGAGGAGCGATGTTCTGATCTTTGACAAGTGTATTGAGCTTTTTATTCCGTCCGTACAATATATTTCAACGATTTATCAACGATTTAACGTACCGAGGCGCTATATATTTCATGAACCTGTCAACTCTGTAAAATTGTTTACGTATACTCACTTCCTTTTAATCAAACACCTGGAATCCGTTTGTCATTTTTTCACGCGTCTAAGGAGAAGAGTATTCAGTTGATTTATAGTATAAATAAATATTTTATGCATAATTTGGATTATATGGTTATATGGTTAGCCAAGAAATGAACTACTATGCGAAATGCAATAAATCTTTGTAACCTATGCGATTCTTGTTGAATTGACTAAGTTTCTGGTAGATATTTTGTGCTGTCCATGCACTTGGAACAAAAGGCTGTTAAAAAATAATATGTTTCAAGGGAATGATGCGTTAGGCTGATCTGAGTTGAATGATGCTAGGAATTTCCTTCTGTTACAGCAAAAATATTGCTATTCCAGTAGGATTTTCGCTGATTTAGCACAATTTTCTAGCTGTCTGTATATCTACAATTCCGGATTGCTGAACGGCAAGCGCTTGTTAAAAGAGCAAGATTTTTGCTGTTCAGCGACAAGTTTTGCCATATTCAGCGAAGCAAATTTTCAAGGTTTGCTGTTTCAGCTACTTTTTTTCTCTGAGTGTAAGATATCTTTACGAAGAGTCTAAGATATCTGATGCAACACTTTCAGATATCTTATAGATCTCCTCAACTCTTCTTACATCTAAAATATAAGTATCACTCTTTCAAGGTGTTCTCCCAGATATTTGAAGAGAGATCTTATATTCATCTTATGAAAATCTTTGAATGTAAAAAGAGTTCAAAAGACCTATAAGATATCTGAAAGTGTTGCATCAGACATCTCAAACTCTTCGTACAAATATCTTAAGAAACGGAATGTTTATTGGGTTGGCCCAGAGCAACCCAACTTGATCCCAAACGAGATCTCAGATCCAAAGAGTTTCATTTCTAACAACGAATATAGTACCTTAATATGATATTTCCAGAGATTTGTGTATGTAAATGATTTGAATTGGGTTGAACCGCCGTTGAATCAATGGAAATATGGATCATTTTTACAAAGAATTTCAGTGAATTCCAAGATGAAAATACAATTCTTATGAAAGTTGCCACTGTTCTTCAAAATTCACAATTCACAAAGGAATACGTGTATGTTATTTGTACACACTCAGGAAAAGTATTTACAACAAATGAGGTGTGCACCTTCTATTTTAGCTGCAGCATTGTTCATTAGCAAACTAAACATTTCCATTATGTATAAAGTATACAATCTATGTAAGGTACCTCTTCTTGGAATAAACTAGACGTGATATGGCCGACGCGCAGAATATACGTAATCTAGTCGTGACGCTACTTGAACACAAATAAGTTATATGCGTGAAATATCGTTCCTTAATTGCGACATATTTGATTAAATCCTTCTCGCTCAAACTGCATTGCAAGTTGAAGAAATTCAAACGTCATCTTATTAGCTCTTGTCAACAGCGTAATAAATCTTTGATCCTTAAATGTTCTTTTACCTTTTTCGCTCTGGAATCTTGAAATCTTCTTATCCAAGATATTCCTTGTTGATTTCACTTGAAATTGAATTCACAAATATATCTGAAATTTCAATTTTTCGAAGATTGATCTACCTCCTTAAAAACCCCAAATTTTTTATTACGGAATTCTTAGAGAAATTTACTCCATTTTTCTTTGAATTTTTTGGGGAAAAAATGGAGTGTTTCGGTCAAAATAGCTTGAATTTTGCTGAAGGAATAAAGCTGGACTCGAGACTCTCGAGTAAAACAAACCAAACTCAATTTTTCCAGGTCTAATGCGAAATTCGTTGTGTCAATGTACAAATATTCGAAGAATGAAATAGGAGACAATTTTTGAAAGTTCTTTTTCAATTTTGAACACTGAGGTTCATTCAAAACTGTTGAGGTCTAGAAAAAAGTCTTGTCTTGTCTTGTCTTGGTCTTGAGTGGGGAAAAAATTACTTGATATCCTGGATACAATCAATACAAGCTTCCCAGACGTGTTATTTCCAACTATTACATGCCAACACTTGACTTGATGTGGAAATTTGTCTTCGAAGATCGTGAAATTGAATGATATTTACTATTTTTGAATTTTGCTCAAGAGTCTCGAGTCCACCTTTACGAGGGAACCCCAGTAGAAACGTGGCTTTGGCGTGTCTTTGGTGCGAAAGTGGACCTAGAATGTTTCGCTCGCGCCTCGCTTACATCGCAGTAGAAGTTAGCATGTTTTCTACCAGGAAAAGTTCCTTGAAAAATTATCCTTGATTGAATTGATGATCATTATTTTTTATTGAATTTGATTTCGAGTGATATAGTCGACAAAGAATGTGGTGATTCTCGTATCATCTTGATCTCTGGACCGCATTGATCACAAATTGTAGTTCATGGACAAGTGAATGATGACAACAAACTCACTTTAAATAATTTCTCCACGAATCTCTGGTAACCGCAGATCTACCCGCCAGGTTTTTATACATTCCTCCGTATGCGGTTGAAGGAATAATTTCAAGAATTGCAGCAGGGCTTCCCGCGTATACGATTCATCACCTCAACGCGAGAATAACATAACCCAATTCCATCAAAGTGATCTGAATTAGATTATCTTATACCACCGCTCAACTCACGGCTCATGCACACAATATGCTGCTTTACCGCAGTACTCGGTATTACTCATGTAGATTCAATGGATTCGGAGGTCGAGAAAAGTACTTAAACGGATTTCTCTTTAGACATCTTTGATACTTTGAGTGTTCCAACGTGATCTTTCACCGTGAACTTTTGAATCCAACGAAAAAACAAGCTAACTCTGTTCAGATTTTTTCTCACAATTTGAAAACACATTTTCGATATAAGAATATCAATTGACAATTAAACTCGAAAGTTTGTGGAATATAGTTTTCTTGACAATATAATTAGTATTTTAAATGCACAACCTCGCAACAATGCTCCGTAATTTGATGAATAACGCTGATCAACAGCCATTTTGGTGCCTGAGGTTTGAGAACAGATTCGGAGTAGTTTTAGGGTTTCTGAATACGAAAACAACATCAGATTTGTTGGATGAGTTCGGTTTTTGTAATGTTCCACATATGAAATTAACATATTACATAGATGATATTTAAGAAATTATGTATAAAAGATAGTGACGAGTGAGCTGATCCAAGAAATTTGATATTCGTTTTGCATTGAACCCTTCAAAAGCACCTGTGTAATTGAAGTGTGAATAAATGGTAGTGAAATAGAATTCCCATTAGATATTATTAACTTCAGTGCAGAATGCATTAGCCAAAAGACTCTTCGGTGTCGAATGACAATCTCCACTATCGTGACAATGCAAGCTCTTCAGACGCGGGTAATATTCCGAACCGTTGTATTCATTTCTAGAATATCTGATGTTTTCACGGAGAAAAACATTTCCTGGTGCAGCAAATCGAGGTATTATGTATGGAATAGTGAATTTTTCCGCAAACTTGGCTGAAAATTCCTCGCCACGGCCAACTGCATTGCTGAGAAAGCAATGGATTATCCAAAACAACAAATTTTTTGCTCGCCTGGCAAGATTTTCAGTATTGTTCATAGAAGAATAGGAAAATTGGGTTAGCACCCTATTAGAAATTATGATTGGGAATTGAATGGGCCCCAGCTAGTTCTCTCAGGTGTTAGGTTAGTTGCTAGCTAGTTTTGTAACGCACTTTCTAGCCTGTACCCATCCAGGTGTCTAGAATGTCCCGTGAAAAAATCGTTCAGGTGTGATTAGGCGTGTTCACGCCTGATTATGGACATTTTTTGGCTAAATTATTCGTACTCAACTTTGATCGCACGCAGTTGGGCCTGACTACGCCTCATCGTTCATTTTTCAGCTTCGTAATGACTGAGAAGGCTTCAATTTTGTACTTACGTGGAAACCCGTGATTGAGCTTGACCGCGTGCGATTATGCCAGACAACCCATTTTCGCCCATGACCATACAAAATTGTACCAAATGAGAAGTATCCATACAAAATGACGCTATGTTGATTTTTTTATCACGAATGCACATGTTTTATCAGGCCAAGTCAGCCCCGAACACATTCGCGTACGCCTGGTCACGCCTGATCATGCCTGAGAACTGGAAACTACATAAGCACAATAAGTAAACATGATTGACAATAAATTAGTCTTTTATAAAATTGTTACACTTTTATTCTTCACAAGTAGCTAATTAATCCTGAATTCTTTATTCATAATGCTTCATGATCAAGCGCGATTGGGCGCGATTGAGCGTGATTAGTCCTGATCACGTGGGTACAAAATTGAGGCCTGGTCACGCCTGAGCACGCCTGATGAATGAGGCCTGATCACGCGTGAACGATTTTTTCACGGGAACTGTAGAGCCTTCCGAAGTAGCTGATCTGATCATCTGGTCAGCTACTTCGGAAGGCTCCTGTATAAGCATAATAAGTGGGAAACATTGACAACACATCAATCTTTTATCAAATCAGAAGGAGGATGATGAAAGGAACTCTTCTTTTTGTCAAGTTATAAAATTTATCAATTCTGTATGAATTTTTCATGACGAGGCGTAATTGAGCGTGATTAGTCTTGATCGCGTAGGTACAAAATTGAAGCCTGATCACGCCTGATGAATAAGACTTGATCAGGCGTGAGCAGGCGTGGATGATTTGTTCACGGGGTTATTCAAATTGATAATTAGAAATGGGAAATAATGTGTTTTCTGTAAAATCACCCCTATGAATGGGTAACAATGTATCCCACATTATTTATTCCACAGTCAAGAACGTTGCTTTTGAATTTATTCCCATAAAATAATCCTGAGTGACAAATTGAAACGTTCGGGCTTCCTTTTATTCCCCTGACCGCGTTGATGGGCTATCAATGTCACTGTACGAACAGTTCACGCATAAAAAATCTACATAAACCAACTAAATGTTGAGGTATTAAAGTCAAATTGGCTGAAATGTGTTATTCGGTTGTCCCCACGTGGGTGCCATCCAATCGCCCAGACAAATTTCTACCAGAGCAGAGTCGACATGTTTTGCTGCTACAGTGAGAAACCCCCAGCGAAATTGAATTTTTCTGTCACAGCGGATTTGTTTCCTCCGTGAATGAGTATAAGAAATTCAATACTGCGTAATATATTTCTGATTGAATATGTGGAACAAGCATCTATATCAATATGATCTATCCAATACGATTTGTATAATCCATTTTTCTCCGTGTTGCAACATCCCTGAAACCCCTGGTAAACATGAGCGTGTAAAACGACATGGAAATGTAACCGATACAATTTTTATGCGCGAGAGGAGCGGAAATTGGAACGCTTTTTCGCTTCACTTGTTCCAATATCCTTGTTCACTAGGGAGACGTTTTAACTCTGGTCGGAGTAGATAAAATTTTCACTGTGGTTATTTTCCGCTTTCGAGAGGGAAGGTGGAAAGTGAATTGCTTTTCATCATTCAGAAAAATTCCCACTATATCTCTATATGTTTTGGTATAAAGGTGGACTACTGAGATCCTCTTTTAATGCTTCTCAAATTGAATGGTTCGAACGATAACGTTTCTGTAGGTCAATACCCTGTTGAAGTCATCAGACAAGGTGTGTTACACCGAAATCAGAGGTGCTCTGATGATATACAGTACAGATGAAAATCTTAAAAGTATCTTTTAGATACCTTCGAGATATTCCTAGAAAATATGTTCAAGTTATATAAAAGACATAGATTTGAGGTATCTTTCAAAGAGATCTGGAAAATCTACTTTAGACCTGTTGAAAAAACCCAGCATGGTCCAACACGGAAACAACTTGGTCCCAGCTGGCTCAACTTGGTTCCACCATACTGACCATGATGGGTGTCCCAATAACCAACGTGGGACCAACTTGGTTTGATTGGACCAACTTGGTCCCAGCTGAACCAAGTTGGTTGCATCATACAGACCAAGATGGATGGCCCAACAACCAATAAGAGACCCTCCATCATGACCTATAATGAAAAAGGAATCTCGAAGTGCCAGCGAGATGAAACTCTAGTGAAATGTAATAAAAATTGAAACCACTGGGTAATTCTGCTTCATACTACTGGAATTTTGAGGATTCACTTATTGCTATCAGAGTTTATATCGAACACGATCTGACTTATGTGGGTATTAGGTCGGTGAAGTTAGGTATAACCATGCAGGAGAGTGCTGAACTGGGTGAAACCATACTGGATAACACTAAGCTAGGTAAAACCATGCTGAGTAGGACCTACCCATAGGGGATCCAGGTAGGACCATATTGGTAGGTCCTACTCAGCATGGCCTTACCTTCCATGGTTTAACCATGTAACCAAATTCCTACTGGTCCTACCCAGCATGCTCGAACCCAGCTGGGTTTTTTCAACAGGGAGCTTTTTTCGTGATATCTCAAGATACATTAAAGATGTCTTTGAAAAATCTGAAAGAGTCGCATAAGATATTGAATGAGAAAATCTCCACACCGAGAGAAATATTTTATCATTCAAGAGAAATCATTTTATCACCATCATTGGTACCAAAAATATAGGTATATGTAACCAAATTGATAACTATAATTTTTTGTATTCGTTAAACATGAAGCAACATGAAGCTTTCGGAACTATTGGAAATTAACCAAGTGGAATATATTCATTGTTAATGATAATTAATGATGAATTATGATTACAAACTTCAAGATACTTCACAGAAATAACGATAAGGATCATCATTTTAGTTGAGATGGAATTCCTCCTTTGTGATCAACATGTAGCGTGTAATCGGACAAGATATTAAGAATATGATGAATAAGATCTTTAATTGAGAAAGAATTAATCGGAATGCTTCGAGTAATGTTCTGAGCATCACTATCGTTTGTATGGTTGCCAGATGGAAACCAGGACAGTCGATGATTGGATAATTCTAATGTATCCAACCATTCATATTCCAGATTCTAGAAGACGGAACCAATGACCAAACTGTCCTGGTTTATATCTGGCAAACCTAATCATTTGAAAATAAGAAATATTGTTATTTCATGGGATAATAGAATAATTAAGGATGATGAATTCAGATAATAAGTTCAGACAATAAATATATGAGTAAATAAAAGTATTCGTTTCAAAAGAATTCAACAAAATGCTCGGAGGAGTGTTCCGAGTATAATCTTTACGTTATGATTATAAATTATGATGTTTTGTAATAGTTTAAAATAATTGCGAATGAACCCACACGGGGGACAAGAATATTGTTTCAAATCAAAAGTTCATGATATTGAAAATAAATTATTTATTGAATAAAGCAAAGATGTTTGATCATTTATCAAAAGTGATTGTGTTGAAAATTCAAAGATTTTTCGAATAATCTAGGATTAGATTATTCATGTGTGTGAATAAAAACATCTAAGAAGAAGTTTGGTTATTTTCCTACAAAATAACCTGGCGACCGAGAATTAATCTTCGAAGGTGGGGACGTTTTTGGTTGTGGCATCTTCGGGTCGAAATTTTTGTTAAAAAATGCTACAAAATTCATTTGCGAACCTGCTAGTACCAAACAAGAATTATTTGTAGATAATTTTGCTTTGTTATGGGAATCAAATAATAATCTGAAAACAGAACTTTGAAACAAAAAATACTGATCTCTGGATTTTTGGATGTTATGTTATTTGCATAACTCAAGCAATTTTAAACAATCAACCACATCGGTGATGCAAATATAACGTGAATAATAATTTAGGATGTTTCTCCTTTTTATTCAAAGTACAAATATATTTCACTCAAAAACTTCGATGGCGCATAATGGAAACAGATCTCACTTCATTGATGTTCAATGAAAGCTTGTTTTCGAAGATGTGGTACCTGGATTGAGCTTTTGCAGAACAATGATGAGAGTCTTCCTTATATTTCCTTTGCTATTGATTCATCATCATCACAATTGTGACTCATTAGGCAAGTTTCAAAAAATGTTTCGTTCAGACATTGTTTCTGGTTATTGGTATGAATTACAGATTGTATGTTCAATCGATATACAATAGTCAAGATAACCAGCATCTATCAGTAATAGCTAACAATTTTTTATGGTAAGTGATAAATTTATTCATCATTACAAAAATAAAAGGTTTATTGATGCCTAATTCATATTTAGTTATATTTACCAAAAACAATTGATTGGGTATCTTTTCAACCATTTTTTTAGGTATCGATGACTAGTGCAGTGATATCTTATTGTTTATTGGGTACATACAGTACTATATTAATCAAGTTCGATCATTCATCAAATATTGTTCTGACGAATTTAGTGACAATCTTAGGATATAAAACAGCGTTAGTAAGGAATCGAATTTTGCCAATGAGAAAATGTATTCCTCAAAGGGTTGATAATGTGAATACTCATGATGTCGTTGGGGCATGTTCCATAACTTAGAATGGTTGTAATTTTGCCAGAACGAATCGTAGGTGATCGATCAACAGCTCATTATGAAGGGTAAGAGTGGTATTGAATTATAGAATCGGAAAAAAATATTCAAAAAATTTGTCATGCCAGAAAAGATGAAAAATCGAAGGTTAAAAGTAGAAAAAATTCCTTTTCTGAGTAAATTACCTCAAATATTTCAAAATGCTGACGCGATGGCCCACTTCTGGCTTCAGATTCGTATTCTACGCAGAAAATCACTTCGAAAATGACCCTCAGTTATCGAAGAGCAATCAAACCTCATTTTTTGCAGACCAATGATATTTTGATAAAATAAAAACCCTTCAAAGCCATTGCGCCATCTCTAAATAATTTTTGTCAGCATGCAGGTTGCGAGAGTATTTTTCTTCAACTACATTCTGAAAGTTTTTCAGGTGGGAGCGTAGATTCGAAACGAAAAACCCTAGTAACCATCAAATATAAACTCCTCTGTTGATTCATACCTAATTCATGGTGATGTATAAATTTATACTTCATCCGAAGGAAGTTGCTAAACAAATGAATATTTGTGTGGAACAAGTGAATCATCTGCATACAACGTGACATTCACCGACACGGTACGTGCATTACATCAATTTTGAAGTGATGTATTTTAGTTCCCTGGTAGACATATCACCTGATGAATGCTTTGCACGATAGCGCTGTCAAATTGCAAGCAATTGAATTAGACAAAGACAATTCGAGTGACATTAATAGATTAGTATGCCCTACACGTGCCGTGTACAATTTGATCGTATGAGAAAAAATATCGAAGAAACGTATGTTACATAGAAATAAACGGTATTCGATTGGTTGGAACAAAGTCGTGAACGACATGATACCATTGATATTACAGCAATTCTTCGGTAAGTTGAAAAGTAACTCCTCACGAGAATTTTTAGATGATTGTATAAAAATTGTATACAATGAGAATTTTTATGTATAATTTATATATCATTCTGCCTTGCAAAATATATACAATTTGCATAGAATTTTGATATATTTTATATTTATTTGGTATGAAGAATAATTTCATATAATTTATACATAAATCACGTGGGGAGATACTTTTTTCATCCACTATACACTGGATATATTCATACTAATCGTTAACGTGATTATCAGAAATATCTTTTAAATATTTTATTATTCTTCACATACATTACTGACTATCTTTCCCGCAGCTTTTGTACGCCTTGTGGAGCTAGAACGAGCAGGTGAAAGTTTCTGGCCGACTGATATACCGTTAATAGAGCTCTGTTATTGAATATTCAAGTGGCGAAACTGCATAGCTGAAAGCTATTCAATCAATTTTCGATATTGAAAATATTTCATCCAAGTTCAATCAGAAGTTACAATGATCGACCGCTGGCTTTTGGCCGCTAGTTTTAGTTTCGTATACTCCTGGGGTGAGTAATCTTCACAATGAGATTTCTCATATCCAATATAGGTGCATGAAATATGCATCAGTGATCCTAACCAATTCTTCTCCGAGTGTAGGGTTTATTAATTATGCGTCTGATGAAAGCATATATTTAAATTGTATTCACCAATCAATATTTTTTGTAAAAGGAAACAAAGTTTGTTTTCTTCTTCAGAGAAGCAGAGTAATATTAAAATGATCGGTTTCCTGTCTCAGAAAGTTGTTAAGGGGAGGTTCTCGTCAAGCGAATTCCGAAATCAGCTGATTTTATCGAATTTTTTTTCCGAAGTGAATTAAGAACTCGAGTTATTTCAAACTCATTGAATGGGTCTCAAAGTACATGAAACCAATTTTCTCAAGTTAAAAGATTCGTATCCCGAAACTTTAAAGGCGTTTTTCTCGAAACCATGTTTTTCAAGTTTGGCTCCACGATATCTCAAAAACTACTCAATGGATTGCTCTCTGTTTTTTTATTTTGAAGCTGATTGGATTTATTGGAAGATGAACCTAAATGGAGATGACATTCGCCTTTTTTTTATCGCACTTTAAAGAACGAAAAGAGGTGAAAAAATTTTTTCAATTTCTGGAATTTTCATTGGTTTTATTGGTACAACCTTCAACAAATATAATATATTTCAGAAAAATTTTTGGACTTTTGATTTCTGATAATTTCTGTGCTATAGTGGCGCCGGATTGATCAATATTTCTTTAGGTGGTTATGTTTCCACACGTATCAACAATTCTCATGGCATTATGTTTCACTGAAAAGAATTTTTTTATGCACTCAAAGACTCAATTAACAAGTGTGAGAACTCCCGAGTTCTTCATTCATTTCCTTCTATGAAAAAACAATTCGAGAAAATCAACTTATTTTGAGGTCGCTAGATGAGAACCTCCCCGTAAACCCCAGGCGAAGGTTCACAGATTTCTTTAAAAGCATGTTTAGATTCGTAACGGGAGGATCTTCGTAGGATAAAGATCTTGAGATGTCTAACTACGAAGAATAGTGTGGCAATAGTGTTCGACACTCACGATAATTGCTCATTAGTCTTGGGCGTCTACATCATTTTGGCGTCTTTGAACGAATTTCCACTGCTCTTCCTGTGATCGATAGTCGTTACCATCTGAACGCGGTAAATATATTAACTTACATCACTGACTTTACACGAACTAGCGTGCATTGAGAACAATTACTCGAAAGATTGAAAAAACCGTGAATGTTTGATGATTGCGGGGATCGTTTGGTTTGAGAAAATTCAATTTAACAAGAATTCTTTCTCTGGCTGTGTCCAAAGATCTCATCACGAATAACATCTTTCATCCTCTTTGTCCTTCCACGAATGCATAGAATAGAAAAATGCTTAACGAAGAATACTGCAGCACTCGCAGGGATTGCAAACAAAGAAGATGAACAAATATTCAATGAATAGTTAGTTATCTGTGCTGTACAATAAACAATAAAAACCGAATGAATAGATATAAGAGTTCCACCATAATTTGTTGATTCTAACTTTCTTCATTTACGGTACAATATTTGCATATGAAATTATGAAATTTAGGAAACTCAGATCGGGACCCGTTGAAAATTGTGTAATGAAGTTAGCGTCGTGTGAAGTTTGCTTGTAATTTGATAAACAGCTTGGTTATTTGATATGCAAATGCATATGAAAATCATTTGTAAATGTATAAATTCTCTTCGATATGACAGGGGTTGCAATCTACGTACTATATGTGGGTGAAAGAATTAATTCAAAAGGTTCCTCGACTACTCATGCGATCGAATATTGAAAATTCGTCATGAATACAATGTATAAAAATGAAAAAAGTTTTATTTTTTGCTTATTTTGGTATTTCGTATGATGTATATCGTGAAAGAGACATTCGATGCGAGGCAGAGAAATTCACAATTCCTTTCCCCACGAATAATCTTGTGATTGTTTTTCTTCGAAAAGAAACACACAACGTTTTAACATTCGATACAATACGCTGGATAAATTCATATTTTCTCCGATATGAAACATCAAGAAAAACTAAAGATCGTTTCCTATCCGTTCGATGCCTCACAAAGAACTCAACTGATCTCGTTTGTATTCAAATTCCATGATCTCATGGTTATACCACCGAAAAAAGATGAAGTAACTTATCGTATGTTTTTATATCATGAAGGAATCGTTTGGACATCAGACTTTCGACCCTCGATTCCATCTACCGGGTGGCTTTGAAATTATCTACAAATTTTTCTTTCGATACGAAGTTTAGTTTTTTCACAATTATAACCGATCCCTGCTGAGCACGCTCATCGGAACCGGTCAGAAAAATTTCTCAAAGTTGGTTTCTGTCACGTGAATAGCTGGAAAAAACTCAAATATTTTGCCATCTTCATTGAAGTTCTGAGTAGTATGAATATCGGTCAGAAACTGCGCAGACATCGAAGTGCTAGAAAAGTTGCTAGGAGGTTGCGTCGCCGAATGCGCAGCAACATGCAACAAACTTGAAAGTTGTTGTCACGATGCTGCGAAGATTTTTGGATACATGAAGCAATGATACGTGAGATCAAACAAAACACAGACTGGTGCAGCAACACTGAAGCAACAGTTGCACTGCAACTTTTGCTGTTAGGGTGTCAAGAAATGTTATAGAATCAGAGACAAAATTTTCTGAATTTTCCTGACCGGTTCCCCATACATCTTGGATGTTGGTGAAGTTTTAATCATTCATAGAAACGAAACGAATGTTTAAACTCACACTATAACTCTAATAAGATATCATCCTTTATTTTCCAAATTAATTCTTTAAAATTGAAAACATCGTTCAAAGAATGAACTGCAAGATTTTGGGTCTTTAACAGCTGAGTATTTCGCTATTCAATTACGAATTCGTTTCAATAAACGATTCAAACTTTAGCAACATACATTTCGGAACCTTATTGAAGCTGGAACAATTCTGCAGAGTTTTCACGTGACAGAAACCGGTCAGAAAATTTCTGTGAGTTCCGATGAGCATTTTAGCAGGCATATTTTGATGCTCATATATTAGGAATTGGAATCAATTCGTAGCGTTTTTTTAAGGGGGGAAATACAATTAGACGCATCAAGAAATGAAATTTTTAATTTTTATTTCTCAACAAGGAATATTTAATTAATCATCTTGAAACTCTTTACATATGATAATAGAACTTGAAAGTATATCAAACAATTTTTTTTTTTTTTTCAAACAAAATGGTGGCTGCAGAATGGCGCAAAGTAGACCTACAAAAAAAACTGCGACCACTCTGGACGTCATAATTTTCATCTGTTACAGCTCAGGAAGAAAATTTTGGTTAAATATAGTTATGCCTCGTCGGTATACCCGAAAAAAATTAAAAAATTGAAAATAAACAATTGGCAGCCTTTTTTTAAGGCCAGCTTACTCCAAAAAACGTAATTTTCTTCAATACATTTTATTTATAGTACAAAACATGTTGAGTAATCAATTTTTTCACATATGAAAGTACATATATGAAGTTACTTGAAAACATTTTTTGTTTTTGGCGGTCCTGAAAATGGCTGCTGAAACTCATCTGATTCGTAGATGGATGACACTCTCATTTTAAAACTATTGCACTTATCGATATGAACCACACGGCATTTTACTCTTTAGATGTCTGGCTATGGCCTCAAGCAGAACCAGAAATATTCAATCTTATTTGAATAAGTTATAAGCAATTGAAAGTGAAAAAAAGGGTTAAAAAAATTCAGAAGTCCGCCATTTTGTTTTTCTTCATTAAAAATGTTTCATTCTGCTTGAGGCCATAGCCAGACATCTGAAGAGTGAAATGCCGTTTGGTTCATATCGATAAGTGCAATAGTTTTGAAATGAGAGTGTCATCCATCTACGAATCAAATGAGTTTCTGCAGTCATTTTCAGGACCGCCAAAAAAAAAATGTTTTCAAGTAATTTCATATGTAAAAGAATTGATTACTCAACATGTTTTGTACTATAAATAAAATGTATTGAAGAAAATTACGTTTTTTGGAGTAAGCTGGCCTTAAAAAAAAAACGAATTTTTCGTGATTTTCTCGTCGTATTTGCATAAATAAATCAATTATGCAACATGGAATTCGAAAACAATTAGATATACCGACTACCTACAGGTATATAGAAGATACCTTCAAAATTTTAGCCAGATCGGCTGAGTAGTTCTCGAGTAATGATGGTCGCAGATTTTGAAAACGTTGTTTCGAGGAAAACGCGTTGAAAGTTTCAAATACTGAAAAACGATAATTACAATTCAATCAGCGATACCAGGACCGTACAGCAGGCCTCCAACTTCTTCGTAATTGCTGTTGTTGATCAGATCAAGCTCTCTTCGAGCCTTACGAGCTTCTTTACTGGCTTTAAAGGTCATTCATGACCCTTAAAATTGATGATTGGCCTTCGTTAAATACTCCAGCAGATATGTAGGCTGAAATTTCTACTATTTTGACTCCGGAATGCAGATGTTTGGGCGCCAAGCGCCATATAAGGCTGTTATAACTCTCATTAGCGTTTTGAGTATGTCCACCCAAACAACGATGTAGCAACTCGTCTTTAGAGAGGTCTTCATAGATTGGTAGTAGATTTTTTTGTACATCTGGGTGCAGTGCATCTGGATGTTTTATTAGCCGCACATCTGCTCCATTAGCTTCAGCTTTTTCCACTCGCACCAACTATCTGCTCCGTCCGGGCAATACGAATGCTGTGGATTCTTGTCAGTCGAGCACAAGTGGTAGTACGTTGCTTTTTGGATAAGACATTGTTATTTATTTTAACTGGGTATACACGTGATGTTTTGATGAGCAGACGAGTTATATACACTAACTATTATATTTGAATATTGTTGTCGGTGTTCTCGCGCGCTCTGTAGGCTGGTACCGTCATTAATATATATATATATATATATGAACAAATACAAACACATCCATGTACATTCACATACAAGAGTATAGTACACTCAGCTATACAAATCCAGCTCAAAATAAAGCACAATAGACGCAAGGGGCCAAAGCTCCAATATACTTGCTGCGCGGTGAAAAAGTTACTTTCGAAAAACGATGTGTAAGACCAAAAGGAGCCTGAATTTCATTTCGGGACTTTCATGGGCGTATTCTACGGGAAATTTGCTAACTTTTAGAGGAAACAAAACATCTATTTTGGGTCGATGTAATTGTATTTCCCCCCTTAATGGAAAAAAATAATTTATTTCAAATGAAAATCAAAGTATTGTTCATCGCTTTCGACTACTTTCGACAATCTTTCGGACAAGGAATGGATACCGTGTCGGAAGAACGCATCATCTTTGGATGCAATCCACGAATCGACCCATTTTTTGGGAATCTTCGTGAGAAGTGAATTCTTGCTCAGACGAGCTATGAGCCATCGAACGGAACAAATGGTAATCAGATGGTGCAATATCTGGAGAATACGGCGGGTGGGGTAGAACTTCCCATTTAAGGGGGGAAATACATGTGAATGTACCTTTTTTCCAAGAATTTATTACAAAACATTGGTTGAAGATACATTAATGAAATAAAGCACATCTTGAATTATACGTTTGAAATTATCTTTCAAAGTTTTTGAAGACAAAAATATTTCAAAATGGCGGAGCTACGAGTTGCTACCTCGTTTTTGCGCCGTGCAGCCTACAGGTCCCAATTTTTTTCTAAAATCAAAAAATCAAAATTCTATCGTTAGAATATATAGAAACACACATCTTGATGGAGAGAAGAACAAAAAACCAAATTCATTCACATGGGTTTTTTCAATTTGTAATTAGGAACAAAAGTGGTTTTTTTCCAAAATCCCCCTGAATTTTCAATTTTTCATTTTCATTCGTTTTGGCTCCGTCAAGATGTGCATTTTTATATATTCTAACGATAGAATCTTGGTTTTCTGATTTTAGAAAAGAATTGGGACTTGTAGGCTGCACGGCGTGAAAACCAGCTACCAACTTTTAGCAGCTGTAGCTGTATTTTTGTCTCAAAAAAATTGTCAAAACACTTTGAAACGTATATTTCAAGATATGCGTTATTTCATTGATGGGTCTTCAGTCGATTTTTTGTAATAAATCCTCAAAAAATGGTATGTTTACATGTATTTTCCCCCTTAAGTGTTTCGAGGTGTCTCTTCACCGGTTTTGCGACGTGCGGACGAGCATTATCGTGCAACAAAATGACTTTGTCGTGTCTTTTGGAGTATTCCGGTCGTTTTTCTTTCAATGCACTGCTTAAGCGCATCAATTGTACTCGGTAACGATCCTCAGTTATGGTTTCATTCGGTTTCAACAGTTCATAATAAATCACACCCATCTGATCCCACCAAATACAGAGCGGGAGTTTAGACTCATGGATATTTGGCTTTGCCCCTGATTGTGATGATTGGTCGGGCTTAACGCATGACTTTCTGCGTTTCGGATTGTCGTAATGGATCCATTTCTCATCACCAGAGACAATTCTATGCAAGAAACCTTTTCTTTTCTGCCGTTGAAGCAGCAGTTCACACGTCAAAGAACATCTCTCAATATCCCTTGGTTTCAATTCATATGGGATCCAACGTCCTTCCTTCTGGATCATGCCGAAACTTTCCAGACGTTTTCCTACCGTTGATAAGTCAACCTCCAATGATATCGACAATTCTTGAAGGGTTTGACATGAGTCTTCATCGAGCAACGTGTCCAAATCAGTATCTTCAAATTTTTTTGGCTGGCCAGATCGCTCCTTATCATCCAAGTCGAAATCACCAGCTACGAAACGTGCAAACCATTTTCGACACGTTTGCTCAGCTAGACCATGTTCACCATACACTTCCACTAAGATACGATGGGCTTCAGCAGCACTTTTGTTCATATTGAAGTAATGGAGTGAGACTCCCCGCAAAAACACTTCATTCGGTATAAATTTTGACATGTTCAATAAGTTATGAAGTGTTGTTATTTACGATTCAAAAGAAGGTTATGTAAAACAAATTACGTCCAATCATAGCTGTTTCGCGGTGAATAGATTATTGCAGGTAACAACGGAATACTGTACTACCTACGTCAGCTTTTGTATAACGCTACGAATTAATCCCAACACCTAATAATGAAACAAGAAGTCACAGTAATCGATCAAATAATGCACTGATATACGTTATCACATTAACCTGATAAAATCGCATAATGTATTTCAACGTTGTAATTGTGCTTCCTTAGGAATTCGCGCATCTATGTAATTTCTATTATCATTCGAAGCTGAATTGAGAATTATTCGATCGAACGATAAATACAGTTGGTTATGGTATACTATTGTCGGTTACTTACCGTTAACAAGTGCGCTCCAACAATGCATTGGCTTTTCTCTTAGTGAAGAGAAAAGCCTCCAAAGCTTGTAGCTATCGCTACAAGCACGCATATATTTGTCTTTGGAAATAGAGGAAGCACGTACCATAAACAGCCCGATGTCGATTTTAACCTCGATTCAATTGTTTCTTTTCATCGAATCTTTGAAAAATTTCTATGAGGTATTTACGGAAATTTCGAATATGCTGATAGCAAAAGTTACCAACGTTTACAACCTGTTCCATCGGCATATTTGTGATCTACACATCGAGAAAAACATAAAATGTCAATATTAAATATATATACTTTTTGTTACTCCGTGAACGTATATCGGGATAAACGTTTTCCCATGAAAAAGGTGTAAAAATGAGAACAAACCGAGTGGATGATATAGTTTTGTCAATTTCGAAGTTTCCATCGTCCGATACGCGGTTGGTTAGTCGGTTAGTCTGCTTTTCGAGTCAATTAAACATGCCTTTCACGAGGGTGTCGAGAGATTGAAATTCCCTCACAAAAATAAACACGATTCGACTGAATCATTACCTATTCCGTGTTATTTCGACATAATATTTTTCCCTCTGAACGGAAGTCCACCCGAGGCGTTGGTTGTTGTAACATAACAGATACGTGAGTTATATAATTTTTTTCAGAGACAAGTTTTTGTTTTGTTTGATTTTATCTTGAGGAAGTTTTGCCCTCCGTGCGAGTAACAATATTATACACACGTTATAATAATCGTGAAATTTATCTGGCGTTTTGGATAAGTTTATCAACGCAGGGACACGAACATTCAACATTCGAATCTTGACATTCGATATCGCTGTTTAGGATACTTTTTTCGCGTGTCGAATGCAATCGATCAGATTTATTTTTTTTTCCTCTTGTGTGTGAACGTTGACTGGAGTTTTAGGTGATTTCAAGGTGTTGACGGGTAGAAACTTGATCAAATGCTGTTTCCTGATATGATGCGAGAATAACAAGAAAAATGGGTGTGTTTTATCATTGCACGGAGAAAAAGGTATCTTGAAAAATACCATAATTTATGGATTTTTGCCATTGGTCTAACTCGAGTCGAAATATTTACATAAAGATACCTCTAAAAGTACCATAATGGCTGGGACTTTTATGAGGAAGATAATAATGGGACTTTTAGGGGTTTGTTTACGTAAATATTTTGACTCGGGTCAGATCAACGCCAAAAATCCTTAAATTATGGTATTTTTCAAGATATCTGTTTTCTCCGTGTTTGAAAAGAAAGTCTCAAATTCAGTTCATTCCATGGCTGAATCTCTATGATGCGAACAAATTAAGTCGAAAAAACAATCGCCAACGCAATGGAAAAAGCATTGTCTAGAATCAAGATGCAAACAGATTAATACCTTCTTTTCACAGTTATCGTTCTTATTATTTTTAGGTCTTCAGTGGTAAAAGTCAGTAAGCCTAGTGCACAGAAGTTGATAGTCTGAAAGAATAAGCAGACCCGTGCCTGTTGGATCTGACAATCACAATCGTATTCCTCATTGAATCATTCTGCATTGTATTTTTCATCCCTCAAGCTCCGGATACCAAGAAAACATGCTACGTATAAACTAACTTTGGAAACATTCTCGATGAAACAGATCGTTTCATTCACTAAATTATCATAACTTGGCTTGAAATGAAAAGTTATCTAGTTAAGAAAACCTCAGTGAGTTCGAGTTAATAATTACCAACCTAAATAAATGAAATCCTTTCTCCAACTGCCTCGGGTCTCTCTCATCTTGGTACGTTTTAATATATTTATCAATGCTTCAACCAAAGTATATTCCAAGAACGCAACGTTTCTCTCTGTATTTTGGAATACAATTTTATTCAACAAATGCCTTATTCGGTTCTATGTACACGCAGATGACATTTGAAAATTGTTTTTTCACGTGTTAGACTATATTAAACAAAAACAAAATTATAATACGAATAATGCCTTGCTAGAAGCGAAGAAAACATATTTACATCGATCAATGAAAATAATCGATGCGTGTGTTACTGATACAGCAAATTTGAACACACGAACGGATCCATGTCTCTAATAACCACAACTCCTTACTCAGAGTATGTGGTTAGATAGAAAGAGATGAACTTTTTCCAAATATCTCGAAACGTGTCAAATAATTATTCTCCCTCATGACGAGTAAGCGGCACGATACGTACAAGACAAACTCATCGTTAAAGAGAGAACACGGACTCGTTTCAAGATTCAAACATTAAAGTTTCACATGAACTGAAAATGAATTAAATCTTGAAAAAGAAATCGCCATGGCCAGGAGTCGAACCTGGAACTACCCATAGGTACTGGGATGCGTTAACCAATTACGCCACCATGACCCCCTTCTCAAGATTTCCTTCAAATAATTACGGACGATTGAAATTTGAAAATCACCGCACCCACGAGTGACATCTATTAATCGATCAAGTTACCAGACTTGTTTGAATCCTACAATTCGGCAGAGGAAAAACAAAATCATTAGCAAGGAAAAAAAGCATAGGAAATTATCCCAACGTAATCAAAGAGCACCCACATCTTCATATTCGGAGAATGAAATACGAAACATCGTTATAACGATAAATAAAATTATTCTCCCAATTCCAATAAAGATACACCACCAGGCGCTCTGTACTAGCTGTTTTCTGCGACTGTACATCGTGTACCGTATGCTTTTGTTCCTCAACGAGACACAACGATTCAACCTTTGTACCGTATCAAATTATTTTTTGTTCTCTTTCTGTTTTTTCATCTTTCTCTGTTTTTTTTTTCATAAAAAGATACATCCACGATATTTTCATGTTTATGTATGAAGAAAGGAATAAAAGTTGAGATAAAGACAAACTTTTTTTTTTCCATTCTCGAATTCATTTTGACACGGATGAAGGAGTTCTTGAGAAATTAAATAAACAACGAAATGTCTTGAATTTCACTGAATGGATGAAAGTATCGTCAAAACATCGTTTCGTAATTTATGAAACACAAGTATTCACGGCTAACAAAAAATAATGGAATTATTCTTCGTTACAGCGTTACATCAATGGACAGGGGAGGTTACTTTACACGCATTGCTTCATCTCTGTATTCGAATCAATGAACACTTGAGAGAACCCTCTGACGACTCTTGGCTTTGAAATTACTCGAGGATACATCTGTTTACACGATAAATGAATGTACTTCGTTTTCTTAAGATTCAAAGTTACTTTGGACCCATCCTAGAGTGAACTCCTCTACATTGTGAATAATTGTGCGTTTCTAAAAGAGTTTCTATAAACACAGCTTCTCAACATGTTTTATACGACATTGAAAGAACGTTTACAAGACCAATTTGTTTTTTTTCTTACGTCCAATGTTGCTAGAGAGTGGCAAATCATCCTTGTCACACGGAAAAATAAAATTTACTGACTAGAATTATAATTAAATTTAAAAATATGATTTTTTATTGACTGATATTATATATAGAATAGTAAACAAATTTTGCTGGATGAGTTGAAATTGTTTGCTGCCACAGATAAAAACTCGCTGTCGTAGCTAACAAGATTGCTTTCGTAGATTCAAAATCAGATTCGGCTATTGCAGCAATCACTTAACTCTGCCTTCGAAGCGATTCGTAAATTTGGCTTTGAAAAAACCTTCAGATAAAAAAATTAACATCTCTTTAACGTGGAGGATGAACAACCCACCCGGACGACAGTCCTTTCTAGAAAAATTCGAAGGAAAATAAAAAAAAAGCACTGAAGGAATTATTTGGTTCCCGATAAACATTTTGTATCTAAAAGACATTTTTTGGGGATGGAATGTGTCTAACCCTGAGAAAACGTTTGTTTCGGCGAAACAAAATTTTGGTTGAAATGCACGCAAAGGAACTTTTTGGTTGGCTAAAATAAAATTTATTTAGGATAAACAAAACCAGTGAACCAAATTTTGTTCACCCCAAATAAATTTTATTTCAGCCAACCAAAAAGTTTCTTTGCGTTCATTTCCATTAAAATTTTGTTTGGCTGGAACAAACTGTGTTTCGAGTGAGAAGATATCTTTCATATAAGAAATGTTTATTGGGTTGTGATTACCAGCGAACCCAGAAAAATGATTTACTTGAATATGAACCTATTAGACATTTCATTGCATCCAGTAAATTCTTACTTGATTCCAGTGAATTTTATTTGAAATGACTGAAAATTTATTTGGATGAGATGAATTTTTTATTTGATTCAACTGAAACTCTGGTAGGTTCATATTTAAATAGAAATGTAGTTGATTCAAACAAAATTTAGTCAATCCAAATAAATCCAAGTATGAAATTTTCTCGGTGCATGTGGTATAAGAGTTACCGAATTTCATAGTTGAATATGGCAAAATAAAATATTTAGTTATAGTTACTGACATACGGATTAACGACTACGGTCTCTGAGAATGGTTATCAAATGTTAGTGATAATAAATAAATCTCATGTTTCAGCCAACCAAATCAATTTCATAATTATAATGAGTCCTATATCGTATAACAAGAACTAAATTTTTATTCTCCTGCATGGAAAAAAATAATCACTTGGAATAACTATTTTAATTTAATTTGTAAGCGCATGTGAATAACCCGCATTTGTTTTCGTGAGAATAACAAATTCATTCATTGATTTGACCAACTTGAAATAATTTACTAAAAAGATTAGTCGAATCAACGAAAAAAATTGTTATTCTATGTATATAAAAGAATAGCTATTTCAACTAATCTTTCTTTTCCGCGTGGAATAAATTTAGTTCATTCATATTTCAAGCACCTAAAATTTCATCCATGCCAGTTAAAATTTAGCTGGCACAACTCAATTTTAAGTGCCGCAGCTAGCTATCTTTCTCTGAATTTGAAATATATTTGATTCAGCCAAATTTTTATTCACAGTCATTGATTTTCTTAACTGTCCCACATAGCGCTAAATGTCTCAGAAATATTCCCAGAATATTACGAATGTCTGGAATTTGAAACGTTCCAGTTGAAATGTTCTTAGAAGATCGCATAAATATCGCATACATTACATTTTGAACGATTCTGAAAATGTTATGATTACAATATTCTGCGAATAAAAGAATTCTGACATTTTTCAAAGTCTTGTTATTCATGCTAATCGATTCAAACTTAATCAGAAGTGTGAATATTTGTCAATTACAAAGATGTTTTCCTCAGATGGAATTCTTCCTTCAAAGAAAAATGAATAGAATTTGTGAGAGAGGATTTTTTCGATTTCAAACGCTCACTGAGAAAAAACATTTGTTATTGCGAATGAAAAATTTTGATCAACAAATTTTCTTTGTCGATACAAATGCTTATCTTACGGTGGAAGAAGATTTGTTTGCCTGGAAACAAATCCCATCTTTTACCGGTAATCGAATTATTTTATTCCACTGAAAAATTTGATTTATTATGCTGAAAAACACATGATTGATGAAGAAAATGCCCAACTATTCAGAAAGGCCTTTTTAATGAATTCTTAGAATCGTTAATCCTATTGAGACAAATTTTTGAAATTTTCATATCAATTCATTCTGGCACTTGGTAGAATTTGCAAGTGGGTTTTTGAAAAAAAGTGTCTCTCGAGTGGTATTCATTCAACATTTCAGAGGATTCTGAATCGATTGGTCTATATCCCATGGAAACAAATTTTTGAAATTTTTTCATCAATTTACTCCAGCACTTGGTGAATTTCGGAAGTGCACTTTTCAAGAAACGCTCCTCTCAAGTGCTAATCACCCTGCTCAAAGGATCTCATTGAACCGATTGGTTCTCATTGATTTCGACGCAGAAAACCGATTCAAACCCATTAAAATTTAATTTTCAATGGGTTTGAATCAGTCACTGCATCGGAATCGATGAGAATCAATCAGTTCAATGAGATTCTTCAAGCAGGGCATTCTTCATTTCAGAAGATTCTGAATCGATTAGTCTCTATCCCACGGTAACAAATTCTCGAAGTTTTTCCATCGATCTCACTCAGCACTTTGTAAAAGTTCAAAGTCGAGGTCAAAAAAACCTCTCTCCCACGATCTACTCATTTGTTATATCAGAAGATTCTGAATCAATTGGTCGATATTAGGTGTACAAGTTGAAACTCGGCATTTTTTTGTCGAATTCAATTTCATTAAGAAAATACTTCTTTCAAAAATTATCAATTAAAATATTCGCCGTTGTTATCTACAGTCTTTTGCCATTTATCGGGTAGTAGATAAATGCATTCACCATCGGAACTTGGTGGTTTTGAAACAAAATAATTATCCAGCCATTTCCGGACATCTTCGATATTCATGAAGTGCTGGTCCTTCAAATTTGACGACATTAATCTAAATAACTGATAATCGGAAGGAGCTAAGTCTGGTGAATATGCCGCATGAGGTACAACTTCCCAGCCTAAATTGAAGATGAGTTCCTGGGTTGTTTTTGCTGTATATGGACGTGCATTATCATGCAGCGGCATCACTTTTCGCCTTCCTTGACCCGTAAATGGTCTATTTTCCTCCAGAGCATCACTTACTTTGATCAGCTGGGCCCGGTAACGCTCAGCTGTAATAGTTTGGCCAGGTTCGAGAAACTCGTAGTGAATGATTCCTCTCCAATCCCACCAGACACAGAGTAAAACTTTCTTTGCATGAATATTCGGTTTTTCAACTGATGTAGATGGCTCGCCCGGATCAACTCATGCTTTTCTACGTTCAGGATTGTCGTACAAAATCCATTTTTCATCCCTCGTAATGATTTTATGCAGAAAATTCTTCTTCTTGAACCGAGAAAGCGAATTCATGCAAATGGCAACTCCTTGTCTTTTATTTTCTTCCGTCAGTTCATGAGGAACCCATTTCCCTTCCTTCTGTATTTTTCCCAATGCATGCAATCGAAGTGAAATTGCTTGACGAGTAACTCCCAACTGTTCTGCAAGCTCTTCTTGAGTTTGACATGGATTTTCATTCGGTAAAACTTCGAGTTCTTCATCCTCAAATTTTTTGATTGCATCTGGACGTGGATCGTCCTTAAGACTGAAATTTCCATTACGAAATCTTGTAAACCACTTCTTCACTGTTGAATGGCTCACAGAATGTTGACCCAATGTCGTATTAATCGATTCCATAATTTGAGCAGCATTTTTATTCATTTGAAAACAGAATAGAATACAATGGCGTAAATGTTGCTTATCGAAATCCATCTCATAAAATTGATACACAGGAAATTACTACTTGAAAGTGATTTATATGACAACTGCAATGTCCACGATACATATATCAAAAATGGCGGACGAATTGAATGCGTTCAAATATTTTGTTTCATGCAACCAACTTAAAGTCGAGTTTCAAATTGCACACCTAATATTTCACGGAAACGAATTCTTGAAACTCTCATCACGATGACTACAACAAATGGCATTTTGAGAGATTTGCTGATGGGATAGAAGCCTTGACTCTCACTCGCAGAACCCGGGTTCAATTCCCACTGTGGGAACTTCCTAATAATTGACTTCGAAGCAAGGTTTCTCCCACTCAAAGTGATTCTAGCCAAGCTCATTCAACATCTGTAGAAGTAAACTCTGAAGGAATTTTTTTTCCAATCCAAAGTAATATTTTTGAAGCTTTTTAATATATGTGATTGTTACAATTTCTCCGTACAGAATGTCTCCAAAATGTTACCCTAATGATTTCAGCAATATTTCGGAATATCTCTAGAATGTTACAAAGATGGTGACACAAGATATCCTGTAGACATTCTGACAATCTTCTTGAGACTTTTTTCAGAATATTACACATTCCAAATGTAATATTCTGACAAAATTGCTGGGACATCCGGTGCTTTGTGGGGTATGATATTTATTCAATCTCTCTTTCTCAGTGAATATACTTTCCTCGGTAAACTTTAGGATGAACAATGATTAATTCATCATTTTTCATACTCTTCAACAGCACATGTGAATGTTGAAATAACCGTTAAATCAAGGTATCTATAAATTCACACGACAACAGTTGCATATTGCCCCTTCCATTCCAAATGCTAATAGATGAAATGTCGAAGTAATTCAATTTCTGATGAACAATTGGCAAATGGAATAATGCGTAAAATTTGACATGCCACTCTTTCTTTCAACAGTATGATAAAACTCGAAAATCGAATAACCTACATCGATCATTTCGAGGTAACAAAATATTATTTCGACAATGGAATCAATCCACAAATCATCCAATTATAAAAATCGATAAAAACTTACAAAAAATCACAGATTCCACGAATAACGAATTTCATGCTTACATACGATGGCTCTGAATACATTCAACCGTAGTGCTTTAATATCAACTTCTTCGGTATCAAGTTTGAAACATGGATAATAGAATATTTTCTCATCTTCATACTTTTTCTTCCAGTCACATAAGAAAACACAATCAAAACTTCCACAGTTGGTCTCTTGAAATTTATTTAGAACCAACCAATCGATATCAGCACGATATTGGAATGAATATAGAAAATAATAATATAAGAAGTTTAATACTTCATTTCTCTTCTTTTTATTCTCAAACTTAGTCAAGAAGATTAATTATCTCGCTCATTAACTTTGAAAATCCGATTACTATTAGAATTCGAAGACACGGATAAAAGGGCGTGGTATAATAAACCAAGAGCAATCCGTGATAATCGTAGTAAGTGGAGCAAATTTTTCTCATCGATGAACACTCGAATTACAATGGTCCTCTCTTTCTTTCTCTGTCTCGCATTTTCACTGCACCTCGCACAATGCGCTTGACTAGGAAAATTATGACTGACTCATATCTACATTATTTCTCACGCATTTACGGAAATATGTCAAAAGAATATTAAGGTCATTTCTAGTTCTTTTTCTTTTCATATCTCCAACTGATCCCAGAACGGACACAGCTCTTTCTCCCCTTCTTTTTGGTATGAAAGAATTTTCTCAATTATTATGAAATGTAGTCCAGACAGCCAAGATTTTTCAGTTTTTCCAATACTCAGTACGTATTTCATTTATTATCACCTACAATGACGTATGTACAATCGAATGCAAAATGCATTTGAAATTTGGATAATTCACATCCGAACACTTTTCACCTTCAACAAAGTGAGAAACGATTCCACCCGTATGTTCCGGCGCCCGTGGGAAACGAATGGTCAAAATAAATAAATAGAATACCGATACGGAGTATCCGAAAAGAATCGAAATAGGGTAAAATAGATGAATACTCCTGTATTGTATTTGTCCTCGTCGTATATTTGTATATCAATAAAAAGAATTCCGTGAATAAAGCGAGGAACTGATTTCACGAGATTATACTGGGTGATTCAAAATTGCCGTTCACTTTTCTGAGACTAGATTCTTGATGAAATTCCGAGAAGGTTTTGGTTCGGAATATTCAGATCTGATCCTTAGATCCGTAGATATATGAGCATTTTTTAATTCTTTGAAAAATCTAAATACCTCGGGAGTACCATATTTCTGACTTTTGAATCCAACATCATCCACTAATTGTAAGTCAGATGACGAGGTATCCTTGGAAAAAAATTAATCCAATTTACCTTTCTTCGTTGTAGAGTTATAGCGATTCGAAGTCGTTGAATCGTGATTGGCTGGAATGTAAAAAATTTCAAACCGCTACAACTCCACAACGGAGGAAGCTAAATGAGATTCATTTTTTTCCAGGGATACCCCGTTATCTGACTTACAATCAGTGAATGATGTTGGATTCAAAAGTCAGAAATATGGTGCTTCCGAGGTATTTGGATTTTTCAAAAAATGAAAGAATGCTCATATCTCCGGATCTAAGGATCGGATCTGAATATTCCGGACTAAAATCTTTTTAGAATTTCGTCAAGAATCTGCTCTCAGAAAAGTGTACGGCGATTTTGAATCACCCAGTATATACCTTGAAAAATTTCCGAGCACGAATCGATCAGCTTTTGAATGAAAAAAATTATGAACAGAGAATATATATGTACATCGATTCATTTGTCTCCCACTATCGCTATCACGTCGATGAATTTGGAGTGAGAGCTAATTATTTCGGTATCACGGTGGAGAAAAATTGATTCTATATGTCTCGTGACCAAATATCGGTTCGAGTATATCAATTCAACTGGCACGAAAAAAAAAGATAATTAAAACAAAACGATAGATGATTCCAATGATACTCTGGTCGAATCATATTATTCCAGGAAATCTCTCGAATTTTGATTTGGAGAGCTCGAATAGCTTCATTTCTTTATTGGTTATAATGAAGAAATTACAGTGTTATTTTAAACGCTCGAGCAATCAAAATGATAACCGTGAAGGAGAAAATAAACAGAAAAATAGTGCAGTGAGATCAATTGCATATTCGTTCAACTAGAATGAACCTCAATTTGTGATTAACGATAATGCTGATACATTGTTAATTCCTTCCCCGCATAGGAAAAAATAACATCCCCCACAGTACTCGTTGTAACGTTTCCAAAACCTTCAATAACGTTTCCAAAAACCTTTGAGAAGTTTCTGAAAGATATCTGAAAAAGTTCTTGAAGATATTTTTTACAAGTAAGAGCAGTTTAAGATTCCTAAAAGATATCTATTGATGTTGCATAAGACTTCTTGCATTGTTCTCAATTATTCCTGAAGATATCTTTTAGACAACGAGTGCTGTGTGGGATGACAATAAATGTGGAAAAATCTGGCTGAAAGTCTGAATTAAACTAGGGAAGATCTGGCAACACCTATACTCTTGAGAAACTGATAAAAAATATCCTAAGATCATGGTAGAGTATCAAATCTCATACTTTATAAAAAGACTTTTGAGACTTTCAGCTGGATTTTCCCAAAATTGTTACCATACGAATTTTTCTTGCCCAGATCTGCATTGTCGGATGAATTTAATTGTATTGACAGGAACAATACTCAATAATTAACAAAATTCAATTCAATCAATTAATTTCTTCTAAACATTCAGAAGGAAATTAGTTGAAAAAAACTGTGTTCTCTTTTTCCTCAATTTTCCCATCAAAGTTTATGTACAGGATAACAATAAGTGGAACCACGATTCTAACGAACAAAAAAATATCTATCAGTATCTAAAAGATGTCTTAAAATCACGGGAGATGTCTTGGAAGACTTTAGCGAAGACATCTTTTCGACATCTAAAACAACAAGTTTTAGATATCTTAAGAATGTCTTGCACAAAGATATCTTTGAGACACGCTGACAAAGATATGTCTTAGATATCAGGCAGACATCTTTCAGATGGTTCCAAGATATGTTTTCGATTGTTTTTGGACATATTTTGGACATCTTTTACATGCCTCAAGATATTTTTTTGATTCTTTCAAGATATACGTTTTAGACATCGTCGAGATGTCTTTTTGAAATCATTAGGACATCCCAGACAGTACCAAAGAATCACTAATGAGTTCTGAAAAAAGAACATGGCGTGATTTGATATCTTTTGGACTATGCTGATGCGACATCTAAAAGATATCAATTCAACATATCTTGAAGATATCTCTTTTCTGATACCATTAAGATATCTAAAAGATGTCTTCCTGAAGATATCCTGTAGATGTCTTCAAGACCCTCGGTGTGTTTTTTTTAAGGGGATGTACGTTGGTTCCTATGTGAAATTTGTTGAAATAATTTGAATATTAGAACATATCCCAGCATTCGTTACGTATGTAAATTTTTCCCAATATCTTTCAACGGAACGACCTTAACGAATTTCAGTACAAAAATTGAATCTCTTCAGACATGATGTCTGAAACAGAATTGCGAATATGAAGTACGTTTTTTCTCCTAGAATCCATTACACAAATTTTCCAGAGCAAAGATTTTTCATCATCAGCGAGATCATAAATGCATGCATTACGTGATACTCAGAAAAAGGTACATGGAAATATATCAAAGCAAGAATCGAGAAGAGTGAAAAAAACGGAAACAACGGGAAGAATAAAGGGAAAATGTGGACTAAAATTTCGCGATCATCATACGTTTCAGTTGAGTGCAACATTCGTAGGGCTTTTAGTCTGACTTGTTCCTCTGGCTCATACTTTTTCTCAACTTTTTTCTCATTTCTTTGGTTTATAACATTATTTTCTTTATTTTCAACAGTTTGTCTCTCACCTCCAAACTCGCACCGCTGACTGGCATAGTCATGAAAGGTGGATCTCTGCCGTGTATGTACTGGAGTATCTTCTTGTCGTCCTTCAGAAACTTTATTTTGTGAAGCATTTGTTCCGATACACTGTGATTGCAAGTTAAAATGGCCGTTGACCCATGCTTTACGTATCGAGGTGCGATCAGTTCTATGTAATTTGCGTCTGAAAAAGAATACCATATTTTTAGTGAGAAGTTTTTTAATGTTCCATGGAATGTTTCAAGTTTTTCACAAAAGATACTGTAATCGTCTGTATTTTTAATGGATTCCATCGAATCCTCGGCGTCCCTCACAGCACCACAGTCTTGGAAGAATTCTTGGAGAATTAATAAAGAACACGATCAATTCAATAAGAATTCTTCATGAATTCTTCTGGGATTATGGTGCTGTTTGGGATTGATCTTAAGTGGAATGAGATTGATTGTATACATGTTTGGAATTATATCTAGAAAATACGGGAAATTACAGAATATTGAATTGCAATTATTAGCCATTTGAGATTTCTCCTCTGATTTGTTAGTCAAGACTTCTTTCTATAATTGTATTAAACACCGATATGTAAAGATTTCATCCTCCTTTCAAACAAATATTAACAATGGAAAAAAATAAGGAAAATATCGAAAGAGGGTTTTATGAAAGAAAAATATAGTATAAATACAGTTCATGCAAATCGGATTTCTCTTCAATTGATTTTTTCCTCTCAATTCTTTTAATAACGTATAAAAGTTCATCAGCCTCATCCGAAGAGCTTTTTACTTGCCCTCGTTATGTCATTGGTAATAAATTCATAACGTATTTTAAAATTCTATTTAAATTCAAGAAGTTCTTATTAAAAACGTTTTCACTGGAGCAACGAAACATCTTAGTGGAGACTCTTATGACATTGCGTAAAATTACATTCGTATTACTAGCGGGAAAAAAAATTACATGACCATATGAGAAGAGTGAATATGACATCCGTGGTTTTATAACCAACGTACGGTCGTTCATATTTTCCGTATGTACTTGATATACATTAATTTCATTTTTGTAATATACACATAATTAGATTCCTGTTTTTACTTCAGAAAATATAAAATATATGCTTTGGATATGCAAATTATATTCGAAAATGAATATGCATTTTTCGTTATATTATTTCGACGCGAATAATTCTAACAATGAAAAATATACTTCAACGATAGTATTAAATTTTTCACATTCAAAGCATCATTACAAATCTCCATTTCTCAAACAATAAGGGCCATTTTGAATGTGAAAATAACCAGGGGACACTCAGCTAAAACGATAAAATTCATTCTTGTCAAGAGAGGAAAGATAACCGCAATCTCCGGTTGAAAACGTAGAAATCAAGAATCCGGATGATATATGTGTACGTAGAGAAGGACATTATTGTGTGCAGACAATTCATAGGACTATTAAAGTTGAAGTCATGATAAATTTATCATGCGTTATGAGGATTCGGTTGAATTACGTTAGTTTATTATATTCAGTTCCTTTTTTTTACATTCCCCGTTAAACGGATCATACAAGTCATTCGCGGACAACGAAAATTGCGAGTATGTATTGTATTTGAATATAATGTAGATCGGTTCATCACATGGGTGATGAAAAAACAAGATTGGATGTTAAGAAAGAGAGATGTATGATTCGATGCACACGTGTATGGATTTTGAAAACATAGATGTGAAACAAATAATGCCATGAATCAAAAAGATCCTCGTGGAAGAACATTCACGTAGGATCAGGTTGGAAATTATTTATCACCCATTTTCCACACCACACAATGAATGAACAAGTGTCGAGAGGAGATTTTTAAAGAAAGATTTGAAAAATTGATGCGGCTCTTCATCATACATTTTCATCATATACATTTTCGTACGTGAATGGAAGTCATTATTGAAAATAGTTTATGAAATTATAAACGTTTATTTATATACATACTATAAACGATGAATTGAAAACAAATGCCCAGGCTCGTAATGCCAAGACTGACAATTGCACCATGATCGGCGTCAAGCTTGGTATGCCAAGTCTGGTTAGCCTAGCCTTGGCCGATGCATGGCCCCCCATAGCTGACTAAGCGTTAATAGAGTCTTGGACACCGATGTTAAGACCAAGCATATTTTGTTGTGGTCGATTTAATTTTCGTCAACCAAGCCTTGACCAATACTTACCTCGTCATAGTTGATCAAACCTTGTTAGCGTCTTGAACATCGATGCTAGGACCAAGCATATTTTGCCGTGTTGGATTTCCGATGTATATGAAAGCTGAATGCTCCACAGAGAATGTTATTACAATTCTAAACATTGACCTAGATTGATAACATTGTTGGTAATTATGCTACACCCGGTGATAACTAGCATTGACTCTAACCTGCCACCAAGTTTGGTCAATCACTCAAATGTGGATGTTCAATCAAACTTGGACGGCAATGAAAAATCTAGTCTACTGATTCAGCTCAAATTAGTATTGCATATCAATAATGGCAACAATATCGATTGCAAGCATGTTACCAATATTGGATTTTGATATTGCACCAAGCTCGAATGCCAAGCATTGAACATTGTCATGATCCTAGACATTAATCTAGTGTGGTGCCAATGTTAGCAACCAAGCTAGGCCCGGTGTTGACGAGCATTGACTCAAGCTTGGCACCAAGCACGGTACGTTTGTCAAAGCATACCTGGATATTCTCTCCTTCCGAGAACCTAAAGAGGATACCAGGGTCTTTTCTACAACACGATAATTAAAATTTAATTTGAGAGACGTCTGTACAAAGCTTCAATTTTGATATGAATGTTTGATATTTTTCTTCCTTTTCTTTTTATTCCATATTTCAAATAAAAACATCTTGTATCTGATAAAACTTCTCTTACTTTCATAATTAAATGGAGTGAAATCATATTTACTTCTCAGCAGATTCGATATATAACATATATTCCAAGAAAAGAATTATTATGAAACTATTTTCATAAACGAACGAAGTTGACAGGGGAAAAAATTGATGATCCTACACGGGGATGAATGGATGGTACTACGGTATCCACAAAAAAATTTGTTGTACTTGCAGAAACTAAATGAGTGTGTCATTCCAGCAGTATTACTTCCTCCGTGTATACTTTTTGTATCAGGATTGTTCCAAGTTTACGATAAAAATATAATCCTTCAAATAAATACAATTTACTCTCTTCATTCATTCAAGCTCGATTGAATAAATAAGAAGCAAATGACAAATTCTGAGAATAAATCAATCAATTGAAAATATAATCGACAATTCGCAGACAATTCTTTATAACGATCTTTTCGTATACACATTTCAGAGGACGAAATGACTATTCTTCGTCACTCGAACAGTAAGATTTTCAGAATAAGAAGAAGAAGAGGAAGAAGCTTTTCCTGAGAAATTGGGTTGTCTGGGTAGTTGGCTTCATCGATCGCTACAAGTCGGTAGCTACAAAACATAAAATAAAGTTCCTGATTTAAAAGGAAAAAAATAAAGAGAGAAGACGATAAATAACTCAAAACCAGGGTACTTTCTTGAAAACATATCATGAACACATCCTAAATGCTCTAACGAATTTGAGTTCCTCCGTTAAAGCAGTTTGAATATTTATGAACCTTTGTGTCCATCGAAGATCACCAGGACTTTATTCTCAACAACAAAGTCTACGATCCGATGGATCCCTAAGGGCTGGTTGCCCAACTTGCTTCCAAAGTTTCCTCTAAGGTTCTAGTCTGAAATTTAACGCTCTGATTGTTGCTTGATTACGAATTTGAACCTTGATTAAGTTTTAAACTACTCACAGTAATACCCATTTTCGAATACATTCTCTTGGTCAAAGAACAGCGATAATGTTAATTTTTGATGACTTTTACATATACCGCTGTCCTATTCATGATAACACATTATCATGAAGCAAACTCAAATGATTATGGTTTTGATCTGATTCTGACAATTCGAAGAATCAGGTTTTCACAAGTATTTTCGCTCGCATCTCTTATCTGCCACTTCCGATGACCCATTTAGGTAATAATAGTGGAGGAATAAATTTTCGTAGAAAACTCGAACATTCGGTGTGGATGGATCGCTCTTGTTGGATCGTTAACAAGAAGGATGAATCAAAAACTTCTTCGCTTTTGTGTCGTTTTGACTGCCGATTATAATTCTTAATCAATGTTTTCCACAAGAACAATTCACTCTTTTCTTGGGAGAACTTATCTGAACTCTTTAAGATACACATATGAACTGAATATTTGAATCGATCGTTGTCTTAAAATTGATTCTTTTGTGGAGTAGTTCCACTTTTATTTGCATAGATGAAAAATACAAGATTTATAGAATTAATGCATATTTTCGGGCTTTGAGGGGATAAAAATCCCAAATATGTTGTGCGTTGAAGGGTTGATGAGTGTCTCTTTACCTCCCTTTTTCCGTCTATCAGAGAAAAAAAAACTGGAAGAGAGAAGTTGAAGAACATTTATCAAGCGGTCTCAACTAAATTCAAATTGTCTTCGAGTGAGGAAATGTTTCAAACTCAACAGTGAGAAAATGACAAATATCGAACATTCCTCTTCCTTGAAAGAGCATATGGTTTTGTTTTCAAGGTTTCTTCAATCTAGCAAGTATGTTATCTTGGGTTGTTTATGGACTCAGAGAAAAATCTGGTTCGCATAACCAGGTGACGTAGTTATTTTTGACTTCAACCATTCCATCTGGTTGCCACAACCAGATTCATGTTATTTTATCTTGTTTCTCTGGTTATCCAAACCTGATTTCAGGTCACTGCAACCATGAGTTCTCAACCAAGTAAGGATAGTTTCTGTGGCCATGTCGCTTTTTCCTCAGGGTGGGAACAATGATGTATTAGTTTTCGCGTTGAAGATTCACTGTGCGATATCATTAATTTTTTTTTCAAAAATTCTTCTGTTGGATATGCTTTTCAGGTACGTTGATTTTTGTTGACAATCCATCCTACTGCCGTCCTAAGCCAAAAGGCCGTATATCAACAAAATTTTTCTCAAGTTTTTACATATCCATATTCGAATAGCTTTTTAATGTGCGGCTCAATTGAAACAATCTTTCTTTACTCCATTGGAAACTATGTGGAAAGCTGATTTAGACATCATGGCATTTGTATCATTTAACATGAAAAAGTTTAAATGAAATGTTTGATATCCCGAAACATAAAAATTTTGACATACGGCTTTTTGGCTTAGCACAACAAAATAGGCGTTCCGAAATAACATTCTGATGATACTCAAACCAATAATAAAGAATGACCATTAAAAGACGTCCTAAAAAACGTTTTTGGAATGTATCTAAATTATGAATCGAGGAGTTATTTATAAAACCTTTGGGGCTTGAATATCAATCATCGAAGATATGCTGTTGAAAATACAGAGCAACATTGAATAAAAATTTACATGAGAACAGAGATAATGAACACACTGAGGGACAAAAGTCATTGAGACAAAAAAATATTGCATTCAATGGTATCTAGGTATAAAATATTTCTTGAGATGAGTGAAATTTTACTTTGATAGATTAAATGGTTTTTCAGAACGTAAGATACTTCAATACGGTGAAGAACCATTTCATTCATTCTACTCCTTCATGGAGGAAGAAAAAATTCGCTGTGACAGTGAAATCTGATTTTGCTGGAGCAGTAAATTCTTTGCTGTGATAGCAATTTATATGCTACATGGGAAAAATAGTTTAGTTGCACACGGAAAAAATAATTTAGCTGCAGCAGCTAAATGGCTAGCACAGACATGGACAGCCATTAAATTAGCTCCCGCAGCTGAATTTTAGCTACTACCGCGAATAAATTAGCTCCAAATGCAAATTTTTTGCTATAACAGCTAAAATTTAGCCGCAGGAGCTAATTTAATGGCTGTCTATGTCCGTGCTAGCTACTTAGGTGCTGCAGCTAAATTATTTTTTCCGTGCAGTAGTCAAATAGCTAGAACGCACATGGATAGCTATTGAATCACCTCCTGCGAATGAATTAGCTGAAGATGCAAATTTTTTCGCTGCAACAGCTGAGATTCAACTGTAAGAGTTGATTTAATGGCTGTCCGTTTGCGTGAATTATTTTTTCTGTGTATCACAACAATCTTGTCAGCTATGATAGCGAATTCTCAGCTATAACAGCAGAAAAATGTTGACTTCTCCAGCAAAATTTTTTCCCTATTTTATATATAAAACCGAAAATTTGCCGGATGTTGCTGAAAAATCGCTGTCTCAGCTAAGAAGATCGCCATGATAGGAGCTCGCAAAATTAGATTTTGCTACCACAGCGAATTTCTTATTTCTCCTTGGTAGCATCCCACATAGCACAAATGTCTCAGTAATATCTCCAGAATAACCTGACAATATAACAATGTCTCCAGAATGTTGCGGAATATTCTGAAGATATTACTGAGACATTTGTGCTATGTGGGATATGGATATTAATAGGAACTGAGAAGAATTGATATAATCCAGATGCTTGTCATTAGTACCCATTTTTTCCGTGTAGGCACATTACTATGTGATCCCTACACGGGGAACAATGATGTGGCTGATATTTGGATACCTAAAAATGAGCTGTGGTAGGTATTTTTTAGCTTCAGCAACAAAAGTTATAGCAATTTCTCTCGCTATTCAAATATCAAATACACGAAATAGCTATCACAGCTAATTCTCAGCTACTATAGTGAATTCTTTTTTTTTCGTGTAGCAGAAATCATTCTAGTAATTCTCTAGGCTATCACGAGGCCTTACCAAAGTTTGCGAGACACCCACAGCGCCCTGATAAGGCCTTGCGAAGCCTAGAGAATAACTAGAGTGATTCCTACTAGGGATGTCTTTGAAACGACTTTTGAAACGTTATTGTGACGTTATTTTACACGGAGAACAATGTGGTTCAAAAATATAGTAATTTTTAATGGAGAATCGAAGAATATTTCTCAAAATCTGATAATATTTCCCAAGTTAGCAATAGGGATAAATTGGTTTACATTTTTGTTGAAGTTTACTTGGAAAAGAACGAAAAACTATCGATACATAAGGGGTTACATACCTTTAGAAGAAAATTCTTTTTTCTTGGCTTAAATGGTGTATCAACATCCGAAGGATGATATACACAAGGAATTTTGGGTGGAAAAAAACATCAAAGGTCTGTGTGAGCTAAATTTCGGAGATGCCTCTAAGCGCTCTGATAATCACGCAACAGCTTCGACATCACGTGGAGCAATTTGGAGTGCTTTAACCCAGTCGATATTCCCAAAATATTGCCATGGAGTTTTGGGCACTGGAAAGGAGTATAGAGGGCGCTAATTATCGACGGTACATTGAAAGAATTATCTAGACCGGCTGGGTAATCAATGCGACGTAAAACTGAAACTTTGAAAGCGTTTTTCTCAAAACTATATTTTTCAAATTGGGCGAACACGTAGCCCCTACAATTTTCAACCGATTGGCTTGAAATTTGACCTGTAGCTCCCTGAATATATTTCCTACAGAAATATATGGGCTTTTTTTGATTAATTAACAATGACATATTTTATAAACAAATGAAGGTCGATTTTTGACGAAAGAAATGACTTCTTTTTTCAAATTGACACCATTTCGCGAAAAATCAATATTTTGCAAAAACCCCACGTACTTCTGTGATAAAACTAATGTAGACAATGAAAAAATTTTCCAATTTGCCATAGGTGCTGATGTGCTCCACCAATCTGTCCGCCCGCTTCAGGGATATGGGATAAGCATCTCCACACTGTCAGGAATATCTGGAAGTTTTTTTTCAATTACGTACATGAAACCAGGTTCATATACATTCTGCATTAAATTTAATGTACAAAAACATGAAAAGACTATAGATTATGCTATAGTGTACATTGAATTTTATGTAAAATGTGCATGAAACTGAATGCATGTACGTACTTGAAAGAAACTTCCAGTAAAAACATTGAAATTAATGCAGAAATTTTTAACAGTGCACTGTGGGAACCACTGGTCCACTATTTTGTCATTTTGTGGCGGATGAAAAATTTTTTTGAGTACCTGAATACATGTGTAATACACCCCTCAAACCGCATTTTCATTGCTTCACAAGCTTTTTCACCAAAAATTCCTAAAAAAGTAGCCGTTTTTCGACCTCCCAAAGGTAGGTATGTAACCCCTTAACAGAAAAAATATCACCTTCCCACGAAATATTTACAAATTTTGTTATTCACTTCGTTAAATTGATGCGCGACTTTTGGAAAATTCAGACTTTCCTCTGTTGTTTGTTAAGGCGATTTACCACAAGCCAAGTTACTAGATCTCTCCCCCCAGTTTTCTCAGTAATCAATGAATAGAATCAATTTCAATGAGCAGGTGCATCTTCTTAGGCAATTGAAAAAAATGCAGCTACTCATTATTTTCCATTTCATGTGTTTGTTTCTGAGGCTAGCCTCCCATGGACCGGAATTCGTTCCGGCGGAATGACTTTAAACCAATCGCTTTCACAATTTCTTTTAGAGCGTTCTATCAGAAATCTATAAAAAATTGTGCATTGGTTCAATTTTCATTCCGCCGGAACGAATTCCGGTCCATGGGAGGCCAGCCTGAGAAAACTGGGGCGAGAAATTTGGAATCTAGTAACTTTTGCAGGGAGTAATGAATCCCCTTGAGTGTTGATAATTTTTCATTCTTTTTCAAGTAAAATTCAACAGAAATTTGAACCGTTTTATCTTTATTATGAATTTCAGAAATATTCTCCGATTTTCTATTAAAGATTACTGTATTTTCAATCTGCATTTTTCTCCGTGTATGGTTGAAAAACAACAGAAGGATATCACTAATTGATAACGTGTTGTGTTCCACGTTTTTCAAACGTACGTGTGCTTACTGGAATTCGTATAAATTCTTGCTTCGGGCGTATACCTCGAACGACCTTTGATCATTAGAAAGAATTCCCACATCGATCGGGTGCCAGGGCCTATTTAAATCTCGCCTGAGACTACACGAAACGAGTCGAAAAGATCCCGAGATCCATATCGACAATGATTTAGTAACCTGTGATTAAAAGATTCATTATTTTGTTCACGTCCTCCACTCCCAATAAAATCATTAGGGCTGATAAAGGACGATCTCCTAAGACAAATTACTAGCACTGTGGGAGGAGTAATAGCGCAGTTACATCAAGGCTCTGAATCAACGCTTCTCAGTACCTCATATTCGGAAATGCTTTTGTTTTCTTCTTCTCTCTTATCGAGTGCTTTACATACAGTTTCCATCTCTCCCGTTGTATTAAATGTTCAATCGATTTAACTTCGGTTTCCAAATCAATGGAGGGTTTTCATTCAACGGAAGGGTTGAACACGAGTTCGGAACTAACTCTCGATGATATTTCGGAGAAATTTATTGAAGAATGGTGGAATTATTAAGATATTTATATGATGGTGATTGATATATCCCAAACTGAAATATTGTTATTTAGTGGTAATCATCTCGGTTACCACTGAAATTTATCGTTTAAATCAAGCAGAGTACAGAATTATTCAAATGCTCTCAAACACTGAGGAAAATTATTTATTATGAACTACTAGACTCATTATCGAGGATATACCCTAGTAAAAATGAATCATATAAGAACATACATAAAGCATATAGAAACCATATATGGTCATATATGACCATATATAATTCATACGGAATCCATATTGAATCCGTATATGATCATATATGGCCCATACAGAATCCATATATGAAATATTTTTCGTATATGGATTTTATATGGATTATATATGAGTCATATATGATCATATATGGATCACATATGGATTAAATATGGATTGTATATGATTCTATGCATTTTCATATATGAATCATATATGAATTTTATATGTATTATGTATGGATTATGTATGGGTCATATATGTTCGTTTTTTACTAGGGTACTTGCATTTTAAGGTTATATACCAAAAGTACCAGACGTTCTATTATAAAATGTTATTATTCTATCATCAATTCGCAGAGAGTCTGGTACTTTTGAAGAGAATCCCTGGTAGAAATATCACAAGTTCTTCCTCATGACTCATGAGATATTCGCAGGGAAAAACTCATCAAAATAAAACTAGTGAGCGACTAATGATTCACTTGTAAATCTTATCTGACTAGTGATGTTTGGTTGAAACTTTTGAATTTCTTGCAAGGTTAATCCAAACATTACTAAGATTAGATTCATACATTATCAACTGAAATCATCAATCGGCAGTTTTATTTATTAGATCAATATTATTCATTAGATGCGCCAAATATTCATTAGATTCATATTTGGAATAATTAATTTTTCTGGATGACTGGTGAAAAAATGTTTCATGCATGTACACTAAAAGGAATAATTATTCGAATTGAAAACATGTCTCTTCATTTTGAAAATAGAATCCTCTCCAGACAGTGTTCTTTTGATGCAAAATAACAATGTCACTACCAGAAAACAAAATTGAAAAAATTCTCTGAGTTGAAGCAAATTTGTTCAAACTAAGAACATCTCTGAATCAATTATGAATTCAATAATAAGTTTTTATTTTCACCCTGATTATTCTCACAAGTGCAATGTTAGTTTCTAATAAGTTCCTCGTTAGATAATGATGACTGTTTCACTAGTTTTGATGAATGGAATCTAGTTAGTTGGATTGTTACATTCTAGTCAGTGCTTTGTGAGTTTTCCTCACTATAGTGCCTCATAAGTAGAAGAGATAAACTCGTAAGGGCCTCATTATCCACTAGCAAGAATTTCTACCAAACATATGTTTGGTATATAATTTAAAAATTCAAATATGTCCTCAATATACTAGCGAATCTAGTAATTTATGATAGACAATTTTTCTCCGTGAACATCTGCAAAGCGGCACAATGTGCAATAAATAATATTCAAAATAAGATCCACGTATCCGCGGTTCGTAATGTTCTAAAATTCAATTTAAAATCAAATAACGCATAAATCTCCTCCGTATGCACATTCATGGAATTCTAGTAGGATCCTTGACTTCACATTATTATATGTAACTTTTCACATCTTCCACATTCGGTACACTATTGCGACATATCTACACACATACATATGTACATCCTATAACAGCAGATTCGCGATTTTTATTGGATTTCTTTTCAAATTGAATTTCGGCCTCCAGAGTAATATGATTTTCTCAATTCGATCGGTTCTGTGCTTTACAATAAATGCTTTATATTTCCCTCATGACGGAGTAGATATATATCTATCTCACATAATCATAATCGTCGTCGTTGCCATAGAACATACATTGTAATTTCATAAACGTTTGTTAAGTTTCCAAGACGTTGGTGATTGAATTCCATCTTCTTCGCAGGTACAAACGAATGGAGCCTAAATGATGGAATTAGGAGGTTAATAGAATGAAGAACAAACTTCTCCGGTGTTATATTATTGTACTATTCTCGATTTCTTCGGTGTTCTCACGAGCAAAACTAATTTCTATTCCCGCTTATGTGAAAAACTCCCTATCGAATGGGAAAGAGTATTGAGATATCATTTCATTAATTTCAATTCAACTTGTAGCAAAATTTGCATATTTCATGAAAATATAAATATTACTTCAAATAGGGTTGCCAGATAAAAACCAGGACAGTCGATGATTGGATAATTCTAATGTATCTAATCATTCATATTTCAGATTCTAAAAGACAGAACCAATGACCAAACTGTTCTGGTTCACACGGAGAGAAAAGAATAGTTATATTCTCAATGTAGCATGGGAATGATTACTATGTTACATGGTGACGAAAATTTTTAGATGGTGCGAGTCACTTGACATAGTGATGCTCCCGATTCTATGTGGTAACATTAGCCCTGTTAACATAGTAATGATTACCATGTTACATTGGAGACAGTATTACGCAACTAAACATGAATCCAATGCTATAAAGTAATATTGACCATGATTTTTTCATTGATTATAACCTAAATTAAACTATTGACATGTATATACGCACAAGGCTTTTCAGTGAATGAGTTTATAAATAAATAAATTAGGTTATGAAATGGTTAATAGAAAGAAAAGTGAGCACACAGTCAGAGACAAATGATATCAGTCTTCTGAATAATAACTGTGTTTTTACTTGATTATTAATAGTGGGCTGACTACCGTAATTACGTACAGCGTGCATATTTTCATTAACTGGAATGACAGCTATTGTAACATGATAATCAGTACCATTTTACATTGCTTTGAGTTCTATTTGTCTGATTTCTATGTAGTATAGTAATCATTACCAGAAAAATGGCGAAGGATTCTATTCTCACATAGTAACATTTACGATTTTCAATAAAATAAGAACGAATACTATATTAGCATCATAAATATTACCATACATTTCTCTCCGTGCATATCTGGCAACCCTACTTCAAATCCTTTTCTTTCAGCAGAGAAATTTAAAAAGAGAAAATAAGGAAATCAAGTGGCCATCAAATCGAGTTCAAAGAGAATCGGAATCAGTAGAATAATGCTCTTTATAGTCAGACATGCATGTATTAATGCAGTATTTGGATAATGAAGTATCCTTTCAATCGTTCTAAACAATTCTTTGAAGTTATCACAAACATAACTCACGATTGTTAAATATTCGACGTATGTTTAGTATGTTGTCAAAAACAAACCTCTTATTTTCCAACATAACAAACATTACATTGTTTTATCTTCCTCCAATTCTTTCAGAACACGATGCACGAAGTTAAATCATACTGCAAATAGACAAAAGGGAGCAATAAGTTTTACTTCCTTCCATTATCTCCTTAGAGGAAGATACGGAAGTTAATCTCGATTCTTTTATTTTCCTTTCGTAAATAATGCATTCTTGTTCTGGCGCTACTTTGTTCGTTGTGTACAAAGTCTTCTCTTTTGAATACCAATAAGAGGTGATTTTAGTGTATGCGTATAGAAATTCACATAAGGGATGAATAAACTATCGCAAAAATTTTGGAACTCATCATAAAATGACCTGATAAAGAATCAGGAAAAAAGACTCAATGCATTTTTACACTCCCGCTACAGTTACAAACAAAAGTCACTTAATTCTGCTGATTGGCTGCTTTTTGTATAACCAACCAATCGTATTTACGATTTCATAAGAATTCACCAATGATCAAAGTTTGAGCGATTTTTCCTGGAAAACCTGACTACTGAGTTTTTATTTGAACTTGTCAGAATAATTCATGCGAATTGAAAAATTTTCGATAAAATAAACTACTATTACAAACTTTTACTGAACTTGTATGTATTCCACAAACATCGAGTATCATCTTCCATCAGGAGTGACAGACTCCCGAAAAGAGTTTTAGGAAGATGTAGAGTTTATTATTGTATTGTACTTTTTCGTTGGATTTCTTGAAATTTTCAACAGGATTTTTGTCTTCAAAATCTTCTGAGGCGTATGGAAATTCAAAGAGAAAAGTTCAGTCTCGAATGCCAGACTCGAATTTAAACCTTTAGCTAGACTTCTGCTCATTCGCCGTTGTAAAATAACATAGGTGTCACATATAATTCAGTCTCGAAGCTTGGCCGTATATTTAGATTTCAAACATAGTAACGAAAGCTCGATTTACATGTGAATTTAGGCAATGACAAAAAATTACTTAAGAGAGGATTCTGATGAATGATGGACATAAAATCAATTTGAACGGAGTTTTCGTAGAAATCGATAGATTGAATTATTCTACGGGTATAGCGTCACCGAATTTCATCAATCATCATCTCCTTAATATTCATATCGTGAACACGATTTGCCTACCAGAACAAAATCATTAGGTCATCAACAGTACATTAATAATTGATTGGCATAGATTCCAATTTAGATCGTATCTTTTATTGATTTGGTGCAACCACGGGTTTGTTGTCGAGGATCGCAAACGTATGAAAATAGTTATTGAAGTGTCATAAAAGGTCAAGAAGTAAAATCCAATATCGTGGAAAAAAATTCTCCTTCCAAAATTTTTTCCTACAAAAAATACAATGCTTTGTTCAAATTTTGTCTCTTCAATTGAAATCATATTAGGAGTATAAATGAGCCCGGGTAGAAAATTCCCCGATTGAAAATTAGGTCATGCAAGGCTCAAGCTCGCCCTGTCTTGGCTCGGATCACACTGAAATAATTGTTCAACTTGGAGTGCGCTCCAACTTAAGCCGAAACTGAACCTTGGATGGGCCGATTTTCATTTCTACTCGAGTGCAAAGGTCGAAGTGGAAATTTCACTCTCACGAAAGAGTGAATAGAATGAAAATTCAGTCTCATAGAGTGGAATCCCCACTCTTATCAAGATTGCGATATTTTAACTGCTCAAGACTGGATTTTTATTCCAAGAAATTTAAATGTCATGTAAGTTCTTTATTCCTTTGAAGACGTAAGAACAGCAATTTCAATCCTCAATTAATTAATTAATTTCAGAGAAAGTGAGTAGAAAAATTTGATGATATCTTTCATCGTCGTTTATTATAGCATTTGTATCAAGTTCGTTATCGTTGCATGGATCAACGACATTCATTTTCCCAGCTCGCACGCAATACGTTCGATCGACTGTCGTCTCTATCTTATTAAATTTCTTATACCCTAATCAAAAACTGATAAAGAATTCTATTTGAACTAAATTCGAGCCATGACTTTTTACACGACATTTTCATGCCATTTAAAAGAAATGAACGCTTTCCTTCCCTGTCCCGATTCAAACGGCGTTGAATTCACGAGGGATGGGGATAGAAGTATATGTTCAAAATTAGAAATGATGAAAAATATTTCTAACCTGTTTAAATTTACTGCCGATATTCAAACCGAGAGCGAAATTCTATAATTCTCAACGACCAAACTCCATCGACGTCAGATATTTTCATCTTTTTATCATCACGGAACTAAATGCATCGAGAGTCTCGTTGAGAGATCGACCAGAACATTCGCTCTACACTTCATTCAAAGTTCACCCCCGATTTACTTTATTGATCTCCCGGATTGGATATGACATTTAAATACTTTTCCACGATTACTCTCGTATTACCATCATCGTGTGTTTCAATCACCTTCATGCGATTCATTTGGGAATGAATGAATTTACGTGAATTTTTTTATTCGCGGAAAAAATGATGCGATGCTGATGAAGTCGTGATTTTTAAATCATTTAGACACAAAGATGACAAAAAAAACATCGAGAAAATGAAATGTATCCACCTGAAATTCGAACATTTTAATTCTTTATTACATCTTGTAAATCGTACAAATAATTGTGGAAGTTTACCCCAAAAATGATGGCAACAAAGTTCCTCCATAGATGGGGAATTTTTCACTATAATTAGGTGGATTTGTCCTTTATTTGTAGAGGATTCAACACCCAAAAAACAAAATAGTCCCTCATTTTTTATGAAAAAACAATTCTTTCGCGATAAGGGGATGGAATTTTTCACAGTATAAGATTTTTCGAAATTTTTTACCATCGGAAAGATGAATTACCTCGGCACGAAATCAGATGCAAATTAAAATCCATTTCCATCCAACCAGTTGGATAGTAAAAAGTGAATAAGAAGAGAAAAAGTCGGCAGAAGGTGAATACAAATTATACAAGTGCGAATTGCAGAGATTTGAGAAAGTGACTTACATGACGGATGAAAAAATTCCAACTAAAACTCTTCACAAAGACTTTTCTCGCGTCGTAACAATGCACATAGTTTTGCGTACTTATTTGTGCGGCGTCAGATCAATGGGAGAAGAAAAAAAGACACGTATTGGGTAGTCGGAAAAATAAACTGCCGCAATAAAAGCTGATGAAAAAAGTATCCGCACAAAGGCAAGGATAAAAGAGTCGTTGATTGAAAGAGAAGTCACGGGGAAAAGTCTATTGAAAAAAAATTTCTCCAGAAAATCACCTTGAAAAAGTCGTTTAAGTGTTGATAGAGAAATATATAAACCATTTGGGATGAATAACTCGATGTTGAAAGAACCGACAATAAAACGAAAAGATTGAATAGACAGATTTATTCGATTCATTCCCCCTTTTTGAAAAGTGAGAAATAAAAATCATGCGTTACGAAAATGCAGTGATCTTGGCGACACAAAAATTAAAGGTACTTGAATTTTTGTGAAACTTCATCCCATTGAAAGGATCGATAACTCTAAAAGTAAACTCGTAGGAGCGGTCGACAATCGATTAACCATCGGGACAGAAGTAAACGGTTAATCAGTCACACGAATAACCGTTAAAAGATTTATTTTCTCACCTTTCCTACAAACTTCATCCTCCCTGTAACTCGAAATTCATCGATCACCTCGTTTCCCTATACAGAAACAAGTTGCGCATGAAAAATCAAACGACAGCCGCCCTTTGGTGAATCAAAAACTTTCCATCGTTTACCTCTCTTCGACAAAGTGGAAAGATCATCTTCCCCCGACGAGCATAAATTTATTGCGCTTCTCGAATTTCCCCCAGCAAGTTAATTGTCTTGAAGAGTTTTACAGTTTCTGTAGAAAACCTCCAATTTTCTATGAGCAGAACTGGAGAAAAAACATCCACGGAAATCCACTTCCATGAGAAAAGAAATGAAGAAGAAAAAAAGTTTTGGAGAGTTCTTTGGGAACCTTCAACAAAGATAGTTCTTCAATCTTGAAAGTTCCCGAGAGATATCTCGTTTAAAACGAATTCAACTCTGCGTGTGATGGAGGACACACGGAACGTAACGGGGTAATGATAATTGTATGTTCGATCAATCTATTACCACTTCTGAGGAACTTTGATTTTAGTATCACAACGATCGTTCCATTTCCATTATCAAGAGCAGAAGAATGTGAAAATTGCATTTATGACATTATCACATAGAGTGTCGAGTCAGTCTTTTTTTACGATGATCTGAATTCTCTTCTGAAACCCTCAACTGTCATATCGGAAAATTACACAATGACAGATTAATCTCAAGGCAAAATTCAAAATGCGGGAGAAAAAGATAAGAAGTCCTTAGAGAGATTCGTCGTATTTAATCAAGCGCTTGAATACGTCGTCATCATTTTCAAACGTATATCACGTAAAAACTACTTCATATAACTCGTCGCTATTGCCAATGTAGGATTAAACTTTGAATTTATCAATCCACAACGGGTAAATGAATATAAAGGGGAGAAGATGATAATTGAATTGGCAGGGTGCCAGTCCCGGCGTTTGTAACATCTTAATGCATGACATCGAGGAAATCGTTTCATCAGTTTTTCTGTTCAAACACTTGTTGATGAAGTTAAGTGCATCAAAAACATTGTACGATCGATATAGTTGGTAGTATCATCGTTTACATTCTTGTAAAACAATTTATAAAACAGATAAATATCTGTTGCTTGATTTATTAATTCTACTACAAGAAAACATCCCGCTAAAAGTATAGAAAAATATAACTCCTGACTCGAAAGTATTTTTATATCATTAATTTCAACTCTAATTGCTTTTATCGGCAATTTATACCCTCCGCTCCAAAGTATTCTCAACTGAATTATCGCTTGAATAATCTCCAAATGGAATATACACAAAAAAATGAATTCATATTTCCTGAAGGAGGTTCGAAACTATCCATCTGTACCGCTCAAATGTCTATTCTGATAATAAGTTTTAGCATTCGGTTGTACCGTTCACAGACTCAAATGTGATTCCCTATACAACTGAGCTCTGAACTATGTGATGAAAGTGTGACCGTGGAAATTAGTTATGAACTGTCAGTTGGGAACGCGTTGAGTTCTAACTACGAATACGACTCTCGCACAAATTTGATTCTATACGTAGAGTCTAAGGAAGGATCAATACGGTTGATGCACTGTACATTCTACACCGTTCTTACCGAAAGATATATTACAACGGATTTTGCTTCACTTCCAAGTATCTTTGTAACTCGTGAATTGATGTGAAAAACCAATGTCAAGGAATATGGTCTCCTAAACTATTCATACTTTACATATGCTTCACATTGGTTCACGGGTGCGTGTAATTTATGCATGAATTGTGCACAACTTATTTGCGAACATGTAAACAAATGATGTAGGAATATATATTACGTACACCCGAGTCAAAAAGTGAAACATGATTTAGCTCTGCTGATTTCGTTGCGTATTACGGAGTGAATCAGGATGGATTTTATTTTTCGCCCTGATCTCGGCCTGTTCTTAACCTGATCTTGCTTTGAAAATTCTCATTGAGCCTGATGTTGACCTCTTTTCGACCTGATTGAACTCTGGATCATTGCGTATGACGGGATTATTCAAGCTTCAAAATTCATTATAATTCTGAAGGCTGTGTAAATGGTGGATAGAATTGTGAAATTATTTGTAATGATTGAATCAACCCAGGTAAAAAGATGGTGTAGAATTCTTGTGAGGATATGGTTTTATGAAAATTCTACACCACAAATGTACCATAAAACACGATTTAGTGAGAACGGTTTGTAGAACCAAATCCTGATGAAAATTCTACAAAATGTTTTCACCTGGAAATGTTACATCCCAGGTAGGAAATGCGAATATTGACAACTGGCCCATCCTTGGCAAAATACTGGGCTGCCAAGCATCGCGAACAATATTGGTCCAATATACAACCGTTGTTCATTCTAAAAACCATACCGGGTTTCATAGGAAATGCCAATATGACAACTGGTGCAAGCTTGGCAAAATATTGGGCTGCCAAACATGGCGGACCAATATCAACCCAGTATAAAACCGTTTGTTATTTGAGAACCCACACCATGTTTCATAAGGAATGCCTATACAACAAGTGGTTCAAGATTGGCAAAACATTAAGCTGCCAAGCATGGCGAACCAATATCGGCCCAATATCAAACCATTTGGTATTTGAGAATCTATACCACATCTCCATGTTTGTGATTTTTACAGAGTTGTACCGATATCCCTGCTGAAAATCTTATTGTTTTCTATGGGAAATTTTTAGCAGGGATGGCATGAAAAATGCCGTCATTTTTTTCTCTAAAAAGTATGTCTGAAGAAGCAGGTTGAAGCATGGCAAAAGTTAATTAATATACACAACTTGGGCCAGGTCCGGTTTAATCGTATGAGCCAAGCTCCAAAATACTCATAATACATTTATCAGGAGACATTGGGCCATGCTTGGCATTGCATTCCGGCCCAATATTGAGTACCAAGCCTGGCACGAGGTTATCATCCCAAGCTTTTACCAAGCTTGGGCCATTTCTTCTCATGGATTCTGGCCCAATATAAGTCATAATTGGGCCAAGATCAGGCCAAGCTTGGGCCATTTGTTAATTCCTACCTGGGATTTAGATATCAATCTACAATGAATCGGTGGACATGGCAATCCAGAAACCTATATACTTTTCACTTCACAATTTAGAGTAAAATCTTGTTTGGTATGAAGTTTCTAGTCTCTGACTGCTCATTGTCGCAGTCTTGTTTTCACAAAACAACCATGTTCTTACATAGTTGATTACAACTCCGATTCCGTAGTGAGATAAAGTTGTATTCTCTGCACCATGATTGGCTTTGGCTCGGTACTGGCACAGTCATGTGTCCCCAAAAGAGCTGTGTCACCACGAAATTGATTTAAACTTTAATTCATCACCGGTTCCGTAGTAAGACAACGTTGTATGAATACTGGAAGAAAATTGTGTTCTCGTGTATTCCACAGCGTTATAAATTTAACTACCTACATATAGCTTTGCCTTATCAGATCAAAGCCATATTACTACAGAGTGGACTTAAATCCCAGTTCACAAAGGACTCTGTTGTAGACAACGTTGTAGACATCGTATTTTCGTGTATTTTACTCTACTCTGGTTCAGTATTAGCGCAGTCTCGATTTGATCTCTGATCCCACATCGTTTCCCAGGATGGTCAGACCTGGAATTTTGTCATCTCCTCATTGGTTATTCTTTTCAAACCAAATACGCAATCCGCTCATTCCGTCAGACTTCCCTGACCACCGGACAACCTGATTTCGTAGGGAGACAACGTAGGATTAATGCTGGCACAACTCTTCTCAGTACAAGTCTCTTGAATAAAATTCTAGGTCTCGCAAGACTCTCGTGAGGGACCTGCAAAGCCTGGTGAGGTCTCGTAATGATCTAGAAGAATTTGGGCTGGACTCGAGATTTTTGAGTGAAATCTCAAAAAAAAAAAAAACTCAATTTTACCAGTTCTGATGCAGAATCTGTTGGGTCAATGTACAAATATTCCAAGAATGAAATGGGAGGAAATGTTTGGAATTTTTTTTTAAATTTTGAATACTAAGGTTTATTCAAAACTATCGCAGTCTCGAAAGAAGTTTTGTCTCGTCTTGGTCTTGAGTGGGAAAAATATGCTTCATTGCGTCCGCACTTGACTTAATGTAGAAATTTGTCTTCGCAGATCGTAAAATTGAATGATATTCACTATTTTGGAATTTTGCTCAAGAGTCTCGAGTCCACCTCTAAGAATAATTGCTAGAGGAATTTCTGTTGGAGTTTGTTCTATACCACTATCAAGCCTGGTTCGGTCTTTTCGAAAGGAAATTTCAGCTCGGGGTCATGAGTGTGAAGCTAGCAGCCGATTGATTTAACTTTGTATAGAAGTTTTTGATCCAATATTCAAGTAGCCCAATTGTATAATTAGAAGCCACGGAATGAATACCTGATATGAAAAACGTTGAAATCGATTTCAATCAAAAAGTTACATCAATCGGTAACTAGCTCGCCGCTGCTGGCTTTCCTGTGGTCTCGGGGTCGATACTGGCACAGTTTCGCTTGTCTAAAAATTGGGTTCTTGCTGAGTAGCAATGATTCAGTATTACTGGCATAAGACTGTTTACCTATGAGACCAATATCTTCTCGAAACCGTCCAACAATTGGTGCCATTTGAAAAATAGTAATGACCCCAAGTAGGAACCGTTGTTTCTGCCGAACCACATGGAAGAAAAACAGTTCCAGCAACTACTTAAATAGTCGATTTTCGACTAACTACTTAAGTAGTTGCTGCAGCTACTTAGTAGTCAGGACAAGTAGCATGTTAGCTGTCTCAACTAATTCAAAATACCTCAAGTATTCACCGTAGTTAATGCAACTATCGAGTTACTTGTCCTGACTGCTAAGTAGCTGCAGCAACTACTTCAGTAGATGGACGAAAATCGACTATTTAAGCAGTTGCTGAAAGAAAAATCTCACACGGAAAGAAAGGAATACTTGCAGCAGTTACTCGCGTAGTCGATTTTCAATCATCTACGAAAAATGGTTACAGAAACAAGCAACACGATACTTGGGTTGACTAACACAATAGTCGCGTCAACTAACGTAGTGTTTGTCTCAATTACTGAGTAGTTGCCGTAACTATTTTTCTTAGATGGTCGAGAATCAACTATGCAAGTAGCTGCTGGAGGTATTCTTTTTTTCCTGTGCAAGATATAGAATCACGGAGCTTTACGTGATTTTTCATCTCGCGACTGACGTGAAACAAAATCAACCGATTGGCGATTTTTCATTCCCAACTGCCCCAGCAGCGCAATTCACAAAAATGTATAGGCTTTCACGAGAATCTCACCAGGTGCTATCCAGAGTCTGGCCACTGGCGAGGAAGTTGGAACAGGGAAAAAGGAATAGTTGCAGCAACTACTTAGTAGTCAGGACAATTATCACGTTACCTACCTCAACTAATTCGATAGTTTTACTAAGTGACGTAAATACCTGGCAACTGGTTGGTTGAGGTAGCTAACGTGATACTTATCCTGACGACTAAGTAGTTGCAGCAACTATTCAAGTAGTTGCGTGGTTTTAGATCACCAAACTGCTGGATTTTAGATCTCCAACTTGACGGTAAAATAATATCACAAGAGTCGAAATTTATGTTCTTCAATGTTGTGATGTTTCTTTACATATTTCGAGATAAAAAAAAATCACCTAATCGAGAGAAAAATCATACAAAGTTCCGTGGATTGATATCGTGCGATTAATCTCCTTTCCGATATCTTTGATAATTCCCACATAAGTAATTATTTTTATTGCATGAATAGCTTGAATTTTTGATCTCACCATTCGGCAAAATTGCAAACATGTGAATAAATTTACTTTCTCCACAAATTATCATGGATTCAGGTGAACGATTTTGAAGAAAACTCAACATTTTATATGTTGTAGAAGTTTATCATCGAAGAAGAATCATCGTTATTTATCTTCCAAAATTGTCTTCTTTGAATTGAAAACATGGTTTAAAGAATGTGCTGCAAGATTTTGGGTCTTTAACTGAGGTTGGGTCTGAGTATTTCGTGACTCGATTATTAATTCGTTTTGATAAACGATTCAAACTTCAGCAACATGATTTTATAGTTCCTAGCTAACTGTGAGTTAGTTAAATCCTGAACTATTTTTCTTGGTACTTTACATCACAGTATCAAGATTATCGGAAAAAATTGTTCAAAAATGACATTCAGACACATGACCTAATGTCTCTTCCACAGGAGGTAGTTATTCAATTGATTTATCTGCTTTTCTACTGCATCTGTAAGCCCATGAATAAGAATTTTAATCCATAATATATACTATAGTAATTTGATCTGAAACGCGAGTTCGATCCTTCTCCAACTTCGGTTTGAAGAAGTAATGAAACGAGAAATTTTATGACCTTTGTCACGGTCTGCACAATCCAGACGGTACTTTCTATAATTTAGTGTGAAAGAGAGAAAAATGACCACGGTGGAATCATATTCTATCAACGACTACGTCGTTTTGGATAAAGTGATCAGTTTTTAGAGAATATCGTAAGTGTAATAATAATTCCGTTTTAGCCATTCGGATGTGCTTCTATTCAAAATGAATGATCCCTGATTTATTCGGTTGCTTTAGAAATCTAAAGCACACTTTTTCAAACATGAATGTTATTCACATACAATTGAAGTAACTTGAAAATAAAATTCATTCCACTTCTCTCCATTATAATATTCTCTTTCCATAGAATCTGAATAATATTTGCCAGGCTTTGAAATACCTTATCGTCTATAAGCGCTTATGTTCTTGATTTGTGTTTGTGATCAACGAAAAGTTCACGGGCAAGTTATGTCATTCGCTTGAATCATTGTTATGAAGTTGAAAAATATATTTGAAAATAAATGAATTATTATTAATATTCTACATGTTGCTGAAGTTTGAATCGTTTATTGAAACGAATCAGTGATCGAATAACACAATATTCAACTGTTGGAGACCAAAAAATCTTGTAATGTACCCAAGTGTGTATTAACGGCGGGTCCAATTAACAGCTGAGCAGATAAATGGGGCCAAGCCTGAGATGATCACATCGTTTCCAGCTTGGCTGTATTGCTTCACCCGAGGCAGACTAGGCAATCAATGTTGCCTCTTCCTTTTTTTTCAAATTGGAAAATTGCTTTGAATTCTACCCTAGTGGGCATGAATTTCAGTCCCACTTTGGCGCAGTCTTGGGCCTAGTGTTGAGCCCAATCGTGCCTATATGGGCCCAAGATTGGACCAAAAGTGGGACCGAAATTCATACACGCTGAGGATTGTACACACATGCTCGAGATTTGAATTCACCCCAATCTTGGCCTAACGCTGATCCAAATTGGGGCCAAGTTCAAATGTGCCCGCACTAGAATTCATTATTTCCATTTTTCACCAACTATAATTGTATGGGAGAGCACAACAGGGCCAAGATTGAGCCAACATGGGCCCCATCGTCATTCCCCAGTACTGGGTTGAAGAGGATGGACCCAGCCTGGGGCTCATTGTCATTATAGGCAATACACGCTTGGGTATCTTCGAACGATAGCCCCAGTTCCAAGAAGTTAAATCGAGATAGATAAACGACGATGTTTTATTAGATTTTGGAAGTTTGAGTTTTGGTTTCGTTTTCATAAACGATTCAAATTTCCACAACATTTTTTTACCTTGAGATTGCAATGAAATCGATACTCCTTCTCATCTTCGAGGATTAGTAAATTCCCTTCATAAAAAACAGTATGGATTTGAAAAGAACTGATTACAACAGATTAATAGAAGAAATTCTCACAAGAAAATCTCCTCTTTCAATAATATCACATCAATTTTTTGTTTACAGTTCGTTATGTCGGAGAGTATAGAAAATATTGTCATAAATCATTCAAGATGATTTATATTCGGCTTGTGTTCTAGTGAACAAAGGAATTAAGAAGAAAGAATAAAAATGTCTTATTGCACATACAAAAATACTAATCAATATAGAGACTATTTAGTATTCCGATAACCACCTTCGAACTTCCGAACTTTCCACATAACAGACAGACTTAGGTAAAAGCTCTCGAAGAACCACAAGCGTATATTTTATAAAACCACCTCTTTGAAATATCGAAAACTTATTTCAAAGAGTTTTATCACACGATATATCTGTATATGAAGAAATAAGAAACGTCACAGATGTACCAGATAATCATAATATATAATACATGATAACGAATCTTGATTTTTGAAAGAAGTGTAGAATACATAATTCAGCGTATCAACGAAATAACGTCAATTACAGCCGTTCATGGGATTCGATTAATTCGCATTCTGCTATCACCACCACCACCCTTCGACGAAATCTCCGACGAGGTTGTGTATTGGGCCAAGGTTTATAATACCCGTTAGCGAGATTAATCAGAAATATTACGTCAGTTCTTGGATAGACTGCGACGTTTAATTTCGCGGTAGGATGAATTGGGTCGTTGTATGCATGTGTTAAGTACACTCTCGCGAACGTCTGCAAATATATACACGATGACGATAATCATTCGAAAATTTCACATTCAAATTAAAATCATTTTCAGACGTATTTCGAATCTCAGCTATCAATTCCCGGTGGTGTTCGAATACGGACCTTCGAACTTTACTGCGGAGCGTTTTGCGAGAGTAAGAAAAACCAATCGCTTATTATTCAACGACCATACCGAGAATTCTACTCGATCCTCGCTCAATTGAATCAGGGATGCGGTATGATAATTCAGAATGACGCGGTTCTGGATGACAATTAAATTCCCTTTCAGATGAATGGAGAAACAATGGGTATCGCTTTTCAAAAGATCCCTTATTGAATTCTCATACCTTTAAAAATTGTGTTCCCCTGTAGGCTCATTGAGGTGTAATTATATTTTCTATTATTATATAATTGGTATGATAAGTGAATCGAGGCTCGTTTGGCTGACATCGATAATCCTATAAAATATAACAGGATTTATTTGTGATTTCAACGGAATGATTGTTTTCTTGTAGGAAATCAGAAAGAAGCAGCGTTCAACGATATTAGTTAGAAAAGTGGTGCTCAAAGTCTGAGACTGAAATACAGTGAAAACACTTCGCCGTCAACGCGTCCGCGTAAATCCACCTCTGAAGATCATCGGTATTTCTGACTTCACACATCAAATCTGCAGTAGTTGTTTAATAATTTCTGCTAAATCCACTCTTCGTGTAAGATATAACTTGTCAGAATAGTTACTTCTCACGGAGAGTTTTATCAGTATTCATCTTCCTAATAATTCAATACCTTGACAATCAAATTCATCTCTCTGAGGATCAGGGCATAATGTAAGGAAATTGAAGAACTAACCGAAACAGTGGACACTCAATTTCTAAAAAAAAAGGGTACTGTATCGTCTTTATGAATTAATGAAACGGTATATGATGATTAATAAACTCAATATCTATTTATGCATTCAATGAATGATATATCTATCTCATTACATTTTATTCAATCAAGATGCTGTGAGAACATCAGCTGAAAAAAAAAAGAAATAGTCTTTCTATTTCGAGAGAAAACCCTCCCAATATGAAGTGAGAAATTTGTGTGACAAGTATTTTGTGAATTATTTGATGCTTCGTTGATTTTATTTTTGGCATCAAGGTTTATTTTTTCAGAATGAATATCACTACTGAATTAATGATATCCCTCGATATGAGGTGAAAGGCTTATTTTGTAACAGGGCAGTATTGGATACTCGATTTGAAAAAAATAAAAATAAAAAGGAAAACATTTAACTGAAAATTGGGTAAATTTTTAAGAACTAACCGTTTGTACGTTTTAGAACTGATCGTTTTCTCTTAGAACTAACTTTTTGGTAAGAACTGACCCTTATATTATGCCCTGCTGATGATGCTCTCATTTCAGTACTACGTTGGCGATGAAGCGAGTGAATGGAAAATGCAAGATTCAAGAAGGATCGATAACGTAAGGATGATTCGGAATTGTCTTACGAGTTGGTTGAAAAACAAAGAATTTAGTCTGAGAAAAGTGTGTGATAATCGTTGGTTTCCCGAGTGGCCGAGTATTTTTATATTTACATATAATTTATATATCTATACGGAAAGACAGGGTCTATCAATATTCAGAAAGAATTTATCAACGTTTAGAAAAATGACTGTCAATTTAGGGAAAAAGAGAATAGCTGAGAAATATTCGTAGTGAGTCTACCAAAAATTCATAATCAAAATATCAACAGTTGATAGCTTCATTGGTATTTTTCACAGTGAAACTATCAATTGTTAATACATCGACTACGAATATTTTTCAGCAATCCTCGTTTTTCTTAAATTGACAGCAATTTTTCTAAATATTAAGGGGTTACATACAGTTGAAATTTTCAAAAAATCGATTTCTTTTTATTTCATTTTCATAATGTACATACATTTGAGTACACACACAGGAAATTTCAAGTCAATTCGGCGATTATTGTTCAACTCACACGCATATTTGTAAAAATTTTTCACTCTATGTCAAGTGCTTTTGAAACTTTGAATGCGTTTTTCTCCAAACTGTGTTTTCAAAGTCGGTGACCAAGATTTCTCGAAAACGGCTGGACAGATCAGTCTCAAATTTTAACACAAGCTTGTTGACTATATTTTTTAGTAATTAATCGAAGGTTTCTTTTCACCGATGAATATTTTTTTTTTAATGAACAATTCAAGGCTAAAATTTTGCTGAAAAATCGATTTTTTTCTTTTAGAAGTCACCATTTTGTCAAAAAATTTGATTTTGCTTATTCCTTCGATTGATTACTAGATTATACATTACTTTGACGAAATCCGTTTGGTTTGTTCATTTTAAAAGATTCAGTCCCGAGATATCGTGGTCACCGCAAAGCGGTTTTCTTTAGAGGAGTTCCTGGAGATCAACTATAACCGCTCTCAAAATTATTATTTTTACAAATAAAAAATCTTAAAGTACAGTTAAAAGTTAACTCAATATGTGTACAAATTTTTACAATTATCAATTCAACTGACTTTTCAGGAAAAATTCTTGAAAAATCGCTTTTTTTGCACCTCTTAACTGTATATAACCCCTTAATAAACACGATCTTTCCGTGTAATTAATGATATCAAATTTTGAGCTTCCGGAGTGGAGCCGCGTCTTGTATCGGTTGGTTGCCGACTTTTCGCCATCATTGCAGGGCGGTATCAGGCTGCAATGATGGCGAAACGTCGGCAACCTACCGATACAAGACGCGGCTCCACTCCGGAAGCTTGAAATTTATTTAATTTTGCAAGCCGCGGAAGAGCGCACATCGAATCTTCGCTGAAGCAACTAATTGAAGATATTGTATATAAAATTTCTGCACTTGGGCTATTTCTCGAGAATAATCAACACTTTCTTTGTATTTATTTTCTCTGAATCATTACCTGTCTTTTTCTCGTCGATGTAAAAATTGATGAGATCAAATTTCATTCTCATTCGAATAAGAAATGAATTATTATTCCGTTATGGATAGAAATTATATGATCTTATCCCTAGAACACAACACTTATTTTCTCCGCTATTGAACACAACACTGGGGTATTTTTGTACCCCACGCCTTTGAATGCGATCTACGCAAATATTCATCATGGAAAATGAGATTTCCTACACATGATTTTCTTTGTTTTTTCAATACGAAGACAATAGTATGAATTTCAATGCAAAAATGTTACGGAAAAATGGCAAAATATCAGTTTAAAGCGAAAATAAATCGCAAAAAATTACATTTCAAGTTTTTTCCAAAAAATGACCATAACTTTTCGAATTTCCATCCGATTTTGAATATCCAAGAAAATTTGGAAACTCGAGAAAATTATCTAGAACATAGATAGAATAGAATTTTGATTTTTTTTCAAAGTATATTTATTCGAGAACGTGGAAGTTGAAAAATCGAGCATCCTCAAAAAAGGACGAAAGTCAATGTGAATGTTATGAAAACATGTATTCATGTGGAAATATAATTTTTTACGATTGTCATTGGTAGAATAATATTGAGAAATGTGTAGAAAACATTTTTCAATTTCTTTCTTCGCATAAATAAGAAAAATCAGTTACATTGGTAACAAAATTGATTTATAATTTTTCTCAACATGGAAACGCTGCGAATAATGACAGAGAATTTAAATTCTGCAAAAACTGCTGCAAAACCCGGGTCGGTGCCGAATCAACGAAAAACCAAATCAACGAAAAAAAATTTACTAGCAGTATGAAGTTGTCATTTTGTTGCAGTATGAAATGAAATTAGTCATAGATCATTGATTAAATTAAACGAAAAGTAAAAAATATTGATTTGCTAACACAACCCCACGGTAAACTTAATTTCCCTTTGTTATGTTTATGATTATGGTATGGTTATGTTTATGATAACAACAAACCGATTTTCGTTCTTTACAGACGTTTGAAACAGTTTGATTGTACCGATCGATTAGGAAGATCATTAATAATTTTATTAGAATGATGAATTACGTGTCTACTGTAATAAACGGGTGCAGTGAATAGGTTAACATAAAGAATTTTCGTTTAATTGATTCAATGATCTATGACTAATTTCATTTCATACTGCAACAAAATGACAACTTCATACTGCTAGTAAATTTTTTTTCGTTGATTTGGTTTTTCGTTGATTCGGCACCGACCCCAAAACCCCAAGCTTTTTCTTCAAATTTTCGAGTATGAATTTTCACACCATCGCACAAAATACCGACGTCACCATAACACTGGGGTAATTTCGTACCCCACGCTCACTTCGCGTTGTTATCAGTCGCAATCAAAAGGCAAATTGACGCTTCTAATCCACTCTTCCCTCTTTTAGAACTCCGAACTGAATTGTGATCAGGATTCTGAGTCGATATGTAGCAATACCTCCTTCACCTGCAGCTTTCCAAACACCTTGAGGTGCAAAAATACCCCAGTGTTGTGTTCTAGGATTATACACAAGGAAATCTCAATTCCTGGTACAAGCGAGCGGATTTTTGGAAAATAATTTTCCTTTTTCAAAACAAATTTCTTTATCCTCGGAGGAATCCTTTCATGTTCATTATTTTCCACGAGAGAATTAATGCGGAAATTAGATTGTTTTACGAAATTTAGAGTAGATCTATGATTTTTCAACAGTATTAGAACAATGTTTTCAAGAATAATATTGAAAATAATAATCTGTATTGCAATCGATGTATAAAAATGATGTCAATTCTTCATTGGATGTCCTTTATTTCTGTATGTCGCGCCTCGAGACGTGATAATACACGGAGAGAAAAAATTTGCTGACGCAGCAAATCGAGGTATTATATATAGAATAGCAAAATTTTTTGCTGACCTAGCTAAAAATTTGCTATAACAGCAATCGTGTTAGCTACGACAGCAATTTTTTAGCTGTGGCAGCAAAAAATGTTTGCTCCACCAGCAAATTTTCAGTATTATATATAGAATAGCAAACAAATTTTGCTGGGATAGCAAACATTTTTTGCTGCCACAGCTAAAAATTCGCTGTCGCAGCTAACAAGATTGCTGAAACAGCAAATAGTTTGCTGTCACAGCAAAAAATTTGCTGCTCTGGCAAAAGGAACCCAGCAAAAGTAGATTTCGCTGCCACAGCGAATTCGTTTTTCTCCGTGTAACAACCAAATTAACGATTGGCTGAGGGATGTGCGATTCACGACCCGAAAGCGTGCACCATTGTAGAAATAAAATGTTTCTCCAGTTTCTTCAAGAGAATCAAGACAATGCATCTTTATTCTGTGAATTGCATTTGTCTTGTTCAAGACACGCGCATACCATTACTCTCTCTCCTTCTTCTCTTTCTTCTTTCTAGTAAACGTTGAGAAATCCTGTTGGATCATTGTCCTTGAGACTTCTCCTTGAAAAATTACAGGCATACATTTTAGGGCTTTAGAGACTCCTTATGTACAACTTTGTAGTTTTAAATATTTGTTTTCTTCTGAATTCATACATATATATCTTCCTCGCGTTTCAGCGCATTCTGCATTATCAATGACCAGTGTTTCGAGATCTTTGAAATTTCCCGTGAATCATGAAATACTTGTAACACAAAGTGAATGAAATAAATTCGTTACATTCGTTACGCTTAATGAAGAGGCCATTATCAAATGTTCCAACGATGTCGTTATATCGTTTGTTTATCACTTGCTTGATGTTTCACACAATTTTTCTCGTCGTTCCTTCCGAGTGGAACGGGGTTTCATTAATTCTTGAAAGTATTTTCAAATTGCTTTATATGTATGCAAAATTTTCATTTTTATGCATATAACAAATTGTATTTGGAGGATAAAATATTCAAAAGCATCTACAATCTTTTGAATATTTTATCCTCGGTTGTAACTATAAAATCGATCTCCTCACACGGTCTCGTATTTTCGTATATATCTTCGCATAAGTTTCAAAATTCATAATCCCCGTTTCAAAATTGACGAGAGAAGGGTGAAGGAGGGGGAAGGAAGAATCTGCATAAAGTTCATGATGTACCTTCCCGAGACTATTGTTCCTTGTGAGAATTTCAAGCAGGAACTTAAATGTTATGTCACACAGATTCTCATCGATCACCACTACTTATCCTACTCGAAAAGTTGTCGAACTATGAGATATGAACTTTTCAAATTCATACTTTGTTGTTCATAATTCAAGAACATAGAGGATGTGAACCCCCTATGAGAGGAGGAGAGCGACATGCTATGAATTGTATTATTTTATTATTTCAACTAATTCTGCTACTTTAGTAGAAACCCGGAATTCGGCAAAGGAAAGATCTAACACAAAGAGGTGCGGAATTACGAGATTAGTGGGCGGAAAGACATTCTTCATGACGTCCCCTACAAAAAAACATCATCAGTGCTTCACAGGTGGCCACCAAACACAAATACATTCAACTCAAGAGACGAGACCATGTGAAGATTGTGTGAAATGAAATTAGTTTAGAAAGTTTGCATGAGTTTTGAGGAATTAATAATTTGATTGCAACACTTCTAAATAAATTCCCATCATTCTGTATAACATTTTGTCGAATGAAACAGAAATTTGTAACAAGTCTCGTGATAAATCAGATTCAATGCGGTATTTGCAATATGTACAAGCGCAACTTTCCGCATTCATAACTCGTAGCGCACGTAAGATATACGGATGCCGCTTTAGGTTTTAGTCGATGTAGTAGACCCTTTCAGCTATAAGAGTTGAAAGTGGATTTTTATTCACGTCGTTTTCCTTGGCTTTCATAATATCGTTAGGGAATTTGCTTTATCGATATTGAAACTAACGTATTCTTACTAGGATATTAACATGTACCAATGATTCATATTGGAATGAAGATAAATTATTGATAATGAATAACAGGGATGAAAAACCTTTTGATTTGGACTAGGAAATTAAATCGATTGTCATAAATAAACTGCACGGAGAAAGAATTTCTGACGCAGCAAATCCAGGTATCATACATAGAATAACAAATCTTTTCACTAACTTAGCCGAAAGTTCGCTGCTACGGCTCCCTGGATTGCTAAAAGAACCACACGATTAATTAAAATAGCCAATTTTTTAGTATCATATACAGAATAGCAAACAACTTTCCCTGGAGGAGGCCACATTTGTTATTGCCATAACTGAAAAGTCACTGTAGTAGCTAATGAGATTGCTGTGATAGCGAATAATCCAGGAAAAATTTAGAAACCCAAATCAGTCAATTTCGAGCTGCTAGTCAACCTAGAAACTCATAAGTAAGCTAATATGGTTTCTAGTTTCCAGTTGGGGTAGATTCTGCAACAACACAGTAGGAAATTTTGTGTATTTTTAACACCCGTGCAAGTCCCAAACGGTCCACTCAGAATTTGTGGTAAATATTGACACAAATGATGTGAGAAATTCCCCCAAAAGTGTTAAATTTACATTGAAAATATGTTTCAATTTTCAGCACGAATTTTGAGTTGACCGTTTTTAACACAAAATTTTTTACTGTATACAGAATTAATAGACAAATTTCTACTAGGGAAATTGCTGCCACGGCGAATTTGTTTCTCCGTGTACCATTCTCACAGACCGGGTAAAAAATAGTCTTCGAAATAAGTTATATTTTGGCATTGTAGATTTTCAATGGAATCCGATTCCTCAGAATTACATGCGAATTGACGAGGCAGAGGTACAATTCATTTCGATGATTCTTCCCAGAGATCGAAGCCACGAATCAATTGATACATGTGTTTTCACAATTATGCACGATGAACAGAGTATGTATTGATGTATATACATTCCATATGAAATCCATATTTTACAAAAATAATATAAACGGAACAAGAGAGAAATGAAATACAAGTTATAATGCAAATCCAAGTAAAATCCAATACATTTCATATTCCCAAACGTGCACCGGAAATATACAAAACCGACTCAACTGTTATAATTTAATTTTATCTATATACATTTGTGTATTAAAAACTTGGGAATACCGTTAGAACCGTGGGAATCATCGCATTGAGGCGGAAGAAAACTATTTTATTGATTTAACGATTCCATTGTTTCGTCTTTCGTTTGAAATTCATCCCGCGTGTAACTTGGAATTAACCGTTCACGCTCTAGATTTTCCAACAATTTGGTACGGTGGATTACATCACGCGTGAATTAAACCTACAGAGTTGATGGATCAAGAAACTAGGGATGTGTTATCTTTCCATGCGATCTGTTTTGAAATTGAAAATATAACATGTTGCTTCAAATTTTTACAATGATCTTTCTGCACCGGTATCGATTTCGATAACTCCGTTTCTATGTTGTGAAGCATGTTCACAACACAACATTCACTCTTCATCAAGCGTATTCATACGATACTCGATACTTTTAGGTTGGTCTCACAATTAGAAAATGACCAAATTAATTATTTATGCTCCGAAAGTTTGTCCAACCAACGTGCTTCGGATGTCCCTTTCCTGACTTCCATGATGATTTCGTTCGTTGTTCAAGCTTTTATTATTTTTATATCTTTCACTCCTCTCTCTGATGAATCTAAAATTTGTTTTATCGTACGAACGGTTTCCAAGTTTACTCCATTTCAGTTCATTAATATTATATTAACTCATTTTCCCTCATCGTGTTGAATTTTACGTTCATATCTTTTACACGTAGTCTGTTTGCTCTCTTGAACTCCTCAAATTCTCCCTGGCTTTTAATTCCTTCTTCTTGGGGATACTAAGATAGTCAAATTTGATGACTAGATTCAACACTCCGAAGATGAACAATTTTGAATAATCAATTTTGAATTTTCTCATAGCATATCTTTTGAAAATATCCATCCAAAGTGTATCTGGGGTTTCTACGATTCTACGTGAATGATAGAGAATCATTCCTAAACTATTCTTCAAACGCCTTTTTTCTTATGGCAACGTTGGCAGAATCGACGCCCACGATTATTCGAAAACTGTTGGATCGATCGAGTAGAGAGTTCACAAGCTTATTTTAGATATAAAGAAGCAGTCTTGGTATCTTAAAACATTTGAATTCTAAATCCATGTAATGTTAGATGAGTGTATTCATAAGTTCGGCAAAATATTTGATTTCAACAATGATAAAAATAATTCATAATCTTTAACGGTAGGGTATGGTTCAGTTATTGTTGAATGAAGACAGTGTGGTGTTACTAATGGCTTGATGGAAATTTAAACAAGCCTCCGGTTGAGATACCAAAAAAGCGAGGGTGAAATTTTCTTTTAAATAGGAATTTCTACGAACTTCCACCTTCTAGAAACTGTCCAGCGCGTATTGCCTGCAGGGTATGTAGGAGTAAGATATACCAGTGAGATATACTCAAAGACTAATTGGAGCGAGGTGAATTCTAGTTAGTCATGCGCTTTTATGTGTACACATATTAGATAATTTTACGTCGCCTTCAAAAGGGTAGTAAAATATGTACTCAATAAATCCATTCCGATTTTATCATTTGCAACAAGAGAATGGTAATCATGGATTACTTTGATGTGCTCTATTAATACCTTTTTTTTACCAAAGAAATTCTTTTAAATAACTTAAAATTTATTTATTTCTCAAATACAAATATATAACGAATTGATTTGATCAAATTATTATTTTATCACAACTATTGTATAGTTCTTGGGAATTTTTTTCTCTCACCGTACAAGAATTAAATACCTTCCGATACATGAAGTAATCCATGCAAAGTGTAAATATATACAATATAGGTGCAAATTCAGTAGCGTACAATTAACTTGAAGTTGTACGAACTTCCGTGTAACTAATTATTAACTAATTTCACGGAGAGACACGAGCCTTTCGATTACAAAGACCGTTCTGAAGGCATCCAAGAACAAAAGAGCATTTATTCGAGACGTCGAATGGTAACAAAGCATTTTATTACAACGCTTGTACATTAGTTGAAATATTGAAAATTACGTACGTGCGTTGTTCGCGCATTTGAATCAGATTCAACTGAAATATGCCTATGTGGAAAATAAGCAGAAAAAGTGAATGAGTTGTGTATATATATATAAATTATATATACATTCGATTTATGAATATTATATACAATGAAACTTCTGACCAGAAAATTTCAACCCACAAAATCCAATGAATGATCGTTATTTGACTCTTCAAACTCTTTTTTGGGAGATTTTGGATATTTAATAATCGAGCATTTCGTTATTCAATAACTAATTCGTTCCAATAAACGATTCAAACTTCAGTCACATTAGACTTCTATGTATTTCTTTTTTCACATGGGGAATATCAAAGCTAATTTCGAATTTCGAGAAGATTTCAAGGTCTCTACGTTGGATTCAATCGCAATACGGATCTGCGGTGAGACAATGTGTCAGTACACACTTGAACGACAAAAGAGATCCCCACGTACAGAAAATAAAAGGCTTGATAAAGCTGTCTGTTAGGTTTTGAAACGCTTTCTATGATGATGTTTTTTGCACGTTTTTTTTTTTCTTCAAATCGTTCGCGCGTGCAGACTCAGTGGTGAGATTTAAACTGAATCACGAGCAGAAAAAGGCACCCAGCTATCGTAAATAAAGGTCTACTCATTCAAAATATGGCTAAACAAATTCAATTGATTTTAATAAATTTTCACTTTGAGCTATTTTGTCTCTCGAGGTTTGGACACTCATTCGAAGTGATTATGAAGGCTGAATTCGAAAATGAAATCTGATCTCTTAAATTAGCTTCATTTTTTCGCGATTTTTTATATATCAAGTTGTATATACAAACAAAAATAGTGACCAAACCCCAGGAAATAAGAAGAAACATTTGTTTATTTTCCCGTGTTATGACTCAATACAGTTATAACAAAAATAAAATCAATACACCGGAAACCATATTTTTCATTAAAATAAATGTACCTCACGATTTCTCATCAAAGCGTGTACCATATGGGAAATGAAATGGAAAAAAGCAATCTCCTACGTAGCAAAATTTTCTTGGAATCACTCCAGAAGCAGTATTTATTATTTATTTGACGCTTTCATGTATGAAGGAAACGAACTAAGAACTATTATTTACCCCAGACAGTACACAAGTGTGTCGCATTTGTGACACGGAAGCGATATTTTGCTTTTATCTTTCTTGCAGGAACAAACGATTCCAGTAGTTGAGATGCAACAAGGTTTTTATAACCGACTTGTATTACGTTTCGTTGGAAAATGTCGAAATATTTACGTCTTTCGCGAGAGATATCATAAGAATGTAAATTTGTTTTCAGAAGTGAAATGATCCGAGAGTGAATTCAATTGTTCGAAAGGGTTTCCAGTAAAGGCTAGTTACCTTGGAATGGTATGGAGAAAAGTTGCTTATTGGATGTGAAAAATCGTTTCATATGACTGCATGCATACAAATTTATGATTGAACGAAAAATAGAAGATTCTGATAAATGTTGTGTTATATTGGGAGTACAAATTAGTCCGGTTTGAGAAGATGACTCTCGCTCTCATGAAGGTTTCATAGTCACAATTGTTTCAGAGAGGTTAGACACCTGCGAATAATATTCAGTTGATATCACTCCGAGTTCCTTCTAGAATCCCGATTTTCACTCAGAGAAGTATGGCAAATTTCGTTTTAACTAAGGTGCATTTGCGGGAGGTGCTAATTTTCTATTTTAATTGGAGAAAAAGTGCAGCTGAAGCCCATCGAATGCTTGTAGAAGTTTATGGTGACAATGTTCCAACTGATAAATCATGTAGGGAATGGTTTAGACGTTTCGAGAATGGCGATTTCAGTGTCGAAGACAAGCCTCGCTTAGGACAACCACAAAAATTCTAAAACAAGGAATTGGAGGCTTTACTCGACGAAGATCCGAGTCAAACGCAACAGGAGCTTGCGGAATCATTAGGAGTTACGCAACAAGCAGTTTCCGAACGATTACAATCCATGGGCATGCTTCAAAAGCAAGGCAATTGGGTGCCTTATGACTTGGAGCCTAGAGACATTGAACGGCGATTTTTCACTTGCGAGCAGCTGATTCAAAGACAACGAAGAAAGGGGTTCTTACATCCGGTTCACTTCGTTCGAAGAAATCGAAAATTGGCTCCTAACTTGGATCGCCTCGAAAGACGAGACGTTTTTCCGTAACGGGATTCGAAAATTACCCGAAAGATGGGAAAAAGTGATAGCCAGCGATGGACAATACTTTGATTACTCCCAATAATTATCATGAGAATGTGAAACGTTTTAGTTTCATCAAGGCTTAAGGCGTGAAATTGGATTGAATTACAATTGATTGATAATTTTAGCTTCGAAAGATCAAGTACGTTTAATGAATAATATATATTCTGGAAGAGTTTTAATATAAGATAGGGAACTGTTAAAACTCTTAATAAAATTTTCGCATCACACAAATAAACACTTAAAAGACGATTCCATTCAAAGACCTCCACCCCTAGCAACGAGGAAAAACGAAATTTCAATGATATTCAAGTTACTCACTATAGTGGTGCAGTTGCTGTTTCTACAGTGTCATACCGTATGAATAAGAAAACGAAATTCGCTCGCTAGCTGTTCGTTACAGCCTTTTGTGAAGATAATATCGAGGTTTGTGGAATCGAGGCGCGTGGTCTTGTTTGCTGTAAGTATTCGGTGCGCTCTACTTCCTTACATTTGTTTATCTTGTGTTGATTGAATGTAGTTTCAACATAACAATAGCAACATTTCCCTTCGTGTACATCATTCATTTATTCACTGTAAATTCACTGTGAAAATTTCAAAGGATACCCATATTTTCCATTTGTGTTGGTTCAAGGTGTATACAGTTCTCTGATATTTTAAATGTATTGTAATTTCAATTGGTTGCGTAATCAGTAGGGGCTGAATGGGTATTCACTAAGAGAATATGTACCATAATTGTATCTTCTTCCTTTGACGAAGATCGGGAACAAAGAGAACTTGACAAATTCACTTCCAACTGGCTAAAAAGTGGGGAATCTCACTCTAAAAATTTTAGAGAGTTCAGTTAAATATTAATTAACTATTCTATCCATATTTCAGACAACTGGACTTTTATTTACGCCAGCTAAAATTTAGCTGGAACAACTAAACTTTAGTTATCGCAGCTAGGTGCCTTTCTCTGAGTATACTTCAGCGAAATACCTGTGAGCCAACGAGGAAGTAATCTGATAGAAATACTACTATATACTACTTATCCTCCAGACCTTCGCAAGGCTCCGTAACACTCTAAAGAATCCCTAGAGTAATTTCTACCAGAGTATGACGTTATGATTCAACTCTGAGAAGATGAAACCGCACGGAGAGAAATGTATAATAAAATTCATTAGATTTATAATAACCCTTATTCAAAAATATGGTCAAAATAAGGACAGCTATCTGACATAATACTGATTACTATAAACACATGAACAAGATCAATATTCACTTTTTGTAAGTTTTAGTAGTTTAGTACTCGATTGAGTATATACCGTACCTTGTTGTATATCAGAACTATCTTATACAGGTTATTATAATTTTATTATGAAACAGTTAATACAAAATATGAAAAAACCAAAATGTAGAAACGGAAAGAATATTGCAATTGAAATTACTGTTGTAGTTTACTATTCGCGCACCATATTGAAAATTATAGCAGGAATTATGGTATTCTCATCAAATTTGATAGAAAACACTACAATTCTTATTATAACTTTCACATGATTTGCAGAAAATGAGGTACCACAATCATTTAAAATGTAATATTTTCTACATCCCATATAGGAAACCCCGATAATGTAAACACAGCCAATAATCGGCTACCCTTAAATGACCAACAGTGGATTCACATCATTGGCACAAGTGTGGCCCACTACTGGCTGATAAGAAAGGCCAGCAATGAAAACAGCCGATAATCAGCCGATGTACGGCTATGATAAACGGCCAACAATTGATTCCCCGTGACTGGCTGAAATATGGTCGATTACTAAGTGAAATGGATTTCAAAGTTCAATGTATTGTATTCGTAATCACCCGTGAAAAAAGTTTGTTTTAGCCTTATCTCTGTTACGCTGAATAAATACGTTTTACATGATTCAAATGAATTCTTATCTATACAGATAATCAATTACTTTCTCATGTAAATAACAAAAAATTTGAAGGAATAAACAACTGAATTCAACTGATTTATCGAGAGAGCTTTGAACTCGTATAATTTTACATTTGAGATTGTGGAAATATCGGGCATGCAAATCTATTTAGAAAAAAAACATCCATTTCTGATCTTGTGAAAACTGGAATGACAAATTTCCCTAAAAAAACACAAAAAAGAGTAATCTGCCATTGATGGCTGACATTTGAACATTATCCCGAAGTTTCTGGCCACAAATCGGGATCATTTAGCCCCATTGCTGGGCCAATCGATAATTTTATACATGGCCCATCATTTATTGCCATTACTGGATCCACGTTATCATCCAGCAATTAAACATTGATGAGCCATTAATGGGTGCCATTAACGGGCGAAGAATGCCGTTTGTGGTTCAGTAACGTGCCATTATTGGGCCAATGGGATGCACCGTGAATACGAATCTGCGCATAATTCAACAGAAGTTATACTGGCTGAATAGAGAATCATATACAGGGTGGGGCATTTAAAGTGTCGCGGGCGTTTTTTCCAAAAATAAAGTGAGATACGAGAAAATTTTTCGGACAAAAGTTGTAGGGTACCGAGGGGGACATCCGATGGTGGCCTTGGCTTTGACCTCAAATCTCATCTTCAAGGGCATTCTGAGATCAACTCTTGTTTTTTAAATAGCATCTCATATTTTTTACTGCAGATTTGGATTCTAGGTCAAAAACCAAGAAACTTTTGTCTGAACCATTTTCCTGAAATCCGCAAAAATGGCGCTCTAATCGATGTTGTTCCATTTTGAATCTGACATTCGAATAACTCGAAAACGAAGGGTCTTGCAAAAGAATGTTTCGTACAAAAGTTGTCAATACACAACACATTTCAATCGTCTACATTACCACCATTCAGAGCTCACGCGATGTAAACAAACGACGGGGTTCAGTGAAAATTCACGATTTTGAAAGTCAGTTTGTCAGTTACATTTGATTATTACTTGGTTTATGACCAATTGAAAATCATGGATATCCGATACACGGTTTCTGAAAAGATCGATATGATCTACATTTACGGTGAAGTGCATAAGAACCCCAGACAAGCATATGACTTGTATGCAGAACGATTTCCTGAAAGAACAACGCCATCCATTAGGTATTTTCAACGCATTACAAAATTATTCTCAGAAACGGGAAGTATTACAAGGGAAAAACGACATCGAATGAGGACTGTTAGCGGAGAAAATGCGGAAGTTGATGTACTAGCTGCAGTAGCCAATAATCCACACGTGAGCTCTCGTGAAATTGAACTCCATTCGGGAATTTCTCGAAGGAGTGTTCTTCGAATACTGAAACGTCACATATTCCATCCGTATCACATTTGTTTGCATCAAGACCTTCACGGTGATGATTTCGAAAATCGTGTACAGTTTTGTCGATGGGGTCTAGCGCAAATGCACAATAACAACTTCATCAACATATTATTTTCTGATGAGTCGACGTTCACCAATCATGGTCAAGTAAATCGACATAATATGCATTACTGGGCGACAGAAAATCCAAGATGGTTACGTCAAGTAGAGCATCAAAGACAATGGGCTGTGAATGTTTGGTGTGGTATTTTTCGATCTCGAGTAATTGGACCGTACTTCATTGCAGATACGCTGAATGGAGAGAAGTACAGACATTTCTTAGATCAAGTACTTCCAACATTACTTGAAGACATACCTATTCAGGAACGATTGAATATGTGGTATCAACACGATGGTTGTCCATCCCATTATGCAGTCACAGCTCGAGAAATATTGGACAGAGATTATCCTGGACGATGGATAGGACGTCGTGGACCAGTTCATTGGCCTGCCCGTTCTCCGGATCTTACTTCTTCAGATTTTTTTTTATGGGGATACATAAAAGATACAGTTTATCAACAAGCACCGACTACACCTGAGAATATGCGTCAACGAATCATCAATGCATGCGCGAGCATCAATGAAGATATTTCAGCACGAGTTCAGCAATCTTTTGTAAAACGTTTTGAAATGTGTATTGAAGTCGAAGGCCATCATTTTGAGCATCTACTGCATTAAAATTATCCGAATGATGTAGACGATTGAAATGTGTTGTGTTTTGTCTGTTATACCCCATCACCTCCGTTTCAGTTCAAGGGGTCCCCCTTGGAATCAGACAACTTCTGTCCGAAACATTCTCCTCCAAGACCCTTCGTTTTCGAGTTATTCTAATGTCAGATTCAGTATGGAACAATATCGATTAGAGCGCCATCTTTGCGGATTTCAGGAAAATGGTTCAGACAAAAGTTTCTTGGTTTTTGACCTAGAATCCAAATCTGCAGGAAAAAATATGAGATGCTATTTAAAAAACAAGAGTTGACCTCAGAATGCCCTTGAAGGTGAGATTTGAGGTCAAAGCCAAGGCCACCATCGGATGTCCCCCTCGATACCCTACAATTTTTGTCCGAAAAATTTTCTCGTATCTCATTTTATTTTTAGAAAAAACGCCCGCGACACTTTAAATGCCCCACCCTGTATAACTCCCATTTTCAATCACGTTTTCGTTCATAAAAGCCAACCAACACGAAAGATTGAATATTCACCGCGTTCCCATACACGGAGAAAAAAATATACTACTTTGTCTTATTTTGCTTGCTAAACCAGAAACAGGAAGGTTTGTAAAACCAATTTTTACATGACAATACGGGAGATTGAGAATGAATCAGTGAATTTCACTATACGCTTTATAAACTTCAACGTTCAGCATTTAAAATTTCAATCGTAACTATTAAGTTTTCTACAACATTCGTAATCTTCCGTATTTTTATGTACAAATTCATTTTACAAACCTTCCTGTTTCTAGTTTACTAAGAAAAATAACGAAAATTCTTATATTTTCGAGCGGCATTTTTCTCCGTGTAGTTTCAAAATCAACGATGCAATCTGTTCTCGTCTCCTCACTATGCCCAAAATTTTGGGAGGAGATTTGTTATGCAAATCCATACATCTTAACATTCTCACACCATTCCGGGGGTCGAATTTGTTCGACGTTTCGAAGTATTTTGCCATGATAAAACATTCTCTTCTCGATAATGGATTGTTATATAACCCTTGCACGATATTTGCATTTTCTTATATATCAGGACAACATTCTTTCACTCGAAAACGAGTTGAAATATTCAGAAATTTTCATTACAATGAACGACAAGTGAATTGACAAACCCAAGTTCCAGTGGCGTGGTGGGAAAAAAATTCTTACCGGGAATTATTATTCGTGTGCCGCCCCTTTCCTTCTTTTTCTTGAATTATTTCTACATCCCTGGGAACTGAAATTGAAAAGCGGGGCAGAGGGGGGGGGGGGTAGAACATAAAAAACCTACTCATCTTCTTATAAGGAATACCAGCATGCTGCAACTCAAATTTTGAAACAATTAAAAAATCTGCTTATAAATTACAAAGAATGGAAACACGTAATATATTTATGAGAAAATTGGTTTAATGAAATGTCTAAGGACATAATTCATTCAAAAATGTCCATATAGCACAGAAGTTCAAACAAATTCATAAGACTTCATATTGAATTCTATGAGTTCCAGTTGAGCTCATTATAATCTTTTTCTGATTTGTTATTTGATATGGGCACTTATACTAATAAAACTTGAGCAAACTGAGAGCTTTTTTCGCAAAGTTTATGGATAATGGTTTCTTCGTCAATATCGTTTAGAATATCGCTTTCACAACTCATAAGCATACATGCCTCTAAATTTTTATCACTCATACTTGAACGTAATCGATTTTTTATGATTTTAAGTTTAAAGAAAGCTCTTTCACAAGTTACCTGAGTCATCGATAATGTAATTTATAAACTTTGTATAATTCCTCGTATCCTATAGTGTACATTCGATAATTTACGAGCAATCTATATACACATCCGATACACTGATTGCATCTTTCGCTTTTTCTGTGTTTATTGTTTGAATCATCTTCATTTAAACTTTCACCATTTGAAGTTTCACTACCATCTTCGCTTGAACTATAAATATTTTCCCATGATTTGAGAGACAATTGGGGGTACAAACGAGCAAATGATAGAAGTTCAACACTAATAGTATCTTTATCAATCTGAGTGAGCTCACAAATTTTATCAAGTGCACGACTCGGTAAACCATCTTGAACAATCTACTTGAATTTTCGGGGATCGGAACACTCCGTATCACCATAAAAACTTCTATAACTCGCAAATCGCTCTTTTACCGCCATAATCGCTTTGTCGAATATCACTATACAGACTTCAATTTCAAAATTTTTAATTTCAGAATCTTCAATATCAATCTTTATTTTCGATTTTCTTCGAACTGGCAATTCTTTTTCTATGAATATATCAAATTCTTCAAGTTTCCCGTTAATGATATTAACAAACTTTTGAGCGCAGGAATGAATAGTTTGAAAATCTGTACGCAAAATTTCGAAATATCCCAAAATTCCATTTACCTGACGCCATGCTTGAACATAATCTAAGCCTTTGGTTTGTAAATACTTCAAAACTGGAGTTGAAACCTCGAAAATTGATGAATAAATCATTCCCGTAAGAATTGTTTCAAATTTCAAAATTCGATTCAACAAACTCAATGCCTCGGGCCTAATTTTCGGACTAAAAGAATGTTCTTCTGAAATATTTTTCAAACTCACCGCAAGGTTTACAAATATTCCACTAGGTTGAATTTCATCAGAGGAAGATGAAAAGGTGGCATTTTTCCAAAAACCAAAATGACCAAATATTTTGGTAAGAGCGTCACTTTTGGAAGACCATCGTGTTTTACCAATAAGAACTAATTTGACTGGTGGATTGGTTTTTTCATATTCCAGTAATCTTTTATAGAAATTTTTTTGGGTGTAATTTTACCCCCGACAGCATAATTTGCCCCTGGTGAGTTTATGGAACGTTTAACAACCGAAGAGGAGATTTTATGGACGTTCTTAAAACGTCTCAGAGACACATTGTGCTGTTAGGGACCTTGAGTAGAATATCATTGATGACTCTTTCAATTTAAATACTCAGCTAAGATTCAGATATCTTCAAAATGTCTTGCCAAGGAATCTTAAAGATATCTTATAGAATTCTAAAAGATGTCTTTTGAGATAAGATAAAAACAATTTAAGAACAATTTGTCCTTGAAAAATGATTTGTTCTTAAATTGTTCCTATCGTGTTTATAAGACACCTTTTACAATTCTATAAAACATCTTTGAGTTTTCTTGACAAGACATCTTGAAAATTTCTGAATGTGAGTAAGTTATTTGTATAAACGACCAAGATTGCTTGAATTATACGCATTAATTGATCGATGAAAACCTTGAAGATGATCCATTGAAAGAATATTTTGGAATGTGGAGGAAATTATGAGTGATTGAAGGAGATGATTCAAGGAGTCCAAGTTAACCCATCGTTGAAAAATGAGGTTTTCTGTGTTACATATATTTTTTGAAATTTGCCGCCCTCACACACTTGCCGCCCCGGGAAAATTCCCGGTATCCCGCCTGGCCACCACGCCACTGCCAAGTTCCTACTGCGGAGTATACGACGCGTTTTATGAATTCTTCAAAGTTCGAAGTATCATCAGTGCTACTTCTGACGCGTTTAGAAAGTTTTAGATGATTTTATTGACTTTCTATTATGAATCACATTAATGTGTATTATATATTTTATTGCAGGTTGCTATACATGTTTTCATTATAATTCATCATGATTAATGTATAAAGCTTATTATATTTACGGGTAAATTTCAATACAATCGTTTCATTATAAAAATATATTAGGTGACATCAAATTGGGTTTAGAGACTAATTATATTTTTCAATACATCATCATATTAGCCAATTTTTACTATACGATTTTTATTATACATTTCTCTCCGTGCAATGTTACCCATGTGGAAAAATTTTCAAATTCATATATAATTATATTTCAGCATGGACAGTATGTTATCTTTCATGTATGTGCTTGGGCTGAAAAAACTGTTGAGTTGTCGTGACTGAAAATTGTAGCGCGATATTCCAGGCTCGTAATGCCAAGACAGACAATTGCACCATGATCGGTGTCAAACTTGGTATGCCAAGTCTGGTTAGCCTAGCCTTGGCCGATGCATGGCCCGCCATAGCTGACTGAGCGTTGACAGAGTCTTGGACACACATGTTAGGACCAAGCATAGTTTGTCGTTTTTGATTTAATTTTCGTCAAACAAGCCTTGACCAATGCTTGGCTCGTCATAGCTAACCAAACTTTGATAGCGTCTTGAACATCAATGCTAGGACCCAGCATATTTTGCCGTGTTGGATTTCCGATATACATGAAAGCTGAATGCTCAGCAGAGAACGTTATTACAATCCTAAACATTGACCTAGATTGATAACATTGTTGGTAATTAGGCCACACCCGGTGAAAACTAGCATTGATAACAGTTTGGCTCATTAGCTCAGTAACATGGTTGGCCATCAAGCTACACCCGGTGATGACTAGCATTGACTCTAACCTGTCACCAAGTTTGGTCAATCGCTCAAATGTGAATGTTCAATCAAACTTGGACGCCAATGAGAAATCTATCCTACTCATTCAGCCCCAATTAGTATTACACATCAATAATGGTAACAATATCGATTGCAAGCATGGTACCAATATTGAATTTTAATATTGAACCAAGCTTGGATGCTAAGCATTGAACATTGTTATCATCCCAAACATTAATCTAGTGTGGTGCCAATGTTAGCAACCAAGCTAGACCCGGTGTTGACTGGCATTGACTCAAGCTTGGCACCAAGCACGGTACGTTTGTCAGTGCATACCTGGGCCGACCTGAATTAAAAATTTAGTTGCCTCAACTAAATATTAATATCCTTATAATTCCTCCAACTGAAAATTTTTGTTGCAATAAACCATATCTTAGTTCAGGCAACTCACATTTGCTACTTGATGTCGTTTTTAGTTACCGCATCTAAAGAGTTCTCTCAGTTCGTTATATAATCCCTGGGGATGCAGGGAAGAATGTTAAAAAAGTGGATATTTTCAAGAAGTGGAATTCGAGTGGTGGAACAGAAATATCTACATTTGAATTCGCTTAGAACTGTAACTAAAAATCTAAACAAAAACTATGAATGATTTCATTAAATCACAATCATAAGATAAAATTAATCAACGCGTACTATCTATACTAGTCAATTTCTTATACAGAAATATAAAGCACACTTGATCATCAAAATATAATTCAAATCCATTCGATATTTCCAACGAATTGGTCATGTTGTAATTTTTCACGCGTATTTATTTTCCACGTAGGAATTCAAAAACGTATAAAAATATGGGCGCCGAGTTTAGAGATGGAGTAAAAAGCGGGTGTTCAGATAAAAAGAAAGGTAAAGTTGACACATCAACCATAGAGGTGTGAAAAGAAGTGAGTGAGGGGATAAAAGGGTTAAGTGGATCAAACTGGCGAAGAGTAAAAACAGAGATAAAGTAATGTTAAGAGAAAAACGACATGTGCAGGATCTAAGACAACATTGTGATCAGATAAAGACATGGAAGACTGAAGTGTAAGGATTGGTGAGCAATGGGGAAGATAAAGGGATACGCGAAAATTTGAACTCACACGAAGGAAATATACTTATACTTTAGGAGAAAAAGTAGAGAAAGGTCAGCCCATAAAGAGTAGAAAAAGATGTTTTGGGGCAGACAAAAGATATTATGCAACTCCAGTGGTTTTTTTTTTCCTCAGATTTAAGATCCTTTCCTTCCTCGTAGGTTTCTCTGCCTATAGTATCATCTTCCTTTCATCACCTAGTTTAGGTAGAAAGTATGTAAAATCAATTCCAACGAAGAACGTACATCTACATAAAAATTAATTCGCTTTTAAATTGATAAATCTTTATTTACAAGTGGTAAAATTTAATCGATATGAATAAATTTTCCCCCAACACATAAATCTAGCATGAAGAGCAATTTTATCCAATTTTACAAGCTGAAATAATGTACAATATGAAAAATCATTCGAATAGTTGAGATCATTAATATCAAACAAATGTATAAATTCGCAACAATAAAATTGAAAAGTAATTCATTATTTATCACTCGTTCGGTTATTTGCTGTGACAATGCAAATATAGTTGGATAGCTTTGTTACGTTGTTTTAATGGATCAAACCATTTCTCTCCATTCCTCTCTTTCTCCTTCCCTCTTTCCCTGGCAAGATTGAAACTGTCCGTTGCAGTTTGCAATCGAAGAGGTTCGCTATAAATAGTCATGTCAAGAGTATAACTTCGTTACAATTCATCCATCAATTGTGTCAAACTCGTACACTCTTGCTTCATTGAGAGCGAAATCAAATTTTCTTTGCGACATTGAATTCGTGGTCTGCTTGCTTTTTTTTTTGCTCATCGCCCCTCAGTGATTCAGTTGACTCGAATGATAAATGACACGAGTCAAACAGTTGATTCGTGGTCTTCCAAAACTTTGTTTGTGTTTTAACGATAGTGTAAATATTGACTACAAACAAGATTACCGAACAATAAAATCCAAGATAATTGAAATAACAAAGTCACGTATCGCAATGATTTTTATTCAGTTGAACTCGATTGAGATCGTCTGTTTGTAGAAAAATAAATTCGCAACGATCGAAGGAGTTTGAAAGTTTCGATTTGAACAACTTATTTATGAATTTTTGAAATGAAAAGATCGAAATTATTCAGATTGAACATTCATTTCTGGCCTTTCTTTGAATTTCAATTATTATGAAAATACATTTTTATTTTCGAATGTCATTATTTAACTCGATGAAAGCAAAAATATTCTACGAGTTGGAATGAATAAGTGTGATTGGATGAACGTTCTCTGAGAGTGTGTCCTTATTTTCTCATTTTCGAATCCAATCTAAGCAACAGCGGTAAACGGATCTTACTGAACATCAATTGAACGTCTCAAGCGGCCTTGACTGAATACCATACCAAATTCCATTAATTCCAACTAGAGTAACACTTTGACTACCATAGTCATTATAATCCCGACAAATATTGTACTAACTCGTGTGTACAAATCATCATGGATTCAACAATTGTTGTTCACGCAGCATAAATAGAGTTTTATTTTTCGAAAATTTCGGAAGGTATAATTCGAAGATTTTTTCAACCCTTTGAATTTTGTTAGAAATACACAGAGAAAAATTTGCTGTGAAATTTACCTTACGGCCGATAAATATAGGGATAACATTAAATTGCTGTAATTTATACCGCAATATTCATCAGATTTATCGCAATTTATGTAACCACTGCAGCAAATTTTCATTTTTATCGGAAACTTTGGTCGATTGAACAGGGATTTTGGTATATTTCACAGCAATTTATAGCTATCCCTATAATCAGAGCAATTTTCTCTCTGTCCAAAAGAATATGAACAGTTGAAAAAGCATGACAATTTTTGATTCTTTGAACACCTTGATAGGAAAGATTTTTGTTATTCGGACTTGGATGTCCGTTTGGAACTGGAAAGATTAAAATCAAGATATCTCGAGATCGTACAAGTTTGTCCCATATACGATTCGATGAGTCAGGAAAAAGAACAATTTGAGTTTTATATCCAGCACGTACGTGTATTTTATACAATACACCAGTGCATTCCCGAAAATGTTAACTCAGAGTGATATGCGTGACAATTTCAACAGGAATGTTCAATATTATCCGATGCGCGCGTAAAGCATGCAGTTCGGAATGCTAGTATCTCAAAAACCAAGTCTCCAATAAAATTTCATCACAGAACGAATCTACTCTTTCTTTTTTCGTTGTTTGGAAAATGTGAGATTGAAATGGTCCAGAAATGTCTAGAAATATGAAGAGAACAATTATTCAATTCGCGGCACCGTATATTCATTCATACGAAAAGAACCATGATTAAATCCAAGTTCATCTGTTGTAGAATCATTGTGATTGAAATAGGGAAACATCTTGTATACAAGATGTAATTACAGCTCCGTACAGGGTATATTTTTCTTGGAGAACGTGTTGAATACGTGAGAAGGGGATGTGGTAAACTTACACAACGACGTTAAAAATCCTTACTTTTCTCTATTCGGGCGTCGTATCACGTTTTCACCTGCATCGAAACATCGGTGTGAAATTCTCTCCGTCTTTCGCTCCACTCTAAGAATCCTTGTGTCGCATATATCATTGAAATCCGCAAACTCAATTCTACTCTCTCTCTCCCTCTTTCTCTCTTCCATCCCCGTCATAACTCGAAAATTTATGGAATTATTCAGCAAGCAATTTTCGAAATGAACTGATTTTCTCCGACTTTTCTCGTTAGTTTTTATCCCCTGCAATCTCGATGCTGGTAATTAGTTCGATTGGAATTCCATTGGATTGGAGTCTCAAGATGAACCAAGTATATAATTGAATTAAATTGAATACCAAAGCTATTGAAATTTCAAAGTGTCTCTGAAATCCAATATGAAAGTTGGGCGTTATTATTCAAGTAAATTTCCAAAGGTCTATCGAAATTTGTTATGCGAACAATTTTTTACCGTTCACCGTTTCAAATCACAAATTACACGACGGCTACACCAATTAACTGAGAATGCACGTACATTTGACACGAACCGTGAATTGTAGGGCACAATAAAACGTTCTGGCAACAACTGACTTTATTGATCAACTACATTGATAAAAGTTTTTGCGTTGGGTACGGTGAACGTACGAGCGAAACTCGCATGCATGGTGTGAAAACGAGAGCAATGACAAATGTGGTTGAAATTAATTGTGAAACATGGCTCGATATAACGAAGAGGACTCTGTACGTTCTTGGTTTAAAAATGAATTTGCAAACACACGCTTGGTCTTTTTTTCTTCGAGGGAGTATATAGATGGTAGACGATTAATATTCAGATTCCTCTTTTTAATTAGATTTGTCAGATTTAGGGTGTATTTGTATCATGTCAATAATTTTCATCCCCACGGAAACGAAAAGATGAATATGGAAGAAATGGTAGGCCGAGAAATGAAAATCCAGTTCTTTTTATCAAGAATGCATATACTGAATATTTTGCATTCACAGAATTTTGGAATTTTTGAATACATCTGTATACGAAACGCGTGGAATAAATTTACCCCCATTCTTTACGCAGTATATAAACGTGAAATATGATGTTCTGAAATGAAAGAATATAAATTTATAGTTATTCACGGAATTGTTTGATGAATCTTTTCGGAATTCAAGTCAATTTAGACAAGCTATTTTCAACCATATCAGACTTCCTCTTCATTATCGTTTGACCCGGTTTTAAATATCAAGTGACAAATTGTTCGTCTTTTCTCGTGCTATTTGTCTCATCGTTTTGTTTGTTCATTTTCTTATTATGATAATTACAGAAATAGAAATTAAAACTTCCGGAGTGAATAATCATAAGAGTGAGGAGTAAATGAGCTAAGACGGTACAATTTTTTTTCATACACTTGAAGCTTTTATCGAAGGAGTAGTTTGATTATCGAAAAGTCAAGGTAACAGATCATTTCATGTTGTCTAAGCCAAAAAAACGTATCATATGTGCAATAGTTGAATACTTTATCAATCCCTGGCACTGGAAATCACAATTCGGGAACTTTTGAGAACCTATCATAAGAAGATTTCCCCGTGTGGGAATTTTTCCGGGCGTCCTGTATTGAATATAGGCCTCATATTTGGTGTCCAAACTTAGGATGTCCTAGCCTTAGCCACTAAAGAGCCCGGTATGGGGTTGCTGATATTCAGCCTGATTTCTCCAACTCAGGAACACCTATGTGAGCCTCATATGGGGCCAAACTGCATCACCAATGTTTTCCCCTGTTTCGGAAAATCCAGGCACACCAACTACAACTTGCATAGGACAATGTCAGACTCCCTGTATTCTTCCGAAGATTCTAATTTTCAATCCGATAATGTGTAAACAAAGTAATGTTGGGTGGAATACCTGAGTAGAAATGGGAATCGGTCCATTCCGGGCCCTGTTCGGGCTCAAGTCGAAGCGATCTGGGTCCAGATAGAGCCTTGGATAGCCCTATTTTCAATCGAGGAAGTTTCCACCTGGGATTCTCTTCTTGCGATATTTATTCAATTTGATAATATTCGCAACAATTTATTATCCTCTTCAAGGTCCTAGTTTCAGCGCCTGCATTGGCTTTATCATGGGTGTCCTACATAGGTCCAAGTTGGGAATACTATGCGAGCCCTGAAGATGAATGCGGCACAATCCTGTCTAGACCCTATGAGGGTAACCAAAACATGGCCTGCAATAAAATAAGGACGCCTAGTTTGGCCCAAACTGCCATGAACACTTTAGATGAATATAAGAAGTATTTAGCAAGGATGTCTTTTACGAAGACCAACAAAATAAGGGAATAATGTAAACAAATCTATGAAAAAAATTCCTCCAATCCAAAATATAGCTCGGAATATTGGATGTTTTATGATTTCAAGGGAATTCATCTTCGTCCATGACAACTGAGATTCATCATTTGTTTTTAATGCATATCGAAGGAAAAATATGAGAATTCGATTTCTCACGAAGGTGTTTTTACCAATGTCAACGATTACGTATAGATTCACTTAGAATCCGTCCACAGAAGATGATGAAATAATGCTTCACCCCAAATAGAGAAAGAGCATTGTCACGGCTTTTCGATTCTTCTCACTATAGCGAAGAGAGAAGACAGAGAATACATCAATCTTACTTGCAAATAAACGCTAGCAACCAAATGTCAGCCCCTTGGTATCCACCGTTTGTTCTTTATACCAACGTGTGAGCTCGACTGCAGTCCTGGAGGGTGGATACGAAGGATTCTATCTGAACACAAAACTCGTTATCTATTGTACGGAAGTCACCGATTTTCCATAGCTCGACTATAGAGGTAAAGGGATACTAGCACAATTCTGGTCGCACCCTCCAGTCGAATTTTCTTTGTTATGATTCAATTCAACTTGTGAAATGACAAATCAGTCATATCAATTATTACAAAGTGTCTCAGAATGCCCTTTGAATATGTTCTTGAAGTTTGAATCCTTTATAGTACAAAAGCGAAACGAAAATTTAAACTCTCAAAATCTGATGAATGATCGTTATTTATCTTCTTAAATTGACTCTTTGAAACTGGAAACATCGTTTAAGAAATGTAAGAATGTATTTAAAGAGTGATTACCAATTCGTTTCAATAAACGATTGAATCCTTAGTAACATCTTTGAATCTCTCTGGGGTAGATTCTTGAAAATGAAACCAGAAAAGTTTAGTTTTCGATTTATAAACAAAATCAATATGGTTGTTGTCATTTTTCTCAGTGTAACACATGGGCTGAGAAGTCCTGGGCCTAACAAAGAAGACACGGTTTTTCTTTGGTCAAAGTTAGCTTGATTCATCAACGTAATCTCCATCAAGAACAACGCAATCATTCCAGCGCCGCTCTAACATTTCAATACCTTTTTTGGAGAACGATTTATCTTTTGCCTCAAAATAGGCCTCAGTTTCAGCGAGAACCTCTTCATTCGAGCGAAATTTCTTACCGGTGAGCATTTTTTTAGGTTTGCGAACAGTCGGTACTCGTTGAGAGCCAAATCTGGTGAATACGGCGGATGTGGAAGCAATTCGAAGTTCAAGTCATGTAGTTTTGCCATTGTTTTGATTGACTTGTGAAATGGTGCGTTGTCTTGATGAAATAACATTTTTTTCTTTGCCATATGCGGTCGTTTCTTTGCAATTTCGGCCTTCAAACGCTCCAATAATGCGATATAATATTCACCGTTGATGGTATTTCCCTTTTCAAGATAGTCGCTGAATTTTACACCTAGGCCATAACCTTTCCAGCCGATTGTTGTGCTTTCGGGCGCTTTGGACGAGGTTCAGCAGGGGCTGCCCACTCGGATGACGATCGTTTTGATTCCGGAGTGAAGTGATGTATCCATGTTTCATCCATTGTAACATATCGACGCGAAAATTCCGGTTTGTTACGTTTAAACATGGCCATAAACACTGCTCAGAAGCATCAACGCGTTCTTGTTTTTGGTCAACAATGAGTAAACGCGGCACCCACTTTGAACAGAGCTTTCTCATAGTTGAATGCTCATGCGATATAAAGCCAACACGTTCTCTTGATATTTTTACGATGTCAGCCAACTCACGCAACTTCACTTTTCGATCATTTCAAACGATTTTGTGGATTTTTCAAATGTTTTCTGGCGTTACCGCCTCATTTGGACGTCAACTGCGTTCCGCATCATCGGTGTCTCTACGACCACGTTTGAAGTCAGCAAACCAACGTTTTATTGTGGTTTCTGATGGAGCGGAGTCCTCATAACACTTTTCAAGCCATTGCTTCGCTTGAATGGTATTTTTTCCCATCAAGCAGCAGTGTAAAATTAAAATACGAAATTGTTTTTGATCCATTGTTTTGAAAATAGCAAAAGTAGCGTCACTCTTAGTACAATAACTCACAAACCGATGAATAGAATATCATGAAATTTTGATAGCTGTCTTTTGAAGATTAGTACTAACTGAAAAACAGGTGAATGCAGTAAAATTCGCGGCATCTATGTGTCAGGCCCGGGACTTTTCAGCCCATGTGTTACATCTTTATCCATCTTGAACTATAAAACATTGAAGTAAATACGAGAGAAGATGTGAGAAAGAACAAAACCTCAGAGATATCGCGTCTGGTGGGGTTAATTGAATCTAATAATATCACCTTACCCTAATAATAATTCTTTGTAGACTTTGATGATAATATTATTAATGAAGAGCTCACCCTGATTCAATTCAGATAGGTTTTGTCTGTATAGGCGAATTATATAACGACTAATACATCGATCGTAACGCACCCTCAGAATTGAGAGTGAATAAGGGAGATAATAAATGTCTTATCATATCCTTTGTGCATATTCGGAGTGCCTTGTGGAGAAGGAACTCAATTACCAGAGACAGAGGAAGATAACAAATTCGTTTTAACAGAGATGTAAAGATTAGTTTATATAAGAAGACCTTTACCTTTTGCGGAAATATAGCCTTTATCAAGGATGCTGGATTTTTACAGAACTCTGTTTCTGTTAATCATGATGAATCCGTAAATCATTTGTCGAGAGAGTGAAATTTCTAGTATTATATAGAATAGTGAACAAATTTGGCTGGAGTTGGATTAGATTTCGTGTGCATAAAGTAAGATGTACTGTTTTTACAATTGAATTTAATGATTACTCCAATGAACCGAATAGCTCTCCGTATAATTTCTTCTACAATTAAAACGTCAAGAATTACTTGAGAAATACCGTAATTTTAAGTTAACGGTCCCATCGTCGAACACAAATAAATTATGCGGTAGTTGAAAATAATCTATGCATCTTCCATTTCAAACTTCAACAGACTTTTCAATTCAATATTTTTAACCTCAATGAAAATTGGGAAAAAATACTTTTCAAGCATCTATACGAACGGTGAGAACTATATTTTCGTCGTTTGTAGTAAACTTTCAAGAACCTTTTTTGCTTCATAATAATCATGATCTATCTTCATGTATTCATAGCGATCTCGTTCGGCGATGAAATAAATTATCCAGTGACATGCTTTCGTTTCATGATAAAGATCTTTGTGAACTCAACATAGGCCATTGTACTTGGTGATTTTTTTTCATTTTTAACGACGTGTGAAAAAGCATGAATCGTATGCAGATTTGATAAAAAATTAATCTAATGGCGATATTTTAAAAAAATCATAGTCTCGCGGGTGCTCGCGAAAGTCCGATTCCAGGTACCTGGAAATGAAAATCATCAAAAAAGAATGAAGGCGAAGATGATGGTTGAATTCTTTTCATTTCATGCGAATTTCGATTCGAATCAGTGATTTCCCAAGGTGTGAGAATAGAGGAATATATGTTCTCGGTTCGCTTTTTTAGTATACACGCACGTACGTCTGTGTAGATTATGACATTTGAGAAATAATAATTCAACTGGACGCTTGTATTGTGTCGTTCGTATTCCAGACATATCGGGGAATCGTTATTGGATAGCAACGGGAATCCACCTGAGTTCCAAGGATTGCGGATTGCAGGCGCTTTATCGTCCAACGAGATATCATCTGTGTATGAACGAGAACCGATTCAATCTGAATGGCTTGAGAAAAACGAAGATTGTTCACGGTAAATTGAACAAACTTTCTGAGAAATTCGAATTCTTTGATAACCAGTAAGTATAAAAATGTATGCTCTATTCAACAAATTTTATTCGCAATTATTAAAGAATTCTGAAACATTGATCATTCAACGTTAAAAGATCTTTCAACGATATCTTTGAGCATTGTTTTTGCACAGAGAATTTTTTTTAAAGGTTTTAAAAGAATGATACAAAATTTTGAGGTGGGTTGCTCCCTGCAAGAAATTTCTTGATGAATAAATAATTTCACAGAATTCTTACAAAATCGTGAGGATATTCGATAAGTTTTAATACAATTTCATGAAAGATCAGTCAACAAGATTGCACGGAATTTCTAAGGGAATTGACTGTGTTATTACAATTAAAAGTCGAAGTAATTTCTGGCAATGATTTCTAAATTGTTCCCGAGACTGCGAACCCTCGAGACGGGACAAAAAATCCGAGGAAATACATGGACCTGTTGAATCTATGAAGGACGGCTGCCAAGAAATCTGGCCAATCTCCAAGTGCTAGGTCTTTTCAAACGAAGAATGAGAGTAGGCCAATTTGTTAATGCTGAATCCTTGCTCACAACTGTTGAATGTTATTTCTAATCAACACACTATACGCACGCTTTTGTTATACTCTCCCTCTTAGAACGCAGAACGAATATTTCCACAAAAAAATATACTTATCTTCATAACAAATTTTTGAAAGAATAAAACCAATGTACATTATTAAAATATTTACGATGAGCATGTCGATATTGTATTCACATTTTGTGTTCGGTGAAACTTTTCTGTTCGATAACTGAGCGCATAAAACGATAGGGGATTCATTGAAAATGTGTAACAATACGCGAAGTTTATGCACATCCGGAGCCACATGCTGCATTTATAAATCAGTCCCACGAGAATTATTAATTTGATACTTGGTATTATCAGTATTTTCACATTCGACGATCGATGGTGAGAATACAATCGATTCGCTCGGAACGAATATAAATGTACAGCAGAAGAAATGTATGAACAAATGTAAATGTCAACAAAATGAGTCAATCGTAGAATGATTCGTGACTAGCGGTGATTGGAAATGATAATTGGCAAGGGAAATACTCATAGGAAGTATTCAAAGTATAAAATTCATGTACCAGATTTCTATTTGATATCTATCAACAGTTTGAATTGTAAATGAGCTTTGATTCAAAATTATGGAATTCGTAATGATTTCCTTCTTCGCCAGTTACACAGATGAAAGGTGGATAAAGTATTTCCAATCCAAAATTAAAACTAAGAATAACAGTTTTATGATAATTCAGGGTGGCCGTACCACGAATTTTCTTTTATCCTCATTGATTATCCTCATTCTATCTAACATGAATACATGATTAGCGAATTCCTGGACAGTGACGACCCTGCATTTGCACACTCAGAGAAATATTCGGTGATTTTGAATACGGCGAAAACCAATACTACAAACAGTTTCCTGTAAACTCAATCCCGAAGAGGTTTCGACCGTGTTTTTTTCTTGATGCGTGTGATTGATCTTTTGATATTAGAAAAAGAGTACTCGAATTACAAATGAGGAAAATATGGAAAATGTACGTAATTTGGTTATAAATTTTTCATTGCGGTAAGAAACTTGAAGTTCTAAAATCTTTTTATAATGCAAAGTTCAAACACAAGATGAATGTATGTAGCTCGCTCCTCAAATTCAAAATCACGCAGTACCTTTTATGAAACATTGTTATGTTTCAGAAGAATTTAAAACAAAAACACATCTTGAGCTTGTCTACAAGAAATATCTCTCATTCCATTTGGAATAAATATCATGAAATTCGATTATTCATCATTTCAACGTGATATAGAAATTATTTCTTCGTTTTTACAAAGTATCTCTCCTGTTCCAGCGAGAAAGAATCCAATACTAGTGAATAAAATATGATGAAAGGGGAAAGAACGTTGCAGCGGGAGTAATTTCTGTAAAGTTTTATGAAAGAATTCTATTTACGACTGGAATATTTTATTCGCAAATGAAAAATTCTTTTTGCAACAAACGGGTTTGTTCTTCTTTTCCTGTTCCTTTCGAGAGTAATGAGGGACAGCTTAACCTATACGTAATCACATAATATCAAATATGAAAATTATCTGCTATTCTGACCTGTATTCTTATAATTCCACGACAAAAGGAAAGTCAAATCATTCACAAAGAATTTCATAGAAAATGAGAATATTGATATGTGTATCTTTTTGATATATGCAACCTTGGCGATGATAAGATTGATTTTCGACCAACTGAATAATAAAATCGATTTTCCACCCCAAGAAAGTGTCATTCTTGAACGTAAAATATGTGATTTTAGATAAATTTATCAGATGGACTTGAAAAATATGACAGATCACGCTTGTGGAAAATTATGTAAAAACCGTGGCTGCGCAAAAGTATTGCGCAATCTTGGATTTTCCTTCCATGCGCATTCTTGTCGTGAGTGGTTCACCAGTTTACAAGGCCATCAAATTCAGTTATCGTCAATGAAACAGTGAGAAGAATTCCCTAAAAATTGAACATTCGATTTCAATGAAATCTCGACAGAGTTGATAAGTTTAGTTTCAATATGAAAGAATCGAAGCAAACATATTAGCTTCGATGGAATATTCCACTCCACACTGTGCACAACATTTTATTACAGTGGCGAGACAACATTCGTTATTTCGTTTCGAGATAAGAACTCCCTAAGAGCATCAAGTTCTATATTTATTTTTCATTTCTTCCTTCTGCATTTACTATCTGCTACATGAATGAATTTGGAGTGCCGTTCCAACGAAGGCCTTGAGAAAACGGTCTCACGAGAGAAAAGACTTTTCCACTCATTCCAACATCAATCATCTTCCTTGATCCTACGAGACATGATACAGTACGATTATATTATATCTGATCCCCAGGTTCTCGTCATCAACATCTGTGTTTAATTCACAAACTCTTCCTCACATTTTTATTATTTCAATAATGGCGAATAATCCGCTTGATATTTCTAAACCCATCTTCGATCGACGGGACTATGAAATAGGATGAAATAATCAAAATAGAAAAAAGAAATTCACTTTCCTGTGATTCAAATGTTGAGTTATATATATATATATATATATATATAATTTGTAAAAGATTGGTTCAATTAACACTGGTCCAAGATACAAACTATTGATCTACATGTATCTCTTTTTGCCATATGAATTAGTTTCATTGAATTGAGAAATTTGAAAAATGACTGAATCATTCACATGAAGTATGCGTATCGCAAAATGTAAAATAGTGATAAAAATAATAATTCCTAGGCATTGCGCGGGCATGTCATGCAATTGTCAAGCACAAAGAGCAAGAGCTTATTAAAATTTCCTTTTCAAGTTGAAAGCACTTTCGAAAGTTTACAACTGGATCTTGATGTTGGGAGAGGTTTCTGTGGTTCTTATGCATTCAAAACGTTAAGTTTTAAATGCCTGAAAATGTCGCGTGAACGACAATAGTCGGGAACATGAATTAAACATTTTACGTATCCAATAGTAACGAGGGAATCAGAGCAAAATTCGACTTTCGTTCTTTCCGATCTTATGAAAGTTTGAGATTCGTATAAAAGTCTTCTCGACGGATTCAAGCAAATCAGTAGATTTTTCGTCAGTCGATTGGTCTTAGATGTCTGGCCGACTGGCTACCTTTTTGATATTCGTGAGAGACAAAGTTCGAGTATGTATATTCTTCAGCTATTGAGAAACCGAACTAGAAAGGATTTATCAGAAAATCAATTTCGTCGTTCTCTAAATATCCAATTACGATATTAAGTGGATGAAATATATGACGCTGATAACACGTCGTGCTAAATATTCAGACGACGTATTTTAGTTTATAGACGTTAAACGTGGCGCGTATATTATGTCATAACCTACAACAATGTTAATTTCTGTTCGAATAATTTGCATACCGTTGAATGATTTTATATACGGATTTCGTGTTTTATTCCCATTACGCACGGAAAGAAATGCGCGATAAATTACATGTGTAGAAGTAAGCAGGTATGATATTTGAAGTAGATTAAGAAAACACGTTGGACAATTCGAAATTCGTGTTTTTCTTTTCTTATGAACAATGTTTTTCCCTTTTATATGGTTACATTGCAGAGAGGAAAGTATCGCTAGGACAACAATCTGGTTTATTTCTATATTTACACAGCTCTGGTTAAAGGAACCCATTAATTCCCATTCAAAGGGCAGATTTCCTCTTCGAATTCAATGGGTTTCGATCGGATTGAATCGAAAATCTGCACGTTTAATGGGAATTGATGAGTTTTTCATCCAGGAAGAACATTTGCAATGCCTTAGCTGCTGAACCAAACATTTTTCCAACAGGGAGAAAGAAGATTCCGTTATTTTAACGAATCTGTCTTCCCTAAGTGGATTGAATAACCTGGAGATCATAACTCACTGTGTTGAAGAACTGATTTGTTATATAATTATCAGTCTTTGGCTAGTCTTGCGAAATTTGATTCGCTAAAAAAATAACCGTACATTCCAGCAAACTCGCTTGTTGTCCATATACCCATGCAGGCATTGACAAGACTGGAAAAAAACCCAAGCTTGTCCCAGGATTGGCACAGGTATCAGGAACAAACCTCCGTTAAAAATAATTGAACCCATGATGATTGGTTCCATGCTGATCCCGCTGTTTCCAATGGATAATAGTTAGTCATGGGACATTTGTTCGTATCTTTGGAATGGCCAAAAACTGCACTTGGTACAAGCTTGGCACAAGCGTGAAAATCAAGTTAAGGTTAAGATGATTATTTAAGCCGATGTTGTCCACATAAGTGGCACAGTGTTTTCAATTAGTGACCGAATTCCGAGTTCCCAATGGATAAAGACGTGTGCATAACTATCGGGCCAAGACCAGTCCAATCTCCTCCCCATGATTGGCCCCACACTCCAGTTTCACACACTAAGATGAATATATTTGGTCTAAATAAGAATAAAACTTGACTTAATGGTAATAGACCACTTTTAAATGTGATCATACACGGAAATCAACTGATCTTGAAGAACTCTCTACAGAATTCCAAGATGTCTTTCCCATGCAGGGATTAACAAGACTGGGAAAAACCCAAGCTCGTCCCAGTCAAAACTGTCAAGGCATATTTAATCTATCGTTTCAAGATGATTCATGTACCGTATTCTGAGAAAGAATTTGGAGCTGAGATATGGATTAAATTACTCTTCTCATCAGTTTCTGTGATGAAAGAAGCATTGATCGATGCTTGGCGAATCATTTGGACTAGGCTGGAACGAACCATTGGCCCAAGCTTGTCCCGATCTTATCATTCCCAAGCCTGGGCCAAGTTTATCGAATTGTTCAAGACAAGTCTCGGCAGGTCTTGTGCCAGGCTTGGTCCATGATTGGACCATTGTTCCATACATACATGGGTAGTAGCAAGCGAATTTCGCTGAAACAATAAAACTCTTGCTATGCCAGCGAATTTTCTTTTTCCCTGAAGTAAATCTAATTTTGTTCATCGTTGTATGAACTTCAATATAAGCGAATAGCAAACGAATGCAAAATGGAACATTGATGGAAATGTTCAACTTTTTTGCACTCTTGTAACAAAAATTGTTACTTCATACGATCTCTAGAATATGAACAATCAACACATATCAAACACATTTCCCCCTACAAATTACTATAACATCAAAAATGGTATCACCATCGCTACAACGATGTACGATTTGTTGTTTCATCGAAATTGTTCACTACACTCGCATCTATGGAATTCAGAGTCATACAGCAAATCTGTATCTAACCGAGCGATAATATCATTATTGTTCTCCCATATTGTACAAATGATTCGTTCCGCATCAGTCATGTCGGTTAAAAACAATCAGCAATTTCAGACACAATTCAGTTTGTCATCTATGCGTGATTAATTCTTGAACATTAAATCGAGTTAAACCTGTTTATGCTTGTTTAAAAAAACATGTATAGATATTTCCACAATTTTTCAAAATCACATATTTTGTGAAGGCAAATTCCTAGAAAACGACGAATCCTTTATTTCTCGTTTCCCATCCACCGAAGCGTATCATCCGGCAAATATTTCAAATATCTTCAAGAAATATAAGCTTTTCGCTTTGAGGAAAGAAAATCTCATACATAGATAGTTTTTTGATCAAATTGAAAGGCGATTTGTTTTATATTTCACATTTTATATCGAATACTTTTCTCCATTGTTCAGAATCGTCGAGCTTTTCATTTGTGTACAAAGATTCAGAAACTATTGAATGAATTCCTTGACTAGATTTTGTAGAATCATCAAGTCCCCATCGACTAAGTCACGATGACAACAACTTTTTCAATAAAAAGAAGAACTTGTTTATTACGACCAAAGGCAATAATCCAATCAGATACTGGAAGAAAGATTTATTTCTCCTCTCTCCATAAAATATTCATGCGTAGAAATTGAATATTCAATTAGATGCAAAAACTGATTACTTGGGGCGAATAAATTATTTATTTAGAAGACCAATTTATTTGGGGCAGGCGTTCCATCATTTGATTCGATTAAATATTTCACCAACCCTAAGGAGTATTTTATGGAGAGAGGACAAATAAACTATTTATTTGGTTGGAAGCAATTTGTTGGAAAATTGGGCAGTTATAGGTGTTCAAAATATTGTTATCGTAACAGAAAATATGTATACGCGTGTATGTACAGTTTTCGATATTTTATTCTTTTTGGATGGAAAAATTGTAAACCCAGTTTCTTTTTGATTAGAATTTCTTCTTGTCTAGAGTCAAAATACATATATTGGTATGCACGTTTCATGATGACTTTATTAATGGTTTGGGTTGAGAGTAAGTCTCATCGATACTCTCTTTTCCTAATAATCATTCGAAGAACATCTCAAAAGACAGCAACCCATTGTTTAGCGAGGTACCGCGAGGTGTAATCTGCCAGGCGCCCCTTCGAAGAGCATAGCGAGAAAAGAATGAGAATATCGTAGTGCTGGCCTCAGAGAGCTGTGTAATTAAAATCAAATTGCAGAACTGTTAATCGACAAGTAATTACCCGGGAAACAAGGACGTTAATATCGATTTTTAAGCAAAAGGAAATTCGACTATTATTTTTATCAGGACGAGTGAAAGGAAAGTGAAAACAGTATCTTCCAAAGTAAATTTGCATACATTGAATGAAATCGTACGAATGAAGATTACTACTCCTCTCTCAGATCGAAAATGATTCTTCAGTCGTAATAAGACAAGGAAAAAAGCAAAAAGTGGTAACAAAAAATTTCTTAGTCATTCTATACTTGCCGAAGGGGCGAACATTTTTTGCTGCTACAATTGAAAATTTGCTGTTGCAGTTAACAGGATTGCTGTGATAACAAACAGCAAAGATTTTTTGCCTTTCTCAGTATCGATTGCTCGATAAATTGATTCATCGCTATTCAAAGATTGGATAACAAACAACGTTCAGTTATGGTTGCTAGGGTAGACCGAGGCGAACCGGATCACAGGGCGAACTGGATCAAACTAAGCTCTTTGGCTGTTTTGGATTATTTCTATTCTCAATTTCACTCTCTATGTGCATCAGTTATTCACATACACTCATCACCTACCGAAAACAAAAGATAGCATGACCATATCGCGCATCATTTGGTCCTGGGTAATTACAGAAGTCTGTACGTCGTGTGCACGTGAGAGAAATTTGTCCCTGATGTAAAACAACCATTGTAATTCTCTAAATTTTTAATGATAAGGTATGTTAAAAATCATGCGATTTTGATTGATATATATAGTTCGTGAAGTACAGAATGAGATTAGAACATTGTTCAGACAATAATATCAGGCCCTTCATGAACGAATGAATATTTTTGTGCACATAGTATACGGGGCGATTCGGATCACGTTTCCTGGGGTGAATAGGATCATGGGTATTTCGAGTCACACATTGTAAAATTGAATTTGTAACTTGACTGTGCAAAAGTAGCACATCCACGGATTGGTACTGTATTCATTGCTCCGAAAAATTCATACATCCACCTGAAGAGGACTGGATTCAATGTAGTGGGTGCGAAGAATGGTCTCACGAAAAGTATGCTGCACTGAGAAAACAGATATCCTGAAAATTACCATAATTTATGGATTTTCAGCGCTGGTCTGACCCGAGTCGGAATATTTACTTGCACGAATATCTAAAAGTACCATAATTTCTTGGACTTTTCAGAATAAGTATGGTACCTTCCTTATAAGAGTCCCAGATATTATGGTACTTTTAGAGGTCTGTTCAGGTAAATATTGAGACTCGGGTCAGACCAGCGCTAAAAATCCATAAATTATGGTACTTTTTAAGATACCTTTTTCTCCGTGTGACAAAAAGAGTCACACGGGTCCATTTGTTCGCCACATTTGTATGGAATAAAGTTTTTTCATTCATTTTATGTATTTACACTTCGTTTATAAGCATTAAAACGTTTTTCATCAGTGGATATATGATGTTTGTCTATGATCCGATTCGCCCCCGATTTTGGAGCGAATCGGATATTTCTCATTTTTTGTGTATTTGATTGTAAAATGAAGACGTGTTGATTTGAATGTTTTTTGTTTGTATAGACTTCAAGCCAAAGATGTATAGAATGAGAATTTATGAAGATACTTCCCTGGTGAAAACGGGAGCGAGAAGAAAGAGTAAACGAAGCGTATGCTGAAGGGTAACAGAAACGTTAGTTTCTAGTATGGAAAGTATACGAAGCTTGAATGGAAAGGATACAAAGAGTATGTGAAACGGGAATTGAAACAAAGAAAGCGGGAAAAATTCAAGAAATCTAGACAAAAAAATTGAACCCTGTGGTGAAAATCGAACCGGTGACTTCCACTATGGTAGGGTCTTATCCACTGAGCCATAGATCGTCGTTAACTTCAGTTCCTGAAAGATGTCATTTGAAGTCAGAATAGGTATGACTCGCATACGCTTCATATGACCTACTATTACGTTACGTGAAGCGTATGCGAAACGGGATTGGAAGTTTATGAAACGTATACAGAACGTATGATTTGATGACTTTCCAGCGAGCGGGTATCATACGCTCCGGAAAGAGGGAGTTGAAACGTTTTTCGCTTCGTTTACGTTTCCTTCTCGCTTTGTGTATACGCTTCATTTTCACCAGGGTTATTGAAAAAATCTTCCTTTTGGTCATTTTGATTCATTGAAGACGGAATGATCCGGTTCGTCTCGGTCTACCCTATAAGATTCTAAATTGAAGGTATATTGTATTCAAACTCTCTAAAATCTTTGGAGTGAGATTTCACTCTTTAGCCAGCCAGAAGTGAGCCGGTCAAATTTTCGAGTGAAATTTCCACTCTTTCAGAGTGATATTCTAAGGTTTGAGGCTAGAAATTCACAACCACTTCGACGCTGGAGTGAATTTTTCACTCTAAAAGAGTGAGAGGTCACTCGAAACGAGTGAAAATTTCACTCGAAGCGGACAAGCTCACTTCTGACACTTAGTGGAGTGAAACGTGCGATTTTTCACTCTTTCAGATTTAGAGAGAAGATATAGTTCAATTCTCATCAGTTTGAAGAGAAAATGTATATTTTACTAGTTTTCTTTTTCAAAAGTTGAATTCGCGATGAGCAAGGTGGAATATGAATTTCCTCCATCGTTTGTTTCGTTATCGATTTCGATTGCGCTCAACTGAAAGACGAAACCCAAAATTCATTACAGTCAACGTAACTTCAACTGAAACATGAGCACAAACATCCCTTTGATGCAAATAAAATTCAGTCACATTTGACCCACTCCCAAGTAACACAGAACATTCTGAGAATATCCTCAGAAAATCTGTAAATCATACGGTATTGAATATTCTCACAAGAGGCGTGGAAGATTCTCGAAACATTTGAATTACACAGTAAAAAGTAAAACTTAAAGTAATCCCGAATATCAGCTTAAAAATGCAGCCAAAAGTAGCGCCTATTCCAATTGAAATTCAGTTTTCTTCATTGCTTACTTTCAGTTGGAATAGGCGCTACTTTTGGCTGCATTTTTAAGCTGATATTCGGGATCACTTTAAGTTTCACTTTTTACTGTGTACACTGTTTCGAATATCCCAAGAATATCCGTAAAATCTACTCAAGATATCTGAGAGAACACTGATGAATAACGCATGCACAGACATCATGGTTCTACAAATTCAGGGATGGCGGATAATATTGTTTGCAAGCTGCAGACAAACTATCAACATATTATTTTAACTGATATATTTAAGCGGAGGTTCCGAAATTTTGATTTTCTCGAATTTTTTTTCTTAAGAAGGAAGTAAATTAAGAGCTCGAGTTATTTGAAACTCATTGAATGGGTCTTAAAGTAGATGAAAAAAATGTTCTCAAATTAAAGGATTCGTATCCCGAAACTTTAAAGGCGTTTTTCTCGAAACCATGTTTTTCAAGTTTAGCTCCACGATATCTCAAAAACTACTGAACGGATCGCTCTTTTTTTTCTATTTTGAAGCTGATTGAATTTATTGGAGGACGAATCTAAATGGAGATGACATTTATTGCCCCTTTTTTTTCTTTTCATAGCACTTTAAACAGCGAAAACAGGTGAAAAAACGCTACCAAAAGTTTGCATGTCTGTAATTTTTTCAATTTCTGGACTTTTCATTGGTTTTATTGATACAATCTCCAACGAATATAATACATTTCATAAAAATTTTTTGATTCTTGGATTGTAGCGCCCGATTGATCACTGTTTTTTTCAGGGCATTGGATTATTTTTCACTGAAACAAATTTTTTTATGTACTTAAAGACTCAATTAACAAGTGTGAACACCCCCGAGTTCTTTATTGACTTCCTTCCATGAAAAAGAAATTCGAGAACATCACCTTATTTTGGGGTCGCTAGATGAGAACCTCCCCTTAAAGAATAATGAATTGGAACCAGGGCGTTTCAACATACAACAATTTTATCTGCAAGTGCTGTCACGGTGTATGCCCAATAAAATTTGTTGATAGTCGACAAACCTTATTTGATTGAAACAAATTTGGAATACTTTTCTCTCAGTGTGGTATATGTTATGATTCTTTAATTGTAATCATAAGTTCAGATAAATTCATCACATTGAAGAATATTTATCTTGAAAAAGTTCGTCATTGTCCGCAGAAGTTACGTTTTAATGAACATTTTCAAATCATTCATCATATTCTAAGGATATTTTTAGACTAACCAAATATCTTCAACATAAACGCTCAGAATATTTTCAAAGCGTTCGTATGTTACTTGGGATAATACCCTATAAATGGGAACAGTTTCAGCTTCGAACTCCACAGCGCCGGTAATGAGATTTTGTTCTCCACTATTTCTATAAATAAACCTCGTGTAAACAGGGATGAACCAATTCATGATAAAGCGATCGATGGAGAAGAAATCCAAAAATTGACATATCATCTAATTACATCAAATGTTTATCCTCGAGATATTATTTTTACATAATTGATGACTAGTGGATGATAACCCTTCGAATAAACACAATTATGTAACAGTAGTATCACAATCATTTTAATCGAACATGATACGTTTTGTTGTCCGCATAAACACGATCAACGTCAAAACTCACGGGTCATATTGAATTATAAATTAATTATTCATTTGATATTCTATTCTCTGGGAGCAAATTCAATTATCACCGTAGATACATTTATCGCACGCATCCTCGATGTACAATAGCTAATTAGCAAACTTGAGAACACGTATGTTCGTGCAATAAACAAATCTTGCGATCCTCAAACTCGAAGTGACCCAACATATTTGATAACTCGATAAAGTCATAAATCAATTCGATGCACCGAACATTCGATATTGCTGTCTTTTGTGACAACAAAAACAAACCGTAGAACATAATTCTCCCGTTTATTCGAAAATTGAATAATAAGAGGAAAAAATATGATTGGAAAAATATTGAATTTTATTATAATCGATTCATCAATGATGGTGTCAAAACTCGCATTGCACTCCACGGATTATTAAAATCGAAGACGACGAGGTTCCGGGTCGAGCAGCTTTCAGTCAGCTATAAACTTGTGGTAGTACCCTGTTGCTGGGAGGTGTTACTGTATCGATCACATCAAGGCGCGTGTTACTTTTACACGCAGAATATATTATATACGTGTATCTGTATAAATAATTGATATGTGTATGTAGATTATTTATAAGGTACTATTTTGAAAAAGATAGGATAAAAAATCAATGTTACGACTTGAGAATAATATAAATGACGGAGACACTAAAGCAAACAAATGAAGAACCGAATTATAATCCAATGATAGTCCTGAATGTTCATGAAGAAGAAGAAATAGAAGAAGAAGAATTGAAAGATGTATTTTTTTGTCTGCTGTTTGAATTTTTGTTGAAGAAAAAAGCAACAATTGGCTCACGAAAGGTTGGATCCAATCCCTTTCCTCAAGATTTGATTGACCGTTCCAGTTTGTCGTTCCTTAATCCCTTCGATAAGCTCGATAAACACAAGGAACAAATTGTTCACAATCCCGAGTCAACACAATTTTTCAAATTTTCTTTCTTCAAATGCAACAAACACTCCATGCGTATCATTTTCAACAACAAATCACTTCTCACTCGATTTCCCGCTTAAAATCATCGCTTCGATTCCCGCGTATTTCATCAGCAACTTTCACATCACTCGATGATTTTTTTTCCTCATGCTTTATTGCATTCGAAATGACAACACCGTGTCACCCTTTTTGATTTTTATAACTCTGATTAACGATCGACGTGTCAAGAAGGTATGTTTTTTTTAACATCAATCCAACGTTGGAAGTGTGTTCGTTGACGTTTTAAATATGTGGAGATATGGAAATGAAAAGAATGTTGATTTGTTTTAGCAAAATGCATTTTTTATGAAATATATTTTATTGGATTTTCATTGAATTTCTGTATATCTACAATAATAGGTATGCATAGATATAATCTCGATAGAGATTAATGAATTAACAGGTGTATGTTTGGGGAGAGAATCGAGATGTGGAACAAGTGTCAGCCAGAGTTTGTATGCATGTACGTGTATGTATGTGGATAACCGTATATCTGTACTACACGTATGCGTGAATAACAAACATACATATACATTATAGACATATATTATAGATTTGCGCGCACTTACATGAAAATAATTGGAAAATATTATAATATACGAATAAAATTTTTCTCCAGTCCACTGGTTGGCGCGGCATCATATATATATATATATATAAATAAATAAATGAATAAATAAATATATATATATATATATTATTTATTTATATCAATTTGTAATTTGGTGTACCGAGGATATGTCTAAATTTTTATTAACACTGACTGACTCTACGTTATTCTGTTTTTATTACGAAAAAAACGTGCGGCTATTTTGTACAGTGAGTGCCTTCAAACTACGCAACTTCGGTGCCGAGTCGGCGCTACAACTGAGCCACCAGCCCCTTCGATCGTTGGACCGACCCCCTAAAAGGATGTGCTACGCAGAGCGGAAACTCGTTCCTCTTCCGGATTATTAAAAGCGAATTCATCCCCCACCCAGCTCAAGGAGAAAATCTTGCTGGAGAATCGCGACGATACGGTATTCGATTGGTCGATTCAAGGGATGCGCGCATATCGTGTGCCTGGCGGGTTGGTTTGAAAAACCGTCTGTCTCGATCGATTGCCAGGTGGCGCTTGGAATACGTTTGCCGGTTAGGGATTCCCTCGTTGGATATGAGACCATGAAATTTTTACAAAATTTTTATTCATTTCTATCTACGGTCTGTCCGTTTGAATGAAAAAATAGAAATCTAATAGGAAAGTACTGATATCATAATATTCGTATTTTGTTTCATAACATTGGATTCCTAAAACTGAAGGTGAGGATGATCGAATACAACCTAATATCGTGAAATTTTAAAAACACTGATTCTGAGGTCCCAGATAGCACAAGAGTTCTAAAAGAGTTCTACATTGTAGTCATTATGAACCCAGACAGCACCAAAGCTCCCGCAAAGAGCTCCCGTTATGCGACTAACAATGAGTTCAATATGAATACAGTGCATTCAAAATGAACTCTTGATGAAGAACTTAATGTTCAGAAAGAATCTATTATTTAGTCTCGATATGAATTCTTTCTGATCATTAAGTTGTTCACCCATGTAACACAGAATATTCTGAGAATATTCTCACAACATCCGTGAAACGTACTGTATCGAATATTCTTAAAAAAAGCGTAGAAGCTTCGTAAATATTCATAGAAAATTCTGAAAACATTTGAATGGGACTGTTTCGAATATTCTAGGAACGTTCGTACAATATGCGTACAAAGTTTGTAGGGAGATTGATAAACAGCGCATGCGCAAGCATCTCAATGACATGAATTCAGTAATGGTGGATAATGTTGTTGACAGGCTACAGACCCTTGGATAATATATTATTTTAACTTGTATTTGGAGAAAGAGAAATTCATAAATGTGCATTTTAATATCCCGAATGTTTTGAGAGCGTCATGCGTGAAAAATAATCTTCAAAAGTGTAATAAAATTTGAAGAAATATCGTATATATTATGATGGTTTGTTGTGATCATAAGTATCTCACCCATCCATGTGAATCCATGATATTGCTAAGAATCCATGATGACAGATGTTATTGATTGGAAGAATTGATTGTGAATTAGTTTTCGGTTACATGCAAAAGTTATATTGGCAAGAATTTCTATTTTAACAGGATTTTTTCATAATATTCCTACAATATGCGTGGCATAATATTCTGAGAATATTTGAAACAGTCTCATTCAAACATCCTGAGAATGTGCGTAGAATATATTCGCACGTAATAAGAATCTCCTTAGAATATTCGAATATCCTCAACGTATATTCTTAGAACATTCTCAGAACGTGCTTGTGTTACCTGGGTCATTAAGAGTTCATTTGAACTCATATAGATTCATATTGAACTTATTGTTAGTCGCATAACGGGGACTGTTTGAGAAGTCTTCAAGAAGTCTTGATGATCTTTTATGAATTTAAATTGATCATTTAGTGCTGGCTGGGAACTCTCTTTTAACTCTTCTGCTGTCTGAGATGTATTGTGATGAGATGGAAAAATTAACGAATATTCACTAATAAACATCAAGTAGGGTAAAACAGCATGTTTCTGAAGTTTGCATCGTTTATTGAAACGAACTGGTCATCGAATAACGGAATATTCAGTTTTCAAAGTTCCAAATTTTTGCCGTCCCTTCTTTGAACGATATTTTCAGTTCCAAAAAGTTAATTCGGAAACACAGACACCGATCCCAGCCAGCACAAAAGATCAATTTGAATTCTTGAAGACTTCTGCAAGATGTTTTCAATAGTCCCCGTTATGCGACTAATAATTAATTCAATACAGGTTGGTTGAAAAGTTTCTGCGCTCGAAATGAAAGAATACTGTTTTTGTTACGAAATATATTTTTTTATTCAATATAATCTCCTAGAAGCTCAATACACTTGTTCCAATGATCTTCCAATAATTTTATCCCATCCTTATAATGGTTTTCCGGAAGCTCTGCAAAATAACCGTCTACGACTGCTATGGCCTCTTCATTCGACGAGAAATGCTTTCCACGAAGAAATTGTTTGAGATTTCTGAAGAGATAGTAGTCGCTAGGAGCCAAATCTGGCGAATACGGTGGATGTTCAAGCAATTCGTACTTGAGTTCTTTGAATTTAGCCATCATCAAAACACTTTTGTGAGCAGGTGCATTATCTTGATGAAAAATGATTTTGTTCTTCTTTAAACCAGGTCTTTTCTCACGAATTTTTTCATCCAGCTGATCCAAAAGGCTGCAGTAATATTCGGAGTTGATTGTTTTACCTTTCTGAAGATAATCAATGAACAAAATTCCTTTTGCATCCCAAAAATCTGATGCCATAACCTTCTTTGCTGATCGTTGTGACTTCACCTGCTTTGGAGCTGAACAACCAGCTTCAGTCCACTGTAAACGTTCTTGTTTCAATTTAGGATCATGGTGGTAGATCCAAGTCTCATCCATAGTTATAAAACGACGCAAGAAGTCGGTTTTATTCTGCCTCAAACGCTCCAAATTACGCTGAGAAATTTGTTTTCGATCCAGTTTTTGTTGAATTGTTAACGTGTGCGGCACTAACTTTCCAAACAGTTTTTTCATACGTAATTCTTCATGTAAAATATGGAGTACTCGTTCGTCTGAGATGCCTATGGCATTAGCAATTTCACGCTTAGTCAAACTTGGATCTTCACTAACCATATTATGTACATGCTCAATGATTTCTGCTGTGGTTGCAGTTTTTGGTCGTCCTTCGCGTGGATCGTCTTCAAGGCTAGTACGACCACGTTTAAATTCACCAGCCCAAAATTCAACGGTGCGTTTTGAAGGTGAGGACTCCTTATACACTTCTAACAATTGTTCATAAATTTCCTTTGCTTTTAAACCCTTCAAAACAAAGAATCTAATGACTGCACGATATTCAATTTTTTCCATATTAAGAAAAATCAATGACACGTCAACTTCAAATGGCTTGTAAACAAAGAATGAATTGACACAATGACTTGTAACTTTGCATGTGTTCTCGGGACAGATATACCAACTTGAGAAGAAAAAAATTTCGAGCTAGCAGTGCTATCTCTTGGTGAGCGCAGGAACTTTTCAACCAACCTGTATGAATTCAATGAATTCAAAATGAAAACGTATTGAATGCCTGAAGAATTCATTGCGAAACTCCGATATGAATTCTTCCTGAGCATTAAGTTGTTCATGAAGAGTTCATTTTGAATTCAAAGTATTCATAATGAATACATATTGATTAGCATAACGGGACTCCTTTGTGGGGACTCTTGTGATGTATGGGATGATTCATCAGATTTTGTGGATTTGAATTTTCAATTCGTTTCTATAAACGATTCAAACTTTCAGAACATAAAACAGCACCGTATCTTTTCCTTTGGTTTTATCATTATCTCAAGTTTTTTAAATATTTTTCCATCGAAATGTCTACAGTGCAGTATAAATAATCTTTTCTCAAACGTACATACTGTAACTTACGAAATCGATCATTCTTTTGAATATTGTATGAAGAAATTAAATTATTATATCGTCGGAATGATTTTTCTCCACATGAATACTCCAAAATAATAATTGGCGTTTTATGTTCTTGAAGTTTGAATAGTGTGTAGAAACGAAACGAAAATTTAAACTCATAAAATCTTGTGGTATGAATTCTTTATAATTTTATGCGACTGAAAACATCGATCAAAGAACTTACCTCAAGGTTTTAGGCTTTCAACAGCTGAATACTTTTTCATTTGATTAGTAATTCGTTCCAATGAACGATTCAAAACCTGTATACAGCCACTGTAAAATTCCAATGATTGAATATGAAATCAATTTCCAATGTGCATGAACTTTCCTATAAATTGAACGGAAAATTCCAAACTTTTTTGGATTTTTACCACTAACGCTTTATCATTACTTCGTATGAATTTATAGAAATTTGCCTGTAAAGATTTTTTACAGCGAAGATATTTTTAAACTGATTGAAAAATCATCGAACGCTAGAAAATCATGCCTTCGATATTAGAATCACTTCGAGATAGATGAAAACAAAAATGAATATCAGCTAATCAAATTTACAGTTTCGATCAAGGAATGTTTTCCACGTTCATTATCTATTCTCTACTCCCTTCGAAATTCTAGCGGTAAACTTCTTCGAGAACTTTCAATAATTGTTCCTAGTTCTGAAGACAAACGCAAACACAAACCTGTAGGAAAATCGTACATCATTTGTCATTTCATTCGCGTTAAATCGTTCCCTGCACGATATACGATTTTGAGCAAGTTAGGAGGAAATTTCATGATAAATGATCGTAAGTAAACACATACGAACTCTGTCAAAATACGTTTCCCTTCCTAAGAGTCTCACACTGTTCAAAAATGAAATACGTAAACTGATTGCGGGTCGTCGATATGAAAATGATAATTGACATCGAATTTTCAATCATTTTAGAAATTTATTTAACATACTGGGAATGATAAACAATTCTTAGTTGCTTCAATTCCAATGTAATTCAATAATTCTGATATATTATATATCTTATTGAGTTTTTCAACATGTGACTTTTGTCTGACTCGTTAGTGGAGATCGATTAGGTTCAAGAATGTGCAAACTGCGCGTCTCCTCTTCACCACGTTGAGAATCATCCAAATTTTCATTGTAAAAGTAAAACAAAACATTATTGAATTCATTATCCTGACCACTTTTTTTTTTTTAATTGGAAGGAATGAAATTTTTGAAGTGATGTGAATAATACTAATTACTAGGAGGTTGCGAATAATAATTTTTCCAAGTCGAGTCGAGTACTTGAAAATTCCCGAGAATTCCTCGATTTTCCGAAAATTTGATAAATTTCCAAAAATGTTTATGATGCCTCATCTCGCAGAAATGATAATACACCGAGGACCCAATTTCTTAGATTCAAAGAAAATTTTCTTGCCCTCATTCTGATAAATCTTGTTTTCAATGAAAAAAATTATTCATTGAAATGCTAAAATTTTCCATTGAATTGGAATCATATTCTTCGAATTTAGGAAAGAATATATTTTTGTTTCAATTTGAAAATTCTTGGTTTTAGTTTGATGAAACTTTTCTTCATTGAACTGAATTCTCGTTCATTAAAAAAAGGTTTATTAGAATGAGGGCAGAGAAAATTTTCTTTCAATCTAAGAAATGGAATTCTCAGTGTAGTTTGCAGAGATTCTAAAAAATCTGACATAAGGTAAATGTGGGTAGTATCGACCTCGTTGGTTATATCGGCCACTATTTTCATATATGTTTCTTGAATACTAAGAACTTCATATAACGAACTAAACAATGCAGGATAACTCTTCGATGTTTCAAGAACATAAAAGTAAAAGTTATAAATGGCTTGTATTCCTGCCTCAACAGGAAATTGTTTTTGTCAAGAAGGAGACTTGCGTCCCTAGACATAAAAATTTGTCAACACAAGCGGTCTCAACCTCGAAGACTGGAAAGTGAGTACCCAGACAGCACACAAATTCCATATGAGTTTAGAATGTATTCAGATTTGAGAATTCTTAAAGAATTCTTTTGTATGAATACATTGAGAATTCATTATGAATAAATTTGCCAACGAACGAATACATTTTGGATTCTTAAGGAATTCATATGAGGATTCTTGAAGAATTCAATACGTATTCATAAGGTGTTCCTAAGATGCACCCATATATCCACCTAAAACAGTGCCTTGAGATATCACAAATGAACACCTGTTCTACTCCGTATGGATTCGTAATAAATGTCAAAACTGAATTCAAAAAGTATACATAAAGAGTTCATTAATTGAAATTTTCAATGTATTGAAAATGTAAACTATTTTATCAATACATATACGAGCAGAACGATTATGTCCGATGAATTTAAAATTCAAAATTGTCGTAATATCATACTGGTTTATGTTCTATATTGTGCATCTTTGAAAACAAAATATTTTTTTTTTCAACAAATAGTCTTATTATTTTATATTGAACTAATTTCAAGATAAAGAAAATAATGCTCTTGACATAATATGATACTAACCATATGTATGTTCTTATTGTTCGCTTTACCAATGTAAAAAAAAAATAAAATGTAAAATGTGAATAATGTTCATCTTCAAATTTAGTATAGGAACCTATCATACTGAACTCTAGAACCGGTTTCATTTCATTACTGTTATTATTTTATCCCAGCCAGCACCAAATGATCAATTTGAATTCATAAAAGATCATGAAAACTTCTTGAAGACTTCTCAAACAGTCCCCGTTATGCGACTAATAATGAGTTCAATATGAATCTATATGAGTTCAAATGAGCTCTTAATGAACAACTCAATGATCAGAAAGAATTCATATCGAGACTACATAATGGATTCTTTCTGAACATTAAGTTCTTCATCAAGAGTTCATTTTGAATGCACTGTATTCATATTGAACTCATTGTTAGTCGCATAACGGGAGCTCTTTGCGGGAGCTTTGGTGCTGTCTGGGATTATTATTATCATTATTGCTATTATTATTTGATTATGATTTGGATATTTATTCTTTTTATTATTTATTGAGGGATAAAAGCGGACGCAACACTGACTGAATTGTTTATTCCAAAAATGCTGTAATGAAATCAATTTCTGGATGGCCCCTCAACGGGTAATGAAATATATATTGATTATATATGATTTCTAAATTTTCGACACTTGAGCATAAATTTCATAATCGTATATAACACAGATATAATTCTTTTTTATTAGAGAATTGTGTGGTCTAAAATAAAAACAGCGTGCTTCGGACCCAGATAGCAAAAATAACCCGTTTGAATTCTTGAAGACTTCTTAATGAGTTCTTGGAACAGTCCCCGTTATGTCAGTGAAAATGAATTCAATATGAATCCAATGAATTCAAAACGAATACATGTTGAATGCCTGGAGAATTCTTCATGAACTAACAACATGAATTCTTTCTGAACAGTAAGTTGTTCATCAAGAATTCAATTTGAATTCAAAGTATTCATAATGAATTCATGTTTACTGTCATAACGGGAGCTCTTCGTGGGGACTCTTTTGCTGTATGGGGATTCATATTAAACGCATCGTAATTGAAGAATCGCCATATCCAAAGTAATTTTCAGTAATAACAAGCGATCTTGATAGAACCGATTCTTTCGTACACAATCCGTATCGAATTTTAATCAAGATTATATAAAAATCATTGAGTTTGTATTGATTTCGATTCAATTTCGATTGAAATTCGATACAAATTGTATAAAAAAAAGAATGGATTCTGCTAAAACCTTCTATCACTAACTTTCAGTGATCATCAAGTTGATTTTCTGAAGTTTTAGAATTTATTTCTGATTGTTACAAGAAGTTTATGCGTATATTATTTTGGGTTACAAATGTTCAACTTGTATTCCGTATGTGGAAAAAGTATGTAGGCAAAAGTCAGAGATGGAGAAAAATAACAGGTTATTTTCACATAAAATATAGTATCAAACTGTCTGTTGAATACGTATTGAAATTGAATGCAGAAAAAACGTGGAAAATGTAGAGCCACATGTGGATATACGGATTGTATATAATTTATACGTAGTCCATATATAACCTATTCGATTTTTATACATTATTCTTACCTGGGAATGGACGATCGCAAAATTCCGTATAGGCGCCCACGCTATAGATTGGCTTTTAGATGGGTACTTCGTAATCGAATAAGTGTTCATTATTGCGCAACTATACGAAGTGACCCATGTCAGATAGATTATATTTCGAGGACATACTCGGCAGCCAAAATGCAACACCTTCTGTATTCGACAAAATTCGATTTGAGGCTTAATCTTTAAAGTATGAGCGTTTTTAGAACTTTTTTTTCTCAAATACAAATTCCTCACACTTGAGCTAAACACCATTCGCTAAGTTTGAAAACGGTAGTTCTCTGATGACAATCGAACTATCCTGTCATGTTTTGTTTCGAAATTATAATAACACTGGTCAACAGCCATTTTTGTGCCTGAGGTTTGAGAACTGATTCGGAGTACTTTTAGAGCACTGAATACGAAAACAACATCAGATTCGTTGGATCAGCTCTTTTTTATAATTCTTTATATACAACATTCATCAATTATATAGATTATATATGAAAAGTATGTGTAAAAAAATAATAGAAAGTGAGCTACTTCAAGAAATCTGATATTCTCTTTGCATTAAACGCACCAAAAGTACTCCGAATCAGGTACCAAACCTTGAACACCAGAGAGAAGAAATTCTTTTTATTAACTTGTGTCGTTCAGGTTGCACAATTTCAATTGGCTAGAAACCCAAACAATTCGAATAGCTTCAACTTCGATTTGAAAAATGAAATTTATCGTTTTTTAACTTACCGAGCCGTGAAAATATAATCTATTTGATTTAGATCACCTTATGTAAATTCAAAGAACTGTAGCTGAAAGTGAACTCAAGTATCCCTGATAACACACGAAGAATTATTTTTCAAAAACGAGAATAGAATTTTTCAAGAACTCTTTTTGAACTAATGAATTCATACAAAACTCTGGAGGAGTTCAATGTTTGGGACATTGACGAGCTCTTTGAGAATGCTGGAAGTATTGTTTTAGTACTCTCAAACAACTCCTTAATGTCCCCAACATTAAACTCCTCCAAAGCTCTTGATTAATTCATTAGTTCGAAAAGAGTTCTTGAAGAACTCTATTCTTGTTTTTGAGGAAGAATTCTTCGTGTGTTATCAGAGATAGTTTTTAGTCGCAGTAGCTATATTTTCACCATCGTAGCGATCCTTATAGATAACTTCAGTGGAAAATATCTTTACTATAACTACAAAAATGTACTTGGGCTCAATTTCAGCTAAGGTAAGAGACCCTATATCCAATCAAGGACTAGAACCCGATCATTTTCATTATTATTTGAATTTACAAAGTGATTTAGCTGGAAGTTTCAAATGAAAAAGTTAATTTTCGATCCATTAATTACGAAAAATGTTTTGATTGAAGAGTTTTCGCACAACTGAACCACGAAAACTTAGAATATAAGGATCGGGTATAGGGTCTCTTACCTTACAGTGATTTCTCAATGTACGAAGAGGAAATTTCATCAAGTTTAACTGGTTTTTCGGGGAGAACAAGAATATCGTGACATCAACAAAAATCACATTCAGAATTCGTCAAATGTTAATTCTCTTGCTTTCACGGAATATTTTTAATCAGCAATGGCAAAAATCTCGAGTGGAAGAATTTACGAGATTACATATAATTTGTATGCATGAATTATATATAAAATATATTGAATTGTATATAAATTATATAGAATTAAAGAATTTCTCCCACACGGGATGGGTCCCTTGATGAATGTTGGAAACACAAACTTTATTCGGGTGAGTGAGCATTTAATCGCGTATGCTCGTGTTTTCTTGAACCTACGATTTTCCTGGCTACTGTGTTAAGTTGCTAGAGTAGTTGTGGTTGTCCAGCTCAAGAATGACAAGAGAGTTACCGTATAATCCTCATAACATGCGGGATTAACACATCTTTTCAGACAATCTAAACGCAAGAAGGTTTTTAAAATAATACCATATTTTTTGCTGAGTTCAAAGGTATGATAAAAAAGACAATATCCCTGCTGGAAGGTTTTAATAGAATACTATTGACAAAAGCAATGGTTCTGAATGAGCGTTTTGAATCGGTAATTCACTATTTATTTATAGTTTTGTATCGTACGTATAGTTTTGAATAAGTAAGAAACTATATCATAACAATCGTTCGTAATAGTGTAAAAATTCACTATAAAAAACTATTGAAAAAAACCATATTATAGAACACTATTGAGAACTGTTGCTATCGTAAAGTTGAAAACTATACGTTATTAGTGAATTACCGATTCAAAACGCTCATTCGAAACTATTCATATTCTATAGTAAAATATAGATTTTTCTATAGTAACCTGTAGTTTCATATAGAAAATTTACAGCAGGGATCATTACAAGACAGAAAAGCATCGAATTTTTAGTGAAATCTATAAAAATTATATATTTTTTATATTAAAGAAGATCCACCCGTATGGAAATATTTCGCTGAAAAATGTCTGCAAAACTATGAAAAATCTCTGAAAAAAAATGAAAAAACTCTGAAAAACTCTGACAAACTCTGAGAATCTCTGAAATTTTGATGAGAAATCTAATATTTTTGGGACATTCTTTACAGACTTTTTTCAGAATTTTTTCAGAGTTTCTCAGAGTTTTTTCATACTTTTTCAGAGGAATAGTAACGAAATTGCACTCTGAAAAAACTCTGACAAAACTATAATAAATTGTTGACATTTTTCTGATTATTGAAAAATCCTGAAATTCAATAAATACATTCATATGCCGTATTCAAATATCATGTGTGAAAAAGTGTTTGAAAATTTTTTAATTTTTTTCTAAAAGTCAGAAAAATGTTAGCAATCCATCAGAGTTTTGTCAGAGTTTTTTCAGAGTGCAATTTCGTTACTATTTCTCTGAAAAAGAATGAAAAAACTCTGAGAAATTCTGAAAAAAGTCTGAAAAAAGTCTGTAAAGAATGTCCCAAAAATATTAGATTTCTCATCAAAATTTCAGAGATTCTCAGAGTTTGTCAGAGTTTCTCAGAGTTTTTTCATTTTTTTTCAGAGATTTTTCATAGTTTTGCAGACATTTTTCAGCGAAATATTTCCATACGGGTGGCCACCTTGCGATTTGATGGTTGATTGGTTCCGCCTGAACAGGGTGGATCCGACCAGAATCCTCATCAAATTCGCGGGATTTCAATGTGTTTGAAACATCCAATGAATGCGTCTGAAGAAACCCTATGCAGCGATCCAAGCGTGAGATCGTGAAAGTATCCGACACCTACATGCTAATACAAAAATACATAGATACTAACACTACTTCATAAGCTATTCCATTGGTTTGAGAACTCGATAGTTTCACGACCATAGAAATATTTGTATGTAGACTAGGCGAGTCACTTGAAAATCGTGTGAAAGAGAGGAGTGCAAAATGAATAACGATGTCTTTGTCTTTCAGCGCGCGCGCATTATTTTGCATTTGATTTCAAAGACTCAGACACATGCGCGAGGAAAAAAATCGATTAATGCGCTTGCACTAAAAGACAATGACATCCATATTTACTTTGCATCTTCCTCTGTCTGATTTCGTTAATGCTTCAACATTCTTTTGTAGAAAATGTATTCTTTCGTTGAGTGGTCATTTCCTGTGGTTTAATCCCTGTTGAAAATATCAGCGAAGAGTGATCTAAGCGTAACAAACAGTCATCTAGGCGTGATTTAGGCAGGAATTGAAATATTTTCACATTTCATTCATTTCAATACTAGCTTCCTTCACTATTGGATTTTCACCAGGGAATCCCCAGCCAGCACTAAAGCATCAATTTGAATTCTTGAAGACTTCTGCAAGATCTCTTGAATAGTCCCCGTTATGCGACTAATAATGAATTCAATATGAATTCAATGAATCCAAAATGAAAACATATGGAATGCCCGAAGAATTCATTGCGGAATTCCGATATGAATTCTTTCTGAGCATTGAGTTGTTCATAAAGAGTTCATTTTGAATTCAAAGTATTCATAATGAATACATATTAGGGTGGTCGTTAAAAATAAAATTCTTTCAGAGGCCCAAAAAAATCCTTCCTTTTGACGAAAAACTACGGGAAAAATTTTGCTTTTTGATTTTTAACAAAAATAACACGTGCCGGCGGCCAATTTAAGTTCATTTTTCGATAAAATTATAGTTTTTTGGAATATTTGTTACATTATTTAAATTTTGATAAAAAATCATGAAATTATGCTGATAGGAAATCAAATTCTCTACAAAAGGGTTTCTTTTGTTTTTAGATGAAGTTCATATCCATCGAGATAATCTCATTGGTAAACTTATTAACTTTATTAAATCATCTATTTTAGCACTAAAAACTTTATTTTTCTCGAAATATGAAGTTTTTAGTGCTAAAATAGATGATTTAATGAAGTTAATAAGTTTACCAATGAGATTATCTCGATGGATATGAACTTCATCTGAAAACAAAAGAAACCCTTTTGTAGAGAATTTGATTTCCTATAAGCATATTTTCATGATTTTTTATCAAAATTCAAATAATGTAACAAATATTCCAAAAAACTATAATTTTATCGAAAAATGAACTTAAATTGGCCGCCGGCACGTGTTATTTTTGTTAAAAATCAAAAAGCAAAATTTTTCCCGTAGTTTTTCGTCAAAAGGGAGGATTTTTTTGGGCCTCTGAAAGAATTTAATTTTTAACGACCACCCTAATACATATTGATTAGCATAACGGGACTCCTTTGTGGGGACTCTTGTGCTGTATGGGTCCTACCTCAAGTTCGGTGAAGCAGTAGCCATTTATGAATGATACTACTCCGAGCGTACAAATATCATAAATCTACACGCAAACGTTAAAAGTGACATAAATAGATGCATAAAAAGATTCAAAATTCAAACCATTCGAAAAGATGACTAAGAGAAGGGGGGTTGTGTGATTTCACTTTTAAATTAAGATTTTGAATCGTTTCATGACTGCCCTGGCTGAAAAGTCCAATAGATTCCCATAAATTCCCATAGATGCTGTGACACTACCCAGGTAAAAATTGACCATGGGCGCTAGGTTGCCGCAAAGCTCACCAAGATTGGCCGAGCCTAGGCTACCAGCCATGGCGCAACTCTGAAATGATAACATCATTTCAGCCTCAGCCCATTTGTTTCCACAATCAAGACCCAACACTGGAAACAGGGTTGTGATGGCATATGCCGTCAATGGCAGACCATACAAAAATTTGTTCGCCAAGGATGAGCCAACGCTGTAGCAATCTTGCGGCAGGGTTGCGCCCATCTCATGCCAATGGTCAATTTTATTTTTTATTGTCATTGAAAATAAAATAAAAAATCCATTCTATCATTTCGATTGAACGAAATGAATGTCGGAGAATTTCAACATGTAATTTTTCTGATTAGTTTAAACTGATCAATGCCGTAAATCCGGTGGTCCTGGCGTAGAAGTAGGCGGGTCTGGAAACAGATGAAGAATTATTTCTGTCATGGAATCTTCAAAGGAGACTTATGTATTGATTGAATGCTTGGTTCGCCACTCGCAGGAAACAAGCATCACTCTGGTGGGAGTTATTGTAATTTGCTGTTTGAGAAGGAAGTTTCACTCTTAGCCAAGCTATTACTCAAGTCGAGTCAAGCTAACGCCTAAACTGAGCGAGGCCATCGCCCAAGCTGAGCCAAGCTATTGCCCAAGCTGGACCAAGCTACGACCCATGCTTGGTGCAACATGAGAATCCATTGTCATTCAGAGTTGCCTAATGCTTGGAGCAGTGTCCGGCCAAGCCCTAGAGAGCCTCTGTTGAAAGCATGCGTTTTCCTTCAAGCAATATTGGTTGAAGGATGGGCCAAGCGTGGCGCAGCCAATGATCAATGATGGATCAACGAAATCGATTTATGACTTCCCATATTGGTACAATGTTTAGACCATTGTCAACCATCCTTGCCCCTACATAGATTGCCCAGCTTTGGCTGGCAGCCTTGCGTCTAGCTATATTCCGTCGTCAGCATTGGCGGAGCCTGAAGATTTTTATATGGGTAGCCACTATTGGAACTGATAGGATGTTTTATCCCTATCAGTATTTATCAGGCTTTGATAGAAACCCATAGAACATCGGAGTCCCCATAGAATCTTATAGAAACCCTCAAATCCTGTGACACTAGCCACTATTGACACTGATAGGAAATCATGGATTCCAATAGGACTTGGCCTATCGGTTTCTATTGATCTTTTCGCACAGGGTGGGCTTATTTCATATCAAAATCTAGTTATTTCGCAAAACGATTGCTCCAAAATTTCGTATCCCAAATTTTGAGAATTCGCTGTTCCAAAAAATCATTCATTGGTTCGTCTGTTGGAATCCATGAGCAATGAGTGATATCATTGGATAAAAAAATGTTTGGGATACGAACTTTCAGCGCAATCGTCTTTCGGGATAACTGAACTTCGGTATAAAACAGGTTTACCCGTTCCGTGTACTCGCGCAGATGTATGGATTGAGGTTGTGTTCATAACGCTTTGCGTTCGTGAAAGTTATTTAGACAGCAGCAGGACCACTGATCTATAGTATACACTGAATAGTGCATAGCTCGCCGAACGTGTTCCACTTAGAAAGCCATATATATTGGTGGGATTGCCCCTATCCAACGGAATGTAATACCATCGACCAATCCTGCGCGACTGTTGATCAAAAAGGCGGTGGAATTGACCCTTCATGGCGGTGCCCTGATGGGAACCAAGCACGCATACGGGAAGGCTATGCTATGCACTATCCAGTGTATACTATAGATCAGTGAGCAGGACCAAGTTGAATTCACGCAATCTATCGATTTGTTGTTTCTCATATACCCGACTAACCATATTCTAGAAGAATCCTCCAATCGAAAGAATTGAATCAATTTCATCTGGTCACACTGGTAGATAGTGGATCCTTTCCATTAGATAAACCTAAATATGATTCAACTCCTTCCATCTATCCTCGATGGCTGATGCCTAAAAAATTATACACTATGCACTCTACTCAAGAAAGTGCATGGGGGAAGATTGCATTGCAGGTATTCTCTTTTCAAGTGAGGCAAGACTGGATAATATAAACTTGATGAGAAAGACAGTGAATGAAAATATAAAACACCATACATACTTTATTTATCATTAAATCATGAATTTATTTTTCAACTCTGTCAGCCAAAAATTCCAATAAAATTACAATTTCATTGTACAATATTGGTATTTATTTTCTGTTCAAAAACTGTATTTTTTGCGATAAAAACATGAATAATATAGCAGAGAAATGTTTTCAATGCACAAAATTCATTTCTCATCTCATATCCCCCTCAAGACATCTTCTTCAATGAATCCCACGAATACGATATCATCCCACCATCATACACGAAGCTAAAAAAAATATTAAAAAAATCCCCCACACGTGTTTTTCGAGTAATCGATATCCGCAGGATATGCGAAAGAGAATATGTGATTGGGATTTCGAAAAGATATCAATGAAATCGTTCCCGTTGAAATCGCGACGAGCCGTGACATGCGCACACAAGCGTACGCAAGCTCGCTTGCAGACCACTGTCCTTATAAGGCAATTTCCCCACATCCCACCCAACGATTGGCTGAAATAACCGGCACGTCACATCAATGATACAAATCCCTCAGAATGTTTTCCTTGATATCAATTTAATCTCCATCAACCGAAAAAGAGCGAATTCAGCTTTTCTTACGTTCACACATCATCCTCACAATCGATGACGAATACCTAACGCGACGATACGAATTTGAAATGACGTGATTTTATAAGTTACCGGCATGACCGCGTCACACAATCGAGTTAGCGTACAAAACTAGTTCTACCGGCAAAGGGTTCATTCCATTCGTATGGAAGTTGTATTCGTTTTTCAAAGACGGGCAAACAATGAACGAGGTTTAAGGTATCCCTTTCGCGTACCACTTCCAAATACTTTTGAGCCGATAAGAAAAGCCAGACGAACTCAAGCGAGAGCGATGAAGTTTTCCTCGCCTTCTGCTCGACCAATGAATACTCTTTGAGTGCATTTCACGTCAGGGATGTAGAAGTAAAGTTACTCGAAGGGTCTTACGCTTTAAGGATGCAGTTGTGCAGTTGTTACATTATTGTTTACAAGTAAACGATTATTTCTTGTTATAAGATGAACAAAAGATATCACAGAATGATTTTTCCAAATATCTTGTGTGATATCGTTTCATGAATTCATATTGATTATTATACACACGGAAAAGACATTTTTAGCTGTATCAGCTAAATTTTAGTTTTTATAGGTAAATATTTTAGTGCCCACAGGACAGCTGATTTCTTAGCAACATTAGTTGAAATTTAGCTGGTGAAGCTAAAAATTTAGCGATAGGAGCTAAAAAAGTAGCTGTTCACCTCACAGCTAATTACGTTTTTTCGGATAGAATGAAAGAAAATTGTAGTATTTTTGTTCATCCGTTTGGATGTATCACGGTGCTATTTGGCAAGTCAAAGGATAGATTGTCAAAAGGTTTTCACCATTCAAGATCGAATAAAAGAAATCATAATGACGGAGAACACTGATTTGAAAGGACACGGATGATTCAACTAAGAGTTGAAACTACACTGTTAAAAATTTCTGCATTAATTTTAATGTTTTTACTGGAAGTTTTTTTCAAGTACGTACACGAATTCAGTTTCATGCACATTTTACATGAAATTTAATGTAAACTATAGCATAATCTATAGTCTTTTCATGTTTTTGTACATTAAATTTAATGCAGAATGTATATGAACCTGATTTCATGTACGTAATTGAAAAAAACTTCCAGATATTTGTGACAGTGTAAGGAAACTTATCAATCCTGAAATGTTTGAATTCCTCAAGCATTTATAATTTTTTACTGTTCATTTACCACTTGAACCAATTTTCACATTCAAAGGAATACCGATTCATGTTGTTATTACTCCCTCCATACATGGAAGATCGTAACTGATTGCAATAAATATTTTTCTCTTGCAGAACGCTTTTACAAGTGGCTGACAATCTCAAAGACTTCCCAAATTTGAAAAATATTCCTAGGAAGACAAGTCGAAAAGGATGATTTCATTAATGAGCTAAAGTTACTTGTAGGTATTGATTTCGAGTTATAAAAAAATAGAAGCCAGTGATACAAACTGTAATAAAGCTAACTCTAAATTAGTACCAACAGCGGAAGTCAGCGAAAGATATTTGAATATAATTGAGCCAACACCCATTTTGGTTATCCAAATATCAATAACTGTTTTTAGTTACCGAAATTGATTTGGAGTAAGAATAAATATGATTTTACGAGTGACGGGGGAAGGTTTCTGATCATTTCTGGGAACTGAAAGAAATTTCTGAATTTCAAAATCAAAACTTTTTACACCAAAATGTTTCCCTGAAACTGAGAAACGATTTTGATTTCGTGATTGTCTGCACTGAAAGGGTTCTGTTGTCAAAAAAAAGCAAGTAGAAATCTTTGAAAAAATTACTGTACAGCCTGTATAAATGAGTAAGTTTTTAAACAGTTGAAAGTGATATTCTCTATAAATTTTACAAAATACACAAGAATATTTTTAAAAAATTCCCACTTGTCACTCGATTTTTCAAATAAAATTCTCTCAGTGTGTCACAAGAGTTCTAGATGAACTCCTTCAGAACTCTTTTGCTGTCTAGGAATTTGTCTATCCTCAGCAAATTGCGAAGGCGCTCATCTTCCGTTATAATCGTTCGAACGGATGGAATTTTCATCACAATCGTGGATCAAAGCAATAGTGGTCGTGTGATTGCAATGAAACTTGTACCATGCTTCAACGAAGGGTCCGTGGTAGTCTACTATAAGATTCAACTAAATCAATGGAGTAGGGAGATGTTTTCTCCAAAATGATCATTTTTTAATTCAATCAAACCAAATGAAAAAGCTCTGTATTTGAAAAAACCTAATGGATCTTGCCAAATCTCATTGAATCTTGTAAAATGTTCTGGTAGAAGTCAATTGAAGAATCCAAAAAATGATCAATAATATAAGTTACTTATAAGCCTGATATAATACCTTTCAATTATACTGAGAAAAGGGCACCTAACTGGGGCAATTAAAATTTAGTTGAAAATTCTAGTTATCTGGAATATGAAAACAATAGTTTATTTGATATGAATAAAGCATTCGGCTGTGACAAATAAAATTTATTTGGTTTGATTAGATTCTTATTTAGAGGGGCTAAATTCCCTAGCTTTCTAATATTCAATTAAATCCTTTTTTTGTAGTGTAGATTTGGCTAAATTCAATGAGCTATTTCAACGCAAAACTTATTGAAACCTGGACCAAGTTGTTGTAAATCCCATTCGATTCGACTTGAGTGGGTTTCATCATGGGGTTTCTTAACCAGAGCCACGTGCCTGTCTATTCGCAGAATATTTGTTAAAATGGGGTGTTAGCTCACTAAAACAAAATAGCCACGGTTATTTTCCCATATTGGAATGCAAAATTTACTAGATAAATGTATTTTCCTGGGAGGATGAATTGAGGGAAAATTTTGAAGAGCATTAGTTTGATTTCAAATGATAATCTTCACTCTAAAAAATACTTCCTCTAATAGGAATTCCAGAATAATTTTATCCCAAAAAATGGTGGCAGCAAATATCTTTTCTAGGGGAGGAAGTTTTGAATGTGATTTGGGAGACTCTCCCTCGTAGAAATCATTGTAGTAATTCTCTAGGATATTGTAAAACTTCATCAGGCCTCGCAAGTCCCCTACAACACTGAGAGAAATAACATGTACTTTTTGGCTCCGTACAAACTTTTTGGCAAATGAAACATTACAGTTGTCTCCGTTTTATTTGCCAAAAAGTTTGTACGGAGCCAAAAAGTACATTTTATTTCTCTCAGTGAAGGGCTTGATGAAGTCTTGCGAGCCCTAGAGAACAATTAAAGTGATCTCTAATGGGATAGTGGCAGAATGTAGTTGATTGTATGTGAAGAATTCTTTCTTTTAATGGAAAAATAATTTCCTCACATCGAACCACGGAACCCACCATCGAAAAGGATGAAAAACTTCCCATAATTTTTATGCTGTTGATTAAAAACTATTTAACAATCAGATATCTCATGAATATCCAAACTTTTCAATATGCCTTCCCTGGTAGAAAGACTTTTGTTGAATTTCATTCTCAATTTGGACACTTTTTCATTAAAAATTGACAAAAATCCACGAATCTTCACAAAAATCAAAGAAAATTGGCAAAGTTGAATGAATTTGATTTAATTCCATTGAAGTTTGTTGAAATTCATCTTTTCTTGTGGATTTTTCATGAAAAGAGCGTCTAATTTATGAGTGATATTCAACATGGAATTTCATGAAATTCAACCCAATTCAAACATTTTTTCTAGAAGATACCGAATGATATCTCAAAGATATCTCATGTTTAGATATCTTACAGGCACTTTTATCGCATCTCAAGAGTCATGGAGTCCTTGAAAAAATGAGAGAAATTTCGCTACATACTTTCTGAACAACTGAGCAATAAAAACAAAATTCAGATCTGCAGTGATAAAATACATTGCTAAAATTGAGCTTTGAATATATGAATATAATAAAATTGGAACTGCAAATAAGTTCTCAAAATCATACAAATGATTATAAACATATCAATTTGCGAATATCAATAATTCTTATAACTTGGTTTCTCATGTTTACGAGTAAGGTGAACTATCCAGTAGATGAACGATTCATAAGAGAAGCGAGTATGATAAATTGCTGCTACATTAAAAGAATTTGATTGTTTCTATAAAAGGTCATTCCTATTGTGGAAACAAACGAATTATTTTAAAGTAGCAGAGGTTTTTAATAGTCACTTCTTTTATGAATCGTTCATCTACTGGATGGTTTACCCTATGTTTCAAGCTTTGAAATTATATTCAGAGCGTAATCTCTGCTAAAAATGCCAGGCAGAAACGAACAGAAAATTGTTGTCAGCCCTTGAACAGTTTCTCTCCCAGGTAATCCAGGCAGAAAATGACAAACTTTCTACCCGATTTTGTCCGGAATCACTAAATATATTTCGATTTGGTCATTCCAGACCAAATTGTGTAGAAAGTTTGTCATTTTCTGCCTGGATTACCTGGGAGAGGAACTGTTCGAGGGCTGACAACAATTTTCTGTTCGGTTCTGCCTAGAATTTTTAGCAAGGATCCTACACTGAGAAAAAATATAGTGGAGCCAACCGCATATGAGTTTGAATACGGTGAATCACGCCACGCGGTCAACTCAATTGAATATCGATTGAAATGACCGAATGAGCATTTACCTCAATCGATATTCAGTTGAGTCAACCGCGCGGCGAGATTCGCCGTAACCAAACTCATATGCGGTTGGCTCTGGTATTTTTTTTCTCAGTGTAGCAGTACAATTTATTGTTGCATATTTGAAATTCGTGATAATTGCTTGGTTGTTTAAAAACTACGTAGCAGAATTCTATTCGCTTCCTGATGCTCCATGGCCTTTCAGATATTTCAGAGATGGCCCCAACATCACCACCACAGCCCCAGAAGAATGATCAGAAAATTCCTAAAGAACACAATTGGTTGAATACGAATTTTTCATGAATTCTCCTGGTACTGTGGTGCTGTGTGGGCCTGGTGAAACGAATTTCTCTGAAACTCTCTGGGAAGTTTTCGCTGCAAAATTCTACATGTCACTGAAGAACTCGGAAGAATTCTGAAAAACTCTTATTTATCGGGAATATTGGTTTCCTAGGAATTTTTCTGAAAGTCACTGAGAAACTATGAACCCCTCTAAACTTCTGTGAACATTTCAGCGATTTTCATTGAAATTTTCCTACCAGGGCTTTTTGGGAAATATCTGAAATTTATGTATTCAAAAAACCTCAAAGGTGTTTCCTATGATCACCTTATGAATATCTTTTCTATGATGGGGGTCATTTTTGAGTAGAGCATTCAAAAAATATGCTCGACAGTTATAAAAAATCTGAAGAAACCCTGGTGAAAAAGATTTTTTAATTTCGTTGGATTTTATTGAATTTTCTTAAATGTTGCTGAATTTCATCGACTTTCACTCACAAATTGAAATGTCTTTTTATGAAAAATCAACAACAAAAGATGAATTCCAACAAATTTCGATGAAATCAAATGTTGAAGTTCGAATCATTTATAGAAACGAAACGAAAATTCAAACTCTTAAAATCAGATGGATGTTCATTATTTACCTTCTCAAATCGACTCCTTGGAACTGGAAATATCGTTTACAGAATGTATCGCAAGATTTTGGGTCTTTAACAGCTGAGTATTTCGTTATTCGATTACCAATTCGTTTTAATAAACGATTCAAACTTCAGCAACATGAAATTAACTCAAATTCATTAAAGATTCGTGGATTTTTGTCAACTTTCAATGGAAAAATGTCCAAATTGAGAATGAAATGCAACAAATATTCTTCCACCCGGGAACCCTTCTACTTCAAACTAAAGAATAATTTGTATACGCAATATATTAATGTAAACAGAGTGGAAAATAGATGGAAAGAATGAGTTTTTGTCCGGAAACAAATGAATTCATACGTGAACTAAGGGTTGATTGTTTTTCCAAGATAACTTTGAGACATAAATCGTATGTACCTGTACAAAATCAAAAATTCAATCAAATAATCCTGGAGCCCTGGTAAAAAAATCTCTCTGAATCTCTGTGAAAATTTCACGTTTCAGAGAAATTCAGGAAGAATCAGAGGAATTCAGAGCAATTCAGCGTGGTTCAGAGGATTTTAGAGTCTATTGGATTGAGAGAACTTGTGCTTTGAATTTTTCAGAAGGATTCAGAAAAATTCAGAGGAACTCTGAGAGATGCAGGGAAATTCTGAGAAATTCAGAGAGGAACAAATTCAGTAAAACTCTTGGTCCTGCATTTCAGATACGTCCAAGGAGTGTCAGACACTTTCAGAGATCGATGAATTCAGAAAGATTGTGCGTAGAACTTTTCAGAGATATTCAGAGGAATTTAGAAAGATTCAGAGTGATTCAGAGAGACTCAGAGGAATTCAGAGAAATTCAGAGAGGAATTAATTGAGCTAAATTTTTGGTTCAGGATTCCAGAGGTATTCAGGGAGTATCAGAGACTCACAGAGACAGGTGAATTAGAAAAAATTGTGCGTGGGATTTTTCAGGAAGATTCAGAGAGATGCGGGGGAAGTCTGGGAAATTCAGAGAGGAATAAATTCAGTAAAATCTTGGTCCTGCATTTCAGAGGCTTTCTGGAAGTTTTAGAGACTTCCAGAGACAGATAAATTAAGAAAAATTGTGCGTGGAACTTTTTAGAAATATTCAGAGGAATTCAGAGAGATTCACAGGAATTCAGAGGATTTAGAAAGGAATTAATTCAGCAAAATTTTTGGTTCAAGATTTCAGAAGCATTCAGGGAATGTCAGAGACTCACAGAGACAGGTGAGGTGGGAAAATATGTGCGTAGAGCTTTTCAGGAATATTCAGAAGAATTTGGAGAGGTTCAGCGTAATTCAGAGAAATTCAGAGAGAAATTAATTCAGCTAAATTTTTGGTTCAGGATTTCAGAAGTATTCAGGGAGTGTCAGAGACTCTCAGAGACAGGTGAATTAGGGAAAACTGTGCGTGGGATTTCTCAGAAAAATTCACAGAGATTCAAAGGAATTTAGAGAGATCCGTGGGGTTTGGGAAATTCAGAGAGGAATGACTTCAGTACAATTCTTGGTCCTGCATTTCAGAGGCTTTCTGGAAGTTCCAGAGACTTCCAGAGGGAGATAAATTTAAAAAAATTGTGCGTGGAGTTTTTTAGAAATATTCAAAGGAATTTAGAAAGATTCAGAATAATCCAGAGAGATTCAGAAAAATTTAGAGGAATTCAGAGGAAGCGTTCAAATCTGAATACATTAAATTCCGGGATATTTAGAGGAATTCAGAGGCATTCAGAGGAAGGTTTGAAATCTGAATACATTAAATTCCCGGAGATTTAGAGAAATTCAGAGGAAGCCTTGAAATTTGAATACATTAGATTCCGGGAGATTTAGAGAAATTTAGAGATATTCAGGTAAATTCAGAGGGAGCTTTGAAATTTAAATATATAAAATTCTGAGGGATTGAGTGATATGCGGAGAAATTCAGAGAAAGTTGGAGAATTCAGAACGTGTCACTATCGGAAAAGTCTCTAACTTTCTCTGAATCTCTCCGAAATTTGTCCCAAAATATAGGGAGATTCAGAGAAATTCAGAAATTTCAGAGAGATTCAGAGATTTTTTGTACCAGGGTATCTGTTATTTCTAATAATTTTGTTTACAAATAAATTCTGATTTGCAAAACAAACATGATTTACGTTTCAATTAATTTGAATGAAGACAAATTCGTTAAAATATCGAAATCGTACCGTTCGATGAAACCGAAATGGAAGGGAATTAAATGACACTGGTGGTTGTCTTTTTAGTATAATGAACGATAACGATAAATATTCATAGAATACTTAGCAGCATCGGAGATCGTAGACCGCGTGGATGAAACAAATATACGTTATTTACGATGTTGTGTCGATGTCCTTTGGCACGTGATACACGGCAAAAAAATATATATATACAGGGTGGTCCATTTGAAGTGATATAGTCAAATATCTCGGAAACTAGTGGAGATGGAAAACGATGTTCCAGATAAAAAGTTTAGGGTCCCAAGGGGGAAGTATGATGCTGACCTTGAAAAATCCCTCAGAGGTCATTTTGAAGGTCATTTAGGGGTCAAGATGGTTTTTTTAAATAGGATCCCTGTTTTTTGACCATGGCATGGGAAAACTGGTTTCAAAGCCTTTACGAAACACTGGTCATGGACCCCTTTCTGCCCATTGGGGTGCAAGTTATGGACCGTCGAAGTTATCGATGAACTACTCTTAGCGCTACCCAGGAACAACGACGCGGACGTGGTAGTTCTGTGTTCCCTCCGGAGTGCTCGATTATCGTGAGTCCGCCTGCCTCTCACATGAGGGGTGTTTAATGCTGTTACAATAATTGCTCGAAGTTACCCCCCTCTGCCTGGATACATAATCCTGGTATGTTGGCACAAACAGTGCGGATGGGATCGATCATGTCCTCCCTCATTTACAAAAAAACTTCCAAATTTTGGAACCCCACGTGTGAGAGGCAAGGGGACTCACAATAATCAAGCACTCCGGAGGGAACAGAGAACTACCACGTCCACGTCGTTGTTCCTGGGTAGCGCTAAGAGTAGTTCATCGATAACTTCGACGGTCCATAACTTGCATCCCAATGGGCAGAAAGGGGTCCATGACCAGTGTTTCGTAAAGGCTTTGAAACCAGTTTTCTCATGCCATGGTCAAAAAACAGGGATCCTATTTAAAAAAACCATCTTGACCCCTAAATGACCTTCAAAATGACCTCTGAGGGATTTTTCAAGGTCAGCATCATACTTCCCCCTTGAAACCCTAAACTTTTTATCTAAAACATTTTTTTCCATTCCCACTAGTTTCCGAGATATTCGACTATATCACTTCAAATGGACCACCCTGTATATATACGCACGAAGAGAAGTGTGGATTTTGAAAATGCAAGCGGACATGACAAGAACGGGCACCCGATATCGAAGCTCCGGCCCTGACGAGTAAGATGCGCGCGCAGAGGCGTAGGAATACAGGATTCATAGTAAGCAGTCGGAAAGGCAGCAGTTTCGAAGAAGAGAGAGGAGCCTCCCTTCCCGTTCCCGGTGTTCGTTGTTCATGAGCCTCGTTTGCGACCCCCGCGACTGGACATACTGCTGCGCCTATCCCAGAGTTCCATCGGAGCCAAAGTTTCCGTGAAAAGTGTCGTTTAAGTGCTTATTATAACCAACAAAGACGGCATCTCGAGATGGTAAATATTGGAATTACATTAAACTATCATTCTGGGGTACGATTAGAGTGTTTTCGAGAGAAATATTTTTAGGTTCTTCCCGATCCTCCTCGTCGTCTATCCGTCTGTCTCTTTTCTCCTCTCTTCCTCTTTCTCTTTGGTTAACCGGCACGGCTGTATTAGAGAGTGAAAGAGAGAGCTACTTTGTGGTTATGGCCGCAGCAGACGCGCCGTGCCGGTCGCCATTTCTATCCTGAAGCCTATCTCTAATGAGTTATGAGTTTGAAAAACTCGAAAAGGATCGCCGATATTTGCTTTTCTTTGGTTCTACCTTCTTCACGAATATTTATTCGATTCGAGGAGTACGCTAGAATATCGATTGAGGCTGAAGGTTGGGAATTGGTTCGTTCACCCCGGTGCGCGAAGAGATCGTTTGGAAGAGGTTAGGACGACCATTAGAATTGGTCGCGAATATTTTTCTCTTTTTTTCTTCCTCTCTTCAACCGTGTGCAATTACAATGCTCGTTCGCTGTCTCCTTCCAGGAAACGGGTGAATCATTTTTCAGGTCCGTGATATCGCACGACACTTTGAGAGGAGCCGTGTGATTGGTGACAGGAAAAATATCTTTCACATATGTATGTACATATATACGTATATATATATATACATGCCTTGTACGTATATCGCGTATACGTGGTATATATGTGTGTGTCCGCGCACATCACGTACATTATCTTACACAGGGAAGTGTGAAAGAGATCTCGTACGTACGATTCGTCGTAATCTGGCGGCATTGTGTGGCCTTGCTGACCAATTTTTCTCGATTTTCTTCATTTTTCACATATTCTTGCTGAGTTTCTATTGTGTATATATTTATTTTACATCAATTTTTAATATGAAACTGTTTCCTCTTGTTTTCTCTCAAATTTCAGATATAAGGATCTCATTTGCATCTCCGATGACTTCAGAGCTGTACACAAAATTTAAATTTCCATTAGATTCGACTATCGAATCTCAAATTAGTTATATGTTTCCTGTATCAAATTTCTCATGCAGATTGATTTTATTGGAAAATGTTGTATACCGTTCGAAGGTTGCCTATTGCGATCAAGATTGACATCTTTGGTACTCGGTTTCATACATTTCCATGCTTCGATGCAATTTTGAAAAGAATGAGGAATAACGTAACAATATTGAAGAAATTTTTTATTATAATTGTCCATTAGACGACATAGAGAAGAATTCCTTTTGTATATGTATCATAACAAAGCCTGTTTTCACTTCAACGATACGCTAATGGCGAACATAATTAATTTCTAACATTTAATCATCATATATAACCCTGTTTTGATTATACTAGATTTCCAAGTTTATCGGATAAACAAAATAGTGCTATAAATTATACTGCGTCCCAAGAAGATTCGATGTTACACAACATTAGATTTCTTGAAGTGTTTTTTGGCAATCGTATTAAGCTTTCACTCTAGGGTATCGATATTCGAATGTGAGCAAATTACACGTTATAAAGTTGGCATGATTTCATTGGACCTGACATGAATTATTATAAAAATCTACAGATATAGGATATCATTTTGCATAATAGACAATTAAATTGAATTTCTTATTTAAACACAGCCAGTATTTTATATTATACGGATAATAGATTCAAAACGGATAGTCGATTTGTCATATCATATTTTACGAGTTCATGAAATATTTATCGTAGGAGGTATATCTAAATTTTTCATCACAACAACGACAGGTTGCATTTAATTTGCATATGAGCTTCAAACCAATGTCAAGCACATGAATTTCAGCTACTTTGAAAATTTATACGCAATGACAAGTAATGTTATTCTATGCACATGTTCTTTTTGGAATTGAGTAACGAATAATTTATACAATTTTCCATTCGCTACATGGATTTCATGCTTTGTTTACTTAAAAAAACTTTCAATTAAACCCCCAAACATGTTTGAATCAAAGTATTCTGTCACAACTTTCTCTGTCGATATTTCAATCAGCTGTTCATAATCTTTTTATAATTCAACCCTCGTCTCCTAAAGTGGATAAAAGAAATGATAAATCGTTCTTTTCACACTCCAGAATTCTTGGGATTTTTCAAATCGTGGGATCGAAAGGTTTTGATATTGTAAACATGTTATCAGACGTTCAGTAATCTTGTTGAATAACCTTTTTCTTTCGTATCTGTCTTTTTAAGTAAATTGAAAAATCTTGATAACGATTTATTTTCTAATGAATCGATGCTGATTAATATTGATTAACACTCGCTGGTAAATTACTCGGGTATTTATTTTAATCTTGCACAGTAAATCAGAAAGTTTGCACACTTGTTTCCTCATGTCTCGAGCATGTTCTTGAACTGTTATTAAAACCAACTTATGAAAAATGACTTTCTTTTTATAATGCGGAGTGTTAGAACACATTGATGATGAATCAAAAGCTTATGGCTTGTATTTGACATTAACGTGAAGAAATTAAGTTATTTTTATTCTTCCAGAACTTGTGAACTTTGGTTTTGATAGAAGTTTGTTCCTCCATCGATGATGTTGAGAAATAGGAAAAATCGTTTCTAAAACACTCTTTAAGTTTCCTTAAATCGCAGGTTTTACCTCCAAAATTCTGATTAATTACTGTCAAGGTTGTTTGTTGTTGTTTATTTTTTTGAAGCAAATTCAACATTCACTCGTTCGATTGCTTTATTGTATTGTATCGAAATAGGGTGCGGTTAGAATTCTCATTTTATTTCAATTAGTGATGAATATTTTCAACTGTACAGCAGCTCCTGTTTAATGATTATAGAATGAAGTTCCATTTAGTCGTCGACTATTAACTGTATGAATAATGAGAATGGTGTTTATACCGTGTATTGGAATCAAGGAAATTCATCAAGAGTCATTCCTTAGATTCCATTTTTTGGATAACAGAGCAGTCCTTACGTTCGAATCATTCGAAATCTTTTTCGTTTTCTGAGAATTCTGTTCAGCAAAATCTAGAATTGTAGAAATAATATAGCCATTTAATATGAGAATCCATATAAATTTTGTTTAGATTTATTAATGACGAAACTGTTGAGTAAGTTAAGGAAGAAGTGATGTTTTTTACATATGCGAGGACACGTAGTTTCATTCTCACTAAAATACTCCAAAGTGTATCCTTGTCAATTAAGTTGTTTGGCTGTGCCAAAAACACTTGTCAGTTCGGTTATAACAAGGATATATTTTCTGTTTGTTTAATTATTATAATTGATACTCATTTTCCATGTTATAGAATTAATTTTTTACCTACAAAATCTTCATTAGTAACAAAATAGAGATCTCACATAGCATGATTGAGCAATTCCTTGTAAGCAAAGTTAGAAATTAGAATTCAGGGGTTTTCAAAGATTTTTCAAGGTCCGCTTTGCACTTGAGATGAAGGAGACAAATCTATGACTCCGTTGATACACGTATATCGCTGATTATTTGCTTGAGGGTTAATGAATGGATGTCCGAGGTCGTTGACTCGTCTTTCATCTTTCGCTCATGGTCTTGAATATGGGTTGATTCGTTTTTACTTATCGTGCAATAAAATTGAATTCAATCGTAATGTGAAAAAGAAAATATTCTAAAGCATCGAGTGTTGAATATTAGTGAAATGAATCATCGTGCGCTAGTCATGAAAAGATTAGTCACAATGACAAACGAGTTTTACTCGAGTTTCGATTCTGTGAAACGAATGTGATTGAATCAAGTGCAAGAAAACACATTGCTTCATCCCGAATCAGAGTCTTATCGTACTAATATTATGAATAAAAAAAATCTACGGTTCTTGCAGTAGACAGACGAACGATTATATGCTCATTGGACGATGACTCATTGGAATGATATTGTGATACTTAAAAATGTTACCACGTTAGGTTTATGAAATACCATAATCTCAATATTCTTAGAAGCCTCATTAGGTCAAGTGATTCATAACTCGGTCTGTGTCAAAATTCAAGTTCAAGGTGAGACTGGTTCCACAAATTTTAATGAGAATCAAAGATCGCCAAGATTTGTAACTTTGCATCTATTTTGACTGTTCTATTTTGGTTTTCGTTTATTTATTTATTTTTATTTCGATCGAAAATATCGTTCCAAGTACGCGCGATTAACAATGTGAAATCACAGATGGCCATATGTAGTTCAAACACCGGCAAGTAAAATGTAAATGACCGATTTATTTGGTGGTCAATTTAGAAGGACTTATTCGTGTTAACTACTTAACGATGAATCATCGTATATATTTCTCGTCAATTGACCTTGGTGCTCAATACTTACGAGGTGGAAAGAGGAAGAAAGACATCTATTGCTCTGAAAAGAGACAACGGATTTCCAACACGCCCTAGAGGGAGCCGACTCTAACCCTAAGACATCCCCTTTTCTTTCCCCTTTCGTTGGAATATCGACCGAATTACATCCTTTATCCACATTGGTTATCCTCCGAACAGGGCTTGCGTCACTTTTTCCTCTTTTTTTTTTTTTTTTGGATAAAATTTTGCGATTGTTCAGTTTTTGAAATTTTTTTGTTCATCAAACAAGTAAAAAAGTAGAAAAAAAACATGTAATTCAGAAATTGATTATCCCTCCTTCCATAAAGATTCTTCCCTTGCTTTTAAATACGTGAGATTAACTTCTCTGTGATCAAAAAGTCATCAATGCCACATTCATTTTTGTACAACTCAAGGAAATCCGGTTGAATTTAATTTCAACGCTGTACACACTTTTTGATAGATTCAGTTGTACCAAAGGCGACTAATCGATCAATGCAGATTCTTTTTTATACACAGAATATATCAAATCTTGATCGATATTTTATACAAATCTGTAAAAATTAAATACTTTTTCTATAAAAGAGAATCCTTTTCTTATTGAAAAGTTTCGAATGTATGTATACGGACAAATTTCAATTGCTCTTTACGTAACGCATATTTTCACTGAAATATCGTATTTTCAGATCAACACAACAATAACGCATCGCGTTGTACAAACTTTCTCTGGAATCTAACGAATTATCCATGAGGGATATCTGATAAATTCAACAACATGATTCTCAAATACATTTTCCGCCAATGTTTTAATCGACTTTTCATTGAACGTGTTCGAGGAGTGATGAAGATTTATAGATGAATCTATGAATTGGAGGATAACACGGTGAAAATATCATGAATTGAGAGACGAAGTCTCTGGAATGAAAGGAGAGAAAGAGAGGGAGTTCAATGGTTGTACATTTTACAAAAATAAAAAAAAAAGAATTCATTTCATTGTTAATGACCATACGTTCATCGTAACTCGCGTAGAAAATTGAAGAAACGCTTGAGAACTCGCAACTTGCACTTTCATTCGATTATGAGATTACTTAGAACCACGTAGAAGGAACTTATAAATTGAAGAAGAGCAGGGGACTTATGAGAAACCAAATGAAGGTGTCAGGAAAAGAGTATTGCTCATTTTTTCTGATGATGCAGCAAAATATAACGTAACAATAATCATAAAATACATATGAGGAGAGTATTTTCCTGAATATTTCGAGTTCATACTCGAAGAAATTTGTTCTTTTTTCCTTATAACCGGGTTCTACAAGAAATATTAACGCAAATGAGGGTTAATGGACTATTCAAATAGTATTAGGGTGATTCTAAGTTAAGAGGTGCAAAATCTGCAGGTTTTTGGTACATAACAAAACCTATTTGATTCACGTTATTTCATATGGATTAGCTTATTATTCAGTGGTAACTTATCCATGTCCTGAAGATGGTCAACCAATTTATTCATTTTTCATGATTTTACAAGAGGCCAGGGGAGAGACAAAGTGTCTAAGGGAGATTTCACGCGATACATCCAACATTATTTCATACAAACTGACGTCAAACTATGAATTCCAACAGCCAAACTCAATTGCAAGCCATATCTGTACCGAAAAAATTGAGCGCAATACGATAATCAGAAATTTTTATTTTGTCTCTTCCCTGGTCCAAGTATTTCTCCTGGCCTCTCGTAAAATGACGAAAAATGAATAAATTGGTTGGCCATCTCCAGGACATGAATGAGTTACCACTAAATAAGCTAATCGATATGAAATATCGTGAATCAAATGTGTATGAATATTTTTTATCCCCCTTACAGTTAATCAGTTGGCCAGGGGAGAGACTTTTTGGGAGAAATTTTGCGATTAAAAAAAAAGTAGACTTTCGATTTACTTGGAAATTTGACGAATTGAGAACTCAACTCATCACAGTGTATCGCAAATAACGACAATGATTGATTAGTCATTCTTCGTGGAAAATAATTGACCAGGGGAGAGATCGTGATTACCGAACCAAGTTCACAAATCACGTTTACACATCAGAAAAGTAATCAACGACGATTGTTGAACGATTTCATCGATGTTGGTTATCAACTTAACATCATTTTTCACTCTATAGAGATGAATAGAAAATGTCACGAAATCTTCCAATGATTATTTATGAATATTCAAAGTATACCAGGGGAGGGACATCAAAGTTGAGGGACAAAATTTGAACTGGAAAAAAATCACTTCCGAAAAATATGTTCTTAGTTTCAATCCTACAACACGATCATGTGTTGATGGAAGTACATACACACGAAATATTGTAACAGTATGATCGGAATAGGATCTTGTTTATCAGTGATTTCTTTCTACAAACGAGGAAGGGACAGGCCAGGGGAGAGACTTTTTTCATGCTTAAGGTGCTATTGTGACTACATTAAGTAAAATCAGGTGATGAATTTGAATGACCATAAAGGAGACGGTGAGTTTTGAGAGATAATAACATTATTTCGGAAAAATTTATGAAAAAATGTGGTTTTTTCATCGTGGACGTCGAAAATACCTCTTAAGGGGTAATATCACCTTGTAACCAGACAAACTGACCCTTATTTCGAAGGCTTACTGTGAAGTCAAGAAAATTTTTTTTATTATGAGGTTTTGTATTAATGGAAGTACTAGTCTTTAAGTATGAGAAACATATTTTATTGAATTTTTTAGATGGAAAATGGCGGCGTGGAAATACATTGAAAAAAAAGCCGTTTTTTTGTATATACCTGCCCGGCCGTACCGCTACTGGTCACAATTTTTGATCTAGAACAAAAAACCAAAGATTTTCTCAAAATATATGGTAAAATCTATAGAACATCGTGGGATTTTTTTGAAAAATGAATTTAAAAAAAAATGGCATCGTTTTGAAGTTGAAAAAACTGTTTTCTTCGAAAAAATCGATCGAAAACCGGCTATAAAATCGGTTTAACAACAAATATCGGAAAAATCCTACGATGTTCTATAGATAATCATGTTTTCAAGATATAGTGAAAATTTCAAAGAAATCGGTTGAAAATTGGCAGAGTTATCGGTACGGCCGACTCCAAAAACATGCTTTTGAGATAAATGCGTTTAAAGTTTCAAGTAGTATGTATGTAGTGAAATTCTTGTTTTACCTCTAATCTGCAATGCCTGCTCCATATAATTGGCCTTCCAAATGAAGGTTTTCTTGGTCTTCATCTTTTCTGGCAGAAGTTGCATCTTTCCGAGCCGCTTTAGCCTCTTCAGTGATGGAACGCTCGGAAAGCGAGATACGCACCGCATCGGCTTCTGAGCAGAAATTGTAACATTTTTCTCCAATTTTGATGCCCAATTGCTCTATTACTTCAAGTATTCCACTGTAACCATCATTGAAATATAAAACAGCAAGGAATACAGCCGAATTGAAGACAATTTTGCCACTAGAAATGTTCTTAGGAGCCATGGACCATATAAGTGAATTGAAACTCTCATTGGAGTTATCCACCTAAGCAACGAGTAAGAAGCTTATCTCTACTTAATTCTTCGTAAATTGGCTTCGCAGCTTCAATTACTTCCATTGGCATAGGCGTTTGATGTTTATAATTTTGTACATCTTCCGAAATCTCCTACGTTGATTGCTAAGAGCACCATGACTTCTCACCTTCAGGGCAAAGGTGGTGTTGAGGCTCAACTTAAAATATTTTCCCCTCCATAATCGACATTTCCCATCATTCTTGAATAGTTTAGACAGTGTTTAAGCCAATAAAAAAAGAAATGAAAAAAAAAAGTTACAAGGTGATATTACCCCTTAACTTAGAATGACCCATTAATATCTTCATATATTGCTGGAGTGTGAATCGTTTGTTGAAACGAATAGGTAGTCAAGTAACAAAGTATTGAGTTATCGAAGACCCAAAGTATTGCAAACCGATGACTTCATCGATGATATTTTGTGAGTTTGGATTCTCGTTTTGTTTCTACAAACGATTCCAATTTGAAAAATTTCAATGTCTAGCGTTTGGTACTCTCATCCTTCATGAGATTTTTTTCCATGTAAATGTTGAGGAATACGTTGTAATTTGGGATTTGTCCATTATCCACTCGGAATGGAATTATAAAAAGTGTGATGGCGAGGATATATCGTGTCTTTCAAAGAAGAAATAACAGAAAAACACAAATATTCCTAATCTCCCTGAAGGTCATTGCTTTATCTCTTGTATTTTGGGTTTTGATAAGTGATATCATTGCAACCAAATAAAGTGAATGAACTTGGATACGTAATCAAAGATTTTTGAATTCTTTAATTGGCCAATTCATATCAGATCGCTCAATTAATTGAATTTTACGTATTTTGAGTACAGGGCAAGCGATTTTTTTTTTTCTTTTGAGAACGACTTCCACGAATATTCGTGAAATATGTGGACGAGAATAAATGTAGGAGTTCCTGTAATTGGATCCTGTTTCTAATGATTTTGTAATTTGTTCAATGAAATACACGAAAATTTGTCAAGAATCTTAAAATACGAGGGTAAGTCAATTATTATCCGCAATATAGTGATAACATTTTAATGTAATCAAATAGGAAACTTACAAGTACATCATTTTTCGACATAGTCGAAACGTTTTTGGTTGAGATGCAAGCGAGGAATAGTGTTGCCGCGAGCCGCAAAACGAGCTGTAACGAGCTTTTGACTTTAACTGGGTTCAGTTAGGACTATAAGAAGTAAAAATTCTCACAATACTCGATTGGATGGTCCTGTAGCTCAGTTCGAAGGTTCATATTATCGCACAGTTCCGTGGATTTGGATTTTCAATCGATTCATACATCAAATAGCACAGATTCAGCTCGAAACCGACTCGAGTATAAATTCATTTGAAACCCGTTTCCATAAAGGTATATTCCAATTTGAACTTTCAAATTCAGTTGAAAGTAGATTGAACTGGATTTCAAATCAATTTAATTCACTAAAAAGGAGTTCATTTTCAATCCAGATAATCTAGAATCTAGAATTCTTTATGGCTCGTTTCGCGGCTAGCGAGGAATGTACCGCTTCTTTCAATGCTCCGTCCGTGGTGAATCTACGGCCCCTTGATGCCTCTTTGAGTGGACCAAACAAGTGATGATCAGAAGGAACAAGATCGGGACTATATGGATGATGAGCCAGTATTTCAAAATTTAATTTCTGGAGCGTTTCAGCAGTGTAAGCAGCAATATGCGGACGGGCATTGTCGTGCAACAACACAACACCTTTTGACAGCAGTCCTCGGCGTTTGTAACTCTCACTGTAACGTACACTGTTCATTGTTGTCCTCCTTTCCTGATAATGTCCCAACACTGGACCTGGTGAGTTCCAAAAAACCACCAAACCAAGATTTACCACGGACGAAGCATTGAAAAAAGCCGTGCATTCCTGGCTTGCATCTCAACCAAAAACCTTCTTTTATGAGGGTATCAGGAAACTTGAACAACGATGGACCGAGTGCATTGAAAAGCAAGGGGACTATGTCGAAAAATGATGTACTTGTAAGTTTCTTATTTGATTACAATAAAATTTTATAACTGTATTGCGGATAATAATTGACTTACCCCTCGTACATATGAATTTATGAATGAAAAGTATTTAATGAGAAGAAATTTCATGGTTATTATATGAGCTACTGATGCACTGTTCATCGAGGAGAGAAAGTGAGAATTTTCCAGCGAGTGGACATTTTCGAGATGAACATGCCGTTTTTTTCTCCCACACCTACAAATGGGGAGTGAATCTTCTTTGAAAACCTTTCATGCATATATTTCAGAGTGGGAGGAAATTGATATTTTCCTTCCGCAGTAGGGTACGAAAAGTAAACGTTTTCTTCTTCACCTTCTCCGTTTAAAATAAGTCTAAAAACGACGCTTTCCCTGCAAGTTTTGGGGGGAAAAATGTATCGAATGCTAGTCACATACGTTAGACACGCGGCAATCTCATTTTATGATTTGTTGATCTTCGAAATCAACGAATGAATTTTGAATACATGCACTGAGAAAACAGATATCTTGAAAAATACCATAATTTATGGATTTTTGGCGTTGGTCTGACTCGAGTCAAAATATTCACGTCAACGAACCTCTCAAAGTCCCATAATTTCTTGGACTTTTATGAAGAAGTATGGTACTTTCCTCATAAAAGTCCCAGCCATTATGGTAGTTTTAGAGGTATCTTCACGTGAATATTTTGACTCGGGTTAGACTAACGCCAAAAATCCATAAATTATGGTATTTTTCAAGATACCTTTTTCTCCGTGTGTATGTTTGTGACAATATAATAGGTCATCAGACATGGATCGATGTATCAAATTTCAAATTCTCCCATATTTCACTCTTGAAATTTAAGAGAACAAATTAAGTTTCGGGAATTTCATGATTACGTAACTGGGGGGGGGGGGGGGATTCCCTTCGATCCCTTGAACCAGTCAATGGCGAGAATCGTCGGCTCCATACGAATCGACTTGTGGGATGTCCGCGTAGAGACGAACGAGCGAACGCGCTAGACGGGCCATCGGCAGATCACAGTTCGAGCTTGTAACTCGCAAACTGACAGATACATTTTCCCCCTCTGGACCTGGATTTATTTGAGAAATATAGTTCATATCGCCGGGGTAAGGGGAAGGACCTTTAGCACAGGCACGTGCCCCTCTTCCCTTCCTCACGGCATGAGAGATATCGTGGAATACAGGGTGGGGTAGGGCAGGGGATAACTTTAGAAATGGATCGTCAGATCTCTTTTTAGCATCGGATTGCCGCGTGGGAAGAATTTATTCTGGGTACAGACCCCGCGATTCCTTCAAGAAATAAGCTTAAACGGTTAGACCAAGATGAGCCGACACGAGTCTCTAAGTGATCGTAATACCGTTCGATGCTCTAGCGGATTAGTCGATTGTTTATCGATGTTTGTTAATTCAACGTCGGATCTGCTTCATTGATTCTCTTTCGATGTAAAGAGAATTCATGATTGCTCATGAAATGAAATACAAATATCAATCGTATTGTTTTCATTGATCGATAAACTTTTTATTGTGACTTTTGGAGTCCTGGAATTTCGGATTTTGAACGATCCAAAGTCTGCATGAATTGTTTGCTCTAGGCATAAATTATTATCATAATCGTGACAATCTGGGGTACTGAACTGTATAGCAATTACAATTCTTTATTCCTTCATCGACCGTTCCTATCACTGTTCGATGACGATGATGATGATGATAAACAATTTCAACAGGTGTGAGTTATTTTCACGTACACCCGAAGTCAAGCTTCACTGCACTTTAATCATGCGTTCACGACATAACGTTGATTTCCATTCTATATCGAAAAAGTAGTATTATAGCGTTGCTGTTTTTACGTTTTACGTTTGAATTGAATGTCCGTTTTCTCGTTGTGTTATTTATATCGAGATATACATCATTTATATTTCAGTGAGGCATACATTTATAATGTTTCCTTGTTACTCCTTTGATACACAAATATCAAATTTGACATTACGTATGAAAAATGTATTATGAACAGTAATTTATCTTTAGGATGGAAAATTCAGATTATATTACTTATCCTCGTGGCGTTAGGAACTCAAAGGTCCATGTTCATAAGGATCCATCACTTGATCCTATTCCCAGGTAATCTCACTCAATCTCTATCCTTGCATACCATTTCTTTGGGGTTTAATTTAACATTATCTTTCTACCGTATTCTTGCTCAAATCCAATGATTCCATCCCATTGAACTCACCAAGAAGGATCTTGGTAGTTTTCTTTTTTTTTTCACTGTGCAAAATACACGTTTAACCTTTCCTATTTCAGTTCCTGTGTATTCCTTGACTGTTCGATCCTAACATTAATCCAATAATTTCCAAACGAATAGTTAGAAATTTATGTATCGAAGAAAAGAATTAAACAAATGTAAAAGTTTGATCATTGAATTTATTGGTTTTTTCGTTATCTTCAGGCGTCCGGTGTCACCGTAGCAGACGTTTGCAAAACAACATACGAGGAAATCAAGAAGGACAAAAAACATCGGTACGTGATTTTTTATATTAAGGATGAGAAGCAGATCGACGTAGAAGTTATTGGACCCCGTGACGCGGCTTACGACGCTTTCCTCGAAGATTTACAAAAAGGCGGCAGCGGGGAATGTCGTTACGGTCTCTTCGATTTTGAGTATACTCATCAATGTCAAGGGACTTCCGAGGTAACATATTTACAATCTTTTCTTCTTCATATTGTGTGTTCTATCTGTGAATTTGAACTTTTCGTGTTTGAATTTGGTTGAAATTTTAGGAAGTCAATGGCTACAACATCTTCGTCAGGGTAGAGATAAGATTATTAATCAAGGAACAAATAAGAAATTTGTTTGGATGATTTTGTACAAAAAACTGTTCATAATTTGTCAATAATACCTTTTAGTGACGAAGATCCAGCCAGTATGCATAGGTTTTATTTTGATACCCAAATGATGTTCCGAATAGCGTTGTGTAGAGGGAATAATGATTGAACGAAAATGTGAAGCATTCTCATTTGGTTTACCTTGAAATTTAGACTCAATAATTACCAATAAGGCCACAAACAGGAGAACTCGTAAGGGTAATTCAAACAAACCAATCGTTTACGGTGGTTGAGTAATTGGGAGGATTTTTGTTTTCTGATGAATGTAAAATGCGAATTCGTTTCCGCTTATGATCATACTTTGATTCAAATTTCCGGGCGTCAGATGCAAGCCTCGCACCATATCGCGTCATTATCCTTAATGAAGCTGAAGCAGGTGGTTATTCCTTTTAACTTTGCATTTATCCAACAATTATTTCCACACCATATTGATTCTATTTCAATTTCTAATTACATCGAATTGTTACAATTTTCGTGTTTGATCGGAATAGCAGTTTTCATGCGCAACAAAACAAACATGAATTATTTAAACAGAAAAGTTCAAGTTTTCCTGTCATTTGTTCCCTCGAATGCGTGCAAATGTAACACGAGACATCGATGTTTCATTTGCGTGGTCGATAGAAGTTAAAGAGAGAGAGAGAGAGAGAGAGAGACGTGACACATTTGCGGTCGCCAAAGAGGATAGAAATAGATTCTTCTTCTGTATTTTATATGGAATAATATGTAAATGTTCGTTTCATTCGGAGAGAATGAGAGAAGGGCAGAACAAGTGCCACGTGTTTGTAAAATCAAACTTGCAAATATTTTTACAATCTTTTCGAATGAATTTTTAAACCTGGAATCCTTTTTTCAGGCTTCTAAAAAACAAAAGTTGTTCCTGATGTCGTGGTGTCCTGACACGGCCAAAGTGAAGAAGAAGATGTTGTATTCCAGTTCTTTCGACGCTTTGAAAAAGTCCTTGGTCGGTGTCCAAAAGTATATACAGGCTACAGACCTTTCGGAGGCCTCTGAGGAAGCCGTTGAAGAAAAACTTCGAGCAACCGACCGAAATTAGAGAGAATGAGAAACAATATTCCACGATAAAAAAATTACGTACACGTACACACACGACACACATTCATATCCATACACGCATACTACACATACATACGCGTTTTACATGTACCGATGAATTCAAAAAGCAACAAAAAAGAAATGGAAGAAACCAACACAGTTCAACGAGGGAAAAAAAAGAAAAGTCGAGAACAATATGAACGATACACAATTTTTTCTATGAAAAACAACAAAAAATGCTCTCCCGTAGACGGTTCGTTTAAGTTTTTACATACATTTTTCACTTTTTAATGAAAACCTTATTATCAAGTATTCGCGCGTTATGTGTATTATTAGTCATCAACAAGAGTGTAAACAATAAATGGAAGAGAAAATGAAGTGGAAGAAAAATAAATAATAATATTAATAAGAATATTGATAATGATAATGATAATATTGAAGGATGATTCAAAGAAAAAAAACCATGAAACACTCTTTCATACTGCGGAACGTTGTGTGAATCTGTCTGATATGATAATATTGTACTATTATTATTATTATAATAATTGTAAGGTAATAATTGTAAAAGAAAAACAGTTTACAACCAGTCGAACACAGTAAAAATGAAACCATTACATTTTTGTCACACAGGCTGTATAATGTTTAAATTAAATTCATTTCATAATTATTTGGCGTTGGACGAAATTTTTTATTGATCTTGGATCATCCTTGTTCCAAATTTTTTGAGAGATCGAAGTTCAATTGTTTTTTTGTTATCTTTCATCTTTAGCAAGGAAATATTTAATATGATTATGGATAAAACAGAAGAATCGCTGATGAAAATAACCTCAGATTTAAGGGAATGTAGGGAATATGTTAATAATGTAATAATGCTACAAGAAGAATGATATGTTTTCTGAAATTCTCGAGTTCGTTGCAGACACCGAACCCTCGGGGTTATTCAGTTGGAGGAAAATGATTCTTCAATTCACATAATCTGTGACTTCACAGTTTCAAAAATGTATATGAAAATATACAGACATTTTTGGCCATTTTCACAAAAATCTTTTGACGTAGATACGTTTAAGAAATGTTCCCCAAAAATGCATGATTTAGAAATACACAACGAGACGAGGGATATAAAATTTATCGAACGGTTATTCGAAAACCATAATATCCACTTTTGCAACGTTTAACTGTAAAAGTTGGATTGATATTATGAATTTTGTCATATTCTGTGGTAAATTATGACTTAAGATATTCGCCCGTATGATTTCTGGAGATTATCATCATAATACTATTCTTCTGAGTGTGGAAAAAACCTCATGGTATCAGAACCCAAGTCTTATCTTGAATTTTTATTAAGAAATTATAATTCGAAATCTGAACACAAACAAGGAAGCGATCAAAGTTGAGTCACGTCGTTTCTTCCAGTTTATTCAGTTGAACATTGATCAAGTAAAATTGATTAGTGAATTTGAATGAATAAAGTGGTTGAGCTAACAGTATTGATATTTCATGAGTAATTAAACGATGCAAAAGGGAAATTATAAAATTAGAAAACAAAAAAATACAAAAAATGAAGTATCATGGAGTGTATTTTTCAAAATTATGCGTTTTTATGAAGAAAAGTCTAAATGATACAAACAAATCCTGTTCGATTTAAGGGCACTCAAGTACCAAAGGGAGCGAGCCAAATTATGCGTTCAACTGATATTTTCAGTTGGTAATAATGAAATCCACGATCAGGATTAGACACTAAATATAAGTTTCAGTCTTTGACTGATTTTCGATTTGCGAGTGTGAAAGGATTTTGAAAGTAATAACTTCCAACTGTTAGAAATTTTTTGTAATTTCGTTTTCCAATACTTCCAAATTGTGAAGGAACCAAAATTCATATTTAGAGTGCAATCTCAGATATGTACTTGCTTATTATTGATTTTGAATTTAATTTTATCAAGTAATAACCGATGGATACAGCTGGCGCAAAATTTCACCCGCTTTTCCTGATGCTTGAGCGCCCTCAATCTGATCAGATTGTATGGATTTGTTCAACCAAGGTGTTCATAATTTTCTTGTAAGGCTGGGAATGATTATCTAAATATGAATGTGCGAAATTTCACACTTGCGCCAATTTCCTTGAAATTCATACTCCTTTGGGGTTTCTACGTCTTCTAAAAACATGTGGACAGTGTTGAATACACAATTGATACACTAAATTAATGAAAAATGAGCATCTAATTTCTTCGAAGAGGTATACCAGATATCCAGGTGTGATATGAATATGCTTAAAACTTGGAAATGAAACTTTTGGATAATCATCTTCTCGGTATGTCGATAAGATACCATGTGTATTATTATTCCTCCTGGTGCTTCTTTGACCGTGTAGTTCCCGGAGGATTGTGTCCATGTGGGGGTTTCAACAGCCCAAACGTAAGGACAGGGACAATTGTTAGTGTTGCTAAGAACATTTTGTATTCTCAACGATCACTGGATTTGTCAGACCATATTAATTGTGACAGACTTTGCCAAGTGCAACGTATCGAACGGAGAAACGTATGATTTGCATGGAAATTAATTTTTCTGGTTACTTGTTTTATGTTATAGAAACTCACGGAAGAGTGAATTCATCCATTGGATTAGGTATTGAATTTTTAATAGAACTTTTTTAAAATAACAATCTCATTCGAATATGCTATAAATGTAATATAAATCCTGTACAACATCGTCACCGATGGGGTACGTTGCCTTGATGTAGATTGTCAGGGGACTCGATTTTTACAAAATCGATTCGTTTTCTGTAGACAAGATATCTAATTTATATCGATATATTTTCCATCAAAAAAGAATCCCTCGTACAGAATTTAGGAAGAAAATCTATGGATAAGATGAATTCGTTAAGAACATGAAAATTAAGATCAGACATTCCTACGTTGTCTTCACATCGAACCACCATCAACCACAAATTCTACTCCATTAATGGCGGTAAGAAAATTCTGAGAATGTTCATACTGCAAATATTTTCACAATATTTGGCGCTACTTCCCCTTTGGAGGATAGGATAATTCTAACATGATTCCCTATCTTCACATGAAGCCACCTTTCCTTGAAGCTTTGGTGGCAGCATTTCATTTACATACGTTTAACATATTTGGTTCCCATTCAAAATTATCTACACAACACAGAAGTTTGAGAAAAATTCTTGAAAATCCGCACATTTGGAATGTTTAAGCTCCAATCAAGTTTTTTATGACCTCATTTTGATTCTTTGGGTGGGCTTAATAGCAAAATTCGGGTAAATTTCAATATTTATCCACCGAACCCAATGAATTCTAGTGAAGTTTTGTTCACTCTTATCGAAGTTCATTGAATTTTATTGGTAGTGATTTTTTCAACAAAATTTCATTTGTATCAAATCTAATTTCATATTACAGTGAATGTAATGAATCTTCCTCTTTTTCTTCTTCTATGTAGCATTTTTTAAAGTTAATATTCAATATTTTCTCAATCCATAAATTCATAAGAGTATTATCATGTAAAAAAGGTTGAAAATTCGAGTTTCAATTAATATTTCAATACTTTCGTCTGAACGTGAAAGTATGATAAATCAATTGAAAATATACCAACGAAATTTATGTTTCAAGTGTCCGTTCTGAATTTTATCGCGCTGATTCGGGTGATTTACATGAGTAGAGTTTCGAGCAAGCAACTTTTCAGAAAATCAAAAGCTATCCTCGTACTCCCGTACAGCGTGAGAACATTTAAATATTCCTATGAATATGCATAAAATTTCAAATCAATAGCAGTCTCATTCGAACATTTTGCACAAGTCTATGACACATTTTCCAACCGTTTTGCATGCCCTGAAAAGAGAATTTCGTTAAATATTGAACAGCTGATTGAAAATCAAATTGACGCAGATAACTTCTCCTTTCTTTTGCAACACGTCGCCTTATAAGATTGAGATTGCATTTGATTTTAGAATTTGTGTCGTAGATTCTATTCATTTATAATACATATTTTATATCGATTCTTCAGGAAAGTTGAATTGCATTATTTCACAATTTGGAGATCAAGTTTTCATTGTTCTCAAGCTTTCCCTCATGTTAGAGATCACAGTCTTTTCGACAGATTATTTTCTATGTGGATAGTACTGATTAAACAAAGTATTGGTTAAAACATTTTGTTTATATTTCATATAATTCTCAAAGTATACGAGTATTTAACAATGGTACACATTAAAGTTAACAATGATATTAACCAATTTACGTTCAGGCTTTCAGACCCGTTCGCGTTGGCGTTGTACGGTGAATGTTGTGACAATGAAGCAAGCTGAACCACTGTAAACAGAAAGAAATATCATTTCAATAAGCTGAAAATCATATTTTCTCAACATTTGCCACAGTTTTTTCAACACCAATTCATAGAGTTCATTTTAAATTCTCGATTCGTTGCTGATAAACTTATATTACGATAACTCAACTTGAATCCTCTTGTAATCCTGAACAATTTTCAATTTCGAATTGAATCTGCGAAATTCAATGATTCATTTTGAATACCAAATTTTGATTTTCTTCTTTGAGAGTTCACCGTCATTGAAGAAGACACATCCTTGTGTGAAGCATGCAGACCTGGATTCCTATACCCGGAATCAGTCGGGTTCGCACCAAGGACTCGCGTTGTCCTCCAGGGTGTTGTTCGTGGTTTCTCAGGTTGCGGGCCAAGATCATTTGGATTCTCGCTTGACAGGTCCCCAAGCGGTTCCAACCGCACTCACAGAAAGGATTTCTTGAAATAAGAACATTTTTCTTGTCGCTGGGACAAAACTCATTTTTTTCTTGAGCCTAGAAAATTTTACTTGAATTAAGAAAATTTCTTTTGAAATCAAAACGAACTTTTCTTGATTCAAGTAAAATTTTCTAGGCTCAAGAAAAAGATGAATTTTGTCCCAGCAACAAGAAAAATTTTCTCATTTCAAGAAATCCTTTCTGTTAGTGCGAGAACTCAAGGAACCCGAAACGTGACCCCCCCCCCCCCCCCCCTACAAAAAAGAACCAACACCTCCGAAAGTTCGTGGAATGTTCACGTACATTCATTGAATGTTCCTTGAAATTAGAAATGTCCGCCGTACGTTTATTGAACGTTTGGCGGCCATCTTGTTATCTTGGGACATGAAGTAACACAGAATATTCTGAAAATATTCTCACAACATCCGTAAAACATACTGTATCGAATATTCTTACAAAGAGCGTGGAAGCTTCGTAAATATTTATAGAAGATTCTTAGAAGATTGGGATGGGACTGTTTCGAATATTCTAGGAACGTTCGTACAATATGCTTACAAAGTTTGTCGGTAGATTGATGAGCAACGCATGCGCAAGCATCTTAATGACATGAATTCAGTAATGGCGGATAATGTTGTCGACAGGCGACGGACCCTTGGATCCCTAATAGCACCAAGGTCCCTGGACGTTTTGAAAACGTTCTGAGAATGTTTTAAACACGTCCCAACGTTCTTGGAAGCTAACTTTTAGATTCACAAACGTTTGTCAAAGGTACTACGAACGTTGAAATGTCCGCCTCAAAATACTTTCAGGAAACATAGTTGGAACGTTCATTGAAGGTTCATCGAAGGTTTGAAGAAGCTTCACAAAAACATCTATACTTAGATTAATTTATAATAGTTTATGTTTATTAATCAATTTCTTTTCCATATAAATTGATCAAAATTATTATAAGTATTGATATTTTTGTGGAGCTTCGTCAAACCTTCGATGAACCTTCAGCGAACGTTCCATCTATGTTTCCTGAACATATTTCGAGGCGGACATTTCAACGTCCGTAGAACTTTTGTCAAACGTTTGTGAATCTAAAAGTTAGCTCTATTGAACCTTTGGCCCGATCTATACACATCTGATCTGAACGTTCGCTAAAGCTTCATGTTCTCTTCGGGTCGAATATCCTCAACGTATATTCTTAGAACATTCTTAGAACGTGCTTGTGCTACCTGGGAGGGTCCCACGCAGGATCTGGAAGGGCAACAACGCGGCTACTTGGTGTAAATCCGACTGATTCCGGATGGAAATCTGGGCTCGCATGCGAATTTCGCGTTCTCATTCTTCAGGGAATTTTCAACAAGGATGATTTTAATATGACAAAATTACAAAAAAAACTCCAAGGGGAACTGAACTGAGGTCTTGAAAATCTGTGTTCCACGGAAAATATCTCGTGCATTTAATAAGAGAGAATTTGAATTCAAAAGATGATATTCAGTATGAAATTTCTTGAATGAAAATTTTATTTTAATCAATTACTCATCCAATGAAACTCATGCCAATCTTTGAATCGGAATAGCACTTCTTAAAGACATTTCCAATTACATTTACCTGGAACAAACTTTTCGACTGGCACTGCATTCGTTTGATGTTGTTCCTCGACTTCAGCTTCTGAAACCGAACAATGAATTTCATATCAGATATTCGCGAAGTCAATAGCCGCAGGGATGCTTTATACGAATTTATAAACTCATGGATTGCTCCCTCGTTGAAAGTCTCGAAATGACTAGATTTCTTCAATCTAGAAAATCCAATTTTCACAATCATTAATGCATCGGATATATTTGAAATATTTATGAATGATTGAAACTTGTTTACAACAACCGTATGAATTTTATTTAAAAATCAGAAAAACAACCACTTTTCTTTTCATCCAACTTCTTCTCTATCATATAATTTTGAAATTCCCTCAAGTGATCCTTCAAATTTTCATCACAAAGAGCTCTTATGCACGCGATTATGAGTTTTCATTGAGTTTAAATTCATTCCTTTATTCCCTTTGAAATGTTTTCAATTGGAAATCGATGCTTTGGAAACTTTTTCATTGCTCATCAAATACTACTTATCGATGCATTATTACTTGGAATATTGCAATCCTTGCGCTGGTCAATGACAATTTCCTTCGCGAAGAGTGGATATAATGAAAGAGTGAGTACAGGACGATTCACAATTGCAGAATCTCTTATAATTCCGATTGTGTTAATCATTTTGTTGGGTTTTTTTTTTTTTAAATTAAGATCTTTGATGGGGAAAAGTTGTTGAAAATTTTATAATGAATTCGTTTTGAAGACTTACGTGCTCCTTCAGTAGCGAACTGCACTATTTTTGAATCATGACTCCATCCGTCACGATTTCTCGACCGAACAAACGCCTCGTAATTAGTGGCTTCTCTCAGGCCAGTCAAATTGAAGGATCGTGAATGTACCGGTCCAGCGGCGTCACTGTCGCTCGGTATGATCAGTCTGTGCCAACCTTCTTTGGCTCTTTTCTACGTGGGAGAAAAAAAATGAAAAGTCGAATGCTTTCGTAATCGGTTCGGTTATCACCAGGGCCATATTTACGCCTAGCCTGGGGCGGTACACAGGTGTCATGCAATTTTCGAATTATATATCATGTATATACAATTATATTCAATTTATTTATAACCCATATTGAATTATATATAAATTATATGTTATTTTGAAAATTTTTCTACTCGGGATGTCACTCGCGCAGTTTAGTGACTTTCCCCGACTAGAAATTTACCCCATGGACCAGATTAAGTCAACTTTGATCCAGCTCAGGTCCTGGTAAGGCAACCTCGTCAGGACCTGACGACCCTGCTCAAAAACCCGGATAGGACCCGGATAAGGTCCCGGTGAACATCGGAACTTCATCCGGGTCAATACGACGCTTTATCCGGTTTTTGTGTCCGGGTCTCATCCGGGACTACCCGGGACTCGGTCGGGAATTTTCCCACGAATTAGACTTGAGACCCGTATAGGATCCGTGTAGGTGTCGGAACTTCATACGGGTTCATTCGGGAATCAATTGGGTTCTTGTATTCGGGTCCTAATCGGGTTCTATCCGGGTCCATCTAAAAAATTTCGATCTATATTTTGTGCAGAAAAAAATTTTTGTGATAATTCGATTTTATAAGTGTTGCAGACGATTTTTCTTATTCTAATTACCGATGAAGATCAACTTACAATTGAATTGTTGGAAGTTCGCTCAGCGAGAATTGAACCCGGGTCCTGCGAGTGAGAGACAAAGCCTCTATCACATCAGCGGATCTCTGCGATGACGACAAAACACTTACAGAGTCTTTTATTACACCCTGGTGAGGAAAACCGGATAAAGACCAAACAGAACCCGGACTGGGACCCGAACGGACTGGTATCCCGGTGCATACGGGTATTATACGGGAAAGGTTGTTCTTTTCGGGTATATATTCGGGTCTGTACGGGTGCAGTATCGGGACTGCCAGGTTCATTCAGGTTATATCTGGAAAAATTTTCGGGAATAGGTTTTGGGTACGGGTGTATCCGGGTAGTGGCCGGAAACTTTGAGGCTTAAGATGGATACATATTCGGGTTTATCCGGGAATGATACGGGAATAATTCACCGAAATCTATTTATAAGTCTCAATCGGGATCCATTCCGGGTCTATCCGCTTCTATCTGAGACAATTTGAGGAATATGGTTTTATGCACGGGTCTATTCGGGCTAGGCTCGGAAACTTTGGAGCCCAAAACGAATACGTATCCGGGTTTATCCGGGAGTAATACGGGAATAATTCACCAAAATTTATTTGTAAGTATCAATCGGAATTTATTTCGGGTGTATCCGGGTTCTATCTGGGACAGTTTCAGAAAGATGGTTTTCTATACTGGTCTGTTCGGGTTGTGTCCGGGAATCTTGGAGCTGAAAACGGATACGTATCCGGGTTTATCCGGGTGTAATACAAAAATTCATCATCGAAATTCATTCACAAGTTTCAATCGGCATGGATTCCAGATTTATCTAGATGCGATCTGAAAAAGTTTTCGAAGAATGGTTTCATATACAGATTTGTCCGGGCTGCTACTCGTTGACTACACCGCTTAAAGCAGATATATGCTTGGCTTTATCCGGGTTCCATCTGGAAAAGTCAAGATGTATTCTCGTAATACTCCCGGACGAACCCGGATACGTATCCGCTGTGAGCTTCAAAGTTTCCGTGCACAATCTGGATAGACCTGTATAAAAAACCATGGGTCTGAGACTGCCCCAGATAGAACCCGGAAAGTCCCGGAATGAATCCCGATTGAGACTTATAAATGAATTCCGATGAATCGTTCCCGCATCACTCCCGGATGAGCCCGGATACGTATCCGTCTCAAGCTTCAAAGTTCCCGATTACCACCCGGATACACCCGTATACAAAACCTTTTCCCGAAAATTTTCCTAGAAGGAATCCGAATAAACCCGGATACATGTCCGATTCCCACTTCAGAGTCCCGGCACTGCACCCGTATAGACCCATATGTGTATCCGAAACGAAAAATAACCCCGTATAAAACCCGGATGCACTCGGATACCATTTCGCTCCGGGCCCAGTCTGGATGCTATCCGGTCTTTATCCGGTTTCCATCCGGTTTTTTTACCAGGGGAGTCATGTCACGCTTTACCAACATCAGGACCTAATGAGGCAAGACTAATAAGGATTTGATGCGAAATCCCATACCAAAACGTCCAGAATAAATTGAAATTAGGATACGAACAGGAAATTCACAACCCAAAAATGTTGTATTCGGCATGGAGAAATCTAACTTGGAAGATATGCACAGTTGACATTTGTTCAGAAATATTTTCCTAATTTAGAGAAAATTTATTTCACCAAAGAGTATACAATCTGAAATTGAGACATTTTTGCATTCACTTTATTGAACTATACTCTATAAACATAAATGTTCATAATCTCAGGATAACCTAACAAGGTCTTGATGAGATTACTATAACAGCAAACTGCTGAACAAATATGCAGCAAATTGTTGAAAACGTACAACAACAGTTTGAAGCAATTTGCAGGGACGTTGCGTCGCCAAATGCGTAACAATATGCTGTAAATTTAGGATTTTAGCTTGAGTTGTTATCGTGTTGCTGGGAAGTTGCTTGGTTTCATGAAACTCTCCATCACATGCGTAGCAAATTCCCAGCAACTTTACGGAAACTCGATAAACAACTTAAGAGCAACTATTGCATAGCAACTTTTGTTGTATGGGTACAGCGAGGAAAACCTATTTCAACCTACTAGGATAATTTAAGGGGAACCTAATTAGGATCAAATGAGCTCATCTCTACGTGGGCATCCACATACAATCCTGATCACGATTTCAACAGGTATACCGTATGTCGGATGACCTTGTTAGGTCCTCACCATATGTCAGGTTAACCCTATGATAATTTCCAGTCGGGACTAGTTTGGGAACTGGATAGGATCCGAACCAACCGGATAAAGAATCGCTGCAAACCCGTGTTCGCGCCGGGCGTACACACCCGGATACGATTTATCGGAGTTCTATTTTTTACTAGGGATACGATTCAATCATAGCTTTATTGTATTTCGATGTGATTTAGGCTGGCCTCCCATGGACCGGAATTCGTTCCGGCGGAATGAAAATTGAACCAATGCACAATGTGTTATAGATTTCTGATAGAACGCTCTAAAAGAAATTGTGAAAGCGATTGGTTTAAAGTCATTCCGCCGGAACGAATTCCGGTCCATGGGAGGTTAGCCTTAAGGGGATTCATTACTCCCTGCAAAAGTTACTAGATTCCAAATTTCTCCCCCCAGTTTTCTCAGAAACGAACACATGAAATGGAAAATAATGAGTAGCTGAATTTTTTTCAATAGCCTAAGAAGATGCAACTGCTCATTAAAATTGATTCTATTCATTGATCACTGAGAAAACTGGGGGAAGGGTTCTAGTAACTTGGCTTGTGGTGAATCGCCTTAACGGAATTTAGTGGATTTATGTACGCTGGTAAAAACGAAGCGTGCAACTAAGACTGCAAAAACGCGTTCGCCGAGTCAATCAAAAGAATATATGAAGTTTGGAAAGCGTAATTTGGCACTGTGAAGCGTGCATCAAGTGTGTTTCATGGGTGATGGACAGAAAACGTGTACAAAACTTCTTTACAAAAATGTGGATGTATAGAACGTTTGCACAGTAAAAATCAGAGCGTGCTTGAACTTTTGATGAACGTTTATCACAGTTTCTGGCGAAGGAATCAACCCACACAGCACCACAGTTTCATATGGATTCGCAAAGAACTCCATAAAAAGAATTCAATATGAATTCTTTAATAAGAGTTTTTAAAGAATTCATAAAGAATCCAATCAGATCGTAAAGAATTCTAAATGAAATCTTAAAGAGCTCAGAAAAGAGTTCATGAAGTATTCATAATGATTCGCAAGGTATTCTCAAAGAATCCCCGGAATGTCAGTTCAGAATGAATCGCTGGGGGAGTTCTTTCTCTCGTCCAAAAGAACTCCTAAAGAGCTCTGTGAAGAATTCAAAAAGAAGTCTTATCAAGTACTTTTTAAGTTAATGTTGAAAGTTTCTATTTATTTTATAGAAATATAAAAGTATTTGACAGGAAAAAAGTACCTTGAGTACAAAAAGTGATTGAGGATGCCCATCTCTGTCTATAAGTTTCCTAATTTTTCAAATTCATTTCCATCAACTTGCTGAAACTTGACTTGATTGAAATGTTACAGCAATTTATAATGGAATGTTTTATTGTGTAAAGAATTTCAGAATTTATTAGCAAATAGTTTTGTATGAAATCAATTCTAAATGTACCTTGCGTCAAGTTATAAAATACATTCAATGCTTCACATTACCCGATAAAAATACTCTCAATCTTTTTACATGTCCTTAACACTGCTAATGGTTGATCACATTTCAATGTATTTAGAAATAGTCTGGTAAAATCAAAATATGGCCCTTGAAAACATTTCTGCAATTCCTTCGCTGAGTCTGTGACGTTGTTTTCTTTCTGTTAACTGAGATCAAGCAATGAAATCTTGCACGTACATGGAGACACCTCACTGTAAGGTCGAAGAGTGACTAAATATACATACACCAGTATCCGAATGTCTGTTCCATAACATCCTTCGATATTGTTATGGATTTGTGTTGAATCTTTTTCAGTTCGATTAGAATTACTCACTTTGAACTTTTCAATGAATTTGTAACGAATTCTTTCAACTCTTCTACAATATCCCGGGATTCTCGGGTGAACGGTTTGAAGAGTTTTTGGAGTGTTTCAATGAATTATTCAAATTTTTTGAAAAGCACATATAGAATTCTTAATGAACTTTTGGAGAATTCTTCATGAACTCTTGTAGAATTCTTTATGAATTCTCCAAGACCTCTTTGCTAACTGTTTTGGGATTCTCTAAGAATTCTTTTGGACGAGAAAAAGAATTCCCCCAGCGATTCATTCTGAACTGACATTCCGGGGATTCTTTGAGAATTCTTTTTGAATTCTTTCGGACGAGTTATGGTGTTCTTCAAGAATTCATGTGGGATTCTTAAAGAATTCTTTCAGAACTCTTTTTGCTGTGTGGGAATGATTAGAAGTGGACTCGAGACTCTTGGGCAAAATTCAAAATTAGTCAGTATCATTCAATTTTACGATCTTCGAAGACAAATTTCTACACCAAGTCAAGTGTGGGCATGTAATAGTTGGAAATAACACGTCTGGGAGGTTGATATTGATTGCAACCAGGACATAAAGTAATTATTTTCCACTCAACACCAAGACAAGAGAAGACAAGACCTTTTTCGAGACTGCAACAGTTTTGAATGAACCTTATTGTTGAAAATCCAAAAAATATTCTCAAAAATTGTCTCTTATTTCATTCTTTGAATATTTGTAGATTGACCCAACGAATTTAGGATCAGAACTGGTGAAATTGAGGTTTGTTTGTTTTACTTGAGAGTCACAAGTCCAGTCCTATCAATGCTTGCAAATCACGCTGTCTGGGCGTTGTCATCACTTCGATAAACGTTTTTCTCGCGTTTGGTAAACCTTAAGAACTATGGCAAGTTTCTCTTCCCGCGACTGGTGGATTCCATGCCCTGATTGTGGCAGAATTGTTTGCACACCAAAAATAAAGGACTGTTTCGTCTTTATTTTTTATTTGATCATTTTCCACAGGGCAGAGTACACCGTGTGAAAATTTTTCCGGGCGTCCTGTATTGAATATAGGCTCCGTATGGGCTTATATTGGGTATCCAGACTTGGGATGTCCTAACCTTAGCCACTAAGGGGCCTAGTCGGGTTGCTGATATTCAGCCTGATTTCTCTAAGTCAGGGACACCCATATAAAGCCCATATAAAGCCCATATATGGGGCCACGCTGTATTACCGATTTTTTCCCCGGTTTTAAAAATCTAGGCACACCAACTACAGCCTTAATAGGACCTTGCAAGGCTTTCCGTATTCTCCCGAAGATCTTGATTTAAGCATACCTGTATACAACCCATGTAGGGCCAAGCCGTATTTCCAACGTTTTCCCCGTTTTGAAAATCTGAATGGACTCAAATGCAGCCTGCATAGGACCTTGCCCTTATATTAATCCCTCCTTTTGAATATAAACCTACTTTAAAAAGCAAATTTACTGAAATCGTATTGGTAATTTCGACTTTTTGCGGTGTATGCCCCCAAAACAATATTTCATCCATGATTACTGTGTTCACACCACTGGTGAACAATGTCAAAGAATCGGAAAAAACATCACCGTATGGTTAATTCCAAGACTGAATAAGGCTGTTTCGTTTTTTGATACAGTCCGATAATGTATGAACAGGCTCATTCCAGGCCCTGTCTGGACTCAACTCGAAGTGGTCTGGGTACGGACAGGGCCTTGGATAGCTCAATTTTCAATCGAAGAAGTTTCCTCCTAGCAATATTCATTGAATTTGATGATATTCGCAACAATGTATTATCCTTCTCAAGGTCCTAGTTTCATCGCCTGCATTAGCTTCATCATGGGTGTCCAACATAGGCCCAAGTTGGGAATACTATGTAGGCCCTGAAGATGAGTGCGTATCAATCCTGTCTGAGCCCTATAAGAGTAACCAAAACAGCGCCTGAAATGAAACGAGGACGCCTAGTTTGACCCAAACTGCCGCCAAGAATTAATTTCCACACGGAAATTGATGTTGATAACATACAAGCAAAAGCTTCCTTTTTGTGTGTCTCGGAATCCAATGCAATGTTAATATCACACTTCTACGGGTGTATTGCTAACGTCAAGAATCTTCCACGCAAATGAACGGAAATTCAGAATTTACATATTCTTTGCGACACATAAGGAATAAATAATGACTTTGACGGGAAAGTAGAGGGATTGAATATGAAAGAGGAATTTTATTATGTTTTTTTTTCTATTTGATTACATGCTTTGATCAAGTGAGACATGTACATAATTTCCTAGAAATCGGAATATCATTACGTTTCCTTTATGCTTTTGCTCGTACCTACCTCGACATTTGATTCATCTATAAAAGTCTATCATTCTAAACTTTTTTACCATCCTTTCGGTATTGGAATAAAACTTTAGTTTTGAAATATTTATAATTGTGACTTAGGAAACCTAGTACTTTTCTCTTCTCTCTCGCAACAATTTTTACATTCGTGACATTAATTCTATCTATGGTAGTATAAATTTTAATTTTATTATATCAGCGTCAGACGTGATGGGTCATGGCAGTTAATTTTGCCTGTAAGATGTTGCGATGATGATAAAATGGAACTGGAATTTCATTTCTTCCTCATCGGATAATTGTACGAGAAAAATGAAGATACATTTTTCATTCGAGGTTACATTTTCATTATGATTCGGATATACATATTGTATTCGATACATGAAATAACATTGAAATATGAGAAATTTGTAAAGCATAGAAATTGATTGATTTTTCACAGTTCGATTCTTTTGCATGATGATTGCCATAATTCAATGATATACAAAAGGAAAAAAAAGACTAATAAGGATTGATTCGACTTACCGAGTATTTGCGGAAGCAAAATTCGTAGTTGATGATAGGACTGTAGCTATCGACTTCCCATATGAAATTGTACGCTGTTCTTGATATACTCTGTGGACCCTTTTTGAAAACAGCGGGATTGGGAACACCGGATAATTCAATTATCCTCTCGGTTATACCCATTGAATTTGAGGCTCGACAAAGATATTCTCCGTAATCCGTGATCATGATGTTCTTTATGATCAAACTATGATTACTTCCTTCGTTCAATCTCACTATTCTTTTCGAGTAATCAATTTTTTTATCTCTGAAATACCATTCGACCTGAAAACATTTGAAAATGATTAAATTCCACGTATAAACAATTTTTGTCATTTCGATTAAAATAAAAGTGCAAATAAATATTCTCGGAGCTTCAATGATCATTTCAAGACGGATTCAAACATTTTTACGATATTCACGTTGGTTAATCGTAAAACATGAATTTCTGTAATTAAAAACTCTTTACCGAATTTGAATACCGCTCTGAACGTTACTTTCGAATGTTACGTACGTAGTTTTGAATGCAGTCAGCGAGTACAAATGGAAGATGACAACAAAAGCCTAATAGGAAACGAGGAGATCAAAGGAAGTGAAGTAAGTTAATCTGGTAACGTGACGAACATCGAAAGAAAGAGGAATAATGAAAGAGACGGAGGAGAAAAGTGTACAAACGTTCCACAACGGAGAAAAGTGAATGGAAGGTGGTACGAGAGGGCTGTGGATAACGAATTGAAAAGAATGCGGTTGATTGTTATTGGAGTCATTTGATCCTATTTGAACCTTGTTCGAGATCGTTGAAGATGGGGGAAAGTGAACAAAGATTGCTCAGCGATTCAAAGATAACGTAAAGTCTTTAGAGATAGCTTTGAACATAGAAAGGTGAGTGACTACGGTTAAGGGTGATCGATGTGATTCGATGGCTGTTGAAACTCGTTAACGGCGAAGCAAGAGCAGTGCAAATTTTACGACGATACTCGAAAGTACTTCGAATTGTGACAAGAAGTCTGCAGAAAGCGATATGATGTTTTAAGCACTCGTGGCGCATTGAAATTACAAGATTGACGATCAAGGGTTACCGATGGGGTATGGGATATTGATATATCGTTGAAGACGAACTGAATATGTTCTATAAAACTTCTTGAACTTTGATGTGATATCTTGCAAATCCCTTACTGAGAAGTTATTCAAAGTTTGAACTTCCAAAGTATTAGATGATCCAATCTTTCCCAGGTATGCTTTGACAAACGTCCCGTGTTTTACGCCAAGCTTGAGTCAATGCTAATCAACACCGGGCCTAGCTTGGTTGTTAACATTGACACCAAACTAGATTAATGTCTGGGATGATAACAATGTTCAATGCTTGGCATCCCAACTTGGTTCAATATTAAAATTCAATATTGGTTCCATGCTTGCAATCGATATCGTTGCCATCATTGATATGCAATACTTATTTGAGCTGAATGAGTAGGATGGATTTTTCATTGCCGTCCAAGTTTGATTGAACATTCACATTCGAGTGATTGACCAAACTTGGTGACAGGTGAGAGTCAATGCTAGTCATCACCGGGTGTAGCCTAATTACCAACAATGTTATCAAGCTAGGTCAATGTTGAGGATGATAATAACGTTCTCTGCTGAGCATTCAGCTTTCATATACATCGGAAATCAAACACGGCAAAATATGCTTGGTCCTAGCATTGGTGTTCAAGACGCTATCAAGGTTTGGTTAGCTATGATGAGCCAAGCATTGTTCAAGGCTTGTTTGACGGAAATTAAATCAAACACGACAAAATATGCTTAGTCTTAACATTGGTGTCCAAGACTCTATCGACGCTTAGTCAGCTATGGCGGGCCATGCATCAGCCAAGGCTAGGCTAATCAGACTTGTCATACCAAGATTGACGTCGATCATGGTGCAATTGTCAGTCTTGGCATTACGAGCCTGGGTTGCTTCAGAAATTTATACGGAACTTGATATCGAATCGTCATGCAAATCTTCTTTTGCTGAAACATATGTTAAATATATTCACTAATTCGACGTCCAAATGACATCACGTTTACTCCAAATTACCCTGCTGAAAATGCCAGGTAAACTGTGGTGAAAAAGTGTTATCAGGCTTCAAAAGGTTCCCGTTCCGAGAAATCCAGTTAAAAATTAACAAACTTTCTATTAGGCTCAGTTGAGAATTACCAAATTGGAACATCATCTTCAAATCTGACAGGAAAGTTTTTGTGAGTTTTCGATTTTTTATCAGTCTGTGAACCCTGATCAGAACCATCTCAAAACATTGCTGTCTTTTGTTCAAAGGATATTCCAAACAAAACTGAGTGGAAAGTTTGTCAGTTTTTGACTGGATTTCATGGAACAAACACCGTTCAAAGTCTAACAAAAATTTTCTTCTCAGTACTTTATTATTTTACACCGAGCTTCAGTTGAATCCAATTTTTAGGTACAAGTTCCTAGAAACCTTCTTCTCCAAAGACCCACCGAAGGCACGAAATAAAATCGATCCTTCAATTTTGGCGTTCGATGGTCAAATTCGAAACTTGTGAATATTATTCATGAAAAAAGAGGGGATGTTGGCAAAAGGGAGAAGAGCCTTGTATTTTATTTATACGAGAAGAGACAGGAAAGCTGACCTCTTTGTCTTCCTTTTCCCCTTCTTCTTCTCTTCTTCTCTTAGAAACGCTATTCGCGAAGAAAAGTGCCGCGAGTCACGTTTCCAACGAATCGATTTGTCACCTGCTACTGGCTTTAAGGGATAACACGGTGAGAAATTGCTTTGCGGGTGGAAGAGAAGTTACATTTAGTTACTAAGAGCAGAAAGATTTTCGTTATGTGACAATGGTGGTGGTGATGGTGAGTGGATATGGAAAAGAGTGAAAAGAAATATGAAGGGAGAATGGAGAGAAAAATGATTCGCGTGCTGTAATTGCACGCATACGTGTGAATCGTTCATTTTTCCCGTCTATGGCTCAAGGTTTGAGAGTTCACACAAATCGAATCTTGAATTGATTTCAAGTTTTGGACGAGAAAACTCTTCTCTCGAGGATCACGATTCATCGATAATCACTACGCTTCTTCGATAAATACGAATGTTTAATCAACGCATGATTCCACCTCTTCGCATTCTTGATCTTTGAATCAAAATACAAACACTTCATTTGGATTTTCGCTCACGCATCTACTACTCTCTATTAAAGTAGACGGGTTTTCAAGTGCGAATGGGAAGAAGAAAAGACAAAACAAACAAACAAACAAACAAGTGAAACAAAAAACATGTTCATGCTGCCAGCCCTTTCACATAGCAGGTTCTTTTTTCCTCCGTTACTGAAAGAACGATCATTAAATCTCTGAAATGAATCCTCCACGTATTCCAACGCATGAATGTGGGAAATAAAAATAGTAGAAATGAAGAAAGTATATTCTGTTTATCCGTTTAATTAATTGCTGGGTAAATGAGGACGATTTTCATTCTCGATAAAGTTTCGTAATATCGATCATTTTCCCTGGTGTCGACTAAAATTGAGGAGGATTATTGATTGATCGGATTCCTTCTTTCTTTTTTTTCAATATTGACAATTATTCCAACTGGGTTTTGAAAAAAGGTAGAGATTTTTTGTGAGTTATTAAAAATATCTTTACATATTTTATTCTCGAGATACAAATACTGAAACAATTTTCTAGTATTTTGGAAATGATGGTGAAGCCAACGATTCTCGTGGTTGCCGAGATTATACTCTGGTGACAACCCGTGAAAAAATCGTTCAGGTCAGGTTCGTTATGATCATGAACATTTTTTGGCAAAATTCGTCGTGCTCAAAACTGACTGAACGTTGTCGGGCCTGACTACGCCTGATCGTTTATTTTTTGGCTTAATTATAATTGAAAAGGCTTCAATTTTGTACCCACGTGGGAACCCGTGATCAAGCTTGATCGCGTGCGATCATGCCAGACAAATCATTCTCGCTCTTGATCATGCAAAATCGTCCGAAATGAGGAGCATTCGTACAAAATGACTCTGTGTTGATTTTTTTATCACACGGAGAACATATTTCATTAAATATTACAGTGTACTACCGGATCGGGGCACCATATCGGTTTCTTCGAGGAGAATTACTGTGTGATTCTTCAGAATCATGCGAGATCATGCCTGGAAACTATAACATGGAAACTGCATGAGCATAATAAGCAGAAATGATTAACAATTCATGAGTCTTTTGTAAAATGAGAGGAAATATAATGAAAGAAATTTTTCTTTTTGCCAAATTATAAACCTTATTAATTCTATATGAATTTTCCATGCATAATAGAGCATAATCAAGCGTGATCAGTCCTGATTACGTGGGTACAAAATTGAGACCTGATCATGCCCGATCACGCTTCATAAACAAGGCCTGAGCGGGCGTGGAGGATTTTTCCACGGGAATACTAGGATCGTATCAAAGAAACGTAAGAATATTTTTCATAAAAGATTGAAGTGGGTGGAGAGGATTTTGGTATACATGTATCAAATGCACTCTCAAAGTTACAGGGTTTAAGTTAACTTTTTGCATAAAATATAAGTAAATCATGTATAAAAGATGAACATTACATTTAATGAATTTTCAACTGTTATACAATTTATATCATATCAATCTATTTCAAATCTGACAGATTTCTCGAGTGATTTTGAGGTTTGAACCGTGTAGGAACTATTCGAAAATTATTCCTGCCGATATTGCATTAGATCGCTCAAGTTGAAAACATCAAACAAAATCGATTATCAAATTTTTACGCTCATAAAAATGATTTTCTCATCATAAAACGGCAGTCGTCTCAAAAATAATCCGTCTCACCATTAGGTTCGGCCATTTCATTATAATAACCGTGCAATTTTATAAACAGACGAAAATTGTCTAAATGAAATGAATCCCGTCTTTTCACAAGATGGTATCCGTCTCATGACAAAAAAAATGTCTCTAATTCACTCCTAAGTAAGTAATTTCGAGTATTTTTTCCCGTCTTATCAGTAGAAGAAAGAATGTATTAATTTCTAACTTGATTTTCCGAATGTGGAATGGCAGAAGGAAGCGAACAATAAATTTATCACTTGTGGACAAGATTTGTGGATGAAACAAAAATCGGTTGGCAGGCAAAAATATGTTTTATCCGTTTCTAACAAGCACTTTGAGCCAGAGAATCACTTATGCGACAATTTGTATTATTCAACGTTGAGTTTCTAACATGTTGATATATTACACGGAGAAAAAAGAATTCGCTATGACAGCGAAACCTGATTTTGCTAGGTACCTTTTGCTGGATCAGCAAAGTTCTTGCTGTGACAACAATCTATTTGCTATCACAGCAATTTTTCAGCTGTGGCAGCAACAAATTTTTGCTCCCCCAGCAAAATTTTGTTTGCTATTCTATATATAATATTAAAAATTTTGCTAGTCCAGCGAAAAATTTGCTGTTTCAGTCAATCATATTGCTCTCTCAGCAATTCAGTCAACTGTAGTAGCCTTTTTTTAGCTATGTTAGAAAGAAAAATTTGCTATTCTATATATAATACCTTGATTGGCTGCGCCAGCAAATTTTTTCTCTCCGTGTATTTACAATTGAATACGAATTCTATATAAACTATATAGAATCAACTACTACAAATTATATATAATGTTGAGAATTTTTCCACATGGAGAAATTACTAACATCTTCTAAACAATTACACGGAGAGAAATTCATTTGGAAAGATTACCATTTCATTCGTAAGCTAGAACTATTGGGAAAAATCAGACAATCGTTGCCAGTTGTGATGGTAAAAATTTAAACTGATCTCGATTTTGACTAAAGTTCTAGTTTACGAATAAAATGGTAATTTTTCCAAATACATTTCTCTCCGTGTAAAAAGAGTTCAAGATTTATCTTGTGCTCCGCTTGAGGAATAATAGATATATTCGATTCATGTTCAAGCACTGAGAAATTCAATGCTTACTATGATATCGATTGCCATGAAAGAATTGAAATACAATTTTGGCATCCGAATTGATGTGCAAACTTTGGTTTGAAAGATCTCAAAACTTTGCGAATCTCATCAAGCCTGGTGCAAGATTTTAGTTGAAGTCAATCAGGAAATTTCCTTACCTTTGCTTCGGGCCACGCGATTACACTGCAGTCTAGTTGTACTCTCATACCGGGAAAGACGTGTATCCAAGTCTTTTTGACTTGGATTTGTGGCGCATCTATGGGTGATTTGAAAAAATCATGATTAATCACATAATTAGAAAGCATTTCAAAAAATCCTTCAAATTAGAAGGATTCACTGTATGTCTTCAAACAGAATTCGAAACCTTTGAAAACCTTCCTTTTTAAGCGTTTCCAAACAAAATTGTTCTTGAATTCAAATATTCCCATCAATTGACGAACATTTTCATCGACAAACAAGCATCTTTGAATGTTTACAAGACTTCAATTGTTTGAAATTTGGCAACTTTTCTGAAAATGTCAGAAAGATTGGACAAAATAATAAAACAAAAACCCAACACGGAATGAAAAAAACGGTTGTTCATTTTCATTTTTAGGTGGTTTTCATTTTGTTTTTTTTCTTCCCAGACATTTTTAACCTTCCCAACTCCTTTTCAGGAATTCACAAAAATCTTTGTTCCACTTTTGTTGGCATTCAACACGCTTCTATGAATTTTTCGTGAATCAATGCAATGATTCTCTGACAGATTCTCAGACTATCGTCATTCTTCCTCGAATAAAAAGAATAATTCAATCCATCCGACATATATATTCACGCCTGTGTGTTTTGTAACAAGCACAAGTGGATCATTCATATGTTTGATCGGTGCACTAAGGTGCCCAATGTACGGCAATTTACTGAATTAATTATAATCATAGTCGCTGTGTTCACGGTTAAGTACACGCGTGATTTACATGGTTGCATTGAAACGAATGACCTCACAACAAGAGTATTCTCACTGGTAACAGCAGTGGCAGTTTGCAATGTGAATCTCTAACGCTCTTGAATGAAAACAGCAATCAAATTTTCACCACGAGACCAAAAATGCAGTTTTGTAAATGCTCGTGATGGATAATTTTCGATAATAAATTCCGATCACTCGCAATTCCATCGTATAGAATTAATGAAATAATATGAATGAACTTACATCTGATACGAAGATCGATAGTAGCGGTGGCAGGTTCTCCGATACCATTTGATGCGATACAAGTGTATCTGCCTGCGTAACTTCGATTGTCAGCGTGAAAACGTAACCGCGATCTGTCGCTTATCAATGGTATTTCTTCACCCTGTTTTGGAGAGATCGTTTTTTATTTTCACGTCAAAGATCGAATTCATATGTTTTCTGCTTCTCGCTATACACTTGAGATTGAATGAATTATTGAATCTCGTATTCTCTGTCCGAAAGATTGAAAATTTGATGAGTTCGTTGGCAAGAAACAAGGAAAGTTCGTTTGTTGTGGAGAAAATATGTATTTTGTTTCATGTCAAACTTTTGTAAACTTTCCTGTTAAATTTGGAAGGAGCTGATGGAAGTTGAACGCGAAGAGGGCTTGAATTTTTACTTTGGTAATCTGAAATTCGAGATGAGTTCATTATATATGAATCATGGTTTTGTGCCTAGAAGTTGACTGTGGAACAAACCTAAATAAGTGATGGAGCTTGATCAAAAAGTTCATTCAGTTCTGAATTTTTTCAATTTCATATGCATCGTTGATTTGAAATTCAATTATTCACGTCCTAAGTTCTTGGAGATGGGATAGGGTGCTATACAACACCACGAAGGACGCAATTCCATGACTGCGTGGGCGATTTAGGAGTTTCATTTGATATGCTTCATAAAAAAGTTTGATACCTAATTTTATATATTCAGATTTCACACTTTGGAACGAACTCCAGCGATAATATTTTTTATTCCTTTGATATTTAACGAAACCGCAATGGTTACGTGATTCAACCTATTTGGGTTATTGAATTCAGTACGAGAAAATAAAATCCTTGACAATGGAAGGTAAAACGATGTAGGAAACTGATGAAAGCCCGCGGGCGATACACGAGAATGTTTCCAGAAGTTCGTAGTACCTCTTCTCCGTGAAACACAGGGTAAAATTATTCAGAAGAGGGAGAGAATTCCACGAAAACCATCAACCGAGTGGATGCTGGACAGCAACGAAACATTGTTTTTTGATCATCGATTGAAGATAAAACATACTCACATCTTTCTTCCAGGAAATAGTAGGAACTGGAACACCTTTTGACACACAGGTCATGTCCACTTCCTCTTTCAAATTAACTTCCAATTCCCCGGATTCCGGAATCGGGTGAACGCTCGGCGGATCTACGAGGAGTGAAAAAAATGTGTTATTGAAATATTTTTTCGAACATGAGACGTTGCGACGAAAGAAGCTTGTGTACGGATATAAGTTCAAGTATATACATTCATAGATATGAGAGGTTTTCAATTTCTCAATTCCAGCGAGAGGAAATGAAAAGCGACATGGAATCCGATTTGATTTTACATACGAAGCTAGAGTTACGAGATGACGAGAATAAGAAGGATAGATAGATGGAAGGAAGGATAGATAAAAGTAAGGTATAGACAGCCTTACTCGTATTTTCACCCGCATATACGATGTGGGTAACAAAAGTTTTTTTATACAATTCGATAGAAATATTTGTGGTTATTTATGAAATTCACATTTTTCTTCCAGCGACAGCAGGGGTTTCTTTTTGATGCATTGAAAAATGTTCGAATGTCAGAAACAAGGAAAAGATTATGACAAACTTTTCGTTACGTCGGAACTGATTTTTGTTGCCCACTGTGTATGTATGTATGAATAAATCTACACATACACGTTGAGGATAAAACCAAAAATTTCATGATGTACTTGCAAAGAAGATACTTTCTGCAAAGTTGTTTGAGTAAACTCACTCTTGTGTACAAATGTGCTCTCGGCAGAAGCCGAGACGTGGAATTGGAAAGTGAAGAACTGAAGAGACAATATGTCGAATAAGGAGGCCGCTCGGAATACCTACTACTCTCTCAACTCACGATACCATCAACGTCAGGGGTAAGACATTAGAATGGGAAGAGAAATAATACAGACGTACAAATATCGATTGTACAGTTCTCGTAACAATCAACATTATGAGAAAAAACCTGCGTAACGAGACATCAGATGCTCCTTGTATATTAAAGCTTTCATAGTTTCTTGAAATTTCGATCAAATAGGTGCGAGGACTTAACCAGTTTATCGTCCGCTTTGAACATTTATGAAAATTTACATCTGTACACTTTGATCTCTCATGGGAAATCCAAAGTCAGATAGCTTGATAGCCAGGTGTCCAAAGTGACTGCCGAAGGCTCATTCTACTAGATATTAGAAAATAATTATCCATTGAAGTTGAAAATGTCTGTACATTTGTTGAATGTTCACAGTAAAAAGTAAATCTTAAGGTAGTTCTCCAGGAGAATTCAGGATCAAATTAGAAAAATTATTGTCAAGCAGAGCACCAAGGTTGAGGGGATTCGATCATCATATTAGTTGGGACTTATATTCTTATTTATTTAAAAATTTTTATTTTGCATCCGTTTATGACTTATAAGGGCTCATTTTGTTCCTTGTGAGATTTAAAAAACCTTTACCATGGGGATTTTTAATATGAGTCATCATGACACTGTCACACGCTTTTGTTTATAGGAATGTATTTTACTATTAATAAACAAAAGCGTGTGACAGTGTCATGATGACTCATAATAAAAAATTCCCATGGTAAAGGTTTTTTAAATCTCACAAGGCACAAAATGAGCCCTTATAAGTCATAAACGGATCAAAAATCAAAATTTTTTAAGAAAAAAACCATGTCAAATTTCACGTTGTTGTTACAAGGTAACAACAATTTATACTTCGAGTTGGTTCTTTTTTCGTCATAAATAAGAATACCTTCAACCTTGGTGCTCTGCTTGACAATAATTTTTCTAATTTGATCCTGAATTCTCCCGGAGAACTACCTTAATTCCATGATCGACTGATTTTCAGATGAGGCTTAAAATCAGCAATGAAAAAGAGTTATGGCCGTATTAAATTGAATTAAATCGGGCAATGTGTTGATTATAATCAGCAATGTCAGGTAGAGTTTGATGGATAATTCAGTCAAAAATATCTGAAAATAAGATTGGAATTCTTTCATTTTCAGTATTACAATTGGTTATACATACACTGAGAGAAAAGTCCATTGTAAATTGTACTATTTTGATCAGTAAAACGTATATTACTTACATTAAGTAATGCATTAGTATATTTGCATGATCATAAAGTGAAAGTATCAGGTTGGCAACTAAGTAATTGCGGATTTCACTCATAGATGGTGTCAGTTGAATTTTTAGGTTTGCAGACGTAGTACAAATGTAAAACACATCCTGTTATTTGATAGTTGGCAATTCAGCTGTCAATCAGTAACAAAAGTTTTTTAATCGTCTGCGTAGTTTTCGTTTGGCGTTCGTTGAAAAATGGACAATCAAAAGGAACATTTTCGTCATATTTTGCTTTTTTATTTCCGCAAAGGGAAAAACGCATCGCAAGCTCATAAAAAGTTATGTGCTGTTTATGGCGACGAAACCTTGAAAGAACGGCAGTGTCAAAATTGGTTTGCCAAATTTCGTTCTGGTGATTTTTAACTCAAAGATGAAAAACGCTCTGGTCGTCCAGTTGACGTTGATGACGCCCTAATCAAAGCAATAATCGATTCGGATCGTCACAGTACAACACGTGAGATTGCAGAGAAACTTCATGTATCACATACATGCATTGAAAATCACTTAAAACAACTTGGCTATGTTCAAAAACTCGATACATGGGTTCCTCACGAACTGAAAGAAACGCATTTAACGCGACGCATTAACATCTGCGATTTGCTAAAGAAACGTAATGAAAATGATCCATTTTTAAAACGACTGATAACTGGCGATGAAAAATGGGTTGTGTACAACAATATCAAGCGGAAAAGATCGTGGAGCAGGCCAGGTGAACTAACTCGAACAACAGCAAAAGCTAATATTCATCGAAAGAAGGTTTTGTTATCAGTTTGGTGGGATTACAAAGGAATTGTCTACTTTGAACTCTTACCACCCAACCGAACGATCAATTCTGATGTCTACATTGGACAACTAACGAAATTAAACAATGCAGTTGAAGAAAAGCGGCCCGAATTGACAAATCGAGAAGGTGTTGTATTCCATCATGACAATGCAAGGCCACACACATCTTTGGTCACTCGGCAAAAATTATTGAAGCTTGGTTGGGATGTTTTGCCACATCCACCATATAGTCCTGACCTTGCACCATCTGATTACTTTTTGTTTCGATCTTTCCAAAACTCCTTGAATGGTAAAAATTTCAGTAATGGTGATGATATCAAATCGTACCTGATTCAGTTTTTTGCTAATAAAAACCAGAAGTTTTATGAACGTGGGATTATGATGCTGCCTGAAAGATGGCGAAAGGTCATTGATCAAAATGGGCAAAAATACATTACAGAATAAAGTTATTTAGTTCCATGAAAAAAGTGTCTTTGATTTTCTAACAAAAATCCGCAATTACTCGGTTGCCAACCCAATAACTAATTGAAAATCGTTGAAGATACTACAAAAATTTGTGACGAAAATCTAGCGGTTGGAACATATTTCTTAATAAAACTTTTCAGTTCAGATTAGTTCACTGAGAGCAAAGTTCACTGTAAATTGTACTATTCTGATCAGTAAAACGGATATTAGGTACAGTCACTGATGCATTAGTATATTTGCATGATCATAAAGTGAAAATAACTAATTCAGAATTATTGGAGATACTACAAAAATTTGTGAAGAAAATAAAGGTAGTTGGAACTTATTTCTTAGTAAAACTTTCTACTATCCTTGAATAGTAAAATCAACTCCAAGAACCTATTCCTATTTACAGTTCAGATTCTTTATTTTTGATTAGCACACAAAAATTCGCTCAGTCAACATGATTGCTTTCCAAAGTATAAGATTTGGCATAATATCTACCATCTATTTATATGTCAATTTACGAATGCTTATAGTAAGCTTTACAATGTCGATTAGTAAACAATATATTGAGCAGAACAACTAACTTTATATTAGTAAACTTGAGTAAGTTGGTACAGAAAGTTCAATTACGTAGGAAAAATCCGAGACTATTGAAATTATTGATGGAATCAAGCTATACGTGTATCTTAGGCAGCTGTGCTTTGGCTTTCATCCTAGTGTGGCTCAGTTTTCGAGATATTCAAGTTTGAAGAATGAACGCGAGTTGATGTACCCAAAGAAGATCCATTTACTCAAGCGACCGGCGGTGGCTTTAGTGATAGAATCTCGGCGTTCAGCTCGAACGTCCTGTGTTCAATTCTCGTGGAAGCGATTCTTTTTTTCCATTTGTCCTGATATTTTTTTCAACTACACTGAATAGTAAAAAAAAATAGGTAATCTGACTAATGTTTAATAGCGAGGATCTTTTGTGCTCTTACTATTCATAGTATGGAAGCAGTAGTTGATTTTACTACCAAAAAGATAGTAAAAAATTTTCCCTTCTCGATGGGTAAGATTAAATAGTTCATTTTACAATAAATAAGGGAGTGTACGGTAGTGTGGGACGTACGATAGTGCGGGGCACCCGTTTTTTTTGACAGAGTGCAAATATGGCGACACCGACTACTGTCAAACTGCTCTTATGACATGAGCTAGTTTTTGAGCTAACACTGGAGCGAATAGTCGCATTAATTTTATTGCGCCCAAACATCGTGTGTGAAAATTTGAAAAAAAGTTTTTTTCCAAGTTCTTGTGAGTGCTATAATTTCAATGAAATCTAGTAAAAAAAGGTAAATGTAATGCACGTATGGGAAGTGTTTTCATTATATTTTATGAAGAAATATTAATTCAAGCCAAAATATGCACACTTCAATGTTTTTTCTGTAATGATAAAAATGGCTGTCATTCCTTAGTGCGGGACACCGTTTGTACGGTACACTGTAAAAAAAAACTGGAAATTTACTGTGCAACTGGACTGGAAATTTCCAGTGCTAGTACTGGAATATGGATATTCCAGTACATGTACAGAGATTTTGTTGTTACGTTACTGAAAATTTACCAAGCATAACTGAAAATTCAGTCATTGTACTGGAATTTTCAAGTTTGAGATGATGTACTGAAATTTTGCCATGATTTCGCGAAAATTTTACCGGCTCGTACTACAATTTTATAGTTCTTGTGCAGCAAAAAAAAATATTCCCTCAAAAAGGACTTGAGAAAAAATTTGGAATTTAGAAAAAAAAACCTAATCGTTGGTATACTGGAATTATACAGGTTTTTAACTGCAATTCTCAGGTTTTGTGATGGAATTTTCCAGTTACTATGCAATTGAATTATACAGGTTTTGAACTGCAATTTTCAGGTCGTGTGATGGAATTTTCCAGTTGCTATGCAACGGAATTTAATCACTGTTGCACTGAAATTTTCCACTTCTATTGGACTTCGTCATTTCTGGCAGGAAAAATTTCAAGTCTTTATATTAAAAATTTCCTGATTGAGATTTTGAATAATAATTGTAATTGTAGCCAATGAAATTGATATATGAGGTTTTTCCAAGACTTATCCTCTTGTGTTCTAGATATGAAGCATATGTAGTAACCCAAGCTGGCCTTCCAACATGTCGCGCTATAGCTCATCGGTTAGGTCTTAGGTTTCAGTTGGTAGGCAGGTAGAAAAGTGTGGGTTCAAATCCTGTTAGGTAGACATGAGTTTCTGTCCATCCAAATGAACGATCAAAAGTTTCTCAATCATCTTGGAACACAAGGACCCTGCAAAATCACTTTGCGTGAGCAATTTTTTTTCAATTTTCATGGATATTTTCAGCATTAATTTTCCAGTACATGTCCTGGAAAAGTCCAGCTCGTGTACTGAAAAATTCCAGTACCGAGGCTCAGAAAATTTCCAGTTTTGATGCGGAAATTCCATAACGTTTGCACTGAATTTTTGCAGTACAAATGTGCTGAAATTTTCCGGTACATGTACAGGTTAATGACTTCCAGTACATGTACTGGAATTTTCCGGTGAAATTTTTTTACAGTGTAGTGTGGGACACCATTGTACTTAATATTAATCGATTGTGTTTCATTCAATAGAAGTGGTTCAAAAGTAAACTGTCCGTCTCGTTAATTCCCTCCCCCAGTAAATTACGCTCCAAAAGAGGTAAGTATATAAATTAAGTACATTTAAAGCGCGCTGCCATGACTACCAGCTACTTTACATGTAAACATTGCGCTTCTGACTGTGATGAAGAAGACGACGAATAAGATGGTTTGAATGCCATTTTTTGTTGTTGTTTTTGCCATTGAAGGTTTTTTAAATAAATGTAATTTGATTTTCTTTACATTTTTGGTGTTTTTACTCTATACTTTGCCAATTTTGGTGAATTTTTTAAAGTGTCCCACACTACCGTACAAATTTTTGTCTGTGCAAAAATCGATGTTCCACAAAAATGGCTATAAAATTTTTCTACTCAACCTAATCAATGTAGTTACTCCAGCAAAAAGTAAGCTGAGCTTTCTAGCTTTCCAATGATCTACATAAGTCTCTATAAAATGGATTTGATAAAAAATTATAGGGCAAAACCAAAAGCCGTCCCACACTACCGTACACTCCCTTACTTGGTGGAAAAATATGGTATTTTTTACGAACATTCATGATCTATTGAACTAACAACTTCTACCATTTTCCATAGTTGAGTCCTTTCACAACTCAGAAAAACAGTAAAAAAATAGTAAATTCCACTATTTTTTTCTCTCGGTGATACACATATCAATGTGTACCTATTATGTGCATATAATCAATTACAGTTTCAATTCGATCAAATTATTTCCGGTTTTCTATTTATTATTCAAGGTGCCTAAAAAATCCAGTAACAACTTGTAATACCAACTTCATAGAAGCTTGTTATTGGATTTTCCGCACTGGTAATGGATTCTTTATTTCGACACTTTCACTTCAACATTACAACACACATTGGAATTAATTCAATTTTTCGGGGGTATTCACATTTGCATTAATTCTCAGTTCCCGTAAAATGTTTTCCGAATTCATCTTTGACTTCACACTACACAAGCTATCAAATTATATGATTACGAAATGATTTATCACGTCCATCGATCGAAACGATACCATGGCGAAGCCGTTAAACGCAAAGGACTAGGGCAGGTCATTACAGCAACAACGTGGGTTCGAATCTCCCGATGAGGGTTGAAGATGTTCAATCTTCAAAAACTACGATCACGATAAAACTGGAACAGTCTGGAACGAGTGAAGGGAATAAATTCACATAACATAGAAATTTTTTTTGTATCCTCCGCATAAACACGAACATATTTCTCATCGTCGATAGGTAACGCCATGTTGAGTAGAACAAAACCAAAAACAATGGACGAACCCATTTATCAGGAACAATTCGCTTTGAGTTTCAGTTCAAAATCAGTTTTGATTTCAGTTGAATAGAAATTAATGTAAGCTGTATTCTTGTTTGAGTTTGGGAAGGTTTTCTCAGTGGCTGACTTCAAGTCAACCGAGTCTTCTTTTGGTTGCATCTTGAATTCAGCTCATATTCTAACTGAAATTAAGTTTTTCTCTTTACCGTGTTTATTCAACTTTCAGGGACCATCTTGTTCCTGTATAAAAAATGAGCAATAATACACAATACCAAATTCCACTCAATAAATATGTCCCCCTCTGTTATGAACTTATTTCTCTTCTTCCATCGATTTGAAATTGCTTTTGATGTATGAAGAGATACATAATGTCCATGTCATTCGATTATCGATAGGTTACTCAATGGAGACTGAAAGCTTGATATGGTATAACATGAATTTCCTGTCTTACGTACACGTAAATACGATCTCTGTATACTCACACATAACTTCGACTTTGCGAGTTTGAGTGACGTGTTCCCAAGGAGCAGGGCGTGATGCCTGACAAACGTACTCCCCCGTGTCTTCCGGTTGTACATTTGAAACCTCCAAGCTCTTGTTGGTCCACATTCTCACCCTTTTTGGCGGTATTACTCGTGGATCGTCACTGTCAGCCAGAAGTACGGTATCTCTCCACCATCTCACCTTAGTTTCTGTATCTACTTTCATCCGCCGCGTCACGTGAAACGTACAAAATCAATGTAATCAATCGTTGACTGTGACGTTGAAAGCATTTTTATTCGAATAATGATAAACAAAATCGAGCGAATGAAAGTATGTTGCATCAGGAACGATCATTTCAAACCTCACACCAGTAAAGGAAGGAGATTTAGGGCGAGACTCGAGGAGAAAGAAAATACAGTTGATGTCTGAAAGATATGGATGATGTCTATTATCGTTAGGTATTATGCGGTAGAGAAATTCAATATCACCGGATTCATGTTTTGTTTACAAAAGAAAAGACAAATGGAGAGAGATTCGAACGTTAATCCGGCATTAGCCTCACGGTTACTCTCGAGATCGGTCCTTTAGCGATGAACGATCATTCGATTACATTTTAGCTCATAGCCAACAAAACGTGAGATAAAGACCATTCCGAAAGTATTCCTCATTCACGATTAAATTCACGTGGGTCTGATGTAGTTGAAACAAATCATTTGTGCCATCTGGAGAATGTAATGCCGTTAGCAATGATGGAAAGAGAGGAGAATTGTGTTTTTTTACTCAAATTGAATGCTAAAATGGTGTACTTTGAATGAGGACGGGAGAAAATGATTAGATGTAATGATTAAATCAACCTGTATTTTATTGACGTAATCCATGGAAATTTTACATGTACTCACCGTGATCTTCTATATGACATGGCAAGAGGAGGGTATCATTTTGGATGATTCTAATCACGCCTGATTGACTGGCAGAATCTTCGCTTAGCGCAACATTGATATCTGAAAAATATAATGTAGTACGTGATGTACAGTAAATATGTCGTTCCAAATTACAGTAAGAGTTCATCGATTATTCACTCAAAACTGCCACCCCTGGGAAAACAAGTCTATTGAAACTCATTAATTAATGAAATTCAATACAAACTCTGCAGCGGTGAATGACCATTCAAACCCATTCAATTTTCATTGAATCTCATTATTTTAACCGATCCCAATGGGTTTCAACAGGTATGAACAATTAATTACTGGCCCAGGCTCGTAATGCCAAGACTGACAATTGCACCATGATCGGCGTCAAGCTTGCTATGCCAAGTCTGGTTAGCCTAGCCTTGGCCGATGCATGGCCCGCCATAGCTGACTAAGCGTTGATAGGGTCTTGGACACCAATGTTAGGACTAGCATTGACTCAAGCTTGTCACCAAGCACGGTACGTTTTTCAAAGCATACGTACAGACGGGGCATTCGATAAAGTTTTTAAACCAGAGACGTATTTTATGAATTAACTATTCAGTACCATTTTAATAATGTAGTATTTGGTAATTTGTCGGGGATGTCTTCTTGAAATAAGACATTCAAAACGGATCTACATAATGTTTTAAGATGTTTCAAGACATGAATTGTTATGCGGGTTCATTAAGCTGTTGAGCATTGCTACTTCGACTCCACTGTGGAATTATGATAGAATCTCACGGAAGTACAAGTCATTTGGATAATGACTTTACAACGTGATGTCTGAGAAAATCCATAATTTCCACTTCTGGTTTCTCCCAGACCAGGAAATCATATACAATAGTATGTGAAATGAATGCGTTCCTGATAAGAAAAATATTCGTTGATCAATGCAAGATTTTGCATTTCCGAATGAATATAATAATTTGTAGAATCAAATTCACGAGGTTTCTTTCGCCAGCTGACTGATTTCAAAGATATTACCCTTCTATGATACAAATACAAACTGACTGTTGCCTTTATCCTCAGAAAACACGAAACAACTTCCAGGGTGCATTCGCTTCCAACTTCTGTCACTCCCCGTTGCATCGTTGACACTTCATTTTCTCCAGCCTGGCCCTTCTCACATGAGTTGCCGTGCTTATCTCGAATTCATATCCTATACACCCACAGAAGGATCTTCTCAAATATTATACCGTAATCCGACGAAAAACAGGTTTTGCATGAAAATGCGTAAACAATCGATATCGCTCATCAACATTTCCCTGAAAATTGACGGTTACGAGCCATATCAAGCCTATTAAGGATAATAAAGGAAAGGAACCTCGATCGATGACAATTCCAGTGTTGCACCACACACTGCTATATAATACGTATGCGAATGCGTGTGCACGTTTAACTTTGCGTGTGAAGAAAAGGGAAAATACGAGCAGCAAAACTTTTGACGCGATGGCTTTATCGCGATATCGATTCATTCGAAAGCGCAAGGGACTCGTTCTATATATCTGCACACACACACACACACACATTGTATTGGGGAAAAACTTATCGGGTCGAAAAAAAAATTGCCAAAGAAAGTATTCCTTCTGTTCGCGGTATCTTGAAAAAGGTGCAACATATCGAGAACAATGTGTGTCTCTTTTGCTTTCCACTCTCAAAATAAACCCCTTGAGAAATCGTTTCATGCGTGAAACGTCAGAGAGATAAAATTTGAATTTAAATTGTTACTCGAATGAAATTTCAATTTGAAAATTTATTTGATTCAAGCGGGAAACTCCTCGACTACTTTCCATCTCATTTTCTTGATCTACAAAGATTGATGGAAGAGAAAAGAATGTTTGATCTATTTTGTTATTCCCAGAGGAATACTTATCCAAAAATATCGCGAATCTCTTATTCCGAGCGGGGTAACTTCTCTTTTCAAAATCTGATCAATTTTTCATAATTCGATGGAATATGTTATATTTGTATCACATTTTGTTTGAAAAAGAAACGCAACGATTGATTTGAAGATATACGAAAGAACAACAATTTGGAACTAAAAATAAAGTCGGTCAAACTTTTGTACGATGACTGACAAATAAATTGTTTTCTGCCTATGTAAAAACAGCAATTTCGAAAGACAGCTAATCATTTGGATCGATCGTTCGATGGTAATGTTTCGTCTGCAGTTGAATGACGGAGGATCGTTTACAGGGGGATCGGGAAAGATCTGAATGTCACGTATATGTATACTTTCAAGATGCAAGGTTGAAAGGATATTTTTAGAAGATAGTGAGGTCTATTTTTCATTATGTCGTGTGGAACTGTAATCAAGGGACACGCGAATTATAAAACTACATATTTAATGGTTGGGTATGAACTTTCTTTGCTTTTTAACATGAACATTGATTGTGAAATGATGTGGAATACTTTTCAACTGTGCATTCCCAAAAGTACACGAAGAGACAAGGATTTATTTGAATCTAAAAAATTGTTATTTGATGTTGATGATTACTTGATATTTTTCTTTTTATACAAACAAGTGTACACTCAGGGAAAAAAATAGTCAGAATTACAATTGGAATAGTTGCGAAAGGACTAAACTATAACTGATAATAATAATAATAAGTCCTACTATTAGTAATCACAATGAAATAGTCAGTGTAACCATTGATCAGCCAACTGTTCATAATTGAGTCCTTTCTCAACTAAATTTACTTATCTTTGAATGAAGGAGCGAATAATACATTTTTATTGAATGAAGAAATATTTATTTGGATCCACTCTTGAATAAACATTTCTTAACTCTTTCTGACCTGACGTCCATTCTAATGGACATAGAATTTAGCAAATTATCAAAATCGTTCCACAAATCAAAGCAGTTCGAAACCCATGATATTAGCAAGATAAAGGTGTTATAAAGGTGAAGGTAAATTTTTGATAGTGCAATTTCCATTACTTGAACGAATTTTACTGATTCTACAGGATTTGAGTATAAATTTGTACAACAGCAAAAACATCAAGAAGAACGAAAATCGAAATAGATGCAGAGACAATTCAGCGAGTCAAGGAATTTAAATATCTAGGAAGCATAATTACAGAAAACGGTAAAAGCGGAAGAGATATAAGAGCAAGAATAGCACAAGGGAAACAGGCTTTCCACCAAAAGAAACAGTTACTATGTTCGAAGAATATTAGCTTAGCAGTAAGGAAGAAATTCTTGAAGAGTTACATTTGGAGCACAGCATTATATGGTTGCGAAACTTGGACAATTGGAAAAACGGACCAACGAAGACTCGAAGTTTTTGAAATGTGGTGTTATAGAAGGATGCTTAGAATAAAGTGGATAGAGGAAGTAAAAAATGAAGAAGTACTTGAGAAGGTAAATGAAAAAAGAAGTCTTTTGAGACAGGTCGTGAAAAGAAGATGTAATCTGATAGGACACACATTGAGGCATGATAGCTTATTGAAAACAATATTGGAATGAAAAACGAATGGTAAAACTTGAAGAGGTAGACCTAGATTAAGTTATATGAATCAAATTATACAAAATAAGGGCTGTCGTAGATATGCAGAAGTGAAGCGGTTAGCGGATAATATACAGGGTTGGAGGATTTCATCAAACCAGTCATAAGACTGATTACTTCATGATGATGACAGGATGCAGTTTGAATATTCAAAAAAATATGTTCACCTTCAAAGAGGTTTTGAGTACCAAGAAGTGTTTTTCATATTTCAAAGTATTCTAATACATAGCTGTATTATGCAACAACATATTGTGTCCATTACAATGGACACTTGGTGCCTGTTGGCAAAATTCATCTACAACAAGGTAACAAGTGTACATTCGAAAAGATAAAATCCCATGTGGAAATTGATGAACGGCCCAGTACTGGTTCAGTATCGTTGCTATAGCTGCCAATGTTGTCGAATTTGTAATGCCTTCACTGGCCCAGGTCGTTTGACAGTACAGAACCAATACTGGGATGATAACAATGTTTTACATAAGGCCCATTATTGGCGTTCAATTTTGTCCGTACTGGCATTTGAACGTAAACAGTACTTGCATTCCAACGTGGAGGGTACTGTCATTCCAACCTGGCCCAAACTGGTATTTCAATATCACACGTATTGATATTTCAATTTTACTTGAATCGGAATTTCAATCTTGGCTATACTGGCATCCCAATCTAGACAACATTGGAATTTCAATGTTCCCTGAACTAGCATCTTAACCGGGTCAGTGTGGGCATTTCAATTCCACCTTCAATTCATTCCATGAGGATTCTCCATGGCGCACTATTGGCACTTTGAATGGCAAGGTTATTGATTCTATGTAGACTCCACGCGGCCACATTGCGCGTGCTGTTACGGTAATTTCTATAATATCAAAAAAGCTTACCAATTTTATCTCATGTATGTTAAGGGTTATGAGGGTTAATGGAGGCCTTGGGCGAAATTTTGCACCAACCTTTTTTCATAAATTACTTGATAAATTTCAGTTTAAACCCAATAAACACACGCACGCTTTAAAAACGTCAAAAACAGTCAATAATCACACGTTGTGAATTAGTAATATTCTTGCGTTAATTCAACGTAAAAATGTCGCGGCAGAGCACGTGTTTTTCAACCGTAAAATAACGTCATATCAACGGTTTAAACATCGTTTAAAAGACGTTAAGTATTGACGTGTCCTAATGATGGTTCTAAAACGTGAATTGAATCCAACAAATTATTTTGAAAACTCTTCATTCAATATCGAGAACAATAGTATTTCTGAGTATGACAAAATTTGGAAAGTATGCTATACTATTTACTATCTTGCTCTTTGTTGAAATTCTAACCATTGTTCGGTTTCGTTCGATATTTTTAGCAGAATTTATCTTCAATTGAAGTTCAAACACATTTTAAACACGTGATTCAAACCCGTTAAAAACACGTTTTTTGAGAACGTCGTTGGATGGTTACTCTTGAATATTAGTTTAAATTACTCGTCATCAGAACGTAATTTCTGTTCGTCTATTTCCCTGTCAAATTTCAACTAAAAATCAACGTTATGAAATCAACGACTGACGTCCGTTTGACAGTCTAACGTTCTTTCAACGTTGAAATAACGTGTGTGTGTTTATTGGGAAGTGGATAATAATCAAAGTATTATCTCAGTGTAGTCATGTTGCTGCGAAAGTAAGTTGACATCCAATCCACAATCGCTTTTGTACTGCAACGCTGTTGCATCGATGCTGGCACAGTATCGTCTTTTAGTTAAATTTCAAAAGATTACTAATTCTGGGTCAGTACTGGCGCAGTATTTGTTCACCAAAGTAATCATGTTTCCGCAGAAATGGGTTGACCCCCGACTCACTACCACTTTCTGCCGTGAAACAAGGTAACGCAGATGCTGGCGCAGTACTGTCTCTGCGTACTGCTCCAAAATATTATCAACTCTGGCTCGGTACTGGCACAGTTTCGTTTTTCTGCAACCCAGGTGTTCTTCAACCAGTATGGATTCTGTACTAATCCAAAACTGTCTGTTAAAGCAAACCAATACCGTCTGGAAACCGTCGAACATGTGGTACCAGTTGAAAAAGAGTAATGGCACTGTACGGGGGCTAGTTGTTTTGGTCGGAGTATGGCCAATACAAACTTGCCAGTACTGGGCCATTTGTCAACTCTGGCAATTTCCACATGGGATACTACACTGAAAAAAGACTGGTAACAGTTGTCAAATATGTTCTTAAGATACGACTCATCGAATAATTTATAACACTCATAAAATAATTGATGACAATCATCACATTTCATGCACGTGTTCATAATTATTGAGTATTTTATGAATTCATGAATATCATTGATATTCGTTCAATGTTATCAGATATTTGATTGGTCATATTCGAGAATATATATTTGATAGGGGTGTGCGGGTAGCACTTTTTATCGGGTCGGGTTCGGGTATTTGTATTTCTTTTCGGGTCGGGTCGGGTACCCGAATATAATAAAATCGCTTGAATTTAATATTTTCAACTTCTATTCGAAGCTGCCATTGCCGTTGATATTTTAAGGACAAATTGTCTTGAGCGATTGTAGGAATAAGGGGATTTCATATGAATTCAATTCTAATATGAAGAATGCCATATTCACTACAAGTCTATTAGGGTTGTCACTCCATGTAATTGATTATGCAGCGCATTAAGAAATCTCCAAATTGCTTCATGGAATGTTTATATTTATTTTTTAATTCAATTAAAAAATAAAATCACATTTATATCTCATAAATAATATATTATCTATTTTCGTATTTAGTAACCACAATATAGAATCTTTAACATCAATGAAAATAAATATTCTTCTTATAAATATCATTCTTTTTTCATATTTTTAAATTTGAATGGAGGAAGCACAACTCTTCCACATGTTTTGTCAGCAATCTTGATCGAGTTGCTGTCACAATATTTCCTGCTGAGGAAAACGTTTGATATATTTGAATTACCCGAATGTAATCGGGTACCCGAAAAACTCGGGTAATTGAAAAACCCGACCCGACCCGATAAAAACCCGATGACTCGGGTACCCGCACACCCCTAATATTTTATAACTGTTACATTCGATGGATTTAATCCGTTCCCTGCAAATTTCATCGACTTAAGAACACCCACAATTAAATCCCGATTGTAACCATAATATTTAAATTCGAAACTTTTGAACGATATCATCGATCTAAATCAATCATTTTTCAAGTGTTTGAGAGTTTGGAATTCAATTTTTATCAAAAATTTGTGAATTATGGCATAGCTTTCCACAACTCATCAAAAGTACCAGGGAACGGATTAAATCCACCCACTGTACCAATCCTCTCTTTCAGTGAAGATGAAGAAAATTCTCACGGTTGGCCGACGTATAAAAAATGGCTAGAAATTGATAATCATGTTCCAATGAATTTCAAGATAAAAATCCGTTACAAAGAGTTGTAACTCTCTCATAACATTGGAGTTTTTAGTGGTATCACTGCAGGATATATGTCCAGCCTCGGAGAATTCTAATGGAATCAATCAATCATAAAATCAGGTTGAACGAAATGACCAATGAAACAAATAGAAAATTCCCGAACTGAACACCCTGCACTGTCACTACTTTGCATGTGGCGCCAATATGCTACCTAGGTTGGAGTTGAAAATAAAAAAAAAATATAAGCTGATACTCTGTCTTGTTTCTAAACACTCATCAACAGCCTGTATTTTTGATAAATGAATGCTCCTTTTGGAAAATACCTATTTCGTTGAAATTCTTTGGATATTTTCGTTTGATATATTGAATCATTGAAATTCAATGAAGATTTTTTACGAATATTTTTAATTTTTCCTCCTTTTCTTCGTCTAGTCATAGACACCCTGTGTCCATGGGAATGGACATATCAGTAATTTTTAATCTACTTTACTAAAACTTCTGTAAGAATTCAGAGTTCATACAAGGAGCTATAGAAACTATCGCCTATTGAAAAAAAAATTCAAAGGAATACTTCTTTCCGTGTAAAAACAGTTTTACATAGATCCGTTCATGGTTCAGTTCTCGTTGAATCGTAGATCATTGAAACTAGCTTTTTGCAATACGTATACCGATGAATGCGTATTAAGAATAATAAAACATCATCAAGATGCTTCAAAGAAATTCATATATCATTCATGAAATATCAAAATTTGTAATCTAGAATTCTAACACAGATTGTGGACTGTGCGAATTCCATTCAACATCAAGCAGTGGTGAGATCTTCTATTTAGGTTTGCAGTGGAGCTCAGATTCTCTGGTCATGCTGTTGAATAAGTTATATGTGTTATACGTGACCACAGTCATTCGAGTGTGAGTAACTAACTGTAAACACGTACTGTGTATCCTAGCTAAATTTCACAATATTCAGTTAGAGTGGACATGTAAATAAGAAACATTGATATATGCGTAGAAAACATCTCTGAATGTGTTGAATTCCTTACTTTTGAGAAATATGAAAATTTAACAGAATTTTAATGAATTCCCCACGGAATCTCACGATGAGGATCAATTTAGATTACTGTCACACGAGAAGTAGCGTTCGATTCATTTGGTTGTTACACATCCCCTAAAATTATTTATCATATTCCAAAGTGATGTTTGGAACAAAAAAGTTATATTATACAAATCTATTTGAAGTTTTTAATATCAATATGTTCGAACTCAATACACGAAATAATGAGTAATAAGATATCGTTCTTGTGGAAGAGATGATGAGAGATATGAGCTGTGTAATCAGGGATACGATTCAGATGTCTATCCTAATACATAACACAGATTTCATCCAGTATTAGGTTTCTCACGTTCATTATTATACGTTCCTCTCCGTAATGCGGTAATTTGTTTTTCTTTATTCACAAGGTGAACATTTGCTCGGAGATAATTATTATAACGAATAGTAATGTGATAATACAATTTTTTCTCAAGTTTACAAAAAATAATTTTCCTATCAGAAGAACCACCAAGTTTTTATCGTTGATACGAAACTTTCCACTATATCCAGCCAGAAGAGAAAAATCAATGTCGAACTAATCGACTTTTATTGAATTTTGATTTAATTTTGATATGCTAGATATGAATTTGATATGAAATCGATATCGAGAGATTCTTATTTCTGGCTGAATATTAGAGTGCAGGAAAAGCGCGGGAAATGTCAATCAAGAGAATATAAAAAGCATAATTTGGCGCTTTAAAGCGTGCATCAAGGGTGATTGAATCCGTCACGCGCAGAAAGCGTGCACAAAACGTTTTTACAGAAATGTCATTCCAAGCCTGCTCAGACATTTTATGAACGCTTATTACACTTCCTGTCGAACAGAGCCCATTGCATTGAAAGAAGAGTTGATCTGTATTGATCAAATCTCTTTTCGGATACAGTGAAATCGTTATCTATTCCACATGAACATGGTTCATTACCGGGGTATTTTTTAACCAGAAATATTGGACTACTATCCCTGAGAAAATAGTTTTGTGAGTGAAACTCAAGCTACAGCTCTTAAAATCCACCTCGACCAGCCGAACATCTTTTTCCATGCTTTCAATCGAATAATATTCCAGTGAACAATATTTTATCATCCAGAGCTCTCAAAGATCTCCGAAATATGTGTAAGACGTTAGATAGACCTCTCAGAAGGTTATATCAGAATGTTATCAGACGTGTCGATTTCTGAGGAAAATAAGATATTGCCAGAATGTTATCTAAATAAACTCTTTTTGAGATCTCAGAAAAGTGATACCATTCAGATGTCTTCCTCTCATAAGTGTTCACTGGGATATTTATTGAAAATCATAGCACTCAGCAGAACTTGGAAAAAACAACAATTTATTTCAAGTGATAAAAATACATTGAATACACGAAATTACGAAATATTTCATGAAATTTCAATGATTCAATTGACATGAAATTATTTCACGTTACTAAACCTTTCCATAACTTTCAAACGTACAATACAGGTTTGATCACCGCAAGTTGTATCGTGGCATGCCGTGACACATATCGAAGTTGTCGTGGCATTCATAACGAAATAAATTCATAGTGTACCTTAGCAGAACAATCAGAATTGTCGCGTCTTGGATTGTGATCAAAAGGATCCTTTTTCTGAATTAAAAACAATCAAACAGATGGAAGTAATTTGAATATTTCTATTTTATACATCTCATATATTGTTATATTTTAACATTTTTGTTTTGAAATTTTATATGATATTTTTCTTTCTGCTTTTCATATGCTTTTCCACGCTGAGGGTTGTACGGAAATTATGACGTAAGCATCTTTTGACAAGAATGTGACCCTTCCCTTCAACATAAAGCATTTTATTACACAAGAATATGGAAATACCTCAACCTTCCTCCCTATCTCAAATGTTTACGTAATTTGAGTACAGTGCCTTGATCGAATTTATGAATGTATTGTAAGGAATATATGAAAAATTATAGTCATCGGAAGTTGTGTATGTTTTTTTAGTTTTCCAAACTATTTCCTGATAAAATCAATTCTTAGAGAGATTGAGAATATTATTATTCCAGTCTATTGATCCATTTATTTACTAATAAATATAAACATTCCTTAATTCAATGAAATAACAGTCCGTACTATACATTCTTCATACTCACGTATTATGAGCTTGCAATGAAAATTATATCAAAAAATGTATCCGTTAATTAGAGCATGAATGCAGGAGAAGAACTTCAAGTTATACTTATTAATGCTGCTGCAGAAATTACGCACAGCGGAAGAGATATTTTCCAGATATTTAATACATTTAATGTAATGAAAATGTGATAAGGAACTTTTCAGAAGTAGCTCTTCTTACAAGAAGTTTTCAGAAGTTTAATATTTAATATTAATAAATTTTCTCAATGTGTTATCAAATTGCGAGAAGGTATTTAATAAACCGGTATTTGAATTTTTGCCATAGATTCTTAAGGGGATACCAGTGCGGTCAGATTAATTGATTTGTTGTGCAAAATTTTGCGAGAAGGATAGAACACAATCACCTATAGTTATCTCAATGTAACTTCATTGTTTTATCGGTGAAGAACGGAAATTCCACCCTTTTCACAAATTTCTAAAGGGAAAATTAGCTAATTCCACGACATCGATATACTCTAAATACGAAGAGTCGAAGTGTTTTGAATGCGTAAATCGAAAGAATTGCAAAATAATTGCGGGCGATCGATACATGATTTACAACCCCATCTTTCAAAATATCCTAACATCACTGATGTATTTTATTTATTTACGTTAAAAGATTCATTTTCATGCATTCCACAAGAAGATTGAACACATCCATAGAAATATTGATAAAATCTGAACAGATAAATGCAGGAACACAGAATGAGGACATTTTTCAAGTCTACGATAGGGAACTTTTAGTCGATGGTTATTGATATTAATTACTTACAAATTACAATCAATTGAGTTACGTCATATCACAAGTCTAAATAGACTCCGAATGTTATTAATTACCTAATTGGAAGAAATAAATGAAGCCCAATGGATCCTAACCTTTCGAGTTCAATGAAATAAAAGATTTCATTGATGTATGATGTCTTTTTTCACGATACTGATCAAAGTTGAATTTTTTCAGAATCAAAAACTAATGGCAAAATCATTTCAAATTGAAAATCAAGATCTTCCAACCCAGGTGAAAATATTCTATTGAATCCTATTACGAATGGTGAGATTTCTGATTGAATATCATTGGATTTCATTGGAACTTATTCATTTTCCCATTCGACAATGAGATTTTATGGAGTATTTGTAACAGGGAATCGAATTGTCTGACAAACACAATGTCAGGAAATGTTGCATGAAGCATATTTAAGATATTCATAAGATATCTTTTACCGAATTGTATGAAGCATATTTAGTAGATACGTGCTTCGTGTTTCATTCTTTCCTTTGGCTACATGCGTTTGAACATTCGTTGTTGCTGGGACGTTTCAGATATTGTGTTTGTTGGGTTACTATCCATTTTTATTCAAAAGCAAACAATCGGATTAGATGGGTAATCTTATAACTCTCGACAGATTCAACATGTATTGTTTGTTCATACGGGAATAGTAAAATCTCTGCGTAGGTGATTCAATGAGGAGATAAAATATTGCATGTACAATGCAGAAGTATCATTTGCAAAGTACGATATTGAATAGATGAATGAGAATTTATCATAAGCGTATTGATATTTATGAACCAGAAGATACAATATTCTCTTCAATTGATGTTCTTCTCAGAAGTGATGGGCTATGCTTATTTATATGATTCAACACGATAACGTGTAATAAACTCACATTGCATCTTTTGAATGGAATGCTTAATATAAATATCTACAGTGTACATTCCCTAACGGCATAATGTGTCTCTGGGACGTTTTCTGCATGGGAAGAAATAATTAGTTATTCAATCAGAATAATTGTTATTTCCAAAATAACTCCAGCTTTTGCCTCAGATTATGCATTTATCTGTGGGGAAGTACTATTTTGTCTGATTGTTGATATAATAGTTTCTCATCCTTCCATTTCTTAGTTGATAAAAATTATAACAATTTTTCTTTCCAATCTTTTTTTTTAATTCCAATGATCTCAACACCTCGATCTCAAACTAAACAGTATGTGACATAGATAGATACCCGCTGAGAATTTAGAATAGTTAACAACAAATTCCGACCGGGATTTTTATTGGCTTCATCGTAACTGCTCTATCATTCCTTGTCTTGTATATAAATTTTATACAATGAAACACCAGTTCTTAATATCCAAATATTGCACATTGTTAGTTATTTAAAGACATATGAAGATGCTCATAATGAGAAAGAACTTTGTACAAATGAGATTGTTATATAGTAATTATGGAATATTCCTTCGTTCAAAAATGGGGAGCTTAAGAACTATTTATATCAGGAAAGTTGGAACAGCTTTGGAAATCACAATTATTCTAATAATTTTCACACCTCTGTATTTGGATAGCTAAAAATTAGCTACGAGAGCTATTTTCTAGCTCCCACAGCTACTCGCTTAGCGGTAAAAGCAAGGAATGTAGTTGCCGCAGCTGGAATTTTTCATAGCTGAATTATTTGGCTTCTCAAATATCGACCACAAAACCTGCACATTCACAGCTATGATTTTCCATTGTGGTAGCTAATGAATAGCTGCAATTATTTTAGCTACAGCAGTGAAAAAAGGGTGCTACACGGAGAAAAATGAGGTTGTAAATATTATTCCATTTTGTACTAAATTAGTAATATAAGTGAAATAGTTTAATTTTTCCCTGGTAAAAAAAATCTCTCTGAATACCTCTGAAATCTCTCTGAATTTCTCTATATTTTGGGACGGATTTCAGAGAGATTCAGAGTAATTCCAGCGAAATTCAGAGGAAGTTAGAGAATTTTTCGATAGTGATACGTTCTGAATTCTTCAACTTTCTCTGAATCTCTCCGCATATCACTGAATCCCTCAGAATTTTATATATTTGAATTTCAAAGCTCCCTCTGAATTTACCTGAATATCTCTAAATTTCTCTAAATCTTCCGGAATCTAATCTTTTCAGATTTCAAAGCTCCCTCTGAATTCCTCTGAATTTCTTTGAATTTCTCTGAATCTCTCTGAATTCCTCTGAATCTCCGGGAATTCAATGCATTCAGATTTCAAAGCTTTCTCTGAATTCCTCTGAATTTCTCTGAATTTCTGTGAATCTCTCTGGATTAATCTGGATCTTTCTGAATTCCTCTGGATGTTTCTAAAAAATTCCACGCACAGTTTTTCTCAATGTATCTTTCTCTGGAAGTCTCTAAAACTTCCAGAAAGCCTCTAAAATGCAGGACCAAAATTTTACTGGATTCATTACTCTTTGAATTTCTTAGACTTCCCCCGCATCTCTCTAAATTCTGCTGAATCTCTCTGAATCCTTCTGAAAAATCCCACGCACAATTTTTCCTAATTCACTCTGTCTCTCTGACACTCCTTGAATACCTGTGGAATCCTGAACCAAAAATCCAGCTGAATTAATTCCCCTCTGAATTTCTCTGAATTCCTCTGAATCTCTCTGAATCTCTCTCAATTCCTCTGAAAATTTCTGAAAAGTTCTACGCACAATCTTTCTGAATTCATCTATCTCTGAAAGTATCTGACACTCCTTGAACGCCTCTGAAATGCAGGACCAAGAATTTTACTGAATTTGTTCCTCTCTGAATTTCCCTGCATCTCTCTAAGTTCCTCTGAATTTTTCTGAATCCTTCTGAAAAATTCAAAGCACAAGTTCTCTCAATCCCCCTAGTCTCTGAAATCTTCTGAACCACGCTGAATTGCTCTGAATTTCTCTGATTCTTTCTGAATCTCTCTGAAACGTCAAATTTTCAGAGAGATTCAGAGAGATTTTTTTCACCAGGGTTATAACTGAATGTAGTGAAAATTCATGCTTTGTGATGTGAAGTGGCGTCAAATCGGTCAGATTTTTCGAAATCATTATGCATGAACCCTTAATACAGGCAGTTGTAAATATTATACTATTTCACTTATAGCACTACTTTCGTGCAGAATGTGGTGATATTTAAACCATCATTCTTCTCCGTGTAAAAAATGAGTAGATGTCATAGCTGTTTCATGTTTTTGCGTGTGAAAGTTCAGAAAACTTCCTGTGCTTTTTCAAGCATTCCATAAGCCCTCCTAAATGAAAAAATTCTCAAAATCATATATAATTTCCATATAATTATATATAATTTATATATAAACTGTAATTAATTGTATATAAATTATCTTTAATCTAAAAAGACTGTTCCATTCGGGTTCTAGCGGTACTTTGTAATGCCTTGTATATTAGGTTTTTTGAAATATTGATGGGAATTTTGTACAAATTTTCTACAAAATTTTGATTGAAGTTTGAAAACATCTTCGAGTTTGTATCAAGTATTATTTTAATTTGATGGTTGGTTCATTTTATTCTCTAATACGTCGGGTTTTAGGAATCTTTTGAATGTCTTCCTCCATTCCACTGTTGAAAATAATACAAAATTCTGTATAGAAAATGATATTCAATTTCATAACAAGTTGTAATATTAAAGTTCGTATCAAAAATGATCTTCAATTTTGTAACAACCCAAGAGAATAAGATTAGATCTACTGAGTTCCAGGTAGATCTCTTGAGATGTATGTAGATCTCTTTAGATCTCAATTTTGACAAAAAAAGATCTATGGAGATCCACAGAAGTCTCCAGAGATCTCCAGGAATCTTTTTGAATTTTTCTATTTTTTTTTTTTGATTCCTTGAAAAATTGGAATCTTGGGGAGTGAGTGGATTTCAGAAAACTCCAAAAATTTTTGCCTAAGTGTAGATGTTCAGATGTGAGTAGATTTGCACAGATTTGTACAGAGTTTCACCAGATTTTAGATCTGTTGAGATCTGCTTAGGTCTCATTAGATCTAATCTTTTTTTCTCGGGCAGAATATACGTATACAGAAAAAATGAGCTGTTGATTTTACTGGAGCTTTGATTGATTCGTGGACCGTAAGGAATATCTGTCACCTTTACCGGAATTCTTGGTAAATTTACCGGAAACTTGGGCAATTTAATAAGAATTCCGGTGTGGTGAGCGGAACTTCGGTGAAATTAACAGTTCATTTTTTCCTGTGAATTAATAGATACGACAACACGTGTTAAATAACAATACGAAATTTCGTAACACTACCCTGGGGGAAATAATTTTTTGAGAATCTCTTGGGAGCTTCAGAAATTTCTCTTAAATTTCAGAATAATTCTGAGAATATTTTAAGCGTTCCTCAAATCTCTCATAACCGGGATTCCTTGCTGAATGATATGTAAAAAACTTTAATTATCCAGTTTTGTACCCATTTTCCTAACAGCATAGAGAGTTTATCGAAAAATTTTCTAATTTAACTCAAAGACAATATTGAAATGTCTAGAAAATATGCCTAGAATTTTTCCCAGTAGCACAAAACATTCGTCAAACATTCTCAGAATATTTGCGTCTGTTCTTAAGAAATAGACTACAATTGAAATGTAGAATCATGAAATAAGTGATTCAGATTAATGAAAAAAAGGTGTTACGAAAATTCACACACTTCTTTATAGCACTGTTTTTAAACGTAGGAGCTCTCGAAAGCTCAAAAAACTCTTCAATCCTCCAAACAATGAATAATTCAACGTCTCCTTCATCATCATATTCTAAGTGCAATTTATATTCCCGACATACAATCGTTTACCTGTTAGAAATATGTACAAAAGTAATCCAAGAGTCACCATATTCCAACAAAACATGAAAATCTCAACGAAGAAATGATGAATGTGGAGTAATTAAATCACAAAAGCGTTGATTCAAAAACTGATACGAGCATACCGAGTTAAAATAAATGTCTTTGAAAGCATAAATAGTGTTATCAACTAAATCGATCTAAACTCTTCGAGTTTTCACGAGACACTGATGTTGAATTAAGATGGGACCCCTTTCCTCCATACGCGATCTTAATGCACGCATACAAGTACGTACACGACACGCACGTTTTTGTCCTCATATGCACACGCTGGTCGTTGCCGATAATTACGAGAGCATTTGTGTGCCATTGTATAATTTTATTAAACGGACACTTGTATGCATTTGACAATTGAGAGAAGAATAATCAAATGAACCAAGGCTCGAACAGTGTTATTTTGATCAATGATTTGTACTTATTTCATCTTGGATACAGTATTTTCCTGTTGATGTTTGTCTCGTTTGCCTCGTCGATCGTGAAAACTTGGTATCAGAACCGAGGAAACTTCCCAAGCACTGTGGAGGGTTGTCATAAAATCAGGAACGTGAAAAAGATCATTCTTTCGATACATTTTCATGTTCATTTGTAGGAGATTTGGTAAATGATGATTATTGAAATGAATTGAATAGAAATTATCGAGACGATCTTTGGTGATTTACAGTGACCAGCGAATTATATTCATCATCATACGAATTTATATAGTATACTTGAAGACTGTTGCAAATGAACACTCAACGATTGTTCACAACTAATAGGGGTCACTTGGAGAGGTATTTGAGATTTTCCCAGAGAATTTAATGAACTCTTCATGAATTTACTTGAGATATTTAATAGAAATATTGTAGTTTCATTTGAATAATGAAATAAGAAAGTAAAAGAAATGAAAAAGAACCACGTAAGGAATTAAAAATGATAACATGCTTGTGAATAACTTCATTTCTCCCGTATGCTCTCTAAATTCGTATCGAATAAATTCACTGATTCGGATCTACGGAGCGGCCTGAGAACTACTCTCTCAAATTTTTAGAGTGAGATTCCACGCTTCAGCCAGCCAAAAATGAGATTGTTAAATTTTCGTGTGGAATTTTCACTCTTCCAGAGTAATAATAATCTATAGTTTGAATGGAAATTCAAAATCACGTGAATTTGAGAATGAGATTTTAAGCTGAAAGAGCGAGAGTTAACTCGAAATAAGTAAAAATACCACTCGAAGCTGACAAGCTGAATTTTTAAAGTTAATGATGTTAAAAATGGATAATTGTTCATTTCTTTGAATTCCGAAAGTACTTGAAATGTTTCGCTAGCCCCGTGTCAATGCCAAGCCAGTACCTAGAATGTAGGAAAACAAAAGATTTGTCTCTCAGTTCTCTCTAAATCTGGAAGAGTGAAAAATCACGCGTTTCACTCCGCTAAGTCTCAGAAGTGAGCCAGTCCGCTTCGAGTGAACTCTCACTCTTTTAGAGTGGAAAATTCGCTCTAAAATCGTAGTGGCTTCGAGTTTCCACTCTAAAAGGGGGGAAATTTCACTCGAAATTTCGACAAGCTCACTTCTGGCTGCTTGAAGAGTGAAATCTCACTCTACAAACTTTAGAGAGTTGATACCATAGTGATTTGATTTTCTTGTCATTCATTCAAAGCATTTTCTTCGGTGATTTCATGCGCTCATCTCAGAAAAGGAAGTATTATCGGGAATTATCATTTTTATTATACGCTTCTCTTTGTATTTTTCAATGCATCCTGCAGAGAATACTATTCCCTTTAATATTTCAAACAATAATTACGTTCTTCTGAAAATATCCAAACATTCTCTGATGCATTTGTTTTTGAAAGAATCTCTCAAATTCCTTTCCGACGATGTTCAAAAGTTACCAGAGAACCACCTCAGATAACTTTGTTCACTGGGATTCAATATGCTAAGTTTACAACTAGCGAGCAAACATATTCCTTTTTATTTCGAGTACACGGAATACAATTAGATTGAGAGTCCTCGAGACGTATCGTTGACGACACTGTGGTTTTTAGCGTACAAATCGAAGAGATGAATAAATCACAGCGTAGAAGGTGAATGAAAACTTGAAATTTCAATATATGCTTTTAGAAAAAAATGGATTATTGAATATGGTGAAGAATCATTCACAAGCTCTGCCCATTCTGCTCTGTTTCGATGAAAAAGTGTCGTATTCCTTCGGATTCTTTGATCCACTTATCATACTGAACGTGAGAAAAATCCAAGATACATAAACACAATAAACTTGATGTAATGTACCCATTCTTGCGGACAGGTTTCTTTAGAAGAACATTGTCTTCATTTTTGTACATTGTTTCAGTTATTTCTTTTATCATCGATAAGTTTTGTGACGAGAAGAGAATGAAAAAAATATTTTCATAAATGTTAGTTATTGTCGAGTTTCGACTACATCCAAACAGATTTGAAAAATTTCAAGAACATCCTAAATAAAAGTGGAATGATTTTGTAGATTTACGATCAACGCAACATTTATTCAAGACTGGGACACGCTATTTGCACCAGTGGTGCGTTCAGCATTGGTAACAGCTTGGCTTATCTCTGATTGCGACTGTCAGTCTTGGCCTGAACTCGGTTCAATTCTTCATCAATGTGCGTTCTTTGTTGGAAAAAAAATTGGCGAAACACAAAAGAATCCGAGCTTTATTAATCAAAAAAGCTATACACAGTATCCTAATTTGTTCTTGAAACCCCAGGTAGCAGTGGTGCCAACTGCCGTACAGCAGAAAAAGCACAATTCATCTGGCGTTGCAATTAATTTGAGCGCTACTGTACATTCAACGAAAGTACGTTTGACGTTTGAATGTCCGCCTAAATTTACTTGCCGAGACAGCTGAATTCTTAGTATTATATACAGGATAACAAACAAATTTAGCTGGAACAGTACACTTTTTTTGTTGTAACAGTAAAAGGTACCCAGCAAAATCAAATTTCGTTGTCATACAGATTATCACTGCAATAACTCAATGTCAATTCATGGGAAGAGAGCATCGTTGAAGAATATTCGTAGTAACTTTATCAAAAATTCTGAGGGAAAATATTCAAAGTTTATAGTTTCCTTGTTACTTCTCTCAACGGAACTATCAAATTTTAGTAAATTGCCCTACGAGTTTTCTTTAAAGATACTTCTTTTTTCTGTATGGACAGTCAATTTTTTGAATATTCATAATACTAAACATTATAATTTTATTATTTACTCCAGTTGAAAGATTTTCGAAATTTTATATGATTTACGTACAATTTACATATGAATCATATATAATTTTGAAGCTTGTCCCTCTCGGATACAAATTGAAATAAATAAGAAGAAATATTCAGAGAACCCTCCGAATTATATATAAATTGTATATAATTTTGAAATTTGTTTCGCTCGGGTATAAATTGAAATAAATAAGAGAACATAGTTCGAGAACCCTTCTTTCTTTCTTTTAAAGCGCAGCTACCGTTTCTTATACGGGCACGCGGTGCTCTCCTATTTTTTCCTACTTCACTACCATCGTTAACGACACCAAAGGCATTCTTCTATAATTTGTTCAATTTACGCACCGACACGTACGGTACATAGGGCAGTCATTCATCGAGTTATCCATTTAATCGTTAATCCAAGATATATGTGATTCGTTGACCGTAGACCTCATACATGGGATCACATGGACAAAAGATTGCTAATTTCATGAAACATCTTTCGATAATTGCCGGTTATTGGAGATCGAAGGACAATGAATTTTTATGGTAGATCCGTAGATATTGACTGTTATCATAATAGACATTTTTTTATCATCGTCTCCTCTGCGATATAATACGACACTTGTATGAAATTAGATTATTTATATTAAAACATCGAGAAATCTTTGAACTTCTGCGCAATTACCCTTCGAGAGATTTCAAATCGAGTATTTTACATATATCCGAAATAGAATTCCTGATATCGATCCTGCAAGAAATTTCAATAAATTTATCGAAATTTCTTGGGAAAAATTAACTCGATCACAGTAGGTGGGGATTCCCTAAAATCTGATTAATTTGGCCTATTTTTGAGTTATAGAATTATCAAGAAATCTGTATATTCATCATATTTTCCGATGTAACCATTAAAAGCCTGATCATGTTTTCGAGTTTTTCTTCGAGTTAATTGCTGCCTGAATCACCAAAAGATTCCTCGGAATATTTACCGGTTTTTTTTACCTCGTACATCGACGAAAGGACAGAGGAGAGTATCTTCAATAAACTATGAATCACTCACAATTGCTCGAAAACAAAAAATCTTGGAAATTATTTTATAAATATACATAAACTACACCGTGGAATAGCTCTCTTCAAGAGCAATACAAAATTCTAGATGTAAAAAGAATCAATTCACCACACGTTAAATAAACTCAAGTGTAAAATTTATCTGCATTCCCATTTCATATTATTTTCTTTGATAAATGTTTGAAAAGTGCAATCCAAAGTACGTTTGAATTTTCATTTTTTTAAAAATTTAATGTACCGATAACCTACTTTTACGAGAAAGGAAAAAGCTTTATTCAATTTCTACACACATATTTAAGTATTTGTATTATTGCACAACTGTTTTCTCATAGACAAAAATATGAATAAAAACGGCAGGAGTTTGTTCTTATAGTTCAAAGAATACCTAATGATTTAAAAATGTGCACATAGAATTTCTTGTCCACCTTCCTGTCTTTTCTATCATGATTTTACGAGATATAAGCACCATAAAGAGAACAAAAACTCTTCAAAGAAACCAAATAAGAGACCAGAAAAGAAATACAAAAGCGAGTCTAAGGAAGATGAAGACCACTTTAGCTTGGGTTGCGCTGAACCCCTTCTTAATGGTCGCATATACGAGAATTGGGTTCAGTATCTTGAGTGTCATTCCTGGTCTCACGAGGCTTGCGCTAATGATGAATTTAGTCATTTTCCTGGTAATTGTTTGTTCTTTTTTAACTGTCAAACCGTCAAACGACGTGCTGTGTCTGTTTTGTTTTTGTGCATGTCTTATGTTCGATATATCGATTTTTCCTGCAAGTTAATCTTATAATGTTCAATATTTTATAATATCATTAAATTCGTATGTGTGATGAAAAAAATCAGGATGTGATCTTTCAGTGGAATGTTTTTTCCATTTTTCCATTGAATTCAATTTATTTGATATATCATATCATTCTTTTGTACTTTTTCATTTTCTATTTCTTCAATTTTGCATGAACATCATTTCCAGAGGCCATTGATTTATGTTCTTATAGTTCGAGAAGAAGTATATGTTATGAGAATTCAAATGGAAATAAAAATATACGGTTGAAGTGAGCTAAACCCCCAACGTAGGGAAATAAATTGAAAACGCAAAGTGAGGGAGTGTACCGAGCATTGACGGTTAATATTGTACTCTCATGTTTCAAGATGTAACTTATTAGTTTTTCTCTCTTATTTGTTACTGTTACATTTCTTCCGGTGTTATTTTATTGTTTTATTCAGTTCTTCTTTTTTGTATACTTTATGAAATCGTTTGTTTTCAACTTTTGCACGTAGAACGCATATCGTACACTTGAATTCTCCTTTATTCGATAAAACTACGTTCCTTACCTCACCATTTATCATTCCAAGTACACAGCGATGACTGTAAATGTCACATAAGATATCCTTTACATTCTTATTATGCGTCTTCAGAATTTGTGCTTGCAAAATATATTGTGATGGCCATCCAAACGATGTGTTGTGAGCGATATTTATAAACATGATTTTCCCTGCGACAGTTTTCCATAATTCCGATTTGTTTCAAATTCCACGGGGAATGTTTTTTCCCCTTATCATATAACTTTTAATTAGGTGATGAAATATTTGGAGTTGAAAGGATGTAATGTTTCTTCTCAATTACATTGTTACATTCTGTTTGCATGGAAGAACTTTTTGAGTTGTATCAAGCAAATTTTGAACACTGCAGCTAAATTCGTGCGGTGGCGGCAAAAATGTGATTATCCTCCCCACAGCAAAGTGATTTCTCTTCGTGTAGTAACAGTCACTTTAATCACGTTATATCAATCTGCACGAGTTAAGACATTAATGTCTGCCAAGATTGTCGATAATCCAATTGATTCGAAAGAGCAAACACGAAACCAATCTGTTTTGTGATTTTTCCCAAATTCGATCAAGCAGATTTCAATGAATTTATGTCTGCATCGTGATTAAAGCTTGAAATATAGTTCTCGAATCTTGTTCCCAATTATGTCGTGACAATGATTAATTAGTTCTGTTCAAGAAAATAAAAGAACGACGGACCTATCCAATAGAGTTGGATAGAGAGCGCGTAGTTTAAAGTTCAGCACTAGCTGTCTAGTGCTCCACGTTGGGTAATTTATGCATAAAGCAGCAATACTCTCCCTTCTCATTTACTTATCGTATGAACCTGCATAACGACGATGCTTCATTTCACGTTAAAAGCTTGAATGCATTCATCCGCTTCTATTGGATTTTCACTCAATAATTAACAATTTTACGAGTTTTTTTGATCAATTCTCTCGAATTTGATCACAGAACGATCAGGAGGCATTCACAATATTTTTCACACAACGAAATCAAAGAAATTAAATTTCTATCGCCCACGTAATAAGTTGTATAAAAACTTTCAGGAAAATAAAGTGTCCTTGATTCTTCCTTGGAAGAATTCTCACTTGTGAACCATAAATTATTGAAAACCTTGTTTCAACGGAGTTCGTTTGAACTCTGAACGGCAAACGACCTCATTGAAGGAGGAAACGTGTTTTCATTTCAAAGCAGAGAGATCGATCACCCGATAATACGATTTGAATGAGGTCGACGAGTGTCGATGACAACGCCAATAAGACGAAATTATGACTTTCTCGATAGAAAAATAGAGACGTGTACAATGTCTCGACGTTATTTCTTTCACGCAGCTTTTGGAGAGTGGAGAAAATATAGTTCTTGCCTGTACCAATCGCATGCACAATTTATCACGGATGTCTCGATAATCCTGTGTGGAGAAAATATAAAAAAGAGAAGCGAGTTACAAAGAGGACCAAAGGATCCGGTGTACGTGAAGGCCCTGCTGGTTTTTCGTTCACGTTCGTGACGATGACGAGAAAAGAAAACACTGCTTTGTTCTTCCTGGCATAAGGAAAGATTTTATTTCCGCTCTGCGAGTATTTACATTTGCGAGAAAGCACGGTATGAGAAAACCAAGATACTCGTTGAGGTAGAAAAGGTGAAAAAGGGTCAAAAAGAAGAGGATGGGAGAGAAAACCTAGTATTCGAACTCAGGATTTTCAAGGAAATCTTATTAAAGGGAAGTAGAATGAATCCACTCGTGAATACGTGATGAGTTGAAATATAATTGAAGATAATTTTCTTAAAGTCGAATGTACTTTTTCTTTGTTTGCAAATATTCAAGTATGCTGGAATATTTCTTCATAAAGAAACATTTCGAATGAGTCTCTAGGGCATATCTATTTATTTATAACTATTAAAATTCGCATAAACATTGGTGAATTTTATATAAAAATATGTATATATACATATGCGGCTCTGTATGAAACTAAACCGATCCAACATTTACAGTAGGGTGGGATTTTTCAATCCGGAGATTGGGATAACACAAAACATGACCTATACTTTAAAAAACCTTCCAAAAAAAGGTTTGGAAGTTTTTTACCCAACATTTTTTGAATCGGTTTTCTGCATCAAAATCAATCAGAATCATTCGGTTCAATGAGATTCTTTAAGCAGGGAACATGAGCAAGACAGGCGACCAAGTCTGAGCCAAGACTAACGGTTGCAGCCAAGATTGAGCTCGGCCATTGTCAACGCATGGGGCAACGCTTATCTGTTCTATCCAGTCTCTATTGGCTCAATGATTGGCGATAGCTCGGCCCAGATTTCAGTGTACAGGACGGTTTAAGGATTCCCTCAGGCCCTCGGTATATTTTCGTGAATCCATCAACTTGAGCTATCAATGGATGGAAATTGAAACTGATTCTCCAAATAAAAGTGGTCCATTGATTCTGGGGGACCGTGATATAGTCAAGGATTGGGCGATCTTAGATAGAGCAACATCTTTTTTTCAATATAGAACCAACTCTGCTCAGAGAATCTCATTGAACCGATTGATTCAGATTGATTCCGATGCAGAATCAATCGGTTCAATGAGATTCTCTGAGCAGAGTTGGTTCTATGTTGAAAAAAAGATGTTGCTCTATCTAAGATCGCCCAATCCTTGACTATATCACGGTCCTCCAAAATCAATGGACCACTTTTATTTGGAGAATCGGTTTCAATTTTCATTCATATCATTGATAGCTCAAGTTGATGGATTTACGAGCGTCATCAGGGAGGGGTGGGGAGGGGAGGGGGGGTCAAAGATGGGCGGTTGGTGTCCCCTGGAACACGAGAGAATATTTTTAATTCCATTGATCCTCAAAATTGTTATCTCTCCACGTTTTATTTATCTTATCTCAGCCCATTTGCATCCCCCCAGCCCTAAAGATGGCGAAGTCCATAGATGAATTTACAAATCTATATATACATACAAATTGATAACCATAACAAGAAGAGTAATTCTATTCAACGAATTAATCCTGACCGAACAATAGGCATTGCAATACAATGACAATAAATGTACAATGAAGAGTGCTACAAGGACAATGCCTCGAGCAATCCGGAATGTTTCTATTAAATCCATTCATCTCCCTAAGTTTGTCATTCAGAATTTAAATATCATTCCCTCGAATGGAACTTCTGTATTGAATATAAATGAGATTTATGAGAGAAGTCTTGATAATACTCGTTCCTCTTAGATACATTTGATATCATGAATCTGTAGACGAAAAAATGTACTTTATATGCGATAATACGTAAAAAGAGAATTCTGGGAACTCGAACAACAATAACGTAGACGTAATGTTGAGAAATTCCGACAACCTTCATTCATTTTATCATCGAATAGATAAGAAATTTTAACGGATGTAACAACGTTCACTACAAAATCGAGAGCTTATCTTACAACAATTTGACTTGATTGCGTCACTAAAACTACACAGTTAATTTCCAAGGAATTCATTCGCAAATTAGAGACACAGCGCTAGTGCTAAAAGAGAAAATCAATGGATGACAATCCAACGAATGTTATCTCGAAACGTGCCGTTGAAAGATTTCTCAATTGAATTGAAACAATCAAATTAGACGATGATTCGAAGAAAGCATTGAATCCAAAGGGAAAAAGAAAAATGTTACGAGTATTATTCAAGAAAAATGGTTGAAGGAATGGTCGCGATATGTGAGATGAGATCTTTTGGAATTAAATTTTCACTTGCTGAGAAAAAGACAGAAATCTAAAGGAAAGAATGACACTTCGATATCTACGTATCCACGCGAAGGAATTAAGAAAGCTCAAATCATGCGTTCGATATCTCAGCATGTTCGATACTAGTATTCTGTAAAATCCACGGTGCATTTGGAATTCGATATGAATCCATTGTTCTCTCTCACAGTGATCTATAGATTTTCCATCGCGCGTGGCATTCACAACGGCGAATCGATATTCTACCGAAGAGGCCACGTACTTGAAACTTTGTTATAAAGACTACGACCAAGTATTGGATCGTGTATGTGAAATAAATGAAATGATATAAGAAATTACAAAGTTATATTATCGTTAGGTACCGCTAAATTCTCGGAAAGCAACTTTGAAATATCTTGCAGTTATGAAACTTTGAATATTTTGTTAGCAATGTTACAGCATTCTCTATGAGGTATGATGATATATTCCATCAACGTGATGTAAGATGAAAACTTTATCACTACTCGAAGCGACTTTAACGGTGAGCAATTGTATTTTTATTGTTTATTCAATTTTCTTGGCAGTTCGATGATAAATCGAAAAATACCTCAACGAAGTTATGTCTCCTACAACTCCTCGAGCAACACGAGAGGTTAAAAATAATAAAAACGTGTTTGGAAAGCTTGGAAAGACATGATTCAAAATCTCCAAATAACGCTGTTTGAAATCATTGCATCTCCATAAAATGATCATGGCATATTTGAAAAATTCTTGCGTTAGCTCGGTCTTTCACACGAAGAACAACAATTTGTTAACGCAAAAAAGTTTTGTTGATTTGGCTAAAAATTCGGTGCTAAAGCTACAGGAATTTTTTTAGAATCATATACAGAATAGCAAACAAATTTTGCTGGAGGAGTCGACATTATTTTCTGCCACAGCTAAAAATCTTCATCGTAGCTGACAAGATTACTTTCATAGCAAATAGATTGCTGTGACAGCAAATTGCTTTTCTCCGTACGTTATATGCAGTTGAAATAATTTTTGCCATCTTCTCATACTGCAAAAAATTAGCTTTGTCTAAAAGATTTCTTATGCAACAGTTTTCACTGTCTTTAAAATATGTCTTAGTTTAAGAAATCTGAAAGACATCGTTGAGATCGTTCTTGCTTGTATGAGTTTTGTTCAGTGATGTTTGGCATTTTTGCCTCAATTCTATTTCACTCTTCTCTTCCAAGACTATCGCACATTATCAGGGGTTGAACGGGGCAGAGAACACCAATTCTGTTTTCAAACAAGTTTTGAACTATTGCACGGTAACTGACAGTTGTGTATCCGTTCAAGGAGAACTGGCCACAGACAGCAAGCAATGTAAGAATCGCCTGCAGGCGTACACCCTCAGTGGCGCCAAAATGAGCAAAGGTCGTCGAAAGCATTCACTCAAAGAGCGCAGAAAAGTATAGGTCATGAGAAGAAATAGCTTCAAAAGGCGCTACCCACGGGCGTCTATTAGTCTAAGGTCAGCTCTGCATCCGAGAAACGGTACTTTCTACGTCAACTCAAGGTCCTCCCCGGTAATCGTCATCTTATCGAAGAGAACAACCAACCGAAAACCCTTCAGCAACCTTATCTTTACAGGGAAAAGTTACCTGTTTGTGAGATAAAAGAGGTCGAAAGACGACCCAGATCCAAGAATTTCCACGATATTGGGTTTGATGTGGCATCTTCTATGATTGATTCTATGTTCTCTACGTCCCAGAAGGTTCTAGGTTCCATTGAATTCAAATTGAACTCACTCAAAACAGAAAAATCGGGGCAAACTCGGAGATATCGTCTCATCGATACATAAGCGAACATGGGGAAAAAAAATTAGTTTTAACAGTGAAATCTAATTGTGTCATTTACTGTGGAACGCTCTCTGAGAAATCATTCGCTACTCCATCGAATTGTTTCGCTTTTTTGGTAATTGAATTAGCTGCAGCTATGAATTCATTGCAAGGGCAACAACATTCAAAGTATTACAATTCAATTTTATTGTTGTAACAGCCAAAAGTTCATTATCGCGAGAATTGTTATCGCTTGATAACGATTGATATCGCTGTCATCCCTGCTTAAAAGATTCGATTCGAACCTATCAATTAGTCAATCAGTACACCCAAAAAAAATAAACATCAAAATAAGAGCATCCTTCTCATTTTGATGCAACTTCTCCTCTGATATACGATATCAAAAGTATTCCTCTTCATTTCAGAGGATTAGTCTTTGGGGTGAAAGAATTTTCATTTGTTCGATATTCAGTTGTTCAAAATCGTAGAGGGATATTCTCAATTGAAGAAGAAAACAAATGTGGAATATCTTTTCTGATTGAGAAGGATTTTTCCTCTCATTTAAAGATTAATTTGTTTTGATGTAAGATTCAGATTTTTGTACAGGAATTTTCCCATTTGATCTTATTCAAACCTACTCGGTTTAAATAGGAAATTTTTACTCAATGAGATATAATCAGGAAATTCGGATCATGCACATTCGAATTTACTAATTATATCCCATTATCGAGAAATTTCCTATTCAAACTGATTACATTTGAATGAGATCAAATAGGAAAATTCCCGGACAAGAATCTGATTCAAACTGATCGACGATTTGTGGGGTCTTTCTGGTTCAGATTTTCAAGAAAAATTTGTTCTTCAAACCTTTTTTTCTCATAGGAAAAATTGAGATATTATTTTGAAAATTTTTAGGTTTTTTTATTGAACATCAAATATTACACAGAAATTTTTTTCCGTCATACTAATTTAAACAAAAAAATACCACAAAATGACGTTGGGAGTGATTCGAGGCAACCGAATGATCTAAAACAATTTTGAAAAATGACAAATCATTCCTTGTTGAAGTGCCTATCGTATGAACTAGGATAATTTTTTTCTCATCAAAAAATGACAAAATGGCGGCCTCTCTTCGAAAAAATCGATCTTTGAAATTGGAAAATCTGATGCAAATCGGACAATTTGTGACCAATCAAAAAGATCCTAGTTCATGCGATAGCCACTTCAACAAGGAATAATTTCCCATGTTTTTTGCTTTTTTGTTGTTTAAATTAGTAGAACGAAAAAACAATTTGTTTAAATCTGAAAAAAACTTGTTCCTAATATTTAAGGTATAGTGAACATACCTACAAATTTTCAAAACGATTCCTCAATTTTTTCTTGAGAATCTTAACCAGAAAGAGCCCTTAATGAATTGAAATCGGATTTTTAAAGCAGGGAAATTAGATTTTTTTCTACGTAGATGAATAAAAATTCAAAGATTCAAGCAAATCGCAAATATTCCTTCACCAGGATGAAGAGAAATTTTGTTTTCTCTGCGTGGCGACGAATTTTGGTTTTATTCAGCAAAAAAATCATCGTTTCATATATAATACTTCGATTTGCTCTCTCAACCGATTTTTTTTTATCCCTCATTTCATCTTGATATAAATAAATAAAAGGATAACGCTCTTACGAGATTTTTAAATGAGAGATGCTTGAAAATATGTTCAATTCTTCTTGATTTACTCTCCTGCGAACAAAGAATGAATTACCGTAATGAATTTTCATCTCCATGACGCGCGTTGAGATCATTCCATCAAGAGCATTAATTGAGAAAATTCTAAGAGTTCAACCCCAGTCCTGAAAACGGATACAATTTTTTGATATACATTTATGATCAACACGAATTGATGTCATGAAAAGTAAAGAAATAATAAAGCATTCTAAATCGATTCACGCTTCTCTGAAGAATTCATTCGACCAACGAAGTATTTCCTATGCGTGTGCCGCGGAAATCACTAGTAGAAAAGTGGAACGTTCAGATAATTCATACCAGATTATTCTTGTATATTTCTACCCTTTAATTACGGGGCACTTGGGGGAGGAAAATGAGAAGAGACGTATCACCTACAAGAATCACGTGCCACCTGCTTTTGTTGTTTTATTACGTTACAGGTATCCAAAAGATAATCTGCACTTTTACTATGCCACTCGAAAGAGAGTACACGCTACACTTGGTGGCATACGCTTTACAAAATTTATATTAAACATACGAGCCGTTGGGAGAGAAAAAGAACAACGTTGGAGCGATAAATTTCTGATAATACGAGCTCATAAATGAATGCACATAGAATTTATGAGACTGTATTTATATTCTTTACTTTCTTTACGCTGGGATATTGAAATCAAGTGAAAATATCAACTTCTGCGTAGAGCGATCGATGGTAAAAGATCGATTTTTTCGTGTGTACTACGAAGTGTGTATGACGGGAAAACAGTTGTTTCGAAGAAGTCTGATCGAATGATAATACATGTGTATTTTCGTCTGCGGAACATACAAGTTTTCCAGATTCTGTCCAGATAGCAATTTAACCTTGCTGCAATGTTGTCAGGCAAGCTTGTGACAAGGTTGCTATAAGCTTCCTAGTTAACACACAACAAGGGTACAAGCTTACAAAACCTTTGCAGCAGGGCTGTAGCAACCTTACACTGACAAGGTTGTCAATAACAAGCCAAAAACAATCGAATGACAAGTGTGACAGGGTTATGACAAGCCTCCATGTTATCTGGGTGTAGTACTACACTGAGAAAAGTGAACTGTGCCCTGGTTTAAAAAAACCATTGATTCTCGCCAAATCTCACTAAATTACAGTTGAACTTGGACAATGTTCTGGCCGAATCTCATCCAGCAAATGTCAATGAGATTTGGTCAGAAAGGACAGTCGATTCTCGCCAAATCTCACTGAATCTGGCCAAATCTCATTGATTCTCGGACAATGTTCTAGCCAAATCTCATTTAATTTCATTTGCCAGAAGTAATGGATTCTTTTAACCAGGGTGACCATTACCATGCGAAAATGGTAGTTGAATGACAGAATCTCTAAGTTGATGATGGTGGCTACGTTATTTAGTATCCATCCCCGTGTGGAAATCAATCCTGGGCATTCAATATAAGAGTTCCTCACCCATGGCTCATGTGGGCCCCAGTTGGGGTTGTTAGTGTACCCCCCGGATACTTTAATCTAGGGATGTCCATATAGGACCTGGGCAAGCCACCATTGTCTCGCTCAGGTATTGTGATTTGAACATGTCCAGCCACACCCTATAGAGGCCCTGGGTTGGCTATCATTGTTTCCCCTATTGAAAATATTTAACAGAACCGGACAACATTTGGACCCAATTCTGACAGGTTTGTTTGACATTGTGTGGTTTGTACATCAGTTTGAATACTCATGGAACTGCCAGAAGGAGCCAAACAGAACCTGTCAGATCCGGGTCAAAATCCTGTCTGGTTTAAATTTGATTTCATTATTTTGTGTATCGAAGGTTTTTTTTCCTTCAGTTTTCTTTAAACATTGGGAGGAGGTAATAAACAAGAAATACTGTTTTTTGGTGTTATCAACCTATTCACATGCAACAACGGAGTACTTCATATTACCGTTGGTAGAATAAGAGTCTATAGAGTGTTTCAAAATAGTCAACAGGATTTTCAGTAAAAATCAAAGGTGACGTACATTCGGGGTATGCTCAATGTTGTTAGATCGATATTGCATTGTCTTTTATTTCTACCAGGGAAATCTCTGAAACCGAATAAATTGAAACGTATCTTGATTTCTATGTTTTTGAAAGTTATTCTTCCAGTGCTCTTAGTTTCCAGGTGATAACAACCCAGGTATGCGTTGACAAATGTACCAAGCTTGGTGCCAAGCCTGAGCCAATGCTAGTCAACATTGGGCCTAGCAGGGTTACCAACATTGGCACCAAATTAGATTGATGTTTGGGATGATAACAATGTTCAACGCTTGGCATCCAAGCTTGGTTCAATATCAAGATTCAATATTGGTTTCATGTTTTGAATCGATATTGGTGCCATGATTGATATACAATCAACCTGAACGAATAGGATAGTTCTCTTATTGGCATCCAAACTTGATTGAATATGATATATTCCAACACATGAAATTTCGGAATATTGGATTTCGACACAGTCACTTCAGTCTAGATAGCACAAGAGTTCTAAAAGAGTTCAGAATTAATGATATGCATTCATAAAAAACTCTTTTAGGACTCTTGTGCCATCTGGGAGGACGTTGAGAGGATACCCGTATTTGGGCTGATGTACATTTAGGCGTATACTCTTTCAAGTTTACGAAATGCGAATAAATTCCAAGTTCACGTCATGTGGCTATATTTAGGCTTACGGTGAGCCAAGCGTCGATCAAAGCTTGGTTGACGAAGAATAAATATGTTTAGTCCTAGCATTGATGTCTGAGGTGCTATTAAGAGTCGGTTAGCTGTGACGGGCCAAGCATCAATCGAGACTTGGTCAACGAAAATTGAATCAAACACGGCAAAATATGCTCGGTCCTAGCATTGGTATCCAAGGCTCTATCAACGCTTAGTCAGCTACGGTGGGCCAAGCATTGGCCAAAGCTAAGCTAACGAGACTCGGCATATCAAGCTTGACGCCAGTCAAGGTCCAATCGTCGGTCTTGGTATTACTTGCCTGAGAATTGAAACGAATTTCAAACAACCTATGAGCTCGAAATTAAAATTCCAAAAATTCGATACGCCTTTGGCTGACTGGAAAAAATATTTTGATTACCTTTCTGAAAATTCACATACAAGAGCGGATGGGAATTTTAATTTGTTTTCGATTTGATGGTAATTTTACAGAAAGCATACACAGAGAGAAGTATACGGTAACCATTACTAGGAAGAATAGGAATTCGGTGACAGATGTTCCAAAATTGTAATAAGTACTATTCAAAATCGAAGCGAGTGCGATAAAATGTTTACGTTACCATGGGAACGATAGGCCAACATCGTAATGATCACCAAATCGCGAGTCAGCACTCAATTCTTATCCTAAAGTCGCGATGAGAACTAGAACGAATAGTAATCAATCCCATACACTTTTCTCAGTGTAGATCTATCAAAAGCTAACCCCCAAAGAACATTTTGCTGGAGCAAATTCATTTGTATTTTATCCGAGGAATATCACCCAAATATCCTGGGGCCCAACGCAGGATGAAATTTGAAAATTCATATGGGCTAAAGTGAACTCCCTAGGTTGGCCAAAGTTGAATTCTTGACGTGGGTCAAGTTGGGGAACCCTCACGGGGCCTAGATTGAAAAGCGTAACACCCCAAGTTGGAGCCAATCCAGGTGTCCTAACCAGGGCCCTATTTCAAGTAGGGATTATAAACCTAGCCCAGGTCTGAGCCCGGAAAAATTTCCACGCGGGTCTTCATGTAAATGGTAATCATTCCCATGTGCGTGAACATTGCTACGATTCTCCATAGTATCCGAAACCAAAATCGCGAAGCTGCCCTCCAATTACTATTTGTACATGGCTATCATTGCATTCCACTTCTCTCAGTGTAGCTCGAAAATGTTAATTTATAAATAAATAATTGAGCCAGAAAAAGGTTGGCGAAATTACCCGGGTTGCAAAATTAGGACGGTTTTTCGCCTCACGTCCCGTTTTTAGACTGATTTTGTCCTGATTGTTGAATAATGCGGATAAAAACAGTACTTTTTGCATGATTTCAGTCTGAATTTCTCCTCTCACGAATGAAAGTGATTGAGGAGAAATTCAGACTAAAATCATGAAAAAGTACTGTTTTTGTCCGCATTATTCACACGGAGAAAATCCTACAATACCGAATACTGTAGCTAACACAACTGGCTCGTGTTATGGGAAAAAATCATTCCAACACTGCTGGTTACTGTAGTAACACGAACTAGTCGTGTCTCCGTAGTAGAGAGTCGTTCTTCTACACTATTCTCTACTGCGGAGACACGACTGATTCGTGTTACTACAGTAACCAGCAGTGTTGAAATGATTTTTTCCTATAATACGAGCCACTTTAGAAGGCTCCACAGTTTCCATTTTCCAGTTTTCAGGCATGATCGCGCCAATCGTGTCGGCTACAGTACCCGTGAAAAAATCGTTCAAGTCTGATTAGGCGTGTTCAGGCCTGATCATGGACATTTTTTGGCAAAATGTCTCGTGCTTAACACTGACTGTACGTGGTTAGGCCTGACTAGGCCTGATTATCCATTTTTTAGCTTAATCGTAATTGAGAAGGCTTCCATTTTGTACCCACGTGGAAACCCGTGATCAAGCTTGAACGCGTGCGATCATGCCAGACAAACTATTCTCGTCCTTGATCATGCAAAATCGTACCAAATGACTCTGTGCTGCTTTGTTTATCACGAATGCACATTCACATTATGACAATCATCATGTCAAATCAGCCCCGAACGCATTCACGTACGCCTAAGCACGCGCGATCATGCCTGAAAACTGGAAAATGGAAACTGTGGAGCCTTCTAAAGTGGCTGATCTGATCATCTGGTTATGACCTGATCACTTCACAACCAATCAAAGGTGATCTGATCATAACCAGATGATCAGGTCAGCTACTTCGGAAGGCTCCTGTATAAGCATAATAAGTAGAAATGATTGACAACACATTAATCTTTTATCAAATCAGAAGAAGGATGATGAAAGGAACTCTTTTTTTTGTCAAATTATGAAACCTATTAATTCTGTATGAATTTTTCATGATAAGGCGTAATTGAGCGTGATTAGTCTTGATCACGTGGGTACAAAATTGAGGCCTGATCACGCCTGATGAATAAGACTTGATCAGGCGTGAGCAGGCGTGGATGATTTTTTCACGGGTATTCAGTATTGTAGGATTTTCTCCGTGCAACAATCAGGACAAAATCAGTCTAAAAACGAAATATGAGGACAAAAACCGTGGAAATTTTTTGACCCGGGATATGAAGAATTTTTATTCATGTGCTACATACACACACCTTCGATTGTAGTAATTTATGAACCTTTTCAAGCAGCAACTAATGGATATAGAAAACAGAAACGTCCGTAGAATTTTATCACAAGATACTAATATCAATATTTTTGCATAAAATTGATTTGATACCTCACAAATATAAATTCAGTTCGTTGAAAGCATGTCCGAAATATTCGAAATTCATTCGATCAAGCTTCAAATGTACACGAAATATATGAAAATTATGAATGATATGTGCCCAGAAAGTGCATTTATCATCAAATTTGTATATAGTTCATTTCAAAATTCTGAGAAATAAACTCATGGAACAGGAGAATATTTAGTTGACTCCCTTGGTGACATTTGCATGAAGTAAAATAGATAGCTGGAACTTGGAGGAAGTTATGTATCTTGATGAAGCAAGACGCCTCTTCTTCCTTTATCGGAAATTTATGATGATTCGATTGAAATTCATGAATCCGTAATAGCGCCCTAAATTTGTATCGGTGAAATCTCAATATTGTTGCAGTTAACGGTTCATCACTGTCAACTAGTTGATAACTCCTGGTTTAGCTTCCATTGCATCATCAGTGAATAGTTATTGGTTATCTAGCTGAAAGTGTTTCTCACTAACTAAATTAGTAACATCCCTGTGCTGTTGAAAAATCCTATCAAAAACTGACGAACTTCCTACTCGAGTTTGTCCACAATCATCAAACTGGGACATTCTATCAAAATCTGGCAGAAATATTTTTGTCAGTTACCGATTAGTTATTAATGTCTATGAATTTGAAACATAACCTGCTCAAAATTTGCGATCAGTTTTTCTATAGGGTGTTTCAATTTTCACGCAGGGAAAAATTCTTGCTGAAATAGCGATTTTTTTAAATCTGCTTCGCTGAGATAGCAACAGATCTGGTGTTATTATACCCATAATGTTGAATTGCTGGATCAACAAGGGTTTCCTAAGAGAGCAAGATTGTGGCTAATTTAGCAAAAAGATTTGTCATATCAGCGAAGTAAATTTTTGACATTTGCTGTTTCGGTAAATTTTTTCCTCTCAGCGTGGTAACTGCGGATGAAAATACCCTTGACGTGTGTCAAATTTGGTGCGGCTTTGGCTTAGTTTTGGTCCGATATATGCTATAGGGTGGGTAGAAATTTCCAAGGACAGAACCCGTTCAAAGTCTAACGACAGTTTTTCACCCAATTCTGATAGGAGTTTTCAGCGGGTAATTTTAGATTTTATTGCATCATGTCAGCGGCAATTAGAGAATATTGAATCATTCCAACCAGTGTGACCAGTTTTTTATTACCAACTGTAGCCCAAAGCAAGCATTCGAGTAGCTTAAAGTGGCCGATAAATTTTTGTAGGCGCCCAAAAGTAGCCCATAATAGAATTCAAACGAAAAGTGATTGAACGATGAGCTTTATTTGAAAATAAACATTCGATTTGAAATTAGATACATCCAATCTGGTCATAAACCTCGCTTAGGGGTTGTAGGGAAAGACAGTGAGGGGAAATCGACGTCCCTTCCACTATAAGTAACAATTTGATCTTGCACTACTTTTTATAAGCCTCGCCTAATTCATGTTGAAACATACCACATATATCATAATTTAACATATTTCCATTTCCAACTTCTAGTGTACGTTATATGGACATCTTTGTGCTTATTGCATATCAAAATAAATTCAACATTCCACATGGTCTCCAGTTGACCAGTTTCTCAAGCCAAGGATCATACTTATACACTGTGAAAAAAAATAGAAATTTACTGTGCACCTGGACTGGAAATTTCAAGTGTTAGGACTGGAATATGGATATCCCAGTACATGTACAGAGATTTTGTTGGTACGGTACTGAAAATTCATCAAGCATAACTGAAAATTCAGTCCTTGTACTGGAATTTTCAAATTTGGGATTGAGTACTGAAATTTTGTCATGATTTCGCGGAAATTTTACTGGCTCGTACTACAATTTTACAGTTCTTGTGCACCAAAGAAAAGCATCCCTCAATGAGCACTTGGGAAAAATTTCGAATTTTGAAAAGGAACCTAATTGTTTTGAACTGGGATTTTTAGGTCGTGCACGGAGAAAGAAAAATAGTTCTCCCAACTAATAATTAGCTGTTCCAACTACATTACGTAGACGATTTTCGACCAGCTACGAAAGTAGTTGTGGCAGGTACTTTTGTTAGATGTACCCCAGATTGTCGGGATATCAACTCGAGTAGTTGTTACACCTACTTTTCTAAGATGCAGGATCTACATAAAATATCAAGTATGACGATATATGTAGGCCGATGAACTATTTTATTAATTGAGAAGAGAAATTTTCAGTGCCGGTTTTGATGTTTAAGGTTAAGATCTTCTATTATTTCTGAACGTGCTCGTCGACTCTTTGCAACATTTAATTGTAAATTTCGAAAAAAAAATTTATTTTCGATTGTGATATTTGTTCAATGCATATAGATTTGGAAGGAGGTGGTTGAAACATTCAAGTTCCAATGTTAACTTACCTCGGGTTTCGAACCCCTGTCATAACCTACCTATACGCTATACCTGAATCTACCTAACCTATGCCTTAATGATCGCAGCTAAACCGACAACGCTGATTATATCGTAAAAAAAGCCTTGGATATGTTTTGATCGTTTTGATTGTGTATTCTCATATACTCAGAGTATACATAAAGAGGATTTATCATTCTACAAATGATCAGTCATTTAATTCCGAAAATAAAATTGGACATACGAGGTTTTTGAAAATTAGTAATTTGACACGAATATGTATTGAAAATATTATAAAAAGAAATATATACACGGTAACCACGACAGGTAACCTCAATGAATAACGCGAGAGTTCACCGCGTTTCGATTGTTTTCAACAAAATTCACATTGCTGCAGGAACTACGTGCGTAACAATGGGAGCAATGGGAAGTAGCTCCACGAACTATCTCAAAGTAAAGTAGATCAGGTAGCTATTTCTCTTATTCGATCAGCTACTTTTTCACAACTATATAATTCACTTGTGACAAATATTAGAAATAGTTGTGAGAACTCACGAACTATTTCAGACAGATATTTGATTTATTATCACAACTATCTCTTATCCCGTACAGCACAACCACCAATCCTCCACCTAGGACTTCGGTGGACTGGAGGTGGAGAATTGGTGGAGAAATGGGAGCCGTGGAAATAAGGGAGAAATAAGGGAGAGTCTCCGTTGAGGCAACGGAGAGGCGACGGAGAAATGTCCGCCCCCTGTATTTTCAATATAATTCTTATTGGTGCAGTTACGTAACCAAATCTGAATGTATGAATTCACGGATTTAAGTTTTACTGGAAATACAGAGGGCGGACATTTCTCCGTCGCCTCTCCGTGGCCTCAACGGAGACTCTCCCTTATTTCTCCCTTATTTCCACGGCTCCCATTCCTCCACCAATTCTCCACCTCCAGTCCACCGAAGTCCTAGGTGGAGGATCGGTGGTTGTGCTGTACGGGATACAACTACGCAAAAGTAGCTCATATGCCTAAGTCCTTTTTTTCCGTGTGTGATGGAATTTTCCAGTTATGTTGGAATTTAATCACTGTTGCACCGAAATTTTCACTTCTATTGGACTTCGTCATTTCTGGCCGGAAAGATTCCAAGTCTTTATATCAAAAATTTCCTGATTGAGATTTTGAATGAGGATTGTAATTGTAGCAAATAAAATTGATATATGAGGTGTTTCGAAGACTCATTCCTTTATGTATTCTAAATATCAAGCATATGTAGCAACCCAAGCTGACCTTCCAGCATTTCGCGCTATAGCTCATCGGTTAGGTCTTATGTTTCAGTTGGTAGGCAGGTAGAGAAGTGTTGGTTCAAATCCCGTGAGGTAGATATGACTTTCTCTCCATCCATATGAATGATCGAGTTTCTCAATCATCTTGAAACACACAAGGTCCGTGCAAAATGACTTTTTGTGAGCAATTTTTTTTTCAATTTTCATGAATATTTTCAGCAATAATTTTCTAATACATGTCCTGAAAAATTCCAGTTCGTGTACTGAAAAATTGCTGAGAATTTGTCCTGAGTTTTTGCAGTACGAATGTGCTAAAATCTTCCGGTACATGTACTGGAATTTTCCGGTGAAATTCTTTTACAGTGTACCAGAGGGGCTTATAGCAAGATGTATGAACCAAAACCACCAGCGGTCTTAGAGCTGGAGAATATTTGTGCTCATTGAATCAGAACAAATATGAACGAGGGTTATGAGGGATAAGATTATAATAACCAGAGTGACTTGTACTTTCAATCTGCTTTCACTGTGACAGGTGTATTTCAGTCGTTTGACCAGTCTCTTAGAATTCGTTCTAGTGCCATGAGAGACAACCAATCGCATGCAATATTTATCTTGAAAGCAGCTCAATACATAGTCAGGATTCGTGAAACGGTTCCTTCAAAATCGCCTAATTTTTTTTCCATGCCAAGATGTGGAATTAGCCCAAGATAGCCCAATTGGCTATCAGTCGCCATGGCAAGGAAATTACTCGCCAATTGGCACTTCGAGTAGCGGTGAGCCCAACCTGGTCACACTACTTAAAATCTAAAATTGAAAAACCTTATATTTTCGCAATGATGCAATGATTTCCGTACTCATTTTAATAACAGCGAAATATCAATCACAAATTCATGCCTTTAAATTTCGATAAATACAAAGAATACAAGCTGAACGGATCCAAATGTGATTTTCCAACAATATCATCGCGTAAACAAAGATTACACGCACACTCAACTGAATATTCTCGTAATTTTGTTCTCTTTATCGTCATACATTATTCCGTTACATCCGCCAGAGGAAAGGATGTAAGGGGATATTTCATATTACGGTTACTTCTATCTTATAACTCTTCAGCCGTTCGCTATGCGCACCAGAGCGAAGGAATAGAAAGTAAGAGCGAGAGTAATCCTCCTCAAATTGCACGAGCACGTGGTTGTGCGAATCCATGTGAATGTACTTAATCCATGGGGGAAGTAGTGTGGCCTTATGGCAATTCTCAATTATCCAATACCTTTATCGAAGACGAAAGAAAAGGAGAGAAGAAACCTTCTTCAAACGGATTTCGAGATAATTCGTTCTCTTGTGAAAATGAGCAAAAGAAAAAAGAAAAGAAAAAATCCTACAGATCAGAATCCATTTCAAGCGTTTTACGTTTTATCTTTTCAGTCGTGTTTTGAACTTAAATTTGTACTTTGTGGAACATTTACAGGGAGGAGAAGAATATGTTATAAATTATTACGTTCATCTGTACGCTATATTATCTAAATATGGGAACTTTGAAAATGTCTCTGACAATGTACCATCTTGAAGCGAGTCCGTCCTGAACATGCTATAATAAATACACCAATTTATAACGTAACGTTTTCCTTCGGGTACATGAGTATCTGTATGAGTACATCATAGATATACTTTCCTCGACTTTGGTCATGGGGCAAAAAATTAATATGAAAGATGTATCATACGCGATGACTAATTACTTGTACCGAATGGACCAGACGCACAATGACGAGAGCTGAAAGCTCATTCTTAATTGTCTTTAATTTACTGAAGAACCGCGACCAACCAACTTCATCTAATGGAACAAAGAAGGAACGTTCAGTTGTTTAGAGAACATTGGGTTTACGGAGAATTTGTGAAGAGGAAATATGTGTTTGAACAGATGGGATGTCGAAACCATTGATGAGGTCATGGTCAGAATTTTTGGGATGGTAATTTCACATTGCACCGGAAGTTGTGCGCAATGGTAATTGGTATGAAATTCAAGAACCTATCTCTCCACGTTCTTATTGTTTTATTTTCAATAATTTCAAAGAAAACAATCCTCAGTAAATATGATTCATATCAGACCACATACAAAACATACACGATCATATATGGATAGAGGTTCCATATATGACTACATATAATCCTTATGTAATCCATATTCAATGCATATACGGCGCATATACGGGCATATATGGTCCGTATATGTCAACCTTTATGCATGTACGGGCCGTATATGCATTGAATATGGATTATACGTGGTCATATATGAAACCTCTATCCATTTTTATATGTGGTCTTCCCTGTTACAAAAATCCAGCTGGGATCCCAGATCAGAAATTTACCTGCGTTGCCAGCTAAGACTGCACCTGGAATCCAGAATCACAACTGGATATCATGTGGAATTTCCAATTCCAGCTGGGATTCCACCTGGGATCAGAAATTCCAACTGAAATCCCACGTTGGAGTTAAAATTCTAGCTGGGATTCCACCTGGGAATAAGAATTCCAGCTAAGATTCCACCTGGAAACGCAGGTAAATTTCGAAGCTGGAATTTCGTGACAGGGTTTCATGAATCTTTTTTACTAGGGATAATAATAATAATGATAATAATAATAATAATAACAACACGATTGGAATCATAATCGCTTTTTTCTTAATTTTGAGAAACTTATTTTTCAAATCACCGTCCTTTTTTTCTGTAGAAGTTTTCACAGTACTTCTACGTTTATATTTTTGAATTGTAATAACTGAGCTCTGTATTTTGTATTTTCGGAACTCTTTGTTTGTTTGGAATCAATTTTAAAATGAATGAAGGGAAATATGCTCTGCAGTTTCATATTTTCTTGAAATTTTGAACAAAGCGCATCGGAAGACTAATTAACAAAAAAGAATACCCATGTAATTTGTGGAGAATGAGAGTGAGGAGAGTATAGTTCCTATACAGAAAACTATAGTTTCACATTTCACAGCATGTTACGAAGCCTACATTATCATATATTGATTGGAAACATTTCCATAATCATCCGATATACATGTATCTAACATAATTCATTGGAATTGTTTTATTTCAGAAATGATCATTATCATATCCCAGTACACAATTTGTCGGCCAACATTGGAAACTTGTTATCTGAAAGATATCGAAATGATCTCCAATGCGTGGATTCCTGCCACCTTTTTGATGTCTTCTCAACACTGAGAGAAAAAATTTCCGGGAACAATGAAATATTTAGTTGAATAGTCACCATAAAATACTTAATTGATTGGAATAAACTTTCATTGACTCGATTAAATATTCATTCGATCAAACGAATATTTAATATGCTATGAAATATTTCATCAATTGAAACAGTTATTTAATTGAGTCAATGAAAGTTTATTCAAATCAATTAAGTATTTTATGGCGACTATTCAACTAAATGTTTTATCGTTCCCGTGAATTTTTTTCTCTCAGTGAAGAGTTCTAAACTCTATTTAAAAGATATCACGGATAACTTTCTTTATATGAAAGTTTCAAATGACTGTTCACTGGGATTTCAATAAAAATTCAATATATATAGTATGTTGACACAAAATGAGAAATGTCAAGTAAGAAAGAAAGGAATAAAACATCTTTCTCTCAATTGATTCGTTATTTATGAGAATTCAGAATAGGAAACGGTAAAGTTTAGGAAGAGAAGCGAAGGAAGTGGTAACTAAATCATGACATAATTAGTGAATCGAAGAGTTACCCCAAAAAAACCCATACCCTTGGGGGATGTTTGGAAATCCAATAATATCGTGGTAGTTTCAGGACACGATTGTTGTTCAAGAACTATGAATATAAGTCTTATCTTTCAATACTTGTCCTACATGAATTTATTAAGGAATCGAAACGGAAATCTTCTATGATTTCCAAGAATCCTTCACATTCTGTTGAAGTTACGAATACGGTCGTTGTAATGCATTCTGAAATAACCGATAGACGAATCTCTCTTATTCCTGAAGGATCGAACAATGAGACCCTGGAATTTTTGAATACTGAATTCTTGAGCACCTCGGTAGCGGCTCACGTGACTCGTTTGTTCATTCGGCATTAATTATTCTCTGGAGAATGTGTTGGAATTACGCTTGAGGGAACGACGAGTGAGAGAACGAGGTGTTAGGACACAGCGATCGGTGTAGGATCAAGGAGAGATCGGGGTGGATTGCAGAAAGTTGAGTTTTGTAGGTGAAAATGGTTATCGACCATTCCTCGACGCATACCGCAAATTATTCCATCGGTTCCATGTGTAAATCAACCACCTCGGTCACAGATTTATTACTTCGTCCCTTTCTCTTTTTCTTCCTTATTTCTATTCCATTTTGGCCGAGGAAATTTATGTTGAGTATCATTTTTTTCTTTCAAACGGTATCAAGATTCGTGTTAATTAGTAATCGGAGTCATGTCGATCGTATCAACGATCAAATTTCATTCTAAATGAATCATTTATAATGATTTTGAAAATTCTTCCTCTCGAGTTACACACTGTACAAAATCAAAATTTTGTACTTCCGTTGTGATTTGAGAATCAAACAAATCCGTATGCGTAAAAAGTCTGGGTGATGTTTGAGGAATTTTATAACTAGATACTCATTTTTTCCATCGTAATGCTGTATATGTCGTATAACAAACATTGTAAAGCAGATGTAAGCGCGCAGTTATTCGAACAAAAGGGAAAATGTCAGATAAACGGGCAGAGAAGAAGTCGAACAAGAACATACATAATCTAGAATTTCAACGGCAGAATAACCACATCTGAGGTGTGAAAGCAGCTCAACCGTGTAAGCCACCGCCCATACAAACTACGATAAGTCACTGAAAAATATAACCTCCTCTCTCCAGGATAAGGATCAAACCATCTCGAGATAAAACCACACTTCGATTCTCGTTTTTATTGAATTTGAAGATGGGTTCACATATTTCGACACCCTTTACGATTATTCGTGTTTGAAATCTCCTCGGATCAATAACATTCTTATTATTTCTGGTTTTATTTCCGGTGAAAAAAACTTGACTGCTTCATGTGAGCCGTTATACCGATTGAAGTTGGAATCGTTTAGTATGAAATTTGATGATTATTTGATTTGACAAATTTTTAATATGTCCTCTGAAAATCTGAATAACTAAAAAGTTCTGATAACCAGTACAATTTCACTGACAGGTAGTTGTTAATAATCAGTGGAAAGTTTACCCTGGCGAAAAAGTTCCTCATAAATCTCATAATTTTGCATTAAATTCCATAAAAACTCTTCAAACCTCATGAATTCTCTAGGTATTGAGACTGTCATTACGAAAAATATGTCCCGATTGGAAATCATGATTTGTCATAAAATATATATATTTTTACACAATATTTGAATTTTTTTAATTTTTCATAAAAACATTCGTTTTCATAAAAAGTCATATCTTTTCATAATTTTAATCATAAAATTGCATAATTTTCCATAATGTTTTAGATCTGTTTGTAGGAAAAATACATTTGCACAACTGGTTATATTTATTCGACGAGTAAAAAAAATTCCTAGATGGAGTTGTAACAAAATCCTGAAATAATAAACTAATTTCAACTTCCAAAAAAACTTAATCTGCTGCTTACAACACATATGTTTGCTCTGCATCAATAGCGTCACCATACATAGCGATTTTCTTGAAATATTGAAGTTCAAAGCAAGAATCATAAAATGGGAGAATCGCAGTTCAAAACAATTTTAGAATTTTATGAGCCATTTATAAGGAAATACGAGGAGAAATTCCTCATCACACTGTCTGAATTTATGAAGAAGTTATGAGAGAAAGTATGGACATTGATGATTTTTCATGAGAAAATTTCCAGGAAAATCATTAGATCTCATAAGAATTTATGAGAAACATTATTCTAACTTATGACTTTTCATGATAAAATACTACTCATAAAACAATCCCAATTCCCAAAGAAATTATGATATTTTAGGATGAATTATGAGAAATTATAAGAAATTCTTTCCGCCAGGGTAGCACTGTTTTTATTCAGTGGAATTTCATTCATTTCCAGTAGGTTTGATTCGGATTGAGAGAGTAGCCGGAGAGGATTTCGTTGCTAACGCCAGATTTTTTTAATGGTCATTACAGTACACAGTCTGGCAGCGGCTATAAAATTCTATATATGCCTCTTTGTGAATAAAAGTAAATGGTATTTTATCTTACAATTGTATGTGAAGTAAGTGCTCCAGTATCCCAGTGAAAATGCTTTAGAAATTGAAGGCATGAAACGCTGAACTGGAGAAAAATCAATCGACTTGTAAGCCGCTTGTAACACCCTTGTTTCCTCGAATTTAGTATTCTTCTTGGAACCGAACGATCGAAAATTTTCCAACTAGATGTGAGATCTGATATCACTTTGCCGATACACGTCGCCCTTACAATGCGATGTAGAATAGCGATATCATTCATAATCATGTCATATTGAACAACCTAAACGATTCCCTGTTCCTTCACGTATTTCATTTCAAGGTCATTCAAATACTTTATACAACATCAGTTACGAAATCATAAAATACAAAGCTTATTAAATCAATAAACATTCCATATCTTGCGATATCTTTTGAATAAGTTCAAAATATTTTATGTAACACTTTTAGATATTTGAAACTCATTTGAAAGATATCGCAAGACACGAAATGTTGATCAGGAATTTATACTTGGCTGAGATGAAAATGTATATCAATCAAAAATACACCGGAAACATGTACAGGGTGTTTCAGAATTCATCGTTCGGATTTCTGTGGTGTGTTCTGCAGCTCGAATGCAATAATTTCCCGTTTGAAAAAAATTTTTTGGAGGCTCAGTTTTTGAGCTATCAGCATTTTTAGATTTTTTTTTCAAATCCAAATAACTCAACAGCATTGTGTTCTACATTCTTGAGTCCAACACCATTCTCTAAGTTGGAAAACGTCGGATCTCTGGAAAAAACATTTACCCAAGCGTGTATTTACTACGGGGCCAATGGGGGCCCAAAGTGGGTGCCCATGCTACCTACCGTGGGATCAACTCTGGGATGATAACATCGTTTCCAGCCTGGCTACATTGCTTTGCCCGAGGACTAGGTGATACAATGGGCCCTAACCTAAGCCGATCTTGGCTTAACTTAGGGCCGGACCCGCACCAAAGTTCTATATCTTCATTTTCTACAAACTATAATTGTATGGAAAAGCACGACAGGGCCAAGATTAAGCCAACATGGGCCCCATCGTCATTCCCCAATACTGGGTTAAAGAGGATGGACCCAGCCTGGGGCCCATTGTCAATATAGGCAATACAGCTACAGCCAATCAGAATTCAACAACTTTGAATTACTATGGCTCCGAAATCAAGAATGATAAGATGATTGAATTTCTGCTTCCAGAGATCCGGCGTTTTTCAACTTATAGAATGATGTTAGGTTTAAGGGGGGGGGGGCGGTCTGTATTTATAAGACACGGTTGATGCTTATCGAATACAAATATCATAGTATTACAAAACAACTTTTGAAGAATATTTTGTGAAAATTTGAGTAAAACATATTAAAAACTCAACTATGAGCAGCAAATCTGCCTGAACGTCTAAAAAAAATAGTTTTGCGGTGATCGCTATAACTCCTGACTCAATCATCCAAAACAAAAAAACCAAAGAGATTCCATCAGTGTATGAGTTTCCCCAGGTAACAACGTCGAGTTTTTTCGGAGTTTGTTGTTATTTTTTGTTTTACAGCAACAAATATGCCGATTTTTTGAGCGAAAATCACGTTTTTTGCCTTTCCAGTGTCACCAAAGACCGAAGAATCAATTTTAAAAAAACACTCGACGTTGTTACCTGGGGAAACTCATACACTAATAGAGTCACTTCAGTTTTTTTCTTTCAGATGATTGAGTCATGCGTTGTAAAGAGAAAGTCTTAATCTACACGGAGAAAAATTGTCTATTATGAATTACTAGACTCGCTAGTATATTGCGGATATACTTGCATTCTGAAGTTATATACGAAACATTCTCTTCAAAAGTACCAGACTTTCTGGAAGTTAATGGTAGGATATTGACATTTTATAATAGAAAGTCTGATACTTTTGATGAGAATGTTTGGTATATAACCTTAAAATGCAAGTATATCCTCAATATACTAGCGAGTCTAGCAATTTTTAGTAGATGATTTCTCTCAGTGTATTGGCATCTTAATTCCAGACAATGCTTTTTCGATTGTGTCGGCGATTGTTTTTTCGGCTTAATTTGTTTTCATCATACACGGAGAGAAATGGATTCTAAGGGGTATAAGAAATATTATAAAGACAAGAATATTTTATACTGAGCATGAGGAAAAGGATCTAGATTCTAACCACAAGTATATATTTATTATAAAGATGTTTACTTCGAGGTAGTAAATGTATTTTTTACCCAGTAATATACTATTTCATTGAAGGCAAGAAACAAGGTTAGTTCCTATTATAATATAGGATTCTCACAACTACTATCTCCGGATGTCTACAGTAAGGAAACAATATTATGGAAAAAAAAAAATTATTTCGCCGGATGTGAACTTGGGCTCATAACGTCACAGTCGGTCACCTTGACCGCTCAGCTACCGACGTTCGCTGAGGTACAGAAGAATTGTAGCTATACTTGAAGTACATCAGATCTTCAAACGATGTAAATTTCAAGAAACTTATGGTTCGCACTTGATTTTCGTTGAAAAGGGAGATTATAATGATTAATGAAAGATGGTTATTCATCGTAACTATATATTTTGTTGGTCCTTATGATACTATTGATGAAATATCCATTTGATCACTGCAAATAACTATATATTTTGTTGGTCAATATAATACTATTTTTAAAATCTGTATTTCATTACTGTAAATAACAGAGATTCTTACGATTAAAATACAGATTTCAACGGTAAATATATTACTTTTATAATAAACATATTTTGACCGTACCCTAACAGCACGATGTGTCTCTGGGACGTTTTCTGAACGCTCAGAGAAGCTCTCCTACGTTCTATAAACCTTTCATAAACGTTCCAGTGGCACGTTGTGCTGTCCGGGTAAGAATCTTGTATTTTAGGACTAAAGAAATAGTTAATACCTCTAAGCATACAGATATTAACAGTTAGTACCCACATTTCTATAATACGATTTGTATAATCCATTTCTCTCCGTGTAGATTCAGTCATCAAATCAGCTAAATTTAAGACTTTCCTTTTAGAGTGTGAGTTATAGCTATCACCACAAAACCATTTTTTTTTAGACGTCTAGGCAGATTTGCTGCTAATGGCTGAGTTTTAAATATTTTCCACTCAAATTTCCACAAAATATTCTTGACAAGTTGTTTCGTAATACTGTGATATTTGTATTTGATAAGAATAAACCATATCTTAGTAATAAATTTTTGAAAAAGTGTCTTTTTTCCACCGTACAGACCGTAATCCCCCCCCCCCCCTCAAAAATGTAGAACATAATGCTTTCGAGTTATTTGGATTTGAAAAAAATCTAAAAATGCTCATTACTCAAAAACTAAACCTCCAAAAAATTTTTTTCGAACGGGAAATTATTGCATCTTGGTTCCAGAATAAACCACAGCACCCCGAATGATGAATTCTAAAACACCCTGTATTGACTGTAGGATTACAACCTAGAAAAAAAAACGAATGTACCTTCGCAAGCGTTGAGAACAGTAATTTTCTTTTATCACTGTGCACTTCTAAGGTTCTTATAAAAATTCGTATGGATCGCACTACCGGAAGCGGATTATTCGGTTGAGAGAAAAAGTTACACTTCGTGAGGGATAAACTTCTAATCCTCCTGGAATGAAAGTGGTAGTATTATCTCGTGGCTGATACAGTTGATGAAAATTGAAGAAAAGTTATCGCGGTTGTTTTTATTCTGCTGAGGGTTCTTAAGGAGGATAGGAACATTTTGGAGAGCCTTTATGATTTCCACAGGTGTACGGGTCGGGTAATTCAACCGCACGAATTCAACTAAACGCGCGAAATTCTCCAACCGTTCGAGTTTCATCGTAATATTCACAGGTTTCGAGGATTTTGCATTTCTACATTCACCTAAATTATCTAACCTTCTTTTTCTACTGATTTACAAACTTTCGTTAACAACGGGAAATAGGATCCATTATCGTTCGTCATCAACGACGAAATGCAAGAAAATTCAATACATTTCATTCCACAGTTTTATTTTATTTGAACCTTGTCAAGGGATCGCGAAATTCAATTTCACAAAATTAGTATTCAGCATGTGGCAATGAATTCGATAAAAAACGAAATGTCTTGTGTTTCTTCCCAACAGGATTTAAGAAGGCGTTTCCACGAAGGATCATTTTGATTCCAAATACGCAGCGCGCGTAGAACGTACATACTATATATTACGAGATCGAAGTTGTGTTCCGAAGTCATCGTTTAGGAGTATTTGGAAAATTGTTGCGAGCGACAAGTTGGAATACCTTCTGAGAATTTTGACAGGAATTGTACGCGAAGACACAAGATAAAGACCTCAGTTGAAAATGAAGGGACAAAAACGGAGAAATGAAAAACAGAGGATCTGAAAGATGAGGTTTCGTCGAGAGATGCCTGGGTGTGAAAAAAAGGGGAGAATAAAATACCAAATAGAGTGAATAGACGGAAGGAGAAAGAGAGAGGAGAAGAGGGAGACAAGGGGTGGACTAGACATCACGGTTAGAGGAAGAAAATAGAGAAAAAGTGAGACGAGGGTAACGAGATCAAGGGTAGAGAGATGGATTGTGCGAACCGACGGGACAGAGATTATTTTTATTCACGGCTGAAGTTTAAAAAGTATTTTATAGTTCATGTCGTTGCTTACTGACAAGGTCTTTAATAACAACTTCGAATAATATGGCAAATAAAAATGAAAATAACAGCCAATAACAACAAATCGTAGGAGTGATAAATTCACGACCGATAAACATATGACAAATGATAAATGTATGCGACGGCACATTGGTCTCTCTGAAATAAACAAAAGCATTCCGAGAATTGAATTAATTGCGTTAGATTGAATCGCTTTAACGTTGGAGAAGATTTGAATCTATTTTAATTGGAAAGCATTTGAAGGTTGAAAAAAAAACACAAACAATTGAATTACTTATTCAAAAAAAAGTGCGAAAAAATTTCAATAAACGTCAAATTCAATATGTAAACACGTGATATCACCCTTTTTGAATCTTTTACCCAGTTAATCCTTGTAATCAAATTATTCTAAAATGGCAGAGAGGATTTTCTCATTATATTGTGAAATGTAAATTTTATACAATGACTTTGAATGCCTTCAGTGCAGACAGAATCAATTTTGCTGGGTCTAAGATTTTTACCTGAGAAGACACGGAAAACTGATACGTATGAGACAACTTGAAGACGGCTCGAAGATCCACACTGGAAATATTTGAGGCAAAGCACAATTTGTGCTGTCTCAATTACATACCCTTATGGAAAAAGCCCGAAAATGAACAAACCGAATTAATTGGGGCCATTTGTCTAACAGACATCGAGCAATCTGGGCTCTTGAGAGTGGCAAGATTCGTTGCAATAGTGAACCAACTCTGGCAAACCCATGCCGTCAATCTGATGAGCCTAGGTTATGCCAGTATTCGACCAACGGTCAATATATATTCCAAACAATGCAGAATGATCTGAATAACCGTATAGAAACAGACCCCGATAGAAAGTTTGTACGGGAAAATACCAGGGCCTGACGAGGCATGCCTGCTTTCCTATCAGGTTCCGTTACGGTTTTCCTTATTTCGCTCGATTTTATGGAAATCTCATCCGAACTCTATTGTACCCTTGCGTTATAACCCTATTTGAATGCTATTAGGGAAAGCAGACCAGTCTCTTGTAAGGGCCTCTTAGGTTTTCTTTAGTTACGATTTCCGGATTCTAACCTGATCAGGACCTGATTATAAATAGGGAATGCCTGATCAAATTCCTACTAAGGGAGAGGAACAGTTAGACTTTGAATCCGGATTAATTGATGGAGGGAGAAGCTACCGTTAATTTCAATTTCGAAAACGATCATCTGGAATTGTATCTGAGTTTTTTCTTTTGAACCATAAAAATAGTTATCTGACATATTTCTCTGTTGTGTCGTTTGTTCTATTGATTCAAACGATACTGATTTGTTAATAGAATCATCCCTAGACTAGGTCACTTATAACAGCTGGGCCATCAAAAATGCCGCAATTCTGGCAATACAAGTCTTTACCCATGTTGGCTCAATCTTGGGCCTGTTGTGCTTTCCCATACAATTATGGTTGGTAGAAAATGGAAATAATGAATCTTAGTGCGGGCAGATTTGAACTTGGCCCCAATTTGGACCAGCGTTAAGCCAAGATTGAGGTGAATTTATATCCCGAGCATGTGTATACAATCCTCAGCGTGTTTGAATTTTGGTCCTACTTTGGTCCAGTCTTGGGCCCGTATAGGCACGATGGGGCCCAACACTAGGCCCAAGACTGGGTCAAATTGGGGCTGAAATTTATGCCCGCTGGGTTAGAATTCAAAGCAATTTTCCAATTTAAAAAAAAAGGAAGGGGCAGTATTGATGGCCTAGTCTGGGTTCATGCTGTTACCAATCCTTGGGTAAAGCAATACAGCCAAGCTGGGAACGATGTTATCATCTCAGGGTTGGCCCCATTTGTCTGCCCAGCTTGGTCCCACGTTGGACAGCAAGGGCACCCACCTTGGGCTTAGATTGGTCCCGCCGTTGATACACACTTGAGTAGTGATATTGCCAGTACCGGCAGTATTGTATTTTTAGTACTGGGTCTTACGTAAAACGTTATTATCATTCCAACTCTGGGTCAGTACTTGTCATGTGAATTAACCTTGAAGTGGTTGTTTATATTTGCCAGCGTTGAAAACTCCAGCAACGGCACTGCGCCAATATAGTGCCAGGTTATAACTTCCATATGGGTGAGTTCTCTTTTAAAACTCACCCAGAAAGCACATGAATTCAGAATGCGTTCATAATGAATACTTCAAGAACCATGAAAGTTCATGAAGAATTGATGTGTCTACCCTGTTACAAATAATCTATAAAATCTCATTGACGAATGAGAAAATGAATAGGTTTCAATGAAATTCAATAATATTCAATCAGAAATTTCACCATTTGCAATAGGATTCAATAGAAGATTTCCAACTGGGTAGGTCACATCCCCATCCTTGGAAAAACAATACAAACCACACTTCCACGAAATGAGAAGGTTCTTGAATGGAAACATTCATCCGATAACAATTCGATGACATTATTTTCAATTATTCCGTGAACATAGTTGGAAACTTTATCGAATCGTTAGCAAATAAGTAACGGATACACGAATCGGTAAGAACTCATTCCAGCACTCTCAATGTCTTGAGCATATTAAAACTTTTTGGACCTCAAATTCAATTTCAGAAGATGAACAAACTTCTTCTTCCACCCAATTTATCCTCATCCATTCGATAGGAGTCCAACAAAAAAGCACAAAAAAACACTGTCCGATTTCTACGACAGAAACATTAGCTTCCCATACCAAAAAGTGAAGATTTACGACAAAGATATAGGTTCGTTATCGATTTCTCAGGTTTATATTTGGAATATTATATTATGAACATAATTTGCAACAGTAAGACGCGGTAATAAAAATATAAATCATCGAATAGATCAATTTTAGAATTGAAGGAGCGTATGTACGTACACATGTACGTATGTGATTTCTTATAAATTCTTCCCATTCATTTGAAACAAAACGCATTAGAGAGTTGGAAGTGAAGTTCTGAAAACTCTAGAAGCCAGGAAATTGCAGTGGAAGAGATAATGAAAGGCCATCCGGTCTTTTGAACACATCAATTTTCCACCTCACAAAATTTTCTAGTTTTAAAAGTTTCTCCAACTTCGTGTCTTGCTGCTGAATGCTTTTGATTCTTTTAATGTAAAGCGTACCGTCTTATGGAAAAGTTGTCCCGATTTATCATTCTTTCCTTCTTTCTCTGTCTCTGTCTCTCGCTTTTTATCACGCTACTTCGAATCAATGTAACAATCAAGTCCCTTGATTACAAGGTGAGATGAATTATCATTTAACAAGACAATAGTTCCTGATATATTTATAAGAAATCTTCATGAATTCTCATAGGTGTTCATTAATGAAAGCAAAAAATATCGGATTGAAATGCAAGAATTTGAATTCGAATTTTGCAGTTATGGAATTGATTTTACAGAAATTCTATTCACCTCCATTCTAACCTATTCTACAGTCAAATCGTATTCCACATCTGGAATTCGAATTCAAAATAACAACTCCTATATAGTCAATGAATTACTTGATATTGAATAAAAGATTTTCATTTCTGTTAGGATAATTCGATACAGCCCAAGTAGCACAACAGGTTAGAAATGCCAAGAAGGTTCTTGGAAGTTCTGAGCATGTTTTATGAACATTCTCAAAATCTTCGAATGAGACTGTTTCAGATAAGTATATTCTGTGCACATTCTCAGAACATATTTTTCGAATTTATCCAAAACAGTCTCATCTGCATATTCTATGCATGATCACGGAATGAACGCAGAATATTTGAAATGTTCTTGTGCTACTTGAGAGAATAGCAACTGGAATTCATACATGATATTGAAATCTAAATATTTCAATTTTTTTCTGTTCATATGTATTCTTTTTTTGGAGAATTCGAATTAGAAAGAATTGAAAAGAATAGGAAATTCCTATTTTTTTCTATTCCAGATTTTTTTACTGGGTTATGAATTTACTCTGAATGTTATGTTGTGTGAGACATAACGCGTTACGCGATTGAAAAATTCATAAACGTTTCACAAGCGATTTGAAATTCAAAATACCTCTCGCAGTCATATTTTTTATGTTTCATTTTTTATTGCATACGCAGAGCTGTGTTTCGTTTCTGTAAATACTCGACACATTTTCCCAAAATTAATCTTCCCAGTAAAAGCACCGCGATTTTTAATTATCGAACGACCCTGCATTGAGAGAAGAGTTTGTTTGTTACAAAGAAGGCTTATTAATTATAAACAAAGTGAATTAATAGTTAACAAACCTTATCTCACTGAGATAAATTGAATCATTTTTGTGATTGTAATGGATTACGTTTTTCCCTCTTCGCACTCAACGACGACTGGAGATCGATCAAAATTCTTATGCAGAAATATTCGGGCGACTCGAAGAAAGAGCGGTTAGGAACTCAAGAGTCATTCTTCGCGTTCTTATTTGTATAACGACTTATACCGAATCTCGATCGTCCTAGAGCAGAGTTGAACAGAATCGATTTTACTTTGCATAGAACACGATGACAAATGTTTTTGTATTCGTTCGATAGATTATAAAACCCTAAAACTACTGAAATTTTGATGAGGATGATGGTCTGGATTTATTATTTGTTTCATGAGGACGAATTGCTGAAAATCTGGCTTTTTTTTAAATATATATCGTCTCGGATACACGACAAAAATCCATCCAACTGATACTATACAAAATTAATCACATTGAGGGTACAGTGACACTGATGGTGATATCCATCCCAGCGATAAAAATTGTTATAACAAATGAACTATTGATCATTGTCACTTGTCAATTTTTTTGAAACTCATTTAAAGTTTACATTGAAAGATTTTATAGATGATACAGCCGAGAATCAAATTCAAGTATACTGAAAAAATGAAGTGTGAAAAGAAAAATGAAAAAGCGACTGTTTTCACAATAAAATTCATTATGTCATTATTCTTCAATATTTTGAGCTGAAAATTGGATACCATACTTTGGGATGTTACTCTTTGAGAAAGAAGTTAGTCCTCCAATAGCTGCTGATGGAAAAATATTTATAATGAGGAATGAAGGGAAGAAGTTTGTAAAAAAATTCCTTCTGAAAATTCAGAAAATGTTAGTGTAATTTTTTACAGCCACTTTTTTCTGAATTTTCAGATGAACTTTACTGAATTTTAATACATTTCAACTAAATTTCGGAAAGTGTCCTGAAAATTCAGTCATACTGCAAAAATTGCGGTCGAAGATATGTTTCAAAATAAGACACGATAGGTTTGATAATTCAAATCAAACACTTGCCTGTTTTAACTGGAAAACATCAGTATCTTATTCCGCGACACTGACGTTTAAATACGTTTGTTTTCAGAGCAAATAAGAGAAGTGTGACTTATCACATTTAATTTGAAGGGATAGATTATATTAATGATTTCTAATCATACGGTTGATGAGAATCTCGTTTAGTTTTGCTTCAAAATGGCACAATATACATTTGGAATACATTATTGTTCCTGTTCTTCACTTTAACGTTGACGTTATAGTAATTCGGGGTTATGTTTCTACATACAACTTTGGAACATTTTTGTTTGCTGATCAAACACATCATGCCTTGAATGAAAACGTAGTTTTGTGTTTTGAATATGATTACAGTACCCTGGTAAAAAAAATCTCTCTGAATCTCTCTATATTTTTGGACGTTTTTCAGAGAGATTCAGAGCAATTTCAGGGTAATTTAGAGAAAGTTGAAGACCTGTCAGATAGTCGCACATGCTGAATCTCTCCAAATTTCTTTGAATCTCTCTCCATTTGTTTCACGAAAATCTAGGATTTCCTCAGGATCTTTCTAAATCTTTCCGAATTCTCCAGCATTTAATTTATCAACAATTCGAAGCTTATGCTGAATTCCTCTGAAACAGTCTAAGTTCCTCTGAATCTCTCTGAATCTCTTTGGAAGTGTCAGAATTTAATGTATCTAGATTTTAAAGCTTACTCTGAATTTGCCTGAATCTTTCGGAATTCCCCGGAATCTCTTTGAATTCCTCTGGATCTCTTTATATCTCTCCGGATTTCAAATATTGAGAATTCAAAGCATACTCTGAATTTGTCTGAATCCTTCTGTAAAGTTCCATACTCAATTTTGACCAAGTTTCGGGTTTCTGATTTTCCCTGGAACTCCCTGAATACCTCTGAATTCTTGAACCAAAAATTTCACTCCATTTATTTCTCTCTGAATTTCTCTGAATCCCTCTGAATCTCTTTGAATTTCCCTGAATCTTTTTAAAGAGTTCCATGGTCAATTTTCCCCAATTTCTGGGTCTCTGAGTTTCTCTGAAACTTCCTGAATTCCTCTGGAATTTTGAACCAAAAATTCCCCCCAATTTATTTGTCTCTGAATTTCTCTGAATCCCTCTAGATCTCTATGAATTTCTTTGAATCCTTCCGTAAAGTTCCGTGCTCAATTTTTCTTAATTTCCGCTTCTCTGATCTTCCCTGAATCTCCTTGAATGCCTCTGAAATCTCGCACAAAAAGTTTTTACTAAATGTATCTCTCTCTGAATTTCTCTGAATCTCTCTGACTCCTTCTGGAAAGTTCAACGCACAATTTTTCCTAATCTACCCGTTCCTGAATCCTTCTGAATTTCTCTGAATCACAATGGATTCCTCTGAATGTTCCTAAATCCCTCTGAATTTCCCTGAATCTCTCTGTAGAGTGCCGTGCTCAATTTTTTCCAATTTTCGTGTCTCTGATTTTCCCTGAATGCCTCTAAAATGTCGAACAAAGAATTCCACTCAATTTACTTCTCTCTGAATCTCTCTGAATTCCTCTGAATTCTTCTGAAAAGTTCAACGCACAATTTTTCCTAATCCACCCATTCCTGAATCCTTCTGAATTTCCCTAAATCACGATGAATTGCTCTGAATTCCTCTCAATCTCTCTGAAACGTGAAATTTTCAGAGAGATTCAGAGAGATTTTTTTACCAGGGTAACATTTTGAAATGTTTGAAAAGTCACTACAAAAGTATCTTAGAATAAGATATCAGTTTTTGCAGTGCAAGTTTCTCAAAATTCAGCGAAATTCTCCTGAAAATTCGGAAAAAGTGGGTGTGCAAAATTAGTCACATTTTCCGAATTTTCAGGAGGAATTTTTTCACAGTGTATATATTTTCATCGAAAATTTTCAGTTTACAACTTTGAATAACTGGTGCGGCCAGATTAATGGGTTCACCGGAATGTTACTGCGCCACAAAGCAGTGGCACCTTTTGGCCATCGACAGATGTCGCTTTGAACCCCGTGCTTTCGAATGAAGACACTTGAAATTGAGGTACCAGTGTGGTAAACAAGGGTTAAGAGAATCGATTCTCTTCTATACAAATTATATCAAATTTTTATCCATATTTTGTACAAATCTATAAAAACTAAATACCTTTTCTAGAATCGATTCTGGTTAAGAACCGGCATCACTAGACACTGGAAATATTTCCAATCACAAGTCAAGTATAACATAAATAACACTACTGTTAAAAAAATTCCTTTTGAAAAATCAGAAAAATTTTGCTGAATTTCAAGAAGCTTGACTGAATTTTCAGAAATTTAGTTGAAATTTCTCAACCCTCTGAGGATACACTTACAGTTTCCTCACACATGGGATACACTGGGTCAGTTTAACCCAAGTGTTTTTTGATCGCTCATATCTCGGCTTCAAAACAACCCAGAGCAATGTTTTTTTCTTTCAAATTCATCGCTGAAGTTTGTAGCATACGAATCCGAAACCCGCTTTGTTCTACAGTTCACAGTTTTTCCAATATTCGAAGAAATGTAAAAGTACTTTTTGAGAGATATACAACTCTTCGAAATGAAGGACGGGTCATTTTGGCCCAGTATATTCCCAGAGGGTTGAAATTCATTAAAATTTATCTGAAAATTCAGAAAAAAGTGACTGAAAAAAATTACAGTCACATTTTCTGAATTTGCAGAAGGAATTTTTTTATAGAGACATTAGAAGCAAAATATTGCTAAGAGTAAAAACTAAAAGAGTGAAAAAGTATGTTCTGGAATCACACGGAAAGGCTGGGTCTATTATTATTCAGAAAAATAACTGTCAATTTAGGGGAAACGAGGATCACTGAAAAATATTCGTAGGGAGTCTACTGAAAATTCGTAGTCGATGTATGAACAATTAATTGTTTCACTGTGAAAAATACCAATGAAACTATCAACTGTTAATATTTCGACTACGAATTTTGGGTAGACTCCCTACGAATATTTTTAAGCGATCCTCTTTCTCCCTAAATTGACAATCATTTTTCTAAACGTTGATAAATTCTTCCTAAATATTAATAAACCCGGTGTTTTCGTGTAGTAATGAGCGATATTTCACGATATCGATATTTCATATAGAATTTGTATAAGGTTTCCATGGATATTTTATCAAATTCAATATAAACTCGACAAAATTTTTACAAAAAGTATGAATTTTGTCACATATCGTTCATCACTATCTGAAATGAGTATAAAAAATCAGTTGAGTTGAAATAAAATCATGTAGCATATACTCAATGTAATTCATTAGAATTATTAATCGTTAGGGACTGCGTTGCTTGTAATGTTTTGAACGACTGCTGTTGAACAGGATAAGAACGTCTCTGTACTGCATCTGGAAACCATCAGTACATTATGCACGTTGACCGAGATGTATGCATTTGAGTAAGTTCGTGTATATATCCATGTAATATTCAACGTATCGCCATTATTGACACTTAGTATACTGTATAATTAGACAGCACATTCAACCTTGTCACATCCACATACGGTTATTTGGATGAACAACAGCGTATAGGAACATAATCCACAGGCAAGGAAAGTGAAGCATATATCATCAAATTTAGCCAAAAATTGGCATAAGCGTTCAAGTTATACAAACAACTTTCTGATTTTATTTTATTATGATTGGGATTTTTCTCCAAGAGAGATAACATGGGAATTTGGAACTACGAATGACTGGTGTAATCATTGGAGACAATTCGGCCAAAGTAAACAATTCACCTCTGCACGAAGAAAAATGAAGATCGAATATGTAGTGATCTTTGATAGAAAATTTGAGAATATTTCTTAAAATCTGAGAGTTTTTCTAAAATGCATCCCTGTCACGAAAATCCAGCTGGGATTTCACGTGGATTCCAGCTCTGAAATTTACCTGCGTTTCCAGCTGGGATTCCTATTTCCAAGTGGAGTCCCAGCTAGAATTTCAACTCCAACGTGGGATTTCGGTTGGAATTTCTGATCCCAGGTGGAATCCCAGTTGGAAATGGAAATGCCACGTGGAATCCAGTTGGGATTCTTGATTGCAGGTGGAGTCTCAGCTGGCAACGCAGGTAAATTTCAGATCTGGAATCCCAGCTGGATTTTTGTAACAGGGATAAGAAAGACAAAAAGGTCCACTGTTTTGTGGAATCGTATTCGAAAAACAATGAGAAATTATCAATACTTAATAAAGAATAGAGAAACATATGAACTTTCCAAAAGTCGCATACGAAATTCCACAAAGTAGGATATTGAAATTTTGTTACTATTTTTGTAAAATTTCACGCTGGACTTTTGGAAAGTTCATATGTTTCTGTATTCTTTATCAAGTATTGATAATTTTTCATTGTCTTTTGAATACAATTCTACAAAAAAGTGCACCGTCTTGTCTTCATTATGCATCTAAGAAAAATTCTCAGATTTTAAGAAATCTTCTCAAAGATTACTATATTTTCGACTTGCATTTTTCTCCGTGTGACTATTTGTTACAATTTTGAATCACATTCTATCTCATGTTGTGGAAGATTGAATCGTTTATAGAAAGGAAGCGAAAATTCAAACTCGCAGAATCTGATAAAACATTGTTTGTCATCTATCTTCTCGATTTGACTCCTTGAAACTGGAAACATCGTTTAAAGATGTACTGCAAGATTTTTTGCTCGTTAACAGTTGAATATTCTGTTATTCGAGTACTAATTCGTTTCAATAAACGATTCAAACTTCAGCAACATTTTTATCTCACGATGTTATCGAGGTATCCCTCAAATTTTCATTTGAGTTCATCAGTACATGTGATTTGTGCGAAAATATAAAATAAACATGTCATTAAAAGTTGATTCACCGATCGAAACGACATGTGAAGTTAACGTGAAAAGAAATGTGGCTTATGAAAAGTTTCTTAGAAAGTTAGATGAGATGTCTGAAGAGTTTTTTAAAGTTACCATCGTGAGTCAGTGCTCACATTCATAAAGAAAAAATGAAAAGAAAATGAAAAATAATCAACTCATTTGACAGTGTCATAAATTGATGGTGATGAAACATCGCAGTTCAAAGTGCGGTGTTTAACGGAAGAGAATCGTTTGTCAACTCCAAAGAACATTCTTTATCATTTCCCGCGCATTAAACTGAGAGGTCAATTTATGGATTGTGGGTATAAGTGTGCTAATATATTCGGTCAAAAGCGTCGTAATTAATGTTCAGTTTTATTGAACCAGGATTTCAATGACCACGGCAAACAGATGCACATCGAAATGCAACGGATTCAAGAATTTGCATGTACATGTAGGTATGTATTCATTCCATGAATGTGCTTTGTATATAAATTCAAAAACAGAAAAATTAACAACGATTATTTGATAAGATATGTTTAACGTGATTCTGATATTTGTAATTTATTTTTCCTAGCATATGAATGGAACAAAATATTAGAGAAAAAAAGACTTAAGGGGATGAATACATGTTAACGTATCGTTTTTTAAGAATTTATTACGAAAAATTGGCTGAGGATCCATTAATAAAATAACGCACATCTTGAAATCTACGTCTCAAACTATCTTTATAATTTTGATGAAATAAAAAAAAATATTACAAAATGGCGGAGCTGCAGCTGCGAGAAGTTGGTCCCTCGTTTTCGCAGCGTGAAACCTACAGGCCTCAATTTTTTCCTACAATCTAAAAACCAAAACTCAATCCTTAGAATATGTGAAAACGCACGCCTTGACGGAGTCAAAACAAATGAAAATGGAAAATTTTTAATTCAGAAGCGTTGGGAAAAAAACACACTCATGTTTTTAATTTAAAAATTGAAAAAAGGCAATGTAAATAAATTTTATTTTTTGTTTTTCTCTCCGTCGAGTTATGCGTTTCGATATACTTTAACGATAGAATTTTGGTTTCTTGATTTTAGGTAAAAATTGAAACATGTGGGCTGCACGGCGCAAAAACGAAGATCCGACTCGTAGCTCCGCCAGTTTGAAATATTTTTGTCTCAAAAAAATTGTGAAGATAGTTTTGAACGTATATCTTAAGGTGTGTTCAATTTCATTATTTCATCTCTAACCAATGAATTCCCATGCAGAAAATGCCGACTTCCAACCAACCATAACAATCAAAACAGTACTGGTACAACACTGATTACCAGGGTTGGTTGCCAACGTTGTAACGTGGTTGAAGTAACAACCAGTACAATGTTGTTGTAACGCCGATAGTCAATGCTGATTTGCCAACGTTGATTTAAAACTCGTTCAACGTTATCCATCGTTGTGTGGTTTAATACGGCAAAATTTTGAAGAAATTATTATTCATGTTCTCGAATTGACTTCTTCACATGTTTTCGGATTATTCATTCGTTTCAAGAAACGATTCAAACTTCAGCAACATACGAACAGATGTGTTACATTTTTTACTTTCGATATAACCATGGACATTAGCTGAAAACATATAATTATTTTCATTAGCTACGTACAAAAGCTTAAATGGATTACCATCACCGGTTGAAAATCAATTGTCAATGTTGGTATACAATGAAAAACCAGTACTGATTCAGGGTTGATGTTAACGTTGACCCAGTGTTGGTGAACAACGCCGTACCAGTGTTGATCAGCGTTATCATTCCGGGTTTATTCCAACGTTGTTTGCCAACAGTTGGCAGTTGGCAAATAACGTCATTCCAGTACTGGGTCGTTCGTCAATTTCTGCATGGGTTGTAATAAATTCTCAAAAGAAGGTACATTTGCTCGTATTTCCCCCCTTAATTCATAAAAAAATACTACAAAAAGTTGATCCACAAACAAACTCATAATTTCATGATAAATCAAAGTACTATAAATATAAATTGTATACAATGGAATATCACGTGGATGCTCGATTTAATATTCACATCCAATTAAATCATTCCTTTCTTCCTGATGAAATTGAATCTCTGGGAATCGTAATAAATCTTAGTTGATGAACGAGGCATTTGGATTACTTATACATCATCAAACTCCACTTCGTTGCTATAATCTCGATTATAATAATCTTCTTGCTGCAGAGAATTGACGTGAAATTCTGAAACAGAAGAGAAGAAGAAGAAGAAAAAAATCTACCTAACTCTGTAATTCTGATATCGTTTTCTATGTGAGCAAAGTCGGGGAGGAAAAGCATTATGGTTCAATGTTTGTGGCGAGAACCAGCTAAACGGAAGCAAAGAAAAAGAAAAAGAAGAAGAAGAAGGAGAAGAGAGGGCAGAGTTTACACGAAAGAGTTTTTTTCCTTCCCCTTCCGAGATAAGTTGACGATGATCGATATCTCAAGGCCTTCCGCAAATTCTGAATCCGTATGATAAATTCTTTCTTTCGTTATCCCACACAACATTCCCACGACCCAAAGATCGAGTGAGGAACTTTTTTCCTTCCCAAAACTTCCTCTTCACTCCAATCATTACGATTTTCATGATATTCAATAAAAAAGAAAATTATCATTCTTGATTTTGTGTTGCATATGTATACAATTTTGAGTATATCATTCTCCCCTATCATCGATGTGATCGCGCGTTTATGACATTTTGAGGAGGATTATTTGTTTTAGCGAGAAATTTCATTACCCCGCTATACGAGAATATATAGGGAACGAATGACATTTTAACGCACCTCGTCATTATTCTTCATAAAATGTTTTTATTAGTCTCGGGAGGTATTCTTTCTGGGTTATAAATCAGATAAGTCACCCATTAAAATGAGAAAAATATTTATTGCTTGTCGAGTTTCAAGTTCTTTTCAATCGAACAGTGAAAAATACATGTGAACAAATAAATCTTATACTCTCGGAATCCTATGCTTGTTTTGACATCCGATTTCCTTCGAATGATTGATAAATTTTGAAAAATCCTTGCGAATTAATAACGCTTGGAATACGTTGTGAAATTTATTTTTTTCATATATGTGTATAAAAATACGATAAACGTCCACGAGAGAATCGGTTACGGTTAATTGAACTAGCTGACTCTAACCGAACAATCGATTGGAAAAACACCTGTGCACATTTGTTTTGCGATCTTTCGCGTGTATTCGGAATCAGAAACGCGTTCAGATAGCTTATGAAGAACTTGAAAGTTGAAATATATATATATAAAATATCGCCCGATGATCATATTTTTCCTTCAAGTGCAGAGAAGGAAATGAATCAGGAAAATGATTAGTTTTACTATATGCTACGAACAGCTGGGTTATTTTTCTTCTTCGTTGTTCACAGTTTATTGATGATCTTATCAGTTCTGAGAATCTCTACGAGGTCTGTGTTTGAAACCATCATTTCTATACTGGGCGTTTCAGAATTCACTGAAAAAAACTCCAAAGATGTAATTCTGCAGTCAAAATGCAACAACTTCCCGTATTGAAAGCTTGTTCTTGAGGCTTAGTTTTTGAGATATAAGCAGTTTTAGATTTTTTTCAACTCCAAATCACTCAAAAGCATTGTGTAGTACATACTTCAGCCTAACGCTATTCGCTAAGTTGGAAAACGGCGGATCTGTAGGAAAACAATCGAACTATCCTGGTATTTTTTGTTTGGTCAAAGCTATTCAACACCGGGCCTAGCTTGATCGCTAACATTGGCACTTTGGTAACTAGATTAATGTCTGGGATGATAACAATGTTCAATGCTTGGCATCCGAGCTTGGTTCAATATCAAAATTCAATATTCGTACCATGCTTGCAATCGATATTGTTGCCATTATTGGTATACAATACTAATTTGACCTGAATGAGTGGGGTAGATTTTTCATTGGCGTCCAAGTTTGATTGAACATTCACATTTGAGTGATTGACCAAACTTGGAGACAGGTTGGAGTCAATGCTAGTCATCACCGGGTGTAGCTTGATGGCCAACCATGTTACTGAGCTGATGAGCCAAACTGTTATCAATGATAGTCATCACCGGGTGTAGCCTAATTACCAACAATGTTATCAAGCTAGGTCAATGTTTAGGATGATAATAACGTTCTCTGCTGAGCATTCAGCTTTCATACATACCGGAAATCCAACACGACAAAATATGCTTGGTCCTAACATTGGTGTCCAAGACTTTATCAACGCTTAGGCAGCTATGGCGGGCCATGCATCGGCCAAGGCCAGGCTAACCAGACTTGGCATACCAAGCTTAACGCCGATCATGGTGCAATTGTCAGTCACGGCATTACGAGCCTGGGTACAATGATTTAAAGTTGCTGGATTCTGTTCGGCTGGAAGCCAAAAAATTTCCAATCACTATAACTTTGGATTGAAAAATGATAGGATACTCAGCGAATTATATCAGGTTCAAGTAAGTAGCATACAGTGCATTCGAGTGATTTGGATTAAAAAAAAAAAACAATCTAAAAATGCTCATATCTCAAAGACTGAGGCTCAAAAAAAATCTTTCAATAAGGAAAATTATTGCACTTTGATCGCAGAATAACGCCTGTGAAGTTCTTCCAGTGAATTATGAAACACCCGGTATATTTCCCATTCTTGCAGTCTATGAAATATAATTCAACTAATTACACTTGAATGTCCATCCATGTGTTTCGTCTTTCATGATTCGTTTCTTAATAACGTTTTTTCGTTTTGTAGATGAATAATGAAAGATAGTTGACATGTTTTATGAAAAATTGATTGCAGATCTCCTAAAAATGCTATGCAGGTCAGGAAAAATGAAACTTTGTCCCGTTCTTCGCAGCATCTATGACGAGGGGAAATTCTTCAAATTGTATATCATTTGTATATAATTCAAGATAGTTGATATATAAGTTTTATGAGATTATGTATAAATTATAGATAATTCTGAACGTTTTTCCACGAGGGAAATAATAAAACAAATATCCATGACAAAACAATAATCGGGAAAGAAAAACACCGATCGATCCTGACCTAGTATTGTTGTAATAATTGCCAGTACTGATAAGTCCAAAGCTACGAAAGCTATCAAAACTGACAAGAAGTCAGAATTATGACATCATGTTATACAAGTGCCAGTATAACATTTACAGTTCTGTTGATTCATGTCCTCATCCAAACAGTATTGATCTAATACTGACCCGAGACTGTTCGTTCAGTTGAACCAATGCTGTGAAAAATTAGTCCAACGATAAATGCCAACTGAAAAACAATTATCCTGAGAATAATAACTATTAGCATGTCGAAGAACTGCTAATGGCCATGCAATGCCCTTTGGAACGCTTGCATTCCTTAAGTGAAAACATTTTGTAGAATTTTCATCAGGATTTGGTTCTACACAACGATTATCACTAAATCAGGTTTTATCAATACATTCATGACGTAGAATCTGTATAGAACTAAATCCTCACTACAATTCTACACCATTTTTTACCTGGGTCTTATTTGCTGGGAATGTCCCTAAATTGAAGTTTGACAAATACAACTAGGGTGTCTACGCCTGAAATTTTCTGTTTGTTTTATTGGCTATTCTATTCGACAAGATGTCGTGATTAATCGATATCATTAGAATTCCAGGTTAGTAAACACCTTGCCAACCTTTTGCCAGTATCAAACTTTACATATTTGTCAAGTCAGGCAATTTCCACATAGTCAATTTTTGATTACATAGTGGAATATGTAAAACCTTGTTTCCCTGATAAAAATTGAGTGTCAACAACTCACACAGTACCACAGTTTCAGGAGAATTCTTATTGAACCGATTGTGTTCTTTATGAATTTTTTGGGAATTTTTTTTTGGGCTGTGCTGCTGTAAATTTACATGTTGATACAACGTTGTCTCAACACCCCACACAGCACTTTTGGTTTTCAAGATATCTCGAGGAACTGTTCAGAAAAGTTCAGGAAGTCTTATGCAACGTGGAAAGATATCCTTTAGAAGATCTAAAACTTTTCTTCCGAGATTATATGTCTTAGAAATCTTATAGAAATCTTTTAGAAGTAAGAACTGTTTTAGATCTCTTAGAGATATCTTCTCATGTTGCATAAGACTTCTCAAACTTGGCTTGAGATATCTTTCAATATTGAAATGCTGTGTGGGGCGGTATCGGTGGCGAATCAGTGTTGCAATCAATTCTTTTTCCGGTTCAACAAAACATGAGCTCAAATATAGGAGTAAAATATATACTTTTTTCATCAAAACTACTTGTGATTAAAGAGCCATTGATTGATGCTCGATGAATGAATTGGACCAGGCCTGGCGAAGCCATTGACCCAAACTTGACCTGATTTTATCATTCTTAAGCCTGGGCCAACCTTGATCACATTGATCAAAATACTTCCCACACAGCACTCGTTGTCTAAATGATATCTTCAGAAATGATTAAGAACAATACAAGAAGTCTTATGCAACATGGATAGACATTTTTTATAAGTCTCAAACTGTTCTCACTTCTAAAAAATATATTCGAGAACGTTTCCAGAAACCTTTTAGAATTTTCTAAAAGACATCTTTGAAACATTTTTAGAAGGTTTCTAGAAAACGTTCTTGAATATATCTTTTAGGAGTAAGAACAGTTCAAGAGTTTCAAGAAATGTCCATTCATGATGCAAAAGACTTCTTGTATTGTTCATAATTATTTCTGAATATATTTTTTAGACAGCAAGTGCTGTGTGGGTTATTGATAAACAGAGAAAACGCGTGGGAAACGTATAGCATGGTTTACCATAATAATAGCAGTTTTGGGTCACATGTGCATTTGTGCACACTCCGTCTTGAATTTATGGCAATCCATACCTCTTTTTGGTGAGAATAACTTCGCATCTGATACATATTACTTTGAGTTTCCAAAAAATTACTGCAAATTGGAGGAGTAATGTTAATAAACACTCCTAGTAGACATTTGACAGGGACTTCCCTATTAGAAGTATGGCCCTCGTAAAGCTGCAATAGGAAAACTTTTAATTACCTTATCAGGTCCTGACATGGCATCTTGTTTAGGACCTTACAACAATGTAACGCAAGGTTGTTGACAGATCCCAGTCAGATTTTCCCTTTCAGTAACTCGGACATGGTATTCCTATCAGAACCTGATCAGGATTGCCTTGATTCATCCGTATTCGAATCGTGAGGTAACTGTCAAGATATTTTGATCAGGACCTGATCAGGATTGCCTTGGCTCATCCTTATTTCAATCATGTGATAACCGACAAGACAGCCGAATCAGGACCTGATCAATTCAGAGCGATGAATGTATCAAACTATTCAGAATTTTCACAAGACTCATTAGAAATTTACCTGTCTTTTTTAAATGTTCAACTGAGGTCTATTTGGATCATCAGTAGACTTTCTTCTGTTGGGGGAGTTTCAAAAAATTTTATGAAAAGTGAATTCCATGAAAATTGAATTGAATGTTAAAATATAGCTTGGATGAGGTCGTGATTGGGAATTCCGGTATCACCCGGATCAGGTCCTGATTGGGAATTCAATTACTACCCTGATCAGATCATGATTGGGAAACTTTTGGTTTTCCTGATCACACCGAACAAATAATTTAGCTGCAGCAGCTGAGTAGCTAGCACGGACACGGACAGCCATTAAATTAGCTCCTGCAGCTAAATTTTAGCTGTTACCGCAAATAAATTGACTACAAATGCAAATTTTTTTGCTGTAACAGCTAAAATTTAGCTGCAGGAGCCAATTTAATGGCTGTCCGTGTCCGTGCTAGCTACTCAGCTGCTGCAGCTAAATTATTTTTTCCGTGCAGGACCTTGTCTTTTCCCTGTGTTACATTTTTGTCAGAGCCTCATCAGATACTCAAGTCAGGCCCTGAGCAGAGATCAGGCATGCCTGATCTGGACCTGATGTTTTCCATATCAAAATTTCTACTGGGGTCTTGTGTCCCAAATCTTCTATTATTATGGCGATCTCTGCTACGAATTTCCCTCAGTGCACATTTTTTCCCAGGCTTGGTTTATGATTGGGCTAATAATCTACCCACATATAGCTTAATATATCGGACAAATTAACAAAAATGTTTTAATCGCTTTAATGCATAATAATCAACACAGGGAGATAGATTATGTTTTCTTTGAATATTCCATCATAACCAAGACAACTGATTTTCTAAATACGTTTTACAATTCCACAAAGGGCTCCACAAAATTCCCTAATATATATGCACATATAAATATAAGACCGATTAAAATTCATCTTGCTCCAATTATCCTTCAAGTACATCTCCTCAGCCCACATGGTCATTCTGATATATCCTCCAACAATACACGTTGAATAGTTTTCGTCTTGTATAATAATTTTTCGGAGTACGTACAGGATGTTCTGAGATTCATAGTTCAGTTTTCCGAAAAGCGTTTATTTTTCCAAAATCATGCTTCAAGTTCTTGAAATATTTTCAGGTTAAACACGCTAAATTGTACAAATGATAAATCTTCCACGTTTCACTCAACTTTCCGTCAAATTGACACAAAAGGAGTTTCAATCAATTGACGGATGATAATGGATTCGTTCTAACATTCTATCAAGTTCGAGGCTTAATAAGTGTATTCATCGCCCAGGGTCGTTGAATGGTCCAAGAACTAATCTCGATTCCGTTCTGCAAGGGCGGTCAAACGTGATAAGTCTGTGTCAGAGGAACGAATTTGCCTATGTAATTCATTAGAAGGATGAGATGATTTAAGTCATTTGAAACTCAAATGACCGCGATTAGCATTGAGGAATGAATATTGAATCTGTAATCCATCATTCTTTTTCCGCATAAATCCACCCTGGATCTTGAAGGTTCCATTTGAAATTTCACGATGAAAATGATTGGCCCGAAGTAAGAGACAAGTATGTACACCATTATTTTCAGAGTCTCATTATGCGAAATTTGTTTCTAACGGTCCTGCTCCCCCAAGGAATTATGGGAGAATCGTATAATTCCTTTCCGTGAAATTCTCCACACGTTGAGCTCGGTGAATTACAATATTTTTCTAAGCATAATTGGAGATCCAATTTATCCTTTGTATCGAAACAGAGCATTGCGCGATCTAATTAGCGAGATTAGGAAGGAGAAAGCAACACGGTACGATATAAGCGATTAATTGGGAGGGGCGAATTCATTAACATTGTATAAAGGTGATTAATTCTAATTTGATAGGATATTAAAAGCAGTTCACAAGAGAGCACGGTTGAACGATGAATAGATAAACCGTCGATATATCTTATCGAGGAGAGATAGAGTATCCTACCATCCGAGTACGAAACGAGGGTCGAAAAGTTTTTACTACTATATCGTAAAGGTCAGTCGTGCACAACGATCCTACAAAATAAAGCGTAAAATCATAATGAACTTGACGGGCCTTGCTCGAGTTGAGTTGTCTGGAACTTGAACGAGTTAGCTGCACTTACGTGGTTTTATGAACAACGCTGCGAGTTCATCGAGTTGAAGTGTCGCTAGAATTCACGTTGTCACATTTATATTTAAATCGCCTGGCATGAAAGTTGAGAGAAATCATTCACGTTTGAAGATGAAGAGCTCCTGGGAATTCACACAGAAAAATTCATTCGCTCACATTTTCGTTAATTATTGATAAATCCACTCTGCGGAACTGCTGGCATTTTCGGCAGGGCGTTCAACATTTTTAAATCCCTCTCTTGGATCATTGTGAATAAAAGATATCTCGAGGAGACAAAAAAGATCTGATGATTCAATATGTGATGCAAAGAGTTCCGCAAGACATTTTTTACATACACTGAGAAAAAAAAGTCATTACATCAAAGAAATACATTTTTTTGAATCTGGCCCTCATTGAACTGAATACATGTCCTTTCAAACAATGATGATTCAATAGAAATAATGAATTCTTTCGTTGAATGAAAGATATTATTTTATTGAATTCAGTTTCCTCCAATCCAAGAAACATTTTATTGACACAAAGATTAATTCTTTGGATTAGTCAGACCGCGAAGTGCAAGGCATGATTCTAATTTCATTCAAAAACGATTGAAAATTCAATAACTTATTTCTTCAATTTTATTACGTCACGTTTTGTAGGAAAAGCTCGAATTTTCAATTCAAGGTGTACAAATTTGTTAATAACAACGTTTTCGAATCAATACTATACTGCTTGGAATGAAAGTAATATTTGGTAAGCATGATTTTGTATTTCTTCAAATCCACAGAATGATTTTTATATTCAAATGATTTCATTCATCGATATGAAAGTATGTGCAATTGATTCTAAAGAAAATTCAGTAAGATAAAGAAATGGATTTTCGAAATCACGTTACGTTTTAGTTACTTAGACGACTTTCGGTTGGTTCTCGCAAGGTGTAGTCACTTTCTCACAAGTTCTCTTTCGACAGTATGGTTTGTATATAAAGAATTAATCACTCTGTCTTCTTAGTAAGTATTACTTCATCCAAATAAATATTTCTTTCAGATTATGGCATTGAATTACAGGTCCCGCATGGAGTAATAGGCACTATTCGCCTAACAGACGGTATGACTGAACGATCAATGAAGTCTCATTTGATCCAAAGTGCTCAGAATTCCCGGTTATCAACAGATTAAAGGAACACCAGAGTGGACTATGAAAGCTTTACAAGTGTGATAATTTTTTTTTACAGAAAAAATCTGATATTGTGCTCAATGACTTCTGAAACATCATTTATTGAATCAGGATGGAATTCACGAAGTCAAAAAAGAACATCTTGAAGTTGATGATTTATTTCGATGGATTGAAAATTTTCCTAATTGATTCAAAAACTTTCTTTTTTGAATGTTTGAGTGGTTTCATTCCTCCGAAGAAATAATCAATTGAATCAGAGTAGGTTGATTTTCACTGAAGAAAGGGTATTTGATTCAAAGAGATGTTTCTTCAGGCTCAAGAATTTCAGATTTGAATACATTGTTTGCATGAATACTCAGATTGATAAGTCCCATGAAATGATTTCATTGTCACTATTGGATGAATTCATTTCCTTGGCCGGAAGAAATATTCATTACGGTCATGACTTTTTTTTCTCAGTGTAAGAAGTTTTAAAAGATTTACACATAAACTCTGAAAGAATTTGTAAACTTAGCAGTGCTCGAACTCAGTCGAGCTCAGCCGAGTAGCTGATAATTCAGAATTTCACTGATCTATGAATCAGAGTTTGCTAAACTTCTTTGCTCGGTATATATGTGTGATTACAAAGGTAATTCAAAATAACCAGAACAAGAATATTGAATGTAGTTTCACGAAACCATAGAAGCCCTTTATTTTCTTTCTAAATAGAGATCACTCGGGGACGTATTTTCGGTCAATAACATCGATCATCCGAATGAATCTCTTCGTCACATTTCGTACAATAATAACAACGTTATTTTTCCAACCAACCAGCAGTGCTCGTACCTGAAATCATTTCATCAAACTCATAATCACAGAGTAGTTAAACTTTTCTCTCCCACATGGCAAATAATAATAAAAAATTCACTTGAATCCAAATCATCCATTTTTCCTCGTGTGGTTTTAAGTTATTTACTTTCGGATCTGTCGGAGGAAAGAACGAGAAGCCTTTAGAAATAAAATATCTCTCCGGAAAAAATATCTCTGGAGATTATACATTTTGCTTTCTTTGTCTCTCGTTACGTTACATCATAGGATATATTTTTCTCCACAATTCTCTTTTTCTTTCCCCTCATCATACATTTAATTGTTCGTCCGGCCCTAGTTGAAATTTTTGTTGGAGTTTTCAATGAAACGTCATCCAAATCTCTTCTCGTTCGCGTATATATATATTTTATAATACAATCTTCCACACACACGCTACGGAGTTATTTTTTCAATTATGTAGATTTTTCATGCCATGCATGAGATTCTGTTTTAATTTCATACACGTGACACCTTGTTCCCGTCAAAATCTCGCTACGAAGGTTTTCGTGAAAAATGCGACATTTCGTTCTTCCACAACTCAAATAAATGTCCGTCTGAAAAAAAAAATGAAAAGCATTTTCATTTTTCCCCAGGTAATTTATCATCGCTTACGATCGAAATATCTACCTAGCTCATTCGAATTCTTTTTTCATCGAAACGTACTCGAGTCGATGTCACGTTACAAGTTTTTCTATGTAAAATTAGGAAGGAAGAATTCCTACAATGCAGGGTAAGATGAATAAGGGGCGTGTGTATTATACATCTCTTGGAGGTTCGAGTTTTTCCAGTAGCGGATGACTGTACGAGTCAGACATGCGCTCTTGAAAGCGGCAGTGCGACACACGCAGAGAAAGCAGTGAGTGATAGAGCTCTAGGGCGAGACCCACAAGGGCCATGAGTTTCTCAGTTGGTCGCGCGTGTTATCACGTCGAGGATATACTTCGAGAGATAAAAATATCATCATCGTCTTATATTTACACACATATACATATACGACAAATTCTTCCATGATAAAAATGTCTCTGGGAATCGTATTACATTTGCAAATAAAATTCGCGCTTCTGTTCCGATTTCTCTCAACTTAACGTTATCTTTTCTTCCAGTCGATTAATCAGGGAAAAAATATCGCAAATTCAAAATCGCATGGAACACGATGAAGGAGACAATAAAAAAAGTGTATGATTTCACAACATTCGATCCAAGTCTAAAACAATCCTAACCAACATTGATTTCGCTAAAATATTCCATCCAAATTTCATCCTACGCAAACCAATAACGTATAATAACGTACATTTGAGGAACAATCATGATAATGATGACGACGACGACGACGACGACGAGAAGGACAACGATGATGATGATGATGATAATTACTAATGGCAATGATGACAAATTTCGTGCATTCGACAGTTCCTTTCTAATGAAACTATCTTAATGATTATACCAGGATGTTGATACGATTGACAACACTTTACATGGTTCTTTGAAAAGTTCTCACATCGACATACATTTTACATCGAAACCTGACATGAAATGCTATATATCAATTATGAGAAACAGGGAAAGAAGTTCGAGTTTCAATTTACTTGGCGTGAGTTCGTAACGAGCGGGAACGTAACTGTACACACGAGGCGCGAATATTTTCTTATCGTACATAATATCGTTGTTGCGAAGTAAATTGGTCACCACGATGTTGTTTCTCGTGTCCCAGAGATGAACGATACGGTCCGTCACGTGTTGTCATTTTTATAATTCTTCGATTCGCGGTTTCCCTTCGATTTCAGTGATACTTTCGTTATTTCGCTTCCCTCATTTATGAATTCATCGAATGGAAATGGTGTCTATAAACTATTTCGTATCGTATGATGATCGGTTTAACAATTCCCCGAAATAAAGTTAGATGATGACGGAGTCGCCAACACCATCGACAAGCAAATGCCACGAGGATAAAGCTGAAAAATCAGAAAAGGCAGTTTTACTGGTAAATTATATTATTGTCATTTATTATTCAACTTTTTTTTTTGTCAATACGATTCTCTTTAGCTTGGAATTTTGATAATACGAATGCGTAGGATGATTCATTTCTATGGAGAAGAGACAATTGATTACCACTCAGCGAGATAGATATCATTGAATATCATGAATTCAATTTCTATAATCATTCTCACAATGTATCGCAAACTATAAACGAGAATTCGTAATATTGTATGAAATGAATAGTTCACACTTGTAGGGTGAACTACCTAGTAAATGAACGACTCATAAAAGAAGTGACTATTCAAAATTTCTGCTACCTTGAAATATTTCGTTTGTTTTCACAATAGAAGTAACTTGTTATGAAAATTATTTTCATGTAGCAGAAATTTGTAATAGTTAATTCCTTGAGGAATCGTTCATCTATATAGATAGTTCACTCTATGATTTATAAGAATAATAAAATTTTGACTCGATACTAATCTTGTATATTCAATGGGAACAGTCATAAATTAAAATTTGGAAGTGTAGAAACTTTGGGTCTTGCTGTAAAGTATCAAACATCGAAAACAAAAGTTGTATTCTAATTAATTTTACATACTTCAAGCCACAAAGATTTGAAACCTCAATCTAGGAGTGTGTTTTGTCAAATAACCTTAATGGATATTACAAATTTATGTGTTTCATTTTAATACATACTGAGTGTTCGAATCTTGTAGTCATTCTTCAAGTACTTCAAAGTGACTACACAATTGAAACACTCCGGATGTGTAATCTTGTTATAAAGTTCTCCCTGTTGATTTCTCCGGATTTGCAAAATTTTTGGAGAAAAACTGAAGAAACTTTGCAAGGACGATTTTGCAAACTTCCCCAACGGTTCCAAACTTGGCGAATCTCTATCGTTTTTCCAAGCCAATGATTCAAAAGATGATGGGCTGCATGTGCAAAGTGCATACGCGATTATAGCTGATACACCGAGAAAATTTCATACTCGGATTTATTTGGATTGAATAAATTTTGTTCGAATCAATTAAATTTTTATTTATTTCATCCAAATAAATTGTCAGCCATTTCAAATAAAATTTACTCCAATTAAATGAAAATTTACTGGATACAATGAAATGTTTAGTTCATAAAAAATTCATCGCATCAAACAGAAAAATCGTATAAAATGTATATATCATATCATATCCTTCGTTTCAATGTGAAAATTTCTTGAAGAATTTTTATACATTATGTTCTTTCGACGGTGAGTTAGAAAATTATCCAACCGATGCTGATTTCATTTGTTGTGAATTTGTATAGAAATCCCATATGAAATTATTTGAAACACAGATTCCATGTGTTTCATTTAAAACTGGACTACTTTCCTTATCACAGGAGATGTTTTTAACAATCACACAACACCTCTTCACATGAGAATTTCATCCCACCGTTTGAACAACGAACGGATCCATAAAAATTCTTGATCTCATCACAACATCTGACAGATCTTCTCTTGATAAAACGTGTAATTCAATGCCAATCATTTGTTTCGGCCTGAATCGTGTTGTAACATTTTCAAAAAAGAATTCCAGCACTGAGAAGAAAGGTTTATTTACATATAGTTAACGAACGTATATTTGCTTATGTGGAAATCAATATTTATTTCATCCAAATCTATCATGAGTCTGTGAAATATGATTTATTAACTATCAACAAACGTTTATTTCTACCCCATGTGTGTATGGACTAATGGCCTTCGAGACTTGTCTTGAACAATTTACCAAACTTGGCCCAGGCTTGGGAATGATAAGATCAGGACAAGCTTGGGCCAGTGGTTTTGCCAGACCCGGTCCAATTCATTCACCAATCATCAACGAATGCTTCTTTGATCGCAGATATGGATGGAAAAAGTAATTGATTCATATTCCAGTTCATGACTTTCTTCCTCAGAACACGGTACATGAAACGATAGAAAAAATATGACAACACTGGGACAAGCGTTTGGATTTGATCATTGGAAAATTTGCGTTCTTTGATATTTCAATCAATATCGATGGTATTCAGAATGAGCCAGACATTCCAAAATTCTGTGAAAAGTTCCTCAAAACCAGTTGATTTCCGTGTATGATTACATTCAAAAGTATCCTATTACCATTAAGTGAAGTTCTATCCTTACTTAGATCAATAAAATCTGGCTTAGGGTGTAAAACTAGCGTGTAGGATTCATTATGGCAGGAAGATCAGGCCAGCCCTGGCCCGATGGTTATCCCCAACTCTTCAGCTATTATAGATTCAAAATTCAGTTAATATTTATAAACATTGTGTTACTCATGTGGGCAATATTGGCACAATTGTTCTCAACGAATGCTCGATTTTTACACTTGTGCCAAGCTTGTACCAAATGTAGTGACCATTTCAAAAATATTAACAGATGTACCATGACTGACTATCCATTAGGAACAACGGGACAATCATGGAACAATATTGGGCCAATTGTTCTTCACGGAGGTTTGTTTCTGACACATGTGCCAACCTTGGGACAAGCTTGGGTTTTTTTCAGTCTTGGTAATATCTGAATATCACTTGTTTATTATCAACAGAATATATTTGATTCAACCGAATATTTATTCCCCCACAAGCAAATATACGTTTGTTGAGTACGACAAAACCTTTTTCTCAGTGAGTGAAACTAACGAACCTCATTAAAATAAAAATGTCAATAATAAGAAATCAGATCAAAACGCCAAAGACAAAAGCATTTCAATGAGTATTTCGACAGATATCACCATGAATAAAAAAAAAAAAACTCGATCGGATTAAACACACACACACACACACACACGAGCCATGATATTTGTTTCAATGTATTTCCAATCAGTTTTCCAATCAAATTCAACTTGAATCTCGTTCATTTCCATTACATCATATCGTTTATACTCCGCTAAGGTCAACGATTCTCGAAGGAATACGAGCATCACTGATTCTTCCTTCCCCCTCATATAAATTTGTTGCCCTCGTTCACTGAGAAAGGTATAATAAATTATAAACGTATATAATCACGAAACACAAATATCTTTTCGACATAAACTCAACTCTCCTCTGACTCAAAACATATGTCTTTCAATCCCTTAACCCTATCTCAACACCGTAATATCATTCTCCTCGTTCTTGTTACTTCTCGATTGGAGGCAAATAAATTTGTCACGCGTTTAACGAAAAAGGTGGAATGGAGATCCGATCCATCTCTCAGTTTATATTATATGGAGAATTATATTTCCTCTTACACTCACCCGACCTATGTTCCCTTTTTTTTTTTTTTTCATTCAAGATCAATAAGTTTTCAATATGCTCTCAAAATATTGATTTCCTGCACTCCTTGCCCCAATTATTCAAGGACAGGTAAATTTTATTCGATTGATGTTACGGACGCATTTGAGTGAATTCTCCGAGCGATCATCACGATCCAACTTTTTCCACCACGAATCAATTGGTCCACGGATACACGTGTGGCGAGCAACGAGGTTTTCTCGAACGGTTCGAATTAAAGGGAGAAATTGAATCAACCAATAAAGTTGTGGCAATATTTTTCTTTCGAGATTTTGCTATGAAATTCGAAGAGCTATATAGAACGAATAGCGTGGGTACGATTTCTTCATATTCAATTCCAATGCTGAATAGTTGAACTATCTGGTCAAGGATTCTCTCTCTCTCTCTCTCTCTCTCTCCTGTAATTGTGTTTAGAATTAGATAGGATTTTTTCATGCTGTTCAAAAGAATGGAACTCAAGTCACAACCGGAATTTTTGAATTTAATTCTGAAATTTGTACGTTTGTCGAGTGCATTGAATTTTATGCTACAGAATATAAAATGATCTGGTAAAAATTCAAAAAAGCAGTCACAAATTCAGTAGACTACGAGTTAGCAGAATGAAATGTTTTATCCAACGTCGAATATCGCAAAAATGTTATATTTTTTTCTAACATAATAAGCGCTCAAACAAATTTCTCATGTCCGTCCATTTTCTTTGTGTAATCGATCGATGAAAGTACACAGAAAAAAATATTTCTTTGAATCCAAGATATTGTTATTTGAATAGTTCCGAATAAATATTTTTACAATTTGTTCTCCGAAGGATGGACCAAATAATAAATTATTTTGCATGAACAAAATATTTATTTCTGTCAAAGGAATGTCTCTTTGGACCTGTTCAAATAACAAACCTTAGATTCAAAGAAATACTTAATATCTCTGTATGTTATATTCATTGATAAAAAGCAGCAGTTTTGGTTACAGACGAGAAATGAGATATTTATTTCGCTAAGAATATCTTGGAACGAACGAGTCCGATTCAATATTCTTCCGACCCGAGAGCAGTGAAGGGCGATATGAGACAATATCAATATTTTTTGTAGAAATTTTGTCAAGTTCATATTGAATTTTATGAAATCTTGATCAAAACTCGATACAAATTTCATATAAAATATCGGTATCGTGAAACACCGTCCATCACTACCCAATAAAGTATATCCGATGAACATCTTATGTCTTGCGATACATTTTTAACAAATCCAAGATGTCTTATGACATACTTTTAGATATCTCGAACTTTTCTTACATCTCAACAATATCTTTCACGCGTAAGAAAAGCGTCAAACGTCTCCAAACGGTTTGAAAAAAAAATTTAGAGGTATCAAGTTGAATTTCAAGTATACCAATTGTTTTTTATGCATAAATGACGTTATGAGAAGGCACAGGGGAACTTTTTTGTTGTATTTTCTTGAAAAATAGTGGCAGCAAAGTCTCTTCATAGATGGGGGATTTTTCATCATAATTTGGCGTACTCTTCCTCCATTTGTAGATAATTCAACAACCGAAAAACAAAAGAATTCCTCAAAGTAGTGGAAAAATCCTTCATTTTTGATGGCAAAACAATTCCCCCACGATGAGGGGACGTAATTTTTATTGAATTCTATAAAATTTTCATTAAAATTTGATATATATTTTATACACCATATTCGATTTCTCAAAATTCATGCATCACCAATCATAATATAAACTGTGAAAAGTGAATGTGGAGTTTTCCCCCAAATTCGGTGGCAGCAAAAATCCTCCATGTGGGGTAAATTTATTTCCCCCCATTCTGGGGCAATTTTCCCTCATTTGGAGGAAAATTCCCTTCAAAAAGAAGAAATTTTCTCCCACAATCGAGGAGAATTCCTCGAAAATATAGGGGGCATGCATTTCCCCCACATGACGGATTTTCGCTGCCACTAAATTTGGGGGGAAACTCCACTCACTTTTCACACTGTAGACAATAGAAGTAACAAATCTCCAACTACGTTTTTGGATTCATGGTGAATCTTGAAAATTAATCGATACACTTTTCATTGCTCAAGATTTTGAACGATTTAAAAGTTACACGGAGAAAAAAAATTCCTTGTTCAAGCGAAATTGTGCTTATTATTATATCGACAGCAAACAAGTTTGCTAAAATCAACGGCACTTCATTCTCCTAGTGAATCAAACTTCGCAAGACTAACGAAGGGTTGATAATTATAACGAATCAGTTCGTAAACACAGCGCATTGTCATCGTTAGATCATTCAATCCAATTAGCGAAGACGGATTCATTAATATATTGATAATTGGAGTTAATTCTCTCTTCTCTCGAATTTCACATAATTGGTATAGTTCTCTAAGAGACGATAAATACTCGAACCAAAGCTGCGATCGAAGACGAAAGAATTTATAACAAATAATTAATTATTACACGACCAGGTTCTTTAGATTGTTGTCGAAAACATCATTGAGTCTAAATTGATGTTGATAAAGTTACTCTTCATCGGATGGAAATTCTAAAGATGATCCCTCAACATTGATTTCCCTGGAATTTGTGTAAAAGTTCATAAAAGTGCACTCCCACGATACTAAGGAATAAGAAACCGAGCCGAGAGATCCTCACTCACTTCACAGATAATTTTTTATGAAACTTTATGATTGAGATTGAAGAGGGTTTCTCTCTTCACTTTCATTACTGGGATGTAAAACGATTGAACTTTTTTTATGACTTTCTGAATCAAGTGGCAAAAAAGATTGGTAACGATCAGAGTACGATTATATTAAATGTATTTTCTCAATATAATTTCCAATTTTTTTACATGATAGAAGAGATTGGAATGAAGAAATGTCAAGTGGGACATTTAAGCGTGTGATGAAATATCACTTATCGATTCTCGCGAAAATGAAGGTGCTCTCGTCTCGTCTTGCATCTTGAATTTCAAGCAACAATGTTATTCTTCGAGATTCACTCGCGCGAAGAATTCAATTCAAGTAAAAATGATGCTCGATTTCTGTAAAATATGGTACTTTTTCAGTTTTGTTTGATTCGATAAGGATGAGGCGAACATTCCAAATCGTTGTGGATTACAATTCGATTAAGAGGGAAAATACAAGCAAATGTACCTTTTCTTTGAGGATTTATCACAACCCAGACAGCACAAATAATCATTTTTAATCCAGAGAAACTTCTGAAAGAACTTCTTGAACAGTCCCCGTTATGACAGTAAAAATATATTCAATATGAACTCAATGAATTCAAAATGCATACATGTTGAATGTCTGAATAGTTCTTTATGAATTCGTGATATGAATTCTTTCTGAAGATTAAAGTATTCATCATGAGTTCATTTTGAATTCAAACTATTCATAATGAATTCATGTTTACTGTCATAACGGGAGCTCTTTTCGGGCACTTTTGTGCTGTATAGGAATTCATTGATGAAAGATACAATTTTTACTTCAAACACACCTTAAATTGTACGTTCGGAACTATCTTTGTAATTTTTTTGAGACAAAAATATTTCAAAATGGCGGAGCTACGAGTTGATAGCTGAATTCCCAGGAAAAAGGAATTTCCTATTCTTTTCAATTCTTTCCAATTCGAATTCTCCGGAGAAGGAATACATATGAATAGAAAAAAATTGAAATATTTAGATTTCAATATCATGTATGAACTCCAGTTGATATTCTGTACCGAATTCTCCTAACAGAAATGAAAATCTTTTATTCAATTTTACGTTGGTGAAATTGAATTTGAATTCCAGATTTGGAATACCATGTGACTGTAGAATAGGCTAGAATGGAGGTGAATAGAATTTCTGTAAAATCAATTCCATAACTCCAAAATTCGAATTCAAATTTTTGAATTTCAATCCGATATTTTTTGCTGGAATAAAATTTTCATCTAAAATAAAAAAAGAAACCAAAATCCTATCGTTAAATTATATCAAAATGCACAACTTGACGAAGAGAAAAACAAAAGATGAAATTTATTTACATTGCTCTTTGTAATTTTTAGATTAAAAATAAAAGTGTGTTTTCTTCAAAATGCTTCTGAATTTCCAATTTTTCATTTTCATTTGTTTTAACTCAATCGAGTTGTGCGTTTTCATATATTCCAACAATAGAATTTTGGTTCTGAGATTTCAGAAAAAAATTGAGGTCTGTATAAGCTGCACGGCGCAAAAACGAGGGACCAAATTCTAGCAGCTGTAGTTCCGCCTTTTGGAGATATTTTTGTCTCAACAAAATTATAAAGATAGTTGGAAACGTAGATTTCAAGATGTGTGTTGTCGCATTAATGTATCCTCAGCCAATTTTTTGTGATCAATTCTCAAAAAACAGTACGTTCGCATGTATTTCCTCCCTCAATCACACGGAAATATGTTTGAAATTTTATATTGATACAGAGATTGAATGATCTTACGTTACTTCCCAAGCGGAACAAGAGAACGTTAAGACTTGAAGAATCTGCGAACGAGATTATTTTAATTATCCAAAATTCTATTCATAATTGCCGACCTCTCTTATTGGAGTGAAAAATTTATTTGACTTCAAATTTTCGAATGATTAATTATTCGTTATCAGATTTATTTCATTATCTAGTTACGTATTACCTACAAAAATACAATGCAGAGAAAAATGTCTATATACACGTTCTCCTCTGTATATGTTTTACTCTGTTCCTTTTTCCTCTACTAATGAGTACATATCACATCCAATTAAAACATGCATTTCCAAGAGATATCTCATCTTTGAACGAATGATTAAATACGTATCACATTTTCGATATTCTCCTCTTATTTTCATTACTCAGAGTAGAAACATTGAAATTACATGGACATTTTTTACAGGGAGGTATCTAGTATAAATATTTTAATATACTTTTTGAGAAAATTAGATCCGATGGAAAGTCTGTTAGATTTTCATAGAAGCTGCATCGAACATTGATTTCCAATGAACATTTGAATGACGTTCGAGAATTTCTGAGAATCTCTGAAAAACTCTCAAAATTCTAAGATTCACTGTAAATGTCTGCAAGTCTCTATAGAATTCAGAATAATTCTGAAAATCTCTGAAAATATTCTGAGCATTTCTGAAAAACTCTCAAAATTTGAATTTCCACACTGACAGAAAAACGACCTGGTTGAAACATTCGTGGCCGCAATAACTTGAAATCTGGTTCGAATTACCAGGAAATGTGATTTCGATGTCCAGAAAAAGTGGTTGCAGCAAAAATTAACTACATTTTTTAGGTTAGAAAAACCAGATTCTTTTCTTGGTTCCAGAATATGTAGTTAATTTTGGCTTCAACCACTTTTTCTGGACATCAAAATCACATTTGCTGGTGAATCGTACCAGATTTCAAGTTATTGCGGCCACGAAGGTTTCAACTACGTCGTTTGTCTGTCAGTGCACCAGGGTTTTCAAAGCATCCAATGCGTCAAAATAGGAATATTCCATTTCATTTTATGGTTTCATTGTACACGGGCTAAAAATTTGATGATAATTCGGTGTATATCCCCCTCAAGTTTGGAATACAAAATTTCTTCGCTTTATACACAGTAGAGAATACGGTCCTTCGCATTCATTTAGTAAACCATGTTAGACGTTCTTTGCCACACGTGAGAGCCGTCGCAGTTAATTTCTAGCGAAGCACGTACGCAAAACTAACGTCAGATTGAGGACTCTACCCGAAAGGAGTGTAATAACATTCACAAGAATCTTACTGTAAATTAAACGAACATGCGTAGTCAAACAGAGAATTCAACTGGCATCTCTTTGTTTTTGTCTTATTTTCATAAAACAAACCCCTAGAATGGGAACTCATCTAATGTCAGTTTGATCTATGAGGGACCGTACATACCTCTTAATTTGTGTATCTGCCGTATACCTCGTGCATGAACAAAAAGAGCATTGTTCAACCATGTATCGTTCCACTGTTTCATTATGAAACTTCAGATACCTGATACACAAAGAACAATTTGAAAATCAAAAACTCCAGCCTGGAAGTCGGTATCCTCTTCAACGTTGAAGAAAACATTTTATTATCTTCCCGACTAATCCAACGTTCTTGTCATACGCAATTGAAGGAAGAATAACTTCAGAATAAAACTCCAAGCTCTCGAAATGTTCGCAACACGAATGTTATAAAAATCACCTCAACATGTATTGACTAAAACTTGACCCATTCTCACCTGTACTTGTCCTTGACACAAAATAAGGGAACTCAAAGAGGTTAATACCTTGACCTTTTTCCCATTGTTACGGAAGGAAGTATTCTTGGGAAAATTCCAGAGGAACATTTTCGTTCGTAACACGTAGGACGAAGGTATATTGAGATTTTCCAAAACTTGATTTCGCCAATGAAATATCGATTGGACATCGGAGCAAACTTTTCCACGAATTTCATTGAACAAACTTCCACTCGAATAACTCTTTGCTGTGGTTTTCGAATAGAATTGCATAGGGAGAAGTCATAGGTCGCTATGGAAATGAATCTTCATATATGAAATCGTAAATCAAAATCAGGGAGGACGAATTGTTCCTGGCTCGAATAATACACAATTCAGTAGATTCTTGTATGAATAATTTCGATGGTATATCTGAGAAATTCCCGCTATGAATTTATATGAAAATTTCATAATTCTCATACGTCTAAGGATCATATAGTTTATCAAATCATATAGTACATATCAAATTTTCATCGATATATTCTGTAAAAACGGATCGACATCGTCTTACAACGAAGATTTCAGTCGGAATATGGTAATTTCGGGGATTTGTATCGATGTTCACAGAACATCGTTATATCAGGTTTCATAAAATTACTATGTGAATATAAAATTGAAACTCAGTCTTGCCATACTGGCACAGTACTGTTCCCGCCCTTAGGAAAATTTACATCATTTTGACTAAAAAATACTTCATTTTTTCTACGAAAGAATGGAGAGGAAATGGAGTGTTTCGGTCAAAATATAGTAAATTTTCTTAAGGGTGGAGTCGTGGAGTTACTGATGCTGGAAAATTAAAACAATCGTCAAAGGACCAATTGATTGGACAATACTGATCCAGAGTCGAAATGGTACACGGAGAAAAATGCAAGTTGAAAATATAGTAATCTTTAACAAAAATTTGAGAATATCTCTCAAAATCTGAGAGTCTTTCTTGAATATATGATAAAGATAAAACGGTTCACATTTCTGTTGAATTGTATTTGAAAAACAATGGAAAATTATCAATACTTAACAAACAATAGAGAACAATAAGAATTTTCCAAAAGTCACGCATAAAATTTTACAAAGTGAACAATGGAATTTCGAAATTTCGTCATCCACTTCATAAAATTTCATGCGCGAGTTCCGGGGAATTCATATTATTTTCTATTATTTGTTGAGTATTGATAATTTTCCATTGTTTTTCAGATAAAATTCAACAGAAATGTGAACCGTGTTATCTTTATTATACCTTCAAGGAATATTCTCAAATTTTAATCAAAGATTACTGTATTTTCGACCTGCATTTTTCTCCGGGTACAAACTTTTTACGTGAGGCTCAGTACTGTTCCAAAGGAAAATTACTTTATTTCGACTAAAATGCTCCATTTTTCCTCCCAGTTTCTGTAGTAAAAATGGAGCGTGTTGGTCAAAATGGTGTGATTTTTCCTGAGGTTCATATTACAATATCGCCCGTACTACACGGAAAGGAAAGAATGGTAATATTTACCATGCTAACAAAGTATTCGGTCTTATTTTATATGAAATCGTGATTGTTACTATATGAGAAGAGAATTCATTACCATTTTTCTGGTAATAATTACTATGCTACATATATTTTATCACCAGAAAAATGGTAAATAATTCTATTCTTCCACAGTACCAATCACGAGTTAGTATAAAATAATAAGAGCGAATACTTTGTTAGCATGGTAAATATTACCATCCTCTTCTCTCCGTGTAGTAGTTGATACAACTGTGGCATTTTGTATGGCACAGCAAATGATGATGGTTGGTGGAAAGATTTTGATTGCGTATAGGTGACAAACCGCATAGAAACTGCAGGGGAAGTTTTCTGGGTGTTTCAAAAACAATCTGAGAACCAATTTCGCTGTTATGTCAGCATGGAATTGCGAATCTTGATCACAACTCTGACGATTTTTAAGACCCAATATTGTTTGACATCTATCAAGCAAATTATATCAATCGAGAAACGATAATGGCGCCACAGCCAAATTGTTTTCGCCAAAGTTTGGCGAATAAATTCGCGTCAGTATACTGGACAGCTTATTCATTCCCGGGAATTTTCACATGTGTACAGGTTAAAAGTTGAACATTGGCTCATGTATGAATTTGATACACCTTATATACAGAATCTACATAGCATTCATTGTAAAAATTCCCATTTCAAAAATCACTCGTTTCGAAAAGAAAACAAGACACCCAATAATGCAATACATTCTACAACAAATGAATCATTATACCGAGTTTCAAATTATATTGTATTTCAGCATTATACACGAAAAGACCGGGTCTATTCATATTTGAAAAAATGACTGTCGATTTAGGGAAAACGAGTATTGCTGAAAAATACTCGTAGCGAGTCTACTAAAAATTCGTAGTCGATCTCAAGTAGCACAACAGGTCAGAAATGCTAAGAAGGTTCTTAGAAGTTCTGAGCATGTTTTATGAACATTCTCAAAATCTTCGAATGAGACTGTTTTGGATAAGTGTATTCTATGCACATTCTTAGAATGTATTCTTCGAATTTATCCAGAACATACAGATTTTGAGCTTCCGGAGTGGAGCCGCGTCTGGAATCGGTTTGTTGCCCATCCAGAACAGTCTCATCTGCACATTCTATGCATGATCACGGAATAAAGACAGAGTGAAATATTCTTGTGCTACTTGGGATGTATTAACAATTGATAAGTTTCACTGTGAAAAATACCAATGAAACTATCAACTGTTAATACTTTGACTACGAATTTTTGATAGACTCACTACGAATATTCTTTAGCGATCCTCTTTTTCCTCAAATTGACAGCCATTTTTCTAAACGTTGATAAATTCTTTCTCAATATTAATAGACCCGGTCTTTCCATGTGAGATGTTCAAAAATTATACAAAATTCTCGGATAATATGTTGCACAATTTGAAAATTCTTTATCTTCCAGCAAATACAAGACATCAACAGCCAAATTGCACAATTCCGAGATTTGCTGATAAACATTGGACAACCTCGCGACTGTCCAGAGTTACGGGAGAAAATTCGGAAATTACGGCGGAACTGCGTTGAGGCCTGCAAACATACGTCTCAATTGGTACTTCCTCAAGTACAGAGGTGAGTTGCACTTCGTCCCTAAGGTATTTATTATTTGGTTTCGACGATAGCGAACGTACCGTGCAAGATAAAATAAAATTACTCGACACTGAGAGAAATAATGATTAATATCAAGAATTTTAATTCATGAATACTGCCAAGAATAAAAATTCTTGATTACAGTTAATATGTTATTGGCCCAAAAGAAATTTTCTTAAATCAAGGAAATATTTCTCGATTCAAGGAAATTTCTTTTGGGCCAATAACATATTAGCTATAATCAAGAATTTGTATTCTTGGCAGTATTCATGAATTTAAATTCTTGATATTAATCATTATTTCTCTCAGTGTACTGCTGAAGAAAAAACTAAATACTAGTGGGTATGAGAAATCTAATATCGGATACTGCCTTTCCCATCAAATATAAGCACAGCGATTCAGATTATATTCAGTATTCACATTTGCATTAATTCTCAGTTCCCTTAAAATGTTTTCCAAATTTATCTTTGACTTCACATTACACATGCTATCAAATTATACTAATGTAAAATGATTTATCACATCCGTCGATCGAAACGGTACCATGGCAGAGTGGTAAACGCAAAGAACTGGGGGACAGGTTATTCCAGCAACAACGTGGGTTCGGATCTCCCGATGAGGTTTAAAGATGTTCAATCTTCAGAAACTACGATCACGATATAAGTGAAGTGAGGAAATTCACACAATATAGAAATTCTTTTTGTATCCTCTGGATAAACACAAACATATTTCTCACCGTCGATAAGTAACGCCATGTTGAGTCGAGAAAAACAAAAAACAATGGACAAACCCATTTATCAGAAACAATTCGCTTTCAATTTCAGTTCAAAATCAGTTTTAATTTCAGTTGAATAGAGGTTGATGTAAGCTGTATTCTTGTTTGAGGTTGAGAAGGTTTTCCAGTGGCTGACTTTAAGTCAACCGAATATTATTTTGGCTGCATCTTGAATTCAGATCATATTCTAACTACCCAGCAGAAAATATCGGATTGAAATTCAGGAATTTGAATTCGAGTTTTGGAGTTATGGAATTGATTTTACAGAAATTCTATTCACCTATTCTACAGTCAAATCGTGTTCCAAATCTGGAATTCAAATTCAATTTTTCCAATGTCGAATTCAAAATAACAACTTCTATATAGTCACCCGTACAGCACCGGACATTTCTACGTTGCTTCTACGTTGCCTCCACGTGGAATCTTCGTTCATCCACGTTCCATCCACTTCCACCATTTATCCACGTGGATTCCACGGAGATGCGACGTGGAAATCGGTGGATGTGCTGTTGGGGCAATGAATCACCTCTATTATTTGATATTGAATAAAAGATTTCCATCTCTGTTAGGAGAATAACAACTGGAATTCATACATGATATTGAAATCTGAATATTTCAATTTTTTTCTATTCATACGTATTTTTTTTGAGAATTCGATTTGGAGTGAATTGAAAAGAATGGGAGATTCCTATTCTTTTCTATTCCAGATTTTTTACTGGGTGAAATTAAGTTTTACTTTTTACCGTGTGTGTAATAAAAATTATACCATCCTTTGTGAACATATTTCTACGCCAAATTACGCCAAAAACTACGCAATATTACGTCAATCTACGTCCCACAGCTTGGCATAGTTTTACGTAATCAGGCATAGACAAAAATATGAATATTTGTGCCAAAAGTACGCGGAATTGAAGCAATGGAGTAGAAATATGTAAATTTGGCGTACAAAGTCCGAGAGTTTATGCCATTCTCCGTAGTTCTACAATTTTTTACGCCACAGTATACGGGTGAAACTGTTGGTCATAGATTGGCGTACTTTGACGTAAAAGTGCGTAGAACTTTCTACGTTTTTTTACGGAAGTGTTCGAAATGCAGTATTTAAGCGTAGTTTGGCGTAGAAATATTTTCACAAGGGATTTCACTTATCCTGCTACAGTGGGTGGCCAAATTATTAGGCCACAATTGAGATTATTGAGATTACTCCAAAGTTGAATATCTCAGTGAAAAATTATCGTAAGGAAACAAATGAATACGCAATTTCAAGGGCAAAGTCTACTCTTTGAGCATCATTTGACCTCTTTGGTCTATCATGTTTGCCCGACAACCTACATCGCATTAAGTATGAGCATTTTGCTCGATATTTCCTCAGTTTTTCAAACAGAAGGAGCTCGCAGGAAGATTAAAACATGGAAACACGAAAATAAACATTTTGTAGAGAATTTCCTCAGCTCCAAAACGCTTTTTTTATTTTCCTGGTAGAGTCATTTTTAGCGGAGTTATGTCATGTTTTATGACTTGTAATTTGGAGACGGTAGAGGGGGGAAAAAATCTCCATGAAAGAAAAAGATTTGTTTCAAGATGTATTATACGCAGAAAATACTTTTGAAAGCAATCAAAAACCTCTCGAAGTATTTTTTTTTCGTATAATACATCTTAAAACAAAACTTTTTCCTCCAAGGAAATTTTTTGTTCCCTTAACCGTCTCCAAATTACAAGTCATAAAACATGACATAACTCCGCTAAAAATGACTCTACCAGGAAAATAAAAAAAGCGTTTTGGAGCTGAGGAAATTCTCTACAAAATGTTTATTTTCGTGTTTCCATGTTTTAATCTTCCTGCGAGCTCCTTCTGTTTGAAAAACTGAGGAAATATCGAGCAAAATGCTCATACTTAATGCGATGTAGGTTGTCGGGCAAACATGATAGACCAAAGAGGTCAAATGATGCTCAAAGAGTAGACTTTGCCCTTGAAATTGCGTATTCATTTGTTTCCTTACGATAATTTTTCACTGAGATATTCAACTTTGGAGTAATCTCAATAATCTCAATTGTGGCCTAATAATTTGGCCACCCACTGTACTTTAGTAGAAAATGCGGCAACATTTTCAAACATAATTTTTCTCCGTGTAACACATCTAATTAGATCTTTGTAGATCTCGTTAAATTTTGATTGGATGCTAAATTTAATTATAATGTACAATTTATTATCCAATTATCGCAAATTCTTCTACTCGCATCTATGTATGAATTTCAATCCAAAGATACCTATTAACAAAGATTAGCAAAAAATGTAGTCTTTTGAAATTCAGCTAAATCTGGTAAAATCTAACCAGATGGCACTCATTCTTTTACGAGCTCTCCATATATTCCACGATTACATTGATAATAATAATCATAATAGTAAACGAAATAATATTGATTGTTATCAAAAGCCGGTATATCATTTCGAATGATCAGAAGGGAAAATTATGCTACAATATTCAAAACCATCTCCAGTTTTGTATATTAGAATATCAATTCCAAATCTCAATCTCACGTGCGAATTCCCATCAGAAATTGTAATACATGAATGTAATCGCTTCTTCAAATATGAATAGAGACATGAATATTACAGAACTCATGATGATTCGATTGAGATAATATTAATGAAAATCATTCCTCGCGACTGGAATTGTATTTCAAAGATCGTACGATTTCTGTACTCGAATTCATTGAATCAAAAATCATTTTCTTCAATCTATAATCGTTTCTCTTATCTCGCCCTCTGCTACTCGCTCCCTCCATCAGCAACATCTTCACAATCGATCGAACGGGAAAAAAGAAGGAAGAATATACATACATTCCTCTTCAACCCGACACATAATTTCATTGTTGAGAAACGGTTCATGCAATTTCAGTGATTTCATTCCCATCATTGAATAAAATCCGCGAGGATGAGTTTAACGACAACGAGGATGACAAGGTGACATTTGAAAGACGGATAAAATATAAGGGGGAGAAAGAGAAAAAAAATAGAGTGGAAAAGAACACGAAGTACTTTGATTATTCACTTTGTGTTTGTATTCTCACGACCGTGTATTGAAAACAAGGTTGTTGGCCGCGGAATCACTTAGAATCGCTCGCGGTTGATGAAATTCCGATTGAAGATTAAGTACGGTAAATAGATTGTCACAACGGCCAAGAAGTTGAAGGGGATGAGAACGGCGACGAAGAAGAGAGAGAAGAGAGAGAAACGATTTCAATATTATCTTTTTACTTCTTTGTACAGGTTTCTGTCTTATTTTTGTTTTGTAAGCCGCAATAATGAATTGATCATTGTACGAGCGGTTCAATGGTTCCGTTGTTCAAGAATTTAATTCCGCTGGTAAATTCATTCGCAATATTCTTTCAATTTGATCATGAGGTGAAGGAATACACATAATCTGCTTGATAGATGTTAAATTATATTGAATTTTATAAAATATTGATAAAACTTTATATAAATTTTATATAGAATATCTATACCGTACAATATCCCCCGTCATTAGCTCCCCAGTTTTCTCGTTGATCTTAAAATTATTTATTCCTCAATGAGTAATCGATTTCAATGGTGATTCCATTGGGATAACAGATTGAAATAACAGAACATTGTGATATCTTTTGGACAGATTTTAGAACCTGTTTGACAGAAATCGCAAAATATAAAACATTTAGTGGGTGTGCGCATTTATGAAAGATACTCCAAGTTATGAGACGTATTGTGGAGTGATGATTTCATGACAATGATTTCCATATGTTGAGTACGAAGAAGCGAACGTTAGAATCCAGGTATGCTTTGACAACCGTACCGTGCTTGGTGACAAGTTAGAGCCAATGCTAGTCATCACCGGGTGTAGCTTGATGGCCAACCATCCCACTGAGCATTTCCGTTAGAACCTTGCATTAAAGTTGCATCGATGTTGATGCGATCTTGAAAGTATCTGTTATGAGAATTACAACAGTAATATTACAACATCCAATTACAAGTAAATTGCAACGATGTTACGTTGTCAGGTGATATTTCAACGATATTCTTGCGGGTTACTTTTGTAATATTGCACTTGTAAATGGAAAGACAAGTACTTTCAAGATCGCATCAATATCGCTGCAATGTCAATGCAAGGTTCTAACGGAAATGCTCAGTGAGATGTTACTAAGCTAGGTCAATGTTTAGGATGATAATAACGTTCTCTGCTGAGCATTCATCTTTCATATATACCGGAAATCCAACACGGCAGAATATGCTTGGTCCTAGCATTGATGTTCAAGACGCTATCAAGGTTTGGTTAGCTATGACGAGCCAAGCATTGTTCAAGGCTTGGTTGACGGAAATCAAATCAAACACGACAAAATATGCGTGGTCCTAACATTGGTGTCGAAGACTCTATCAACACTTAGTCAACTTAGGCTAACCAGACTTGGGATACCAAGCTTGACGCCGATCATGGTGCAATTGTCAGTCTTGGCACTATGAGCCTGGGAGAAATTTATCAACACTTCCTGATTTTCGTCAGTAAACCAGGGATGTACTTAACACGTGATTACAAATTGATGGGAAATACCGTGTAATTTCATAACGTGATTTTAACTAAAAGAAAAAACTTTTATCATCACCAGAGTCGGACATGATTGTTCATGATCACGACCCTGCCTTCTTTCCCCGAAGCCATGGAATATTCTTGAAAATGTTATGGTTTCCAATTTATATCAATCTCAGCAATTGAGAGTTTTTGTTTTTTCAAATTACTGTTTTTCAACATGAATTTTTACTGGTTTCAATTTTCAAACTTCGTAGTATGAAATATTATTGCGTTTTGTTTCATCAATTTGTGATCTCATGCCAAGCATATCCCCTGTCCAATGAGAGAATTAGTAATTTTTTATGACAAATTTCTCCCAGTGTATATTTTTCATGAAAAACTCATTTTCTCAAGATGAAATCATTATCCAGCACTTCATGAGAATTTTTTGAAAAGCGTCACGATTGCTTTTTCTGATGGAATCGCTTAAACATTCAGACGAAAAAATCAAGAGGAATGAAAAGCCCATTCAAACTTCCTCCCTTTTTGAAATGTTTTGAGTTCAAGTTTTAAATACATAAGACATACGAGAATTCGTTATTTCATCCTTCAAATTTGAATCGATCGAGAATGGTCATTTATCAAAGTATCCTAGTCTCTTCGTGGATCGATGACATCAATGGAATTTGATTGATGACAAACTCTATAACACGGTAAAAAATTTTCGGTGCAATTTCTGTTATCGTTAAAAACAAATTTGTGGTAATTCTAACTAAATCGGAGTAGATTTAATGGCAGTTGCAGTAAATTATACTTCCAAATTGTCCCTGCATCAAATTTTATTCCAAATTGTGGTTAATATGACAAGTAATATTCTTTCTTGCGTGAATGACCAAGTTATGGAATGAGTAGGAGCGTCTTGACCGTTTTTCTTAGAGTGAAAACTCCTCCCTTCCATAAAACAAGTATTTATATACATAAAAGGGATTTAAATCAAAGAAGAAAGGAAGAAAAGAAGGGAGGACCGTATCGATCGTCCGAACCTATGACTGAACTAAAGATGTGTTGGTTGAAAATGACGGTGGTTGTTACCTCAAAAAGATTTGGAAGAAACCACTCGTAATTACGCAAGATACTGCCTCAATTCTCACAATCCCGTCTTGGCGAAAATTTCCTTCTGCGTCTTTGTTCGGTCTAATGAAAATCTAAATGTTTCATGGGACTCTCATTTTTCTCGAGAAAATTGTTCTTGTATTTCTTCTTTCTCTTCCCTCATCTTTTTAGAACAGGTGTAAACCATGTTCATACAACTATGAACATATATACATTCCCACATTTATGTACATAGGGTCGTCAGGATAGAACATATTTCACGTTAAATCCCACAATGTGGGAATTATATGTTCATCACCTTCTTCCATTTTCATCTAAACGTTTGATGAATCCTCAAAGACAAAAAAGGTGTGCCTCGCGTATGAATGTATACTATAAATTATATTTTAAAAATGAAGGGTGTGTGAATTTTCACACGCTGGTTTTTATTATTCAATGAATTATATGAATTATATATATGAGCAGTACGAGAGATAAAAATATCTCATCTTCATTTGATATTTTGTAGAAACATTGAATATATTCTTCCTGTTAAAAGGACACCGAGCATCAGGATGGCTTTATTAACATGCATTTTTTTATCGCATCCTTTTAATTCGTATTACCTTTGTTTTGAGGGGAGTAAGATGAAAAACACAAGCTAACGAAGCTTTTGTGATGTAAGAAATGAGGTTCCACAAATACTGCAGAAAGGGATAGGTTCCGAAGCGAGGGGAAAACTTTCACCCACCTGTCCATCGACTTCTTGTAAATGTTTCAAGAGCGCGCTACATTAACGTGTAATCGGGGTCGCACAAGGATGAGAGATACAAAATCCTATAATTTCCGATATTTCGAGAGAGATGAGGATTTTTTTAATATTCTAAGTTTAATATCTATGAAGAATGCCAGGAATTACATTCCTGTTGGACGCTGCGTTGAAATAATTTTATCATCATACTAGAATTCTTATGATTATGGGAACTTGGTTGCAGAGATGGGAGATTACTTTTTTGTTACTTACAGGACTTTTTCTTGTCAAGTGATCTCTAATTTGACGTTCGAAATCATTATTTTATGGAAATAGGAAAGTACTTGACAGAGAAAAAGTACTTCAAGTAGAAAAAGTGATTGAGACTGCCTATCCCTGCTAGGTTGGTGACAATGAAATCGAAGAGAGCTTTTTTAAAAATATTCCACAGCGAGTAAATTTTCCATGGGTTCAAAGTAATCCGATTGAATAGAATTATTTGAGGATAACCTAGTCTGGAAAATCAAAAATAAGGAATGTCATGACATCCAATGTAGGGTGAATTCAGAAAAAGTTCCTTCTTTTGCGGAAACAAACGAATTATTTTAAAATAGCAGGAATTTTGAATAATTACTTCTGTTATGAGTCGTTCATCTACTGGATAGTTCACCCTACCTACCCTTGAAGAATCTTATCACCATCGCTTGACAGAATTCAATCAGAATGAATTTGGATTATGCATTGGAAATTTCTTATCAATCCAATTGTTGGTTGACATTACCGTGCAAACGACTGTTTGTTTCCGTTTCGGCGGTTCAAATTCTTCCTAAATTTTCAATAGAGAGATTTCTCATTCCAGGGGCAATTTTTGTTGCGCATCTTATCAATTTTTATTGCTCCTCATCCATTATGAACGAGAAGTTTTAGAATTCTGATTATTTCTTACTATCATCGATTTGTTTATCCAAAATTTGCATCCAGAATGAACGAATAAATTCATTCCAGTACACGAAAGAAATTCCTATGTTATTCAAATTAATCTTTCTCAACTTATAAAATTTATAAATTTGTTTTCCTACTTTCTTTCCACGAAATTACTGTTGTTTGAAAAAATCTTCTTTTCAACTAACCAAGAACAGAATTTTGAAACAAACTCAAATATAACTACCGCAATTGAAGGAGTCCAAAGCTCAAAGTCATTCAAGTAATTTTTCAAATCGTTCAACTGTGCGTTTTCCGTTGAATCCGCCAAAGAAGAAATCACAAAGTGTAGTATTGTATATGTATGTATTACAACGACTTGAGTTTTCGTTCTGTGATTTTCAACGATCAAATACATCACGATTGCGGTGCTCTCCGACGAAGAATGTATGGCATCTCATGATGGAGAAACGCAAACAAAAATAAAACTTGAAAACTTTGTTCCTCTTCCCGTAAGGGGAAAGAAATTGCGGGCCCTCGTGTTCTCGTGGGTATTCATTGAACTATACGCGCCCATGGAGACCAATTCCTGCGTGGAGACAGTGTGACACAGCTTTTCTTTATGTAAAAGGATCGGTCAAATCTCTTTACATCAACCGTTTGTATTTTCATCTTTTCGCTCGTTTGTTCATATCTATGGAACGAAGAATGAGGGTGACAAAATGATTGGATCACTCCACTTTTTGACGTCAAGAATTTCATATGAATTTTTCTCGTTCGAGCGGGAAGAATGTGGATTATTATACAGAATTACTATTCCTTTCAATGATCTCACAAAGAATCTCTTGCGGGGAGAAAAGTATGTGTTGAAAAATCCCATAATTTATTGAGAATCAGCATATCAAATACTGTCATTCTTCTCAATCAAGGCTTCGAATCTTTTTCACTCACTTGCCAAGCGGCGATGAATGAACCTGTTCATCTGAATGTAACTTCAAAGGTATCATCATTATTGCTTGTAGAGAACATTCAATCTCAGTATTTTTCGAACTGAATCCAGATTGATTCATGTGAGTAATTTTATTCACAAGCGAATGGTGCTGATCCCTAATAAATTCAGCCCAGGTAGAAATATTCTACTAAATCCTATTACGAATTGTGAAATTTTTAATTGAATATCATTCAATTTCAGTGAAACCTATTCCTATCCCATTTGTCAATAAGATTTTACTAGATTATTTGTAACAGGAAGCAAAAGGGGTAGCGAAGTGTGAGTTGGTTACCTCGATTTTTCCTGGAACACCGAATTTTATACCAACGTCAGCTAATTATTTAGCTGTAGCTTTGAATTATTTGCTGAAGCAGCTGAAAATTCAATGCCCCCTGATGTTGCTGAGATTTGAATCGTTTATTGAAACGATTGAGTAACCGAATATCAAAACATTCAGCTTTTGAAGACCCAAAATCTTACAATATATTCTTCAAATGATCTTCCAGTTCCAAACAGTTAATTCGAAAAGATAAATAACAACAATTCGCCAGATTTTGTGAGTTTGAAATTGGTGACAACTGAACTTTTCTATCAACACTTCCTTATGCAGGGAGTAGTAATAGTTCCTATCTTCAGATGAAGATCACTGCTAATTCATTCAGTTTCTATTACAATATGAACTAAACAAACATACTTCCTATTCCTCACAAAACTTAATGATCAATCCCACTTTCTAAAATCTTTGCAGTGAGATTTCACTCTTTAGCCAGCCAGAAGTGAGCCTGTCGAATTTTCGAGTGAAATTTCCACTCTTTTAGAATGATATTCTAAGGTTTGAGGTTAGAAATTCACAACCACTTCGACGCTAGAGTGAATTTTTCACTCTAAAAGAGTGAGAGGTCACTCGAAACGAGTGAAAATTCCACTCGAAGCGGACAGGCTCACTTCTGACACTTAGTGGAGTGAAACGTGCGATTTTTCACTCTTTCAGATTCAGAGAGCATCATTCAGAAGAAAGATGCCGTGAATTATCCTCAAATATTACGCGAAAAAAATTAATTCTTTTAAAATTCATACTTCCATGACGGTTTTGCGTTCCATCGATCCGGATGCAAGGTTGTGATAGAAAGAAATTTTTTTCTCAGTAATGGCGATTCGAACCTACCTATACCTAACCAAACCAACTTGACCGAAGTAACGCTTATACCGACTTAACTCTACCGCACGATCGAGAAGTTCAACTCACTGAAAGTTTATGAATCGTTCGTTGATTCGTGCTTACTTATTCCCAGCAACTTACTTTATGAATAATCTTAGTGATGTACAGCATACAATGCTTGAAAATCATTACCTCGGAATGTTATGAATGATTCCACACCGTGCAATGGTTCTATTCTTTTTTTCTGTGTTGAAATCTACTCTATACATCCCTAGTAGAAGTTTTGATATGGAAAACATCAGGTGCAGATCAGGCATGCCTGATTTCCGTTCAGAGCCTGACTTGAGTATCTGATAAGGCCCTGACAAAAATGTAACGCAGGGAAAAGACAAGGTCCTGATCAGGAAAACCAAACGGTTCCCAATCAGAATCTGATCAGGGTAGTAATTCAATTCCCAATCAGGACCTCATCTAAGCTATATTCTAACATTCAATTTAATTTTCATGGAATTCACTTTTCATAAAATTTTTTGAAACTCCCCCAACAGAAGAAAGTCTACTGATGATCCAAATAGACCTCAGTTGAACATTCAAAAAAGACAGGTAAATTCCTAATGAGTCCTGTGAAAATTCTAAATAGTTTGATACATTCGTCGTTCTGAATTGATCAGGTCCTGATTCGGCTGTCTTGTCGGTTATCACATGTTTCAAACACGGATGAGTCAAGGCAATCCTGATCAGGTTCTGATAGGAATACCATGTCTGAGTTACTGAAAGGGAAAATCTGACTTGGACCTGTCAATAACCTCGCGTTACAGTGTTGTAAGGTCCTAAACAGGATGCCATGTCAGGACCAGGGTACCCAAGCTACAATGGACAGAAAAGTTTCTTGTTCGCCATCCGAGATTGTAGGGGGCGATACTATGGCCACCAACACACAACCCTTCCTGTGTGTACATGAATATACACTGGGATATGTGTTAGTGGCTATAGTCATCGCCCCCTACAATTCCGGCTGGCAAACATGAAACTTTCCTGTCCATTGTAGCTTGGGTACCCTGGTCAGGACCTGATAAGGTAATTAAAAGTTTTCTTCAATTAGGAGTAGTTCCCTATTGGAGCCTTACGAGGGCCATGCTCCTAATAGGGAATCCCCTGTCAAATTTCTACTAGGGATCGCTCGGCAATCAATGCCTTGAAATATTATGAATCACTCTCCACGCTGGGCAATACAACGTTTCATATTCAATTTCATGACGTTTTCGTAATGACTGAGGGAAACATCGCTAACTACGTTTGTCGCTGAATGCTCCACAGTATAGGCGTGATTGATACAATTTCTTATTACTATACACATTAGTACCCTTTGTTATTTTTCTATTATTCATCCCTATCATCACAAGCACTTATTGCTTATTTTTCAAAAATTGGCTTCAATCCTAGGCCAGATAGTGATCATCGCTATTATTTTCAGAATCATTTTTCTCCGTGTACATTGACATAGAGCCAATTTCAGGCCATTCTTGGCGAATGCTGGCCAATTCCGCGCCAGGAAAGGGCTGAAGTTGGCTCAATGTTTGTGCACAGATGGGTTTCCAGCAGAAGGCACCTACCAAAATCACAACATAAATTTTCTTCGTGGGGATTTATAACATTGAAACCTCACACATGGTCTAAGTTTGACACCATGTATTTGATATCCTGAATCCATTATCTCATTATATATATCATCATTACGAACTCAAATAGAAAAAATTGAATGCAAAATAACCCGGATTTAGGATGAGCTGAAGGGTTGCAACCAAAAGGATGGTAATTGCTCCCGGTTTGCATCACAAACCATCATCACTGTGGAAGGAACAGCAAAGATGACAATAGGGGAAACTCTGTTTCGGTGGAACCCAGGTGCTCACTTCACTCGCTTGTGAATCCAGTACCGCTTGGCACTTCGTTTGGGTTCACAGGTTATTCCGAAATCTCATAAAAGAGGAGTGTCAGAGCATGATATACTTCCCGAAATCGTGTCATTGATTGATTTTTTATACGTAAGGCTCTTTTCTTGATGAGTTTTTTCCTGTCACACGCTGAGAGTTGGATATCTCTTCTCCTCTCTTTCTGTCTTTGGAATCGATTCGGTCCTCACACTTGGTGAACTAGCAAATTTTCAAGACATATCTCACGGTTTTTGCTGAGCATTTCAACCGCATTCAACGCCCTATTGTCGATTATATTTCATGCCGACGAACAGACAAATTGAAATTTTTCTTAGTCCCGCAATTCTAAATTTTATGTTACGCGAATGATTTTCCAATCCGTAAAAAAACTTGTTCAAAATTCAAAATCACCACTCAAGTAATTGCTGGATATCCAATTACAATATTTGAAACCTTCCACATTTTTCGTGAATTTTTTGTTCTCGTTAAATTTGGTAGCTACAATATTGAATGGGATTTGAATTATCAATCGTGAAAATGCTTTGGTGTAAAAAAACAGGGTTCGAAATTAAATTTTAAAATGACGAAAAAAAATAAATGTGAGCGCAAAAAGTTCATGAATAAGCAAATTCAATCTTCAGCAAATAACTTTTGCGCGCGTAGGTATTGAAATACAACGCAATGGACAAGGGATTTCTTGTTTTCATGATTCAGAAAAAGTGTGTCGCGCGTAATCAGACAGAAATGTTTTGTGTCGAGCATTTGAAAAATGTTTTGTCCCGCTCTCAATTTGAATAGGAGTTAGTGATAAAACGTGTATGCTTCCAAGAATCATAAAGATTTTATTCAGAACGGTGGAAAAATCCCTCAGGGAATTAGAGTCTGAAATCACGATTTGTGGAAGCTTTGAATACCTCCGAGAAACGAGAATTTATTTTATATACTCATATATAGGAGACGTGTAATTCGAATCCTATGATTCGAATGATCCGATTAGCACTGCTGATTAATCGTGAATTTCTTTGCCGTTCGAAAGAGTAACTCGAAGAATACTAAACATCGTGTATTCTTGTGAAATTCAATGGAGAGAGCTTTTTCTCTTTTCAGCAAAAACAATTCCAAAGTAAGAGATTCCCGTGAACTGTTTTAATTCTGAAATATATTGAATGTTGTTGAGTGAATTCTTTCGGGAATTTAAATTTCTTTGCGGGTTCGAATAAGCTTCTTTCATTTACAATTCTCGATAGCTCGTCACTAAATTATGAGTTGATAGGATTCACCCACGGGTTCGCACAACCAGGACTACCAAAAGTGGTCGTAGAACTCCAGTAAACCTTTTTAACGCCGCAGTTAAGATTGCTACCGCAGTAATAAATTGTATTTGACTGGAGGTCTGGGAGATAAAACAAGAGATACTTCGGTGGTCGTGGAATTTGTTTTCTACGTGGAGGGGAGTTAAGGGAACCTATTGAATCTTTTCAAATCTCATTAAAAACTACATTGAGTTCCAGAAGGTTCGATTTATCGAATGTATATACTGAGATACGTGTTCTTTTTGTCACAGCGCCATGGATGCGGGAATACCGGATGACAGTCCAAATTTGGTGTTGCTATTCTTCGTGACACAATTGTTCCTACGCGAGCTATACAAAAGCAAAAATCTAGTGCGAATCGTACCAATGGACATGTCAGGATACTATGGTGGGTTTTGTCACATCCATTTACCTTCATCCGACGGAGGAGGAATTTACATTAGAAAAAAAATTGGTATCAATCGATTTTCAGAAACGAGAGCAGGGCCGTCTAACATAGGAAACGTGATATCTCAGATACTTCTGTGCAAGCAGATCACACCAGACTTCAATGAGGAGGAGTTGTGCAGTATTCGAAAAGACTCGGACGAGATAAATGCTTTAATAGCCGAGCTTCAAGAATTTATGCCTCAATCGGAAGCTGACACAGGTAAGATATTGAAACACACCCTTTTCGTGTATCAATTTCATACTTTACTCTTATAGATCCTGCGGGATGCGCTTTCATTCGGGTATCGGTATTTTCAAGTGAAGTGAAGCGAATAACTGTAATATTGTATAACAGTTTCAGAATAAACACGACATTATTGTGCTCTTGTCGAGCTACTTCAGTTTAGAGACAGTACAATGCTTTTCACAAAAAAACAAGAAAGAATTTCCTCCGTTGTTTTCACAGTATTCCAATGAATCCTAAAAAAAAACGAACCGACTGAAACAGCAAATTTGCTATCTTTTTTTGTGCATCACATATTGTTCATTTATTTTTGAATCCTCCATTTCACAGACCTAAAAGAATGTTACATGAATTTGAGAAAATCTAGAAAAGAAAAATTATACAAAGATTCGATTGTGAGAAATCTCTCATCACTATAATTTCGAAACAATCATTTTTCCCGAGTGTTCGAACGAAATGGAAGTCACTTAACTTTGATGTTCGATCGACACAACCTTCACACAGAAGAGACGTTCGTGAAATTCCGATATAAATTCTGCTTTTGACGTGAACTCTAATTATCGGTTTACATGAAAAACACAAGAACGACTTGTTACATGATACTCGCTCTCAGGGATCGAATCTTTTGCGTGAAACTCAATTTTTGAATTTCTCTTCATGAAATATCTTTGAAAAATTACATATCTTCAATTTTCACATTAATAATTTTAGATCTTGTCAGAATTGTATTGATAATTTATCAAGGGAAACGAGTAGAGTTGACACTCTCTGTGACCACGAAATTATATTAATAACATGTAATTAAAATGTTATTACAAGCTTTCCAATAAATTCTTGATATTCGTTCTCCCCTTTCCGTCGAACTTTTGAAATTCACTATCGATCTAGTGAGTTTTGAAAATGTAAGGTTGTTTCTAGAATGCGAACTAGGTCGTCCATTTCTCTGACACAAATCAAATCGTTCTGACACGTCACAGGAGAACGAGCATATTTTCTTTCTAGATTTTTTCTTCTGGTTCATGCCGTTGCTTATGAGTTGTTTTTTCCGTTTTCTTTTTAATCCTCTTTTGAAAAATTGTCATGTTTCGCGTCATGAATGAGAACAGATTCCCACTTGGCGATTCCAGCCTTGACCCGAGGTGTTTAATGTTCAATATTAAATCCGTTAATTGTTTCTGTATTTTCATAATCCCTTCTCTTCCGCCCTTTTTGTCCCCTTTCTCTGCAACTTTACACGTTCGCTTTACCAGAGGGCAGATGCGATATCAATATTTTCCTGTAACTTATGTCATTCATTCCAGACTGGGTCAGAGAAGGATTTGTTGTGCAAGATTTCATTATTTTCCAATTGCGATGAAAAGAAAAATATAATCGGTATAACTTTATTTGAGTACACTGTCAAAAATTTCTATGGGAAACTTCACATAAATGTTCGGAAGTGATTAACATATACATGCGTTGGGAATTTTCCGTATTTTACTGGAAATTTACTGCAAAATGATAGTGAAAATCCCATAAAGTTAGGAATTTTCAGTTAAATTTATGAGAAATTTCAAAAACATGTATCGGACATTGATTTCCCATCCCATGACCGGGATTTTCCGAATGCTGCGTACACTGTAAAAAAGCGGTGTCAAAACGGTGTCAGATTCAACACAGAGTTAACAACGCGCGGACTCTATAGAAGTCCACCCCGAAATCAGTGTCAACTTATGTTGTGAAAATGACAATGTGTGGTGTTAAAAAAACACTATTCAGGGTGAATTTTTGCTAATACCACCAATTTTTTACAGTGTATAGGAAAATTCCGTTTATTTTTCACAGTGTATCGAATCTTTTCGAAGATAGAAGATGTGTTTTTTTATTTATACGCGGAGATTTTTGTGGTGAAAAAGTATGTGATTAATGCGAGGTGGAACGTTAAATTAGTGATAGCGTAATTCTATGAAGATTAATAATAAGATCACTAATATTCTTCATCAACGCTCATCACGTACGCTTAACGATAATGCTATTCTCCCTCTTCTCCAACTGGTGATCAATTACATGACACAGATTTCAACTTTATGCGATTGCGCTAATTTAACAAATCATTTGCAGGATATTATTTATAGGCTAGTAAAACTGAGATCAGATTTCGTTATCATATGGAATTCTTTTGTCCTTGAAATCAACATGAAGGAAAATATCGGATGATGCGATTCAATGGAGCTTCGAAATACGCTGTAATTATTGAATTATAAAATTGTGCAATCGCATGAAGTTGAAAACTTGAAATCTTGATGGAAAAAGATGTTTTCATCTCGCGATTTCTGCCTGATTGTTCTTTCCATAAAATACAATAATCTCGAAAGATCATGATACATCCTCTCCACTTCCTGTTTCTTTGGTTTAGCTTCCGTCAAGATAGAATATACGATGAAATCATGAAAGTTTATAGACCAAAGATATTTTTCCCCGAGCATCGTACTCTCCTCCAATAAAGTTACTCAAAAAACAACTTACTTTTCAGAAAAATGTATGGCTCTCCAAGACGCTGGCAATAGGATTAGTCATAACAACGGTGGACGAAAGATTTACCGATGGAATAATACCAGATCAAGACACTTGTCCTACTTTCGAGGGAGCTTCAAGTTTTTCTGTTGCGCAACAAGAGCCAACTACGTATAAGACAAAGGAAGAGAAGAATAGATTTTCATTCTTACATCAGGAACTTCGATTATCCCGGCGTCCGTGGCTACAGTTGGATAATCAGTTTTCGAATAAAAAGAAAAAAGAAAACATCTCCTGCGAAGAAACAAAGAGCACGAAAAATGCACGTTTTATATCATTTACTGATGTTGTTTTGCTAGAGGTATGACGTATAGTACGTCACCAAATCGAGGATTGGTATCAAAGATTAAATAAATGCACAAGGAATAAGATGTACGTGTTTATCGTGGGTACACACGGTAAACAACAAACGATATTTTTCTAAGAGAATTGATGGATACAAAATAAACACGGTTCTTCCCTCAGACGTGATGAAAACAAAAAAATTAACAAGCAACAATAAATAGACACACAAACAAGCGAAAGAAACACACGGTACGCAACGTATTAATCATTTGTCAATGATTCCTATTTACCGATCGTGTATTATATATCGTGTATTTACTGAAAAAGGGACCTTAGGTAGACTTACCATTAAACGTACCTTAATCAATACCTCTGTTGGACTCTGATACCTTTGTTGAGCACAGAGAAATCGTGTATCCTCATCGTGTATTGAGCCAACGGTGGATTGGAAGAAAACAGTGAGAAAGAATAAATATATCGAATAAATTAACGAGAAGCATGTATCTTAGACTATGAAAAAAACAAAATGGTTAAATTTCGAATCATTCCATTATATCTATATATGAATTATATGAAATTTTATTATATCGATTCTAGAAGAGGTATAAAAAAAAATATATATATATATATACACAATACATACACATGAAATATATTCTGACGGGTAATAATTGTCATAGCAAAATGTATTTTTCTTCTGTTTTTTACTCATATTCTATATTCTAATCTAAGTAGCGGAGAATTTACTAATAATCTAAGTAGCGGAGAAAAAAAAATCAAAGAATACGAAGGAAACTTCAAAACTTACTATATAACGCATGTTTTCAAAGAATATGAGAAATTGATAATCAAAAAATAAACAAAACATTATCCCGATTGTACGAATAAATGAGAATATCAATCTAATTTGATTTCTTACAATTAATGAACATATAAATATTATATAAAAATTTCAAAGAATATATAAATATATAGAGAGGAATCATAAAGGGGGAAAAGATGTTTGTGAAATGAAAATTTGATTACATCCCGCGTGATGCGTGTGTAAACAAAAAATATCATCCGATTTATAAAAGCCAAAGATGTGAAGAAATCGAACTATCGATGTATTATCATTCGAATTTTTTATATTATTGTTGTAACCGAGTGGACCAATTTCGATCTACCATATTCAATGTTGAACACCAAGCACAAAACATAAATTGTTTACACATGTTTTAACCATACTCTACTATTATTACTACCATGATTTCGTCTTGTCATTAGGGGACATTGATTTTGGATTTACCATATTTTGAAAACCTCACATGTTTTTTATTAAAATATTTATTTCAATCTAAAGCATGTTCCTTCATTACTCGTCTTCGATCTATTCCTTCCATTCTTGGAGTAACAATAACCTGAATGTATTATAATTATATATGATTTGGATCGAATTATATATAATTTATATATATAAACTACATTAAATTGAATGATTTTGAAAATTTTTCCACTTGGGAAGTGTATGATGATGTAAAAATGGATATTGTGGGATTGAAAAAGGTGATGACGTCTTCCATACAGAAATTTACCTAAATTGCGCTAGCATGGTCCAATGTAGATAAAGTATGGCCGAGGCTTGGCAACCGAGCATGGCGCAACACTGAAATGATAACATCATTTCATGATTTATCAATGTTTTTTTCCAATGGAGCCCCATCATTGGTGCAGAAATTGCAATTCAATAGACCATGATATTGGCAAACAATAGAAACTTTGTTTATCTATGTTGCGCCAATAATAAAACTGTAAAAAATATATAAAAAGTATCCCGTATGGAAATATTTCGCTGAAAAATGTCTGTAAAACTATGAAAAATCTCTGAAAAAAAATGAAAAAATTCTAAGAAACTCTGACAAACTCTGAGAATCTCTGAAATTTTGATGAGAAATCTAATATTTTTGGGACATTCTTTAGAGACTTTTTTCAGACTTTTTTCACAGTTTCTCAGAGTTTTTTCATTCTCTTTCAGAGAAATAGTAACGAAATTGCACTCTGAAAAAACTCTGACAAAACTCTGATGGATTGCTAACATTTTTCTGACTTTTAGAAAAAAATTAAAAAATTTTCAAACACTCTTTCACACATGATATTTGAATACGGCATATGAATGTATTTATTAAATTTCAGGATTTTTCAATAATCAGAAAAATGTCAACAATTTATTAGAGTTTTGTCAGAGTTTTTTCAGAGTGCAATTTCGTGACTATTTCTCTGAAAAAGTATGAAAAAAGTCTGTCCCAAAAATATTAGATTTCCTATCAAAATTTCAGAGATTCTCAGAGTTTTTTCATTTTTTTTCAGAGATTTTTCATAGTTTTGCAGACATTTTTCAGCGAAATATTTCCATACGGGATGCGCATTTCACAATTTCCTGTATATGTTATTTATATAAACAACTCGGTATTTTTTGTCGCTAAAGTTTGCCATGAGAAGTGTCCACGATATGGATCAGCGTCAGAAGTCGACAATTGTAAACTGTAACAAACATCGATTGACTGTTCTTCCAGAGAATTATTTGAGTCTTATATATTCCTTGTATACATCTCTCACTACTCGAGGGAAACACTCGATCGGTAACTTAGCTAGCAATTCAACCATCAAAAGTTAAAATTAAGAAGCATGCCAATATCGAGCCATGCTGATACCAATAATCGGCGCTAAATTGAAAACTAATTTTTATCCAAACTAGACCAAAGTTTGTGGCAATATTCAACCACGCTTCAAATGATCCTCACTGTCAATAGAATCTACCGTTCGGTCAATGTTGGACCAAGGATGAGCCTAGCAAGCGCCAAGTCTGGTGGAATAAAATTGTGAATCACAAGTGAGATTCGTTGAACACCGATATCGGTGCAACATTGTATTTGTTGTTATTTAACATTGACTATTTATAGATCGCCAAGCCTCGCCTATCAACATTGTGCCAAGCTATATTCTATGGTCAGCATTGTTGGAATCTGAAAAATTTTTATACCAGCTGGATATGTTAGAACGAAACACAAAATTATTAACATCATGATACAACTTTTTTAATATCAATCGATAAAGAATAATTGGAGAGTCCCCGGAAAGAATTCACATTATGACAATGAACACGAATATCGCACCAGGGGAATGACGGGTGGTATGGCCCACCATGTGTTTCCAGGATCTGACGCTAGCTGGCAGCACTACACACTTTTGGTCACGGAGAGATTGTTTCTGCCTATCATGTGCGGAAACTCCTTTGTTGTCAATAAGGTGTGTTCAGAGGAATCTAACTTTTTCTATTTACTTATTCTTGGTGTACTGTGTCGGCGAAACTTTGAGACATTCTGTACCGCAATAGCTCAGATCATAGAATAGGGTGTCATACTAGTATTAACCGCCCTCTATATTTAGAACACGTCTTATGAGTTTTAAGCGGTAATGTTTGTTTCTTTGGTCATGAACTAATTTTTTCCTCATAAATCTCGATCGGGTGGTATGGCCCACATTGACCCATTACAGCTCATGCTGAAATAATGGGGGAAACCCATGCTATGCCAAATGAGAAACGTGTATAAAAAAATTGTTTATAAATAAATTGGTTAAAAAAATGTCCACATCCACATTGTGATTGTTCATTGTTATGAAAAAAAAATAACAAACTAATAAGTGTGCTATTTGTTTATAACAAACAATTGCAATGTCGATTCAGGATACACGTTTTCTATGTATTTTTTTTCGTAGAAACGATTGGTGGGATCAGTTTTACTTGTTTTTAGAAAAATTGTTAGAACAATTTATTCATAAACAATATTTTTATGTACGCGTTTCACATGAAAATTCGTTTCTCGATGCTATGTCAAGATTTCTTCGGCGACTATATCCTCCATGGTTTCACCATGGGCTCGGACAAATTATATCATTATTGCGATAGATGTAAATTATCCAGTCCACAGTCCAAGTAAAAGTTGAAAAAACCATATTCAATGTTTAAAACAAACAATTTTGTGTTGAAAAATATGTTCTCGTTTTAATTTACTGGTTTTTGGATTGTGGATCATACCACCCGACACCGAAAAATCCTTCATAAATTCGTTTATAAACTAAAATTGTTCCTGATCTTTTATATCACTGATGAAAATTTTTTTCTTCGGGATGTATGTGAAAAAAATACTCCAAAAAGTTGTATCCCACACCGTAGCGACTCCAGAGTAAAAACTCTGGAGTGATTTCATCTTAGTTTTCTCTTACGAGGGCCATACCACCCGCCGTTTCCCAACCTACAATGTAAAAAAACTTCCAAAAAAAGGTTTGGAAGTTTTTCACCTAACATTTTTTGGTAAGTTTACAAACGTAGTGGGTGAAATTACAAACAATTTTTGTCAATTGATAAATCTTTCCTGGGAAATCACAAAAATTGTTTGGAAATTTACCAATCTGTCAGTTTTTCACCATACTTTTCTGCTTGAAAATTCACGAATATTTTTTACAGTGTATATCGACTTCATGGAGAATCCTATGAGAATGCAACATATGCTCACTTGGAATTCATTTTCACTGTAAACATATCCACGGAGAGAAATTTGTAGTTAAATTTACTATGTTATTATTGTTCCCGAGGAACAAACTGAATTCTGTCGGATTTTACTATGAAGGGCATATTTTTACTATGGTACAACAATAGAATGCTGATCATATTTACTATGTTTTATGGGGGAACCCGTCATAGTTCAGTCTGTTCCTCGGGAACAATAATAACATAGTAAATTTAATTACAAATTTCTCTCCGTGTGGGGATTGTTTGAGGATTCTTTGCGATTTGTTCTTGAATTCAAATTAATGTTTTGTGCTATCTGGGAAGAGAAATGCATACCCTGGTCAAGAGAATCCATCTATTTTCGCCAAATCTGATTGAATTTGGGACAATGTTCTGACCAAATCTCATGAAATTTTATTGTTAACATTTGAACTGACCCTTAAGGAGATCCCAGTAAGTATTTTGTATTTCGTGGTATCTTTGAGACGGGTTTTTTACTGAAAATTCAGAAAAATGTGTCTGTAAAAAAAGTACAATCATATTGTCTGAATTTTCAGAGAACATTTTTTACAGTGTAGAATACAGGCAGAAATAGATTCCAAAGAAATTGGAAGGTTTTTCAACCAAAATCTTTCGAATAAATTCCCAAACTGTTCCTGTAAATTTCCAGATGATGATTGTGCATTGAAGAACGCTGCTTGGGAGGTCACTAAAATTATTTAGAAATGCCCAGGAAAACTAATGCATTCCCCAATAATTTGGGTCAATCCAATGTATCAAACTCATCTGTTAGTGACTACCGTCTTTTAAGTTCTTCTCTGATTGGCTTTCCCTTTGAGTGACTTATGACATTTCTACCAGGGTGATTAGTCTCTTGAATAGCACTAACGTGCGTGAAGCATTATCCGGATGTTACACAAATATTTGAACGACTTGCAAACATTCTAAAGACGGTTAACGAACGTTTTTGAATAACCAGGGTTTTGGATTGTAATTAACACCGATGAAAAACATGGAAATATTGCAGCCCTTTTTCCTTACTGATCTTGCGACTTCAAAAGTCTGACCAACAAGAATTTGAACACCAATCCGACGCCTTATAAACAGCGAGTAATCGCTCCAACGACTCACCTATAATCCTAATATTGAAGGATGTACAACATTTTCATTCCAGACAGAATTGACCGCATATGTTTTCTAGGCACGTTAACTACTTTTCACTGGACCATCAGGGCAAAAGTGTATGGCATTGATGACCATGTGATACGCTAAGAGCAAAAGTGACACTCAAATTGTTGTCCAACAAAAACAAAACAGTAACCTTCGAGAGCAAGAATGGAACGTCAAAAGTTCCAAGCAGAAGCGATCGCTACACCTATAATTCGGGACAAAAGAACAATCACAGAAATCTCCGGGCAAAAATGAAACACTGAAAAGCTCCAGCAAGAGTGAAACAGCACAAAATCGAATTATGCAAACAGTTCGTTATATTTTCTCCGACGTTCAATGGTACTGATGACAATTTTGGAATATCTGGATATTCTCTACAGACCTTTTCAACAATCTCAATAAAGCAAATACCCGTAAAGCTTGTCATTTCGCTTTGCCATCAGGTCCGGTGAACCGTGTTCAGTCCGAGTGAATAGGAAGTTCCATGCTAAATATGTGTTCTACAAATTTTCAAAGTGGGTAGTGCTCTCCGCTTCACTCACGCTATCCGCTGAGCTTGTTCGGTACATGGTTATGAATTCCACATATCATATTGCTGTGTACGCCCATTTTCAAATTACTCGAGTCTCGAAAACCACTCGCCGAAATTGTTTTTGTTCTCAACTAAAACGAAAACCCTGCGTATTATACTGAATTCATCGAAAAGAAATCCCTATTAAATTGAGAAAAAACACTGAGAAAGATCGAGAGAAACTTTTGTTTAGTTTTGAATGTGTCAAACATTATACGATGAATTTGATGTTTTAGTTATTTCGTATGGTTATCGTCGATGCGCCGTGCACACAATGAGGAACGAAGTAGGGGGATCGCGTTTTACCGCGTTTCAGTTTGGTACACCAGTTGTTTGACAAGACATGACGAGATTGTTGCATTCATATTGGATAGTACATCAATGGAATACGTGTTTAACATATGACAGCTGCATAGCATAACTAGTGTAATCAGCCCCGATTATTTATTCATCGCTGATTAACCCCAAGCCAGACCACTCGCATCATTAAATCAAGTCATGATCAAATATTAGCATTGTCTTTTATAGAATTGCTCGCTTGGAAACGATATTATCAATTCAACAGGATACTCGCTATATTTCTATTCTTTTCGTCCTATTGTATAGACCTATTATATCGAGCGCTATAATCATAATAAAAGTCTTTGCAGAGTCCTCTCATCTTTTTCACATCAATCTTCCTTTAGTTTACCGTTAGCTTCCTCAACTTTGATTGGAACACGGAACCAGTGATTCAATGCAGATCAAGATATCATTTCAAAATGAACGTTGGTACTTTTTTTTTCTTTAGTCTTTGAAACTTTGAATCAAAGTCCAGTGAAGATGATTTGATGAATTTCATATACATTGTTCAAATAATTTACGTTGAATATGTTTGTTGTTGTGTTTGTGAGCTATGCTCTATCGTAATTACGAGAACGATTGACAATATACGACGGTGAATCTTGAAATCATGAATATTTGTGGTCCCAACGTGTGAACAATGATCCACGGACACTGAAAAAATCGTATACTAGAATTAAGAATATTCCTCTAAAATATGAGGCTAGTACATATTCCTCTGAGTTTCAGAGGATTGATGTGGGAGTTCCTCTGAACGTTAGAAGAATTACCACTGATATTCAGAGGAAAATGTACTAGGCTCATATTATAGAGTAGATTCTAATTTTTAGAATATGATTTTTTGGGTGGATCAGTTATTTGGCTACCCTGCTTAAAAAATCTGATTAAGACTCGTATAAACCGATTTGATTCCGATACAAATTCCGGATAAACAAATCAGTGGTAATAAGAAGTAAACGGCCGCCCGAAATTCCTTATTTACGATGAAGAAGAATCAGTAGGAATAAATTAAATGCGTATTTTAAATCAGAGTGGTTCGGAAATATCTGAATAAGAAGTCCTCGTGGAATAGGATATCGGGTGATGTTGAATAAGAAATTTCCAATGCAAAATCCGGATACATTCCGATTAAATTTTGTACATCGGTTGTATAAGATTTCTCAAGCAGGGTAAAGAAGTGAATAATGAATACAGTCTACAGAGGTGTGGAAATTATTAGAATAATTTTGATTTCCAAAACTGTTCCAACTTTTCTCTAAGGGAATGCAATCATTTATGGAGTACTGGTTTTATTTCTTGATATAAATAGTTCTTAAGCCCTCCATTTTTGAACGAAGGAATATTCCATGATTACTATATAACAATCTCGTTTGTACAAAGTTCTTCTTCATTATGAGCATCTTCAGATGTCTTTAAATAACTAACAATGTGCAATATTTTGATATTAAGAACTGGTGTTTCATTGTATAAAATTGATATACACGACAAGGAATGATAGTTGAGTTACGATGAAACCAATAAAAATCCCGGTCGGAATTTGTTGTTAACTATTCTAAATTCCCAGCGGGTATCTATCGTCACATTCTGTTTAGTTTGAGATCGAGGTGTTGAGATCATTGGAGTGAAAAAAAAGATTGGAAAGAAAAATTGTTATAATTTTTATCAACTAAGAAATGGAAGGATGAAAAACTATTATATCCCCAATCAGACAAAATAGTACTTCCCCACAGATAAATGCATAATCTGAGGCAAAAGTTGGAGTTATTTTGGAAATAACAATTATTCTAATAATTTTCACACCTTTGTATACGTTTGATAATATTTTTGTAAAAGGGAGTTTTTCGTGTATTAATTTCTTCATAAATCAACATTAATATAAATAGATTGATGTTTCTTATGATTTTATTAAATCAAAATTAAGTGTAGATATAATTCAATTTTTCCCTAATTTTCGTCACGATTATAATAGAATTGAGAAAAAACTCCATCATCGAATTTTTTTTTTGTTCAATGAAATTCACTATCGTATATTCAAATCAGCAAAAAGTCATAGAGAGTGAAACGTTTTATTCTGTTCTTGGTCTATTGTGTTTTTTACAGAATTTAGAAGATGTGAAGACGAATGAATTCTTTAATAATCGTTATTTCGGATGGAACAAAACCTTATTGATGTTTATAGGACAATGGCCATATCAAAATCGTTTCGACAGAATCGTAAGAACTGCCGTCGTCACATGGTGGTTTGTCACTTACATCATAACTCAGGTAAACGTTTCAACAAAACACCGAGACCGTCAACAGCTCAAGTGTCGAGAAATGACAATTCATATACCCTATTGATCTGATTTCAATTCTAAAGACCATCAGAACTACGAAATTCAAGTATCAATTCAAGGGAATTTCAATCTTCAACACAACAAACAGAACGTTGAAAAGTTGTTGCTATAAATGTTGCACGAAATGTCTTAGAAGCTTTTACGGATATCTAATAGATGCATAAAATACGTCTTATGCAACTATTTCGAAGAAGTTTCAGACGCTCCCAGCTAGAAATGGCCCTTTCTCCAAACTGGACCATCAGAGGCCTCAGCTTGACCCAAGGTAGGGCCTGAGAAGCAATACGAAACTCGTATATTCGTGCCCGGAGACATCCTGATCATGTCGATCCAAATTTTATTCGGATTTTATTCCAATCCCTAGCTGGTTTTTTTTGCAAGAGAAGTGCTAAGTTCCCCAAGTCGCGATAGAAAATCCCCCATCCATAATAGAGCTCTGCAGCTATCATTCTTAAAAGAATCGTTTCAACCTTTTTTTATTATAGATCGTATGAATATTCGAAACACAAAACATTCCTGATTAAATACTCTTTTAATAAATTTCAGATGTCGAAACTCGTGATCACTCATTTCGACGTTTTTTACATTTTTGAAGTAGTTCCCACAATGTTGACTTGTGTTGCGATGACCGTAAAATACTACACGTTTGTTTTGCAAACAGAAGAAGTGAGTAAAAATACTTGATATAAAAACACCTTTCCTCTCTAGTTACGTATGTGAGTGTAAGATTTATCACCGCACATCCGTGGAGAAAAAGGAAGAAGAAATTGTAGTCGGAAACTACACTGAACCACATCGTAGAAAGCCCTAGTAGAAATTTTGGACGGGCAAATATTAGGGCCTGATGAGGCATTCCTGATTTTCTGTAAGGTCCTCGTCAGGTTTCGTTACGGGATCCCCTATTTCCCTCGATTTCATGGAAATCTTATCCGAAACCTGTTGTACCCTTGCGTTACAACCCTATTTGAATCCTATTAGGGAAATCAAATAACGCCCTTGGAAGGGCCTCGTAAGATTTTTCATATTCACGGTTTCTGGATTCTAACCTGATCAGGACCTTATTGAAAATGGGGAATGCCTGATCAAATTTCTACTAGGGAGGTTTTGTTCTTCACACGGATACGCGGTGAGACTTTAGTAGCTACACTGAGAGAAAACCAAAACTGAATTCAAGCCCAGCTTCATGGGAAGTGCATACAGCGTGAATAAAAACTGTGTCAAAACGGTGTCAGAATCAACACAGAGTTAAGCCCACACGGATTTCATAGAAGTCCACCACAAAAACGGTGGCAAAATAACTCCAAATGGTGTTGGGGTGACACTTTACGGTATTGAAATGACACCATGTGGTATTAGAAGAACACTATTTGGTGTGAACTTTTCCCAACACCGCACTGAGGAAAACAATTGTGGAGCCAACTGCGCCAACTGCGCCAACTGCGCCAACTGAGCCAACAAGTGTGGTTATAGCTCCACAATCTTCCTGCTTAGTTCGCCAATTTTTCACAGTTAAGGGGGGAGATATAATGAGAAAGCCAAAAATCAAGCATTTTTCAAATATCTTCTTTACTCAGAAGTTTTGATTCAAATCCAACCTAATTCATATCATTTACGTTTCTTTCTATCACAAAATGGCGGACTATTATACGCTCAAATACAACAGATCCAAATCTGATGCATAAACTTCCGAGGATTGGGGAAGCCACAATTTTTATCTAAAACGATCTAACAAGAAAATTCATGGTAATTAGTATACAACTTCTATGTGAGCGAATAAAAGTGAAGGAAACAACGAACCCTGTTACAAAAATCCAGCTGGGATTCTACATGGATTCCAGATCCGAAATTTACTTCGGTTGCCAGCTAAGACTCCACCTGGAATCCAGAATCCCAACTGGATTCAATGTGGGATTTCCAATTCTAACTGAGATTCTACCTGAGATCAGAAATTGCAACTGAAATCGCACGTTGGAGTTGAAATTCTAGCTGGGATTACACCTGGGAATAGAAATCCCACTTGGAAACGCAGGTAAATTTCGGAGCTGGGATTCACGTCAAATCCCAGCTAGAATTTCGTGACAGGGGAATCAACAATTGGCACGAGTATTTCGGAAGAAAATAAAAAATTCACCAAAAATTTGCGACGTTTTTGCAATAAATTTCATATTTTGCGAAGTCCAATACAGAAATGTGTAGTTCACACAGCAGTTGATTTTATAGAAAAAAAAACCTCGCGAATTTCATGAAAATCGGTTGGGAACTTTTTGAGATATTATTCCCCCGCAAATCTCAAAATGTTGTTTTTACGGAAAATTTCCTACCTATTCAGGCAAAAGAAACATATCTATTAGTTTCAATCCTATTTTTGTATCCAAATCCATCCGAATCTATCCACATTTTTCACCAGGGGTATCTCCCCTCTTAACCCTCAGTTACCCCACGGGGGTCTAAAGGGAACGAGAGGGTTTGGAAAATCTGATGTTCTGTTTATAGGGGTGAAGAGAGACGCTTTGAAACCAAAACAGGGATGAAGTTTAAGGACCATAGTATATTTTTGATAATGGAAAGTACTCCATTTTGTTGATTGCAACGCACAACGAAAAACATTAACAAAAACATACAAAAATACGTGGGGTAACTGAGGGTGGAGACGGATCACAATAATAATGGCATCTTTCGGTCATGTGAGCATTTATTTACATTCTTCCTCCAACTTGTGAGGATCCATACTTTACCTTGCCAAAATAACTTTATACTACTAATACTGCTATGAGTTCTCAAAAAATCAGCACAAATCGAAGGAGAAATGTCTCTGCACACTTATATGTCCTAAAACTGCTATTATTATGGGGACCAATTTCATCTAATACCTAACATTCGACGTATTGATGATGTTTTAGTTCAAAAAAATCCTAAATCTGATGTACCATGATTTCAAATTGTACCATGGAACAGATGAAATGAAAATAATAGAAGAAGATGCTGAGGCAGCAAGATTCATAACCCTCACTTATACAGGTGAGTTCAGAATGTTACTATTTTTCTATTTTCATGTTGAAGTTGAACGGTCCTAAATAAATGCGAATCAATGAATATTCCGTCAACTTCCCCCTCAAACTCATGATAAGAGAAGAGAGAATGCATGATAGTAAAACAGATATCTGGGATCGGATGCCAAAAATAATTTCGGATTTTTTTCAGGCCCCCTGCTGTGAAAGTAAAATTCATAAGAAAAACAATGGTCAGGCATCAATAGCAGATGTTCATGGGAACAGAAAATACTACTCATAATACGTGATGCGTTATCTGTTAATCCCGAGTGAAAACATTTTCAAAATCATATAAATTACATATGATTTGTAAAATTTTCCCCCTTGGGATGTTACACAATAACGGTTGATTCCCTGGTGAAAATGGAAGTGGGAAGTAAGAGTAAACGGAGCGTATGTTGGAGAGTAACGGGAACGTTAATGAAAAGTATACGGAGCTCGAATGGAAGGGGTACAAAGAGTATGTGGAGAGGGAATTGAACCAAAGGAAGCGTGTAAAATTCATGAAAGCTAGATAAAAAAAATTGCATACCATAGCGAGAATCGAACTGATGACTTTCACTATGGCAGACAAGGGTTTTATCGATTGAGCCATGAATCTTCATCGGTATCAACTGCTTAAAGATATTATTTGGAATCAGAATAGGTATGATTCGCACACGCCTGATGTAATTTACTATTACTTCACATGAAGCGTGTGTGAAAGGGAACATATGATTCCATCACTTTACAGCAAGCGGGCATCACACGCTTCAGAAAGAGGGAGTTGCAACATTTTCGCTTCGTGTATACGTTTCATTTTCACCAAGGTTCCAATGGAAACATGGCTTTGTTTTTCGTCGCTATGAACCCCAGCTATTGATGTTCAAACAATAGCTTTTCATGAATTTTGCTTTTGATCATTTCCAGGGTGGATACAAGGGAAAAAAATTATGAGAAATTTTTATCACTCCTATGCCATCCGGGAGATTCCTGGAATCGATGGCATCACACTCTCTGAATCCCTTGGAGTGAAAAATTCACTCTCCAAGAGTGAAAATACTGCAACTCCAGAAAGAGTGAGATTCCCCCTAGTAGAAATGCTCTAATCACGGACGAGTTTTGTAACGCTCAACTAGCCAGAAAACTAGAAACTTGCGAGTACCTCACCAGAACCCTACGAGGCACTTGCGAGCGTCTAGTTTTTGGCTAGTTAAGGGGTTACCCACACTTGCAATTTTGAAAAAATCCATTTTTTTTAAGTATAAGTATCTGAGAATATGTCCTGAAGATTTCAAGTCGATCTAAACAAAATTGACTGAGATATGAGCGGTGAAAGAGAAGATCCGTTGTGTAAACGCCCGGCTAGTCTGCCGCTTGGCGGCCGAAAGCACTCGTGAAGGAAGAATGTTACAAAGGCAACACCAAATTTCCGTTTTGCAAGTGGCATCGTCGGCGGAAGAACTTCTGTATGGACCCGGAATAGATGACTCTATGTAAGTTTACAAAAAAAAATATTTTCTTCGTGTAAACTGAAATTGAAACTTCAAACGCGTTTTTCTCGAAATGGCATTCTTGAAGTCAGTGAGCAATATTACTCAAACACTAATGAATCGATCTCCTTGAAATTTTGCAGGCTCATTTGATACATAAAAATGCAGTCTTTGATCGTTTGATTTCTTGTTTCGAAAGAAAATGGCCGTTTTATAGCCAAAAAACAGCTGGTTTTTTTTCGTTAAAATCGAACCATTAATTTTGACTGTCCGCCATTTTGTGAAAAATGAATATTTTTTCAAATCCTTTGATTGAAGACTAGTTTATACTTATATTTGACTAAATCCATCTACATTTTTTGTTTCAGATGGGCCGGTTCGCCGCAATGTTGGTCACCGCAAACCGTATACATAAAAACATTATTTCTTTGACGGCCATTTGCCACTAAACCATGCAATATTTTTCAATGAAAAAATCACTGAAAGTTCTTGAAGATGTGTTCTTCAAAATGATATTGATCGATTAAAACAGTTTTGTAGTTTTCTTTGAAAAACTTCATGAAAAAGGCCTTTTTTTCGCGCTACAAGTGGGGGTAACACCCCTTAAGCGTTTCAAAACTCGCCAATGACTGGAGCATGTCTACTTGGGCTACTCTTATAGAGTGAATTCTCACTCCAACAAAGTGAAGTCTTAACTCGGTTCAAAGAGTGAAATTTCACCTCATTTTAGGAATGAAATCCTCACTCCAAGAGAGTGAAAGTTCACTCTTGTGGAGGGGAAGTCACTGTTTAGGATTGGAATCTCACTCTTGTTGGACTCGCAGTATTTTCGCTCTTTAGGGTTGGATTTTCACTCTAAGAAATTTTAAGAACGTGAATTTCTGATGATTTTGAAAGAATATAATGAAGGTATCAAATGTCGAAGCAGAAACTATGTCCTGCGCTGTGAAAAATCATTGGGATTTTCCTGTATCTAGCAAAATTCTATCGATTGTATGAATTCTATCGAATTGTATTCCCCGTACAGCACAACCACCGTTCCTCCACCTAGGACTTCGGTGGACTACTGGAGGTTGAGAATTGGTAGAGAAATGGGAGCCGTGGAAATAAGGGAGAGTCTCCGTCGAGGCAGCGGAGAGGCGATGGAGAATTGTCCACTCCCTGTATTTTCAATAATACTCAAATTCGTTGATTCACCCACACAGATTTGGTTATGTAAATGCACCAATATGAATTATATCGAAAATACAGGGGGCGGACATTTCTCCGTCACCTCTCCGTTGCCTTAACGGAGACTCTCCCTTATTTCCACGGCTCCCATTTCTCCATCAATTCTCCACCTCCAGTCCACGAAATCCTAGGTGGAGGATCGATGGTTGTGCTGTACGCGATCCAGTACACGTATAAGAAACATTCCACAGCGTAGAAAGATCAAAAAATCAAAATGAGAATAAGTCTAGGGATAGATTCCTCTTCCTTTTCTGGTATCCAATTGTGAGTGGATTCTTTTTAAAAGTAATTCTGAACCAATTCTTATCGAACTTCATCTTGTCCTTCTTATCAGTATATTTTTTGGCTGCCAACGTGATATTCATCTCATCGTCGTTCTTGCCCCAAATGCTGGATATCGTAATGCCTCTCAACGAAACGAGAGTTCGAGAACAAATATACGTATCTTATTATTTTATGGATGAAGATGAACATTTCAATCTTATAGCGCTTTACAACGGTTTATTTACAACGACGGTGGTCATATGTTTGATTTCCGTTGAATCCATCAATATTGTCTACATTCAGCACGCTTGTGCAATGTTTTCGGTTGCGAGGTACGTCATTGAATCAAACGTATGGAGTATCATTGAAATTTATTTGATTTTTCTCAGTTTCCAGGTGAACCGTGCAGTGGAGCGTTACAAAGCGGACTTAAGTGAAAACAAAGATCTCACAGCGGCGCAACGTGACTTCCGAATTTATATGCGGACTCACCTGCATGTTCTCGAGTACGGATCCATTACTAATTTATATATTTGGACTGGTTTCCCCAGCGGAAATAATGCAAAAGTGGGATAAAATTGGATCACATTTCTACTAGTTTTGATTCCATTTTTGTATCCATTTGCAGGGTTGATCCCGCCCAGTACAAGTATACTACTACTCAGGCAACAAAGACCCACACAGCACTCGTTGTCTGAAAGATATATTCAGAAACAATTGAAAACGATGCAAGAAGTCTTATACAACATGAATAGACATCTGTTGGGAGTCTTGAACTGTTTTGACTTCCACCAGATGTCTATTCACGTTGCATAAGACTTCTTGCATTGCTCTTAATTATTTCTGAAGATATTTCTCAGACAACGAGTGCTGTGTGAGGAGATACCCATAAAACCAGTTTGTGAAATTGATGTCTCTCAGAATTCTCCTTTACGCCCTTGTTTCAATAAGAATGATTCAATGCGATCTCTAAGATGTATCCAAAAGAGGTCCAAATCTAGAACATAAAAGAACAAAGTTGTTTGATTGATATGGGATGTCTTGTTGCCTCACTCTAGTGGAAATGACAGCTTGTAGCAAGCATAATCTGGAACAACCTTACGCTTGAGATGTTCTATTTTACTCTCGACACACGATGTCTTAACTTCATGTATACTCCCATGTAGCATAGAATATTCTCGAAATATTCTGATAACATGCGAAAAACAAACGTCCCCAGAATATTCTTATAAGATGTCAAGTATATATCAAAAATGTCGATAGAATATCCATAGAACATTCCTACGTCTCCAATGTCTTACAGAGCATTTATCAGAAGTCTTTAGAATATTGTCCTCTAGCAGTGATGCCAGAATGGAGGGCGAGGACCGTCGAGGCTACCCTCTCTCCGTTACATTTCCCCTGCGGTCCTTTTCTGGTACGCACACAATCAGATTTCTTGTACGTTTGTGTAACGGAGAGAGGGTAGCCTCGACGGTCCTCGCCCTCCATTCTGGCACTACTGTCCTCTAGTATATTCTATGAACGTTCATAGAATGTTTGGAACAATCTAATCGTGATATTCTGCGTATGCTGATAGGATATTCATAGAATACCCATAGAATGACCTTGTGCTACATGGGCTCTGACGACACGCTCCACAGGTTTCCGTTTTACTAAGGGAAATATGTCGAAATCTCGCTCTTGAGAATCCTGTACTTGCACAGTTAAAGCTCTCTCTGATAAAACTTTCTAATGTCAAAATCAGAACAATGTTCCCCAACAGTAAATGTATTTCGGCTCCGTAAATTTGGAAGAATAGGACGGTTTTGGAACGTTCTCGTACTGTTGAGGGTACGATGTGTTGGGTGAAAATCGTCTGAAATTGTTTTCATTGGGGTTTTATGATATGAGACGATACCCAGTCAATTATTCACGCTCGAAAGAATCCATGAGAAATGAATAACGAATTTATTTTGATCGGAAGATTTGTGGAAACTATTGAAGTGTTTGGGTCTACATCATTATTTCTTCAACTTGGCTTTGTCCTGCTCGATTTGAGTATGACTATGGTCAAGGTAAATTCCTTCAATCATATCGCGCATTAGGGTGGTATTCTGGTTTAGACACCCGGGCTTTTGGTGCTTTTGGACGCCATAAGAAGAATCCAATACAGGTTTTCACCATCCATTTCTCCACTAGTTATTTATTGACATTTTGAGATGCCAAAACATTAAGAATATTATCAAAAAAATCAAAATTAAAGAAACTGCAGACCGGCAAAGTGAGGGCTCATAAAAAATTGTCGTGACCTGGTGTGCAGGATTCCGGTCCACCTAGTGATCTGAAAAACATTTTTCTTGTAAATTGCTGAAGAAGAAGGATGTAGCTATCACACTATGAAGAGTTTTTTTGGAGAAAAATTTGTTTTCACAAAACGGCGGCGGTTTAAAAAAAAAGTTACGTTTCTTTCCCTGATTTTTTTCGTCCTTCGGGATTTAAAGGAATAACGGATAGATTTATGGAAAAAATCCTCGTAGTACGGAACTGCAATGTATACAGGAGCTCTGTGCCAAATTTCAAGTAAATCGGTTTAGTAGAACTTGAGCTATCATGCACACAGTTTCGAGAAGAACGCGTTCGAAGATTCGAGCACAATTTCAAACAGTCTACAAGTAAAGAGTAAAACTTGCTTTGATTCTGCATATAAATTCATTTCAAGATGCAGCCAAAACCAGCCCTGTTTCAGCTGAAACTAAGCGCTGAGAACCAATGCTGAGACAATGGGTTAGACTGAATTGCAGTAAATTCTTCAAGTAAGATGCAGCGACATTCAGTCGGACCCCTTAGAGTGTAAGTGTTACAATGGTACATTATACTCACATTTTCTCACAAAACCCTCCTGAAAACATGTTCTTAAGGAGATACGAGCGGCGTGGCAGCAGCCAAATCGTTTGTAACAAACTATGGACAAACACTTCATATTAATTAAAATATCGCTCTGTACAGCTTTTCTCTGATTCAAGTAGAAGTGCTGTACAGAGCGATATTTTAATTAATATGAAGTGTTTATCCATAGTTTGTTACAAACAATTTGGCTGCTGCCACGCCGCTCGTATCCCCTTAAAAGTCTCAACTATGAAAATATGCAAAAAGAAAAAAATAGGTTTTTCCAAAATTCTAGACCAGAATACCCCCTCATACGTTCCAACGAATAAAATTACTGATATGCCAATGTAATAAACTTCTAGTTATCTCTCGTAATTGGACAAAAAGATATGGGCCGATTTGCAGCGTTTGCGTTGGGACAATTCATTCACTTCTATTGCAGATGTTTTCCTGGTCAAAAGTTAATAGACCGTAGCCTCGCATTGAGCGACGATGCGTGAGTACAAGTCGCCAAATCGAATCTAATTCTGTAGATTTCGAGTAGCTTGTTTAAATTAATTTCAATTGTTATGCCAGGTATAAAACCAATTGGGTAGACGGACCTATCAGTATGCAAAAATCAATAATGTTTGTAATACAAAGATGTGCGAAACCTTGTGAAGTAACTGCTGGAGGATTATTCGTTTTTTCGTTTGAAAACTTTGCCGCGGTGAGTACCTTAGCGAGTTCGTGATACGTATCTTTTAGGTATATGTCAGGTACCAATGGGGTTTCGCATCTTGGAGGTATCATCGGTGTCGGATTGGCTTGCATCCAGCCCCCCGGCTGGGAATTATTTCGGGCCCCCTAGACCGGGCATACTCTTAGAAAAATCAAGATTTCTTCATAATTCCTACAAAGAAAAAGGAAACCAAGAACAGAATGGGCTTCCAAATACCTGAGGGCCCCCGATGGTCACCGGGGAGCCGGGTGGGCCAGTCCGACACTGGGTACCATAGCATTATCCTTGAGGGATTTACACTCAATTGCAACCTCGATAATACGTTCCATATTGTCAAAAATGATGCCTAAACAATACTACAAAGGAACGTAACATGTGAATATATGATACGTGAATGTGACGTTGCTCTTAAGTTTACGTTGTACATGTGTACGATATGAAATACCTTGTACAAGATACCTACCCACATCACAATTCATGTCTTGCGATGTCTTTTCGATAAGTTCAAGATGTCTTTTAGATGTCTAAAACTCTTCTTTGGTCTAAAAGATATCTAAAAGAGGAGTTTTAGACATCCAAAAGACATCTAAATGTGTTGCGCAAGACATTGATTGAATAGAAATAAGTGTGGTCGAATTATGAGAGAGATAGATAGATAGATAAATTTATTATCATGCCCTAGGAAAACCTATGGGGAAAATACAGTATAGTATTTTACAGCGGTTCTAAATAACTAGCAACAATAAAAAGAACTTATAAAACTAATCAAAAGCTAATAAATTCACTTTACATGCTCTCTAGATCAAAATAATTCATTCCATTTTATACTACCATTCATAATTCAAACATAAAATCATCATTCGAGTTATTGACCCAATCACGAGTATCTACTAATGAGAAGATGATGTAGATCTCTTTCGAAGGAAGCAAGAGTTGGCTGATTCCGAATGTGGGTTGGGAGTGAGTTCCAAAGTCTTGCAGCCGAAATCGTAAATGATGTCCCATACGTTGAGGTACGATGGAGGGGGATAACTAGAGCGTTACGATCAGATCTAGTATCGAAGGTTGAGTGTTGATAGGTGAATTTGAAACGATTATAGAGAGATGACGGTAATCGTGTTCTCAACATCTGATATACAGATGAACCAAGAAAGTATTCACGTCGTTCCTTCAACTTCAACCAACGTAACCTCAGAAAATAGGGAGTTATGTGTTCATCTCGCTTAACATTGAAAATGAAACGGACGCAAGCATTAGAGGAGCGTTGTAGTTTCAGATTCTCTGTCTCCGTTATATCCGTGAAAACAAGACAGCAATAGTCAAAATAAGGGATAATTAGACTAGATACCAATTTAGCTTTCCAGTTGATTGAGAGAAGGTGGCCATTCAGTCTTAACTGATATAGGGCACGATGAACTTTTCTCCGTAGATCTAACACATGTTCACTCCAATTCAACGCTGAAGAAAGAGTGACACCCAACGTTTTGATTCGATTGACATAGGGAATCGACACATCCCCGACACAGATTTTAGATAGGTTGTCAATTTCGAGCGAATTGATGTACGTAGAAGATCCAAGGATCATGCATTGTGTTTTGTTGGGATTTAATTTCAAAGAGTTATTATTGCACCACTCAACAATGCATTTTATTTCAAGATTAACCAACACAATAGTATCACTCAATAAATGAGAAAGACAATGGAAATATATTTGTAAATCATCTGCATATTTACATATTTTACAAAACTGTATGGACTCATTGATATCTTTCAGATAAAGAGCGAATAACAGCGGTCCCAACACTGAACCTTGGGGTACACCTGAGTTTACTGGGATCCAGCTAGTAATCCCTGCCGGAGTTTTGACCGCTTGATACCTTCCAGCTAGATCACTCCAGAACCAGCACAATACAGATCTAGATATCTTAAATTTTGCAAGTTTTTCAATCAGCAACGCATGATCAACAGTGTCAAATGCTTTAGAGGAGTCAAAACACACAAGTATCGTTACCATACGCTGATCAACTCCCTTACGAATATCATCGATAATATTGATGAGTGCTGTTTGTGTAGAATTATGCTTAGCGAAATCAAATTGATAAGAGTCTAGCAACTCATTCTTGAGAGAGAGAGAGAGAAAGCTCAGACTTTTATCTACAATTCAAAGTGCCTATACTTTTCCGCAGCCTGTGCTCGCTCCAGTAGTATATGCTGTAAGATCCATGCAGAGCGTTATAACATGTCAACATGTAATACATACGTGTGTTCATATGTCTGTACTGACGTCTTTGTTCACGTGAATATAACCTCTGCGTTTCAGTTCTGTGACCGCTGTTGTTTGCAAATCTGGCAACTTCATTTGCGAAGAAAAATAATTTGATGAATACAAAAGTTTTCACCTCAATAATGGAGAATCATCTCTGCTTGAAATGCCAGATCCATTGGATGAAAGTAACCAGATCTTATCTAGCTAAAAGTGCATATCGACAGTGGTAAAGTAGAACAAAAGTAGGATACCTGAGCTCATAAGTATATCAAATAGGAGGGAATTTTAAGAGCTCTGAGAATCAGAAAATAATTCACACATACTGCAGAAATGGAGTATGATATTTTAAAATACTTGTATTACAATAAATTCATTGAAACGTTTCCATATACCTTGAAACCACATATAACATGAACAACGTTCATCAAAGGTTTACCGGGTATCCCCCAGGGTGTCGGATCAAGTACAATCTCGAAAATCCTCATTGGTGGTTCCGATCAAATATTGTTTGCGATAGGTTGTTACATCGGAAGATTGTACTAAATCCGACACACTGGTATCCACTCGAGTTTTGAGTTCTCGATATGAGTTTTTTGCAGTTTTTTTTTTACAAAGAAATAAACGATAGATATGTTCAAACCGTTATGAAAATGCCTGAATGTTGGGGAGCACAGGGCCGTCTTTAAGGCAGGGCATACCGGGCCCGAGCCCAGGGCCTCCTGCAAAAGGGGGGCCTCTTCGTAGAGAATCGTTGAGATTTTTATATATTTTCTTTAAAAAGGTTACTTGAACAGAATGAAATCGAGTTATTTTGAAAATGAAATTAATTCTAGATATACAAAAAAGTGGAAATTCAGGTAATACTTATTTTAAAGAGGAATTATAATGATCAATGTTAGGGTGGTTTTTTAAAAAATTTCAAGATTCTACAACTCCTTACATCCCATACAGCACCGAAGACCTCAGTTATGTATCAGAAACATGTCCGTTACAAAAGCGGACATAGAAACATTTCAGAAAGTTTTCAAATACCTTCCAAACACGTTTCCATGTCCGCTTTTGTAACGGAGACGTTTCTGATACATTACTGGAGTATTCGGTGCTGTATGGGATGGGCCTCCACTCTAAGTAGGCCCAGGGTCTTGAAGCAATGAAAGACGGCCCTGGGGGAGCATCCTCAGAACGTTTTGAGAATGTCCAATAAACCTGATGCTGTTGGAAAATTCCCTAAAAGTCTCCATTTAATGTTCCAAACCTACGCCGCCAAATTGAGAGGAAGGGAGATTTTTTGATGACCTCGATATGGAATCACGAACAATGTCGGATAGATGGAATCCATTCTAAAATTTCCCAGTGTCTTAAATCCGAATTGCAGATTTGAAATATCATACAAAGAATGTTGGAGAATTTCTCAGTTTCAAATCGTACTTTACAGAGAAAGAAACCGCATAGACTCCAGTGAAACCCATTCAATGGAATCCAATTGGCATTTTGTAAGAGGAGTCCTTACTTCGTAGCAGCCATTAGCCCTCCAAAATCTCAATGATGCGAGAAACGAATTGGTTGAACCGATACAAATTTCGTATTCAGCCAACCGACTCTTCAGCGTTATTGAAACAATGTAGGTTTCCCAGGTCTCACCGCGTGGAGGTTGCTGCTAATGGAGACCCGCCCCCCTCCTCTGTCTTCGCATTATCCTCTTTTCCGAAAAATTTCATCCCGATAACTCATCAGTTGTACGACACTTTGAGGTATCAAACGATGAAATTCGGAAAACAGAAGCGAATACAGAGATCTCTTGCTACGACCGAGATGAGAATTTATTCCTAACGGTCTAAGCAGAATTAAATGAATCCTCGACGGATTCGTTTATGTCTACTTGGAGATAATTACAATGCCAATAATCACCGGAAATTTCGTTTGGAAGATTTTTAGAAAGTGAAATTCGCCTTTCTGTGGCAGCGGTTATTCTAACGAGACGAAGTATCTTACCCGGAAACCGACTTGAAACGGAATTAGAATGACGTTAGAATATTCGCGTTCCGACGCGAATTTTTTTCCTTCGATCGTGATGTTGGACGCGTGTCTGTTTAAAAATTACGTTTTAGTTGATCCGATACATAGCGGGGAAACAGAATTTTTCCCGAACGAGCGACAAATATTTGCTATTGATCCGTTCCGTTTATGACCTTGGGGCGAAGAATGGTATGTAATTAGTATCAAATGAATTAGTATCATATGGAAAACGATTCGGAAAAAATATTGAGCTACCACGTTTAGCGATGCCGCGAGATACGAGAGAATTGAGAGAAGACGGAGAAGATTCTACCAAAGGAATATACGGAACGAGAAGAGTGATTCGATGGAAAACAAAAACCCGTATGGAGTAATGAGAAATGATGTTGCCTAAAAAAATATGTTGAAATGTCAAGCCGAAACGAAACAACGCACCAAATAGATGAGATGAGACGAGACAAGTATGCCATGGCGAACAACGAATCGACACCGGAATTATTTGATGAAAAACAAAACTTCAATGTGAAATAGTGAAAAGTGAGACTGTCTAAAAAATGTTGAAATATCGAAACGAGACAAAAGCCCATTCTCGTCTCGCGGCATCACTAACCGCGTCCAAGCTACCCGCGTCCCGTGACTGTTAACGGATATAATTTACCGCGCTTTTTAAGATAAAAAATGGAATTAGGTAATCTTTGCCCCAAAGTATATCGAAAACCCCGGAAATATTGTAATTCAGTCACGATCCAACTGATATAAAACGGAAAACGCGTTGTTTTACCGATTAACCGATTTTTCGCCGACACGTCGGATATAATTTTGAATGAGTACCGAAGTTCGAAATTTTTAACCAGAGTTCCAGTCCGAATTTTCCCTTTGAACTTCCGCATATATTCGTTTTACTGAACGCGGCGACCGACCGAGATTGTCCTTCCTACTGATTCGTTCCGTTTATGACCTTGGTGCAAAGAAAATTATGTGATTAGTGTAATATGTATATCATGTGTTGAAAGGTTTCAAGGGGACTTTGAAGCTACCGCGAAGAATTCACCCGCGTGCCACCTTGAAACTTTTTGCATTGGTCCTCTCGGCTAGACCCGACTGACCGAGACCGCAACAAGTTGCGAATCTCTGCGTGTTGCACGTGAGGTAGGATGAAGCCTCAAGAAGGCCCTTTCGAGACGAAAATTATTATAAAGAACGAATATTGTACCGCCTGTGTCGAACTAAAAAAGGGGAACAAATTATCTTTCCACCAAGGTACATTGGAGAACACGGGAATTTTCCAATCACGTTATAATCGACCCGGCCCTCATCTTTTTAATCCCGTAATCCCGCGAATGATTTACGAAGAAAGTTTCTGATAAACATGATATAAAAATTTCATTCCGAGCATTGCATTCATCCATTTCAATTCGACGCGATTCGGAATGCCGTTTTCATGGCGAACGGAATATATTATTCGATACGAACTTCAATCCTTCGTAACAAATATCATATCCATTCTACCCATACATGCAAATGTCTCGGTTAGTTCTATCTATGTCCCCGTGTGACTTTGTGGTTTTTCAAGGTTAGTTTTCATGAAAGTACGTTCAGAAGATATGATTAGAACGTCTGGTAGTAGATCAAAAGAATGTGCTTGAAACGTATTCAAGGATATCAAATGGGAAGGTACTCTAAACGTAAAACTTGCTTCAGCGGGACCAAAACACGCAAAACCAAGAGCACGTTTTCGAAACTCTCAATGGACTTTCTGTGCTGTCTGGTTGTTCCCTACATTTTTCTTTCAATAGTAGTGACTCCTCATGTATTGTCGCTTGGCAATAAAGTCAATTAACAAACTAACTAACTAACTAACTCTAATAGTAGTGTTGATGTCTACATCCCACATAACAATTCATGTCTTGCCATGTCTTTTCGATAAGAGGTTTTCGAAGATATCTTTGAAGACATCTTTTAGAGGTCTTTTAGATATCTTTTAGACCAAAGAAGAGTCTTAGACATCTAAAAGACATCTGAATGTGTTGCGCAAGACATCTTAAACTTATCTAAAAGACATCGCAAGACATGAATTGTTATGTGGGATATAAGTTATTCTGTACATGTGTTAAAATTATTAAATAATTGGACCCAAGAGTACATTAATTGAAAACTATACTGTTAGAAAAATCTGCCTGAAACTTCATAAGAATATTATGAAGTTTGTTACATAATCATTTTATTAAATTTCATAATAAAATATTGAATTGAATAATATAATTTTTAATGTTAGGAATTTTTTTCTCAATGTTGATAATTTTGTTCTTAATTGTGATAATATGTTTGTGAAATTTAATAAACAATTGTTACATTCCAGAAAGAAAGTTTGAAATCTCATCATCAATATCAAATTTAAGAACTATTATTGAATTCAATATGAAAATATGGTATTTCATAAAGAATTTCGTATTAAATTTGAGAATTTTTCCAACAGCGTACTACTACATGTACTACCGGTACATAATCCCAGTTGTGATACAATGAAGAAGTGTTTTTGTATTCTTCAAGTAACCATGATACCGTATGAAGTTCTTTTCCCATGGTATTTCAAGGGTATCTTTTTGATATCAAAGATACCCTGAACGTATCGTTCAGGTATCATTCGAATATCAAATTGAACATTTTGCAACGTAACATTTACGTATCATGGAGGTATTGCGAACTTATTAAGGTATCGTACCCAGTAGTAATAATGATGACAACGATAATAATGTCCTTGGTGAAAATGGAGCGTTTGAGCGCAACGGGAGCGTAAGCTAAGAGTCCCCTGGTGAAAATGTCCACGCTCTGGAAGCGAATATTGGAACAAATGAAGCGTGAAATGTTTCAATTTTTGCTTTTTTCGCGCTCAGATACTGTTTTGTGTACTCTTCCGCGTCGCTTCATACACTTCTTACGCTCCCATTTTCACTAGGGTCATCTAGGCATAATTAAAGGGCCGAATCGAATAATCGGCAATCGAATAACAGGCAACCGCCACTAATCTCTTTGAGAGACTTTTATTATAAAATAAAGTAAGATATTCGCGATACTAAAAAAATTGCCAGCGGGAAGGTTGGTGCAAATATATTTAACAATACTTCGACAAATTTTGAGACAATTCAGTTCTGTAGGTTAGAAATTATCACACATGTTTCTAACCTACAAGAGGGAATTTTCTCAAAATTTGTCAAAGTGTGGTTGAATACATTTGCAACAACTTTTGAAGGAATGTGGGTCAAAATGTTGCATGGATCTGTCTGGCATTTTCAGCAGGATTCTGAATCTTAAGCGTATTTCAAAGAAGTTTTCAGCAGAGAAAAACAAATATCACTTTCGAACCAACGCTGTGTGCTTTTAAAATTTTTAATTTATCCGTTTTGCTTTTCAGCTGGTGCAAACTTCCATGTCTTACTTCACAGTGATGTCTACGGTACAAGCAACCTAAGTGCATATTTTTCATATCAAACATAAGGGGAAATCAACGCATTGAACACAGATTTCAACAGCCGCTAATCTATTCTGACGTTACAACCATCGATTGTTTGTTACTCATACATGAAGAAAATATTTACATTATGAATTACTGTACTTGCTAACATGTCCAGCCGTCTGTTCAACACTTGTAGAAGCAATGGATTTCTGATAATAACATTCGGGATGTTCCGGAATCAACTGAGGTGTGATGTTCTTGTTTGGCTTCTATCGAATATTATATCTTGACAGGATTCACAAATGTTGAACGCACGGTAAAACAGACTTGCTATCCCAAGAGAACTTGAAGATTCAGCCCTAGTTACAAATTCCGATTGATTCCTATTGATTCCGATGCAGAAATTCAATTCAAACCGATAAAACAGATGAAATGAATAGATTGGAATTGTGTTTCTGCATCGGAATCAATAGGAATCAATCGGTTCAATGGGATTTTTTAACCAGGGAGGGAACGTTCAATAGAGGTATATGGTCGTGAATTTGAGTACAATGGACGTACACTTAACTTCAAAAGATTTGTGTTCTCTTGGGGTACTTGATCCCAACGGCGATCAAGAGAAAAGGACATTTTGCAGGAGATTCTCCGAAAATCTTCCTTGCTGTAAAATTCTGATCAATGCAGATAAAACCTCATCGACCCTGTTTCAAATACACATGTCAAACCGCATAAACTCCTCAGTTTCATTAATTTTGATGGGGTTTTATGAGGTGAGTTGTTGATGCCAGATGAAATCCCATCAAAACTCACGAATCTTGTCAAATCTCATAAAATCTCATGGATGCTGAATTGAAACCTATAAAATCAACCTATGCGGTTTGAAGGGAATTTTACAACAGGGTTCTTGGATTTTTCGAAAATCTTCGATATATCTACCTCCCACCGTCATTTCCGTTGAATCTTAGAAGATTCTTCGGGTGTGAGCGGTTCGAGAATGTTATTCAGTCAAGGCCGTATGCGGAAAAGAATTTTTAACAAGGTCAGGAAAGAAATTCATGTATACAAGATGTGTCCCAAATCACAGACCAAATTTTATAGGTGAAGTCTTCAAACGAAAGCGAACAAAACCTCTTCTGAGGCCTAGTTTTTGGGGTATGGACGTTTTTTCGGTTCTCAAAAAATTCGAATATCTTCAAAACGGTGCAATTCACACCTACAACGCCATCTCCTAAGTTAAAAAGACAATAATTTTCGGGAAGCAATTGGATTATTCTAGTATTTTCCGTTTTGGAGTCAAGGCGGTTGAAAATTCTTCGAATTCCAGCTAATCAGAATTTAGGATTTCAAATTACTATAACTCCCTCAAACAGCACAACCACCTACACAGCAAGCAGTGCTTGAAGATATTTAAAAGAATATTCAATTAAGAGATCTTCAAAAACATTCTTAAAGAGTTCTTCAAGATATCTTTCAGAAGTGCTGGAAAGACATTTTGTGGGAGATTTCTAAGAGATATCCTGATTCCCCTGCTCGAAGAGTTTCATTGAACGAATTGATTCTCATTGATTCCGAGGCAGAAAATCGATTCAAACCCATTAAAAATTGACTCTTAATGGGTTTGAAACAGTTTTCTGCATCGGAATCAATGAGAATCAATCGATTCAATGAGATTCTTTGAGCAGGGGCAGGAGATTTCCAAGACGACCACGCAAAATTTCTTAAAGATATCTTTTAGGAGTGTTTGACAGATACCTTCTGGGAAGACTTTGATTTGATATGTTTGAAAAATCACCAACATCGTGGATTCCCCGAAATATATCCGCTTAATATTGTTGGAAATGTTCGGAAAGGTTTGTAAACAAAACCACGACAAAAACCGCTACGAAACAGGAAAAGAGCCGTTTCTGTCTGTTTTTTCGCGGTTTTGTCCCACTTTTTCCGGAATCATTCTCACATTTGTAGTAAAGTATCCAAATTCAGTGGTTATTTTTTGTTCGATTTTGGTTTAATTGAATTCACCATGGGAGCAATTCACGATTATCTCAATTCTGAAGAGATTTTTCCACTCTAAAAGAGTGAGGGTTCACTCGGAGCGAGTGAAAATCCCATTCGCAGCGGACAAGTTAAGTTCTGGGACTTCATGGAGGGAAACATTGGTTCTCTTCTCTTTCGGATTTGGAGAATCCTATCAAATTCAAAGGTGTGAATTGGATTATTTTTGAGATATTTAAATTTTTGGAAAAATTTCAAAACTTTCATATTTCATAAATTGAATATCAAAAGCAAAAACTGTTTATTTTTGTCTGAAGAATAAACCTATAAGAGCCAATTCGTGAATTTATCTAACTATCTGAGTACGTAAAAGAGAAACAATTCAGTCTCTAATCTTGGTCCTCCCCGTATGCGAGACAGAGGAGCTTTCCGAAGTGCTTGACCTGGGGCGCCAGGGGCGTGGGATGAACCAATAGGAATCCATAGTTCACGCCTCAGACGCCCCGGGTCAAACACTTCGCAAAGCTCCAGACACGTACGGATTGAAATGAATATAAGAACCGCATAGAAACGTTCTTGTGAGAATTGATTTTTTTTTACCAGGGATTGAATTTCATTTATTCTAATAATGACAATCAAAGTTCCCTATTTCCAGTAGATGGTATATTATGTACGGATAAAGAGAGAAAGAGGGAGAATTTGAATTCTTGAAATGTTACCGAATAAAGTTCGGATATTATTATATTTTGAATAAATTTCACCTATGAGAAAGAGAGCGTGATTTTGTATTTCACCTACATCTGTTTCGTGGATTGATTATGTCTATTCAAAGTATTTCAACTTCTGTGGTCCCACACAGCATTTCATGTCTAAACGATATCTCAAAACAAACACAGATAAATTTAGAATATCTGAAACAGTTCTTACTTCTAAATGATTTCTATAAAATATGTAAAAGATATCATCCCGCCAAGGGCGTAGCCAGAATTTTTTTTGGGAAGGGACTACGTTGGAGATGTATATCTATATATACGAAATGTATAGATATATGGAAAGGAAAAAATTATGGACTGTAGGGGGATGGGGGAGGGTCCGGACCCCCATGGACCCCCCTGGATACGTTCTTGTATCCCGCAGTGTGAAAAATGTGTGAGGAGTTGTCCTCCACACTGTTGGTGGATTTCGTCCCCTAATCGTAGGGGAATGGCCCAGATATCATGCCCTCACGAAGCGGCGCACATGGATAAACTTCTGCACGCAAACCTAGGTGGAGCTTCAAGATATTATCTGGATGTTTTTCCATCAGAAATAAGGAATTTTTTCATCACTTTGAGGGATTATCTTGTTTTTTGGATATCGAATCCTCTACAAATGGAGGAAAAATTCACCAAATTGTGGTGAAAAATTCCCCATCTATGGAGGAACTTTGCTGCCACCATTTTTTGGGGGAAAATTCCACAATTATTTTTTACAGTGCGGAAGACAAGTTTTAGATCTTCTAAAACATATCCTCCAGATATTTTTCAGAAATAAGAATTATTTAGATATCCTCCCAGACAGCACAGAAAGTTCTTTGAACGTTTTGAAAACGTGCTTTTGGTTTTGCGTGTTTTGGTCCCGCTGAAGCAAGTTTTACAAACATTTAGAGTACCTTCCCATTTGATATCCTTGAATACGTTCTAAGCACGTTCCTTTGATCTACTATCAGACGTTTTCATCATGTCTTCTAAACGTACTTTCATGAAAACTAACCTTGAAAAACCACAAAGTCACAGGGGGACATAGATAGAACTAACCGAGACATTTGCATGTCCCTGGGACATACATGCGACGTTTTCAGAACATCCTGAGACGTTATTTGCACGTTCTCTGTGAAATCAAGCACGTCTTCTGAACGTTCAGGAAACCTCCCGGTGCTGTATGGGCTAGAGATATCTTCTCGTGTTGCATAAGACTTCTTAAATTTCTTCAAATAGTTTCTGGGATGGGGGCCAAATTAACGAAAAACCAAATCAACGAAAATTTGGTTGAAAAGAGAGATACGTTACACTCTCTCTTTTCAAACACTGATTTCGTTGATTTGTCTTTTCGTTGATTTGGCCCCCATCCAGTTTCTGAGGATATCTCGGAGATCAAAAATTCTATTTCGATACTATACAGCACCGGGAGGTTTTCTAGACGTTCCGAAAACGTGCTTGGTTACACAGAGAACCTGCAAATAACGTCTCATGATGTTCTAAAAATGTCGCATGTATGTCGCAGGAACATGCAAATGTCCCGTTTAGTTCTATTCATGTCTACTTGCAATATTCTTGGAACGTATTCAAGGAAACCCGAAGAGAACATGAAGCTTCAGCAAACGTTCAGATTAGATCTGTATAGATTGGTTCGAAGGTTCATGAAAGCTAACTTTTAGATTCACACACGTTTGTCGAAGGTACTACGAACGTTGAAATGTCCGCCTCAAAATACTTTCAGGAAACATAGATGGAACGTTCATTGAAGGTTCATCGAAGGTTTGAGGAAGCTTCACAGAAATGTCTATACTTGGATTAATTTATAATCATTTATGTTTATTAATTAATTTATTTTCCATATAAATTGATTAAAATTAATATAAGTATAGATATTTTTGTAAAGCTTCGTCAAACCTTCGATGAACCTTCAGCGAACGTTCCGTCTATGTTTCCTGAACGTATTTCGAGGTGGACATTTCAACGTCCGTAGAACCTTTGTCAAACGTTTGTGAATCTAAAAGCTAGCTCTAATGAACCTCCGGCCCGATCTGTACACATCTGATCTGAACGTTCGCTGAAGCTTCATGTTCTCTTCGGGAAGGTTTCCACAACGTTCCGCGGCGTTGCACATATGTTTTTAAAAGGTTAGTTTTCATGGAAGCACGTTTAGAAAACGTGGAAAGAACGTCCCGTAGTATATGAAAAGAACGTGCTCGGTACGTATTCATGTGCATCAAGAGCGAAGGTACTCTAAACATTTGGAAAATATGTGCCTTGGGCACCAACACACGTGGGACCAAGATTATGTTCATAGAACATCCAGAGAACTTTCTGTGCTGTCTGGGTAATGTCCCAGATAGCACTCTATATCTTTTCGAACTAATGAACTCAGAAGAAGTTCTAAAAGCATTTTGTTGCGCTGATATTAATGAGTTCTTGAAGACAAGGGTGGACTGGCTTCTGAAATTTGATGTGGGAATCGTGCTGATCAGAGCTGATTCCGATATTCATACGAATGTCAATCCCATGCGGAGGCAACGTTGAGGCAACGTAGAAAGGTCCGGTGCTGTACGGATGTCGATCCCAACGGAAAGATTGTTGACATTTTGTCGTTGTTCATGGAATGCTTATATCTTGCTCTGATTAATTGAGTGATTAACGAGTTTTAATGTTTCGATTACATATCAAAAGGCTCATAATATCACAAACTATAACAAAATCCTGAAAAAATCTTTCCGTTAGAACCGAAACAGACTTTTTTTATTCGCTGTACTTCCATGGTGGAAATATTTCTTTGAAAATTTCTGAGAATCTCTGAAAAACTCCCAAAACTCGAAGATTCTCTGTAAATCTCTGTAAGTCTCTAGAAAATTCAGAATACCTCTAAAAATCTCTGAAAATATTCTGAGCATTTCCGAAAACCTCTCAAAATTGTAATTTCCACCATGATTTTGATGAGTTTAGGAATTATAAAAAGTCGACCAATGATACACGATGATCCAATGGAATTAGCTCTGCAGAACCTAGAATTCTTAAACTCATCGAAAGTACCCTTTCACGGACTAATTTGCCCGACTGCACACTTTCCCAATTTTCTATAGTACTGTCCAGTCAGGAAGAGAGTGACGGAGAAAGAGATCCGACAAATTGGGGAAGGATATCTCTTTCCAACACATACAGTTTGAAGAGGAAAGGGAAAAAAAATTGGGTATGTTTTACTCTCTCTTACTCATGCAATCGAGTATACCACTCTGATCAAGCTAATTTGAGGAGAGTGCTCAGTCTAGGATGTATACAGTTTAATGGCGTACTCCGATAACACAGTGATCATGTGCACGTGTTCCTTCATATATTATTCTAACAGAAAGTTTATTTATTAAAATCAAGTGCTTGTCAAAAACGATTCAATTATTTCAATATCGGAACGTAAGAAGGAATCAAATTCTTCAAAATGAGTTTATATAATTTCAAGAAGATAGCAGTTGTTCCTACTGCGAAGGTTAGTTATCTACGAGTTATTAACATTTCAGATACAAGATTTTTATTCAGAATACGAAAAATTCATTAAACAATCCCAATGATGCATGTTTTTCCACTCTCAATTGAACAATGCATATCGGCACGAATATAAGCAATCGAATATGTACCTAACCTCTTCGTGATTTTTCCATTGCATCTATCTAATTCTGCCTGTACAATCATTATATTTATATTTACCTTTCTTATAGGATTTCATTGATATCATCCTATCGAAAACTCAACGAAAAACGCCAACGGTTGTTCACAAACATTATAAAATCACAAGGATACGATCATTCTATACTCGTAAAGTAAAATTCACCCAGCAAAATTTCCATGATAGATTATCTCAAATAATCCAAGAATTCCCAAAATTGGACGATGTTCATCCATTTTATGCAGATTTAATGAATGTATTGTATGACAAAGATCATTACAAACTAGCGTTAGGACAAATCAATACAGCTCGACATCTAATCGACAAGTATGTACCATTATTGAATTCAGTTTTGAACTTTAAATATATTCATACCGAATGTTCCTTCTTGATCAATTTCAGTGTAGCAAAAGATTATGTCCGTTTACTGAAGTACGGGGACTCTCTGTATCGATGTAAGCAATTGAAAAAAGCTGCCCTCGGTCGAATGGCGACTATTATGAAAAGGCAGTCAGCTAATTTGACCTATCTGGAACAAGTGAGACAGCACTTAGCCAGATTACCAAGTATAGATCCTTACACACGTACAATCATTATTTGCGGATTCCCAAATGTTGGGAAAAGTAGTTTCATAAATAAGGTGAATATTTTTCTCTCGCCGATATGAATTTTCAAAACAATTATTATCTACCCTTCAATTTATTTACAATAGATTACACGCGCGGACGTTGAAGTTCAACCTTATGCATTTACAACAAAATCTTTATACGTTGGACATACGGATTATAAATATCTAAGATGGCAAGTAATCGATACACCAGGAATTTTAGATCATCCTTTAGAAGAGAGAAACGTAATAGAAATGCAGGCGGTTACCGCTCTAGCTCACTTACGTGCCGCTGTTTTGTATCTTTTAGACATATCTGAACAGTGTGGTCATACGTTACAAGAACAAGTAAGAAGAATTCATTGTGTATTATAAGTTTTAAATTCTTCAATCAGTTCTAATTTTTTTTCTTTCAATTTCATCAGGTAAAACTATTTGAGTCTATTAAACCTCTGTTCACAAACAAACCATTGTTGATAGTACTGAATAAAGTGGATATTTTACGTTTAGAAGAACTTAGCGAGGAAAAACGAGCAATTATTAAACATTTAGAAAACGATGAAAATGTTCCAATGGTAGAGATGAGTACTGTCACAGATTTTGGTGTGATGGAAGTGAAAACGGAAGCCTGCGAGCGTCTGTTAGCTTATCGCGTGGATCAAAAAATTAGAACCAAAAAGGTATGCGACTAATAATATGAAGTTTTGAAATATTTCATCTCTAATTTTGTTATGTCAATTCGAATTGATAGGTCGAAGGTTTATTGAATCGTTTACACGTTGCTCAACCGAAGCCGAGAGATGAAAAAGTACGTGCCCCTTGCATTCCGCAAAGCGTATTGGAAAAGAAACAAGCAGCGTTGGCAAAGAGCGAAAGGAAACGAAAATTGGAGAAAGAAATTGAAGAGGAGATGGGTGATGATTATGTACTCGATTTGAAGAAGAATTATGATATCGAGGGAGATCAGAAATATGACGTCATACCGGAGATGTGGGAAGGACACAATATCGCTGATTATATCGATCCAGAGATATTTGAGGTAAATCCTGAAATTCTTATCGAATTCCATTCAAAGTATATGTTTCTATCTCCTTATGTCTTCTCAAATTTCTCCTGGTCAATCTCGTAAAGTCTTGTTAGTTTTTCCAGTGAAAAGCACATTGAATCTCATAACATGTTATTCAAACCTCGACAACAATGTTTCCACATTTCATTTGATAAAATTGAATTTTATAGGTTTGTTTAACTAAGACTTAAGAAGTGAGAAATCATGTTATTTATCATTTTTATCCTTAGAAACTGAACGCGTTGGAAAGAGAGGAGCAGTTGAGAGAAGAGGCTGGCATGTATGATTATAAAATACCTGAACTCTCGGAAACAATGCGAGAAATTCAAAATTTGGCAAAACAAATTCGCGAAAGGAAAGCAATTATGAAGGACGAAGCTCGTATACAGAAAGCTTCAACGAAACCTGTTATGCCGCGTACTTCGAGAGCTAAAGTACGGGATAGATCAGTGGCGAGATTGAAGGAACAAATGGAAGACCTTGGAGTGGAAGTGAACGACGACGAGAACGTAAGTACAATTGTGGAAACGCTTTGATATCGATTTTGAAATATGATTTCTCTTTGTTTTCCAGGCCAACTTTATGAAAAAGAGGAGTAGGTCGAGATCTTTGTCGCAACCTGCTAAGAAGAGATTACGTATAGAATCTCAGTCCAGAGCTCGCAGCATCTCGAGACCGCCGCGTGATGAGATGGGAGTGAAAGATGTTGTGGTAATTGTCGTTAAATTATTTTCAAATAATCGCCAATGATAACAAAATCTAAGTGAATACCTGCAGTTCAATTGGAATTTCCTCTGTCTAATATTCTTCACCGACACTTTTCAATTTCATGTGTTTCAACGAACAAATATAAAAATGATTAGTAGATTTTGTCGCTAATGTAAATGAAATCTAAGAGCATCAATGAGAAAAATTAGTGCCGCTTGGTAAAAAAAAAAACCTGTCATAATTCGAAATTTTGCCAAAGGCGACTTTGAGTCAGAAAAAATTGATATTGTATAAATCTGAATTGAAATTCTATCCTTTTAATTCACTTTCTTATTGATAACTACGTGATTCTCATTTCAGATGAAGACTAAATTGAAGAACATCGCTCACAAAGCACTGAAGAAGAAGGTAGCTAAGAAGGGTCTTAAAGGAGAAGCAGATAGATTTATTGGAACGAAAATGCCAAAACACTTGTATTCCGGCAAAAGAGGAGTCGGTAAAACAGACAGGAGATAAAAATACAAGTATTTTTACAACCCATATGTGTTGTTATTATTATTTTTTTCTTTTTTTCGATAATTCATGTGAATAATTGCAGTTTTTGAATGAAAAACAATGTAAGTGTGTATAAACTTCGTACACAAATTAACGATAAGTTCATCTTCTTCCCTTTTCTGTGTCCTACTTCAATTGATGAAGAGCAATCCTTTAAGATCCAATCATTGAAATTCAATATCGTGTTATTATTTGGTGTCCCCATTGATGACGAAAGACGAGATTCTTCTTTATGAAAAAAGTATCTAGTTTTTATGCATTTTTATAAAACATTGATAAGAATTCGATAAGTTCTGTATAGAAAAGAATCCTCATCACTAGATTTCATGTATCAAAACTCCCTGAGCTTGGTTGTAGCTATTTGAAAATGCAGAGAAATTTGTGATTTATCACCAAGAGTGCAGATGAATTCTTTTTATTCTGTTCTAAATCAAATGGGTTATTTAAATTATCCAAGTTCCTGTCCAAGAAAGAGAGAAAAAGATGGAGAGAGAAAGAGAGCGAGCAGACTGAGAAGATTCGATTGATTTAATTTATAATAACAAGAGCAAACTTATAATTTCAATGGAATTCGTGCAAAAGCGCATCTCGCTTCATGAAAGTTTGACAAGAGCTCCACGTAGCTGATTATTGTGAGTAACTGAACTGTATATCCTTCTCAATTTGTTAATCCGTAATTGGAATGTGAATCAAATCAGTTCTCATTAGTTTTCGCGAGTTTATCGGACAAGTGGAGATTTGGAATTTTAACATTCTTCAACACGGATTGATGGATCTATAATTTATCTAAAAAATAATAGAGAAGAGAAGCTCGGTTTCAATAGTTTATCATTAAAAGAAAAAGTAATTTCGAAAATTTGGAATGCCTTCAAAACTGAAGGATAATTATTTCATTTTTATGCTTACAAAAACCTGCTATTCCAAGATTTATCACTCGTTCCTGTGTCACAAATCACTTTCAAGCACAAGCAAACTATTATCTCCAATATTTCTAGAGTGGTGTGCAGAAAATGAGATTTCACCAACTGTCGGGAAGTATTTCAAAAGTTGACAGAAATGTGTGCGCGTTTTTGAAAGTCTAAAATTGAAAAACTCAGATTGCTTGATCTGCTGATGGAGGTTGAATAATTCTAAACTATTTTATGGTTTCAAAGCTTTCCCACCTTCTGAAAAATTTCTACCTTTCAAAGGAATCTGTTTTGAAATTTGAACTCTCACTGATGTTCTTCTTGTATCTCAATTTTTTTTTTTTTTTAATATCAATTTCATCTCGAAAGTGAGATAAGAAATAGAATTGATAGGTCAAATATGAATGATCTAATAATATTAATTGATTCTCAAACAAAATCTATTCCTTTTTATAGAAAAAATAGCTTGAGTTTTGATAGAGTGTTATAAAATACTCTAAGAAATTCGATATAATTTCTATAAAGAATCCCCATCACTGGTATTACGAATTATTCACAACCTACCCTTGAGCTTTATCGGCATGATTTCTAATTTATGTGATTTTCGCTGCATCGTGCGATCGCAATCGTGATCGAGATTCGAGTAGAGGGTTTGGTTTTCTCAAAAGGAGGATCGAAGATGTATTGTCTTTAGTTGCATAATGTGTGGGGTAACCTTCGAACTCGAATGAGGCAACCATTGTCACGCCCAGTGAAAGTTTATTACTGTTGAATCGAGATAACCCCAACGTAGTATTTTAGATTCCGTGGTCCCATTCATACATCCGAACCCCTTAACTTAACTTTCCATTAATGTAGTAAACGTCTTGGCTTATCTTGTCATTAAGTGTCTAACATATTGTGAATGTACGATTTATACAAGAATAATATCAGAAGCACATGTATATTTAACCTTTAGGGGTTTGATGAAATGAAATTTCTATTCCGTTCTAGCATACATTCATGAATCGGGAATAGTGAAGATGTTTTATAAATTTTACATACTCGAACTGCACATACATCTACACATTTGAAAAATTCTATAAGAACTGCTTATACAGTATTTTTAGAACCACTGAAAAAGCTCCATGAGAAAGAAGAGTTGGGATGAAATATGAAAAGGGATTAGAAAATAGTACAAGCGATTGATAATTAATCGAGGACCAGTGATTTTATATATTATTATTTTACAAAATAATAGTGACGAAAAGTAGAATGACAAGAAAATCATTTCGCTGAACTAGTTGGTAATAATGATAATGAAAATTCTTCATTCAATATAAGGAACTTGGATGAAAGTACGTATTTTATCTAACGAGAGATTGGATTTTTAATCGCTTTAACGCTCGCTTCTATCGTATGGACGTTTATTAGATTTGAACTCTTGATTGGATTGTAATTTAAGCGACAATTGAAGATGACAAAATAATAAATTAATAATAATACATGCACGATATACAAATTCGCGATATATTGTATAGTGATGCTCATAGACATATTCAATATTGAGTTCCGTAGTCGAACGTGGTGCAACAGAAACAACGATAACGATAACCACATCACCATAATGCGATATTTTATTAAAAAATATCGATCGAAGAGGACATAAACGCTGCAAATTATGACGCAATTTTTAATATCACAGACCCATAAAAATGTCTGTGATTGGGTCTCGATATAATATGATAAAAATTATTCCTTCAAAGTCCGGCAAATTTATTAAGTAGCATTCCGGAGATTAATTTTCATTTGCCTTTTTATGAGAAATAAATTACAAACCACGTTTCAGCGTCGAGATTGAAACTATGCATATAGAGAGTTTTATTTACTTCAAAAAGTCTACCTTTTCCACACGAAAAAAAATAATTCGCTGAAGTTTATTGAACCGAATTAACGAAATCCTCAGCTGCTGAAGACCCAAAATCTTGCGATATATTCTTTAAACGATGTTTCCAGCTCCAAGAAGTTAATTCGACAAGATCAACACCGATGATTTCTCAGATTTTGTGAGTTTGAATTCTCGTTTCGTGTATTTGATACGTGGATAGCGAAAAGAATGCCTGCAGAAGAAAAATAGCTCCGTGCAAACAATCGCAAATGATGAGCCTGCAAATAAGATTAATCACTAGCTGAATTGATCTCTATTATTGTAGCAGAATTTGATACAGCTTATGACAGCTGAGCGAAGAATTAATCGAAAACTCCACAGCAAACATCGATAAACTAGCGATAAAGTAGCATTGAATACATATTGAGACGGAAAAATTCCGAATTCTAGAGAATCGACAATATTCCCTCGTGACGCTGATTATATCCTCATAGTCGAGTTTCTTTGTGAATAAAAAATGGTAATTAAATTACAGTTATCGACAAATTTAACTAAAGATATATAAATCTAATTACATTGATTCGTTTCTTTCAGGGTATCGCAAAAATTTGGTACGTGCGGATCTTCTTCTAATCAGCAAAGTCGGTCAAAAAAGCAAAATCTCTCGTGTAAAAGACTGATATACTTGAAAGTCCATGCCGAGTTCTTAATATCCTATGGAAAAATTGATATCGGTATATATTTGTTGTAATCTTTTGTAGCTGTGCAAATAGTTACATCCAAAACGGACGACATACACGGAATTGTTTGTTTTCATATGCAGTTGGTGATCGAATACGTAATTACGAACCAAAGTATCCGTGTTATTAATTATAAATTACGATAAAACATATCAATAGTAAACGTATAAAATTTGTATCCGGTTTTTGTGTGGATTTTCGATAAGGAAGATATCAGCGGCATGACGTTAGCTAAGTTTGTTTATAAGATTTTACGATAAATATAAGATATTGCATTACACCACTACCTAATCATCTTAAAATGATACGGACATTATCATTCGACATTATCATCGATAGAAAGAGAAGGAATACCAGTGCTGGAATATGCTAACCACTTCGTATTGGCCAGTGTATGTAAAATTACTAAATAAGTTCGTACTAAGTGAGTTTATCCGATACTTTTTAAATGCAAAAAGATTACCATTCTGGCGTTACTGACCCTCCAGCAAGAAACACAAAAGTGTAATGATCTTGAAGTAATTTAACGTAAGTAGGGAACGTTTTGAACCTGATATCAAGTTTTGAGAATTCCGTTGTTACTGTTGATGAATTTTTTCACAACTGCTGTATAAGAATTCATGAGGAATTGTATAAATACATCACAATTTGTGCTACTTAGATGAATTGTATAAAAACTGTATCGAATCTTTTATTAAACACAAAATTGATAGACTTTGTGTAAACCACGTATGAGATCTATAAAAATTTTACATAAACTTTACATAAATTCAACAGATTTTTCGAATCACTTATGTATTAATCTTTCCACTATATACAATTTCTATACAATTACATCGAACTTTACGTTGGAAGATACTTTTTAGATCGACATTACTCGATAAAACTATTGCATCTTTAACGATTATCAAAGACCAGTATTCTAAGGCTAGGAGCAATCTGCCGTCCAAAGCTAGTGTTGCCGCGATCCGAGCTAATCCGAGTTTTGAGCATGAGCTCGGCTTGGCTCTTGTTTTTGACAAATAGACTCGGCTCGCAATCGGATCGAAGCTCGGATTGGCTCGGAGATCGTCGAGCTAGATCGAAGATCTCACGATCCTACTTCGTTTAAAACAAACGTGAATGAAAAATTCGTGCATCCAAGGGCTTCTTGAAATAGAGCATACAGTACAGGCCATAAGTTTGAATTAACCTAAAGACATCCCAGACAGCACCAAAGCTCCCGCAAAGAGCTCCCGTTATGCGACCAACAATGAGTTCAATATGAATAGAATGCATCAAAATGAACTCTTGATGAACAACTTGATGTTCAGAAAGAATCCAATATGTAGTCTCGATATGAGTTCTTTCTGATCATTAGGTTGTTCATCAAGAGTTCATTTTGAATGCATTAGATTCATATTGAACTCATTGTTAGTCGCATAACGGGGACTATTTGAGAAGTCTTTGAGAAGTCTTCATGATCTTTTATGAATTCAAATTGATCATTGGTGCTGGCTGGGATTCAACATTGTTACATCTTCGCTGTTCGAAATTGAATTAATTCATATAAACTACATAAATACAATATAAAACACAATAAAATTATTTAAATAAAGTGAGTTGATTTCCTGAAACAAACATATCAACTGAAAAAATTGTTTTTCCTTTGGGTGTAATCAAATTTTTGACCTGTACTGTATTTCTGAAGCTCTTATTGAAGTTTAAGTATAAAACAACGTTTTCTCAAAATTTTTATCACTCGGCAAATCAAATTTCATAAATGTTAGTTCATGAATAAATAGATAAATATATCATTAAATCCATCTTCAGAGGATTGGCGATGAAGAAAAATCCACTTTATAAACATATTTTCTTAATATCGACTCTGCTACTAATTAAACATTGAGAACAATATTGTTTCATAAACCGATTCTGACAAATGAAATTTCATGAGATTTGATCAGAACATTGTCCGAGATTCAGTGAGATTTGGCGAGAATCAATGGTTTTTCTTAACCAGGGTCCTTCGTCCGATAGGAAATTTTCTCAGTAACGATCTAGCTCGTCGTTCTCATAGTTCTGGCTTAGCTCGAAACTCGGATCGACTGAAATTTTTTCAGCTCTGCTCGAAGATCGGATCATTTGAAATTATTGAGATAGGCTCGAAATTTCGACCCTTAATGCATTTGACTTGGATTCGAGAAAATCAAGAAAAACTGTTTTCTTTTCAATGGTGATCCATTTCTAGGGTATATTATTAGTTACGGTTTTTTTTCTATAAACGTTTCAAATTTGATTAATTTCTTCGTACTTCGAACCGTTGTTATTAAAAAAGCAATAAGTTCTTTTTCAGAATGAAAAACACAGTAGAATGCAAAATGTTTTCACGATCACAATGATACGAAAAATCCATTTTCTTCTTGCTTTTTATGATTTTTGAAGAAATCTCCTTGATTTAGGAGCACTTATATTTCCACCACTAAGAATAATCCCAGAGATAACATTCCGTACGCGCAAAGCTTGAGTCTCGGAAGTCGCAACATCCCGTCAACTGCCCGCAAATAGCAATTGCGCTCTTGTGCGAGTGTGACGGCTCGCAGTTCTGTCTACAAAAAAGGACGTACAAGGATTCGACATTGGATTTGCTAGCAATTGGGTGGCCCGATTCGCACTCCTACCGCATATATTCTTGCCCAAAATATTGTAAGAGATTATTCTTTGATCGGAACAGAGCAGGGGACAGAACGTAACTATAACACAAATTCCAATGATTAAATTTTTCTTTTTTGTATAATGTGAAAATAATTTGAGATATATTTTATAAAATTTACAATCACAAGAGCATACATCAATTCTCATAAATTATTATCTTTTTACTTTTCACACACATTATTGTATTATTTCCAAAACGAATCGTAATAACTTTCAGTTGGAAATGAACTTTCTTTTTCATGAATAAGTCACGTTTCGCTTCTTCTTCTTCTTTCTTTTTCCAGACCAGAAACTGATGGGAGTACTTTTGGAGCCACCTTTCAAATTACGATTACTCAAATTTCACAAATAAAGATTCAAAATGAGAGGAGAATGGTTGTTTCGGAATTGACACAAGGTTTTTTGGAAAATTTCTCAGAAAATCTAGAAAGTGGACATTTTTACCAAAAGCATATCTTTTCGTCATTAAAATTTTGTTATATATTCTAAAAACGTGAATAAACTTATTTAATATTTGTTACGAGATGATAGAATAATCTTACTCGCTAATCACTCAATTTTACATTATTAATACCGCATTTTTTTGAGATATACATTAGAATTTAACATTCAGTCTGCATAGCTTCAGCATTATATGTGACAGCATATAACATTTTGCTCAGCACGTATTGATTAATTCGTAACTATGATAATAAAATAATAATAATGATAAAGGACATTACATATCGTCACATTCTTATAATAATCTTATGGTACAAATACGTTCCCTAATTAAAGTGACAATTTCATCTATCTTGGATCTCGAATCTGTTCTTCAATGGATTCATTTAAATTTCATAAATGTTGTTAATCGTAACGTTGTTCGTAATTTTGAAAATGTATCCACTCGGGTTTTTCCAATTTCAAACTGTTGGAAACTGAGGTGTGAACATCTTCAAGATTTTCCATTTACTACTTCTTTAATAGTTTCATTCACTTTGATTCGTTGTAAGAGTCAAAGAGTGACCCAAAACATTGCCCTGTTCTTCAGATCTCGACATTTGAACTGAATTGTATATCAATTGAGCACACAATTGGTTTTGAAGACACAGGAGATTGAATTAAAATGGAATTATATAGAAAGTATATGTATAAAAATGAGTGGAAAAAAACCACTGATTTTAGAGTCACTCTTTGAACCTCGACCAACCGTTGACGAAACAGAAAACAACATTATTTCATTCGCCTAACATTCGACTAATTCTCGTTTTATGGTTTCAGTACTAATGCCTGTAACTTTCCGTTTAAATTAATTACATTAGAATTGGAAAGTTTGCCGATACAACGATTTCGCTCCAGATTTTATTGGAAATCTAAGTTCATCGAAGACAAATTATATTTCCTAATACATGAAATGCAGTAATTTCTTACGGCATCAACGTTTCGAGGTAAACATTCTTCGAATATGAATGACAATCGAATACATTTGAATACGTAGGAAAATAACAGAAAACTCCGCATTCGACATCCAAATTCGATACAGGAGAGAAAGAAACAGGATTTTCCTACAATTTATTCTATTTTATTTTCATATTTTTTTTCTAATTGTCAATATATCTTTCCTCGTTCTCTTCCCCGCGTTGCACAGATATGGAGTTTATTCATCTTTCATTCACGTAGTACGTACATGTATATAATGGAAATCACGTGCAATGATGATGGATTATCTGTTGAAGTGAATCGAGTAATAGCAGAAACACAGAAAATATCGCCTCGTTAATTTATACTTGTCGTGGAAATACAAACGTTCCAATTATGTATAACGTCGGTGTAATATATAAGGTACCTTATCATTATCATTCAATTGAAAAACTTCATTTATAATGATGCAATGTAAGGGGAATAGACGAAGTGGTTCATTTGAATAATAATTATACGTGACAGTTGTAATAATTGAGGTATACTCTAGTAGAAATAATTTATGAAGTGTATGTGGGTTATATATAAATTATATATATATATATATAGATTTATTCCATGCATGTGCTGTACATTATCCATATATTATTCCTATTGAGGTACCTTTCGTAGGTTGTGGTTGTGAAGTAAAATTTATCGCACCCTGAATTCACAGAAAAAATGCCCATGTGACAATTCAATTTTATCTCATTCAAATTCCTGGGGACGCCTTGTTGTGGAATTCCCAGAAAACCCGGTGTTTCGACGTCGAGTCTTCGTCCATGCAGCTTGTATCCACATCAACTGTTTATTCATTTATGATTCAAAGTGGAGGATCGGTAGTTGTCCACACTGAGAGAAATAATTACTCTCACCAACAACATATTTTCATGTTTGGACAAATTCATTCCTAAAAAAATACGTATCCTTGAAACAAGAAAATTTTCTTGGAACTCAGAATATAATTCTTGAATTGAAGAAATATTTTCTTGAGAATATTCAAGAATACATTTTTCTGGTTTCAGTAATTATTTCTCTCAGTGCAGTGCATTTGAAACAATGTCTTCAAGATTTTATGAGATTTCACAGAGTTTACAAGGTTTGATATGTGCAGGGTGGCCCAGGGCGAATTGGATCACTTTTTTTTCAACGAATGAAAATGATCAAAAGGAGAATTTTTCAGTAGCCCTAGTGAAAAAATCTCTCTGTATCTCTCTGAAAATTTCACGTTTCAGAGAAATTCGGAGCAATTCATCGTGATTCAGGGAAATTCAGAAAGATTCAGGAACGGGTAAATTAGGAAAAATTGTGCGTTGAACTTTTCAGAAGGATTCAGAGAGAGATACATTGAGGAAAATTTTTGGTGCGAGATTTCAGAGGCATTCAGGGAGTTTTAGAGAAACTCAGAGGAACGGAAATGAGGGAAAATTTAGCATGGAACTTCACGGAAGGATTCAAAGAAATTTACAGTGATTCAGAGAAATTCAGGGAGAAATAAATTGAGGGGAATTTTTGGTTCAAGATTGCAGAGGCATTCAGGGAGTTTTAGAGAAACTCAGAGACCCGGACATTAGGAAAAATCAACCACAGAACTTATCAAGGAAGGATTCAGGGAAATTCAGAAACATTGAGAGGGATTGGGAGAAATTCAGAGAGAAATAAATGAAGTGAAACTTTTGGTTCAAGAATTCGGAGGTATTCAGGGAGTGTCAGGGAAAATCAGAAACCCGAAACTTAGCAAAAATTAAGTATGGAACTTTACAGAAGGATTCAGACAAATTTAGAGTCAGCTTTGAATTCTCAATATTTGAAATCCGGAGAGATTCAAATAGATTCAGAGGAATTCAGAGAGATTCATGGAAATTTATAAAAATTCAGGAGAATTCAGAAAGATACAGGCACATTTAGAGTAAGCTTGGAAATCTGGATATATGAAATTCTGACACATTCAACGAGATTCAGAGGAATTCAGAGAGATTCAGAGGAATTCAGAGAGATTCAGAGGAACTCAGACTGTTTCAGAGGAATTCAGCATGAGCTTTGAATTGTTAATAAATGAAATTCTGGAGAATTCGGAAAGATTTAGAAAGATCCTGAAGAATTCATAGATTTCCATAGAAAAATTAAGAGAGATTCAAAGGAAGTTGGAGAGATTCAGGATGTATGACTATCTGACAGGTCTCCAACTTTCTCTGAATTTCTCTAAAATTGCTTCGAATCTCTCTGAAAAATGTCCCAAAATATAGAGAGATTCAGAGAGATTTTTTCTACCAGGGAGGTCGGTAGACAAATTCTAATTGTATACATCTTTGCCTTGAGATCTATGAAAAAAAAGAATATTCACATGCACAGCAAATATCCGATTCGCCCCAAAATCAGGAGCGGAATGGATCATTAATAAAAATGGAACGTATAATGACGAAGAACGAACTTACACTTTGAAACTCTTCTTTGAACCCTAAATACGTTTAATAAATGAAAGAATTTCATTCCACGCACTTCCACGTGGCAAATCAACGGTTCTGTGTGACTTTTCTTGCCAGCACATTTTTCACAAGATCATTCTTTACATCCACTGCCCTGAATCCAGTCTTCGTTGGGTAAATGTACGAATTTTACAGAGCAAAAAGATACCAGTACCAGTCTGTTGATGCACAATTGTTGCCTCTAAGTCTCATATGGCTGAAAACAAAATTCGTGATCCATATACTATTCGGGAGAAAATATTCATCTGCTCATGAAGGACGGGATAATATTGTCTAAATAATTAACTTTTCTAATTCAGTACATCACGAACTATCATATACATATCAATCGAATTGGTATGATTTTCAACGTATCTTGTCCATGAAAATTTCAAGAATCGCGATAACGTTTTTACATCAGCGATCAAATTCTTCACTATGCACTCTCTAAATTTCTTGGAGTGAAAATCCACCCCCAAAGAGTGAAAATTCACTCTTTAGGAGTGGAATTTTCCTGGACTTGTAGTATTTTCACTGTTCAAGAGTGAATTTTTCATTCCAAGGACTTTGGAGAGCACACGATGCTACAGCTTAGATCATTGCTCAGAACTACACTGTAAAAGATTTCCACCGGAAAATTCCAGTAGACGTACTGGAAGCAATTAACCTGTACATGTACCGGAAAATTTTAGCACGTTTGTACTGCCAAAATTCCGTACAAATGTTATGGAATCATGTTCAGTATCAAAACTGGGAATTTTCTGAGCCTCAGAATTGGAATTTTTCGATACACGAACTGGACTTTTCAGTGCAACACTGATTAAATTCCAACATAACTGGAAAATTCCATCACACAACCTGAAAATTGCAGTTCAAAACCTGTATAATTCCAATATACCAACGATTAGGTTTTTTCTTCTAAATTCGAAATTTTTTCCCAGCCTTTATTGAGGGGATACTTTTTTCTGGTGCACAAGAACTGTAAAATTGTAGTACGAGCCAGTAAAATTTCCGCGAAATCATGGCAAAATTTCAATACACCATCTCAAACTTGCAAATTCCAGTACAAGGACTGAATTTTCAGTTATGCTTGGTAAATTTTCAGTACCGTACCAACAAAATCTCTGTAAATGTACTGAAATATCCATATTCCAGTACCAACACTGGAAATTTCCAATCCAGGTGCACAGTAAAAAATTTCACCGGAAAATTCCAGTACATGTACTGGAAGTCATTAACCTGTACATGTACCGGAAAATTTCAGCACATTTGTACTGCAAAAATTCAGTGCAAACGTTATGGAATTCCCGCATCAAAACTGGAAATTTTCTGAGCCTCGGTACTGGAATTTTTCAGTACACGAGCTGGACTTTTCCAGGACATGTACTGGAAAATTGATGCTGAAAATATCCATGAAAATTGAAAAAAAATTGCTCACGCAAAGTGATTTTGCAGGGTCCTTGTGTTCCAAGATGATTGAGAAACTTTTGATCGTTCATTTGGATGGACAGAAACTCATGTCTACCTAACAGGATTTGAACCCACACTTTTCTACCTGCCTACCAACTGAAACCTAAGACCTAACCGATGAGCTATAGCGCGACATGTTGGAAGGCCAGCTTGGGTTACTACATATGCTTCATATCTAGAACACAAGAGGATAAGTCTTGGAAAAACCTCATATATCAATTTCATTGGCTACAATTACAATTATTATTCAAAATCTCAATCAGGAAATTTTTAATATAAAGACTTGAAATTTTTCCTGCCAGAAATGACGAAGTCCAATAGAAGTGGAAAATTTCAGTGCAACAGTGATTAAATTCCGTTGCATAGCAACTGGAAAATTCCATCACACGACCTGAAAATTGCAGTTCAAAACCTGTATAATTCAATTGCATAGTAACTGGAAAATTCCATCACAAAACCTGAGAATTGCAGTTAAAAACCTGTATAATTCCAGTATACCAACGATTAGGTTTTTTTTTCTAAATTCCAAATTTTTTCTCAAGTCCTTTTTGAGGGAATATTTTTTTTTGGTGCACAAGAACTATAAAATTGTAGTACGAGCCGGTAAAATTTTCGCGAAATCATGGCAAAATTTCAGTACATCATCTCAAACTTGAAAATTCCAGTACAATGACTGAATTTTCAGTTATGCTTGGTAAATTTTCAGTAACGTAACAACAAAATCTCTGTACATGTACTGGAACATCCATATTCCAGTACTAGCACTGGAAATTTCCAGTCCAGTTGCACAGTAAATTTCCAGTTTTTTTTTACAGTGCAGGGCAGTTATGTCGAATCAACAACAACCCGTATACAGGATCTACATGGTATTTTTTCCGTGAATTGATAATCTTCGAGGAGTATTAAAAGTCCTTGTACATGAATGAGAATATTCCAATGCAATTCCAACGATTCTAAATTACCTTCGTGTAAATTCCCACAGTTTGTTAGTTTCCACGCGTAAGTAATCCGACAAATCTTCTACCCGCATTCAAGCGATAGCTGTCTTTTTAGATCCAGTTAGAATCCATTGACAAATATGTTTTTTCAGTATTCGATTGCATTGTCCAAGCCATAAATATCAAACAAAATGCAGTTATAAAATTGTTCCAAATTTGGAATCCCAGACAGAAAAGGCAGATAAAAATTCAACCAGTTTTCGGGAGATGAAAAATGAAAATAAAAAATTCTTCCAATGTGCAGAGAAATGAATCCACGACAATACACTACAAAGTATTTGCAGCGAAAACTATATCAGAATCGCTACAACTTTGAATAATAACGTCCTCTATAATTAACTAAGGACCGATGCAATATCAGAATAATATTGTCGGAAATGTTCACAATACGTATCAAAGAGATGACAGAAGATTTATTCTCATTCTCAAGAACAAGCGCATTCCAATACAACCATATTCTTCCAATTGGATATTTTCAATTTGGTCGAATCGTTCTCATCGAAATACAAGATCTCGAGTTCAGCGAGTTTGCTCGGGGCACAACACGGTTTAGGCACTTTCTTTCTATCCTCCTGCCAAATGAGACTCTGCAAAAGCGCATGGTGATGCGCGGGATTGTATCTAGGCGGACATCTGCCCTTACAATACCCGGCATCAAAAGTCTTTGGTTGAATAATGAACTCGAAGCCTTTGAGATCTTTAAAAATCACCATCATCTCGTGTCTACAGCACTTTTTATTATTGTTATTATTATTTCGACACTCGGACTTGCGACCCTTGTGTAAAGAGGCTAATGGTTCGTGAGCGGCAGTTCTCTTTTGTCTTCTTCTTCCTCTTCTCCTTCCTCTTCTTCTTCGCTTTCTCGGCCTGTCGTCGGCGTCCGTTGTTGTGGTAAAAATATTGAGAACCGGGGAGATAAGATTTCTCGATATCCTGTTACCATCGGCAGCTTGGAACTCCAACTCCAAGTTCAAATTCTCTTGTCGACCTCCATTGATCTGGAGCCAAGTGGCGATCGATTCGGTGAAGTCGAATTCCAACCAACGGGGCTCCTCCGGACGATGTAATTTCACTTTCTTTCGCACGGTCAAACGCTTCGTGGTAGGCCCGTGCAAATTAATTAAATAAATGAATACGTTTAGGTAATCTCCAACGAAATCCCCGGTGTCCCCGTCGAGGAGCATTCTCAGAGTCGCGTGATCGACCACCGAATCGTATAATCTGTTTACTCGGAATAGTAATAAGTCTTCGTTCGTGTGGATGCTCCTGTTTTCAGGATAACCTGGAAGAAGAAAAAATATTCTTCATTTTTTACATTTCACGTCAGGGATGGCAACTGTGGGTCCAACGCCATTGTTACCAGTAGGTTCTTTCGGGTGGTTATGGGTCGAGAAAACCAGGGACTGGAACGTTATTCACTTTCGTTACTCATTATATATAAAATCTATATAATAAATATATAATTTGTGTACAATATATATATTATTATATGTGACCTGGTCTACAAAAAGGGGGCTTAGGTGTGGAAACAAGTTTTCGAGAAAACAACTGTTGAAGATGAACAAGTCATTTTATCAGTTTCGGTTTAGTTGTTCGCTTCTAATGTTCTAATGTTCCAATTGTAAATTTTTATGTAAAATGGATTGGGGTACATAAGTTCCAAAAAAACAGTTCCAACCCCAAAGTTCCAAATCAGAAGTTCCAATTAGATATTTTCCAAAAGTATATTTATCCGAAAGTGTAAAAGTTCCAAAGTGTTCTAAAAATCCAAATTGTATCCAATAGTTCTTAAATATTCATTAATTTCATTTTTATCCACATATTCGTCATATTTCGAAACAATATTAAAAATCCGATCTTCTATTTTCCACCTAGACGGTGCTCGGGGCTGTTCAATTTTTTGACCGAGATTGAGCTGTCGTAACATGCTTTCAGTGTCTCCCTGTTCTTTCTGTAGCTCACTAAAAAATTTGTAAAGGCTTGGATGATATCTTCCTATTACTACTTGGAATCTATTGTCCCACCCTTCTGACAAATTGTTTGTTCTGGCCATTCTCTCGCACACGCAATCTACGTTGTTGATTGAAAGTTGCTATGAAGTTACCAAGGTTTGTTATGAATGTTTAGGAACTGTGGGAACTTTTGTAATAGCCTGGAACAATTGGGATTTCCAAACAAAGAACTTTTGGAACACAGGTCCTTTGGGAAAAAGAATTAATTGGAACTTTCGGATTGGAACAAATATTTTGGAATTTATGACCCACTACCGTAAAATGACGTGGTTTCGCCTTGAAATAAAATGTTTTAACATATGAAATGATGTCTATCATTTGATAAATTAATCTTCAAATTTTTTTCATTTTCAATCATTTCTGCTCTTCTTTTTGTACATTTTTAGCAAACTTCCCTACCAGTTAGAAACTTCTGATTTGCGCCATTCCAAAGAGCATATTTTACTCCATCCAAATCGCCGAAAAAGTGAAAAATGATTTTTTCACACCTAAGTCTCTGGAAAAAAACCTCAAAAACCCAGGAGGGGAAATATTTTCAAAAGTATATATGCTTCATATGGAATTCAATATAGCTTATATATAATTTATATATAATTCTATATACATTAAATATAAGTTGGAAAATTTTTCCATCTGAGGCGGTAGGTTGGATGTTTATTTTATTTAGTACATTTTCCTATGTTATTCTTCTTTCTAAATTTGTATCAATGTAATTTCACTCATTCGACAGTTATAAATATCTTACTGGGTAAAATTAGTTGAATTTCAGTACGTAATCTAGTGATGCCGATTCTTTTTTATACAGAATATATCGAATTTTCACCAATGTTCCATACAAATCTATAAAAACTCAATACTTTTTCTATAAAAAAGAATCGACATCACTAACGTAATCAATGAATACTCATTATTTCGTTAACGACCAAAGATTCTAACGGTTCAAAATATATTCTATTCATCTCGAAATATACGTCATAAAAATGTATTCAAATGCCTTAAGGATGAATTACATAGATTTTGAAAAAAATACATCCCTGATGGCCCGTGATTCAAAATATGATCCATGGCACATTAAAACTACTGAAGATAAGTTCGAATGACTCTGATCCGAATGTTTTCATGGATATTCAGGAAGATATTTTTGTATTCATCTTCATTTATATATGGTTTCAATCTATAATCTATGAATTAATGGATTTTAATTTTGATGCAACTTTCGAAGGAAGCTCTGAATCGATTTGAAATTTTGCAGGAGTATTTGTTTGATCATTAAGAATCGTTTTGGAGAATTTCGTGAGTTTTTCATTATTTTAAAAATAGGCGTAATACATCCTTAAGAATAAAATTTCAATCGATACTTTATACAAATTTATAGAAACTTGATATAATTTTCATATAAAATTACATTGAGTCACCAGCTCCAGCCCTAATTCAAATGGATTTAGTTGCATAGAATTTCAATGTACTTCTATTCTTGATCTTCACAAGGGAATATTCTAGTATAATGATCTGATAATATTATATAAATATCATGTCCTATCAGGGATATTATGAGTAAAAGTGATGTACTTTTATCTTTAATTCGACTAAAATTTCACAGATTGAGAACGTGATTCGATAACTCAAACAAAAATGACGAATATTTTTGTAATATTTATCAGGATAGACTTATAACATTCAATGGATATTTTGGCATAATATCTTGGTAATTTCATACGAATGTAAGATATACGGGTTTTTCAATAAGTTGAATTTAACCAGTAGATTTTGAAATCATTCTGTATTATGTATAATATTATGAATTTATTTCTCTGAATACATTCAGCAAATGATTAGAACAGAATAATATGATTGCAGTAAATTAATTACAATATTCAATCAGTTTTTCTTACTTGAATAGTCTTGTATTGGGAATTTCCAATTGGTTAAACAGATTCCTTGGTAAATTTTAGGATAAGTGCAAGGAATAGATCAAACTGCAGTGAGATTCATTAAAATTAGAGTAAATTGCACTTGCAAACTTCCCTAATCCCAAAATCAATTACTATTTAGTATTCTTAATGGTAATGAAGCCCGATAAAATCCGATAAAACCCGATTGGACCCAGTGGGCTGGGTTTCAAAGAAAAAACCCGGTTTTTTTCAACCCTGATTCCACATGCAATTTTATAGGGAAATGCAGGCTACCCACTCGATGAATCAACACAGTTTCAATGTAAGGGAAATATCGAGGAAGAAAAAATGAATTTTTATCCGGAATCTTAATCGCGAATTCTAAATTCAGGAGCAATTTTAAGAATCATGAGACATTCGATTGTATCATCGTCGAGCGTTTCATTCATCGAAATCGTGTCGACCGAGATTTCGAATGAAATGAGTCAAAACGGGAAATAGCACCGGCATCACAGATATTTTCCACAATCATAATCATCGTACACATTGTCTAAAGAATTTCATCGTATTATAAAACCGTATTACGTCAGACCGCGGAACGTGTTCTATGAATCGTCGAAATACTTTTGCTTGGTGTTTATTTTTCATCCCGCCCACAAAAATACTGCTATTCTAGGTGTGTACGGTCAAAGAAAGAAGCAATTCTCAGGAAGACGTGTTACAAATATACTGTCGATAAAACTAAAAAAGTTGGAACGATTAGGCTCTCCAGCTACCTAACTCTCGAGTAATAATGACTCTCACGACGATCGATAGTTCGATTGGATCGCTCATTGACATAAATCTGTATCGAAGATTGGGCGTGAAAATATTTCGAAGACGTATATATCTTATAAAATAACTTAAACCCAAATTCATTTTTTCAAAGATTGGAATGATATTGAAGCGACGAGCAATTCTGCCTTGAGAATTTAATTTCGTTACCCTCATTCTGATAAATCTTGTCTTCGGGAGGTAAAATAATCAAGTTCAATGGGAACATTTTTCATTGAATTGAAATTATATTCTTCTTATTTAAAGAGGAATATAGTCTACGAAAATTTAAAAACAATTCCCTAGCGGATCTGGAAAAATGTCGGTTACATTTTGGTGAAAAATCTTGGTTTTGGTAACTCGTTCTTCGTTTGGGACATTTTTTTCAACAAAAATTGACCAAAACCTAACCAAAATTCAACCAATCTCAATTTTTTTTCCTGGGTTTTCACCTCAAAAAAACCAAAAACGTATTTCAAAAACGGACCACACTTTTTACCTTTTGGTGGCAGATTTGTTCTAAGCAACGATTAGTTTCCGTTCAAAAATAGATCATTATACGGTAAAAACCATCTGGGTAACCATTTTCTGACCAAATTTTCACCAAACCTAAAAATAACCGAAAGTAAACCATAGAAATTGGTCACTTTGGAATCACCAGGGGAGATTTATTACAAATTCAGTTCTCATTGTATTACATTTACAGGGTTTTCAACCCTTACAACACAAAAGTCCCCGCAAAGAGTTCCCGTTATGACAGTAAACATGAATTCATTATGAATAGTTTGAATTCAAAATGAGCTCTTGATGAATAACCTAATCTTCAGAAATAATTTATATCACGGATTCATAAAACACTATTCAGGCATTCAACATGTATGCATTTTGAATTCATTGAGTTCATATTGAGTTCATTTCCACTGCCATAACGGGGACTGTTCAAGAAGTTCTTTCAAAAGTTTTTGAGAATTCAAAATGATCATTTGTACTGTCTGGGAATATTAATACGATAATTTATATAATTCCAACAAAATTTCACGTAGATTTCCCTAAAAAGAAACCCTGTTATATATCTTCACCAGCACTTCCGTTGTAGATTCAATATAAATTGTTTTTTGTCCTCGCAAAACCCATTAATAATCGATGAGAAATGTAAAAAAATATCTTCAAAATTTTCATGTTTACTGAAAATAAATCAACGAGAAGAATATTATTCATCAAACTACTCGTTCATATCGGACGTATGGATCCTGAAAGCACTTGGAGTGGTTTATTTGAAATGAAACGTGGTCAAACTGATTGACATTCCATGTAATATTTGGACTCGTTGAATCGATTGAGCTAACCGCTAGACACTTTCGCGTGTTTGGTCGGCACTCTCGGAAGATGGGATAGCTAACAACGAAATACGTCAAGAATCTAAAGAATTCAGAGTTCGCTAAACATTATGATGAAAGTTTGACCTTTGTCAGAAACAATGATGCTTTGATGATACAATTTCATTACATTCGTCAGAAAGGATTTCAAAAGTGAGATTGTGAGTTGTGAAAGAGCTCGCGTGAAACTGTCATGAAACGCAAAATCATTACTGGACGAAGAATGTCAGGTTTGTTTTCTTTATATATATATATATATATAGCTTAATCACTGATTCATTGTGTTTACCACAATGAACGCATAAATCATTTCATCAAAATGAAATCAAGATGATGTCATTCCGATGTTAAGAACTCTTATATAATTTTGATATGTGCTTTCATCCGAATCTCACTGTGTGCGGTGAATCAATTCTGCGAATGAAAGAACTGTTTAGATTCACTGGGATTCAATTTAATCCGATGAGATTTTGATGCATTTTAAAATTCAATCTCCCCCAAGTAGCACAAGAACATTTCAAACATTCTGCTTTCATTCCGTGATCATGCATAGAATGTGCACATGAGACTGTTTTGGATAAATTCGAAAAATACGCTTTGAGAATGTGCACAGAATATACTTATCCGAAACAGTCTTATTCGAGGATTCTAAGAATGTTCATAGAACATGCTCAGAACTTCCAACAACCTCCTCAGCATTTTGAACCTATTGTGCTACTTCTCACATAGCACACCCAAGCAGCACCAGGAGGAATCTTAATGCGCAAAGTATCCTATGGATAGTCTCAGAAGATGATTATCCAAAACAGTCTCATTTGGAGGTTTTGAGTATATTCATATCACATCTGAAACATCCGTGCCGCTTGGGACAGAATGTCTCAATGACATATCCAGAATATTATATTTGAAATATGCAATATTCTGGCAAACATCTCAAGAATATTGTCAGAATGTCTCCAGAATGTTTTATGTCACCACATTGAGCATTTCCGTTAGAACCTTGCATTATCATTGCAGCGATATTGATGCGATCTTGAAAGTACTTGTCTTTCAATTTACAAATGCAATATTACAAAAGTAACTTGCAAAAATATCGTTGAAATATCACCTGACAACGTAACATTGCTGCAATTTACTTGTAATTGGATGTTGTAATATTACTGTTTTAATTCTCATAACAGGTACTTTCAAGATCGCATCAACATCGATGCAATGTTAATGCAAGGTTCTAACGGAAATGCTCAGTGGGACCATTATTGTGACATTCTGGAGACATTCTGCAACATCACTGAGATGATTGTCGTCATATTTTGCAGACATTCTGAAATATTGCTGAGATCATCTCAGGGATATTTTATACAGGATAACATCTCATAATGACGTGTATTAACAATGGTACGAAACATTGCTTTTGGTAAGAAAAATTGTCCCCGGAGTGAATTCCTCTACAAATGTTGTATACAATATGATTTGGATGGCGCTGTGTGAGAAATACACATTAAATCGAACACATAGAATCGAACCCGCCCAGTTCTCCGAGTCATAGACGAAGCCTCTATCACCTCAGCTAATCACTGAGATGACTTCTATGCCCTCAAAGTGCAACTCTTGGTCATCATAATGATGTGTTTCTGATAAATTCGTTTTCATGGAATATAGACCAGTCGAATCAGAACCCTCTGAAACTGAGATTGAATAGGTCGTGGGAGAGAGGTTTCTTTCGCCCTCGACTTGTAAATTTTATTAAGTACCGGATTTGATGAATAAAAATTCTTATTGCCACATAAAATATTGCTACTGAAATATTCTCAGAATATTTCATTTCCGACAAACATGAAATATCCCTCATCATAGATCCCCAGAACATTGCGGAATATCCTATGTACAATATTTCAATTACAAGATTCTCAGAATATTTGTAATGAAATATTCTATCCGCAATGTCTATGGAATCTCGTAGAAATATTTAACATAGAGTGTTTCGAGTGAGATATTTGTAATATTCTGAGAATTATCAGGGCATATTCTAAGAAAATTTAAGAACTAACCGAAACGCTGGACACTCGATTTCTGAAAAAAAGAAAGGAAAACATTTGTGTGACAAGTACTTCCTTAATTTTACTTTTGGCATGGAGTCTCATTTTTTTAGAATCAATATCGCTTCTGAACTAACTATACCCCTTGATATGAGGCGAAAGGCTTATTCTGTAACAGCCCTTGTTGTAAAAATTCATAGAATCTGACAAAATTGAATTTAATGGGATTTAGTTGGAACATTTTGCAAGAGTCAATCAAAATTACATCGAAAAAATACAGTAACCCGATTGAATCTCATTGAAAATGATTGAATAGGATTTGATCAGATCATTGTGCAAGATTCAATCAGATTTGGCGAGAATCAATCGGTTGGTTTGACCAGGAAGAGCAATATTTTTTAACCCTCAACCACGCACCTGGGTCCTTTGGACCCGAGCAATTTTTTCTTTTACTTCTCATTCTGTTGCAATGCACTGGCAAGGGTTGCTATTGTAATGTAAGCAACTTCGAACCTTCCTGCTTTGAATGCTTTTTGGAAATCCGGGATCCGCCACTTAGTTTTCGAGTAGCATGTATTTGAAATTCAGCTCGGGTCCTGTGGACCCGATGTGCGTGGTGGTGTAACATTTTTTGGCGGAAAACTGGAAAATGTTTCAAGACTGCATAGAAGATGTTCATGTATCCTTTTGAGGGAGGATGTATTGTTTCGATATGATAAAAGTATACATATGTGTGCAGCCCCCCCCCCCCCTTCCGAGGGGATTGAATCATAACCCATTCAACTACACTAAAAAATATATATTTGCATCAAATACATTTTTTTTTGTCTGGCAAGTATTTAGTGGTATTGATTACCTACGCTGCACACGAGTTCAGAAGGAGTCCATAATGAATTCATTGGGAACTATGAAAGTTCAAAATGAGTACATTAAAGTTCTTTCAGAATTGTTGTGTAGTTTGGCCAAGCATTGAATTGAAGTAATTGAATTCTATTCCTACAAATCCTCTGGGAAAAATATAATGTACATTCGCGTAAGGAACTGTAACATGTTACATTCCAAAAGCGCAAAATGACTCTTAGGGTACATTCGCTTCTAACTTCAACCACACTCCATGGCATTTTTTACGGTTAATTTTCGCCAGTGTAATCGTTTTTGTTCCATTCCATCTGCCGTAGTTTTGATAGCAATGAATATTTTTTGGATAAAGAACGAATCGATATTCAGTTTAAATGATTTTTTCTTGAGTATATATGTACTTATATGCACTGAGGGTATTCATAATCAACAAAGGATAGTCTTGGAGGATAAAAGTGTTTCTAACATTATTCTTATCGGTTTCTATATTTTTTCCCTCTAATATTCCGATAAATATCTTTAATTCACTAATTGTGGATTCTTTAAAATACCCAAACTTCACTCTTGTAAATAATTATGTTTTTTCCTAGCTATCATTGGGAACTATTTTTTTCCTGGAAGTTGAACTTTTTCTGATTACAAAACGGTGGTTATTTTTGTCTTTACGTCTTTGTGCGGGACAGATATGATTTTTTGAAAAAAATCGTTTTTCTCACTGTTTTTTTCAGATTTATGTTCCTTCTTTCCTACATAACTCACAGAAATCCTAAGACAATCTTCTTTCACAATGCTGATTACTATTCTTGACATTACGACGAATCGATTGGAAAAAAAATCATCTCAAAAGGATAATATTTGAAGAAAATACAGCCAAAATAAGATGAGCCGGGTCCAAAAGACCCGGGTGCGTGGATTAGGGATTTTTCCGAAGGTGCGTGGTCGAGGGTTAAGAACTAACCGTTTTCACGTTTGAGAACTGATCGTTTTCTCTCAGATCTAACCTTTTGGTAAGAACTGACCCTTATAATGTGCCCTGGAGAATATTACTGAGACATTGTGGGCTATGTGGGTTGGGTAGATATCTTTGGAAAAAATAATCGATTTGTATATTTTTCCTCCTAATTCCAAGCTACCCTATTAAAAAAGTCCGACAGAACCTGACAGATTCCGGTCAAAAATCTGTCTGGTTCCGTCGGGAATCACCATTCCGGGGACAAAAACCGACCAAATCCTGCACAGGCTGGAATGCCAGACAAAGCCAAACAAAACCTGACGGATTCCGGTGAAAATTCTGTCTGGTTCTGTCGGAAATTGTCATTTTTGGGAGAAAAACCGACCAAATCCTGACAGAAAAAAAAGTGTCGGACATTTGGAATAGGTTATTTTTTTTCGATTCAACAAATGTTTTTAGGATCAAATTACATGAGAAAAATTATGCATAGAAAATATTTACACACATATGCGATTAATGAATTATCGAAAAAGTTGTTCGATCAAAAAACTAAAGCAGGCCGAGAATGTACGAACTGTTTTATTTTGTTCCATCAAATTGAGATTCTTACTAATATATATTTTATATACAAATACATATATTTCAACACCGGTCACTGATAAAACAAAAATTACGCCGTTGTTGATTCGCATTTTGGTTTTGGAAAATAAAGCATATGATTTTACATAATTTTTTGTCGATCGAGTCCAATTGCATGTCGTGAAAAAAAATTGGAAAGTTCAAGGAGCGTGGCGAGTACGCATAATTCGTAACTGCACTTTATACGAATCGTATATGAATATTGATACCTAAAGTATGATTTTTGTATAAAGTGAGTATGCATACGTGAAGTCGTAAGCGAATAAATATCAGTCAACTAAAATGATTTATTTCATCGATTTTCATAATTTTTTCAATCATGGAGGATCCTACAGTTGTATCGAAAGATCGAATCATCGTTGTTCGCAATCGTATTTAGCGTTTACTGCACAGATACAAGGATCGCATGTATCCATGTAATTAAGATTCGTACACTGAAAAAACGCTAGGGGAGTCAATCGCATGGCGAGGTTGACTACGGTGAACCTGTACACCGTGTGGTCGAGTCAACTGAATATAATCATTTCAATTGATATTCAGTTGATTGAGCCACGCGGTGAGGTTCGCCGTATTCAACCTCGTCGCGTGGTTGACTTTTATAATTATTTTTTAAACAGGGTTCAAATCTGCCGTCCCAGGCAAAAAAATTGTCAACTCCAAATGCGTTCGGACGGAGAAAACCGAGAAAAACTATTCCACATCAAAATTGTATGATGTAACTAATATTTTGACAATATTAAAACGGTTCTAGGGCAAATTAGGGACGCTGTTTTTGATTATTTAAAAAAAAGTCAATATTTTTGATAACAGCAAATGACAAAATGAGTTAAGGGTGTTTGATGAACGAAAATAACTATCAAAAGAATCGTAACTCAAGTTACGGTTTTTTTTTCCATTTAACAGATTTTTTCAAATAGTACGAGATATTTGCTCCTCACTGATTTTACCGAGAGAAAAGACCGTCACTCAAATTACGATCTTTTCGTCTGGCAAAGTGGTGACGTATTCGATGGTGCTTCTCATTTTGATGTAAGTTACGGCTTTTTTCTGATGATTGTCTAATTTTTAACTCGTTTACAGAGAAGAAAACTGTTCGTTATGCAAAAATTGGGAGCGATAACTAATATATATTAACACAGTTGCACCTTGCTTCCCTGAATCGAATGATATTTATGATATAGAAAACTCATTCTTGAAAAAAATTGAGTCAACAACTTTTTTGCCTGGTGCGGCAGAAATACCCAAACAGAAATTTGATGAGGCAAACATCAGGGCCTTATGAAGTAACTCCTTTCCTTTATTAAGTCCTGACATTTGTTTTACCAAATCTTCACTCGGGTAGAAAATTTACCCTACACGCAGAGAAAAATTCTTGTTGAAAAAGCGATTCCGAAAAATCTGCTTTGCTTAATCAGCAAAACGGTTGCTGTTACAGCAAAAATTCTGCTATTTCAGCAAGATATTTGCTAATTCAGCAAAATTTCCTAGTTGTCTGTATATCTACAATCTCGGATTGCTGAATGGCAAGCGCTTGTTAAAAGAGCAAGATTTTTGCTGTGACAGCAAATTATTTGCTAATTCAGCAACAAGTTTTGCCATATCAGCAAAGCAAATCTTCGAGGTTTGCTGTTTCAGCAACTTTTTTTCTCTGATTGTACCCAAGCAAAATTTTGTTTGCGATTCTGTATATAATACTAAAAATTCTGCTAATCCAGCGAAAAATTTGCTGTTCCAGTCAATCATCTTGCTCTCTCAGCAATTCAATTAACCGTGGTAGCGAATTTTCAGCTAGGTTGCTATTTTATATACATAATACCTTCGCTTTGCTGCGTCAGCAAATTTTGTTTCCCCGTGTGTATGAAAAGCAAGAAGAAAAGTATAAAACTCACGGACTTATGAATTATCCCAAAATATTTGGAAATCCACAAATTTTCTGTCGTCCTCAAAAATTTTTCATGAATGTACTGGAAAAAGTTCGATGGAAAACCTTCCAAACCATCTTTTCATGAGTAAGTTGTACTTGAATATTTCAATGATTTGCAAACCTCAACGAGTCGAAATATTGTCTCGCCTTTGCCGTTATTAATCCTCTTTTCAGTAGGAGCATCAGATAGGAAAGTAGGAGCTGCTTCAATAGATATCTATTCCTATTTCATCACTTGTAGGAGCAAAGCAGGTGCAAGGTTTACCTCCTACTTTGACCCTACCGCCTCTACATGCAGAATAATGCAGCCCGAAAATATGGGTTTTCTTCATTCTTTCAGTAAACTAGGAATAGAAAGATTTATCAAATGAATTTTTACATGAGAATACGAAAGATACGAGTGCTGTAGAAAATGTGATGGGTAGGATTGAAATTTCATACTTACAATTTGTTGAAAGTAATCGTAAGCTTCCGTATTTTCATGTACAAATCCATTTGACAAATCATCCTATTCCTGGTTTACAAAAAAATGTTTGAAAAGTCATATTTGGATAATCAAGCTTATATGTCAGTTCCAGTCAATAAAAAAAGAACTTGAGTAATTTGATAATTTTGTTGTGAATTTCCTTTTATAATCTTAGTTGGGTACCCTATTTTTTATACACTGAAATAAATCATTCATTCAAAAAAGAAACCTCATAGATATTCGTTTGGGTGAAAAAATTTCATTTGATTCCAAAAATATTTCATTCCATGAAATTAATGAGTGTTCATTAGAATGAAATGCATATTTCATTTCAATCAAGTAAAATTATCAGATTCGTATTCGAATGGAAAATTTATTGGTTTGACCGACATAATTTGAATTGAATTGAAATTTTTTTTTTCAATCACATTTTCGAATCGATAGAAAATGCGCTTTATGTAATATTATTTAAAAAATCCAACAAATACGCTGAGAGGAAAAATTTTCGGAAACAATCAACTATTTAATTGAATAGTCGCAACAAAATATTAATTTGAATGAAGATTTATTGAATCAACAGAATATTCATTCGATCAAACAAATATTTAATATTGTACAAAATATTTTGGCAATGAAAGTGGATACTCGATCGATTCAACGAAATTCCATTCAAATTAACTAATCATTCCATTACGAGTCTTCAAGTGAGGATTTTTAATGTTTCCAAGAAGTTTTTCTCCCAGTGTAGAAGAATCAGGTTCTATGTCGGAGCAGTAGAATCAAAGAATATTCGGAGCGGGAAAGTAGGACCAAGTAGTTTCTGTAGCGTGGAGGAGAAGCAATTTCAGTGACTGGATCGACAAAGCCGGGGCAAAATTTCGACTCGGGATTTGTATAAAATCTCGAGGTCTATCAGTGTACAATCAGGTGTTTCGCAAGGGTCACATTTAGGCCCACTGCTATTTACTTTATTCATTAATGATATTGGTTAACAATTTGTGTCAAATATGCTGATGTCATTGCGTTGCAGTCAGATTTACATAGGTTAGAATCATGGTGTTCCTTGAATAAACTGCAACTAAATACGGCGAAATGTAAAGTCATGAGACTGTCGCGCAAGATGCAACCGGCCATGTTCTCATATGAATTGAATGGTTCTAGCTTAGAGGTTGTGCTGAGTATGCATGATTTAGGAATTATAATTGATTCTAAGTTCAATTTCACTATGCATTATCAAAATATTGTTAATACGGCTATGAAGCAGCTTGGATTCTTGAAGCGTATGTGTAAAGATTTCAAAGAATCCTCAACACTGATGACGCCATACAATACTCTAGTCAGACCCAATTTAGAATATGCGTCTCAGATCTGGTCACCTCACCATGATAAATATTGTAAACTGATCGAGAGAGTTCAGCACAAGTTTTTGCGTTTTTTAGCTTTGAAAAATCTTACTCTCATGGCTGTGTCCTGCCATGGTTATGGTCCATTAACCCGTTAAGGACCAAACGTCCGTTTTTTCACCACCTTTTTCAACAACATTTTACGCTGTCGAATCGATTGTCAAAAAATTTGTGGATAATTATTGTCGATGTAAAATTATCTGAACTTTCAGAATATGGAAGCGGATTTTCGAAAAAATGCGAACTGGCAATGTTATAATCGTTTAAATAGAAAAAAACACGAATTTTCGATTCCAAAAAATTATTATCTGTTTATTTTCGTCTCGAATTAGGGGAGACATACATCTAGGGGATGAAATTTCTGCGTCCATGGACCCTGAGCTTCAAAGTATGTGGGATGGTTTTTCGAAATTCAAGATGGCGACACTCAATATGGCGGCTAGAAACCAAAATATTCTTGCTTTTTCTTATTTTTCGTATTTGAGCAATATTCCTGAATGAATTCGATGTATACACACGTATTATTAGGTTTTTGGGGTCGCTGATCACGAATCCGGGATCAGATTTGCCAAATTCAATATGGCGGCTCCAAAATGGCGGCCTAAAATTGTTGAAACTGTACGATTCCCATGAAAATCAGTACATGAGGGGTTTCGGGATCCCTGATGACTAATCGGAGGTCAGATTCTATGAATTCAAAATGGCGGTTCGAATATGGCAGCAAGAAGTCTCAATTTCCGTTCCTCCAGTTTTTTGTCAATTTATCGATATTTTCCTCCTCACATAGATGGATCTGAGTATTTTTCGGATCACTGAATACAAATTTAGTGTCAGATCTGCTAAATACAATATAGCGGAGCCAATATGGCTTCGGAAGAGTACTGAAATTGTCTCATTTTTCAAGTGTTTTCCGCCGTCGATGTGTTTTCTTCGCAGTTGCTCAACTGTCATTACATATTTCGTTGTCTCTCCAATTTTTCACAGTTTCATCTTTTCCCTTTTAGATTCTTATCTTCATATGTTATTCTTGAGCACTCTGAAGGAAACCCAATTTCATTCTTCGGATGTAATCAAAGCCGTCAATTGTTCCAGATTCGCAATTTTTCGTTTCTGATACAAAAGATAAGGAAAAATTGAAACAAAAATAAAGACTCTCGTAAATGTTTACCTCCACGTGGTGAGAGTTGGGCAACAGCGATCAACACATCGACGGCAGAAAACACTTAGAAAATGAGACAATTTCAGTACTCTTCCGAAGCCATGTTGGCTCCGCCATATTGAAGTTGGCAGATCTGACACTAAATTTGTATTCGGTGATCCGAAGAATACTCAGATCCATCTATGTGAGGAGGAAAATATCGATAAATTGACAAAAAACTGGAGGAACGGAAATTGAGACTCCTTGCTGCCATATTCGAACCGCCATTTTGAATTCATAGAATCTGACCTCCGATTAGTCATCAGGGATCCCGAAACTCCCCATGTACTGATTTTCATGGGAATCGTACAGTTTCAACAATTTTAGGCCGCCATTTTGGAGCCGCCATATTGAATTTGGCAAATCTGATCCCGGATTCGTGATCAGCGACCCCAAAAACCTAATAATACGTGTGTATACATCGAATTCATTCAGGAATATTGCTCAAATACGAAAAATAAGAAAAAGCAAAATTATTTTGGTTTTCAGCCGCCGTATTGAGTGTCGCCATCTTGAATTTCGAAAAACCATCTCACATACTTTGAACCTCAGGGTCCATGGACGCAGAAATTTCATCCCCTAGATGTATGTCTTCCTCAATTCGAGACGAAAATAAACGGATAATAATTTTTTGGAATCGAAAATTCGTGTTTTTTTCTATCTAAACGATTATAACATTCCCAGTTCGCATTTTTTTGAAAATCTGCTTCCATATTCTGAAAGTTCAGATAATTTTACATTGAAAATAATTATCCGCAAATTTGTTGACAATCGATTCGACAGCGTAAAATGTCGTTGAAAAAGGTGGTGAAAAAACGGACGTTTGGTCCTTAACGGTTCAATGAAATCGTTTGGCATGACCACTTTTGAAGCTCGTAGGTTAGTTAACGATCTCGTTTTCATTTTCAAGGTCGTTAATGGTCAAATCAGCTGTCCTGAGCTCCTCTCTCTTCTAAATTTCAATGCACCATTTAGAACTCTGCGTGAGCCTTCACTTTTCAATATTCCAATGTTTACTCCACATTATTTGTCTGCAGATCCAGTTAGCCGCATTTCTTGCTCAGCCAATTTATATAGTGATGATCTTGATTTCTTTTCGGGATCAGTATCAACCTTCAAAATAGCGGCCCAGAGGGCTTTTTCCGAGAAGTGTGTGGGATTGTGATATATTTGTTATTTCACATTTATACTTTAAGGCTCGTGTTAATTTGCACTATGTCTTCTGCAATTCACTTAGTTTTTTTTTGTTTTTTATTTTATTTGATAACTTTCTTTTGGTAAACCGCCATGATATTGTTTACATAATTTTGTACCTAAAGGGCGTTTTTGCCCGTGAAATAAATCAAATCAAAATATATATCAAGTTTCGATGGACATTTTATAGAACTCGATAGAAACTAACCATTTTGTTTCTATACAAAGGATTCGATTTATCGAGATCCGCATATTCTTGGTAAAATTTGTAATAATAATTCACGCGAAGGAGATGAACGTGCATTTGGCATTCCAATAAGATATTATCTCTGATTCACAGTCCAAAATGATAATCCCAATGAAACAGTTTTAGTTTGAGATCTTGCCAATGTGGTATTTAATTAAACCAAATATGACATGTTTTTCTTTTGGCACAAGAGCAATGCCTTCTCCGTGATTGAAATTATCGTTTTAAATATAAAACAGTTTAAATATAGATACCTCCTGAGTATACTCGAAATGATTTCCACCTTCGAATAACATTCGAAATCACTTGAAATATGAATATCACTTTGATGTCAAGTTCTTCCCCTGTCTAAATCTGGATGGGTGGATAGTACTGAAAATCAGTGAAATTCCACTAAAGAAGAGTGCTAAGTCTTGAATTAATAACCACTGGAAGACTTAGAATATCGATATTTTTTGTGGAAACTTTGTGTAGTTTAATGTTGAATTTTCGAGAATATATAAAATATCGATATCGTGAAATATCATTCATCACTACTCAGCACTGATTGTCAGTAAAATTTCTCGATACTTTTTACCGATGTGGATATACCGAGCAATTTATGAATGTGCTTTTGAAAGATATAGTTTCATGTAAATAGGGTTTATTCATTATTGTAACCAGAAATTTTTTTATATCAAGAAACTCGCATTCATTAACCCTGCTAAAAATTTCCCATAGAAATCAATAAAATTTTCCCTATCGATTTCGATGTGGTTTCTGAAACTGGCATTCCCGGAAAGTCATCGGGAATTCACGATATAATAACTCTATCGGTTTTTATCGTTTTATATAGGATTTGAGAGAAATGTATCTGGTTTTAACGTAAATACCAGTTATTCAAAAGAGTACCATTATATTTCTCCAAATAACTAATACTTCCTGTATAGGATTTTCACGATAAAACCAGATACATTTCTCTTGAATCCTATAGAGAACGATGTAAGAACCGATACAGTTCTATCGTGAATTCACGATGACTTTCTGGGAATTCCAGTTCCAGAAACCACATTGAAATCGATAGGAAAAATCTTATCGTTTTTTATGGGAAATTTTTAGCAGGGAATTATAACCAAATGATTGATTCGAATCAAATCAATTGAAGTTCATTCGAATTAATATGATTTCTTATCAAATTTAGAGTTTCTAAATCATGATCGATATGAAGTTGATTCAAAGATGAACTACTGTTCAACTACGTGATGAAATAAATAATCATAAATATCTCTATATTTCAATTAACGTATTGTTCTTCTCAGTGGGTAATTGCATGAAACATCTTTTAAACTTCGACGAAACGAATGTAAAAACCAGAAATTCCCAACCACTTCTACATAAAATCAGTTTTTGATACGCGTGAATAAAATTTACTGTAAAGTAATATGAACATTCCAAATGCCATGAGATTTTTACTACAAAATTTAAATGAGTAATTACTTCATATAAATGTATAGAAAATCTGCCACAGCAATTTTCCACGGGGATATATGTAATTGAATGATGAAAGAAATAGATCTTTTTCTCAAGCCTTTCAACTTTATGCTGTTATATACGTATTCTCGTCAGAAGATTTAATCCCCAGATCACATATCGGGATAGGAAATACGTAAGAGGCTTAATAACGATACTCGCTCCAAGTCGCAGGAAGACGTTCACTGTAAAAAGTCTTAAAGACTTAATTTGGCTGCATCTTACTTTGAGAAATGACTGAAAGTCAGTTTTTTTTCATTGTTGTCGGCATTTGTTTTTGAGCTCACTTTCAGATCATAAAAGACTTCTTTTGGCTGCGTTTTAAAGTAAGCTCGGATTCCAGATGGATTTCAATCTTTATTCTCATCGAGTTATAAGTTTGTGAATCAAGAATCTTTTGAGATGAAAATTTCTTAGATAATAGGTAGTACATGGCTAATTATTATTTCAATCGATGTTGCTGAAGTTTGAATCGTTTATTGAAATTAGTAATTAAATAACGACATACTCGGCTGTTAAAAATCTTGCGGTATATTCTTTGATCGTTGCTTTCAATTGCAGAAGATAAACAACTGTGATTCATCGGATTTTGTAAATTTGAACTTTCATTTCATGCCATTTTTATAAGCGATTTAAACCTCAAGAACATTTTAATTGTACAAATTGACGATTTGCTCGAGAAAATTTTGATCCATCAACATCAGATTTTCATCTCATTTAAATGATACTTTGAGAAGATTTTGCAGTATAGATTACTACAATTATTTTCTAATGACGAACTACATTCAAACTATGACTAGAATCAATGACATGATAATGGTTATTTATAAATGATCTTCATCCATCTCTTTTCGCGAAAGGGAAATTGTAATTCACCCAGAAAAATAGTTTACTTGAATATACTACCTACTAGACATTTCATTGCATCCAATAATCATCCAATAATGCATTCATATTCAAACAGGAATTTAGTTGATTCAAACAAAAAATTCTATCCCTATCTGTCTGGAACTTTTACTAGGGTTTTCGAGTTCGATATATTACGTTATAGTAATACTGAATACGTTTCTCATGTGATTGAGCTGGAAAGTTTTCTTCGTGTGGGATTTCCTCGCGAAACAGAATGTTATGAGATAAACTTCATTATTTATCCCATAAAACATGAAATATGGGTGACTTGTGTTCGATAACATAGAAACTTTCAAAGCCCAATAATTGAATCAAATAAAAATTCCATGAATGGATGAACAATCCAATTCGATAGCTGAGAATTCGAAGCTTGTAAAATGTTTTCTTTTGCATTCACATCAATCGGCATAGTTTCTCTTCGAATGGAATGATTGTACAAAAAAAAAAGTCAGTGGTATGAGGTAAGCATGCAACTATGTGTGGATTTCGTGTTCATCGTGATGTGAATTACACAATTTGAATTCTCAGTGTCGAGAGTTGCTCCAAAAACCAGTTCGCAGAGCAGGGACATGATGTTCAGTTTGATTGGAATGATATCAACGAAGCAACGACGACGGTGATATGGACATGCTATGCCTCTCGACTAACTATCGAGACGGTAGTTTGTTTTTATTATATATGATTATTATTATGAAATAAGAATTTTGTTCTCCATAGATTGGTGAAAGGAGGAACACGTGAAGATGGTACAAACGGAATGTCGTTCCTAATCTGTAAATTATTATCCCAAATCGGCCGAAGGGAGTATTTACGAAAAAAAAATGAGTGATCAAGATGAGAAATATACACTGGATAAAATGTGTGGTTGTGGTAACGATCTGAAGTAGATATATGGTTATGAAAGATAGCTGCAGTAGCGATACGTAGATCGTTCTGACAACGATCTCAAGTGTTTTATATTAATCTGGATCGTTCATGGAACGATCCATTCGATTAGCTGGATAGTATTGTTATGAAAGCAATATTTTTTTCTTTAGTGTACTTTTTATGAAAATATTTATATATAATCGAATTTTTAATGGTTATCACATACGAGAATTAAGTGAGAAGGGTGGCGCATGATACACCCAGAAAAATATTTGCTGACGCAATGAATCGAAGTATTATGGAAAGAATATCAAATCTTTTTGCTAAACTATCACTGTGAAAAGTATGGCTTCCATTTTTTGTACTTACACGGAGAATAATGCAGGTCGAAAATATAGTAATTTTGAATAGAAAATCGGAGAATATTGCTTAGAGTCTGAGACTATTTCTTAAGCTTGTAATAAAGGTAAAAAACGGTTCACATTTTCGTTGAATATCACTTCAAAAACAATGGGAAAAAATATCAATACTCAACGGATCTTAGAAGCTAATATGAACATTCCAAAAGTCGTGCATGGAATTTTACAAAGTGAATAACAACATTTTGAAATCTGATTTTCGAAATTTCGGAATGTTGTTATTCACTTTGTAAAATTTCATACGCGTGACTTTTGGAATCTTCATATTTGTTTCTAGTGTCTGTTAAGTATTGATAGTTTTTAATTGTTTTTCAAGTAATATTCAACAAAAATGTGAACCGTTTGATGTTTATTACAAGCTTAAGAAATATTCTCCAATTTTCTATTAAAGATTATTATATTTCCGACCTACATTTTTCTCCGTGTACTTAAATTCAGTCATGACACAATCTGAATTCAAAACTTTCTTTCCACAGTGTAGCGACAACTTCGCTGCTACAGCAGACTGGTTTGCTGAGAAAGCAGAATAATTGACTAAAACAGGGATTTTCGCTCAAAATTTTCAGTTTTATATACAAAATAGCGGACATTTTTTGCTACTATCGCTAAAAAATTACTGTCGTAGCTCACAAAATTGCTGTCAAAGCGAATGTTGAGTTACATGAATTTCACTGTAGAAAAAATCGTTGAATTTATCGAAAAATTCTTCGGTAATTCAGGCAGCAATCGATCCGAAAAAAAACTTGGTAAAGGTGCAGACGAGGTCGGTCACCCCCGAATTTATTAAAACTCATGTTTTTCATGTATTTTCGGGCGCTGATTGCAAATCTGCAAACCAAAATTGTCGCTCACCCTTCGTTCTTCAGATACAGTTACTTTTATGCTCTTTTTTCGTCCTTTTCAGGGACAAACAAAATTCGATAGATGCGTTCGGTTTGGAAATGATGTTTCTAATGTGTTTTCGAGCGCAGATCACGAATTTGTACACGAAAACTGTCAGTTACGCTCTGCTTCTAATTTACAGGTACTTTTATGCACATTTTTTGTGCTTTTTGGGAGCAAAAAAAGTTCCATACATCTGTTCGCTTTGGAACTGATGTATTAAACGTGTTTTCGGGCGCTGATTACGAATGTGTATGTGCAGAGTGTCGCTCGCGCTATGCTTTTTATTTCCAGGTCCTTTTACGCACTTTTTTCGTCCTGCTGGGGTGCAAAAAAAGTTCCATACATCTGCTCGGTTTGGAGCTGATGTTTTCAACCACACAGCACACCCCAGTTCCATAGGAATTCTCAAAGAACTCCATCCAAAGAATTCATAATGAATTCTTTTATAACAGTTCTTAAACAATTCATGAAGAATCCAATGAGGTTGTGAGGAATTCTTAACGAGTTCTTAAGCAGCACAGAAAACAGTTCATAAAGTATTCCTAATAATTTGCAAGGTGTTCTTAAAAAATCTCCGGAATACCAGTTCAGAATAAATCGCTGGGGGAGTACTTTTTCTCATCGTAAGGAGCTGTTAAGGCCCCCTGTCAAGAAATCAAGAAAGTGCTGTGGATAATTCCAAGACAGATCTTACAAAAGTCTAAAAGAGCTCTTCAAGAATTCTGAAAGAGTTTTTTAAAAATTCTGAAAGAATTTTAGGAGAATTCTAAATGTGATAAACAGTTCGTGTCGCCTCCATTCTATGATGAAAAATCGACTAAAATTAGAGATATGCAACTTGTTTTTACGTTTTAGCGAAGTTATCTGCAAGCTTGATGAAAAGTCTCCACGCATTGTTGAAGTGCCATCAAAGCTGCAATGATGTTCAAAATCTTCTAAAACAATTACAAACAGATTTCTGATTTGAAGATGAGCTGGAAGAATTTCGTTGCATGTTTACTGGACAGGATGTTTCAATTCGGTGATTCTGTATGAATCGACGTAAGCATTGTGTTATTTTCAACCGGAGTGTCTCAATAAATTATTCAAGTTTCTTGAAAAGCACATACAGAATTCCTTGCGACTTCTCCCGTAATCCTTAATGAACTGTTGTGGAATCCGTGATGAATTCTTGTACAAATGTTAGTGAACTCTTGTAGAAATCCTAATGAACTCTTGTAGAATTATGAATGGATTCTTGTCAAATTCTTAATGAACTGTTCAGGGCCTCCTTGCGAAGTATTTTGGGATTCTTTAAGAGTTCTTTCGGACAAGAAACAGAAGTCCCCCAGCGTTTCATTCGGAACTGACATTCTGGGGATTCTTGGAGAACCTTTTTGGAGAGTTTTTGAATTCTTTTGGACAAGTTATGGAGTTCTTTAAGACTTTGTGTGGGATTCTCAAACATTTTTTTTTGGAAGTGTCTTTGCTGTGTGGGTGACGTGTTTTTTTGCGCCCGAAAATACATTAAAAACGTGGGTTCCACAAAAAACGGAAGCGACCAATAACTTGTGCGTCGAAAAAAACACGAAAAAAGTGCAAAAAAGTAACTTTCTTTGAAGAAGGAGGGGTGAGCGACGATTTTGGTTTGCAGATCCGCAATCAGCGCTCGAAAATACATGAAAAACATGAGTTTCAGAGAATTCGGGGGTGACTGACCTCGTCTGCACCTTTACCAAAAACTTATAAGAATCATCAGGATTTTGGTAAATATATCGGAAAAAGGGATGAACATACCGATTTGTTGATAATCCTACTGGAAGAAGCGATAAATTCATCAAATTCTAGGGAATTCTTCTCCACTGTGATCTCCTAACAAAGATGATTCTAGCAACCCGTGAAAAAATCCTCCACGCCTGCTCAGGCCTTGTTTATCAAACGTGATCGGGCGCGATCAGGTCTCAATTTTGTACCCACGTAATCAGGACTGATCACGCTTGATTGTACTCTATTATGCATAGAAAATTCATACAGAATTAATAAGGTTGATAATTTGGCAAGAAGAATAATTTCTTTCATTATATTCCCTCTAATGTTACAAAAGACTACTGTATTGTTAATCATTTCTGCTTATTATGTTCATGTAGTTTTCATCTGTCAGTTTTCAGGCATGATCTCGCGTGATTTTGAAGAATCACACAGTAATTTTCCTCCTAATATTCAAGATATGGTGCCCCGATCCGGTGGTAAACTGTAATATTTAATGAAATATGTTCTCCGTGTGATAAAAAAATCAACACAGAGTCATTTTGTACGAATGCTTCTCATTTGGGACGATTTTGCATGATCAAGAGCGAGAATGGTTTATCTGGCATGATCGCACGTGGTCAAGCTCGATCACGGGTTTCCATGTGGATACAGAATTGAAACCTTCTTAATTATAATCAAGCCAAAAAATGAACGATCAGGCGTAGCCAGGCCCGACCACGTACAGTCAGTGTTGATCACGATGAGTTTTGCCAAAAAATGTCCATGATCAGACCTGAACGATTTTTTCACGGGACACTTACACGGAAAAAAGAAAATAGTGAAATTTATCTTGTAGGATGCCAACGCGTGGCTTCGAGTCTTCAAATGGGACTTTTTACAAAATATATTGTCAAATAATTCACATTGTAAGACAAAAATAGATTTTTACAAGGTAAATTTCTCTACTTCCCTTTTTCCGTGTATAGTTAATATCAAGGCCGTTTCTAGTGACAAGTTTCACTGCAAGCGTCTTGAAAGGTACTACACGACCGCTGTAATAATTTTTACTAGGGCCGAGTTTAATTTTCCCATTGGAATTTGCATAGAATCAAATCCTGACCGGAACTCCATTACAATTTTATCGAATTCTTCCACCTTGGCCGATTCTATAAGTTATAAATTGATTTTGGTTTCATTCTTGTATGAATTCGGATATATATGTTCATTTTGGGTTCCGAAATTGCCTGACAGCACCTGAATTAACCCATGAAACCTGTCTCTGAAAATTTCCACAGGCAGAACCCAGATAAACTCAAATTGTATTACAATAATTCCAGAACTACCGAAATTCTATGTGTAGTACATAGTGCACTCGGTAAAATGTAATGAATACACAGTAAAAAGTGAAACTTACTTTCATCCTAAATATTAGTTTATTTCAAGATACAGCCAAAACTAGCCTCATTTCATTGAAAGTGAGCACCAAAACAAATGCCGAAAAGACAATGGAAAAGACTGAATTTCAGTCAAATTTTCAAGTAAGATGCAGCTACATTGAGTTGGACTTTTCACAGTGTATACACTCGAGCAAAAATTGTTTGCTGCTGCAGCAAAAGGTACCCATCAAAATCAGATTCCGCTGTTACAGCGAATTCTTTCTTCTCCGTGCAGTAGCCGGAGCTCTAGTAAAATCAACGATTCATTTTTTCCGTGTTTCCAGAATCAATCGCTTCAATGGGATGTTGAACCAGGGTATCTTATTTGAGGGAAATCCCAAAGAAACGGGTAGTAACGACCGAAAATTCATTCCATAAATCACAAGGTGACACCTTTTTGACAACGCATGCGTTAGAATGAAAATAATTATAAATCGTACAAAAAATATGCCAATAAACGCTCAGACAAAAGCATGTAAATTGCATCAGCAAGGAAATAAGTCGCGTGGCATACCCTGTTAAAAATTTCCCATAGAAAACGATAAGATTTTTCCTATCGATTTGAATGTGGTTTCTGAAACTGGAATTCCCAGAAAGTCATCGTGAATTCACGATAGAACTGTATCGGTTCTTATATCGTTCTCTATAGGATTTAAGAGAAATGTATCTGGTTTTATCGTGAAAATCCTATACAGGAAGTATTAGTTTTTTGGAGAAATATAATGGTACTTTTTTGAATAACTGGTATTTACGATAAAACCAGATACATTTCTCTCAAATCTTATATAAAACGATAAAAATCGATACAGTTCTATCGTGAATTCACGATGACCTTCCGGGAATTTCAGTTTCAGAAACCACATTGAAACCGATAGGAAAACTTTGATCGTTTTCTATGGGAAATTTTCAGCAGGGTACATTTTGCTGATTTGTCAAGAGTTGTCTGTTACCAAGAATATAATACTATTTTTCATCAGCTATCTGTATGATTGCTATGCTTTTCATCGTTTCAAGAAATAGGTTTTGCTTTTATTATGAACGGTACCCGTTGTCAAGACTTCGACGCGCGTGCTGAATAAGAGAATAATTGCACACAAAAACGAATGATGATATCATTGGAAAAATGGATTAAATGTAAAAAGATATGATTAGAACCCGTTCAATAAAAGAATATTAAAATAAGGGTTTTATATATAAGTACACATGTTTGGAATAGATAGTCGGAACGCTATTTACCTGCTGTACGAAATACGTGAAGGTTTTTTCTCCTTTTAGTACCCTGTCCATATTGCGTTGATTGTAGCCTCCTGAGATAGTCTCTATGAGCTCTTTCGTATTCGGCTTGACTCACGTTTGCCTGGAAATCAAAAGATGCTTCATCATTCTTGTGATCAATCGTGAAATGCTTTATCATGAAAAAAAAATCGTGAAAACATTTTGAATATCATGGCGAATTGATTCTATGAAAAAGATTAGAAAATTCTTCAATGTTCATATGTACAAAAAAAAACAGAAAATTATTTATCATTCTATTTGACTCTGATTTGAGGGTGGAAAGCTGTAAAATATGGTTGCATTGTCACAGAGAAAAAATCAACTGTCAATTTTACCGGAGCTTCGGTTATAATCCTTCGGACAGTAAGGAAACTTGCCACCTTTACCGGAATTATTGTTAAATTGACTAAGTTTTCGATAAAAGTGACAAATATTCCTCGTTGTCCATGTAAGGTAAGTGGCTATATTTTCGTCACTGGATATTATTTCGTCAGGTCATTGATAAAATTGATCATTAAGCATTCGTAAACAAATTCAGTATATTTTGTGTAATCATGAGATGCATTTGTGACGTTTTGTACCGGAAAATATTCATAATTTGCTCACAAGAGATTGATTCATCAATTTTATGATACCCTGACGGAATAATATCACTCATTTCACTAACGTGACGAAATTATAGCCATTTACCCTAATAATCGGAACTCCGGTAAAATCAACAGTTCATTTTTTTTTCGTGCAGGGATGAGCATGTTATGAATTCCATTTTATTTTCAAGATTATTTTCAGTGAAATGGGTTCTCAAATCATCGACTCCAACATGGTTACGCTCCCTCATTGTCCGATTATCTTAACGCACAGTGAAAATTTTATATTAGATATTAGCATATTTATATTGTACTTTTGGGATATATTTGATTATGTCGTTATAAACCACAAGTATACGAGCATTCACCATTCAGTCTCGCGAGGATGAAGATAAATATATTATAATTGGGAATAAATATAATTCTGAGCCTCATAATAAAGTATATCCCACGGGTACCATAAAAATATAGTAATCTTTAGTATAAACTTTTCTCTGTGCGTGATACCAGCGCTATAATTTTTACGGGACAAACTAAGAAAAAATGCACGCAATAATTCAAAATATTCCTCTGTACAGCACTTCTTCAGCAGTTCAAGAAATGCTGTACAGAGAGATATTTTGAATGAATGTACGTATTTTTATGTAGATCGTCCCGAAAAAATTTTTAAAAGCCCAACCGCTGGTATCCCCTTAACACACCATGTCCAATCAAGGTGTAAATTAAAAATAACTTACCTATACATTCATAGTGAATCTCATCTATATCGCGCCTCAGAACTGAACCAATATACAACGCCCTCGTTATACGATAAATTAACGCACATTGAGAAAACAGATATCTTGAAAAATACCATAATTTATGGATTTTTGGCGTTGGTCTGACCCGAACCAAAATATTTACATGAACGAACCTCTAAAAGTCCCATAATTTTTTGGACTTTTATAAAGAAGTATGGTACCTTTCTCATTAAAGTTCCAGCCATTATGGTACTTTTAGAGGTATCTTCGCGTGAATATTTTGACTCGGGTTAGACTAACGCCAGAAATCCATAAACCCATGTAGAAATTCCAGTACTGAGCCGATGGTGACGAACGGTACTGAAAAGGAATGGGCCACCAACGGTTGTCTGCCAATTGCGGATCGGTACTTAACCGACTTCATTTTAAGTTCGTGTCGGTACTGGTTCGATATTTGGACCAACCGTTATTGACCACTTCTCCACCAATGTTGGATTAACAACGGCACAACTCCAGTACGCAAGCGTTGGTCTCCAACGTTGATTCGGTACCGAACCAATGTGAATAAATATCCCGTGTATTTTGAGAGAAGACTCGATTGGCCACGTAGAAATTGACGTATGGTCCAGTACCGGCTTGATACAGGCTGCCAGCTTGCAACCATTGACGGTCATCCTATGATCCAATAGTAAATTTCACTCTAAATTCTCCCTAGTGCAGAAATTTTGATAATGCATTCAAAACCTTCCAAAGTTGCAACAGCGCAAATAACGGTTGAGTAACAGTCGTCGGTACTTGAATAGCGATCAATAGTAGTAGTATTAGTTCGCAATGTTGAAACCACACTGATTTCCAGTACTGAATTGATGTTGGTAACCGGTACCGGATCAGAGTTATTTGGCGTTATAATTCCGTAGTCCGACCGACACCGGCCGCCAACGGTAGCACCCTGGCAGACTGTATCGAGCCGGTACTGGACCATCCGTCAATTTCTACGTGGGAATTATGGTATATGGTTATATACAGGATGTCGCAGAAAAAATTACGCCCCTTCAAGGAAGAAACAAGACATTTTTCCTTTTGAAGAAAAAACTGTAAAATGCTTTCACAGATAATTTCAACTAACCAAGTGAATGGTGAACCAAATATACTCATTGGAGTAGCCAATGGATTTGCTACCAACACTGTAAAAAATAATCGGAGTTTTTTTATACGCAGCAACTGGAAAATTCCGATCATGAGATAGGAAATGAATTCTCGGTATATTTATATGAAATTTACCATAAATTTGACTGAAAAATCCTAACTTTATGGGATTTTTGCTACCATTCTCCAGTAAACTTCCGATTAAATTTGGAGGGTTTCAAACGCGTGTATGTGTTAATTACTCCCGAACATTCATATGAAGTTTTCCATAGAAATTTTTCACTGTGGACATAGTCAACTTCCTGCAATGATTACTGCCGTTTCAATTAAAAGCTGATGGCTCGGTTCTGACGATGAGGAACCGAGGTTCCTGGTCCTTTAATATGACTGCTTAAAAGCGGAATAATGTTCTGCTGGGATACTTTATACATAAAATTGTCATTCCAACAATTTCGCCTGTGGAAGTCCGGGTTTTGCGGGCTTAGAGTGAATGGAAGCAATTTCTCAATGGACAGTTCAGGTTTTGAGATATCTTTTGGGCAAACTCGAAACATATTCTTGCCTCAACCTCATCTAAACGATATATCAAAAACTTCTTATTTGTAAATCTCATCTTCTAAACATTTTTAAAATATAAAATATTTGAAAGATATCTCTCGAATGAATTGAGAACATGATAATGCCTTGAAATTGTCTAAAAATGTCACGTCAGATTATGTGAGCAAATTTTCTCTTCCAAAAGTAATTTATTATCGTTGTCCGTTAGCTGCAAATAAGAATGAGAATTTTGAGATTTCCTCGTGAGATGACTAACGTACTACATTTCATTCTCATTTCATTCCATAAAAACAATTGAACCCAACTGTCCGTAGAGTGGGTTGTTCAAAGAAACTGATCTCGATCTTCTTTTTGAATTTCTTGAAGTGGAAATCAACTCTTCAAGAAAGAAAATACCGTCTATTCGATAAGAATGAGAATCCCACCTCCTCAAAAGTGAACACTCACTCTACTGAAATGAGGACTTTCACTCCAAGAAATGTACACTGTTAAAAATTTCTTGAATTTTTTCCAAGTACACTGGTAAATGAAATTTCCAATTCTTCGTGATTGAACTAAGAATTCAATCACATGTTCATTCAATCATTAAATGTCAAACTTTTTCAATCACGTGAATAAAAATTGCTTCCATCGCATGTGATTGAAGCTTCATGCAGAAATTTTGAACAGTACATCGTAAGAAATAGATTAATTGAACGTTGGAATGAGATTTATTTGAATTAGAAATCTCGTAGAACATCGTCTAATACATTCCATGTAACATTTCACGACAAGTGCCGAGGATTCATCGGATGTTTGAGGAACAAGCGAAGAGTAACATTGAATACTCCCTTCCATTATTCAGAATTATCAAAATCTGATCTACAGAAATCATCTTGGTATCGCGTACTCACGCGTACATCTCGGAAACGAGAGACTTTTTTCCCTACAGAATAGATATGTTGATGGTACGATAAATTCGCGCGTATATAAACAAGTAAAGGAACTTACGCATGTACACGCACGTGCTCGTGCACGCGTAAACGAAAGTGGGGCACGAAGAACGGAGACCACCCACGTTTTTCATCTCTTCGCCATCATCGTCATCCTGTCTCAATTTCAAACCTGCCAACTTAGGTCGTCTATATGTATCACGTATACACGTATACATTTATACACACGCGTAGTGTAAGTCTAAGGGAACGCGGTGAAATCTCACAAGAGCTCCAACGCTCAAGATGACACTTGCGAATTCATCAAAGTGAGAGAACAGCGTGTGTAACACCGCTGCCGTTGCTCAAGAATGTATAAAGGAGGTTTAGTTTAAAGTAAAAGATTCGTCCAAGGATCTTCATTCGCCGCGAGCGCCTTACGATCATAAATTGCATATTTCTCGAGTCCGGTTGGACCAGTCACATCGCGTTTCGTCCTTGTATATAATATCAACGGAACAAGAAGGAAATTATTCATGGAATTCACTTATTGGAACGGGGATTCTCTCAACGCTTTACGCTAATAAGTTACCACTGTGAGTAATGGAATTTTACAATGTACAGGAAAAAGATGAATGGCGTTTTATATTTTTGATTAATCATCGATTCTCGTTGTGATGTAATTCAAATCTTCAGTCCTCAAATTACTGAATTACAAAACATTATCTTGAATCCTTGACAAGATAATAACAGAACATAAGATTTAAGAATGTCATGTAAGAGTTCGAAAATTTTGTGTTCGTATAATGGAACGCGATTAATTATCGGAATTTGGATGATTCTGACAGACATCCGTACTGCCGGAGTTGTCGTTCCAAGTTACGCCCAACAACCTGTAATTTGTAAATGCTAATTCGGAGAACGATTGTAATGGTGAAAAAGTGGAATCGCGTATTCATTCAGGATGCCCCACCCTGTTTCTAAAACTCTGTTTCTACCAAACAATTTTGATGAACAGGTTTTCTTTCGGGAAATCCTATCAACGATTGATGAATTTGTTTTCTTCGCTTTCATCTTTGTTCTATCCTTAGAAAATTCAATGATAGAAACTGATGAAAATTTGGTAACTGCATCCAGCATTCTTACCTTGAACAATCGAATTGAATATCGATGGAAAATATTTGATCACGAAAAAGATTAGAACTGCTAAGAAAATAATCCTCTTAAACCGTTATGGCTGGAATTCAGGTATTGTCAGATGTGATGATTAAAATCCGTCAAATTAGGATCTTTTTTACAATTATAACGAAGAGAAAAATTATAATGACGTTGGCCATATTTTCAGCGATTTTTTGTCTGCTGTCTTGGTTATTTATAAAAAGTAAGAAGACTTTTTCAGGGATGAATATTTGGAGATTTATGAATGTTTTTGAAAAGCTAAAATTCTGAATTATAAAATAAAAACACTTTTTTTTTTAAGAAACTATTTGCACTTTCCAAATGCACCCCAGAATACGCCCTGAGACTTGAGTTTGGGCTACTGCCTTTGTCACATAGTGCGATGAGATTGGTCTGGGGGTTTCTAACCAACATTCTGGAAATGCCACACGACCGCCTTCCCAGAATTTGTTTTAATGGGTTGTACGAACTTGCAAATCTACCTGGCTGTGACGCGACCTTCAATTGGGCTTTATAATTTGAAGATTTCCTGGCCCGGGTCGGTCATGCAAGCATCTGAACCAATCTCAGTGCATCGATTCTTCAAAGTAAGAAAACTAACTTCTTTAACGATTACGCATCACTCCTAAGAGAGGAGGATACTCGGAAATATTCCAACTCCACCTTCTGTCAGAATATTTCTGAGTCTACGCTAGGCACATCTCCAGCTTGGTACTTGAACTTCCGTTGCCCACTTGAATGGCAACAGGTAATTGCGAACCTCCGACTAGGCAACAACTACGAACTCAAGATCAGAATTAACAACATAACCTATGTCGTAAAATCATCAGAACTATGTCTCCTCTGTAATCGGCAAGAATTAGAAACCCTAGAACATCTGTTGACCGTGTGCCCAGTGTATCAACCACTCAGAACGAAACTCAGGCAATTTTTGTTACTCGATAACTCTGTACTCAGTAAGGTCGCACTGTTGGAGAGATGCTCTTCTTATGAGCTAGGAGATATTTTCAGGTTTGTCAGAGATGCTCTCAAACTCAGATCATTTATACTTTCTGAATAATTTAATTAGGGATTAAGAATTTATAAGGATATTTAATTTTACTTGAACTGAACTCTTGTACATTGTACCCCCTTGCAAGAAGGGTTCTAACCTTCAAAGCAATAAACTATCTATCTATCTAAAATAAAAACACTTGAAATTTTTCTTTGTACAAAAAGAAAAAAACATGGCAATTTGGCTGCTGTTGATATCCAGGTGGCCAAACGTTATATATTTATTATCCGATAACCCTAAGCCAATCGTAGTGCTGGGCGAAGCGGAGTTTTTGCGCGAATCAAATTTTCGAAGCGAATCACAATTTTTTCGAAGCGAAGCGAATCTTTGTTTATTGAATTTTCGAAGCGACGCGAATCCGAAACGAATTTTCCTGTTTCCTCCAATCATTAGGATTTTGGGTTCTGTGAATCAAAAATTCATGGAAACATTGACCCATCAAGTGAAAGCTCCGCGTTGAATTTTGAGGAAGTTTGATATTACACCTGGAAGTACGGTAAAAATATAACATTGATCTTATTTCGTTTAAAGCTGAATCAACCTAAATCAATTTGAATGGGATTTTTTATCAAATGAGAGATAGTCAAAACATTCGGATTCTATTATATATGTGTTTACTTCATTATATCCTATTTTTAATAAAACATCTCATCTTAACTGATTTCATTTTATCCGAAAACAAATAAGATAATTGTGTAATGAGAATCTCGCGGTCAAGGAATCCTCTCATATTCTCCTACAAGATTGCAAATGTTACATTGAATACTGTTAAATCTTATGTTGATCTTGTTGTAACTATAAATGATGATTTGGATTTTTTTGAGCATTCTGTGAAAGCTTGTGGTACTGCGCTGAGAAATCTCGGCTCCGTTAAAAGGTTTTCTAGTGATTTCAAAGATGTTAGGTCATTAAAAGTACTATATTCCTCTTTAATTAGACCCCATCTTGAATATGCGTCCCCTATCTGGTCTCCGTACTTGAAGAAGGATATTAGAATGATCGAGAGTGTGCAACACAAGTTTTTACGCTTTGCTGCTTTTAGAATAGGCTGCCCTATGAGATATTCTGACCATGATTACTCCAGAATTCTTCACAGAATGAATTTAACTACCCTTGAAGAGCGAAGACAAATGAATGATCTCCTATTTCTTTTTAAATTGATTGATGGTTTTCTTGATTGCGAGTCATTGCTGAGTAAAGTTAATTTTAACATCCCCGGTAGACCAGTTAGGAGAGCGCTTTTACTTAGACCTGTACAATTTGAATCTAGATTTGGAAATTATGATCCCATTTCTCGCATTTGTGAATTAGCAAATAATTTCGATCGGCCGATGGAATTGTTTGGTGTTTCCTTGAATCGGTTTAAACTGTCGGTTAATGCATGACCATATTGTAATTGTATTTTATGCGTCTTTGGACGCTGTCTTGTATTGACTCTGTTTTTTTACTTTTTATATCAAAGGGTGCTAACCCGTGTATTGCAATAAAAAATAAAATAAGATGAAACAGGAAAATTTGAGAATAAAAATCCAATGTGATCTGATCAGGAGTTGAATACGTTTGAATCAGAATATTGAAGTGAAATTATGATTAATTCATTATCAATCTCAACTTGGAATATAATTTTCAATCTATTTAGGATCTCTAATTGCCAACAAATATAGAAAGATGCATGTATTCATCTGTTCTTTTCATTTTATGGTTTTATTTTGCAATTTCAGGTTATCGTGGACTTGAATGCTATTAGGAAATGACTAAGTATTGATAGTCATGATTTGATATTATCAGCATTCATTATTATTATAGTATACTACCCTTCGTGTATATGAAAAATGAAAATGATGCCAATATTTTGAAAATCCTAAATATACTTGAGTGTGATTCGGTGGCAATTCGAAGCTTCGAATTTTGAATACCTATGCTTCGCTTCGATTCGCTTCGATTGGCTTCGACAAAACTTCGAAAATCCGAAGCTTCGCCCACCACTACCAACCGACTAATCGATCGATTCGAAATATTAATCAAGTTAAGGGCATCCCGTCGACCCTAGAGTTACTAGATCTCTCACCCAAAATACTTGAAAAGGACTAAATAAAATGGGATAAAACAATGAACCAGACCTTCTATTCCTATGGAACAAGGTCTGGCTGGTTGTTTTATTCCATTTTATTCAGCCCTCTTCGAGTATTTTGGGTAGACAGGTCTAGAAACTCCAGGGTCTACGGAATGCTAGGAACGTATTTAGAAAATCGAACATGCTTGGAACCTCCAAACGAGACTGTTTCGAATGATTATGTGCTATGCACCTCCATAGAATGTCTGAATCCAAATTTATCCAAAATAATTCCATTTGCACTCTCTTTTCACACGGAAAAAAATAATTCACTATGGTAGCCAGAAATTAGCTGTGATAGCTATTTCGTGTATATATTTGATATTTGGATAGCGAAAAAATTTGCTGCAAAAGCTGGATTTTAGCTCCTATAGCGATAACTTTTGTTAGCACAGTTAATTTTTAGCTATCCAAATATTAACCACATCATTTTTTTTCGTGCACATTCACAAAATAATCATACAAATTTGAGAAGTTCTAGTGTTACTTGATTAAAAAACAAAAACTCATAGTTAAAACGATGCAACCCATGTGTGCATGGGTCATTTTTGATCCAATATTGGCTGGCCTGGGCCAAGAATGAACCGAAATGAGCGAATAAATACTCATACACTGCCCTGCTATGTATTTACGCTATAACTGATTGTTTTTCATCTCGTTCTCTGTCGAATAGATCGTTGTTGCAAGCTGGTTCGCTGATATAACGATACAATTCAAATCGGATTGTTACCAATTACATTGCAAGATGTAGATTTCGAATAACAGAATCACTTCTCTCCCAAGAATTTTGAATTCCATGAACCATTCCACCATTTTCTTCTTGTTATTCCTTTAGTAAATACTCCATTCAACTCACAGAGCCCACCATTCATAAACCAGGTACAAAACAATGCAGAATATTATTCATTAAAAACTTTCCGCAGGGCTGTGTTGTTGTATACTGCAGGTGGTTCTGCGAGTGATTTATCTTTCATTCCGTGTAGCAATACGCTTTTGAAAATATTCTTACGCTTACGTGAAAAACACGAGTAGAGTTGGTTTGTACAAGTATCACCATCCAGCCTCTTTCGATAACTTCGTAGGAGTTGTATTTGTTTCATCGTTGGGTGATGAATTTTTGTTCTCTTGGCGATTTCTCGAACTGTCGAACATGAAACTGTTTGGACCATGTCCTTCAAAATCGTGTCATCAATTACCGATGACGCCTGGCCGCGGGGCAAATTTTTAACATTTGTATCACCAGATCAGATTTCTCTGGCTCCTCGAACCAACGCCTAGTTGAACTCTAGTCCCCTCGCCTATTTCTCTCGCCTTGATTATTGCGATAATGGACAGCGAATGCCATTTTTGAAGTTTCGTGTAGTTTTAATGAACGAATACCAAATTGGAATCCATGTCAATGAGTTATGAGAATTGTAACACACCCACGGTTTTCTTTTCAGTTCTAGAGTATAGTATACAGTATATGTAATTTTTCAAACCAAAAAACGAACTCGAGTTGTTTCTACGAATGAAGTAACTTGAAATGATGAAATTTTTTCTTTTATTTTAGTGTTGATTTTCATTGGATACAAGAACTCTTGTTTTGTCTCTTCACTCGAAGTGAGTTCCAGAGAATTGTAAGAAAAAAATTTGAAATTAATTTATTGCTCACCAAGAGAACTTCAGAACCAAGAGAAGACTAGGTTCGCCTAGTTCCATGGGCAGAAAAAACAAGCTCTAGAAGCATGAAACACTTCACCTCTTTACGTGACTTGTCGTAAATCACGAAAAAAAATTTTCAGCTGCCTCAGCTAAATCTTAACTATTATTGCACTGAGGGAAAGTTATAGTTAAATTTACTATGGAATTATAGGAATTGGAGAACATACTGACTTCTAATGAAATTTCCTGTGAAACATTGTAAATTTGATCAGGGTTCTATTGCTATGCCATGGTAAATTAAGAAGTCAATATGTTCCCCCATTCCTGTAATTCCATAGTAAATTTAATTATAAATTTCTTCCAGTGTTGCTAATTTCTCAGGAACAGCAGCTAGAATTTAGCTAATGGAGCTAAAAAAGTGCCTGCTACACAGCTAAGTCACAGCTAATTACTTTTTTCCGTGTATGCTTCCACCGCATGAGGCTATGCTCAAAACGCTCAGGATTCATGCTTTCGAAGCATGGACTCGAGCATTGAAAGCACGTTATAAAAAATCACGTAAAAAGCGTGGAGAATGCTTCATGCTCCTAAAGCTTGTGTTTCGTCTCCATATGATTTGCAAAAGTTTGGAAGCATTATTTGCATTGAGCAAGAACATTTTGAGCTCCAAATCTGTGAGGATGTTACAAATACTGAAACGTTCGAGGAAGTTGAATTGATTCCATACCGGACCGAAAATTATGTAGAATTGTTTTTGAATGAAGACAAAAATTGATTCCACCTTGGGTGGATTTTTTTATACCGAAAATGTATCACATTTTTCTCAGTTGACTGTTTGTGAGTATGATTACAAATGGACAACAATTCACTAAAAATGTTCTGAGATATTTTTTCATTAACTCTCAGTTACCCCACGGGGGTCTAAAGGGGACAAGGGGTTTTAGAAAATCTGATGTTCTGTTCATAGGGGTGGAGAGGGACGATTCGAAATCAAAACAGGGATGAAGTTTCAGAACCTAGTACATTTTCGATATTGGAAGAAGCTCCATTCAGTTGATCGCAACGCACAACGAGAGATTAACAAAAACATGCCAAAATACGTGGGGTAACTGAGGGTTGATGACACAATGAATCCTCCAATTATTGGTTAAGAATTGGATTCGAAAAAAGTTCAGGAGCTATTTCTGAATCCTGATTCAGCTGCAATTGAGCAGAATACGAAATTATTGTCCAAAACTATTCATTCAACCCTGATTGAAATATTCAATAGGGGAGCATAGGGAGGAATTTTTAGCTGTATCAGCTAAATTTCAGCTATTAGAGCTAAATATTCTAGCACCCACAAGACAGCTAATTTCTTAGCAAAAATAGCTGAGATTTAGCTACCCGAGCTAGAAAAAAATGACTGTCCATCTCACAGCTAATTACATTTCTTCCCTGAAACCGGGTACGGTTGAAACATTGCGTACAACTAACAATTGGCTAATGATATCCCTGGTGAAACAAGTCTATTGATACCCATTAATTAAAGAAATTCAATACAAACTTTGAACGTTAAATGACCATGCAAACCCACTCAATTCTTATTGAATCTTATTAATTTAACCGGTACAAGTAGGTTTCAACAGATTTGAACAAGTATGAATGCTTATTCACCGCTGCAAAGTTTGTATTAAATCTCATTATCCAATGGTATTCAATGGAGTTTACAAACCAGGGATGGCGTAAGTAATTGGCAAACAGGTCTCTACATGCGGGGAGCTATCCACCCCCTTCAAGCGATCTGAGCTGTCGTGAGATAATGGTTCGTTATCCAACTGTCCCCAGTCTCTCTTACCTCCTCATTGCGAGTAGTTTACTTTGTAGTTCAATTTACTTTGCCATTATTGTGTCCGAGAAACAGACTGACTTTCCAATGGCATTTACTGTAAAACATAGTGAATTTGATCATGTTTTTATTGTCTCCTCATAATAAATTTTATCGTAAGTTCAGTCTGTTCCTCGGTCACATAGTGTCCCATAATGAATTTAACTATAGATTTTTCTTCGTGTGTCAATTTTGCTTGGAATTTATCAGTTTCCAATTGAACGTTGATTCAATTTCAATATCCTGCACGGAGAGAAAAAATTTGCTGACGCGGCAAATCGAGGTATTATATATAGAATAGCAAAATTTTTTGCTGACCTAGCTAAAAATTTGCTATAACAGCAATCGTGTTAGCTAAGACAGCAATTTTTCTTAGTTGTGGCAGCAAAAAATGTTTGCTCCGCCAGCAAATTGTCAGTATTATATACAGAATAGCAAACAAATTTTGCTGGGATAGCAAACATTTTTTGCTGCTACAGCTAAAAATTCGCTGTCGCAGCTAACAAGATTGCTGTAACAGCAAATAGTTTGCTGTCACAGCAAAAAATTGGCTGATCTGGCAAAAGGAACCCAGCAAAAGTAGATTTCGCTGCCACAGCGAATTCCTTTTTCTCCGTGTGGATATCCGTTGGATATTGAAAAATTCTTCCTCCTTTCGCATTTGAAAAATGTACATACTCTCGTTTTGTTCTTCCCCTTATAGCTTGGGAAACCAAGAAATTATACAAAGATTGACGTAACCAAAAGCAGCTGGATCATCAATGCCTAGTAGAATACTTTTATCGTTTCTTGATGATTCTTTCTGAGAAAATCATTAATGTTTTTTCCTTTCACAGGCATCTTTTCGTTCGTAGAGCACAAACATCGAATAAGACAAAAAATTTGAAAATTACGAGTATGGGAATCCCTTTTTCCTCAATAAAAAAGGAACAATTGACGGGGAGTCCCTTGGACAATCGGTATCATTTCGAAGTGAGGAAATTTCTCATGAAAGTAAATCCCTATGAAATGGAGAAGCGATTATTTTCATAAAGATGTGGATTCCATCCCCCAATCGCCGAGGGAACTGTTTTTTCGTCAGAAAGGGGAGACTTTTCTGCTCTGTAGATGTTAAATTCTCCGAAAAGTGAGGAACAGTGCATCAAATCGGGATAAAAAGTTCCCTATTTATGGTGGAAATTTGCTGCCACCATTTTTAAAATCGGTCACAAAAGTTCTTTGCGATACTCGGGGAAGAATAATTGAATTGGATGAGATTCCCAACAGATTCAATCAGATCCAAGCAGATATTGGTAGGATACGGATCTGCTCGGATCCATTAATTCAGATTCCATTGGATCCGATCAGATCCAATGATTATTTCCCGGGAAACTGGAGATAAAATCGGTTGAACAGGTTCAAAACCGGTTTATCTCAAGATGTTTTTCTCTGGCTCAGTGGTAAAAGTCTCGTAAATTACTAGAGCATTCCTACTAGGTAACTTCATGAGATGAATTCTCAAGAATTAAATATCTCTGTCACCGTAAATTTGTGGTTTTATTTGAATTCTTGAAAAACGTGTAGAGAAAATATCCCGTAAATATCAGTTTTCCGCACATTGAAATAATTACTAAACTTGTATGACATTCAGGATGTATTGACGTAGTTGCTGATCAATTTATTCAATCATGATATGAATATTAGAGAGAATATTTTTCCTTTTAACATTCCAAACATTCCTTAGGTTTTTTGCGTCAGTGTTAGGAAAGATGAGGAATGCGTTGAAAAGATTTTCAAAATCGTTGCATTACAAAAAAGTTTTTGATATCCTTCAAATACTACAAATACAATGAAAGTTCGAAATTTCGAAAGAAAAAATATCCCCTGGGAAATAATTGTTTCATTGACCTCAATTCATGAATAATTGAACTGCTCATGATTTGTTTTTCCTTTCATTGCACTTTCAAATCTTTCAAGAATTAATTCACTCACCAGAGAATCCTTTACATATTCTATCGACTTAGATTAACTTTTGCAATTGAAATTTACGTACATCGGTAATCGTTTATTATGAGAAACATTACTTTTTTAATTATACAGGATATGATGAATCATTGCACAATCCACTAGTATCTTTTTCTCTGTCTCAGAATTAATTGAGCGGATTTTCTCACGAAGTCGAGGATGAGTGTATTATGTTACTTGGAAACATGATAAACCAATATTGTAGCTTCTGATTATGAAACTAATGATAATGGTACTAGGTCAAGGTCTTACGCGATTAATGAGTTTTTAATTTGATTTTTATAAATCTTATAAATATTATGCTAAGTGAAACCGTTTAACGTTTACTCCTTTGTCTCTGATATCTACAATGAAAATAAAATTCTGGAACGGTTAACGTTTGGACATCAACAGTTGATGTCCGTGGAAAAATGAAATTGGTAACCATGGAAACATTACTGGCTCATTTCATTCACATCAATTGTTGATGCGCAACTCATTAACCAGCGATGTACCGATGACTAATAGCAGATTATTAACTGTTCCAGAATTTTATTTCCAGTGTAGCAGTCTTCGATCGATGATGCATGTAAGAAGAATTTACATGTGAGAGGAATCGTGTGTTCCCTAAAAAGGAAAAAGCATTCAAATGTGCAGCTTTCGAACTTGGTTCGAATTCTACATTAGGCTGTTTACATTCCCAATGATAAGCACGCGGGTCTTGAAGATATTTCATCAACTATATTTTCATGTGATTTCTTTGAGATCTTGTGAGCCCACGTTGAAAAATTCATAGAATTCTATATAATTTATATACAATTATGAATTAATTATATGTAAATCACATACACGGAAAAAAATACCCATGTAGAAATTACATGAAAAGTGAGGTAACGATTACAGTGTGGATCTTATGTAAACTCCCCTACACAGTCCTGTTTGATTTACGCTGATATCATGGTTACTCCACAGCAACGTTACTCCTATCAATTTCGATAACAATGTAAATGTAACATTGGTGCCATGTAAATTTTACCCCAATTGCATGAACAACAACCGATGTAGAATTCACATAGGACATTTTTCTGTGTATAATTTTGAAAATTTTTTTCACATGGGAAACATATGTTCAAGATATTCTGAATTTGTTGCATAAGACGCTTTTTAGTCTTCTAAAAGATATCTTGCGACAAGATTTTTTCAATTAATAATTAATCAAGTATCGAAGGAACATTCTCGCCGTAATGGTAAGGAAATGTGAAGACATGAACGGAAATTAATAACGAGGGCAGACAAAACTTTGGATACAAAAATACAGAGATAAAACATTGCCGACAGCGCGGAGAAAGGAAAAAGAACAGAAGCAGAAGGGAAACGTGAGAATAAAGAATTGAAGGTGACATCCATGAACCAACAAAAGCTGAAATGTTATACGAACGAGAAAACATCAGACGAAAAAATCAAGAAAGTTGAAAGAAGACGTGACAGGCGGAGATCGTCAGAGAAGTCGGATGCTTTTGCGGAGAAAAATAAATTGAAATCAAGGGTGAAGTTAAAGGGGAATAAAACGATGGCATCGTTTGGGGCATTACGCGTGATGAAGATAAACGATAGACTTGAAATTAAAACATCAAATTACTTGAGTGGTTTGATTTGTTGGTCACTTTAACTTTTTAAAAATTATAGAATTCTACTTAATTTTCTATCCCAACCAGGAATTTACAGCAGGTGCATTACTGGGCCAGTACTGGCTAAGGGTACTGGCATTTGTCTGGGATGATAACGCTTTTCCGTCCTGGGGATTGAGTACTAATACTGTTATGCGCAATTAATGCAGTGCCTGTACTGGACCAGTCCCTGGCCGGCATTGAACTTTCAGTACTGGTTTATTAGTACAGGCATAGTACCGTATTTCTTTGTGTCCAATACTGATTCCGTACGTGTTGGCCAAGTGTTGAAGATCCAAGTACTGCACCTGTTGTCAACATTGGCATTATTCGGATTTTTCTGATTGGGATCATTGATGGCAATTAGGAGCTGATTTAATGCACAACTTTGGTGCTCTCTGCACTCAGAGAAAAAAAGTTGCTGAAACAGCAAACCACGAAGGTTTGCTTTGCTGATATGGCAAAACTTGTTGCTGAATTAGCAAATAATTTGCTATCACAGCAAAAATTTTGCTCTTTTAACAAGCGCTTGCCATTCAGCAATCCAGAATTGTAGATATACAGACAGCTAGGAAATCTCACTGAATTAGCAAATATCTTGCTAAAATAGCAGAATTTTTGCTATAACAGCAACCGTTTTGCTGATTTAGCAAAGCAGATTTTTCGGAATCGCTTTTTCAGCAAGAATTTTTCTCTGCGTGTGGCGTCTTTAGAGTATGCGATGCTTAGGAATTGGACCACCACTGTCCGGAACAGTAAATGTTCCCTGTAAAACATTGGAATTCCACTAACTTCATTTGGAGAGCAGACAACTTGTATTTTACAATACAAGTCAAAGTGTTTTTTTTTCTCGGATCCCAAACTCTTAATCGAGTAATTTGAATTAAAAGAACCTCCACAAAGATGCACATCTCATTACTCGGTCTGTTTTTTACTCCCCATATAGGAAATCCAGTCATGAAACATAGTAGATAACTGGATAATATGTGGCTCGTGTTGAATAGCCAATGATTAATTTCTCACTGCTGTCCGAGATATGGGCCATCACTAGCTGATAAGACATTCAGACATCAAAACCTTCGATAACTCATGCAGGTATTGCCAAGACTGAAAAAAAACCCAAGCTTGTCCTAAGGTTGGCACATGTGTCAGGAACAAATCTTCGTGAAGAACAATTGGCCCAATATTGTTCCATAATTGTTCCGTTGTTCCCAATGGAATTTTGAATTTACAATGACTGAAGACTTTGGGATAACCATCGGGTCAGGGCTGGCCCAGTCTTCTTCTCATCATAAATCCTACACACTAGTTTTACACACTAAGCTAGATTTTTATTAATCTAAGTAAAGATAGAACTTCACTTAATGGTAATAGGATACTTTTAAATGTAATCATACACGGACATCAACTGATTTTGAAGAACTCTTCACAGAATTTTAGGATGTCTCACTCATTTCGAAGACCATCGATTTTGATGAAACTTTGCAGTTTTGTAAGGCTTAATATCGAACCAAAAACCCTCGAACCATTCGTTCAGATGAACAGCCGTTTTTCAGATATAAGCAATTACTTGTTTCATCCATATTTGCGATCAAAGAAGCATTGTTTGATGCTTGGTAAATGAATTGAACCGGGCCCTCCCAAAAACACTGGCCCAAGCTTGTCCCGATCTTATCATTCCCAAGCCTGGGCCAAGTTTGGTAAATTGTTCAAGACGAGTCTCGGCAGGTCTTGTCCCAGGCTTGGTCCATACACACATGGGAATCGGCCCATCACTGCACGGAAAAAAAATGTTTAGCTAATAGCTAACATTCAACTGATACAGTCAAACCATTTTTTCCGTGTGGGGCAGGCATGAATTTTATCATCAGCCGTTTATTTTTCACCATCACTGGGCCCAAGTTTACATCCAACAGTCAATCATTGATGGAAGCCATTACCGTACGATTAATTTCGGCTATGTCCCAGTCATGAGCTAGTATTGGACCGATCTTGAAACCCTTTTAGGCTCTCTGGTATCGAATTAACGGGATATTTACGCAGAGAATCCTAATATGCTAAGAATCAACCTATTTTATAGAGATTCTGCATTAGTTTTGCCATGTTGAAATCACTTATGGGGACAAACCTTTACACAGAAAAATATAATTCGCTATGGTAGCTAAGGAATACCTGTGATAGTTACTTCGTGTATTTGATATTTGGGTAGACCGGGTCTATTAATATTTAGAAAAAATTTGTCAACGTTTGGAAAAATGACTGTCAATTCGTAATCAAAATATTAAGAGTCGATAGTTTCATTGGTATTTTTCATAGTGAAACTATCAATTGTTAATACATCGACTTCGAATTTTTAGTAGACTCACTACGAATATTTTTCAGCGATCCTTGTTTTCCCTAAATTGACAGTCATTTCCCTAAATATTAATAGACCCGGTCTTTCCGTGGAGTATAAAGTTACAATACATATAATAACCCAGGTATAAATTTCCCCGATTGAAAAGTGGCCCTGTCCGGGCTCAGAACTTCCTAACCAGGGCTTGAACGGGGCCAGGAATGGGGCGATTCGTCTTTCTACCCGGGAATGACTTGGACTTTCATAACAAAATTTTATACTTTTTCCAAGTGATTAGACTTTTGTACAAATTTGTTCGCGGAAATAATTCAACTCGAACGAGACTACCTAATCTTTCAGATATTCAAAAGACGTCTCCGAAACCTGGAGACATTTCCTGAATATTTTGTGAAGGTATTATAATGCAATGAATCTAGATTAGTTGAAAAATATCTTGAAAATGTGTTTCAAATATCTTTGAGAAATGTCTCGAAGATGTGTTTGGCAATTCATTTTTTACACGTCTTCAAAACACGCAGGTTTATTGGGTAACGCTGAATCTCTATGAAATACGGTATTGTTTAGCACACCTGTTTTCCCCGTGTACGGAACGGTAAACAAAATTTATCGTACATCAAGTCATAAATTTTTGCAAGTCCTGAATTTTTCCTCACCTCCTTTGCACGTTGTTTATATGATCATGACTATAAACTACATATTCAGCAAAGTTGAACAGAAAATGCACTTTCCCCTGATGTCATTCGAATCAAAATATTAATCATAATCCGACGATATTACGCAACGATACCCGCATGAAATACAAACTCTCAATTTAAATGTACAGCATCATCTGAAATATATTCTGTAACATTGAACCACGCGAATCCAGGTGCTTGTATCTTTCCACCCAACAAGATTCGTGATTACGCGATTCTGAAACCTTATGAACGCGAATACCCTTCTTTTTGAAAATATAATTCTTGACACTTTCATCTTCGTTGTACAGTCCGCGTTCGACTAACAATGTATGACAAGTTCAATTGTTCAATATTTAACTTAAAACCGCTCCCTCACGCGAAGCGTGTACGTGTACCGATGCCTCGTGGCTTTCTTCATTGTTGCATTGATACATTGTTGATGGGCCGTTATTATGATACGAGGCATCGAGATATTATTATTTGTAAAACAAAAGCACCTTCGTCTTCATGCATCATCAAGTCCTTTGAGCGTTGGAGCAACCGTAAATGCTATGAACGTGGTTCACGTTGATGGCAACAAGAAGAAGGCGGAGATGAAGGAACAGAGTGAGAAAAAAATATCACATACACAGAAAAAGTGAGATGGAGGAGAGTAAGAGAGAAAGACGTTGATGGTTCGACGGCAGCAACGTGGAGCGACACGACGTCGGTGCGGCTGGCTTTCTTTCTCTTCATAGTTTTTTTGTTTTGTATTGTTGTACCGGTATGACGTTTCCTTTGTCGGAAACGGATCGTTTCTGTTTTTAACGTCAGGGGGAAAAGAGAGAGAGAGAGAGAACAAGTTGGAAAAAAAACAAAAAGTCAAACCCTCGAGAATTCCATAATTGCTCCATTAGTCATAAATACTGTAACATTCTGGAGGCGTAGTTGCGAAAATGAAGAAAAATGTGATCGAACGAATGGAAGAATTATATCATCGCTTTGGTGGAGGGAAAATATAATAATCGGAACTGGGGTTCACCAATGATGGGCGGGTACTTGAATATTTTGATTGCTTTAGAGAAAATAACACTGATAAAGAAATAGTTTGAAGAAGACATCGACCCATCCCGAAGAGAACATGAAGCTTCAGCGAACCTTCAGATTACATCTGTATAGATGGGATCGAAGGTTCATGAAAGCTAACTTTTAGATTCACAAACGTTTGTCAAAGGTACTACGGACATTGAAATGTCCGCCTCAAAATACTCACAGGAAACATAGATGGAACGTTCATCGAAGGTTTGAGGAAACTTCACAAGAATATCCCCACACAGCACAAATGTCTCCAGAATATCTCAGAATATCACTACGACATTACAGAGACATTACAAGGTTGCAGCAATATTCTGAGACATTGCTGAGACGTTCTGTGCTGTATGGGTCTATACTTAGATTAATTTATAATAATTTATGTTTATTAATTGATTTATTTTTCATATAAATTGATCAAAATTAATATAAGTATAGATATTTTTGTGAAGCTTCGTCAAACCTTCGATGAACCTTCAGCGAACGTTCCATCTATGTTTCCTGAACGTATTTCGAGGCGGACATCTCAACGTCCGTAGAACCTTTGTCAAGCGTTGGTGAATCTAAAAGTTAGCTCTAATGAACCTTCGGCCCAATCTACGAGGTGTGTTCAAAAAGTAACGAGAATTTTTAAATTTCGCGGGTTTGGAGAGTCCGGCTGTATAAAATTTTTCTTTATTATGTTGGTACACATGCCCCTGAAGTACGATGAAATTTTCAGCAATATTTATTGCTTACTTTTTAAGTAGCAGCCGCTAACGTTATGACGTGTTTTTCGAGCACGGCGATTTTCGTTTGTGAAAAAAAATGGATCAAAGAATTTGTATTCAATTTTGCGTAAAAAATGAAATAAAGTGTGGTGAGGTTTGTAAAATGTTAACAAAGGCATATGCTGAGTCTGCTATGAGTAAAGCAAGGATTTACGAATGGTATAAGCGTTTCCAAGATGGCCGCGAAAACGTTGAAGATGACGAACGACCCGGACGCCCAAGCACATCAACAACCGATGAAAACGTGAAAAAAGTGAAAGAAATGGTTATGAACGATCGCCGAATCACAATCAGAGAAGTCGCTGATGATGTTGGCATATCAGTCGAAAAGCAATCCGAAAAAAACGCCCGGATTTGTGGCAAAACAATTCATGGCTTTTGCACCACGATAATGCACCTGCTCACACTTCATTGCTTGTTCGTGAATTTTTGGCCAAAAACAAAACTGTAACGATGCCTCAGCCTCCATATTCGCCAGATATGGCTCCATGTGACTTTTTTCTATTTCCAAAAATAAAGAGAACATTAAAAAGCCGTCGTTTTACAAGCATAGATGACATTAAAAGCGAATCGCTGAAAGAGCTAAAAGCTATTACAAAGATCGAGTTTCAAAAGTGTTTCGAGGATTGGAAAAAGCGTTGGCACAAGTGTATTATATCCAAGGAGGATTATTTTGAAGGGGACAAAATAGATATTGATGAATAAATAAATATTTTCTTTATAAAACGAAAATTCTCATTATTTTTTGAACACACCTCGTATACACATCTGATCTGAACGTTCGCTGAAGCTTCATCCCACATAGCACTGAAAATTCTCTAAACGTTGTCAGAACCTTTAGAGAACTTTAAACGTTTTAGAAACGTTCTCAGAATGTTCTCAAAACTTTCATGCTATGTAGGATGTTCTCTTCGGGATGTAGCGCAAGAACATTCTATGGATAGTTTATGAATATACTGTCAACACTCTGTTACAAGAATCCAGCTGGGATTCCGCGTAGATTTCAGATCCAAAATTGACCTGCGTTGCTAGCTGAGAATCACAACTGGGATTCCACCTGTGATCAGAAATTCTCACTGAAATCCCACGTTGGAGTTGAAATTCTAGCTGGGATTCTACCTGGAAATAGAAATCCCAGCTAAGATTGCACCTGGAAATGAGGAATCCCAGTTGGAAACGCGGGTAAATTCCGGAGCTGGAATCCACGTCGAATTCCAGCTGGATTTTCGTGACAGGGCATGCTTAGAATTTTACGATGAAACTGTTTCAAACATCCTATGAACGTTCATAGAATACATTAGAGAAGAATATTCTAAAGACTTTCTAAAGACTCGAACGTTCTATGTACATTATTTATATATACTCCACATCTGATCAGAATATTGTTTGTTTTTCGCATGTTATAAGAATATTCCCAGAATATTTTGTGCTACATGTCAATAAAGATTCGTTGAAGGAATAATTAATAATTTTGTAAATTGAATAAATATTTTTTCTCCTCCGCACGCAGATAACGCGGTTTTCTAAAATCTAAAAATAAAATAGTTGACTGCTCTCGAAATAATGTCTTGACGAGTCATCAAGTGTTTGCCTTCACAATCGTTCGTGAAGTATATCGTTAACACTTTATATTGTTCTCTTTTGTCTTACGCCGAAGTAGGTAAACATGTAGTTCTCACGAACATTCAAGTCCAGTGTACCGGAGATAGATAGCAACAACAAGCTTGTTTTACAAATTCATTACATAATGTAAATGCGTGTAAATCTCCTATTACAAGCAACGCGGTTGAGGTATGGTGACCCGATCTTTATCTGACTGTGGAGAAGACCCCTCTCGGACTCTCTCAGGTAGGAAGATAGCGTAACGTGCAATTAGACGGTTCAAGCCATTCCTCGATGAGTCATTTCTCGTTAAGTGTATTCGCCTCCAATAATACCAAACACAGGGAACCTTGCCTGTGGCGGAAATTGAAAGCGTCGGGACAAGGATAAAACGGTAAAATTTCGTTCGATTCAAGTATGGAATTGCAAAATTCGCGAGTATTGATTTTGTGAACAATTTTCAATGAGTTCATCGGAGAATCTGATAACTTTATTCATCTCTAAATTCTCTCAATACGATGCGATGGAGTGGTATTCTGGTAAACTTCGTTCGTAATTGTTGTGAATTTCATGGAAATCTAAGTTACAACTGATTTATAAAACTGCTCTCTAAATTTCTTGAAGTCGAAATTCACTCTTGAAGAGTGAAAATACTGCGAGTCCAACAGGAGTGAGAGTGAGTTTTCACTCCAGAAGAGTGAATTTTCACACGGAGGAAAAAGGTTTGTTACTATAGGGCCTACAAAAAACTTAGCTGAAGGAGCAAGAAGAATGATTGACACAACTACATTCTTTTGCTGACATAAACAAATTTGTTAACAGAACTAACGTCTCAGCTGCTTGAGTGAATATTTTTGCAAGCACAACAAATTTATTTGTAGGCGCTATAGTAGCAAAGCATTTTTTCTCCGCGCACTCTCTTCTCTCTAAATCTGGAAGAGTGAAAAATCACCCGTTTCACTCCATTAAGTCTCAGAAGTGAGCCAGTCCACTTCGAGTGAGATTTTCACTCGTTTCGAGTGGACTCTCACTCTTTTAGACTGATAAAAATTCACTCTAGAATTAGAGTGGCTGTGAGTTTATCACCTCGAACCTTAGATTATCACTCTAAAAGAGTGGAAATTTCACTCGAAATTTCGACAGGTTCACTTTTAGCTGGCTAAAGAGTGAAATACCACTCTAACAATTTTACAGAGTTGGAGTGAGGATTTCTTTCTCATGAAAAGGTGAAATTCCACTCTTTGAACCGAGTTGAACCTCTACTCTTTTGGAGTCCAAAGTCCCTGTTTGGGAGTCGAATCTCATTCTTCCTGGATTCACAGTATTTTCTCTCCTCATGGGTGAATTTTTCACTCCAAGGGATTTAAAGAGTGACGTTACGATACGTTAATGAATAATCAGTACTCGAAAAGTACTGGAAGAAAAGAAATATTCCTAACGTGGAAATATTCCAAAGCAAGATTAACTAAGAAATAAATGGAATAAATGGGTTTCAATCTTTCCATATTTTGGGACATTTTTCTGAGATCCAGAGTAATTTTGAGTGATTCAAAGGGAATGAGAAGCTTTTCAGGTAGTCCCATGAGAAATGTACCCATTTGGAATTTCAGGTCCTGTCTTGGGCCAAGTTAGGGCCTTTGATGGTCCAATTTGAAGAGAAAGCAATTTCTAGCTCGAGTGATTTATTCTAAATCCCTTTAACTTCCTCCGGATTTCCTTGAATCCCTGAAAAGCTTTCTGATTAAGATTTAAACATTCTCCGGGATTTTTCGGAATTTTCCCAAACCGATCTGAATCCCTTAGAAGTTCATTTATTCAAATTCCAAATTTCTGACCTAATTTGTCTAAATTTCTTTGAATCTATTGGAGTCTCTTTCCTATTGCGGAAGTTCAAATTATTCCTTGAAACGAATGAATAATCAAATTATGAAATCTTGCAGTACATTCTTTAAACGATGTTTCCAATTTCAAGGAGTTAATTCGAGGAGGTAAATAACGACGATTTATCAAATTTTGTTTGTTTGAGTTTGAGATTGATAAATGATTTAAATTTCTACGACATCCTAAATCTGTCTGAATCCTTCAGAATTTTATTAAAGCTTTCTATACGTTTTTCTGAATCTCTCTGAATTCCTGTAGATTTCTGTGAATTATTCAAGCTCAGTTTCGAAAATTTTCCTGAAATTCCTCGAAACTTCTAAATAATTTTGATTTATTTTTAGGATAATCAATGGAATTTCACCTCAACAATTAAGCATCGCATTAGAATTAGTACACTGGGGAAGGAGACCATGTTGAATCGACTTGGAAACAAGTTCATCTAACATTGATGCCAAGTTCAAGTGCCAGGGAAAACATACATAGATGCTCCATGTCGTTCTTACTTGTAAAACATGCAAAAAGAACTTGCTTTCGAATTGAATTGACACGAAGGTGGCGAGATGGTAGGCGCAAGTCGATTCAACCCATTATTTTTCCCAGTGTAGGAGGTCAAACGAGGCAAGCTGAGGATACTACGATACAATCCAAGCAAACAGGAAATGTTTTATGTGAACAGTTTTTTTTATGAAAATGTGAAAATTTATAACACCACATCAGCTTTGAATCCCTCTAAAATCGTGGTCCATCAATTTTCCTCAATTTTCATCTCTGTAGATTTTCTGAATTCCTCACAATTTCTCCCACATTACCTGTTTCTAAATTCCTCTGAAGATCTCTACAATCCTCCGAATTCTTTTGGAATTCTCAACTAGAAATTTTCCCTCATTTACACTGTAAAAAATAATCGGAATTTTGCTGTATACGTCCACCACACGGAGAGAAATTTGTAGTTAAATTTACTATGTTATTATTGTTCCCGAGGAACAGACTGAACTATGACGGGTTTCCCCATAAAACATAGTAAATATGATCAGCATTCTATTGTTGTACCATAGTAAAAATATGCCCTTCATAGTAAAATCCGACAGAATTCAGTCTGTTCCTCGGGAACAATAATAACATAGTAAATTTAACTACAAATTTCTCTCCGTGCAGAAAATTCCAATCATCGGATGGGGAATCAATTTCCGATAATAAGTATGAAATTTCCCATAAATTTGACTGAAAATTCCGAGTTTCATGGGATTTTACAGGATACTATCATTTTACAGGAAATTTCCGAACAAGTGCGGAAAATTCCTAACGCAAGTATATGTTAATTACTTCATATACATTTATAGGAATTTTCCCATAGGAATTTTTTACAGTATACTTCTCTTTAAATGTTCCTGAATTGTCCTGAATTTTCTCCGGATCTCTTCGAATCTCCCTTTGGAAGTATATTCTCCATTTTTTCCAGTTCACTTATCTCTGAATTCCTGTGAATCTTTTAGAATCTCTTTTAAATTCTCTGACTGTCTCTAACATTTCCAACTCAACTCATTTTCCCGAGGAAAAAAAGAATAGATCCGATGAGATCTACGTAGATCTCCTGGAATTTAAATTTTGGCACAGATCTCTACAAATCTCATTAGATTTCCATAGATATTTTGGATCTCTTCCAAATGTCGACATTTTTATATCTAAGTAGATATCAAGCGATTCGTACCCTGTGACAAATATTCTATAAAATCTCATCGATAAATGGGAAAATAAATAGGTTTCAATGGAATTCAATAGTATTTAATTGGAAATTTGACCATTCATAATGGGTTTTAATAGAATCTTTCTACCAAGGTAGGTATTCTTTGCCAGAATTTAGATATTCATTACATCTAATCTTGTCTTCTTGGGCTATAAATCTTTTTGGATCCTTCTGAAAAGTTTTCCGCAATTCAGCGGTTTCTAAACATCTTTGATTCTCCACGAATTTCGCTGAATTTTTTTTTCTCAATTTCTCTGAAACACGAAATTTTCAGAGAAATTCAGTGAAATTTTCCTACTTTGGAAATACCGAAAAAAACTCTTTTTATACGAAATGCCTGATGCTGTTAAGAAACGTTGACAACACGAGACTTTAGATTTCTCTAACGTTTCGAGTCATTCGCAAAGTATACACTGAGAAAAACAGCTGAGTTGGGTATTAGCAAATCTAGTGAATATGAATAAAAACCTAATTGAATCCAAAATAAATTCCACTTTTCCCAGTTCAACTGTTAATTTTCATCGAATCAACTGCTTTGTTCATATTTCAGACACTTGGATTGCGATTCAGGTGGCTGTCTTTATCTTCCTACAATTATGAGAAAACCAATGACAACGTTGAATAAGTTCCCGCTAAAAGTGAAGAATTATTTCAACCTCGAAGCTTCACAAAAGAGTTTCAAAAATTAGAATTTCCTTATCATAAACAATGTAAACTCATCGAATATGTGCGTCCACAAAAAATAGCTCCAACTATTCCCTAAGCTCACGTGTAATCGGAAACTCGACGTATCGCTTGTTCATTCATTATCGTCAAAGGAAGGGGATCCATGAATTACTTGATTCTTCGGAGGTGGAGGATTTTAACTTCGTTTCGATGTAAAAATAGACTGGACGTAGACGCGAACGCCTGCATTGAGTAGAATCAACATGAATCGGAAGTGGTTATAAAGTACCCGAAGCATTAATTCGAAACATTGAAATGTGTATTACGTTTTTCACAAGCTCTAATGACTTCAATGAACCTGCAACCGTATGAGTTTCATTAATAAAATGAATTGGTCGCTACGGTAAAATTAACATGAAAAACTTGAATACACAGGAAGAAATGAATAATAAAAATATATAATTTATTGTTATCTCTATTTCTATCATACATTTTTCTCTACGTACTTGTCTGCATTCATCTTGCAACGTATCCTCAAAAGCATAATCAAAAAGATGAGAAGAATTTTCTCATAAAACTACCCCATAAAAATTTTAATTCAAAATTTTGTGGAATTCATCTGAAACACTCTTGGAGGGATACTTTCACCCGAATGGTAGCTGAATCCTTTTTTCAAGATTTCTCCAAAAGACTTCAATCTTTTCAAAATATCATTCCACACAGCATTTCGATTTTGCTAACGAGCGTCACAATCTGAGTACGTCGTTTATAGTTAGAAAATGAAGAGAGAATCCAACTAAATGCTCGTATCCTCTTGAAAACTGTCTTCAAGATCTCTCGAGAGATCTTATAATGTTGCATAAGAAACGTTTCAGAGTGATCCAAAAAGCAGAGAGCATATCATCCGTATAAAAACTGTTGCATCGGGAATTTCATCAGACAAATTATTTGAATAATCAATATATAAGAACGTTGGTAAACTCTGTCCACTTACAGAGATAAATTTTTCTTTTTCTTTGGCACATTCGTAATTTACGAATAAAAAAACGTATAAAAGTTGAGCAAGCGTCTCTGCGCTTCTTCATATGAACCGATCAATCTACTATCCACTGTTTACGTTGACGAGTTAAAATAAAATTGTATACAACGTTTCCCAATTCAAATTACCGAATGGTACCAGAGTTACACGATTACGCTTTTAGATCATTCGACTTACCATGTATTCTCAATCCGAATGATTTTTTATTTATATCTAAATTAGGATGAAATAGAAATCAATATTGAAATGAAAAAAAATAAACCCTTCGATCCAGTGAATGAATGTCTTTCTCAAAATAGGGTATTTCTTGATTCCACGTCGATTGGGAACACAAACGTTTGTTGAGTAATATTTGTACTTGAAAACATTTCACGATTCATTGGAATTATCAAACAAATAAAATGGAAATCGTTAAATATTGAATGAAAACAATTATGTAAAGGAGTGAGTAATTGGTTTGTTTTATTTGTTGTTTTTAGTTATAAATCAAACACGACTCTTCGATTTATAAGTGCGAGTACTCTACGTAATGTTTGAAAAGACGTATTCGACTCGTTCGTATACACATTTTAACAGTTTCAGCAGCGAGATAGTGTGAGAAGTGAAAAATCCAATGATGACTGTACTTATTCTATTCAGCCAACGTTTTGAACCTACAAACATATGCTTGATTTCGAAGCAATCATAATTATCTACAATTTATATACAATTCAATCTAGTTTATATATAAATTATATAGAAGAAGAATTCTAGTGAAGAGATTATTCACCTCAACATTTTCTTAATGAACAAATATGCTTCACTTACTTAACTTTATCCATTGAACTTTGGGATAGGTCTATATTTTTGGAGTAAGCATTTTCACTTTGTGATAACAGTGTTTGTTGTTGGTTTAAGAAATTTGTGTTTGCTGGGTCGTTCGAATCGTTATCTTTCCAACGTTATCGCAAAAACGCACTCGAATTATTATTTAATATTTTTTTATACATTTTTGTCTTAGCCCCGTGAGAGTTGTGGTAAAAATTCTTGAGATGACGAGTTACCGTATAAGAGGGCTCGAAACGTCGAATGAAGAATAGGATAAGCACAGTTATCGCTGGATTACATTTTTCACTCCTCACACTACCTCACTGCTGAAATTGTTATTCCGTCTACAAGAGGAGTAATGAAGACCTACTTCACGAATACATTTTACTTGTAATAACATATAATCATACTTGGAATATATGTGAATTATTTATGTGCTTCTTTGAATCAATTTGAGTATTTACATGTTCTATAAAACGAAAAGATCAGTGTCCGTCTGAGTCGATCCCATTTGCATTCAACTTCTTCCCTGATTGTATCTCATAAGTGTGGTTCGTGGCCGTACAATTACCACCGATTCACGTGATACGTATTTTGATACGAATACATTGCATTCACGAATCAGCATTATTATACACACGGAGAGAAAATAGAATTCACCGATGCAGCACAAATTTCTACAGAATATTTCAGAATATTGCTGCGACGTTCTGAGACTACTGAGACATTCTGGTTAGCTATGTGGAGAGAATTTTTAGCTGGACCAGGGGTGGAAAATTCTTCATCATAGGTCGTTGTGTTTTTATATTTTGGACAAACCAATTTATTTTCTTCACTAAAATCCACCAGCCAGCCCTCCCTTGCCAACGAGAGATTCGATTTTTTACGATAATAATCAATTTTTGTTGCGGTTAATTATAAAGTTCCATAATTTCTATTTCTTTGACGAAAAGATTGATTGATAATATCCAATGCTGTTTTGAAATTCAAGAACTATTGTGATAATTCGAACGAAACTAGGGTAGAGGATAAATTTAATCGAACGATAAACAGATTCGTGGAAAAGAATACAGAAAGTATTATTCTGTTCAGATAAATTAAAAGCCAAGTCCTAATTAAGAAACAAATACATTTTCTTCTATTCCGAACGTATGTTTTATACACATGACATGCATATGTTCTACATATGGTATACGAAATCAGCTCGGCTTTTCGACAAAAACATAACAAGAGAAAGTTGTTTATCGTGGATCCAAGAATTTAGATTCTTCATTCACATCGCACGACTCTTATTATACATATATATTCACTTGAATGGACGGCATTTGAAAATGCCAATGACGGTCCAATACCAAAAAAGGTAGGCACAACGATATACGAGTACGTTCCTCGTTACAGAGATTTTTTGTACCCGTACGTAACACAGGATTCTCCTTGGAATGAAAATTTCAAGGAATTGAAATTTAACCCTCAAAGTGAGGACCGTTAAAACAACACCGGATTTTCTTTCGGTTAAAATCTCTGAGAATGTTTTTTCTCGTACCTTGGACGGATCGGGTATCCTTTGCAGGCCGAGGCCCTGCACGATACTTTGCCTGATGATATCCAGTTCGTTTTCGCTTAGAACGTTCCTCGCGATCGGAAGATTATTGTCCTCCTCTTCGAAGGCTTCCTCGAAGCCACTGGAAAGTTCATAGCTCATTTTTTTCAAGTAACTTTCAGCCACGTTGCCCGACGTTGTTAGCACTTGGCCGACTATTGGATCGCATAACATGGCTATGGTCAATAGTCCAAGAAGAAGAAAAATTATCGGAGAGATTCCTGGGGAGAACGGCGGCGTAGTTTGTTGTTCCACGTATCTCGTGGATTCCTCCCGCCGAGGAGGAAACGCGCTTAACGCTGTACTACTACTACTACTACTACTACTACTATTCTTACTACTACTGCTGTTACCGCTCCTATTACCATTCCCAGGGATCGCGCTTTTATTATTAACTAAAGCGAATCCGCTATTCGAGATTTTTCTACCAAGAGCTTTGGTACAAGAGGAAGATATCGCACATATAGCGGATGGCACTGGTCTTTCAACAGGCAATAATTGTAAAAGAAACAAGCGCATCGTCATAGCCTTCGGCATTATCGAAGCTAAACGAATGGTGTGGCGAATTCAATCTTGTGTCACCATTTAAAAACACTATCGGATGATCCTTCTCCGTGCCCTTCGGTGTCCTCCTGCAATCGAAATCACGATCTGCGTTTGTATTATCATCGAGGAACGAGCGATTCGATGTAAGAATGTTTTCCTCGTACTTGTAACGATCGGTACCGCATCTCATGAATACAGGGAACCTGCCCATAGCCAGGGACTATTGCGCTCTCTCGGTCTCCACGATCTTTATATACGCGCTCCGCGAATGTCAGGCTGCGAGACACAACAATTACGAACGAGGCGGTATGATGTATCTTCAACGTACACACACGGTTCTATTGAATTTTAAACATCGGCATCGTCTCTCTTCTCGTGTCCTCGAGACACAAAAGAATTCGTTTTATTCGTATCCTGGCTCTAAAGATAACTAACACGGGAATAATCACCCTATTTCGAACACATTTTGTGGCAAACCGGTTCAACAAAGTTCACAGTTCGAATAGTCTAAATTACCACAGATAAAATCTTTTATGAATCTCCAATATAGGCGAAGGAACTTGAACGATCATTGTCCGGGCGCACAGACGATGCGAGCTCCAAAACGCTCTGTTATCGCTCATCATTTTCACCCGCGAATTCAAATTACTTATTCGATATACAAAAAACAGTTATTATGAATCCAGCAGGACTGTCGTCTTTTCACGATAATTTGTTGTTGCTCTTTCTGTTGTTTCCGGGGAATCCCACGGATATGACGCGGTTCGTTATTTATGATTCTTTCGACGAAAAACGGCATCGATAACGACGATGACGATCCCGGTGTCGATGACGACGACGATGACGACGACGACCGCAACCGCGACGTCGAGGATAATATCGTAATAACATTTATCGGTACGTTGTTCATGTTATAAAATTAATAATACAACCAGTCGATTTATTTATTCATCACATTTGTATACATCACATTCAATTTTCTCGAGATAAATTTTCCTATTCTCAACACAAAGTTCATCACTGACGTCTCACACTAAATTCACACACTCTCGTCTCCGTTTCTCCTGTTACCCCACTTTTTTTGTCGATCCATGTGCTGTTTCTTTCTTTTTTTTTTTATTTCATTTTTCGAAGAAGCGAAGGAGAAAACATCCAATGATCCACCACCTTGCACGACGAATGCCGCGTGTCGACTACTGGCGTGTATCGTCCCGCGTGCACGTATATATCCTATTGGCTACTTCAACGTCGCTATGACTCTTTCCTTGCCTTTACATTCCTTTTGCCCCTGCAACAACACCTGAAGACAACGTTCCGTAACTCCATGCGAACCCACTTACGTCAATTTCAAACTCATCCGTTTGAAGTGCTTCCACAAGTTCAAATGTTCAACAGATATAATAGACATAATAGGCGTTTATAAGACAGTTTCTTACGTTGTGCCTATCATCGTCTCGTACGAAGATAATCGATTTCTCATGCAGTAAATATTCGAATTACAGATTTCCGAATGTTTCTGTGTTTTCAAAGGAGTCTGGGAAAGCTGGTGTACGCGATGTACGGTTTTTCCCGATGACGAGTACGGTTGATTACCATGAGATATTGACAAGTATTCACATAAAATTGCTTAGCGTCTGCCAGAGTTTCAATAATTTATCGGGAAATGTGAAAACGGGTGGAGATCAAGAATTCCGTAGACTGAATTCGGAATCCGATCCAAGAGACATGAATAAATATTTGATCAAAGAATTCCGAGAGACTTAGCAATGCAGGTGAAAGGTTGGCGAGTCGGATAATCAACTTTGGAGAAAGTATGCGGAGGAAAAAATTTGTGATTTCATTTGTTTGAAACCCCAATTAGAAAAGTACACCGATGTAGGAGTGGTAGTTTTTATATCTATCGTCACAGTCGTTTTAATCGCAATGATTCAATGGAGGTACCAAATGTAAAAGTTTCCAAGTGAAAATTCATCATTGGTTTTAGGATCTCTTTCCCAACACAGAACCAATATCAGCAAAATAATGAACCATGCTTGAGACAAAACTGACGATCATGCACTGAGAGAAATAATTACTACCGCCTGTAACATATTTCTTCCTTCTGAGAAATCCATTCCGCCAAGAATATGTCTCCTTGATACAAGAAGAATCTTCTCGAACCAAGAAAGTATTTCTTGAATTAAGGGAAATGTTTTCTTGAAACAAATTTTCAAGAAATTTTCTCTTAGGCCTGCAACATATCAGCTATAATCCAGAATATGTATTCTTAAAAATATTTGAGAATATATTTTCTGAACTGTAGTAATTATTTCTCCCAGTGCAGATGAAATTCAACTTAGTTGTTGCCAATGCTTCCAAGATACACCGTAAAAAGTCCGACTGAATGTGGCTGCATTTTACTTGAAAACTTGACTGGGATTCAGTCTTTTCCATTGTGCCAGCATTTGTTTTCGGTGCTCACTTTCAGTTGAAACAGGGCTAGTTTTGGTTGCGTCTTAAGAGGATCCCGTAGAGCCTAGAGTTACTAGATCTCTCTATTCAAAATACTTGAAGAGGACTAAATAAAATGGAATAAACCAACCAGCCAGACCTTCTATTTGTATAGAACAAGGTCTGTTTTATTTAGTCCTCTTCAGGGTCTACGGAATGCTCTTGGAATCAGCCGATATTCACGTTGAAAGGAAGTTTTCCTTTTTACTGTGTAGCACACCCACTGCAAAAGCATTCGAACGGACACTCGCAGAAAGGATTTCTTGAAGTGAGAAAATTTTTCTTGTCGCTGGGACAAAACTCATTTTTTTTCTTGAGTCTAGAAAATTTTACTTGAATCAAGAAAAGTTCGTTTTGATTTCAGAAGAAATTTTCTTGATTCAAGTAAAATTTTCTGGGCTTAAGAAAAAAATGAGTTTTGTCCCAGCGACAAGAAAAATTTTCTCATTTCAAGGAATCCTTTCTGTGGGTGGAGATCTCGAGAACTTTCGAGAAATCTTTTCAATTGTGGGTGAAGGATTGACGATAGCATATTCCAAACTTCATTGAGTGCTGAGCTACTGAGTAGATTCATCAAATCCATTCATTAATTATCAAAATTGCTCTCCAAAATATTTAGAATGAGATTTCATTATTTAGGCAGCCAGAAGTGAGCTTGTCGGAATTCCGAATGAAATTCCCTACTCTTTCAGAGTGGAAGTCTGAGGTTTGAGGTTAGAAACTCACAACCACTCCAATTTTAGAGTGAATTTTCCACTTTAAAAGAGTGAGAGTTCACTCGAAATGAGTGAGAATCCCTCTCAAAGCGGACTGGCTCACTTCTGAGACTTAGCGGAGTGAAACGCGTGATTTTTCACTCTTCCAGATTTAGAGAGTGGTACAGCATCCTGTCATATAGCGATCAACATGGCCTATGCAGGGCATATTCTAAGAAAATTTAAGAACTAACCGAAACGCTGGACACTCGATTAACAAAAAAAAAAGGAAAACATTTGTGTGACAAGTACTTCCTTAATTTTCCTTTTGGCATGGTCTTATTTTTTTTTAGAATTAATATCGCTTCTGAACTCACTATATCGCTTGTATGAAGCGAAAGGCTCATTCTGTAACAACCCTCGTTGAAAAAATCCATAGAATCTGACGAAATTGAATTTAATGGTATTTAGTCAGAACATTGTGCAAGTTTCAATAAGATTTGGCAAGGTTCAATCAAAATTACATTCAAAAAATACACTAACCTGATTGAATCTCATTGAAAATGGTTGAATAGGATTTGGTCAGAACATTGTGCAAGATTCAATCGGTTCGTTCAACTAGGAAGGGCAATATTGGATACTCGATTGAAAAAAAGGAAGAGGAAAAAATTTCACTAAAAATTAGGTCATTTTTTAAGAACTAACCGTTTTTACGTTTTAGAACTGATCGTTTTCTTTCAGAACTAACCTCTTGGTAAGAACTGACCCTTATAATATGCCCTGGGCCTATGCATAGATTGCCAAGATTTGGCAATCAGCTCAGCACCAAGCTACATCCTACGTTCCTCAGAGTTGACCGAAGCAAGAAATTTTTATACAGATTCGAAGAGTAGATATTTCCTCTCATTAATTTCACCAATTGAACTGATGAATTCAATGGATTGTGTTCCAATACAAATTTCCAACTAAAGCAACAAAAGTCTTTTCATCATTGATTTCACAATAATGCTGTGTATAACGATAATCCGATTGAAATAGAAATGATGAGTTTGAGAGCATCATATTTTTCTTTACGCGGAGTAAAAAAGAGAGAGAGATATGAAATCTAAGATTGAGAATAAACTTGATGCCTGTTCTCTCCTTCATCGAACATCGGCGGAACCCTGGAAGGATAACAACGATTCAGCAATTAACGAGCCTCACTTCTGACACCTGAAGCAACGATGATAGAGGATCACCAAAACTGGGGCAAGCTTGATGCAATGGTTCTACAATGGTCTTTTGGTCAAAACCAAAGTTGGTTCAATCCTGAATCAATGTTCTAACACAATTTATTGCCAATACAGGCACGATCCCTAACTAACGTTGGCTCAATACAAATTTTGTACACGGAGAGAAAACTACAGTTGGAATTTCTGTGGTAGATCACCATCCACGGACCAGATTGGATTTGACAAGAAAAATTATAGTGCAAGATTTTCCGAATAAGAATTTTTCTTGAAAATCTATGAATTTCTGAATCTCATCACAAGAATTTTTACTGTGTGAATTGGAAAACGCATACATAATCTCCTCATGGGGAACCATTTTACTCATGTATGGAAATATAAATTCTGACGAAAATCAAAACTTGGTCTGCCGTTGATATGGAGCACAGGAATAAATATTGTATCTTAAATGAAAAAGTAATGGATTATTCTCTCCGTGTACGCTTGACTGCCAATTTTCAAGACATATTTGAATCCTCAACATGATTTTTCCGAGAGTATTTCTTTTCAATGTATAAATAGTATGAAACGAGATTAAAAATGAAAGCCACAAAATACGTTTCAAAGCCGATCGGAACTATTGATCTATCGAATTACAACAAATATCAATACACGTACATTCATTCTTCATAATACTGATAACGAACGTTCGATATGAGGGTATATTTATTTCTCTAGGCGCTTCAGTCAATAAGAATTGAATCGACTGGTATTTGATTGATCAACACACACGCAAACGTATAATTCACACATATTCTTGGTGTAGTGAATATCGAATGAATGGAACATCCTCTGCCACTACTTCTAGGCCAATATTAATCGTTATCGTAATGGGCGAAAGAAATTAAAACAATGCAGGAATGTATCGCAAATGCGGGCTCTGCGTCTATTCAATCGATCGTGGAAATTTTGAAATGCGTTCTGAAAATCAAGGAAATTCTTTACAACCAAATTGAATCCACAGAGTTATTCGCAGTGTCCCAGATTGGCAGTGTTGATGTTGGAACAGGATTAATCTCTTTTTGAAAAGAAAGATGAAATATCAATAAGAATTCAATGTATTGTTCATCAAAAAGGATTGGGGGATTGCAGTCCTGGATCGTAGAATATAATTCTCAATTTCTGCTTTATCATAAGGAGACACTTATTTTACATGCTGTGAAAGATAATTGTGGAATTTTCCCACAAAAAAATCATTGGGAACTCTTCATTATGATCCCAACCAGAAATTTATAACAGGCGCAGTATTGCACAAGTACTGGCCAAGACTGGTAGGGTACTGGCATTTCTCTGGAATGATAACGCTTTTCTAATAGAAATAATACTATTTTTCGCAATCAGTACAGGGCCAGTACTAGATTAGTACCTGGCCGGTATTAAGTTCTCAGTACTGTATTTTTATGTATCCAGTACTGATCTCGTACGTGTTGACCAAGTGTTGGAGACCCAATACTGGCACTGTACTGCACCTGTTGTCAACATTGGCATAATGCGGATTTTCCTGATTGGGGTTTGGTGGAGTTTTTAGAGGATTCGACACGCAAAGCGCAGAATAATTCCTCAACGGGGTTGGAAAATCCCTCCTTTTTTTATCAAAGAAGAAATTCATCAATGATATGAAGAAGAATTTTTTACACCCTATGCAACTCAAAGAACCTCTATTCCTGGAGTCTAAGAACTCTGTAGGTCGATCAAATTGAATCAACAAACTGGTTTTGATATTCAGTACCATTCAACTGTATCTTCCAAAATATCTGAACAATCTATTTCTAAATTCCTAGTTAGAATAGGGCGAATTTTTGTAAAAGCTTCTTCGGTTCCCAACAATTTCAGTAAGTTATAGTAAAATTGTAGAAGAATTCTCCAGCTGCAAAACTGAATCATCGACTACGCATTCATCACTGAACAATAATCACCACTTCAACATACCATTCGTAATTTTGAATGACTCCTTTGATGGATCCTACAACATGAAATTGTTTCTTGATATATTACATTCATTTGTCTGAAATCATAATCTTTTGCCCAAAATATAAAAATATGATCTTTCATCGCAACATTTCTTCAATTCATTGGATATCAACATTGCTGGTGGAGGCGATAAATGAATTAAAAGTTTAACTCATTACTCAATTATTGAAATTATAAATCGAAACGTATGGTTCCTCCTCAAACAGGGTGGGAATGCCTTCATCTGTGAATGACTTATCAACGACGTATTAGCATATGATCTTAGATAAATGGACATATTCTGTTAATAGTAACATGATAAATTAACAAATGTCCGTTACATTACATTCAGCAACTATGTTCTTGAAACTGGGTCAACGAATAGATACAGTCCATATCAACTTTAGTAAAGCATTTTATATCACGTTGGGCAAACATCCTTATTGTTAACGTACAGATCTTCGAGTCACTCTGAAATATGTCTTATGCGAAATTATAACATGATATTTTGAATATCCGTTTAGAGATATGTTTTAGAAAATTTCCATGAAAAAATAACAAATGAAATGTTTCCTAGAAGAACAAACACTATACCTTATCGAAGTTTTTCAAAGAAAAGACATTCTAGAGACAACTTATTTGAAACGTCTAAAAGATATCTTGAAGATTTATTTTAGGTATCTTCGAGAAATGTCTTGAAGATATCTTTAAGCTCTCTTTAAAACATCTTTGAAACATGAGTCGAAGTTATTTTCAATGAGATATCTTTTGGATGTCTCCAAGACATACGTGTTTATCGAGTCAAGTGATGCCGCGAGACGAGACGAGAAATGAGCTTCTTCTCGTCTCGAAATCTCGAAATTTTTGCTTGACAATATCGTTTTTCTTTCCTTTATACTAAGTTTTATTTCTCGTCAACTCATTCTCATCTCGTCTCGTTTCTCGCCATGTCCTTCCCGTCTCGTCTCGAATTTCTCGCTTCTCGTGGCATCACTATTATCGAATTATCATTTATATCATGAAAATCGGGTGCATATGGATACATTGTTTCGATACATTCATCACTTTATTCTTGCTCGATGAATCAAGAAAAGTGGAGTTTACAATTACATTCTATGCACATGAAGTCTTACAGAGACTGATGTTCGTAACCAAAAAATTGTTTTATCAGTCCATTGGTGTGATTAAAGTCGTAAGACACGTTAGGTGGAATCTAATCAAATTAAAGTCTTTTTTTTGTGAATGAATGGATGAATAAATTTTTTGTAGATAGTTGAAATTCGTTAGTCACGATAAACTTGATTGAATCGTATTTCAAACATATCTCAGTTTCAACACGTTTTATTTTATTATCAACAAGTAATACTGTTATTGAATATCATTCCATAATTTTTATTACCTTTAGATAACAAATTCGGTAAATAAATTTGATGAATGGTGTGTGTAAGAATCGATAAACGTTGTTTTTAGTTCCTGTTTTCTTTTGGAGATAGGTATTCGATCGAAGTAGAAATGTCCATCTTAGAGAAAAGGTTGAAAGATTCCATTCATCGTGGGAGTCCCTAGTTCGGAACGAGTTCTTTATGAATTCCTATTCATTTTCAGATAGCCCGACACGTCCCTGGAAGGTTTATAGAACGTAGGGCAGATTTTCTGAACATTCAGAAAACGTCCCAGAGACACAGTTTGAAATTGTTATGACTGCTACAAAGGCTTACGAGGTGTCGCAAATTTTTCATGTGAACCTAAAGAAGAATCTTAATACTTTTATAGCATTTTTTTATCCAATAATTTCACTGTAAAGAAAATTTTGTTAAATTTACTGGAATTTGTGAGGAAGCAATCAACTCCATTACACACAGAAAAAATTGTATTCGGAAAATTACCGTGAAATGTCAGTGATCGAGGGACAAGTAAGAATTTTTGAAAAATGGTACTGTGCATTTTGTAAAACTTATAGAAAATATCACTTGCAACTGTTCAAAAACTCACTTATTTCTTCGATTACTGGAGTTTCATGGTAATTTTTGCAACAAAATTCTTTCAGTGCAGTGAAGAACAGTTTATCGAATTCTCCGGTAAAATTACAGAGAGTTTTACTTCCAAATTACGAAAGAATTTCTCATTAAATTTACGCATTTTTTCACAGTGTTGAATTAAAATGTAATTCAATTGAATAAAAAAAAAGAATTTTATTCACACTGAAAAAAGTGTACAGGACTAATCACCATTCGTTCTGGGTCTCACGGCGATTCTAACTTAAAAGCTGAGCGATGACGTTGCATTTTGTAAAGGTATTGGCATGTGAAGTAATCGTGTTTCTGTGAAAACATAAATGTTTATCATACGTTCCACGATGTGCTACTCATTCCAATATTGTAGCAGCACTTGTCACCAAATCACAATATTCCATAGGAATTTATACAAACTTTTATCGAATGTTTATCGAACGTTTGTCGACCATTCCTCTCTTCCTTGATAGAACAAGAGTTCTCTTTGAATTCCTTTTTGTTCTGATGAAAAGCTATTTCTCAATCCAACACCTTTCAGGTTCATCAACGGTAAATGCAACCAAGAGAATCATTCAATTTCTCTCATATTCATCGATCAGAGTGAAATGTAAAGGAAATTTCTATATAATATTTACATATGGAGGTTATCCGTTATATAATCTTGTACGTTTTTTAAACATGTCTGAAAGATTGTAACGCGTCAAAGAGATTACGGATACATGACTGACATCTGTACGCTATGCGATGATATATATAATAGTAGTTTGATTTCCTCTAAGAGACAAAGTTATCAAAAAGAAAGCGGTATTTCCTGAAGTCTAAGCGGTTTTATCAATTGGAGATACCGATGGAAAAGAAGAAGAAGACGAAGGAGACGGAGCGTATGAAAGAGAAGATTGTAACACGAGTGAAGAGATAGAGAAATTTCAAAATGAGTCGTATCGAAGAAAAAGTATTCGAGTTAACGAATTTCCGTTCCATTGGATGTTGCAAACAGTAACGTATCGTACTTTTGGGGGCACCCGAGCAAGCCCCACAACTGAGCGCCTTTTCATTTCGTTCCTTGATTTTGTTGAGCAAGAAAAAGGATTCCAGCTGCCCTGCCTGTGTGGAAATTATTTCTTGATGGCGGATCTTATTTTATCAACGTGATACCAGCGATCCCTGAAGATGCAGCCAGGGCTATTCTAACAAATTATTCGAAAACGAAGAAATGAAATCAAAATATCGCTCTGTACAGACCTCTCTCAATCAATAAAGATGGTCTGTACAGAGCGATATTTTCCTTTCACTGCTTTATTTTCGTATAATTTGTCAGAAAAGATTTGGCTTGGGTTGCATCGTCGGGGGCGGTTGGTATCCCCTTAAAGCCCTAGACAGGATTGCCATGCACTCATTTTCAAGGCCTGCATTGTATTTCTAGCTTGGACCTAGGTAAAACATCCTCGAAGGGACTAATGCGGACTCTGAAACCAGGATCTTTGGAAGTATACGAAATTCTTAATGGTTAGATTACCAAATGAGTATCGATTCAATCGATAGATCAACTGACACAATCGAGGAATAAATCAAATAACTGTTTTTATGGTTCAAAAGAGCGCTTAGATATCATTTCGGATGATCAAATTTGAAATTGAATGTAAGATAAATCCGAACAAGAATGTTATAGGAGTAGCTGTCTCGCCCATAAATTAATCCAGATTCGAAATATAACAGTTTCTATCTACCCTGGTTGAAAACAAATCCATAGAATCCGATGAAATGAAATTTGATGGGATTTGGTCAAAACATTGTACAAGATTCAATGAGATTTGGCAAAAATCAATGGTTTCGTTTAACCAGGGTATTTTTGTGCAGCGTTCGAAGGTGAATAATCTCGTTGCAAGTAGGAAATTTGGATTAAACTGAACACTAACATGACCTAGGCTCATCAGATTGGCGACATTTGTTTACCAGAGTTCATTCAGAAAAACTTAGCTATTATTTGGATAGCTGAAAATTAGTTACGGGGGTTATTTTTTAGCTGTGGTAGCCACTCACTTAGCGATAGTTGCAAGAGATGTCGTTGTCGCAGCGAAAATTCATCAGCTAAATTATTTAGCTATCCAAATATCAACCACAAAACCTGTGCAGTTACAGATACGATTTCCTACCGCGATAGCTAACAAATAGCTACAGCTGCAATTATTTTAGCTACAGTGGGGAAAAAAGGGTGCTAAAAAGATGAATAGCTACCACAGCTATTTCTTTTTTTTTCCATGAGTGATAGTACAGTGACTGCCCTAGTAGAAATCACTCTAGTTATTCTCCAGGCCATTGCTAGGCCTTGCAAGTCCTTTACAAGAGCCTGGTGAGAGCTTTGAATGGCCTGGAGACTGCCTAGAGTGATTGCTACTGGAGTGCTCAATTGTTTTTGCCAGAGTCTGGCAAATAAATTTCCACCAGGACTGGATCGTTTGTTCATCCCCAGGGTTCCCAAGCGGATATACTTTTTTATTGCCAAGACTGAAAAAACCCCAAGCTTGTGCCAAGCTTGGCACATGTGTCAGAAACAAACCTCCGTGAAGAACAATTGGCCCAATATTATTCCATGATTGTCCCGTTGTTCCCAATGGATAGTCAGTCATGGTACATTTGTTAATATTTTTGAAATGGTCACTACATTTGGCACAAGCTTGGCACAAGTGTAAAAATCGAGCATTCGTTGAGAACAATTGTGCCAATATTGCCCACATGAGTGGCAATGAATGTTTATAAATTTGTAAAGTTATAACTCTTGGGGCAAGCTTGGGCGAAGGCTGCCTGCTCTGGGGCAGGCTCGGGTCAGGCCTGGGCCGATAGTTATGCTCACTATGGATGATATGCACGTGAAGATAAACCATCAGTTTTTCGGGTGATTCAGGGGATTCCAATGTTGGATTCCGTACCGGGTCAAATTATTATAAGATTTATGTTACAGTATTGCAGTAAGATCTGATTAGTTTAGTTTGAGCATAATTCAACAATAGAATCAAAATTGATTGAAATATCAAAGAACGTAAATTCTCCAATGATCATACAAGCTTGTCCCAGTCTTGTCACATTTTTTCTATCGTTTCAAGACAATTCATGTACTGTATATTCTAAGGGAGAAAGTTATGAACTGAGATATGAATCAATTACTTTTTGCATCCATATCTGCGATCAAAGAAGCATTGGTTGATGCTTGGTAAATGAATTGGACCGGGCCTGGCAAAACCATTGGCCCAAGTTTGTCCTGATCTTATCATTCCCAAGCCTGGGCCAAGTTTGGTAAATTGTTCAAGACAAGTCTCGGCAGGTCTTATGCCAGGCTTGGTCCATACACACATGGGTTCTCATGAAACATCCTGCTACTAAAACTGACTTCTTAGCTATTGGAATGATTATTTTTACAAATGAAGCAATTTTTTTTGCAGCCCGCAGGAATTATAAATCATTCTTCTTCGTATAAACAAACGTGTCGGCCTAAATATTGGATGTACTTCGCATGTACGGTCGCATAGAAATCAAAATCAAATGGGAAAGAAAATTAAGAAATTTTCTTTCGTATAATTGGGAGATCATTATTTGTATCAGGGGTGTACGATATTTCACAGTATCGATATTTTATGTACCATTTGTTCAAAATTCTTATCAATATTTTATAAAATCCGATATAAACTCGACAAAGTTTTTAAAATCATCATAAAACGAAAGTATAGACTTGAAGAGCGCCGTTCGGTGGGCAAACAAAATTGATCTCAACGCGTGAAAAGTATATCTACAGGGGTTTGAAATATACTACTCATTTTCTGGGCATGTTCTTGCGGAATTTATATTTTCTGGTAACCGATACAATTACATCATTCGTCAAATTTTCTTACTTTTTGCCTCCAAAATTATGGAACGTAAGGAAAAAACACTTATTCAAAAAATAGAATTTTAATACAGCGTCCTCCAACAATAATTTAAGAACAATAGATATATTTGTTATACGTAGGGGAAATATTATGTATATAATCTATAAATAAATGCTTTTCATGGTTGATTTGAATGTATGCTATTTGCATTGTAAAATATAATTAACGTGAATAAACTGAGGATAGCAAAAAAAAAATTGTGTCCACGCATGTTTTTGATCGTCATGTATTTCAATATCGATATGGTACAATTTTATACTTTCCATAATTGTATCTAATAATACTTATCGTGCCGATGAATCAAGAACACCTTGCTCAAATTTCTGTTTTCAACAAATTCTCGAGAAATCACTTGAAATGTAATGAGAACGGTGTTTCATTGCATTTCCTCAATTAAATCTGATATTCCACAGATTGTGATGATGAATTCAATACGAAAATAAATTCAAAATTTTTAAACTATTTTAACATTTTTAAACATTCTTATTAAAAATGTTGAAAATTCAATGTTTTCCAATTCGTTCAGAATCGTATAATCCGAATAAAACTTTTTATTTTCATGTTCAAATATTACCGAAACTTGAAATAAAATTCATCTGTGAGTTTGTTTTTCTTCTGTTAAATATCTTCTGAGCTCAGATATTTTGATGGAAATCGATGTTTTTGAAATAATTTCATTATAAAACGTGATCTTTCATTGATCGTTGATGAAGAAAAGTCAAAAATGAAAAAAAATGTTAATCGTTCACAATTTCATGATCGTTGATCAAGGCATTTTGATTTTTATCTTACTGTTAGCGTCAAATAAGTCTCTATAGTAAAAAACAAGTAATGGCTTAGTTATCGAAAATTATACACTGAGAGAAAATATAATCGAGCTAACTAAATTTGTAATTGGATCCCCTATATCTCATCTGAATGCAGAATGATTCGAACTGTTTTATCATCATTCTTACACTCCACGCTGTTTTTTAACCAGCATTTCAAATTTCCTCAACAGTGGATATTGCGATGAGAAAATATGTATCATCTTATCAATTTAGATCCCAGCGATAGGAATCTCATAATTCCACATTCATCTCATATCAAATCACTTGATTGTACATGATTCTATAAAGCTTAAGTGTATAAAATGGACCTTTTTGAATGAAAAAAGAAACAAAGCGAATATCGATACAGTGCGTTGCACGATATTTTTATGCGGTTTTATGAGAAATACCCAAAGAAAATAACATGAAATGCTTGGTAAAGACAATCGAGTTCTCCTACTATGAACTCCCAGTTATTAATTTCTTATACAAAGAGCTGGATCTTCGTGTCTGGTTCTTCCAAACTTTTCTACGAACTGAATCCTCTTCTTTTGTCATGTTTCAACTGTAAATGTAAAACAATTTTTAAGTCTTTTTCATGGAACAAATTTTTATCTTATATATAACATGGCATGACATGATATGATATGATATGATATGATATATTTGTAAATACTTTGCATGACCTTTCAATCCCTCTTCAAACAGAAGGAAGAAAGAAAGAATCAGAATTTAAGAATCTTTTAAACCCCCCAACCAAGTTCGCGCCACGGCAACCAACCACAACCGATGTTGTTGTTGTTTTTTTGATACAAATTTTATCGATAAAACTTTCATAATTCCATCAATTCAACTTTGTGAATGAAAAATGGCCCACAATTGATAACTGCAATTTAATCGTGAAATTCGATCGCGTGATAGGCACAATACGATCATCAAAGGGTTATTAGTTGAATTTATCTATACTTGTATGTTCTTTCTTATACTCGCGACTGATGAATGAAACTGCATTTGCACTTGATATATTGGGTATGGGAATAAGTTTCCACCCTCTTGGAAAAAGTGTTGCTGCTGATACTGTTTTTGAGCTCACTCAAGTGCTATACTTGTGATTTGGAAGTGTATATGTAAGGTTTCGATTGCGGTAGTTGACATTTGTTACAAGCGTAAACATCATTTTTCATCTGGTGTGAAAAATGACAACGTTTGTCCCGACAAAACAGCATTTGCGGGAAGTCATGCTTCATTATTTTATTCCGAAGAAAAGTGCCGCTGAAACGTATCGTGTACTGTGCAATATTTACGATGATCACGCTCCATCTAATACAACTTGTAAAGAGTGGTTTCGACGATTCCAAAGTGGCGATTTTGACGTGACGAGTGATAAAGAACGCGGAGGGGCACCGAAAAAATTCGAAGATTTAGAACTGGAACAATTATTGAATGAAGATGCATGTCGAACCCTAGATGAGTTGTCTAAAGAGTTGGGTGTTGACAGGTCGATCGTCGGTAAACGCTTGCACAAGATGGGAATGGTCCAAAAAGCAGGTAATTGGGTGCCGCATCGACTAAAGGAGAGAGATATCGAGAGACGTTTGGTAACGTGTGAGATGCTTCTTGAACGGCAGAAAAGAAAGAGTTTTCTGCATTGTATTGTCCCTGGCGATGAAAAATGGATATATCACGATAATCCTAGGCGTCGAAAAAGTTGGGGGCTGCCAGATGTTTCAGGTCCATCGACACCGAAAAGAAATATCCACGCTTCAAAGATTATATTGTGCATCTGGTGGGATCGGAAAGGTCTCATTTATTATGAACTTCTTAAACCGTCAGAAACAATCACTGGCGATCGTTACAGACTACAGCTAATACGTTTGAATCGAGCTCTAAAAGAAAAACGAGCGGAATGGGACGGTAGACATGATAAACTTATCTTGCTGCATGATAATGCTAGGCCACATATTGCTCAACCTGTTAAAAAATATTTGGAAGGAGTGAATTGGGAAATCTTGCCCCACCCGCCGTATTCCCCAGACATTGCGCCTTCGGATTATCATCTATTTCGATCTATGCGATCAGCCCTTACCGGAGAGCGGTTTACTTCTCACGAAAGGGTCGAAAAATGGCTTAATGAATGGATCGAGTCAAAAGAACCTGCTTTTTTTCTCCGAGGAATCCGTATGCTGCCTGAAATATGGGCAAAAGTGGTCGCTTCCAATGGTGCATACTTTGAATAAAATTATGTAATAATCCATTGTTTGAATAAAAATCAACTTTGCTTGCAAAAGGGTGGAAACTTATTCCCATACTCAATATATTTTCCTCGATTAATCGGTAACAATGTAGTTTGATGCGGTTTGGTCCGGCAACTTCAACAATTTCGCGTCTAAGCATAAATGAATTACTCAATCTGTCTAGAACTAGTGAAGTCGACTAGATCTCATTGAATTTATTTAGATTTAAGTACACTTTGAAATCCAAGTATCTTATTACATTTGTTTATGTTCCTTGTCCAGTAATAATGAGCGCGATTAAATAATACACTTTTACAGACAAATTATTGTAGAATTCTGAAAAATTGCATCATACGTCTAGAAAAAATACTGCGAAGAGATTGAAAAATCAGAGTACAAAGTTGAGAAATCGCGATTTTTTTCTTATAGCGTGAAAGTACGAAGTCTTAGCAAAATTTTAGAAAAGAGCGTACCGATGTGCATCCAACAAGTTCGTGATTCAAAGCGATACAACGAGATTCTTCAAGACTTTGAGGGTTTTTTCTCTCACTCTTTGGAAGATTCCATATTCGGTAGATAGAATATTTCTTTCAAGTGGGGAAGAAATTCCTTCTTATTGATGAAAAAACAATGATCCCACGACCGCACCGGAGGTCAAAATCCATCAACGAAAGAAGAAAAATTCTTGCTTCCCATGAATCTTACAGCGTGTTATAGCAATTCGAAGCAAAATAGCGAACACGCATCAACTGTTCATAAGTTTGCATCATCTTCTTCATTTCATTAGACTTGACTTCTCATTCCAGTATCAATCCATCTCAATCTCCTTCCACCGCTACTCGTGGACGATTTCAACGAAAAAAGAGCATTTTGATACGTTTAAAAATATTGAAAAATTACTTTTCATCAAACTCAACCGAACATCGGAACTAATTTATCTCTGCTGATACAGCAATTGAATTTCATCGCATTTTCTTGTGCCCGTATACACGTATATATGTATATATATACATTCATTCATATATAATCACGATACAACGCAGATGTTAATTTTGAATTGATAATTTCCGCAAATCAAATACGCAATTGCGTATTTTTCTTACTATCGTACTTCGTGCTTTTATTACATGTACTCGTGCAATAACGCAAAATGCACCATCATTGTAGGATCATTGAAACACAAGGAATTTATCGATATTATCTTACGGATCAAACAATCGAACGGAGAAAACGATTTCTTCTCAACTCTCAAATCGCTGTGAAATAGATTCTTCAACTGGGAAATTATTACAAATTCCGCGAGGAAATGAAAAATGTTCATGCAAAAATACCAATGTCACATTATTACACTGGTTATACAAGGACTCGATCGAATGTAAATTCGAGATATCTTCGAGTTATCTCAAGTCCTCCTTTTACTATCTGGAAGTTGTATTCAAGCAAAATTTTAAAAAAATATCTTTGATTCGCGGATTGAATATCGTCATGACCTCTTTAAAAGATGTTTGAAAGTATGTAACTTTAATGTTCGCCACGTGTTGAGATAAAATTTAGAGTATTGAATATCGAGTCTATTTTTTTCAACGGAAATTCTCGAATTAAGTACGCGGAGGATCATCCGATGTACTTTATTCAAAATTATTTCTCCGAAGTTTTATATTTTATTCGAGGATGAATTTCAAACTCGGTGACAAATTGTTGTTGACCCAATTGACACTTCTTTCGTGTTTTTAGAAAAAGAAATACGACATAAATGAGAAAATTTTGCATTTTCTTGTAGAATTGGTGGTACGCGGAAAGATTGGCAAATAGATACGAGATTCATTTATATTAATCTTAATTAAAAGGTTTTTTTTTTACTGTAAAAAGGGAATTTATGATAACGTGAAGTGTCGAATAAAATTAAAGTCTGATACACAGTTACTGCTACCCCTCGCACAGCGTCACAGTCCCAGGAGAATTCTCGAAGAATTCATGAAGAACACAATCAGTTCAACAAGAATTCATGAAGAATTCTTGTAGGACTGTAATGCTGTGTGGGATACCATCATCAACCCTTCAAAATTTTCTGTTCGTATTATGAAAGAGTTCTTTGAGTCAAGTTTTACAAAGCACGCAAAGAAAAATCCGCTTCGAAAAAGAAGTGATTTTTAGAAGAATCTACCCACACAGCATTTCAGTTCTGAAACATATCTCAAGCCAAATTTAAGAAGTCTTATGCAACATGTCAAGATATCTTTAAGAGATCTAAAACTTTTCTTCCGAGATTACATCTTTTAGACATCTTATAGAAATCTTTTAAAAGTAAGAACTGTTTTAGACATCTCAAGGATATCTTTTCATGTTGCATAAGACTTCTTAAACTTTTCTGAACAGTTCCTCAAGATATCTTAAAGATCAAAAGAGCTGTGTGGATAAGTATCCTCCTTAGTTTTTCAATACGATAGATTCCACTTGTATTCAATCTTATGTAAGGAGGAGACGCAGATGATGCTTACAGCGAGAGTCCAATACAATGTTCACAATACGAAATTCAGCATTTCGCTGAAATTTTTTTCAAGGAGTAGATAGAAAGAACACGTGAGTAGTGAAATTCTATGCTGGATTTTTTGAAAGTTCATGTTTATCTTGAATTTTTGTTACGCATCGATGATTTTTCATCTCTCATAAGTAAAATCTAACAAAAATCTGGACCGTTTTATGTTTAATAAAAACAAAATTACGGGATATTCCTACATTATCTCAAAAATTGCACTGTAAACAAAAAAATTTGTGATTTAGCCTTGTGTCATGACCGAATGATATGGAAAAAGCTGAATTTCTGTCAGTTTTCAAATTAAGGCGCAGCCAATTCAAGCCACACTTTTTACAGTGCACTATACTTTTCAATCGCATTTTCACCCGTATAGTTCTCCTAGCAAACATGTTGTACTCGCTCAAGAGTCCTATAACGCCTGCGGTAAAGAACAACTAAACATTTGCAAGTGCGCCTCACTGTGATGCCAAATCCTTGAGAGGCTATGGCGAGTTCTAGTTTGTCTCCAGCGCAACGTTGTAAAATCTCTGAACCCTAGTAGAAATCATTCTAATGATCACAGTACAAAGTGAAACTTACTTTCAACCTTAATATCAGTTTATTTCAGGATGCAGTCAAAACTAGCCCTATTTCAGCTGAAAGTAAACATCGAAAACAAATGCCGACACAATGGAAAAGACTGAATTCCAGTCAAGTTTCCAAGTGAGATGCTGCTACTTCGAGTCAGACTTTTGACAGTGATCCTTTTATGAGGGCTTGGAAGTAGCTCACAAGAACCACGTGAAGCCTTGCGAAGTCTAGAAAATAACAACTCCGCTGAGAATCCAAAAATTGTTGTCAGGCTTTGAACGGTTTTTGTGCTCTTATTCTATTTTTAAGCTGATTTTGTTCCGATTGTTGAATAACGCGAACAATTTTTCTCCTCAATCACTTTCATTCGTTGGAGGAGAAATTCAGACTAAAATCACGAAAAAGTACTGTTTTTGTCCGCATTATTCAACAATCAGGACAAAACCAGTCTGAAAACGAAATATGAGAATAAAAACTGTCCAAATTTTTCGACCCGGGGTGAAATCCGGTAAAAAACTGACATAATTTCTACCTGACGGTATCTGAAATCAACGAATTGAAACATCCTGTGGAAAACTGACAAAAATTTTGTTGGAATTTGATCACTCCCGTTAAAATCGGGCAGAAAGTTTGTCAGTTTCTTGACCGTTTTTGCCGGGTATTTTTAACAGGGTAGAGTGATTTCTGCTAGGGTCTATAAATCGATGTGTCCAGGCTGGAATCATGTGACCACAATTTTTTTGGGAATCAAATCAATGTAATTCCCTTCTTATTCATACAAATATACATCCCGCGTAAAAGTGTCAGTTTTAAGGCGACGGTGACGAATGCATCAATATTGAAATGGTATCGGATAACAACGGTTGTCTGCCGATTCCGAGTCGGTACTGAAACGACGTAATTTCATGTTCTAATCGGTACTAGTTTGATGATCAAACTGACCGTTGTTGACCAATTTCCCATCAATGTTGAATCAACAACGGCACAATTTTAATGAGCGAGCGTTGGTCTGTCTCCAACCCTGAATGGATCCCAAAGTGAACAAATATGTACAATGTTGATTTGCACAATGTGATAATCCTATATTGTTCGATGCACTCCAAAAAATATTATGAAATAGAATAATTTCGTAGAAAATAGCATTATTATTGACGGAATTATGAACCACGTGAGCAGCTGACAATCTTCCGTATACGTTTTTCGTTAGATATCGCCATGAGTTCATGAGCATCGATCGATTCCCGACGCACTAAGGACTTACAAATGCATTGAAGTTCAAAAGAATTCTCTTTTCAATGGAGAAATGTATTCTATGTAACTCGATATAAAAAACATCGGTTGCAAATATTGAATTGATGTCGGTAACCGGTGGAGTTATTTTGCGTTATCATTCCGCAGTTCGACCAACTTTGGCTGCCTACCGTTGTACACTGGCAGCCTGTATCGAACCGGTACTGCGCCATTCATCAATTTCTACGTGGGATGCTATGATCATCAATTCAAATTCTAGTGAGGTTATTCCAGCCCCCGGCCATCGATATGATTGGAAGGTATGTCAAATGTTTGTGTAACTCACAAGAATTATATTCGCAACTCAAAAGATTTATAAATGACAATATTAAATTAGTCGCTATATTCTTTTTCTGTGATCTGTTTCATAAAAATTCCCGAGCTTCTGAATCTTGATAATGATGAACCGATCATGTATTTGAGTAATTGGTATTTCTAGGCAGTGATTGGTCAGTGACTGCTCGATAGCCAGCCAAATTTAGTAAAACCAGATAGATTTAGAAATACTAGGGCTTTGCGTGGCATAACAAACGTGGCATTTGAAAGCAATCTGCTATAAATGGAGGATAGATTTTCTTGGTATGGTGAAGATTTCATACTAAATTATTATTTTCTAAACTCAACTACTGTCTTAATCTCAAATGCGATGGAAATTCAAGTTATCGATCTTGATGTATCCCAATAAACACACACACGTTATTCCAACGTTAAAAGAACGTTAGACTGTCAAACGGACGTTAGTCGTTGATTTCATGACGTTGATTTTTGGTCGAAATTTAATAGGGAAATAGACGACCAGGAATAACGTCTTGATGACGTGTAATTTAAACTAATATTCAAAAATAACCATCAAACGACGTCCTCAAAACACGTGTTCTGAACGGATTTGAATCACGCGTTTAAAATGTGTTTATAACACCTTGTGTTTGAACTTCAATTGAAGATATTCTGCTAAAAATGTCAAACGAACCCGAATAATGGTTAAAATTTCAACAAAGAGCAAGATAGTAAATAGTGTAGCATACTTTCCAAATTCTGTGATACTCAGAAATCCTATTGTTCTCGATATTGAATGAAAAGTTTTCAAAATAATTTGTTGGATTCAATTCACGTTTTAGAACCATCACTGGGACACGTCAATATTTGATGTCTTTTAAACGATGTTCAAACCGTTGATATGACGTTATTTTACGGTTGAAAAACACGTGATCTGCCGCGACATTTTTACGTTGAATCAACGCAAGAATATTACTAATTCACAACGTGTGGTTATTGACTGTTTTTAACGTTTTTAAAACGTGCGTGTGTTTACTGGCATAAGGCTAAGCTTGGAATGATTGATAGATCCCACGTGAGCACGAAGCTTGGACCAGTTTCCGTCTGATTTTGGTCCAAGTTTTGTTAAGCTCGGCCTTCCATCGGGTCGGTTTTAACTTTGCTTTGAAAATCCAATTTAAACTCATTAACTCGTCTTCAATTCAATCTCATTCAAATCTCATCAATTTGAATATCAACTTACTAAATACGATGTAATCAAAAAATTTAGATCGTGTGCATTTCAATCTTATGATTAAATCCTATTTTTTAAAAGGTTTGGGGTTGGGCTCCAAGCAGGTAGGTTCAAAGAAGAGAAATAAATCAATCTAGCAATTTATGTACGAAACGTCTTTAACCCACGAAAAAAAGATTGTACTTAAATTCTGAATTCAAACATGGAAAATGAGAAATTTTATGTAATTTTTTTCTAAGAGTAAGCGTCTGGTTGAAAATGAAATTTCGAAAATGCATTTGATTGAATAGATGAAATCGATAATTTACCTATTACGTCTACGTAGGAATTGACTGGAATCGCGGTAGATTTGTTCGGTTTGCAGATATCCTTCGTCATAAGATCGCCTTCGACGGCCTCTGAAACATCCATGAAAGCAAATAAGTAGGGTCGATTTGTGTATTGCTTTCCTTCAAGCATGTCAACCAATTTCTATATATTTATTTCAAAAGAAACCACGGAATTCAATTTCAAGGTGGCGATGCCGATTTTTAGAAGAATCGATTCTTTTTTATACAGAATACATCAAATATTAATTTTATAAAAAAGAATCATCATAGCACTCGACGATAAATGAGAAAAAGTGGAAGAAAATACCAAACGAAAAATCTGAATACAAAGTTGAGAAGAAATGGATAAAAAAATTTGGGTGAAAATCAATTAGTTCATCATAAGATTTTATCTAAAAACTATTTACATTTTTTTGGGATCCAGATGTCTGCCTCCTCTTTGCACGATACCAAATTTTCCAGTTAATTTTGACAGAGCCATTAACGTTTCAAGTTCCGCTCGTCGTTGATCGGATAATCGTTTTTGACGTCTGAAAAAATGTAAACAATCAAAAATGATTTATAATCTTTCAAATAACTCGATCCCGTCGAAACCTCTTCTTCGACTCCACGGATTTTGTCACTAAACTCGTTAATATCCTGATGAAAATCATACATCGACATCAATTTTATTTCTCTCTTGTCTCACGCTCAAACAAAAAACCCGAAACGACTCGTCGCATCGAGTTCTATTCACCTTCGATTGAGGGGTACCAAAATTTTATGGAATCGGAAAAATCATCTCTCCGCGATCTCTCTAAATCTTTGGCGTTTAGATTTTTCCGTCTCCCAGCGATATAAACGAGATAAGAGCTATTTAGTCTAATCGAACTTACACTCTTGGAAAAAATCCTTGATTCGACGTTGACGTAAGCGAGCCTTGATCAACTTCGGTCTCTAGTATCTTTTGCGCTACCTCGTTGCCAGGAAGCCCCTCGCGATGACTACACAACAAAGCAAATTTGAAAAATTATGTGTTTGATTCGCAATGGGATAAATAAGAGGGGAAAACAAGTAGATTACAAATTTATGATGTAATACATAACACTTCATCGTAATACTTGATTATTTTTTACACACAGTTTTTTTCTTTCGTACAGCTCAGTTTCGATTCCAATTCCTCATTATATTTCTCAATATTAGATTTGGCCATTCCTTGACCCTCGGATAAGAAAAATTCATCTCAAACAGGGACTCTTTTTTTTTTTAGCTTTTGTTTTATTTAACGAAATACAAGATTCGAATCGACAACACATGGCATATAAATTTGCTTTTAATTGAACTTTCGAGTACAAAAACAATATAACACCGCACACTCACCTTGCGTTATCATTAATCTCAAGTAGACTTCTAGCTTGTCCATGTGAAAAAAACAGCACTAAATAAATGACACCAACTATTAATAACGAATTCATTTTGCTAGAATCTATGTATCCTGTGTAACGATATATATTGAGTTGTTAATTTGGTGTATGAAAGGGAAGAAACAGGAGTGTACCGCCTCGAATCCTATCTTCAATTCGTTTAAACCGTCTCAAAGCTTAAGTTCAAATGCTGCCTGTTCTGCGAGTTAAATGTACATATATGTATATATATGTATATATTTGCATACGCGTGGAGCGTGATTAACGCCTTCCCCACTACTTTTAAATGCCTCGCGTAGATTTCTCCCCGGACATACCCTCTTTTTCCTTTCATCTTTCAATGAGCGTGCCTTCTGTTTCGACAGAATGTCGTACAGAAGCGCTTCTTCCGTTGCTATGCGATAAGAAAGATCTCAATCTTCATGGATGGTGCGCTAATTTCGATAATTGAAGATTTGTTTCATCATTAAAATGTGTCAAGTTGTCGAAGAATTTGATCACTTTTTTCATTTTTTTAATCTTGAGGAAAATCATTAGGTTTCTTATTTAATGTTAGGAAAAAAAAAGATCGCTTGAATGGGAATCTCGGTTTTCCTCTTCACAAGAGTATCCGAATGTGTGATCATTAATTATATCATACTAATTTTGCAATTAAACTTCGTTTTAGATGAATGAGTAATAAAATTTTGCAAGTCTTTACTGACTTTTACTGGTTTTTATCTTGTAAGATCTGGTCAAAACCTCATAGTTTTAATTACTTTCAATCAGTCCTCAACTCGATAATTCTCGATAGTTTCAGCGGCAAGACTAGAAACTTGATCTCCCGATATATTTTATAACTTGATTTGGAACTGGTTTTAACAAACTTCAAATCACACGCATTATATAATTCACAACGATACATCGAGAGAAAAGAATTCCGGAAGCAATGAAATATTTAATTGTAATTCAAATTTACATTGTATAATTCTTGGTAAAAATGAAACGTTGAAGCGCAATGAAAGCGTAAGCTAAGAGTGATCTAAGCGTAATTCAGGATGGAATTGAAACATTTCCACGCTTCATTTGTTTCAATGACCGTTTCCTCCGCTTTTGGATTCTCACCAGGGATCCCTGGTCACAAACTTCCAAAAGTTTTTAAATTTTGTGACATTTCATTCAATCAAATAAAATGAAGTTTTCTTAGAGCTGATTAAATCAAAGTGTTTTTTTTTTCTAAGAAGATCATCAAAAGATCTACCCAGAGAGGATAAAAATTGAAAAGAATTGATATATTTTGGACTGAATCTAGGGAATGATTTAGTCAGATTTGCACAATGTGGAGTGATTTTATGTACGTACGAGGATTCAGATATCTCGCTCGGGTAACTATCAATTATAATTATCCGGGTAATTATAATTATCAGGGTATACAAACTTGGAAAGATAAATAATGCAACGAAAAAGTCTCATCGATTGAACAGTTGTGGTAGGCGTCAATGATCGAAGAAACTGTTATTCTTAAAGTTTTTGTTAAGAAACGAATAAATATCCTATCATATATATTTCTTCACACGATAGTTTTTTTTTTATTTGGCCTGATTAGATCAGATTACACGTCATCGCAACATACATACACTTATACGTCCAAAAACATCTAATTTTCAGTATGATACTTCAGTTGAATCAAGCACATCTTATTGAATCTAAAATGAGTCGATATAATACGTCATGATATTCAAATGAAAAATGATTTTCAGAGTCTTACCAAGAACTTACTGATTCAATGTGATTTTATCCAAATTTTATATCAAGGTTCAACCGATATTTTATACAAATTTGTAGAAAATTGATATCAATTTCATATGAAACCACATTGAGTGCATTTTTGCTTCAATTCTTTTTTCTTTCGCATATTTATTTGTAGATTATTTATAAACAATATCGATTCAAAACTGGATTGATTTCGGATCGAATACAGGCATGATAAAATCACTGTTGTCAATCAACGTTGGCAACATATAAGCTCTCTTTGCTTAGCTGTCACGTTCGAATCAAAACATGACTCGTCATCAGTATTGGCGATATCGCTAAATTTCTACATAGAGCGATATACGGAATGAGTGTGAAAATCCATATTATTTACAGGAGATGCAAATTTAACGCCTTCGGGAATGCTCCTCGGACAGTAGTTCCTGGTATGAGAGTAATTCTTTTGGGACTGTAATCAACTGTGAGGTGGGGATTGAAAGAATCTATTCCCTTCCAGACCTGTACCTGTATATCCTCTAAGTCTGAGACATGAGATTCGAACGAATCATAACTTAAGGGGCCCCACACGAGAGCAGTATTTGCTATTGAGATAGTAATTGGCATTGAATTGGTTCAAAAGCCCATTTCTGTAACAAGAACAAGATCCCTGCTTGAAGAATCTCATCGAACCGATTGATTCTCAGTGATTTCGTTGCAGAAAACCGATTCAAACCCATTAAAAATTGATTCTCAATGGGTTTCAATCGGTTCAATTTCGAACTTCATCTCTTTTACCTTCAACAATTTTTCGAATCAACAGATTTTTGGATTCTCTCACGGTAACGTGCAAATGAACAGGAACGAATGACGAGACTCGAACAGTTGTTAACGCTATCTCTTCTTTCACACTACGCGGTCGTTCGTTCACTATCGTCTGATAATGACCCCAAATTTTCTTACACAATAAAAGATCAACGGAACTCACTTCCCCGAGTTGTTTGTATCAACGTTTGCATTCGCAGATTAGCAAAAAATCACACTGCAATTCCAGAACATGCCCTTGATCGGTCTTCCGTTGAAAAGAAAATATCTATGTTATGTTCTGAATCAACGTTGTCAACAACGTAACGGTTTGATCGAGAAACGATTCTATTATTGTATCCATAGAATTCCACATTCCGAGGATACAAGGTTTTTGGTAACCAACGAAGCGAATGAATAATCTTCCAAACATCGCGCGATTTATCTCTGAGAAATTGTTCACTCATATTTATTTTCATGTGATGTCGATTTTGAAATTCTGCTGATATTTCCCTATGCCTACATTCGAACATGCTGAATTCGAGCTCATGTTTTTGTCAGTAGAAAAGAAAAAAAACAACTGATTCGTTTAGCTTAAAAATGTCAATGATACGAAGTTGGCTCTTGACCTCTTTGATTTTTGTGTGCGATGAGTTGATTTCGTGTCATTTCCACATTATCGTAAATAATTGATATATAGTTGTCACCAGTACATTGTCCTTTTTAATGGATTCACGTATTCTTCAAAACACAGTTTGAGATAAATTTCAAAATTTAGTTCAGAGATTAGTTTCCACGAGGAGATAATTATTAACAATATGCAATCAGTATTGTTGTAATTCTTCAGGTATCCAAAAGAGAACTTATGCAACGTTATATTCTCGCATATTCCCAGGTAAAAATTGACCATGGGCGCTAGGTTGCCGCAAGGCTCACCAAGATGGGCTGAGCCTAGGCTACCAGGCATGGCGCAACTCTGAAATGATAACATCATTTCAGCCTCAGCCCATTTGTTTCCACAATCAAGACCCAACACTGGAAACAGGGTTGTGATAGCATATGCCGTCAATGGCAGACCATAAAAAAATTTGTTCGCCAAGGATGAGTCAACACTGTAGCAATCTTGCGGCAGGGTTGCGCCCATCTCATGCCAATGGTCACTTTTATTTTTTATTGTAATTGAAAATAAAATAAAAAATCCATTCTATCATTTCGATTGAACGAAATGAATGTCGGAGAATTTCAACATGTAATTTTTCTGATTAGTTTAAACTGATGAATGACGTAAATCCGGTGGTCCTGGCGTAGAAGTAGGCGGGTCAGGAAACAGATGAGGAATTATTTCTGTCATGGAATCTTCAAAGGAGACTTATATATTGATTGAATGCTTGGTTCGCCACTCGCAGGAAACAAGCATCACTCTGGTGAGAGTTATTGTAATTTGCTGTTTGAGAAGGAAGTTTCACTCTTAGCCAAGCTATTACTCAAGTCGAGTCAAGCTAACGCCTAAACTGAGCGAGGCCATCGCCCAAGCTGAGCCAGGCTATTGCCCAAGCTGGATCAAGCTACGACCCATGCTTGGTGCAACATGAGAATCCATTGTCATTCAGAGTTGCCTAATGCTTGGAGCAGTGTCCCGCCAAGCCCTAGAGAGCCTCTGTTGAAAGCATGCTTTTTCCTTCAAGCAATATTGGTTGAAGGATGGACCAAGCGTGGCGCAGTCAATGATCAATGATGGATCAATGAAGTCGATTTATGACTTCCCATATTGGTACAATGTTTAGACCATTGTCAACCATCCTTGTCCCTACATAGATTGCCCAGCTTTGGCTGGCAGCCTTGCGTCTAGCTATATTCCGTCGTCAGCATTGGCGGAGCCTGAAGATTTTTATATGGGTTTGTTTTCAAGGTATCTTTGAGTCCTCTGAAGATGTATTTCGGGTTTATTTTAGGGTGATCCAAAAAAACGATTCGAAAATGGGAACATAATCGATGTCTTGCAATTCCAAGTAAAACAAATGATATTCGCAGTTCCACTTCAAAGGATTAATAACATTGGATCTGATATCGAATATCGATGAAGATATTTTATTCTTTTTTTTCATGATATTCGTATGAGCTATTCGCGAGTAATTGAACGGATTTTCATCAACTCCCTCGAAGGGTGGACGAAATTGAGGAGCATTAACAATCCCATGTAACAAAACAAAAGCTTCTGAAATGCATTTTTCAGCATGCACAGTATGTTGAAGTCTTTCCTAAAAAATATGAATGTTTTTTGGATACATTTTGCATAATTCAGATGAATTTTTAATGCATCAAATATGAATTTTGAATACGTTTTAAAACAATCCTGTGCGAATGTATTTAAAGACAGTTTTTTTTTGTTTTATAGAGTTGTTTCAGGATTCATCCTGTTCTAAATCATTCTGATTTTACAAAGTTTTTAGAAACATTATGTTAACGAATACAAATGTTCACAAATACGAGGGAACATTTATATGCGATATTGAAATATCTAGTGCTTGTGAAATGTTATAAAATAAAAGAAAGAATGAAACGATTTTGTTAAAACCCAACATCTGAAATGGGGAATATTTGATTCAGTTGTCGACGAGTGTCAAATTTTGGCAATCTTCATTTGAAATCCCCTCACAAAGAGAAAATTGCTGTGATTATAGAGACAGCATTGAATTGCTGTAAAATATACCGAAGTTCCTGTTCAATCGACCAAAGTCTTAGATAAGAATGAAAATTTGCCGCAGTGGTCACATAAATTGCGATAAATCTAATAGATATTGCGGTATAAATTCCCTATATTTATCGGACATGAGGTAAATTTTACAGCAAATTTTTCTCTGTGTGTTTAAGAAAAACTATGTCTAAAACCTTTCTTCAAAGTTCCAAAGGCATCAGCAATCTCCAAGACGTTCATGAGATGTTGAAAGAGCTTGCGGCATGTTAAAACCTCTCCCGAATCAGTTTTGCAACAAATATGACGATGTTTCTCTTCCCCCAATCAAACAAAATTGCCTGTTCATGACACGTATCGACATAGCAGTAACTTGCTGCGATTGATTCAAAGTAGACGGACAATGAACGTGTAAAATAGATGCAGACTTATATATCTCAAATGCATTCATTGTTAATGAAGTTAAACTACAGACTCGTATGCAAGGAAACTAATTACGTCTGTCTGCTCTAACAAGTGAAACGTATGTAGCGGGATATTGATTCACTCGAAATCACCGGATCAATAAAATTCAAGTTATAAAGACATATTTAGAAACATGAATTATCATAATGGCGCCAAGAAAAGAAATCGGCGCCGGCAAGTTTATTAATAGTGTTCTTTTATTATACCTTGACGATAAATTATGAAATACAAGATCGTCTAATCTCGCGAATGCAAGTGTTTCATTTATCTCGACAAAATGATGGCTGTTGTTCAAAAGAACGAAAAGCAGGGAAAGAAAATCATTTCATAATTCGTATCGTTTTGTCATTCGATGCGCTTATTTAGTATTATGTTTTACTTTTTTTATTGAGAAATACGATTATGAGAGTATCTTCTTTTTTACGACACTTATTGTTCCCGTGATACGTTGTTATAATCATGAGTGAAATTAAATATGAGGGATAGAATGGAGATGTGTAAATCCAATAGCCAAGGAATTCATCCCTCGGTTACCTTTGAAAACGGTCTGCAACAGTTCGAAACGTCGGGAAGACAAATTTAATAAAAGGTCTCGACGCGTTTCGGACTGTTGCAGTCAGTTTTCAAGGTCAACTGAGGGGTGGATGAGATAAATTGAATTCGTTTGGACCTATCTTCCGTTGGAGAGAGTGAAAGAACCGAAAATATTTTGGAATTGTACTTGGACTGGCGTGGAACTTTTATTAAATCTGTCTTCCCGACGTTTTGGACAGTTGCAGTCCGAATCAAAATGTCGGTCAAAATGGGCCCTAAAAATTTCTACACGTGTAAAAATTCCTGAATATACCTCATATGTTTTTTGTATGTGTTATTCAGATTCGATATTGAGGAATTTTTAATATTCGTTTTCTTAGATTTGCCAACGTTATTTGATCGTTAGTTCGTTTTGGAAGACAATTCAAACTCAAACGATATCTTCTACTAGGATGAAAATACACCTAATTGAGATACAGGTGAGTGCACTAAAACAGAGATGCGCGATCTGAAAATAATCGATTCTTTTTTATACACCGAGAGAAAAAGCATGCCCTAAAGAAAGAATAAAATAGAACGCGTCAAAGAAAGATAAAATAGTGACTGATAATTATTCCAATCTCTTTCAATATCGGGACGATCAAAATAATTTGAGAGTATCAATGGAATCAACGGAATGAGGTGGAACCTTGATCATTCGAACGAAATCAGCAGAAATATATATCGAAATATGCAATGAGATCTGCACCGAGACCGATACCGAGACTAGTTTCGTGACTGAGAGAATATCTTAGTCCTCCTCTTCGAGGGAATCGGATTTCCATGTGATTTCGTCATACTTCGGGTAGAAGCTTGATTCCGTTCAAAATTTGTGCATCTTGAATTTTTAGAACAGTAAACATAGATGATTTCTCAATTTAAGACGAGAGTGTCGTGCGAAGCCCTAATCCCAAGGCAGGCCCTGGCCCCGTAGGGGTATATCTTCCACATCTTGTTTCAAGGTTGCCGACCCATGGCCCATGTGGGTCCCAGTTGGGGTTGCCAGTATATTCCTGGAATATTTCAATCCAGGTATGCCCACCCACAGCTCATATAGGTCCCGAGTTGGCTACCATTGTTTTGCCCGGATATTTGATACCATTACGGGACCTAGATTCAAAAGCATAACATTCCAAGTTGCAGTCACTTTTCGAGTAGGGATTACAAACCTGGTCCAGGTCTGAACCCGAGAAAAATTTCCACATGGAAGGGGAGCCCTTCATGCTTCTAACGCTGTTATTATAACGTGGTTTTAACGCATGGCAACATATGCTTAGAAGGCATAGGCTCATGCGTTTAACCCGGGTATAACAAATGCGTTAAAAGCGTAAAGAACATCTCCCTTGCGTTTAGAGCATGCTCTTTCTCTCGGTGTACAATTTTTATCGAATTGATATATAATTATATAAACCGTTCTTGGCTTCCATTGATTCTTTCAGGTTGATATACACAGGAAAATTCCGATTATTTTCTACAGTGTATATATCAATGATGAAGGGAGATCGAATGAGATTTTAGAAAGAATACATTACTGTTACTGAGATTTATCAACCTGGTTATCAAATTCGTCAAAACGGAATCAAAATCCATCATAAACATTTTGTCGGTATACTGAGAAAAAAAAACTTTCAAGGGGAGGTTCTCATCAAGCGAATTCCGAAGTGTGGTGATTTTCTCGAATTTTTTTTCTTCAGAGGGAAGTAAATTAAAAACTCGAGTTATTTGAAACTCATTATATGGGTCTTAAAGTACATGAAAAAATCGATATCTCACACTGAGAGAAAGTATTAGTTGCCATTATCTGAAAAAATTAGTAAAATAACGTCTCAACTATTTTTTTCAGTATCACTTACTAATTTTTATGGTACGATGTCACCGAAGGTTGGGATCGAAATTACTTAATTTTTAGTAAACACGACTATTTTTCACAACTACTTTTTAATAGTAAGCTACATTATAATGGGATAATTTATAAATTCTGGTTAAAATGACTTGTAAATGTGTAGAAAATAATAACCTAGATAACAATCTACGAAAATCATAAGACGAAGGTTAAAAAAATGACACTAGGGTTCATTTTCGTCTTGTTCTTGAACATTTTATCCACTTTTATCGCAATGTCGACCAGGGAAACTATATCTTTTGATTCCAATTTATAACCTATATCAATACTTGTTACTAGGTTTGTACATATAAGAGTGAATGCCTTGTGAAGATACCACTCCCATTGTAGAGAAAAATATGCATTCAAAATCAATTCAGCCTTTAGACCCCCGACAATCTAAATTGCACAATTTAAAGTAGCAATTTTGACAACTTTGACTCACGCGTCCTATACGTTTGAAAGGAAGGAAAGTGTCCAAAGACCATTGAATACGAAAACAAGCTTGATTATATATCAACTATAATTTCTTAGTTGAATCATTCAAATTTTTAGTAGCTGTCATTGAAAATATTTAGTTGAGACGTTTTAGTTACAGTCACTATAAGAATTTCTTTCAGTGCAGAAACTACTGAACGGATCGCTCTATTGTTTTTTATTTTGAAGCTAATTGAATTCATTGGAGGATGGACCTAAATGGAGATGACATTTGCCTTTTTTCTCTTTTCATAGCATTTTGAAGAGCGAAAAAAAGGTGAAAAAACGCTACCAAAAATTTGCATGTCTGTCATTTTTTCAATTTCTGGACTTTTCATTGATTTTATCGGTACAACCTTCAACAAATATAATATATTTCATAAAAATTTTTGGATTTTTGATTTCTGATAATTTTTGTAGGTGCTATAGTGGCGCCCGATTGATCACTGTTTTTTTAGGTGGTTACACTGAGAAAAAAAAGTCATGACCGTAATGAATATTTCTTCCGGTCAAGGGAATGAATTCATCCAATAGTGACAATGAAATCATTTCATGGGACTTATCAATCTGAGTATTCATGCAAACAATGTATTCAAATCTGAAATTCTTGAGCCTGAAGAAACATTTCTTTGAATCAAATACCCTTTCTTCAGTGAAAATAAACCTACTCTGATTCCATTGATTATTTCTTCGGAGGAATGAAACCACTCAAACATTCAAAAAAGAAAGTTTTTGAATCGATTAGGAAAATTTTCAATCCATCGAAATAAATCATCAACTTCAAGATGTTCTTTTTTGACTTCGTGAATTCCATCCTGATTCAATAAATGATGTTTCAGAAGTCATTGAGCACAATATCAGATTTTTTCTGTAAACAAAAATTATCACACTTGTAAAGCTTTCATAGTCCACTCTGGTGTTCCTTTAATCTGTCGATAACCGGGAATTCTGAGCACTTTGGATCAAATGAGACTTCATTGATCGTTCAGTCATGCCGTCTGTTAGGCGAATAGTGCCTATCACTCCATGCGGGACCTGTAATTCGATGCCATAATCTGGAAGAAATATTTATTTGGATGAAGTAATACTTACTAAGAAGACAGAGTGATTAATTCTTTATATACAAACCATACTGTCGGAAGAGAACTTGTGAGAAAGTGACTACACCTTGCGAGAACCAACCGAAAGTCGTCTAAGTAACTAAAACGTAACGTGATTTCGAAAATCCATTTCTTTATCTTACTGAATTTTCTTTAGAATCAATTGCACATACTTTCATATCGATGAATGAAATCATTTGAATATAAAAATCATTCTGTGGATTTGAAGAAATACAAAATCATGCTTACCAAATATCACTTTCATTCCAAGCAGTATAGTATTGATTCGAAAACGTTGTTATTAACAAATTTGTACACCTTGAATTGAAAATTCGAGCTTTTCCTACAAAACGTGATGTAATAAAATTGAAGAAATAAGTTATTGAATTTTCAATCGTTTTTGAATGAAATTAGAATCATGCCTTGCACTTCGCGGTCTGACTAATCCAAAGAATTAATCTTTGTGTCAATAAAATGTTTCTTGGATTGGAGGAAACTGAATTCAATAAAATAATATCTTTCATTTAACGAAAGAATTCATTATTTCTATTGAATCATCATTGTTTGAAAGGACATGTATTCAGTTCAATGAGGGCCAGATTCAAAAAAATGTATTTCTTTGATGTAATGACTTTTTTTTCTCAGTGTATGTTTCAACGCGTATCAACAATTCCCATGGCATTATTTTTTACTGGAACAAATTTTTTTATGTACTCGAAGACTCAATTAACCAATGTGAAAACCCTCGAGTTCTTTATTGACTTCCTTCCATGAAAAAAAAAAATTCGAGAAAATCACCTTATTGCGGAGTCGATTCAAGGAAACTTTCTCCAGGAGAAGACATTACTCACTCAGTTCGAAGTTATACATCATGGAATCGAGAGAATTTTCTCACCCCAAGTACAGATCTTGTTGTGATAAGGAAAAAAAAAATCTCCTTAGAACAAGAAAATATGTTCTTATGATTAACAAAATTTCTTTTTAACGTATGAATACTCAATGAACATTTCATGTCTAAAAGATATCGCAGGACACGGAATGTTGATTGAACATAATCTTAATCTTAATCTAGTGAAATCAAATGGAATTCAACCGGAGTAATGTTCGAGAAAATTCTCCAACTCGAGTACGCATGATTTAATTGACAAATTATCAATTAAAAAAAATCGAATCGCACGCAAAGATACAAATTGTGCGCAAGCACTATCAGTATATACACGTACGCTGTACTTTCTGCCGATGTTGTCACTTTTTATGTGAAAAATTTGGCAAAATCATTCCGATGAAGTACAGCATAGCTGATTAATTCAATGTATCTTTATTTGGTGGTCAATGAAGAACGATAATTTCATTCTATTAACGTAATAAAAGTTTTGTATTCCGCAAGTATTATCTGCGTATTGGAACCGGCGACAATGTTCTATCATTGCTCCACTGATATCGGTAATTAAATTCATGACAAATACAAACTTACGACAATCATGTGGTACAGATTTATCACCAATGTTACCAAATGTTTTCAAATTTCTGACGATGTTGCATACATTATTTGGTTATCGATGGTTTTTATCCCTGACCTTACCCCACTGAAAAAAACCCCTACATCTCTCTCTATCAAATAAGAACCACACGGAGAAAAATGCAGCTCGAAAGGATAGTAATCTTTAATGGAAAATTGGAGAATATTTCTTAAAATCTGAGAATATTTGTTGAAATCTAAGAATTTTTCTTAAGTTCGTAATGAACATAAAACGGTTCAGATTTCTCTTGAATATTGCTCGAGAAACAATGAGAAATTATTAATACTTGACAAATCATAAAAATAAATATGAAGTTTTCAAAAGTCGCGTATGATATTTTACAAAGTAAATAACAAAATTTTGGAATCTTATTTTGAAATTACAGAATTTTGTTATTCACTTTGTAAAATTCCATGCGCGACTTTTGAAAACTTTATATTTGTTTTTATGATTTGTTAAGTATTGATAATTTTTCATTGTTTTTCGAGCAATATTCAAGAGAAATCTGAACCGTTTTATGTTTATTACGAACTTAAGAAGAATTCTTGGATTTTGAGAAATATTCTCAGATTTTAAGAAATATTCTCCAATTTTCTATTAAAGATTACTATCCTTCCGAGCTGCATTTTTCTCCGTGTATCAGGATACTGAATTACACGCGAAGTCCAGTAAAAATCCCGGAGCGGCTGGGAAAAATTAATGTGATATATTTTATTCATAGTTGAACTATTAATTGTTACACATAAAAAGATCCTAACGAATTAGAATTTATTGATTAAACACCTTCCGATGATGAAAGAGTGCACACTGAACAAAAATGCCAATAAATGATTATAACCATTCATTGAATTCGAATCCATTATTTCGGTTTTGAAGCATATTTTGTTGATATTTCTTTGGTACAAGACAGATAAATATTAATTTGACTGGAAGAAATTTTCCCTTCAATGCAGACAGTGTGTTTGTGAATTTCAATATTTTTTTTAAAATCCTCGGCATATTTGCCACCAAAGGCCCCTAGGATTGCAAGAGTTTCAAAATGAAACATAATTTATATATAATTCAATATTGCTCATACAGGGTGTCCCAGAACAGAGTACCGATATTTCACCAGCGTATTCCTGAGAGAAAACTGAACAACTTTTCCATTTGACGTTTTTCGATTCGAAGCTTAGTTTTCGAGTTATAAAAAAAATAAGCTTCCACTTGATTCGTTGAAATCAACCCTGAAACTAAGCCTCGGATCAAAAAATGGTAAATGAAAAAGTTCTTCAGTTTTCTCTCAGGAACACGCTGGTGAGAGGTCGATACTTTGTTCTGGGACACCCTGTATATAAATTATATATAATTTTGAGAATTTGAGACCTCCAACGACTGCTCCTTTCGCCGGTACCTTGAAACGACTCTGTCTCACAACATAATTGACATTAAAAGTTATTTCTTCCGTTTTACATCAAGGGATTATCCTGAATATTGTCAATTGGAGAACAATTACATCGAATTTCCACCGAATTCACACTTACTTTTCACTCAAACGACAGCACGGGAATTAATTTAGGGATTTGCAATAATTATACCATGTTTTGACAGTGTAAATTCTACCGCGGATTTCAGATTTGATTTATACCGACACCAAGTTCACACCAAAAACCCACGATGTCATGTTGTCGTCGAGAAAATGCCCAGATAGCACAAGAGTTCTAAAAGAGCTCCTAATGAATACAATGTAGCCATAAAGAACTCTTTTAGAACTCTTGTGCTATTTGGGTGGTGTAATGTTGCTGGAATGTGTAATAGATTCAAAACATTAAATGCAGATTGTTATTTCTGTTTTTTGTAAATTTATATTGCAAAATGACAATGAAAAATAACAAGCTCCCGGTAATTTTATTCTTATAATTTTCTTTCATCAGGACTGAATACTTTTTCAGGCAATTCTTATTCAATATCAAACTCACAAGATAAATCGAAATAGAAAAGTATAAAATGATTTATCAAATTTAATTATCAAGAGTTGTATTCGGGATTTTAAATTCACATCCCGTCGTATGATATTCGTGGAAAGCATACTCATATCGTTTAAAATGAGGAACGGATATTGCGGTAATTACCATTTCAGTGTAATTGCTGTCAGAAGATAAACTTGTGTTGGAGGAGATATTTGATTCCTTGATCATCGAATGGTAAATAACCTCTTGAAATATTCGCTTGATACATTCGTTTGAATCTCTCTTTCAAGAAAGAAACAATATATTCTAACTTTCCGTAGAAAAAAATGATGATAATCGTTCCTCGATTAATCCATCCTCGTAGCGAGAAATTGAATTCAAGTAAATTTCTTTGATTGATTTACCATTGTATTCCGTATAAAATTATTATTTCTTGATTCCGTAATTCATGCGAAGGAATTAGATTCATTCAAAGAGCAAGATGAGAGATATCCATGTTCCTACGATTCTCCTACTTATCGACATTCATTAAGAAAGTATCTTCGATCTGTGAGAGAGGGAGTTCGGACCACGATATTTTAAGGCATGTTGATGTATCATGAGAGATCATATATAATCAAAATATGTTTAGTGGACATTGAGTGGGAATCGTTGAGAATACGCTTTAATTTTCAGAAACTGAAACGTGTTTTAACGTCCGAATCGGGATCCCTATTGTTTTGAAATCTAAACCAGTCATCTTTAGTAGGAATTAAATCAATACATCGACTACTTTACCCACCCATTCGATTTTTTTGGATCCCTCTTTTAGATTCCTACAAAAAGTATCTTGAAGATATTTCAAGGATCCCTCCGAAAATCCTTGATTAAACTGAGTATACTCATCCTATAGGAACGAATGCTTTATTACTGTAAATCACAGCATCATTTTTTCGAGAATGTCTACACCCTATCAAAATACAAATACATCCCACACAGCACGCAGTTCTTGAAGATATCTAAAAGAATACTCAATTGAGAGATCTTCAAGAACGTTCTTGAAGAGTTCTTAAAGATACCTTTCAGAAGTGTTGGAAAGACATTTTGTGAAAGGTTTCTGAAAGATGTCTCGGTTCAAGACATCTCCAAAACGATCATGCGAGATATCTTAAAGATATCTTTGAGAAGCGTTTGAAAGATATTTTCCTGGAAGACTTTAATAAAATATGTTTAAGAAGATAGATTGTCAGCAGGTTTAGGTTAATCATATGAATTGACATGAATAACACTCGGAATGTGCCTTTAATTATAATCGAATTACACATGTGATAAATTCGGTCACAAATCGAAAGCTTGAAAAATCTATAAACATGCCAAGAGATTTTAAATTCTGCAAAAATTACGATTTTATAACCTTTTAATACCCGCGCTGGAATTAACGAATCTTCAAGACACAAATATTTTACAAATCACTGAACTTTTTACGCTCAATTTTATGTACAGCCTTCAAGTAAATTCAAAAAAATTCTGATTCATACTCATTAATAAGTTATTCTTCAATAACGTTGGGATAGAAATAATTCAGGAAGAATCTGTGGTATCCACGACCAAGTTATCTGACATTTGTTTATATAATAAAAGTTTTTTTTAAAAGATCACTTCTACTCTGAAAATGTACACCACTGACACGATTCTACTGTGTTATATTGACGATCATAAGCATCCAAACCGAACTGTCTCTATAGCTCAGGTCACTGAAGCGTAAGTACATCGTAAGATGCGCGGGTTCGATTCCCGCAACCTGAAGGATTGAAATAAAGTCAACTTCATAGGAGTGCGAGAGCGACAAAGACAAATATGGGGGGAGAGAGGAGAAGGAAACAGAAGAGGTGTTAGAATTTTTTTTCGTGAATAAATTCAAGCTTCTTCCAAGACATTTTTATGAATTTTGCAAGACATCTTTAAGAAATCTTGAAGAACTCTTTTAGATTTCTTAATTTCTTCTTAAAGATATCTTGGAGAAGTCTCCGACACATCTTTTAGAAATCTATTTCGAATACGAAAAGATATCTTTTAGAAAATTCTTCAAGACTTCTTGTACTTTTGGAAGATATCTTTTAGAATTCTAAAAGATATCTTCGTGTCTGTTTGGGACGGGTCAGCACGGGGGAAATACCTCTGTTCTTCGATTTGTATTTCCTTGAAAATGCCCAGAATCTGGGCGAAACGTCAAGGATGCTGTGATTCACAGTGATAAAGCATTCGTTCCTACTTAGTTTAATCAAGGATTCTCGGAGCGATTTTTTATGAACACCGAGTACTTATTTTTCGAGAATATTTCAAGGATTTTTCTAACAATCAATTTGATGAGATGTATTTTATCCCTTTCGAAAAACCTTTGAAAAACTCAAAATGTACCTTATGAGAACAAAAAAATCCTTGAAAAAAGATATCCAATAGTCATCTTACAATGTTGCATAAGGAATCTTTTAGATATCTTCAACGCTATTATAATTATTTTAGATATTTCCAACACTAACATCTTCATTGTCAGCTCATCTTGAGATATAGCCCTATTTCAATAGAAAATGAGCACCGAAAACAAATGCCAACACAATGAAAAAACTAAATTTCAATCAAGTTTTCAAATAGAATACAACCACCGTCAGTCGAAAGTTTTATAATTAGTGTTCTGGAAGAATTCCACAGAATCGTTTATTGGACATAGAACACGACAATTCGCGTGCTGCTTATACGAATTTTTCGACAAATTATCGTTTATTTTGAAAACAGTGTTCAAATATTCCTTCCAAAGTATTATCCTGGGGAAAAGGAGACGATAGAAACCGATTGGAAGAGAGAAAAACCGCACAGGAGAGGATTCGGAGAGGATTATTCGTTTCTATGCGGTTTTTGATCTTTCCAATCGATTTCTATGGTTTCCACTATAAAAAATGTGGGGAGTTTTTTTTCACATTCCCACACATCATTTCAGTTCTAAGAGATATCTCAAGCCAAATTTAAGAAATCTTATGCAACATGAAAAGATATCTGGAAGAAATCTAAAACAGTTCTTACTTCTAAAAGATTTCTATAAGATGTCTAAAAGATATAATCTCGGGAGAAAAGTTTTTGGATCTTCTGAAAGATATCTTTTAGATGTCTTTTGGAAGTAAGAACTGTTTTAGACATCTTAAGGATATCTTTTCATGTTGCATAAAACTCCTTAAACTTTTCTGAACAGTTCATCAAGATATTTTCGAGACCAAAAGTGCTGTGTGGGCTGTTGGTGAATTTCGTCCCTTCATCGCGGAGGAATTGTTTTTCCATAAAAAATAAGAGATTTTCCTACCACCTTGAGAGACTATTTTATTTTTTTGGTGTTGAGTTATCTACAAATGAAAGAAAAGTCTACGGATTTATGGTAAACGATTCCCCATCTATGGAGAAACTTTGCTGCCACCATTGTTTTGGAGAAAATTCCACAATTATGTTTTAGAGTGTACTTCCCCCGGGGTTGCTTTAGAACCCATTATTTTTATGATTTTTCACATTGAGAGAACAAGTAGGTTGACACAACGAAATCTTACTGATAAATACCACCCGGCTCTGAATAAATAGTTGACATACCAAAATAAGACGAATAATGTAACAACTGAAAACAAAGTCTTATAAAAATTCTTTCTTTCCTTAAACAAAACAATTTTATGTATCATTACATTATATGGTTGTCGCAATGGAAAAATTTTGTCATCCAAAAAAATTATATGAATTAATTCTTTAGCTGTTGTATCAGTATCCTTTTGATGTGTCAACAATATATTTAGCTGGCTCTTATTTATCAATAGATCTTATTATATTATCAAAACACTTCTCTGCAACATTTTTGTTTCCATTCGTTGATTTTGGATGGAATCGGATAGAAAATTTGTTAGTTTTTGAGAAGCGCTTTCGAGAAAAACCGTTCAAAGCCGAACAAAAATTTTTCGTCCGCATTGTAAAAACGTAACATTTGGTGACAGCAAAGTTCCACCATGACTAGGAAACTTCCCTCTAATTTGTTGGAGTTTGCACTCACTTTTTGGAGGATTCGACACCCCAAAAACGGAATCATCGCTCAAAATGGAGGGGGAAAATTAAAATTCACGAAGACTGATAAATCATCGTTTCATATCTTCTCGGATCAACTCTTTGCTACTGGAAACATCGTTTAAATAATGCAGCCCAAGATTTTTGGGCTTTGATAGTTGAATATTATGTGATTCGATTGTTAATTAATTTCAATAAACGATTCAAACTTCAGTAACATGGGAAAATCTCCTATTCTTGACGAAAAAGTAATTCTCTCATGATCAGGAGATGGAATTCACCTCTGAAGTGAGATAAAACCTCCCCATATTTTTTATAGTATGGTTTGGTTTGGTATTTCAAGAAGGAACCATGTGGAGTTATTCCCGAGTGGAAATCCTGTAATCATTGACGAGTTTTGTAACGCTCAACTAGCCAGGGACTCACGAGGCACTTGCAAGTGTCTAGTTTTTGACTAATTAAGCGTTACAAAATTCGTCAATGAGTAAAGCATTTCTATTGGGGTTCTAACATCGACTTTTTACAGGGTAAATATTCCTATTTGAAGTTCAAATCTTTATAATAATGCGACCTGACCTTTTTCTCGAAGGACACGTTTTTCCTACCCTGATTTCGATCGAATTTACACCTCTCATTCTTCATTACGCAATATTGCCTTTTGTTCCAAATTTTCATATGGTGTAATAATAAGATGAAAAATCTTCGTGAGAAGACACGAAAGGCTTATCATGATTTGATTCGACATTTCTTATCCCACGGAGAGAGGAAGAAAAGGAGAAAAAGAGAGACACACTCACATACGGTCGAACAGGGGAAGAACAAACATTCTGAAGAAAATATGAAACTGGTAAAGTGAGTCATACCGTCATTGCCGTAAGAGGAATTACGTAATTAATGCTCATCCAATAAGAAAGTTAATGTGACAGATATCATTTCAATCGTAATTATCTTACGTTCGAGAGTAATAATAATATTTCGAAAGTTCAAATCTTGAATTTTTCATTCCATGTTATTCTCGGAAAATGAACTCTCGCATTCTTATTTGATACCGGGATGTGAGTAAGCCGAGGCCATACGTGAAATCTCATAACCACATCTTCGATATCGTACCTTAATTATGGAATTCAAATTCCAATATAATATAATCATCAAAGCTTATATGAGGACCTTTGGAATTTATTTATATACAGGACTATACGGGGTTTCTCTGAATCACTATCCCACACAGCACCGGATGTCCCAGCAATGTGTAATATTCTTGAAAACATCTCCAGAAGATTGTCAGAATGTCTGCAGGATTTCTCATGTCACCAACTTTGTAACATTCTGGAGATATTCTGAAACATTGTTGAAATCATTGAGGTAACATTCTGGAGACATTCTGAAATATTCCTGTGATCATTTCAGCGATATTCTGTACGGAACAAAATGTCACAATGACATATATTAAAAAGCTTACAAAATATTACTTTGGGTTGGAAAAAAAATTTCTTCCAAATTTATTTCTACAAATGTTGAATGAACTTGGCCAGAATCACTTTGACTGGAAGAAAACCTGCTTCGAAGTCGATTAATAGAAAGTCCCCCCAGTGGGGATTGAACCCGGGTTCGGCGAGTGAGAGTCAAGGCTTCTATCACTTCGGCAAATCTCCGAGATGACGCCACAACTCTCAAAGTGCTACTCATTGTAATCATCGTGATGGGAGTTTGGAGAATTTATTTCCATGAAATAAAGAACAATCGATTCAGAATCTTTTGAAATGGAGAATGATTAGCACTTGAGAGGAGCGTTTCTTGAAAAGTGCACTTCCGAAATTTACCAAGTGCTGGAACAAATTGATGAGAAACTTTCAAAAATTTGTTTCCGTGGTATATAGACCAATCGATTCAGGATCTTCTGAAATGGAAAGTGAATAGGTCGTAGGAGAGGCGTTTTTTTCGATCTTGAATTGTAAATTTTACCAAGTCCTGGATCAGATGTATGAAAATTCATTTTGCTTCATAAAATATTGCTACTGTCATATTCTCAGAATATTTCATTTGCGACAAATTTAGCATATTCCCTATCGCAGATTTTCAAAACATTACAGATCATTATGTATGCAATGTTCCATTAGGAAGATTCTCAGAACATTTTCAACGAAATATCGTATCTGCACAGAGAACACAGCGATTTAGGAGTTCGGTAAATAGTGATACACTTGTTCGATAAATCTAAATACTACCGAACATTCAGTGATGTTTCATGAAATTTCAAGAAGGATCACTGAAATTTCGCTTCACATTACTCAGTGTTCGACAATCGTTGTTATATAAAATAATATTCATGACCAAATTTGCTGTGTATCACTCAATTGCTAAACGTTTAGGAATTGAGTGACACACAGCAAATTTGATCGTGAATATTGTATTATATAACAACGATTGTCGAACACTGAGTAATGTAAAGCGAAATTTCAGTAATCCTTCTTGAAATTTCATGAAACAACACTGAATATTCGGTAGTATTTAGATTCATCGAACAAACATAATAGTATTTACTTAACCTCCAAATTGCTCTTCTCTCAGTGTGCAATATCTATAGAATCTTGTATAAGTATTTCACACAGAATGTTCTGAGCGGAATATTGTGATATTCTAGAAATATGACTGAGATATTGGGTGCTGTGTGAGTAGACCGTACCATACAACCCCATTCTGAGGCCAAAATGAAGCAACTTTCCAATTCGACAGAATCTGATTTGAGGCCTAACTTTTGAGGTATCGGTGTTGGTAAATTTGTCTTCAGATCCAAATTACTCGAAAGCATTGTGTGATAAATTTGAGCTTTACACCATCCTCTGAATTAGAAAACGGCGGAACTGCGGGAAAAATTGAGTTATTGTGTCAGTTACAGCTTCAACAATACACGGAAAAAATTAGTGATCCACATTTTCATCGACTGGGATGTCACTTTTGGACGAAGCATATTGTCGGAAAGAATTCGTAAACTGGATTCTCATAATTCGTTCACTGTGTCCAATATTTCAACATTGGAATTCACTTTTCATTTTGGTTGTTGGAATAATGTAAAAAGTCAAGGAATGATTGAAATCCAGTGTATGAATTCTGCTCGAATCTGCACTCCATCCAAAAGTGACACACTAGTCAACTCAAATTTGGGCAACTCATTTTTTCCGTGTGAGTTATAAATATTTGGAGATTTTTGAATTCCAGTCAAACAGAATATAGCAATTTGAAATCATTATAGCTAGGGAACGAAGAATGCCAAGATCGCTGTAAAAAATTTCTATGGGAAACTTTACATCAATGTTCGGAAGCTAGTACACTGTAAACATTGATTGTGGAATTTTCTCCCATAATATGATGGCGGCAATGTTCCTCCATAAATGGGGAATTTTTCATCATTATTTGGTGGACTTTTCCTTGATTTGTAGAGGATTCAACACCCAAAAAACAAAATATATTTGCAATTCCTCAAAGTGGTGGAGTAATCTCTCATTTTTGGTGGAACAACAATTCCCCCACGATGAGGAGACGAAATCCCCTTAACAATATGGAGGAAAACTTCCCACATTTTTTACAGTGTCAGTGACACATTAGGGTGGTCGTTAAAAATTAAATTTCTTGAGGCGCCCCCTAAAAAGCTCCCTTTTGATGAAAAAGCACTGGGAAAATTTCTTATAATTTTTTCAAGTCAAGACAACACGTGCCTCAAGACGATTCAAGTTAATTTCTGGGTATAATCATGTTTTATTGAGGATTTTTAATAATAAATACAATTATCATACAAAATATGAACAATCAGAGAACCCAAATTCATAAAAATACGATAGTTAATGAAAATAACAATAAATATTCCGAAAAATAGGGTCTGTTAAGATAACTAGAAATATAATAAAAATTACAAGATAAGCTTAAATCACGAAGAATTTTAAACTTTTTCTAAAACTATAATTTGAAATTCATCACTGAAAATGATAATACTGAAGGTAATTTATTGTTAAAACTTTTCCAATCTTAAAATAATTTTTACAATACCCTTAACAAGAAGTTTCATGAAAAAACATGATTATACCCAAAAATTAACTTGAATCGTCTTGAGACACGTGTTGTCTTGACTTGAAAAAATTATAAAAAATTTTCCCAGTGTTTTTTCATCAGAAGGACGCTTGTTAGGGGGCGCCTCAAGAAATTTAATTTTTAACGACCACCCTGTGACACATACATGCTCCAGGAATTTTCCGTATTTTACTGGAAATTTACTGGAAAGTAATAGTAAAAAATCTCCCATAAAGTTTGGAATTTATAGTTAAAGTATGTTATACGGATACTATGTTAGCATGATCAATATTGCCATTCTCTTCTCTCCGTGTAATTGCTCCAAGTACGGTACTGAAAATTCTCCATAGATTTTCTTTACAGTGGATGCTGCGGCGCCGAATGCGCAATAATTGTTGTGAACCTGAAATTTTAACGCAAGCTATCGTCGTGGTGCTGAGAAGTTATTGCTTGAGTTTGTACAAGTTTCAATCACACGCGTCAGAAGTCCCCTATAATTTTGTGGAGACTTGAAAAAAAATGACGCAGCAACTTTTGCTGTCTAGAGCATCACATAAGAGGAGAATCTATCAAAAATGTACGACATATTATGAAATCGAGTCCTCTCGAGACGCAAGATAGCGACTCATGATTTAATGAACGCATAGATTCCCACCCAACACATCACGGTCTTTGTCACAAAAATGTTGCTGCAACAAGCTGGTTGCGAGTAATTTCAAACTCAAGCATGCGATACGTTACATTACGTTTGTTATCCCATACAGCACCATAGATTTCAGTGATATCTCAATTAAATTTCAATCTGTCAATTTCATTACGTTTCAATATCCATTCACAGATATATTTCAAAAATGTATCAACTCCCTGTTACAAAAATCCAGCTGGGATTCCACGTGGATTCCAGATCCGAAATTTACCTGCGTTGTCAGCTAAGAATCTCAACTGGATTCCATGTGGGATTTCCAATTCCAACTGGGATTCCATCTGGGATCAGAAATTTCAACTGAAATCCCACGTTGGAGTTGAAATTCTAGCTGGAATTCCACCTGGAAATAGAAATCTCAGCCAAGATTCCACCTGGAAATAGAAATCTCAGCCAAGATTCCACCTGGAAATGAGGAATTCCAGCTGGAAACGCAGGTAAATTTCGGAGCTGGAATCCACGTCGAATCCAAGCTGGATTTTCGTGATGGGGCTGGAATGTTAGCTGTTTGCAATGTCTCAGATACATCACAAGGGAAATATTATGATGAAATATTTCATAAATAATTTGGATATACATATTGTATGAAATGTAAGATTGGTGGACATTGCAATGTTTCTGAAGGGACTTTGAAACCTCAGTGCGACATGCAGCAATAATACAGAAATATTTGAATCTTCGGTGCTGTATGGGATATTAATACAATATTGGCTCTACATTTGTGATATAGTCACCACAGAATCTTGATATAACACATATAATGTACCCTGTTACACGCTTGAGTGTGAAATTATTATACTCAAAACGAGGTTGTTGCAGCACCGTTTTCGTTACAAAAACTGTGATGTGCTGGGTGGGTAGTTTCAAAGATCACCTGAATCGTACTTCCTCCTGAATTATCGAATCATATTGAATTTGTAACTTGGGGGAACTTCGAAATCCCAATTTTATTGATTAGGATCATTACATCGCATGAATATCTCAAAAGAGTTAAGAATAGAACGGCTGTCTCTATACGTTTGACGAATTATAAAAATACGTAAAAGAACAAGGATTCCATCGTATCTTTAGAACAAGAAGATAAGACGTGATTGACGACGTTTATTACGTTAAGATCGAATTAATGGTTACATATGTATTTAATGGCGATCTCACACATCGATTGAAATTACACGTCCACGCTGGTAGACGTGTGTAGGTGAAAATATATGTAGGTCATAGACATTAAATTCTCCATAACCTCAGACGTCATCGTTCATTCGCGTTTAGAATCTTTTTGAATAAGAATAAGAAAGATATATTAGAAATCTCAAAAAACCCTATTTCAATATCAATTTACATATTAAATGAGTATACGTTGAATGAAATTCTCAAGATCCGCGAAGGTGATCGCACTTTACTATCCAGACAATTTTCAACGACTATATATATAGATTTATTTCCAAGAACTATAAGAAACGCACATTTCGATGAAGGTTACCCCACCCGTGAGAGATATGGACAGGTTTTATTACATTCTGCATCCGGGTGTCTGAAAATTAAATCCTTCGTTTGAAGATTCGATGATTCAACTTTTTGAGGATTTTCATATTCATCTTAGTACGTTTCACACGGTACTTCCATTTGTTTCTTCTCGGTACGATTGGAGGATTTTGAACGGAAAAAACTATATCAAAATACATAAATTATTACACGGGGGAAAAATTGGCTGATGTGGGAAATTGAGATATTACGAGGTATTAATCTAACTGAAAATTCGCTGTCACAACTAACCAGGTTGCTGAGAAAGCAACGTGATCAACTGAAACAGCAAATCCTTCACTAAACTCACAAAATTTTCAGTATTATGTACAGAATAGCAAACACATTCTGTTGGAGGAATCGACCGTTTTCCACCGCCACAGCTGGAAAATCGCTGTCGTAGCTAACAAGGTTGCTGCTGAAGCAAAAGGTACCTAGCAAATAAATCAAATTTCACTGTCACAGCGAATTTTTGTCTTCATATACATGAGCAGAATTCATGGAGAATTCTGAATGAATTAACCCTACAATAATTAACTCCATTTGAACATTATAACAACTCAGAATTAATCACTGTAAAAAAGTTCCTTTTGAAAATTCAGGAAATTTGACTGTAATTTTTTACAGCCACTTTCTCGGACTAAATTTTCAGTAGCTGTAAGAAATTACAGTCACATTTTCCAAATTTTCAGAATGGATATATAATGGATAAATCCATAAGACATACATAAATGGCATTCGTTATATCTGCTTCAAACAGTTCCCCTGGTAGCAACACTTGGAATGCTCATTCATTGTAAATTGCCATAAATGGATATCCGGAAAAATAAATGGAACATTGATTGTATATCATGTTCTTAAATCTGAAGATTGAACCTGTAACTATTTGAATAAGCAATTCCGTACCCTCGTTCTTTGGACATCAGAAATTTATTAGCACTTGTACCAGGTGAAATATTGTACCACATACTTCTATACAGAAAAAAAATAATTCATGAATCAAATATTCCCATTTCATCGTTCAATATTTTGAAATGAATTTTATAACGTTGTCGGTAATTGTGTGTGTGTGTGCGTACGTATGTAGGTTAAATCCACTTCAATGACTTGTATTATGATTAATTGCATAGTTCCAAAGGTTTATTCTAGATACTTGAACCATTCGTGGAACATCATTATCTTGAATTCCAGCAATAAATTCCATTCTATGAGCAACTAAATGGTTCCAAAGGTTCGTTTCAGATACTTGAAAAATATATATATAACGTCATTATCTTGAATTCTAGCAACAAATTCCATTCTATGATATGAACTTTGGAAATCAAAGTAGATTATGGGTAACGCATCCTTCTCGTGATTACATTAGAGGTGAATGACTGATAATGACGAATACTTTCCGTGGGAAAAAACCCATCCCAGCCAGCACAAGGAGTTCCATATGAATTCGAAAAGAATTACGGATTCTCGAATACTCGCAGAATACTTATTAATTTATATAAAATTTGTATTCCTTAATTACTTTTTTCAACTTCGTGTATAAGGATCTTGATTGTTGGACTCATGGAAGTGTTATGACATTTGATTAAACTTGGCACAAACTATCTCTCTAGATCTGAAAGAGTGAAAATTCACGTGTTTCTCCCCACTAAGTCTCAGAAGTGAGCCAGTCTGCTTCGAGTGGAATTTTCACTCGTTTCGAATGAACCCTCACTCTTTTAGAGTGAAAAATTGACTCTAGGAATTGAGTGGCTGTGAGTTACTAACCTTAGAATATATCACTCTAGAAGAGCGGAGATTTGACTCAAAATTTCAACAGGCTCACTTTTGACTGGTTGAAGAGTGAAATCTCACTTCAAAAATTTCGGAGAGTATATCCCCCAATTCGGATTCCATATTACAACTCATTTCACACTCAGTTCAGGGATGAAATGACTGTTAGGTTTTCTTTACCTGTCGTTTTACTCGTCGAGAGCCAGGCGGCATATTTTGCACCCAAGAATTTAAAAGCCAGTTTACCCCCGACTCGGTAAAGACTATCAAATAAATGTGTACGTGCGAATAGTGATAGCAAAAATGAAGGAAGAGGAATTTCAGGAAGAATGTTGCATAATTTGTACAATACGTAATCATCATTCGTACTTCTTTCGAGGACAAAATAAAAATGACAAATGCAAACAAATTTCATGGAAGGCGATTCCCGATATATTTATGAGCATCGTTACGAGAATCAACATCAAAGTGTGCCCCGCGAAATCGTGTATAAAGTCACGTAGTAAGAAGAAAGTGATCACGTGAATTGCTGAAAGATTATTCCCTTATGCGTTACCAAAATAACTTCAATGATTCACAAGCGAAATGCTGATGGTCCTAATCAGATATTTCTAAAATGATGTTTGAAAAAAAAGTAATAGTGATACTGACATACTTATGATTGAATTGAATTTCTCTTGTACTTTGTGCTTTCCAAAATATGATAAGTTCGTGAACAAGTTAATTTGCCCGATTTTTTTGCATTCGTTTCATCGCGATGATCGATTTGTCAATCATGCATAGAAATTTGATGCATCTTTCGTCCTTTACACTGCTAAAAGTGCACTTTAAAAAATTTTCCGTAAATTTGGGGAAAAATCCTATAAATTTACAGTGAAAATTCCATAAAATAGCAATTTTAATATATTTTTATGTAAAAATTCCTATACGTATACGGATATTCATTTTTCCCGTACAAGTATAGGAAATCTTCTTTACATAGGTATGGGAAAATCCCGAATACTTTTTACAGTGTGTTGATTGAAATCTCAGGATTACCAATGGAAGTCATTACCAGTACACGGGACTGGAAATTCCAGTTCATTTGCTGAAATATTCCAGCACATTCCACAAAATTGAAATGTTGCAGTACGAATCCGTAAAATTTCGATAAATTTACTGAAATTTTCCAATTCCAGGACGCAACAAGTTTCCAGTTTTGCTTGACAGTATAACTGTCTGTTCTCCTAATAATAGAAAACTATATATTTGCTATAGCTTTTTATAGAATATCAATAAAAATTCGATATTCTATATAAAAAAGAGCACGCGGAGAGAAATTTGATGATTGAAAGTGGTAAAATACGTAGGTAATATCATCATCAAAATTGGTAAACTGACACTATTGGGAATAGCTTGGAAATAAAATTATCACGATGCGATGGTAAACTTCACTTTGTCAAAAATTTCAAAATTTCTTCAGGACAACTAACAAAGGTAATATTGATGATTCCAGGCAGTGCTAATACTTTTTACCATCAGCGATCGTAATGTTTCTTTACACTTTATTTTAAGATCCTCGCAAGCAAAAGCTCTAAAAATCGAAACAAAGGTAATAATTTTCACCATCAATGATGGTAATATCATCCACTAAAATGAAAAAAAAAAATTTACTTGCAAAAACATATTTCCAGGCACATTTGTTAGTTCATGTTGTCCGACATTCGAGTTATTACCACCATATTTGTTGATTGCAATTATGTTATTTTTGATACATACTTGAGTACAGTTTATAATGAAAAATCCTAATTACGCGGAGGGGATTTGAACTTAAGAATAATGTGCTTATTATCTACCTATAAACCTTACAATTAAAGCCGCTTTGCTACGCTCGCACTTATGAATTCGCTGTTTTGAAGTCTCATAGAAAGACTAAAACGAGGGAACCAAAACTGAACAACTGTTGTGTGCGAGAATTGTGAGAAAATCTCAAGCACTGTTGGAAAATATTACCATCGGCGCTTGTATTATACCGACCCGTCATTGGTAGTAAATGTGATTCGTGGCTTTCAAAATTCAGAATAGTTGTTCAAACAAAATCTATTATTGTCCAGTGATGACAATTTTCATCAGAAAAGGTATTTATTTCGTTTGTTCATAGTTGTTATTACTGAAATATATTTTCTCACGCTGAATCTTCATTTTTACCATCGTAGCTGACGATTATTTACTACGTGCGTATAAAATAATACACTTAGATTACAAATGACTGTCAATATTTTCCAATAATACCAGTTCACGAGAAAAAATAGTAATTTTCACAATCAAATTTTTCTCCATGCAGTTTCTGGTTTCATTTTTGATTTGATTCTTACAAAATAAATTTAGAACAAACTTCGGGTGCAGTGAAACGTTGTCTGAAATTTTGATCGATAGATCGATCGGTTCATAATCTTCAAAGACAAAAGGGCATTGCTCTGCAGGGAAAAATTTCCAATTGAATAGGATTCTTCGCAATATTGTTCTATATTGAGACACCAAAGATCTACAAATTTTATTGTAATACGCGCTATGGAAAGTTTCTCGATCAACACTCGAAGTGGAAACATTTTACTTCAAATTATATTTATCCATCAATCTAAAATCTGAATCGTCAAAAATTTTTGAGTCATTTATGACGCTCGAACGTATGATTCATAATTGTGGTATTCAACCAATTATTAGTTATCAGGTCAATCGATTAGGATTAAACGTTGCGAATTCTCCGTTTAATCAAAAAGTATTTGGAACAGATCACGGACGAGTTGATTGTTTTCAATTTCGAGATTAAATTTACTCGAGTATTGGCAATATCATCTTTCTCATAGATAATGAATTATTTTGAGAATGAAGGTTTATTGGAAACCATAATTTCAAACGAACCCCCGGTTTTCGCCACAATAGGGGAGAATTGGCAGCTTTGGGTCGTCGTTCGTTTCTTATTTTTTGTATAAATAATGAAGCATTGGATAATACATACAGATATCTACAGATATTTTATACAGATATATCAAAGTATAACTCTTTGGACTCGAGAATGAGTTGTCATTTAACTCAAGACACCCTGTTCGACGGATGCTTTCATAAGGGAGAGAAAAGACATAGACCATTATTCTACACAATATTGTTCAGACTGGTGCAAAAATGATCAAATTAAATGAGCAAGACACAGAATTTTTGCATTCCTATAAACAATCGCCGTTATAACCAAATCGTCACCGTTGACAATTGATATGGAAAAAAAGAAGAAACATAGAATATATTATTGCGCGTATTATAATAGAATTCAATTTCAGAGAAGCTTTTTAGAATCAATGAAGGGAGTACCACGTCTAACCGAGTACGCAGTACGCGAAGAGAATCTACTCTTCGCATCTGAATGATTTCAATTAAATTCATCGGAAGTGACATTGTACGTGATGAAAAATGTTCGTAATTTAATTTTAAATTTTCTTATTAATAAAATCATCGGAAGAATTTAATCTTGAGAATCCGCGATGGAATATTTAAATCAGAATTCAATTGAAAGAGAGAAACGAATGGGACTCGAAGCTTCCTACACGGAGAAAGAAATATACTTCTTTTCTTTAATTTGCTTGCCAAACAGAAACAGCAAGGTTTATGAAATGGATTTGCAATGTTCAGTGTTCGAAATTTCAATCCTACCCATTGCTTTTTCTACGATATTCTTAATCTACTGTATTTTTATGTGATAATTCATTCTACAAACCTTCCTGTTTCTAGTTTACTAAGCAAAATAACAAAAATTCTTATATTTTCGAGCGGCATTTCCCTCCGTGTACCAACTAAGGTAGTGATGGATGATATTTGACGGTATCGATAATTTTTGTAAAATTTATATAAAGTTTCAATCGATATTTTACAGACTACACTGAAAAAACAGATATCTTGAAAAATACCATAATTTATGGATTTTTGGCGTTGGTCTGACCCGAGTCATAATATTTACATGAACGAACCTCTGAAAGTCCCATAATTTCTTGGACTTTTATAAAGAAGTATGGTACCTTCCTCATAAAACTCCCAGCCATTATGGTACTTTTAGAGGTATCTTCAAGTAAATATTTTGACTCCGGTTAAACCAACGCCAAAAATCCATAAATTATGGTATTTTTCAAGATACCTTTTTCTCCGTCTACAACAGGAACTTGACAAATTTTCTATAAAAAATATCGGAACTGTCAAATATCGCCTATAATTGAAATGAAGTCAACGAAAGAAGTGAGTAAAAAATATGGGAAATCATATTTAGTTGAGCGTGTTATAGAAATAGGCTCATGCGCCATTCCAAAGAGGATCGAAAGACACTAGTGCCAATTTTATCTCCTTACGAACTATTGAAAACATGATCTGTAAGATTTCGAGTCAAAATATAAATACAGGTGTGGTACTGATTTTCATGCCCAAATCTGGCAACGTTCACATAGCAAGAATTCCTGTCCAAGATATATCTGAAAATAAGCCATGGCATGTTTGATCCTTCAAATCAAACACATAACTGTTTTAACTAGAAACATCAGTATTAATAGAACAATGGATTAATCATTTAGAAGATCTGTATAAAGGAAGCGATAATATAGGATTTTCAGAGAGGGAGGAAGATGTCGATCAACAAGAATTGGGAGATTCAATTTTGAAATTAAAATTCGACAATACAAAAATGTCTTCAAATAAGACATCAGTTTTTGCAGTGCAAAACTTCTATACGAACCTTAGACCATATCCTTACTGAAGATGTCAGAAACATTTGGAGAGGTACGTCAAAAAACTGGAACAAAAACCGTAAAAAACGGCAAAAACAGCCGCTCCTTCCCAGAATCTTTCTGAAATTTTTAGTGAGGATACAACTGGACCGCGTGTTATCCCTGAAATCACCTGCCGAGCCGAAGCATCATCAACTATCTGAGCTACACGGAGAGAAGTCTATGACCATGTAGAAGAAGCCTACAATAGTCCAGTGCTGCTAGGAATGTCTCAATATTTTACCAATATACTGAACTCCGAAACCTTCACAGAAAAACTGAATTCGCATACTGTACTCAAAGTTTGATATCAATAGTTATTTCATCGCTATCCTAATAGTACATGATATTTATGTAATATCATTAAAATGTTATACTAGAATATGCATAGAATGTCATATGTCCAATCTAATAAATATTATAGAAACATTTCTCATCTTTTTTGTTATAAAATCACATTTGTTTTGTGAAATTGGAGTTGTATCAGAGATAAAAGTAAACTATTCTCTATTCTCCCTAAAACTTGATCAAATATGTGACTTGATTAAAGAATATAATATTTGTAAGAGTGGATATATAATGTTCTATGAATATTTTGGTATAATATTCTAATAATATTATAAGAATGTTATGTGCTATTAGGGTAATGTTTGGTGAAAAAGAAAAGAAAATAATTTGTAATGGAAAAAAATATTCAAACTTTCCCACATAATCAGAAAAGCTTTCGAAGTGCATTTTGGTAGAGCATTCAAAACTTATTTTCAATCAATCAATCTACTTATTGAAATACATTTAAAATGTAGTAATGTATTTTGAATATATTTCTAAACTTTTCTCAATTCCAAAGATCTATTTGGAATGCATTTTGAAAGCTTTTTTGGTTACGTAGGTTATATTTCAAGAAATTCGACGAGAATTATTATTTGACTGGTTATGACCGGTCAAATGATTATCTGACAGGCATTTTTATATCCAAACTGTAAAAAATCTGACCGTCACTGACGGTCATATGACGGTCATAATGACCATGACGTCACCGAATTTTTTATGACCGGTCATTTTACATCACTGCATATAATACATGGCGATCGCTCAACATTGCTGAGTTTGATGCAATGAAAAGAAAAGGTGGTCCGACTTAGGCCACCTCTCCCCTATGTGCAACTTTTTTCTAAAGTTCATATTTTTCTTTATTGTTTGTCGAGTATTGATAATTTTTCAGTGTTTTTCAAATAAAATTCCAGAAATGTGTGAATCGTTTGATTTTTCATTAAAAATTTAAGAAATACTCTGAAATTTTAGGAAATATTCTCAAATTTTCATTCAAGATTACTGTATTTTTGGCATTTATTTATTCTCCGGGTAGATACAGATTGATTTTTCGATTTGAGAACTCTAATTCCTTTTTATAAATCTTCTAATCATTCGCTCCCATTTTAACTATCTTGAGTCGACTACGATATTCACAAACAAGCAAATTCGTTATCATGGAAGCTCCGAATAGCTCTTCGCGTATGAATATGGCAGAACTTCAATCCGTTGCCTCTGTCATAGATCATGATTTTGGTATCTTTGCCAAGACTCGACTAACTCTCGATGGAACTTGTGGTGGGAATCACAAAATGGTTGCATTTTTTTGCGGTACTGTTGCGGACATCATGCGCCCGCACTACATCTGCAACAGTATCGCACGGAAATTCAACACACCTGCACCAGTCCCGTTTGGCGAACCGAAATCAACATTTTTACTGGCAACATTTACGGCGATTGGAGAGGAATAGACAATTTCTGGATCCGCCCTTGGTGGCAGCCAATATTTCCCGAGAAAATGATTCTAGAAAACTACTATATTCAGTTAAATATACGTTCAAAATGTAGTCAAAGCTTTAATACATTATGTGCATTCCTTCCTTGCGAAAACATTCATAAAAATCAGTAACAGAACCGTAGTCTTAAACCCATTTTCTGTCTTGAAATAGTTAAGAATACTACACTGAGAAAAAGGAATAGTGAACCCAACTACGTTCAACTGCAATAATTGCCCGATTCTGCTAGATTTGTAGTTCACTGAACTACGCATGATTGAATCAACCTTGTATTTGAATTGAATTGATGAAGGATTGTGGTTAAACGTATCCTTTTTCTCAGTGTATCACATGGAATTCAAATTCAATTAAATAGCAATTTTTGATTATCGAGATAATCAAAATTTTATCACAGTCATTGGGGAATACCGAATGATTACATTTTTTTGTTCAACCTAACGAGAATGAATACTCACACCGTCATTGTTCACTTCTATTTCCGGAAAAGGAGAAATGAAATTCCAACTCGAGGAATTTATTCCGATTATAGAAGATAACGCATTCCAGCCACGCGTATCATATATTTCAAATGATAAAAGGAATACAACCGGCGACAATGTGATATCTTCCAATTTTCTTCAGATTATATTTATGTCTGGCATTTCGTATGTTCATTGAAATCAGAATTCAAATTTTCTCGCAAACATATTTTATATCAACCCATACACCGAAAGAATTTTATTCGAGAAAATTACCGTGGACATTATTTCAAATATTACTGTGAATTTTGTAAAACTTATAGAAAATATCACTTATTTTTACAGGCTGCCCAGTAATTTCCATAACAAAATTCTTTCAGTGTAGCACTTTTATTCATTGTTTCAATACAAATTTTCCGTTTACATCGAAACTATAGTGATTTTCATACTTGATAAAAGAAAACACTGAAGAATGATTTTCCATCTGACGATAGAATAGCTTCTCGAACCAAATACGAATGTTTTAAATTGGTAATTTGATGCTTTTGTTATGAAAATAATGTTGAAAAACTCGTGAACGTGCAGGAGGAATGTTTGAACCCCTGCGTGTATGCAACCGTTGTGACGCCAATTTCATAAACATGTATGAAACTATTAATTCAAAATTTACGTCACGAACCGTTCATACCATTCAGGGTTCGTTAGAAACAGATTGAAGATTCATCTATTTTTAAAACTGCCCTGTAAAAGAAAAATTGACAATAATTCACTCTACCTTGGAACTGTAAAATTCTAGTTGAAAGTTTACGGATTTTGTACTGCAAAATACCAATTTTTGCAATCAAATTCCAATAAATATGCTGAAATATTTCAGCAAGTACACTGGTTAATGACTCCCAGTGGAAGTACTGAAATCTTCCGGTAAACATTTCTCACGGTGTAGATTTTGTGGGAAAAGAACCGGTCAAAATCAGATGAAAATGTTCTAAAAGACTCTGTAACGGACATATTTACCACAAATCTCAATTAATGATGCAAGATATGTGACAACATCGATATTTGTTGTAGAAATTATGAATTTTATAAAATATTAATAAAAACTTTATATACATGTAACATAAAATATCGTTATCGTGAAATACCGCTCGTCATGGATCTCAATGAAAAATTAGATGAGTATGTTTGTCCCACTTTTGTATGGCAAAATTTCAGAATGGAAAAAGATTTTGTTGAATTAGCTGAATGTGAATTATTTTCATCACCATAAAATGATTATAAGGACACTTTCCCCTTCCCACCCCCAGCGTGTATTGCCTATAATGACAATGGGCCCCAGGCTGAGTCCATCCTCTTTAACCCAGTATCGGGGAATGACGATGGGGCCCATATTGGCTCAATCTTGGCCCTGTTGTGCTTTCTCATACGATTATGGTTGGTAGGGAATGGAAATAATGAATCTTAGTGCGAGTACATTAGAACTTGGCCCCGATTTGGATCAGTGTTAGGCCAAAATTGGGGTGAATTTATATCCCGAGCATGTGTGTATGAATTTTTATCCCACTTTGGTCCAGTTTTAGACCCATATAGGCAGGATGGGGCTCAACACTAGGCTCAAGACTGGGCCAAAGTGGGGCTGGGATCATGCCCGCTGGGGTAGACTTCAAAGCAATTTTCCAATTTCAAAAAAAAAGGAAGGGGCAGTATTGATTGCCTAGTCTGGGTTCATGCTGGGCACATGGTGTTAACAATCCTCAGGCAAAGCAACACGGCCAAGCTGGGAATGATGTTATCATCTCAGAGTTGGCCCCATTTGTCTGCCCAGCTTGGCCCCACGTTGGACAGCATGGGCAACCACCCTGGGCTCAGATTGGGCTCGCCGTTGATACACACTCAGGACTAAACATTTCTTGTTTCGCAATATATCTTTCAGACACTCAAAAAGATGTTCGCCAAGACATCTCTGAAGACATCTTCGAAGGAATCTTTTTGGGAGCCTTTAATCTCCTAGTAGAAATTTTGCACGGGAAAATACCAGGCCTATCAGGTCCTCATCAGGTTTCATTACGGTTTCCCCTATTTCGTTTGATTTTATGGAAACCTCATTCGAACCTTATTATAACCTTGCGTTACAAACCTATTTGAATCCTATTAGGGAAATCAAATGAGTCCCTTGTAAGGGTCTCATAAGATTTTCCTCATTCACGGTTTCCGGATTCTAACCTGATCAGGATCTCATTAAAAATAGGGAATGCCTGATCAAATTCCTACTTGGGTGTTCTCGAAGTTTGAACAAATACTCTATAAAATCTCATTGACGAATGGGAAGATGATATTCATTCAGATATCTAACGATTCGTAATAGGATTCAATATTTCTACCAGGAAATCGTTTATAAAAACCAAACGAAAAATTCAAACTCTCAGCAATTGATGGATCATCGTTATTCATCTTCCTGAAGTACCCCATGTGGAAATTGACGAATGGCCCAGTACTAGCAAGTTTGTATTCGTCATACTTCGGCCAAAACAACTGCCCCCTGTACAGTGCCATTACTCTTTTTCAACTGACACCAATTGTTCGAGGGTTCTCAGACGGTATTGGTTGCCTTGGGCGGACAGTCTTGGATTAGTACCGAATCAACACTGATTGGAGAACACCTAGGTTGTAGAAAAACGAAACCGTGCCAGTACTAACCCAGTACTAATCTTTTGAAATTTTACGAAAAGACGATACTGTGCCAGCATCGATGTTTCAACTACGAAAGCGATTGTGGATTGGATGTCAACTTACCTTCGCGGAAACATGGCTACACTGAGAGAATAATTTGATTATTATCTATTTTAAATTTAAATTTATCAAATAATTTATGGAAAAAGTGCCAATAATACGCCATGGAGAATTCCCGTGGAATGCGTCGAAGGTAGAATTGAAATGGTCGTTCTGGGGAGATTGAAATGCCGACACTGACACGGTTGAAATGCCAGTTCAGGGAAAATTGAAATCCCAAAATGTTGGCTGGATTGGAATGCCGGTACAGGCAATATTGAAATTCCGATTCAGGTACAATTGAAATATCAGTTCTAGCTAGGTTGGAATGACAATACTGTCTACGTTTGAATGCGAACACCGGCAGAATTGAACGCCAATAATGGGCCTTTTATGTAAGATATTTTTATCATCCCAGTATTGGTTCAGTACTATCAAACGACCTGGGCCAGTGATGGCATTACAAATTCGACAGCACTGGCAGCTATGGCATTGGTATTGAACCAGTACTGGGCCGTTTGTCAATTTCCACATGAAAACTTCTTGGAACTGGAAATATCATCTGGAGAACATACTGTTAGGTTTTGGGTCTCAAACGGTGGAGTATTGTGTTATTCGATCAAAAATTCGTTTCAAACGACTCAAACTTCAGCAACATAGTCTCTAGATATCTTTTCAACGTAAGAAGAGTTTAAGACATCTGAATTAAATGTGGAATTGTTTAGATGCGACATCTCAAACTTGTTTAAAAAATATCGCAACCTACGAAATGTTCAGGGCATTATTGTGATTCCGATACAGCATCCCGAATCAACTTAACTCAATAACCCTCTCAGATCTGTACAGCTTTGATGAATAGACTTCATATAATTCGAATGAATATACTTTTATGAAAATCTGAGATTTTTTCTTAGTTTTTTAATTCAATCCAAAAACGGTGAGATTCGAATAATCAACTGTTATTCTAAAACGTGAAAAATCATGGATACGAAAGTAGAAGCAGCAAACAGGGTTGAGATTTGAAATGCTGAATATGCGCTTCACAAAATTCAACATTCAGCGTTTTAAATTTGAACCACACCCGTTACTTTGGTACAGTATTTGTGTCATCTCCCGTATCCATTTTCATGACTTCACTGTTCCTGGATCATTAAAAACCACGAAACAGTTTTGAATGTTTATAAAAACGATGATCACATTTTCAAGCTGAATTTTTCTCTGTGCAGAAGAAAATGAATTCTCACGATCCCGATGCTAATTTGATCCAATAGATATTCTATCGGTTACAGACGAAGAATACACTTCAAACTTTGAGACGATCCGTTTCTTTGTCGTTGAAGCTATGACAAGGCATTATTTTCCATTTATCATAAGACAAAATTCACTTACCTTTCCATACGTGTTACCAGGTATACATATTTCATCTTATCTCCCATTCGTAAGTACATGTTTACAAAATATGCAATGAATTTTTACTACCGTCCAGAAACGGTATCTTTGGGTTCTGAATTTTTAGCTGAGTTTTTATTGAGATTTATTTATGGAACCACAGGATGAGACTCAACATAAATCCATTTCACGGACAAAAAAATGATGTGAAATTGAAATGGTATGTACTTTAACGAACGCGTCAAAACTGACGCAGGTAGAAGTGCTTTTGTAACGTCATCGCTGTTGTGAAAATCAAATAATGTCATTGCTGTATTTGAAAATGTGACAGCCCGAGTAGCACAGAACTTTCTGAGAAGATTCGTAAATATTCATTGAAAATTCTCAGAGCATTTGAATCAAACTGTTCTGAATATTCTAGGAACATCCTCACGATATACTTGAAATGTTTACAAGAAAAGATTCATTGATAAATAATGCATACGCAGGTATCGTGGTGACATGAATTCAATAATGACTGATAATATTGTTGACAAATCATACGAATATATCGATTCAATTTGTTTTTGAAAGATATTGAATTCATAGAAGCTCATTTTGATGTGTCAAATTCTCTCTGCAAGTGCCATTGATGGAAAATGATAATCACAAGTTATAAAAATATGTTATAATCATGATATGCATTTGCCTATTGTGATCATAATATATCATCCATTCGTGTGAATTTATGATTTATGACGCGTTTATTAATTAAAAGAATGTATCTGAAATTAGTCTTTCATTATCCGCGGAAGCTACATTGACCCCTGATATAAATAATCCACAGAAGGTTATTAGTGAATCAGCATATTTGAACAAGATTGAACGGGATGTTAAAACTGAATTAAGATACATGTTCCGAGCGGAAATTTGTTACGGCTACATTGCGGTCCTCGTCTTGTTTGCCAGATGATAAATACGGTCCTATCCATATAGCAAAAGAGTCCCCACGAAGAGCTCCCGTTATGACAGTAAACATGAATTCATTATGAATACTTTGAATTCAAATTGAATTCTTGATGAACAACTTACTGTTCAGAAAGAATTCGTGTTGTGAGTTCATGAAGAATTCTCCAGGCATTCAACATGTATTCGTTTTGAATTCATATTGAATTCATTCTCACTGCACGGAAAAAAATGTTTCATAAGATTTACTAACGCGTTCAGTAAAATACGGCACTATTAGAATTTCTCGTAATATTTATAAGAGTTCTAGTAAAATCTACGATGGTCGCAGTTAAAATTACTACCGCAGTAGTAGATTTGACTACAGTTCTAGTAAATATTAACAGAAATTCTAATAGTGCCGTATTTGACCACCCTCGTTGGTGAATTCTATTAAACAGTTTTTTCCGTGTGACATAACGGGGACTGTTCCAAGAACTCATTAAGGTGTCTTCGAGAATTCAAACGGATTATTTTTGCTGTCTGGGTAGTCAGGGTTGCCAAATCCGGCCCGTATTAGACTATTGAATTCGGCCCTTTTCTCCAAAATTCCATGCAGTGCGTGCGTATCAGCTGGTTGTAGTACACTGTTAGAAAAGTTCTTAAATTTAATATGAAAATTCTATAAGTACATCTTAAAATTAATAATATTCTGTGATTCACAACATGTTTATGAATTTTCACATTAAATGCATGAAAATTAATAACCGGTTATGAAAATTCAAAATATATTATTAAATTCCATGCAAACTTCCTAATTCTAATAATCTATAATGAAAAATCACAATAATACATGTTAAAATATTAAAGATGGCTTCTATGCGCATAATTCACTGCGCACTTTGTTTTTGGGAGCATATAATAGTATATACGTGTATACATGTGATAGAATCCATAACCTCTCAATTATCACTAATGGTCAAAAACTCATGGGTATGTATACCATGATTATATGTCCTAATTCAATTAGCTTTAGTTACATGTGAACAAATTCCCGAAGTTTTTATACACATATAGTTGATAACAAGATAACTTTGAAATATGGGTAAGTCTTGTTTTTTTCTCTTTCATATTTTTATCAATGCAACTCTATTCACGGAATCAAAATTGAATACTTGTATGAATGTATGTATATATATGTGTGTGTACAGAGCATATGTGATATCTAAAACTACATCGTATTTTACAGTCGATTTCTTCAATCGTGATGTAGTCAAGCTGGTTGAGGCGTGAGGTCGTAGGTTGGGTTTGGTAGGAAAGCAGGTTCGATCCCCCGTTAGGCCCCCAAAACTTTGCGCTCCAATTGACTTTGATTACATTTATGATTACGCACTCACTTCGGAAGAGTTTCGAGGATTCCAAAATATGAAGGAAATTCCCAATGATTTCTGTTGAGAACTTCAAGATTTTTTTCTGTTTTAATTCATAATTCAGAATTATAAATTTTAATATGTAATACATTATTGGATTTCATAAAAATTCCATGTATATAAATTTATAATAATTGTTATTGAATTTAATACTCAGTTTTTAATATACAATACAGTATTAAATTTAATAATAATATGATGTAAAAAACTTCATAATAATTATTATTAAATTTAAGACAGATTTTTCTAACAGTGTACGCATCTTATGACTTTTCCTATGGCAATTCTGACTCAAAGCACGATTTTTGAAGATCCATCATCGAACAAATTCTAGGACGATTTTCTTTCTGGAAGTTTTTCATCAAAGGTTCTAATTACAAAGTTATGAAAAATGTAATTTTGTTTATCCATGAAAACGTATTAATTTTTTCCTAATTTCTCTTTGAAACTCATATTTTTTGAGTTGTGGCTATTGAAACATGGATAACTATGAATGATCGTGATAGTTGAATTTTTGAAAGTATGCCTGAAATCAGAATACCGATGTCCGGTCCGAGTTGATAGAATCGTAATAGGGTCCACACCAGAAAATCTCATCAGGCCCGGATTTGATGAAAAACGACAGTACACATTTAGGCCTAACGTGGAATTCCTTGATACGTGATTGCATATGTGTGCTTCTTAAGGGCCTTATGTAAATTCAATGATAATGTATAGCGTGATAGAGCCTGACTCAGACCGCAACAGTATTACGGCTAGCCGGAACAGATTTCTGCTCGGGTTTTGGGGAACATATGTGTCCATCAAAAGTACCCACACAGCACTTTTGGTCTTCAAGATATCTTGAGGAACTGTTCAGAAAAGTTTAAGGAGTCTTATGCAACATGAAAAAATATCTTTAAGATGTCTAAAACAGTTCTTACTTCCAAAAGATATCTTTTTGAAGATCTAAAACTCTTCCTCCGAGATTATATCTTTTAGACATCTCATAGAAATCTTTTAGAAGTAAGAACTGTTTTAGATCTCTTAAAGACATCTTTTCATGTTGCATAAGACTTCTCAAATTTGGCTCGAAATATCTTTTAGAACTTAAACGCTGTGTGGGTAGCTTTTTGGAATACCACACGAGTTCATAAGGATGAATTCCATAGGTGTTCTTTGAAGAGAATTCTCTGCACACTCAGAAGGGACTCGACCCACGAAGCGTCCAAGCCTTACCCGAGTAGAAATTGATATGGGAACCACATCAGGTCTTGATATAGCCTCAGGTGACCCTGATGTGACCCCTTAGTTAAGTTCTATATCAAATCTTAGAATATTTCTGAAAAATTCATGTACTCCTCAACGCGAAATGTCCAAACTCCCTGTCCTAGTACACCCTCGATATCAACTTATATGAACTCTCTAAAATTTTTAGAGTGAGATTTCACTCTTCAGCCAGCCAAAAGTGAGCCTGTCGAAAGTTTGAGTGAAATTTCCACTCTTTTGGAGTGATATTCTAAGGTTTGAGGTTAGAAACTCACAGCCATTCAAATTCTACAGTCAATTTTTTACCCTAAAAGAGTGAGGGTTCACTCGAAGCGGACTGGCGAACTTTTGAGACTTGGTGGAGTGGAACACGTGATTTTTCACTCTTTCAGATTTAGAGTGAAAGGGAGAAATAAAATTCCCTACAATTGTTGGCAGGATAATCGTGCCAAATGACACACGGTTGAATTTCAAGACCGGAAATTCATTTCTTACCGTTATTTATGAAACATGGAAAAGAAAATATATCAAAGTCTACCTTCATATTCATCATTGAATATTTCATTCGTACTCGAGTTACCTTCGAGTTGCCTCTCAATCACGGACGTTCTTCATAAATACGATCATGGATGTACGTACGTGAGAATGTAAATGAAAATTTTTTTTTGCAAACGCTCGAGGCCAGGCATTGGGGGTATCTACGTGTTCGGCCTCAGGTTCAACTTCCTCCAGGTTCATCTTTGAATAGACAATATCTCGTTTCATTGTCCTCAAAGTCATATGCCTCGGTGCAGATACCACCTCTTCATCCTTTCGTCTCGTTTTCTCCGAGACTCACCTATCGTCGCTTCCTTATTTGATTTTTTATTCGGTTTCGCAATTGATACGAATGGGGATAACCCCGAATCTGACTCGTACACTCAGACGCGCACGACACGTCGCTCGAGGTGATATTCTTCTTTTCTCCATAGCTCGGTAATGGTCTGTGTCTAATCCTCTATCTTAAGGCGGGATAGGAGTTTCTTCTCCTCCTCGTTTCTATAAATACCACATCGCCGCTATTTTTAATAGTCGTGACGTCACAGCCTCTCACATCCTTTTTCTCTCGTTCTCTGTGGTCGTGTTCATTCAATCGGTCAACGCGCACAGAGATACAGGCGAGGTATTTTTTTTTCTTCTCTTGTTCTCTAAATTACTTTCTATATATATATATATATGTATAAATATATGTACATATGTATACCGGATAGAATGAATTTACATTTTTCGCGAGGAAACTGGAAGAGTTACTTGACCGAATCGACGGTCACCGGAATGATGACGAAGATCGCGTGTCCACGCCAGAGGAAGGAGAGGAAAAAGAAGATTTGAATTAAAAACTGACCTTACTTCTGAACTGATCTTCTTCATAACGTTTTTATGTATTCTGTATGCGCGCATCGGTGACTTCCGTCAACACTTTGACGAGGTGCTTTTGATTGCTGAGAATAGCTTTTCTTCGTATCTAAGAGTTGTGAATAACAATTTACAAACATTATTGCGCTGCAGAATCCACAAAACAAGTCGTAATCAGTTCAGTCTTCTCGTTATCAAAAATTCGCTTGGGATTCAACTCAGTGCTCTCATGACTCATCGTTACAGTTGAAATCTGACACGTGGCTTCAAATTTGAAATAAATTCCAGATAACTCAGTTTCTAATTTTGAGCTTAAAGATCTAAAGTCGTTGGATACATGAATCAGCTTGAATTCGGAACTTCCGATCAACACTGTGTGAAAATTCCTTGAGAAAATTCAAGAAATGCGATTGTAATTTCCCATAGCCACTGTTCTTCTCAATTTTCAGATGGATTTCACCAAATTTACAGAAAATTCAGTCAATTTTCTCAAACTTCAGCACAATTTTTTTCGGAAATTTCAGAAAAAAGTGACTGTAAAAAGTTGTGGCCATATTTTCTGAACTTCCAGGAAAAATTCAATTACAGTGAAATCAGCACGCAGAAAAGTGCCTTTTTACAAAATAGCAGAGTTCATTGTTCAATATAGCAACACATGTTTCTAATATCTTTTCAGTACCCGTGTGGAAATTTTTCCGGGCGTCCTGTATTGAGTATAGGCCCCGTATATGGGCTTATATTGGGTATCCAAACTTAGAATGTCCTAACCTTAGCTACTAAGGGGCCCACTCGGGTTGCTGATATTCAACATGATTTCCTAAGTCAGGGACACCTATATAAAGCTCATATGGGGCCACGCTGAATTACCAATTTTTTCCCTGGTTCTAAAAATCCAGGCACACCAACTATAGCTTTAATAGAGCCTTGCAAGGCTTCCCGTATTCTCCCGAAGATCTCGATTTAAGCATACCTGTATACAACCCATGTAGGGCCAAACTGTATTTCCAACGTTTTCCCCGTTTTGAAAATCTGAATGCACCCAACTACAGCCTGCATAGAGCCTTGTCCTCATATTAATTCCTTTTTTGAATATAAACCCACTTTAAAAAGCAAATTTATTGAAATCTTATTGGTAATTTCGACTTTTTGCGGTGTTTGCCCCCAAAAAAATATTTCATCCATGACTACTGTGTTCACACTATCGGTGAACAATGTCAAAAAATTGGAAAAAACATCACCGTATGGTTAATTCCGAAACTGAATGAGGCTGTTCTGTTTTTTGATACAGTCCGATAATGTATGAACAAACCCATGCAGAAAATGCCGACTTCCAACCAACCATAACAATTGAAACAGTACTGGTACAACACTGATTACCAGGGTTGGTTGCCAACGTTGTAACGTGGTTGAAGTAACAACCAGTACAATGTTGTTGTAACGCCGATAGTCAATGCTGATTTGCCAACGTTGATTTAAAACTCGTTCAACGTTGTCCATTATGTGTGGTTTAATACGGCAAAATTTTGAAGAAATTATTATTCATGTTTTCGGATTATTCATTCGTTTCAAGAATTCAAAGTTCAGCAACATACGAACACATGTGTTAGATTTTTTACTTTCGATATAACCATGGACATTAGCTGAAAATATATCATTATTTTCATTAACTACGTACAAAGGCTTAAATGGATTACCATCACCGGTTGAAAATCAATTGTCAATGTTGGTATACAATGAAAAACCAGTACTGATTCAGGGTTGATGTTAACGTTGACCCAGTATTGGTGAACAACGCCGTACCAGTGTTGATCAGCGTTATCATTCCGGATTTATTCCAACGTTGTTTGCCAACAGTTGACAGTTGGCAAATAACGTTATTCCAGTACTGGATCGTCCGTCAATTTCTGCATGGGAAGTAATGTTGGGTGGAATACCCAAATAGGAATTGGAAGCGGCTCATTCATCGGGCCTTGGATAGTCCAATTTTCAATCGAGAAAGTTTCTTCCTCGCAATATTTATTCAATTTGATGATATTCGCAACAATTTATCATCCTTTTAAAGGTCTTAGTTTCATCGCCTACATCAGCTTCATCATGGGTGTCCTACATAAGCCCAAGCTGGGAATACTATGCAGGCTCTGAAGATGAGTGCGTGACAATCCTGTCTAGGTCCTAAAGGAGTAACCAAAACTGAGCCTGGAACAAAACGAGGACGCCTAGTTTGGCCTAAACTGTCGCCAAGAATTAATTTCCACACGGGTAGAATAAGCTATGTAATCCACTGATTATATGATTCAAACTATTACAAAGTGCAATGCCACGTAGTATCTTTATGAATCACTATGAGGATTAGCAATTTCTGTAATTTCCATCGCTGAATCTGAATTTGATGTGCCTACAAATCAAAATACGACGTGATATAATTCACTATTCCACATATCGGGGGCTGCTGTGCTGTGTATGACAGCGAACTTAACTATTCTTTCAAGATCTCTTTTCTCCGTGAAGTTTTCCCCGAAAGAAATAATTCTAGACTAGATTAATGTCTCCTATAGTCTGGGAACCAAAAAAACCTTCCCATCGATAAAATATTTATATGACGTCAACTGTTAGAGACACGATCATTTAAATCTGAGACTGACGTTTCAACGATTAATCGTGGAATTCGGTTCGCATTGTATCAAATTAGACAAATTCTATACATAGATTGCAACGTCGTGAGCTACGAGTTTTCCACTTAATGGTGGGGAATAATTAAAGGTCTGAAAAGCAAATTTATCCTTTCACTTAGGATTTTATTAAGTAACGTTTGAGATGCCCACGCGTCATAAAATTAAAGGCTAACAGTGTCCTTGAAATCGTGATATATTCTACGTAATAAAACGTTGACACAAATGTTTCATATCGATTCACTGTACTGTTTCAAGACACTGCAGTTTCTCAAATTTTGGTTCTACAGCCTTCAATAATAAGGATGATAATTGATTCTCACGGAAGTCTGTTTTTCTGTTCAAAGTATATCAAATTTCCCGAGTCAACAAATTTTAATATTTTGGAGAGCCTGTCAAAAAAATGGTAAAATCAGGTCGAATGAGGGTTTGGAAAACAAGATCAGGTCAAGAACAGGGTGAGATCAGGGTAAAAAATGAAATCAAACCTGATTCACTCGGTAATACGCAACGAATCGAAGCTGAATCAGGTTTCACCTTTTGACCCGGGTTCTATCAATATTATATAAAACAAAATTGATTTGGTGAAAATCAGACATCCTTGCTACAAAATCGACGCTTCAGAGTACTTGTCGATGTCTCATAAGAAACATAAAGAATGTTTCGAATGTTAAACCCACAAATTTGCAATATTCAATGTGAATTTCGAGGAGTAACAAGGTTTTTTCATTCCGCAAATGATTTTGTTTATCAAACGCACTGACGGATTCTACAAAATCGAATTTAACGAACAACCAAATCGTATATAAATTGTTAATCATCAACATCTCGAACACTTGGATTTTTTTTTCCAACTCCCATTTATTTACAATCTGTCTAATCGACAAGAAGTAAATTTTATAACGAGATACAATATCGTGTAGATGCTTCCCCAACGTTCAGCGCTCTTAAATTTATCTAATAGTTACGTAATTCGCATTTATTGATTTCAGAAAAATTATATTGTTAAAAAGTCTTATATCTTCTCACTCTGGAGTCTGGAGTCTTTGAATGCGGATCCCAGGATTTGTGTCGTTAATCTGTTTGGATGGTTGTTTAATCTGTTTTCATATATATCAAATGTCCTTTTCACTTCTTCGGCTACATGTAGAGATCGACCGAAATTTTTTGCCGAAACTGACTAAAATTGAAGCTCTGATTATTGGTTTCGAAAAAAACTTGGTATTGGACGTTGGAAGTGTAGATAAGCTCCTTAATAATGCAATTATCATACTTAAGATCACATATCAATGTGATTAATGAAATAATTTCGATTTTCGGTTTAAATTTTCGGCTAATGCTTGTCGGCCGAAATTGTAAACCGAAAATCGCAAGTATTCTGTTAATTACAATGAAATGTGATCGTAAGTATGATAATTGGATTATTAAGGAGCTCGTCTACACTTCAAACGTCCAGTCCTAAGTTTTTTTCGAAACCAATAATCACAACTTCAATTTTAATCATTTTCGGCAAAAATTTTCGGTCGATCTCTACTACACTGCAAAAACTGATATCTTATTCCAAGATACTTTTGTAGTGACTTTTCAAACATTCAAAAGTGTTACTGTAATCATATTCAAAACACAAAACTACGTCTTCATTCAATGCATGATGTGTTTGATCAGCAAACAAGAATGTTCCAAAGCTGTATGTAGAAACATAACCCCGAATTACTATAACGTCAACGTTGAAGTGAAGAACAGGAACAATGTATTCCAAATGTATATTGTGCCATTTTGAAGCAAAACTAAACGAGATTCTCATCAACCGTATGATTAGAAATCATCAATATAATCACACTACTTCTCTCATTTGCTTTGAAAACAAACGTATTTAAACGTGATCAGTGTCCAGTTAAAACAGGCAAGTGTTTTGAATTTGAATTATTAAACATATCGTGGCTCATTTTGAAACACATCTTCGACGGCAATTTTTGCAGTGATATACCGTTGAAATGCCTAGATCTTTCCTCGTTAGATCATTCAAGACAAACCATGGCGCGTCCACTAATTTCCGAAGAGTTTTGTTTTGAAATCGTTCGAATATCTCGATATTGGAGTTGGATGCTGCTCCCCAAAGTTGTATTCCATATGACCACACTGGTTCAAGTATACATTTGTATATATAAGAATTTTGTTTTCGAGCGAGAGTTGAGATTTTTTTCCTATCAGCCAATACATTCTCCTAACCAACACTCAATGATCACAGAAAAATCAATTGGAAATTATAATTCGTTTTTCCTTGTACAAAAGAACCCTGATATAACGATTTTCCACACCGGTTGCTCCTGAGAATTCATTATTACGAAGATAATTCCGCTTGCAAACAGCATTATTCGTCACGTGAGAAGTTCTCTCGTGACTCGAAAGCGCAACGCACATGCGTTCGACAAGGTCAGTTGGTTCAATTTCAACCGTAGAATTTCAATACGCGGGTACATCCCCAGAATCGACGATGCCGGCACAGGTCAAGAACCGAAACGCAATACCTAACGATACCATCTCCTCACAATGTTAAAAGACCTTTGAAAGTGTATCAACGTGGCAGCATATTGATATTATGTATGCTTGCTTAGCATCGCAGAACCGCGGTTAATCGTTGCGCGAATGCATAAACAACTCCTATCGTTGCGTACATTATTGCGAAGCTCTCGAATAATTGTGGGGAGTAATAAATGAACGCGATGACAGCTTTCGTGTTTGCTTTTTTACCCACGTACATGAGGGATTTATGAAATTTTAATATTCAACGATGATCGGAAGAAAATGAAGTTCCACAAACGTAGGAGATCATTTTTCTGTTTTTGCTTTGCCTTGATAATTGCCACGATGAAGATTTACCACCCGGGTTGTCAGGACTTTTTCATAAAATTTTGCATATAATGATATTTTTTCGTTGATAGTGCATATTTTAGGGTAAAATATCAAGAGTTTCCGAAATTGGAGAAATGAATAGTGGATTTGAACAATAAACGGAATTTTTAACTTTGAGGTATCATCAAATTCTTTTCCTAAGGGATTCTTCACAGTTGTATTTTGGAAACTTTAGTGTCAGACCCCAAGGTTTCGATACAGCAGGGTCTTTCACTGAATTATCGTAATGAAAATAATAGAAGAAGTTGCACAATTGATACGCGCACTTCCAAAATCATTCTCGATTGAAATCTGAAATAAATTAGACCCTGTGTTTTCAGAAAATCCAAGTTTCAAAGTGCTCGAACGAGTGAATTCTTATATTCACGGAACAAATCAAATTCTGCTTGAAATAATTTCCATGGAAATGGCACCATATTTCAAATTCTGTCTAATGACATCGGTAGATGTGGAACGCTCATTTTCGGCTTATAAATTCATACTCAACGACAAGCGTTACAAATTTCAAATAGAAAAGTTAGAAAGATACATAGTAGTATATTTTTATATGAATTATAATTCATGATTTGGGATTGATGCTCTGGAAACAATTGTATTGTTGAATTTTGATTTTCCGAAGTATATTGTGCAATTTGCGGAGATTTATTTGATTTATAAAGCTTAGATTTAATATTTGAGCAATAAAATGTTGATTTCAAATCAAATTGTGACTTTTTCACTCGCGCATGTTTGGTGCATATTTGCATGCATATTTTGGCATCTTGATAGTGCGTATAATCCGATGTCTATTGATAACATATCGAAATCCCTGCCCCAGATGCTATACGGAAGGAAATATTGTAGTGGTGGAATGCATTGTACAGTAGAATTAACGAGTAAAGTGAAAAGCAGAAAAATTTGAAGATTGGGGGTATTATGCATATATTTGAGTGGAGAATTATTGAATTTTTCATGGGAAATCTTATCGGATGAGCGTCATCGGATGAATCAGACTCTTAAAATCGCTGCATTACTAATAAAACTTCACAATTCACTGTAGAGAAGTGGGTAGTATCTGAAATCGTTTAAAATATTGTTTGCACGATCGTAGTTCAATGAAGGGGAGATCCGTGACGTCTTTGCCACTCGATTCTTATTTGAACTGAGGCACCTACGATGACTAGAGATAACTATTCTCCTCACTCGTACAGAATGTACTCGTACGTGTAAGCAAGGAGATATAGACAAGGTACTACTATTCGATGAATCGTTACGTCACATCGCTTGAGTCAATCTTTTCCCCCCTCTTCACTGGAAAATATTGAGAATCAGTTTGGACCTTACCTTCTCATTGCTCGGACAATTGTTTTCCTGGTTTCAAAGTTCCATCTGATTTCGCAAAATGATTTGAAATATTTTAGAATTATCTTGATCGGCTGTCACCTCGTCGTTCCTCGAATACGCATATTAATTATCATCGATCTAAACTTCGAAAATTTCCAACGATGACGACACCTTACAATACGGCGCCCATGAATATATATATATATATATATATATATAGTATATTCACGTAAAAAATCTTTTTCATTGATCATTCCTGCACCGGAAAGGAGAAAAAAAAAGAGAAATTTCAATTATTTATATACGTATCAAACGTGGAGATTCTATTTATAGCACATCTATTGGACCGACTAACCTTTTATGTCTTAGATAATGTAAATGTGCCGTCCTCTCCCTTGGAGAAGGATGCGATAAATTTGATTTCGAATGGAGTTATAGTCGAATATTATACATTTATAGTAGATTGCGAGACTTCCATCTATAAAGACAATATTTAGCACCTACGGGTCAGTGAATGAATCGATTGCATCATAATTCATTGAAAAATTATGGAGAATTCCTGTTCCAAGAAAGTTAATTATATTTATTAGCTCATATTCATACAATTACAAACACGATTCATGTCTATAATGTTTTTTCATACTAAAACAAACCCGTTATTTTGTTGGATTTACAAAATTTATGATTCCTTTTATTTGAGGATGTTTCTGACCTGCGTTGTTTCAACGAATAAATACTTGAATATTGCATTTTGATACATGACACGAACAGTAGATTTCTTTTCGAAGAAATAAAGAACAGGGTCATGTTAATCTTGGACGATTCAACGTCGAAGAATGCTATGACATAAGAAAGAAAGTACATATATCGTAAAAGCGGATTTTTTAGGGAGAAATTTTCCAATGACTGTACCTACGGTTCCGGTCCAAAGTGATTTCAAATTACAGGGAAATCCTGAATCATCATCGATAAATTTGAAATATCATCGACAAGATTTCACGAGTCTTTTAGCGTCATGCAAGAATCTCAACAAATGACTTGATTTGTTTTATTTTCAAACTAAAAGCCAACGGGAAAGAATGCAAGTAGAGAACGTAGTAATCTTTGATAAAAAATCTCAGCATATTTCTTAAAACCTGAGAGTTTTTATTAACCCTTATCCGTACAGATCGGGTCTTTTAGGCCCTGGGAATTACATATGCAGACTCAATATCAATTTATACTCATTACACAGTGCTACAAAGAAGAAAAATTTGAAGACACTTTTGAAATGACCTAGCGTAGGTTGTTGGTCTGGTCGAATACAACACAAAACCATATTGGGAAAATTTTTTACACCCTCAAATTTTCAAGTTATGGTCAAAAAAGTGATTTTTTGGGATTTTGTATATTTAAAAATTTCTAACTCGGCCATTTTTTGACCAATTTCAAAATTCCAAAAGGGTTCTGGAAGGAGAATGTTGGGGGGCGTCCATTAATTACGTTGGTCATTTTTCAGGATTTTTGACCCCCTCCCCTCCTGGTGAGATTTCGTAAGATTTTCCGCAACCCCCCCCCCCCCAATCCCACGTGAGATTTTAAAAAATTTGTGTTTTGGGTGTAAATGCGTAAATTAGTGTAAACACTGTTGTGTTAGATTTTGCCATAGTCTATTCTAGACATATTTTTCACCTTTTTAACTTCACTGTCACGCATTTTTACACCGTTTTCTGCTATAAAAAAAATTACGTGAGATTTGTTAAGACCCCCCCCCCTCCCCCAAGTAAGAACCCCCTAAACACCCCACGTAATTAATGGCCGCCCCCTTGGCACTTTCGAGACATATGTATGGTTTTGTGTATCAAACAGAACTTCGTGGAAATTTTTCCTCAAGAATTTGAAATTTTCACCTGTTTTTTTCATTTTTTCTATTTTAAACGCATTTTTTTGCGACTATACTTCAAGAACCAATGGTTTATCATATATAACATTGAAGTGTGTTCAATTCTGTGTGAAATGAGTCGTTTTTTATTGAAATCGATCGAGAATTGTCGGAGTGATACAATTTTTTCCAAAAAAGGAAATTTCGGTCTTATAAGAATATTGATGTGGAGTTCAATCAATAATATTCTATGCATCATATGACGTATTATGGTACCGAATATGATATTGACTTGTTCTATCATTACGCTGAGAAAAGAATATAGGCCAAATAGGTAGAACTCAGGCTACTATAATTATATTATAATAATAATTATTATTTAACCTATTTGGCCTATATTCTTTTCTCAGCGTAATGATAGAACAAGTCAACATCATATTCGATACCATAATACGTCATATGATGCATAGAATATTATAAGACCGAAATTTCCTTTTTTGGAAAAAATTGTATAACTCCGACAATTCTTGTTCGATTTCAATAGGAAACGACTCATTTTACACAGAATTGAACACACTTCGATGTTATATATGATAAAATATTGGTTCTTGAAGTATAGTCGCAAAAAATGCTTTTAAAATAGAAAACATGAAAAAAACAGGTGCACGGAGAAAAAGGAATTCGCTGTGGCAGCGAAATCTACTTTTGCTGGGTTCCTTTCGCTAGAGCAGCAAATTTTTTGCTGTGACAGCAAACTATTTGCTGTTCCAGAAATCTTGTTAGCTGCGACAGCGAATTTTTGGCTGTGGCAGCAAAAAATCTTTGCTATCCCAGAAAAATTTGTTTGCTATTCTGTATACAATACTGAAAATTTGCTGGCGGAGCAAACATTTTTTGCTGCCACAGCTAAAAAATTGCTGTCGTGGCTAACACGATTGCTGTTATAGCAAATTTTTAGCTAGGTCAGCAAAAAATGTTTGCTATTCTATATATAATACCTCGATTTGCTGCGTCAGCAAATTTTCCCTCTCCGTGTGAAAATTTCAAATTCTTGAGGGAAAATTTTCACTCAGTTCTATTTAATAATCGAAACCATACATATGTCTCGAAAGTGCCAACATTCTCCTTCCAGAACCCGTTTGGAATTTCGAAATTGGTCCAAAAATCGCCGAGTTGGAAATTTTCAAATGTACAAAATCCCCAAAAGTTAGTTTTTCGACTATAACTCGAAAATTTGAGGGTGTAAAAAATTTTTCAAACATGGTTTTGCGTTGAATTCGACCGGACCATCAACCTACACTAGGTCATTCGAAAAGTGCCTGACCAGTGTAGCACCGTGTTATTATCGACCGATTGTTTGTGACATACATCCTTGCTCATAAAGCGTTGGGAAAAAATGATCACAGCTGTTGTTCTAACGTGCATTAGTAGCAGAACTTGAAATAACAAAAAAAGCGACGTAAACGTATAGTTTGGGTCTCCCAGGCCCTAGTAGTTGAAAAGTTATATGAATATTTGAAACTAGAGAAATATTATACCACGCTTGGTGCCTTTCAAGTTTTTAATATCTTCATTGAATTAGATGAAGATAGTTGATTCCATCCGAGAATTTTTCATGTTTGTAACATAACTGTAAATTGAGAGGGTAAACCACTCTAGAGGCCGGAAGGGGAAGAAAATTTCGGGAATCTTCTCAAAAAAAAAACTGAAAACGTTGAAATTTGATAAAAAGTTCTATATTATATGAATATTGAAATGTGTTTTTGAATTTTCTCGAAGCTGTAAACAACAGTATAGCGGCTCCTCAGTGTTTCTCCGTGGCCAGACAAATAACTCTTGCAAATTCGAAGATACAAACATAAGCCGAGAAAATTTGTATTTGAAATGATATTAGGTACAACAGTACGTAGGATTTTTTTCTATATATAAAGCATAGTTCAATTTTCATCACGATTTTTGAGCGGATTTCGTTATCCGTTTCTTCGAATTTTTTTTAAAAAACATGAAATCTTGGCGAGAATCAATTTAAAAAAACCCTCCCGTATGGAAATATTCCGCTGAAAAATGTCTGCAAAACTATGAAAAATCTCTGAAAAAAAATGAAAAAACTCTGAGAATCTCTGAAATTTTGATGAGAAATCTAATATTTTTGGGACATTCTTTACAGACTTTTTTCAGACTTTTTTCAGAGTTTCTCAGAGTTTTTTCATACTTTTTCAGAGAAATAGTAACGAAATTGCACTCTGAAAAAACTCTGACAAAACTCTAATAAATTGTTGACATTTTTCTGATTATTGAAAAATCCTGAAATTCAATAAATACATTCATATGCCGTAGTCAAATGTCATGTGTGAAAAAGTGTTTGAAAATTTTTTAATTTTTTTCTAAAAGTCAGAAAAATGTTAACAATCCATCAGAGTTTTGTCAGAGTTTTTTCAGAGTGCAATTTCGTCACTATTTCTCTGAAAAAGGATGAAAAAACTCTGAGAAACTCTGGAAAAAGTCTGAAAAAAGTCTGTAAAGAATGTCCCAAAAATATTAGATTTCTCATCAAAATTTCAGAGATTCTCAGAGTTTGTCAGAGTTTCTCAGAATTTTTTCTTTTTTTTCAGAGATTTTTCATAGTTTTGCAGACATTTTTCAGCGAAATATTTCCATACGGGCTACGTACAACTGTACCTAATATCATATTCAATCAAAATTTTCTTGGTTTATGATTTCATCTTCAAATTTGCAGCAGTTATTTGTCCGACCACGGATAAAGACTTGTCCAGGGAAAAACACTGAGGAGTCGCGATTTTGTTCATCACGGCTCTGAACAAATTCAAAAGCACACTGCGGTAGTTATATAAAAAAGAACTCTTCGCCTGCTTGAGAAGCTTGAATTTTTATGCCCGTTTAGAGGGAAGAAAGGGATCGATTGCAGACCGATCATTTCTTCCCTCATTTTCTCCTCTAGGGAAGAAAATGACCGGGAGGAAAATAAACACAAAAGAAAATGTTGAAATATGGATTTATAAAGAGAAAGTATGAAAAGTTAACGAATTTCCAATTTTGCCTTGTTATATTCTTCATATTTTAGTATCCGGGTCTCTGAAGCCCGAACTGTACGGATCTGTGATAATTCCGAACTGCACGGAGGAGGGTTAAACTTGTAATGAAGAGAAAACGGTTCACATTTTCGTTGAATTGACCCTAATAGAAATTATGATACTGAGAATTAGATGGGCCCCAGCTAGTTCTTCCAGATATTAAGTGGGTTTCTAGCTAGTTTTGTAACGCCCTTTCTAGCCTGTGCCCATCCAGGTGTCCCAGGGAATTGCTAGGAGAGTTCAAATTGTTAATTAGAAATGTGGAATCACGTTTTTCAAAAATGTATTTTGAAATGTAATCTCAAGTCAAGAACGTTGCTTTTGAATGAAAATAATCCCGAGTGACAAATTGAAACGTTTGGGCTTCCTCTTATTCATCTGACTATCAATGTTACTGTACGATCAGTTGACGCATGAAAAATCTACATAAATCACCTAAATGTTTGAGCACTGAAATCAAATGTGTTATCCAGTTGGCCCCACATGGATCCCATCTGATACATGCATGGTAAATGGGATGCCCAGATCAATTTCTACCAGCGATTATTTCAAAAAAAACGAAAAACCAAAAAGATAGATACAAATTTTATGCGCGACTTTTGGAAAGTTCAAATTTTTATCTATTTTTTGTTAAGTATTGACAATTTTGCATTCTTTTTCAAATAAAATCATCATTACAAATTGAAGAAAAACTCCCAGATTTCAAGAAATATGCTGAGATTTTTTATCAAAGATTACTTGCATTTTTCTCCGTGCACGAGAGTTTGAATTTATTACGACGGTCAGTTCAGTTTAGTACGTATTGTGACAACCCAAAAGATTACAGCACCCTAGTGTAAGAATGGTATCATCATCCCCCTGCTCATTCATATTTCATAACATACGATAATTCACGTATACTTTTCAGGAATAAGTTCATCTTGAAGTTCCTTCGTTGTCAACGGATTTTCAAAACACAAACTTATTTTCACTGTAAGGTGAATGACATTATAATTTTGTAATCCGCATGAATAAAATGATTTTTCACATTCATTATGAAGCTCCCAACAGAATTATATAAAGAGCTTTCGAATAGCCGTTATCGAATAACGCGAAACGCATTCAAAGATATGATCTTCAACATCTTCAATCTGTTCGAATCTATACGCTTCGTGTATGCTCAATGATTCCGTTTTACGTCAAATAACTGTTGAAGCGAAAGATAACTAAATCTTTTCAAAATCAATGTATTTGATTAAGGAACAATTATCAAAATCAACGCACATTCGATTTCTATATACCGAATATTAAATGGTATGTAAAAGTATATTTTGAAAACAAATGTATATCAATATTTGCATCATAGTCTATAATCTGTGTTGAAAAAAATCTCCCAATACCGGCGCCCAACGAGCTCACGATATCATCAAAAGAATATATATGTATCCACACTCACAAGTATAAATCTGTGGTTAAATTGACGTGCACGTATAAAGACGATTCGTTCCCGAACAGAAATATTGAAATGCGATTTATTTCTCATTCGATGGTTTATTTTAACCGTCTGATACTGTTCTCAAGTACCATTATATATCAAACCAATAATACTAACGTATTATTATTGACTTGTTTTTCTCGTACGAATGGGTGATCAATTGCCTCGCAAATGCTGAATGGGCGAACGAATCGTTTGGAATTCAATCAACCGAACGATATCCTGAAATTTGTTGAATTATATTTGTTCGGTGTTGCAAAGATTCACAAACAATTCGATAAGTTTCTTTGCGCTGAGATACGATGTCTGCGTGAATCCGCGTGCCATGTGAATCACCTGAATTCTCAATTCTTTGACTCGAATTCAAGACGAAAATTGGATTAAATTCATATAAATCGTACTTGGAATTAGTATTCCGAAAAAAGTCTGATGCATGAATGAAATCCACAATCTTGGAACGATGGAATAAGAAGTAATATCGTTTTGGTCGCACGACACCGACGATAATTCCCAAAACACACTCCAATTTTTAATGAATTTTATTTTATTAATTGCCGAGCGATTAGTAATCAATTAATTTTATTTTTACTAATTAAAGCCGGTACAACAGGGCACTCGTCGTCTGACACTGATGCGTTTAATCTCGCGTGCACTTCAATGCATCCTCTACTATCATCATCTCTGTATAGAACGAAGAAGTCGCATAAAAAGGAATAAAAAAGAAACAAGAAATTCTGGAAAAATGGAGAAAAAAGAATGTATCTGCCTCAAGACTTTGTATTCAACATCGAGCTACATCTTTTCACGCGTAATGAAATTTCAATGTCAAATATACTGCTCTTGATCCTCCTTTTTTCTCCATCTCTGTTTGTTTTGATCATGCTTTTTTTCGTAATTGACACTGCATTCGTGAAAGTGCGAATAAAATCAATTCATTCTTGAAAATGAAATGATAAAACGAGGATGTACAAAAACTTGTAACACGTGCTATTGGTATGGCTTCGTGAAACGTGGACATATATTATCAAACTTTGAAGGAAAATGAAAAGGCACGGTAGATGAAGACCTGATGTTATGAGATACTTTCAACGAGTTCTTTTAGAGACGTTCGAGGAAGGAATAATAATCGCACAGTGACGACAAATTTTCACACTTTTATGCTCCGGAATTCAGGGTTCGAACTTCATCGGTATTTTATTAATAAATATCACTTTTTATCTTATTCCTCATTGGCTCTTGTCGAAAAGACACGGCTATTCGGCGGGGAAAAAATGCTTAATTAGATACCGTACGCTCGAGAGAACTAATTCAACAACAAGTGGATTTTACTATCGCGGTTCTTCGATTTCCATGACTTGAAATAACACCCTCCACAAATTATCATCGAATTATTTGAAGAGAATTGAAAGATTATTTGGTTAGCCATAATTAAGTTGATTGATGATGATTTATATATAGCTTTTCCGTAATCGTTCCATTAAATGTTCGAATCCATCTCGAAGATTGAGAGGAAATAAAACACCAAATTGTGTTTCTTGATGCGGAGAGTTTACACGAAAACGAGCAAGAATTCCTGTATAAGGATGATTTCACCCAAAGAAAATTCATATCAAAATAAGAGTATTCTTCTGATTTTGGTGCAACTTCTCCTCTAATATATGCAGGGTTGCCAACTAGCCGGTATTTTCATTCTCACGCCGGATGCCGGTCAGATCCTGTCACAGGCCGTTCAAAAATGCTTTCCAATAAAATTTGTGATGGATCCTTGTCCGCTCAAAATTCATGTGATACAAAGTAGAAGTAAAATATTAGGATAGATAACCTGAACTTGCTGAATTGGAAATAAAATGACAACAAGTGGTCATTGTTCGTCTTTTCCTCTTCGAAAGAAAATCTTCTTATAAGCTCTCATTCATTTTTTCCGTTTTGTAGTGGTATTTGTCCCGGTTTTCTCAGAACTTCCCTAACATTTTCAATAGGGTCGGTCAAGCCGGTCGATTCTCATGAATCAGTAATGAATAACCGGTAATTTCAAGCCTGAGAATTGGCAAGTCTGAATATATGGTATCAAAAGTGCTCCACTTCATCCGCAAAATCGATCTTTTTTTGTGAGTCACAGAATCGATCAGATCGAAACACCTCTGATCCCAGGATCGACATCACTGCTTACCACCTCTTTGCACACAAAAAGAAGTATACGGTAATAATTACCAAGAAGAATAGTAATTTGGTATTCTAAAATTGTAACCACCGTTGTTGAGCATCTTTGAAAAAGATCGATCCTTTTTCATATAAAAAATATTGAATTTTTATTGAAATACATCAAAATTAAATGTTTTTGACACACAAAAAGAGCGACCCTTTTCAGATGTTACCATAGAAACAATAGGTTAACATAAAAACAGTGAGAATGTGAAAATCCCAACCCAACAAACACTCTTAGGAGCACAAGGATGTTTGAAATATCCTACAGATGTCCATAGAACATTCAAATATGCGAAAATATTCTATGGATGTTCATAGCACATTGAAAACGTATCCATATATTTTGTGCATGTTCATAGAAATATTCCAAACATTTATGTGCTACTTGGGACCGAAGGTCTCGAAGACATCTGCAAGATATCTTCAGGAAAACATCTTTTAGATATCTGAACGTCGTCACAAAAGGGATATCTTCAAGATATATCGAAATGATATCTTTTAAACATCTTCAAGAAATTTCGAAAACGTCTTCAAGGGATTTCTAAAAGACATCTTTTGGATATCGAATCAGCATAATCTCAAAGACATCTGGAAGGAGTTTTTGGATTATATCTGTTACACATCTTGAGAATTGTCTGCGTAAGGAGGGCAAAAGTCACGTCATGTTCCTTTTTCAAAACTCATTAGTGATCCTTTCATGATGTCTGGAATGTTTTAATGATCTCAAAAAGACATCTTGAGAACATCAAAAACATATATTTTGCAAGACCTGTCTGAGACATCTAAAACTTGTTGAAATTTGTTGCATAAGACATCTTTTAGATGTCGAAAAGATATCGTCGCCTCCACGTCGCTTCTCCGTTCTTTCCACCTTGTATCCACGTCTCCCTTTCTTCCATCTCGCCTCCACGGAGATGCATACAAGCTTGTTCCAGTCTTGTCACATTTTTTCTATCGTTTTAAGATAATTCATGTACTGTATTCTGAGGGAGAAAGTCATGAACTGGAATATGAATCAATTACTTTTTCCATCCATATGTGCGATAATGAATTGGATCGGGCATGGCAAAACCACTGGCCCAAGCTTGTCCTGGTCTTATCATTCCCAAACCTAGGCCAAGTTTGGTGAATTGTTCAAGAAAAGTCTCGGCATGTCTTGTGCCAGGCTTAGTCCATCATTTAGCCATTGGTCCATCCACACATGGGAAAATATTTCATTCGTTTGGAAAATTATACTTTCCGGAATAAAATATTTAATTTACTGTACAGATAATTTCAAATATTATGTGAAACAGTGTTCCCATTTAAAATAAACATGTCAGTGTTGGAGGTTGAAATGTTTAGCGGAATATACAGTCCATATAGTTCTTCATAAAATCGTTTATCGAAAGATATAATTTTCGATCATCAGAAATCATATGATATAATATTTGTGAACAATACTTTCTCGATTCATTCTTGTTTATCAACACGGTAAAATGAATATAGACAGGGAATAAAGTATTTTATGTTTCTTACTATGAAAATAAAATATTTTATTTGCTGAAATTTCTTTTCTTATTTGAAACAGTATTTTATTTCAATTCTGAAGAACAGTTTATTCGAAATAGTATTTGGAATAAAATTTCCACAAATATTACCCAGCTCTTGTTGGGAACTAACGAATTGCATCTCAATTGAAAAACTTGACTGAAATTCAGACTTTTGCATTTCTTTTCGATGCTGACTTTCAGTTAAAACAGAACTATATTCCACTGCATTTTGAAGTACGCTATCTTCTTCAAGATGGAAGTGAGTTTTACTCTTTGTTGGATCACATTTTCGTCAGGGGAACTCCTTCCAGTGAAAGAATGATAATCAATTAATTTTCCATGAAGAATAATGTTTTTTCACATCGGTGATTGGATATCGTTATATGGCAAATTAAGATTGTTTGAACGTTGAAACCTGTTTCGTAACCGATAATAATCGTGACAACATTTTGAGAAGCGTCAATACGCATAAGCGATTCAGAGATCTAATATATATTTTAATAATCAATCTCTCGAGAGTTTCAAATCAATCTAATCTATCGATCGAACAACGATGGGCACGTCTGCTATTTTCGCATTATTTTACGCCAATGGCATCAATGATAATAATGACACGTTAATGACCGAGTTGCATAAGAAAAAAATCATTCAACGGGAATTCCCCTGAGATATGTTTATGGCACGTACCGCCGTCGTCGTCGTTATTGTAATTTTACCGACAAAAAGAAACTTCTTTTGTAAATCTCCTTTTAATACAAATCGGGTACAATGACGTACGATTTGGTAATAAATGCGTAAAGCGCGAAGAGAAGGTCATTTGAATTGTGTAAAAAGCTTAACTCGCAGCGCTAATTCTTAAAGAAAGACAACGTGTTTTCTTATCGAGCCTGGATCTTTCAAGACATGCCAATAAATCGTTGTAAACAGAATTTTAACGAATTCTTAAAAAGCGTGTAGTCCATTGATGGAGGTTCGAAGTTCGAGGAAGAATTTTCATTTCAATTCACTTGAGCTTCGAGCGAATTTTCCATTGTACCAATTGTGAGTTCTATCAAAATAGAAATATAGAATATTCGCATATCATACGCGCATTTTCGAAATATTCACGGTATTTGAGAATTATTATTTGATCGTCATTAATGTAACATTTTTCATTTTGTTAGATCGGACCGATTAGATTAGGAAGATAACAAAAAGATCTGATTTTTTGAGATCGAAGTACATACAATGTTTATTTTTACTCGTCATCACTGTTTCAGAATTTCAATAATAATCAGAGTAATGAACAACGTAGATGATTCGTACTCAATCGATATGTTAAGAAACTCTGATTCCAATCTGGGTTGATACTTGCAGTTCTCGGTAATATGTAAATACACTGAGAAGAATTTCTCTAGTCAATGTAACTAAAACATCTCAACTAAACATTCCTAATGAGAGCTACTAAGAATTTGGTTGATTCATCATAATAATATACTTTCTTAGTTCAATTAATCAAATTCCTAGTAGCTTTTACTAAAAATATTTGATTGAGGCGTTTTAGTTACAGTAACATCAAGAATTTCTCTTAGTGTACACAAAGATAAAACGTGTTCAAAAAATTACTAAATGTGCAGGATAAGCGAAAATATAATCATTGTTATTACTAAAGACACAGAGTGATAAAAATGTGTGACTGATAGGAAGAAAGGTCACACGCGCATTAATCAGGGCTGGACAAGTATTTAAAATATAATTATGCGGAAAAGGTATTGGGAATAAAATCGGTACTTTGTATTTTGAATTTGCAATACATTTCCTTGAGTATTTTATATATCAAATGTATTTTTCAAAGAATTTTATATATTTCACAGTCAAAAAATATATTTTTGAAACAGATTTTCAACAAAGTATTTTATGTTTTGTATTTCAGATACATTTTTCTAAGTATTCTGACTAATTCTCATGTATTTGAAAGATTAAATATCAAAGATTTTGAAGGAACCACATCAAATATAAAATGCTAAAGGAAACATCCCAGGTAAAAATTGACCATGGGCGCTAGGTTGCCGCAAGGCTCACCAAGATGGGCCGAGCCTAGGCTACCAGGCATGGCGCAACTCTGAAATGATAACATCATTTCAGCCTCAGCCCATTTGTTTCCACAATCAAGACCCAACACTGGAAACAGGGTTGTGATAGCATATGCCGTCAATGGCAGACCATACAAAAATTTGTTCGCCAAGGATGAGTCAACGCTGTAGCAATCTTGCGGCAGGGTTGCGCCCATCTCATGCCAATGGTCACTTTTATTTTTTATTGTAATTGAAAATAAAATACAAAATCCATTCTATCATTTCGATTGAACGAAATGAATGTCGGAGAATTTCAACATGTAATTTTTCTGATTAGTTTAAACTGATGAATGACGTAAATCCGGTGGTCCTGGCGTAGAAGTAGGCGGGTCTGGAAACAGATGAAGAATTATTTCTGTCATGGAATCTTCAAAGGAGACTTATATATTGATTGAATGCTTGGTTCGCCACTCGCAGGAAACAAGCATCACTCTGGTGAGAGTTATTGTAATTTGCTGTTTGAGAAGGAAGTTTCACTCTTAGCCAAGCTATTACTCAAGTCGAGTCAAGCTAACGCCTAAACTGAGCGAGGCCATCGCCCAAGCTGAGCCAAGCTATTGCCCAAGCTGGACCAAGCTACGACCCATGCTTGGTGCAACATGAGAATCCATTGTCATTCAGAGTTGCCTAATGCTTGGAGCAGTGTCCCGCCAAGCCCTAGAGAGCCTCTGTTGAAAGCATGCTTTTTCCTTCAAGCAATATTGGTTGAAGGATGGGCCAAGCGTGGCGCAGCCAATGATCAATGATGGATCAACGAAGTCGATTTATGACTTCCGATATTGGTACAATGTTTAGACCATTGTCAACCATCCTTGTCCCTACATAGATTGCCCAGCTTTGACTGGCAGCCTTGCGTCTAGCTATATTCCGTCGTCAGCATTGGCAGAGCCTGAAGATTTTTATATGGGATATTTCAAATGTGAGATGTATATAACATTGGTTCTTATTTCTTATTCCAGAACGTATTTAGAATGATTGTATTTCAAATACTTGCCCAACTCTGCCGTTACTGAACAAGGTGTGGTCAATCACATCATGTTTTAACTGGTTAATCATGGTTTGAAGATTTACCTGTTGAGTTCATGAAAACAGGAACTTTGATAGAGTTTCAAAATTTGAGACTTTGTCAAACTGAGTATCGATGTTGTCATCATAAAACCATTGATTTATCCGAGAAATCACAATGGTAATGAATTTTTGTAAATCTATGAATACTCATATCGGAGATGGGCGATCCGAAAAGGATCGATTCTTTTTCATACAATTCATATCGAATTTGAATAAAAATCAAGTCCCAAAAATTGTATATAATTTCGGTTAAAATTCGATAAAAATTATATTTGAAAAAAATCGATTCTTTTTAGATCGCCCATCTCTAACTTATATCTGATGTTTTTTTGAACAAAATTCAAGGAACTAATGATAGGTGATAATTCACGATATTGACATTTTGTATAAAATTTGTTTAAAATTTCAATTAATATTTTATAAAATTCAACTCAAACTCGACAACGTTTCTGTACAAAAAATATATATTGTAATTCAATATAATTTGTGTATAAATTGTATATAATTCTGGAATATTTTCTCAAGGTACATGAATTGGGATTATCGTTTTCAAGATGAATGAAAATCCGTGTAAGGAATTCAAGTAATTTTTTATCAAATGAAGAGCGAATAATTCCACGATCCCAACTGAAAATAATGTGGAAGTTTTGAATTGTTGTGAATCTAGTTCTTCATCTAGTTGTATTTTTTACCAAATTCAATCCACCTTACTTCATATTTACATAAATCCATACACACGTGTATTGTATTTGAAATCAGAGCTTGTACACGTCACAGAACGTGACACGTCAAAGTTGCAAAACGATATGAATCCATACCCGTATTCTCGTAATAGCAGTTCTGGTGTTTTACAGTTTGATATTTCGGAATGCTTGTTCCAAAGCTATCGAAAGTACTATGAAAAGGACAAACTGAGCTTATTGTTCGTAACTAGTATAATTGTTGTTGTAATATCACAAATCAAACGTTAAAAATACACATCAAATAAATTGAAATATGAATTCCAACAGAAGTAGGTATATTGAAACGACTGAAAATCTTGTGAAGAGAATGTCAAGTTTTCTATCGAGCACTCCTCTGAAATATGAGTTTCATACGCGATGAAATCAGAAAAGGATTTAAAGTCTCTTTCTTGGAGGAGAAAAGATTTTCCTGAAATAGACGCAAGCGATGCGTCTTAATATCTTGTATGTTCTTCCTTATACTGAAATATAATAAAAACCTCTGTATCCAGTTAACTACATTTCGAACATCGACAATACAAATAATTCGTTTGATTTAATGCGTCGATGAATTATATGCCTTTCATTTTATCCTCGAACAATCTTTGAACGGCTTGAATACAAATTCAAAAAATTAATTGTCCTGCATTCGACGGATGAATATTTATAACAATCATAAAATACTTGTCGTGAAAACCCACAGCGTTGATTATCTCTTGATTCGTATTTAGATCGTCCAAGGTATATTCTTATAACTAGACACCGAATTACGATATACGCGTCTGAATTGCGATGGAGCTTTTCTCCTTAATCACAAAACTCGTTGCCAAGCATCGAGAATGGGGAAACGGAAAATGAAATGTATAAAAAAACGGAATATATATTTTCTCCCTGAACGACTGATCCTCGTCGGGGGGATTGAATGACGTCAAATTCCTCCATCATTGGGTTATTTTGGAAATGATGCCAAGAATCAAGGTTGAATATCCTTTTGCAATTGTGTCACCTTCATGAATTTAAAATATATTAATGGTGCCCCGTTATACGCTCCGTGCGTTTGTTTAATTCCCATTTTACAATGCACTTACGCGTTATAGAATCAACGAGGACAAAGAAATATGGAAAACATCGTGATTTAAAATGATAAATTTAATTCGATGTATATCACATTGATACCATTTTAAAGTTAAACGAACTAGTTAACGTGATGGAACAAACTGAATATGTGAAACGAAGGTGTAACGCAACCACTCCCTAAATTTTGAAAAGAAGTGTGTCTAATTTGGAATGAGATTCACTACAGGTATTCAATTTTCTTCCATTAGGTGGTGTAATTCGGAAAATCAATCATAGACACTGAACATCGATGACATATTTGCGAGTTTGAACAAGTGGAAGTTGTCTGAGCTCCCATTTGTACAAACTGAACTTCAAACTTGTTCCGTTTAGAGCGAGAAAATGAAACAAACATATATAGAACTCGATCCGAAAATTTATTTTCTTCGCGCTTCGATCCAAAAGTCAAGAAATAAGCAACAAAAGTGCAGCAATTTTTTGCAGTTCATACGTTTTTCGATACAAAACATCTTTTTGTGCGCATAAAATTATGCATAATCACGTGTGATCTGGTAAAATCATTCTTTCCCGAGATAATATAGCGAATGAACGATTCGGTGCATTATACAAACTCAAAAACTGAATACAGAACACGTACATGATTAATGAGGAATGAATTCTAAATTCAACGAAGACCACTCGATGTTTACGACCTTAGAAGCTTGTTGTGATTTTTCGTACTTCCCCGCAATGATCGTGCTCAAGGTACAGTTTTGCATATTTCATTGTATGTAAGAAAAATATCCTGAAAAAATGAATTCAACTAATTTCATGGAAAAAAATAAAAGAATTCCACAAGTCGGTGTCAACGACAGTTGATTGAGTCCAACACACATTCCCTGAACTTATGAAATCTAATCGACAACAAGAGGTGGATTGTTGCATACGAAATCGAAACTTGAACAAAACAATAACGGTTTTCTCAACAGTTGTAACGGATCGAAGTAATTATTCGCTTTCAAATCTCTGCTCACTTAAAATTCGCATATGAAAGTGAGTACATACGTATAATGCGTTCCAACGGTGACGAGATAATGTAATCGTACGTATCTTTGATAACTCTCTGTCTGTCTTTCCTTAACGGGTAAGAGCGGTTTTTCTTGAGTAGGTCAGATCCACTCGAGGGTAGCCCCAAATCATTACGTGATATCTTCTGTCATCTGTACCTAAAATTCAGTCCGAACTAGGTCGTGTATGAATTCATAACATTTTCAACAACCTCGTCAGGTGTTGCTCGATTTTTCAATTACACTTTTCTGCGCGGGATGAAAGAATTCCATTTTATTATAATTTGTGTTGCGGTATGGATATGCAACGGCAACGATTAGGTGCTTTATCATTAATTTGCAGTATATTTCAACTTTCGAGTTTCTATTGATTTCATAATTCTACGTTATCTATGTAATATTCATGGTTCCCCTAGTAGAAATTTGATCAGGCATTCTCTATTTTCGATAAAGTCCTGATCAGGTGAGAATCCGGGAACCGTGGATAAGGAAAATCTTATCAGGCCTTTACGAGGGCCTTACCTGATTTCTCTAATGGGATCCAAATCCCTTGTAACGCTAGGATACCCTGGTTAAACGATCCGATAAGATCCGATAGAAACCGATTCAAAATGAATAGGACTTGATTGGAACTTGTTATCTATAGGATTGAATCCAGGATTCACCCATTGGGAAATATGTGTTTTATTGGAATTAATAGGACTTAACGCGATTCATCGGTTTATATGAAAAATATCTGGTTGGATCTGCGAAATTTTTTCCATCTCATTAGGCAAACGGTTTTCATCAGAAGTATCTTTAACCTCGATCTATTGAAACTGGCAGGAAAATTTGTAGAATTGAATCGGTAATCCAATTTAATTCTAGAATGTATGCATTTCATTCATTAATGGGTTTCAGTTGGATCATTTCAACATCTGAATTTATTCGAAATAATAGGAATGTTTACATACCTGAATATTCAATAGGTTTCCATGATGAATACTTAATTCAGTTTTGAAATTTCTTCTATTCCATCGAAAATTTGGTTTTTATCGGATTTTTCGGTAATCCCAATCTATTGGAATTCTATTTATCTATTGAAATGGTATGGGTTTTCAACGTTGTTGTAAAAATATACTCCAGCCGATTAAAGGAATTCCAATCGGAACTAATGGGACATTACCGATGCAGAAACGCAATTCATTCCGATAGAATTTACTTTATCGAATTCACTTGGAATTTTCATTATTGATAAAAAGCCAATTCAATACAATTGACGAAACCTTTATTGGTATCAACTGGAAATTTCCGATGCAGAAACTCAATTCATTCCAATAGGATTCTTCTTTACCGGATTTTTTAACCAGGGTACAATAGAATGCGGATAAGATTTCCATAAAATCGAGCAAAAAAGGGAAAATCGTGACGAAACCTGATGAGGACCTGATAGGAAATCAGACATGCCTCATCAGACCCTCGTATTTTCTCGTCCAAAATTTCTACTAGGGTCTAAATACAAATATAAATTGAATACTTACTAACATTTTAATCGAAAATTCATCAACGTTGGTTTTTAAGTGCAATGCTTTCCTCTAAATTCCTTCCCAACATTTCGACATAAAACCACATCAGGGAGAATGAATGTGAAATTACAGCATGAATAGTTACTGAATCAAGTTGCATATTGTGGAATATTGTAATTTCATATAAACTCACTGGAAGATTACTCTCTTTTTTCGGCACTCACTATGTGAATTTGCAAAAACAATGCACATTTATGCCATGAATGACAGAAATTCTGCACAGAATAAAGAGGAATACTCGCAGCAGCTACTCACATAGTCAATTTTCGACCATCTACGAAAAGTAGTTACGGCAACTCCTTGGTACTTAGGACAAATACCACGTTAGTTGAGATAACTAACGGCGCAATCGCGCTAAATCAACTACTTTTCGTAGATGGTCGAAAATCGACTGGGTGAGTAGCTGCTGCAAGTATTCTTCCTCTTTTCCGTGTGTAATTTGTTTGCCAAATCCAAGCAACATGTTTGATAAGAATATCTACGTTGTAGTACACTTTCCGTGACATTTTCAATCTAGCTTCATTCTCACAATATAGAATTATCATTGTGTGGACCGTGTTTCTTTTAAACATAACATAAACAGAGAAAATAATCGAAGCAAACCAAAAGCTGCAGTTACATTTCAGCTATACCTTTTAGATTGAATTTTTGTAGCTCAGTTCATGAGAGAACCCTGGTGGAAGAACTTTTGTTGAATTTATTCTCAATTTGGACACTTTGTTTATTCAAAATTGACAAAAATCTACGAATCTTCACAACAATCAAAGAAAATTCACAAAGTTTACTAAATTTGATTTAATTTCATCGAAATATGTTAAAATTCATCTTTTCGAGTCCAATTGGCGAGTGAAATTCAACATGGAATTTAACCAAATTCAAAAATTTTTTCCACCGGGGAGTAGTTGTCGAATCTCCTTCGTGTAACAACTGAAAATTCATCGCAGTAATTTCAGCTATTTGAGCTGCATCGCCGAATGTAGATCCGAAACCGTACAAAAAGAAATTGATATTCAAATTACAATATTTCAAAAGTAACGATGAGAATTAACACGATAAAGGAAGTGTACACAGAAAAAAAACTATCTTGTATCAGGACAATATTGTTTTCGTTATATATGAAACACGGATTGTCTCAGTTCAATGCAATTTGCTTTGAATCAAGAATTTTATATATATTTTTATATATATATCACGAAAACAATATTTTCTTGTTACAAGATAGTTTTTTTGTTCTGTGTACTGCCTATTCTTGACTGCGTTGGAGAACAAATTACGAATTTCACTAAGTTACAAATCGGAACTAAAAGGTATGAGATAATAAATGTATACCAATCCTCTTCTATCTTGATATACAAAAATCGAATAGATAATTTTCATCCGATATTTATCTTTATCGATAAATATTCACTGTTACATTTGATCTCTTATCTCATTATTTCGCTATTTCATCATTCCATCGACTTCACTTGACTTCATCAAACCGGTATTGGGGAACCTTCGATCTTGACCATGCGCACGGAAATACCTGTCTCAGCACGGAAAACCCTGAATGTGCTGAACAATTATGAAATCTAAGGGACAAAATATGAAAGGAAACAGCAGGAAGGGGAAGACGAAGATCGTTCTAACGGCTCTAGCCAGTGAACTTAGAAAAAGAAAGAGTCAAACAATACTCTGTAAATAAAGATGGACTCGAGATTCTTGAGCAAAATTCAAAAATAGTCAATATCATTCAATTTTACGATCTTCGAAGACGAATTTCTACATCAAGTCAAGTGTGGGCATGTCATAGTTGGAAATAACACGTCTGGGAGGCTGATATCGATTGCATCCAGGACATAAAGTAATTCTTTTCCACTCAAGACCAAGACGAGACAAGACGAGACCTTTTCCGAGACTGCAACAGTTTCGAATTAATCTTAGGGTGCAAAATTGAGGAACAAATATTTCAAAAATTGTCTCCTATTTCATTCTTTGAATATTCGTACATTGACCTAACGAATTTTGCATTAGAACTGGTAAAATTGAGTTTTGTTGCACTGAAAAAAAAATTTATTCCAGTCAAATAAATATTTATTTGTCCTGTACCAAAGAAATATTCATTAGAATTAACAAAATATTCTTTGGAACCAAAATAATTTATTTGAATTAAATAGATGGTTTTAATCGGTCATTTGATTGCAATAAATTGTTTTGGTTCCAAAGAATATTTTGTTAATTCTAATAAATATTTCTTTGGTACAGGACGAATAAATATTTATTTGACTGGAATAAATTTTTTTTTCAGTGTGGTTTTACCCGAGAGTCTCGAGTGCAGTCCTATCTATAAAAAGTAATTGTAAAATTTTCCTCCAAAAGATGGTGGCAGCAAAGTTCCTCTGTACACGGAGACAAACGCAGATCGAAAATGTAGTAATCTTCCATAGAAAATTGGAGAATATTTCTTGAATTCGTAATGAAGATAGAATGGTTCACATTTCTGTTGAATTTTACGCGCATGAAATTTTACGAAGTAAGTATTGAAATTTAAAAATTTTGTCAAGTATTGATAGATTTTCGGTCTCTCTTAAGTAGAATTCAACAAAAATGTGAACCGTCTTATCTTCATCACAAATTTAAAAAATATTCTCCAATTTTCTATTGAAGATTCATGTTATTCGATCTGCATTTTTCTCCGTGTAGATGGGGAATTCTTTTCCATAATTTGGTGGACTTTTTCTTCATTCGTAGAGAACTCATCGCCCAAAAAACAAGATAATTCCTCAGAGTGGTGGAAAAATTCCTCATTTTTGATGAAAAAAATAATTCCCCCGCAATGAGGGGACGAAATCCTCCAACAGTGTGAAACAAAGCTCCCCCACATTTTTTACAGTGTATGGAAATCTTTGGAATCTGATCTTTGAATGTTCATAAATTGAGAATCCCATGAACAATTTTCTTAAGATAGAAAACAATTGATTGATCGAAATATTATTGAAATAAACGCAGAGAGAAATACCGGTGAAACACAAGTTCTGCGCTTAAAAGTGATTTGCAGGCTTGAAAATTGAGAAAAAGATAAAGGAACTTTTCCCTTATGGAAAAAACTCGATATCGGTGTCTACGATAATTATCCGACACAAAACCGAACCAGCGACCCGATATTATTCCGATAGATACTATACCCACACTGTCAAAAATGATTGTAGAATTTCCCCCCAAAAATTGGTGGCAGCAAAGTTTCACCACAGATGGGGAATTTTTCACCATAATTTGGTAGACTCTTCATTCATTCGTGGATGACTCAACACTTAAAGAAGACAATAATTCCTCAAAGTGGTGTAAAGATTCCTCATTTGTGATGGAAAAACGATTCCCCCACACGGTAAGGGGATGGAATCCACCAACAGTATGAAGAAAAACTTCCCACATTTGTTGTTACAGTGTATATCGGGTTCACATTGGATAATTATCGTAGATATCGTATTTTTATCGCACTTGTACGATAATGAAACAACACGATAGATTTAGGATAGTATTAATACGACTGATGATTTAACGATGAAATTCCGATATCGAGTTTTTTCATAAGGGCCGAGTCATTAGCTGTTAGACTTCCAGTTTTAACTTGTTCAAGATCATGTCGAGGGACACAGAGATGAGTCAAACACAGTCCGTATCACTTGACCCTGGTGAAAGAATAAAATAATATGTCTAGCCAATACCAGATCCACGGTATGAATGAATGAATTGTGAAATAGCTCAACGCCAGGATCGATGCTCCATCGATTTTACGGTGGGGAAATTTCAAATGACCCATTCAATTTTTTTCTTAAAGATTTATTTCAACTTCTTATTAGGTTTCAAAAAATCTGACCTCAAAAGAGTCGTATACTCTTTGTTAATAGCGATTAAGCATCTCCTTCCTCGATGCTTGACTTTGTTGAAAAGGCGAAGCACTCCGACCGAAATGGAGTCACGTATCAAAGAAAGGATGATAGAAGGGAAAGAACTCATGTGTGTATGGATCAATGGCCCAATGATGGACCAAGCTTGGCACAAGACCTGCCGAGACTTGTCTTGAACAATTTACCAAACTTGGCTCAGGCTTGGGGATGATAGGATCAGGACAGTGACTTGGGCTAGTGCTTATGCCAGGCCCGATCCAATTCATTTACCAAGCATCAACCAATGCTTCTTTGATCGCAGATATTGATGAAAAAAGTAATTGATTCACAATACCGTACATGAATTATCGAAGAAAGTTCTTCAAAATCAGTTGGTCTCTGTGTATGATTACATTTAGAAGTATCCTATTACCATCGAGTGCAGTTCTATCCTTACTTAGATCAATAAAATCTGGCTTGGGGTGTGAAACTAGTGTGGAGGATTAATTATGGCAGGACTATCGGGCCAACCTTAGCCCGATGGTTATCCCCAAGTCTTCAGCCATTGTAAATTCAAAATTCATTCAATATTTATAAACATTGTGCCACTCATGTGGGCAATATTGGCACAATTGTTCTCAACGAATCCTCGATTTTTACATTTGTGCCAAGCTTGTACCAAATGCAATGACCATTTGAAAAATATTAACAAATGTACCATGACTGACTATCCATTGGGAACAACGGGACAATCATGGAACAATATTGTTTCTGACACATGTGCCAACCCTGGGACAAGGTTGGGTTTGTTTCCAGTCTTGGCAATACCTGTATGGGAAGGGTCGTCGGGCTTGCCTCGGGTACCACGAAAGCACGCTACGCTAGTGTGCTTTTGTACATCCGGAACTCTTAAATTCCACGCAGTTTCTTGATATCACTTGGAATGTTTGGATTCATATTCCAATTATTTGAACGAATCTTTTGTATTACGTGAATACTATATTTTATGTCTTTCAATTCAAACGCATCCCATATGAATAAATATTTTCTATATCTAATCAAACGATAACTCTTCTAACCCTCATCAGTATCATACGTTAAGAAAGTTCAATTTTTTCACAAATTTCATTCATAGGCTAATTTTAGTGGAATTAAAGTGTTTACTATGGAATATTTTCGGTAATGAGTTTCAATTTAATTTCAGATGTCACAGCGATAATGTTCTACGCGTCAACGGGAGTCAACAATTTTTAACGATCATGAAGAAATATACGCAACAATTGTGATATGTCCGATGCGGAATGGAAATTGAAGATCGACTAGATTCCATATATTTTCTGTATTTGATTTGGCGGATGATCTTTGGTAGGTTAGAAAGCATCTTTCCGCGTGAATTTTTAGATCGTTGTATCAAAATTACATATAGTGGAAAAGTTTACGTGAAATTCATATGTGACTCTGTGTCGACAAATAAATCCACAGAATTTTTATACAATTTTTATAGATTTTATAGGTCAAATTATGAATTTTTTCATAATTTTCATATAGTTTATATATCAATTTCATCAAATCAATTTCGATCCAGTACCCATTACTCGAGTATAAAAAAATTTTGAATTACATATCATTTATGTATAATTATATTTGAGTTATATGAAATATTAATATTTCCGAAGTTCCGAATCTCAACCTCCGAATTTATCCGAGAACTTAACTGACTTCTTCATTGTGATGAAGCATTGAAATCTTCTTTTCCCAGCACTATCGCTATCTAGACTCAGGGAAAAAAATTTGCTGAAACATCAAGGGAAAACTCGTTGCAGCAAAAATCTCACTCTTTTGACAAGCGCTTGCCATTCGGCAATCCGGAATTTGTAGATATACAGACGTTTAGCAAACGTTTTGCTCATTTAGCAAAGCAAATTTCTCTGCGTGTGTTAAAATGTCAGTGAATGGAAGAAATTTGATAACAAAAAGACCAAAACTCCTTGTTGATTCAATTGGAATTAATTTTTTTTAAATAGAAAATATGAGCCACTTGATCCCGTGGGATGTCCTCCGGGAATTAATTGGATTGTTCTTTTCCAGAGAGTCAATTCAATCAAAGCGAATAAATAAGATGATTAAAAAAATATAGAACCGATGAATCCTGTAAACGTGAGTCGAATATAAATCAATCATTCACCTGATCGCTTTAATCGAGTTCAACAACATGTGCGTTGTGATATTCATTTAAAGAGTAGTACGACTCGAACTGCCAATAATTCATCCTTTGTGAGAATTAGTTATGAATATCATTTTTGATTATCCATTTTCTGGAAATATTTTTTGTATCCATCATAGAAGAAACACATATCCATGATATGCTGTTCACTAAATTCGTTAATACTTTCTAACAATCTTAGATTCGATCTTAACCCTCACGCAACCACTACCTCCACACGAATGCGAATTTGGCTTTCCAATTCTCATCCTGTGTAATTTCGTGAAAATAAATCAGAATGAAAGTGAAAATTACATGAATTCAGGGTGAAATTTTCCGAGAAATCCATTGATGGTAATAGGTACAAGAGAAGGTAATGTATTGTGTCTCAAAATTCAATGTGAAAGCAATGTATGATGTAAAAACTTACTGGTTATTGAATTTTTGGTGGTGCGAATTCGCACTCGTGTAGAGGCTGAGGGTTAATTGGATCTTTCAATCAGAATTTTATAATCCACATACAATTGTGGATTCCCCAAAAATTTTACGATTGCCCAAGTTTATTAAAATGTTGAAGATTAGGGGAAATTTTCTAACAAAAATTCACAACATTTTTCATCTTGTATTTAAAATACGTTATGAAATTGGAATGATTCAATTAGATTTCATGGCATTGAATTCAGCACCGAGGAAAAAAAGGTTGTAAAATTTACCTCTTGTTAAGTAAATATATGGACGATTTAAAAATAAAGTCCGAGCTACTACAATTTTAGTTGATTTTACCACAGGAAATGTAATATGCGCATGAGTTATGGTATATTTCACATCAGCTGTGGTATATTTAATATTCGTTGTTGTAAAATCAACTGAAATTGTGGTCACTCGCAATGTACTCAACGAGATGTAAATTTTACAAGTTTTTTTGTTCCCAGTGAGACCATTCGGGAGTACTTTAATAAAATCAAATTCCCGTTGTATAAAGCGATATTTTGATTTTATTAAACAATTTCCGAACACTTCGTCATCAACAAAAAGACTGAAGAGCTAAAGTCCTGGCGCTAGATCATCTTAATGAGATATCATGGAATATTTTATCCTTCTTTGCTGTGAATTTTGCACCTACTCTTCCATCACTCACAATTTTCATATTACGTTACGTTCTGAAAAAGAATACAATTTCAACGTGAATGATTTCCATTGTAAATAAGACATAATACGTTCAAGAGAATAGCATTAAAAAAAAGAAAAGAACAATTTTTATAATCCACAAAACTTACAACGTCCCTTTGCACGTAGCATCCCATGATTTATGTTTACAGTCATGAAAATGATGTTTATTTCACATGATTTTATTCGATCTGATTATGATGTTTCTTGGAATACAATACCGGATAACGAAAGTCACGTATTGGTTAGTTTTAATGTTATTTTTGTAATTTAATTAAAACAATAAGGGGATGTATTAAATACGGTTGTGAATATACAAGAAAGAAAATTCATAGATTTTTGTTTTCTGTAGCGATACATTTGTTTATTTGTCATTCATCAGTTCTGTATTATAAAATAATTACCAATCAAATATTCTTGGAATTAAAATTATATAAACTCCGAATTATTCTAATACTTTTCCGATTCACCCATGAATTTTTTTTCTACTAATTATCATGATTCGTACTCGATAAATGCAAAAAGGATCAAGATTTTGAAATTTTATATCAAAAAATGATTAAGAAATTATGGAATTGATTTTTTTTCAAACGGTGAATATCAGATCGATATGCAGTGAACATTTTTGGATCCTTCTTTTGGTTCACTTTAAAAGTTATCTTATAGATGATATCTGATCAATTGATCTATTTCCCCCGCTCCTGGAACGTCATGGTGATTTTTTGAATCAAATTTACGCTAAGAAGTTGTGACACAACATTAAAACGTGTAATACATTCCCCGAAAAAGAAGTGGTTCGAAAAAGAAGCAACATCTGAGAGAATCCACATTTTTGTAGAATCGTCGTCTACGAGATTGAAATATTAGGAAAAAATTAATAAATTTGAAGAAATCAATATTGAAAATATATATTAATGATACTGGTGAACAGCCATTTTGGTGTCTGACGTTTGAGAACTGATTCGGAGTAGTTTTGAAGTACTAATACGAAAATAACATCAGATTTGTTGGATCAACTCGTTTTTCATCATTTTTTTTATATATGAAATCCATCAATTATATATAGATTATATATAAAAATTGTGTGTAAAAGATGATGGAAAGTGAGCTGATCCAAGAAATCTGATATTCGTTTAACATTCAACACACTAAAAGCACTCCAAAAAATTTTTTTTTGTAATTTATCATTGCTCTTGAGTGAAATTTTACTGTCCAAAAAGTGGGAAATACTCTTAGATTGTTTTAAAAATCACTGTATTTCCCAGCAGAGTGTTACTCCTCATGAAGATTAACCCTGTTAGAATATTCCAAAAGGCATGAAACGAAATACGATAACGTGGCAGGAACTACAGCTGAATTTTGGACGAACGTTTAAAGTCCGAACGTTGGATGTGTATTAATTATTGATCCAGGGTGAAAACGTGTATCTAAATCACGTACAGTGACGTTAAATTGTAAACGTTGTGAGCTAATATCATACGCGATTGGTCGAATGCGTTCAAAGAACAGGATTTCCATAAAGTCAACTACTAATTCACTGAATTTCAAATATCAACGAGTTAAACATGAAAGAATCAACTTCACGCGAAGCATACGATACAAGAATAAATAAATCATTCCTCTATTCTTCATTGCCCATGAATTCGAAAATAATTTACTTGGATTTTGTTTCTAAAGAATAACTAATCATATACAATGTAAATTATTTTAATTCAATCAATCAATCGATCGATCATTCATCATTCCAATATTTGATCATTAGAAACCAGAAATGTGGTTCATCAATCTGACAACAATGATGAATTACTCGATATAAATGATCAATATCCAATTTATGTTATCAAATATTTGATTGATCGTACTTATAGTTCTGTCTGTGATAACCGTGACTAATACTTTCTTTCAGTACCCGATCTTAAAGATACTGAACTAATTAGAAATTCAAATCCACAATATGTGTATATATATATATATATAAAATTAAATTTCTGTTTATAAAACTTATTAAAAATCTCAAGTTCAATGAATGGATAGAAATCTGAATGAAAGATTCGATGTTGAGAAAAAAAGAAAAGAAAGCATCCTTTCTTCTCTGAGGTACCCGCTCAGACACCTGGGCAAATCAATGGCGATGACAAGTGTCGGCCTTACTTCCTCCTAATAAATACGTGCATAATGTGTTCATCGGATTCCATATCTTTGCTCAAAATTCAACACAAGTATCTTGGAATATCCATCCAATCACGACAAATACGCACTTGTTGAATTTCCAAGCGAGGTGTATGTTTTTCACATTCCAGACATCGATGACGGCTCTGAACGGCTCGACCGATGAAACTTTGTTGAACGAATTATCGAGCAGAGGAGGTAAGAGCGTTGTGCAATTGAGGTAAATAACATTTTTTACCTGTTCGATGATAAGATTTAGGGATTCGTCAAGGAAGATTAGAGAGGAGGATGGCGAGTCCAGAGGATACGCTTGGTCTCCAGATAGTAAATACATATACATGAAGCGAGGGAGGATAGGAAGAACGAGTCGGGTGAAAAATGGAGGAGGAAAGGGTAGGGGACCAGTGGGAGGGGGAGTTTACGCGTCTTGTGTATATATGCTCGAAGCAACTGGCGGTGTGCTACAGTTCACCAAGAGACAAAACCGACTTAGAGGAAAAAGGAAAGAAGGAAGGAAGCAAGGGCTTTTGGTGCATCTAATTACAGGTGCACGAGGACGTTACAAGAGGAATTACCAAAAGCGTTCAACAAGGATCCTTCTTACAAGTTCAAAAGACAAGGTGTCGACGAATAGTGAAAGTTATACTATTGCATATTAAACTTATTTAATTTATTCATCGAGAAAAGCAAGAAATAACCAAATATAACGAACCACAGTGATAATACGAGATACAGTGTTGAATCCAAAAGTGCACGTTTGAGAATTTCACTTTTTTCCTTTTTTGGAAAAGAAAATCAATCAAAACGAGAAAAAAATGATTTACGCGAGTGAAAAGTACGCTTATTCAAGAATGTTTGCGGTGATGTGTTTTCTCACTATCATCCTGCTCATACCTGGACCAGCAATCGCTCGACCGTCTTCTTCCGGCATCCTCAGGTTAGGCATCATCATCATTTTCAAATTATTCCGCACTATTTTAAACCCATATCATCTATCATTCTAATTTTATATGAATTCACTTGTTTTAGTATTTGAAATTATTAATAATTCGCTAAAACTTTTACTGTAATTCATAAACCATATAATTGAACCCTGACAAATAGGTTTTCTTTCGCTCAAACTGGGAATGTGAGTTATATAGAGAACCCAGATACCGAACATAGAATTCTAGGAATGTCGATGGAATAGGACTTCTGAGGACTTCATATCGAGCTCCAGAACTGTTAGAGGCTCTTATTGGATTTTCCAAGGACTCTATTTCCCTGGCATTCCCTATTCAGGGAAGATTTACTGAATTTTTTCATCGAATCTGTACAAAGAGGGGAAAGTGTTTTTCTATTAAAAAAACACGAGATGCACCCTATTTTGAAATGTCGAATCCTCCAAAAAGTGAGGGAAACTTTGCTACCATTGTCTTTTGGGAAAGAATTTCATAAGCATTCTTCAGAATGTACCGTGGAGATAAGTGACACTGACATTTCGAAGAACTGGGAATAATTTTTTTTTTTCAAGTAAACGCATGTGCTGAGAGGAAACAAATTCCGCCCAATCCCAAAACAAGACAGTTTCAGTCATTTATCTTCCGTGTCCAGGCGTACGTTGATCGGGAATAATTAGTCCTCAATTGATTCATCTCGATGAACGAGTTATTTTATATAAAAATTAATGTTCATTTGATAATCTTCTATCAATTTCTATCGTATTCAATTCTTGAACACGATTCAAAGGACAAGGATATAAAGAGTAAAAGTAATAGAGGTAAATTGTGACATAAGACCGCTTCATTATTCACTACTGTCTTTTCTATTGGAATAAAGACACCTTCAGTGATTTCTACTTAGAATTAAGTATACCTAAAAAGGAATAAATTCGGACCTCTACTAGAATTCGCATCTTTTCTTCTTCTCGTTCCTGCAATTCTTCAAGTCAAGTAATTACATCTGTCAACGCTCACTCCTGTTCCTGTACTAGTTTTAATCCATCACTCAAAATCTTGGATTGTACGAAAGTCTACTTTCCTGAGACGCGATACCCAAAATTCGGATTAATTACAAAATCGTCAATAGAGTGGGTAGATTCATCACACGTGTGGTGCAAAAATTGTACCAATCCTCAACGACGAATCAGGCGTGTCTCGTATCACGATTCTTTGGAATTTACATATCCGATGATAACGGCGAATGAAACGTAGAGAGGGAGAGAGCAGGAATCCAAGTTGGATCTATGAGCACATGTTCCTGAGATTACGGTTGTTGCAATAAAACCGGAACATACACATCCTCGCGTGTATGTGCAAATTAATATCAAACAAGACACGTAAAGCCTATCGTTTTGAGCCCTTTTTTCCTTTAAGCCGAAAGAGATTAGAGTAGGTGGTAGGAATGTTTGGCTATCTTTGTTTGATCAAACGATCAAGGATGAAAGATGAGAGAAGTAATAAAATGCTAAAGAAAGTAAAAATGTGGACTGATAAGCGCGTCAATGAAATCATTAAGCTATATTTAATCTCAATGACGGCGGGGAGGTAAATAAAGTATTATGGGCAAGTTCTTTGATTGAAATTTCTTTGAATTCATCGACTCGCAACAGCCTCCAAATTTACCCCAGGAAAAACTCATGAATGAACTTTCGAATTGGAATTTCAATTGAATATACTTTGATACCTTAGTTCTGAAATAATCGAACATAATTGAAACGGAAGGATCAATTTTCTCAAATCCGTCATCTACTTTTGTATCAATGGGTTGATACAAAATTCCATATAAGAACGAAAGGAAGATGTTATTTCTGTCGACATCGTGTCATCCAGCTTGTCAAAGGGCTTAACAGTCCTCGCGCCAAAGATTTAGGTGAATTAATGTCAACATCGATGAACTTGAACCACTCTGTTGTACCCTAGTAGAAATCAATTCGTCCTTTTGAGATCAATGTTAAAAATCTCATCATCGTCGATGCATTCTTCTTACCTTCCTGTTTCTTCACAAAACTGTTATGTTAATTCAATCCTCGCGTCACTATAACGTCACGAACTTGATGCGGATCTCGGTAACTTGGTCCTCGAGTATTGAACTTTCTATTTGTCCAGTGGCTAAGAGTATGGAAAAAAATGGTGAACGATTCCCTTGCCGCATGACGAATTCGATTGAGAAATTTGTATTCCTTGGGAGTTTTGGGAAATAGATGTCTCGTTCGTATTGGAAACGGTGATTACAAGATTGATGAGAAGACTAAAAAAAGACTACTGAGATTCCGGTCAGTTTCTTTTCAGCTCTCTCCGTTTCGTGTATGTTTTGCGAGACAAAAAGGAAAATCCCATGTTCGTTTTCGGTTGAGACAATCAATCGTGGAGGTGAGGGAATACAAATCTTCGACTGAAAATTTATTCTTTTATCTCTATAAATACAGAAATATTGAAATCCCGATGAGAGTTTGTGATTTCTTTTACAATACAGTTCCAATGGGAACACAAAAATTCAATCATTCGGTGGTGAAAAGTGGAAGAAAATGAATAATCAAAACGATATAGATATATATATAAGTACGTATTCATAAACTTGCACAAGGGACTGCGGTTTCTAATTAGCAATTCCTAATTAGGAGTTCCTTTCTCTCCTTGGCCTGGGACAATATCTCGAAAGAGCGAGAACAAGACATCAACGAGTAGAGGTGCTGTTCCTTTCCCTTCTATTACATATGAAATCTTATCTCGTAGAGTTGTGTGACGTTCTGTGCATACAAACTGATGCAATCTCTAACAGACTCGCGAGCCAATTCACGCAGAATGCAACAACTGACGTAAAATTTCTTCCATGAAATCATGAAGAACAAACATATTCAATATTTTTTCAACTCACGTTTTTTATGCGTGATGACTCGGAACGTGATAGAATGATACGAGATTATTGTATGAAAATCGGTTTGTTCGGTCTGAGTTTTCAACATTCTTTTTCGTGCAAAAATATCGCAAATTAATTCTCCCTTTGAGTAAAAATTCTATCGAATTGAAAGTGATCGAGTGTACGTAACCTGGATCAAATTTCTCTGATTTCTAATATAGATTGTGTGTACATAAATTATATAATTGGATTCATTTACAAACATCACGTTGGCCAACCCGTTACATCTTGAGGGTGATTTTAAACACCAAGTTTCAAAGTGAATTTGCAAACACATGTTTTGTTTTAGGAATTTAATTAATCGCCAAAAATTTAATACCGAGATTTCTTATCATAATTAACCCATGAATGAACGAATAAATGAAAAAGCCAATAGATTGCAAAACTTGGAGAGAGAAGAGAGATGTGTGTACGAAATCCTTGGAGCAAGTTTCAAATATTCAAGATTCATCAGATTCATCCCTCACGAAGACACTATCGATGATGAATTCACTTTGATAAACGTACATAAGTTTTATTGATTTCCAGAAAAGTTTCGTTTCGTTGCTCTTTTTTCCTCGATAAGTTATATGCAACCGACATGTTTTCAACTACCGTACAAATTGAAATCATTTTTGATAAATTTGGATCATAAATTCATGCGAAATAGATTTACCAACCAATATATAATAGAATTTTCCAACAATAACGAGATAATTCTATTAGTGGAGTATCATAATTTTCAATATTCATGCACACAAAAACATGTGAATATAAGTGTATACATGTTAGTAGGTGATATCGAAAATACATTTTTCTTCTTTTCACTTTTACAGCAGACAAAAACGGTTTTCGGATCAAAGATTAGCAGAATTGGAAACATTGTTGGCTCTGGCGAAGATGAAAGGGAAGTTGGTTACCGTTCCTGTTGCGTTTGGACGCGTCAATCCAGCCAAAATGTAAGTGTATATTGAATATTTTCAATTCGAATGAACATCTTACGACGAAATATTGAATTGAATCTTCCAAGAAATTTTTAGAAGAGAAAACTTGAAAAACAGATGAATTGATTGAATTATCTTTTCGAGAAATTCGCATCGAACTTATATAATACAAACTACATATATCATAATTTTATGTTGTTGAAGTTTGAATCGTTTATTGGAACTCACAAAATTTGATGAATCATCATTTAGAACTCAAAGAATCGTTTAAAGAATGTACAGCAAGAGTTCAGGTCTTAAACAGCCAAGTATTCAATTTTTCAGTTACGAATCCGTTTCAATAAACGATCCAAACTTCAGCAATATATAATTTTATCAAGCAAAATATCAGTCGCGAATTGAACTCACATTTGAGTTCGGAATGCATGTTAACTTCTAATGGCATTGCCGTTGGTCGGGTAAAATTCAAAAATCAGTAGAAAAACCCAATCGATCAAATATTTCAAAGCCTTGTTAAAAGGACTCTACAGGCGGAACCGGGCGGAAAATTGATGTCAAGCTTTGAAAGATTTCTTTCACATAAAATCAAACCCCAGCGTATTCGAACTTTGACCCAGTCTTGGACACATATTGGCAGGGTGGGGCCTGAATTTGAATTCCATAAACTGTTTTATGCAGTTAAAGACCGACGGAAATTTGCCCGCCAAGTGCCGAACAAAGTGTTCCAATTTAGTAATTCCAAACAAAACCGAGTAAAAAGTAAAAAAGGTTGGTCAATTTTTGCTGGGATTTTTCGTGAAAACCCCCATTCTTCGTCATTTTTAACAGGGCGTGTATAAAATTTCCAACAGAAAATTAATATTCCATATCACAAACGAATACACGTAATCGGGGGAATGCATCACCAAAGTTTATCGTAGAATCTCATTTCAAGAACGACGGAAATTCTTCATTAAATCGCCCATTACCGCGTTCTCAGCGTATCTGCATGAATTAGCTATTTGGGAAGACCCACGATTTTTTCTCCTCCATACTCATACACGGATTCTAGTTCAAACTTGGAAGTAAAATTAACTCGACGCTCATCTAAATTTAGAATTAAATTCTTAAAATACAACAAGTCTGTATCCTTTTTTTTCCCACGATGTGTCTTTGCAAAGTGTGTTACGCAATGATATATGTATAAACGTGATATCCTTTATAGATACCTCGACATTGTAAGATCTTTCACGTGTCAAAAACTTGTTTTCCTTCCTTTTAAAAGCCTTGCGATGGCGTAGAGTCCAATCAACCGCAACGTTTCAGAAAAGATTTCCAATTATATTCAATATAAATATCCCTATGCACAGTGTTATCGGATATGATACGAATATGAAAAACAAACAAAAATTCAATTGAGATTTGATAATTAAGAAAAAAAGTGTTCTCAATAAAACTATTTATATTTGTAGCTTAAAGAGGAAAAGATGGAGATAGGGAAAAAGTGTGTATGTATGTATGTGAGAGAAGATGTCACCGTACGATAAAACGATACGAGTGTAAAAATAAAATAAATGCCATAAATATCTGGGATTGAGATAAAAGTTATGTAAAGGAACCTTTATGGAACTGAGAATGGCTGGCTTTTGTGCTTTCCTCCTTGTTCGTCTTCATTTCTTCTTTAGAGCGTAATAATGATGTTCAAAACGATGTTTTTTTACATATTGAGAGGTTTAGAAGGTCACCTCGTGGTCTTCTTTTTTTCCAAATTCCCCAGAAGGTTTCAATTCCAACGGTTGATCAAAGTGGTTTATGCGGTAGTATGAATATCAACCGTTTTGAGAAAGTCATTGATTCGCTCTTTTCGATTCTTTTTTCCTGAGGAGGGAAAAAAATGTGACGGAAGAGAGAGAGAGCGGGACAAATTCACGATATTCGCTCCTCTCATTGAAAAATCGAATTCGAAAATTGCATCTACCCAACGTGAAATGATAATAAGTTCTGTTAGATTTGCATTATCGTACATTTGTCTGGTATTTTTTCTTGTTATCGGGGACTTCGTTACGTTACCCATTTAATCGAAAATTTATGAATAATTTTGAATTGTAGTAGCAAGCGTGTTTTTATTATTCCATTATATCACTTTTATCTGCTGCAGATTAGACTCTTTGTTTATCCTGAACAGTTTCTGAATAATTGGAACGAAACGATAGACTCTTTCGAGGATTCACAATATATCAATTTTTTTCTCGCTAAATGAGAGACGTTAATTGTCTCTCGGAAAGTAGCTGGATAACAAAGATCTTATTCCACTTGAAAATTTTCTAAATTTCTCCCTCAATTTTTCATTGATCTCTCTTCGATGCCACGTATATTCCCTATCTAACGCTATCGTTTCTACTGAAATCTCCTTGCCCCGCACAGCGTTCAAGCTCGAACCGCATTTATATTCGTTGAAAAGCCGAACTTCCAAACACGCTGTGTTGCGTAGAGTCATTTTTTCCTGATTTTGACTGAAAATTTTATATAAACCACGTGAATCTGATTGATTCATGTGGCAAAATTCGAATACTCTGGAAAGGAAAATTGAAATTTGATGTAGGTTGAATTACATTGTCATCTCATCTCGAGTAGAGCGGATTGGATAAGATCGAAGGATGATTTTTTTTAATTTATATGTCAATGGATGACGTCCTTACGGAAATATTTGTGCCTGAATTATAGATGACACAGCACGATGGTAGTGCGATAGTACAAATCAAAATTCGTCTTATCCGATAACTTCTGGATAATGGGAAACACATGCATTCCTTTGCGTTGACTAGAGATCATCGAAGAAATATAAGCCAACCATATATGGTACTAACGTAACTTCAGCAATTTATTCTACATGGTTTAATCCGCGACGTACTCGTACTTTCGAATCCTTATCAACACTTTATCATCATTACGATGCGATTATTCGATGATGTAGACGTACATGTCGTCATCCCATGTGACACGATGTAATTAAAATTCTCTGTCTGAAATTCCGCGGTACTCGCTTACTATGAGATACTATATATATATATATGTATATATTTATAAACAGGGATATATATAAATACAAGGAAACGATAACCTTCCTTTCAGGGGCTATGACAATGAACTTTCGTCTACGGTCAAGATGGGTATTGGGAAACACAAAAAGGAATCATGTTTTGTTGATTTGAGTACTTGGGGGACTATATTTTTCACATCCTCTCTGACAGATTTGTGTAATAGATAGATAGATTTATTATGGTCTAGGGTTTGACCCTATAAAACAATCAAGATACAAAAGAAATATAAGAACATCGAACATAGTACAGAAATTCTCAAGAATCCTTGATAAATTCTATCAACCCCAATTTAACTCTTTGAGAACTCCTTCCGGACTGGTGCGCTGTATTGGAACAGAGAAATATAGTACAAGCTATGACCTGAAAGTGAAGATGGATTGTAATTTTGTGATCTGAAGACATTCTAAACCTTTCCTCGCCACATTCGTTGTTCCTTCGTACCTTCAAGGACCTTTTCAAGTGCCAAACCCGGAAAACAAATTAGATCTAATGAGATCTGAGTAGATCTCATCAAATCTGTTCATATCTACTTACATCTGAACATCTCAACTTGGGCAACAATTCTTGAAATTTTTTAATATCCACTCGCCAAGAAATCCAAAAAAATGTAGGAAAATTCAAAAAGATTTCTAAAGATCTCTGTGGATCTCCGTAGATCTTTTTCCTCCAAAATTTAGATGTGAAAAGATGTACCTAGATCTCAGTAGATCTGATCTTTTTTTCTCGGCAACAGTTTCCCCACAACATACAAATTTCATACAAAAATTTCAAAACGCTTCTCCATCCTTTTTGAGATGCGAGCTTACTATAAATCCCTCATTTTGCAATTGATTCGTACGAATCAGAGTTCCTTTTGCTCACAAGGTATGTTGAGAATTCAATTATCGAATCCGTAGAAACATTTCCTCATTCGTAACGTCAAAGTGATGTAAGTCGTTGCCGATGAACGAAAAAAATAATGAGAACGTCAATCACCGTCGATCACTCCAATGCGAATAGATTAAAAATTAAAATTTTCTTTTTCCAGAAATGTTTTGTTTTCAAGTGCAGAAGAAAAAAAGAACCAACTGGTTTCTCTCAACTGGTTGTCCATACAAGGCGAATCGAATCGATACAAAAAATATTGCGTACGATATTATACGGATGAAAATATGTAAAAAATTAACACACACACATACACATGTTTTTTTATATCCTTGTACGCTCATCTTGACACGCGCGACATGATATTTTATCGAGTTTCGAAGGAAAAGAATGCAAAAATTTCGTCTCTCTTTTTTTTCCTTCTAAAGAGAAAAACTCGTTCCATTGACTCGTAACTAATTAAAATCGAATAAATAAAAAAAACATGACATTTCAGGTATAACATAAAGAGAGAGAGAGAGAGAGAGAGAGAGGTCAGAAATAATCGATAGAGATATATATCGATGAAATAAATGTATTCACAGCGCATTCGAGAAGACAACAAATTCCGTTAGAGACCAATTACCATGACAATTCGTCCTTTTTCTCTTCATCCTCGTATCACCTTTGTATATTATTCTATGAGCGTACTATGTACTGACGCGTTTAAATACATAATGTACTCTTCATACTCGGTATACAAACTTGTGTACCTTGTGCTCCCAAGGGAACGTCTGATACCAAGGTATTCTTCGTTTGTATAAAACTTTGGTCTCTTTCCTCTACTTTTTTTCCGCTTTTCTGTAATCACGTCCTTCGTCCCCCACTTAGCGGGAACTCGAATTATTAATTCATTAATTACAAGAAATGGAAGTAGAAGGTACTCAGGTTGTTAGGTCGTGCGGCACAGCCAGGTAAAGTAATCCAGTGTCTCAAATGAATTTTGCTTGGTATTTAATACATTTAATCAATAAATTAACAATAAGAACAAGTTCTCTCCAAGGTAGAAGGTTATCTTTCTTTCTTTGTCTCTCTCTCTCTCTCTCTGTCTCTCTCTCCCTCGTGATGAATGTATGTTCATCACGGAAGGGTGGTATATCCTTCGAGTAGGCCAAAACCATGATCCATGAAAATTGATGACAATAGGAATGTGTATATCCATTGTTGTTGACGTTATCTTGGCCCAATAATGATACGCAAACGCGTGTGTGATTGTTGTTTTGAAATATCTCAACGTGTTGCTCATCTGTCAGTTCCCTTGAAAGAAAACTAACTCTTATTACAGAACCATTCTGTTACGTGACAACTTTAACTCCCCTGGGTATACGTATATATACGTATGCTTAATTCTTACCATTTCCTTACGTTCCGGGACACCTCTCGGTATTTATTCCTCGCTTTTAGTCCTTGCTTGTGAACCAACGAACGTGACCTTTCTTTTCCTACTGAATTTTTCTCAACTTCATTGTTGTGACAACTCTTTTGGAAAGGAGTTCGAAGGAAGCAACCGGAATATAAAAATACTGAAGCTTCACTACAAATTATCATACAATAAATCATTACCGCGATGCATATTCCATTCTAAATATTTATAAATAATTCAATAATTTATTTAATGATATATAAAATCGATATATACAAATTTCATATGCACTGTAGAAACTATTCAAAATTTAGCGTGTCTTTTGAAATAATGTAAAATCCAGTCGTAAAGAAAACTCCTTAAAACGAGAATATTTTTTGTCGAATCCAAAGACGTCAATGGTGATCATTTTGTTAATGAGGCTATCATTGATTTTGTTTGTTTCCATGCCGGTGTATGCGTGTGTTGGAACACGTATAGACGTGAATGTGTCAATCATTAAACGCGAAATCGTTGTTAATTTTCTTATGTAATACGCCCAGTGATTAAAAATGAACTCGTCGAAGTGGAATTTATATGTCTGTGATAATTTTCACTGAAAAATTTCGAAATGCGCACATCATGTTCGAAGTAAGGTCATTGATATTTTATATGTTTATGAAATATATATATATACACACGGTATTAATGCGTGACCATGATTTAATAATAATAATCCATAATAAAAAAAGAATTCACCCCTCAAAAAAAATATATACATATAATTTATATGAAATTCAATACAGTTTATACTCGGGCTATCAAATTGTATTACTATATCACGTGCTTATGGAATAGAATTCACATATCTTCAGGGAATACGCATTGAAAATATCAAGCACCCTGAAAAGACGGCACAAAGCACCGCAAAGAATCTGAAAAGAGAGAAGAAAATACATTGAACGATACTACAGTCTGTAGTTTTTTAGATACTACAATCTGTTTTTTCAATTTTATATGTTCGAAAATTGTAAAAGGCTTGTAAAAATTCGAAAAAGACAATCGTGAAATGATTTAAATTGTACAAAAGAATGTATGCGTACAAATTTCTTGGACGGTTCTTTCGAGTTAGTAATCTTCTCGACACGATGGAACTGAAGATCTATAAAATTGACTAATGTTCTTTTCTTTTTCATCAATTTCAGAGGCCGCAGGAGGAGATCCTATATGGAAGACAATTCCCAGAAGCTGCGTAATATCTTTCCAGCATTGATGCGGAACGCAAAGTTGATTAGGGAAGCGGATAGAAATGATCACATGCTTTCTTTATCTTGGGTGAGTCATTGTTCTTCGATCTTGATTACATTGTTATCGATATAATTTTCAAGAAATGTTAAACAAAACCACATTACATCCCTTACGGATGATTATATATGTGAAGGACATTATTTCTGAAATTTTTGTAATTTGTCATAAAACGAGTAGAGTACGAATAGGGTTTAGAACTTGAAGCTAAAATGTGCATGCGCCAGGTGAGTTTGGCGGACCAAAATGAACATTTTAACTCAACAGTATGTAAATGAGAAAGTTAAGAGAGTTTGGATTGTTTTGGAGACAATGGTAAATATGTGATTCATTATTAATTCGATTGCTCGTAAATAACAAGAATTTTGTTAAATTCTGGAAGAAAAAACTTGAACTGATTGTCTTTCCGCTATGAACAAGAGAATGGAGGAAAATGAATAATAAATTTTTGCAATGTCGTTCGATAATTGCAATCGTAAAACGAAAGTGAAAAAAATTCAGCAAACATCGGTGATAGAATGATAATTCCCTTGCGAGGAGAAAAAAATGAAAACGGGGAACGTCGCGAAGACACGCGCCAAGAGACTTAATGAACTCTGTCCGTAAGTTGTTGCGGCTTTTCTTAATTAATGACACAGCGCTTTCTCATTTATATACGTTGAGAAAAACGTGATTCCACATGGATACATCTATAATGATCCGTCTTACAAACCTCGCGCCGAAATATTCATTATTCATCAATCTAAAAATCCCTTTTCGCATTTTCTTTTGCAGAAGGGTGAAGTGGGCGATCGACGAAGGGACGTTTCGAATATCATACGTGCGATGTAACTCGAAGGATATCGAAGACCGTCGCTGTTCACAAGAAACTCTGGCGACGATAGCTCGAGAGGAGGAATAGAGGAAAAAAAAGAGGAGGAGGACAAGAAGCGGAAGGAAAGGATCTCAACCTCCGGATGAAGAAGTAATCATCACAAATAACGACTGAACAGTATTACGGACCGTCCTTTGTCCACAAGCTTGAACTCTTTAATAAATTTACGAGCCTAAGGATATTTTCAAAGTAATTAGTAAAAAAACAATGCCGCGGATGTCACAGTTCTCGTAAGAAGCAAATCTTCGAGGAAAGTTGATTCCCGATGAAGGAAAGAAGGGCAAAGCTGAGAAGAGAAGAGGAAAAATAAGAGAGAAGCCTTGGAATAAGCTAAAATAATATTTTGACTGATTCTGTTTTTCTCGTTCGAGAATTTGAAACGTAATTCGGACAGTATTCATATATTTTTTTCCTTTTTTGTCTATATACCAACTTGCCTTAGTCAAAAATAATTTATTCTTATTTATTATGTCTGTATATATGTATATGTATTTATATATCTCGCATCGATAATACCTGATTGTTTACGCAAGGGGTTTACGTTTCCATGTCTTTCCCTATTTGCCAAGTATTTAATGTGAAAAGTGTAAAATAAGGAAATTATTATATATATTAGCATTGTAAAATTCTAAGACTAAGACTAATTCCACGATAAATTATTCTCCCCTCTTTCATTCATTCATTCATTCATTCATTTCTTCTATCAATTATTTATTATCCATTGATGTATTGTACATAAAGATAAGACATTTTTTAATTTATTTCAATCCATTTCTTTGAGAAATCGATCAACGTTGAATATCGATTGCATACGTTTTGAATGATCGATTCGAACTGTAAACATCTTTTTTATTTATATTTATTATCGCTATATGATTCCTTAAGTCGATGAGATATATGTGTGTTATACGGAAAAAAAACAACGCAAGTCATGTAAAAGTGTTGTCTTTCATGCTGTATTTTATCTTTGTTCTGAATAAAATACATATATAAGTATAATACACATTGAAACTTGTTGCCACAAGTACGATGGCGTACGCGTTTACCATTTCGATCATTCCATCCATCACATATCTTGAACTTTGAAAACGAGAGAATATTATGTGACTTTGATGTGATGGAATATGTAATTCGTTATCATCAAAATTATTATTTATTTATTATAAGATCGTTTAATTTATTTGTTAGCCGATAATGGTCCAGTGATATTACTGCTGGCACGAGCTTGGAACTTATGTTTCGCGTGGATCAATTCCGAATCTTGTTATGTACGATTGATTTTGGTCTCGATTTTTTTGCGAATAAAATCGTGAACGTGAGAGCTGGCTGTTTTTATTATTGATGATTCGAAGCAATTTTCCCTTCCATTCCAAAGAATATCCTTATATCTGATCTATATACCGCAGAACGGAACGTTGAAATTTGTAGCAAAGAAAAATTTAGTGGAGATAAAAAGAATTTGCAACACGTTGCAAAATATTGTGAAATATGGAAACAAGTTGAAAAAAAGAACAAAGTACAATAATGCAGTTGTAAAGGAGGAAAACTGCCTCTGTTACGAAAAATCTAGAAAATCTCATTGACGAATGGGAAAATAAATGAGTTTCAATGGAATTCAATAATATTCAATCAGATATTTCACCATTCGTAATAGGATTTAATGGAATAAACTCCCCTTATGACAATTCCGGAAGAATTCATAATAAATTTTGTAAACAGGAGTCCGTAAAAAGAACGTTTGGGATCGTCATGGTGAGGGATTTTTCAGAATTCCACGATGGATTCAGGAAATATTCTTTATCAATGTAACGGAACTGGGGTGTTATGGAAGTCCTCAAAGTAAATATATCATGTTTTCATATAAAAACCAATCATATCTCATATTCGCCTTTGGATAGCAAATGAGCAGCTCAAAAAAAGTATTTAAGAAAATAATTGTGAAATTTTCTCCTAAAAAATGGTGACATCAAAGTTTCTCTATAGACGATGGATTTTTCTCTCTCTTTTTGGAGGAACCAATATTCGAGAAGGCACAATCGACCCTCAAAGTATAAGGGAAAATTATGTTTGTTATGAAAACAACGAACAATTCTTCCACAATCCGGGGATGGAATCGATCATTGAATGCAGAAAGAACTCCCCATAATTTTCACAACGTCTCAAAAGGAATATTCTTCACGAACATGTTGTTTCAATAACCAGATAGTTCACTCGTTAATTGTTAATTTCCCCAATTTGTCTCTAAAGCTTGGCATAACAACCCTAGAAGAAATTTTGGATGGGAAAATACCAGGGCCTGACCAGGCATGCCTGATTTCCTATCCTATTTCGCTCGATCTTATGGATATCTCATCCGAACCCTACACGGAGAAAACTGGTATAGTAAAATATGGACGGTCCAAACATTTGTTCACTACAATCAATCGCATCGTTATTCTAACTGAACGCATCGTTGGTTTAACTAAGCATATCGTAATTTTGATTGCGCAGTTTGGTCTGTCCATATTTTACTATTCGTTTGGTGATTATCACTATTCCTTTTTCTCCGTGTATTGTACTCCTGCGTTACAACCCTATTTGAATCCAGATAAGTCCATTGTGAGGACCTCATAAGTTTTTCCTCATTCACGGTTCCCGGATTCTCACCCGAACAGGACCTTATTGAAAATAGGGAATGCCTGATCAAATTTTCACTAGGGAAGTGTATTTCAAATTGCACAATGATTTTAACTTTCGGCAGAGACAGTTCCAGGAAAGTCTTGAAAAGGGGGCGCAAATTTGATTTAAATTTCTTCAATTTAAAACTTTTGAAAACATTTTGAATTTTTTTAATTTCTTGTACTATGATAATGAGGTTTGATCGAGGTGTAAAATTCTGAATTCCGCTGCGGCACCCTGGGCCCTTTCTCTCCCTCTCTTCTCCTGGATCTGCCAATGACTTGGATAATTTATCAGGGTGACGTAGCTGATGATTCGTGCATGAAGATTGACGAAATTGACGTTTCTTCGATTGAGGATGGAACGATCATCGATTCCTGATAGAATGCAACAATCTTGGCAGCAATGCACACGCCCAACTCTGGTTATCGATAGTCTGACTCAAGTAATGGCTCTATGTGGAAATGGTTTCCTCGACACAGGTTATCGTTCTGTCAAGTTTATCAGAATTCATGGAAACCCGTTGTGCAAAGTATCATTATCGCAGTCATATTGTGACAATATATGGCCAATAGCTCGATATTTCTAATAATTTTATTGATCCTTAAGAAACATGCACTCAAAGAGAACCCGAGCTAGGCGTCATCAGTTTCGAAGTGGCCCTTTAAAAGAAAATCAGATGATTGTGAGATTACATTACGATGCTTCCATGAAAAACTCCTCAGTTTAAGCATCGTAATTCGATGTTACCAGGAAACTTGATTAAAATTTCAAAGAACGCATGAATCACAAAATGGAATAAAGAAATGCAAACAAGTATCTCTCAGAGACAATTGTTTCCATTTCAACCGAATTACATGTCTTTTTGTTCCTCCCACTATTTTACACAGAATTCATTAATAACATCTTCATTGTTCCCAATTGGAAATGTTCTTCCAAGCCCAGGCCTTTGATTGATTAGCACGATATGATACAAACCTATACGAGACTCGAATCGATTCTCAATTATGAGGGAAAGATTACGCAGTAACAAATTTTGAAAATGAAATCTCAAGAATCCATTCTCATCGAATTTCTTCTGGAGCAAGGTTCAAGTTCAAGTACAAGATACACGCGAACGAACAATGACGAAGAAGAAGGATTAATTTTACACTTCAGAGCATTTTGTAAGAAACTTCACAGTTCTTACAATAAAGAGATTACTAAGATGTCGTAAATAACTCTGTGCAATTTCATTACGACGGAGCGTTGGCGTGCGAGACGCGTGAATAAAGATCCCAAATTGTCTATTGAAAATGAATATTATGAAGCTTATACTTTCTTCGAAAACATATAATATCGGTTTTGTTTCACATACCAATTTCGAAGCGACATCCTTTCCAAAAGATCATCTTATTCGATACGAACGCGAGTAGGTAACAAACGTCGATATATTCAATGATTGCTTCACTTTAATTCATAAAGCTTTGGATAAGAGATTTTCCGGATGAAAGATCTGGAAAATTATATTACCGAGGTAATCGTATGAGGTAAGTTCACTCGGTTATATTATTTCAAAGAAAAATACAAATTATCGATCAACAATTGAGTCGTAATTCGTATAAATGCGGAAATATGCTTTCTCTTCTGCTGTACATACCATAATACTCGGTCAAGAATTCTTCATTTGTATTTAAGAGTGTGTACTGAATCTGCAATGGGAACAACGTGTTGGGAATTGTGTTGTCAAAATTCATTCGGAGATGGTAAAATCAAATCAGCTGTCTTTTCTCGTACAGGAAAACCCTACTTGATTTGCCGATGCAACGAACCGAGGTGTTTATATATAAAGTGAGCAAATGTTGTGGCTGAATTAGCTAAAAATTCGCTGCCACAACAAACTCAAGTGCTGAGAGAGTAACATGTTTAGCCGAAGGCAGCTAATTTTTCGCTGGACTATACTGAGAGAAAAAGCAACATAAAACTTACAATCTTCAAATAGTAATTTATTGAACTAATGTTGAGAGATTATCTTCTATGATTTGAGATGTCTTCAATCTGTTGATAAAGATTGTCATTGTTACGCTCCCTTTTCTCTCAGTATACACGGAGAACAAAAAATTCGCTGGAACAGCGAAGTCTGATTTTGCAGGGTACCTTCAGCTGTGAGAGCAAAAATGTTGATATCTCCAGCAGAATTTGTTTGCTGTTCTGCGCTAAGAGAAATAATTATTATCACCAAGAAAATATATTCTTGATTATCACTGATACGTTGCAGGCTCAAGAGGAATTTTCTTGAATCAATAAAATACTTTCTCACTTCAAGAAATCTATTCTTGATTCTAGAAAATTTTTCTTGTATTAAGAATAAATATTCTTACAAAAATAGATTTTTCGGACTAAGAACATATCTTTCTCAGTGTGTATATAATACATAAATTTGCTGAAGAAGCAAACATTTTTTGCTGCCATAACTAAAGAATTGCTGTTGTAGCTGAAAAGATTGCTGTGATAACAAATAGTTTGCTGTCATAGCAAAAAAACGTACTACTGCAGCAAAAGGGGCTCAGAAAAATTAGATTTCGTTGCAACAGCAAATTTCTTTCTTCTCCGTGTAGTGAAATTTTCAGTATTATATATCAGAATAGCAAACAAATGTTGCTGAAAGACTCGACATTTTGTGCTGCGACAGCTAAAGAATATATGTCACTTCATTGAGTTTGCTGCTGGAACGAAAGGTACCCAACAAATTGAGATTTAGCTGTCACAACCAAATTTTTTTTTCTCCATGTAAATGGAGAAGAAAAATGAGGAAAAGCAGAAGGAATTATCAGATTATTCAGAAGTCGCGAAAAAGATTTACCTAAATTATTTTGGGATCTATCCCTGCTTAAAGAATCTCATTGAACCGATTGATTCTCATCGATTCCGATGCAGAAAACTGATTCAAACCCATTGAAAATCAATTTTTAATCGGTTTGAATCGGTTTCCTTCGAATGCTTAATGTACACTTAATTCAGAGGTATTGTATACGAGATGTGTCACAATTCGTGAACCGGATTTCATGAGTTTATTCTTCAGATGGGAACAAATGCCTCTTTCTCTGGAGAAAATTTTCTTTGAGGAATAGTTGTTGAAAAACGAACATTTTTTTAACTCTCCGATAAATTCAAATGTTTCAAAAACGGTGTGATGCGTATTTAAAATCAATGTTATATTTTCAATTAGAAAAGGTAGATTCTTCAAAAGGAGAATTATATTATACTAATATTTCACGTTCTGGAGTAGAGTTGCACGATATTTCACGGTATCGATATTTTTTATAGAAACCTTGTCGAGTTTATATTGAATTTCATAAAATAACGATAAAAATTTTATTAAAATTGTATATAACATATCGATAAAAATTTTATTGAAATTGTATATAACATATGAATGGAATTTATCAAACTTCAGATAATCAGAATTGAAATTCCTAGATCGCTACAACGAGTACATAGATATGAAAGCATGGATATATCCAATGAAGTATTGAATTTCCTCCATCTTATACGATAGATCTCCCTTAACAAATGCAAATGAACCGCACAGCTACAAAGATGACTGTCTCCCAGCAGGCGTCGAGTCGTTATTCCTTCCACGATGAGCTGAACCCATATAACACATTAATTCAGAATGATTTTCCAATGAACAAATGCTCCTCCTACCTAGTTACTCTAGGACTGATGAAGATGCACACAGCACTCTTTAACAATACATCGTGAACTGTTTTACTGTATGAGAAGTATGAAAATATCTTACATCTTATAAAATTTTTACACAGAAAATGAATCTTCATCATCTCTTTGTATCATTTATTATCAACTATTCAAACTTTTGTTTCTTTTTATACCAAATACTTTCTAATCTAAACCGCTTCTAAAACAGGCAAAATCAGCAAAGGATCTAAACGGATGCGCTGTCCATGTGAACATGTATGAATCAAACATAATTGGGAATTCATTGATTAAGATTTTTCTATTTCCAGATAGTCAATAAAAATCAACTGCCTTGTATAAATCATATAAACAATATTCATATCATTCTTCAATCTAAAATTATACCCAACAAATGTTATGCAATACTCTCTGAGAAAAAATTTATTATGTCGCATTGAATTATATTTTCTCCTCTTCGTTGAATTTTCTCCGCGATTCGTGTCAAAAACGAAATTCCAGCGATCTCGACGAACAGTATATTCAGCAACGCTAAGTAACTATTAACACAAGAAGATTAAACTTTGTTCACAGTTATTAATTTTTCTTAAATTGCATAGAACTGAATGAATATTTTACGACCAGCACGCTACTTCAACGATTTATATGAAAAAAGATATAATTATATAAAATTATATTGCATAACTAATTACAAACTTATCATATATAATTGGAGCGTTTCTGTTTTACATTTTAACAAATTACCAATGACACGCGTTCGACTAATGAATCCCACGTTTGAGACGTTAGCAATAAGATGTAAGAATAAAATATCCCACGATAGCTATACCCGTCCAACAGATGTTCCTCAAATTCAAATCGTTCGATGAAACGAATTAAAAATTCAATTCGAAATTATCAAGGATGTTTATAAATCAATTCTCTGGAATAAGATATATAGTTTGCCCCAAGGCAGATAGATTATATTCCATGAACATATTCTGCGCTCAAAATGCAACCAGTTTTACTGTGACAGCGAAATCTAATTTTGCTGAGTACTTTCTACTGAAGCAGCAAATTTTAGCAGCAATCTTGTTAGCTATGATAGCGATTTTTTGGCTGTGGTAGCGAAGAACGTTTACTTGCCCAACAAAATTTGTTTGTAATGTTCTGTGTATAATACTGAAAAATTGCGGCTTCAATTAATCGCGTCGCTCTCTCAATAAACCAGCTAGGTTCACGGAAAAAAGTAATGAACTGTAAGATGGACAGCCATTTTTTTAGCTTCAATAACTAAATTTTAGCTGCTGTAGCTAAATTTCAGTTAATATTGCTAAGAAATTAGCTGCCCTGTGGGTGCTAAAACACTTAGCTATAATAACTCAAAGTTAGCGGATACAGGTAAAAATTTCTTCCCGTGTGTGGCAGCAAATGTTTTGCCAGGTTAGCAAAGAGAATTGGTATTCGGTATATGATTTGCCTGGATTTGTTGCGTCAGCGAATTTTTTTCCGTGTAAATTTGATTGAGAATTGAATTCTCAGGATATCAAGTTCTTTTAATGCCAAATTTATTTTTTAAGATATCTTCAAAACATCTTCAAGTTCCTACATGAAATATCTTGAACTCATCGAAAAAATGTCTCAAGAAACGAAATTTTTATTGACAAAGTATCCAAGTTCATATAAATATACATTAAATGGTCCTAAATATTGAAAAAACACCGGGTGTCAATACCGAGCTGACATCAGTTACCGGTTGGCGACAATTGGTGCACAGTAGGGCTTCGCACGAGACTCGCGTCAAAGAAAGATAAAATATTTACTAATAATTATTCCAACCTTTTGTAATATCGAAATGCTCAAGATAAGTTGAGAGTATAAATGGAATCAACGGAATGGGGCGGAACCTTGATCATTCAAACAAAATTAGCAGAGATATACAGGGTGACCCAAGTCGGATAGATTATATTTGAGAAGCGTGTTCTGCAGCCAAAATGCAACAACTTTTCTATTTGGCAAAATTTTTGTTGAGGCTTAGTTTTGGAGATATGAGCATTTTTAGATTTTTCTTCAAATCCAAATCATTCAAAGGCACTATGTGCTACAACACTTGAGCTTAACACCATTCGCTAAGTTGAAAAGCGGCGGATCTTTGGAAAAAAATTGAACTATCCTATCATTTTTCAATTTAAAGTTATAGCGATTTGAAATTTCTGAGCTTTCAGCCAATCAGAATTCAGCAACTTTAAATCGTTATAACTCCGGAACGAGCAATGATAAGAGAGATTGATTTTTGATCAGAGATCCGCCATTTTCCAACTTAGCGAATGGCGTGAAGCTCGAGCGCGTAGCAGTAAAGTGCCTTTGAGTAATTTGGATTTGAAAAAAAATCTAAAAATGCTCATATCTCAAAAACTAAGCCTCAAAAAAAATTTTGCCAAATAGAAAAGTTGTTGCATTTTGGCTGCAGAATACGCTCCTCAAATATACGGTGCTCCTGCACCGAGACCGATACCGTGACTAGTTCCGAAACTGAGAGAATATCTTACATTGTAAAAAATTTCTATGGGAAACTTCACACAAATTTTCGGAGGTAATTAACACATACATGCGTTAGGAATTTTCCATATTTCACCGGAAATTTACTGCAAAATGATAGTAAGAATCCCATGAAGTTCGAAATTTTCAGTTAAATTTATTGGAAATTTCAAAAACATGTATCGGAAATCGATTTCCTATTCCATGACCGGAATTTTCCCTCAGATGCGTGTAGGAGGAATCTGATTATGTTTTACAGTGTAGTTAACCTCTGCGATGAAATCGACATTCCATGTGATTTTGTTACACCTTAGAAGCTTGATTTCATTCAATATTTTTATGTCATAAGTTTTTAGGACAGTGAATATAGATCATTTTTCAATTTAAGACGAGAGTCTCGAGCGAAGCCCTAGTGTCCAGTACCGGATCAGGATTATTTAACATTACCATTCCGTAGTCCAACCGACACACAGTGTGGCATTTGAAACATTTAGCGCTGCAAAAGTCAAGAATTCGAGGTGCAAATTCGGAATATTTGAACACGCCATGTTTTAGTAAACTAACTGACTAAAGGGAAACTGTAGTTGTTTGAATTTTATCGCGCGTTCTTCGCGGAAAAAACCTTGGATTTGTTATCCCAGGAATCTGTTTGAGCGTTAGTAAGGGAGAAAGTTGCAAAAAGACTCCATGTCGTCAAAGACCCTCCGGAAGATAGTTCTTTCATTCTACATATGAATCTCTGTCTCATGTAGCTCAGTTCACACTGTTATTCTTTTATTTTCCAATTAAGTATTTGTGCGTGGCCTTCCAATAATTTCACATACAATTTGAATCATTGTGTAGTGACTTTATCAAGTTTAGGAGAGAAAAACTTTCTCATATTGCCGAATATTATGTTCGCTCACCGATATTCCTGAAGAACAGTTTGTTCCTTTCTTGTAGATATCTTATTTGCCTGCGGATAGCTGTGAATCTAAGTTTCATATATTTTTGAAGATGACGGGTAATGGCGGCCCTCACGCTGATGTTTTCCGCATATGGTGCGAGACAATTAAAGAGGAAAGATTCAATGCTATCTTGGATTTTATTTCGAATTTTTGCGACATAATCAGCGTCATATTCATAATCAGCGACTCTAAAACCTCTCAGATACAAAGTTTCAAGGGAATCAGATGAATTTTCAAACTTCGGGCCGCCATAATGGATTCGCCATTCTGAATTTGGGAATTTCGACAATGAATTCATAATCAGCGACCCCGAAAAGTCCCAACCACCGAGTTTCAAGGGAATCCGATGGATTTTGGAATTTCGGTCCGCCACATTGGATCCACCATTTTGGAATTTGGATTTTTGACAACAAATTCTTAATCAGCGATCCCGAAAAACCTCTAGAAAGTAAGTCTCGAGCCATTCTGATTGATATTGAATTAAATCCCGCTAGATTGTGAAAATGTCACACTGTGCGACAGCCGCGAACGGTCGCAACTTGGCAATTTGTACAGGGCCAGTACCGGGCCATCTGTCAATTCTTTTGTAGGACCCAAATAGATCCCACCACGAGTTACACAAGCAGTGCCGGATTCAGATGGTTCGGAGCCCCCGGCAGAATCCTGAAAAAGACCCTATTATGGATTTCTCCCTTCGTTCTTTTTTTAGTAATCATTGACTCCAAATGATAAAGATATAGTTGTTTCCAAATTTTTCTCCGGGTGAAGCCCCCTGATAGGCGATACCCCCGGCATCCACCGGGTTCCTCTATATGTAAATCCGGCACTGTACACAAGAAATTTTCAAATATGCCGATGATGATACAGCGAATGTGAAAAGAATGTGCAAATGAGACTATTTTGAATACATTCGTCAGGATATTCTATGGAGGCGCATAGCACATAATTATTCGAAACAGTCTCATTTGGAAGTTCTGAGCGTGTTCATAGGACTCTCCAAACACATTCTTAGCATTTTTAAGCTCCTGTGTTGCTTGGGACGTGTCAAGATCTTAAACAACTACACTTTTGGCTCGCATTTGTCAACATTCGTGTGCAAATTCAAATGCAAATTCATATGCAAATGTTTGCCCTTCATGTTCGTGATTCTTCAGCTTTGTCTTTTTCCGCACGCAACGCCATTTTCAAATGAAAAAATCAACAAACACGACCCTGTAAACAAAATGTGTATAAACTGTCATATGGCACCGTGAGCAGAGCACTGAAGACTGTGCTGTCAATACATTTATTCCCAACTTTCCCAAGAAGAACCGATATTTGGGACTTTGGATAATTTATGCACTTTTTTTGTTAGATTAACCTATCACAGTGTTTTCCCTGTTCAGAATGCCAGGTAGAACCGAAGAAAAAATTGTCTGTCAGATTTTGATCGGTTTTTCTCCCGTTCCAGACGAAACCGAGCGAGAATTTGGAAGAAATTGGACAGGTTCTATCAGATTGGGTGTGGCTTGCGAATCAATTCCAGCACTGACGTACAAACCAGACCAAAATTTTGCATGGATCCGTCTGGCATTTTTAGCAGGGTTGTTAAGGAGAATTGCCAATCAGAAAAGTTGAGCAAATTGAGTACTGGTCACCGTGCTTTCGGAGCATATTTCATAAATTACAAACCATTGATTTTCATGTAAAAATAGTGAAGATTTTTGAAAGTCATCCCAGCCAGCACAAAAGATCAATTTGAACTTATAAAGCCTTCTCAAAAAGGCTCCTTGAATAGTTCCCGTTATGCGAGCAATAATGAACTCAAAAAGACTTCAATGAATTCAAAATCAAAACGTATTGAATGCCCGAACAATTCCCAAAGAGCAAAAGAATTCCAAAGTATGTACGAAATAGAAACGTTCGTAGAATGTACGAATGCGATATGAAGAATGTTCGAATGAGACTGTTTGCAATATACTTAGAACGTACATAGTACATTCGAAATGTACGATATTCATTCAATCGACGTTCGATTAACGTACCGTCGTATATTCGATGACATATACGTTCGATGAATATGCATAGCACCTATAAAACGATCTCATTGGAATGTGCATAGAACATATTTCGAATATTCGAAGAACATTCGTAGTATATTCTGGTGCTGCTTGGGTTCCTAATGAACTCTCGATATGAGTTAACATATCGAGCATTAAGTTGTTCAGTAAGACTTCATTTCGAATTCAAAATATTCATAATGAATACACATTGATTAGCATAACGGGAACTCTTGTGCTGTATGGGATAAGCCAGACGTCTCGAAATATTCTACATGCATCCATAAAATATTCCAGATGTTCTTACGTTGTTAGGAAGGACGTATGAAAAGTTTTCGAGGATTCCAGATTCGCGATCATCAAACGGCACATTTTCAAGACATATTTTATTGTCGCGAGTAGAAATCGAAAGTGTTTCGTTGTGAGAAGTGCATGAAAATGTTTGAAAATCGAGGACACGAATTAAGAGACTCAGAAGCGCTTGAATATATAAGCAATGATAAGTATATTATTAACATTTCATTTACATTCTTCGGGTCGTTAAAAGTGAACCTTTTTTATTACAGAACAAATATCCATTTCAAGGAACATGAAAATTTGTTGCAGTCGATCTTTTCAAATGATGAAACGGAAAACGTTCATGCGAGCAGAAAATTTTGTGTATTTTTAACACACGTGCATGTCCCACACAACGGTCCACTCAAAATTTGTGTCAAATATTGACATAAAGGGCGTGATAAATTAACACAAAAGTCTGTTAATTTGATACTCATCTGTGTTGCTTTTCAACACGAATTTCGAGTGGACCGTTTCTGACACAAAATTTTTTACTGTGTACAGAATAATATTGTACACTTGATCGATGAATTCTGGAATACGATAATTCCTGAAAATTCAGAAAATGTGACTAGAATTTTTTATAACCACTTTCTTCTGGATTTTGAGATGATTTTCACTGAATTTTGAGAAAAATCAACTGAATTTCGGAGCGTATTTTGAAAATTCAGTTATGTTTCTTAGGATTCAGCAAAGTTTATCTGAAAATTCATAAAAAAGTGACTGTAAAAAGTCAGTCATATTTCCTGAATTTTCAGAAAGGATTTTATTACTATGATTATTTTGAAGTATCAAGTTCTCATCTCTTCGAAACCCAAGGCATTCGTTCGGCCAGATCGCCATGTGATAGTGATCCTATTTCAACAGATATAAACCCATATGTTTCCCGTAGTAAATATACAGTTTAAGATCGCATGAATCATGAATCCCTAATAGCGTTTAATTTAATGATGTTCATATTTTGAGGCTGCAAATTGTAAATAATATACACAAATGCATACGAAACGTGATATCAAGAATTATGCTCTGCTGAGTTCAGTAGATTCTTGTAGAGCAAGATCTATCTAGTGACATGAACTACGAAATTGGTTATTTCTTGAGAATACAAGAGAAGGAAAAATACAAATTGTTATGAATAGTTGACAGGTTTGAGAGGACAAAATTGTTTTCTCATTTGATGAATGGTTTTCGTCCAGACAGCACAAGAGTTCTGAAAGAGTCCATAAGGAATACAATGTATTCTCACAGAATTCTTTGGGTGGTCCCATCTACCCTGTGTGAAAAGACCAATAGAAACCGATAGACCAAATCCTATTGGAATCCGTGATTCCCTATCAGTGTCAATAGTGGCTAGTGTCACAGGACTTGAGGGTTTCTATAAGATTCCATGGGGAATCCGATGTTCTATGGGTTTCTATCGGTATGATCAGCAAAACCTGATACATACTGATAGGAATAAAACATCCTATCAGTTTCAATAGTGACTAGAGTCACAGCATCTATAGGAATTTATGGGAATCTATTGGACTTTTCAGACAGGGCAGGCGTTGACTTTTTAATTAGAGATATCTTGGAATACATTTCTACTCTCTAAAATTTTTAGAGTGAGATTTCACTCTTCAGCCAGCCAAAAGTGGGCCGGTCGAAATTCTGAGTGAAATTTCCACTCTTTTAGAGTGATATTCTGAGGTTTGAGGTTAGAAACTCTGAGCCACTCAAATTCTAGAGTAAATTTGTCACTCTAAAAGAGTGAGGGATCACTCGAAGCGGACTGGCTCACTTCTGATACTTAATGGTGTAAAACTTCACTCTTTCAGATTTAAAGAGTAGATGAGTTCCCAGATAACAATTTCGAGGAATTCTTCCGGAACATTCTAAAAGATATCTTAAAGAATTCTAAAAGATGTCTTATGAGACACCTAAAGACATCTTTAAGATATCTTACGGAAGATATCTTTAAAAATTCTAAAAGATACCTTCAGAAAAATTCAAGAAATCTCGCATGAAGACTTCCAAAAGATATCTTTTGGTGTTTCTTAAGACATGTTTTCGAATTCTTTAAGATATCTTTCAGAATGATCCAAAAGAGTGATCCAAAATTGTTAAGTGGGTTGCCATCATTTTCTTGTATTTGGAGAAGATTGTATGACAAAACATCATATGAACGAAGATTGGGAATGAATATACTTCCTCCACTGTGAAAAATATTGATAGATGTGCAAAAAAAGTAAAATAAAAGACTTACGAATTTCCAAATTTCCAAACAATTTTCGTGGATGTTTGTTAATTGACAAAAATTGTTCTGGAATTCAGTACAATCATTCCTCTAAGTCTTTTTTACAATAGTTTTTTTCAAACGAATTCTACCGATTGGGATTTCCAGTGAACTAGTTTTCCCAACCAGAAGATCGAAAGGAGAATTTGTGAATTTCCAAAAAATCTAAGAATTCACAAGTTTTCAAGTCTCCTACTCGAACGTCTATAATAATTTCGTACAAGGCCGTTCTAATTTCACTGCAGAAACAAAATCTACTGAAACACATCTGAAATATTTTCATTTCCATGAGAAGAACAAACATTCTTCGCACGCGACTATATATGATCTACGCCAAGAGATTGAAAGAATCGCTCACAAGTCTCCAGACTTACAAGAAGAATGTAAGTAGGGACACCTGTAATAATGCGACTGGCAAAAAGGTATATTTAGGGGAGTATCAGCAGAATCCAAGTATCAGTTGGAAAGAAACAGTGGTGTATCAAACAAGCCCACCGAGAACTGCACATCGTTTGTGCACACCCGCGCGCGTGTGTGTGGATTAATGCGAATGTGTTGAATACGTATTTTACCGGTCCCAACCACTCTCACCTCTTATGGGTCGTTAATACACAGAGCAGAAGGAGATAAAAGATAGAAAGACTTTCTTCACCAGTCAGCCGGTAAACAGGTAAGCATCGGTGTATACGTGTGTACGAGCGCGCGTGCTTACTCACGTATTCGTTTTAAACAGAGGTGAGCAAGCAAGTGCATTGCGTGAACGTGCGCGAAGAAAGTTCTTCCGTGTTGTCTGCAGTCCCTGGACCGATGCAGTTTCGTTGCATAATACTCGCCGTCGTTTTGGCGGAGGATCAAGGAAACTCTCTTTCGCGATTTTCTTTCATCCTTCTCTCGCGTTCGTTCGATCTCAATGTTCTCTCCTCTTTCGATCACCGGCGATCTATCTCCTCAAGGTGTATTGCCGCGCAAGACTTTTGCTCAACGTCCATTCCAATGATATTCCAAAGTACAAAGAGGGTCGTTTACATCATAAGCAACGAGAAAGTAAACAAATTGTGTCGTCTAATGGTCGACACGATTCTCTTCATTCGCAATGAGAAGTTTATTTATTCGTTCGAGTTTTTTCTGAAATTTTAAGAACACCACCATATGGTGAAAACCTCCAAAAGAAACATCATCTCCAGCTAAATTATTGATATTACATTTGAAGAGAAAGACACCGAAATCTGGTAACTTTTGAGACCACAGGATGTGCCCTGATAAAAACATTCTCTCATTGAATATCTCTAAAACATGGAAGTGCGTGGTTTGGTTGTAGTTTTTGAGAAATGATGAGATTTTTTCGAATACCTGATTGTACATTGTACAATCTGAGATATTCCAGCGTTTCCGTGATCATCAGACTTTTTTTATTCATTTAGATACTCTTGAAACATGATAAGAATATCCCAGCATAGGGACAAGTTTTTCTTTCTTTTGTTGATTTTTTTATTCCATCACGCTAAGAACTCTAAAAGAGTTGAAAACACCTGGATCCTTGCAGGTTCTATAAAAAATTTGACGAAAAAATAAGAGCGCCCTTCGACTTCAAAAATATCACAATATTATAATATAAACTTTTCGAAAATTCGTATAATCGTATAGAGATCCTATGTATTCGTACGATGGTTACGATTTCTCCGATTTCTTGATACGTACGAATATATTGTTCCATATTCATATGTCATTAATATACATATTCACATTAGAATCGGGTTTTTTCTTTTGGATGCGTGATTTATAACGAGAAATCAGAAATTTTGAAAAACACTCAATATAAATAATGATCAAAAATACATGACAAACAGAAGAAAGTTTGTGTTTATTGATTGAATGTTATACTACGTTTCAAATATTAGGCTTTTTTCCTTAAAAGTGGAAAAGTGGAATTTAATTCTAACCCTTCGAGTACATACAGGTACGAATTCGCACCAACTATTTTCATACTTTTCGTTTCTCGTCAAACATTGATTTTATTCTCGCGTTTGTTTCACTGATCAATCTGCACAGTTTTGGCTTCAAATTGAAAAAAAGGAAGGTCAAATTGATCGAACAGGAACCGAGTTGATAATCGATAAAGTTGCGTGGCACGAATTTGCACCTGTGTTTACTCCGAAGGTGTGAAAGAATGTGTGTACTCGAAGGGCTACTGACCAGGGATGTCAAAAATAGGTTTCAAAATCTATTTCAAAGGGAAAACACGGAATAGTTCACAAAACCTACTTGAAATATACATTGTAAACCCAAGCGTGTATTGCCTACAATGACTCCTACAATTGCCTGGCTCCGTCCTCTTCAACCCAGTATTGGGGAATGACGATGGGACCTATGTTGGCTCAATCTTGGCCCTGTTGTGCTTTCCCATACAATTATGGTTGGTAGAGAATGGAAATAATGAATCTTGGTGCAGGCACATTTGAACTTGGCTCCAATTTGGACCAGCCTTAAGTCAAGATTGGGGTCAATTCATATCTCGAACATGTGTGTACACAGTAAAAAGTGGAACTCAAAGTGATCTTGAATATCAGCCTAGAAATGCAGCCAAAAGTAGCGCCTATTCCAACTGAAAGTGAGCAATGAAACAGACTGAATTTCAGTCAATTCCATCTTACTTTGGAAATTCATTCTTAATTCTCAGCCTAACGCTGGTCCAAATTGGGGCCAAGTTCGAATTAATGATTAAGAATTCATTTCCAAAGTAAGATGGAATTGACTGAAATTCAGTCTTTTTCATTGCTTACTTTCAGTTGGAATAGGCGCTACTTTTGGCTGCATTTTTAAGCTGATATTCGGGATCACTTTGAGCTTCACTTTTCACTGTGTACAATCCTCAGCATGGATGAATTTTGGTCCCACTTTGGTGCAGTTTTGGGCCCATACATGCACGATGGGGCTCAACACTAGGCCGAAGACTGGGCGAAAGTGGGGCTGGAGATCATGCCCGCTGGGGTAGAATTCAAAGCAATTTTCCAATTTCAAAATAAAAGGAAGGGGCAGTATTGATTGCCTAGTCTGGGTTCATGCTGGGCCCATGGTGTCACCAATCCTCGGGCAAAGCAATACAGCCAAGCTAGGAACGATGTTATCATCCCCCACGTTGGGCAGCATGGACACCCACCCTGGGCTTGGATTGGACCCGCCGTTAATACACACTTGGGATGTAAAAAATGTTGTACTATTTGTAATGAGCTTTTAAAACTTTTCTAGTAGAAATGCTGTAGTAATTGGCAAGTTTCAACTAGTCAAAAACGAAACGCTTGCAAGTGTCTAGTCAGGTTCTGATGAGGTCCTCGCAAATGTTTAGTTTCTGGCTGGTTAAACGTTACAAAACTCGTCAATAACTTGAGCCTTTCTCTTTGGGTCTGAACGCGTTTTTCTCAAAACTTTGTTTTCAAAGTCGATGACCAAGACTTCTCGGGAACGGTTGATCGATCGGTTTCAAATTTTTACACAAGCTTTATAAACATAAAACCGAGGAATATTTCTCATTTTATAATGTTGCTGAAATTCGAATCGTTTATTGAATGGCATCAATAATCAAATAACGAAATACTCAGCTATTAAAAACCCACAATTTTGCAGTAAATTCTATGATCGATGTCTTCAGTTCCAAACAATTACAAAGAATTCATTCGAGAACTCTCTAAATCTGAATCAGTGGAATCTCACTGATTCCGCAGTTATAAGTATACCACTGATTTTAATCAGTTGCATTCCACTGCATAATCAATGAATAGTCACTGATTCCACAGTTGGATTTTATTTTCACTGATCACAATTAGTCACATTTCACTATGAAAATCAGTGAATATTCACTGATTCGCAGTGTATATACACTGGTTCGCAGTGGTATACTTATCACTGTAATCCAGTGGAATTCCACTGACTCAGTTTTAGAGAGAAAATAAATAACGATGATTCATCAGATTTCGTAAGTTTGAATTTTCGTTTCGTTTCCATAAACGATTTAAACTTCAACAGAATATTTTATAAACAATTTGAAGCCAAAATTTCCATCGAAAATTGAAATTGTTTTCTTTTTATAAGTTATCATTTTGTCGAAAATTTATATTTTTCTTATTCCTTCGATTGTTTACTGGATTATACCTTATGTTGATGAAATTTTGTTGGTTCTTTCATTTGGAACGACCCAGTCCAGAGGTATCGTGGTCACCGCGAGACGCCTTTTCTTAAAGGAGCTCGCGGAGATCGGCTATAGTAGCTTGAAAGATCATCATTTATATCAATAAAAAATATGAAGATAGATTTAAAAGTTCCCACAATATGTATAAATTTTTGCATCCATGAATTGGGATGTCTATCCAGAAGAAATTCATGGAAAATTTCTTTTTTTCGCCCTTTTGATTGCGTATAACCCCATAACGAGTATGACAGATTTAGATTTTCGGATTCGATTGTTTTTTCCTGGATCTGGATGACAGAACAAGAACTCTATTCTTCATTTCTCTATTCTCAAATTACTCTATTCCTAAATATCTCTATTCTTACGAATCTCTATTCTCACAAATCTTCATTCTTTTCAATATCGATTAGATATAGATTTTTTTTTATTTTATATATAAAAGAATAGGGATTCTCGAGAATAGAGATATCTAGGATTAGGCACAACTGAGAATAGTCTTATTTAAAAATAGAGATATTTAAGAATATAGTGTTATTTGAAAATAGAGGAATAAAGAATAGAGTGTTCTTGTTCTGCCATCTGGATTACACCGAGTAATTATAATAATTATCAACACTGTGAAGAATAATACGACATCTTGCATCAAAAATGATACTAAATTTCGTAACAAGCCATGATATGAAATGTTGTTTCAAAGCTGGTCCTAAATTTTGTAACAATGATACAAACAGATATGGCCACATGTGTTGATATAATACAAAATTTCGTAACACTGATACGTAAAGAACTTCGTATCCGTGTTATGAAGTGCTTTACTGATTTTTCTAACAGTGAAGCTGAGAATCTTAATTGGAACTTACCATTTTTCCATTGTATGTGCAATTTTTTTGAAAATATTTGCCTGAAAACTATTCTCTATTTAGCATATCTGAATGTAAAATATATGGAAATAATATTTTATACACTGTGAGAAATAACTAGAAGTTTTTTCAATCACGAAAATAGATTCAGGTTCCTACACTTTCTACATTCCATTTAATATACAAAAACATGAAATAATGCTCCCTATAAGAACAACTCGATCAAAATGCCGTCAAATTGACGTAACTTTGACGAATTTTCAGTCGAAATATCATTTTAATGTCAATTCGATATCATTTCGACAAGCTGTCCCCATTGGGCTATAGTTAACATTAAATTTAATGTAAAAAAATGTGTATGAAACTGAATTCATGCACGTACTTGAAAACAACTCCCTGCAAAAACATTAAATTTAATGCAAAAATTTCCAACAGTGTATAATTAATTAGGTATTTTAAGCAGAACAATTTTTGAAATAGTTGACATCTTCGCTAATAAGTTTCCGAAACTAAACCATACCAACGTTCATCCAAACACTTTTTCGATGAGAAGAAACGAGCAATTAAAAAGATCATTGAAAAACTCGTAGGTTTTTTTCAAGGAAACAACTTTACTTCGAATGGATCAGTTATAAGAACATAAAATCAAATCAAATACATTTACAGGCAGTACTCTACAATGTTGCATTACAATAAAATCTTAGTCACAGGTGTTACGCTAGCACATTTCATTACGAACTTTATCGTTCGTCATTCGTTGACTGATAAATTAGAAAACTCCTCTATTATTCTCGTTCGACAATGTGAATTGATTCAATTCTTATAATATAAATGACAATCGATTTGGTTACATTTCTGAAAATGGATTCTAATTATAAGCTACATAAATTAGTGAATTTTGAATATTTTTTCTTTAAATATTGTAACATATATTATCTGGTTCTCTCTCAGATTAATCTCATTGAGAATGGAAAAAACTCATAAATTATATAAAGTTCCATATTCGCCTGATGCTTAATTTTCTTCTCAACGTTCGAGAGCTGAGCGTAAGTCCGTTTCAGGAGCTCCGCATGTGGAAATAGCCAGAGTTGACAAATGACGCGGTACTGGCGAGGTTGTATTTGCCAAAGTTCGGCAAAAACAACTGTGCCTGTTCAGAATCATTACCGTTTTTCAACTGTCACCGAACATTCGCAAGATTTCAGACAGTATTGGCTCGCGTAGACAGACGATATAGGGTCAGTATCGAATGAATACTGTCTGGACGATACCCAGGATTTCGAGAAACGGTACCGCGCCAGTATTCAGCCAGAGTCGTATTATCATTCCATATGTACAACAGACGGCAATGTACCAGTAATGGTATGACTCTGGCTGACTACAAAATCGATAGTCGATTGATGTTGCAATTATGATCTTGGCAACTCGGCTGTTGTGGTCAGCCGGAGTCGCGCCAGCATTGAGCCAGAGTTGGTATTATGATTCAATATGTTCGATAGACGACATGCTACCAGTATTGGTGGGACTCTGGTTGACTACGGAATCGGTAGTCGATTGACATTAAAATCACGATCTTGGGAATTTGATTTTTGTAGTGAGCCAGAGTCGCGCCAGTATCAAGACAGAGTTGGTATGATCATTCAATACGTTCTATAGAGAGCAATGGGCCAGTATTGGGAGAAATCTGTTTAACTACGGAGTCTATGGTAAATTATGTGACTTCAAGGGAATTAGTACAGTGAATAGGAATTTAAGTGGTCCGTTGTCAACTCGGAGTTTAGCTGATGTGATAGAGAGTCCGTTTCTCACTCGCAGGTCCCGGGTTCAATCCTTGCCCAGTGAACTTTCATGAAACCACTTCCAGAGCGTCTTCCTCGGATAACAGTGATGAGAAAGATGGATTCACAAAGTTTTGAAAGTTCAAATTCAATGTATTTTTTTTTTCACTTGAAATATAACTTCGGGGATCTCTAATTACCAGCACTGTGCCAGTACTGGGTCGGGTCTGAATTCCTACATAGGATGTATTATTTTGACCCTCTACTACCTCTCATCCAGGTATGGCAGAACAATTGGTCCTGTTGTCATGTCAGAGTTCCGCCATAGTTGGCTCACATAGAAAATCGGTACCGACGCTGTTGTAAATGTTCTACTGGCCCTTATGTAGAATGATGTTATCATTTTGATTACTTGCCAGTATCGTCGATTCAACTGGCCCTGTACTGGTAAGTTTGGATTTGCCAGTACTGAGCCAGTAGCAGCCTGTGTTTCCATTTCCACATGGGATTGTTACCTTAACTATATTATGCGTTAAAATATCCAGTGTTATTTGAATGCGCCTTCGAGATGTCTGTTTGTTGATTACAATAAATATATTAATAAATTACGATCCCCCGTATTTTTGACAATTCAAGAAAACTGGAGCATTAGAACTCCCTCTCATGAAGATGAACTTTATTTTTAGAATCATCATGAAATGAAGTTTCAAAGAATTTTCCCCATTGCGTGTGTCATTCGTGGAATCCAAATTCACAGAATATTAAATAATTTCAACTATTTGATCAATAAAAATACATGTCATTATTATATCGCTTCGCCGGCCGACGTTTCAATAGTTTCAAACTATTATTATCAACACTGCAGCAACACGAAAGGAAGATTGTGTTACAAGTTAACGATACATTTGCTACAATGTAAAAGGTTTACCCTGTAATATTCGTTCGTGAGTTCAACCATGCTAATCATTATATGCACTGAGAATACTTGATGAGTAGAAATTATCGTTCAAATGTACATATTCACATTCAGTAAGACTGAACTTATGCATTTTTAGTGGCAGGTGTCGGAAAAGAGAAAAAGTTTACTATCTTCTTCAAAAATATGTCCTGACTTTTCTTTGGAGTGAATTTAAGATGCTTTATGCAACACTTTCTTTTAGATATCTCCCAGATGACTGACAAACTCAAAATTCTCCTTTATGTGAAGACGGAGAGTAGGTTGAATTTTTCTAAAAGATGTCTCAAAACACGAAATATTGACTCTTGAATATTTTTGTCTTCACATAAAGGAGTCTTGTATAATAATGTTCAATAAACATCGAATATCTGGGTAGGACTGTTTATTTTCCGCTATTCTGTTCATCTCCATTTTTGTACAAATAATATAAAATATATAATTGTAGACCAGGTTAAATTCATCAACACCGATAATCCTGATTCAATTGAACAGGAAAATGATTCTGAAAAGTATTTAGGTACTACTTAACATGAATATATACATGTTTCTTGACGTCCAAACTACTTTTTCTTGTATCCATTCTAAATAGAATTTTTAAAGCTTCTTTATACTCCGTCCAGCTCGAGTACCCCATTGCCTAGCCATTCTATTCTCCTTGATGTTTCACTTCCATTTTCTTTCCATCCTGATGAATCCTCCACAGTGACCTTTATTAGAAACTCGAAAGAGTTCGACAGAAACTACTGATCCAAATTGAGAATAGAAATACAAAAAATAGTCGAAAAATATAAAGCATAACACCAAATTTCAGTAATTTATACTAAAATATTTGTTAGATTTGCAGCAAATTTCCATTGTTATCCGAGACCTTGGTTGATTGAACAAAAATTTTTGCATACAGGGTGTCCCGGAACAACGTATCAGGATCTCACTCGCATATTCCTGAGACAAAACTGAACCCTAGCAGAAATGACTCTATAGTGATTCTCTAGGCCTTGTAATCGCCTAGAGAATGACTGGAGTCTATTTCTACTAGGGAACAAGTTTTCCATTTACCATTTTTTTATCTGAAGCTTAGTTTCAGAGTTGACTCAAACCAATTGAATGGATGGTACATAAGGATACTGATCAATAATTAGAATAGCCAATGTATCTGCCACCTGAATGGTCAACTTATTTTGTTGATAACACAAAAACTAAGCTTCGGATCAAGAAATGATCAACGAAAAAGTCGTTCAGTCTTATCTCAGGAACACGCTGGTGCCCTAGTCCACCAGAAATGTCACAAGCTCTTCCTTATGACTGATGAGGCACGAAATAGGAAAAACTGATTGAAAAAACCTAGCCTGGCGCTAGTTAGTACCTGATGAGTTTGATCCAATTAGTGTTGGTCTGCTTGGGCAAAACTAGTGAGTTACTTATCATTATTCAGTAAAGTTGAACTAATTAGTAATAATAGGATGGAACTGTTCAATAACTGTAACTTTTCACTGCGTGTATACACGAAATGAAGAAAGATGAGTGTTTTAATCTTGATGTAATGCAAAAAATATTATTCACACTTTTTTCAAATGGTGTTTTCAAGATACATGTTTTAGGATTCCAATGCTTCAACTTCTTTCTGGGTGTGAAAGGAAGTGACTTACAGGTGACTTAGGACTGTTTCTACAAACTTCTATGGTGATCTAACATTACATCTGAACACATGCGTTTTTGTAAAATCTCGTTTGTGGAAATAATATGAGAAATGTTCATTTACCGATGGTGGAAGGCACCTTTTCCGCACTATCGGATAATTAAATTCAAACATTGATTAAATTCGCTCCACCCTAATAAAAATTCTTCCAGATGTAATGTTAGAGCACCGCAGAAGTTTGTAAAAACCTCCTAAGTCATAAATCACCTGTAAGTCACTTCCTTTCACCCCAAGAAAGAAGTTGAAGCATTGAAATCCTAAAACATGCATCTTGAAAACACACTGAGAAAACAGATATCTTGAAAAATACCATAATTCTTGGATTTTCAGCGCTGGTCTGACCCGAGTCGGAATATTCACTTGCATGAATCTCTAAAAGTACCATAATTTCTTGGATTTTTTGAAATAAGTATAGTACCTTCCGTATAAAAGTCCAAGACATTATGGTACTTTTAGAGGTTTTTTCAGGTAAATATTTAGACTCGGTCAGACCAGCGCAGAAAATCCATAAATTATAGTACTTTTTAAGATACCTTTTTCTCCGTGCACCATTTGAAAATGATATTTTTCACCAAATTTACAAATTCTCAACCCGTTTGAGGCAATAAAAGGAATCGACTGACTAAATTGCGCTTTTCCAAACTAAATACCGATGGTGGAAGGCACCTTTTCCGCACTAACGGATATTTAAATTCGAACATTGACTAAATTCCCTCCCTAATATATATTGAATATAACAGTACAATGAAATTCCTGCATACTTTATAAATTAAATTCAACATTTGTAGTTCCCGAACCAATGAGCAATAATGAACATATTTTTACCGAATAAACGATGAATACTTAGCAGTGTTGCCGCGATCCAGAAAATGAGCTATCACGATGTTTACATCCCAATGTTCTTCAATTGAAATTATGGGAAGTAAAAATCGGTTAAAATGTAGATTAGAACTGAAATTCGATTATCAGTCAGTGTACATCGAGCTGCAATCCCGTTAATCTTGATTTTTATCCAATTAACCCTCCACGCGGTTCGAGCCAGATCGAAATTCAGATCGTGTCCAGATCGAATAAAGATTGATTCAAAACTTGATTTCATAAACTTATATTTCAATTTGCATTCCCAAAACAAGTTGACTGTTCTCAAGATTGTGTTTTCACCCAATTGTTGTTACTACGGAAGAATGTACTTTCAGTTGAACGAGGCTGGAATCTAAAGATCGTGATAGCTCGTTTTGTAGATCGCGGCAACACTAATACTCAGTAACATGATTATTTCAGTAATGTAATAAATATTTGCAATTCTGATAATGATAGCATTTCATAGTCATTTGAAACTTTATACGATCATGATCCATGTATAATTGGCATTGTGTAACAAATTTCTCCGTAGTTACTGCTCAATGCTCCATCAGTTACTAATAAACACCGTGTGAGGTATTGATTAACCCATTAACGCCCAGATGATCAGAATTTTCACTAACTTTTCAACGTGTTTATTTATCATGTTATCGGGCCGAGAAAAAAAACTCATATCACTATTTCTACGTGAAAGTTTATGCTCTTTCAGAATCTGGGCTTAAAATTTCGATCAGATACTCAGAAAAAAAAATATGGCCGATTTAAACGTGAAAAACATGAAAATTGTCGGAAAAAAATTTTTTCTGCATTCATTTCAACAATGATACCGCGGAGATATCAACTTTAAACTATGGTCAGAGGTGATCATGGATCTCAAACATTGGAAAAAAAATTTTTTCCAGAAAAATTCATCGACGCGTTTTTTCAAAATGGCGGCGAGAATGAAAAAATTCTACAAAAATCTTAATCTGTGGTTTTCCCGAAAACTATGAACTTTAGAAAAAAATTTCTAGGAACAAAAATGTCATAAAATCAGTCAAAGAACACTCTCAAATTATTACAGAATTTTTGGAGACAATTTTGGAATTTTGGAAAATTCAAAAAAATTCAATTTTTCAGAAATACCTGAAAAATGTTTGAAAAAATTTCAGAATGTTTCTTGAACACTCCCTTGCTGATTCTGCGCAAATACATTGTTTTTTTCTACTCTTAGCATTACCCAAAGACAACGGCGTGAACGTGGTAGAACTTTGTCTCCTTTGGGGTGCTTTTTTCTCGTGAGTCCCCTTGCCTCTCACTTCAACATTTTTTTTCGTCAATGCTTCTTCGCCCAACAATTATTGCACACATAAAGTTCGCATTTTTCACAATAAATCCTCGTTCTTATTGGACATTTCCCATTCGAACGATTTTTCAATTTGTCCCTACTACATCGTGTATGGAATGTTTGACTTGGTTGAGCTTTTTGAATATAATGTTTAGCTATTGAAATACTTAGCTCTTTTATCCCAACTTTCTTCTTCCCATCACGAGTAGCATTGAAAATTACGAGAGCATTTGTAATGGATGCCTGTATACATCTTACAAAAACGACCCATGTCCATTTCTTGAAACGAATACATGGGAGTACATTATTGCAGTGTCCATCATGCACGTCAACACCACCCATAAATTTGTTGTACAAATGAAAAGCTTGCGGAAAAGGTATATCAATTTTGGATCGAGCCTCTGAACTATATCTTCTCGAAGTTGATAGCGGACTGACACCTGCAGCAGTTGAAGCTATTGAAAAAAACAATGTATTCGCGCAGAATCAGCAAGGGAGTAGTCAAGAAACATTCCGAAATTTTTTCAAACATTTTTCAGGTATTTCTGAAAAATTGGATTTTTTTGAATTTTCCAAAATTCAAAAATTGTCTCCAAAAATTCTGCAATAATTTGAGAGTGTTCTTTGACTGATTTTATGACATTTTTGTTCTCAGAAATTTTTTTCTAAAGTTCATAGTTTTCGGGGAAACCACAGATTAAGATTTTTGTAGAATTTTTTCATTCTCGCCGCCATTTTGAAAAAACGCGTCGATGAATTTTTCTGGAAAAAATTTTTTTTCCAATGTTTGAGATCCATGATCACCTCTGACCATAGTTTAAAGTTGATATCTTCGCGGTATCATTGTTGAAGTAAATGCGAAAACAATTTTTTTTCGACAATTTTCACGTTTTTCACGTTTAAATCGGCCCTTTTTTTTTTTCTGAGTATCTGATCGGAATTTTAAGCCCAAATTCTGAAAGAGCATAAGATTTCACGTAGAAATAGTGATATGAGTTTTTTTTCTCGGCCCGATAACATGATAAATAAACACGTTGAAAAGTTAGTGAAAATTCTGATCATCTGGGCGTTCATGGGTTAATGCTTTGTCAATTACTAATAAACGCCATATGAGGTACTGATAAGTACCTCATCAGTTACTCACCAATGCCTGCTTAATTTTCCTGATTAGTTCCTCGTTGGTGGGAGCGTTACATCCCTTACCATTTACTGCTAAGTTTTCCCGATTAGTGCCTGACCAGTAAAAAGGATGAACCGATTAGTGCCTCATAGTTTACTAGCGGGAATTTCTACCAGGGTACCTTTAATTACTGCAATTTTCTCTCTTAGCATTTCTTGATATTTTGATTAGAATTCTCCTATGTTGAATTTAAAATATAAATTTCGATTAAACTCTTTTAAAGCAATCTAGGAAACTAGTGATTGATGAAATCGTATCAATCTTCTCTGCGGAGATGCAAAATAGTATTTAAGTTTTTACTTGATGATGAAAACAGCCAAAGTGGAAAAATTCTCAAAATTGTATTACTTTTAATTGATATAGAAACTATATTGAATTATATATAAATTATATGAAATTTTGAAAATCTGTCCCCGAGGGAGGATTTAATCAAAAGCCACTTTTTATAACGTTTTTGTACAACACCGTTGTCCCTGATTCGATGAGGAAGTTGAATATCTGTTAAAACATATCTTCTTTGGTATTCGTTCGCGTAGATGATGCAAGATTCTATTGGAGAACACGGAGAACGATGAAGGATCAAAAATTACTGGATTATCTACTGAATTGGCAAGATAAGAAAAAATATCACTATTATTGTCAGACAGTGTAGTAAAAATAAATGATTTAACAAATATTCTTTACTATGAGTGTACAACCTTTTGCATGATACAGTACACATTTGCACCACACTATCTATCGATAACAGTGGTATTGTCTCTTATCCTGCCAATTTAGTAGAAATGTAGTAATTTTTGAAACTTTATTTTTCTTCGTGGAGGAAGAAGGAACAATAAGGAAACAAAACACAAAGGTAGATTTTCACTTTTGAAATTATCTGCAAAACCTGGAAAATTTTTCACCGCTGAATCAATTGGTACAAAAATATTCGAAAGAATTGGATAAACTTGGAGGTATTGAATATACAATTGAATTACCACGCTTTGAACGATCTGATATCAAAGGTAATATAATTCAAACAGAATCGAGTTTGATAACCTCCTGTATGCTGAGAAAAATGTAATCGTATGTTTCTGCTCTCGACTTCTAATCAATTTTACCATCAGCGGTAGTGAAAAAGCTACACTCTACCAACTTTTACCATCGCTGATGGTAAAAATGATGAAGAATCGAGAGCAGTTATAGAGGGAATCTTTTAACAAAATCTTATTCCATATGAAAAAATTTTCAACTTTATATATAATTTATATATAAATTATATATACAATTTTTTTCACATGGGTTGTCCCTAGTTTAAGAAATAACGTACTTGATATATCAACTGCATTTCAATTCCAACAAGAACAATAGGAAGAACTTTTGTAATTTGTTGAACGAACAATATCAACATTTCATACTGGAAACTGTCGTGCTTTGAATAAATTACAACAATTTTCGACACGTTATTCCAATAAGAATTGAACACGCTCATCATTTCAGCATTTCACTTAAACTCCCGCTTCTAATGAAACTCTGCGTTAAGTTCTCAAAGTTTAATAGTTTTGATAAATGAAAAATATCATGGAATAAAAGTATCGCATGAATTTCTACGCGACAGAAATGTGAAACGCGCAATAATTAAAACACATCATCATTACCCTCGTCATACAAATTTCGTATTGAATTTTCCGATTTGAGTGACAATTAAAGATCCATTACATTGTTTGTATGTTTATTTGAAACATACACCACGCGTCTGCGCTACAAAGTATGGTGCGGACTAACGTAATGAAGGAACAACAGTGGAGAATGCTTACATTCAGGTTGTATCGTTTGACCGACAAACCTCCTCTTTTTTCCTTCTACATGTGCCAGCGATAGTGTATAAGAATGCACGAGGTTGCGCGACCCTGAAGGAAAGTACACCTTGACTTTTGTGGTTGGGGAGGGTAAGTGATATATTGATTCTCGTTACACGATTACATGGGAAATAGGGTGCTCGTGATTTAAAAGAAAAATATACTCTCTTTTTGTCATCCTTACGCTAAAAGGAAAGGGTCAACCCCAACATCCAAAATTATGCTTCCACAATTCACCGTTACATCTTTCATCGGTTTGTTATGAATTATGTATAGAATAACAGACAAATACCGTTTAACTGTCATTGCTTCTGGCTGTTGCTCGTCTTTCGTTAAATCTTGGAACACGAATAACATTTTCACTCCATTCTCTAGATCAATCTACACTGAGAGAAATTTATAGTTAAATTTACTATGGAATTTCAGGAATAGGGGAACGTACTGACTTCTAAGGAAAATTACTGTAACACACTGTAAATTTTATCAGGTTTCTATTGTTATGCCATAGTAAATTTCATTCAATTATAGTAAATGTTCCCCCATTCCTATAATTCCATGGTAAATTCAACTATGAATTTCTTGCAGTGTACACAGAGAAAAGTTTATATTAAAGATTACTATATTTTTATGGTACTCGTGGGATATACTTTATTATGAGGCTCAGAACTATATTTATTTCAAATTAAAACATATTTATCTTCATCTTCACGAGAGAGTATGGTGAATGCTCGTACACTTGTGGTTCATAACGACATAATCAAGTATATCCCAAAAGTACAATATGAATATGCTAATATCTAATATAAAATTTTTACTGTGTAGCTGGATTCGGCTGGTTCTGGGTTGATGTTGATATCAAATTTTCGATAGATTATTATTCTTGTTTACTTTCAAACATATTTGTGAATTTTCGAGGAGAATAGTGTAGTGAAAACACCCATAGATTCGTGGATTTCTAAATTGCTTGGGAATTCACAAATTCTCCTGGAAATTCCCAAACAATCGTTTGTCAATTGATAAATATTATTTGTCGGACTTTTACTAAACCCGTTCGAGAATCTACTGAACAAATTTTTGGAGGACAAACTTTTCAACTTTTTTGGAAGGTTTTTTCTTTAAGTGTATATACAAAAACAGAATCGTATCGAATTACTGACTAGAAATTAGTCATTGGCTATCGTGAAATGACTCACTAAGCTGATCAGTTAAGAATCGTATGTGTAACTATATTCCAAGTTCACAACACATTGAAGGTATGGAGATACATTTTTGAAATTCAACACTATGCGTGTGGAAATTATGTTTCCACTGTGAAAAAAGAAGGTTTGGAAGTGTTTTACCTGACATTTTTTACTCAATTCACACACAATTTTGATAACATTCAGTTATTGAACAAACATTTTTCTGGAAAGTCGGAAAAATTGTTTGAAATTTGTAGGTACCCAAATAATCTAGAAATTTACAAATCCATAAGTTTTTAATTGTACTTTTCTTCTTGGAAATTCACAAATATTCTTTACAGTGCACGCATCAATCAGAACAAATATCATTCTCGAGTTTGAGGGTATCCAAAAAACTAAAAATACTCAAAGATGCTTTGATAAGATAGAAAATATCGATTAGCCGGACCATCCGTTGATACGAAAGAACTCTGCTGGAAATGCCTGTCAGAACGAGGCAAAAACTTGTTGCCAATCTTTGAATGGTTGTTTTCCTTCGGAATTTGGTTGAAAATCAACTGCATTGCCAAATTGGAACATCCTACACGGAGGGAAAAAATTTGCTGACGCAGCAAATCGAGGTATTATATATAGAATAGCAAAATTTTTTGCTGACCTAGCTAAAAATTTGCTATAACAGCAATCGTGTTAGCTACGACAGCAATTTTTTAGCTGTGGCAGCAAAAAATGTTTGCTCCGCCATCAAATTTTCAGTATTATATACAGAATAGCAAACAAATTTTGCTGGGATAGCAAACATTTTTTGCTGCCACAGCTAAAAATTCGCTGTCACAGCTAACAAGATTGCTGGAACAGCAAATAGTTTGCTGTCACAGCCAAAAATTTGCTGCTCTGGCAAAAGGAACCCAGCAAAAGTAGGTTTCGCTGCCACAGCGAATGCCTTTTTCTCCGTGTATCGAGAGCTAATTTTGTGGTGTGTTTTTTTTGTTATAGTTCCAGTCGATGTATACATCGGGTGGGAATTTTGTCAGTCTTTGACCAGATTTCCAGAGGTAAAAGCTATTCAAAGCCTGACCACTAATTCTTGCCCGATTTCGACAGGCCAAAACCTGTGCAATTACAGCTACGATTATTTTAGCTAAAGCGGTGAAGAAGGGGTGCTAAGAAAGTGAATAGCTGCCACAGGATATCGCACTTTATCTTCATACCAACACCAACTAAGCACATAGGAAAAAAATGTTGAAAAAAAGAAGAATATATATCATACGGAAAAATTCGTTAAAATTTTAGCATCAGATGAAATGTCGTGGCAGAAAATAACTATTCGATTTTTCTTACGGAATAGCACCTTATGCTCACCGAACGCATGATACGGTACATTCTTTATACGTAGACTCATTGGTGTATAAGTTCCTTGGAATGTAGGTCCAATCGATACACGAAGAAAACAAATCGATCGATTCAGTTTCAATTGAGAAAACTCTTTCCTTCAAGGTCGATGTATGTACGGTCTTGAGAATCTTACATCACAAAAATGTTAAAATGCTTTTATGAATGAACGCTTTTGCACCCTTGTTCAAACAAGACTATGTTATAAACATGTTATAATGATTATCCACCAATCTGATGCAAATTAGAGTAAAGTGAACCAGAATGGACATTTCGTTCTTTTTCCTTATCCTTCTTAATATCACTGCAGGACCAATAATCGAGTATTACACCCAGAAAAATGCAGTACTGGTTTTATTTATTGATATAAATAGTTCTTAAGCTCCCCATTTTTGAACGAAGGAATATTCCATGATTACTATATAACAATCTCATTTGTACAAAGTTCTTTTTCATTATGAGTCTTTGAATAACTAACAATGTACAATATTTTCATATTAAGAATTGATGTTTCATTGTATCAAATTTATGTACACGACAAGGAATGATAGTTGAGTTACGATGAAACCAATAAAAATCCCAGTCGGAATTTGTTGTTAACTATTCTAAATTCCCAGCGGGTATCTATCTATGTCACATAGGGTTTAGTTTGAGATCGAGGTGTTGAGATCATTGGAATTAAAAAAAAAGATTGGAAAGAAAAATTGTTATAATTTTTATCAACAAAGAAATGGAAGGATGAGAAACTATTATATCAACAATCAGACAAAATAGTACTTCCCCACAGATAAATGCATAATCTGCGGCAAAAGTTGGAGTTCTTTTGGAAATAACAATTATTCTAATAATTTTCATAAAATTTTATTTGAAATTACTAGAAGTTTATGAAAATTAATTATAACTGAAACTCTAGTAGATTCATATTTAGATACAAATTTAGTTGATTCAAACAAAATTGAATCAATCCATAAGTATAAAATTTTCTCGGTGTATAATGTGCATATTCAAGGTTCATGTTGCAAAGATATCCCTGGGAAAAACGGATTCCATTTTTTCTAATAAAGTTTTCAAAGTCTCGCACAAGGGAAAAAAGTTTCCACTGTTATATGGGTAACAAGAACACCTACCGAACCAGGGCCGTATTCACGTTGAAGTTGCCGAGACTGGAGCCTCGAGTGGCATGTCTTGAAGGGATGGCATGCAAGTGTCACGCGATATTTGAGATATGAGAAAAAAAAATTGGATTTATCCTTTGATGTGTATTTTTTACTAATCATTTGAAGCGTGATAGGAGCGGCACCTTACGTTGCAGCCTTGGACGACATTTGCCTTGAATATCATCATCATCATCACCATGAAGTAATCAGTCTTATGACTGGTTTGATGAAATCCTCCAACCCTGTCTATTATCCGTTAGACGCTTGATTTCTAAATATCTACGACAACCCTTATCTTGTATATTCTATTCTATTCGCTTCATATAACTTGATCTAGGTCTACTTTTACAAGTCTTATCATTCATTTTTCCTTCCAATATTGTTTTCAATAAGCTATCATGCCTTAATGTGGTCCTATCAGATGACTTCTTCTCTTCACGACCTGGCTCAAAAGACTTCTTTTTTCGTTTACCTTCTTGAGAAGGTACTTCTTCATTTTTTACTTTCTCTATTCACTTTATTCTAAGCATCCTTCTACGCTATAACACCACATTTCAAAAGCTTCGAGTCTTCGTTGGTCCGTTTTTCCAATTGTCCAAGTTTCGCAACCATATAGTGCTGTGCTCCAAACGTAACTCTTCAAGAATTTCTTTGCCTTGGACGCGGCCCCGCATTGAAAAAATTATTACTCAAAATATTTGTTATAATTCCGAACACTTGTGCAAGTTAACAGCATTTGTCTTGCTCATTTATCTTCTGCGCGTGGAAAAATAACAATTATTATTCGAACTAATTGTTCTTCGCGTGAATACTCGATTCTATGATTGTTAACGAAGAGGAAGAAGGAAACTCAATGCCCTGTTGAAAATGGTTGTTAGATCCGCTCAAGAAATAATTGTTAGATGTTGAGCGACTTTTGTCTCTGGAAATTCAGTCAGAAATTGGCAAATTTTCTACCCAATTTTGTCAGCAATTTCCAAATCTGAGGATCCTGTCAAAACCTATCAGGTGAATTCTTGTCAGTTTTTGACTGAACATATCGATTGTGGATTCCAAACAGAATCATTTACTGTCAAATTTGCGCAATTGCTGACAGGATTTCCAGAGACAAGAATCGTTGAACACCTCAAAAGTATTTTTTGAGCGGATTTGACAACAATTGTCAATAGGATGATGTACGATAACTCGTGACGAATTTCTATTCTAATACAATAATCGCAACAGAAATTTCCTGGACTACCCGTACAATACCGGACATTTCTGCGTTGCCTCTACGTTGCCTTCACTTGGAATCTTCGTTCATCCACGTTTTATTCACGGAGAATGCACAGAGATGCGACGTAGAAATACACACTGTATGCATATATTTTAAGACGAGGCTGAGGAAAATTAAGGGCGTCGATGCATTTTTTTCCGAGCCCTGGTCGATCGGTAATCGGAAAGGAAGGAGGGGGAGGGGGAATTCCCATCACTTAACGGCATTCACCACCTTCCCAAAAAGTTACTAGATTCCAAAATCGCCCCCCCCCCCAGTTTCCTCAGAAACGAACAAATAAAATGAAAAATAAAGAGTAGCTGCACTGTCTTTGATATGCTAAGAAGACGCACCTGCTCATTAAAATCGATTATATTCATTAATCGTTGAGAAAACTGGGGGGAGAGATCTAGTAACTTTGCCTCTGATAAATGCCCTTAAGTGAGAGATTCTTATTCCTTCATGCTGATGCACACACGCGCCGACTGTAGAGGTCTCGCGGGGTTTGCCCAAGTAGAGATGCTCTAGTTATTGACGAGTTTTGTAACGCTTAACTAGCCAGATACTAGACACTTGCAAGTACCTCGCCAGAACTCTACGAGGCATTTGCAAGCGTCTAGTTTTTGGCTACACTGAAAAAAGTTTGGTGTTTAACCTGTTATTTCAATGAGGCGTAGCGTTCGTACGTACGATTTGGTGCGGCTCCTACGCCAAATCTGGCTCAGATGTTGAACGTAATTGAAATTTTACGTACTTGCGTGCAACTCCTGCGCCGGATTTGGTAGACGAGCCATCCCAAGTCGTACGTACGAATGCTGCGCGTCATTCAAATGACAGGTTAAGCACCAAACTTTTTTCAGTGTAGTTAAGCGTTACAAAACTCGTCAATTACTAGAGCATTTCTACTAGGGTGGGCCCCCTAATCGATTCGTTAGAAGAGCTGAGCCTCCTCCAATCAAAGGAAAGTAGCGGACCACTTATATTTTCTCTGTAGAATTTTCATAAGTTTTCGCTTTTTACACAACAAAAATTGTTCTTCAAGCCCTCTCCCTCCAATAATCTTCATAACTCGACGCCTCCATAAATTCTTTCCATATGGACATAAAGAGAGATGTCAGCTTGATGCATTTGAGAACCCTAAATTATGCGGAAAAAAATTCAAGTTCATTGTGCAATTATTACGTGGTAAAAATGTGAAAATTATGCAAGCCTAATGCGTCTCAAAATGTAAATTTATGCACCATTATGCATGGCACACTGACTAGCGATAATAATTTCGTGACAAAAAAAAAGTAAAAAAAACCCATGGGAGAAGGTCGGGTTGTATCGGACGCGCGCTGTTTGGGGTGTTAGTTGCACGTAGCAGTACCTGTTACTTTCATGTTGGATAAAGTAGCCAGAAACATTTCCTATTATATTTGATCAACTTTGTGGTTTGTTCACCGATGAAAGTGGACTTTTTATGTTTGCGACATATTCAACTGCATTTAGGGCTGTTGTTGCAAGGTAACAAAATCGTACTTTTTGCAGAATTATTCAAGTTTTCAAATTATGAACGGATTCATCTTCTTTGCAAATCGAGTGTGACATTTAAAGTGTGATTGATATAATTATGTACTCGAAATATCAAAACTGCTGATTTTAAAGATAGATTTAGCAAGACATCTCAAAGAAATCTTTTGAAAGACATCTCAAAGACATCTTTAACTCTAGAACGGACATATGGGGCACGGAGAAAGAAACTAACAATAATATTGCTGAATCGACAATAAAATATTGTTATATATCAACCCACAATGAATATCGTAAAAATATGACCGTCACTATTGGCATAAACTGGCAACAATATTATATTGTGAACATCATTAACAATTCACATATTCACAATTTTGTGATATCACGTGGTTATATCAATAATTTATATTTACCTATTTGAAAAATATGACTTTTGAGTGAGGACAAAAATTTCTGATTGGAATTTATCCCTACGAACATTCTATTACGATGTGGTTTGATTCATATGCGAAGGAAGGCTGATTGTAAGTTCAAATGTTAGAAAGTCGCTTTAGCGAGATTCGAACCCGGGTCCTCCGAGTGGAAATCAACGCTTTTATCAGATCAGCAGATCTCCAAGGTGGCAACTGAGGACTTATATTGCCATTTATGGTAATCCTCGACTTTGTTGAGAGTTGACGATGAAAATATATTCAAGACAAACATAAAATTGTGCACATTGAATAAATGAAGTAGGATTTGAATCACAGGAATTTTTTCAGAAACGAACGAAACTCGTCAAATTTGTTTGTTAAACTCATATAAGGTTTGTTAATGCATCAGTAATTGGGATTGATTTTTATGTTTGTGAATTCAAGAAAAACTGCATCGAAGAAGGGTGGGTTTGTAGAAGAATGTATATCACTTGGATATAATTTTTAACTGTCTCCTGAAGTGGATCAAAATCAATTTCTCACGGGAATTATTATACCGCTCTATAGGTTCAAAATATACAGCTGTTTTGACAATAAAGGGATTTCGTTACGACAATTTTCCTTGTTAATTCTGTGATACTTATTGTTGTCGATGCTTGATATTGTTTTGTCAGATCAATATAAGAATTGTCAACAAATTATTGCATAAGCAGCAATAAAATGTTGACAATTCTTATATTGCTAGTTCTACCATACACATTTTTCTCCGTGGGTCTTTTAGGCCCCCAAACGTTTTTTTCTTCCCCAGCGGTTGAGCATCTCTTTATTGAGAATAGTTTCTAACATAAATATTTTCGAACTATAAACCCTGACGAATAAAAACCATCCACATAGAATTCAAATCCATTAGGTTTTCGCAAAGATACAGAGATTTGAAATTTTCTGTGTTTTTCACATGCCTGTTCCAGGGTTAAAAGATGTCTTTTGAATATGTCTTGTAGATATCTCTCAAAAGATATCTTCAAGATATTTTGAAGATGTTCATTTGCATTGAGAAGTGTTTTATATTGTGAGCGTGTTGCTAAGCACTATAATCACCCTCCTTCATTTTGAAACGTTTCAAATGTGATCAAGTCAAATAATATTACGTATGTGCGCAGTAAAAAATCTGAAATAGAAAAGAATAGGAATTTCCTATTCTTTTCAATTCGAATTCTCCAAAAAAAGAATACATATGAATAGAAAAAAAATTGAAATATTTGGATTACTTGGAAACTTTGAAATGGGAAGTCCTACCCCACCCGCCGTATTCTCCAGACGTTGCTCCCTCGGACTATCACTGGTTTTGATCAATGGCACACGGCCTAGCTGACCAGCACTTCCGGTCTTATGAAGAAGTAAAAAAGAGAAGTGATTCGCAAAAATCGTACACATGTTTTTATGCACAGACAAAAAATGTAATTAATCAGTGTATAATGATTGTACACCTAATGAAATTCATGTGACAAATTTTTTTCATTTTATTGATTAATTACTATGAATTAGATTAGGAGTACAATAATTATACACTGATTAATTTGATTTTCTGACCGTGCATGAACCATATGTGTACAATTTTTGTTGATTACATTTTTAAAGCTTGTAAAATATTTCCTGTACAATTTATATGTCAATCGATTGAACGTGCACGAATAATCACTGCATAAAATACTGTGTGTTGGACAAAAATTGTTATTGTAAATACTTTTAGGTTTTATTTCTCGTGTACAATTAATACGTGTATGATTCTTACGTGCATAAATCATACCCTGTCCATTTAACCACTTTCAAAAAATTATGCGATTATGCAACTGAATGAAGTTGACATCTGTATACATTAAGTATTCATCCCCCTCCGTTCGTTTTGTTGAAAATCATTGGCAAGTATACTCTTTCATCATTGAGCAAACTATTAGCGCAAGCTATTCCACTCGCAGTAGAGTATCGTAAGCCCTAAAATCATATGCTTGAATTTCAGCAGCCCGAAGTTGCACCGAACACCGAATAAAAAATTATGAATTTTAGTATAAATCAAATCATATCAGATATTTTGATACAATTTAAGAGTGAAATATGCTTCTGTTGATGGTTTATCGATGCTTCAAATCATATAAAAGTATCTAATAATTGATTTATTATTTTAGGTGTGTGCGAGTACTCGAAATTTCCGAGTATTCTCGAGTCGAGTATTTTGTACTACTCGAAATTTTCGAGCTACTCGATAATATTCGAGTAATTTGTCGATTTTCTTAGAATTATCATGAATTATCATTTGCCAAGGGTAGAATATTCTTAGAGAACATAAGGGATCGTTATCCACTATCACATATAGATTATATTCATATTCATATATATTATATACTTTTCGAGTACTCGGCTCGACTCGAAAATTCGGGCATATGAATTTAGGGCTTACGATACTCTACCTCCATTCGCGGATCCTGGCACTTTTGGCTGGAGCCGTAATTAGAACAGGACAAACGGTGTCCCCCGTCAGGAGCACAAGCCTGAGAGGGAGAATGGCTAGATCAAAGCAAAAACCAGAGACAAAATTATCTTTTCTTTTCAACATATCCACACTGCGAAAGAAAATTTTGCTGAAAGAGCAAATGTTGGAAAATTTGCTTTCCTGATATGACAAGTTCTTCCTCTGTATTAGCAAAAAGTTTGCTTTCACAGTAAAAATCTTGCTCTTTTAGCAAGAACTTTCTGATCCAGTGATTCGGCATTGTAAATATACAGACTGTTAAGAAATTTACTGAATTAGCAAATATTTTGTTAAAACAAGAAAATTTTTGCTGTAGCAGCAGAGATTTTGCTACTTCAGCAAAGCAGATTTTTCTAAATCGCTATGTCAGCAAGAATCGTTCCCTGCGTGCATACAGGTTTTGAAGAATCGTATTAGATCATTAAAATCCGACAATTTAGTGTTCATTAGAATGGAAATTGTGAGTCAGCGGGATGGGGCTTTTCCCAACATGACAAAATAATGTATTCGTATGTGAAAGGAATATCTTTATAAATCCACATAAAAAATCAATAATCATTTGTAGAGGTAATAATGTTACGAAAAGTATGTCACCGGAATATCAATTCCCTGTCATGCTTTGTGTTGAACATAAAAATACTTGCTCATGTTTTTTCATTTATTCACAATTAACTGCACTTCATAATCTCCTGTATGAAATGTAAACAAGTTGTATAAACCTCAACCTCTCCCGCACATTTCTTTTTTGTATATGTGATGTATCAAACGCCTGGATACGTAAATACAAATATAAGAAATTACTTGTCGAATAGCATGAAAATTCCCTAATGATCTGTCATTTCACAGATAATTATGGAAATCGATAGAACATCCTTGAAGAAAATACAAATTCAATGTACACTACGTTCAAAATTTCAGTTGATCATTCATTAATCATTATTAAATGTGAATGAGCATAGAAAATAAATTGTTCATATATTATCGGTCCACCACTGATATTAGCATAATCGATTTCAAGAATAACTAACGTTCAAACATAAGTAGAGAGAAAAGAGATCTTCGAAAATTACAATTTCCTCACTCACTCCCTCACTCACGTACGCTGTGAAAACTATGAGAAGTTTTTCCTCAATTCAAGGGTGGATTTCATCCCCGGATCGTGGGTGAATTGTTTTTTCATCAGAAGTGAAGGATTTCTCCTCCATTTTGAGGAACTATTCTGCATTTTGGATCTTGAATTCTCCAAAAAGTGAGGGAAAGCTATATCAAATTCAAGGGAAAAGTTCCTCATCGTGGAGGAATTTTGTTGCCACCGTTTAAATTTCACAATTCTTTTTCAGTGTGTGTGAATAATAGGAAAAAGGCTGTGCTTCCGGCAGTTACCCTATCATTTCCCATTAAGTTGCACAGAGTCAAAAGTAAATGAAATTTGATAAGAAAATATGTGGAAAAATGCTAAGTGAATCCCATTATTTCCTTCCTCACTCGACTTATAGAATAGAAATCACTCTTCAACAGATTTAAAGTGTAATGCTCTTAAATTTTATTTCAAGACGCTCATAAACCTCGTCTCTATTATTAGATTCCTAATAGCATTGTGCTTTCAATCTATTCAATGGTTATTTTAAATCGATTTTCAAATCTCCTATTCCACCTCACAAAATAGAGATCCGCTTCTGCAGTTCAATATTGCGATGGATCAGTGCACGGAAAGACCGGGTCTATTATTATTCGGAAAAATGACTGATTTAGGAGAAACGAGGATCTCTGAAAAATATTCGTAGTGAGTCGACTAAAAATTCGTAGTCGATGTATTAAAAATTGATAGTTTCACTGTGAAAAATACCAATTAAACTATCAACTGTTGATATTTTGACTACAAATTTTTAGTAGACTCACTACGAATATTTTTCGGCGATCCTCTTTTTCCCTGAATTGACAGTCATTTTTCTAAACGTTGATAAATTCTTTCTAAATATTAATATACACGGTCTTTCCGTGTGGCTACTCAGATCCTTTTTTAATCCTTGGATCAATTTTCTAACGTTCTTGGAATGTTTTTGGGTTCTTTCAAGAATCTCTAATCAATGTACTTGACATTTTCCTGACTAAAAACAATCATCAATAGCGTTTCAACGATTCCGCTATTCCGGTAAAAAGCTTTTTACTGCCTTTTGAAATGCCTGCGATGCTGTTTACTGCTAGTCCAGGAATAAGTCAACCACATTCATGGAAATTCCACGTATTCCAAATTATTTATGAGAATTTATAAAGAAAAAAATGTCTTCACTTTGTTTTAACGCAAATTTGATTTGTTTGGGTGGAAGTATCAGGGATTGAAAAAATCAAACACGGTCCCTGAAGAATTGAACAATTCTCTGATTCTCCAGGCATATATAGGATTTTCTCAACCTTCCAACTTTTTCCAAGTTTTTCCAAATGGGGACCAGCCTGTCTATCAGGAAACGTATCTAATGTGCCACAGTTTTATCCATATAATCTAGTACATTTCTAGTTGGTATACCATCATCTTAGTGATCAAAAATATATTACGAATGGCGCTAAGATTCATCGTATACAGTGAAAAATTGAGTGTGAAATTCACCACTCGTGTCTTCGAATTATTTCACATTGGGGCGAGTAAAATTCAACACTGAGCAGAGTGAAATTTACCACTGAAAAGAAAATCAGCGACTGTGATCCAGCTAAATATTTGGTGGCCTGCTTTTAGATGAATAAACAAGAGAATTTAATGGATTGTCAAAAATGTTATTCATGCATAAAAATTATTTTGTTGGAAGAACTAAATCATATGGATCCATTTTTTTTAGTTATTGTATTTGTAATATTTTCACACGTTAATAAACTATTCAGCCGGCTCGTATTTCAGAATAGAATTTGTTTATATCAACCAAGTAAGGTAGATGACCCCATTTACGAACGCGACCCCTTTAATGAACGTTTTGGTTTTTGATTCATAGTACTTTTCATTTAGTGCTTTAATTTCATCCAAGCATGACTGACTGGATACTAAATCAAACGCTGTTATGTAAATAAATTCAGAATAATATGCCATAGGAAAGATATAATAGATAAACGATTGTTCGCTAATGGGGGTTAAGGTGTTCATTAATGGGGCCTGTCACCTTACATTACTTCTCTAAGGCCGTATGCAGAGTCAGGTCTGAGACTAGGACCGGTCCTACGCAATGTATAAGCTTATGAGCTGGGACTAGGTCCAGTCTCAGACCTGACTCTGCATACCGCCCTGAGTGCACCAAACGCTTCGAATACAGCTGAGCAGCAGTGCTAATTTCAACAATCCAACAGTTTGCCATCCGAAAAGGATCTTTCACCCGGCTTCGTTTTTGACTGTGTAGAGGTTGTATCAGATTGGGAATGAACTCACGTTATATTAATCCCTTTGATATTCTTGAAGTGGAAAATCAAAAATTGTTACGAAATAACTAAGAAATTACAAAATTGAGATTGGTTTCCAGAAGAATTATAAATGCGTAAATTTTGAGAAATTTGCAGTCAAAAACAGATTTGTACAATAATGAATAACAATTTCGTGATTGCTGTCTTTTTTTTCTTCTAGAGATTTTCGAGTAAACCATCCCTGAATTCTAAATTCTCTTCGAAATGGGCACCACAAACGTATTGACTGATTCCGAACACACCCACAACCATGTGAATCCGAGTGACAATTCGATCGAAGCATTTTTTGCGGAGACAGTGATTTTGGTAACCGGAGCAACTGGTTTTTTAGGAAAAGCCTTATTAGAAAAACTTCTCAGAGCCTGTCCACGATTGGCCATGATATTCGTGCTCATCCGTCCAAAAAAGGGTCGTACGGTGGAACAACGGTTTACCGAATTAATGGATAATCCGGTGAGTTAAGATTATTATTTCTTACTATATCCTCAAAGTATATGTAAAAAAAAAAGATGAAAATTTCAAATGCCAAACTTTGCTATTGCAACAAGAAAAAAGGTGATGATAGAAGTTACTGACTTCCAATTGAAATTCCCCAGCATATCTTTCAATATAATGAGAAAGCACGAAGGAAATAAAATAATAATAACATGACAAAACAGTTACACGCGGATAATAAATTTGTCAAATACAGTAATGTATCGGACCAAGTTATTTTTACATGCACCGTCACGTACGTGTACGAAAAAAGTGTACCTTAATATAAGTCTATGAATAAGAAATAACGTTTCGCGTATGAACGGCTCAATTTATGTATCACTCTATCGCGCATACGAATCACAAATCCGCTTGACTTTACGTTTTTTCAAACATTCTGGAAAATTGTACACACGTAAAATGATAAGAGTAATTAGAAGTATATACATTCTCTGTGCGAGTAACAAATGAGAATATTTAAATACGCGGACGGCAAAGCACTATCGGAAGGAATTTTGTTTTAATCGAATATTGAATTCTTAGAGATACTGCTTTCGAAAGAAACAGCGATGGTGGTGCTGAAACGAAAAACAGAGAATCGAATTTTCTAATTATAAATGAAAAATTTGTTGGAAAGATTCAAATCACGCGCAGAGAAAAATTCTTGCTGAAATACCGATTTTTAAAAATCTGCTTCGATCAATCAGCAAAAATTTCGCAATTTTAGTAAAATATTGACTAATTCAGTGAATTTCCTAGCAATCTACGTACCTGGAATGCCAAATTGCTTGAACAGGGAGCGCTTGATAAACAAGCAAGATTTTCGCGGTGAAAGCGAACTTTTTGCTGATTCAGCGAAAGGATTTGTTTGATATTAGCAAAGCAAATTTTTTACATTTGCCGTTTCAGCAATTTCGACCGACAAGCATCAGCCGAAAATGTAAATTATTTTGTTAAGTAGATTGATATGTCATCGTAAGTATGATAATTGCATTATCAGGTAGCTTTTCTACACTGTGAACCGCCAATTCCGAATTTTCTTCTAAATCAATAGTCCCAATTTCAATTTGAGTCGTTTTGGTTAAAAGTTTTTAGTCGATCTCTACAGTCATGGTACATTCCCATGTGTGTATGGACCAAGACTGGCACAAGACCTGCCGAGACTTGTCTTGAACGATTTACCAAACTTGGCCCAGGCTTGGGAATGATAAGATCAGGACAAGCTTGGGCCAGTGGTTTTGCAAGGCCCGGTCCAATGCATTTACCAAGCATCAACCGATGCTTCCTTGATCGCAAATATGGATGAAAAAAGTAATTGATTCATATTTCAGTTCATGACTTTCTCTCTCAGAATACCATACATGAATTATCTTGAAACGATAGGAAAAATGTGACAAGACTGGGACAAGCTAGCTTTGATCGATCAATAAAATCTAGCTTGATGTGTCAAACTGGTGGATAGGTTTAATTATGGCAGGAAAATCGGGCCAGCCCTGGCCCGACGGTTATCCCCAAGTCTTCAGCCATTGTAAATTCAAAATTCAGTCAATATTTAAAAACATTGTGCCACTCATGTGGGCAATATCGACACAATTGTTCTCAACGAATGGTCGATTTTTACACTTGTGCCAAGCTTGTACCAAATATAGTGACCATTTCAAAAATATTGAGGAATCAACCATGACTGAGTGTGAATTGGGAACAACGGGACAATCATGAAACAATATTGGGCCAATTGTTCTTCACGGAGGTTTGTTCCTGACACATGTGCCAACCTTGCGACGAGCTTGGGTTTTTTTAATCTTGGCAATCCCTGCATATCTTGGAATGGGTTTGTTCATATCTTCGGGATGGCCATTGTACTAGTACAAGCTTGGCACAAGCGTAAAAAAAAACAGGCGTTCGTCTTTTCTGCTCGAAATTTTTATTGAGATCGGGTTAAAATTCACTCTTCAATCAATAGTTTTCAACTATTCGAATTAAGAGTTGGCTTTGAGCAGGAAAATTTCAAAATTGTAGAAAATTTGTAAAAATCAGAATTTTCCATGAACTTTTCGAAAATTCCCTGACTTTTCCAGGTGAGTGGGAACCCTGAAAATGTGTGTACAACACTTCCATAACAACTTTGATCAAAACTTTGTGGATGTCTTGAGAACCTTCTGTGGAATTTCAAAAATGTACTGAAAGGTTTTTATACATCTTCAACAATAATTCGAGTGGGTTACGAAATTGTGAGATGAGCTTATTCCAAGACTCTCAAAAGGTTAAAATTCAAAAAAGTTCATCCAGCTGATTTTTTATGATTATAGAGACCAAAATCACTACAGTTTGATTAGTCTTTTATCATTCAGGCAAACACAAACGTGAGTTTTCCGAGCTTTTGAAAACTTGGTCCTAGATAACCGGTTACCCAATTAATTAACCAGTTTTCGGTTAGTTCAAAATCTACCTTAAAAACCGGTTGACCGGTTTCGGTTATAACCGGTTTGACATCCCTAATTCTAACTGAATGCATCCTTAGTTCAACTAAGCGTACCATGATTTCGATTGAGTCATTTAGTTCTCATGATTGCGCAGTTTGGTCTGTCCATATTTGACTCTCCGCTCAGTGATTATTCACTATTTCCTTTTCTCCGTGTGTGTGCGTATACATAAGTTATATGCAAATTATATATAATTTTGAAAATTTTTCCACTCGTGCGTTATCCGCGTGAAATCCAATATACACACGGGAAATTATGTAAAACTATGATAAAGTGCCCGCTAGAGTTTTATCAAAGGTTACTCTATATACAACGAATGAAGAATATTTTGCCCCGTTCATGGCTCATTTCGGTATCATTATTCTTACAGGATGAAATCGTGATAATTTCACAGATTAGTATTATTTAATTTTCATGCCATCGCATAATACGATCTGAGAACGAATTATCAATGTTTCATCTACAATCCTCTGTAGCAGAAATAAAGGGTGAAAATGTATACGTCCGCAAGCGCGATGAGCAAAAGGAACGTAACTGTTTTTTTATTCTATATCATGGTAATGTACCTACAAGGTTAAAAAGAACACTGCAGAAACACGTTGACGAACATGTGTTTATTCAAATTTTTGCCATTGTCTATTCGTAGGACAGTCATCTATCACATTTAGTGGATTCCTATTTGCAAAATTGGAAAAATTATTCAGCTCGCATTTGTAAGAAAAAAAAACATTGTCTGTCCAAGGGGTGTTGGAAACTTCATTATATCCAACAAATTTTGAGTCTCCTAGCAATTTTCTCGATAGAAAAATTATACTTTTCTTCGTACAATCAAGTACATTATAGAACCGCAGAACCTATGGTAGTTACTCAAAGAGAGAGAAAAACGATCATTATCTTCACAACAACCCTGGTGGAAAAACTTTTGTTGAATTTCATTCTTAATTTGGACACTTCCTTATTGAAAATTGACAAAAATCCCCGAATCTTGACAAAAATCAAAGAAAATTGGCAAAGTTTAATGAATTTGATTTAATTTTATCGAAATTTGTTGAAATTCATCTTTCTTAGTTGATTTTTTATGAAAAGGGAGTCCAATTTGTGAGTGAAATTTAACATGAAATTCAATGGAATTCAGCAACATTTAACAGAAACTAATGAAATTCAACCAAATTAGAAAATATTTTCCACCAGGGAACATCCTTCGTTCGACTGTCACCCTGAAATTAAGATTCACTGAGAAAAAGGTTTATTTATAGTTAACAAACTATATTCAGTATAGTATGTTTTCTTATGGGGAAATGAATATTTATTTCACGCAAATCTATCATGATTCTGTCAAATATGATTCATTAACTATTAATAAACATTCATTTCTACTGAATATCATTTCCTTATTATCAACAGAATACATTCAATTCAAACGGATATTTATTTCCCCATAAGCAAATATATGTTTCTTAATCATAAAAAAACCTTTTTCTCGGTGTTCAGAATCAAATTTGAAAAATTATTATTCAGTAGGGGACCTTGGTAGTCGAAGGAATTCAATAATCATATTCTCTTAAACAACCACATGAACTTTTTCATGGTTCTTTTCATGAAAAATTTTTATTTTCAATCTGTTCATGACTTACGAGAGTACATTTTGTTCCTTGTGAGATTTGAAAAACCATTACCGTGGAGATTTTTTATATTTTATCATTAGGACGCTGTTACACACTTTTGTTTATGCGAATGTATTTTACTAATTATAAACAAACGCGAGTAATCATTGCAAAAATGACATACACGAGAAATTTCCACGATGAAGGTTTTTCAAATCTGACAAGAAATCACGGAGAGAAAAAATTTGCTGACGCAGCAAATCGAGGTATTATATATAGAATAGCAAAATTTTTTGCTGACTTAGCTAAAAATTTGCTATAACAGCAATCGTGTTAGCTACGACAATAATTTTTTAGCTGTGGCAGCAAAAAATGTTTGCTTCGCCAGCAAATTTTCAGTATTATATACAGAATAGCAAACAAATTTTGCTGGGATAGCAAACATTTTTTGCTGTCACAGCTAAAAATTCGCTGTCGCAGCTAACAAGATTGCTTGAACAGCAAATAGTTTGGTGTCACAGCAAAAAATTTGCTGCTCTGGCAAAAGGAACCCAGCAAAGGTAGATTTCGCTGCCACAGCGAATTCCTTTTTCTCCGTGATAAAATGAACCCGCATAAGTCATGAACGAAAAGAAAAACATTTTCTGAAAAAAAAAACCATGAAAAATTTTGTATGGTTGTTACAAAGTCCTTTTTTTTTTTATTATAAATACGAATATAAACCACAACGAATATGATTATCGAATTCCTTCGGCCTTGGTCCTCTACTTGACAAGAATTTTTTTAATTTGATTCCGCCCTGGTGGAAATATACGCTCGTAGTAAGCGCATTCGAAGCTGAGAAGAAACGTAAAAAGGTTTCAATCTCCTTTTACCGAAGCGTATAATAATGGCTTGTTGTAGAGTATTGAAACTATACGTTATCAATACACTTTATAAACGTTCAATGCCGTTTTGGGAAGAGTACTGTTACGTTCCATGAAAGGTAATCCGCATCATTTCATACAGACTTTGAGTATCAGTTTTAAACTATCATGAATCATAGCATTCCATGGCTATATAGGTAAGACGCTGGATTGCAATGATGGAAATCATGGGTTCGAATCTCACCGAGTGGTTAAAATTTTTATCCTCTTATATTGTTCATACTCTTCATGGAACGTTAATTTTCATACGCTTTGTTTGTTCCAAACTTCACTACAAGTACTTTTCGAAACCGTTCCATTTCCCCTTTGTTCACTTTTCATTAACGTTTTTGTTACGCTCCACCATACTTCTCGTCTGCGCTCCATTTCAGTTTCCATTTTCTCCAGGGTGAATGGTGCGAGAGAACTACCTTGAAAGGATACCAGTGTTACTATCCAAGCCCCTCTTCTGTCAATCGAACAACTCGAAATCTTCCCAACCAGAAATTTACAACAGGCGCAGTATGTCTGGGATAATAACGCTTTTCTGTACTGCGAATTCAGTACTAATACTATTATTTGCAATCAGTGCAGTGCCTGTACCGAATCAGTACCTGGCCAGCATTGAGCTCTCAGTATTGGTTCATCAGTACAGGCGTGGTACCGTATTTGTATGTATCCAGTACTAATTCAGTACATGTTGGCCAAGTGTTGAAGACCGAATACTACTGGCACTGTACTGCACCTGTTGTCAGGAACGGACTATGACCTGTGCCAACGGCGCCATGGCGCAGGGGTGGCAGGCCGTGAAAGGGTGGCAATTGGGTCGAAAAACATTTGTTTTCAATTTTAATAATATACAAATAATTTTCAGGAGAATAATCGATTCTAAGCAATAAAACAACACTTTTTGGTAACGAATATTCTCGTGAAAAATTAATTCGGCAAGAACCAAAGTCCGCCTCTGCTTGTTGTCAACATTGGCATTATTCCGATTTTTCTGATTGGGCTGGTATCCAGCGAGCCAGCCTTAGTCAACGTATCGTTCAAAATCACACTCGCTCTTGTGTATTTCATGTGAGAGTGAGGAGCAAAAAAATATGAACAAAACTTCATATAACGAATACATAACGAGCCTTATTTTTGCAGGTATTCGATAGGATCCGTTGGGACGTACCTTGCGCCTTGAATAAAATAGTTCCAGTCGAGGGTGACGTAAGTTTGCCAGATTTGGGATTAAGCTCGAAGGATAGGAAGATGTTGATAGAAAGAGTGAATATAGTTTTCCATAGCGCTGCCACGGTGAAATTCGACGAACCTCTCAAAGTGGCGGTCAATCTCAATACGAGAGGCACCGATCGTATAATAGAATTGTGCCGTAATATGACTAATCTTATAAGTTTAATTCATGTAAGCACTGCCTACAGTAATGCCGATAAGAGTGAAATCAATGAGAGCATATACACGTGAGTATAATAATGCTTTTTTTCAACCCTCCACAAGAGAAAAAAAGAAATAGTCCATTTTTGAGCGTTCATGAAAGTAGTTTGAGCAATTATTTATTTAGCTGTCTCAACTAACACACGGTAGTTGCGTGAACTGCCTTGAACAACTCGGTTGCCGGAACTACTTTTGTAGATAGTCGAGAATCGACTACTTAACCGTACAGCACAACCCCCGATCCTCCACCCTAGGACTTTAGTGGACTGGATGTGGAGAATTGGTGGAGAAATGGGAGCCGTGGAAATAAGGGAGATATAAGGGTAAGTCTCTATTAAGGCAATGGAGAGGCGACGGAGAAATGTCTGCCCCCTGTATTCTCAATAAAACTCAAATTCGTTAATTCATACATTCAGATGGGGTTATGTGAATGCACCAACATGAATTATATCGAAAATACAGGGGGCAGACATTTCTCTGTCGCCTCTCCATTGCCTTAGTAGAGACTTTCCCTTATTTCTCCCTTATTTCCACGGCTTCCATTTCTCCACCAATTCTCTGCATCCAGTCCACCAAAGTCCTAAGGTGGAGGATCGGGGGTTGTGCTGTACGGTTGAGAAATTGCTGCAGCTATTTCTTTTCTGCCGTGCACAGACTATCAGGAGATTTGAAGATTTAGAGAGTTATTTTCTCCCAAAATTCTTTCTGACTTTGATGCAATTCGTGCTTCGAGTCGATACTGGTTCAACATTTTCACCAGAGTTGCCTGTAACCTTGTTCGCTTCGAGTGATATTTTCACTCCTTTCGAATTACCCCTCACTTTTTTAGAATGGAAAACTTGCTCTAGAATTGAAGTCGCCTCACTTTCAAACCTCAGACTATTACTCTGAAAGAGTGCAGATGTCACTCGAAAATTCAACAAGCCCACTTCTGGCTAGCTAAAGGAAAATTTCAGAAAATGATGAAACGTATCTTTCGTTTAAAATAAATCTAAAAGCATGGTGTAAGACATTGTCTTCTAACAATTGTCCACAATTTGTCTGAAATGTATCTCGAGAGACAAAATGTTCAACCCTGGTATTCCATTGTACATGAAATTCAGGGAAAACTTCATATGTTTTCTGAAATTACCTATCGTTAACAGTAGGGTAACCAGACGGTCTGACACAAAAAGTTTGCAATTAACGAACAGACATTTTCGATACGATATTTTTGTTCATTTGTACTTCATAGCTGCTTGTACACAATGTTCCAACTATTTAAACTCCACAAGTTTACAGTTGAATTAACTGTTAATAAACTTTGTAATACATAAACTTTAGAACTTCATAAAAAATTTTGGAACTCATATTAAAAATTAATCTCGTTCATATTTCTCGGAGTCATCGATTCTGCGCAGCATTTTCGTGGAGAAGTAGAAAAAAAATGTTTTTTTCCCACCAAAAGGTGAAAAGCAGGGCATTTTGGGCAATTCTGGGGAAGTATCAGGATGGCAGGGCAACTCCCATGTGGAAATAGCCAGAGTTGACTTCGGCAGAAATAACTGTGCCCATTCAGAATCATTACCGTTTTTCAACTAACTGGCGCCAAATGTTTGCCGGATTTCAGACAGTACTGGCTTGCACGGTCAGACGGTCTTGAGTCAGTATCGAATTAATAATGTTCGGGAAATACCCAGAGCATACAGAAACGGAACCGTGCCAGTACCGAATCAGAATTCCTTGGATGGTGAAATGCGGAAAAAAGACGATACTGCACCAGTATCGATACAACGTTGTTTTAATACAGAATAGTTGGTGGATAGGAATTTCACTGATCTTTCCAATAACACGGTTACTTTGACGAGACAATACTGCGCCAGTACCGAGTCAGAGTTAGTATTAGCATTCAATATGTTCCATAGACGACCATGTGCCAGTACTGGCAACTCTGGCAACAGTACTCAGCCAGTAGCGGCGCGTATTTCCATTTCCACATGGGCTAGCTCAAAAGCAGGGCATGTCCTGCTAAAGCAGAACGTCTGGTAACCCTAGTTAACAGTGAAGATCGATAAACCTGAATCAAACGATCATATCTCACCTTTTCCAATACTGTTATCTGCTTGTTCTAGTACGGCGATAAATCCTTACACTCTGATAGATATGTGTGAAACCCTTGACGAGGAGACTTTAAGCGTCATCGAGAAAAGAATAACCGGAAAGCACCCGAACACTTACACTTTCACAAAATCTATGGCTGAGCAAGTGATTTTGATGAAAGGATGTGGATTACCGATGGCTGTTGTTAGACCGAGCATAGTTGGTGCCGCTTATCAAGAACCCTTTCCAGGTTGGGTCGACAATCTTGGAGGGATAACGGGTTTGTGTTGTATTTTCATTTTCTCCCATGTGAATTGTTCATGCAAAATCCCCTATGTTTCATGAAGATTCCATACACGCCCTAGTAGAAATTCGATCAGGCATTTCCTATTTTCAATAAGGTCCTGATCGAGGTGGAATCCGGAAACCGTGAATAAGGAAAATCTTATGAGACCCTCGCAAGGACCTCACCTGATTTCCTTAATAGGATTCAAATAGAGTTGTAACGCAAAGGTACACAGTAAAAAGTAAAACTTACTTCCAACCTTGATATCAGATTATTTTAAGATACAGCCAAAACTAGCCCTATTCCAGCTGAAAATAAGCATCCAAAACGAATGCCAACACAATGGCAAAGACTGAATTTCAGTCAAGTTTTCAAGTAAGATGCAGCCACTTTCAGTCGAATTTTTTACAGTGTACAATAGAGTCCGGATAAGATTTCCATAAAATCAAGCAAAAAAGGGAAAACCGTAACGAAACCTGATGAGGACCTGATAGAAAATCAGGCATGCCTCGTCAGGCCCTCGGATTTTCCCGTCCAAAATTTCTACTAGGGCATTCCTGAAGGCACGTTTTACTGTCAGAAGGATTGTAATTCTAGAACATCCACAAATATTCTTTGAAGGACCTTTCGAAAGGACTGCAATCCCTCAAAAAAACCTTTCGAGAAGCGATTAAGAGATTTTTTTCCATTTTGTTTTTTAAATTGTGAAGAAAAGAGCAATGTAGAAATGTATTTCTTTCAATGCAGGTATTATGATGGAAATCGGAAGAGGTACAATGAGAAGCATAGTGTGTGATGGGGATTTACTCATAGACATAATTCCAGTAGATTTTGTCGTAGATACTATAATCTGTGCATCATGGCACAGCGCAATGCAGCGCACAAACGCCGTTAGGGTTTATAATTGTACGAGTGGCGGGAGCAATCCTTTGAGGTAAAACAACTATAATATGCAGGAAATAAGGGAATTTGATCAAGAAAAACTTGTTGATATGTTCTCTCTTCTATGTTTGTAGGTGGGGTGAAATGGGTTACCTTACCAGCAAACACGCCATAGAATCTCCAACGAAACATGTGTTATGGTATCCTGGTGTAACCTTTAGGACGAACGAATGGGTACATAAATTCATAGTGGCTACGCTACATTTCTTTCCAGCCTTCCTTGCAGATCTTGCATTAAAATTCAAAGGCTACAAGCCAATGTGAGTAAATACTTTTAGAAACACAATTTATGCACATACATAGTTTCAATTGTGTTACACGAGTTAACACAATTGAAACTATGTATGTGCATAAATACTTTTTTCTAAAGTACAATTCTAATTTAACGAACAGGACACCAGTCCAGAAAGAGTTCGAACAGAATTCAATTCCAGTTTGAGCAATGCATTATGTATTTTCAAGAATTCTTTTCGAATTTCAATGCTGCGTGGAGTACGTGGCACGAAAAAGTATCTTCCTAAGTGAATTTTCATATTCAATTTTATAAGCATCGCATACCGTGGGCAGGGCCCACGTAAGGCCCGTTTAAAGAGACGTGAAATCTTGAAATTTTTAAAAAATCACTCTGACATTGATCATTATGATTTTTCTTTAAAATAAGTAGTAGCTGAATTTTAACTTTTTCGTATATCTAGAATTAGTTTCATTCTTAAAATAACTTGATTTCATTTTGTTTAAGTAACCCATACGGCACACGAGTTCCCGCAGAGAGTTCCCGTTATGCTAATCAATATGTATTCATTATGAATATTCTGAATTAAAAATTAACTTTCAATGAACAACTCAATGTTCAAAAAGAACTCATATCGAGATTTCATAACGAATTGTCCGGGAATTCAATACGTTTGCATTTTGAATTAATTATCGGTCGCATAACGGGAACTATCCAAGAAATCCTTGAGAAGGCTTTATGAATTCCAATTGATCTTTTTGTTTCAATTGATTCTCTACGAAAGGCCCCTTTTTGCAGGAGGCCCTGGGGTCGGGCCCGGTGTGCCCTGCCTTAGAGACGGCCCTAATTGTGGGGAAGTTTGATATTTGATTTATATGTAACCCTGCTTTGAAATCATTTTATTGAATTTACATAGAATTGGATGACAATTTGTATAGATTATTTTCACGCATATTGTAACGAAATTATACACAAATTCTATAAGATCATTCTTCAAGGCAGGATTTTGCATAATTTTCATGCATTTTTTTATAGAAATTCTTCAAGATAACACGGAGCGCTACTTTTTTGATCCACTTCATAGTAAACATAAAGCTGTTTCAACTATTTCAGTGACAAAGTAATACACTGAAAAAAAGGCTGGTCACAGTTATCAAATATATTCTTAAATATGATCAATAAAATATTCGATGATATTCATAAAATAATTGATTGCAATTATCAAATGTATTATTCATGTTCATAATTATTTAATCATTTCTGAATATTATTGATATTCGATCAATGTTATCGAATATTCGATTGGTCAGATTCAAGAAAATAGTTGATAACTGTTACCAATCCTTTTTTCAGTGTAGCATTCTCATTCAAAAAATCACTACGGACCTTGTAGAATGTAGCTAGAGATGAACGATCTGAAAAGAATCGATTTTTTCTTTTATAAAATTTTTATCGAATTTCAATCGAAAGTATATAACATTCTTTGGACTTCTACTTCTATTTTTATTCAATTTCGATTGAAATTCGATATAAATTGTATAAAAGAGAATCGATTCCTTTCAGATTGTCCATCTCTAACAGCAGCTAATTACTGTTATACAACATATCACTGTAATATCACATGAATAACTGAACAGAAGCGGTAGATGAACGATCAAACTACCCGTGAAAAAATCGTTCAGGTCTGATTATGCGTGTTCAGGGCCTAATCATGGACATTTTTCAGCAAAATTCTTCGTGTTCAATACTGACTACATATCTTGGCTGTATGAAGTTTTGTGATTTTAATGCTGGCCTTCACATTGCTATCCCTAGCGGCGCCACCTGATTTTAATGTACAGGTCACGTGATTTTGTTCACATTTATACAACTTCACACCGCGAATATTCAAAATAATGGATTTTTGAAGGTTATTAATGATTAATCCAGAAAAACACTAATACGTGAGCGATGAAAGGGAAAAATGGGTCGAACGTGTGCAATAGTGACATGTGATTATAAAAAAAGTAAAGAAGTAGAAATGAAATCATTATTTAAACAAATCTGTAGTTCGATACAAAAATATTGAAGCTTGTAAGTCCTTGATTTTTTGGTTACTTTGGTTCAATCGTTACATTTCATTCAACAAAATTGACTTTGGTACACTTTCATTAGTTTTGAATCAGAGTTTTCGGATGTAATTTTCAATATGTATATGAATCACGTGACCGTACACTCAGTGCATGTGGCGCCGCGGTGGTGATCGAAGAAAGGAAACTTAATGTCACCTATATGATACACCGTGCACGTGAGTGAGCCTGATTACACCTGGTCGTTCATTTTTGAGCTTTATCATCACTTCAAAGGCTCCAATTTTGTACCCACGTGAAAACCCGTGATCAAGCTTAACCGCCAGCGATCATGCCAGACAAACCATTTTCACCCGTGATCATGCAAAATCCCACCGACTGAGGAATATTCATACAAAATGACTGTGTGTTGATTTTTGTATCACGAACACACATGCTTCATCATGCTAAATCGGTCCCAAACACAGGCGCGTACACTCGATCACGCATGATCATGCCTGAACACTGGAAACTAGAAAATGAGAGCTGCACAAGCACAATAAGTAGAAATGATTGACAATGATTATCTTATTGATTGATGAAATCTTGTTGATTTTGTATGGATTGCTCATGTATAATAGAGCATAATCAAGCGTGATTGGGCGTAATTGGGCATGATTAGTCCTCATCACCTAGGTACAAAATTGAGGCCTGATCACGCCTGATTAGGCTTTGATGATCAGCCGTGATCAGGCGTGGACAATTTTTCACGGGTATAGAATAGAAAAAAATACGATGCAGCGATTAGGGATAGATGACATTTAACGATACTGATATTTATTTTATAAGAAACTCGTTAAGTTTATACTGGGTTATTCATTTTCATGTTTCCATTCAGAATGTTGAAGACGGCAAAACGCTTCCAACGAGCAGCGAAGAGCGGTCAATTTTTCGCTACGAACGAGTGGCATTTTCACGAAGACAATATGAGGGGTTTGTGCAAATACGTCAAAGCATCGAAAGATTATAACCGTTTCAATGTAGATATCAAGAGTTTGGATTGGAATGTATTTGTCCATCAATACATGTTGGGGATTCGGAAGTATCTTCTAAAGGAAAACCCGGATACTTTAAACAAAGCCAGGACTCGTCTTTTAATGTAATGAATTTTTGACATCTTCCTTTTCAATATTCTTCTTATGATCACATCACATCAATTTCTCCTCAATCTATACACAATTATTGCTAAGTTCTCTGACTGAAATTACCTTGAGGAATCTCTCAACTCCTATGAGGCTTCCTAAGATTTCTCAAAGTGTATAGCGAGGTCTCACAAGATTCTAGAGAATGCCTAGAATGAGTTCTACTAGAGCCAATACTCAACAAATTTCAAAGCCGTTGAAATGTTGTCGAGCTTTGAATGGTTTTTTTTCCCCCACGAAACCCAGTTAGAAACTGACAAATCTACTCGATTTTATCGGCAATTACCGACTTGGAATATCCCGTTAAAAATTGACAGCGATTTTTTGAGATCGTTCTATTTGGAATTTACAAACTGGGATGCCGGGGTGTTTCTATTTGGTAATTCTGGATAAAGCCAATTAGAAAGTTTGTGAATTTTTTCATCGAATTTCCCTGAACTGAGAACATTTAAAGCCCGATATCAATTTTTCATGGCATTTGAAGCATGGTTATATATCTGATAATAAATTCAATCCAGCCTTATTATAATATATGATATTATTTTTTGTCTCATGTTTTGTTTTCTGTTTCAGACTTTATTGGATACATAAGTTCACTCAATTGTTTAGCATCATTATATTAATCAGAATAATGACAAGAGTTCATCGGTGATCGCCATCGTAATTCGGACTGAAAATAGACTCGTCAGTACAAAATGAGAAAATATTCTAAATCAATTAGGAAACAAGTTTTTTAGTCCGCTTTACGCAAATTATTTGGAGGAGAATTTACTTCACGCGCTCCAGTATTGTTTAAAGAATTGGGAGTTTAAAATAATTGAATCCTTAACATGTAACATATTAAGGGGTCTTTCTGGTTGAGATTTTCAAGAAAAAATTTTGTTTCAAACATTTTTTTCTCATAGAAAAGATTGAGATATCGTTTTGAAAATTTGTAGGTATCTTTATTAGATCCTAAATATTACAAAAAAACTTTTTTCAGATTCGAACAAATTTTTTTCCGTTATACTAATTTAAACAACAAAAAAAAACACTAAAAAATGACGGTGGGAGTGATTTGGGACGACCGGATGATCTGAAAGAAACGAAAAAAATAGCAAATTCTTCCTTCTTGGAGTGGCTATCGTATGAACCAGGATCTTTTCGATTGGTCAAAAATTGTTCGATTTGCAACCGATTTTTTCGAAAAATGGCCGCGATGTCGTTATTTTTTTATTTTATAGAAAAAATATCCTAGTTCATGCGATAGACACTTTAACATGGAATGATTTGCCATTTTTTTTTAGATCATCCGGTCACCCCAAATCACTCCCACCGTCATTTTTTAGTGTTTTTTGTTGTTTGAATTAGTATAACGGGAAAAAATTTGTTAAAATCCCAAAAAAAATTTTTTTCTTCAATATTTAAGGTCTAATGAGCATATCTACAAATTTTCAAAACGATATTTCAATTTCTTCTGTGAGAAAAAAATGTTTCTTGAAAATCCTGACCAGAAAGACCCCTTAAATGATAGCTACGATTATTACAGTTGCGATTCTCCAAGAACGATATACATTATCCCCGGCGTGTCAATGCTGGATGATATTAGTATTTATTCAATTTCATTTCGCTCTTCAACGAAGCCTATGTATTTGCAACTGTACAAATACCTACGCACCTGCCCATTTCATTGATTACATTTAAAAGAGATTGAAATGAGTAGAAGCGTATTTCGAAACTTCTTCTGTTTACCAAGATATTTCGAAAATTTTCAGCGATTTCTTTCGAAACTCCGACTCATTTTTGAATGTCCATTGGTCATTGTATCGTTCTCTAGACAACACTGCTATTAAATTTAGAACTTTCTTCATTTGCTATATTGTATACAAAATTTATTGTGAGAACAATTCGATATACTTTTCGAAACTTTTGCTATTTGTGAATTCAAATGACTTGTGAGAGCCAAGTTTATCGAATATAATTTTCACTGACAGGATTTCGATACGAAAAAACGATCGAAACCTGGTAGAAAACATTCTAGACAGTAATGGCCCGCTCTCGCGCCAAAAACACGCCAAGAATGATTCCTACCAGGGAGATAATAAAACCGTCGAAATGTCAAATATATTTTTTCTAAAGAGATATTAACGGCTCCAAAACTGCAGTAATTTAGTTTTCAGAAGACTTTTGGAATTGGATATTACAAAGGTTTGGGTATATTATGGATACACGGAAGAAAAATGAATAGCTATTATTTGGATAGCTGGAAATTAGCTAGGGGGCTATTTTTTAGCTCCCACAGACAGCACAAAATTATTTGGCTATCCAAATATCAACCACACAACCTGCACTAGGATTTTCTATTGTAGCAGCTAATTGATAGCAACAGCTGCAATTACTCTGGCTATAGCAATGAAAGAAAGGTGCTAAAAAAGTGAGTAGCTGCCAAAGCTATCACATTGTTTGCGTGTTCTTGCGTGCGTCTATTGAACTATGAAAAACTGCCGACCAGATGGGTAGATGCTACATATGGAGAACCAAATAGTCCATCTCCAAGCATGATGATGCTAGTTCCCACTTGCCACTACTGATAGACATTTCCATTGGCCAGCACTGGCTTAACACTACATATTCTGGCATCTTTCCATTCCTCTCTCTCTCTCTTAATTATGAATTTTCATTGAAAACTGGCTTGAAATTTAGCTAAAAACTGGATCTAAAGTAGATCCGGTAAGCTAATCCTTCATCAATTAGATATTGTAGTTGATATATCTTTCAAGTAATAAAAGAACCAAGTAGAAATTCCGTTGCCACTTTGCCCCATCCAATATTGAAAATTGAGTGCAAAGTTGACATGTCATTGAATCAGAACCAAAAAATCGTCCCAAACGTGCATTCTCCGAAGAGACATGAAGGTTCAAGGAACGTCTGTTCAACATCCAGACATTCAAAGGTCCATTGAACATTCCATGAGCGTGAATTCACGTACGATGGACGACAATTTAACTTAGGAGGTTGGTGTTCTCTTGGGGTTCATTTAGAGATTCCAACTGCGATTATCAGTGAATTCTCGCTCTTGAGAAATAAAAACTTCATTTGAAGGATAGAAGAACCATTTTTCCGTCGTAACAACTCTAATGACACAAAGTTCTTGAAAATTTCGACAAAGATGACACTGTTGAATTCTGTGAACTTTCACTCAGAGTTAATGGAAATTAACCCACACAATTCCGGCATGTATAAATCTTGGTCCCACTTTGGTCCGATCTTGTGCCCATATATCGACAGGATGGGGCCCATGCTGGACCAATGTGAGCTCCATTGATGTCACTCAGAGCCACTCCTGCTTAAAGTGTCATATAGAATCGTATAGAATATCATAAAATATGATTCAAAAACATGATAGAAACTGTGAATCTTATCATGTTTTTGAATCATAATCTATGATATTCTATACGATTCTATATGACACTTTAAGCAGGGACTGTTGCCAAAAAAAATGCGGGGTCATCAGTGATTGGGTACTCCATGTAGAACAGACCATTAATGTTGCAGTTTTCAAAGCGTGTATTGCCTATAATGACAACGAGCCCCAGGCTGAGTCCATCCTCTTTAACCCAGCATTGGGGAATGACGATGGGGCCCATGTTAGCTCAATCTTGGCCCTGTTGTGCTTTCCCATACAATTATGATTGATAGAAAATGCAAATAATGAATCTTAGTGCGGGCACATTTGAACTTGGCCCCAATCTGGACCAGCGTTAGGCCAAGATTGGGGTGAATTTATATCCCGAGCATGTGTGTACAATCCTCAGCGTGTATGAATTTTGGTCCAGTCTTGGGCCCATATAGGCACGATGGGGCTCAACGCCAGGCCCAAGACTGGGCCAAAGTGGGGCTGAAATTCATGCCCGCTGCGGTAGAATTCAAAGCGATTTTCAAATTTAAAACAAAAAAGGAAGAGGCAGTATTGATTGCCTAGTTTGGGTTCATGCTGAACCCATGGTGTTACCAATCCTCAGGCAAAGCAATACAGTCAAGCTGGGAACGATGTTATCATTTCAGGGTTGGCCCCACGTTGGGCAGCATGGGCACCCACCCTGGGCTTAGATTGGCCCGACCGTTAATACACAATTGGGAAGAATGAACCAATCAACGTGGTACTCCGCATTTTATCTGGTATCACTGCTCAGAGCTCTCATTTATGACATGTTTCTGATATTCAATAAATATGTCCACATCAGAAACATGACATGCTGTTGTTGTTTATTTGATATTAAATGATCGTGTCTATAAAATACGGCAGAATTTGGCTCTTAAAAGTCCCGTACGAGTACAGGACAAGAACTTTTGATGAAAATTCCAGATATTAAAATCAAAATAATATACTTTTTGTGAGATTTTGTAAAGCCCTCTGTATTCTGTGAGACATTAATCCGTAAACAATCGGAAAATCAAAATGATGTTTGAAACATATCAATAATTCTGTTGTTCAGAATGTAGTGGATATCTTATACCAATGTTCTAAACAACAAATGTTTGTCGACTTCGCAAGGATGTCAATTAAATTTCAACGCATTTCAACAATTTCATGTTTCTATTCAAACTTTATATGTAAATTACAATATATCGATGCATCAGTGATTATCACAATTATAACGTTCTAATATCCCCTGATGTGTTCTCAATGTAACTTTACGATAAGCAATAAATTTATGTATTTTAAAAATGTTCACTCAGTTTGTTCTCTGAAACAAAAAATCCTTCATTACCTTCTCATCTCAAATTTTAGAAAATATTTCTCCTTGTTTTATTAAAAAACAAACAATCTCCCTTCAAGTGAATGCAGTTTGACTGGTATATACATTTCCAACTGTTCACGAGGACAATTTTTTGAAGTTTATGAAATTATATTTATTCACAATGTAAAAACTTTAGAAATACAAAAAAAATTGAACCACTTTTTTCATGTTTCCCAAAATTTCTTCAACAAATAATCAACAGCAATATCCGATCAGACAGAGTGAAAAGATTCCCACCTAAAATTTGAAAAGAGTCTTTGTTTTGTCTTATTAAAAAAAATTATCCTTGGAATGAGATTCATGAAATTTGAAACTTTCTGCAAATATACAATGTTGTGGACTGGATTGGTGGGAATACTTAATCCATGGTCCTTAAATATATTGTACAATCAATATTGTAACGCAATTGTACTTCGTTCAAACTCAGATGATCAAGGTCTTAACTTCCTGTTGAAGGAGTGCCATACCTGAAGTCCTTTCCTTTCATAATATTCCGGACATTTCTACGTGACTTCTACACGGAAAAAATGTTAGGACTGTGAGAGTTCGAAATTTATATAACTCCAACGGTTCAATTATTTTTGGTTATGCAAGTTGAAAATTCGAATCTTCAGAGTTCAAAACAACATTGAACTCGCAAAGTCACACGATGCAGGCCATTAAATCCAATAGTTTGGCGTGGGAGAGTGCGGCCCTGCGTCGAACTCTCTCATGCCAAACTATTGGATTTAATGTCCTGCATCGTGTAACTATACGAATTCAGTGTTGTTTTGAACTTTTACAACTCAATTTTTCAACCGGGTCAAGTCAAAAAGTTGTACTGTTACTGTTCAAATTACATTTGAACTCTTTCAGTTGAACAGTTGTATTGATTCAGTCCTAAAATTTTCTCTGTGTATGTAGGATCCACGTTCATCCACCTTGTATCCACGTAGAGTTCACGGACATGCGACGTTGAAATCGGTGGGTGTACTGTTAAGTCGGACGAGTATCCGAGATCGTATTTGATTGAATGATTATTTCTAACACCGCAATACTGCAAATTGTTCAATCCAATGATATATCCAGGTAAAAACGAAAGAACATATCGTTTCCATGCCAATCCGATTCATTGTATCAAAGATACACTTTTAACGATATTTTGGATGGTCGTGATGACAATATTTTGTTCTCCGTGCACAAAAATATGTGGAAGATGTATTAATTTCCATGCAGTAATACAATAAAACAGTCAATCTCAGCAGTTCTTCAAATGTTCAAAATCGGGATCTACCCATTCTGAGCCCTGTGAGTTCCTGCTAGGGTAGACACGATATTCTCGTCTTACTCGTAATCACTCTTCATTGAACTCGAACAAGCTTGGCATTTTACATTCAAAAAATAAATAGCATTAATAACAATAATGCATGCCCATATTCTAAGAATTGTTGGAGATTTCCGCTCACGTTATACGATATTTGTTACTTGACTCCAGAAACTGCAGCCCTTCTGGGTAATGTCATCTCTTGTCACTTTCTAAATTCGGAAGAGTGAAGATTTCACTTGAACGGAAATATAGGTTCCCTCCTAGCTGCATGCAGAGTGGAATTTGACTCTTTTGGCAACCGGGAGGGAACCTATCTTCTCGTTCGAGTGGAATTTTAACTCTTCCATATCGAGAGAGCAAAAGTTTATCAAATTATCACAAGTTCTCTGTTAACAAAGCGCCCACCGCTGTCACCATTACTCTTTGGGTAATGAGTTCTCAAATATTCGCGTGGAAATAGATTATACATGGATTTAGGTCTGATTTACACCGCCTGATGGCAAATCAAGTGTACCCCTATTCTAAATGTCCGACACTTTTTTTTCTGTCAGGATTTGGTCGGTTTTTGTCTCCAAACTGACAATTTCCGACAGAACCAGACAGGATTTCCACCGGAATCCGTCAGGTTTTGTTTGGCTTTGTCTGGCATTCCAGTCTGTGCAGGATTTGGTCGGTTTTTGTCCCAGGAATGGTGATTTCCAACGGAACCAGACAGAATTTTGACCGGAATCTGTCAGGTTCTGTCGGACTTTTTTAAATAGGGACTTTTAACTAGGAAACTTATTGCACAAAAAGTCCAACAAAAGATCCCATATAGCACCGCGAGGTCTTTTGAACGTTCAGACAACGTGCTTGGTAACACAGAGAACGTGCCAATGAACATCTCGAGATGTTCTAAGAACCTCACATTTATGTCCCAGGTACGTGCAAATGTCTCGGTGAGTTCTATTCATGTGCACCATGCAATGTTTTGAAAACGTTTTCAATAGAGTTTTTCATAACGTTGAGCGACGCTGCACACATGTTTTCAAAAATTAGTTTTCATGAAAGTACGTTGGGAAAACATTATAAGAACGACGCATAGCAGATGGAAAGAATGTGTTAAAAACGTAGTCAGGGGCATCCAAAATGCACGTACTCTAAACGTTTGGAGAACCTACTTCCCGGAGACCCAACACGCAGAACCAAATACATGTTCTCAAAACGTTTAGAGAACTTTCTGTGCTGTTCGGGGTTGAGCTGATACTACACCAGATGGAATGTCATTTCAATTTTCAACAATATTCAATAGGGAATATTCACTGTAACTTCACATTCTTATTTATTCAAATAGGATCTCGTTTAGACTTGGGTTGAGTTTAGATCCCCAAAAATTCCAAGCAAGTTCTTTGTCGAACGATAAGTTTATCCGTCCTTCTGGCCGATCGACGTTTCGGACAGATACTGTCCTTAGACGTTTCGTCCGAAACGACGATCGGGCAGAAGGACGAATAAGCTTATCGTTCAACAAAAAACCTGCTTAGAATTTTTGGGGATCTAAACTCAACCCAAGTCTACCGAGTCCTGCTATTCAAGCACTACCCAACCAATAATATCTCGTTTAGTTGAGGAGAATAGAGCATGGGAAAGTGGGGGAGGGGAAGAGTCAGACTTTGCGCCAACTTTTCTTAAAAGTTACGTAATTAACACAAATTTGCAGTAAATATTAATAATGAATTACGTACTTGGGATGGCGCAATGCCACGCACTTCGAATTTCCCAATAATTTCTGAACGCTGAGAAATGAAATTGTGAAATTTGTTGATATTCAGAGGTTAAAATTTCACAAGTTCATGTTTTAGCCCTCAGTAATCATTGGGAAATTCAAAGTGCGCGGCGGTGCCCGAAAAAGAATGGATCAGATCTCAAGAAATCTAATAAGATCTAATTTGATCTTGGTAGATCTAAAAAATGAAATGCGATAGATCTCTTTAAAGGTAAATAAATGTAGATAAAGCTACGCAGATCTCAGCACAAATCAAAGCTCCTTCTGTATTTGGATCTCTGTAGATCCAAATAGATCTGTTAAGATCCAAATTGACCCAGGTCGGTTCACAACTTCTTTCATTCAGATCCATGTAGATCTACTCAGATCTAAGTAGATTTATTTTTATCCAAATAGATATATCATTTAGATCTCAGCAGATCTACCGCATTCAATTTTTTCTCTAAAGAGATCTAATTTCGTCTGTTCAGATCTTATCAATTTTCCCTCGGGTACGCAACTCAAAGTACATAATTCATTATTATTCACTTGATATCTGTATTGATTACATACTATTCACGGAAAGTTCACACAAAATTTGACTTTTCTCCTCCCCCACTTCCCCATGCTTGAGTTCCCTCAATATTCATATGAATGTTTGATCAAAATACAATTTCTCACCTGTGCACGCACGGGTTTTAAATTCAATTCTCAATCTCGCACGGAGGGGCGTTAATTAAAAAATGAAAAATTAATCGTCCTAATTATTCATCCTATGTTATTTCGGGCTAATTTTTGGATGCATTAAAAATGAAGAACATCTCACGGCAAAATCTTAAGAAGACTTTCATAAAATTACGAAAATTGAAACCTGTGAACATGAAAATTCAATCAAAATTAAATGCGGAATACAATGAGTTTATAATAAAACCATGGAAACAAATTACAGATATGCATATGGTAACAGTTGTATTATGTATGTCATGATATCATTAAAGTGCACTTCCTCCATATTTGCATTGATCACGCATATTGCAATTGAACAACGTCGTGATTTGAATCAATTCGATCGTGTTTCGGTTTATTATATAATGCATATCGGAGGAAATAAGAACATTCGTGTTTATAGAATAATTTTACATATATTTATTAATGATTCTATACATAAAATTATCATTTTACGACTTACAGGAAAGTATAAATATTGTATGTTCATTCGAATGCAATGCAAAACAGTAAAACACATCGCCGTAGAAAAAAATCAAACTAACGACGCAATATGCGATTCTATAAAATTAATTTCGTGGTATTTGCGATCTTTGTGGTTACACTGGCCACAGAATACTGCTTAATCACAGCTTTTCCAAGGAGAGATGTGAATCGGAGCATCCATACGCTCACCCGGCGAGCTTTACCTGCTCCGGAACGTACGACAACTCCCGAGTGGGACTTCCACGACGTGATAAAGGAGTGTGCAGTTCAAACTTTGGAGTGCGAAGTGACCTTCAGGGTGCAACCAAAATGGCCGAAATGTGAACCCTTGACTTGCTTATCAGTCGCGTGGGATGATCTTTTCTAAGATGATGTTACCGTACTTACATTCAAGCTAATTGTTATTTGTTCAAGGTCTGTTATATTTTCTTTTGTATATTGATATGAAGTTTCACAAAATGGATGATAAACATTGTTATGAAACATACGTCGTGTTTTTAAAATTATTGAACCCAACTCCGTACACTCCCTATTCCAAATGTCCGACAAATAATTTTCTGTCAGGATTTGGTTGGTTTTTGTCCAAGGCATGATGATTTCCAACAGAACCAGACAGAATTTTGACCGGGATTCGTCTGGTTGTGTTGGACTTTGTCTGATATTCCAGTCTGTGCAGAATTTGGTCGGTTTTTGTCCCAGGCATGATGATTTCCGACGGAACCAAACAGAATTTTGATCGGAATCTGTCGGGAGCTGCCGGACATTTTCAGGAGGGGTCCCAATCCGCCAGTTACTGAAATGCGAACCCAACTCAACTTGCATTGAATTCCAAAGTGACCAATTTTTATGGTTTACTTTGGGTTATTTTTTGGTTTTATAAAAATTTGGTCAGAAAATGGTTACCCAGGTGGTTTTTACCATATAAGGACCTGTTTGTGACCGGACACTAATGGTTGCTTAGGACAAATCTACCACCAAAAGGTAACCAAAAAAATGTGCTCCATTTTCGGAATCTTTTTGATATTTTTGAGGTAAAAACCCAGAAAATTACCACGAAATAACAGGAAAGTCACTAAAATTGAGATTGGTTGAATTTTAGTTGGATTTTTGTCAATTTTTGTTGAAAAACATGTCTCAAACGACCAACAAGTTACCAAAGCCAAGATTTTTCCCCAAAATGTAACCGAAATTTTTGATCGCTCGTCGGTTCACCCAGATCCCCTAGAGTATCCATTCAAATAATTGTTACAACGAATTGTAGAGAAATAAAAACACTGAGTGGTAATTTAGCTATTACCACTCACAATCGTTATGAATTCTGTACGTTCAAAATGAAAGGAGTCACATTTTTCATCGTTAATTTCTTCTTATGAAAAGTCATTTCAATCCTCAGTTACCCCACAAAAGTCTACAGAAAATAAGAGTATTCTTTAAGGCGACACTCCAATGCGATGGGTTGGAAAATTCGAATTTTTTTTCGGAGGTTATTAACCCATAAAATCGATATCCCACACTCGGTTGAGGTGTTTTCTGTCTTTTGGCGCTTCAAAAAAAGAGGCTCAAACGGTGCATGCACGCTTTGGTTTTGGAACAGTTTTATGGATTACCTTGCTGGGATGATTTCTCAAAAACGACAAATCGAATCGACTTAAAATTTTAACACGGTACTCAGTACTATCATGGCTATCGTCCGTACCTCAAACTTGTTGATATTTGGATTTTAACTTATATTCTCACCTGATTTATGACGCAAAAAAGGTGTTTTTTTTTTACACTTTTGCAAGAACCGCCGCCATTTCGTTAATTCCCGGTAAAGTAAAATGATTAAGGTACGGATGATAGGGGCGACAACATAGATCAAGAAACTTCTTGGATTTTCTATTTCAGATTACTAGGAGGGCCGGAAACATCCCCGCAGACAAAAATTTCCTTTCGTATTTTATAAGTACATAAATAAATATTTTTTCTCCCCTCCGGGCAGAAAAATACTATACGCACCGCGGATAGTAAAAAAGAAAGGCGAAGATATTACTGCCCTAGGTGTATAAAATGCTATTTCAGGATCAACAAAAATTGTTTTCAACTCTCCTTGATCATACATTTAAGGAAAAAAAAGGTTGTTTGATTATGTTCAATGGTTCTAGAGAAAAAAAATCTTGAAACTATGCTTTTTTCCCGACATCCGCATGGAATGTCTGCTTAAATGCATTGGAAACAAAAACAACGATCGAGTTTAAGAACTCCAGGGAATTTTTCATGATTACTCCGAGAGAAAAAGCATGCTCTAAACGCAAGGACGCCCTTCAAGCTTCTAACGCTGTTGTTATATGGTGCTTTGAACGCATGACAACATGCTTAGAAGGCATGGGACTCATACTCAAAAAGCATGGGCTCATGCGTTTAAGGGGATACCAGCGCCGAGATTTTAGCCAAATCTTTCGTGTAAGATTTCTCCACAATACTTGAATATTTTCAAAATATCGCTCTATACAGCATTTTTTGAATGCCTATAGAATATATCTTGGAAATTTGAAAGCACTTTGAAAAAACCTTACACAAAAAAATTTGGCTAATATCCCAGCGCTAGTAGCTCCTTAACGCACGATATAACAAATGCGTTAGAAGCGTGAAGTGCTCCCTTGCGTTCGGAGCATGATTTTTCTCTCGGTGGAGAATTGCTCCATTTGATCGGTTGCAACGCACAACGAAAGGTCGATAAAAAAAAATATGTGAAAATACGTTGAGACATTTCTTGATTGATGAATTACAGTAATCAGAAATATATAAAGATCTAAAAATTATTTTTCAATTGTTGTACGGTAACTATATTTTATTTTCAATTTTTTTTCTGTATAAATTGGCATAAACTTGGAAAAAATATTGTAAATATAAACTAAAAAAGAATGAATAATTTTATGGTTTATGTACAATGCTTCTGACGAGGAAAAATATTTGTATATCGCAAATGAATTGGAGTGAATTAAAACTTTTGTACACTTATCATCAAAATCTTATGTGGCTAGAAAATCAAAACTGCAAATTATCAATTTAAAAATAGGCAAAAGTTGCTGATACGAAGGAGTAAAATTCGAGAATACGTAAAACTTTTATGCCGGTCAGTCAACATCGTCCGGTTTATTATCATCATCGTCTTTGACTGGATTCTTGTTTTGAATCCCCAGATTCATGTGAAAGTTTTGCATATGTTTGTCGATTTGCTTTTCGGAAAGCCCTCTTCAATGTCTCTATCTAGTATAATACTTCTACTAATTTTCATAATGACATTCAAAGTATGACATCAATCGTGTATGTTTTCTCTCATTTTTCACGGATTCTTTATTAATTGATAGGAATAAATAATATGGATATTATTTTCAGTAAAAGAGTGAAAAAATGATATATTTCTGAACGATATGATTTCATAAACTGATATGCAAACTTTATGTACAATAATCAGAAGATGATGATTATATATTACGATAAATAATACTTTTTCAAATAGATTTCTTATTAAAAATTACTCAGTATTTGCTGTAAAATATGTATCATTCTAAATTAAGAGGTACTTTCGATGTCCACGATAAAAAAATCACATTTTTTAGAAAATTTGTTCGAAATTACGTTCCCCGCTTAAAGAATCTCATTGAACAATTGGTCCCAAATGGGAATCCATCGGTTCAATAAGATTCTTCAAGCAGGGTTATCATCTCTCAAAACTCAACATCTCCTTCATGGTCACTCAACCGGCACACTTTTTTTATTCACAATTCACACCCGAAATGGCACCATCGAAAAATCAAGTGAATCTCACAAAATTCAGTATACAGAGGTTCTTTGATTCACACAAGCGTCTCAAATGAATTCTAAAAAAGAAGCTTTTGTTAGAATACAAGAAACTTAAGAAGTTTCAGAAATAATTCGATTCGTCAGAAATTTACGAGTTCTGTTGAAATTTTATGAAACCTCTTTGAGAATTTCAATGAAGCTTGCAAATATCTGACGAATAGAATTCTAATTGGTATTCTCAGAGAATTCTTTGTTTTCTAAAAGAGCTTTTAAAGAGTTTTTTTCAGAATCCATTTGGGATTCTTGTGTGTTATCTGGGACGTTTCACGGAAGTTCTTCTCATCCACTTGTTAAAAGATGAGTAATGTAGTTGAGTTGACAACAAACATCGGTTTACTCGTTCAGTAATTTTCATTGATTACTTTCTTTAATGTATCAACGTGATTTGTGTATTTCGTTGGGTAATCACGGTATTGTTTTTTACGAGGAACGGTTGATTCATCATTGTCGTTATTCGCGATACACTGTATTGAGTCGAGTCTTCAATTTGTCAAATTTACAAGTAAGCCAGAAGTCTACTTTTTTCTTAATTTCAAAATTTCTCCCGAAAAGCATCTCTCTTTGCCAACTGTTCAACTGCCAAAGAAAATACAAAATATCCACTGGAGATTTCACGTGATAAATTCAATATTGTTTTATACAAATTGAAGTCAACCATGGATTTCAACAGCTAACCTTGATTGCATATCATGTCCACGTCAGAAAAGTTGAGTAAATCTGGAAGTTTATGTCTTGCATTTCCCCTGGTCTCTCTTGTAAAATCATTAAAAAATGAATGAATTGGTCGGCCATCTCCAGGGCATGAATAAGTTCAGAGTTCCCAGATGAGGCGATTTGTCGTGAATTGGGCTACTTTTGTTTCTTTAGTATATTTAGTGTTTGCCCTAAAAATTCCTGGTTTTTAACAAATCAGAAATTTGCGATTTCTAATAGTAGATGAAGCTACTTTCATCGAAAAATTCTGGCAACTCTGAATAAGTTATCACTAAATAAGCTAATCAATATGAAATATCAATATGAATCAAATATGTTTCTCTGTTTGCCACAAACCTGTAGATTTTATACCTTTTAACTGAGAATCACCCATATGGCATTTCGATCTTTTGATCTTAAGCAGTTTGTATACTAGCGATTGCGTTGTTACCAGAAAACAAAAACCAAAAATCGACGAGTCGCTTGGTGATTGTTTGTACCAAACCACAATCGATCATTTACCAAATCATGTAGCGGTGACAGATGTTTTCTATTGAATGATAGTAAATTGAATCATGATAATATGCAGAGACAGCGACATGGATATCAAGCTGTGGATTACTCCACACCTGCTGACGGATCAAGGTTGACATTTACACCCCCTAAGTTTCATCCACAACTGTCGGGCTCACGTTTTGCCGATCCTGATAATCAGGGTTGGGTTTATTACGTGAATTTTCAATTTCTTACGTATCATACTTGGTTTCTGACACGTAATATATGTAAGATACTCGAACCCTCCTGTCCCCCCAAAAGGCAAGGGGTTGGTTTTATGCGTAAGATACTCGGTTTCTTACGTGTCGTAAAGTATGTAAAATACTTAGAAGTATATTACGTGCCAACCCTGCTGATAATATGATTTTCACATTCTTCATCGTGAATAACTTCAATCGTTCATGTTCTTTCTCATAACATGTCCAATCCTCATATTAACATTCTAACACCAAACTTGATTTTCACTCAAACCTCTTCAGCTTTAATAGGTTCACTTTTCACGGTGTTTTCGATCGGTTGAATCGGCTCGGGAGGACGCATTTGAAGTTTGAAAGATTTACTTTTCGCCGCTTTCCGAACTCTAAGAACAGAAGATTTCGATACGTTCACCTCTTTCGCAATTTTAGAAGCACTTGCCGTAGGATCTCTCCCTATCGCCTCACATATTAGAATTTTCTTTTCCTCGGGCAACGCTGATTTGGGTCGCGCTCGTCGCACATGCTTTCTATCCACGCAGCCCGTTTCTTCTAATTTCCTGCCTAATCTGACAATCGTTGAGTGGCTGGGCGTTGCGCGTTCCGGATGGCGGCTGGCAAACACTTCCGCCGCTTTTCGAGCCGAACCACCGACCCAATACAGTTTTACCTTCAAAAATATGAGAAATATGAGTGAATTGTAAATTCAGGGTGGATTGATATTTTTGATAATGTAGAAATTGTTCTAAAATTGTGATTACAATTGGATGATTGTTGCATATTCTATCAGTTTACATTTCAATAATCGGTGGATGATCTTTGTAATGATCGAGCTGTTAAACGACTCTCATAAATAAACAAGAATCGCCAACTAATTAAGATACCCAAGGCTTCTTTGTAAAATTGCGAGTTTACTTGCTTTCATATTCATATTTTGATCTTATTCCTCATTTATTTATTACTAATTATATCCTTTAATGCTTGTTGTATTTTTTTGTTTCAACTTCTTTTTTGTAAATTTTCTTCTTTTTTAGTCTTAACAAGTTCAATACCGAATCCATTGTCAATATATTAAAGCTTAAAGTTCTCATATTCACTAATGTATAATCAATTTCATATTCTCCTAATATGCTGTGAATATATATTCTTCTTTGTTGATTTTCAAAAAAGAAATTGACTGTGACCATGTTGCGTCACTTGTGAAATTCTGTAAAGCTTTCTGCTTCACCATTCCTCCTTTTCAATACAAAATTCTCTATGAACTGACAATGTTTTTGTACAGCCCTTCTTCCATGTTTGGTTTCCTTCGAAATACTCTACTAGTTTCTGCATTTTACATTTTTTAATACTCATAATCTCTTCCTTCTTCCATGCGAACACGGAAAGTTTGATTTTCATTTTTATTATGATTCCTGAAATTGCAATTAACAAACCGTGAATAGGTTTCCCTCTTTGATCCTACTTTTTCATCAATTATGCATTCGATGTGTACATGATGATTTTCTAATCCCAAATAAATACATTCTTCATACTTCGTATACTATCCTATCGTTGCGATTCCCTGCTTTACCATATCCTCCGATATATCTAAACATTTGTCAAAATATTTTAAAATACAACCATCCATTCTGTAATCAATTAAAATATGTTTTCTGAAAATTATAATATGTATTTAGTATTCGATAAATGCTATAAACATTCAAACTGTACATTTGAAATCACATTGGACATTCTGGAGATTTTGTTGTTATTTGAAAGCATATGAATTAATGAACTCACCATTTCTATCTTCTCTTTATTAGAGAACTCTGCCATAATAAAATACCCTCTGTTTGTACTCTTTCTTTGACCAAAAATCAAAACGTTTGACTGCTTGCAAAAAACTACTCAGCAAACTTGATAAATATTAGCTGCGCTATAAATAACATATTTTTTTTTTTGAATGACAAAAAAATGAGTTTGATATGAAATTTTACTTTTAGAAGCTTACATAGTCGTCATATTGCCTCAAATCATCTGCACTAATTCAAAAACTGTACCTTCAAAACCGTATCCCAACTACATCTAACCTCAATTGTAAATATACAATCATGTTGTTGTCTCCACGCTAAACAAAACTAATGTATTTTGAAATCAGCTGGAATTCGAATTGATTAAGAGTGTACCAACCGTTCCACTAACTTCCCCTAGTTTTCGCACAATTTAATTGGACAGAAGAGTTTTTGTCACTGATCGTTCAAATGAAACCACGATCGCGGCCTGGTAAAGATCGCTTAGCAAAATACTTGGAGTATTTTGTGATTGTTTATTAGATCACATAATTCCAAAGTATTCATCAAACGAACGCAAATTCACGTAATACATTGTTCTTATTTGTTGCCGATTTTGTTTTAATGGAACATTGTCAGACATGTAATTAGTTGTTTATCCTAACCTCAATCCATTAAATTTTCCCTCCATTGTTTATGTATTGTAGGCAATACTATAAATACAAGTAAAAGAAGATGTAGTTCCATTTCAGCTTGATATCCAATCTTTCTTTGTGAAATTCCAAATATTCGTGATATTATATAGTTTCAGTGTTAATTTAATGGTGTTTATTTTCATATTGTTAATTGTTATCGTTAAAAATGGTTGACAATCTAGTTAGACGAATAAAAGCCTCGTTAAATTCCCAGCATTATATTATGAATAACTCTTGGTTAACCGAATGTATTGAATATTTCATCGAAACTCATGACAACGTAAGTGAACACAAAATTTATTCATCAATTCCTCTAAATAATAAAATTCTTCTTTCTTAGCCTACGGACAAAGAGGTGATGGAATTTGCTAAAGCTCAATGGTTACTCAGCGATTTGAGAGAAATCAATAACGAGAGTGGATGCTTACCTAGAAATCTAATCCAGCAGAAATGTATTACTCTTCCCGGTACTTATATTCTTCAGGTGAGTTCTCGCATAGTCTGGAAATCTTGGGAAATGCATATAGACATTTACAAGCTTTTTATTCATTCATTTATGCTTTTCTTTCCAATGTTAATTGTTATTAAAACAAGTAAAGGCATTATATAATTCATGAACAACACTTTATATCCAAATTCCACATGCTTCTTTCATTAGCCTGAAACCGTTGAAGAAAGAATAAAACTTCCTTACTCATTAATAACTTTGTGTTGTAGATGGAAAAAATTTATGACATAAGTACATCTAAATACAAGCAATGGGAAAGAATTAAAAAAATATCAGTGGATAATATAGAGGCCACAGAAACAGAAACTAATAACCTTCAGTCTCAGACTCAACCTCAGTCTTGGGAGCCCAAAAAAAAAAGAATGTTACAGTTATTCTTGACGGATGGTATGCAAGATATCAGTGCGATCGAACATCATCCTATTCCAGCACTGGATGTAAGATTGAATTTCATGAATTGGATATGATCCGTCATTTGTTTCCAAATCCATTAACAGCTGCCATTTACAGGATTCCATCTTACCTGGATATAAAGTTATGATAATAGGTCCCATTATATGCAGAAGAGGTATAATTCTCCTAGAATCTGGAAAGATCAAACAAATTGGAGGTGAAGTTGAGAATTTATTAATACCAAATGCTCTGGAAAATGTATTGGCAAGAGCACTGTAAGTACAACTTAAATTTTCTCTTGTGTTTTTATAAAATGATAATACCCTCGACAAAATTTCCCTGTTATTTGAATGAATAAAACCTCCTGAATTACTTTTTTCTCAACAAGGAATAGAATTACATAGTTTTTTTGATATCTTGATTGACAGAAATCTACCTGAAAATCCGGATCCGTATAACGATAATGATAAACCTCCGAGAGAACAACCTGAGAACAATCAAAATGACCCAAATATATATTTCGACGACGACTTTGACATCAATATCGAAGAAGTGGCTGAAATTGAGACTCTGAGTCAACCAAAGACTACGAATAATACTGTAACCACAAATCGCACAAATGTAAGTACATCTAATGATGATAGAATCGATGAGAATATGTGCACCGATTGGCAAGAATTAGAATCACTAGAGCAGGAAAGAATACAACAGGCAACTACGTCGACTCATTCAAAAGTTCAACAGAGAATCGAGAAGAAAGAACCGAGGTGTTCGACTTCTAAAAATGTGGATAATCCTAAACAAAATCCTGTAAACGAAATGAATTTTGATACTTTGGACATGTTGGACGAAAATGAATTGGATTCGTTATTTCCATCGAATTCAAAAGAGCAGCAAAATCAAAAGATCAACCAAAATTCAATGAGGACATCATCTTCCGTTGAAAAATCAAAACATCAAATTGATGATGGTTCTAAATTCAAAAGAGAATCAAGCAGTTCAAGTGGACAGTCCCGAAAATATCAAGAGTTATTATTGGACGATGATATGTATTTTCCGGATGAAGTGTTCGATATAAACGAAGTTGATAATAGTGATTCCAATACTTCAAAGGCTGTTTCGAGATCTTTTGAAAACTTAGGGATAAAAAATTCGGTAAATAATAATAAGACTGAAGTACCTTCTTCAATATTGATGGAATCGAAGAAGCCAGGAGTTAAAAGAGATTCGGTATGTATATTCCAAACTCCATTCTTCATAACTTTGAATGTTTTCATAAATTCTTTAATGGAAGTATCAATTAGTTGGTATGTGCAAGAATAGATCATGTTTGAAGCATTGAGCTTACTTACTTTACTTATTTTATTTTAATAATATTTGAGCTGTATCCCGTGTCATGGTGACGAAAGGCTTTTTTATATGCTTTATTTGTAAAGGCTTTTTGCCCGTTGATAAGGAATAAATAAGTAAATGAGTTGGAATTACAAATGAAAAAATGGATTAAAATAAAAATATTCGAAGGGTTATAATGAAAAGAAAAAGTAACTTTACATGTAAAGATAAACAATCGATTAACCATTTTCAGACACAATTGACACCTCCCCGAAGAGCGAGTCCCACTAAATTAAGATGCACCAAAGATACTCGTACGGTATTCCAAACTAAATCTATCATAGATTTTATGGGAAAAAATCACACATCAAAACCAGAATTACCTAAAATTTGTGACTTCATTGACGACTTCGCGCAAAAGGACTTTCCTACAATTCAACGCAAAACGATCCGAATCAAAGTTAAGCAAGTTGGATCTCTTTCAAAAAAAGATTCTACTTGGTATTTGGAGGGAACGGTAACGGATGGCACTGGAAATTTGGATGTTATCTTTGCTTCTCAGGTAGAATTTGCACTGTCATTTTCATCTTCGATTAAAATTTAATTCATAACAATGGGATATTCGATTATTTTTCACAGGTTATCGAAAAAATTGTTGGTATGAGCGTGTCTGAATTCTCACAGAAAAAGAAACTCAGGAAACAAAATTCTGAGATAGACCAACAATTGAGAAAAGTAATATGTTTGCTTCTTGAATTTTTCCAATAAATGTTTGATTCACGATCAAATGATTTGCAATTATTGTTTGATTTACAGACTTTACGAAATGCGGAACAAGAATTAATATCCTTAGACGCTCTCGCGGAATTGGAATTACTATCCGGACAAAGAGCAAAAATAACGAATATCATTGAATTGCCGGAAGATAAGAAGGAAATTATTGATGAGCAAGTGAAAGCACGAAGATAACGATACCTAATCGCGGTATAAATCCAATAAACGTTTTTGTATCCCTCTTCGGAATCCCTCTAAACGAGTGTCCAAATTTTTCAGAAAAATTCTACAAAAATGTTTATTGAAAATTTACCCTAAGGTTGTTCCTGTTTTTTATTATGAGGACATATGAATTGTAAATATTCTCAGTACTCGTCTTTTTGATGTAGGGTATAGTATTAAAATCAACTATTTTATATATTTATTTTTTATGATTTGAATATCAAAACAGTGCACAAATGTGAGTAGAATAAAGATTTATGTTTCATAAGAACATAACATGTTTATCATTTAATTCGTTTCAATAGGCGATTCAAACTCCAGCAACATCTATTGTTCAGCTACGGTAACAAGAGCGAACAAAACCTTTCGCCAATGAATTATTGATATGAAAATTTGTCTAAAATTGTTGCGTAAGACATCTTTAGGATATCTTCTAGACAATGCTCCAAAAGATGTCCGATAGGTATCCAAAATATGCCTTAAGCGACCCGTTTAGAGGAGTGTCAGATGTCTTGTTCATTGGGTGATCATCTGGTATCCCCTTAAGGGCCATGGAGTATTAGAAAACTGACAAAATTTTGTTTAGCAGTTTTTAAATAACTACCCCGTTACAAAAATCCAGCTAGAATTCCACGTGGATTCCAGATCCGAAATTTACCCGCGTTGGCAGCTAAGATTCCACCTGGAATCAAAAATCCCAACTGGATTCCACCTGGGATCAGAAATTCCAACTGGAATCCCAGCTAAGATTCCTCCTTGAAATGAGGAATTCCAGCTGGAAACGCAGGTAAATTTCGGAGCTGGAATCCACGTCGAATCCCAGCTGGATTTTCGTGACAGGGTAAGCAATGATGACGAATTTTAAATATATAGCGATGAGGTGCACTGCTAGGATTTGGCTCTAAATATAAATCCAAAGCCTAAAACATACTCCTGAACATGAGAAAATAAATTATGAAAATAATTGAAATTTGTAGGTTAATATGTTTATAATCGTTTGCATGATTTTAGGTAATCATTTGCAGTTTCAATTTCATATTCAAAGCTCAATTTTAGCAATGTACTTCATCACTGCGGATTTAAAATTTGTATTCATTGCTTGGTTGATCAGAAAGTACGTAGCAAAATTTTTCTCATTCTTTGAAGGACTTCATGGTCCTTGAAGTTTACTTAAAATACAGAGAAAGGGAGGGCCATCTTTTTTTTCAAAGAAAAAACAAAATCAAGAAGAGTTGAACGATGCTCGGAAGTGAGATTTACAGGGATTCCATCAGAATGTAATCTCCTTGATATAAAAAAAAAAAAAAATTAAAACAATGTCGAAGAAATCGTGTCCAAATCTACATCATTCATGCTGAAACAAAATTGTGACTAATTTTGAAGAACGGAGAATCGAGTAAGATCCATAGAATTCACCTTAGAGTATATACTACTGGAGCTAGCAAAGGCTACGGAGAAGTGTGGTTAGTTTGAACTAAAGATAGAATGAGAGTTCCGACTTTTAGGCAGTGCTATCTTTGTTTAAATCTCATTGGATAAAAAGAGAGATAACTGCCTATAAGTCGGATCTCTCATTCTATCTTTAGTTCAAACTAACCACACTTCTCCGTAGCCTTTGCTAGCTCCAGTAGTATATGCTCTCAGGAATTTACAAACATGAACCTGTCGAATGAAAAGTAGGGGAGAGTCGGATAAAACCGGGTAGGTGGGTCAAACCGGGTACCTCAATATCTGACAGCAAACGCCTGGACTATTAGCAGTAGATATTTTGAGCAGTTGGAAAGAACAACAGCATCGATGCAACGCTCTTTCTCACTTAGAAGCTTGTTTGAAGTTTTCTGCGAAAAAAATTGTCAAAGTTTTTGCATTTGCGTAGTCAGTTTCAAGTGCCTCACCATTCTCTCAAGAAAAATGCACGTACATACTTCAATAATTGAGCATGTTTTCCTGCGTATTTTCATTTTTTAATAATTGACCTAGAGCAACGCATAATCTATCTAAGCCATATTGACCTCAACAAGTTACTGTGGGGTCAAACCGGTTACTTGAGATTTCATCTTCCAATTTATGAAATTTAACAAAATTTGTGTTTTCATTCTAAAATAGTCATCAAAACATGGGCATTCTCAAAGAGTCATTTGTGTATGCTTGCGACTTTTATTCTCAACTGAGTTGGCCGCAAAAAAATTCTTTCTCCGAACAATTTTTTTTAGTTGGTCCAAATATATCAGTTTTCAAACATGACTCATATCTATTCTCGGAATTTTTATAGAATTCAACAGTTGATGCTAAAAATTTCACAATTCAGAAGTGTTCTGCATTGATTTGAACGAGTACCCGGTTTTACCCGACCCATGGAGTGGAACCTGGTTTTTGTACCTTTCGATTAGAATGAATATAGAAAAAATTGTATCAAGTTTACAGCAATATACGAATAGTATGTTGTTAATGAATGAATAAGGAAACTGAAAAGCTTTGGTTGATTAATCTATTGCTAATAGGAACTTCTCTATGATCGATTGAAGTTATGGTACCCGGTTTTATCCATCCAACCTTCCCCTACCGATTACCGACCAGAAGCGTTCTGACCTTGCAAAATCAGTTACCAGAATAATCATTCACAGTTGATCTTGGTATAAAATGGTGGCTAATTATTTAATATGAGCGGATGGATAAAAGAAATTCTAAAATTCATAAAATATTGAATTGCTGTGTGAAGGTATCAGAAGAAGATTCTACACAGTCGGTACAAGAAACTATGAATAACGCAGAAACAAATGAGCACACAGATGGTACCTTATATGATGGTTAGTAAAAATGATGTGTATTATATATGCCTCAAATGTGAAAATAACCATTGAATATGAATATCTAACGATCCCACCTAAGATGTCTTTTAACCCTTTTGGCGCTGCACATTTTCTCCCCGATTTACTTTTTATATGAGAAAACTTCTGGGTTGCAAGAAACCCATTGATTCTCGCCAAATCCCATTGAAATTGGACAAAGGTTTGATTGATTAATCGACCTTGCGTTCAACAGCTGCGAAAACAATGGATCCCTAGTAATAACCCATACAACTAAAGTTGCTATACAAACGTTGCTGTTAAGTTGTTGATCAAGTTGACGTAAAGTTGCTGGGAATTTGCTACGCATGTGATTGAGAGTTTCATGTAACCGAGCAACTTCCTAGCAACACGATAACAACTCGAGCTAAAATCTTGGATTTACAGCATATTGTTGCGCATTTGGCGACGCAACGTTCCTGCAAATTGCTCCAAACTGTTGCACGTTTTCAACAATTCGCTGCACATTTGCTCAGCACTTTGCTATTAGGGAATATTTGGGATGTTTCACAGGGTTGCCAACTGACCAGTATTTTCACCCTCAGGCGGGATGCCGGTCAAAAATGCTTTCCAATACAATTTGTGGTGGATCCTTGTTCGCTCAAAATTCATGTAATACAAAGTAGAAGTAAAATATTAAGATAGATAACCTGAACTTGCTGAACTGGAAATAAAACGAAAACAAGTAGTCATTGTTCGTCTTTTCCTCTTCGAAAGAAAATCTTCTTCTTATAGGCTCTCTGTTGATAATGTTGGAATGATTTGGAAAAAAGTGAGACAAAAACTGCCAATAAACGGAGAACCTATTCATTTTTTCCGTTTTGTAGTGGTATCTGTCCCGGTTTTTTCCGAACTTACCTGAGATCTTCAATATAGGGCCGGTTAAAGCATGAATCAATAATGAAAAACCGATAATTTCAAGCCTGAGAGTTGGCAACTCTGACTATCAAAAATATCTGGAAGTTTGTTTTCAATCACGTACATGAATTCAGGTTCAAACACATCCTATATTGCATTTAATGTACAAAAACATGGAAAAACTATAGATTATCCCGAAGAGAACATGAAGCTTCAGCGAACGTTCAGATTAGATCTGTATAGATCGGATCGAAGGTTCATGAAAGCTAACTTTTAGATCCACAAACGTTTGTCAAAGGTGCTACGAACGTTGAAATGTCCGCCTTGAAATACTTCCAGGAAACATAGATGGAACGTTCATTGAAGGTTCATCGAAGGTTTGAGGAAGCTTCACAAAAATATCCATACTTAGATTAATTTATAATATTTTATTCTTATTAATCAATTTATTCTTCATATAAATTGATCAAAATTCATATAAGTATAGATATTTTTGTGAAGCTTCGTCAAACCTTCGATGAACCTTCAGCGAACGTTCCATCTATGTTTCCTGAATGTATTTCGAAGCGGACATTTCAACGTCCGTAGAACATTTGTCAAACGTTTGTGAATCTGAAAGTTAGCTCTAATGAACCTTCGGCCCGATCTATACACATCTGATCTGAACGTTCGTTGAAGCTTCATGTTCTCTTCGGGATGCTATAGTGTACATTGCATTTAATGTAAAATGTGTATGAAGCTGAATTCATGCACGTACCCAAGTAGCACCAGAATATACTATGAATGTTCTTCGAATATTCGAAATATGTTCTATGCACATTCGAATGAGACTGTTTCATAGGTGCTATGCATATTCATCGAACGTATGTAATCGAATAAACGACGGCACGTTAATTGAACGTCGATTGAATGAATATCGTACATTTCGAACGTACTATGTACGTTCTAAGTATATTTGAAACAGTCTCATTCGAACATTCTAGGAACGTTCATTATATGTTCTTCGTATCTCATTCGTACATTCTACGAATGTTTCTATTTCGTATATACTTTGAAATTCTGTTGCTGCTTGGGTACTTGAAAAAAATGTCCCGCAAAAAACACCAAAATTAATGCAGAAATTTCTAACAGTGTAATACACTGAGAGAAAGGTCCTTAGTTGGGACAACTAAATGTTAGTTGCTGTGACTTTAGAAAAGTCTAGTTGTCTGAGATATGAATAAAATGGTTTCTTCAAATGGGAATAAAAAATTTAGTTGTAAACTTTAGTTGTATTTCATTTACAATAACTCAATTTCCTAGCTGTCACCTCTTCGTGGAATTCAGGGAGAAAAAAGGGATCGGTGGATACAGCGTGGTAGGACGGAGAAGCAGCTTAAAGGCAACGGAGAAATGTTTCTCCGTTGTTTCTCCTCCCTTAATTCTACGGAGAAGCCACGTAATTCTTCGGTGACTGTCCTGTGTGGGAACAATGTATAACAGAAATAATGATGCTGATCATATTTCACAGATACGATTGTAGAAGAACCTGTGAAATTCGAAGAAAATGACAAAGTCATTGATACCGAAGGAAACGGAGGATTAGTGACGTTTTCCCGTACTCTTTTAGTGATCATGCCTCAAATTGATGTTCCAGGTAAGTCCACGAACTCGACAGAATCGTTTTTACAGTTGATTCTCCAGTTTTCATTTATGATTCATGTATAAACGTTGTATAATAACAACTGAATTCACCTCATTACAGAACTGAGAGATCAATCGGTACAGACTTTCTTCAAATTCATGATGAATTTATCGAACAGACGTTTTGTCGAAATTGTAAATACCCCAGTGGATCATGAAGACATACGGCTTATATTCTACAGTCCTTGATATTAGAACGACTGTGTTACATGTTCAATCATTCCAAATCTCTTCTTCCAAATCCTTCTATTTGAGCACTTAATTTAACTATGTCGATCTTTTTCACTTTTTCTTACGCGTGTTGACTCGTTTATTTGAGTCTTAGAAGATGCATTGAAAATATCTTCTTTCCACTGTATACGATTCAAGAATGATGCCCCTAGTTTCCTGGCCAGGAGTGCGGAAATGCAAATTTAACCAAATTTAGAACCTTTCTCAGTTTTTAGCGTTTTATTCTGTTTTCTAAGCGTGAAAGACATATTCTGCGCTATCCCTTCCTTGGGCCGAGGCTTAGGGCCTTTCATGGTCCAATTTGGAAAGAAGGGCAATTTCTAGCGGGGATGGGAAAATTGATAGCATAAAACTGCTGTTAATCATGCAGGTATCATGGGATTGCGAATTATCTCAAGCAACATTGAGAGTTCTAAAAGAATTCGCAAAGAATTCTCGGATGTTCGAAAGAATTCTTCACCAGAGCACCAAAATTAATCGGAAGGATTCTGGTAGAATATATTCAGAACTCTGAAATGTCCAACCAATAGAGCATTCTTGGTGTTCTTTCTCCATCACGTTAGAATTAATTATGAACTCACTAGAGAATTCTTTGAGAACATTGAGAGTATAAATGAAGAGCAAATTAAGACTTTTCAATAAACTCGTTTCTTTAATAAAAAGAGTTATTGAAGAATTGTGATTGAAGACTGAAAATCGACAACCAAATGTTCAATTATAAATCAAATTTTCGATTGAATGGTAGGGAGTAAAAAGTTCCAAAACTGTGGTTCCATTCTAAAAGTTCCAAAAACTTGTTTGGTCCACAAGACTTTTTGTCCAATATAGTTCTTAGGTCCACTTAAATTCCAATTGGCCGTTTGTCCAATAGTTCTTGGTTACACTTGAATTCTGTTCACATTATAGAAATTTGGATTGGAGTATTCTTGGCAACAAGTCAACATGATATAAACATTAAACAACACAACGCTGTACGCCAGAAGCTGCCCTGGTAAAAAAATCTCTCTGAATCTCTCTGAAAATTTCACGTTTCAGAGAGATTCAAAGAGATTCAGAGAGATTTAGAAAGAATCAGAGAAATTCAGCGCGATTCAGAGGATTTCAGGGACTAATGGGTTGAGAAAACTTAAGCTTTGAATTTTTCATTAGGATTCAGAGATATTCAGGGTCATTCAGAGGGATTCAGAGTAATTCAGGAAAATTCAGAGAAGAATGAGTCAAGTAAAATTCTTGGTTCTGCATTTCAGAGGCATTCAGGAGGTGTCAGAGACTTTCAGAGACGCATGAATTAAGAAAAATGTTCATGAAACTTTTTAGAACTATTCAGAGGAATTGAGAAAGATTCAGAGTAATTCAGAGAGATTCAGAGTGATTCAGAGAAATTCAGAGAGGGATTAAGTCAGTAAAATTTTTCCTTCAGCATTTCAGAGGTATTCAGGGAATGTCAGAGACCCACAGAAACAGGTAAATTAGGGAACATTTTGCGGCGGACTTTTCAAAAAAATTCGGGAAGATTCAGCGTAATTCGGAGAGATTCAGAGTCATTCAGGGGAATTCAGAGAAGAATGAGTCAAGTAAAATTCTTGGTTCTGCATTTCAGAGGCATTCAGGAGGTGTCAGAGACTTTCAGAGACGCATGAATTAAGAAAAATTTTCATGAAACTTTTTAGAAATATTCAGAGGAATTTAGAGAGATTCAGAGTAATTCAGAGAGGTTCAGAGAAATTCAGAGAGGGATTAAGTCAGTGAAATTTTTGCTTAAGGATTTGAGAGGTATTCAGGGAAAGTCAGAGACCCACAGACAGGTAAATTAGGAAAAATTCGGCGGCGGACTTTTTAGAAAGATTCGGGGAGATTCAGGGTACTTCAGAGAGATTCAGAGTAATCCAAGACAATTCACAGAGGAATGAATTCAGTAAAATTCTTGGTCCTGCATTTCAGAGGCATTCAGAAGTTGTCAGAGACTTTCAGAGACACATGAATCAAGAAAAATTTTGCATGGGACTTTTTAGAAATATTCAGAGGAATTCAGAGAGATCCAGAGTAATTTAGAGAAATTCAGGGAGGGATTAATTCAATAAAATTTTTGCTTCAGGATTTCAGAGGTATTCAGGGAATGTCAGATACCCACAGAGACGGGTAAATTAGGAAAAATTTTGCGGCGGACTTTTCAGAAACATTTGGGGAGATTCATGGTAGTTCAGAGAGATTCAGAGTAATTCAGGGAAATTCAGAGAAGAATGAGTCAAGTAAAATTCTTGGTCCTGCATTTCAGAGGCATTCAGGAGGTGTCAGAGACTTCCAGAGACACATGAATTAAGAAAAATTTTGTATGGAACTTCTCAGAAATATTCAGAGGAATTTAGAGAGATTCAGAGAAATTCAGGACAATTCAGAGGAAGCTTTGAAATCTGAATACATCAAATTCTGGGAGATTTAGAGAAATTCAGAGAGATTGAGAGAAATTCAGAGGAATTCAGTGGAAGCTTTAAAATTTGACTATATCAAATTCTGGGAGATTTAGAGGAATTCAGGAAGATTCAGAAAAATTCAGGAAAATTCAGAGGAAGCTTTGAGATTTGAATACATTAACTTCCGGGAGATTTAGAGAAATTCAGAGAAATTCAGAGAAATTCAGAGAGATTCAGAGAAATTCAGGAAAATTCAGAGGAAGCTTTGAAATCTGAATGCATTGAATTCCGGGAGATTTAGAGGAATTCAGAAAGATTCAGAGAAATTCAGAGAAAGTTTTGAAATCTGAATACATTATTCCGGGAGATTCAGAGGAATTCAGAGAGATTCAGAGAAATTCAGGACAATTCAGAGGACGCTTTGAAATCTGAATACATCAAATTCTGGGAGATTTAGAGAAATTCAGAGAGATTCAGAGAAATTCAGAGGAACTCAGTGCAAGCTTTAGAATCTGAATATATTAAATTCTGGGAGATTTAGAGGAATTCAGAGAGATTCAGAGAAATCCAGGGGAATTCAGAGGAAGCTTTGAAATCGAAATACATTAAATTCCGGGAGATTCAGAGGAATTCACAGAGATACGGAGAGATCCAGAAAAATTCAGGGAGATCCACTCAAATTCAGAGAAAGCTTTGACTCCTCGATGAATGAAATCCTAAGGAAAATCGAATACATTCAGAAAGATTCCGGAAAATTTGCAAATTCCATCAGAAAATTTCAGAGAGATTCAGGCAAAGTTGAAGAGTTTCAGGACGTATCACTATCGGAAAAGTCTCTAATTTCCTCTGAATTACTCTGAATTACTCTGAATTACTCTGAAGTTACTCTGAATCTCTCTGAGATATGTCCCAAAATATAGAGAGATTCAGAGAGATTTTTTTCACCAGGGTGTCAAGAACGAATAACGTGTCTAAGGGATGGCATAATCGTTTCCAAATCGTTGTAGGGCGTTATTATCCAAGTTTATATAATTTTTTAACTGAATTACAAAAAGAGCGAACAGATTGTGAGAGTATGTTGCGACAACTTGTCGTGTGCACCTGCTCGACAAAAAACAGATGAACGAATTTTCAACATAGTTCCTAATTATGAAGGATATGTTGAAAAAGATGAGACCATTGTCTATTTAAGAACGATTGGATATAATTTGCATTTCTGACTACTAATCTTCTTTTGGATCTGGTTTATTTTGAATCTTTTATAGTGTTGGGGAATATGTACTTTTGTAGAAATATATCATTGGAACTTTTTCCTTGGAACTATGGGGTTGGATCAAATATTTTGGCACTTTTGTACCCCAATCCAATACTTGGTTAGCTGAAAATATTCCTCATATTTTCTGTATAAACTGGGACTATGAGAAATGAATTTAGTATTTCGAAGACAAGTAATTACAAGAACAAATGTTTTATAAATTTTCGAATAGAGAAATAATCAACCGTTCTCGTATCTCTCTCGTATCTCGTGATGAATTTGATATGTTTGTATATAAATTTCGAAACAAAATATAATGTTCGAAATCATGAGTATCGGTGCAATACTCCTCGTTCCAGAGTAATAATTCTTCGTAGTTCGCTGTTTCAAAAGCTCCTCAAGCGATTTCTATCGAGAAAATTTGGCAAATAAATTTGAATGCCTATAAGCGGATATCATTTATTTGTTAATCTAGGCCGTAAAACGCATTATTTTCTTAACGCATGTATGTATATCTGATTTTTCAATGTAATACATTTATTTCAGTACGTACATATCCTTTCATAAATATTCTATATTAAATTTGATACAAAACTTGTATTTCCCATTCATATTTGCGATTTATTTGATAATTTGATAACCATATACATACATGGGTATGTATATCACGATATATGTTGTAATAATTTTCAATAATGTTGCTATATATCGAATTTAATATCAATATTTTTGATAGCGATCTGTTGACTTAATTTTTTAAATCATGAAGATTTCCCATCTTACACCTATGCACGTGACTAGTTTGATTTGCCGGATAGTATTTGTATTTGCGTATATAATACAATGCAATTCATCTAGGGAGACACAATGTAACGTCTATGATTCAATGGAACTTCATTGAATTCCAGTGGAAAATCCCCCACTTCGAATGATGTTTCCTGGTGAAAAAATTTCGTTGTTTTAATGGAAAATCAGCAAAATTCAATAACTTTTAATGAAATTTGTTGACGTCCATTGAAGTTCAATGAAGTTTGAGGATTTTTATTGAAACATTGCTGTGCCAAAAATGAACAAAATTCAACAAAATTTTTCCGCCAGGGTTCTTCTACTTTAATCATCGAAGTGTTGATTATGAAGAACGAAATGAAAGTTTATAATATATTATTCTGTTGGGTATTCTTTTGATTTCGCTATAGTCCTCTACGTCAGCCTAGACCATTACATCATAATATAATCCATAGGATACCAGGACCGTCTGTAGAGTATAAATGATTTATTCTATGATGATCTTTTTGTTTACAATATATTCCAAAAGCTATCAAAAGCTGTATTTATCCAAATACTTCACAACATTATTTTTCAAATATTCTGTACACATTTTTGCGTTATATAGACTAGACATAACTTCATATTTTAATCACAAGATATATCCAGAATACACAGTTTAAAATTTGAAATCTTCATGACACACATTCGTCGGAGAGGTTCAAAAAATATCTGCTTTGTTTTTTAAGATCAATTCTGATTTTCTGATGTAAAATTCACGTCCAACGAACGTTCAATGAACCTTCAAATGTCCGCAGCTTTATTCCAAGTTCAACGTGCCTGTAATTATTTCAAATATTACTGTATTCGAATTTAGCGTGAACAAAGATTTTTCATAACTGAATCAAATGTGGGTCTGGTTTTGATGAGCGTTGCACGTTCGGTTCAAATAGAATAATATTTGAAACAACCGCATAAGACAACAATAAAAATTTGTGTATACTAGCTTTTTACATTTATTTTTCATCTCTTCGAAATTTCATTGATATATTCATCGATCATAATCGAAATCATGAACCATGTTTCCAGAAGAATACAGTGTCATGTAATTACCATTCAAAATATATTTTTAGTTCAGAGTGTTCCATATTCTGATAACGTTTCAGATATTTTTTGAAAATCTTGACGATATGCAAGAAAAAGTTGTAAAATGTCATAACCAATTCATAGAAGCTTGCAAAGAATTTTCCCGCGCTGAATTTTTGAATTCAAAAATTCAGAAATTGAAAAAATAAATTTCGTTTACTATCGATTTATAGTATTGCTTTTTTCCCTTCGATTTGAAAAAATACTCTCGATCGAGATACTTCTATTCAATTCAAATTACAGCGCGTTCACTCTGAATGAAATTACTAAAAAATATAATAAAAACCTTTCTCAACCAAGTCAGCAACTGGGATATAAATAGGATATTGCCAAATATTCCTGATGAAAGTATCCCATTCATTCTTATTAAAACCTACAAAATTCCGATTCGAATGTGATAGGTACTGATCGGTTCCAATTGGAATTTTGTCCGTTCAATGACAATGAATCGAATTCCTATAATCAAGAATACCCGAACATTGAAAATTCGTTAGAACATTTTACAATTTTTCATTAAAGTTGTATAATGAAATATCGCACGGGTGACAGCACTATTTTTTCACTTCTCGTCGTAGCTAACAAAAAAAAATGATACTTCGCCCTATGCGACATTCCAATGCAAGCCTAACAGCCAATGATCTTTGAGACATGTTGTATGTGAACAAATCTTAAAGATTTTGATTTTCTCCAAGAGATTCTACGTCAATCTCAATGAGAGCTGTAGTGTGCTGTACAGGGATCGATAATCTTTTATAATTCATACTACTTCATGAAGAAATGGATTGGAACATGTTGAAATGAATAATGATTCTTCCTTACATTGTAATTACACTATTTTTCTTTTAAAACTTCAAATAACGGCACAAACTACAAGTTCTTAGGAACATGATGTTTCCTTATTGTAGCAATTTGTCATTGCGTTCTAGATCAACTGGTTATTGAGCGACCCTCTTCGCTAATCCCATCGAATTCATTACGTTTTCTTCTTATTTGAAATCTGTGAATAATCAAACCGCGGGAAAACCACGACACTCTGTTTGAAGAATCTCATTGAACCGATTGATTCTCATTGATTCCTCATTCAAAATTGATTCTCAATGGGTTTGAATCAGTTTTCTGCATCGGAATTAATGATAATCAATCGGTTCAATGAGATTCTTTATGCAGGGCAATGGCATACAGATCTCATGAGAATTGAGAAAACTTTCATGTCTTGCGATATCTTCAAGAAAATTTAAAAATCTCTTCTACACCACTTTTAGATGACTTTTAGAGGTATGAGAAGAATTTAAAACATCTAAAAAAGGACGTCTTAGAATATTGTATAAGACATCTGAAACTTGTCTAAAAGACTTTGAGTGGTAGGAAATGTTTATTGAAATGTTTGTTACAGAAAAACTCTTCATTTTCTATCGATATCTATAATATATTTAGTGAATACTTTAGTATCCTTAAAACCGCCAGAAGAACCGCTCAAACTCAGAGACCCAATGACTGGCTCATAAAGACACCTGTTTCTGTTTAGCGGGATATAATCGTTTCAAGATTCAGTACCTAGAAATTCCAAAATACAAAGATTTTGATATCAAATTGCGATTAAACCAATATCTGAAACTCCTGGAAAATAATAATAAAAGCCCCTCTGGATGTCTTCCAAGATGTAGGATGTAGTATCTAGAGAAGAAATCTACAGAATTTCCCATAACCCCTCCCTGTTTTGCTTACGATCCTCCACGAATAATAATTTTGTAGAGAAATTATTGCCAAATAGTTTGAAAACACCAGAATGTGAGTCGAACGGAATATTCATTTCATTTCCCTCCATTTTTCCACCAAGTAGCTATCGTAATGTACAACAATATATTTGTGCATTGCAGTTTGATAAAAAACTTTTTATTATGTTTTTCTTATCTTACATAACTAAATCATACAATCGCGTACTAGGCTTTTTTTACTGATTGATATTTCGCCCAACATCGACGTCGCACGATTCTGTTTTTACGTTTGCTAATATAATATTATTATCATCATCCTCGTCGTCGTCATTGCCACCATCATTATTATTATTATCATTATTATCATCATCATTGTTACCATTATTATCATTAATAATGTCATTTTTATTCAACATTTTAAAATGAACCGCTAGAACGAAATTCCAAAAATCACTGCTGACTTGTGATCAATCTTACGTTATATATATATTTTGTTTTTTCATTATTCTTCAATAAATTATAAATCCACGACGATCGACATAATTTCCAACTTGTCGCCCGCTTCTCTTTCCTCCTTTTGATTCGTATTCTCTTCTGGATTAATTATTTACGCAAAAGTGTGTTAATTGCAAAGGTACGCAGCATTCTTTAACCTTAAACTTTTATAGCGATGGCAGTGAATACTGGCTCTCGCTCTAGAGCTTCAAAATCAAGCCATTCTCTTCTCTCTCGCCCCCTCTCACGCGCACACGAGTACACTTACGCATTTATATAACACATACAAACACACATCCATTCTCTCTTCCCTTTCTTTTCTTTCTTCCTTGTTTTATCCATTATTATCTTGATTTCTTCATTTGTAAATTGGTTTATTTTTTTTCTTGTAATGCCTCTCCAGAAATCCTGTCGAGTTACAGCTTCTTGTACCAATAGAGATAGTGTTCGCCATCGCTTATCTGTAAGTCATCGACTCCTGAAATTCATAGAGAGATCGTGTTAATAATTTCATAGAAAACTCAAACACACTGGAAAAAATATTTATTTGGCCTCTCTCCATAAAATATTTATTTGCAGAAATTAAATATTCAATTAGATGCGAGACCTGATTACTTGTGGCGAATAAATTGTTTATTCAGGAGACCAATTTATTTGGGACAAGCATTCCATTATTTCATTAATCCTAAGAAATATTTTATGGAGAGAGGACAAATGAACTATTTAGTTGGTTGGAAGGAATTTTTTTCTCAGTGTAGGTTGAAAAAGGGGCAGCGAATAGAAGGGATAACTCACACTGTTAGAAAATTTATGGAGTCTTTTTCATAAACAATTCATTAACCCTAGAACAGGTACGCGAAAAACACAGAAACTTTCAGATGGCTGTAAATCATTGAAAACTAAATAGGTCTCAAATCATTGTGGGTAGTTCTTGTTCGGCAGAGTGTAAAGTTTGAAAATATTTGGGTTACGGACCATCTTGAATGAAGAGACGCTCAAATGCTGAAAAAGCAAAAAACCTTCCGGGCTCTGACAGACCCCTGTACGTGTTCTAGAGTTAAACAGAATTCATAATAAAATATTGAATTCGATAACATAACTCTTAATGCTAGGAATTTTATTCTCAATGTTCAGAATTTCTTTCTTAATTTTAATAACATGTTTGTGAAATTTAATAAATAATTATCATATTTTAGTGAGAAATTATGAAATTTCATCACTTATAATCAATTTGAGAATAAATATTAAATTTGATACGAAAATATGATATTTCATAAAGAATTTCGTATTAAATTCAAGAACTTTTACAACAGTGTTGTCTGTTATTAAATCCTGATCAATTCAAATAACACTTCCCTGATCCAATTTCAAATGCACATATCAAGCCTTATGAGGCTTGTAAAAATCCATAAAGTCTCATAAATACAGTTTGAAATCCACATATCAAACCTTGTGAAAACTGATGAAACTGAATCAAAGTGCACAAATGAACCTATACCATGGATTTAAGTTTCTATGCAATGTTATTATTCTCAAGAACAGTTAAACTAATCAATGATACTGTCATACCATCGTCAATCTATGAAAATTGTCTTTGCATACGAAAAAAGCAGCTTGGATCAAGTTTTCCAAGCTATCCCTACTCTGCACCGAGAGAAAAGACTTATGAAATTGAAATCTTGTAGAGTCAATATTTGTACGATTTCCAAAAATGATTCGAGCTACTACAATTTTCGTTGATTTTACAGCGGGGAATGTAAGATTTACATCAGCTGTCGTATTTCTCACATTCGCTGTTGTAAAATCAACTTCAATAATGGTAGTTGGAACTATTTTTGAAATCGTCCAAATATTGATTCCGCAAGATGTGAATTTTACAACTACTTTTTCCTCAGTGTAGTTCTCATCGATATTTAATGGTATCGGTATTTCTTATACAATTTATGTAAAGCCTCGATTTATATTCTATAAAGTTCAATATAAACTCGACAAACGTTCTATAAAAAATATTGATACTGTCAAATATCGAAATTAAATTCAATACAAACAACAAAGAGAATCCTTGAACCATAAATTCAAAAACCCTTCATCGCATGTATATATGAACATTTATGAATGATATCAAAATTTTATGTAACACATCGAAGTGAGTTTTATTGATTTCATATAAATTATATGTAGAAAATTGTCTTTTCGTACAGCTAAGCTATTGATCCAATTTTATATAATTTGCATCAGGAAGAGCGGGTCAAATTCTGCGCCAACTTTGTTCATAAATTACTTGATAAAATTGAATTCTAAATCGATAATAATCAAGTACATACCTGAGATTGGACTCTGAATATCAATTTAGGTTTTTCCATAGTTTGCGAGTATTGAAAAACAAAATTACAAAAAATTGTTGACAGTTGGAGGTTATTGCTTTATTTAAAAGCCTCTTATACCCGCCAGAAAATCAGAAAAAGACTGAAACTTAATTTCCTGACTTAAATAAAACTTAAAGAATTTGCGAGATGTCATTCAATTCCTAAACGCTTAGGAGTTGAAGTTTGGCATGAATATTGTATTATATGATAACGGTTGCAGAAAACTCAGCAATGAAAAGCAAAATTGCAGCAATGTTTCTTGAAGTTTCATGAAAGATCGCTGACAGTTCAGTAATATTCAAATTCATCGAACAAATACAATACTGTTTACTGAACTTCCAAATGCCTCTTCTCTCAGTGTACTTCGCATGTGGCGCCGATATGCTACGTAGATTGGAGTTGAAAATAGAAAAAAAATATAAGCTGATACTCTGTCTTGTTTTCAAACACTCATCAACAGTCTGTATTTATAATTAATGAATGTTTCTTTTGAAAAATTACCTATTTCGTTGAATTCTTTGTAATTTTCGTTTGATATATCGAATCATTGGAATTTAATGAAGATTTATTACGAGCAGTGATATATAAATATTTTTAATTTTTCCTCCTTTTCTTCGTCTAGTCATAGACACCCTGTATCCATTGGAATGGACATATCAATAATTTTCAATCTACGTTATTAAAAATTCTGTAAAAGTTCAGAGTCCATACTAGGAGCCATAGAAACTATTGCCTATCGAGAGAAAAATTTTTTATCATTATCAAAATTAAGCCAGGTTATGAAGAAAGTTGGCGCAAAATTTGGCTCGCTTTTGTTGGTACTCGAGTGCCCTTAAATAATTGATCTGAGAATCAAGATGGAAAATCAGTCAAAATTCATACATACCTCCAGGTGCTACCAACTGATTACCAGGTGGCGATGAGGGTTCCGGAGGCGTCGGTAATCGATAGAGTAACCAGTAATGGTAAGACATCGGTTCTTCCTTATAGCCTGCTAACGTATGCACGTAATGGCCATTCGGCCACTCCGACGCCGCAAATTGAAAATGTGGAGACATTTCCGCCGCTAATAACATTATGTCATAGAAGGTTTGATTCTTCGGCGCCGTCAATGTGAGGTTGTAAGTCTCGTTGACGTTGCTTCCCACCCAAAGAGTGTAAGAGATATTCACTAATACCGGTGCTATGGTGCTGGTCATGACATCGGTCATAAATGTATCTCCATTACTCGACGTTACGTTTCCCATCGTCGATGATATTGCAGCGTCACCGTGAACTTCCGGCGTTGATATAGCATCTGCATCATGTTAAAAACGCAAAGAATTCAAAGAAAAATACATAAAGTTGCACAATTCAAACGTATAAAATGTAGAAGCAATCGCCGAATCGACAAGTAAACGCTCAAGGGGAGGTTCTGATCTAGCTACCCCAAAATAAGGTGATTTTTTCGAATTTTTTTTTCATGGGAGGAAGTAACTAAAGAACTCGGGGGTTTTCATACTTGTTGATTGAGTCTTTAATTGTTGATACGTGTTGAAACATAAAACTGAAAAAACAGTGATCAATCAGTCAAAAATAATCGGAAATAAAAAATCCAAAAATTTTTATGAAACATATTATGTTTGTTGGAGGTTGTACCAATAAAACCAATGAAAAGTCCAGAAATTGAAAGAATGATAGATATGCGAACTTTTGGTAGCGTTTTTTCAGTTTTTTTCACTCTTTAAAGTGCTATTAAGAGAAAAGAGAAGGCAAATGTCATCTGCATTTAGGTTCATCCTCCAATAAATTCAATCAGCTTCAAAATAAAAAAAGAAGAGCGATCCGTTGAGTAGTTTTTGAGATATCGTGGAGCCGAACTTGAAAAACATGGTTTCGAGAAAAACGCCTCTGAAATTTCGGGATACGAATCCTTTGACCAGACAAAATTTTTTTCCATTCAATGAGTTTCAAATAACTCGAGTTCTTAATTCACTCCCTGCTTGAGAAAAAAAATTTGAGAAAATCACCTTATTCCGGAATTCGCTTGATAAGAACCTCTCCTTGAAATAATCATTTTAATCCATCTACACGTATAAAGAAGAAGGAAGAAAGATCACAGTGAATTTGAAATACACATAATTTGTCGAATGTTCCACATGAATTATGTTTCAGCTTCGTACCGGAAAGTTTACATGAAAACTTCAGTAAATATCACTATAATTTATAGTAAATTCATTCTAAAGGATTATATTACTCACACAAAAAAAATAAACAACATCATTTTGTGTAACATGTTGTTCTATTGAATTGATCATAACATTTTCTTGGATAAAAACAAGTTTTATCCGTTCAATTCTGAATTTCGAATTGCAACCTTTGAAACTGATTCTTGAATTCAAGATTCAAATATTTTATTATCTCTTTCGTGAGAAATTTGAAGGATCTGTGAATCATTTCACATCACGTGAAACATTCGATTATCATTGACCACTGCACAATAAATAATTGATTTAAATGATACAAAAAGTCAATTCTGAATACCTTCGTCGTTCTTCTTGCTAGGCTTTCTTATATTAAAAAAGGTTCTACCATTGCTGGTGTTGATCCTAGGTGGCGAACTGTCCGCAAGACCTTGGCCACAATTCAAAGTTCTTATACTAGCTAAGCCACGAGGTGTAACGCCCAACATCGCCTCGGCGGTGGCGCGAATATCTCCACCGAATGAACCATCGGGTCTCTGCTGACTGATTAGCCAACTCAAAGCAGCAGTTCTATTCCAATTGTCAACCGGGTCGTTCTCCACGTCCTCCAAAGCTTGCATCACCAAAGCGGTTGTGTGCAAGTCTCCGAAACTGCCATCCAATCTTTGATGCATCGCTAATTCCATCGACGGTTTGCGAACAAAATGATGAAGATTTCTATGTCTATGGTCTTGAACGATACAACGGAGTGCCAGAATAACCATCGCCACTGTGTCTGAAATTTATCACATTTTTCAAAGATAATTGTCAATTCCTGTACATATTTTCTTATCTGAATGTTACATTTTTTTCAATAAAAACTATGTGCAGAGTGCTGAAAAATACATCCTGAATCTTGTGTTTTTTTTCTTCAAACCTCTTATAAAAAGCTTCAACTCTAACAATCCTTCTTGTGATCGTTCATTTGAAATGAAACAAACCAAACAATAAACACACAATGGAGCGTTTCCATTAAATGTCGTATAGGAAGCACTTTATCTCTGAAAGTTTCCAAGAAATCTATGCCCAAATAAAAATGTTGAAATGTATTCTCAATATCTCTTGTTTTGATCCCAATCGATTGAGAAAATGTTAAAAAAAAGAATTCTAATTGAAGAATGAAAATTGGCAATATATCGATTTATGATCTGGTTGAAGTTTGAATCGTTTATAGAAACAAAACGGAAATTCGAATTCACAAAATATGTTGAATTATCGGTGTTTATCTGCTCAAATAAACCCTTTGGAACTGGAAATATTGTTTGAAAGATGTGCTACAAAATTTTGGGTCTTTAACACCTGAGTATTTTTTATCATTCGATTACTAATTTGTTTCAATAAACAAGTTCAAACTCCAGCAACATGTCGGTTCAAACAATCAGATGTGATTAAAGCGTGATCCCTGATAGAAATCACTCTAGCCAATCTCCAGGTCACTTCAAGGCCACGCCAGGCACTTGTAAAGGACTTGCAAGACCTATACCCGAGTAGAAATTCATATTGGGTGTTCGATCAGGACCAGATCTGGAAAGCCTTATCTCAAATCAGGCCCTGATATGGAATGTAACGCACCGTTGTATCAGAGCCCGATGTAATGAACTATGATAGGGCATACCAAATTACAAACCTAGCAGGGCCAGATCTGGTTGACCTTAATCAGGCGTGCCAAATCATGGCCTCAACAGGACCAGATCAGGTGTGCCAAAATAAGATGAACCCTATCACTGCCCGACCGGGCCCATAATGAACATGAGGCTGGCCATACGATTTTTCTGCTCGGGTAGTAATAGCCTGTAACATAGCTATAATGATTTCTACTAGGAACGTTACTGTACAGCACCCTTTAAGTTTCCGAATTTTCAAATTATGGCTCAATTCTTCGAATGATAATGAGATATTTGAATATGTCCTTACCAACGTTGTGATCTTGCGCTGCGTTCGCAATATCCAATAGACGACGTATTTGACGCTTACGAACGTGCGCTTGTGCGCTACAGGCAGCCAAAGTAGTCAATGCGAATTCGTAATCCGTAGGCGGCTCATGATGTTGTAACGTGCCTATCAAATCGTGACCGTGGAATTGTCTTGGATCCATACACATGGCGTTTAAGGCGAGAGTGTATCGAGCTAAACGTACGGGGGAGAAATTCACCTCTCGATGTCTGCAAACAAAACATTAAAAGATCTAAGGAGGATTCAGAGAATTCAGTAATATAACTTCGAATTGAGGACAAACACGCTTGTAAGTTCCAAAATATCCAATTTCGAGTCGATACGATATCAAAATTTGAAAAGTTCAAGTTCATGATTTATTTTTTCAAGTGATGAATGAACGTATCAATAATAGAACGATTTTGTGAATCGCTTGAATCATACACTGAGAGAAAGTATATTAATCCCTGTTACCCAAGAAACATAGTACAAAAGGACCCAACTTTTTTTTGTTTTCTTAGTTAAGGCCCATGTAGTTCCAGAAAGATGCACAAAATTTTGCGACGTACTTTTCCAACGACTAAGTATTAAATGAAGATTCTTGATATGCAGGGTGTTTAGGAGATGTAGAGACAGGAGCGGATACTGAAATCCTTAGGATCTTTGGATTTGGTAGAGGAGACAAATATGGAGGAAACGATAGAGGTGTAGAAATCACTTCACGCACGCGTAACATTAACAAATTTAATGACTATTAAAACAAATTGTACATCGGTAGACGAGTAACGCCGATGAATTACACGTTCGGATCTAACACGTTTAAAATATTAAATGTAGAGTAAACCTAGGATAGGGTGTTGAGAGTCGCGCGTGAGGGAATTAAAGAAAGCGCTTATGGTGCTCTGAAAGACACGAGTTCGCAAATAGGAGTAACGAGAGTGACTGGTTACCGATAATTTGCATAGCGACAAGACCAGTGATGTGAAATGACCGGTCATGAAAAATTCAGACATGTCATGGTCATTATGACCGTCATGTGACCGTCATTGACGGTCAGATTTTTCACAGTTTGTAAGTGAAAATGACCGTCAAAAAATTATCTGACTGGTCATGTGACACCATGTCTGGTTGGTCACCAGACAATTAATAATTTTTATTAAACTTTCTTTAATAAAAATCTCGAATATGTTTTATTACAAATCATGGTTATCTGTTTACAAAATAATGATAATAAAATGAATATTTATATGTAGTTCTACACGGAAAAAAAGGAATCGTTGCAGCAGCTACTCGCGTAGACGATTTTCGACCGTCTACGTAAAATAGTTTCGGTAACTGCTTATTAGTAGATGGTCGAAAATCGTCTACGTGAGTAGCTGCTACAGCTATTCCTTTTTCCGTGTAAGTATATCAACTCAAAATTAAATTGTCCATCAAGGTTCCGGAGTTCAATATATTCTTAAAACCTTACAACATTATTGAAGTATGTCCCGCTGCACTAGATCACTTTAGATGTTAGTTTGACCGTCAAAAATTTTTCTGACTGGTCAGTGTGACCTGACCGTCAAAACTGACAAAAGTTGTTTTCGTCAAGTGACAGTCATGACCGTCACATGACCAGTCATTTGACGGGCTCACATCACTGGACAAGACGGAGGTGAGAAGTCTCGACGGCAGAGGATACCATCCTTCCCACCGATAATCACCGCGTGAAAATCATAGGAAAGGAAGGGGCACAGGGCATCGGAGAAAACCCCTCACACGATTTCAAGCTACTCGGTCCACCTGAAAGCATGAAAGGGGAATTCTCCAACGTAATTGCACGAACACAGGGATGGAACATATTGCCAAGATTAGACTTTGAATATTTGGTTGAATCTGGAAAAGATTCTTGAAAATTATGCAAAGAATTATAAACATAATAACCTACGAATTGTAATGGTAGCTAGGAAGTGGAAGAAAGAGAAACGTGTAGGAAAAGAAAGGCATCAGAGAAGTAGGGAGAGGCAGGAGGAGAAGCTGGTAAGGGAGGGAAAAATCAGAGGTTCACTTGGACAAGACTCCTCACAGAAGTAACATTGATTATATATAATCTTAGTACACGATATTGAAAGAAAAGCACAGGCACCGTAAAGCGCAAAATATGACGAAAGAAGATCTCTAATCTAAAACAACAGAGATTATGAAATAAGGAAGAGACATGGGCCATATAATACAATGACGTCCAGAAGATTTTTCAACATAAATCGAAATTCCTGATTACCAGCCCAGCAAACACGAATGCAGGCCCTTCGAAGGACCAGTGGCGGCATCGCAGGACCATCAGTGGCCCTTTGAAATGCCAGTAATCATTGTTTGTAGGGAGATGAGGGACTACCTGGAGACACCAGTGACGATGAACAATTCAATTCTAGACGCCTCGAGATAAGTTAACATCAAATAACTATATTCAACATTCCTTTAGTCTTTCTCTTCAAATTATTCATTGTTAAATGATAGATTAATCTTATTTAACGAGCGATTATAATATATATATATATATATATATAATTCAACTGTTCAAGTCGTGATAGGATCACAAGAAGGGTGATAAATTTAAGCTCATCTAAATAACTTTAATATTGCGAATTTGATAAAATAATCGAAACTTGATTATTGAGAAGTTCGAAATGCAATCTGCTGAATTTTATGTAAAGTGATATATAGAATACTTTCGTATGAATTGTTGAACTGATCACCCTGGTGAAAGGGAAGCGTGTCATAAAGAGTAACGGAAGCGTAAGAATGTTCCAGATTACTTTCCTAATACTTCTCATATGCTTCCTATCCACTCTCTAACTACGCTTCCGGACGTCAAGCCCGGTTTCTATGCAATTGGTGTTTCTTCGGATACGCTTCACACACTTCAAATATACGTTCGAACCACTCTTAATGTTCCACTTGGAGCTCGGTATACGCTCAAATCCACATTCCAAATACTTTCCAACTACGTTCCTGACACTTTCTATTACACGCTTCCCTTTCACCAGGGCATGTTAGTCACTTTGTATTTCTGAATGTTCATATAAAATCATTGATCTTTACATTCTGTATGATGATTTGTTTTCCCTGGTTATGTATGATTCTTTCGTATGGTTAGCCTTGAGCTCATTGTACGGTAAATATCTTGACGATTGAGCTAAATTGTAGTGAATTCGTAGTGAATTTTATCCGACACTTTCAGCAGGCCTTGGTTTGGGAATTCAGGTTTGGATTTTGGGCTTTGAATTTATAATATGGCTTTGAATTCTTTTATAATTTAGATATTTTCAAAAAAGATTTAGACATTGACATGAAATAATTCACTCTCTCCAGTAAGGGGTAACAAAATATCAATAATTCCCACAAATTATTTTCTTTCATGTTTAGATATAACTTTGGAGTTTCAATTAATATTGAAAGTCAAACATTGACAATATGCTCCATAAAAGTATGTAGCAAAGTTTTAACATTACCATTGTTTGGTAACCACAATCATTTTTTCAGTAACCATGAGTATAAAAATGTAGTTGGGTCCCTTTGGTAGAATTAACCAATTTTATTTCTCTCAGTGTAACCGATTTTTATATATTAAAAATAATGGTAAGACCGATAAGGATTCTCCTAATGGAAACGATCTTGAAGGATTCAATATTAAAACTCGGATGATCCAAAGATCAATCCATGATAAAATTGAATTCTGAATTGAAGAAAGAAGTTTTGAAATTATAGAAGAGTAAGATCTCAATATCCGTTTCTCCTTTACAGTCCTCAATCATTTAACGAAAATTTTGAAATCATTCCGTTGACTGTGAGATGGTATTCCGTTTCCTCTTCAAATATTTCTACAACGTCGAAATTACGAAATTCTCAAAGACTTCCTTTTTTGAAACTTCAAATCTTCTATTGACCTCTTTTCCGAAAGCTTCAAAGGTTCCACTCTACCATCAACACGTACAAGATCGAGGTATTTCAACAAACTCTCATTAAACTCCCGAACTTTTCTGATTAATTTTCACTAAAACCGAAAGTTTAGGAAAAGTCGTTAATGTTTTTTCATATTTTCAATTATTTTATCAATTTATTATTCGGGAGCATAACATTTTTCATTCCGGAGAGTAAAACGTTACCTATACTTTTACGATCAAACTTTTGAATTTGCTGTCGTAGTATCGCCAATGTTTCGCAAACAGTGCAGCTGGTTTCTTTTTCTCCTGAGCGTGCTGTTCTGGAAAAAACTCGACGATAGAACAACAGTCGCATGACTGGAATCGCAAAGTTCGAATTCTCATACAAAAGCATTGTTCGAAACACTCAGAATTTAATGATTTTTCAATTTTACTTGTATTTCGTGGTTGAGCTTCGGATAATTCAAAGTTCGGTCAAATAATATCGAAGGAAGTTGATACTTTGATGGAAAATCAAAACATCATGTTAAAACTTGGCAGGAAATAATGTCAGGGTTGTGGTTGCCTGATCCACGCAGAGCTTTATCTACTTGTTCGATACCTCCACAGATCGAATTTTATTCTAGGTCAAGGATACTTTCATAACGCTCGTCGAATAAACAATTTTATCATTTTCCAGGCTGGAATGACACATTATCATTTCTTCCTTCTCTTCTCCTCTTTTATTGTTTCTTTCTGTTACTCAATGCTGTTGTAGATACTGTTTTGTGTCTTATATTCGTTGGGTCGATAATTAAGTGAGGCGATGAACCAACGAACACAAGATATTCCATATTTCAAAAGTAAGGGAGCATCCATATATTACGTAACGCTGTTTGGGGGAGGAGGTTAGGACTTGGTGTTATCACGTTGTTACATGGGGAGAGAGGGGAATTCTACAGCAACGGTACGTAACAGTCAAAAATATGTTTTTTCCTAACACTGTGCGCAAAATTCCATAAAGCGTATAATAAAATTTGGATATTCAGCGTTTGGAATTTGAATTTGAAACACTGTAAAAAGTCCGACTGAAAGTGGCTGCATCTTACTTGAAAACTTGACTGAAATTCAGTCTTTTCCATTGTGTCGGCATTTGTTTTCGATGCTTACTTTCAGCTGAAATAGGGCTAGTTTTGGCTGCATCTTGAAATAAGCCGATATTAAGGTTGGAAGTAAGTTTTACTTTTTACTGTGAAGGACGCAGTGTTACGGACAGAGATGTGAAAGCATTTGAAATGCTTTTTTGCGAAATTTTGGTATTGCCAAGAAATTTTGCTGAATATTCCCCGTTTCTGTACATTTTTAATGTGTTTCCGTGGTTTTCTTCTTGAAAAAATTTCTCTGAATATGATATATGTCATATTTTGTATTTTCGTATTTTCCATACAAAATGCAAAATGCATTCCAAAATATGTGATAAAATATAAAATACGAAATATGTCATCTTCAGGGAAGTTTTTTTGGTAAGAAAACTACAAAAACAAACAGCAAATGTGCAAAAATGGGGAAGAAACAGCAAGATTTGTTGGGAATACCTAATTTTTGCTAAAAAGCATTTCAAATGCTTTCACATCTCTGGTTACGGACATGTTACGTAGGGGGGTGGGTAGTGAAAATGTGAGAAAAATGCGTTCCGTTATATATGGACAGTCCCTAAGAAGATAAATCCAGATTGTTATAAATGACATAAGGTAAGAGACCTTATACCCGATCAGTGAACATATACCCGATCAGTCCTTATATCCTAGGTTTTTGTGATTTAGTTGTGCAAAAACTCTCTTCAACCAAAACATTTTTTGTAAGTAATAGATTGAAAATTAACTTTTTCATTTGAAGCTTCTAGCTAAATTACTTCGTGAATTCATATATTAATGAAAATGATCGGGTATAGGGTCCCTCGCCTTAGCTTTAATCTAGGCATTCGTTAGGAACAAATTTTATTTGTTTATTATCTGAAAGGTCGGTCGCTGACGAAAACTTTTCGAAATTATATATATTCCACAAATTTGTCAGTAAATGTCTTTCAAATTCAATTGTATGCCTCTAATTTTATTTTCAAACTGCGATGAATGTGACAAATTTCGACTTGCTTGTAACTCGTAACTGGACTAAATTGGGTAATTCGGAATGCATTTGTATATAATTCATGGAACAGAAGTGAGTGAAATTTGTTTACCTCCAGAGTAACATGACGATTTCCAATTCCATTTGCTTAGCACTCAACTGCAATTCAAGAGGGGCCACAGTTGCAACATTGTCGTCGCGCGATAAATTTCGGAGACGAAGTACCAATAGGACTCGATGGGTGTCATTACCCCATCCGGCATCTTTATCACGTTTGCTCCAGAGCCAGGCACTGCCACGTTCAAGAATGGCCTCCGCTTCAACCTCAGCGACCATCATTTCTGTAGTTGATGCTAATGCGGTGAAAAAATAGAATCATTCCGGTATCGTCAATCGAATGCACTTTTACGTAAGAGAGATTTCATGCAACGATATAATAGTGGTTCCCTTCCTCCGCCGAATGTAAATCAATTCGAATCGGACGTGTCTTATCTAGTACGGACTCGTATTCATATATTACATGTTGAATTTATCACCATGCTGTGGCAGCTACTCACGTTTTTTTAGTACCCTTTTTTCAATACTGTACACGGAAAGACCGGGTGGGTTTATTTATATTCAGAAAGAATTTATCAACGTTCAGAAAAATGACTGTCAATTTAGAGAAAAAGAGGATCGCTGAAAAATATTCGTAGTAAATCTACCAAAAATTCGTAATCAGTTGATAGTTTCATTAGTATTTTTCATAGTGAGACTATCGATTGTTAATACATCGACTACGAATTTTTAGTAGACTCACTACGAATATTTTTCAGCGATCCTCGTTTTTCCTGAATTGACAGTCATTTTTCTAAATATTAATAGGCTCGGTCCGGTCTTTCCGTGTAATTGAAACAATTGCAGCTGTAGTTATTTTTTAGCTACAGCAGTAGAAAATTGTGGCAGTGACTGCACAAGTTTTGTGGTTGATATTTGGATAGCCAAATGATTTAGCTATTGAATTTTCACTGCGACAGCTGCATTTTTAACTGCTCCCGTTAAGGGAGTAGCTGTGACATATAAAAAATAGTTCTCGTAGCTAATTTTTAGCTATCCAAATAATACACTGTAAAAAAAGCGGTGTCAAAACGGTGTCAGATTTAACATAGAATTAACAACACGCGGATTCTATAGGAGTCCACCTCAAAATCGGTATCAAAATAACACCAAACGGTGTTAGAATGACACTTTATGTTATAAAAATGACACCATTGTGTCATTGTGTTAAAAAAAACACTATTCAGTGTAAATTTTTGCTAACACTGCCAATTTTTTTCCGTGCATCATGTACATTTTAAGACAAACAAGAATAGTATTTAATGTTTGATACGTGTACGGTTAATGAATTTATTCAAACACCACAATTACGCATGCAATTAATTATCGAAGAAAACTCAAGTTATCATCTCCATTATTCCAATTTATTCTAGAAAAAACTAACAATATAATGAGCTCAGTACCCTGCTCAGGACAGTAATCAATATAACAATTTGAATTCATTTTAAGTATCCACGTTGGGACACGGTGAAACAAATTTATTCACAAAATAAAGAATGAAAACAACACGCGAAAGCATATTTATCGAAGCCTCATTCATTTTCTGATTTCTGTGAATCTCTTATTCTCCATTCGATTGCTCTCTCTTGGATACTCGAGAGACGATCGAATGCTTCAAGTATCGATCACTGTCCTCTCTCTTACAAGTATCCATTCCCTCACTTCAACATTTATAAAACTCAGAAACCTTAAGAGTCGTCCTTAAGAATTTCAACAGATAAGAATAGAAATGTATCGAATATGAGAAGAAAAGAGCATTATCGTCTAGACGATTCTATTATTGAGCTCCGAATAAAAGATTATCGATAACGATATCGGATTACATTTTTTCATCGAATACACTCTCGATTTATGAATGATTAATTTCTCCAGATTCGAAGATAAGTTTCATCATGGCAAAAACTCGAAACATCCTTCGAAGTTGAAGAAGAGGGAAAAGTCATGAATTATTTGGGGTCATTAGTTCGTAAAATTGAGACTTATTCCAACGTGTAGTGTGATATTTTATCACTTGATAAAAACATCCCATCGCGTTGTGATAATGGTGTTCATTACGGTTGTGCACAATCTCTGAAGTCCCTAACAAGCGCACCCAAAGTTCACACAGATCCTGGAATTCTAACCAGATTAACCAATTACACGAATCGTTCCAAACTACGATAGTGGTTCAATTATAGTTCCTTATGAATTTGAATTCGCGTGTCTGACTACATTCACTTTTTCTACTGATTTGTCAGATTTATGGTCCGTAGTATATCATATTGTGTGTTTTTTTAGGGACATTATTTATATCTCTGTAAATAAACTGTTAAATTTTCATCACACGTATCAGTCATGCATATGATACAAAAAAACAGATAACACTACCTTCGCCGTTGACAAAAAAGCACATCCATCCAAGGAAGAGGATGATTGCCGTCGTATGTCCTCTGTCCCACATCATTGGTAAATACTATTCAGTCTTTGTTTATGAAAACGTTTCCTCTCCGTGTAAATACTTCCTGAAAAATAAAACAGTATTTCTTCGTATAAATAATCAATAATTCAACACCAAAATATTACTGTAAAAATTCCCTCAAAGGATTCTATAACATTTCAGAAACGTGGGAAATTTTACTATATCTCGTCTTATGACCCTTGTGAAAATAATCCTCTGAAAAACTCTTTAAAGGTCTCCAGAACTCTGAATAAGACTTTCTGCAAGTCTTAATATCCCTAACTATGTCTAGAAAAGCGTTAACAAGTCTTGGTGACTCTGTGAAACTCTTGACAAGTCTTATTTTCCCTGAAATTTCGGACTTTCCGCAAGAGTCATCAAGAGTTGATGAGACTTATTCAGAGTTTTACAGAAGAAAAAATATGAGCAAGAAAGATGACTTTATAAGGGTTTTGAAGGTTTAAAAAGACTCATGAAGTAATAATAGTTAAATTCGATTATTATGATAAAACGGAATATTTTATTCAGAATATTTTTCTGGAACAGAGTATAACTCAAAAATGAATTGAAATTTACCCTGGTTAGAAGAATCCATCAAATCTGAGGAATAAAATTTCATGAAATCTGGGCAGAACATTGTCCGCACTGAAAAAAAGTTTGGTGCTTTTCAAAATATGGCTTTTTTGTTTTTTACATTTTTAGAAAGTATCGAAATGAAGATTATGAAGGAGAGGAAGGCATCATGTATGGTGCAGGCATCGCTGATTAGGAACAGGTAACATTTTTTCACGATTTTTCTTTGAAAAAAACTTTAAACGCATTTTTCGCAAAACAACGTTTTCCGATGCTTTGTTGATAAAATATCCGAAACTACTCGACCGATCCTTATGAAATTTTTACCACACATCATGTACTACACAGTTACAGCGCATATCGAGGGTTTTTTAAAATTTTGATTTTAACTCTTTTTCGTTTGCGACAAACAGTAAAAAAACGTGTTTCTTTGTTTTTTTTTTTCGAAAAATGTCCGCCATTTTGTCAGTTTTCAAAAAATTAGAAATCGCTCGATATGCGCTATAGCTATGAACATACTGAATCTAACGCCGTTCAATTTTTTTGTTTCAGACCATCCATCCCAGAGATTTCATCAACAGCGCAGACACACCTTTTGTTTAGGACTTTTGTTGAACTATCATTTTCATATACAATACAAAAACTTACTAAAATGTACAGAAACAATTTTTTTTATGTATTTCGATAGTGTATTAATAGAGTGTAATAACTTTTATATCAATATTTATATTACAAAACTGTTTAAAAAATTCTGAAAAACTGTCTTTTTTTGAAATTTCTAATTAGGGAAAACCCCTTAAACCCTTAAACTGTCATTTCAATGAGTCACAGCGATCGTACGTACGATTTGGTGCGGCTCCTGCGCCAAATCTGGCTCAGATGTTGAACGTAATTGAAATTTTACGTACTTGCGTGCAACTCCTGCGCCGGATTTGGTGGACGAGCCGCGCCACATCGTACGTACGAACGCTGCGCGTAATTGAAATGACACATTAAGCACCAAATTTTTTTCAGTGCGAGGTTCAATGAGAATTGGCGAGATTCAATCAGATTCATATTGAAAGAATTCATTCTTAAGACCAAATCTCATTGAAAAATCGCTGGATGAGATTCGATCAGAACATTGTCCAAGATTCAATGAAAATCAATCAGATTCGGCGAGAATCAATGGATTTTTTTAACCATGGTAAACGAAACATCGAAATTGTTTGTACAGATCATTAATTTATACACCTAAGTGAAGATATAAATATCTCATATTTTTTTTCTGTAAAACTCTGAATAAGTCTTATTAACTGTGAATAACTCTTGCGGAAAGTCTGAAATTTCAGGGAAAATAAGACTTTTCAAGAGTTTTACAGAGTCGCCAAGACTTGTTAACGCTTTTCTTGACGAAGTTAGGGATATTAAGACTTTCAGAAAGTATTGTTCAAAATTCTGAAGACTTTTGGAGAGTTTTTCAGAGAATTATTTCCACAAGGGGAATTATCTGAGATGAGAGCATTTCTAGCCTCCATGATATTCCAAAATATCTCGAAGATATTGAAGCACCGAGAGAAGGGTTTTCAATGCAATATATCAACCCATACAGCACCATAGATTTCAATCCTTCATCTTCACTACAGTTCAATATCCTTTCACAGAAATAGGTATGTCAAAAATCTGTTAATTGAAACGTTAGCTGTTTGCAATGCATAGTAGACAAATTTTGTGTTGGAAACGGTCCACACAAAATTCGTGTTGGAAATCAATATAGATGAGTGTCAAACTGACAGATTTTCAATGTAAACTTAACACTTTAGTGTGTTCATTTTACACATTCTTTGTGTCAATTATTAACACAAAATTTGTGTTGTAATGTATATATTTATAATATTTGTAGATCGATAATATTTATAGTCGCAAATACTTGTATGTATGTCTCGCCAGGTATGTAGAGAAAAGAGAATGGGGAGTAGGACGTGTTGGAGAGGGACGACGAGCTCTTTTTCAAAAAGGCTCAGAGAGTTTCAGAAAGTCAAAGTCATTACACCGATCGGTAGTTAAGTAATTTGAACAGTACTGGAATATATGCATATGCAAGTTTATAAAATCATGTATATTGGAGCTCCGACACATCAAGGGATGTGAATTGATCCACTGATTTATATTGAGGGTTAGATCTTTTTATATTCATCAAAATCATGAAACCATGAGATACTCTCTCTCTCTCTCTCTCTCTTCGATCGATCTAAACGACCTTTGAAACTTACAAATACTCATAATTTTACTTATGAATTGTGTTCAACTCTTTGCTTATTGCAAACCGATCATCTTAGGCTAAACGATCCGGCCTGTGGATCAAGGATAAAACTCTGAATCACCCCATTATGCACAGTTGAAAATTTTGTGTAAATGTGTTAAAAAATCCGTGTGTCACACGGAGAGAAAAAATTTGCTGACGCAGCAAATCGAGGTATTATATATAGAATAGCAAATTTTGTTGCTGACATAGCTAAAAATTTGCTATAACAGCAATCGTGTTAGCTACGACAGCAATTTTTTAGCTGTGGCAGCAAAAAATGTTTGCTCCGCCAGCAAATTTTCAGTATTATATATAGAATAGCAAACAAATTTTGCTGAGATAGCAAACATTTTTTGCTGCCACAGCTAAAAATTCGCTTTCGCAGCTAACAAGATTGCTGGACCAGCAAATAGTTTGCTGTTACAACAAAAAATTTGCTTCTCTGGCAAAAGAAACCCAGCAAAAGTAGATTTCGCTGCCACAGCGAATTCCTTTCTCTCCGTGCATGAATTTTCTGTTAAATATTCAACATAAACACGTGTAACTTCTACAGACAGTCCTTGTGTAATCAGGTCTCAACTGATTTATAATGTCAAATCATTCAAACAAGTGAAAAAAAGTGTCAAAATGACACAAATTTTATTCAACTCAAGATTGAACATAAAAATTGTGTTATTTTCAACTACCAAAGGGAGATCGCCAGTAGTGGGAGCTATTTTTTTTATCAAACTTTTATGTACATGGAACTTTAGTAGTCGTCGGAAGAACTATTCATTCATTTTGGTTTCAGCTTTCATTCTAATGGGAATTCGTTTTCTAGATATGTTAATTTGAAGATAGAGTGCGAGTTGATATACGCAAAGAAAGTACACTCAACCAAAGGACCGGCAGTGGCTTGAGTGATACAGCTTCAACATTCGGTCCCGACGATCCATGTTCAATGCTCAATGAAGTACTGTTTTTTTCAATTAATTCTTATGCATTGTTTCAACACGAAAAAAGTGTGATTTTCACATTTGATTGATGTAAAAAAATCCATAAATTACACTTGTGAACTGTTGATTCACTACTTATTTTGAATTTCATTTGACAGTACTTATGTGTTGAATTTACACGATCGGAAATCCTTTTGTGTTATATTATTTACATTAAGCTTGAGTTACTAGCTAACACAAACACATTATGTGATATCGACACAAAAATATGTGTGGACCGTTTGGGACATGTGACATGTGTTGAATTTAACACAAAATTTCCAACTGTGTGTATATCGGCATCAATATTAAATAATATTAACGTCAATACACTTTACTCATTTCATTTATATCATTTCATATATGTTTTATTTTTCCATCGTATCTCCTGATAGCAAAATCATTTAATAATTGTTGTGTTTTTCAAATGGGTGGGGACGTAACTGAAGGTTAAAACCCAAAGGTTGTGTTACAGTGTGGAGCGTTTGGGATATGCAAGTGTATTAAAAATACACAAAATTTTTTACTGTGTGACATACAGCAATATCACAGAAATATTTCAGTGTTTCAAATGTTAGATTTCTGCAGTCTTAATGAAATCTTTGGTGCTGTATGGGAAGAGATCTTGAAAAAGAATTAAAAATTCAAAAGTCATAGAAAGATAATGAAGCGCGCAATGAAGTAAGTAGTAGGTGCGTTGTCGTTACGTTCCCGAACGGGTGAACGCGAATACGAATCCCCTGGATGATCACCGCGACACGAAAACTCGAGGAAAGAAAGACAAAACACCTCAGGAAAAATTACGAAAGAGAAGGAGCTATCTGTATACTGAGGTATGCGAGTCACGGGAAGCTCAAGAGAATTCTTCCATGAATAAATAAAAATACTTGAGAAAGTATTCCTGAACGTGACAAAGAATATAAATTATGAAAATCTAAGGAAAATATGTTGAAAATTTCATTTCGAGTGAGAAATAAACGTCTATAATTTTTCGTAGTAGTTCGGAAAGAAAGATAAACAATTCTCAGCTCATAAAACTCAAATTTGTGTCTGAATTCATTTTGTTATCATATTAGATGAACAGCAGTGTCGCACAGCTCATTAACGTCACATTCGTACTTGAGGAGGTAGAAACAAGTTCGAAACTTCAGAGTTAATCAACTGTCAACGAGAAGAACAGTCATCGAACGTAAAATTATATCCACACAGCACAGAACGTCTCACTAATGTCGTAACGATATTCTGGAGACGTTTGTGCTGTGTGGGTGCCAAATATGGTAAAAAAGTGGGTAAAAAAATCATGTGATATCCCATCACCCATCACTTTAATGTGAGCGCGATAAATCATTTGCAAAATTTCCATCGTGAAACAAAGTTGGAAAATTGTAGTTTTGTAATCATTGAAATGAAATTCACGATTCTCCGCAAGGATCTTCCTCGAAATTTTATCAATTTTTGAGCGCGAATGCGAGTTTATCGTATGAGGAGATCGTATGTAGCCTACAGTGTCTCATTGATTGAACGACACCAAACAGAAAATTTACAGATGGATGATGAATGTTCATATTCGTAGCTCCATAATTTTTAATTCATCTTTACGAAGCAGACCGATAAAGAACCTTCCTATAAATGGCTTGGAAATGACTCATCAGTTCTTGTGAACTATCACGTATTAATGTAACATTTTACAATAACAAATATATCACGAATAGAACTTTAGATATTTAAAAGCCATGTTGCTGAAGTTTGGATCGTTTATTGAAACGAATTGGTAATCTAATAACGAAATACTCAACTGTTAAAGACCCTAATTTTTGCAGTACCCTGCATATTATCTTTCAGATTATATTTTCAGTTGCAAGGAGCTCATTCGAAAAGATAAACATCGATCATTTTGCGGGTTTGAATTTTCGTTTCGTTTCTATAAACGATTCAAACTTCAGAAACATTAAAAACCCCTGTCTTTCTCTTTGCTATATCAACTGCTGTAAAAAATTTCTATGAGAAAATTCCTATATATATTTATGTGCAGTAGTTAACACATGGAGTAAATGAGGGTAAGATGCCGCACTTTCCCGCTCCACTACAGCACGGAATAATACATTAAACCTCATTTACTCGAGAAAAATTTGGAGATTGTAATTGAATCTTCATATTTTTCTTACGTGAACGAGGTTTAATGTATGACTCTATGCTGTAGAAAAGCGGAAAGTGCGTCATCTCACCGCCTCATTTGCCCCACATGCGTTAGGAATTTTCCGAACTTGTTCGGAAACTTACTGTGAAATGTTGAGAAAAGTCCCAGAGATTTGGAATTTCTAGATAAATTTATGGGAAATTTCATATGAATGTATCGGAAATTGATTTCCCGATTTCAGTGATTGGAATTTTCCAGTTCACGGAGGAAAAATGGTTTGCTACTATAGCGCCTGCAAAGAGCTGAGACGTTAGTCCTGTTAACAGATTTGTTTAAGTCAACAAAAAAATATAGTTGTGTCAATCATTTTTCTTGCTCTTTCAGCTAATTTTTTTTTGTAGGCGCTATAGTAACATGACAATAAATAAGTCGTGAGAGAAAGTGCCGTTGGTTGGCACACTTTTTGTTTTTCTCTGATATTATTAACTAATATCCGAAGTCAATTAAATTTATGAACTCTCACACAAAAAAATGTAGCTGTGTTAATCATTCTTCTTGCTCTTCCAGCTAATTTTTTTTGTAAGCGCTATAGTAACAGATGTAGCGTAACTTCAAAGACAATCTATTGTCTTCTTGTGCAATGTAATATATTGATAGTTAACTGATGATTCATTGTACAAAAATATAATGAGTAATTAATAAAAATATGATGGCATTCATAATCTATTATATCAAAGGGTGATAGATCATCAGATAACTATTGATGTAATATATTATGTGTGAATAAAATAGATTAACCTCCCAGATAGAAAAGCATGCTCTGAATATTTTGTAACATAACGTGCCGTAAACATACTATCATGAACTCCGCCCAGCTTGCAATGATGCATAGAATGTGAACATTATGTTTCAATTGTAGTGCCATCACCTCGTTTTGCTACCAATAACAATGCTTCATGCGGAAACACCTTGGCGCCATGATGCGAACATTTCATGGCGTGCATGTCACCATTATGATGGCATTATGGAGACATTTTTCTATCTGGGCTTAATGTAACCTTTTTACAGCGTACATAGGAAAATTCCGATTATTTTTCACAGTATGCCTAGCTTGTGAATTTCAAATTTTCACACACTTCAAATTATTTGGAAATGTTGAAAATTACGAAAATCACGATAATAATCCAAGCAAATAAATATGCGAGAAGTTTCATTTTCACAAAGAAAATTGAAAAACGAGGAGAATAAAGCAAGAGAATTGGATATTGAATGATCAGTGGTAAGAATTTGCGGACGACAAAGAGACCGTATATACATTTCGTAGATTATTTGAAAAAGACCCAGAGAGAGGAAAAAAAAGAGTGAAGAACGTGAGCGGTCTTTTTCGTGAATATCAAAGCAGCGTTTGATACGATCACTGGAGAAAAGAAGTGAAAATTCAAAGTGGAAAATTATGAAAATACATCAGAAAACAAGAAAAAAAGGAAGACGCGATATGACAAAGAATTTTTCTACAGGGAAAGATATATGGCAATGGTGTTCTTTGAACTCTTTGCTGTATAATTTGTTTATGGCATGTACAAAAGAATATGTTGAAAGAAAATGAAGACAAAAGAAGTGAGGATGAGAGAGCAGAAAACTTGGACGGACTCCGTTATATGCGAACGATGTAATGTTTTTGGCAAGAGAAGAAGGGACAGTGGTGGGGGTAATCGAACCGCTGAAAGAACCTGCAAAAAGAAAACATGAGAGAGGAAAATGAGAAGAAAATAAAAATTATAAAGTTCGGCGAGGTAGATGAGAGGTACGAGAGAATGATAACGGTAACTAGGATTTTCATTTTTTGTCACAAAGAACGATCAATAACGCGAGCTGAGTATCAACTCTTGAGACTTTGATAACCAGTTTCTCGTGAAAATTATTAGTCGATTATACCTAATTGTTTCAGGATTCCGATAATCTTGGGTATCGGTTTGATTCGATAAGTTATCCGACTTGTTGAGTTATTTGGAAGAAAAAAAATGTCTTGCAAATCTCAGTCAAACAAGGGAATAAGAAATTTTTAGCTGTATCAGCTGAATTTTAGCTACACTGTAAAAAATAATCGGAATTCCCCTATAAACAGCAATCGAGGAATTCCGAGTCATTTCCGATACATGTGTGTGAAATTTTCCATAAATTTAACTGAGAATTTCAAATTTTATTGGATTTTTACTATCATTTGGCAGTTAATTTTCAGTGGAATACAGAAAATTCCTAATGCGTGTATGTGTTACTTACTTCCGAACATGTATGTGAAGTTTCCCAAAGAAATTTTTTACAGTGTATTATAGCCAAACATTTCAGCACCTACAGGACAACTAATTTCTTAGCAACATTAGCTGAAATTTATCTGTGGGAGCTGAAAGATGGCTACCCGTATGGAAATATTTTGCTTAAAAATTTCTACAAAACCACGAATAAATTCTGAAGAACATCGCATTCTCTTTGCAAAAATCTGAAAAACTCTGAGAATCTCTGACATTTTTAGGAAAAATCTAATTAATTCGAGACATTCTAGACACAGTTTTTCCGAGAATTCTCATTTTTCTCAGGCAAATAAGAACGAAATTAAAGTCTGGAAAAATGCTGACGGTACTCTAATAAATTGTCAAGATTTTTCTGATTGTTGAAAAAATTTTGAAACCCTATAAATACATTCACACGCTATATTCAAATATCATATGTGAAAAAATGTTTGAGAATGTTTCAATTTTTTTCCAGCAGTCAGAAAAATGTGAACAATTCATGAGAGTTTTGTCAGAAATGTTTCTGAAGCTTGAATCGTTTATTGAAACGAATTTTTTAATCGAATAAGAAAACAATCAACTGTCAAAGTCCCAAATTTTTGCGGTACAATCTCCCTCCGATATTTTCAGTTCCAAGAAGTGAATTCGGAAAAAAGAACACCGATTATTTATCAAATTTTGTTATAAACGATTCAAACTTCGAAAAGATTGCCCAGAAAGTTCCAAATTTATTAGATTTTACATGAAAATTTCAGAGATTGTTGCAGAGATATTTCATGGTTCTGTAGCAATTTGTCAGCAAAATATTTCCATACAGATGTCCATTTCACAGCTCATTACTTTTTACCGTGTGAATTTCAAAATTTTGAAAACAGATTTCACACGTCCTGCATACATCTTTTCCAGTTTTCACTCTCACCGTTTTTCAATTTGAAAGGAAAAATTGAATTTAATAATCCCTGGGTATGTTTTAATTTAAAAACTTTATCACTTCGCCACATGTGAAAGAAACCTCCACTCGGTGATCTCGGGATCCCACTGGAATTCCTTATACATCACGAAAACGAAATTCTCTTTCGTCACCGGTACAACGACTATAGAGTCGTTACTTCCACTTGCGCCAGCTGCGATAAATGTTTAAAGAGATTCAAAGTTCTCTCTACACAAAGAAAGTAAAGAATATATTCAGCCAGATACATATGCATTTGGGTGAGGTCAATTCAATATTCTCTTGATTCCAGACAATCTCGTTTTAACAAAACATATATTTTCTTGTAGCTTCGACACTTGGCTTTCGCTTGGGAATCAAATTTTTCACACCAAAAGCACACCTTTCTGAGGCGAGGAAAGGAATGTCCTTGCGTCTCTCGTTGAAATAATCCTTACCAAATACTATGATTAGAAGTCGAAGATATGCACGAATTATTAAGAGAATTCTTCCATGGAATTCATTTGTCAGAGAAGAGAAAGAAAGTTTCGAAAATGAGAGAAAATTCCTGCCAGACATTGTTGGAGAAAAACGATATTTTCTGATGAAATTTTGCTGATTCTTTGCTTCGCTTTGATAGAAAAAAGAATTCCCTCTCAGGTATTAGTTGATTGATCGATCGACGAGAATTTGAGAATCCCCGAAGGAAGTATCAAACAATGTAGAAATGGGCTGAAATACGTGAAAGGAGAGGTTTGAGAAGTGATCAATAACCTGAATCAAGCGTTTGTAATTCGTCTTTGTCAGTCTTCGTCAAAGGTTTTGGCGGAAATTTATATTGCAACGTTTAGACAGTCTCTAGGATTTATTTAGAATCACGGACATTTGATATCGTTGTAAATCGTATCGGATTTCCACTGAAACGAAGAGAATCGAGAAGAGGAAGTGATATCAAACAGGATCTGTAAAAACATAGATTGAAATATTTCAGTGCGGTATGGCATCGAAGATGTTTCAAATGTTTTTGCTGAATATATTCAATAATAATTCTATCTCAACGTTCTGAATATTTCAGAACTAATCGTATGACCAACGTAAAATGGTATCATTTTGTGTACAATTCAGTTGAAAATTTGTACAGAATTATATATAAATTTTACATAATATTGAACATTTTTTCAATCAGGAAGCGATTTTTAAGTTCGATACTTTTGTATAAAATGTGCATCAAGTTTTCATCCAAATTTTATATAAATGTATAGAATATATTTTGTAGAATTATATCAATATCGTGATATACCAAGTGATAGAAATATCTATTGTACAGGGGAAGAGATGAAACTTAACAATGCAAAAATGGTAGTCGAGAGACGGAATCGCTGAATTGAATAGCTCTATAAAAAAAAAGGTCTCGCAGCTCATTTTTAGTCTTTCAAATATTAATGAAGTACATGAAAATGTCTTCAAATGTCATGTATTTTTCAAATACATCTGTAAATAGAATGTGTAATCTCTCGTGATCGAATTAAAAATTCATTTTCACGTAATTGAATTTCGAATTACACATTAATATATATTTTCGTGATTAAAATTTCATTCAGGTGTAATTGGAATTTGAATGAATTTTTTAGTGATGTGAATAACTCATATCCTTAAAGTTTGAATCGTTTATTGACGAAAATTCATTATGTTCTCCAATTAACTTCTTGGAACTGGGAACATCGTTTGGAAAATGTCTTGCAAGATTTCCCGGGTCCAGAAATTTAAACGGTTTTTGTCCTCATATTTCGTTTTTAGGCTGATTGTTGAATAAACAGTAACAGTATATACTTTTCCATGATTTTAGTCTGAATCAATCACTTTTATTCGTTGGAGGAGAAATTCAGACTAAAATCATGAAAAAGTCTGTAAGCGAAATATGAGGACAAAAACCGTCCAAATTTTTCGACTCGGGTTTGAGTCTTCAACAGCTGAGGATTTTGTTATTCGTTTACCAATTCGTTTCAATAAAAGATTCAAACTTCAACAACATAATAACTCTTCCTCTTGATATTACTGTGATATATCGCAATGAAATTGTGTACTGGATAATCCGAAATTTTTCAACAATTATTGAGTAATTAATGACATTCAACAATAGAATGATCAATCGCATCCTACAGTGACAAAAAAACGATGTGGTTGAAACAATCGTGGTCGCAATAACTTGAAAACTGTTCATTCGAATCAAAAAATGTGATGATGACGTGCAGACAAAAATGATTGAAGCCAAAATTACCCACGTATTCTGGTTATCACAGCAAGAAAAAAATCTGGCTTTTCTGACGTGGAAAATGTAGTTAATTTTAGCTTCAACCACTTTTTCTGGATGTCACAATCATATTTTCTGACGAATAGCGCCAGATTTTAAGTTATTGCAACTACGGGTGTTCTAACATTTTTCTGTCACCGTACTCTTCTCGAACTCATTAAATCTTATTCTAATTGAACAATTCATGTTACGTTCGAAGGAAGATGTGAACAAGTTTTTCCATTCGTAAACTCAAAACACCCTATGCATGTACGTGTTTATACACGCTGAACGTATATACACGGTGAACCAGGAGAACGACAGGCGCCACAATATCGATCCCACGCAATATCACGCTCCGACCGATGCACAAAATACAAATATACACACCTACACCCACACACGTACGTACGAATGTTGAAACGTTCGGCGTTGTCCTGGTGTTCCACTTGCCCTAGGATCCGGCAGCCACGATTTATCGCTGGTACACATGTACCTCGTGAAACATAGTGATTTCACAGCCTTCGTCGTCAACGGAAGTAATCCTCTTAGAGGTAATAAACTGAGAATTTTTTGGTGACAAAAACAACGGTAAATCTGTGATAAAATGTTTACCGATGTTGTAAAAATATTTTCAACAAAACATCCTTCTTTATAAACATCGATTCATCCTGGGGATTCTTTTCGTTTCAAGAATTCAACGAAAAATCGATAGAACGAGGACTTTGAATTATTTATCTCGTCGGAATAGAATTAAACACAGATTAACATCTTCGAGAACATGGGTTCTCCTTCATCGGGGAAGGATTAGCGATCCATTGCTCTATAAACCGTAACGTGTTCAACGGACAATAACGCTCGCATTCCAATTAAACCCGAAACCCCTTGATTCCTACAAAATTATTATTTGATTGTATGTTTGCATTCAAAGTCACTTCTTTTGTGAGAATAAATCTTCGTAGAGCTGAAACTGGCGAATACAATTTATAATCCTTTGATGTCTTCTCTCAAAAGTACTGACAATCGAGAACCTGTGCTGAGTCTTTCACTGATTCAATTAGTCAGAAACACTTCCAAGTGCATTCAGGAGTCGACTCTTAACTACAGAAATAGTGAGATTTTACTCATTTGAATTTGGAGAGTACAGAGTTTGATACAAGTTTTATCATGCTGCGAGAATTCTATGAAGAGTTACAATTCAAGTGGCTTTTTAGCTTCAGCTTTATTCTCATGCATCATTTTGGGCCAATTATGCCATATTCTGTAAACAATGATTACTGGCGTTTGATCGGCCGTTGATGGCCCTGCAATGCTGGTGAGTTAGCGAGCCGTGTGTGCTGGGATACGAAATAGGCGGTACCCAGGTATGCTTTGACAAACGTACCGTACTTGGTGCCAAGCTTGAGCCAATGCTAGTCAACACCGGGCCTAGCTTCGTTGCTAACATTGGCATCAAACTAGATTCATGTCTGGGATGATAACAATGTCCAATGCTTGGCATCCGAACTTGCTTCAATATTGAAATTCAATATTGGTTTCATGCTTGCAATCGATATTGTTGATGCTGAGCTGAATGAGTAGGATAGATTTTTCATTAGCATCCAAGTTTGATTGAACATTCACATTTGAGTGTTTCACAAAACTTGGTGACAGGTTAGAGCCAATGCTAGTTATCACCGGGTGTAGCCTAATTACCAACAATGTTATCAAGCTAGGTCAATGTTTAGGATGATAATATGTAACGTTCTCTGCTGAGCATTCAGGTTTCATATATATCGGAAATCCAACACGGCAAAATATGCTTGGTCCTAGCATTGATGTTCAAGACGATATCAAGGTTTGGTTAGCTATGGCGGGCCATGCATCGGCCAAGGCTAGGCTAACCAGACCTGGCAATTGTCAGTCTCGGCATCACAAGCCTGGGTATTCTTATTCGTTCTGTTTATATTTCTCAATTACTCTTGGTACACGGAGAACACAAAAAGATATCTCAGAAAACCTTTGAAAATCTTTCTTTCTTTTAGATATCTTCGAGGGAATTTTCAAGGGTTTGAAATATAATCAATGAAATTTTCCTACCAAAACAAAACATTTCAATGAGAGTACAAAATTTTATCATTCAACTGCAGTACAACTGATTCGAAAAAAATCATTAGCTGTATCGATCTTTTCTCTCCACGGCAATATCTTCGCGAATATGCTCTCTCCGAATCTTGTTGCATCGATGTATCTTCCCTACATATTTGATGCCTCCGCTATATCTCGTACGCTTATTTTAAAGTTACACCGAGTGCATGAAAACATGGATGTCTATTCACGTATGCACATCGATAAGTTCAAATACACGCAAGTGCTACATAAAGTACATAGAGTAGACAGGTAAATATGTATACCTGGTCTGAATTTCACAATTTTTTCTCATTCCATGTATATTCCAAGTGTTCTTCCTTGCTTTTCGTCTCTTTTCTCTCCCCCCTTGGCTTATTGTCCGTGTCGCGAATCTTGCAGCCTCTATTGTGCTCTGAAGATCGAACACTATATATAGTATATGTGTATCGTTCGATGCCATCGAACTATCTATGGGTTTCCACGCTGTAAAGGTCGGTTATTAACTGAATAGCTTTCAATATATACACACGAAAATTCGACATCGATCCTAATTACGATTTGAGACAAAAAAGGAAGGAAAAAAGAGGTTAATGTACTTTCAGTCGTACGTCGGAGATATTGGATGTGAAAAGAAAAGCAAATAATGTAGGTACCTTGAATTCGATTTACGGAGTAAGCAAAAAGTCTGATGTCGCGTAAAGAGAATTTAATATCGAATGAACATTTTTTCTTTTGTGGCGCTCTTGTAAATCGATGAAATCATTTGCGCGTAATTTCAAACATGCGTTCATTTCCATAGAGTTGAAATGAATCGAGTCGACAGAGGAATAATTGTGAAGGGGAAACGCTGATGTATACAGACGATATAATTTACCGAATTTAGTTTCAGCAAATTTATAATAAATCAATTCTGAGAAATATTGTATATAATGAAAAATGAAGGATGAAATCTGAAAGTGAATGAAGAATCCTTCAACGATGTAGAATGAATAGTTGATAACATGAAAATAAATAACGTTAAATACAGAAAATGTATTCAGTAATATTCTGTTGCTTTGAAATTTTTGGAGAATGTTGTCGCTCCTGCAAGGGGTAATTCAATTACGTTCGAGTCAACAATCACGAATAGAACAAATTATTCAACAAATTCCATATTCTAATGAAATTCCTCTCATGGGAACGAAGAGGAGACCGAAACTGTTCTCTAGGCTCAAACAATAATTTATCGTAAACGAACAATCGACGAACTTTCGAATAAACACTAGTTTCCAAGGGTACTTAAGCTAGCCGGATGTTTTCGCTACCGTTGCCAAAGGTAACCACTGCAAGCTTGTTCTATACGTTTCTCTACGAAACTGATGCCAAACTGAGATCCTATCGTGAACCTATGCAAACATATAGCTTACCGAGTTTTGTACCCCTACGAGAAATATTATGAATATTCATTCTTCTTCGCTTCTAAAAAGTTTTGAGACACAGGTTCATTATATCCACCAAACAAAGGGAGGATGATCGTTGAAAGAAGTACGTTGAACTTCAGAGAAGCGGTATGAGTTCAAATCTATCAAATTTGTTGGTTTTGAATTGACGAAAAATGAGAATACCAAGTTTGGAAACACAAATAATGTATTCGGTATATATTGAGATATTCATTACTGAACACCGAGAGAAACAGTATGCTCTAAACGCGAGGGAGCACTTCACGCTTCTGAAACATTTGTTGTTATAACGTGCATTAAACGCAAAAGCCCATGCTTTTTGAGTACGAGTCCCATGCCTTCTAAGCATGACGCCATGCGTTAAAGGCACGCTATAACAACAGCGTTGGAAGCGTGAAGGGTCCCTTGCCTTTAAGGTGATACCAGCAACCCCTGGAGATGCAACCAGACCCATTGGTTAGGAAAGGACACAACCAAAACTATTCTGACAAATTACTCGAAAACAAAGGAATGAAATCAAAATATCGCTCTGTACAGACCTTCTTCGATCAATAAAGGTGGTCTGTACAGAGCGATATTTTCCTTTTCTTGCTTTATTTCCTAATAATTTTTCAGAAAAAATTTGACTCGGGTTGCATCGTCAGGGGCCGCTGGTATCCCCTTAAAGCATGCTTTTTCTCTCGATGAAGAATGCAATGACGAGATAAGACAAATTAAAGAAGAAATGAAGAAAAGTGGTGAAGCCCTGTATCGATCAGACATTCAAAAAATCTCAATCACACGCAAAAAAAAAAATATGTGTTATTTTGACACCGATTTTGGGGTGGACTCCTATAGAATCCGCGTGTTGTCAACTCTGTGTTGAATCTGACACCGTTTTGACAACGCTTTTTTTACAGTGTAACAGCAGAATCCAATTTCGTTTCTTTTGCCAGAGCAGCAAATTTTGGCCTGTGATATCAATTTTTAGTATTATATGTAGAATAAACACACAGCTACAACTAAAAGTTCAGTATTACAGCTAACAAGATTGCTGTCATAGAAACCGGATACCTGTCACAGCAAAAAATTTGCTGCTCCAGTAAAAGGGGACCCAGCAAAATCAGATTTTGCTGTCACAGCGAATTTTTCTTCCCCCGTGCACGGAGAAAAGTAATTAAGTATGAGATGAACAGCCATTCCCTGGTAGAAATTTGTCTAGTAATTCACGAGTTGTAACACTTCCCCTCGTGAAAAACTAGAGACCTCATACGTATATTTATTATATATTTTATGTTATTAGATATACATAATATGTATATACATAATGTATAATGTAATATTTATATATATTACAGTAGAACCTCGATTATCCGAGGTAATGTGGGGAGAGCTTACCTCGGATAACTGAAACCTCGGATATTACAGAAAATATATATTTTTTGAGAAATTTTAATCCCTCAAGTGTTTGAAATCTTCATTGCGCAGTTTGAACATATTACATAAATATTATTCAACATATTCCTGATATATTTATATTCTTATAATCTTTATAACATTAAAATATGAATGTGAAAAGAAAATGAATATGTCCTAATTTTTGGTACATAATTTGTACAAACATGCATTGCTACAAATGTTTTTGATTTTAAAAAATCAGTGATTTTATTATTTATGATTTATTTGATGATTCGTATTATCCGAGGATCCAGCTCGGTTAATCCGAAGCGGTCCAGGCCTCGGATAACGCGGAGCGTCGGTTGATCGGAGCTCGGATAATCGAGGTTCTACTGTACGAGGGTGGATTGATAAGTTTCCGGCCTGACCAAGAAAAACAACGTTTTTAAGAATTTTTTTTTTTTTTATTTCTCAACATAATCTCCTCCAAGGCTGATACAATTCTCATAGCGGTGTTCTAGTCTAGTAATGCCATCTCTATAGACTGATTCGTCAAGCTCCTCAAAATACCCATTTACAGCTTCGATTACTTCTTCATTGTCCGCAAATCTCTTACCGCCAAGCCATTTTTTGAGGTTAGGAAACAGATAATAGTCACTCGGGGCTAGGTCTGGAGAGTAGGGAGGGTGCGGCATTAATTCAAACTTCAGATCGTTGATTTTAGCCATCGCAACGATTGACGTGTGCGCTGGTGCGTTATCGTGATGAAACAAGATTTTTTTCTTCGCCAGATGAGGTCGTTTAATTTTCACTTCGTGGCTCAAACGTTGCAATAAGTCTGCGTAGTATTGACCAGTGATAGTTTTACCCTTTTCAAGGTAATCAATGTATATAATACCTCTTGCATCCCAAAAAACAGTAGCCATAACCTTGTTCGCCGAAAAAATTGTTTTTGCCTTCTTTGGAGTTGGTTCCCCTGGTCCAATCCACTGTTTAGACTGTTCTTTGGTGTCAGGAGTGTAGTGGTGGACCCAAGTTTCGTCAACGGTTACGAATCGACGTAAAAATTCGCTTGGATTACGCTTATACAACGCCAAATTGGCGGTACAAATGTTCTTTCGAATCAATTTTTGGTCGACTGTTAGCAAACGCGGCACCCATCTTGCACAGAGCTTTTCCATATACAAATGTTGGTGCAAAATATTTTGTACACGTTCATATGACATCTTACAGGTCTCAGCTATCTCACGAACTTTTAATCTGCGATCTTTCAGCACTATTTGATGGATTTTTTCGATCATATCTGGAGTTGTGACCTCAATGGGGCGTCCTGAGCGAGGCTCATCAGAGGTGCTCACACGACCCTTTTTAAACTCGGAAACCCACTGCTTAACGGTTGAGTATGATGGGGAGGATGTCCCCAGTGTTGAGTCCATCTCTTCTTTAATTTCCTTCGGCGTTGACCCCTTCAAATAAAAGTATTTGATGACAGCACGATTTTCCAGCTTTTCCATTTTTACGAAAAACACAGAGGCGTCTTGGTCAGCGTGCTCTCAAAACTAAACTAATATGGCGATCGGACTGAAACTATAGCTACAAGCTATCTAAGGATGGTACTATAGAACGCCACCTCAAGGTAGGCCTAGTGGCGCCATCTCTTGGTCAGGCCGGAAACTTATCAATCCACCCTCGTATATGTATAAGAACACCTATAAGTTGGTGATTGAACTGAAAAGGTGCTGAATGTGAACTCTAGTTTTTCGTGAGGGCAAGTGTTAGAACTAGCGAATTACTAGAGGAATTTCTACCAGGGTTTTTCAACCTCTAATAGCAAAATTTTTAGCTTCATGAGCTAAATTTTAGCTGATGTTGCTGAGAAATTACACTGTTAGAAATGTCCGCATGAAGCTTCAATCCCATGTGATGGAAGCAATTTCCACTCACGTGATTGAGAAAGTTCTTGAAATTTCAATAACATTTGAATTAACATTCAGTTAATAAACTGTACTATTATGAGTAATATAATACAGGAAAAATTGAAAATTCAATTACATGTGATTGAAATCCTAATTCAATCACCGTGAATTGGAAATTTGATTGACAAGTGTACTTGAAAAATGAATGAAAATTCAAGACATTTCTAACAGTGTAGCTGTCCTGTGGGTGCTAAAATATTCAGCTATAATAGCCAAAATTTAGCTGATACAGCTAAAAATTTTTAGCCATCCCGAGAAAAAGTGGATTAGATCTAATGAGATCTATATAGATCTCTTGAGATATAAGTAGATCTCTTTAGATATATGTAGATCTCTTTAGATCTAAATTTTGGAAAAACAAGATCTACGAAGATCCAAAGAGATCTACTTATGCCTTAAGGAATCTGGTTCAAGAAGATTCCTTGAGATATCAGTAGATCTCTTTGGATCTGCGTAGATCTTGTTTTTCCAAAATTTAGATCTAAAGAGATCTACTTATATCTCAAGAGATCTACATAGATCTCATTAGATCTAATTCACTTTTTCTCGGGATGTCTTTTCTAACCCTACCTGGGAAAAAAATATTAGATCTGATGAGATCCGAGTAAATCTCATCAGATCCAAATTTTGGCAAAAATGTCTACAAATCGGTTCATATCCACTTACATCTGAACATCTCAACTTAGGATGTTGCTGAAGTTTGAATCGTTTATTCAAACGAATTGGTGATCGAATAACAAAATACGCAATCGCTAGAGACCCCCATTTTTGCAGTATACTGAATATTATTTTTTGAGTGATATTTTCAGTTGCATGGAGTTAATTCGAAACGATGAACACCGATCATTCATCAGATTTTGTGAGTTGGAATTTTCGTTTCATTTTTATAAACGATTCAAACTTCAGGAACAAAACTTAGGCAACGATCTTTGGAGTTTCCTGATATCCCTCCACTTCCAAAGATTCCAATTTGGCAAGGAATCCAAAAAAATATAGGAAAATTCCAAAATATTTCTGGAGATCTCTGAAGACATCCATGAATCTCCGTAGATCTTTTTTACCAAAATTCAGATCCGAAGAGATCTACCCGGGTCTCAGTAGATCTAATCTTGTTTTCTCGGGCATGGTTAAACGAAACCATTGATTTTCGTAAGATCCCATTGAATCTTGTACAATGTTCTGACCAAATCCTATTGAAGCATTTGTCAATGAAATTCAATCAGATCAATGTATTCTTTCAATGTAATTCTGATTGAATCTTGCCAACCAAATTTCCATTTCTGAGCAAATCCCATTGAATTTCATTTCCTCAGATTCTATGGATTTCTTTAACCACGCCGAGGCAAAAAAGTTGTAAAATTGACCTCTTGTTGAGGGGAGGAATACATGTGAATGTACCTTTTTTTCAAGAACTTATTACAAAACATTGGTTGAGGATACATTAATGAAATAAAGCACATCTTGAATTATACGTTTGAAATTATCTTTCAAATTTTCTGAAGACCAAAATATTCCAAAATGGCGGAGCTACGAGTTGCTACCTCGTTTTTGCGCCGTGCAGCCTACAGGTCCCAATTTTTTTCTAAAATCAAAAAATCAAAATTCTATCGTTAGAATATGTAGAAACACACATCTTGACGGAGAGAAGAACAAAAAACCAAATTTATTCACATTGGTTTTTTCAATTCGTAATTAGGAACAAAAGTGGTTTTTTTTTCAAAATCCCCCTGAATTTTCAATTTTTCATTTTCATTCGTTTTGGCTCCGTCAAGATGTGCATTTTTATATATTCTAACAATAGAATCTTGGTTTTCTGATTTTAGAAAAAAATTGGGACTTGTAGGCTGCACGGCGTGAAAACCAGCTACCAACTTTTAGCAGCTATAGCTCTGCCATTTTGAAATATTTTTGTCTCAAAAAAATTGTCAAAATACTTTGAAACGTATATTTCAAGATATGCGTTATTTCATTAATGGGTCTTCAGTCGATTTTTTGTAATAAATCCTCAAAAAACGGTATGTTCACATGTATTTCCCCCCTTAAGTAAATATATGGACGATTTAAGAATATAATTCGAGCTACTACAATTTTATTTGATTTCACCACAGGGAATGTAATATGCACATCAGCTATGGTATATTTCACATCAGCTGTAGTATATTTAATATTCATTGTTGTAAAATCGACTGAAATTTTGGTCATATATTTACTCAACGAGATGTGGCAAATTTCAAATGATTTCATCTCAATATCTTTAGCGACACGAGATGTGAATTTGACAAGTTTTGTTTTCTCAGTGCAGGGAATCCTCCTTTATCACTGACGCCAAGTAATGCTTCAGAATCATAATCTAAAATTCGAGAGAAATGACAATTTTATTTGCATAGAAAAATTACAGAACAAGAACAAACGTGAAATACCATTTTCATTCTCAACTTTGAAAGTACATTTTCTTACGCGCTTAGGATGAGAATTCATCTCACCCATCTCTAAAGGCGAAAATATAACTCACATAATAAAGAAAAGATACTTTTCTATTACATAAAATATCTCGAAGTCATCCGTTGAAACACTTGAAAACTATATAAATTCTTCTGTGAAAGAAATATTCCAGTTAATAAGAACAAAGAACATCTACTACAGAATGAAATAGCTGGCAGTTGTTTCTTCTTCAAGAGCTCCTTGATACACTCACAAATATCTCAACTTCGTGAGAAGGTTAATAAAACCCGCTTCTTTTCTTCTTCCGGTGTAATCTGCAGTGTAACGAACGTAACCTGCAGCAGCTCATCATTTTTACGCGAGAAGTAAAACGTTTAAAAATATATTAAGGTGATCGCAGTAACGTTCCAAGAATGCAATTACTTCCCATATGATGCATCAATTGAAACTTCTATGTGGATGAAATACAGCGTGCGATAACATCCTTTGGGAAATTCGAAATCGTACTGCACTATGAAAGTTTTTCAAGATTCTATTCCGATGGTATAACTTTTATCACATTTCATGGGACAAAAAAAGCCTTATACGGCAGTTCGGATGCTCAATGTTCCGGACAATCGATATCGTACACACAAAACGAAAAACCGTGTGACAGCTATTTAAAAGGTATATCTCTCTTCGTGTATTCTTTCAAAATATTGTTCAGAAAATTGAATTGATCTTTTTTGTCATATTCAAACGAGACCTTCAGCGAATCAGCGATGAATCAGCGAGGAATGGTTTAGGTTGGTTATCCATACAATTTTGAGCGGGCGGAATCTCGCTGAAATAGATCCGAAAGTGAGAAAGCTTCCACAGGAATTTGTTCCTAAAGCGCAAAGCCTTGAGCTCGTTTCTCGTATAATCTGAATATCGGGAATAGTCTGTGTGAATTACAACAGAAGCTGTTCATTGGAACGCAATATAGCATGTAGCTTGGTGAATGAAAACATCTCATCCCTGCATTGTAATACTAATTTTCATCATTATAATACTGCGTTAAGAACAATCGACAATTCTGTCTTGAATTATAACTCCGCTTGAAATTCTTTCAACGCCAACTAGAACTGAATGAGTTCATACCCTGGCGATTCCAGAATGACCAATTTTTGTGCTCGACTTTCAGTTATTTTTCGATTAACTGAGAACTTGAGAAGAAAATAGTGGTTTTATGTAGTGATGTCGAGATTCTCGTCAAAAATTTTAGAAATAATCGGAATTTATCATTTTCACCCTTCATAAAACATTGGCTTGATATCAAAGGAAACAAACTGCAGACGAATATTGATCTTGCAAAGAAAATTATTTGAGATATGTATCGAAATATGTATTGGAAATCCATGCGTTCGATATTTCATTGAAATATGTGAAGATATTTTCCAGCCTCGACAAGAATCTCCATGGCATCATTAGTTTTATGGTTGTTACTATATATTGACCGAGTTTTTACCAAAAATAATAGTTTGTTTGTATAAGTTTTTCATCGAAGAATGTCCAAAAAATCTAGGTTGTTTCTAAAATCATTTCGACGTTCTTGAGATGAAAAACTCAAAAATGATTATAAAATGACTAAAGAATCACCGAATTACGATTGATGGATCAATTTTTATGTAAAAAAAAAATGTCAAAAATGACCATGAAGTTACCAAAACCAACATCATTTTTATCAAAGGAACATTTTTACTAAAATTCAATCCAAGGTGTAACCGCAATTCTTGGATTCTTTACGATGCTTTGAGACTCGCTAAGGATATGTTAGAGTAGGGTCAGTGCACCAGCGAATGAACGATCAACCACTCTAAACTGTTACTTTTGTGAAACAAAATTTATCAAATCACTCATTTTTGTGTTTTATATGAACTGAGGAAGCTCTCAGCGTCATAAATCCCCATTAATACCCATGGATCCATTCTTATTTCCAAAGATATTCATGGAAATATGTAGATTTTACTTGCAAAATTACTTGCGACTGCTTCATCAGAAAAAAATATTTTCTTTCAGTATTAAAGTGAAACTAGTCCCTGAACCAAGGATTTGAAAAAAAAATGATAATTGAATTTTTGGCAGTGGTTTGAACGAAAGTGTCACTTTTTCGGTGAAATTTTCGATATTCATTACGTTGTCAAATTCTTTGTAGTCGAAGGAACAAGAAATCCATCGTTTAGAGACCACAAAATGATATTTCGAAGGAGTGTTTAAAATTTGGACGACATCAAACGATCAGTTTTCGAGAAATTTTTACTACCGATTTCGAAAAATGTGTTCCGAGAAAAACGCATTTGAGCCACTTGGTTTTATCACTTCGGGGAATTTTAGATTTTATCATATTGCAAAAAGAAAAAATTAAAATACTTCTGTAAAAGCTATTTTTCACACCTATAACCTCAAAAATACCTCGTGGCTTGGCTACTAACACTGTACTACAATATGTGCTCCTTCACGCACCCTGGTAAAAAAATCTCTCTATATTTTCGGACATTTTTCAGAGAGATTCAGGGCAATTTCAGAATAATTCAGAGAAAGTTAGAGACCTTTGAATCTCTCTGAATTTTTTTAATGGAAATCTAGGAATTCTTCAGGATTTTCTCAAATCTTTCCGAATTCTCCAGAATTTCATTTATTAACAATTCAAAGCTCATGCTGAATTCCTCTGAAACAGTCTTTCTTCTGAATCTCTCTGAATTCCTCTGAATCTCTTCGAATGTATCAAAATCCCATGTATTCAGATTTCAAAGCTTACTCTCAATTCGCCTGAATGTTTCTGAATTTTCCTGAATATCTCTGGATTCTTCTGAATCTGTATGAATCTCTCCAAATTTCAAATATTGAGAATTCAAGGCTCATTCTGAATTTGTCTGAATCCTTCTGTAAAGTTCCATACTCAATTTTTGCCAAGTTTCGGGTTTCTGATTTTCCCTGAAACTCCCTGAGTACCTCCGAATTCTTGAACCAGAAATTTCACTTCATTTATTTCTCTCAGAATTTCTCTGAATTTCCCTGAATTTCCCTAAATCCTTCTAAAAAGTTCCATGGTCAATTTTTCTTAATTTTCGGGTCTCTGAGTTTCTCTAAAACTCCCTGAATGCCTCTGAAATCTTGAACGAAAAATTCCCCTTAATTTATTTCTCCCTGAATTTCTCTGAATTCCTGTGAATCTCTCTGAATTTCTTTGAATCCTTCCGTGAAGTTCCGTGTTCAATTTTCCTCAATTTCCATTCCTCTGAGTTTCTCTAAAACTCCCTGAATGCCTCTGAAATCTCGCACCCAAAATTTCACTCAATGTATCTCTCTCTGAATTCCCCGGAATCCTTCTGAAAAGTTCAAGTCACAATTTTGCCTAATCTACCCGTTCCTGAATCCTTCTGAATTTATTTGAATCACGATGAATTGCTTCGAATCCCTCTGAATCTCCCCAAATCTCTCTGAATATCTCTGAATTTCTCTGAAACGTGAAATTTTCAAAGAGACTCAGAGAGATTTTTTTATCAGGGCGCTCAAAGAAAAAAGAGAGAAACGGGCGCTACAGTCATCAGAGGAAAAGTTCAAAATGCTACATATATCTTCTAGAGTTTTAGTCGGATTGACTTGAAATTTCGGGAATATATTCTTGAAGGGTTGAACCATGGAGGTATAAATAACTGGAGGGAGCATAGGATGGGATACTTGGATGAAGGGAATCGCATTAGAGACGGAAGGGGATCGTAGGGCAGCCATATTTATCTGCTCCGGCGTCAATTGGATATTGAATGAATGTGAGAGATTTTCAAATATGATTTCATGATAAAGTGAAATTTTTGGTTATTTCTTGATTTATTCTGGGAAAATTCAATTTAAAAAAACAGAAAAGCCAATAAAATACTGAAAAGAAGGGGTTTCCAATTCAAAACGTTATCGCAAGTGTAAAATAAATTAAAAAATTTTGGAGATATTGAAACTGAGACTCAAGCAAAAGAATTTGTTTCGTTCAAACTATTTGTAACTGATGCAATAAGACTCACCAATTTGGATTCCACTACTTGGCGTAAGCCCTAACGTGGGTCTCAAAATGATGATTCGCGAATTCTATTGTGCTGCTTTTAGATGAGTTTATAATCTTCCAGTTGAAGTCAGTGTAAACATTTTGAATCAGGTTGAGTCACATTTAATAAACTTTTTCAATTAAAACTTCAAAGCGTGTTATAAAATCCCATTCAAAAGTGAATAAACTTCTTGCCAAATCTTATTCAACCAATTTGATTAGGTTTTATTGGTTTATTTGACCAGGAATAATAATGAAATTACGCGATACTTCAAGATTAGAATACAATAAATGATTTGGAAGAGTTATGTTTGTCAATGTTCATGTGTGTAATATTTTGATCATTTTGTTTATTATTAGCTAAATTGGGAGAATCAATCATCGAAGGAGCAGAAAAACATGGCGGTAGCTGTTCCCCCCTTCCGTCTTTTTAGCGAAAGATTTGTCACTAGGTTCCCTCCAGATATTCATACCTCCATGAGTTGTACTATCAAATAAAAAAATATTTAAAAAATCGATTCTCCGAAAATATGAAACCCATGTAACCCCTCAAACGATTGCAAAAATATAATACAAATTCAGAGTCATATATTTCCGACATCGGTTGCTTTCCCTCCACACATGTTAAGACGTACAGCTCGAATCTGAAAGATTTTATACCACCAGGGCCAGAGAATATCTTTATACATTGAAACGAAGAAACTTATTTGATGAATTCAATACAAAATGTGTTTATAAGTTCAATATCACTGAATGATTACTGGTTACCTTACAAATCAATTACATCAATCATAATTCAAATTCTGATATTCGCGAGTCCATGGGTCTGCACAGCTGAAATCTCTCCTTCGATGAAGGACCTGTGATGAAGACAACAATTTTCAAAACCGCATAGTTTGTTCAGCGCTCGCGAGAAACGAACTGAGCGTTGGAAACAATACTGAAGGGTGGTGCGGGAATTCTTGTATGGAAACGTATAATTGAGGATCGTGGCTAGCCTGAGTCAAGCTTTGGCCAGGCTTGGCACTACAGTGGGTACTCATTCCTTCTAAACGTTGTCAACGTTTGGATTAATATTCAGCCGTGCTATAAAATTCTTTGTACGAAGTTAATTTCTTTTGTCCAAACGATATTGGGACAACGATGAACCATGATTGGCACAATTTTGAGCCAATGATGGGTTGATCAATGGAAATTATTATGATTCCCAACATTGGTGCAACATTGTGCCACTTGTCAGTCAACGTTGGCTCGATATGAATTTCCAAGCCTCGGATGTCAACATTGCGCCTATTTATTTTCCATCGTCAGTATTGGCTGGCGCAAGCAAGAAATTTTTACGTGGGTTGCATTAATCGCAAGAAGAAACAATGCTGAATTCTGTCGAGACTCATAAACTAGGATCAAACGATGATTACTTTCACGTCATAAAGAATAATGAATAATAATCTTTGTGTATAAAATTTTTAAGTCCTGTCAATTACCTTTCAATCGATAACTCCTCGTCTCCAAAATTAATTCTCCCTCCCTTGCTCTTTTCTTCTATACTCAGAGAGTAGTCCCTCACCCACACAGCACAGGAGTTCAAAAAGAATTTTGAAAAATCGATAATGAATTCTGTAAACCTCAATTAGACTCTTTATGGATTCTTTTTGAAGAAGAGTAAGGTAAAATGGGTTCGTGTTCGATGAATCTTTATTTGAATATTCCAGAATGAACATTCATTTCTTATTACATACAATCAAAATTGACTTGCTTTGAGAAAAGGTGTATTATCAACTCTTGAGATATTAACGTAGCTCCTTTGAGGGAACTCAATCTCAAATGTGTGGAATAAACATCTATCTCGCTGTATCAAAATGAAGATTTATAAAATACAAATGAATTCATCTTCCAATGCGAAAGGAAATTACTTATCCCGCTTGAAAGGAGGGAAAAGAAAATCGTTTTTTGCGATAACAGAAACCAATCATCCTTTTATCTCTTATTTAATTCGATATAGAGAAAAAACATTTCATTTTTCAATGATCATCAATTTTTCTGCGTGGCTTTGGACGTTTTTTCCCAAATATGTTAATTCAACTCCACAACCAGAGTGTAAATAATTTTTTCAATTATATATAATTTATATACAATTCAATATAGGTTATGTGAAATTTTCCACTCGGGAATGTTGCACGAAATGCACATCTATTACTATTGAATATAATTCACTTTTAAAATCATGATGTCAAAATGAGAAAAGAGAAATTATAATTTCTGTGAATTTCCAAATTTATGCAAAAAAAAAAATTTTCAGGATTCTTTTATTTTGCATTGATTTCCGTTCACTGAGAAGAGTGAATTTCGAAGGTTCAGTGAATGGTACTGTATACACAGTGAAGAATTTTGATGTACTTTCCACAAACGTGTGTGCGTATCGATTTACAATTAGCACCCAATTTTTTAGATTGAAAGAAAATTTTCTTTGCCCTCATTCTAATAAATATTTTTTTCAGATCTTCATCAGATTGAAACAACAGATTTTCAAATTGAGACAGAAATATATTCGTTCCTGAATTCGAATAATATAATTTCAATTCAATGAACAATTCTCTCATCGCAATGAGTTATCTTTTCCACTGAAAACAAGATTTATCAGAATGAAGGCAAAGAAATTTTCTTTAAATCTAAGAAATCGGGTTCTCAGTGTATATTGAAAAATTAACCTTTGACGGGTAACGTCATTCATCAACACCCTGCAATGTTGATCATGGGTCATTCGTGTCCTGCGTATTTTAAAGTACTTTGACATACACAAGACAATCTGCAAAAATGCATGAACGTAGTTGAAGCAGCCTATTTTGAGAGTCTACAATTCAAACTGCCAGAAGATATTGTTCAAATATGTATTTTTCAACATTTATTCAACAAAACGAAGAAAAAAGTGTTCTTTCCTCGGATTTTTGAGCACTCGGAAGTTTTTGAGGAAAATAAAATGGTTTTTAAAAGGAAAAGATCGTTTCTTTTTGGAAAAAACACAATACCGCATTACTGATGGAGAAAAAATATCAAATTTCAACGGGGGATGGTACAGTAGTATTTTTCAAACTCGATTTCGGATACTCCAACCTTTTTACTTTGATACCCTTCGAGGAAAAAGAATAGAATAAAATAACACAATCTGCTGAAACAGAAAACCTCGAAAATTTGCTTTGATGATATGGCAAAACTTGTGACTGAATTAGCAAAAATTTTGCTCTTCCAACAAGCGCTTGCCATTCAAAATTGTGGATATACAGACGGCTAGAAAATTTTGCTGAATTAGCAAATATCTATCAAATCAAATAGCAATATTTTAGGTGTAGCAGCAACCGTTTTGCTAATTTAGTAAAGCAGATTTTTCGGAATCGCTCTTTCAGCAAGAATTTTTCTCTGCGTGCATGGTCACCATTCCAAAGTTAACACAAAAAATGTATCAAATCAACACCAAATGTCAAGTTGCGCCTGAAAATCTAACATTTTGAGAATTTCATACATTGTTTCCAACACAAACTCTGAGTGGATCGTTACACTGAGAAAAAAAAGTCATTACATCAAAGAAATACATTTTTTTGAATCTGGCCCTCATTGAACTGAATACATGTCCTTTCAAACAATGATGATTCAATAGAAATAATGAATTATTTCGTTAAATGAAAGATATTATTTTATTGAATTCAGTTTCCTCCAATCCAAGAAACATTTTATTGACACTAAGATCAATTCTTTGGATTAGTCAGACCGCGAAGTACAAGGCATGATTCTAATTTCATTCAAAAACGATTTAAAATTCAATAACTTATTTCTTCAATTTTATTACGTCACGCTTTGTAGGAAGAGCTCGAATTTTCAATTCAAGGTGTACAAATTTGTTAATAACAACGTTTTCGAATCAATACTATACTGCTTGGAATGAAAGTAATATTTGGTAAGCATGATTTTGTATTTCTTCAAATCCACAGAATGATTTTTATATTCAAATGATTTCATTTATCGATATGAAAGTATGTGCAATTGATTCTAAAGAAAATTCAGTAAGATAAAGAAATGGATTTTCGAAATCACGTTACGTTTTAGTTACTTAGACGACTTTCGGTTGGTTCTCGCAAGGTGTAGTCACTTTCTCACAAGTTCTCTTTCGACAGTATGGTTTGTATATAAAGAATTAATCACTCTGTCTTCTTAGTAAGTATTAATTCATCCAAATAAATATTTCTTTCAGATTATGGCATTGAATTACAGGTCCCGCATGGAGTGATAGGCACTATTCGCCTAACAGACGGCATGACTGAACGATCAATGAAGTCTCATTTGATCCAAAGTGCTCAGAATTCCCAGTTATCAACAGATTAAAGGAACACCAGAGTGGACTATGAAAGCTTTACAAGGGTGATAATTTTCTTTTACAGAAAAAATCTGATATTGTGCTCAATGACTTCTGAAACATCATTTATTGAATCAGGATGGAATTCACGAAGTCAAAAAAGAACATCTTGAAGTTGATGATTTATTTCGATGGATTGAAAATTTTCCTAATTGATTCAAAAACTTTCTTTTTTGAATGTTTGAGTGGTTTCATTCCTCCGAAGAAATAATTAATTGAATCAGAGTAGGTTTATTTTCACTGAAGAAAGGGTATTTGATTCAAAGAAATGTTTCTTCAGGCTCAAGAATTTCAGATTTGAATACATTGTTTGCATGAATATTCAGATTGATAAGTCCCATGAAATGATTTCATTGTCACTATTGAATGAATTCATTTCCTTGGCCGGAAGAAATATTCATTACGGTCATGACTTTTTTTTCTCAGTGTAGTGGCACAAAATGTTGCATTCAAAGTGCTGAATTCCATATTCAAGCATGTACCCAAGCTACATTACATTCATCTTTTATATTAACCCTTAGCTGCCACACTGGAGTCAAACTGACCCCAACATGATTCAATCTTGAATTACCATGAAGAAACTCGATCATTTGATCTCTCCGCGCAATCCGTTGTCACTTTAGAGTTTCTTCACCTTACTCCACCCCAGTGTGACATGATTTTCCATATTTCATATAATTCTTTTGCATGATACAGTGATAATGTCATTTAGAAGCGAGATGAATTTTTCTTTAGAGAGATTATTTGATGGGAATAGTTTTAGTATTCTCTAAAATTTTTCCAAGACATATGTACGCGTAGCTTGGCTTTGGTGTACATTCACAGTCATAATCGACCCCAGTGTGGCAGCTGAGGGTTAACTTTTAGCGGACGGGATTAGTCGCAAAAAGGCAACAACCTTTTTCATTTTTCACAAAATTGTCGAAACGTTCCGTCCTCCAAAGGTTAATACCCGAATGAGACCTCAGAAATTTTCCCTAATGTTTTATAAACATTCTATCAACGTCCCAGCAAGACATTGTACTGTTAGATATAAAATAGCGCAACTGTGAAATAATCCTTCTTTTCAACACAATAGAACCAACATCGACAAAACAGTAGACCAGCGCTTGACGCAACCAGCCAGCCGGTTCATATTGAACCAAAGATTGGTGATAACTCGATCCAGGCTTGAACGAATCCTGACCAATTCATTAACTACCGATATTGGCACAGCATGTTGATTAAAATTCTCTGTACTTAGATCGCCCAAGACTTGGCAATCGACCTTGCCCCAAACCATATCCTCCTATTGTCAGCGTTGATAAAAGCAAGAACTTTTTATGTGAATATAATATAACTTCTCTGGTGGAATGCAACCCATCCGTGCTGGAGTGTGAAATTACTGGTAACCAGCACATTGCATGCGACGTTCTCGTTACCAAAACTATGGTATCGTAAGTGAGCGGTAAACATTGCTGAAATTCTGCTTCGGATTATTCAGTATTCTTCACCCGTTATCATGTTGTAGAATATTCATAACGGTTGAAGAACACGAAGTAACCTGAAGCAAAATTCCAGCAATATTTATACCAACTTTCATGAGGGATTGATGAAAGTTCAGTAACTTCTTTAGTTTATTGAACCCCTTTGAAATGTACTTCTCTCGGTTAGAAAATTTTGGTCTGACTTCAATTGGTTTTCATTCCAAGGAAACACCATCAGAGACTGATACAAATTTTCGTGTGCTTCCGTTTCGCAATCTACACCTGCAAAATCCAGTCTAAGAACAACAAAAATTTTATGACTGATGCAATGAAATGTCTAGTACAGAAGTGTGAAGATTATTAGAATAATTGTTATTTCCAAAAGAACTTCAACTTTTGCCTCAGATTATGCATTTATCTGTGGGGAAGTACTATTTTGTCTGATTGCTGATATCATAGTTTTTCATCCTTCCATTTCTTAGTTGATAAAAATTATAACAATTTTTCTTTCCAATCTTTTTTTTTAATTCCAATGATCTCAACACCTCGATCTCAAACTAAACGGTATGTGACATAGATAGATACCCGCTGGGAATTTAGAATAGTTAACAACAAATTCCGACTGGGATTTTGATTAGTTTCATCGTAACTCAACTATCATTCCTTGTCGTGTATATCAATTTTATACAATGAAACACCAGTTCTTAATATCAAAATATTGCACATTGTTAGTTATTTAAAGACATCTGAAGATGCTCATAATGAAGAAGAACTTTGTACAAACGAGATTGTTATATAGTAATCATGGAATATTCCTTCGTTCAAAAATGGAGGGCTCAAGAACTATTTATATCAAGAAATAAAACCAGTACTCCATGAATGATTGCATTGCCTTAGAGGGAAGTTGGAACAGTTTTGAATATCATAATTATTCTAATAATTTTCAAACTTCTGTACTTTCTTTGAAAATGCAATCAAATCCCTAGGAAGAGTGGATTAAATCCAAGAAGATCCGATTGAAGCTAAGAAATATTCAATTGAACCTAATAAAATTTCATTAAATCTGGAATTAGGAATCGAGAGATCTGCTTATTGTTAGAGATTGAAGGATTTAAAGATTTGTAAATCTACTTGGATCTAAGCGGATGTCCTAGTTTCCATTTTTTGAATTGAATGAGATATTATAACTTAGGATCAGTTATAAGTCAAGGCAACTGCTCAAGTGGGAAATTTTTCAAAATTATACGTAATTTATATATAATTCAATATAGTTTATATATAAATTATATATAATTTTGAAAATTTCTTTTATTCGGGTGGATATAATAAGATTTCTTTGAAATCTAATGGCATTTCTTCAGATCTCATTTATTTTTCCTGTAGATACGAACAGGATACATTTGTTACATGGTTCGTAGAGCTATTGAAAAACGAAAATCAAGGACATTTTCAATATTTCTAACAGTAATTATCACATTTCATTTTAAAGTATAAAATTGAATTTATAACAATTTAAATATAGTATAAATTAGGTACATTCCATGAGGAATTCAACTGGAATAAAAATGTTTACAGTGAAACGAAATATAAAATCTCAATTCTTTAAAATGACTTTGGTTTTTTCAATATCAATAATTCTTCTTTTTAGAGAAGTAAAATCTTTGTTGAGTGAGCAATTAAATTATTTCTACATAACACAGTCTTATGTTTCAATGTATTTTTTTCTTCATAATTTGAATATAACTAAAATTTTATCTTATTAATTTAATCGATTTTTCAAAATTTATTATGCTTGGGATAAGAATTGCGATCGTATTCTTGAAGCTCTTTTCATAGTGTTAGAAAACTCTTCAAGAATTCTGTGATGACTTCCAAAAGTATTATATTCGATCGAAAAAATAATTCTAAAAGAGTCATATTCTTCAGACATTTGCGAGCTCTCTAAGTACTCTGCGAGTATTCATTCGATGACTTTCGATATCCTTGAAGAATTCTTCTCGAGGATCCGTAATTCTTTTCGAATTCTTATGGAACTTCTTGTGCTGTCTGTGAAGTGATTAGAACAACTTGAAATTTGATATACGGCTTTATCATTGATCCCCGAAGACAACTAGTAACTGGAACTCGCCAAAATATTCCATCATTCAATGAATATTGATCAATAAACAAATCTCTGTGTGAAAAAACCAATAGAAACCAATAGGCTAAATCCAATCGGAATGAATGATATCTTATCGGTTTCTATGCGGTTATATTGTCATCGCATTTAAGGGTTTGGGTTGAATTTAAAACCAATAATTACCAAATATTTCAATAAAAAAATGTTGATAGGATATTTTTAACTGCCAAAATAATTAATGAGTGATTGAATTTACGTATTTTCTCAATATTTACCGGGATGTCGTTTCAAGTTTTTCGTAAAATTTTTTTCAATTTTCATACTACAAAATCAAGGGATTTTCAGCCCTTGACAAGACAAATAAAATTGAAAGGGTTCTCAAGGGCTTTACGAACCATGGATACATTTGTTAAGGGATTCTATAATCAGATCTCAAGAGATGAACCCCTGTCAGATATTCATCGGAGTTTCAGGGATAAAAATCGTCCAAAGCCGAGTAAAAATCCCTCAAACGATTCTAATAGGGCTTTCAAACAGAATCAGACAAATTAAACGATTTTTATAACAAAAATGCTGTTGAATTGTATGAAATTTTGTTTTCAAATTTTCTGCAAATTCTCTGGTTTCGCGTAAGCAGAGAAAATCTTTCATCAAAAAGTTCCAAAGGCAACAGTAGATAAATCTATGGACATTTGGAGAAATGTGAATCCATGAATCTACGCTGTTAGAAATTTCTGATTGAACTTCTAGTCACATGCACTGAGAAAAAAGCAATTTGGTGGTTCAGTGAATAGTGATATATTTGATCGATAAATCTGAATATCATTGAACTTCCAACGATCTTCCATGTAATTTCAAGGAACATTACTGAAAGCGGATCTGGACATGGATATTGTATTATATGACAGCGATTGAAGAATACTGGGTAATGTAAGGCGAAATTTCAATTATGTTTCTGAAAATTTCATGAAACATCGCTGAAAGTTCAGTAATATTTAGATTTATCGAACAAATATATTACTATTCACTGAGCTTTTGGATTGCTGGTCTCTCAGTGTGTAATGGAAGCGAAAGTTATTCACGTAATTGAAAAATTTATTGAAATTTCAGTTACAAAAATATATATTAATGTACACTGTTAGAAATTTCTGCATAAAACTTCAATCACATGTGATGGAAGCAATTTCCACTCACTTGAAGAAGTTCTTGAAATTTCAGTTACATTTGAATGAAAATAATATAGTAAGAATTGAAAAGTCAATTAAATTTGATTGAATTCCTAATTCAATGACCAAGAATTGAAAATTCAATTCACAAGTGTATTTGAAAAATGAATGAAAATTCAAGAAATTTTCAACAGTGTATGATATAATATAGCAAAAATATTAAATTCAATTGCGTGTAAATGAATTCCAATTTCAATCATCAAGAATTGAAAATTTCATTTACAAATGTACATGAAAAATATATTAAATATAAAGACATTTCTAAAAGTGCAAATCCATTTCAAATAAAATCAACAAATATTCAATTTTAAATTGAAAATAAACTTCGAATTCTGATATCTCTTCACATTCTATTTCATAAAATATGTTTCAACTTCCGATACTTTACAACTGAAATATGCAACTGAGCACGTGCACAAAATTGTATACAAGTGTAAATTCAAGTATCCATTTTCACTTTCACCAGAACCCAATAAATCATCTCGAACAAGACACATTGTCGAATGAAATAGCCTGTTTCCTTTATAAATTCTGCTTTCATACATCATACACGGATAGTTTTTCAATCTAACACCATCAATCCCTTCACATCGATTTTATAGTTCCTATCCCTACACTTCATATGTATCCGATAAAATGTACTTTTTTTGCGAGATCCCATCGAATTCCCTCCTGTTTCACGCATTCGGATAACTCACAACAATGACATTCACAATTATCTTGCACATTTGTGCACATAATCGAATAAAAAAATTGATACATCGATGATTCCTGAGAAATTCCTTGAACGAAGCTAAAGGAATTCCTCGAAGCATTTCTGAATTCGAATACAACTTTCACTAGATTCATTGATGACAAGATAAGAAAAGAAAATATTCAAGGAAAAAGTACGTTGTTGTTTTTTAAATGAATAAATAAACATAAATGTATTCAAAGAATTTTTGAACATGCTCGAATTATATCAAATCAAAATACAATGTAATATGATCTGATGGATTTCATCGAAAATTATACACGTCACGCGTGAAATATGAAATTATGTAAGTTCCAAACATTAATTCACACACTTCTTATAATGGAAAAATGTTTCAACAATAATTTTAGAATCTTAGAATTGACATTCAAATTGATTGTATGTTTCTTCTGAATATCAAGCGTGACGTTGACACTGAATTTTCTTCTTCAAAAATCTCTTTCCCTCGTCGCTCGTTACTTTTATTATATTCAAGCCTGTGTCATTCGATACATTGACCATTCACCAATTCAGGGAGAAAAATATATAAAGATCCCAAGAAGAATATGTACAATTTTTGAAAATATTCAAAAGAGTGGGGGGCTTTGCTTTTCGAACGAAAAAACATTATCGATATCATTACGTACCTATTTGAGTCCCCACGATGTCCTCGGAAGATCCTCCAAATGGATCTGTATTTACGATCCCTTCGAGTTGGGGAAAAATACGTGTTTACGGGGAAAAGAAAATACGACAATGCTTATTCTATTTTTCAAAGTTCGTTTCGAAGGGTAACGTTCACATCCCCCAAATCTCGTGGCACAGTAAAATCAAGAACGAAAGAGAGAAGCGTTTTATCAGGGCCGTCGTCGTCGTCGCGACTATCCCGAGTCCCATAGATGGCGGCCTCCCGACGTCGACGACATCAAAGAGCGTCGACGTCGACAGGGGTCGCTACGATATTTTCGTGGTTGCGCAATGTAGACCGCACGTATGCAGGAGCAAAGGGAACATCGCTCAAGTGAAGTGACTCAAAGACCGCCCTTTCTTACTCTGTTTTATCTTTTAGATAAATCTATTCTCCCCCTTGTCTCCCTCTGTCACCCTATTTCATTCCAACCACCTCTCCCTCTTCCTTCCCTCTTTTCTCTTATATTTTGTTTTTCAACTCGACGTCGTGCCCCTCCACCCTTCGGACTTCCCCATGATCGTTAAGCTCAATTTAGTTCTTTCCAGGAATCTGATTCATAGGATGAACAATGGTAATTATTCTTTTGTATATTATATGAGATAATTCATCATTTACGTCTGCGAATACACGTTCGCATGATCGATGTATAGAAAAATCCCTTCGTTCGAGTGACGTACGAGTATGGGACATTGATGAATGAAACTACAATAATTGGCGATTCATTTGATTTCGGTAACACCAAGATAAATTAGAAACTAATTGCGAGGTGGATTGATTTTCTGAATTATGAGATTTCATTTAGTCTCTATCTAACAAATACAACGTCTAAATAACTGCATCTGAAAGAGGTCTTATCTCTATAGAAGCATAATCATTCGAACCAATGGAATTATCGTGTTATGTAATAATGAGAAATGATTCAAATTTCAAGCAGCAAATACGAGATCTGCATCATTTTATCAGTTTTAATGATTTCGTTTTACAGGAATGCAACATTTTTTTGTCAGAGACGATACCGAGACCGGACCCAGATAGAAAAATGTGTTCATAATGATACCATAATGGAGCCATGGTATGAAAAAGTATGTTCGCATGATGCCCAAGCAGCAAAAGAACTTATCAAAGTATATACGAAATAGAAACGTTCGTAGAATTTACGAATGAGATACGAAGAATATGATGGAAATTCGTGGAATGTTCGAAATAGACTTTCAAAGTATCGTCGAAAATCTCGTCTCGTGCACCCTTAGAATGTCGCGTTTGTTTGTTGAGAAAACAGAAGCATTGAAAAAAAGTGCACAGAGCAAGGTATGAATGGAAATAAGCAAATGTTAACGCAATGAAGATGTGTTTCATATTATTGAAGAATCAGTAGAATGAAACTGATATAGTCAGACATATTAATTTCAATGAATTTTTATGTAAATTAACGAAAAAAGACTGTATTCCGCAGTTGAGATTGAACCTGGAGGCTGAAGCGAAAAGGAATCCTTGCTCAATCTTGAAAAACCGCTTATTGCCTGTACAATGAAGCCATTGCTACATCGGCGAAAAGTTTAACAGCTGTTACAGCAAAACTTTTACTCGCTCAGGATGTGTTGATCAATCCATCACTCCCTATTCGTCACTGTAGGTATGCGAACTGATAAAAAATCTGTCAATTCAGCAAGCACTTGTTGATTTTACGCACACTAGTTTTGCTAATACGGCATCTTTCTTTGTACCCGAGTACTGTACCAAAGAATTTTAGTTTTCCAGCAAGTTTTTCTTCTCTGCGGTTGATGTACAGATCGCATATAATGCTGTGTTAGAAATTCAATTTTATAGAAATTCTATATAAATTTTGTACCAATCGTCTGTAAAATCTATAAAAATAGTATAAAATTGTAGAATTTCATTTTAAATGCATTATTTGGTACAGTGGTATTCGCACTGTGAGAACTGTTGATGAAGTCAGTAATAATTCTGAATATTTTAGAAGCGTAGCCTTAGTTCTGAGCTTCTTAATTCCCGAGGAGAACGTTTTCCAAACGTTTAAAGTACCTTCACTGTTGATGCGCTTAAGATATGTTCTAAACACGCTATTATCATCAACTATAGGGTGTTCTCATTATTTCTTCAAAACGTGGAACATGGATTGAACTTCGTAAGTCATTTGTATGGATTTGGTACATTTTAGCACCTCTCTTTTGTATGCTACAAGCATTTTTTTTGAACGTTTAGGAAACCTCTCGGCGCTGAATGGAATACATATATATGGGACATTCCATGCCAAATCAGACAGTTTTTACCCTGACCCCTTTCGATTTCGCGGAAGTTTTGAAATGTTGTAGCACTTGATCTAAAACTCATCTGTGCTGAGTTTCAGATTTTTTCGTCCAAACAAAAAGAGCTATGGATTTTTTTTCAAATGCTCATAACTCCGCGAAAAATGGACCAAATGGGGCGATTTTTGCGGGTCAAAAACCGCATACAAAACGATTCAAGGTCTGTCTGTCCCTATCTGTTCTTATCTGTTTCTATGCGGTTTTTGACCTCTTCAATCAGTTTCTATCGTTTCTTTTCACCAGGGATGAAACCCCATGTATCTAGCATAGTGGTCAATATTGCTCGCGTTCTTCTTCGAGTTTTAACTTTCTATTACTCAAAATGTTCAAGTGTTCCTTCTCGAGTATTTGAATTTTTCTAAGTGTTTTCAATTTGTGTACGAACTTTATTCTAAATAGTGTTTGTTTTTTCTAAAATATTGAGTGTGAAATACATTGAATCTTTTGGATTAAGTGAATTTACAAGGACGAATCTTCCTTTCCTTCTTTGGATTGAGATAATGTTACGATCAGTGTTACGACATTGTAATAATTTATGAAGAATTACAACTGCTACAATAATAAATAAATTAGAGATATATCCCAGGTAGGAATTAACAAATGGCCCAAGCTTGGCCCGATCTTGGCCCAATTATGACTTATATTGGGCCAGAATCCATGAGAAAAAGTGGCCCAAGCTTGGTGAAAGCTTGGGATGATAACCTCGTGCCAGGCTTGGTACTCAATATTGGACCAGAATGCAATGCCAAACATGGTCCAATGTCTCATGATATATGTATTATGAGTATTTTGGAGCTTGGCTCATACGATTAAACCGGACCTGGCCCAAGTTGTGTATATTAATTAACTTTTGCCATGCTTCAACCTGATTCTTCAAACATACTTCTTGGAGAAAAAAATGACGTCATTTTTCATGCCATCCCTGCTAAAAATTTTCCATAGAAAACGATAAGATTCTTAGCAGGGATATCGGTACAACTCTGTAAAAATCACAAACATGGAGATGTGGTGTAGATTCTCAAATAACAAATGGTTCAATATTGGGCCGATACCGGTTCGCCATGCTTGGCAGCTTAATGTTTTGCCAATCTTGAACCACTTGTTGTATAGGCATTCCTTATGAAACATGGTGTGGGTTCTCAAATAACAAACGGTTTTATATTGGGTTGATATTGGTTCGCCATGTTTGGCAGCCCAATGTTTTGCCAAACTTGCACCAGTCGTCTGATCGGCGTTTCCTATGAAACCCGGTATGGTTTTTAGAATGAACAAGAGTTGTATATTGGACCAATATTGGTTCGCGATGCTTGGCAGCCCAGTATTCTGCCAAGCATGGGCCAGTTGTCAATATTGGCATTTCCTACCTGGGATGTATTTCTTCATTCAATCAAGTGTCAAAGACTCAACATTTGTGGAAAACATTGACTGTCGAGAATTTCACGTATGCTTAATGAGAAACAAGTACATTCCAATCACCATAATGAAGACAATAAATATATTATAGATTATTAAAATATGAACGATATTTAAGAAGAAAATCAAAGGTTGGAAGAAAATTATTATCGAATCGAACGAAGCAGTTTCAACTCAGAATAAATTAGAACCTAAAATAAAACATAACGTTTAGGAAAATAGTCGATATTCTAATTGAGATTTGAAATTGTTAAAGCTGTCTTGAGTATAATGAATATGGTATTTTTATTATAAATTCAACCTGTTTATTCAACTTTCTTTCCTCAATTGCTCTGTTTCTCCCCGTGCTTTTCCATGACACAAAACTTATATTTCAAGATGTTAATACTTATATAAACTCCTATCCCATTGTGACTGAAGGAAATATTCATTGAATATTTCTGGACGTGACAAAATTATCTTTGAGTAAAATTTAAATCCCAAAGTCTACGGAATGTTCTTAAAATGTTGAGTATCGATTTCATCGCTAGAACCTAATTCTTTTCGCCAATATACTTTATCAGACCCAAGCACGTGAGACACGCTGAACATAATCATAATCAAATATTTCAAAAAACATCAACCGATTGAAATGCGTTATAAAATATTTCATTCATCATAGTTATTATCTTATATTCCTCGCTTATTAACCTCATATTTTATTCACCTCAGGGCATATAAATCTTTTATAATCAGTTGCAATCTATTTATCACCACTCTCATTGTTTCTCCGTTAACATTCTATGGAATATTCCACATCCATATAAAATCGAGCTTTCAAAGCTTCCGTTCCAGCTCGCTTTTATTCTCATTTTGTTTATTTTCATCATCACTTCTTCTTTTAGCTGACTTCACATTTTTCACATTCCATTTCGATCCGTCCTTTGTTCCTACATTCACCGAACTTCTCTATCTTCTTCAATTTATCATAACAGACATACACACACACACACAGACTAACCACACCTACTCAGGTACGTGATAAACCACGTCGACCACCAACATCAAATCAACTTCGTCTCATATCTCTCAAACTTTCGTATGCATTCCCCTGAATGTTTCCCACTCCCATGAGCGCTTTTTTCCATCTTCGTTCGTTTTTCCTCGGGTATCTTCTCATCATCATCATTCTTGTATCCGACTCTCTACTCTGTGCTTCTATTTGTCTATATTTTTTCTTCCACCGCCTGTGCGTATATTAATCGTCTCGTCGTCTCTTTATACATTTTCGTTTTGTTCTGTGACTAATATTCTTCGTTTCATATGATTTCTCCATGTTTTCGCGAAAAGCGGATCGTCAATATGAAATGTAGAGGGTAAAATGTACGATGTCCGATTCGAGAGAAATCCTTTTCTTGAATATGATTTTTGTGAATCATTCAAATATTATCTGGGTTTAGTCTAATCATCCCAGGTAAAAATTGACTAGGTTACCGCAAGGCTCACCAAGATGGGCCGAGCCTAGGCTACCAGGCATGGCGCAACTCTGAAATGATAACATCATTTCAGCCTCAACCCATTTGTTCCCACAATCAAGACCCAACGCTGGAAACAGGGTTGTGATAGCATATGCCGTCAATGGCAGACCATACAAAAATTTGTTCGCCAAGGATGAGCCAACGCTGTAGCAATCTTGCGGCAGGGTTGCGCCCATCTCATGCCAATGGTCACTTTTATTCTTTATTGTAATTGAAAATAAAATAAAAAATCCATTCTATCATTTCGATTGAACGAAATCAATGTCGGAGAATTTCAACATGTAATTTTTCTGATTAGTTTAAACTGATGAATGACGTAAATCCGGTGGTCCTGGCGTAGAAGTAGGCGGGTCTGGAAACAGATGAAGAATTATTTCTGTCATGGAATCTTCAAAGGAGACTTATATATTGATTGAATGCTTGGTTCGCCACTCGCAGGAAACAAGCATCACTCTGGTGAGAGTTATTGTAATTTGCTGTTTGAGAAGGAAGTTTCACTCTTAGCCAAGCTATTACTCAAGTCGAGTCAAGCTAACGCCTAAACTGAGCGAGGCCATCGCCCAAGCTGAGCCAAGCTATTGCCCAAGCTGGACCAAGCTACGACCCATGCTTGGTGCAACATGAGAATCCATTGTCATTCAGAGTTGCCTAATGCTTGGAGCAGTGTCCCGCCAAGCCCTAGAGAGCCTCTGTTGAAAGCATGCTTTTTCCTTCAAGCAATATTGGTTGAAGGATGGGCCAAGCGTGGCGCAACCAATGATCAATGATGGATCGACGAAGTCGATTTATGACTTCCCATATTGGTACAATGTTTAGACCATTGTCAACCATCCTTGTCCCTACATAGATTGCCCAGCTTTGGCTGGCAGCCTTGCGTCTAGCTATATTCCGTCGTCAGCATTGGCGGAGCCTGAAGATTTTTATATGGGATGCCATCCCATGTGGAAACTGCCAAAATCGACAAATGGCCTGGTACTGGCAAGGTTATATTTGCCAACCTTCGGCGGGAACAATTGTTTCTATCCACACTGAGAGAAGAGTTTATTTGTATTTAATAAATCTTGTTTTGGATACAGCGAAATAAATATTTATCACATACAAACATGACTCACTATCCTCAGATAAGGTTCAATGACAGTTGAAAAATGTCATATGAAATTTTGTAACAGTTAATAAACTTCATTTATAGTTATTAAGTCAAGTTTACGTGGAAAAAATATTTATTTCGCCGTATCCAAAGTAATAAGCTTTAGTAAATACAAATAAACTCTTCTCTCAGTGCAGGGTCGTTATCATTTTTCAATTGGCGCGAACTATTCGACGAATTTCAAACGATATTCATTTCAGTGTACGGACAGTCTTGGCCCAGTATTATAAATCGATACCGTTTGGACAAGGTTGGAATGCCAGAATTCTACCATAGTCGGTGCATACGAACGAACAGTACTGACACGGTTGTAAATGTTATACAGGCCCTTATGTAAGATGATGTTATTATGCCGACTTCTTGATCCCAGTTTTGATAGCTTTGGTAGCTTCACTGACAGAAAAACGACCTGGTTCAAACATTCGTGGTCGCAATAACTTGAAATCTGGTTCGATTCACCAGGAAATGTATTTGTGATGTCTAGAAGAAGTGGTTGAAGCCAAAATTAACTACATTTTTCAGGTTAGAGAAACCAAATTCTTGTTTTGGTGTGATAACCAGAATATATAGTTAATTTTGGCTTCGACCACTTTTTCTGGACATCGCAACCACATTTCCTTGTGAATTGAACCAGATTTCAAGTTATTGCAACCACGGATGTTTCAAACAAATCGTTTTTCTGTCAGTGTTCGGATTTGTCAACACTGGCAACTCTGGCAGCAGTACTGAGCCAGTTTCGGCCCGTGTTACCCTTTCCCCATGGGGTGACTTTTCAAATTGTTCAAAAATGGTTGGATGTATGTTTTCATGAGACTGCACAGAGAAAAAAAATTCATTAAAACAAAGAATATTTCTTTGATTCTAAGAAATACTTTCATTCCATGGTATCTATAAAATTATTTCATTGAATCATCAAAATAAATCATTTATAAGCATGTCGTGAAACTTGGGTCAGAAAAATTGGATTCTTTGTGTTAATGTCACGGGCATTGGTACTGGAATTATATTATTTTGGATTGAAAAAATATTTCATTCACGGAATGAACATTTCATTGAGAACAATAAGAGATTACTTTGAGTCAAATGAAAATTTTTTCCATTCAAAGAAATAGATTCATTCAACAGTGACAATCAAGTAATGTATTCAAATCCGCAATTCTTGAGATTTGTTTTATAAACAAAATTGTATTATTTGTCAATATTTCATAGTCCATTTTAGTGCTTCTGAACTTTTTGATAAACGGAAATTCTGCGCACTTTGAATCATCTTAGACTTTAATGAATGGTTGAGGAGTCATGCCATCTTGCCGGTTGAACAATGTTGTCACTTCGGGTAAGGATCTGTAATTCACCGTCATAATCTGAAAGAACTATTTATTTGGATCAAGTATTACTTCCTGGGAGGACAGCAACATTAATTCTTTATAAACAAACCGTACAATCACGCCAGAGCTTGTGAGAAAGTAGCGACACCTTGCGAAAACTAATCACAGTTTGTGAAAGTGAATAAAATTTTGAATGATTCCAAAAATCGATTTCTTCATTCCAATGAATTATGCGGTTCAATCGATCCATGGATTGTATTGATTCAGTTCAATATTTGTTTTTGAAAAGACATTGCGTTGAGGAAATATTCCTTCGATTTGATGAAATAAAATTTTCCATTCAACGACGTCATCCATTATTCCTATCAAATGATCATCTTTGAATGAACATTGTATATTCGTTCAATAAAAGTTGAACCCGAGAAGATTTAGTTCTTTGATGCAATGACTATTTTTCTCAGTATATTGATTCCCATATCTTTCTGTGGATGATGAAAACTCTTTGGATGCATATATCATTTTTCTTAATCCAAAGAAATCATTAGTTATCACTGATGAAGAAACATTTGTTTCCTTTCAAGAAGCAAAATATCATAGCAAAGATTATATGATACAAAATTTTTGAATAATTAAGATGATAATTTTATACTTTTATCTAAAAAGCTAAGTAATAGAAATAGAAGAATTATTCATAAATCAAGAATTGAAGTTTTAATGAAATTGGAAATTTCATTCTCAATGAATGGAATGATTGAAACAAGGTCTTAGATATCTCTTCAAAGAAATATTTCTTTGGTTTGAAGAAAAAGACTCTAATGAAATCGTTTATTAAATTCTATGATATAACTCATAGAAAAGATGAATTCATCATTGCCATGAATATCAGTTATTCAACTCAAAAAACTCAAAATCCGAAGAAGTGTATTTCTTTGGGCTAATGAATCTTTTCTCTCAGTGTGCGTGGAAAGAATTGGAAAGTAACATATATACGTTATTCGATATCCATACTTTTTATCAACAAGAAGCTTTTCTGTTGGTTTACAGCATCGGTACCCCGATAGCAACAAGGTGGTCCAGGAAATAAGTTTGTGTAAGTTGACACGCGGTACGGGTGTGAATTTTCAAAACCCTTGCATGAGAAATGTGAAAAGGTTACACTCACAACACGGGAAGAATATTATCTTTGAAATTATGATGGTAAAATCGTAGCACAGGACCACACTTGAAAAGCAGGAATTGTCACATGTTAGAGACAGATATTGCTGTTATAACCTTCTTTTGTCCCAAGTTGAGAAAATCCATTGATTCTCGTCAAATCCCATTAAATCTTGTACAATGTTCTGACCAAATCCTATTAAGCTTTTAGATTTAATCAGATGAATGCATTTTTTTCAATGTGATTCTGATTGAATCTTGCCAAATCTGATTGACTCCTGTACAATGTTCTAACCGAATCCCATAAAATTTCATTAGTGAGATTCAATGTGTTCTTTAAACCAGGGTAAGAGTTACCATCGTAATATTCGATGTGATTCAATCACATCGCAAATATAGTCCTTCGCTACAATTCTCTCATCGTAATTTTTTCAGATAATATTCTTCCCGTGAAGGAGAGCTAATTTCTCAGCAACATTAGCCAGACTTTGACTGACAAAGCTAAAAGTTTATTATGCAACAGCAAAAATTGAAGCTGATTCATTTTTCCCATGATGTAGGGAAAATCCAACGCAATCAATCTCACGCGAGCCAGGATCGCGCCGGAATCTTCGAAACCTCTGAGCACCCTGAAAAAAGTTTTTTCTCTTTCCTGGAAGTACATATAACTCTTTTCGGCCTTGTCAATTCTTTTGTTCTTACAGGAGAATCGACTTTTTCTTACTTCTTATCCCTCCATAATACACTGACGGTACTACATCCACGAATAGTTTTTACCCCCTTCCCAAGCTCGCCGTAAATTCGATTCTTTTTTCCTATCCGTTCCACTTTCATCCGTCCCCACTCAAATATTTCTCCATTCTTTCGTTTTCTCTTCGACGAATTTCTTTCATATTTGTTGAAAGTCTCGTGGGTGATTCACTCTCTTTCTCTCATCCTTCTCTTCGCCACCGTCCCTGGTTTATTTCCCACCTCACGGTCTTACGACTCTGTTCATTCTTTCTGAATCAGCCGAATCGGCCTATCCACAAGTTCAAGAAAGATGAATAGTGCGCGGTGGAGGACGGAAGTACAAGAGAAAAGGGAAGAAAAAGTCATTTGAAAAGACACTTTTCAAACGACTTCTTCCCTCCATTAAAGTTTCAATGTATGAGAAAAGTTTTTCCAAGGTTTTCATATTTTTTTCCTTCTCTTTACTGTATTTTATTCTCGATTTGTTCGATGTTGGAACATAATGAAATTGGAATATATGTTTCCGATATAAAAACATTCTATGTTTGTTTGTTATCAAATATGATTCTGAAACTAAATGTGCAAAAGGAAAAAGAACCTTTAAATAACAATTATGGATTATACGTTGAATAAATCGCCCTGGTGGAAATATTCCATAAAATTCCGATCGAAGTGTTCAAAGTTCTGATTGAATACCATTAAGTTCCATTGGAACCCATTCAATTTCCCATTCGTTAATGAGATTTTATGGAATATTTTCAACAGAGCGATGTCGATGTCGGATAAATTGAGAATTTTTGTGAGAAATAGAAATGGATTATTTTGATATGGAAACAAAGAGAATGCACTGAGAAAAAAGATAGTGGACTCAACTACGCACGACAGTTGGATACGTTCAATTGCAATTCTCTTTCAACACGATTTGAATACAATCACACATGTCCCAAACAGAAGAATACTTGAAACAGCTGTACCCAATCAGAAAAAACCGAAGTATGCCAATGTTGACAACAGGCGGAGTACAGTGCCAGTATTGGGCCCCCAAGAGTCAGCTAGAACGTACCCAGTATGGAAAAGCATTATCATTTCGGACAAATGCCAGTACTGCTGCAGTACAGACCACCAGTACCCCGCCAGTCTTAGCCGGTACTGGCGCAGTACAGCGCTAGTTGTGGAATTCTGATTGGGCGTATTGCGCCGGTACTGAAGACCATTACCGATTACCAGTACTGTGCCAGTACCAAGTACCCAGTACGGAAAAGCGTTATCATTTCGGACAAATGCCAGTACTGCTGCAGTGCAGACCGCCAGTACCCCGCCAGTGTTAGCCGGTACTGGCGCAGTACTGCTATTTGGAGCAATAGAAAGAATCACTCACTTGAATTCAAGCATACCGTTTTTTGGGTGTATAATTATAATTCTTTCAACTGAAAATTTTTGTTGCAACAAACAATATTTCAGTCCAGGCAACTTGAATTTTTTTCACTTGATATTGTTTTTAGTTACTACAAGTAAAGAGTTTTCTCTGTACAGATGATCAAATCGATAAACTTCCAATTGTCGCCTGATTTCACAAAAGCGGTATCTGGCATGAATTTTTCGGCGAACTTTGTGCAGAAAATTGAATTTTCTTTCAATAGCGGAGTCCCTGTGATTTTCTCAAATCGTTATATGGAACAAGGAAACAACTCTCTCTCTCTCTCTCTTCCTTTCATTCTCTACATCCACAAGCGTGATCGGACTACGTTATGGAAGAAAACTCAAATAGCGCAGATTCCACTATGTTTCGAATTTAATGTGCGCACCCGAAGAACAATGAACGAAGTGCCAAATACTAACGCACATTGGCACGCTCAAAGCCAAAATCCCGTCGCGGCACGGTCGATTTCGTTTAACCGCGTAACTTTGTGCCGGATTGAAACCTGTGATTTATCACCACAACTTATCGGTGGTCTGTATACGTTCTCGAGTAGTTTCTAATGAACCTTCACGTCATATATTTATATTGAATTTCATATGTCGACAGCCTTTGAGAGAAATATATAAGAACAACCGTGCTTCATCGTGAGAGGAATATCGAACAAACGTGAGAACATTTCAAATGAAGTTCGGGTATGAGAGTAATATATTAGGGGAATTCGATTGAGTTGGGAATATTATTGTATACGAAGCCATGATAATTCACGGATTATTAGACTTTATTTCTCAATGAACGCTCTTTTCATCCTGATGGGAAAAATAATGTAGCTGCAGTAGCGAAGTGGCTATCACTGTTGTTAACTAACTTTTATCAAAGATGGGAGTTTTCTCGATTTTTAAAGTGATTGATATATGATTGAGAATATTATTGAAAGTATTCTGATTGCTGAAACGTATATATAAATGTGATCACGTTATTAAGAAATAAAGGATAAAGACACTTTCTGAGAAAATCACAACTTTGTATTTGAATTCTATTCACAAAAGCGAGGTAGAACCGTACATGAAATAAATCCGTGTGAAGGTCAACCGTGTACATCGGTTTAAACCTATAGGTTTATATTCTTATTCCAAGGAGGTCCACGGAATAAACTGGTGAAACTCTTTGCTATTGATACGTCACAGGTGTTCATGTGCTAGTTCCAAGATTTTTTTCTCCGTGTGGCACTGTTCCCAGGTTAGGGCTCACTATTTCCTTTTCATTAGTCATTCTATTTAATGGACCCAATTCATTGGTAGATTCCCTTAGAAATCTCTCTAACCTGGCAACTCTGCTATGTGAGCGCAAGTCAATTCAACATATTAGTTCTCCCAGTGCACCCTTGCCTGGTTAAGAACTTGTGGTTGCAATGACCTGGAAACCAAAAATAAGCACGTCACCTAATTATGCAAACCAGATGTTTCTCTGAGAGTAATATTCATGAGTTCTAGTAGAATTTACGATGGTCGCAGTTGAGATTACTATCACAGTAATACATTTGACTGAAGTTTTAGTAAATATCAACAGAAATTCTAATAGTGCCGTATTTTATTCCTCTCGTTGGTAAATTTTATGAAACATTTTTTCCCGTGTAGCCACTCCACTGCTGCAACTACATTATTTTTTCCATACCCTTTTGAAACAATCTTGGAGATATCATAGTGATATCTTTTAGATTTTCCATTTCATATATGAAACAGATATGAAGGAGTCAAGATCTGTTTAAGATTTTCAGGGAAAATTTCTTGCCTAACATTTTTTTTTCATAGAAAGAATAGAGATATCGTTTTAAAAATTTGTAGGTATGTTTACTTAAGAACAAATATTACAAAAAAAAGTTTTTTCTCTTGCACTGATATTTGTAAAGAAAATGCGAGAAAATGACGGTGGTGGCGATTTTAGACGACTGGATGATCTGAAAGAAACAATAAAATAACAAATCATTCCTCGTTGAAGTGGCTATCGCGTAAACTAGAATGACTTTTTTTGTCGAAAAATAACAAAATGACAGTGATTTTTCGCAAAAAAAACGATTTTTGAGGGTGGAAAATCAGTGCCAAGAGAAAAAAATTTTTTTTGTAATACTTGATCTTCAGTAAACATACCCTCGTGGAAATATATCTACGCCAAAAAGTATGCGAAATTACGCGGAATTAGGCTCACCTGCATAGCATAAAAAGTTGTAAAATAACGTAGAAAAATATACGCGGCCTAATGCAGAAATACGCCGGACTACGACACGGGGCTGGAAGAGCGTAATTTTGGAGTAGTCAGGAGTATAAACGACGAAAGATGATGATGTGTTTGAGTACAAGTATGAAGAATGTAAGAATATTCAAGATAATACGATGACACCGATTTCACTGAGGGACGGACTTATGCGTAGAATTTAGTTACTTAGAACTTTTTACGATTTTTTACAACCGTGTAGGAACTTTAAAAACTTTTCACCGCGGAAACGTGAATGTGAAGCAGATTGATTGAGAACTACAAATTCCTACGAACAACCAAGATTTTTCGTTCGTCCCGTTGCAGAGACATAGTGTTTCATAGATTTTTGGAGAACTTTCTTCTGATAATTTCCATTTTCTACGCATTTCCAAGAATTTTCATGACACAGTTGGGACTTTGAGAACTTTTCACGATGGAACGCGAATATGCAACCAATTGCGTGAGAACTACAAATTTCTACGAAGAACTAAGAAAATGCGTAGTTTTTCGTAGTTGGGTATATTCTATATTTGGCGTAGACCAACGTGGAAAGCAGTACTCCTCATCGATGTAAAGTACTTATACTTGAAAAGGCGTAGTTTTTCGTAATTTTTACTTTTGGCGTAGATTGTTGTAAAAGGTAGTAATTTTCATCCATTCTTGAAATTATAACTCGAAAAGGCATAAATTGTTGGAATCATGTACTGTTGCTGTGAACGTTGATTTACGTAATGCGTGGTAGTTCTGAATAATTTGAAATATCCGAGCATGGAAAGTTGTAGTTTTCTAACTAATATCGAAGCACCGTAAATTACTCCGCCAATCTACAGATGTGTTCGAAACGGCGGACTTAGGAGTGGTTTTGGGCGTAATCTGTCGTAGGTTTTGGCGTAAAATGGTGTAATTCTTGGCGTACTTTGGCGTAGATATATTTCCACGAGGGTACCTACAAATTTTCAAAACGATATTTCTATTCTTTCTATGAAAACAAAAATGTTCAAGAAAACAAGTTTTCCTGGAAATCTTGACCAGAAAGACCCCTCAACACGATTTCCAGATATCTCTTGGATATCCCAAATAAAGGCTCAAGCACATCAACGTATAACCATAAATCATCCCAATAAACATTTTGAGTTGAAAAGATCTCATCCAAAATCATCTATCTTTTAGATGAAACACATTTCAAATGATATCTTTGAAATCATTTTGAAAGACACCTTTTCTATGTCTTTTTGTTTTATGGGAATACCGCATAAGGTGTTATGCATATATTAATATTGGCTAAATAAGCTCTTATGCGTTATGTTCCATAATTATGCGTTTGTGTACTTCGGCCTTAGAAAAGTTGAATGCTATAGATGGGATGTTTTGCATCCAGCAACTCTATTCCGGCTGATCGATCAATTTCGTATGTTATGTATAGGTATTTCTTGGTGATCCGATTTTTTCACTGACCCCTAGAGGCTTCTAATTTTTCTCTTTCTTTTCGCTAATCCAGTCAAAACCTCAACAAGAAAAAAGATTAGTATAAAATTGACAGATTTTCAATGGGTTTCAATCAGTTTTCTGCATCGGAATCAATGAGAACCAATCGGTTCAATGAGATTGTTTAACTAAAGTGTAAACTCAACAGTTTTGTGTTAATTTCTTACATCCTCTGTGTCAATATTTAATGAAAATTATTTTGAGTGGATGCATCGTTTGGGGCATGCACGTGTGTAAAAAATATATCGAATTTTCTACTGTGTGCCACAGCTAACTGGATTGCTCAAGGAACAACATGATCGACTAAAGCAGCAAAAGTTTTAGCAATAAATACAGAATAGCAAACAAATTTTGATGGAAGAGCGAACATTCTCTACTGTCACAGCCAAAACATCGCTCTCGTAGCTGACAAGATTGCTGTGTAGCCGGTAGTTCGCTGCCACAGCAAAAAATCTGCTGCTCCAGCGAAAGAGACCCAGTAAAATTAGATCCTGCTGTCACAGTAAATTACTGCGATATTTGTAATGAGAGGTAGGCAGCACATATCATATCAATATGTATAATTCTATAGAATTCAACAATGAATCCAAATTAATAAAAAGTATTGAAAACCAAGGAAATTGCATTGACTCATTTCAAGATAACCGACTTCCTTTTTCAAAATTACTAGAAATTCGAAGATCGAAAATCCTTTTAAGGTAATCATGAGAATTGGTACTTTTTTCCCCACCTTTGAATATAAGCCCTCGTATTGAAAACCTAATTACCGTTAATAAACAATAATACAGTTTCAGTTGCTATAAAGCACAAAGCTTCACGATTATCTTTATGCAACATATGTTTTTCAAAATGGAAAACAAAGCAACGAATCTATACTCTCTTTGATTACATTGAATATAAATCACAGTTTCAGTTCCAATTGCCCTGAGGCATTCTCCGCTGAATCGAAGATAAATCTCATTTAGTGTGTCAGATTTCATAAATCTTGAATTAAATCGTATATGGATGAGAATAATGATGGAGTATCAACTGAAAGGTTAGAATCTCTATTTATTCACGATCGATGTCTTCAAATAATATTACACTTTCAAATGAACTAACTCCTTTCTTTCCTCAACAAAATATTGATCCAAGAAGAAAAATATATTGGTTGAGGGCACTCAGGTACCAACAAAAGCGAGCCAAATTTTGCACCAAGTTTTGTCATAAATTATGCGTTTAATGGACAATAATAAAATTTACGACCAGGATTTCAGTTTTCTACTGATTTTCTGGCGAGTATAAGAGGATTTTGAAAGTAATAACCTCCAACTGTCAACAATTTTTTTGTAATTTTGTTTTGCAATACTCGCAAACTATGAAGAACCCTAAATTGATATTCAGAATCCAATCTCAGGCATGTACTTGATTACTATCGATTTTAAATTCGATTTTATTAAGTGATTCATAAAAAAAGTTGGCACAAAATTTTACGCGCTCCTGCTGATGCTTGAGTGTCCTTTACCCTGATGGAGAGTCCTCCGTTATCTACGTTGCGTTGCATTCTCGTGAACTCTATGTTCCTGTCCTGAATGCCAGAATTCATGCGACTTTTGCCACGGGTTCTTTAAAATTGTTGTCAGATTTCATCCGACACCTCATACGGGGTTGTAACGTAAATACGAGGAATGCTCCACGATTATTCATAGAATTTTGAATTTTGACTTGTTGAATACACCTTTTGTGAATTATTAAAAATCGATGGACCAATACGTTTTGTTGTGGAATGAAAAATTTTGTTCTCTCGACACGTATAATCAATTCTCAATATTTTTCTGTAGATCTTCTCTATGGCGATTCATCCTCGATACTTTTCACTTCTTCAGAATCTATTGGAAAGGAATATTCGCCGTACTTTGGCCAATCAAACTACTTTCCTTATTTTGGATTGAGAATTCCATGGTATATTATATCACGAAATAAAAAAAAAACATTCGTTAAGAAGAATCATGTAATTACACGCAGAAAAATATATTCTCAAAATTCCCATAATTTATTGAGGATCAGCGCCAATCTGTGACGAATGAAATTATTTACTCGAATATAGCTTCAAAAGTACCATAATTTCTTGTAGAAATACGTCTAATTATGGGACTTTTTGAAAGTAAATTCAAGTGAAAACTCTATCTGTGAGAGACTGGCGCTGATCCTCAATGAATTATGGGACTTTTCAACGCATCTGTTTTCTGCGCGTATGGCTGCCCATTGGACAACCAACCTTACGGAAAGTACCATACAAATCCGAATGAAAACCACGATTTGCTGGTTCTCATCCGGATTTGCCTGGCATTTTCCGCAGAGAATTCTATCACAGTCTTGAATTGGAAATTTCTTTACCGAGATGTTGTGAGAAGTCTAAACTGAGTTTATTTTCTCGATATTTGAGTATGAAAATATGAGAAATGTCCCTCACGATCTTCACCAGGGCACGTATTTCTCGAATTCAACTAGTGTTGCCGCGATATTATCGTCGAAATTCAGAAATAATCGGTTATCTTAATTTTGACAGGTTTTCATGGAACTTTTAACGCGTAGATCTTCGATTGTGCACGAAATGAAACAGGATGATGGATCATCTTGGTCTTTTAAACAAAATAAATCAAAATATTCTTACACTATCGTAACGATAATTATCGATATATCGTAACGATAAATGAAAGCATATCTTGGTTTATTTTGTGTACAAGTCTGGGATCATTCATTATTCCGTTTCATCATGAGCATAATCGAAGATTTGTGGATTATATATTCCATAGGAACGTGTAAGAATTGAGATAATCGATTATTCCTCTATTATCGACGATAATATCGCGGCAACACTAAATTCAACCCTTCGTCTGTAAACCAGGGTATTTTATGTTCCGGCTCAAACGATTTTGGTCAATTCTTGCTTGATTTCTTTTAAACAAAAATATAAACAAGTATTCAATTTTGAACATTACTATAATTGATATGTTAAGTTGAAGGTTTGTGAAGAGCAGCATGCATTTTTGTTATCACTTTAAATTAATTAAACAACGGCTGGGCACAGATGAGCCTTATTTACAGATGGAGGGTTAATCGCGTCGCATGCAAAGGTTTTCACATGCTACTTATCGAGAATTTTTGTGTATCCAAACCCAGGCAATTCACCGATTTCTCAACAAAAATGAATTTCGTACTGAAAACAAACCACGTGGAATTATGGGGTAGGAAATTTATTTCAGCTATCCAACCTGGGTAAGATTCCTACCTAGGTATACATAGGAAACCTGGGCTGGGAATCCCTCCAAGGTTGGACGTTTGAAGTGAATTTCTCACGTCATAATCCCAAATTTTTGTTTTTCTTTCAGCAGGGTTGTTTACTTGTGTTTCTGAGCGTCTATTGTAACCTAAATTTTGTTTGATAAAGCGAAAATTCTCAACAACGTCAGTATATTGAAACGTCAATAATCAAGTTGTGATAGACTTGGTAGGACTTACTCAACGACTTGAACAATTTTTTGAATGGCAGCCCAGATAGCGAAAATAAGCCGTTTGAATTCTTGAAGACTTCTCGAAGAATTCTTGAACAGTCCCCGTTATGACAGTGAAAATGAATTCAATGAATTCAAAATTAACACATGTTGAATGCCAGAAGAATTCTTGATGAACTCGCAATATAAATTCATCCTTAACACTAAATTATTCATCAAGAATTGAATTTGTATTCAAAGTATTGATAATAAATTTATGTTCACTGTCATAACGGGAGCTCTTTGAAGGGACTCTTTTGCCGTATGAGAGCACTTTGAGAATATACAAGATGATGTCTTTTGTTTAAATAAATCCCCTGATAACACACGAAGAATTCTTATTCAAAAACAAGAATATAATTCGTGTGTTCTCAGAGTCTCCTCTGAATTTTAGGAAACGACTAAATATTATATTGAATAGTCGCCATAAAAATATCTAATTGATTTAAAGGAAACATCTATAGAATGATTAGTTATCAATAAAATATTCAATATTCTATACAATATTTTATGAAATGTAATAATATCAATATAATATAAAGTAAAAATAATCTGAAGGTATTGAATTTTTCGAATCGATTGAATATCTCAAGGCGAATCATTCAATCAAGTATTTTATCGATCCTGGAGATTATTTTCTTTCAAAGTGCAACAAATTTGATATCCTAAAATCCACAAATCCCAATCATAGCTAAATTCCTGAAAATATTCATAAATATTTGGAATAGTTTCCAAAATCACATGATTGCAAGATGAAAAGAAAAATTGAAGAATAATTGATTGTCAATAACGGCCTGCTTCCAGCACTTGAAAATCTAAATGAATTTGATTTTTGTACTGTTTCATTCTGAAAGAAACTAAATGTTGAACCGAAATATATAATGATAAATGAATTCCAGGAGTTCAGGTGCTTGTACGTTATAATGACTATGGGTGGTTATTGGATGACCGAATGCATCCCTTTGGCTATAACCGGTTTGATTCCCGTAGTAATGTTCCCGTTGATGGGTATAATGAGCACCGCTGAGACATGCGTTTGTTATATGAATGATACCATAGTCGTGTTCATATGTGGATTGATACTAGCTCTCGCTACCGAATACAGCAAATTGCACTTAAGGATCGCTCTCGGTGTAATGAAACTTGTCGGATGTAGCCATCCGAAACTCTTGGGAAGTGTTTGCGCAGTGACAACTTTTATATCGATGTGGATATCCAACGCTGCCACGACAGCTCTGATGGTACCCATAGTTTTCGCAATTCTATATGAATTAGAAAAGGTTTGTTTATCTGAAATATCATCTTTTTTGCTTCATTTTTCTTCCGTTTGATTGTCGTTGAAATCATTTTTCCCACAAAATAAAGTATATCCATCGACCTTCCAAGCACAATGTTTCACGTGGTTAGAGATATTGTTTCCAACAAATCCCACGGACCATGTTGGCACAAATTCAACCCCTAACAGGACAGCCACCGATGAGACACGTTATCGTCTCTACGTGGATATCGCATCTACGTTTCATCCACTTGAAATACACATAACGCAACGAGTTTCACGGTGTGGCTTTCCGTTTCAATAATTTCTACGTCTTCTCTTGTTACGTTCCCTGTTGTTATTCTTTTATAAATCCAACTAGAGCGGTTCACCAGTTCTAGAACACCATGTGTACACAAGTTCAAAATAATTTAGTTACTCGATCCCACGAACCAGGCCATAGTAGCTGAAGCAACTTTAATGCAATATTCAAGTATTTACCGGAGAGATTAGAATGATGAGAATTGGGACCCGTTACTAATTATAATTTCATAACAACTGTGAAAGATAATTCGTATTTAACATACTTTTACTTAATAAATCTATTCCTTATAAATATTGCTCGCTCTAGCGGTTCCTTTCAAGGAACTTTTTTCTGTAGTAAAATTTGGAAAAGTACCACTTGATAAAAATTGTTTGCTTTCAATTTCATTATTCCGTCACAGCAAGGATTCGGCAATGTCTTCGACGTCAAACAAGATGAAAAAGATCCCACCATCACGTAAGTTTTTCATTGACACATGGGATATCCCCACATATTCATTCGAGGTACAACTTGACCTCTCTAAATTTAACTTGAAAATTTGATAGAGAGATGAAACCCACGCCAGCTACCAAGGCGTATCTCTTCGCCGCGGCATACGCTTCAACGTTCGGTGGAACTGGATCGTTGGTCGGTACTCCCACAAATCTAGCGTTCAAAGGTATTTACGAAACCTCCTTTCCGGATGCGGAACCGATAGACTTCGGCAGTTGGATGGTCATGGCCTTCCCACAGATGTGCACCAATTCTTTCCTGCTTTGGCTCTATTTGCGCGTAGCGTTCATGGGTCATTTACAACCTTTTACCGAAAACGCCCGGAGAGTGACTATAGGCACCGATGGAGCAAGAGTAGCTCGTGAAGTAAGAAACTGATAGAAGCTAAATTTTGCATTATATTTTTACCTCCTCCCTATCCTTTTGTATCAACCAACATTACCCTCTCACCCTCCCTATTGAAAATTTCCGACAGATCCTGACAGATTCCGGTCAAAATTTTGTCTGGTTTCGTCGAAAATCATCATTCCTGGGACAAAAACCGACCAAATCCTGACAGAAAATTATCTTTCGAACATTTGGAATAGGGCTCCCTTATTTCGAATCCAGGATACGCCCGTGTAACAGCAATGATTGGCAGTTCATTATCGAATTGTGCATTTATATAATTCGGTTCTGTTACAGGTCATCAACAGCAAATTTAGTGATCTTGGAGGACCATCGTTTCATGAAACAATGGTGGCGTTCCTTTTCACGTTCTGCATATTCCTTTGGATCTTTCGTAAACCGGGATTCGTTACGGGTTGGTCGGAGTACATAACGGAAATGTGAGAATCAATTGATGTTTGAATTGAGTCATGTGTTTCTTAAAACATATGTAATATGCGCTCCAATGAATCTACTTCTGGTTAAAAAAGTCTCAATGAAATTGAATACAAAGTTTACAACGGTAAATTACCATTCAAACTCATTGAAACCTATTTAAAACCGAATTTTTAGTAGGTTCAATGGGTTTCGATCGTCATTTCCAATTGCAGAGTTTGTATTACTCGATGAGATTCTATAAACGTTTTCCCTCAAGAACAACAAAAGCGATTCTTCAAGGAAAATTCATGCCTAGCTAACATTCAATAATCTTCAATATTTCTTGGCAAAATATCTCAAAGATATCTGAATAATGTAGCTGGGTGTTCAGAGGAAAATTGACGTTGATACCCCTAGCATGTGTGTATCATGAACCCAAGACTGGGCCAAAGTGGGCCAAAGTTCATACACGTTGGGGACATTATGATTGGGATGATATATATATATATAAAATATTTTAGAAAATTTTGTTTTAAAGGAGTGCTTTGGTCAATTCATCTACTAGAAAACTACTAAATCGTTTCAACCGTTTTTCGTCATCAATATTCCATTAAATTAAGGTTTCTCACGAGACTCTCGTCTTAAATTGAAAAATAATCTATATTTACTGTTCTAAAAATTCAAAACATCAAAATTTTGAACGGAATCAAGCTTCTACTTAAGGTGTAACAAAATCACATGGAATTTCGATTTCTTCGCAGAGGATAACTGAGATATTCTCTCAGTTTCGAAACTAGTCTCGGTATCGGTCTTGGTACAGGTCTCGTTACCCACACAGCACAAATGTCTCAGTAATATCTTCGTAATATTCTGGAGACATTGTAATATTGTCAGGATATTCTGGAGATATTACTGAGACATTTGTGCTATGCGGGTACATATTTCGACATATATCTCTGCTAATTTTGTTTGAGTGATCAACGTTCCACTACATTCCGTTAATTCCATTTATAATCTCAAATTATCTAATTAAATACATCAAACTTTGAATCAGAACATTCAAAATTAATCAAACAATCCGGGTCTGGTCTATTTGTTGTTGAACTAAATTTTCTTCTGGGTTTCTGTTCTCATGCACGGAGAAAAAAGTATTGCTGTCATAACAAGCAGGTCTCTTACTATAGCGCCTGAAAAAAAATAAGCTGAAAGAGCAAGGAAAATGGTTGACACAACTACATTTTTTTGCTGACATAAACAAATTTGTCAACAAAACTCCCTGTGCGAAAAGACCAATAGAAACCGATGGGCCAAATTCTATTGTAATCCATGATTTCCTATCAGTGTCAATAGTGGCTAGTGTCACAGGACTTGAGGGTTTCTATAAGATTCTATGGGGAATCCGATGTTCTATCGGTTTCTATCGGTATGATCAGCAAAACCTGATAAATACTGATAGGAATAAAACATCCTATCAGTTTCAATAGTGGATAGTGTCACAGCATCTATGGGAATTTATGGGAAGGAAAACGAATTTCTTTGTAGGCGCTATAGTAGCAAACCATTTTTCCTTCGTGTGCATAAATTCTGATGCTAGGCCTCGAAAAATACAAAACTATCCATTCTCTCAGCGTTTGAAGTTTGCTTTTGGGGTTAATTACGAGAAAGTCCATACAAACATAAAAAAACCACTAAAAATCTTCATTTTTGAACTAGATTTTGTATTATTTTACATTTGTATGCTATTACTAATCCTTACTCCTCAATTAAAAAGACTCCGATGTTCAGCAAAAATTTTTCTGATTGTAATCTATAGTGAAATTATGAAAAAATCAGTTATTTTTCTTGAAATTCAAAAACTTGCTCTGATTTCTACAAAAGCAAACTTTGATCAGAAAAATTATTGTTCCCGCCATTAGTAACGTAGAAGAAAACAAAATTCGACATTCAGAAGTGAGACCCAAAAATCGTGTTGACCGGTGTAATTAATTCGAGCGAAATTTCGTTATCAGCCAATTAGAAATCTCCATTTAGTTTTTTTGATATTATAACAAATACAACTCGTATAAAATTATTTTAAGGCCAGAGCTGGCTTCTCTGATTTATTCTGAATTTTTTGATCCAAAGAGCATTGTAATTAATTGAATATTGAACGATCTAGTAGTTCTCTGGGGAAAAATCCCAAAATAAGGGGGCATCCTTAATTTGAAAACCCCTTTAGAATTCATTAAAGATATGATGTATGAAATCTTCTAACACTCTTCGTATAACTCTTCAAACTTATTACGTATTACGTCATGAAAACTTTCTTTTGACGTCACACAGACAACTTGGAGATTCAGTGCCAGCTACAATGATCGTGATCTTCATGTTCATAATTCCAAGACAGCCTTCCAGTCTTAGTCGTGAGTTGAAAATTCTCAAAAACTTCAACCACAATCAACGTATCGATACAAGGGTTTGTGACAAAAGTAGAATACATGTGGGGCTTTTGAAAATCATGTAAATTTCTGGTCCAATTCTGTAAAATTCAATACGATTCAATTTGTTTTTGTCTATCTATCTATTCGAAATTTTTTACAGTGGCCACGTTATAATCTAAATCGACCCACACAGCATTCATTGTCTAAAAGATATCCCTAGAAATAATTAAGAACGAATCAAGAAGTCTTATGAACTGTTATTACTTCTAAAAGATACCTTCAAGAAAATTTTCATAAACCTTGTAACGGACGTTATCTCAGGACATAGGAATATCAATAAAATTAAGATGAACTTCTGTTATAAAATAATCCAAAAGAGTTTCGTTTATGAACAACTTTAATTGTCATCAATTAACAATCGTAACGGGCTTAACATAAATGATATTGTCTAATCAAGTATTATAATTTTGTTTTAATATTGATATCAGCGAGTGGGAGAGAGAGGAATAGAAAAATTAATCCTTATCTTGGCTTCGAAGCTCTGGAATACCAATGATGAGACTGTCCTTGTAAGTCCTCGTGATCCTCGATATTCTTTAGATTTGGATCCTTTATGGTGTTTTTTTGATCCTTCGTCCTCCTGATGTTTTTCAGGATAATTCCCGCAATTCAATAAAAGCTCTGAGAATCTTTGTCAGGAACTTTGATGAATTAAATCAATCTCATACTTGAGAAATGTGACCGTAACTATGGTCGTTTTTCTTATCCGTATATCTATAATTACGTGTGCACACTTCTACGGCCGATACGGAAGTGTCCCCTCTTTCGATTTCGAAAATCTCTTCTCCTTCCTTCAGCCTTCTTGGAGCTCTGTCCCTACTCTCATACCATCATTTCTCACTCTCTATTATCTATATGTATTCATATATATGCCCATGTGTATCTACATCAGCCCTTACAACCTTTGAGAAGTTTCTGAAAGATATCTTTTAGACAACGAGTCCCGTGTGGGACGTGTGGATCCTTGAGATTTTCTTTTTCCGTTTGTTTTATTATATCACGAGAGAAGGAACTTTTTGAACTTTGTTATTGAATTGAATTCAAAATTTGAAACGCGTTCTCAATGATATAAAAATTCGTTAGTCTCCAGGAATTATGATATTGCGTCCGAAGGACTAATCACGTGGGAAGTAGTGAAGACCAAACTTCCATGGGCACTCGTCTTTTTGTTGGGGGGAGGATTTGCGGTCTCTAGAGGTTCCATTCAATCATGTTTAGCGCAACGTATAGGAAAATCGCTGATATCGCTACAGCACCTGCCGCTACCTCTCATCATGGCCATCACTTGTTTTGTAACCGGAACTGTAACCGAAGTGACTTCGAACGTTGGTACCGCCAATATACTTCTCCCAATCGTTGCTCATATGGTAAGAAATAATTCCAATGTGGAGTATCAGATTCAATAGACTTCTCTGTGGCTATGATTTCATCATTGTTTATGTATCAATATCTATTCTATGAATATACAAATGTTTAAACTTGAAATCCTTAGTGCGTGGCCCTAAAGATACATCCCTTATACCTGATGATTCCGGTAACTCTGATGTGTTCCTTCGCCACTCGTATGCCGCACAGTACTCCACCGAACGCCATAGTAACGCACGCGGGTCATATACGCACCACAACGATAATGTGGGCCGGTTGTTTCCCAGCGATATATGCCTTGATAGTAGAAGTTATATCGTTTCCAATTTGGGGTGCCTTCATTTTTGGAATCGACGGATTTCCGGACTGGGCCGAACAAATGACTCAAATGGAAACTAGTAAATGTTAAAAATAATAGAATTATCTACTAATGTTTTTTTGTACATAATATTAATCAAAGTAATTTGTTAAATGTCGAGTAATGTATTTGAAATGACGTATTCATTGAATTTGAGAAGAAACTTTGATCAAAAATGATAAAGTTAATAAACGATACTCCATATTCGTCTGTCTTTGTTTGGATTGGATCAATTCCCTTTTCTTTGCTACCCTCGCTTGTGAAATGTTTGTTAAAATCTGTTACAAAATTCCTGCCTGACTGTGGCCAGTTTCTATAATGGAAAATGTTGGACATTTCGAATTTGAAACTGATAAAAATTGTATAACTTATTTGGTTTAATATTCGTATCTTGAATAATTCAATTCTAAAACTTGTTGGGAAATATTGTATGAGACGTCTTTTAGATATCTATTAGACAAGTTTTAGACATTATTGTCTTAACCGGGTTCAAAAGGACAGTTTGAATCGCTCAGATATAGATAGGAAGTCTGACAGACTTTGACTTCACTTGCGTGAGAAGAAAAACAGTCAAATAAGTCAAGCAGAAGCTTTCTAACAAATTCATCTAATCTCTTGATTCAAATTCCTGAGGTGAAGTAATCTTTCAGCAATTTAGCTTAAAATATTCCATCCATCCACGTCACAAAATTCTAATAACGAGATATCGATATATTGTTTTGAACCATAATAATAATCAAGAAATGCTCATATTTTTGCTCATCCAGATTGGAAAAAAAATTCTCAACATTTTCGAATGTCCCTAATACTATTTTCATAAATTCGCGCTTTTATTATTATTTATCCTGTTCGACACATTTCAAGTCGAAAAACAAATGACGATTCAATAATTTCCCAATAATTTTCAGAACTTGATTGTAGGTTAAAAGCATTATTTGATGTTTTAAAAAATACATAAGTTCGGCAAAAAGAAAGCTTCATGGAATCTGAACAAGCCTCAAGGTTAAATACATTTTTCTTTAATCGATGAGTGAATAATTTCGAGAGATTCCTCGTTTCATCAAAATCGTGTTAATCCATCTTCTTTGTGTGTAGAGAAAATTTGTCCTTCCCTCGAGCAATCGGAAGATTTTTGGTCATTTACTGGAAAATTTTGTTCGCTGTCTTATGGCCCATTATCTTGATACCTTTTATGGTTGCCAACAATATACCGGTAAGTATCCACGTAAATACATTCCAATCAGCGTCAAGGTAAAACTTATGTTCGGCGGAAAACTATGAAACACGGAAAATGTATCATCATTCATCTCCTATGATAGTAGAAAGCAGAGATGAGCCATTACCAACGCCCATTCAAACAAACGTATTGAGATGAAGCTCATTGTTCCCCTCTACCTATACAGAACATCCACCGATGTCCTCGTTGTATCTTCGCGGAGGCGCGTCGAATGAATAGGAGGGGTTGATGTGCACAGAAGCGATGCAGGATCGGTGGTTGTTCTATACGGATATGAATACACAAAATGCTATTTACTTGATCTGTTGGCTCGTGATATTCACGATATTCAAAGAACTTTGAACTCAAATGAAACCGTTCTTATATCTTTGATCATTTTTTTCGATTTATATACCGTCTGGATATTCCAATTTCTTCGTTGAGAATTCAGACGTTACACAGGCTGTTTGTACTAGCTCTGAAACAAACGGCAAAAGTTATTCTCAACGTTAACGTCTCTGATCAATTTCGAATCTATACTTACAGGAGGTAAGATGCGCTTACGTGGTACTCATTATGGGCGGTTATTGGGTGACAGAATGTTTTCCCATGGCTATCACTGCGATGATACCAATAGTGTTATATCCACTATTTGGAATATTGAGTACAGCGGAGACTTGTTCCTGTTACATGAACGACACGATAATGGTTTTCATAGGCGGTCTCATACTCGCTATAGCAATCGAGCATAGCAATTTACACATAAGAGTAGCGTTGTTAGTTATGAAGACCGTAGGTTGTTCTCATGCGAAACTTATTGGAGGAATTTGCGTCGTTACTACAATGATATCGATGTGGGTATCCAATACCGCAGCCACTGCCATGATGATACCCATCATCCTAGCCATTCTAAATCAACTGGAACAGGTAATTTTATAAAACATTTGTTCAAATTTACCCTAACAAATTGACAAAATTTTCTTACCAGATTGCCCACAATATTCAAAACAAACTTCTGTTTCCCCTACAGGCTGGTATCGGCAAGGTATTTGATGAAAAACTGAAAAATCCAGAAGATCCAGAATCAGAGAAGTGAGCTGAACTATAAAATTTGTACACATCAGGCTCTAGAAATAACTTGAAATTCCTTACCGTAGAGAGCCGGTTCCAACTAAGATTACACGAGCTTATTTTCTGGCAACGGCGTACTCCGCGACTTTCGGTGGCACCGGTACTCTGGTCGGTACCGGAACGAACCTCACTTTCAAAGGAATTTTTGAAACTGTATTTCCTTTAGGCGATCCCATCAATTTCACGGACTGGATGGTCGCTGCTTTCCCTCAAATGGTTACCAATGCATTTTTATTATGGGTTTACATACGCATCGGCTTTTTAGGATTTTTACGGCCGAAGAGTCAAGATGCTCAAATGGCGAACATCGGAAAAGAGGGTGAAGAAATTACCAACAAAGTCAGTGTTATTATAGTCTAATTTAATTGATTCGTTCAATCGAACAAAACGAACGTATACAATTTTTCTAATCCAACTTTGTTTATTTTTCGAAGGTAATACGAGAAAAATACGATAATTTGGGTCCCTGGAGTTTCCACGAATTGGGCGTGGGAACACTTTTTCTAGCCTGCGTGTGTTTATGGATCACCAGACAACCCGGTTTTATGACCGGCTGGGCAGAAATTATAACTGAAATGTAAGAAAATACTTATTTGAAAAAGATAAGAGTACATAATACTAATTCTTCTTTTTCTTCGAATTTATTAGCTCCGTTAGAGATTCCCTGCCAGTGATTTTAGTATCAATTTTGATGTTTTTCATTCCAAAGGAGCCAAAATTCATTTACAGTTGTAGCAAAGATCGTAAGTATTTCATATCCACGTACGTTTTTGGCAAATAAGGTCAACTTTCTTCTTTCAGCGTCTAAAAGACCTCAAAGATCGTCGGAAGGTTTGATAACATGGAAAGTGATAGAAACGAAAATGCCTTGGTCTTTGATGTTCCTATTGGGAGGTGGTTTTGCCATTTCCAAAGGTACAACTCAATCCTGTTTAGCAGCGAGGATCGGAGAGTCCTTGAGCAGATTGCAATTCTTGCCCCCGCTAGCTATACTTTCCATCGTTTGTTTCATCATCGGTACTATAACCGAATTTACATCCAACGTTGGAATAGCTAATTTGACTCTTCCCGTTATCGCTCAAATGGTTCGTATTTCATTCCACATACTTCTTGTACTTGACCCCCAGGAATCTGTACGTTTATTTATATTATATTTCAGTCTATAGCTATGCGAATACATCCTTGGTATCTCATGATACCAGCGACGTACATGTGCTCATTTTCATTCCGATTGCCCGTCGGTACGCCTCCAAACGCGATTGTAGCGGTTCAAGGACACATACCTACGAGATGGCTCATCGCAGGTGGAACCGTACCCGCAATTTTCTGTCTCATCGTGGAAATTATTCTTTTCCCAATCTGGGGTGCTTACATTTACAATTTAAAAGAATTTCCCGAATGGGCATTGCATAGTCAACAAACCGAGGGCGGTCCGCAATGTTAAGTACAAATCTCGTGTGCCTTATTATTATGCATTCTATTATGTACAAATATATGAACTTTCACGTTTGTACATCGAGTTCTAGTTGATAACGTTGAGTACATTATTTGAGTCATTTATTTTCAATGCTGCGATATACAAATGATTAATCAGGAAAACAGAAAAATTATAAATCAAACCACAACAAACGTTTTTGATCCCTTTTTTTTGTGTCACGTAATCACGTGAGAAAGTAAAATTACTGTAAATGGGGTGATAAAAAGTAGATAAAGTACGTCTCGACTGTTCATAGCTCATAACGGCGGTTTTTTCATCGTCTCTAAAGTATCCTCACGGAGGATGATAGTACGAATACCTTTTACCAGGTAAGATATATTTCACTCTCTTTTTTGCTTTCTAATTAAAAAATGTATTTTCAAAATACTCTGATTAAACTAAGGTTCTTTGTTTCCGTTAGACGATACTCTTCAAGTCGGTTGTGATTTTAGACCCGGTGAACTTGGTTCGTTCTGTTTGGGACTGGAAGCAATTTCCTCTTGTTCTAATCTACGATGACGTAACATGGTAGAGAGGACTCCATTGAAACTGGCAGTCTTTTTTTTGGCACTCCCTTTGGGGGTACTCTCGCCCGCTCTACGAACTGGTAATCTCGGTGATGCCATCTCATCCATAAAATCGAAATCTGATTTTTCTTCGGGTCTAAACAAACAAAGACAATATTTATTAAGATGAAAATTCATTTGAATTGAACTAAGAAAAAAACAGGGAGAAGAAGTAAAATTGTTGTACTCACTTGTATTCTTGCATTCCATGTTCCTGTTGTCGATTGTTAGTCGGAAGCGGAGAAGGTCCTCTCCTTCCTGGACATTTCCATTCGAGTTCTAAGACCCTGTTGTTGGCTTCGAGGCCTTCGATGAGAGTGAGTATGTCATCTGATTTGAGAGTCCACTCGCTCTACAAAATAATAAAATGTTACATCAAAGTATATTCTTGAATCCAAAGATTTAATATCATATCGTCGAATACAAAAGTATTGGAGCATTTGTATCTTTGATTAATATGATAACACGTCTAATCTTCATATTTCATTCAAAAGAATTGTTATTTGAATTCGCTTCGATGAGCGATTCAAACTTCAACGATTTGAGGTTTATGTTCTTATCGAAGTTACTCACTGTATTATCGGCCTCGTATTTTTCATCGTCCGAACATTCAACAACCCAATCTTCTTCGTTTTGTTCCATTTTTCTTTGTTTGAAGAATTAAAGATAATAAAAATATAAAATAAGTTTTTATCAAACTCGAATTAAAATAGAATATTCACATTTTGAGGTTATGTTATTCTTTATACACAACATCTGACAAGAATGACACTCAGACACCACAAAACGTTCTCCGTAATATTTATGAAAGAATATCACAGAATCTTGTTGACAAAAGTCTCACAGGGTGTTCTCTTGTAATATCTGAAAAGCGTGAAATAATCACGCTCGACGCGCATTTTCTCTTACATAGGTTAACAAAAGTGATTAAAGCGGAGCGTTGTTTCGGTATGCAACGCCTCAAACGACAATAATGTTTACATCAGGCCATCCCTATACGAGCTGTCTGGACCGATCAGACAATACTTGAATATTGCAAATTTTCTCCTATACCGTTACCCACTATTTTATACGAAAAAAATCCACAAATCTTTGTAATAAGCTAAAATAATGAGATAAAAGTAGTCCTTAGTGAGAGAGCAATGTGTAAAGCGTATAGTAAAAATGCATATAAAGTTGAAGGACCTGTATACTGAAGGTGAAATTGTTCCACCCTGGTTAAAAGAAACGATTGATTCTGACCAAATCCGATTGATGAACCGACCAATCGGATTGAATCAGAACATTGTGCAAGTGAAATGCCGATTGAATCTAATATCCCCTGGTGAAAATCCAAAAGTGGAGGAAGCGGATATTGAAACAAACGAAACGTGAAAATGTGCCAATTCCCTCCTAAATTACGCTTAGATGGCTCTTTGTTACGCTTAGACGACTCTTCGCTTGCGTTTTTGTTGCGCGTTGTTATTGGACGCTTCATTTTCACCAGGGTCAGATAATCAGATCCCTGGTGAAAAAAATCAGTTGATTCTCGCCAAATCTCACTAAATTACAGTTGAACTCGGACAAAGGTCTGACCAAATCTCACCGGGGATTTTTCAACGAGATTTGGTCAGAATAATAAATTCTTCCAATGTGAATCTGGTTGAATCTCGCCAAATCTCATCGAATCTCGGACAATGTTCTGGCCAAATCTCATGAAATTTCATTTTTCAGATTCAATGGATTCTTTTAACCAGGGATGACTGGTATGAGCTTTCTTATTGTTGAATCCCAGTGAACATTTTTCCCCTCAACATTTGAAACATTCATTATGTTCTCTGAATGCTAGCAGAAAGTTCTCTAATGCGTCGATTTCGGAAATCTTTTTGATGCCTTTCTTATGAGGTCTGGAAGTTATCAGAATGTGATCCAAGTCAACTTTCTGATAACTTCCAGACCTCATAAGAAAGGCATCAAAAAGATTTCCGAAATCAACGCATTAGAGAACTTTCTGCTAGCATTTAGAGAACATAATGAATGTTTCAAATGTTGAGGGGAAAAATGTTTACTGGGATAGGAAATCAAGCGGGTATGAATGACTGTATTGAATGAGCTCCAATATGTATGAGAACGATAGGCTTTGATGATATTGAATCAGGGAACGATTCGGATATTCGATGATTTATTCAATGAGATTGTATCTGCATTTGGATAGTAAGATATCACGTACCCAGAAAACAAAACGAACGAGTCCACGATCGCTCAATCTGATGGACATAATGATGCATGAACAATTGACCAATGGTTGTACTATCAGAATGGCTAATGCGTGAATACTATCAATTATTGTACAATCATTGATGCACAACAGTTGCAGTAGTTTTCAATGCATGTATCATTGGTCAATAATGTGTTAACTTATCATATAGTTAATTGTAAAATCGTGAACGACTTCAAAGTGTCCATGATTGTACAATCATTGAACCACTTTGTTTTCTGGGTACTGAATCGGTGCGATTACGAATGGGAGGAATCGATAATCTTCTCCCCAGATATAAAACCATGCCCTAAATATTTTGTAACATAATGTGCCGTTAACATACTGTCATAAACTTCGCTCAGCTTGCAATGATGCGTAAAATGTAAACATCATTATATCTTCATTATGGTACCATCACCTCGTTTTACTACCAAGAACAATGCTTTATGCGGAAATACCTTGGTACCATGATGCAAACATTTCTTGGCGTAAATGTCACCATTATGATGGCATTATTGAGACATTTTTCTATCTAAGCTCACTTATATTTCCATTCGTTTGGTGAGATATTTTTATCAAATCAATCTGCTTGGATATCAATGAATCTATTTACATCCAATTAGATTTGTACCGTCCCGTTTTTCAGATCTATTGAGATCTCATTAAGTTTTAATCCGGATGTGCCGAACATTTTCCGCAGAGTGATTCATCATCATCATGAAGTAATCAGTCTTACGACTGGTTTGATGAAACCCTCCACCCCTGTCTATTATCCGCCAAACGTTTAATTTCTACATATCTACTACATCCCTTGTCTTGTACGATTTGCTTCATATAACTTGCTCTAGGTCTACCTTTACCAGTTTTACCATTCATTTTCCCTTCCAATATTGAGAGTGATTGAATCACTTTAAATCTAATCCATTTTTTTCCGGGGGAGTATGTTCACTGGAATATTAAACGGATCATTGAATACTCATTGATTATTATACGCTAAATGCAATTCTTTTTAGAAATTTTCCAGGATTTCTTTAGGATGTTCTCGCATCGTATAAATCACGTCAACTGATTTCGATGAAATTCATGAGATTATTATTATTATTATTATTATCATTAAAAAACAAACACGTATTTACAAACCTATAGAAGCTCGTGTATTGTCATTAGTTTCCAAGACCAACTATAATTTATTCTTCGAACCGACGTTCATAGAGATACAGATATGCTGCCTATGTTATCGAGTGATTCTATCGAGAGCTTTATAAACGATGAGAAGAAAGAAATGACAGAAAAAAATATCATTAAACACGTTACCTCGTGTTTATTTAGTCATAATGTTTTCTTTCATTCCATTTGTTTTTCCTTTTTATTTTTGCAAAACACAATGCACTCGATCAATATTCATAATGTACGCAGGACGATCCAGAAGAATGAATATCTTCTTGAATCAATTTCGCCAAACAATTTTCAGTCCCGAAAAGTGGAGTTTTATCCAAAACTCGATTTTTTAAACACATTTAATCCAGATGTTTTTTCACGAGATCATAAATTTTATTACGTAATTACAAAATGTATGACAAGAAAATAGTTCAGTGCAGTGCAGTGCTGTTGTTTTGGATCTCCATGTGTGGATTTTGAATGAAAACTGTATAATTTTCATCCCTTACTGATTGGTACCACATAACCCATAGTATAGTATACCGTAAAAAATTTTATCGGGAAATTCCTATATATTTATGTGAAGTAATTAACAAATACATGCGTTATAGGAATTTTCCCAACTTGTCCGGAAATTTACTGTGAAATAGTGGGAAAAATGCCATAAAGTTTGGAATTTTCATATAAATGTAGCGGAAATTGATTTCCTAATCAGTGATTGGAATTTTCTGGTTGATGTACACAGGAAAATTCCGATTATTTTTCACAGTGTAGGATAAATAACTGACAAGAAAAACAAATTGGAAATGAAATGACAAATTAGAATGATGTCTGATTTGTTTAGCATCATTTATTTCGCAAAAGTAACTAAAATTCAATTTTGTTTCCCGAATGGAAACATCCTTAGAATTAAATATAATTTATATAAAATTATGTGGGGATTATATATAGATTGTATATAATTTTGATCATTTCTCCACCAGCGTACCAATGATGTCGGTTCTTAAGGGCCATAGAGCATTAGAAAATGGACAAAATTTTGCAACGTAGTTCTCAAATAACTAATCAATGATTACAAATTTCAAATATACACACGGAGAGAAATTCGGAGATATTAAATCAATGAACTTAACATGATTTCGCATCTCGCAACTGACGTGAAGCAAAATCAACCGATTGGTGATTTTCTATCACGAATTGTATGCCTTTCGAGCACCGAACTGCTTGATTTCAAATCTCCAACTTCATGGTGAAATAATATCACGGGATTCGAGATTTATGCTCTCCGATGTTGTGATGTTTTTTCACGCCGTTCGAGATACAAAATCATCTAATTTCGAGATGAAGAATTACATGAAGCTCAGTGATTTAATATCTCCGAATTTCTCTCCGTGTATTCCCAGACAGCACAGAAAGTTCTCTGAATGTTCTATAAACATAATCTTGGTTCCGCGTGTGTTGGTGCCCAAGGCACATATTTTCCAAATTTTTAGAGTACCTTCGCTTTTGATGCACATGAATACGTACCTAGCACGTTCTTTTCATATACTACGGGACGTTCTTTCCGCGTTTTCTAAACGTGCTTCCATGAAAACTAACCTTTTAAAAACATATGTGCAACGCCTCAGAACATTGTGAAAACCTTTCCTTGAATACCCTGGTTTAAAAAAACCATTGATTCTCGCCAAATCTCACTAAATTACAGTTGAACTTGGACAATGTTCTGGCTGAATCTCATCCAGCAAATGTCGATGAGATTTGGTCAGAAAGAACAGTCGATTCTCGCCAAATCTCACTGAATCTGGCCAAATCTCATTGATTCTCGGACAATGTTCTGGCCAAATCTCATTTAATTTCATTTGTCAGAAGTAATGGATTCTTTTAACCAGGGTACGTCCCAAGAACATTGCAAGAAGACATGAATAGAACTGAACGGGACATGTGCATGTTCCTGCGACATACATGCGACGTTTTTAGAACATCATGAAACGTTATTTGCACGTTCTCTGTGTAACCAAGCACGTTTTCGGAACGTCCAGAAAACCTCCCGGTGCTGTATGGGTTGGGTGTATGAATATGACTCCGCCCTTTCCTAACACATGTCGTTGTTGATATTGCTCACGTGTACTAATAGATGACTATTACACTTGTATTCGATAGTACTTTTTGTCAGCTGTCAAACGCACTACGCGACATTTGGTTTGGTTTGTGAGCAACAAATTTTTACCTCCTTGAACATGTCTGTTTTCGTTCCAAGTAAACATCATTTGCGGGAAATGTTGTTACACTATTTTATTGCAAAGAAAAGTGCAGCGGAAACGTATCGTTTGCTTGTGGAGATTTATGGTGAGCATGCTCTATCTAATACACCTTGCAAGGAATGGGTTCGACGATTTCAAAATAATGATTTTGACACTGAGGACAAAGAATATGGAAAACTACCAAGAACATTTTAAGATGCTGACTTGGAAGCATTATTGACAGAGGATACTTGTGAGACTCAAGCGGAACTGGCTGCAGCGGTGAATGTTGAACGATCAAGTGTTGCGAAACGTTTGAAAGCAATGGGAATGGTTCAAAAACTGGTCGGAAAACAATTTGTGAAATGCTACTTCAAAGATGGTAACGAAAAGGATTTTTGCATCGGAGAGTCACAGGAGATGAAAAATGGATGTACTATGAGAATTTAAAACACCAAAAATTTTGGGTGAAGCCAGGTAAACCGAGCCCATCACAGCCAAAGAGAAATATTCCCTATGCTCTGCATTTGGTGGGATTAGAGAGATGTTGTATATTATGAGTTGCTCGAACCTTCTCAAACTATCAATAGAGAACTTTACCGACGACAACTAATGCATTCAAAGCGAGCCATAGAAGAAAAAACGATCAGAATGGATGAATAGGCACAGTCAATTAATTCTGCAACATGACAATGCCAAACCGCACACCGCACAAGTCGTGGAAAAATATTTATTTAGATGGACAGGACTGGGAAGTACTATTCCATCCGCCATATTCGCCAGACATAGCTCTGTTGGATTACCACTTATTTCGGATGATGCAGTCAGATCTTACAGGAGAACGGTTTACTTCATACGAAAGTATCAAAATTTGGCTTGATAATTGGATCAGCTCAAAAGATCAGGGTTTATTCAGGCAGGGAATACGTAAATTACCTGAAAGATGGGCGAAGGTTGTAGCTGCAGATGGAGCATACTTTGAATAAACTGTTCTTTAATTTTCAAAACAAGCGAGTGTGTTGTATTTCAACAAAAAAGGGTGGAGTCATATTCACAAGCCCAATAGCAATAAAGTGCACTGCTAGGATTTGGCTCTAAATAAAAATCCAAAGCCCAAAACATATTCCTAAACATATAAAAATGATGTAGTCCAAATAGAAAACCATGCTCTAAATATTTTGTAACATAATGTGCCGTAAACATACTATCATAAACTTCGCTCAGCTTGCACTGTTGCATAAAATGTAAACACTATGTCTTCGTTATGGTACCATCACCTCGTTTTGCTACCAAGAACAATGCTTTATGCGGAAACACCTTGATACCTTCACTGTAAAAAATATACTTCCTAAACTGCCAAAGAAGTTTGGCAGTTTTTTACACAAACGTTTTTTGTAAATTACCAAACAAAAGTTTGTAAACATTCAAAAAATTTTGTGATTTCACGAAGATTTTTGAGAATTCACAAACTTTTGTTCGGCAATTTACAAAAAAGGTTCGGAAATTATTTTTCCAAACCAAGTTTGGAAATTTCCAAGCATTTTTGTTTGGAATTCAATAAATTTTTTTTACAGTGTTGGATCAGTGATCCCAGAATGCGGGAGCTGGTGAACCCCACCATTTACCTTCCCTGGTAAAAATGAATCATATATGCGGCATATATGACCACACATGGTACATGTATGATTTCACAGATTCATATATGACCCCTATATAATTCATATATGGGCCATATATGATTTCAGACATTCATATATGGGCCATATACATTTCATATATGGCGTTATGTTCCCTATATATGGGTCATGTTTGGTCCTTATATGGATTGAACAATCGTATATGAATTTTATATGGCCATATATGCCACATATATGAATTACATATGATTTATATATGACCATATATGATTCGTACCAAGTCCATATATGAATCAAATACAGTTTATATATGGGCTATATATGAATCATTTTTACAAGGGTTCCGGAGACTATTGCAAGTCTTATCACACGTTAATTTGAAAAGAGAAGAAGTGCATTGAACTCAGTGACTACACTGTACTACAGTACTGTAAAAAAAATTTGTTGAATTCCAAACAAAAATGCTTGGAAATTTACAAACTTGGTTTGGAAAAATAATTTCCGAACCTTTTTTGTAAATTGCCGAGCAAAAGTTTGTAAATTCTCAAAAATCTTCGTGAAATCACAAAATTTTTTGAATGTTTACAAACTTTTGTTTGGTAATTTACAAAAAAAGTTTGTGTAAAAAACTGTCAAACTTCTTTGGCAGTTTAGGAAGTATATTTTTTACAGTGAGTGTAATGTTCATTATTTCACTTGGACATGCGGTAAAGTGGCAATAGTCAGAAAACGTTGCATCCCAGACAGCACAGAAAGTTCTCTGGATGTTCTATAAACATAATCTTGGTTCCGCGTGTATTGGTGCCCAAGGCTCATATTTTCCAAATTTTTAGAGTACCTTCGCTTTTGATGCACATGAATACGTACCGAGCACGTTTTTTTCATATACTACGGAACGTTCTTTCCGCGTTTTCTAAACGTGCCTCCATGGAAACTAACCTTTTAAAAACATATGTGCAACGCCGCGGAACGTTCTGAAAACCTTTCCTTGAATACGTCCCAAGAACATTGCAAGAAGACATGAATAGAACTGAACGGGACATGTGCATGTTCCTGCGACATACATGCGACGTTTTTAGAACATCATGAAACGTTATTTGCACGTTCTCTGTGTAACCAAGCACGTTTTCGGAACGTCCAGAAAACCTCCCGGTGCTGTATGGGATGGTGAGGGCCGCTAACTCCCGCATTCTGACATCACTGGCGTGCATGTCGCCTTTATGATTGCATTATTGGGACATTTTCCTATCTGGGAGGTTAATATCCCTGGTAAAAAAACCGGATAAAACCCGAATGATAATTCAAATCAAATCCGGATTGAACTTTCCGGGGTTCCGTCCGGGTGTATGCGGTTTCCAATACGGATTTTGCGGTGATTCTTCATCCGGTTCTATCCGGATCTTATCCGGGTTTTTGGACTAGATATTTCTTGAGATCCTAAATGGAACCCAAACGAAAAACCGAATGAGTTTTTCATGTGGAATTCTGGAATGAAATCTGGATAGGATCTGGATGAAGAATCACTGCAAAATCCGTATCGGAACCCGGATACACCCGGAAAGTCCTATCCGGGTTTGAATCGGATTCCTATCCGGTTTTTTTTTACCAGGGATGCTTATAATCGTTTGTGTAATCCTTAGGAAGGATTTGCAGTTCCAACTTCATATTCAAAGCTCAATATGAGCAATGTATTTCATCACTGCGAATGTAATAAGATTTGTATTTATTGTTTAGTTGATCAGAAAGTACGTAGCAAAATTTTGCCCATTCCTTGAAGGACTCTATGGTTCTTAAGAGAATCGATCCTTGTTCATAGAAATTGTATCAAATTTTTATCGATATTTCACACAAATCTATAAAAACTATTTAGTTTTTTTATAAATCGATTCTGTTGCAGGGCAATTGTGGCTTCAGTGCTGCTCCACCAGTTTGTGTTTTGTTTTTGGAGGATTGTTCGATCTCACGTGTCGTAGCTTCATGTATTCAAACATCTTTGCAGCATCATGACAACAATTCTTAAGTTTGTTGCATGTTGCTGTGCATTTGGCGGCGCAACCTCCCAGCAACTTCCCAACAACAGTTCCTCCGTGATGTTGGGAAGTTGTTGCAAATTTTTCTAGCACTTTGCTGTCTGGGTACCACCGTACTGTAAAATGAGATGAATATGATGAACGAGTTTGGAAGGAATGTTTTTCAATCAATTAGCCCATGAAGTAATGTTTTAATTCTGCAACACGATTGTGAATTATCGTTGAAAGTACCTTTTAATGGAATATTGCATGAGGAAAACATCTTTTTTTGAAGGGTCCTCATTTTACGGTATTGAAATGTCAACAACCAGAACCTTTTCTCGAAGAGGCAAGAAAACAAATTATGAACATATGCACGGAGAGAAATTTTGAGGACTAATGGCGTGAAGATCAATGATGCCAGGAATTTTGAGATCCAATCGCCTACATCTAATCAAATACTTCTGTTAATTGGAATGACCAATATGTTCCGGTGTCTGCACGGAGAAAAAAATTAGCAATAATATTGCTGAATCGACAATGAAATATGGTTATATAATATATCAACCGACAATAAAATCATAAAAATATCGTTGAGGATTGTTGAATTGGCAATTTTATTGTTAACAAGACAACTGTGTGTTATTAGAAGAACAAAAATTGTTGTATATCCAACAATCCACCTATTGCTAGTCCTACGAAACACATTTTTCTCAGTGTGCTCTCCTTGTTCCTTTGTTGCTGGCAACACAGAATCGAAGTGGGATGGTCATGTTTTTAAAGCACGAATTATAACATGAAACAAATGCGTAGCTTCAAGCCTTTGAAGGGTAGCGCATTGCGATCAACCCTTCACTGAGGAAAAGGACTAGGAATAAGTGAATTGTTGAAATTTTATTGTTGGATATACAATAATTTTTGTTCTTCTAACAACGCATAGTTGCGTTGTTGACAATACCGATTGCCAATTCAACAATCTTAAACGATATTTTTACGATTTTATTGTGGGTTGATAGATAACAATATTTTATTGTCGATTCAGCAATATTATTGCAAGTTTTTTTTCCCGTGTTGAAATCCCGCGATTATCCCGGGAGACTTTGAGCGATAGAAGTATGGAGGATTTTTTTCACGCCATGAGTCCTCCAAATTTCTCTCCGTGTGGATACGAAGAAAGCAAAATAATGTGAATATTTATATCCTTTCATCCCCCTTCTCCCAAGAAATTTTCATAACTCAGGTGAAAAAATGGTGTGGAATTCTTGTGAGGATTTGGTTCTATACAAATTCTACACCATGAATGTAACATGAAACATGATTTAGTGAGAATGGTTGTGTAAAACCAAATCCTGAAGAAAATTCCACAAAATGTTTTCACCCGGGACATCTGTGGATACACATCCACATTGCACCTGCACCCGAACCAAAACTCAATTCTGAATCCGTGCCTTGACAAATATGCTAGTGAATTGCAATAAATAATAAAATGAAAATATTTTTGTCATCATTCAAACTGACAGCCAAAATGATTTTCATATAGGAAAAATAAATCGAACAATTTTCTCCTTCGAATTTTTCTCAAAACGTATACTAAAAAGCGAAAAAACACATCAAAACACGTAATAAACAATCTAAGATTACAATTTATATAAATAGGTGTATTTACCAGTGGATAAATAACTTCCAACGACTCGTTCGTCGACAACAATTGCTATCTCGCTGATGATCTGACATGTATTAATGAATAAGTGATGCTTGCAGCTTGATATTTGCATCATGTGAATTGACTGTGTGTGCAACAGCGACGTAATCGGTGTTCGTGAAGTTACAAACTGACAGTGGTTTTGTGGAAAAACAATACAAATCGTTTTTTCAAATAAGAATTTGGATCAATAGATTTCTTAGATGGATTTTTATAATAATATGTTATAACAATTACCCCGAGTTAAAAAGTGATTCCTCCTCTCTCCCTAGATATGAAAATTCATATATATCCTCCTCTTTTGCTGTTCAAAGTGGCAGAAATTACCTGATTTTTGATATGTAAGGGAAAAGGAGGAATCATTTTTCGACGCGTTGGGATACTGTATGAAGAATATCATTCGCATAGTTTGTCCTTTAAACTCACAACCCTACTAAAAATACAAAACTTGGAGAATCTTCTGGAAAAAGAATCTCTTCAGGAAATGGTACAATTCACTATTCCATGCAGTTGCAAAATTTCAGTACAAAGAGTTATCCCTGTTCAAAATCCTTGTTAGAATATGTTCAAATTTCTGTCTGGCTTTAACTGGTTTTCGTTATTGAACAAAAATACGGTAAAAAACTATACCCTGCTGACAATGCCTCTCAAAAATACTCTCAAGTTGATTACGGTCTTAAGAGGTACGAAAACCCGTTCAGAAATTCCCAAAATGTTTTTGAACTTCTGTGCTGGATGGAAAAAAAGAAGCAAATTATCTTCAACAAACGTTTGAAAAACTTGAACAATGAATACTGTTTTCCCAACGTTTTGAACTAAAAGAGGCTTACACCCTAACAGCACAATGTGTCCCTGGGACGTCTTCTGAACGTTCTATAAACCTTCCATAAACGTTCCAGTGGCACGTTGTGCTATCCGGGCAGTTTTGCCAACAGAAAGCGAAGTGCGTGGACCCGAATTCACAAACGATTCGATTTGCACGCGAATCGTTTACATTTGTGCGCAAAATGTTATTAGGGGTAGGTCTCTTGGGGGAAAAAAAGAAATGAAATTTTGTAAATCCATTAGGGTGAACTATTTAGGTGGATCAGATGAACGATTCATAAAAGAAGTGATTATTAAAAATTTCTGCTACATTCAAATAATCCGATTGCTTTCAAGAGAAGTCACAGCTATTGTGAAAACAAACGAATTATTTTAAGGGGATACTAGCGCCGGGACTTTAGCCAAATCTCTAGTGTAAGATTTCTTCGCAATGCTTGAATATTTTCAAAACATCGCTCTACACAGCATTTATTGAATGTCTATAGGAATGCTCCACACGGAGGAAAACGCAGTTCGGAAATATAGTAGTCTTCAATAGAAAATTCGAGAATATTTCTTGAAATCTGTGAATATTTGCTAAAATCTGAGAATATTTCTAAGGTTCGTAATAAAGATAAAACGGTTCACATTTTTGTTGAATTTCATTTCAAAAAGAAAGAAAGAAAACTCATCAATACCTCACAAACAGTAGAAAAAAATATGAACTTTCCAGAAGTCGCGCATGAAATTTTACCAAATTACATATTAATGGGATTTCCAAATTTTATTATCTACTTTGTAAAATTTCATGCGCGACTTCTGGAAAGTTCATATTTTGTTCTATTTTTTGTGAGGTATTGGTAAATTTTCATTCTTTTTCTAAGAAAATTCAACAAAAATGTCAACCGTTTTATCTTTATCATGAACTTAACGGGATGCTAGCGATGGTACCAAACCTCTCTCTCTATCGTATAGGCGTGTCCTTTTCTATCCAAAGTAGTAACCCCTTAGGAAATAAACTCAGATTTTAAGAAATATTTTCAGATTTTAAGAAATACTCTCCAATTTCCTATTAAACATTACTATACTTCCGAACTCCATTTTTCTCCGTGTATAAAGCGATATTTTGAAAATATGAAAGTATTTTGGAGAAATCATACACGAAGAATTTGGCCAATGTCCCGGCGCTAGTATCTCCTTAAAGTAGCAGAAATTTTGAATAGTTACTGCTTCTATGTGTCGTTCATCTACTGGGTACTTCACTCTAACTATAGAATATGAGACTTTATGTAATAGATCATTCTAATTTCAAACGACATGGATGAAAAAATTGGATGAATAATTTCAAATACAGAATAAAGATGAAAGTTCTCCCTAGAACTTCTCCCTATCTCACTTGAAATGCAGACATGAAGGAACTATCAAAATGTAATAAATTTTAATGCAAAACTTGATAAAAAAAACACAGTCATCAACGTGAAACTTTGGAACATTGAAAATATCGTAGAAACAAAGTTCTACATCGTACAACATGCATATTCGATGGATCGATCAACAAAACGTCAAAAATATAAAATCTCGTAAGTCAATCTCACTCTAACCTTTCTGAACACGGGAAGATCGAGCTTATTAACAATAAACAAGTCATATTTAATATCTAGGAGAATGACTGTCAATTTGAGGAAAAAGAGGATCGCTGAAAAATATTCGTAGTGAAAATATCAAAGGGTGATCGTTTTATTGCTGTTTCTCAGAGTGAAACCATCCACTTATGGAACACGCCCAATAAACAGACACACGTTATTTCAACGTTGAAAAAACGTTACACTGTCGAACGGACGTCAGTCGTTGTTTTCATAACGTTCATTTTTGGTTGAGAAATGTGACGTCCAGGAATCACGTTTTGATAACGTGTAATCCAAACTAATAGTTGAAAATAACCCCAAACGACGTCCTAAAAAAACGTGTTTTGAACGCGGTTGAATCACGCGTTCGGGATGTGTTTATGAAACCTTGTGTTTGAACTTCAATTGGAGATATTCTGCTGAAAATGTCGAACGAAAGCGAACAACGCTGGTTGAAAATTCAAACAAAGAGCAAATAGTGTGGCTCCCTCTCCAAATTCTATCATGATTAGAAATATTATTTTTCTCGATATTAATGAGAAGGTTTCAAAATGATTGGTCGGGTTTAATTCACGTTTTAAAACCATCATCGAGACACGTCGATATTTGACGTCTTTTGAACGATTTCCAAACCGTTGATATGACGTTATTTTACGGTTGAAAAACACATGATCTGCCGCGACATTTCTACGTTGAATCAACGCAAGAATATTACTAATTCACAACGTGTGGTTATGGACTGTTTTTGACGTTTTTTAAACGTGTGTTAATGGGGCGGTTAGAAATTTCTGCATGAAGCTTCAATCACATCTGATGGAAGCAATTTCCACTCACGTGATTGGAAAAGTTCTTGAAATTTCAATAACAATTGAATGGAAATTCAGCTAATAAACTGTACTATTATGAGTAATACACTCTAAAAAATATACTTCCTACACTGCCAAAGAAGTGTGGCAGTTTTTTACACCAACTTTTTTTGTAAATTACCAAACAAAAGTTTGTAAACATTCAAAAAATTTTGTGATTTCACGAAGATTTTTGAGAATTCACAAACTTTTGTTCGGCAATTTACAAAAAAGGTTCGGAAATTATTTTTCCAAACCAAGTTTGTAAATTTCCAAGCATTTTTGTTTGGAATTCAACAAATTTTTTTTACAGTGTATACTATAGCAAAAATTGAAAATTCAATTACATGTGATTGAATTCCTAATTCAATCACCATGAATCGAGAATTTAATTAACAAGTGTACTTGAAAAATGAATGAAAATTTGAAAAATTTTTAAGAGTGTAAATTCACTACGAATATACTTTAATGATCTTTTTTTCCCTAAATTGACAGTGATTTTTCTAAATATTAATGAACTCGATCTCTCCGTGTACATTCTCAACTGCGTACACGTAAAGAGACTAGAGATGGGCAGCCCTGATTACTTGTTTGTACTTAATACAGTTGAATTGCATATACAATATTCATATGCATATCTCAGAACGGAAAGATATAGTTGATATTTTAAAAATAGGCCAGAAAACATCAACTCTCCGTGCAGGTGTGGGAAAAAGTACTTTTTCTTGTCAAGTACTTTCCAATTTGACGTTCAAAATCTCTATTTTATAGAAATAACAAAGTACTTATTGACAGAAAAAATTACTTCGAGTACAAAAAGTAATTGAGGCTGCCCATCTCTGAGAGAGACCGTGGAGTCCCAACTTTAGCGAGATAGCCATCGATGAGATACGTTATTGCTTCTACGCTGCGCTACGTGAATTTCAACGTACACAAACCGTATAATACGTGCGTCGTTTGTACGTCGCATGTACGTTTTATCCACTCCGAATCCACGTAGGGCCACGTAAATGAAACATGTCTGGTTGATATGGTTTGTTGAGGAACTAGCACAAGAACTCTGCAAACGTTATGAAAATGTTTTGCCATTATGCAAAGGATTTAGAAGTATACGCGGAGAAAATATTATATTTATAATTACTATAAAAACATACCAACGACCCTAAGGAAACATAAACCTTCAGGAACGTTCATCGAGTGTTCCTGGACGTTCGCGAATGTTCAATGAACGTTCCTGAAGATCCATTGTTTTATCAATGATACGAGTGTTCTCCAGAAACATTGCGATTCGTACAATTCTCCCCACATGGCGGGAGACTTGCACCCCCCTGCGATTTAAGCTCTTTGTCTCTGCTCTCTGTGAGTAACTGATACCTCAATTTAAATAATAACCACTATTTTTAGATCAATTTATGAATATTCATTTTAAATTAACAATTAAACACAAATAATAGAAAAATGAAGCGATTTTGAGAATGCCGAAGCTTTTGCTGAAAATAAAAAGACAAGAGGGTCATTTCACATTCCTGTGACTTGTGTAGAGTTAGGGCATCCATACAGCTAGCGACACCCCAGAGTTCATGAAGAATTCTTAAAGAACATCATTTGAAGTCTGGAGTTCTAAAAAAAGTTCTTCGAGAATTCATCGACGAACTCTGTGCTATCTGGGACGTGCGAAAACGGCTTGGAAATCTCTGGGAGACCCATTGGTTAGAAAAGGACACAACCAAACTATTCTGACAAATTACTCGAAAACGAAGGAATGAAATCGAAATATCGTTCTGTACAGACCTTCTTCGATCGATAAAGGTGGTCTGTACAGAGCGATATTTTCCTTTTCTTGCTTTATTTCCTAATAATTTGTCAGAAAAAATTTGGCTCGGGTTGCATTCTCAGGGGCCGCTGGTATCCCCGTAAGAACAAGAAATATATGCTGTGCACGCAGAGAAAAATTCTTGCTGAAAAAACGATTTCGAAAATTCTGCTTTGCTAAATTAGCAAAACGGTTGCTGTTACAGCAAAAATTCTGCTATTTTAGCAAGACATTTGCTGATTTAGCAAAATTTCCTAGTTGTCTGTATATCTACAATCTCAGATTGCTGAATGGCAAGCGCTTGTTAAAAGAGCAAGATTTTTGCTGTGACAGCAACCGTTTTGCTAATTCAGCAACAAGTTTTGCCATATCAGCAAAGCAAATCTTCGAGGTCTGCTGCTTCAGCAACTTTTTTTCTCTGAGTGTGGTGCAAGTGGCCCTACTTTCCCCTAATTCGTAACACGATATTTTCTCCGTGTATATGATTGTTTTGGATAAACTCTCGAAAAATATTCTGTGGATCTGTATCCACTCTCTAAATGTGGAAGAGTGAAAAATCACTCGTTTCACTACACCAAATCTCAGAAGTGAGCCAGTCCGCTTCGAGTGAGATTTTCACTTGTTTCGAGTGGACTTCCACTCTTTTAGACCGGAAAATTCACTCTAGAATTGAAGTGGCTGTGAGTTTATAACCTCAAACCTTGGATTACCCTAGTGAAAATGGGAGCGTAAGAAGGGTATGAAGCGACGCGGAAGAGTAAATGAAACAGTATACAAGCGCGAAAGAAGCTGGGATTGAAAGATTTTACGCTTCATTTGTTTCAAAGTTCCCCGTACAGCACGCGGACATTTCTCCGTCGCTTCTCCGTTCTTTCCACCCTGTATCCACGTCTCCCTTTCTTCCACCTCGCCTCCACGGAGATGCGACGTGGACATCGGTGGATGTGCTGTGTGGGTTTTCACCAGGGTATCACTCTAAAAAAGTGGAAATTTCACTCGAAATTTCGACAGGCTCACTTTTGGCTGGCTAAAGAGTAAAATACCACTCTAACAATTTTAGAGAGAAGAATGTATTTATCCAGAAATAGTCTCATTCAGCAATTTTGAGACTGTTCATAAAACATTCTCAGAGCATCTCACACTTTCACAAATAATTTAAGTATTTTCAATTTGCTGGCTACTCGGGGTTGTGCAAGTCATAAAAACCATCCATATTTCATAAACTAGAAAACTCACATTACTCCCTTTTCCATTCACTATCTCTCATAAATTTTCTTAGATAATTCAATTCATAACGGAGAGAAGCAAGTAAAAACGGGGAGCCCCACGAGTAAATCTGTCAACACAGACCTTTATCAAGCACTTTTTCCAATTTATCATCTCAGCAAAGGATGGGGTTTACTTCCAGTCAAATTCGAGAAGCAAATATTCGACCGGTATCAAGGTCATGTTCATTTATTAGGAGTGATCTACAGGTAAATTCATGAATAATGATTCATATCTTCCGTCTGATATTTAATAAGGCAAAGTAAGAAAATTCCTATGAAGCGCAGTTTACAGAACTAAGGATGATCTCTGTTCGATGTTGAATAATTCTATCGAAGATTGATCAATTTTCCATCCGCTTGTCTTTGGAATTCCACACGTGAATAATTTAGTCAAAGACTAAACGATAGTTCTATAACTGTTCGTTACGTGGAGTTTTCTTTTCTTTCTTTGAAATGGAGTTGCATTACCATTCCACCGTAATATTTGTGACACTTCATAGAGGAGAACTTGACTGATTATTCTATCAACTTTTCGCTTAAGCTAATTCGAAACGCTAATTAGAAATTTCTTTGCAAAATTCGATGGGTTCTCAATCAGTTTACATGATCTTTTTATCCTAAAAGGTTTCCCATATGATTTGAACATATATTATGGAAGTGAAATGCTGATCTCAAAGCTTATCTCTATTAAAAATGTCCGACAGATCCTGACAGATTCCGGTCAAAATTCTGTCTGGTTCCGTCGGAAATCATCATGCCTGGGACAAAACCCGACCAAATCCTGACAGAAAATTATCTGTCAGACATTTGGAATAGGGATATTTTCACTCTAAAAGAATAATAGATTCATTCCAGGTTGCAAAATAAATTCTCACTGTAAAACATGTTGAGAGAATATTGCGAAATATGAAATATTTATTAAGGCCTATGAAGCTGCAGAAAAATGGGCAAAATTTTGCTACGTACTTTTCCAACGATTAAGCATTAAATATTTTCAATATGCAGTGATGGAACACATTGCCAAAATTGGACTTTGAATATTTGGTTGAAACTGGAGAAGATTCCTGAAAATTATGCAAAGAATTATAAACATAGTAACCTATAAATTTTGAGCTTCCGGAGTGGAGCCGCGTCTTGTATCGATTGATTGCCGACGTTTCGCCATCATTGCAGCTGACTTCTTCAATGATAGCAAAACGTCGGCAACCAACCGATACAAGACGCGGCTCCACTCCGGAAGCTCAAAATTTATTTAATTTTAGAAGCCGTGGAAGACCGCACAGCGAATCTTCGCTGAAGCAACTAATCTATAAACACTGTAAAAAATATACTTCCTAAACTGCCAAAGAAGTTTGGCAGTTTTTTACACAAACTTTTTTTGTAAATTACCAAACAAAAGTTTGTAAACATTCAAAAAATTTTGTGATTTCACGAAGATTTTTGAGAATTCACAAACTTTTGTTCGGCAATTTACAAAAAAGGTTCGGAAATTATTTTTCCAAATCAAGTTTGTAAATTTCCAAGCATTTTTGTTTGGAATTCAACAAAGTTTTTTTACAGTGAATGTCAATAATTTTCTTTCATGTTCAGATATTACTTTGTAGTTTCAACTTATATTCGAAGTCAAACAGTTATGAACAAATTTTATTCATCGCTTAGTCGTTGGCAAAGCATGTAGCAAAGTTTGGTCCCTTATTTTAGAACTCCATGGAAAAATCATTTGAAAATTTTCCTACGCAGACAAAATGACAAAAACTTTCGGATACTCTTTCTTCGCGTGCCTCCTGAACATTGAAAATAGTTTTGAAAAGATCGCTAGAACAATGATAACATTGTGGATCTCCCTCGAGGAGATCCTCTGGTTGGTTGGATTATTTTCATAAATTGAATACCACAGAAGATCAGAAGTTGAACCACGTTTTCGATACATCATCATTAGGGATCTTTTCAATTCATCTCTGCCGGAATGTAGCTGTCGTTACAACTATTTTGTACGTTTTTTCTTTTTGGATTTTTGTACTGCTATAATTTGTTCGTAAGGCAAAGGCCATGAGAAATTGATGCACGTACATCACGTGCAACAAATTTCAATATCTTCAAGCTCTCCGCAGTATTCTTGTGATGGGGTTAATTACCGCGGCCCAAGCATGGGGTTTGTGGCGAGATTTCAAGGATGGTTGGAGCAATAGCACGAGACTAAAATCCCCAACAGCTACTATCGTAACCGGTAGCGATGTCTCGGCAGTCCTCATTCTCACAGCCGTCAGCATCCTTGGCTCCCCTGTGCGATGGAAGTATCTACAGAGTATTATGGACGAATTGGTGGAGGTAAACTCTTTTCGTAACTCGCACGTTATATCAATCTGCTTACCGAATATAAATTATATATAATTCCACATTAGAAAAACTATATTGAATTTCTATATCAGATTGGAACCTCTGATCTGGTAGACCTGGATCTCTCGTTCAAAAGATAAATCGTCGAGATTAGAATATGATGTGTATAAGCAATCTAGAAAAACTCCTCCTGAACTCTCTTGGAATTGAAAAACAAAGTGTAGGGGATACCTCAAAACAACCCTTGTGAAAATATGGATGCTTTGGATGAATTTGAATAGGATTACAATCCGTTCCAATCCGAAATTTGAACAAAGGGATAGAAATTCAATCCAATTTGATCCATTACTGCACTGAGAACCCAATTTCTTAGATTGGAAGAAAATTTCTTTGCCCTCATTCTGGTAAATCTTGTTTTCAATGGGAAAAATAATTCATTTCAATGAAAAAATTTTTGATTGAATTGAAGTAATTTTTTTCAAATTTAAGAAGGAGTATATTTTTGTTCCAATTTGAAAATTCTTTGTTTCAGTTTGATGAAAACTTTTTCCTTCCAACTGAATTTTCTTTGATTGAAAAAAATATTTATTGGAATGAGGGCAAAGAAAAATTTCTTTCAATCCAAAAAATTGGGCTCTCAGTGTGTCCAAAATTTTCACCAGGGAAAGTGGACATGTCTTATACCAAGAACTGTTTTCAGGCATCTGAAAGATATTTTCCTGTATCGCGTAAAACTTCTTGAACATGTGTTGAGATATCTTCAAGACACGAATACACCTAAGTTCAGGAGCAGTGCTTTTTTCAGAATTCACCAATGATTCATTCAATCCTCAAATCAAGCTTTCTTTATAAGTTATCATCATGATTGATAATTTTATTGATTTTATTCATAAATTGATATCCTTGATTATAGATCGATGAGAAAATTGGTATGCTCAGTCCAAGAAAAACACGCGGAGTCACTATAATACTAACAACCTGCACTCTAGTTTATTTGTTGATCACGTCAGCCTTGGACATCTACACGTGGGATCAAGATGCTAAATCGAGCAAGAAGATGCCCGACAAGGGACCGATCAATTACGTACCCATTTACGTTATGTACATAGTCATCTTTTTAATGGAAATACAATACGCCGTAATAACTTATAACGTGGCACAGAGATTCATAAGGACAAATAAAGTCCTCGATAATATGTTGAAAACTGGCAAAGTCACCGATCATTTTAGAAAAGATCTTGGATTAGGTGAATCAATGATCAACTTTACAAACAAAACCCTCTAATCCTGAATAATAAAAAGTTCATCGAGGCCTCTTAAAGTGAAAAGATTTTTCTCGAACGAACTTTTTGTTACCTGGATTATCATAAAAACGATAATACGTTTTCAATATTTTAAACTTCAACTATTGATAAAAAGAATACAGGGAGTTTGCTAATATTCTCTAATATTCCGTAGCTGGAGACTACAAAGTTCAGGGACAATCGGTTTCTTATATCGAACACGATCTCAGTACTATACGAAATACATCACGAAAATCAAAACATTTCGATTGGTGCTACAAAGAAAATGGTAATTTATAAAAACAAAAAAATCAAAAATTATGATGAGTTCATAATTCAATCTGTTTCAGAGGGAAATAACATGGGTGGAATCATATCAAAAATGGTGACTGTACATTCGCAATTATGCGATACCGTAAGTTACATAAATAAAGCTTACGGAGCTGCAATGTTATGTACCACAGTTACCTGTCTGTTGCATCTCATTATCACCCCGTATTTTCTGTTAATGGAAGCTCTTGGTCGAAACAAAGGATTGTTTCTCATGGTACAAGGAATGTGGTGTATATTACACATCGGTAGATTAATCATAATCGTACAACCACCTCATCATACAGCTATGCAGGTTGAATAAACAAATTTTGTTAATCCATTCCCTTGACCGGAAAAGCATGTGATTTTTCAATTCATTTTCAAGTTTTCACCAACTACATCTACATATTTGCTCACAATTGCTCCTGAAATGAAATTTTTTGCTACATTATTCAAAGTTTAGTTCATATCGATGATAGTACTAAAAGATTTACCTGCAGTAGTGAAAATAATCATTGTCCTGAGGATCACATTTCAAGATTCTTTATCAAATTAAAATTCACCACAGAAAGTAGATAGAATTTATTCGATGTTGATTGACCTTTTCAGACGTCTAGACTTCGAAACATTGAAAAAATGTCATCAATTAACCAACTGAATCGATCAAAAGTTTGAAACATTTGGATTATAATAAAGGAATCTTTGAGTTAACATCAATTGAGTAATGAATTCAATTCAAACTCCTCCATGTCACTCATAATCTTCAATCATCTTATTTATTTTGTTAAAAATTACAGATATTCACTAAACAATTCATGAACATCCAATGAACCTTAACTTTATATATGAAGTGAGCACTTTTGAATGAAAAATTACTATTCTTCTGGGTATACAAATGGAAAAATATTGAAAGCTCAGTATTTCATTTCTCGTTACGTGAAAAATTATATTATTCAAAAAATATTTTCCAACACATTTAATATTTTCAAATGAAAAGAAAAAAAGAAGAGAAATATTCGCTGATGATCACACTGAAAACTGATTTATGAAATTTTCTTTATAATATTTCCATAAACATCAAATATACCAATTTGAATTTTGTCAACAAATACATCGACACGTATTCCAAACATACAATGGTTCACAGAAAAAGATCATCGTGCATGTCACATTTTTCTCTATCTTAATTCGCTTACATATTCTAATCAATAATAAAATCTTTCACAATATATTTAAAACATAATCAACATTTTTAGGCAAAAAACACAGCAATACTGGTCAGCCAATTACTCTCCTTGAATACAAATACAGAAATGAGAAAACAATTGGAAGTGTTTTCTTTACAATTGTTACATCGACCTTTGGAATTTTCCGCTTGTGGACTTTTCTCTCTGAACAGAAGTCTAGTCACTTCGGTATGATATATTTTCTTTTTACCTGATCTTTCGTTGTAAAACAAAATCATCCAAATTTTACTTTGCATTTTTCATTTCCTTTCTCTTTCAAGATTGCAGGGGCCGTAACAACTTACCTGGTGATACTCATACAATTTCAAAAAGCGGATGACAGTAAAGGAGATTACGATAGTTTGAAAAATGCTACCCAACAACTTTTAAACTCCACGGTGCGCAGAAATCACTCGATATTCTGAATTCGTTCCCCGACTTCGTGTTTTTTGTTTTTGGGGTGAATAAAGAAAATAACAATCAAGTATATTTTGTGTAACAAATCATATTCTGAATTTATTAATTCCTAAAACCGATGTTAATAGTGATAATCAATAAATAATAAATCAAATAAATTTCAATGAACGAATGAAAGACATCAACGATATTTAAATGAACCCTCGAAAACAATAAATGAGATTCAATTACTCCATTTATAATTTTATGTGAATATATATGTATATATAAACATATATATCTTCCATCATATCTCCTAAAATATCAATGTTTCTGATCATTTTCTTGATTCTTCATAAAAAATATGAAATTAGATTTTCACGATTACATGCTCGTCTTTGGTATTCATATATTCTATTCAGAATACATTATACAGAATACAATTCAAGTTGAAAGGGGAATTAATTTCTTCATTTTTATAATTTCGTTATTACTATTATTATTATTATTATTATCATTATCATTATTATTGTTATTATTATTATTATTATTTACATATTCATGATTTCGTTTTTTGTTTTTTCATATATAATTTTTCTTAAACGTGACGTGTGATAGTGCCGTGATTAGGTGTAGAAGTAATACGCGTTCTTGAGAAAATACATTTCTTGTGTTCTTCGGTTTTAAGTTATTCCGTTTCAAGTTATATATCATGGAATCGATGGTATGAAATTTTTACATGCACGTTCATAAAATTTGCCAGATGTCGTTTGACCGTTATTTCGAACCATTTCGCAAAATGTACAAAACCGAATATTCCAAAAACATTGCTGCGAAGTCAACATAACAATGAAGTCGTATGAAATTCCCTCACAAAATACAGAAATACGTTAACCAAGCATTGAATCGGTCTCCCTTTATATTCCACCGAAAGAAACGATTAAATTAGCAATACTAGACATCCAGTCACAGCCTGTCCAAACCATTTGTTACATTTCCCCTTTCCCCATTGATTCTTCGTCATACACCATTCATCAAATATAATCAATATATATAAAACCGAGGGGAAGTTTCACGTAATAACTTGTTTTTATTTAAAAGAAGAAATAAATTTCGAGAACTCGTCACTTGTTCCCGAATGGACATCTATAAAGTATTTTATAAGGTATATACAGCCTCGTATACTGACATTATTATTTTTTTATTACAATACTTCTTTCTCCTCGAGCTTTCCTCTTATACTCTCTCCCTCTCCTACCTCTTTCAGATATTATACATTTTTTATTTTTCGTACAAATTATTAATTCTAACAATAAATATTAGATCGGCTTTAAAAGAATGTAACGCACGTTCCTTTCCACGATACAAATTTGATATATAAATTCAAGACGGACGCATGCGTGCTCATCGGAAATATAGATAAGAATCATAATAATGCTCGGCATTATTTATTAAAATTCGGAATCCAGCCGTTGCATATTTTGAATGAATTTAATCTGCTCGCACACCCGTTGCGACGGACGGTTATTTCATTTGTTTGCTTACTATTTGTTTTTTTTCATCTTTTCATTCAACGACGCTGCCGTTTGAAACGACTAAATGATTATCGCAACAGGCAATCTTTCATCATCAACGCAGTCTTCAAATCCCAACGAGTCACCAGACCTCGGTGTTCGATGGAGTATCCGTATCGTTTTCTATTACCTTACTTTGATGACGAGCACTGCACTGGCACGGGCTGGTATGATGATGGAGTCGCGTGAAACAATCGCTGCATACCCTCACCGGATTGTACAATTGTTCACTGGGCAACGGCGTGGAGTTCTCCGAACAGTCAGCACAAAAGATTTTACCACAATTTCTGTAATCAAATTCATTCGATATTTAATGTTTTTGTTCACAATGAAATTAATGTTTTATTATGAAAAAGGATTTTTATGAAATCGTATCGAGTGATTGATCTTCACGATCTTCTCAAAAACATCACCAACAATTCGAATGATATTTAATCTAAATTACGGATTGTTCGTGAGGAAAGTCAACTTTACATTTTTCAAACTTCACCTGCAGTGATGTTTGCGTCTTCCCAACCAAAATTCCGTATCGCATCCCATGCAACGGTTAACCGCATGATCAGGAACCCACAAGGTAGGAGCCGGTCCTAATTCTTCCACCGCCTCCCAAGACATGTCCGACGGTAAAGACTCTCCATGCTCTCCTGCACTTCCAACGGAGTCCGGCAACGATCCCTAAAACGAAGATCGTTGAAATTTTGGCATCGCGTTGAGTGACCGCGCAACTTCGATACTTGATACTTACGATATCATCGATCCGATCGGTATCCGCATTATGGTTACAAACTTGTTTTATTAACGCTAACCTCGTAGTGTGTAATTCCTTTCGCAAAGCTTCTTCTTTCAGCTGCAACAACCCAAATGTAAAATTTGAACAATTTTTTTTTAATCTTCTTCTAGCCGCAGGAACGTTCTTCACCTGCGTGGGAATTCATCAAAATGGATTTCGTTACATAGATTTTTTTTTTCTGATCAATGAACTTTGAATAAAACTACATTTTTCTTGTCCTAGTTTGGATATCCGTATCGACAGATAATTTATCGATTCAATATACCTTATGCTCTATGATGATTTGTTGAACCCGTAGTTGAACGTCGCAGTGTATGACCGGAAGTCCATCAACGTCGTCCAATCTGTCCGGGTTATCAATCAGGATGTCGTGATGATGGGTTGGCGACGCTGGACATATGCTGCTAGGAGTTCGCGAGATGACTGGAGCACTTGTGTCACTTACGTCGCTGCCTTCGGTATTGTTACGACTACACGAACAAACTACGCGTCCTGTTGTACCTGTTTCGATCCAAGGGGAAATGATATCCTGCACCGTGTTCACCGGTAAGCTACAAAAAATGAGAGACCAGGATAAATTATAATTGTATTCTTCGCATAAAGACAGTTTTATAACTTTGCACTCACCCTTCCGTTTGTTCGTTTATACCATTGACCAGATTATCAGTAGGTATAAGAGTATCGGTCGAACTATCCACCGATGGATTAGCAGGGGAATCACTGGACGTTTGATTAATGTTGTAATGTCTCGTTTTGTTTTCGATCTCTGACAAATTTTTATCGGTAAGAGGAACTTCATTTTCGTCGACGTTATTCACAATTTTTTGCGATTCAGTCTCAAGCGTTAGAGAATCAAATTTCCTACAATAACAACGAGACATATTGTATTTGTGAATTCAAATCTTGCACGGAAAATAATTGTTACTAACTTTTCAATGGATACGCTCGGATCGCTGAGTCTACGAGGGAAATGAGCTGCGTGATCTGGAGCGTGCATAAGATCGCCGTAAGAACGCGTCTTCGTCATTTGTCCTTGAGGTTCTTCACTATCGGCTCCTTCGGTATCGATCACTGGCACCCTCTCCTTGTTATCTCTAACACCTAACGAAGATTCCATAGAACCCAAGTAAACTTCGGACCACAAGACTAGATCCCGTACATTACAACTTGGCCATAATACCTACGAATAGTATGGAAACGGTAAAGAATTAGTATTGTTGATGATACACGAATTAATCATTTCTTATATGATATATAAATAAATTATCATACTTGTTTATTCGAATCTGAATATAAATGATTATAAAATGAATTGGATTTGAGAAATCGCCAAACTGAGAAAGTTCGTTCACGTATTTTCAATTGTACTCTTTCTCGTCTGCTGTTACAAAGGAAAGTCCCGAATAACTGAGAGTACGTGTGCTGTGCTAATTTCACCTAAAACAGAAGAAGACGTACAACATATTTTCATTGATTCGAATCAATGATGAACGAACTTGAGTTATGAAAAATCTGAATATATTTACGAGATAAGCTTCGGACATTTGAAAACTACAAGGGAATTGTCGGATCAATTGATGAACACAATCGAGCCATTGTAAAAACACTGGACAGCGTTCGTGAATATCCTCGTTATCGATCGTGTGACCGCAACGATCCGCGAATTTGTGTCCAAAGTCTAACCATTCTCTTTCGCACAGCGTCTGGAAACCCTAAAATTCCAGAACACATTCAAATTTAGTTCAGCATAAAAGTTTTGTATTTTTGATGAAGCAAATTTATTTACCTCTATCGTTCGATAATACGGATCGAGTAATATTTGTGCTAAAGCAACAATTTGTGGAGTTCGATCCCAACCGTCGCTACAATGTACTAATACTGGTCGTCCGTCTCTTTCGATTGCCGATACCACGGTTACAGCTGCTCTTAATAATCCTGACATGTGTTGTAACCATCGAGTTCCCTCTAATAAACTTAACCAACTATAATGGAAAATATTCAAACTGTGAGTCCTCGGCAACATTATATAATAATGAATATAAAACAAATAATATAAATACTTCAACTGATCGGGATCGGATGCACAAAGTTGCCTAACTGCGTGAAAACTTTTCCGAATGGTATGTATGTTAGCCAAATTCATGAACTGAATTTCACAACTGGTATAATAATCTGTACATTCACAACCTCCACCTCGAGCTCGATTCGCTACAGCTGTCGTGTAAGATCTGGCATCGACTATAAGAACTTTCTACAAAAAAAATATAATTAAATTTGATTAAATGAATTGTTCGAACGAATAAAATGAAAAGAAAAAATTATGTTAACTCACCTTCGTATTATTTGGTGTACCGTTATCTTCGATACAGTCGGAATCACTGGTGGGAAGCGAATCGATCATAGTGGATTCTCCTCTATCGTACGAACACGCATCGGAGAGGGCTTTCATGAAATCCTCATCTTCCGGACTTCGCCAACCCAACCAACCAACTTCTGGTTGACTACTACGCGCTATTACCGCTCCATTACTGACGTGCCTAAAATTTCATTGTCAATAAGATATTATTTACAACAACTTTTACTATTCTTAAACACATGTAATGTAAATGCAATAGAATGAAGAAGAAGATTCAATTTTTATTCTGTCCTCAAGTATTTGGCACGACGAATATTCAGATTCTTTCATCATTTTCAAAGAGAATCGATAATCAAGTACGTAGACAGTACGCGTTACTTGAATTTTACGTAATCTGATTATCTCATAAATCAACAAAGAACTTTCTAAGCATAAGGTCTCTGGGTTACATCCGATCCCTTTATTTCAAACTCGAACAATTATTTAGTTTTGGTGATGTAACAAACTTTTATCCGACTCCCTGACCAAATGATGGCAAAATAATATTCGTTGATGCTGCTAGAAGACATTGAACACCTATACGGTGCTTTTAGCACTGATATAATTTGTATAATCTAACATATTATTTGGCGAGTATAAAAAAAACACAATAAATGGAAAAGTCGGAGGACTGAATGAAACGCTGAATTCTTCGCAGTTCATTGATTAATTCTCAACTCATCGAAATACTAAACGATGAGATTGTATGCGAACAATGACGCAATCTCGATCCATTGTTTCCGATTGGAAATACTCTCAATCTCCAAGTATCATTTGATTATTGCGTGGATTTCGTGATTTTACTTTATTCGGACCTAATTTCAAGCATACTTGTTGAATTTTAATACATTCATATCACTAAAAAGTTGAACAATCTATTAATTTGCTCGAAGTAAAATAATTATTCAATTGTCAATATCAAGAAGAGATCATTCAGAGGTTTGTTTACTGTTGACTGAAAATAACGGGATCGTCTGAAAACAAAGCGAAATTTCAATATGTTTGAAATATACACGCTCAAACGTGACCTCCACTTTTAGTCGAAACTTCGGTGTTCACGAGACTTTGTTCTCAACTAGAGTATCTACGACAGAGCCTGGCCAACTCGAGATCTGGCGACTGATGAACCGTTCAATTTTACAATTAATTTATGTCATCCCATTGATGTTTCGATGAGAATCTAATCTGTGTTGAAAAAATTTTTTAAATACTTCAAAGCAAAGCTTTTGGGATGATTTGAAAGCTGGCAGTTTTTTTTGCGATTCCTTTGAAAGGATATGGCGACTCTTGGACGATTTGAGCTGCATTCAAGCAATCCCAAAATTTTCTGTCATTTACTTTTATTTACCTGACATTAATGTGATACAAAATAAATCTGAACTCGCTCCTGAACTCTTTCAGAATAAATTATGAAAAAGAATTCCCAGAGTTTCATTTGAAAGTAATTTAAAAGTTTACCTCCATACTACTGCAGGTATTCGCTTCGAACTTCTGAATTTGGCGACACTTTCAAGGATTTCGTCGGAAATACAAGCGGGAACTAAAAGTTGTGGCGGATAAGAAGGACACAACCGATAATCCTTATTAACTTGACTTATACGCCATGTACCGTGCAAATTGAATTTTAAACGCTCCACCTGTGTGTCATTATCGTTATTGATATTGTTAATCTTAATAATCTTAATACTCTAATTTGTATTTTTGTAATTATTAAAAAATTTACCTCTGCAGTGAACGTAGCGGTATACGAACTAGTATCTTTTCCAAGTCTGGGATAGTCTTTGCCCTCTTCGATGGACCACGCGTAATATGCAAATGCGAAAAATTCTTCTACATTCTTTGGTGGCATGGGTATTTTGTGTAGTCGTCTATGCCATTCCAAACAATGTTCGTTCGTGGAAAATGCGCAGCTAAAATGTTGAGAACTTTGTATATTTTAAATCAATTCGAACTATCAGTTTACATTTGGAAAGTCACAAAGCGTTTGAGAAAAAATATTAATATGCAATGAAATTAAATAAAACATGACTCAGTTTCATTCGGTGTGTAAGAAAATGCTCTGTAGCTATTGTACGTACATTAAAATTGTGAAAAAATATGACGTAACAACATTTTTACATCAATAATAATATGATATTGAAGAAAATTGATTATTTCTTTTTCAAGATTCAAAGCAGCCGTCAATGATGAATTGAGAAATTTGTTCTGATTGTTCTGCATTGGATTGAAGATGAGAAAATAGAAAATCATGATCCTGTAAAATTTACCTAATCCCAGTAAATGTTTCAAAATACTTATCATCCTTTTCAAATGAACCACTTTGTTATGGATGATTTTATCAAACCAGAAAAAATGATGCGCACGTTTTAAATATCCAATTTCTGCTTGCATTTCATTTTAACGTTAGTTTTGTTGGATTTTTTCAGGAATACTGAATTCTTTCGCACAATTATGATTTCAAATGAATAAGAACAACCAATTTTTTGTAATTATAAACATAATGAAATTGTGGCTTTAAATTAATATAACATCCATAAAGAGTCTAATAGACGCAAAATCATTATTCTAAATCATATCACACATTTTTTGTATAAAATCGTTCGTTCAACTGGTCGATGAACATGAAAAACTTTGTGAAACATCTATAACCTATGGTTATATAAGAAGATTAGAAGGACATGAAAAATATATATTCAATCTTCAATTCACTTGTAATTTTATTATACTTATCGAAGGATGAAGTGGATTTCTTTTTAAATTTGATCAACATATCAAACTTTTCATCCATCAACCTGATCCACGTTAAACTATTAAATCTTCCGCATTGTTTATAATTTTTGAGAGGACCGTTCATCTTCTCAACACAAAATTGGCTTCTCATGTCAGTATAAAAAAAAAAAAAATGACTTTTGAATCCACAAAATGTACAAAATATTCAAATTTGAGTAAAATCCATGCTAGAAACCTTGTACTTTCACTTCCGGAAATTTATTTTCATTAAACTGAAAGTATTGGCAATGCACTTTTTAACTTAATGATCAAATGTTTTTCGAATTGAAATTTTAAAAGCTCACTACGGAACGCTGGAGATTTATATTTATGACTTTCCAATGTAAAATAGAAGGATGTAAAAATAAAATCACATGAATTTAAAAGTATCATACCTAAATGAACGAGCATCTTTGCAGGAGATATGTAGAAAGAAAAGTTCTTTCACTTCCACATGTTCGATAAGACCCAGAGGTATGTTATAACAAGTTTGACTTAATTGTAAGAAGAGCCTATAATTTGAAAATGCTAAAATTCCATCTGTAGTACGCTCAAGCGCTATAACCGATTCCCCGCTCAATGGGGTAAACGGACATGTGAGACTTTGATCTTTGTATTCACAATCTACAGGTTTTGGAAATAATTCTGAAGCACGTAAGTGACAGATCGATTGTAAACTCGTAGGCTCCTCAGAGTTTTCCATTTCGAACCTGGGATGTGGAATGAAATATTGTAAATTATTGGAAGTACAGTTCGGTAGCAGATTCAATTTTTCATGCTTCGAAGATATCAATAGAATTTGATATTTCTCAATCGCACGAATACATACTCGAGAATAGAACTGCCAAGGAATGTACCTCTAGGGAGAAGTTCCGTTTCCTACAATGGAACAAAAAACATATAATAAAATGAATTTTGTTCATATATTCGAGAAACATGAAGAATAATAAAAATTATATTTCCATTTCGATGGTATAACAGTAGTGGATGATGGAACTGACTTTCAATGTAAATTAAAATTGAAATAAAATTACAGAATTATATATTTGTAGATGAATACTTGTTGTACAAAAATTATTATCAGATAAAAAAATAATGATTCTAAAGAACTAGAATGAATAAAAGAATAAATAAATAAAAAGTAAACGTTCTATGAGAACGGACAATCATCGAAGAATAAAGAATAAAAAACAAAGAACAATAAATAAAAATAAATTGTCATTGGGGATTATTTGGATGAAAGGTCTGACGAGCATTATCATTCAATAAGAATAATCGAACTAACCGATAATACAGGGTAAATTTCGCAATTGCGAAGCAAACATGTTGATCGACAGTCTTTCAAAGATGGTTCTTGCATTGTAGAATATAATTTATTTATATCGAAATTCTTTACAACCTGTATACCGTTGGATAAATAACATGGCAGGGGGATTCGTACGTTTGTCAAAACATTCTTGGAAAGCAACTTTACTCCTGTCCTCTCAACACTCGTTTGTCGCCTTACGTTGTGAAAAAAGAAAAAAAAAACATAGGAAAAAAGCATAGAAAAAAAAATTATTAAGGCAACTTACTTTGGAGTGCGAAGTTTCTTAACGATGGACGATAATGTCTGGATAATTTTTTGACAATTTACACGGAATCCATATGTATTTATTTATTTTGTTCACCGGTTTAAACGAATTGACGAGTTTTGCGAACGTACGACATAATTTGAGAAAACGAGTCCTTGTTCGAATATACAAACAATTAGTGAAAAATCATCCAAAATGTACCATGAAAGTACGAGATAAACGAGTTTGTTCTCTTCTTTCGAGAGTTCAACAACGCGATTAGAGTTCTCATTACGGCGGTTCATGAAAATGGCCTACCACAATACAATAAGGAAACTCCATTTGAGCATTTAACAATTTTTCGTAGGGACGAAAGAATAACGTAATCACACAATTTGATATTGTTCGTGAGAAATTTTGTCGTTCCGCGAGCGAGAAAACTTTTAACGTACCGACGTGAAAGATCTGACAGATCGGATTGTGGACAATTAAGTTCAGTTTACATTTCTGAAGAATTATTGCTCTCTCTTTCTTCGGACACGTACGTTTGCGACACGTGATTTTGATCACGTCGTCTCCACCAACGAGAGAGTTTCCATCATAGAACAGTAAAATCGGAGTGACTTGGTATCATCCAATCGTCTCCACGCGATGAGAAGCATATTAAAACTTTTTCTTTTTGTATGTACAGTGAGCGATTAAGAGGATACCAGAGTTACCATCGGAGCACGTTTTTTTTCAAAATTTTTTTGTTCGAAATTCAAAATTCGGACTCTGTACGGACCTAGATGAAGTCTCAGGCTGGCCTCCCATGGACCGGAATTCGTTCCGGCGGAATGAAAATTGAACCAATGCACAATTTTTTATAGATTTCTAATAGAACGCTCTAAAAAAAATTGTCAAAGCGATTGGTTTAAAGTCATTCCGCCGGAACGAATTCCGGTCCATGAGAGGTTAGCCTCAAAGAATCATCCCTGAAAATTTCAGATTGTTGTATGAATTCAGTTTCGTGTATTTGAGTGCAAGAAAACGTGCTCCGATGGTAACTCTGGTATCCTCTTAAGGGGATACCAGCGATCCCCGCTGATGCAACCCGCCATACCAGCATACCGACTGAGTAAACATTTTTTCGGCAAAAATACTCTGAGCTGAATTCATGAAGAAGGATGAAATTTTCAGGAATCAATCTTCAATCCTTCATCTACTGCTGTACATCGCTCGAATTTTGAATTTCGAAAAAAAAGTTGGTGTTACCGACTGAGAAAAAAATGTTTCTTGGAAATTCAAAATTCGGGCGACGTACCGCGATAGATAAATGATTGAAGATAGATTCTTGAAGATTTCATACTTCCCCATGAAATCAATTCAGAGTATTCTTGCCGAGAAAATGTGTACTCAGTCGGTATGCTTGGGTGGTGGGTTGCATCAGCGGAGATCGCTGGTATCCCCTCAAGTGGATACGAGCTTACCATCGGAGCACGGTTTTTTGGCCAAATTACTCGGAACTGAATTCATGAAATGATCTGAAATTGTCAGGGATGATCCTGTGAGACTTTATCCGGGTCACTAGAGAGCCCGAATTTTGAATTTTGAAAATGATTTTTGTTTTCAAATGTTTTTTTTTTTTTTAATTTAAAAATTCGGGGTCTTTAGCGACCAAGATAAAATCTCAAAGAATCATCCCTGAAAATTTCAGATTTTCCATAAATTCAGTTCCGAGTAATTTGGTCAAGAAAAACCTTGCACGGTCGGTAAATTCGTATTCTCTTAACGGGACACTAGCGTCGGTAACGGACCTCTCTTTCTATCATATGATTCTGTCCCTTTCTAACCAATGACGTGAGTTACCGACGCTAGTAGCCCGTTGAAGGGATTTGAGCGACTGTATCGAACCTCTCTTTCTATCATATAGACGTGTCCTTTCCTAATTAAGGTGCTCAGATGGTAACGCCAGTATCGCCTTAAAAAAATTCACTCTTGTTCTCCCATGTAGTAACAGAAGAATCCTTCAATTGCCAGTGAAATAGGATTCTGGGAGAATTCATTTCGAGCGATGTGGCTCTTATTGGATTCTCCAAGAACTCTATTTCACTGAAATTCCGAAAATTTTGTTTTGAATTCGTAAATGATCAAAAAAGGATGCTTTTTCCAAAATTTTGCTATCTGGGTCTGTGAATAATTCCTTCATTGCTGTGATAAATTTCAGAATCTTCTTTGGAAGAGAAAAAAAAGTCCTCACTCCTTGTTCTCTTTCCAGATGGTATGAAGAACTCAAGAAATCTTTTACAGACTGAATCGAGAAAGGAAAATTTTCTTTTACCGACTGAGAAAAAATTTCCAAATTCAAAATTTGAGCTCTGTACAGCAATTGATCAAGTATCAAAGATTATTCCCTGAAAAGTTCAGACAGTTTCATCAGTTCAGTTCGGAGAAATCTTGCAGACAAAATCTTTACTGAGATGCTACGCTGGTTTTCCCTTAAGGGGTTACTAGCGCTTACCAACAGAGCACGTTGGATAGAGAAAGACACGCCTATACGATAGAAAGAGAGGTTTGGTACCATCGCTAGTATCTCGTTGAGGGCACACAAGTGTACCGATTGAGTAAACACTTTCTCAGTAAGAATTCTCCAAACTGGATTCATGAAATGGTCTGAAGTTTTCAGGAAATAATCTTCAGTACTTTTTCTATTGCGGTGCAAAGCTCGAATTTCGAAAAAAACAACTTCTTTCTCTGTCGGTAAAAGAAATTTTTTTTTCGAAATTCTAAATCCGGGCTCTATAGCGCGGTGAAGAAAGTATTCAATACTATTCTCTGAAAATTTCAGACCTTTCCATGGATTCAGTTCGGAGCATTCAGATCGAGAAAATCTTTACTCAGTTGGTACACTGGTATCTCCTGGAAGGACAGTCACCACCTTCCCAAAAAGTTACTAAATTCAAAATTTTCACCCCAATTTCCTCAGAAACGAATGAATAAAATGAAAAAAAAAATGATGAACAGCTGCATTTTCTCTGATATCTCAAGAAGATGTAACTTTACTTCTGGTGAATGCCTTTAAGAAGATACAAGCGCACAGGTTGTTCCATCTGGTAGCATTTTTCTCAGTCAGGAATACTCGAAAGTGAACGCATAAAAACGTCTGAAATTTTCAGGGGTGAATCTTCGAAGGTTAATCTAAGTCTGTACAGAGCCGGAATTTTCAATTTCAGAAATTAAATTTTTTCTTCAGTCGGTAAAAAAATTGTTTTCTTTGAAATTCAAGATTCCGGCTTTGTATAAACCTAGATTAACCTTGGAAAATTCATCCCTGCAAATTTCAGACGTTTTTATGCGTTCACTTTCAAGTATTTTCATCTGAAAAGAAATGCCACCAGATGGAGCCACTTATGCGCTCGTATCTTAGAGCGCTTAGAGCATATACTACTGGAGCGAGCATTGCCTATGATTTCAATAGAAATAAGTGTGGTTAAATTGAGAGAGAGAGTGATCCGACTTTTAAGCAATTGTCTCTCTTTTCATCCAATGAGTTTTAAACAAAGATAGCACTGCCTAAAAGTCGGAACTCTCATCCCATCTTGAATTCAAACTAACCACACTTCTCCGTAGCCTTCGCTCGCTCCAGTAGTATATGCTCTAAGGCTCGTATCCTCTTAAAAGGACACCAGCGTTCACCATTCAAGCACGTTGGTTAGAAAAAGACAAACCTATACGACAGAAAGAGAGGTCCGAAGCAAACGTTGAGATTCTCTTAACGAGGCTTTCCAAGTAGCTGATCCAGGGATGCTGGTAAAGTTACAAGTGCCTGAAAGGCCATTTACTCGAAAACGGTAAAGTCTGTAGCTATTTGAGGAGGGTTAGGAACTTTCAGTAATTATCCTCGGATTCACAAATCATTGTCCTTCTGGTGAAAATATCATGTACATTCGGTAGCCACCAGTAAACTCGACACACAAATGACCCGAAGGTCACTTGGCTCGAAAATCCGAAATTCAAGGTTGATATTCCATGTATCATTAGTGTAAGATGAACGAAGATGAAAACATGATTGATTATGAATTGATAAACACGTCTTCACTTTCGGATTTCTGGGCCAAGTGACCTTCGGGACACTTGTATGTCGGGTTTACTGGTGGCTACCGTACGTTCGTGTCCATTCGCAGTCAATTTCGGAATTTCTGAGTAGTATTTCTATTTAACTCATGATTATCATAGGTGGATCTATCGGAAATTCTATTAAAGAGAACATCTCTGAGCTGATCGGGATTAATTAGATTCGTTGAGCTCTACTTATATACATACTGGAGTGAGCGCAGCAATACAACCGCGTGTACAGAGAGAGAGAGAGAGAGAGAGAGAGAGGGAGGGGAATTAAGAAGAAGACAACACTATTTACAGAACGAACATAGGTTCACACCCGTTCGAGTTTCTCTCTCGTCATTATGATTAAATAGCCAAGGACACATTCACACTCGTTCGCACCTCTTTCTTTGTACAGTTGGTGTAACAAGTCCGTTGAATTCTAACGGAAATATCTTTATATAATATGCGTTATTGCTGTTACCTAAGAATTTATAATCCATCTGAATGATAGAAGGAACATATATGAAGGTATACAGTCGTGGAAAAATATTAAAACTTCATTAAGGGGATACCAGCGATCCCTGCTGATGCAACCCGCCATACAAAATTACCGATTGAGTGAACATTTTCTCGGCAAGAATCCTCTGAACTGAATTCATGACGAAGGATGAAATTTTCAGGAATCAATCTTCAATTCTTCATCTACTGCTGTACATCACCCGAATTTTGAATGTCGAAAAGCAAGTTTATATTACCGACTGAGGAAAAAATGTTTCTGCGAAATACGAAATTTGGGCGATGTACAGCAATAGATAAAGGATTGAAGATTGTTTCCTAAAAATTTTATGCTGCTTCAAGACTTCAGTTCAGAGTATTTTTACCGAGAAAATCTTCACTCAGTCGGTAATTTTGTATGGCGGGTTGCATCAGCGGGGATCGCTGGTGTCCCCTCAAGGGCATTCATCAGAGGCAAAGTTACTAGATCTCTCTCCCAGTTTTCTCAACGATTAATGAATATAATCGATTTTAATGAGCAGGTGCATCTTCTTAGCATATCAAAGAAAGTGCAGCTACTCTTTATTTTTCATTTTATTTGTTCGTTTCTGAGAAAACTGGGGGGGGGGGCGATTTTGGAATCTAGTACCTTTTTGGGAAGGTAGTGAATACCGTCAATAACAACGTATTCAAAGATATTCCCATTAGAACTATGAACGGACTTGTTACACCGACTGTACACATGGTTGTATCGTTGCGCTCACTCTAGTAGGTGTATAGAGCTCAATAATTAGATCAAGTACTTCAGAAGCTTCGTAAATTGAATATTATCATGACAACTCAAATTAATTTTTGGGTATTCCTCAATTGATGAAACAAAGCGGGAATGGGCTAAACCCATCAATCAAGGATGCTTCCGATATTAGTGCAAATTTTGAAAATTATGCAAAGTTCTATACTTTTATCCTTCCTCTTCTTATTAGATTTGTAAAATTTGTATAAATGTCGGAAACATCCTGAGCACCGAGCGTCGAGCGTCAGACAATTGTGGTGATTCCTGGTGAAAATCCAAGAGTGAAGGAAGTGGGTGTTGAAACAAATGAAACGTGAGAAAAAATGTTCCAATTCCCTCCTAAATTACGCTTAGGTAACTCTTTGTTACGCTTAAATGACTCTTCGCTTGCGTTTTTGTCACGCTTTGTCGCGCTTTAACGCTTCATTTCCACCAGGGATACCAGCAACCCCTTAAGATGCAACCAAGCCCATTGATTAGAAAAGGACACAACCAAAATTGTTATTCCGATAAATTATTCGGGAACAAAAGAATGAAATCAAAATATCGCTCTGTACAGACCTGTTTCAATCAATACAGATGGTCTGTACAGGGGGATATTTTCCTGTTATTGCTATATTTTCGAATCATTTGTCAGAAAAGATTTGGCTCGGGTTGCATCGTCAGGGGCCGCTGATGATATCCCCTTAGAAGAAGAGAGAGATCACACAGTCCCTCTCTTTTCTTCCAATGATGACTCTCGAAGCCGAGCTCGTTCAGCACTGAATCATCCATTCACATTTTTATATTTCCGAATGAGCACCCTAGATCGAACACGTGATCACTTGCTTATACCGGCTTCGTTTCGGCGGCTACGCATACAAAAAAAGGTACTATCATCTTATCAAAGATTCTTATTAATTTTTCTTGTATAAATTTGCATTTTTCTTGGTGGATCGGCCTTTATTTAACTCGTCGTATTGTCAACATGCTTCCATTCTTCGCTACAACAAGTAATAAGAAACACATTTCATTTGTTTCATAATAAACTATAGTTACATCTACAACGCAACAATAAAAGTATTGCACGTTTATAAAAAGTCCTTGCACAACTTGAATACAATCGCATCGTTCTCCACAGGTGGTAGGGTTTAATCGTTTCCGTACATTAAACCAATTGAAAAATATTTCCTACCCCATACACGTAGTTACATTCGTTCAATCATTTGCATTTTGTTGTTACTGAGATTCGCATTTCTAAATCGCCGATATGATTGCAATTAATTACGTTACTAAATGTAATATCGTTTTATTCTTAGCGACTTTCGTCTTGAGAAGAACTCTTGCAGGAAGTGGAACACGTTTGGCTTCTTCCATGGCGCAGGCTTTGAAAACTCACGAAGTCATTCCTGATGTCATTGACAAAGAACCTTCTGCGGTGTTGGATGTAACCTATCCCGATAATCTTAAGGTCGACATTGGGAAAATCTTGACTCCCACTCAAGTCAAAGATCCACCTACTGTGAAATGGAATGCGGAGTCCAGTGATTTTTACACCTTATGTATGACAGGTGAGTTTATTACAATTAACAATTTATTCGCAAGTTGTAAAATATGAACATTGGTATTTATAAGTCTCATATATTTGATTTCAAATAATAATCATTTGTGTTTCTCTACCGATAGTGAAAAAAGACAAAAATTTTGTTATTGCGTTTGATACCAGAGTAATCGAAGGAGATAAGGGAAGTCGATAGTGATAGTTGGATCGATTGAAATGCAGAAATGAATGTCAAAAGAATTGTTTGATATTTCATTTTACTTAATCATTCATTTGGATTTGGATTTTCTTTTTGAATGAATAATCTGGATTAAAGGAGGAAGCATTTGATATTTTATACAAAATTTCCTCATAAATCGAATGACGAATGACGAATAAAAAATTAAAATCAATAACATAGCAAATGCACAAGACAAATCTGAACCTGAATATGAGCTTTTTCTTGATTTAACGTTGATAATGAATTTTCAACTTCACTACTTTTGAAACTCTGCTATAATTACTAAGAAAATTACTACTAAAATATCTCAATTTGTATTTAGAGTTTAAAATGCTAGTGATATATATTTACAACATACACACATTTCACAATATCTGAAAAAGTTGGCACGAAGTTTCTAATGCTTTTTGCGATGCTTAGAAATATATAGATATGAAAACACAGTTGGCAATTTGACATTAATAACATTGCTCGTGAAACAACATACATGGTTTTGTTTATAAAATCAGATCCAACCTTCTTCGGAATACATAATAATAAAGGTGTTCAGCCTTTGAAAATTCCATCAAAGTCAATCATAAAATCAGGTTGAATGAGATTGCCAATGACACAAATAGAGAATCCCAGGACTGGAAACCTTCACAACATATCAGATTATTACATATTTCCAATGAATTCAACTCTATCTTTGGAATGTCAAGCTAAGAAGAATCATAATTCAATAAAACCTTCAATCGATTACTGAAAGAAAAAATATGCAGGTGAATATAACCAAATGCGTAAAACCTGATTTCAATTTTCTGCTCATCTCGCTTGTGATTATGTGAATGCTTATGAAAGTCTCTGTTCACCACTAGCAAGTATTGTCACTTAATTAGATTATGCATTCAATATACCAGTTCAGTGAAATCATGCAACCAAAACTACTCTTACATAATTGTAAACAGGGGCTTATAAATACCAATGGAATAAAAATTTTCAATTGCCAAATCTTTAAAAAAAATTCCAATAAAAAGAAATGTATCGTGAAGAAAATATTGAAATTCTGATATTTTTTTCTCTTCGAGATAAACTACATATTCTGTTAGAAATCCGATTCATTTAGTTATATCGATGCTTAAGGATTTTGTTTACCAAGCGTGCACATTATGTAAAAAAAAAAACAACATAAGTATCATGAATCTAGGAGAGTATTTCCACTCATTTACGTTTATTTTGCAATTCATTCATTATAGATAATGATTACGATATTACGTCTAACAATATTTGAACTGTAATGATAAACAAAAAGGATATTATGTAAGTTTTCGTTTATGCATTCATGAAAAATCACCATACGATAAATGAACTAGGTTTCTTTGGAAGTATGCGTTTATGGTTTCGTTTGAAGATTTATTCTGTAGATTAAAAAATTGCATGCTGCAAGTTCTGTTACAGTGAAATAATTCACAGTCAACTCCTTGTGCATAAATTGGAAAAAATATATTTTTTTCGTTATCGTTGATAAAGTTATTATACTCGCGATAGGTTTCGATTGTGACGCTTTTTTATGTGACAGGTTTTATTTTAATCACAAGTGAAAGGTGTGCAAAGTCCAATCAAGTCATAAAAGTAAGGATCCAAGGAAGATATATGTTTTGCATATATCGTTTATACAAAAAAGGATCCGTGCAGATTACAAGTTCGTCAAGAATTTCAATGATTCTTGAATTTTCATTTTGTCCGATAAAGTAACTTGTAGACCTTGCAACTTGAACGATCGAATCTCCTTCCAGCCTTGTATTTCCAATGTAAAGATGCATTTTCCCGTACTGCCATTCACAAGTTTCATTCTTCAATTCTACTTTTAGGGCACAAAACTAAATGAAAATTGAATAAACGGGAGTATTCCGAGATATTTCGAATTCATTCATCATTCCTTTTAGTCCAAATTTCATATCAGGAATTGCATCTTCTACAAGGAAAAAGTATTCTATCAAAAATTACTTTCTACGGTACTTGAAGGTACTTGAAGGCCACGAAAATTTTTATAATTTTTAAGAACTTCAATGATCCAAAACTTTCTTCTAGATTCTGGGAATCTGCCGCTGTGAAATACATTACTTTGAAACCGGGGCTTAGTTTTATTTTCAGTACAATTTCATATTTCAATTTTGATATTCACTTCGATTAGAACCCTAAAAATTATCGTTTTGATTTCTAGATTATCATAATCGAACGTTGAATTTTTTAACAACTTCTAAAAAATTCAATGGAATTTTTATTTTCAGAAAAAATGGTATCACTCTGATAACACAGCTTCGTGAAAAGATATTAAAAAAACGATTTCAATTAAAATGCTTGTGAGATAATCTTATAAATTATTACATTGTATCAAATGAAAAATATACACACGTCAATATTATCTTCCGTCTATCCGATACACTGTGATTTATACGAAAAAGTGATAAAAAATTGAACACATTGCAATATAATGTAACATGCAAACATATTCTCGTCATGAGAAGGATTGAAAGAAAAACGACTGTATAATTGTCACTTTTCACAAATAATTGTACTATCGTGTCTATAATTATAGTTTCATTCCTTATATCTAAGAAAACGAATTAACGATTTGTTTATCTTCTTGTTTCTCTTATAACTCTCAGATCCGGACGCACCCAGTAGGAAACAACCAACTTACCGGGAATGGCACCACTGGTTGGTGGGCAATATTCCGGGATCTGACGTGTCGAAAGGGGAAGTTCTTTCGGATTACATTGGTTCTGGTCCCCCCCAAGGCACCGGTCTTCATCGTTACGTCTTTTTACTCTACAAACAACCCAACAAACTCACGTTCGACGAGAAACGTTTGACCAATAAAAGTGGAGAAGGTAGAGCAAAATTTGCCATCAGGAAATTCGCTGAGAAATACAATCTTGGAGACCCCGTCGCCGGCAACATGTATCAAGCCGAATGGGATGATTATGTTCCAATTCTTTACAAACAGTTGGGAGATTGAACTTCAATTCGACATGTGTCTTCCCGTATCGTATATTTGAGTTGAAATATGATTGAACTTATCGATTCTTTCTTCCCTTATTACATATAGCATGCATTTATATTTGATATTAGTAACTCCGAATGTGATAAAGAGAAGATTGTAACGTATATATTGCTATTGAACAAAGTTTCTTACATTGAAATTATCGTATTTTCATTGAGTGGCTGAAGTGAATCTAATATAAGATTGTAGTAAACACTCCCGTTAAGGTTAGATCATAAATTTCTATATTTTCTTTGAGCCTTTACACAGTCAAATATTCAAAATTACTAAATTTACAGTATAGGAGGATCATCACTATTTGGGGTGGTATGCACAGTCATGTTTGAGTCAAGTAGCATCAGGAGGGTAGTGAGGATGAAACGAAAGCTCCACGCCCTCAAGATCTACTTTCTGATGGATCCAATCAATGAGAGCACAATTCCAAAAGGAATGAGTGAATTTTACTTGTGGAAACAGAACTTCCGTTGGTTGGAGCGATCAGAAAGTTGGTTTTGAGGGAGGTTAATTTCTACCCCTTCCACCGTTATGTTTTCTCCTGATACTCCTTGGTTTGAGCCTAGGACTGGTTCTACGCCACGTATAAACTTATGAGCGAAGATTATTAGTATAGTAATTGATAATTCATTGTTTTTTTTCGTTTAAACCTGCGCTAGAAAACCTTTGCTGATTTCCCAAAAGTATTTTGGACCTCAACTTAACCCTCCGTGGATCACCCTCAAAACAGAGGTAATTTTTTATCATTATTCATGGAAGCTATAGCAGACTTATGAATACGCAACTTTTGATTTTCGAAGGAGAAATAAGTGAAGTTTATAACGCACAAAACCGCAAGTTCCAAATGTTGAAGGTACAGGAGTGACAATTTTTTTAAGAACCAAGTGATGTGCCTTTTTTGCCCTGGTAACCGACCGAGGGTTAAGAAGCACGTTGGTTAGAAAAAAAGCAAACCTATCCAATAGAGATAAAGAGCTCCGAAGCAAACGCTGGTATCCTCTTGATGAATTTCAAGAAAGTAGTTAAGGCACTGTACAGAGCACTCCTGTATCGTATATCAGGAATAAGCAGCCTCACTTATTTTTTGCAAGTACTTGAGAAGGAGATATTTTGTAAATACAAAAAGTGTTTTACTCTCTCAATGAGGAAGAGGGAGAATCGTACTTGAACGAAAAAAATAGGTCCCCTTCTGGCTCCCTGAAGGGTGAAATTGCGTCATTGTAGAATAATTTATCAGCACAGATTTCAAAGCCTAGTGTCACAGTGCTGGTATCCCCTTCGAGGAGATCTAGCCTAGCTACCAGACCACCTAGCCAAATAGTTTTTTACAAATTTAAAGGAACATCATCACAAGAAGATTGGAGAAGATCACTATGAGATTGAGTGATATTTCTATTATATTTTTTGAAATTCAAATAATTCGTAAGAAAAAAATTTAGCCTAGCGTTAAGGGACTAGTTTTGCTCTAAGGGAATCATCATTTCAGGATGTTGCAAGTTCAATGGTATGAGAATGATTGCTGATTTCTTCACCCAGAAGATAATACGAAAAACTTACTAATTGTAAAAGTTACTACATCGTAGTTGAAGATTGTCTACATAAATGACGCAAACGTTAACGCAAGAACGCGAACGGATAACCTCAATACACAGTCTCCTTGCGTTAACGTTCTGAACACTTACGTAGACACGCTTTTGAAAGACAAACGAGTATCCCCAATTCAACTTTATGAAATCTTCATTCGCCAATGACTGAGCAACAATGTTGTTCTGTGTAAGATTACTCCAAACTGAATTAATGAAAAAGTTTGAGATTTTCAGGAATTAATTTTTGATGCTTCATCTATTGAGGTTCAGAGTCTGAATGTCAAATTTAGAAAACATGTATTTATTGTTTTAAAATCTGAAATTTGACTTGTGTACCGCAATAGACGAAGTATCGAAGATTGATTCCTGACAATTTTAAAACTTGTCATGAGTGCAATTCAAATCACTACCCAGATTTTATATGAAATAAATAAAAAAACAATCATTCGGCAAAGAGAAAGAGAGGAAGAGGGATGCAAGGAATGTGTGACACTTTTTTCTCTTTTCAATGCATACTATTTAGACAATCGATTGGTGGATTTCTGTTTCTTCTTCTCATAAAATACACTCGACTACATTTCTTTGCTGGAAATTTGTCAAACAGTGAACACCCTGTTTAAAATATTCCATGAAATCTCATTGACGAATGGGAAATTGAATGAGTCTCAATGGAATTTATTGGCACTTAATCAGAACTTTGAACACTTTTAATGGGATTTTAGGGAATATCTCCACTAGGGCACGTAGTTCACAGGTCACAGTCAAGTTTCGGACAATTTTTGGCCCACTTCAGTATTTGGTCAAGCTAAACGTTGTGGATACGCCTTGAAATCAAGTTGCAATTCACAACATATGCGATAATAACTGGCGTATAATTCTTTACATTTCATTTTTGGAATATACAGGTAGTCCCAAAAAATATGACGCCTTTTTTAAGGTGATACCAGCGACCCCCGAAGATGCAACCAGAACGGTTGATTAGAAAAAGACACAGTAAAAACAAATTATTCGAAGATGAAGGGATATTTTGATTTTATTGCTCTATTTTCGAATAATTTGCCAGAAAAGAATTGGCTCGAGTGACATCATCAGGGATTGTTGGGTATCCCCTAAAGGGGTCATTCATGAGGCAAGACAGATACCCTTTTCCTTTGATGAAATATCTGAAAATGTTTAGTTTTGGGGTTATAAACAAAATGAATTGATCATTTAGACAGGAAGTACATGGTCTCCTCCAATGATTGATGAGTATATTTATGTAGCATCATTTGATTAGTGAAATTCAGTTTTAAAATTAAGCATGTTACAGCTGTTTTCTAAAAGAAGAACTGTTTCACTCTTGGCTCAGAAATCACCCCTTAAAGGGGATGTGATTTCTCCTAGAATACCCTGTATATCTTTTTGGAATATCAAGAAAATCATGATCAGCTCTATGCCACTCCAATACAAAACCTATCTCGAAAAGAGGCTACTTATCGTCGTTGCAACTACACGGAAAGAATAATTTAGCTGCAGCACCTAAGTGGCTAGCACGGACATGGACAGCCATTAAATTAGCTCCTGCAGCTACATTTTAGCTGTTATAGCAAAAAAATTTGCATTTGTAGCTAATTTATTTGCGGTGGTAGCTAAAATTTAGCTGCAGGAGCTAATTTAATGGCTGTCCGTGTCTGTGCTAGCCATTTAGCTGCTGCAGCTAAATTATTTTTTCCGTGTAGACCCGAACCAGGTGGCGCTTCATGTTCAGTGGGTACGGAGCGAAATAAATATAGATGCAAACTTAACCTTTCAAGTGAGGATATAGTAGCTTCAAGAATATTATATACGTGTTGAACAGAATAGGAAGAATAATTTGAATAATTTATTGGAACAATATCACCACTGCTTGAAAATATTGATCCAAATAATCTTTTATTGAGGTTATGTTATGAGCTCTAACCCAATCCCTGCATACCCAGTGTACTATTAGCGACGTCTCGTGGCGAAAGACAATAAAAGTCCTACTTTGAAGTGGCAGTGGCCTAGGGCTGATCATGATGAAGTCTCAGTCGTTCGAGACCTCATTTATCCCAAAATTTCACAGTGCTCTTCAGTAGACCGAAATTAGTAGGAAACTTAACAGAATCGGAAAATTGAATTGCCTCATTCGTAGTCACTTACTAAAATTCTTGAAAATTCTCTTGAAATTCCCTGAAGATGCCAGACTGTGGAAAATAAAAGATGTCATTTACGTGGAAGGAGGGTGCAGGGCCTAAAAATACCGGGAGAATGAAGAAATTCGAATTCCATCTTTTCTTTTTTTCAATTGACATTTCAGAATATTTACATTTCGTTCATCCCTAACCCTTTTTCTCAATCTACAGTTTAAAATAGTCTTGAATCCCATTGATTATTCAACACGCTTATTCAAACCCGTTGAGATCTATTAGAACCGGTTAAAGTGATGGAATTCAATGGGAATTCAATAGTTTTGAATGGTAATTTACCGTTGCAAAATTTGTATTAACCCTTTTCGTCCTGAATAACACAAATTTTTTCTTAACTTTCGACTTCATATCTTTTAATGACAAAGTCGTATAAAAAATTTATAAAACATCATTTCTCACAGATTTTGACTTTTTCTTTCGAATGCCGTTGAGAAAATTTACCGAAAACATCAGCAGGAAAAATTGCAGGCCGTTTTTCCAAAAAATTCACGAATTTTTCACTTTTTTTTTTATTGAAAAAAGTATATTTTGAGATGGAAAAAATTGGCACAGACCATTGCAATCATTATAAACGGTGTTATATATGTCTGTTCTTTCAAATCCCGTTGGAATTTTTCCGAATTTCAAAATGGCGTCCGGGAGGACAAACTTTTTGTTTCAACTTTGCGAATTTCTTACTTGAAAACTATGGACTTAATCGAAAAATTTATGGGAATAAAAAAGTCTTCAAATGAGTCAAAGAATACGCTCAAATTTTTTCAGAATTTATTTTGGCATGTTTTGAAAATTTCCATTTTCCAATTTTCCATGAATTTGAAAATTGACTCGAAAAATTCTGAAAAAATTTGAGAGTAGTCTTTAGCAAATTTTAAGACTGTTCTGTTCCTATGAATTTTTCCAGAAAGTCTATAGTTTTTGAGTAAAAAATTTAACATCTTTTTTAGTATAAATTCAACTAATTTTGTTTTATTAAATTTTTTACTCAAAAACTATAGACTTTCTGGAAAAATTCATAGGAACAAAAAAGTCGAGTCAATTTTCAAATTCATGGAAAATTGAAAAATGGAAATTTTCAAAATATGCCGAAATAAATTCTGAAAAAATTTGAGCGTATTCTTTGAATCATTTTAAGACTTTTTTATTCTTATAAATTTTTCGATCAAGTTCATAGTTTTCAAGTAAGAAATTCGCAAAGTTGAAACGAAAAGTTTTTCCTTGCGGACGCCATTTTGTGTCCGCCATTTTGAAATTCGGAAACATTCCAACGGGATTTGAAAGAGCAGACATATATAACACCGTTTATAATCATTGCAATGGTCTGTGCCAATTTTTTCCATCTCAAAATATGTCTTTTTTAATAAAAAAAAAGTGAAAAATTCGTGAATTTTTGGAAAAACGGCGTGCAATTTTTCCTGCTTACGATTTAGGTAAATTTTCTCAACGGCATTCGAAAGAAAAAGTCAAAATCTGTAAGAAATGATGTTTTATAAATTTTTTATACGACTTTGTCATTAAAAGATATGAAGTCGAAAGTCAAGAAAAAATTTGTGTTATTCAGAACGAAAAGGGTTAAAGTCGATTATTTAATGGGTTTCAACAGGCTTTTTTAGAATATATCAAGGAATTCGAGGTATCCTATTGTATCTGATAATTTCCAAACAAAGTACTCAACCCTTAAGGGGATAATAGCGCCGGGACTTTAGCCGAATCTTCCGTGTAAGATTTCTCCACAATACTTGAATATTTTCGAAATATCGCTCTATACATAGCATTTCTTGAACGTCTATAGAAATTCTATATAGAGCGATATTCGGAATATATGAAAATACTTTGGAGAAATCTTACACGAAAAATTTGGCTGATGTCTCGGCGCTAGTATCTTCTCAACAAAATTCTACCCTCTATACTTTTTTTTTTCAAATACATTGAACAAAGATACCACAGCACCGTTAAGATTATAATATAAATATGTGTTCAAACTTGAAATACGATTCATACTTGCATCGTATAGAGTACATAAAGGTCAATAATAAACTGAAAATAATCGATGTAGAATTTATTTCAATGTCATCTCAGTACGAGGGACGGATTTGTCGTCACAGTAATGTTACCTTGACATTACATTGATCTAGCCGTGTTCCTACGAAATAATAATGACCCGTATCAGTCGAATCTGTCTCGTACATTGCTATGGCCCATACAAGAAATTTTACAAACTTTGTGCAATGACGTATATGTTGTATATCAACCATTTATTATGACGCTTTGTTCTCAATAATTGAATCAGAAGGAAAAAAATGTTGTAGAAGTTTGAATCGTTTACAAAAACGAAACGAAAATTCAAACTCGCGAAATATGATAAATCATCGTTATTTATCACCTGAAATGGAAATCCTGAGAAAGTGAAAACATCGTTTGAAGAATGTGCTGCAAAATTTTGGATTTTTAACTGAGGTTGGATCCGAGTATTTCGTGATTCGATTATTAATTCGTCCCAATAAACGATTCAAACTTCAGGAACATGGGGAAAAATGGTCCCATTCGCAGGACGTCACAGAGATAATATAAAACTGTTTCCAGGTTTTGTACAAAATGGATCACAAACTGCGCATTAAGCTACTACGAATGTTGAATATTTGCAATCCAATTCGAAGCAAATGAATTCTAAACAACGGAAAACAGTTCACCTATTCTGAAATAAAACTCCACGTGACCGCAGCATGTGTGATGATGTGACCTGAAAAAAGTTGCGTTTCTTACTTATACTCGACTTCTGCTCTGCAATAAGGAATGGATTTTAGGGAATTTTGATGAAATTCCTTTGAATAAATCGATAATTTGCAGAATTTTTCCAGACAGCAAAAGTTGGTGTGCAACCAGGGTTGGGTACGCAATAATACGGTAGGTTTTATGCAAAGGATAATGTGCGCATAAAACTCATGCGGATAATGCAGATAACTAAAGGGGGTCTTCTGCATCATCTTTTCTTTATGGTCAAGTTGGGTTATAATTTTAAAACTATGAATTGTTTACCATTTTAACACTCATAAATATCTATCTCATATATTCTGAATTTTGAATCTCAAGTTGGAATTAATTTTACAATGTTTTATGCATAATCTGCGCATAGTTAACGCATATTACTTATCCCATTCCTGTGTGCAACCGTGGCTTTTCAACAATTTTTCACACAACGTTGCTGGGAATTTTTCATGCTCGTGAATGAGAGTTCCACGGACCCAAGGAACTCCCCAGCAACGCGGTGATAAATTGACCTGAAATTTCAAGTTTACATTAAATTTTAATGCATTTATTAGGTAAATTGCTATAAACTGTTGTTCTGTGTTCTCAACAATGTGCTGCATACTTGCTTGGCACTTCCCATACAGCAAAAATTTTGTTATACAGCACTTATTGTTCATTTCATAGGATATTATCTCCACTTCGAAAAGACGGAGACGTACTGAATGCAGAGATTTATGGGTGCACAATGTTCTTGAACTTGAATCCAGTTAGATAGAAGATTCCAGGCATTGAAACTTTTTTCTCAGCGGTATCACAGACCGCGATACCAATTAAGGGTTAAGATAAATCTCAGTTTAAGAAATCTAAAAGAGATGTAAAGATGTGGAAATTGTTGGGTTTGCTGTTAGAATTAGCTCTATGTTCTGAAGACTTTGGGCCTCACTCCAACGTTGGTTTCTGCCTGTATTGCCAACCCAGAAAACAAAACGAACGAGTCCACGATCGCTCAATCTGATGGACATAATGATGCATGAACAATTGACCAATGGTTGGACTATCAGAATGGCTAATGCGTGAATACTATCAATTATTGTACAATCATTGATGCACAACAGTTGCAGTAGTCTTCAATGCATGCATCATTGGTCAATAATGTGTTAACTCATCATATAGTTAATTGTAAACTCGTGAATTCGGGTTCACCGTGGAATCGGGATGTTATGATCAGCCGTACATATGCATTTTGCGATTGAGCATAAATAATTTTGAAACAATGTCCACCTGTTGTTTTCAATTGCTACTTCCGTATGTGAAGAGTCGACTCTTCGAATGTTATCAGATGAACATTATTCAAATTATCATTATAGTGAGTATAGTGTAGTATAAAACTTGCACAGCTATATTATGATTCTGAGAATACAGAGAGTTGGGACATAAAATGGATATGCTTTGGAAACGTGAATAAGCGTCTCTAGATAAGCCTTACAAGCCGTACATAAATTATTTCACGTTTGCACGTAGATTACGCCCACTATATGTTAATGTTTCTATTACTCCATCTCAACATGCCCAAATCCACGAGATAAGAATCCTTGTCTTTGATTACCGATTGATCGATCGTATAAAATCCATTTCCTCCGGAGATGTTCCACCGAACATCTCTGTCCCATGATTTTCGAGAAACATTCATTTCCCTATTCTTTATCGCAATATCATAACATCGACAAAAACGACTCCTTGCGTCACTTTCAACCAAATTATCATACGATAAAAAGGAGAACCCCGTTGTGAAATCCTGATCAATCCAGATGAAACCTCATTGATCCTGTTTTTGAAATACACATACCAATCCTCGTGCGAACCGATGAGACTCAATCAAAACCCATAAAATCCACCCACGCAGTCCTACGGGAATTCTACAACAGAAAAGAAGCATCGTAAAATAAAAATTTTCATTTTTTGTGACAACACCTCTTCTTTGTATTTCACTTTGTTGTTTTATAGATCCGCCACAGTCCGCAAACAGGACGTTACAGGACGCTTACATGAATGTCAAAGTTTACCCAAAGGCACGAATAATGAAAAGTGAAATTATTTGTCTGTAAATTACTTTCACGCCGGAGGATTTTTCTTGTATCGGTGAAATCGATATATTGTTAATAAAAGAACCGAAGGTGAGAAAATATTCTTGAAATTATTTCAACTGTGTGCCACAAACAGCGGTCACGAACGACCGAGTTTGTTCCAACTCCGATACCATATTTGATCAAAACTTGCGTTCAATGTTCCGTGTATCGATTCCCCTTTACTTTACTATGCGGACAACTTGTGGAGTAACCAAGATCTTTATTTTAAGGTTACTTCGTGTGAGAAAAGAGCGAATGATCGAAGTTAGTCGCGGCAAGTTATGGTAGAGGGAATAGGAAGAACAAGAAAATTACTACGTCACACTGTTGCTCGTGTGTGGCTTCGTGACTTTACATACACACACACACACACACACATGCGTACCCAGGATCGACGTTAGTGGTCACGAACATGAAATTCCTGTATATTAACGGAGTATGATGTCACTGTATTTCAAAAACAAAAAGAAAAACATTGGCATTGATTAGTTCAAATTCTGAAAAACTCCCTTAAAATGCAAATTTATTGACGATCAAACAATTACTGGAGTTGAAGTTCATATTTAAGTTTTATTAAATATTTCTCAAAAGATAGTTTATTGAACTAAAAGATAGTTTGACAGGGCAACAAAATACTTTTAGTCACAATTGACCCTGAGGAGTAGATGAAAAATCCAATTGAAAATTCATAGACTTTCTATCTGGTTCTATTCGGAATTTACAAATAGGAACAAAGCATATCCATCGATATCGTCTCGGTTACTTCCACGTAAACTCTATACCCAATCAAACGTCATCCACGTGAGGTCCACGGAGATGTGACTGAGATATCGGTGAGTGTGCCAATGGAGATGAAAAATTGACAAAAATTTGAAACTCCCAGACTGATATAACATATACGGAAAGACCGGGTCTATCAATATTTAGAAAAATGAATGTCAATTTAGGGAAAACGAGGATCGTTGACAAATATTCGTAGTGAGTCTACTGAAAATTCGTAGTCGATGTATTAACAATTGATAGTTGCACTGTGAAAAATACCAATGAAACTATCAACTGTTATTATTTTGACTACGAATATTTTTTAGCGATCCTCGTTTTCCCTGAATCGACAGTCATTTTCCTAAATATTAATAGACCCGTACAGTTTCCGTGTACAGTTGCAATTAGACAAGAATTTTTCTGATAAATTCCAAATAATTATTCCGGTTCATCAATTTTAATACAAATGTTGCATCAGTGAATGAATATTCAAACCTATTGAATTTCCGTTGAATCTCATTGATTTAACCGGTTCCAATGGGTGTCAACGGGTTTGAAATAGAGTTGTACAATATTTCACAGTATCGGTATTTTTTATAGAAACTTGATCGAGTTTATATTGAATTTTATAAAATATTGATAAAAATATCGTGCACCTGTTAGTTTGAAAAGTATGAATGTTGATTTACCGTTGCAAAGTTTTTGTTGAATCTCATTTATCCTTGGGATTCAATAGACTTTTGATGAATTAGGGTTAGAAAAATTTACCACGTTTTGACCAAAACGTCTGAATTATATTTTAATTTGCCAGAGAAATAAAGGAATTCACATTACAGGTTTGAGGAATTACGTCAGAGCCTTCTACAATATATTTTAGAGGATTCTAAATCTTAAAATCTTGGGATTCTGAGAATTTAAAGCATTCTCTTATTGCAACACCAAAAGATATCTTCTCCCTCGTTGAAGAAATCTATTGAATCCTCCAAATCTGATTGAATCTTGTGCAATGTTCCGATTGGAACCAATTGGAGAATTTCGAATTAGGCTTAATTAGATTCAATGCCAAAGAATCTTGCCAAATCTGAACTACATAAATTCTACAATCGAATTGAATGCTTAACATGTACATTTGTTTGTCATTCAAATCTAAAAATTGTTCCACTCCGATTGGTAGATAAAGTAAGAAGACCTTTTTCAATTAAATCAGATATTCCTTACACCGTGAAAAATTTCTATGGGAAAATTCTTATATATTTATGTGAAGTAATTAACACATACATGCGTTAGGGATTTCCAGAACTTGTCCGGAAATTTACTATGAAATGATGGGAAAAATTCCATAAAGTTGGGAATTTTTATATAAATTTATGGGAAATTTCATATAAATGTACCAGAAGTGCTTTTCCCGATCAGTGATTGGAACTTTCCGGTTGATGTACACAGGAAAATTTCGATTATTTTTATACCGATTTATTTGAAATTTGGCACAGAGCTGCTTTATACATCGCAGTATCGTAATACGAGGAGTTTTTTGAGAAATTTGTTTGGTTTTTTTTTTTCTTTAAATCCTGAGAAGCGAAAAAACGCATGTCCATTCGTTGGATAATGATTGATCGAAAATTGATCATTTTTGAAAGATCAATTGTTGGTCGCTAATGCGGACATAGAACAGGACAATTATTGATCAATCTCGTGGTCCATCGAATTGACCAAAAATTGATCATTCAACATACATCGATAATCGAAAATCTGGAAATGTAAGACATCACTTATTTTCTATCGGTAATATGGAATTTTGGATTTGTCATGTCATGTTAATATGATTGATTTATTATGTATTGTTTATTACAAAAAATTGTTGTGGTTTATCGATTCATTCATCTCCGTCGTATCAGTGATCTTAATTTATTCAAATTTTATATTATTCGTGGCGCGGTAAAATTGTCGCGATGAATTGAGGTTATTCATAGCCTGAATTTCGGTTGGAATTTCAATTTCGGAGCATGGATGCAAATTCCTATTATTATTATAACTGAGTGAACCGATTAAACTCCATTTCAATCAAAAAGTGTGGTTTCGGGTCATGATTTGTGTTTGCATTAGCATAATACGCAAATAGCGGATAATTATGTATTATGATGTTAAATGAACGGATTCAGCTTCACAGTGCCTACATCACAGTTTTTAAATGAAAAAATTAAAAACAAATTTATGGTAAAATTGAAGTTATTATATTAGTATTTTAAAGTGATTCGAAGTTTTACAGTATAACACATGGGCTGAAAAGTCTTGGGCCTAACACATAGACACGCGAATTTTACCGCATTCACCTGTTTTTCAGTTAGTACTGACCTTCAAAAGACATCTGTCAAAATTTCATGATATTCTATTCATTAGTTTGTGGGTTATTGTACTAAGCGTGACGCTAATTTTGTTATTTTTAAAACAATGGATCAAAAAAAATTTCGTGTTTTAATTTTACACTGCTTCTTGATGGGAAAAAATACCGTTCGAGCGAAGCAATGGCTTGAAAAGTGTTATGGGGACTCCGCTCCATCAGCGGCCCATTGAAACGCCAGTAATCACTGTTTGTAGGAACTGATGATGTGATGACCGAACGCAGTGGACATCCAAATGAGGCGGTAACACCAGAAAACATAAAAAAAATCACAAAATCGTTTTGAATGATCGAAAAGTGAAGTTGCGTGAGTTAGCTGACATCGTAAAAATATCAAAAGAACGTGTTGGCTTTATATCGCATGAGTATTTAACTATGAGAAAGCTCTGTTCGAAGTGGGTGCCGCGTTTACTCCCTGTTGACCAAAAACAAGAACGTTTTGATGCTTCTGAGTAGTGTACAAGCCGAAATTTTTGCGTCGATATGTTACAATGGATGAAACATGGATCCATCACTTCACTCCGGGATCAAAACGATCGTCATCCGGGTGGACAGCCCCTGGTGAACCACGTCCAAAGCGCCCGAAAGCACAACAATCGGCTGGAAAGGTTATGGCATTTCTCGGTATTTTGGGATGTGCGTGGTGTAATATTCATCGACTATCTTGAGAAGGGAAATACCATCAACGGTGAATATTATATCGCATTATTGGAGCGTTTGAAGGCCGAAATTGCAAAGAAACGACCGCATATGGCAAAGAAAAAAATTTTATTTCATCAAGATCAACGCACCGTGTCACAATTGAGTCAATCAAAACAATGGCGAAACTACATGAATGGAACTTCGAATCCCAAACAGCACTACAGTCCCTTTTGTATTCGCAGAGAATTCACAGGAAAGAATGCTTTGAGAACTCTTTTTTGAGAATTCAATATGTCATTTAAAAGAATACATGCAGTACCAAAAGACTCCACAAAGAATTCTTATTGAGTGCATATCAGAGCTCACAAAACATTCATCAAGACCACATACGGTATTCCAAAAGAACACCCATTATGCGACAAAACATGAATCCCCACGGAAGTTCAAGATGTGTTCTCAGTTCGCCCAAATGAACATAAAATGAAAGCAAGAACTTGAATTCTTTCAGAAGTTATTTGATATTCATTGAAATTTCAGACATTTAAAATGAGTGAAAATATTCATATTCAAAGCTTGGAATCTTTAAATTGATTTTGTTTATCCAAGTATAAAAGCTAATAGATGATAGAATACCAAAGTGTAGTGGTAGTTGATTTCATTGCAATAACATGCAATAAATAAAATAATTCTATAATTATTGACATTAATGGAATAACATACAAACTCTTTAATACTATGATGAAATATTTTGAGGTTAGGATTTACTGTGGGTAAAAAAGATGAATGCAATTTTCAAATTGTATCAAACCTTTTAATAATAGTTGAGAGACAAAAGTAGTTTGGGATTCATCTTGATTATTTTGAAATTCAGAGCGAACATTCAGTTCATTGAATCTTTTTGAAATTCATGAAATTATGATGCATGAAGCGTTGTTTTTTGTTTCTTTTAAATTGCCAGTATAAACACCCACACAGCACATCCACCGATGTTCACGTCGCATCTCCGTGGAGGCGAGGTGGAAGAAAGGGAGACGTGGATACAAGGTGGAAAGAACGGAGAAGCGACGTGGAGGCGACGGAGAAATGTCCGCGTGCTGTACGGGCAGTGAAAATCAGAGTATGCTTTGAAAGTGTTATTTATAACGTAGAGAAAATACGTTGGAATTTTGAAAGTTCTGCGTTGAACATTGTAAGGTCCCATAATTTGGTAGTGTTCATACTTAGCGCAGGTGAAGAAGTTCCTGATGTCCCGTACGAAAATATTTCGCTGAAATCATCATGGACAATCTCTGAAAAACTCCGCTTTTTCTCTAAAAAAAACTCTGAGAATTTCTGAAAATTTGATGAAAAATCTAATATTTTTTAGAGGTGGGCGAATCTTGACGAAGCGAATCTTTTGTATTAAAAACAATGTTTAATTTGTATCGAATTCTATAAAATTTTTATCAAAACTCGATAAGTATTTTATACAAAAGATTCGCTTCGTCAAGATTCGCCCACCTCTTCATATTTTAGGAACATTCTGTATAAACTTTTTCAGACTTTTTTCAGAGGTTCTCAAAGTTTTCCAGACAAATAGGAACGAAATTGCACTCTGATAAAATTCTGACAAAACTCTGAGAAATTTCTGACTATTAAAAATTTTCAAGATTATATGAATACATTCATATTCTGAATTCAAATATCATATGTGAAAAAGTGTTTGAAAATGAAAAAATTTTACTTCAATAATCAGAAAAATGTTAGAAATTTTTCGGAGCTTTGTTAGAGTTTTTTCAGAGTGCAATTTCGTTCCTATTTGTCTGGAAAAAAAATTGAAAACCTCTGAAAAACTCTGAAAAAAGTCTGAAAAAAGACATTGTATGGTATTTACATATTTTGAATTAGAATTTTTTTCATATTTTTTAAAGCGAAAGTTTTTCAAACCGTTGAGTCTGCTTTTTTCAAATATCAGAGTAACTATTTCATTCATTTATTTGTTTATTTAACGAGCAATCAAAACTGATACCATTATGCACGCAAAATGGATTCAAAACCGATATCATTATGCACGTAAATTGTATTCAAAACTGAATACGTTATGTGCTCAGAATGTATCCCTAATGGCGTTCAATATCAGTTCTTTTGGGTGGACTAGGTATTCTTTTTAACCTTCCATATGTTTTCATGTTTAGTCGCATAACGGGTGTACATGTTGATGTCTCATTGAATTAATTTGGATGATTCTGGGGATACAAGATGAATTCTCCCAAAAACTGAGGTGTTCTAAATGTTTTCTTCAAGGATTCTTTGTGAAGTGGTGGTGCTGTCTGGGATATTGCTTCCACATCCACCGTATTCTTCAGATTTGGCTCCGCAGACCTAAAAGAAATGCTCGCCGGTAAGAAATTTCGTTCGAATGAAGAGGTTCTCGCTGAAACTGAGGCCTATTTTGAGGCAAAAGATGTATCGTTCTACAAAAGTGGTATCAAAAGAGATTACGTTGATGAATGAAGCTGATTTTGAACAAAGAAACCGTGTTCTCTTTGTTAGGCCCGGGACTTTTCAGCCTATGTGTTATATCAATCAATAACGAGTTATTGATCAATGTTCGATCATTCTCAAACCAAAATAATTGTCCAATAATTGCCAAATTATGGATCACATTATTTCACAGCTGATGGCAGCACCTATACCCGTGAACATTACCATAGCACCTATACCATGATACCATTCCCTGGTAAAAAAAATCTCTCTGAAAATTTCACGTTTCAGAGAGATTCAGAAAGAATCATGGAAATTCAGAGCAATTCAGCGTGGTTCAGAGGATTTCAAAGACTACCCAATAAACATGAACATCTTCAAGATATCTTGAAGATATCTTTTGAAAGACATCTACAAGACATATCAAAAAGACATCTTGAAGATATCTTTTGAAAGACATCTGGAAGACATATCGAAAAGATATCTAAAGGACATCTTTTCGATATGTCTTGAAGATGTCTTTCAAAAGATATGTTTAAGATGTTTTGCCAAATGTATCTCTAAGATCAGCAGTTTTGAGGTTATGAGTGCATATGGATAACACTTCAAATGTCTTTGTTCACAATCAAATTGCAAAGAAGGTGAATTCGTTCATAAATCAAAAGCTTGAATAATCCATGTAAATACTAACAAATTCTGTGAAAAGTCCGATTTTGTAACCTTGCAGTGCTAGCACTGAAACTAACGAATCTCCGAGTCAGAATATTTTGCGAATTATCGAACTTTTTACGCTGAATTTTATGGACGACCTTTGTGTACGGTGATTTTATCAAATTCTCATTCACATTTACTAATAAGTTGTTTTTCAATAACAGTGAGAAAAAAATAATTTAAAGGTATCTATGATATTCATCAGGCACTAACGATCACTGGATCATGTACTTCAATATATTTCACCAAATTCATTAAGCTGTTCAAGTTTTATGCACAGTCAACTTATCTTATATTTGTATATGTCATAAACACCTCATTCAAAAGATCACTTTTACTCTGAAAATATACACCGCTGACACTATATCTCACTATGTCATATTGACAATTATGAACACCGTCATCAAATTGTCCGTATGGCTCAGGTCATCGAAGCATGGGTACGTCGTGAAATGTCCGGGTTCGAATCTCGCAACCCCAAAAACCCGAAATGAAGTAAAATTTGTAGGACTGAGAGGAGGGATCAAAAGAAAAGAAAGAAGGAAGAAGAAGGAAAAGAGGGGAGAATTTTTTTTATGCACGATTCAAGATTTTTCCAAGATATTTCTAAAGCATATCTTCCGCAAGACGTTTTTGAGATATCTTAAACTTGTCGAAATCAGTCGCGTAAGACATCTTTTAGATTTCTAAAAGACATCTTCGAGACCTTCTTGCAAGACATCTTTCAAAATTGCGAGATATCTTTTAGATATCTAAAAGATGTCTTTTTGTTTGATTGGGTAGTGGATTGAGAGAACTTGTGCTTTGAATTTTTCAGAAGAATTCAGAAAAATTCAGAGGAACTCAGAGAGATGCAGGGAAATTCTGGGAAATTCAGAGAGGAACAAATTCAGTAAAATTCTTGCACGGAAAAAAAAAGTCAGTCTATATCAGACGAAACTCGTCTAATGTAGACAGTTGAAAGTCGTAATCTAGAGACAGACAATTCACGATGTATCGTAGACAATTTCGGTCTATAACAGTCGAATGTCTCGTCAACTGGACTTCAAATATTATACACTTCAGATCGGTTCTTATCAACATGAAACAACCTGAAGTTAGAAATGTGACATTGGCTGAATTACATAAATCTTTTTTTTCCGTGTGGTCCTGCATTTCAGAGGCGTTCAAGGAGTCCCTGGTAAAAAGAACCCATTGATTCTGACCAATTCTCATTAAATTACAATTAAACGTGGACAATGTTCTGGCCAATTCTCATTAAATTACAATTAAACGTGGACAATGTTCTGACCAAATCTCATCGATGATTTTTCAATGAGATTTGGTCAGAACTTTCATGTGAATCTCGTTGAATCTGGTCAAATCTCACTAAATTACGATTAAACTTGGAAAATGTTCTGACCAAATCTCATTGAATTTCATTTGTCAGATTCAATGGATTCTTTTAACCAGGGGTGTCAGACGCTTTCAGAGATAGATGAATTCAGAAAGATTGTGCGTAGAACTTTTCAGAAATATTCAGAGGAATTTAGAAAGATTCAGAGTAATTCAGAGAAATTCAGAGAGGAATTAATTCAGCTAAATTTTTGGTTCAGGATTCCAGAGGTGTTCAGGGAGTGTCAGAGACTCGCAGAGACAGGTGAATTAAGAGAAATTGTGCGTGGGATTTTTCAGAAAAATTCAGAGAGATTCAGAGGAATTTAGAAAGATCCGGGGGGGGGGGTCTGGGAAATTCAGAGAGGAATAAATTCAGTGCAATTCTTGGTCTTGCATTTCAGAGGCTTTCTGGAAGTTTCAGAGACTTCCAGAGGAAGATAAATTAAGAAAAATTGTCCGTGGAATTTTTTATAAAGGGAGAATTTTTTTAAGAATTTTTTATCAAGGTTGACCTAAGGTTGCCCTGCAATTGGGAAATCCAATGGTCCACTGAAATTGATCAATTATTGGTCGCCAATGTGGACACAAAAACGGACAAATATTGATGAATCCCACCCAATCTCGTTGAGTAATAATTGACCAGTTATTTATCAGTTTTGGTTAGCTGGGAGTTGACAAGACTGATCTCAAGTCAGTGACCGCGGAATTGTTTCAAAATTAATTTAATTTTCAAGCCGATCTTACAAGTTTATACATCAAAATGATGGAATGAAAAAAATCGCGCCTTAAGGAAGTATAGGATTCTATACTTGAAATTACCGTGATAGCAACGTCGATGTTTTATAGACATTCTATACCATCACCGAATGTTCCTATAAAGTTTGAATCGTTTATAGAAATGAAATGAAAATTGAAACTTACAAAATCTGAGAAATCATCGGTATCTATCTTCCAGAATCAACTCTTTGGAACTGGAAACATGATTTAAATAATGTACTGCAAGGTTTTAGATGTTGAACAGCTGAGTATTTCGTTATTCGATGACCAATTCGTTCAAATAAACGATCGAAACTTCGACAACATATCAATGAACTATAAAGAATGTATAGAAATTCAATGAATCGTACTTGATCTATTAATTTTGGAAATGATCCGGTGAATACGACGAGATGGTCATAGTCCCGGCGCGGCAGTATCCCCTTAAGGATATACTCGTGCGCTCGCGCGTACCTACGTATCTCGGTACCTGTATGCGTGCATGTTAATGTAGTGTATACTTAGTGGTGACGTTTACCACGTGACCACGTAAACGCAAGGTCGGTAAAGAGAAGGATCAGCGAGCCAACGGCGGGGCAACCACCGGATTTTCATCGTTGTTCATCGTCGCGATAGATGAACGGAGCAAGAAAATACAAGATAACCAAAGAAGAAAGAACGTGTTTAGTTCTCGTAAAGAATGGCCGTGTGAACCTCGTACGCGCTTTTTGTGTGCTAGTATAGGTGTATGTGTATGTGTGTGACATCACGCTTCATTGTTGGAGGTTTACGTCATTCTTGAGTCTCGGTACGCGGGTCCCGAGAGAAACACACGGCCACACGGCAAGTCTCTATTGCAAATACGCGAAGGAAAATGTTGCCATCGTATCCTTAAAAGTGATTCCCCGCGAGAACAACAACGATGTTTCAACTGTGACCCAACATCGTATCAATCGTATAGGGGAAGAAAGAATAAGGAGAAATAGATCTTTGAGAGAAAAAACAAAAGCTCGAGGAACTTCAAAACAAGAGAGGAGAGAAAGAGAGAGACATACAGAGAGTAAAAAAGAAAACAAACAAAGCGTACTATACCCTACCAAGCGGAAGTTTTTTTTCTCATTTGCGGTACTCTTCTTCGTCAGCTTCCCAATAAGAATTCATCATCATTATTTGGTTTTTCACTCTTTTTCTTTCAACGCAACAGGAAAAACGAATGATAATATATAAATCACGGAATATAATATCATATACAATCGAATTCGAGTGATGGTGATCGTTTGGTGATAATAACCGTTGTTTGGGTGCGTGCTTTTTTCCACATTTTGTTGTTGTTGTTGTTGTTATTGTTATGGTTGGTTGTGCCAAGAATCGTTGAATACCTCATAAGTGATTTCACGTAAATTTGTAGGTTTAGTCAGTTTTCGATGTGCTCTTGACTACTACGACACACGCGCTCTTTCATTTTAAATATAACGGTGTATAAATAAGTATGAGCAATAGCGGGAGTACGCGGGACAACACTCTCGAGCAACGCAAATGATTTTCGTATATAAAACTACGTATATAAACCGCCACAACTCGATTTAACAATAATAACTTCAAATTTAAAAATATATACATTGGTGTATCATCAACATCATTCATACGTGAGGACTCGAATTGTTATACATATACTCTTACAGAAGTTAACAACACACGAGGGTGCAAAATTCAAATGCAGTCTATACTCGTGACTTTTTCATTGACGTGTGCCGCATATGTTTCTTGTGCGTGGGCATGCAGCAACAATACCAAATCAACAACATCAAGGTTAGTACGCGTTGTCGCGATATTTTATTTATCCAAAACTATCGAGTGCTCGGGAGATCGGGGTTTTTGGGTAGCACGTCGTGTCCTGGGAGTGTTTACTCACGCTTTCTCGCTTATGTTTCTTCATAACGGTATTTTATGGTACTACTAGCGATCGTGTAGCGGTAGTGGGGTAGTTTGATTTCATAAAACATCAGTCGATATCAATGATCAATTATTATTATACAATTTCAACAGGAAAACCTAATAGCGGAACAGTGTTTTAGCCCTACGATATTGGAGGAGGTCATTTCAATTGGATGGATCATTTTGACGATGAAGACAACGTATATCTCTTTGTCCATCGAAAAACACCTTTTGTTTTTATTTTACATTTGTGAGTTCATTACGCATTTTCCATTCCTTTAATCTACTTTTTCTTATTTCAGTATTATATCTTTCTCAATTCATTTCAGATAAAATAAATATACGTGATGCTGCTGTTGCCGCTTCCAAATTGGTTGCAGCTCTATGAAACGCTGCCCAATGCCGAACGCTGTCCTGAAACTACTCCCAATACCTGTATAATGTTCAAAGAATTTTGCATATTTGCCACTGAATTGGCTCATCTATGCGAACAAGGGTAAATTGTGGTTGTCTCGTAAGCACGTAACTTCATAGCTTTCTTGAGGAATATTCTTCAAATGGAGACTTTGTTCGATGAAACCCCGTTGGATCGATAAGAATGGGATACAGGGAGAATATTTGTGTCGGCGTCACAAGACGGTTATAACAGTGTTATCGATTTGATCGAATACATACCTGGAATGGTACAAATTTGGGTGAAAATTTTCAATAAGTTTCAAGTTTCTGAAAAATTATGAAAAAACCTCAGTTAGAATTATCTTAATTACCATTGGTATTCGTAGTCTGCTAAGAATTGGAATTGGAGAATTTGTAACGGTTGAAACAAATCTACTATAATTATAAAATAACAAATTCTTCCACATCCAACGAAGAAGAGAAACTTTTTAGTTTGGATAGCGGTCTAAGAGATGGAATGAGAACCTGCGAATTTGAATTATCGAATTCTTCCTTTAGAATCAATTTGATGACAAAACGCATGTTGTATTCGCATTCCCAAGCACTCCACTTTTGAAAAGATCTAGATTCTTCGAAATTCAATTAATAGGAATTCGAATTCTAATGATTTGTGGGGAAAAAAAACGTGCTCGCATGGCGATGCTAATTTTGCATGTTTAAAAATTGAATATAGAATGTAATATCCCAAAAAATATGATCTTTAACTCTGCTTTTGCGTGCTCATAACATATTTTAAAAGCATTTTGCTTTTGTTTTATTCAGATTTGATGGAATTCAGGAAATCAACTAGATGTTTATGCTTTCATATAAATTGTCTCTGAGTAAAATAAGTAAAAGAATCTAATAATCGTGAGGAATGAGGGCTCGAGTTGAGATTAAGTTACATTCAAACAAACCAGATGTTGCTGGGGTTTTAATTCTTCCTTGTTTCGATCTATCCAACTCCTTCAATTTATACATATTTGTGAGCATGATCGAATAATTTTTGGAATATGAAAAATTGGGATATGTAACATCCAAAGTCAAAGATTTCGGTTCTTTTGAATCGCATACCACATCGAATCTATGACTTTGAATGCCTAACTTGGGATTTTGATGGAGCCAACTGGTTCAAGTTATATTTGTGATATAGAATGTAAGATGTTTCTGATTGATTGAAAATTGTTTCTTTTGCTGATATCTTTTACCTGGAGAACCTTTCGATGGAGAAATATTAAAATATTTTCAACCCTTAGCGTATCTTAGAAATTACTTAGATACAAATTTTTTTGTCAATTTGAAAGAACTTTGAATTTTTTAACAGAAAGCTGTCAAGTAATTTACGTACAGCTTATTTTTTCATTTCGGTAAAAAGCTGTAAATGCTTAGTTTTGGAACTAACTTTGATTAATCAAGTGAAACATCATAGTACATCAGTTTATAACTCCAAAGCCAAGGAAAAAGTACGTTAGTTTTGAATGAAGCTACTAAAACTAGTGGTCAAAAGTTAGCAACCGATCGTTGTAACTTTTGATTAAACTTGATTCGAATATTTTTCATATCAAAAATTGATTGAGTGGCTTTCGACCACCCTGTCGAAATTTGTTGTGAAATTTGTTCTGACTTGCATCGAAGAATTATATTAGTTATGTCGAAGTTACGGGAGAAAACTTACAGAGATATGATCTGTGAGATTTTTTCCAATTGGAAAGTCATAAGCATATTCACGTCCATCTTTTTCTTAGTAAAATTGATGAAAACATTAGTAGTTACTTGTCTATTTCATTGTAAATAAAATGAACAGTTGGTCCTTTGACGACGCAAAGCAAAAGTGATGTACGAAATTGGTCTAACGATTAGTCACGAATTTATAATTCTCTACAATAAAAATGTTTCATTATGAATCATCATGACAATTCATTCAGGAATTACAACATTCGATAATTGATACGTCGAATACGATATCGTGCATCACCGTTTTTTCTTTTCTTTTTTTAGAATTACGTTTCTCTAGATTCACAAAAAGAAGAGAGGAATAAAGAAAAGCCCTGTGTCATGTTTAATTTTAAACGTGTGTACAAAAGAAATGATTATAAATTGCATCAGAATTATCTATGACTAATCACCACACGATGATTTGATCCATTTTTTGTTTTTGTTTGAAACAGTTCGATTTGTGAGCAGCAGAAAAAAGAGGTCATTTTGTTATTTTCGTGAAAGGTTTTATTTTCCCAAGTTGACGAATATTATATTCATTCGATCTTACGACAATAAGGCACGATTTGAAAAAATCGTTTATGAATCAGAAGCCGACCTTGGCCTTGTCGTAATTCCCTAATTGTCGAATACTGTAACACATTTACTTAGCGCGGAACGCCGTTTCGTACTTTCTGAAATTTTCGTCAACGTCTTTTTATCTTGACGAATTCGTAATACGTATGACTTGCTCCCAACGGATTGGATCATATAACTTTTTATCATTATCACTTTCTCGTGCCTGGATGGTCATTCAAATCGATTTAAATTCTTATCTATCTCTTATACTCGATTACAAGAGCTTCGAATCGATTTTATTGAGGAAAATATAATCTATGAAAACGTTGGAATACTTGGAAGCAATTTCAAAGCAAAGTATTTTAATTATACAAATCTATCACTTATCACAGACAAGAATCCGTTGAATTGATGTATGTGTTGCAGGGAAAGGTATTGATGGGAATTTCCTCACGATTGCCGGGAAGATGTTCTAATGAGAATGAAGCGGGGTGTTCTATTTCTGATTGCAAAAGGATTTGATATTTGGAAGTACGTTTGAAAAGAGATATCTGATTACCACACTCCAACGATATTTTATTTTATTTTATTTTATGTTTTTCAAGTATTTATGATTCATTGAGAGAAAACAAAAAACAGAAACATATCTTCTATATCAAATCCTACTGCAAGTATGTGACAGTTTGAGTGTGATAATACAGAAAGATTATATAGAATAATTCTCTCCCTCTCTCTCTCTCTCTCTCTCGCATGATGATTTTTATATTTTATTTCATTATTATTGTAGGACAACGATTCCTATGAGCACCTCTCACTCATTGCACGGTGATGGAAAAGATACGAATCACACAATTGGTTCAAGTGAGCTTGAATTATATTTTTATACGTAAAGACTTCATTGAGACAATTAACTATTCTAAAATATTTATTCTCTTTTTCAGAGAGGATGGCGTATGAGGTATTTTTGGGTGGATCTTGTAATCCAACTACATGGAGATCAGAAATAGCTATACCAACACTTCAGAGCCTTGGCATTACTTATTATAATCCTGTAGGTAATTTTTGGGCATCATTTTTAAGAAGATCAAAAAAGTAGGAGCAAAGAAATCGATTTCACCGTTTTGTTTTCGGATTGATAATCATTGGTCTATGATTCCATTATAACACATTAATCACCTGCTACATATCTTCGAGAAAGAATAATAGAACTGAGGAACAATTTTACTCTGGTTAAAAAAAATCCATAGAATCTGATGAAATGAAAGTTGATGGGATTTGGTCAGAACATTGTACAAGATTCAATGAGATTTGGCAAGAATCAATGGTTTCGCTTCACCAGGGGAAAAAATAATGAAAAGAGTTTACAAAGATTTATGCAAATGTGCTGATTATACTAAAGAATCGATACTTCAAGCAGAAAATTTGATAATGCATTCATTTCTAACCAATTAGACATATGAGTGTTCAATTTGAAATTCCAAATGGTAAAACATTTATCTATAGATCGTACGAAGAAGATCACCAATTCAAATAAGCAAAAAGAGTACGTAATACCAAAGCACGTGGATAGAAAAACAATTGTCTCTCCGAAAAAAAACAACAACTTTAGGGGTTACAAAGTCAATGACAAGTTTTGAAAAGTACGATCTCTGATAAACAACTAAAGCAAAAAATGTAAGGTTTGTGTTTTTCTATCATCAAATTCAACGGAGTTTTTTTTTCAGTTTCCTCACAGTATTCATAGTAAGAGAGTAATTGATTCTAACGTAGCATATTCTGACAGTATCGAAACAGTTACATATTCCTCCCCCTACTTTTTTGAACTTTGTTCTCTCAATTGTATGAAAATAAAGAAATGTTGTATTTACATTGAATTTCAGCAAGTATCACAATGGGGACCCGAGCTGATAGCTCAAGAATACGAAGCCAAACAAACGGCTCGTGTTCTACTTTTTGTGATTGACAATCAAACTCGTAATTGTGCAAGTATTATAGAAGCAGCTCAACTGGCAGCTACCCGCAGCAATTCCTTAATACTTGTTATTTATCCTTATCGACAAGGTCAAACTATTTTAGAAGAAACCGTCTCTACGCAGTAAGTTGTTTTTGCTCCTTCAATTGAATTTCCAATCTGCAGTTTCTAACATATTTTCCAGAGAATACTATGATTTGATGAATGGACTTTTAGTACTTCAATACTTAATGGAAAGACAAAGAATACCAATATTTGAGAACGTATCGGCCGCTTTAGATTGTACCTCGAAGGTATTATGATGATTGACGAATGAAAAACATATAACGTTATGAATTTGAAAATGCCGTTTCACGTACACAGATTCTATTGATGCTTCCAGATTCTCCGTGAAGCTATTAGTATTCAAGATTTACAAGTCAGAGATGGAATCAGACCAACAAGAATCTCGTTAAATCAAAATGGAGGAGACTTAATGTAAATATCAAATACAATAAGATCTTGAATGCATTCAGAGACCCTAGAGAGAGCGTTTAACCAGCAATTGCTTATGATTAATGTTTTCTTTCTTCTGAATTGATCTTAATCGACAGGGATTGTTATCCACTTGGCTGAAGCTTTCTGAATGCACTCGATGATAATCCGAGTTATATTTTTTCATCACCAAAGATCACTTTATTTATTTTCTTTTGTCTTCTGGATATTTTACAGTACTTTAAGAGAAATATTCAAATCCTTAGATCCTAATGATACTGGATTCATCAGTTTGAGAGATGTGAGTATGTTTGAAATATTTCAACTATCTTTTTCATCGTGATCGTCGGTGAACGATAATAGAAGGCGTTGTTTTTTTTTTGGGATTTTACAGGCATGGATGGTACTACAGTCGAATGGCAAGAATAATATGTCTGTATCAGAGCTACTTAATACCGTCAATAAATCAGGTAAGATTATTCTTTAAATTTAATAGAAATTGTCACATCGGACAAAGAAGAGGGTTTCAGAAAAATATTTGGTCATTGGACTTGATTAAGAGGGCAGAAGTGTGAGAGGATGTGTACTTCTTTTCTCAACTTCTTTCAAAAGGTACGTCATTGATATAAACTTGAAGTGAATTTTCCAACGATCTTTGAAGGCTAAAACAAAATTCTAGATTTTTTAGCCTTTAATAGTATATAATTTATTATTATTCACTTCAGATTTGTATGAATTACGTACCTTCTGAAGAAAATTCGCGCGAAACTTGACTTTTCGAACCGTTTTTTTAAAACTAATCTTTTATCTTGTGTGCGTGAAATCGTAATGCAGCAATGTATTGTTATCACACTTGCCGTCAAGTACCTTACACTTTGATAAAATGATATACACAATCATTCTTCTCGTTACTTCTCTCCGAGATTCATTCTCATCGATAAATTATTTCTGAAGTAGAGTTGGATTTCCAACTTCTGTACAATCCAGTGAAAAAAACCTTTTAAGAGAAATGAAAAAATTCACTTTCTAACGTTGAAAGTTGAATTCGTCGAAATTGATTCAAGGGTAATGCAATTAAGAAGATCTCATTTGTCTCTTAAATTGAATTTCAAGAGTTCTTCACATTTGATGCTCTGGAATCTTAGAAACTGAATAAGGTGCAAATTCCATACGGAGGAGAAACAATTCACCGAATTCCAATATAAAATAGTAAATGTAGGGGCAAAAGAAATATTTTAATTTCTACATGCGTCAGCCATTGCGATGTGGTTGAATATATACAAAATGTCAATTATAATCTCACCCCAGTACAAATATTTATACTTCAAAATTACAGATGAATTGTTACGCCAGTTTTCGAATTGACTGGATGAAAATATTTGTCCCATTGGAGAACGACTCATAGACTGTTGTGGGATGATCTTAAGGTTAACGAACCCGATTCAAATTGTTTCCAACCCAAAAGTATGAACTTGGAATGGTCTTGTGTATCTTTCAGAGATCGCTCTGGTGAAAAGATTTGATGAAACAATGTGAAGCTTGAGATAGAAGATTTTGCGTATGCAAAAGTTTCATATATAAAATTGTTTTAGAACAAATTTCAAGTCCTCCTGAGTCCTCTTTTCATATTTGATTAATTTTATTGATGAAATTATTCGAATATTGTACAGTCATTTATCAACGACTGATAGATATTCAAGAGAAAGAAAAAGAAAAGGAATGTTTTGTGGTTCCAATGGACTAGGAGAATTCTAATGATATTATTTTGTTTTTAGATACCTACAGGAGGTTGATCGATGGTTTTCCAGTCAAAGGCGATCCCAGTGAACATCACCTCAATTTCGAACAATTTTGCATCCTAGCGAGCGAGTGGTCGTGGAAAACGAAGAACAATGGCATTTCTTCTGAAAGTGAGATACCTTCAGTTTGGAGTATATTATGTAGGAAGACCTCAAAGTTTCTACGCAGAGCTATCATACACCCTTTTAATCGTTTCCTAGGTATTTCTTATTTCTGAATGGATCCCCCAACGTATGAGAGTTTTACTTTCTTTGGCTGTTTCTTTTTCTTTCTCCTAATTCCATGCACGAATCCCACGCTAACAATTATCGATGAAAAATCTTCGAGAGAATACGCGACTACTCCTTCGAAACGTTATTAATTTCAAACATTTGTTTACAGGTTGGACAAATTCGTTTATTCCTGAATCCGAAAAGAGGGACTTCTACATCGCGGTGGTCAATAAAGATCTGTTATGGTTAGAATCTTCTGCTGTACCATTGATCGAGTAAGCTTCTTTCCTTTCGTCGATAATTCTCATGAAATTATTGAATTCGATTATGATTTTTCCTTGGATTTTCTTTACTCGTTGAAAGAGAGAAGTCTCTTCTTCGTACTAAAATTATTGAATTCGAAAATATCATGAGAATCAGAACTCCAAAGAATAGAGTTCAGAATATCAAAACTGATTTGATGATATTTTCAAGATCAATGGGCTTAACTCTCTATCGACCGACCCTGACTGAGTACAATGTAAGAATTTTACCGCAAGAACTGCAAAAGATGAAGCATTCACGATTGATTCTTCTAATCGTGCCTCAACACTCTCGCGGTACTGCCATAATGGCATTGGCAGCTTATTTGATTGGACTGCGCGCCAAACTAGTCCTGTGTATCCAAACTCTCCCCGATGACTGCGTTATTTCGGGCGAAAAGGTAAAATGGGATAAAAAAAATAAAAATAGAACTATTTTATACAAATGTTCTTTTTTCTCTCCAATCTAGTTGACCCCGCAAGCCACGAAAGACTACAATCGAGGAAGAATGTACCTAACGGACTACGCAACGCGCGAAGGTGTACCTGTTTTTCAGAATATCGCTGATGCTTTGCAACACGCGATACAGCTAGTTCAAAGTCCTTGTTGACTTAATCTCTTACCTTTTTTTTTCTATTTTTATTACAAAATAAGCCCCTCCATTCGACGACTAATTTATTTTTATTTTTACCAATTTATTGTCCATCTATCGTTCGAGATTGTTTATGAATAACAAAAAATTATTAATCTTTTACAAAAAATCCTCCGTCCTGAATCCGTAATTTTATTTTTAAAATGTTGCTTATGGACTTTAAAACATGACGACAAGTGTATTTTTATGTATAATATAATTATGACACACTAATGATTGATTTTCAATTTTTTAATGAATTATCATCATCTCCCATGATAGATGGACACAATTTTATATAAATACATAGTAATTTAACGTCAACTTTTTTGTAACCTTTTTGGTAATTGGTTGAGGATTGATTTGATATATCTGTATAGGTTTATTAATTGCCCTAACGATTTAATGTTTAATACCTTTGAAATCGATCGGATGAATGCAAGAATGTTGAGGTGTATTATAATTTTCATTACTGTAATATTATTATTGTTGTTGTTCATGCGACACGTATCGAATGCAAGTGCGAATGTTATGGGTCTCGGCGCGTACACGACCGCGTGCTTACCCCCTATCAAAGGCTGTATCACGGAAATCAATTTTCTTCTTCTGGATCCTAGAAAAGTATATAATAAAACACCAGAAATCATTTTTTTTTATCGATTGAAAGAAAAACTCGGAAAAAAACCTTACGTTCGAATAAGGACATTTAGGAATAATTTCTTGAAAAATTATTGTTTATATCATTTTTTTTTTGTTCGATGATTCCATGAGAAAAAAAAAAGAATAAAATATTACTGTTTTTAAATATTCTTTTCACTCCACGAACTCAATAATCACGTAGAAAATAGAAAAATATGTAATAATTTATACATAAAATTCAAAGTTTTTTAAAAAATTCTCATCCTTTTATTATATAATACACGAATGTATATAAATTGAAAATTCAATTCTCCTATTCAAAAAGAAAGAAGAACGAAGATTCATTTGGTTTTAACTTTTGTATTGTCGATGGATTTACTCTCCTCTTCGCTGTTCTCGTTTGGAACATTATTTTTCTTTGGAAAATAGTATGTATATATGTTCTTAATGGATAATAATACTGGAATCATAGCTGGTAAGAAAAGTGGAATGTACACCGCGTATCTGAAAGTAATAACGTTACTTCTTAGTTACAAAAAATAATGAGAAGACTTTATTTCGATTTCGAATTTGCTTACTTCTGATCTTCGGGAAAGTAAAGAAGAGCTAGAAGGGAAGGATCGGAGAAAGCTGTTTCGGCAGTGACGAATGCCTCTTTGCTGAGCATAAATCCTCGTTCAAGATTTCCATTCTTCAACTCTTGGGCCGAAGCTTGCACAAAGTGAAGAGCATTTTTTATTCTGGAACCAACCACGTCTGTGATTACGATACTACTGATCTCGTTGAGAAGTTGAGCGAGGGATTGCAAAGTTAATTTAGCCGAGGTGAGTTGTTCCACCGATCGAATTCGTAAAAGAAAATCGAGTTCCCAGTCCCTTAATTTGTGGCCCACCAACGGCACTGCTGTCGCCCCATCGATGATGCCCTGTAAAACATTGTGTAATTATAATTATGTTTTTTGTTGTTTTGATTCTTCAACTAGGGATTCGATGAATTACAGGATACATCACAGGCAAATAAACACCAATGGAGCGGAGTTGGAAGGTTCATGGATGTTTGAAAAGAGAACAAAATAGTCGCCGAACATTAGATGTTTTTTTGAATAATTTGTAACCTTGGTTCTCTTCGGGGTATTTATTCGGATAAAACAGAATTTAGGGTAAGATGGTATCTACTTGTGTATTCAACTCACCGGTTCTTGAATACCCAACAATAACCTAATTTGAGCGAGAAATATCCCCATTATGGTCGTCTCCTGAGGATTGATCGCTATAGCCTCGTTGGTACTCGCACCTTCGGTACTTGCACATTCGTCCAACGGTGGATTGTTCAATATTACACCACCCCATCTGTAATAATGTTGTACGTTTGATTACAGATGAATGCATTCTTGGACTACAAGTTTCCTCGGAATAGATCTAATGCACAAATTGTTTCAAGTGTTCGACACGGCAAGCATGAAAATCGAACGTCATTATAACACATAAAATTCACATATAAAATTTTCTCGGCAAACTACTGCTAAACATAATTCCGATCTGAAAAGGTTCAGGTATTATTTTCTTTTCTCATTACCTGGGAGATAAGAAAGCTTCCACATTACTGTCCATCTTCGATCTGTGCCCGCTACGCGTATAAATATATAAAGGTGCATTGTTACAAGGAACCATGTATATAACCAAATTCATACACGGATAAAGACTAATCTGGGAAGCTGTAACATTGCACAACAATGGCAATTGTATAATATCGATTCATCATATGTGTTCAGATTTTTATTTTATACCCAGTTTCTTTTCCAACGGGGTCACGAGTTGAGGTAGTACATCTTCCGAGAGCGCATAATGCCGACCTAATTTACTGCTATCCGGTACACGTTTTGGCTTAACATCCAATGGTAAGAAATAAAGCCATTGTGATTTAACAGTGAAATTAGCGAGTAGAGTCAAGTCGTCGAAAAACGGTTCCAAGTATGCTGAAAGTGGAAAAAAATGAATCGATAATTCGTTGAAACGGAATCATCAATTAACGATGTAATTTGTAATATCGTACCTTCGACTACCGAGCGTAAATTCCAATCTATCTTTAATTTTTCTGCATCAGGATTGACCAGCGTCACCAATATATCGTACGCAGGACTAGCTGGGAATCTTCTTCTGTTTTCAACATCCAAACTGTAGACTGTGGGCTCCGCCAGGGCATTTTTGGTCAGGGCTAAAGACTTCTCACCTAATATCCACTGTGATAATACTTCAATCAATTTCCGTCCACCTGCAAAGAATGTACATTTTTGACCATTTTGACCAAGAGTTTTGAAAAAATCCAGACCGGCAAAAATTGGTTGAAACCACAATAAAAACTAGGGTGGGCGAACCGTTCGAATTTCGAACTTGGATAACAGAAACCGTTCGGTTCGGTTCAAATTTCGAACTGCATTCATTGGTAAACGTTCGGCTCGATGTTAGAAGAGAAACATAAGAATGCTGTGCATTTTTCGTACCGCTGCACCAGCTGCTTTAACCCCTCTGCATAGAAGCTTGCCACCTGAGAGTTGAACCAGTTGACAACGGCGTTTTTGAGTCCCTCTTCGGTTTCAACACGTTGTCCACCGAGCCACTGTGTTGTGAAACAAAACTGCAATCGATGCAGGGGCGACACTCAACTTCACCAAAACCGAAAAAGCTTGAGGCAAACTCCGTACACAAGTCGAAAATTGATGGCTACAGTTTTTTGGGACAAAGACGGTGTTTTTTTGGTTGATTTCATGGAACGTGGGACAACAATTACAGTTGACGTGTACTGCGAAACGCTCAACAAATTGAGACGTGCGATCCAAAACAAACGACTCGGGAAACTGTCATCTGGCATAATCCTCCTCCACGATAACGCGCGTCCTCACACTGCTGCCAAAACCAAGGAGAAATTCAAGATTTTCGTTGGGAACGTTTTGACCACCCACCGTACAGTCCTGACCTTGCACCTAGCGACTACTTCCTCTTCTTGCATTTTAAACAGTGGCTCGGTGGACAACGTTTTCAAACCGAAGAGGGACTCAAAAACGCCGTTGTCAACTGGTTCAACTCTCAGGCGGCAAGCTTCTATGCAGAGGGGTTAAAGAAGCTGGTGCAGCGGTACGAAAAATGCTTAGAAGTGAACGGCGATTATGTAGAGAAGTAAAGTAAGTTTGCACCTAACTAAATATGACAATAAAGTTTGTTTCTTACGAGTATATTTCTTTCTGTAACCAAACGGTCCTTACTTTATGAATGCTCCTCGTAAATTACCCAAACGTTTAATGAACATTTTCGAAATGTTTTACGTACTTTTGGTGCTACTAACACGCTGCATATGAAACGTCACTTTAAAAAATAAATTTATGATGGATTCTGTTCTTATAAATGTATTCCTAATTCAATTTTGGCTTTGCGATAAGACGTTTTGAAAGTTGAAAGTAGGTTCGAAATTACAAAGTTCGGTTCAACTTGAAAAATATATTTGCAGTTCGGTTCGGATTCAGTTCGACTTGAAAAATATAATTGGAGTTCGGTTCGACTGAAAAATTCAATGTTCGCACACCTTTAATAAAAACCAAGGGTGGCTAAAATGGTTTCAACCGTGAAAGTAACACGCTCAGGGTTGATTCTACGCAACTCTTAAGTTAGCTATGTTTCATACTCTCTAAATTCCTTGGAGTGAAAATTCACTCTTGCCGAGTGAAAATACTGCAACTCCGAAAGAGTGAAAAATTTCACTCTTAAAGAGTGAATTTTCACTTTATAAGAGTGGAAATCAACTCTGGTGTTTGGAGTGAAAAACTCACTCTTAGGAAAAAGAGTGAATATTGACTCTTAAAGAGTGAAATTTCACTCTTCAAGAGTTGAGCTTCCACTCCGTTCTAGAGTTGCAGTATTTTGACTCTTTGAAGAGTGAATATTCACTCCAAAGAATTTAGAGAGTAGTTCATATTCATTCTTCTATTTTTGTGAATTTCAACATTCATCTCGTCTGAATTGTTATATATTGGCGATATCATTTTTTGTTGTAAAAGCTCTCTACTCGAGGCACAAGAAAAAACAAGATTCTCAACAATTCAATACTTGGGTCCTAACGGGTTTTAAATTTGAAGTCCTTCAACTTACTTACATAACATGGATAAGGAATAATAATTCGATGTCATTGGATAAATTGAGAATTATCGCACAATTGCTGCATGAAGCTTCAATCACATGTGATGGAAGCAATTTCCACTCACGTGGTTGAAAAAGTTCTTGAAATTTCAATTACATTTGAATGTAAATTCAATTATTAAACTGTACCATCATGGGTAATATAATTACACCCAACACATCACAGTCCACGGTGGACCAGAAACTCAAAAAAGTGGCCAAAAATATAAATCCTTGGTCGATTTGTTTCAAACTGGGTCACATGGGGTTTTTGGGGTTGCTGATTACGAATCTGAAGTAAAAAATGCATAATTCAAGATGGCGGATCCAATATAGCGGACAAAAATTGAAAAATCAACTGAATTCGCTCGGAATTGGCTGTCACGGGGTTTTTGGGGTTGCTGATTACGAATTCGAAGTAAAAAATGCATAATTCAAGATGGTGGATCCAATATGGTGGACAAACATTGCAAAATTTTCGGCACTAGCCTGAAAATTGCTGTTTGAGGGTTTGTGGGGTTGCTGATCAAAAATCTGAAGTAAGAAATGATGAATCAAGAATAACGAACCAAGCTGTAATTGTAACATTAACTGAATTCGTTAATTCAGCGGATTTTATTTAACGCACTGAAATTTCTCAATCGATAACATTCATTTGATTAAAAATTCTGACACAGAGAAAATTCGCTCAGAAGAATCTCAGTAAGGTGACCCTAAAACCCAGTGCGATCGTTATATACATATACAACAACCCATCTATTCGAAGCACTGATGCTGTTAAATAAATATGTATGTATTAAAAAAAAACTTTGGTCACCTCTTTTCGAACGAAAATATATGAATTCATTCGAAAATATTGAAAATCCATGTATGAAAGCACAAAAAAATCAATTTCTTCGATGTGTTTGTTAAAAGGCGCAAAAAGGCGCAGGTTGACTTTAAAGTAAACTTCATCCGGAATGTAATGAGCCTAATCTGATGTTCATATCTGATGGAACTCAGGGGAATAGTTAATTGGAAGATTGGAAAATGATAAAAAAACTCTATATTTCGTGATATTGTGTTCAGTTTCAACTATAAACAGTGAAGATAAACACTTTGCACATCGTTTTAAGTTTGTTTCATTGTTGTTCTTCCTGAAAAAATACAAAAGAGAACTCTTGGATGAGCGAAGTTTGCAAATGATGCAGGTTTGCACATGACACTTGAACAGTAAAGTTCAACCTATTATGCTTGGGGATATTGGTTTAATTTGTACATACATGCATCAAATCTCATAAAAATTTGAGAATAGTTGTCTCAAAGGGTCCTATAAATGATGAACTACTTGTTTTGTAAAAAACTCAAAGTTCATTTTTGGCATTTTTGGCTACTTTTTTGAATATCTGGCCCACTGTGCAGTCTTTGTAACGAGAACGTTGCTGCAAAAAGCTGGTTGCGAGTGATTTCCCACTCAAGCTTGTAATAGTTACATTAACCCTTAGCTGCCACACTTCGCCAGTGTAACATAGCTGCCACACTGGGGTCGATTATGACCCCAACTGTAAATGTACACCAAAGCCAAGCTATGCGTAAATATATCTTGGAAAAATTTTAGAGAGTACTAAAACTATTCTCATTTTCAGTCAAATGATTTCCCTAAAGGAAAATTAATTTCGAATTTGTGAAAAAATTATGTGCGTAGCACACATGCAACGCTTCTTTTCATCGATCGATAGGTATATTTTCGCTTTTAAATGAAATTATCACTGTATCATGGAAAAGAATTATATGAAACATGGACAATCATGTCACGCTAGGGTGGAGTAAAGTGAAGAAACTCTAAAGTGGCGCAGGATTGCGCAAAGAGTTCGAATTATTGAGTTTATTGATGGTAATTCAAGATTGAATCATGTTGGGGTCAGTCTGACCCCAGTGTGGCAGCTGAGGGTTAAATGCGTCACATCAATATTCTGTGGTGACTATATCACAGATGTAGACGCAATATTATATTAATATAACAGATGTAATGTAACCTGTTACATGCTTGAATGGGAAATTACTCGCAACCAGCTTGTTTCAGCAACATTCTCGTTACAGACTGTGATGTGTTGGGTAGGATATAGCAAAAATTGAAAATTCAATTACATGTGATTGAATTCCTCATTCAATTACCAAGAATTGGAAATTTCATTTACCAGTGTACTTGAAAAATTCATAAAAATTCAAGACATTTTTAAGGCGACCCTCTACTGTGACGATTAAAAAAAATCGATTTTTGTTTACATTTTCCGATAGTTTATAGTCGTAAAATGATTATCCTGTAATTGGTATGGGCGATTTCAACCCTTTTGACCAGTTGTGGTGCCTAGAAACGCTAACTGCGCAACCTTGAATTTTGAAGCAGATTCTCGAAGTGAGCATTGAGGGGGGAGCCTGCTTTAGAGGCTTCACAGAATCGATTTTTTTTGGATAAATGTCTTCCTAAACTATCCAAGAATGTGCCCCTAAAATTTCAGAAGCAAATTCGAAATATTCTCGGAATTACAGACGAAATAGTGAACAAGCGTCGAGCAGGTTTACGAGCGGCCGAATCGCTCGGAGCGCGCGCGAACATCTAGAACATCTGGGCGAAAAACAGTTTTTTGAAGAGTCTGAAGGGTTACTCTATGGAGCAAGAATCGCTGATTCGCATATTAATGCGGTAAATTCAAGAAAATTACGATTTTTTATATACGAAAACTTCGACGCGCGATTTCTCGGTTTTTCATTTATACGACTTTTCCTAATTGGCGGGAAAGATAGGGAAAAAATGAAACGTTCTATCAAAACGAGATAAAATGGAATGTATTCGGGATTAAATTCTCTTTTAGTTGAACCTAAAAAACCTCAAGCACTGAAAAAAATACTCCGGTTATTATATGGACAGCAAGAATTACTGCCATTTTAACCGGAATTCTAGTTAAATGAATCAAGTCTCCGGCAAATTTAACAAGGGCTCCGGTAAATTTAACAAGAATCCCAGTAAAAGTCACAGATATTCCTTGCTGTCCATATAGTAACCGGAATTCTGGTAAAATTAACAGTTCATTTTTTTCCGTGAGAAAGTTGAGATTAAGCCACTTTTTAATCTAAAGTGAATTTTTTTTTCCAAAATATTGAATTCTTTTTTCAATTTACGAAAAATTGTTGAATTTTCTTGGTTTAACTAGAAGCTATACGATTGAGAGATGAAAATTTTTTTGGGTTCTTTGTTTCAGATGGAAATTGCGACTTGCATCTTTCCCGCCGCACGACAAATGCATACTCGAGGCGCCTCGGCGAAATGCTTGTACCAAGCATAATATGACATATATCTTAATGAAAAAATTTGAGAACACTGTTGAAATATATAACAGTAAACCCTGAAAGTTTCGTTCCAATCGGATATTTCTTTCCTTCCCAAAATAATTCTCGAAAAAATCGATTTTTTGAAGCCTCTAAAGCAGGCTCCCCCCTTAAGAGCATCTTTTTTTCCATGTATATCTTTTTTTATATATACAAACACACACACACGGAGAAAATTATGTTTTTAGTATTATTACATTTTGCACTAAAGTAGCAGTATAAGTGAAATAGTATAATGTTCACATCTGAATGTAGCAAAAGTTTAAACGTGAATATCTCGAAATGACATTTTTGCACCTGGCGGAGGTGATTTCTAACAAACGGCTGAACATATTGACTTGAAAATTGTACACCATATTCAGCACACTCGTGGCTATCGTCCGTACCTCGATTGTGTTGAAAAATTCATTTCAACATATTTTTTCATTCCGCTTAGGACGAAAAAGACCCGTTTCTTTGCACACTTTCACAAAAAACGCCGCCATTTTGTTAATTTTCAATAAAATATTTTGTTTCAGGTACGGACGATAACCACAAGATCACAGATTAAGAATCTTTCTGGTTTTTGGTTTCAGACATTCTGGAGTGCTAGGATCATTCCCACCAGTGGAGAGTATTTTTTTTACCACCATATTCAAAGTTTTGTAATTAAACACATAATTATTCTTTTGAAACAAAAAATTGTTTTTCCATTCTCTGAATACATACCTTTGAGGGGAAGAAAAGTTTGCCCACAATGAGAACCCGATTTCTTAGATTTGAAGAAAATTTATTTGCCTTTATTCTGATAAATCTTGTTTTCAATGGAAAATATAGCTCATTCCAATGAGAGAATGTTTCATTGAACTGAAATTATATTCTTCGAATTCAAGAAAGAATATATATTCCTGTCTCAATTTGAAAATTTTTTGTTTCAATCTGACGAAAAATTTTTCCATTGGAAAAAATATTTATTAGAATGAGGTCAAAGGAAATTTTCTTTCAATCTAAAAACTTGGGTTCCCAGTGCAATTATATGCATTAGTCTCTGAGAAAAGAAACGTTGAACATAGGCTTTTTTCGGGCTGTCGCAGTGAATATAATATAAATTATTTAAGAGCGAGTGATAGTATGGAATTTACCGATAAAAAATGCGAAATCGTGGTAAATCATGAGTTTTTAGTCATCGTTTGTTTATAACCTCAATGACACAACACTTAACTACAATGCACTATACGATCGAACACGTGCAAAACGATCAATAAATTCCACAGATACGTTACGACAAATAATTAATCAATAAAATCATCGATATTATTATTATTATTGATCAACAGCATGGAAGAATCGATTCATCATTTTTATGTTATAACGGTAAATCATTGAGAAGTGTAATATTTATTAGTAATACGATCTCACTTGTTTCCGTGGAGAAATACAAGGTCCTCTTCTGACCGACCAGTACGGCGTCGTTGAGATTTGGCGCTTCCAATAAAAGGATATCACCAAAATCCAAATCAAAGGTTGAAGCTACTTTTTCTAATTGATGATGATTGAAAGCATGAACCAAAAGATTCGGCGAAACGGGGCGGCTCAGCACTTCTAGATCAAGAATTTCTGGAAATGAACAATTGTTTATTGACACATCGGCGTCACGTTTGTTTTGGGATTCCAACACTCACCATTGTTTTGAAAACCATCTTGAATCTCTTTGGTCAATGAATCTGCTCGATCTCTGCTCAACGCGGCTACAACGACTTTGGTCCTAATTTTAATATCCAATTGCGATAGTTTGGCAATTTCGGAATAAGGGAGTGATACTCTAGGTACGGTCGTCGTATGCCACCAAAGAGGAACTCCCACTCCCAACAATAGAACAGCGAACGACAAACTCGCCCAAACTCTGTATTTCTCTGTAACAAAATAAAATGGGAATACTTAATGAAAAATATACTAAAGTATAGTATAGTGTCCCATGTGTGTATGGAACAATGGTCCAATCATGGAACAAGCCTGGCACAAAACATACCGAGACTTGTCTTGAACAATTCAATAAACTTGGCCCAGGCTTGGGAATGATAAGATCAGGACAAGCTTGGGCCAATGGTTCGTTCCAGCCTAGTTCAAATGATTCGTCAAGCATCGATCAATGCTTCTTTCATCACAGATATTGACGAGAAGAGTAATTTGATCCATATTTCAGTTCAAAGTTCTCCCTCGGAATTAGGGATCCTTTAATGAGGGAGCGGACAATCAACTGCTGATTACGGATTGGTCGGCCGCCATTAGTGGGATAGGTACTGATATTTATGAAAATATTCGAAATACATATTTAAAGTCAGCTTATTCATGTATAATACTTACAATTAAGTGAATCTGAAACATTCTTCGAACAAAGCATGTAAATACATTTGAGAAAAATGATTTTAATAAAATAACATACACTATGCATACTTAACTAAACTATAGAAAAAACCGGAAGTATCCCACTAATGGCGACTGATTGTCCGATCCCTCATTAAAGGATCCCTACTCGGAATACCGTACATGAATCATCTTGGAACGATAAAATAAATGTGCCAAGACTGGGACGAGCTTGGGTTTTTCCCAGTCTTGTTAATCCCTGCATGGGAAAGACATCTTGAAATCCTGTAGAGAGTTCTTCAAGATCAGTTGATTTCCGTGTATAATCACATTTAAAAATAGCCTATTACCATTGATTCAAGTTTTATTCTTATTTGGATCAAATATATCTATCTTAGGGTGTGAAACTGGAGTGTGGGGCCAATCATGGGAAGGAGATTGGACTGGTCTTGGCCCGATAGTTATGCACAAGTCTTTATCCATTGTGAAATAATTGAAAACACTGTGCCACTTATGTGGACAACATCGGCTCAAATAATCATGTGCCAAGCTTGTACCAAGTGCAGTTTTGGGCCATTCCAAAGATACGAACAAATGTCCTATGACTAACTATTATCCATTGGAAACAGCGGGACAATCAGGGACCCAATCATCATGGGTCAAATCATTTTTGACGGAGGTTTGTTCCAGATACACGTGCCAATCCTGGGACAAGTTTGGGTTTTTTTCCCAGTCCCGGCAATACCTCCATGGGATCTTAAATCTAACGTGGATCTTGATTTCACGATGTAACAAGCTCTACAAAAAAGAAAAGAAAAATATTTCTAATCCCCCGTTCCACGTACCAAAAACTTGACAAAAGTTCGAATTTCATTCTTATTTTTCGTCGAGCACCTCCGGATAACCACAACCTTAGCGACCTTCGTTCTAAATTGAACACCGTCCAAATCTACTCGAGTATCTTTGTTATTCTCGTGGAAAACGGGTCTATGCCGAAACCCAGAGGTAATCTTTAGTTCAATGTTAAAGCTGAAGTTCGTAAGACTTCGCACGCCTCCTCTTGTTTTGCCTTCGTTGTATTATTTGTCAACGTCGTTTCGTGCACTCGAATTCCAATTTATTTCCATACACGCAATAATCGAGAGCGCGAATGAACGAAAAATAAATGATCGATTTAAAATCGTTCGCTCGCATTATAAGCGTCCTTATTAAAAGTAAACTGAATTTCAATGTATTCGATTTGAAATGTGCGCGAAGAAAGATATCGAACGATTACATTTGAATCTTCAACAAGTGTATTATTGTGCATCTTGATTCTACGGACGTCGACCTTTTTTTTCCGAATTCATTAACCGTATGAATGAAGGAGAGAAATTCGCATGATCGTGAATATTTAAATATCAATCCGCTTTGAAAGGTGGAAAATAACAGAGTCGATTGTATACACGCGATAATGAAAATATTATGATTTTGTAAATGCCGTGATATCGTGAAGAATGTGGAGGCATTGAAACGATCGTAAATATCGAGGATGACAAAAATGCGACAGTTTTAAAGAAGAATAAAATACGCCACAGTGTGATGATCAAGATTCGTCTCGATAACTGGATCATTTCCGTGGTTTTTTTTTTTCAATAAGAGTAAGTAGAATTGAAAATAATATATCAACAGGTGAATCGAATCGATCGAGAGCTACGTTGAGAGGATTTTAGTTGTGTATTATATTGCATATACTATACGTATATGCACTCAAATATGAATTCATTTTGAATATGCAGCTTTAATAAATTTTGATATATAAATAAAATTTTTATTGCTCACACGCAAGGTCGAATGAAGTCTTCTTCAAGAACACAGACCTTGAAAACGCTTTGTGAGATTAACCTCGAACTTGCTCGCATGGGAGAAAAAAGATGGTTATCTCAATGACTCAAGGAAGAAGTCGATATTTGAATCAATCGCTTTCCTTTCTCGATAACTCAGGTGGCTGTGATAGCAAATTTTTAGTTGGGTTGGAGAAAACATGTTCTCTAAATGCTAACAGAAAGTTCTCTGATGCATCGATTTCGGAAATCTTTTTGATGCCTTTCTCATGAGGTCTGGAAGTTATTAAAATGTGAACTTCCAGATCTCGTAAAGAAGGCATCAACTGCTAGCATTTAGAGAACATAATGAATGTTTGGAATCTTGAGGGGAACAATGTTTATTGGAAGATCCCAAATCGAGTTTTCGGAAAATTGAATGAGAAGTCATGTGGAGTTTGCATAAAGAGTGGCCCCGCAAATCAGAGTATTTTTCCGCCTATTTTTTGGAACCACGAGTTTCAGGTTGAAATGCATTCTAACAAATCCTCTATGTTGATCATTAGCGAGGGGATACCATTTTCCGGTGAGCATAACACTGGTTTTGGAGGTGAAGTAGGTGGATATAAAAATCTATAAGTTTTCTATAGAAAAGAATCGGTTCTGTCAAAAATCTATCGATCCTGTCGATTTCTGTATCTCCAAAATTATTGTTGTGCTCACCGGCAAATGGTATTCCCTTGCAAATGATCGACATAGGGTATTTTTCAGAATGCATTTCAACCTGGAACTCGCGGTCCTAGAAAAACAGGCGATTTTTGCGCTTACTCTTTATCAGAGGCATGTAAATCAATTATTTCGAATTGCTGCATTTTGCAAAAATATACGATTTGATAGGAGGGGGGGGGGGGGAGGGGGGTTAACAAGTCATGAAAACCTACATTTTTGAATAAGGAACAGAGTTCGCTCCGCTCGTTTTCCATAATTCAAACGGGGCTAGATAGCTCGCATATTTATAGATTAACGATGCTCGCTTCGCTCGCATTTTGATATTCTCAACAGCGTTCTCTCTATTTGTTGTAAAATTTATAGAACAAAATGAACGATTATAAAATCTGACAAGCGTACAATAAAACGCCTGGCCAGACGAAATATACAAATAAATTAAAGAAAAGCGTGCGTAGGTTGAGCGAGGCAGATAATATGCGGTTGCAATCGGATGATGATCTTTCGTTGCGTCATTATTTCAATCAAAACTATGTTACTTGATGGGAAAACCAACGTGTTTTGTGACTAACTATCGGTTTGAATAAAACAGTAACAATTTGACGCTGGTATAAGTGAAGAATGAATATACCGTGTCATCGTGACTTCGGGAAAGATGTATTTCCCTTCATAGCCTCAGCCCGAGTCGAAAAATTGTAATACTTTTCAAAGCCCGATCAATTCCATGATACGCAACGATCCAGAGTTTAATCAGGTCGAATGAGAAGTTTGAAAACAAGATCAGGTTGAGAACGGGGTGAGATCAGGGTGAGAAATGAAATCAAACCAAGCTAAATCAGGTTTCACTGTTTGACTTGGGAGGAATTATGTTCACCAAACAGGGTTGCAACCATTTTCCCTGACCCAAAAAAACCCACTCAGATTTTTTCAATAAAACCCAGTTGAAATAACCCATTCTATCACCCCAAAAAAAACCCAGTTTCTATTATTCGCTGACACGCTGGGATATCATATTAAAACTACAGTGTTTTTTTTTCATAAAATCGAGTTCAACATTTGTTTTGTTGATTTCAGTGTGATAATTCACCGTCATTAATTTTTTTGTGCTCAATCGTTTCTATGTTGAAAAGATAGTGTACCTCTGGCGGAAAACCGCGACGAAAGCGTCACAAACAGTCATCGAAATGTGATTTAGGAGGGAATTGGAACATTTCCACGCTTCATTTGTTTCAATAACCGTTTCGTTTACTTTTGGATTTTCACCAGGGACATTAGGTGGGTTTTGTTTGGAATTGAATTATAACATTAATCACAAATCGAAATATTTTCACATTTCTTTGTACAAATCTATTCGAAAAAGTACTTATTGGTACTTCTCAGTTCATGATTACTTTTTCCAACGAAGGATTCTCGATGGTTTGAATTTCCAAGTTTTTACCCACCTTTCCCAACCGAAATGTACGGCCTTGCTCTACCGAACTATCGAAAAATAATTAAAATTAGCAATGTGAATCGCTTTATCTTCGCTTGCTGTATTTTTTGCTGTTTATAGATCATTATCAATCGTGTGAAAATAGTGAATATTTTTCTCAAACTATCAAATATACTGAGTTGAATTTCGTGTAAGCAGAGATCGGCAACAAGGAAATTTCGATTTTCCATTGTTTCATTTTTTGATAAAATATAATTAACATACGCATATTATCCGTTTTCGAATAATCATATTTATTTATCCGTTCATTATAACCTTCCCAAAAAGTAGGCAATATGCGGAATTTGATTACTCAAATAATGGATAATGTATTTAAAAAATTAGCCATTGCTCAAATAATGGATAACGTATTCCGAAAAATCATCTACACGGAGAGAAATAATGTGCTGACGCAGCAGAACAGCAAAATTTTTTGCTGACCTAGCTAAAAATTTGCTATAACAGCAATCGTGTTAGCTACGACAGCAAAAAATGTTCGCTCCGCCAGCAAATTTTCAGTATTATATACAGAATAGCAAACAAATTTTGCTGGGATAGGAAACATTTTTTGCTGCCACAGCTAAAAATTCGCTGTCGCAGCTAACAAGATTGCTATAACAGCAAATAGTTTGCTGTTACAACGAAAATTGTGCTGCTCTGGCAAAAAGAACCCAGCAAAAGTAGATTTCGCTGCCACAGCGAATTCCTTTTTCTCCGTGTATTACTTGAATAATGGATAATGTATTTGAAAAAGTCATCTATCAAGTAATTCAAGTAATGGATAATCAAATTCCGTGTATTGCTCATTCTTCAAGAAATCAATATAATAAATTGATAGATAAATATGATTATTCGGAAAATGGATCACATATCAATGTTTTTCTCTCAAATGCAATGACATAAACATATTTGTTAAATTCAATAAATAAACGTTGAAACTCAGTAATAAATTTTGGAATTTCATCACCAACATTGAATGTATGAACCAATATTCAATTTAATGTGAAAATTTGACATCTCATAAGGAATTTCGTATTAAATTCAAGAATTTTTCTGAAAGTGTTATCACTGTGCCGCAATTAATCTAAATAAACTTGATGAAACCCAAAAAAAACCCAGGTAGGTGGCATCTTTTTGAAAAACCCTGTTTTTTCGCAACCCTGTCACACAAATCGTTGTTGATATTCCGAGATATGTCGCTGTTTTGGTTGATTTTAGTAAAAAGTTTTTCCCTATGACAATGAGGGGTGGAAAAAACTAGCGAGGCATTAACCGGCGAGTGAGGAGTTGGATTCAACTAGCCTTGGTTGGGCAAAATTAATGAAAGCTCCCCGTCAGGATATTATAAGTTTGATTAATCCCGGGTAGAAATGATTCGAGGCATTTTCTACACTGAGAACTCAATTTCTTAGACTCGAAGAGAATTTCTTTGCCCTCGTTTTGATAAATCTTGTTTCCGATGCACGGAGAAAAATGCAGGTCGGAAATTATAATAATCTTTAATAGATAATTGGAGAAGATTTCTTAAAATAATATTTCTCAAGTTTATAATAAAACTACATATCTGTTTACATTTTTGTTGAATATGATTTGAAAAACAATGAAAAACTATCAATACTTACCAGACAATAGAAACAAATATGAACATTCCAAAAGTCACGCATGAAATTTTACAAAGTGAATAACAACATTCCGAAATTACGAAAATCAGATGTCAAAATATTGTTATTCACTTTGTAAAATTTCATGCACGACTTTTGGAATATTCATATTAGCTTCTAAGATCTGTTGAGTATTAATATTTTTTCATTGTTTTTCAAGTAATATTCAACAAAAATGTGAACCTGTTTTATCTTCGTTACAAACTTGAGAAATAATCTCAGATCCTAAGAAATATTCTCCAATTTTTTATTAAAAATTATTATATTCTCGACCTGCATTTTGCTCCGTGTGGAGAAAATGATTCATTCCACTGGGAAAATTTTTGATGGAATTGAGATCACATTCTTCGCATTCAAAAAGGAATATATTTCTGTTTCAATCTGATGAAAACTTTTTCCAATGAAAAAAAGATTTATCAGAATGAGAGCAAAGAAAAGTTTCTTTCAGTCTAAGAAATTGGGTTCTCAGTGTAACTCTTGTCAGAGCCTGACGAAGCCGGGACAGTCCCTCATCAGATTCTGACAAAACCTGTGGAGTATCATGAATAATTTCTCCTTAGAAAACAGTTGCAATACGATAAAATTGCTTGTAATTAGACTTTGCATTTGTGAATACAAATCCCTTTTACAATATTGGCTAATTTAACAACAAACGTGAATAATATTTGATTTACTTGAAGATTGACAAGTTTAGAGAGGCTAAATTGAGAGACACAGATTCCCAGGAACAATAAAATGTTATTTTATAATGAGAAACGAACAGCAGGTCGAATTCAATGTCGATTCAACGTTAGGGCCAGGTACTGGCCTATCTTTATGATCATCATTTTCCGTGAAAAAGACCAGTACCTGGCCGAAACGTTGGATTTAAATATAATTTAATCCCACAAAATCTAACAAATACAATAAAGTAATTAGTTAATTTGAATGGAGTTTTGTTGAATCAATTAATTATCCATTCTCACCGCAAAATATTTTATAAAATATTCAATATTTAGTTGATCTATTGGAACTCGATTAAAATCAAACAAGTATTTGGTTACGATGATTCAATTGAATATTTTATTGTTCCCGGAATTTTTGTCCCTCGATGTGATACATTTCTCGTCAGTTACTCGCTATTGTCTGTCTACTTTTCCTCGTTAGGCCCTCGTTAAGGATAGCGTTACATCCCTCCCCAATTACTTAGAAAATTTCCCGATTAGTGCTTTGTCAGTGAAAAGAATGAACTGATCAGTGCTTTGGAGACATCTAGCTGAAAGTCTGGCGGTAAATTTGCGAAGATACTGAATTCATTTCGTAGGGATCTGTGGATTGCCTTTTTCCATGTGTCCCACGTGTGCACAAACATTGAGCCAACTTCAGCTCTCTCTTGGCACAAATTCAGCCAACAGGGGTGAGATTTCGGACTCTCTTTCTTCTTGAAATACTTTTGTTAGTTTTTTTCTCACGTATTGCACACTGAGAAAAAAGCATTCCACATTTATCTCAACAAACTCTTTCCTCAGTCCAGAGTTACAAATCCCTCATTCGATGAAAAAACTTCCCCAGATTTCTCTCTAATGAATCCAATATTCGGGACATCTACTACCTGGAATAACTTCAAAAACCTGGAACTGTCAAAAAAATGTTCCCAAGTAATTTCAACATTTTTTTCTCAAGTGCAGCCAAAACTGGTCCTGTTTAGACTGAGAATAAGCATCAAAAACGAATTCCGATACAATGGAAAAGGCTGAATTTCAATCAATTTTCAAAATAAGATAAGAAGTCACCACATTCATTCGGATTTTCCACACTGTTCAAACAATAAACAAACGTTTTCAGTTCCAGTAGTTATTTATATCAAATCAAAAAGTTTTTCCAGAATCCACTAAAATCATATAGGAACTATCGAGTTGCAGAGGCCAATTATGTTGAGTATAATTTTTGAAATGGGAGGATAAATGTGTTCTGAAATAACGATAAGGTGATTATGTTTTTTAGATTCCAATGAAAGAAAATGTTGCCATCGATTCTATACCACAGACGGAAGAAATTCTTTTGTGACATCTGCACTGTTAAAGAAAACTGGAATTTTCCGGTACCCAGGAACTGGAAGATTTCTGTTCATGACAAATTTTTCAGCTTACGTACAAGAAAATTGCTGTTGCACCGGATTTTTTTCGTATTTTACATGAAAATTCTTGTTCTTTTCTTGAAGGTTTTTTCAATTACTTACATGAAATCAGATTCATACACATTTTACATTGAATTTAATGTACAAAAACATGGAAAGACTATAGATTATGTTATACTTTACATTAAATTCAATTTAGAAAAAGAAACTTGAAGAAAACTTCCAGCAAGAACATTAAAATTAATGCAGAAATTCTCGAGAGTGTAAGTTTCCTACAGTGTTCTGAAAATTGTCAGGGAATTTGATTTTCCGCTCTGAGTAGACAACCTATTATCCCAGCAAATTTAAAGCCAAACTTTCAGCCAGGCCTCTCCGAGATTGTTAAAATCAAAGATCATGTTTAATTTTCCTAACGTGATGGGATGCAACACATTCCTGCAACCAAAGCTGAAATCAAAAACACATTTTGTTCCATAACTACTTGTACATTTTTTCTATCACAGTTTTGAAATCGAGTTTTCTTGCACTTTTTTCTAAAGAAATTTGAAATCACTGCACAAAGATACACATAGTTTATATAAGACCGAAAGTAGGAGAAGTTAAGAAGGCTCTTCTCAATATTCACTCGAGTGCATTTTCATTTTAAAAAAATCTGAGATTTTCTAAAACGATTCAAAGTAATTTCAACATTATTCGCTATTCGATCTGCCACGGTAGAAGATTTACTTGAAACGGGATGTAAAAACAAGATGCAAAATATGAAAACGTGGATGGATTTACAATCTGTGATAAAGTTAATTGTAAAGACGTAAAATTATAACACTGATTGTCGATTAAGTCATTTGTGACACACCGGTAATACCGGTATTAACAGGATAAATAACATCTTAACTTTGATGCATACTTTTTATGCTCGAATACAAATGAAACGACTGCATTTGCTTCTAAAATTAGTTTCACAATATAATGCTTTTATCTGATGCTCGTATCTTTGAAGATTTCTAAAATGTATCTACAGATTGATAACAAGTTAATGATTGGGATATTCGTACACGGAGAAAAATGCAGGTCAAAAATATAGTAATCTTAATTAAAAATTTGAGAATATTTCTTGAAATCTGAGAGTTTCTCTTATATGCATAATAAAGATAAAACGGTCCACTTTTTTGTGCCATTGTATTGAAAAAAAAATGAAAAGATTTCAATACTTAATAAAAAAACAGAGAAACATATGAACTTTCCAAAAGTTGCGTATGAAATTTCACAAAGTGAATAGCAGAATATTGAAATTTTGTTATCGTTTTTGTAAAATTTCACGCGCCACTCTGGGAAATTTCATATGTTTCTCTATTCTTTTTTGTTAAGTTTTGATAATTTTTCATTGTTTGTCGAATACAATTTCACAAGAAAGGGGACCATTTTATCTTTATTATGCATTTAAGAAAAACTATCAGATTTTAAGAAATATTCTCCAATTTTCATCAAAGATTACTATATTTTCGACCTGCATTTTTCTCCGTGTAATTGTTTGTTTTTCATTGCATAAGATACAACAGTTATCCAACAGTCTTACGATACTAGCATTCATGTTTTCCATATCAGATGAAATGATTTCTGAAGAAGAAAAATTCGAGATCCTCAAAGTCTATGAACGAACGTTAGAGAACCAAAAGTCAGATCATTCGATAATCAGGTATTGCATGACAAATTGCTCAGGTTTGCACGGATTTCCTGTCGATGATGATATTGATATTACCTCTGTTTTAGTTGAAAAACAAAGATATGTTGTATCTTGCGTATCGACATGAAATATTTCGCTTTGAGCATGGAAAAAATAGCAATAATTCCCAGCCAGCACAAATGATCAATTTAAATTTATAAAGACTTCTTGAAGACCTCTTGAATAGTTCCCGTTTTGCTAATCAATATTTACTTATTATGGATATTCAGAATTCAAAATGGGAACTTATTGATGCCCGGACAATTCATTATGAAATCTCGATATGAGTTCTTCATTAAAAGTTCATTTTGAATTCAAAATATCTATAATGAATATCTACATATTGATTAGCATGACAGGAAGTCTTTGCGGGAACTCATGTGCTGTATGGGATTGACTGTAATATTTAGTATAATTTTTTTCTGAAACAATGTCTTTCTGACGAAGGAAAAAGGAGAAAAATATTCAGGATCAATTCTGAGAAATAATAATGAGGAAAAAATGAAAAAGATCAATTTTATTATATGATTTGAATAATAAATTCTTCTATTTACCTTAAGAACCGTCTTAAGATGATACTGAGCGATTTTTAACTTCCCTTTATAAAACATCTTCAAGGGCACTCAGGCACCAAAAGAAGCGAGTCAAATTTTGCACCGATTTTTTCTTTAAAGCAAGCGTTCCATGGTGATTTTCAGTGAATAATGATAAAATTCACAACTAGGATTAGCCTCTAAATATAAGTTTCAGTCATGCACTAATTTTCTGGCAATAATAAGAGGATTTCAAATGTTCCAACTTTTCTCTAAGGGAATGCAATCATTTATGGAGTACTGGTTTTATTTCTTGATATCAATAGTTCTTAAGCCCTCCATTTCTGAACGAAGGAATATTCCATGATTACTATATAACAATCTCATTTCTACAAAGTTTTTTTTCATTATGAGCATCTCCATATGTCTTTAAATAACTAACAATGTGCAATATTTTGACATCAAGAACTGGTGTTTCATTTGTATAAAATTGATATACACAACAAGGAATGATAGTTGAGTTACGATGAAACCAATAAAAATCCCGGTCGGAATTTCTTGTTAACTATTCTAAATTCCCAGCGGGTATCTATCTATGTCACATACTGTTTAGTTTGAGATCGAGGTGTTGAGATCATTGGAGTGAAAAAAAGATTGGAAAGAAAAATTGTTATAATTTTTATCAACTAAGAAATGGAAGGATGAAAAACTATGATATCAACAATCAGACAAAATAGTACTCCACAGATAAATGCATAATCTGAGGCAAAAGTTGAAGTTCTTTTGGAAATAACAATTATTCTAATAATTTGCACACCTTTGTAGCTATTTGAGAACTACGTAGCAAAATTTTGAGTCATTTTTTAATGCTTCATGGCCCTTAAGATGAGAACAGCGTTTCGCTCCGGACCTCACTTTCTATCGTATAGGCTCGTCTTTTTCCAACCACCGTGTTTGGATGGTGAACGCTGGTATCCTCTTGAAACCAATTCAAAAACTAATTTCTTCTGACATGAAATTTTAGTGCCACCAATCCCCACCCCTTGTAAAATCTCTTAAGAATTTCCTCCACTCTCTCTCCCTGAACGTCTTACGTAATGTATTAACGACCCCTTTGGAAGATAAACAAGTATCTTCACCGTTATTTGCCTTATCATTTTCATAATCATGAAGAAACGTCAAAACGATCTTGTAACTGACAATCGGTAAACCATGCGTGATTATGAGACCCCTCGTAAAATTATATAATGAAGAGTACAATTACACTGATCGTTAGAACATCTAATTATCGTTCATTTGTAATAATCCTTTCCAACAAGGTTCAAAGTGATTATTTCACACGATACTTTGAAACTACTAGAGTACGACGAACGTGTTACTTATTGATTTCTAAACGAATAAAGATTAAAAGCCAAAACGTTGATCGATGCATTATGACTGAGATTATCGATCGTAATTATTTCTGTGTTATTGGGATCGATTACCACGTGCCATAAACCATGTTATCGTCGTTTCGATCGAGCGATTGGAAACATGGAATTCTGTGTGGATAAAAGTCATTGAAAAAGATTGAATGAATTGCAGTTAGATGGTATTTTATACGGCAAACTGTTTGTCGTGTCAGTTTGATACATTTCATTGAACGTCATGGATAAACGGTTTAAGGAACCTTGTACGCGACATCCAACGGCGAAGAAAAACAGTGTATCGATGCGATTTCAATGATAAATAGCGTGTAGGCTGTTTTTACTTTGAACTGTAATTCTCTGGTTGGAATGTATCAACCTTGGTTGAAAAAATTTGATCAAACACTTGCATGAACTTGAAACGATTTTTTTCCTCATTTTTCTTGTTTATTATACACTGAAAACCCAATTCCTCGGATGAGAATAAAATTTTCTTTGCCCTCATTCTAATAAATCTTTCTTTCAATGGAGAAAAGTTTCATCAAACTGAAACCAAGAATTTTCAAATTGAAACAAAAATATATTCTTTCCTAAATTCGAAGAATTACTTTTCCATTTCAATGAATTATTTTTTTCATTGAGAACAAGATTTATTAGAATGAGGCCAAAGAAATTTTCTTTGAAACTAAGAAATTGGGTCCTCAGTGTACGCAGAGAAGAATTCTTGCTGAAAAAGCGATTCCGAAAAATCTGCTTTGCTGAATTAGCAAAACGGTTGCTGTTATAGCAAAAATATTGCTATTTTAGCAAGATATTCGCTATTCCAGCCAAATTTTCTCTAGCCGTCTGTATATCTACAATTCCGGATTTTCCGAATGGCAAGCGCTTGTTCCAAGAACAAGATTTTTGCTAATTCAGCATCAAGTTTGGCCATATTCCTCCGAGTGTAGCGGGTGATGAATGTTGTTACCTATCATATGTGTCAGTTCGATGTAATATTTTGTTCAATTTCAAAAGCATCTACGCTGAGAAAAAAAAAATTGTCGAATTTACGAAGTAGTCTCTTGCGAAGTGAATAATTGGAATATTTCAAAAAATAGTTCGAGCTACCGCAATTGAAGTTGATTTTACATCAGCTAATGTGAAATATACTACAGCTGATGTAAATCTTACATTCCCCGTTGTAAAATCAACTAGAATTGTGGCAACTCGAACTATTTTTTGAAATCGTCCAAATATTGTTAACTTTACAAGTTGTAAATTTTGTACATTTTTTCCCCCGGTGTGGTACGATCTTCCCTCTTATCCCGTTTTCAATGTGGTTCAGCGTAAAATCATTCTCTACTTGTCAAAAGGAACTAAGAAGGAGAGGAAAAGAGCTCAAGTTACAATTATTTATGAAATATATATTCAATTCAAAACACCCGAAGAAGAAATCCCGTATATCTGATCCACAATATCTTACGAGAATAATGAACAAATCGTGGCATCAGATGGCAAGAATTCGCGACAAGAGGAATGTCAGCTGATTCTCTAAAAAGATAAACAATTACTTTGTCGTAGGGCAAATACGTATGTTATAACCCCTTGAATACCACTGACGCCACAAATCCCTCTTAACCGTACAGCTGCGGAATGTTTTACAAACGTTCACAAAAAGTACTGAGTATCATTGAAAATATCAGAAAAACGTTTCAAGGATACTGCAGCTAAACAGAAGGAATCACCACTTTTTTTAAAAACAAAAAAAAACAACTTCTGGGATACCTACACTGTAAAAAATAATCGGAATTTTCCCATTCGCAGCAACCGGAAAATTCCGATCATGCGATAAGAAGTCAATTTCCGGTAAAGGTATGTGAAATTCCTCATAAATTCAACTAAAAATTCCAAACTTTACGGCATTTTTACCATCATTTTACAGTAAATTTATGTTGTTCAAGTTCCAATTGTTTATAGAAACCAAACGAAAATTCGAACTCACAAAATCTAATGAATCATCGTTCTTTTTTAATCTTCTCAAATTGACTTCCTTAGAACTGGAAATGTCGTTAGAAGAATATACTGCAAAATTTCGGGCGTTTAACAACCGAGTATTTCGTTATATGTAAATTTCCGATTGAATACGGAAAATTCCTAACGCGTGTATGTGTTAATTACTTCCGAACATTCATGTGAAGTTTCCCATATATAAATTTTTTACAGTGTAAATCGAATATGCGTTTGGAAAAACTGCTCTCGATTTCAGATCAATATTTCAACGACACGCTGTATATTTTGATAGATTTCATCTTAAAATGAATAGGCGTTGAAATAACGATAAAAGAAAATGAATTAAATTGTCAAGACCACTTACGTGAAGTCCTTTCGATGGCTAAAGGGGTGTAATCGAAATGATTTCAAATAGAAAAATCATTAAATGTACCGTGATAAATGGATAATTCATTTTGAAGAGTAAATTAAATACAAAGATGATCTTTTCTTTACTTTTAAAGAATTTCAAATGGCATCCGCCTGCCTGTGACTCAATATGATGTATTATATCATTATCTTAAAATAATCCTGTATCCTGAAACTAATCGATACTACAATAAATTATATGATTGTGAAATCTTTATTATTGTTGATTGTTATAGGTCACATTACTCACTTGTTTGCATTTTTTTCCCAATTTTAACCCTCAACGAGGAGAAAATATAATAATTTTTATAAAAATCTAATTCTTTTCCTTAGTTTTTCAACAGACCAGAAAAGATGAGGTTGGAAAAATTGGGTTTTACTGGAAAATATGAGGTAGTATGAATAGGAAGTGGAAGGTAAAAAAAACATGGTCGAAATACAAAATATTGAACAGTCGAATTTTATAAAATTCAACGTTCAGCGTGTTGAATTCCAATCTTATCTCTTATTTTTAGTCCAACATTCGTGATCTTCTGTATTTTCATATGAAAACTTCATTTTCTAAGTGCTACCATTTTTGATCAATTAAATAACTCAGAAGAAGTCTCAGATTTTTATGAACATTATTGTAGTTCCGGACTCTATTTTTCTCCGTGAAAAAGTAACGTGTTTGTGACCATCCCTCAATGTAAAACCGAGAGTAACTCGTGTCTTGTGCACTGTAAAAAATTTTCATGGGAAATTTCACATACATTTATACGAAGTAATCAACGCATACATGGATAGGAAATTTCCTACGAATTTTGGGAAAAATCCTATGAATTTACAGTAATAATCCAATAAAAACAGCAATTTCAATGTATTTTTATTTCCTTTACATAGGTATGGGAAAATTCCGAATATTTTTTGCAGTGCATTTTTCAAGTGTGTTCGTAATGCATTTATATAGCTTCTAGCATTTTTACTTTCCAAAAAGTAAAATTGATGTTCAAAAACTGGATCTCATTATTATCGCTCCTGGAACTGATAATTTTGTATTTTAAACTAATTTCAACATATTAAAAAGAAACCTAGAAAGTTCATAAAGGTAGTTTAAATGATCTATTTTACGGATCTACGATTCAAATTGCGAGAGAAAATTGTTAATATATTCATTTTTCCACATTTTCAGGATAAACTATGATTTTTTGAAGGAAAAGAATTATTCTTTTCGAGAAAAAAACTACAACTTCGCCGTCAAATGGGAACAAATATCAAAATTCAACGAATGAAAATGGAGTATATCTCAAATTCGATCCTGGATACTTTAATCCTGTTTGAAGGAGCAGAATGCAATAACATGATATAATAATAGGCACTTCTACATAATTTTTTTGTTCAAATGCAAAACGATCAAATTTTCTTTTTTCTTAATTATTATCTCACCAGATTTCATTTATCTATACGAAATTAAACAAATGAATTTCCAATAGAAGTGGAAAAATTTTGAACACCATATACAATTCAAAATTCAATATAGTTCATATACAAATTATATAAAATTCTTCACTCGGGTATATATGTCAACTAAGCTCAGCCCGATCGTGTCATTTACTGTAACTGCATTTCTTTTGTATAATGGAACTGCATCAGAAATTCGGTACTTCCAATCTTACATTCATAATTGAAGAATTAGTGATCCGAGATATGGGAGAATATTGATATTTTTTATAAAAACGTTGTCGAGTATATATTATTTTTTATACAACATTGATAAAAACTTTATATCAAATATCGATATTCTGAAATATCGTCCACCAGTATTCTCGTATGGACAATACGAGATTCAGAATTATGAATAAAATAAGTTGCCATTCGAATAGCGATTACATCGGTTATTTCAACGATCGATCAGAGCAGTCATGTAGCTTCCATTCGATTGGTCATTAAAAGTTAGTACTGAAACTAAGCTTCTGATCGAAAATTCCTTCGCAAAATCTGAATTAAAACCAGACAGGATCCCACGACAAAAACCGAACAGGATCCGTTGGTTTTTATCCGGATTTACCTGGCATTTTCCGCAGGATTGAAGGGGAAATAGGGAGTTTTGTTCTAAAAATCCTGCCATCTATTAAGGGGAGGTTCTTATCAAGCGAATTTCGAAATAAGGTGATTTTCTCGAATGTTTTTTCTGAAGTAGGAAGTAACTCAAGAACTCGAGTTATTTGAAACTCATTAAATGGGTCTTAAAGTACATGAAAAAAATGTTCTCAAGTCAAAAGATTCGTATCCTGAAACCTTTTTCAGGCATCTTTCTCGAAACCATGTTTTCCAAGTTTGGCTCAACGATATTTCAAAAACTACTCAACGGATCGCTCTTTTTTTTTTTATTTTGAATCTGATTGAATTCATTGGAGGATGAACCTAAATGGAGATGACATTTACCTTTTTTTCCCTTTTATAGCACTTTAAAGAGCGAAAAAGGGTGAACAAAACGCTACCAAAAGTATTTTGCACGTCTGTCATTTTTTTAATTTCTGGACTTTTCATTGGTTTTATTGATACAACCTCCAACAAATATAATATATTTCATAAAAAGTTTTGGATTTTTGATGGCACTGAAAAGAATTTTATGTACTTAAGGACTCAATTAACAAGTGTGGAAACCCCCGAGTTTTTCTAGAAAAATTCTAGAAAATCACCTCATTTTGGAATCCGCTTGATGAAAACCTCCCCTTAACATGTATACTGATAATTCAAAATCCTTCTCCTAATCTTGCTGTGCTCGAAGCAGTTATCGGAAGCAAAAATTCACTCATAATGTTTGCAACGCTACCGCAAGTGTCAATTGAACAAACATATGCTACAGAAAAATATATGAACATGATTGATTGAACATCAATTTTCCATTTTTTCCCGAGGTATTATTGATAAAATACACCGACAGAAAAACGACCTGGTTGAAACATTTGTGGCTGCAATAACTTGAAATCTGCTTGTATTCACCAGGAAATGTGATTATGATGTCCAGAAAAAGTGGTTGAAGTAAAAATGAACTAAATTTCTCAGTTTAGAAAAACCAGATTCTTTTCTTGGTGTGATAACCAGGAAATGTAGTTAATTTTGGCTTTAACCACTTTTTCTGCACATCACAACCACATTTCCTAAGAATGGAACCAGATTTCAAGTTATTGCGACCACGAATGTTCCAACCAGATCGTTTTTCTGTCGGTGCACGGGAAGAAAAAAGTTATCAATACTTGAATAACATTTATTAACATTTAGAAAAATGACTGTCAGTTTGGGGAAAAAGAGCACCGCTGAAAAATCTTTGCAGTAAGGTTATCCAAAATTCGGTTAGTGAAAATACGAAACGTTGATGGTTTTATTGTTATTGTTTACAGTGAATTCATCAACTTTTGATGAATTTACTACGAAAATTCTTCAGCGATACTCTTTTTCCCTAAATTGTCAGTCATTTTTCTAAATAATCATAACCTCTGTCTTTCCGTGTGTGAATTTCTGTATCAAGCTTCAATGTGAAGAAATTCTCTCTGAAAATTCAGAAAATATGATTGTAATTCCTCACAGCCATTGTTTGTTTTTTCAATTTTCAGGCAAATTTCGCCGGATTTGAAGAATCTTGACTAAATTTTTAAAATACGTTCTCATAATTTTGTTAAGGTTTTAGAAAATTCAAAAAGAAGTGGTTGTAAAACATTACAGTTAAATTCTCTGAATTTTCAGAAAGAATTGTGTTACAGTGTTCAATCGCATCTGATGGAAGCAATTAAATTTTCCTTGCATGTACACGGAAAAAATAATTGAGCTGACTAAAAATGCCAATTTTTTTGCTGTAACAGCTAAAATTTAGCTGCAGGAGCCAATTTAATGGCTGCTCGTGTCCGTGCTAGCTACTTAGCTGCTGCAGCTAAATTATTTTTCCCGTGTATTCAACAAATTCCTTGAAATGCCAATCACATATGAATCACAAACTACACGGAGAAAAATGCAGTTCGAACATATAGTGATTCTCAATAGGAAATTGGAGAATAATCTCTTAAAATCTTTGTTCAATCTGAAATTATTTCTTAAGTTCATAATGAAGATAAGACGGTTCACATTTTTGTTGAATTTCATTTGAAAGAGAATGAAAATTTATCAATACCTCACAAAAAATAGAAACAAAATAGAGAACTTTCCAGGAGTCGCGCAGGAAATTTTACAAAGTGAATGACAACATTTCGAGATTTCATAATTCATTTTGTGAACTTTTCATGCGCGACTTTTGGAAACTTCATATTTTTTTCTATTGTTTGTGAGGTATTGATAAATTTTCATTCTTTTCCAAATAAAGTTCAACAAAAATGTGAACCATTTCATCTTTGTTATACGAACGTGAAAAGTACTCTGAGATTTTAACAAATATTCACAGAATTTGAGAAATATTCTCCAATTTTCTATTAAAGATTACTATATTTCCGAACTACATTTTTCTCCGTGTATAATATTACTAGTAATATAATATAGTAAGAGTTGAAAATTGAATTTACAAAGGGTGCTTGAAAAATGGATAGATATTACTTATTTTTATGATCTTTAAAGAAAAACGTTGAAGGTTCGTTGAATGTGAAACATTGTTGTTTTCTTTTCGTAATATTATTCTCTTATCACTGCAAATGCACTTGAATTTATAAATAAACATATGCGCTGGAACTTTGAAAAAAAACTCAATATCGTAAAATTATCAACACACCGCACATCCATATTTTCAATTTATAAACAAAAGTATCATTCCTCCCTTAAAAAACCCCCTCCCCCCGATTCGTGGATGATCGTGGATCGTGGAAGTTGACCCCTTTGTTCCCATTGAACCGACATTAATTGTGTTGCGATTCCATTCCTCTCTTTCTTTTTATATTGTATTTCTGAAAGTCATCCTTCCACACGCATCGCTCAATCTTTATTTAACCCTCTTTTTTTTCTTACTCGTTCTCCTGTCTCCCCGATCAACGACGAATTCCCGTTGCTGCACTCGGGCTCCTCCAAGAGCTTTCGAACACATGTCTCTTTCTATCTCTATCCAAAGCGAGCGATCGCTCTCCCGCTTATTACTCCACATCTTATATCTTACATTTCATATATTCTTTTCATTCGATCCCCTTAGATTCATCATCACCGCCATCGCCTTCGCCATCGCCATCGTTAATAATTTTTTCAGCGATATTAAACAATAATATATTGTACCAAAAACATACTGTGGAAGGAACATGAAGATGAATCTCGAGTCTATCTCTCTTACCTCGTTGAAACAATTGTTCGTCCCTTTGGAAAAGGACGATGAATATGATCGAATAAGAAGGGAACTATTTTCAGAATAACAGAGAGAAAAGGAAACGAAATTGAGAGAGAAACAAAAATGAGAGAAGGGGTGCAGGCTGAATTATATACGTTTAAGTTGAACCGCTTTCGGTTACAATGGCCAGTAAACGCGAGACAATCTGAAAGTTCACTTCCGTTGCGAAGAAAACTCGTCTCTTACGATACGTTTCTCATTCTTCCGTGAAAATGTGATCATCAGTTTTGAAGTGTGTGTGAAGAATATATGCCATTTTGATATCGTATTTGTAACTTGTTGTTTTTCCCGTTAATTTCCAACGTCGTCGGTTCTCGTTCCATGTACGAAAAACTGCACGATATCGTGGAAGATATATTTTCATTCGAGTGACAAATATATGATATACATATAATATAGTACGTATGATTTGTGATTCAATTACGTACGCGGTGATAACAATAACAACGATAATCGAGTCATGTAATTTTTGTAGGGTACGTTCGATGTAACGTGCGATACTATACATTTGACTTAAGATTGTGTCGATGGTTGCTAACTAACGGTTTTTCACCAGTGAGCGAATCAAGTTTTGTGCATTATTCTTTCTCTCGGATGTTCCAGGATTGTTGCATCATTTTTCCTTCTGAGTGGATCATTGCCAAGGGGTATGCGTGAAGAAAAGAAAATTCATCGAATTTAAAATAGCGAGGGTGAAAATGATGAATTTTAATAGAAGAAATACACCGAGAAAAGAAAGTTAGAGCTACCACAATTTCAGTTGATCTTACAGCGGGGAATGTATAATTTACATCAGTGTGGTACCATCTCACATTCGCTGTTGTAAAATCTACTTAAATTATCGTAGCTCGAACTATTTTCCAAATATTGATTTCGCAAAATGTAAATTTGACAATTCCTTTTTTCTCCGTGTAATTGTACGCGAATCCAACTTCGTGTTACACCTGTACACCGAAAGAAATAATTACTATCGCCAATAACATATCGTGATGTTTCAAGAAATACATTTCTTAAAAAATCTGTACTCTTAGAACTAAGGATGTATTTCTTGAATTGAAAAAATATTGTCTTGATCCAAAGGAATTCCACTTGAGCTTGCGATATATCAGTTGTATTCAAGAATATGTTTCCTTGGTATTATTCATTATTTCTCTCAGTGTATGTCAATTACATATTTAGCGAAAGGCTAAGTAGGCTTCAGCCCACGGTGGAAAATTTTCTCCAATAGGAAATTCTCGATGATGAAAGGTGGCAAGGGAACCTCATCATATATCAGCCTATCCTCACAAAAATACAAAGCATGCTCTTTGCACAATGTTGCACGCTTTATTTTCACCAAGGTATACCTTGGTATACCGACAGCCTAATCGCGAATGTAGCACTGGCTTTCAAAAGTGCATGTACAAAGTGTCGGCATTCAAAACTCTGAATACTGAAACCCTCATTGTTGTTCTGTGATCAAGAAATCACAGAAACTTTACATGGAGTGGACAGTTTGGGATATGCACGTGTGTTAATAAAAATACACAAAATTTTCTACTGTATGCGAAGAAGAATGGGTGCCTGCTGTATAACGTGAAATGTTCAATCCAACAACTAAGTCGTTGCTTTCCAAGTGGAAACATTTTCAAAATTATATACAATTTATATATAATTTTTTCACTCTGATTATGTTAGCAAAGCTTGCATATCAGCGCTACTTCTTTCTCCGTGTAGTTGTCAAGAAAAAAGGTCGATGATACTTGTCCCTCACACAATTGTTGTGATAAACTATATTTCTCGCGGTAATTAACTGTGGTATACGATCAATCATCAAGAACAGATGAAACGAACCGCTTTGTCGAATGTCAGAGAGTTTGAGACACTTCCAAGCTCGTGTCACATCGCTACTTGGGAATAAGTTACCGATAGTTTATATTTAAAAATATTCCTTAAGAGAGGTTCGATACCGTTGTTAGTATCTCCTCAAATACACGCACGAGAATGCTCTAGCAGCGGAATAGCAGCTGTAGCTATTTATTAGCTACCACAGCATGAAATCGTAGCTGTGACCGCACAAGTTTTGTGGTTGATATTTGAATGGTCAAATAATTCTGTTGTGAAATTTTTGCTATGGCAACTACATCCCTCACTGTTACAGCTAACCCATGTAAGAATTAAGCGATTCCGCCAATGTTGACCACGGGCAACGGCTTAGACCAGGCGTGACAGCCAAGCGTAAGGGATTTATATTGAGCCAACGTTGATTGACAAAAGAAATCATATCGTATCTACGTCGCCAATACAAAAATGAAAAGTGATAAAACAGTGTTCGCGCAAGTTTGTGCCAGCATTGGTTCTATAGCAAAAGTTTTGTGTCGGTCAATCATGGCAGAATCATTGAATCAAGCCTGCGCGAACATTGACGACCTTTAACCACCGTTTCCCCAGGCGACAAAATTGAGGATCGTTAATTGCTGAAACGATGTTCTCCCAAGGCTTCGCCAATGCTCGTCAGGGCTGGTTCAGCCTTGCGCCACTGGTAAATTTTTACATGGCTAAGTGAATAACCGCACTGTAAAAAGTGAGTGGAGTTTTCCCCCAAATTTAGTGGCAGCAAAAGTCCCTCATGTGGGGGAAATCGATCTCCCCTATATTTTGGAGGGATTCTCCTCCATTTTGGAAGAAAATTTCTTCTTTTTGAATGGAATTTTTCTCCAAATGAAGAAAAATTGCCCCAGAATAAGGGGAAATGAATTTACCCCTCATGGAGGATTTTTGCTGCCACCAAAGTTTGAGGGAAAACTTCACATTTACTTTTTACAGTGCATGATCGTTGAAAACTAACTCCTGTAACTAAATTTTGAACTATCCAAATAATACACGTATTCAGAGAAATTTATAGTCATGGCAACTATTCAATTATTGTTTTTCCAACTTACTTTATAGTTAAGGCAACTATGCAAATAGTTTTCATTACTATAAACAAGTTACCACAACTGTTTACAAGGTTTTGAATACTGGATATGAATGATTGTCCTGAAATAGTTGATGTAACTGTTTCAATTTCTCTCAGTGCGGACAAAAATAATTAGCTATTATTTGGATAGCTGAAAATGAGCTACGGGAGCTATTTTTTAGCTGTCACAGCTATTCACTTAGCGATAGTAGCATGAAATATAGCTACCGCAGCGTAAATTCAACAGCTAAATTATTTGGCTATACAAATATCAACCACGAAACCTGAACAGTTACAGCTACGATTTCTTACTGCGGTAGCTAAAAACTAGCTACAGCGGTGAAAAAAGGTGCTAAGAACGTGACTAGCTGCCACAGCTATTCCCTTCTTTTCGACATTTTCTATGAAAGATAATTAATGTTTGATGTTTTGATAAATTCAAGGAGATCCAGTATAGCCACAAATTAAGACAACCAGTTTACGATTCAAGTTTTAAGGGGAAATATACCTGTGTGAGGGCAAAATCAAGAGTCATTTTTGACACTTGATTTAAGAAAGACGACGCGATATTTTCAAATTCGGTTTTTCACGCCTGTTTATGTAACTCTTCAAGTGCAAAAAAATCATTCTTAGTCAATTATTTGAAACAAAATGGCGGCGCAGGGATTGTAGGAAACCCACTACACAGTGGGAAATTTTGTGCATTTTTAACACACGTGTATGTCCCAGGAGGTCCACTCGCAATTTATGTTCAATATGAACACAAAAAATGTATAAAATCAATACAAAAATGTTAAAATTACCATAAACATCTATGGATTTCAGAATTTGATATGTTGTTTTCAACACAAATTCTGAGTGAACCTCCTATGACACAAAATTTTTCGCTTGTGTTACATTTTTTTAGAAAATTACCTTGAAATTTTCTCGAAATATCCATAAAAAAAAATGGGGTCAATATAAAAACAATAGTGTATTGGAAACATCGGTCGCTTTTCGATCGTAAAATCATTAAATTTTAACTTAATGAAAAAATCTTACGTACTTTTCTATAAAATGTAATGAGGAAGCTATAGCTGAAATTCCAAGCCGGTCGGTTCAAAACTGAAGGTGCTAAGAATACGCCTGTATTAAAAGCAGCGATTCTGCTTCTCCAGTCCCTGGACTGCTATTTTGTTCTCAAATAATTGACTAAGAATGCTTTTTTGTACTTCAAGAGTTACAAAAACAGGCGTGCAAAACCGAATTTAAAAATATCACTTCGTGCTTTTTTTAAACAAATTGTCAAAAATGACTCTTGATTTTGCCTTCACAAATGTACATACCCCCTCAACCCTCTATTCGTCAAAAATTGAGTTGACTATTCCACGTAAACTGAGAAAAATTACTGTAACTGAAAATGAGCCCAAGTACAGTTTTTAGGCACGGTAGCTATATTTTCACTATCCCAGCCATTCTCATAGCTACTTCAATGGAAAATATGGCTACTCCAACTACAAAAATGTAATTGGGCTCGTTTTCAGCTACAGTTTTTCTTCGGTGTATAACGGAGATAACCGAGTGGACGTATAACAAACGAGTAGAAGAATGAATATTATTCCCAACGTTGTTGATTTATCATGAAATAAAATTCATTCGAGTTGAACGAATCTTGCAACTCGATGCAATTTGCTTGAATAATATCAATCGCATCAACTTAATGAAACTCAATGATTATGAAAATTCGACCATTCGAGCGTACAGAGCTGGAAAAACACCAGCGTCGTGATAAGAATATCAAGGTGAGAATGGAGTAAAGATGAAATAAAAACATTCAGCGTATGTAACAAACTTTCTAATCAAGTGCATTTATCGAATTTAATAGAATCATTCCTAACGGTTTGGAAGAGGAGAAACTTTGTAATGGAATGCTTTATTTATATTCAGCGATGAAGGAAAGTACTCATACGTCGTGTAAGGAAATGAGCCGCCTGTTTTACTTGCCCCTCGTTAACGACCACATTCATCGATCTCGAATCAATGTGTGCTCGAAAAATGAAATGAAAATTTAACAACGCGCCCCTGTAAGTTTTGGACTCGAATAATATTTTTTCAAGGGGAAAAGTTTCTGAATCTTATCCCTACTTTCTAAAATTTGTAGAGTAAGTGTTTTGGAAATGCCACCTCAAGCGGGTAGATATCTTGGAAAGGAAAAATTTTACAGCTAAATTTGATAAAGCATAAAAATAACGATTTTCGAACGTTTTAATTCACATTGTCGGAAATGAGCGTTTGTAAAAATTAAAGTTGTGTAAATTTTGTTCTTTGGGACCTTAATTAAGGAAGAGTTCCTCAAAGTTACAGCAGAATCTAAAATGTGCACTGTTAAAAATGTTTTGAAATTTCATAACTTTTCCAATCACATCCGTACCTGAAATTTCCAATTCTTGGTATTTGAGTTGAGAAGTCATTTACACGTGATTGAATTTTCAAATTTTTACTACATTTTATTACGGATTTATGTATATTTTCGTAACTGAAATTTCATACACATGTAACTTAATTTTTCAGTTACGTGATTGGAAATTGCTTCCGTTACGTGTATTTGAAGTTTTGTCCAGAAATTTTTAACAGTGTGTCGGCGACGATTTTATATGGAATGACTCTGCTGCATATTTCAAATTTGTGATCATTGCTTGGTTTTTAGAGAACTAAAATTATATTCATTGTCTGATGCTCCATGGCCCTTGAATGGAGTGGAAGCTGTCGGCCGTTACTATAGCAACCGATTGTTCTGACTTTTGATTCAACGTTGCTTAAGCTCGGTTGACTCTAGGAATCGATTAAGCAGCGTTGCTCTAAACGTTTCAGATCCTCAAATCCGTGATAAAAATTTTCTGTAAGAAGTTATGACCATCACTTCACGGCCTTTAATTATTGATCAAATATGAACTTCTCAAACTGAACGAGAGGATTCAAAGAGAATACATAAGTATGAATTCAACGATGATTTTGTACTTGAAAACCTGATTGTCGCATCATCTTTCATTATTATCATGAAGTAATCGGTTTTATAACTGGTTAGATAAATTCCCCCAAGTCTGTCTTTGATCAGCTAAACGTTTGATTTGACTATACTTATGACATCCTATATCCTGTACATTTAAGCGGATTCATTACTCCCTGCAAAAGTTACTAGATTCAAAATTTCTTCCCGCAGTTTTCTCAGAAACGAACACATAAAATGAAAAATAATGAGTAGCTGCATTTTTTTCAATAGCCTAAGAAGATGCACCTGCTCATTAAAATTGATTCTATCCATTGATTATTGAGAAAACTGGGGGGAGAGATCTAGTAATTTGGCTTGTGGTGAATCGCCTTAAACCTGAATGACGTGAAAATGTTGAACGTACGTTGAGAATTAAATTTTGCCACTCATTTGTCGTGAATGATGCTATCCGAGCAGTCGTCTGGATTAAGAGGATACCAACGTTTACTTAGGACCTCTTTTTCTATCGCATAAACGTTCCCTTTTCTAACCAAAGTGCTCGGATGGTGCAACGCTGGTATCCTCTTAAGGTGCCAATCATAATTTTTTGGGTAAAGGGCAACAAAACGAGTGCATGATGGATGATATGTCAGGGAAGAAGGGGAATGTGTGGAACCTGTGTAATTGGAGCACACGTATGAACCAGCTGTTGTTTGCACTCCGTTAAAGTACAAACTTTTCAATGCTTCCACGAACGGAATTTTGCTTGAATGCTTTCAACGTATTCCAGATTTTTCATTTTCGTTTGAATCGCCTTACTGAAATTGTATTTATTATCTGAGTATTTTGCAACAGATTTGTACAGATGATCTTTTCGTAAATTATCGATACACAAATTCATTCTCCGTTGTTACTCAATTTCCAATTGCTGACTAGGATGTGCAATCATTCCCTGCAACTGTGATGTATTTAAATTACACGTTTATATGCAATTGTCATCAGTGACAAGGGTTAAATACTTCATTCTTCGTTCTATCTAAACTATTTCTAACTATAGACACAAATTATTAGTCTCAATATCATAACACGCGTATAACTGTGTTATATAACTGCGTTTATAGCAATAAAAAATAAATCTTAGTTTTACACGTATTTCATTGGCATGGAAGTTGACGGTAGTTCAATGAAAACTCGAAATCTATCATTATTTTCAAAGTTATTACGTTTCAAATTCAATGACAGAATCCCGGCGAAAATAGTCATATATTTTATTGTATAGCCCTATTTAAAATGGAACATAACAATGCTGCACTCTTTTCCCACTCATTTTCCCAATCATTTTTTCTCTTTTCAAAGATTGCACATTTGCGAAAAGAGAAAGGATCCACCGAATTATATCAATTTTTTATGCAAAGAATATCTAGTTTCTAGGTGAGTACGAGTACTCAAAATCTTCGAGTAATTTGTCGATTTTCTCAGGATTATCATGAATCATCATTTGCACTGGGTAGAATATTCTTAGAGAACAGGAGGGATCGTTATCCACTATCACATATAGATTATATTCATATTCATATTTTCCAAGTACTCGAAAAATTTTCGAGTACGCGGCTCGACTCGACTCGAAAAAATCATTACTCGCACACCCCTATTAGCTTCTATAAACATTTTATAAATTCCGATAAGAATTATACATAAAAACATTCATATTCGAAAACATCACCCATCGCACACGGAGAGAAATTTGATGGTTGAAAGTGGTAAAATACGTAGGTAATATCATCATCAAAATTGGTAAACTGAAACTATTGGGAATAGCTTGGAAATGAAATATTCACGATGGTAAACTTCACTTTGTCAAAAATTTCAAAATTTCTTCAGGAAAACTAACAAAGGTGATATTAATGATTCCAGGCAGCGCTAATACTTTCTACCATCAGCGATCGTAAAGAGGTCTAAACATCGAAGCAAAGGCAATAAATAAAACCATCAAGGATGGTAATATAATTTACTAAAATGAAAAAAAAATTTACTTGCAAAAACATATTTCCAGGCACATTTGTTAGTTCATGTTGTCCAACCTTCGAGTTATTACCACCATATTTGTTGATTGCAATCATGTTATTTCGAATACATTCTTGAGTATAGTTTATAATGAAAAATCCTAATTACGCGGAGGGGATTTGAACTTGAGAATAATGTACTCACATCTACCTATAAACCTTACAATTAAAGCCGCTTTGCTACGCTCGCACTTATGAATTCGCTGTTTTGAAGTTTCATTGAAAGACTAAACGAGAGAACCAAAACTGGACAACTGTTGTGTGCGAGAATTGTGAGAAAATCTCGAGTGCTGTTGGAAAATATTACTATCGGCGCTTGTATTATACCGACCCGTCATTGGTAGTAAATGTGATTTGTGGCTTTCAAAATTCCAAATAGTTGTTCAAACAAAATCTATTATTGTGAAGTGGTGATAATTTTCATTAGAAAAGGTATTTATTCCGTTTGTTCATAGTTGTTATTACTGAAATATATTTTCTCACGCTGAATCTTCACTTTTACCATCGTAGCTGAGGATTATTTACTACGTGCGTATAAAATAATACACTTAGGTTACAAACTACTGTCGATATTTTCCAATAATACTAGTTTACGACAAAAAATAATAATTTTCACAATCAAATTTTTCTCTGTGTACACTCCCTGAATTTGAATCAGCGAAATCTCACTGTCGGTGCAGTTAATGATTGACCACTGAATGGGATCAGTGAAATTTCACAGCCTAATTAGTGATTAGTCACTGATTGCGCAGTTGAAAATGCTTTTTACTAATTGAATCAATGACATTTCCCTGCCACAATCAGTTGATATTCACTATTTTGCAGAGGTCGTTATATTCTAGTGATATTAGTTTTTCCGCGTAAATTGGATCCTCGAAATTGTTTGTTTTTGGTGTCAGCACATAACCGAATTAGAATCAAACTCACCAACAGAAGATTTTGTCATTTCACAAAACTAATTATCCATCGGATCCGTAGAAGAATCTTGATTTATTATGTCAACAGCATTGCCAGTTCTTACGTTCATCGGCACATGTTGAGATTACAAGCAGCCAGTGTTTTATCCGTTCAAGAACTTCTCATGTAAGTACGAACCTTCGCAATCGAAATGGATTGGACTGTAATGATGTATCAATTATTGCCGAAGATGCTTTCAAAAGTACAAACAAAATTACGGTTCGAAAATTGAGTGATTTTCTAATGAATCTGAAGAATTTTTATTGTTTTTCTCGTAAACCCGAAACTACACTGTTAGAAATTTCTGATTGAACTTCCAATTACATGTAATGGAAGCAAAAGTTATTCACGCAACTGAACAATTTATTGCAATTTCATTTACGAGAATATATATTATTGTATGATATAATATAGCAAAAATTTTAAATCCAATTGCGCGTAAATGAATTCGAATTTCAATCCCCAAGAATTAGAAATTTCATTTACAAATGTACATGAAAAATATATTAAATTCAAGGACATTTCTCACAGTGTAAGTTTAAATGAAAGTTCGAAAAAATTTTACAAGAAAAAATGCGAGATGACGAAAATCAAGGGGAGAATTATAAATTCCATTAAGATTAAAAATTCTTAGTGTTTCACAAAGTCGATAATGAAAACCAGCATTTTGCATTTCAATACCGTTTGTCGTCGTTTTTTAAGCTTACGACAAAAAGAAACACACTGCAAATTTCTTAGGTCCATTTGAAAATCATTTACTCTATTTTCGAGCCACAGTTTTCTCCGTGATGGCATCTATTTGTTTGAGATCTAACTCTCCTTTTATCTTATGGCGTTATCTTTGGGGAAGGGAATCTTCATACTTGTCTTACACAGAGTGAAATTAGGAAGGTTTTTAGTGAACCAGAAACAAAAAGGCTTAGAAAACTAATTCTCACATGAAAATACGAAAAATTATGATTACGCTGTGAAAAAGGAATTGGTAGGATTGAAAATTCAAACGTTGAACAGTCAAATTTTACTACACTCCACTAATCCTCTCCATTACTTTTTCTTCCACAATGTTCGTAATCTTCCGTATTTTCGTGTAAATATTAGTTTTCCAAACCTTTAAAGCTAGCAGCCGATTGTCATAATTTTTTACATGAAACATTTATTAAAGATTTAAGCATCTGAAACGTTGAATGGGGTGATACTTGATTGATTTCTGGTATGAACAGAATTTCAGCCACGTTTAATCAAAAGATACCAGAACTGGCTGCTAGTTCCAGCTTCATTTCTGTTTGTAGTTTACTAAAACTCTAAGGAAAAATCTCATATTCTCGAGCTGCAATTTTCTCCTCGTGGAAAGTAATATCACTCAAACGGAGAATGTGATTCCCAAACTTTATTAAATGATAGAAGAGTGTTGAAAAATAATAGACAAAATTAGACCCCTGAATCCTCTCGATCGAATAGTATTCATCAACATAAAAATAAACACTCAAAACTCTCTAAATCTGAATCAGTGGATAGTCACTGATTCCTCAGTTGGATGTTATTTTCACTGATCACAATTAGTCACATTTCACGATTAAAATCAGTGAATATTCACTGATTCGCAGTGTATATGCACTGGTTCGCTGTCGTATACTTATCACTGTAATCCAGTGGAATTCCACTGATTCAGTTTTAGAGAGAATGTCTCCCACTCTTAAAAGATATTTCATACAGATATCTTCTGACATCTTCGAGACAAGAATACTATATACCCTATACACGGGAAGACCGGGTCTATTACTATTTAGAAAGAATTCATCAACGTTTAGAAAAATGACTGTCAATTTAGGGAAAAAGAGAATCGATGAAAAATATTCGTAGTGAGTCTTACCAAAAATTCGTAGTCAAAATATTAACAGTTGATAGTTTTATTGGTATTTTTCACAGTGAAACTATCAATTGTTAATACATCGACTACGAATTTTGAGTAGACTCACTACGAATATTTTGCAGCGATCCTTGTTTTCCCTACACGAAGAGAATTTTGTAGTATAGATTACTACAATTATTTTGTAACGCTGGACTATACTGACACTCTGACTAAAATCACTGAACGTTCATTCAGAAATGCTTTGCATGCATCCCTTTTTACGATTGAGACATTGTAACCTTTCTTTGTTTTGTTCCCAATTTTACTATAATCTATCGTAATTTAAATCATTATCATCGCAATATTCCTCGTAATGTCAGTATGGTTCAACTTTACAAAAACATAGTAATATTGAACACATTTTTTATGCAATGTATACTACAAAATTTTCTCCGTGTAAATTGACAGTAATTTTCCTAAATATTGATAGACCCGGTCCTTCCGTGTACGGGTTACCTCATTGGATTACCTCAAGAATGAACACAGTTCATTGACCAATCACCTCCCAGGCTGACGATGCATTTCGCTTCCAGTTAAATTGTCCATTGGTTCGTGAGCTGTTGTGCCGCGATAACCGATCAACATTATTCATACAATGACAAATCAATCACCTAATCGACAAGTTTTCGTCGATCAAATATCGTGAAAGGAACAACACATCCCAAGAATTATATATTCAGTGTACATTGCATACCTCGACAACAACCTTCTCAACGTCCTTGGTCTACTTGACATTCATTGTAAATTGATTGAAAATATTTCATGCGATGCATAAAACATGAATACCTATAAATTCAGAAAATTTCAAACAATATGTTGACCGTGAAATATTGAAGGTTCACGTACAAAGAGGACAACATATGAAATTGAGTTAATTAGATCCTTGATGATATCCCGTGAAAAAATCGTTCAGATCTGACTATGCGTATTCAGGCCTAATCATGGACATTTTTCGGCAAAATTATTCGTGTTTTATTATTCGTGACTGTACGTGAGTGAGCCTGATTACACCTGGTCGCTCATCGTTCACTTCGAAGGCTTCAATTTTGTATCCACGTGGAAACCAGTGATCAAGCTTAACCCCCAGCGATCATGCCTGACAAACCATTCTCGCTCGTGATCATGCAAAATCTCACCAACTGAGGAATATTCATACAAAATGACTGTGTGTTGATTTTTCTATCACAAATACACATGATTGATCATGCATGATCATGCCTGAAAACTGGAAAGTAGAAAATGGGAGCTGCATAAGCACAATAAGTAAAAATGATGAACAATAAATTAGTGTTTCATAACATTATTATAGTTCCATTCCTTACAAAAAACTTATTAATTTTGTATGAATTTCTCATGTATAATGGAGCATAATCAAGCGTGATTGGGCATAATTGGGCATGATTAGTCCTCATCAGGTGGGTACAAAATTGAGACCTGATCACGCCTGATCAGGTTTTAGTCATCAGCTCTGATCAGGCGTGAGCAAGCGTGGACAATTTTTTGATGGGATGTATCCACGCGTGAGGAGATTCGAGTTACATCAATAGCATCAATTATCTGACACCGTAACTTGTTACATATTGTAATAACATCGTAGTATACGACAACGATCTTCTCACCCCAGGTGCCCGCGCGGAAATTCAGAGTCTCGCAAATAGTCTCGCTTATGAAACAATGCAATACCTTAGCGACATCTCTCTAATAATCCTCTTGATTCTGGGTGAAAATACCAAAATTCTTCACCAACTTCGTCAGATGATCAGCGAGACAATTGGTGAGGTTTCATTCACATCTCGGATTGTTTTATAATCGAGACTATTTGCAAGATCATTTCCAAGACTATCCGAGATTCTTTGCGAGACTATGCGAGCTCGTGTGCGAGATGCTAGGTGCGATTCTACGAGCTCATTATCAAACTGTTTACAAGAAGTCGGGGAGTCGTTATGAGTAAGTCGATAAGAACAATTAATTATTTTCTGATTACGTATGTTCGAACGCTATCGCACGATTTACCCTGTATTTATGAATAAGAGAACAATAGTTGAACGAATTATAAAGACTATATGCCGATTGTGTATCCAAACAAACGAGGAATTCACAAACACGAGTTCAATCATAATCGTTATCTTGCGCGAAGTAATGATTGATTTGGTTGTAACCAACCCTCTTCGTCGTCCACAGTTCATCGTTCTTTATGTTCCACATCTACATATCATTCTTTTTCTCTTCGAACTGTCATTCTTTTAAAGATATTTATTAATTCTTTTCAATGCTGTACAAATACGCCGTTATATCACAAATTGTTTGATCCATCCACACGTTTCCCGGTGAAAATAATATCCCTAAAATTTACAGAAAACAGTTTTTTAGCGTTCTTTATTCCGAGAAATTTGCCCTGCCAAATTTCTAGTCTGAGTTCCGGCAAGATGCAGAAAATATCATTAGCAAATAAAAAAACTGATACTCTCAAAGTGTTTTAGTGATCTCTTACGAGCTGGTAGAGTATCATAATACCGAATAGTCATAAATTCGAATGGTGATGAACCTGAATGTGCATAGCATCGAATAAAAAACTTTCAATTTTAATATAAATCACGCTGTGAGGGGAAATTTCTATACCTATGATATTTATATAAAGTAATCAACCCATGCACGCGTTAGGAATTTTACATACTATTCTGGAAATTTACTAAATCGGGAGAAATTTAGAGTTTAATTTACTATGGGATTATAAAAATGGATGAACATATCCATTGGCCTTTCCAATGGAATTTACGGATATGAAAAAATTGTAAAGAGTGACCGCAAAAATCGCCTGTTTGTTTGTGACCGCGAGTTTCAGATTGGAATGCGTTATAAAAAATATTGTATGTCGATCATTTCCCGGTGAACAGAACATTGGTCCCAGAGATAAAGAAATCGACAAAATCGATAGATTCTTCATAGAATTAATCCTTTTCTAAAACAGGGTTCAGACAAGTTTTGTTCAATCAATTTCCCTGAGTTTTCTCCGTGATTTCTCTGAGTAAAATTCTAATTTCCAGAAATCGTCGGATCATGAATGTGTCCCCAAACATTTTTTCTTCGGTGTATAATTTCTAAGATTCAACGATTAAAAATTAAGAAAATATGTTGTAGAAAATGGAAAATAGAATTAATGAACAAATTCTTATTTTGATAAAATTTTAGTGATTTCCTTGAAATTTCTAGGTTTTTGGGAGTTTTTCATAATTTTCCTGAGAATCCCCGGTGTTTTGAGTCCAATTCTTATTTTCCCTGAGTTTTCCCGAATTTCCCGGAATTCCAGTTCTGTCTGAACTCTGTATAAAGAAATTATCGGTTTTTATAAAATCTTAATCAAAATTTGATACTACTTTAAGATACAAAACCTGTGCTATGTTCATTTGGAAATGATATTCCCTCGCAAATGACGAGCATAGAGCATTCTTCAGAATGCATTTTCACCTTGAGCTGGCGGTCCCAAAAAATAGGCGACAAAAATACTGATTTTTGCTGTCACTCTTTGATCAGGTTACTACTTTCATGTCGTAAGAAATTTCATTATGTTGCGGAAGTCTGAATCGTTCATTGAAGTGAATTGTCAACCGAATAACAAAATACTCACCTGTTGAAAAACCAAAATCTTGTACCACATTCTTTCAACGATGTTTCCAATTTTAAGGGAATTCAGTTGTAAGTTCAATCTTTTCTACAGATAAGCGATTTGAAAAGAATCGATTCTTTTTTATATAATTTATATCGAATTTCAATCGGTATTGAATTGAAATTAATAGGAGTCCAAAAAGTTTTATATAATTTCGATTGAAATTTGATAAAAATTGTATGAAAAAGAATGGATTGCTCTCAGATCGCCCATTTCTAGTCTGTTCCTCGGTCACGAATTTTCATATGAATTGAACTCTAATTCTATCTCATGATGTAAAATTTCATCCAAAAAAATCCCATGAAACTTTGAATTTTCATGTAAATTTTCATGTACACTAAAAGCACATTTTGTCCCAGCGAAACAAAATTTTGGTTGCAAAGAAACTGTTTGGTTGACTGAAATATGATTTCTCTAGAACATAAAAAATATATTTGTCTGTAACAAACAGTGATTTTATTGTGAACAAAATTTTTATCATCTCAATCAAATTCTATTTCACAATGAGATCGTAAAAATATCGGTTATCATTGTTCAATTGCCAATTTTATTGTTAACAAGAGAACTATGTGTTGCTGTAAGAACAAACATTATTTTACATCCAATAATAAAATGACAAAAATTCTCTTATTGCTAATTCTACAGAACACATTCTTCTTAGTGTATGAAATAGCAAATCTTTTTTGTTAACCTAGCTAAACATTCGCTCCTACAGCTAACTAGATTGCTAGGAGAGCAACACGATTAACTAAAGTATCAAATTTTCCGCTAGATTAGCAAAATTTTTAGTATTGTATACATAATAGTACACACATTTTCCTGGAGGAACAAACATGTTTTGCTGTCACAGCTGAAAAATCGCTGCCATAGCTTGAAAGTTTTTTGCTTCGGCAAATGATACTCAGCGAAATCAGGTTTCCCTGTCATAGCGAGTTCTTTTCCCTCCGTGCAGCTAACCAAAAACTTTCTTCGCGTTCCTCTTTAAATTCCTTGAACTGAAAAATTTACTATCGAAGAGTGAAAATACTGCAAGTCTAGGAAGAGTGAGATTCCACTCTTCAAGAGTGACTTTTCTCTTCATAAGAGTGATATCTCACTCCAACAGAGTGAAGTTTTTTCTCGGTTCAAGGTGATACCAGCGACCCCTGAAGATGCAACCAGACCCAATGGTTAGAAAAGGAAACAACCAGGGTATTCTGACAAATTACTCGGAAACAAAGGAATGAAATCGAAATATCGCTCTGTACAGACCTTCTTCGATCGATAAAGGTGGTCCGTACAGAGCGATATTTTCCTTTTCTTGTTTCATTTCCTAATAATTTGTCAGAAAAGATTTGACTCGGGTTGCATCGTCAGGGGCCGCTGGTATCCCCTTAAAGAGTGAAATTCCACCTCCTCTCAAGAGTGAAATCCTCACTCCAAGGGAGTAAAAGTTCACTCTTATGGAGTTGAGACTCACCCTTCAGGAGTGGAATCTCACTCTTTTTGGAGTTGCAGTATTCTCACTCTTTACACGGGAAGAAATTTGTAGTTAAATTTACTATGTAATGAAGGAACTAAATTTAAATTTACTATGCAGGAAATTGACTATGACTATCCAATGGTATTTACTGTAAAACATAGTAAATTCGATCATGTTTCCATTGCCTCGTCATAGTAAATTTGATTGTAAATTCAGTCTGTTCCTGGGTTACAAAGTCTCATAGTAAATTCAACTATAAATTTTCCTCCGTGTAGGAATGGATTTGCACTTCAAGAAATTTAGAGAGTTATTTCAACCAAAATTTTATTCCGCTGAAACATGAAAAATTTCATGCTAATGTACCGGAAATTACTTTCCTATCGAATTATGGGAATTTGTCCGGTTGCTTTATACAGGAAAATTCCGACTATTCTCAACAGTGCAAATAATCTGCCACTTCCATCATAGAAAATTCATCGTTTCCACTGATAGCGAGTGATAGAAAAATTTCAATTAGAATGTGTTTCATCCCAGAAAAGTATCCTTGATATTTGAGTGACAAACTGTAGGACACTTTTTCACATACCACATGATTTTACCTACCAATCAAGATAATATTCGAGAAACCTCGAATCAGCAAATCTCACAAGAAAAAACTTGACATTAAAATTCTCACTGCGTGACATTAATTGTTAATTCACCACTATATAATTAGGCAGCTAAAAAGCACGACAACTATGCCAAATATGTCAAAGTTTCCTCCAAGATTTTTAATTCTCATCGTAAATAACATTGAAAACTTTCGTATCTCGTAAAAATCGGGTGAAAAAATTTCATCCTCCTCTATCCTTCTTTTTGAATTCCAAAAAATTCCATTTTGTATAAGATTCATCTTTCAGAATTTTATCTTTCTAACGTACAATCGTGTGTTTTGGTGACCAATCGGCTTGGCTTGCATCGCTCGTCAGGGATCTCTGGATCTCACCTCAATGGTTGTTATATACCTTAATTTTTTGTTGCGAGAGACAGATTTATAGACGCCGATGGATGGCTTGTCGTTTATCCTCGTGTCTCATAAATGAAATCGAAAAAACGTATTTATTTTTATATTAAAATAAAATACATGTTTATAAAATATTCTCAAGATTCAACGTTTGACTTGAAATAAATGTACTACCTTCGGAATAGACATGCGCGGATTGTTGAAAAATTTTTATGAATTTTCAATTGAATCTATTTTAAACGACTGAAAGTTTGACGAAGTCGAGTCAACCTGAATGTGATAATATATCAACTACCGTGCAGTTGGACGATTGAGTAGTTGATACTTTATTACCAAGAGGAGGACTAAATCTCATCGTGAGTTTTTCCGTCTTTGATTCGCAAAATTCAACGGATTTCAATGGGATTTGTCGGTGTACTTCAGGATGATTTTCAGTTAAGAAACCTGTAAGCACAATTAATTTTGTAATACTTGAGATTGGTCGCTTTGGAGGAAGACATTTCAGTCGGTCTGTACCCGGAAGTAATAATATTTTTCAGTTATGAACATTCAAGTATGTTTTCATAATATTTGCGAGACATTATGCTGTTTCAAAGACACCTTCGTTCGAGTTTTTATCAAACTTGAGAGATAAAATGCAAATAAAATAACATCAAGTATGACTTTTTCAAATCGATCGAAAAAGCGACAGCTTTGAAGTTTTCAATGACCTTGGTAGAAAAAATTGTGGAAATTTTCCCTGGATTGGAAACTTTTTACCGTGGTTCAGTGGATTATTTGTTCCCTGTTCAAAGGATATAACACTCACAAGGTAGAACGATAACTCTTCCAGATCATATTTTGAAACTCCTCTATTTTTACAGCATTTTTTCGCGATATTAATTGAATTTCATTCAAGGGGATTCTGATGATAAAGTTCAAACGATGTACAACAGAGCTGGTATCTAATTAGTCGCAAATATTTTCAACCCACTCTTTGAAACAAAATAGATCAAAGGAAGGCGGATCGTGAAAGATCCAATGCATATGAGTGTAGATTTTTAAATAAAATTACGCAACGCCGAGCTCTGCCATCTCCCCTGTCCTTGGTCACGTTGCGCACTACGATGAAAAACTTATAGATTTGTAAATTTCCAGATTATTTGGGAATCCACAAATTTTCTTGACTTCCCAAAAAATGTTTGTCACACTAAGTAAAAGGGTTTAGTTGAATATTAGACAGCTAGAAAATTTAGCCACTCTGAATACAAATATACAAATTCTGAATAAAAATTCTAGAGTCAATTTTCCACTCTAAAAGAGTGAGGATTCACTCGAAACGAGTGAAAATCCCACTCGAAGTGAACTGTCTCACTTTTGAGATTTAGTGGAATGAAACACGTGATTTTTCACTGTTTCAGATTCAAAGAGGATGTTTTATTTACATTGAATAAGCTGTCTCATTCATATTTCAGACAACTAGACTTTTATTTACGACAGCTAAAATTGAGCTGGAACAACTAAATTTCAGTTGCCACAGTTGGGTGCCTTTGTCTCAGTGCAAAAGACAAAAATTATTTATGAATTCACTAAAAATGTTAGGTAAAAAACTTCTAAATCTCCCCTCTCTTCTTCTAGCGTTACGTAATTCATTCCTGGGTAGCTCCCGAAGAGAAATTATTTCTCCTTTATAAACGCAACGTAAGAAACATTGAATACATAACAAACATTCTCTTCGCTGAGAAAAACCGCATAGTTGTTGTAACTAAATGCTAGCCACAGTAACAAAATAATTTATACATATATCAGACAGCTGGACTTTTATTCAAATCAACGCATTTAAAACCGTTCACTTCTACAAAAATAAATATTTTGAAGTTGTGACAATCTAATTGAATCTAACTGTTACTTCAACTAAATTATTTCAACTCAAATTATTGAAAATCAAATACCTACTAGGAATCACTAAACAATCTTACTAGAAATGACTCCAGTAATTTTCTAAGTTATTACAAGGCTTTGCTAGGCCTCGAAAGCCCCTCACAAGGGCATCGTCAAGTCTTGCGAGGCCTAGAGAATAACTAGAATGATTTTTGCTAAAGATATTTTAGTCAGGTAAGATTCTAAAAATTTTTTGCATTCCCACTTGCTCCATATCTTAGCACAATTTCAATGCAGAAACAAAGATTTCGTACGAATATTCTTCAGACAAAACGATCACGAAACCGATAAACTGATGAAATTGAAAACTTTTGTTATGGAGTAATCTATTCTTCCAAAAATAAAATCCAAAATTCCGTCTCGCCATTGCACGCGGTCGCAGGCGTCTCGTTAAAAAGTGGGCATGGGTGGAAATGCCAGCGCATGAGTAATCAGATTCCATTTGCTAAGAAACTAATTTGAAACAATACTTCAAGTTGCGTTGAATAAACATTTTTGAAATAAAACAATTTATTCAACGTCCATAAATTTTTAGTTGAACTGTTTGAAAAGTTTTTAAATTTAATACAAAATTCTTGAAGAAATATCATATTTCCATATTAAATTCAATGCTGATTCTCGAAATTTAATGTGAGTGATGGAATTTCACAATTTCTCACTGAAATATAATAATTATTAATTAAATTTCACAAATATGTTATTAAAATTAGGAAGGAAATTATCAGCATTAAGAATAAAATTCTTAGCATTAAGAAGTATATTATCGAATTCGATATTTTATTATGAGTTCTGTTTAATAAATTGTTTATGAAAAGAACTTCACAATTTTCCCAACAGTGTGTCACAAACAAATTAATTAAACTTTTTTATTCAAAATGAATAGACGTCAAATCATTGTTTTTGCAAACAATGCAAAACGCAAACAAATTTTTATTTGTATCAAATAAAGATTCATTCAAATCAACTAAAGTATTTTTGCTCACGCAGCTAAGCGATGTCTCTGAGTATTTGCCAAACAAAAATCTTCCATCAGTTACCGAAAAATAACGGACAAGTTTTCTATTTTCATCATCTTTTCTCGATTTAAGAATTTTCTAATCGCGAATCTCATCAAATCCGATACAGCGGATGAGAATTCAAATGTCGCTGAAATTTCGTGCCACCCAGCTTTACGTAATTTAGGTTAAAAAGGAATGCCATCAGATGCAACCCACCTACGCGCCAGAGTATCCTCTTGAGAGCTCAACAAATAGTTATAGTTTCAAATGGAGCAAAACAGAAGATAGCGATAAATGGTTATTCGGTGAACAAAATTTCAAATTCACATAACCAAGTCCATAATAATACATTTTCTCCATACACGTTTATTCCCTCTAAAAAAAAACAAAAATGTACATCGATCTTTTCAACAATTCTTTGTGCTAGTACAAGTTACGATTCGACAATATTTTTCACACATAATACTTGTTACAACCATATATAATTGAGACTATTTTATCATTTCAGTAACACACCGCGTCGCATAATGACTACTACTACCACAGCAAACGAGCCGTATCCAGAAATTACCGAGTCCAGTAATAAAAGGTGTGCATCAAACTTTACATGAATAATTTGTGGTTTTTCATGTAATAAAATCTTTTGAAATTTTTTTCAAATATTCAGTATAATATTCAAAGTTCCTCCTACATATTTCAACAATTTGGAACATTTCTGTTCACGTAAGTACAGTTGAATGATAGGGATTTTTATGTTTACAGAGATGACACAAGTTTTGGTAAATTATTGTGCAACTTTTTGAGAATCTACTGGCGATCGTTTGTGATTACACTATGGCCGATTGTACTCTTGCCTATGATTCTCATCAACGCCCACGAGGTTAGTGCGAATATATTATATTTTTTCATCCGTCCTTGCCATAGTTAAATATTCAATTAGATCATCTCTCTTGAAGCCTCAGCGAGACATTTTTCTTCCTCATCTTTTCTTGGAATTTGAACTTTATGAAAAATAATTGGAATATTTATTCAACTTTAATTCGACTATACACGGAAAAAAAGATCATGGAATGAACCCTAGAAAAGATACACGGAAAAAAATACTCCGGTTAATATATGGACAGCAAGAATTACTGCTATTTTAACCGGAATTCTAGTTAAATGAATCAAGTCTCCGGCAAATTTAACAAGAATTCCAGTAAAAGTCACAGATATTCCTTGCTGTCCATATAGTAACCGGAATTCTGGTAAAATTAACAATTCATTTTTTTCCGTGTAGTGAACTGGTGAAAACTACGAATTTCTGTACACAGTCGCTAACAGAGACGAGTAATGGTTCCGATTTTGGTATACTATATTGTATTTTATGTACCAAAAAAGGAACCATTCATTACTCGTCTCTGTTAGCGACTGTGTACAGAAATTCGTAGTTGTTACCAGTTTACCATCTTTTCTAGTGATCATTTCATGATCTTTTTTCTCCGTGTAGCCGAATTTGGTTATTCGTCCTTCCAGAAAAGATACCATTTTGAACCACAAAATTTCCACTTTGAACATATGACGCAACTTTTGATACGCGCCTGCACACCGTGTTTGTTTTCGCAAATGAAAATTGGATATCCCATCTTCTTTAACGGAAGTACACGATTCGTATCTCTGAAACCAAATTGACAAATCGTGTAATCTCTGGTGGAAAACGTAAACAATTATCAGTGGAGAACCTACCATTTTTTGTGGGACTTGTCCAAAAATTGCGTAATAATGAATGTTGTTCTTGAACGGTAATGTAACGCTCGATTTGCTATTTCCTGACCAGCTTAGCTTGTATGGACAAAAACTACCCTGCAATTCGGTTAGTGATTATTGATCAGTTCACGAGGTGGTTAATGGCAAAGTTTCGTCTAGTTTCAATAAGGAAATTACGACCCGGAGTTATTCAGCTCCGCTCAATAACCAACCAAGTTCTTGGATCTTGATAATGACTTTTTTCGGTTCATCTTTCGCGGGCAACGCTCAGCTGATTTGAAGTATTCATATTTCTGACAGGTAAACTTATCTGCACTTGGGTGACATTTATTTTTTTTATGGCTGATGTTCGAAGGAGTGTTTTGATTGATGAGAGTGAAGCTAGCAGCCGATGATTGTAACTTTTCATTCACGTCAATTTTAATGTGTTTAATATGAAAAATCGATTCAGTGGCTTTCGACCGTACAGTTTGGCTCCTTGAACATTGAGTAAAACAATTTTATCAAAAGTTACATCAATCGGCTGCTAGCTTCCTTCTCATTTTGATCGGATATAAACTGCCTGGTGGCCAGAAAAACTATTCACCTTGTCCCACCAGGGAACATCATCTACAATTTCGTATAGCAAATTTATCGCATAATTCAAAAGCAATATTATTAATATTATTCGTAAAGCCCATGCATTTAGGAATCAAAGAAAAATATTTGTTAGAATGAAAATTGGACTAAAGACAGCCATATTAAAGACCCGATTAGGGGTTAATTACCGATGCGATTTGCACCGAGAGAAATTTATATTTGGATTTATTTGGTTTGACTAAACTTTGTTTGAATCAACTAAATTTCTATTTAGATATGAACCTACTAGAGTTTTAGTTGGATCAAATAAAGAATTCATTCCATCCGAATAAACTTTTATTAATTTCAAATAAAATTTACTTAAATCAAGTAAAATTTTATCGGATGCAATGAAATGTCTAGTAGGGTGTGGACAATTGCTAACCACAATTTGTCTATTAAAATTGAATGAAACACCGCCCTCATTCACTTCGAAAACTGAGCAGTTATTACCAAAAATGTGATACACCCACAGAAGCTGATCAGAAAATGATCAATTGAGCGCCCCCAGTCAATTTCTTGGCAAATCCCTCGAATAATAGCTGGTTTTAGATAAGAATTATTGTTCCCTTCTTCCACCAGAGGAAGAAAGAATGTTCAATGATTATTGAATTTCGTGAATCGAAAGTTGAATCATCCTCATCGATTATAAAAATGAAATCGCATCGATGTTATATTATTCTCTTTTTTTTCTCTTCTACAGAATACCTTGGCGCTAAGATGTTTGTACATAGTGGTAATAATGGCAATGTTTTGGGTAACCGAAGTTATACCATTACCGATAACGGGGCTTATACCGATAGTGCTTTATCCATTATTGGGAATTATGAGCACCAGCGATACAAGCCTTTGTTACATGAACGACACGACAATGATGTTCATTGGTAGTTTGGTGATGGCGGTGGTCATCGAGAGTTCTGGATTACATATGCGGGTAGCTCTATTAATCATTAGAACCATCGGATGCAGTCATCGGAGGTAATTTTATACATTTCGGTAATGTTGAAGGGTTATCATAAACGATACAATCACAAATATATCACTATGATCCTGTACAAGATTGAAAACAAAATAATATCTTGACCTTTTGCAATTCATACGTGAGTCAATTTGATAGCTCAATGAGAGAATTATTAAATTTGTCCCTATACAGGATGATTCAGAATTCGCGCACCGTACTTCATAGGCATATTTTTCAGTCAAAATTCAATAATTTCCCGTTGGAAAAAAATTTTTTTGAGGCTTAGTTTTTGACATACGAGCATTTTTAGATTTTTCTGAAAATCTCCCGAGTCAAAAAGTTACAATTGATTTAGCTCTGATTCGTTGCGTATTACGGAGTGACTCAGGTTCGTTTTTATTTCTCACCCTGATGTCCCCCTGTTCTCAACCTGATCTTGTTTACAAACTTCTTATTCGACCTGATTAAACTCTGGATCGTTGCGTATTACGGAGTTGATCAGGCTTTAAAAAGGATTACAATTTTTCGACTCGGGCCGAATAACTCAAAAGCATTGTGTGCTACAAACCTCAACTTGATACCATCGGCTAAGTTGCACGGAAAAAAATACTCCGGTTAATATATGGACAGCAAGAATTACTGCTATTTTAACCGGAATTCTAGTTAAATGAATCAAGTCTCCGGCAAATTCAACAAGGGCTCCGGTAAATTTAACAAGAATTCCAGTAAAAGTCACAGATATTCCTTGCTGTCCATATAGTAACCGGAATTCTGGTAAAATTAACAGTTCATTTTTTTCCGTGTGAAAAACGGCGGATCTCTGGAAAAAAATTGAACTATTCTGTCACCTCTCAATTCAAAGTTATAGCGATTGGCTTTCAGCCAATCAGAATTCAGCAATTTTAGATTTTCATAGCTCCGAAACAAAGAATGACAGGATAGTTCAATTTTTTTCCCAGAGATCCGCCGTTTTTCAACTTAACCGATAGTACACGGAAAAAAATACTTCGGTTAATATATGGACAGCAAGAATTACTGCTATTTTAACCGGAATTCTAGTTAAATGAATCAAGTCTCCGGCAAATTTAACAAGGGCTCTGGTAAATTTAACAAGAATTCCAGTAAAAGTCACAGATATTCCTTGCTGTCCATATAGTAACCGGAATTATGGTAAAATTAACAGTTCATTTTTTTCCGTGTATGAAGTTGAGGTTTGTAGCACACAATGCTTTTGAGTTATTTGGATTTTTGTAAAAATCTAAAAATGCTCGTACACGGAAAAAATAATTTAGCTGCAGCAACTAAGTAGCTTGCATGGACACGGACATCCATTAAATTAGCTCCTGCAGCTAAATTTTAGCTGTTACCGCAAATAAATGTGCATTTGTAGTTAATTTATTTGCTGTGACAGCTAAAATTTAGCTGCAGGAGCTAATTTAATGGCTGTCCGTGTCCATGCTAGCTACTTATCTGCTGCAGCTAGATTATTTTTTCCGTGTATCTCAAAAACTAAGCCTCGAAAAAATCCATTTTAACGAGAAATTATTGAATTTTGACTGAAAAATATGTTCAGTTGGCTGTGATAGCGAAACCAAAAACAAAGGAAACTGTACTCCCTTGGTTCAATTTTCTCCAACATTCAAGTTCAATCAATTCATTCAAATCTTGAATGCTGCTGAAGTTGGAATTGTTTATAGAAACGGAAAGAAAATCCAAACCCACAAATTCTAATAAATGGTCGTTATTCAACTTGTCAAATTAACTCTTCGGAAATCAAAACATCCTTTAAAAAGAGTAATGGAAAATTTGTTGATACATTGTCAACAATTTCAATGGGAAACTTCACATAAATGTTCAGGAGTAATTACCATATTTTATTTTATCGGAAATTGATTTCCTATTCCATGATCGGAATTTTCCGGTATAGGAAAATTTCCAATACTTTTTACGGTGTATTAAACAGTTGAGTATTTTGTTATTCGATTACTAATTCGTTTCAATAAACGATTCAAACTTCAGCAATATAAATCTTTCACGCACACACAAGAAGTATTCTTTGTTCTGGATGAAATATTTACCTCGTCCCACTGAATTACCATATTGGTTGAATCAAAGAAGATTCATTTCAATTGAGATAAAATTTTGCTGCGTAGTTTTCAAACAACTCAGCAATGAAGTGCACTGCTAGGATTACGCACTGAATATGAATCCAAAGTCCAAAATATATTCTTATATGTTAAGGGCAATGGAGTTCTTGAAGAAATGGGCGCAATTTTGTTACGTACTTCCTAAACAACTAAACAATAAACACAAATTTGAAATCTGCAGTGATAAAGTACATTGCTAAAATTGAGCTTTGGATATGGAATTGTATCTGCAAACGATTATAAACATATTGAACTACAATTTTTATGACTTGATTTCTCATGTTTAAGGGGATACTAGCGATCCCCGCTGTTGCAACCCACCACCCAAGCATACCCAATGAGTACACATTTTCCCGGCAAGAATACTCTGAACTAATTTCATGGGGAAGTATGAAATTTTCAAGAATCCATCTTTAATCGTTTATCTTTCGCGGTACATCGCCCGAATTTTGAATTTCGAAGAAACATTTTTTTCTCAGTCGGTAACACCAACTTTTTTTTTGAAATTCAAAATTCGGGCGATGTACAATAGTAGATAAAGGATTGAAGATTGATTCCTGAAAATTTCATCCTTCTTCATGAATTCAGTTCAGAGTATTCTTGCCGAGAAAATTTTTACTCAGTCGGTAATCTTGTATGGCGGGTGGCATCAGTGGGGATCGCTGGTATCCCCTTAAGGGAATATTAGCGCCGGAACTTAGTCCCAGCGCTGGTATCTCTCTCAGTAAATTTTGTTCTCACCAAATAACAAATGATTCAAAATAAACAAAATGTTTATTCGGACCTCTTTAGTTGAACGATCAACACTTTTTCCCCACATCTCTACAGGAAGTTCCTGTTTCCAAAGCTATTTTTGGTGAAAAAGTGATAAGTGATTCCAAAGGAATGTACCAGGGCGGAACGAAAGTACTCACTTTCTGCCCTAGGGGCGAAAATGCTTACTTTTATCTCACTGTAACCTCAATTTTTGATTCACTCTGAAATATATGCGAGTCAAATTTGTAACAAAAGAAATGCTGCATATGTGTTAAAAATTTTACATTTATGAAAACAATGTACAAGTGGGAAATTTCCACACATGTGATTGTTTTCCCTCGCCTTCGGGTCTGGAAAACAAACTTCATCCTCGTCAAAAATTTCTCATCTTTCCCCTTTGATGAACAATATATTGTTTCTGGATACCATAAAACTTGATATTAGATATTTCATATTTGACAACCTGAAGAGGCTGGTATTATTTGATATAAATGTTTTTTTGCACATTATTTTAGGTTAACGTTAGGATTATTCTGCGTAACGATGTTCATTTCGATGTGGATTTCAAATACGGCTGCCACGGCGATGATGATACCGATTGTAGAAACCGTTCTTTTGGAACTCGAAGCGGTAAATATGAACGACATAATCATCTTTGCGTTTTTCTTCCAAATGAAATGCTTAAACGAGTAGATAAATTCGCATCTCTGTTGCAGCAAGGACTTGGTAAAATGTTCATCACTGAAAACGGGGTTGCCGAAGAAGAAGGCGTGGAAACGTACGTAAAAAATAGTCCTTAGTATTTAGAAAATTTCTTCCTTGATAAACAATTCTATTAGTTTATTTTCAAAGGAAGTGAAAGACAAGAATTCCTAGTCTAATAACATTGTTGAAAACTATGGAATCATCAAGATTTATTAAGGTAGTTCTTTAGCAATATTCAAAATCAAATTTGAAAAATTATTATTCAATAAGGGATCAAGGTCGAAGGGATTCAATAATCATATTCGTTGGGGCTTCTACTTGTATTTATGATAAAAATACAACCAACTCGAAATATAAACAACCACACGAACTTTTTCATCGTTCTTTTCTTAAAAAATTTTCATTTTCAATCCGTTCATGACTTATGAGAGCGCATTTTGTTCCTCGTGAGATTTGAGAAGCCTTTAGCGTGGAGATTTTTTATATTTTATCATCAGAACACTGTCGCACACTTTTGTTCATGTGAATGTATTTTCCTAATTATGAACAATTGCGAGTAATCATTGTAAAAATTATAGATATATGAAAAATTTCCACGGTGAAGGTTCCTCAAATCTCACAAGCAATGAAACTATAAGCAAGAAACAAACTATGAAAAATCTCGTGTGGTGGTTCAAAAGTTGTTTGTTTATATTCCGAGTTAGTTCTTTTTTTTATTATAAATATAAGCACCAAAGAATATGATTATCGAATCCCTTCGACCTTGGTTCTCTCCTTGGCAATAATTTTTTTAGCCCTCGGTTCGCACTGAGGGTTCACACGGAAAAAATAAGTAGTCCAAATTTTCGTTGACTAGTATGCCAATTTTTGACGGAGCACGAGTTTGAAAAGAATTCGTATACTGGATTTCAATAATTCGTTAACTATGTTCGCTATTCGAACAATGGGATCCACTTTTTATTTTCATCATCGAAATAATGGAAAAAGTCAACGAATTATCAAAATCCAGTGTACGAATTCTTCTCCAAATTGGGCTCCGTCCAGAAGTGACATACTAGTCAACGAAAATTTGGATCACTGATTTTTTCCGTGCAGGGGACCTAGAATTTGACTTTGTTCGTGATTTACGGTAGGTAAAGTAGTGAGAAATGGCCATTGAGGATTTTCTGGGTTATGCTTGATCAAGCAATTGTGAATGCCAGGATCCTTCCGAAACGCAAAAATAATGATTCAAAACGACCAAAAAAATTCAGCAAGAGTTTGAATGAAACAAATCATCTTCCATCTCATAAAACCTTGGCTTTCAAAATGGCAAAAAATTCAAAAATTGCGGATTACATTGAAAAGTGCCATCGATGCGATATCGAAAGAACCTCGGGAACCTATCCTCGAGGGTGAGGAAGCTGGGCTGATAAGAAAAAAACAAAGGTGCCAAATATGCCCTTCGAAAACCAATAGGAAAACACGCCATTGGTGCATTGCATGTTTGCACCCAATCCGCATGGATCACCGCTCCAAACTCTGCGAGGATTGCGCTTGTACCGAGTAAACAGTTTTCATGACACTCTTCTCCTGTACATTGTTTATTTGTAATCTGTGAACAATTAACTGAATTTTTTTTATAAATAAAAGTCGGGTTTTCAAGCCTTTTGTAAGAAAAAATCACGGCTAAACAATGATTTAAAAATCCGAAATTTTGCCACCTTCAGATGTCAAAATAAACATACTCTTTGGAGGGAACTCAATTTTAGTTTTCTTAAACTCAAAGTACACCTAATGAACTATAATTTTCCGAAACACAAGCCTTCAAAATTCAACCCTTAAGGAACTACAAATAATTATGTAGAAATAGTCAATTTTTCGACATACTCGCACCTACACATTTTTTCCTGTCATCCAAACGCATAAATCATTAAAACCGCCGTTCAGTATTATGAAAAAGGGTTCAAATTGACTACCTGATTTTCCTGTGAATTTTATTATGCGCCATACGAATGCAAGGGCAGTTCAAAGTTGGCTGGGTCCGCCGGACCCAGTGTGCGCTGCATGATTCATCCAGCATGTGTGCGAACCGAGGGTTAATTTGATTTTGAATATTGCTAGAGAACTACCTTGAGGGTATACCACCCTCTATGCATCTAGAAGAGTAAAAAATCACTCGTTCCCTTTCATTGAGTCTCAAAAGAAGGTTTGTCCGCTTCGATTGGTATTTGCACTCGTTCTAAGTGAATTCTTACTCTTCCAGGGTAAAAAAAATTTACTTTAAAATTGAACTGGTTGTGAATCTCTCCTCTAGCTTTCTCAAGATGAATGCATTAAATAGAAACTAAAATATGAAATAAAAATAAGTAGCTGTATCTGTTTTGATATCCCAGAAAGATGCATCTACCAATTAAAATCGATTTTATTAATCGACTCTGGTAATTTTTGTGTTTTGTTTTCGTATGTAGAACAAAAAGACCTACGAAAACCACCTTGGTGTATTATCTGGTCGCGGCTTATGGTTCAACGATTGGCGGAATTGGCACGATGGTGGGGACAGGCACAAACTTGACTTTGAAAGGATTTTTCGAAAAGTAATTATTCGTTTCCCGCATTTTGATTATAATTTACGTATTTCCAACGACTATGATTTTGAAACATCTTTCGTTTTAGGCGATTCCCTCTAAGTCCAGGCATCAATTTCGCTTCGTGGATGGTTTACGCCGTCCCAGTGATGTTACTTATGGGATTTCTCACTTGGCTATGGCTGCAAACCATGTACATGGGCCTCTTCAGACAAAACAGCGATGACGCGCGTGCGATAAATATCGGCAAACAAGGTGAAAAAATAGCCGCATCCGTAATAGAAAAAAAATACAAGGAGTTGGGCCCTATCTCTTGGCACGAATCGTTGGTGGGGTTTCTTTTCGTGACAGTCGTTTTGCTCTGGTTTTTTAGAAGTCCCGGATTCATACGTGGTTGGCCAACGTACATCACAAACATGTAAGTGACGAACTTGCGATTAAATCGTACAACGAGAATCCAACAAAACATAATCCCTCGAATCTTATGAATTTCAAATTTAAGGCCGGTCAAAGATTCCACATCAGCGGTATTCATGACAATTTTATTCTTCGTTCTGCCATCGAAGCTCGACTTTCTTCACGCTTTTGACAAGGATCCGAGCAAACGTCCTACAAAACCGGCGCCGGCGTTGATCACTTGGAAAACGATACATCAAAAAATGCATTGGAGTTTATTGATGGTCCTCGGAGGAGGTTTTGCGATCTCAGCTGGTTCAACTTCTTCCGGTTTATCGGAACTGCTCGGCCAAACTCTCATTGGTCTGAAATCCATAAATCCGGTAGCAATATTGTTATTAGTCTGTTTGTTCGCCGAATCTGTGACAGAACTGACTGCCAATGTCGCCGTAGCGAATATCATTTTACCAGTATTAGCAGAAATGGTAAATAATTTGCAATTCTTCTTTTTTCACTCTTCACTTTATTCGTACGATTGAATTTGATTTTTCATTTTCAGTGCGTGGCTATTCAAATCCATCCCTTGTACCTTATGTTGCCGGCAACCTTTTGCTGTTCTTTCTCATTTCATTTGCCAGTGGGAACACCGCCGAATGCGATCGCGAGCGCAGCTGGCCATATACCAACCAAAGACTTTGTCATAGCTGGAATCGGTCCAACGATCATGACTCTCATCGTAATAGGAATTACTTTTCCAACGTGGGGAACTTACGTGTTCGATTTAAACGAAATCCCCGCATGGGCTACCCAAAAATAACATAATTTTATTATTTATTATCGTTAAGAAAAAACTAGACAAGAAAAGGATATTTTTATGTATATTTTTTTATATCACGAACATACGAATCTCTGAAATTTATACGCAGGCATATCATCCCTCTAAGCACAAATCATAGACTGTTCTTTGTTAGAATAATTCATTTTTCTACGCGATACTTGGTAAGTTTTTCAAAACATTTAATCGGTTCCCGCATTTATGAAGTAACGATTGAAATATCAATACAATAGGAGAAAAGTGTCCAAAATGATCCCTCGTTATTCTGACGATCCTACTAAAACGCTATCTATCCAAATTTTATGAAGCTGAAACTAACGGCGGCGAAGCTAGCGGCGAATTGATGTAACTTTTGATTGCACTGGATTCGAATATTTTTCATATCAAAACTTGATTGGGTGGCTTTAAATAACGCGATTTAACTACTAAAATATCAAAAAAAAAAAGTCCTATCAAAAGTTAAATCAATCCGCCGCTAGCTCGTGGCCGCTAATTTCAGCTTCATCCAAATTTTTCACAAACTTGTTCTTCTTGGTATTATTCTAGAGAATATAATACAAAATTACGACTTTTGATGTAAGTTAAGATCAAATTTGACTGTTATTCACTATTTTCTAGGACACCCCACAGTACAGTCTGTTTTATGTATGGGTTGAGACATCTAATGGGTTGAGTATCTAATAATCCATTGTGCATGCATTGAGGGGATCGCAAGGGGATCATTTTACCCTCCTGTATGTCCAAAATGATCCTTTATGGGACTTTTGGAAATCTTGTCATGGAACAGAGCATTGATGTATTTTTCTATTTTTTATGAATGGAATGTATAGTTGAAAGATTGGACTAAGCAATACCATCGCAAGTTGATCCAAAAACACTTTTCTTGGTACGTAAAATTCAAGTATGCCTTAAGGGGATCATTTTGGACACTTTTCCCCTACGTATTTTGTTACCATATGGGAATTCGAAATTTTCTTTTTTGTTCTTTTTTTTAAATCAGAATTTATATAGAAAGAAAACGAGTTTTACGGAATTTGTATAGTGTTTATTTTTACATGTGTATAAAATACAAATTTGTAATTTAAGTTATAAAATATTGTAAATAAATGATAAATGATAGATAAATGTGAAGAAAATTGCGAAAAAAATGTCATTAAAAACCTAAAAGAATGGTTTTTTTTATATTAAAAATATTCGAAATAATATTGCTATAGAAGGACATTGTCAAAAAAAAAAGTTTTGCTATTTTAGGGGAATTTATTCCCGAACAAAAATTCAATAATTGCGCACGAATATACATAGAATATCCGAGAATTAATCGATTTTATTTGGGAATATTTTTAGGCCAACTGTTTTGTTCTGGATTCAGTGCGGCTGGATAAATTATGTTTCAATAAACCCCCGGTTCGTGATATTGTTATGGAAAAACTAAGGGAACCCTGGTAAAAAAAACTCTTTCTGAATCTCTCTATACTTTTCGGATATTTTTCAGAAAGATTCAGAGTAATCTCAGAGTAATCTCAGAGTAATCCAGAGAAAGTTAGAGACCTGTCAGGTAGTCATACATCCTGAATTTCCCCAACTTTCTTTGAATCTCTCTTGATTTTTTTTCATGGGAATCTAGGAATTCTTCAGGATTTTTCTCAATCTTTCCGAATTCTTCAGAATTTCATTTATTAACAATTCAAAGCTCATGCCGAATTTCTCTGAATCTCTTTGAATGTGTCAGAATTTCATATATCTAGATTTCAAAGCTTACTCTAAATTTGTCTGAATCTTTCTGAATTCTCCTGGATTTTTCTGAATTCCTCTGAATCTCTCCGAATTTCAAATATTGAGGATTCAAAGCTTACTCTGAATTTTTCTAAATCCTTCTGTAAAATTCCATATCAATTTTTCCCAAGTTTCGGGTTTCTGATTTTCCCTGAAACTCTCTGAATACTTCCGAATTCTTGAACCGAACATTTCACTTCATTCATTTCTCTCTGAATTTCTCTGAATCCCTACATTCTTACTTGTAATAGTAATTCGTACCTCAACTTATACATTGTTTTTAAAGGGCCCAGCCCTAGAACATAATAAAGCTTGAAATGAAATGAAATGAAATGAGATGAATCCCTCTGAATCTCTCTGAATTTCCCTGAATCCTTCTAAAAAGTTTCATGGTCAATTTTGCCTAATTTCTGGGTCTCTGAGTTTCTCTAAAACTTTCTGCACTGAAAAAAATTTCTTCCGACTAAATAAATAGTTTATTTGTCCTCTCTCCATAAAATATTTCTTAGAGTTAATGAAATATTTAATCGAATCAAATAATGGAATGCTCGCCCCAAATCATCAGTTTTTGCATCTAATTGAATATTTAATTTCTATAAATAAATATTTTATGGAGGGAGGACAAATAAAGATTTTCATCCAGCGTCAATGCCTCTGAAATCTTGAACCAAAAATTCCCCTCAATTTATCTCTCCCTGAATTTCTCTGAACCCCTCTGAATCTCTCTGAATTTCTTTGAAATTTCGCACAAAAAATTTCACTCAATGTATCTCTCTCTGAATTTCTCTGATTCCTTCTGGAAAGTTCAATGCAGAATTTTTCCTAATCTACCCGTTCCTGAATCATGATGAATTGCTCTGAATTCCTCTCCCCAAATCTCTCTGAATTTCTCTGAAACGTGAAATTTTCAGAGAAATCCATGTTTTTGTTCATCGATTCGTTTTGTTTTATAAACCAAAACTAAAGATTTTCTACTTCATCTGAATGGTAGGAATACTTCAGCTAGCGTAATGGTAGAATTATATTGGATTTTGAATGTAATTTTCCTTGAATTATTGACTACTCGATGAGCTCGAGTTATAAAATGTTTTTGTTACTTATATTTATTCATTTACCTTGTGTCATTGAGATTACAGTGAAAATGTTCATTGTAATAAAATGTTACAGAGCATGCCTCAGAATTCAGTAAGCATGTTTTCGTCGCATAGAGAAACTCATCCAGTAATTTTTCAATGAGATTTGATCGGATGAATAAATTCCTTTAATGTGAATCTGATTGAATCTTGGATAATGTTCTAACCAAATTCTCATGAAATTTCATTTGTCGGATTCGATGGATTCTTTGAGCCAAGAATACTAGAGGGACACAACGTTGATTAATTTTTTTCTTCAGAATTCATAGATAGTGTCCAGATAGCAATTCGACTTTGCTGCGGGGTTGTTAGGTAAGCTGGGGACAAGGAAGGTTCCTAGTTGACATACGATAAGGGTATAAGCTCACAAAACCCTTATGGTAGAGTTATAGCAGTCTTCCCTTGACGAGGTTAATTGATAACGATTGTCAATAATGAACCAAAACCAATCGAATGACAAGTCTGACAAGCTTATGACAAGTTTACGTATTACTTGGGTGGTAGAATGAAATGTAGCTCCATTCTACATCATTGAGATGCATATTATTGGGAAAATGATATCCCTCGTGCAACATAAAATAATTTCACAATCTGCAAATATTTGCAAAACTGATAGTTATATAGTTAAATGAACTTGCAGATTTTTGCGAATTAAAACAGTTTTTTAGAACAAAATGTGCAGAATCTCTTCATAACAGAAATGTACAGAGATCTACAGAGAGTTCTTCAGAGATTCTCAGGAAGATATTTCCATCGGGGAAATCAGGTTAGAATTTGTTTACCATTACGTAAGGAAAGAAAAGCTATCTTACCATCAGCATCGTGAACGTTGAGATCAATGTCTTCTTCTTTCGTATCCATCGTTGACAACCAATTCACAAACTTCTCTTATAAATAATGTTATCCTTTCACATGAATTATCTACATCAACTTGAAAATATTCAGCGGCACTTTGACGACACATAACCTATACAAATTATTTATCACAAAAACTGCTGAATGTCACAGACCAGTTCACATTTTCGATTTGAACTGTGATTGATTTTACAATAGGGTGTTAACGTATAATCCTATTATTATGTCATAAATAATCAAGGAAAATAATTGAAAGATATATACACTTATTTACTTTGGACGATTAAAGAGATCTACCCTAATCTACCCAGGGTACACAAACCTCAAACGGGGAGAAAGGTCCGCGTACACTGTGAAAAATGAAATGAACTTTATAAACTCTGATTGTATTATTACAGAGGTAAATTTTTGTAATATTCCTACGCTAAGTGTAGCAGAAATACATTTTCAAAACAGTAAAATTGTATTTTGTGGTGAAAACTTGTACAACATTTGTACATAAGCCTTTACAAATTGTATTTATCCCACCCCGGATAACACACGGAGAATTCTTTTTCAAGAGCAAGAATAGAACTCTTGAAGAATTCTTTTTGAACTAATGAATTCATACAGAGTTCTGGAAGAGTTCAATCTGTTGGACATTAACAAGCTCTTTGAGAATATCAGAAGTATTGTTTGAGTACTCTCAAAGAACTTGTTAATGTCCGACAGATTGAACTCCTCCAGAGCTCTATATGAATTCATTAGTTCGAAAAGAGTTCTTCAAGAGTTCTATTCTTGCTCTTGAAAAAGAATTCTCCGTGTGTTATCTGGGGAGATTGCTAACGCAATGTTAAAATTATGGTCCGTATCACGTTTTTTTCTTTTGAAGAAAATTATGTGATTGATTGAAGTTTTCTTCTACGCCAATCAGCATGGGAGAATAAACGGAAAACGTGATACCACCAATTAGAAACTGGATCACAGTTTTCATATATCATCGGCAATCTCTTCAACTGATCTCTGGCTTCCCAGATAACACACGAAGAATTCTTTTTCAAGAGCAAGAATAGAACTCTTCAAGAACTCTTTTCGAACTAATGAATTCACATAGAGCTCTGGAGGAGTTCAATTTGTCGGACATTAACAAGTTCTTTGAGAGTACTCAAACAATACTTCTGATATTCTCAAAGAGCTTGTTAATGTCCGACAGATTGAACTCCTCCAGAGCTCTATATGAATTCATTATTTCGAAAAGAATTCTTGAAGAGTTCTATTCTTGCTTTTGAAAAAGAATTCTCCGTGTGTTATCTGGGTTAGCATAGAAATTTTACATGGCAGTTGTAAAACTGTCACGTGCAACGTAGGTAATAAAGTTACCTACGCTGAACATGAACAAATCACAGGCAGTGGTAAAATCACAAATCTTAATGCAAAGGTCCAACCACAGTTAGCTATAGTACAACTCTAAACATAGGGGATTCACCATTTTTTTTTACGATTGTCCTACGCTAATTTTATTACCTACGCTGAATGTAGTAGTCACTAGTAATACAGTCGGTGGATTTAATCCCTGCAACTTTCATCAACTTAAGAACACCTACAATTAAATTCTGATTGTAACCATAATATTTGATTTGGAAACTTTCAAACGGCCTCATCGATCATCGCATCTATCTGTAACTTTTGTAATTGAAATTGTATTCTGTTAAGAAGTTAACATTTTTAAAAATCAGGAAATTCAATATCTGAACTAGAAAAAATTATTATATACAGGGTGATTCAGAATTCCCGCACTCTTTTTTGGGAGTAGATTCCTGATGAAATTCTAAAACGATTTGTCTTTTTGCACAATGCTCTCCGACGCAAAATTTCCGAGATATAATTAATTAAAGTTGACTAATTATGGGGTGGATCCATCGGTCATTCAGGAGTGTCATAACAGAACAAGATAGGAAGGTGCTTGCAGAGGGCGCTCATACGATCAGCTGATCGGTATAATCGATACGATTTACCAACATACAAATTGGTAAATTTTCTATGTAGAACGATTCTTATTCTTATCACGATATGCTGTAGGTGAAAGTTGTAATTTCAGTAATGATTTTTATTACGCAGACAAATGTAAAATAGTGTTATTTCGTAGGGATAAGGATTCAAGTGGGAGTAAAAAGTATAACTACTCGTTTTCAATCAGAATTTTCATGTAAAGAAGGAAACATGAGAATTTTCATTCATCCGATACCCAATTTGAACGGTTTGATTAGTAAGTTTAACACAAGAGATTGGATCCCGAATCCTGTATTCTGATTCGTCGAGGATCAATGTATGTTAGATCAATCCTTGGCCGTTTCAAATGATTCTTCTGAAGAATGTGTTTTCGACTTGTCCCAACCACAACATTGAACAATGATAAATTTATTCGAATTCACCCTTTATAATCATCGAATGATGTAAAAAGGGTGAATTCGAATAAATTTATCATTGTTCAATGTTGTGGTTGGGATAAGTCGAAAACACATTCTTCAGAAGAATCATTTGAAACGGCCAAGGATTGATCTAACATACATTGATCCTCGACGAATCAGAATACAGGATTCGGGATCCAATCTCTTGTGTTAAACTTACTAATCAAACCGTTCAAATTGGGTATCGGATGAATGAAAATTCTCATGTTTCCTTCTTTACATGAAAATTCTGATTGAAAACGAGTAGTTATACTTTTTTCTCCCACTTGAATCCCTATCCCTACGAAATAACACTATTTTACATTCGTCTGCGTAATAAAAATCATTACTGAAATTACAACTTTCACCTACAGCATATCGTGATAAGAATTCATGACAATAATCAATTTTCCCACAGTCTCGACGAATTCAATCGTTCTCCATAGAAAATTTACCAATTTGTATGTTGGTAAATCGTATCGATTATACCGATCAGCTGATCGTATGAGCGCCCTCTGCAAGCACTTTCCTCTCTTGTTCTGTTATGACGCTCCTGAATGACCGATGGATCCACCTCATAATTAGTCAACTTTAATTAATTATATCTCGGAAATTATGCGTCGGAGAGCATTGTGCAAAAGGACAAATCGTTTTAGAATTTCATCAGGAATCTACTCCCAAAAAAGAGTGCGCGAATTTTGAATCACCCTGTATAACTATATCTATGTATCTATCACACCAGAGATGAATTGGAGAGATTGCTAACGCAATGTTAAAATCATGGTCCGTATCACGTTTTTTTCTTTTGAAGAAAATTATGTGATTGATTGAAGTTTTCTTCTACGTCAATCAGCATGGGAGAATAAACGGAAAACGTGATACCACCAATCAGAAACTGGACCATGCTTTTCATATATCGTTAGCAATCTCTTCAACCATGAAGAATAGAGGAAAGGAGTACGATCGCAGTACTTTTGAAGTGCCCCCGAAAACGTAGCCTAGATAGGCCTCGCAAGTGGCGCTGTCGTACGTGTTCACCAGTATGTACTGCTGAGTAACCATGGAAACGAAGTGTTTAACCAATTAGTCTCCGGTTCTTACTGTGGCGAGCGCCATCAAATGTGAAAAAATTGAAACTACCTAGAGCCCAATTTTCGGCTACTTTCCGTTGGAGAAAATCAACCCCGATCGCAGGGTTGGGTTTATTACGTGATTTTTCAATTTCTTACGTATCATACTTGGTTTCTGACACGTAATATATGTAAGATACTTGAACCCTCCTGTCCCCCCCAAGGGAAGGGGTTGATTTTATGCGTAGGATACTCGATTTCTTACGTGTCGTAGACTATGTAAAATACTTAGAAGTATATTACGTGCCAACCCTGCCCGATCGTACTCCTTTTCTCTATTCTCCATGTCTTCAACTCATCTCTGATCACACGTACATTCAGTACCCCGCATGTGTGTGTAGCAGCTTATGGGATTCCCCGCTCACATACGAGAACGTATTTGTGTAGGTAAAATTCCCCAGGCACACTAGCGCCGCCTGGTACTGTGGATAGCGAACTACGCGGTCTCAGTAATATTAACACCATTACGATATCTCACCAATTGTCACAAATGCTAGACCGATTTCAATTCATGAAAAGTTAGCTTTTTCCAGTTAAAAACATTAATCATAAAAAATCCTTATCGAATTTTGATAAGAACATAAAATCTAATACATCACATAATAAAACAAAAATATACAAATTGTGGAGTGTTTTGCTTTTTTTTTTCCACCAAAATACATATACATATCCATGAGTATACACCTAGTTGTCATAAACAGAGCTCAAAAGTGCTTAGAAGATGGAGAATGGAATAATGTAATGGACGTGAATGAAGAAATCATAGTTAATTCACGGCAAAAGAAACTTGACCGACTATTATTCATCGATTATATCAAGTTTTATTATTAATTATTGGAGTAATCAACGAAATTTTAACATTTTTTATCAACAAATCAAACAGAATTTCCGGTACTAAAGTTCAGGCTAGACCCAACTTTCAATGGAAAGTAACATTCATTACAATATGGTATGTCATATCTGTATAACATTAATCAAAAATATTCTCCACGTATCAACAATATATTACATGTATCTTCAAACAATTATCATTGTGATTACATTTTGCGTCATGTATCATTCACACAACTGTTCACCTCGTTATCAACACTTGGGGTTCCTTATCTAATGATTTATTATGAAATTTATTATACTTCTATTGCAGTTTATAGACTAATATAAACAGTCATGGCGACGCTCATTTGATCGCAAATTCATTTTCTTGAACAGAAATGTTTATGATTTCAGTGATTTTTTGATCAACTCGTAGCGAAATTCAACTATAATTCTTTTATCATTTCAGTCTTTGCCTTCTAATATAGAGGCAAATGCAAATCCCATGGTGCAAAACGAAGTTCGTTCCCTGATGGTTTCTCTACCAACAGTCCATGTTCAGAATGACATGCTGGGACATTCCGATACGGCTGCTGCATCTCATATAGCAGTCTCAAATCAAATGGTAATAACTGTTTTTCTGTGTTCATTTTTATGTATGGAAACTTCAAATTTTATCTTACAAGAGGGATTTTATCTTTTTAGGAGGATGGAGAAGAGTTGCCTCCACCCAAACCAGATTTTTCTGCTCCTCCTCCGTACGAAGTAGCTACCAAATTACCTACCTATGAAGAAGTTCAACGTGAAAAAACATTACAAGGAGAAACTCATCCTCAAATACATATGGTAAATAAATAGATAAAGTAGTCTAATTCCTGTTTAATAAACTATCAACATTTATTAAAGCATTTCATGCCTCTCAATCAGCCTGGAGGTATCAGGGCACCGCAACAACCATTGACAATTCTTGCTATAGATACAGAAGCTGCGGAAGGTGACGCCGAAAGTGGGCTTCTTGGAACGGATTTCATGTTCTTTACCGCTTTTTTGGGTACTTACGAAAAAATATTTCTCTTCCGTTGAGCGCATTCTTATGTAACATGTATTTTTTATTTCAGTTGCATTTTTATTCAACTGGATTGGATTTTTAGTATTGATGTGTTTCTGTCACACTATCGCCTCGCGATACGGAGCACTCTCAGGATTTGGTTTGTCATTGACTAAATGGACTTTAATCGTTAAACACTCTACCGACCTCGCCTCACGTGAGAATTCCTGGCTATGGTGGCTTATAATGGCATTCGGTTTGTATTAAGTTTGGTTTTTCTCTAAAGTTTGGAACATTGAATATCATTAAAAATGAATTTTAGGACTCTTGATCTGTATTCGTGCCATTGTTCAATATTTGAACATTAAACGTGGATGGAGATTGCTGTCCGATAGCGCGCAAGAACGTTTACTCTTCTTCTATTGAAATACTAAAATTGATCCCTTTGACAATTACGTTCTTAAAACAGTATTTGCTACAAGGGGTGTCTAATTATTATTTCTTTTTTTCTTTTTCTCAAAATACAAAAGTATTCAAAATAATGCACTTTGAAGGATACGTTTTATCAAATTATTCGATTATTAGACAAGATTAACCTGGTTTTGTCGAATTACGCGTAATCGTCCATATGTATGAATTCTGTGATATTCTTATTCATGTATAATTTTTTTCCCAAAATCACAACCGTGCTTGCGTTAAAAATTCCAAAAAGTGCATTATTTTCAACGATTTGTATGTAAATGCTATAAAAGCAGAAAAACATCTATATACACACCTAACACTAGTTGATTTCGAGAAATTAAAGTACACGTTTGTCCGATAAATTCACTATTTTACGACTCTTAGAGAAAAAAGTGGTAGGAAAAAAACAAGGAACATGAAATATGTATTTTATTCTTTTTTTTCATTTGTCTTAAAAAGAAAAATGATAAATGATGAATGATTCATTTTAACACGTTGTTGATTTGTATATTGTATATTGAAATATCACTTGTGTGTCAGAATCAAAATTGGATGTGATAAAATAATGGAGAACCATAAGTTTCTAGTAATAGAACAAAAAAGAAGGAAAAACGAAAAATAATATCGAATAATATTGTGTAATACATGCTAGCGTTAGGAAGCTTATAGGACTTTGACTATATACGATCTATGTAATGATATTTTACATTGCTTTTTTATGTAATGTTATAATTTATAAATAGAAAACAACTTCACCAGAGAAGAAGGTATTTAATATAAGTTTATCACAATATGTATACATACGCAATCACGCACGCGTACATACACCTGCATATATACACATACACGCACACAAAAGCGTAAATAATGTATGTAAAATGTATTGAATTTACGCATCATGTTATTTATTATCGTAACAAGATATGTGGCAGACATTATTCCGTCAAGAATCTTCATTGTTATATATCTAATTATTAAAATGATAGAAAACGAAACAATTGTTATCAAATGTTTCCAATCTTTGAATAATCCTTCATCCATAGTTACAAAATTATTTTTTGCAGTATTAGAAAGTTTGTCCTCGAGATATTGTTTTTCTGTTCACTTTTTTGACACATTTATGAGCTTTTTAAAGATGATTTGAAGAGATTTTATATAAGTTGCAAAAAATAATGGTAGGAATAAGTAACTGTAATTTATTTGTCATTCAGAAATATATAGGATGGATTTCTGATGAACGATCTTGTAGCGTGATGCCTTCTATCTTCGTATTTGAAGAAATATGAGAACAATGTGAAATAGTAATAAAAAATTGGTGCAGTTGAGATATATCGTTGAGTGAAAAGTTACGATTGTTGTATGACTGCTGATAAAAAAGAAGATTGAAAATAAATCATAGTAAATGTAAAATGAATGAAAAATAAAATTAAATTTATTTATTCTTGATAAATTTACATGAAATTTGTTTTCATCGGATTTCGATTTACATAGAAATAGGGCAAAAGTTTAAAGAGATGCACTTGAAAAAAAACCTTTTGTGTGTATATACTTCTATTATTTAGATTATTTTATTTTAATTATTTAGTTATAGTGAGATGCTTTCAATGACACCTCTATTTCGTGAAGATGTTTTTATATTTTATTTCGATCATTTGATTTTTTCTTTTTATTTTCAGAATACGCAGATATGTAATAACACTGCCTATTTATGAATTCGTGATTAAGATTGTGCTTCCAAAGAATGTACAAGGAAGAAAACCAGAAGTGACTTGTGAAGAACATCCTGTGGTCTGCAGTATTCTTGAAGCTTCTGTCGGAGAAAAATAATTGCTACTAGAGAATATTCTTTACAGTTTGCGACTGGGTATCACAGTTCGTGACTTCTATCCAGAAAAATTTCAAAAAACTATTGAAATTTACAATTTGGAACATCCTGTCAAAAGTTAACAAAAATTCCTCCCACCAGGTTTTGACAAGATATAACGAAAACTGATTCTGCCTGGCATTTTTAGTAGAAAGGGCAACAACTATCCTAGATAGTACAGAGTTGGTGAAAATTTGAATTCATCGACGAATTGTGTGCTATCTGTAAAGTACCCTGATTGAAAAATTTCATTTATTCCGATTGAATGTGCCCCTGGTGAAAATGAAGCGTTGAAGCCCGACAAAAACGTGACGAAAGCGTGAGCTAAGTCGTCTAGGCATTATTTAGGGAGAATTGGAACATTTTCAAGCTTCACTTCTTTGATTTTTAGATTTTCACCAGGGATAGAATTCCAATTAATACCAATTAGATTTTAACCAGAATTCCGCACGTTCGATAGGAAGTAATAGGATTTTTCAACTAGGGTATACTTGAATGAATCGACATTTTTATTTAACAGACCCTTATGAAAATTTACGCCATTCTGACCGAATGCAGGCTTTTAGTTTTAGATTTCATAGTTGTTCGTTCTCCCACCTATTTCTGAGAAACTATTCCTCACAGCAAAATGTAACAGTGGGACGTTTTATACACATCCCAGTCAACGTCCCAGTGGCACATTTTTCTACAATTTTGCATGTAAATTTAATTTGTGATCTTTTTTTTTCTCATGACAATATTTCAAATTGTTCACATTCTTCTAAAGATGTAATTTCATGGGGCGTCGAGCATCAAGCGTCAACATTAGAAGGAAAGAGAAGAACTGTGTGACCTCTCTTTCTTTCTAATGTTGACGCTCGATGCTCGACGCCCCATGAAATTACAGCTTTACACCGCATTGTCTTATACATGTTATAAATTGACTACCTAATACAAAGGTGGATGTGAATCATTTGGAGAATTTAAATTTAAATCACCATATCTAAGACTGTTACCGTCTGGGACGCGCAAGGTCCCATGGTGTAATGGTTAGCATTCTGGACTCTGAATCCAGCGATCCGAGTTCAAATCTCGGTGGGACCTGTGGATAATTTTTTTGCCATTGTCATATTGCCTCGTGTATTGTATTATTCCAATCTAAATATTCTATTGAAAAAGTTTCTTTTCAATGGATATTCTCGAGATCACAATGATAAAATTTATGTAAGAATACAAAAGGAACACACGAGAAGAAAAAACGGGTTCCTTGAACAAACAATTTTTATATGTAAATTGAATATTCTTGACATTCTTCTTCCTATTATCATTATTAATGAGTTTAGATCACTTATCAGAAGCTGTTGAAATGATACCTGATAAAAAAAGTGAGATGCATGTTTTAAAAACATGTTGACAAAGCAGTAATGAAAGGCATGGTATGTAGCTTTATCAGATTTTATTTGATGGGATGAATTAGAAAATCGGAATATTTACGAAATCTATATCGTCCACACCGTTACAACGGAACAGATGGGAACAGAAACGGTTAACAAGGCGAATCAGACGAATGAGGTGATTGTAAGACCATGCGTTATTGTGCTCGTGGTAATAATTCCACTGTTTATTCCAAACTTTATTTCTCTTCTTTTTCTTCATGTAAAAAGTCTGTTTATTCATTTTGAACAATTATTCATCTTTTGTTTTTTCAAATAAATAATTATATTGATGTGAATACAATTTTTATGTTATAGCGATCACAGTAATGATGATGATGTTGATAATGATTGATGATGGTAATATCTAGAATATTGGCAAACAAGTTGCTGCGATTATCGTGAACTGTGCAAAAAAGAAAACAAAAACAAATACTCCAATATATTCGCAAATGTGCGACCTGGACAAAAAACAATTGATTGAAAAATTAGACAAGACATGAAGCGCCCTTTGGACGATCAAACAAATTGTTTCCAAAAAAATCCTATAGTGTTTTTCGACATTGCAATCGGTGCGGAAGAAGGTAAAGTAACATTTGAGAGGTTATCTCACTATAATTCCATCTTTAATGTGTACTTTTAGATTATTGTAATTGAGGATGTTTTATATTTAGATGTTATATCCTTTCAACATTTTCAAATTTTGCACATTCTGTGTATTTGCGATGTATATAAATTTCACATTAGATATAAATAAAATTTTATATATATTTAGTCCAGCCTGAATATGTGAAATTTTAAATCAAGTTATTAGGGTATTTTTACTATTCGAACAATAATATTATGTTTATTTTATACAGTGGGCCGAATAGTGATAGAACTTTTCAAAGATGCGTTACCTCGAACAGCAGAAAATTTTCGAGCACTATGCACAGGAGAAAAAGGCATAGGAGTTCATGGAAAACCACTACATTATAAAGGGTCTTATTTTCATAAAGGTAAAACAATTTAATTCTATAAGAAATATGTTCATAGAGTGTCATTACAGTTTCATTTACTAAAACTGAATCCTGTTTCTGTTATATCAAACTTAATATTATTGTTCCACAGTCTTATTCATTGGTTCTGATAACCTTCATGCTATCTGCAAATATCTGTAAGATTATTATTGCTATAAGCTGCTTTCCCTCCCATCAGTGCGATACATAAGTATTACTCTGAGTAGGAATTTGCACACACTTCATATGATTTGCGATTATGATAGTGTAACGCTATGCCTCATTGAAAAAGATTGTCATTGATTACCAATTATTAATTTTTTGTCTCTTTTAATATTATTCAATTCCTTGTGTCATTATTGAGACAATGGGGAAATTATCATTCATGAAAATAACAAAATTAACTAAAAAGAGATCAGTTGAAGTATCTCTTTAGGACAAACTTACAATGGAATTGCCTATTTAATTGATAATTTATTAAAAACACCATAAAATTTTTCATATTTTCACTTTCGGAGGAACATTCGTTTGAAAAATATTGAATAAATTTGTTTGAATTGAGCTCCTAAAGATTCTGTAAGCCATAAAGAATCCCTAGAAACTTAATTTGTTCAAATTTATTCAAGTTTTTGGACAGACGTTTGTCAATACGAAATGGCTAGCATAAATTGAATGCTTCAAAGATGAGTTTGAATGAAATAAAATTATTAAGAAACATGTATTATATCAAGTGCTTAGTATAATGCTTGATAAGGAGTATACAAGATTGTATAAAACGCATTATTCTCTTTTAGAGTTAGTGTACACTCAATTTTAGATCATCCAGTATCTCCTATATAGCCAAGATCTTTAGATAACTTTATATTTGTTCTGATAATTCACCAGCTGTTTGAATAATAAATAACAAATGTTCGAATAAATATCTATTTGCGAGACAAAGAGTAGTCGAAGGAGTGATATTTCAAGTATCTTTTTAACTACTAAAAACCTGTTAGCCTCGTACAAGCAATTTTCAAAGTTTCCGAATTTTCAGCATTCGCAAGTAAATGAAAATTCAATAAGAATCACTTGCAATTGCAAGAAATCATTTTCTAAGATTCGTGTTCATTTAAAAATATTCAATTAGCTTTGAATAGCTTCTTTTCAACGATGTATAATCAATATCAACAAAACTACATTTGCTTACATTTTGAAAAATCTATTTTCTGTTGTTGAAGTATAGAAAAAAATGAAGAATATGGCATTTATATTATGATTTTCATTTCAGTTATACCAGAATGTATGATCCAAGGTGGAGATATAGTAAATTTCAATGGAACAAGCGGAGAAAGTATATATGGTTCATATTTCGAAGATGAGACGTTTCAAATTCCGCACGATACCGGTGGATTACTTAGTATGGTCAACAAAGGCCAACCAAATAGTAATAGCTCTCAGTTCATAATTACAGTTATACCTTGCCCGCATTTAGATAAAACGAACGTAGCATTTGGTAGAGTTTTGAAAGGTATGGGAATAGTAACGGAAATAAGTCACGTGCCAACGACAAAAGACGTACCTTTAGAGGTAAAGACAGTTTCAATCATAAATCATAAAATGGTATAGTGAATATGGATGTAGATAATCGAGTAGATATTACTTTATATGTAGAAAATCTGTATCATCGACAGCGGAGAGCTTAAAAGAGGAGAAAGTTGGGGATTGGAAAAAAATGATGGTACAGAGGATATCTTCACTCCTTGGCCAGAAGACTGGGATTATAGTTCCTACGTCCAGCAACTCACTGTACGTCTTTTCATTTTTTTTATCCTCTCTCGTGTCTACATGACGATTGATTTTACATTTTGTCAAATGCATTTTGTAGTACAAGGACGTCATAGAAGTTATTACAAAAATTAAAGATTCTGGAAATCATTACTTCTCAAGAGGAAATTATATAGACGCAGGTCGTAAATATAAAAAAGCATTACGTTATTATAAGTGGATGATGGATTTAAAATCTATGCCAGATGAGGTGCCGGATTCTTCAACGGACTTGGAAATAGCTATAAAATTGAATTTGGCTGCTGTTAATTTGAAAGCCAACGAATATCGTAATACTGTACAATTATGTAACGAAGTGAGTATATATATCTCTCTCTCTGTCGATATCGTATAAATCTACTCAATTAATAATTTTTCCATTTAGGTTTTACAACTTGATAAAATGAGCAGTAAAGCTTTATTTCGAAGAGGTCAAGCGCACATGGGTTTGAACGATTACGAAGCTGCAATCACAGATCTGAAACAAGCTCTTTCCGAAAGTCCCAACAACAAAGATATTTTACAGGAAATAGAAAAAGTTAAGAAAAGTATGAACTCTTATTTGTTAGTTGAAAAAGCTACTTGCCAGAAGATGTTTAAATCATAATTTAGGCATTTGATTGTCTATATTTATTCAGGATAATTATTCTATAACAGTAACTATCATTTTGTAACTAATTTTTTGAGTCTGATGTATTTACATATGAATTACTATAGATACCGGATCTCTATGACTGTCAAGTGTTATCACTACAATTGCTCATTTCCTAGTATTTTTAATGTTTCTTAAATGATTTTGTGATATATATCTATGTATAATAATTATTACATACACTACTTCGAGTTGTATTCCGAGATAATTTGTTTTTATCAAAATTTTATGAATATTATTCGAAATATATGTGTATTGCATATAAGATATGAATATTTTCATCCATACCATGCGTGATCAAATGAAATAATATCACGTGATCAGTGAAATAATATAGGAAAAATTTATTTTTTTCAACTCCATGCGATATTTACAATCGAACTTTTCTCTTTTTTCTAACTTTATATTCTTTTTGTAGTTTTTATAATCGACTAATGTTAAAATACAGATAATATAATGGAACATTGAAAAGAAAAAAAAAACAGTTCAACGGATTGAGTTTTGTTTCTCCATAATTTAATACATATACATGTTTTTTTTTTGCAACAATTTGAATTATTTAACAAAAGATTTCATCAAAAGTCGTATAAGAAAAAAAGCTACATAACAATTCTAAAAGCTATTGACTAGATTGAAAACATTTACGATTAAAAACTAATGCTACATGCGTTTTGCGAACGTTTTCTTTTCATATACCGTATAAATACTGAATTAACTGGAATGAAAAATGCGATTATTTCATCTTAAAAAATTCAAGATCTCGTACTAAGAATCTTGTACATCAGGAATTATAATTTCAACAACACGAGATTCATTTACTTGCAATTTCAAAAAATGCATACTTTTTACATACTATGTTTTAGAATAATAGCGACATTAGTAGCAGTTGAATCCAAAAATTCTCATTTCTTACAATGGTTTATCATTATGTCCTGATGAAAATCGATAATTAATTAAATAACTGTTCATTATCGTTATCCATTTTTTTTTTTTTTATAAACAGATGAGTGGACGGAAAACTTCAATCAGTATGTCTGAATTTGCATTTTTGGTTCAACAATTATGAATAGAATTCATTCAACACTTCTGTAAAGTACGTAAAGTATTAGGAATATTGGTTCACTCCGGAAGTATGTGGAATCATTGCATTCAGTTTTTTTGTCTCTCTTTTCAAATATCATATAAACCAATCGAAAAGCCAATTCAGTGTAAACACGACACGATTTTATAAATTCAATTCAAGCATCTGTTCTCTATGTACAAAGATCTTGAAATCGATGTATATTAGTCAAGAAGTAATATTCGTTCTTTGTTTCTTTCATTTTCATTAAAATTCACTTACGTAATATCCAACGTGGATTGAATTTGTGCACTCGCATACTCTCAATAAAAATTTAAAGATCGTTTCGGAATACAAATTCATAGGAATAGGCAGCATTTTACTTCTTGATCAATTTACTTTGTCTTCTTGCTTGAAAAATTGTAAAAACAATCTCAAAGTTTTAATATGACTAGATTATTTTTATCTTCGAGCTTATATACACGATGAGGAGATATTATTTTCACTCAAATATAGACAATGTTCTATTCGCGAACAAGGCATACGGTTTTGCAATTTCACACAAAAAACATTATGTTATATTTTTACTCTGCCTCCAAATGTTCGTTTGGAATTTCATCTACATTTTCTTCGCAAACATTTTTTTCCATGGATTCAGTTTCAATAAGATTATGCAATTCTTTGCATAAAGCTTCTTCGCAAACCTCTTTATCGATAACATCCACGTCGATTATACCTTCATACTTATCGTTGATATCTTCAATATCGTTATTGACATCTTTGAATTCAGCCTCCATAATTTCTTCGCAACTTTTAAACATATCTGGATGTTCGTTGGAGTTTAGTAATTCAGGATTCTCGTTTGAATTCAAGATATCCGTATTGACTTCGTCGTCGGTAGCATCGGTAGATTGAGAAACTTTTTTCAAAACACTGTTCACGAGATTCGATGCAAAACTGTTATTTTCATTCCCTTCGTGAATGGTTTGATGAATTGGTAAAAATTGAGGTCTGTTGGGTTTTGAGTATGGAAATGTATTCTCCTCCCCTGCCGGAGTGTGAACCGCGGATATCTCTGTTTGGGTTCCAACTCCGTGATCCACAGATATCGATTTCGGTTGCATAGTCGACATGCAACGTTTTATCTCTGATATGGAGTCTTGTAACTGTTGGACCTGAGAGAAAAAAACAAACGTATTTTTCTCAAATATCATTTCTAAGCTGACTTATATTTACCTGTGTGTATAACATGTTACATGTTTGAGCCAAGTTAGTCACTACATCCGTGTTGGTATGCGTTATATTTTCACCATCCACATCATTTCCTTCCCGAGTATGGCCAGGTTGAAGACTAACTACTTTCTTCCACAGTGCATTAATGGCTTGCATTTGTAATAATTGTAACTTGTGTTCACTTTCTAAAGCAGTTCTCGTTGCTTCCATATCTGAAGATAATTTCCTAAAAATTCATGATAACATTACACATATGTAACAAAAAAACATGCTCATTAAGGTGTGAAAAATAATTATATAAGTTATTTACTGAATATATTTGTTAGCTCTCATCATTTCGATGCTTTTCAATACATTAGTTGCTTTTTTATTGAGATTACGTGCATGATAACCACGCCACATTCGTTGTATACAAATCGCTGCTCTTTCAGTTTGATCTTGATCTGTTGAAAATAAAATCATTGAAATCATATGGGTAGAATTTTTATCTTACGTATGAACATTTGTGGGTATATATATATATATATACCTTTGTTGGTATCCTCTTGACGTCTCTGGATCGCACGATGTCTGATGCTATCCAATTTTGCTTGACAAACTTCGCTATCTTCGTCGCTACTCAAAGCATTCGCGTGATCGCCATCCCCATCCTTAATTCTTTTAGGTAAACCAGATTTCATTCTATCGTTGGTACTTTTCAATCTGTGAGTTATTCTGCCCAGATTGGGGGAATTTTTTGGAGTTCGTTTCATGGGGAGAGTTTTACTTTGAACGTAATTATTCATTTTCAAACTTTGCGGACATTTGCCATTGACATTTGGAATTACCGGTTTCGCGATGTTGGCTTTACCCGCGTTACAATTACTCGTAGAATTGCTTTTAACAAGCGCGTTTGATTTTAAAATACTGATGTTCGTTTTTATCACTGGATTGGATGTGTTTATTATTGGAATAGCTTTTCCATCGTTATCGGACAATTTAACTGATAATTGACAAGGTGAATTTAATTTACTCGGTGGGGTTTTTGGTAAAATTCTTGAAAGACCGGATGGTGGTCGAAAATCTGGACTCATCAAAGATTCGGGAACTGGCACTAGCTTTGTAGCAGCTTGTAGAGGACTCGATGTTTCTGTAATGGATAAATTTTTGATAATTAAAGTACAATTTAATTTCCTTGAGAATATTATCTATCTTACCCTCGGTTTCTTGTGTGACGATATCGTTGGAAATTGATTTGTTACTCAAACTATTGCACAACATGTTTGGATCAAGACTTTGAGTCATCAAATGGTCATTTTCACCGGGTAACATCGAATGACACGAAGAAACCATGGCTTCCGCATGGCAACTGGATATCATTTTATCTGGTGATTTCATTCTCATCGAGGTACGTGATGAACCTGATAGATATCAATAATGTTTATAATTCGCGATAAACGTTCATATGCCAAATTGAAGCTTGATAAAGATTTTTAAATCAGCAATAGCATCATATTCCAAATGATAAATTTATAATATAATATGAAATGGAAATTGTGCATCTAACCAGCTAATCTAGTCATACCACTGTTTTGATGATGCTTTTCATGTTACTTATCTCTTTGAATTTTGCTCTAAAAGCATAAAGTAAAAAGCAAGAACTAAACAAAAGTACTATGAAGTCTTCGATTAGCCATGTTAAAGTTGAATTCTTAATCAATTGATTTTTTTTATACCTGTGCATGACAAATGGCAGACACAGTACTTTGCTTCATAAAATTTGGGTGATTGTAAACGTTTATCTTCATAGTATGTCAACATTGGCATAACTAGAGAAAACAGATTGTCACTAGGTGTGTACGATAAGCATGGAAAAACATGTATTTTTTCATCGAGAGTAAAATAAAAATAATTCATAGTTTTCACAGTTATAAGATAAGAAAAACACGTGTCAAGAGAACGACATTGATAACAAGATTTTACACGACTCGATTAAAAATTTCACTTCAATGAACTTACCAGGACGTCGTGGGGAGCTCGTCCTGGTATGATTGAGTCGTCGTCTAGTAGCTGGAGAGGAATTCATTCCCATACTACTTAAGCTATGCACACTTTCAGCATCAGTTTGTTGATTCAACTGTTGTTGATGATGCTGTGCTTTGCTCAAAATGAGCCTGAGCTTCCTATCTGTTTCATTTTCTAAGGATTCTCCCGAAAGGGGACAGACGGAAGCTAGATACTGAGCAAGCAATGCATGTTCTCCAACCCGAAACTGTCTACCTCGACCCTGAGAATAAAGCCATTCGGCTTTCAAGCTGAAGAAGCAGTTGGTGTTAGTCAATTTTCAAACGGATGTTATATCAAGTTAAATTCTATGTAAAGATGGAATGTTTTAGGATGGACAGTGTAGGTACGTATACAGTTTTATGTGCTATGTAAATTCAAGTATTCATTTTCGATACGTTGAGTCCTAGACCGATATCAACGATCAAAGGCATTATTTATCGATAAGGCATTCCAAAAACAAACATTTGTTTTCTCTGACTTTCCAGTTTTATTCTTCTTTCTTTCAATTATCAAATTTAGAAACCTGGTTGGTTTAGATTAAAATCTTCAATCTGTTTCAATACTTTTCATAAACCTTTTGTACGGTATTGATGAATCATGTCACCGGATCACTCGCCAAGAGAAAAATAAATGCGATGAATGCTTAAAGTTGTCAAGCACATAAAACAGTTCATAACGGTAAACAAATGATTCCCGTTCCCACATGTGTAACACTGACCACGATGTGAACTAATAAAATCTTACCAACCTTTCAATTGGATCCACAGCATATCCGTCGATTGATTTCAGACCCATACACCAATTTATAACAAAAGGACGATAATCAAATCCACTATCATCTAATTGTTAAGAATAATATTTATGTTTGTGTAACTACAATTAATGAAAACTATACGATCAGCCTAAATTTTCTATAAAATGAGTACTTCCCAGAATTAAAATTAGATAGGCATGAATTTTAAGAGAAACGAATGACAATTATTCATGGTACGTCAGCAGAACAAGTCTTTTTAACATATTTTTATATTGAGAAAGGATACATACTGTTACCTGTCATGCTGACACACGGATTATTAGCAATCGAGAAATTCACCAAGTTTTTTAGATTTCCTAAATGTGACATTTCATTCAAATCGGTGATATTGTTATTAGCCAATGTAAATGTTTCTAATGAAGTAGGCAAATAGCGCTCGCATTGTCGCAGTGTTATTATGCGATTATTGTGTAAGAAAAGTTCCTAGAAAGTTATTAACATTGAATCAATTAAATGATCTAATGAATGACATGAATATGTGCAGTATATTTATATTAAATAAACCATTAAGTCTAACTAGCCGTAGCGTGCAAAACATGAAAATTCTAGTAATGATAACATTTCTATTTGCTTTGACTAGAATAGTGAGTATATAAATATGTTTGTTTTTTTGTCAATTCAAAATACCTTCAAGTTTCTCAAGTATGAAATATCAGAAATATGGCTTATACTATTTTCCGATAGATCCAAGTGTTCGAGCTTTGTATTTGTATGGAGATGTTCGATTGACTGTAAAGAAATAATGATTATTATTTTTCTTTGCTTTTGATTCGATTTCAATTATTCATTTAAATATTAAATTTTAGCAATGTACAGTTCGTTTCTTCTGAAAGTCATTTATTGAGAAGATTTCTGTTCTGAACTTTTCTGTTGGAAGATTTCCATCAGATGTCAGTACTGTTCAATGGGGTTGGATAGATGTATTTGAAACAGTATATATGAAATCTTATGGGGTTTTTCACAAGGCTTATAAAGTTTGATGGCATCTACAGAGTCTCCAATCAAATCCTTTCGAAACAGATAACACTCGAGAATTTTACAAATCAATCAGATTCAATAAGATTTAATCCTAGATTGATCAGGATTTTACAACAGAGTTATGTTAATTCAACATTCTACAGATTGCTTTTGTTAAAAAGATAATAAAATTACTCATGCTTCGCATTTCAAACAAACCTTTATATTATTGCCAGCCAAGCAAAGTGTTTGGAGATTCACCATATCCTTGATACCCTCGATTGTTAAAATACCGTTATTAGCCAAGTTGAGAGTCACAAGATTGTGTAGTTTGGATACTCCATACATTCTTAATAATTGATTTCTGACGATCGAAAGCTGTAATTTGAAGAGATTCTAAGTTAATACGCATAAAGCATTCATCATTATAAATTTATTAAAAGACATTAAATGAACTACCCATAAAACTCGAGGATGATGTTCTTTTGTTAAACAGATTAAAACATCTTACCTTCGTGATTCTGTTATAAGAATCAAGATTATCCAACCGTTGAAGTTCATTATCGTCTAAGATTAAGGTGCTAATATCGGCGTCTGATGGACATCTACAGAGTTTTTTGAGGCCTTGACCACTTAGATCGAGAGTTTCGCATACAAGAGATTCTGGTAAAACAAAGTGATAAAACCTTTCATTATCACTCTTGAATTCACACAATTGTGTACAATGAAAGTTTTTTAAAAATGAGTGACAACAAAAGATCTTGCATAAAATGTCAAATTTGCATATTGACGCCTATTAAGTGTGTTTATACCAAGATTTTTAGGCATGATAAAACACTGAAATCATCATTCATTTTTAGTGCAATATTTATATGAATTACAAACCCGTTGAAGCCATGACGAGGGATTATATGATCACAAAATACCGTATATTCTTCGACGACTGATTGAGAGATAAAGATGTCGCAGTTCAACAATACCGTGAAATATATTGTTATCATCCACAATTCAACACCAAGCAATAATTGAAGAAATTGAAAAACTCCTGCATAGGTAATTGTTGCAATTCAGTGTGTTGTTATTTTGTGACGAATGATCATGGCAATATACTTGTATCGATTATTTATAAAAATTAACCTGAATCACGACACTTGAAGTATTACAGAGGGAATTGAGGACCTAAGCGAACGTGGAATTCAATCACAAACGTTTGCAGGATATTCCACCGCGCTATTATCCAAGAAACGACATTTATTTTGAAAAGGAGTGATAATCACTGTGGATTTTTTGCCATTCGAATTGTGTACATAAACAATAAGTTGGCATTCGAAAAATAAAATGGCGATTTCAAATTGAAGGATGATCCGATTACATGGCGGCATTTGAAAAGTACGTTTGAATGTTTTTAATGTAACACTTGAATTAAAAGTTCTCATTGATCGTATCCTCATCGTTTATTCATTGTACATTTATTGTTATCTAAAGGTAAGATTTTTGTTTTATTTTTTTTTTTTCAGTTTTATTATTTTGAATTTGCTCTGGGAATTCAAGAAAACGTATATGGTTTTCAACGCACACGTGTAGGAAACGTTTGATCATGTACTCGAGAATTAATTTATTTCCAATCCATGTACGATACAATTGTTCTATTATTAAGAGCAATGTTAATGGACCATTACGATCGAATAAAAAAATAGTCAGATTGAAGAAATCCAAAACTTCCAATACCGAGGAATGTGAGATGAAAGTAACCTCAAAAGCCTGTGATACGGCAATTGACCAAATTAACAGAGGAAGTAATAATTTTCTTCTGAAGGAATCACAAAATATTGATGTTCATCAAAAAATGGAGAATGTATTTGTCACTGACAATGACAAAATTTCAAAGACTGAAGAACCAACGAATGAAAGTGGAAGTAGATTGAATGAAATAAATATACAAATGTTGCCCAAGAATTTGTTTGAGCAATTATTTAAGAATGCAGAGAATAATAAAGAAGATGTGAAAAATGTAAATATAAATTCCATAAGAGAGAATCTTCAAAAATATGATATAAAAATAGACGATGCAACACGATTACCTGAAGTCGATATCCAGTTACCTACTCTAAGAGGGAAAAGTTTAGAAGAGCATTTTTATAATATTGCTAAAGAACAGATAGATCCATATACAAAGATTGTAGATCAATTGATAATGGATATCCCAAAAAAACCTGAAAAATGGGTATTTCAGGAGGGTTGGACAAGATATACAGACAATGAAGTACAGAGCGTGGATTTTCCTTTGGAAAATGGAGTGATTTTTGATGTGGAAGTCTGTATGAAACATGGACCGTTACCTGTATTAGCTACAGCTGTCAGCAACAAAGCCTGGTACGGATGGGTATCTAAAAATTTGATAGAAGCATCGGATACATTGTTTGATATAGAATCTTTTAATACCGGTTTGTTGATTCCCCTGGAAAGCAAATCCAATGAGCATGGAAAAAAGCTAAATCACCATCAAAAACAACCAAAGATTGTAGTTGGCCACAACGTTTCTTACGATAGAAGTAGAATAAAAGAACAGTATTGGTTGAATTCTACAGGAACACGATTCATCGATACAATGTCTCTTCATGTATGCGTGAGCGGGATAACAAGTTTTCAGAGAGCTTTGCTGAAGTCTAAAAAAGAACATAACGAAGATAAATACTTTTTATCTCAAGGCTCTCTGAATAGCTTGGTAGAAGTTTATAAATTATATTGCGGCAAAGAGATAGATAAAAAATCTAGAGATATATTTGTCGAAGGAAATTTAATGGATGTTAAACACAATTTCGATCAACTCATAAATTATTGCGCGATGGATGTGATTGCGACTCAAAATGTCTTACAAAATCTATTCCCCCTTTTTAGAGAAAGATTTCCACATCCCGTTACTTTGGCAGGAATGTTAGAACTTGGTACAGCGTATTTACCAGTCAACTCCAATTGGCAGAGATATTTAGAAGAAGCTGAATCTACGTTTGACGATTTAAACTACGAAGCTAAATTCACTCTTGCTAAAAGAGCGGACGCCGTTTGCAAACTGATGCACGAAGATAAATATAAAGAAGATCTCTGGATGTGGGATCAAGACTGGAGTACTCAAAGTATCAAATTAAAATCTTCTAAATCCAAACTCAAAGCAACCGAATGTAACAATGATGAGAAGGTATCCGAAGAAATGTCGGATTATCAGAAATATTTGAGCGATGATGAATTAAATGATTTGGAAGAAGATCCTTTGGAAAAAGAATTTGCTCATGTTGAAGATACAAAACTTCAATTACCCGTCAGAATGCCGCACATGCCAGGCTATCCGGCCTGGTACAGAAAGCTCTGTCCCAAGTCAACGAACGAGAATTGGCAACCAGGGCCGCAAAATATTAGCATATCCATGCAAATTGTTCCTAAACTCTTGAATTTGACTTGGGAAAATTATCCTTTGCATTACATTAAAGAATATGGTTGGGGACTTTTAGTGCCTTACAACGATGATCCCGATATTCAAACTAAGTTGCCCTGGAAACAACTTTTAATGCATTGTCCTTTATCAAAACCCAAAGATTATAGAGATGAAATAGATTATTCCATGTCCACGTTGGTTAGAGATGTAGAAGATGACCTTCATAAAAATGAATTTTGGCGATTCAAAAAGAAGAAAGCAGCTCCCTTGCCTTACGAAGATTGTTACAAAGGCAGCGGTATTTGGTGTAACGTCGATATCGACAACTGTTGTTACTTTTTCAAACTTCCGCACAAAGACGGTGCCAGTCATAACGTTGGGAATCCCTTAGCTAAAGATTTTTTGAATAAATTCTCAGAGAACGTACTTGCCGGATCGGACGCCAGTGCAGCTGAGATCCTAAAAATCGCTCGCATGTTATCCTATTGGAGAAATAATCGCGATAGAATACTTTCACAAATGGTTGTGTGGTTGGAAGAGCAAGGCTTGCCTAGCAACATGAAAACGAGTAATAAAAATCATATGCATTATGGCGCAATTATACCACAAGTCGTAATTTGTGGAACCCTAACTCGAAGAGCAGTAGAACCAACTTGGATGACCGCGTCAAATGCTCACGTTGAGAGAATTGGATCCGAGTTGAGGTCAATGATACAAGCTCCTCCAGGATATAATATCGTTGGAGCGGATGTAGATAGTCAAGAATTATGGATAGCTTCCATCATCGGAGACGCACACTTCGCTAAAATACATGGTGCGACTCCTTTTGGGTGGATGACTCTCATGGGTACAAAATCCAACGGTACGGACATGCACAGCATCACCGCTAAAGCTATAGGAATATCCAGAGATCATGCGAAAATCATAAATTACGCTAGAATCTATGGAGCGGGTCAGAAATTTGCCGAACGACTTCTCAAACAATTCAATCCAACTATGACGGAAGCGGAGGCAGCATTAAAATCTAAAAAAATGTTCGATATGACTAAAGGAAAGAAGAAATATAAATTGAAATCAGAGTGTGTCAATGAAGATCTAGACGACTCGCTTTATTCTTCCTACGACATGTACAGGATAGCGAAAGTATTTGGCAAAAAATTAGAAGATATGGCAGAAGGATACAAATGGGTAGGTGGCTCTGAATCACACATGTTCAATAGACTCGAAGAAATAGCTGGAAATCCGAATCCTGCGACACCATTTCTGAATTCAAGACTCAGTCGTGCTTTGGAGAATAGCGAACAAAATGACATGTTTTTACCTACCAAAGTCAATTGGGTTGTGCAAAGTGGAGCTGTTGATTTCCTTCATTTGATGTTAGTCTCGATGAGGTGGTTGATGCGAGACAATGCAAGATTTTGTTTATCTTTTCACGACGAAGTTAGGTACTTGGTTCCCACGAAGTACAAGTACAACGCAGCGCTTGCGATGCACGTCACCAATTTATTAGTCAGATCTTTCTGTGCATCGAGATTGGGAATGAAGGATCTTCCGATGTCAGTAGCATTTTTCACTTCCGTGGAAATAGATACCGTTCTCCGTAAAGAATCCAGTCAAGATTGCGTAACTCCGTCGAATCCGCATGGACTGGAAGTTGGATACGGCATTCCACCTGGAGAAAGTTTGAATGTTTGGGAAGCTCTGGAAAAATCTGGAGGATCTTTAGGGTTTTGGAATGACAAGAAAACTGGAGAATGAATAAATGTACTTTATCATATTTGTTAATCACTGCTACACATATTTCATTCTTTTGAATTACGTTTTCATTTTCTTTCAAAGGAGATGTCTGAGGACTTATCACGTTGGGTTCGAATGAGATTTGCAGAATCCTGTACCGCTTTTCTCTTTTTCATTGATTTTGACTTTGATATACTTCATAATTTGCTTAGTTTTTGTAGTTTCTCTGTCCTTGTACGTTGTTCCATACTGTGATCACCTTCCTTTTGCAACTTTCATCTCCCTGATTAATTCAATTTTTCACTTGATTTTATAACTTCAAAGCTTTCTCTGTTATTCCTCTTTTTATTCTTTCCTCTTCGATTGATGGGTTTCCATTTACATTCTGAATATTTCATTTACTGCACAATAAACTTCGTCCTCACAGTTTCTGAAGTTCCGATCCCAGCAATAATACCAACTACTTTTGATTTTATCATTGAACGTTTGATTTATTGATTTTTATACACTTCAAATGATAATTTCTATCTTCCTTGAATATTTATTAGAAAGAATTCTGATTTGAAAACATGCAAAGCGGAGAAATTATTCTTTTACTTGTCTTTTGAGAGTTCTGTTTATGCTTGAAATCGAAACTCTTGAGGCAGAGTTTTGATATTGACATAAATCAATAGCGAAAATATACCTTTGTTCTTGCAGAATCGATTATCGTGCATTTTTCATACAATCAGATCACAGAGAAACTTCTGCAGCAACTGACTCATTTTTTTAGATAACATTGTGATTTGTCAGGGTTTCCTCATTGGATCGCAGTTTGAAATAGGTTTATATATTTATACGTAAACACACTTTTTCAGCTAAGAGTGGTTTCAGGTTCAAAGACTTCTCCTTTGAAATTCAATCAAATCCATATAGCAGAGCATATTCTAAGTAAAATCTGGAACTAACCAAAGTATCCCAAGTAAAAAAATCTTCAGAATTATATATACATTTTTGGTATAATTATATACAATTTATATATAAACTAAATTGAATTATGTATATATACAATTGAAAATCCTTCCACTCGGAAGTAGATCTTCAATTTCTAGAAAAAGAGCTCTGCTTTTAAAGAACCAACTGACCCTTAAAACATGCCCTGCCACATGAACAAAAATAAGAGATGGAAACGTAATATTCGAAATCCAACTGTTTCATAATTGTCATTTTAATTCAATATTTTTTTTAGATAAAAATGTCAAAAGCGAGTAAACGGAAGCACGTTATACAAGAAGTCCAGGAAATCAGTCCTCCAACCGAGTCCCAGTCGATCGTTCAAATAGTTCAATCTCGAGGTAATAATCTTCACGAAGTAATAAATCCCACCGGCGAGAATTACTTGGTATCGATGCCAACAAAGTTTCGAAAAAATATTTATGTGAAAAGGGGTGATTTTGTACTCGTGGAACCGATACCGGAGGGAAACAAAGTCAAAGCTGAAATTATTCGACCATTGACACAAGTTAGTCTCAAAGTTTTCAAGATTCCCGCTTTTGCGAATTAACATAAATTTAATTTTAAGTTGTGATATATTGAAAAACAAATTTTTAAACCACTTTTCTTTCGGTTATTCTTAGCAACATATCAAATGGTATCGTGGACAAAATCTATGGCCAAAGGAATTTGATGAGATACAAAAAAGAAATGATATGGAACAAAACGACGATGAATTATTCGTGAACACGAATCGATTGCAAGGGAGTTGTCATACAGAAGACAGTGAGAGCAGTTCCGAAAGCGACTCGTCGGATTGAGATTGCAGTTTAAATTAGTTATAAAGAAGAAATAAACCATTAAATTATTTGTCTTACACTTACGTTATAACTTTATTTCTTTAGGTGATTTTTTTTACGATCGCTTTATTTTTCGTTATCGAATAACAGAATGCTGTTGCTAGAAGTAATATTGGCAATATTTTGTATAATGCAACATTTCTTCGTACAGGAAAGACTATAAAATTTTATATGCATGTACATATGTATATAGACAAAATATATATTTTTTCATCACTTTCATGAAAGTATTGAATTTTGTATTATAATCTATTTATTGTTCACATCTGTATTCATTCAATTTTCTGTAATCATGTTATTCTGGACACATACTTTACTTTGAATTGTATATTATTTGGAACTTTTATGGAAGAAGAATAACGGTTCTATGTTTAGAGTACTTCCTCTAAAATGAAAATTTGTTGATTTGCAAAAGGAAATAACAATTCTGTTTTCCTTTATTCACGCAATAAATGTATAATATCTTCAAAAAAAAACAAAGCATATTATTATGATAATTTTCCTTCAAAGTGTTCATTTATCATGAATTAATTAAGTTCATTGAACTTGGAGTGATTCTTTCGTGTAAGATTAATTTTCAGCCAACGAGAAAAGAAACAAACGTTTTTGTGTCTTTTTTTGTGAGTTGAAAATTGCTTTCAGCCCTCCTTCAATAAATTACCGTGCACAATATTGCTCTCTAAATTCTTGATGTTATAGTTCGTTGAGAGAAAAAATGACGTACATGACCATTCTTTTTGATACAAGGAAATTAAAAGAATGTGAATCAATGTGAATGTGGGCCGAAATAAAGGTTGAAGGAATGAAAAAAGCGAACATAAAATAAGACATCATAATAGATTAGAGTACCTATACTCTTTGAAAATCAACACTAAACATTTATAAGAGTTATCTCATAATTATTGAAAGTGGACAAAGTATATTAATTGAACGTAATTGATAAACTTCACTGAAACAAAACGAGGTTGATTGATTTCGTTATGAGATATTCAATTAAAGGAATAAGGGGATGAAAGTTTGTTTTTCCAAACAGATGATGATTGGAGCTCGTTTTAATTTTACAAAGTCAAGATACAGTATTAATTGGACGATAACATTTTATTTCGTAGTTTGCTTCCAGTAATGAAAGAAGGGATCAAAACAGTGGTGATTATATGAAACTATAAGATACAATCGGAATTCTACGATATAAGTATTCCGCCCATTCGAGAGTATATTGACAGTTCGTGAACTTTTATTCTACTCATGCTACGTTGCAAATCCTTACTCACTTTGTTACGATGTTGGTAATCGAGTCAGCATCAGAAAAGAAATTATGAAGATTTTATGCGGTCCTCGTTGAAAAACTTTCATAGATGTCCAAATCCCCACCCTAGTAAAAAATAGGAGCGTAAGAGGGGTACGAAGCGACGTGGGAGAGTAAATGAAACAGTATCTAAGCGCAAAAAAAGCGAAATTTGAAACATTTCACGCTTCATTTGTTTCAAATTTCGCCTTCGACGGGCGGCAATTTTCACCAGGGCAGATTTCTCATCAGATTTGATCAGATTCAATAATGGTATTTGCAATGGACACTTTTATCAGATTTTAATAAAATAAAAAATGTCTATGATAGGAAAATTCATCGAATCCACTCAAATCAAATCTAATGGGATTTGGCGAGATTCGATAAGTTTTTCATTGAAATAGTCTATTGAATCTAACTCAACCTAACTGAAAATTCGCAATTTAGTTTCAATCAATACATTTTTCAGGATTCAATCAGATTTGGCAAGATGCAATAGGTTTTTTCAATGAGGATGATTATCTGTGAAAATATTTCTCAAGAAGAAGAAGAAGACATACGAATTATTGCAGGGAAGAAATTCTTCGAGTAGAAGATTGCCAAATTCTTGTGAAACGAATATCAAATGCAATTATGTCACCTGATTTCATGATAGGTGACTTTTTTCAACTTTTGTACTTTTTTTCTCGTGTAATCTACATCAATATGCACGTTGAATATGAATTTTTCCTTCGATCCCAGCTTGATAAATATGCACCCTCTACTCATTTCTCACTGAGACGATTTCATCCCCTTTGAGCTACTTCCTCGATCCGCACTTTTATAACCAATCGTCATGTTGTAGTACGTAGGTGAATCATTTTGACCTTAGCAGCACTCCAATACAGAAAAAACCATTTTTTTCAGATCAAATTAAGAATTTGAGTTTCGTTATTGCAATTTTGGTGGTTAACTAAAGTTGTGTTGTCAGAATTCATACCCCGTTTTACTCGTCAGGGACAATTTGGAAAAACACAAGTTGCTTAAGTGCTTTTCATTTGATTAGTTTTTGAATAAACATCTTGAAATATTCGCCATATATTTTCCAAATTTTTATTACTTTGACGTCACGTGTTCTGACGTCACATTGGATTTTTGTCTTTCACAGTTATGAAAAAGTACCCTAGTCTTAAAAAGTCTACTGAATGTTATTGATTGATGAAGTTCAATACGAACTTTGCAACGGTGAATAATCATTCACTCCTGTTTGAAATTGATGAAATTAGATGGGAATTTGAATAGGTTTGAATAATCGTTTACCGTTGCAAAGTTTGAATTGAATTTGATTAATCAATGAGTTTCAATGCACTTTTTTGTACAGGGTTTTTTTGTACGGGCATGGATGAAAAAACTATTGCGTCTATTTCTAAGAATATCTCAGATAGCAATTCAAGGATTGCCAGCAAACTTGTGACACGGTTGACGGAATGATCCTACCCAGACAGCACAACGTGCCACTGGAACGTTTATGGAAGGTTTATAGAACGTAGGAGAGGTTTTCAGAACGTTCAGAAAACGTCCCAGAGACACATTGTGCTGTTAGGGTAGTTGGTCCAAGTTGCAGTAGAGTTGTAGCAAACTTACACTGACAATTTTTGTCATAACAAACCAAAAGCAATCGAATGACAAGTCTCACAAGTTTATCATAAGCTTACATATTATCTGGGATTCCGTTTCGTTACTTCAAAGCCATTGAGAGATTTATCTTTTTCAGTTCAAAGTCATGAAAAGTCAATATCGGAGGATTGCAATTCTAGATTTGATTTTGTTTAGTCTTTAATAGAATGCAGGAAATGAACATCAACAATCAAATACGACATGTGAAAGAAAATCGAACAAAGATCTGTCACTCAGTCCGAGCCGTTGAGATATCTCTGTTATGTACAACTTGATCGCAATGGAAGTCGAAATGATGATAGGAAAATTTCGTATGTAACAAAATTCTACCGGTTATCAGTAAGTAGGAGGAGATATCTATAACTCAATCAAATGAAACGTCATTCGAATCGTACTTCTTCTCGTTCTCTTATCGGCGAAATCTCAAGACAGGGTCGACAGGTGATGTCTGATGGTATCATTGAGAATATTATACTCATTCGCATAAGTCAGTATGTTTCCCAGTTTCTCGACGGGAACGACAAGCTCGAGCGCGATTTTTCAAACTGATTTTTCCTCCTTCTCACGATGCGAGAAGTGCTTTGATAATTGCTAGTGACGCACTTCGGTGACTAAGTTTGAGATATTATTATAAATGATCGGTGTACTGTTTTCGAAACATAAAGTACGATAAAGGTGGATAATGAATTATTTTATCGTGTCCGCGTTACCCAATCGTTATTCGAGCATTTTCATAAATTTTCATCATTCTTTTTATAATTCTTATGATATGAATGCAGGAGCGCATCCAGAAATACATTTTTTAGGGAGGGAGAGCATGTTTTTGCGATCTAATCATTGTTTTTTAGAATCTGACTTGGTCTTTTTGAATTGAATGTAGATTTTTCCAAAAATGGATTGCTTTTTTCAACAATTAGGGGCAGGGAGGCGGGAGAGGGTCAAGATTTCCGTGACCCTTGCACACGAGTGAGAACGAAAAAGAAGACGAGTAAGGATTAGATTTTAGTTTTTGAAAGAATTAATGTCGGTGAGAAAATTTCTAATAATCAAAAGGGATGGTGTTTTTTGAACGAATAGAATTATTTCCAAGACAGAGCAACTCAGACCAAGGAGAAGAGTTAAAGAAATGTCCTCATTTCAAGTTCAAGTTTGATGGGTTCATTGAAATTTCGATGAATGGAGCTTGGGACTTTAGTTTCTCGCAAGACAAAGAATAACTTGACATTAAAACACTGTTGGATAGGATTCCAAAGACGTATGAGATGAACTGATTTTCGTACACGATATCTCATTAACGTACACGGAAAGGCGGGTCTATTAATATTTAGAAAAATGACTGTCAATTTAGGGAAAACGAGAATCGCTGGAAAATATTCGTAGTCGATGTATTAACAATCGATAGTTTCACTGTGAAAAATACCAACGAAACTATCAACTGTTAATATTTTAACCACGAATATTTTTCAGCGATTCTCTTTTTCCCTAAATTGACAGTCATTTTTCTAAATATTAATAGACCCGGTCTTTCCGTGTACGTATTGCACATCCAGTGAAGAATTTCAATGCATTTTTAACACAGATGCACATGTCCCAAACGGTTTACTCGAAGTTTGTGTTAAAATTTGCCACAAAGAATCTATGAAATCAACACAAAAGTGTTAAGTTTACATTGAAAATCTGTGAATTTGATAATTTTTTGTGTTGATTTACAACATAAATTTGTGAATAGATCGTTTTTAATCCAAAATTCTTTACTGTCGCCGAAAAGAAGAGAATTTAGGGCAAGTGTGCCAATATTGCACCACTTAAGAACTTGCCTCGATTTCTTGATATAGAAAATTGATGAAATAAAAATCGCATGCCCACAAAATTCCTCTTGGCTTATACTATCTTATCTCCATGATGAGATTGGGAGAAAATAAAGAGTGCACTTGATATTAAATAAATGAATAATGGACAACGTTGCCCTAAATTGCACTTTGTGTGCTTAAATTGCACCATGTACACTTAACAGATTATTTTGAGCGCAGGAGAATGTATCGAATCGAATGATAGAACCTTCTATTACTCAGATTTGAGACTTTAAGACTTTATACTTACAGTTTTACTTGCCGTATAAAAGAATATAAATTCATGGTTTCATCAACACAGGAAATCCACCAAAAATGAGACGAATTCATAGAATTTGCTGGAACTACACGGACAAAATTAGTGATCCAAATTTTCGTTGACTAGTATGTCACTTTGGGACGGAGCGCAAATTCCAGGAGAATTAGTACACTGGATTTTAATAATTCGTTGACTCTTTCCATTATTTCGACAATCAAAATGAAAAGTGAATTCCACCGGTGAAATCATGGACAAAGTTAACGAATTATTAAAATCCACTGTATGAATAACCAAAAGTGACATACTACACTGAGAACCCAATTTCTTAGACTGAAAGAAACTTTTCTTTGCCCTCATTCTAATAAATCTTTTTTTCAATAGAAAAACATTCAGTTGAATGGAAAAACTTTTCATCAGATTGAAACGAAAAATTCTTAAATTGAAACAGGAATATATTCCTTCTTGAATTCGAAGAATGTGATTTCAATTCAATGAAAAATTTTTCCATTCCCAAGCGTGTATTGCCCATAATGACAATGGGCCCCAGGCTGGGTCCATCCTCTTTAACCCAGTATTGGGGAATGACGATGGGGCCCATGTGGGCTCAATCTTGGCCCTGTTGTGCTTTCCCATACAATTATAGTTGAAAAAAAATGGTGATAATGAATCTTAGTGCGGGCACATTTGAACTTCGCTCCAATTTGGACCAGCGTTAGGGCAAGATTGGGGTGAATTTATATCCCGAGCATGTGTGTACAATCCTCAGCGTGTAAGAATTTTGGTCCCACTCTGGCCCAGTCTTGGGCCCATATTGGCAGGATGGGGCCCATGTATATACATGCTATGGATTTTCCAATTTCAAAACAAAAAGGAAGGGGCAGTATTGATTGCCTGGTCTGGGTTCATGCTGGGCCCGTGGTGTTACCAATTCTCGGGCAAAGCAATACGGCCAAGCTGGGAACGATGTTATCATCCCAGGGTTGGCTCCACGTTGGGTAACATCGCCCGGCCACGGGGCCCGCCGTCAATACACACTTGGGTTGAAATGAATTATTGTTTTCATCGGACACAAGATTTCTCAGAATGAGGGCAAATAAATTTTCTTCAAGTTGAAGAAATTGGGTTCCCAGTGGAGTCAACGAAAATTTGGATCACCAATTTTTTCCGTGTAATGTAAGACACACACCAGCAAATCAAAACTCAGTGACGTGATTGGATTGGACTTCAAGTTCACGTTTCACTTGCGTAAAGGATTGTGCACTTTTCCGTTTTATCGATACGCTAGGGGTGCAATTTAAGCAATGGTGTGCAAATTAGGCGCACTTCCCCTAATCATACAAATGGATATTAATTTCACAAATGGTTCCTTGCGATAAGTTTCCAAGTACTTCGCCCTAGAATATAGTATCAACGTTCTGAGAATATCTAATAAACATTTTAAACACCCTGGTAGCATCAGAATGTTGGATATTGACGCTTCCGAATATTTCTGAAGCAACTGCATCGAGTTCAAGAAAAGTGAAGTAACTGAAGGTGTGTTAATAGTATCGTAGTACAGTTACTGTACTATTAACACGTCTTCGCGAGATATTTCACTTTTATCTCATGTCTGACAGTCACTTCGCTCTTCTGGAACAGGGCGCACTTGCTTCAGAATGATTCAGGGGCGTCGGTATATACTGTGCACGTTCATAGAATATCTATTTTGGCTGATAAATCATCGATAATTGAAGATATAAGAAATTTGTATCAAGAGCCTTTTTAAATAGTTCTATTCGAACATAAAAACTTTTCTATTTCGTCTACACGTTGAAACAATTTTTGCTACTTGAGTTAACGTAGAATCGCGTGAGAACTGGACGTGAGAAGTTCCAACATGATTTGTGAATATTGTGCACGAAGAATGGTGGTAAAATGTATAAAGATTTGTTGTTCAAAGGACATATTTTGAACTGTAGTGCTCTCCGGTTCATTAGAACACAGGATGAGCAGAGGTTTAAAAAATAATCCTCAGAGAAATTTAAAAGGGGTTTTTGAGGAAGGAACAATGACAAAATATCATAATTGATATTCTTCAATCTTGGGTCTTCACCTCATTTTCATCAATTAGATAAGAAACCAGAAAAAAACATCCATCCCTTTGAAACGATTCTGCTGTACCGAAGAATAAATGCTCAACGAGAGAATAAATCTCCAAGTAAACTTCTTTGGACGAAGCAGGAAGACTTCGAAAAAGATTTCAGAAAATTGACTCCATATTGCTTAAAGGTGTTGGAAGAGCGATAATGTTTGAACATTGAACTCATTTTTATCTTAGCATTGAAGAATACATGTTGATTCAAACATTTTTACGTAATTCAGATGAAAGAGATGGTGTTGTTATATTTGATATATCGCTGTAACATTAATAGAGATGATTTTGCAAAACAAACGTTGGTGGTTTATTAAATAGAAACAGTGAAAGAGGAACTTACAAGGAAAATTGATCTTCCAAGATGTCAAAGTTTTAAAGTAGTGCATATTTCATCCAATCGATTCACGTTAAATTTTCGTTTTAGATACGTACGTGAGATCTAGAAGGGTTATGAATATTTCGTTTGAATTTGGAATCCATTATCATTGAAAATTGATGATGCCAAATGTGTGTTAGTTCAGAATTACATTATGAAGAACATAATTTGCATCGTTACAGCAAACACACGAATTTTATTAGAAAATAAAATTTGTAACCGCATTTCTTAGATCGTATCGGAAGATGATTCGATACATTTTATAGATTTCTATATTAATTTCGTAGAATTTCTATAGAATCTTATTCGAAAAGAAATGGTGAAATTTTCAAATTTGAATCGAAGTTTCCAAACTTATTAATCTAATCCTTACTCTTCAAAATATCAACATCGAGCATGAAAAACTCGTCAGAACGAAAACAGACGTAACTACTTCAATTAAAATATAAATATTTATATAATTTGTGCATGATATATAGTAAGGATGAAGAAGTTGAATGACAATTCCATATTCGTCGACGAAATTGTATTGTGAGAACACGGTGACGATATAGTCGATCGATTTCGTGTCGGTAAATTATTAATGGTGACGCTAACTGGTTATCATTACCGTTATTATACTCCGTTAATTATCGTCAAATGAAACGATACTAATAATAATTGAATAGAACAAGTGATAACAAGAATTATCGTAACAAGAAAACATATCCGTAATGTCTTTCTTTATGTCTCGAAAGCGTGATTTTAGTGATTTTAACTATAAGTATTGTAATTGTATTCGTGACCATGTTCGAGATGATTTATAAAGTGTTAGAAAAAAGTGAACTTATGGAACTGAATGTTTGCAAGTGAAAAAAGTGATCGAATGATCTTTTCGAGAAAGAACAACAACACGCTTAGGGGGTGTAAGAAAAGTGATTTTTTGCTTCAGACGCAAGTGAACGAAAGCTTTTAAGAGCATTTGTAAGTGAATCATTGATTGCCGAATTAGATGAAAAATGTAAAAACTTTCTCAAAGAATCGCTTGGAATACTTCTTTCTGTTTTTAATATATGATATCTTGTTTGAAATTATTGTGATTATTTGCAGAGGAAATAGCGATCTTCGAATGTAAACAATGTATAGTCTCGTAAACAATGAATATAACGAAGAATGATTCTCAAAGAAAAATGAAATGAAATGTATATCGTGGGGCTTCAAATATGAAAAAATGTTAATACCCTCTTCGAATAGATGTTATCTGTGAGAACCGTGCGTCGGAAATAAATCTGTTTTCAGGGTTTGCCCGGTTACCAACATTTTTTGATCGGAATATGGAAGTAAATAATCTATAATTAATTTTGTACATAATTTGAACTTTTTTTTACAACGCGTATACATCACTATTTAATCTTTTGTTCATCCTCCATACGTGAAATACATCTCAAGATCACAGGGTCTGTTTTTTTTTGTATGTACAGAACGTGAATTTATAGAGGAACTTTAGTTTTTAGTCTTTCTTGGCTCCATCTTGGAGTTTATCATTCTCAAACTCATTCTCAATGGATTATTATGATCATAGAATATATTAAAGTACCAAAGGGTCTTACCCAAAGACGATGAAAACAAGAGGGGTGGATGTTATAATTTAACGCGTCGACTTGAATCTGCTGTGTGTCTTGCGTATACAAACAGTCCGCGCAAAATCACTGATAACGTACCATCGATTCAATCCGTATTCCCATAAATCTTAAAATATTTTATCTAGGATTTGAAGTTAAATATCAGAAAATCACAGCTCCTAGATACCAAATAGACAGTTCCAATTTTCTTGAAATCGGACAAATGAATGAAATTATTCCGACCGAGTTGTCGCGTTATCTCTGATTGACGGAGAAGATGCAGCAGTTGAAAATTGGCGGCATTTATTTACTAACTTCGAGAATGACCTTAATGAAGTGAAACTATTGATTTTCCCCTCGTCTAGATTTGGAGAATAGGCGTTAGAGGTTTATCTTCCATTCTAATTTCATTACAATCGATTGAAATACAAACATCTGAAGATCGCTATCCGACACAGACGATCATAATACTTTCTTATCCGTGAAATCAGGAATACTGTTTTTCCCTTTGTCAATTGTACATATTAATTTTTTTCTTTCCAATAAATCTTGGCGATATCACAGCGATTCATCTGAAATTTAACCATTACAAAGATTTATTTTACATTTTTCATGTATTGTTAGATTGAAAAAAAAGTGTTTTTCTTTCCCACAGAAAAAAGATTGTTGTCCAGTCGGTAAAATTTTATGATCAAAATTTCACGATGTTGGACCGTTTAACTTCTCAAGACAAACAATTAAAGTGATTTGTCGATGTTTTACTCAGCCGCTTCACGTCGGAGCTTATTTTATACAATATATACATATATACATGGTGTTTTTTCCCCTTGGAATCTCAATGATATAGGGATTCTCCTCCCCTCTCCGCATCCTCAATGTTATAATAACGCGTGACGATGTAAAGTTAAAGCGGCAAAGCGAAGGTAAAAGGTCGAAAAGGGAGTATGTTCCCGTCCGAACTTTGTTCTCTCTCGCTCTCCCTTTTCGATGCTTCGCGCGTCTCGCTCTTTTCCTTTTATTTGAATGAATAAGTCGATTCTTACGTTGAATCGCCAACAACGTATCGCATCATCATCGAGAGACGCCGCTGGGGTTTCAACTGGTACTCCTTCCACCACTGCTATTACTATTATTACTACTATTCTTATCTGGTCTTTATTTTTATCAAAAAAAGAGAAAAGGACAAAAAAGCAAAAAAGCAAAACGGAAAAAGAAAGGGCGGGAAAACGTCGTCATGGAAACATCGAACGAGGAAGATAACGACGTGTACGATGATTTTTGGAGGGACTGGGATGTGGAAAATCTGACGGAGGTTGAGTATCTCAGTAAAGTACTTGGCCCTAAATACTTACCCCTCAATATGGTCATTCCACTCACCATGGCATACGTTGTCATCTTCTTCACCGGCGTCTTTGGTAACATCACCACTTGTATAGTGATCGTCAGGACTAAATCCATGCAGAATGCGACCAATTATTATCTCTTCAACTTGGCAGTGTCCGATCTGATCCTACTTATTTTAGGTAAATATTGATAGTTTTCGACAGTTAGATTCGTGGTATCATAATATTAATCTGTTTTTTATTTCAAGACACCCCGATTCCAACTAATCAATTCAAAAAAATGAGAAATCCCATATAAAAATTTACAATTGACGCTAGCATGGTGCAACGTAGATAAAGTATGGCCGAGGCTTGGCAACCAAACATGGCGCAAACCTGGAATGATAACATCATTTTATGATTTACCTACATGTTTTTCCAATGAAGTCCCATCATCGATGAAACAATGGCAATGAAATATACCATCATTGGCAAACAATTGGAAATTTTGTTTGTCAATGCTGCGCCAATGATCAAAGTAAAAAATATTTAACCCAGAAATATATAAAAAGTATGCGCATTTCGCAATTTCTGACATATGTTGTTTGAAGTCTTATTGTTTTCCCCTCATTTGTTTGTGAACAACTCGGCGTCTTTTGTCTGTAAATTTTGCCATGAGAAGTGGACACAATGTATGTTAGCTCAGCAGTAGGAGCCCTCTAGTGTAACTCATAGTAAAGAGCGATTGACTGTTCTTCCAAAGACTTACTTGAGCCTTATTATATTCTTCGTATACGCCATGCTGTTACCAATGATCGGCGCTACATTGAAAGCTAATTTCTACCGAAACTAGGCCAAAGTTTGGGGCAATATCGAACCACATTTTGAATGATCCTGGTGTTGAATGGAATCTATCGTTTAGTCAATGTTGGGCCAAGGATAAGTCAAGCAAGAGCCAAGCTTGGCGCAATTGTGCCACAATGGTAGGCTGACAAAGGAAATCCGTCGAACACCGACATCGGTGCAACATTCCCTGACGGTTTTGAGATGACCATAAAATAACCGAAAAATAACGGTTGCTTTGTGCGCTTTTGTAACCAAAAAATTACCAAGTTGTAGGAGATTGATTTCGGTAAGGTTTTGGTCATTTTCACGAAAGTGACCGAAAATTGACCGTTTTTAACCCTTAATTGGTATCGCGGTCTGTAATACCGCTGAGGAAAAAATGTCTGTGCCTCAAATCTTCCATTCAGTTTGATTTAAGGATATTTTGTACTCACACATCCCTGCATTCAGTACCCCTCTGTCTCCCTAACGTAGAAAAAGTACCGTGGAATGAACAATAATTGAGGTATTCAGATTTGAAAAATTTTCACAAAAATAACGATACCAATTGAAGGTTAAGACAAATTTTATTGGTAAATTTTGGGTAATTTTTGATAGAACAACCAAAATTGAACCATTTAGGCATTTATTTAATTTTTTTCGGTAACGTTTTGGTAATTTTCACGAAAGTGACCGAAAATTGACCGTTTTCAAGAGAAATTTTATTGGTAAATTTTGGGTAATTTTTGATAGAACAACCAAAATTGTTCAAATAAAAATTTTTCGGTCGTTCAGTCAGGTTCCAACTTTGAATTATTTCAGATATCCCTGATTGATGTGGGGAATATTTTTGGTTATTTGTTGGTAAAAAATTGGTTTTCCATGCGGAAACCCTAATGCAACCAAAATACAACCAAAATATAATCATAATATAACGGTTATTTTTTGGTAATTTTTCGGTCGTTCAGTCAGGTTCTAACTTTGAATTATTTCAGATATCCCTGATTGATGTGGGGAATATTTTTGGTTATTTGTTGGTAAAAAATCGGTTCTCCATGCGGAAACCCTAATGCAACCAAAATACAACTAAAATATAACGGTTTTTTTTCGGTAATGTTTTTGGTTCAAAAAGCGCACAAAGCAACCGTTATTTTTCGGTAATGTTTTGGTAAAAAACCTTTGAATTACCATTTTTTCACCATAGTATTACTCAAACCAAACCGAACCTCAAAATAACCAATTTTCGGGTTATCTCGATTTCGCCAGGGTTGTATTTATTGTTAATCAACATTGAAGATTTATAGATTGCCAAGCCTTGTCTGTCAACATTGCGTCAAGCTATATTTTATTGTCAGCATTGGCGAAGCCCAAAAATTTTTATATTATCTTGCTTTAAATTTTCATTCTCATGGAATGAAAATGAACACATTTGATGATATTTAAAATAAAAGGGATTTCTCAAATGAGTCTATCTACCGATTGGTAATAGGAAGCTTGAGCAGGGTACGATTCGAGATGAGAGATAATAGTACGTGCGGATTCATCAACAAGGGAGGATTAAGGACACAATCGTTCATGGAGTTCAGACATTTCTTTTAACCACAGTGAAATATTTCAATACGTTCGTGAAAAATAGAAGACACACTTATTTTTTCTTAAGATATGAATATATAAATCAAAGATGTAACAAGGTCTTTTAAAGATGTCGTGCTTATTATCATCCTTTCTGTATGATATACAAATATGATTTTTATAATATTCAAAACACGATAACGATCGAACGATCGTATAATTTCATCGCAAGTCAAAAAAACGTTTTCCCACGAAAGAGAATCAAATAACAATTCGTAAAAGGGTCATGAACTCGTCCTTCTATCTATTTTATTTTCAGAGACAACATACAATCTTTGCTTTGCGGTATATGTCGGAGACCACCGTTACATTTATTTTTTGTGTAATGGTTATTATCAAAGGATAGGGGTTTGGACACTAGCGTGGGATTGTGCCGGCATCATTTTGCCGTGCCAGTGATTTTGGTAGCTCTTCACATAATAAAAAAAAAAAAGAAAGTACTGGACTATTCTTTTCTCTTTTTTTGCACAACATTCGTAGATAGTATGATGATTACTTATATATGTATTTACAATAATGTGACCTTTCAACAATTATATAGATCGTATATGAGTGAAAGAAGATTAGATGTTCGGGGAAAAGATCTGAATTGTGGTCCATCTCATTAAACTGGCAATTAAGTCACTACGGATTTCAAGAAGATCATTTACGTTTGTGGTATACTTCATACGTAGCTCGTATGCGTCTTGTATCTCATTCAAGTTGACGTCAGGGACGTATTTATATTAAATCGAATGGGTTTGTTTTCGTGCTCAAATTTTTAATAGCTTATACCGATTATATTTTTACATAGAAGCAAATCAATCGAATCTAAGCAGCTTTGCCCTGCAGCTCCTCAATGAATCCTAAGCTGAGTTTATCTCTCTCAATCCATTTTTCATAGGGATCCAATCTGGCTTCACTTTGAGGTCGTAGTTAATACACGTTAGGAATTCTTATTTATCCACAGTTCAAATAGAACTAATTATGTTTTGCCCTAGCAATTGACAAACTTGCCAATACTTTGCGAAATTGCTATCAATTTAGGGAGACAAAGTATCCATCATACATATATTCTGTTTGAGCGTATCGCAATTGAGAACTCATATAATTTCTAGTCTCTTCGGCATTCGGAAAAAATCGTCCCACATGAAATTGTATTGGATTGGAAATAATCGTTTCCATAATTTTCCGAAATCGTAGATAAGTTCCCAGATAGCACAGAGTTCGTGAAGAATTCTTCAAGAACATCATTTGAACTCTAAAATTCTAAAAAAAGTTCTTCAAGAACTCATCTACGAACTCTACGTGCAGTTGAAACAAATCACTTGTTCGCAATACACGTAAAGATATAGAAAAAAAGAATGTTCGTTTCTGAATATATACTGTTGATGAGTCTGAATACCGTGTTTACATGCAAAATCATATGTTATTGGGATACAGTGTCCCTTGTGTATCATTATGAGAGAAAAATGGAGCAATTTGCTTTAATCGTCTATCAAATTCATGTCATTACAGACCAGAGGTTTCCAGCAACACTCCAAGTCCTGCATACATTTGATCATTGGCTTTGTTGGAGGAAATTCTCAAATTATATCGACTCCACAATTAGCGAACACGCCGGTGTGTACTCAGGCTGTAACTTTTTCTACGATATAGAAAGTCCAGCAAAAAGGACTCTTGGGGATTGGATGTACCATCTTTTCCGGACGCTCTTGTGATCACTTGCCTTACAAAGCCATCGTTAGTAAAATGATTGGGAAACAAGATTCGCTTCTTTTCTAACGGTGGTAATGATCCTGAACAGCACCTTAATCGATGTTTCCGTTGTTTTCACTCTTTAAATATGGAAGAGTGAGTATTCCATTCGAACAGAAAGATTCTGGACTGAATCTATCTTTTCATTCGAGTGAAACTTTCATTCCTTCGAATACAGAGATCAGGTCGACTCTACGTAGCTACTGGTACAGAAATCTACAATTTCCGCTAGCCTGGCGCAATGTAGATGAAGCACGGCCGAGCCTTGGTAACCAAACATGGCGCAACACTAGAATAATAACATCATTTTATCATTTATCAATGTGTTTTTCCAAAGGAGTCCCATCGTTGTAACGGGAATGGCAATGAAATAGACCATCATTGGCAAATGATAGTAAAATTTGTTTATCAATGTTGCGGTAATGATAAAACTGTGAAAAATAATGGACCCAAAAATATATGAAAAGTATGCGCATTTCACAATTTCCAATATATATTATTTGGGATCTTATTGTGTTTTTCTGATTCATCTGTAAACAACTCGGTGTTTAGCTGACCTAATAATTCATCCATCAAAATTAAAAATTAAAGAACATATCAATATTGAGCCATGCTATTACCAATGATCGGCGCTAGATTGAAAACTAATTTTCATCCAGACTAGACCAAAGTTTGTGTCAATATTCAACCACGTTTCAAATGATCCTCACTTTCAATAGAATCTATCGTTCGGTCGATGTTGGATCAAGGATGAGCCTAGCCAGCGCTAAACCTGGCGGAATTGTAAATCAATAGTAGGTCGACAATCGGAATTCGTTGAACACCGATATCGGTGCAACATTATATTTATTGTTAATCAATACCTGGAGAAGAAAAACATGTGTTTAAAAATAGTTGTTGCCACTATCTATCTTGCAGTGATAAAATACTGATATGCATTCTCATAATTCAGATAGCCATGTAATAGCTCAACAGTATTGTTGTAAGAATGATGTTTGTAGTCCGTACAAGTGAGTCGTTACCCTCGAATCAACCAGGAACTTCAAATATTCGTGGAATATTAACTTCCATCCACTCTTTATCGATAAAACTAAATTCAAAGGGTGAAGTTTTGACTCTACCTGAGTATTTCGGTACAAATTACATACTTCAATTTGAATCAATGAACAATTCTTATAAATTCTTATGAATAACGTTCTTGAAATACAAAACTCATTGGAAGCCATTTATTTGTTGACTTTTGACTATGTCACTCCCCATATTCAACATCAAAAATCAGAGTACACCGCCCTTTTATTCCCCCAAAATCATAGACCCGGGGTCAGCGTGCACGATACAATAAGGTATGTTTTCAACTCTCAAGTTTGTTCCATGTTGATAATATTGTGAGTTTTCAATGAGTTGGATACGAGCTGGAGCGAAATCAAATAAAATCACTTGGACTTTGGCAAAATCCACGGTACGTCTTATTCGAAATTTCACGATGCCGGTGGAAGCGCTTCATCTTGGCAGAATAGGTCGATGTATTCGTAACGTAGGTGTACTCTCCCTTCCCGAAGTATGGCCTTGAATAACGCAATCGGTGTTCAGTATGGAAAATCCACCCTTGAAATATGGATACTTTTCACCGCAGTTCGTAGATAATGACAATTGGGAAGGATGTCATAGGATTGGTAGAAAGAGTGACCGCAAAATCCGCCTGTTTTTTTGGGACCGCGAGTTTCAGGTTGAACTGGATTCTGAAGAATACCTTATGTCGATCATTTGCGAGGGAATACCATTCCCCGGTGAGCACAACATTGATTTTGGAGATGAAGAAATCGACGGAATCGATAGATTCTTGACAAAATGAATTCTTTTCTATAAAAAAAACCTATCGAGGTTTATTGATTTTTATAAAATCTTGATCAAAATTTGATACTACTTCACCTCTTAAAAACCAGTGTTATGCTCACCAGGAAATTGTATATTCTAGCAAATGATCAACATAGAGTATGTTTTAGAATGCATCCTCCCTAACAGCACGATGTGTCTCTGGGACGTTTTCTGAACGTTCAGAAAACCTCTCCTACGTTCTATAAGCCTTCCATAAACGTTGCAGTGGCACGTTGTGCTGTCTGGGCTAACCTGAAACCCGCGGTCCCAGAAAATAGGCGGAAAAATACTCTCTTTTGCGGTCACTCTTTTCAGAATAGTATCACGTATGCTACCTATGAACACTACTCGATAGTGTTTCGAAGAGTTAAATACGTTTCAGATGAGAAATTGGGCGGTGTTGGAATTTATGATTTAGCTATGGACGATTTCAATTCGGAATGTATTCATCCATAGGTTATACAAAGTTTCGAGAAGTCACTGAACGTTTTAAGAAATTAATTTAAAACGTATTCTTTATAGAAAATATATATTTGAATTTATAAATTCAATACCATTTTGGACTGGATGAATCAATCATATATTCCCAAGCGTGTATTGCCTATAATGACAATGGGCCCCAGGTTGGGTTCATCCTCTTTAACCCAGTATTGGGGAATGATGACGGGGCCCATGTTGGCTCAATTTTGGCCCTCTTGTGCTTTCCCATACAATTATGGTTGGTAGAAAATGGAAATAATGAATCTTAGTGCGGGCACATTTGAATTTGGCCCCAATTTGGACTAGCGTTGAGCCAAAATTGGGGTGAATTTATATCCCGAGCATGTCTGCATAATCCTCAGCGTGTATGAATTTTGGTCCCACTTTGGCCCATATAGGCAGGATGGGGCTCAACACTAGGCCAAAGTGGGGCTGAAATTCATGCCCGCTGGGGTAGAAATCAAAGCAATTTTCCAATTCAAAAAAAAAGGGACGGGGCAGTATTGATTGCCTAGTCTGGGTTCATGCTGGGCCCATGGGGTTACCAATCCTTGGGCAAAGCAATACAGCCAAGCTGGGAACGATGTTATCATCTCACCCAAGTGTGTATTGCCGATATTAACAATAGGCCCAAGCAGGGTCCATTTGCTTGAATCCAGTATTGGGAAATGACAATGGGACCCATCTTGGACTAATTTCGGCCCTATCATTTGTTCCCATACAATTATAGTTCGTAGAAAATGGAAATATTGAACTTTGGTGCGGGCCCGGCCCTAAGCTAAGCCAAGATCGGTTTAGGTCAGGGCCCATTGTATCACCCAGTCCTCGGGCAGAGCAATACAGCCAGGCTGGAAATGATGTTATCATCCCAGAGTTGGTCCCACGTTAGGTAGCATGGGCACCCACTTTGCGCCCCCATTGGACCCGTAGTGAATACACGCTTGGGCAGGGTTAACCCCATTTGTCTTCCCAGCTTAGCCGCACGTTGGGCAGCATGGGCACCCACCCTGGGCTCAGATTGGGCCCAAATCAATTTGGTGAATTATAACTAGGTTTTTTCAGGGTATGGTGTTTTTACACCCAGAAAAATGTTAAACTTAATTTGAATAAATATCATCTGCTTAATCGTATTTATTTATTTATTAAAGTCGATCCATATATACTCTACACCAATTTTTGAATGAAGCTGCTGTTAAACTTAGTGTAATGATGAGTGCTTTCTGAATTTATTGTCCATTTAGTGATATACGAATGAAATGATAATCACCAAATCTTCAAAGTAAAAAACTTTCATATCGGAATTAGAATTATGTTAGGTCATGTTTGGTTGAAGAATACACGATCGTACGTTGGATCGATCGGGCGATGTTTGAATCTTTGGTTTTATTTCTGCTCTTTGATTGTCGAACGAAAAGATGTAATCATAAATTTCACGTTATCGATAACATGTCAATAAGATATGCATTTTTCAGACATTCAATCGCTCATGTGTTTCCAGTTCTCGATTCTTTACGTGTATATAAAATGAATTAGTTGATTATGGTGAGGAAATCGGTACATCTTTCGAATTTATCTTCGTCAATTTGAGCTTCTCGGGGGGAAAAATATTCAAAATTAGACTCAATTTATGTATGGTTTAATACAGTTCATATATAAATTATATATATATATGATTTTGAACCTTTTCCCATTCTGGTTTTCAATGCTTCAGAACTGTAAAGATTGAAGTGATAATTCAGTTAGATACAATTTGAATACAAATTTGGAATAAGAATTGTAAAATCAAAAGTTTTAATCATCGGTCCGCTCCCGTACAACTTGAGTGAAAAACAGGGTGCATGAATTTTTCATGGAGAGAATGTATGAATGCGAAAGATTCTACGAGAAGTTGAATATCCGAATGTTGAAATAAGCAGAACGTGTAAATAACGTATGAATAACGCATAACCGTTCTTTTCTTGAGGGAATTTATGAATTGTCACTTCTAATTTACATCGTCAGAGATAAGTATGGGTATTCTCAAGTGTATAGGAGTCAATTATTCGATTTAAGGTTTGAGAAATGCTCAAAGTTTTGAGAAAAAAATTGATTCAACTGTGGTTACAATTCCTGTTCAGAGGGATCCTGTGCAGAATTTTTTTTCCAGAAGGTATATATATATACAATGATGTAATGATAATTCATTCTTGAGCTGATGGATAAGGGCAACAAACTAATGAGGTTCGATGAAAGTCTATGAAGCATCATTCATTAAGAAAACTGACAAAAAATCAGTTCCTGATTCTAGTTTCTACATTCTAAATTTCGTCTGATTGAAAAATACTTGAAAATGTGAAATGCTTCCAAGAGTACATTGATTGTAAATAAATTCCAAATTATCGCTCTGTCTGGGTAATATCCGTTCTCGAGACTCAATAATTCTTTTATATAATAATGAAAATTCATGTATTCATTTAGGAGCATACATACGATTCAATGCAACCGAATATTATCAGATCTCGTACATAATTTCTTTCTCTCGTAACTCACGAGAGACCTTCTTTTTATATTTACGATGATGATAATAATGTTTTACAATAATTTGTCTTTCGAGAAGATTAATGACGAACATGAATACATTGATTCACGTGTTCTTGCACCATCATCTCAGTACATTTTATAAATTGAATTCAACTTAAGATAAGATCGTACTACGAGTGGGCATGGGATACATATTTCTATATCATTTTTCTGCAACACGATATTTTCCATCCAATTTCTGCTTTCCCTTAATGATGAACGACCAGAGTTTGCTTTCTCATAAGTGCGCGAAGATTCACAAAAATGAAGGCACCGTGGCGTCATTTCTAATGCACAATTCATAGCACATATTTGAAAGAGATAAAAATTTATTGTAGCGACTGGTAGAGGTTAATTGAAAGTTTTGTAGGTGTTGGTCAACAAACAATACGACAATCAGGAGATGATATCAGAAACACATTTACGTGAGTACATACTTAAACCGAGATTAATTTCAAACTCTTATCATTATCATTCAACCAAACACATCACAAATGAATATAAAAATCATTCGAAAACAATGAACTCGGAAGAAAATGTTGTTATTTTCAATTGATTGATGCGGTGGAATTTAGCAAAATTCGGTATTCATTTTATGACAAATTTCATTGATCGATTCACCGTGTTTGCGGCGGGGGAAAAATGTTGAATTAACAAACCAAGATGATAATCTTATCTAACGCAGTCGCAAATAAAGATATATGTAGAACAGCTTCTTTAATATCTATTCAAAGTAGTTGATACCCGTATATGAGATGGACGAATGGCGTTGTTGGTTAAAACAAATGCAATTTCTCTTCACTTTTCGTATATTTGAACCAACAGAAATGATTCAAAGGTGTTCAAAATACATTGGAATATTTTCTTTTACATTTAAAATAATGGGAATCTCCTATTTTTATATCCAAAATCAATGAACAAGACGGTGAGTTGATGAAACAGATTGATAACAAGAATTCTGTTGACTCGAGAGAAATTATCGAGAGAGGAATAAAAAAGTGTTTTGAAATTCAATACTCATATGCACATTGAAAAATAAGTAAAAAAGAATAAATCTCCACCTACAAAGGGTGAAACGCTGAAAAAAGATTTAACAATATTCTGATTCATTTATCATTGACCAACAAAATTGTTCATATAATAGAAATTGATAACAAGACACTGGGCGTATGGAGCAATATCTTTCATCTCTCAAATATGACAAAAAATCCTCTCATATTCGTTCATGGGTGGAAAAAACTCGTATGTATCGTATAGAGCATATTTGAATTGTCCGAACGAAATTCAACGGACATACATCGATGAAATTGGATCTTTCGGCTTTCGAACCTTTCATCGAATATATTTGGAATCGGAGCCAGGTGTTCGAGAAAAGTTATTGCATAGGTTGACATTTAGCAATTTCATCAAATAAGGCGTCAATAAGTATTTCTAAATGTGTTGCATTCATTAATCGGGTACGGAATTTTATCCGGGACAAAGATGAACACAGATGATTTATATTTTATGCAGTTGATCGAATAGACTTCGTTTCATTTACCGTCGTTGTTTATTCATGTATTGTATATGAATATAAAAATATAAGATATTTAAGGTTCTTAAAGGTCAAATCGGAACGAAATCATCGTCCATAAAAGATGTATTTGGAGTAGTTATTTAGATATGTTCCACTTTTGACTCAAAATATCTCGGTTTTTTTTCAGAAACTATGAAATTCATTTTATCGACGATAATAAATATAAAGAAAGTTATGCTGGAAAAAGGAGGATGAATGCTCTTCTCGAGCAAGAATGATTTTCTTTAAAAAACAAAAACAAGAATTAAGTCGTGGGAGAACCGGTTTTGCACCTCAACGATTTGTTAACCCTAATTCAGAGTTTAAAAAGATTCTATGGGAGTAACAGATCAGCAGATCTGATTTTGTTGGAGTGAGGGTGACGTTCCGTAGTATCAATTGGTATATCATTCTGATGAAAACTCCTAGTGTTTTTTTTATTTGAACAAGTCTCAACCCATACAGGACAGTCGCCGAAGAATTACGTCACATCTCCTTAGAATTCAGGGAGAAGAAAGGGAGCGGTGGATATAACGTGATATACGATGGATGGACATTTCTCCGTTGCTCCTACGCTGCTTCTCCGTCGTACCACGTTGTATCCACCGATCCTTTTTTTCTCCCTGAATTCCATGGAGAGGCGATGTATAGGTGAAGAGATGAAAGAAAAATGAAATTGAAAAATTTACCTAACGAATTCTGTTCTTTTGAAAAGCTGAACATCCCTAGTAGAAATATTATCACAAGTTCTTCCTCGTGTCTCATGAGTTATTCGCAGGGAAAAATTTATTAAAATAAAACTAGTGAGCGACTCACGAATCACTTGTAAATCTTATCTGACTAGTGATGTTTGGATAAAATTTGTGAATTTCTTGCAAGATCGATCCATTATCAACTAAAATCATTAATAAGCAGTTTTATTCATTAGATTCATACTTATGGATTAATTACTTTTTCTGGATGACTGGTGAACAAATGTTTCATGCATGTACACTAGAAAAAAATAATTAATCAAATTGAAAACATGCCTCTTTATTCTGAAAATAAAATCCTCTCCAGACAGTGTTCTTGTGATGCAAGAAAACAATGTTACTACCAGAAAACAAAATTCTCTGAGTTGAAACAAATTTGTTCAAACTAAGAACATACCTGAATCAATTATAAATTCAATAATAAGTTTTTATTTTTACTCTAATTATTCTCACAAGTGCCATGTTAGTTTCTAATAAGTTCCTCGTTAGATAACGATGACCGTTTCACTAGTTTCGATAAATGGAATGTAGTTAGTTATTGGAGTGTTACATTCTAGTGAGTGCTTTGTGAGTTTTCCTCACTAAGAGATAAACTCGTAAGTGCCTCATTATTCACTAGCGAAAATTTCTACCAGGGATGTGATTAAGATCTTTGTATTATATCAGATCCTCATTCGAACAAAGTTATAATGGCAGCTCGGCGTTGAAAATCGGGTCTAGAATTTGAAAACAATAAGGGATTAGACTTGAAATTGATAAAAACTGTCGGCACAGACTTCCGTCTTTCCTCGCAATTTTGATCAGTCTCTTCCTCGAGGCAATTATGATTTCCGCAGTTCTGGAAAAATAATAAACAATATCATAATTTTTCATTTCAACATTGCAAGCGCTACTAATAAATGGGATGTAGCGAAAGAATATTAATTAACTCGCGAGGAACTCGCAGAACGTTGAATACGTAATTCTATACATTGACTAGGACGGTTATAATGTATTCATGTTTGTACACCACGTACGATACGCAAGATGAAAATTAATTTTCCCAAAAGTTAATTCGCGCTTCACCTAATTCTGACGGTAATTTGTGCATTCAATCACATTCCTCGTAATGTACTCTTATCATCAAGCGTTCTGTATTGATATTTTCATACGATATAAACAAATATATCTTCAACGCGTTATTGGAAATAGAATATAAATTAGATATAAACACGAAGTATTCTGGTAACTGATTCTATTTTAGATTCCATAACAATAAGGTCGCATAATATTGGGATTGAATTTTATGAATTTAAATTACTTTTAATAATGAAATTCCCAATTTTAATAGTATTTTTATTCGAGAGACCAAACAAACCCAAGCAAATTTGAATAGATATCTGACATGGTATGATCCAGTTTCGTCAACCTGTGTACGGTTATTGCCCTAGGGCTTCCTCGAATCTGCCTGACTTCATCTGGTAATTGAAGAGGATCATTCTTATCAAATCTCATATCATTTTTAAAACTTTTCCAATCAAGTAGTTCATATCACATCTTATATTTATGTAGATTATTAGGAATTTTTTTCAAATTTCATGCATTTTCCAAGCATGAGAAATTTCCAAGCAAAAGAAATTTTCCATTTTTCTTCGTTATTCTTCAAATTCTTTTGTATATTATTCCAGTTGTGTGAACAACTTCTGCTGCTATTACACGTCACTGATAATCGAAGTAGAAATTTCCAATAGTATGATTCGACTATGATAATTTAAAATTCAGGAATCAATTTTGTACTTCTTCTCATCTCTCCTCATCTCATTTGTGGAGGGAACCAAAGGCTGAGTCTTTTTTCGGTGTTTGTGTAAGATATTGAAAAATATGCTATATGATTTTTATAGAGATAGAATAAATTCCGATCATTCAATTGAGTAATATCCGTATAAAATCTTATAAATATTAATTTTTCGTTTTTCGGAATTACAAAAGGCACTAAAATTAATTGACTCGAAGGAATCGATACTTTTTTCCACAATGTGTTGCTTCATGTATGCACATCATTTTCTTCGATCTTACGGACCGCTACAATGTGAACAATGTTATGGAAAGGGATATAATAGGATGTCGTACCCTTGTCATTCAGTGGAGAGGAAAAAAAAACTCCTATGCGTGTTTTCAAGTTGAAAAGGTTCAAAACAAAAAATGGGAAGGACAAAAGGAGTAATGTTGATTCCACATGCGAGATGATTGGCCAAATATTGTGAAGGAATTCTCTTTTATTCGTCATCAGACGATACGACAACAATATGTTAATTGTAACAAATGATTTTTTTATCCGAATAAACATCACTGTGATTTCTATTTTTTTTATCGGAATCAAAAAATTTGTTATCAAGGATGATTTTAATCGACGAATAATTCAACCCCCTATTTCATTTCTCACGTAGGAGCCATCATTCGAATTTTTGTTCCATTCGAAACTTCAAAACTGATGACAGATTTCATTTAGATAGATCCCGTTTCATTCTTCTTTTGTTTGTTTTTTTCCCGGAATCTTGGGAAATTTCATAAATACCATACCCATCTTTTGCGTTGTTTAGTTTTTCAACTAGCGGGCTGGACTGGACAGTAGGTTGTGACGTGTATGTGCAGACACCCACGTCGTGATCCGTCGTATGTATCTCTTACTTTCTCTCCCAGTACGGTAGAATTTCATTACATGTTCCGATAAGTTTCGTCCTTCTTCTATTTTTTCTGAGACTGAAGATTGAATTGAGAACAGTGAAAGATCCAAATTTCGCTTTGCCGCGGTTCCATTTGTATGAAGTTATCGTACTCAAAAAAATGTGTGGTTATTGTAACGATCCTACCCATGTGGAAATGTACACACGGGCCGCTACTGGCGCGGTACTGTTGCCAGAGTTGCCAGTACTGGCAAATCCAATCTTGCTCTTATGGGGCCAGTGGTTTGGACGGTACTGGCAAGGAGTCGGAATGATAACATCATTTTACATAAGGGCCGGTAAAACATTTACCACCACGTCGGTAGCGATATTTGGTGTGTGCCTGCTATGGTGGAACTCTGGCATTGCAACAGAATCAGTTGTTCGGCCAGTACTGGATAAGAAGTGCTAGAGGGTCAAAATAATACATCCTACGTAGGCATTCAGACCCGACCCAGTACTGGCACAGTGCTGGTAATTAGAGATCCCCGGAGTTATATTTCAAGTAAAAACAAAAAAAATACATTGAATTTGAACTTTCAAAACTTTGTGAATCTACTATTTTTCTCGTCACCGTTATCTGAGAAAGACGCTTTGGAAGTGGTTTCATGAAAGTTCACTAGGCAAGGATTGAACCCGGGATCTGCGAGTGAGAAACAGAGTCTCTATCACATCAGCTAATCTCCGAGTTGACAACGGACCACTTAAATTCCCATTTATTGCACCAATTCCCTTGAAGTCACGCAATTTACCATAGACTCCGTAGTGAAACAAGATTCTACCAATACTGGTTCATTGTTCTCTATCGAACGTATTGAATGATCATACCAACTCTGTCTTGATACTGGCGCGACTCCGGCTCACTACAAAAATCAAGTTGCCAAGATCGTGATTTTAATGTCAATCGACTACCGATTCCGTAGTCAACCAGAGTCCCACCAATACTGGTACCATGTCGTCTATCGAACATATTGAATCATAATACCAACTCTGGCTCAATACTGGCGCGACTCCGGCTGACCACAACAGCCGAGTTGTCAAGATCATAATTGCAACATCAATCGACTATCGATTTTGTAGTCAGCCAGAGTCATATCATTACTGGCATATTGCCGTCTGTTGTACATATGGAATGATAATACCGACTCTGGCTGAATACTGGCGCGGTACCGTCTATCCACGCGAGCCAATACCAGCTGAAATTTTGCGAATGTTCGGCGACAGTTGAAAAACGGTAATGATTCTGAACAGGCACAGTTGTTTTTGCCGAACTTTGGCAAATACAACCTCGCCATTATCACGCCATTTGTCATAATGAATTGATTTTAACGACAATACAACATCGATTTCGTAGTCAGCCAGTGTCATATTGATAATGGCATATAGTCGGCTATCAAATCTATGAAGTAGTAATCCGCACTCTGGCTCAGTACTGGCGCCGCTTTGGTTTATCATAACAGCCGGATTTCCATAGACATAATTTTAACGTAATTCGACTACCGATTTTGTAGTTAGCCATTGCCCTACCGATCCTGGCACTCGATCGCCTATTGGATATATTGAATGGTTATCCCAACTCTGGCACAGTACTGGCGCGGCTCCGTTACACTACGATCCGTGTATTTTCCGGCCAGTATTGATTCATTACTGGCCCAACACTGTCTGTCCATGCCAACCAATACCGTCTCAACTCCGTCGAAAATGTACAGCCAGTTGAAAAATAGTAATGGGCCTGAACAGGAACAGTTGTTTTTGCCGAAGTCTGGCAAATACAACCTTTCCAGTACTGGGCGATTTGCCAACTCCGGCAATTTCCACATGGGTAATAACAACCTGAACGGTGTATCATTTATCGAGTACTCCTTGGGTAGAACGATCCGCAATACCAGTAGGTAATATCCCCACACTTTAAATAGGAGTGATGTGTTCAATAACATGTATTCTTAACATGTATCTAAAGTATTTGAAATGCACTTAAACGTGTTGAGTGAAGCAGCTTATCGAGCAGCTCTCATGAAACACTTTTATCGAAAATCTTCAACATTCTCGAGTGGTGGTGTATCTCTTCGGTCTTGAATGTTCACTGAATAGAGAATCTATGATACGAAGAACATTTACTTAACATTCTTTCGATAGTTTACAGAAGATCCAAGGAGTTTTCAAAATGAAATCGATTAAGAATTTCCTTTTTCAATTTTTGTTGCAGGATTACCAAACGAATTGAGCGTGTTTTGGCAACAATATCCGTGGGCTTTGGGGGTTGGACTGTGCAAGATAAGAGCATACGTTTCGGAAATGTATAAAGGAAATTTATTGTTTTATCCGTATATATTCTATAATGACGTATCGATCGAATCAAGTGCTGTAATATGCGTTTTGATTTTAAAATTTCATGGATTCAAAATGACTCCAGTTTGCAATAGAAGATCAATGGAGTTTTGTTCGACAAACGGTACGAAATACGTGGTATTTCTACGCTTTGCCGGACAGAACTTCGTCTGCCCGTGCTTGTATTCACAGGATTAGATTGAAATCAGCCCTTTTATGTGTATATAGATTTCTCAATGGAATTAACTGTATAAAATGAACGGAACAGCACTTGTGGTCAAAAGTAATACGTGTAGGTATCAAAATACAGAGTATCTGACAATGAGCTTTATCATTTCTGTTTTGAATCTACTTCTCTAACGAGTATTTCTTACGCGGATTTCAAAATACGTATTCATTAATTTTCAATTATTAATCTCGATACGAGCATTATTTCTGTAAAACGAGAATTCATCATCGTATTATCGATTTGATTTTATTTTACAGGTCATCCTACGTATCGGTACTTACGATAGTAGCATTTTCGATGGAAAGATACCTGGCGATATGTCATCCATTTCGGGTATACAAAATGAGCGGTTTGAAGAGACCGATTCGGTTTTTGGTAGCGATTTGGATTTTGGCGATTTTCTCAGCCGTCCCATTTGCCGTTTACACGAGAGTAAATTACGTCGAATATCCTCCAGGTTGAACACATATACACATAAGAATCACGTACCTTCAGTCGATATTCAACATAATCATTTACATATAAGTTTCCAAACTGAATTTGAAATGGAAAATTTAGGTTCTGGAAAGTACTCGAGTGATTCGGCTATTTGCGCCATGCTATTACCGTACATGCCCAAGTTTCCTCTCTATGAGCTGAGCAGTATCGTCTTCTTCCTCATACCGATGCTTATTATTCTCGTTATGTACACTAGAATGGGATTAAGGATACGCAGTAGTACGAGAATCACTTTGGAAACAATGGCGCCGAATACCAGGCACGGGGAGCCTTCGAAACTTCAGTCCCGCAGATCAATCGTTAGAATGTTAAGTAAGACATATTTCAATATATTTCATTGTTTATTTATTTTATATACATGTCGATTAATCAATTAGCGTGGCAGATTTTTGAGAAAGTAGGAATACCGCACATTCAAAAGTAAGCACTGATGTCAACCGTTCTGTTCATGGTGCTCTATAAAACTTTACATAAATTTTTCCTTTGTGAGTACTTGATCCACGAACTTCCATCGTCTTGATAAACATTACGTGTCACTCGATATCTTTCAAACAAGTTCTAGGTGTCTTACGTTACATTTTTAGAAGTCTTGAACTCTTATCACTTCTCTGAACAATGCATTTCTAGTAATAATACAATATTTGGGGTGTTCCAGAACCAATTAGGAGTCGGTTTTCTTTGTTTGGCTGGCACTGAACATTACCAGGATTCATTGAAAGAAATTTGTATTATGATATGTATAATACAAAAAGGGACAACTATAATATATAATAGGAGATATTATACATTTAATTAATCTTATTATGCGTAGAATAAAATTCATTATATGATATAATAAGGGTATAATCTTCATAATAAACTTCATTATATATCTTATTTTTATTATACATTCCACTCTGTGTTTAGAGATATTTTTAGAAAGAAAATACGGATAACGAACTTCTGAAATTTGTCCAAAAGATATCGCAAGATACGAAATGTTTATTGGGGAATTAAAACGTTCAAGATTCACCTACTCGATGTATTTTGTTTTACATCGTGATTACGTCCGAGATATTTGACATTCATCATCTAATATCTCGAACGAATTAATCAACCACATATCAAAATGAATTGCGATTCAACTGTTGTAACTCTGATATGTACCTATACCATATGAATTGAATTCTGTCGTGACTTTGAACTTTGGAATCAAATCTTCGTAATGGAAAGTTAATCGAACAATGGTCTGCAGTAGAATATCCTTAATACTCTACATATCCATCAAAATAACAAACCGGTAAGCTGAATTCGCAACAAGACGACGCGTTAAATGGTATAACTATGTACCAATATTGATCAATGAAATTTATTGCATGAGTCATCGAACAACTTGGACAAGGGTGAAATCTCAAATAATACAAAGTAAGCCTAAATTACACTTTAAATTCTCCTGAATCGTAGTTCGACGATATCTGCGATACTAAATGGATTCGATAGGGTGTGAAATTATTTTGGCGAGTTCTCTATCGTGTGATTATCATTAGTCGGGAGTCGTTGACCGATGCATCGATCTGAGTTTAGTTTTTTTCATCCTTATACATTATACATACGCCGACTGATACCTCATTCGATAAATAAAAACTACTCGAGGAATAATGCACATAAATTCGAATTAATCGGGTTCTTGACCAATGACGTATGTCCATTATTTTTTAGAAATAGATCGATCAGACATCTTCATCCCACAGAAATATTTGTTTTCATATCAAGATTTAGAATATACACGTAAACTGAAAATAGGTGTTTCAAATATCAATAAATCTCATTTTTCTGGACGCTTAAGAGGATATTAGAGATACGTAGCTTCGGATTGAGAGCTTCCTAATACGATAGGGGTGATTATGACTGATTCCTTTTTCCTCCTCGATGCGATACTTTATGGCCACATTCATCATGAAAACTTTTCTCCATATATTTTGTTTTTCCCAATACGTGAATTTTGTAGGTCGATTCGAAACTCTTGAATGAAATTAACGATTGTTATACAAGGGTCGAACGTATTTTTGATGTAAAAGACTTGTATCGATTCGAAATTGAAGCTGATTAACCACATCCCTAACGTCGTCTCTGTTTTTTGTCAGAAGGTGATTAAAAGAATGAGGTGTAATTAACGAAATTGTAAATATAGGCAGAATGTGGATAAAAAGTAGTTCTCCGTCTCATTTTATCATTGGGAATAAAAAATCTTTTCATATAAGATGAAGTAACAAATCGAGATGACAAACTTTGAACTAATGAATTTTTTTTTATCAGAAATTAAGAGAAGAAACATGTTTTATTCCCTGCGCCCGGTGATTAAGTTTGTAGAAAAGTCTTTTTCTTTTCAGAGATTCATACAAATTCACTAACATATTTTATTCGGGCATGAACCGAGCAAGTACATCTAATCCTTAATCCGCAACATTTGAAATATAATATAGCCAGGGGACCTTGTTCTTTTAGACGGTTACATTGTGACAGCTCAAATTACTTTATACCCTTCATTTGTATTTATCTCATTGTCTCACTTAGGACAAAATATCTTTTTTTTCTGGCTTCTGAAATGAAAGTTATATTTTACATGAATGAAGGAGAAAAACATTATTGATTACCCGTGAGGCAGGGATAAGTGAAAAATTGAATAGCATCGTGAAACATTAGGCGGTCAAATAATTCATGGTTTTTACTCTTCGAGTGGAAATTTTCCTTTCTGATCGATTGAAATCATTCATCTAGAATTTTAACGTTTTCAATGGGATCTTGTGAAGAGGAGAACCTCTTACGAATGTTCCAAATTGTCGATTCTCGTGAAAGAAATTTTTAGTCATATAGTAACTATTTCATTACAGATCTGATGAAAGAATGGCGAATCTTTCGTGAAACTTTTATAATCGGCTGCAACGCGGAGAGAGTTAATTTTTCAATATGAAATAAATTTTTATTTGATTATAAATCACCTTATCAAAAATATCCATATTGGAATGAATCGTCGAGAAGTCATGATTTTTAACAAATTCTGTAGAAAAAGCTAGCTGTGGTGCTCTCTAAATACGGAATATAAATAAAAATAAGTTCCCTTTCGACCGCCTAAAGAGTGAAATTCTACTCTCTTGGAGTGGAAATCTCACTCTTTCCAATTCAGAGAGTGGAATTTAATATTTTTTACTGATCCAGATTTGGAGAGGATAGTAATAAAAGAGGTGTCATATTAAATTTTTCTAGTAGTGCATAATTCTCATTCGAGAGGAATGAATGCTATTTCATCGTGAAAATGAATTCATGTTTCCCAGATTTTTTGTACTGAAATCACTTATAAACGAATCATGAACTCACAGTTTTGTTGAATCACTGATTCAAGTTTTTATTTCTGTACTATACGTTCCTTTTTTTTTTTAAAATTGCACAAGCAACGAGGATCTATCGTTTCTAGAAATAGTAATTAATTGTTGCAAATAATATTTCAGGTGGGGTCGTTATAATGTTCTTCGTCTGTTGGGCTCCGTTTCACGCACAACGATTGCTGTACGTCTACGCGCAAGATACGGACTATTATCCTGACCTGAACGAGTGGCTTTACATAACGAGCGGCTGTCTTTATTACTTTAGTACGACGGTCAATCCTATCCTCTACAATCTGATGAGCATCAGATATCGTGAGGCATTCAAGCAAACGATTTGCCTTTGTAAGTGTAAGAGGAAAAGATCAAGCTTGATTTTTAGGGAAAATCATTTACGTCGACTCAACCCCATAGAGGAACAACCGATCCGTAATTCAACATTGAATTTCTCAATCAGGTAAACATATATTTTCATTCATCAATTTTCGAGACTTTCATAAACCTAAAATCAAGTATTTTTGCTTCGATTTGAATCTAAAATTGAATAAACATGGTAAAAATTGATGAACTATGCTCGAAAGATTAATCCACAGACCTATCATAAGAAATTGTTGTGGAAGACTGTCCTTATTTTTTTACGAGACATTTCATCTTACCAGATTTCCTGAGTTTCTTGTGAGTAGCTTTGAAAATTCTCATAAATGTCTTGTAAGACCCTTCCAAGATCTTTTCAAGTTTCTTGTGAGAAGAAATACAAGAGATTCACAAGAATCTATCACGAATTCAAGTGGAATAGAATTTCTCATGTAAAACAGAGCAATATAAAAATCTCAAAAGCAAGAACATGCGAAAACTTCATGCTCTTGAAAATCTTTCTTTTACACTGAATAATTTCATCAATCCGATGAGGGAGTTTCATAAACTGAATTGAAACAAATATTACGCGCATCAAAAGGTTTCAAATACATTTTTCTTCTATTATGAGGAAAGCAAGAGCATCAGCATTAGCAGATTTCACAAATTCATAACGTGAGGTACCAGGTGTTTCCGATGGATTTCGACCACGGAAAACAAAAAAATGCATCAATCGTCCTGGTCTGAGTAAACCAGATAATTTCATAATCTATCAATTCAGTCTGAAAAATTCATTTTACTCCTATAAATGAATAATATTCATTACAGCATTACTCAACATCGTTACAAGAACTTTGCTGAAGGTCTGAGAGAAATGTTAATATGAAGATACAATGTTGTATCCAAGTTTACAATTTTCATCCTCCAAAGGGATATTGCAGTCTCGTCTTTTTCAAATCTTCCTTTCAACCACGCTCATAAATGTATCCATAAAATCGTCTCGCATTTATCGAGGGACCTTCTCGAACAGATAAAGAGCATCCGTCTACGAAGTTCACTCGATTTTATTCATCCATTTTCAATATGCGTTGAGGAAAAAATTTGCTCCTCTCGTATCGAAAAGCACGATGTATTTTTAACAATGAAAATGAAATTCATGGGACGATCTATTTCATCAAACAGATTCAATTGAGTTTGAATGTGTGTTCTCTTTTGAAGGATAAACTGAAATAATTACGACATAGACGCAGGGAATGAATTCAAAAGGAAGACGCACAGGGGGTTTTTCCCTTCATTTTAGTTGCACAAAAGTTAACATTTTATCAAATTTTCAATGGGTTTGAATCGATTTCCGGCATCGGAATCAATGAGAATCAATCGGTTCGATGAGATTTTTTAAGCAGGGATAGCAATTATCATTTAGAAGTTTTTGAGCTCACTTATCCGGAATATTTTGTCGAAATTTCAGAATTCAAAATGGTTCCAACGAATGAAACCAAAATATAATCGCACGCACACGTAATTTATTGCTGAATTGATGCTCAAGCTCAACATGTTATCATGTACAAATTTTTACGTGTTTATTATATACTCATACAAACAACCACCCATCTTCCATTTTAGGCTTTGGATGGATCAGTTACAGTAGCAAAGTTCTTTTCAGTATCATAACCCGTACAGCACCGGCCCAGCGAACACCATATGTAATCGTTACATAACACAGCAATCACAAGTGACGTAACTCTGTTACGTATATGTGATGTAACAATTATATAATTCTTCTATGTTCTGTATCAGTAACGTAAGCAAGTGACTTTAAGAAAACATAACTTGCCACTTTTATTTTATGTATTAGTTCCCAATGAACACAGTTACGTAAATATTACATAAAAACTACATAACGTCAAGTAACTGGTTACGTAACTTGGGAGTCACATGTGAGTCACATGTGACTCACAATTTCCTACTCATTTACGTAACCATGTGAGGAACAATGTTATATTGCAGTTACCCACATAAAGCAGTAGGATCTTTACGTAACCAATATATAACTGCAATGTAATGCCGATGGCAGAACGCTGTATTGGGAAACAAAATTTTTATTACATGAAAATTCAATTTCTCTATCCTCTCAGCAATAACGCTGAACGTAACATTGACGTAACTTTTACGTACCCAAGTACTCTGTTGATTGTACACTCTTATTTTGGTAACTCAAATACATAACAAATACATAACATCAACTTTCAAAATCATGTTTTCTTCAGGTCCCTTGCATATGAAGTAAATAAAACGTAACATAGAAATAACAAATTGTGACTTAATATGAGCGTAAATTGTTATGTAATTATTCCATCATATATACGTAACAGAGTTACGTAACTTGTGATTTCGGTGTTATGTAACATTTACATCACATATACGTAACAGAGTTATGTAACTTGTGATTTCTGTATTATGTAACATTTACATATGGTGTTCACTGGGTTAGGGGAGTGTCGGATAAGTTGGGAAATTTCTAACTATTTCTGTATAGTTGGGTGTTCAGGAGACTTTTTTTTCAGGTACATATCTAGTGAATATTGAAAGTAACCTATTACCAGATGTTTCACAGCTAATTCAAGTAGCAACGCGCTTTCAAAGCGCTTCAACATGCCGTGTTGTTACCTGGGTACGTGGTAGTTACATCAATGTTACGTTCAGTATTTGCTGGGATGTGATCACGAAAGAATTGGAATTTTTATGCGATGATTATATGATTCTTTAGTATTGACATGACATCGCCATCACGTTACACTTATGCATCGGTCACGTAAAAAATCTTTTCATTTACGTAACTGTGATGTAACATTGTTCCTCACATAGTTACGTAACTGAGTAGGAAATTGTGAGTCACATGTGACTCCCAAGTTACGTAACTGGTTACTTAACGTTATGTAACTTTGATGTGACATTTACGTAACTGTGCTCACTGGGGGACATTTCTACGTTGCCTCCACGTGGAATCTTGCACGTTCTATCCACCTCCACCAAATGGTGGAAATCGGTGGATGTGCTGTTAGGGAAAGAACATAGAATTATTGTATGGTTCCCCGTACAGTGTTTTTATTTCTAGGTATATTTTTTTCTTTTTGTACGAAAAGAGGCTGATGGAAGAATCTCATATTTTTTCAAGTCTTTTTCCACGAAAATAATCCACAGGGTCTCAATATTAAAATTGAATTGGAAGAAATTCAGTCAGAACTTCAAGAAATTTCAATTGGATATAATTTTATTTTTGATTTTTCGATACAGTAACTGATCAAAACGAGGATTTCAGTATACGAATCTCTCTTGTGTTTATATCAAAAGTAATATACGGAGAATTTCAAAGGAAATATTCTTTTCTTTCCTCGCTCAAGATTTTTTCTGTCAGATGAGGGGTTTATAAGATCAAATATCTCACGTATAGTAGCAACCAGAGCAAAAAATGAAGATTCATCAACATCTCAATAATTCAGCTGCAGATTCAATTCCGTTGATTCGAAAATTATGTTGTTTTCATTCTGGAATATTGAAGCGCAATATCGTGGTACGCGATTCTCGAATCATCCTTTGAGACTAAATTATGAATATTGTTGTTTTAATTGAAACAGAAAAAAAGAGATATCATTGCGAGAAAAGTATCGAGAAATATACAAGATCCTCGTAAATAAGGAAAACGTATATAAGATATATACGTATTAAATACAGCTTCATATATCTAATAATCTCTTGGCGTTTTACCAGATTCCAAGCAAAACAGCTGATCACCTTCTCCACACATTTTCAACACTCCTTTTGTACGATTGTTCATATCGAATTAATTCTCCCCTGGTATTCACCGTGATATTATTTTTAAGTGACCTCTCGATTCATTCCCTCTCACTCGACGATTTACTAGTCTTTTCGTTCTATTTGTTTGTTTTTATTACATACGTATTTTGGATTGAATACGTACCTTGACCATAAATCTTTTCCCTAATACAATGAGTTCTGATTAAAAGCAGTGATCACTTTCGATGAAAGACTTGATTAATAATCCTTTGAAAGCGCCGATAAACCTGTTATTAACGCTCAACAAATACACCTTTATTATCACATCCACATGACATAATATAACAAACTACATTTCCATTACAATGTTATTCTACGGTGATGGGGTTGTATTTGATGTTCATCCTCCACAAATATCATTATAATTCTTGGGGGCCTCCATTGGATTGATATTCAGAGGAGAGCCGTGTGGTTAATAATATGGTGATTTTGCAGAGCTGACTGATCAAATTAGGTTGGAGAGTTAATAGAACGTAGAAATGAATGGATTGTCTAATTCCATACTTTGTTGAAGCGTATCCATAGAATGCTGCGTACAACAGCATTGAATTTTGAATGGACAATCTTGGGCCAGTATTGAGATTGGGATGTCATAGTGGGTGAACATGAATCCGCAGTTGTTAATGTTATACCGACCATTATGTAAAACTATGTCATCATTCTGATTCTTTGCACGCTTTGGCCATTTCAATCGTCAGTATCGGTTCGTGTTCGCCTTTTCCCACGGGCAAAGACAAAGCTGACAAGACATTCTAGACAATCGAATGTTCATTTTAGTACCAAAAAGAACGCATAAAATGACTCCCACTAGGCTTATCGAATGAATAACATGAATCACGTACAATATGTTATTTAAAAAAATAACTAGATTGGTTTTTCCAAAATTAAAATGACTTTGAAATTTTTTTTACAATTGAGAAATTTGTTTAGGGTGAACTATACCCAGTAGATGAACTATAGACCAGTAGATAAACGACTTATGAAAGAAGTAACTATTAAAAATTTCTGCTACTTTCGAATAATTCGTTTGTTTTCACAATAAAAGTAACTTTCCAATTCATCACTTCTTTGATGAATCGTTCATTTACTGGATAGTTTACTCCATGTATTATTTAATTTGCTCTGTTAGGGAGAGACAAATTCATAATGAAGTTCAATCAAATGGAAAAAAATTCAAACTCATAATCGTAGGATGGAATTAATCACTATAACGAAGAAGAATTGATCATTCAAACTGTGTCCAACTCGAATTAATTATGTTCTTCTTCAAAACCAGTGATTTATTGTATTTAAAATAGTAAAAAGTAATCCAATTGTTTTCATTGCTAGGCATAAAATTGGGCAGGCAAAGGAAATGTTTCGAATCACTTCGCCTCGAGAATTTCACGATAACATCAGCCGTCGGAAGGATTATGCATTGAAGAAGATGAACCTAAACGCTCAACCGTTATTGAATGGAGCTCATCCGGGAGTCGAACAGCAAATTAGTAACGGGAGTACAACTTCGAATGGGAATTCAAAAGAATCTCGATTAACGGCCAACAGTTATTTATAATGAATCCGTTTTCAACGATTATCGATTGGATGAGAATATTTGTATTAGAATGAACTTCACACATTTGATCGATCTTTTTATTCCAATTCAACAACCCTTATGAACTAAGTGAATATTTTTATACATTACTGTTTTTGTGTGTGTACCTACGCGAAGGAGATTCGAAATCCTATTCTCTTCTCTCCGTAGAATGCAATTGAAGATTATGTATGTATTACTTATTTAAAAAGTCTGAATTTTAATTATAAAATAAAATAGAACATAAATCATAAATTTGATGCACTGTCTAATGATAATTGTTTCCTACGGTTTTCTTATATTTTCATTAGATTAAGTATATGGTTTGGCATGGCATGAACTGCGTAGCAGTGCGCGAGGTAGCGAATGACATGAAGTTTGAATGTATATGAATCATCGTTGAGTCGTATTCGATTGTGAAGATATTTTGAAATTCAAGAACTTATCGTAACAAATATTAACCTATAAATATAAATCCTGATTTCTGAACAATGGGAAAAAGGAGTCTATGAACAATTATACAAGAGACAAGATAGGAAAGTGTTTTTCCCAAAAAAGTTCAACGACGTTGACTATGATGGATACTGCTTGGGGTACAGTTTCTTGGATTCCTTTGTGGATTCCATCGGAGCTTGTTTGATATAAAATGGACCATCGAGTTTAGCAAGTAAATAAGTTTCGTGTTTCCGTTTCCAATCAGTTCTTTCCCACAAACTGGACATCCCCAACTTTTGCCCAACTCGTTCTAGATAAATTGCCTACGATCTTGATGAGTTGAAATTCTATTGAATCGATGTGTACGAAGTCGAATAATCGTTATTTCTTCATCTTCCAAAGTTGGTACACGGTAAGATTGTTGATTTTAGAGAATGCGATGGGTTAACGAAATCTAATTCTCAATTGTTTGCAATTTTTTCCTTGTAATAAGAAAAGTAATTGACAGCCTTGAAATCTATTAATAAAAATTCAGTAGCTTTGAGAATCTTGAATAGATCGAATCAATCGAATATTATGGTTTTCTTTGTAGATTCTTCTTTTCTTCTTCACAGTTGGTGTTGGACTTTTAATCCTAGATTCCTCCCCTTATCGTTCTGTGAAAACTCAATACAACGGGGGTAGGTATTTTATTCGTTGTTACCAAGTGCATATCCCTCAAAGGCCGACAGAGTTGATCTTGAGAACCAACAATAGCAGCCAACCACGTTATTATTCTCAGATTGGAGCCCCGGTTCAATCATCTATTGATGTTATTCATTTCATTGTGCGAAAGCAATTACCTGACCCTGCAAGGAGTCTTCGCGTGTAGGAGATTGTTCAGAAATTTAATAATTCAATTCAACGTTTCATCATTGAAGTTTATTTGAATCCGTGTGATTAGAATATAGAACTTTTTATAGAATATATCATTAGAAATTGTGAAATAAATTGACCATTTCTCATGTATCTTATTGAGATAATTGTCTAATTTTCGTCCTAAAATTTTTTCCACGCGGTAAACGTTACGGAACAATTGCGGAATTTTCTCCCTAAAAAATTGTGGCAGTGAAATTTTTTGTCTTACTGGAATTTTCATGGTCCCAACGTAACTTTCTCACACAAATTTACAGATTCATTGTTTCTGATGCAGTACTGAATATTTTCCGTAGATTTTTTTACAATGTACGAGTTTAATTTGGACTTTTCAGAAAATAATGAAAAAAGAAAACTTTTGATATTCATGATGGATAAAAAGTGGCATTCACTTCAAATAATCATAAATCACTTCAAATGTATGGAAGAAAATACTTTCTTGCTGTTGTGAATAAAAATATATTATAACGATGATTTAATATAACTTTAGCAGTACGACGCCTTCTACAAATTCCATACTGAATTGATTCCGTCGACAAAAGCTGTCTAGAGAGTATCATAGAGATGAGCAATAGATCTTACAATTCTCTTATAGGAATACGATGAAAAAATACGTTTATGGGGAAAGTATGTAGGCTAAAGAACTTTTTATGATACGTCAATTCTCCACTTCACAAATCAAACATATATTAATACGTTTTCTTGTAACAGGACCTAACAGAATATCCATCAATATGCTCCGTTTTACTACACCATCCCGATCGATTTATAAGCGATAAGATCGACCCTTCGCGACTCGTTGCCATTCTCAAGTGACCATTCATTTTTCCTTCAATTCTTTTTCTCTTTATTCCGGATACATTTATATCGTTCGATGCGCGAGAAAGATACCCGCGTCATGGAAACAGAGAAAAGGAACGATTTTTGATCCTTGCTTTATCTCGTTTCGATTTTTCGCACGAATGCGAAAAATTCCTTGTACAGCATCTTGTACCTTTTTTTCTAGAGAAGTTTTATTTTCAATATGGACTGTGATTAAAAATAACTCAAAGGAGCTTCTCAAACGGCAATATACTTTTTCTTTGGGCAGTAGGGAGGGAACCCGAACAAACAACAAGACAAGAGGTGGGTGATGGCACCCTATAAGAGTTTCAGATTGTTTGTACTATGTTTTGAATTTCATAACCATTGCTATTTCGCATAAAAGTTTGGCGCAAAATTTTCCTCGCTCAGAATATATTTGTATACCTACACATTCATAGCTTTATCACGCTCGAGGGTTTTTAATCCATCCTCATGTTCCAAATGATGGACAGAATCTATCAATGACATACAGGACGACGTATCAAAAATACTTCCATGATACTACCTTTGATCTCGAAAATTCGTGTATATTTTTCCCACAGCACTCTCCACAAGCGGCATGGTCACTTTATTCCCTCATCATTCGGAATTTGAACTTTGAATCAAAGCTCAACAGAAAAGGTTTTGATGTTGGTTTTAAATAATATATTTCCAAATAATAATCATGTAACCAAGATTTTAAATCTCATGTATTTCAAATCTCGTGTATTTATTGTTCCAACTTATGCTTCGGTATTGGAAGAAAAATAAGTCTTTTTCTTGTCTTCCGCTCAATTCAACCACGGAATTCTTCAAAATATACTTGCATATACCCGGGTGAAAATTGACGATTGGCACTAGGATGGCGCAACACTGACAAAGATTGGCCGAGCCTTGGCGGTTAGCAAGGTGCAAGCTTGAAATGATAACATCGTTACAGGCTCCATTGATGTATTCTGCAAATCACGGACCAACATTGGTACGATTATGGCAGTCAAATCAGCCATCATTGGCAACCCTTGAAAAAATTTGTCGCTCGATCTAAATCCAAGATTGGATCATGCTTGTACTCATTACGAACCAAGACTGATAGACGAATTTTTTTATGGTCTGCTAATGGTCAGATGTTTTATGCATTTAAAGGAGGTACCATCATTTATTACACATAAATGATGTTGACTGCTGAATTTGAGTCAATACTATAATAGTACTGAGTCAATATTCGGCCAAAATTGATTCAACGTTGTGACAATCCCGCGCCAACGTTGAGCCAATGTTGTGCCGATGTTCAACTCTATGTTGAACGTTTGCAAAAATATAATAAAAATTCAGAGTCATATATTCCCGACATCGATTGCTTCCCCTCCACACATGTTAAGAAGTACAGCCCGAACCTGAAATATTTTATACAACCAGGGCCAGAGAATCTCTGTATACATTGAAACGAAGAAACTTATTTGATTAATCCAATACAAGATGTGTTTATAAGTTTAATATAACTCAATGATTACTGGTTACCTTACAAATCAATTACATCAAGTATAATTCAAATTCTGATGTCCACGAGTCCATGGGTCTGCACAGCTAAAATCTCTCCTTCGATAAAGGACCTATGATGAAGACAAGAATTTTCAAATCAGAAGGTTATATGATGCTTATATATCAACCGCATAGTTCGTTGAGCGCTTGCGAGAAACGAACCGAGCGTTGGAAACAATACCGAAGGGTGGCGCTTTGACATTGGACGCGGGAATTTTTGTATGGAGACGTATAATTGAGGATCGTGGGTAGCCTGAGCCAAGCTTTGACCAGGCTTGGCACTGCATTGGGTACTCATTTCTTCTAAACGTTGTCAACGTTTGGATTAATATTCAGCCGTGCTATGAAATTGTTCGTATGAAGTTAATTTCTTTTGTCCAAACGATATTGGGACAACGATGGACCATGATTGGCACAATCTTGAGCCAATGATGGATTGATCATTGGAAATTATGATTCCCAACATTGGTGCAACATTGTGCCACTTGTCAGTCAACGTTGGCTCGATATAGATTTCCAAGCCTTGGATGTCAGCATTGCGTCTATCTATTTTCCATCGTCAGTATTGGCGCAAGCAAGAAATTTTCACGTGGGTATATGCGTGTATATCATAGCTTTACATTTTGAGTCACTGTAAAAATCTATCAAAATGCAACGTTAATTCGCGATTGAATCGTTTCGTTTGTAAAAATTTTCAAAGCCACGTTATTATATTATCCTGTTATCGAACGAGATCGAAGGAATACTTTGAAGCGCATGAATGATGAAAAACATCTTTGAATGAAGGAAAAAATGTTTCGCGAGTAATTCGTGAATACTGGGCCGGTATAATATTCTGTCTTCTGTTTTTCCTGTTCTTTTTGTTCTGTCTGATAGTCGTGTACTCTCTAAAATTGTTAGAGTGGTATCTCACTCTTTAGCCAGCCAAAAGTGAGCCTGTCGAAATTTCGAGTGAAGTTTCCATTCTTTCAGAGTGATAATCTAAAGTTTGGGGTTAAAAACTCACAGCCACTCCAATTCAAGAGTGAATTTTTCAGTCTAAAAGAGTGGGAGTCCACTCGAAACGAGTGAAAATCCCACTCGAAGCGGACTGGCTCACTTCTGAGACTTAGTGGAGTAAAACGAGTGATTTTTCACTCTTTCAGATTTAGAGAGTAAGCATATCGTTGGTCCAATCGTTTGCTCTTTCCATTGACGGTATAATACCATGTCAATGTTTAGAATTGAGTCAGGTTGATGGTACTGTCGTACAACTGTTGTACGTGGAACATTTCTTTGCGGATGTCGTTATAGATCGATACTCGAGGAGGAGAATACGTGAAAGGGAAACAACTTTCGTTGAGGTGTAAAACTGTTCTTCTATTGTGAAAGAATCGTGATGGGTAACGTTATATATCTTGTTATGTATCTTTTTTGTTTTTCAAACATATCACAATTCCATGTTTCAGTTCCACCAATGTTTGTTGTTTCCATACAATTTTTGGTCCAAATCGTACACTGTTAAAAAAATTCTTAAATTCAATGGAAAATTTCTTGTAGAAATTAATATTCCCATATTAAATTTAATATGAGTTATGAAATTTTAGAATTCCTTATTAAAATGTAAGAAACTAATTATCAAATTTACAAATATCTTATTAAAATTAAGAACTATCTTATTGAAATTGATATGATATCATGAAATTTCATAGATTGTGATATGTAAAAAGTTTCATAATACGTTTATGAAACTTAAGGCAGATTTTTTTAACAGTGTATATAATTTCTAGATAATTGAATATGATGTAATCGTACTCTTCCTCTGAATGTTTCACAGAATCTAAATACCTCAACAGAACAGGGATGTTCAATGAACACTCAAGAAACCTAAGATAGAGCTATAAACATTCGTTGAATGAAAATTCACTTAAAATCGATCTAAAATTGGTCTATTCTACTCGTATTCTTTTGAGGTATAATCAATTATAAAACGAATATTATATTTTGTTATTATTATTCAGGTGGAAAAGGAAGAAAACAAAATATATTAAATTTTCACAGACTGTAAGAAATGTGAAAATGTATTATGCCACATTCCGTCACACAATACATATTTTTCAAGCCGCTTAATTGGTAACTTTTCAATACTGACTGTCAAATGAACGTTTCGTGAATTTTTAGTAGCATGATACAAAAATAGCACACTCGTATCGTTATTTTCGGTATTATCTTCTGTTTTATACTCCCCTTTCAAGAGAAATTGCAATATGATACTCCTGTAAAACCGTCACCGCTTGATGGTACGATCTCAATATCCCGAATGGAAAGAATTGTTGAAATTATATATCATTTATATATAATACGATGTAGTTTACAAATAAATTATGTATAATCTTGACAATTTTTCTACTTGGGATTTTATTAGGTGTGCAAGTTGAAACTCGGCTTCAAGTTGGTTGCATGAAACAAAATATTTGAAAGCATCCAATTCGTCCACCATTTTGGATATATATAGCGTGGACATTGCAGTTGTCATATCAGTCATTTTCAAGTAGTAATTTCCTGTGTATCAATTTTATGAGATGGATTTCGATAAGCAACATTTACGCCATTGTATTCTATTCTGTTTTCGAGTGAATAAAAATGCTGCTCAAGCTATGGAATTGATTAATACAACATTGGGTCAACATTCTGTGAGCCATTCAACAGTGAAAAAGTGGTTTACAAGATTTCGTAATGGAAATTTCCGTCTCGAGGACGATCCACGTCCAGGTGCAATCGAAAAATTTGAAGATGAAGAACTTGAAGTTTTACCGAATGAAAATCCATCTCAAACTCAAGAAGAGCTTGCAGAACAGTTGGGAGTTACTCGTCAAGCAATTTCAATTCGATTGCATGCATTGGGAAAAATACAAAAGGAAGGAAAATGGGTTCCTCATAAACTGACGAAAGAAAATAAAAGACAAAAAGTTGCCATTTGCATGAATTTGCTTTCTCGGTTCAAGAAGAAGAATTTTCTGCATAAAATCATTACGAGGGATGAAAAATGGATTTTGTACGACAATCCTGAACGTAGAAAAGCATGGGTTGGTTGATCCGGGCCAGCCATCTACATCAGTTGAAAAACCGAATATTCATGCAAAGAAAGTTTTACTCTGTGTCTGGTGGGGTTGGAAAGGAATCATTTACTACGAGCTTCTCGAACCTGGCCAAACTATTACAGCTGAGCGTTACCGGGCCCAGCTGATCAAAGTAAGTGATGCTCTGGAGGAAAAAAGATCATTTACGGGGCAAGGAAGGCGAAAAGTGATGCTGCTGCATGATAATGCACGTCCACATACAGCAAAAACCAACCCAGGAACTCATTTTCAATTTCGGCTGGGAAGTTGTACCTCATGCGACATATTCACCAGACTCAGCTCCTTCCGATTATCGCTTATTTAGATCAATGTCGTCATATTTGAAGGAGCAGCACTTCATGAATATCGAAGATGTCCGGAAATGGCTGGATAACTATTTTGTTTCAAAACCACGAAGTTTCTATCGTGAAGGCATTTATATCTACTACCCGATAGATGGCAAAAGACTGTAGATAATAACGGCGAATATTTTAATTGATAATTCTTGAAAGAAGTATTTTTTCAATAAAAAATTGAATTTGACAAAAAAAAGCCTAGTTTCAACTTGCACACCTAATAAGCATCATTACCATATACAATAGCGAGCTGATAACATTTCTGTCTTTGTCCAACTTGCACGAAACAGAAGATGAAAATCCGACGATGCTGGTCTTCTATCTCACGTTACACACGAACTGAAGAAGGACAGATAACTTCTCAGTTCACACAATACACCATACAATATATGATCCTATCGAATATTAGAAATTCCACTTTCACGATTAGTATGTTCATTATAGCTATACATTATCATGTATGATAAAATGAATTAACCAAACATTTGCACAAAGTACACTCACAACTTTCGTGGAATTCTTCAAAGCTCTAGCCAAATTCACTGTTTTGATAATGATTGAAATTCAAATCTCAATAGATTCCACTAAATTTCGATCACTTGTTTCCTTTTGTATTGAACAGCTATGCCATTGATTTTTCAATAATTCGACGATTCTACATCTCGATTATGGAACGATTAAAACACAGAGACGTATCGCATTCGTTACGAAGATCTCCACTCTTTATCTGTGGCTCCTGGAAAAGAAAATAATTGAAGAATTTAATTAGCGAGCATTTCCTTTGGTCTCGAGCCTCCCATTTTCCCCCGCCAGATTTATTTAGGTAGCGTATATACGAGGAAAAAAATTGAACGTGTTCAATGTTCCTTCGTTCGTAGACGAAGTCTGCGATCGGACTTGTCGTCAGACTTGTGAAAATCTGAAGCTTATTAAAAGAGGTTCGACAATCACGTTTTCGACACGTATCCTCAATTTCTCTTCATTCCTCGTCGCTTGTTCTTCAGTCCCTTCAAACTTCTACAAAACGTTCAGTTATTGTGTTTTTTGTTGGCTCTCAAACTGACTGGAACTGTTCGAATGTCCGGTGCGAATGACAGGGATTAATAATCCATTTTTCAGAGATCGGGATAGCTTCAAAAACAGTTCAAAGATATCCTAGGGATTGTATAAAATTACATCGATCGTTGAACGATATTCGCCTGGATTCTGCAACAAATTATTTAGACGTGTTGTAAATGTTCATTGATTTATTTGCAATCTTGACTGCACAAAGACAATGGAGGATTCCTAGCCCTCTTCCAAAGGGGGGAAATTTATTTTCACAAGGATTTATAAGTAGGGAACAAAACAGGATAAAAATCTTCCAGCTCTGTAAACAGAAGATGAGCAAAAATCGATTCGGCTTCGAATTCACAAAGTCGTATTGACACGTTGAAAGGAGTTGGAAGGAAAGTAGAACTTGCTCAGGGTATTAAAGGAGAAACGTATCGAGGTAGCAGGAAGGATAACGGTGGGTGATAGAGATGGAATATATCGACCACGAACTGAGGATACTCTGCCATGAAAACTGCGAAGAACTGGAGTAATACCCTCATTTGTTTCATGTAATAGTGGAAGAGACATAGACGGAGAGGAAAAAATCTTCCGTTTGATCGATTACCTCTGTTGGAAATATATTTAGTCCTCTCGTTCCATCGAGGTAACGCGGTGTATGTGAATTTAAAAGATGATTACAGGGATCGCTATAACTTGGCAATACAATTTTTATTGGATCTTGAAGTTTCAGAATTCCAGGGATCCATCGTGGATTCAGAAGCGTGAAATTCCACATTTCGCTAATAACTGTGCAGGTCTTGAGATATCCTTTTGAGAAGAGAAAATTTTCGAAAGATAGGATCTTGTCTATTCTGCAACGAATGCAATATAAAACTTTGATATGGTTCTGTTCCCAACCAGAATCATACAACAGATACAGTAAGTACTGCACCATTGAGGGCCAAGACTGGCAGGGTACTGACATTAGTTTGGGATAATTACGCTTTTCTGTACTGGGTATTCAGCACTAGTACTCCCCAATCGAAAAATCAATCTGTGTTTGGGTCTACTTTGACGATTCGTTAACCTGATATCGGACTTTTTGAATTATTGTAGGTTAGTATACTAGTAAAAGTTGCATAATCAGGACTACATCGGTATTTGTATGTATCTACAGGTTGGTTGAAAAGTTTCTGCGCTCGGAATGAAAGAATACTGTTTTTGTTACGAAATATATTTTTTTATGCAATATAATCTCCTAGAAGCTCAATACACTTGTTCCAATGATCTTCCAATAATTTTATCCCATCCTTATAATGGTTTTCCGGAAGCTCTGCAAAATAACCGTCTACGGCTGCTATGGCCTCCTCATTCGAGGAAAAATGCTTTCCACGAAGGAATTGTTTGAGATTTCTGAAGAGATAGTAGTCGCTAGGAGCCAAATCTGGCGAATACGGTGGATGTTCAAGCAATTCGTACTTGAGTTCTTTGAATTTAGCCATCGTCAAAACACTTTTGTGAGCAGGTGCATTATCTTGATGAAAAATGATTTTTTTCTTCTTTAAACCAGGTCTTTTCTCACGAATTTTTTCATCCAGCTGATCCAAAAGGCTGCAGTAATATTCGGAGTTGATTGTTTTACCTTTCTGAAGATAATCAATGAACAAAATTCCTTTTGCATCCCAAAAAACTGATGCCATAACCTTCTTTGCTGATCGTTGTGACTTCACCTGCTTTGGAGCTGAACAACCAGCTTCAGTCCACTATAAACGTTCTTGTTTCAATTTAGGATCATGGTGGTAGATCCAAGTCTCATCCATAGTTATAAAACGACGCAATAAGTCGGTTTTATTCTGCTTAAAACGCTCCAAATTACGCTGAGAAATTTGTTTTCGATCCAGTTTTTGTTGAATTGTTAACGTGTGCGGCACTAACTTTCCAAACAGTTTTTTCATACGTAATTCTTCATGTAAAATATGGAGTACTCGTTCGTCTGAGATGCCTATGGCATTAGCAATTTCACGCTTAGTCAAACTTGGATCTTCACTAACCATATTATGTACATGCTCAATGATTTCTGCTGTGGTTGCAGTTTTTGGTCGTCCTTCGCGTGGATCGTCTTCAAGGCTAGTACGCCCACGTTTAAATTCACCAGCCCAAAATTCAACGGTGCGTTTTGAAGGTGAGGACTCCTTATACACTTCTAACAATTGTTCATAAATTTCCTTTGCTTTTAAACCCTTCAAAACAAAGAATCTAATGACTGCACGATATTCAATTTTTTCCATATTAAGAAAAATCAATGACACGTCAACTTCAAATGGCTTGTAAACAAAGAATGAATTGACAGAATGACTTGTAACTTTGCATGTGTTCTCAGGACAGATATACCAACTTGAGAAAAAAAAAGTTTTGAGCTAGCAGTGCTATCCCTTGGTGAGCGCAGGAACTTTTCAACCAATCTGTAGTTCTAAACCCGTACGTGCTAGCCAAGTGTTGGGGACCCAATATCGATATTGTACCGCGTCTGTTGTCAACAGTGACATAATTCGAATTTACTTTCACGAAAGACGAAGTACACAGATTCATACAAACTTCATATATTTGGGAATTTATCGATGATTGCATAAATTCAACACCTTTCCTACAACTTTATAAGCAGGGAAAAGAACGGAAAGAGTATGTAACACTTCCATGTAATAAATTTCATGCAAATCAGGGATCATTGAATATGTGAATTTTTGTACCTGATATTTCAACGTATTCTCTCCTTCATCCACCTTCTCCTGTTATGTTATATTCAACTTTTGAGAATGAAAGAGGTCCCCAGGGGGTGCTATAGATCGATATTACTTTCTTTAACCTCGAGATATTCTAAAGACCTTTTTTATGTCTCTGATAGCATCTCAACTTCAAGATGGTCTTGAGAAATTGGTGATACGAATCCTTTATCTGATCCATCAATAGAAACCTAATGAATTCGATAAAGAGATCTCCAAGAGAGCCGACGTTTCAATTAACTCAGTCTAAAAGGTGTGCATACATTGCATTTCCTAATCTCAAAGCACAGCGGAAAAATCAGAGCAGTTTTATCGGGAATAGAATTTGCTTAATCAAAATCTTCTCTCCTTGATACATTTCATTCATCTTAATTCTTCAATGAGGTCCTGGTTGATTTTTAGGCATTTGAAAAATGTGAATATAAGATCAGATACAATTCCATTATCAATATCAATTTTTTTCAAATGTGTTCTACAAAATCGTCAATACATATTTCTTTGTTCCCAACGAATGCTTTGGTTTCTCGAGTAATGAGCGCATATAATAATGAGGTATAGATCAAATGAATTTCCTTTACAATGGAAGAAAACATAAGATAAGACGAGTCTTTTGATACAAAAGAAAAATGAGAAGAAGAATTTCAATTCGTGACGGATCAATGAATTTCATTACCGGACAGAAATATCAAATTTTGTGTATTCATCAATGGGAAAAAAAATTACGGTGGCTATAAAAGGAAGAGAAAATCGTGATTCATCTTCCAGAGGGAGAAACCAATGGAATGGAAATTGAAGTCAGCAGGAATGTAATATGATACGTCTAGATTTGTTGATTCAAAATCAACATATTCAAAGAAGTATAACATAAAAAAGAATTCTCAATCACAGAAATCTCGCAATCGATAGTTTGTGCTGCGGATACATATGATGTTTCGATTGGAAAAGAATGTTTTCTTCCAATTAGTCCTTTTTGTCTCACTAACGTGAGAATGAGGAGATTTACAAATAAATTTGAATGATTTCGTTAAGAGTAACTGTACAAATCATGGTAAAGGCCAACATTTTTTCACCAATGGTACAGATCTGACATGTCAATAATATATGTGATCAGCATAATAAAAACGGATGATTTTCATTGCAAATGAAATCATGACTTCGACTAATGCTGTTTTTTCCGCACCTCTTTCATTCCACGTTAACGCTTTTGCCTACCCATCGATGTCATAGAATATTCATGATTCGTGTGCATTATTCCTTCCACACTCACAGAATACGAAGATCAAATAAAGACGAACTGCCAAGACAAATCTCTATCTCTCTTTCTATGTCTGTCTTCTCGGAACAATACATAAACAATCAAGGTAAAAGCATGGAATTGAGAATGGGGAAATTAAACTGTCAATACAAATTGCACATTCATTGAATTCTTTCATAAAGTGAACAAAAATATTGCAATGAATATTCACGAAGAAAAAAAAACAAGAAAAATTTGATTCTTATCAAATGTATGTTGTTTTATAATCTTGTAATTCGAATTTCATCAGTGTGCACTGAGAAATGGGGTTGGAATAAGGGTTATGTCATAACTCTTCGATGGAACTTGTGTTTCACATCATTCTACTTACACGGAGAAACAACTGTGACACAGAAAATCAATGCCTTGTTTACCTTGCACATTGGTGGTCAATGTGAAACACAAAAACATCTTTCTCACATCGATTTTCGTTGCACATTGGCTACCAATGTACAGGGTTTTGATTACCTGCGTGCCTGTTTTTCCGTGGATTTTTGTTACAAAATTAGGTCCTGTGCATTTTAATGTGTTCTATTCCTGAAATTTGAAAATACATGTGTTACTCATCTACCATCGAGTTGAAAATATTAAGCTAATGAGATAGCTCTGCTGAAAGAAGTCCATTTCATGTGCTTAGATAATATTCGCACGGGAAGAAGTATTGGTGACTAGAGATCAGCAACTTTCTTTTTTTCCGTGCTTTTATCGAATTCCATAAAATTTTTAAATGAAACTCGATGAGTATTTTATACGAAAGATTCAATTCGTCGAGGTCCCAAATCCCTATTGCTGACATAACAAACTGATTTGTTACTATTGCACCTACAAAAATAATTTTCAATCAATGGCACAACTACATTCTTCTGTCGACATAAAAAAAATTCCGCCAACAGAATTATCGTTTAAGCTGATGATGTGAACATTTTCGCGATTACAAGAAACTTTTTTGTAGAAGCTATAGTGACAAACTATTACAAGTTCTTTGTGCACATTATTCGCACCTCTGCATTTGACCGCATGCTTGAATTTGCATGCCATTTTTCATTCAAAATATCAAGTTTTGCTCCATCTCCAGTGATTTGTCTTGTCACAGACTCAAACGTGAGGTGAATAATTTTTTCCATATTCAAACTATCAAGCATTCTCCATTCCCATGGAATTGTCAAAAGTTCAATAAAACTCTGATTGGAAATTGATGAAGCCAATCCAATTTATTACCAATTTGTTTGTTCATTTCTCAACAGCCCTGGAGTTTTAAATAATGGTTTTCCAAATGAGACCACAGTGCTTTTTTCTCGAAAAATAATTAATGAAAACAATCATTCGGAGAGAATTCATTCTATACTATAAATTTCCAATTCCAATAACAAGGGAATTAATCTTGGTGCGGAAAAGAGCTTCAAGTACAGCCAAAACAATGTATAAAACGTGATATAATAATACCATATTGTTAATTGGAATTAGTTTTTAATTCTATAGAATTGGAATTTCAGTCGGTCCTGTAATATAAGCGGTTTTGTGCGACATCACGGCTTTTTTTATTGGAAAATTCTATCATACGAAACACGGTAAAGTGACGATGGAAAGTCGCGGCATCCACGTGCGCGAGAAACTGCAGCACTGGCAGATATATTCAATGTTATCCAAGGAATGCTGTTCTCCATCATGCATCATGGATAGTTTGGTAAATTGTTACCACTATCGAGTGTGAAGTTTCTGATTTATTCAATAAAAAATACTCGAAAGAACAGTTGGAGAGTACTATGAAAGAGAATTTGTCGTTGAACATTTTATGCCAAAGGTTGCAATGCATGTAAAAAGCGAATAAGTAAATATAAATAAACTTAGAATTTCACACTGTTGATAAACTTCAACTGAAATTCAATAATATTTTATAAATTTTACATATGATTTTCAACTGATCTAATAATGAATTTCTTACACGGAGAGAAAAAATTTGCTGACGCAGCAAACCGAGGTATTATATATATAGAATAGCAAAATTTGTTGCTGACCTAGCTAAAAATTTGCTATAACAGCAATCGTGTTAGCTACCACAGCAATTTTTTAGCTGTGGCAGCAAAAAATGTTTGCTCCGCCAGCAAATTTTCAGTATTATATACAGAATAGCAAACAAATTTTGCTGGGATAGCTAAAAATTCGCTGTCGCAGCTAACAAGATTGCTGGAACAGCAAATAGTTTGCTGTCACAGCAAAAAATTTGCTGCTCTGGCAAAAGGAACCCAGCAAAAGTAGACTTCGCTGCCACAGCGAATTCCTTTTTCTCCGTGTAAATGTTAATAACACATTCTCAAACTGCATAATTATTCCTTGAATTTGGAAATATTCTTAAATTTAACAACCAGTTATGAAATTTCATAAAAATTCTTGCATCAAAACAAGTGTGTGTACTGAAACATGCAACAAAAGTTGATTCAACATTTAGTAATTCCAATACTTGTACTATCCATTGAATTACTTTGAATCATGATTTGCTTGGCATGAAATATTAATTATTGCAAATACTAATTTCTAATTACGATGTCGGCAGCGAAGTTTTTTCATGAATAAAAAACTCTTTACAAAGATTTGATGGAGTTCTTCCCTTGTAGAGAAAAATAACAAAAAAATTCCCTCACGATCAAGATACGGACTCCGCTGCTGAGATCATAAAAAACTCCTTAAGTTCTTTACAATACCTCTCTTCAACAGTCAAATTTTATATAAAACTAAATAATAGGAGCTTCGGTAATCAAAATTTCACAATGCTTGTACATTGAGGAAAGGTTTGATTCATACTCAATGAATCATCCCATTCAAAAAGGGAAATATAACAATTATACCAACAACTCACGTGCATATATGCGACATATAGATTTTCCTATTCCCACGACTCAAGTTACCACTTCGCGGAAAGCGTTTTGAGACGATTGAGGCAATAAAGTACAATTCGCGGAAGGAACTGAAGGCGATTCCGAAATCGACCTATGTAAAATGTTTTGAAGATTGGAAGAAGCGTTGGAATATGTGCATATTGCTTGAAATGGAGATTACTTCGAAGGAAATAAAGTGAATATCGATGAATAATTGAACCGTTTTCGTTTCATTAAGAAATTCCGGGTACTTTTTGATCAGAAGGTATGTATGAAGCACATAAAACCCATGTTTAATTTTTATAAAAATCATACATGGATTATATACGGTTTACATATGAACTATACGTAGATCATCTTTATTAAGGATTTCCTCAGTGTGCCTTTACATCTGGAAACTCCAAGCACTAAGAAAGTATAACAGATTTAAGTAGATTACGGAACTATATAAGAATCACGTATAAAAAGTAGCTCTTGATCGAGTGACGGTAATCGTATTCCCCTAATGGGAAAAGTGATTCACACGTTGCAGAGACGTTGGAACAAGAAAAATGCTAGCAACTAAAAGTTCGAACAGAACCTACAAGCGTCGTTGATTCATGATGGGTGATTTAAACTACTTATTCCACTTCTCGAAGTTCCGAATTGAGTTCTCAAATTCATATCGAACGATTCCTTAGAGAAAACTGAACTAAAGATTAAACAAAAGGTAACGAAAAAACATTTCAACAATTTTTCATGAGTGATCGATAGATGGAATTCTGTGGAAAAGGCATTATTTGTCAATGATTTAAATCTCGCATAAGATATGTCAAAAATACTGGGCTTGTTGGGGAAGCTTTTTGAGGGCCTAGCGAGGCCTTATAATTATATGGACTATTAATAGTCCAGCGAATGACTATAGAGTTACTTCTGTTAAATTATGATTTCACGTAGTACACAATCTGGAAATCATGGATCAGATTGAAAATGATTCACATGTAATTTGAATACAGGACGTTTTTTCAAGGACTTATTCATTCATTTTGAATTTATACTACTTTGTCTTTGACTCGCACTTCCCTAGTAGAAATATAACTAGTTTTCCCTATTACTGATGAGGCACTGATGAGGAAAAACCAATCAGGAAAAACTGATCGCTAACTTGTTGGGAACTGATTTGTCTAATATGATTATTAAAATTCATATAAAACTGATCAAATTCTGACAAGTTATTGCCTGTATTCGCAAGAAATATTAATAGCGTGAATGTTTATAAAGAAATATTCGGTTTGAAGAACATATTGGACCAAAGAAAATGGTTTACTTGAATATGAACCTACTAGACATTTCATTGCACCCAATAAAATTTTTCTCAATTCGAGTAAATTTTATTTGAAATGAATAAAAATTTATTTGGATGAAGTGAATCGTTCATTTGACTTATCTAAAACTTTAGTAGGTTCATATTTAAATATAAATTTAGTTGATTTAAACAAAATTTAGTCAATCCAAATCAATCCAAATATAGATCTTTCTCGGTGCGATTGTTATTGAAATGATATATTTCAATTACAAAAGTACACCTATTTTAGATATATGTCTCAACCAAAATTCAAAATATCTCAAAGAAATTGAATCGAATTGGTTCGAATTATTTTATCCTGGGTTTGCTGTATCAAATCGATGAAACCTAACTTCAATAATTATAAAAAGTATATGCACATAATAAAGCTATCTTGGAAATTATTAGATTTTGTAAGGTTATAGTATAAAAGAAGATGAGGTGTAATATGTATATATTTTTTCTTGTTGTGAAATAATATAGTTTTGTGATTTATTATGAGTAAGTATAGTAGTAACTTGAATAATATCTCATGATATCTCATAATTGAGGTGGAAACACCATACATATGGTTTGATATATTTTTTGCCCGGGGCAAAAACTCCTACATTTTATCTGAGAAAAAGTCTGGGAAAATTTTTCCTACGGGTTTTGCTGAAAATTTACTTTTTAATCCTTGGAAACATCTCAAACACAAACATGAATTATTATTTAAGTGAAGAATCATCAGTTGATTATTATAATTTCACATCTTCATCGATCAGTCCATGAGAAAATTTCTACTAGGGTTAATGAAACTCCTCAGAGATCACTGACAAAGAAATTCCAAACAAAGGTCTGGAAATTTGTTATCAAACATTTTTTTAGTAAATTCACAAACAATTTTGGTGAAATTTCAAACAATTCTCATCAGTTGACGAATATTCTTTGGAAATTCACAGAAAATTTATAAACTCATAAGTTTTTCATTATACTCCTTTTCTTGGAAATTCATAAATATTTTCTATAGTGTACATAATAAATTTTCATTATGAGAGTACATTTTGTTATGAAATATTTGAAACAAGTATATTCTTGGAATTCGAATTACAACAAGTATTTTCTAATCCAAGCGCGCTTATGAAGGCATTGAATGTTGAGTGCTTATGTGAAGCATTGTTAGGATGAAGTTGAATCTTGTGACTAATGAACGAACTACAGTTCCATAACGGTTATTGAATTTTGCACACTCATGGCACATGTCGCTATAGTATCAGCGTCAAAACGCAAGCCGATAAGAAGAATGACCTAGCGTACAAGAAATTTAAGAGTTCTCTTTGTATTTCATCGAGAAGATTCTTCATTATCGTTCGATATATGAAATTTCATAATCACCACATCTAATTGAACCAAACTCATAGCATAGTTCAAATAAGAGGATGGTATTCTATAGGATATAATATCACGACACATGTTGAGTTTTTAATTGAATTAAAAAGTTAGGAGAGCTCCGTATAACGCTCGTGCTTCTAGTAATTCCAGTACCACTTATCCTCACACTTCTTATGGTGCACGAATTACTGTGGAGACATGATCTGGTCGATGGGTATTTATTAATTTCTGGTGAAGGGACATATTTCATCGAAGAAGGATTCAATAATATTTTTGAAAACAAGCTGTTGCATGGTTCTCTCTACTTCTCATCCAGAGAAGTCAAGACACTGTTGTTGAATAACACAGAAATCTGACTTTTTTTCCAAAGACATCGAGTTCACGTATTTTAACGATCCTCCATTACAATTTCATTACGCACATTCGTATTCAATTACTCGATTCGTCGAATTCTAAACAAGATTTGGCTCAATTGAAATTCATTGAAACAAAAAATTCCTCCAAGCTTAGAAGTTAACGACGTAAAAGGATCTCTCACTCCATGAAGTTTCATTACTTGGAGAATCAAATTGAAAGTCCTCTTTAAACGTGATTGAGTTCAAATTAGCTGAGAGTTGAATTCCATTTGAAAAAGAACTGATTCGGTCCTCCTGCATCAAAGAGAAATTTCTCACCGAGGAATCCAATGAGGAGGAATACTTTATCCACCTTTGTGTACTCCAAAAAATAATAATGACATTTTCTTTCAACACATGCTGGCAGCAAAATTATTGAATTTTCCACCAAGATTTGGTCAATATTTCTTTGACTTTTTGAAAGATTTTTCACCCGAAAACGAGGAATATGCGAGTCTTTTAAAGTGAAGCAAGGACAAATCCCCTGTTTCTTCATGGGGAAATAAATTTCCTAATATCGGGGGATGGAATCCATCATTGGAGTGAGAGAAACTTCCCACAATTTTTACAGTGCAGTATTTAAGACGAAGACGAGAGGTGAAAGAATGATAATAAAATGAAGAGGAAGAATGAGAATAGCAACAACAGAATCGTTCCTACGATAAAACGTGGAAAAAGATACATACAGTCGAGGGTTGGATGCGTTGGTTGGCGGTGGTAGAGGAGGAGAATTCTCTGTGTACAGGCGCGTGGTGGTGGTCTAAGACGAGGGTGAAAACCAGAATATCGCGGGAGCTCGTCATTTGTCCACGATCTGGTGAACCAAACGCTTCTGCCCAAGTTCTGTATCCGGTGAACCAATTTTTCGTAACAAATCCGGTGAACCAAACCTCCGTTGCATTTCATTAACGACAATTACTCTGCAATTCGTTCTTCCAACCCACAAGGAGATTTTGTGATTAAAAATCCCTCTTTCTTTTTTTGGTTTTGAGCAAATTATGGGGACAAGATTGACAATTGTAACGATAATTACAATTCGAACGATTGGTGCGTTCAATGAATGATATATGTGAAATTTAACGTTGAATTGTTGCGAGTGAAATGAACAAATGACGATCATGATCGAGAGGTAACGGTGACGGAAGAGGATCCTCGATTTTTGGTGTACCCCTGGAATGGAATCATGGATACCTGGAGATACGTGCTCGTTTATGACAATACTACCGAAGAAATAGAACTCAGTGAATCCGAGTATTTAGAGAATAAATTAGGTCCTAAACATTTACCGTTAAAATTAGTTTTACCTGTGACTTTCGCTTACGTTGCTATTTTTGTTACCGGTGTTTTTGGCAATGTGGTCACATGTGTGGTCATCAGCAAAAATCCTGCTATGCAGACGGCAACGAATTATTATCTCTTCAATCTCGCGGTGTCTGATATTCTTCTGCTACTTCTAGGTAAGAAATATCGTATGTTGGAGAAGATCCACTGATTCAATTTCTAACCATATTCGAAAGGTATCTCAGATTATTTTAGATACAGAAATTTGATAAAATTTTGTTAAATTGTATTGTATTTCTAATAACTGGACTGGAACAAAATCATTTATTCAAACTAATGGACTGAAGTTAGTTGTGGAATTTAGTTTCTAGTGGAGCGAGTGGTTCTATCGATCACAACACTCATTCGAACAGAATTATCGATGAAAGGGGCTAAAAAATCTTCAACCTGGCAGCTCTAGTTCTGAGTAATGAATAGAATCCGCGAATCTAAGAATCGCACTAAGTCTACACTGTGAAACAAGAAGTTGTGAAATTTAATTCTCGCGGAGTCAATATTTGGACAATTTCCAAAATTTAAGTTGATTTTATAAAAGCGAATGTGAGATATACTACAGCTGATTAAATTCTACATTCCAAAGCTGTAAAACGTGAAATTGTAGATTTTACAACTTGTTTTTTTTTGGGTGTGAGATTGAAAATGCACACGATCGAAGGCGACCCGCGAAAGTGTGTTTGAATGCACCCTATAAGCATTATAAGGATTACGCTTTGAGAATTACAATTCAAGAAGCTATATACCGGGGAAAAAGTAGCAGAATAGCAAAAGTTTCGCTTGTTATTATATGGAAAGCAAACAAGTTTGCTGAAATGATGAAAGACAATTGATTTCTTAGTGAATGAAGCTTTACAAACCTAGCAAAGAATAGATCTTTATACCGAATCAGTTCGTGAAAACATTGAATTGTCATCGTTAGATTAATAGATCCACTTAGTAAAGACAGATCCGTCGAAACAGCGACATTATTTTTTTCGCGTATGAAATCTCCTAAATCGATCCATTGGATCCAATAAGGATGTCTGTAAGAGATCTTCGAGTTATCTTCAAGATGTCATCCTCATAATTCTCCCAGGGTAGTTGATTTCACTTATGAAAAAATAAACAACTATATTTAGTTATTGTAATTAATTTGAAATGGAAGTAACTGATTATTTTTTGAGCATACACTTTATTTGAAAGTTAGAAAAATATATCGATGAAAATATTCGTACGAATAGAAGTCCAAACGACGAAGTTTGGGAATTTATGAACTTCGCTGAGAGAAGAGTTTAGTTGTATTTAACGAAGCTTGTTTTGGATACGGCAAAATCAATATTTTTTCCACATGAACTTGGCTTAATCACTATAAATAAAGTTTATTAACTGGTAAAAAACTTCATATGACACTTTTTAACTGTTCATGAACCTTATCTGGGAATAATGAGTCATGTTTTTATGTAATAAATATTTATTTCGACGTATCCAAAACAAAATTTATCAAGTACAAATAAACTTTCCTCTCAGTGTGGAAATTTCGTATAAATTTGAAGTAGTCATGATATTTAGAAAATTTTAGAACATTAAAAACGAAGTGTATAAATCTCCAACAGAAGATATAATATATCACACTTACACTGTAAAAAATTGCTTCCTAAATTTCACACAAATTCCAAATTTTTCTGACTTTTCATATGGAATTTTATTATATCTCTTACAAAATTATGATTGTTTATGCATTTTTATATGAATTTTAATACATTTTGCAGTAAATTTCATGAATTCATGATTGAACTTGATATCAATTACAAGTTTCAGAATTTTCATATTCATCTGATATAGGAAATTCCAGACTAAATTTAACAGTGTATCTTCAAAAAAACTGTTTACCGATTCTTTCAACAGGCTGCTGATGGCTCAACGTTGTCGACAAAGACCCATTGAGGATTCTTTGGATTATTTCTAAACCCATTCAAGCGTGTGAAAGGGAATTCCTATCACAGAAAGGAGATCAACGTAGATTGGACACTGATAATGTCCTCTTCAAATTGTTTAGACGTCAAACCCATTACTGAAGAGTAAAAACACCGCAATTCTGATGGGAATGAGAAATCCATTCCATAACAGTCCATTTTTACTCTATTGGAGTAAGAATTTTACTTTAAAAAAAAAGTGAAAAGTTCACTCTTTGAATCGAGTTAAAATTATACGCCAATACAGTGGAAATTCACTCTTATGAAATGGAATTCTTACTTTTATTGGAGTTGCAGTAGTATTTGCATTTTTCAAGAATAGATTTTCATTCCAAGAAATTTAGAGGGGCCACTAAGATATCTTGATTTCTCTATAACATTTTTTTCAATCAATGAAATCATGTTGGACCAAAAAAATATCGTGGTTGTTGTGAATTAAAGTCTACGAGCCCGCAACTGCAAGACCTCCTTTATTTAATTAACAAATATCCGTTTGAAATTCGACCTAATATAGCATAACATTGAGCTTATTCTATTTTATTCCTACATAATATAATATATCAATAGTTAATTTATGGTCTACACAGATTAATATAATAGATTATGAATTACATCATAATTTTATCAATTACTTATCATATTCATGTATAAAGGATCATCAATTCATTCATCAAAAAGCACGGAAAAAACCCATGTAAATTCTACATTTTTAGGTGTTAATTGAACATAACTGCTCACATAAGCGCAAATGGAGTAAAATTTACATCAGAAACAATGTTATATAATGTAAATTCAACAAGACTTTGTAGTACGTAAATTATACATAAGATCCACATTGTAATTGTTACCTCACTTTTCATGTAATTTTGACATGAGCATTTTTTTCCACGTGCATTAAGATGATAAATTTCAAATCGATATATGTTAACTATTAATGTAACTCTTTTTACAGTGTATAAAAGCTGAAAGTTTCTCAGCGTATATGCTCCCAATTACTCTCTAAATTCTTTGGAGTGAATATTCACTCTTCAAAGAGTCAAAATACTTCAACTCTAGAACGGAGTGGGAGCTCAACTCTCGAAGAGTGAAATTTCACTCTTTAAGAGTCAATATTCACTCTTTTTCCTAAGAGTGAGTTTTTCACTCTAAACACCAGAGTTGATTTCCACTCTCATAGAGTGAAAATTCACTCTTTAAAAGTGAAATTTTTCACTCTTTCGGAGTTGCAGTATTTTCACTCGGCAAGAGTGAATTTTCACTCCAAGGAATTTAGAGAGTACTAAGAAGTTTGAATCATCGTGGTTTTGGCAGATAACAAGTTATACAAAGATGTATAAAATAGCAACTTGAATTTGTGGGAGTATAAAGCTTAATTAATTCTCTTATATTTGCTGTCAAGTGATATGAGAAAGCATTTCGTCCATTGCCAGACACTCAATATCACACAATTACAATTTATTGGAGTTTAAGAGTCCCTGGCAAAAGGGTGGCCACTGTGCTAAGCGTCTGGTAATGGATAACTTGATTTATAATATTGTTCGGACTCAAATATCAGAAAATCACGCTTTGTACTTCGATGAATTCAAGTTCCTGATTCATACACCTTTGTAACCTGTTATTTTCCAAAGTCCATAGTAGCCCATCGTTGCTATCTATTCGCTGGGAGCATACGCTCAGAAACTTTCAGTTTTTATAAAATAAGAGCTCTTGCTTTATCATCAATATATTTATTGAGAAGATCATGAGAGCTTGAAGGCCTTTCTATCTGCAATTAATTAATGTTAAAAATTATGCCATGTGAGGATCGTGAGTATGAATGACTAATTAACTATAGCCGAGGATATGAATAATCAAGCATATCAGGTAGATTCATAGAGAGTTGGAAGTAACTGATTGATACAGGATTGGCCTTGTACTACATGAAATACCACAGAATATTAACTAGGATTGAAATTCTCCACCATATATTTGAAACAGAAGCGGATTTAGCGGATTTTTAAAATTCACAAAATCGTCTGTCTGTCTATCTGTCTCCCTCTCTTTGTTCATTCGAAAGCGTAGTCCAACAGAAGATCCAAGAATGGGTATGCGTTCTCTCTTTCTATCCCCTATTAACCTGCATTTTTGGATAAATGGAGAGAGGGACCGAGACACACGCATACAGAAAATTGCTAAGTTCACCCCCGATGTGAACAATACTTTGAATTTTTATCAGAAAAAAGTGAAGTAAATCTTTAACAGGAGTTTCATGAACCTTCGTGAAGTGAAATATTGCATTTTTTTCAACAGCGCTGAGTACACTCCACAAAAACTACATTGATATTCATTCTCGTTCGAACTTTTCACCCTTCAAACGTGAAATTTTTTGAAAGTGTATCAACACTCGATTTCATAGACCAAGTCTTCATATACGTACAGCGAGTATGTGAATTTTGCTTGACGTAATTTGTTTATTTATTGATAAATGTGTTCATTTGTATTCCATTCGCTCAAAAAAAAAAGAGAGAGAACCAGGGGTAATTTTTTCCAGAATAAATCATAATTTTATATTGAAAAATTTAATTTGCTGTCATTTGCTGTTACATCAATTTCGACTCTTGTGTTTGAAAAAAGGGAAAAGTAGAATCTATCGAAGGAATTATCTTTACAATTCAAAATTCAGACTCTGTACGAAGTGATATATGAGATATTAGAAATTATTCCTTGAAGATTTCAAACTTTTGTGTAGATTCAATATTATCAGAGCCGTTTTAAAATACCGACGCAAGGGCCTTATTTGCGATGGGGTTTTGATTTCTATATCTCGAGTGGAAGATTTCTCAAAATGATATATAATTTCGAAATATTTGTAATCCTACATGGGAAAAAAATGCAGGTCAAAAATATAGTAACTTTAATGAAAATTTGAGAATGTTCCTCAACATCTAACTGTATTTTTTTTCTTAATTTTTAATGAAGATAAAATGTTCTACATTGTTGTTGGATTTTATTTGAAGAACAATGAAAAATTATCAATATTCAACGAAAAATAGAAAGAAATTTGAGCCTTCTAAGAGTCGCGCATGGGATTTTACAAAGTGAATAATAAAATGTCGAAAATTTGGTAACCGCTTTGTAAGATTTCATGCGCGATTTTTGGAAAGTTGAAATTTTTTTCTATCGTTTGTTGAGTATTGATGATTCTTCATTGTTTGTTTTCAAATGAAATTCAACAACAATGTAAACCGTATGTAATATTTTGTCTTTATTGATTTGAAGAAATACGTTCAAAGTTTTATTACAGATTACTATATTTTCGCCCTGCATTTTTCTACGTGTAGAAGTCTCAAATGAGAAATGTCCCGAGCACCTTAAGGGCCCTCAAAACGCCCTGAATATTATTGAATAATGTGGCACAAAAATTCCATCGAATAATCGCATTCAGATGGTCGTTGATTTTCCCTTGCGTGATACTATTTTACAAAGCTGTTGCATGCTTATTTAAAGAATTGAAATAATATTCCTTTCCAGTTATACGCTGAATTCATTATTATGCGCGCTAATGTGAAGTACTGATACGAGAAAGAAGGATTTGGTTTTAACGACGTCTACATACGTTAGGATTTTGTGACTGGCATTTTAATCATTTTTCAAGTCAATTGAAAATAAGTACCTTCAAACATGTAATAATATCTCAATGAAACGTTTATGAAAAGCACGTTGGAGACACGTTTCCGGTCCATATTTTGAGTGAACAGTTCAACGTGACTGTGGGTTGGTGTGTGGAGTATTGGAGATTTCAAATCAAGATTGGAAATTTATGATAGATTCGAACAACATTTATGACACCTACTCAAGGAACTTTAGAGGAAGTGAAAATAACGTGAAGACACATGCGTTAATTGAGCGCGTGAAATGATGTTTGAAAGGTGTTTTGTATAACTTTTGGGGAACATTCAGAACTTTTATTGCGTGTATTTATAGTTAGGAGAATCTTTTTTTTTTGAACTTCATTACATTTCAAACATTCATCATGGCATTCAAAGAAGGTCTAAATGGTCTTCAATGCAATTTTAAGTGTTTTAATTATAAATGTTGTCTAGAGATGTTCAAAGTGTGGAATTTCAGACACGATGAAAATAACATTGAATTTAGGTATTGAAAATGCGAATTTCAAAAAGCACAATAGTTTTGCATGGTACATTTGTCATTAATGTTTTTTCTTTGATAAAAAGAGAACACTGATTATTTTGAAATAATTTACAAATCTCCCCATTAAAGATAGCAGATTCATCTGCTCGTGGATTCTTCATCTTGCAAGAAGAGGTTCGTGCAGATAGAAAACCGATAATTGACTCTTGTGTGATGCATCATACAGGTCGTGAACGAACAGTTATGTGAAGAGGAAACTGATTCAACAGCCCTTTATGATTCCTTCACGGCCATGAGTATTTCTATACTGTTTCAATTGTTGTACATTTGATGATACATCATGGAGAACGAATGTACCGAATGAAATGTTGACATCTGCCATCTAACAAAGCAAACCAAGAGCTTTACTTTCTCATTTTTGTTATAGAAGAAAATTTCATACACGTCATGAATCCAGTTATTCTCGTTACTTCATTTTCCTAAGAATCACTAATCAGCTTCTATCGATTTATTTGTATACTGTATAATTTTCACAGGATCCGGGAAAAAAAAATTCAAGATTATATCAAATTCGTTTCAAAAAAGACATAAATGAGCTTTTATTTAGGATTTGATGTATGAAATTTGAAATTCAAATGGATCAAATCCATTCCGACTAAATCACAATAAATGTACTGAGATGTATAATGTAAATGTTATCTCGATCAAATTCTCGCGGTTCATTTTACAAAATCGTCAATAACGAAATTTATTCCGCAGAATCAGTACGATTGATGTACGAGGAATGATTAGGAACCATGAACGGATAATCGATAAATTAATTTCACTAAGTGAACTATGTTCAATCCAACCTCTTTGTGATTTTGTAGAAATTCACTAGTGTGTATCGATGAAAACCACATGACAATCACTTCAGTGGTTTTTGCTCAAAGTTACTCTTTATCAGACGAAATTACTCGAATACACACAAGAAAATGAACCATTGAAACAATAGACTTTCATGTTCCTCAAACATGATTTAAATCTATGATGATGAATATCAAAAAACGGTATGCTTGATATAGCCCCAGATGTAAATTACAATTGTCTCAAATATTATTATCTTTCGCTGTAAAGAACACTTCTGAAAAAGTTCGGGAGTTTTTCACCAAACTTGTTTACATAAATTTCGTGAAATCTCAAACAATTGTTGACAGTTGAAAAATTGTTTGGAAATTCACAAACAATTTACAAATCCTTGTTTTTTTGGAAATTTACAGATATTTTTCACAGTACAATCGCAATTAGCGTATTACGTTGATTGAAGGCATAGTTGGAATTGATTCCAGTATAAGATTAAATTCCATAATGGGATTTAGTTCGAATATGCTTTTGATAAGCTCAATACAGTACACGGAGAGAAATTTGTAGTTAAATTTACTATGTTATTATTGTTCCCGAGGAACAGACTGAATTCTGTCGGATTTTACTATGAAGGGCATACTTTTACTATGGTACAACAATAGAATGCTGATCATATTTACTATGTTTTATGGGGGAACCCGTCATAGTTCAGTCTGTTCCTCGGGAACAATAATAACATAGTAAATTTAACTACAAATTTCTCTCCGTGTACATTCTCGTAAATGGCCCTCTTCTTCTCTTTCTCCGATGCAAGGCGAAAACCATTCGAGTGAGGAAGAGGATGAGCAGCCCATTTGTGGGAGTGTGCTGTAAAACTCATTCATATTTGCAACTATATCAAGCAACCCACTTTCTGGATGTATTACTATACTGCATGTTGTCCCAGTAATGGAAGATTGGTGAAATCTTTTCTGTAACATCAGTCAAATCACAATTCGATTATTCCTGTATCCTCACAATATTTTGAATCCAAAAATATGCGGAAATAAATGAATACAAAATTTCATGTTGACGTGCTGACAAGAAGAATCTCTTCATTTCTGATTATAATCATGATTCTTCTTAGCTGGTCGGAATATTTGCTAAGTTAAATTATTTCTGCAAACAATTTCTCAAAAGTACCATATCGACTTGGACTTTTATGAGAAAGATACTATATTTTTTATAATAGTCCAAGGCATAATGGGACTCTTAGAGGTTCATTCACGTAATTAACTTGACTCGGATCAAACCAACGTTGAATTTCCATAAAATATATAGTATCCGTCACATACCTTTTTCTCTGTATATCCTCTCTTTCTTTCGCAAATTCAGAGAACTTTCGAGTTCAATTTACTATGGGATTATAGTACCAGACGAACATATCGACTTTTCAATTAAATTTACTATGAAACATTGTAAATTTGATTAGGATTCCAATGCCATGTCCTAGTAAATTCCATTGTAAGATCAGTCTGTTCCTTGGTTACAAAATACCATAGTAAATTTAACTTTCAATTCCCCTCAGTGTGCAGTGAACTAATACTATTACTATTCTCATCTTTTGAGAAGTATTCCTCAGTATAGAATAAGAGTTTCACAAAGAGCAAGTTTCTGAGAAGTTTCATGCATGACTACCCACGTGAAAATGTCTTGCTTGCGCCAATACTGACAATGGAAAATAGATAGGCGCAATGCTGACATCCAAGGCTTGGAAATCTATATCGAGCCAACGTTGACTGACAAGTGGCACAATGTTGCACCAATGTTGGGAATCATAATTTCCAATTATCAATCCATCATTGGCTCAAGATTGTGCCAACCATGGTTCATCGTTGTCCCAATATCGTTTGGACAAAAGAAATTAACTTCATACGAACAATTTCATAGCACGGCTGAATATTAATCCAAACGTTGACAACGTTTAGAAGAAATGAGTACCCAATGCAGTGCCAAGCCTGGTCAAAGCTTGGCTCAGGCTAACCACGATCCTCAATGATACGTCTCCATACAAAAATTCCCGCGTCCAATGTCAAAGCGCCACCCTTCGGTATTGTTTCCAACGCTCGGTTCGTTTCTCGCAAGCGCTCAACGAACTATGCGGTTGATATATAAGCATCATATAACCTTCTAATTTGAAAATTGTTGTCTTCATCATAGGTCCTTCATCGAAGGAGAGATTTTAGCTGTGCAGACCCATGGACTCGTGGACATCAGAATTTGAATTATACTTGATGTTAATTGATTTGTAAGGTAACCAGTAATCATTGAGTTATATTAAACTTATAAACACATCTTGTATTGGATTAATCAAATAAGTTTCTTCGTTTCAATGTATACAGAGATTCTCTGGCCCTGGTTGTATAAAATATTTCAGGTTCGGGCTGTACTTCTTAACATGTGTGGAGGGGAAGCAATCGATGTCGGGAATATATGACTCTGGATTTTTATTATATTTTTGCAAACGTTCAACATAGAGTTGAACATCGGCACAACATTGGCTCAACGTTGGCGCGGGATTGTCGCAACGTTGAATCAATTTTGGCCGAATATTGACTCAGTACTATTATAGCATTGACTCAAATTCAGCAGTCAACATCATTTATGTGTAACAAATGATGGTACCTCCTTTAAATGCATAAAACATCTGACCATTGGCGGACCATCAAAAAATTCGTCTATCGGTCTTGGTTCGTAATGAGTACAAGCATGATCCAATCTTGGATTTAGATCGAGCGACAAATTTTTTCAAGGGTTGCCAATGATGGCTGATTTGACTGCCATAATCGTACCAATGTTGGTCCGTGATTGGCAGAATACATCAATGGAGCCTGTAACGATGTTATCATTTCAAGCTTGCACCTTGCTAACCGCCAAGGCTCGGCCAATCTTCGTCAGTGTTGCGCCATCCTAGTGCCAATCGTCAATTTTCACCTGGGTATATTCGATGAAATAATCTTGCTTTACTTGATTATTTTTCTCCATTCGGTATAATAAACACTAAGCATTGGAATATATTTCATAATAATTTCCAGTGTAATATTCATCTTTCCTTAGATAATCTATTCTTCCATGAATTCTATCTTCTTTTCATTTTCTTCAATTGGTTCCGACTCTTCACTTGAAACCAATCAGTACTTTTTTAGAAATTAATACACGGAGAAAAAAGGTGAATTCAAAAATACCATAATTGACGGAATTCGAGCGTTGCTCTTTCCCCGAGTAAAATGATTTATATGAACAAATCTCCAAGAATATCATACTTGTTTGGACTTATCTGAGGAAGTTGAGCACTTTTAAAGATTCTCTCACGTAAATAATTTCACTCGGAGAAGCGAAAGACGAAGAAACTCGAAGCGCCGTCAATGCCTGTGTTGATATGCAATTGAGTTTCTCTGGAATTCCACAAAATTCTTCTCAACATTATTGAAGTGTTTGCATGATTTCGTTAGTGAGAAGTGATTTATAAGATTAAACTCCATATTCTTCATCATCTATGTATCAATAAAATAATAAAAATTAATAGTAGTATAACTTTGTCTCCAGAATCAGTTATCGATACGTTGTAGAAAAAAGTGTGTTTTCTTGATCATAAAGAATCCAAGTCAATTCAAATGCATATCCGACAGGAAGTAATGCCAGTTGATGTGTTGTGAAATTGAAAAATGAAACGAACGATAATTAATTCTTTCTAGATCCTACGATGTAGCTTTTTGGTATACGTCAGCTTCGAAGGGAAATTTTATAGATTCTCCCTTTGTACATCCATACATCGAGGCTGACGTACAAATCTGTGGATTATGTTTGAAAATTATTCCTTTAGCAGCACCGGAACAGATATGGGAAGTTGTTCCCAACTTTATTGACGGATTCCATCTTCTGAATGTAAGGGAGTGGCTTTTCTATCAAAAATAGGGAATTTTTCTTGCAATTTCGGGAATTATTCCGTTTTTTGAGTGTTGAATCTTTCAAAAAGTGAGGAAAAATTCCATCCAATCTTGGAGAAGAAGTCTCCCCCATGGAGGATTTTTGCTATTATCCAATGTTGCTGCACTGTAAAAAATAATCGGGATTTTCCTATACACATCATTCGGAAAATTCCGGTCATGGGATGGGAAATCAATTTCTGATACATGTATATGAAAATTCTCATAAATTTAAGTGAAAATTCCAAACTTTATGGAATTGTTACTATCATTTTGCAGTTAATTCCCGGTAAAATACAGAAAATTCCTAACGCATGTATGTGTTGATTACTTCGGAACATTTATGCGTGAAGTTTCCCATAGAACTTTTTTACAGTGTGGATAATCGTGGTAGGGTTTTTACAGTGAGGATTTCGTTGACGAGTATCAGAAATATAAATTATTTGCAAGAGTTTTGAAAATGGATAAGAAAATACAAGAATGGTGGCAAAACAAATTGATAAATTCCAAAGGAAAGTGAAGACAAAGATCTCGATCGATGCAAGGGAATCATCTTCATTTCGTAGGATACTATGCCTTGTTATACAGTTAAAGCACTTCCTTTAGATTAACCACAGCAGTGGTTGATTTGATTCTAATGGGTTCAAGTTAAGTTAATTATTTCGTAAGGATTCGTTGCACGTTAAGGGATTGAAATTCCCTTCATATGGATTATTGAGGATGTAATTAGCCAACTGCAGGGCGCAAAAGAGGATAATGTGGTTTGAGATTTAGTATGTAAATTTTGTTCCCTTCTATCGTCCCTACACCGTAAGGGATTTAGTCAATTTGAAGAAGACAGGTATTTAAGCAATTCTTCTTGATTTTGTGTTTCTTGAACATTTTGTGACATACAAATCTAAGATACGATCTGCTCCTTTAACTAAAACCACGTGGAAACGTGATACACGAATCTGTGTCGAGGGGTGGCGAAATGAATATTTATTTTTTTAATCAAATGCGTATGTTTTCGAACAAAAGTGTGTTCAAATAATCATTCCGTTACTCACAATCGTAGATTTATTCTTCTAATTATTCATGCTATTATGTTTTTCTTCAGTGCAAAAATGAATAGAACGATTGATATAAAATGTACATATACTTTACATGAAATACAACTTTTTTATGCGAAAAATTTTGAAGGAAAGGAATTTAGATATTCCTTCGGCAAAGTGACTTATGGAAAATAGCTGTTTTTTTCACCTTTCTTTTCCATCGAAATGTGTGGGAATGGATGTTAAAAAGAATATTTAAATAGGGAGACGCATCCTTAACACTCCTCAACTACCGGTACTCCCACCTCTGAGTTCCAACGTTGAAAAAACGTTTGTTTGATTAATAAACAGCATTCTATACACACGCAAAAGAAAACAACTAATGATATTACCGGAGCTACAGTTACTAAATGGACTACTAGGAGAATATCTGTCACCGCTAACAGAATTCTTGTGGAAATGACCAAGTTTCCAGCGTGCATGAATTTTTGAACTACTTTAGTTCAGTCCTAGTCCTCATGCTGGACCAGTGTAGGCTCCATTATACAAATATGCTAGGAATATCGTATATTTTGTATATATTACACAGGCCTGCGAAATTTGACTTTTTTTTTCCCCCTCAAACAATAATATCTTTTTCCGAAGCATTTTGATCCGCTGAATCCGAATCTGGCTGCAGAATTGCTCTATCACGTCAGGTTTTTGAGATATTTCGACCTAAAAATGTGAAAAACACTGTTTTTCGACATATTTGGGGTTACGTGAAGTCGAAGGGTAATTTTTTTTCTCAAAACCAATACATGCACCTCAAAGTATAAGTCCTCCTCTTCCAAATGCCGTTGAGTTTGCTCAGATACCTTTTTTTTTCATTGAGATACGACAGTTTGAAAATTGTGTCTCCACCTATTTATTGAGTACATGAGCGCACAAATTTAAAATTGTCGTATCTCAATGAAAAAAAAAGATATTTCAGCAAATTCAACGGCATTTGGAAGAGGATGACTGATACATTGAGGTGCATCTATTGGTTTTGTGAAAAAAATTACCTTTCGACTTTACGGAACCTCAAATATGCCAAAAAACAGTGTTTTCCACATTTTTAGGTCGGAATATCCCAAATACCTGACGTGATATAGCAATTCTGGAGCCATATGCGATTCAGCGCATAAATGCTTCAGAAAAATGTTGAATGAATGAAGGGGATTGACTTTGGATTGTATTCTACATGAAACACCTTGAGTAGGCCAGGCGCATCACAACGATACGCTAAATTTTTTTCTTGAGCGAAATACGGTAGAAAATGCTTATAGCATATCACATAAATATATATTTATGCAATATGCTACACTATTATAATCGGACGCCTACAAAATTCTCGCGCCGGGCGGTAATATCCTTCGAGCCAGCACTGCTGAGATCGTAGATTGTTTGTTGCTATGTTCAGACATTATTCCACTAATTCACTCGGAATGTACTGATTGTTGTTCTAATTTTTTCCTCCGTGTACAAGTATCGAGTGTCCAGTAATTGTTGTGAATTTCGTGTATTTAAAAAAAAGTTTCACAAATGGCTTCTCGAAAATGTATCAATGCTCCAGATAACTTATGCTACATATGTGGAAATTATGTAATAAAGAGACAGCAACAAATAATTTCTAAATGTATTGAAGAACTATACGATAGCTATTTCAAAATCAACATAAAAAACCAAGACAAACAATGGGCGCCTCATAAAGTATGTTCGACATGTGTACGTGAACTTCGGAAATGGTCAAGAGGAGAAAAACATTGTTTTAGTTTACAGACTCCAATGATTTGGATGGAACCGCAAAATCATATCAACGATTGTTACTTCTGCTGTTCAAACATAAAAGGATTTAATTCTAAAAATAAAGCAGCGATAAGTTATCCTGATATTCGTTCTGTGATTTTACCTACGTATAAAGATCCTGATAGCAAAGAGTTATGCCATCCTGCCCAACCATTTTCATCTGATCCTAGTTTATTTCAAGAGGCTATAATGAATACTTCAGATCCTGACGATGAATATTACGAGTGCAACGAAACACCACCACTGTTTTCTCAAAGTGAATTGAATGATTTGACAAGAGATCTTAATCTTCCGAAAGATGCTGCAGAATTACTCGGTTCCAGATTGAAAGAAAAAAACATGCTGGATCGTACAACGAACTTTTATTGGTATAGAAATAGAGAGAAGGATTTTCTACCGTATTTTGCTCAAGAAAAAAATTTAGTGTATTGTTGTGATGTGCCTGGCCTACTCAAAATGTTTGATGTAGAATACAATCCAAATGATTGGAGACTTTTTATAGATTCTTCGAAACGGAGCCTCAAAGTAGTATTGTTACATAATGGTAATAAATTTGCTTCTTTGCCTATTGGACATTCTACTCATTTGAAAGAATGTTATGAAAATTTGGATTTCGTCCTCAAAAAATAAATTACTCCAATCATAACTGGACTATATGTGGTGATCTCAAAATATTAACTATGTTGCTTGGTCAACAAGGAGGGTATACAAAATACCCTGTTTTCTATGTGAATGGGATAGTAGGAATAGAGCACGACATTGGATCCAGAAAGATTGGCCACAGAGAGCATCATTGAACCCTGGAAGTAAAAATGTTGTACACGAAACACTAGTTGACCGCTCCAAAATTCTGCTACCTCCGCTTCATATCAAATTAGGCATTATGAAGCAATTCGTAAAGGCATTGCCTAAAGATGGTCTTTGTTTCAAATATTTATGTGATAAATTCAAGCATTTATCGGATGCGAAGATAAAAGAAGGCGTTTTGTTGGTCCAGACATAAGGAAATTGATGCAAGATCCTGACTTTGAAAAAACTATGAATAAAACCGAGAAGCTCGCTTGGAAGTCATTTAAGGAAGTCGTACAACATTTTTAGGGAACAGAAAAAGCCCTGATTATGAAAATATAGTCAACAGCATGCTTAACAATTTCAAAACCCTGGGTTGTAATATGAGTATAACACTCCATTATTTGCATTCCCATATTGACTTTTTCCCCGAGAATCTTGGTGCTGTCAGTGAAGAGCAAGGGAGAGATTTCATCAAGATCTTAAGGTTATGGAGACCAGATATCAAGGAAGGTGGGACGTTAGAATGATGGCTGACTATTGCTGGATGTTAAAGAGAGATGAACCGAATCATGAGTACAACAGAAAGAGATCAAACAGAAGTTTTGAAGAAACTAGAAAAGATATCATAAGTCCTTTTGATTCATCTAGTATCTTAGGTCTTGTTTGAAACCAGTGCAGCCCCATGTCTGAATTTTATATAAAACGTATATATTTTTCGTTCATACAAATTGTTTAAAAACTGTAAATATTCATATCTCACATAAAAATGAATCCCGATGTGCTGTGAAAAAACTGGCGTTATATTTTAGTTCCACAATCTGAATACCTGGAAAGGAACCATTATTGTTCGAAGGGAAAATAAAAACTTATATTCCGCAGGTCTGTGAATTATCAACCCTTTGGGTAACCCATTTTTGAAGGAAATTTTCCTTGAATATGTGAACATATAAGTTTTTGGGTCGCTGAATAAGAATATCATATTAGAAAATTAGAATTTTCATTCCCATACATCCTGGCAGCACCCTCAGGAGATCCTAGAAATATTATAATCTTGGGGATATATTTCACAACTTGGAATACTCGTAACTCTGCAAGGAGAAATTGTAGGTCACCGATTAATAGCTTATCTTGAAGAGTAAGAGTAGTACTGGATGATGCAATTAGAAGGAAAGACTAAAAAAAATTGTGCACTCAGTACATGAATTCCAAAGTAATCAAAAAACCCATTTTTCGTGGACCTAATCTTAAATATCTTGAAATGCTTACGCGATGGCCCAATCCTGACTCCGGATTTGGATTCTACGCAGAAAATTACTTCAGAAAAGAGAATTTCATTTGAAGGAGAATTTCATTGTCGATCAGTGTAATAAATGTGAATACTCATTCTGTTGTTGGGACATATTACACAACTTAGAATGGTCGTAACTTTGCGAGAAAAAATCGTACATGAACGTTCAATAGCTCATTTTAAACGGGAAGAGTAGTGCAAATTGATGAAGTTGAGAGAAAAGATCAAAAAAATTTTATGCGTCCTGTACATAACCTCAAAAGTAGCGAAAAACCGCATTTTTCGCGTATTTACCCTCAGATATCTCAAAATCCTGACGTGATAGCCCAATTCTGGCTCCGGATTCGGATTCTACGCAGCAAATTACTTCGGAAAATGGTCACCAGTTCCAAGGGGGAAAAACCTCGCAGGCCTGTGTTATCTAAGTATTGAGTACTCTATACAAATATAGAGAATTTTTTCCCTGTCTTCCAACGTTGATGAATTATCCTTCTATCCGGAATAAAGGACTTTATTACACTGTTAAGAATTTCTTGAAATTTCAAATTCTTGTTTACTGAATTATGAATTTTTGCTATACTATATAACCCGTAATAGTACAGTTTAGTAATTGAATTTTCATTGATACACTGTAAAAAAATTTCACCGGAAAATTCCAGTACATGTACTGGAAGTCATTAACCTGTACATGTACCGGAAAATTTCAGCACATTTGTACTGCAAAAATTCAGTGCAAACGTTATGGAATTCCCGCATCAAAACTGGAAATTTTCTGAGCCTCGGTACTGGAATTTTTCAGTACACGAGCTGGACTTTTCCAGGACATGTACTGGAAAATTAATGCTGAAAATATCCATGAAAATTGAAAAAAAATTGCTCACGCAAAGTGATTTTGCAGGGTCCTTGTGTTCCAAGATGATTGAGAAACTTTTGATCGTTCATTTGGATGGACAGAAACTCATGTCTACCTAACAGGATTTGAACCCACACTTTTCTACCTGCCTACCAACTGAAACCTAAGACCTAACCGATGAGCTATAGCGCGACATGTTGGAAGGCCAGCTTGGGTTACTACATATGCTTCATATCTAGAACACAAGAGGATAAGTCTTGGAAAAACCTCATATATCAATTTCATTGGCTACAATTACAATTATTATTCAAAATCTCAATCAGGAAATTTTTAATATAAAGACTTGAAATTTTCCTGCCAGAAATGACGAAGTCCAATAGAAGTGGAAAATTTCAGTGCAACAGTGATTAAATTCCGTTGCATAGCAACTGGAAAATTCCATCACACGACCTGAAAATTGCAGTTCAAAACCTGTATAATTCAATTGCATAGTAACTGGAAAATTCCATCACAAAACCTGAGAATTGCAGTTAAAAACCTGTATAATTCCAGTATACCAACGATTAGGTTTTTTTTTCTAAATTCCAAATTTTTTCTCAAGTCCTTTTTGAGGGAATATTTTTTTTTGGTGCACAAGAACTATAAAATTGTAGTACGAGCCGGTAAAATTTTCGCGAAATCATGGCAAAATTTCAGTACATCATCTCAAACTTGAAAATTCCAGTACAATGACTGAATTTTCAGTTATGCTTGGTAAATTTTCAGTAACGTAACAACAAAATCTCTGTACATGTACTGGAATATCCATATTCCAGTACTAGCACTGGAAATTTCCAGTCCAGTTGCACAGTAAATTTCCAGTTTTTTTTTACAGTGTATGTAATCGAAATGTTAAGAACTGTTTCAATCAAGTAAGTGGAAATTGTTTCCATCACATGTGATTGAAGCTTCATGCAAAAATTTCTAAGTCTACCACTTTGAAAATACTGTACAATCATTCTCTACAGTGTACACTGTAAAAAATCTGGGGAGTTTTTCTTCAAACTGTTTGTGGATTTCGTTCCCTTCATCGTGGGGGAATTGTTTTTCCATAAAAAATGAGGAATTTTTCCACCATTTCTTTGCTGTCACCATTTTGTGTGGGTATATTTACAAACTACCGAGTGAAAATAGTCTCATTCGAACGTTCTAAACGTTCAGTATAGTTTTGTCGTATCTTGTTCTCACATTCTACGAACGTTTACATTTTACATATATGTACGTTTGAACCTCTGTTGCCAATTAAGTACCCGATAAGTACCGTTCAAGAGACAAATAAAATCGAATGAGTAAACTAAGTATCCAATGATTATTCTCATCGAGAATTTTCATTCATATCCCACGCTCTCATTTTCTCCCGTCAAAATACTAAATCGTTTCAACAGCAATCCCTGTCGACTCCAGCAATCGGGTTGCTAATTATGCTTGGGGTGATGATGAATAAGAGATATTTGGACGTTACTTCTTTCCCTTGTATACCCGGAGCGAAAGGAATGGAGACAAAAAGAAAAAGAAGCAGAATAATTCATATTAGTTTCTTTTTTCTTCTGATATCGATGGATTGGAATCAATATATCGTTTCAATGAACTGCATTTTTCATCAGTTGCTTATTTTTTATACAGATGAAAAGTTTTCGTACAAATTAGATTTCGTGATTAAATGAATCTCCACAGTTGGAATTCACAAATAATTCCCGACAAAAATTGATGATGAAGTTCAATGAGAATGTTTAATAATTAATCTTCATATAGCGATGATGAACTCCATTACGAAACCTTTTGTATCCTCATCATGGAATCTCAAACTGAAGAAATATTATCTTCTTGATAAATATAATTCTCCTGAAGTATTCAAATATCTATCTTGTTTCGATATTGAGTACCGTGTTAATATTATATGTAAATGATACAACATTTGAAGAAGAAAATTGGAATTCGTTATATCTCACTCTGACATTGAGTTCAATTTTCGAATGAATGATATACCAAATTATGTCGTTTGATTACCAAACCGTAGGATATGATACTTTGTGACCCCTTTCATCTTCATGAATCTCTCAAAATTCTTTCACGGTATGTAATTTTACATTATTCGCATTATTCCGATTATCATTCGTGACGCTTATAACATATTTTATTGTAAAGAATTTAAAAAATTTCTATAGGAAGTCATTCAAGTATAGTGGTTTTTATGAATGAAATTTTGTAAAAAAACAAACCCCAGTCAGAAATCATTCTGGTCATTCTCTAGGCTGTTACAAGGTTTCACAAGGCCTTACAAGCGCTTCACAAGAGCCTGGTGAGGCCTGGCGGAACTTTGAAAATGCCTAAAGTGATTTCTACTAGAGATATTTCTTAACAGAAATTTGTATTGTCGAGAAAAAAATGTATCTCTCAAACATATAATAACTTTGATCAGAGATTTGATAACATTTTATTGTATAATTTATTGCTATTCCCATTCATATTATACATTTAATTTCGCGTACTCTCTCACAAGTGGACAAATTTTTTACAATTTCATACAATTTCTGTAGAATTCTCACTAAATCATGTTTCCCCACATGAACTGTCTATAGAAATTCCATTTCTCCGTGGAATTCCTGTAGAAATTCTATACAATTTGCATAGTACCATAACTTGACATGAATCTCACTGCTGTTCTATAGAATTCTTCCGCCTGGCTCTGTGAAAGGATAGTAATCTTTATTGGAAAATTGGAGAATATTTCTTAAAATCTGAGAATATTTCTTAAATCTAAGAATTTTTCTTAAGTTCGTAATAAACATAAAACGGTTCAGATTTCTCTTGAATATTGCTCGAAAAACAATGAAAAATTATCACTACTCAATAAATCATAAGAACAAATATGAAGTTTCCAAAAGTCGCGCATGAAATATTACAAAGTGAATAACAAAATTTTGAAATCTTATTTTCAAATTACAGAATTTTGTTATTCACTTTGTAATATTTCATGCGCGACTTTTGGAAACTTCATATTTGTTTTTATGATTTGTTAAGTAGTGATAATTTTTCATTGTTTTTCGAGCAATATTCAAGAGAAATCTGAACCGTTTTATGTTTATTACGAATTTAAGAAAAATTCTTAGATTTTAAGAAATATTAGAGATATCGGATTTGGCATTCGCAAGGAGCAAAAATGATTTAGTTTTTCTTTATAAAGTTTTGAATGGCATTTCGATTGTAGTCGGTTATTGTCTTTTTTTTACTTTTTGGTGCCTAGTAGAGCTTTGCGTAATAATTGCTTTAGGTTAGATGCATCTTTAGTTAGTAGTTACATGGAAATTAGGTCTCTTGTACACCGTTTGTGTAAATTGTTCAACAATAACAGAGCTTGGTTAGATATTTTTAATATAAGTATCAGTTCATTGAAAAGAGAATCTAATATTAATTTAGTATATTAGAGTATATATCGTTTTTTAATTAATGTTTTGGCAAATCTTGTTTGTTACAAATTTTGTAGTGGGTTCAGGCCCGTAGATACTTGATAAATAAATAAATAAATAAATAAATAAATATTCTCCAATTTTCTATTAAAGATTACTATCCTTTCGAGCTGCATTTTTCTCCGTGTAGAAGCCATGATAGTCAAAATGTTGCCAAATTATTTCCACATAAAGTATTGTGATCGGTGGCAAACCGAGGTGACGACACTACAGGGAACACATCACGTTAACATTCTATGCATCATCGCATGCTGTGCGAAATTAATGATAGTAGATATGATTACGGCACATTAGGTACAAAATACTCCGAGCATGTTTTTCTATCCGGATCTTTCTGATAATATATTTCCCTCTGTGTACTTTTGAATACAATCGACGACAAAAGATACAAACTCCGAGTGTTTACGTAATTAGTACGACTCGACGATGAAGATTAACTTAGCTTAATAATTTTGTTATGTATCCACCCTAAAGTATCTTATCGATAGAGAGTAAATAATACTGCGTGTAACGAAGTTTAATACTTGACTCAATTGATCATAATTCATGCCTCGATTAATTGCCAGGTTATAACTAGTTGTGAATTCAAATAAATGGAAATCCTCTCGTACTAGTAAAGTTGTGGGTTTCTGAGGTCTTTCATCGTTTGTTGTACTGAAGGTTTGTTCCAATATTTTCACATAACGAAGCTACGTACAGCCAGGATTATGAATCGTGCCTACGATATTAGCAAGTTATATGGAATAGAAGGAGTTTATTAGAGATGTGCGAATAGTTCGAAATCGAATCGAATCGAACGAATTTTTGTAGATTCGATTCGATTCGTTACCGAATCAAAAAAATCTAAAATCGAATTATTCGAAATGTTCGAATCGCAATGATTCGATTCCGAATCAATGTTACACTGAAAAAAAAAACTTCATTCGAGTCAAATACATTTTTCTTCAGTGTACCTGATTTGAGAATGTGTACAACATATTGTTCGCAAAATAATTCTATTGGATATTCATCATCGAAAGATTGTTGAATGTTACTGGCTGTGCGACTCATACTACACAACTATTCAAAAGAATTCTTGATGAAATTTGGAAATTCTTTATGAATTGTTTTGAACTTCATTTGAACTTCCATGGGGTATCAAGAAGTATTATCGCAGTTATATTCAAGTAGAACACATGAGTCAAAGAAACGTCATTTTAAGAAAAATTCCATGTTACTGAAATTTGAATCATTTATTAAAACAAATCAGTGACCGGATAACAAAATACTCGAGCGCTATAGGCACTGAAAAAAAATAGGTACAACAACCTGAAGTTTGGTTATAATAACCCGACAGTGGGTGCTTTCGACAATTGTGCGAAATTTCCCAGATAGAAAAATAATTTCAAAAGAGTTCTATAAGAATACTTCATATTTTTTATGACCTCTTTCAGCACTCTTGTGTTATCTGGGTTGCAAATTCAATAAGAAGAAATGTTTGAAAATTTCTCTATAATTTCCAGAAAAAAAACTCGGACTTCTTTTTGAACAAATCCGAAAAAGTCTGATCAACTCTAAAATTTCGATGAAAAATATGATGGAATTGGGGCAAAGTTTTTTCAAAGTTCATCATAGATTTTTCATCTCATTTTGATCGATGATTATGAATTAACAAATCAAGCTAATAAATATGAATTCCTCACGAATATAAAATAGCGAATATGAGGACTTCACTTTTTATCTTTAAAATATGAAAAATTAAGACGAATTCAATGGGCTAAGAAGGCTTAAAGAGCCTCTGAATGGTACATCTACACTAGTACAATACGTATGCAATGTTTAAATTCAATTCAAATGATTATTATATCCAGTATTGATTTTATGTTGCGATTCGATTCGATTCGAATTCGATAACATTGTCAAAGATTCGATTCGATTCGAGGGTTTAAAAACGTGATCCGCACATCTCTAGAATTTATACGTAATGGGTATTCAGAAAACATTAGCATTTTTGTTTCCTAATATTCCGTATTCGAACGAAGCGAGATGTGATAACGAATGTGACAATAAATGAAACAAAAAAAAAATTATCTGCATGTGATGGGGAATAAGTTTAACAATTTCTCATGAGCCAATCTCTTACCAGGAATATGAGAGTTTCTATCGTGAAACATTATTGTTGTACGCAACAATGGAGCAAGGTTATTGTGAATCACGAAATCTTACAATTCATGGGAAAAATTCCACTTTTTTATGTTTTGAGGAAGATTTTTCATTCAATAAACTGATTCCAACGAAAGAAGCCTCATTAAATCGAACAAAATAGCATTCGTCCAATACAGAGTACAAGGAAGAAAGAAGATTGTAAATCTACATAACATAACAATACGGTACGCTTCAAGACTCAAACTGCGAATTCTACGAGTTCATCGTCTTTATTACAACATTTATTATTACGGAAGTGAAGTGTGCGGGAAAGAATGTAATTTCAGAACATAAATTCAATAGTTCTATTATCCAATGAACAATAGTAAATTGCCAATTGTGAAATTTCTGATGTAAGAGCTCGAAGTGCACACCCCAAGGTAGAAATCACTCCTGTAATTTTTCAGGCCTTGCAAGATTTTACCGAACATGGTTCTAAACAGGACCAGGGCCCTTCTGAGCGATTGGCGAGGCTTTTCAAGGTCCCATAATATTAGGTGTATAACTTTGTTTCCGCCGTTTTGCAATGGATGGCTGTAGCGGTAAGTGATAGTTGAAATAAATAGATCATAGATGTCATACAATAAGCTTAGGTATTTGTAAACATAACGCCATCGGAATATTAGTCGATTTGTGTCTGCATCATAAAGTTATTCTCGATTGAACATATCAGCTTACGAGTCAAATTCTCGTCATTTGTGGGAGGTTTTAATTTTCTGCTTTAATATGAAGAAATCTGCGGCTGAGGCTCATCGAATGCTCTCAAATACCTATGGTGAGGCCGCTATTGGTGAAAGAACGTGCCGAGAGTGGTTTCAACGCTTCAAGAACGGTAATTTAACGTCGAAGACAAGCATGGCGGTGGAAGAGAGAAGGTTTTCGAAGATGCAGAATTGGAGGCATTACTTGATCAAGACTCGTGTCAAACGCAACAAGAATTGGCAGGATCATTGGGAGTGACGCAACCAGCTATTTCAAAACGCCTGAAAGTCATGGGAATGATTCAGAAACAAGGAAATTGGGTGCCGTACGAGTTGAAGCCGAGAGATGTCGAACGGCGTTTGTGTGTTTGTGAACAGCTGCTTGCAAGGCAAAGACGGAAGGGATTTCTGCATCGCATTGTGACTGGGGACGAAAAATGGGTTCATTACGATAATCCCAAGCGCAGAAAATCATGGAAATATCCCGGCCATGCTTCCACGTCGACGGCCGAACCGAATATTCACGGTTCCAAGGTTATGCTCGATATTTGGTGGGACCAGCTCGGCGTAGTGTATTATGAGTTGTTAAAACCGACTGAAACAATCACAGGCGATCGTTATCGAACGCAATTGATGCGTTTGAGCCGAGCATTGAAAGACACACAGCCGCAATACAACGAGAGACATGATAAAGTGATTTTACAGCATGACAATGCTCGACCCCATGTTGCGAAAGTGGTCAAGACATACTTGGAAACTCTGAAATGGGAAGTCCTACCCCACTCGCCGTATTCTCCAGATGTTTCTCCCTTGAACTATCACTTGTTTCGATCAATGGCACACGGCTTAGCTGACCAGCACTTCCGGTCTTACAAAGAAGTGAAAAATTGGATCGATTCGTGGATCGCTTCAAAAGATGACCAGTTTTTTCAACGCGGGATTCGTATGCTGCCCGAAAGATGGGAGAAAATAGTGGCCAGCGATGGACAATACTTTGAATCATAAATTTATAACCAGTTTTTTTACAATACAGCCTCGAATTTTGGAAAAAAACGACGGAAGCAAAGTTATACACCTAATAGTTCAGAGAATTACTACAGCAATTTCTGCTAAGGACCCGTGTACATGGAGAAAATTATTCGGTAATAGTCACGAGGAAGAATTCGGTGACAGGTGTTCTAAAATTGTAAAGAGTATCATTCGACATCAAAAGTGCGACAAACTCTTTACCAGATTGCAATCTTGTCTTTCAAATCGTAATCGGTCCCATACGTCTTTCTCTAGTTATATACATCTAACTCTATGAAAACCTTATTTCGTTGTTATAACAACGCACGCATAATACTTAGAACAATTAACAAATGCATTGTCTTTGACTATAATCGTAGTTCAATTGTTCATTCTCATCCATTCCGCGCAACGCATGTCTGACTGTATTCAACCTATTCTACTGATTTTTAGTCCATTGCTGTTCACTCAATTGGTATCCGTTTTTTATCTTTTATATCTCATATTATACATATATTCTTATAGGTATCTCACTCATAGTTTTGTTGAATTTGAGTCTGCCTAGTTTTATTTCCAACATAAATGATACATAACTTTCACATCATAATTGCTGAATTTATATATTACAATTGGGTATTAAATATTCATGTCTTCGCGTTTGAGGATATCTGTATAATTGATAATTGACTAAAAAATAAATTCCTGATAGTGCAGAGAAGGAATAGTTTCAGGTCTGAAAACCTCGAATAATAAAACGAGTCCTTGAAATTCGTGAAATACTTTGTCTTACTTTTTGATGGAGCACTTTAGAATGTATCTTCAGAAATTCAACAATAAATTCAGTGTACTAACTTAAATGAACTATTATTTATGTCAATTTTTGTTTTCTCAGAGTTTCACTGAGAGAAAGGTACCTAGCTGCGGCAACTGAAATTCAGTTATCTTAATTGAATTTTATCTAACGTAAATAAAATCTCAATTATCTGGAATATGAATAGAACAGTTTATTCAATGGGAATGAAAAATTCAGCTATGACAAATAGAATACATTTGGTTCAATAAAATTTCTATTTAGAGTGACTGAATTTCCTAGTTATTTGATATTCAACTAAACCATTTTTCTCAGTGTTGTTGCAAGAAGGTAATTTTGAAAACATTAGCGCATTATCAAATTATATATAATCTTTCTGTTAAATCTTGATCGTAAATACTCTAAACTCCCAGTCAGTACATTTTCATTAGTTTCTCTCATGATTTTGCTGTAATGTAAAATGTAATATCAGGATTAAAGGAAAAGTATTGGCTCCCACGGTATCGTCTATTTTCATTCGAAATGCATCGGGATGAAATTGTCCCAACGGAAATGCAACGTTTCAAGAAGAATCGTAATAACAGTTGACATTGTAAAAACATTTTCTACACAGAGAAAAGAGTTTATTTGAATTCATCTGATCTGGATTTTTATACGATGAAATGAATATTCATTCGACATTAGAATGGCTTGTTACTCTCAAGTAAGGTTTATTAATCATTGAGAAATATATCTAACATCTAACCGTTGATAACACTTATTTAAGCGTAATGAGCCATGTTTTCCTGAAATGAATACTCATTCTACCGTATCCAAGTCAAGATTTATAAACTGTTCTCTCCGTGCAACGGATAGATTGGAACGTTTTAGGGAAACGATCAACTCTATGAACTTCAAGTGGGAATGAAACTATTGCACAGGAGAAGATATCACACTTTTCTGCAATGACGAAGATTGCTTCTTCTCGAAGTTTTACAGCTACGCGGATGCACATTCCACATATCACACCAAGAAAATTTTTATACGTGGATTTATTTGAACATTTATTTCTTCCAAATAAATTTTTAGGCATTTCAAATAAAATTCACGTGAAACTTCATTGCATGCAATGTATCTGTTTCTATACAACAGAGTCTTGTAACATCCAATTGGATTTAATGTAATAAACTTGTTGTGGATTTCATACACTTGTTCAATTTACTTCGAACATATCAACTTCAAGAAACTTAGTTGTGCTTCAAGGATTAATAGTGATCGTGAGGTGAGCTAATTTTGAATCTAATCTGATCTGCGAATGAAAGAATACAGATGTATCGTGATACATCAATTATATTCCAGTTCGTCGTATTGGAGCCTCTTTGAGAATTCATCGTATTTCGATTATTGGCTCTCACGAACACCGCAGTTGTCAGATGAAGACCATTCTTTCGATTTTACAAACTATTTCCATTCTCAGGGTCGAACTACTTAGTGGATGAAACTACGGATTGAATGCAGGGTAAATTTATGTGATAGTATGATGAGGAAATGGGAGAAGTAGTAGAAGACATTGCAGGGCAAAGGGCGTAAACGAGCCAAGGGTGAGGCCAGTAATACAGAACGGAAGGTAAGATTTATTGACACGGGAATCCCTATCGTTGTATTTGGTGAAGAACCGTTCAATTGCTGATGGTGTAAAAGATTTTAAAGTTCATTATTCAAGTTTCTATAGTATTTTTCATTTCTCAAATAAAACACAATGGACGGAATAAAACTTTGCTATAATTCACTTCTCTTTCAAAATATGTCACTCAATTCGAAAATATTTAAACAAGATTCAAATGTTCCAAGTTTCACGCTTGTCATTCAATCTGTCAATTTGAGTTGTACAATATCTCAACTTTTTTTTCTTTATTCTAGAAGTAACGGGATACCTTGAAAATGTTTTCCCTCCCAAATGAATTCATCAATCGCGTATTCGTAAACTTTAGAATTCTCATTATTCCTTGTCTCCTCGCCTCTCATGTATAGTAAAAATTCCAGAACAATCGAATGAAAAATATCTTTTCAACGAGTTGAAGAAGATCTCAAAACATTCACATTCGAAACTCCGATCTGAAACTCGAACGAGTCATTGTCCTTGAATGCTCGTAGGACTTGAGCTTGAAAAGGGCACTTTTACTTCCGAGACATCAGAGATTCTTCTTTTCTGTTTTTCTTTTCTTTTTTATAGCCTCATCAATCAGAAGAATATTGTATCTTAAATCAAACAAGCTCTCATATTTCTCGACTGTAGAACAGGGGGCTGAAAGTCAATTCGTCACAAGGATAAACAAAAAGCGTGTATTGAAATGGTATAAGAACAGATATGTGATTCCGTACTAACCGGTTTCGTGAAAACAGCGTTCTTCTATTCCTCGTCACGTTCAAAACGAATTTGTACATAGAAAACATTGGCTGAAATGGGCAAACATAATCCGCGAGGATCAGACATTTGGTGTCGTTTTATCGAACAGGAAAAAAAAAGTTACTTGGAAAATAGGCCATCGTGGGCATAAAATGTACTTTCTTATCATCATTTTTCTAACAAGATTGACATTTGGTGATTCTTTGTTTTCTTATTTCATATCAATTTCGAATAATCTTTTGCGAAAACTGTGATTTGCGTTTGATACAGTTGATCCTTTTTTCCGAATTCGATGAATTTACAGTACGAAGAACGTTTATATTGTGAATTTCTCGAATTCTCATTTGTTAATTTTGATATTGGAGTATTAATTCTCGTTTCAATATCGAAAGATGGCAGTGAGATCACGTGATTGATTTGTATCCTCTATCTTTTTCGAATTGACAATACTCCTGGGTCGTGACTGATTTTTCTGGTGATATGGGATATTTTAATTGTGAACAAGTCTCATATAATGAAAGTTTCCATATCTGTGTTGATGATTTTCATACACAGTCCTACAAAAAACATATCCGAAATCAAAGTGGGATAGATTTAATTCTTGATTAAGAATACTTGTAATTCATATCTAGAGAGATGTACGGATATAATTGAAATTATTTCTGTTCTCATCGTGGATATCGAGTTTATGGGAAAATATTCCCGATCTTGTTAGCTCTTCAGTCTGAATATGTATGCAAAAAAAAGTTCTCCTTCGTTTTCAATGAATATTTATTTCGCTCTGTTGGAATAACACGTTTATTCGAATCGAGATTTATTCTAATCAAATAAATCTTGTTGCCATCAAACAACAAATGATACAAACGAAATTGAATTTTCGTTTTCACGAGCAGATGAGATAGCAATTATTTGAATCAAAGAATACTTTTTTCTGCATGTCAACTGTGAGAAAAGATTTGAAATTCTATAACATCCCCATAAGATATTTCACCTCAATTCCCAATGGCATCAGGGAGGGTATGTCCTTATCAATCCTAGTAGGAGTGTTCTAGACAACCACGAGTTTTTAACGCCTGCGTTAGTAAAAAAACCTAGAGTTTGTCAGTGTCTAGTTTTTCACTTACGCAAACGTTACGAATTTATGAATTTATCAACAACGATAAATAAGCATCGCTCGACCTTCAGTTCAATCCCTAGATCGATGATGGCGACTATTTAGGTTATTCAGTATCCATGTTTATGCGAATGAAGATTCTAAAGAAATTATGAATAAAAAAACACACACAAATGTTTTGAATCTTGAAAAATTTTCTGTCAGAATCTTTACCGATTGGAATTCCGATAGGAAATTCAACATTATTCAAACCATTACAAAAGTATCGATCTCATTTGAATATTTGTCCCCTTTTTATCAAACATTCGCAAAGAGAATTTCTAATTAAATCTCATTCACCCTCTCGATATACATATTTTGTCGAAGCTGAAATCATAGTTTGAGAATAAAAGGGAACGGAGAACGTTTCAGGTCGGACCCAGATGTTGGAATAAATTATAATACATCATATTAGCACGTAAAATTTCTCTGGAATCATTGTTTTGCTTTTAATTGTACGTCATTTGAAAACTCGATCGAGGAGAAAAAAGCATTTGATTGTAGTATACAGGGTTAATATTCCATTAAGTTTCTTCAATTAATTTTCCAGTGAATAGGTAAAGAAATTTCTTTTACAGACTAATGAGTATTTTTTGCCATTTGTCCGAATGCCAAAAACAAATTGAGCAAAGGATATCAAATGCTTTCTTCGAATCATTTCACCCTTCGTTGGAAAGTTGGTGGTGGGTAAGTATATGTATCTATCAGCTTCTGCTACACAAGTCGAGTAATGAATAACACATTTTTCTCTTCCATAAAGGAAAAGGACTTCGGTGTCTCAATTGTGACTTCGTGAATAGAATTTTCATTCTGCCTCTGTTTCGTAAACGTCTTACTTTAATTATCAATTCTGGATTCATATACGCCTTATCATTATACAACATTATATATAAACACCTTCATCATGTAACTATGAATCTTATGAATGAAATGAAACAAAATTACATCAAGGTAAAGGATCGAAATGAATGGCAAACCAGCGTTAGTTGTTATGTGGGTTATGATACAAGTAAGCTCTATTCTACTAGTACATTCCACAGATGAGAGGGTTGGATAAAACGGTATTCAAAAAACAATGGTTTTATTTAATCAAATAGTTATCTGCATGATGATATTTTGATTGGATAATAATTGAATTTCATAAATTCTCGTTGATAATTTGTAAAGAATTCAGCTTCATAAATAAAATCAGTCACTCAACCACACATCTTTGAAATCAAGCTCGACTTCGCCTTCGCGTTAATTTCGCATAATTGATTGTTGAATACAAACTCAAAGTGTAAGATCCCAACGCTACCTTCTTCTCTCACCAGAATTAATCGCTGTAAAAGCTTGGAAAGCCGTGCGCTGCTCATTCAACGGATTTGTTTTATTGTTTCGAGTTTTGATCTCATCCTTTTCTCTTGAAAAGTCATTGCACCCCTCTCCTTCTTCCTTGAACGTTATCAAAGTGAGAGCAAAAGAATGAAGTTCTTTTGATGGAACGAAAATATCGATCGGATCTTTTAGAAATGGAAAGAGAAACATCACGCATCGATATGTGAAAACTTCGTTTGAAGGTTGAAAATGATTTACGTTTTTCATCCTCGAATTGCGTCTTTATTTTAATAAGAATGAATGAATTCGAGATAGTATTATTATCAGATCTTTTTTGTCTCCCTCGCGGTCTTCATTCGCTTGAAAGCTACAGGATTTGCGGAGAAAATATTTCTTAGCAGCAACAACTGTATCACAAATGTATTATGAAAAAAAGAAGAAAAAGAGAAAAACTGATAGAGGTTTTCTCTTTCAATAGAGAACGGTGAAAAATGAGGTCCTCGAGAATACAAAAATAATCACAAATAACATTGAAACATTGATTGCTTTGATAAAGAATTATGATCGCTGAGTGTGCAAGAGTTTTATCATTGTCAACAATGTTACTCTAATAAGCGATACCCAAAATATCGATAGAAATCTATCGCACGAGTTTTGTTGGGATTTGGTTTTGAAGAATTTGAGATGTTACGTTGGGTTTCGATAGTGCTTGCACTCATGCAGAATATTTGGATCTTTCTTATAAGATAGAGATTCTTTTATGTGGTTCGAATTTGTAGAACAAATTGCGTAGAGAAGTTTATATGTAGAGCATAAACTAGTTTTGAGTTTGATCACTTTTACGAATATCTTTGTACGTTTTATTAGGGAGAAAGTTTGATGCGTATTTTGATGAATGCGGAACAGTCATTTTGCCACCTCGGGATCAGAAATTTTGAGTTTGAAGAAGAAACACTCAAATCTTATTACTCTAAGAGAATAGAATATCGTTAACTAAGAGAAGAAAGTGAGAGATTTTCGACGAGTGTGATGCTTGTTTGAAGGAGACAATCACACGAATGGAAATTTCCTCTTTCCCCTCGACGTGAACATACTATTCTTTTTCTCATCTGCGAGGGAAGAGGGAATTGTCTGTAAAATGTAGAACGAATGCTCAACACTTCACTCCAAAAAATTTGCACCGTACGTTCGATGCAGGGTTGTTAAAAAAATTCTTCTCAGACAAGCCAATATTGACTGGAGTGTGATTGATAATTTCTCAAATTTCAATCTCACCGCAAATCAATGTCCGCTGTATGATATTTTTCATAAAAATTGTGTACATAACATATTTAATAAATCAAGCTTTCGATTGTCGTATAAAAATATTGAAATGAGATGAAAAAACTTGCCTTCGTCGTATTTGAAGTATCAAATGAATTCGGCATGCAGGAGGAATTTGAGCAAAGATATTCCAAGTCAATCACTTTCAGAGGACCAAGTTCATTCGAAGGTTTTTTTTTTCACGAAAGCGTGTGTTATTGAAGAGAAAATCAAGGTTTTCGAAATTAATTTCATATTCTTTTCAGCGTACCATTTTCAAGCATATTCAACATTCGCTAATTACGGGGGTACGTCGCGAAGGAGAACAAAGCAGGAATTGTTCCTCTCTTTGCTCAATTTTTCAATTTCAATCCCAATTTCATTTGTTTTCAGAATTTTATTTCAAATCATTGTCCTTGATAAATAGGTCAGTTGAAATTCTTATTTTACGATGAGTTTGAACTTTAAGAATAGATTTCTTGAAAGAACGCGCTGACGATCGATGATGAATCTTATTATGTTTTCATCGGTACCATCCGCAGCATAGTAAGTATGGTATTTTCTTTTAAGACAACTCTCAGAACTTGGGGGGTTAGAATTATTGCTCTATACATATTATAAGAAATTGCCGAGTTTTTTCATAAAGTCCTCAGAAATTCATAGTACCTATACTTCATCATATGAGAACTGAGATATTTAAAGTTTAAATATTTACAGCCGAATTTGCATCAAACAGCGAATATCATTCCTCCCTCCCTCCCTATACGATCTCATCATTTCAGCGAATACGAAAAATCTCATAGAGAGATTGTCTTCGATATGTAACGCAACCCTCATCAGGAACTGACGATATTTCATCTTGATTTCCCCAGAAATTTACATTACAAAATCTTTCACGACGACACTCCACCTGCGATAAGTTACCTGCATTGGAAACAGTTTTTTTTCTAAAGACTAAGTACAATGTACAATGATAAATTACCATTTGAATAATTCTTCGCAATTATTACAGCTGTGCGTATTGCCTATGACTGGAATGTCAAAAATGAAGGATTTAAATTCAATTTAGTGACTAAGTGAGTTCGATCATCACCGTTAATTCTCTGATCTGTCTCTATTGAAAGCTTCGGAAACGAATGAAAGCTTTCTTGATTGTCTTTTGACAGAAATACTTATACACGCGAATCTCAGTTTAATTGAGGGAAAAAATATTGTGGAACAGAATTTCGAAATGATCATTGTCCAATACGTGAAATCGTCAAATTATTGGATTTGTTATTTGAAAACAACGAGATTCTGAATGTTTCGCTTCAAGAAATGAGAAGATTTCTCCCGCATTATTAAAAGATATTCTGTGTTACATTATTCAGAAGCCCTCTTCCTTCTTCCTGTGTATATATTCGTTTAAATCTCAGTCACGAGATTTTCACCTCGTTCCATGACATGATAAAAATCTTGGTGTACTTTTCCGTAAGGAGTCCTCTCCATTCAATAAGATCATATATACACTGCTCTAGGATTATGTACTATTTCTTTCGTGAATATATGTGGAAGTTTTTCTCAGATAAATTCAATGAATCTTCAAGTGGGATCTTTCTCTCATCTTCAGAAAAAAGAAAAACGAAAGCTTGTAAACGAGGCACGCGTAATAAGATTTCCTGATACTTATTTCTCCGTTCAAACGTTGGAGAATCGTTGGGGATATAAGCAAGAATTCCTTTCCTCCCAAGAAATGTATGAACATGTATTCTTCTTTTTGCACTGGCCTCTCAGTTTTTTACCTCGTTTCCAATGTAGTGGAAAAATCGAGACACTCCATTTGTTTCTTTTGATAGCCATCATAAATCCGTCTCAGAAATTTTCGGATTTGTTGTTTGATAAATGTACAGAAACGTCAATATAGGACAAATAAGGTTCCCAATATTATATAACTTTGATTTTCGGTTCATAAGTTTGACTTTTATATCACGACGAGTTGAAATTTTCAGTATCTCGTTCCATGATTCATTCTTGCTTGATTTGTGCCAGGGAAAATTAAATCCACAAACATTTTGATATAATTGTGTTGAATGAAGTGATAATCGTTGAGAAAATGATTCGATTACAGGTTTCATCCGATGCATAAATTTGCTTACTCTTTTCAGTGCTGTAGGCTTCGTTCATGATAACCACAACATTTCTGTTTCTTCAGACTTCGAAGAAAGGGTTTTCATTCATTTTTGGACCTTGCGAAGCAAGTAACCTTCTCAATGAAGGAGAATTGAAAAGAAATGATAACTCAAATTCAATGTTTTCATGTCCACACGTATAATTGGCGACCATTGGCGGAATTTAATGTCAAAGAAAATATTTTTAATTACATTCTTATGCTTGAGATGACTGGATTTCTCAATATACTATAAAGTTTCTGCAGGTTGAAACTTTGTTATACGTGAATGTTTCTCGTACTGAATTATGTGTCACTATAGTTACGAGAGCATAAGTAAAACATGTGACCTCGGAGGGATGAGCTTGTTCCTGAGAAGAATGAGAGGAAGAAGCGTATTTGTCGAATAATTAACAAAGTTGAAAGTTTATACGTTTCAAGTTGACATTGCTATCTCGTGAAAATATTTCATAGGACAAAGAATACACCGATTTTATTGTACATTTTGATAATTTGCGATGAGCCAATGAAAGAATGATATACCTCCAATTGTATAGATTCAGCGAATAATGAGTGATTCTACTATTTTCAAATACATCAAAGGAAAAACAGGTGGAAAAACTCGAAGAACTGTGAAGAAATGTGAAAATATGTTGTATTTCAACATTATGGCATGCCAAATAAAATTCAAAGATTGAAAAACAACAAACCCACGTAAAAATTCCGGTACTGGGCCGATGGTGACGAACGGATCGGTACTGAAAAGGTATGGGCCACCAACGGTTGTCTGCCGATTGCGGATCGGTACTTAACAGACTTCGTTTTAAGTTCGATATTTGAACCAACCGTTATTGACCACTTTTCCACCAATGTTGGATTAACAACGGCACAATTTTAGTACGCAAGCGTTGGCCTCCAACGTTGATATCTCGTGTACTTTGAGAGAAGACTCGATTGGCCACGTAGAAATTGACGAATGGTCCAGTACCAGCTTGATACATGCTGCCAGTTTCCAACCATTGGCGGTCATCCTATGATTCCATAATCGATTTCATTCTAAATTCCCCCTAGTGTAGAAATTTTGATAATGCATTCAAAACCTTCCAAAGTTACAACAGCGCAAATAACGATTGAATAAAAGTTGTCGGTACTTGAATAGCGATCAATACTAGTAGTATGAGTTCTCAATGTCGGAACCACACTGATTTCCAGTACTAAATTGATGTTGGTAACCGGTACCGGATCAGAGTTATTTGGCGTTATAATTTGGCCGTCAACGGTTGCACCCTGGCAGCCTGTATCGAGCCAGTACAGGACCATCCGTCAATTTTTACGTGGGTAATTACAGAAATTTAGGTTGATCATTTTATCAAAAGTTTCTTTGCGTGGGACTGAAACCTTGAAAGAGCAAAATTTTACCTTAGAATGTTTCATTTTCTACACGAAGAAAATATTTAATTAAATATCACAGTGTATCACCGGATCAGGGCTATATATCAGTCTCTTCGAAAAAAATTACTGTGTGACTGCACAGGAACAACAGTTAATTGAGTATTTTCTACGTGTGGTGCCTTATCACATCAAATTAATTCAACATGAAAACAAGTACTATCTAAATTCATCGGAATGAATTTCTGTATTTCAAAGTTTCCGTTTTACTAATATGAATGTAGATAATCTCCCATAAAAAAGCTCATCCAAATAAATTGTGCTTTTGCATTGCAGATTCACAATTCAATGCGATTAATCGAATTTATTGATTCCTTATATAATATATACATATGTATAATATTCTGCATACGATATCGGAGAATAGTAATCACTTAAAATGTAAATTTCAACAGCAGAATTTTTTTCCTACACTTGCCACCTGCGATGCGAAAATACAATTAATTTCGAATAATTTTTTCCCCAGGGCCTGATAGCTGGACAGAAAAAAGGCACATCAAAAGAAAATTGAGGGGATTTTTGTGTGCATATGTAACATGCCAAGAAAGGAGTGGAACGATTTGGTGATTGAGTATATAGCATTCAACGGGATAGAGGGATGAATTTATGATGAAGAGAAGAGCAGGTAAAGAGGGAACAGGAAGGACACGCAAAACCAACTAGTTAAAACTCCGAGGAGTTGTAACTAAAATTACACTACATCCAGAATATTGTGAAATATAGTTGTTGAGAAGAGTTGTACTCGTGACATGAGTGGGTGTATCAAAAGTTGGTAACTTCAAATGCATATTTGGACAACGTAGCATGGAATAGATTGAGTTTCACGATACAAAGTTAACTATGAATGATGATCTAATGCTCGTAAGATGTGAAAATTACACGTCTTGGGATGTGTTTTGTACATATAAAAAACGTTATAGCGTAGCTCAAGCATGAAATCATGTAGTCAGGCAGTAAGTTTCTCTTTTGCCATTTGCTGAGAAAATCAGATGGGAAGAGAGAAAGAGAGAAATTTCAAACACGCAATGTGGAATCAATGGGCAATTAGATTCATTAAATGGCATAGAAGCATGAAAGTCGTATTCGATGCATGCATGATTCACATCAGCGTGTCCTGGTGAGAATATAGTTTTCATTGTACGTGTACATCGATTGTATTCAGTACTATAACTGCGGGAGAATACAACGACGAAAGCTAGATGTCAATTCGTTCGTGAGGTTTCAAAGCGTTATTATCGGTTGTAGGGAAGCCAATATCAACAGAAAATGTTAGTACAAAATTGATGAATCTGATTATTAGAAGCATCGTTATTTTTATGCCACGTGTTTGAAAATTGATTTGAATATATCCCAATAAACACACACACATTATTTCAACGTTGAAAGAACGTTAGACTGTCAAACGGACGTCAGTCGTTGATTTCATAACGTTGATTTTCAGTTGAAATTTGATAGGGAAATAGACGACCAGATATTACGGTTTGATGACGTGTAATTTAAACTAATATTCAAAACTAACCATCAAACAACTCCCTCAAAAAAACGTGTTTTGAACGGGTTTGAATCCTTGTACTTGAACTTAATACCTTGTGTTTGAACTTCAATTGAAGATAATCTGCTGAAAATGTCGAACGAAACCGAACATAGGTTAAAATTTCAACAAAGAGCAAGATAGTAAATAGTGTGGCATACTGTCCAAACTCTGTCATACTCAGAAATACTATTGTTCTTGATATTGAATGAAAAGTTTTCAAAATAATTTGTTGGATTCAATTCACGTTTTAGAAGCATCATTAGGACACGTCAATATTTGACGTCTTTTAAACGATGTTCAAACCGTTGATATGACGTTATTTTATGACTGAAACACACGTGATCTGCCGCGACATTTTTACGTTGAATCAACGCAAGAATATTACTAATTCACAACGTGTGGTTATTGACTGTTTTTGACGTTTTTAAAACGTGCGTGTGTTTACTGGGATGACAGCGAATGTATTCGAGGATCATTCGATAATTTCATCATTCAACCATAATTCACGGGATAAATAATTACATACCCTACCGTGATAAATGATTGCAGTCAAGCGGCTCATTCTCTCAAGATATCCTCGAATACTAGCGCGTTCTTCAAAATGCCATATGAGTTTTACTTATAGTCAGAACACGTAGCATCCAGCTCCTTCATCATTCGTGCTTGGATACTTTGTAACGTCGTAATAGAAGATCTTCCTGCAAATATGTTATGTAATAGCTAAATTTTAGAAATTCCATCAACGTCTTGGGACAAAATGCAGTTTCAAATCGAGTACCTGAACCCATCGAAGCGAATTCGATAGATACATGACGATGAAATTGTATACCCCTTTCTCTGACTTTCTATTTTCTCTTTGAGACTGTATTCTCAAATTATGTTGATTTCTGAATGATGCTGTTGAATGATTAGGAGTTAACGATGAATAAGGATCAAAGTGAATAAAGGGATTGAATCATGTTTTCTCAATTTATATGACTTCACGTAAGCGAATTCGAATGGGCTTTGGAATAAAGCTCAGATAACAATTAACAATGATTGAACAAATTCAAGAGATCTTAAGCAACGTGTTTAGATATTTCTTGAAAATCTAATACATTGATTTCATTTGGACAACATGTTTTAGAGGTGCAAAATATATTTATCCTAGAAGAAATAGTTATGACAACCTTCCAGTGCATGTCAAAGCCTCCCCTAGTAACCAGCTTCCCTGCCAGGCGATAATCATTTTTTCTAGGTGAGAACACTTTGCATAGTTGAGTTTTTGTTATACAAGTTATAAGAAATACACACCCAGAAAAATGGTTTACTTGACTGTACAATTTTCTCTTGATTCAAGTAAATTTTATTTGAAATGAATTAAAACTCTGTCAAGTTGATATTTATTGAAATGAAGTTGAGTCAATGCGAGTAAAGTTATTTCGGCACAGAAAAACAAGCGTCTTCGTCACATAATGAATTGATTGTGACAAACTTCTACAATGTACAAATTGAGTATTATATGCAGGATATTTTCATATCTTCGACACTCCATCTTAAAAATCTCTTCAAGATAATAAGATGGAATTGGAAAAAACACCCTAGATATGAGAGAATCGAGAGATACGTAACGTGAAAACTCGTTACTCTTCCACCGTCCATCACAATATGAAACAATCTATTACGTAATTCTTACGAATAAACTTATATCATCTGTTTTCTGTGTTTTTTCAATTTCTCGTACATGCTTACCTTATTCGAAGGTAACATTTCCATCCGAGTCTTCATTTGATTTCTATACTCCATCTTCTTTATCCTTTTCAACACATAATTTACATTTTTCGAAAATCTCCTTGATCGTAATTTCAGTGCAAGAATTGCTTGACTTCAACAATTTGTTTTCCAATCGAACCAAAAGAACCGTAACACATTTCATTCCTCTTTTTTTTCTTTTAGAGCGGACCTTTCGTCTCGTATTTTTTGCCAATGGTCTTGGATTTCCAGCTGGATTCCTAGATTGTATCTGTCGTGTATATAACAGAACGGTATAACTCGATCTTATACATTTTCAGTACACGGAATGTTCAGCAAAATGTATCGTGAATTTCATTCGAATGCGAGAATTATTGGAATATTTTATCGATTTGATGATACTTTGGAAATATCAGACATCTTGGGATGTTCGTTTGGTTCCGTGGAAGAAATTTTATTAATTTTCTCACGTGAGGGAGAACAATTTAGTTTCATCAAGAACCATAGAGTTTGTCTTTCAGGAATTTGTTGTCAAATATTGATGTGAAATTTTGTTCAGAACATAAAATGCATTGTCATTATCACGAAATGCAATGTCGTTCAAAATTTTCAACATGGAATAATTTTGCTATTCTCTCGAGAAGTTTTCAACCTTCTCGTTAATCAACGGTAAATGAAGCATCATAACTAATTGGATGCGGTTGGAAGAATTTTTTATTGATATTTTCATTCATCATTCTCTTAAATTTTGAAGACTATGGAATTTTCTGTAGAGTTGTAAAATTTAAGTTATTTCTCATCTGTTTCCCTGATGATTATATTCCTAATGACTTGAATGATTCGGAAGATGTTCCCCTTAATTCAATCTCGAATAAACTTTTGGATACAATTCTATAATTAATTATCATGCAAATTAACGTTATTTCAAAATATACGTTATTAATTCCAATGCGTAATATTATTCTGTGATTTTAGCAGGAGAAGTTTTGTAAAACATTCTCCAAAGTTTGTTGGAAATCCATCGTGTGAGAATTTTCAATGCAAACGAAAAGATAAATCCCTGCAGGGAAAGTGTTTTGATATATCTCCTATGGTAAAACTTTCCACCACAAGCAACAAAAATCTTCCAGTAATTCACTGTTCACTGTTGTATAAAAATGCATGTGATATAATTTGATATACTTGCGTTATTTAGAGAGTTTATTAAAATACTGTGGGAAGTTACGTGTGTTCATTGTTTGACCAATCGAATTTCAAATTTTTTCAACAAAATCGACAGGACATCCATGGGTATATTTTGAGAAATGAAGTATTTCCTATCTCAATAGCAAAATTCTTTCTTTGAAATTGAGGGGCTATACCACTGTGAACGCCTCAAACTTAGGTGACTTTTCGGAATTTTTGGAAAAAAAAGTATTCGATCGAATGTTTTGAAACTCTGAGCATATATTTACTTATCACTTAACTATATTATATAATTTTTTGGTACAAAAATATCGACATACAAGCGACTTATGCGCTACCTTCGGAGGCGTAAAAAAAAGGCTTCCCCCCACGGAGAGAAATGTATTTGGAAAAATTACCATTTTATTCGTAAACTAGAACTATTCGGCAAAACCAGACAATAATTTATAATATAACTCCTAATCATTGCCAGTTGTGATGGTAAAATCGAGATTACTTTGGATTTTTACCATCACAGCTGGCAATGATTAGGAGTTATGCTATAAATTATTGTCTGATTTTTCCGAATAGTTCTAGTTTACGAATAAAATGGTAATCTTTCCAAATAAATTTCTCTCCGTGCAACTGCTGCCACCATACCGGTCGCTTAAATGGCTGAAATGAAAAAAAAAACAAGAATGACGTTAAACTAGAAGGTAAACTTCGTACGGTGAACCAGGATTTTTGAAAAATATCAAAATCTGACAAAATGGCAGTGTTTTGAAAAAAAAACTATGTTTTTTTGCCTAAAAAATGGTCGTTTATCCGATGTCAAATCGACAATCATTATCCAATCAAAAAGATTGTGGTTCACCATAGAAGAAATATACCCGAAAACACCCAGTTAAAATTTCAAGTCAATCGGTTGATTGCTCTTCGAGTTATGATGGCAACAAATTTGAAAAATCCCATTTCGAGAAAAACTCGTTCAAAGATAATTTCACTATCGATTCACATTTCGGGACACTTTCTATCAATATTTCAAACAAAATGTGGTGATTTCAACTAAATTACAGTACATTTAATGTCAATTGCAGTAAATTACACTCCAAAATTGTCTCTGTCACAAATTTCATTCCAAATTGTGGTAACTACAACAAATAATTCTTTTGCGTGTAAATTTGAGAAGCAACCATTTGTTCTTTAGCAGGCTGGCATTCGGATAATATTTGAGATACGGCCTTGGAATTTTGACAGGATATTCTTAAGGGTACAAACTGTTGAAAAAGGTAAAAAGAAAATCGGTTTTTTTAAGGTGTCACATCGGTATAGCCCCTTAAAATAATCAACAAAGACACGTGATTCGATGTATTGTTAATCACCTCTGGATTTCCAAGTCTCTTCTCAAATTCCCAAACCTCATTACTTGTCCTTCGAATGTGTGGCACGATGAAATACATTCTCATTCGACTCAAGAATCATATGTATGACAGAACTTGAATAGAACTGTGGGTTTTCAATTCATCCAGAAGTCTCGTTACCAACATCCATGTGCACGTAGAAAATTGGTTTAAGGAAACTTCTTCCAAAAAACTGGATATAGAATAACAAGACAGCGAAATTTTCACAAATGTTCAATCACGAAGTTGAATAAAGTAACTTTCTAGGACATCCATGTCAGTTATAGGGTGAACTAGCTTTGCTTTTAAAACTTTTTAAAATTTGTGTTTGCCTGTAGACGCAATATCTAACTGCTGCTTATGATCTTTTATAAAAGAATGTCTCATCCACATTGTGGATGTAATATGAGATATAGTAACAAAACGAATCTACAAAACATCATTATCAGTTTAAATCAGGTTGGAAATTTTGTGTTACATTCAACACATTTAACATGTCCCAAACGGTCCACATAAATTTTTGTGTCGGTTCAACATGATGTGTTTGTGTTAGCTAGTAACTCAAGCTTGATGTGAATAATGTGACATAAAAGGATGCTGATTGAGTTTTGATTGGAATTTCCGATCGTGTAAATTCAACACATGAGTACTGTCGAATGAAATTAAAAATAGGTCCCTAATTAACAGTTAATAAATGTAGTTTATGAATTTTTTTACCTCAATTAAATGTAGAAGTTGCATTTTGTTTGTGTGTTAAAACAATTTATAAGAATAAATTGAGAAAAATAGTCTTCAATGAGAATTGAACACGGATCGTCGAGACTGGACGTTGAAGCTCTATCACTCTATCACCGCTGGTTACTTGGATAGGGGTACTTTCTGTGCGTATATCAACTTGTACTCGATCTTCAAATCTGCATATCTAGAAAACTAAGCCCCATTAGAATGAGAGTCGAAGCCAAAGTGAATGAAAATCAATGAATCCCACCACTGGCGATCTTCCCTTAGTACTAGAGGACAACACAATTTTCATGTTGAATCTTGAGTTGCATGAAATTAATGTCATTTTAACACTTCTCACCACTTGTTTGAATGATTTCACATTATAAATCAGTTGAGATCTGATTACACAAGGAGCGTCTGTAGAAGTTACACATGTTTAAAATAACACACGGATTTTCCAACAGATTTACACAAAATTTCCAACCGTGTACTTTTTAACGCTGCTACCCAAGTAGAAATTTTGTGAAGTAACCCTCACCCTATCAAATTTTTATTCGGATAGTGAGAAATTATTGAAACATTGTTCAGTAATATCCTGGTTAAACCCAATTCAATAATTTTAGAAAATTCTTCCAAACTCTTCCCTGTGAAATCTCATTCGATTTCATGGAATTGAATTTAAAGACTTTATTGGAACAGGGTAACCCGTTCCTGACTCTCACATTAAGATAAGTATTTAGTTGTAACAACCAAAAACGACATCAAGTAAAAAATTTAAGCTGCCTGAACCTCAAATATTATTCGTTGCAACTAGAATTTTTAGTTGAAGGGACTAAAACTATACTCATATTTAGTCTTGGTTATATTTCACTGAAATTTTCTATGCATAATCAAATTCTTCAGCGAATAAATTTCACAATTATATATAACTTATATCAAATTGGATATAGTTTATATATAAGTTATATACAAATCAAGTAGGTCATGAATTTTCAGAACAAAATTATTATATGTTGGTCAATAATTATAATAGATGAAACTCAGCTATTCAAAACCTAAAATGCTCCAAAAATTCATGACCTGTTTGTTAATTTCATCGCTGATTGGAAAAATTTTTTTAACGTATGTTAAATACAAATTATATATATAAATTTGGAAATTTTTCACTCTGATGTAAATAGGTTTGATAATCGTATAATGAAATAAATCTCTTTCTCGTGTATCGAACATGCCACAAAGAGAACTCTGTGATCAACATTATATCTCAAATAATTATTTATCCCAATGAACAGACGCCAATCATCTGGACAGTATTCTGGAGGAAAAAAGGGAGAGGTGAGGTTTCCTCTCACGAGGAAACAAGAGTAACAAATCTTTCTCCCTTGTTCGATAGGATGTAATTTTTATTTTTTGATCAAGCAGATTCTTCTCATTCAACCTCGACCTCGGTAATTCAGAAGCTTGTTTTGAGAGTTCGAGATATCTGATAAGGGCATTTAACTCTCTGTGGTTGAAACGTGGAGGAATTGATGATTTTCCTTTATAATCAGTATCGTTATCTTGATCAATATCACAAGGAACATCAAGCTCAGAAAGATCAAACTCATCCTCCGAAATCTCTGGTAGCTGATGACACGTTGGAATTGGTAATTCATCTGAATGAAGAACAGGCCAACTTGCAAGGACCTATTATTTTATTATTTTGATTGAAACCAATAATATTTACGATACAAAAGTAGCAGTCATCAATGTGATTTTCGGGTTCTCTCCATACCATTGGCATACCACAAGTTTTACAAACAATGTGTGGAGTCCACGGTTTATCTTATGGTTACCAACTCCGAAGCCAAAGTACGCACGGTATGCTCTTCTCATAAATTCAGAAATAGTTTTTCTGTGTTGTTACTGTGTATACTTACCACATATGTAGCAAAATACATAGGGGTGATTGAGAAATCTTAAATACAATGACACAAACAGAAATTATAGAATATGTTGGTTAAAAATACAAAACAATGTCAACACATATGACGTCTTAATAAAGCAGACGATTATTGAACACTTTAGAAGAAGAAGTGATAATGATAAACTATACAGGGAAAGTTTATATTAAAGATTACTATATTTTTATGGTACTCGTGGGATATACTTTATTATGAGGCTAAGAACTATATTTATTTCCAATTATAACATATTTATCTTCATCCTCACGAGAGAGTATGGTGAATGCTCGTATACTTGTGGTTCATAACGACATAATCAAGTATATCCCAAAAGTACGATATAAATATGCTAATTTCTAATATAAAATTTTTACTGTATAACACTCCTCTTAACCATAACTCAACAGAATTTACACTGTGAAAAATCTGAATTTGGAGGCGTCTTATTCTAACAAATGACTGATAATCAATTGTTTCAGCGATGATTCGCTGGATGTTTTTTCGCGGCTTTTAAGAAGATACAGATTTTGAGCTTCTGGAGTGGAGCTGCGTCTGGAATCGGTTCGTTGCCGACGTTTCGCCATCATTGCAGCTGGCTTCTTCAGGGCAGTATGAGCCTACGTTCCCTTCCGGAGGCTCTTATATAGGAAGGATGGGTAGTCATGTGTGATCGACTTTTCACTGTGTGCAGTCACCCGTGACTTCCGTGGGAGGGGCGGAGGATGGATTCCTATATAAGAGCCTCCGGAAGCCCGCTGCAATGATGGCGAAACGTCGGCAATAAACCGATTCCGGACGCGGTTCCACTCCGAAAGCTCAAAATCTGTAAATGACTGATAGCCAGCAATTTTCTATTGTGCTAGCATTTCTTTTTAGTTCACTTTCGGTTTATGAAAGTTGCCTTTGGGCTGGGTTTTGAAGTAAGCTCAGGTTCAAGGTGGAATTAAATCTTTCTCCTTACAGTGTTCTCATTATCGTGAGAAACACTGTATCTCAAAAAGGATAGCTGATACGGACACTCACAGAAAGGATTTCTTGAAATGAAAAAATTTTTCTTGTCGCTGGGACAAAACTCATTTTTTTCTTGAGCCTAGAAAACTTCACTTGAATCAAGAAAAGTTCGTTTGGATTTAAAAAAAATAAAATTTTCTACACTGAGAGAAAAAATTTCCGGGAACAATAAAATATTTAGTTGAATAGTCGCCATAAAATATTCAATTGATTTGAAGAAACTTTCATTGACTCAATTAAATAAATGTTCCCATTGATGAAATATTTCATAGCATATTAAATATTTGTTTGATTGAATGAATATTTAATCGAGTCAATGAAAATTTTCCCGGCAATTTTTTCTCTCAGTAGACTCAAGAAAAAAGTGAGTGTTGTTCCAGCGACAAGAAAAATTTTCTTATTTCAAGAAATCCTCTCTGTGAGTGGAGAAACGAGTTTCAGATTCGTAATCAGCACAGAAATCACAGTTGAAATCAGCTATGAAAGCTCAGGCACCAGAAGAAAATTTTTTTTGTACACTGAGAACCCACTTTTTTAACACTAGAACGATAGAGTGAATTTCACCTCCTGGTACACCCTTCAAAATTTCAAACCGTCGCCGAAATTTCTGAGAATTACTTTGAGGAACATTAAAATTGATTCATAAAGTGTCAGAAAACGTCAACATTCTATGACTGTTAATTCAATTACATGCATAAAATGAAACATGCAAAAAAGCTGAGCGGTCAATTTGGCCGCTACCGTCGTTCCAGTGTTGAACTAGAATAAAATTTTCTTTGTCCCCTCATTCTGATAAATCATTTTTCCAATGCAAGGAATTTTTATCAGATAAAGAGACGAAAAATTCTTGAATTGAAACAGAAATACATCTCTTTTTGAATTCGAGGAATGTGATTTTAATTCAATGAAGAGTTTTTCCATCGAAATAAATTATTTTTCTCATTGGAAACAAGATTCATTACAATGAAGGCAAAGAAATTTTCTTCAAGTCTGAGAAATTGGATTCTCAGTATAGACCGTAGAAATTATAATTTCTCTGAATTCTCATCATTTTCTACATTATTTACTGTGGTGTTACTGATCTGATTCAATTTTATGTACCGGATTGACAGACTGACAACTGATTTCATGCGTCCGCTTTTCATTAATTGCTTTAGAATACAAGGAAGAAGAGAATAGCTCATTCCACATAGCGATTGCGTTGAAATATCTCATATTTTATGCGGCAGAGGGAAATGGTAGTTGATAAACAGTATAAATAGTAAGTGAAACAGAACTTGTTATATTTCAGGGAAACGATGATTCGTTTCCGTCCATTCATCTATTTCGTTAGAAAGTATGGAATGAATTTCAATTTCACTCTTGTCAGAAAAATTTGCTCATTAACGTTCGTAGGTGGATTCATTAATACAATCGTCCTCTATCATTGAGTGAACGAGAAAAAAGTGACTAGATATATGATTCTACTTCCATTCTTGAGAGAAAATATCATGTATGATATACACCCAATCAGAATAATTCAATCTTGTTGATTATGTATTTGGGTAATAAATCACCGTATACATTCAAGCGAAAAACATGTTTCAGAAATCTTTTCGCGCACTCAACTCAATTCTTTCTCTGAATTGTTCTATATTTCATCATATCATCTGCGAAAATCTATATACGGAGAAAAATGCAGGTCGAAAATATAGTAATCTTCAATAAAAATTTGAGAATGGTTTTTAAAATCTGAGAATTTTTCTTAAATGCATAATAAAGGCAAAACGGTTCACTTTTTTGTGGAATTGTATTCAAAAGAAAATGAAGAATTATCAATACTTGATGAAGAATACAGAAACATATGAACTTTCCAAAAGTCGCATACGAAATTTCACAAAGTTGATAGTAGGATATTGAAATTTTGTTACTGTTTTTGTAAAATTTCACGCGCGACTTTTGGAAAATTCATATGTTTCTCTATTCTTTATTGAGTATTGATCATTTTTCATTGTTTTTCGAATAAAATTCCACAAAAAAGTGCAGGACCATTTTGTCTTTAATTTGCATTTAAGAAAAACTCTCAGATTTCAAGAAATATCTTGAAATTTTCATTGAAGAGTACTATATTTTCGACCTCCATTTTTCTCCGTGTAGTTCTTTCATATTCTCAATGAATCTTTATAATTTCCCAAAATTATTCAGCACCTTATCGCTGAGTTTCAAATAAGGAGGAATTCGGTGAATATGAATAATATAACCATCTTTCTTTCAACGGAGAAACAATTCAGTTAGCCGAGCAGTGCTTTTTTATTGCAAAAGCCAACGTTTCGCCTAGATACTGGGCATTTTCAAGGCAAAAATCACAAACGTACAAGAGATGAAGTAGATGACTCTAATTTTTTGTGGGTTCAACGATGGAGTCGTCTAATTCATCTCTACGTTTGTAATTTTTGCCTTGAAAATGCCCAGTATCTGGGCGAAACGTTAGCCTTTGCAATAAAAAAGCACTGCTCGGCTAATTGGATTGTTTCTCCGTTAATTGATGGCGCCGCTCCGAGCACTAAACTGCACCGATCCTAATCATCTTTCTTTTGTTTCATGAATGGATACACGTTGACATTGTATAATCTGTTCATTTCAATTCAATCATATGTTGACAAGGAATATGATTGATCCGGAGTCCATTAAACATTTCTGAAAACTTCTTCCGGTACACTGTAGAAGGTGTTTTTTTTTTTGGATACCTTCAAGATGTTTTCAAAATGTTTCCAAGTTTGATCTCCAAGATATCTTAAGATCTTTTCAAAATATCTTACAGAGTGGTCCAGAAATGTTCATCGGGGAGTAGATGTGCTTCTACGGATTTACATGAACGAACGCTACAATGTTTTTAAAGTGCACTATGCGATTCATGCATACACGTCAGAGGGAATTATTAGTTCACGTCGTGATTCCATCCATATATGAATGAAATATGAATGTACTTACATTCTACAGGATATCAACGTGATCAAAACGTGATCCTCTTATCTTTATCATCATCATCGTCATTGAAATCATTCTGTATACATTGATTTGATTCGATTTCCTACTCCGGCGTATTCAAACCTGATCCTCTTCCTTTTGCACAGGCTCCACATATTCTTTATGATACTTATATCGAATGCTAATTTATACTTTCCGTACTCCATCTTTTTATCTATCAGCGTTTTATAATTATTCTGAGAGTATTTTCATGTATCTTCTTCCTACATTATTCATATTCCGAATGTTCGAATTGATTACAAATTTTGTTATGCTCAAATTTTCTAAATCTTTTGATGATCTCTTTAATCCGCAGGATTAAGGTTCTTAATATCTTTTTTAATGTAGAAGATAAGATTCTTGATGCCCGAAAAAGCTTATGTTCAGGTTTTAGAAAGTTTATATTTATTTGAATACGATGTGTCCTGATGTGGATGGTTCTTTCAATTAACGTGGTAGAATTTAGGGTCGCACACGGAGGAAAAAATTTGCTGTCACAGCAAATCGAGGTATTGTATATAGAATAGCCAATCTTTTTGCTAACCTAGCTAAAAATTCGGTGTCACAGCTAATATAACTGGATTGCTGAGAGAGCAACATGATTGACTAAACATGAGAAACTTTCTCTCTTATCACTTTTCGATCCGAAGCTCAGTTTCGAAGCTGTCACCAACTGATCAAGTAGAGGCTATCGATCATTGGAGTAGCCGATATATTTTCCATCTGAATGATTAAATTATTTTGTGTACACCTCCAAAACTAAATTTCAGATCAAAAAGTGATGAAGATCGAAGTTTGTTAGTTTTTTTTCAGGAATATGTTGGTAAAAGGCGAATCATTTGTTCTGTGACACTCACTGTAAAAACTGATCTGTGACAATTGTAACCCCAGTTTTTGAAAATAAGACATTACCATATACTGGAAAACAATTTATTCCAGTCAAATAAATATTTATTTGTCCTGTACCAAAGAAATATTTATTACAATTAACAAAATATTCTTTGGAACCAAAATAATTTATTTGAATTAAATAGATGGTTTTAATCGTTTATTTGATTCCAATAAATTACTTTGGTACCAAAGAATCCTTTGTTAATTCTAATAAATATTTCTTTGGTGCAGGACAAATGAATATTTATTTGACTGGAATGAATTTTTTTCCCAGTGTAGGTCTGAGCAGGACACATCCCCAGACCCAACCCCAACACATTTAACGTCTCCTAATAAGACACTGATGACATATTTTAAGACACCAATGTTTTATTTTGGAACACTTGTTACAGATCAGTTTTTGCAGTTGATTGTATAAAGTGAGAAAAAAGTTGACCAGGAACATTGTTCCAGTTCGTCTCATTCTATGAATTATTACACTCTGTGAGTGAGAGGAAGAACATGATATATCTACCTAGTATCTTTGAGCACTGCCGGAAAATGGTACTAAAATATGAATCAACAGTTCATTCGGATTATTGACAATCCCAAATTATCGATGATCGGATTATCGTAGCTGATAACTCCCTTCCTCCGATCGCTAATTTTCCAAATACGAAAAATATGGTGAAAAAAAAACATGATAGTAATTCTATCTGTCTACAATGTCACAATGAATCAAGACAAAATACCGAGTGAAAATTGAAAGCTCGTCTTTATTCACTCCCGACGAAAAAAAAACCCTTTTGACCTTCCTTCCACCGATCGTTTGGAACAATCGACTGTTTGAAATTTTATTGAGTTTTCCGCCTTTCTTCCGAAGATTGTTTAGGGTTTCGGATTCATCCAGGGGAATAAATATCCCGAGCCTTTTCCCTTCCACAGAAACTTATTTGGAGATTTATTCTTTGAAACGAATAACCCATTTTTCTGTATCTGCTTTCTCGATGCTGAATTCGTCTTGCTCTTTGAACCTGTATATAAACAAATGAATCTCTGATCCTCCTGTACAAACGAAAAAGAAATCACAGAACTTCATTTACCTTGGCTCGAATAGGAGATTTGAATGATGAAATAAAAATGTGATGCTTCAACAAAAATTATTGATTGCATGTTTTAAAAATGATACCGACAAACCACCTTCGCTCTAACTAACGAATCATTTATATTATATAAATATATTGTCTTCCTGTTGAGGAGACACAAACGGATGTATAATACTAGTCAAATCGTTCATTCCAAACCCTTTGATAAAATGAAAATATCACATTATATACAGTAATTCTACATGCACCGAAGAGCTTACTGTACAGAGTGATATTTTTATTTTATCAAAACATTTTTGAACAGTTTGGAATAAACGATTTGGCTCGTACCACGGTATGAGTAACTTGTTATGACAAATATTTGTCATAGATTTTCTACACGATTATTCGATGAAAGAAGATCGATACTTAGAAGCTTGATATCACTTTGGAGAATCCATTAAAGTATATTGAGAGATTCGAGAAACAAATTCCCGTTTATCAGAATGTTACCTTTCTAGTTTCTTCTTCTTCTTCTTCTTCTTCAGAATTTCCTACGCTTCAGCTATGATATCAAGTTTCCTGTTATGTGAATATTGAGTTTTGGAGCTGAGTCTCATTATAATCGGAATTCTCATCGGAATACCGCACGAAATTGTCTGAACGTTTGCACTGACAACAAGTGTCAACTGAATGTTCAGTTTGGAATTCATCCTTTGAAAATTTATAAAATTTTATAAATAAAATACCAATGAAGAATGCGTTTAAAAATCACTTATGGAAAAACGCTCTGAATTTGCTCTGAATTTTTGTATATAAAAATGAATCGCATGGCAATTTCCATAGCCTTTTTGATATTCTCATGTCGAAAGATTGTAACAGGATGGAGAATAAAAAGCACCTTCCTTCTTTAAAATAACAAACCATTCGATTATTCGAAATGTGAAGTTTTTCCGAAAGAAAAAATCCATACTCTCGTCACTCTACCTTTTGTTAGCATTCAATTTCCTATCGTATGAAAAGAAGAGTGAAGTGAAGAAAAAACAACTTTTCCCTTGAATTTTTTTCTAATAAATCCTATTTTCAATACTTGTCCAAGTTTCGCAGATCTTTGATCTTTCATTTTTTCACTTGATTAACTATTTTGATACTCCTTGGCGCTTGTTCGTAAAATATCAGATTACATGACATAATCGCGACCATCACCTTCCTCGATGTTCTTTTGAAGATCCATTCTCAAATAACAAGTTTATGGAAAATATGAAACAACTCGGAGAAGTGATTAATCTCTTCCCGTTAATTAATTCCAGCTCATTGGCGGTTGAAAGTTTTAAACGCAATGCGATTGAAGAACGGTTGATGATCCAGCCATAATTCATTCGAATACACGATAATTTACCATCATAAGATTATTTCATATGTCAAGAGTGATACGGTAGGAAATGATATGATACGAGGTGTGTTCAAAAAGTAAGGTGACTTTGTATTTTTAAGAAAAAATATTTATTTATTTATCAATGTTTATGTTGTCCCCTTCAAAGTAATCCCCCTCAGATACAATACACTTATGCCAACGGTTTTTCCAATCCTCAAAGCACTTCTCATAAGCACTTTTCGGTATAGCCTTGAGCTCTTCCAGCGATGCAGTCTTTATCTCTTCAATCGTTGCAAATCTCCGTCCTTTCATAGGTCTCTTTAGTTTTGGGAACAAGAAAAAGTCACATGGGGCCAAATCCGGTGAATATGGTGGCTGAGGCATGATTGTGGTGTTGTTTTTGGCCAAAAAATCTCTCACAAGCAAAGATGAGTGAGCAGGGGCATTATCGTGATGCAAAAGCCATGAATTATTTTTCCACAATTCTGGACGTTTTCTTCGTATTGCTTCTCGCAAACGGCGCATAACTTCAAGATAATACTGTTTATTGACCGTACGACCATATGGTAAGAACTCCTGATGCACCACGCCATGGTAATCGAAGAAAACAGTGAGCAAAACTTTGACATTTGATCGAACTTGGCGTGCTTTTTCGGTCTTGGCTCATCTGGGGTCTTCCATTGGGACGATTGGACTTTGGTTTCGACATCATAACCATATACCCATGATTCGTCACCAGTTATGACCCTTTTGAGTAAATCTGGGTCGTCGTTGACGTCATTCAACAGTTCTTGAGCGATGCTCATGCGACGGTTCTTTTGGTCAAAATTTAGCAATTTCGGAACAAACTTCGCTGACACACGTCTCATGCCCAAAACGTTAGAAAAAATTTCATGGCACGAGCCAAGCGATAAACCAACATCCTCAGCAACTTCTCTGATAGTGATTCGACGATTTTCCAAAACAATTTTCTTCACTGCTTGAACGTTTTCATCAGTTGTTGACGTGCTTGGGCGTCCAGAGCGAGGCTCGTCATTGGCATCTTCCCGGCCATCTTGGAAGAGTTTGTACTACTTGTAAACATTTTTTTTACTTAGAACAGTTTCACCGTATGCTACTGTCAACATTTTAAGTGTTTCGGAGCACTTTATTTTATTTTTTACACAAAATTTGATGCAAATCCTTTGATCCATATTTTTTGATAGCAAGAAATTGCCGAGCACGCAAAACACTTATAAACTTTACGCCTCTCACAACCAAACAAAAAATGCTATACACTTGAAACTTGGTACAGGTGTTCGGGAAGAGTATGCCAACATAACAAAACAAAAAAATCGATAATCGAAAGTACGTTGCCCGCGAAATTTGAAAAGTCACCTTACTTTTTGAACACACCTCGTATATAACAGATAAATACGAGTTCATTTGATCGCACCGAAAAAAATAATTTATTTGACCGAATGAACTGAAGTTAATTGTGAAAATTAGTTCAGAATAATAATAAAAGAATAGAAGCCGGTAATAAAAGCTGTAGTACAGGCAACTTCAAATTATTAACAGCAACTAAAGTCAGAGAAATTAAATTTGAATTTAGTCGAGCCAAAGCCCGTTTTAGTTATCCAAATATCAACAACTGTATTCAGTTGCTGGAACTAATTTGGAGTCAAGGTGACTAATGTGTTTTGATAATGATTTTCGGAAGATTAGTCAAATTTGTTCCTCCTAAACTGAGAAAAATTTCATCGTATAAAGTTTTCTTTTTCCTTGTAAATCAAGGACATTAAACACTTTTGACTCTTAATCATTCTTACCAACAACTATCCCATGTGACACAGAATATTCTGAGAATATTCTCACAATATCCGTAAAACGTACTGTATCGAATATTCTCAAAAAAGCGTAGAAGCTTCGTAAATATTCATAGAAGATTCTGAGAACATTTGAATGGGACTGTTTCGAATATTCTAGGAACGTTCGTACAATATGCGTACAAAGTTTGTAGGGAGATTGATAAACAGCGCATGCGCAAGCATCTTAATGACATGAATTCAGTAATGGCGGATAATGTTGTTGACAGGCTGCAGATCCTTGGATAATATATTATTTTAATTCGTATTTGGGGAATGAGAAATTCATAAATGTGCATTTTAATATCCCGAATGTTTTGAGAGCGTCATGCGTGAAAAATAATCTTCAAAAGTGTAATAAAATTTGAAAAAATATCGTATATATTATGATTGCTTGTTGTGGTCATAAGTATCTCACCCATCCATGTGAATCCATGATATTGCTAAGAATCCATGATGACAGATGTTTATTAAGATGTTTATTATGATAAGAATTAATTGTGAATTAGTTTTCGGTTACATGCAAAAGTTATATTGGCAGGAATTTCTATTTTAACAGGATTTTTTCATAATATTCCCACAATATTCGTGGCATAATATTCTGAGAATATTTGAAACAGTCTCATTCAAACATTCTGAGAATGTGCGTAGAATATATTTGCACGTAATAAGAATCTCCTTAGAATATTCGAATATCCTCAACGTATATTCTTAGAACATTCTCAGAACGTGCTTGTGCTACCTGGGATAGTGAAAAAGCTACACTCTGTCAACTTTTACCATCGCTCATGGTAAAAAGGATCAAAAATCTAGAGCAGGCTTAATCGAGATCTCTGAATGTCTGTGCCTTAAACAGAATTTTTCTCAGAGTGATCAATCAAAATAGAAGTTATATGCACGAGGTTTCAGGTGATCAAATTATTTAGAGATCAGAGATTGTTGAACGATACTTAAACGTTGGATATCCAGATGTTTTATCATACGTATGATGAGGAAGCTTCTCGAGATTGTGTTTTCACTCCCCAAAACTAAACAAGATAATTCATTGTCTTGATTATAATTATCGTTATTATGATTCATATTGTTATCATTTTCACTCATTATTATCACTGGCATATTTATCTTAATTATGAAGTCTTTGATGGAGGTTCCATAGAATAGGTGGATGGTCAAATATCAGGTTTAGTGACACGGATACCTTGTATTTCATTGTCAGGCGAGAGATACTTGTTTGGGATTCAAAGATTAATCCACCGTTGGATGGAAGGCATGTCTACGTATTTATCTCTTTGGAAGCCCCCAACGTTTATTTACGCTCTTCATTTCTCATATGAGATTATATTTTATCACATCATATTATAGCAACTTATGTAGTGGAATTAAATCTGTGAGAAATTCGGAGGAAGCGCCAGTTTTATTGGGATTAATAAATCTTTCCATCTATCCTTTTAGTTTTGTACTTCAATCTCAATTGCGTGTTCATTTGTGGGATTAAAATTAAGAATAGATAAAATGAAGTTTTACCATATAATTTCCTTATTCACGTCATTTAATTCCAATGATGGTAGACAAATTTTATCATTTCTCTGAGAATTAAGATATTTTGATTCCGCTACAAAATAGGGGTTTAACGAACAAAAGGAATTTCTAATTGAATCGAAAGTTGACATATTTAGGGATATAAAGGTCCATAATTTCTCAATATTGCACCGAAAAAAATAATTTATTTGACCGAATGAACTGAAGCTACCCAGTGAACATTTATGAGAAGAAGAGCTCTTTGAGAGGTCTTTCGAAAGAGCTCTGTCGATGTTATCATATCGATATCCGAATGGTATCATTTTTCTGAAATCTCAGAAAAAAAATCTTCTTGGAGAGTTCGTTTGGATAACATTCTGACAATCTCTTATTTTCCTCAGAAATCGACGCATCTGATAACATTCTGATATCTCCATGGTAACCTTCTGAAAGGTCTATCTGACCTCTCACACATATTTGGGAGATCTTCAAGAGCTCTGGATGATAACATATTGTTCACTCGGTAGTTGTGAAAATTAGTTCCGAATAATAAAAGAATAGAACCCGGTAATTAGTTATCCAAATATCAACAACTGTCTCTAGTTGTTGGAACTAATTATTCTTTTCGGTGCGTTTTTAAATACATCTGTCATCAGGAAATATGAACTCCGCGACAATGGTGTACATGACACATCGTATTCTTCTATTCTGAATTCACATTTTGCTTGAATAAACAATTCAAACTTCAACGGTATCAAAAGAATGGTTCTTTGTTCTTACTAGAACTTGGTATGAAACAGTCCTTGGTGTTATATTTATTTACGTCTGGTACAATTATAAATTCAAAAACAGCATATCATATATCTTCGGATAATGAAAATGCATTTTATGATTCCATATTATGCAAGCTTCTGGGATACACAATTTTTTTTTGGAAAGCAATATTAATGTGAATTAAATATCATTGTACATATATGTGCAATAAAGAGAAATTGAGAAATGTTTTGCGTATATTTCTTTTCTCGTGTTGAATATAGACTGCACGAATGAACAAGAATTTATTCAGACATAGAAGCGGTGGAGGAAAAAATGATACAACGTGACAAATCCTGTTGGATTTATGTCAGTCACAAAAGATGAAGTAAGTAAAGAAACTTCTGGGTTTGATGTGGAAATATGTTAGAGTAGGTCCTAACTTGAGAAAAACTGGAAGATTAACTCTTTTGAATAACTTCATTTGAAAAAATGTATACTTAAAATTTCATGAATGAAAACGAGAAAAATATAATATACGAGGTTCAAGAATAATTTCATTTGTTGCATAAACATAAAATGAAATTACGAACTATATTATCTGATTCCTGCTTGCAATTTTCACGTACAAAATGCGATATTTAGTGAATCAGTGAAGGAAGAAAGTCTTAATTTTTTGTTTGCATCTTAATTTTAGACAAAGCTTTTTCCATTGTGTCGGCGATTGTTTTTTTTGGCTTAATTTGTTTGCATCATAGATTCAAACAAAGGATTCACTCAAAGCTCTTGTTTTCATGGGAATGCATTAATTTTGTTTGTCCTTCTAAAATACATGTTTGTAGATTCTTGATTTCCTTCTTATTTCGATGGCTGAAAATGCGCGAAGAATATCTGTTACATCAAGTATAATTCAAGGTAAATAGAGTGAATTTTCTCTATTCTCTTCGGTAAGTCTTTCTGGCATGTAAATTGCATTTTTGTATCTCTGTTTATTCTTCTTTCGTTCAGTATGAACAATGGGTTCGGAAATGAATACTGAATTGTTTACAAATCAAGTGCAAGAGGAATGAAAAGCGTCGAGTTTTCGACTGCAAATTTCATTCTCGGGGATGAAAGCATCTGTAGATGCTTTCAGCTTTGAAAAAAAACCATATGTGTCTGTTGGTTTCGATTTCTGACACTGGAATTTCAAACCCCGATTAATAACGCTGAATAATCGAATGGAAATGCAATTTTTTTTTAGATACATTTTTGTAATATTTCATAAACGAAAGATATGTTCTAAAATTTCATACAGCTAGAATATGGGAAAATTTGAGTATATTGAGAAGACCTGAATAAGTTGATGTAAAGGAACATATACAGTACAAATCGTGAATTGTTGAAAATTCTGTCGAAAAGAGGATTTTCTATTTTTGTTGCAGTACTTCCACTACGATAATTCAGTAATACGTTCCAATAAAATCTCTTCAAATATGTTCAAAGGATTTATGCAAGATAATATCATTCCCTTCAACTCTTTTGTTCTTCTTCTTCCGTATTTCCCTCGCAGATTATAAAAGGGACAGGCTTTTTCTTGAAAAAACTTTGTTCAACTCACATAAGAAAATGAATTTATATAAATCATTTGATTCCACTCCAGGTATATAGAGACAAGTTTGAACGTTAATGTCTTAAATTTATACAGATTAAACAGAAATTTTAATGGTACCGTTCGAAAATGACAATGATAATACTTCATCCCCGATTATGGATGTAATTTTCTCTCCACTAACGTCCCAATCAAATTGAGAAGTTAGAGCCTGCGATATTCTTATGAATGATCCATCGTCAAGTGATGATCGGTGTTTTAACATAATTTGTATAATATTCGATTCAATATGTCTCACAACACTGATCAAATTTAGAAAAGCTGTATTGAAAAGTGGTCATAGAATATTCTATCTCTTCCATGTTTCTAGTTCAACCAGAAATCCAATCCATTTTCTCCAATAAGAATATTCAATGAGTTCCAATCAAATACATGTACTTTTAACCTTATGAAAAATAAGAGGAATCCAACAAGCAAACGCGCTTATCTGAATTTAAAAATCCTTTCTCACAAAAATCACAATCAGATCAGAGCTGATTTATTTTCCTCGTTTGAATATCGTTCTCAAAGGACAAGAATTACATTTGAAGAAAACAGAATTTATATCTAAATAAAATACTGATCCTTTTCGACACCTTTAATCACACCTAGTATAAATAAAATGTCGTTTTTGTGAATAGAACGTTGATGCTGCTGTGTTTCTGAAGAAGTAGATACGTTCTTTCATTTCAAATGCTAGCGCATATTATAAACTATTTTAACAAAAAATACAGAAGTACAGGTAATTGTACTATAGATCGCGATCGTGTTATGACATATTGAAGCGATTTTTGGTTCATTAAGTGGTGTTGATATGGCGTGGTGAAGAAAAAGTTGAGCCTGAGAGGATTTATCAGGTACCGTAATGAAGAAAAATTGACAAGGAAGTTGAGGAATGATCGTAGTTCGAGTAAAATTCATTTTGACGTTCAAATAACTGATGGAATTTCGATCAATCAATATCAAAATATACCATTATTCATCATTCGAAATACTTGATAATTATTTTATAAATTCGATCCAATCAAGATCAAGTAATCGGTTATTCTGAATGATTTAAATGATCAAGTATGTAGATTTCAATAGGAAAAAAAGCGACAATTATCAATCCATTTATATACGTTCTGAAACTGAATACTAACAACAATTAATTTAACAGAACAATAATATATTCTTATTCAAATACTTTTCCTCAAGTTTTTCATTTCTGCATTTTACTGACGTATTGCGTCTAATATCCATTTCAGTTCACATTCTCGTATACACTTTAATAATACAATGGAACAGGAATATCCGAGAAAGATATGAAGTACGACTCTCTTCCAAGAATACCTATCATCTCGTATTGAAATGTTCATTATGAATATTGATGCTTTGGCTACATCCTGCGGCAATTTGTTACTTATATATAAATATTACTTCCACATTTCATTCGTTTATTTTCGTATATAATGAAATTAAATATATCATAATCACGTTTCAATCTTTTGGGATTCAAATAAATTCTTCATTCCATATTGCTCAATCAATTCAGTTGTTTTTCTCTGTCAAATTATGTTGGAAATGGATAGAGAATAAGTAGTCGTCTTTTTCTTTCTATCCTCGGATGGAATGCCATTTCGTGGCACGGAATATAAAATTTTTCACCTAAGTTTTGAAATTATCACAGAATATTTCTTCGATCCGATTGAATTCCAAAAGGAGGAAGACGAATAGTGGATTATCTTTGGAAGGAGTTATGGCGACTATTCAGTTAGTTGCCCTAATTAAAACGGTAATTGCATTAACTGACATAAATAACTTGTAGCTAACAAGATATTTACGTTAGCGTCAATATCGTCGTAGTTGAGCTACCCAACGTGGTATTTGTCCTAAATACTTTTGTACACTAAGAGAAAAAATTTCCGGGAACAATGGAATATTCAGTGGATTAGTCGCCATAAAATACTTGATTGATTTGAATAAACTTTCATTGACTCGATTAAATATTCATTTAATCAAACAAATATTTAATATGTTATGAAATATTTCATCAATTGAAACAGTTATTTAATTGAGTCAATGAAAGTTTATTCAAATCAATTAAGTATTTTATGGCGACTATATATTCAACTAGACGTTTTATTTTTCCCGGAAATTTTTTCTCTCAGTGTAGATGGTCGAAAATGGATTACGTAAGTAGTTGCTGCAACTGTTCCTTCTTTCCCTCTGCAATTTCCAGTGTATAAAAGACTGAATCGGACTTAGAAAAGGAAGAGTTTGATTTTTAATGAAAGAATATGAATTTTCGGTACGTTGATGATGGAGTATGTTTCTGTTTTTAGGATTACCGAACGAACTAAGCGTATTCTGGCAACAATATCCATGGAGACTGGGACAAGGAATGTGCAAATTACGTGCATTTGTATCAGAAATGTGAGTATTCCTGTGATTATGATAATTTCCATCCGAATGAAGCATTAAAGAGACACGCTGTACAATATTGACACAAATATTTTTTTCACATCGTTCTTTCTTTTTTGTTCTTAATTTGGAAGGTCTTCGTACGTATCGGTATTAACGATAGTGGCATTCTCCCTCGAGAGGTATCTGGCCATCTGCCATCCTCTACACCTTTACGCGATGAGCGGCCTCAAACGACCCGTAAGGTTCATCTTGGGTTGCTGGCTAGTCGCCCTCGTTTGGGCTTTACCTTTCGCAGTTTATACGACTGTCAATTACGTCGAATATCCACCAGGTGAGTCGAATAAAATCGTTTTCTGAATTTTACCATTATACGTAAACTTAAGCATCGTTTGAATAAATGGAAGAAATAAAACTTCACATGGTGGAAACAGAATTTCCTGGGACACCGGAAACTGATGTGATTGTCTCACCTTTTTTCTGAAACAGCGAATTTTTGACGCCAACCTAGCGAATAATTCGCCACGTTATCTAATTATTTTGTCGAAGCTGCGAATTATTTGCTGAGTATCCCATATGGAATATTTCACAGTGGATTTTTTTCCCCATGTGATCGATGCTGTGAATTATAACACTCATTGCTATCCCAACAGCACTGACGAATTTTATTTCAGTACTCATTACTGTGATCGTGTCAATCGTCCCTATTCGAGTTCATTTTCATTAATTTTCGAATCAATTACTTTCGTTACCAGTAACTGTGCTGGAACCAGTGCTGAATTTCTGGATGTGCAGAGATTAAATTATGAAAATTCCCAGTTCTCTAATATAAAATAATATTCAATTTCTTGAATATGATTTTCAAAAAAAGGTCAAGCTATGGCAGCTGTTCTGACCAATTAATGAAAGTCACTGGTACGTCATGATGGCAGCGGTTATTTACGTCATTGATTGAGTCAATCCCGCTCTTTCACATGCATGCAAAAAGCTGTATAATAAGACCTCAATATTTGTGGCAATTGCTTTCATTGAATGATGAAAAATCGTTTATTTGAGTAGCGATTACGGTTAATTTTTTATGTTCAGGACAAAATCTAAAAATAGAAATTAACTTTCAAAAAGTCGTCTTAAAAATCAATAAATCGTGTTATTCCAGACCCTGAGCGATAACAGCTTCGAAAGACAAACGGAACACACAAAAGTTCTTATTCAAATATTATTCGACAACCTACGTGAAACGTGTGAAAGAATTCAATGGGAATTTCGAAATCGATGTCGTAAAACCTCTTATGTGTTACATTACATCACTATACTTTGAGGTAGGGCGGTGGTATTCTGTCATTCGTAATTGTCAGAGATACATTTTGTTCAAAATCGTTATCATAGTGCTGTTTTATGTGAATTATTATCAATATATTTCAATTGAATTTGTTATTGGTTCACAACAGGTTCGATTACATTTTATTTGAATGAATAAAAATGAAGTTATCCTATAGGAATTCCGTTTGAAATGAACAGCAATTTCAAAACTTGCCCATGCACTTGGAAATCATTCCATGCAATGTCATTGGAAACTCAAAGATGTATTCCATATTTCAATATCAAATCTATGAAAATGAGAGAACTTGAATTCGATGAATGAAGACACGCCCAGAAAAGTGGTATATACTTGAATATGAGCTTACCAGACATTTCATTCAAATTTTATTTAGAATAAATACAAATTTGTCCGAATGGAATGAATTCTCTACGACTCTACCAGATTCACATGTAGAGTGTATTTCATACTTGATCCAAATATATAATTTTTACAACTCAACGTAGATCACCGTATGTGAAAAGAAAGCTTATTAGATTCGGAGGATAACTGACGCACAATGTACTCCGCTCAGTTTATTTAGATATGTTTCTTGTCAAACATAAAAGAAATTTGAATATATAGAGATCTGAGAAACTTTTGTATTAGGAGACAATATAGTTCAACTGTATCAAGGGATGATTTATTGATCTCCAGGGTTTCATGGAATCACATAAAAATTTACCTCATCACTTTGAAAATGATATCCCACGTGTACCAGATCGAGATTCGGAGAAAGGACAACGGAGGGTGGAAATTGAATGGGAAATTATAAAGTATCTCCTTTTAGTCGAGACATCGATGCTGTAGGATATTATTGAACGCCGTTTCCGATCTGATCTAGTATCGAGTTTTTTTTTCAAAAGCTGAAGTGTGATAATGAACGGAAATTGATATAAATTATTCAAACTGTGAAAAATTTCCATTTCCTTCGATTTTTTTTCACAGCGCAGACGAGAATTCTTCTTCGTCTTCACATTTGAGAAATTTTGTGGTAAAAAATACCGTGAAATTCCAGTAACCGAGAGATAAGTGAAACTTTTCAAAAAATTACTGTGCAGCCTGTAAAAATTAGTGAGTTAACAAGTTTTACAAAATGCACAGTAATATTTTCAAAAAATTCCTCCTTGTCCCTCGATCACTGATATTTCACGGTAATTTTTCGAAGAAAATTCTTTCTATGTACGCACTTGTTTTGGCAGATGATTGACATTGAAATATATAAAAATACTAGACTGTGACACTCATATCCACTATATGAAGTAGATCAATATTTTGCTTTCTAGGTTCAGGACACAATTCGGAGGATTCTGCCGTTTGCGCAATGTTGTTGAAAAACATGCCAGATTTTCCTTTGTACGAATTGAGCTGTTTGATATTTTTTCTTGTGCCGATGGTATTCATCGCGGTGCTTTATATTCGCATGGGTTTGAGGATACAGAGTAACGCGCTTGGATGTAGCATCGAGGGATCCGTTCACGGGGAAACAAGACAGGCGCAGTCCAGAAAAATCATAATACGAATGCTGAGTGAGTATTTCTTGATTTTTTTTTAAATATAGAAGGATATTTTAATTAAGTATTATATAGTATTATCCTGTGAACTTTTGGTTCATGCGCCCACAAAGATATCAGCAATCTTCTTATAAAATTTAGTAAAGACTATTGGAATTGTAACATTTTATTCCTTATCTGAGAGATACTTCTCAAGAGATACGACATAAAAGGGGCAGTTTACTGAAAAATCTTGTCATTTTTATTGTAATATTTTTCTCAGTGTGAATCAGTCTCGTATCCAAGAACAATGACGTATCGCATTCGTATTTGAATGGAAGAAGTACACGATAGGTATTTAAATTGTGCTTTATTATAAGTTTTTGTACGAAAAAACTTCAGCATTGAGAAATATTTTTCTTGTTACTAAATCTATATTGAAAGACCTTTGATTTTTTTATAAACCAGAAAAAGTATGATTGAAAATATAAAAACACCAAAGAACAAAGGAATTTAGAATGAGCGATGTTTGAAAACTTCGTTGTTTTTGATAGAGAGAAATATCAATTTCTCTATGAAATTTCATACACAAAGACGAGATGAGTTTTCTATAAAAAACACACCGATATTTTAATACATCGCACATCCTTAAAAGCAGGTGCAAGAATCAGACAGAAGAAAATGAAAAGTAATCAGATTCGAAGTAGAAAAACACGATTCAGGTCAGACAAAAGAAACGCTATCAAACGACAGGGTATGATTTGTGCACGTAACAATCATACACGTATTAATTGTACACGAAAAATGAAACCCAAAAGTATTTACAATAATAATGTTTTCTTTAATACCCCAAATTTAACACATGAGCTTTGGTGCACGTGAAATTATTTGATAAGAAAATTGTACACTAAATATTTTTCATGCTTGAAAAAAGAAGTGATTCACAAAGATCGTACACATTTTTTCATTCACGGACAAAAAATGTAATTAATTAGTGTATAATGATTGTACACCTAATGAAATTCTAATGAATAATTACTATGAATTAGATTAGGAGTACAATAATTATACACTAATCAATTTCATTTTCTGATCGTGCATAAACAATATGTGTATAATTTTTGTTGATTAAATTTTCGAAGCTTGTAAAATATTTCGTGTACAATTTTTATGTCAATCAATTGAACGTGCACAAATAATCATTGCATAAAATATTATGTGTTGGACAAAAATTATTAGTGTAAATACTTTTGGATTTTATTTTCCTTGTACAATTAATACGTGTATGATTCTTACGTGCATAAATCATACCCTGCCTGTCAAACTATGACATTATCCGATGTCTCAGAATTGAGACACCATATTTAACAAGAATGATTGAAAAATTGTTCAAATATTATTATTGGATGCCGTGCCATTAACATTCCTTCTTGGATCATCATCGAAACATGAATGGGAAGAGATAACGGAGTTATTCGGTTGGAAATATGTTTTCTTGAGAAAGTATTTCTTTCAAATATTTCTTCAAGCATTCCTCAAATATAAATAAAATATAGATCTGATGCTCATTTGAATCAATTGGTGTCTGAAACAACATATTTCGATGTACTTCAACTGGTTTTCATTCGAATTGATATCTTGATAATTGAACAGCTTTATCCAAAGAATTCAAAATATCTATAAACTTCAATTTTATCGTTCAGATTTAAAGAACATGAAATACAGTGTATTAGAACGTCATGCTTTTCTATGGAACATCCTGAATACATGCTTCTATTCATTGAAGAACAGTGGAACAGACTTTTGATACGTAGTTTGATTGATTACGATCTAGAGTTGAAGTTCATTTGCAAGTTACCTCTTTTTTTTTTATCCTGTCAAGGTGAGGAATGGAAAATCATTCTAAACTAGAATGACATGGTTTTCACGTTGATTTCTTCTTCAAAATTGTAGAAATGTATTGTTATCAACGTATTCAATTATAATTCATTTTCGATTAAATAAATTTCTACATAGAGAAAACCAATGTGTTGAGAAGTATTAAAATTTATTGAAACTCAGCACCAGAGATGGTTTCGAATTTTAATCGAAATTATATGAAAATTTTTGGACTTTAATTGATTTTTATATCATCTCGATTGAAATTCGATTTAAATTGTATAAGAAAGAATCGATTCTTCCTGAATTACCCATCTCTAGCACCAGTCGGTGGCGAATAGTCGTTTACCCATATCACTGGTCAACAGCCGTTGTGTCACTGATTATGATGATTTAAATACGAAATTTATCAATCATGTATAAAATCTTATACATAAAATTATGTATAACGTAAACTATATGGAATTATATATAATTTTGAATTTTTTTCCACTCGAGTGCCTTCGACCAAAATGAAAAAAATGTTTGGTTTCAATGTGATTCTATATAAAATTCATATCAAGTTTCAGCCAAACAAATGTATTATTACACAGTTGGAAGCAATCTCTGGTACTAAAATTGACCTAATTTTGCCGATGTTTTGCGATATCAATTTCGAAACGTAAACACAACTGGGATTATTTGGTGAACGTATACTGTAGCTGAATTTGAATTTTGCATATTTGAGTATTCAAAATGTATATTTTCCTTTGATCTTAGAGACACACTGTAAATGTCCCATCCAACGAATGGAGGAGCATCATTCGAAAAGCCAGAGAATAACATCGAATAGAAATAGTATATTTTCATTTCCATAGAACACGAGACTCGCATAAGATCTAAGCATCACTTGTACACTCTGTGAAAGTGCTTGAGAGTAAACTGATGTATTGTTAGTTCGTTTCAGTCGCACGTTGATATCACTGGAAATGGTTGGACATGGTTTTATTTCGAAAAATTGGATTCCTCCGCGATTTTGTTTGAAGATAACAGAGAGAACTATCTCGATTAGTTCTCCATTCATATCGACATTATTGCATAGCCTAATAACTGCATCTGTGTGAACATTTCGAGGGTTCATTGTATCCATCTGAGGTCAGTGATTGAACGATTGAGGGAATGTGGAACGCTTGAGTAGCAAATGCTCTATGAATTATTGTAGCTTCATTTTCTAAACGTGCGTAGATGCTGTACAAATGAACAAATAGTGAGTCGATATTTGTAAAATCCTATCAGTATATAAATTTCATCATTTCAGAATTATTTGCGATACATAAAACCTTCTTCCCATAATGATGTATTCTATTGGAAAAGAATTCTTCCTTGAGAAATACGTTACTATCTGCAAGGTGATTATTATGTAAAAGATCCAAACTATGAGTTTGGTAGATACAATTCAAGCATCATATTCGTTCCATCGGGGATCAAGAATCGATCAAAATTCAAGCCAGTTTATGCGCATATAAATGAATCGTAACTAAGTATTGTAGTAGAACACATAACAAAAAAGTGAACAGAGTCGATTCGTTAAAAGTCAACGACTCTGGTTTGGATAAGGTGTTCCGTATAGATGGAAAGCAGGCGAAAACAAAAAAAGATAGATCCCAAACGTGGAAAGGAAGAAGAAGAATGAGAGATGTCTTGAATGATAAGGAACAGACGTACGGATAACTCGATTTCCAGAAAAAATTCAACCCCGAGGATAGGTTGGAATCGAACAAATCTGGAATCCAAAGTTATCGTGTATTCCTCACAAGTAGGTGAATTTTCTCCATCTTTTATCGTATCACAATATTCGATAGAAATTGATCTTGCCAAGCACAAGTACTTTATATGTCATTCTCGAATATTCGATGGCCAAACCGACGTTAGATCATCTTCAATCAAAAGTCGATAATAGTTTCAGAATTCTAGGATGGAACGGGGATTCCAATTATCGAAATATGAGCTTGAAAAAATCTAATAAAATTTTTAAATAACTTTTCACGTAGTTTTAAACAAGAATTTCAACGGAAATGAGTTGAAAATTGATATTTCTGTGCAAGGTGATATATATTTCAAAGAAGATAATTGCGTTGTTTTTTCACGATGGAGATAAAGCTGTAATTAACGGGATGGCAATTCATTGTTCAACTAAGTACGTAGATTGTTTCCTGGAGGAAGAGTATTTGGATTATCGTTGGAGAATATAAAATTTCGTTCCACGTTTCACGTTTAAAGTATAAACCTGTCTTTTCGATCGTATTGAATTTAATTATATAAATAGAAAACTGAAAAAAAATATCGATATCTCAAATTGATCAAACAGTGTGGGCAATACTTGATAAGTGCTGCATACCCAATAAACACATGCACGTTATTTCAACGTTGAAAAAACGTTGCACTATCGAACGGACGTTATTCGTCGAATTCATAACGTTCATTTTTGGTTAACGTCTGACGAGGGAATAGACGTCCAGAAATGACGTTTCGATAACGTATTACTAAAACTAATAGTAAACAATGACCATTAAAAAACGTCTTCAAAAAACGTTTTTGAAATGTACTTCAATCACGCGTTGAGGACGTATTGTTTATGACATTTTCAATGCTCGAACATCAATCGAAGATATCGTGTTGAGAATGTCGAACAAAACACAGCAACGTTGGACAAAAATCTAAACGAGAAGTGAAATAATGAATAGCGTGACTTCATTTATGAATATTTTTCTTCTTAAATTTTTGTGTTATCAAAAATCCCTTCTTTTCGCATTAATAGAAAATTTTTCAAGTAATGTGTCTGGTTTGATTCTCATTTTGGAACCATCATTATAACACGTCATTATTTGACGTCTTATAAACGACTTTTGGACCGTTGTTGTGACGATATTTTATAGTTGAAAAACACGTGATCTGCCGCGACATTTTTACGTCGAATCAACGGAAGAATATTAATAAATGTCAACGTGTGGTTATTGGGCGTTTTTCACGTTTTTTAGACGTATGTGTGTTTATTGGGATGAGCATCTAATTCCTATCCTACTCGTTCCTTGTTGTATGGGAGGATCAGCGACTCACAATTAGATATCGTGACTTTGTAAGTTTCAAGTTATTCTCTTGGATGATGCTGCATTCAGGGGTAATCATTCTCAAATAAAACACTTCATACTTGAAAATCCAAAAAATATTGGTTTCCCAACGATTTAAAAGGTTAAAAATTCTGTTGTTGTAATAGAAATTTTATCAATTGTTTCATTCGATTGGTAATTGTATTCCGATATTGAGCAAAAATATAGGTAATTATTCGTGTGGTAAGAAAGATATACCTGAGAAAAACTATTTACAAAAATTGAAATGAAAGTCGTTTGTTTCCAGTTATCTGTTTTTTCTAAGTGTCCTTCTTGACTGGAATAATTTGTGTCACCTCGAAAATTATATAAAAAAATATGTATTCACAATACAACGTGCATTATTACAAAAATTGAAGTGATATTTATAACAATTAATAGCAGCCCAGCGAGCGTGTTCTCCCTCAACACAATGAATGTTTGAAATATTGAGGGAACAAATATTCCCTGGAAGGAATATACGTACCGTGGGTAGACTGTGTATAAATACATAGGGAAATCAGGTTCATGAAAAGATACGATTTATCGAATTTTAGAAATCCAATCAAATATAATTCACAGCTCATCCATAATAATTAATCAAAAATAAATTTCATCGAAATGGAATTCATTGAGTATTATTCTGTTTATATTGCAAAATTGATGGAATTTTATTGGTAATTTGATATATGAACAAGGGTGAGATATGTATTTGAATGTTGTCGAGATATTTTCGAAAATTCAGGAATATCCTTATTTCTCGCAGTCAATCAAACTGATTAAGTAGACTGTGGAAATTCAAAGAAAAGCGGAGAATGCAAAATTATGACACATTTTTGTCAAGTGTCAGTTCAAATTCATTTTCGGTATATCAAAGATGTGTTTGGTTATCTCTAATGGTGAAAGTTCAATTCAAACTAGAAAATCAGAAGAAATACGACTATATAGCATTATTCTATTAACATTTTTGGAGTCCAAAATAATTGGAATTCGATAGGAAAATACGTGAGAGATCATTAAATCCTACCATTTTTTTCATCATCCAATCCTTAGAATGAAAATCACTTACAAACAGATTCAAAAGGGAATGCACTTAAATCTCATTACATTCAAATTCGAACAATTTTTTCATTAATATATTTTCCAGAGCGCTGTACTTTAAATCAATCAGGGTTGTCAGGTCCCATCCAGTCCCATCCACAATGAATCGCCGATTTCTGACGCGCAAGTAGCCCAAAGTCGCAGAAATGATTTTTAAGGTGCAAGTCGCCTAAAGTCGCAGAAAATTATAAAAATTTCTTCTTCAAAGGTGGTCAAGTATTATATCATTTATCTTTGCTCAATATGTCATTTTGTTTTTGTCCAATGAATAAGCTAAGAAAGAGAAAGATTATGGTGCGCTCGAGTGCTCTCAAAGACCAATCCTACCAACTAAATTCAAAATTTAACCAAGGTTTAAGTCGTGAATCCTGAATTCCGATTGGCTGATTTTGGATTTAAATCTGGTTCAAGTTTTGAACCCAGTCGCAGAACTATTAACTTTTTGGATTGCGGTGGTACCCACTTTCGAAAATTTCTTTTTAAAATATTTGATCAAATAACACATATAAATCAAGGGCGTCGTTCTTTCTGCGCGTCTTGGATTGCTCCAACTTCACAGAGAAACGTTGTTTAGCTTTGACGCTGAAATCTAGAACTTGTAAAGATCGCTCGGCGCTCGGCGCGAGATGCTCGTATGAAATTACCCCTTAACCCTTTCTGTATTGAGATTATTCAGTGTATTATCCCTGCTTCATCAAAATTCTTATTGAAACCTATACGAACCGATACAATTTCGATGCAAATCCAGGATCTTATCTTATTCACGATGGATAAGAACCAATAGGAATAAATCAGATTGGTTCGGAAATATCTGAATAAACACGCCCCTAGAATAAGAAATCGGGTAGTGTTGAATAAGAATTTCAGAATCATTGGGTTGATAATAAAATTCTGATGCAAAATTCGGATAGATTCCGATTAAATTTTGTCAATCGGTTTTAATAAAATTTTGTAAGCAGGGATTGTTTGGAGCGTCGATATGTTAAAATGAGAGGAACAAGTGTGGAGGTTTTGCACAAGTGGGAAGTGGGTTCGTAGATCGTGGCATCAATTAAACTTTTCTTCCATCAAATTGAATTTCTAGGGGATTTTTAGTGTATTTCAGTTGGATAATCTCAGCGAACCAATCCGATTTGCGGATTCTGTTCTTTTTCTTAGAATTTTTGGTCCTTGGCCAAAAATCGCCTACACGGAGAGAAAAAATTTGCTGACGCAGCAAATCGAGGTATTATATATAGAATAGCAAAATTTTTTTGCTGACCTAGCTAAAAATTTGCTATAACAGCAATCGTGTTAGCTACGACAGCCATTTTTGAGCTGTAGCAGCAAAAAATGTTCGCTCCGCCAGCAAATTTTTATTATTATATACAGAATAGCAAACATTTTTTGCTGCCACAGCTAAAAATTTGCTGTTCTGGCAAAAGGAACCCAGCAAAAGTAGATTTCGCTGCCACAGCGAATTCCTTTTTCTCCGTGTAAAAGTTGCCGTTCAGAATAGCGAATATCGCCTAATTTTTGAACAATCGCAGATCTGAAAATTTGGTCGCAAATTGAGTTGTCAAATCGCCCAATCTGACAACCTTGGAATCCATCCAATGGCCACTTGGAATCGATTTTCAAATATCTCGTGGCGCCCAACGGAATAAAGGTTTACTTTTGCAGTTCAACACTGCGATAAGCACCCATCGTTCAGAATTAATGAATCAGTAGCTATACTCCAAGTCCCTTTATAATCCTGAGAACTATTATTTTCTAACGTATGTGGTTATGTGAAAGAAGTGACATCTTGTGATCGATGGGAGGAGGCGTCGGTTATTTTCATCCGTTTCCATGGTACTGTTACTCTTGAAAATAATTGGAATCCTTAATAAAGTTAGTTCTATGGAAACAGATATGGAGACAAACAAAAATTCAATCTGCAGTTCACGAGATGGCACTTTTAACTATTCATGAGTCACAGTATAAATAATGAATCCAAGAATTATAAAAAGGCTCCTGAACTTTGGAATCGGATCTTTGTTCTTTGATAATTGTTTGATATCATTGGATACAAATTCTATTCCCATAGAAATCGTTAAGCATTAACATGAGCGTTTCTTGGAATGAATTATTTATTACCAAAAGCGTAAAGGGAATAGGAAACAATGAGGAAACTGACAAAAGCACACCTCATTTTTAATTACCTAAGTTTTTCCTGATAGATTTTTTCCCAAAGAGTTGTTTCCACCAGAGCTCTGAATCGTTGAAATCTATAAATTTTGTTTAAGAAACATGAAAAGCGTGAAGTGAGCAGACGAGTACCTTAAATGTATTTTCTTCTCGCAATTCTCGTAAATTCCTGGAACTGCAACTAAGATTATATATCATCTCTTGCGGAGTTTGAGAGATATATCTATGTCTCAAAGGAACATTAGACGAAATAAATGAGACCCTGAAATCATGCGAGGGGGAATCAGGTGTCAAGTGTACAAGCTGATTCCTTGAGTCGCTCTTTTTTACATTCATAATACAAATGGGTCTGCTAATTTATTTTTTGTTCTTATGTCACGAAGCACAAAAGTAGCGAGGGAAAGATTCAAACGACGATGGGAAACAAAAGAACAGATTCGCAAATGGCACACCGAAGCTCTTCCATTCTTCAACAATTTATATGCGTGAAAAATTTCTATGGGAAACTTCAGATAAATGTTCGGAAGTAATTAACACATACATGCGTTAGGAATTTTCCGTACTTTACCGAAAATTTACTGCAAAATGATAGTAAAACTTCCATAAAGTTTGGAATTTTCAGTTAAATTCATGGGAAATTTCATATGCATGTATCGGAAATTGATTTCCCATCCCATGACCGGAATTTTCCGAATGCTGCGTATAGGAAAATTTCGATTACGTCTACAGTGTATTTAATTTGATTGATTCCATATAAATGACGAAGAAAAAAACTTTCATAGATTCTTTGCTTATAAATCTGAATAATTCACACTCAAATTTTTCAGGGTGTTACTATTATACTTATAAAAATGATCTTTCTAGCAGCTATATAAGACGTCAGTTCTATTAAGAAACTTTTGTATGTTAGTAAGAATATTTCAGCGTATCAATAATTTCTCTTCCTGTGGAAGTCATTGTTTTTTTGTGAGCGTTATATCAGCAGTTGTACATTCAGCGAGTCTTTTACCAAAGATTTACGGGTTACATTGATTTTCATGAGCAGAGAGTTGTTATGTGATCACTCATGATTGAGTGAGGAAGTTTGTGCTGAGTAGTATAAGAGGTCATATATGATTTCCATCGATTCGCAAAACTTGGAATGTGCTGAATCCCTGTGCAATATATTAATATCCTAATATAATAATGTCTGAAATATTTTCTGTTCAGTTATTCGGATGATTCATTTTGTGTTCATCGCGTATAATAACAAGTACGTTTAGATTTGAATGGCATTTTTTCATTTTGGTATTCGAATACGATAATAATACTTTAGGTGTAATTTATAATTTGAAATTTCATCATCTCTTCGTTTCCTGTCTATGAAAGAAAGATATGTTTCTTCATGTCGTCAGATCAAAGTATCATTTCGGATGAAATGAAACTTTCCACCCTCCGAAACCGTTCCACTACGTGGAAAAAGAAACATTATCTCACATTTGTCTCGGGGTAGTCCAAACGTGTGCCAAGTTCCATTAAAACCAAGATTCCTCTCGATTCATCTTTGCAGATGTGAAATTTTGTTTTTGTCATACGTTTCTCCGTGACATACCGAAATCCTGATTTTTTCTTCAAGTTTCCGTTGGTTTTGCATTATCCCGAATGAGTGAGGAATTTATTAGACTTTCAGAGAACCCATCATCGCTGGGCTGTTCCATTTACGTGTTTCGATGAGGTTCAATTACGCGTTACGAAAGTTCTTGATTTATGGAAAAATTAACAGAATGAATGATGAACGAATACGTGATTACACACCTCGTTACAATAATTTGGATAAAGTTTCATGTACCAACTTCTTACAAACACGAATCGAGTACCAGCGCGTTATGAAAAATTATTACATGTGCAACAGGTTTGAAATTCAGACAAATTTATAATAAAGTAACGTACGATATCAACATTTTTCACGTCCCATATTTGCGAAACCGCTAGGGAATTTCGAAAGGTGGTGTAAAGTTGTCATCTTTTCTTTCCTCCCTCACGTTCTTATGAATTCCAAACCGCCCTTCGGAACTGTAAATTTAAATTTGTGAGCTCTGCTCAAATTTTCACAGAATGTATTTTTTGAATAGTCAAGAAGATCTGCACTACATTTTATAGATCTGAGTTGAAAAATCGGAGCTCCTAAAGGACGAGTTCCTAAGTAGCTGTATTTTTAAAATTATTGTCTGATTTAATCACAAAATAATGATTCCACTACGAACATGCATTTTCAAAGCTCTCACAATTTTTCTGTGACCACTATTTTTATTGATTTTTCACCTCACTTGTTTGTTCTTTAATATCAACATCGTAATTTTATAGATACATACTTTGGTCTTTCGTTGCTCGGATCATGTTTTATCATAACAAATAACGATGTGTGTATTGATTCGATTGATATTCACGTGATAAGAAGTATGTTGAGGATATCAAAAACGTAAAGCTCTCGAAGGTATCGGATATCAGATTTATGTCAAAAGCAGGGATATGGTATGAAAGTTTTTTCCCACGCTTCTCCCTTTTTCCATGATATTTGAATGCGATGGCATCGAAATGAAAGAACCAGTCCCCTACGAGGCTTATCATTTTCCATTCCATAACGCGCACTTCATGAATTATAACATCAAGGCGGAGCCGTAAAAACAAAACAAAGTTCAATAAAAATACTGAAAAATTTCTATTTTTCTTTTCACCGGAGTTAATACCAATAAATATCTCTTCGAGAGAAGACAAATGACCCAATCGCGCTCAAATACAGATTCCTCGGTGTACGATTTGACAAAGTAGAATGTCTCCTGCCGACATTTCGGTAGATACATTATAAAAGAAAAATAATATGGTTATCAAAAGAGGAACAGAGACGTATCTTTCTGGAAGGATCAATAGCAATAGCACATTGTTTCGTGGTCATTTGTACAACTGTATATTAGAAAAACATTAAGATAGCTGTGATAGAGCTTTATTTAGAATGTTTCACCATTCAACAGCGTGCATTCTGTTATTTCGTTATACCGGAATCTCTTCGTTATCAGTTGCATACAGTTTCGAACCACAGGATGTACATGCAAACCATTGTGGCCAGATGGTATCGAAGGTTTCTTTATCAATTCTCTGTAATTGTTATTTTCGCACCCATTGTTATCTTAATCAATTGATATCACGTCAATTGAACAACCGGGATATATTTCAACCTTATATTCTAATAGGAGTTTTAAAAATCAACATACCGGGCGAATATGCAATTGTACAAATTGTATTATTACTACACATACGAATTGGAATATCACACAAATGCTTTCACGAATCAAATCGCGTTGATTGGCACGAAATTGGGTTTGAAGTGAACGATGCTGAAAGTGAGAATAATTCATTCATTCGGGTGATTTATCTCGATTTCGAATCCTTCCTTAGCATCTCTCAGACGTTGATGAATATCAAATTTTAGAATAAGATTGTGTGGAAAGGGTTTTCAATTGTACAGGAAAGGGCTTTTTTCAAATTGAAATTCTGTGGACAAAAAAGTTGGAAAAACAAATTTCATATCTTTTTCGTGATAAATCGATTTTCAAACGACATATCCACTTGAATATACTTAATCATCAATCCTCTTCATGAAATACCGTAAGGAATGTGAAACGAATTTCTCACCAACGCGTTTCTCGTGCCAAGCGGAATCGTAGAACGCTGTTTTCTACAACTTCGATATAATTGCCATCGACGTTCATGAGAATAGTTTTGTTTGGTAAACAAGAATTTCTTTACTTCGGTTTCCAAATGCTTCGTTGTATTCTTTCCTCCAATGCAACTTGAATATTCTGATTTTCGATTTCGAATTTGGAATGGAAAAGAGGAAATCTCTTCATCCTTGAGAAGGATTCTTCAGTTGACTGATTTCATAAAGCTTCGAAGGAAGTTCATGGGAATGAAAGCATACTCTATGATGAATACTTTTCTTTTGAATGTACTTCATGGAAGAAGAGTTGGATATTCGAGATTTTTATAGAGCATTTATTGTCGTCAATGAACTTGAATGGATGAATGAATGAGTTGAATGAATATTCGAAAGGTATTTGATATTAGCATTAGTTTTGAGTGTTTTCAAACAAGTGTTCTCTCCATCTCTTCAAAACTTTGATAATTCATGATAAATAACAGACGGTCCTCTTGCAAAATAACTTGCAATTCCCACTATTCACAGTACGTATTTGAAAATGATTAGGAATATCAAAATTTGAATATATTTAATGTGTAAAATTCTTTTTTCTTCAGCTTATTTTAGTATGTTTCAAATTTTAACAAAAAGAACATTTCAAATATCACTGCACCTGGGCTAAATAAGGAAGAACACTAAAATATGTAATTCCCTAGACATTGTTCAATGCACGCGTGCAATCTTTCGCGTGATCAAGCTTAGATGAATTTTTAGTAATTTTAACTAAACAAAAAAGGTTGAAGAACTAGTATTTCGATCACCCCTGCTCCAAATGACCAATAGATGCGGATTGGATTTCAATTGGTATCAAAACGGTCCAATCTGCACGGAAAAAAGAAAACAGCAATGGTTACTGTGAGTCACAAAAATACATTGAAAGTCAAATTCATTCTATGCAGTACTGCGTTTCCCAGTCCTCATTACTGTCCAGTCGGCGTTGAGGCATTTTATTACAATACTCATCACTGTGATCGCGCTAATCCTCGTTATCCAGGCGTGTTTTTATTTGTTTTTCAACTTATCGCTGTCATTCACAGTAACCAGTAGTGTTTTCTTTTTCCCGTGTGCCATTTCCAAAATGAATCTGTTGCAGATAAAAAATGAATGCGTTTTTATCAGTATTTCCAACTGCATGGGACTAAACTGGAGTTGCATTATCAAAATTGTCTGGTTTCTATACGGATATGCCATTTTGAGGAATCCAATTGTTTTCTGTACGGTATTGCGAGAATGAAATGTAATGCTTCCAAAGCGGATGCGCAAAGAAATTACCTGAATGGGATGTAATACGCGAAGACAGTTCGAAAGAGTTACAGGATGAATGAGATTTTCCCACAAAGTGATTCTCACTCGGATCTAACTGGATTCCCGTATTCACATCTAAAAGGTTCGAATCAGGGGTTCCTACAAGAATAATTCTGTATACGAACAGCGGATCTTATGCGGAATGACCGATTCGGATCTTATTGGGATGAATCTGCTTATGGGAGATATTGCACTGAGAAAAAAATCATAAAAATCCTCGTGTTTATGGCTACTATTTGTAGCTGAAATGATGCCTAGCTCTAAAAAGTATCTACAGTAACATTTTCGAAGAGTTTGAAGTGGAAAGGCATTCTTTCTATCACAAATAAAACTTGGACTCCAATAACTCCAATAACTACTGTAGCAATGATAATTTTGACCCACGATAGTTTGAGACTCACGTCTTTCACAACTCCGAAAAGTAGCTATTTTCACAATTCTTATATTCCTATAGGAACTTCCTCCAGAGTATCTGATACATGTATTTACCCAAGGAACCACAGCTCGCACGCATTCAGTATTGTAACCGCAGTTCGAAGTATCAATAATTGATAAATCATGTCTACCTATGATTATGGAATGCAGTTATCACAATTCGTCTGCTAATTAATTACACTTTTTTTACCGTTTTTTTTTTCAATGTGGGAATATACATAAATATCATGGTATGAGATGATAAATAAATGATTCATAACCCACGTGAGATATTTTATTCTCCCCTTCTTTGTTTTACTAAAGAAAACTCTATGTGGACAAACAAAGAGAGGAACAATAAAATATCTCATGTTATTTATAGATTAACAACACCTCATCTGTCATACAGGTTATTTGCAGTTGATTATTTTTCAATTGATAATATAACTGAAATATTACAGTAATGTATTTAATTATATTTTTAATAAAAAAAAATAAAAATAAAAATCACAAAAAAAAACCAATAACTATCCCTGCTACATGAGAAAAAAAAGTAAATATAAGAAAGATATAAAAAGCAACATATTATTTTATGCGACAACTATTTGATGATATGGTATTAGGAATTTCTTTGGGCTTCTCCGTCAATCATTTCCAACTCTACTCAACATAAAATCAAGGCATACTGTCAAAAATAGTTTTATTCGAAATAACTACAGCATTATACTCAACGTGACATTAAGTTTTTCCTGTTGTGGATACAAATTATTGACAGTATAGCGATATAACTCACGAAGATTGAAGATTTTTTGTAACTACTCCAGCTGTTTGACTAGAATTATTTTAGTTACAGAAAATTGCTGGGCTCATTTTCAGCTACGATTTGGAGTTGTGAGACTTGGAATAGATATTTTCTTCCATTTTCACTTGAGTAGGTACGATTCATGCAATTTCAGTTACAGAACGGAGCTACAGTAGGAGGAAACATTCAGTTCCGAATATAGTAGCTATGATAACCATTTCCATTTTGTTCAGTGTGAACTCAATACGTTTCGAAGCGCATGTGTAGATCGAGGGTGGAACGGAATTAAAATGGGTTTTCCAGATCACCTGGACTTCCGTATTGGAATTCCAAAGGTTTTAAACCGGTGTTCCGAGATTAATGATTATATAGAAGTATTTGAATTGAATTTGGTCTGACCGATTCGAATCTCATTGGACTGAATCTGCTTATGGAAGATATTGAATTCAATACGTTTCGAAGAATCTTCATGGATATCCTGATCGTAGCTATCAAAATTTCAATCTGCCTTTCCAAATATGTAGAACCAGTAGAATGGGCGTTTGAGAAAATCAGGAAATACGTGATGATACGAATTTATTCTGACATGTGAAATTGTGAATACAGTTTAAAACCAATGGGAACGCCTGACGGAAATCTCGGTTGATAACATTACGATTCCAATGCGGCTTTCCAGATTGGACCAACAAAATGAGCGATTAAGGACATTCGAAAGTACGTGTTGATACGACCTGATTCCGACATGTAAATACAATTACAAACCAATAAGAACCTACAACAAAAATCCTGATTGATACTATCAAAATTTCAATCTGGCTTTGCGGATAGGACCAGCAGAATGGGGTATCCAGGACATCAGAAAATACCTGTTGAAACGAATTGATTCTGACATGTAAATACAATTACAAACCAATAGGAATTCTTAATGGAACTCCTGATTGATACTATTGAGTTTTCATTGCGGCTTCCCACATTAGTTCACTCGAATGGATGATTGATGACATCATCAAATAAGTATTGATACGAATTGATTTTATCTTACAAATATTATTACAAATCAGAAACTCCTAACGGAAATGCTCATTCATACGCTTAATATTTCAACCTGGCTCTTCATACAGGAACAGATAGAATCTTCGAAGAATTACTAGTAACCTAGTAAATGCAAATCCGTATAGAATCGATATGGAAATATATTCACAGATATAAATTGCTAATGTTTGGATTTCCATGTGCCTTTTCGGTTAAATTCTATTAGAAAATACTTGATAATGGTCTGAATCCGCAAATACGTAGTAAGAAACCGCATTAGTGCAGATAGAAAATATTTTCTATTTGGATCAATTATTGGACATTCGAAGCAGGGACAGCAACCATACTTCCAGTTATTTGGACACGTAGAGAAATGTATGATAATATTTACCATGCTAACATAATATTCGTTCTTATTTTATTGAAAATTGTAAATGTTACTATGTGAGAATAGAAGCCTTCGCCATTTTTCTGGTAATGATTACTATACTACATAAAAATCAGACAAATAGAACTCAAAGCAATGTAAAATGGTACTGATTACCATGTTACAATAGCTGTCATTCCAGTTAATGAAAATATGCACGCTGTGGGCAATATCGACACGACGTGTATAGACACATATATTATACGTATTATTACGGTAGTCAGCTCACTATTAATAATCAAGTAAAAACACAGTTATTATTTAGAAGACTGATATAATTTGTTTCTGACTGTGTGCTCCCTTTTCTTTCTATTAACCATTTCATAACCTAATTTATTTATTTATAGCCTCATTCACTGAAAAGCCTTGTGTGTATATACATGTCAATAGTTTAATTTAGGTTATAATCAATGAAAAAATCATGGTCAATATTACTTTATAGCATTGAATTCATGTTTAGTTGCATAGTACTGTCTCCAATGTAACATGGTAATCATTACTATGTTAACAGGGCTAATATTACCACATAAAATCGGGAGCATCACTATGTCAAGTGACTCGCACCATCTAAAAAGTTTCGTCACCATGAAACATAGTATTCATTCTCATGCTACATTGAGAATATAACTATTCTTTTCTCTCCGTGGACTGAAAACGATACAGCAGTCGGGTAACTGATACATGTTTCCATCAGTTTACTCCTCACACTGTCTGATAATAAAAGTGACATTTTCACTAATCTTGCTGATAGTTCAATAGTGTCAATTGTTCTAACAATGCTTAACAACATGAAGTTAAAGGAAATATACAATGAATCTACAGTCATATTTTCAAGCAACGAGGGGAAATCAAAAATATATTTATCATGATATTTGTCATCATTTTCCCTTGTTTCCAACAAACGATTTATTATTTCTGCCGTTGACAGGATTAATCACCATTGCTCAATCACGTATTAAAACATTGAATCGGTCTTAATCTTTTTCCCTTCCACAACTATTCTTTCTTGTGGATTCAAGTGACCTAATGTTCTAAATATTCTCAATCTCAATAATCGATTTATTCAATTATTATAGTTTCATTCAGTGTTATAGAAGAGTTTTTTTCGATCGAATTTACTAACGAGTTCAGCAAATAATAAATTTCAAAGACGATTCAAGTTCATTTAAGTGTAATTTAAAATATTACACACAGAAAAATAATTGAGTGAAGTCGTATTATCATGTCAAATGTCAAATGTCGTTGCAAGTACTTGACGGTCTCAATTTGATGAAATTTTGTCGACTCAAATTATTTATTATTGCACTTGGAATCAATTCCGACTCAAATTCACAAATATTGTGAAAATTCGCTGTTCTTGTTGTTTTTTTCTCCCTTCCTCGGGGGAATGGGAGATTGGAATCAATCAGAAAGGGACAGTTTTATAGCCAAAGGGAGTTAGAAGTTTCAGATGAGAACATATAAGGTATCCCAAACAACATCTTCATATCATATCTCTGTTCGCATGCTCCAAGCACATCGAGGGGCAAAAAATAATTAATAGTCTGGCAAAAACATGAATTTAGAGAATCTTGAAGTGCTTTATGAACTTTCGTTATCCAATGGTCAAGTTCCCTATTGGGATACCAGTGCCGTGAGATTAGTCCATTTTCTCTGTAAGATTCTGTGATAACGGTGAAGTTAACGGTCGTTGAAATATCTCCATTCGAATTCGAACTCCCACAGAATACACATTTTTCTTTTAATAGGAGAAATTGTTTTCACAATAGATATATGATGTTGAGAGTTAGGATTGCGTGTTGAATTTTGTTATATTTGGTAAGAATGAGAAAACCTGATGTATTTTTAGCGAATCTCCACAAATATCTCTCTGTCACGTAAATATATTACGACTGTGAGATTTCCTATATTTATAAGAGGGTGGAAATTCCCAAAAAACACATGACTTTTGCAACACTTTGTGAATTCACCAAAAAGAATTGAAGGTATGACTAAAATATTTGAGGGGATTCGTTATAGATCTTTCAAGAGTTTAATTAGAGTCCTGAATATGTAAGTATTCTTATTCGCAATTGAGGCGTGTGAGAATAGAGTGGGAGTACTTCATATATACAGGTTGATTGCACGAGCGTAACTTTAGTTTCAGTTGTATATAGATGAACGTATTAAGTGGGTAATCCCACTTTATAACCCTCAAAATGACTGAAAAGACTACTAACCTTCATAGATCTTTAGTTTAGTTTGTTCTAAATTCGATGACCTATTTACAAAAATTTTCAACACCATTCAAAAGCATCGAATAAAAAATTCGTCTTTCTTTTATATCAAAAGAATCATCCATTTTTTTTCAAATCTCCCTTTCGTCCGTTGTTCATGTGAAATTGAACAGCATTTTATACGAATCAATGATTCATACCAGCCCCTTTGACCAGATTCTTGTGAGAAATGAAGGAGCCGTTATAAGAAAGATCAGAAGCGATTTTTTGTTGAATTTGAGTTAACACCCTTAAAACCATTACGACAGACTGGATATTTCATAAGGAAGATAAATAGTTATTCGGGATGGTATAGTTCTCAAATAGTGTTTTGTCGGGAATTGGAGATAAAAGATATTGATTAAAATTCCTACAGTGTGCGTTATTGATTATGAAGTTCTTGAGATTTCACAGCAGGCCTTCGCATATATGTTTTTATGCGACACGTGTTTAAAAGGAACTCCTCTCTATCTTCTGTTTATATTAAAAAAAATTCCTGACCATGGAAAAAGAAGATACTTCTGAAGCAATTATTATTCTACCTTTTTTCTAAAACAAAAAACTAAAAAAAAAGGGATCGAGAAGACCCTGTTAATATATTATTCTTGTTCCTGTTCTTAGGTGCTGTTGTCATAATGTTCTTCATCTGCTGGGCACCGTTTCACGCTCAAAGATTACTCTACGTTCACCAAGTCTCGTCCTTCGATGAGATAAACGAATGGTTGTATCCAATTGGAGGCTGTCTCTATTACTTCAGTACAACTGTTAATCCAATACTGTACAATGTGATGAGCGCTAAGTACAGGCGAGCTTTTCGCGAAACTCTTTGTTGCCTCCCTAGCAGCTCTTCCAATGCCAAAGATGAACTAAGCAGTACGAGAGAAGCTACTATTTTTAGTTATGGTTCTAGAAGGGGATCGCAACATCTGGTTCGAATTAAAAGCGCACAATATCAACGAGGTATTAGGTGAGGAGATACTTTATATTTCATGATTTCTTCCGAAGAATCTAATTCACTAAATTCTGTTTTGATAAAATGATAAAATTCATTTGTATGAGTTCTCACCATTATTATACAACCTCATGTCTTAAATCGATACGAAAATTTTACAAAATAGTCCGCATGTTTCATGTAAATTATTATTATATCTATATATATATAAATTGTATGGAAATTTTGTTCGATACGAAATCGTGTGCAAGGTTGTTTTAGATTTTTCATAATAATTACCAATCAAATTCTCTGAATGTATCTGTTTTGTAGCGATGAAATCGTGTTGCATGCGAGAGAGGAATCATTAGGGTGGTAATAATTCCATCAAAGATAGTTGAAGTGCTATTTGAACTCGAGCGTGACAGCTCTGCATTCGAATCTCACCAATGCCTTTCAATGTATATTCTTGATTTCGAGGATGGAGTTGGGGAACATTTGACGTCGGATTTAGAATGAAAAGGGAAGGGAAAATCATTATTATTTGTACCTTCGCCCAAACGGATAAAACGTTGATATACAAAATCAATCTAAAGCATTTTCAGTGTTCACACCACAAAATTTCTGGGTGGATTTATATGAAATTTTTTTGCAGAGAGAGTTGGAACTTCCCAGCAATTCATTTCTTTCATTCTCTCATCTGTATTTGTTTGTTGCTCTCACTTATGTCTGTAAGATTTTCGAGTACTTCTATGTTCTAGCCATTAAGAGAATGCGAACATTTTTTTGAGACCGCTCTTGATAAATATATGTCTGTCCGTAACTGCTGTAGAAGGAATAAATAAAACGTATGTCACGCACGTTGCTTTTCATTCGCAGTCTATCATTCATTCTTGCATGCACGTTGAATTCATCGCGACTTCATCGTTCAATCTCCTCTTCGAATATCATGTTTTCATTCTTCGATGGTATATATAGTTTCAAAATTTCACACCAGTCATATAATATCAAACGAATTGATTACCGGTATAATTCATTTGCGAATATATTACCATCTTCCCGATATTGTATATTATTTTGAATAGCACCGCATGGTTCGTCCATACATTTTTTTTGTGATTTCAAGTTTATGTAGGACGATAGATAGGGGTAAAACGATATTGGATTATGATAGTTTTGGTAACACGTTTTCCACATTAGAAGGATCCTCCAATCTCCCGACTTCCTTTATTGTTTCCCTCGTGCTACCTCTCTACCTACCATGTACCGAGCAATGAATGAATAACATTTCACAATCGATCTTCTTTCTTTTCTTCTTCAACATCTCTCGATGTCTCGAATGTTTTGCTCTTTTTTCCTTGGATTCACGTAAAACGTTATATTCACACTCTTAAGTATCCTTTCAGCTCATGATTATTATCATGAAGTGTAAAATATATACCCGAGGACACAGACTGTATGCTCGCACGAAAGCTCGACAGCACTTGGCTGAAGATTAGCTCAAGCGGAGGTTGATGATGATGCCGCTGTACGTATAAATCATAGAAAAACATCAAGAATATCGGAGAGAGTTGAATAAAAGTGGGTCAGGGATTATCAGAACAGAATTGTATTTTGAATGACAATTTTCACTGAAAACATTATATTTTTATTAAACCCCATCCGATTGATGTCGTATAGATTGGATATCGCAATTTCACGATATTCGCATGAGACATGCAATTGTTGAATATTATTGAATTTTCATTGACAGTGCAATGAAATTAATTATCAATAATCACAAATCAAATTTCATGATGCGGAGAATTATCGTGCACCTACAAAAATATATCATGAAAATATGTACAGATACCAATAAATTATATAATCAAAAGATTTATGAGATCTACATTATATAATTCATCGCTATCCCCATTTCAATTGAACATTTGTATCTGTTTAAAGAATACTACATATCATGTAACGTTTCAAATTGATGCTTTCCGATTAAATAAGGAACATCAAAATAAGGTTTTCGTGAATTATGTAACAGCAAGTCTTAAAAGTAACTCATTTTTAGAATATGTGACTGATCATCTATTTCAATTGTGTCGAAAAGATCAACGTTAATAAGTTTCGTTTAAGACAAGTCAAACTCATTTCCATTGCACAGGAATGCAAATACCTAAACTTCTTCGATTACTTTTCGTTCAATCAATAGGACTGAAGGTGATCTTTCAAATGGTTGAATGAATGGATAGATTAAACAAAAATCGTGTGTACCCTAACAAATTTCACATATCTTCGAGCGGTACAGAATTTTGTAGCTATACCGCGAAATTGTCAATTAAAATGAATTTTGTTACATGAAAATCGTCGTAGTATTGTTCAAAAAGAATTCAAGTGGGGCTTGGAAGATGCTTTGTGAACTTTTTTGCTCTGTAAGATCGTACTGATTACAAAAAATCATAGCCAATAGCACCCCTGCAAACAAGGCTCCTCACCGGCATTACTGGACCCATTGAAACGCCAGTAATCCTTGTTTGTAGGGACTGTTCACATTCTTAAAAATCAGGTGTGAACCAATACGATGATATTACTGTTATAGCGATAGACTGTTGGTGAGGCTATATGGTTGGTTAACAAAAGTGATGCACAAAAGTGAGGCATTCCTGGCCTTTTTCCCTGTAATGAATGACCTAGTGGCATCTACAAAATTCTTTCTGAGCACATAAAGCGGAGAATAAAAGAGAAAGACATGAATACTCCAAGAGGCCACATAAAAGTTAAGCTTTGAAGAAGACGATGGGGAACGATTGAAATTTCCTGGGGAAAAGAAATCAAATTCTCCTGTATTGCCTTTTGAAAGGAAGCATCGACCAACATAGGGATAAAGTGAACCGATTCTTTGAAGAGAACTAAGTCAGACCCTCTTGCTATTTATATGCTTTCCCTAAAAGGGAACTTCTGAAGAGTAACGTACATTCTGCACGGAAAAAATGAACTGTTGATTTCATCGGAGCTTCGATCACTATATATGAACGTTGGGGAATATTTGTCACCTATACCAGATTTCTTGTTGAATTCACCAAATTTCCGGTGAAAATTTAATGAAAATTCAGGTGTATGTGACAAATATTTCTTGCTGTCCATGTGGTAGCCAGAATTTTGAGTGTTCCTAAAAATTATCTTTTTGAAGGGTACTACGTGAACTTACATCACACAAAAGAATAAAGATAATTATAACTTATAAATAATTATGACACTAACCAAATGTGAACACTAATTTATGTAATAAAATCAAATTGGACAGATTTATTGCAAATATCGAAGTTCACAAACTAGTCAACATTCTAGAGGTGATGGAGTAGTAATTACAATCAAGAATTCCTCACGTAACATGTGATGACTCCCCGTCTACATCGTCTGCATATTGAATAACGCTTGATGAAAGTTTGGTGTTGATCTTTGCCTGCTCTCCTTAATGTACCGTTTATTTCACTCGCTTCTGATATTAACCACTCTTATAATTCCAATAACTCATTGAATAATAATCCTTCGTTTAAATTTTCTATATTATAGTCGGAACGATGATTTCATCGGGTCATTTTATGAATTTATTATTATGCTAACTCACATTACATACTCAAAAAGAAAGCTTGAAACGTGTATTAAAGATCTGCGTAACTTTGACAGGTTATTTCTCAAACTTAAATCACATTGACATTATGTTTTCTTGTTTCATTCATAACTTTTGTACATGATATTGCAGGGGGAAAGTTTCTTTTTATTTGTGTGATAACATCATCCGAATTTCGGGTGTAAAACTGATTTGAAAAAAGAATAAATGAAATGTAGAAATGATAAAATAGAGAAAAGAAAGTAACAAAAGTTCTTCCATTATTTGTCCAATAATGAAAACACAATGATCTCTTTTTTCTACTTCTCTTTGCTGATTATTGACAAACCATCACCAACATTCTACCATTATTCTTTCTTCTTCTTCCTGTTATTGGACATAACTTTGATGCATTACCAACTTTCAAAGATGAACTAACTGCAAATCACAATACATCGGTAATAGAGGCATATCGGATCCCCAACTGTCATATAATTCATCTTCAAACTGATGTTGATGATAATTTTCATCCAACTCCGTCTGCTCCGTACTCCTGTTCTTCTGTATTTTACTCATCATATCTGAATTTGATGCAACAAAGCAGTAAACAAATAAAAATTTTACGTCATTTACGGGCAGCACCGGAGCTTGATAAAAAAGAAACTGATTTCCCCTTTGATAAATCCGCCTCCATCTGTATTGATCAAAAGAAAAAAAAACTATTTTTATGTTCCAGACACGATTCAACGGACAATAAAAATGAATTCATTCAAGAAAAGGATGTACCTGGTGACATGAGTTTATCGATTCCAGATAGCAACGAGATCATTGCTCCGAGAATGATGAGAGCAAGGACAATCGTTAAAATACCGATGACAAAAAATTGTCGCAAGAACCCTTCTTTGATAGTTCAACAATTTAGTAACGGTCGTGCCAAATGTAAAACAATCACCGAGAGGATTATGTTAGATGATAAAATGGACAAAATCGATCCAATGTATGAAACTTGTATTTGATCTTGAGAGAGGATTCTTTCGTTATCCAAATATTTCTAATTTTCACATTTAACGGAGTCATTTGAGATTTCAAGTATTGGGTTGGTTTTGAGCTCGTTTGGTTCTCCAGCATGGAATCTGAACTTCGGAACAAAGTGTTCATATGACATTTCAATTAAGAATATGTCCTTGTTTGTATAGTGAAACTTCACTTTATGGAATGATCTGAATATCATGTTAGGAATATATGTTGGAAATATAATGTCCAAGAAATGCTCTGGATGGAATGAAAAAATTCAACTATATTCTCAATTCAGAATAATTTCTTCGACAGTGTAATACAGTGTAAAAAGAAAAAAAAAATAACCAGCTGTTATATTAAAAATTATCTCCTTCAAAGGATTATAATATAACGCTTGTGATAAGGTAAATTCATGCAATGAAAGAGCAACGAATTATAAATACGATTTATTGCAGGAGAAACAAAAACTGCATGAACGAGCTTCCTGATCAACCCAATACTGGTACACAGAAATGAAAACTCATAAAACGATGATTCTCAATAATCCGTTTCAAAGACAAATGAGAATCCACTGGATTTCATGGTGAAAAAACAAAAAACAAATGACGATAAAGTGAAATCTTTCTCACCAAATTCGTCGAGATAAATTTTCATATTTTTCACAAAAATATAAAGAAAACTGTTCGACGATTTATTTCAATCGCTTCGAGCGGGTGTTGAGTGAGATTTTAATATGTTTCTGTGATTTTTCTGCTCTTGGATGCACGGATTTCGTGTTTTCGTCTTTTTAACATTTCATAGCATACGGAATGATGTGGAACATAAAACAAATTTACTTTTTTCATGTTGACGAATTCTCGGTTTTTATATTTGATTGAAATAACAACTTTTTTTTTCATGTCGAGTGCTTTAAACATTAGATGTTGGTTTGTTTCTTCGAATAGTATTATTGAATTCATTTTATTTAGATTAGATATCAGATGTAGATGACTGTTGTTCATAAATGAGATATTTTCGAAGTATGTTCTATATCATTTTCTTACGATCGATTAAATTTCATAATAACTGATGAGTTTGAGTTTGTGCTACCTACCAGTCCCTATCCACGAATTCTTTCCTCATCGACTAAATTCTCTTTTGAAATTTATGATTTCAAATGTATATATTTGAACAAGTAGAAAAAGGTTGTTCAATTTCTTGCATAGAGCTGGGTCTATAACCCTGTTGAAAAATCCAATAGATTCCCGTGGATCCTACGACAAAAGGACATGGGTTGTTCAATTGGAAATTATTTTCTATCGGCATGCGAGTGGTTTTACCGATGGTATCAATAAAAACCAATAGAATTTTGACTCCCACATAGAATCCGATAGAAACCTATAGCGTCTGTGACAAACTGACACGGAAAATCGATAGAAACCCATGAATTCCGATGAAATCACACCTATCGGTTTCTATTGGATATCAAATTTGTATCTATAGTTTATCCAAATTCATAGCAACTCGATACAAATTTTGTATAAAATCACATCGCATCGCATTACAGCCCCAGGCCTAGTCTTGCAGAAATTTTCAGTTCAAAATGAATCAAAAGGATGATTTTCCAGATGAATTAATTTCGCAAAGCTTGCGAATCTTCCGTAAAAAAAGTATTAAAGTACAGGTAATTTCAAGAACGATCTGAGCAGTCGAAAAAACAATTTGTGGTTCCATGCAAGTCGTCCCGAAGAAAGCAGTCAGTTGAAAAGAAAATTCGGAAAATGCTACCAACGACAGCCATCGGAAGACACAAGGTACGTACGTGCACCGTTAAAAATTTCTGTATCAAGCTTCAATCACATGTGATGTAAGCAATTTCCACTCACTTCATTGAAAAAGTTCTTGACATTGCAATTAATAAACTGTACTATTATGAATAATCTAATACAGCAAAAATTGAAAATTCAATTTCTAATTCAATCACCAAGAATTGAAAATTTAATTCACCAGTGTATACTTGAAAAATGAATACAAAATTCAAGAAGTTGTTAACAGCCCTGGTGAAAATGAAGCGTTGAAACGCGACGGAAGCGTGGCGAAAGCGCAAGCGAAGAGTCACCTAAAACTAATTTAGGAGGGAATTAAAATATTTTCACGTTTCATTTGTTCCAATACCCTCTTCCTTCACTTTTGGATTTTCACCAGGGAGTCTACAGTTCTTTTCTCTGACAACTGATGATTTTGTGAACCGAGCAAGAATATCTCACCCATAAATATATTCATTACTTCTACATTCATTCACGCATGTTGTCAGTAAATAATTGACATTCTCATCCATGAGAGTATCAAGATCCATGCCGAAGGATACGGATTATGCATTCATGCCACGCATCACTGTAATATAATTTTCAAACGAACAGGATCCAAGAGCGGCAATCCAATTGAATGATGAATTCAATTCTGACGAGTAACATTGTGAAATCCGCATGGAAAAGCTTTTTCAATCTACTTCTTGTTCGAGAAGAACGTGTCCTACCGGATATAAGTCAGCGGGAACAAACAATGACAGATTCGAATCCTAGGACGGAATATGCCGTCGATGGAATTTTCGCAAGATAATTTATAGTCCTCGATGTGAATCTTTCACCACAGATCGTATAAGCAGATGCAAGTTGTGTCGAAAAGAAGAATTTCGCGTACAGAAGGAACTCTTTGTGGGTGACATATTTTATTTGTCCCTTGGTTTTTGCCTCTCTGAAAGCATTTTTATGGAACTGAAACCCACGTGGACAGTGTGGGAGGAAAATGGATGTTCTAGAATGCAAAGAGATTCTATGAGCAAAAAGGATAATATATCATTAATGATAATAAAAAGCCATAGTTTGTTATAAATAACGAAGGTGCACAATATACCATAGAGTGATCGGCAATAATGATTTCAGCATTTGTTATCATCATCTCTGAAATCAGGATTTTCTTTCTCTATAGTTCTCATTGAAATCAATATTTAACATTTTTGTAAAGTACGATGAAAACTGCCGAAAATGAGAATTCTGATTCTGGAGATAATGAGTATGATATTTTGATTGCATCAAAATTTGAAACGTGGATATCTCGGTATTGGATCAACGGAGATAGTTCGTAGGCGCTTAAACGAAAGTGTGTAGTCGAATTATTTAGTATAAGTGTAATTATTCTTTCGTGACATTCATCGTATGATGACTTTGATGGAAAAAACCAATATCGAAATTTCATCGTTAAATCGTCAGTTCTTATCGTTCTTATCGGACTAGTCCGATAATGAAACAACACGATAGATTTCGGATATTGTTAGGATATATATTGACGATAATTATCCGATATAAAACCAACCAGCGACCCGATGATTTCCCGATAGATGTCTATATTGCATTCACATTGGATATTTCTCGTATACATCGTAACAATCTCGGAAATTTATCGTATTCTTTCATTATCGGACGAGTCCGATAAGAACGAGAAGAACTGATGATTTGACGATGAAATTCCGATATCGGGTTTCCCTGCTTAAAGAGTCTCATTGAACCGATTAGTTCTCATTGATTCCGATGCAGAAACCCGATTCAAACTCATTAAAAATTGATCCTCAATGGGTTTGAATCGGTTTTCTGTATCGGAATCAATGAGAACTAATCGGTTCAATGAGATTTTTTAAGCAGGGTTCTTCATGAGGGGAGTTATTGTTAAGTGTTGTTGAAGTTAACACGACTTCGGCGTTTTCATTTTTCATTTTTTTTTTTCAAGGCTTTTGTCGTGTACTTGGCGTCGAGACACTACCGCGTCTCTTGATACATCCCAAAATTCTTAATGGAAAAATCGGGACTGCCGATTCCTGATTCCATGTATTAACTTTGGTACACATAATCCGGTACTTTCTGTCTACTTCTATTCGTTGCCTTGAATCATTATAATCGTAAATTTCAAATCTTGTTCCATTGATTGTTCCAGTTATTGATTTTCTTAGTGATTCACTCCAGATGGCGAAGCAGTATGCCAAATGTACAATTTATTTCGGCTCTTCATTCTAGAATTGGTGATAGAAGATATTTACTCGTTCCACAAATTAGGGGGCAAAATGAGAGAACTCCTACATCCCACAGGTGTTAAATTGTGGTTGATATTTGGATATCCAAATGAATTAGCTGTTGAATTTTCGCTGCGGCAGCTACATTTCTTGCTGCTACCGCTAAGTGAGTAACTGTGGCAGCTAAAAATAGCCTCCGCAGCGAATTTCTAGCTATCCAAGTGATAGTTAATTATTTTTTTCCTAAACGCGTTGAGGTTTGTGAAGGATCGCAAGATGGGCACGGTACTGCTGTTTCGATCCTTCACTAACGTGCACGATCAAATACACGGATAGAGAGACAGAAAAACTGCCGAAGACGGCTCTGTACATAGAATACGCACGATCACAGCATTTCAAAAATGCTATGCGCTTTCATGTGCATATACAACATGCTTGTTACAGGCGCTATTTGAGTTGCTGTTTCAATTTGCAGAGAGAGCCCCTGGAATAATTTATATATATTATATTCAACTATCATCAGTTGAATCCTTTGAATTATTCCTTTGTGATCAGTATCATAATGAACGGTAATTCAATGATGAAAATCTGGTAGAACGTTGCAACCAAACATAGACGCTTAGATGATATCTATTATCTCATCTGAGTAATTGAAATTTCATATAGACAATTCGATTCTTATAAATGATGTATAAACGAAACGAATGATCATTCTGTTGCGTTTGTCAAAGCTCAATTATTGCAACTCCTCTGTATTTTGAATACGTACCAAACGTCCGTATTGCATCAGCCAAAAAATAAAACCTCAACTCTATTCTTTATTCATCACAATCCTTGATGGAATGTTACACAATAAAAAATTTGGTGTACTTTTAAAACACGTGCATGTCCCAAACGGTCCGCTTGAAGTTTGTGTTGAATATTGACACAAAGGATGTCAGAAATTAACGCAAAAGTGTTTTATAAATATTCTATAAACGTTCCATTGACACCTTGTGCTGTCTGGAATACACGTATGTCAATGATGGATTTAGGATGGCCAAAAAAAATTATGATAGTTGGCGTCGATTGGTCACTTCTTTTGGATCAATCGTTAAATCTTCAATTCTATAAGAGTTTATAAGAATTATTGTTTGCAACTCGGAATCTGAGTTCGAAGAAAAATACTTCGTCCCCATCGTCGGCAATCAGTCGAAGTCGTCGAAATCGTCTGAGCTATGGTTTGATGCATTTGCATTTCTGAATGATCGACAATAATCAATAATAAAAAAGAATCGTATGAAGAATCAGGAACTTTTATCATACTCCGTTGAAAATATTTTATCAAGTTTTCTAGAAAATTTTTAATGATGTCTCATTATATTGCAATCTCACAAACAAATTCGTGATAAAGCATCCAAATGGAATGATGGGGTTTCTCTCTCCTTCTAAATATTCCTGGTAATTGAAAGTTCATGATGGCACAAAACTTTGACGAAAACGAGCACCGTTGTGCATTCACTTGAAAGCGAAAGAGAGTTATCAAAGTTGGAGGATGTCATTCTTAAGCAGTTTGAAATTTCAACAAGACACATTTATCCGTCTTCGAGATAACGTATGTACAAATGAGCATTTCTCTTCGAATCCAATCATATATACAGGGTGAGTCGGAAAGTGTGGGAATTCCTTGGCAGGGATATTTTTGACGAGATCGATTTTTCTGAGGCAAATTTTGAGCTGGGCCTCGGGTTTTGAGATACGGGTATTTTTTAATATTTTGGGAAAACCTAATATCTCAAAATTACTGAATCGTGGATATTTGAATCTAATTCCAGTGAACAATATGTTATCATCCGGAGCTCTTAAAAATCTCCTGAATATGTGTAAGAGGTCAGATAGACTTTTCAGAAGGTCAACATAAAGATATCAAAATGTTATCAGATACGTCGATTTCTGAGGAAAATAAGAGATTGCCAGAATGTTATCCAAACGAACTCTTTAAGAGGATTTCTTTCTGCACGGAAAAAAATGTTTGATAAAATTTACCAACGAGAAGGGTAAGATACGGCACTATTAGAATTTCTGTTAATATTCACTAGAACTTTAGTCAAATTTACTACTGTGATAGTACACTGTAAAAAAAATTTGTTAAATTCCAAACAAAAATGCTTGGAAATTTACAAACTTGGTTTGGAAAAATAATTTCCGAACCTTTTTTGTAAATTGCCGAACAAAAGTTTGTGAATTCTCAAGAATCTTCGTGAAATCACAAAATTTTTTGAATATTTACAAACTTTTGTTTGGTAATTCACAAAAAAAGTTTGTGTAAAAAACTGCCAAACTTCTTTGGCAGTTTAGGAAGTATATTTTTTACAGTGTAATCTTAACTGCGACCATCGTAAGTTTCACTAAAATTCTTATAAATATTACGAGAAATTTTAATAGTCCCGTATTTTACTGAACACGTTAGTAAATCTTACGAAACATTTTTTTCCGTGTGAGGTCTCAGAAAAATGGTACCATTCAGGTATCAATAAGTTAACATTGACAGAGCTCTTTCAGAAGACCTCTTAAAGAGTTCTTCCTATCATAACCCATATAGCACAAATGTCTCAGTAATATCTCCAGAATATTCTGACAATATTACAATGTTTCCATAATATTCTGGAGATATTACTGAGACATTTGTGCTATGTGGGAAGTGTTCACTGGGATGTCATTCGCTGTGAAAAGAAAGTCTCAAATTCAGCTCACTTTATGACTGAATCTATGATGGAAAGAAATTAAGCTGGAAAAACAATCGCTCACAGAATGGAAAAAGCATTGTCTGAAATTAGGATGTAAACAGATTAAGACTCTCTTTGTACAGTGCAACGCTATAAAAACTTTACACCGAAAACGGTCCCGTTTATGTTCATTTACTATGGATAGTTTTCATCGTGACTTACAACAAATACTCATGGACTCAGCCCCAACAGCACATCCACCGATTTCTACATTGCATCTCCGTAGACTCTACGTGGATAAATGGTGGACGTGGATGAACGAAGATTCCACGTGGAGGCAACGTAGGTGCAATGTAGGAATGTCCGGTGCTGTACGGGAGTGAACACGTAAGTGCTACATAATACAGAAATCACAAACTTACACTGTAAAAAGTAAGTCAAGTTTTCCCCCAAGTTCAGTGGCAGCAAAAATCTCTCCTATATTTTGGAGGAATTGAATTGACCCCAAGTGGGGGGTTCTCGATGCCACGAAATCTGGGTGATTTCCGTGGTTATGTAATCCCAGACAGCACAACGTGCCACTGGAACGTTTATGGAAGGTTTATATAACGTAGGAGAGGTTTTCCGAACGTTCAGAAAACGTCCCAGAGACACATTGTGCTGTTAGGGATTGTTATTTTACGTTATGTAATTTTTATGTAACATTCATGTAACTGGCTTACTAGAGGGAATACCGTGGTTATAGGTATGCACGAAATTTATTGTATTTACATGAAAACAGTGCGGTTGGAAAATAAAGTAATTGTTATACATATAAACCTAAAAATATTCCTTAGTTTTTGAGTAATGGTCAAACGGTTCGCATTTGTATGGAATGTTTCCCAGCAAAACTGAAATAACAGGAGAAATTGATGAATTTCGGAGAGTAAATAGTAAGATTCTATGCTTGATTTTCGGAAAATTTATTTCTATTTTCAACTTTTGTTGTTTATCATTAATTTTGCATTTCTTATGATTGAAATTTACCAAAAATCCGAACCGTTACCCACTGAGCATTTCCGTCAGAACCTTGCATTGACATTGCAGCGATATTGATGCGATCTTGAAAGTACTTGTCTTTCCATTTACAAGTGCAATATTACAAAAGTAACCCGCAAGAATATCGTTGAAATATCACCTGACAACGTAACATCGTTGCAATTTACTTGTAATTGGATGTTGTAATATTACTGTTGTAATTCTCATAACAGGTACTTTCAAGATCGCATCAACATCGATGCAACTTTAATGCAGGGTTCTAACGGAAATGCTCAGTGGGTAGATTCTCTTCAAAGTTACTGTTTTTTCATGTGTAATTATTTAGTATTCGTAATTACAAATGAAAGTATTCATATCTCCTGTAAATCACCATAAAAATTATTTATAGTAAATGAATACAATTTTTATGTATTTTTTGCCGATTTTTGGAAGGGAAGGGAGGAAAAATACCAACGTTTTTTTGAACTTCTCTTTCTACCGCAGAAGCATATCCTTTTCTAACTTATGTGCTAAAACGCTAACCCAGATAACACACGAAGAATTCTTTTTCAAAAACAAGAATAGAATTTTTCTACAACTCTTTTCGAATTAATGAATTCATATACAGCTCTGAAAGAGTTCAATGTTTGGGACATTGATAAGTTCTTTGAGAGTACTAAAAAAATACTGTCAGTATTCTCAAAGAACTCGTTAATGTCCCAAACATTCTTGTTTTTGAAAAAGAATTCTTCGTGTGTTATCTGGGATCCCACATAACAATTCATGTCTTGCGATGTCTTTAAGATGAGTTTGAGATGTCTTGCGCAACACATTTAGACATCTAAAAGACATCTAAATGTGTTGCGCAGCCCTGTTGAAAAAGTTTCATAAGATCACATAAATGCTCATAAGTTCTTGGACAAATACACATCAAAAACTGATAGATTGTTTTTTATTTTATCATTTATTATGAGATTTCACAGCTCTTATGAGATCCTTATCAATTCTGATACATTCTTATAATGATTCTCATTCATTCTGTTAAATAAGTATAACCTCATGGACAAATACACATCAAAATCTCATAAAAGTTAAATATCAGAATTTATGAGACGTTTTCAGTAGGGAGGACATCTTAAACTTATCGAAAAGACATCGCAAGACATGAATTAATTGTTATGTGGGAACACTCGTATTCTGTTGCAAATGGTACGTATGAGTTTTATTTACACCCCAGATAGCACAAGAGTTCTAAAAGAGTTCATAATCAATACAATGTATTCATATAGACCTCTTTTTAAACTATTGTGCTATCCGGGACATATTAATAATAAAAGTCAAAAGAATTTTGTTGAATCATTTACTCACATGAGAACTATTATTCGACTGACTTTTTATTCCACGCCAATAATCGAAATTCACATAAGCAACGATTGAGAAATTTGGAAAAATTGAAAAAAATACACGTTCATACGTCAACACCGGGGAATACCATCGCTTGAATTGGAACGCCATCTCTTCACTATAGCCTCAAACTGTCTGCTTTGAAATCAATAATACTCGTCCATCCGAAGATAACACAGTTTCCTTGTTTGAATCAAAGTCGATGCATGTCAATGAATGTAACAGTCAAAATACGTTAGAAGTTTGTCATAGTTTTAACAAAATAAATGGTCCACTTGTCCATATGATAATCATTTTTTGTTCCTTGAATCACGATAACAAATATTCCAGCCAGCATCAAGCACGATGAATATCATCGGCATCAATAGTACGAAGTCTATTTACAGTTTTTTTGGAGGTTAAGTTTGACAATATGTGATTTAAAATACATTCTTTGTTTTTTTCACAGGTGGAAAAATATGTCCATATATGGAAAAATGTTACCGCAAAAATCCAATTCACTTCAGCGAGATGTCACATCCACATTGTAATTATGAATTCATACTATTCCTGGAATCTATTTTATGTGTTCTGATGAATTCATTGTAATACACATCTTTTACACAGTTGAGGGATTTCAATGTATCGTTTTCATTTATAAAAATCAAGATTGTTGTATCCTTCGTTGGAGGATTATATTACTAAAGAATTTTTATCGCTAGCTTGCTTATAAAAAACAAAATTCTGAAATTTTTCTGAGTTTCATAAATTATTGTGTTCAATATTTCATGTTTGTGATTCAAAGTACAAGACATTTCGCTAGTTAGTTTTGGAAATATCTGAAATTATATTCAACGTACATTTATGGATTTCTTTCACATCTGTAGAATATCGCTACAACCCTTAATCGCCTCAATTCTTCTTTGTAACTGGATTACAGGACCAATACGTTCCTGTATTTGGTATGTCTCTGTCTCTCTAAAGTGAACATGATACTGTGAAATGAATTTTCACAAAAATGATACAAATTCAAAGTTGAATATCACAAAAACTGCATGGCGAGAAGTCTCATACTTCGAATTATGAACTTGAAATCCTTGATAGACCGATCTACGAAATTTTGAACAACTCTGTGAGAATTTCATTTTTTATAGGAGGATTGGCGATACAACTTCCTTGATTTATGATTCCATCTCTTTTGAGCTAGTTTACCCTAGTTTATGATGTATGTTATAAAATCAATTGATGCACATCAATGCATTCTCCGATGTCTTCGATTATCACAATTCTATGCACAGATTATGAAATTTCATGCTTTGAAAAAGAGAAAACATCTGATTACGTGGAGTTGAATTGTAATATTCTCAAATCAATTTTTGTTCATCTTAATATTCATATTAATATCTAGTTTTGTTCGTATGTATTATATATTATGGAATAATGGATATAATGAATTCAAATTACAACTCCTTCTTCAATAGAATTTTGATTAAGTTTCATCACTCTCAGTATTCTTAGATGAATATTTTTATGAATAATTTGAATGGAACAATAGAATATGGGAAAATATTGAATATAAAATGAATTTATATGTTTTTATTATTTTAAGAATTCTTTTGACTTCAACATTCTTTTGTGGTTGATATGCAAACAGCTCTTCTTCTATCTCCGATCAACCAGATTTTATAAATTACAAAATTTACAAACATATATTGAATTTGTCAATGTAAACGAAAAATCAACGAGTATTCATGATATTTTTCAATGGGTTAAAAAATGTTTAAAAAAACGTAACATTGATGTATCGTTTTTTCGTTTTTTTGTCCAGATCGAAAACGATGAGAACTGTAAATAGAGTTAAAATATAAATTATTCTGAATGATGAATGCATGATGAGATGATTAAATTTTTCTAGTGGAAAAATTAGTCGTAGATCAATTGGACGATACGATCAAAGTACCAGCGCATTTGGATTTCGAATGCGCGGATCGTTCTCAACTACTGGACCAATTGAAAGTTTTACAAATGGTTTTGAGAAAGAGAAGGGACGCGACCAGAGGCAACGAAGTACCTTCGAAAAACGATACGTCTGAGACGAAGGTTTCTTCAGCAACTCCGAAGAAACAAAACAATCTTAGCGACGACATAAAGGAGAAAATAGAGAAACATAAAAAGATTGCCGCACAGAGGAGAGAAGATAAATTGAAAAAACTGGATGCCACAGCCTCGGCGTTATCCAAACCGTCGACGAGTAACGGTGATGAATCAGATTCTAAGATAACTCAGATGAAAAACGAGCTTAAAGAAATCCGTCTTCACGATAACGATCCCAACGAGAAGCCCCCGCAAGGAAAAAAAAGAGTTCAAGAGAACTTTAATCATACAATTCAGGAAAAGCGTAGTAAAATGATAAAAGACGATGGTAACGATAGAGGTCAAGGAAGCGTCGAAAGTAGAAGTAATAATAAAAGAGAAAGTCAAACAGATACGAGTAGCAGTACTTCGAGAAAAGGTAATTCGTTGATCGATTCGTTCAGTTCATGCGATTCCATGAAGTCTAGGGACGAAGTGAGAAGAAAAGCTATCGAGATGATGAGGATGAAGGGTTTCAACGTATCCATTGTTGAACCTGGGGAATTTGCTCTCAAATACGCTTTATCCGCGCCTTATCATTTATTCTTCACCAGGGTTGAGAAATCGAAAGCGACTTACGATCAGAAATTTTCAATCACGTTCCCTGAGATTCTCGACAGAAGTCTTGGAGAAATAGTTTCTAGTTTACAAATTAATTTTATGGTAGACGTCGGATGGCTCTGTCTACAGTATTTATTAGCGGGACAACGTAATGATATGTTAATCTTACACGGAGAAAGAGTGGATACGGAAAAACTACCTCCGAATATTACTCCAATACTTATAAATATGCCATCCGCATACGGTACTCATCATACCAAAGTTATGATCCTTAAATACAAGGATAACGGAATCAGAATAGTGGTATCTACTGCCAATTTGTATTCCGATGATTGGGAAAACAGGACACAAGGGTTCGTAAAATATTTATTCTTCGTAATTATATTCGTTCCGCGAATGAAAATTCATGAATATTTCATTTGAAAATAGATTATGGATTTCTCCACATCTACCACGTTTACCGGAAGACGCGAGTCCGAATATGGGAGAATCTAAAACTGGTTTCAAGAAAGATTTCGAGAAGTATTTATTGAAGTATAATCAAAGAGCCCTCACGGAATGGGTATGCCTCGTTAGGAGGGCAGATTTTTCTTCGGTCAACGTGTTCTTCGTGGCTTCGGTACCTGGAAGTCATAAAGACTTGGAAATCAACAAGTGGGGTCTCAGAAAATTGAGTTATGTATTATCCAAGAACGCGACTTTACCCCCGGATGCCCCACAGTGGTCACTGATCGCTCAATCATCTAGCATAGGTAGCCTTGGACCCAATTTTGAAAGTTGGCTTTCCAAAGAGATCGTTCCAACTATGTCTATGGAAACCGCCAAAGGCATAAAAAGTCAGCCAAATTTCCAATTCGTGTATCCCACGATCAATGATTATAAGCAAAGTTTTGATTGTCAGAATGCGTCCTGTTGTTTGCCTTACAGCATGAAGACGCATTCGAAACAGCCGTGGCTAGAGACTTATATGTAGTGAGTTCAATAAAACTTTACTACAAATTTTGCTTTTTTTTTCCAGTTTGTTACATCATCTTGTGATTACAGTCAATGGAAAGCAAGCCGTACTGCTAGAGATCGAGCAATGCCACACATCAAATCTTATACGAGACTTTCACCAGATTTGAAAAAAATTTCCTGGTTCGTCCTGACGAGTGCCAATTTGAGTAAAGCTGCGTGGGGCAGTACAACAAAAAGCTCACATTTCATTATGAACTACGAAGTTGGTGTGGTGTTTATACCTAAAATCATTGTAAGTAACTGCACAGAAGATTATTATTCACAAAATAATATACGTAAATCATAATTCGATGATGAATTGATTTCCAGACCGGAGACACAGCATTTCCAATCGTTGAGGAAAAAGAGAATTCGTCAATTCCAGCGTTTCCTATACCTTACGATCTTCCTTTGACACGTTACTCCCCTACGGATAAACCTTTCGTAACGGAGTTCTTTCAGAATTTGATTGAATAGATTTATTTTTTTATTATTCAGAAAATTCGGTGTAGAGCAAATTTCATAAGTTCCTATCGGAAGATGAGAATTTTATGTATTGTGTACTATGAGTCGAATGAGAAACCATATATTTCTTCAAATCTAAAGTTTTATACCAATTTTCTCAAAATTTTCTCATATATGGATCGTATACATAATATGAAATTATACGATTTGAATACAAATTGGATAATTCCGGATCTATGGTATCTTCCGCATGTTCGAATGCAAGCATATTTTCATGGATACATCGATCATACTTGAATTTATTTTTTTATTAATAAAAATCATTTTATTTTTCAAACGACTTAGTTTTAAGTTCATTTTCATCAATGAATTCTGACTTTTCAGCATGTCGAATGTATATATCATACAAATTGAGTGTTGCTATTAATCAAACGTCAATTAAAATTTGCAAGTTCAATAAATCGCCATTCTGGAGTGTGCAAATTAATTTGATGGGTGAATAATTTTTGTTTCGACATCAGAAATGTGTAATTATTGAATTTGTTTGTTCCTAGTTTTTTTAAATGTCATCGGAAATTTTATACTCCAACAGTTCCTGATGTATTTATCAAAAATTTGTCATGAATTCTCATCGTTTCTAGGGTATTCATTGTGAACTCGTTTGGGGAATCTAGAAACATTGTGTCGCATGGGATCAATTCTATGTAGTTGATAATCGATTGTGAAGAATTGCGCATCTTGTTGATTACTTCAACATTTCTTATTCGGTGAATCAATGTAACTTTTCGAACTGAATTTGAGTATAAAGATGTAATATTATGCCGTGCGAGCACGAAATCGAGCATCTATATATCTCGATTACGTGACAATGCATAACCGATAATTTCCTTTCAAAAGCATCTCAATATCAATGATGATCGCACTATTTTAACGCGTATTTTACCAGTGAATGCAAGTTTCTCTTTGCAAGAAAGGAATTCTTTTCTCCTCTATGAAACACGCCACTTCATGTATTTATCTACGAATAAAACGATGGTTACAGTTTGGTATGTGATTATAACCATCATAAGGGGATGGTAATTTTGATATAGAATCTTTCTTTCTTTCTATCTTATGGTTATGGTTCTTTTCGACCAAGTAATTTGAATACGAATGCAGATTGCGAATCACAGTTTTGAACATGTACTCGTCACAGTTCAAACAAAACATCCCCTGCAAACACGACTGCAAGCGTTTCAAAGGACCAGTGATGCCTCTTCATCGACATTGCAGACCCACGCAGCACCGCAGTTCCAAAAGAATTCTTATTGAACTAATTGTGTTCCTTGTGAAGAATGTAACTTGTGGAGGATCAGCATTAAAATATTCTGTTTGAGTTACAAAAAATTCACTTCCCCACTGCAGAAATGATCAATTCGAATTCTTCAAGACTTCTCAAAGATCTCTCGAACAATCCCTGCTGTACAAGTTCAAATGAAATCATTATGAATTCAATTACTGCTATGTTTTGAATGCTTGGACAATATTTTATAAACATGAGGTGCGAGCCCATGTGAAAAAATTGTCAAAATTCTATATAATTTATATATAACTTAAACATAAACTGTATTGAATTATATACAAATTACATAAAATTTGGGAAATTTCCTCACACGGGAGTTTTTTCCGATCATCAAGTTGTTCATCGAGAATTCATTTTGAATTGAAAAGACTCGTGATTATTGCGTATCGATTAGCAAAGCGAGAACCCTTTGTAGGGACTCTTGTGCCGTACGAGTGGTTATCATGCGAAACATTTTCAATGTTTGCAGTGCCGTGTTCGAATGATGAAATTTATTCCATAAATCATTTTATTTACCCATAATCACCTTGTTCCTCGTTGGGAACGCTCTACATGAGATCCAATGAGATTAAATCGGAACTTTCACTGCTCGTAACGGGATTTTATCAACTGAAAAACGATGAGTCGACTGGACATCGATTCAAAATTCTATGAACGTAATCTCAGACGTAATACAAATAATTTTCTGATTTCAAAACTGGAAATAAGATCTTTATCAGAATATATTGGAAAATTTGGAACCGATTCAATGCATTCCTCATCGCAAATTCTGCTACGTTCAACCATAAAGTGTTGATACAAAGAAAAAAAAGTGGAGAATAACACACACATTCATCAAATTTTCCTCCCGTTTGATCGCTTGATTCTCAGCCTCCCCGTTGTTGGACGTTCTCGGCGCAGATGCATTTCATGGGGAGTAAACGTCACAATGTTGTTCTCGGCGAGACGTCGATTGTCAGTTCGTGAGACGTCGCCAACGCGAACGGATATCCTTGGCCGGCAAAGTTGTGGCAACTGGAGAACCGTGACGGTGTCTTATCGTCGTTCACATACTCATTCGTTAGAGACAAATGGACAGATTTTGTCCTCTTTTTACTCGAATAAAGTTTAAAAAATACGCAATTAGAAATACAAAAGATATCTTTTTGCATCAAAGCTAACGTGATAAATGTGAAAAAAAATATCGATACAGTGTTGTCGCATTGCGGATAAATCACGTTGCGAAGATAGAGAGTTGGAAAAGAATGAATTAAATCTTGTATTATCTTGTATTATTGTACGAGGTGAGTAATTTTCAATGAAAATTACCGTTACGTTCTCTGTACTTTTTATCAATTTCATACAGAAAAACAATGAAGCTGATAGACCAATAGATTTTCATGTTAAAATATATATGCATACTACATACATTAAATTGAATGTACTTGTGGAAAAATTTTATTGAGGATATATATATTTTTTTATAATAGTTATTATATAATGTAATAGAGAAGATTTTTCTTCTTCCAGATGAATCATTTTCGGGAAGAATGAATGAGATGGAACTCTGACGATCGAAGGATATCGAAAGATCTCGAGTCTATTTTCCTTCGACACAATGATAAAAGAGTTGAGAAAAGTTGGGTTATCGTTGAAAAACATCAAACGAGAAAATACTGGAGGCGGTAGAAACCACAAATCAATAAGCCTACAGAAGGACGAGGTGTCGCGGCTGTTGAAAATATCTCGAGTTTGATTCGAGATATTAATCCGATCATCGGTAGCGGGGTACTTACGTTGGGGTGAAACGTGTGGTGTCAGGTTTGTTGGAAAGTGGGTATCCCAAGGATACCATGTCCTGTTGGGTCCTGGTCGGCGTGTTAGGGGTTATCGCGCTCCTCTATTTCTTGATCGAGCTTCATTATTTCCTGCGCATGTGTTTTACCGTCTTCCTCGCTCGTTTTTGCAAGAAAAGGGTACATATCCTCGACGAGACTGCGGTTTACGGTACGTTATTTCTATGAATTTTGGATATATGGCTTTGTTCCGTTAATGAACATTCCCGTGAATTCTATTTATTTTACAATTACTGTTTTTTGTTTTCCTGTTTGTCAAATGAGAAGCCCCTTCATAAAAGAAGTAGGAATTTAAATTCTGTATGGTGATAAAAATATCGGTGATATTCTTTGAAAATCTATCATGCTGGTTAATTTCTATAAAGGTATTTTTATCTCCGAACTATTCACGAAACAACAGAGTTTCTTTTCATACATTCTGCCGTAGTAAACGGAAGTGCATGAATGAGACGAAGAATGTTATGCACATTCGATATGAATAACATGTATAGTATCCCTATCAGGTGCTTATATAATAAAGAAGACATGCATTGAGAATTTTAGTGTTCTTTCTAATTTATAAAGATTTTAATTGAGATAATTTTTTTGATTACAATTGATGAATCAGATATGTTGAAGATTTAGGAGATAGTAGGGAAACGTCTTTGGCTTCTATCCAACGTTCCAAACAGGAGATTACTAAATCGATAATAGAATTCTTGGTACCTTGGTATAATAACGCTAATGTAATCAGCAGTGAAATTTGAAAGTTTGAATGAAAACTAAAGGTACGGAAGATGTACAAATATTTAAATTTCTGAGTGGAAGATTTTTTAAAATTATATATAATTTCTATACAATCCAGTATATTTTATATTAATTGTGTATAAACATTTCCCCTCGCGTTTGCTTGATTTATCACAATTCATTACACAGAAAGTAACAGGAAGTTTTGAGGAAAATTTGTGTCTTATTCATTGTTTTTATTCAGATTCCAGCCCTGAATGAAGAACCATTGTATATGATTTATATATCACTGATGAAATTCATATGATTATTTGTTGAATTTTATATAGACGTATATTTATAGTTACATATTTTATTATATATAGTCCCTTATAAGACTAGACTATACATTTCTTCATAAAATTCGATTATAGCGCATATGAAATGGTTTTTCTTTACCATAGATAGGAATAAGTCAATACGAAGAAGTGGGAAATTGATTAAATTCGCATAGTTGAGAACAAGTCACTAGACCCAGAAAAATAGTTTACTTGAATATGAACCTACTAGACATTTCATTGCATCCAATAAAATTGCACTCAATTTTAAGTGAATTGTATTTGAAATGAATGTAAGTTTATTTGGATGGAATGAATGTTTATTTGATTCAACTAAAACTCTAGTAAGTTCATAATCCCTGGTAGAAATTTTCGCTAGTGAATAATGAGGCACTTACGAGGTTTATCTCTTCTACTCATGAGAATGTAACACTCCAACTAACTAGATTCCATTTATCGAAACTAGTGAAACATTCATCATCATCTAACGAGGAACTTATCGGAAACCGACATGGCATTTGTGAGAATAATTAGGGTAAAAATAAACACTTATTATTGAATTTGTAATTGATTCAGATACGTCCTTAGTTTGAACAAATTTGCTTCAACTCAGAGAATTTTGTTTCCTGGTAGCAACATTGTTTTCTTGCATCAAAAGAACACTGTCTGGAGAGGATCCCATTTTCAGAATAAAGAGACATGTTTTCAATTTTATTAATTATTTTTTTTCAGTGTAAATGCATGAAACATTCTTTTACCAGTCATCCAGAAAAATTAATTCATCCAAATATGAATCTAATAAATATTTGGCGAATCTAATGAATAAAACTGCTTATTAATGATTTTAGTTAATAATGGATTAACCTTGCAAGAAATTCACAAGTTTTATCCAAACATCACTAATCAGATAAGATTTACAAGGGATTCATTAGTCGCTCACTAGTTTTATCTTAATAAGTTTTTCCCTGCGAATAACTCATGAGTCATCCCTACTAGGGGTTTAGTCAATCCAAATAAATCCAAATATAAATTTCTCTTGGTGTAATCCTCTGATCCTTCTTCTGGACTTCACATTTTTTAAACTGCTGACATCAAAGAATAAAGTATCCTTATGAAAGGAGATATCCGTCAATTCCTCAGTAAACATTTCGTTCATTTTTTACATTAATTTTCTACACGTTTATCATTTCCTGGATGCCGCGAGAATGAGAAAATTAGAAGACAAAAATACTCAACTTCTTGTATCGCTTGAATGAATGGCAATTTTCCTGTAAAAAGCGTGTGAAGGGTGTTATATCAATCTAATCGCCGTGACATGTAATATTATGATACTCGATGACGTAAAAAAAGTAATTTCAACTCCCACAACGTATGAAGATAATACTTTACTTAATGGAATGTAAATATCTTTTATCTTTGAAACACTGATAAAATCATATTGGTTTGTTCTGTAAAATCAATATACCGTACGTAGACCACTTCAAATAGGAAATGTCTTATCGCTAAAAATTGGATGTATTTTGTGAATTTGTGAATTTTGCGGCACGACAACTGATGTGTGTTCATTAATTAATTTAACGATCTTGAAGGTATTTTAAGTTCGCATATCGCTCAGCGTGGAGGTCTATCGTTGCGATCTAATCCCTGAATCCGTACAATGTTTGTTCTTATCTCCCTGTGTTTCGTAAACCTTGACCTATCGTACAGAAATCAGCTGAACGTTACTTTGTTCTCACGATGGAAGAGACCGGGTGTTATATCGATTTTAGTATGTCAACGTCAAACGATCAACATTCACTTTCATTAAATGAGTCATCGATCTTTACGCGAGTTTCCTAGTATTTCTGAATAAACTAGCACCTTCGAAGATAATTCAAGTTTAACAGCCGTGCTCGTGATAGTTATAATTACAAGTCGATCTCAGAATTTTGATCCCTCGATCGTCGCTTACTTTGCTATCCCCGAAAAATAAACTGACACGATGAGAAATGATTTCAAATTCATTTTTGAACACAAAGGGATCATTTTTTTCTCTCTCAAGTACGTTGAATCAGTTGCAGTTGAATTCTTCATGTTTCGTATTAACCTTCTAGGTATTTGTACTACAACGGATGTGGATACTTTACTGTATCACATGAACAATGCTAGATATTTGAGAGAATTGGATTTCGCGAGAGCTGATTTTTACGAGAGAACGGATTTGTATCGTGAGATCTGCGCGCAAGGTTCAGGCGTAGTACAGGGAGCAGCTACGATACGATATAGAAGATTTTTAAAACCTTTCTCAATTTTCAAGATCACGTCCAAGGTGAGTTGAAACGATAATCGGTTAACCGATCTACCCTAGAATTTATTTTCGTGGAGTAAGTGTGGAGATTGACAGTGATAAAGGTGGGCCGAAATCGCCTCACATCAACAAATCAATAATTACGAAAAGGGTAGAAGGGAGCAAGAAGAATCATGGAATTTCTTTACGGAGAACAATGGATTACACAAATCGAATCATACAAAATTTCTTCTAGTCTTTGATATTCTTTCATTACACGGAGAACCCAATTTCTTAAATTGGGAGAACATTTCTTTGCCCTCATTCTGGTAAATCTTGTTTTCAATGACAAAATTTTTGATTGAATTAAAGTAATTCTTTTCAAATTTAAGGAAGAGTATATTTTTGTTCCAATTTGAAAATTCTTTGTTCCAGTTTGATTTATTCGATCGAAAAATATATTCATTGGAATGAGGACAAAGAAAAATTCCTTCCAATCTAAAAAATTGGGCTCTCAGTGTAAGGAGTATTAAACCAGATTTGATTAATGATAAAGTATAATCTAAATGCTTGTTCTAATATATATTCAATGAGAAAGATAGGACCCAGTATTAAATTTCTTATGCTCATTAGTATCTGTTTTTCTCCGTGTTTGAATATTTATAACCCTAGTGAAAATCATATACACTGAGAGGAATAATTACTATTACCAATGAGATATTGTGATGCTTCAAGAAATCCATTTTTTGAAAAATCTTCACCCTTTTTCTTGATCCAAGGGAATTTCACTCGAGCTTGCAACACATCAGCTGTAATTAAGAATATGTATTCTTAAAAATATTCAAGAATATATGAATTAAAAATTTAAAATCCTCCCAGGTGGAAAAATTCTGTACAATTTCATGTCAAGATTTGGCTCTATACAAAATGTATGGATTTTTATAGAAATTCCATAGAAAGTTAATGCAGAAACACATGATTTGGTGGAAATTCTTTGAAAATTCCATTCCATACAGAATTTTTTCATCGCATTTTCCAAGGCATTCATCGCTATTCCATGAAAATTTTGCGTGTAATTAAAATTGATTCCATCCATTTTCAAACCAATCATTTCTGTGAAACAAGTCTATGAAAGAGATTTTCAGAAAATCCAACGAAAGATTAGAAGCCTTGAGAGATCATTCGATCACTGAAACTCGATCTCTCTTCCAATGGATTATCCTCAAACTTGTATTACTATTCAAATATCGATAAAAGGCGGAGAGCAAGTTCAAGGAATTATCATCTTCGTTTGTACATTAGCACTCTCTCAACGTTCCGAACTAATGTTAATAAACCTTGAAATATTCTAATGTACACTCGTCAATTTCCAACAAACATTCACAAAGCGTTTGTCGGAAAAAAATATGACCAGGGCTTAATTGTATTGATATTCTCTCTCGACTCGTGTGATAAATGGACAGAGTTCAGTATTTGATGTACGTTATTTATTACATGCATCTATATTTGAAAAAACAACTCTCCGTTTCCTGTTTTTGATTCTTTATAATTCGTCCTTGGTTTTTGTTGACATGGGACAAAACACCTGTCACTTGTATAAAGTTTCATCGAATTTCGATTTCCCATACACACTTTCCATTGAGAAACTGTATTTTCAAAGGCGAAAGTTGTATAATGGTTCGGATATCCTTATAATTCCGACGAAAGAGAATCTAGATATTCATGTCACAAACTTTATCTATATGGTGTCACGTATCTTAATTGACTCGAGAAAATTCGGAACTCAACTCCACGTGTTATATCCTTGATGATCGAAATATTGTAGAAATGAGATCATCCTGTAACTCGAATCGGGTTGTTGTAAGAAAATATGTAAGTATATTTTTGAAATGAGCCACAGCAATAGAATTTTATAACACATACATTGTTCAGTTTTTCCTTTTAACTTGAAATTTATTTTTCATAGTAAATTTCATCAGTAGCAATTACACGTCAGTGATGTGTAATTGGAAATGTAATCATTGATCAAGTGTATGAATAATAAGAAATGCTCACGGTACTTTTGAACAGAAACGAAAGCTTATGTCATGGGAAGTGATGAACCATCAATTTTGTTACAAAAGAGTGCGAGCAGAGAATATCGTATCTCTTCCTCTTTGTATCTGAAATTTTCATTCGCACGATGATAAACGATTTCTTCAGTAGAAATCTTTTTTTATGTGGCAAATATTTTGCTGATCCAGCAAAGCTTTTGTTAATAGTTTGTATATAATTGAAGTGTTTATTGCCATTGAGATAAATTTTTTTCTTTGCACTCAGAAAAATTTCCAGTCATGTCAACTGATCAGGTTGATTGAAAAACATATGACCACCCCTTTTTATAATTAATTCGGACCATTTCTTTCAATTGCAATCACTAATTTTCCGGTTATTCCAATTGGAATGATAAAATTGTCTTGATTTTGTTAATTTAACGCGCAGCTCTTGTACGGAAGGTTTTGAGAGTCAGTAATTATTCTTTACAGTTTCACGAGTTTATGGAATGAGAATAAATCTTCTACCTGTGACAAGATAGATTGTATATTCCCTAGTGATGATGATCATTCATCAAATTCTTGTTCTCCTCTTTAGTACGTTTCATTTATAAATACGTAGAATATATTCAAGTGTATCGATAAACTCCCGATAGTGAGAATAAAATCAAAATTTATAAGTTTATACGTGCAGCCCTGAACTTGAGTCACCTAAATACCGGATAAGATTGTTGCATCGTGACTAAAGTGGCTCATTACGTATCGAAAATATACCTTTCTTTTATGGAATTCCATTGCAGGAATTTTATTTTGGAATACACAATTTTTCATTCGTTTTTTTTCCAGATTATTTATTGGGACGAGAAAACGATATTCATGGAGCATCGTTTTATCACGCCTAACGATGGATTCATCAGAGCCATTGCCATTTGTCGCCAAAGGTTATTAGATTGTAGTGCAGAAGCGGTTATAGGATCTCTCATGAATCGTGGAGTGAAAAACAATGTGGAATCGGGCATTACACAGGTGAATATTATCAATAATAAAAATGAGCGATGTCATGTGTATTTGAAAGGATTAGCGTTCTTCTATTTGATGATTCAGGGATTATAAATGTGATGAGATTGTAAGTTTTGATCGAAGCTTACGTGTTATATGACCTGTTCTCAAATTAAGGTGCCATTTATTCGGCGATAGAATTCAACTGTGTACACTCAGCGTTATTTACTTAGGATGCTTAGAACTCTTATTTCACACAATGGCTTCCGCTTCTTTCTTTTCGTTCCTATTGTGTGAGAAGAAGGTACGTGATTGAAAAATAACAGTTAGAGAACTAGCACATTCGAATGAAGCACACAATTGATCTTCAATAACGGTAGGAAACGATCAGAGATTTTTGACTGTCACAGGGAAGAGAAATTGTAAAAAGTAATTCTTCTCTATAATTCACACAGAACGTAATAGAACTTGAGAAGAGATATTTCTTATCCCAATAAATATATTATGTTTTGAGATATAATTCAAGTATGTTTTAAATCCTTTGAGCAACGCCTCTGGATGAGGTTTCATACTAATTCTTGTTTGAAAACATATCTAAACGTGTTGTGCAAGACATCTGAAACATGTATGAAAAGTATTTTAAGTTATAAAACCTTTATTGGGTATTTTCATTGAATCGGGAAATTATTTTATAATGCCAGAGATTGATACCTCGATGTGGAGAAGCATTTCTTTTGTGCTAAGTTTCCATTTTTCCTGTATAATACCAAAAAAGACACACACAGCACCGAATGTCCCAGCAATTATTGTTGTCAGAATATTACATTTGAAATGTGTAATATTTTGGAAAACATCTCAAGAAGATTGTCAGAATGTCTGCAGGATGTCTCATGTCACCACCTTTGTAACATTCTCGAGATATTCTGAACCATTGTTGAAATCATTGAGGTAACATTCTGGAGACATTCTGAAATATTGCTGTGATCATTTCAGCGATATTCTGTACGGAAAAAAATGTCACAATCACATATATTAAAAAGCTAACAAAATATTATTTTGGGTTGAAAAAAAATTTCTTCAGAATTTACCTCCACAAATGTTGAATGAGCTTGGCCAGAATCACTTTGAGTGGAAGAAAACCTGCTCCCAAGTCGATTATTAGGAAGTTCCCCCAGTGGGGATTGAACCCGAGTTCAGCGAGTGAGAGTCAAGGCTTCTATCACTTTGGCAAATCTCCGAGATGACGTCACCACTCTCAAAGTGCTATTTATTATTATCATCGTGATGGGAGTTTGGAGAATTCATTTCCATGAAATAAAGAACAATCGATTCAGAATCTTCTGAAATGGAGAATGATTAGCACTTGAGAGGAGCGTTTCTTGAAAAGTGCACTTCCAAAATTTACTAAGTGCTGGAACAAATTGATGAGAAACTTTCAAGAAGTGAATAAGTCGTAGGAGAGGCGTTTTTTTCGATCTTGAATTGTAAATTTTACCAAGTCCTGGATCAGGTGTATGAAAATTCATTTTGCTTCATAAAATATTGCTACTGTTATATTCTGAGAATATTTTATTTGCGACAAATTTAGCATATTCCCCATCGTATATTTTCAAAACATTAGAGATCATTATGTGTGCAATGTCCCATTAGGAAGATTCTCAGAATATTTTCAACGAAATATCGTATCTGCAATATCTATAGAATCTTGTATAAGTATTTCAAACAGAATGTTCTGAGCGAGATATTGTAATATTCTAGAAATATTACTGAGACATTGGGTGCTGTGTGGGGAGATGTATCTGGAGGAGAATTCAATTTTCGTTTAGTATACGACTTCAGTAACCTCCTACGCAAATTTTCGTTTTACTGCCTGGCAATAGGCAACCAGAAGGGTACTACTGATTACAATTTCCCCCCCTGTTTATATGCAACCGAATTTTCATTTATCATTTCAATTCCGTTGCGTTTAGAGATCAATGAAATATGCTTTGAAAAATTATTGTGAACCACATTGTTAGAAATTTCTGCATGTTTTTGCTGGTAATTTCTTCCAAATACATGCATCAATTCAGTTTCATACATATTTCACACTAAATTTAATGTTAACTATAGCATAATCTTTCAAGTCTTTTCATGTTTTTGTACATTAAATTTAATGTAGAATGTGTATGAACCTGATTTCATCGACGTAATTGAAAAAAAAACTTCCAGATATTTTTGACAGTACAATTCAATAGTTGAGAATGTTTTGAATGATTTTTCAAATATATTGTTCCTGATGGAGCAAAAGAATCTATTCGCTTCCCAGAAAACAAAACGAACGAGTCCAGGATCGCTCAATCTGATGGACATAATGATGCATGAACAATTGACCAATAGTTGTACTATCAGAATGAGTAATGCGTGAATACTATCAATTATTGTACAATCATTGATGCACAACAGTCGCAGTAGTCTTCAATGCATGCATCATTGGTCAATAATGGGTTAACTTATCATACAGTTAATTGTAAAATCGTGAACGACTTCAAAGTGTCTATGATTGTACAATCATTGAACCACTTTGTTTTCTGGGTTCATGTCAATAAAATCGATTCCTACATGCATGTCAGTTGATAAACAACGAGAGTGCTTGAAAACGATCCAGATTTTATTTTTTCCTTTGAACAGTTTCAATAACTTCCGCTCAAAACTCGATTAGCGAAGAAGTTTTAATCGTGGACGCATGTATTGAATATCGGACCTACCGTGATTAGTCAAAATGACCCTGTTATAACTCTTTGCTGTGAGTTTTTTTTTCATCAGATGAGTGAGACCATTTGAAATCGTTATTTAAAAATAAATTGCTGCATTCATATTTTATGGAATACGTTAGAAAGTATATAACTTTGAAAAAACAGGTCCATTTACATTAATCGATATAATGTTAAATATGGGGAAGGTATATTTTTTATCAACGTAATTTCAATCTCGTTTATAGACGCCACTCAGAGATGGCGTAGATGATCGTGTGACCAGAAATGCGAGTTGAATTCAAATCGAATTCACTAGAAGACTTTCTTAAAAGATCATTGACTTTTTACAGAGAATATTAGCGGCGTGCAAGCAGTCAAATTTTATGGTTCGATTAGAATATCACTCTGTGCTGCACTACATTGAACACTCCCTATTAGCACAAAACGTGCGTCAAATATTCTGAGAATGTTTGCAGGATATTCAAATATTCTAAGAGCGTTCGGAGAATATTTGACGCACATTGGTGTTACTTGGGCTAGACCCAGGTAGCACATACACGTTCTGAGAATGTTCTGAGAATATACGTTGAGGATATTCGAATATTCTATGGAGATTCCCATTACGTGCGAATATATTCTACGCACATTCTCAGAATGTTTGAATGGGACTGTTTCAAATATTCTCAGAATATGATGCCACGGATATTGTGGGAATATTCGAAAAAAATGCTGTTAAAATAAGAATTCCCGTCAATATAAACTTCTGCATGTCACCGAAAACTACTTCACAATCCATTTTTTTTATCATTAGACATCCGTAATCATGAATGATTAACAACATATGAATTCATATAGATGGATGAGATATTTATGATCGCAACAGGCAATCATAATATATACGGTAATTCTCAATATTTCATTACACTTTTGAGGATTATTTTTCACACATGGCATTCTCAGAGAACATTTTTTTGCGATATTAAAATGCGCCTTTCATAGATTTATTATTCCCAAAACACGAATTAAAATAATATATTGTCCAAGGGTCTGTAGCCTGTCACAACATTATCCGCCATTAATGAATTCATGTCATCACGATACTTGGGCATGCGCTGTTCATCAAACTCCCTGCAAACTTTCTACGCATATTGTACGAACGTTCCTAGAATATTCGAAACAGTCTCATTTAAATGTTCTAAGAATCTTCTGAGAATATTTACGAATCTTCTACGCTCTCTGTGAGAATATTCGATCAAGTACGTTTCACGGATGTCGTGAGAATATTCTCAGAATATTCTGTGTTACATGGGGAACGGCGGTAGCAGTCAAATTGACTGACAAGTCTTTTTCATATCTGGTTTTATGCATCTTGTGAAATTTCATCAGTAATGTTCAAACTCTTGAGAGGAAAAATATTCACGGGGGATATTCGTTCCAAAAGCATTCGAAAAGAGCATTTCATCTTGGAAATTGTTGGAAAATTTTGCGTACAGCGTTTTTTACATACACTGTAAAATGGTTACGGCTGAATGTGGCTGCATCTTACTTCAAGCATTGACTGAAATTCAGTCTTCTCCATTGTATCACCATTTTTTTTTGGTAGTTAATTTCAGATGAAACGACATTTTGCTGTTCTATGAACATTCGTGGAACATTGAAATGTCCGTTTTCACGTTTCTGTCCTCTTGGAGAAATTATACTTTTCATACGCGAAATCTACTTTTGCTGGGTTCCTTTTGCCAGAGCAGCAAATTTTCTGCTGTGACAGCAAACTATTTGCTGTTCCAGCAATCTTGTTAGCTGCGACAGCGAATTTTTAGCTGTGGCAGCAAAAAATGTTTGATATCCCAGCAAAATTTGTTTGCTATTCTGTATATAATACTGGAAATTTGCTGGCGGAGCAAACATTTTTTGCTGCCACAGCTAAAACATTGCTGTCGTAGCTAACACGATTGCTGTTATAGCAAATTTTTAGCTAGGTCAGCAAAAAAATTTGCTATTCTATATATAATACCTCGATTTGCTGCGTCAGCAAATTTTTTACTCTCCGTGTAGACATTATTCCACGCAATATTTTCAAAGAAGTTTTATAAAACGTCTATAAAGGTTGTGTGTTTTGTATGATGACTTATCATAATGATTCTTAATTATAATCCAATGATGAATATTTCATAGGAATTTGCTACCAATTATGAATATTCATCTATGACGATTCATGAATCTTTCGGGAATATTCTGTTGCGAAGTTCATAATTTCACGCTATAACATTGAAATCAGAAAAATTGCTATTATATTTCAACCAGGGTACTATGTTGTTGAACTGGATTGAATTGAATTTTTATAACTATCATACGCGTTTCCTTCATGACACATCGAATGAATACAAATTAAGTGCAGGAATTATGTAGAGATACTATTGGCGATTGCCCTGCTTGAAGAATCTCATTGCACCGATTGATTCTCATTGATTTCGATGCAGAAAACCGATTCAAACCCATTCAAAATTGATTCTTAATTCTTCAAGCAGGGTGATCTAACGGTATCCGAAAAACTCATACTTATTGTACAATAGATACTTATTGTGAAACTTATACTCATTGTAAACTACAATAGATCATATACCAGAAACTTGGAAACTTTTTTTAGTGAAGAACAGTATTCCAGCAACAATAAATATGATTTTTTTTACAGACACCCCACGTGAGACCACAAATCCCGCCAGAAGTTGCTAGATGGTTAGAATGCAATGAAATATCCTCCGCTCTCCTGAGGCAGGCCGCCCCAGAAGTGTCGGATTGCTGACAAAGGGAGGATGCGACGTCGCACGGAAATAACGGCGTCGTAGCTATACCAATGCACGAATCGACAGTCATTTAAGTCTGATCCTCGAGTCTCCTTCAGTTCTCTCCAAGCCTACAAATTTCGAAAGTACATGTATATAAAGAATCTAATCGACTGGTAAATGAAAAGATATGCGTACCGGCGAGTGTCCTATCGTCGTTAAGGAGCTAAATGAGAAACAGTATGTAAATGGAAATTCTAACAAAAGTGCTTTACATTGATACGTCGTATGGACCATTGAAGTTTGAATTAGGAATGAAATTAGAAACGAGAAAAGAAATATTGGCAAAAGAGATAATATGCAGTTGTTGAGAGAATCATTATTCCTGTTGAAGGATTGTTGACGTCATTATGAAATTTATTCATAAGAAGAATAGTTGAATTTATTGATCCTTTTTCTAAACATATTATTCCTATCATGAAATCATGATCGATCGAGAGTATCGAATCTTATAACGTTTTTCAAATTGATGTATTCCAAATAGGTTGGCTGTGTATCGAGCGAAAAATTTCCAACAAATTTTGACGCTTTTCTGGTCGAGGTTTCCTGTTGGGTAAAGCTTTGAAAAATGTACACATGGGGCGGATCTGATCCATTTTCTCTGGAGTATGAAATTGAATGAAATTGTTTTAATGATTGAACATGAATTCTTGTGGAATTAAATTGCATATAAATACATACATATTTTATAATAGTCCAATTTCACGTCTCATTATGAATTTTTGAGAAATTCAGTTTTATGAGTATTCATAACGAATCAATCGAACAATTTCATACAATTTTATGAAACTGTTATGAATTTTCTGTTGCGAGTTCCATCAGTTTCTGTCTTAAGATATTTTATTGTGAATCGCTATGACACGAGTGGAAAAATTTTCAAAAAATTATATATAATTTATATAAAATCCACTACAGTTTATATATAATTTATTTATCAGTTTATATCAATTTTATATAATTTTGAAAAATTCATTCACGAGGTTCATTGTTGAATAACTGCCCAATAAAAATGCATGTCTCACTAAAGAAATGTTCAAGATTCTTCTCAAAGATGTCTTTTAGATGCGTCGAAGGTACTTTTGAAGCGTTTCAAATGAGCTGTCTTTACATTCAAATGTTCTGAACTGATCTTGAAGATATCTTTTTGTTTCATTGACACGCGTGATGTCTTGATTCGCAAAATTGAAAAAAGATCCGGTACAAAAAACAAGAAGATCTCGGTCTTCGAATTATAAATTTAAATGATCAATGTATCGAAGCTATAAAATGTATAAAGTTGATGGATCAAAAATCAAAAGATGTAAATTTCTGCAACGAATATGGGCATCTTCGTTTCAACTTAAGCATTCCATGAAAGAAAATATCTTTAGTCAAAGAATAAACACAAGAACAGTCCAAAGAATAAGACCTCTTTCTTCTCATAAAATTTGTGATGACAAATTGGATGGAAAACAAATTGCGAAAAGAATGTATTTTCATATTTATATTTGAGCTAATTAGATTTAGATGTTATTAGATAGTAGGGCAAATTAATGAGAAACAGTGCCAACTAGAGAAGAGAAAATTTGGTTCTTACTTTTTTTCTCATCGATGCTTTTCTTTGTTTTTCCAAGGAAACTTGATCCTTCCTTCAATTTCGTCACATGAAACTAGTCTCATCGATCTGTCGTTGAATCGATCTCAATTCATCCTTGATCATCTAATGATTAATTAATAAGCAAGAACGAATAAAAATTTGTTATATGGAAAATATATATTTAATCGACAACGAATGGAAATTTCCTCAAGACAATCCAAAGTTTTGTTTCAACATTGTTCAGTGCCTTGTTCAGTCCTCCATGATATCGTATTTTAAGTTGATCTCGAGTAAATTTTCATTTGTTTTAAGGTAAAGAAATTTTACAATAACTGCTTAGCGTCGTTGTTTTCATACGATAACGCGAATCCTCAGATTTGAGCGAAGATGGATCCCAGATAAGAAACTTTGTTATCAAATCGGTATGAAAGATCTAACGACATAATGAATATTTCTGTATCTGCAAAAAGGAATGATTCTGTATAAAAATCAAGTATTCGGCATTTTGAATTGTGAATTATGATTCTTTTATCCTCACGATGTGGGATATTCCGTTGAAAAAGCACATATATCCTGTTTGAAAAAATGTTATTGAATCTACTATCGCATAAGAACAATGTATCAAATGGGTCTCAAAAAATTTTGAATAGAAAAGTTGTTTACAAGAAAAATAAGATAACAATGCGTTTCGATGCGATTTTCCAACCAGGAATAGGTCGATCATTAACTTAAGTAGAGAATGTTTCGCGTGTCGAAATGTGATTCTAAAATGTGAAGATGTTTTATTAACAGGAAAGGATTATTATCAATTCTAATCTGAGATTCTCTTTTGAGTTTTTACGCGTATGAAAGCTTCTTCAAACTTTTCGATATTGATTATATATTTTTTCTGAAAAATATGTTCAGCTTACCTGTAATATAAATCCGCTCATGGTTGTTAAATATTTGACTTGTGCACACATTTTAGAACGATACCTCAAATGTATTTTTAAATTCACAGTTTTCAACTGTTCATAAATTTATATCACCATGAATATTCATGACTTGGATTGAAGTTCCATTTTTTTATGAATTTCGAGAATAATGTATCAATAATCATATGTACTTAACTGATCGATTTTAATAATCGATGATTGTATGAAAAATCAATTGATCGAGAAATATGAATAAAATTGAAAGCTAATATTTTGTTACTCGTAATTCTTAACACTTTGATGTACCAAATATCCTATTAACATATAGACCAGGTTCGATGAGGGTAATCACGGCTGTGCTTTTATATTTCAATGAATAATTTCTCTTCACAGATGTTTATACATATTCAGAATGTTTTTAAGAGGTGATGTGCAACATTTGAACTCAAAGTGTTAAGGGTTTTATCGAATGATAAGATTTCTTTCAAATAGACGATGTAAGAATTATTATGGAATAAATTATATAAAATCATGTCACGAGGTTTTATATATTCACCTGAACGTGAGTGCTGACGAATATTACTTGCGGGTCAAATATAAATTATTCTCCGTCGTTGTCTATGAACCAAAGTATCTCTGTAATTTTGTTTTTCAATCCATACACGAGCGTACTATAAATATTCGTACAAAGTTCTACAGTTTATTATGCATACATTTTGAGGAGTCTCATTCGAATACTGCGGGAATTTCTTATAACGTTGTAAGAATATATTTGACGCGTTACATCGTAGGAATATTGTCAGCCCTAGAAGAAAAAATTCATTAAATTCCATCAATTCATGCAAACGTTAAATGCCTACTAAATCTCATAAAACTGATTAAGATAATCGAATTGATTGTATGTACATGGTCCTGTTGGAGTACGTTTGGGAGTATTGATACCATCAAAGCGGTACCAACAGTAACCAAGCGATGTTATTCAAAAAAATGTTCTCCCTCCAAAATTCATTTGAATATCTGATAATAAATTTCCAATCCATCTCTGGTTTTTCCATCTATATAAATTTGATGAAATGCGTTTGAACCTATGATTTTCCTCCGCAAAGTTTGTCTCATATTTCAATCCATTGATTTTTATGTTGTTTGAAATTACAGCAAGAACATTTGATCACCCGTTAGTTTTTTGTATACATTCGCTTTTACGTCAAATGGATTCTCGATACCGGTTTGCGCGTACATACACATCCCGAACGTGTATACGAACGCTTACACGCGTTCGTGTGCTCGTAATCATTTTGTTGATGATACCGACAACGCACTTGAGAGTCAGTCTTCTACCGACCGTGGAGAAGCGTTCGTCGACCTTAAATGTTTTACGTTCCTGTCTTTCTCTCATTCCTTCATTTCCAGTGTCTGTTTGAATTATTTGAAAATAAGTGACGGATCATACAATGGCGTGTGCTTGTACATTCATCATCATTGCCATTCTTTACATATTGTTTGACGTGAATTATTTCCTGAGAATCGCCTTCACGATCGGTTGGGGCAGGCTGTTCCAGAAGAAGAAGAAAATATTTGAAGAGACCACTATTTATGGTAAAACTTTTTTCTTCCAAATTTATTATTTATTGATACAGAAATTTTTTTTTCTATACAAAAATACGAGTTTCTCATAAATCGCTATGGAATGTTTTATGGCGATTTGGAAAGTTTTCAATGAGAAAAAAATTTTTCTATGAAATTTGGATATTTGTATGAATATACAGTAGTCAAAGTTGTTGATTAACAGACAACAAAGAATTCTTTCAGAACTATTCTGACAATCCTGAGTGGTTGAAGATTTCTTTGAAGAATTCCGCGCTATCCAAATTCTGGATTCATTTTTTAATTCTCACTCTGGTGAAAATCCAGAAGTGAAGGAAGCGGGTATTGAAACAAATGAAACGTGAAAATGTTCCAATTCCCTTCTGAATCACGCTTAGGTGACTCTTTGTTACGCTTAGATAACTCTTCGCTTGCGTTTTTGTCACGCTCCAACGCTTCATTTTCACCAGCGCATGAACTTATTGTTATCGTCTTGAAATTAATATTCGCAAATTGATTGCCCAAAAAAAGTTGATTACAGATACTGTAAGTAATTTCGGGATTGTATTTTCTCGTTGTGTGATTGAATTACTTCAATGATCAAAGTTCTATAGAATAATTCATTGAAATCGTTAGGTGTAATTAAATTCGAAAAATTCAACTATTTTTGGAATGAAGTAAGGTTGATGACAAAGGTCGAATCCATTCCTCTCCTGCTTTTTGATGCAGAGAACAATGAATAATAATTTTCTCACGCGCATCCGTTTAGTAAAAAATTTTTCTAAACCATGAATATCTTGGGGAAAATGAAGCGTATAGAGCAGCATGGAAACGTAATCAAACAGTCATCCAAGCGTCATTTAAGAGAGAATTGGAATATTTTTACCTATCATTCGTTCCAAATGTCATTTCCTGGAATTTTGATTTTTACCAGGGTGGCAATGCCTGGTAGAGGGTAACGATAGGAACTGATTAGGAGAGTCAGAATTTATTTGTTTCTATATGTCACCCTTCTGATAGATTTCTATTGTTTCCTTCCTTCAGACATGACAGAACTACGGGGAAATGACTAAAAAAATGAATTATCCTATGTCTGTAGCAATGTTGGTCAACATCTCGATATTCTTGGTTCAACATCCTAATAAAAATTCCGTGTCTTACGATATCTTTTATATTACTCCTTCAAAACAAGTTTAGATACCATACTTTATGTGACGCCCTTATATATTCAGATGTCTAAAACTTTTCTTCAAAGATATTTTCGAACATGTATCAAACAACTAGAAGATTTGTAAAAGTGTTGCACAAGATATCGCGACCCTGGTTAAAAGAATCCATTGAATTTGACAAATGAAATTCAATGAGATTTGGTCAGAACATTGTCCAAGTTCAATCGTAATTTAGTGAGATTTGGCCAGATTCAACGAGAATCACATGAAAGTTCTGACCGAATCTCATTGAAAAATCACCGGTGAGATTTGGTCAGAACATTGCCCGTATGGAAATATTTCGCTGAAAAATGTCTGTAAAACTATGAAAATGAAAAAACTCTGAGAAACTCTGACAAACTCTGAGAATCTCTGAAATTTTGATGAGAAATCTAATATTTTTGGGACATTCTTTACAGACTTTTTTCAGACTTTTTTCAGAGTTTCTCAGAGTTTTTTCATTTTTTTTCAGAGAAATAGTAACGAAATTGCACTCTGAAGAATCTCTGACAAAACTCTGATGGATTGCCAACATTTTTCTGACTTTTAGAAAAAAATTAAAAAATTTTCAAACACTTTTTCACACATGATATTTGAATACGGCATATGAATGTATTTATTGAATTTCAGGATTTTTCAATAATCAGAAAAATGTCAACAATTTATTAGAGTTTTGTCAGAGTTTTTTCAGAGTGCAATTTCGTTACTATTTTCCTGAAAAAGTATGAAAAAACTCTGAGAAACTCTGAAAAAAGTCTGAAAAAAGTCTGTAAAGAATGTCCCAAAAATATTAGATTTCTCATCAAAATTTCAGAGATTCTCAGAGTTTGTCAGAGTTTCTCAGAGTTTTTTCATTTTTTTTCAGAGATTTTTCATAGTTTTGCAGACATTTTTCAGCGAAATATTTCCATACGGGTGTCCACGTTTAATTGTAATTTAATGAGAATTGGTCAGAATCAATGGGTTCTTTTAATCAGGGGAGACACAAAATATTTATCGCGCAACCAGACATCTCAACATAATTTCAAATGAACACCTCATGAGTTCAATGTGTTCGAAAGAATTCATACAGAATTCATTTCCAGTGCCATGAATTCATGAAGTGCTTATTTTGAGTGACTATAACGGAGACTCTCCAAGTAGAAAGATTGTCAAAATTATGTATAATTTATATACAATTTTGGAAATATTTCCACATGTTCGAAGGACATCAAATGAAATTCTGTGAATTCATTGAGTATACTTGTCCTATCTGGGCATCCCTTCCCAGGCTTCCTTCTTCCTTCTCAAGAGAAAATTATAAATGTAAAGATTATTTTCCAACAATCAGAACACTGATTATCAATGGAATTTCTTCGACACGAATACTGTAGTTTCTTCCTCAGTGAAACTTCATTCTATTTATTCTATCGTATATTCCGGAAAACATAGATAAACCTTTGCTCACGATGACCGTGAAAGTTTGCCATCAATTCTCCATAAAGCAACATGTGTGTATACAACATACAAGAAGTGTTACTAGACTTTCATTCATTCTTCATATCAATTTTTTTCCAGAAAGTAATGATATGTTTGTTTTATTAATTCGGAGTTCATTTTACGATTTTATTGTTACAGTTTGAGAGAAAATCAAATCTGCTGAAAGTACCTTAATAGCATCAAACTTTTGATGATATACTGTCAACGTTTATAATACATATACCAAGTTTGGATGCTCTTTAGGTATTTTCTCCAAAGTAATTTACATAGAAAATCATTTCATGTGAAAAGTTTTTAATTATTTCAACATGTTCATACAGATAATTAGATCATGGAGCAACTGCTTGCTGTGATTTTATTTTTACTTTATCCATATTTTTATGCCAATGATCTCAAATAACAGTGAAGGAACACGATGAGATATGCAAATCTAGAATTTATTAGAAATTGTGAACGAGAGATGAGGGACCATTGAGTGCACACTTTTATAGTTAAATATCTGGAAAGTCTTGGATTCATTTTTATACAAATTTTCTTCATTTAAATTGAATAATTATAAACTTACTCCTCAATGGAGATTAGCAGATCTTGTCTATTTGTATCTTGCGTGACAAATCAACGTAATATCGCTGTATTTTACTGGTAACTCATTTCTATCGGTTCTATATTCATGAATAGACCCTGGTGGAAATGGAAAAACAGTGTCCAAGCGCGAGAGGAGCGGAAATTGAAGCGTTGCCACGTGTCATTTGTTCCAACATTCACTTGGGCATTGTGAATAAGAAGTTTTGGGTGTCCGATTACTTCACATTATCATCGATTTGTTTATTCAGAATTTCCATCGAAATCAAATTGGTTCATACATATACCTTCTGATCAAATAGTACCCGGGATTTCTTAATGAAACCAAAACAGTTCAATTATTCATCGATATTCACTTTGTTTCCTTCGGAGTAATCTCCATTGCAAGCAATATACACATATTCCAACGCTTCTTCCAATCTTCAAAACATTTTGCATAGATCGATTTCGGAATCGCCTTCAGTTCCTTCCGCGAATTGTACTTTATTGCCTCAATCGTCTCAAAACGCTTTCCGCGAAGTGGTAACTTGAGTCGTGGGAATAGGAAAAAATCATAAGGAGCCATATCAGGTGAATACGGAGCTCGAGGAACGGTATGAACATTGTTTTTAGTCAAATAATCGCGTACAAGATGAGATGTGTGTGCCGGTGCGTTATCGTGATGAAGAAACCACGAGTTATCTCTCCACAATTCTGGTCTCTTGCGACGAATGTTTTCCCTCAAACGCTTCAATACGCTCACGTAATATTCCTTATTCACTGTCCGACCTGGTGGGAGAAATTCGGAGTGGACCACACCACGGCAATCAAAGAAAACAGTCAACAAAACCTTGATTTTAGATCGACTCTGTCGCGGTTTTTTAGGTTTTGACTCGTCTGAAAAGCGCCATTCCGATGATCGTTGGTTAGTTTCGATGTCATATTCATAGACCCATGTTTCGTCACAGGTGATGACAATGATGCCTTCGATAACATTTTGGCCCAAAGAAAGTATTCCTTTAGCAACATCGATGTGATGCTGTTTCTGCAACAAATTCAACACTCTCGGCACAAGCCGTGCTTCGACTCGTCTCATGGCCAAAATATTGTGCATAACGTTCTGCACCGATCCGAACGAGACACCAAGATCGGATGCTATCTCCTTAATGCTCACACGACGATTTGCGAGGACGATTTCTTCAATTTCATCAATATTTTCGTCAGTGATACTGGTGGATGGACGACCGGAACGAGGCAAATCATCAACCACGATACGACCTGCTTTGAACTCTTTGTACCACTCGTACGCTTGTGTTTTCGACATCGTCGAGTCCCCGTAGGTTTCTGTTAACATCTTCAACGCTTCCGCACATAAAATTTCGTTAAAAGCACAAAATTTTAGACAAACTCTTTGCTCAACCAAATTCGACATTGCGAAATTCGCAGAACACAACAAACATTGACTCGTTTACAAGGCAACACGCACTAACTTCTGACGAATGAGGCGCAAACAGACATTTGAGCGCTAAATAACAGATGAAATAAATAACATGGAAAACAAAAGATTCCGACAATATCTCAAGCGCGGTTTGTTTGAATAGAGAATTCCGGGTACTTTTGGATCAGAAGGTATATATAGCTAGAAATTTCCTTTCCCTAAAATTGGACCATCTAAGCCCGTAGGGAAGTTTTCCTTGTTCATTTCCGTAAATTTGCAAATTTCCATGTTCTTTTGCATGTTTCGAGAAAAAAATAGGGAGAAGAATAAGGAAACTTTCCTAAGGGTAGGTCCTATCTTGGCCCAAGACCACCCAACTTGGCCTGAGGCAGAGCCTTAGTTCGATATTTTTAATCAACGTATACATTCTTGCGTAGTTTCTTTCGAAAAAAATTGACTCAAGTGCCATCGCTCGTATCACGTTGGATAGGGAAGAGAAATGCTCAGTGAGAATCAGTTGACATCTTGACATAGGTATTTAATGTGCCTATCAGCTTCACTATTCCATTGAATTTCCATTTGCTGTTCATTAACTTTGAGGCTCCATTCTTTTGAATTACAAATTCTGGTTCAACATGATTCAGGAAGAGCGGAAGCATGTATATTTCAGTGTTTGGATTCAATTATAAATTCGTTTCAACGAACGATTCAAACTCCAACGACATTGTCTCATAACGCAATTTTGAATAACAATTTGGAATTTCCATAACGTGACATTGAACTGCGTAAAAAAAGACAATTCAGATCTGATGAATCAAATCCACAACAGATCATTCACGTAAAGATCAATGCCTTCCAGATTCACAGTTTTTAATTTTTCTTTAAAATAATTATGGCTTTTTTATGGTTATTTTTTTTTGTAAACCTATTTGGATCTACATTTTCGAATTTTTTTGGATCGGAATAGGTCTGATTAGATCCACGGATAGCTAAATTATTACTTTTTCTCGAGCTGTTGAAATGAACTCGAGGAAAAGAATAATTCAATGCTACCGAATGGGATACATTAGGACCAACTTCAATCACTTCGCATTACGTGGACTTGAAGAAGAAAATAATGACACATTTTTCAATCTGTGCAGGTATATGTACTACTCAGGATGTTGACATATTTTTGAAACACATGAATAATGCAAGGTATCTTCGCGAGTTGGATTTCGCACGATTCCATTATTACGACAGATCTGGAATTTATGCGGCCATAAGTGCCAGAGGTGGAGGTGCAGTGCAAGGTGCATCCTCTACTCGTTATCGACGTGCAATTCCAATTTTCACACCATACAAAGTGACCACGAAGGTATGAATTTTCTTAATATTGTTACGATTTCTAGGGAAAATGATCACGTTTGTTGATTTCAAGAGTGGTTGTTCCCAATATATATCCGAATTTTCCATATATTTTTATGCTGCGTTTGTATATTCAAAAGTTGTGCGATTATATTCAGAATAGCCTACCCCAACACATGATCAATTATGAACAAAGCTCAGGGATTTTTGAAAGAGTCACCATTGTGGAAATTTACCTTAAATTCCATCCTCTTGAAGACTTTTCACCCGAAATGAATTGAAGATTTGGGTCACCAGCAGAATATTGTCCGATACAAATTTTGTTTGAATTTTTTGAGCTCTGATCAATCTTCAAATCAGATCGAAGGGTTACTTTTTCTTTTTTTTCGGCTGATTTTAGCAAAGCAAATCAAACTGCGGGTGGAATTATTCAATCAATTACGAAGACTTATAGCTGATTTTAGTGATTGAATGATCACATAATGCACCAGATGAGATTCTATACCAATTTTATTAAGATTAAATAGAACTGCATGTCATTCTTATATAAGTTTTATATAATTTTTCTATCCAACGTGAAGAATTAATAATTGATGACTGAATTCAGTTTTTTGTTATAACCGTATGTAATTGAGTGCTTTTAAATCAAATTCTTCAGCTTCATACAAATAGTTGAGCAACCGTGTGATTTTTTTTTTTAAATACTTTATACGTTATCAGTTCATGAAATTTATCTTCTCAGATACTTCCGATCTTTCGTCAAACAAATTTTTGGTGTTGAATAATATATACTCGAACCCTGCTTTACGTCAAATGTTGATTCCCAAACGGAGCCTTTTCAATAATTCAACATTCCTTCAAGAACAAGTTTCAGAAAAAATTTTTTTCCAATTTTTTTGTGTTCGTGTTTATCAAATTTTTGGAACTTTTCAGTCTTTTCAAGGACTTCATGAATTTTCAAAACAGATATAAAGAAACTCAGAACACTGAAGAAAGTGTTTCTTTGAATCTGAGAAATTGTTATTCGAATAAACAAAATATTTATCATATATAATTTCTATAAAATTCTATATGATTTCAAAAATCTCTTCACCCTGGTTGAATTGAATAATCGCAATAAAATACTTGATCAAATCAGGCAGAGTTATATTAAATCAATTGAATATACCTTCTCGTTGACAAACTATTATGAATATTTGGTTGATCGAGTGAATATTTGATTAATCCTTAGTAATGAGGATTCTTAAATAGAATCGTTTCTTTTTTATAGGAGAAGTATTCAATTTTTTTAATAGACTTGTGTAAAATATTGATCAAAATTCAATATAATCACTGTGAAGAAGAATCAATTCTTTTAAGAATTCCCATCACTATTGATACATTAGATATTTCTTTAGACATCAACTGAATATCTTTGGCAGCTATTCAGTTGAATAATTCATTGTTTTCCCAAAAATTTGTTCTCTCAATTCAATTATTGCGATTCAGAATAATGTCAACACCCTCAATCTGAGGGAATAATCTGTCATTGTATGATAATAAAATACAAGTGTAAACACAATTTGCAATTTTGTATTCGCTTTCGATCTCTGGCATTTTTCATGAATCTTTCATCACTTGAGAATAATATTTCGTTTTTATAGAGATAATATCCGATTTCTCTACGGCTTTCACCCTACCGGAGTTCACCCTACTGTAAATGAAACAGTCCACTCGATTAAGTAATTCGTAATAATAATTACAATTTCTGATAATTTACACTGATTGTGGTTCTTCTTCTTACAGTTAATCTGGTGGGATGAGAAGAATTTCTATTTGGAGCATCAATTCATTAGTCTCAATGACAAATTCATACGTGCAGTGATTTTAAGCAAACAGAGTGTCACTGGACTCAAAGTACCTGTTTCCGAAATCATAGAAAAAGTACAACCTGGCGCTCAAAGGCCGGAACTCAGCAAAGATCTTCAACTGTGGCTTGATTCGATAGAAGAATCATCTCAAAAATTGAAGAAACAAAAATAAATTACGATTAGCAGAGTTTCCAATGTTCCAGAAATATATCCAGAGGACCAAAAAATGAAAGTTTTAATATTGAGAAATACTATGATCTATATTAGGAATAATACCTTTTTGGTATGCATTGGATTAATCGAGATAATAATCGTTGTTCCTATCCCTGCCTAGAGAATCTCATTGAAACATTGATTCGGATGCAGAAAACCGATTCAAACCCATTAAAAATTGATTCTCAATGGGTTTGAATCAGTTTTCTACATCAGAATCAATGAGAATTTTCAAGCAGGAATAGCATTATATCTGTTTTGCCGCAGACTTGCCGATTTGTTAGAAATTGAAATTACAGACTCATCGTTTTTGAAATATCATATGATAATATCGGAATTCGCCGAATTAGGTGTGTGATTGTTGATTTTCATTTGACATTGCTGAGCTTGATCCACATAGATTCAGTAGCTCCGTTTTGGACAAAAAAAACCAAAGGCATAAAATCAACTCAATCTATGTATTAATAATTACGCTTTACATCGTAACATATTTTACCATATTTTTATATCAACATATGGAATTCGATGATACAATCCTATACTTGCAAGAAATATAAACGATTTTCAATGAGTACTTAATTCAATCATGAGCACTGAGTGCAAAAAGTACTTAAACTTCCGAAATTCTCGATGCGAAGTACAAATAATGATTTGATAAATAAATCTTGGATTCTGAGGAGATTTTTTGTAATATCATGTCATATATTTTGATATAACAGGATTCAAATATTTATGATTGTTATATGGATACAAAATGTAACCATAGGAGAAATAAATCATACGTGGTTCATAGATCGCTTATGTATGATTCATTCTTACTAGAGCAATACACAATCTTTAGATCAAAGAAAATCTCTTCCAAATTCCCCCTTCGATGAAGACAATTTTATGAAAACCTATGTGAAATTGCATAGGAATTCGTAGAAATTCATAAGAAGAGATCGATCAGATAGAATCGAATATGAATTCATGTAGAATCTCTTGAGTACTCGTGTAAGTATTCATGAAGAATCTAACGAGATTTCACGTTATTCATTTTGACGGGAATCCGCTTGAATTCTTACTCCAATTTCTGTGTAATACATTCATCCATTATCACAATCATCAACCTGTTATGTGGTTTCTCTCTGAAGCAGTTTCGCTTTTATAACAATACTTCAATTAAATCCAAGAATTGAATCATAAATTCCAGTAAAGTACATCTTTGAAGAAACTGCTGAAATTAAACCACTTGTACCTTTTCATGGATTTTTCTTTTTTCTGATACTCTTATACGGAAGTGCATGCTCCTTCAAAGATTTTATTCACCTTCTTTGTACTTAATTTATTGAATCTTGTAAAATATTATATTCTTGGCATAATTTCAATGTACTTATAGAGAATTATGTATACATATTCCTATGAAGAGCACACAGCAAGTTTGATAAGTTTTCTAAGTCAAGCAATAGGCGAGCAATCCATTTCAATAGCGCATCCCTGTGAAGATGAATTATTCAAACTGAACGTAGGTTCTCTTAATTTATGATTACAGCTTATTAGTTATAACTTTATCACGGTACAAATATTTGTGATACACAATTCTCTTGAATCGAGAAAATGGAACATGAATGTATTCTTTTAAAAAGGCTTGAAAATTTCATTCTTCTGAATAAGGGAAATTGAAAAGAAGTATCGTGGTGGAATCAGAATAAAAAGCTAATACAAGCTTGATATAAGTGCTTTTTATCACGCTACATACTGAAAATAAATTCTAGCGATGTCGATGAGAATCCATTACTAGTTAATTGAAATATCTGTGAATCTTGTTGAGTGAGCATATATTTATTATTGAAATCTCTCTATTCTCTGGATATATTCTCTGCATACCATAATCAATCTCTGAATTCCTTTCTCTACCATGTTAAGTCGTTTTCTTGAGTAAGAGAAGAAGTGATTGTTTTCCATAATTTATTTATTACTGTTAATTAAATTCGTTATTCTGATAAAATTGTTGCATTATTGTGATAAGTTCCAAGGACTGTTTATAATATTTATATACATAAAATATGTGATTCAATTCATGGTTCAGTTATTATAAATTCCTACGAAACAAATAACGAATAAAAACGCAATTCCTTGGTGGAAACCCGGATAGGATTGGATCAATTTGAAGTCCATTTTAATATTTTTTGTCAAATATGATCCCTATCGGCACATGAATTTTGAACCGTGGGGATATTCATAAAACGTCTTCGATGAATACATCAAGGATCGTTGTGTTGTCTGAGGTATTGAAAATGATGAGCACGAACTGTGATTCTATCTGTTTCCAACAGGGTTTCGAATAAAAAATCACTACCGTATTGTTTTATTCAGCATTAATCTCGTTTCTTCTTTTATGGGAAGATCGTATGATAAGATTTGTCTTTGATCCTTCATATGTGGAATGTAGCACGTACGTACGTACAAAGACTTGGCCGAAGCTTATTTCAATCAAGAAGTTCTAGATCAAATCTGTGTATTCGCGTCACGTTCATCGCGTATGTCTTTGAAGTTTGAAATTCTTCATTAAAACGAATAATAAAATATTTTCATTCATACGAGTAGAAAAAATGAATTTGCTGTGGCAACTGCTTCATTTTGTTTTACATCACTACTATTTGTTAACTGCAATAATTGAAAATTCGTAGCTGTGATAGCACATGTTGATAATTTGATATTTTTCCTGCCACAGCAATATTCCTCGCTATTACAGTCGAGTAAACAGCTGTGCCAACTGAAAAATATCTCTCGTATAGCTGATTTTTAACTATCCAAATATTACAGAATCACTTTTTATATCACATTCCAGAGGAATGATTTCGGACCATGCTCATCAATTCCGAATGAGATGTATTTTAATTTAATTTTGGACTTGGTTCGATGAACAATTCAAACTTGAGTGATACGTCATTGTTAAGTCACGATTAACTATTCTTTTTTCTGAGAAAATAAGAGCCTCAAGTACACATTTTGAAAGTACTTGCAGGTTTGTATTCTCTTGGAGAAATGCTCACCTTTGAATGATCTCCAATTCGTTTTTAAAATTTCAGACGTAGATGAGACGTCTAAAAGTATACGAACACCGGAAAAAATTTTCATGGAAGATTTCACATACGTGCCCATGTCGATCAATGGCCCAATGATGGACCAAGCCTGACACAAGACCTGCCGAGACTTGTCTTGAACAATTTATCAAACTCGGCCCAGGCTTGGGAATGATGAGATCAGGACAAGCTTGGACCAGTGGTTTTGCCAGGCCCGGTCCAATTCATTTACCAAGCATCAACCAATGCTTCTTTGATCGCAGATATGGATGAAAAAAGTGATTGATTCATATTTCAGTTCATGACTTTCTCCCTCAGAATACCGTACATGAATTATCGAGAAACGTACTTCAAAATCAGTGGATCTCCAATTACCATTAAGTGAATTCTATCCTTACTTAGATCAATAAAATCTAGCTTGGTGTGTAAAACTAGTGGTTGGGGATAACCTGATGGTTATCCCCAAGTTTTCAGCCATTGTAAATTCAAAATTCAGTCAATATTTATAAACATTGTGCCACTCATGTGGGCAATATTGGCACAATTGTTCTCAACGAATGCTCGATTTTTACACTTGTGCCAAGCTTGTACCAAATGTAGTGACCATTCCAAAGATACGAACAAATGTCCCATGACTAACTATCCATTGGAAACAGCGGGACAATCATGGAACCAATCACCATGGGTTCAATTATTTTCAACGGAGGTTTGTTCCTGATACACGTGCCGATCCTGGGACAAGCTTGGGTTTTTTTTCAGTCTTTTTAATACTTGCATGGATGTATGTGAAGTAATTAACACATACATTGATAGGAAATTTCCTGTAAATTTTGGGAAGAATCCTATGAATTTCCAGTAAAAATCCCATGAGCACAAGAATTTTAATATATTTTCATGTGAAAATTTCTATACGTGTACGGGAATTCACTTCTCGCGTACAAGTATAGAAAATTTCTTTTACATAGGTATGGGAAAATCCCAAATATTTTTGACAGTAAAGGATTTTCTCTTGAGACTTCTTAAATACAATGTTCATTCATTATTCATGAATTCATAAAAAATGAAAACGTTTTCCCCTCAATATTCCACATACTTATCAATTAATCTGCAAATTTTTTACTCCGTTTAATGATCCGTTGAAGCGAAGAAAAATACATTCTTCAGTCCACTAATTGCAAAAATCAAAAAATTGATCGATTATTTTCAAAAAAAGATGCAATGTATTCTTGCGTTCATTGATCAACAGATGGCGATGTTTGATATGGCGATCGTATATGCGGGAGTTCCCCGTCAAACTTCAAACTCAGTCCCGCAGTCGAATCGCGAACTCGAAACCCGCGAGTGAGTTTGACCTTTGACTGATCTTTCCATGAAGCTTTTGTGATTATCAACGTGATTCGAAAGAGCTATTACAGCAGCTCTTGTGAAAGAAGTGATTTGTGTAAGCAGTCTCATGTATTTCTTTTATCTTTTCAATTGGAAATTTGTGGACTCGTTGTTTTATTGATTCATATATGTGATATGTCATGGATGACTTGGGAAGTACATAGAGGTTTTTGGGAAAAATATAAGCTTGTGTACTCTCATAAATAAATCCCAAGCTATCATCGAGGAGTGCCATCACAATGAAGTCATTCTTGAAAAAGTTTTGAATGAATAGAGTATATTTAAATTGCCTTCGTTCTGTTTTTTGAAAGTGGAAATTAAAATCGGATTAGCTTTATCCCTTCTTCTAGAAGAAGAAGAAGAATTTTTGGGAATTCATTTCGGTTTCTTCATGAACTCCTTCTGATTCAGAGAGCTATACAGGTTGAAGTTATTCTGAAATTTATTTTCTTGTACGAATAATATTAACTAGCATTCATCTTGAGGCGATGACAGAAGCTATGATAAAATTATGCGTTTACGTTATGAGATGTATGTCGTTGATGTTTGTATGTTTTATTTTACATACGCCACACGTGCTCTCACAGAAGCAGGTACATATGTGGATGGAATTGTGTAGTTACATCATCATGCTCGGCTAATTCACCTTTCATTTTTATCGGAATTGTATCCTCTTGTATACACACATGATTCATTTTTTGTTACATCAATTCGTTTCGATTTGAGATTAAAATTGAAGAATTACATCTCTCTATTTATTTTGAAATTTATAAATGAATGATTGTCTGGATTTCGAAAAGTATCTTGAATTCCAAATATTCACATTTTCTTAGGAAAATATTTTTCTGAAAACATCCTTTGAAATATCTTTCATAAATCATTCTTAGTAAAAATCTCATCAGCAACGCACAGAAATTCTTGAAGATTTATGATTATTTGTTATCTCATTCAACATTTCTCAAATTCATATTCAAGTCGTATTTCATAGTCGAAATGAAACTGCGTCGTTCCCTCATTCTTAAAAGATGTACTTGGTTTTTTTGTAATTGCGATCTCACTCGATTTTCAATTCCTTATATTTTTCCCCATCACTTGCAGAATTATTGTGTTCCTCCGATCGTTGCTCCATTTATGAAATTCGAAACTGAAAAGATGTCTCTTCAAATTAACAAGAATTTTTCTCGTCTCGATGTCGAGTATTTTTTTAAAGCGCAATAAGGTAGATATTTCCAGTTGAAATACTATTCAAAAATATTGTTCCAATATTACCAATATCCCTGTAATATCGTAGCAAAACTCCAAGACATCGCTGAAACATTTTACGCTGTGGATATTATTTTAACATGGTACAAGAAACAAATTATTTATAAATTATTTATCTTGATATGAGAATCAATAAATCACATTTACACCCTACGTAAATCTTCGAAGTGAGAAACATTGGCAGCATCGAAATCAATTTGTCGTACGTGTAGTTCTCGAGACCTCATTAGCTTTGATGAGATGATTTAGACGCCTGACGGAAAGAATTAATTCATCGTCAACGAACTGTCGCAACCTGACGTGATGGTCAAAACCATTATGCGAGATAGATTATTTGTTGCTGGCACTAAATTGTGAGTTGTACACGCTAAGTTGTGCAGAAGATGTAATAAATTCCGACCTGTACTTACTCTTTCATTGTGAACGCTGGAATAATGAGCTGTAAAAATTATGGAGAGTTTTTCCTTATTTTAATGATGGATTTCGCTCCGCGAATTAAATAGACCTATTTTTTCTCATGAAAAAATAAGAAATTTACTCTCACTTCGAGGAACTATTCCACCTTTGAGGCGTTGAACCTTCCAAATATGAAAAAGAACATCCATCAAATCATGGTAAGAAGTCCTTCATCTATGGAGAAATTTTCCTGTCACCACATTTTTAAAAGAAAATTTCAGAATTATTATTGAATAATGTATTTTAATTCCATTAAATTCTGAAATTTCTAAAGTTTAGCTTCCTCGAATTGGATTTAAGTACTCACCACTTGAAATGTTTCCAAAGTATTGTCCAAAAGACCGAACAATCATTCTCTAATTGAATAATCAAAAATTTTCAGAATTATACAGAGCTAAAGAAACAATCATGAGATTCTTAATATCATTTGCAGAATTATGTGTGGATTTTTATCGATGAATATTGATCAAAAGAGAAAACCAAAGAGAAGTGAGCGAAAGATGAAAATACATATGTCATGAATCCAGTAAACACGAATGCAAGCGTTTCCCAGCCAACAAAATCAAGGCAGCGCTTCTGTTAGTGGTGCTACCATTCACTTATACACCCTAGTAGAAATTTGACAGGGAATTCCCTATTAGAAGCATGGCCCTCGTAAGGCTGCAACAGGGAACTCCTGATTAAGGAAAACTTTTAATCACCTTATCAGGTCCTGACATGGCATCCTGTTTATGACCTCACAACAATGTAACGCAAGGTTGTTGACAGATCCCAGTCAGATTTTCCCTTTCAGTAACTCAGACATGGTATTCCTATCAGAACCTGATCAGGATTGCCTTGACTCATCCGTATTTGAATTGTGAGGTAACTGTCAAGATATCTTGATCAGGACCTGATCAGGATTGCCTTGGCTCATCCGTATTTCAATCATGTGATAACTGAAAAGACAGCCGAATCAGGACCTGATCAATTCAGAACGATGAATTTATCAAATTATTTAGAATTTTCACAGGACTCATTAGAAATTTACCTGTCCTTTTTAAATGTTCAACTGAGGTCTATTTGGATCATCAATAGAATTTCTTCTGTTGGGGGACTTTCAAAAAATGTTATGAAAAGTGAATTCCATGAAAATTAAGTCGAATGTTAGAATATAGCTTAGAAGAGATCGTGATTGGGAATTCCGCTACCACCCGGATCAGGTCCTGATTGAGAATTCGATTACTACCCTGATCAGATCCTGATTGGGAAGGGTTTGGTTTTCCTGATCAGGACCTTGTGTTTTCCCTGCGTTACATTTTTGTCAGGGCCTTATCAGATACTCAAGTCAGGCCCTGAACGGAAATCAGGCATGCCTGATTTGGACCTGATGTTTTCCATATCAAAATTTCTACTAGGGCAGTTAAAAATCTTCTGTACATATATGGCTTCATTTATGTATCGAAATAGGAGCGACTTGGTGATATTTTCACTAGAAGCACTACTTGGTAGCGCTTCCTGATAAGACTGGTAGCGCTGAGGTAGTGCTACGTTATAAATTGAATCATATATATGTTATGGTAGCATGCAGTCTCACGGTAATGCAAAAGCTACTACGTTGCTACCACTAGCACTTCTAGTAGCAGTAACGTGAATTCGGAAGCACTTTGCTGGCTGGGTTTAAAGGACCCGTAACGGCTCATCAACGACATTACAGGACCATCAGCGGTCCATTGAATTGCCATTAATCATTTTGTATAGGGACAATTCTGCCAAAACATCTGCCAAAAGTCCTGAACTCCATGAATGCTATTTCAAGTCTTCATTTTTCTAAAACACATCACCCTTTCGATTTCAAAGCAAAATTTTAATCTGTTTGGAACACTGTTGTAAACACATTCCAGTTATTGAATTCAATACAATAATGCAATTATATTCAGGTGACATACTTCAGTTCTACCTTCACTTTACGAACCGAATAGTGTCATTTTCTGAATCATTGAATTCAAACAGGACGTGGTAGAATGACCCTTTCGTAGTTATATTTGCGAGTTTGAAGTGCTGATTGAGAGTGGTATTAGTCCAGTCAGGGCCGGTAGGAAATATATCATTGTTTGTCCCTAAAGGTCCGTCACCTGCGGTGTAGATGAGCTCCGAAGGCTCTTTACAACAAAAAGTTTGAATTGAGGAATGTATACAATGAAAAGTTGAACTAGATAAATTTTCCACGAATTCAAACTTCACTCGCGCAATACAAAATCAAATCATCAACGCACAGAGAAGAGAACGTTCAAAAATTTGTTCGAATCTTACAAACCCTCACGTAATTTTACAAACCACAATGTAAACTTCACACAATGCACGTGCGTTGGAAAGGATTTTTTAATTAATTAATGAGTGAAATTGTGCGAAAGTAATCATTTCCCATATCAATTAAGAGCTCTGTATATAGCTTCATTAGAAAGGTTTAGTATCTTTGCAATTCGTGTATCACGTTATATAAGTTCATCGAGACCATGTAATCACATAACGATGCCTGGGAACAGATCTCAATGCCGATTCTGACGTGCATTATATACCGTGACATTGTCCTATTGCGGCACATTAGAACCTCATCATCTTATTACGTTTTCGTCGTTCAATCCGTGATACAATGAAATTCTCATAGACGAGAAATGAAAGCAAAAGCTCACGATTTTTCTTCTTCCTCTTCTATTTGCAGAATTCTCGGTTCCAACGTTGATTTTGAATCGCAATGATGCACAAATTCTGACATCATTCTGGATTTAACCAAACAAAACGAAGGAAAAATATCACAAAAGGGAATTATTACGCTACGATTCATTTAAATGAATTCTCTCTCCCTTGTCATCATTTTGTCGCATTATGCTTTAACTCTCTCCCTAACTGAAAGAGCGTTGAGTCACATGTGAATAGTTCGAACGTGAAAAGGTACATAACCCTCCCTTTCTCGTGATGGATTCAATTGAAAGGTATTCATGATCTCTGATCTTATTGCGAAGATAGTCCTCGAGGTATCAACTTCAGGGCACTCAGTTTGATACGCGTGGATACATTTTTTATGAAAAGAATGCAAATACAAGAGTACTTTGCAGTTATTTGAAAATTAAATCCAATCTAGTTTTTAATTTAAAACAGAAATGGGCGATCTAAAAAAAATTGATTCTTTGTTCAATCCAAATTATATAAGAATCAATAAAAGCTCAAAAAGTTTGTATATAATTCCGATTGAAATTCGATACAAATTGTATACAAAATAATCGATTCTTTTCAGATTGCCCATCTCTAATTTAAAACCTTCTTCTTAGAAAGTCCTTTTGCAGATGTTGAGAAAAACTGTAGAGAACAATGTTCGAGAAATGATAGAAATCTATAAAATAACGTACCATAAAATGTCAAAATCGATTGTTCTATCCTATGCAATCTAATGAATATTTCATATTCGCAACGTGTTATTGAGTTCAATGATAGGCTATCGAGGATCTTTAAATTTTCTGTGAACATAACATTCTTAGAAAATCATTCCCTTCGATTCCCTTCAATTTGCAAGCAAAATGTGCTCATATTTGATCCGCGAATCAAGAATAATGCAGGTAGAACAAAAGAAAATTGATCGTGCGAAAGTCAATGTCGATTTCTCTTCCCATGTAGCCTTCTTCCTTCACCTGGACTCGGAACAGCCAACTTACCGTCTTTCTCTGACAAAAACGTTATTCCCATTCATCGGTTGGTTATTGCTTCCTCTCTTGTGCGTCTTCGCGTGGGAATGGAACAATACCTCAACGTTTACCGACATCAACGGCGAAGAAAAGAAAAAAGAGAGGAGCGTGGAGAGTGTCGTGTTAATTCTCCGTTCGTATTTAAAGCACACGCACGCACATGGGACGTGGATGAAATCATAATGAAGTATCGAAGTTTACCTTCCTTCTTACAGTTACACCGATAGAAAATTGAAAAGAAAAAAAAACCCTATTCAAATACATTCAGAGCAGAGACTTAAAATATGGATTGATAAATTGATTTAATAACTTCGTCGATTAGTTCGAAGAATTGAATGTGATTGTCGATAGATATATAAATATTCATTGAATGTTAAATATTAAGAAGCAGAAAAGTTATGCTCGACGTAGCAGATACAACTCTGTCTCTGATAATCAAAAATCTTCAGACAGAATATATCTTGCGTAAAATGTTAGATTCTGTGAGTCGCGTGAAGCGATTCTGTGTTTATATTTCATTGTTATGCAAAAATTGATATTGAGTGTCACTCTAAACAATCCTGAACTTGTATTCTGTAATTCGACCTTAAATAATGAATTTTTGGTACAGAAGATAGGATTGATAAGAAGTGGTAGCGAGAATGGCAATGAAAAATGTTGGAGCTGATATTTTGTTATAAAGGGATACATTGATTGAATTATCGACGAAAAATTCAATGATGTCATCATATATTGAACCCACAAGACTCCAATTCACTGCGGTTATCGATCCAAACTTGTGGATGAAAGTGTCAGACATGCTGAATATGTTTCTTGTTGTAATCAAAGATATCTTATCATCGTTGTATGTTTAATTTAATGGATATATAAGTTTATTCTCTCAGAACAGAGGCAAGAATATCTCATTGGAATAAAATCTGATGTCATTGAAAATTGATGAGAATGAACTATGTTAATTCAAAATACCCTACGAAAAACACTGGCCTTTCTCAATAAAATATTTCCTCCAACAGGAGGAATGAAACAGATCGAATGAATTATATACAGTTTATATAATATAATTATATAAAAATTATACATAAATTTGAAAATTTCACTTTAAGAAGAAGTGTATTCGATTTGAAGACATTTTCTTTCCATCCCAGTGAACACACGCATTTTTTAAAAACGTCAAAAACAGTCAATAACCGCACATTGTGAATTAGTAATATTCTTGCGTTGATTCAACGTCAAAATGTCGCGGCAGATCACGTGTTTTTCAACCATAAAATAACGTTATATCAACGGTTTGAACATCTTTTAAAAGACGTCAAATATTGACGTGTCCCAATGATGATTCTAAAACGTGAATTGAACCCAACAAATTATTTTTGAAACTTCTCATTCAATATCGAGAAGAATAGTATGTCTGAGTATGACAGGATTTGGAAAGTATGCCACGCCATTTACTATCTTGCTCTTTGTTGAAATTTTAACCATTTAGCAGAATATCTTCAATTGAAGTTCAAACACAAAGTGTTATAAACACATTTTAAACGCGTGGTTCAAACCCGTTCAAAACACGTTTTTTGAGGACGTCCTTTGATGGTTATTTTTGAATATTAGTTTAAACGACTGACGTCCGTTTGACAGTTTAATGTTCTTTCAACGTTGAAATAACGTGTGTGTGTGTTCATTGGGATTATACTACCATATTCAGGACCAAGAAAATCCTTTTTTCGTTTGGAAACAGTTCTTTTGAACGTACTTTTTGAGTTTCAATTTTCCTTGCTGGAGCACATCTATAAAATTAAATCAAATCAAGAAAGATTTGGCGATATTCAATTAGATTCACCCTAAACATCCGTTGGACCAAAGTTTGTTGAACATTTTTTAAATTGTTTTAGATGATTACAAAATGATGGAAACTAAAAATTCCTAAAGTCAAATACAAGCGGAAAGAATTGGTATTACCACAATGTTTACACAAATCCCATAATATGGGGAAAGTATTCATTTACTATTCATGCTCTTGCAACTCGATCAATCGAGAAAGTTGACCTTCAATTTTTTATGCAGTGCAAAGGTAGAATTTCTTGAAACTTGATCAACCATCGCATTACCTCGCGATAGGAGAGAAAAAATCATTGATTCATTCAGGTTTGAAACTATCATATATAGTTACAATTATTGTGGGATTCTACAAGTTGCGTACGTATTGTGATGGTGAAATGATGTTTTGAAATAGAAAGAGGAGTACAATTATCCACAAAATTACTGTACTTTTCTTTGTAACATCGTCCCCTATTGAAAACTTCGGTACACGTGTACCATTCATACATTAAATTCCTACGTAGAAAGAATATTCTTCATAAAATTGTAAAGATGTCATTATTTTTTCGCGAATCAGAACAGATTGAAAGAATCAACCATGGTGCGCTGTAAAAAGGTTTGCTAATTCAATTACGTTCAATTGAATGTATTTTCTAGCTCACTTAGCGGATCTCAAATGATAAGCAGGCCTGATATAAATCCAAGTTTATCTACAATATTTGAAAAATGAACGATATTACGATTTATCATCAATAAGGAATCAAACTCCGCCCCATAACAAAAGGTATAATCATGAAATACTCAAGTTACCGGCATTACCGTATCAACCATGAATTTGTTTATAATTTGGGAAACAAGGTGTGTATCTCACGAAAGATATTATTCGCAACCAAGAAGCGTATGATTAGAGAAAGGGTTGAGAAACAAGAGAGTCGAGTCATGAATCTTTGTTCGTCGTTCCATTTCTCTGTTTACGATATGTGAGAAGCTGAGCACGTAGGATGTGTTAATACGTGTAATCCTCCTCAACGGGTTGAATAAAAAGAGACAAAAAGAGGGAGAGTGGAGAAAAAAGCCAAAGAGAGAACCCACGTAGCGTTAACTCTAAGGCACCGTCCAACACATTGCAAGCGTGGCATACGGGGTACGGGGATCATAGATGATCACAAATTGTCCGCAATTGGCAGGAAGTTCAGGCAGGGGGACCAGTTCTTTACGCTCTTTTTACGCCCCCTCACACCACCGTCTACACCAAGCTACTATCGCCACCACCGTAACCATCACAACTACCATTGCTAAAATAGTACCTACTATCAAACTCTCTTTTCGTTTTGTTCATTAGACGCCGTTTCTCTGCAGTTTCATTTCACTGGAATGAAAATTGATTCTAAGTACGATAAACGCTGCTCCACATTGCTCTTGCCCTAAGCCCACACAAGTGTTTCTATTGTTCCGTAACGAGCCTTTGCAATGAGATTCCATTCGAAGAATTTTAAAAACATTCAAACACGTTGAAATACATTTTCTTCTTATATGCCGTCCGATTCTTGTTCACATTGGAATTTCTCGTTATGAAGAAAATTTCCAATAATCACGATCGATGTGAGCTTATTCAAAGTTCCCATTTATTGAAGTCAGTTTTTATTCAACGTAATACATTCGTAACAAGATTGTTATTACTACTGTTACGAGTGGGACGAAATGAACTGAATCCTTCATATAATAACTGGTCGAGTTAGAGCTGAATGATTGTTGATGGCAATCAGTATTTTTGTGTTCGTCACAGCATAGTTCGTATGTTGCGGTAAGTTTCTTTGAAAGGATGCAGATAATATTCCCTACGATAATTAGGGTTAATTATATGCAAATTATGGGAAGTCAAATCAAGAGGTTTGATGAAGAAATCGAATTTATTGAAGTGATTGTAGGGATTGTATGTGAAGGAGTAAATGACTTTGAATCATCAATTTGTGGAAGAAATTCTGGAACGGTACAAAAGAGATGATATTGATAAATCCAGGTGGTGATAAGAGTGCATAGAAGTTCTGCCACTGGGTACAATTATTTATAAATTTTTTGATTATATACCCATATGATAAATCATCTTAGAATAGAATTTTGACACTCAACACACACAGTGAATATTCACTCCATCAGCTAAGACAAACAGTTAATTTTGTTAAAAAATTCTCCGTGTCAATTATTTTTCTTGTTTCTGTGGCAAATTTTTCTTGTAGACGCTGGAGTTACAGACCAGTTTCTTATGCCAGCTCTACTTTTCTCTCCATGTATAATGAAAATTATATTTTTCATCTCGATTAGGGTGGGCGATATTTATCTTATTAATATTTTTGTATACAACATCTGTCCATGATATAAATATCTACTAAAGTCCTCCTAGGTAATTCATACGTGAAAACATTTCTTCCATGATCCCAAGTAAGTTTCAATAAAATGCAATGAAAAAACATTTCTAGAATTGATTGATTCGTTCAACGCTGATCAATAATTCGCATGTTCACTTCGGGTTCAAATGAGATTATTTTGTAATTTTTGTAACATGAAGCATGCGACGCAGAAATTCAATCTCATACGCTGGGAACAGTCGTTCGAGATGATTAGAGAGCTCGATAATGTAATGTTCCAGTCTTCCTTCTCTGTGCCGTAGTAATGTGTACGTGTGGCAATGCGTTCTACGCTTGTACATGCAAAAATATACACACGTATATCCGAAACCTTGAAAGGGGATTTAATAATTCGATAGAATTATCCAATTTATAAAGTTATCCATTATCCTAATATCATTTCGGAACAAGTTTTATTATGAAACATGTTTATTCAATATCGATATTCGAACAGAAATCGTTAACTTCCTGATAGAATCTGAATTTAACTATCAACAGGAAGAGCTGATCGAGATAGTAGAAAATAATTGGGTCGCATATACGGGAGATTCGAATCATTGTGAAAGTTGTGTTATAATTCCTCCACTCAACCTCGTAGAAAAGTTGCTAAAGTTTTCCTGCGCGTATCAATAAATTTGAATTATCTACTTGTGAGTGCTCAGTGTATTTATGAAGATTATTATTAATTATTATTATTATGCACTCCCAAAAAAAAAGAAAATGGTGTTAGAAATCTTTTTCCTAACCTAACTAAAAATCCGCTGCCACAGGAAACTGGATCGCTTAATTTACTATTTCCAACTGAAACAGCGAAATCTTTTGCTGCCATAATTAAAAATCCACTATCGCAGCCAACAAGATTGCAGTGATGGCAAATAAATTGCTGTCACAACAACCCTATTCCAAATGTCCGACAGATAATTTTTTGTCAGGATTTGGTCGGTTTTTGTCCCAGGCATGATGATTTCTGACGGAACCAGACAGAATTTTGACCGGAATCTGTCAGAAATTTTTAATAGGGAAGAAATTGGCTCTTTCAAAACCAAAATCAAATTCTGCTGTCACGGTGGATGGTTTTCCCTCCGTGTGAAGTGTCGAAACAACGCTATTCGATGTGGATTTTTTTCTAATATCATCAAGTTTTCACAGCATGCATGCAAATTAATTACGATGTTAGTTCATGCACGGAGTACTACTCCACTGCATAACGTGTTATTCTATCAAATGTCGTCGCAAGTACCTAACGGTCCCAGAAGCTTTCTCACGGAACGCATTAAAAAATATTGAAGTTGCAAGACATATAGTACTCCCGTAATTTTTATAATATTATTTATCTCCGAGTAGCTAAAGCCTGTACTTATAGTACAAGAAGATATCAAATATTCTATCTACGCTATTGTGTTTGAATTCTTCCTCTGAGAAACGTCACTGTACTATTTCATGGTATTTAATCATAATATTTCACAAATATCGTACATTGTGACGACATGCTAGTTTAAAATTCCCTACAATAAAATGATAAAGGCATCACATCGTTCTCACAGTCTATTCAAAGAACTCTCGAAGTTCCAAGCATTTTGCGAACGAAGTGAAAGATTTGAATCAAATTCGAGTAGAATACGAATTAGAATTGAATCGCGAGAAGAGTCCTAATTGAATTTTTGAATTATCATGATGTCAAACACTTTGCATAAATATATGAATTATAAATTTTTGTGTTTTCCGGTTATTTATCAAATGTGAAGTTGAAAAACTTTATTGTTAGAGTTCATTGTCTCATTAGAAATAATAATAACATGATTTGATATTTTTGAATAAATAGAATAGAATGAAAAATTCCGCAAGCGGTAACAATGTTTGCCCTTCGCATACGTTAGCCCTTTTAACGTTCAAAGTCTATTCGTGATCTGTGTACGACGATCATCGTGTGTAGGTGAGTTTGTGGGGCCGCTCGGTGTCCCGTTAGAGGACCTAGAAGGCCCACACGGGGCTCAAGTGAGCCAGTCGGATCGTGTTGCTGGTCCTTGACGCTCCGGAACGAATTATTCTTTCATACGTCTTTCGTCGTTCGAAGCTAGCTTTCAGTCTCGCGTCATTTTTTTCGCTATTACTGACTCCACAAACAAAAATTTCGTTCTTTTCGATTTGAATTCAGTTTTTTTTTCAGAAAACAAAATGTAAACAATGTGACGTATTGCATTATGGTGAGTGTCGATGGTATTTTGTTTTCCTATTTTCATGTTCGTATGTTTTATTCTCGTCTTTTGATATGCTGATATTTGCTGGTACTCTTCATTTTAATCGTTTTATGATTCTTAACGGTGCATCAGTGACTCTCGTTTCTCAGAAAGTAAGAAACCCGTAACTGGATTGTGTTTCACTTCGATATATATATATAATGTGTATACAGTACTGCACAGTGTTTATTTTTAGCACGTTATACACAATTGCGTAGTGTGAAATTTCATGCGTCGAAATCAATTTTCAATGAATGGAATACATTTAACGTAGAATTGGAGGAGAGAAATACACCATTCAAAATATATATCAATCTGCAGTGTAGCTACACCGGTGAAAATGAATCATACATGGTGCATATAGTATGCCACATATATGATTGCGCAGATGCACGTATAAGCCTTATGTAATTAATTAATTAGCCATACATGGCTATGGGACGTGGGTCATGTTTAAGATTTATATGAATCTAATAATCATATATGGATTATATATGATTTATATATAAATTATATTTTCTCTGATATTATTATATTAAATGATGATAAGTATTTGCGCATATGGATCATATATATGAATTGTTTTTACTACGAAGAAAGATATGATATACAATATCAATACTAAAGAAAGATTCTGTGATCAATAGTTTTCCCATCACTTTTTGTACATTTTTTTCAATCATTCGTATGCTTGACTTCAGATGGGATTCGATTTTTTTTGTTATCACTAATTATCGTTTTCCAAGTAGTTCAGTTTAGAATTTTGATATTCCTCTGTTTCTGTGATATTGAAAGTATCTCCAATGTCAATGGTCACCTGATATATTTTCTATATATTATTCATATAATTGTATATCAATTATGAATAGATTATATTGAATTGTATATAATTTATATATAATTTTGTAAAGTCTTCCATTCGGAATGATTTTAAAATGGGAATCGAAGTAGATAAATTATTGTTGAAACTTTTCATTAACATTGAAAAGAATTACACAGGCCTACAAAATTGAACTTTTTGTTTGGTGCAACAACTGTATCATATTTGTCCGAAGTATTTTGGCGCGCTGAATCCGAATCTGGCTTCAAAATTGCATTATTACGTGTGGTTTTTGAGATATTTTAACGTCAAAGTGTGAAAAACACCGTTTTTCGACATATTTGAGATTACGTGACGTCAGAATGTAATTTTTTCTCATGAAACTAGTAGATGCACCTCAAAATATAACCCATCCCCTTCCGAATGCCGTTGAGTTTGCTCGAATATCTTTTTTTTTACTGTGACACGACAATTTGAAATTTGTGTCTTCATGGATTTAGTGAATAGGTGAAATAACACAATTTTCAAACTGTTGTATCTCAGAGAAAAAAAAAGATATTTGAACAAACCTAATCGCATTTGGAAGAGAATGACTCATATTTTGAGATAATTTGAAGAATAATTTGATAAAATGTTGTCAACGTGTGGAATAATTGAATAAAACGTTTCAAAATCGTGCATTTTCATTTTATTTTACACCTGCGATTTCTTGAAAACTACACGTAGCATTAAAAAAATAAGTATATTTCCAGAGTCAGGGTATCGAATATACTCACAATCTGCTTTAGTTTTAGCGGCACCAAAATCATTGTAGACCTGTGTTATTAGTATAAAATGTCCATACTTTGATTAGTTTTAGTTTTTAATATGAATGTGCATTGTACTTTATTCATGGTTTCACAATTATACATTTTTAACCTTCATGGGGACGGAAGGGCCTCAATTAGCCTAGTTTGAAAGTAGCGGATAACAATTTGCGATGCAGAAGATGATAATTTATGATCCTCACTCATGCGGAGATTATTCATAATTCTGAAGTATGGGACTCTAATTATGGATATTATATTGGAAAGTATTGTTCGTTTTTCCTCCATCAATGACATGCATGATGAAAAGAATGAAAAATTGTCAACACGAATATTCATATATTAGAATATGAAATAAAGTCGATATATTTTCATCAGATTCTGTTCTGGTGCAAATCCAATAAGAGCAAGCAAGCGTAGCCCAGAAAAATTCCGAAACATAGATTTTGTTGAAAAACAATATTTCTACGATGATATTTTATTTCGGATTTCTAAGGCTCCTCATTCCGAGAGTAATTAATGAGACTTTCACACAGAATTCATTTTCTACAACTCATACATGGGAATCGCACAGAATAAATTCGTTTTTCTTGTCTTTTCAGGAAGAACCATCCGTCTTTGCAGTGTGAAAGGATCTTGTAAAGGATCCAACCATGAGCCGCACCGGATACACGTGTATTAGGCATGTTTTCTGCTCTCTCAACGTCCTCATTTGGGTATGTAAATAAAGACAGAATTTTTATGATTTCAAGGACCGCGAAAATTATAAATTGACTCAAAAAATCTACGATCTTTCATTTTTTCTCAATGCACAAGCATTCAATCTACCCATGCGTGTATCAATTTTGTTCTCTGGAATTTGTTGAATGAGATTCCATTCTTTAGTCAGCCAGGAGTGAGCCTGTCAATTTTTGCAGGGGAATTTTCACTCTTTCAGGTTCCAAGTCTGTGGTTTGAGGCTACAATTTCACATTGAACTTCAGTTTTATATAGAATTTTTCACTTTGAACGAATGAAAACTCACTGGAAATAAGAAACGATGGTATTCAAGCTGAAAACACTCTTTCCTGGGATTTACTCCAGTAAAATCATCGATCATTTACTTTTTCAGATTTAGAGAGTGGGTTCGAAGTGGATCCAAAGTAAATCCTTACGCTACCCAAAGCGAGCCCAGTAATTCGGTATTGAAGAATAATTTTATAAAATTCATACAATTTGTGTATAATTTTCATAGACTTTACGTACATTTTGTATGGAAATTGTGTAAATTTTCCACATCTATATTTCCCAAAAGAGGATTTTGTATAATTTTTATGTGGTTCATATATGAATTCTCCGAATCAAGTTTCACGTGGGGTAATACTTTCGAACTCCCTGTGCACAAATGTATTCGTGAATAATGGGTTACTGTTACAGAATTGATTATACCTTCACGCGCGTCATACATGGAACGAAAAAATCAGGACATCCACGACAGTTTCTAGAATATGTTAAAAATAATAATGTTAGAAATCATTGAAGGAACAAAAATAAATCATCATATTAGAAATTTCCTAACGAAGTATTATTCTAATTAAGACAAATGCATCCAAGGAATTGCAATTTCTGTCGCTGAGACAGAAAAGTATTCTCCACTGAGCGGAAATTTCATTGAAGAATATCAATTCACATAGCAATCCACCGTTGTTCGATCTTAAAAAAAACAATAAAGTAGGCCTGTGAAATCGTTTTCATGTTCCATCAAGTTCTATCGAGATTCTAGCTTTCTTCTTTTTCGACTACCTCTTTCTCTCTCTCTTTGCTTCTCGGACCATAGAATTTGCAATTTATGCCTTGAATATTCATAAAAAAATGTATCCACTCGAACCGTTACCGAGAGTCATTATAACAAAAAACAAGTTTATCAGAGAACCAGTGATTCGAGTCAAAATCATAAAACTGATCTCACTGCCTGTATAACGAACACATTAAGATTGTAGTTAATTTTCATAAACCATTTCTCACAAAAAAGTGAGATGATGAAGTTCAATTATTATTTCCTTTTATTACTATTCGTCATGCATATTGAAACGACGCGACTTATTTATTGCATTGAGATCTAGATATTGAAAATTATTATTTATGTTACAGTTTACATCCATAGAATCGATGGAATGCAATTCCTCTCTGCATTTATTTTATAGTTTGAAATAATAAATGTGAATATATAATCTTAACAAATAATGATCTATTTACGATTCATATATAAACCGTACATGGGTTATATACAATCAATATATGGTTATACCATATTCCATATAAGATATACTCTGACGAAAATCTTACCTATATAAAAAATGATGCCGAATTTTGTAACAATGAAATCAAAGGATATAATCTTATATGTGAGAACAAAATTAAATTCCGTAACTGTGATACCCTGTATGGAAATTCTTTCGGGCATTCTGTATCGAGTATAAACTCTTACAATTCAGTTTTGACCGGCAGATATGTTAAAATTCAAATTCATACACAATGATTGGCGCAGCAGAGGGGTGAAAAATGACTTTGTTTTGTCGAATAAGATAAGATTCGAAGCTGGTTGGAAAAATAAAAGGAATCCAGAGGAATGCAAGAATGATAAAAAATGTTGATAAGAACATTCTCATCACATTCTGATGGGATTACCTTGAAAACAATACCTAAAACTCATGGACTTCTCGATTGCTGTTTATATTTACAATTCGTGGACTTAGAATCTAATTACTATAAACTACTGAATCCCATGAATTGATACTATGCATATAATTGAGACGTACATCCACGCGAAAGGCAGCATCATTGTATCATCCGCAACCTTTACATCTTATCATATCTATTTTTATTGCCGTACCATTCAACGGTCGTAAGAGAATAAGAAAACACCCTGGAACTGATATGTTGATGCGATTCTATACTGCTTGAAACTATGTGTGCCGCTTATACATCAAGTTATCATATAAATATAACATCGAAGGCCAATAAAAATTTGATACACGTGCTGATAAATATATCACAAAATGAAAGTTGAACGAAAGCTCATTCATTTGATACGTGAGTATATATATATAGTATTATCAGCAGTCTCTGAAGGATTCTGAAAATGTATAAAGAATTCTTCTAAAATACTCTGTTGTGGAAACTGTTGCGATAAACGACAATTCTTCCACGTGCAAAGAATTATCGATAATGTAAATGTCCAATTGATGATGGATGCTCTAGGTGATGGGCGATCTGGAAAGGATCGATTCTTTTTTATACCATTTATATCGAATTTCAATCGAGACTATATAAAAATCAATGAAAGCCCAAAAATGTTTATATACTTTCGATTGAGATTCGATAAAAATTTCATGAAAAAGAATTAATTCCTTTGAAATCGCCCATCTCTAATCCCGTGTAGGAAAATTTTCAGAATTGTATGAGTATATAAATCCCGGCATCATTTCAGGAACGTTTAGGGCAACGTTTAGAGGAAATTTACGCCATTCTGATCAAAAAGTTTCTGAAGAGAACAGTTGCGAGAGATAGCCAACGCTGGCGCAAGTTCGATTCATTAATTCTGCAACGTTGGCCGATACAAAAACTTCCGCAATAAAATCATTATTAGTTCAAGCCTGAATCAATGCTGGGACAAATTGGGCCAACTCTGTCCTGACACAATTCCCCTTTGTATTACCAACACAAGCGCGATAATACCCTATTGTCAGTCAATATAGATTCCCTGAATTTAGTTACCGTGCTTGTCCTAAGCCATTGAACTTTGATTGCGTTGATGGCATTGCTAAATTTTTACATGGGCATAGATGAGGAATGATAAGAAAGTCAAGATCAGTTACGAACGACAAAACGTTGAAGAATTAATGTACGTATACAATAGATTAGATCGACACACTTTGTGATTTATTCCTGCGGTTCGGTATGCTATTATGATTCGTACTTCCACCGATGCATCGTTCCACTTGAAATGATCCGTCATTCATCCACTCAAACTACTGTTACTATTATCATTACACCTTTGCATACTCGCGTAAAAAAAAACAAAACCTCGTTCTTTTTTGGGGCATTGAACTTGATATTTATGAGCGAACAACTTACGGTACCCATTTGTCGACGTTCAACGCAATGAATCGAGCACTTGTTGGGTGCGTTATGTATATTGTATTTACATTTCGATCAAATGGATCTCCACGAATAAAAGTTCTGGTAAAGAAATGTATTGGTTGATACCTTCAATTCTTATGGCATAAAAAATTCCAATTACGTTGGAATTGAATAGCTTATTTGGTTTTTTTATTTGGGATAATCATTTCTACAGTTTCGTCGAACTGAAATACAACGAAGATGAGAAATACGCTGATTTGGATAATCACTTCTCTATAAAGAAAACATCTAGATGTACTTTGCACAATTTTCAACGCGGTTGAGTATGATGATTTATGATTTTGAACGTTGAATGTCAGTCGGTGTTAGATAAAAAGACTGATAAATTTTATAAAACCATTTCGATCACCAATGTGTTGAATACAATCACCTCATCAAAATTCTATTCTGAAAATCCTTCTAGAATTTTTTTTTTGTCCAAGAAAGGCTAAGAAAAAAAAAACGAAAGTCAATCAGAAGATACTCAGAACCAATAAGATAGGAAGGTCGACCAAAATGAAAGTAAAAGAATTCCTCTCCTCCCTCGCTCGTCGAAGGAATAAAAGAATAACTGCAACGTTGTTAAGACTTTTTCCATCCATTTATTGACATTTAACTTTGTGAAATTCAGAATCAAAGAGGTTTATATTGTTTCTTATTATAGCTTGAGAAGACTGTAAAAAGTCCGACTGAAAGTGGCTGGATCTTACTTCAAAATTTGACTGAAATTCAGTCTCTTCCATTGTGCCGGCATCTGTTGTTCGTGTTAGATCTTAGTTGGAGAAGAGCTAGTTTTAACTGCATTTGAGAATAAGCTAATATTCGGGATGAATAGTATATTGTTCATCAAGGGGGGAAATTTCCCACTTCTCCCCGAGGTGAACATACTATTTTTTCCCACAACTGCAAGGAAAGTGAAAATCATCTGTTTAATTGCATATAAAATATTCATATGCATATTTCAGAACGAAAAAATAGTTTGCATTGTCCTCCCGCTGCAAGCGGGCAGAAAGTACTTTTCTCCCGTTGCGAGCGGGCAGAAAGTACTTTCCTCCCGTTGCGAGCGGGCAAAAAGTACTTTGCTCCCGCTGCGAGCGGGTGGAAAATATTTTCCTCCCGCTGTGACACATTCGCTTGGAATTCAGCACTTTCTCCCCTAAAAATAGGTCAGAAAACATCAACTTTCCGTGCAGGTGTGGGAAAAAATAAGTTTTACTTTTCACTGTGAAGAAGAGATGAAGATTATTCTTATTTGAAAGTTTGAGCCTTCGAATGTGTTTTCAGTTATTTAAATTCGGGGACACAGTTACACAATGATGGATGAAGTTACTTTACTAGGAGGAGGTAAATTGCCGACAAGGTCAATATCTCCTAACTCGATCGTTCTTCCCTTCCCGTTGAGTTGGTTGGGGAATATATACTTTCTATGTTCCGTTTGGTGAGTTACTAGATACATTTTGTGGAATTTTTTCATGCAATTCAACCGATGGAACATAGGGAGTTGTCTTTGAACGTATTCGATGACCTGATTTACATTAAAACGAGTTGAGTTCGTCAAGTTCGAGTAGATGATGGAGGACTGCAACGCTAAAGCGATGTAGATAAACTGAATTATGAAGTTGAATAATGATTAGGATTACATATTAATTTATGCGCTACGCCGTAAAGACGTGACAGTATTGTTTTGTCGTTACAATGGTCACAAATGATGTCATAATTCATGACTGTTGAAATAAACGTCTGTTCTTATTGTAAATTCAAAGATCCTTGATAATATGCCCTTATGATATACTATATTGTTCATTTCAATCCCATTAATGGCTTCGATTCGTGAAAACTAAAACAAATCTAACCTTGGGGGTTTTTTTTTTTAGATTTTTATTATATTTTCTATGAGAATTTTGTAACATGTACCAGTGCACTACTGCAGTGGTGGAACTGCGATACTAGCATCCCGTGGATGCATTTCAATCGATTTCCTTCCACACCCGATGTTTATAAATCACATACCATTCCATTAGAATCGAATGACAATTCTCCCAACGTATACTTTGCCATTCCGGAACTAATTGCAACATTTAAAGATTCACGCATATATATTTTAATTAGGTAGGATGGAATTGTTGATAGATGGTCACCCTTGTCATAATAACTCACGCTATCCATGTACCGTATATTATGAAGCTTGCAAATTACAGAAGCGAAATGATTCACGTTGGAGGTCGTAGCCTACATCCGACGATCTCGGTTCGACTTGTGTAATAATTTTGTCCCAGATTTGTGTGCTTTTTATTTATAAAGAAGAAAATTCAAGGAATTATTTCTCCTCTTCTGGAAATCATCGACTGAATTCGAGTAAAGCACCTTGAACATTAATTATCTCATAAACAGGTTTGGGGATATGATAATCAAACAAACCTGTAATCGTCATGTGTTGCAGTTATGCGCTTGTGGGGTTCTTGGTGCCGGATTCTGGTTAAGATTAGCCTATTCCGGATACACAACATTGGTGCCACAATATAGTTTTGCATCGGCTGACTCTTTGTTACTTGGCGCAGGATGCGTAACGTTTGTCATAGCCTTCTTCGGATGCTGCGGTGCATGGTTTCAATCTAGATGCATGTTAATCACGGTGAGTAATCCATGATATGTAGATTCTAAAGCTAGCACAATGTATAATAAGCTCAAGTTTTTGATTTCCAGTACTTCAGTCTTCTGATACTATTGTTTTTGGGTGAATTCATCATGGGTTCTCTAGCTTTCGTGTTCAGAGATCATTTGGCGCGAAGCTTGAAGAAAGAATTGCTTTTTGGAATTGAGAAACACTACAACGTAACTCAGGAACCGGGAACTCTCCCAGCTGTTTGGGATCATATACAAACGGAAGTGAGTTAAAAATATTCTGATGCATCAATACGCCGAAGTTGGTTGTATATCATTTTGATTCCAGTTCCATTGCTGTGGAGTGAGAGATTACACAGACTGGTTCCAAATCGAAGCATGGCCAACAGAGGATCGAGTCCCAGATTCCTGTTGCATCAAACGAGAACGATACTGCGGCCGTCTTGATCTTGAAGGACGAAACAAGGAACTTTGGTACAAAGAGGGATGCGCCTCGGCGATAGAAATGTGGTTGATAACCAGGCTCCACGTGGTTGGGACGGTGGGTCTTGTCGTGGCCTTCATTCAACTCTTCGGTCAAGTTGCCAGTATGATTTTATTCTGCACTGTCAGACACAAGAGATCCACTCACACTTACAAGAGCTACGATACTGCGAATACCTAGAATTTCAGATGGATCTTAGACGAATCAACCGTCTAAGATCCTTACCGTCACTGTTTCTCAAGTGACTCGTCATTTATTTATTTTTTTTTGTCATTATAGTATAAGATCTTACACAAATTTCTTGTAGTATTTTGAAAACCAAACGCATTTGTTCGAGAAGAAGATACATTTTGGGAACAATAATTCATTGCCAAATAGATCTTAGTCTATGCTTATTGCCATTGCATTAGGGTAGAGTTGAAAGAATTGTTCATATATCATCGCGCATGATTATTATAATATATATCAGATACATATATATATATATTTTTTTTCAATTTTTAAAGCCAATGTTGTGTGATTTATAATTTTATTCATTTCACACATGTATGATTTTCACCGATGATTCAATGGAATCAATCGTAATTCGGTATTAAATCTTCTTGTATACAGGAAAGCGCATAGATAATTTTTAGATTCTTATTTTTATTTATTTATTAAAATTATCGATAAGGAAGAATCAACGGATTTTGTGTATCGTATAAACGTTCCTTCGAGATGTTTCTTAGCTTTAAATACAACCAATTATTCCGATTCGTTTATTTATTTCCTATTTAGACTGCATAGATTTTAATAGTTGTGGAAATTCATTCTTGATAGGAATATATCGAATTAGAGAACCATATGATACTCGGAAGAATAATCATGTATGTTTATAAAAAAACAAAACTCTCAATTGCTGATGGTACAAGATGGATTAGAATAGTTTTTCATTTTCTCGCGGTTTAGAGGTATCATGGTATGACTTCGTTTTCATATGCATTCAATTTTTGACCTTGCAAATTAAACATTCAGAGAGTTCCATGCTTAGAAATTGTAAGTTCTTGATATAACAGTTCGAGAATTTAGTATTTGTTATGATGAGCAAATGTGTCCAATGAACTTACGATTGTATAAATGTTATTGAAATCGAAATTGGACATGGCGAATACCAACGCTTCATACAGAAATGTCTACAAGCTGGTCTAAAGTACAAATCAATCCTACAGTGTGCATTTATGATTTTTATATGAATTTATATCGGTTGTAAGTTCGTTGGATGAATGATGTATTATTCTACATCCAAAGTATTGAGAATTATTGAAGTATAATATAAAAGTGAAAAAAATCGGGAACATGAATATAATATATAAGATGAGATGTATGAAGAGATTTTCCAGAATTGGGTGTGAGATATTTGACATATTTTACCGGATTATGTATCCAGACAAAAATATGTATAAATGATTTAATCTCCTCCATGCGGGTTCAAAGTTTCAATTGAGAAAAGTGTTGAAATAATAGAGAACTGATGAAAGATTTCACTGATTCCATTTTGGGAATGAAAGTATATTATTTGATATCCAAATTTTTGTTGAAGGTAGAGATGGGTGAACCGAAAAGAATAGATTCTTTTCAGATCGCCGATCTCCAGTTAGGGGTAATAATAAGTGTAAAGAGATGTTTTCTAAAAATTTGGAATTTGTAGAAATGCTTTGTTATACTTGGATACATTTTTTTGATAAATTTAGATGTAGATAAAACAAGTTCGGAAAGACAGTTCCAGTGAACATTTTTGATACGAGATATAACTTGTTGCGAATGAATGAAAATGTATAGTTCTAGCAAAAGATATAGCATTTCAATGTATCATGTATTATTTTATGGATGGAACATATACATATATTTTGAAAAGGTTTAAAAATAAAATAAGTTATTGAACATATAAAAAATATTATTTTATTAACAACGGCATTAAACTTACAATAACAATGTTTATTGTAATCCGATTAATCTTGCTCCGATTTGATTGAGAGTTTCAGTCAATCCACGAGACGTTTGTTTGGCGAGATCAACAGGAAACTGTAATACAGAAGAATTTGTGTTTGTTATTAAATAAATTAATGAAGTGCGAAGAGAATTTTTGTAATGAAATGTCCATTACTGAGACGTTCTTTCACTTGACAAAGTTTGAAAGAAGGATTCAATGAACATCACGCGAAAATTGTACGTATCTCAATTGGAAAAACATTGTTCCCTTGAATTTTCTTACAGCTTTATGAACAATATGAACAGGAAGAGGCTGAAAAAAATCAATGTATACAATCTTTGGCCATCATAGCAGTTCCCAATTCGCATTCTCAATGAAAGTTACCATAGTAAAAAGTCACGAAATTCTGCAAGATTTTGAAACTACTGTGTTAATCGAATTCGTTATTCCGGAATTGCTGAAAAACTGAGATGTCGGAACGACAGATTATGAAATTATGATCTTCACCTTTACGTGAAGTCCAATACATGACGAATGCATTGATATTCAATAAGAGTTATATCAATACTTGCACAATGATCGCTACCTCTCAACATTAATGCGTATGAACTTTCTACAGGTACGAAAATGTGTTATGGGAATAGGAAAACGTCGTTGACGATATTTAATAAAAATTTAGAAATAGTATGTTTCAGCAAATGTTTCTTCCCCTATACATTCACGATCCCATGGGATAAAATCATCATGAGGTATGAAAATTTCGGCTGTCAACTTACATCAACAATACTGTTCAAGAAATTGCTGAGCCCTTCGAAACCACCGACGAGGGCCCTCCCAATTCCAATGAATCTATCTCCAGAATTACCATACTTGTCCTCTTCACGGATTCCATCGACTATAGGCGTTGGTCTCAGTATATTCTCTAAAACTTTCTCAATTGGATGTTCGATGTGTCTCTCCAACAGTGCTTGATCCGTTTCATTCTCCAATCTCACAGTTTCGCGCGGTTTGGGAGTGAAACTGAAGAAGTTTGCTCCCGGATTATGCGTGCCCTCTGTGTCTCGTGCAACTAATCGCTGAAAATGTGAGATGTCGAAGCGAATGATTTTTATTGAAAATATTTCACATGCATTGAGCAAATAAACGTATGAGAAATGCAAAATCCTCTTCAAGATTTTGGATGAAGTGATTGAAATATTCTGAACAACACATTTTATATATCTCTTTAAGAAAATAAAATACTAAATTTGTATCAATCGATAGTCGATACATTCGTTTATGAGAAAACAGTTATCTTTACAATCTAAATGCAACATCGCAATGTTGTTAACAACATCTCCAAGATTTTCATCAAAATCGAGTATCAAGAACAATCTCATCAGAAAGGACGATGAGAAAGGAATACATTCAATTCCTGAAGTTTGCACAGAGTTGATTTTAATGCGAATCTATACCGTAAGAAATTTCTATAAAAAAAAATCCTTTATATTTATGTGGAGTAATTAGCAAATACACTTTAGAAATTCTCCGTACTTGTCTGAAAATTACTGTGAAATAGTGGTGAAAATCTTATCAAGTTCGAATTTATGGTAATTATTTTCTACAGTATGTGGATCTAATTTGTACGTGTTTCATCATTCATATCACTTTACGTGCCTTGATCAGACTGAAGTCAACAGACCAAAGTTTTTCATTAGTTACACAATGATGCGCGAATGCGCATACTATCTGCGTGCAGTTAAGGAGAATATTCGTTGAGGGGAGAATTCCATGAGTGAATTAAAATTCATATTCTTATTCTGAACATGAGAAACGAAAAGATCATCTGATAAATTTCATGGCGAGCAAATTTAAATTTTATACCGTAAGTTGAGGCGAAGGATGAAAATCAATGTATATGATGTGATATATTCAAGCATCTATGCATAAACCATATATCCAGATTCAATTTATCCTCTAGTAGATTGTGTATTATACGATCACTTTATTACTGGGTTAAGGGCATTAATGATGTAAGATGACGACAGTACGATCATTGAATCGTTACAACATCAAACCTTTGGTCTATCACCTCTCTTTTTCATTGATTTCTCCATCGATCCTCTTAATGCGCATCGTCGTTATGATAATGTATTACAAAAGGCAACAAAAAATTGATCGGTCGGTTGAGATCTCGTACCCTTTAGATCTTATTGAAAAAAGCATGTGTACACATGCTTCCCTGTCAACCAGTAGTCAAACAAGTTTTACCTTAGTCTCATCAGCCACGATGTTTCTCGCTAATATTATTGAATTGACCAACCTGCCTCTGCCAAATCTGATCGCATCCGCTATCCGACCAAATACTTCCTACAACAAGTGAAAAAAAACAAAAAAAAAAGAAAGAATTGCCTAAAAGTATATTTTTGATTGCAATAATTCTAAACAACCGATCAATCCAATGTTCCCTTTCGTAATAAGGAATTAATCAACGGACAATCAAATAACACCTGATGCATGTTAATTGATCATGATTCAATATGAAAATTATCTTACTTTTCCTAACTGCAATGTTGATGGAGCGTCAATGATTTCATTCTTTTGATTTTGATCCTCTTCAACGTTGAGTTTAATTTTGGTGGGTTCCTCTGATGGTCGAGCGATTGTATGATGAACGATAGAAACAACGAGGAGGATTACCAGTGACTTAGGCATGTTAAATTGTACATGTCAACTCTGCACTGAATATTTTGTTTGATACCAAAATTGACACAATCCACAGAAAATTTATGGGACAGTTTTGATACACGAATAGCGAACGGTCATTGATTTCCACTGTATGACGATGGATTATCAACTGAATGATTCTTGTTCAGTCGCAAACTTGCGTCGTCGTATTCTTACGACACCTCGAGTCTGACTTTCACTTTGGTTTTATTCCCTCGTAGTGAAAAACATCGCGCATGTGAGGACCATTTTGTTCGAAACTGTTTTCGATCCCAAGTCACACTGTTTCCAAATTTTTCATGCACATCGATTAAATCCACTGTTGTGAGTGGTCTCAGTCATTCATATTATGCAAGGGTATTCTATAGCCCTTTACTTAAAGCGTATGGAGAATGGGATTATGTTTCTGCAATTTCTTCAAATAAATTCTTCTCTCCAGCGATTGAAATCTTCTGGATTGCAGAGTGGAATTTCAATTTTGATAAGAAACCGAAGTTTCTAACGCATGTGAAAGATGTTTCACAATTCGCTGGTGGGAACCATGTATTCGAGAAATATGTTTTTATTGTCTAATGATGCCAAATAATATAGAGCCCTCGCGAGATGGGCAACCGCAAGAGTGAATAACTTGTATGAACGTATTGTTCATAAAAATGTTCTGTAAGTTATGACTAATGTCATGAAATTGAAAAATAGATCGCATGTGGATGTTAAACACTGCATGAAATGAAATTCTTCGATACGGCGAGTTTTCGTATATTACATCAAAATGTTTTGCTACAGCCAAACCATTCGGATACGCGAAGAGTGATGTTATGTTTCGAATTACTATAAATTCACTACATTATTATTAATGTAAACCACTATGAACATTTATTCATTTATTATTGTGAGGATGAACCTGCATAAGATGAAACGATCAAATTCACAACCAATATCATATTTAAGAAAAAATTTGTCAATCAGTTCCATGCAAAACCTTTATTTCGATAGACGAAATTGCAAGATCACGGCACATGAAGGCACACATAGATAATATATGAATCATAAAATTTCCAATGTGTTAAAATTTACGTAACATCAACAATTTCAGAAAGCAAAAATTGAGTCGCGTAATCATTCGATGGTACTTCGCCTTCCGTTTCACATTGGATGAGCTTTCCCTATTCAGTTTGCAGCCACTGTTGCTTTTATCATAGGTAAGGTGATCGAAGCATTTCCAGATAGACCAGTTTTACCAAATCCAGTAACCGAATTACCGGTGTCCATCACCCAATTGGCGGCATTGTACGGGAGCTAGTACAAGTCGTAAAACAAATATTATTAAAAGATCAATATTCGGTAATCGAAATTCACATGAATTTGTTCTGACGGACTTCATTTGCCCACACAGTACTTGATTTTCATCTTGCCGCATCATGACATCAATAATATTTGTAAAACTCACCTTAAGAACTTTGTCGATGTATCTAAGAGTTGACCCGTACATGGAGTCCCCATTCTTCGAAATGTGTTCACCACCGTCGATGTCCGAATATATGACTGCCCCTTGGTTGATATTATTTTTACTAGGAGAATCTGCTCCATCTAAGTAGAGTACTTCACCTTCATTGACATTATTGACTTTATTGTTAATGGAAGGGTTATCCATGTAAATAACTTCACCTTGATTTATTGTACTTTGGGGACGGCTTGAATCTGTTCTGTCGAGGTCCACGTAAACGATTTCTCCATTCTTGGTCTTGCGAATAGATGAGGCGCTATGAATATGTGGTCTCCCGCTGTCCTTTCTGCCGTCATCCGAAAAACTACCTGAACTAGAGCCGCTGCCTGTACCCACGCTCATACTGTCGGAATGCGAGCCATGGGAGCTACTTCCTCCATTCATGTGACCACTGGAACTCACACCCTTCCCTCCATTTCCCCCCAAACCAATTTGAAGTCCGGAACCGCTGCCGCCACTCGTACCATGTCCATGTGATCCATGGCCGGCACCTGTAGGACTATGAAACCCAGAGTGAGTTTCTTTTTCGCCACTCAACCCCATGTGAGAGCCAGAACTGCCTGTGCTGCCTTGAGAAGACTCATTTACTCCCTCAACACCCATACTGCCGGAATGAGTGCCATGAGTCGAGCTGTGGTGATGACGCGAGCCATTCCTCACAGTGTGATGGGTATAATGCCCAAGTCTCCAATGATGTATATGGGGACCAGAGTGAGTCCCTGTTCCACCTCCTAATCCAATGTGGACGCCGAGACTGCCTGTGCTGTCATGATTAGCTTCCTTTCCTTCTCCAGTACTCATACCGCTGGAATGAGAGCTATGATCCGAACTGTCAGAACCTGAATGACTCGTGTTCTTCCCTTTCGAACCAAAGAGGGAACCGAAAATGCCTGTATTACCACTGGACGATCCCTTCCCTCCCTTACCACTCATACTGCTGGAATGTGAGCTACTCTCCCCAACGGTGTGACCATCAGAACTTGAACTATCTCCTCCAATGTGGACTCCGGAAGAACTACCAGCCCTACCATGAGAATCCTCATTGCCTCCATGTGAGCCATGGCTCGCACCGGTGTGACTAGGAGACCCAGAGTTAGCACCTTTTCCACCACTCAACCCCATGTGGGAGCCAGAACTGTCTGTACTGCCATGGGAAGCCTCCTTTCCGGTGTTGACACTCATACCACCGGAATGAGTGCCATGTGTCGAACTGTGATGACTATGAGAGCCATTTCTCACAATGTGATGGGTGTGATGCCCGAGTTTCCAATGATGGATATGAGCACCAGAGTGAATGCCTATTTGACCTCCCAAACCAAGACCGGAAGACCCCTGCCCTGCGTTACCACCTGAATCGCTAGAATGGGAGCTACTTCCTCCATTCATGTGACCATCAGAACTTAAACCTTTCTCTCCACTTCCCCTCAACCCGATATGAAGTCCGGAACCGCTGCCTCCGATACCAAGAGATCCCTTACTGCCACCTCCATCCGTACCACCACTATGTGAGCCATGGCTCGCTCCCGTAGAACTATGAGACCCAGAGTGAGTTCCTTTTCCGCCAGTCAACCCCATGTGAGAGCCAGAACTGCCTGTGCTGCCATGAGAAGACTCCTCTCCTTCCCCAACACCCATACTGCCAGAATGAGAGCCATGTTCCGAACTGTGGTGATGATGAGACCCATTCCTCACAGTGTGATGCGTATAATGATCTTGTCTCCAATGATGGATATGTGGACCAGAGTGGATGCCTATTTGACCTCCCAAACCAAGGTGGACGCCAGAACCACCCGTGGTGCCATGAGAAGTCTCCTTCCCTGTTCCAACATTTGTACTGCCGGAATGAGACCCATGTGTCGAACTGGGATGACTATGAGCACCCGAGTGACTGCCTGTCACTCCTCCCGCAACAGAGTGGGAACCAGCACTGCCTGTAGTTCCACCGGAAGACCCCTCACCTGCTTTACCACCTGAATCGCTAGAATGGGAGCTACTTCCTCCATTAATGTGACCATCAGAACTTGAACCTTTCCCCCCACTTCCCCCGAACCCGATATGAAGTCCGAAACCGCTGCCTCCGATACCAAGAGATCCCTTACTGCCACCTCCATCCGTACCACCACTAGGTGAGCCATGGCTTGCTCCCGTAGAACTATGAGACCCAGAGTGAGTTCCTTCCCCGCCAGTCAACCCCATGTGAGAGCCAGAACTGTCTGTACTGCCATGGGAAGCCTCCTTTCCGGTGTTGACACTCATACCACCGGAATGAGTGCCATGTGTCGAACTGTGATGACTATGAGAGCCATTTCTCACAATGTGATGGGTGTGATGCCCGAGTTTCCAATGATGGATATGAGCACCAGAGTGAATGCCTATTTGACCTCCCAAACCAAGACCGGAAGACCCCTGACCTGCGTTACCACCTGAATCGCTAGAATGGGAGCTACTTCCTCCATTCATGTGACCATCAGAACTTGAACCTTTCCCTCCACTTCCCCCCAACCCGATATGAAGTCCGGAACCGCTGCCTCCGATACCAAGAGATCCCTTATTGCCACCTCCATCCGTACCACCACTATGTGAGCCATGGCTCGCTCCCGTAGAACTATGAGACCCAGAGTGAGTTCCTTTCCCGCCAGTCAACCCCATGTGAGAGCCAGAACTGCCTGTGCTGCCATGAGAAGACTCCTCTCCTCCCCCAACACCCATACTGCCAGAATGAGAGCCATGTTCCGAACTGTGGTGATGATGAGACCCATTCCTCACAATGTGATGCGTATAATGATCTTGTCTCCAATGATGGATATGTGGACCAGAGTGGATGCCTATTTGACCTCCCAAACCAAGGTGGACGCCAGAACCACCCGTGGTGCCATGAGAAGTCTCCTTCCCTGTTCCAACATTTGTACTGCCGGAATGAGACCCATGTGTCGAACTGGGATGACTTTGAGCACCCGAGTGGCTGCCTGTCACTCCGCCCGCAACAGAGTGGGAACCAGCACTGCCTGTAGTTCCACCGGAAGACCCCTCACCTGCTTTACCACCTGAATCGCTAGAATGGGAGCTACTTCCTCCATTCATGTGACCATCAGAACTTGAACCTTTCCCTCCACTTCCCCCCAACCCGATATGAAGTCCGGAACCGCTGCCTCCGATACCAAGAGATCCCTTATTGCCACCTCCATCCGTACCACCACTATGTGAGCCATGGCTCGCTCCCGTAGAACTATGAGACCCAGAGTGAGTTCCTTTCCCGCCAGTCAACCCCATGTGAGAGCCAGAACTGCCTGTGCTGCCATGAGAAGACTCCTCTCCTTCCCCAACACCCATACTGCCAGAATGAGAGCCATGTTCCGAACTGTGGTGATGATGAGACCCATTCCTCACAGTGTGATGCGTATAATGATCTTGTCTCCAATGATGGATATGTGGACCAGAGTGGATGCCTATTTGACCTCCCAAACCAAGGTGGACGCCAGAACCACCCGTGGTGCCATGAGAAGTCTCCTTCCCTGTTCCAACATTTGTACTGCCGGAATGAGACCCATGTGTCGAACTGGGATGACTATGAGCACCCGAGTGACTGCCTGTCACTCCTCCCGCAACAGAGTGGGAACCAGCACTGCCTGTAGTTCCACCGGAAGACCCCTCACCTGCTTTACCACCTGAATCGCTAGAATGGGAGCTACTTCCTCCATTAATGTGACCATCAGAACTTGAACCTTTCCCCCCACTTCCCCCGAACCCGATATGAAGTCCGAAACCGCTGCCTCCGATACCAAGAGATCCCTTACTGCCACCTCCATCCGTACCACCACTAGGTGAGCCATGGCTCGCTCCCGTAGAACTATGAGACCCAGAGTGAGTTCCTTCCCCGCCAGTCAACCCCATGTGAGAGCCAGAACTGTCTGTACTGCCATGGGAAGCCTCCTTTCCGGTGTTGACACTCATACCACCGGAATGAGTGCCATGTGTCGAACTGTGATGACTATGAGAGCCATTTCTCACAATGTGATGGGTGTGATGCCCGAGTTTCCAATGATGGATATGAGCACCAGAGTGAATGCCTATTTGACCTCCCAAACCAAGACCGGAAGACCCCTGACCTGCGTTACCACCTGAATCGCTAGAATGGGAGCTACTTCCTCCATTCATGTGACCATCAGAACTTGAACCTTTCCCTCCACTTCCCCCCAACCCGATATGAAGTCCGGAACCGCTGCCTCCGATACCAAGTGATCCCTTATTGCCACCTCCATCCGTACCACCACTATGTGAGCCATAGCTCGCTCCCGTAGAACTATGAGACCCAGAGTGAGTTCCTTTTCCGCCAGTCAACCCCATGTGGGAGCCAGAACTGCCTGTGCTGCCATGAGAAGACTCCTCTCCTTCCCCAACACCCATACTGCCAGAATGAGAGCCATGTTCCGAACTGTGGTGATGATGAGACCCATTCCTCACAGTGTGATGCGTATAATGATCTTGTCTCCAATGATGGATATGTGGACCAGAGTGGATGCCTATTTGACCTCCCAAACCAAGGTGGACGCCAGAACCACCCGTGGTGCCATGAGAAGTCTCCTTCCCTGTTCCAACATTTGTACTGCCGGAATGAGACCCATGTGTCGAACTGGGATGACTTTGAGCACCCGAGTGGCTGCCTGTCACTCCGCCCGCAACAGAGTGGGAACCAGCACTGCCTGTAGTTCCACCGGAAGACCCCTCACCTGCTTTACCACCTGAATCGCTAGAATGGGAGCTACTTCCTCCATTCATGTGACCATCAGAACTTGAACCTTTCCCTCCACTTCCCCCCAACCCGATATGAAGTCCGGAACCGCTGCCTCCGATACCAAGAGATCCCTTATTGCCACCTCCATCCGTACCACCACTATGTGAGCCATGGCTCGCTCCCGTAGAACTATGAGACCCAGAGTGAGTTCCTTTCCCGCCAGTCAACCCCATGTGGGAGCCAGAACTGCCTGTGCTGCCATGAGAAGACTCCTCTCCTTCCCCAACACCCATACTGCCAGAATGAGAGCCATGTTCCGAACTGTGGTGATGATGAGACCCATTCCTCACAGTGTGATGCGTATAATGATCTTGTCTCCAATGATGGATATGTGGACCAGAGTGAATGCCTATTTGACCTCCCAAACCAAGGTGGACGCCAGAACCACCCGTGGTGCCATGAGAAGTCTCCTTCCCTGTTCCAACATTTGTACTGCCGGAATGAGACCCATGTGTCGAACTGGGATGACTTTGAGCACCCGAGTGGCTGCCTGTCACTCCGCCCGCAACAGAGTGGGAACCAGCACTGCCTGTAGTTCCACCGGAAGACCCCTCACCTGCTTTACCACCTGAATCGCTAGAATGGGAGCTACTTCCTCCATTCATGTGACCATCAGAACTTGAACCTTTCCCTCCACTTCCCCCCAACCCGATATGAAGTCCGGAACCGCTGCCTCCGATACCAAGTGATCCCTTATTGCCACCTCCATCCGTACCACCACTATGTGAGCCATGGCTCGCTCCCGTAGAACTATGAGACCCAGAGTGAGTTCCTTTTCCGCCAGTCAACCCCATGTGGGAGCCAGAACTGCCTGTGCTGCCATGAGAAGACTCCTCTCCTTCCCCAACACCCATACTGCCAGAATGAGAGCCATGGGTCGAACTGTGGTGATGATGAATCTCTTTTCCGCCTCTCGACCCGGTAAGGACACCGGAATCGCCCGCGATACTATGAGAAGGTTCCCCCCCTTTCCCAACGCCCATACCACCGGAATGGGAGCCATGTCCCATACCGTGATGCCCATGAGATCCCGAATGATGACCCCCTTCCAGTTCCGAGCCAAAGTGGAAACTAGAACTGCCTGTATTCCCACTGGAAGATCCCGCCCCGTTCTCACCACCGAAGAGATTACCTGCATTATTCCCAGTATTCCCACTCGATCCACGGTCTCCTTGACCTGCCACTTGACCATTCGTCCCCATGAAAATCGGATTCCCATTGTGTGGTGTTTTTTGGTCCCATCCACCGGAATTCGAATTAGAATTCCCAAAGCCAGCCTGGAAATTTCCTCCGAAGCCTGGAATTTGCCCACCAATCTGGAGGTTACCTCCATTCAATCCAAGATTCAACCCAAGCAACTTTCCATCGAGATCATCTCCCTCTTTCGTTTCGAATTTGCGATTGTTCCCTAAACCGATATCTGCACCGATGTCATCATCAATCCTCCATTCAGGCTGGAAATCCAGTACATTTGTATGTTAGAATTAGTATACATTGAATACGAGAATCCCTCGAGGATTTCAAGGAACGGTAGAGTTTTGGAAGATCGTCATTCTCTTTCGAGCATGTGAGGAAAGATTCTGAACATTCAGAAAATTCTTCGATGTTCAGCGGAATCCATTGGAAAACATGAACAGGCATGACTGGAAGAAGATGAACGCTCTTCTTTTCAATTCTCAATTCACATTGTTTCCCAGGGATAAAATCGGATCATCCAATCACCTGCTCAGTTAGGGAAGAGCGGATGCGGTTGGAACTGGTAACTGATTGGCTAACAATATGGTATAAATGATTGGCAAACAAGTTTCTACATGCGAGGAGCTCCCCGCTCCGTTCAAGCAATCTGATTTATTGCGAACTAATCGTTAGTTACATTCGCGATGTTTCAACCGAGCTCCTATTCCAACTGTCCTCAGTCTCCCCTACACAACACTTCCCGCGAGTCGTTCTCCTGATGTGAACTTCCAGTTACATCGCTTTGGAAATTTCCGATACAAATATTTGAGTACCCTATTAAAAATTTCTGACAAAACCGGACAACATTTTGAGCCGGATCTGTCAGATTTTGTCTGATATTGTTTGGTTTGTACATCAGTTCAAAAACTCACGGAGCTGCCAGACCAAGCCGAACAGAACCTGTCACGCTCGGGTCAAAATCCTGTCTGGTCTTGTCAGCAATCGCCAAGTTAAAGACAAAGCCGTCAATCCTAACAGAAGATTATCTGTCCCGTTTTGTCAGACATTCGGAATAGGATAGGCTATTTTCACATCCACGTAACAACAGAACGCGTAAACGATATAGAAACGTTCGTAGAATGTACGAATGAGATACGAAGAACGTATAATGAATGTTGAGAGAATATTCGAATGAAACTGTTTCAAATATACTTAGGACGTGCATAGTACATTCGAAATGTACGATATTCATTCAATCAACATTCGATTGGTGAATATACGAATATTCGATCACATAAGCACCTATGGAACGGTCTCATTAGAATTTGCATGGAACATATTCCGAAAATTCGAATAACATTCAAAATATATTCTGGTGCGACTTGGGCATATGAATCCATATTGAACTCCTCTTCAGAATCGAATAAATTATGAGTTGAACGCATCCCATATAGCAATTCCTTGGCCCAAAGATATCTCAAATTCGAGGTGTTTTACGCAACGCCAAAAGATATCTTTTGGATTTTTTAGACCGTGTTTGTTTCTATAAGTTACGAATAGACGTCTGAAGAGTATCTTCCCGAAAGTCCCCAGAATCAGATATGAATTCGAAATATCTTTTACTTAATTACGAAGATTCTTTCAAAATTTGGGGATTCTTTAAAAGTATTTTCAAATGAACTTTCATCCCTTGACGGATTCCAAGCTAATTCAAAATGATCGGAAATTCATTTGCAGTTAAATGTTTAATCTCGAGAATTTCTAAGAGAAGTTTTTGGAATCAAGATATGCGCTTGATCGATGTCCTATCAAATGAGAAATACTGAAAGTGTATCAGAGAGGCAGGTTCTCAAACTCTGAATGATCGAAGAATCATTCGTAAATTTCAAATAACGAACCTCCATAAACTCCCATACACTGAGGATGTCAATAAACAGAATTATATTATTAAGAATCATATACTCAACTGATCTCTTGTATCTGGTAGTCTCCGCGAGAATTCCCGTCGAAAGACACGCAATTAAACAAAACTCAATTATTCTCATTTCAAACAGTTGAAATTATCACTATCAATCCTATTACTGTTGAAGATTTAAACGATTGAACATCGAGTACTGGAATACGGGAATTCTGAAAACCGAGCAAAGCGATTCTTGCAACGTTTTCCTCCTGACGACCATCCAGTTTGATTTCTAAGCAAGAAATGCAACGCGACTTCCAAAATCGCCCAGTGATGTTGGATTTTGAATGCCAGTTACATGGACACTTAAACGTGATAAAATAGTTGATTATTGAAGAATGACGATCGATAATTTGCTGTTTTCATATCTAACTGTTTCAGACTCATAGAATTGTTATATGCTGTTATTGTTGGTTGGCTCTTGAAAGAAGAAGGATAAGGTGAACGAGGTTTATTACTTTGGAAGATCATTATGAAACAAGCGAGACATATAAATGGTTCTTGTAATTACTGTTATATATTGAGTTCGATAAGCTTTTTATGGGACGTAAAAGATCAAGATGACCGATTTGACTATAAATTATACTTTCAAGTTTAATTTCTTTTTCGGTATTATAATCAAAAATATTATCAATTAGTTACACGTGCCAATGAACTGATAATGCATTCATCAATTCTTGAGCAAGGTTGAATGATATACGTGAGAGTTTTGTTTTGATAATTTCTAGATCCATTCGTCCCCGGTTTCTTGAAATTTCTCTACAACATTTCCTCCGGTATCTGAAAAAATATTTTTCCAATGTCCATTGAATATTCTATTACAGACCAATCCTGTCATCCGACTGATCAAATTCGAAAACTTTCTTGGGCCAGTTAGTTTGAACACAATTTGAATCAGTTTATGGGTTTTGGGAAATGAATTTTACGTCAAAATAGATTGAGAAGATTAGATTTGTCAACATTTTTTAGGATCCAGGAGGAATATTCAGGATAATTTATGATCAATAATAATTGAATTCAGAAAAATTACTATAAATTTATTAATAGTTCTTTGTATACAAAATAACATACAATATCTCCTTATTATCCATAAATCACATAATGGAAGAATGTGTATAGAGCATTTGGATGAAAACATACAAAAAACAAAATAAATTTATTCATCAACTAGAACGAGAATAGAATAAATATATGTAACGAATACGATACGAGAACGTAGATGCTCTCAAGACGTCACGGAAGAAGAGCAATCACATTCCACTGCAATGAGATTAACATATAAGTGAGAGTAAGTGAAGAACACCAAACCCCAATTGCTATTGAAATTACAAATTCTTTGTCTGATCTATTCTACGATTTCATTCCAGTTGATGATTTCACTTACATTACGAATATAAATAAAAATAATCATAGCATATATATTCAATACCGACGTAAAATTTCGCGGGTCACACTTATTATATACAAAACATATTATTTATTCGTGTCGATAGAAGACTCTGCAGCATGAGATGTCCGACGATCATTTCCCGTTAACCCACATTTTTATTCAACAATTGGTTAACTGCAGTTAAAGTTGAAATGGGAATCTGCGCAAGGAAAAGTTTATATCAAAGATTATTAGACAAAGTATTGTACTCGTGGGATATACTTAATTATGACGATAGAAACTATAACTTCGTACTTTCTTGTTACTTCGTATATGGAATTCAAGAAGAGATATGTTAATCTATCGCATACTCGTGGTGTTTTCCGCCACAATAAAGCATCCCCCACGGCTACAGTATGAATACATTAATTTTTACTGCATAATTTTCTCCGTGTACAAAAATACACCTGAGATGATTAGAAAATGTCAATGCTATGGTCAATGACTGAAATACGTTGTGACATTCTACCCCATCGAGGTCATTCCGATACCAACGAATTCCAAATTATTTCAAATTAAATTCATTTATCATAGAAGTGATAATAAGTCGAACGATAAGGATGCCGTTCGAGAATTAACCACCAACGTTATTAAATATTATATTTTCTCGTAATAATATCAAGAAATGAATGCCAACGATTATTCAACTCACGTTGAAGATATCGTCGAAGAAAGTTCCGCTTCTGGAACGGGTGGGAGTGTTGTCGCTTTCGTCTTTATTTGTACGCGTGACAATTCCGAACGTCGTTGAACCGGATGGTGAACTTTGAGCGTCACTTTCTTCTGCACTTCTATAAATGACGTTTTTCCTGGATGGACGTAGTCGTTTCCTGAAGTACCATCGAGATTTCTTTTCTCCTACGATATCTGAAAATTTAATTGTTTCATTGTTTGTCATTGATAGTTTATGAAAAATTTCAGATAGCACAAAAAAGGGTTATCGGACATTCAAAGAAAATAAGGGTGATATGCGCATTCAGAAGATCTGAAATTGAATCCAATCCTAAGGCGGGTATAAGCTTATGAGCCGAGACCGGGTTTAGTCTCAGATCTGACTGTGCATATCGCCCTAAGCGTTATGCCTTCAAAGGGTATTGAACCTTCACTGAAAATGAGTATTTGATGAGTCCTTTTGAACATCTGTCAAAGCTAGTCTGTATGATATGATAGAATTATCCACGGAATTTTAGGTTGATTAATGATCGATAAACAAATTTGTGCCAACAGAGAACATAGTTCCTCATAAAAAGTAGGAAATTCCTAATCACTTTCAACTGTAGGTGCAAGGGATCTTACTCCATTTCTGGAAAGAAGGTTCAAATGTACGAAAAAAAAATTTGGTAAAGTTTGCAATGGTTTTCATAAAAAAACTGAGTCAAAAGAGAATTCTGAACGAAATGTCTTGATATTCAGTATCACAGCACAGAGGAAAATATTTTGAACAAGTTCTTCGATACTTCGGGGCTTCGATGTGGGGGCATGCATGGTTAGTCGTCATTTCATCCCATATCATATTCTCGAGGCATCATTTAGATATTCTTGAGACGTTCAATAGGGTTTCTTATATCCACGAGATGTTCAGGAATTTTGTAATAAGGCACCCTGAAGGTATTGAACAATGTCAGAAGAGAAACCAACAACAACATAGTAATTTTGAACGATTTGCGGTAACCTCATGTTTGTACCTACCTCCAGTTGCTGAACTATCCACTGCTGGATTGGCAACGGATGCCGAGGATGGTACAAGAGCAGAGCTTTGGTCCACGATATCTACCTTGCCATTCGAAATTTTAATTTTATTAATCGATTTCACTGCTCCATTCTCATCAGCGTGTACAGCTCCATAAATCCCTGCTCCAACAGTTCCATCAGCGTTCTCGTCACCTGCTGCTCGACGCACCTAATGACAAGAAGAATGATGCTCCTCTTATCATGCAAGATTCTTTAGTTTTGTCGAAACTCTCAATTTCCCAACTGTTGTCCTACCCTGAGCAAACACTCCAAGCATCGACGAGTTTTGTAACGCTAAACCAAGCACAAACTAGAAATTTGCAAGTTTCTTGAAAGTATTTGGTCAAGCACTTGTGAGGGTCTAGCTTTTTTCGAGTCTAGTGTTACTCTCAATTGCATAGAGTCATCTCATCACAAAATCAAAACATGTTCAACTCTAAAATTGGTGCTCTCAAAGTTTTCAGTCGAATTTTTATTGCTTTCTCGTTAGAGAGAAGCTTTGTGATCGTTTTCGGGAACCTAAAATTTCTTTGCCCCCAAAACTCGGGGAAAATCTTTAGTTTCGTGTTTATCTGTCTGTCTGACGCGTAGGAGTTCAGTCTGTGAACAAACAGCGAACGCACATATCTTCCGTTCCACTCATTCGATTCCGATCAAATTTACACCACAGCTTTAGAGTGAGGCGATAGTGGTATCATATAAGTTTCAACCTGATTGTAGCGTAAGGACCGAAGAGTTGAGAAAAAAATGTAAACAAAAATTGTGATCTTGCGGACACCCATATCTCCGTTTCCTATTATCCGATTGTGATGAAACTTATACCGCGTTCGGAGCATGATCCACTAGTGGTCCCGTATGAGTTTCATCCCAATCGGTTGGAAATTGTGGAAAATTTCTTTTTGCGATCCGCGTTTTTTGGCCATATTTTGAAAAACATGTCTTCCGTATGTTCGTATTTTTTTTTTCAACACAAACTAGGAAGCCATTCGCCAATTGGCAGAGTATTTTCATTTGTGATACTCACAGTCACTTCTTTTCCATCTTGGTTTCGTTTTGGTGAAATAACTTGAATATTCGTATGGCTCGTTTTGGTATAACTTCCTGGACTGGCCGCAGCATAAAGACCACCGGCCGCAGGTACATCGCCGTTTGAATTGACAACACCCCCTAGACCAGCTGCAGCATGGGGCCCTCCTTCTCCAACAGTTGCCTCAGCTCTAAGACCGCCAGCTGGAACGGATGATGTTTATTTTTAACTGAACATTTGTTTCCCCCGGCAAATCAAATTTTCATAACCGATAACACAGAAATATAAATGACAGAAACTGAAATAAAAAATCACATTGAATACAGGAATAAGTAAGAAATCGAAATTGTTTTTCTCAAGAGCTATTCTGCGGCAGCATATTCGCTCCATGAAAGCAAGAGTGTGAATAATAATTCAAACTTAAATATGTAAGCATAAGCGGTAGCGTTATTGGCATTAAAAAACATTTAAAGCGTGTGGGTAGTGCTTGCATACGTTTACAAAAGTGCATGAATATATTGAAATAATATAATTATGTACATGAGTACAATACATACATGAATTCCTCAAGAATTTGTTCTGAATTCAGCTTGGAATCTGTTGAAAATGCTGTATAAACAATTCAATTCAGATTATAAACGCTGTATTTGACACTTAAATAGACGATTCTGTATTCTAATACGTGATCTTGTGGCAGATGGCTGAATAAAATTTTTAATAAGATCCATGAAATTCATCTGTCAATTAATCGAGTTGAAATTGTGTATATAAGTGTTGTTGAACGTCTTTACAAAATAAGAATTACACTGATAATTATCAAGTATCGCTAAATAAGTATAAAATATATGATCGCCGAATGATCACTGTTTTTTATGAATTTAATACTTTGCTCCTGAAAAATTAATCAGTTTGGGGATTCAAATTGTTCCCACATTCGATGAAACATCATAATCAACTTCATGCTCTTTGATATCCAGAAACAAAGGAAGGTGGAGATTACCAATGAAATTAAAATGAGTTTCGCCTGTGGAAAAATATTGTGGCAAACTCATACGTCTTATAAAATCTAATCGACGGATGCCCAAATGCCACTATACAACTTCATAAATTGATCTGATAATTTTATAGAATTCTATAGTGGTATTTGGCTATTTATAAGATTTTTCCAACAGGTTTTGATTATAGATAGAATATATGTCACTGCTAAGAGAACTAAGCAAGATGTAAATCAGCCGATATCTGTTGTTTTTCCTTCCGATATCATTGACATGGTACCAAACTGGTATTTACAAAAGAAAAAAAAAATTCATTTGTCATTGAGAGAAGAATTGAAGCGGAAAGAAGGAAACAATGTAATCACAACAAATCAATGAATTGTAGATAAATTGCAATAAATAAAAGTTATGTATATAGTAGTTTTTGAAGAAGAATTGAGAAGTTTTATTCAAAGTCAAGAAAATTTTGCATTCCCTAGATGATGAAAATGTACAGAGAAATGACAATTCTATCCTTTTCCTAATAGTTTTTGAAAAAAAGAAGATTTTTATTCTGGATTGATACCATTTTTTTTTGTTCAAGAAGCTCATGATATTTCACATTTTGAACTATACACCAATGATTTTCCATTGAACTTCCTTTTGAAGTGGAGGGTAAAGTCAAAATATTCACAAAAGGAAGACAGAAAAGTAGAGTCACTGTCGGAAACCAATTTTTTCCTGCATAAATTGTCAAAGCCAAGAAAAGATATATATTTTACAGTATAAATTTTTTTTTGATATCCATCAGAAAGTTTCGTTTTGAATATTCTAATTCAGACATTCTTAGATGAATTTCAGTAATTAATTTTCGTTCAATTGAACGCATTTTCGATGCACTCACCCGATGGTCCAGGCGTTGTAGGAATTTCAGGATTGCCAGATTTTTTTTCAAAGAAACCAACCGGATCTGTAGCAACTAATATTTGATTAAATTAGTGAAAATCTATATATATCATATCAAAATTCAATTTATCCAATTTCAACCTGTTATCTTACTTTGTTTATAAACGTCTTTCAAAAAACCGACTGCACTATATGCTGTGGGTTCATCAATAGCTTCGCTTTGGGGTTTTTCCGTTGAACTTCCATCACCTAATTTCCATGAAGGTTCATATTTATATACTGACGTATGTATATTATGGCAAGGTATCAGGTTGGGTCTTATCGATAATTCAATATGGATCTAATATAATTTTAGTTGAATATTTTTTATACAATTATTATTAAGATCAACATTACCATTTGGTGAATTTTGTACATTCGATGGAATCTCTTCAATCTGCTGTTGTTCTGGCTGTCCGTTAGAGTTTGAATTACCTGCATTCAAAATGTAAAAATATGATTATTCTGATATTTTTATGAGTTCTCTAATCGGATGAAGTTTTTTATAATTAATATTACCATCTTGAGATTCCTGTTCAGGAGATGTTGCGCGTGTATGTCTTTGAAAAGCCCCAGAAGGAATTGGAACTTCTAATCCGAAACAAATTGAAGAATCAATTAAGAAGTCTTCAAAGTCTCTTTATACGATAAAATTTATACTACATCCCATACAGCACCAAAGATTTCAGTAATGTCTCAATTACATTTCAATCTTTCACCTTCATTACATTCCAGTATACTTTCACAGAAATATGTCAAAAATCTGTCAATTGAAATGTTACCTATTTGCAATGTCTCAGATATAGTACGAGAGAAACATAACAATTAAATATTTCATAAATATTCTTGAAACATTGCAGAAATAATTCAGGAATGTTGCATTGAAATGTAAGATTAGCGGACATTGCAATATTTCTGAAGGGACTTTTAAACCTCGGTGTGACATACAGCAATGTCATAGAAATATTTCAATGTTCCAGATGTTAGATTTCCGCAATCTTAATAAAATCTTCGGTGCTGTATGGGATCACATATTTGTCCACGGTATCACTGCCCCATGAATGTCTACACTTCGCGATACTTATATGGGAATTTCGTCACACCATATCATGAATTATTAGGCCGATACTAGTTCGTTCGGAAAAAAATTTACCCAAACTAAACTTTATTCTTACTTGCATAATTGTCGTTACTATCGACGCCTACACGTACATACGGCGATAAATCTATATGGCTTCGTGAGGCTTCGCTTGAGCTCGAACTCTCTAAATCACACGAAGATGATGAAAAAAAGGATAGAAAAATAATAATAATTTGATCATTTGAATTCATAAACGTCATCTGGAATAGTTGGTGGTTGGTCTTACCATCTGTGGAACCTTGTTCATTCGATTCTGAGTTCTTATTGTCTTGTGATTCCTTATTTGAGTTCGAGTCTCCTATTGGCAAATAAAATAGTAAGATATGAACACAGATATAATATTATATCGATATATGAGAATGTTGATCTATTCTGTATACCTGCGACTTTAACGTCATCATTCATCGCAGCTGTTTCGTCAGATGATGCGTTTTGGGTTTCTTGTAATTCTTCTGTATTCGAGCTTCCTGTTTCTGATGAAAATGATAACGCATGAACAACGGTTTAACTTTATTTGCATTAGTATACATTTAAGGTGATACCAGCGACTCCTGAAGATGCAATCAGACCCATTGGTTAGAAAAGGACACATCCAAAATTATTCTGACAAATTATTCGAAAACAAGAGAATGAAATCAAAATATCGCTCTGTACAGACCATCTTCAATCAATGAAGATGGTCTGTACAGAGCGATATTTTTCTTCTACTGCTTTATTTGCGAATAGTTCGAAAAGATTTGGCTCGGGTTGCATCGTCAGGGGCCGCTGGTATCTCCTTAAGATCTTTTGATGCATTATTTTTACCTGTTGAGTCCTTCTCATACGATGATGGGACGTTATTATCTTGCACCCCTCCACTAGGACTGGGACTGTCTGTTTTCGATTGAAATCACAAATTCCGATTACAAAATCGTAGATATTTTAGAGGATGTTTGTTTCGTTTTGTCCTCACCTGTACTATAGTTAACATTTTCTTCCACTGATTCTTTTCCATACGATGGGACACCTCCGTTCCCTTGAGGCCATTGTCCACTCGCACTGGAACTTCCTGATTTGCCAAAACATTCAGAAGAATACATATATGCTTCCAAAGTTGTACAGTCATTGAAATCTTGAAGGATAATGGAATACAAGAATCAAATCACCGAAATTCTTACCCGTGTGATCAACATTACCGCTGCTGACCCCTTGTCCTTGGGATCCTGCTTGTACATTTCCTGACCATACTGCACCTCCATTTGAACTCCCTAAGTTGAATACAAATTGAATAACATAATAACTCCGATATCACATATGTGATGTGCATGTACGTCCATGCCATTTTTACCTGCATAATCAGCACTGTTACCTGATGATTCATGTCCATAACATGGCGTTTCTGCGTTCCCTTGCAATCCTGCACCTCCTGATTCAAATAAAGGATTCCCCATGTGAACCGAATTGACATATTTATTTTGTACATCATTCTTACCTGTGTAATCAACGTTGCTGCCTGAAGTTTGTTGTCCGGACTGTGGGGTTTGCCCATTCCCTTGCCATAATCCACTTGTACTCCAAGCACCTTATTTTGGACAGAATTGAGGAGAAAGAAGGAAATTTAATATATACATATTATCACGAATTTTGTCAATTTATTCATTAAAAGTTCTTGTTTTTTACCGGCATTAGGATATTGTTGGTTATTGCCTGCAGATTGTTGTCCGGACTGTGAAGTTGGTCCATTCCCTTGCCATGATCCACTTGTGCTCCAAGCACCTTGTTCGGAACAGAATTAAAGGAAGAGAGGATTGTAGAATATATATGTATATTACAGTGGATTTTGTTGAATATTTATCGAAGGTTTATCGTTAAAAGGTTATTAAAAGTGTTTGTTCCTTACCGGCATTAGGGTATTGTTGATTATTGCCTGCAGATTGTTGACCGTTGGATGGCACTCCTTGTCCATTTCCTTGCCACGGTGCACCTGCAAAAAACGTGATTATATTCTTTATCAAAATACACTCAATAAACATTCCGTGTCTTAAGATATCTTGACGAAAAGCCAAAGACGTCTGATGTCATACTTTCATATATCTTTCAGATATCCTCAGAAGAGTTGACTCTTCTGATATTTCAAAGAGCTTTTTAGTCGAATTCAAGTAAATTTTCAGAAATGTTCAGGGAAATTTTTTGCACAACTCATAATGAATGTTTGAAATTTTGAGGAAGGTGAAATGTTCACATTTTTCTCTACATCTTGAGTATATTTCATGTGGAAATTATTTTTTCTCAAACATTGGATTCTGAAATTTGCTTACGAACGTATTTAAAGGATTCATATTCCGCATATTGGCAAAATAACTGCAAAGAACGTAAAATATTTCGAATTTAGAGGAAAATTACCTGGGATTTCCATATTTGGTCCATAATTACCACCTGCGGATCCTTGTATTACAGACGGTACTTCTGCACTTTCCGGTGATGCACCTCCGTTACTTGAGCTCCCTAGTAACATCACAATAAAAAGGAATTTATAGTGTATTATAATTCAAATTCAATAGTTGAATCGTATGCTGAGTACTTCGAACTTTGTTGTAAATTAAACCCCGTGAATATTATGAGGACGATTTCTTAAAGACAATTTTAGGAAGTGTCCAAAAACTCATGGAGTTATCTTTAAGACATCATCATGCTCCTGATGTTCATTGGGTAATGATTATCTAGTGTCGCTTAAATAGAAAAATGAACAATATTATTTAACACAATTTTATCAGGATATCAACCAGTACTTTGATGACCAACAGACCCTTGCGGATATTTACTGGATTTTTTTGTACGGCACCTGATAAATCATGTGATTATATATTGTATGCCTGATATTTCGGAGTCATTCATAATATCGTACTGTGTTCCTTTACCTGGATATTCACCGCCAAATCCAGGACCATGTTGATTATTTTGACTTTGTTGTGGGACACCTGGATATGATAAGAACGGAGACTCATTAAAAGGAAAGAACTGAAATGCTGTGGGCTGTATGCTATCACTTTTGTGTGAATGGAAAAGTGAGTTCAAAACAATGGAATATAAATTTAAGAGCGTTTTGGATACATTTGTGCAACTCGAAATATCATGGATATCTCATATTGGATGAGTGTAACGACAGACGAGATCGATTGATGTGTTTTTACCTGGATATCCGCTGGGACTGGCAACACTACCACTCTGCTGATTGTTCACAGATTGTTGAGGATATCCATTTGATGCTCCTTGCACATTCCCTACAAACATTATCGATCAAGAGATTTTATCAATAATACACGAGTGGTTAGGAGATACACGTATTTATGATATCTTGTGTCACATATTCATACCTGGATATCCACCACCGGTGCCGCTACCCTGCTGACCACCGCCTGTTCCTTGCGGATATCCCCCACTAATGCCACTACCTGGCTGACCACCGCCTGTTCCTTGTGGATATCCACCGCCTGATCCTTGCGGATATCCACCGCTGCCACCACTACCTTGCTGACCACCGCCTGTTCCTTGTGGATATCCACCGCCTGTTCCTTGCGGATATCCACCGCTGCCACCACTACCGTGCTGACCACCGCCCGTTCCTTGTGGATATCCACCGCTGCCACCACTACCTTGTTGACCACCGCCTGTTCCTTGCGGATATCCTCCACCAGTGCCACTACCTTGCTGACCACCGCCTGTTCCTTGCGGATATCCACCACCGGTGCCGCTACCCTGCTGACCACCGCCTGTTCCTTGCGGATATCCACCGCTGCCACCACTACCTTGCTGACCACCACCTGTTCCTTGTGGATATCCACCGCCTGATCCTTGCGGATATCCACCGCTTCCACCACTACCTTGCTGACCACCGCCTGTTCCTTGTGGATATCCACCGCCTGTTCCTTGCGGATATCCACCGCTGCCACCGCTACCTTGCTGACTACCGCCCGTTCCTTGTGGATATCCACCGCCTGTTCCTTGCGGATATCCACCGCTGCCACCACTACCTTGCTGACCACCACCTGTTCCTTGTGGATATCCACCGCCTGATCCTTGCGGATATCCACCGCTTCCACCACTACCTTGCTGACCACCGCCTGTTCCTTGTGGATATCCACCGCCTGTTCCTTGCGGATATCCACCGCTGCCACCGCTACCTTGCTGACTACCGCCCGTTCCTTGTGGATATCCACCGCCTGTTCCTTGCGGATATCCACCGCTGCCACCACTACCTTGCTGACCACCACCTGTTCCTTGTGGATATCCACCGCCTGATCCTTGCGGATATCCACCGCTTCCACCACTACCTTGCTGACCACCGCCTGTTCCTTGTGGATATCCACCGCCTGTTCCTTGCGGATATCCACCGCTGCCACCACTACCTTGCTGACCACCACCTGTTCCTTGTGGATATCCACCGCCTGATCCTTGCGGATATCCACCGCTTCCACCACTACCTTGCTGACCACCGCCTGTTCCTTGTGGATATCCACCGCCTGTTCCTTGCGGATATCCACCACTGCCACCACTACCTTGCTGACCACCGCCTGTTCCTTGCGGATATCCACCACCAGTGCCACTACCTTGCTGACCACCGCCTGTTCCTTGTGGATATCCACCGCCTGTTCCTTGCGGATATCCACCGCCTGTTCCTTGCGGATATCCACCGCTGCCACCACCACCTTGCTGACCACCGCCTGTTCCTTGCGGATATCCACCACCAGTGCCACTACCTTGCTGACCACCACCTGTTCCTTGCGGATATCCACCGCCAGTGCCACTACCTTGCGGACCACTGACTGTTCCTTGCGGATATCCGCCTGATATAACACCTAAACAACGTAAAATATTGAATTGCTCGCTATTTTCGTAGGTTCGAGGAATACGTGGAGATGATATTGACACTGTATTAATGTACTTCTGATACTATGTAATGATAAATAAAATAGTGGCTTGCGATTTTCACATACCTGGATATCCTCCATTCACTCCACTGCCTTGCTGACCACTCACAGATCCTTGTGGAGCACCTAACAAAACAGCACAAAATCAAACGAGAATTAAAATGTGGAAAATATACCACGTTTGGAGATCGTGTTAGGATTTTCTTGAAATTTATAAAAAACGGCAGAGATGTCATAAATTGTACCTGAAATTATTGAACGGTTATTGAGTGCAATCCACTTCTTACCTGGATAACTTCCAGCGCTCCCACTACCACCACCTTGTACACCACCTGAAGTTTATGAAGAAAACATTTATTCATGAAATTGCAACAGATCACATCATTCAATGAAGGATACAATCTCATAAAATATTTACCAGGATATCCACCACCAACCCCACCACCTTGTTGATTGGTACCAGATCCTTGAGGAGCCCCTGTTCCTTATAGACAATGAGAGAAATAAGTATGGATATATTCATTCAATCCATAATAATACGTTCTAGATATCTATGAATAACAAATGTCGTAGGTAGAACCATTCTGGTTTCTGCTCCGAGTAAGAAAGGTTGTGAACCGCTCTTACGCCACTCAAAGAATTAGAATAATTTATAATCTGGTAACTTCATTTGTTGTTCCGTGTATAAGATAATTCGTACCTGGGTATCCGCCACTAATACTGCCACCACTGCCATATTGACCGCTACCAGATCCTTGTGCACCACCGGATATTCCTGAAGATCCTTGTAAGCCACCTGAAAATTACAAACATTGCTTTTGAAATATGCGCATGGAAATTTGTTGAAATTGATTATGTTACTTTCATAGTTCCCTAGTAATAATCTTCAATAAAGAAGTTTACTATTCAGAATAGAAAACGAATGAGTATCATGGGCGTAGCCAGCTCAAAACTTAAGGGAGGGCAAAATGTTGAATTCAAATTTTCCACAACTTTTTTATACATAATTTTTGTATATTCAATTGAAAAAAATTTTTTTCTTATTCTACAAGGGGAGGAGGGCAGCTGCCCTCCCTTGCCCCCCTCCCCCGGCTACGCCCATGATGAGCATATTTGACAGGTTTGGATAACTATTCGATTAGGTGCTAAAAACTTGTGTTTGTGTTTGAATTGAATAGTTCTGCATTCAGTTAATGCTACTTCAGCTAATAAGGAAGTACTGAAATGCATTGAATATCTGATACTTAATTTCAGTGATACAAAAATTCGATTGAATGTATTTAAATTCTCCATTGAAGTTGCATTCTTCTCGATACGAAATTATGAAGCTTATTCATGTTTATATTTTCATAATTATCAATCAGTTTTATTCAGATTTCGATAAAATTTGGATAATAATTTGATCTATCATCAGCAAACAAAGGGTCGGTTTTGTCAATGACAGACATGATGAGTGTGAATTTGTGTCTTTAATTCATTTTAATGCTTTTCCACTTTATAGAGGCCCAAGTTTCTCTTCAAATATTCCATTGTTCTTACCATGAGCTCCAAAACCCCCGGAAACTCCTACCGAACCGTGTCCTAAGAAAGGTTTCGAGATACTTCCAAGGATATCATGTGCACCCGAACTCACTAATTCAGAAATAGATTAGAAAAAATTGAGTACGAGGTGTTCTATAATGGATAACGAATGATGAATGATGACATTAAGCGTTCATTTTACCTGTATGCAAGATGTTGCTCACAACTCCTGTATCTAAAGATCCATAAAGACTCCCAGATCCTAGGGCAGAGCTATGTAGGCCTCCACCAGAGGATACACCAGCTAAGATATAAATGATAATTGATTTCGAATCAATGAAATGCAAAGACTCCTCGTCGTGAAGTAACAAATTGATTTTGCATGCTGTGTGGATTTCCTTTTCAAAAATGTGACATAGCTGAAAATCTTATATTTTACCTGAAGTGCTATGTTCAGCTCCCACAGATCCAGACAAACCTGGTTTTCCTATACTGCTCTGGAAGTGACCACTTGAATCGAAATTGCCAAATAAAGATGCTAATCCCGCCAAACCATGAGCTCCGCCAGCTCCATTTAAACTACCTATGATACAAAATGATACTCATGGGTCAAGAAAATCAATATAAATTCCGTTTCACAAATCATTATGAATCTCGAACTGAACGATATGCACAGTCAGGTCTGAGACTAGATCTAATCCCAGCGCGTAAGCTATATGGCATAAAACCGGTCCTACACTGTGAAAAATGTTTAAGGGAAAATTTCAGTATTTTCATTGAGAGTCATTAGCCAGTGCATTGAACTGAGAATTCCGGTACATTTGCTGAAATATTCCACATCATGCACTGGAATTTCACCGCGGAAATTGGAATTTTGCAGCAGGCCCGGATCAAGGGGGGGGGGGGGGCAAACAGGACATCTTGCTCCGGGCGGCAATATCAGGGGGGCGGCACAACGAGTACTAATCGAAATTTTCCATTTCAAACCCAATTTGAAAAATAATTATAGTTTTATGTTCACTGTAAAAGAATTATGTGAGAATTACACAATATAGCATTGGTAATATGTTAGCCAATGATATATTGTGGAATTTTATAAGGAATTTGTCATTTCCTCCAATGATTCATGATGTGATTTCACCAAAAATTGTGATTTTATGCAATATAACATTGTGAGAAGTCACAATAATGTTCTGTATACTACCAATGATATACTCTAACAATCATATTGGAAATCAATTTCGAGTGTACGTGTAAGTGTGATATGGAATTAAAATTTCCAAAAGTTACAATTTTTCAGAACTTCAATTGAGTCGGACAGAGAATAAAAAATTTCAAAAGTGTGAGTTTTTTTCATTTTCAAAGAATATTGTTTCTCAAAATCATTTTTTTTTTTATTTATAGTTCTATGATTCTGATGAACAAATCGGTTTCTTCCTTTAAATCGCCTATCTCTATATCACACATTTTGAACATCATAAAATAGTAATGTTTTGGGTTTCATCAAATTTCCTTTTATTCTGAAGAGACGAAGGGTGGGGGGGGGGGCGGCAAATTCCACCTTTGTACCCCCACGAGAATGCTCTACATCCGGGCCTGTTTTGCAGTACAAAAGCTGTAAAATTTCAGTAAATGTACTGGAAAATGAATTTACTGAAATTTTCCAGTTCCAAGGCACAGTAAATTCCCAGCTTTTTTTACAGTGTAGTCTCAGACCTGAATGAACATATCACCTATAGTCCATCCGTAAAGGTATTCTTACCGAAGTCTGGCACACTCGCTGAACTTTGCACGGACTCCGAGGCTCCTGCGGCCCCATGAAATCCACCACTGGCGCTTCCACTTCCTAGAATTAATGAATAACACCTTGTTTTACAAAATAAGCGAGCTTTATCCGATATTTCTCTTGAATAACAATTTCTCTGAGCTTGAGAAAGTTGACAGGATCATATCAATGAAACATGAAAAATAAATGAATTGAAAAGATGGATATTCATAGAATGCCTTTGAAATTATTCTCACCTAAGCCACCGAAGCTTCCAGAAGTTCCGAAATTTGCAGACCCTTGTACCACACCAGGTTTCCCAAAACTTCCTAGAATTCCACCATTCGCACTTCCACTACCTGCAATTTGTTTCAACCAATCCATTGCAATGGAGAAATTTCGATTTCCAACAGATCATATAAATTGAAAATCAATATCTATTACTTCGAATCGAAACAAGTGAATCACTCAGAGATAACGGAATAGAATTGAATGAAAGTGATGGATGTTTATAAAATGCATCTAAAATTATCCTCACCTAAGCCGCCGAAGTTTCCAGAAGTTCCAAAATTTCCAGACCCTTGTAGACCACCAAGTTGCCCGAAACCCCCTTGAACTCCACTACCTTAAAATTTTTTTATAATTAATCCATTCTCATGGAGGAATTGTGGATTTCCACAGAATGATTGTCTAAAATTTTATATAATTCTTCAAACTTGAACTTACCTCCATTCAGTACTCCTTGAATTCCTGCACCACCTTGTGATCCTCCACCCGTGCTTCCACTACCTAAATTGATGCAAATCAATATTGAATTTGAATTCAAGTCCCTGAGGTAAATAATATATCTGAATTTCTTTGACTGGTTAGATGTATTTTTCCCTCAATTTATGTGTGTATAAACAAAGGGTCTCAGAATGGTGGACAAAGATGTTTTACAGTCAAAATGGAACAAGTTTTTTTGGCAGAATTTTTATTTGAGGCATAGTTTTTGAGATATTATCCCATAGGTAATAGATGGGATAGAATTATCCCATTGTACTCGACTTGGAGATTATAGTGATTCAAAATTCTGAATCCTGATTCACTAGAATCAGAGGAATTTTGGATCGCTGAAATTCTAAAAAAGAACACATCGGGATAATCTGATTATTGTCCCTCAAATTTGCTTCTTCACAACATAAAAAGTGATCCATTGAAGTTAAGAGCGTGCAGCGTAACGTTCTCGTGACATTTCGATTTCTCGAAAAATTTATAAACGTTTATATATCTCAAAAATTCGAATGCAATCTTGCTAAATAAAAAAGTTGCTCCATTGTAGCAGCGGCAAAAAAAATCCTGAATGAACATGACGAATCATTTTCACATAGAATGAAATTTAGAGTCGAATTTACTGTGATATTTCGCAGCCGAAGTACTGACTGACTATATAAAGAAATTCAATATGGAACCACATTTAAATTTTGATCAAATTCACAATGTTCCATAGTAGATCCCATTGGAAAGTTGGGAGGTTTCTCCATCACTTCAATTCCACAGTGAATTCTACTTCAAATTCTGTTCTTTGTGTATGTTTCAAGAATGTTTTGTTAGGTACGTTGATATGTGTTTTGATTGAAAACAAGAAATGGAATTGAGAAATATATCAAACTTACCCCAACTTCCAAATCCCCCTGATCCATGTGAAGTACCTGACCCACCGACATTGCCGTGGAATCCATTGCCCGCTGATAGGCTTCCCGTACTTCCAGCATTACCACCAAATCCAAAACTGGCCGATCCTTGTGACCCAGAACTTGCTCCCCCACCACCTCCTCCACCTGATATCAGTCAAAAATATAAAATATTATCTTTTGTTTCTTCTGTCGACTGGTCATCATTGCTTTGATTCAATCCTTACCGAAATTTAAACCTTGTGAAGAGCCTCCATTCCCTTGGAATCCACCGCTACCCACTCCGGAACTACCTAAATAAAATTATTAATATCAATGACGAATGTTTGAAGGAATTATTTGGAGATTTCTTCATATTGGAATTATCAATCTTACCTCCTTGCCCAAAGCCCCAAGATCCCTGTCCGAATCCAGATGATCCTACACTTCCCTGCGCACCACCACTTCCACTCCCTAGTGAATGAAATTTACCCATTAAGTGAAATGAGGTTCATCAGAACCTATTATCACAAAAACTATTTTTCACCCACCCTGATATAAAAAATCCATGGATTTCCATTATTAGTGAATCGGAATATTGAATCAGATTCAATGGGATTCTTGTTACTTCCTATTCAATCCTGTTCAATTTTTGATTCATTAATGGGATTTAATGGATTTTTTTCATCAAGGCAGATAGCAATTTAATCTTGTTACAAGATTGTCAAGCAAACTTGTGACAATGTTGACGAAAGATTCCTAGTTGAGACACAAAAATACGAGCTTACAAAACCCTTTCAGTAGAATTGTAGTAACCTTACGTTGACATGGTTTTCAATAACGAGGCAAAAGCAATCGAATTAAAAGTCTGAAAAGCTTATATGTTATCTGGGCATTTTATGATCTTACAACAAAAAATGTATTTTTCAACTTTACGAACTTCACTTTGCGTTTATCAAGTTTTGTACGTGTCAATAAGTGAGCACAATTCTAGGTTCTTACCGAAACTTCCCGCGATTGCTCCTCCTTGACCACCACCTGCACCTCCTTGAGATCCACCACTTCCGAAACCACCTCCTAATCCAGTAGAATTAACGAATCATATTTCTTCCATACATTAGGGTGGTTCTTATTTTAGATATAAAAAGTGTTTTCTAATTTTTTTGTTGTCAACAAACAAGTTTTCTGTATGGCTGACCCTCTAATATTGTTCTACATACAATGTGTACAATTGTTTAAACAGGCGTTTCAAAACGCCGTGAGCAACCCCCAAATCTCTTTTGAGAATTACGTAAAAAATATTGTGGCACTCCTTCATGATGTAAAATAAAATTAGAGGGTCAGCCGTACAGAAAACTTGTTTGTTGACAGCAAAAAAATCAGAAAACACTTTTTATATATAAAATAAGAACCACCCTATTACATATATACATATTATTTCCATTCATAAATACTTGATCATCCTTACCGAAACTTCCACTAACCGATCCACCTGCTGATCCGTGAGAGGAACTTGCGCCTGTTTGAAATCCACTACTCCCACCTACGCTACCTGATATTGAGGAATATCAATTAAATAAAGATGTTGAAAAATCTGATATCCGATCTGAATTCTGAATATTACCTCCATGTCCAACGCTTCCAGATCCTTGGGCGAAACCTGGTTTTTCTATAGTTCCATGTAACTGACTACTGGCTCCGATGCTACCTAATATCAACAAAACAAATTAATACTCTGGATTTGCAATATTTTTAGATTCATTGCATAACAAATATCGATATAAATTGATATTACCTTGTCCGAGATTCCAAGATCCTAATCCAAAACCTGGCTTTAAGATGCTTCCGAAAAATCCACCTGATTTGAATGTTAATTAATTTGTATGAAAGAATTTGAAAAGAAGTTTTATCAACAGCATTCATACCTGGTTTGCTGAAGCTGCCATGGAATCCACCACTCGCTCCTGCGCTACCTGTAGAATTGAAAAATAGATTTGGAATCAAATTTACAGATAACAGAAGGATGTGGAGACTGTGATTTGTTGAAACGAAAAAATTGAGAAACTGGGGAAAAATTGAATCCACTCTCTGCGCGTTTCTTACCAGAACCTCCTATCGATCCATGTCCATGAGTAGGTTTTTCGGGTTTCACAGGTTTTACAGGTTTTTCAGGCTTCTGATTTGGATAGTATCCTCCACTTGCAGAGCTACTACCTGATATTTAGAGAACAAAAATGATTTTCATAATTCTTTGAACTTATAGTTCAATATGTCATACTCTTCTTACCTCCATATCCAGCGCCCGAAGAGCCTCCCGCGGAGCCTTGCGCAGAACCTTGCGTGGAACCTTGAGGATAACCTTGTACAGTCCCTTGCGCAGAGCTTTGTGCAGGGCCTTGTGGGTAAACTTGTGGGTAACCTTGTACAGAGCTTTGTGCAGAACCTTGTGGGTAACCTTGTGGGTAACCTTGTACTGTGCCTTGTGCAGACCCTTGTGCAGAACCTTGTGGGTAACCTTGTGGGTAGCCTTGTACTGTGCCTTGTGCAGAACCTTGAGGATGACCTTGCGCAGAACCTTGTGCATGACCTAGTGGATGAGTTGGTTGGTACCGTAGTATAAAAATAACCTTGGTATGCAATACACATCAAATATTCTCACCTGAATGTCCTCCAAAACTGCCAAACTTGTGCGCTACACTCAGTTTCCCAATACTCAAACGCAATCTAGCAGTTTCCGCTGTATCGTTTGAGAATGATTTTAGTCACCGTATTGCTCGCTCATCTTTAATTTTAATAAATTCTTTCAAACTATGGTTTACCTTCATCATCATTCGTTCTATCGGCGTCATCAATTTTTGTTGCGTCCGTTACGTTCTTTTCTTCAACTGCACTATCTATCACTTGAGTTGTATTTGGAATGTCAGCATTTGAATCTAAATTATCTAATATCGATCAAGATCAGCAAATACCTATGAAGTATGGAACAATTGAATAGAATGTCTAGGAACTATCCTTACCCGACGTCTCGTCACTGCCATCGTATTGTCTGCCTACGGACGCTTGTGCGCTGGCAACTCCGGCTACATTAACACCTAATTTGGATTGGGGTTGAGAAAACAATGAAACAACAAATCATATTCCCATGTCACTCATGAAGCAACATTATAACTTCTCTAGGAACAAACTATTATGCATTCATTATACCGGTCGCTTTATAATTCACTGAAAAAACTCCACAGACGTCATTCTGCGATCAAAATGCAATAATTTTTTTGAGATATAAGCATTGTTAGACTGTTTTTTGAATCCAAATCACCCGAAAGCACTGTATGCTACATACTTGAGCCTGATACCATTTGCTGAGTTAGAGAAAGGCGGTTCTCTGAGACAAAAAATTGAAGCATCCCATCATTTTCCAATCCAAAGTTATGGTGGTTTGAAATTTTTGGGCTTCCAGCCAATCTGAATCCAGCAACTTCGAATCATTATACCTCCCAAACAAAGAATAGCAGGATAGTACAATTCTTTTCTACAGACTCATCGCTTTTCAACTCAGCGAATGATGTTGGGCTGAATTATGTACTACACAATGCGGCTGAGTGATTTGGATTTGAAGAAAAATCTGAAAATGCTCAGATCTCAAAAAATTAAGCCTCAAAAGAACTCTTTTGATACGGGAAATTATTGCATTTTGACTGCAGAATGACGTATGTGAAGTTTTCTCAGCAAATTCTGAAATACCTGGTATATAACTATATATATTATATGGTTATCGAAGTTTATATGAGTATAGTAGAATTTCACACAGCAATATATATGTATATATATACGGAGCTATACTTGAAATTCAAAGGAATTATATTATTATATATTCAAAGTTATCAACCACCCGCGTTTCAGTAGTATATTTTAAAGAGGGAGCTGAAAAACTTTTTGTCTTCATCACTTTTCAATCTGAAGTTTAGTTTTGAAATTACAAACACAACAAGTTCATCATTCAGGTGGTGAGTCCATCGACTACTCCAATGATCGATGAGTATGCTCATATAGCTTTAAAATGATTGATTTTGTAACTGAGCTTTGTAACTAAGCTCTGAACCAAAAAATAGTAGAAGAAAAAGTTGATCAGTGTTCTTTCAAAGATCTGCTTACGGTTAATTCTTATTTATAACGGCGTATACATATCATCAAGTATATATGGTAGCCTTACATGAAATTCAACATAACTCGCATAAACTTCAATAACTATATATAGTGGATATATAATAGGTTTTTCACTAGAGTGCCTTTTTTGGGAATACTATATATCATGTTGTTTATGTATCTCAGTTAGTTACATTGAATCTGATCACTAATTGAACAAATATATTACGTGTATTTACGATAAAATTTGTCAATCCACCACCCGATCAAGGTTAGCAAACATTAACCCATTTGTTTAGACTTCTAGGTGTTGTGCAAGCACATGCAGATGTGTGCAATTGTGAATTTCACTTCTCCCTTCTGTTTAGCTTTCGTTCGGTTGTTTTATCGTTACCTGTAGCATCGCCGTCGCCCAAGGTTCCACCAAGACTAGCGGATGCGGCAGGACCTTTATCCGCCCCAGCGTTGGCCCATAATCCTCCTCCGTTCGCTCCACCACCTAAACCAGCTCCTGCTTGCCAAGGACCAAACCTCACTGAAACTCCACCATTACCGAACTGTAGAAACGGATGCTGTAAAAAACAAAGAACACACGTTTTCAAACATTTTTTTACACCTGTTCTACTCGTTACTACGTTCTTTTCTTTCACTTGCCCAAACAGACACAAAGATATCTTTTAGAATTCTCAAAGATATCTTCCAAAAGTACAAGAAGTATTGAAGAATTTTCTGAAAGATATCTTTTCGTGTTCGAAAAGATGTCTTATGCAACATGAATAGATTTCTAAAAGATCTCTCGGAAGACTTCTCAAATATATCTTTAAGAAGAAATTAAAAAATCTAAAAGATTTCTTAAAGATGTCTTGAAAAATTCATAAAAATGTCTTGAGAGAAGCTTGAATTTATTCACAGAAAAATTCTAAAGTCTTTTTTCTCCTTCTTCTCCCTGTTTGTCTTTATCGCTCTCGCACTCCTATGAAGTTTACTTTTTCTCAAACCTTGAGGTTGCAGGAATCGAACCCGCGCATTCTACGATGTATTTACGCTCCGGTGACCTGAGCTATACGGCAGTTTAATTTTAATGCTTATAATTGTGAATATGACATAGTAAAATAGTGTCAGTGATGTACATTTTCAGAGTAAAAGTGATATTTTGAAAAAATTGTTATCATATAAACAAATGTCAGATAAGTTGGCCGTGGATACCACAGATTCTTTTTAAATTATTTCTATCTCATCGTTGTTTGAGAATAACTTATAATTATATATAAATGAGAATTTTTGTTGATTTCCTCGAAGGCTGTACATGAAATTGAGCGGAGAAAGTTCAGTAATTTGTGAAATATTTATATGTCGGAGATTCGTTAATTCCAGCGCGGGTATTAAAAGGTTACAAAATCGTACTATTTGCAGAATTTAAAATCTCTTGGTATGTATATAGATTTCTCAAGTTTTCGATTCGTGAACGAATTTATCACATCCTGCTGAAAATCTATCTTCTTAAACATATCTTGTTGAAGTCTTCAACAACTTATGAATCAAGACATCTTCTAGAAATCTTTTACAAGATGTCTTTCCAACACTTCTCAAAGATATCTTCAAGATATCTTCAAGATCTCTCAATTGAGTATTCTTTTAGATATCTTTAAGAACTGCGTGCTGTGTGGATGGTTGGGAGATACCCTGATTAACCCTTAGCTGCCACACTGGGGTCAATTATGGTCCCAACTGTAAATGTAGACCGGAGCCAAACTATGCGTACATATGTCTTGGAAAAATTTTAGAGAATACTAAAACTATTCACATTTTTAGTCAAATAATTTCCCTAAAGGAAAATTAATTTCGAATTTGTGAAAAAATTATGTGTGCTGCACACATGCATCGCTTCACTTATATTTTCGCTCCTAAATGAAATTATCACTTCATCATGGAAAAGAATTACATGAAACATGAACAATCATGTCACGCTAGGGTGGAGTGAGGTGAAGAAACTCCAAATTGGCACCAGATTGCACGAAGAGTTCGAATTATTGAGTTTCCTGATGGTAATTCAAGATTGAATCATATTGGGGTCAGTCTGACCTCAGTGTGGCAGCTAAGGGTTGAATAATCTCATTCATTCTCGATTGGGAGAATTTTCAAAGTTATATATAATTTGTATGTAATTCAATATAATCTATGTATGAGTTATATATAATTGAAACTGAGAGCAAAAATTGCGCCCCTCAGAAGACTTCGGTCTCAAGGTCAAATACCCTGTCAGTTCCCTCCTCTGATCAAGGTTGCACTTGGGTTCCGATCAAACCAACAGAATTCCAATTGAAACCGATCGATACCCCGATTAGTTTTTAACCAAAATTCCCCATGTGAAAAAGTTTTCAATTTTCATATAAATCTGACATTTTTGCGATAAAATTGATAAACCGAATATTTTAGTTATCAGATTACCGAAATTATAACTTCTGATCTTTGTAGGGGATAATGATGCAGTTTTAAAGGAGCTGAGAGTTTCCAAGTTGAATCATTTCATCAATGCAAGGAAGCACACAGCAACTGATCGAAAAATTCTTCAAGAGATTAATAAAGAAGGAATGGACATGAAATTACTGGATGCGACAACAGATCTGTGAAACTATCACTAAGACTTGATACCAATGGAAGCTAATATCCTCAATCCCTGAAAAAAAATTTGGGAATGATTTTTGAGACACCTGACACGTAGATTGTAGAATAGATTACATTAATATGCAATCAAGAAACTCATTTAACAGATAATATCCTAATGTTGCGGAGGCAAAGTTCGTGCATACAGAAAACGAATTCATTGAACGTAAATTACGTGCATGCATTTTTTTCGTGTCTTTTTCGTCGATTCACATTGAAATGAACTCCTGGAAGAACCGGCTTCTCCTCTCAAATCATCAAAACATTGTTTCAAAGAAAAAGAAAACCGAGTTGAGAATAATTCTTTTTGCTCAACGTTTGCGCTAATCGTGAAAGGAAATTACATCAACAACACGTTTGCGACAACATAAAGTCGTGGTCTAGTGGCATGGTCAGTAGCCTGAGTCTACACTCTACAAAGTAGAATCATCGATGACCATGAATTCCATTTGAAAAATTCCTTCACTTTCTCTAATTTGCTGAACATCAGTTCGCTATGTTGCGTGAGATAGTATCTTTGATGAATTCGTAATCCTATCATTATTGTGCTGATTTTGTTGTGGTTCACGCGCGAGATGCGCAACAATTATTTTTTCTCTAGTTTTTTCTGTAAACGTTATCAAACGCTTCGATCTTGTCAGTTTTTCGGTACATCGGAATCGAGTAAAACAGTACAAATTTTCCATCGCGCCTCAACTGTACACTTGGAATTGATATCCTGACTGAAATTTCAACGGTGATTATACTTATGTTTTTGTCCTTGTTGATTCGCAAGCAACACCGAGAATTTCAATCGTCGATTAAAAGAATCGCCAAGAGACTTATTCTTGACTTTGTATATTATTATAATATTAAATGATTTATTTTTTTCCATGATTATCTGTTACATATGACGACGGTTATTCAAGAAAAAACATAATGACCGTCTTCCAGCTGACGTTTTGTATGAGAAAATTTCACTCTCTACTTAAGGTAATCAAAGTTGTAGCTAATTAGAAAACTTGCTGCTGTTATGTTACACAATTGTTGCGATATGCTATTATCGAACGATGGAGATGTGTGTTTTTACTTTTTTGGGTCAAAAAGAAACGCAATATTGGGACATTGAAGAATGTCATGGACGAAAAGTATGAGATTTGTGAGGATAAGTGGAAACGATTAATAAGCCACATAGACAAAAAGATATCTTTCCGAAATCTAAAAGATGTCTTGCGACTTCGCAAGATGTCTTATAAACTGTTCTAAAAGATATCTAAAAGATGTCTTATGCGATAGTTTTAGACATCCAAAAGATGTCTTGAGTAAGACATCTTTCAGAACTCTTACTAGATATCTAGAAGATATCTTTTAGACTTCTTCAAGACGAGTTTTAGATGTGATGCAAATTTTTCTTAGGACCTCTTCCCTGATTGATAAAAAAACCCATTTATTCCTATTAAACGTGCAGAATTCGAATTTGAATGTGAATTTATTACATTCAATAGGAATGAATAGGTTTTATTAACCACGGTTGAAGCACCCTTTCAGATGATCTGAAAATGTTTTGCGAATTATGTATTCCATCCCTGTAACTTCCCCAAGACACAGATCTTTTAGGTGAAATTCACGTTCATTATACGTACATTTATGTTCAAGGAATGTTCGGACCATCCAATGTCCGGACGTTCAATGCACCTCCCCCGAATATTCTTTGGACCTTCGTGTTTTTTTGGAATTACAAACTATGACCGTAGAATTTTCTTGTACGCCTGTTCAAAATATCTCATTTAACCCACTGATTTCGATGCAGATTCTATTGGTTCAATAAAATTCTTTAAGCAGGAGTACTTGAACGAATGAAGTTTTCAATCCGTGCAACATCAATTGTGGTCCGACGTGATCCAATTTGGTTGGTAGAAACAATGCACACTATGGGATTCGTTTATTTTGTTTTAAGTTTAATCGAAGAGTATAAAAACATTCTCCACAAGTTTATTATTTCAAATTGAAATTTTTTTTGTTTGAAAGAAGTTTCATAGATAGAAACAAGTCTTGGCAAAAAATCAGAAAAGACAAAGAAATTTTTTCTCCGAAAGTATGTAAATATACTCAAACTTCTAAGTGTGTTTATAATTAACAAAGTATTAATCCAAATTCAAGCAAATGTGCGTTCGGGATACGGTAATCAGTGAATAAGTTCAATACATGATGGAAGAAGCTGATTGCAACACTTCTGCTGAAAATATCAAGCAAAACCTGATAAAAACTTATGGATCCTATGAAAGATGCAAGACCCGCAAGGTTTCATAAGGTTTCATAATAAAAGTCGCCAATTATTTGATTTTATATCAAAATTGATATATTTTTTAATTCAGGCCTATACTCATTATCGGTATATCATTATATTATTCATATTGTGATTTTGATTTTCAAGATATCTAAAAGATGTTTTTTATTAAATCTTTGAAGACATCTTTGAAATAAAATCTATTAGACATCTTGAGGATAACTTCAAGAGACTTCTTAGAAATGTCTTCAGTGGGACATCTAAGAGAAGTCTATAAGTTGTCTTATAGATGTCTTTAAGATTTGTATGTTTATTGGGAATTGTTATATTTCAATGCATACACGGAGAAGAATGATGTTTTAAATATTACTAGATTTTGTACTAAAGTAGTGCTGTAAGTGGAATAATATGATGTTTACAACTGAATGTAGTGAAAATTCATGCTTTATGATGTGAAGTTGCGTCTAATCGAAAGATTTTTCAAATCATTATGCATGAACTTTTACTACCCAATAAACGCACACACGTTATTTCAACGTTGAAAGAACGTTAGACTGTCAAGCGGACGTCAGTCGTTGATTTCATAACGTTGATTTTTAGTTGAAATTTGACAGGGAAATAAACGAACAGGAATTACGTTCTGATGACGTGTAATTTAAACTAATATTCAAGAGTAACCATCCAACGACGTCCTCAAAAAACGTGTTTTGAACGGGTTTGAATCACGCGTTTAAAATGTGTTTGAACTTCAATTGAAGATAAATTCTGCTAAAAATATCGAACGAAACCGAACAATGGTTAGAATTTCAACAAAGAGCAAGATAGTAAATAGTGTGGCATACTTTCCAAATTTTGTCATACTCAGAAATACTATTGTTCTCGATATTGAATGAAGAGTTTCCAAAATAATTTGTTGGATTCAATTCACGTTTCAGAACCATAATTAGGACACGTCAATACTTAACGTCTTTTAAACGATGTTCAAACCGTTGATATGACGTTATTTTACGGTTGAAAAACACGTGCTCTGCCGCGACATTTTTACGTCGAATTAACGCAAGAATATTACTAATTCACAACGTGTGGTTATTGAGTGTTTTTGACGTTTTTAAAACGTGCGTGTGTTTATTGGGTACATTCAGTTTCAAATATCATATTATTCCACTCATAGCACTATTTTTTGTACAAAACGTAGTAATATTTAAGGCTCCCTCTAGAGACCCGCTAACCTGTCTCTCACTTTTGAATTGAAGACACGTGAGATTTTTAAATTCTCGTAGATATAGTGAATCCTTGAGGGGTTTCCTACAAACATGCGAAATTTCCCGTGTCTCGAATTTTTTGAGATCCAGACACGTGCAAATTTTTGCCTGATTCGAAGTTTTAACTGAATACAACTGAAACTGAGAATTTCGCGTGTCGGTAGAAAGTCCCTCAAGAATTTACTATATCTACGAGAATTCGAAAATTCGACGTGTCTCGAATTTTTAAATTGGAGACAGACTTGTGGCGTGTCTCTAGACACAGCCAATATTTAAAACATCTTTTTTTTCCGTGTAGGTCATTAGCAATTCTGACCAGGATCAAATCAATTTCTCCATATCACAATCAAATATTCCCAAAATATTCAATTCACTGAATTCCGAATTTTAAAGGCCATCGATTGAATATCAAGTAAATATGTGTAATGAGAATTTGCAATAAAAGTCCTAGTGAACACTTATAAGAGAACGAGCTCTTCAAGAGGTATTTTACAAGAGCTCTAGTGATGTTATCATACTGATATTCGAATGGTATCTTTTCTCTGAGATCTCAGAAAATAATGCTCTCAGAGAGTTCGTTTGGATAACATTCTAACAATCTCTCATTTTCCTCAGAAATCGACGCATCTGATAACATTCTGATACCTTTATGTTAACCTTCTGAAAGGTCTATCTGACCTCTCACACATATTTGAGAGATCTTCAAGACTTCTTGATGATAAAATATTGTTCATTGGGGTGGTTTTTGGAAAAAAAAACGATTTCATTCTATTTGAAATCTTGAGATAGGTAACCAACACCTAAATCTTAAAAAATCTATACTTTCAAGTTCCATTTTAATTTAATATCCCTACTGCTGTAGTAGCGGTCGATCGGAGGTGATCCTAAGAGATAAAATTGCTGCAAGTGAAAGTCTTCCGTGTACATCATCGAAACAGCAACATGAATTGTCAATCGACAGGATAAACTGAAAGATCATGTGATCCTTTCAATATATTTTATATTCATTTTTGACTCTATATTCCTCTCCTATCCAATGATTCAGAACTGATAAAAATTTCCTCTTCGAAACTTGATATGATTTGTAACAGAAAAACATGGTAAAATAACTGATTCATTTTTTTTATTTTGGTTTCCTAATTGTAAAAATCCTCAATTATTCTTGACTCTTCAGAGATTCATAAAAATACATTATACAATCATTCGCATGAGGGAATAGATAAACGTTAAGAGCTTTATACCATCAAAATTTAATGTTGTTGTAATAGCAATTTTATCTAACGTACATAGCTTTCTGCTTTCATATGGAATTGACTGGCGAGAATAGATTTCTCTCAATTCAATGAATCTGGTTTGTATAAGAATTTTGGTACATTTTTCCCTCACCGATTTTTGGGTTTACGATTTTTTGATGACGCCTTGAAAGCACCTAAGAAATATCTTAATCGATTTCTATTAAAGTCATCTCAAAATTTGTACTAAAGGGTATCGTTTGAAGAGTATACTGTGCGGATGTCACAATTTTCAAAATTGTCAGCAAAAATACTGTTCTTTTTTTTATATTAAAGAAAAATCCATTGAACGACTAATTTATTTCAGTCATTCAAAAACTACGAACACTCAAATTAAGGAAATTTACATTCTATAAATATAAAATGTCAATGAACTGTTGTGAAATTTACGACCACTCCAACGCGGGTTTGCATCGAAATGAGGATACTTTATTAATCAGGAAACCACTTTTTTTATATATTAAATAGAGAACCGAATCGATCGATATCCTAAAATTTCATGGAAAACTTCAATGTCCGTTTTTATCAACATTCTTCTTTAATATCTAAACAAATTTGAACAAAGTTTGAAGATATTTTTCCACATGCCTTGTTGATCAAATTCCCCTTGATTTGATGCGATATTCGATGTCACATTCGAAGAATATTCTACAAATTGTTCACTTTCCAAATATCAGTGAAACCTTCCTTATAAGTTCTCTATGAACGTGTTGTACTTCCTCCAACCTTTCTCTTGATATACAAACGTATTCATTGATTACTCAACAACAGCGAGATATACATTTTCGCTCGACGTGAGTGATTTTTTCCCTCAAGAATGGAGCAATCTATGTATTTCAAAATCCATAGATCTCTCCTAGTACAAACTCCATCGACGTAATGATTCGATACGCAGAAAACATAGAATAAACTGTTTTCGAATAATTGTATTCTTTGAATTATGTTGTTAAAGTTTGAATCCTTTATAGAAACGAAACGAAAATTTTAACTGGTAAAATCTGATGAATCATCATCATTCATTTTCTCGAATTGATTCCTTGGAAATGCGATTTTGGGTCTTTATAACAGCTGAGTATTTCGTTATTCGATCATTAATTCGTTTCAATAAAGGATTTAAACTTCAGCAACATCTTTGAATGTCAGTTCAAGGGGAAGAATTTCTGATTAAGAGATTTGACTTACGAAGATTCCTTGAGATTTTTGTTCGCCATCCTTGGGGGTTTGAGGGAAACCCGTGATGAACGTTGCTAAATTGATAGCGAGGAAGATCACCACCTTACCGTTCGCCATCTTCTCGACAACTGCTGACAGTAGGTGAGAGGCAGAGGCTGTTTGTTGCTACTCACTACTCAGGCAACAGGTTACCAGTCGTTTTGTTAACATGAAAAGAAAAAAGTATCACCTCACTAGAAAATCACGGAGATGAGAAGGGTAGGGGTACATTGAGCGGTAACCTGCGTGGATGATGATCGCAATCTTGGGCCAATCGCAAACACGAGAAACGCGAGATGGAAGATTACAAACACCGATGAATGAGCTTATTACGAGGGAGAGAGGATAACAAGTTCATGTGTGTACGGTATTCTGTGCGATGCTGAGATACATTGTTATTCTTGGAATTTTTATGGACAAAAATATACGATTCACGCTGGGAAGATAACAAATCTCTTGGATAATTTTATTCATTTTGGTTTGCACAGAGTTTTATTATAATACCACGTATACAGTTTAGAAAACATATGTTTTAACAATCTTCTCACGTATGAAATTCTGTCGACATATAGGGATAATGTATCTGTTTGTTTAGGTAATGAAAATCTAGAGTTCATTCGTTATCTTGGTATCTATCTTTCAAACTAAGAATAGATAAAAAATTGTACATGGAGGAGTTCGGTTTATGATAAATAATTCAAGGGAAGGAGGGGTTTCAAAAACTTGTCGTAAGTTGATAGTTGCTAAGGCTTTGGTCACGAGCTTTGTCTCTGAAGTATAATGACGGTGGGAATGATCGCAGGGCTGTCTTTTGCGATAAAAGCATATACGTGTAAGTTTGATTCGACATCTTTGATTGGTTCGAAGTGCTGTTTTTTTACACATGAATTGTAAAATATTTCATGATAATTTCGATTTCTTCTATCGAAAATGGTCGATTCATACGAATTCAAGAAAAACTCATTCAATTATTGATAATTCATTCCGTATCTTATTGGTGTGTATAAACAAATTGTGGAAACAAATGAAGTTTTGTTGCAAGTATATCCTGTTAATTATTCATTGCATACTATCCATAAATATTTACCGACATTCAAAAGAACGTGCAATGGATATATAGTGGACATTTTATAAATATAGCTTGAGCAGGGAAGTTGAATTGCTTCAAAGTATCGCATGCTAATATCGTTATACTGTACACTCAGCGGATTTATTGATGAATGTAACCCTGCTAAATATTTGTATGTCACATGAAAGCTCTAACCATTCCGTAAATCGTTATTGAACAATATATTAATCGCATTTCAAGTTTTTAACGTAGAGCGAATGTTATTTTTCCTCCTGAATCGATTTTTTAAATCAATTTTGTTGAATGAAACTGTCTCTTAGAATACACAAGAAATTCATGAGCTTACGTTTTTGTTCGATCTTCTGGATCATCAAAAAATTCTAATGGCATCGTAATTCAATGATGAGAAGTAACACCGATTAATTCCATCGAATTGTACAATAGATGCGATGTATTGTTCTTCAAGTTCAGCTATTTATCGAATCACACCAACTATTCATTGCACAAGTTAGAATGAAAAAACATAGACCAAAAAATCCAGCATCTTGTAATTCACACGATACACCGATTGTCACTGAATCATGATAGAAATCGTTTCTAAATATTTTGTAGTAACTCGAAGTTATACGCTTTACCGTACAATAGGTACCAATAGAATATATAATTATGCTCGTTCTCATTTCCTTAACAAATTTCATTTGCTTTCAAGAACAATGGACACGCAGAAAACTTGGTGTTGGTTCACTTTATATTTAGTTTCCAACGATTGAACTCAAAATTGAAGAGCACTTGTCTTCTTTCAACTCCAAACTTGTTATTTCGTTCCTTTAAATAGAATTTTTGTTACAATTTGGGACATGTCTTTCAATTTCACTGTGATATTGATGGGACCATAAAAATAAGAATCGACATTAACAAAATTCTGAAGAATTTCAGGATTTGTAAGGAATATTTGTTCATCCACGTCAAAAATAATTTGTATGAGATAGATTTTGAATACCAGCGTTGGATTTTACTCGATATGAACAAAAAAAGTACATCGTCATGTCGAAAAGTCATCATCGGGTCTTTTATGATTCGTGTGAATGACTTTTTCACCATTAATCAGCTGTTCAAGTTCAAGAATGAATTTGAACACATAATGAGGTAACTCCATGTATCTCTCAAACAAAAATACTTCAAAAACCTGATGAACATATCAGTGGCGTAACTGTAGAGACTCTAAAAGAGATCCTAACTTCTTCCAATGAATTTCACGCTTATATGAATAAAAACGAATAATCACTGGCGTTTGAATAATTAAATTTGGAAAACCTGTCCAATCAAGTTTTTGGTGCAAACACGGGGGATCTTGGAAAAACTTGTCAAGGTTGATTAATTTTTTTGTTATATCAGGAAGAAATTTCTTGAAATGTGTATTGAAATCGATAGAATTCCTACGTTCAACTTTGCTAACCAAAGGAGAAGGTTGTTTATAACGGAATTATACATTATAAACAAAAAAACGCAACCAAAAGACCTTGCTGGATGCAATTCACGCAATCCAACGTCATCGCGATTGTCTGAAACTTCTTTTACATTCAAAGTTCAATGGTCGATTATACTATTCATGGAGCATGGATGAAATATTAGACCACACATCCCATAGAACACGTCCATCGATCACAGTGTAATAAGAATTGTTCCATCTTTCTCTTCCTGAATGAAAAAGAAACATAAATTTCAATTTTATTTGAATTATGGCGATTAAAATTTGCAGTCAAGTGTCATCTATGGATGAATATTTGTTTGAATTCGAATTTGATGTTGATGGAGAGCGTTCCAGGTATTTTTCCAGCCCCTTGTCTACTGGGACACATCTTTTCAACAAAAATCTCAAATGAATATGTCAAGAATTCTCGATGTTAAAAATGAATTTCATATGAATAATGTTAGAATAAACATGACATATCACCCAAAAATCCGAGAGGACAAATTTTCAAAATTAAATATAATTTGTATATAATTCAGTACAGTTTATATATAAATTACATATATTTTTGAAAACCCTTCTCCTTGGGAAGTTTCGTGACAATCTGCTGTCTCATCCTGTTACACGGAAAGACCGGGTCTATTAATATTCAGAAAAATGACTGTCAATTTAGGGAAAACGAGGATCGCTGAAAAATATTTGTAGTGAGTCTACTAAAAATTCGTAGTCGATGTATTAACGATTGATAGTTTCACTGTGAAAAATACCAATGAAATTATCAACTGTTAATATTTTGACTACGAATTGTTGGTAGACTCACTACGAATATTTTCCAGCGATCCTCTTTCTCCCTAAATTGACAGTCATTTTTCTAAACGTTGATAAATTCTTTTCAAATATTAATAGACCCGATCTTTCCGTGTATGGATTTCCCTACAATGGCCAAAAGAAACTCCAACTCTATGAATCTGAAGGGATTATATAGTTCTGTAAATAAAAAAAATGTTCAAGTATTAGCTTCATTGACTCAGGACTCTTGCCGGATCATCTACTCAGTTTTGATAGAATCCTCAAAACTGAGATTTTCTAAAAAACACCTCATTAGACCACAGAGAATGATAGTAATTTCATTCAAAAAATCCAAATGTATACTACAAAACTGAAGTTCTATCTTTTCAGTAGCATTTTCTTTTCGTAATATATCCCACTTCTAATCTCAAAATTTGGATTATCAACCCTATTGACATGAATCATTCGTCTAGCCATCCAATTCAATGATCGAGTTATGATCTGGAAAAAGAGATTATCATCGTTTCAAGGTGACTGACACATTTTTTGTAACTGCACATCGAAGAACAGAAATTCAGTTTCACATAAAATTCCTTTATCCCTTGTTATTGTTCCGCAAATACTTTGTTTTGTCATGTGCGTCAATACATTTTTTCCCACATTTTTCGAGCCAGGGAACTTGATGCGGTTTATGATCAATTTTGCACTTTGTTCATTCGTATCCCACTTCATTTTCCTGCCAACAAGAAGAAATGTAAAAAAAAAACAATCCAATAATCAATCCGATTTCCCAGGATTATGATATAATCATTACGGTACGGTGGGTAATTTCTGATATTCAATCAGATTTAATGACGTAAAATGAGCTAGTGTGATACCAATTGGATAAAGAATATGCAAATACTATTCGAGAAACGTCGGTTTGCTTTTAGTGCATTTTATTTCTGATGTGCTGCGAATCATATGAAAAAATATGGAAGGTGGAATAGTTGAAAAAAAACGAGAAACTGTTAGCAGACAACCCACTTTCGCGTCGCGTACCCGACTAAAATGTAAATTTCATAATTTGTGATTCAATTTGAATATCGTGGACTTATCTGTGATTACGAACGGTTTTTTTAAATACTAGAATTTTTATATGTTAAACGTATCGATGATATAAATAGCTGTTTATGCGTTGAATAGAATTTTTCAATCTTTTTGTTGACGTTGAAGCCTCTTTTTGCACATTTTTTCAATCAACTTGATCTTAAAATTTGGTTTTTACGATATTGAAGTCGAATAATATTGCAGGACATGTATAAACGTATCTTGAATATGAAATTTGGGGCAGGATTGGTGAAAAACTCATTTGAAAGGGTTGCTCAAGATATCGAATACAGATTTGAACGATATGGCAAGATGTGGAACGTACATCAGGTTTATTGCTCTATGATTAGAGTTGACAAAATAAACAGGAGGTGTTGAAATAGCAATATCTAAAACCATTTATGAGTTATGTAGAGACAATATCGTGCATGAATCAACTGTTTCAAACCTATTCATGCGAACATGAAGAGTATAATTATTCAAGTCGAATGGCAATCAACTGCAATTCAGACGTATTCCACCACTGAAGAAGGTACATAGACTCTGAATTTACGTAGATCTTATCGTCTCTTTTACAATATCCTCCTTGGGAATCAAAAAAGTATTTACTTAGTTGGTTTTGGTTTTTGTTCTATCATTCTCATATTTCATAATTCACCGTCAATCGTTCCTGACTCATCGTTAATTGCACTCAATTATGATATAGCCTATTGACTGTGACCATGTGAAACACACGACAAGAACGAATGGAAAATAAAATAATGTACTGTGGTCCGTGCATTCGATACTCGAGGCTATACATATTTATTTCTTGTCACAAAGAAGAGGATACTGAACATCGAATCGATGGTTCGTTCTTTAACGCGTATATCCACCGTGTCCGGATTTACTGATTCTTCTCAAGATCAATGAACTTTTCTGAATAATAATTATTCGCCAGACGAAAGGTGTTATCCAATTTCAATACTTTATCTCTGTCACAGTTAAGATGTGACCGTTACTCGAGACTTGAAATGCTATCGAATGTTCCATTTCTTTTCCTTCGTGAACGCACTTCGAATGTACCAGACAGACGCATCTATGAAAAAATATAAAAATGAACCCAGCTATCAAGTATAGAAACTCTTGAGAGTATGATTTCAGTTCTATTATTTTTCTATGATTCATTGGAAAAGCGTATGAATAATAATGTATCGAAGATGAATCAGTCACATTGTCATATAGGTCGGAAAAAATCCACCCTTGAACTCTGGTCAAATGAACAAAGACCTTGTCATGTCTATGAAAGGAATTACAGTTTCATTGTTGAATTATTTTACTGTTATTCACAAAATATTTGCAATAATTTTTTGAGTTCCATGCTTACAAAGTTGGAAAACAAAATCTGAAAAATATTACAGTTCATATATCTTTCATATCACAACTCCCAGACAACAGGAAGCTGTAAAGAACGTTCCATGGTCGTAAATTAGGCATGCGGACATTCGAAGGTTCGATGAACCTTCATTAAACTTACATCAACATAGAATCGATCTACAATTGACCTAGAGATATCAATTCTTTTGGATTATTCTTAAAGATGTCTTTAAGAATTATAAGAAACGTCTTATGGAACACCAAAGGGTGTATTTTGGAAGTCATCTTCCTTTTCATCATGACTTTGGGGAGTCACCAAGTTCTCTCAAAATTATTCAAGACTTTCCGAAGAGTTCGAAAAAAACTCGCAGATGTTGGATGAATCAAAGTCTTTTTGAAACTCCTCAAGAATTGTAGAGTTCCAAAAGAGGTAGGACTCTTTTTCAGAATTCATTAGTAATTCTTTCGTGTTATCAGAGACGCTTTATTTTTGAAAAATAACCAGGGCTGGGCAAGTATTTCAAATACAATTATGCAAAAAAGGTATCGGAAATAAAATCGGTACTTCTTATTTTGAATCTGTCATACATTTACGTTCAGTATTTTGTATATTAAGTGTATTTTTAAAAAAAATTTATATTTTTTAATAGAAAAATATAATATACTGTCAAAATATCGCCTATCCCTAACATACATATTATGGAAAAAATAGTATTCGTTATTTTCTAGAAATCAAGCGTCTTGGAAAACACGAAAGAATCACTTTTAGAATTGTAGAATTCTAGAAGAATTGAAAAAATAATGCAATTCATCGAAAATTCACGAGGTCTCTCTCCAACCCGGATAGCATCGGGAGGTTTTCTAAACATTCACAAAACGCAGAGAACGTTCAAATGAGATCCCAGGACGTTCTAAGAACGTCGCATGTACGTCCCAGGGACATACAAATGTTCCGTAATGTTCTATTTATCTTCACCAAGCGACGTTTTGGGGATGTGTTCAATAAAGGTGTCGATGACGTTCTGCGATACTACACATGAGAGTACGTCTGGGAAACGTAACGAGAACGTCCCGTGGTAAATGAAAAATACGTACTGGGAACGTATTCAGGTGCATCAAAAATGAACGTCCTCTGAACGTACTTAAACCTACTCCCCGGAGACGAAGCGCGCAGAACTAAGGTTATGTTTTTGAAACGTCCAGAGGACTTTCAATGCTATCTGGGAACGTATGTTCTTTCACAGTGTACGGGAACATCATTTTTGTTTTCTTATTGATCATATTTTAAAGGCTTTTATTCTTCTCGCAATCCCCACTCGAGGTGAAAAGACATTTTTGATATTTCAAAATGTCGTACAGAGATGAAATTTTTCGGAAGACAAAAATAATGTGAAGACAGAGGAGGAGGTGGGTCTCCGTTGGCAGCAACCTCCACGTGGTCAGACCTGGGAAATCTACATTGTTCCAATGACACTGAAGACCTAGTCGGCCAAATACGAATTCAATATCGGTTCGATTGATTTGTTCCTCACATCATTGGATTTTTGAAGGGCTACTGTTACAGAGTAAAAAATCTCTGCCTAAAATTTCGGATGGATTATATATCAAATAAATATTCCTAGATTCTATGCGTTCTCTTTCATACAAAGTACGGTTTGAGGCTGACTAAATTTTCAACAGTTTTCATCCCACGTAGCATCAATGTCCTTGCAGAAAAAAAACATCCCAAAAGATGTCTTTTGCAGCACAATCAGAAGAATTTGAGGACTCGGTTTGAGAATTCTTTGAAAAGAACAACGGAGCTCTTGAACTGGTCTGATTTTGTTACATAAGACATGGTTTAGAATATTATAAGATATCCTTTAGAATCTTTATAGTAACATATATTTTAGAAGTGTTTGTGCTATGGGGGCAGCTTGGCTAGGGAACATTTTTCAACCAATTTTACCTATCCAACATGATTGCAATTCCAGAAAGATTCCATTATAAATCTCCCTTTGTCTTAAATTACATGTGCAGGTTTATTTGAATATCAAGGAGGAACTGTAAGGAAGTTCCCTGACAGCACAATGTTCCTTGAACGTTTTCAAAACGTTCTGAGGATGTTTTCAACTTATGTTTAAAAATTTTTCGCATGTTTTAACCCTTCGCGTCATGGTGAGTGACCCAGTGACCGACCTAGGTAGTATCAGATTTTCATCATTAAAACGAATTCTTGACAATGAACAATAATAATCCGTAATCAAAATAACATTCCGTGCCTCAGAGGGTTGAAAATCTGGGAGTGTTGTTGCTAATGGTCAGTTCTCAACCGTATTTTGCACACTGAGAGGAATTTTTGAGGTGACTGTAACTAAAACGCCTCAACCAAATATTCTTCTCACTGAGCATTTCCGTTAGAACCTTGCATTAACATTGCAGCGATATTAATGCGATCTTGAAAGTACTTGTCTTTCAATTTACAAATGCAATATTACAAAAGTAACTAGCAAAAATATCGTTGAAATATCAGCTGACAACGTAACATTGCTGCAATTTACTTGTAATTGGATGTTGTATTAATACTGTTGTAATTCTCATAACAGGTACTTTCAAGATCGCATCAACATCGATGCAATGGTAATGCAAGGTTCTAACGGAAATGCTTAGTGGGTTAATAAAAGCTACTGGAAATTTGATCAATTCAACCAAGAAAATATAGTTGATACAATCAAGTGATGAATCAAATATACTTTCTTAGTTGCATCAACCAAATTTTTAGTAACTCTCATTAGGAATGTTTAGTTGAGATGTTTCAGTTACAGTGACTATAGAAATTTCTCTGAGTACAGGCAAAAGACCGCATGTATTCCCGCAAAAGTTTGGCATTTCCAACATGGACGAAGAAAAGAGAATACAGTTCATTGTGAAGATAAGAACTCCTTCCTCCTCAAAATTCAAAGAAGATCCCGAAGAAAAAGAAGAATCTGAATCCTCCCATTAATATCCCTGGTTAAAGGAACCCATCCATTCCCATTAATAGGTACTCATTTTTCATCTCATATCGGTTCTTCGGTGGAGCAACGTGGTTCCTTCTTCACACCATGTCTAGCCAATTTGCTGTCAGTCGAGAAACTAGTGAGTGAAACTATATTGGATTGTATTTGCAATTCTCAACATTTTGCCGCACTCGAATAGTATAACTTTTACCATTTCCATACCGATTTCGAATAGTAGGATATAATTCAAAAATATGAATTTCACATTGTGTTCTCGAAAAATCGTGAAAATTATCTTTGTACTTGATCATTCAATGCAATGGAAAGTACGACCTTTCGAGCAAAATGGTAAACGATCATCATAAACTCATTATCAATCATCTCATATTTATTCTTGTTGTATACATGAGTTTTTTTCTGAATTACATCAAAACGATATGGCGCATAAATAGGTACATTTCTTTCATTCTGTACTATATTCCATAAATTAATGTATATTCGAATTCAGCATTCTTATAATATAATATTATATACAAATCGACCTTATTATTCAATTAATAATCAATAATTAACTTACTTGGTGAGAAATAAAGTTCCATATTACAATTATGTAACCATTTATGATTTTTCATATTTGAATACAATTCTTATCGATAATTGAAAATGATTCTATCACCTTTAGGTGCTATTTTATTTTGTATCGGTCCATTGTAGAGCGGTTCAACCTGTTTTTTGAGCGTTGGAGCAATTTTATTGGGCACTGGTGTTGTAGTTTTTGACTTTGGATTCTTATTGTTCACTTTGTCCCTTTTTCCTCGCGGAGCAATTTTATTTTGTATTCTAGATGTTGATGGTGATGATGAAGATACTCGAGGTCCAAATAAGCTGATGATTCCAGACAGGAATGAACGATCACCAACAATTTGTTCACGAATTTGATAGGGGCTATCTTGATTTTGCGGTAGATGATTGAATGATCCGATGTTTCCTAAAATATCACAAGAATTTTATTATTCATTCATGATACCACAAACGCGTAATACACGTTTTTCAGAGCATCAACCGAGATACATTCGTATGAGAGAACTGTGCGGTGTTACAGAAATCCAGCTGAGATTCCACGTGGATTCCAAATCCAAAATTTACCTGCGTTGCCATCTAAGAATCCCAACTGGATTCCATATGGGATTTCCAATTCCAACTGGGATTCCACCTGGGATCAGAAATTCCAACTGAAATCCCACGTTGGAGTTGAAATTCTAGCTAAGATTCCACCTGGAAATGAGGAATGCCAGCTGGAAACGCAGGTAAATTTCGGAACTGGAATCCACGTCGAATCCGAGCTGGATTTTCGTGACAGGGTAGTTATAAACTATTGAAAAAATATTCATTTGAAGAGAGAAAAGTATTCATATCATATGTTCTGAACGAATTTGAATCCATAGAATTCTTCTTGTACAATATATTTCAATGAGGTTTGAATAGCATATTTATTGTAATGAAAATAAATGTATACTATGAACCCTTCATGTACAGACTAAACAATCACCATCCATGAGTGATTTCTGGTCGGAAAGGTGGATAGAATGCGAATTCTAGTGGCTAGGATTTTCAATATCTCAACAACCATAAATTGAGCAATCACGATTTTCTTGTTTAAGCCCCAGTTCTGTTCTCAAGTTCACAAAATTGATGAATTTTCCTATCCACCAAGAACATTATATTTGGGATGAAATATCATGTGAATATATTTCTGAAGTATTCAAACTCAACCATAATTTTTTGGGTTTTTATACAATTGATGAATTTCAAAAATACAGCTGTTCCAAGAACCCACATAGCACAACAGTTCAGGAAGAGTTCTCAATGAGTCGATTTGAAACTCTTGTAGCTCCATTATCAACTTTTTGTGAACTGATGTGCTCTGTGGGAATGGGTAGCTACCATCCAGTGTGTACTCGACGGTTTGAAGGCACACATAAAAAAAGGGTGTGAACGGGAGGTGGAGGACGCCCGAGGAAAGAAGATTAAATCTAATGAGATCTAAGTTGATCTCATCAGATTCAAATTTTGGCAAAAATCTCTACAAATCCGTTCATATCTACTGACATCTGAACATCTAAACTTAGCAACAATCTTTGGAGTTTTCCTATACTTACTCACTTGCGGAGATTTCAATTCCGCAAGAAATACAGAACAATATAGCAAAATTCAAAAAGATTTCTGGACATCTCTGGAGATCTCTGCGGATCTACGTAGATCTTTTTTTTTGTGCAAAAATGTAGATCTGAAGAAATCTACATATATCTCAAGAGATCTACCTAGATCTCAGTAGATCTTGGCACCAGCTGTTTTTTATAAATTATGCATTCAGCGAAAATTTTTAGTACATAACAATGCAATTCACAACTAGGATCAGACACTGAACATAAGTTTCTGTTTTTCCACGGATTTCCTGGAGAGTATGAAAGTATTTGCAAAGCAAATTTCACGTCAATTAATTGCAATTTGTGTGCATCAACTGCATATTTCCTCCATTTCCACATGGTTTCTGAGAATTGAGTATTATTGGACAAAATCTCCATATATCTAACTTGATTTGGATTTAGATATAACCCGACTGGAAATTCAGTCACATTTGATCGGGTTAACCTGGTGTTTGATGAGGACCCGATCAGGATCATGGATCATGGATCTGAAATCCTCTCTTAATGTCCAGGCCCCCTTAATTCGTTATTGTCGTTTTTCAGGAAATTCACGTTCGTACACAGGAATAGATATATCATTATGAATCACATTTTCATTAATCTACACGGAAAAAAGAAATAGTTGCAGCAACTACTTGAATAGTCGATTTTCTACCATCTACTTAAGTAGTTGCTGCAGCTACTTAGTAGTCAGAACAAGTAACACGTTAGCTGTCTCAACTGATTCAAAATACCTCAAGTATTTACGTTAGTTGGTGCAACTATTGAGTTACCTGTCCTGACTGATAAGTAGCTGTAGCAACTACTTAAGTAGATGGTCGAAAATCGACTATTTAAATAGTTGCTGCAACTATTCTTTTATTTCCGTGTGGCGATATACTCTTCTAAGCTGTACACCGAGGAAAATTATCTATTATAAATTGCCAGACTCGCTAGTATGTTGAGGATATACTTGCATTTTAAAGTTATACACCAAACATTCTCACCAAAAGCATCACACTTTCTATTATGAAATGTTATTATTCTACCATTGACTCCCAGAAAGTCTGGTACTTTTGAAGAGAATGTTTAGTATATAACTTCAAAATGCAAGGATATCCGCAATATACTGGCGAGGCTAGTAATTTATAATCTACAATTTTTATCCCTGTACCATCTGGTATAGTACCGTTACCAATAAAGTCTGCTGCCGCTACGTTGAATTTAGAAGGAAAGTTTGTGGATGACGTGAATTGATGGAGCATCCCTAGTAGAAATTTGACAGGGAATTCCCTATTAGAAGCATGGCCCTTGTAAGGCTGCAATAGGGAACTCCTAATTAAGGAAAACTTTTAATTACCTTACCAGGTCCTGACATAGCATCCTGTTTAGGACCTTACAACAATGTAACGCAAGGTTGTTACCTGGTCCCAGCCAGATTTTCCCTTTCAGTAACTCAGACATGGTATTCCTATCAGAACCTCCGTATTTCAATCATGTGATAACCGACAAGACAGCCGAATCAGGACCTAATCAATTCAGAACGATGAATGTATCAAATTATTTAGAATTTTCACAGGACTCATTAGAAATTTACCTATCTTTTTTAAATGCTCAACTGAGGTCTATTTGGATCATCAGTAGAATTTCTTCTGTTGGGGGAGTTTCAAAAAGTTTTATGGAAACATTTGGTTTTCCTGATCAGTACCTTGTCTTTTCCCTGCGTTACATTTTTGTCAGGGCCTTATCAGATACTCAAGTCAGGCCCTGAACAGGAATCAGGCATGCCTGCTCTGGACCTGATGTTTTCCATATCAAAATTTCTACTAGGGATAAGTGGTTCAATGTGGCACATTGCAAAAGCAATGTGGAACCCTAGTAGAAATCACTCTAGTTATTCTCCAGGCCATTATTAGGCCTTGAAAGTCTCTCGCAAGTACCTGGTGAGGCCTGGTAATGGCCTGGAGACTGGCTAGAGTGATTTCTATTAGGGAAGCAACGTATAAATGTTTGATTTCAATTGTCATACGAACATTTCTACGTCGCCTCCACGCTGCTTCTGTACTGTTCTGTATTGGTCTGTATCAAACCAACCATTTCCCCATCCATTCGCGTCTTCCACGGATTTTCTTTCTAAATTTTACCCGCAGACGACGTGTTCCATCGTTGGCGGTGCTGTACGGGGTATGCTCCACTGACATGTACACTGTGAAAAATATGGGGAGTTTTTCTCTACCCTGTCGGTGAATTTCATCGCTTCATCGTGGGAGAATTGTGTTTCCATGAGGAATGAGGGATTCTTCTACCACTATGAGGAATTATTTTGTTTCTTGGGTGTTGAATGCTTCAAAAATGAAGGAAAAGTTCATCAAATTATAGTGAGAAATTCCCCATCTGTGGAGGAACTTTGTTGCCACCATTTTTCGGGGTAAAATTCCACAATCATTTTTTACAGTGTCAATGATATAATATCCATGACTCATGGATGTCATGAAACTTATCTCCTGTATCCAATGACAGAAACAATGATTTCTGCTAATATACTTTTTCCTCTGTACGATCAAGTGAATATAGATCAACAGGTTATTTCACCATCACCAATAGTGTTTAGAAAAATTCTATGTGGTTCAAGAGGAGCAGGATAACCCCGACCACTGCTCCGGGATATTCACCGATCAAAGATGTCCAAGAGTTTATACCCCAAGGATCTCTGTGATGATGTTTATGTTTCAGCTGATGCTTCAACAGTCTTTTTTGATGCGCGTATAAACGTTGCTGTCGTATTCTTTCTTTCTCTGCGAGTATCGAATTTTTATTCGAATGATGTATTTGTTGTAGATTACTTTCACCACCAGTTTGACGTCTGGTGATTGATGTGGCTTTTACGAATTTTCCAACAGCTTCCAACGTTGAGACGGGAATCTGAAATAATTTTTCAATCGAGTTATTTCAAAGTATCATCACGCAAGTTTCAGAAGTAAATCTGTTGGTAGCATAACAGCACTCAAACAATTCTTGTCTAGAATGTTCATCAAGACCTTCTGATGTAGCCAGTGAGAACAACTTGTCATAATGGTATAAAAATATTGTTATTTCAACGTGGTTTTGACTGAAAATTCGATACATGGACATCAATTTGACGTCTTTTCAACCAAGTTGTTCTCATCGAATGATTGGGCATGATTTTTCAATAAGTCAAAGAGTTTTTCACACCTTGAAAACATTATCAATGCTCTCGCCATTCTCAGGAGAAAATGTTTGGGCTGCCGCTGCGGTTTGTCTGATTGCTGTGATTGGGATCTAAAAATAAAAGACTTCTTCATTATAATAATCTTTTCACAATAAGAATGTAAGTATTTTCATTTGGGAACTCACATTGAAAATGCTATCTATTAAATCTGCATCTTGGATAGATGGGATCTGATGTTCCTCTCTCACTACCCCTGAACCCTGAGACAAAAATTGAATGATTATTATGGTGGTTCAGGGAATGAAAAAGTACCTACAAAATCACACAGAAGGAAAAGTATTGCTGGCATCAGTTACTATAAACTGATCAGTTACTATAGCAGCTACCAAAAAAATTTGCTGAAAAGGCAAGATCAATGATTGACATAACCAAATTTCTTCGCTGACCAAAATAAATTTTTCAACAGAACTAATGTCTTAGCTGATGGAGTGAATATTCTTGCACAGAAAACAAATTCTTGGCAGGAATCTGGATAATGTCTCAGCAATACACATTTCCTTTCGAGTAAGTAATTCAATTGAAAAATGATCAACTGATGAGAATTGATTGATAATCAGGAATTTGTTCCCCATTGTTAGTGAGCTTGTGACGCAAAAGCTTCATATAAAAATATATATGTTCTCAAATATTCATTTGGACTCATATACGATAGCAACGAGCTTATTATTTTACCTCAAAATTCTGTGTAAAAATGCGTCAATAGGTACGGATGAGAGTGAACAAAACGTGCGTCACTGAAGATATAATTGCCCACGTCTCATCTGTGCTTTCACTTTTCACAGACTGAAAATCTTGCCTAGATTTCTTTATAACGTGGGTCCGATAATGATTATATCTGGTTTTTCCTTTTGTAGTCAAACCAGTATTTTTGTGAAGAAGATAAATCGTGTGTGGATTAGAGTGTTACCAATGAAACGCGATCCAAGTGAGATCGGATATCACTGTGAAAACTATAAATTTATTCTGAAAAAAGGTTTGTGAAGAATTTGTTGCTCTCCATTTTTTCTTTGCCAATTCTCAAAGTGCTCCACTTATTTAGAAGTCACACAAAACTTTCTAATACTTTATACGGATTTGAACAAACCCATAGAACCCAATCGAATCAAATCAAATCAACTACTTTCTCGTTTTGAATTCACTTTTTTATTGAATATAATAAAACTACTGAGTTTACGATTCATGTAATACTTCAATGAAAATTAATGCCCAATGGGGTTGTTTTGATTCCTCATGATATAATTTCGACACCGCATGGCATCATTCCTGGAATTAGGAAACTATAAAAACCAATTAAGAGAGTCAAAAGCAGCATAAAAAAATGCCTCGTAATGTATGTGTCACTATTTATTTTGAGATTCTACTTAAGCGGCACACGGATGTTTTGAATGTGATGATATAAACAGGCTTAGAACCTTCGAAAGAAGCTGTTTGTGACAATCATCTTGTGAGTATGATCACAGGATATTGTGTGTATTATTATTCCTCCTAAAGCTACTTGGACAGCATGATTTGGAATTATTCTGACACCGAATTTTGGAATGAACTCGAGTAGACTATTAGGTTGGATATTATTACAATTCCATATATTTACTCACTGATACCTTGTGATTGGAGACAATTTCCCAAACGTTGGTAAATAAACATCATGATAAATTATACAGGGTGTTGCAGAGTTCATCATTCGCTATTCATAGAATACTTCAATTTTTTTCCAGAGATCCGCCGTTTTCCAGCTTGGCCAATAGTGTTAAATTTGAGTATGGAGAACACAATGTTTTTGAGTTATTTGGATTCTCAGAAAAATATGAAAATGTTCATATCTCAAAAACTAAGCCTTAAAAAAATTCTTTTCACACAGGAAATTATTGCATTTTGGCTGCAGAATATGCCAATATGTCTTTACAGCATATCCCTAGAGAATTCTTAGAGGAATTATGAGAAACTATGAGAGCATGTTCGCTAGATGTTACATTGCTGTTCTTTGTTTTATATGTCAAGTTGTAGAATATTCACGTTCGATCCCTGATGAAAATGCCTGTCAGAACCGAAAAGAAATGCTCGTCAAGGTTTGAACGATTTTTGTTCCTGGAAATACGGTCAAAAACCCAAAAAACTGTCAACCCGATTTTATTTGAAACCGCAAAATTGAAACATCCTATCAACACCCGACAGGAGAATTTTCGGCAGGTTTTACAATCTGTGAATTTCAAACTGAGCGTCAATTTTTGACAGGATTTTCCACTTCGGTAATTCCGGATGAAACCGAGTAGAAATATGGTCAGTTTTCGATCACATTTCCAGAGACAAAAACCGTTAAAAATCTGATATTTTTGATTTTGATTTTTTATTCGACCCCCTCCCCCCTCCCCCTAGTCACACGCAACTTCTTTTATGCAAATTCGCCAAAATGTCACCCGTGGAACTATATCAATCCTATTCGTTGCTCTAATCAAATCCATTGTTCACTGCACCCACTGAAAATCAATTCAACAATGTCCAAAATTTGTTCACTTTGTAAGATGCTGAATTCCTAAAGAAGGATCATGGGTCCGCCCAGATGTAATCATGAGAATTCAATGCAATCAGATAATTATTGAATTAATTAAAATCAAACACGTTAGACCAAACCAAATGCAATTCTATGATTCTTTATCATGACCAAATATTGTTTCCCTGGAATAAAATGTTGATTTTAATGAATGAAATGAATCCACTCTGTTCATTTATAACGGAATGTATAATGCGAAGGAAGAATAAATGATAAATAAAAACTGACATGAAGTAAGATCAATAATGATGAATCGAGACCAAATGAAATGACAATAAAACGAGGAAAAATAAGGACTTATCTTACCACATTGATGCAGCTAATGACGAGACCAACCCCCAAGAGAATACTAAACTTGAACATTATTGTTCAAACGATGTTGTTCTTCAGTCGCTTCTTCGGATTCACCAATTACAGTACCAGCCGTATCACGTTTAGCTGGAAGATCCGTGAACTCGTTCTTCTATATGGAGGATTGTAAGAGCTCCCACGCAAATCCTCAACCAATCAGGACTTAGTATAACGTTGATCCTGGTTTGTATCAAAAGGCTTTCTATCGCCATCCGTAGATCTCCTGCGTGCACTTTTCTCCGACGATCTTACTTTTCCTTCTTAGCATATCTCTCTTTTTTTCTCATGACGATTATTCGTTTCTTTCCCTTTTGAATTTGTTTCATGTACGAATGTATGATTATGTGGGTCGAGGAGCGTCGTTTTTAAATTACGTAAGATCAATGGTTTATGAAAAAGGGTATCCTTCGATTATCTTGTACCAAAGAATGACGTGTCAACCATTATTCCACTTCAAAGAAATTTGATGCAATATTTGAGTGCTTTGTAATGCTATGTATTAATATATTTGCCAATCTTTTGAATGGTCTATTTCGGCAGGAGTTGATTCATGTAATGAATAATGAAAATCTCAAACTTTGTCAAATTAAAAAGAAAAGCATGTGAATAGATTTTGATCTAATTATTATATTTAATAAGACTCTAGCATCTTCCCTCCTAGCACTCTCTGGGTGACAAATTTTGATTGACTAAAATTATGTTAAGCCCAAAGTACTGTAACTCAAAATTGCAAATTCCAGAATAGCACCATTATCAACTTCATATTTCCACTCGCCTCGGAGTATTTTGATTCCAAATCTCTGCAACTAAGGTCCGAATAACTCGAATGTCACAAACTTTCATCTCTTTTGATCTAAATTATCTTTTGCTACAAAATGCAGAGTGTATTGAGAGGTATCTTTTTTATTATATCTACATATGTCATACGTGGAGTCTCTAATAAAGATCACAACACATTGAGAAATATCTGTGTACCTCCAATGCTCGTGCATACAAATTTTCCGAACAGCACTCGGGAGTTGTGTTCTTTTACAGTATCCATTTTTTCTCATATCTTGAGAAAATAGGTACCTTGAAAAATATCATATCAATTCATGGAGAATCAGCGTTAATCTGACTCTAGTCCAATTATTCACGTGAAACATGAACAAACCTTTAGAAGTATCACAATTTCTTGAACTTTCATAAAGAAGTATGGTATCTTCTACATAAAAGTTCGAAATACTATGGAGATAATCAGACCACCGCTTAATCTCCGTAAAATATGTTATTCTCTAAGATAACTTTTTCTAATAAAAACCGTTAGGACAACAATTTGGAATTTTTCAAAAATTCAAACCTCGATACTTACAAAGTTGAATTTCTCCACGAGAATTCTAATTCATTTTATCTAATCTAGTACATATTTTCTTGATGATTAAATTGAACATGATAATCATAAATAAAACCATAATATTTCCTTTGTTTTTTTTTCACTTATTAATGTTTAAAATATTATACAATTCGGAGGGAAAGATTCCTCGCAGGTACAATCGACGTGCTATCGATTTCATAAATAAAACATAACACATTTATTCCTGAAAATCATAGTCTTTGGCATTTCCAGAGAACTGCGTTGGCTATCATCCCGCACTAAGAGTACAAAAGTATTTGTTCACGGTGGAAAGGAAAAAAAAGGTACAAGATGAAAAACACTTATCTTCTGATTGTCCATGGCTTTTTAGACTATTTTCTCGAGCTCGAGAATGTTAGAACACGTTTGGATCGTCTCGGAGATAGGATCCTATCTGTTTTCCAAGATCCTTCCGGAAATCCCTAATTGAATTTTGAGATTCCTGAAATGAAATGAAAGATTAAAATCATAATAATTGTATAAGATCAACTTTATGTTTTCACTAAAATTGAAGTTCGTTTGTCCCACTGTTGAATATCATTAACAGATGCAGTTAGCAGGAAAAATTTTTACCTAATGTCTTTTTATACTCGAATCAGGTTATTTTATGTTGTAAGAAAAAGTGGGATGGAGCTGACCTGGGAAGAACGAGGTAACCTAATTTTTTTGAAATCCTTATTATATATCTTTTGATGGTTCAGAAAAACATTAGGTACTCAGGTAATATTCCCGTACAGCACAACCACCGATTCTCCACCCAGGACTTCGGTGGACTGGAAGTGGAGAATCAGCGGAGAAATGAGGGAGAGTCCCCGTTGAGGCAACGGAGAGGCGACGTGGATTTGTCCGCCCCTTTTATTTTCAATAAAATTCATATCCGTCGATTTACACAACCAAATTTCAATGAGTGAATCCACTAACATAAATTTTATTGAAAATAAAGGGAGCGGACAAATCCACGTTGCCTCTCCGTTGCCTCAACGGAGACTCTCCCTTATTTCTCCCTTATTTTCACGGCTCTCATTTCTCCACTGATTCTCCACCTCCAGTCCACCGAAGTCCTGGGTGGAGAATCGGTGGTTGTGCTGTACGGGATTCAATATGATTCTACATTCAATTTTGCGGCGAAGAGAGATGATTTTAATCATTTTTTTAAGATAAAAGGACCGACATTGAAATGATCTCAAGTTGATTTGAGGGATATTAAACAAGAGAAAGACTCGTTGGAAAGTACAGTCGCCTAAGAAGGAATGGTTCCGTTGGAATTGTGTCGCTTCCCATAGAATTATGTATTGAGGTACATTAATTTTAAAGTGTCTCTATTAAACAGACATTCAATAATATACTCTCTCAAGGGGGCCCTAAAAAATCTCTCTGAATCTCTTTGAAAATTTCACGTTTCAGAGAGATTCAGAAAGAATCAGAGAAATTCAGAGCAATTCAGCGTGGTTCAGAGGATTTCAGAGACTAGTGGATTGAGAGAACTCGTGCTTTGAATTTTTCAGAAGGATTCAGAAAAATTCAGAGGAACTCAGAGAGATGCAGGGAAATTCAGAGAGGAACAAATTCAGTAAAATTCTTGGTCCTGCATTTCAGAGGCATTCAAGGAGTGTCAGACGCTTTCGGAGATATGTGAATTAAGAAAAATTGTGCATGGAACTTCTTAGAAATATTCAGAGGAATTTAGAAAGATTCAGAGTAATTCAGAGAGATTCACAGGAATTCAGAGAAATTTAAAGAGGAATCGATTCAGTAAAATTTTTGGTTCAGGATTTCAGAGGTATTCAGGGAGTGTCAGAGACTCACAGAGACAGGTGAATTAGGAAAAATTGTGCGCGGGATTTTTCAGAAACATTCAGAGAGATTCAGAGGAATTTAGAGAGATCTGGGGGGGGGGTCTGGGAAATTCAGAGAGAAATGAATTCAGTACAATTCTTAGTCCTGCATTTCAGAGGCCTTCTGGAAGTTTCAGAGAGTTCCAGAGGAAGATAAACTAAGAAAAATTGTGCGTGGAATTTTTTAGAAATATTCAGAGGAATTTAGAAAGATTCAGAGGAATCCAGTGAGATTGAGAGAAACTCAGAGAAATTCAGAGGAAGCTTTGGAATCTGAATACAATGAATTTCAGGATATTTAGAGGAATTCAGACAGATTCAGAGAAAACCAGAGAGATTCAGAGGAAGCTTTGAAATCTGAATACATTAGATTCCGGGAGATTTAGAGAAATTTAGAGATATTCAGGTAAATTCAGAGAGAGAGCTTTGAAATTTAAATACATAAAATTTTGAGGGATTCAGTGATATGCGGAGAGATTCAGAGAAAGTTGAAGAATTCAGAACGTATCACTATCGGAAATGCCTTTAACTTCCTCTGAATCACTCTGGGATCACTCTGAATCTCTCTGAAATTTGTCCCAAAATATAGAGAGATTCAGAGAAATTTAGAAAAATTTCAGAGAGATTCAGACAGATTTTTTTTCACCAGGGGGCGCACTGATTTGCTGGGAATATTGAAAATTACAAGTTCTCATTACGCTTTAAAAATTTTGAATGCCACTTTGAAAAGAATATCATCAAGTTTTACGAATTTTTCGATGCAGATTTTAAGTATCGTTTTTAAATAATCGGCAACTACAGCGGTTCATACTTTAATAAATAAGATGCTAGATTTTAGTAATAAAAGTCGTCGGTTCCAGTTCCGGGAAATTTTCAAAATGTTTATTTTTAAATTCTTTTGTGTCCGCCCTTCTCGCGTTCTTCATACTCTCCGCAAAGCGTTAACCCGAGGGGCACAAATGTTCAAAATTATATACAATCTATATCTAATTTAATATACTCTATATATAAATTATACACTGCGAACCCAATCTGTTAGATTGAAAGAAAATTTTCTTTGCCCTCATTTTAATAAATCTTTTTTTCAATGGGAAAAATTCTTCATCAGATTGAAACAAAAAATTTTCAAATTGAGACAGAAATATATATTCCTTCTTGAATTCGAAGAATATCATTTCAATTCATTGGAAACAAAATTTATGAGAGTGAGGGCGAAGAAATTTCCTTCAAATCTAAGAAATCGGGTTCTTAGTGTATACAATTTTAGAAATGTTTCGACTTGGGAGTTTTTATGCGGTTCCTTTGTTTCAAACTTCGTTTCCAATACATTTCGAATCTGTTTATATTCAATCATTACTAGCCTCGTTTAATTTCATGTAACTTTCTCATATAATATTCCTCTCATTTGTATATTTCATACCTTCACAATCCTTCTTCTAATCTCCAAACATAATTTATTTCATCCAGCCTCATACTTTACTCTTCATTTTATGTCTCATATCTCATACTCATCATTTCAATGTTTCAGATTATTTAGTTAACATCTAACATTATCGTTATAATTCGCTCACACCATATTTTTATTTGTAAAAATTCATTTATATAAGATTTTGATTTTGAACATTGAGGGGTCTTTTTGATACAGGCTTTGAGGAAACAAATTTTTTTTTCAAACATTTGTTTCTCATAGAGAAAAAATTGAGATATCGTTTTGAAAATTTGTAGGTATATTTATTAAACATTCAATATCACAAAGATATTTCTTCCAGATTTAAACAAATTTTCTTTTTCGTTACACTAATTTGAACAACAAAAAAACTAAAAAATGACGGTGGGAGTTATGATCTGAAAAAAAAACGCAAATTATTCTTTATTGAAGTGGCTATCGCATGAACTAGGATCTTCATCGATTGGCCAAAAATTCTCCGATTTCTATCCGATTTTCCACCCTCAAAAATCGATTTTTTCGGAAAATTCCCGCCATTTTGTTATTTTTTGATGGAAGAACAATATCCTAGTTCATGCGATAGCCACTTCAACAAGGAATAGTTTGTCATGTTTTTTTTCCTTTTTCAGATCATCCGGTTGCCCTAAATCACTCCCACCGTCATTTTTTAGTGTTTTTTTGTTTCAATTGGTAGAAAGATAAAAAGAATTGTTTGAATCTGAAAAAAACATTTTTTGTAATATTCAATGTTCAATGAACATACCCACAAATTTTCGAAACGATATCTCAATTCTTTCCATGAGAAGAAAATGTTTGAAAAAAAACTTTTTCTTGAAAATCTTAACCAGAAAAACCCCTTAATGAACATTCTATTCTATTCCACTAATGTTCCTCCAATCCTCAACGGCACTGTTCCGTTTTGCTTCAGTTTAGTCTTCATTTTCACCAGGTGGTTACCGTATTCATTCTCTCGATCAATCTATCGACTCATCCCTGCGCCTCAAAACGGATCACCATGTGAGAATTTTCATTTGTAAATAAAAATGAATCGATAAGCCTTATTCGATAATGTCCAATTGATAATAATAATCTTACGTTAATCGCATCTCTCCATTCAATATTGAAGAGACGAACTAATCCCATGATGTTCCTTCTGACTAAACTCTGTAACAAGCTCCTCGTCAAAACGAACGGTTCTGGCGTGGTAGTTGTCGTGGTTGTTGTTACATTTTCATTTGCCCGTCCACTAACGGAGGCAGGTGAAATTGTAGTAGAAGTGACCACTAATGAAGCACTGGTAGGTCTTTTGGTTGGTGGTGGATCCGGTACGATATTTTCGCCGACCAAATTACTGATTTGTTCAACTGCTGATCGAGTGTCATTGATTGTCTGAAATTGTTGATAAAAATCAAATTTAATACACCACATGACATTGATAGAGTTAGATAGCTACATAGTATTGATAATTAAAATGTGAAAATAAACTTCCTGAAATCATGCGTACATCCTGCACTTTCTAATTACTCTTCTTCTCGTCGATGGGAACGAGTTTCAAGAAAAACATATATTTCATTTCTTTGAATTCCATCTCATACTTGAGTTCAACGAGAATTTCTCCGGATCGTTGTTCGAGAATTCGATTATTAAAGTATTACTAAAATGGAATATATTTGACAAATCTATTGAATTTCAGTGGTTTTGTTTAACGGAGGGATAGAATGGCGCCTGATGCATGGCAGTCGGTTACTCACTGCTGTAGAAATGGGAGTATACCGATGCAGATTGCAGCTCATTTCTCATTCTCAGGCTCAGGTCATTCGCAAGAATCTACTTATTATTCATAATGAGATCGAATGGGACCATACATAGGAATTTGTATGATTGAATTAAGGTAGTTCTCCGGGAAAATTCAGGATCAAATTAGAAAAATTATTGTCAAGCAGAGCACCAAGGTCGGAGGAATGTGATAATCATATTCGTTGGGACTTATATTCTCATTTATGACAAAAAAAAGAACCAACTCGAAGTACTTATAAATAAACAACCTTGTAACAACAACGCGAAATTTGAAATGTTTTTTTTCTTAAAAAATTTGAATTCTTGATTCGTTTATGACTTATGAGGACTCATTTTGTTCCTTGTGAGATTTAAAAAACCTTCACCATGGGGATTTTTTTATATGAGTCATCACTGACTCAGACACTGTGACACGCTTTTGTTTATGGGCATGTATTTTACTATTGATAAACAAAAGCGTGTGACACTGTCATGATGATTCATATAAAAAAATTCCCATGGTAAAGGTTTTTTTAAATCTCACAAGGAACAAAATGAGCCCTCATAAGTCATAAACGGATCAAAAATAAAAATGTTTAAGAAAAAAACCATGTAAAATTTCGCGTTGTTGTTATTTATACTTCGAATTGGTTCTTTTTTTTTGTCATAAATAAGAATATAAGTCCTAACGAATATGATTATCGAATTCCTTCGACCTTGGTGCTCTGCTTGACAATAATTTTTCTAATTTGATCCTGAATTCCCCCGGAGGACTACCTTAATAACAAATGTGGATGAAGTCCGTATTGTTTTCCCAGGTAGGAAATGCCAATATTGACAGGTGGCCCATGCTTGGCAAAATACTGGGCTGCCAAGCATCGCGAACCAATATTGGTCCAATATACAACCGTTGTTCATTCTAAAAACCATACCGGGTTTCATAGGAAATGCCAATATGACAACTGGTGCAAGCTTGGCAAAATATTGGGCTGCCAAACATGGCGAACCAATATCAACCCAATATAAAGCCGTTTATTATTTGAGAGCCTACCCTGGTGAAAATAAAGTGTTACACTGTAGTTACAGTGCAATGCGAGGTTCATCCGAATGTACCCGGAGTGGTGTTTCGCGCCGTGGAATGCATCGCAAATGTATTTTGTTACACTTCGTTTTTACCAGGGTAAGCTACCAAGCATGGCGCCCAATAATAAACCATTTGTTATCTGAGAATTTATACCACGTTTCGTAAGTTATGTCATTAAAACAAGTGGTTGAAGCTTGGCAAAACATTAAACTGTCAAGCATGGTGGACCAATATGGGGCCAATGTACAACCAATGTTTATTTGAGAACCTATGCCACATCTCCATGTTTATGATTTTTACAGCGTTGTACCGATATCCCTGCTAAAAATCTTATCGTACTCCAAGAAGTATGTTTGGAGAATCAGGTTGAAGCATGGCAAGAGTTAATATACACAACTTGGGCCAGGTCCGGTTTAATCGTATGAGCCAAGCTTCAAAATACTCATAATACATATATCATGAGACATTGGGCCATGCTTGGCATTGCATTCTGGCCCAATATTGAGTACCAAGCCTGGCACGAGGTTATCATCCCAAGCTTTCACCAAGCTTGGGCCATTTTTTCTCATGGAGTCTGGCCCAATATAAGTCATAATTGGGCCAAGATCGGGCCAAGCTTGGTCCATTTGTTAATTCCTACCTGGGTTTCTAAACTGGATATACTTCATTCTTCACTCCAGGATCGTGATGATTCAATAATGATGAAGTGTGGTTGTTAACCCGCTGGGGATACACTTATAGTTTCCTCACACATGGGATACGCTGGATCAGTTTGACCCAAGTATTTTTTGATCGCTCATATCACGGCTTTAAAATATCTTGGAGCAATGTTTTTTTTGTTAATTCTTCGCCGAAGTCTGCAGAATACGAATCTGAAACCCGCTTTGCTCTACAGTTGATAGTTTTTTTCAATATTTGAAGAAATGTCAAGATACTTTTTCAGAGTTATACAACTTTTCGAAATGAAGGATGGGTCATTTTGATCCAGTGTATCCCCAGAGGGTCGAGGGAATGCTAACGTTAGGGGAATCGCAGTATTAGTTGAATAATGACTAATAATATGTGATTATATTTGTATTTCTTTGGAATTTTAATATTTTGAAAATTCGAAAATCCTCTTTCAAATACCTATCCTACACTGAAAAAATTTTCTCCTGAAAATTATTGTGAAATTCCAGTGATTTTTGGAAAAAAATTACCATGCAACCTGTAAAAATGAGTTAATTTTGAAACAATTTGGAGATATACATGTTATTAACTTCACAGATCGCACAGTGATTTTTCAAATAGAATTCATTTTCAAAGTACAGTTCCTGATTTCGAATTTTATTCGATACTCATGAATGACGCATGTAAAGAAAAATGTATTCAACTCACCTCAAAAAGAACTCTCCCTAAAGTCCAAAAGAAACCAGGTCTCTGTCTCACCTGTCTTCGAGTTTGCCGGAGAGGTCGTTTCGGATCCTCAAAATTGCTCAACTTTGGATTATTCTTACGATTGACAACCTTCTCCGAACCTAGAGTGTTGTTCCTCGTCGAGTCGTACACCTTCGACACATTTTCATTCTTCTTTCCAGAATGAATATCTTTTTTAACATGCTCCAACTGTTGCAAAGTCAATATATCTTTTTTGGGATTCTTTCTTCGATCTCGATCGTCATCTTGAATATTGTAATGATAGTATTTATTATTTTGATTTGGCATTTTTGTACTATTACTAATCTGTACTATAGATTCATTTTTTATATTGAGCAATGAGTGGTATTCAGGATAGGAACTAATCGAATCAGTCGTGAGATTGATTCTTAAGTTTGGTTGCAGTTTTTGATCATACGACTGAGGCGAACTTTTTGTTTCATCGAAACTTTGATTGTTTTGAGATGATAAGTTTTGGTTCGGGGAGTGATATTGGGTTTGATGAGACGATGAATCCGTTTCCAGCGCGTTGTAAAGAGGAGTTGAGAGGAACAGGAACAACGACCCCGCGATGTACACGTTGGAAAGAAACGAATACATCTGAAACATAAAAGAGGAAGAAATATTTTCAAGTGGATTATATTTGACTATTGAAGAATTAATATTCCTCATTTCGAATCTTGTTTTGATCATTTTATAGTAACACTCTGTGCAATTATTTTTGAGATCAATGTCACGCGATTCTGATGTAGATCACGAATACATAACTTACTTTCTGTTACTTTTGGCTCTTGTTTGTTTTGACCTTCCAAAATCATTGCACATTAACAATATTTCTAGATAAAAATATGATATGAAATCAAAATTCCTCATATATGAAGATGATATGTCGATAAATGATGTAATCCAAGGAGATAATCCATTGCATGTAATTTCTCTTCATGCATAGAAAGAGTTGCAACAATGCAAAGTGGATGTTGATTTGACTTTGCAAAGAACAACAACTACAAATCCAACGAATTACATAAACCAACGAATCTCATTATACAGAGGAAAGTCTATAAAACCACAAAGGCAGACAACTTGACAATCGTATGGATGTAAAATGACTTTGCGACAAGTCATTTCCTTTGCCGTTTATGTCACGTCTGTCTCATTTTACTTAATAAATTGTTGATCGTAAGTGGAATCAAGTAAATGAATTTTCATTTAGATTGCGATATTCCCCCGGTACAATAACAAGACGAACGAACTAATGAAAACAGAAAAAAGCATCTCATGTTTCGTAGACTAATTAGCGGAACTCACTATAACTCCTTGCGAAATATCGGATTCCACGGATGCATATGAATAACGATGATTCACTTCTCATTTCACAAACCCGAAACTCCAACATTTTTCCAAACTCTCATCCCGATAGTCATTATTCTCGGCTATTTTCTGAATTCAACGTTAAACAATTGAAACTCATAAAGTAGAAAGTATTTCTCAAGATTACGATCCACGTAATTTTCATTATTCGAATCGATTACTTCACACAATTAGCCGGAATACCAGCGGTTCATTTTTATATCGAGAGTTGAATCCTCGCGTTGTGAGAATTTTCATATCATCGAAGGTATTTGTATCATCACTGATAACTGATTTTATGGTTCCTTGTCGTTCCCGTTGTATCTCCCATCGAAGAAAGTCTTCAACTATACATTGGAAATCACTTTGCATACTTCTCCACGTTTTTGCAATTGTCGGAATGTGTGTTCCTTGTTGCTGATGTTCGCACGGTAATAAGTCACGAGCTCTTCTATACTTTTCGTGACCGTTGAAACATGACTGCGTAATAATACTGGAATCGTCTACTGCGTTAGGAATATTTTCTCTTCTTTTTTTTGTTGATACCACGTGGGTTTATTTTCGATAGACAACTTCTTCACGGACTTCGTTTTCGTGCATGTGCACGTACACCGAGAGTGTCCGAGTTTAAGCGTGCCCCGAATTCACTACATCGCCATCGTGTGGTTCTGTCCTTACGAAATTGAAACTTCGTGATACTATGTTGATTTCAGTATGTTTGAAAATCTTACGAGTCGATATAAAATCAATTTTATGGATATAAGATCAATTCCCGTGTGAGTCTTTCATTGTATTTTGTTGAAAAAAGTCTGACTTCAGAAAATTTTCAGAATTTTTAGGTCGAAAGAATAGATATTCTTGGATGGCGTAGAAGAGACGTGATATCGGCAAGGCAGTATCAAGAGCCCGATGTCGATTGTTCCAAGATTTACTAAAGAATGCACGTCACACAAACGTCTCACGAACGGTGAATGTGTGAAACTGTGAAACAAGGTCATGAAATGTGGGCTTTTCGATGTGTCACGTCTCAATGAAGTACGGAATCCATGATAATCAATTTAACACTCCTCTAATGGACGATACACCACAATATCAAAACCTCTGAACAAAATTGAGAATTTTGCGTTGAAGGGACTGTAAGTTATAATTATTCACAATCGTTCATCCTTAACCTGCTCCAAAAATCCGATTCAAACTTATTAACTCGTCAATCAGTTTGAATCAGAATTTTGTTTGGGAATTTCCCTATTTAATCTCATTCAAATATAATCTGTAGGAAAATTCCTGGACAAAAATCTGATTCACACTGATTAACCAGTTGATAGGTTTGAATCGGATCTTTAAAGCAGGATAACCATATCACAAACTTTCGAGTTGTATCAGACTGTTCATTCGTTTGTACAAAACTGGAGAAGAAATTCAATGAGATCGATGATCTATAATACCCAAGTACGTGTATGAAAATGTATAAAATTGGTAGGTTGATCGATATCCTATCATCATACACACATTCAGATGCGAACAGAGGAAATGACAAGGAAAATGCGTATCCACGTCAAGTGAAACATTATGTATACACGGGCGCACCTAAGCTCGTAACAGAGTCACGAGAGACTTTCTTCTACGCAACTTCCGCACCGCGACGATATCGCACAAAGATTTCTATCGATTACGAAAATACATACACGACGAGTCATGAAGAATCAGATCCGTATTTTGATATGTGGTATTATAAAACTATGTTTCCGATCTGTCGATTGAACAATCAATTCATTATTCCAATCAGTGGATGAAGAGACGATATGTCAAATTGAGAATGCATTATTTCATTTCCCTGATGGTGATAATGGTTCACTCTGCGAAACAATACCTAAAACTAAGACTTACTTATTTCCACAACAACCTACGTCTTCTGAATCTTGTGATTCATAACTTTCATCAGAAGAATTGCAATAATCTTGGAATCTCACAGCGTGGCTCTTGATGTTTGGACGATATTATCGTGGATTACTTTGATTCTTTTATTTGCAGTAACTTGCACAAACTTCTCCTCTTTCCCTCACGTTTGAACGATCCCACGGCGCGTTTCCAGTAAAAATCAGTGTCGCCCAATCAAGAGACGATTATGTGAACCCGTCTCGAGCTTTATGCTGATGGTGGGAGCTCCTCTCGGCTTGAAATAAACGAGACTGTCACATTTCCGAGAGTTGAGATAAACGAGGTTTTACTGTATCTGGAAAGACTCCCTAGGAATTATCTCTATCATAACCCTGGTAGAAATCATTCTAGGTATTTTCCTGGTCATTACTAGGCTTTGCAAGCCCCTCGCAAGTGCTTGCTGAGGCCTTGTGATGGTCTGGTGACTGGCTAGAGTGATTTTTACTAGAGAGCAAGCTACGAAAATTCACAAAATGATACACGGAAAAAAAGGAAATAGCTGTGGCAGCTACCCACTTTTTTAGCATCCTTTTTTCACCATATTGTAGCTACAATAATCGTAGTTTTAGTTATTTTTTAGCCACAGCAGTAGGAAATCGTAGCTGCAACTGCTCAGATTTTATGGTTGATATTTGGATAGCTAAATAATTTAGCTGTTGAATTTTTGCTGTGGCAGTTAAATTTCTTGCTGCTACCGCTGAGTGAGTAGAATTGCTAATTATTTTTTTCCGTGTATCGTTACATAAGATCTTCTCTCCACAACTTAGAGAATGAACTTTTTCCTCGGACGATCAACGGATGGAACTATCTCGTAGCGACAACCGGTCTGAAATTTCTTGACAATACTCGAAACAATATAATAACATAAGATGAATAATGGATCGACTTAATACATGAAGGTATACTACATATAAGAAGCAAAGAATGTGCGCAGGCCGATGACTGTATCCGCTATATCTTCATTACAAGACGCTGACACCATTGAAAGTTCAATGTTGTTCGTGTTTGAAATGAATCACGCTCACCGAATGTAATATCCCATTATAATTAGGTTTTCTTACAACGCGATGACGGCGCAATTTGTGATATCGTTGATAATTCGGTATTGTTGAATTATTACATCAGATTCGCTATGGCTAGCCTCAAACATCAACTTTCCGAATACCTATGAGAAGAAATGCGAAATTATCTTTGATCAACGCGTAAAATTAAATTGGTCTCATTTTGAAGGAAGGAAAAAAACGGTGAATACTCCTCGCAATTTAAACGTTTCGTAATTTATGAGATTGCGATACTTTACCAAGTTGATACCTGAAGTATTGTGTCTACACTGAGGAAAAGGATAGTTTGACTCAACTGAGTTTCAGTTGCCTCAACTCCGCCACGCATTTGGATACGGCGAAATGGATCTAGGAATTGACTGAATCGCCTGATGAGTTTGAAAGAGGAAGTTGTCTCAACCCCGTAAGAAATTAAGTCAATCCTTAGAGCAATTCATTCTTTCCTTTGAAAGAGCGTGAAACATATTTGTGTATTGAATCAAAATAGTTTGAAATAACGATCTTTACCCACTGAGTTATGGAGGCTGTTCAAATAACCTCAACCCAAGAATGCCATTTTGGACATGATTCATCCGATCTAGAGGATACAATTGACGTAATGTCTTATGAAATGGATGAAAGTTCATATCGAATCTGTGAATATAAGTGCACCGATTTAGTACCAAAATAGGAATCATTACTCGTCTCTGTTAGCGACTGTGTACAGAAATTCGTAGTTGTCACCAGTTTACTATCTTTTCTAGCAATCATTCCATGATCTTTTTTCTCCGTGTGGACCATCCTCTATGTAAAATCACGTTTTGTTTTTCATATGAATAGGAAATAATTCTTTTTTCAACGAACGTTTGTCTGTATCTACATTGATTTTCTCTGGTTGTGATGAACTTCATAACATATCAAAAGCGATCGCATTGATGAGGTTGTCTCAACCCCGCCACTTTTCAGCCACACTTATTGGATATTCGTTCAATTAACCAATTCTCCAGAAGCAATTGAATGAGAATATTATCTCAAATGCTCATCCTTTTCAATTAAACCTGATGCATTTCAATCACCTCGATATGAGATTGAATCAACTGCTTAGAATGGTGCGTTCAAATTTCGTTGTCCCTATTGAAAAGGTCTCATAAATTCTCATATATAAATCTTATCAGTCTATATAAGATTCTAATGAGTTTTTATCAGTTTATATGCGGTTTCTGTCCTAGAACTTATGGGATTTTATGATTTCATATGAGTTTTATAAAAACCTTATAAGATTTAATCAGAGTTATTGGCAAAATCTCATAAATCCTAATAAAAATCAAGTTTATGTACTAGATTTCATGCGGTTTCTGTCCTAGAAATGACTAGATTTTATTTGACTTTATGAGACCTTTTCAACAGGGGTGTTTCTATTAAAGTCATGGTGATTGACTGAAACGCGAGTCTTATTTAGCTACAATATCGCTACAGGGTTGAATCAACCAAACGTGGATTTTTGTACCAAATGACGGGGAATTTATATCAAGTGTTATTCTGTTGACTCAACCGAATACCTGCCAAACCCTTGGCGGGGTTGCCAAAGACACATTTTTTTCTCAGTATATCGAATCCTTGGTTTGAAGAATTTGGCAACAAATTATCTTATCTACTGGGTGATTCGAAATTGCCGTAAACTTTTTTGAGAGCAGATTTTTTATGAAATTCTAAAACGTTTTTGGTCGGGAATATTTTGATCTGCGGGTAACCTGGAAAAGAAAATAAAACTAATTTAGCTTCTTTCGTTGTGGAGTTATAGCGATTTGAAGTTTTTCAATTCTGTTGTCTTGGATTCAAATGTCAAAGATACGATACTTCCGAGATATTTGGATTTTTCAGAAAATTGAAAAACGCTCATACCTTCGAATCTAAGGATCAGACCAAAATCGTTTTACTCTCCAAATCTGGAAGAGTGAAAAATCACGCTTTTCATTCCACTAAGTCTCAGAAGTGAGCCAGTCCGCTTCGAGTGAGATTTTCACTCGTTTCGAGCGAACCCCCACTCTTTTATAGCGGAAAATTCACTCTAAAATTGGAGTGGCTGTGAGTTTCTAACCTCAAACCTTAGACTTCCACTCTGAAAGAGTGGGAATTTCACTCGGAATTTCGACAAGCTCACTTCTGGCTGCCTAAAGAGTGAAATTTCACTCTAAAAATTTTAGAGAGCAGTATTTCATCAAGAATCTGCTCTCAAAAACGTGTAAGGCAATTTCCAATCACCCAGTACATATACTCATCTTATCTGTTGTTTGAGAATAAAAATTCATACACATTTGAATTGCGTTCGAAAAAATCATACACGGAGAAAAAATGGTTTCCTACTATAGCGCCTACAAAGAAATTCGTTGTCCTTACAAAAATATTCACTACAGCAGCTAAGACGTTAGTTCTCTCAACAAATGTGTTTATGTCAGCAAAAACATGTAGTTGTGTCAATCATTTTTCTTGCTCTTACAGCTAATTTTTCTTGTAGGCGCTATAGTAACAGACCTGCTTGATATGCCAGCAATACTTTTCTCTCCGTGTAGTTGACAATCTAAGCTCAAGGATCCAACTTTTTAAAGATTTCGTGACAGCAAACTATTTGCTATCACAGCAATCTTGTCCGCTACGGCAGGGATTTTTTAGCTGTGACAACAACAAAATAGTTGCTCTTTCAGCAAAATTTGTTCGTTATTCTGTATACAATACTTAAAATCTTGTGAGCCCCGTAAACGATTTGCTGCTTGAGTTAATAATTTTGCTCTCATACCAATCCAGTTAGCTGTGGCAGTGAATTTTTTTCCGCGTATTGTTTATCTACACTTCTGTATGAGCTAAATTTTAGCCACTATAGCTGAATATTTTAGCATCCACAGGACCACTAATGTCTCATCAACACTAGCTAAAATTCAGCTGGTGAAGCTAAAAATTTTGCTGGAGCAGCTAAACTCTCGCTGTACAGGCTAAAAAATCATCAACAAGCTGTCAATCTGACAGGTAATTATTTGTTTCCGTGCATGATAAAAGATACCTAAATATGGTGTATAAATTGTAGAGAATTTTGAGCTATGTTTATAGGAATGTTTGTAACACATTTGTTAGTTTTGGTTATCTAATGTTGAAAACATTCAACCTAGATCCCGATGATCGATGAGAGATCTGGAATCTGTGAGGGATAAGAGAATTTGAATCTCATATCATGATACATTTTCAAATCGAGTTTGATATATGCCAATTCACGTGTCACAAAAGGAAACTCCGTAAATAATTCCTCGGTCTCTGTCTCTGTTTTCTTTAGATTTCAGTCCCATTGTATCTAATGATTCACTCTCTACAATTGGTACGCAGTGAATGCAAATCGGAGTATGGAAGTATTTGTATTGAGATGAGCTGTAACGTAGAATAGGGTTACTTTTACTCGCGGGTTTACTTTGATAACTACTTTGTTTGTACATAAAACAATATTTTAAGCGCAGATGAGATTCAATTTTTAATTTTTCCCTCACTGGTCAGCAACACAGAACAATGTAACACTCTGTATCACAAATGAATGTGAGAAAAATAGTAAAGACGTATTTCTTGAAGATACTATGAATCAAAACTCAAATTTGTACTCCCTAATGTGTACTCGGAGTTAAAAGATTTACGGTGTACGGGGTTATTTTGATCAGGTATATGGGGTAACTTTGATCAACGGTGTGGGGTGATTTTGATCAGCCACACAGGGTGATAATGAGAGGAAGGACTGGATCAAATGTTGCTCTGGGAGCGAGTGTATCAGTGTTTGAGTCAGGAAACCAAAATGATGAAAATGTTTCAACTTCTGCAGAAAAGAAGAAGCAAAGGGCGAAGAAAAATTGATCGACGCAGAAAAAGAAATTCAGGTGCTCTATGAAGAGAGTTCTTTGACATTCAATTGCATGACATGATACAGATCACACAGGATTCTAGTTTCGCATTAATATTTGATACCCATATGTGAAATTTTGCTCCAGTTTTCATATCAAACGATCTGAGTTTATGTGATTCCAGTAAAATTTTGTTTTATTTACAATAATGTAAATAAACCCAATAAACACAGCGTCTCAAACTTGATGGAAAATGTTGCATAAAAAGTCTTTTAATTACCTGATAAATATCTTTCAGATCATTGTCTAAAAAATATCTAACGGATATCTGAAAGACATCTTATGCAGCATTTCTTGACAACTTTTAAACATTGTGTTTGTTGGAAAGATGCACTGAGCAAACGCCTACTCAGAATATAAGCGATCAAAATAACCCCACTTGACGGGTAACTTTCATCAGAGGGTTTTCAATTATTCAAATCCAAACTAACCGAATTTTTTCTAATGAAGCTCATTAACAGTATTATAAAAACCGATTATGATACTGATTCCGTGAAATTTCATCCCAAGTAGTTCGACTTTTAAAGTGTTATGAATTTTGCAATTGATCAAAGTAATCCCATTTTACGGTACACACAAAACGTGACATGAATATTGTGCACGACACCTGAAATATTAATGTTACCTCCAACCATTGATTTCACCGACTTGATATGAAGGTTCGTCAACCCTGTGCAACATTTTTATATGTAACTACCGAATAAACAATCCATACACTAGGGTTGAAGATACCCCTGGTAAAAAAAATCTCTCTGAATCTCTCTGAAATCTCTCTGAATTCCTCTGAATCTCTCTATATTTTGGGACTAATTTCAGAGAGATTCAGAGTAATTCCAGAGTAATTCAGAGGAAGTGAGAGACTTTTCCGATAGTGAATACTTTCTGAATTCTTCAACTTTCTCTGAATCTCTCCGCATATCACTGAATCCCTCAGAATTTTATATATTTGAATTTCAAAGCTCACTCTGAATTTACCTGAATATCTCTAAATTTCTATCAATCTCTGGGAATTTAATGTATTCAGATTTCGAAGCTTCCTCTGAATTCCTCTGAATCTCTCTGAATTCCTCTAAATATCCCGGAATTTAATGTATTCAGATTTCAAAGCTTCCTCTGAATTCCTCAGAATCCCTCTGAATTTCTCTGAATCTTTCTAAATCCCTCTGAATATTTCTAAAAACTTCCACGCACAATTTTTCTTGATTTATCTTCCTTTGGAAGTCTCTGAAACTCCCAGAAAGCCTCTGAAATGCAGGACCAACAATTTTACCGAATTAATTCCTCTCTGAATTTCCCAGACCCCCCCCCCCCACCCCGGATCTCTCTAAATTCCTCTGAAAAATCCCACGCGCAATTTTTCCTAATTCACCTGTCTCTGTGAGTCTCTGACACTCCCTGAATACCTCTGAAATCCTGAACCGAAAATTTAGCTGAATTAATTCCTCTCTGAATTTCCCAGAATTTTCCTGCATCTCTCTGAGTTCCTCTGAATTTTTCTGAATCCTTCTGAAAAATGCAAAGCACAAGTTCTCTCAAGCCACTAGTCTCTGAAATCCTCTGAACTACGCTGAATTGCTCTGAATTTCTCTGATCCTTTCTGAATCTCTCTGAAACGTGAAATTTTCAGACAGATTCAGAGAGATTTTTTTACCAGGGACATATCGAGACTTGCACAATTTTCTAGTCAACTCTCTGAATTTGAATCCATGAAAATTACTACACTGGAAGAATTACCTTGCAAAAATCAACGTGAAATTCCAGTCCTCGAAGGACAAGTAAAAATTCTGCGAAAAATTACTGTGCAGCCTGTAAAAATGAGTGAGTTTTCAAACAGTTGAGAGTGATATTTTCGATAAGTTTGACAAAACGGATAGTCATATTTTCAAAAATTCTTACTTTTTCCTCGATCACTGGAATTTCGTGGTAATTTTTCAAATAAAATTCTCTCAGTGTAAGAATCCATTAAATATCACTGAGAAACAGTACCAAGTCTGTCACTAATTCTCAGTACTTCCCAATTTTCTTCAAGATATTTCAACAACAGCAACAATTTACCACTAAAAAATATCAAAAACAGTCTACCCGATTTGATTTCAACGAATAAGCCATTTTTAAAGTAAGACATCTCATTCCATGTTACAATATCGTTTGGACACTGTTTGGATGTATTATGCAACACTTGACCGATTCTGGTTTCAAATTTACCTAAAAGTGTTGCGCAAGACATCTCAACCTTGTCTGAGAGTTATCGCAAAGCATTACACAAAGTGTTCATTAGATTGCATAAAGCATATTTCAAACTCCAAGAAGATATCTTCATGTCATATTCGGAAAACCCCTTCGGGATTCCGAAGACCTCTTCAAGATATATTTCAGATATCGATTCTATTCCATTGATTTGACCTTTCATCGTTGAGACGATAATTTCCATTGAGTGATTAAATCAAGGAAAATGTCACCAAGTTACTAGAAAGTGCATTGACATTTAAAATACATGCAGAATCATATATACATATACATAATAAAAGTTTACCACTCTGATGATTTTGTTCCATCCTGATTCCGAAAATAGAATAATTAGAAGAACGTGAATCGTCACATTCACAGTACCCTAGGTCGAATCGGATGATATTTCATTCGATATGTTCATTAACGGTCATACCGCACTTTCATCACTTTTTCTTTCCCTCGTATTTGCATACAACACATTTGACGTTGAATCTCACAATCGAACTTTGATAATTGCATAACGCGAATGAATCCCATAACTCGAAATTCAAAATAATCGCATGCCGGAGTGTTGTCGGATTGAGAATCACCACATGAATTTATTAGATAGAACGAACGAATGGCCATGGGCGGTCATTGAAAGACAAACATCCGTCATGTTTGAAGATCGGTAGTCGCGGAACTTTAGCTTGTCCTTGTCTCCGTGCTCGAGGACTTGCTGAAACCAGAAACCACGTGGTGATCGGTGCTGGTTAGAGCCAACCATCTTTCACTTTCACTCTCAAACAAACTTGCTCGACCACGTGGTGGTGTGTGCAAGCTGCTGTGAGCAATAGCCACGAACCGTATTTGAATTCTCAGAACAACGATGAAAACATATTACGCCAATTATTACCTAATTGTGTATATGCATAATGATCCATTCGAGGTACGAGGATGTTTGGAATATTTGAGGATAAATCTCGTTGGACTGCCAATGGGACGAATCTCGGTGTGATTTCTTCATAAATTCGTGACGATGGTATAACGTAACTGATCGACCCTGCGTTATATTATCTTTAGCTTTATTATACAATATCGTGATATAATAGATGTTTATTGGGTCCGAACGAATCGGACAAATCCGATCGTTGAAGGTGAAAATAAGAAAGCTGTAAAATCGTTTGATGTTGAATGTTTATCCATTAATAATCCATTAGTGGTCGATCGGTGATGGTTGGATCCACTACGTCTATCGATTCTGCATTCAGAAAAAAAATATCCTGAAGAAAGGGAGTTACGATGCCACGCTTTTTTCAATGATCTATTTTATCAATTAAGATCGAAATCGCTAAAAAAAACTCATTTATTCTTTCTTTCCTTCTCTCGTAGCAATTTACAAGTTGATAGTTAGAATATGTGTATCTTATCATATAATTTTTCCGTCATGACACAAAAGTAGTACGTGAGGAAAGAATTATGATTATAAAATAATGATATCCTTATGTGGTTTTTTTTTAAAATTATTCTAGCATGATTTCCGTACATTGACTGTGAAGAATATTATATTACAAATCAATTGATTCTCTCATAAATTGAACTCAGCGTGTATACTATACCGCATTTATTTAACTAAGAATCACAATAATATCGATACTCACTTCATTTGAAAGTTAAGTGAGAGGATAAATTGCACCATGAATATTTTCATCAAATTCTCATTTATTTATTTATACTCCTGTTATGCACCAGTTTCAATTCTAATCTTCATTCATTTATTGAAATCTTTCTATTTCATACGTGTAATCATTGCTACTTTAATTATCTTATATCATTTCCTAAAGGTGAATCCTAGATTCTCCAAATTAGAGTTATTGGAAGCCTCATTCGAAATCATCTTGTTCAGACAACAATCGCTCTTCCAAAATACAGGCTGCTGGTTAAAATAAAAATTCCTAATGGAGGTCAAAGTCTCAATTATTACACCCATGTAACACTAGAGCCAAAATCTTCCATATATATACATTTATAGAACATTTAGAAAATTCTTTTGCTACTAAGGCAGAAATGAATTTATTCCTATAATAACACTCAGCAATATTCTCATTGACCCAACAATCCTTCACGTTAAACTACCAATTCTCTTCCACGTCTATAGTTAGATGCTTGAAATATCATATCAAAAATTCAAATTTTCCTCATACGCAAATATATTCCGTTTCCAGCCACAAAAACATAATTCGTGTATCCGTGAGTGCATGAAATTTCAAGAATTCCCAGCAGGAAAATTCCTTTCGAATTTTTTTTTCCCTCAATGGGATTTGAATATGAGAAAAACAAAAGTTTCTGTTCAAAGGATTGTAAAATTCTCATCGATATCATTAAATTTTCCACTTCACTTCATTTTCTAATTCCCGTAAGGACGCCACGCGTCGCGGAGGAAAAGTCGGAAGAATGCACAGATGGAGTAATTGCACGTAGATGAAATCCGAGCGTAAATAATACGTACACCGTTCAATTTTCTATTTAAATCGTAGCTGATTTTTTCATGCATGACACGCTCCAATTACGCGACGGCCTTTGTACTTATTATTTACGTTACGAAACCATTACGTTCAGCGCACTTGAATTCGCAACATCATTGTGATTATAATTTTTATAATTTATGTATCTCAACCTTTCCCCTCCAATGTGAATCGAAATTGTATGACGAAAAGAAAAATTGGTTCATGCGTGCGGTTATGAAAACGCAACGAAGGCAGTCTTATGATCTCACAAAAATTTTTTTAATTTCAGACTTTCATTGATTTTTAAGAGGATTTGTGAGGTTTTACAGGGCGTGTCTTCTAGTATTCATATATGAGAAGTCCAAAAAAATGGATTTCAACGGAAGCCGTCCAATTATGAATTCACCGATTTTTAAGTACTGTTTCTTTACCCATTTATTTTGAAAGATCAAGTTGGCGTTATATAAAGCAAGAAACAAATCCACGTTGAAAAATGGCGAAAGATTATGTCAGTGTTATGAAATTATCGTGAATTACTTGAGAGGTGAAGTTAGCAGCACGGTATACCTGAAAGAGTGTTTATAATCGAGTAATGATACTTGAAACATCATAAATCATAAGATGGATGATTTCCATTGTTCCTCAAGTTTCGTTGAGTTCTATTATACTTCGAATGAGTGAACACAAAGAACCTGCCGACGCTGCCGACACGTGTTGACTTTTCATTTGCAATTTCAATACCTTTTATATGATGTTTTTTTTCTCTTTATATACTTCCCTGTTTCTGAGGATATACCTATGTACTGTGTACTATATGATATTGCAACACATAATAGTATTTATGGATTGCTGAAAAAATGGTCCAAATTGAGAGGTGTTTCAATACGGTACAGTTTTTCTCAGTGCTGATTATAATCTCTCCCTTAAACTTTACATCATACTATTACGTAAATGTGGTACAACTTTTTTCATACATACTTCATTTGTGTTGCTGCAATGTAATTGTAAGATTATCAATCAAATCTTTATGACATAGGAGAACATAACTTCTCATTATTCGAAATTGATGCTCCGCTTCAAACTATGAGATTATATACAAGTAATTTATTTATGATATTATTTTGGCAGTTTTGTTGTTTCATATAATTTCGAAAGCGTTGAAACTCTTCATGCATCAAAACATATATTGATCTTAGTCAAGATAAATTAAATTTGAGTTATGTTACGTAATTTTGGAGTAAAGTATTGAATTTTTATCAACTATATTTTTCAAGTATACTACTTATAGTGTGATTTTTTAGAGAATCTTATGAAATCCTGCACCATTCCTTCACACGGGGAATGAATCTTCGATTGAAATTGATGTGCAAGGAACTGTAGCCACGAAAATCACGTGACGAATGTAATTTTGTTCCAATTTCAAAGGGATTTTTCGAAGAAAACCTGTCATGCGATTAGTCGAATACGCGTATCCCTGGTAAAAAAATCTCTCTGAATCTCTCTGAAGATTTCACGTTTCAGAGAGATTCAGAAAGAATCAGAGAAATTCAGAGCAATTCAGCGGGGTTCAGAGGATTTCAGAGACTAGTGGATTGAGAGAACTCGTGCTTTGAATCTTTCAGGAGGATTCAGGAAAATTCAGAGGAACTCAGAGAGATGCAGGGAAATTCTGGGGAATTCAGAGAGGAACAAATTCAGTAAAATTCTTGGGCATGCATTTCAGAGACGTTCAAGGAGTGTCAGACGCTTCCAGTGATAGATGAATTCAGAAAGATTGTGCGTAGAACTTTTCAGAAATATTCAGAGGAATTTAGGAAGATTCAGAGCAATTCAGAGAGATTCAGAGGAATTCAGAGAGGAATTAATCCAGCTAAATTTTTGGTTCAGGATTCCAGAGGTATTCAGAGCATGTCAGACTCACAGAGACAGGTGAATTAGGGAAAATATGTGCGTAAAGCTTTTCAGGAATATTCAGAAGAATTTGGATGCCGGGGAAGTCTGGGAAATTCACAGAGGAATAAATTCAGTAAAATTTTGGTCCTGCATTTCAGAGGCTTTCTGGAAGTTTTAGAGACTTCCAGAGACAGATACATTAAGAAAAATTGTGCGTGGAACACGTTAGAAATATTCAGAGGAATTTAGAAAGATTCAGAGTAATTCAGAGAAATTCAAAGGAATTCAGAGAAATTCAGAGAGAAATTAATTTAGCTGAATTTTTGGTTCAGGATTTCAGAGGTATTCAGGGAGTGTCGAAGACTCACAGAGACAGGTGAATTAGGAAAAACTGTGCGTGGGATTTTTCAGAAACATTCAGAGAGATTCAAAGGAATTTAGAGAGATCCGGAGGGGTCTGGGAAATTAAGAGAGGAATGAATTCAATACAATTCTTGGTCCTGCATTTCAGAGGCTTTCTGGAAGTTTCAAAGACTTCCAGAGGAAGATAAATTAAGAAAAATTGTGCGTGGAATTTTTTGGAAATATTCAGAGGGATTCAGAAAGATTCAGAGTAATCCAGAGAGATTCAGAGAAATTCAGAGGAATCCAGAGGAAGCTTTGAAATCTGAATACATTAGATTCCGGGAGATTTAGAGAAATCAAGAGATATTCAGGTAAATTCAAAGGGAGCTTTGAAATTTGAATATATAAAATTCTGAGGGATTCAGTGATATGTCGAGACATTCAGAGAAAGTTGAAGAATTCAGAACGTATCACTATCGAAAAAGTTTCAAACTTCCTCTGAATTACTCTGGAATTACTCTGAATCTCTCTGAAATTTGTCCCAAAATATAGAGAGATTCAGAGAGATTTCAGAGAGATTGAGAGAGATTTTTTTTACCAGGGATAGCAATAATTTTTAGTACTCTAACATGAGTGTTCAATATCTTCATTCGAAAATCAATGTAAGAACATTCCTTTCCGTTGCACATGGTACATTAACTGTTAGTATGCACAGTTCGGTTACCTACATGACAGTTTACATAACTGTTTCTTCGTGCACGTTCGCTGTTAATGAGGAATTCCTTCTGTACTGAGAGAAAATTACTTTAGGTAGCAGAAAAACCAATTCTCCCAATAGAATTCTTCTTTCACTCTTTTTTTTCTCCCCAAATCCAATGACTTACAATCTGAGTTCATTATTCGATACATGAAATTTCAAATTTTACGATAATAATCATCAATTCGGAAAGTTTCCTACGTAAAAATTGACGGATGGTCCAGTACCGGCTCGATATAGGCTGCCAGGGTGCAACCGTTGACGGCCAAATGATAACGCCAAATAACTCTGATCCGGTACCGGTTACCAACATCAATTCATTACTGGAAATCAGTGTGGTTCCGACATTAAGAACTGATACTATTAGTATTGATCGCTACACGCAGAGGAAAATTCTTGCTGAAAAAGCGATTTCGAAAAATCTGCTTTGCTAAATTAGCAAAACGGTTGCTGTTACAGCAAAAATATTGCTATTTTAGCAAGATATTTGCTAATCCAGCAAAATTTTCTAGTCGTCTGTATATCTACAATTCCGGATTGCTGAATGGCAAGCGCTTGTCGAAAGAGCAAAATTTTTGCTGTAATAGCAAATTCTTTGCTGATTCAGCAACAAGTTTCACCATATTAGCAAAGCGAATTTTCGAGGTTTGCTGTTTTAGCAACTTTTTTTTCTCTGCGTGTATTTGAGTACCGACGACTGTTACTCAACCGTTATTTGCGCTGTGGTAACTTTGGTAGATTTTGAATGCATCATCAAAATTTCTGCACTAGGGGAAATTTAGAATGAAATTTACTACACTGAAAAAAAAATTTATTCCAGTCAAATAAATATTTATTTGTCCTGTACCAAAGAAATATTTATTAGAATTAACAAAATATTCTTTGGAACCAAAATAATTTATTTGAATTAAATAGATGGTTTTAATCGTTCATTTGATTCCAATAAATTATTTTGGTTCAAAAGAATATTTTGTTAATTCTAATAAATATTTCTTTGGTACAGGACAAATAAATATTTATTTGACTGGAATAAATTTTTTCCTCAGTGTATGGGATCATAGGATGGCTCGCAACGGTTGCAAACTGGCAGCCTGTATCAAGCCGATACTGGACTATTCGTCAATTTCTACGTGGCCGATCGAGTCTTCTCTCAAAGTACACAAGATATTTATTCACATTGGTTCGGTACCGAATCAACGTTGGAGGCCAACGCTTGCGTACCAAAATTGTGCCGTTGGTAACCCAACATCGAACCAGTACCGAAACGAACTTGAAATGAAGTCAATCAAGTACCGATCCGCGATCGGCAGACAACCGTTGGTCGCCCATACACGGAAAAAAGGGAACAGCACTGGTTACTGTGAATGACAACAATCGATTGAAAAACAAATGAAAAGACGCTTGGATAATGAAGGCTAGCGCAATCACAGTGATGAGTACTGTAATAAAATTTGTCAACACTGGCTGGACAGTAAGGGGTCGTCCATAAATTACGTAAGACGTTTAAGGGGGGGAGGGGGTTCATGGAATTCTTACCAGATCTTACAAGGGGGGAGGGGGAGGTGTTGCACCAAAATCTTACGTAAGATGGATGTAACTAAATATTAAGAAATTCAATTTCAACTGATTTCGAAAAACACATATTTCCTTCAACTTTTTCAAAGATTTTACAAAGATGATGTTCTGTAATCAAGTATCCTTGGATAGTCAATTTTAGTAAGTTAATAATCATCAATGTTATACCATAATTGAGTCATTTATAATTTCTGTACACTTCTGTATCATATTACCTTACCACATGGGGGAGGGGGAGGGGTTTAATGAAATCTTACGATGTCTTACAAGGGGGAGGGAGGGGGGTGAAAAAATGCCAAAATTGTCTTACGTAATTTATGGACGGCCCCTAACCACACTGAGAAAAGTGAACTGTAACTATTACCATGCGAAAATGGTAGTTGAATGACAGAATCTCTAAGTTGATGATGGCGACTACGTTATTTGGTATCCATCTTCATGTAAATGGTAACCATTCCCATGTGCATGAACATTGCCACATTGCCACGATTCTCCATAGTATCCGAAACCAAATTCGCGAAGCTGTCCCCCAATGACGATTTGTACATGGTAATCATTACTTTCCACTTCTCTCAGTGCAGTACTGGGAAACGCAGTACTGCACGGAATGAATTTGAGGTCCAATAGATCCCTGTGATTCACAGTATTCACCAATGCTGTTTTCTTTTTTCCGTGTACCTTTTCAGTACCGATCTGTTCGTCACCATCGGCTCAGTACCGGAATTTCTACGTAGATTTGTGGTAAAAACTGCACTCTCTTGCGCGCAAACAAAATGAAATAGCCGTGGCAGCTACTCAACTGCTATAGCCAGAATAATTGCAGCTGTAGCCATTTTTTACCTACCACAGTGGAAAATCGTAGCTGTGACTGCGCAGTTTTTTCGTGGTTGATATTTGGATAGCCGAATAATTTATCTGTGGAATGTGTGACAGCTAACAAATAGCTCCTGTCACTAATTTTTAGCAATTCAAATAATAGCTTATCGTATTTTGCTGTGTGTTTCTTAATCTGATTTACGACATAGGATATTCTGAAATTGAATTTACAATCTCCCGTAAGAGCAAGAATCGTTAGGAAAAAAACAGTTTGAGAATAGTACTTAACAGGAATGTATCACTCACTTTCAGCCCTGTAGCGTTGTGATTAATTTTGCCTGAAGTCGCGTAGATGGTGACGTATGTGGAGAACAGGGGTTGTTGACGGGCATTCAAATCACCAACGATAATGTACACGGAGAGAATATGACATTCAAGATCACTACGGTTGTTCACTATCCGCGGACCATCTTGGAAAACAAAATACAAATCATGATATTTTCAGTAAAATATGTATAATCCACATATAACACATATATGACCGGTCATAACAGGGATTGACTATATCTGGGAGTATCGAGACGTTTCATAGAAGATTTATTGAGTTTATATTGAATTTTATAAAATTTCAATGGGAATCTTATAGGAATTCTGCAAGAAAATGTCGATGCAAATTATATATCAATTTATGTGGTTATATATGTGGCATTCATGGGCCATGTACACGACAAAAAAAATGAAGTGCTTGTTATTTGGATACACGAAAAAAAATCACGTGTGGACTCTGTGTTGGTGGTTGTTATTTTTACATAACTGCTAACGTGAATGCAATTGGAGTGAAATTCACGTTGGAACCAATGTTATGTGTATATGCATTGCTACTGAAGTAAACGGCAGGCGTGTTGTAATCATGGTAACTATGATAACAATGTAAATCCTACAAGACTCTGGAGTGAATTCTACATGAAACCGACGCCGTGTGGCTAAAAACTAGCTATGGTAGCTATTTTTTCAGCTGTGACAACAAAAGTGATTGCTATAGTAGCTAAAATTTAGCTACTGCAGCAATATTCTTGGCTATCCAAATATCAGACGCATGAATTAGCTACCACAGCTTATTCCTAGCTATCATAGCGAATTACTTTTTCCGCGTATGGTTTATTTCCACTAAGAAACCATCGTCGCTATAAGAGACCAGAAACGATTCTTATTTTAATACACTGAATTGTATTTGAGCGTACTAAAGTTGAAACCGTCAGTTACTCTTCTCCGTTAACGACTGTGTACGGAATTCCGCGGGTGTCATCAATTTTTTATCATATTGAAAAATCATTTGATAATTTTTCTTCTCAGCTCAATGTTCAATATGGCCCTTGAACGGTGAAGTACCGCATACGGAAAAAATAGCCAAACAAAAATCGCAATCTAAATCTCATGTAAAATCCATCACAAAATTTAATACTCTTGTTTACTCCCCGTATGGAAATATTTCGCTGAAAAATGTCTGTGAAACTATGAAAAATCTCTGAAAAAAAATGAAAAAATTCTGAGAAACTCTGACAAACTCTGAGAATCTCTGAAATTTTGATGAGGAATCTAATATTTTTGGGACATTCTTTACAGACTTTTTTCAGACTTTTTTCAGAGTTTCTCAGAGTTTTTTCATTCTTTTTCAGAGAAATAGTAACGAAATTGCACTCTGGAAAAACTCTGACAAAACTCTGATGGATTGCTAACATTTTTCTGACTTTTAGAAAAAAATTTAAAAATTTTCAAACACTTTTTCACACATGATATTTGAATACGGCATATGAATGTATTTATTGAATTTCAGGATTTTTCAATAATCAGAAAAATGTCAACAATTTATTAGAGTTTTGTCAGAGTTTTTTCAGAGTGCAATTTCGTTACTATTTCTCTGAAAAAGTATGAAAAAACTCTGAGAAACTCTGAAAAAAGTCTGAAAAAAGTCTGTAAAGAATGTCCCAAAAATATTAGATTTCTCATCAAAATTTCAGAGATTCTCAGAGTTTCTCAGAGTTTTTCAGAGTTTTTTCATTTTTTTTCAGAGATTTTTCATAGTTTTGCAGACATTTTTCAGCGAAATATTTCCATACGGGCTTTAGCAGCGATATACACATAACATTAGTTGGAGTGTAAATTTGATTTTAGTCGCAGTTACTCGAGCGTTCATATCAAATTAACAACAACGCATACAAAACCCGTATTTTTTTCCGTACAGTGATTCGAAATGCGATCTCCGTATAATCATCACACCGCACAATGAATCGAACGAATCTCACTATAAGAATTTTTTTCAACACATTGAGAATAAAACTTGAGAGTATCGAGGATATCAACCGTGGACCGAATGAACTGATCGTTATTGGATCAATCTACTTGAGTTATACCGTTGTGGAAATATTATTGCAATTAGAAAGAACAGAAAAAAAATAGTAGCATGCAATTACTTTGACACTCGCTTGCAGGGCGGAGCATGACATACGTTAAAAAAAAAATTACACCGGATATAAATAACCGTGGTGAGGTGGTGTTGATTCCAATACTCACATTCGCCTAATTAATCAAAATTATTCGGACGCTATATGAATGAATGACGAAAGAAATATCCGTTTGTGAGATATTAATCTCCGAGAACCGTCATAACGTTATTCAATTGAATCGTTCAATTGTTGAATCATCCTCACGAACTTTCGTTTTTCCATTTTGTTGATTTGATGAGCGCGTAACGTTGATAGATGCGTAAGTGAATTATCATCGTCATTATTATCGTACGCGTATACATGTTGAATCAAATTAGACGTAATCTCACGGTCGATGCATTAGGGATATATTCTTGTTGCGGAATATCTTTGTTGAAAATGAAAAAAAAACATGCGAATTCGAGATGATTTTACAAATTTCTGGAGGCGTGTACCGGTTCTGGAATGAGTTGAGCCAACATTGCGCAATGGTTTTGTTACGAATTCTCCGAGGGTATTATGAAATCGGTGTTTCAATCTCTTTTCTCCTCTCTTCTACCTCCCGTCGGATACTCCTTTCGCGAACATATGAGACGTAATAACGTGAACGAATTCGTTGTCATAGAGGTCATTCCTGTCCAGTCAGAATATTCATGAACTATCTTATCTTTATTCGATTTTGTATCAATATATTGCTTTGATCGAGGATGATGCTAGGATAATCTTTTATGAGGAACAAAAGTCATCTCAAAGATGACTGAACTTGTTAAATATCAGGAAAGTGGAAAAACTTTAATCTTAAAAAGAAAAATTTATGGTTGCGATAATTACTGTTGAAAACTTCTTCAAATTTGATATATTGTAATAATGTTGTAATATAATAAATTTTATTGCTCTAAAAGGTGATATACAAGTTCTCTTATAGCAAGAGGAAAGGTTTACAATTTTCTGTTACCGTCCGAAGCCACACAGTTTTGTTCACAATTTGGACGATTCATTCGTTCATTATAAAAGATCTTATTCTCAAAATTAATTTAACATAGTTGTAAAGTTTGATAATACTTTTCTTATCACTTAGGTTCATCGAAGTTCCTAATTCCATGTTTGTTCTGTCTGTCTCCTGATCCAAGACAGTTTTCCTTTCTCTTAACAACGGGTACAAGTGTGCTAGTCTTAACGTTTGGTAAATCGGACAGATTATTAAAAAGTGTTCGAGAGTTTCATAGGTGTTCATATTACATATACCGCACATAATCGTAGGATTCAGTTTGTAAATAATGCCGTTTAGAATGATTCTAATACTATATTTCCCCGCAAGTCTGAGTTGAGCCATCAATCGGGTCAGTTCAGTTGGGCATCTTACTCTCTAAATTCCTTGGAGTGAAAATTCACTCTTGCCGAGTGAAAATACTTCAACTCCGAAAGAGTGAAAAATTTCACTCTTGAAGAGTGAATTTTCACTCTATAAGAGTGGAAATCAACTCTGGTGTTTGGAGTGAAAAACTCACTCTTAGGAAAAAGAGTGAATATTGACTCTTAAAGAATGAAATTTCACTCTTCAAGAGTTAAGCTCCCACTCCGTTCTAGAGTTGCAGTATTTTGATTCTTTCAAGAGTGAATATTCACTCCAAAGAATTTAGAGAGTACATTCAAATAAGGTGGGTGAATTTTGTAAATAGTCGCACGTAAGAGTATTTACATAATCGTTGTTCCGAAGCTGAGCTTCAAGGTTACTGAAGATATCCATTTACTTGAGCTTCCAATACCGTGCATTGAAATTTTTCCTCAAGTCTTCATAAAATTCAGAGTCCAATAAGTCTCGAAACGAATTTGCATAATTTTTATGATCCAATTATAAGCAAGTTTCAGGACTCTGAATTTTAATTTGACGATACCAATTCCTGCTCTCAAAACACTACCTGGTGTAGTTTTAGGTAAGCACAGGGTTGTCTTAAAGAAATCTAATTGTGCAGTTTCTAACGAGTCCGGATAGGCCAGTCCCCACACCGTTGCATTGTAAAGTAACGCTGATTCTACCAGGGTATTGAATAATGTTAATTTTGTGGCCCAGCTATCCGACTTAGATTTAGCCATGACCCGAGTAAAAATGTTAATTTCGGTTCGCCAAACGGGACTGGTGCAGACGTGTTGCATTTTTGTGCGGTACTGTTGCAGATCCAGTGCGAGCACATCACGTCCGCAACAGTACCGCAGGAAAATGCAACACGCCTGCACCAGTCCTGTTTAGCGAACCCGAAATGAAAATTTTTACTTGGGGATCGATAATGCAGTACCAGTTGCAATTTTGGCTCTCGATATGGAAGCTCTTGTAGCTTGTAATCCCAATGCTGAGCTAGAAATTGGTACGCCTCAATAGGTATAATTAGGAACCACCTCTAAATTCACATCTTCATATTTGAACGCATTTATTAGATTCCTTACAATATCACCTCCCCTCCTAAAGACCACGATTCTTGTTTTTTTCGTGTTTACAATTGGATCATTCCGCAAACGATATTCTCTTAAAATTTCATATATTTTTCAAACACACTTGTGAAATCAATTTTCAAGGTTTTGACATATTATATTTCATTCACATGTAATATGATTGGAAATTGCTTTCATCCAGAGATTTTCAACAGCGCGGTGAATGTAGTCTAGATTAACTGTTACTGTAACTACTTCATTTTGCGTTGCTACAATCACTACAATCAATTACAGTATTTACTTTATTGTTTATAAAAATAGAATGAAAGGATATCAAATTATTTACTTCCATTTGTATGGTCACCACGGGATCACACTGATATTTAGATCTTGTTTTTCATCACTATATGAGATATCTCAAAGATGCTTAGAACATCCCCGTTGAAGATTCTCGCTCTCTAAAATTTTTAGAGTGAGATTCCACTCTTTAGCCAGCCAAAAGTAAGCTTATCGAAATTTCGAGTGAAATTTCCACTCTTTTAGAATGACAGTCTAAGGTTTGAGGTTAGAAACTCACAGCCACTCCAATTCTAGAAGATTCACTCGAAACGAATGAAAATCCCACTCGAAGCGACAACCCTATTCCAAATATCAGACAGATAATTTTCTGTCAGGATTTGGTCGATTTTTGTCCCAGGCGTGATGATTTCCGACAGAACCAGACAAAATTTTGACTGGAACCCGTCAGGTTTTTTTTGGCTTTGTCTGGTATTCCAGTCTGTGCAGGATTTGGTCTGTTTTCGTCCCCGGCATGATGATTTCCAACTTTTCACCGGAATCTGTCAGGATCTGTCGGACATTTCTAACAGGGTAGCTCACTTCTGAGACTTAGTGGAGTGAAACACGTGATTTTTCACTCTTTCGGATTCAGAGAGTGGATAAACAGGATCACAACATTCGCATGTGGGTTCAGATCCCCACCCGAGACCTGCATTATCCTCCCAGATCCCACGTAGAAATCTTCTTGTGTTGTGGTTCAGAACCCTGAAGGGTCTCGCGCAGGACCGTATTATTGGAGTTCGAATCGTTTATAGAAACGAAACAAAAATTCAAACTCATAAAATCTGATGAATCACCGTTATTTATCTTCTTGAATTAACGCTTTAGGATTAGAAACATCGTGTGCAGAATGTATCGTAACATTCTAAGTCTCAAACAGCCGAGTATTTTGTTATTCGATTACTACTTCGATTCAATAAACGGTTCGAAGTTCAGAAATATCGCTGGACCGGAAGGATAACGTGGGTCCTGTGTAGGAATTCGAGTCCGCATGCGAACGTTGCCATCTCATTCACCCGGGAATTTTCAACCGGGACCCCTTTAAATGCTGGAAATTCGTTTTCCCGGAATTCCCTTTCGATAAAAATATGAAAAATATTCATAACTCAAATCACAGTGCAATAAAAAACAGAAAATATCGTCGGTATATATATATCATTCAAAAGACTTCCTCGCGTATCTTCAGATATCTACAAGCGACACATAATATATAGATAAAAGATATCTTGAGAGATAAAATATTACATGCACACTCATTATACCTTCGCGATAAACTAATAATTCCAACGACATAGAGAAAAAGTGAAAACAGAAAAATAATCGATCACATATGTATATCTAGTTTACCTTGGACAACTTCATAGTTCTATATACAAGGCTCTGATCATAATAATCGAAGGTGATATTTCTCTCCACTTTAAGCGCGGTATTCCATTAGATTTTGTAACCGACACGAATGTAGCATGAAAGAAATATATGCTGATAATTTTTGTTATAAGATTAAGAAGATAAATCATTTGAAATATCATTTAAATACAAAAGCCATGGATGAAATCCTGTCTCAAAATACTGATATAATATATACCGTAGATCCCACACAGATAGAAATATTATATTGATTCGATACTCGTTGTCTCATATAAATCCAGAATAATATTTCATCTTTCAAAATCAACTTGTTTTGAATTGAGAAAGTATTGTTTCGTATTAAGAGAAGTTGACAACTCAAACTTGAATCGAAACAGTATTCTCTCAAATCAAAGAAAGTTTATTTGAATCAAGAAAAATATTACTATGAAATGAAACAAGACGGAAATTGAATTAAGATGACACTGAAAAATGAAATAATATTAGAGATAATTCCGCAGCGCGCTTAGAAATGGGTGATTTAAAAAGAACTGATTCTTTTTTATACATTGAACAAAAAGGGATAAGTGTAGCAACTACTTAAATAGTCGATTTTCGACCAACTACTCGAATAGTTGCTGCAACTACTTAGGAGCCAGGACAAGTATCACGTTAGCTGTCTCAACTGACTCGATAGTTGCACTAACTAACGTAAATACCTGGCAACTTACAACATATTTTCGTTAGTTAGTGCAACTATTCCTTTTTCTCTGTGTACAATTTATATCGAATTTCAATGGAGATTACATAAAAATCAATCAAAGATGAGAATTTTTGTATAATTTCGATTAAAATTTGATAACAATTGTATCGAAAAAGGATCGATTCTATTCAGATCGCCCATCTCTGGGCACACTGAGAGATTTCAGATACGATAAATCCCTCCGCGTGGTGGAGTCAACTGAATATCGATTAAATAGCCAGCCCTATGCAACTTCTTTCCGTGCAATTGAAAATCTATCGAGTTTTATCGACAATAGTGACATCTTTGTCAATCGTCATTTACACATGGAATGAGAGAATGTTCCTCAAAATTGCTGAAGAATCTTATCACAAATAGAACAGTTTATTTCTGAAACTTATTGTTCCGGAAGTTCTGGATTCCTTAGTTTCGAATTCACTGTTCAAAACCGTTGAAATGATAATCGTTATGCACTGCGAGTCTCGATTAAAATAATAAGCAGCGGACAAATAATTCACCATTACTTGATATTTTTTAGTTCATGGAAAGAAAAGCCGAACAATTAACATTCAAAATCATAGAAATTGGTACAAAAGTGCGTAAGACGTATTCAATTTGAGTATCAAAAAGTCATACTCGTATATTCATTAATGCACAAGTTGGAGAAGATGAATCTTTCATTTGATTAAAATTGGCGGAACTTTCTTTTCTTTCAACAAATAGATTACTTGCGGGCATTTCCTGAAGTATTACACTTTTAATTGGATCCATGTTTTTCTAATTTTCTTTTCCTCAATGAATACACTACCACTCCATACAAATTTCATCTCATCAGTATTTTGATCAATATTGGTACTTTTATCAGACAAATCGCGTGAATCCACGTCTCTGATTGGAATAATCCATTGAATCAATCAAATCTAATGAGATTCAACAAGAACCTCATGTAGTTTTCCATGAGATTGAATCAAAAGCCACTATGAGCCACAGTGTGGCATCAGATTCAAAATCCAAATTCACTTCCCTTTAGATTTTTCAATCGATAACAGTGACTGAGTTCTTCTTCTTCACAAAAGGAGAATTTTTTTTTTATGAACTTACCTTCCCGTGAATGAATAATGTTCCACTCCACATTATAAAGCATTTGCAATCCTATGAAATATCAAGTGAATTCTCGTTCAAAAACATTGTGATTCAAAGTGATAGGTATAAACGTGATAATCCATCCAAAGTACTGTCCAGAATTATCGTTTTAAAAACAAGTAAATAAAATAAAAAACAAGTGACGAGCGTATTTTCCAAAGGGAGGAGTATACGAAGGACAGAGACGAGATCGATTGACCAATAAAAATGAAAAACGTCAGAATTCAGGAGTAAAAGAATAACAATTATCTATCCGATCCAATTCTTACCTCGCCAATCTTCGAGTTAAACACACTGAATCAATATCCAATATCACTCATCAAATGGCACACAATGTCGAACACACGATCAGTTCACTCACGTATGAATATCATCCTCCTACCCTGGTCCTTAGATTGTTCTTTCTGACAATTTGAAATCGATAACCATATAATAAGAATATAAGAAGGAACGCATCTTGTCGAACAGCAGAGCTGCCACTAACGAGATGAGTTGCTCCGCCTTTCGATGCTTCGAATTGGCTTCGAAGGTCGTCGGCATTTCATTCTTTTTTCTTTCTTTTTTACGAAAGATCCCGTAAGGCATGGACGTCCACAACTTGATGTATTAATAATAATAAAAAAAAAAAAACATACACCGATGAAATGTTACGCGTCTCTCCCCATGCACCGTTCATCGTTCATATCTTTTCCACCTATTCTTTTGCCGTTTTCTTCTTTTTCCTCCTCTTCCTTCTGCTCCTCCTTTCATTTTCTTCCATTGAACAGAGTTGGGGGAATTCCTGAATGATGTATGTGACCGTCCTTTCGGTTACTTAACAACGAGATACTATGATTTCAATCGTGACCTACACTCAGACGGAATGTTGTAATACAACCCTCAACTTGACGACCACGTAATTCTCATAACGTTCTATTCACGATTAACCTTTCTCAGAAGAGTTTTGAGGTTCTAAGCAATGTTTTGTTCAAATTGACAGGTGTGCACGTCGATGAGAGCGTAAGGTGCACAGGTAGGATAGGTTTTTACGATAGACGTTGATTAGGATTGAGAAATAGATGGCTATAAAGTAGCGTGAGAAAAAATATTGAAAACGAATGGATTCTTTGATAATTGGCTGTCAAGGTATTCGGATTGTATGAAGTAGGTTTTGGAAATTTCATCTTTGGTGATGTATCAAATTGAAAAAGGTTTTTGACGTTTAGTGTAATCAGAGCAAGATGACACATTTTCCCGCTTCGCTATAGCATGGAATGATAAATACAACCTCCCTACATGGCATGAATGTCTCAGTAATATCTCCAAGAGATATTCTGACAATATTAGAATGTCTCCAGAATGTTGCAGAATATTCTGAAGATATTATTCTGACATTTGTGCTATGTGGGTCGTGCTCTCAAAGAAAATATGAAAATATTAAGCGAGAAAGTCCGTCATCTCACCTCCCTTCACTCTATGTGGGGGATTATAAAAAAATTTGAAGGTTGACCTTCGTGTTGACTGAAATTTGTTGCATTCTTTTTTTATTGCTTGGAAAACTTATTTACTATATGAAGAATGATTTCCCTGAAAGTCTTAAGCCCGAATGAAAGTCCTAAACAGTCCTAAGCAGGTAAACAAGATCGAACACCATTAAATTCGTCGAAGCAGGCCAAGATTGCTCTGAAAGAAAAAAAAACCCCAACACAGGAAGATGCTCTTCTGGAAAAAAAAAGCTCACTCTATGATCCTGGGATCGTAGAATCAACTCGGATTATTAGAAATCATTTTCAACTCTAATTTCAAGATCGAAACTTGGAACGAGTTTTCCTTGAACTTTGTTTTTTTCCTCGCTAGAAACTGTAGCTTAAAAAATAATGAACCGATCGACTCAAGAATTTCATCAGATATTCTTCAACTTGTTGAATATCAAATGAACCTAAAATGACGTGAAAAATTTTTTTTATTGAACACTTTGTTTGAAAAGGAGTGATTTTTGTTTCAGAATGTCCTGAAATTTCCAAAGTCTTATTTGTTGTTGCGAAATTTAGGTCAGTTCGAAACGGAGTGATTTATTTTAATGAAAAAGTTTTGTTTCATTGAATTTCGTTGATTATATAAGAACCTGGGAATTCCCCGGCGTAGAATTAAGCTGTTCACTTCGAACAACTGCAGTGCCACCGGTTTGTTTTTTTGCATCACTAAGAAAAGTTTTTGTATATCTTCACACATGGAATATATATTATGTGGCTTGAATCAATTCGAGAGCCCCCCTCAGTTTTTTTTTGATAAATCAAACAACTTTTGACAAAGTTTTTGTAATGCAAAAATATAAAAATTGATTGTTTGTACATTTTCTTTGAAAATCAAGTCTCGTTAAAATTCAATTTGGGACAACTGAAATTCAATTTCCCGAGTTATTTCTTCCCCATTTTTGAATACTGTGGGGAATCCAAAAAACGTAGAAACAATAAACTCCAGTAATAGAGGAGGTATTGCCGTGGTACAATATAAGAATTCTATCACGTACATGATAGTAGATAATTTCCTCTTTTACTATTATCGATAATAATCCTTCAAACATCTCGACAATAAATCAGACTGAATGAGTATCGATTAAATGATTAATAACTGAAATAAGAGGTCTCTTGTAGCATTATTGTTGTTCTCCAACAATTCGTAGCGAAGTTACTGCTATTAGATAATATAACTTACCGAGAATTAGGTGATTTTAAAAACCTCTTTGACTGAACAATCATTTAAATTTAACATGAACATAAACATTTATTTTACATCTCAATATTTTTCAAATAACTTTCCCCAAGCGTGTATTTACTACGGGTCCAATGAGGGCCCAAAGTGGGTGCCCATGCTACCTAACGTGGGACCAACTCTGGGATGATAACATCGTTTCCAGCCTGGCTGTATTGCTTTGCCCGAGGACTAGGTGATACAATGGGCCCTGACCTAAACCGATCTTGGCTCAGCTTAGGGCCGGGCCCGCACCAAAGTTCAATATTTCCATTTTCTACGAACTATAATTGTATGGGAACAAACGATAGGGCCAAGATGGGTCTCATTGTCATTTCCCAATACTGGATTCAAGCAAATGGACCCTGCTTGGGCCCATTGTCAATATCGGCAATACACAGTTGGGTAGGATCTCCTGGTGGAAAAATTTCATTGAAGAGTACTGAAGTTTTCAGAGATTTTCAATGAAGAGTTTTTCAGAGGATTTCAGAGGTGTCTATAATTTCTCAGAGAATTTCAGTGATTTTCAGAAAAATTCAGAATTTCCCAGAAATGTTCATAGATATTTAGAAAAATTGTGAGTCACAAAAGGCACCCGATACGTGGGAGTTTTTCAAAGTTTCTCAGAAATTTTCAGAGTTTTTCAGAGTTCCTCAGAATTGAGAAATATTCCCATAAGATTTCAGAGTTTTCCAGTGATATTTAGAGTTCTGCAGTGGAATTCAGTGAAATTTTCGGAGATTTTCAGAGGAACACGGAAAAAATGATTTAGCTGCAGCAGTTAAGTAGCTAGCACGGACACGGACAGCCATTAAATTGGCTCCTGCAGCTGAATTTTAGCTGTTACAGCAACAAAATTTGCATTTGTAGCTAATTTATTTGCGGTAACAGCTGAAATTTAGCTGCAGGAGCTAATTTAATGGCTGTCCGTGTCCGTGCTAGCTACTTAGCTGCTGCAGCTAAATTATTTTTTCCGTGAAGTTTTTTCACCAGGGCAATCATGAGATACACAAAAATATCACCTAGCCCTTGTAAAAAGATCCGATCTCAGGATTTCATGGTTCAAGCAGGGCATATTATAAGGGCCAGTTCTTACCAAAAAGTTGGTTCTAAAAGACAACGATCAGTTCTAAAACGTAAAAACTGTTAATTCTTCAAAAATCACTCAATTTTGAGTGGAATGTTTTCCTCTTTTTCCTTCTTTTGAATCAAGTATCCAGTATTGCCCTGTTACAGGAGGAAGCCTCTCGCCTCATATCAAGGGAGTATGGTGAGTTCATGTTCTTGAAGTTTGAATCGTTTATGAAAACGAAACAGAGATTAAAATTCACAAAATTTGTTGAATTATTGATGTTCATCTTCTCGAGTGAACTCCTCAGAATTGGGAATATAATTCAAAGAATGTACTACAAGATTTTGGGTCTTTAACAGTAGAGTATTTTGTTATTCGATTGATAATTCGTTTCAATGAACGATTCCAACTTCCGCGACATTGTTAGTTGAGTAGTGACATTCATTCCGAAAAAATAAGACTTTATGCCAAAAGTAAAATCAAGGGAGTATCCCTCACAGCACTACAGTCCCAGAAGAATTCTCAAAGAATTCATAAAGAACCCAATCAAATCAATGAAAATTCTTCATGAATTCTTCTGGGATTGTAGTGCTGTTTGGGATCAAATGATTCAAAAAATATTTGTCACACAGATGCTTTTTCTTTACATCATACATTTTTACATATTTTTTTGGTTTTAATATCACTATCCGAAATCTATCCGATAAAAAGTCCGATAAAAATACGATGTCTACGATAATTATCCGATACAAAACCGAACCAGCAACCCAATGATTTCCCGATACACTGAGAGAAATCGCTTAGTTGCGTGAGCAAAAATACTTTAGTCAATAATCTTTTAGTTGATTTGAATAAATCTTTATTCGACGCAAATAAAAATTTGTTTGCGGTAGCAAGAACAATGATTTGACATCTATTCATTTCAAATAAAAAAATTTAGGTAATAGTAGCATAAGTAATTTATTCGTGACAACTAACAATTCAAGTTCCTTAGCAAATAGAATCTGATTACGCATGCGCTGACTACCATTTCATCATTTTCAATTGTTTCACCGGCATTTCCACCCATGTCCATTTTCCAACGACACGCCTGCAATCGCGTGCAACGGCGATACGGAATTTTAGATTTTATTTTTGGAAGAATAGATTACTCCATAGCAAAAGTTTTCAGTTTCATTGGTTCAAAGGTTTTTTGGACGTTTTGTCTGAAGAATATTCGTACAAAATCTTTTTTCATGCAGTGAAATTGTGCTGGAATATGGAGCAAGTGGAAATGCAAAGAATTTTCCAGAATCTCTCCTGACTAAACATCCTCAGCAAGAATCATTCTAGTTATTCTCCAGGTCCTGCAAGACCTTACGATGCCCTTGCGAGGGACTTTCAAGGCCTAGCAAGACCTTGTAATAACCTAGAAAATCACTGCAGTCATTTCTAGCAAGTTTGTTTAGTGATTCCTGGTATATATTTGATTTTCAATAACCAATAATATTTCAGTACAATCATATTTTATCGATTAAATAATTTAGTTGAAATAACATTTTGATTTACTTGGAATATTTGTTTAGCACAATGTCAAAATATTTATTTGTGAGAAGTGAAAGTTTTACTCAATCCAACTAAATTCAATTAACTAAACAAAATGCGTTGATTTGAATAAAAATCTAGCTGTCCGATATATGAAACAATTATTTTGCTGCTGTGGCTAGCATTTAGTCACAGCAACTATGTGATTTTTCTTAGTGTAGTATTAATACAACTGATGATTCAACGATTAAATTTCGATATCGGGTTTTTTCATAAAAGAAGCTTCTCGAGCTCGCCTTCAAGATATTTTCATCACTCGGTAAATGTTGACACTTTTCCATAAATAATGTAGAAAATCTCAACCTAATGAGCAAATCATCAATTCAAAAATTCATCTCCTTCATTTAGATATCAAGTGTTGCACCTAAGAATGAATTTACAATTTATCACTCTAGCATCCTATAGTATAGCAATCTCTTTCTCAACTCAGCGCATCACAGATCATTCGAAAGGGGTATTTAACGCGGTTTTCATCTCCCGATACTACCTTGAATACCTGAACTTTAATCACAAAGGTTAAATTCATAACAAAATTCTTCTCATCTTGAATTCCTTTTTTTCCTGTTCCCAAGCCTCCAGCCTCGTCGAGAGGAAAAGCTAAGAATACTCAGAATAACAAACATACTTACCAACATAGGAGTAAAGTTCATTCAAACTTTGATGCGCATAATCCGTTCCCATGGTCGCGTGTAAACCTAAATACATACATTTAATGGATAAAAACACTGACTTATAAACATGAATCAAATGCAAACAGCTTTAATCGGTTCAATTTTTCCTTTCATCTTTCATAGACTCAAATCATAATTCAAACGCGACAAAAGTGCGTTAATATAAACACTCGGATGGAAAGTACGATATTATCAGTTCTGTATGGGATTTCACCTTACCTAGTGACCACGGTAGCCACCGCAGCGTAGTTAATAATAATTACTTTAACACAGTTTACGATTGCGTCAATTACATGACTGCACATTCATCAATCCGAGTTTCACTCGATACAGTTCAAAAGGCTAAAAACATCATCATGGCTCATTTACCCTCCACGTCTTCTTCTCTTTTTTTGTACGGGAAAGAAAGAACGAAGAAAAGTCTATACGTGACCGACTGTTTCGACATATTGGCACTCGTTACCTGTCAAACATTATTCTTGCGACGTACAAGATATTCATTAAGATTAACTACATAAAAGAATAAAAATCTGCAACGGGTCATTCTTCTCTTAGACATGCTAATGTGAAAAGATACAAGCGTATTCTTGTTGGTTACTCAATGACATCGTTTATGAGCATGAACCGCGGTAAAAAAGAAGTGGAAATATCAATAGTTGTTTAACCATCGTCCTTTGAAAAAATATGGTGGAAGAGGAATTTGCAAAATGTTATTCCAACTCTTATGTTTCTGATAGTGAAAGGATAGATATGTCGTGGTTTCGAAATTCTATTTTATGTTTTGCAGAAGTTGATAACGTGGTTCGTGAATTACCGCTATTGTAAGTCGATAAATATTCATTGGGGTATTATCGAAGATGAGATAACATCAGCAAGGAAGAAATTCGAAATGAAATGCAAAAGTGGAATACATGAGATAACCAGAAAAAATACTTCAGTGCACAGAATGCTTCTCGGACCGATAATTATTCTTATAGATTTATACTTTATATAATAGAAAGATGATTTTATGATTCTCCAATCAAGTTTAATTCTAAAAAATGAAAGATTGAATACTTCATTGTTTTAGAAATTATTTTCAAAATTCGATCAGACTCGGTCATGCTGTAATTCTCAGGCCTCTTCTTGACCATCGCGCAATCTCACGAGGCCTAGCAAGTATCTCGCGATAAGAAAACGACTATCCATAGAGCTTAATATTCAATCTAATATTTTCAAAGATCAGATTTTAATATTAAACTTCGGTTCGCACACATGCTGGATGAATCATGCGGCGTACACTGGGTCCAGCGGACCCAGCCAACTTTGAACTGCCCTTGCATCCATATGGTGCATAATAAAATTCACAGAAAAATTAGGTAGTCAGTTTGAACCCCTGTTCATAATACTGAACGGCGGTTTTGATGATTCATGCATTTGGATGACTGGAAAAAATGTGTAAGTGCAACAATGCCGAAAAATTTACTATTTCTACATAATTATTTGTAGTTCCTTAAGGGTTGAGTTTTGAAGGCTTACCCTGGTGGAAGGGAAGCGTGTCATGAAGAGTAACGGAAGCGCAAGAATATTTCAGATGACTTTTCTAATACTTTTTACATGCTTCCTATCCACTCTCCAATTACGCTTCCGTGTGTAAAGCCCAGTTTCTATGAAATTGATGTTTCTTCCTATACGCTTCGCACACTTAAAATATACGTTCGGATTGCTCTTAATGTCCCACTTGACGCTCGGTATACGCTTAAATAAACGTTTAAAATACTTTCCAACTACGTTTCTGACACTTCCTCATACACGCTTCCCTTTCACCAGGGTATGTTTCGGAAAATCATAGTTCATTGGGTGTACTTTAAGGTTAAGAAAACCAAAATTGAGTCCCCTCCAAAGAGTATGTTTATTTTGACATCTGAAGGTTGCAAAATTTCGGATTTTGAAATCATTGTTTAGCTGTGATTTTTTCTTACAAAAGACTTGAAAAAATGACTTTCATTCATAAAAAAAAATTCAGTTAATTGTTCACAAATCACTAATAAACATTGTACAGGAGAATTTCATGAAAACTGTTACTCGGTACAAGCGCAATAATCCTCGCAGAGTTTGGAGCGGTAATCCATGCAGATTGGGCGCAAACATGCAATGCACCGATGGCGTGTTTTCCTATTGGTTTTCGAAGGGCATAATTGCCACCCTCGTTTTTTTCTCATCAGACCAGCTTCCTCACCCTCGAGGATAGGCTCCCGGAGTTCTTTCGGTATCGCATCGATGGCACGTTGCAATGTAATTCGCAATTTTTGAATTTTTTGCCATTTTGAAAGCCAAGGTTTTATGAGATGGAGGATGATTTGTTTCATGCAAACTCTCGCTGAATTCGTTTTGGATCATATTATTTTGGCATGTCAGAAGGATCATGGCATTTACAATCACTTCATCAAGCATAGCCCTACTACTTCATTGCCTACCGTAAGTCACCAACAAAGTCAAATTCTGGGTCCCCTGGACCCTCAGTGCGAACCGAGGGTTAAAACCAAGTTCAATGTCTATAGAGAAGAATAATAGCAAACTAAAACACACTTGTTTTCATATTAGGAGTGAGATCCTGACGAACTCACTATTTTGATTGATTTTTCAATCAATTTTCTTTTATTCCACTTTAGCCAATAAAAACACACGAGATAATGACAGAATTGTAAATTTTTTTATATAGCACACAAATAGTGCGCTCCGAAGCTCAAATCGTGACATTGTGTGAATTATATATAAATTATAATTATACATCAATCGAATATGAGAAGAATCAATTCTTTTTATACCATTTTTATCGAATTTCAATCGAAATTATACATAAATTTTTGAGCTTTCATTTATTTTGAATGAAATATTGATTGAAATTCGATAAAAATTATATAGAAAAGAATCGATTCTTTTCAAATTGCCCATCTCTGGATTATACCAAGAATAAAATGTTTGAAAATTTCCAAACGTAAACTCAGTGCACTGAGAAAAAAAAGTCATGACCGTAATGAATATTTCTTCCGGCCAAGGAAATGAATTCATCCAATAGTGACAATGAAATCATTTCATGGGACTTATCAATCTGAGTATTCATGCAAACAATGTATTCAAATCTGAAATTCTTGAGCCTGAAGAAACATTTCTTTGAATCAAATACCCTTTCTTCAGTGAAAATCAACCTACTCTGATTCAATTAATTATTTCTTCGGAGGAATGAAACCACTCAAACATTCAAAAAAGAAAGTTTTTGAATCAATTAGGAAAATTTTCAATCCATCGAAATAAATCATCAACTTCAAGATGTTCTTTTTTGACTTCGTGAATTCCATCCTGATTCAATAAATGATGTTTCAGAAGTCATTGAGCACAATATCAGATTTTTTCTGTAAAAAAAAATTATCACACTTGCAAAGCTTTCATAGTGCACTCTGGTGTTCCTTTAATCTGTTGATAACCGGGAATTCTGAGCACTTTGGATCAAATGAGACTTCATTGATCGTTCAGTCATGCCGTCTGTTAGGCGAATAGTGCCTATCACTCCATACGGGACCTGTAATTCAATGCCATAATCTGAAAGAAATATTTATTTGGATGAAGTAATACTTACTAAGAAGACAGAGTGATTAATTCTTTATATACAAACCATACTGTCGAAAGAGAACTTGTGAGAAAGTGACTACACCTTGCGAGAACCAACCGAAAGTCGTCTAAGTAACTAAAACGTAACGTGATTTCGAAAATCCATTTCTTTATCTTACTGAATTTTCTTTAGAATCAATTGCACATACTTTCATATCGATGAATGAAATCATTTGAATATAAAAATCATTCTGTGGATTTGAAGAAATACAAAATCATGCTTACCAAATATGACTTTCATTCCAAGCAGTATAGTATTGATTCGAAAACGTTGTTATTAACAAATTTGTACACCTTGAATTGAAAATTCGAGCTTTTCCCACAAAACGTGACGTAATAAAATTGAAGAAATAAGTTATTGAATTTTCAATCGTTTTTGAATGAAATCAGAATCATGCCTTGCACTTCGCGGTCTGACTAATCCAAAGAATTAATCTTTGTGTCAATAAAATGTTTCTTGGATTGGAGGAAACTGAATCCAATAAAATAATATCTTTCATTTAACGAAAGAATTCATTATTTCTATTGAATCATCATTGTTTGAAAGGACATGTATTCAGTTCAATGAGGGCCAGATTCAAAAAAATGTATTTCTTTGATGCAATGACTTTTTTTTCTCAGTGTGGTTTTTATATCTGATGAGCGAAATTTTCAATTCGAAGGCCGTTCAGGTGCACCGTTGTTGTACCATGTACAGGAATTTACCATATTCTTTTGCCCGTGCACGCGTGCACGTATCAACAAAATGAATGTAATACATGGCTGGAGTTTGAACAGCAGTCCGCTCTACTACAATGCTCGAGTTGTTTGTATTTTTGTTACTCTGAATGTTCTGAGCTTTACATTTTTTGCTAAAAAAAAAGAATGATCAATGATTTATTAACCCTTTGAACTAAAGTATCGTCTGGTATGACAAGTCGTGTTACAAAGAATTTATTTCTGCTGTTAGGAATAAATCAAATTGATCTTGTGTATCAGAACTTCTTTCATTAGTGTCTACTTTGAAACGATACTTACATATAAACATTGAGAGGATAAGTTATTTATTATATTTACACCGCGTCGCTATTCATCGATGTGTCAAACTGTCGTTATGAATCTTTCGAGAATATCTCACAGCAAAACTCTGCGACTCTCTAGAATCTTATGCCACGTTCTACAAACTGTCGTTAAAACGACGATCGTGCATGAATTCTCGACTTGTCCAAATTGTTTACAATAATTATCCCACATTATTCGCAATACAATAAATTGCGAAATCCAGTTATCTTCGTGATTAAACGCAACATGAAACTCTCGATATGAAAATCATCATCAATTTCGTCTCCTTGTTCCAAGCAGATCTCTATTTCTCAAGTCTAAAAACTGCGTGTGAAAGTTAAAATCATTATCACGATTTCATATAGAAGGCAGAATTACTTCTCCCAAGATATCAATTATATCTTACAAAACGGTGACAAGACAGTTTACTCAATATCATTCCACGAATTGTCATTTCATCCCATCTCTCGTGTTATCATATGCACAATTTTGAAATCCAACGTTATACAACTCATAACTTTCTATTCCATGAACGGACATCATTTTTTTTAAACAGCATGCAACATTGTAACAATTTCAAAATTCACATTCAACGGAAGAAGAAGCAGCAGCATTTGAATGCAACACGCATACACACACACGTGTATGTATATAGGTATGAAAACGAAGAATCCTCCGGTTCCTCAATCTTCTCATTATTTTTTCTACCAGTGAAAACCAGGAAAAACAATAATAAAGGAACACAATATCACCAATTATGTTATAAAATTTCTTTATTCAAGGAAGAATCGCTCCTACCTCGTAAATCATTAATAAACGAACACCTTAAACAGTTTCTTTCATTATTATCTCATGGCATTACAATGCACAAAATAATATTACACAACAATAAATTTTCCTTATCCTATGCGATAGAATATATAAAATTGCAATCCACTTAACCGTTATAAGTAGTCACATTATGAGTAATAACATAACGACTTGAGAATACAATTTTCTCTCGATATTTTTTACATACTTTCATACCGATGGAGCACATAAGAAGAGAATCATGAATTAACCACAGAATCATTTCTTTTAATCATCTCACAGAAAATTTCATTTCGAGTATTATTTTTAATAATTGCAAATTCTCGAGTATTTCGTTGAAGTTTATCTCTCGATATTCCCCTCTGTCTTATCACCAGAGTCGTGGTCGTACTTTCGCAAAGTCGTCGAGACCCGATGCTTTCACCGGATATCTATACACGCGGAAGTTGACGAAAAAGAAAGAGAGAAGAAAATAAGGCAGAAAAGCTGAAAAATTTGGTTCCAACATGGCGAAAACCGGTTGTGTTATTCGCTAATAGGAAATATTGTTCGGGTTATTACCCGTCGGTGCATGCTCCTGTTTCGGACTTTGCGATCCGTGGTTGTAATAAGTCGCCAAACACGGCACAGTGAAATGGATACAGAGATGTTATAAAATCTGTTACGCGTACCGTTTAGTATAGAACAATTCTCTCGTATGTCATATAATCGGAAATTAATGATACACGGTAACAGAATGATCAACAACAAATGTTTATTCGTATCTTATCCGCTCATGTAATCGATTGATTTTTTTTTTCCACATGACTCCACTTTTTTACACTTTCAATGGAAAAATGGAGAATGTTTCAATAATGTTGACAACAAATTAATTAATTCCATGAATTTATTAGTTGCTCTCCATTATTTCTATATAGAAAAAAGTGTAAGGTAAGGATAACTAGCATATCCCATTGAACCGATTTATTCCTATTGATTCCGACGCAGAAATACTAATCAAACCCATTCATTTCATTTTTTTATCGGTTTGAATTGTGTTTCTGCATCGGAATCAATAGGAATCAATCAGTTCGATCGGAATTCAATAGGATTTTTTAACCAGGGCATTGAAACGACAGATTGAGATAGGAACGATCACTTCGAATTCCTATTAGAACCAGAACGAACGGTAAATCAATCCCATACACTTTTCTCTGTGTAGATATTTTTTATCTGAAACCATAAGTCCGTAACTGAAAAATTATATATCTCATTGAAATGAACATCTTCCTTCCTTATATTACTCTGATTTCTCTTTTATTATTGGAACACCGTATAACAAATTACATACAATAAAAAAAAATCACTCTTGCAATATGGTGAATAAAAGAAATTCGATCTACAAGAATGAAGATTCTAATCACCCTCTCATGATTCTTATTCCATTCATAGTGCATTCATTTATTGCAATCACATACCACTCAAAACACAATAAAATGGAATTAAATTCTAATTTATATGGCTGTTTCAATGAACGCATTGAAGACTTCGTAGACACTTCGATGAGATCAACTCATCATTGGTAAATGTATTCTATTTACAAAATGTGTACAAAGTATTTTGCATATACTTGCAATAATCTAAAATTTCTAAAACTTAACGATATCCCTGATTTTGATCCTTTTTTCTTCTTCTTATTCCTTAAATACAACGAATCGACATAGCGTCGAAGAAAGCATTTGATCTATTTTACAAAAGTGTTTGATTTCTTTTTAGCGCCTGGCTGTTAAAATCATAAATAACCTATCTACCCCGACAATTACCAATCTTTTGATCATTGTATTGTATTCGAAAATTTGATCAGCCTTTCTCGAGCGATATTAGGACCTTGATGCGAATAACATAAGTACTTTGAAGTGCGAGAAAATAGAACCAGGGGCAACAAGATATTAAATACTTTTACGTAACGTATATCGATAACTGAAATTCAAACAAGACGAGAAATTGGTTGAGACTCAAGGCGCGATGTAACTCAAATCCACCCCCGAGTAGAATTAAAAACAAAAAGAGGTGTGAATCGATGTCAATTACATAAATTTATATGTATAAAATTATGCACTTACGCATAAAGTACTTACATGATTTATCATACAATCCCTTATGGCCACAATATACAAACCGAACAAATTCAGACAAAATTTGTCTACATTCAATTGTGACTAGCAAAACTAGCCAGAGAAAAATTGATGGAACAGATTTAAAAGTATTTGAGAAATTGTGAAAAAAAATAGATGAATTTCTAAAAAGGCAGAATAATCCTTCAAAGTAACAGAGAAGTTTCCTATTTCTGCTACAGGGTTCTTTATGTTTCTATAAATAATCTATACTACTGAATAATAAGCAATCAGTTCTTGGACATTTTTCTCTGGTGCTGGTTACTTCAAAAGCAATTTTTGCTAGAAACAATTTTCATTAATCTCTTGAAACGAATTCACTTACCATACTTCTTCCAGTCGATTAAGATTCGTGCTAAATAATATTAAAAACCTACCGATTTTATTGAATACACTATAAACATGAGTTCATCTGGTAACTGAATATTTGGTCGTTCAACAATAACTATTACCTAACTTATGGTTACTTGGTAATAGGCTTTGGAAGACTCGAATAGTAATAGCAACTATATCAAATTTAAAGCACTTGTTATACATTTGGTCGCAATCTCTCTCCACACGATGCATATAATATTTTGATTGAAAAATTCATTGAATCTTGTCAATTCGATGTGATATTCAATTACAAGTTCAATAAATATTCATTCCAATTCCTCTCCACTTTCCAATCAGTACAAAAAGTACATGATATACAATACATCGCGTGATTGGAGATGAATACATTATGATGTTCTTGAATGATTGATCCACGCGTATGGAGTACCTTTATGACATAATTGATGTCTTACGTTAAGGATTATCGGATGGTAAACCTTTTATAGCGAAGGCGCCACGGAAAAATGGCTTGAACAACTCTAGGACCGTCTGCGTTCTACGAGCTGACCTCTGAAAACATATCGAGACATTTATATCAGAAAACTGAAGGTCTTGTTTTTATAACTTTTTATGATGATACTCCAAACCACTTCGAGATATGTAAACATCAATTCCAATCAGTGTTATATCACTGACTGTATCGAATACAAGCACGCACACGGCGGTGCCTTGACTTTCTTTATAAAATGCATGGAAAAACAGCTTTAACATCAAAGATGATGGACGTGAGAGTGCAATAGTGTTCACGCAGGTTCATCACCTTCGAGATTAAAGAATTTCAATTGAGTAACAATCAATCTTATTTATTCTTTGTATTTTTTGTAATGCAATGAGGGAGGAAACGAAGAATAACTTTTAAAAGTTTTCATGCAACAGATATTTTCAGATAACTTTGTAAAATTTCGCGTGAAGACCTCTAAAAGAGATGTTTCACGATTCACAAAAAATCTTCAAACTCAATATTTGGGTAAAAATATAATGGAACAAATGAATTTGAATCCAGATTGCTGATGTGAACATCAACGAATTTTAGGTGATTGCTCCTGTCCGACGTTACGCAAATCCTCACAGCAAGAATCAACGGTAGAATTGAAATAGGGTGGCGATTATTACATCGTTTGGTGTAGTTATTCAATGTATGATTATGTTCATTCACTCACAGTAATAACGTTGCTGAAGATCTTGCTGACATCTGTTATCAAAGTGAAACCCTGACCGAGTGCTTGCGGTGGGATGTCCAAGGCTACCCTCTTCCTATCGAATTCGGGAATACTTTCTGTGGTTGTAGTCACCTGCACATACAGAAATCCCTGATAATATGCAATTCCCATGATTTCGCACAGTCAGTCAAGCTTTCATCAGTCCCCTCCCCATCATAGAGAGAGAAAGAAAAAGATACATAGATCTCTATACTATGATTCTCGTACTCTTGTAATTTTCAACATTCGTTACAACACGTAGATTCTACTTTCGATTTTGCCTGAAACTCTACTTCATATAGGAAATTTCAATTTTTTAATTACCTCTGCAGACAATTATGAGAAGCAAAAATTAAACCATTAATAGATCCTATTTATTCTTCATAAAGAATAACTCTGTGAAACCCGATGGTGTGGTTAGAGTTAAATTAGTGTCACATGCAATGCTTCGAACTTATGAGATTCTGCTCAAAAGTCCAACGAATTAAGCTCCAATGAAACTATATTTATTTCCTCGGATATATATTATTATAATTGGTTTAGGAAAGGATCTCGAGGAAGGTGATTAGTGGGGGTACGATTATTACAATTTTTCATAGATGAAATAGACATAGAATGAAAACAACAAAAACAAATTATAAAATAAAAAAGAACGATCATGATCATGTTTATTTGACATAATAATAACCATTATCATTATTATCAGTATAATTCTACGTCACAGCGTACAGATGTATAATTATTTACATCAATCGAACATAGAGCTAGATCACATTAAAAGCTCGCTGTATCAGAAACACTTATTATATAAGGTAACAACTTACAACAGGTATACAAAATATATATATATTATTTACAACTTTCGTAATGGATGTAGGTAAACTGATGGAACCTTTCTTTTTATTACTTAATCGAATGAATAGCCACAATAGAATGAATTTTTCTCTCTCTCTCTCTCTCCATCTCACTGTCAAACTAATACTCTTGTTGATCTATAATTAACAGGGAGTTGACCAGGGAGGGAAGGATATCCTTCTACCGGCCGAACTAAAAAAAAACAAAAACAAAACAAAAAACACTATGGGATAATGAACAGAATGCATAATCGATTGCACTTGAGAATTTTTGATTTTGCTGTTCGGTATTGAGTTTGAAACTTTCTTTCTCTTCAGAAAGATCTTCTTTCTCTCTGTGAAACCACAATGATGATCGATGAATGTTTATGCAGCTTGGTCAATCAGCGATAATCGAGGCCACGCTTGCAATTCGCATGATTTCCGGAACGGTCCTAAGAGTATTATAGCCACCTTCCATTGCCCAATTGATCCACACTCGATGCTTTAATACGGTGATCGCGGTGGCGGATAATCGTACTGTTTTCCATGGAAGTTGTCATTTTAATGCTTATTTTCAAATTTGAGACTAAAAACCTCTGGGAATATTCATAATATTCATGAAATATTCCAGAGTCCTTTGTTACTCAAAAACAATTAGAAGCGAATGTAACCCAACAAGCAAGCATGAATCGTGTTAATAAGTGTTTACAATATATTTTGATGATGATGAGAAATAGAAGGAGATGGAGACTTTGAAGATAAGTGAGAGTGTGATCAGTCATTTGTAACATAAATTCATAATTATTGAAGATGTTTCTGGTGGAGTGAAATCATGGTAACAGATGTTTTCAGACATTTATAACATCGCGAAAATTGAGATTTCAATCCAACAAAAAATTATATCTCTATTGATGATTAATTGACTACAACACCCTGGGAATGTTGAATTATTATGGAGCGTGACGAGCAATGTGGCAAAATCGTTGATATCAAACCATACAAGAACATTTAAAAATAATATCAAAATATTTATTTGTACAGTAACCCTTCAGTAGGCATTATGAGTTCACGTACAGGGCAATATTTGAATTTTATACCAGTGTTTTCGAGTAGTTTGATGTGAACGATTCAGCGAGTGTTTCATTTCAATGAACATTCCGTACCTTAGGATATCGTGAAATACAAAATGTGCATTGAGATGCCGCTTGTATCTCCTCAAGCGATATGAATATACACAAATGATCATTATTCTTAACATAATACAGCAGATTTTAATTTTATAGCTTAAGGAATTCAATACTTTCAATGAGAGTTCGATCAAGTTTGATGAACGATACAGGACTGATATTCGGAGATTAATGTGGAAAGTAACATTACTACTTTTCTTATTTCATGTATTCACCTTTTCACCAGATTTAGACCGATGGATTTGTTCTACGTATAAATTTGAAGTGAAAACAACACACATAAATGAGAGGAGGAATTTTTGCCTCAAAAATCGCGTATTACATTATATATAACTTGTACATAGAGTATATTGGATTATATATAAATTATATATAATTTTGAACATTTTTCCAGTGTTATGAATTCATTCTTCGATCTAGTTCAATAAGTTTTCTTCAGAAGAAACTCTCTTTGTCGAATAGATAACACTGTAAAAAAATTCATCGGAAAATTCGTAACGTTTCCTAACTTGTCCGGAAATTCACTATGAAATGTTGGTAAAAATCCCATACAGTTTGGAATTTTTAGATAAATGTGTGGGAAATTTCATATAAATGTCCCGGAAATTGATTTCCTAATCAGTGATTGGAATTTTCCGGTTCATGTACACAGGAAAATTCCGATTATTTTTTACAGTGTACTGATTCGAGTGTGTTCGGAAATCAATTCCTCTCGACGAAACAAAATGATCAGATATGTTCTTAAAAAAATCATTTATCGATAAACGATTCAAATGTGAACGACATGCTCTTTTCACGTGCGTGTCTTTTTTGAAAAAGAATTTAAAAATATGAAAGTGGTTTGGAAGATTATCAGAAAAGCATGAAGACAGCCCAAGAGAGTACAAAGTCAAAATTGTAATATTTGTTTACTTCATTTAATTCAACAGACCCACGAAATTAACTCGAATTGAATTAAATACGACTTCGGAAGAAGCTTTTCCATTTCGTGAGGAGCCCATTGAATCTGATTCAAACTCGTTGAAAGGCTATCAGATGAGCTGATCCTAGAAACACAGTGCAACATGCAAGAAGCGAGATTAACCGCAGATGTGTCAGATGTGTCATCCAAATGCTCCATAAACGTGAAAAGAAGATTCAAGGTGAATAGAGAGGGTTTTATGGTAATTGTATTGTATCGTTACTCCCCTGCATGCAATTTGTCACGGAACACGAGGAATCATGAGTTTAGAGCTAATTCTGAAATTTTATAGCGATCGGATGATTTGAAAAAGTTCTAAGAAAATCCGAACATGTTGAAAATATCCTCAGAACGTTTTAAAAACGTCCCAAGAACATGGTGGAGTGAATTTAAAATCCAAGTTTTGTTGGATAGGAGAATTTTTCTAACATCACATCCGCAGGACTTGTAAAATCCTGAATATAACCCAAGAAACACAACTGCAGGCGCTTCAAAGGGCTTGTAACGGCTCTTTAACGGCATTGCAGAACCATCAGCGGCTCATTAAACCAGCAGTAATCATCCCAATCAGAAAAATCCGTAATATGCCAATGTTGACAACAGGTGCAGTACAGTGCCAGTATTGGGTCTCCAACACTTGGTCAACACGTACGGGATCAGTACTGGATACATAAAAATACATTAATATGCCTGTACTGATAAACTAGTACTGAGAACTTAATACCGGCCAGATACCAACCCAGTACTGGCCCTGCACTGATTGCGAATAATGGCATCAGTACTCAATCCCCAGTACTGAAAAGCGTTATCATTCCAGACAAATGCCAGTACCCTGCCAGTCTTGACTAGTACTGGTGCAGTACTGCGCCTGTTGTCAATTTCTGGTTGGGATTGTTTCTAGGGCAGTTGCACTTGACTCGAAAATATACAGACTAAATTTTACTAATACATTTTGTTTCATTCGATTGGAAAGAATTCATCTTAGTTGAATTGAAATCTACTCCGAATTATAAACTAACGATACTGACACCTTTTGTTCGTCAACAAAAGTTGAGAAAATTCCACAGATCTCCAAAAATCAATCCTAATAACAATTGTGTTAGCGCACAACTATTACCACATCCATTGTTTAAGATTTACCCTAACGAACCATCTCATGCATTTTTGTGAAAACATATAATATTATCGAGGAAAGAAGATCATCAGAGTTACGACAAGACACAACAACGATAGTCACAACAGTAACGAATAAACGAATATTATTATTGATTGATTTCTCTTTTAGTTTCTCTCGCCACGATGAAGTGCTTGGGGTAAACAACAAAAACAAACAGTCAAACAAACAAACATCGATTCCAAATACTCAGTATCCTACCCCTCCGCCAAGATTCGCAAACGCTCCAAGATTTATTCCGGCTCCAGCGCCGGCTCCATTGCTGCTTCCACCACTAGACGAAGAAGCATCGCCGCCGATGTTTATGCCGGCACCCACTCCACCGTTGCCTCCAGCACCAGCTCCGCCGCTTAGACCACCGCTGCTACTTCCGCTCAAACTTGTGATGATATTTAATATTCCCCCGCTACCGGAGAGTCCACTTCCTCCGTCGCCACTGCCACCAGCACCTCCTGGAATGATTTTTTCCTTCAATATATTTGTTATTGCATTTCAATCGTTTGTCAATGCACACTGTTCATCTGCACACATGAAAATATCTTATAAACATGCGATCAATCGGAACTCAATTCACAATTTTATGATACAAAGACCGGATGGGAACAAAATCATCAATTGGTATTGGAAAAGATTGATTCGAATGAATATAAACACCATAAAGAGAATGAATTTTATCGATTTCTCATATAAGTTATGCACGAATGATTTCTCTTCTTCGTTAAGTCCCAGAATTTCCCCAGGTAGAAAAAATTCATCTGAAGATTAATAGAGTATCGAAACACTCATTTGAAAAATTAATAAGAATTTCTGAAAATTTTCAAAAGAAGGTTTCGAATAATTCATGTGATTTCTCAACCCGCGTCATCTGAAATATTTCTTTATGAAAATCAGACCGATGAATCAAACGAAAAGTCACACACTCCCAAGCAAAAACATAACTTTCAACCTCTTGAAAATATGCATTCTATTAACTCAAATGATTATACACAACTTTCCAACACCGAAGATTTCATGATTCACATATTTTTTTCTTCTTTCATCGCATGAGAAAGCATTGTAATTAAGTTGAAGTGAAAAAAGAAGTGGAAACGTGATGAAGTGAGGAGACCAAGACAATGATGAAAGACTTTGAAATTGATAACATAAAACATAACGCGTATGGGGAAGGGAAGTAAAGAGAAGAGAAGAGAAGAGAAAGTAAGAGCTGCATCGGAAATAGAAGGAAAGAAAATACGATGTACAGGACAGATGAGGATTTACAAGTACATACATTATTCGAATACATGCTTTCAAGAGCAGGGTAAAAATATCAAGATTAAGAGGTGGTGTGGAAAGTCGTGTGGATGGAAGTTTGAGACAACTGCACGTTCAGTGAATTCAATCAAGATTACTTATGAAATTGACACAAATAGAAATGCAAAGATGGATAGAGGATATTGAATGAGAAATGTGTACTGAATCTTGATGGATTATTGGATTGGAAACTTGTGTCGTGTACTTATTAGATATATGATGTGTGAGGATATATATTTTGAGATATAAATCAACCACTCAATGATTTACTTTGAACATTATTTGAACATCCTGTTAGTAGCTTTACATAATGTTCTAGGTTTGATTTCCATTCTCAATTCGAGAAGGTTTGGAAGGTTTAGAAGCATGCAAGGATGTTCTTCAGTACAATTTCGGAATTGGTTGATTTCTATTGAACTCAAGATTATTATAGATTGATTCAACGGAAATGGTACAGAAAATAACATCTCGTTTCGAAGATTGAAATTTCATTAATCTCCTGGAAAAGATGAATTCAGTCCTGTATAAATATGGTGTACATTTAAAAAATTTGACACTCAATGAAAAGAAGCATGTTTATAGATTACGTTTCGATCAGATAGTGATTTCAACGGTTCGTTGATTTTTCAAATTAATCATGTGATGTAAATACCACCAAACATTTTCTATTCCGCAAATTTTGAATTAATAAGTTTCAGTTCTCTTTCAATTCTAATGAATCTGCTAATTTGATCGAAGTAACTAGATGTCTTGAATTCTTCAATTTGTACAAATATTTGAGATTAGATGATGCACAGAAGAAAATAATTAATCATCCTCACTCCAAATTAATTCCGACACTTAATTACAGTTGTTAAGATGTTACTGGATTGAATTCACTCATTTCACCACATTTTTATTACCGATCTTTTGATATTAACTTGGATTCATTAGTGTGAATAAATTACGATATTCAAATTTGTAGATCATTTCTGTACCGTTTCAATAAATTCTTCAAATATTTTCCAATCTTTTCAACTTGGCTTCTCGAATAATGTATAGATTAAAGTATTTTTTTAACACGCATAACATGCGTAGAATGATGAAAAAAATGTTAAGTTTGTATGGAATCCATATTCAATCTGCATGAGATTCCATGCAAGCATATATGACGAGCAAATAATTCATATGTAATCATCTTATAAGTCAATCTCAACTCAAATATGTTTACACATGTTTTTTGCAAAATTATGTATGCATTTAGGAATTTTCATTTCGAAGTTACAACATTACTCCTCAGAGACAAGTGATTATATAAATTCTTAATTTTGTTCATAATTTATAGCCCACATTGAAAGAACGTTTATTCCAGCGAGTTTATTCTGTTGCATTCCGTTGTTTGTTGAACAAACTTCGCACACTGAAAACGCAATTTCCTTGCGTTCTCTTTGTTCCGGCTGAACAAACATTTTCTCAGTGCGGTCAGTCCATACCTGATCCACCGGAAAGGCCACCGGAAAGTGAACTCAATGGGGCGAGTTTGGACGCAAAAGCATTACTAAGCCCACTCGACGCGCTCGACAAGAATGTGGTAGCACCATTGACGATAGGCCCAATAGCGCCAGTTCCAGCTTGTATTTTCTGTTGGACGAAATTTCCAATGAACTGGCTGGTCGCTGACTGCGTGTTATCGATTCCAAAAGCAGCGTTCGCTGCTTTGTTCCCTTCATCCAGGGCGGTCAGTGCTTTGGTTTTCGCATCCAGAAATGCGTCTAATTTCTACAAAAATACAAAAGTGTGACGAGTAACAAGTAAAAATGAATCTCACATCAATGATTATTTATAATAAAAATCATGCGATATCAGAACTTGAACGAATGCCTTACCCCAAAAACAAAATTGATAATTCCATTGCTCACTCCCAATTTGACGACTCCGATTTTCCTCTTATCCCTATCAGTTCTGTCATCGTCAACAGCTTCGTCGTTTTCAGTTTCCATCACGTAAACCTGTTTCAACGATAAAATAGAAATATCAATGTCATCAGTGTAGAATTCTAATCGTAAATATTTTACATCTTTCATCTTTCTTTTTGGTGCGATTATAGATTCTTAAATCTAAAGCAAACAAACCTGGTTGAAGTGGTAGAAAACTTTAATGATTCCACGCCTTTTACTTGAACGTACTACGATATCGTTGTGGAATACGGATTTGCAGAATTATTTGGCAATTCGAATGGAAAAATGTGTCCAGAATAAATGACAGTGTTTTACCGCGTGTCCATTGACAGGGTCAAGAAGGAGGGAGGGTTCATTGAATCAAATGTGAAACTTTCGTTCGTCGGCCCACATGCTGCCGTTATTTTAGTCAGTAAAATATCATCGATGAAACACCTTTTTTTATTCGAGAAGTATGAATTCCTGAATCATTTTTAAATGTATTCAATTTTATACGAGTGAAATTTCTGCAGTTCATCTAAATATGAACAAGAAAGCAACGTTATTCTAAATAAATAGAAATAGATCTGATTTGATTAATACGAATTAGAGAAACATTTTGCCCGTAATATTCTCATACAAACTCTAATTCTAGTCCTTAAATTGCTCATTTAAGGATTTATCATTTGATAAGCTGAATTCTATATCATCTTGAAATACAAAGATAACCAAAATCTAATGCACTTTCAGCGGATGAGCGTTTAAAACGATCTCAAGAAATGTAAATTCCATTTGAACAATGAAATGGTTCATCATCGATTCGCTCATTGGAATCGAGAAATTAGCACACGGAAGATTATGCAGATTGAAAAGATGATCGGTAGCATGAAGAATCGCGAGAGGGAAGAACGGATCAAGGAAATCCCCACGAATAAGTTCCTGGTGCACGATTTGGTTCGTGAAGTGAAGGACTTTGACCTGAAAGGGAAAGAGTGACGGCACGGCCTAAATTATATCCAAGAGACAGAGGTGAGATGCGTGGAAACAAGAACAAAAGAGATGTAGATTTCAGACTAGGAATTTGTGTGAGTGTTCACCAATCAGAGCATAGGAGAAGCAAATCCAATCAATATTTCGTTCTTGAAGGTAGCTTTCAAATCCATTAAAGACACATTATGCAATACTTTTAATCGCTTATAGTTGAGACTCTTAAAGGTCTCTTAGAATGGGGATCTTCAAGAATTTAAAACACGTCTCAAACTGTTGCATAAGTACCAGTGTACATAAGTTTATGATACTTATTATCACTTTTTATTAATCTGCTTTATGACTTCACAGTTGATGTTACTTTGTATATACTAAAAAGAAATTGTAATTCAATCTAACAATTTAGGTTCAATTTTGTTGTGAATTTTATGATAAATTTGTCCCTAGATTACGAACTGTCACAGAAAATTCAATCTTCGTTACAAAATTTTGATTTTGTTAGGAAATATCCAGCGGGAAGTCACTGAAAATATTGCAAATTTGAGGGATCGTTGCTTTACAAAAAACGAAAAATACCACGTAAAGAAAAATTAGAGCTTAATAACTTGTAATCAAAACGTGGCGAATTGTTATTGAGTAGGAAAATTGAATCTGGGATCACTTTCGACATGGACTCTAGAAATTACGTGTTGAAAACTCTCTTGTCCCATAGAAAAAAGAACGAAAATTGAATTTAAGAGTGCAGTATCCAATTCACACTCTGAGATATCTTGATTCTCCCCTTCCACGAGATTGTAACAATCTTGAAACTGTTCTTTGTCGATTTTATAAATTTTCAATTCGAAGACATTCAGTTGAATCTGAATAGCTTAAATTTCCAAGATTCTGAGTGGGAGAATTTTTTGAATTATATATAATTTTGAAAATTTTTCTACTCTGGATTAATGCATTAAACAGGGGAAAATTTTAATCAACATTTGATCTCTTAAAATATTCTCAAATCATCTAAAAACTATTTGAAGACACTAATTGTTTATTTGAACAACGTGTATTATCCCTCAATTATCATAAGTTGATTTTTTGTCCTCAATGATTATACTTTCCTAACATCTCCTCAAAAACTTCTGCAATAAAATGTTTGAATAAATCTACATGTAAATTTGACATTCCGCTTCTAATGGGTTTTGAGGAAGAGAAATTTCTCCTCGATACTGCATTCGCGATCGAAAGACTTTACAATAATCTGAATGAAATGAATATTGAATATACAAAAAGAAATGAATAAAACAAGATTAGAACAGATTATTCTATGAAAATGAGTCAAAATTGGACTCTAGGCTAATTTCGATGGAATACTCTTTCAAAAATCCCCACACCATTCACACACTGAGAGAACAAATTTCCGGGAACAATAAAATATTTAGTTGAATAGTCGTCATAAAATATTTAATTGATTTGAATAAACTTTCATTGACTCAATTAAATAACTGTTTCCATTGATGAAATATTTCATAGCATATTAAATATTTGTTTGATTGAATAAATATTTAATCGAGTCAATGAAAGTTTATTCAAATCAATTAAGTATTTTATGGCGACTATTCGAATAAATATTTCATTGTTCCCGGCAATTTTTTCTCTCAGTGCAGGGGCAATAAAGATTCATTACGTAAATTGATGATGTACTATGGGCGGAATTGACGATTTATATTCGAATTCAGAAAAAGTACGAATCGAGATCATGAAATTCTGAAGTGTCTATGCAAAGTTTTTGCTGGTTTTTCAGAATATTATATCAAAACAATCGAAATAATCGGAACTATGGAACGGATCAACATGAAAGATATTTGATTATCAAATTACGTATATATATGTACAAATTTCATTGCACGGTCCTATGTACATTGACGTATGCAAGTGTATATATTTGTCTTTACGTGTCTGGGTTTTATAAAGTTAGCCGACTACTTTCACTCCTTGACTCGTTCCCCAAGATCTTGAGCGTAGCGCGGTGCTCTATACTTTGCCGCTGCTTCTCTCATTCTTTTGTCTCTTCTTCCTTTTCTTCTACCATCAAAGATCTTTCCACTTCCGATTAAATATTCCACACAATTGTAATCGATAATCTCAAGGAATTTGCTCTCGATTTCAAGAAACGCAAGATTTTTTATACTAATCCTTCGCCAAATATCAAATACAATTCATGAATTATTTGGTACCAATCAATCGACTCACTCTATTCTCTATTCATACGAATTAACGATCTATTACGTTCAAATTAGCATATATTTATAAACGAGCGGCGAGTTTGGAAACATCTATCACGTAACAATATCGAACGTATTTCTACTTTTACAAGAATGAATGCGTGTTATGTGAAGAAAGGCAGAGACAAAACAGATCCTTTCACGTTACATAACAAAATTATTATCGTAAAATGATTCCAGCCTCGTTACTCTCTGGCTACTCCGAAGATACATTATTCCCTACTTGTAACATCAAATATCAAAAGACGGAATTTTTCACCTTGAACTTTAACTATACTCGCCATGAACTTGACTCGATTGTCTAATGATATTGATGATTAGAATGTATATAGAAAATGATAGATTTTTAATATTTTATCGACGAGAAGTTTGAGAGATTACTCACTTCGTTTAACGGACTGAGATCGTCTTCCGCTTCCCTCTTGACGATCGGGCTGGAATGTACAAAACTAACGGCCATCAGGAGACCGCAAATTGCATAGGACAGCCTCATTCTGCTTCGTTTGTGGCTTTCGTATTTTTGTATAGCTCGCTTCGTCCGTCTGCAAACAAATACAACGATGCTGTAATTGCAATATTAATCATTGATCAACGTCAAATCAAAAATAGAAAGGTGAAACGACGCATCGATTGTTATTTTAAATGTCAAGTCGAGTGAGAGAATGTATTCGTTCCGGAAAAAGTTGATACTCTTGAAAATCTTGTTACAGGTCTGTTTGGAAAAAAATTCCACGATTCTTGTTTTTGAACGTATTCAATATATGCGGCTGTCAATTATCTCTATTTTTCCCCCATACAAAGTATTTCGTTCGTTTGGAACATCGAAACTTGAATTGATACGATTTCTGTGTAAAATTGACATCGATATATCCATTGAGTAATGACTCGCAACTCCTTAGAAATAATCAAATGTCATGAGTGTCATAGACGACGGTGAGTGAATTAAAACATTTATTACCTCATAACAGTTAAGAGAAATTGAGAATTTCAAATGGTCGAGCGCAAGAAAATCTGTATATTCATTCTAAAGTTCAAATGTTGACTGAGAAATCAGGTATATCATAATTCAATGATCGTTGATTCAACCTCAACACGTAAGAGAAATGAGAATGATCTTCGTATTCCTATACTTGATATAAGATCCATGGTTGGGATTATGATAATGAAAACAATGGTACCAAGGTTGAAGATATTTTTTCTAATACTGATCGAAGATTGCATAGTCTCTATATTCTCGTGACAAGAAAAACTGGCTGTGTTGACAACTGTAGTAGCAGCAGCAAAAATTCCATGATGAATTTCATGTATAATTTGATGAAATAAACAGAAAATATTTACTTAAACAATTACTATTACTATTATTATTCTGTCTCCTCGTGTAGCATTACAACATGTGTCGTTAGAATTCAAAGACAACAGTTAGCGATGAATCAAGCTTGAACCGCAATCGGAGAAACAAAACAAGAAAAATGTGCTGAGAAAAGAATTTTTTCATAAATCTGGCATTTAGTAATAATTAATTAATATTTATTCAAATATGACGAAACTCACATCCTGCTATAATTACTAACAGTTACTTTTTTGCTTGATTACCAAATATGTTAGCAGTAAACATGTTTGACAAATTTAAATCAATCTTATCAATCACTGTGGAAAAATTTGGTTAATGTTATACAATTTTTCAGCAAATTTTTTAATTCTTGCTATATTATATCAGACATTATTGTATATTTTCGTAACTGAAATTTGAATAAATTTTTCAGGTCGGTCAGTCAAGAACTTCACTTTAATTACATTCAATCGGTACTGAATTTATACATTTTTTCTTCCTCTTCAATTGGCGTTTGATGAGAGATGAGCAAGGGGTTGGAGCCTCTCCCTGATTCTTTTTTGTATGTTGATTAGAGAAGGTAAGAAAATTCCTAAACTCGACTCTGAGTGTAATTTAGAATTCATTCAGAAATGTTCAACAGTGCAGTTATAATAGGTAAGGTAGTTCCTAAGGTTAAACTCTCTGCCCAGGTAACATGTAGGCTTGTCATAACCCTGGCACACTTGTCATTCGATTGTTTTTGGCTTGGTATTGACAACCTTGTCAGTGTAAGGTTGCTACAGCCCTGCTGCAAGGGTTTTGTAAGCTTGTACCCTTGTCGTGTGTCAACTAGGAGGCTTATATCAACCTTGTCACAAGCTTGCCTGACAACATTGCAGCGAGGTTAACTTGCTATTGAATCTAAGACCCTGCCTTGAATAGGGCCAAGTGGGTATTGTCTGAGCCAAAGTATGACCTTATATAGTCCAATTTTCAGATAATCAAATTTCTTTCTGAACTCACAGCCTCAAAAATCCTATGCAATCAAGGAATCGTTTCTGAGAAACAATTTATCGCTCTCACCCTAATGCTAAATGATACAGGCATTCCAATTTTCGAATACTTGTCATCAAATTACTATCTCTTATGTCACTTCTTTCGTGATTATGAACTAAACGAGGCGAGAGCTATGGAGCTTTGCACGTGGCGGCAAAAGTAAAAGATTGCCTCCTGATTGATCAACTTTGTTGCTCCAATTGAGGAGACACCAACGTTCCGATTGAGTAAACTTTGTCCCTAACATATTTCCCCGAATCGAATTCATCAAAATTTCAGAACATTTTATAAACTGAGTTCAGAGTAATATTTCGAAGCCCCAGCGTGTGTGAATTTTTGGTCCCAGTCTTGAGCCTACATAGACAGTATGAGGCCCATGGCAGCCGGGTGTGAGCTCCACGGTACACATATGCTAGGAAGAATAAGTTTACTCAGCCGTCACGCTGGTATCTCCCCAACTGCATGATATGACTCCTCCTAACTAGACCTTACCTCTTAGAAAAAAGGCAAACCGATTACTCAGAAATTCGAACCGAATCGTTCGGAGGGAAGTCCTAGAGATATGACCTAAAATTGAAATAAAAAGACGAGTTTAATAGTTCGATCAGACATTCCAAGTTCCATCGCCAGGATTGCCAAGTTAGAGGAACGTTCCAATGGAATCAACAAATCTGGAATTTGTGTGGAATAGCAAGACCAATCGGAAGAGTCCAGTTTCCACTAACCTGGCAATACTGTCCATCGCGTGATAGAGTTCATAATTCGAAACAACAGGCAACAAGTCTGAAGAAAATAATCCTGCAAATCAAAACTCCAAAAGCCTACACGTCTGAATTTCAATGAACCTACTGTTTTATATCACGAAATATAATGGAAAAACTGAAGAATGCATATTCTTTCAATCCAGAGGTGGAATATTACAGTCTGATATAAGCTTTTTTCGTTGACAATTGATTTCAATGTTCAGTTGATGTCGATATCATCAGGCTTCATCTCGTCATTCCAAGCACGAGTGATTTCCAAAGGAACCGCTCTGATCGATGTACAAACATACTCTGTTGCTCAAAATACAAGGGTTTCAGTGAAGTACGTTATCAAAGGTCTTGATGGTATTGAATTCAATTTATAAAAAAATACTCAGGAATCAATTGAGATGAATGAAGTTCAATGTCAATCGAGTTCAATATCCGCTTGATGGCGCTAGAGGCCATCACAACCATCCATGAGACTTCACCCCACCACTATCCTATAAGAACGACCGAATCAAAATGCCGTCAAATTGATGTCTCTCTGATCAATTTTCTTGTCAAAATGACATTAATTTTATGCCAGTTTGATGTCATTTGAACAACTTGTCCTCATTGAATTCAATGTCAAAAATATGTGTACAATATTTCATAAATTTCAAGGCGACAACTTGGCAAAAAAATGATGCGGATTTAGAATTGAACAATAAATTTGGCTCAACTAGTCATCCCTGCCCTACAAATAATTACTGGCATCTTAAGGGGATTCATTAGTCCTTGCAAAAGTTACTAGATTCCGAATTTCTCCCCCCCCCCGTTTTCTCAGAAACGAACACATAAAATAAAAAATAATGAGTAGCTGCATTTTTTTCAATAACCTAAGAAGATGCATCTGCTCATTAAAATTGATTCTATTCATTGATTACTGAGAAAACTGGGGGGGGGGGGAGATCTAGTAACTTGGCTTGTGGTGAATCACCTTAATGGGCCGCTGCTGGAGAACCATCTTTGGCCTCATGAAATGCTGGTGGTTCTGTTGGGGGATGATTATGAAATGATTCTCTTTTCGTTACAAAATCGAATCATATCCACCACCCTCCCCGGTTAAAAGAACCCATTGATTCTGACCAATTCTCATTAAATTACAATTAAACGTGGACAATGTTCCGACTAAATCTCATCGGTGATTTTTCAATGAGATTTAGTCAGAACTTTCATGTGAATCTCGTTGAATCTGGCCAAATCTCACTAAATCACGATTAAACTTGGACAATGTTCTGACCAAATCTCATTGAATTTCATTTATCAGATTCAATGGATTCTTTCAACCAGGTGAATTTTAATTCCTTATTCCCCGATTCTTTTGGAAGAGGCAGATGAATTACAAAGAAAAAAGGTGAAAAAGGCGCACAAGGTGAAGAGAATGAAAATCCCAGTGTATTCAAAAGATACAGACGGAGACGAGGAAGTATCAGAAGAAGTTTGAAAGTGTAATAAGAGGAATTAAGGTACATTTATCGTATAATTCTAGTTTCAATGCAAACTACTGGATTAACAATACTAAAGGGATCTTATCTGCATACCATATTTATACTCAAGTATTTATTATCTGTCAATAATTGCAACGCCTAAATAGTATACCTATCGATATAATACCTTTTTTCAGGGTAATTTGAATCCATTTTCAAGAAAATTAAAGGGAAAGCTTCTTGTAATATCGTACTTCCTGAATACCCTTGAAATACTGGAAAATTGAATGAAGTTTTATCAAGATTCGAGCTGTGGTTATTAAGAACTCGTGTAATTAAGTTACATGGAATTTAAATTAATTGAGACAATAATGAGAATTCATACAATACATTCATTCTTGAGATACTTTCAAATGTATTTATTATAAATTGAATTTCAACATGCATGGTTCTCATTGGGATCAAAAAAGTTATGTAACAAATGCGGGTAATTCTAGTTCTATTTCGTTTGGTGATCTCCATCGTTAAATACTCCATATCGAATTGAGTAATATCCAAAATTACCACGGTAATTAATGATATCGTAATGTATATCCTTAATATCTTTGATAGTGAAACGTTCTTATGATTCTGAAAAATTAATAACACGTGGTGAGCGTAAACGGAGAAGTTATGTATTGTGAAATAATGGAGAAAACGTAATGTGTACCGAGAGGCATCACAGAATTTCATTTAATGAGAAGGAGTTGAGTTTCGTTAATCGCAAAACCGAGAATACATTCATCGGAGAAGATAGGTCGTAGATTGTATGATAAAAAATCTCTATTATTCTCTCGTTCGAATAACTATATGGAAGTTCTACGAATATAATTCCAAGATATGAAATGATTTCTCAATTTCGGAGAGGTTGTAGCCCCTATAGAATAAAATTTCCAAATCGAAAAGTAATCACGAAATTCTTGATGTTCTTTCGAATACATTGAAAAACAGCAGAATTGTAAAACGCGGTCGCAAACTCATAGAAGAATATCAAATTAATGGACACAAGTAGAACACTAATTCAAAGAGCCAGTTCCGTTCACATTCCATCTAGAATCGTGTTATGATTAGTATGAAAATTTGTTTTCAAGTTAAAGTAGTAGCGGGATGCGAAAGACAACACTTTCAACGCAATGTTTCTTTTCTCTTTCTCATTTTCTCTTCTTTCGATCGTGGAGCAACAAAACGTGAATATATATTATACATGAAAAGCGGTATACCATTTTCAATTGAATATTTATCAGTACAATTGATGAGGCGGTACATAAGTATATACATATATATATATATATACAAAGCGGTCAAAATATGAGTTTGAGTGAATGGCAGAACGTGAGGAAAATTAGTAATAATTTAACATATGATACACACGTCACACTGAATCACACTATGAAACGTTATACGCGGATGACGGATCACACGATCTTCCACCATGGTCCCCTATTTATCATTCCCAAGGGGATGTATTATGTGATAACACGAAAAAATGAACATTCAATCGAGAAGAATTATGTTTGTCGTAGAAAAGAGATTAGTGACAGAGAGAATGGATTGTGAGAAAGTGGAAATCAAGTGATGTCAGAAAAGGAGTAATGAAAAGATGTGTCAACGGACTTACGCGGATGATCCGGTGTAAAAGTGTCGATGGCGTAGGTGCGTGCAAGGGAGATGCGTACCAGACGGAGTGCGAGGCTCGTTTGAGGAGCTGAAAGAAGGAGGTCCCGATGTCTTAGCGCGCCGAGGGAAGGAACGAAAGAAGGTAAGGTGCGAGCATGTGTATGTGTTTATGCCCCTTTCAAGTCGAATCGAATCGAATGGAGTGGAGTCGCGAGAGATCGCGTCACAGCTTTGAGAATCAAGTTAAGGTTTACCTTGTCGCTTGCGCCCCAGATTATAACCGGTGAGTGGGGTATGATTTAGATTCCCTCATCTGTGGATTCATTATCTTAACTGATCGTTGTCGATGATATAATATTGCTAATGACACCCAAGACGAACGAAACGGACCTTTTGTAATATTTTACGGTATCTACCGATGAATCTGTAAAACATCATCGTTATGTGATATTATATCAAGCCAAAGATGCTGTAGGTTTGACATTAGATATGAAATAGTTGCGTAAAACATTTCATTCAAATTACAAGGTTTTTTTAGCGAAAATACCCCCTTCCCTTCTCACCTCGGGCTAATGTCAGATCAAACGAAAAAGTCATGAGAAATTCAAACTTTCTATTATATGTAATAATATTTGGGAGTTGAGGAATTGATCTTTAATAGAACTATAATTGAACACTCGTAGGAGACACGTGGTTTATGAAATTTCACTAGAAAGAAGGGCAATTTGGATCCACGTGGGGAGAAAAAATCTCTCAATAACTGACAAATCCTATTTGTAAAAGTTACCTTTTCTTTATGCGAGGCATCAACAATTCGAGAAACGATCAACTACACACGGAAAAAAAGATGAATTGTAATAACTCATCTATGTAATCAATTTTTTCAGTGAATTATTTTCAATTGGTTCTATTCGGATCAAAAACAATGGTTCCATATGCGTTTACAGGTTGAATAGTTGGTCCAACTAATCTTTTTTTCCGTGAATCACTTTTGTTAATCATTTTAACGCTTGAAAATTGTGATGTGTGTACGTCTTAATATCATAATTATTTGATGCATATAATTTTCTTCATACAACGTTTGTCACCTCAATTATGCTTGTCACAGTCACGTTAATGAATAGCTAGTACGTGCAGTAGTTTAGATGCTCCAGATAGTTCCTTCTTTCATTCTGAAATGCAAGTGACGTGCGCTGGGATCAAACATATAAATACATGTATTTTTATACATGGATTTGTCAATGACATAATTCATACGTAATTTAACCCAAAAAATCAACTATCCATCTTATGAGATAAATTACTATGATGATTTTGTGAGAATTTCTTTTTTTAACGACACAGACGAAACTTTCATCATTAATTGTATCATTCAACATGAATAATTGCCCTACAAAAAATAATTGTTGAATTTTCTCCCAAAAAATGGTGCACTGAGAGAAAAGGTCTATTAAAATATTCGACAGGTAGTAAATTTAGTCACTGTAAATAAAAATTTAGTTGTGCCAGCTAAATTTTATTTGTCACAACTATATTTTTTATTCCAATTGAATAAACTATTTTATTCATATTTCAGACAGCTAACCTTTTATTTACCCCAACTAGAGTCTAGCGAGCGCAAATAAAAATCTACACTGAGAGAAAGGTATCTAGTGAGGACAACTAAATGTTAGTTCCCGCAGCTAGATTTTCATTTACGCTAGCTAGACTCTAGTTGAGATAAAGAAAAATGGCTAGCTGTCTGAAATATGAATAAAATGGCTTATTCAATGGGAATAAAAAATATAGTTGTGACAAATAAAATTTAGCTAGCACAACTAAATTTTTATTTACAGTTACTAAATTTCCTAGTCGTCGAATATTTGAATAGACCCTTTCTCTCAGTGTAGCTGCTGTAACGAACATTCAGTTGTCCCAACTAGGTACCTTTCTCTCAGTGTGGCAGCAAAGTTTCTCCATAGATGAGGAATTTTGCACCATGATGGTGGACTTTTCCTTCATTGGAGAAGATTCAACGCTCAAAAAACAAAAGGATTCCTCAAAGTGTTGGAGAAATCCCTTATTTATGATGAAGAAACAATCTCTGTACACTGAGAACAAGGGTTTAGTTGAATATTACACAGCTAGGAAATCTAGTCGCTTCAAATAAAAATTCAGTCACGCGAAATAAATTTCATTGTCACAGCTAAATCTTTTATTTCCATTGAATAAACCTCTTTTATTCATATTTCAGTCAACTAGACTTTTATTTACGCCAGCTAAAAGTTAGCTAGCACAACTAAATTTTAGTTAGGTACCTTTCTCTCACCCAGGTAAGAAATGCCAATATTGACAACTGGCCCATGCTTGGCGAAATACTGGGCTGCCAAGCATCGCGAACCAATATTGGTCCAATATACAACCGTTGTTCATTCTAGAAACCATACCGGGTTCCATAGGGAATGCCAATATGACAACTGGTGCAAGCTTGGCAAAATATTGGGCTGCCAAACATGGCAAACCAATATCAACCCAATATAAAACCATTTGTTATTTGAGAACCCACGCCATGTTTCATGAGGATTACCTATACAACAAGTGGTTCAAGATTGGCAAAACATTAAGCTGCCAAGCATGGTGAACCAATATCCGCCCAAAATTAAACGATTTGCAGGGTTCAGACAAGTTTTGTTCAATCAATTTCCCTGAGTGTTCCCTGTGATTTCCCTGAGTAAAATTCTAATTTCCAGAAATCATGAATATGTCCCTGAACATTTTTTCCTCAGTGTATAATTTCTAAGATTCCACGATTAAAAATTAAGAAAATATGTCGTAGAAAATGAAAAATAGAATTAACGAACAAATTTTTATTTTGAAAAAATTTTAATGATATCCCTGAGATTTACAGGTTTTTGGGAGTTTTTGATCATTTTCCTGAGAATTCCCGGTGTTTTGAGTCCAATTTTTATTTCCCTGAGTTTTCCCGAATTTCCTGGAATTCCAGTTCTGTCTGAACCCTGATTTGTTATTTGAAAATCTATACCACGTTTCGTAGGGAATGTCATTACAACAAGTGGGTGAAGCTTGGCAAAATATTAAACTGTCAAGCATGGTGAACCAATATGGGGCCAATATACAACCAATGTTTATTTGAGATCCTATGTCACATCTCCATGTTTGTGATTTTTACAGAGTTGTACCGATATCCCTGCTAAAAATCTTATTGTTTTCCATGGGAAATTTTTAGCACGGGGGGCATGACAAATGACGTCATTTTTCTCTTCAAGAAGTATGTTTGAAGAATCAGGTTGAAGCATGGCCAAAGTGAATATACACAAATTGGGCCATGCTTGGCATTGCATTCTGGCCCAATATTGAGTACTAAGCCTGGCACGAGGTTATCATCCCAAGCTTTCACCAAGCTTGGGCCATTTTTTCTCATGGATTCTGGCCCAATATAAGTCATAATTGGGCCAAGATCGGGCCGAGCTTGGGCCATTTGTTAATTCCTACCCGGGCAGCGCACGATGAGCCCAGATTATTATTATATTATTTTCTCTTTCGTGTATTCGATTTCAATGATACTCCTTAGGAATGGTTCCATAATGCTCTCGTGTGAGTGTTAGCTAAGTACTACAAACAGTTACTTCATTTGAGTTGATTAGGAGATGAACTAGAATGAGCTTAAATGATAAGCTAGAAAGATTGAATAACAATCATATACAAATTATATTGAATTTTAATATACTTTCTAAATATTTTATATTAAAGTTTTGAATAAAATATATCGTTTAACGAATGAGTGTGATACTTTTCCAATCCCCAAAAGATACCTGATCCATCAATAATGTTCCCTTCTGTATATTTTGAAAAGTGAAGTAAGAAACAATATTAAAATGATTATTAAGTAAATTTTCACGAAAAAATGTTGAAATCTCTCATTTCATCGTATCCTAATTTTGTACTCATAATTTCATATAATTGTGTAATTCCGAACAAAGTTGATTTGAACCTTCCCGTTCATTCAAATCTTCATGCCATTGAAAACAATAAAATAATCATGAATCAGACCACGAGTCATTTCAACTCAATCAACGTGTATTTCATCATTCTTGAAAAACATGAGATTTAAAGGCACATTAATTATAGTTGAGAGCAACGAAATTTAGAAACAATAAATAAACAGACATTTCAAAATCGATTTTATCATAAAATTTTCTCAGTAACTGTATTGGGAATTCAAAATTTCATTTGAAAAGACCGCTGTGTTGTTATTGAAGAAAGATTTGCGAAAAAATAGTCGTTAGCAAGAATAATATTGAATGAGAAAGGCGACAAGTGAGAGGATATTCATTATACTTCATTCAATTCATTTTCTTGATCAGCAACGGTCCCTGTCGGTCAATTCTTTCCTTTCGTTGTTGTGTTTTTGTTCTGGTTTCATTTCGATCTCGAGTTTCTGCTTGGATTATAATTAAAGATATAACAAAATATGTCTCGTATGTAATTTTTTATGAAAACTATATTACGTTGAAAAAAGAAAATATCGACTTCACGTTCAATCGCGCTATTTTACTCAGGGAATGGACACTTGAATCATTTTTGTGTAACGAATTTTCGATGTGCATGATAATGGTTGATTTCAATTCATGTGAAAGAATTTTTTGCGAAGTTGCAAAATGTTGTGATGTGTTTGTTTCTCATTACAACGAATCAATCAATTTATCCATGTTGCCACAAAGAGGTCCTGCCACGGAGAAAAAAAATTCGCTATTGCAGCAAATCGAAGTATTTATGTATAAAATATGAAATCTTCTTGCCAACCTGGCTGAAAATTCGCTACCACAGCTCACTGGATTGCTGAGAGGGCAATATGATTAACTGAAGCAGGAAATATTTCGCTGGGCTAGCGAAATGTTTAGTAGTATCATATGCAGAATAGCAAACAAATTTCACTGGAGAAGCAAAAATTTCTCACTGTCACAGCTAAAAATCGCTGTCATGGCTAGCGAAATTGCTGTTACAATAAAAAATTTGCTGCTCCAGCAAAAGATATCTAGCAAAATCAGGTTTCGCCGTCATAGCGAATTCTTTTTTCTCCGTGTGAAAATTTCGAGAAATGATTAAAAATTTCATACTGAGATAATTTCCTACAGAAATCATCTGGATTGAAAGTGAACTCTTTTGTAATCAACCAAATTGGTTTGAAATCCAGTTCAATAGACCCTCAACTGAATTTCAAGGTTTGAACTGGAATATAATTTTATGGATACGAGTTTTAAATTAGTTTATATTCGAGCCGGTTTTGAGTCGACATTTCGAGCTAGACTCATACTGTTTGATGTATGAACCGGTTGAAAATTCAAATCCACGGAACTGTGCATTATTATGAACTTCCAAACCAAAGTATAGGACAATTCAACCAAGTATTGAGACAATTTTTACTTCTTATAGTCCTAACTAAATCCAATGGGAGTCTAAAGCTCGTTACAGCTCGTTTTGCGGCAACACTACAGAACATGACTAAAATATCTATGAATATTTAAAAAGTTGTGACAATATTTATTCAATTCCAATTGCATTACGGGAATTACTCTGCAAATATTGTGTGTCCTGTGATATCTTTTAGATAGGTTCCAGATTTCTTGCGTAACAGTTTCAGGTAAGTTTTAGATATGTCAAAATATCTTCAAGACGAGTTTTGGACAAACATTGATCTAGAACGTATCTTAAAAAGTTGCGCAAGACATCTGAAATTTGTCTAAAAGATATCGTAAAACATGAAGTGTTGATTGAGGATTCCTTTCAAATCAGCTGAATTTGCATTTGAACATTTGAATTTGATCTCCGGATCTTTCAAATCGATAGGTTACGAATCAATGTATCGATGTTGGAATAGTAAAGTTGTCAAATCGCAAGCACCATCCGCGATCAACCGAATAGAAAGGATCAAGGACTCGAAGTGCTCATATCGTAATTGATCACATCGAATATATTTTTAGAATGTTCTCGACGCGGTCACATGTGTAACGCTGCGTTACGATTTCAACTCCATTTACGTTAGGAATTACTTCTATCACTTCTGTACACAATTGTGAACTGCGGAAAAAACTGTGAGTGGTGTCATTTGGGCACCAAATGTTGGGGTGAATTCTCATCAAATTTGCGAGATGTCACCACCTGATCATATGTTTTGGAATTTGAATAAATATTTGATGGATAAAACAAAGTTTGTATGAATAGAAAAAAGATTTGAATATTCAAAATCGTGAAAATTCTTTAAATCATTTCATCTGAATGTCTGTAAAGTCTTTCCCAGGTATATCGGACCCTTGAACTTCTTTGCGAATTCACCACACGTTTCATGTGTCAGAGTAGCTGGAAATCCAATGATATTATGAGTGAAAGTAATCTTGATGTTAATGGGATGGGCACGGTTTGTGGAATTCCAGAAAAACCCCATTCGAAAAAGGAGAACTTGATCTTCATTCAGTATGTATACTGAATTTTCACATATGTGAGACATTCTTACACTGTATATAACATGCGAATTTTTATAATATTGCATGTCGATTGCAATTTTGTACTAAATATATGATTTAAAGTCCCCAATGGAAAAATTTTCACGATTATATATAATTTATATGTGAATTATACAATTATATAATAAATTATACATAAAATTGACCATGTTTATTTGTCGCACTTGGGTTGGAACACCATTTTGTAACCATTTGAATTTGTTACGGATTTTTCCGAGCCTTACAATACAATTTTAAGACAAATTTATGAATTTCACACACAAAATTTGGGAGCTATCAACAAATACTTGTGTGTATTAAATTTACTACAGACTTTATGAGATTCGAACCAATTTTTGTATGAAAACCATTCCTAGATAATATTGGGTTTGAATTTCAATAAAAGTGTGAGAGATTCAATCCAAAAATATGTGCGTTACAAGGACATTCCAATGTGATGGGTTGGAAAATTCGAATTTTTCTTTTTTGAACATTTTTTGATAATTGTTACCGATAAAATTGATATCCTACACTTAGGTGAAGTGTTTTCTGTCTTCCCAATAAACGCACACACGTTATTTCAACGTTGAAAAAACGTTAGACTGTCAAACGGACGTCAGTCATTGATTTCATAACGTTGATTTTTAGTTGAAATTTGACAGGGAAATAGATGACCAGGAATTACGTTTCGATGACGTGTAATTTAAACTAATATTCAAAAATAACCATCAAACGACGTCCTCAAAAAACGTGTTTCGAACGGGTTCGAATCACGCGTTCAAAATGTGTTAGAATGATAAAGAGCAAGATAGTGAATGGCGTGGCATACTTTCCAAATTCTGTCATACTCAGAAATACTATTGTTCTCGATATTGGATGGAAAATTTTCAAAATGATTTCTTAGATTCAACTCACGTTTTAAAACCATCATTATCCGGATAGCATCGGGAGGTTTTCTGAACGTTCATAAAACGTAATAGCTCTCACAGAAAACGTCCAAATAAAATCCCAGGACGTTCTAAAAACGTCGCATGTACGTCCCAGGGACATACAAATGTTCTGTGATGTTCAATTTATGTCCCCCATCCCTAGTAGCATCAGAATTTTGTATATACTGGGTGATTCAAAATTGCCGTACACTTTTCTGAAAGCAGATTCTTGATAAAATTCTGAAAAGATTTTGGTCCCAAATATCCAGATCTGATCCTTAGATCCGGAGATATGAGCATTTTTCAATTTTTTGAGAAATCCAAATACCTCGGAAGTACCATATTTATGACATTTGAATCCAACACCATTCACTAATTCAGATCATGGGGTATCCCTGGGAAAAAAATTGATCTCATTTAGCTCCCTTCGTTGTGGAGTTATAGCGGTTTGAAATTTTTTGCATTCCAGCCAATCAGAATTCAACAAGTTTAAATCGCTATAACTCCACAACGAAGGGAGCTGAATGAGATTTATTTTCTTTCAGGGATACACCATGATCTGACTTAGTGAATGGTGTTGGATTCAAAAGTCATAAATATGGTACTTCCGAGGTATTTGGATTTTCCAAAAAATTATAAAATATTCATATCTCCGGATCCAAGAATCAGATCTGAATATTTCGGACCCAAATCTCTTCAGAATTTCATCAAGAATCTGCTCTCAGAAAAGTGTACGGCAATTTTGAATCACCCAATATACTATGCACATTCATAGTATATCTAGATACACTATGAACGTTCATAGTACATATACAACGTTCGGTTGCTACTTGGGATGCGACGTTCTGGGGACGTGTTCAATGAAGATGTCAATGACGTTCTGCGATACTACGCGTATGTTTGTATAGGTTAGTTTTCATGAAAGTACGTTTGGGAAACGTAACGAGAACGTCCCGTGGTAGATGAGAAAAATGTACTGGAAACGTATTCAGGTGCATCAAAAATGAACGTTCTCTGAACGTATTTAAACCTACTCCACGGAGACGAAGCGCGCAAAACTAAGGTTACCCTAACAGCACATCCACCGACTTCCACGTCGCATCCTCGTGGGCTCCACGTGGATAAATGGTGAACGTGGATAGAACGTGGATGAACGGAGATTCCACGCGGAGGCAACGTAGAGGCAACGCGGAAATGTCCGGTGCTGTACGGGTATGTTTCTAAAACGTCCACAGGACATTCAATGCTGTCTGCTGTCAATCCTATAGGATGCGTCAATATTTGACGTCTTTCAAACGATGTTTAAACCATCGATATGACGTTATTTTATGGTTGAAAAACACGTGATCGGTCGCGACATTTTTACGTTGAATCAACGCAAGAATATTACTAATTCACAACGTGTTATTGACTGTTCTTGACGTTTTTTAAACGTGCGTGTGTTTACTGAGTATGACCCTTCAAAAAAGAGATCCAAACGACGAGTGTTGGATTAATTTTATGGATTACCTGGCGGGGATAATTTCTGAAAAACGACCAATCGTATCGACTTCAAATTTCAACACGGTATCCAGTACTATTTTGCAAGAACCGCCCCCATTTTGTTAATTGTTGGTCAAATAAAATAGTTGAGGTACCGACGATAGCAGCGACAACATAAATCAAGAAACTTGTTGGGTTTCCTGTTTCAGATTACTGGGGGAGAAGGGGAACGCATTTATCCCCGCAGACAGAAAGTTTTTTTTTCAACACTCGTATTTTATATGATAAGTACATTAATAAATATTTTTCATGACCCGCAAGATTTGTTTTCAAATCTCCTTGATCATACCTTTAAGGGGGAAAAAGTTTTTTCGATTATGTTCAATAGTTCCTGAGGGAAAAATTCTTGATAATATGCTTTTTTTCCTACGTTCACCTTTGAATGTCCCCTCAAATGCTTCCGAACTTCAAAATTGATACAAATATTGTTTATAGTGCAGGTAGGCACTGATCGTATTTTTATGTTTATTTGGGAATTTCTCAATTTGTTTATTCAGGATGTTATTCACTTTTGGCACGCAAATGGTTCAATGATATCAAAATTTTGCAAAACCTACCGAACTTCAATCAAAGTCAACGAATTTCACTCAAATTCATTGATGTTCGGGGGTTATTATTAAACTTCACCGAAATTTTGGCAAATTCCGTTGTTGAATTTTACTATCCGCCAATAGGAAATATTGGGAGTACGAATTAGTTCAGTCCGGTTTGAAAAGATGACTCTCGCTCTCATGAATGTTTCATAGTCACAACCGATTTCAATTGTTTCAGAGAGGTTAGACACCTGTGAATAATATTCAGTTGTTATCACTCCGAGTTCCTTCTAGAATCCTGATCTTTACTCGGTGAAGTATGTCAAATTTCGTTTTAACTAAGCAGCATTTGCGGAAGGTGCTAGTTTTCTGTTTTAATTGGGAAAAAAGTCCAGCTGAAGCCCATCGAATGCTTGTGGGAGTTTATGGTGACAATGCTTCGACTGATAAATCATGTAGGGAATGGTTTCGACGTTTCGAGAATGGCGATTTCAGGGTCGAAGACAAGCCTCGCTCAGGACAACCACAAAAATTCGAAAACGAGGAATTGGAGGCTTTACTCGACGAAGATCCGAGTCAAACGCAACAGGAGCTTGCGGAATCATTAGGAGTTACGCAACAAGCAGTTTCCGTACGATTACAATCCATGGGCATGATTCAAAAGCAAGGCAATTGGGTGCCTTATGACTTGAAGCCTAGAGACATTGAACGGCGATTTTTCACTTGCGAGCAGCTGATTCAAAGACAACGAAGAAAGGGGTTCTTACATCGGATTGTAACAGGAGATGAGAAATGGATATTCTACGATAACCCCAAGAAAAGAAAATACTATACTGTGCCCGGTCAATCGCTGCTATCGACTTCAACATCGACGCCAAAGAGGAATATTCATGGTTCAAAGATCATGCTGTGTATCTGGTGGGACCAAAAGGGTGTTATATACTATGAGTTGCTGAAACCTGGTGATCCTATCAGGGGTGATCGGTATAAGCTACAATTGATTCGTTTGAGTCGTGTGGTACGAGAAAAACGTCCGGAATACAAGGAAAGACATGACAAAGTTATTCTTTTACACGATAACGCTCGGCCTCGTGTCGCAAAAGTAGTGAAAAATTATCTGGAAACGTTGAAGTGGGATATTCTACCGCACCCGACGTACTCGTCGGACATTGCTCCTTCCGATTACTGGTTATTCCGACAGATGCAGCACGATTTGGCAGGCCTCGAAAGACGAGACGTTTTTCCGTAACGGGATTCGAAAATTACCCGAAGGATGAGAAAAAGTGATAGCCAGCGATGAACAATACTTTGTGTAATTTGATAATTCATGTTCTTCTGAAATAAACGCATCTTTGACTGTAGGAAAACGGACCGAATTAATTTGTACTCCCAATATATAGTCTGTGCAAGTGAACTGAATAGAGCAGGAATCAACAACATTTTTCCACCAACGGTAGAGACTTTAATAAAAAATTTAAGCTGGCAGTAATTATGTTGATCCTCATTGATAAAAAATATATGGAATTTTCATTGAAATTTCTTCGAAATCTATAAATGACATATCTATCTAGATATCTCTTGTATGAAAAAGGATCGATGCTTGTCAAGGATCGACGTCACTAACTTGCAGCGTCATACATGTTGCATTATAAAATGAATATTCACGAACAAATGAAACCTATATAATTAAGGACATCTCCTTAATTGTTCATATCTATTCGTAGCACGTGCTAATGATAATAAGCTGAATAATAAGCGTAGGAAAAATACATAATTCATAACTCACTTTCTTTTTTAAAGTTATCAAGAGCAGTTACTGAACTCAGTCGTAGATTAAAAAAATATATGCCAAATTCCTTTATATTTCATAAATACGACCGATAGTTGCTACTTTCAAATCCATTTTCACATAATTATCAAATGAATTCTCCTCGCGCAATCAATTTATCATAAGAAAATTTTTGAAATTGTCGGTTTAATAGAAATGATGTATATCTTGGTTGAAATCTATCACCAAGGTCATCAACGTGATTATAAATGCAATGAGACTGTCTGTACAGGATCTTATGAACAGCAATTATAAAAATCATATGAATCAAATGAATAATTATAGTGATTCGGAATGTACAATGTTGGGGTTTAGTTTTATGTGATCTCAAATACATTGTCATAATGTATTGAGAAATTCATAGTCATTCCACAAATCTCAATGATCACAATCTATACAGTTTTGATATTCATTCGTTATACAATATGTCAAGTCGGATGTAGAATTCAAGTGCTGATAAAGCGTCACCAGAATATTTTCCATGTACTTCAATTAATAGTAGAGTAAAGTAGGGTGAGATTACGCACTTTCCCGCTTCTCTACAGTATGAAATGATGAATCGAACCTCATCTACTCAAGAAAAATATAAGGATTCGATCAAAATTTTTAAATCTTCCTCGAGTAAATGAGATTTCATGTATCATTTCATGCTGTAATGAAATAAGAAAGTGCGTCATCTTACCCTGATTTATCCTATCTCACTTTTTTCAGGAAGCAACCCTCGCGGAAAGTCGTCAAGATATTTTCTTACGATCCTGGAGAAAAGTAGTCAATGCCTAGAGTTTGTTAGTGCAGAAAGTCCCAGTTTTTATTCAATTTTGATACCCAAACGGATAACGGAGTGATAAAAAGACTAATTATACAACGAAAGTTCAATCATTGAATCAGGAATCATTTCAGATGGATGAAATTCATATCAAACAAATCTATCCTTAATCTTTTGTTTGATGATGGCGTTCGAAACATTTACCAAAAGGATGATTAATGACCTTTAGTCTGACTTTATTAAATCAGAGACAGTTGTTGATATTAGAATGATCACTAATTTGAAGTTGTCCTCGCTACAGTTTTTATCACCGGTTTTGATTCTTACATCTCTAATTTTCACACTTAAGTTCGGTTCATAAGTTAACATAAATTATTTTTTTGAGATGAACTCCACATCAGCATTCGTAGATGCATTCATCGTGAAGTATTTCTCAAGAAAATCTTTTTTTCTGAGCAACTTCACCATAGTTCACGCTGATGTTTCTAGTCGAAACTGAACTTTGCTACGTACATCTCAACGAAATAAAAAAAAAAGAAAAAGCAAATAGCATCCCATGTGTGTCAAGTTCTATTCTTTGCTCTCCAGAGTAGATAAATACCTAATTATATGTAACAAGTGAACCGTACACATCCTTCAACTTAAATTACAGGTCGAATAATCGTTGCGAAATCTGCAGTTCAAAGTATCGCGATTACAGAACAACATGTTTAATATAATTGAAACATTGTCGCCGTATGGGCGGTATCTCCTAGATACGCATCTCACAACAATTATTCACTAGCTCCAACAAAGATGAATGATCCAATTTAGAGAAACTGAGGAGTTACGTAAGTGCGTTACGAATTTACAATTTTCTGAAGAATTACATAAAATATTGAGAAAGTTGAATACACGTGAGTAGCCAATTTCTCAATGGAGCGATGCGTATTGAATTCGAATGATTCATATCATTATGATAACCAAATTTCTTCCATTTGACAAAAAACGCACATATTTTGTACACTTGATTTGTGTGTTTTGTATATTGATACGGTGAAGTAATGTCGTGTTCATTGTATTATAATTTTCGTAAAGTTAATAATGATTATCGAGTGAATATGTAAAATGCTCTTCATTCCCTGTATCCACGATATAATTCATACATTCACAAAATTGAAATCTTTGAAATTTCTTTGTATTACTAAACATCATGTTTCCTTCTATCCTATGAACTCAGGAACAGGTCTGAGAGTTTGATTACAAAACATAATGGCAAGTACATTGACAGAATCATAATTAAAAAGTGAACGAAAAAAGGTATATGGTTTGAATTGGAAATAATAATTTATTGAACGTGAAATTAGAATCTCTACCGAATTATTTCGACATAACTACGCAATGAGGTTGGAGTATATAATTTCTGCCCTGTTATTTCATCTCATTGCATGCGTGGTATATGCGCTCTACCATTATTTCACTTTTTTGTTTATATTTTGGTTCGTTTCTGTCCTCTTACCGCGTTAATTTGACAAGTAAATTGAGATTTTACAACTAAACTCCCATGCCAAAGTTCAAGTTTGTTAATGCGTCATCAAGCTGAAATTCATCCCGGAATGAAAACGAATGATATATGAACAATATGACCCATATATGACTTTTGATGGAGATTATATTATAATAATAAAGAAAATAATTTTTGATAATCATAGAGGAAGGGATCCAAAAATGAGCTATGCACGTAGAATATGCACGTAGAAAAGTCCCTCTTTGGGAAATAGCAGAGTTCACTATTTAACATCGCAATAAATGTTTTTAATATATTCTCAGCAGAATGAGCTACATAATTTACTGATTATGTGATGCGAAGGATTAAAAAGTGTAATGCCACGTAGTATTTTTGTGAATCACTATGAGGATTAGCAAGTTCTGTGATTTCCATCCCTGGATTTGAATTTTATGTGCCTACAAATCAAAATGCGACGTGACATAATTTACTATTCCAGATATCGGGGGCGACTGTGCTACGTATGACAGCGAACTTTACTATTTTTCGAAGATCTCTTTTCTCCGTGTGGGCAATCGAAGTTGTAGGCTTGTATGGCGCTGTCGCTTTGCGGTGACCAATTCAACATATTCCTTATCACCGACAGGTTGCGTGCGCAGCAGTTGGCGATGAGAGTACAACGTGTTCCTTCCGAAAGTGAATTTATATTTTTCGATGCCTCTCAAAACTTTGCACACTCAGGTATGCAATGTATTCAATATTATTACTAGTCATCCGTTCCGTTGGAATATATCTGACACGATATGTAGCTCATTAGGAAGTATAGAAGCGTAAATTAACCGAAGGATGAATTGATATCATAACAGTTCCGCGAAAAGCACCAAACTGTCAACAGTTTCAACAAAATTTTATGGATAGCCCATATTCGGACCCCACTTTAAAAAATCACAGTTCCTACGTTTTCCAGAAAAAATTTGATTACTCCTTCATTCATTGAAAAATAAATATATTGCTCAACCACAGACCTCTGGCAAGAGTTGTATATTCTTGCTGTGATTTTCATTTAGATTCTCCGCCTGAAGATTGGCCAGTAGGAGATGAAATCAAAGTGGTACCCCATTTTTGGACCCTTTCCTCTGATAAAAGAGTAAAACATGAGCTATGGATATTCAAATTGCACAGCTAAACAAACATATTGATTGAAATTTCTAAAAAGATAAGTGAAAAAATTCTCTTACATGGGCCCTCAAGCATTCTGGGCCTCACACGGAAAAAAATACTCCGGTTAATATATGGACAGCAAGAATTACTGCTATTTTAACCGGAATTCTAGTTACATGAATCAAGTCTCCGGCAAATTTAACAAGGGCTCCGGTAAATTTAACAAGAATTCCAGTAAAAGTCACAGATATTCCTTGCTGTCCATATAGTAACCGGAATTCTGGTAAAATTAACAGTTCATTTTTTTCCGTGCAGGTTCCTTAACTATGAAAGACGGCACTGCGACCGTGTAAGGTCCACGTATGACCCTGAATATTTCGTCGAATCAATATATGTCTCATATGTAATTTAAGTCCACTAGGGTTGATCAACTGGAATGATATATTTCAGTGATATATTGCTTTCCACGTGGAAATTCAAACCGGGCCAGTACTGGCCCAGATCCTTCAAGTCAGGACCAGTACTTACTTACTTACTTACTTACTTACTTACTTACGAAGCGCTACAGCCCTGCGTGGACCTTGGCCTCCCCAACAATTCGCCTCCAATCATCTCTCTGACATGCCTGTCTCTTCCAATTCCTCAAATCCTTCTCCACATCCTGCAGCCAGCGTGTTCTGGGGTGTCTCTTCTCCTTGTTCCCTCCATTCTCCCGACAAGCATCTGCCTCTGCATTCTATTCTCCTCCATTCTCTGTACGTACCCTAGCCAGCTTATTCGTCTAGACTTAATATACCGCACAATATCCTTCCCTTGTAAAATGGTGTTGATTTCAGTATTGGTTCTTATTCGCCATTCTCCTAAATTCTCCTCAAAACTTTTCTTTCGAAAATCCTCAATGCATTTGTGTTTTGAGAGCTGAGAACCCAAGCTTCACAACCATATGTCACAACAGGTCTTATCAGTGTTTGGTAAATTTTCATTTTTGTACGTCTTGATATCAGTCCTAGATTTTATCAAATTCCGGTTGGCATAGTAGGCTCTGTTACCGTGGTCGATTCTTCTTCTTCTTCTTATTTCGTTTGTGAGGTTATTATCCACATTCAGTTCAGTACCAAGGTAAATAAACTTCTCAACACTTTCAAATTTATATCCACCGACTTCAAGATCTTCAGTCGTTCTCCTTGCCAGAGATGAAGTCACTTTCATATACTTAGTTTTGTTGTTATTTATGTTAAGTCCTATCTCTAGACCTTCCTTTGCCAGTGTGTGAAACATTTCTTTCAGAGCTATTGCGTTACGAGCTACCAATCCTATGTCGTCAGCATAGGCTAGTCCTTGTTTAGATTTGAAGATTATATTCCCTGTAAGATTCAAATTTTCAACTACTTTGTGCAGAGCTAGGTTGAAAAGTAGTACTGATAGTGCGTCCCCTTGCCTTACTTCTTGACGAATTTGAAATTCTCTGCTCATTTTACCTCCAATCAGCACTTTGGCATTGTTGCTTGTCAGTACTATAGACGCCAATCTTACAATTTTTCTAGGGGAACCAAAACTTTCGAGGGCTTCTAGGAGATTTTTAACAATCACAGAGTCAAATGCTTGTGGGAAATAAGCCTCGGAATGGGACTGCCTACTTTGGAAATGGAATTGGAAATGAGCAAAAAATCAGATTAAGGAAACGGAAACATGTATTGACAGCAGCTACTTGGAATGTGAGAACAGGACCAGTACTGGCCCGGTTTAAATTTCCACATGAGTTGATATATATCCAATTTTGTTAAAAGAAATTTGAGATAAAAAGATTCAACAGTACTTCTGCTGCCGGCGATGTACGAGTGTCTAGGGGATGTACAGGTAGAAAATGAGTGAATTTTGAAATATTCTGGAGAAACATTTTCTACAAATTGAACAAAATGCCCAATAATTTTCTGAAGAATTCTCCCTAATTTCTTGATTACTGAAATTCCACGGTAATCTTTGGAATGCAATTCTTTCAATATATGTGAATTGCGATGTAGATTTTCAATTCGTCAATAAAATTAAATTATTCCCTTATAACCCGAAGTATTGGAAATCTACAGTTGATTTTTAAATAATTGAAAATCTTGTCGAGTTGTATGTATAATTCATGCATTTGATATAACATTGTTTATTGTAATTTGAAGCATTCAGGCAATGCATTGCATGTGATAAATTCATAATTGAGAAATACCTGATGAAAAATCGAGTGCCTTGATGATGATTTGAAGACATTCCTTGAAGTGATGTCAAATTCGTTGAGAATGTCATATCAAATTTCAAAATCGTTCTACCTTATTATTGAGGTTGAGTCGGTAATACAAAACACGGCTAAATATGAGAACGATACGCTTTCGCGACTGAAAGGCGGCCGCAGACAGGCGTTTGTTCCGAACAAGAATAAATGGTATCATCACCTGAGACTCGAAGAATATGAAGATTCCAAGCTTTGATTTGCAATTCGTTTTCAAATTCCACACGCACATTCGAATCACGATTTTGTTTCTGTAATCTGATATTCATAAGATTTCTTTTGCAATATTTCGTGACTAAAAGTAGACAAAATCCGAAGGAATTAGAGAACGATTCGTAAACTTTGTATTATACTTGAAAAGTTTTCCTTCCCATGATTGCTCTCATTTTGTAGTTAGAGATAATAGAGTTTTGATGTTACAACGTGTTTTCTACTCAAATGCGATATAACTAGAATGATCCAAATCGAGTATGATCAATTTATTCTTCAGTTTTACAAGTATTATCTTTTCAGGTAAACCAGCTCTAAATCTAAGAAAATGAAATTAATTCCACGAGATGACGAAAAATTCGCGCGAGTTTTTCAAGTAGAAGATGAAGGAGCAGATGGGATGTATTTGAAGATTCAGGCTCACACTTTGCTTTAGAATTTGCTATGAGGAGAGATTCACAATCGGGTTCGTTTTGTTCGTGATTCTGATGAAAATCCTGCATGAGATCCCAGCGGAAATTTTTAGTCAGTCGGGTGAGGTATGGGACGCACCTGAATCATTGGGGTCCGGTGTGGAGCTTTCTCACACTAAAATGTGAGTTAAATCCACGCAAAATACATGTGCGGAGGAGAACGGATGGCTCATATCCACCTGGGAATTTTCAATACAACGTGGAACGCAGGGGTCCCGTCCAGTGGTTACCGCACTGAGAAAAATAAGTGTTGTGGAAATTACCTTTCAATATAGTAACACACTTCACGGTAGAATATACATTATTTTCACGGTTGTCATGGTAACAAAGGGAATGAATATCCCCTCTCGATTGTTCAATAAAACCAAAGGAGAGGTGAATATTAGGTGAATCATAGTTGAATAGGCTAGCCCTTACCGTATGAAAAAGTATTTTTCACCTGTGTAAGGCTGGCTTCATTTTCCATCATTTTACGGGTGAAAAATATACGAAATAACGGTGATTCTTACATTTCATTTTTCTCAGTGCAGAGAAACATCCGCATGCAGATGGGAATGACTACACTGTAAAAAATGTGGAGAGTTTTTCTTCACACTATTGGTGGATTTCGTTCTCTCATCGTGAGGGGATTGTTTTTCCATTAAGGGGTTATATACAGTTGAAATTTTCAAAATTTCATTTTCGTAATTTACATACATTCAAGTATACACACAGAAAATTTCAAGTCAATTCGGCGATTATTGTCCAAATTACACGCATATTTGTAAAATTTTTTCACTCCATGTCAAGTGCTTTTGAAACTTTGAATGCGTTTTTCTCCAAACTGTATTTTCAAAGTCGTAGACCAAAATTTCTCGAAAACGGCTGGACCGATCAGTTTCAAATTTCAACACGAGCTTTTTGACTATATTTTTCAGTAATTAATTAAAGGTTTCTTCTCACCGATGAATATTTTTATTTTTATGAACAATATAAGGCCAAAATTTTGGTGCAAAATCGATTTTTTTTTTTTTAGAAGCCGCCATTTTGTCCAAAAATTTTATTTTGCTTATTCCTTCGATTAATTACAAGATTATGCATTACTCCAACGAAATCCATTTGGTTTTTTCATTTTAAAAAAGTTAGTCCCGAGATATCGTGGTCACCGCAGAGCGCTTTTTTTCAGAGAAGCTCCTGAAGATTAGCTATAACAGCTCTCAAAATCATTATTTTTACAAATAAAAAATATTAAAACACAGGTCAAAGTTGTCTCATTATGTGTAGAAAATTTTTACAATAATCCATTTAACTGTCTTTTCAGGAAAAATTCTTGAAAAATCGCTTTAACCCCTTAAAAATGAGGGATTTCTCCACCACTTCGAGGAACTATTTTGCTTCTTGGGTGTTCAATCCTCTGCAATTGAAGGAAGAGTCCACCAAATTGTGGTGAAAAATTCCCCATTTATGGAGGAACTTTGCCGCTACCATGTTTTGTGTGGAAATTCCACAATTACTCTTCAGAGTAAAGGTTATACCCGTCCGAGAATTTTCAACGGAAAATCTCATTTCATCAGTACTCGTTATTTGTAAGATTGCCTTCAGGATTGCCTTGAATGTGAATAGAAAGGCACTCTACAGAAATAATCCAGTAAAACACTCCAAGTAATTTTAGACTTATTTTTAACAGTGAACCACTGATCGTCCTCCCAGACAGCACAATAGTCCTTGATGCATTCATGAAGAATCTTTATGGATTCTCTTAGTTCCAAATGTATTCATTATTACCTCACCTTGAATTATTGTGCTGGCTGAGGTATCAGTTTAGGACCCATTAATAACATGTGGAATGAAATATGAAGACATTCTTGATTATTGATAACCATAGTCTTTCAAATTTTTGTTTATTCGTTACAATCCTGTCTCTTAAAATTCTGGCTATGTAGGAAGATTTTTTCTGAACCCTGTTTGTTTGAAATCCCTTTGTAGAATTTGTATTGAATTTCTCGAACAATTGTATCCAATTTTCATTAAATTTTCATTCATTTTTAATCATTTGTGGTATAATTATACACCCGGGGAAAAATCCCACCCAACGCAGTTTGTCACAGCAACGTAACGGCGACAAACAATTTTGTTACTGGTGATGTAACCTGTTTGTTACCGGTAATGTCCTGGTTGGTAGCAATTTCCTACTCAACAAATGTAACCAGGATGTCACCACCACATTGCAGATGAAACATCATTATACTTCTGCGATGTTGGCGTTACGTAACAGGTGATGTTCTAAAATCACTGCAACATTCCAGTCATGAAGTCTGTTACATTTTACTTTCCCGAAAAAGTCATCACTGTACCATCCCAGTAATGAAATTTGTTACATTTTCCTTTCCCGAGAAAATCATCGCTGTAATATCCCAGAGGTCAAGTTTGTAACATTGGAATTTCATGAAAATTTACGAATATTAGTATGAATGATTGTTTCTTTATACACTGAGAAAAAAAAGTCATTACATCAAAGAAATACATTTTTTTGAATCTGGCCCTCATTGAACTGAATACATGTCCTTTCAAACAATGATGATTCAACAGAAATAATGAATTCTTTCGTTAAATGAAAGATATTATTTTATTGAATTCAGTTTCCTCCAATCCAAGAAACATTTTATTGACACAAAAATTAATTCTTTGGATTAGTCAGACCGCGAAGTGCAAGGCATAATTCTAATTTCATTCAAAAACGATTGAAAATTCAATAACTTATTTCTTCAATTTTATTACGTCACGTTTTGTAGGAAAAGCTCGAATTTTCAATTCAAGGTGTACAAATTTGTTAATAACAACGTTTTCGAATCAATACTATACTGCTTGGAATGAAAGTAATATTTGGTAAGCATGATTTTGTATTTCTTCAAATCCACAGAATGATTTTTATATTCAAATGATTTCATTCATCGATATGAAAGTATGTGCAATTGATTCTAAAGAAAATTCAGTAGGATAAAGAAATGGATTTTCGAAATCACGTTACGTTTTAGTTACTTAGACGACTTTCGGTTGGTTCTCGCAAGGTGTAGTCACTTTCTCACAAGTTCTCTTTCGACAGTATGGTTTGTATATAAAGAATTAATGACTGTGTCTTCTTAGTAAGTATTACTTCATCCAAATAAATATTCCTTTCAGATTATGGCATTGAATTACAGGTCCCGCATGGAGTGATAGGCACTATTCGCCTAACAGACGGCATGACTGAACGATCAATGAAGTCTCATTTGATCCAAAGTGCTCAGAATTCCCGGTTATCAACAGATTAAAGGAACACCAGAGTGGACTATGAAAGCTTTACAAGTGTGATAATTTTTTTTTACAGAAAAAATCTGATATTGTGGTCAATGACTTCTGAAACATCATTTATTGAATCAGGATGGAATTCACGAAGTCAAAAAAGAACATCTTGAAGTTGATGATTTATTTCGATGGATTAAAAATTTTCCTAATTGATTCAAAAACTTTCTTTTTTGAATGTTTGAGTGGTTTCATTCCTCCGAAGAAATAATTAATTGAATCAGAGTAGGTTTATGTTCACCGAAGAAAGGGTATTTGATTCAAAGAAATGTTTCTTGAGGCTCCAGAATTTCAGATTTGAATACATTGTTTGCATGAATACTCAGATTGATAAGTCCCATGAAATGATTTCATTGTCACTATTGGATGAATTCATTTCCTTGGCCGGAAGAAATATTCATTACGGTCATGACTTTTTTTTCTCAGTGTAAGAGTTCAGAAAAGACGACTGAGGGGAAATTAATCATTTTTTGAATATAATAAATATTTCATGTTTCGATGATAATGTACTTATTCCAATGTGATACCTTCTTTTATAAGTTCCCTGTTTGATAATAATGTATGTCAATAATGAGAATTTATTTGATTATCCGACTTGAATTAATTATATTCGTTAATCAAAGTTAATAATGAATTGATAAAATATTCTATAAAATTCTGCAACGAGAACCTTAATTTTCCCTCAGTTGTCTTTTCTGAACTCTCATAAAGAAACAATCATTCATACGAATATTCGTAAATTTTCATGAAATTCCAATGTTACAAACTTGATCACTGGGATATTACAGTGATGATTTTCTCGGGAAAGGAAAATGTAACAAATTTCATTACTGGGATGTTACAGTGATGACTTTTTCGAGAAAGTAAAATGTAACAGACTTCATTACTGGAATGTTGCAGTGATTTTAGAACATCACCTGTTACGTAACGTCAACATCGCAGAAGTATAATGATGTTCCATCTGCAATGTGGTGGTTACATCCTGGTTACATTTGTTGAATAGGAAATTACTACCAACCAGGACATTGCCGGTAACGAACAGGTTACATCACCAGTACCAAAATTGTTTGACGCCGTTACGTTGCTGTGACAAACTGCGTTGGGTGGGATGTTTAGATCTATTTAGATCTCCTCAGATCTGATTAGATCCGAATTTGGGTCACAACATCAGATTCAGATCTAACCAGATCTGTCAAGATGTGTAGATCTCGTTAGATCCAAATTGAAAATCACATTTAATCCTCATGAGCAATTGGTTGTTCAATTACCAAAAATTTTCTGATATTTTCCCATGTATGAATTCAAGTTTGAACCTGTTGACAAATACAAGCTGAAATTGCAGTTTTCCAGATCTGAATAGATCTGTTCGAATCCGCACTGTAGAAAATATTTGTATTAATTTTAATACAAAATTGTGGAAGCAATAAACACACATATTTTTGTAATCCATCCCCCACACTTTTATTGAAATTCAAACACAATATTATCTCGGAATGGTCTTCATACAAAAATTGGTTCGAATTTCATAAAATCTGTAGTGAACTTAATACACAAAAGTGTGCATCAATTGCTTCCAAATTTTGTGTGTGAAATTGACAAATGTTGTCTAACAGTGTGTCCGAAACATTTTTCCCGGGCATGAATTGTTCAAAAGCTCAATTTAATGATCCCGTCCATCTTCAATTCTAGTCGAAAATGTAATAAAATACTTCAAAGTATCACATTTTTACAATACGTGATGCACGATCCAGAATTTGCTTAATCAATATAATGAGGAATTATCCCACTATAATTTGATTTTTCAATATTTTATCATAGCAAAGTGACGTTGAATGCCCGATATGTATAGAAATGTGTGGACATCATAATTTAATAAAGAAATGAATGGAGAAATTGAATACAAACACGCGCGACCATTTATGCATCAATTAAAGGCGTGGGTGCTCGAGGGTTGAATCAAACAAAATTGACATTTTAAAAATGACTGGTTTCAACTAGATATAATTGGAGATGTGATTGAAGATTTCTTATATTAGCAATGAGAAATATATAATATACTATAACAAGAAGTGCGTTAATCAATCCGCGAATTCGGAATGCCAAATGCAAGTAGTCGAACCCTGTATATGATCAGCCTCCTCGATTCTCCGCTCTCGAGACGTGGTGCCGCGTAGCGACCGTACGTGTAATTTATTCTCGTGGCCTTTCTCAATCGTTGGAATACGAAATTTCAATGAGAGAGTGAAACTACTTTCAGATGACTTCATTATAAGAAAGAAATAATAATAAGGACAGTTAAAACGGATCCCAATATTTTTCGTTATATAAGGATATAATATAAATGAGTAATTTTTCTGGAGTTTGAAGAGGCTGAATCAGCCATGTTCTGTATACACGGAAGAAAGCAGCTCTCTCAATACACTCTTCGTCCAAACAAATATTATTTGTTCATAAATATTTATCAAAATGTTCTCATTCCTGAACGTTAAATACCTACTTTTATCAAAGATTCGAATTCTATCAACAAATTTTTATTCATACCTTCATTTCGTGTATTGAATTCGATTGTTATGTGTATATTGAAAAAAAATATACATAATTGATTGTAATTGATGAGTTCAATTCTTCAAAAGCAGTTTCAATCTAAATACTACTTTCCATTGGAGTTTAGAACTACCCCGTACAGTACCCAAGTATTCATTGAATATCCAAGATATTTGGAATATTCAATGGAGATCTAATGAATGAAAAATGGATATTCGACGAATATTTTCGTTCTATCGTTCTTTTAGTACTCTTTGGGACCTATCAATATCAATTAATACAATGAATAAGGTGAGAGACCCTATACCCGATTAGAGACTAGAACCCGATCATTTTCATTATTACATGAATTCACGGAGTAATTTAGGTAGAAGTTCCAAATGAAAGAGTTAATTTTCGTTCCAATAATTACGAAAAATGTTCTGATTGGAGAGTTTTTGCACAACTAAACCACAAAACCCTAGAATATAAGGACTGATCGGGGATAGGGTCTCTTACCTCAATGTTCATCAATAAATTCATGAGTCGTTCTATGATTCTACATCACCTCAAATTATCTTACAATCAAGTTACCACAAATCAGCACTGTTAGAAAAATCTGTCTCAAACTTAACAATAATATTATGAAGTTTTTTACATAAACATTTTATTAAATTCCATACGAAATTTTTTATGAAATTTAATAAAATGTTTATGTAAAAAACTTCATAATAGTATTGTCAAGTTTGAGACAGATTTTTCTAACAGTGAGTCACAATACATATTTTTCTGTCCCAAATCTTGCCAGCACATTCGTTTCTTATCCCAATTCAGTTTCCCTATCCAATACAAAAAAAAAGCAACCACAAACGAACAAATAAATATTGAGGAATACAAATAAAAAATTTTATGGAAATCTTGTCTACGCATCGATGACGATCATTCATTGACATCAAGGAATTCTTTTTTATCATCGGAGAAAGTATGTCGTGAAGATTTCATTTTATATCAAATAGGATAAAGAATCAAAGTTATGTTCAAACGAGTTGATCAAAAAGGTCGAGAATAAAAATTTTGTAAGCTTTCATTACTTCTTCTACATGGATATACGTATATTCCGATCATTCCTCCTTTCATTTCCCTTTGAGAAGTTGTGATTTTATTCACCTTCAACCTTTCATGAATAGCGGAACGATGTTGTAAATGATGTTTTATATGAGGTAGTTTCATGACACATAATGTTATGAATGTGAATTGCATGACTATTTTCCCTCGTATTTGTATCTTCTGCATGGGAAAATAATTTTCCCCCTCTGATTTTATGAAGTTGTTTATACACCTTTGCGATATGCTGTTTATATATCTCATTTTTAATCACATAATTATTATCACTTATTCTCATGTGTGCACAAACATTGAGAGCCAACTTCAGCCCTTTCCTGGCGCGAAATTGACCAGCATTTGCCAAGAATGGCCTGGAATTGGCTCTATCTTGATGCAAACTGGGGTGCTGAAAGAACGAAAAGATATCTTTCAACTTTTTTCAAGACATTCATGGAGTAGAAAGGAATCAAGTATGAAAGCAATTTCCAAAATATCTGGTGGAGAGTCTGATAACCAAGTTTATGAAAAAATTGGAATGAAAGACCGGCTCCATGGCTGAACGGTTAACGCACTAACTTTCAGACATGGATGTCCGGCAGGCTGGGGGGTTCGATTCCCTGACTAATCAATCAGCCTTTCTCCCTAACGGTAATGCCGCGAGAGGAGAAATGGCGGTTCGTGCGTCAACCAAAGTTTATCCCAAAGGCAGCTACCACCGTAATAGGGGAACGACGGTTGATAAGTCAGGGGATCTTACCCCTGCCGCGTAGGCTAGGTTGGAAGTACGCTTCCCCCGGTCCAATCGGCCTTGGCAGCGTAAAGAGACCGGGTTAACAAAAACTGAATTAAAAAAAAAAACATTGGAATGAACGCTGAGAGGAGAATTAGATTCTATTGATTGACTATTCAATGTAGTCGTTACAAACATAAATCTTTGAACATGCAAGCACAGTTTCTGTGACTGTGTTGCTTTGTGGTTTGGGACTCTACCATACTTTTGAACAACTGAAAAAAAATATGCAATTTCTCAAACCACATTTACTTTTTGTCTAGGAACAAAAACTTGTCCCATCTCAAATTATCTGAATATTCTCGCGAGCTTGTTATTAGAATTTGCACTGAATTTCTACAAGATTATTATTTCACCAATTTTTTCTAGTCTACTATTTCAATTCCTAATAATTCTTGAAGAATCAAGATCAAGTTTTAACTCTCAGATGTACAATGTAGTTGATACACTACCAATTCCCTTGTACAATTATTGACCCTGGTGAAAATGGGAACGAGAAGAAAGAGTAAACGAAGCGTATGCTGAAGGGTAACAGAAACGTTAATGGAAAGTATACGAAGTTTGAATGGAAAGGATACAAAGAGTATGTGAAACGGGAATTGAAACAAAGAAAGCGGGGAAAATTCAAGAAATCTAGACAAAAAAATTGAACCCTGTGGTGAGAATCGAACTTCCATCGACTTTCACTATGGTAGGGTCTTATCCACTGAGCCATGGATCGGCGTAGACATCGACTGCTAAAAGATGTTATTTGAAGTCAAAATAGGTATGACTCGCATACGCTCCATATAACCTACTATTACGTTACATGAAGCATATGCGAAACGGGATCAGAAGTTTATGAAACGTATACAGAACGTATGATTTTATGGCTTTCCAGCAAGCGGGTACCATGCGCTCCAGAAAGAGGGAGTTGAAACGTTTTTCGCTTCGTATACGTTTCCTTCTCGCTTTGTGTAAACGCTTCATTTTCACCAGGGGATACAATGCAGCATATCATACAGTCCATGTACACATGTTCCTTCAGAATTCGATGCTTTGAAACATGAAGACACCTCAACCATAAGCTGTAAATAATCGAAGGTTTATGGAGTCTTGGATTATCTCCGTATGCCACAAGAATCACATCTTCTTTTCAGCTTGTTATTACCCAAGCGTGTATTGCCTATAAAGACAATGGGCCCCAAGGTGGGTCCATCCTCTTTAACCCGGAATGACGATGGAGCCCATTTGGCTCAATCTTGGCCCTGTTGTGCTTTCCCATACAATTATGGTTGGTAGAAAATGGAAATAATGAATCTTAGTGCGGGCAAATTTGAACTTGGCCCCAATTTGGACCAGCGCTAGCCCAAGATTGGGGTGAATTTATATCCCAAGCATGTGTGCGGTACAATCCTCAGCGTATATGAATTTTGGTCCTACTTTGGTCCAGTCTTGGGCCCATATAAGTTAAAAAAAAAATGGAAGGGCAGTATTGATTGCCTAGTCTGCGTTCGTGCTGGGCCCATGGTGTCACCAATGCTCGGGCAAAGCAATACAGTCGAGCTGGGAACGGTTTTATCATCTCAGGGTTGGTCCTATTCGTCTGCCCAGCTTGGCCCCACGTTGGGCAGCTTGGGCACCAACCCTGGGCGTAGATTGGGTCCGTCGTTAATACACACTTAGGTATATTATGAAGACTTAGCGCAAATAAAATATACATTGTATAAATATATCAACGTGATATCCCAATCAGCACAAATGATCAATTTGAATTTATAAGGCCTTCAAAAGACCTCTCAAATAGTCTCCGTTATGCTAATCAATATGTATCCTAAGCGTGTATTCACCACGGGTCCAATGTGGGCCCAAAGTGGGTGCCTATGCTACCTAACGTGGGACCAACTCTGGAATGATAACATCGTTTCCAGCCTGGCTGTATTGCTTTGATACAATGGGCCCTGACCTAAGTCGATCTTGGCTCAACTTAGGGCCGGCCCACACCAAAGTTCAATATTTCCATTTTCTACGAACTATAATTGTATGGGAACAAACGATAGGGCCAAGATTAGTCCAAGATGGGTCCCATTGTCATTTCCTAATACTGGATTCAAGCAAATGGACCCTGCTTGGGCCCATTGTCAATATCGGCAATACACACTTGGGATTCATTATGAATATTTTGAATTCAAAATGAAGTATCAAATGCCCGTAGAATTCATTATGAAATCTCGATATGAATTCTCTCTGAACATTAAGTTTTTCATTAAGAATTCATTTTGAATTAAAAGTATTCATATTGATTAGCATAACAGCAGTTCCTTGTGGGAACTCTTGTGCTGTATGGGATGATTATCTGGACCCCAAAATCTAGAAGTCCTCGTTCAAGATCACATTGGTAGGAACCACGTGACGCTTTTGAATCTTCAAACAATCCGATCAATCATAATTTTGGAGGTTCAATTGAGTTGAACTCTTGTGAGCCTTTCATCGCAATGAATCATATCAAACTTAAGTAGCAAAAAATAAAGACACAAATCGAACAAATCCAACGTCAATATTGTTTCTGGATGTTAAACCATGAGGATTGATGGTTCAAATCGATTATCGGAACTACTCTGCGAACCATAAAATCAATTGACCACACGCAGCGTAGGAAGATCAGTATTCAAAAGAAGTGTTGCACGGTAAATCGAAGATTATGCAATGATGAGGTAGCTAGCGGACACCGTTCAGCGAACGTTGTTGAACGAGAAGTGGGGTGTCCCCTGAGCAGAAATTCATCCCTTCCATTACCCACCTCAGAATCCATTGAATATTATATTTTCATTTCAGAGATCCGGGAACTAAAATTATTGGATATCGTTTGTAAATACCTTGATTCGAAATCAATTGAATCTCCGATCTTTTACATTTGACATTTGACGTTTGATCACCCACACGTGGACGCCGAGCAACGATCCTTTTCATCACCAAAATCAAGATTTGCGTAACATCGTATGAAGCCAATGACCACTCTCGCACGTTCTCACATTCGATTATTACGTTCTTCTCGATTAAACGTCAACGCACCACACCGATTGTTATGATGAACCAAGTGCCACGACCTTTCCCGACGATCGATAGATCGTTACTTATGTCAGTTGTCGCGATCGGACAGAATAAAAGCTGTACTGTTTGAATGAGCACACCGTTCGAAAGAAGGAAGAGAGGAAAGTTGTTGTTGTTGTCGTCATGGGGAAATTGATCGAACGAACAGAATGATAAATATCACTTGGTATTGGTGAAGAGTTATGTATCCGAGGCCCAACTGAACGGAAACTATGGCAGCAGCAGCAGCAACAGCAGCAGCAGTAGCTACAGGAATCGGGGCTTTAATTAAGAATTTTATTCCGGGGTGTGTGTATCATTTGCATATCCACGTCACGCAATGTTTGCTCTTCTAGGGTGCCCATGAAGCAACATGTGATACAAAACATGATGAATCATAAGGTTAGTATTTTATCTTCAAGAATTGAAAATTCGGAGAAAAGGATCATTTTCGAAGAGTAATAGTTTCGATAATCATCGTTGATAGTCGTCATCACTGACAGAGGTACTTTCTCTGACTCGCATGAAGATTATTTTTCACTTCCATGTTTGTAATTGAATGTGGGGAACGGAAGGAGAAGAGGTAGATAATTTTCATATGTCGTAGAATGGAAATTGTGATACATAATTGTAAGGAGAGAATGTCTCGAATGTGTCAGGTCTGATGTATTTTGCTTCCTGTTAAAATTTTATCCGTATCTTGACGTGATCTATCATCTGACTAACTTTGGTCCGATCTTACTTTGATAATGGACCAAGATAGGAAAAAATCTTCATCTTCAAACGGAAACATTGCAGCACGATGAACAACAATAGAAAGCAGAATACATATTCCACGATAATAATTATAAATTCAATCCTGTTTATCATACAGCAAAAATTTCAATTTCAAGACTAAAGAAAATTAATTTCATGCTTCAACATAAAATATTCAAAGTCAATCAAAGTCTGAAAATTCTATATTCATCGTGAACAAATGAAATATCACACAGTAAGAATATGTAGTCATTATTCTAGAAAGATAGAGTTAGATTACTTTCACAGTCTCGAGAGATGATACGATATCTACCCGGCATCGAACATTACATTCTATTTTTGAAATCGTGGGGGCAGCGGTGATTCGCGCTTACCTCTTTCTTCCTGAGTAATCGTGTCGGATACTTTTACGTAATGCCGGATCATATGTACTTCGTCGGACGTACCGTTACATACATTTCCATTTTCAGATACTACAACTCAGGTGTATGTACATGCATGCAATGTGAACTTTACCTGTTCAATCTTAACCCGAATAAATATATTGTCCTTTACTTTCTCCAGTTAACTTTATGTTCGCCCACTCTGCACTTCCTATTTCAACAATCGAGAGTACGTATGTAACATTTTGAATGTAATAACAAACGCAGGATGTGTACATTGCCTTCAATCACTGTGACTTTTAACTATGACTTTCCGACTATGAAGAATAATCTCATAAATGTGACATTATAGAAGAATTTGAATAAATATAAATTGCAAATCAGTGTCATATAAATTCAACGCACAATTTCTCTTTATCTATTATAGATGATAGAAGTTTCTCTTGAATATTTTTTGAAAAAGTATAGATGGGATGGGTTCTGACATCCATTATCAATCTTTATGTCCCTTTAAAACAAAAATAACCAGCGTTTTGTATAAATTTAGATAACCGATTGGACTGAAATAAAAATTGTTTGGATTACATAAGAGCGATGGTGTGGAGATTCAAAGATTACCAGTAATTCCTTACAGTAGCTTCTGATGATGATATAATTGATCTTATTCGTAACATCAACATCGCTGTGATGCAAGGTTTCCCGTTATATTACTTCAAGTTGGCCTCAACACAATTTTGTGGGATCACAGACTTCAACATTTAATTCCTCTGGATATGATTCTATTCTGAATACAAATGTATAAATTCCAAACCTGTTTTCAATGTATTTTTATTGAATGCGTTTTTAATGTTTTTTGTTAGTTACAAAACTCACCTTAAATTTTCATTTGGGTTCAACACCTGAAATGTAATTTCAATAAAGCCAACCGAAATCGATAGTTTTTTTACGATCCCCACTGATTTGAATCAAATCCAAACACTTGGCGGGTGTTTTCATCTTCAACGATTATTCAAATTCGAATAAATACTACCTCGAATTTGTATTCACAATTTATACGATCACTTTTCTCATATTTCATTCAATTTCAAGCCTCTTATTTTTTACATCATCAGAATCCATTATGAAATCTGATTTATCACGATTCATAAATGTTCGTATGAATCGATGTAAACTTATCTGATACATTATTATGATCATATATTCGGATCTATGAATATATCACGTAGTTTAAAATCAACTGTTTGAAAAATAAAAGTAGTATAGGAAAACTTTTGGTTCTTGGAGATCCCAATTATCTAATAATTCAAAAATGAATCTACACAACAATGTGGAACTCGGGAAAAATCATTTCTATCTTATAAAGTTTCCTGAATGATAATTTCACCCTAGTAGAGATTTTGATATGGAAAACATCAGGTCCAGATCAGGCATGCCTGATTTCTGTTCAGGGCCTGACTTGAGTATCTGATAAGGCCCTGACAAAGATGTAACGCAGGGAAAAGACGAGGTCCTGATCAGGAAAACCAAACGTTTCTCAATCAGCATCTGATCAGGGTAGTACTTGGATTACCAACCAGGACCTAATCCGGATGGTAGCGGGATTCCCAATCACGACCTCATCTAAGCTATATTCTAACATTCAATTTAATTTTCATGCAATTCATTTTTGATACAATTTTTTGAAACTCCCCCAACAGAAGAAATTCTACTGATGATCCAAATAGACCTCAGTTGAACATTTCAAAAAGACGGGTAAATTTCTAATGAGTCCTGTGAAAATTCTGAATAGTTTTATACACACTGAGAAAAAAATGCAGTGAAGCCAACCGCATATGAGTTTGGATACGGCGAATCTCACCGCGAGGTTTACCCAACTCAATATGGATTGAAGTAAATGCTCATTCGGTCATTTCAATCATGCATTCATCGTTCTGAATTGATCAGGTCCTGATTCGGCTGTCTTGTCGGTTATCACATGATTGAAATACGGATGAGCCAACGCAATCCTGATCAGGTTCTGATAGGAATACCATGTCCGAGTTACTGAAAGGGAAAATCTGACCGGGACCTGTCAACAACCTTGCGTTACATTGTTGTAAGGTCCTGAACAGGATGCCATGTCAGGATCTGATAATGTAACTGAAAGTTTTCCTTAGTTAAGAGTTTCCTATTGCAGCCTTACGAGGGCCATGCGTCTAATAGGGAATTCCCTGTCAAATTTCTACTAGGGCACTTGAACTTATAGGGCACTAGGAATCATCGAGATCGCACAAGCAGGGTTCTTGAGAAACCTTTTCGACTGCTCTTAAAGCGAATGAGCTGTATGGAATACTATTAGGTGCGCAATGAGGTTCGCGCTGCTTGTCAATAAATGGCTCCAGCAGTCATATACTTTCGATTGTGTAAAAATATCTGATTTTGTGCCGAATGATCGTCATTTTCTTATTTAATTCGAAGAAAACAGCGGCTGAAGCGCACCGAGAGCTCCAAAAAGTTTGTAGAGATACTGCTCTAAGTCAAACAACGTGCCGTGGGTGGTTTCGTCGCTTCAAAGACGGTGTTTTCGATGTTGACGACCGTACGCGTGGAGGAAAGCCAAAAACATTCGAAGACGCGGAATTGAATGCATTGCTCGATGAGGATCCCTGCCAAACGCAAAAACAGCTTGCTTCGGAATTAGGAGTTACCCGCCAAGCCATTCCCAAGCGATTGCATGCGTTGAGAATGATTCCAAAGCAAGAAACTTGGGTTCCTTATCAGTTGTAGCCAAGGGATGACGTGGAGCGTCGTTTTTTCACCTGTGAACAACTGCTCCAGCGGCAAAAAAGGAACGGTTTTCTTCATCGCATGATGACGGGTGATGAAAAATGGATTCAATACAGCAACCCAAAGGAAATAAAGTCATGGGGACTGCCCGATCATGTTTCTATGTCATCGGCTCGACCGAATATTCATGCTGCGAAGGTTATCCCTGGCGATTCCAAAGTCACCAATTTTTATGGTTTATTTTCGGTTCTCTCTCACTGTCAGAAATATTTGGAAGTTTTTTTCAATTCCGTACATCAAATCAAGTTCATATACATTCTTCATTAAATTCAATGCACAAAAACATGAAAAGACTATAGATTATGATATAGTTTACATTAAATTTCATGTAAAATGTGCATGAAACTGAATTCATGTACGTATTTGGAAAAAACTTCCAGTAAAAACATTAAAATCAATGCAGAAATTTTTAACAGTGCTTGGTTTGGTGAAAATTTGGTCAGAAAATGGTTACCCAGATGGTTTTTACCAAATAATGACTTATTTGTGACCGAAAACTAATGATTGCTTAGAAGAATTCTGTCATCAGAAAGTAACCAAAAAATGTGGTCCGTTTTTGGAATCTTTTTGGTATTTTTGAGGTAAAAACCCAGGAAATTACCACGAAATGACCGAAAAATCACCAAATTGGGATTTGGTTGAATCTTGATCAATTTTTGTTGGAAAAAATGTCTGAAACGGCCAACGAGTTACCAAAATGTAACCGAAATTTTTGATCGTTTGTCGGTTCACCCAGATCCGCTAGGGATGCTGTGTATTTGGTGGGACCAGGTCGGTGTTATTCATTACGAGTTGTTGAAACCGAAAGAAACCCTCATTGAGGAACGGTATCGAACTCAATTGATGCGACTGAGCCGAACACTGCGCGAAAAACGGCCACAATACGAGCAGAGGCACGACAAAGTGAAGCTACTGCATGACAACCTGTTAAAACCTACGTGGAAACGCTCAAATGGGAAGTCCTACCCCACCCGCCATATTCCCCAGATATTGCACCGTCCGATTATCACTCGTTCCGTTCGATGGTACATGGTCTGGCTGCTCAGCAGTTCCGCTCATACGAAGACATCGAAAAATGACGAACACTTTTATCGTAACGGTATTCGAGTTCTGCCAGAAAGATGGGAAATACTTTGAATGATCAATTTGTAACCACACGGAGAAAAAATGGTTTGCTACTATAGCGCCTACAAAGAAATTTGTTGTCCTTGCAAAGATATCTACTCCAGCAGCTAAGAAGTTAGTTCTGTGAACAAATTCGTTAATGTCAAACGAAAAATCTAGTTGTGTCAATCATTTTTCTTGCTCTTTCAGCTAATTTTTCTTGTAGGCGCTATAGTAACAGACCTGCTTGTTATGCCAGCAATACTTTTTTCTCCGTGCATTCTTTCACAATAAAGTTGCATTTTCATAACAAAAAACAGCGAGAACTTAGTTACGCACCTAATATTATTCCTCAGTGATGAATTCTGCACATTATCAATCAATTTTGCACAATTTATAAGTTATGCGTAAGTCACGTTTTTGGACCCATTTCTAATTGATTGTACCGCAAAATCAGATTGGGACATTCATTTGTACTGTGTATCAGAAGTGAAAAGAGTTCTTTCAAAATACAACGTCGATGAGTCTATATCTTAGAACGGAGTCACATCGCGACTGTAATATTCTTTCATCGACTCATATTGTATCTCACCTGTGCGGTTCAACGTACTTTACGACAGTGGGACACTCGTTTTCTCAATTGATTTATCGATCGTAATCGTTCGTTATAAAAACCACTTTTGATATGGTTGTTGGAAGTTGCTCAACTATTTTACCCCGGGAGAGGTGTTTATATGGGTACTAGATATTAATGTTCTTTCGCAACAGAATGTCAAACGAGAGTGTACACGCGTGCAGATCGATACGGCAATCATATGTCCTCAAAACTTAATGTGAGATTTATACATTTTTATGAAAGAATAATTTATTTTCCTCATTTCCTTCAATTGCCTCGTATATTGGGTCGTAGGATGCCTGTTCCTTTCGATCAGATTTGTATCATTGATTTGGAAACACAGGATGTGATTCCCTTTCTTTGAAATTCGTCATGTTTAACCTTGAAAACGAAACATAACGTATTTCTTATGATCTTTCGTCAGTTACCGCAGCTTGACAATTCTGTTGTCGAATACGAAGGTCGATTTCTATACTTTCTGAAAATTTTCTCAATATTTCTGCTTCCTCATCATGTTCTACCTTTTTTTGACAATTCGACCTTCGATTCCAAGGTAATATCGTTGTTTCCATTTCTCAAAGAAAACAAACGGTATAGTTGAAATCGAAAGGGCATCGGTTTAAATATTATTTCAATGTTGTTTTATTTCTTTTTTTTTTATGAGAAATTATTTATGCGGGATGTCGTAAGATTCGAGGACGATGCACAAGTGCCTATAAATTTCTATAACAACTGTGGTATTGACATAATATACTTTGCAAAGAATGGCAAACGTATTTAACATCATCGATAAAGTAATTTAACTTTTCGTGAATCCCACTCAAGCGAAAGTGATCTAGGTCACTCTCATCCACGTGGTTTCTCTTCGGTTTTACCCGAATGATTTCACGTATCTCACACACTCCATTAAAACTTGTTACGATTAGTCCCTCCCGAACAGCATCCACTTCATTGTACATCAGTCAATCTTCTTTCGAAGATTTCAAAATATCACTTTCTACAATGACATTTTCTTTGTTCTTCATTCTCTCAGATCATCATAATTTTCGACTCGAACAATGAAAATATACATTGAGTATGAGGATGTATAAAGAGATCATTATCGCGAGAGATACTAGGCTCTCTTTGTCCAAAGGATAATACACAACTCCCATTTCAAAAGCAAATACCATCGCGATGTAAGATCCCCCTCGCGCAGGATCCTTCACATCCTCTTTCCCAATCTTATTTCTCGCTCTTTGATTTGTTTTTTCAAGACGACAAAACAAATTCTAGAATTGTTATTAGAGAATAATGTAATGGCATGCATACTTTATATCTTTTCATTCCACAACGAGGTTTGCAATAGGAAGATAATTACCACATTTTATGCGAATAACTTGTCTCTCAAGATGTTACAGGGATAAATGATCGACCGCTCACTCGCTCGTTGGTGTTTTTTTGTCGGCAGGAAACGTCAGTATAATCATTTTATAAAATGCAGTTAGAAAGTGGACCTCTGTCTCACCTTAAATCGAGAAGCTACCACGGGACTGGGATAGGATAGATTTTATGTAATAAATACCTCACATGCGGACACGTGTATTGTAAATAATTCATTGGAGAGGAATGTAGACGAAGAAGAAGATGTGTGTGAAGAGTACAAGGACCTTCGACCTTGCACCTATTACGTGTGTATGAAACGTGAATGTTTGAGAAAGGAAAGTAATAATCTTTCAGCTTCGCGCTATTCGTATACTCGCGTGAAGAGGTGTCTCGCAATTGATGGGTATTCTTTTTTATCCAGACAATTAATTTTAGAAATCTATGAGCATTCGATTTTCCTCCAATCGATTTCTTCGTTCTTCTCTCTATCGAACAAATTCTAATATTTCGAAAACAAAATCGTAAAACTAGGGGATCAAGGCGCTTGAGTCTAAGGCCCCTTCAGAGATTGTATAAACAACGTGTATATCGCATTGATCTCGATAATTATACTTTGGCATGAATATCAAAGACACACACAGTTCATCGTAGTTGCTCAAGAGTATAAAATGTAGACAACTATATGACGAACGAACAGGTTGACTTTCGTTGTTTATCGATCGATAGATGAACGAACGAGAAGAAGATTATCTGATTTCGAAACGAAATGATCCACATAGAGATTCTGGAACACGGTGATCCACTATTCATTGCGAATAGTCATTGGTCGTCAAAGTCCACCGTAGCGAAGCAAGAAAAAAGAAGCGGGAAACGATCGAAGAAGTGATCAACAACGATGTGTCGCTCACGTACATGGAGGTCATGATCTTCGTGGTCTATTTACTCGTCTCCTATGCATTCTACGTTGAATAGGCAGAGATTCTCGATGATGGTGTTCGTTCTATACGGGATTCATGTTTTATGTAATATATTGTTGACACCAATGGCGCGCAACTGTAATTACTACGTTCCAAATGACAAATTTTTATAATAAGAAACGATGGTCGCATACTATTTCTTCATTCTCCGTTTACAGTTCGCATTAACCAAGATTTTAATTGAGTTTCAAGTTTGCAACACTAATATGGCATATGCAATCAAATGTGACAAAATATGATAACTTGAATTTACGAATGCGTGCAGTTAATTTGAATGAAAAATACAAAGGTAAATAGTTCGGAGGTGTGAGTTGTGAAATTGCGTACACGTTGTTTTCTGTACAAGGATGAGCGATTCGTATATTCTCTTTTCGCGACGAGTCGAGAGACTGCGGAGGAGATCGAATAATCGAAATCCGTATTACATAAAAATGAGACAAACGATAAAAGAGTGATGAAATTTCTCGTTACCCGTTAATAATATAAATCGCGCAATCAATTATTTTTGTCTTATTTTCGAGAGAGATAATCATCAGTCCCCTATGAAGACCAGAATACTTCTTTTAAGATCTAGTTTGATTCGCCAGCATGTACCAAGATATCGATCTAATCGACAAAACATTCTAAACTTGTCAAATATAGCTAATACCCCGACTTAAATACTCAAAACTACTATCGAAAAACGGCTAACCTTTTCAAATGTTGACGTCCTTCTCGCGTAATCCTTCGAATATCTTCTCTGTCTCAAAATGCCCACCACAGGGACTACGAAGGTTGTAACAGGAATGATACATATTCGATACGAGTGACACGGTTCTCGTATTTCAATTAATGGTTTGATTTTATAATGACCTTCGGAGGACAAAAGGATAAGTAATAACGTTCATTTTATTACAAATAAAATATTCGAGCATGTATTCAGATGTAGCTTAGATTCAAACGAGCGACTACCTTTTTATAATATTCTCTGTGTCATATGAATTATATGAGTCTAGACGATTGATGGGACTTCAAGGACGAAATATATGACGTGACATAGATTATTCTTATCGTTCTTGAATACATTAGAAAGATCTATCGTAATTCAATATAGATGAAACTTAAGACGGATGCTGAAACTTATGCTGTTGTTCTCGTTACATTAGATACTCTTTAGGGGAAGTAAAAGTAGATTTTTTCATAGAAAATATCATATAAATAACAATTCATTGATTCATGTGGTGAGTTCGGTTCAAAAGTTCACAATTCATTGAAATAAATGTATTGTTTGGAATGATACATTCGAAGAATCATCTTATAATGTTTCATTTCGTCATAACAGGAAATCGAACTTTTCATTCCTTGAAATAAATACATGATTTGAATATTCTGAATTTCGAGTTTGTTTGATTACGCAGATGGGTCTTTTAATACATAATAGTTATAAAAAGTTACGTATGAGTGGGCCTCAAAATAAACCTCTTGTCGGGGTACCAAAAAGTGGTTTCTCTACAAGAATCTTTCACTCATTTATTCAAGCGGAATCGAAAAAATCGCATATCAATGTCAATGCAAATCAATCGGGTTATATAATAATCCATAACACTCCTTCTTATCCTTTTATATTTACACTTTTCACTTAGGAAATAGCAGTAGTATTGGGTTATCCATGTATAGTACAGTACAGTTATTCAATTCAATTAGCAATGGAATAATCTCCACATTTTCTAAGTTTCCTTGGGAGAAGAAAATATCACACTTGCCACTAAATATTTTAATCACAAAATTTGGTATGTGTTTTGAAAGACATGTGTTGATAAGTGTCGACAGATTCATAGATTATTGCATTGCACAATGAAATCTTAATGAGATATTCATTATATTGTAAAGTAGTGAAAGGAAAAGAGGCCCTATTAGTAAAAGATACTACTCATCCGAGCCTGACGTGGTTAATTTCATTGATTATTACGTATGGTCATTCGACGTTCGTGAATCGTGATGAATGGTGCAAACTGGTCATCTTTATCCTCAACGGAAATGGAATTATTTATTTCAAACGTAGATAACGATTCGGTGCAATTTTTATGCTAGATCGTCATAAATTTAGATGAGAATGTTAACTCTTTCTCTCATTTTTCATAAGATTCCTAAGTGAACGATCAATCAGTCGCAATCAACGATTGTACAAACAAAAAAAAAAGAAGAAAACGATTTGATTACTTTCGCGACAAATATACATACATGTCACTTTTAAATTGTAGAAAACGATTACGTAGGAATTTCGAGAATGACAAAGTCACTTGATAACGATAGGTTTGAGTCACGCATACGTGGGTAAGAGTGAAAGCACGTTTCACCGTTTGACCTATGAATTCTTTCAGAATCGTCGTCCGGAAGATCATTAGGTATCTTCCGGATCGTTATTCATGAATGAACTTATGTATTGACGACTTTCCTGCTATCATATAACGCTTATTATTTGTAATTACATTTAGATTCTTATTCCCTCGATTTTTTTTAGTTGGGCTGAACTATGAAAATCCGAAGAAACGTCGTACGACGGAGTTGGATCGCGAACAAATAAGGTTTAAAAATATTTTCCCCAGAAAACATACAACATCCCACGTGGAAAGAGGAATTGATATGACAGTGATTTTCTAAGGAATCGAGATAAAACTTTGATGGCAAGTTCGCAAGAACCCCAGTAAAAATGATTATAGCGGTTGTCTAGCACCTTTCAAGGCACTAGCAGTGAAGCTAGTCACTAGACAGGGCCTTGACATTAACTATGAGGTGGCTAGAGTCATTTCTGCTAGGGAATACACAGTAAAAAGTGAAACTTAGAGTGATCCCGAATATCAGCCTAAAAATGCAGCCAAAAGTAGCGCCTATTCCAACTGAAAGTAAGCAATGAAATTTAGTCTTTTTCATTGCTTACTTTCAGTTGGAATAGGCGCTACTTTTGGCTGCATTTTTAAGCTGATATCCGGGATCACTTTAAGTTTTACTTTTTACTGTGTATTCGAATAATTTGGGAGAGATGTGTATGGCAAAAGTTTTGTCGAAAAGGACGAAGTTTGGATATCTGTCATACTTTTTGTCGCAGACTCTCAAGAATTGAATGATTGGAATTGTGATGGATCATTTCTAAAACTCTCTGTCATTGAAAATAAATGAACGGAAGGAGAATCAAACCTTTTAATCGAACACTACTTTTACTCACGAAGAATACAAAAACTGTATATAGAATTCACATTTACTTTTTCATCCGATATATTGTAAGAAAAAATTGATATGACTAATGTGATAGTCGAAAAAAGTTTCACCCAAAGTTTTTGAATACAAATTATACGTCGAAAGCATTTATGTTCAATGACTTTATGTTATTCTTTGAATGAATCGATGTTTTATGTAAGTGTGTATTTCATGCAGAAGAAATTACTAACCAATTACATAGTTCATGTTGTAATTATTGACATTTCAATTTATTCTCTGAGCTTCCTCTTGGAATGAGAAATTTCATTCCCAATCGATGCGATATTCCAATGCACTGCGAGGAGATACTTGAAATCCTCGCGATGTAATGTGACTGAGAATACTCGAAATATCAGAATCATTGTATTTAGTAATGAAGAACTGCCGATCCAATTTGTTGCTGATTTTACTTTCACTTGAATAATAAAGCAATGATGAGTGAAAAATCAATAAAAACTCACGTGGCTCTTCAAATCGTTACGATGCTAAAAACATGTAAAAACGAACGACAACGAGTCTTGCTTGAAAGCTCGCAAAATAGAGAGATCATTTCATAAACGCACAAGAGATGAATGATGATTGTTTTCAATTTCCTAATGAAAATTCGTTTGAAAGCACTTTTGAACTGCCGTTGATTCGTTACTCTGTATATGACTTGCAGGGAAAATTCATTCTTGAAGATTGAAAATAATGAATATTTAACTAAAAAACGAAAATTCAGGGTGGTTTATGAAATAAAATCTGTTTAAAAGCTATTTCTTTGTTTTGTTATTTTGACTCGCACTGTGATCTTGAGAAATGGGATGGAAAACTTTATATGCAAGAATATGAATACATCAACACTTCAGCGATGAGGGAATTTAATTAACTAGTCGTAAGTTGAATACTCTCAAACTCCCATAGTTTTTAGTTACGCAAATGCTAAATATCTGGTTGCCTTCTTGTATCTGAGCTTTCTGAAAGAAAATATAATCAAATTCCGAACAAATCAGGGCTATTTTATTATCCTTACCATCCACTTGAAATAAAAATTTACATATTGACCGCCTATAAGAAAGGCAACCTGGCACACGGTTCGAATTACCAGTCACCTTCTACCAGGCATTTAAATAAAATAAAAAATCCTCGACATTTATTTCAGAATACTCTATGGAATTAGTTTTGTTGAACTCAGAAGATTAACTCGTCACTGAGGATTTCGGTAATGTATTTGAAGTGGTGATCTGAAAGAGCTGGGAACAACCAAACTAAAAGAAGTTCGTTTCTTCATGCGTAAGATCTAAGATCAGACCATCTCACGAGTCTACTTTCCCTATTTCTCTTCTAGTAGCATCTTAAATGAGAGCGCATTGATACTCTGATGTGGTTGATCAAATGATGCAAAATACCACCGCTGCATCATGTCTCATAGTTTATCAATTTAGTATATCCTAAACCATTCGTTTACAATTCCATCATTTCGAACGGCATTATCTACACTCCTTAGTATATTCGAAGTGATTTTATGCAAGCATTCGAGGTTTAGTCTTGGTCAAGAGTTGAATAAGTACTTTCCCTCGTGACTAATTGTTCAGTTTGACCAATTGAGATATCCCTCAGAGCTCAAAGATATCTGAAAGAAGTCTATATCAGAAACATGACATGTTGATGTAATTCTTTCATTGAAATAAAATATTCGTACCTGAAATGAATCAGAATTTAGTGGCTCTTAGGAATCCCATATGAGCACAATCACCCACACAGCATTTCAGTTCTAAAAGATATCTCAAACGAAATTTAAGAAGTCTTATGCAACATGAGAAGGTATCTTGTAGAAGTAAGAACTGTTTTAGACATCTTAAAGGTATATTTTCATGTTGCATGAGACTTCTTGAACTTTTCCTCAAGATATCTTGAAGACCAAGAGCGCTGTGTGGGTCAGAGCTCTCTTTGATGAAGTTTCTGATACCAAAAGTTCCGTGCTGTACAGACAAGTATTTCGAATAATCTGGCCAGGTCTTTATCGAATGCCGAATCAATGAGTGACTAGTTTTACTTAAGTATATTTTAAGCATAATTTAGTTCAACTTTTGGGAAAAAACTTGACTAAAGTTCACACATCTACTTTCCCTTTCCTTTAAATTCTGTTAAATGAATCTGGGTTTGAATTTTCAAAGGGATTGAGCGAATAGTTCATATCTAAAATCAAACTAAATTTTCTACTCCGGAGAGTAAATTTCCAATATTCATAGAGTGAATTCTTGATACCTTTCAAGCTACAGCATTTTTGATTGGGGAGAGGAATTGATGAGGGAATTTAATTAACAATTCAGCAACATAACACAAAATATCAATACGTTCGATACGTGAGATTCGAGATCATATCAAATATTCATTCAGCTTTTCCAATACATCTTTTTCATGAATATACGTAATTATCTCCCGCTACCGCTTCGCGATTCAGATAAAATTTTATGTTGGTAATAACAGGTAATAAAATCTACTTCGTACTTTAGTTGATTCACTGATGCATGAAATTATTTGAATACTAGAAAAACAACGAAGAGATTATGGGAATGTCAATCAAAAGAAGACTTCCGAATAATTATTGCATTTCCTTCCTATTGCAGCACGTAATATGTAGTCGCACGCGTAACATAACATGGCTTCATGACACATTAATGCAGAAAAAGTGAAAAAATATGCAATTTGATCCTTACCTTATCTTTTCCATCGATATTTCCGGGTAGCCAATATACGAATGCAACTTCTGATATGACGCAAATTATTTCCTCTCGTCCATACATGTATTTATATATTCGTAACGTGTAAGTTTTCTACGTAGAATTATTGTAATGTTACAGTTAAAATCTGTTCCATGAAATTGTGCGATGCCGAATAGATGCTACACACGTGATAAGAATGGTAACCTTAATTTTCATTTAACGAAAGTTTATTTTATGAACATTTAATAGAACGTACATGTTTATCTTATACATAATTCAGGGCAAGTCAAATCAAATTGCAGGATCAGAAGTTTTACTGTAAAATACGAGAGTTCCATCATTATTATTGGCACACAATTTAAAGTCACACAATGTTTAATAAAAATGCGTAATTTGGAGTTGATGCGTGGAAGCCGAAGACGGAATATATTACGTTCCTTATTGAAAAAGTCCGATATATTTCTACAGTTTCCCATAGATCCTGTGATGGGATGACATAATTTCTCTATATAAAATCTTTTTTCATCGATACTTATCAACGATTGTTTTATTAATAGAAACCAATGAGGGAAGACACCATCGAAAATACAAAATCCAGTAGAAATCTCACAGCAGATATGATCCCTGCTTAAAAGATCCGATTCAAACCTGTCAACTGGTCAATCATCCTATTTGATCTTATTCAAATTTAATTTGTTTGAATAGGAAATTTTCATTCAGTGAGATATGATCGGAAAATTCGGATCATGTACATTCGAATTTACTGATTATATCCCATTGAGTAGAAATTTCCTATTCAAACCGATTATATTTGAATGAGATCAATGAGGAAAATTCCAGGACAAAAATCTGATTAAACTGATTGACCAGTTACGGCGCTTCACCACAAGCCAAGATCTCTCCCCCCAGTTTTCTCAGCAATCAATGAATAGAATCAATTTTAATGAGCAGGTGCATCTTCTTAGTCTATTGGAAAAAATGCAGCTACTTATTATTTTTCATTTCATGGGTTCGTTTCTGAGAAAACTGGGGGGAGAAATTTGGAATCTAGTAAATTTTGCAGGGAGTAATGAATCCCCTTAAGGGGGGATCCTGAATTAGAAGGACCAAAAAATCGAATTTTTGTTTTATTGTTTAAATGTATTCCTTATGTATCTAAGAATGTGTACACAAAGTTATATAGGCTAATTCGAAATATTCCCAAAGATACAGCACAGATAAATCTGAAGCCACGAATTCTCTTGCGTCTTTCAAACATTCTGCTCAATTGATTGATGAAAATGTGGAGAAACATATTCGTCCAATCTACGAGGAACTTTCAAATGATCAACTTTTGACGCGATGCTTAGGCGGGCATACGCAAAGTTCGAACGAATCTTTCAATTCTACCGTCTGGCGCATAAACCCGAAACATCTGAATTCTGGCAAAAAAATCGTTGAAATTGCTGCATATATGGCTGCAGGAATGTTCAACGAAGGATATTCTGCAGTTTTAAATATTATGCAGTTGCTCGATTTAAAAATTGGCCAAATTTACAAGATGTTTGCGGATGAAATCGACGCACAACGAATCGAGAGGGAAAATCGGCGTACGTCCTTTTCCAGCAAGGAAACTCGCATGGCCCGTAGACTCAATTAACTCCATTAAGACGAGTTTTTTGAGGAAGAAGAAGGTTTACTTTATGGCGCAGGGATAGCTGATTGGCGTATTATAACCGTAAGTAGCCGAAAAATAACATTTTTCTTGACCGAAAACTTGAAAGCCCGTTTCCTCGAGTTTTCGTTTTTACGATTTTTCTAAATTGGCGAACGTGATTGCAAAAAAACTAGACGATCAATCATAACAAACCAAAGCTTGTTAGCTTCAGTATTGTTTTATTTTCTATTTGAACTAGAAACATTGTCGGAAAAACAATTCTGAACAACTTTGTTTAGCAAATTAAAATGATTTTTTTTCCATAAGAAGCACATTTTCTGTTTCAAACCGGAGAAAACGTTCGAATTTTATAATGTTTTTAGTTTCTCTTAGTTCATATAGAAGAAAAATATCTTAGAATTCAAATGGTTTTTGGGTTTTTTTGTTTCAGATGAAAATTACGAGCTCCATCTGTTCCGCCGATTGGAAACAGCAGTTGCACGAATGTGCATAAAAATCGGTTGCCTGTGAATATTTTTCTCTAAAAAGAATTGTTTTCTCATGTTCAGACATGTAATAAAATAATCTAAAAATTTCGCTAGACTTTCTTTTTTTTCAACCTAAAAAAATTCCCCAAAACATCGATTTTTCGAACCGTCCAATTCAGGATCCCCCCTTAATAAGTTTCAATCGGATTTTTGACGCAGAGATAAAAGGACACGAACAATCGATAGGCGCTCATTAATTTTGATAAAATGATATCCATCAGTTTCTGTTGGTTTTGGGTCATTCATAGTTCACCAGAATAAAACGAAACACCCTGGGTTTATAAAGTGGTTGTAATACCTTGGTGGATACGCTTGAATAATTTACGGAGCTTGTCACGCTGCCCTAGAGGCAAACTTGAGATAAAACCGAATGAATCGGTTTAAAACTTGTTCATCTCGAGTTTTCCATCAGCGTGATTACAAGCTTCGTGAATTACCCGCCCAGACCACACCACGTACCACTGGAACGTTTATGGAAGGTTTATAAAACGTAGAAAAGGTTTCCTAAATGTTCAGAAACCGTCCCAGAGACATATTTTGCTGTTAGGTACAGCATTTTCACCAGACTATAAACGAATATCATTCAGAATTATATAATATAGATAATTCTAAGACATGCATCAAATTGGTTACGTAAGGGAATATTCGAATACACGTTCCTTGAACAACTCCCATATAAAGAATAGATGACTTAACAAGATTATAGTTATATGCTGAGCATAAGTGAGCATTCTAGTGCTAATACTACTCAACGAGAGTAGCAACGTCGACAACAAAGGGTTACACGGGAGCTAATACCACATAATTTAATTAACAAATCCAATATCTAACTTCATATGATTAAAATATGTGTCTCAGAACAAGATGTATAGTATAAATGCGTCTATTATGATATTGACTTGAACCCTCTTCGTATCACATTCACTCCACGCAAGCACTGTGAAATAAATTCCTTCTGAAAATTCAGAAAAACGTGACTGTAAAAAATTGCGGTCACATTTGCTGAATTTTCAGAAGGAACTTTGTTATAGGGAGGAATCAATGACTGTATACAATTCTAAGGCCTCTTCATACTTGAATCCTCAGAATCTAGGTCTTCGATTTTGTTGCGTGGAGCCCGCAGGCAATTGAAATTGAGAGTTGGTCGACTGTGATGGTCTGTAAGCTGCATTAGCGTAGTTTTGAGAAGATTGAGGAGGTCTATAAGTTTGTGGTGGTCCGTATTTCGGTGGATCATAAGACGATGCTGCGAATACTCCCGTGACAGCCCTCAACAAGGATGCTACCAATTGAAATCCAGCACCAAAAATTTCTTTTATAGATGAACCAATCAATTGGCCAGGATCCACGGATGTGGCTGGTACAGCATACTACGATGTATCAAATTTCTTAGATTTGCGAACGAAGTAGGGGAAAATATCTTGAAATCGCTATACTCACGGTCCCGTAACCCCCATAACTAGTAGGTGAATACGCAGTATCCTTGGAAGGTGCATTGTTCGATGGATTATTTGGGGGAGGCCCATAAGAGGGCGCTCCGTACGTTCCATACCCAGGATGATGTTTATTTCCGCTCAATCCAGCGCTGGTACCAGCCAGAGCTCCCGACACAACTCCGCTCACGACTGTGCTTATATCCACTCCACCTTCTCCAGACGCAATTTCCTAAATTGAATTAAGATACCACTTAGTTGATTTCACATTCCTCCGATATGATTTTTGTAATGATTATACATAAATAATCGAGATACAATGAAGACATAGAAAATATTCTTTTTATTTCATTTTTTTTTTATACATGATAAGAACAAAAAGTTTCCTACTCTTATAAGGCCCGCGGTAACTCCTGTTATAAGATTCGAAAAAGGTGAAGTGCCTTTTGGTCGGTCCGGCTGGAATTATGAAAGATCAAATATTCATTCCATTCATTCCTCGAAATAAAAAGAAGGACGATAAATGAAATATATGTACCGTACTTAATCCACCGGCAAACGCTCGAACCAAATCACCGACGGAAGAACCACCTTCCTCCACCGGCTGGAACAGAATAATTATCCTTTCAACATCGATCTATAAACATTCGAACTATCCTTACCCTGCTGAGAGTGGCTAATATAGGACCTGCCAAGGGACCTATCAACCGTCCAGCTATAGGTGTTACCAATCCTATAAGTGGTATCACCACTGCTCCAATATCACTATTCGTACCATTAGGACCCTGGAATTATTCGTTTCTCATCAACCATGTGAGAATTATTCATACTAAAATCAATCAAATTATAATCCAACAAAATACATAAACTCACTCCAAGGACGTTCAATATTATCGGTGTAATAATCCCCGCGATATCGATTCCCGGCCCATCTCCATCTCCCTAAAAATCGAAAAGATGTTTAAAATTTGAAAACGTAGCGAAGAAAAATCATAAACGATATTGAGAAAAAGGATGAAATTAAATTTCAGCTTACTTCCAATATTCCTTCTATAAGCGGAATACCAGCAGCTATAACTTCGGCCAGGTCAGTTTCCGATTCAGGCTAAAATTAATGAAGAATTCGTTGAATAAATTCGAGAAGAGGAGAATGAAAGACAGAGGGATGATATTGAGATGGAATGAAGAAGAAGTGAAACTAGTTATCACGTCACAACTTGCTCGATAAATGAAATTTCGGTGAAAGTATCGAAAGTCTTACATCACTGAGATCTTCGAGAATCGGTATGACCAACGGCAAGAGATCAAGAATCGGTTGAAAAGAGCCTCCCTCGTCATCGTCATAATCATCGTCGTCGTCGTCGTCATCTTCGTCGTCATCCTCAGCCGCGTCTTGCTCCTGATCTTCAAGCTTTGTTGTTTTATCATCATTATTATCATCATCATTTTTTTTATCCTCATCGTTTTCATCCTAGAATACGAATAGAATTACTACGTTCCAAAATTATCAGCTGACATTTTTGTTTAAATTTGATTTTTGGAATCTCTGTAAATACTTCGTCGATTTCCTGACGCTGAAAAGTCGTTTTGTTGCGCCTTTCTCGACCCACCGAAGACTGAAATACAAAAATTTCACCAATCAGCGAGACATGTATCACGATTATATCTGTATAATATGAAATTTCTTTCTTTTATGTAACGGAACGCAACATCAAAGTTCGAATCATAATTTATGATAATCTTAGAATGAAGAGAGCTTCGTTTTAGAGATACGAACATTGTTGGGAATTCAATTTCATTGAATGATAATGATCAGAAAGATACTTGCTGTTTCATAATGTCTTATTTATCACGCTTCGATTGGCATTTGATTGGTTGGGCATTCTTATAAACACAACACTCTTTTTATTTGATGAAACCACTGCCTTGTTTAACTAGAAACTGTTTAATATGCGCCATATATAATTATTGAAATTTATTGAGGTATTTTTGAATTTTGAATAGGGACGTGTATGCTTATGATATGCGGCTCTCGATAAGGTTGCTCACCTTATTTTTCATTCAGGTTTCTGCCTTGCGTTGGAGGAAGAAGACGAGTGGGCTTATTGTGAGGTTACGCTATGTAGAAAAACTTGACATGAGTCTAACATACATGGAAAAGAATACTGAGGAATAGAAGATACTAGTGAGTGAAGGAAATTCAACGCTGGGTCCTATCTCTCTTATTAAATGTCAGTACCGGCTGCAGATAGGGGCGTTTTTACACTTCCGTTGCCCCGGGGCTGATGATATTCTGCCGTCCCGAACCTGAGCTGGGTTAATCCTTTGTCGCTGGAAATTTTCCCTACCATTTTCCTACCTTCTCATTTTTCATATGAGAAAACCCCTGGTTGGAGAAGCCCATTGATGCTCGTCAAATCTCATTGAAATTGATCAATCAGATCTTTGAGTAAAATTCGGCGAGGATCAATGGGTTCCTTGCACTAGGTAGAACTAGGGAGCTGCTGTTTCATGCTATTTCTGCGGCAAAGGGTTAATATTCTCAACCATTTCACTAAGTGAATTTATGTTATTCAGAAACAATGAAAAAAATTTCTATAACCTCGCTAACCTTTTAAAATTTGCCACCTACAAACTTCAGATTCCCCTCCCCCCTCTGAGAATGCCTCTGGCCCCACCGAGAGAAATTTATGGTTGCAATAACCAATTCGTTGGTTGAATAAGATCCAACCAATTGATTGGTTATCATGACCAATTATGTGGTTGTAACAACCAATTTCGTTGGTTGCTCCAACTGCATTTTTTGACGTGGTCATCATAACCAACAGAATTGATTGTGACAACCAATCATTGGCTAGACCATATTTAACCAACGAATTGGTTACTGCAATCATCCATTTTTCTCAGTGCCCAAGGTGGTGCGACCAGCACTTCAAACGTCAGGAGAACTCCAGCAATTCGAGTAGTTCTGGGGAAAATATAAACGAATACATTCTGATTCACACTGTAAAGCATTTTTATGGGAAATTTCACATACATGTATGTGGAGTAATTAACACATACATGGACAGGAAATTTCCCATAAATTTTGGGAAAAATTCACAGTAAAAATTCCATAAAAACAGCAATTTTAATATATTTTCATGTGAAAATTCCTATACGTGTACAGGAATTCGCTTTTCCCATACAAGTATAGGAAATTTCCTTTACATAGATATGGGAAAATCCCGAATATTTTTTACAGGGCACTTCATTTTCCCAAATATCTCCAAGCTTTCCCTCTCTGGCGTACGAAACACCAAGATAATTCAAAATTTCGAATGATTCGACATTGTTCTGAGCAGCTCTCAAAGTCTCAAGATCCAAAAATATGTTTCCGAATAGGAAAATCAATTTTGAGCACAGCGTTGCTGGAGAAACATGAAAATACTGATTGTTGCACACTTACCTGAAACTCCACGTTCAACCAGAACTTGAATTCTCCGATGATCCTCATTCATCATAAAAAATGATGAAATTTTGAAATATGATTTCGAAACTTACCGATAACCGTCTTGAGTAATATTCACAAAATTTCAAGAAAGTTAAATGTCAAACTTCAAATTTTGTTTGTCAACGCGCTGCCTGTTTATAATAATACAGTGTACGAGAATCTGTGAGGATTCTTGATTTTGAACGTGGATTAGATAACATTTGATTTTCGCCAATCTTTTCTTTGGCAAATGGAATTCATGATCAGCCTACGCTCGTGTGAGGAATGCAAAGGAAGGAAGGTCAACCCTTCATTTTAGTTGAAAAAAAGTGTGAAAGCACCTTCTCCAGCAGCATGATTCATGAAACTGTCTAGAAGGTGACCAGACCTCGCCAGAGGCCAGTGAGAATCTAGGCGTTAGCATGGGAGAGGCCGATGTAACGCTTACTCGGGTTGACTTATCACATGATGATTTTTCAATTCCATTGATTTCAAAGTAATCGGCTCTATTTGATACACAAGCTTATCGAGTTATTGATCTGACTGTGAGTAGAAGGAACACCTCTACGGTTTTTATATAAGTACATCATAGTATGTTAACTGAATCTCTCATAGTTTTATATTTCATATTCTTCGAAATGAGATTCAAAAGCACTTGGTGAAAGAAGAATGCTCCATACAAGGTGTCCCAGGACAAAGTACTTACCTTTCACCAGTGTATTCAGCGTGTTCTTAAGAGAAAACTAAGAAACTTGCTCCCTCTACCACTTTTTGATCTAAAGTTTAGTCTTCGAGTTATCCCTGGTGATTCCAGAATGGCCAATTTTTATGGTTAACTGTCGCTTATTTTTTGTTGAGCTGAAAACTTGGTCAGAAAATGGTTAGGTCATTTTGTAACTGATAAATCGTTCGTTATAACAGATTTTCCATCAAACGTTGACTAAAAAACTCAACAAAATGATCACGAAATAACTTGGAAGATTACAAAATAGTCAATTTTTGTCAAAAAAATGTCCCAAACGACCATCGAGTTACCAAAATATAACCAAAGAAGAACCTCAATTTTTAGTCGCTTTTCATTCCACCGAGATCCACTAGAGTTGAAACAAAATAAATTGTTGAGTGAACTCATGTAATTTCCATTTGATTGGTTGAAGTCAGCTTTGGAACTAAACTTCGAATTGAAAATCAATGATGAGAATTTTCTCAGTTTTCTTTCAGGAATACACTGGTGGAAGGCGGGTAGTTCATTCTAAGACTCTCAGTAGTATTCTGAATAGTAATGATCCACATCGAAAAATTCCCAGAATTATATACAATGTATACATAATTATATAAAATTTATGTATGAACTATATTGAATTATTTATAAATTATATACAATTTTGAAAATTCTTTCACATGGGGAATTAATTGATGACCTAAAGACCCATAAATGATATTCATCGAACGACTGAAATAAAAGTCCCTTGAAACATCTTTTATGATGCAGAAGGGTGCAATCTTCGAACGTCTCTTATTGAGTTGAATGCATATGATTTATTGAAATCGAATCTAGCGTCTCACATCTCCAAGATCTATAATAATTCAGAGTGAGGGGCAAATTGCCGCGAAATCAACTCCGAAAATTCGAAGACTCATTCCTTGGTGAATTCTGGTGAAACAAATCCAATTTCCAATTGATTGATTGAAATTCACCAAATACAACTGATTTTCGGCGAATCAATTTCTTTTGGCGGCCATTTGTTTCCCACTCATGATTTTTCGTATGGTGCTCTCCCATTTGTTCTCAGAGAAAAAAGCCAAAAAGTTTTAGAGAAGGAACGAAACTTGTTTCTTCTAAGGCTTTAATTTAAGGAACATAAATTAGAAAAGCTTTCAGAAAATGTTAATATCTTGAGACTTTCTCAACAACAATATGTCATGAGACAATTGAAATTTTTGGTTACCTCTTCTGAAATATCCCAAGAGATTTCTTGAGGAGATGATGTCTTATGCAATAAATTAAGATCTCATTGGTGATATGAAGAAAGGTAAAAAGTCCCTTTATCAAATAATTTTTATTTTTATGATAACAAATGTTTCCGATGGGAATCTCTCACAGATCTGATATCAAATTGATGCTGCTGAAGTTTGAATCGTTGATTGAAACGAATAAGTGCTCGAATAATACAATATTAAGCTATTAGGGACCAAAAATCTTGCATGACATTCTTCAGATGATGTTTTCCAGTTCCAAGCAGTTGATTCAAAGTAAGAAATAACGATTTTTCATCAGATTTTGTGAATTTAAAATTTCGGTTCGTTTCTATAAACGATTCGAATTTCAAGATAACATATCAAATTGTTCGTTCGAAACGAAGAAATTACATGACTTGTCAAGTTTTTTCATATCATCGTCGATATTTTGGCATTTCAAAAACATCTTGTAGATATCCTTAAAACGGTTCGTAAGGTTTCCGCAAGAAAATTTATTCGAAACTTGCTTGTGAGAAGAAAAACAAATAGATCCTATTATCCAAAAGTTTCTCTACTGTTCCAATTGTGTATTGCCAACCAACTACGTGGAATATGACACTATGATGAAATGAACAAATATTCGTATCGTCATTCAATCCTGATAAAAAAAGAACCCCTCCAAAAAAACTAATGAATTCAATTTCACCCAGACCTACCTCATTTCCATAGTACGTCTGAATCCTCTGAGAATCCACTCCCCTCAAAATCTTGAAGATAGGTAATTGTGGTGAAACGGATAGCTCGGTAACGTTACTTCTCATGTCCTTCTTTTTAAACCCTAACATTTTCAATAATTCGCTTAAAGTAGCCGCTTGTCGTTTCACCGCACTTTCATTGTCCTTCTTTTTTTTCTTGTTTTCTCTTTTCTCTTGACCATCGTCCTTCGCATTCTGCGGTTCACCGCTACTCGCATCGTCCAAAGCAACGCTAACCTGTCCAAATTTATTCGTCGTTACAAAATTATTCGACTGATTCGACGTCTTTCTCAAGTTATCTATAGTTTGCGTGGCTGCTTGTTCCCCCGCGGATAAGGGCTGTGATTCTTTCGTTATGGTAATATAAGCTTCGAAAGGAACTGTCAAAATTGGTTTCAATTGCGTCAGATTGTTCGAAACAATTGTAGCGGGTTTGGATGTAGGTGCTGAGGGGATTGGTTCGTTCGTTGCGGTATTTTTTGCATTATTTTTGGAAATCTCGTAATTATTTGTGAAATTTCCCTCCGCGCCTTGGTAGAAATATTTACCCAATGCTTCGACATCGACGTATCCAGGTACATCCACGTTTCTCACAGGTATTGGAATGAAATTAACAGGTACAGGGGGTGAAGGGGACGGAGGTATCAATACCCCTTCACCGCGGTAAACCTCGTGCTGCTTGTTGACATCGTAAGGATACGATATCAAATCTAATGGATATTGTACTTGCTGTATCCTTCTTTGGAATTCCGGAGAATCACCGAATGGCTGAAGCGATAAATCGAAAGAATTGTCGCTTTTCTTCAAATCGAGGGAAGAGGGCGATGGTTTCATCATCGAATCCTTCAAAGTGGACAACGTTATATTTATCTTCGAAGCCATCATACTCATAATATATTTCGCCCATGACACCAAATCATCCTTGGACGCGAGTTTCACCGGTAATTGGATCTCTAGAACTTTTGGGGATTCAGAAAATCCTGCTTGTTCTCCTTTTATGGCAGTGAGTTTCAACGGGACTTGAGGAGTCTGTGTCGGTACTGATGCACTCAAATTCGACGATATCATCGATGCTAATAAGTATCCTATTATGAATATAGTATATTTCAATCGAGGTAACTTCATTTTCAAATTTTTCAAGATGTAATCATTGTTCGAATGAAAAGAACGATACCCCGATAACCAAAGCAACTGACGATTCAGTCAAATATCCATCGTTTGCGAAAATCAAATGTCACTCACTTCACTTGAAAATTCAGTTCACATCACAATAAAATTGAATTCAAATCCACGTGAAAATTCTCCATTTTGAATAGAAAATTGGGGAACATTGATTTTTTCCCCTTGTGTGACAGGAAAATTCAAACGGATTCGGTTCTTGATGTCCAGTAAAACAAGTACTACTGATCGTAGAATATCGCCCAACAGTCGTTTTATAATCGTTTTCTAATCAAAGGGTCTTCCTTCCTTCTTTCCAGAACATGGAAACATATACTTTTCCTTTCTCCCTCAATGCGTCGTGCATTGCGTTACCTTAATAATAAAGATCGATTGACGTCCTGGTGTATTTTTATTGAGGTGCATCGAAGGATGAGATTCTTGCGTTTGAGTGCAACATTAACTTCCGTCATTGCGTACTTAATTGTAATTACGTGAGTGGGTGATACGATATCCTTTTGATTTGAAAAGTAAGAGTTTACTTGCGATGACAAGGGAGTCGGTGTTTTTCATACAATGATAGCACTGAGTATTCTCTGAGCGATAAATCGTGTGTAAAAAATTACGTAGAACAGAATACTTATTTTGGACATTTTCTTTTCTCTTCCTTTCATTATAATCGATGGGAATTATATTTGATTGAGATCTGTCGATATGAATAGACGTTTACGGTCTTCCCGAATCTGTGGTGTGATGAAACCTTTGATTCGTGCGTTTGAAAAATACATGGAACAAAATAACTATGCTAGATATTTTTCTTCTCTTACAAAATACGATCGAGTATAAGAACGATATACATTTCAAATATCTGACAATTTCCACTCCTTCAAGTATGGTTTGGTGCTACAATTTTAATGAAAAACCCAAAATTATAATTAAAAAAAATACCCCAATTCGTAGATCCAGAGACAACATAAAATTCATGACCTTGATAGAACCATCATTATTCCTACTAACAATCAATGACAATCACAATAAAAATTTGGATACAATTATTTGAGATTTATCCTCAAGAATCGAAATGAAGTTAAATGTTGGCAAACACGACATCATTGCGACAACTTTTATGAGCGTGGGAGGTTTCAAAGACGTCCTTGCTTTGTTCCTGGTCGTGCAATAAACCGTAAGTATAGACGCTAATGCTCGTTGACTGGAGCTCATTCACCGATGCTGTGAATGCTCATTGTTACACCACGACTACGAATCTCAGGATCACGATCATGGTCATGCCTGAAGGAGGAATTCTTATTCTCCTACGACACAGTACCGCAGTACCGTTTCTCATCAAAAGGACAATGACTCTTGTATTTTCAAATCAATACTCTGAGGCTATGAATCAACGAATGTCCATGTGAATATTATGTAGTTAAGATAATATACAGTACCGCTTGGCGTTGAATCATTACATCTTCTCGTAACGTTACTTATCAATACGGTAAATTATTGTGTCTCCTGAAAGATCTCGAACGATTGCTTCAATTTGATTTCTGAAAGAGGCGATGGAGTTCAGAAACCTTATTCACCTCCGTCCATTAAACAGCAACAAGAAAAACGAATCATCCACGAAACAACCGTGCTCTCAATCACTTACCTTTGTATTTGAGATATCAATTTGTAAAACGTATTCTGAATAATTCAGAGTTTGATAATAACTCACATTAGTATTCTTGGCTAAAAACCAACAACTTTTGGATCCTCCATTCTAATGAAAAACGCATAATACGTATGCGAACGTTTACCGAAAGAATATAAATTGAACACTGCAGGAGTCGCTTTTCAATGAAATATTGTCATTTTTCTACTCCTAATGATTTAGGGGGAACGATGGGAAAGTTTACAACACGAAGTTTGCCAACGTAAGATAATGAGATCGAATACGATTTTGCCAGTGTTCATTTCCATAAATATTATAAACTGGTGTGCAAAATTGCACAAAAATTCACGCCTAATTGAAATGAACCAAAGCCTAAAAAAGTGTATGAACAATTTATTTTCAACAATTTTTGTAGCAAGCTTTAGTAATTTTTTCCTCCCAAAAATACGGTTTATTCAAACCTCCATTAAATTTTGAATTTCACGATTTCCTTGGGTGTTTTAGTTCACATAGAAGAATAAAGTATGAAAATTCAAATTTTTCTATTTTGAGGCTATCTTGGGGCTCCACAAATGTGGATGGAACTCTTTTATATCTGTTCAATGCATGTTGGGAACAATTCTTTTTATCCCCTCATTCAAGCATATGAATATATCCCAAAAAGATTGTTTCATTCAATTTTTTTTGTACATATCTAAAAACATCCCAACAAAAAATGTTTTTGTTTCTGGTCATTCAATTGAATATATTCCTTGACCACTCTCAATGGGTTCACAACCTTACGATGATAGACCTAACGCACGTAATGGATAATTTGACAGCGTAGAGACAGGAAAATAAAACCAATGATTAGATACATAAGAAACCGTTTCAAGGTGACGTATCACTTTTACCTTCAACTTTTGTTATTTTAACACGATCGTGAAATCTCAATCATCCGTTATTTTCACACGAATGATTAGAATGTTAATAGAGTGATTGTAACAAATTGAAGATTCAATGGAAAGGTCACACGTTACACGTGTCGGTCGATGGAATTCGAAGTAGTGGATGATATACACCACATGTGCGATGGAATACGTGTTGGGAAGCATGTTTGGCGAAACTTTTCTTTTACTTTCACCTACAGCTGAATTTTATTGTAGGTATTAGATACTATAGAACGTATTCTTAATTATTTTATTACCCGCATGTGTTTTGGAGATGCCCCTTTCAAAAGATTCGAAAAGATTTTGAGAAGGTGTTTAACGTTGAAGTAGAAGAAAACTAAACGACTCGCAAGTGTCCTGTCAATGCCTAGAGTATTTCTCTTCCCTAAAAGCAGAATGCTGAACAAATCTGCAGCAAACTGTTAAAAACGTACAACAACAGTTGGAAGCGATTTGAAGGGACGTTGTGTCGCCAAATGCGCAACAAGATACTGTACTAAATCTAGGATTTTAGCTTGAGTTGTTATCGTATTGCTAGGAAGTTGCTTGGTTTCATGAAACTCTCAATCACATGCGTAACAAATTCCCAGCAAATTTATACGGAAACTTGATGAACAACTCAAGAGCAACGATTGCACAGCAACTTTTGTTGTATGGGTTTAGGGATAAGGTCCCGGTTGCGGTCAATTTAACATATAAGGACTTTAAATGTAAGGTCTGTGAGACTTACTTTGCCAAGGCTCTGAATCAAAATTGTTTCTATCAAAGAGTTATAATCATAATTAAAATAAAATGCAATATTCAGAATGAGATAATTATTATACGTCATAAAATAAAATTGAATACATTAAGTTCTCGAAATCCCTTCGTAGCTTAAGAAACAAAGAAATTATTCAACTTCAACGCATGTTAAGCATTGTCATATGATTTATATGAAACACAGCATCTCAACTGTCCACTAAATCACACAAACGTCAATCATGTAATTCCACATCTGCACATCCATTCACGTCCCCTGCGTGCGCAATGATAAAAGGGCAGACAGAAAGGTAGAGATATGACCACGCGTAATGCAATTTCGTGACCAGCGTGTCGGATTTTGAACGGACATTCTACCTCTGTATACTACTAACCAACCAAAGATGCTGGGTATATGTGATTCGTTCAGTCCTTTCACTTTCACGTGTTCCGCAAACAATTCTTTTTTCTGTTACATTTTTTGTTCCTCTTTCCTACGTGAGATGGGGAGAAAAAATCTCGAATACTCGGTGTATTATAATTAGCTGCACTTACATTACATTACAATGTTATCAAGCAGTGCTTTTTTTTCTTAATAGTTTTTGCTGTTTGAATAAAAGTGTTTTCAATTCAACTTAATTAGGATACGCATGAGGAAAATTATGAAAAATGCAGAGCTGGATTAAGATTGGTTGGCGCCTATTTAATACAGAAAAATTCTACATTGCTCTTTTAAAAACAAGATTTGTGGAAGATTTTCTGAAGAAAAGAGCCAGTCTTACTTCCATTAGGTCGTGTTCGCAGTTCTATTAAACCCTTCTTTCACTGCGTCGAGATACGGGAACGGTTCTCCCGTGCAGACTCCTCGGACATCATCCAACGATAATTCATAAATCGCAACACCAGCAAATCGATAATACTTCAAGTGCTGTGCTACTTCGTCAACCGTACTCGGGGGGACATAATATCCTCTAGACACCACTTCGGACTTATTTGTTCCATCATTCCTAATTTTTTTCAAATCAAACAGTTTCACTTTCAAATCTTGAATTATTCTGTGATTTCCGAGGTTGAAAACGTTGCGTCGTTCCATTGTGAACGGCACCCAACAAGAACTCAGACAAAATTCCGAGTAAGATAAAAGTCCTGGAATTTGAGATATGAATGCAGGTGAGGCCAAATTTCTCAAATCGGCTGTCCAATGACGAGCAAAAGTCGGTAAACCGACAACGATACGCGACGACAGCATTCCATGGTCCGTCCAAAATCTAAAGCAGATATTTCTTGGTTGATCTTTGTTCAATATTTTCCATCGTTCAAAATACTTTAGAAAATTTGACCAAGTCATATTTTTATGAAAAACAGAATTGTTGATACCACAAAATGTGGGTAATATTCTCTGTAAATGAAACTAAAGAATCCAACATGGCCAAAACGCTTCGTTTCTCCGGCAATTTTTTGGAGGAAAAAATGGAGTATTCAATTTGCAAATTCCGGACAAAGCGGGCCGACAATTGACCAATTCATGTCTGAATTGGGTAGATCAAAAACCATTTTAGACCAGACAATGTTTTTTCGTTCGATATTGTCTAGGATTTTCAGCAGAATTATCTTTTGAAAGACAATACAAGTGAGGAACAAATAATTATACCTTCTTCAAACCTTAAAAATGTCCTCTTCAGTGGAAAAACCTCCAAGGGTCAAGTCTCTCTATGAATTGAATCTTTGAAATTAGCCATAAGGGCTCGTCCATAAATTACGTTAAACGATTTCATGTTTATTTTTCTTTCTCACCAACTTTAGAGGAACTCAAAGTGATAAAGAGGCAAATAATAAAATATCACTAAAACGTTAACTCACTTTACAAATGCGTAAGACTGTTCCCCAAACGTGTACAGCTGGACATCTTCTCCCTCTTTTGGGGTGAAAAAATCGAAGGCTAAGAGATGTACTCTCTTCACGTAGGATGATAGTTGAGCAGGCGAATAATAATCTATAACGTGAAAACGATAAGTGTAGGAAAGAATATTTAAAATGATAGAGAATTGAATGAGATACCAACTCTCCAGATTCACTTGAGATAACACCGTCAATGTCAAATCTTTCTCTAAATCTTCCAGACTAACTGATAAAACTGTGATCAGTCTGTGGAATCTCTCTGAAAGCGTTTTGTAACCACGTCGCGAAGGTCGCAAATCGCCAAGGTCGCTGAGTACTGTGCCGTACAGCTCGTTTTCTGCTTTCTGCGTTGCATTGTCCGCTGATTGAATAGGGAACTGCCACCCCAAATCAACACCGTCGAAATTTTGAGTCTTCAAAACGTTTTTGATCGATTGAGCGAACACGTTTTGATTTGTCCCATTATTTACCTATTCGACAAAGGTTATAATATAAGTTTTTATAGATGATACTTTAAAAATATAAAAACTCTGTCTGTTTTCCATTTTCTATGGAGCTACTCATTACACGGAGGAAAATAATACAATAAAAATTACAACATTTTCTAGTGAATTGATACTATTAGGTGTCATCTCTTCAGAAGTACTCCTCAGATATGGAACAGAATATTACAACTGCAATAATCTTTACTACATTCGATAAGAAAGTTTCTGAGATCGCCAGGCAATTGTGACGACATTTGACAAAATGATACTATTTTACTGCAATATTTTTCTCCGTGTAGGAATGAGATGTTGAAATTATTCAACTGAAACCGCATCAATCGAATTGAGAAAATCAAATAGAAATATTATTTTAATGTTGATGAGATTTTGATTGGCTCAGTACTGAAACAACGTAATTTTTCACTCTTCAAAGAGTAATAATTCGATAATTGAATAATTGGAATAATTAAATAATTATTCCAAAAATTGAAACCGTGGACTTACCACTTTACGACACGTTTCTACAAATTCTGAATCATGATCGATTCCTTTCCCAATGCCCAAATAAAATTTTGGGCATTCTGTTGCACTCGTACAATTGAATGGATTTTTTGGTACCGATACTACTTCCAAAGTTTCGGGATCGATGGTCGCAAAGCCAACGATTACATGAGTGCACGATGGTAAAATGTATTGTTGAGCAACATCTAGGATGAATCTTCCCATCTCTGCAGTGGTAATATTACATCAGTATTTGATCTAAGAAAAATACTGGTAATATATAGAAATACCTTTTCTATAAACGGATGAGTGATTCCAATAACATACTACATTCTCCGAAGTTAGATTTCCCAGAGCGCTGCTGTGGATAAGTAGTATAGAAATTGTGATGGTCGTGATTCTCATTGTAGATTGCTCTATGGTGAAGAAAGAAACTAATTATTCGAATGAAATGCAATAACCTTACGGATGGTTGTATGGAATTCAAAAATCGTACACTGAAGAGGATGAATTCACTACTGTAAGATTAAAAAAAAACATTGTTGTGTCACTTAAGCTCGTTCTAATTGCGAATATCGTAATATAATGACATTATTTGCCTCAAGCATCAACAACCAACTAATTTGTTGTATTGCCAAATATTGTTCTTCGTGTTAGTTCAATATGATATGTGATATTCATGTTGAATGAATGGGAAGTATGAAAAAACTTCAATTACTCTACAAGCAAAAACGTTCAAATGATTTCTTAGATCAAATTTTATTTTTACCTAAAAATTTTACTTTATTCACAATGAAGAGTGAAACTAACTTCCGCCCTCCATATCAGTTTATTTTGAGGTACAACCGAAACTAGCTCTGTTTCTATCTAAAGTGAGCACCAAAAACAAATGCCGACACAATGGGAATGGCTGAATTTCAATCTAGTATCCGAATAAGATGCAGCCACATTAACTGAAAAAAAAATTTCTTCCAACCAAATGAATAGTTTATTTGTCCTCTCTCCATAGAATATTTCTTAGGATTTATGAAATATTTCATCGAATCGAATTATGGAATGCTCGCCCCAAATAAATTGGTCTTCTAAATAAATAATTGATTCGCCACAAGCAATCAGTTCTTGCATATAATTGAATATTGAATTTCTACAAATAATACTGAAAACACAGTTTGTTCCAGCCCAACAAAATTTGGGTTGAAACTTTTTGGTTGGCTGTAATCAAATTTATTTGGGGTGAACAAAATTTGGTTCACAATAATTTCATACAGACAGATGAATTTTGTTTATCCTGGAGGAATTTTATTTCAGCCAACCAAAAAGTTTCTTTGCGTTCATTTCAACCAAAATTTTATTTCTCCGAAACGAACAGTGAAATCTCAGTGAAATATTTTATGGAGAGAGGACACTTTACATTACACTTTTTACAGTGTTGTTCTTCAAATTCTTTCCTCATAAGTTTCACTCGACATTCCTATATTGACACCGATGATGAATCGATCATATCTAATACGAAATTTCCAAACATGAAAATTTGAATGAGTACAGAACAAAAAACACATCTTATGTATGCATTAGAAAATTAAACTCAAAGTGAAATTTCTGAGTTCAAAGGAGTAACAAGTACTAAGAATCCATGAAATTGTATTGGCAATCAGAATTTCAAAACCTAAATCATTTTAGAAACTTTTAGTGATTCAAATTGCAAAGCAGAAAATTGCAAATTAATAAATTTGTTTTAGATATCAAACAAACATGATATTACCAGAGTTGTAGAGCTTGATTCCAATACGAACAACGTGGTTCTTCACGTATTTTTGTATTTATATTAAAATAATACGTCAGATCTTTCACGATGTCACGAAATATAAATAAAATTCTACACGTCTTGAAAATGTATTTTCTCACACGTGGAAGAAAATTAGATATTCTAAATAAGAAGAATGGATACACCGATACATAAATCCCTCATTTTGCTAAACTCATAGCAATTTTATCTCGAAATTCAAAATATCTAACTGCACGAACGTACTTGATGTGTGCAGATTGAAGTGCACTTTTATGAAAAACTCATACCCCAGAGAGTCTACTCAAAGTTTATGTTAATATATTTGATGTTGAACTATTTGAATAAATCGAATATAGATTGGATATATAGAAATGTTGAATCAAAAGCATCTAGTGAAAAATGAATCTGTATCTGGGCGTGCTTATACTGAAAAAAAAATTTCTTCCAAGCAAATGAATAGTTTATTTGTCCTCTCTCCATAAAATATTTCTTAGGATTCATGAAATATTTCATCGAATCGAATAATGGAATGCTTGCCCCAAATAAATTGGTCTTCTAAATAAAGAATTTATTCGCCACAAGTAATCAGTTCTTGCATCTAATTGAATATTCAATTTCTACAAAGAAATATTTTTTCCAGTGTAGTACAGAATTTATTCAAGGAGTTGAATAGTTTTCAAATCGTTTCCTTTTTATTTTTCTATCTGATAGTGTAATATTTCAAAAACATACCTCGAAGTTTCAAGTCATTCGGAGTAAAATTCTAGTCCTGGAAAAAAAGCCTTTTGAAATGGCAGTTTGTTTCACCTTGATACATATATTCTTGAAAATCAACACGCGTTTTCGTCGTTTTAATAATTTTTAAAACAGTGGATACGATTTCTCGAAACCAATTGTACCGATATCATTGGAATTTTGCATACTGTTCAGAAAGGATTAACTACACTGAGAAAAAAAAGTCATGACCGTAATGAATATTTCTTCCGGCCAAGGAAATAAATTCATCCAATAGTGACAATGAAATCATTTCATGGGACTTATCAATCTGAGTATTCATGCAAACAATGTATTCAAATCTGAAATTCTTGAGCCTGAAGAAACATTTCTTTGAATCAAATACCCTTTCTTCGGTGAAAATAAACCTACTCTGATTCAATTAATTATTTCTTCGGAGGAATGAAACCACTCAAACATTCAAAAAAGAAAGTTTTTGAATCAATTAGGAAAATTTTCAATCCATCGAAATAAATCATCAACTTCAAGATGTTCTTTTTTGACTTCGTGAATTCCATCCTGATTCAATAAATGATGTTTCAGAAGTCATTGAGCACAATATCAGATTTTTTCTGTAAACAAAAATTATCACACTTGTAAAGCTTTCATAGTCCACTCTGGTGTTCCTTTAATCTGTTGATAACCGGGAATTCTGAGCACTTTGGATCAAATGAGACTTCATTGATCGTTCAGTCATGCCGTCTGTTAGGCGAATAGTGCCTATCACTCCATGCGGGACCTGTAATTCGATGCCATAATCTGAAAGAAATATTTATTTGGATGAAGTAATACTTACTAAGAAGACAGATTGATTAATTCTTTATATACAAACCATACTGTCGAAAGAGAACTTGTGAGAAAGTGACTACACCTTGCGAGAACCAACCGAAAGTCGTCTAAGTAACTAAAACGTAACGTGATTTCGAAAATCCATTTCTTTATCTTACTGAATTTTCTTTAGAATCAATTGCACATACTTTCATATCGATGAATGAAATCATTTGAATATAAAAATCATTCTGTGGATTTGAAGAAATACAAAATCATGCTTACCAAATATTACTTTCATTCCAAGCAGTATAGTATTGATTCGAAAACGTTGTTATTAACAAATTTGTACACCTTGAATTGAAAATTCGAGCTTTTCCTACAAAACGTGACGTAATAAAATTGAAGAAATAAGTTATTGAATTTTCAATCGTTTTTGAATGAAATTAGAATCATGCCTTGCACTTCGCGGTCTGACTAATCCAAAGAATTAATCTTTGTGTCAATAAAATGTTTCTTGGATTGGAGGAAACTGAATTCAATAAAATAATATCTTTCATTTAACGAAAGAATTCATTATTTCTATTGAATCATCATTGTTTGAAAGGACATGTATTCAGTTCAATGAGGGCCAGATTCAAAAAAATGTATTTCTTTGATGCAATGACTTTTTTTTCTCAGTGTAGCGATTAATCGATGCATATTTTTTTCAGGATAACTGACGGGGTTCATAAGACGTTCACGATGAAATTCCATATATTGCGATACATTTCATCATCAAATTACAGAAGAAAGATAATAATTCACGACTCAGGACATTGTTGTCTATTGGAAATTTTTAGCAGAACTGTATACCTTTAAACGAGATTCCAAAGAAACTTCCTCGAAATGATTTTTTATTATTCGAATGAAATAAAAACACTCTAAACGGTAGTCGAATCCATTTTGTAATCAATAACACTGCTTCTCTCTAATCGACTTGTGGTTGCCTGTATTCAGGAGCATTGTTCGTGTCTTGCTAGTCATGGAAGGAACGATTTTACTCACCCGATTTCTATCAGAATTATTATACAAGAGTTCCAGCAGTTCATATTCACAAATCTCATGACAAATTTTCAAATTCAAGATAAAAATTGAAGGAATGTTCCGTTGTATTCATCATTTGAGGATTCATAAGATCAAAAATGTTTTGATTTCCTAGCTAACACGATAAGAATTTGGAAGTTCATAAAATTCTATACATGTATAGATTTCGACAAGCTCACGATGACAATGTGTCATTGGTAAACTAGAAACAATTGAAGTACAAATCTAACAAGCTCTTAGTAGTCCTGCTATCTAAGAAAGCCCTAGTAGAAACTTGACAGGGAATTCCCTATTAGAAGCATGGCCCTCGTAAGGCTGCAATAGGAAACTCCTAATTCAGGGAAACTTTTAATTCCCTTATCAGGTCCTGACATGGCATCCTGTTTAGGACCTTACAACAATGTAACGCAAGGTTGTTGACAGGTCCCGGTCAGATTTTCCCTTTCAGTAACTCGGACATGGTATTCCTATCAGAACCTGATCAGGATTGCCTTGGCTCATCCGTATTTCAATCTTGTGATAACCAACAAGACAGCCGAATCAGGACCTGATCAATTTAGAACGATGAATGTATCAAACTATTCAGAATTTTCACAGGACTCATCAGACATTTACCTGTCTTTTTTGAATGTTCAACTGAGGTCTATTTGGATCATCAGTAGAATTTCTTCTGTTGGGGGAGTTTCAAAAAATTGTATCAAAAATGAATTGCATGAAAATTAAATTGAATGTTAGAATATAGCTTAGATGAGGTCGTGATTGGGAATTCCGCTACCACCCGGATCAGGTCCTGATTGGGAATTCAATTACTACCCTGATCAGATCCTAATTGGGAAAAGTTTGGTTTTCCTGATCAGGACCTTGTCTTTCCCCTGCGTTACATTTTTGTCAGGGCCTTATTGAATACTCAAGTCAGGCCCTGAACGGAAATCAGGCATGCCTGATCTGGACCTGATGTTTTCCATATCAAAATTCCTACTAGGGAGCATACAGAACCTCCTAAGCGGTAGATAATGAATCAAATAAGTATGAATTCCACCAGGGATGTACAGTGAAAGTAATTGAAAATATTTGACACTGTTTCCACATGGGACAACGCACGGAGAAGACATGGTTTGCTACTATACACTGTAAAAAATTGCTTCTTAAATTTCATAGAAATGTATGTGAAGCAATTAACATATACATTTTGTATTGAATTTTCAAAACTTCTTTGGCTTTTCATATGAAATTTTATGATATCTCATACAGAATTATGATTTTTCATGCATTTTTATATGAATTTTCACACATTTTGCATTAAATTTCATGAATTCATGATTGAACTTGATTTCAATTACAAGTTTCAGAATTTTCATATACATCTGATATCGGAAATTTCAGAATATTTTTTACAGTGTAGCGCCTACAAAAAATTTGTTGTTCTCGCAAAAATATTCACTCCAGCAGCTAAAACGTTATTTCTGTTGAAAGATTTGTTTATTTCAGCAAAAACATTTAGTTGTGTCAATCATTTTTCTCGCTCTTTCAAGTGGTTTTTTTTTATAGGCGCTATAGTGACAGACCTGCTTGTTATGCCAGCAATACTTTTTTCTCCGTGTGCTATACTGAGAGAAATTTTATCGTTTAAATTCTCGATTCTGAACTGACACGACCTTTTTCTCATGAATAAATAATTAGAACTGAGTCCCGCAACTGACTTAAATTTATTAGTTCGAATAAATTATGTCCTTTATGTGTTCATGGAGAAGAAAGTATTGCTGGTATAACAAGCAGTTCTGTTACTATAGCGCTTACAAAAAAAATTAACTGAAGGAGCAAAAGAAATGATTCACACAACTACATTTTTTTTGCTGACATGAACAAATTCGTTAACAGAACTCATGTCTTAGCTGCTGGAGTGAATATTTTTGCAAAGACACAAAGCTTCTTCGTAAGCACTGTAGTATAGCAAACCATTTTTGCTTCGTGTTTGGAATGCGGTTTATGTCGTGAATTCACGCTTCGTTCTCGCCAGAAACACCCTATACCTGTGAGGGGTGAGATTCTCTAATTTGACAATCGCTTCTTCTTTGAACTGTGTATTATCCCCTCTCGAAGGTTCAACTGATTCTCGTTCCATTCACGAAACATTAAGACTCTGAGAGAAAAGTGAATTGATCAACGAAGGATTAAAATTCTTGGACCCACTCCACTGGTGAAACAAATCTATTTTACCTTTAGAATCGGCCGTTTCAATATAATAACCGTGCAATTTTATAAACAGACGAAAATTATCTAACTTTGGAATGTATCCGTCTCATGACAAAAAAATGTCTCTAATCTACTCCCAAGTAAGTAATTCCAAGTATTTTTTTCCCGTCTTATCAGTAGAAGAAAGTCCGTCTTGTGATTAGACGAGTTCCGTTTTACTAACAGAAGGAGTCGTCTGTCAGTGACATGGAATTGTTTGAGATGGTTCCCGTCTTGTTATGTTATAAGACGGATCTCCGTCTGAAAGAATTTTGAAACAGGATCGTCTTATAATTATGCAGCTTTGTCTTATCATTAGACAGTATTTTTTTGAATGTATGAATCTATTCTATTTTCCGTTGAATTTTTTGTCCTCTTCTTTCATTCTACGACGAATAGAAACCAATGATTACGACCGTAAACTCAAAATATATACAACACCGACGCACGTGAATTCATCACAAATGATCATTTTGAATTCACAAAAACTGAACTTCTTGAACAGTCCCCGTTATGACAGTAAAAATGAATTCAATATGAACTCAATGAATTCAAAATGCATACATGTTGAATGCCTGAATAGTTCTTTATGAATTCGTGATATGAATTCTTTATGAAGATTGAGTTATTCATCAAGAGGTCATTTTGAATTCAAACTATTCATAATAAATTCATGTTGACTATGATAATGGGAACTCTTTGCGAGGACTTTTGTGCTGTTTGGGATGCTTTTTTCAACTAGTCAAATTGAAGTACATGTACATCTAATTGCGTGACTCAAAGTTTTTACTTTATACATATACAATGTTGATGTAGAACACTCGTGAACAATAAAACACAATACAATACTTTTCATATACAATATTTTTTATTCCATTATAGAAATAATAATCCAAACGTATGAAAACCTATTTCTGAACTTGATTTGTGACTTTTCATCGTTTTTGATTATACAGGGTGCCCCAGAAAACACCACCCGCCTTCCACCAGCGTATTCCAAAAAGAAAATTGAATAACTTTTCCATTTACGATTTTTTCAATCTGTAGCTCAGTTTCGGAGTCAGCTTTAACCAATCAACTAGAAGCTTCATAAGTCTACTCATTCTATATTCTTGCCACCTGAATGGTCAACTTGTTTTTCTTCAAAAATTTATTCGGTTGTCTCAGGAATACGCTGGTGAAAGGCGACACCCTGTATACGATATTAGCTACTTCTACTTCACGATAAATCGATTAAATCTTCAGAACTTTAATTTTTTTTTTTTTTTATTTCCGAATTTAATATTTTTTCATCCCGAGATGGCAAACTCTTCAAAACTTCTTGTAGATATGGAAATAAGGATCCTTCGCACGTGCCCTTATAATCATCGAGAGACAGTTCGTATATCGATATGCCTCTGAAACCTTCACTTCTTATGAATTCCATTTCTTTTCCCACTGATTTTGGCGCAATAAAATAGCTCAGATCTAAGGTTGTCTTCGATTTAATTGTGACGATTTGCCATACTGCAGCCTCAATTTCGACAGTGAAATGTCGCGTCAATGTTAATGGGAAATACTTCGACCTCCGACAAACCTCAGAGTAAGCGAGAACCCCAGGTGTTTGAGATAACTCGCCATGTGCTTCCGAATCGGCTTTTGAATTCTTTGGCCAATAACGAGCAAAAGTTGGTATGGTGATCACCATTTTTGATCTTGGCATGCCGTGATTTGCCCAAAATCTTGGAGAACAAAAAAAACTTTATACTTTGAAATATTCCAAGCACTAAACTTTGTTCAGACATGTTGTAATTGAATATTGATTGTCGATTCAAATTCTGACACAAATATTTGTTTCTACGCTTTTCCACTACTATGCCTTAGAATTCACGGATCGAATTTTTCACGAGTATATTCTTTCCACAAAGACAAACAACTTTTGCAATCATCGTTTTTTTTTTTAATCTGAATTCTTAAGTTCCGACTTATAAACAAAATAAGTTGACCACTTAGACATCAGATACATCGGCTACTCCAACGATCAACCCCTAACAGCACATCCACCGATTTCTACGTCGCATCTCCGTGGACCCCACGTGGATAGAAACGAAGATTCCACGTGGAGGCAACGTAGAAATGTCCGGTGCTGTACGGGACGAGTCCACTTGATCGGTGGAAATCAACTTGAAAACTTAGCTTTACCCTGATGGAAATATTTCTCTGAGAATTTCTGAAAAACTCTCAAAATCCGAACATTCCCTGTAAATCTCTGCAAGTTTCTACAAAATTCAGAATAATTCTGAGAATGTGTGAAAATATTCTGAGCATTTCTGAAAAACTCTCGAAATTGGGATTCCCACCAGGGTAGATAAAAAAAATGGTAAATGAAAAAATTGTTTGCTTTTGTTTGAAAAATACACCCATAAGATTCGGTCCGCGAATTCTAGGACACTCTGTATAATTCAATGTAGTTTATACGTGAATGATATATAAATTATATATAATTTTGCCAATTTTTTCACTCAGGTCATCCCGATTATTGGAAATTGTTGACCCGGAGAGAAGAATTGGAAATTGCAAGCTATTAATAATTCGTTATTGATTTAGGTTTACCGTAAAAAAATAATTGAGAAAATGTCTTCTATATGCATTTATCACAACACAGTGAGAGCTACGGCAATTTAAGCAACTGATAACACAATTGTTATATTCAGTTACTATGATGCGGGACCTACTACAATCATATTATTTCTTCCTTTCTATGAACAAAATATCGTTTAAAGTCTTACTTTATGTCCTGGTGATATTTCGACCATAAAGAGTGGAATTTTTGTTCTGCATCCGAATTTGTCCCAATAAGATAGTCGAACGGTAGTAAATGCACAGCCGTCAAATATGGAGCTATAAACTGCGGTGCATAGTATTCTAAAATTTCAATAATTCATTTACGTATATATCAATATGTGAATATAAATATAATCTGATAATATATCAAATCCCAAGAATTAATCAGAATACTAACTGCGCTTTGTGTGCGATAACACGGCGAGGGTCACATCTTTATTCATGTCTTCCATGGTGCTTGCAAAATGTTTGATAAAGTTGTTGAAATGTTCCCTAAACGCTTTGACATAATGCCAACGTCCTGACTTCTTGCCGAGCAATGTATCATAATTTCGTTTAGCAATTAAATCCCCTTCCAACATTTTTTCTTGAATCTCAGTGGGAAACTGCCATCCCAAGTCGACACCATCATAATTATACACAACTTTCTTCACCGATTGAATGAAACGGTATTGATTTTTCACATCATTCATCTGTAGTTGGCATTGCATAACGGGTCAATATAAGAACGATTTTATTCCAGAAAATAGATGTGAGGTACAAAATGTCAGTTCCAGAACGAAAGATTCAAAGATATACAAACCACTCGTCTGCATTTTTCGACGAATACTGGATCGTGTACAACTCCTTTCCCGATACCCAAATAAACTTTTGGACAAGGACTTTGTTTACAAGAGTATGCTGTATCCTTTGGAGGTGGAATTATTTCCAAAGTGTCATTATCGATGTCAACAAAACCAATAATCATGTGAGTGCATACTTTTATCGGATCCGTGTGAAAATAGGATCGATCGAATCGTCCACCCCCTGTCGGAATTACGTTTAAATGAATATTAGAAAGCTTTCCATCAATCCTTCAGAATAAAATGGAGCATATATATTTGATGGTACCACTTCGATTTTGTGACGACTGGTTCCAATAGCAAATAACCTTTGGTGATCCCACGACGGTTTTGAAAGCATATAACGTAAGGAATAGGGTAACTATGAACGACATCACGATTCACACTGTGAAAAATTTAAAAAAATCCCGACTAGAAATTCATTTGGGTTGATAACCGAGTCCTAATCAGACGCCAGATCAACCTGCTCAAATGGAACTGAATTTCCAGTCGAGATATGGTATCATCGTGGTAATCAAAATATGTCAATTTTCGACGAAAGAACGAGCATTGTCCAACATCTTCACATAATATCTAAATCATTTTTAACATATGCAAGTGATACATCATTACTCATGATTTCTATGTTTCTTATTGACATTTAACAATTCGGAATTTCCAATATCTACATTTAAATATGATTAATGAATCAAGGATTGAAAATAAGAGCTCACCAACATGAAAAAAGGCCAGGGTTGTCACTTCTCCATACTACTTTTACCGTTTTGATATTAGAATTGTTCAATCCACGAGGCAAGTTTTATCGATTGTTCAAAACACGTTTCCAAGATATCAATACATATGTGGAAAGAATAAAATAATTCAAATAGCTATGAATCGAGTGCATGAAAATCGATAATTTTTCACTCTTCCTGAATTTTGTCATTCTTTTAATCTTCAAATAAACTTTTCATATAATTCCAATCTATTGATGTGAATGTTCAAAACTTGATTGCAACTACAATGAAAATCAAATCCAATTCCATCCGTTAACCAAGGGACAGGGAGAATAAAAAAAAAACTGATATTCGTTCAGGTCGAAACTTCGATTGTGTTGATTATTGTTGAAAGTGATGGAGAAAATTCAAGTTTTGTAATATTCTCCTCTCGATCGGTGTTCATTTGCTAATTCAAGACACATGCACTCGAATTCTGATAACTAGAAAAAAGAAACCAACGTAAACGCTGATTGCACAGCGCCAAGAGTCATAGTATCAAGAAACTGGTTTCAGAGGAATTCAAAGGACCTTACGAGTAGTTGTATTCATTAACTCCTCGTCTATCCACCTTTCAATGGAGATTAACTAGTCTCCCTTCGATCGATATTATTTATATATTCATATCTTGTTTGATCAGGCCGCTATATGATCGATTCTCTGACGAAGATACTGAAAATATTGGAATCAATAAATTCTCACATCCTGGAGTTATAGCATTCAAAAATGTAGCCTTTCAAATAATTTCATCTGCTGATGATAGATAAAAAAAAATAGCGAAAGTGTCACTCCGTGTTCTTACGATCAACGTTTATCTCAAACAATAAAGAAATTAAAAATCCATTAGGAAATGGAGATTTAAAAAAGATTGTATCTTGTTGAACCGAATAACTGTTATCAATTACATCGCGGGAAGTGATTTACGCTCTCTCTTATTTCACAAAAACACATTTTCAAATGATTTTTATTCAGATCTAATTATATCCACAGGTTCAATCAATTTTCTTCGTGGCTATTATTGGAAACCGATAAATCTATTCCATTTCATGAAATATAACTTAAACCAAATTTGTGTTTAAGATAAATTTCTAAAATCCCCGGTTCTCATCTCAATTGAATGTTTTGTAATAGCGAACGTTATTCCAAAAGTTTCAAAGATCTTGTATAAATCTTTCACAAAAGATTTGGAATTTCTTGAAACCAGTCTTCAAATTGATCACTTCTGATGATGAGCGTGGTGATTAAATTTCAATTGAACAGTTTTATGTGAGACTACCTTATTCCTCATTATGCATGAATACATACATGTTTCATCCTAATTAATTGAAATCGTCTTCAAAAATTCATTTGATCAACCTCAAAGGAATGAGTATTTCAAAAGAACATTTCAACACAGAGCAATTACGAAATTAGTGAATTTTATTGATAGGAGGTTGTATACGTCCGATTATTCATCCTTGACTCCTCGATATATTGGAATTTGAATTCGCGCAGAAAGATGAGAAAGTTTCTTTGAATTGAGTTATCGTATCGATGAATTTGATCTAACTTATCATTAGATAACCCATTTGTCTGCAATGATGTTGAATACCGGATATTATTTAATACGATGAATATTTATTAGAATAAAAGGATGAATGATTCGTTGAGAAATGTTGTGAATTAAATATGTTAGAATTGTTGTTAACCTTGTGATTCATAATATTAGCTGAAGAAAACCGTTTGTAAATATTGTTGAATCCTTTTAAGAACCCTAATAGCACAAAAATTTTGTTTACGTCCCATACCGGTATTGCCAAGACTGAAAAAAAACCAAGCTTGTCCCAAGGTTGGCACATGTGTCAAAAACAAATCTCCGTGAAGAACAATTGGCCCAATATTGTTCCATGATTGTCCCGTTGTTCCCAATGGATAGTCAGTCATGGTACATTCGTTAATATTTTTGAAATGGTCACTACATTTGGTACAAGCTTGGCACGAGTGTAAAAATCGAGCATTCGTTGAGAACAATTGTGCCAATATTGCCCACATGAATGATCCAATATTTATAAATATTGACTGAATTCTGAATTTACGATGGCTGAAGACTTGGGGATAACCTTCGGGCCAGGGCTGCCCCGATCTTCCTGCTATAATTAATCCTACACACTAGTTTGACACACCAAGCTAGATTTTATTGATCTAAGTGAGGATAGAACTTCACTTGATGGTAATAGGTTACTTTTAAATGTAATCATACACGGAGATCAACTGATTTTGAAGAACGTTCTTCAATAATTCATGTTTCAAGATAATTTATGTACTGTATTCTGAGGGAGAAAGTCATGCACTCAAATAATCATCAATTACTTTCTTTCATCCATATCCGCGATCTAAGAAGCATTGGTTGATGCTTGGTACATGAATTGGTAAAACCACTGGCCCAAGCTTGTCCTGATCTTATCATTCCCAAGCCCAAACCTAGGCACAGTTTGGTCAATTGTTCAAGACAAGTCTCGGCAGGTCTTGTGCCAGGCTTGGTCAATCATTAGGCCATTGGTCCATACACAGATGGGGTACTGTGCACGTTCATAGGACACACGCTCTGAATCTGAATCAAGAAAATCCTCTTTGTAAATCATTCACGAGTATCCCAACCACTGTTGAATTAGTGCCTAATTCAGCTGTGGTTGGTATACTTACAACTGATTAGCAGCAAATTCCGCTAATTTGGATTGAGAGAGTATACAACGTTTCGATGCTACTTAGGGGAGCACCTTATGATCAAAAAGTACCCGGAATTTCTTAATGAAGCGAAAACGGTTCAATTATTCATCGATATTCACTTTCCCAGGTAAAAATTGACCATGGGCGCTAGGTTGCCGCAAGGCTCACCAAGATGGGCCGAGCCTAGGCTACCAGGCATGGCGCAACTCTGAAATAATAACATCATTCCAGCCTCAGCCCATTTGTTTCCACAATCAAGACCCAACACTGGAAACAGGGTTGTGATAGCATATGCCGTCAATGGCAGACCATACAAAAATTTGTTCGCCAAGGATGAGCCAACGCTGTAGCAATCTTGCGGCAGGGTTGCGCCCATCTCATGCCAATGGTCACTTTTATTTTTTATTGTAATTGAAAATAAAATAAAAAATTCATTCTATTATTTCGATTGAACGAAATGAATGTCGGAGAATTTCAACATGTAATTTTTCTGATTAGTTTAAACTGATGAATGACGTAAATCCGGTGGTCCTGGCGTAGAAGTAGGCGGGTCTGGAAACAGATGAAGAATTATTTCTGTCATGGAATCTTCAAAGGAGACTTATATATTGATTGAATGCTTGGTTCGCCACTCGCAGGAAACAAGCATCACTCTGGTGAGAGTTATTGTAATTTGCTGTTTGAGAAGGAAGTTTCACTCTTAGCCAAGCTATTACTCAAGTCGAGTCAAGCTAACGCCTAAACTGAGCGAGGCCATCGCCCAAGCTGAGCCAAGTTATTGCCCAAGCTGGACCAAGCTACGACCCATGCTTGGTGCAACATGAGAATCCATTGTCATTCAGAGTTGCCTAATGCTTGGAGCAGTGTCCCGCCAAGCCCTAGAGAGCCTATGTTGAAAGCATGCGTTTTCCTCCAAGCAATATTGGTTGAAGGATGGGCCAAGCGTGGCGCAGCCAATGATCAATGATGGATCAACGGAGTCGATTTATGACTTTTCATATTGGTACAATGTTTAGACCATTGTCAACCATCCTTGTCCCTACATAGATTGCCCAGCTTTGGCTGGCAGCCTTGCGTCTAGCTATATTCCGTCGTCAGCATTGGCGGAGCCTGAAGATTTTTATATGGGTTATTTCCTTCGAAGTAATCTCCATTGCAAGCAATACACATATTCCAACGCTTCTTCCAATCTTCAAAACATTTTGCATAGGCCGATTTCGAAATCGTCTTCAGTTCCTTCCGCGAATTGTACTTTATTGCCTCAATCGTCTCAAAACGCTTTCCGCGAAGTGGTAACTTGAGTCGTGGGAATAGGAAAAAATCACATGAAGCCATGTCAGGTGAATACGGAGCTTGAGGAACAGTATGAACATTGTTTTTAGTCAAATAATCGCGTACAAGATGAGATGTGTGTGCCGGTGCGTTATCGTGATGAAGAAACCACGAGTTATCTCTCCACAATTCTGGTCTCTTGCGACGAATGTTTTCCCTCAAACGCTTCAATACGCTCACGTAATATTCCTTATCCACTGTCTGACCTGGTGGGAGAACTTCGAAGTGGACCACACCATGGCAATCAAAGAAAACAGTCAACAAAACCTTGATTTCAGATCGACTCTGTCGCGGTTTTTTAGGTTTTGACTCGTCTGAAAAGCGCCATTCCGATGATCGTTGGTTAGTTTCGATGTCATATTCATAGACCCATGTTTCTTCACCGGTAATGATGCCTTCGATAACATTTTGGCCCAAAGAAAGCATTTCTTTAGCAACATCGATGCAATGCTGTTTCTGCAACAAATTCAACACTCTCGGTACAAGCCGTGCTTCGACTCGTCTCATGGCCAAAATATGGCGCATAACGTTCTGCACCGATCCGAACGAGACACCAAGATCGGATGCTATCTCTCTAATGCTCACACGACGATTTGCGAGGACGATTTCTTTAATTTTATCAATATTTTCGTCAGTGATACTGCTGGATGGATGACCGGAACGAGGCAAATCATCAACCACAATACGACCTGCTTTAAACTCTTTGTACCACTCATACGCTGGTGTTTTCGACATCGTCGAGACCCCATGGGTTTCTGTGAACATCTTCAACGCTTCCGCACATGAAATATTGTTAAAAACACAAAATTTTAGACAAACTCTTTGCTCAACCAAATTCGACATTGCGAAATTCGCAGAACACAACAAACACTGACTCGTTTACAAGGCAACACGCACTAACTTCTGACGAATGAGGCGCAAACAGACATTTGAGCGCTAAATAACAGATGAAATAACATGAAAAACAAAAGATTCCGACAATATCTCAAGCGCGGTTTGTCTGAATAGAGAATTCTGGGTACTTTTTGATCAGAAGGTATATCATGTGAAGCAGATGAATGTCTTTGGTTATGAAATTATTTAAAATTGAGAAAGATGTGGTCTGTATCCTTGTGCCGTGTTTCTTTCGAACAACATCAAAAACTGTAGATATCTAAATGAATTCAATTTCCCAATACTTATCAGACTTCATTTTCCACAGTTTCCCTGAGAATATTCAAGCTTAGATCACCTGATTGATGGACAGTGGTTCATATCTTAATGTAGAGTTTTCATTTAAACATCAAGGCAACATTCTAATTAATCTTTTTTCCTTCATGAAATTGTGAATACGATACAAATGGTATAAGTCCTCCTCTCTAATTGTTCCTCTCGACATGATGATTTTATGCAAATGTTAGAGAAATAAGTTTATCACAAAAATATTTATTCATCTTCGAGGTGAGGATTTCAAAGTCATTAGATATAAAAGCCTTTCAGCAGGTGATCACCTTCGGAAAGAAGATACTGGAGGTAAATGTGTAACATATAATCTTACAATGAGATACAAATTTTGTATGGAAAAAATACATAATTTGCAATGCAAATCAGGATGTGCGTATTCCGACATACGGGGAAAATAAAAATTTCAAGGTGTTTAAAGTATTAATCGTATACTGGGTGATTCAAAATTGCCGTACACTTTTCTGAGAGCAGATTCTTAATGAAATTTTGAAAAGATTTTGGTCTGGAATATTGAGACCTGATCCTTAAATCCGGAGATATGAGCATTTTTTAATTTTTGGAAAAATCTAAATACCTCGGAAGTACCATATGTCTGACTTTCGAATCCAACACCATTCCCAAAGTTAGATCGCGGGGTATCACTGGAAAAAATTAATCTAATTTAGCTTCCTCCGTTGTGGAGTTGTAGCGATTTAAAGTTGTTGAATTCTGATTGGCTGGAATACAAAGAATTCCAAACCGTTATAACTCCACAACGAAGGAAGCTAAATGGGATTTTTTTTCAGGGATACCCCGCGATCTGACTTAGAGAATGGTATTGGATTCAAAAGTCAGAAATATGGTACTTCTGAGGTATTTGGATTTTTCAAAAAATTAAAAAATACCCATATCTCCGGATCTGAGGATCAGATCTAAATATTCCTGAACAAAATCTTTTCAGAATTCCATCAAGAATCTGCTCTCAGAAAAGTGTACGGCAATTTTGAATCACCCAGTATTATTTAAATTATTATCATGAAACAGAAGGAAAATTATTCTCATTAAGGTCAAATTTCCGCAATTAATGCGATCGGTATATCATCAATTCGAGAAAAAAAACATTTGCTTCGTCAACGGAGTCGAACCTTGATCCGTTATGACCTTTTTTCTTGACTCGATGGATCGAACTAAATGATTGTTCTTATCTTGAGCAATTTTTTTTTCTTATTCGAGAAGAACGTGGGACAATTCACTTCCAGGGGGATGATCCAAATTATATTCAACTGTTTTTTAACCAAACTGTTATATCATGTTGTACAGTAAAGGAAAAAGATAGGAAAAAATTGGATTCGGATTTACTAAATTTCCCAGCTGTCTAATATTCATCTCAACCCTTCCCATACAGCAAAAGAGTCCCCACGAAGAGCTCCCGTTATGACAGTAAACATGAATTCATTATGAATACTTTGAATTCAAATTGAATTCTTGATGAACAACTTACTGTTCAGGAAGAATTCATGTTGTGAGTTCATGAAGAATTCTCCAGGCATTCAACATGTATTCGTTTTGAATTCATTGAATTCATATTGAATTCATTTTCACTGACATAACGGGGACTGTTCCTAGAACTCATTAAGAAGTCTTCAAGAATTCAAACGGGTTATTTTTGCTGTCTGGGTTTTGTTCGAGACACATACCCTATGAAATGAGTGTCGCTCTTATTTTATATGAACAGTATCATAAAATTGTTCGTTATTGAAACAATATCTTGAAATCATGACAGAAACGAGCAACAAATCAAACCAGAATTTACAAGCTGATTATTATTATACTCCTCAGCATTTCCAGAGTGTACTATATAAAGAACAAAGTGTCCTCAACGTAGTTGACATCATAGTAAAAAGACTTCTGAATAATACTTTCCCATTTACGTAACTCATATACCACTTTCATGCACAATTTAATTCGATTTCTTTCATGTTCCATAATCATATTTCTTTGATAAATATATCGGATATCATTTGTTGTAATCAATCTATTGTTGTATCGAGAGTGAGAGAAAGAGGAGAACAGATGCAATTAACGAATTTCCCTTTGACTTCCTGATCGATCATAATTCAAATCCACGGATGCGTTATGTTACATTCGATGCTACTTTATATAACCCCCCGAGCGTGTGTTTTTTTTATTTTTCAGAAGGAATTTATGAGAGCAGAGCAATTTTAATGTTATTCGGTCAACATAAATTATCATTATGCTGACTGGATGCCGAGAAATTTTTTTAATGATCCGTGTAGAGTGATTGAATACCTACATATATTTATATTGCCCTCTCACGTTGCCGAGAATGGGATGAATTGAATTTTGTTGTGGTAATAATAACGTTGAGAATAGAATTCATCCACATGGTATGTTAATTTTTATCTTGATCAGGGTTTTTAATGTTTCCGATGATGAAATCCACCGCTATTCTCACATTTAGCCATTAGTGAAGTTGAATTCTATAAAATGATGATTCAGTTACGTGAAATTATGAATTTCATTTAAGTTTCGTCGTATTTACGTGGTACGTCTATATCAGATTGTTTTGAATAATTAACTCCTTGTGCAAATATTTATAAGAGATGTTCTGAGAGTTCATTTCAAACGGTTCTATTTGTAAAACTTTCAAACTTTCGTAGCATTGTTCTAAATGTTCATGATATCCGTGAAAAATAACAAATCATTCACGCAGAGTCCAATCAGTTTCTCTAATCTTTAATAAAATTCGAAAGTTCACAACCCTGTTCATTGAACACTTTATTCGATTAGCATACAATTGGAAATATGAGATTTCACAATTCAGCTGAAACTTTATGGACTCGTTGAAAGCGGCTGCGAAAATACACCATGTGCGAGTCGCGAATAATGTGACTCAACTCAGTTTTGTAACGATATCGAAACAAAACCTCGATTTCCATCTCTTATAGTGATCGGTGACCACAATATTGAATTGCAGAATACTCATCCTGAACTCAATAATTAATTTTAGTTATATATCAATGGAAATATGATTATCAAACTCGAGGGATAATTAGATAAAAGCCTTGCTAAAAATAGCCATCAAAACAGGTCAGAAAAGTTTTATATGGAAATTACTGACAAAAATTCTCAAAAACTTTAGCACGTTCAATTCAGTTTCAAAAGTCACGAAAATCGGTCAGAGACTTCCGAAAAATTTTTTTCCTAGGTCGATAAATTTTTCACATGATGCGAAAAGCTTATAGAATCAGATAAGAGATTTTCTGGAAGGTTCAAACCTTTTAGACCCTTGATTTAAACTATTTAGAATTCCTGAGAGTTGTCAGCAATCCTCATGACAAAAAAACCTTTCAGAAACCTGTGGGAATTTCCTGACAGGTTCTGAGGAGCATCTTTAGCACTCTCTAAATCTGAATCAGTGGAATTCGACTGATTCCGCAGTTATAAGTATACCACTAATTTCAATCAGTTGAATTCCACTGCATGATCAGTGAATAGTCGCTGATTCTGCAGTTGGATGTTCTTTTCACTGATTACAATTAGTCGTATTTCACTGTGAAAATCAGTGAATACTCACTGATTCGCAGTGTATATGCACTGGTTCGCAGTGGTATACTTATCACTGCAATCCAGTGAAATTCCACTGATTCAGATTTAGAGAGCAGTAAGTTGGACCAATCATGAACCATAATCACCCAAATCATCATTGTTACACAAAAAGAAAATCTCGTGAAATGGATTGGAAAATTCAAGAACTGCTTTGCAAGAAAATCATGACATCAAATAAAAGTTCCTCTACCTCTTCCTGAATACTATTTTTCTTTTCCACATGTATGAATTTGATTTATATAAGCGTTTATACTTTCCTTCAACAAGAAATACATATTTCTAGATCTCACATTCGGTTGATGCATGATTCAGATCTGTTGACTCAATCGGTTGGCTCGTTGTCGTTGTTGAGATACTGTAACCACCAGTTGGGATCGATACATGCGTAATCGCGTGGTAGCGCATGCCACACAACGTAATGTACTTCAGGACACAAGGAGTGTGAATGGAGAACGTTATTGCAGTGAACGCAGCGGTTCCGGTACCGGGTGGAAATCCCTCCGATGTCACCACAACAAGTGAAAATAGGAATATTCACCGACAAGGGAATTCGATTCGTCATATGCGTGGGAATCTATCAGACTCGGCATCAAATTCAATTACGTTTCTCTTTACTTCGTCATTCTTTTCTAAGTGAACTCGAGTCCTGATGGACGAGTACATATATATTACGAGAAACCAATTAAGATGTTATACGTTAAGAAAGTTATCAACCTGGGTTTTTGTGTTCACTTATTATACTAGATCTTACTTCATATCGATTCATTTCCGTGTTGTACATCAGAAGAGCTCCGCCGTAATTGCAAATCGACATAATCGATCAGGATTAATTGAATAATCCACACTTCGAGTCCTATCTTTTTCTTGAATTCTTCTGATGGATAAATGTACACTGAAAAAAAAACTTCTTTCTTCCAACTAAATAAATCGTTCATTTGTTCATTCTCTCTCCATAAAATATTTCTCAGGATTCATGAAATATTTAATGGAATCAAATAATGGGATGCTTGCTGCAAATAAATTGGTCCTCTAAATGAATAATTCATTCGCCACAAGCAATCAGTTTTTGCATCTCATTGAATATTTAATTTCTACAAATGAATATGTTTTCCAGTGTATGACCTGCAAGAAATTTATTCTCGAATTTTTGGAAAAGGGATAAGAATTGGTAAAGATTTCTGATTCCAAAGCTGTCATTATACGAGTAGAAATTGATATTGGGTGTTCGATCTGGACAAGATCTGGAAAGCCTTATTTCCAATCAGGCCCTGATATGGAATGTAACGCCCCGTTGTATCAAAACCCGATGTAACGAACTAAGGCAGGGCATACCAAATCACAAACCTATCAGGACCAGGTCTGGTTAATCTCAATCAGGCGTACCAAATCGTGACCTCACCAAGACCAAAGGTGAGTCCTATCACTGCCCGATCGGGCCCATATCGAACATGAGGCTGGCCATAAAATTTTTCTGCTCGGGTAGCCATAAAAATAAATCAAATGTATTCTCTTGGGGCCGGATCCAAGAGTTTTGTACCCACTGTGTGTCGACTAAAACAAACATCTTAATGATGTATCCAAACGGAGCCTCATCTGAGAAATAAATCTCTCTTGTTTTGTTCTGAGAATATATACTGACAGAAAAATGACCTGGTTAGAACACCCGTAGTTGCAATAACTCAAAATCTGGTGCTATTCGCCAGAAAATATGATTGTGACATCCAGAAAAAGTGGTTGAAGCTAGAATTAACTGCATTTTCCAAGCCAGAAAGACCAGATTTTTTTCTTGCTGTGATAACCAGAATATGTGGTTAATTTTGGTTTCAATCATTTTTTTCTGGACGTCATCATCACATTTCATGTTGGAACAAACCAGATTTCAAGTTATTACGACGACGAATGTTTCAACCAGATCGTTTTCTTGTCAGTGTACGATGCCTGAAGATCAACATATTTTGAACTCGATACTCGAAAGAAAAAGAATTGCGTATATTTCAAGTATGAATGTTCCTGCAAATGGAATCCATACTTTGCATAGATATATAAATAAGAGAAGGCAGAGGATCCGTCGTTTATTGAATCACTGGAGAGGATCATGAAAGGGGCATAAGAATTCTTATTCCATCTCTAAGAACATCTAATAAACACATCAATCATCTTTCACTCTCGACCCTTGAAATATCGAAACACGAAAAGGAGCCATGATAATTAGATTCCTCTGACACGAATAGAATAGTAAATACATTTCTCAAACAGCCACCTAACGTACTTTCATCATTCCAACAGTTTTTTTGTTGCTCTTTTTTGGCGTATCATAATGTTACAAAGTATTTGTTTTTTTATTTTTTTTTGTTCAATCATACATCATTCAATATACATATAATTTCCTCGTCGATTCAAACTGATACTTGATCCTTAATCCCGTATCCCTATTATGCAAGATTTCCTGTTCAGAATGCAAACATAGTATTCATAGTATTCAGGTATCGAAATGAATGGTGAATGGAATGTAATTATGGCTCATCATTTTTAAACAGTGTTACAAGAATAGATTACAACAATGATCGATGAAAAGATCGGAAAAAATCTTTCAAAGTCTCCTGCTACTCATCTTCAATGTTTCAATACTAATTGTATGATGGTTTATTATACATGATCATTTACATCTTTTGTTTTCATATAAAAGTCACTGCGGAGTGATTTTATTATTGACATGTAATTTCAATATATTGTATACAATGTACATTTTATCCTGATCCTGAATGAAATGAATCCAAACGTATTTCACAAGATTTGAATCTAAAATGACCATGAAACAAACTTTTTCACACCGTTTGAAGTACTTTCATTTCCAGAATTATTTATTTTTTGACATCGTAGGTGATCCATGCGAAATCCATGCTGTAATAATCATTGTAATTGTACTGTAATTGTTGACAGAAAATCATACAAAGTGCGATAGAGGCGGACAAAACCGTGTCAATTTTTTGTTTGATTTTATCTGAATCTATATATTTAGCGCTTATCGCTCAAATTTCATGACTTTGTTTCAATGTTAGAGATATATGTATATGTATATGTATATATTTATAACTCGAAAGGAATATATCACTCAACATTGTTCTAAAAAACTAATACAATTATGACTGCTACAATATCATGGTAACAAAATCCACAGAACTCTCTTGTGGAGTGCATAACAGGAACAGGGATGGTAAAGAAATAATATAATCGCAATATTGGCACGTGAGTCGCGTGTCTCAATATTACGGAAGAAAAAAAAATTGTCACGTTCAGTCGTGCGTGAAAAGCACAACGATAGCGTGATTGTATACCTCGCCAAGATAAGTATAAAGTACTGAAATTGCCAAAAATTAAGCAACTTTGAAAGTACATTATAGAAGTGATTATGAATTACTAAAATACTTGTTATAACGAATAAAAAGATGAACGATGTAAGAAAATTGAACAATTTCAAAGGACAGGTGGATCAATAATTACGAAGAAGAGTTTACAATGATCCTTGATACTAATAACGCGCATAGAGCAGTAACGTGCAACAATTGCTCCTGATCGCGTAATTAAATATTCCATGGCCGATATGCATCGTTAAGGATTTTACATTGAATTGTATGTCGTCAATGTTGTTGTATTGCACTTTGCCTTAGTGAAACAATCAAATGATTCATCTCGAGGAAGTATCTTCATTATCCTGAACAGTAAAGAAATACATAATCTCATCACACTTTGCTAGTCGACTTTGAAAAGGAAGTGAAGTTAGGTAATCAATGTTATTCGAGTACAGAATTTAGAATTATCTAAATCATTATTTTTCTATGGGGTTCGATACAAAATGAAGAATTATTTAGAATTTAATAGTGAATTCTCACCCATGATCATAGAGTGTAGAGATTGAAAGTTCAGTACACTTTACATCGTTGTAAATTCCTTATCCGTTTAGAATATACAGGGTGGACCATTTTAAGTGATATAGTCAAATATCTCCGAAACTAGTGGAGATGGAATAAAATGTTTCCAATAAAAAGTTTAGAGTTCCAGGGGGGAAGTATGATGCTGACCTTGATAAACTATCTCAGAGGTCATTTTGAAGATCATTTAGGGGTCCAGATGGTTTTTTCAAACCGGACACCCATTTTTTCACTATGGCATGTGGAAGCTGGTTTCAAACCCATTACGAAACACTGCTCACGGACCCCCTTTCACCCATTGGGGTGCAAGTTATGGACCGTCGAAGTCATCTGAAAACTGGGAGGATTGTGTGGATTCTACAACTCTATGAAAATATTAAATTTGACTATATTTTCCAGGCCAAAAACAGTGAGGAAACCTTTTTTTTTTCAAATCTCCGCCATTTTTTTATCAAGGTATCAACGCCGCCAGGGGCATACCAATTTTTCGATACGTTAAGTTTGTCTCTGATTTTTATGTAGAAACAGTATTAAAAGAACGAATAAAAAATTTTTTTATGTATTTCGAGAGTTTATTTTTCCAGCTCGATAAACTTTGTATCAACATCTATAATAATACTTTCTCAAAAAATTGAGAAAAATACGCTTTTCTGAGTGGAATTTCCTTTTGTGACAGTTTGATCAAATTTTTATCAAAATGAACACAACCAAGCTTTCTAGTCAACTGCAATGAAATTTGTTGAATATAAAAAACATTATTTCATAGATGTCAAATACTTAATTCCAGAAAAAAAAATTCATTAGGTCCCCAAGAACATACACTGAGAAGAAAAGCTTGTAAAATTCACATCTCATTGAGTAAATATATGGATGATTTAAAATATAGTGCTAGTGACCACAGTTTCAATCGATTTTACAACAACGAATGATCAATATACCAGGTGTGTAAGTATGAAACCGGAATTTTTGTACAGAAAAAAACACGTTTATTGTAATGATATGATACAAAGTAACTTATTCAAAGTATTGTCCGTCGCTATCTATACATTTTTTCCATCTTTTTGGCAATTTGTGGATTCCGCGCCAAAAGAACTGTTGCTCTTTTGAGGCAAACCAGTCATCGAGCCATTTTCGTACATCTTCGTAAGAAGTAAAGCGCTGCTCGGCAAGTGCGTGTCCCATCGATGCAAACAAGTAGTAATCGGATGGGGCAGGGTCCGGTGAGTAAGGCGCGTGCTGAAGAATCTCCCAACGGAACGACTCTATCGTTTCCTGGACCTGTTTTGCTTTGTGTGCTGGTGCATTGTCATGCAGTAAAATCACCTTGTGTCGTCTTTGTTGGTATTCTGGTCGTTTTTCACGCAAAACTCGATCCAAATCGATCATTTGTCGTCGGTAGCGTTGAGTATTGACAGTTTCCCCAGGTTTCAGCAGCTCGTAGTAGATTACGCCCTTCTGATCCCACCAAACACACAGCATTGTCTTTCGTCCGTAGCGGTTTGGTCTTGCCGTCGATGTTGATGGTTCACCCGGAGTAACCCATGACTTTTTGCGCTTAGGATTCTCGAAATATATCCACTTTTCATCGCCAGTCACAATTCGATGGAGAAATGATTTTCTTTGGAACCTGGCGAGCAGCATTTCGCATGATGTTTTGCGGTTTTCCTGCTGTCTCTCGTTGAGTTCATGTGGAACCCATTTCCCCACCTTTTGTATCTTTCCCATGGCTTTCCACCGAAGGAAGATGGCTTCTCGGGTCACCTTTAACCGATCCGCCAGTTGTTGTTGTGTCTGAGCGTCGTCTTCGTCTAGCAAGGCTTGCAGGTCAGCGTCTTCAAACTTTTTCGGTGGTCTTCCACGTTCTTCGTTCCTGACGTCAAAATCGCCACTTTTGAACCGTTTGAACCACTCGAAACGCTGTGTTTTACCGAGAGCATGCTCACCAAACGCCTCCGCGAGCATTCGATGCGATTCGGCTGCGGTTTTCTTCAGATGAAAACAGAAAAGTGGTGCTGTCCGCAAATCGTAATTTGTTGGCATAAAACTCGACATGTTTATCTCTAATAAACTAATGCTACTGAATGAAACTCGTATTATTGTGAGTTGGAAATCTTTGTCGGATATCAATACAATAACAAGACACCGCTGACGTGATGTGTCGGTAACTGCATCGACATCTAGCGCCACCTATGGGCAAATTCCGGTTTCATACTTACACACCTGGTACATTCCCTGCGGTAAAATCAACTAAAATTGTAGTAGCTCGTCCATATATTTACTTAACAAGAGGTAAATTTTACAACTTTTTTTCTGGGTGTATGAAACGCTAAAAGACGTTCAATGAAACAAACAAAGATCTCACTCAGTAGATTAAGGTTGTAAATTGTTCGTATTGTCTTCAAAGTGATGATAAACAATCACAAAACATTTCAAAATTCTTATAAATTGTTCGATCAAGTATCTCAGGTTTGAGATTCAAACTATGAAACTTTTCTCAATGTATATTTTCGAAAATATTTGAAGTTAAATTTGACTTACACTATCCATCTTTACAGGAATAGTGTAATCCGGAACGTTTTATAAAAGTTGGAACGTGTTTTACAATTTTCCATGCTCTGCAAGAGGAACAGCGAGGAAAGTACCTCAACCTATTACGATAGCAGTTGAGAAATAAATATGAATCTAATTCAAATGCGGTCTCTTTTTTCACGGTAGACAAAGTAGTCGACAAAGTGAATGCCAATATAATTCTTGCGTCATTTGAATATACATAAACGTATGTGCAACATAAAAGAGAATGGTCGTGATATGATATAAGAATGGTACAATTAGAGTATTTTTCAGGAAAAAAAAAAGATACCATTTCCCTCGTTGTGCTTCGATACGAAATGGACGAATTTTATGTGCAGCTGAACATCATTTGAATATGCATGAAACTGCCTCAAGTTCAACCACTATGCTTAATTGAACAGAAACATGAAAATTTTCAGCCTACCTCTTTATAAATGATATTGATGAAGAATAGGTTTCATTTCAAGGGTTTACAGAACAATTATTTTTTCATCTTATTCTTGTTTAGTGAGGTCTAAAGTCCAAGGTTTTGAAATAATCAAAGAATTATAACGAAAACAAAGTTATATTTCTCTTTATAGACCATTTGAACAAACTAAAAATGATGTAAATGAGTGGTGTGTGCATTTTTCTTACACATTTTTTACCGTTAAATTGAAAAAATAGTAACTTTGAGATGATTGAATGATTAGAATCATGGAAGAACTGGTTTTGTTTCTCACGGTATAACGAGAAATAACCCATGTGGAAATTTCTCCCGAGCTCAGACCTGGGCCAGGTTTATCAAACCTACTTGAAATGTATGTAGCTCCAACTGGAATGTCACGCTTTTCAATCTAGGCCCCGAAATGGTATCAAATATCCGGGAAAAACAATGGTAGCTAACTCGGGGCCTATATGGGCTGTGGGTGGGTATACCGGGATTGAGATATTCCAGGAATATACTGGCAACCCCAACTGGGGGCCACGTGGGCCGTGAGTAGGCAACCTTGTGTTGGATGCCTAAGATATACCCTTACGGGGCCCAGGGCCTACCTTAGGCTGCCCAGGATTGATTTCCACACGGAAAAATACAAGTGTAAGGTCTCTGCGTGTATTTTTGACCGCTTAATTTGAAAATGAGATCAGTTGGTGTCAAGAATTTTCAACAAATTTTCTTATCCTTTGTGAATCTGAATCAGTGAACTCCACTGAAGAATTACTAATTCTTTGTACTCTTCATTGATTTTGAGAGAAGATTTCGAGTCAGAGAAGTTTGCAACCTACTTAACAATGGTTTTCAAAATCCATTTTATACATTCTTGTCTAATATGATCGAATTCAATTCCATCAACCGTATTGATGATTCTGATTCTTGACACAATCGATGCTTTATATACAATATATATTTTTATACATATTGAAAAGAATCGATCCTGTTGAAGAATTCTGTCTTTAATCATCTTCTTTCATTCTATCATTGGATAGATTTTATTCCTCTTAGGGAAACTGTTCTCAAAAATGGAAAAAGCTTTGAAAATGTATTTTGAATCAAAGTGTAAGTAAATAAAACAATGAAAAGAATATAAACTCCACAAATTACAAAACCATAGCCATTTCACCAAGATCCAATTAAAATAAATAATATATGAAAATTTTTGTTTTCTACATCACTCAAACAGATAATTACGTTTCAAGTGATTAATTAATTATATTCACCACTACTGTTTTCACTGAAAATTAATGAAGTTGGTGATTTTTTATACATAAAAGGAAAGGAATGTTGGATTCTTTTTCTTTTCCTAATTGATATACCCGTGAATATAAATGCGAATTTCTAAAGGTGTTGCGTAAAGCGTTTGTGGAAACAAGCGAGGAAGAAGGAAAGAGGGAGCCAAACGGACAAACAGAAATGATAGTACATTCTGTGTGTCAATTTCAGAGTCATCCATGGTATATTGTCATACGCTATGGAGATCTATCGACCATTTGCATAGACCATAAACTTTCCCTCTTGCTAGTTCATGATGCGTCGTATGAGAGGAAAGAAAAAAGCACCAGATGTACTTGGCAATGGTGATCGGCGATATCTGACGATATTAATCATTCTATAAAACCGCAAGCAGCACCAGAATATACTACTAACGTTCTCCGAATATTCGAAATATGTTCTATGCATATTCCAATGAGACCGTTTCATAGGTGCTACGCATATTCATCGAACGTATGTAATCGAATATACGATGGTACGTCAATCGAACGTCGATTGAATGAATATCGTACATTGCGAATGTACTGTGTACGTTCTAAGTATATTTGAAACAGTCTCATTCGAACATTCTATGAACGTTCATTATATATTCTTCGTATCCCATTCGTACATTCTACGAACGTTTCTATTTCGTATATACTTTGAAATTCTGTTACTGCTTGGGACGTTGATCAAAATACTCGATAGAAATTTCATTTTGAATATCAATGCTTTTAAACCCAAAAAAATGTGCTAAATTATTTATAATTTATACATAAACGGTATTGACTTAGAGATGAATTATATACACCTTAGCGCGTATGAACTCTGGCCCCGTCTTGGGCCCATGCTGGGCCGGAATGGGTTCCATAGTACATACATGCTGGGGCAATTTGAAAAATTTGTCCAATCTAGAATATCACCCACCACTACTTGATGAGAATAAACCTACAAATAATTCTATTATTTATGAAATCATTCAAAATATTCTGAATTCATTGTCATGGATGGAAGAACATAGAGGATATTTAATTAGAATCTCCATCTCTTGTTTTTAAATGGAATGCCTATAAAAATCTGTATGGTAATTGGTATTTATATTGTTTGTAAGATGTGCTCGATTTATACTCAAGTAGCACATGAATGTTTGGAATATTCTATGAACATGCACTGAATATATTGATACGTTTTGAATGTCCTATGAACATCCATAGAATATTTTCGCATATTCGGATGTTCTATTGACATCTATAGGATATTCCAAACATCCTTGTGTTACTAGGGTATGTATATGCTAACCTTGCTAGTCACCACCCTGGTAAAAAAAATCTCTCTGAATCTCTCTGAAATCTCTCTGGATTTCTCTGAATCTCTCTATATTTTTGGACAAATTTCATAGAAATTCAGAGTAATTCAGAGGAAGTTGGAGATTTTTCCGATAGTGATACGTTCTGAATTCTTCAACTTTCTCTGAATCTCTCCGCATATCACTGAATGCCTCAGAATTTTATATATTTAAATTTCAAAGCTCCCTCTGAATTTACCTAAATATCTCTAAATTTCCCTAAATCTCTCGGAATCTAATGTATTCAGATTTTCAAGCTTCCTCTGAATTCCTCTGAATATCTCTGAATTTTTCTGAATATTTCTAAAAAATTTCACGCACAATTTTTCTCAATTTATCTTCCTCTGAGAGTCTCTGAAACTTCCAGAAAGCCTCTGAAATGCAGGACCAAGAATTTCACTGAATTCGTTTCTCTCTGAATTTCCCAGAATTTCCCTGCACTCTGATTCTTTCTGAATCTCTCTGAAACGTAAAATTTTCAGAGAGATTCAGAGAGATTTTTTTACCAAGGCAGAATGCTCTCCAAGTGAATGACGACTGTGAGAAACCATTGATCTTCGTCTAGGTCATTCTTGCAATACTAAACCCAGTCCTTTCTCAATAAGATTTCACAAATACAGTTCCGTTACTCAAAAATTTCTCAAATATACAATATATTTTCCACCACCTGCGAATGCAGTAGACATAATTTGCACAACTAATCGTATAATGACGACTATTTCACTCACTTCCATCTCATACCACTTTACTCGCTATTACGTCACTTACAGTTCATAGAATCATTAGAATCCTGGTAGATTTTACGTCAATGAATATTGCATGAATTAATATCAATATTTGGAAAAAAAATTTAATATCAAAAGAATTTTCATACAGGAATTTTATACGAGGAAAGTGATTGAATTGAGAAACTTTGAACTTCTCGCTCGAAAAACATGCTGTATATTCAATATTTATTACATAGAGCATTAAGAATTTGAACACTGCGTTGGTCGCGTGCGATCAGGTACAAGATTTCTCATTTTCGTCAGAGCTGGCATGCGCTGGAAATTATATTTTTATACAAATACTCAATTTTAGAAATGAATATGTTCAATTATCATAGATACGGCGCAAGTAACGATGTTATTTTCCTCCACCCGACGAATACAGGGTTGCGACTGAACTTGGAATCAAATTGTTTGAATAAATGATAATTAAATCTCCGTTTATTCAACAAAAGTTCAGATTCAGTCATTCATATAAATATATACAGGGTTGAATAGAAATAAATATCCACACAGCACCACAGTCCCAGAAAAATTCTCAAAGAATTCATAAAGAACGCAATTAGTTCAAGAAAAATTCTTCATGCACGGGTGAAGAGAATACTTTGAAGAATTACAAGCACCCAAAGACTGAGAAATCGACCCTATCCAATTGTAATTAAATTCTATGGAAATGAATTCTATATCCAAAATTATAATCCTCGCAAGATCAAAATTATTGATGATTTTTTCGCATGACTTGCCACTTCGGTTCGTTTGATTCAGGTAATTCATGGAAAATGAAAGCCTCTTAGTAATTATGTATTCAGATGGGCTAGATCAAGCGTGAAAACGATCGACAAGTGAAATCATTGACTGTCAAATCAATAGCGATTACAATCGATTGATCGGAGAATTTACAAATGAAAGGGAAAAAATAACGATTATAATAAAATGATTCAATCTGTTCATACTCAATGTTCAACATGGAGTATTGAGTTAATTCTCAAGAATCAAATATCTATAAGAACACTTACCAGTTATCGTAATCACTTTGTTCCATTAGGAACATAATAACATTCTGATACGATGATACGTGGGTTCAAAATTATTAATCATAAATAAAAAACAAGGTAGAGTTTTGTGACAGTCTTTGATCCGGAATCGATGGTAACTCAGCGGGAGATCGTTAAGAACACAATATGAATTCATGAGCACCCAAAGTATTTATTCAAAAGAAATAAAATGAAAGGTTAAGGTGAATGTAACCTGTTGAAATACAATACCACATATTGATTTGTGTTTTGGTTATTTGAACGAAAGAATTCCTTATTTTTATTCGAAGACAGAAGATTAAATTTTATATTGTAATCTATTAATGTCCTGTATGTAACAGTATTGTTGGGAAATATTCAAGTTACGGAAATATCATTGAGAGTTTGATGGTTTTAGAAAATATATTCTCGTTACATCATCGTCTCATAAAGAAATCACGAAATCGAATAGAGAAAATTCAGTCAGACGATCAACGCTCTGATGAATGAATCGCGAATCGCTGTTGTTTAAAATACTTCAATATTGTCTTCTTTGCAATATCACATAAAATTGAGTGGAATTCGAAAAATGTTGATTCAATCAGATTTATTCAATAACCCAATTCAAATAATTGGATCTTATGAAAAGAAAACATAAATAAGTGTATGTGATTAGTAATATTCTAATCAATCAACGTAGGTGTAGTATTTAGTACGCATAAACTGGTTCTCTTCGATTCTGCACCTCCTTTCCTCTCCTACTCCACTGTACTGAATGAACGACTCACAAAATTGATTTCATAATGGGTCTTTGAAAGTCAGGGTCAGCTGGTATAGAACAATCTCATTTTTCTCTGAATTCTCGAACATTTTCAACCACATATATGAAAATATATAAATGAAAAACCAACGATACTTGATTCAATTACGTTCAAATCGATTCCACTTTGGGTCATTTGAAACATGAAATGTGAGGAACGTGAAAATAAAGTTTAGAAAATTTCGAAAATCTTTTCTTGGATGTATCCATGTTGTGTGTTTTTGGATGTGAATATCAACAAGGCATTGCTCACGATATAAAACTGGCTGGCTTCTTTTCTTACGTACATATTTGAATATATATAATACCCCCGCTCTTTCTAATGATATATTTAATCCTTAAATTTCATTGAGAAAGAATTGCACGAAAGAAAAAATGGAGGTAAATTCGAGTGAAGCTCCATTTCCGCAGTTACAGTAACTATTCAATAAAAGTATGGCTACAGTAACCAAAAACACAGAACTGTGCTTACATTCAGCTTCATTTTTCTCACATTGTGATTTTTGAACAGTCAAAAGACAATGTCATGGCGAGCTACAATCATTTTTCACGTTGTTCAACTTTTTAACCGCATGATATTCCTTTTAGATATCAATTCATCTATGAAACTGAAATTTAACACAACACATAAGGTAACAATTAGTCTCTTCGAATGTATAAACGATTATTCGATGTATATTCGATATTTTCAATGAATTCTTCCGGAATATATTCAAATACCACCCACACAGCGTGAATATCTTCAAAATATGTTAGAATATTGCAGCAATATGCTGATACATTGCTGAGACATTATGTGCTTCCTTTGCATAAATAGACTAAAATTTTAATTGAAAAAAGTTCAATACTTTCGCTGTTTTATCATATCAAATTGCACTCAAATCACAACCGATTTCCCTGGCCAGCAAGGATTTGAAACCATGATTGTGAGAATGTTCATCAATCGATGATTTGTTGGTTCTCCTGTGCTTGCAGTTTTGAAGGTTCTCACATAGCACCGTGTTGCTGAAATTTGAATCGTTTATTGAAACAAATCACCCATACAGCACAAAAGTCCCCGCAAAGAGCTCCCGTAATGACAGTAAACATGAATTCATTATGAATAGTTTGAATTCAAAATGAACTCTTGATGAATAACTTAATCTCCAGAAAGAATTCATATCACGAATTCATAAAGAACTATTCAGGCATTCAACATGTATGCATTTTGAATTCATTGAGTTCATATTGAATTCATTTTTACTGTCATAACGGGGACTGTTCAAGAAGTTCTTTCAGAAGTTTTTATGAATACAAAATGATAATTTGTGCTGTCCGGGCGGTAATCGAATAACCCAATTGTTGAGGAACAAAAATCTTGCAGTACATGTTTTAAACAATGTTTCCAGTGCCCAGAATTCGATAGCGATGATTCATCAGATTTCGTGAGTTTGAATTTTCATTCCATGACTATGAACGATTCAAACTTCAAAAACATCGTCGCCTGAATGCCCTAGTAAAAATCGAACGTGCTTGAAACACCGTCAAAGCGTGCAATAAAGTGACAGAAGCGTTTGTGAAAAGTTTCGACCGCCAAATGACTCTAAGGGAAAAATGGTTAAGCGTGCTATCACATTTCATTGAACGCCCAACGCACCCTTCTTACTGAACACTCTTCTCCAACTCTTCAATAACTCTTTCCTGATGTTTACGATGTTTCGGTAGGGAAGGTTTTCAACACGCTTATAGGACTTCCCTTGTGTATATGTTTTGATTGATTGAGAATTATATGATTTTGAGGTTAGAATGTTTAGAGGGTATTCTTTATCTTTTATACCAGTTGTTAAGCTAAAAAATTTTATTCGTATTCAAGATACATTGACCAATATAATTACTAAACAACAATTGTTTGGAATTATCGAACTGTAATTTGATGATGTTTGATATGTGCAAATTAATTAAATTCTTTTGCACATTTAATGATTGCACATGGGATATTGAAATTGACTTGTAAACTTTCAGGATGAAAAATCATTTTAATTCAATGAGAAAGATTAAATTCAAAGCACATTCCCTTATGACACAGTTCATGAGGGAAATAAAGTGCGAATTTTTCAATTACCGGTGTTAGCCTAGCGGTAAAGGACTTTCTCCCGAGTTCAGAAGTTTTTGGTTCGATTACCTTTTGCAAATTCTTTTTTTTTTTACTTTCTTTGGGCTCACTTTCATGCACGCTTTACATCCGCCAAATGACTCCTCCGAAACGCTTCTGATACTTTGAATTGACCCTTCGATTACTCTTATAGGACTCTCTAATAACGTCTTTGTAACTCTTCCCAGAACGCTCCAATTTCACCAGGGTGTTCTTGGCAGAAAAAGAAGTTTTGAAGATGTCTCATAGTATCCTAGAAGATATGGTTGAAAACTCCCATCTGCAAGATATCATGAGATATATATTTTGAAAGTCTATGCTTTGTTGGTGAAGATTGAATTAGGTTCTAGTATGGTCCAAGTATGGCTCAATTATGAATTGGTAAAGCCTTGGGATCATAACCTTGGCACAATCTTGGATAACCAGAATACAAAAACACAGAATAAACCTCAGGAAATATGAGAATTCATATTAGATTCTCTAAACACCAATTGAGTTATCCACGAACTCTTTCTGATTTGGGGTGCATATTATGAATCATTGCTTTCTACTTCGAGGTGAGAAATTTAACTGAAATTTGTTTTACAATCCCCTGAATAAACAGGACACAATGTTTGCTGACAAAACGACATTTTTCAACGTAAATATTAAATACATTTGCAGATTCAATTTCTTTTTCCGATGACAATGATAGAATCATCATGGTAGAAGAATCATTCTCAAATATCACATACAAGACCGAAGAATATTTAAATTGAATCTTGACATTCAGAGAAATTTGGTTGTGTTTAAAGATACACTTACCATCTTGAAATTTCTCTCAACAGCATCAATACCGATAAAGAGATTCAAAAAAAAGTTCTCCTACCTCTCGCTAATTGAAATAAGAAACCAAAAGTCGATAAAAATATAATTTTATATAATTCAAAATTTCAATGGAGCAAAAACAACGATATAATTGCTGCTCGAAAGTCTTAAATATGAATGTACATAAAAAATGATTCATTCAAAAAATTGATCCCATTACAAACATTTCCGCCCCAACGATGAACTTGCAGTTTCTTTGGGATCTCTTGGCTCGATCCTTATCTTGTATCATCCTTAGAGTACCCTCATCCTTCGCGACAAACAAACTCCTCGAGCTTATCTCGATCCCTTCTTCGCAAGATCCTCGGACAATCCGGAGAAGATAAAGGAACAGGGAAAAATTGATATTGGTTGAATGAAGAAGAGAGATGAGAAGGTAAGTGTAGCGTGGAGGTGGTGTCAAGCCCCTCCTTCTAATAAAAACCGCTCACTAAGAGTCGGTACACAGACAGTCACAGAAAAGTTCGAAGAGAGAGCAGGAGCCGCCGGGAGCTCCTTCAGTTCAAATCCTTTGACTGATTTATTTATACTTGTCATTAGTTTTTTTTTTCTTTTCCTTTTGATTTTTAATTAAAATCAAAGTCAGAAGATTTCCACGAGAATTATCGTTTTTGCACCAATCGAGAACGAGTGGTCGAATACAGTATTGTAATCAAGTGTGTGGTGAGTTCCAATAAAGGTGTTTTTATCTTTTCCCATCCATTTCGAAAGGATTTCCTGTATCGGTTCAACCGCCGAGTATCCAACTGCCGCTATTGCTACAACTCAACGAAGGGATTGTATAAGTGAAACAAATGAAGTACAAAATTGAATTCTCAATGGAAAAAAAAGCAGTAGTATTTCAGTGATATTATTGCGTGATACGTGTTGGCGCACGTGGTGACTCGAGAGGGATTGTCAGAATACTCCTTCTGGATACTTGAATCGGTTCCATCGCATCAGAGTGCATATGTTACAATTATTGAATCTAGTAATGAGAAATTTGTATGTTATGAAATTAGTGATATATTGCCATTTACGATATAATCATCCTTGTAATCGAAGTGAATCAAGTGTGTGCTGAAATATATATTGTTTTCTCAAATCTAATATGTATCTATCTTTGATCGATATCAAAGACGTAAAAAGTTCATTATTTCATAACATACGGATTGGGATTCGTTTGATAACTTTAAACCAACATCCCCGAATTGATGTTTGGACTGAAAATTCATTCAAATTTATTGTAAATAATTCAATCGATTGCATAACCGAGATCATTCACATCTCCCATCCGTATTATATTATCGAAGAGATCGATCGACCTCTCGAATTCTTACAAACATCTAGAAACTCACAGCTTGGATTTCTAGTCTCGGGATTTCATAATAACTGACCGTTTTACCTGACATTAATGTCGTCATTTTTGGGCAATTAAAAACAACAATCTGGCCTTTCAAATTCTTAACTCGACTCAACTTGACGTCAAGCGCCAGCGACGATCTCAGCCAACGATCTTACCACTTTCATTCGATTGAAAGTGATAGTCTTGAGCTGATTCGTACCGGATAATAAGAGTGAGAAGGACAGGAAAAAAGAAAGAGAATTTATTCCTCCTCTTCCTCCTCCTACTCCTACTACTAATATACTACTACTACTACTACTACTCCTACTATTACTACTACTACTATCACAACTACCACTTCTACAACATCGTTACAGGTAATACCGTTTCTTCTTCTCCTTCTGCACTTCCTATCCCACTTAAATCTCATCTTCTCTACCTTCACTGCCAACCAGTGAACTTCATTTTGCCTCTTTTAAATCCTTCTTCAGAAACCTTTCGAATCACTTCCGGTCTATCATTATCGTTGTGTGCACTTTTGCGCGTGATTCGTGAGTATATAATATGTATGCATGTATGTATTTATACATGTATACATATACAACTGTAATGCATCATTGTACGAAAGTTAGGCCGTAGTTGAAGGGAGAAAGTGAAATAGTCCTGCATACGTATTTACAAGTACACTGTAAAAAGAAACAGGAATTCTCCGATACCGTGAGATTGAAAAATTTCTGCTCTACTGGAATTTCCCGTGTTTTACAAGAAATTTCAAACTTCTCGTTTCAATTTTCCGATGCGTATATCAGAATTTTCATAATTTTAACCCTAATTTTCCTACACGAATATATAGGTCGATTGTTTCGAGTTCGGTACCGGAAGTTTTTGGTAAACTCTTTTCACAGTGTAAGATAGTAATATCAATCATAACAATGAATCAACAAATCTTGCTATGTATCGGACTGGGTTTGTTTCTAGATTTTGTTTTTTGAACAAAAACGTGGTGTTCAATATCTTGAATTAATTTCATTATCTATACTGGTAATTCCAAACTGATTATATTTAAGGGAATTAGTACTCGCGGAGGAAACTTACCTAAAAAATTACTATACTTTATTAGGAATAAAATTACTGTTATTTATCGATAAGATAGTATAGGAACATAATTACAAAACATAATACATACATCAATCAATCTCACAATTTGATTTTGTTCCTATTTTACTGTAAAGTGTAGTAATTTTTTAGGTAACTTTTCTCTATGTGTATATTCATTCATCCAATAATTAATCAATCTCCAGATCAATGATAGTATATACGAAAGAACCCGCGCACTCGAAACATGTAATTATTAATATATATTTTTTTTTCAATCTCCCGAAACATATGTAATACATGTTGTATGAACAATGTACCATCTATGAATATGCGGTACATAATTTTGATTGCCGTGATATGAAGACGGTATAACTTCGCGAAAAAAACCTCTAAAAGTCGTGGAACTCACGTGAGATGTTCATTGAAATGGATATACAGTACACAGACATTCATTCAATATGTAATGAATATTCCAAACATCATGGATATTGAATGGATGTCGTAGTTAGAATATCCTAGTGATGCCAATTCTTGAACAGAATCGATTCATTTTTTTATAGAAAAGGGATTTTATTTTTATAGATTCTAATAAAATATCGATGAAGTCTAAATAATGTTTCTATAAAAAACAAAACACCAATTATATTCAAGAATCAGCATCACACCATATTCTGTTGTATTTTCATTTCTTCCGGCATAGCTCTACATTGGATTAATTGGAATTATACAAAACTTTAATGACTCACAAAGAACTCTTCACCGCCGAATAAATGCTCCAAATGATGTTCACCAGAAAACAAACTCCCAGCCAGCAGCAATGATCAATTTGAATTCATAAAAGATCATGAAGACTTCTCAAAGACTTCTCAAATAGTCCCCGTTATGCGACCAACAATGAGTTCAATATGAATCTAATGCATTCAAAATGAACTCTTGATGAACAACCTAATGATCAGAAAGAACTCATATCGAGACTACATATTGGATTCTTTCTGAACATCAAGTTGTTCATCAAGAGTTCATTTTGATGCATTCTGTTCATATTGAACTCATTGTTGGTCGCATAACGGGAGCTCTTTGCGGGAGCTTTGGTACTGTCTGGGCTTCTAAATTCCTGAAATGGAAATTTGAGAAAATTATTAATCTGAATGAACACTGGTTGCTAATATATCTCAAACACGTTACGATTACTTTCATCCTCGTTTATATATTTCGGACAACGTGACATAAAGAAAAACCATCATTTCTTTTCATTTCAAACCCAAATATATTGTAAATAAATCTGGGATATTTCTGAAAAAATATATTTTTAGGAAAGGTTTTTGAAACCAGCAACAGATTCATAGGGGGAGGGGGAAGGATTTATAACACAAAATGTATCGAAATCAGGGAGAACACATGCGTTTGAAACACTGATGCATTTTGATACTAATAGTCAATGAACGATAAGGACCAAAAGAAACCATGATGAGTCGCAAAGGATTTCTCACGCATTTAAAGGGTAACATCACAGTGGAATTTTAAGAAGATCAAAAAATTTGTTTTTGGCTTAAGGTACTCTTTGAGGACCCGAAAATGTTATACCGTAAACTACAAACATAGGTCCTCAACTAAACACGCATGACTCAACTGTTACAAAAACTTTAAACGTGTTTATTTCAAAACAGTATGTCGAAAGTTGGTGGGAGCTCTAGCTCCGTCAATTTTCAATCAATCACCTCGGAGTTTTTTTTATTGTATTCGTGATATGATTATCTAGTGAAATACGCACGGGTTTCTCGAAATATTGATATTTGCGTTTTTTTATTCAACATTGAGTAACGAAATTTGGGGTGAAAATCCTACTTTTTTCTTCAAACCGATGCCATTTCGTGGAAAATGCACATTTTTCAAAACGAATACGTATTTCACTAGCTTTTGGATGACAGAAAATAATTATTTTTGGTTCTGTGTTCTACGTCAATTCTGGACTGAGTTATTTATCCCACCGACCATGAATTTTCAAAGTGCTCCAGTCATTCACCTGTGAAGCCGCCATTTTTCAGAATAAAATCCCACAAAAGAATTATTTTGTACTTTAATAGCAGCGGAACATCTTCATGTAGTTCAATTTGAATAGGAAATTTCTAATTCTCGAGAAAAAAATCTGAAAAAGCGTTATTTTTGGAGAGTTCACTGTGGTGTTACCCCTTAAACATCGGATCTCAACCTCGAAGAATTTAGTTTTCAACTGATCTATTCCTATGTAGAAATCATTTCTTTGTAGAAGTATATAGAAATCATACATAAACTAAATTGAATTATATATAATTTTGAAAATTGTCCCTCGTGGGTTATGGCATCCCCTGTGGAATCATGTCTAAATTCTGACCAAGAATTTTCAATTGCATTACCTCATTGTCATCCAATTGCGACCAGTTTCGCACGGATTGCAGAGCAAACCATGACGATTTGGCATTTAATTCTTCCAAGACCGTTTATGAAAATAGGTTACCTGAAAAAAAATTCATCACAATCTATAATAAACTGGGAAGAAATTTTTATCTATGCAAAAATCACTGCACCTCTGATAAATCCCACTACTAAATAATAGAATTCTGTTTTCTTTACACGATTCTTTTTACAAATGTTTTTGTAATATTAATTGGAATATAAGCTTAGAATACAAAATCCGCATAATATAGATAGTCTAAATTTTGAAGAGTGTTTCTCCAAAATTTATATCCCCACGTAAAAAAAAACAGAATAGTTTGGTATATTTTATATACAAAATTCCAATACGAAATAAGTAACAAGGAAATATTTAAATTCTCTGAAAATTCTATTTCATCATTTTCGCAAAACAAAAATCAAACCGCTCAATTTAAAAATTCTGTTATCGCTTCATTCCCCAGACAGCACACAAGAACCCCAAATGAATTCTGAAAATCTCATAGAATTTTAACAGAACTCTCAAATGTCTGACGAAGCGAATTATTTTTAAACTCTTTTGGAACATTTTGTATTCTGAAAGAATTCTTCAACAGTTGTTTTTTCAGAATTCATTTGAGATTCTTGCACTGTAAAAAAAGGTTTGAATTCTAATAGAAAATTCGTTATGAAATTCCGAATAAATGCAAGTTGAATCGTATTTAATATAAAATAGCACTGATATTTCATGTTACTATCTTAATGTTCACAAACGTATTTGAATTTTGATCAGTATTATTATAATTCAAAATATTTTGTATTGAAATTCTTTATTAAAATTAAAATTCCAACATGCTTTGTAAGATTCAGTTCTACAATTTGAATTGTCTTTTACATGGTTGAATTTTGCAGTGTAGTATGAAATTTCAATAACAACCAAATGAAAATTCTAAATGAATGTGAAAAATTCAAATCATTTTTTTAAAATTTCAAACACATTTTGAATATTCACAATTTTATTTATGAAATTTCAATAGTTTTGTTGAAAAATAATACACAAGTGTATGAATTCACTGTGCGCCGAAGTCCCTGCGCATGTCTTCTGCAGATCCACGCTTCATAATCGTACCTGCAAAATGATAAAACGTTCTTCGGCAAAATTGATAAATCACGTGGTGATGATTTGTTGATTGAAAATCATCTGTTTCGATGATAATCAAGTGCACTAAGATGCTGAATATTCTTCAGAATTCAATTATAAAGTTTTGGATTGATATATTGATGTATATCCACATGAGAACCATCAACTGAATTTCATCTTCAATATTAACTTTTGAACTACAATGTTTTCAATATGATCTTTGTATCTTTCTCATATATAAATATATAAATATATATAAGAAAGATGTACAATAATATGAAGGAAGCTCGAATCGAGATTTCACAATCCCAGAATTCCGGAAGTTTATTCCTTGATTTAGAAATAATCTTACATATCTATAATACAGATATGCGAATTGTATTGAAAATACGATAGTCAAAAAATCAATACTGAATATGAAAATTAGTATTTTGATTTTTCATACTTCCCAGTTTATGAAAGTTCAATTAATATGTTATAAAATTTACGATAATCATTTGAAATCTTGATACCTATTCATAATTGATTTTCAAAAGGATTTCATTGAAAATTCAACAATCGTTTTGAAATTTCATACTAACATGAAATGATTCCCACATTTTCAAAACCTCTTCTTGAATTTTGATAAATTGTTTCTTTGAAAATTCACAACCAAATAAATGTGTTAATTGCTTCACATACTTTTCTATTAAATTTCATACAAAAATTTTTTACAGTGTGTGTGTTGTCTGGGTCTCCTGTATCTAATTTGGTTTACAATCCCTGTTCCTGGTAGAAGTTTCTCCCTTGTCGATTCATGAGTCTAGTGGAATCCTGCAAGTACATGAAAAACATAATATAACTTTTTTCCAAAGTTATAGTCGAAAAGTCTTCTCCAGAAGTTTCTGGCATTCTAATTTTGTCCAAGATATCTTGTCAATTTCAATCCCATGAGAAATAAAATAGAAAGATACTCCTGTGAAAAAAGTTACACAGAGATATTTGAGAATAGCTTGATTCTCCCGAACACTTTTTCGAGTGAAGAGTTTTGTGAGTCTAGATTTTATCACAAGGCAAGCTCTTATTTTCTCTCATTTTATCCCGTTTTTCACTTTTTGTATCATGATTAATATCTGCTCACAGAGATATTTATTTATTCATTTACCTTCTATTGAATTCCGATTTATTTCAAACCTTTTTTTTATTTTTCAATGAATGATGTTCCACACTGAAAAAGAAGATTGTGCAGGGAACAATAATATAGTTGGTTCATCAGTACACTGTTAGAAAAATTTGTCTTAAACTTAACAATACTATTATGAAGTTTTTTACATAAATATTTTATTAAATTTCTTACGAAATTTTGTATGAAATTTGATAAAATGTTTATGTAAAAACTTTATAATATTATTGTTAAGTTTAAGACAGATTTTTCTAACAGTGTAGAATAACGCTGGATGTGTTGAACTGAATTTGATTGTTGACTCCACTACGTGCATTGGAATCAACTGTGATTTTTGGTCATTTGACAGTATTAATTTGTTTGAAAGAAAACCCCTAACAACAAAATGTGATTGATTTTTTATGAAATTTTATTTTCGGTGCACGAGAATCTTCAAAACTCGTTCATACAGTCAAACTGTAACATAGTTCGATTGAAAATTACTCTGTGCCTCATTTAATAATTTGTTTATACGTACGAAAATTCAGGATACGAACAGTTATTTCGAGTATATTCAACTGTGAATATCATGAATATCTTTCCTACCCTTCAAAGATCAAATTATCAGACTGTTACTAATTAACCATACGTGACAATGTCAACGATCACTCAACGGTGTTGCAAACAATAATTATCCCACTTATTACATACGCAACAATTTTGTTTCAAGTATCCCTTTCAGTTCGACGATAATTAAATATAATTTTTATTATGCGTTGAATTATAAAGTATAGTTTCATTTTTGAATGATAATTAGTTTTTTCTTTGATATTGTCAAGAATAATTGAAGGTCCCCGAGACAGATATAATAAAATAAAAAAATAGAAAAAAACCGAATGAATATAAAGAGTTCATCTTTGTCAAACGACACATTTTTTAACTGATAGAAGAATTATTTCTCAAAGTTCTCAATTGCATACTTTTAATTGATTGAAAATAATTTTACCATTTCACCAACACGTCCGCTGTACACGATAAAATACAGAACATCCCTTCGCCAAGATGAACTGCATTGTGTAAAATTTTGAGATTTGAGAAAATGGTCTTCTGTATTCAGAATATTGGGAAAATTTGGAAAATAATCGCGCAAAATGTAAGAAAACAATGACTTTTTCCGTTGAGTGACGGTGTTTGTCTAATTTTTTTCCGGATCTTTCCGAAATTTTGATCAGAGATGATGAGTGATATTAGGATTCGTGATATCAATTTATCTCAGAATCGCATTCAATTTTCTGACTGGATAACAAATTTCACTATAACACTCCATACATAAATAGATTGGTGCAAACGTTGAGATGTCAAGATTTATAAAATTTGTCGTGGAATTGAACGCCAGAAAAAGGATGCTGCATTCAAGTTGTCAACTATAGATTAATGCCTATAAAATGCCAACTCGCAATGAATACTATTCAACATCGGAGTGAATACGATAAACTCTTCACGTTGCGATAGAAACGATTGGTTAGCATACCCAACCGCGTGGAAATTATTCCTTGGCAGCAGTTAGGGCCAAACCAGGCGTGTTTATTATTATTCCAGATTGTCATGTATTCATGTTCTAGCTTGGGCTTATAAGAGACACCCACAATGGAACCAATGCAGGTTCTAAAATAAAGACCTTTGGAAGTATAACAGATTCTCGCGAAAATTATTGAATTAAATAAATATTGTAAGGAGAAAATCACTTCGTTAACATATTATCAGAGTGTATCAAAAACAGGAACTATTGACTTGTATCTAATATGACATGGAAAATTAATTGAATTTCATTTTTGTGCTCTGGTAAAATCGGAGAAATTCGGTTATGAAACCCTGGTGGAAAAAATCTCTCTGAATCTCTCTGAATTCCTCTGAATCTCTCTATATTTTGGAACTAATTTCAGAGAGATTCAGAGTAATTCCAGAGTAATTCAGAGGAAGTGAGAGACTTTTCCGATAGTGATACTTTCTGAATTCTTCAACTTTCTCTGAATCTCTCCGCATATCACTGAATCCCTCAGAATTTTATATATTTAAATTTCAAAGCTCCCTCTGAATTTACCTGAATATCTCTAAATTTCTCTAAATCTCCCGGAATCTAATGTATTCAGATTTCAGTGCTCCCTCTGAATTCCTCTGAATTTCTCTGAATCTCTCTGAATCTCTCTGATTTCCTCTAAATCTCCGGGAATTTAATGTATTCAGATTTCAAATCTTCCTCTGGATTCCTCTGAGGCTCTCTGATTTTCTCTGAATCTCTCTGAATTCCTCTAAATATCCTGGAACTTAATGTATCCAGATTTCAAAGCTTCCTCTGAATTCCTCTGAATTTCTCTGAATTTCTCTGAATCTCTCTGGATTACTCTGAATCTTTCTAAATTCCTCTGAATATTTCTAAAAAATTCCACGCACAATTTTTGTTAATTTATCTTCCTCTGGAAGTCTCTGAACCTTCCAGAAAGCCTCTAAAATGCAGGACCAAGAATTGTACTGAATTCATTCCTCTCTGAATTCCCCAGACTTCCCCCGCATCTCTCTGAATTCCGCTGAATCTCTCTGAATCTTTCTGAAGAATCCCTCGCACAATTTTTCCTAATTCACCTGTCTCTGTGAGTCTCTGACACTCCCTGAATACCTCTGGAATCCTGAACCAAAAATTCAGCTGAATGAATTCCTCTCGGAATTTCTCTGAATTATTCTGAATCTTTCTAAATTCCTCTGAATATTTCTGAAAAGCTCTACGCACAATCTTTCTGAATTCATCCATCTCTGAAAGCGTCTGACACTCCTTGAACGCCTCTGAAATGCAGGACCAAGAATTTTACTGAATTTGTTCCTCTCTGAATTTCGCAGAATTTCCCTGCATCTCTCTGAGTTCCTCTGGATTTTTCTGATTCCTTCTGAAAAATTCAAAGCACAGGTTCTCTCAATCCACTAGTCTCTAAAATCCTCTGAACCACGCTGAATTGCTCTGAATTTCTCTGATTCTTTCTGAATCTCTCTGAAACGTGAAATTTTCAGAGAGATTCAGAGGGATTTTTTTACCAGGGGAATAATTCATTCATTTTTAATTTCCACTAATCATGGTACTATGATTGTTTGCAGTTAGTGCAATGTTTGGACCTCTCTAGGTGCGATCGTTAGAGAAAAATATCGGTAGTTCCGATTGAGCACATATGGATTTCGTGTGGGGATGTCTAAATTAAAATTCTCGGGGGAATTTGGGGAGCATGATGAGGTTCCATATGGATTCAAGTTAGACATACCAATATTTTCGTAAAAAAAGACACCTTGATAATTCAACTACACGGAAAAAAGAAAACAGCAATGGTTACTGTGAATCGCAGTAATTCATTGGAAAAAAATGAAAAATCAAATTTACGCCGTTCATTACTGCGTCTCCCAGTAACCGTTAATGTCCAAGCAGCATTGACGAATTTCACTGCAGTACACATCACTGTGATCGCGCTAACTTCTATCATCCAAGCGTGTTTTCATTTGTTTTTCAACTGATTGCTGTTATGGACAGTAACCAGTGCTGTTTTCTTCTTTCCGTGTAGGCCTCACGGGGGTTGTATGCAGGCATACGTAGATTGGGATCTTCAGAAAAATGTGGGAAACCCGGCGAAGCTCTGTGCGCGCTGTAGTTGGGTCCAACCAGATTTCCATAGCAGGGGAAAACATTTGTGACGCAACTTGGCTCGACACGAGCCGCATATGGATGACCCTGAGTTAGGAAAATTAAGACAAATATTATAAATCTATAGAATTGCGATGATAATCAATTCCATACACTTTTCTCCGTATAAAATCAACATCTCTTTCAAAACAGAGCCATGTCCGTGATTCATATCCAATACATAAAATAAATTTTTCCAGAAAGAATGTATGATTATATGAACCTAATGTTACATAAATTATTTTACCACAATTCGAATCAAACGTCACTGAATTTCATGATACAAAAAACGATTTATGTAACCGTGACATACCATGCGTCTCGTAATTTCTCGTATATAATTTCTCTTAGTCACTGAACCGTTTTATTTGATGTGACGGAAGTCATGATTCTCCATACGAATATGTTTAATATATAAGATAATTATTTACTCTGTTTCAGAATCATTTCAAAGGATTAAAAAAATGAGATTAACAATCACAATTTTGGCGGTCACGGTATGTGCGACGCTTGTAAGCTCCCTTCCACTTCCAGAAGAAGATGGACTACATTCAGAAGTGAGTACTATATTACAGCTACTATTTTGTAAATCTCATCTCTTTCTCTACTTACACACAATGAGGAGAAAAAAATGTGAATATCACGATTTCCTCTCGATGGACAAATTATGCAATAAGTATTACCTACACCGACTTTCTCTGTATGTCAGTGGGTTACTACATCGTCACCCATTTTATGTATCGGAGAATGTTATTCTTTTTTTCCTTTTGTCGAATCACACGGATATCAATGAGAGAAAGTCGAATTAATTTTCCCTTGTTAGTGAAGTGAGTATCGCATCAGAGTGATTAAGAACTTCGATGAAGAAAAGAAGAGTTTATAGGTGTCATGATGTTTAAAGATCAAGCCCCTTGTGATACGACTTAGGAAAGAATTCTGAGAATCAAAACAATTTGCAGTTACTTTTTATGCATTTATTATATTTCGAGATGTTTACTTCAATTTTGTTTTATGTGAAGGAAAGGAACGAATTATGATAACTAGAAATGCAAATACAGATTTTAAATTCCCTTGTGGGAAGATTAGCAAGCACATTAGCAAAATCTGTTCATTGAACGTTCCTGAAGTTTTGTGTCCTTTTTGGGTGGATAATTTACGAGAATCTAATTTGACTGGAATCATGGCTCTACAATATAACAATTCCTCCATCGAGTGTCCGAAGGATTATTAGGGATATGTTAGAAATAAATGGGATGAGTATAACAACGAGTTTCCTTCAAAAACAACTGCCCTTTCGAGAGGATGAAATGTTTGAACGTTCATTCGCTGAACATTCAATACAGTACCCATACATTTTCGAAAAATCTCATATTCTGATCCCAACTCGCGTCCTTTCATGAATACATACTGATATTAAATTCCACGATAATTTCAATTCACCGCAGTCCTCCGGGATGAATCGTAGAATGATAGTCTCCTCATAATACTGCTTTCCCTTGTTTCATTTACAAAACTCAAACATCTATTTTGAAAAAATTTAAATTCTTCTCCACGTTAAGCGCATTTCCATTTTAATGAGATACCATTACGTTTTATTAGATTCCATAAATTTTTATAATACAATATCTCAACGACTTAACCAGTTCCCATTGTCGAGGAATTATTACGAAAAAGTTCATGGTCTGAATAGAAGGGCAGCAGCAACTAGTTTGATAATCGGCTTCACGTGTAAGTTACGACTCTTCGATATTGACCAGTATATAACTGCACCTGCGAACAAGTTTTTTATTTCTGTTAACAAAGAAATTTAGTGATATTAACAATTTTGTCTGAAAGCGCAATTCTCACAAACCAGTTCGCTATGCCAACAACAATGCTTTTTCCTCTATATGAAGAAAATTAATATGAATGCGAAACATTAAAAAAATGTATTGAATCGAAGAATGATTCATTTCCATTGAACTCCACTTGAAAAAATGATTTTGCGACTATAATCCTTTTCTGAATACCACAATTACGACAATAGAAAGTACGACTGTAATATATCGACAATTACCACAACCCACAGACCACGCATTACATTGTCACATCAATATCTTTGATTATTACGACCGATTTTGAAGTTACGTGAATTATGTTTCTAAATTTCTCAATTACCTTCCCACACAGCGTACAGATTTTCATAGATATCCATTTAATATCCAGGATGTCCGAAATATTTAACGAAGATCTAATTAAGGTCGGATGGACATTGGACAGTAATTTAAATGTTCATTAGATATCTGATGGATGCCTTATCCATTGCTGTATGTGCTGTATGAAATGATTTGGGTGATTCTTGAACTTCTGAAAAACTTTTTCACTATTATATCACCGAAGTTCTGAATTTTAAAGTATCAACAATAATTCAATAACATCACCTATTTATCATCTCACAGAAAAGTTTTCCTCGTCAGGGCAAAATTTTCTTATCCTTTCTCTATTTTTTCCTCGAAACATGGAAAAATATGGAAATTTTGCAGGTTTATGGAAATAAACAGGGAAAACTTTTCTACGGGATCTTCATGAATTTTCCACTAAAATTGATTTTCTTCTTCTCTAAAAACTAAAATTATACATTCTAATTCGAAATATCCTTACCTATTTGAACAACGTATCCCAAGTAACACAAATATATTCAAACTTTTTCACTCCTTGGGATGCCACAAAACAGAGTCTTATTTATACAGAGTCTAGTCCATGTAATTTCATGCTATTTTATTCAGAAATAGTGTTGGGGATCTTTGAAAATAATCGATCCTTTGTCATATAAAAAAATATATGATTTCGATAGATTTCAATAAAAAGTCAATACTTTTTACATAAAAAAGGATTGATCTTCTCCAAGGATGCTCATCACTATTCAGAAATTGATTCAAAGATTCGATCTCATCAAAGAGAAATTCCAACTCCGGAATTCCATCTTCCAGTTCATCTCTCAATAGATTTTGTTGGAAGCATCTTGAACGTCTAATATTTGTTCTTGTATGAGATCATGTGTCGAAGTTTGTATCTTATTGAAAGAACTGTGAGGATGATTGAGACTTCAAATGCGTTGAAATAGTCTTCCTTATTCTTTCGTTGAATATCAAATTTGTGTCCATTATATTTTCACTTATCTCACATAATTCAAGAGAGTACTCGATGTGTCTAATTTGTTTGCAAAGAACGTGGTTCGTTTATTCCCCTTTCATTGATTTGATTCAATTTATTCAAATGAATTGAGACTATTAACACCAATTAGATTCATTATTGGGGTAATAATTTTTGTCATCAATTTAGTTATCACGCCTTCACCACTTTACATTTATTAGCAGGCGAAACAATCAAATTTTAAATACAATAATTCAATCTGAAACAGAAGATCAGGATGAACATGTTATTCCCTACACGGAAAAAATAATTTAGCTGCAGCACCTGGACATGGACAGCCATTAAATTAGCTCCTGCAGCTAAATTTTAGCTGTTATAGCAAAAAAATTTGTATTTGGAGCTAATTTATTTGCGGTAGTAGCTAAAATTTAGCTGCGGGAGCTAATTCAATGGCTGTCCGTGTCTGTGCTAGCCATTTAGCTGCTGCAGCTAAATTTTTTTTCCGTGTAGAAAACTCAACAACAGTTCCACCACATCAACAGATCACTTCTTTTGAATCATTGATACTCAACATTTGTGACACCATTATGAATAATTCAAACATATTGAGCAGCTCTACCAGAGTGAAAAAAATTATCAAAATTATATGAAGGGTTATTTATATTTATGTATAAATTATATACAATTTTGAAAATTTATTCCACCCGGGTAATTACGATGTGATTATGAAAATTGATAATGATTCGTAAATATTTTCAACCAACTAAAAACAAATTTCATACTACATGCGGAATTGTTGATTAAATCCTGCTCAATCGCAATGAATATTAGACTAATTAATGCATGGATGGAAGATCTAGTGATTCGAGGGACAACGGAATACCTTTAATACAAATTCAACATCACATATCTTGTTAGTAGCTGTGTGGAATACGAGAAACACACTCTATAAAAACTACATTCATCTTACGCGATTCAAACTCTCATCGCATAATACCTAACTTAATCCTTCGCTTGTTAAAGAGCCATTAATCTTCTTTTATCTTTGGTAAACTCCAACGAATATCAAGTCAATCAAATACCTGTATTATATACATTTACTTTAATCACAAAATGTCTAGTGCTCATTGAATAGAACTCCATCATCCTTTTTTGACCAATGTGATCTTTGTACTTTGAGAAATAGCATAATTTGAGTTAGTATAACAGTCGTCAATGACACATAATTATACAAATCTAACACTAACAATAGAATTAGACGTTTAAAATTAGAAAGAAGTAGTCTTCGGGATCACCTACGATTCTCATCATCCTGCTAATTGCTTACATCTATATTCTGCTACTCTCTAAATTTGTAACAGTGAAAATTCTACACGAACGAAAAGATAGGTTCCCTTCAGTTTGCCTAAAGAGTGAATTCTCTTTCCAACAAAGTGAAATTTCACTGTTCAGGCAGGCAGAAGGGGACCTTCTTTGAGTTCAAGTGAGATTCAGGTTTGGAGAATTTTTTTGTATTGTTTGTTTTTGGAATTCCAATTGGAAGACAATTTTAATGAGTCAAAATATAACAGCAATCCCTACTCTCAGTTATTCCAAGGCACAAAACGCTAAACAAACCTCGATATTCAGATCAATGCCTTGCTCCAAATAACTAAACACGTACCGATAGATTTGATTGAATTCCAATTTTCTTTATAGAATCTAGGAAAATCCTAGGAAAATCCTAGGAAATTCATGTAGCTCAAGCTACATAAATGTTTGAAAAACATGCATAACTCCAGAAACTGAAGTTTCAATTTTGATGAGAATAAAGTTCTCGAAAAAGTACTTGTACTTGTTATCGGTTTACGACTATAAATCGACAAATTTGAACAATCAAATGAATCCAGCCTCAAGGAAGACTGTTTTCCTCGCATATATAATACCACGTACTGACATACGTTTAGAACGTCCAAATAACGGATATCTCGATCTTTTACTCCTCTCGACACTTTCACTGACCACGAACACATTTGCAAAGTCATCGTCGCAACGGACACTTTCTTCGGTCGATCAATGCTCAGTGGAAAGTATAGAGTATGCCGTACACAAATTCGTATACGCCAGGATAGATGTTATATGCAAATAAACGATTCAATCTGTCATGTTTATTATACAGCCACAAGACTGCATCCTCGCCCGTCCGCGTAAGTGCAGATAATATATGTATTATGTATACAACTAAGTTGTTCCAGTTACCTACTAATTTTCTAATTACACACAACATCTCGATGAATTATGTTTCGTGAAGCAATCATTAAATATACGAGGACTATTTTTAAACAATCCTTCTTAAAAATTTTCTATTGAAACATAATGGAGGTATTTATATTCCTGTATGTATACGTGTACGTGGATTTATTTAAACTTTCCCTTCTCCTTGAACACCTATAATTTATAAAACACTCGTGTTTTTCTATGAGATTCTAGTATCTCAACATTTTTAGATATATTTGAGATATTTTCAATCATTTCATGTTAAAAATATACCCTGGGGGAAAAATTTTCAAAATTATATATATAATGTCTGCATAATTACATACACATTTTATATAAACTGTATCGAATTATATAGAAATTATATATAATTTTCAAAATTTTTCCACTCAAATATTTGAATGATATCCATAAATTCAGACGTTGCTTCATTAGATGTTATAATCAATCCACATTAATCTACATTATGAATTGTTATGGCGCAATACGCACATTCAATTGCATTCGATTAAATTCAATTATGAACTCAATTCCATAATATATCATGAAGTGCATAATTGGATTGTGATTCCAATTCGTATAATAATTATGGAAGAGTGAAGAATTTCTTGCATAAATTTGATGATATAATAATTAAAATGTATTGGAGACGAACAAATACTCCTGGAAAGCAGTTATTGGAACAACTTGTTTCTAGTGGAAACTCTCATTCCAAAGGGCAATGAGAGATCTAATTAACTCGGATGATACTCGGAAATATTTTAGTTTGATTTTGCAAAAGTGTTATTATACTTACATTGAGGATACATCGCGACAACAACAAACTCGTACTATTTTTCGCGTGTCAATTAATAATTTTATCACTTTTCTCATCAATGTAATTTTCACTAACAAATGTACGATTGAAGTTTTTGGTCTGATTAAAATGAAACCTGCTTTTTCTACAAAGGAATATCGTTGAATTCAGAATTTCCAAATATGTAGAGCGAAATGGGATGAAAGTGAGAAATTTTTTTCACATTTTCCAAACCACTGTGAAACTTTAAAACGAACTTTGCAAACATTTTCTCACAATTCTTGCTTCACAAGCAACTTAGGTTTATGTTTTAGATTTCTAGAACAAGGAGTACAAAAACAAATTGACGGCTTTTGCGAAGAGTACACTGTAAAAAATGATTGTAGAATTTTCCCCCAAAAAATGGTGGCAGCAAAGTTCTTCCACAGATAGGAAATTTTTCATTATAATTTTGTGGTCTTTCCCTTCATTTGTAGAGGATTCAGCACCCAAAAAACAAAATAATTCCTCAAAGTGGTGGAAAAATTCCTCATTTTTGATGGAAAAACAATTTCTTCACGATGAGGGGTCGAAATTCACCAACAGTGTGGAGAAAAACTTCCCACGTTTTTTACAGTGTAGTGTAATTTACAGAATCTAACAAAAACTAGAACAGCCTGGAAGTTTAATCAAGAATAAGTAAAACAAGGGGGAGTTGTCGTAAAAACCCAAATTAGAATACTCTCCGGGATACTCGAAATATTTTGTGGAAGATTATGATAAGAGTTTGCAAAAGGTTGTGTAGGGTTCAATGAAGAATATTGTACAAAAAAATATGTTGCTGAAGTTTGAATCGTTTATTGAAACTAATTAACCATCGAATGAGATAATATTCAAGTATTGAAGCCCAAAAACCTTGCAGTACATTATTTAAACGATCTTTCCAGTGGCAAAGAGTTGATTCGGAAAGATATGTCACGATGATTTATCAGATTTCATGAGTTTTAATTTTCGTTTTGTTTCTATAAACGATTCAAACTTCGAGAACACAAAAAAACACGGTTCTCTTTGTATCAATGCTTCCAAAATACTGTAGAGCAGAACCTCATTTCTGTACATTGTTAACAAAATTGAATAGTAAATCACGGAGGGCTAGAATCGATAATTTCTTCTTGTTGCATTTTTACAATAATATTTTACATTTTATACATTTTTTCAATAATATTATACACCAAATGAGCTGAAACATAACGCGGAAGGAACCCACACCGATATGCCAACAATGTTCGGTCGAGTCATTTTGTGATTAAATAAAAATCAAGCAAATTCATTCTACACTGAATTCTCAAATTTTAATGAATCCAACAACCACTCATACAGTATATTTATAAAATAATGCAATTTATTCATCACTTTTGAGGAATTCTTTTATCATTCTACCTAAATATTTATTGACACAAAACCACACTACCATAAAAGGTGTATGAACATAATAACATAATTCAACAAAAACTTCAATAATTCATATCTGTCACCCTCGCAATACGATTGTTTTATGAAAGAATTTCACGTGTTGACTGCAAAATCAATGAATTTACAGACCTTTTCATTTCAATTGATTCATGCACATGATTCATTATCTTTCATAAAGCATTCAAAGAAATTCGAATCTCATGCAATTTCAATACGCTTATTGAAATGCGTGAAAATTAAATCAAAATTAAGGTTATTCGTACCATTCAAGGCCTCCCTTCTCTTTGATGGACTATTGATTTCCAAGGTTACTCGATAGTTTGGTACTATTGTAAAATTATTCAATTCCAGTAGATATGGGTTGTCATTTCGGAATACAAGAATTCGATTGGTGTCAGAATAACTGTCAAGACACATATATCTTTTGATTTGAGATTTCTCCGATCAATTTCCTTTAAACTTCATCTTGCGATTATGAATCGATAACTTTATTGGAGCTTGAATGAAATTTCTTGTGAATACAGATCTGCTTTCAATTTAAGAAAAAATGTTCAAAATCAAGTGAAGTATTCAATTATAGTATTATCAAACTTATCTCACGAGTTTCATAAATTGAATGAAATTTTTCCCCTCGGAAACATTGTTTGGAATGAAATAGAGCAAAAGTTAAGTTGATGCAAAATTTGCAAAATGAAATATTCGAAATTCATGTAATGAGCGTAAAATTATGAATAGAATACAAGAGCAAAACATCTCTGCACTTGTTGTAATACATTTTCAAACAGATGATTGTTAAGAATGACGAAAATGAGTATTTTCCTTCCTAGTCCTTGAACACTTGTGTTCTTCTCCTCATGGTTATACAACTTGACCATAAAATTTCTCGAGACTCAAGAATAATTAAGTAAGCAAAAATTAAGTTATTAAAATTCATTCCTGTGCCCAATTTGGAATAGTTCAGCGGAAAATAGTTAATTCTAAAACTTGGGATCGTTTATTCCAGTTCCTTACATCCACTTAAAACTCCGCGGAGAAAGATTTAAAGCAGTAACACTTGTACACGTATATCATTCACAACGATCGTTACACATTTTTCATGACTTTCAGCAGCACCAACAACACTGAGGATAATGATTCAACTACAATCACTGTAAAGTACAATTCAACAGTCCTTATATTTCGAAGAAAATAATGATAATTATAGTCGGAAGGAGATATTTGAAAAATACACATTTGAAAAATTGAATCAAAATTCAACCTAATGAAACTCATAGAAAGACTTTACTACTACCCTGCTTAAAAGAATCCATTGAATCTGAGGAATGAAATTTCATGAGACTTGGTCGGAACATTGTTTCAATGAGATTTGGTGAGATTCAATCAGATTCATATTGAAAGAATTCATTCTTCCGACCAAATCTCATTGAAAAATCACTGAATGAGATTCAATCGGAACATTGTCCGAGATTCAATGAGAATCAATCAGATTTGGCGAGAATCAATGGATTTTTTCAACCAGGGTAATCAGTTTTGATTATAACTAATATTCTTTGCAATCCACCGGGGACATTAGTACTAATTATTCATCGAGTGTTCTTCATGAATGAATTCAACAGGGTCATAACGAAGACTCTTTGTACATCATTCGAGTATACGTGAATTCATTATTTATACTTTCATTCTTTGAGGTTGTAATAACAGTCATTATATTCTCTGCCGTACCCATTATATAATTTTTTTACTCGACTGTGATTTTAGAAACTTGTAAAAACAATTTCAAGATTAAATAAAACATTATATTCCTTCTCATCGTAAAAACATGAACCAATTCGAATGACTAAAGTACACGCATGTTTTTGAGAAATTTATTTTACTTCTATGAATGCTAACAATTTTTCCAAATTTTCATAAAATTTTGTGTGAAAATTCAATTTTGAGAAATTACTACAGTGTTTTTTTATACACCGGGCTTTCTTAGACAAGTTGAAAAAGATGTTCTTTACTTGATTCTGGAAGATAATGGATGATCTTTTGTATCGAAACATATTTATATAATCAATTGTTGAGAATTGAAAATACGGTTTAAAAATGAAGTAATGCCATATTCGAACAGGAAATACAGCAACACTTTCTTTTCGGTCATTATTTTCATAAGAATTCTGAAATTTTACAACAATTTATTGACCATTGTTGTTAGTAACAAGTTTTATGTAATGATCGATACAAAAATAACGAAACAAGTATACTATTTATGTATGTATGATCTGAATACCATCGTGTTTTATTATTTCTCTCTACGAGTGATTACACGGTAAATTCTATGATGCAAAACATTTTCTCTCGCTATCAGGAACAGTATGTATTGTATTACAATCACTTTTGATTGTATTGTATTATTTTGGTTTCTCCGAATATATAATAAAATTATGCAAGAATTGTTGAATCCATTCTAACGACTATAATCTTTCTATACTTTTCAGTTTAGATTTCCTTGACTACCTTGAAAATTCTTGAATGACCGAACCTTAAATCCCCGCAAAATTTGCACACAAGGCTATGTGAACATGATCTCATTCAATTTTCAGTCACAGCTTTGAAATTACTTCAAATCATATTTTTGAGTTTTAACGTCTGGGAGATAAATTTAATCCACAACCTCCAATTAATCAATTCTTGAATTCTGCAACAGCAAAATCTTACTCTTGTGGTTACCTTTGGCTGGAGCAGTAATTTTTTTGCTTTGACAGCTATCTATTTGAAATCTTGTTAGCAACAGCAAAATTTATTCGCTATTCTGTACATACTACTGAAAAATTTGCTGTTCCAACCAATGATGTTACTCACTCAGCAATCCGATTGATACCTCGATTCGCTGTGCCGGCAAATTATGCCCGGGTGGTTTTTTTCTTGCTCATTTTTCCCCGATTGTTGAGGACCAAACATGCTTGTTTATTCTCTTCTTCAATTTGAATGAAAAAAGATTGGTCGATGTTAAGAAAAAATGAAACGACGTAGATATCGATATCGCACCTATCGGAGTCCTTGTGAAGGTGAACACGTAAAGTCCACTCATCATAATTGTACTGCGCGAATATGCCAAGGAAGTTTGAGCGAAAGTAAATCGGTGCGTCATAAGTCGAGAAATCTCATAACGTTCACCATTCTAAGCAACTCGAATTATAGATCAGAAGCATAGATCGAGTGATGGATAATTATTGATCCCGTTCCTTCACACATGTGTATTCTGAAATTCATAGGATTTACCGTTCATATTGCTTTGGCTAGCGTCGCGTCGACTAATAATATTTTCTTGACGTCCTCCATTTGCTCGAATATCGTCGCTGTAACGCCTTTCATTCAGATAAAATAAAGTTTTCATGAACAAATATAACTTTCTCATCTTCATCTTCCCCATTCTTAAAGGATCAATTCGTTGTTTGCTTCCAAATTAATGAGAAAAGTACGCCAAGACCGTTGAAATTTTCTTCTCGAATGTTGGTTTCACATGCATACGATACATACAATAGTGAAATTAATCATAATTAGATACAAAAGAGGGATACGAGGAGACGTGGGTGTATGTAATTTTGAGACCGGTTAATTAAAAAACAATTAGCCAGTGTGTTTGTGGAATATTCTTCGTTAATTTACCTAAAAAAATATACGTTCACTTCACGAGAAAAAAAAATTAGTATAATAAACACTTGAATAGACGATTTTCGCTCATCCAACGAGAGTAGTTGTCATAACTATGTAACAGTGATTGTATCTATTCCAGTGATTAGCCCCTGTAACGATGCAGATGGTTGCAACAACTTTGATGCAGCAGTTATGTCCGTTAACTGATCGAAATGGTCACAACCGAATTCGTCACCTGAACTAACATCTTAGCTACTGTAGTGAATATTTTAGCAAGGACAACGAATTTTTTTGTGGGCGCTATAGCAAACAAACCAGTTTTCTCTGTGTACTTCTTTCCAATGTACGATGAGAATGATGAAATTACTGACCTCCTTTTATCGAAGATTGATTAATATCGTGCATCGCATGGTTTGGTTCATCGTGATTGTCGAATTCCCCTGCCCAAAAATATAACCATTTTCGGTCATATTTTACGTGGGAAATGAATTAATCGGGTTGGTTTTTGATTCTGTATTTCGCCAGGGGAAAAATAAACTTCACTGGAACAGCAAAATGTAATTTTACTATCTCACAACAGTGGATTTTTCGCTAACGTAGCAAATAATTTACAGCACATCAGTTTATTATTTAGCCTTAACTGTAAATTATTTGCTAGAGCAGCTGATTTTTCAGTATTTTAAATATAATAGCAAACAAATTTAGCGAGTAGAGTCTACGTTTTTTACCTGTAGCATGTTCATACGGAAGAAAATATTTTGCTATGATGGCTAAGAATTAGCTATCGTAATTAGTTTGTGTGTTTGATATCATAGCAATAAATGTTGATACCGGAGTTGAAATATAGCTATTCAAATATCAACGAAATTAATTTTGTCCCTACGTGCATTGGCGTGCCAGTTCACTTCACGCTTTGGTGGCCATTATTATTCCAAACTGCTTAAAATTCAATAATTATTAGCTAATCGTGAGACGAATTCCATTACTCTCTGATGGGTGACGTCAAGGTATCATTCTGACAAACACAGCGCACCAGACATTCAAACATCCAACCTTGTTCTAAAATTCCTCGCAGTCACATATACAGCGAAAATAACATTATTTATATAAAAAGATATTAAGTTTCTGATTCCAGAAGTGAATCCGGATGTTCTGTGCACATCCACGGAATGTTTCAAATGCTCGACCAAAAAAGAAAATCTGTCAAAAACGATTTCATATCGAATTCATATCCAGTGTATTGAAATTAAATCGAAATTCAATAAATTCGACATTAATTTGATATCATATTGACCTCTGCCTTCTAAATGAGTAGCCTTGTGCTACGTGGGTATTAATTTATTCTTTTCACTTTGCTGTTAGTTACAACAATGCCTCCTGAGAAAAATTAGAATCAACTCCCTCGCTATAATTAAGAGATTGTACCTGCAAATGTCCTAATCGATAAAAATATCACAATATTCTTCACACATTAGACATAGCGAATAAATTTTGAATCTTGTAAGTTTTCACGCAAGCTCATAAGGTCAGTTGCATTACGCAATCGTTTGAAGGAGGAAATGAAGTTCGTTTATGATAAACATCTTCTGAAGCATCGACATTTACATATTCGATTACATTCAATCCATTCGAATTTCTATTAGAACTTTATGAGCTGCTTGATGAATTGCATCTCTGCTGATAAAAACAGTGTTATTCGTGATGATGGTAGAATTCTACTGATATGCAGTCGATGCCATATTTCAAAGTATCAATGCTTTCTCTTCCTGAAATAGAAATTACGAGAGAAGAAATCATGGGATCCTCAAACATTCCGATATGACATCAACAAAATCCAAGACATCTCATAATGTTTTTTTCCTTTTAAAAAGAATACAAATAACTGGTGCAAAAATTCAAATTCCTCACAGAAAACGAAAAAATATTAGAACAGAAACTTCCAATTTCAGATACAAACTGACAGAAACCTTCCAAAAATTCCGATTTTTATATATTTTGTATAGAATTCAAAAACTGGAAATTCTCTTTAGTAGACTCAATTAGAAAGAATTCAAGATAGAATTTTTCACTACCCTGGTTGAAAGAATCCATTGAATCTGACAAATGAAATTCAATGAGATTTGGTCAGAACATTGTCCAAGTTTGATCGTAATTTAGTGAGATTTGGCCAGATTCAACGAGATTCACATGAAAGTTCTGACCAAATCTCATTGAGAAATCACCCGTGAGATTTGGTCAGAACATTGTCCACGTCCAATTGTAATTTCTTGAGAATTGGTCAGAATCAATGGGTTTTTTTAAGCAGGGTAAACAATGATGACAAAAAATCACAAGAATTTTGAACAAAGTGTAGAAAGGATTTGAATATAAAAATATATGAAGTGCATATGAGTGGAGTTCGAGGTGCTGTTTGGGAGATTGCTTTAAATGCCGCTCATACCTGGTCCCGAAGCGCCCAGGATTACGAGAATTCAATTCTCCTTGAATGTTGAACAACTCCGTGCGCTCTGGACAGAGATATGAGGAGCATTCCCTATCTGAAATCATAGTTCAACCAATTCCAATCGATAAAACTGAAACGACACTCAGTTTAAACCCTTGAATTTTCTTCTGTTGTCAGGCTCTCGATAAATTGGTAATGGTGGAAGCAGACAACGAGACCGCCTTAAGAAGTAAAAGGACAATCGGCATCCTACGACAACTGTTCCCCGAAATCTCCCAGGTCAGTGGATGACATGATCTACTAAAGCAAAACACAAAATTCGCATTAATGATTTCAGGCCTGAAAATATTCTTGAATTTTCTTCATCGTCGTTAGAAATTTTGTCCTTCGTTCGTTGGTTCAAAAAATTCATGATGAAGTATATATATTTCACATCTTTCTCCATCGTTTGAAATCGACTCGTTCTTCTTTTGATCTAACGAGAAGTTATTGAGACATCATTCTTCGATCGGATATCTCTACGTTTATTCTATTCTAGCGTGTTCCATTAGTAATAAATAAGTCATCTCCACATTTGAAATCCATAGACGAGTCCTGTAAACGTCGGCCGTGTAACAATTTCGATTGGATTTCCACAGTGAACACAAGATATGAAGTCAACATAACTGTTGCATAACGAACACACTGTTTTGTGAAAGTAATATTGATGTTATAAGTTGTGTTCATTGCTTCATCTCTCTTCGATTGCAAGAATTAGATGAATGACCATTAAAATGATAAACTGTTTTCGACTTGACGTAAAAGCTTGATGTCATCCTAATTCATGCTTATACAAGAAAATTATATGCATACAATGCATGTATATGCACATAATCTCCTTTTTTGAGCATGAGTTCATTTGGAACGCATGAATATTTCCAACTACGCGGAAATATTTTTGAAACGCGACATGAACAAATATTACCCAGTAAACACACGCACGTTTTAAAAACGTCAAAAACAGTCAATAACCACACGTTGTGGATTAGTGATATTTTTGCGTTGATTCAACGTAAAAATGTCGCGGCAGATCACGTGTTTTTCAACCATAAAATAACGTTATATCAACGGTTTGAACATCGTTTAAAAGACTTCAAATATTGACGTGTCCTAATGATGGTTCTAAAACGTGAATTGAATCCAACAAATTATTTTGAAAACTTTTCATTCAATATCGAGAACAATAGTATTTCTGAGTATGACAGAATTTGGAAAGTATGCCACACTATTTACTATCTTGCTCTTTGTTGAAATTTTAACCATTGTTCGGTTTCGTTCGACATTTTTAGCAGAATATCTTCAATTGAAGTTCAAACACAAGGTGTTATAAACACATTTTAAACGCGTGATTCGAATTCGTGCAAAACACGTTTTTTTGAGGACGTCGTTTGATGGTTATTTTTGAATATTAGTTTAAATTACACGTCATCAAAACGTAATTCCTGGTCGTCTATTTCCCTATCAAATTTCAACTAAGAATCAACGTTATGAAATCAACGACTGACGTCCGTTTGACAGTCTAACGTTCTTTCAACGTTGAAATAACGTGTGTGTGTTTATTGGGTATACGCCCAGTTCATAATAGTATAATTTTTTTCTATGCTGTTTACTCAATTTTTGCGGTTTTGGAGTGCATAAATTTTCCAAATCGCTATCTATTCAATGTTTTATCGAGCAAGTTCAGCCACTTCTGTGGTATTTCAATTTCTAATTCGTGAGAAGTGCGAGTAATTATTGTAATATCTATTGAAAAACTAACTGAAATTTACAATTCAATTCAAGTAAATTTCACTTACATTAAATACATACGATTACTAGAGTTGTTCTGGAGTAGAAATCATGATGTGAGAAGTACAATGAACCTTTGTGATATATATTTATCCAAAATAATTCGGTATATGTTCGATTCTCTTTATTCCAAAAAATTTCCATCATGATCTCGTTTCTACTTGAGTATCGGACATGCTAGGTACGGAACTTGGAGACACCTGTGAACGAATCATACATTTAATCATAAAAAAAGTTGAATACCATCATTTAAATGTTGTATATTTGATCGAATGGTAAATGCATAGTAGTAAAATAAAATTGACATTCATCACTCAACAAATGATGTATCCAAATGATCTGCTTTATCCCAGTTTACGATAACTCATGACGTTTTTGATACTATGTTGAAAAAGGACTTGAGATAAAACTGGTTATTCTCAAGTTTTTCTCTGGAACAGGGTTACAAAAGCATCTCTACTAGGGTCGTTGCACAGCTTTCATTAGTCAATGAGATTCAATGGATGTTTTCGTACAGACCCTTGGTGTTATGGGAACGAAAATATCCAGTGAATATCGTATGTTGTATAACCCACCAGTTATTACTTGCAGTGAAAAGCAAAGAAGTAAAATTTGGTAAGATCAACACAAGTAAAAGTACGCACGACCACGCTACGGCTGCACCACGCCCAGCCACGACCACGTTGAATTATGGCTCCACACTTAAAATAACATTTTACCATGAAATTTCAACATCACCATTCAATCAATCATAGGTAGAAAAGAATTTGTTTCAATAATGCATCCGGAGAATCAATTCTAACTTTTCTTTACAGCCTCTTCTAGGCCCTAATTTATTCCAAATCATCACTTGAATATCCTGTAAACAAAGAATCATCTGCTATACGGGTAGAAAATTCTTCCCACAACCCACAACTGATGATACCCTTGAACTTAGCAGCAAGAGGTATACTTTTCCTTATGGCGAATCTCATTTCAATTATTTTTTCCAAGTGTAGCCAAGTACATTACCAGTTCACCCTCTTTTACTTCTTCATGGTGATCGCGTATCAAGTGTAACGAGATTGTTCTCCTCTGACGTAGAATCGAGCGTCTTCATTTCCGGTTTTGGTTTCGTAACGATCGTTGAGCCCGCGAAATGATAATAATCGTTATACGTACGTGTATCCCGACAGCTGGTATCTGCGTTCGTATGTAGATGGATTCGTTGTCTGCGTAACGAGATCGCGTGGCTCTCCGAATGAAATGAATAAACAAAAGAGAGGAAGCAAGACAAACAAAGTAATCGTGGTACTTGAACGTGAGTGAGTGAGTGAGCGAGGGAGTGAATTAAGTGTGCATTCGAGAACACAACACCAGTATACACGTGTCTATGTATACGTACAAATATACCTTCTGGTATGAGTGAGTAAGTGACTTTCTCGGTTGGAATGCTGGTTCGACGTCGAGCATTTCGCCGCACCACGCCGTCTTATCCGCGTTATTTCACGGTACAGGGTTAATATTTTTTGGTTCATCCGAAGTCAAACAAAATCCATTTTTTCAACGAAGCAACTGAAGTTTAGACGGATCCATGGGCCCTCTTGAAAACGAGAACTCATTAAAACAATTCATCTCATATGAATAACGGAGACTATAAGAACAATTTTTGCGATAATCGAGAAATCATGAATTATTTCACAAAATCAGTCGAATGGAAGGATTGGAATCTCTTGATGGACTCCGTTTAATATTTGGTTGAAACAAATTACGAGATCTCTCACAAAATGTGGTGAAAGTCTGGAGAATGTCTGAACTGATATTTATCAGGGAGTAGATAATTGACTCGCACAGTTGAAAATTTTGTGATAGGAACAATCAACTCAAAATTTGTATTAAAATACTATTGATAACGTTTATAACAAACTGCGGGCCAACGCTTCTGCACAGCACTTCTTTGATTCAATTCGAAGTGCTATACAAAGCTGCATTTTAATTGAATTGAAGCCTTTACCCGCAGTTTGTCATAAACAATTCGGCTGCTACCACCCTGCTAGTATCCCCTCAAGGAGAGCGATTATTAGAGAACCATCTAAGGAGATCTAATTGACGAGTTTTGTAACGCCCAACCAGCCAAAAAGTAGACGCTCGCCAGTGTCTCGTAAGGTTTTGGCGGAGTACTTTCAAGCGTTGTAAGACTCGTCAATGACTCAAGCATTTCTACTTGGGTAAGCAGATCTGCGTAGATCCAAATACACACCTCCTACAGCTCCTTCTGTATTTAGATCTCTGTAGATTGATCTAGGTCAATCCGCAACATTCTTCATTTAGATCTAAGGAGATTTATTGTTATCCAAACATATAAATCATTCAGATCTTAGTAGATTCATCTAATTTTATCCTTTCAATTCTGAAAGATCTAATTAGATCTGAGTTAATCTCTTCAAATCTCATTTATTTTTGTTTTCCGGGATACCGATCAGGAGCTGCTTCGAGTACAATGATCTATTTAATTTGTAATTTTAGTGAAATATCAAGGAAATAGATGAAAAATGTATTAATCACTCGAGCGGAAGATAAACCGCATAAAACGTAACCACATAGCATTATTCACTTCCACCCAGTAATCCTAGAATACATTGTATCGGAGGAGAGTGCATTGCATTTATCGCACCATGATTTCTACATAAGCGCTTAGATGATGTCGAAGATTGCTAAAGTTCTGGAATGCAGAGAACTGCTGTAAAGTCAAGTACAATGAACTCATATATACAACGTCAGGGATTCTAAGGTTGTGCCATGAGCTTTCTCTCTCATTCACGCGATTTATCATTCGAGAATTATACAATTAATAATCTTGACGATGTAAGAAAATATATTCTTATTCGAAATAATTAATGGGTGAGTTTATTTATGAATACAACTTGGCTGTCCTTATCACGAGGAATTTATTTTTTCCATTTGTATTTATAGATAACTTTAAGAATTCAATAATTTGAATTTTAAAAAATGTTCCTCTGAATTATCATCTTTTTTTTATCTTTATTCGATATTTTGTTTTCCATTTGAAACGGAAAAAGTGATCAGAAATGTCTGTCTCTCTATAAATCATAATTTTTCCAACTAACTGGCTGTTATTCGATAATGATAAATGCTTTTATAAAACCTGTGCAATGAGATTCTTGGATTGTGTAACAAGGGGAAAAAAATTTGCTGTCGCAGCAAATCCAGGTATTATATATGGGACATTTCACGGTCACATGGAACACTTTCAGGTCCGACCCTCTCAGATCTTTTCCAAAATTTTTTCTCTTAAAGTACTCATCCAAAATAGAGGTTTTGAGCCCTAAACCCCCAATTTTATCCACACGCTGATCTGTGCCAAGCTAATGAAGTTTGTCATTTCTCATTTTTTGTTTTTTTTCATCGTTATATCTCGGCTTTAAATTGATTTTTTTTCAAATTTCCAAATATCAGTTTCGACGTGAAATTCCTCGCAGATTATGGAAAAAATATCAGTTTTCATGTCAGATATGTTTAAAAGCTTCAAAAACCAAAGAAAAAATTTTAAATGCATTTTTCACGTTGTTCCCCAAATTTTTTTTCAATTTTTGTATTTTTTTTAAAAAGAACGGAAAATTTTACATAAAAAACAGTCTTAAAAAAAAGGTGGTCGACATTTTTCCAAGTGCTATAAAAAATTAACGAAAATAAATGAATGAATAAAATTCAAATTTTGCGCTTAATTCATGAATTATGAAAACGAAAGAAAACAAATTATTAATAAACGAAAGAAAATGAGTTTTTTTGCAATGAAGCAAACAAATTAGAATGGGTACGATATTACAAATAAACAAAAATCTTTATTTATTATAATATAAATTGATCTTTTATAAATACTATACTTTATTTCATTTTGAAAACCTTAGACTCACTTGATATTGTTACAGTTTTTGTTCTTATTTTTAAAGTCAAGTCTTCTTCTGGTATAAATGTATGAAACTCAAGTGTCCCTTTAATGGCTCTGAGAGTACAAAATCTTTCCTCCAATAATTCACTGGTTTTGGTGTAATCACCATTGCTGCAATAAATAAAATCAATTGATTCAAATTTACTTCGACCCCATTCATAAAAATCGGAAGCATGCAGTATGTTTCTTTGAGACCCAAACTGAAGGCATGCTTTTCGAGCTTGACTCTTGACCATTCCACCGAGACCATCACACGGTCCTTTCCCATGAGCTGTTGCAAAAAAGTGCCATTCAGCATTGATTCCAAAATCTTTATTATGTAGACATAAATTCTTAAAATTTTTCTTATTTTTGAAATGTTGAGGTGCTCCATCGGTGAAATAATATATTTTGTTGACATTTTGAAATTTCAATTTAATTACCTCAATTAATCTATTTTGAAACATGTATACTGAAATAGTATCATGAGTCGTATCTTCTAAAACACCAAGAAAACTGAGATTTCTTAAGGAACCATTCTCTTTATAATATATTATTATTATTATTATTATTGTATATATTTATTTATTATTATATTATATATCCATATAATTTTTTATAGCACTTGGAAAAATGTCGACCACCTCTTCTTTAAGACTGGTTTTTATGTAAAATTTTCCGTTCTTCTTAAAAAAAATACAAAAATTGAAAAAAAATTTGGGGAACAACGTGAAAAATGCATTTGAAATTTTTTTTTTGGTTTTTGAAGCTTTTAAACATATCTGACATGAAAACTGATATTTTTCCCATAATCTGCGAGGAATTTCATGTCGAAACTGATATTTGGAAATTTAAAAAGACATCAATTTAAAGCCGAGATATAACGATGAAAAAAAACAAAAAATGAGAAATAACAAACTTCATTAGCAAATTTTTTGCCAGACTAGCAAAATTATTAGTATCATATACAGAACAGCTAAAAAAAAATGCTATAGTAGCAAAATCAGGTTGCGAATTCTTTCTTCTTCGTGAAGTTTCGGGAAGATGAATAACGATTTCCAATGTAACCCCATGCGTTAAATGCCAAATTTGTTATACAAATTTCGTGTTCCCGGATCATAGAGGATAATCGACGAGAAGCTGGACTCCATTCGGTTGGAGGAAATGAAAATCAATTGATTTCTCAATCAAATCAACTTGAGATCCCTGATCATGAACATATATTTTCTAAACCGGATATTTTTGTCCATCAATCCAAACGAATTTCGTGTTTCTCCCTCAACTGGTTCTCAAGAATACAAGTTGATTACGAAAAACATGATATCTGACATTTCGTATTCGAAACAGATCCTCCTGTCTCTTATCATGAAGGATAATAAGGTAGCAACAGGAAAAGAAGTAGAAGGATGATGATTTCGAAATTGAGTTGATGATTGTTCGGCTATGGTTTTACCCTTCTTATTTCTTTTCAACGATCTCAACGGTGACACAATAATAGTTGGCACTGAATCCATCTTTTTCGTTTCTATCTTTTTCTCTCCTCTTCTCTTACTCGCACGACATTTATCGTCAAATCTCCGTGTCTTGCATTATCGAATCGCTTTATTATGTACCTGCCTCGTGGCTCTCGTTTGATTGGCATTCACGTCCTGTTTGAAGATCTCTTTTCAGATTATATGATTACTCAAATTCTAAGAACGTATTCAGGGTTTCCGAAATGCGTTCTTGGTACTTGAGAAAGACATTTCCCTGCCCTCCTTATGTTCGAACAATATTAATTGTTCTTTCAAAGAAAATATATAGAAGTGTGCAACTCATCGAGAGATAATTATTGAATTCATCTTTTCTCGTTTTGTTCACAATTCATAAATATTACGAAAATTTGTGGATACGAGTTTCAGAATTACTCCAAGAAATGAAACTTTTGAAAAAATTCTAACCAATTCACTTGCCTGCATCAAAGGGGGTATTCAAACTGCAGGTTCATGATTCTCTCTAAAACTAATGTTCAAACATTGATAGAACGTGATGAGAAACGCAAAAAGTTTCAAAAGGTATTTCAAGTTCTTGTTTCACACCTTCAACTGTGTATATACAAATCCTCTAAATTGATTGAATTCTTCCAACCTTCGAATTCATCTTTCAATCTCATCAAATCGAACGTGGAATACATTCTCACAAAAATATCATATTGTATATTGTAAAATTGTTTACTAATTTTATTTGTCTTTAGGAAAACGAAGTCTCTACGATAGATATTGGTGTACCAATGTATTTTTCACAAGAAGATCGATTCATAGAACTATTTTTTATACCTTGTTTCGAAAGCTGCTTTTATTCCTCATGCAAAGAATCTGTAGGATCTCCAATATCGATTCCTACCCTCAAGGTGGACTTCTTCTCGATTTGTGTTTTTTGAAATGTTCCCCAATGAGCCTATTGACTGAAAATCCTCGTGGATGACCGAATCGTTGGTGTTGTTCTAAGAAACCAACCGTATCATCGTGATCGTCTCGATCGTCATGATTTGTCACATCGTCAGATCTTAAGACCTATTGTTTTTTAGATGATCGAACGAAAGGTTAACGCTATCGTCTCGGAGATTTTCCGTGCTCTCGGACCAGTTGTGCTGCGAGGAGTACTAGGAAGAAATAACATGGACAATGCCGCAAGAAGCAAAGAAGGTTCGACCGTAACCGTGGCATCACCTTTCGATGACGATGAGGACGAGGATGACGAGGACAATGAGTTACAATCGAAAAGTGACAACGGTGCCAGGGTTTCCATATCCTTACCCACTTTTCCACCGGACGAAGAAGACGAAGATAATTCAGCTCCCTCAACGACGAGCTCATCCGCATCTTCGTCCACTACAACTCAAAGCTCTTTGTCCGTCTTTGTTGGTAACAACGATGATGTGGGTGGATCTACAGGCGATGCCACAATCACGACGACCAGTCCTTCGGCATTCTTCTGACCATTCAATGATCATCTCAACCTTAAGGTGGTTCAAAAAAATATTCATGCAACAACAATCGCCTCGCAAGGATTTTAACAATGCAGAAATCATGAAAAATTCTCAACAAACAAGCACGAATTAACCGCGCAATCAGGACTGCTGCGGACATTGCAATTTCGATTTTTTTTCTATTGCAACATCTAAATTTTTCACATCTTTTTTTTTCATACGGATTATGTATTCTTATCATGTCTTTTCTGTTTCTTATCTTCTTCAAAAGATTTTTTTTTATTCTAATATATAAACATGTAATATCAATCGCTGAATTGTGACTCAGCATTGGACGCAGGGTATAACACTTTCATCATTATGATTCTTTATCCAAGGAGAATTCCATCTCGGAAAGAGCAATTGGAACTGCTTTTAAGGTCGAAATTATTCTCTTCTACTGCAATCACTCTTATCAAGCTCATTTTTTTTCTCTTCGGGTTGGTTGGATAGGTTCTCATCATCACGGTGCAATCATCATACAAATATCGAATGATGAATTATTCGATCTCCGGTTTTCTTTTTCCTTCCTCTTATTTTTCTTTTTCGTCTTATTCTTCCTTCTCCGCTGTTCACGCGTTTTTGCATTTCTCAAACGTAACGTCATTCGCTACACCTTGACGTTTTTTCCGTCTCGTCTATGAGAGAAAGATACCATTGTTCTCTCTTTCATTAGCTAAATTGACATAAAATGTTCATTTTTCAGTGAAATATAAAATTCAACACGGTATATCACTTAGTTGAATAAATGAGTAGTTATAGTAGCGAGTCATTGCAATTTTATTACATCATTGTGTAATCTTCTTTGGAAGGATAAGTAGCAAGTTGAAGTAACATTGCAGTGACTTTAAATTACTTCCTCATGTGTTTTTAATGGAATCATTATTGAACGTATTGTGAAATACTTTGTACATTCTTTTGAAATGTTTTGTCGTCTGAACGTCAATGAACTGAATGATGAGAATGAATAATTATCATGAGGGTTAAGTAAACCTATAATATAAAATTCAAAATTCTTGAATTTAAATTTATAGATTCTTCTCATCGGACAACAACAACAACAACAACGAATAACACGTATAATGACGTGATCGGTGAATTACGTGAAATTTTCCCTCACTCGGAAAAAGATAGTCTGATAATAGACGTACTTTGTTCAGCAGATGATTATTCGCAATCCATATTCCGAATGTGTGTATATAAAATTTTAAAACAGCAACCAAAAAAATTCAAAAATTCATCAAATCCCGCGAAGATTTGTATCAAATTACAGCACTACGATCAGTCATGAAATTGGTGATTTCAAGACCACTTTCAATCCTTATGCAGTTTCTGCAAACATCTATAATGCAATCAAAATTTTACCCATGTTGAAATTTGGATCATATTCTGCGAAACTGTGTAGAAAAGTTTGGAAAAAAAGTAACTACGCTAAATGACAACTTCCTCTGTATTTTCAATCAATAGAGGAAGTCCAGAAGTGGAGAATATTTTTGTATAATAAAGAAATGAGGTGAAGAAAACAACATTATGAAATTGAAGTATTTATCGGATCATCGACTGTTGAAATCACGAAAATTTATCACGAGGCTTTGAAAAAGAGCATTTTACTACTTGGTATTATGAATATCAGTAATGAAGCATCACATAAACTTCCAACTGAAATGATATCAGTTTTCAATTATTTAATATATGGTATTTCATTAAATTTAGTCTTCACATACCCAATAAACACACATACGTCTAAAAAACGTGAAAAACGCCCAATAACCACACGTTGACATTTAGTAATATTCTTCCGTTGATTCGACGTAAAAATGTCGCGGCAGATCACGTGTTTTTCAACTATAAAATAACGTCACAACAACGAACCAAAAGTCGTTTATAAGACGTCAAATAATGACGTGTTATAATGATGGTTCCAAAATGAGAATCAAACCAGACATATTATTTGAAAAATTTTCTATTAATGCGAAAAGAAGGGATTTTTGATAACACAAAAATTTGAGAAGAAAAATATTCATAAATGAAGTCACGCTATTCATTATTTCACTTCTCGTTTAGATTTTTGTCCAACGTTGCTGTGTTTTGTTCGACATTCTCAACACGATATCTTCGATTGATGTTCGAGCATTGAAAATGTCATAAACAATACGTCCTCAACGCGTGATTCAAGTACATTTCAAAAACGTTTTTTGAAGACGTTTTTTAATGGTCATTTTTTACTATTAGTTTTAGTAATAAGTTATCGAAACGTCATTTCTGGACGTCTATTCCCTCGTCAGACGTTAACCAAAAATGAACGTTATGAATTCGACGAATAACGTCCGTTCGATAGTGCAACGTTTTTTCAACGTTGAAATAACGTGCATGTGTTTATTGGGTACCTAAATCATGTTATAATCTAAAGATCGTCTGCAAACAAACTGAGAACACTTTAATCTCCGATTTAACAAAAACATTGACAAGTGTTATTATTGCTAATCGTTAAAAAAAAACGGATAATTACATTGAATTAGTTGGGATCCTTCTCAAAGAGAAGTGAATCACAGTTTGATCAAAATACCGATTCGAGTGATACACAGAACCTAACAATCAGGATAATAGTGTTCATGCGTGATTTTTTCTTCTTCGGTAATATATCAAAAATGTTGTCCTAATGAAAGCGATTATATAAATGTTTCACAAGGTCTCCAACTACCTTTCAAACACATTTTATATACCCGTTTTCGTAACGAAGACGTTTCTGATGCATCGATTGAGAATTTGGCGCTGTATGGACGTTTGATCGTTGACAAAGACTTTTATATTTGGATACTCAATTTTCGTCCTAATGCAAAGAATCGCTCAATTAAAACACGAAAACCAGAAGATTCTGAAACATTGAAGAAACTGTTCAGTGCTGAGTTTTTTGAGATATTTAGTATGAAGGAGGATTATTGGAAACATCACAAAAAATGAGAAAATTTCAATAGCAACGATGCGTTCATCGTTTGAAATGTAAAAGACAATGATAATCGAATACTCGGTACATTTTCATATACTTAACCAGCTGCTGCCAATCATTCTTTACATTGCATTACGCTTGTGGGATATCATAACTTTTTTGTCTGTAGCTTCTGCGGCGAATGAAATGTGATCCAAAGTCTTTTCCTTGCTCGCTTCCTAGCATTAATTTATGTTTTTTAACACCTGTCCCACGGAATAACCAGAAATTTGCTAGTAATTTGCAAGTTACTGACAAGTTTTCTAGTTCTTTATTGGGATAAGTGTTACATCGCCAGAGCATTTCTACTAAGGATATTTCAACTCAAAGTTAATACAGGGATAATACTTGAGTAGGAATTTAGGAAGATATGCGTCGATAGCTTAGTTATGAAGTAATAAGTTTTTTTTTTCAAATACGGCACTGATGTTCACCTTACTAAATTTCTACTCGAATCACTCGAAGGATTCTATCGAACAAGAAGACGTTAAAAATCAATTGAAGTGACCGAAGAACAGCTTTTGATATTCTACCAAAATTTCAATCGATTCTAAACCATAAACTTTTCAAAATTTCCTGACTGAAGATATCATATTTCGTACTAAAAGAGTATCAAAAAAGTGTTTCACCATAAAAATATCAAATCATAAATACGGGTAATCAATAATTTCCAAAATTCTTTCCGATAAGTTTTAGACTTTGTGTTTGATGAATAGTTTATGAAAGATTACTCTTTCAAAAATAGCTTGTGTTTCGAGATTTTAGCTCTACGTTTCCATTTATCTTCTCTGGTACCAGAATGGATTATTAACAGATTAAGGTTTATGAAGTGAATTGAAAGCTGTGATCATTTGCAGAAACCAAAAACAGTTTCTTTTAGTTTCATGGAATTTCGCAAGACTGTGATTAGTAAGAGTCGAATTTTTAGCTCAATAATATTTAATGTATTTATCGAGCTCACGTAATCACATAAATTGAGATGATCAATACCCAAAAGAAACAGATTTTAAACCTTCAAATGGAGTACATTGGTTGGAGAAAACACAAATAAATACATTGTCTGATAGAAATATCTATTTCAAATATCATGCGAATCTTACTCGACTTTGAAATTTAATGAAATTTTAACAAGAATCTGGTAAAATAATAGAGTAACACACCCAGAAAAAAATTTGTAAAATTTACTTCTTGTTGAGTAAGTATATGGACAATTTAAAATTATTGTACGAGCTACTACAATTTTAGTTGATTTCACCACAGGGAATGTGAGATGCACATCAGCTATGGTATATTTTACATCAGCTGTGGTATATTTCACATTCGTTATTGTAAAATCAACTAAAATTGTGGTCGCTTGAACTATATTCTAAATCATCCATATGATTTACTCAATAAGATATAAATTTTACAAGTTTTTTTCTCAGTGCAGGTTTGTTCAAAAGAACCCAAAATTACCGATGCCTTCAAAATCATCCACATGGGGCACATATTTTGACAATGATTCTCAACATCTTTCACGAAAGAGCGAGTTTCAATGAACCAGTTACAAGTATAAACTACAATACTCTCGTGTTCGCGTAGTCGATTTGAACTTGATACCTCAGTATTTTTTCATTAACCCTAGAACGGGCATGTGGGGTCTTTTAGGACCCCAGGACATTTTTTTCTACTCCAGCATCTGAGCTTCTCTTCATCTCTGTAGTTTGTCACCCAAATATTTCCAAAGTATACATCCTGACGAACAAAAACCGCCCATAGTGAGTTGAAATCCGTTTAGTTCCAAATGAGTTACAGCCATTTGAAATTTCCTGTGTTTTTCACGTGCCCGTTCTAGGGTTAAAAATCCATCTGCGTATAAAAAATTCATTGAACTTCATGAGACAATCATGAAAGACTGTAGTATAGGATTTCGATGCGCTTCAGAGTCAGATCCACATATACTTTAGGCAGGAATATTAGGTTAAAAGCTAGATACAGTTATACCTTGCTACTCCTCAAATTGAAATCAGTGAAATCTCACTATTTCTAGAGTTAATGGTCAACCACCGAATACAATGAATGAATAATCATTGTTTGTGCAGTTGAAAGTGCTTCCTCGCTAATTGAATCTGCAAGATTACACCGCAAAGATCATTCAATATTCGCTGATTTTGTAGCATATATATGCTAATTCGCAGTGATCGACATTCTACTGCCAGCAGTAAGATTTCACTGTTTCAAGTTTAAGGAGTAGATTGGCGATTTTTCCACCTGGTGAAGACTTGTGACGCAGAAAATTAGAATTTATGGAACTTTCAGCATCCTAAATAATCAATTAACTTTGAAATCGTATTGTATCAATAGAATGAAAATGCAAGAATGTGAGAAATTATGTAAAATCATGTGAATGATAACCCAGTTACTTCAACCTCAGAGTAACATCCTACGTTTCTACTACTTCATTGATATCCCTCGCAAACTTCACGTTGAAATACGTAAAAAAAACTATTATACGTCAAATATAAATAATCGTGGAAATTCATTTTCATCGATTCGATTCACTCATCTGCAACAATGATCTTCTGAATCGATTTGACGAAATCAAACTTCAAACATGGAACTACGAAGACTCGCACAGAAGCTCTGCTTTCCATTGAAACATAATTATATCTAATCCTTGGCATCATTGAATAATATATTAACCATATATCCACAACAGCGAACACGTATCACAGGAAAACGTTGAAAAAAAACGCTGTTGATCTGCACCTTACACACTTAAACATACATCGCTTGATAGTATGTGTTTAATGTTCTAACAAGTTTGTCACATACTTCAATTAATTATTAGAGTCGTCACCGATCTTCATTCCTTTGTATCAATCAAATCAAAAAACTTAGAAATTTATTGAACTCGAAGGAACGACAAAATTCGTATCTCTTTACACGAATCCATGTGGTTCTTCCGTGGTTGAATACAAAACATACATAAATATGTGATTGCAAAATGAATTCTGAGAAAGAACATCTTTGAATCAAGGACAAGAATCGATTATACACCTTTTTCTCTCGTCCTTCACGATCTTCGGATAACCTAGATCTCACCGCATATCATTCTCCATTGAAATGAAATTCGTATTTCTATCGGTGACGACTGAATAAATAATATTCTCATCTACTTTCTTCGCGAGATGAAATTTTCTCAACAATGAATGTAAAATCTGATTTCAGGACGTTAACCCCGAGGCGGAGAATCAGGTGAGCGAAGTTGGATCTGAATCGCAGAACAACGAGGTCAGAGTGCAATTCGCGGACGAACAGACGAACGACGCTACGGCGTCGGAATTAACACCGTTGGACGATATCGAAGCAAACGAAGAAGATGAAAACAGGAACAAAAGGTTTCTGAACTTCGGTTTCGGCGCTACCGGGGGTGGTGCTGCCGGGGGTGGCAGTGGAGCAGGATCGGGAAATTTCCTCTTCGATATAATCAGGGTAAGTTGAAACATTGTATTCTCTCTTTCTTCTCTATTTTTATCGCATCGTTCGATTTATTTCATACAAATTCGTGGAATTGTTTGTAAATGATCGAAAAATGAAGACAAGATTCTTGGTATTGATACCATATTCAAGATTTCGATGAATGGATAAAGGTTCACACAACTGTTTTCAAAGATTAACTTCTTAAACAGCACAAAAGTTCGAGATAAGATAATTTTAATTTATATATGATCGACATAAATTCGATTCTAAAACACCAAGACGTGTTCCTCCAATTTGAAACCATCAAGGTAAGTCTCAGAGTTGATTTCCACATAGACTCATCCTCCATTCATTCACCTTCTTTTTTTCTAACATTCATTCGCCTGTATATTTTGTTTTTGTTTTTATACAATTCGATAGACGTCATAAAGAACGATTACGAAATTCTCAATGAAAAATTAAAACTTTAAGCTTGAAAAAATAAGATAATCAGACATTTTAATTCTTCTCCTTGAATGAGACAGGATTCGTATACACGACACTTACTAATCGCGTAAGGAAAAAATGTGCATACATTTACATCATAGGTCTTGATGGGATTGATAATAAGATAGGTGTACCATGATGTGAGGTTGAGAGGAAAAGGCGAGCTTATAATATACGTCATGTACAAGTGTTCACGTGTGTTGGGGCCTACAAGGGCGCCTACTGGACGTATATACGTCGAGCTTGGTGAAAGTCAGTGTACCAAATTGCCATATGTTATACAAAGAAGTCGTCTGGTCACTATTACAAGGTTTCCTGACCTAGGAACGACCTGGTCCCCGTGCAACGTATTCCTACTACATACTTCTAATGGAAAGAAAAGTAAAGAACATATTGTCTAAAAGCGTTGTACGTTCTTTCAACATTCATTCAAATGTGACGAATTTCATACGTGCATATGTATCTTGTGCTTACGTGGATGTAATTTAAAATTGTGCAATCGAATCGAAGGGAGTGGTCAAGCGGTTGATAAACCGCTTACCTGGATACGCCAAGTTCATTGTGTTATATGAAAGGAAATAAATAGGGATTGAAAATAAGGGATTTCGCGTGGTAAAATGCTCTGGAATACTATTTAAATCTTTTTCTGTGCTTCAATCTGGCAATGTACTTTTTATCACACAGTTTCGATGGAAATTCTTTTTGTATTTCATATCTTCATTCTCCGTGACGTTCTTATTTTCTCATTCTTTGTATAAAAAATACATCCTCCTTCTTTTCTGTCCGTTGTTCTCTCCTAAATGAAACGTTATTCTCCTTCTATGCTTATATTTCTACTACTTTTTCGCTCTAACCGTTTTTAATTGCTACCAAATGCTACCTAACCTTCCTATTCTATCTCGAATTTCCTCTGCATCAAACATTCCACCTAGACTTTCATTTACCATATTTCCTATTAAAAACTCTGCAAAGCTAATTTATTTTCATCGCCCTCTTATTTCCCCTAAAAATCTTTCTTTTTATCCACATCTGCATTGAACTCTTTCGCACATTTTACATTTACTTCCTTCTTTGTGGCGTCTGGTACTCGTTTATCCGATTCGATTTGCACCAAACAAAAACGGAGAGAACGTAAAACGCGATCGCCATTCAACGATTTCGTACAAGCTTTTACGACGTCGTCGAGCCCATCCATTCTCCTTTTGTGATTCAGGAAAACGAAAAATGTAGAAATATTATCGCACGCGCGTGTACAATGTGATTGTCGAACGCGTACCTTCACTTTCCCTCAAACCTATCATTCAACTTCATCTAGATGTCGGTAATTCTATCTTTTATCAATTTTAAATTCTAAAAAGGATAATATCAAGAGTGAGAGCAAAAAGAGGTTCTAAATGAAGTTCTCTTTGTTACGATGTCTTCATTTTTCGACCAAAAATAACGTTTCGAAAATATAATCATGTAATTCATCTAATTATACTTTATTTACAGCGATTGCTTCTTGAATCAAAATGTTAGGAAATGGATTGATAATACATATTCGATCACGTCAAGTTTGGTACTTCTGAAAAGAATTCTAGATACTCTAACTCAATTTGCAAGCGAGTGTATCTTTATGATCTTTTGTAATACCATATTTCAATCCGTTGAAGAATACACAAAGTTTATGAATGAACAGTGCAAAAAGAAAATCGTTGACAATTTTTCACAGCGGCGGATCTGAATTATCAGAAAAAAATTCTGAAGATTCATGTTTGATGAATTTTGAGAATACATCTGAGTGTTCAGATGGAATTTTTAGAAACTGTTTCACAGTGAACATATGAATACAATAAATAACTTATACAAATTTTTCCCCTCGGGATCTTTCAAATATCATTAAGCAAAATTAAACAGAAAAATACCAACAGCAAGATAAATTAACGATTAAGCGGAATCTTAATCAAAGTAATTTCTTCCGCACGTCAAAAAATCAAAAACAAATTATATATAGTTTATTCATGATTGATATATAATTTCTACAAAAGTAAAATTTATAACCCCAATTTCCCACCTAAAAATATGTAATTTAGATGAATCTTTACACGGAAAATTAGAGTACTTTTCCATCATTGGTTTCCGAACACCCGTATTTCATAAGATGTTGAACAATCATAATCAGCAACTCAATCAAGGCGAGTATAAAGTTTCACTTTGTCTCTGATGAGGCAACGGATCCCAATAAATAAACGTTCTATTTAGAAGATTGCTGGAGAAAAAACTTATTACTTAATATAAATTGATTGAAACTTGGGGACCCAAGTGATACGTTGAAATCATGTGTTTGTCTCGTGAAAAGGGAAAAAAACTGAGCAGGAATTTCATACAATCGCGTTCAAAGTTGCGAATTTCAACTATCCTTGTGCTCTGTTAAGGAGAAAAGCATAGAAACAAAATTATTCAATCTGATCATTTTAATGAGGTCCCTGTTATTTTTTTATGGAGTGTTGAAAAATTGAGGAATGATTTCATCAAGGTAACAGAAAACGTTATGTAATTAAAAGTACGTGTGTACTTTACTCGAGGACACTACAAGAGTATCTGAAATACATACGTTTCAAGTACATTCCGAGATAGACTCTAAAGAACTTGAATATAAAAATCAATAATAAATTTGATTTATGTATAAAAATATTATCGGAATTATTAATCACAATTACACTTGTTTGGACACTAATTCAAAGAGATTATAATGTGCTGAATACAAAAATGAAGTCAAATTTCTTGAATTAGTTCTTGTTTGTGTAATTTTTAATGTAGAAAATTTATTATTTATGTGGATTATATATAAAAAATGATAAATATTGAATCAATCCAAGAAATTTGACATTGTTCTTGTATTTAGCACATGGAAACCACTGGAAATAAGTTCCCAAACTTCGGGCAAAACTGTGCAAGAATGTTGATATACATTCTAATTTGCCCTCGCTGTATCACAGTGACTACACGGAAAGAAAAAAGTTATCAATACTTGAATAACATTTATTAACGTTTAGAAAAATGACTGTCAGTTTAGGAAAAAAGAGCACCGCTGAAAAATCTTTGCAATAAGGTTGTCAAAAATTCGTAGTGAAAATACTAAATGTTGATGGTTTTATTGTTATTGTATACAGTGAATTGATCAACTTTTGATGAATTCACTACGAAAATTCTTCAGCGATACTCTTTTTCCCTAAATTGTCAGTCATTTTTCTAAATAATCATAACCTCTGTCTTTCCATGTAGCAGAAGATATTCTGGACGGTCCTTGTATCCTGCTACTACTCAATTACAAATTTATGGGGTGGCAATACAATTGTTTGCAATAGTCCAAAATTCCTGAATTTTCCATCAAGGCTTAGGTTCACAAAATTGCCCTCGTCTATATCTATAATTTTTAAAAAATGATGGCTTTTTATGACATGACCATGACATCAAATGTAGATGCGAAGCCTACAATCACATAAAACGTGAGGTTATTAACTAGGAATCTTGATGAAATATTACTCGTCACGTAGAAATGATCATGACGTTAACACCTGTACCGCAACAATATAATCCAATATGATTGAAATGTTTTACACTCGAACAAGATTTTATGCAATTCTCAAGCACTTTAAAAGAACGTCTCTTTGGCAGAGAACACATTTTATCCATCGTCCAACTACGAACGATAATAATCTACAAGAAATCTATTCCGTGAAATTACTTTTTCAACAAAAGGAAGATTCGCTTCATAAATCTTCAATTTCTTCTTCATCTTTTTTCAGTCCTTTCATACACTGTTTTTATAACCCAGGTCGAACCTCTAATCATAAGAACTATAAAAGTGAATACATAAAATCCTTTATTTTCGATACTTTGCACTGTATTTATAATTATTACAAAAGTTACATCCTGTGACATCTTTGTGTCCCCTCGGGTAAAAAACTACCAATTAAGTTTCTACTGAATCCATAAAATTATTGATAGAAATTGGATAGAATCATTGTTATTAAAGAACGAATTTATAAAATGATTCTTTCACTTCTTCTCACAATGATATGAATTATATTATTAGGTGAGTTTTTGTTGACCTATGAAAATCTAACGCGGACGTATTATCAATCCATTAGGGAGTTTTGTTCATCGATACAAGGTAGCTCTACAATACAAATTTCCTGAACTCTCCTAGCACTTTCCTGTCTTCTTTAAAGCATCCCATACGATGCGAGTGGTTCGAAAATATTACAAAAATCAAAGCACCACGCTGCCTTGACGTTGAGAAGAGTTCAACGGTGAATGAATAATATATCAGTACAACATTGAAATAAAATTCTCATTGATAGACGCAAATCCTGAACCCATTTATAAAGTCAATGCCTGCTTCATGATGAATACGATGAAAAATGCATACGAAATATCCTTCAAATCATAATCATATCTATTCAAGAAGCAATTCTCTCTCAGTGAAAAATGTGTGACGATAATGAATGATGAATTTATTTATTTCAGCTCTCTATAAAAATATACTTTCGTTGATAGCAGATTATTATATACTGTTTTTCAGACAATTTAAACATTTCATACGAATATCAATTGCTCGTAAAAATATTATTTTGAAATACGAATGCAGGTGAAAAATTGTTCATGGCATACTGAAAAGAATTAACCACATGGAAATTCAAACTGATCAAAACAATCATAGTAAAATGTGAAACGTGCATTCATCCCAAATATTAGCTTATTTAATCATTAGTCACATCATCACTATAAACAAATGCTGGAACAATAGAAAAGACTGAATTTCAGTCAATTTTGCAAGCAAAATGCAGCAATATTAAGTCGGACTTTTTACATTGATAATATAAATCCATACACTGAGAGAAAAAATGTCTGGAAACAATACTATATTTAGTCGAATAGTCGCCATAAAATACTTAATTGATTTGAATAAATTTTGATTGACTCAATTAAATAACTGTTTCCGTTGATGAAATATTTCATAGCATATTAAATATTTGTTTGATTGAATGAATATTTGACCGAATCAATGGAAGTTTATTCAAATCAATTAAGTATTTTATGGCGACTATTCAACTAAATATTTTATTGTTCCCGGAAACTTGTTCTCTCAGTGTATGATTTAAAATAGCGCGATAATTTTGAATCGTAAAACTGTCATGATATCTCAATATATTTAGTGCAAAATTGGTTTCAATTGAGGATTTAGCAGCGTTTAAGCAATTTTTCTTCAAAATTCTATCGAATAGCAACCAATGGATTACCCTGCTGAAAATGTCAGGCAGATCCAGACAGAAATAGTTGTCAGGCTTTGAACGGTTTTTGTCCCGGGAAATCCGGTCAAAAACTGACAAAATTTGTACCTGGTTTTGTCCGGAATCACTAAACATGGAATATCCTGTCAGAACCTGACAAAAATTTTTCTGTATATATTCCATGTTTGTCAGTTTTTGACCGGATTTCCTGGGACAAAAATCGTTCGAAGCTTGACAACTATTCTTTGTCCGGATCTGCCTGGTATTTTCAGCAGGGTAAACTATCCAAACAGGTGGAGAACTGTTATTGGAGAATGACTACAACTGAATAATTAGAGAGCATTTCATTTTAATACTCCTTGTGGCACTCCCGCTACAACAGTAACGAATTAAATAGAATTTTCGAAACTTTCGAATTACGAAAGGTCGAACCAGAATGATTCAATTCACAAATTAGCCATACTTAATTTTTTTTCAACCATGACCTATTGCGTATAGCACCAGATCTCTCTCCTTCGCAATGAATGCAAACAAACCTGGCGAAGATAGCGTTTCGTGCTTCAGTTTGCTATGAACAGTTTTCAAAAAATACCCCAAGTGGCACTAATATTCTCTGAACGTGTAGAAAAAATGCGAATGGAGCAAAAAGAATCCACAAAAACATTCAAACCTACCAATGCTACTTGGAATGTGATTGGCCGTACATAAAATTACTTATGAATAAACGAAATATTTGGGTAAATGGAGTGAAATATGTTGATTTTTTTCAGTGATCTATTCAAAAGAAGGTGAACAAGTATCGAAGTATGGAAGTAATGAAGTAAACTTCGATTAAGATTATTTTCAGGGAAATTGATAGGAGTTGAAAATATAAGATGTTTCGTAATTGTTCTGTTCTCGTGTCTAGCAAGCAGCCGACGGGGCGGCGAGAGCGGCAGGTACGGTATACCGTGTCGTGGCTGGCACGCAGAGCCTTGGGCTCGGTTTAAGCGCCACGCGCGACATAAGCCTGGCGCCCCTTACTGCCGCCGCCCCTGCTGCCGCGCCGTCAGGCGCCCCATCAGCCGCACCCTCCGCGCCGACAGCCGCCCCTGCGCCAGGAGCCGGCGGTGCTCAACCACCGGTACGCTAATCCTTCCGACCACCACCACCATCATCATCATCACCATTACCACCTTAAACCACTTACTCGATTAATCTATTAATATTTCTTTCGAATGTGATGATTCATTCATGTTCATATTTCTGACAGAACTCTCTTCTCTATACTCATCAATATGGAACATTCAAAAATCCAACAACTATTTTCTCAAAAGGAAAATCATTAGAATATTGTATTGATGGGTATAGTATCACAGATATCATTACATGAATCAAGTCTTTTGAGAATGGTTTGCATTGTAATTTTTTCTTTACACCCTTATATCATTATTAAAGTATTGTTCGCCCAGTAGAAAAACATATTCGGTACATTTGGACAAAAACCGCGTCGAAATGAATATAAACGGATTGAATCATATCGAATTTTTGTCCGACTTTCTGCGACATGTTTAGCAAGGTGTGTACATTCGAATTGCATAATTATACGTCAGATTGCATCATTGAATTCCACATGGGAACTCTTAATGGGCATTTAGTAAAACCTACTACATTTTGTAAGAAAATGCTTACAAACCAACTTAAATTTTATCTGAACTGAAGGTACATCGATTTGTCATTCAAATTTTAAATTCGAATATTCAGACCCATGGAAGCTGTAACTTTCTCTGTATCATGCAAATTATCACAATTTTTGAATCAATAATTATCTTGAATTCTCATCTTAAGGCGATTCACCACAAGCCAAGTTACTAGATCTCTCCCCCCAGTTTTCTCAGTAATTAATGAATAGAATCAATTTTAATGAACAGGTGAGCATTGAAAAGAATGCAACTACTCATTATTTCTCATTTTATGTGTTCGTTTCTGAGAAAACTGGGGGGAGAAATTTGGAATCTACTAACTTTTGCAGGGAGTAATGAATCCCCTTAAGAAGAAGTTTGAATCTTTGTTAACAAACGTATGTTTGCTTAAGACAAAATGGATGTCTGTTGGTATCGAATATGTTCAGTTGATGATAAATATTTTTCAATAGTTCATAAACTCTGCAAACTCCATTGATTTTTCTCTCGTATAAATACTCTAGGCTTATAACGCTTGCCCTAGAGAAAGTATTTCGTGAGGTACTCACATTTCATCCAGTTCTTCTCTAACGCAGACGTGACACATTCATGAATTCCTACAGCAATTCCATTCAAAGATTAATTATTCTCGAAAATTTTGAGAAATGTTAAATCAAAAAACGTATAAAAGTTTCCCCAGTTATTCACGAAATTTTTCACTCTAAGAAACTGTACAGGGTGTCCCAGAATCCATCATTCGCATTTCTGTGGCATAATCTGCAGCCAAAATGCAATAATTTCCCGTTTGATAAATTTTGTTCGAAGCTTGGTTTTTGAGATGCAAGGATTTTTAGCTTTTTTTCAAATCTAAATCATTCAAAAATGCTATGTGTTACATACTTGAGCTTGACACTATTTGCTGAGTTGGAGGACGGCGGATTTCTGGGAAAAAATTCAACTATTCTATCATTGTTCGTTTTGGAGCTATAATGATTTGGAATTGCTAAACTCTGATTGGCTGGAGGTCCAAAAATTTCAAATCTCCATAGCTCTGGAACAAACAATGATAGAATAGTTCCATTTTTTTCTAAAGATCCGCCGTTTTCCAACTTAGCCAACAGTCTCAGGTTCAAGTATAGAAAACACAATGCTCTTGGATTATTTGGATTTTCAGAAAAATATAGAAATGTTTATATCTCAAAAACTGAGCCTCAAAAAAATGTTTCTTCAACGGGAAATTATTTTATTTTGGCTACAGAATATGCCACAGAAATGCGAATGATGAATTCTGGCAAACCTTGTATGGAGGAACATAGAAGATTTTATGTAAAACATACGTTAAATAATAGTTAATGAACAATTTTCGCTACAATTCTACATGTAATGTAATAATTCTAGTAGCAAATCTGTGAACTATTCTCATCAGATTATCCTAATCCTCTCATACATAATTTTACACACATTCATAACTATCACGAACTCACGTTTCTACATGTGTAATTTTCAGTTACAAAAATGTCGTACAGAACTTGTACATGTGTAAATAACAGTACATGCATCTAAAATTGCACGGAAATGCTTTTCATAATCGTTTCACCGCTTTCTCGCTTTATTCTTCCCGTAAATACGATGACTGATATTTTTGAAATACTTGAACAATCTCCTCATGGGATGTGTCGTCGATTCTGAAAATTTGACTGATTTAGTTGTAGGAACCCAAACGAAATACTTCCACTTTTGCGTTGCTGTTTTAATTTCTGAGAATTCCACTGTCTACATAGCACATTCCTAAAAACGATCCTTGATAGATTGGAAGAGTTAAAATTCAGTTTTATATTTAGCAAATTAAGAATTATTCTCAATTTTTTTGCGGTCAAACAGCTACCCAAATAATTTTTTAGTCATAGATGTCCAACTATCGAAAAGTTCAAATCCTGAAAATGTTAATTCTCTTCCGTCCCCATCAGTCATATTCTATTGTTACAAATTTTGAAAAAATCCACTTTAAGCAAGGCTGGACTGGGCAAAACTTTTGGCCCAGGAGTTTCGAAGCTGAGCGGCGGACGAGTCAAGTGACAAGTGGAAAAAAAAAGATTCATTCTCATCAGCACAAGTTCCTTGGGAGTTGATATAATAGCGGATGAATTGAATGGCAAATGAGAACAACGATTCTCATTAGCAAAAATCTCTTGGAGTTCAGTAAAACGTATGAATTTTCTTTTGAGCTTTTGATTTAAGAACTCCCTAAAAATAATTACCTCCTCATTGAAAATTGAAAAAAATAAACAGTACACGAGTAGAAAACTTTTAAAAATCATATATAATTTATATACAATTTATACATAATTCTATATAAACTTTGTGTAATTTTGAAAATTCTTCCACACGGATAAATTCAATTTGTAATATTCACGAATCATAAGGCCAACAGTCATATCGTCTTTCCTAGATGTCCTTAATTTTGCTGCAATCATTTCATAATATTCAAATTACATATATAGTTTTGAAAATCAGATCTCTTTATACATACTGGATAGCCAAGCTCATTCACAGAAAGCATTCTAATTAACCTCTTCACATTACAAAATCTACTATCCGTCTTGCTAATGTAATTTTGAATAATATGAATCAGTTCTTTCGAAATGAGTAGCATCTGCCCGTAGAGGAATTAAGTAGGGCAAACCTTTGTATTTCATGTAGAAGGAGGAGTTTGCCTTACCATATTTCTACCCGGGTGAAACAAATATGGTGAAAAAACTGATTAATAATTATAAATGCAAGACATAAAATACTTGATTATGCCTTACGTACCATATGTGTACCATTTCCATGTCATGCATAACAAGTAATTTCAAATTTTTATATTTTCAACACCTCAGGGACGATGGATTCCTGTTTCACAGTAGATTTTAAGATTTTGAGCACGCACTAATAATTTTTGTACTTTCCTTTAGATTGTTCTTTAAGGAATAGGAATTTCTTTTTCTTAGGCAGAGAATAATTTTCCAACGTTACATGTGAAAGGGATGATCTTTTCTGACACGTAAATGCATAAAATTCCAATTTTTAATGAGACGAAGGACTTTTTTCGGTCTCGGTATCTTCAAAATGGCTCAATATTTTGTGTCTCATCATAATTTTTCAAAAATCAGCAATAATTTCAGCATTGAGAGATCACAAAACTGAATCCAAGAACAGAGATTGAATTCACCCTCACACTAGAAACATTCAAATGATCCGAATCAAGAAAGAGTATCGAAGAATTTCGAAGAAATGGTAAAGTAAAAATATGTTTTCACACTTCTGAAAAATTTGAGAATTTCATTGTGAAAATCACTGTAATGAGATTGTTCAAATATTAATACACATCTCATGATCATTGTCATGTGAATTTGGTATATGATCTATCTTCAGCATGATTCTCATAATCCAAATCGTCCATAACTTTATACACCGCGAGTTTCCGACGATCCCCTAATTTTCATACTTATTCGTACATCTTGTAGCCTTTGACCCACCAAAATAACTAATTTCACTTTTCCCTCGGCTTTCCATCCATAAAGAATTGAAATCCCAAACGCATACACATTTCAATTCTTAAAATTAATGAAGCGATAATTCTATTCTTTTCCGCTCGAAAACTAATTCAATTTCTTATCCTGTTTAACTTCGCTTTCTATTTAACCGTTCCAATTGTTCCACCCGGCCAACGGTCCCGACGCAACGCTGACAAATCACCGACTAAAAAAATGACTTTCTGGCAAACAAACCAACTGGCTGATGGAAATCCATATCGTACAACATATAATATATGTATACATTGTAATACATATTTCACTGCGTGATGGTTATGTACTGTACAAATGGTTGATTATTCATCATAGTAGCTTGCAAATAGAAAAAGAACTATCGACGTTATATAAAGAGAGGCACAAGGCATCAGAAAAGAGCAGATGAAACGGTTGGAGAAATATTTTTCCATGTATATACATATACACTTACTGATTCACCTGCTTGGTAGGCGAAATTTCTCAAAAAGCGCATTATCTTTTCACGTCATCTTATTCCATCTAAGGTAAATTTTGAATCCGTAGGTACATCGTTGAAACTTCAATTTGTGTAAAAACATGTTTAATCGTATCATCAGTACTTTTCATTATCAGGAGAGCTCATTCGATATGATGAATGCGTATAGCAGAAATTGTAGCAGCAGGATCGGGGTATGAATCGATCGATCGATTTTTAATCGTAGTTTTGTATCATACGTACATATACTATTTTTATATTTTATACTTTTGTATGTAGCTATTGTAATAGGATTAAGGAGTTCTCTGTGTGTATTATTTGTGAGCACTGTAGTGTCGGGAACGCTGAAGCTGGACGTGGAGCTCGCAACGCACCGCAATTTCGTTCCCAATAAAGTACAACAAAAAACAAAGTAATAAACAACCAGAACAATCATAAAGTAGATACAACAGTGATCGTTTATTTTCTGTTTCTTTTTTCTCTTTTTTTTTTTAAACCTTTCCTCTTTCAATAGCAAATGTATACTTATTAATTTTGTTTTCCAAGTTATGATTCTCCTCCTTCCACGCTGTACCACTTATGTATCCTTATGCACGACTAACACTTGCCTATTTCTATGGTGATCTTTCCAGCTGGTGGCTGGTAGCGGAAGTAGCGCAAGTGGACAAGCGGGTAATTCATCCGGAGGTACGGCTCCGGGAAGGACAGACGATACTCAAGAGGCGATACCTGGACCGGTTACAAGGCTCTTCGTCATTGCCAACAGAGGAATCTCCAATCTCATTCAGGATCTCATACTTGTGAGTAGTGTTAGAAATTACTTGTAAATTTGGCCTCTATTTTTGTACGGTTGTAACCTTGGAAACCCAGATAGCAAAATCCTAGAAAAATTCGCAACAACTTCCCAGCAACACGGAGCAACTGTTGTTGAGGAGTTGCTGGGAGGTTGCGTCGCCAAATGCGCAGCAACATGCAGCAAACTTGAAAGTTGTTGTCATGATGCTGCGAAGATATTTGGATACATGGAGCTATGACACGTGAGATCAAAAAATCCTCCAACAATAGAACACAAACTGGGGCAGCAACACTGAAACAACAGTTGCACTGCAACGATGATGTATTTTTATACAGACTCTCATCAAAAAATTCAAATACCGATCCAGAAATTTTATCCCTCACTCACAACTCCAATTACAATTCACAAATATTAAATATAAACATCAATTCGCAACGAAATTTCCTGATTTTTACAAAACTTGAGTTCTAAATTGATAATCAGCGATTCTGAAGAGCTTTGAAATAACAAATCCTACTAGGTATCCCTGGTAGAATCATATTGGGCAATTGACTGGCTCATAACAGGGCTAGATAGAGATACGCCTAGTCGGCCTTGATAGCGCCAGGTAAGGAGCAAAGGAGGAATGATTTCTACTATGGAATAGATCCATCGATTGAAATAGAGCGAATTTCTATCAAAATCTCCAAGTCAATTACGAAAAGAATGAATATTCAATATATCACTCATATTGATAAACAAACAGTAGAGATTGGGACCAAATTGAACAATAATTATAGTGCACGAAGAGTAACGATATAACTCGTTATTTATGCAAGAATCATTTTCAAGTGTGAATTAAGAGAAAATTGATGATCAAAGGATTATGAAAATCTCACATAATAAACGCACACTATTACTATTAAATTCACTGACGCAATGAAAAATATATGGTGCCGGAGAGATGATGGAATGAAATTAGATTCCACAGAAAATTCCTGAATCATGCTGAAATATCAATGACCGATCGAACAGCTAATTATATTACGTAAAAATCATAATCAATCGATTTGAAAGCATCGGTAACGCGTATCTGCCAACGGCATACACTATTATAATTTATGTCTCTTTCATGTGCACTCTTTAAAACTGAGAAAATGAACTTTCTACTCAAACGAAAAGATAAATTCCTTTTGCGAGATCTGAAAAATAGATCCTCACTCCAACAGAGTGGAACTCCACTATCAGGCAAGATTCACACATTTTCTTTTTTTAGTTCTCATTATTGCTTTTACCGCGATACAAAATCAAAAATATACACACAATTCATGTGCGTTTTACAACAAATTTGTTTCCATGATAAATGAAATGAGAGATTTCCGTTAAAGCCTTATTTTCAACCGAAATGAAGCTAATTTCAAACTAAAATTCAATGATTTGCTTTCTTTTTGGCTGATGATAATTATCTCTCAAGACTGGAACCCACTTTAGATCCTATTAGTCCATTATCTGATGTGTAAATCCTTGGATTTGTAAATGTGGGATAAATAAATTTTCGATGTGGGGACAAAATTCATCATTCTTGTTGAGCTCCTCCATGGTTGAGAAAATTCACAAGAAAATTCCACGTCCCAAAATTTGTAAGAAAATATGTTTATTAGAAATATTTCATAATTTCTCCCAACAAATCATATTTTCTCGCAACTACCAAACAATCAATGAACTCTTCTCTCTGTTTTTGAATCCCATATAATACCTCATGAAATATTCAATACGAAAGTTACATTTTGAACCAATTCTTCATCCTCGCGAGATCCTCAATTTGACCTGACGTAACCATAAGAAAGAAATCTAAATCAATAAATCAGCCCGTTATCTTCTCTCGCGTATTGTAAAAGATCCCCAACACAGGAAAACAAAAATATCGAATATATGAATTTCAATGACAATTCAAAATCGTATATGTAAATTATACATAAATCATACAGAGATTTAATGACAATTTTTCGTAAATCGTTTGGAAATAAGAAGAATCGTTCGTTGCATAAGTTGAACGATGACGTTGGTAGCGAATGGACGCGCTATTTCATAGAGAAAGTCACGCGCTTGCATTTTTGCTTTCCATCGATCTGACGTGCCATAGTTGCGTAACATGGCAGCCCGGTTTTATATATCTGGAACAACTTTGAGAGCATGGCGCGGTCTGTTGCCACCGATTGCGTTGCTCAAAATAAGACTTTGGAGTTTGGACGCGGCGTTATGGTTTTATGATGTGAATGAATCAGAAGTCTTTGGTCCGTGTAGTAAGAAATTAAAAAAATTTTTGTGATTACTCGTGGGAAAAAAAAACTTTGAGAACACTAATTTCACGGAAAAAATAATTTAGCTGGAGCAGCGAAATGGCTAGCACGGACACGGACAGCCATTAAATTAGCTCCTGCAGCTAAATTTTAGTCATGACAGCAAAAAAATTCGCCTTTGTAGCTAGTTTATTTGCTGTAACAGCTAAAATTTAGCTGCAGGAGCTAATTTAATGGCTGTCCGTGTCCGTGCTAGCCACTTCGCTGCTCCAGCTAAAGTATTATTTCCGTGTTGTTACACTGAGAAAACAGATATCTTGAAAAATACCATAATTTATGGATTTTCAGCGCTGGTCTGACCCGAGTCGGAATATTCACTTGCATGAATCTCTAAAAGTACCATAATTTCTTGGACTTTTTGAAATAAGTATGGTACCTTCCGTATAAAAGTCCAAGACATTATGGTACTTTTAGAGGTTTTTTCAGGTAAATATTTAGACTCGGTCAGACCAGCGCAGAAAATCCATAAATTATGGTACTTTTTAAGATACCTTTTTCCCCGTGTAGCAATTTAATTGAACGCGAAAATCCCTTGTTTTTGAGGCAGTCAGCATTACGAAAAATCGTGATCTTTACGATGTATTCTTCTTTGCGTATGTGATAACGGAATAATTACTATTCAGTTCTCTCTGTGTGTAAAATACCAATCATATAATCCAGTAAGGTTGATGCACTATTATTTATCCCTATTACGGAGGAAAACTTGTGGAAACTTACAAATGCAGTCAACCGCATCGTACCAAAGCCAGAGTCTTAGGTGACATGTTGGAAGAAATGACAAAACACACAAGGTTTTATTAGGGGTAAGGAATGAGTATTACCGGATCAAAGTGCTACATCCCTTAGGAATGTTTTTCATCAAAACATGGTAAAAAATATGGAAACTTTGCAACTTCGTGGAAATGGACAGGACAAACTTTTCCACTGGATTGTTGAGACCATAAATCATCCGTTGAATTAAAATTGCAATCAAATCCCCGTCGGAACACAATACCCTTATTTAACATTCACATAAATAATTTGAATAACATTCAAAATAAACACGATTCTATATATCTTCATTCGAAACATGTAATCCTCTCAGTTCATAAGATTCGTACACAGTAAAATTCTGTGTCTCACGATAACTCTAAAACAAGTTTTAGATGTTTTGCACAACACTTTTAGATAAATTTGAACCCAATGCTTGTCTAAAACTCATTTAAAACATATATATATATATAACATATCTCGCATCTAAAACTCGTCTTGGACACATTTTTCACATGCAAGAAATGTTTTAGACGAATTCTAGACAAGAATTGTTCCAAAACTGACCTAAAAGTTTAAAACGGATATCGTGTAAAAACTGCTACAAACCGATAGATTCAGATTGAAACATCAATTCACAAAAATATTATGCTTATATTCGTATGTACATCCACACACGAATACGTAACTACGAAAGAACAAAAGATAGAATTATCTTTCACCTAACTGCATCTTATATATTTTAATTCATTATTACGCGCAACAGCCCCCGTCCGATACGGTCATTTAACCGCTACCATACGGATGACGACTGAGAAACAACATTATCTACCTCCAAGTGGTTGGTGCTGCTGTAGTTCTTGCATTAGGAGGAACAATAACACATACTTAATACAATCCTGTCCATGCGTTGTTCGAAAATATGAGTTCTCCCAGATCGTGTTGGAATGCATTTTTATGCTTTCTGATGATTTAGATTTCTCAATATACCATCGTGGAGAGAAAAGCTCATCGTAACTTAGCTTGTAACCTTTATTTTGTGAGGTTTATTGAATATTCATTCATATCCGGTGAAGAGTTTACGGTCATAAGCGTAGCTGTACCTACTTTGCAGAAGAAAATTATACATGAAGGTTCACAATTAATTGTAATACTGAAACAAGTTACAAAAGTTATTTATTGATACTCAACAGACTCCATGTGCATTAATTATTCAATTATTCAATCTCTTTTGTATATAAAATAATTTTACAATTTGATTCAACCTCTAATCTGTTTTTTATTGATTTCACAGCGATTGGCAGCTACGAGTGAGCGTATCGTCAACTTCAAGGCACGATTGATCACCTCCATCATCTAGAAACAAGTTAAAATGATCGTAGGATGAAGAATCGTATGAAAGAGGATCCTAGGTGGGCTCCCTTACATGCAAACAAGAAAAAACTATTTTAAAACATCAAGTGTAAATGTGTGTGTTGGATTTTGGAGCCGGAATACAGAAAAGGGGGCCCTCCCACAAACGCACGAGTCGCCCCTGCGCCCAAAGACCGCACATTGATAAATATCTTACCCCGGGACTGATATTCACAATACCAACAGACAACAAATCGAAATGTGATCATCCGTGGGGTGCTACACATCGTTTTCATCGGAATTCATTGTTGTGCATAAAAATTCTACATTGTATCGCCAATGATCCTACGTCCAAGTTCCAACCAAAACTCTGCCTCGTTCAATCAGAATTGATATCTTACCTCTCGTCCTCTTTTTTTTTCTTTGCTCACCTTCTTCTCCGTCTTCCCCATTATTTATTCTCTAAATTCTAACGAGTACATACGTAGAACGAATAACTCAATTACTTCAATTACTGAGGAAAAATATATATGATATCATAGCGAGGGTTTGTAATATGTGATATAATATTGTACGATACATTTTTCTCAGCGATCGAGTTCCTCCGACTCCTCAGAATTCAGAGAATATATCTATGATTTTTCTATATACTTTTTTATACTACTCTTCACAAACTTCCCCTTTTTTTTTTATTTCTACTTGATTATTCTATCTCTTCTTTGTAGCAAAAGTTCGTTTAGATCGGTTATCTCGTAGAGCAATAATTTCCACCTTATGTTTTCCTATTCAAAATTAGAAAGAGAAGAAGAGGATCGACTGTGTTCACAATTTCGTTAATCATCGAGAAATGACGTGAATTCGTATTTGCCATCGTCTTGTAATATAGTATGTAATGGTCAGATGGCGATTCGTTGCGATTTCAAGTGATGGATAAATACACGGAGAGAATTCGGTAGCTGCCGATAGATTGTTTATTACAGAGAACATAGCTGTTTGAACATAATAGTACTCAGGGTTGGGTAATGACCCGTCAATGGAGGTTGTTACATTTATTACGCAGATATGATACGTAATATTTACCATGTATTAATACATAAATTATGTATATTACTTGAAAAGAGTCTAGAAAAGGAGTTAGGTTATGATACATACCCTATCGTACGTTACCCTATTTGAACCAAAATGCTTCAGGTTTTGTCCAATTTTTCAAAACAACCCTGACCCCCTATTTATCGGAAGCAATACGATAATACTGCTTTGTTCATTGTAATAGACAACTTATCAAAAACTATGAAATTCACTCTGTGTAGGCCTATAAAACGGATGATTATTACGTGATGATGTATACATACATATATATATATATATAAATATGTATATGTAACTACTTTCATTTTTTTTAACGCGCAGAGAATACGAAATTATGTTTGAAGAAGAATTTATATTGATTTTTCTTGGATAAATTGTTCGCGTATGAGAAAAAAAAACAATAAGTGATGATCGAAAGAATTGGATGAATACTTTCAATACGCGTTAAAATTTGTACATAGTTCTCCGCAGAATACAACAGTGCCAGGCATTGATCGTTTCTATCCGTTTGTTCTTATCTTTTTTCTCTCTTTTCTCTTTTGGTATAACGAAAAAGTTTTTCTATTTCGGTATTAGATGATTTGATTGTTCTCCATACATACCAGAAATATTTAAGAGGGAAAATTTTCTCGTTATGCGTCTCTTTTAATTTTCCCTACCAAATGTAAGATACAACCTTGTTCCGATTCACTGGATGGATATTCTCTAGAGGAATCATTTCTTCTGTATATTGTATTTTTTTGTCTTTGATCTTTCAAACAGGAGATTTGTGAAGAGATCGAAGAGGAAAAAATATATTATTGTTCTTCCTATACATGATATTATATGGTGTTGTTTCTTCTGTGAAACTGAATCGAGTGTGCTGTTTCTTTCTCCTTTTCGTGTGTAAATTTTCTTCTAAGTTGTTTTGTAGTGTAAATAAATATTATTGTAATATGAATTTTATTTGTTTGTGTATTTTATTTTCTCCCCTGTTGAAAAAATCCAGCATGGTCCAACAAGGAACCAACTTGGTTCCAGTTGGACCGACTTGTTGCCAGCTAGTGCAAGTTACAGACCATCCCGGATAGCATCGGGAGGTTTTCTGAACGTTCAGAAAACGTTCAAATTAAATCACAGGACGTTCTAAAAACGTCGCATGTACGTCCCAGGGACATACAAATGTTCTGTGATGTTCAATTTATGTCCACCATGTGACGTTCTGGGGACCTGTTCAATAAAGATGTCGATGACGTTCTGCGATACTACGCATATGTTTGTAGAGGTTAGTTTTCATGAAAGCACGTTTGGGAAACGTAACGATAACGTCCCGTAGTAGATGAAAAAGACGTACTGGGAACGTATCCAAGGGCATCAAAAATGAACGTTCTCTGAACATTTTTAAACCTATTCCCCGGAGACGAAGCGCGCACAACTAAGATTATGTTTCTAAAACGTCCAAAGGACTTTTAATGCTATCTGGGATGATGGTTGGCCTAACAGCCAATACGAAACCCACTTGATTCCAACCGGTGTCAGGTTGGTTCAAGCTGGTGCTGGTTATAACCATGATGGTTGGTCCAAAACCCGATATGCGACTAACCTGCTTGCAACTGGTACTAGTGATAGGCCTTGTCGGCTGACTTAACGACCAATATAGTGCACCAATATCAGAGTGAATTTGGAAAATCAACATGATACACTTGTTTTTATACCAGGATCGATTGAAGAACGTGGTAGGAAAAATATCAAAAAATACAAGTGTCTTATAGAAGCAAACAGCCTGACAATCTTATGACCGAATCGCAAAATCTCCCTGATTGCAAATTTGAAGGAACGATAGCTTTCAAATTAATCATAAAAAAGCAAAATCTCGAAATGCCAGTGGGACAAAACTGTGACGCAATTCACTGGATGAATCGTACAGAAGTTCTGGCTTACTGTAATTTTCAAGATTCATTTATCACTATCTGAGGCCATATCAAGCATATTTTGCCCCAGATTGATACTAGGACTGGATAGAACTATACAGAGTAGTACTGACCTCTAGGTAGACTCATATTGGGTAGTACCAACCTGATCCCATATAGATTGATCCTACGCAGCATGGTTAAACCTAGGTGAGACCCAGCTTGGTTTTTTCAACAGGGTCGACTGGCACTAATAAGTCTTCGAGGAAGAATTCAATGCAACCCTACCCCTCAGATCACATCAGAATCTCTTTCTACTCCGCCAAATATCATTCATTCAACTTCAAAAATAAAAAATATAGTAATGAGGACCGCCTAGAATCGATGCAAGTTTGTTTCCATTTTTTCACATCGCCGAGAGTTAGATGCTGTTTGGGTGATAGAATATTCGAAAATATCTTCGATCTAGGGTACTATAATTGGTTTTCGTTTTGGGAGCATCATATACAGACATCCCATACAGCACCACAGATCTCAGTAATGTCTCAATTACATTTCAATCTTTCACCTTGATTACATTCCAGTATACTTCCACAGAAATATTTCAAAAATCTGTCGATTGAAATGTTACCTATTTGCAATGTCTCAGATATATTATGAGACAAACATGACAATGAAATATTTCATAAATATTCTTGGAACATTGCAGAAATAATTCAGAAATACTGCATCGAAATGTAAGCTTAGCGGACATTGCAATATTTCTGAAGAGACTTTGAAACCTCGGTGTGACATAGAAATATTTCAATGTTTCAGATGCTAGATTTCTGCAATCTTAATGAAATCTTCGGTGCTGTGTGGGATAATTCCTTTGTTAGATAATTTTTCAAATAAAATTATAACATGGAGGTTATATAAATATACTGATTTACAGATTCTTGATAGCAATTTCAAAAATTGCACAGATTTATTATTGTCTTTTACATTTACAATACTTGAAAAAACTCAACTCGCATTCTCAATTTCAAAATCAATTAAATATTTGTCGTTGGAATTTGAATCATTCATAGAAGAAAATTTCATAATCGAATAAAAAAATCGTCAACATGTATCATTCACTCCCCAACAACTCCTGTCAGGACCAATCAGCAAAAATTTGTATAATTACTGACTAAAACTCTCAAAAATTCGAAAAAAGATACGGAAGACAGGTCAGAAATTGCCAAAAACGTTTTCTACGCTGTTCGATAAGTTTCTTACATGATACGAAAAGCTCATCCCGAGTGGAAACATTCTCAAAATCGCATATAATTTATATATAATTTGGAATAGTTTATATATAACTTATATATAAACTATGTCGAATTTTTTTCATGATTCCACTCGGGATAGAACTGGACAAAAAACCTTTTGGCAGTTTCTAGCCGGTTTTTCGTATCTCTTAGAACACGGAAAAAAGAAAATGGAGAAATTTACCGTATAGGATGACATTTTTACAGAATATATTGTCAAATAATTCACATCATAATAGAAAAATCTATTTTTGTCTTAAAATGTGAATGATTTGACAATATATTTTGTGAAAATTCTCATTTACAGACTCGATCAGATTTTGTTGGACCCCGTGAAAAATTCTTTTCGATAAACGATTCAAACTCTAACGAGTTCGATAAGTAGGCCGTAGGTTATACTTTATGTATACATTATTGTATCAAGGATTTCTAAAAAACTGTAAACGTGTTATTAAATCTGATATATTTACATTGTAATTCAATTGACGTAATTGCGAAATTTTATAAATCTCGCAAAAACAACCAGAATAGCATCTTAGCTATCCTATGGATTAGTGCACCAATTCACAAAGTGCATTCGATATCCTAAAAGTGAAAAAAATACTATCAAGTTAGTTGAGTATTTTAACTTTGTATTTCACTGAGTGTTCACAAAAGTATGAAAATTTCGATCAACCAATTGTACTCAACTGAAATATCTAAAATAATCTCGAGCTCGAAGTATTCAGACGGATTCAAACCGTGGTTTTCTAGTGTATTTGGTAATTTTTACACCATAATTAGCCCCAGAACTAACCCCGATGTCATTTCATCCGTCTTAAAGCAAAGGATTATCACTTTGAATATTCTCGTTTGGAATACAGTTACACCGAATTTCCATCGAATCTAAACTCGTTTTCGACTGAGGAGTCACCAAAATTGCACAAAAAGAGTCATAGAAAAATATGCAGTAAATTCTGGGACAAGGATGATTTCCATGATCATTTACAATATATTGTGGTAATTTCAACTACATGAGAGTAAATTTGATAGGCATTGCAGTAAATTACACTCCAAAGGTCCTTGGTTGTCCCTGTCCCAAATTTCATTCCAAACTGTGGTGAATATGACAAGTAATTGTTTTGCGTGTGGTATAAAAAATTTACAAATGCGGTTGATTTCATACTTAATTTGCACATTTGAATTATATTTGAATGAAATTTCAGTTGGAAAATCATACCCCAATGTGTGATATCATATACCAAAAATTGAAATTTGCATTTCCAAATGTGCTTGAAAAATAAATGAAATTCAGAGAAAATACTACTCATAATATTTAAGTGCGCATGAATTCACTTTTAAACGGTCATGTTCCGTTACGAAATCCCGATTTTCATCCTTCAGACTTAATTGAATCTGTACTTTGATAACAAATTCAACAATTATAAATTTACAATACTATTCATACATAATATAACAAAATAAATACCTAAAACCTCATAAAACATCTACAGAACAGGAGGTAATTTAAACACACGATTCACAATTTCTTCCAATGACACTATTTTCGTAGAATTAAATCAAAAAACTCGTTCATCATTGTCAAACAACAAACGCAAAACGTCACAATCTCATGTGGAAAAATTATATAGACATTTTGTATATAAACTATACTGGATTAAATACAAATTATACATGATTTTGAAAATTTTTCCCAATGGGATATTCCCACTCGACGCATAATAATCTTTGTCACAGGAATGTTGGATGTAATATGCTGATTACGAGTAATTTCACGCTCAAGTATATAGCAGATTACATACACATTACTTCTGTTATATCTATAAATATTATGTGTATCTACATTCCAAATGTGAACGTAACAATAGATTTATGTCACAAATGTACTGTGAATTCCCACATAGCACAGTACTTCAAGAAGTATCTCATATAACCTTTCTGTTGCTGACATGGAACATTTTAGAGATGTGCTGACAATATTCCTCAGCCGTTTAAAAAGACAAAGAGACTGTGATGCATTGGGTAGATCGTCATTCATTCACACGTAACTATCAATTATACAAGTATCTTACAAAAATATTCCTTTATCGCAATATTCCTGCTAAAGAAGATTCAATCGCATTATGAGATACGGTCTTTGTATAAATATTCGTTCTCAACGATCATTTTTCGTACAACATAAAAGAACCAAGAATAGATCCCATAACTTTTCATGTAGTCCAAATTTCTTTGAGTTAATAATTTATACAAAAATCATAACCCATACAAGCAAAAATTTCGCTTTATCTAAAGATTTCTTTTAGATGTCTAAAAAATTCTTTATACAACAGTTTTCCCTGTCTTTAAGATGTCTTCGTTGAAGAAATCTAAAAGATGTCCTTAGATATCCTTCAGATTTCTTAAACTAAGACATCTTGAAGACAGTGAAAACTGTTGCATAAGGAATCTTTTAGACAAAGCAAAATTTTTGCTGTATGGGAATAATATAAATATGTGAACAGTTTTCATTCAGTTCCTTATTCTTGAAAAATCCTAATTACATATCTTTACTATCGATTATTGGAGCTATTGAGGGTACTATTGTATCATCGATGATGCAATCGTGCTCACAAGAGCCCCATCGGTGTAGCTATGGCGGCGAAATCAAGGGCTTCTCATCTTCTTTGGATACACCCACGTAAACAATATCACCTAAACGAACTTGAGCGTTTGGTCCTCTTATCCCTAGATGAATTCCCATCACTGGGCTGTCTCCGGTGTAAGGCCGAAATTCAGGGTCCTTCACTTGCCTATAACTGAACGAAAACTTTGTTTTAGAACAAAAATGTCTGGAAAAGTTCAATTAAATTGGAATTGATTAAATTTTCTAGGTATTCGAAAAGGTGAATTTCCCAGACATCAAAAAACTTTCCAAAAACTCTTTGATCCTCAGAACTCAAGTTCTGCAAGACTTTTTGATGAATTCTTTGGCTCTAACTCTTTGCTATGTAGGATTATTTTTTTCTCTTTCAAAATTGTAATTTTTTTCTATCCGCCGTTTGAATTTTATAATTGATATTCGAAAACACTCCGTTTCCATTTAACTCGATGAACTCCACCAATTTCATTTTTCCACACACGGGACTGAAAACTAAATTCATCTACAAACTGTAATGTTTTGGAATTCTATGTTTCACCCCTGCGAAGACGAATATGAATTTTCTGAATCCAGAAAGAATTCGATCACTTTACAAATTGTTTCGGAAAAAGGAAACCAATCTTTCCAACAACAATATCCTGTTTTCACCATCGGTCTTTGGAGACTCGGATGAACTCATATCCACGCAAATCAAATGTTAAAACTCTCGGCTATTCATTAGAAAATATGTGGAATTCTAGAAAAATCTAAAAAAATTGTCATTGGAAAATTTAAATATTAATATATAATAGTGATTACATCAACTTACCTTCTCAATGTCTTTAAAGGCTCAGTTTTAGGGTTTTTCACACCCGTTTCTGGATCAATCGTGGTGAAAATACACCTTGTACAAGGTTTCACTTGTCTGAACGTCACTTGACCAATTTTCACCCAATCCCAACAGTCCTCCTCGTAAGCTGAGGCCCCTTTTACTACAAAATTCGGGCGGAAATGTTGAGGTGACACTGGCTCTTCTAATCGAGTATTCAAATCCGTGACCGAAGCTTCATTTATCAGAGTGTAACTCGTCGCATCTGGATAAGCACCCTGAAAGATCAACAATACAAATTATAAAAAATGTGTTCTGGAGACTATTTGAATCTCCAAAACTTTCCAACTTGAAAGTAAGGTCACAGCTTGTTAATACTTCATACTTGCTAAAGTTCCTAACAATTGATCACCCGAGTGACACGTCTGCATGTTCTTCATGGTATCTCACGGAAAATAATAATCTCCCGCGTTAACCACGTCTCATTACATTTCTTGTTGCAAAAAACAAATACGATTTTATTAGGATTATTATTTTAATCAACTCATGCGATTTATATGATTCACCACCGTAATTCCTCATTTGAAAAAATTGTTTGAATCATACATAATTTATAGTGATTATAATTTTGAGAATTTTGAGTTGTTTCTATTCAGGCACTAAATCAATTCAAAACGTTGGAACAAGATTCCTAGCCAATAATTTCTAATGGTCAATGAAGAGTTATATTTTATTCCCATACGAGATATTTGTGGCAATATCTTGAATAGTAAATCTCATAACTGTTTCAACCAAATTTGTCTAGCATTGAACATTGCAAATCATGTCTATATTACGCTCCGATGGCAGATATAAAATAATGAAATTCAACCGCAATCGTGATAAACGAGCAAACCTCTAAAACCCGGCAACAATCTTTGAACAATCCCGTTACGCTCTTACCTTTCAATACATTCTGAATTGTTCATGACAACACTATCCTAGAGAAACTGCAATGTCTTTTACAAAGTTAAACAAAAGGCATAAGAAAAACATACTTACGGTATCTGCGCTAATGGCCAAAGGAAAGGCCTTATTCTTTTCTCTGACGTCTCTGGATGGTTGCGTTAAAGGATAATAAACCAGTCTAAGACCAACGTCTTCTTGGAGGAGGAAGCGTGACAACCATCTGGCAACTTCTTCGCCGCAATCACAAGCTGGCACCGCTTGACCCCAAACAGCAGCTCGAAAACTTTTTTTACCTCGGAGAAGCGCGAGGTCCACGGATACGGACATCATCCCTGGAGCCCGTAACGTCAATACGGAACCATTTATATTTGGTGATACCTAACACAAATATCTAATCTATAATTTTGTTCATCATTCTAACATTTATGCATCGACTCTCATTAAAATGTCGATTGAATGCTTTCAAAGGTTTGCTTTCTATTTGAGAATGAATAACGGTGTTATCTAAAAAATGTCTCAATGTATCTTGAAGATATTTGAGATTGTAGGTTGAACAGCTCGTTGACGATAACAAATGACCAATGTTTGATTCTCGAGCGGCTTTAACAGTCGCTTTAGAAAAACAACAAAGGGCACGTTGTTCGCCCTTTGAAGTAATCAAAGGTTTTTTTAGGTAATGATCACTTTCCTTGTCTTGTTTTTTCATTATGGAAATTGTAGCCACAATGAGTGCACCAAATTACCAAGATTTATGAGTTCAACAGTTTAAAAAACTCCTTCTTAGGACGCAAACATAATAATGACTCGACTTATAAGTATCTAAAGATTGTTTAAGATCAAATCAATATGAGAGATAAGAATAATAAGATCATCATATTTTCATCTCTATTCTAATTTTCAGAATTATTACAAACAAAAGGAATCCCGCAACCAACGAAATCTCGATACATCGTAATATCAATGAAATCAATCTCGCAAAATCGCTATATAAAAATTAATAATCCATGAAGATACGGCATGGAAGAGAAGAACGATCTTATGACCGGAAAAGAACATAATTACCATGCACATCGATCAACTCGTCCGATCTACACACTATTGAGGCGATAAGTGTACATTCAAAACCTTTTTTCTGCTGGCGTAACGCTAACTTTCGCACGAATTCTCCTTAAACGGTATGTTTCCTTTTCTTTTTCGAGAGATCGGTAACAGTCATCGCAAGGTGAAAACCCGGAGAACACGATCATTTCGCCAATAATTTCTCCAACACGTGGAAAAAAAAAGTTTCATCGAGGGAATTTCAAAGAATCATACCAACAGTATTCAAATGAGGAATCAGTAAAAAGCAAGGAACAAATAGAGCACGGAGCTGAAAATTTCTGAAAGTGTGGAGTCTGAAATTCGCTATGTCAAAAGAATATGAAAATTCTGAGATATGTTATTCAACATGTAATGGAATTATGAGTTTATGGAATTTTTTACACAACTTCGCACAAAAAATTGCAACCAAATTTATGTGTTAATGACTCAATCATCAATTTACATTGAATTTTAGAGGCAACTTTTACACTTTACATCCAAAGTTCGGAGGAGGGATCGATGATATTTAGCTGTATCGATATTTCAATGTACAAATATAATGTTTTATGTACAATTTGATAAAAACTCGACAAATTTCCTATAAAAAATATCGATAATGTCAAATACCGCTTATCATTATTTCGCAGACGGGAAATTATCAATGCTTTATCGGGAGATATTCAAGTGTTTGACTACCGATCTTTGATAAAGGAAGAAAAGAGTGTGAATTTTTACTAGTCTAATTGTGATGAACTTTCCTTTTCCGACTGCTGTTGATAAAATGAAATGTGTGACATTGTGTACCCATGTAAAAAAGGTTTCATAAAACTCCCATATAGTATCCTGTATGCAGATTTGATTGTATACAAAGTATGTAAATTACACATAAATCAAATATATAAAAGATCCATCAAGCGTTTGATGCATGTATAATTCATATACATAGTTTATACAATCAAATCCTTATGCAGCGTATACTTTATAACTTTACCACATGAATATGCATGTAGATAATACATGTATAAGTAGGTGCATGTCATCATTGATGAAGGAGATTGCAAAATATTAATGAGTTTTTTCAGTCTTTACCTGGACCATTCTCGGCAATTGTCGGCCGGTAACGAATTGACCGTCCAGATCGATCACCATGAGAATTCGATCTCGCAGCCAACCATGCTTGAGGCCCAGAGGAGTGCATTCTACGGCATCGTTGACGCGTGTAGGGCCTAATGACTTGACCGGAAATATGATTATATCGCACAATTCTCCTACTTTGCGCCATTTCCCTGGCGGTCTTCCCTGTTGTCTTCTAGTCCACCACCACCATATAAAGAATACTGCGGTCCCAGCACCTACCGCGGCTGCTGTCACGTACGTCAAACGCGATCTATCTGTCAACATTCACATTGATTACTTTATCACCTTAAAACATGTGTACGTACATCGACGATGATCCAACCCTAGCAGAAATTAGCACCGAATCAATGCTGTTTCGAGCTTAGATGCCTCGGAACAACGTTGATCCGGTGTTGATTTCTACCGGAGAAGTTTTTATATTTTATATCTACATTTATGAACTATTTTCATCATTATTGGAATGAATGAACTCTCTGAATATCAACATTGTATCAAAATATCAGGAACGAAATATAAACAGCTTTATGCATTTCGTGTATTTGTCTAATAATCGATTACAATTTTCTCATCTACGTGATAAAAATTCTACTCCGATAGAGAAATACTTTTATCGACTCACCCTACCGTCAAACAACTCGTGAAGATGAATGACGCATGGTTCATGGACAATCATTTGAATTGAATTAATTTTGAATTTTAAATTGAGATTCATTCGCTCTTCATCACTGAAGCAACATTTATATTCCATAAACGACTTCATTAGCTCTCGAACTCTCGAACCATTCAGAGTCCCCAAGATATTCCTTCTTGAGAAAAACATCCAAAGAAATGCATTGTTCTCTCACAAAGACTCGAAAAAAAAAAGAATGCTCGAGAGATGTAGTAGTGATAGATAAAAAAGTGTACATGTGGGCAACAGCTGAACGAGTGATTTTCAAAGACCAAATACGGATGCGGTGAGACAAAAATGATTATGCGGTAAACGGAAAACCTTTTTGCAATAATTGAGGAAACACAGAAGTTTAGAAAACCTTGTATCGCACAGTGTTGCGGAGTGCAAATAACGGGGATGGACTATTAAACTCCTGATACTTGGAATAATTTTTGATAAGAACGGAAATACACATTGCGATGTACGAGGATTATCGAGGCAAACCGGTACGTTAGCTAATGCCTACGTTTTTTCAATTAATTATCCAGATAAGCAGGAACATTGGAACACTAAGAGAGAAACGATAAGAAAACGTCCACATGAGAATGATCAATCTGTTGCAAATCAATCAATATTCGTTGTTACATAAATGTAAAACACGTTAAGGGTGATTATTTCATACGATTTGTCATATGATGTTTTTGTATGAAAAAAATAATTCGTGACATATTCCGTTGCTAAAGACAGGTCACAATCATTCTCTAAATCTGAAAGAGTGAAAAATCACGTTCAATTTCACTCCACCAAGTCTCAGAAGTGAGCCAGTTCGCTTCGAGTGAGATTTTCACTCTCTTAGAGTGAAAAATTGACTCTAGAATTTGCCCTAACAGCAAAATGCTGAACAAATATGCAGCAAATTGTTGAAAACCTACAATAACAGTTTGAAGCAATTTGCAGGGACGTTGCGTCGCCAAATGCGTAACAATATGCTGTAAATCTAGGATTTTAGCTTGAGTTGTTATCGTGTTGCTGGGAAGTTACTTGGTTTCATGAAACTCTCAATCACATGCGTAGCAAATTCCCAGCAACTTTACGGAAACTTGACAAACACCTCAAGAGCAACGATTGCACACCAACTTTTGCTGTATGGGTGAGTGGCTGTGAGTTTCTAACCTCAAACCTTAGAATATCACTATAAAAGAGTGGAAATTTCACTCAAAATTTCCACAGGCTCACTATTGGCAGACTGAAGGGTGAAATTTCACTCTAAAAATTTCAGAGAGCAGAAGAGATCATGAAGCTTCCACAAACGTTCCAGAAGAGATCAACATAGATCAGCCTGAAGCTCCGGTAGAGCCAACTTTTAGATTCGTAAACGTTGTGCGAAGTTTAGATGAACATTGAAATGCCTGCTTGAAAATAGTTTCAAAAAAGGTTCATTAAAGATTCTCCGAAATTATTCTCAAGCGGACATTGTAACGTTCATCAGACCTTCGTCGAATGTTGATGAAGCTGTAAACTTGAGCTCCAACGAAGCTCTAGTCTGATCTATATTGATCTATTCTGAATGTTTGTCGGAGCTGCATGGTCTCTTCGGGAAGTCCGTATCCAACAAACTTCCTAAGGGGAAGTTTCCCTTGGGCACCCTGATGGGCTACTGAGACAAATGGTGGACATTGGATGAATGTCCGAAATTTTAAGCAGGTGGACATCGGTTGGACAACAACTGGACAACGATTGGACATTGCGAGACAGTTTTGGATGCGTTTCAGACATGCCAGGACACGCTAGACAAATCATGGACACTTTTCGGACATACAGATAAGAAGGTTCAGACGCGTTTTGGACAAACGATAGACATTGAATTCGACTTTGTCTAGAATTTTGAATGAATGGACATAAGGACATAAACAGACATCGTGGACATGTTTTGGACAATATTCAGACATATTTGGACATCATAGACTCTTTTCAGACAAAGTTTGGATGTCCCAAGCTTGTCCATTCGCCCATAAGGGCAGTTTCCCTTACTTTTGGTACTTAAAGTACTTTTTCATTCACATAAAATAGAGATTTTGAACGTCAAATTTAAAAGTACTTAAAATAAAAAAAGGATTTGAAGCTGCCCATCCCTGGTTATGTATAATCTATACAATGATTATAAAGATTCTAACACTAATTATGTAAAACCTGTTTCACAGAGGATATATAGCATTTTTATCAATATTTTATCAGAAACTGGGAACACTAAATCCTTTTTCTATGATAACAAATCGACATCAGTACTTGGCATATCATTGAGACATGTTTTATGTACTTCGCACGACACTTTTAAAAGAGTTTTAAATCAATTCTTGTCTAAAACTCATTTGAAGGTTATCTCTAATAGGTTTCAAGCAAATTTTGTTCCATGTAGATGAGTCATGAATTGATTATCGTCGATATCCGTGATATATCTCCGACTTGAGGCAAGTCTCAAACAAGTTATTTGAATGTAACATTCAAAAATCCCTTATAGAACGCCAGATCTGATAGATTTCATGGGGAACTAAATTAAGGCTTGACTTTTTGTAGTGTGTAGTATTCAGGGCTGTAGGGATGGAATTTATCGCTGCAAGTCATTTGCTGTGCTTGTACCAAAAGATTCGACTGGGGGAAGAAAACCCAGTTGATTTGATTAAAATTTCAATTCAAACGAACACACTTCAAATGATTCAAACTTCATAAAAATCCAATTCTGTTGGACTGGATATGTATTTTATGTGCATAAAATGACGAAGGGTGTATTCGCAGCTCGAGAGTCGAGGAAAAAGCGACCGAACCCTAGACACAATCGATATCGCCAAGCACAGGCGTTGCTATCCGTTTCTCTCCTCATTATACCCCCATAGAACACGATATCTCTGATTGAATCGACAAAATATGAACCCACATGTACATATGGCATCGAAAGAGGCTCTTTTCTCTATCAAAAATCAGTACCGCGTACACAGCTCGTGAGTGAAAAGAATAAAATCAGTACTACAACAATAGGAAGAAATAGAGAAAATACAGCGTGGGAAATGTCATTGAATTGTTCATGTGCGACTCTAGACAATACTCGTGAAAACATTTTTCCTCGTCGAACATCGAACAACTAACAACAAATAACAAACAACACATCTCATGATAATGCTTTCTTTTCGATTATCACCACCTATTCGCGTGTAATTAAATATCATGATTACGTTAATTTCACATGTTCCGCGTTACTGGTGTTCCTTGACCCTCGAGTCACGATGAATGAAACAAATAAAAATAAAAAAAAAAACGTTGTGGAAAATTGAATGCATGTATTTGCTCATATTTACCCATCGTTAATCACAACCTATTATCACAGGTAGAAACACACTTTGATCCCAATCTTGAAGATATCACTATGATAATAATGTTGAACGAGTGACAGCGTACTGACAAGTGTAAAGTGAAACAGGGAACGTTGTCGGACGCTGATCGGCATGCAACTGAAGACAGCAGACAGCCGGTGTACAGAGAAGAGCCAGGATTCTTCTTCTCTTATTCTTTCTTGTTCTGATTCTTCCTTTTCTTCACTTGTAACTATCACAAAAACTGAGTTGTTTCTTTCTTTTTCTCACCAAAGGTGAACCGTTATCCATCACGCTCCCCATCGTGCAGTACGTACCTTCAACTTCTTTGTTATCGTGATATAATAAATTTCAAACTCGGTTAGCGCATTCTTGTAGCCGGCACGTGTGAAGGAAGATAACTAAAATTGAATCCGCGAGGAACGGAGTGAGCAAACGCACGCGCGAACGCTTATGTGTAATTTTCGTTTGCACATGGAACAGGACTGAGTGTGAAATTATACGTTTGATCCACATTGTTGGATGAAAGTATAGCTCTGCCGTGAAGGACCCACACCTTGGATTGTGCTTCGATTACCTTGTGGCGTGAAAAAATGTAGCGGCAAGGTATTTTAAGGGACTTTGATTCGAATGAAAACTCACGGAGATTCATGATTCCGCGCTCGACATATTTTGATTATTGTATATTCCGATAGAATTATTATTGAATGTGTAGTAAAATTCTTGATAAACATTTTACATTATGGATAAGTATTTTTAGGCGTGTTTTAGGTCTCTTATACCAGTTGTTGCTTAAAATTCTTCAAAAGATGCGTCGAAGATGAGCTTTAAATGTGGAACCCTTTAGAGGAAAATTAGTCGAAAAAATTTTCCATTGGATTGTTATTTTCTATTTTTATTAAGAAGGAAGAAAGTAGAATATTCAAAATTATATTTAATTTATATATAATTATATACCAATTATATATAAACTATATTGAATTGTATATAAATTATATATAATTTTGAGAAGTTTTCACAAAACAGAAGAAACATCTGAACAAGCTCAACTACAGCAGTCAAATTGCGTTCAAAATCATTTTTCTCCTCAGCCACCACTCTTTCTGTGGCCTCCTCTAAAAAAATTTGTATCATTTTGACCAGAATGTTTTGGTAAGAATGGGATAAATTTCCCTACGGGTTGATTCTGGAAATACTGATTACCCATACAAGCAAAAATTTTGCTTTGTCTAAAAGATTTCTTATGCAACAAAATCTAAGAGATGTCTTTAGATCTCTTTTGGATATCTTTCAGATTTCTTAAACTGAGACATCTTGAAGACAGTGGAAACTGTTACATAAGAGCAGTGTTGCCAGAACAGCAACACGGTTGCTAGATTTAGCACTATGAAAACATTTCTAGCCCTGAATTTTTAAGTACAGTACTTAGCACTATGGATAGCATTTAGATTAAATATCTAGCGCTATTTTTTCAAATGGAACATATATTTATAGGTCATTACTCATTGAAAATATAATGGAAAGTTCTATAATTTACATGAAGAGTTACCTTCTGTGCCAAAGGATTATTTAAATTGAAATTATTCATTGGAATAAAAAGTATGTATTGTATCGTGATTGAGGATTATTATTGGAAATATGTTGATTATTGAATAAATGATTACCTGATGGCAAAATTTTCAAGGATTAGTTTGATTCACCCTAAGCGGATAGGTCTTGCAGCATATCTATTTTGAAAAAAATCATTATATATATATATATTTGGTCAAATGAGAATATTGTTTTGTTAGAAAAAAGTCCAGTTTACAGCAGGGTTGGAAGTCATTCAATTAAAACTCATTTGAATTGACGTTCAATGAACAATAAAAATTTAATTTTCAATTGAAATTTTTCTCAATTGAAAATTAAATTAAATTCTTAATTGAAATTTTTTTGCAACAAACAATTTAATTAAACTCTCAATGGAGGTAATTTCCATTTGACAAATCAATTTAATTGATTCAAAATCAAGCAATGGTTGATCCATTTTTCTTATGTTTTCTTGTTCTTTCTTAATTAACAAATACAAAAAAACAAGAGCGCATCAGGAAAATCAATCAATCATTGCTTGATTTTAAATCAATTACATTTATTTGATAATTGGAAACGACTTCAATTAAGAATTGAATTTAATTTTCAATTGAAGAAACTTTCAAATAAGGATTAAATTCTAATTGTTAATTGGGTGCTTCTTCAATTAACTAATTTACAACCCTGGTTTACAGTATATTGATACATGATTTTGGTCATTGAATATCGAATCAAATATCCCTGAACATCTATTTGGAGATGTAAAATGGAAAAATAAATATACAAGGTATCTCACTAAACACTCTGACCCTGCTGAATGTAAATTCCTGATATAACAAAATGTGCAAAATTCACAAATTCAAAATTCTCTATTTTTCCCGCGTTTTTTTTTTAGCACTAACATTTGGCAACATCGAAAAAAATCTAGCACTGTCACCATTTCTAATTTAGCTCTGAACAGCACCGACTGCTGCGTCATCTAGCTCTGCGAGTCTATAACCTTCTGGCAACACTGCATAAGAGATCTTTTAGACATCTGAAGCAAATGGCTTGGCCTGATATTGATGCAATTATGACATATATTGGGCCAGAATCCATGAGAAAGAATGGCCCAAGCTTGGTGAAAGCTTGGGATGATAACCTCGTGCCAGGCTTGGTACTCAATATTGGGGCAGAATGCAATGCCAAGTATGGCCTAATATCTCATGATATATGTATTATCAGTATTTTGGAGCTTGACTCATACGATTAAACCGGACCTGGCCCAAGTTGTGTATATTAACTTTTGCCATGCTTCAACCTGATTCTTCAAACATACTTCTTGGAGGAGAAAATGACGTCATTTTTCATGCCATCCCTGCTATAAATCTCCCATAGAAAACGATAAGATTTTTAGCAGGGATATCAGTACAAATCTGTAAAAATCACAAACATGGAGATGTGGCATAGGTTCTTAGATAAACATTGGTTGTACATTGGCCCAATATTGGTTCACCATGCTTGACAGCTTAATGTTTTGCCAATCTTGAACCACTTGTTGTATAGGCATTCCTTATGAAACATGGTGTGGGTTCTCAAATAACAAACGGTTTTATATTGGGTTGATATTGGTCCGCCATTTTTGGCAGCCCAATATTTTGTCAAGCTTGCACCAGTTGTCATATTGGCATTTCCTATGAAACCCGGTATGGTTGTATATTGGACCAATATTGGTTCGCGATGCTTGGCAGCCCAGTATTTTGCCAAGCCAGTTGTTAATATTGGCATTTCCTACCTGGGTTTTGCTGTATGGGTACTGACATTCCAACGAGTCATCACTGCTCCAACAACTTTGATAATAAAATGTGCCTGTAGAACATTTTCTGAACAGTTAGAAAACCCTACCTTTTATAAACATTCCACAAACGTTCCAATGACAATGGCCATTTTAACACTCCTCGAAGCTCCCGTAGTAGTCGAGGTCCGTGGTGGCTGGCCTATCCGCCGATACCTTCAAACTACTCTCCCTAGTAGAAATGCTCTAGTTATTGACAATATTTGTAACGCTTAACTAGCCAGATACTAGACACTTTCAAGTACCTCACTTTTGGCTAATTGAGCGTTACAGAACTCGTCAATAACTAGAGCATTCCTGCTAGGGTCTGCTATAACACCATAACACATTGTGCTGCTTAGGAATGACTCTTTCGAACGCTCACAGTTAAACTTTGAAACCTGAGAGTTAAAACGAGGCTAAAAGTTGTCTTACGGGATTTCATTTTCATAAGCATCTCTATATCTAAATTATTTAGTATTTATGTCAAACCTTTGGCATGATCCAGCTCGGAGACGATTACAATTCATGCAAACTTTATTTATAATAATGAAAAATTCTTATTATTCCATATTCCATTGATTTAATGAACCATCAAAATACCAAGTCTATTATGAAAGGAAATGAAGTAAAAAAGAACGAGTCAGAATTCATGACGCAAAGTGTGTATTTAAGGGGTAATATCAGTTTGTGTCCAAAAAATTTTAAGTCATTTTTTAAGACGTGCCACAAACGATAGGAACATTTTTAGCATATGGGGTTTTCTGCATATGAAAATACTACACTGTAAAAAAAAACTGGAAATTTACTGTGCAACTGGACTGGAAATTTCCAGTGCTAGTACTGGAATATGGATATTCCAGTACATGTACAGAGATTTTGTTGTTACGTTACTGAAAATTTACCAAGCATAACTGAAAATTCAGTCATTGTACTGGAATTTTCAAGTTTGAGATGATGTACTGAAATTTTGCCATGATTTCGCGAAAATTTTACCGGCTCGTACTACAATTTTATAGTTCTTGTGCACCAAAAAAAAATATTCCCTCAAAAAGGACTTGAGAAAAAATTTGGAATTTAGAAAAAAAAACCTAATCGTTGGTATACTGGAATTATACAGGTTTTTAACTGCAATTCTCAGGTTTTGTGATGGAATTTTCCAGTTACTATGCAATTGAATTATACAGGTTTTGAACTGCAATTTTCAGGTCGTGTGATGGAATTTTCCAGTTGCTATGCAACGGAATTTAATCACTGTTGCACTGAAATTTTCCACTTCTATTGGACTTCGTCATTTCTGGCAGGAAAAATTTCAAGTCTTTATATTAAAAATTTCCTGATTGAGATTTTGAATAATAATTGTAATTGTAGCCAATGAAATTGATATATGAGGTTTTTCCAAGACTTATCCTCTTGTGTTCTAGATATGAAGCATATGTAGTAACCCAAGCTGGCCTTCCAACATGTCGCGCTATAGCTCATCGGTTAGGTCTTAGGTTTCAGTTGGTAGGCAGGTAGAAAAGTGTGGGTTCAAATCCTGTTAGGTAGACATGAGTTTCTGTCCATCCAAATGAACGATCAAAAGTTTCTCAATCATCTTGGAACACAAGGACCCTGCAAAATCACTTTGCGTGAGCAATTTTTTTTCAATTTTCATGGATATTTTCAGCATTAATTTTCCAGTACATGTCCTGGAAAAGTCCAGCTCGTGTACTGAAAAATTCCAGTACCGAGGCTCAGAAAATTTCCAGTTTTGATGCGGGAATTCCATAACGTTTGCACTGAATTTTTGCAGTACAAATGTGCTGAAATTTTCCGGTACATGTACAGGTTAATGACTTCCAGTACATGTACTGGAATTTTCCGGTGAAATTTTTTTACAGTGTAGTCGTTGAGTACCAGAAACGCATTTTGTTATATTTTTACAATACAAAATGGTGGCACATCAGCGCACTGAAAAAAAGTCTGGTCTTTTACATGGGCGTACCGCTGGAGGTCACAATTAAATATGAATGTAGAACAAAAAACCAAAATTTTTCTAAAAATGTAATCCAAAATTTAGAAATCTACGTAAGATTTATTCGATAAAGTGATAAACAAAAAAATGGCATTGATTTGAATTTTTTTTTCGATTTTGTCTTTGTCAAATCGATGGAAAATCCTGTACAAAATCTGTCGGGTTCACTTTATCGAAAAAATCCCACGTAGTTTTCTGGAGTTTGGATTATATTTTCAGAAAAATCTTAGTTCTTTGTTCTACATTCATAATTGTGACCTCTAGCGGTACGCCCTTGTGAAAGACCAGACTTTTTTTCAGTGCGCTGATGTGCCGCCATTTTGTATTATAAAAATATAACAAAATGTGTTTCTGGTACTCAACGACTAGTACTTTCATATGCAGAAAACCCCATATCCTAAAAATGTCCCTATCGTTTGTGGCACGTCTTAGAAAATGACTAAAAATTTTTTGGATAAATAGTGATATTACCCCTTAAACAGAAATTAAGGGAGCGACTATGCTTTTTAGAAGTTTTGGGAAGATTTCATTTTCAAGTTCAAAGAAATTGGATAGCTCTGCCTGATGCATCATAATATTTCAATGAATCAATCTGTAATGTGTTATCATTTTATCTCCTCAAAATGCAGAAGAAAAACTTTTGTGTTAAATTCTAAGCTGAAGGTAAAGCTTGTATTACATAAGCGCAGCGAAGGTGTAAGTATCGTGTTCATCTAGAATTGTATATCAAGCATGTGATGTTGGAGGTTCGTTAACTACAACATAGTTTCATTATCTGCCTTAATTTCCATTAACAAATTTCATTTATTGGATCTCGGATAAGAAACGAGAATGAAATTTTATGGGAACCGTCATGTAACGGAACAAAGATTAGATTTGAACAAGACATTAATGATAAGAAAACACGAGAATTATCTCAAACCTTTCTTTACGAGAGAATTTTATTTCCATATACCCAAGCAATACACGTTGATCAAAAAAATGACGTCAAGACGATGCCTAAATGTCGTCAAATGGGAGTCTCAAATCAAAAATCAAATACACCTATTTGATGACATTTTCGCGTCAATTGGTACCCTTAATCTCGAATTTTATTTGACATTTGTGTTACTTGAGAGTGATGAAATGGATAGATTTTATAATTTTTTAATAAAATTCATAAAAACATATGAATTTTTTCATTGTTTTCAGACAGATGTTTCAAGACTCGCCTAGAAATTCGAACATTTCTTCAAAAATTATTCACATTTATTGTTAATATTTATACAAAACAATTTCTGGTTAATTGGCAATCTTCTTCGTATTTTTCTGTACCAAATCTTCCATAAAAATTGCTTGAAAAAATAGCCAGCCGCTGCACGGAGAAAAATGAAAGTCGAAAATATAGTAATCTTTGATAAAAATTTGAGAATATTTTTCTTGAATGCATAATGAAGAAAAAACGGTTCACTTTTCTGTGGAATTGTATTCGAAGCACAATGAAAAATTATCAATACTTAATGAAGAGTATAGAGAGACATATGAACTTTCCAAAAGTCGCGCGTGAAATTTTACAAAAATGGCAACAAAATTTCAATATCCTATTACAATTCACTTTGTGAAATTTCGTATGCGACTTTTGAAAAAATCATATGTTGCTCTATACTCTTCGTTAAGTATTGATAATTTTTCATTGTTTTTCGTATACAATTCCACAAAAAAGTGGATCGTTTTGTCTTTATTATGCATTTGAGAAAAATTCTCAGATTTTTCGACCTGCATTTTTATCCGTGTGCACTAGTTCAACAAAATTGTTAATTCTGCCGAATCTCATTAGATCGTATAAAACGTCTCGGTTAAAAACGATTCAAAACCCTTCAATTAGATCTGATAACATACGATAAGTTTCAATGAAAGAACTGGCGATCCGTGTTGAATTTCACAGAAAAGTACGCAACGCTCGTCCCTGTGGAAAATGTTAGGCACATAATGATGAGGATTTTTGAAAAGAATCGATCCGTTTTTAGATTAAAAATATATATAATTTATATAGATTTCAATACAAATTTGATGGTTTTTATATAAAAAAAGACCGATCTCTTTCAAGGATCCCCATCCCTACATCCGGATGAAACTCAGCAGATTCTATGAAGAGATTCATCCGGCTTTGCCCGGCAATCTTCACAGGAGCTGCCAGCTCTCATCCGAATTTACCTAGGATCTTCCACAAATTTAACAATCCCATATTTCATGGATTCCCAAGCAGTACAACCACGTATATAAAAGATTCATAGAATATTCTTATTATATGCATTTGAACCAGAGTGAATATTCTATGAACGTGCCATGGAATGTTTTTTGCTGTACCAAATGAATCTAACCAAGTGGCATTTTCACAGTACTTCACCAGCACTTTCGTGTTACTTGGGTTCGTTTAAGTAGGATGACACTCATTTTACAAACATATTCGACACAACTAGCAATATTTAACGACAGTAAAAATATATATATATGCATTTAATGAGAAATAACTGTAATACAAAAAAATATTCTCCTGATAAAATTCCATAAATTTTCAATATCACATATATTTCGATTGTCTCTTTCCGTAAGAATCACACAATATTATAAAATCGTATATCAATTCATAAGAGAAACATACGAAACTAGTATTCTTTAGCATCCTCCTGTTTCTCTTCCGCCAATTTCGAGATCTAGATTCGAAACTTTCACGCATGTATATAAACAATGGCATGACGAAGTTCCGACTTGTAGCGTTCATGATATACCGACGTAAACGTCATCACCTCGACGTATTTTCCCTCCTGTGCCAATCAACCCAAGATGAATTCCAAAAGCAGGACTGGTCCCTATCAAACGACGAATTCCTGGATCGGTGATTTGTCTATAACTAGTAAGAAAAAATGTTCATATAAAATGTGATCCAAATTCAATAAAAAAGGAATAAAAATATTTACACGAATCAATAGGCAAAAAATTTGAATTTCAACTAGTATACCTTTTCAAAGTTTCCAATGGTTCCCCTTTAGAATTCTTTTCACCGGTTTGAGGATCGACTGTTGTTAGTAAACATCTTGTGCAAGGCATTACATTTCTAAACACCACATCCCCAATTTTCACCCATTCCCAATTGTCTTCCTCAAAAGCAGCTGGTCCTTTCACAACAAAATTTGGTCGAAAATTTAAAGCGGAAACAGGATCTTCCAGTCGCTCATTCAGATTCATTAAAGAAGCTTCATTTAACATATTGTAACTCGTTGCATCCGCATATGCTCCCTAGTTGGGGGAAGAAATAACGTTACATCAATTATAATCAAGAAATTTTTTACAATGACTTCTGATAAAAAAAATCTCTCTGAATCTCTCTGAAAATTGCATACTTCAGAGGGATTCAAAGAGAAATTTGAAGGGATTCAGAATGCATCACTATTTCAAAAGTCTGGTTAAAAAATTCTGTGCATTCCGATTAATTCCTATTAAACATGCAGAATTTTGATTGAAATCTAATCAGTATTAAACGGTTCGAATTGGAATTCCGCACGTTTAAAATGACATTTTCTGATCAGTCTCCAGCTTCGTCTGAATTATTCTGAATCACTTTGAAGAATGTCCCAAAACATGGAGAGATTTAGAGACATTTTTCCAACAGGGGAACTGAACAGGAGATTTTTGAGATAACTTTTAGATATTTCTGAGATACACTTTTGGTTCTTGAATTACCAAATCGTTTCTTCGAGTCGAAATTTTTCCACTTTCGTTCGATTCAAATTTCTAAATTCATTTCAAATATTGTTCCTTTTCAGAAAAAATATTACAAAAATGATAGAATAAGAGAACGAAACTCACAGTATGAACGTCGTTCATTGGTGGAAGTTTGTGGGGGAATTTTCTTGTTGGCCGATCGAAAGGATAAAATGCCAGTCTGAGTCCAACATCAGCTTTTAAAATAAACTATGATATCCACTTGGCTATATCACCACCACAATCGATGGCTAAAACATCTTGACCCCAAACTGCTGTTTTATAAGGTTTTTTTTTCAACAAGGTGGTAACGTCTATAGATATCGCAGGCATTTCTGGGGCATTGAAAGTGAGCACAGAACCGAGGTTGTTGATTGAAATCTTGGAACATAAATTAATAAATGTTGATTAGAGTTTGAAATCTGCTAATAGGGCTACTTTGTGACACACGTTGTACACTTTGAATCGTTTCCTTTGCTGTTTTGACTCTTCCAATCGGTCCCTATCGTTCCTTTTTTCCAGGGAAGATTATCTTCGAATTATCATGAAATAAAATATATGTAAATATATGTCGCAAAGTAACCTCACTGTACGGTACTACAATGTGGTAATAGTGGGAGAAGTGAATGAAAACTCGCTTTTGAACGAGTGTAGAAAATCGAAAACCCTCAGTTAAAAGAAAGGGACAAACTTCATCATCGAAAAAATAGCTTCCCATGTGAATCTTTATTTCAAAATTGTGTATATGAATTATATTAAGATTGCATCCTGTATTGAAAAATAATGCTGAAAGAATTTTATATAAAAACTTTATACAAATGGTATTCAATGATTGTTCAATACACAGTCAAAAATGTTGTGTTAAAAGCGGTCAACTCAAAATTTGTATTAACATTTAACACGAAAAATCATCGAATTGACAAATTTTCAGTGTAAGCTGAATATTTAATATGAATATTTAATACAAACTTTGAATGAACCGTTTGGGACATGCAAGTATGTTGAAAACATACAAAATTTTTCACTATGCACAAAAGCTAATTTTTTACATATTGGTAACAAGCTGAATTCCATTAGGAAGAATAATCAAATCAGATGAAGTGATATCTTCTCAATGCAATCAAAACAATTCAGAGTAAATTTAACTCAAGTTTCTGTGGTTATTATTTTATATCATATACACTGTAAAAAATAATTGTGGAATTTTTCCCCAAGAAATGGTAGCAGCAAAGTTCTTCCATGTATGAAGAATTCTTCACCATGATTTAATCGATTTTTTCTTCATTTATAGAAAATTCAACACCCAAGAGGCAAAATTCCAGTAAACACAAATGGAAAAAGCTCCTTTTTAGAGCTCTTAGAGCTGACCAATGTTCCACCACAAGATATCTTCAAGCTTGCTTTTGTAAAAGACAACCCTTTGGGTTCCGATCAGTGTTGTGATAAAAATTATAGTGCACAAACGTTCATTGGTCAATTCTCATGTAATAACCGATGACATCTCATAGTCTAATAATTGACAAATAAACTCAGTGCAATATAATTTTTATCCTAACACTGGTTCCGATGGATCATAGATGGAAAATGGGTGGAAGAAATGTTGCTGAAGTTTGAATCGTTTATCGAACTGAATTAGTAATTGAAAAACGAAATACTAAGGTATTAAATACTCAAAATCTTGCAGAATACTTTGTAAGCTCGTTTTCTAGTTCCAAGCACTTAATTTGAGGAGATAAATAACAATGATTCATCAAATTTTATGAGTTTTAATTCACATTTCGTTTCCACAGACGATTCAGACTTCAACAATATGTGACGGTGGAGGAATGTCCAGGTCTTCGAATACCCATGAAGCTGAAACTAGCAGCCGATGCTTATAACTTCTCACAAAAAATTTCCTTTAAGGATTTAAGCGTCTGAAAAGTTTAGTGAGACGCTGCTCAATCGATTTTTGGTATAAAAAAAGCTTCTACAACGTGTAATCAAAAGTTACAACAATCGGCTGCTACACGGAGAAAAAGGTATCTTGAAAAATACCATAATTTATGGAGTTTTGGCGTTGGTCTAACCCGAGTCAAAATATTTACTTGAAGATACCTCTAAAAGTACCATAATGGCTGGGAATTTTATGAGGAAGGTACCATACTTCTTTATAAAAGTCCAAGAAATTATGGGACTTTTAGAGGTTCCTTCACGTAAATATTTTGACTCGGGTCAGACTAACGCCAAAAATCCATAAATTATGGTATTTTTCATGATATCTGTTTTCTCAGTGTAGTTTCAGCATCATTGAGTACTCACGTAACAAATTCGAGATATCGGGTATCACTGAGCTAAGGATGGACGATGCTTGAAAAACATGGATAGTTTTTATTCAAAAAAATGGTATCTAATTCATGTAATTCAATCAGAACCACACATAACATATAACATCGATGTTTTTTCAAACATCGTTCATTTGTAGACTGATCCGGAACCTGGTCAATGATGCTGAATGGCTGCCTACGTCGATTGTGAATGTTCATGAATTTGAAAGCCATTCATAATTACCGGTCCTGAAAAAAATTTCCTGATTCATTTCGAAACCGATCACCGGGTCCCCAAAAAATACATCCTTGTTCAAGGTTAGGCTGGCACGTAACAAGGAAATAAGTACGTTTCATACGCCAGCCCTTGTCCAAAAATCACACCAAAACTGTGTTGGTGGACAGAATCTCAGCGAAGAACTCTCCTCACTTGATGCCCGGCGACGGTAGTGGAGACTCTGTGAAGAATGTGGGCTTAGCTCCTTGTGTTATAGCATGCTTCAATTATTCATGCCATCGGGTGAGCCGCCCGAGTGATCGGCCCTCTAGCGTTTCGATGGATGAGTTGCTAGCTTTGGGCACTCCCCGGATTCAATCTTCATAATTCGATTGCGCAAATACCGCAACGCAGTGACACCTATTTGTCTGTTTTTCGAACGTCCTCGCCTTGTTTATTTACAACATTCATCATATTATGTAGTTGAAATTTATGAGACTCGCGACAAAAATAATCTGATAAAATAGAAAACCAACCAGAAGAACAATCTTTCGAAACGGAACCAGATTTTTTCTGTCAAGTTTTATTTTATCGAACAATCTTTGAGTAGAATGAATGGAGAGACCCAAATCCCCTTCAGGAAAAAGAATTAACAAACACAAAATTACTTCGCAAAGTGTAATCATTCAAGCAAATTTTTTCAATAGGTTTCTATATTTGGAGAGAAATATATACAATTAGTGTACGATTAATAATGTTTTTCTTATTTTAGAATGAAAATTGTAATCGCACTGGACAATTATTTTCGCCTTCGAATTGTTCTCACGTAAATTTCCGCGCTACATGTGCTGAGTGAAAAAAGGTATGTTTACTTTTTAGAGTTGTTTCAAAGAATTCATGCCGGACTTTTTCTGTGCTTACGATTTTTTTCCTCTAGTTTCGAATATGGTTTCGCAATCGAGAATTCTCATATCTCTTAATTTTGTAATTTGAACAATGAAACGTATCGTCCCTCACAGTCCCAGAAGAATTCTTGAAGAATTCATAAAGAATACAATCAGTTCAATAAGAATTCTTTATGAATTCTTCTGGAACTGTGGTGCTGTGTAGGGTGTTCTATGGGGTTTATCATAAGCTGTATAGGATTTTATAGAAAACATTACAGATATTTAAAAATAATCAATTACAATAGAAAGACGAAAACTCACGATTCAAAACGCTGAGACAAAATCTATCGCTTTTTTTTTTTGGAAAATTTTGAGCAGGGTTAAAAGATCGTAAATTTCAAAATATTGTATTCACATTGTTTAGAGACACGGGGAAGTTCCCGAGTCTCGAATATTTTTCATTGAAGGTACAGAAACTTTCCCGTGTCCATAGATGAAACCGACATACAAAAAAACCCCTGTCAATGAGATCTACGGCAGCTGCCCCTTTTGTCGATAACTTAAAACGGCTCTACCCTGATAACACACGAAGGATTATTTTTCAAAAACAAGAATAGAATTCTTCAAGAACTCTTCTCGAATTAATGAATTCATAAAGAGCTCTGGAGGAGTTCAATGTTTGGGACATTAACGAGTTCTTTGAGGATGCTGAAAGTATTGTTTTAGTACTCCCAAAGAAGTCGTTAATGTCCCAAACATTGAACTCCTCTAGAGATCTTTATGAATTCATTAGTTCGAAAAGAGTTCTTGAAGAATTCTATTCCCAGATAGCAATTGAACCTTGCTGCAATGTTGTCAGGCAAGCTTGTGACAAGGTTGACATAAGCCTCCTAGTTGACACACGACAATGGTACAAGCTTACTAAACCCTTGAAGCAGAGTTGTAGCAGCCTTACACTGACAAGATTGTTAATAACAAGTCAAAAACAATCGAATGACAAGTTTGGCAAGCTTATGACAAGCTTACATGTTATCTGGGATTCTTGTTTTTGAAAAAGAATTTTTCGTGTATATCTGGGTACGGACGTCCCCTGGTAAAAACCCGGATAGATTCGGATAAAAATTCGCAGATGGATACAAAAATAGGATTGGAACGAATAGAAATACAATCCACTTTCATAGTTTCAACCCTATTTTTGTATCCATCAGCAAATTTTTATCCGAATCTATCCGCGTTTTTACCAGGGTCCGTTGCTTCAACGTCAAAGTTTCTTTCATCCAACTCCTATTCACGTCTCCCATTTATCCACTTATACGATCCACCGAAATGGAGAATCTATAGTTGTCTTATAGGTTCATAGGACATTCAATGCCCTGTGCACGCATTTAATACGAACCCAATTCAAATGTTCAATGGAATGTCTTTGCATACGCATTTCCTATCAACACCATTGAAGATATCATCACTCCAGACTAGTGATATGTAATATTCGCCAAGATCGATATTTTTTACAAAAAATGTATCAAGTATGTATCAAATTCTGTTGAATTTTATAGAATATCGATCGAAACTTGATACAAATTGTATAAGAAATATAAATATCGTCGGATATCGTTCATCCCTATCCCAGACAACACAAAGTGCCACTGGGACGTTTACGGGATATTTAAAAAATGTTGAAGAGATTTTTCTGTTGAAGGATAATAAACAAAAAAGAAAAAGAAAAGCTTTTAAACCTTGACCAACATCGGCCACCGTCTAGCAGTAATGAATTTGCCCTCTTGATCCACAACCATCAAAATTCGATCGCAGATCCAATCCCCGTATTTCAAGCCCAATATCGTACAGTTCACTTCGTCATCGATCCGAATTGGACCCATTGATTTGACTGGGAACATCCACAGCTCACTCAGTTCTCCAACTTTACGCCATTGCGACGGTGGTTTTTCTTGGCACTTTTTTTTCCACCATTGCCACATAAATATGAGCACCGAACTGGCACCCACCAAAGTTGTCGTCGCATATACCAATCGAGTTTTATCTAAACACGTATAATCACTATCAATGGCCTTAATTTATCTTTCAGGATATTAAAGGTTAATCTTATTCTCAAGAAAACTGAAAGTTCTTTCATTTTTACTCATTTTTTCCAACAGCAAATTATCCATTTCTTCCCATATAAATTGACTTCAAAACTCAAATCAAGATCTCAACTCGAACGGAATCTCTATCTTCTGTTTTTGATAATTCGCTTCAAAGACGGAAAAAATCATGAGAATATATATATTGGCTTAAACACATGTTTTAGTTTTGTAGACATATCGCATTCAATCTTTCCCTTTCAATATAACTTGTTCAATAACACTTATCATCGATAATACAATTTCTGAAGTAATTGTGGAAATTTAGTTTGTAAATAAATATTCATTCCTGAAGTTGTGACATAAAACTTTGTAAGTATAATAGATCAATGTATCATTACCCATTCTCAAACAATTTATGTTCCTAAAATCAAACACAGAACAAACAATAATTAAGTGAAGAATAATATCACATGACATCCAATAAATGATTCAACAAATATTATGATTTCACCTTCACTTTTTTAATGAATTATTAATAACACGTAAGTGCAATAATATTTTATACATATATACTCCGGTTAGCAGTTGATATGGAACTCATTTGGAAACATTCCACGGTATCATTAAGTCCATTGAACATGGATCTAAGAATAACAGGATGGAGCATCGGATGGACCGTTATGGCGAAGGGGGAACTCGTATATGGATGGAAGGGGAGTCAATTATAATCATCGACGTCATGTTATTGATAAGTTGCTGAAGCGCCATGCGATGCGATTTCTTCTTAAACTTTACAATGTTCGTAAAGTTTGCTTACTCGCATTTTGGCCACAATGTCAGAAATTTTCTAATACAATCCGCAATCTCATCATTCCATAATCTTACAACAAGAAACCGTTCATAAATCGATGTCTTAGATCTCACCTTCCATTTTCGTCCTTGTATAAGTATCTACCTACTCAGTGATCAATTTCATGTTTACATGCAATCAAAGACGAAGTAAAAATATACAACCAAATGAGTATCGAATACAAGATATGTAAGAAATAGTATGAGAATGAAAGGTACAGAATCACTGTGACTGTCAAAATTTTCGTATAAAAATATTTATTCTTTTTACATGATATTTTATATAAAATTCAAATTTCCTAACAATGTTGTTTGAATCGTTGACATTCCTTTCTTGATCTTATAATGGGTATTAAAAGAAGAAAAGAATTAAATTATTTACATATGAAAATTGTTCAAAAATACAAATAGTCGAATCTTGACTTACAAAATTCAGTTTAAAATTCTCTTCTCGCTTTACATAATATCAATGAAATGGTTCGCTCATCAGTTCGGACATATTGTATCCTTTCTTCCATACGGTATCTTTCAAATATGCGCTGATCATTGGATCACTCAGCATATTTTCAATAACAGTTTTAAATCCAAGTTGACTAGCCAATACATACTTACACTCGATATCAGATAATTCGGAAACCAAAATCTGCATATTTTCTGTCATTTTTTGAGTAATGCTCTTCTCCACGCGATACCTGGATCGTTTAATATTATATTACATTATATCAATCAATCGACAACACATTTGAATTGGAAAATTTACCTTCGTACGCATTCTTGAACTAGAGCCGGCGTGAGTTTATTTACTGCTGTAAAATCCTTCAAATACTTAGACTCTCCATTCAGGATGCAATGATTATAAATAAGATTACCCCAATCAACATGATGATCGTAAGCACGCATCATGATCAGAGCTTGAGAAACGTTTAAGATGCTGGAAAGTATTTTATCGATTTCTTCGCTCTTTAAATTCAAAATACATATCGCTTGATGGTTTTGTGGTACACCACTGACCAATGCAATCTGAAGAGCCACCAACTCCGCTTGATGCGAACATCGACTCGCGAGATTCAATCTCTTGTCCTTAAAGATAAATGTTTGTTTACTTACAGTAATTAATACATCAATCAAAGAAATGTAACTAAAATAATTTGAAATATTTATCCAAACCGAGTATATATTCTACTTATTGTAGAAAAAAAGGACATGAATATTAAAAGTTACAACTCGTACCTGTAAATAATATTGCGTAGCGTGAGTATAGTTTGTCAAAGCCAAATGCAGACGTTCGAGAGTATTGTCATCTTTCGTAAATTTAACATCAAATTGAGGGGAATTGACTGGTTTTCCATTCTCTTTTTTAATATTCGATATCAGTTCATTGATAACTTCTTTAGCTTCATTTTCCCAAGCAAGTGCAATTTCATAATAAAGGCGATAATGTAATGCTACCAGAGTAAACAATTCTTTATTTTGTGGACAATTCCGTTTCAAAAATTCTATCAAAGCTGTTTTCAAACCTGGAACCTAATCATTTGAAGACTTTTAATGTATCAAAATTTTTGTTTTCAATTCTTACTTCCAATAGTCACCTTATCGTAACCTTTTCCCAGTAAAAATTCAAACTGATCGTTCTCTTTTAAAATTTGAAAAATGTAATTCATTTCCGTGAAGCGTCCCACACCGCTCACAAGACGTACCTAATGGAAATTTATAAAAGGTATTACATCAAAATATGTTTAGAATTTTCAAAATCATCAATTATTCTTTCTATTGACAAACCAATAAAGTCCAATATTTCAAATTCTGCAGTGAATTCGCCAGTTGTTGACATTTTCTCAAAATCGAAGCTATGCCTTCCATGTTGCAAGCAGCTGTGAAACAATCGTGGGATTTTATGAGTAACTCAACGATTATCTTCAGAGTTGAAACTGTAAAGAATTGTATCATGAAACTATACCGCATAAGATTAGAATATATTTCTGTGACAACACGAATAATAAAAATCTATACCACTTCTCTTTTCTCCGTAAGATTGACCTAGTAATTTATTCGCCATTTCTATAAGTTGAGCACCCAGTAAGGAAGCATCGTTACACAAATCCATAATTAAATGAAAATTTGCGTTAAGGGAACATCCCCACATCATTATTGCGTCGCCTTGATCATCTAAAAAAAAACATATTCATATACACTTATTTTGAAGGTTTCAAAAGATATATTCAAATATATTTGTCATTACCTTCTATAGCTTCCGTGATACTTGAAATAATATTTTGTGCTAAAAAAACTGCAACATCATCATTCTTTATTTTATACGCAGTGATTATATCGTGAGCGATATCAAATTTGTTATCGTGACTGCTTTCCATCACTTGTTGCAGAAACTGAATTGGATTGTTCAAAACTAACAAAAATTGATAACTTTTGTTTAATCGTATGGACAATTTATAACACAAAACGATTCTCAAGCATACATCATTGCCATGTTCCAATACACCTAGAAAATTTTCTAGAAGTGACAAACATTCGAGTTGCTGTTCATAAACTGTGAAGTCCTCGGTTTCCGTTATAGTATTGTCAGATTTTTGTATAGTGACAATTTTCCACGAACCACTGTTTACTGTAATTTCAAATTCATTAGAACGAACTTTTTAAAAACGTCTAACGGATAAAGAGATATGATAATTACATGAAGATGTTGAAGGAAATTTCTGCAGTCCTCGATTTCTATAAGAACTATATTTTGGTTTTTTACTACCATCTTTGTTCATAAAACTCTTTTGTTGAGGAGTTAATTCGTTAGGTAACATTTCACCCTCTGCCAAACTCAAACACAGCATGAGAATTTGTAAATCCTGTATGTAAAATAATGTTTTAGTTTCACAAAATTTGATTTATGTTATCAAGGTATGGAATATAACTTACTTTATGTTTGTAATCGAACATAGCACTTATTCTAAGGGCTGTATCTAATTTTCCCGCATCTATGAGAGAGTTGATCAACACTTCAACAGATTTTCTTTCAAGTGGATCAGTCAAAGGACAACTAATATGCATTTTATTTAACCCAGACATTAACTCAGTCTTTAGTTTTTTGAAAATGCCATCCTCGGATTCGAATTTTATATACGCAGGATCCGCTAGGATACACGATTTCCACATAGCCATTTCTAAAGTATCTATCGTCTTTTGATCAGTCTCAATATTTTTTAAAGTTTCTAGAGCTAGCTTTAATATTTCGTATCTGTACAAAATTGTAAATTTAATGTTTAATTCTTTCAAGATTTGAGTCTGATATTATACCTCTCACCTCTCTTGATGTAAAACAATTCTTTCCGCATGCTCGATGAAGAATTCAGCAGCTTTCTCAGAAGAAACATCATATTTCTTGAACTCGAAGGCACAACGATTCCAAAATGCACTATCGATACGATCATTCTTGTCCATGTATCGTTTTAATTCATTGCGATACTAAAACGTCAACACAAAATTTAATTGATTGAGCATATACGTCTACCGATTACTTCGTTGAGTACTTACCTGAGCCAGTATAACATCAGCTGAATTAAGTTTCGTAACTTTACACAATTCCAAAGCAATATCATAATTTTCTTTGTCGATTAATTCTTGAAAACATCTTTTTACTTCCGCGTCCAAATCATATCCATCTTCCATCAACTTGACGGCTTCGAATTTCATCTTCACATCAGTTTTTAATAAGATTTTTGTAATATCGAAGAGACAACGAAATTTTGGCGAGCAAACTGAAACATTATTTGTCACATTGCTTTCATTTTCACGGGCAAAGAAGAAAAAATTTTGTTACCAAATACCTGGAAGATCTTTATCAAAATTACAAGTCGCTAAAATACCGAGAAATTTCCTTTGCAACTGTGTACTTTGAAAGCAGTGTTCGAGTGCAATGAAAACACACTTTACAGCAACGCTCCTCACCCAAAGTAAATTTTTTAAATACGTGGCATCTAAATATTCCCAATTCATAATTCTCTGTAAAAGCTTTCTCATTAGTCTGGCAAAAATTTACAAAATATCATTGACCATTAGCAATAATTTCTTTGAATAATGAACTCACGCTGTTTTTGAGATCAGAAAAGTGAGATTTGAATTCCAATAAATTCTTTTGACTCTCTTTGAAATTCCCATATTTAATGCATTGTACCAAAAACTCAAAGAATGTGTTGAAAGGATGTTCCTACAATAATTAAGTGGTACAGAAATATTCGGTGATGACATTTTAGAATCAAACTTACAGGCATGAATATTTGAAATGCCCTGCTAAGAGTATCGACGTATCCACGTGATAACATTCCTTGTATCAATCCAACTGCGGTATCGACAGACCATATTTGGTGGTCTAAACATTCTGTATACTCGCTGAGCATATCGTGACGGGCGGTTGATATCAGCATCCATGAGAAACAATATGATGCTGTGGAAGATGGCTTGAATCACATAAAATATAATAATCAAAGATTCAATTTAAAAAAACAATTCAAAAAATAAATTGTGTGTACACTATGAATACCTCGTAAAAAGTAGCCAAAACAATTAAAATTGGGGCTTTTTTCAAGAGAGCGGTTTTAAGTAATGTACCAGGTGGATCTTGACTGTTATGACATCGGATGATAGTTAACCACAAATCCTCATTCATCAACTTTTTTTTATGATATATTGCAGAAGTAGGAACATTAAATGTATCGTCGATACATACGGCTTCTGCTGTTTTTGATAATTTTGGCTATGTAAAAGATATTTTTCAGTTCCAATTTCCAATACATATGAACTAATAAAATTCATTACTATTACCATATGTTTTGAAACAGTTTTAGAGTATTGAAATTGATTCCGAAATTGTATTTGATGCAAAGAACTTGAGTCTGAAGTATCCAAAATATTGTTCAGCATTGTCGATAGATGTTCTTTTATGTTTTCATTTTCAAAATATTCAACGTTATCCAGTAGCTGTAAATAATACTGAGTTATCATATCACACTCTACACAATTTTCAACATATTATATTTTAAGAAATTACCTGATTCAAAGGATAGGAAAAAATGTCTGCAGTCATCAGAAATTCCAGCCAGCAATCATGACTAGCCAAAAATTTCAAAAAGATGTCCGGTAATACCGTGTTGTGAATTTTTGCGAATCTGACTATGATATCCCATGTTCTCAGTTGATCGATGAATTCTTTTCCATCCTCAGAAAATTTACTATTCTCCAGAGATTTTGAAAAACTATTCTCCAAATAATTCATAACAATTTTCAAAGCTCTTTTATTCCTATTTAACACATTTTGTAATAAATTTCCTGAAAAAATTAGATTATATTAGAAAAAATAGTCTCATCGTATTATGTTTTTAATATATAAATTATATATTACCAATAGATATATTCAAATGTTTTTTTACATAATCAGTTACACTGTAATGTAATCGTAGATCCTCTGAACTGACTCCTAAAAGTTCAATAAAAGAAATGCAACTGCACACTATTTCAGGTTCATTCAGATGTCGGAGAGCAAACATGTGTGCATTGAAAGCATAATGGGATTTCCTAAAACGAGAATTATTATATAAAACGAATAAAAAACGATAAAAATACACGATATCAAGAAAAGTTACAAACTTTTGTGGAGATAATTTGATTGATTTGTTTTGAATACGTTTAAGATGCGTTATAGCCATATTCGGTCTTCCTTCGTTCAAATAATACATGTAATTCAAAGTTTCCTTGTAACCGTATTTTTCAACTAAATTCTCTTCGGAAAAATGTGGTACCGGTTTATTCTTGAAACGCCATTCAAACATTTTTTTCACGTTCAAATTCTCGTAACCATCTAATAAATCGTACATCGTGACTTTTTTCTCCTCGGCAGGTTTCTCGATAATTTGCTGCAGTATTGGAATTTGTTTCAAAGTGTGTCTAAGAACTTCAGAAGTGATAAGATTATTATTAACTACTACACCATCAACATTTAAAAATATTTCTCTCAATCCTTCTCTCTTTTCTCCCGTATTAGACGCATAATCCAATTTATTTTTCAAATATATAAGAGAAAAAGCTATCAAATAATTGTCTTTCAGATATTGTTCGAAATCGTCAGTCAAAAAATGAATGGTTTCGGTTATTCCATTTATCAATTCTGTCTCGCAATTATCATCTCTAGTGTAACACATAGTTGATAGAGCTAAATATAACTTTTCAATTTTCTTGTGAAACTCTGGAGTATTGTCTTCTTTCGAGCAAGGTACAATGCTCAATTCTTTCTTCACTTGCTTCATAAATTCATATTTATCAATGGTACATGATTCTTTGGACAGTACAGTTTCTTCAAATTCTTTTACGGTCAGCGCATTTGCAAATATTCTGCTTAAAATCGATTTTACATTGTGCTGTTCCTTCATCATGAATACACCATATCTGTAAATTTCAAGGATAAAGATATAAAAATAGAGAAAGGAAGTCATAGAAAATTTGTAAGTGGAAATATAACGTTGACTAAAAGAGAGAGTAATATCCAAGTTTCGTGGCTAGCCAATAAACAACGATTGTCTTTTATTCTTACATCCCTATGATTCTGAAACTATTTGTAATTATTGGATTAAACATTCATGATGAAAATAGATACCTGCACAAATGATTGAGAATTTGTTCTTTGACGATAGAACTAGCATTCGAGGACTCGACGTATTCTATCATGTCTGTGGTAATGCTAAGATTGTTCATCAACATTTTTACATTTTCATCCAACACGTCGGATTGTGGTTCTCCTTTATAATGTACATCAATCCAATATTTTATCATATCAACATGATGACACAACAATAAATATTCCCATAAAACTGTATTAGATACATCTTTCAATATACCAGATTGATTAGTTTGGAAATATAATTCCAAACATAATGCCTGTTTTATGTTATCCGGTAAATTCATAACTTCCTCTATACACAATGTGGAACTCAAAACATTTTTAATCCTAGAGAGTAAATTAATCTTCATAACTTATAAAAATTAAATACAAATATTGCAAAAAATCAAGTATTTCAATATAAAGATGAGTATTATAACGTGACTTTGTACTCAAAATGTAAAACAATGTCACAAACTGAATTTGTATAATTTCAAATTATATAAATTATAAGGTCAATAAAATGGCTTCAATTATTCTAAATTCAACTTTATAATTTCATCCATATTAACCAAAATATTGATATTTTCAAATATTAATGAAACTTACGTATTTTTATTTTCATATTCGACAATGCATTTCATGAGCTCCCAAGCTTTTAGTTGCTGTTCTTGAAAACCAGCAACGTTGATCAAATACTGAGCTAAATGATCTCTCAGAGGAGGATCTTTACATCTCAAACAGACATTCAAAATATATTCCTGAGGATCTTTACCCTAAAAGATGAAATTTGCTTTGTGATTCGAATAATTATACAAATAAATATATCAAATATACTTTTACATACCACATTCTTTAGGATATGAGAGGCTCGGAAAATTTGACGCTTGCTCAATAATTCATCTATCCAAATTCTAACTTCAGAGTGGAAATAATCCTGGGCTTGTTCTAGAGAACATTTTTTCCTGTATGCAATACATTTGAATGCAAGTTCGATGTGAGTTCCCTTAGCGGAAGCTTCTCTCACAACTTCGCGATCCCCTAGAATTCTCCATCCTGACCAAATCACTGCTGGCTCACCGGTCAAACATTCTATTGGAACTCCTCCGATTACGGTTCTTTCAGACATTTTGATGTTTTGATTTAAGATTTAAGAATCATTACAAAATTCTAAAACTAAAACAATTTAAGTAATAAGAATAATAAAAATTAATTAATTTTCAAATGGCGCAGAAACGATCAAGTAAACTCACAATTTTCTTCCTCGTATCATTTTTAGTATATGAATAATTATCAATAATCAATTTCTTATCACACAGCTGAGTTATAGAAATGACTAATTAACCTCCAACAAGTGTGTATATGGAAAAAATATAACTTCGTAATTAGACGACTATGTCGTGTACGTATAAAACAAATTGCACAAAATGTATATGAAGATGCAAAAAACAAGCATAAAATGTAGTTCTAACAATAAAAACTACTGTATTATCAAAATTGTATAAAATAAACATATAATTCAATTGTTATTCAACATTCAAACGTCTGGACTAATGTTCATACTGTATTCAACTGTATTACTGTATATACTTTCGTTATATTGCACGTTGTACCATTGCGCATGCTGAGATGTCTCCATCTTTCACTATCACCATTATTTAGAAAAAGAAAACAATATTTTTTTAGCCCTAAGATACATATATATAAACAATAATGGCAGCCCCCATACGGATAACCAAAAGTGTCATCACTGAGGGTTTTGCTTAATTATATCTGTGAGAATTTGTCTTTCAAAGTGATTAAAATTTGAATAAAGATGTTCATTGTAACAAAAGAGATAGATAGTGAAAATATTAGCAAACTGTGTCGAACGTGCTTGAGAGAAGACGGGGATAAAATGGTTTGTTTATTTGTTGGCCCGGCAGGTTCATCCCTGGCTGCTAAACTCAGATCACTTTCTTGTTTAGAGGTAATGAATAAACATTGATGGTTTGTTTTGAATAATTGAATTGAAGTTTTCATTTGTATAAAATATTTGATTGTTGCATAAATTTCAAGGTGTGGCAAGGAGATGGTTTGCCAGAAAAGATGTGCGATCGCTGTGTTACTAGAGCTGAATCTGCACTCTTATACAGAGAACAATGCAGAGCAGCTGACAGGGCATTGAGACAAGCTGCTTTGAAGGTACATAGAGAATATATGAATCCAGAATAAAATTTATTTAGCTGTTTATTATTTTATTATTTATTGTTTTACTTGTTTATATATACAAGACAGTTTATTTACATTCAATTCTAGCAAACTTTGAGGTGAAAATGTTCAAAATTATGTATGGCGTACAGCTGGATCATCCAACAAAGATTGATCTTAGATTATCAATTATTTTATTTTACTGTCCCATAAATTAAAACAAGCCATTCAAAGCTGAAATTACTTGTGCTCATTCGTCGTATGCGATGTCATCGGATGAAAAGAAAAATCCTAGGAAACAAACTTAACTTTACTCTTCTATTTTCTAATGATGTTGCATGCAACAAACACTAATGCAGCACATATCTAATAAAAGTCTCATTGCATCCACTAAAGTTGATTACTTCAAACCTGCGATAGATTTTATCAAGATTTTTGTTAGGGACAAAATTTTTGTCTTACAAATGTAGATTTTACAAAAAACTCACAGGAGATCTGATGAAATAACAAAAATTTCTTTTCAGGTATCCAGACTTTCAACTTATCCAGCTATCTCGGGCTGCAAATTTTATCAACAAAATCATAATGTCTCATCTTTACAAAATTCTCATAAAACTTGGAGATGCATCGAATGTGGAATAACGTGTATGAGTTACCAAGAACTGTGCGCTCATAAAAAAATGCATTTTCCATTTGTTCAAGATAATATTCCTGTACAACATATGCATATAGTAGAATCTCAAAATTCATACCTCAACTTGAGTAATTTGAATTCAATTAACGACAATATACAACATTCACAGTTATCATGCGTCAAAGCAACTGTTAACCACACGATACCTATGGATGTACAAAACTCGAATCGTGCCGCTTGTGCGCTACATTGTTCATTATGCAACCATACATTTACCAATAGAACTCAATTAATAAGTCACAATATCACTCACAACTCGGCCAATATAGACTTATCGTGCAACAGTGGAACCTCCGAGGTTCAAGACAATTCTGATCAACTTCCACGAAATTTGAGTTACGACAGGTCCATCGACTCGACTGTGGAAAAATCTATTCAAAATCTATCCTATCACAGAAATTCGGTAGACGATAACGATGAAGTACAAAACTTGACATTCTCAGATCACATAGAACTCGACGGTGGTCAAGGCAACAGTCAAGAACGTGTACAAAATTTAACTATGCTATCAGAAAATAATCCACCGATTGTTCAGAATTTATCTTTCCTCAGACCTGCGATTCACGAAACAAATAGAGACATCACCAATGACTATTCAAACTGTTTAGTCGATAACGATTTAAAAGAACCATTAGATTTTCGGAACTTTAATCATTCTCAACATACTGAAACTTATACCTGCGAAGTCTGCTCTAAAATATTTCAACAAAAATCTAAATTGCTTACTCACATATTATCTCATTCTAGTCCACCCGAATTTAAATGTATCAATTGCCCAAAAGTTTATGCATCGAAAAGTAAATTGAACGCACACATGAGATTGCACACGAGAACGAATGTTCATCAATGTAAATTCTGTAATAAAATCTTCTCGTATCCATCGTATTTGGAGGAACATATCAAAACTCATCAAAAAGACACCGATTGTCTCGTAAAATCTGTCAAAGAGAAACCATTTGAATGTGCTTCTTGCAAACAACGCTTCCGATTAGCGAAAAATTTAAAAGCACACGAAAGATTACACACCGGAAAAGGATTATTGCAATGCGATATATGCGACAAACAATTCACTCAGAGCTATAATCTGAAAATGCATCTGAGGATGCATAAGACGGTTAAAGAGCACAAATGCGAGTACTGTAATAAATCTTTTGTCCAGAAAGGTAATCTTGTGGAACATTTGAGAATTCATTCCAAAGTGAAACCTTTCGAATGTAAATTATGTGATAAAAGATTCTCCCAGTCAAGTCATTTGAAAAGTCATGAAGCATCGCATACTTCCGTTAGACAATATCAGTGCAAATCGTGCGGAAAACGTTTCAAGTTGGCTAATCATCTTAAAAGACATTCGCATTTACATACTGGAACTAAAATGTACAAATGTGAACAATGTAATCAAATGTTTTCACAAGCCTTCAGTTTAAAGAGGCATTTGAAGAGACATAATGATTCCAATATTTAATACCTTTATTTCAAGTATACAAGAAATAATAAAACATGCCGTAACTTTGACATTTTTTTCATGTTGATCCTTTTTTTCCTATAAAACTTGATGTCTAGTGGATACAGAAACTGGTTGTGAAATGCAAAAGGTGGCTGCGAATAAATCGACTGATGAAATCAGCGATTATCGCCGATGAGCGGGTTCTTTTTCGGAGAAGAAATAGAAGATCTACCTAATGCTAGTCAGCAAATTTTTGTATTTCTATACAAAAAGATCATGCACAAAATACAGGTAAGCGAAATGAGAAATAGAAAAATTTCAAACAGGAACAAGTATTATTCAAAATAGAGATTAATTAAAATTCATGAACAATTATCCAGGTATTCTGGAAAGAAAGGTACCAGTAATATTTGATGTAGTGAAAATTCAGTTAATTTTAAATGAGAACTTATGATCGCAATTCCCAGTCAGCAAAGTGCTTCCAAATTCACGTTTCCGCTACTAGCAGTGCTAGTGGTAGCAACGTAGTAGCTTTTCCATTACCGTGAGACTGCATGCTACCATAACATATATATGATTCAATTAATAACATAGCACTACCTCAGCGCTACCAGTATTATCAGGAAGCGCTACCAAGTAGTGCTCCTAGTAAAAATACTACCAAGTCGCTCCTATTTTTAACTGTATAAGTGAATGGTAGCACCACTGCCAGAAGCGCTGCCTTGATTTTGTTGACTGGGAAGTTCAATTTAAAATTTTAATGAACTTTTCTATGGGTTTATTTAGAATACATTTTGAATATTATCCATATATCATAGAGTTACGTTGGAGAATTTTTAAAACCCTTTTCTGTCAAAACAAAATCATTCAATCCAATTGGTGTTGCAAATAATCTTTGCTTAAAAGTGATTTCACCTCATTTAAAAATTCATCGAAGTACGCGCGAAATATGACAATCTCTTTTCATCTTATGATTCTGTCTCTACTAATGACGAGAGTTCTCGACGCTAGTAGCTTATACACGTAGAACCAAGTAATACAACTTTGTTTCCTTTGGAATACACCAATAAGAAAACAAGACCCCAAGTCGGTGAAATACTGCTCGTATCCATTCATATCCATTGTATAGAGATGAGTGTTCCATGCACATATCTCAACACTCCACGAATTCTAGTCAAATATCTCTTGACGACGTACGAGATTTATGGCACTTCGTAGTACCACCAACTGCCGTCAACCTTGCAATCGAGTAGCTATCATGAAGAAGAACTTATTTCCGCAATCTTCAATAATAGTTGAAAAGATTTTTTTAATTAAATATTAACAAATGTTTTTAAAATTATTCCCCAGTTCAGAACATATCTTTAAATGCAATTGAAAACCCACATAAGTTCTAATCATAAGTCATAATTGAAAAAGTGTTGTGTTTTTTTTTTTAATTGTGGTTAGGTATTTTATGTCACGTTGAATACTAAAAAATGAAGTTTCAAACAAAATATCTATCACAAGAACATCTTGTAGGTTTTGAAAATTATAAAGTGAGTATTATTTATAATTATTACTATTTATTCGTTATATTTCAAACCTCATTTTATTTTAGAATTTCATCACCAATTTCGTTTAAATTTTCTTTTCTCTTTTACTTACAAATATTATAAATATGAATAATTATTAGAGATTAAAACGCGTTCTTTTCTTTCTCTAACAAAATTCATACAATTCTCTATACCTTGTAATACCTCATCACTAATCAATTCAATGTAATTTCGTTTTTATGTAATTGCAGTACAGCTCAGTGGATACGAGCCCTCTGAGCGTGTATGTTATGCACCCTTTTTGGAATAAAGTAGTAGAAGTGAGTATATTTTTATATCATTTATTTATGTTACACTGTAAAAAATAATTATTGTAAATTACCCATTCCAAATGGGGAAAATCACAGTCTCTTGTGAAAATACTGTGCTCGGCGTAGGGAAAATACTTGTTCTATTGTAAAAGTCTTACGCTCGGCGTTGTGATATCACAGAATCTTGTAAATTGTTTATGCTTAGCATTGGTAATAAAGTTACCTACTCTAAGCATGAAGATATTGCAGAAATTTGTGAAATCACAAATGTTTGTTATAAAAGTCCTACGTTCGGCATAGGGAATTTACAATTTTTTCAGTGAATGTCCTATGCTGAAAATTCCTATGGCAAAAATTCAAGAGATTTTTTTTACAGTGTAGTTATGTTGCAATTATACAATGCATTATTATAATTTTCTCTTTCAACTGTTACAGTTGTGTCCAAAATGGATTGCTCCAAATGTTTTGACTTTCTCCGGGTATCTTTTCACAGTGTTGAATTTTCTCCTATTTTCAAGTTACGATTACTATTTTTATGCATCGAGCGATGATAAACCAGAATATCCTCCTATGCCAAGTTGGGTTTTCGCTTTAGCAGCTTTCAATATCTTCATGGCTTATACATTAGGTGAGCAACATCTTTTTCCCTTCAGTCATTTTATTAATGTGCCAGTACCAAAACTGCTGATATATATATGTACATCTTCAACGTTAAAGTTATGTATTATAAGAAAACAATCATAGTTCTGTTCCAAGAGTAAACCCATTTATTAAGACTGTATGAATCAAAATCATGATTTGACGGATACGATAACTAAGCTGGACTCGATCAAATGATGCCTCTCTGGTCCAAAATTCCTTTATTGGATCTCTTAATTATTGTAATATAGACAAATTATGTCCAGTGTTTTTCAAAGTGAAGCATCTTTAATACACAAAATGACTTCTCATAATTTGTAACTTGGCTTTCATACTTTTTTTATTTTAAGTCATAATCACTGAATGCTCATATCTTTTTTCACTTTTGAAGCTTAATTTTCATACATATACATTCATTTCAATATCCATACAAAGACAATGGGTATTCTATGTTTCTTATTGTGACATATTTTACATAACCCTGATAAAAAATTGTTTTTATCAATTTTCTTTTTTGTTAAAAACTTCAATGAAATTACTGAATGTTTCTCGAAGTCAATGCCAACAGGCGACGAGTAATTAACCGGTTTACGTTCAGTCTGCCTTCCTTTTTCTTCTTTTGGCTATAAATCGGAAGTAATTAAAGTTGTAGTACTTTTACTTATATGAATGGCAGGTGGAAATTTTCAGTCCTGTGATTCAAAATGACTTATGAAGCGTCCAAAATAAAAATTCTTTCATGACATTAAATTTATCATTGTAATATCAACTCGGTATTCAATAAAATCGAAAGTTCACTGAAAGATTCCCGTGCGGAAATATTTTGCTGAATTGCGCAATAACATTCATTGTAATTAACATTTTTATCAATAATGATTCAGTATTACTCTCATCTTTTCTGAAATTATTGAATTCTCTTTTGTTCATTTAAACGTTGTTTACATTCCGAGCTTAATTTTAATGACTGAATTGATGGCGGTGAACAAAGTCATCTTGATTTAATCATCCATTGAGTATATCATTTTATATACATATATTTCATTCATTATTCATAATTCCGTCGTTAGATTAATCAAATCACTTCGAGATGAGAAAAAAAATACTTGACATGATTTTATTATACATTTTATTTTGAAACTTGTTTGGAGCGAAATTGTATATTTTTCTCATATGTATAAAAGTAAAATATCGGTATATTTATAATCCATGGATTCATATATTTTAGAACAATATCCTTCTAAGATTGTCGAATTCTGCACATTCTATGTATTTGCAATGTTTGTAAACATTAAATTGAATATAAAGATTATTGATTGTAAGTATAAATTTGAAAACATCCACTTTTTCTGACCTCCATGCATCAATCAATCTATAATAAATGGTTCGAATAGTTCTAAAAGAGAAATTGAAAAGAAATATTTAGAAGAAAAAAGTTATGAACATAAGCGCATATGGATGGAATACATCTCAATTTGGATTATAAAATTGGCAGTGCTTCCCATTCCGTATTGATTGAGAGATTTTAATTCTATTTTGGCACATGTTTCCAGTTCAACTAGGTTTGATGTATGTGAGGTCACGTTATTCCGAGAAAGATATCATCGCATACTGTACTATTTTAATGAATAAAAAAATTGAATTGAATTCGCGATATTCTTTCTTTTTATAGATGGTATTGATGGAAAACAAGCAAGACGTACACAAACATCCGGACCTCTTGGTGAGCTATTCGATCATGGGTTGGATAGTTGGACGGCTATGCCTATCACTGTTTGTATGTATTCCGTATTTGGCCGGACGGACTACAGCGTTGGGCCATTCAGATTTTATTTCATCTTATGGAATGTATTTATTAATTTTTATTTGAGTCATTGGGAAAAATATAACACGGGAGTACTGTTCCTTCCTTGGGGATACGACGCATCTATGTGGGTAAGTACATTTCGTTTAGTTCGATAAAAATCATATTTCGCATCAAATACATATTTCTGATTTATAGGGAACTATTATAGTATTTATTATAACCAGTATGAAAGGACATGAGATGTGGAAGTTCCAAGTAACAGAGGGAATTTCAGCAGGCCATGTATTCGAATTTTCACTGTATGCCACTGCGATTGTGTCTAATTTACCTGTAGTACTATGGAACATATATAAGTTGGTACATTATCTTTCAAAAACGCAGCATGTAATTTTCTACTGAATTCGTGAGAAAATTATCGTGGTTTTTTTTTCTTCCAGATCTTACCGAGATAAAACTGGTAAAATGCGAACATTCCCTGAAGCTGTGAGACCGCTAATACCTCTAATATTATTATTCTTTGTTTTTACTTTTTGGATCATCTATTCTCCCACTAATATGATGGAGAGAGATCCAAGGATTATTTATATTGCCGTTGGAACTATATTTTCCAACATATGTGTGAGTTTTTGAACTTAATCAAATCTACTTAATAACTTTCGATAACAGCTTTAGAGTATCTTCTGATATTAAATTTGAAGTTAATTTATGTGAAATAAAATATCGAAAACACTTTTTCTTGCAGTGTCGATTAATTGTGGCGCAAATGACAAATACAAGGTGTGAAGTGTTACCATGGATTTTATTTCCTGTCACAGCTGCAGTTATTTTAACATTTATGTTTCCAAGCTTAGATCTCGTATTCATGTATATTATAACATTTTCAACATTATTGTTACACATTCATTACGGTACTTGTGTGGTAAGTTATTCAACTACTTCCATATTACGATAATAAATTACAATTATAAAGTTGTCTGTATTTTTTTTTCAGGTGCGTCAAATGTGCCAACACTTCCGTATACATACATTCCGTATCAAAGACCGTTCAGAATGACTGCTTGCCGACAATACTTGTTAGAAAACGAAGAGACTTGAAGGAAAAAAATAAAGGAATATTCAATTGAAGTAGAATACACCTTACATACAATTGTTGTTATATCTTAAACAATCGCAAATTATTTTGAGTATAAATCTTATCACACATGCTTTGCATTGAACAAAAAATTTCAGTAGAAAAAAAACAAGGTTACCGTTCGCACAGTATCTGGAGAAAAACATGACATTGCCATTTTTATATATGCTTACTCATTGATGCTACATATCCGAAAAGTACCTGTTAAGTAATTTATTTATTTGTACAAAAAAAAGAGCGTAAAAAGGAAGCAGAATGAGCTAACCAAAATTAATTTAATTTCATAGCACTGTGATATGTTTTTTTTTTACGTATAAATTCGTCATTTTATGTTTAATTGATATGCAACTGATGAATAAGTTTTGATCAAAATTAAAAATTCCAACAAACGATATAATTATTTTTCGTTTTCTTCTTTAAGTTTAATATTATACCTCAACTGTATGTTTAGGCTGATCGATTTATCGTTTTTATAGTTTCTTATTTGCATTTCATCGGAAGAAACTGTGGATAATTGTATGTATAACACTCACGAGTTGGTTTGAGAAAAACATGCAAATAATAAAAGGTATCTAATTATTTTAGGCCATTCTCACTACTAGTCTCAGAACACTTTGTGATTAAATAAGTCGTAGCAGAATATTGAATTTCAGTTGATGGAAGCGTCTCTTCGTTTTTTCACATGTATTGCTCCTCGGAAGTTAAAAATAATCACCTAGTTTATGGTTTGTGTATATTGTTTTAGATCGTAAAAGAATACGAATACCGATGATCTTTTTCTAATTTGAAAAATCAAACAGTCATTCATGGTTTGATGTTTCTTCGCTAATATTTAAGTACAGATCAAAATAAATGTTTATTCATGGAATCCAGGTGCCACGTTCATTACGGTTTTTTTCGATTTGATACTTTCATCGGTTCCAAGTATGAAATACACGATAAAATTAGATTTAATTACTACTGGCACTGTTATATTATTCGTATCGAATCATGGCATGAAATTGCAGCAACTTTGATGATAATTAGGTGACATAAATTATTATTCTTGAATATTTTCATGAACTATATTCACCTATTCATTCTACGGCATTTTGTTTTCAACGATTTCTTGGTTGAATTACTCAACAATGAACGTCCGTACAAGAATGCAGCATTTGAAATTAAAACTCATGTAAAATAATGAATACGTAATTAACTAGGGATATCAACCACTTTGAATGGAACAAAAGTAAGGTATTAATTACCAACACGATACGTTTTGAAAACGGAATATTCTTCAAAATTCGCGTTCTCTACGGTTTGTGGCGTAGAAAAGTTCATTGTGGAAACAATAATAATTACAATATATTTATGATTATTGTATATTAATAAAAGGAATAATAAGGAAATATTCAAGAAGCATTTAATCACGTCATTCTAAATAGAGCACATATATAAATTGTTTTTTAACCTTCATTCTATTTAACATGACGTTGCAATTAGGATTATTTTGATTAGGAAATTGAAATTTAAATACGTGTATGTTTTTGATGTTTAAATTTGTTATATTTAAGTGAAATAATACAGCTAGTCTTTATCATTATTTTTGAAATGTTTGAAACCTTGTCAATCATCCCACATAAATGAATGGGAAATTCTACATCGAATAATGAAATCAATTCATTTCATTAATAATTTTCTGTCTAGTCTTTCCTTTGCGCACCACATCACCCCCGTTTATTTTCATTTCATTTGTGCTAATATTTTGAAGAATATCTATTCAAACATTTTTAATACAAATTGATTATTGTTCATCAAGTACAAAAGTCCCCAATCCATAGTATTGAGTGAAAACCAAAAACAAATGTAAATAATAATTGTACTGAAAATGAAGTTTTTCGAGGAAACTTAGGAATGAGACTACATAATTTCTGTCTAAAACAAATGAAAACACAATTATTTTGTAAAACATAACGAATTTGTTTATATTTGTGAGATACGACGAATTATAATAACAAATTACTGTACAAGTTAGATTAAACAACCCACCGGATTCAATGATTCAGGGATTTCAAGTACTCGGCTTTTATTTTTTCTCTCTCTTCAGGAGCAGGCAAGGCTGGTGTAATCCCTTGTTTTTTTCGCTGTTTCGTCACGCTTGCCTAATGAAAAATCGAATTTTTCGTTCAATAACTGAATTAAAAGAAAATTCAGAATTATGCTTTGATACATTCACAATCAAAATTTCTGAAAAGTTGCGTTACTGTAATTATGAATTGAGTGAAATAATGATCGAATAATTCTGTTTGAATAACTTTAACGAGCTTCATAAATTTTATTTTTCTTGCGTCTTGAATGATTTTTCTATTCAAGCGTTGAGCATTTAAAATGTATATTTATGTGACTAAAATGTAAGTACACAAATGCGTACCTTATATTTCTTGTTTCTTGAGGGGATACAAATGACTTCAAGTATTTTTGTCTCAAAACAAGTGGTTAGGGTCACGTGTATTTTCGTGTCTTCTTAGAAACGTTACATTAAAATTGATTTGTACTTTCTTCTTTTTGAAAAATTTTATATAAAATTGCACAATAATTTGATTTTGCTATTTCATCTTCTTTTTGTCGAACGTTGTTCGATTGAAAATTTTGAATTATGTTTGTAATTCAATTACTATGTATTTTATTATGTATTACAATGTTCGAATAGAATGAAATCAATGTAAATTGCTTCTGATTTTGAAGATAATTATGAATTAAAGGGATACTAGCATCGCGACCCTAGCCAAATAATTTAACAAGAAAAAATTTGGTTAGTGCCCTGGTGCTAGTATCCTCTTAACAGAAGAAATTATTTTTCATTATACGATAAATGTGTATAAACTGATAATACACGTTTATAATCTTTCATATTGAAGAATGTGTAAATTAAAAGATGATGATAGAATACATTCATGGTAACACAGATTTTTATCATATTCATTGCTAGGATAAAATTATATTTTTTTTGTTGTATTCTACACAGTAACTAATATTTCTGTTGAATAAAATGGTTGCCATGTACATTTATATTACTATTATCATACCAATCCTTTACCATAACTTTTCATAAATTTATTTAAAATGAAATGTGGGTATCCAATAGAAGTAGAATAGCAAGGTTCTAATCAGCTTCTGTGGTAGATTTGGTGTTGACAGTTACAAAGATTCTGTTCCATATTTTTAGTTGCTTGATTTCGCTTTATGCACGCCCTTTCTCATTCAATCGAATAGACCCTTGTCACACAAGGGTATTCAAATATCATATGCATATACATATGCAGAGTATGCAGATAAAACTGAAATGTGTATTCAATGGGGCGGCATCAGTATTCGTAAGACATAAAAATATTTATGTTACTTGAGATATACTCCAACTTTTTAGGCACTTTACTAAAATGTATGTTGAATTGTTTCTGTAAAAAAATTATGCAAAAATATGGTTCTCAACTTCTATTCCTCTATAAATACAGAATAGATACACTGAACGGTATTAGAATGACACTCGAAGATTCTTTAATAATCTCAGAAAAAAGTTTGTGGTAGCATTTTATCGTTAGTATCATTTTAGACATTGAAAATACAGAAATGGAAAAAATCAAAAAGTATACTTATTTGCACATACATCTATTGCTAACTGCAGGAAATTAATGACTATCCAATCATGTTTGTCATCCAAATTAATAGTGTTCTTATGTTCTTCAATTTCAAAATTGTGGTTTGAATTGTACTTTTTCCACAAAATCAATGTGAGCAACATAAATAATGAAACAAATCCTAGTTGAATTTTGTATCTACCTTTATTGACAACAGTAAAAAAATTATCTTGAGAACCAAGGCACTTTACATGATTTATTGCAATTACAAATCAATGGAAAAATATAGAATAATGTATGTATAAATTCAGAAATTTAGAACAGATGAATATTTGCATAAACTGTGATTGCCTTAGTAAAAATATTCTGTTTTCATTAAATTCTATTGAAATCTATTCAGTTTCCCATCCGTCAATGAGATTTTATAGGATATTTTAAATAGGAATACAAATACATTGACAAAATCCAAGATTTGATTCTCATGCTATTCATACCTAAAGAAGATGATCAATTCAAAATTTGAAAATGAATGTATCAAATAACGAATCATCAAATTACCCAAAATTTTTTGCAAGTATTATAATTGAAGAATTGAGGCTTGCATACGTCATGATCATAATTATTATCGGCAAGGCATTGAGTACTCAAATCAGATTCCTAAAATACAGTTTACAGTGTATAATGCACATCAAGAATATTCAATACTAATTAAACACAATGAACATACCTTTATACAAGGATTATGCATCTCATCACGAAACTTTGACATTTTAATAAAATAAAAATTATGTTCTTGAAAATCAATATTAATAATAATGGAATACTTTGTTAGTTCGCATTAGTTTCTCATTCACTGCAATAAGTGCGCCTTGGGATATTTATATTCTTCTCAACTTACAAAGTATATATAAAGGATAGAAATATTTTTAATGCGCACTAAGTGTAGCCAGGGTAGCCTAATAAAAAACGTTATATTATACGGATCTATTCGCGAATTTATCAAGAAATTTAGGAAACCAGTTCGACATCTAGGATTGATGACTGAATTCAATGAAATTGTAAACAAAGTGACATAACCTTACCAGAAATATTTTGATTCCCTCCAATGTTTGGTACCAAACGTTCATTACGAAATCTCATTATATATTCCAATAATTTAATTTCTAAGGTTGCATGGTTTCATCTTAAAATTTTGTCTTTTTCAGCTTTGGAGAGCCCTTTCGAATACAAATTTACAAATTTCATCGAATTTTAAGCTACCTTCCATGGATGAAAACTTGGTTCAATTCGTTCCGATAGCTTTGGTGGAATATGGTGGAATAGACATTATCCAATCCACGATCCACGAGCACTTACGGTTACGGATTTCCCGTATAAATCTTGGAAACTGGTCCTGCTATCGAAAGCATCCATTGTAATACTACTGTGGCTTTTTCGTACTGGTTATTTCACAACAATAACCTCACAATTACCTGCAATTACCTTTGCAAGGTTAAAGATATACATAATTATTCCTATGTTCATGATGGAATTACAAAAATGAAGTGACTATTCCTATTTAAAGAAGAACAACCATGATAATACCGCACCCGGAATAATATTTTACAAACAATTTTTTTCACATTCCAGTAAATTGTAAAAGACTTGTATTTATTCATTCAATGACAATTAAATTATGAAGATAACCATGAATTGCGTTAATTCAACAATTAACAAGGCTTTTGTAAATTACAAGGAATGGATAAATACAAATCCACAACTGGTGTCCGATATAGAAAGTACAATGCGATGTTTATCTTACCTCTCGGCAGGTGAGAAAACAATATCACATTTTTTAAATATGCTTAGAATTTGATATACCAGTTTGGCATTTAATCTTTTTCTAGGCCGACTTACAAATTCTACTTTGGCTTCAGAAATCATTTACTCAATGCCAAATTTATTGGTATTACTTAATGATTTAATCATATATAGTAGCAAATATGTTCACGTCAGATTGACACAATTTGATTCAAAGATCAAAATTTGGTTAACCATTTTGGAATATACTGAAACTCTGTTTGAAATATCTGCCCAAAAGGTATGGGGCGAAACCGGCAGATGGGTCATAATAACCTTTGTACAGTTACTCAAGTAAGCTTTTGTATTATCAAACTCGTTACACAAATTAATCATGATCCATTGATTTTCATTCAAATCATTGTTTAACAGGGCTGTAATGAGACTCATATTGGTTCATGTGAAGAAGGAACGTATAATGAAAAATCCTCCCATCCCTCCTTTGAACAGAGAAAAGTTGAATAAAAAAACTAGTGAAGAACCTCAGTTAGAAGAGGGGTTTACCTTGAAACGATCAGGGACAATGGTTAGAAGCGTGAGAGGTTCCAATCCTCCGCAAATGCGTATGTGGACACCTTTGGCACCTAAGCAGGAGGAATATCAAATCACTATTCCAAAGCGACCAACCAATAAGTCTCTAATGCTGGCGGAGGTTTGTTTCTTGTTCCCAAACTGTTTTCAATATTTATTCATTTGAATGTGTATTCCAAACGTTGGAATAGATTTTGTACATGATGTACCATGTAAGATTGCGAAAACAATATTTTGCTTTATATTAAAATTTTATCAGTTTTGTCATTTTCTTTAATTTGACTTGAAACTGTTATTAGAAGCCAATATTCTCAACAATATAAAGTCAAGAGAATATTCATTAAAATAATCTATGAAATTTCATTAATCATTGGGGAATCGAATGGGATTCAATTTAATCACAAGAAATTTTCATTAATTGTCAATTTTTATCCCACAATTTTGAACAGAGAAGTTTGAAATATTAGTTATTTAGGGTATGAAAAATATGCAATCAATCAAACAATTTGTGTATTTCTGAAAATGTAACATAAAATCCAAAATTGAAGTGTTTTTTCTTCTAATTTTCAGTCTCTCTATATACTGAAACCATTGATGCATCTTGGATCTTTATCGATAACTGGAAGACAACGCTGGGAACCATGGTTTTTATCACTTATTTTAGATTTAACAAGGTAAGTGGATCTACAAAACCAGTATACATCAATCAATAATTTCGTGTATATCGATTAATTAATCATTTTTTCCATTCTCTTGTAGTTTGAAGCTAATACACAACAATGCAAGAACTTTGCAATACGCTAACGACGAGAAAGAAGAAATACGTCGGCGTCATATGGCACTGTTATTATATATTTTGAGAACGCCGTTTTACGAAAAATGCAGTCGCGTGAGGATATATGCTTTGTTAGATATGATATCCAAAACAGTACCTTTTGCTAGATTAATTACTGATCCAGTGGGCAAATATTTACCACACTGGCAAAATATGTATTTTTACATGTGGTCATCTTGAAAACATATTTAACTTATGTTATGATGAGTTTTATACCTAGGGCTATGGGAATTAAGGAAAAATGAAATCATTGAAGGATATTTTGAAAATAAATTTTCATGGAGGGATTGGAAGTTGGGGAATTTTAATCACGTAAAATGAATTTAAGAATGATTAAGATGATTATGAATTTTGTGAAAGAGTAAACGTTTGTCCACATAATCCAAGATTAGTTAGTTTACGCATTTATAATATGAAACTACTGTACCTTATTGAATGATAATATGAGTGATATCGATCAATCTTATGTTACTTGAAAAAATTATAAATCTTTTTCATTTTGTAATTTCCCATAGTATGCAATGAAATATGAGAAGTATTCAAAATTGTGAACGAAATTTCCTATAAAAAGTTGTGCACTTTATTTTTAGGAAAAATCCTTTTTATCAATAAACTTTTACAAGATTTATAAGATTTGGTGTCACACATAATGTTCCGGTGACTTGTAATTTTACGCTCAACTATATTGCGTTAATTGATTAATTCCACATTACTCTTGAATATTTGTAAAATCAAAGTGACGTTATTGTAATATAATTAAAATATGATTATGCTATATAACCCACGTTTTTTGTTACAATGCCATTATCATATCTAATGAAAATAATCTGGAAAATTTTCGATAATATTTCCAAGAATGAAGATTTGTTGGGAAAATCAAGATATTTCAATTTAGTCAATTTATTGTTCCAAACTGTTCAAACTTGTGGATAAGAACATAATATTTCAAATAGAATGACGTTGCTTTGGAAAAAGAAGATGCAATATTGAGAATTTAAGGTTTGGAAAAAGACATTAAAAGAGAAGTATAGGAAACATTGGTTCAAGAAAACTATTAAATCTTGTATGTACAATTCCATTTGATTTGATCTGAATAGATTTTATAGATTGATTCAATCCTTTGTGTTATTGTAGGTCACCCAGGGACCCACTTACAATTCATCTTCTCATCAGTTCTTCATTATTGAAATGACTTTTCGATCATTTAGGAATAAGTTGTGGTCCAAAGAATTGACCAGGGTAGGAATTATGCAAGTATGGTATTAGTAAAGACATTTATTTTAATATGTCTCTGAAAAATTATCCTTTTCAATGTTTTATATGCTGTAAAGAATTCATTCTTATGATAAGATTTCAAAACATTTTATAATTTGTTCTATCACGGGCCTAATTGATACACTTTTCTTTGCGAATTTTATTGTGCGCGCTCGTACGTCACGCATGCGTACATGAAGGGTACAAATTAAAATTCTTCTTTAACTGGTTTTGAAGAGGAAAGAATTGACATGTAATCTTTTGAAGATATATTTTACTATTTCTTTGATAATTAATACAGATTTATCCTTTTACAATTGTTAATTAAGAAATGAACAAATTTCTACGATCGATTATCGAATTGAAACCACATTGACATAATTTCCTTCAAACCCCACTAGAGGGACGAAGTCGCTGCAAAGCCACTCACATTTGAAAGTAAATATTGTAGGGATCAAATAGCCGGTCGAAGCGAGAAAAAGCATACTTACCTGGCGCAGAGGCTACCGTGATCATGAAGGCGGTTCCTCCAGGGCGAGGCTCTTCCATTGCACTACGGTTGAGCTGACCCTTGCGAATATCCCTAATGTGGATATCTCGGGCGTACAATTTTTGTTAGTCGGGACTGCGTTCGCGCTATCCCGGACTATCTCTATTTCAAACATATGGTAATACCATTATTCCAGATGAGTACGGAGGGATAGTTGCCAACTTCATACTTCAATGCATATCTGGTATCATAGTGTGTTATTTCTGACAACACAACTCCAAACTTAGAGAAACTTTTCGGTCTCGTGTCTTTCTGTGTGTGCACATTTTGCGACCGGGCATATTTTCCGTTCCTATTATTTGAAATCGTCATGAAATTTTTACCACGGTTATATGTGGTGTTGATAATATGGTCCCATATAAGTTTCAACCTGATTGCTTCGCTTCCGATTATCCGATTGCGATGAAACTTATACCACGTTCAGAGTTGCCAGGTAAAGGGAATTTCTGAGGCTAACCTCCCATGGACCGGAATTCGTTCCGGCGCAATGAAAATTGAACCAATGCACAATTTTGTAAAGATTTCTGATGGAACGCTCTAAAAGAAATTGTGAAAGCGATTGATTTAAAGTCATTCCGCCGGAGCGAATTCCGGTCCATGGGAGGTTAGCCTTACCCGGAAGTTCCCATTTCGGGAACTTGGTCCCATAGCCCACTTTTTACTTCAAGAGTGTCTGAACATTTTGTCAATAAATGGGTGAGGTAGCAAGTGCCCGAAATTGCATCTACCCGTAAGACAATGATTTGTGGATCCGAGAATAATTACTAGAAGCTTTTAGCCCATCTCAAATAATCGCAGACTTTACCGCTTTCGGGTAAATGTCCTTTCGTGCATTCGCTACCTTACAAAAAAAAGATCACTTTGACAAAAATTTTCACATGATCTTTCACGTGCTCTGAGTTGCTCGAACTTGTACCAAATCAATCATCTCGTTGCTTAAACTGGAAGTAGCAAATCCAAAATACTTGGAGCGAGTTGGAGTAACTTGGGATATCGGTGAACGAACTTGGCTATTGGTTAGCTCTAAGGGCCAATCTCACCGACTCGGTTCAAAATTTAAACCAGGTTCAACTCCAAAATCAACTAATCAGAATTCAAGATTCATGACTCAAACCTTGGTTAAACTTTGAACTTGATAGGATTGGATAGGGTTCAGCAATACCGAATACTTTTAATCCCGAAAGTTAGCAATCCCGAATGCAGCGATGCCAGAAGGACATAGCTATTCGAAGGTTGAATGATTTTGAATGACGTTTTAATGATTTCTTTTTCACAGGATACGTGTCGACGGTTGACCACTCGGTGGCGGAACGCAAAAATGCTTGTTGAACGCGTCCAAGCGCACTCTCATCTCTCATCCTCTCTTTGGATGCTTCCAGGGTGTCAAAACTGTTTCGTATTCGCCATCTGAAACTGTAGAGGGCAATACTGTCGCCACTAATACATACTGCTTTTCACATTCATGTATACACAAAAAAAAGGTATATTGGTGGCTATAGTATTGCCCTCTACAGTTTTAGATAGCGAATACGGAACAGCCTTCTACTTCTTGTCACTTGGACAACTCGGAACGCACCCCAATTATTGAGTTATCAGTTTATCGGTGAAATATCAGTTTTGTAGAATATATACAGTAGACACCGATCCGAATTTCACATTGTCTTATCGATCCTTCCTTTTCGTGACCATAAACGAACCAATTTCTTCTCCCGCTATGAATCACTAATTTACAAACCAATTTTTTCATGTTCAATAATTCAAACTTCCATCATTGTAACATCAAATCCAATTGTACGTAATGTATCCCTCGATAGGCGTACATAACCTTACCACAAAAATCACGTTTACAGCCCTACGAAAACTAGAATCCAAATCAAGTTATACTTTCTTGAAATCTAGTCACACGTCTCATTTCGCTTTAATTATCATGTGAAGTTATAAAATTCAACAAACTCTCAAGTACTTCAATCAAGTAATTGATATGAGTGGAGTTTCAAGCAACGAAATCCCGACTGCAATCATTTCACTCCCTGGATAATTAATTAATCTTGAGATTTTATAATCAAATTGAATTGCAGTATTATCGCAGCCGCATAGGTATGTTGACCATTTGGAATAATTTGATAATCGCATTCCTATTTTCTTCTTCCATTTTATTGCCAAAAATGAATGAAAATCTCTTTACTAGAAGCAATGAAGCTGAAAATACTCAAATTGGGTAAAATTGAATCTAAAAACTATCCAGAAATTTTTAGGGCTTGTAAAAGCACTGCCAACTTTTTAGAAATTTCACAATAACTAGATGAAAATGATATTCTGGAATAGCATCGGGCAGCGTCGAATCAAGTAACATGGAAGTTTGAAATCAAATTTTGGAGTATTCATAAGAAAAATAGTTTTTAATCAATTTGCATTTAAATCTTCTTAACATCAACTAAGGTGTATTTTATCTCTCAATTATTTAATAAGATATTTCCATCGACAATCCAATATGAATAGGCTACTAGTTTCAAAAGACAGTAATTGCTGTAGACGAAACCATTTATAATAATTTGTCAATGTTTTATAACTCTCTCTATATTTCAGCAATTCATCGTTCAGACTGATGCATATGTTTTTATTTCAAATAACTGATTGCAGATTAAACATGAGGTGGCTGTTGTTAGTAATGCACTTGCAGTTCTTTCGATTATGTGTTTTGTCTTCTGATTTTACAGGTAATTAATTTTCTATATCTTTAGTGAGAAATGATTTTTGATAACATATGTATACATTTCATTCTTAGGATGTGAATTCCCTAAACAATGGAGAGGCAGATGGTTTCAATCAGGGATAGGATTAATCACTATTAATGGTTCCATCATTACCGGTAAAGGCCACTGTATAGAAACTAGCGACGATAAATTTCTAATTCAAGACCAGTGAGTCAATTTTTTGTGGGATTTGTATTTGATTAATTAATTATATTCATTTCACAAAAACATCCAATGTCTTTCTGTGTTTCAGACAAGATAAATGTTACCGATGTATGTCAGTGCACGACAGACATTACAATGTTTTGCAATACAAAGAAAGTAAGTGTTTTCCTATGAACATTTTGATGAGCCTATATTTTATTCACAATAATTAATATATAATTTTCCTTTAGCATACTGTATGACCATGGCTGTACCTAGCCTGCAGGTCACATGCAATGAATTAAGAGGGGATGCAATACTCTACTCGCTTTTTCGATCAGGAGCAGCATCCTCGCCCTGTCCTATCAAAGGTCCCCTCGAGTTCACGTACAGTCATGGTTTGAAAGAATGCAATACTCCGCTTTCTCAAGCTGAAGCTTGCACTCAAGAATCTCGGATACTTTTACGATATCAAGCTTGCGCTAACGTTCATTCTTCGGAGAGTGTTGGTAATTGAAATTTTCTTATACAAAAAAATAGTATATTGATTTATTATAATCTTGGGTACAGAAAATTGATTTTACTATCAATCGAAACAGATATAGAACTGGAATGCTTGGCAACGTGGAAGGAGGGTAGTACTCAATATTTGGTAGCTCGTAGACATGGGAGTCGAATGATGAAAGATGAAGATGTCTATAGATGTTTCATTTACGCTAAAACGTCTAACGATACTTGGAGCGTCGCTGAAAGCGCAGATGCCGCGTGTACTGGATTTCTCAGCGTAACCGAGGGTGCGAAAGTTCTTAAATTGAAACGAAGTAAGTTTGTTTTTCTCTTTTGTGTATCCAAAAAGTATTTTCAATTATTTATATTTTTGTTACAGAAAATCCAACGGAACGCTGTATGTATCCCTCTTGGTTGGTTTCGGCCAAATCTTGGGTAGCCTTGGATCCAGTTTCTTCTCGTCTTTTAGCTTCAAACTACAATCTCACTATTTTAGATCGTGACGAAACGCAGCTTTCGTGCTATAATATCGCTTTTGATGATCGTCGTCATCATCATCATTCTCGAACACCTAAAGAAACTCAAGTTCGAATTGTTGCAAAGGCTACTCGCGATTGGTATATGTTTTTCAATTAATTCATCAATTATAAAATTTACAATGAGACGAGCAAAATTGTCAATTAATTCAAATCCAAGCTGTAAATAGCGCAGACAAAATTCTGGTAGAAATAGTTGAAGATTCGTTATAATGGATGAAAGAAAGATTATTTGTATATTTATTTTATTGTACTTTCAGCAAAAATGGCTACGTTTGTCTAGTCTTTCATAAAAGAGACGAATATGTGATAGAAATGCAGCAGTCAAAATGGAGTAACATACCCGATGACGTGTGCAACGAAAATGTTCTCAGTAACCAATTCATGCCCTACAAAACATTTACAGGTGAATGAATAAACATCGATGAAAAGTTACAACGAATTATTGACGATATTGACATGCATTGACCTTGTTTTTTTTTATCCTTTCAATATACAGCTTCGGATCCTATGACAAGGCAATGTCCTCACAGCGGCCATTACGAAATAATTTCAATGGCAATGAAACCACAAAAAACTGATTACAATGTTGAAGATATGCAATTAGATACGAATGGTGGATCCGATAGCAAAGTTATTCCGAAAGATATGCCAATACAAACCGACAAAGATCTTGAAGATATGACTCAACCATCGACACTCTTAGCACCCACGATATCCCCGAAACGTTGTTTCCAAGGAAACGGTCGCCGATTGAATATCGGATGCAAAACACCTGATCGTATGGAAATCGCGACTTCTTGCGGCAACGAAGCTTTATCTGGTAATTTAATGTCTTATCATTTATACAATGAGATTTCAATTGTTTTTATAATTATATTATCTTGTTATAAGAATATTCCTGTCACGGTACATGGATTGAAAATGACACCGCGTACCTGGTGGCGAGCACCGACGATGGAAGATATTGTATCGTTTACAGTGCATCGGCTGCCGTAGCAGCGGCAGCAGCTGCTGTAACGGCAGCTGCCGCTGCCGTCACAGCCAGTGCTACTACAACTTCGGCCGACGGTCAATTAGAACTATCTGTAACTGGTCATCTCTCTTCTTGCCCAAGAACAGCTTTACATCGTCATTCTCTGTTATCTTGGCAGGTTAATCTTACATCTTACGGTAAGTACGAAAAGAACTGAATTTCAATAATATCGCATGATATTGTAAATCCTATTTATTGTCATCTATTGTAGCTCAATGTGATGATGTATCATCGGCTAGTCCGTGGACGTCTCACGAATCATTGGCTCTTCTCAGATTCAGTCTGTTGGGTGTCATTCTACTCGGCAGGTATATAGCGAGGTGATAGCATTAAAGGTACAGACAAAGAAAAATTAAAAACTCATCAGTAGAAGATTAGAAAAACACAGTTTCCTTGTAACTCCTCACTCGTTTCAATGTACGAATTACTTATTAAGCGAATCAACGATTTCATAGGATCTAAACAACCTATAAGGGTTGTAATGTACCTTTGAATCATACACGGGTATACTTTACGGGAGAAAGGGAGGTAAAATATTCACGTACACACGCGTATAATCATTGATAAGGCATAATAACAGCAAAACGCGTGTGTATTTGTATTAACATATATTATATCTACACAACGAAGCATATGTGACAGAGTTTAAGAGCTTTATAAATGTATATATGATATATTAGGTAGTATGATTAGAATTAATTTTTGCACCACTGCGCATTTCCATTCTTTCAAATACTATAAATATTATAGTGTGTCCGATACGAAAGATGTTGAAGCGTACATATGAACATATGAAAACTCCCGTGAACTTGGCCGGCGACTTGAAGGGAAAAGCTTTTTTTTTCATGCCAAATTGTAGTCAATCGTTTGTACCCCAATTTACCGTATCGATTTTCATTTGTACCCTGAAGGGAAAAAAGTTATAAGGGGTTAACACAAAGTTTCCCGGCGACTTTTTCCGATTTCAATGATTTTGGACTGTTGGGATCTTTTACTCACGAGTGTTTTTGATTTCACTCCCAAAGGAGAAAGGGACGATATTTCCGTTTTGAAGAGAGATGAAATGATTTTGACTGCGGAATCTGATTCCGAAGTGCGTGCCATTCAAGAATCACATGCGATGTTCCCGTTTTACCACAGAGAAGGGTAATTAGGAAAAGTCGGGGGTGAATTTATTTTGAAGGAAGACCCGAACTGGAAATTGAATGTTTCGATGTTTTATATAATATTGCTATTGAAATATTCTTATCATATTTCAGTTGCGACAAACTTAACATCCTCCCATCATTGATTCTCAGAACCTCGCAGAATATTGTTTTAGCAATATTCCAATTGGAAGATTCTCAGAATATTTGTAATGGAATATTCTCAAAATCACATTCTCAAAATTGAAGATGGCGGATCTAAAATGGATGAAACTCTGTATACCGGGGTTTTGAGGTCACTTATTGCAAATCCATCGTGACATTTTCAAATTTCAATATAGCGGGTGAAAATTCGCACAACGCCTCAAAAATGGATACAATCGATATACTGGGGTTTTTGGGGGTGCTGATTGCAAATCCATTCAACCAGAATCAACTGGATTCGGGACAGTCACTATTTCGTCTTCACCCGAAGACGCTTCGGCTTCAGATTCTGGGGAGATATTTTTTCTTGGTCGTTGGTCACCTCCCGTGAAAGTACTCGGAACATATAATGAACATTCATATAATTTTCGAATGAGATTGTACACTTTTAACGTACAATATTCATTCAACCGACGTTCGATTGGGGTACCGTCGTATATTTGATTACATACGTTCGAAGAATATACATAGCACCTATGAAACAGCCTCATTGGAATGTGCATATAGAACATATTTCGATTATTCGAAAAACGTTCATAGTATATTTTGGTGCTGCTTGTGTGCTCAAGGCAGTTTAATAAACTGACCGTGGAACAAAATAGTATGTGAACTACTCTTTGGAAAAAGAGTAGAAAATTGATGAACTTTTTTCTCTGTAGGGTACAAACGAGAATCGATACGGTACATTGGAGTACAAATGATGGATTAAAATTTGGCATAAAAAAAATGTTTTCCTTCTAGTCGCCGGCTAAGTTCATGGCGGTCGTATGAGAGTGTATGAAGAATTCTTTGATCTTTCAAAGACTTTTTTTTTATTGTAAATTACACATATTTTCTTTCAAGTCTTCCGAATACTTGTAAAGAAAGAAAAACAAAGAACAGAATTCTAGTCCCATAAGTGATTTCTTTCATCCTAAGAACGCAACTTTTCAAAGTTATTTCCAAGTTCCTAATTTTTTAATTCTCACTCGCTACGTCACTATATAGATTTGAAGTATATTATAATATATTGTCTTGTATTTTATATGACAAAAAACAACACCTGACTTGTTATTTTAGAACATTGACATTCTGAAGTTACTATTGTAATTTGTTCGAGTGGGTACGAATGACTGTTATACACATAACTCAACACTGCCCGTCCTGTTATTCATGCTCAAATTGTCTCAGGGGAATGTATTTTCTATGTATCTTTTGTGCTGTTGCCTATACCGTAGAGTATTTATTTAAATTTGATTTGTTGAACTTTTCTTTACTCTTGATATCCAATGAAAATGAAGAATAACCCATTGCCACAGGAAGAACAGAATTTCAATCGAAATTTTATTGAGTTGGGTTACATAAGAGGCAAATATTTGGGTGTTGGGGCCAATTCGTCGTGAAGATAGAAGAAAATCCTGTATGTATGAAATATGTAACACAATGTTCCAATCGAATCAAAGAGACAGAGCAGATATAACAAATCGTTTAATTCTCAGTATCATTTATCATATTCAAAGGTGCATGGACTACGGTGCTACAATTTGAGTAAATTAGATTTTAAGCCTAAACACGTATGATACTTGAAAATTCGAATTCCTTATTGAGATGCTTAAATCAAAGATTTTGTTTTCTTTGTGCCTGTATTTTTTCAGCTTGGACATTGAGTTTGAAAACTTATATATTATTTTATTTTAATGGAAAAACTCAAGAGTCCAAGATACATATTTAGAACCAGTGTTTCTATATATATATATATATATATACACGGAGAAAAGAGATCTTCAAAAAATAGTAAAGTTCGCTGTCATACGTAGCACAGCCGCTCCCGATATGTGAAATAGTAAATTATATTATGTCGCATTTTGATTTGTAGGCACATAAAATTCGTAGCATTGGATTTTGTGATACTTTACATCACATAATTGGCAAATTACATAGCTCATTCTACTGAAAAAATATTAGAAACATGTTGCACAAACAAAAAAGCACTTTTCTGCGTGTATAAATGATTTTTTTTCACGAATTAATAAGGACAGATAAACTATATCCAAATATTCATAGAGTAACACACAATAATTGATCAGATTTGTATCTTCAGGATGTATTTCTTTGAAATTGAATTTCATTGGAATCAAATTCTGTATTGAATCATACATAGTTGAAAATATTTTTATCTAATTCGTTATTAATGCATTCAACGAAATATAATTATTACCGTCATTGAGATTATTGACGAATTTTTCATCGATTTTTCAAACGAATAAAGCTATCTTATTAATTAATGTATAGAAAGGACGTTGAACTATTATTAAGAATATTATGTACGTAACGAACACTTGCCTGATACAATTTTTTTTACTAGAAATTAGCTCAATATTTCAATTGAACGCATGTAAGAACGAAGGATGAAACGAATAATACATTATAAGATTACTAAACGTTATTCACTAACTCAATCCGTTGATCAACTTTATTTTTCAATGTCGTGAGCATTATTCAATTGAAAATTGTGAATTATTTATTTTTCTGAACTTTTTTGCATTTTCATGAAAAGTTGATCAATCACAACCTTATATGTGCTCCGCTCATGCGGGGACATTCAAAGGAAAGCAAACTATTGTATAAACGTCCAAAGGGCAGTAATAGATGCCGAGTTAAAATATTAATGAATGGATGAATAATGATTATAATTGATATATTTCGTAATAACTTTGTTACCGACAGCCTGGATGTCTATGATAATTTGTAATATTTTGATTGAGGAGATCCAGTGCCAGGACTCTAGCCATTTCGTGTTGGTCGGTTCATATAAGAATGATTAGATAAGTAAATCTACAGATATTCTTCATAGTTTACAGAATTTGGAAAAAAAGAGGTTTGAATAATTGTATTGGTTCGTTGTTTAATAAACTGGCCAACACGCATTGTTCAGGGTTTTGACACAATTATTCCCTCAACGAGCGAAAACTACTATAACGAGTAGTGATAAAATTTGATGTATGAATCAGAGAGTGAAAAGAAAGGTTGATTTTATATATTTAACGTACATGTATATATATACATATAATTAATTGATTTTAATCGAGTATATCATGTGTAATATATCTATATATCTAAGCTTAACACCCAACAAATCGATATTGGGATTGTTCCGAGTATGAAATTATATTTCCGTATGAATTTGCAAATTGAATTCTTGTAAGCGACATCAAATGTCTGAAAATATTTATACGACTGAAGAAAATTCAGACACTTCATTCAAACTTCACTTCTTTTCTTCTTTTTTCATTATACAATTATTTTTGAAAAAAGGGAAAATAGATTGTTCCAAGTTAAGTTGATTTATTTTAAGAGAGGAAACGATTTTTACGATATGTTTATGGTGCCAAATTATTTTTTGTATAGTTTATGTATGTACCGCAAGTATTACGTATTCTAGTCATCAGATCAATTGGACTCTCCATTAAAAAAAATGAATTGTTTCATATGTGAGTCTACAATAATTTTTGAACAATTTCTATATACAACTAGTAAAACACATAGTTTCAAATCATACTTATTACCACTTGTACGCTCATCCTCTTTGCCTATTTACACAATTGGTGCGTTTATAATTGATAACTTTGCTGTGTATGTGGCAAAATATTTACATATTGATGAATATTTATGTATAAACATTCATAGAAATTGTTGTGTATATATATATACACATACATACATATATACATAAAATAAAACTTTGCACACTCTTATGATTAAATTTAATCTTCCCCCTTAAAATTCGATATGTATAAAATTAGGAAATTTTGTATTCCTTTTCTTTTTGTTCTCATAGAATATAGATTTTTTTACGAAAGTGATGAAATTTAGAAACATATTGTATAATATTCAATTAGATATTGTGTGAAATAACAAAGATGTTGAGATGTTTTATAACAACTGGAAACGATCATTTTTTTGGAAGTTGATCATATTTTTATGTTGATTCATCTTTGGGATATGTTATGTTACAAAAATATACTTGTACGTTATAAACGCCCGCAAGTGATTTGATGACGTTAGCGTGGCATATTGATTGTTGTTATATGACACGATCATCATACTAAGTATATGTATTTATACTTGATATATAGTTTTCAAAATATTAAGACAATCAAAGTATATACCGCTGTATTTTCAAGTTATTTTTCAATTTAATGTCAATGCAATTATCAATAAAACATTCGACATCGAATTCACATTCAACGTGATCACAAGTATTGTACACCATCGATACAAATATTATCCACATCTTGATTATTTGATAATATTTGAATGATATAACAATAAATTCATGATGTTATATTAAGAATGGTTCACTATCATCTTTCAATCAGCTCATAATAATTGTTAAAATTTATATTTACATCAGTCAGTTGATCTTATAGATTTCTTTAAATACAAAATTAAACCAAGTACGAGTCTGATGATATTTCAGATCCATTATGAAGAAATATACGATCTTTGATTTTCTGTACCTAGAGCAGGGTTGGGTACGCATAATACATTAATTTTCATGCAAGGAATAATGTACGCATAAAATCCATGAAGATAACGCAGATAACTATAGGGAGTTTCCTGTATAATGTTTGTTCATGGTCAAGTTGGGTTATGATTTCAGAACTGTGAATTTCTTTCCACTTTAGTACTTACAAACATATATTTCATGCATTCTAAATTTTTAATTTAAAGTTAGAATTAATTTTACAATGTTTTATGTATTTTCTGCGTATTTTACATGTTCTATGCATAATCTGCGCAGAGTTAACGCATATTACTTATCGCGCGTGCACAAAACTCATCCCTGACCTAGAGTGGAATGAGAATTGAGTTTGATGAGTCCTCACAAAGCATCGGTTGTTTGGAAATCATCTTGAGAAACAATTCGGAAAAATTTAAGGAGTCTTATACTACAAACACCGAAAGGGATATCTTTTAACCTTTAGAGGGCGGAATACCTGCATAATTTGTTGACACATCAAATTATCCATGAAAAACATAAAAGAAAGTTGTTTCCCTCGGTGATTCTTTCAAAAAACCATTCCCGTCTACTAAAGATTGAAAGTTTTAAAATGTTCCAAAGAACAGTTGGAGACTCCTAAAACATGTCTTTGGGTATTGCACAACACTGCTTGGATTTCGCTCAATTGTTCCCAAAATGATTCGAAGATAACGGTTGGTGGTGCTATGTGGGTTTGTTTTGAAGAATTTTAATTTTCGAGACATTTTGGGAACTTATCGGAAGGAAGCTTGGAAACTCTTATACTAAGTTTTGTACAAATTATTTGATTTGTGAGTTCACGAGTGATACCTTTTTATGATAATATAATGATGGAAAAAGTAAACAATATTGTCTTCCCAATACCAAAACCACTGCGAAAATCCTACTTATTTTTTATGATTGATTTCAAACAATACTCTCAATGGTTTTAATAAATTCCATGTCATTGAAGGGAATACTGAATTTGATTTTTGTTTTTAAAAATTACTACATCGTTTAAATCTTTTTTTTCTTTTTCAAGTAATACTTGAAAACTCCCACTTTTGAAATAAAAACTCCATTCAATCCAATGATGTTCTTCGGAGAATCTGACGAACAACTTAAAAATATTATTCTTTGAAAATGCAGAGTATATTCAGAAACTTTGTGATCATTATAAAATTTTGAAATATTTTTTTTCGTCACATACCTGTTTCCGAAGAAAAATCTGCTACTAAAGTTTCAAATTGAATTGATGAAAAGTTCCTTTCTTTCTTTGAAAATTTCTGTTGTAACAGTCCAGCGTAATTCTTTTAACGAAATTCTTGTGATCGATCTAAATTTGAAATTAATGTCAATTAGATATACTCGTCTTATATGGAATTCATCATGAACTGTCTTGAAGGAAATCTATATGAAACATGAACATCTATATGTGTTCAAAATTTGTTGATCGATAAGTTTTTTGAGGATTGCAAATGAAATTTTTGCATTAGTGGAATTGTTGAGGGAAATTTCGATGCAAAAAAATCCTGGTCGATCCTTTGTCACAAACAAAAATGAACTAAGACATAGGTATAGACTCTATCTGCCGTCCAAAGCAAGATCTTAAGTGCATTTGACTTGAATTCGAGAAAAGAACTGTTTTCTTTCAAAATCATTTTCCAATGATAAACCATTTCCAGGGTATAATATACCCTAGAAATAGTTTGCCCCTGAAGTCTACAGACTATTAAAGTATTGCAAACTTCCCTTTTTTGTGTGAGTTGCGGTTTTTCTTTTATAAATGTTTCAAGTTTGATTAATTTCTTAATACTAAGAACCGCTGTTATTAAAAAATGAAGAATTTTTCTTCAAAATGAAAAACAGTAGAATGTAGAATTTTTTTACGACAAAAAATGATATGAAATATTTATTTCCGTCAAAAATCCGACTCACGATCTTCTTGCTTTGGACAGCGGCGGCTATATAGGGGCCCGAAATCTGGCACAATAATGGTTAATGTGGAAGCTTCCAACTTCTCCATGTGGCCAATCCGCTGCTGACAGTTTGATTTGTTTTTGAATAGTTTGAACATCACAGATTCCCAATGACAAGTTTTGTATCAAAAGCTGCAGTTGAGAAATGTTTAGGATAGATGTTGAAGTCTTATGAAATTCTAAAATATATATTTTCTAGATATGTAAAAATGTCTTTTATCCACACAGGATGTATCTCCTAGCGACGTCCTCACGATATCTTTGGGATATTGCGAAACCCAAGTATATCCCGAGGACGTTCTATTTATCAATGTTCGTTTATATGGAACATGGCCGTGCTATAGTACCAGTACATGTTGGCGTTGAGTGTGAAGTTAGCTGCTATCAGTCCATACTTATATAGTCAAAGCCCGGATGCAAATACCAGATCAAAACGGATTCAAAGTCAAACTGTTTCTATCTGTTCTCATGCGGTTCCAGTCCACTTCAATCCGTTTCTATCTGGCTTTGCGTCAGGGAAATTCAGGAGTCTGTGAATTCCAAACAGAACTATTTCAAAAAATTGCTATCAGTTTCTGCCAGGATACTCCAATTTGATAATTTAAGATAAAACCGGGTAGAAAATTTTCCAGCTGAAATAAAAACCATTCAAAGCCTGATAACAATTTCTTGCCCGGTTCTTTCTGGCATTTTCAGCAAGTCAGTGCCTAATCACGACAACGTAATGATTCATTGATTTGTCATTGTCTAAAAGATTTCCACTGGATATCTTAGAGATGCCTTATGCAACAGTTTTCACTGTCCTTGAGATATCTTCAGTGAGTAATCCAAAAGACGTCTAAAAGAAACATGAAGACATCTTTCGGATATCTTAAAGACAGTGAAAATGGTTGCATGAGAAATCTTCAAGACATCCAGTGGAAATCTTTGAGACAATAAAAGATTTGTGCTGTCTGGGACCCGTTTGAAACTAAGGGTTGTAAAAAGATGAAACAGGTAAAACCAAAAAATGTTTTGTACGTTTTTATGCAGAAGTCTGAGAAACTCTGAGATTTCGATGAAAAATCTAATATTTTTGGGACATCGTTCTCATATCTTTCCAGAATTTGTCAGACTTTTTTTGGGGGTTTATTAAAGATTTTTCATCAAAATCTCAGATCGATGATTATGAATTTATTCCTGATGAAACTCTGAGAAGAGTATGATAAATGTCTGTTCTCTCTGAGAGCCATGAAAGAACAATGAAACATGAGTGACATTTAACGTAATTTAATATAAAGTCATAACAATCGTCTGCTAGTTTCAACTTTGGCTACAAGTTACGAAAGAAGTTCTAAACATTCCTCGCTGTTGATCATTTTTACTTACCTGCCCAGGAAAGCAGGAATTCATCACATTTTTTGCAGAGTTTCGTCAGGAATAAATTCATAATGATCGATATCAACTTTCGATGGAAAATCTCTGATAAACTAGGTAAAAGATGCGAGAAAATTCTGACAATCCACATATTTCATCCCTGCTAAAAATGCCAGGCAAAAACTGAAACGGTTTCTTTCCCAGGTAATCCAAGCAAAAACTGACAAACTTTCTACCCGATTTGGCGCGGAAGTACCAACTGGGAATATTCAGTGAAAAACTGACAGAAATTTGTTGGGACGGTTCTGTTTGGAATCCACAGACCGTGATATTCAGTCCAAAACTGACAAAGATTTTCCTGCACGGAGAAAAAGTGGTTTGCTACTACAGCGCCTACAAAGAAATTTGTTGTCCTTGCAAAAATATTCACTACAGCGGCTAAGACGTTAGTTCTATTAACAAATGTGTTTATTTCAGCGAAAAAATTCAGTTGTGTCAATCAGTTTTCTCGCTCTTACAGCTAATTTTTTTTGTAGGCGTTATAGTAACAGACCTGCTTGTTATGCCAGCAATACTTTTCTCTCCCCCACATAACAATTTTGGATCATTCTGAAAGATATCTTAAAGAATTCGAAAAGATGTCTTATGAAACACCAAAAGATATCTTTTAGAAGTCTTCATGCGAGATTTCTTGAAGTTTTCTGAAGGTATCTTTTAGAATTCTTGAAGATATCTTCCGTAAGATGTCTTTAGGTGTTTCATACACTGAGAAAACAGATATCTTGAAAAATACCATAATTTATGGATCTTTGGCGTTGGTCTGACCCGAGTCAAAATATTTACGTGAACGAACCTCTAAAAGTCCCATAATTTCTTGGACTTTTATAAAGAACTATGGTACCTTCCTCATAAAAGTCCCAGCTATTATGGTACTTTTAGAGATATCTTCACGTAGATATTTTGACTCGGGTTAGACCAACGCCAAAAATCCATAAATTATGGTATTTTTTAAAATACCTTTTTCTCCGTGTAAGACACCTTTTAGAATCCTTTAAGATATCTTTTAGAATGTTCCAGAAGAATTCCTGAAAATTGTTATCTGGGCCGAGTGTCAAGTTCTGACAGGATGTTAAAATTTAGTGATTCCGGATCAAATCGGGTAGAAAATGTGTCAATTTTTGCCTGGATTACCTGGAAAAGAAACCGTTTAAAGCCTAAAAGTTTTCTATCCGATTCTGCCTGGCATTTTTAGCAGGGATGATTTTTTTATATACAGTAAAAATTTTATATTAGATATTAGCATATTCATATTGTACTTTTGGGATATAATTGATTATGTCGTTATGAACCATAAGTATACGAGCATTCACCATACTCTCTCGTGAGGATGAAGATAAATATGTGCTAATTTGAAATAAATATAGTTCTGAGCCTCATAATAAAGTATATCCCACGAGTACTATAAAAATATAGTAATCTTTAATATAAACTTTTCTCTGTGTAGCTCTTGGAGAAAACACGGACTTTCATCACACTTTTTTCAGTTTTATCAGGAATGAATTCATAACCGTTTGTCTGGAGTTTTGATGAAAAATCTCTGATCAACTCCGCAAAAAGTCTGACAAACTCTGAGAACGATGTCTCAAAAATATTAGATTTCTCTTCGAAATCTCAGAATTTTTCAGTGATGTTCAGAAATATTTCCATACGAGAAATCAGTGCATTTACGTTATGTGAGATCAAACTGGGGTATGTAACGAACTTATTATTCGACACGGTCGACAATTTAAAGCAGACAAGTTCGATCTATGATGGGTCATTATGCACTAATTACCATATTCTGCAGACAATAAACCAAGATGCATTTTCAAAATCCATATTCAATGACAATATCTATATAAATTTTTTGTTTTATCATCATCATATAAATATTCTATGATTATCCTTACCACATAATTATTATATGAATATAAAAAGAATTTTCATGATTATTTTTCAATTCCAAAAATGCAGTAAAAATTCTTGTGAAAAACCTTGGTTTTCAAAATTAACCAGCAGATTAGCAAGATAATTCAATACAACGATGGAAGAGAAAAAGGAGGAAAAACGGAGACGATACAGAATCTCCAAAAAAAGAAAAAAAAGACAATATATGTAGAGAAAAATTCGAGTTTGTCGCGAGAAAACACGCGTGTGCGTAGGAAAAAGGAAGCGCACGCGCGTGCGTCGATCGGCGAGAAAAAGACGGAGAAAGGGAGACAGAGATGTGTGAATCGAGAGATGACGTCACAGGCGCGTAGTAATACACGAGAGAAAAGTCTTGTGGGGCGTTTGAAGTATCGTCGTCGTATCCCCTTCGGAGTTTGCGCGTTCGGTTAGGAACTGCTTTCGATTGTGGCGGGCGCCGCCATCTTGGTCAGTGAGCTTGCGAGTGGCTGTACGTCGAGGTTGTTCTCATCGTGTGATTTCGTTGAAAACGTCGTCTCGTTATATTTTGTCTGGCGATTCTCCTCGTTAATCGTGTTCAAAAGTATCGTCTTGTAAATTCCCGTTAAAATCCAACAACATCCGCGATGTCGGAACGGGAGGACAACGTTTACAAAGCAAAATTGGCGGAGCAAGCGGAACGCTATGACGGTGAGTGCATATTTTCCGGGAAAGGACAGCCGGTCCGCTCCAAAATCAAATCCACGAAATTACATGGGAGTACTATCCGTGTCGGGGAGGGGGCTATGCAAGGGGGAAAAGGAGATACACACGGTCGAAGGAAGAGAAAGCCGATCAGTGGCATCGCCCTCATGGACAGTTTTTTTTCTTAGAATTCGTCGATAACCTACAAAAATCCTCCATTGTTCCGATCGATTCATTGAGAGATTCCTCTCGCTCTTCTCTTTCTCTCTCTCTCTCTCTCTCTCTCTCTCTCTCTCTCCCCGTGGAATAAGGATTCTGTCACGATGTTGAAAGGAGAGAGAAATTGGAAACGTCAAATGCGGGTTTGACGATTGATCGAGCGATACGCGCGAGATGCCGGCGACCGGTATCTCCATTTCTTTTTCACCTCGAAAGATCAGAGAACGCGCTTCTCCGAAGTATCGTTGTCATCGTCGCGGTTGTGGATATAAAAATCCGGTAACGTGGTTTTTTTATAAAGAAAGCCACGCTACGCACGTTGTAGGGAACTTGGAGAGAGCGAGAACAGCGTTGCTAGGCGTGCTACTCTACCTTTTCTCACCAAAAGCCTCTTTGTTATAGTATACCGTAGTATAGATTTGAGGGCTGTCCCCCTTCCTTTTTCATCATTTTCATTTTTTCCAATCCAGTACGGATACGTCGTAGTAGACTCGGTCTTGAACCGTTTGCTCTACCTATGAAGTAGTTGTACATGACGCATAATAGACGTATAGAGAGATGTGGTGTTGTTCGGACACGCGACAACTTGCCAATCGCTGCCGGGATATATACCGGGCACGTAGTAACGCGTGCACTGCTCGTGCCATTCGGCCTTGAGAGTCCATAGAGAAATTCCATCGATCGACAGATCCGATCGATCGATCCTAAATTCACACCCACCTCTGGGTTTTTCTCACCTCTCTTCCTCCCCATCGAAATCCATCTACACGATAATGTTTCCAGCACAAGACAGGGAGACGGAGAGGTGCATGAAAATGACCCAGGGAATATGATAATTCCTATTCTCCTTTTCCCTCTTGTTCTTTCTTTGTCGAGTTCAGACGATTGATCGTAGAAAGAAAGAAACTACATTCTGGAATTTTCTCGTGTATATTTTTGACACTCTATTATAAGTTAACGTAAAAAAAACTGACGAGTTTGGAATCTACAGGTTCTCCTCTGGAATCGCTGTACAGATCTATATGTTTGAATATGTGTGTATATATATATATATGTTGTACGCCGACGGCGCTGTTATATCGACAGGTAGACACAGACACGCACGTACACATGCATGTTCTTTACCTAAAATATACGCGTGTGCGTCTCTGTAAAATGGTGTGTAAAGAGCAAGAAGGGAAATGAAGAGAAAAAAATGAGTTGGGCGGAGAGAAAGAAAAGGATGATGCTTTCTCTTTTTTCCCCTCCCCACGCAGAAGAAGAGAAGGAAGAGAAGGAAAGGCATGGAAGAAGAGAGTAAGGCAGCACAGGGTGAGCAAATTTGAGGGTGCAGGAGAGAGTAGGTAGAAGAACACAGGCTGAGGGTGAAACATGGGTTACGAAGCGAGAGAAGAAAGAGGGAGGGAGGGTGGCCACACAGCAGAAGGAAAGTATTGATCTGTGCCTGCTATCCTATACGCTTCTGTATAAACCACGGTCAATGTATATTCTGCCCGTGATAATTTTTACACTTTCTTCGCTTTACTTTATTCACATTTCATGATACAAATATCAAATTATGCGTTGAAAAATATCCTTTATTCGATGATTAATTAAATAAATATAACTTGTTGTGCCTCCCACAACTGAGAACAAAAACCAATTTGAAAATACATTTCATCATCATTCGAGAACTAAATGCTTTTATATTTGGTGATATATGAGCTGTAAAAATTAGCAATTTCCACACGGAGGAAAAGGAATAGTGATAATCACCGAGCGAATAGTAAAACATGGACAGGAGAAACCGCGTAGTTGAATTAACGAGGCGATTGATTGTAGTGACCAAATGTTTGGTCCTCCCGTATTTTGCTATACCAGTTACCTCCGTGAATTGAAAATTCGTATTTGCAGTTCTTCAAATGATTCAAACAATGTTAAATTGAACAAGGAGGGTAAATGTTCTCATAGATCATGAAATGTACGTCCTTGCTACTGTGTTCAATTTGTAAAGCAAAAAGGGGAAAACAACGCAGCTTTGGCATTGACGAATCCCTTTAATATGTCTCAGGGTCAGTCCCTTCCAAAGTCTTTCAGAGCACAATAATCCTTGTGAGAGAATACTTTTTCCACCAATATGCAACGTTTATGTGTCATTTTTTTTATTGTTCTTATGCTCCCTGTAAACACTGAAAATCAGGGGGATTTTACTGGCAATAAATGCCTACTCTTCCACTGGTTGAATCAGTGGAATTCCACTGAGTCGGATTGAAAGAGTTTGAAGAAATTGAAAAAAATGCACCAGGATAACATTTTGGGGTTTAAACTTGTTATTATTCTTACATAGAGATTTAATAATTATTATTTCAGCATTCGTATCTCTGTTTATTGCTCCTGTGACTGATCACAATAGTTTATATCTGTCATGGTATTGTGAATTTTCAAACGATTCAGCGGGACTATGTTGATATGATAATTTGAATGTTTTTTTATCTTTTGCGTTAAAAAACATTAGAAGTGAAGATTAAAATCCTGATGAATATATTTGAGTTATTTAAAGTGGAGGGCAAAGGATATTCAAATGGTATTTTTTCATCTGAAACATGCCTAATATAAAATCTTTATTTGTCATTGATTGTGGTATAAATAGAATCAGAATAACCATTTTATTAAAAAGCTTAGTAAAATTGTGGATATTAAGTGATCTTATATAGAAACAATTGACAAGGTTTAGTACAGATCCTGAAATTGACCAATCACATGCTAATGTTGAACAGAATGACCAGTGTTTCCACACGAACAAAAAAAAATCCTCCTAACTAGAATGAAAAATGCCTAGTTATCCCTTTTTTCGTAGAAAAAGAGACAATCCCTCTTTATCCCTCTTTTGGAAGAAGGAAATCCCTAAATATTCCCCTTTTTGGGAAATGAATGTCTTGTTAAAGATACATTCTAAATATTGAATTTTAGTTCGGGTTTTGTATTTCCATAAAAGAAATTATTTTGTCTAAAAATCCCACAAAATCCCTCAATCCTTGTTTAATTCCTTAAGGGGATACGAGCGGTCCAATGCTTTCGGGACAAAGTACGTGAAAATGCGTGCATCGATTCAAAATATCTTTCTGTACAGCATTTCTTTAGCATCTCAAGAAATGCTGTACAGAGAGATATTTCGAATCGATGCACGCATTTTCACGTACTTTGTCTCGAAAGAATTCAGAAAAGCCCAACCGCTCGTATCCCCTTAAAAGGTCCAAAAATCCCCAAACTGGGATAATAATCCCTGAAGTGGAAACACTGAGAATGACCAATGCGAAAGATAAAAGTTCCACGTTGTAGAAACCCAAGTTGAAAAATATTATCCATTTATTAGCGAGTATATCTGAATTCCCCTCATTTCTTTTTTTCAACCAAGTTATAACTTGATCCGCGTAAAATAGACTCTGTTAGAATTGTTATTAGTGCACGGAAAAGTTCATCTATTGAAAACTATGAGAATTTGTGTGAGACGCAGACGTGGTGAAATTTTAGAATACATTCCCCTACAGATGAGAATTATCTGACAATTTGGGATGAGGAGTTATCGAAATGGTTTTTTTCCTTCTTGAAATTTCAAGCAGACATCCTCCCAGATTGTACTACGTCCCCGTTTTACTTCAATTTCCGTAATCTTTAATGAATTTTCTTCTGATTTCAATGTGTTTGTTCGATTGGAATCCTGTTCGTGAGAATATGACAGAATGATTTATCGAATTCAATGAATTCAACTCTTTTTTTGTGAATTTATTTTGAGGAAAATTGAATATCGGAGTCTAAAGACTATTCGAATATGACAAACCTGAGAAAGAGTAGCATCGCGTTCCTACTGATTTGGTTTTTTTTCTGTATTTTCACCTCTCAATGGATATTATAAAAGCTCTAATCGAAGAAAAAAGTTGGGAATTTATAAGTTTTTCAAAAACAAAATTATTGATCTCCTCCTTCTAGGTTCATTTGAATTATAAAACTCGATTGGAATTTCTTTCTCAAGAAGAAAAGATTTTATTCCCGGTGGTGTACGTAGTTCTCTTGATATTCAGAAATGAGAAAGAAAATCAGGATTTCGTTTAGCATGCTTGAAAAGAGTTTCATTTTTCTAATTCTCATGGTTCGTGAGAAATACGATATCGTAGGGCAGTTTTCAAAGACGTTGAAAAAAAAAACATTAAAATTGTACATCTTTGTATTTGACACATTTGGTTACTCTCTGGTTGATTTGATCACAATGCTGAAATTGTTTTTGAAAACCTGTATATCCTGTTCACATATCCAAATATTCATGCGCGAGAGAAGACTCGTTCATGGCTAATAAACCTTTATTTAAATATTCCAAAACAAATATTTACTTGGGATACATGAATTTCACTATATCTGACCTCGTAATGGAATCCACTATTACGTGTCCCTTTCTTTTTTCCTTTTTTTTTTGTACAATCCATGTATTACCATGTAAAAATGATCAACAAGCGAAGAGTTTTTTCAAATATCTCATAATCCTTCATTCATTTATTTTCTTTTATTTTGTATTTGAATTAGTTTTTATCTCCTCTTTGTTGGTTTTACCACGCGAGTTTTATCTCATCACAATGTCGAGAGAGGTGAGAATCATAGCACATAAATAAGAATTGTTCCACACAAAAATTTTCCAATTTTTTTCTCCCTTCGAGAAATCGAGTCAAGGGATTTTCCATTTTTCTTTCCTTCACAATAATATTACCCGCCTAACCTTTTCGATGTGAATAAAAGTCGAATAAGAGCTTTTTAATCTAGTTAGCATTCAAAATGAATCTACAGATTGATAGAAAATGAAATTTCCTGTGGGAAAAACTCTAACGTGCTTAGCTTACCTTTAATTCAAACTTGACCCTTGAGTCTGTATGCGGTGATCATTTCTGTTCGAACGGAAACTTTTTTACTCCGTGTACACGAATATATTGCGTGATATCAAAATTGATTTTCGAAGGAAAATGGTTGAGAATTTCATATAAATTATTTTAGATTTTCCTCAACAATTGAACATTTTCTTTGATTGCTCTAACCATAAATGACCCCTGTATACAGTTCACCTGTATTGGAGGACTGAGGAGGGTTAAAGAGAAATCGATGCCATATGTAATTCAGGCATAAATCTATTTTATTTAGGTCAAATAATTGAAAGATCCTTCTTCAATGACACCTTTCCGCCCAGTGAAAAAATTTTCAAAATTGTATATAATTTATATATAATTTTGAAAATTCCACTCGTGACTGAATATGATAATAACTTGAAGATTTTTGGTTGTCTTTGATATTTTATTACACTGAGAAAAAAAGAGTCAGTAATATGTGGCATCTAAACAATCGTTCAGATTCCCTCGGATGTTTCGAGAACGTTCTGAAACTACAACTTCTAATTTACAGCATGAAAATCCCAATAGTAAAGATATTTCACAATATGTCTGGATCTCAAGTCGAAAATTTGGGCGTTTTGAGCTCCTTGTCTTGGATTGATGAGTTTGTAGATAGCAACCCTACATTTATTCACAGTTTCTGGCAAAGTACGCTATTTATACTCGATTCTACGTGGAAAGTCCCATTATGGAACTTATTTATCGCTATCAACGTCGTTGGTTTGTTTCATGCTGCGTCGATACACACATATGACTGGTTCATTTTTCTCAATACAGCAGGTTTTGTATTTTGAAACCCGAGCTGAAAGAATGAATCTAATGTAATTGGAAGAAATATAATAGCGAGAACGAAAGGAAAAAAAAGAACCATCAGTCAGAGAAAATTGTAAGGGAATCAAAGTGAAAACAACATTGGTCCACGAATTATTGGTTTTATCAAATCGTAAAGCTTTGTATTTCAGAAGTCCTTTTGTATACATCATCAATTGTATATTCGTATTACATTCTTGAATTTTGCGCACAAGGGAATCAAATTTTTTTCTGTTTTTGTATCTTTACAAATTATTATCTCGGAAAAAAAGAACAGCAATGTTGGATTTTTTGTTGTAACAACTATTTTTCTCTTTGTTAGAACAAAACAGTGAAATTTCTAAAGACATGTCTGAAATTCCAATCAAAATTCAAATATAATTTCTTTTTATTCGAATGAATTTCTCTATCATTATCAGTGCGCATTCTAAAAATGAAGTGACAATTTGTTGTAAATTCCTTTCCGCACTTGTTCATCGTAGAACATGATTCAAAACTTAATAGTAATATGTATTAAAGTAAATTGAGAAGAAGAAGGAAGGAGGAAAAATGGGGAAATCACGAGACTGTGAAATCCTAGTAAGCAGAAAGATAATAACTTTGCTCCTTCACCCTACGTTATACACTTCCCACGCCAATTAATTCCGAATTGATTCCAATTGAATTTCTTCAATTTTGTGGACTTCATCGATTGGTACTTCACGGTTTAGGTAGATTTTTTTTCTTTTATCAGCAATTTTGTTGACAAAATCTACGAAAAGTAGATTTTCTAAAATGAAAGTCATGGAATCCCATTTTCAAGAGATAAGTCATGATATTAAATTATTCTTAGGCTTTGACAGGATGCGCTGGAATTTCTTGTCTTACTTCTGTCGAATGGCATTGTTTGTCATTGAAATATTCGTTTAATTCGTGAGTTTTAGTATCTAGTAATAATTAGTTACTTTCAGGAGAAGATAATTACTTGTAGCAAGCGTGTAGAACTGTAGCTTTGAATATCCAGACTCTAAGGTTCTCGTGGATGAAAGAAAGAAACTTCTGAGTAACAAATCCTCAATCCAGCACAGAGGTACGCAGCTAGAGGATAAATAATTGGTAGTAGTTTAATCAATCCCATGCGGTGAGCCTTGAAACACTTGGCGCATCTTGTTGAAATAAATGCATCTCAACTTGAGGTAATGATCAGACAAGAATTTGAAATTATACAATAAAGAAAAAAGTTCGAAAAAATGCGAAAGTAGAAGGGACATGGAGAAAATTGTTGTGACACCTTTGTGTCTTCGGTGTGAGAAAAAGGATTGGATACTAGAAAATAATTTGCAGATTGGAACTCTCGATACCTGCTTTCGAGGATAAGACTTTAAATTATTATGTATGTGTGATGTTTTAGGGACAAATTTTTATATAATTTCGACATTAATTTGATATCCAATATGGTATCTGTTTTTCCTTGAAAAAATTAAGTTAACAAAGGTTTGTTGTATTTTTTAATTTTCAAATGATTGAAGCTGAATAAATTTCCTAAAAAATTCAAAATTAGAAAAAAAAACGAGATTAAAAGAGCAAGAGCACGAATAAATGGAATATATTTTCAATAGAATCAAGAGGATTTGCGTCAATGGTGTATCAATCACTGAATTTCTCTTGCTTTATACCTCAGCGTTCGCTGCTTCAATACAATAATTGAACCACAATGTTGTGTTACGAAACTACCGAAGTCTAATGTTAGTTTTGCTTGCTAAATCTCATTAGGAGATGTACACAAATTATGTGAGCACTTCATTTCCTTGTTCTTGTGTTAATGACTATGGTACAACGTATTGTACAAAGGGTGGAAAGGAGGAGGACCAACTCGCAGGGAAGGGGACCCTTGTCAAAAAGTGCTCACGTCATTTATGTAAAGTAGGTGAAAAAAAATCCACAACTTTTCTTTTCTTCGAAGTATTTGCATTGTTGATGGACTGCGGTTAATTATACAAATTTCTTTCATCGTGAATTTTGGAAGATATTTGATAATCCTTATGATCGAATACAGGTTATTTTAGTATTGGTTTATTTCGTATATTTATTAGAATTTGAATGAAGTAGGTTAAATCCAAAAAATACTAAGAAAGCAACATCGTTGTCGATGTTGTGAGATGAACTGCAGAATTGGATTATATGAAGAACTTATGCTTGAATTTTTGCTGTAACATCAGACAGATATTTCATTATTGAACAAAAAAAAAATGTAGATATTTCAGAAAAAAATGATTAAATCATACTTTACTTCATTGAGGTTTGCGTTTGGTTGAGCTGGCAACAGGGAAAATATTCTTTTCATGGACAGTCTGGTTTATCTTTGTGTATGAATGAAAATGAGCAAGTATTAGTGAGTCATCGCATACACGTAATTGCAGTTATCTTGACTTTAACAATGTTACCATTTTTCCTAGATAAACCAGGCCATGGTTAAGTACGTAATTTTAAAATGTAAATATACACAGAGAAAACAAACTATTATATCTATCAGTATCTTGTAATATTTGCATTTTATGTTTCAATTAAACATGTTGTCTAATTCTTAAGGAGATGCGAGCGGGAGGACTTGAACTCATGTTTTTCCGAGAATTCAAAATATTTCTCTGTATAGCATTTCTTCAAATCCCTAAGGGTTTTATGTAGTTGATCCCCAAACAATTTGTTGAAGTTCCTACCGTTCGTATATTTTCAACTACTTCTAATAATTTCATCGCTTTTGACAGACTCAAACTTGAATACAATGAAATTTCTTTTTCTTTGACATAAAATAACAAGGAAATTTTATGAACCAACTCGAAAGTTGCACATTTCAGAGATCAAATCACATTAATCGAATCCCTTTGATATAATTAATAATGTTGATGAAGTTGGAATCGTTTATTGAAACGAAGTAGGGATCGAATAACAAAATACTCAGCTGTTGAAGGCTCCAAATTTTGCGGTACATGCTTTAAACAATGTTTCCAGTTCCAAGGAGTTCATTCGCGAAGATGAACACCGATAATTCATCAGATTTTATGAATTTCAATTTTCATTTCTTTTTGTACATACATGAAAACCTTCTGGAGCAATAAAAACCTTACTGCTGATTATTTGTGTATAGTATCATTGTGCAAAGGATTTATATTGCTATCTAAAATCATTTTTATAGGCAGTTTTGAAAAAAATAAATACATTACCTACGCAATGTAATAAAAAGTAAAATTCTTTTGCTTCCACCATTACAAAATATAGGATTTGATTAAGGAGCTTCCTTCTCCTGTGCTGTATTAATCAATCTGCATTTGACTAAATTAAAAAATCAGCATTTAATATGGTTATAAACCTCTTCGCGATTACTTTCGCTTCATTGAACTTGGAGATTTCCCCATTCCAAGAACGGTTTTAAACTTGAGGGTACTCTCTAAACTCTTTACAGTAAGAATCGAGCTTACACATTTCTCAAGCAGAATTTTCAATACTTTTTCTGTATTTATTAATGATTCGCATAATTTCATCCCGAATCTGAAGCTGACATATCTCCCAAAATTCAGTTCCTTGATTGATATTGTATTTTCTGGAAGGTTAGTCTTGGAACGTAATTCAATTATCCATTGAAGGGATTGTCTCTCTATGATCATTGACCTGCTATCAAAAAGTTTGCAAACATTTGAATATTACATCGAAATGCAAGCCAAAATTGCTTTGAGATTGTTATTCCGAATAAACTTCATCTTCATTTAAGAGACAAGTGCTTTTATATTTTAATTGAGTGTTTTAATGATTCTTTTCTGTAAATTGACGAGAATTCACACAACGCAGAAGGAGATAAAGATGTTCACTCATACAAAGTACAGTTGGAATTATTTCATTGATGTTACAATGTAGTATAAGTCGACCGAAAAACATTTCAATTGAAATTATTGATATGTATTCCATTGGAAATTTCATTTTGAATACAAAGAGACGAGGACAGTACTAGTCGATTACCCGTTCATTCGAAAAGTAAACGTGTACATTGATCTTGACTTTACATGTACATGTGTTTCATTAACATATATTACATACGTCTTCCCAAACAGAAAATCAATGAATTCGTTCTTAACGAACGCTATTAACAAAGATTAGAAAGGAAATATGAAATGCGATGAATTTCATTACCATGAATTTGGAGAAATAATTACCCTCGCATGTACGTAATTCCAATTACGCGGTGAATCAAATGCGGTAACAGTTATACATTTTGGATCAAATTTTATGAGTTTTGTCGTCTAAGCTCTGCAATATAAATACAAAAACCTTGCCTTGAAAAGCCTTAGTACAGAAACACGACCATTTTATCTATTTGAAAATAATTCAAATGTTACATAATAATCACTTATCGTCACGGTGAACGATTCAATTCACACATAACCGATGCCAACGTCACACCAATTTCCATCGAATTTCAACCGCATTATACTCGTGATCGACGCACATGTTTTACGAATCCCACATTTTTCATCAGAATCAAAAGTTCATTCCATTAATCATTTCTTTTGCACGTTTCTATGTTAGAATCAATTATACTAATTCGGGACTGGTATTTAAATATCTACGCAATGATTTGTACGGCAGAGAGATCATTCACCGACAAATTATTTACCTATGTTTTCTCTTTTCAAAGTATTTTCACCACAGTTTTATTACTAAGACAAACCAGGAGTGAAGACTTCTTTTTTCTTCACGTCGTTGAATCGGTTTGGTTTTTATTATGAAATATGATAAGAACCTTTATTGAAGTACACGTCGGATACGTATTATGATTTTCGAAGAAAAATGGTTTGTTACAAAGGTATTCTCTGCACATATATGGACTTGTGATTATTATTTTCTTCCTATAAATGTAAGTTACTCGTCAAGCTTATATTAAATTAGTTATCAGTTAGCTTATCATTCTATTTTGATGTCTATCGAACGTTAGTTGAATAAAATCAATTTTGATGATTAAATTTTGGAATTTAAAAGATTTTGTCTACCGCTCGAATGCTTGGAAAGTTTGAAACTGAATTGCCGTGAATATCGAGGATTTCGTTGAGAATATCAATACATGAATTTTATGTAATTTTGGTAACGACATGGTGACACGAATCGATAAAGGATTGAGCGACCGTAGGTTACTCGAAGGATCGGTAAAGCGAGAAAACCCGTCATTTTAAACTTCAAAGATCTTTTACGGTATAAGAGTACCTTGAATAAACAAGACAAAAACATAACATCGTTGGATATACCAAAGGACACTAGATTAATGGAAAGCTCACAAAATTGTCCATGTATTTAACAGGTTGAGGAAATAAATTTAATAATGAAAGAAAAATGATGACATGAGAGAAGAGGGTGTAATATAGGGTTTTAATATAGTTCAAAGGGAAATGTATGAAGAATTCTCTTTTATAAAGAAATGAAGAAATTAATCTAGTTTTGCGGGATTTATATGTATGAATTGAAATAAACACGGAGAAAAATGAAATAATTTCTAGAAAACTCTACAAATATTCAGTTAATATTTTGTGGAATTTTTCTTGACTCCTTGTGGCACGAATTATATCACTAATTGTTTATACTTTCAATACTAAAAAATTTTTCTATCTATAGGTGGATCTCTAGTTTTCCGTGTAGGATAATAAAATACCTCAAAAATACTTCGATGTCCATAAAAATGTTCTACAGAGCGGTATTTTGGAATAATTGTTGAAATATGACCACACAAGATTCTCCAAAAGGATTTAAAGAACATACATATTCAAAATATATTTTGACAAATCTTGCACAAGAGATTTGGCTAGCGTCTCGGTCCTAGTATCTCCTTAAAAGTGGATTTTTATTCCAAAAAATGTATCAAGTTCTGATGCATACCTTATTCTCCCCGCTCCACCGCAGAGAGTAGTAGTTTTTAAATCAATTTTTTCCTGCGTGTAAGTTTTTATGAAGATAAAACTCGTAGAGTGAGTTGTTTTCAAGTTCCCCCGATGCAACCAACAAACATAAATGAATTTCAATGATTTTTTATATATTTGATTTAAGAATAATCATATATCTACACATATGTCACAATCTGGATAGTCTTGAAACGAAAATCCACGTGCATGCGTGTATGTTGTACACACAAACACACACACACCACATATTTTACGTTACTTGAAAGCTAATTGTGGAAATTCGTGTTTCTGAATTGTTGTTTTATGTTTTTTTATTACCACACAACGTCTTCAAAATTTTGAAATTTGACAAGTCAGTGACCTTGGGAGTTTATAACTACCAGTTTGAATTTCATATCCATTCGGAATCTTATTTTTTCAATACCTTGTGTTGTCTTATCATTTTTCATTCAAAATATGATGTTGCGTTCGTTTTTATCAGCTCGCTTATCAAAATCACATGGTTTTTCTTGTAATATTAATACACGAGTTTATGATATTTGTGAAAAAATATAGCCGAGACTCATCTTCTTTATTAATGCTACTGGAGAACAATAGGAAAGAAGAGTCCTGATCATTGTTCAGTGATTTGAATTATTTTTCTGTATGTTTCTGACAACTATTCGAAGAAAAGGACGAAAGAATTGCTATGATAACGATATAACGATCTGGCATCTGTTCCATACCGATACAAATTAGAAAATATTAGTTTCAATGAGATATATTTCATTGATTCTGATCAGTCAGTCTTTTGAAGGGCAAAACAAAATGACTGAATTTTATTTTGGAGAGAATGAGTCTTGAGAGATTGGAATTGATTTTACGCGGTATAGATCACCAATGAATTATAATTGACAATCTAATTAACCAAATTATACTCATCATTGTGCGGGACATTTCAATCGAATGTAATTCATAAAATATTGATGTAGATCGACATGACAATAAACTTGATAAAGAAAAATGAAACATACTTCGAATTTCTTTATAAAAGACTTGAAGCAAATCAATAGAGTTTCAGATTAAAGAAAATTAACTTTATACAAATAATTTTGGCGATTAACTACCAATTTTGTCTTCTGTTTGATTACATGCTGTAACGACCTCCACGAGTCCAAAGCACAAAGTAGGATCTAAGACTTCCCATTTAAAAATTCTTGGATTAATTTTCAATTCAATGCATAGAATATTATGAATGTTTTATTCAAAGTTATAATGAATGTGTATTGGATTATCGTTCATTATGCTGTGCAAACAGAAAAGCATTTGCTCTCCACAATAAATTCTTAGAATAAAATGAACGAGATACAGAACAATAATTCTTGTTATTTGATACTTCTAAATTTACACGAAATGACTGTAACAAAAAGACACGTCTAGTGACTTTCTCACAAATCAGTATACCGGCAAAAAGAATTAGAGATAACCACCTACAGGGATAGAGTCTAGAAATAATAGTATAACAAGAGAGTATTTTAGGATATTATAATAGTCACGGTCAACATAGAGAACATGAAAAATCTCCTAAAACTTTTCACGTAGCTAAATATATCGATGAAATCACGCGTAACCAGATAATGTTGATGTACAATGTTGATCTTCCTTGTTATAACGACAAGATTTATTTTCAACAATTTCACATGTACATAAATCTTTTTGGTTGATAATTACAAAAATTTATATGACGATGAAATATAATTTCACCGACTTCCTCTCGAGCATCTAATTCCGATATACCACAGATGTTTTCTCCCCTCATTCACGTGGGAGAATCAAATTTGTTGATGAATAATTTATAAATATGCATGGAACGTCAATGTACAATGTACATGTTGATAATTCGAATCTTCAATCAGTTATTCTCATTGCTTCTTGTATGTTTTGGAATTATCCTTCAATTATAATAGAATTTGCATAAATTATTGAATGAACTGGAACTGAAAGAATCGTTGAGAGATTTCAATATGGAGTCAAATGTAGCGTGAAGAATTCTGTTAATGCAAATTTTCAACTTTTCCAATAGTTTGATAAAAGTGATTCTAAATGTCAGCACTTGCTTAAACTTTGAGGTTATTGAATATTATATTTTAATATATCGATGCAGTATTAGGACGTTTCATTGAAATAACTTGACAAAATAATTATGCGTCTGCATAACAACCCAATATACACAGTAAAAAAAATTCCGTCATTGCGTAAAAAAGAAGTACGTGTCAAAATTCAAGTGTTGAATATTTAACTACGTGTTAAAATTCAAGTGTTGAATATTTAACACTTTCGTGTGTTCATTTAACACACTGATCAAATGCTGTTCGATCGATTCATTTTCAACACATTAAAATGTTATTCGAGTTCAAATTAACACTTTATAAGTGTCACTCTGGAATCAACACACATTGAGCGTGAAGAAAAATGGTTAACATTCGCTTGTGTGTTGAATTTGACGAAGAATTTTTTACTGTGTATATAGATTTTTTCAATGACGCTTGTGCGAAATATGATGCAAGTTTTTGACTTATCACTTTGTCCGGGAAGACGTTGTTTTTGCGTTTGGGGGAAATTTTTGACCCACTTTTTATACGTGAAATTCAAGTTGGGCGTTCCGGAAGAAAAAGAATGTCATAAAATCACGGTTAGGAACACATAGATATTCGCGATCGTTTCCGTTGCAACAAATTCAAGACAAAGAGAAAGTTAAATGTTTTTAGAGTGAGAGCCGTGTGCACGATTTCGGTTTAATGGGTATTCATAAAACAATATGAAAGGTGTATATCTGTGTTGTGTTTTTTCAATTCTGTCATAATTAATTTCGTAATGGCATGTTCCAATTGAAAAACTCAAGGAAAGAAGTAAAACCGTAAGGAAGAAATGAAGTTTTGGTTTTTTTCTTTTTATTGTGTTTCTATATTAAGCGTTTTCACAGTTATGACATTCAGCAGTGCACTCGATAAATAATATTGCGAGATGCCCTTTAAAATAAATGCAAGAATAATCTAAAATAGTCTCATGGTATACGCAGGAGGAAGTAAAGATCTACTAAAAATAAAATAAACAGATAACTGCGGTTTTTTATTTATCATTATACCGTTATTTTCTTGTCCATTGTGTACTTGAACATTGTTGATAATTTTATATTGTTTTTTTTTGTAATTACTAGAAGATACTGATATCGCTTTTTAACGCAAGGAGTAAAGATTTTGTGATCTTTAGTTGAAAAACAATACTATCTTGCTCGAAGAAACGAAGAGCTTTGATTGATGTTAGAGTTATCATCAACGAATGATGAAGAAACAAAATTGCCGTATGGCATAGATAATAAAAGATCTATGTAAACACAATTTCAAAATTTTGAATCAAAATTACATTCATATGGTATAAATTCATATTTGAAATAACCTCATTTTGAAGATCTGTAAGTGTATCAATCGTTACTGTCTCTGAGTTATGATTTCATCGTATATATTATATGTTGATTTATTTCAAACTTTCCAATCTCTTTCGAAATTATTGTCTAAGGAAAAAAAAAACTCTCATTATGCGTCGAAAAAGAAATCGACAAAAAACAAAACATTCCCTCCACACAACTATTCCGAGAAAATCGAAAACAATAAATCGATGATATTATTCGTATCAGTAACCCATATCCCCTCGTAAAAGATCGCATAAGATATTGGAATAACAGTTTTCCCTTCAAATACACTTTATTTGTGAATGGATGGATATACGTCGTTTGCACCTCGCATTGAAATCTAAATCATTCTTTAATGAATAGAATCCTCAATAATGCGAAGATCCATTTGACATATCCCTTACATCCTGCATTTACATATCTATAATTCAGTAAAATCCATTCAACTTTGTTCACGTGGACATGACATTATTTTCAATTTTTTATCCTTCATCTTTTTGTACCGTCATCCATACCATTTTCTTATTTTTCATTTAAATTCAATTGGAAGTTAAATGTTCCATCGAATTAGATACATGAATTACGGGAGAAGAGGATAAAGGAAAAGAAGGGAAAAGTCGTTCATCACAATGAACCGTGTCCCGGTTTCACGATACGAAAGAAACATCATTCCTGATAGGTACTTTTTTCTCATGAATGAAAATTGTTGCGCTGACCGGAAATGAACAATTCCAGGTTTTTCTCTTTTTTTTTTTTTTGTTTTGTTTTTAAGCTTCGAAGAACAAGGAAAAAAGTGAATTAGCTGTGAAAAGAACGGCCATTTTTCAGTTGCTGGAACAAAAATTTGGCTAGGAGTGATTCAAGGAGTTCAAAGAATGAGTAGGGTGATTTCTACCACAAAATATTCATTGAAAAGTTACGTTTAGCAGTCTTGTTGCATCATCGAGAATATTTTGAATTGCACGCCATTAGCGTGGCTGGCCACGTTTTCACCATGGAATCGTTTTTGGGCACGCTCTTATACAATCATTATGTTCTTAAAACATCTTGAAATTTTATATGCATACTTATAATCGTCTATTATCATCAAGTGTACTTCTTATCATGTTCATAACGAGTCTAATTTCGATATAACTTTTGAAGGAATCTCTCAATCGAAATGAAATTTCATTGGATTATTTGTTTGATCGCTAAAAATGAAAATATAATATTTAATTTATCTACGTCATTTGCAGAGATGGTGGAGGCGATGAAGAAGGTAGCTTCGTTGGACGTAGAGTTGACTGTCGAGGAGAGGAATCTGTTGTCCGTGGCATACAAAAATGTCATTGGGGCGAGGAGAGCTTCCTGGAGAATAATCTCGAATATCGAACAGAAGGAAGAAAATAAAGGAGCCGAAGAAAAATTGGAAATGATTCGCCAGTACCGATCTCAAGTAGAGAAAGAACTCAGGGATATCTGCGCCGACATATTGGGTGTTTTAGACAAACATTTGATACCATGCGCGTCCACTGGAGAATCCAAAGTCTTCTATTACAAAATGTGAGTGTGAACATTTTTAAATTGACTGTCACGCGTTTCACGTAAGTATTCATGTAACAGAACACTTGAGAACAAACTATAGCCATGAAACCGGCTTATGATGTTCACAACAGTTTGCAACTGGGTACTGGAATATGGTACACTATCTATAGTACTGTGTTATTACCCACCTGTAGAGCATGTAATACTTAACTTTTTCACATTACTGTGTTTAGTTTCTGAAATCAAGGCTCAAGTACTCAAAATTTTATATGATTTTGATTTAATTTCATACAATAGGGGTACATTAAACATTCTTTTCAAATATCGATCGTCACCGATAATGGTTCTGCCTGTACTGATCATGTAAATAAATCTAAAAGAATCATGTGGAAAATATTAATATGAATCCAGTTAAACTTGATTCTCTGTTAATAATATGACAATTCTCATCTTTCCGTATAGCGTATCAGGATTATTCTAGTTTTTATTCTGAAGAATAGATTTCCTCGAGTACATAATAAGTCGATAGAAGCTCTCAATTTGATGGTGGTTCCATAAAAATTTATGAACATCTTTCTCATTATCGAAACAAGACATTACATTGAATATAGTTTTGTCGAGATTTTTCTTTCTCATTGATTACAGTTATGAAAGTAGATGGAAATCGATGATTAGTGATAAGCGAGCAGATTGAATATTGATAGTAAAAATTGTATTGAGTCGAAACGAATGATACTAACACTTGACAACACGATTTTCAATTTTATCTTATAATACATTACATACGATACAACGATTTGTTTGAATATGTTGTTGATAGTTTAGAAGGTATGTAGAGAATTCTCTAACAATGTTGATCATCTGTCAGTGACATGCATGCTTCATTCTACTGAGGAAAAAATTCTTTTTAGCAGTCCCATATTATATTTTCATTAATATTATTCCCCTAAAAATTTCTTCAAGTCGTTAAGAGAACTAAATTAAATTTCATATTTTTTATGAAGCTGAAACTAACAGAATTCTAACTAATTGTAGAATTATCACAGAATGATGAAACTTGTAGCAATCAGGTTCGATAATAATAATCTACAAGAACATGTATTTGGGAAAAATTCTCACCCATTTTATCTCAGTTCCATATGCTCTGTCTGTTAGTTTTAGCTTCATATTTCTTTCAGTCGTAAAATTAAATGATCATTATCGATTGAATTTAACATCTGTATTTGGTAACATTCCAATAAAAGAATAGACAAACAGTTCATGGATTGAAATTATGGAATATATAGACCTTTTATGTGTGGATTATATTCAGCTGTATACCAATCCTATCTCAAACAACAGAAAATTGAGATTCAATTAAATGAATATCATGCAATTTCAGAACCTGTTTGATTTTCATATTTGAGGTTTTGACAATCCACACATTGATTTATGGTTGTCAAAGCGAATGGGATGATGCTTTGTTTTTAATGTATGAATAATCTCAAAGTGCATTGTGTATTTTTACAGCGTAAGAAAAGTGTAATTATTCTCCAACTGTCTATACATTGATGTGGCTCACGAGTCTTTGAATAATGATAAAATGCTTGCAGTTTTGTGGCATTTTCCTCAACAAAACTGAGACAGTAGAAGAAATCGATGGATTTTAGAAAGGAAATGATGAAATTCTATGCTTGATTTTCGGAAAGTTTGAATCCTCATTCAACAAATCATTTTATGTGTTTACTAGAAAAAATACGGATTCATTCTCAATCCTCAATCTAAATCAATTAAAAACTCAGTGAATAACTCCAGGGGAAAATTGAAATTGAAAGCAGTTAGCTTAATCATCAAAGAACCAACCTCATGAATGTTCTCACATGTATGTTTCAAACTTCAAATTCGTCGATCTTTAATTATCACAAAGTTTCGAGAATTGCCAAGAAGTATTCTTGACACTTGAATAGCCTTAATCGACTGTTAAATAACTTGAATTATCACTAACCACATTTGTTTGCCCTCAGTTACCTTTTTCTACGTTCAACAAGATCGTGCTTTTAGTGTTTGTCACTCTCTTCTCTTTCCTTTTATCTCTGATCCTTCATGCTTTCAGTTTTTTCCTCCATTTACTCCTTCCCACCTTTTGCATTGTTGATGCTTCCTTTACTTTTTCCCTGTTAATCGCTCGACTCTTCTGTTTCCTTCCCCATTTTTTCTTTGAGGCAACTGGAATATCCCAAGTGTAAAATTTACCAAAGAAAAAGATGATTTCCTACGATTCAATGAAATTCATAAATATTCAAATCCAATTAATTCTAGGCTACTGCATCGTATGTCTTCACTTTTTGAAATGGTATTTTCTCATCTTCCTGTGTTCTACTTGTTATTGGGTTGTAGTCGATCGCTTTTTCTGTTTTTCATATGGGATATACGATAGTTAACCGAATTTGACATGATTTTATTAAGACAATTGAAACAATATCATCATGTGTAAATAACACACGTTTACACATTTAGTACAGTCTCAAATTTTATCACGACATCTCAAGATGGCTGTACAATGGATTTTGAAAGTTCATTTTATGAACAAAGCAGTAGAAATTTCTGACCTGATCTATTACATATTATTTTAAAAGTATTCGATATTTGTGCGTTACAATTTTCTAAACATCTGTTTTCTTCCCCATGAACAATCATTCGGAAGTACGTCAATTCTTCAGATCAAATATGTAGTTTTGCTAACATGTACAACAAGAGGATCATGTCTTCCCTATTGGAAAAAAGTCCAGATATTACCGTAATCAATTTTTACACGTTAATCGATAAAATTATCTTTACATGCAAATGATTTGTTGAATTATATTGATTGAAACATTCATTCACGCGTGCAGTCGAATATAACCACCTTCAGAAAATTTCAATCTGCAATTATTTTCACATAAAACGCTGTGTAATTGAAAATTGCAACAGAACAAAAAAATGCAAAAGATGAGATAGTAAGCACAATACTCGGTAAAAATGGAACGTGGATTAGAGTGCATTATATATGTACACAGCAGTTCAACAGCTCGAATTGCGGGAAATATGTGTACAATAATTGTTGCGCAGTAGATCCTAACGGTCTACATGTTTGTTTTTCTTATATTTTCATCGATCCATTCTTGGCCATAGAGAATATTTTCATCGAATAATAAATATTAACTTCGAAGAGTTATTATGTTGTAGAGAAGGCATGATAATTTTATTTATTTATTTGGGTATTCAAAAATTTGAGGAATTATTTTTTGAGCTCGAGAATTCTAGAACTCTTGGCAATGAAAAGGAAAGCTTTATGGATCACCATCGTATGATTGTGAATTAAAACAGTTCTTCTGAATTTTCTTACTCAGCAATTTGGAAAATTTTTCAATTGCTTCCATTCAAGTTCATCCTTTTGTGCATGTTTGTCTATTATTTTCTTCCTGAATACAATAATTAATTATTAGAAATTAATCTTTCTCACGGTAACATCGATTGATTGTAAACGAATCACTAACTAGCTGGGAATTTCTACCATGTTGAGGAAGCGTACGAAGGTCAGAGGTAATGCGAGAACGTTACCTGACCTTTGTAGAATAGAAAATATACTCTTACGTTACTTCATTACTTTGACACTCTTCTTTGATACGCCAAAAATGTTGTATCAATCAATGATACGTAATTCACAAATCATTGTACAGTTTGTTTTCACTTGATTTCGATGATCTAATTGTTTTCTATTTATTACATCATGATTTGTGGATGTATAAATCGTTGCATATGGCCTGTATTCGAAACACAACGTCTGTTTGAAAAGAAATATTTTTTTTTTCAAATCAATACATTCATTTGATTTGGATGAATATTTTATTTCGATATCTCCAAGTGACAAATTATTCATGCCAAAGAAGAAAACCCTCTTCTTCGTGTAATCGAAATAAATAATGATTACACTGCATTTATACTTTGTAATTTATTCCTCACTTCATTAGAGATTCTTGAGAACATGAATGAACGAGGATGAAATTGTTGTATACGCGTGAGAAGCGTGGAGTGAACTTGGCTCTAAATTGAAAACAAAGGTAGGAATAAAATCGAGAATTTAAATGAATAATGAGATAGCGCTTCTCACTTTGCACTATGGATTGGATATGAATTCCATAGCAGCGACAGATAGCGGGAGTTTATGAAAAAAAAAATCATGACGATACGAAGTGGATGTTCGAGGCTTTATCAACGATGACAATCATCATCATCATCGTCATCATTATTATCCACCGATTGATTCTTGTGTACTTGAATACAGTTCGTTTTGATGATTGTTGTAACAGTTAAAGTACATTTCATACCGTTACATCAACTTAAACCCTTTTGAAATGTAAATTATCGTTTCTCAAGTATTCTAAGTGCATGAAAAAATATTATTTGCATAGTTGGAAGAAAGATAATTGATAATATGGTTTACAAAATTTTGCAGGAAAGGCGACTACCATCGTTATTTGGCAGAATTCGCCATCGGTAACGATAGGAAAGAAGCAGCAGAGAATTCCCTCGTAGCGTACAAAGCCGCAAGTGATATTGCCATGACAGAGCTGCCACCGACTCATCCCATTCGCTTAGGATTAGCACTTAATTTCTCCGTATTCTACTATGAGATCCTCAACAGTCCCGACAGAGCTTGTCGCTTGGCAAAAGCAGCGTTCGACGATGCGATTGCCGAATTAGACACCCTTTCCGAGGAAAGCTACAAAGATTCAACCCTCATCATGCAACTCCTCAGGGACAATCTCACCTTATGGACGTCGGATATGCAAGGAGATGGTTAGTAACGCTTTTTATAATTCATCAGACATTTTTTTTTTATCATTATATTTTCCGTCCCATCAAAAAAGAATCGGAAGCCGATGGACAAGATGTTGCTGGATCCCATCCCGAAGCTACCTGTCCCTAAACCCGTATTCCCTTCCCGTTATGTCATATTTCACTGTTCGAAACCGGTGAGCAGATTCGTAAACCTTTTCTTGTTCTTCTATTTATAACAATAATTATGTATACATGGATTGCGATTGAACGGATAAATATCTCTGGTCATTAAAGTCAAGGAATTTAAGCAAATGAGGATTAAGTATTTCACAGCAAATGAAAAAAGGTATCGATCGAAATGAAATATGTGCGAGAATAAGGTGTGGCAATACGAAGGGAACTGATAAATATTAAACAGACGGATGAGAAAAAGATTAATACGGAATGATATTGGCTTTAATTTGGAATCTGTGTTTTTCTTTTCTCTCTTTCAAATTTGTCGATTATTTTCACACGATTATAGCGTCAAGTTATCGTTGATCGTTCATCGATGAAGTATCGAATGGATTCATTTTAAAATACAAGAGGTTTCTTTATTGGCAATTCTTTTCAATATGTACCTTGGAATCCTCGGTGCTAATAAGTTTTGTCGTTTAGAAAGTCAGGAAAAGGCAGGGATCTTGCATTCAATAGTTATTACGATAATTGAGGTAACTTTTGATCTTCGTAACAAATACAATTGAGTCGAATTTGGAAAGTGTTTCCATCTCTGTTTATCTAAAGTTGTCCGCCAATCGTTGTGAATTATTACTTCGTGTTTGTTTATTTTATTTACTTTTTCCTCTCAAACTGAAAACGTTGATTAAAAACAAACATCCCGTGAAATAACGGGCGAGACAAATCGATTATCATTACACGTTCTAGTTGAAAAAAAGAACCAACGAATTGATTCACAATTCACCTTCGGAAAACAGATTTTCGTGCTTATCGCATTCACGACAAATGTATTCATATTTATAGGATTATCACCTCGCGTATATTATTCATGCAAATAAAAAAAAAAATAGCAAGAAAAAGTGTGAATGCTTGAACGTTTCAATCGTTTGACCAACATCTTGAGTAGTATTTCTTATTATTTTCTTCATGCGCACGTGTGTATGGAAGTAAATAGACATTAGGTGAGATGATAAGGATGTAATTGCGGGTAAAGTGTGTGCGAGAACAGTAACGTTTTCTTTTTCAGAATGTTCCTTTTTTTGCGTTGCAGAAATTCATCAACAAATATTTTTCGTACGATTAATTGCAATCATGTCGTTTTAATGTTCCTCGATGTACAACGTCGTTGATTTGAAATAGTGACGTTATTGAAAACATTTGTCGTTGACGCACATGAATTATAACTGTCTCATATTTCTACTGACGTATCAGTTTCTAATAAAGATATCCATCTAACGAATCTCCGTGATATTAGAAGGGGAATGAAAAATCATAATTTGAATTGAAGAGATATTTGATTCAGGAAGATAAGTTGTTCTTGGTGTTGTAATACGTGCGTTGTTGTTTCTTATTTGCAATATAAATTTGTGGCGCAACAATCTTTTTTACGTCATAAATATATTTGACGTTAATATGAAAAACTCATTCTAATCGATTTTTTTCAAATGCATTCAAAAATGAGATGCAGAACTTACGTGTGATTTCTGAACGTTTCCCAGAACTTGATGAGAGTGTGAATCAGGGAGTGAGCATAAAATAAAAACCTATTTTTAGTATATATTATCAATTCGAATACAGAATTTATGTTTTTTTTCTTCACGTAGACGTACACAAGTCATAGTTGATGTAGTTTATATCCTATTTTCAACTTCAAATAAAAGTTGGTAATTTGAATTTCGATCAATATGATTTCTTTTATAAATGCCAATCACGCACGATAAGTCGATTCCAGCCGTGACACCAAAAATATCAAATCACGAAAAGTTGATTTAAAGATTTATTCAATGACAAGAACAAGAAGAATATATTCATGTTTTTCAATTCCTTCCATTGAAATATGTTTCAATCTATTTATTATATTTACTGATATTGGAACTGTAGCATGAAGAAATCTATCAATTTTCTACACAAATTCTGTTGTTCGGTGAACGAAACGTAGTTTTAGAGTGCAAAAAAATATCTAATAATGCGAAATTTATGAAATAAAATGATTATTATGTAAAAAAAACATCAAATCTATGAGCAGTCGGATAACTCTCATACGATTTGATGTTGTGAGAGAATGGACAAAAAAATGTGTGTCTCTATCTCTCTTAATAATCGATATCAGGATGTAGCAGCATTATTATGGCTCCTTAAAAGCTCACGTATTATATGATTGAAAAAGAAATGCAACCATAAACATCCTATTACGTTGGAAACGTTCCTGCTGGAACTTGCGCAATGAGAGTGAGACAAAAGTGGGGGAGCTTGAGGAGAAATTAACTCATGGAGGCTAGTAGTCAATCCTATATTAACTTTGAAGGGAGGTTGGATTTTTTATTCTCCTCAATCCCTTGACTGGCAATGGAACGTACATGCGTCACAGATGAACTCAATTCCAGATTTTTGCCAATGAAGATAATTGTAAAAGAAAATGCTAATACTTATAACTTGACAGTTCTTTTCCTTCGTTCCTCGATACAGAATTTTGTCTTCAAGTGAAAAATTGACGAACTAAAAACAGTCGATCAATATGGAAGGAACTTTTTATAGAATTTTTAAATTTGTAATCTGAAAGTCGAAAAAAATGGTTGAGAAGAGAAAATTATGTCATAAATATTTGCAAACTGACTGAATTCTTGCATCCCTCGGAGGCTCAACAATTCGATGCAAGCACTGAAGTTTTTGGCACAATGCCTTGAGAACAAAGCCCACAATACAGTTACAAATGAATCAAGTAAAAGTAGACGAGTTATGAATTTAACGTTTTTCAAGTATTTTGTAAGAATTATCTAACGGAAAGAGGAGACAGTAAAACGGGCGATTAACAGAACATTTTTACTATCCAATGAAATGAGCATTAAGATAGCTATGTGTTATACACACGCTACAAGACAATTTGTCTCAAATCGTGACCGTGATTGATAGCATCGTCATTCGTCTTCTCAAGGCGCGTTGTGAGGTTGGCGATTTATTCGATCATTCTTTCACTTGTGACAACGAATGCACCCTTCCATGTGCATGACCATTACCTATTCGCCGCTCATAATTTAACCATTCCAATCGCAATTCTATACATTTTATTGATATACTCGACTTGGAATTATAATTCAATCGTCATTACTATATGTTTATTTTACAGGAGAGGGCGAGCAGAAAGAGCAGCTGCAGGATGTGGAAGATCAGGATGTATCGTAACTTTAGCTGCAGTGAGTGTTATCTTGCGCATATAAAAAATGAAACACAAGAAAAAAACTTTTTAATAACTCGTAAGCAAAAGAAAATTCAGCAGGTGGCAGTTCGGGGTGGGAAGGGGAGAAGATGTTTAGTGATATCTTGCGTGACATCACAGACACGCGAACACGATTACTTGGAAAAAACCAAAAATGAATACAAAAAAAATGATTTGAAAAAATTCATTGGACAACTTCACAATCAATCAATCAATCGAGTTATGGAGTACACACGCAGAGAGTAATGCAATACGACAATGCAATACTTCTTACCTTTATAGAGGTAAAATACGAAAAATGATAATTATCTCAAGGAGATACATTTGGTGAAATCTAGAAATAAAATGTAATAAAGAATATGAAAAAACTTACTCATTACTCGTTGCGTATCGAAGATAAAAGGCACCACTCGTCTTTTACACTGTGCACTCTCTCTATTTCTCTATTTCTATATATATACATGTATGTATCAATTATGTGGACGTTATCAAGATATCTATTATCAATGAAGATAAACTGGCTTACGACGTAATAATTATTATTACCATAAACAGAACAAAAAAAAATAAACACAAGAATGTGCGTAGGTCGGAATAGATCCTCTACATCCATTTAAATGGACCATTTAGAAAATGATAGCAATACAACGTGGCCCGCGTATTTTGAGAGCGAAAACAACGATAGGGTCAAAACACGCAGGCGCACTTTGTGTTGGGAAGAATTTTTACCTTAATTCGTTGGTTAATTCGTTCGTTTCTTAAATTATCAATAAAAAGAAAAAGAAAGAAATCAGCAAAAAGCCTGTCCTTCAGCCCCTTCCCTTAATTCTCGATCCCCCGCTTTTTTACTGCGCGCTGGTTTGTCTCGCATACTATTGAAACAACAGTCAAAACACATAAACAATGTTTGCGTGTATGAATATTGTGTATCAAAAACGAGAGATATCAATTGTATTGGAAAATCTGACATTTTTGTGTGTGTATAGGAGAATAACATCGCGTGTGGTGTTCTCAAGGGTGATGCAAGGTCTTTTACAAGACCTTTTACACCTTCGCTCTGCCTCCTTTGTAGAAATATTAATATACACGCATTTCCGGTAAAGTCTGAGTCAAGTAAGATCTCATTTATACTCATTACAACACAACAAAGCGATTGAAGCTTTGGTTCTTTTTTTACTTTCGTTATTTTTTTCAACTTCTCTATTCTTGCATGGCCATAAATAAATAAATAAATAGATAAATGAATGAAGAAAAAAAGGGCACATCAAATGAAAATTCAATAAATCTTGTCTTCTTCAATTTCTTGTTCGTTCGTTTATTCGTTAATTCTCTTGAATCTGGCTTACCGAATTTTAAATACAAATCTATAACATACGCTCCATGCGACGAACGATATTTTCTTAATCATTCTCAAACTTGTATGTATTCTCCAACAAAGCGAAAGATTTGATTATAATAATAATAATTATTATTATTACATAAATATAAACATAAACCAAGTGTTTTCAAGCATAACCAAGACAAATGAAAACAAATTTCACAGCAGGAACGTAGTTGATGGCGAAAGGAAGAAAAAAATCTGGTCTTAAAAAATTGGCATATGTTCCTTATGTAGAGCGATGTTGATTGTCGTGCTATGAGAAATTAATAATAATAATAATAACAACAAGGGAAAAAAAAACATTACGAAACCTTCAAACACATGATTCCGGATTTTGAATTTTTCTTTTTGTTCATTCGTGCATGCTCTTACACACATTCCCGATCATACTTAGATATTTATTATAATTATTATTATTATTATTATTATTATTATTGATATTATAATTATTCTAACGGATTTGTAATTGTTTTCCTGTTTCGAAATAATAAAGATTTATTAAAAAACAAGAACGAATGATAAAGTGAGCAATTATTATTAAAGAAAGAGAAAAGGTAGTAGTAGGCGTTAGGAAGGAAATTGAAAGAAAAGTAATTGAATTTTCCAACAACTTGCACACTTTCTTACCGATTTATTGTTAATACATATAAATATATATATATAAATGTGTAAATATGCGTGCAGCAAAAAAGCGAGGAACACAGTTGTAACACACGGAATACAAAATCAAGAATTACATTATATATAACACATACTTTATAACGCAGAGACTCGAGTGCCGCTGCGTTGCGATTGGTATGTAACATCGTGCTCCTGTATCTAGGATATTATAATTATATAAAAATTGATAATCATGTTATAAATACAATAACGATACGTTAAAAGGAGGAAGCAAAGGAAGAAGAATAACTCAAAAACTTAATATTGACACAAAATTGTCGGCACCGTAAAGTAAGTATATGCGATTATTTGTAAGCGCGTAAATAAGGTATCGAGAAAGAAGATGGATTCTTCTCGCGATTTTGATAGAATATTGAAACAAAAAAATGAAAATCAACAAAAAAAAAATTATATTACGAAGGCCGTAAAGTAATACTCGGAAAATTATTAAGAGCTTGATTAGAATGTGAATTGGGAAGAAGATTCAATGAAATAATAATTCACCAGCCTTCGTTCAGCAATGTGGAAAATAGATTTAAAAGAGAATAATGAAGAACGTATAGTTGAAATGAAAAATCTTCTGTGCATTATAAACAAGTGCAAGTTAACAAATTTAGGTGAAAAGTAATCATGTGTTTTTGAATTCGTACGCCTCTGTATACCACAATCGATACAATCATACCGAATACGATCTTTTTCTGTATTATCATACACACAGCAAACATACAAAGACACACATGAAAAAGCTATAAATAAAGTGAATAATACAACTCTCTATTCCTGATGACTATGTTTATTAAGATTTATTAAGATAGCGGAAAAACACAAACACAAAAATGTCATGTAATTTGTATTATTTTAAATCGCACCGCGATTTATTCTTTTGATAAACAGTAAGTTTCGTTCGTATTGTAAGGATACAATCGCGTTGAGAGGTCTATCCAATGGACTTTCTTCTCAATTCAAGTTTTTTACAGGCGTGGATAGAAAGATTATGCTAGAAAGATTAAAAAATTCTTTATGAATTCGGGGAGAGAAAACATCCCACTACATAGAGAGACGTTCATGCGATTGTATCCTGGCAAACAATCTCGTCAAATCATTAAATATATGTCCGAGAAAAATTCAAAGTGGAGAACAGTTACTTGCACATTCTCTTTCGTCATTGTTATTGTTGTTATTGTTATTATTAATAGCGATGTGATTTTTGTTAGATAAGGGACGTCTCGTTCCACGTTCGTTCAATTTGACTTGTTTCAATATTTGTTCGAGTTGACATTCGGGAGCTCTCATTATAGGAGAGAGATTGATATTCGATGAAGATCGATTTCTGACTCCACGTCCGCTCCTCGGTGATTTCATACTTTGATCATTGAGCCTGCGTTTGGTAGATTTCAATTTGACGCTACGTAACATGTCCAAAGATATAGTTGGACCTTTTGGAACCGCTGGAAGACTATTTCTTCTATTCTCCTGGAAATGATAGAATGGACGCATTGAGTCGGATAAATCGAATAATGAAAAATTTCGTTGTGAACTGGAAATGTAAGAAAATGCACCTGGAGACTTTGCGGTGCTTTTTTTAAAGTAACTTTCAGAAGGTCTTCCACAGTTATGTTAGGTCTGCCGAATTGGGGCGTTGAACATTTTCTTGGTGAAGCGATTACATTGTTGTATTTGGTGGGAGTTTTTACTGGAATTGAAGGTGGTGGTGGTGGTGGAGGAGGTGGAGGTGGAGGTGGAGGAGGAGGTGGTTGCGGTGTTAAAGAGGATGGAATATCAACTATAGATAAAAATGAAGGTGGTGGCAAAGGTGGAGGGGGAGGTGGTGGTGGTACTGCTTGTGACGAAGACCCGCAAGATTTGACTTCATTCGATTTTTTGAAACTCCCATTGAGAGTTTTCAATTCTTGCTTTATGAATTCACTATGTTCAGTTAACTGTTTATTGATCTCGCACATTACGCTGATTTCTCTGGTCAAAGAGTTGAGAGCTTCTTCGTTTTTGAAGCGTACCTAAAAACAAACAAATATATATTTTTGTTACTAACACACGTTGAATTATTCTTTTCGCAGGAGTGGATTGATAATTGAAGCTGAGAAATCATTTTTCGAAAAGAAAAAAAACACCAACGGTTCGCAAATTTCAACCTCGATCTTCTTCGTTCCTTTTTCGAATAATTCCATCGAGTGAAAAACTTGAACGAAGGTAAATAAATATGAGCATTATATTATAAAAATTGAATTCCCTCGGAAAATATTGCACGTGTCAGTATAAATGAATTTTTCTCATTCTTCAGAATGGTTTTGTCTTTGTATTTGAATACCTAAGAAGTACAGGCGTGTGAAAACGTCTCATAAAATCAATAGAAAGATGCTTCTCGAATCGCATGTTTCAAGGCCATAAAACGATGTGATAAATCTTATGAATCGGGGACAATAAAATTGGAACTACTTTACATGAGGTACTCTGAATATTTTTGAATATCACTGGTGTGTTCGTGAATCCAATAATTTTCTATGGAATAAAATGAGAATTGGAAAACGTTCAATACTGTTTCAACACAAATCCTAGAACGAATTTATAGCTGTTCATTGATAGTATCTGTACATACGACATCGATGTTACACTTTTTATTCTGGTGTAATACAGTTAGAACGTAGGTGGATAAATGGTTTAGTAAAATCTGTTTCAATTTTAACAACTTTTAATTCACAAATCTATCTCTATTGCCTCAACGTGAGTTCTTACTCTTTTTTTTTTCTTTAATTGGTCATTCTGGTACTTTCGTTATATTATTAACATTCACCTGATTGAACTCTTCAGTTAGATAATCCAGTTTTTTCGATAACATAGTCATCATACGCTCATTCTGACTAAACTGAAGTAATAAAGTTTCATGATTGTTTGGAGTTGGGTTTTGTGAAACAGAATGAACATTTGATGCTTCCAGAGACGAATTAATTTTCTCGTTGCTCATTCGAATCTAAAACAAAAGAAAAAAAGAAAACCCTCTGTCTTCATTTCATTCCCTTAATCTCACTATTCAATCTTTCGTCTAGGATTCACTTACTTTTTTGAATGAATTCAGGATTTTCTTCATTAACCAAGTGAAAAATGCTATCATTTTACGATATATTTTCGTTATAGCAAAATCAGATGATGAAGACCGATGGCACTTCAAAGAACATTGTATTCCAAAATCTTTGTGTGAGCATTCATCCGTTTTCACATGATTTTCTTCAGCTTGTGACGGTAAATCAGATTTCTGAAAAGTTTGGTGCGTGAGAAAAGTCATTCTGAAAACCTTCCGTCATTGATTTATATTCATTCTTTGCAAAACTATTCAATTTTTTCCTCATGAAAAGCAAAGTTTGTTGTCAAATGTTAATATTGATCATAATTTTGGGCTAGAGTGTATATGTCTGCGAGATGTACCGCTAAAACTGCGTCGAAACGCGTGTATGGCAGATAAGTGTACTTTGCTTTTCTCGTACTCAGTGAAGTTCCACTCCAAATCTTCATAGGGAAGATAAAGCATGAGTCTGTCTACATCCGTCATAACATAAAGCTTTATTCACATATTAAATTTCATCGCGAGGTAACTTGAATAGAAAGGTTTTTACTTTGAATGTGAATTTCGAATGGTCAAAATTCTTTTCTTCGAATGTACAGGGATAAGACTTTCGATCCTAATTCTTCAAGTTTCTAATTTGTTTGAATTAATTCATGGAATCCAGTAAAATCTCACCTGAAGCAGAGAACAGTCCATTCATATCCTATTCAATTTACTCGCAGTAGGAAATAATATATGACTCTAACCATTGGAGACTCGGGGATCGTATCAGAATCTTATAAAAAGTATTACTCTATCCCAGATAGCAAAGGATTCTTTAAGAACTCAGATGTACCAAAAGTGTTATTGGAGAATTCTCTGCTGTCTGTTATGAGACTATGAAATTTCATCCCAAGTTTTTAATGCAGAAACATTATATAAAATCGATTCGTTACCTCTGATACCGTTCGAAGCAATGGTTGGGATTGAGAGACAATATCCAAATGAATTTCATCCATCGTCATCGCTTTAGAATTATCTGTGACCCAAAACATGAATTTCTTTATCATACACATTTACAGAAAAATTGATCGTATTTTGAACATGGAAAGAAATAACTACTTGATTGAGAAAATACAACTCAGTCTGAAAAACTTTTGCTTCGAATTTGAAAACGAAGTTCTTATCCAGAGAACCACCGAGAATAACAACGATAAAACGTACAAAAGAAAGCCATTCACACTCACCTATAGTGATCTTACTTTCGGAATCTACGACATTCAATGCCGGTTCATCGTATTTATCATTTCTCAACAACCGTCTCTTTATAACGGACCGAGTATTCCTCAACGACGAAGGTGGAGTACAACAATAAGGAGTAGATTTTGCGGAACAAGACGAGGACTGACTTTCATATCTTCTGTAGCGTCCAGTCGACGGGGTTCGAGGTTGTAAGGATAACTTATTATTCCCCGTAAGTCTTTTCAACGGTCTTTTTATATTCGGTACGAGTTGCTTACACTTTATCCAAGTAGGACCCTGTTTATGATGAGACAAAGGTGACTCGTCGGTGGAAAATGGGTCTAAAAGTTTTTCTTCTTGAGGAGTATTCAATCCGAAATCCGTTCGAGGTAGTTGTGAAAACGATTCCGAATGGTCAACATATGCCTTCGAAGAGGGAGTGAAGTTTTCTTCCCCCATAGAGAAGGTTTTGTCTAGGAAAAAATCGTCCCCAACATGATCAATGTCTTTGAAAGGATTCGAAGAAGAACACGTGGCAGGAATACCGTCTAATACATTTTTCCTGTTTTCTCGATTCTCTTCATTGTCTTTGATCAAACCCGAATTTGTTGAATCAGGAGAAAAATTGGAAGCGAGATTCGAACTCTTTTTGTCGTCCTCGACGAGAACAGATCCGGGTGATCTTTGTTGCGAAAGTCGATCTCTTGTCACATCATTTGAAGCAGCGTTACAAGATTTTACCACGAAATGTGTTTGAGTGTCCGTTAATTTTTGATACTTGTGAGCACTGCCACGACGTTTACGCGATTTTTTTTGACTCTTTTGTCTCACCATGGTGATTTCTATTAGGACAGCTTATTTCTGGAATAAAATCAATTACGAAGTGTGATTCATAAAGTTGTGATGAGAGATTTGAATGTGCGCAAATTAGTGTTCGGTGACATTTCACGATATTTTTTATAGAACTCAATATAAACTCGACTAATTTTCTATAAAAAATATCGATATGTGGAATATCGCCGATCGCCAGCGAAAGTACAACCGAAAGTTTGAAATATCTTCGAATCTTTCGTGTTTCCAGAGTTTTTCTAGCATTTTGGAGGAAGAAAATTTTTGGTGTATAATTCAAAGTAATTTACAGTGTGAAGTCTGCGAAATACATCAAAATTCAACAAAAGTTTGCCTGAAATTGCAAACAACGGAGAATATTCGATAATACGGGAATGTATACCAACTTATTCAAATCCCACAGCATTGAAATAATTCTATTTTGATACTCTTTTGAACAAATCATTGATATCGTATGATATGAATATTATGAATTTGTCAATTTTTTGTTCCATGGTTAGATTTGTTCAACTGAAAACTCAATTCACAAACGTACTAGCAAAATTTCAAGGAAAATATTGAAATTCGACATGAATTTATTATTCTGAGATATGAAAATGAACAAATTGATTTACCTTTAATTTTTTAATCCACCGCATAACACATACTTGTTTTAATCTTCCACTTGTTTATTTTCGCATATGCGAAACAATTTATGTTATAAGTCAACCATTCTACCTCGCTTCCAATTGATCACTGTATCTTATATCAGAAAAACCCTTCTTTGTTGATATTCGATTCAACCGTTCGTACGTGAAACGTTTGTCCTTGAAATTTCGTTTGAATCTCTTTTTCAAAACAAAACTTTCATTCGAAATCATGATATTAAGTTTGTGTTCATTGGAACTTGCAAATATTCCAAATATATGAAGATTTATATCGATGATATAATTTTCAATGAGAAACAATGTCAATCATGAGGAATTCATATTTCATGATTTTCCAAAGTTTTCTTAGCGATATTGTCAGGATCTATCTAACTCTCGGGAATCAGTCAGGGATTTTTTCAAGAGAAAATACTAGACACCCTGAGCTGTGCCAAAATAGTTGAATCGATAGAGAACTTTTATTATAACATACGACCTTCGCGTACGACATCAAAACCTTGCATTTCGTTTCTAAATTAGTATTCAACTGTTCATATTCTTGCCAATTCAGAGTAGCTTTTCTAGAGGATTTTCAAAAATCTCTTCAAAAAACGTTTAAAATAATGGAACTTATGAAAATAAAGAATTCAGAAAACTCTCCTGCATGGATTATTTTAATGCCAACTCAGGAGCATGCGATTTATAAAATTTTATGTAATTTTCCATGGATATATGCTTCTATGAATATTCTATGATATCTGAAATATTACGTAATAAATATTTCGTGTCTTGCGATATCGTTTGAAGAATTCGAAATATCTCACGCAACCCGGAGACATCTTTTAGATGTGAAAAGAATAGAAAAAATATTGCAAAAGTATTTCGTGAATGAATTTGGGAATTTCTAAAATTTTAATCGTCACAGAGAACAATTCAATTATTTTTCACGTAAATTCAGTTCAAAACGATGAAAAAACGGATGACCTGATTCCATAAGTCTTGGGTAAATGTCTGAGCAAAAATGCATTATATAAAGGCCCTTTACGAAATGTATTGGAAATAAAATCACGTAACTGCATTGGTTTTTACAAGAACTCACATTTTTCTATCGCCACACGAAACCTCACTTACATCATCATAATTTGAAACTATCGATATGTGAATATATGTATACTCTCGTCCTATGATTATGTGTGAAATGTTAACGAATTTGTTGACAATGATAAGAAAATCTATGTATCACAATACTCAAAATTCAAGATCATTCCACGAGCAGGATGTTTAAATAGGATTGTTCAGCAGTGATAAAACATTTTCGGTGTTCCAAGGAAAATCATTTATTTTTTCCTACACAAAAACTCGATCGAATTTCAATCAACGGTGGTAACAATCATGACGATGACTCAATTTGGAAGTGATTCTTTCTTCTATTGGGATAAATTATCAATAAATTAGGTATTAAAATATTGTTATTGTTTTACAGTTCTTCTCCTGTAATGATCGTCTTTAAATTGCATTTTGGGCGCTAATGGTACCTTTGAAAATTACTATCGGAACACGTTATACAATTTCCTAACAAGACTCGCACACGTTTTTTTTCAACATATTTAGACAATTGAAGTTGTCTGATCGCACAACTTGCAATAGGGTTTCGAATGTATCTCATATTACTATACAAAGAGTCATGTTTTTACTTCTTTCGTAAAGTGGCGGGCGAAAATTGGAATATTATTGTTGGTTACGTATGAGATCATTATCACGTAACTTCAGTTCAATGATACACGACGACACCGCTGCACTCGAGAGAATTTTGCACGTTTAGTTAAGTTCTTCACTTTTTGTTGACGAAGTCCTCTCCCTTTTGGATGTTCTTTTTAAGTTCTGGAATAGCTGCAATTAAGAGACTTTGTTCGTAGCCACTGAGTGGACCGTAGCCAAGATTTTTTTCAACTCCATTTCTCTGTAAAACATAGAAGTCTCTGTCAAAATTCATCCAATGCATTCACTGGATAATAGAATAAATATTACGACAAGTTTTTCGTAATCGGAACGATACTTACGCCTAAGAGAAGTGGATTGGAGAAGTATTTGGCTTCCGTAACATTGGACTGGACGTAAGCACATTCAACGATATTTTGTTCTCCGTTGAGCGCTCTGATAAGAGATATTCCAAATTTAGCACCGGCATAGGCCATCGAAAGGGTTGCCGACCCAGTGCCGGCTTTGGCTTTAACAACTTCTGTACCGGCTTCTTGGATACGTTGTGTCATGGCTTTCAAATCGTTTGGTTGAAAGGTCACCGATGGCGTACATTGGGAGATGACTGGGATAATGGTGATTCCACTGTGTCCACCGATGACTGGTATTGAAACTTTCCGAGGATCAAATCCCTGAAAATTTCAATATTTTTAGGCCATGATCTATCGCTTGATTCGCTTCCTGATTCATTTTCATCGGATGGTTCATCAATGAAGAGATAATTTGAATGATTTTGAAAAAATCTGCTTCTGAAATTATTCGAGAGGAGATATATTTAAATTTAAATTGAATTTTAATTCAATTAATTCAATTTGACAATAAGGAAGCAGATAAAATCGAAGGCCGTTGCTTTATGATTGAATTTGTTCATATAATTATTGAATCAATGTATTTGATTTGTGTGAATTGTTGTAATTCTTATATATTTCTATGGTTTTTTCAGAAAATATGTTTGAAAAATTTACCCTGACTTCTGCGATGAATGCCTTGGATCTGACGACGTCGAGAGTCGTAACACCGAATACTTTGTTTGGATTCAATTCCCCAGCTTTGTTTAAAACTTCGCAAGCGATGGGAACGGTGCTGTTAACGGGGTTTGAAATAATAGCTATTAAGGCCCTAGGGCACACTCTGGCGACGGCTTGTACGAGATCTCGGACGATCGATGCGTTCGTATTGAACAGATCATCACGCGTCATACCAGGTTTTCGTGGAACCCCAGCAGGGATTATGACGACCTGCAAAAATAAAAAATTCTCGTCAATTGTTCTTATCGATTAATTCGAACGGAAATTATTTGTATTATGAATTTCACTAAATCTCAGGTAATTTTTCTCTTTACTCCTAGTCTTCTCATACAGCACATTAGATCAGAAAGAACTGTGTAAAGAATCCAATCGGGGATTGGAGAATTCGATATGAATTTTTAAGAATTGTTTTTGAACTTCTGTATCATGTACATTGACTCAGGTGTCTCTTTCGTTCCATCTTACATGTTCTTTGTTGTTAAAAGGATTCAAGTGCCAGGCAAAAGCGGGCAAAAAATTGCCATTGGGTCTTGAACGATTTTTGTTCTCGGAAATCCGATTGAACTGATAAACTTCCTACCTGGTCATTCTGCTAAAACCTGACGATAAAATTTGTGCCAGTTCTCGATGGAATATCAGGGTCTTCGAATTCCAGAACCATCTCAAAAGGTTGCTGTTGATTTTTGATGGAGTGTTTCAATTATATTGCGGGAGTTTGAACCGTTTATTGAAACAAATTGCCAATCGAATAACAAAATACTCAGCGATGTTTCCAATTCTAAAGTGTCCATTCGAGAATATGAACACCATTGATTCATAAAATTTTATGAATTTGAATTTTGATTTCCTTTCAATAAACGATTTAAACTTCGAGAACATTTCAATGCGTGTAAATCCGGAGAAAACTGTTCAAGCCTGAAAACAAGGTTTCGCCTGGTTCTGCCTGGTATTTATTTTCAGTCAGGTATACTAAAGAATTTTTTGGTACCGATACAGGTGATTCAAATGGGGCCTCTGGTGTGAGCGAAATCGAGGGCTATACCCTCCCTTAGCCCCTCATCCTAATCTGATTTATATTTTATGGCAAATCCTTTTTAAATACTATACCTGATTCAAGTATCAATATATGCTCAATATTGCGTACCATTTGAGGAATGTTTTATGTGAATAGTTTTAGAAGTTTTATGTCAATCTAAACTAAAATCGCCGCTTTCAAAAGCCAGCATTGAAACGAGGAAACTGTAAGTTCTATGTTTCGCGTTTATTTATTGTTTCAAGTCGCTCTCCACGCTTCATTTTTACCAATTGTTGACTGGATTGCTGTTAATTTTAGTTTGAGAATTGCTTTTATAATCTGCAAACCTAAAGATCAATTTTAAAATGGGCTGTATATGGAGATAAATGAAATTTAAATGAACAGTATATCTACATTCATACTATTTATGTAAATTAGCTGTAGGTGTAGATAAAGTCTCTGAAATGATATCAACCTGAGCACCCTCGAGAGAATTCTCCAGTTGTTCAGGTCCGGTATAACCCGTGACTTTCGCTGCCGTGTCAATGTGAGAAAGATCAGCGGCGACACCTGGTGTGTTAACTATGTCATACAGTGACAATTCGGTCACCAGTGGTGATTGTTTTAAGAGCAAGGAGAGTGGTTGTCCGATTCCACCGCTGGCACCCATAACGGCGACCTTGGCATCTCGCTAAAAAAAAAAAAGATTCAATTCACAACCTTGATTTCAGGAAGTAGATCAAATTTGTGTCACTGTGTGGCTGAAATTAAATTTCCCGCGATTTTCGTATGGGAACAATCCACGTGTTTGTGAAATTGGAACAGACCGACGATCTTCAGCAACGTGACATTCTACATGTATTTTTTCCTCCAACTACCTCTACTCACCTACATTTTCTTTTATTCGTTATACAATTAATGAAGATCAATTGATCACAATTTATATTTCATTCTATAATTATACACCCATCTTGATTGCATAACTCTCCCCTCCGCTCATAAAACTCATCGAATCTCGTTTGAATAATGATAAAGAAAAAGAAATACGAAATCTAATGACAAACATTCGATATCCAGAGATGAAACGTCGAACAATACCTTTGTATGTCCATAAGGAATTTATCAAAATATGAAAGAGAAAAGAACTGTGAAGAGGTTGATGAAAAAACGTTGTCTTTCGCATAAAATTATAAGGAAAAAGACTTACACTGGCACTTGTGGATAGTCGTTTAGCTCCATTTTGAAGAACTTGAACGGTCGGTCTCAAAAAGCTGGGCATCATTTTGATGGTATTTATCTAAAAAATCAAGATATTTGAATTTCTCAATTGACAATCGATCGAATATCAAGGTATAAAAAAAAGACGAATGTTCGGTAACCTTTCAAAAGACACTGTCCTGACCTTGCGATATCTGACTATTGTCGCGGTTACGATCCCTCCAATCGTTCGTTTAACGCAGGACGATATCAGTCATGCGTCCACGTGAAATATCACAGAACGCATGCTTGAACCGTGATTCGAGTATTTTCGAGAGTTTGAGCGGGAAATATTTGATCAATTAAGGCCAGAACAAGAACTCTATTTCTCAACAAGTCTATTCTTGAATAAGTGTATTCTTCAATATGACTAATCCTAGATATGTATATTCAATCAATATTGAAAAGAATGTGTTCTTGTCCTGCCCAATGGAGTTATTAGTACTATCAGGAGATTGGCTTATGTTAAGTTCATTGCACTCTCCACATTCCATAGGAAGAACCTGATATAACCTGCTCAAGTTCTGATATTCAAAACAAGTGATTGGTGGAATATGAGATGAATTATGTGAATAATCCACACCCTAGGTGTCTTCAACGGCGAGGAGAAGGAACTTACTAAACAGGTCTTTTAGTAGATATTTAGGTAGCTTAGGTTTCTCATGGGGAAAATTACAGTATAGAATAATTTCTTGAAAGTTTTGAAAATTGTTCATCAGTTTCACTGGAGTAGCGGTGTGAAAGAAAACCGAAAGAATATACTAAGAACCTCCCCACACATCACTTTTGGTCTTTGAGATATCTTGAGGAACTGCTCACAAAAGTTTAAGAAGTCTTATTCAACATGAAAAGATATCCTCAAGATGTTTCAAGACATCTAGAAGATATCTTTTAGAATTAAGAACTGCATAAGACTTCTTAAATTTGGCTTGAGATATCTTTTAGCAATGAAATGCTGGGTGGGTCCATTTTATACGCCTTCGTAGAATATCTTCACGAATTAAGCCTAAAATAGTCTCATTTGCAAATTTCCTACAAACTCGCAGAGTAATTATAGTATATTCGAGAAGTCTCTGTGCTCTCCAAGTTGACGGATTACAGCAGTAAACATACGCTGTGTTACATTTATATTTTGCACAATAACGAGGTTGATAAAGCAAATTCAGCACATGGAGCGATAACCTTCCCGAACACTCTGTTCAAGAGATTTTGCGATAGCGCTGAGCGAAGTTTAATCAAGTGAGCAAATAATTCAATTACGAGCAACTAGAATGTTATATGGATGTAATTCTAACTTCACTGACAGCGAGAGAAGACGAGCAATTAAATTTTCAATTTATTTGCATTCATCACATGCTCATGTAACGCGCGGAAGGATAGAATTTTGTAGAAAGCTTGTCCAATTAGACGTGTCGCATATTAATCTCTCCTCGTATTTCAAATAAGTATTCTTGAAGTAACAATGGTTATCAGTAATATCATTTAATACTTTTTGTCTTCATTTTACTAGTCACTCTTGTTAACGAGATCACGTCGATGATCATTTTCGTTAGATCAGCTACTTTGATGGCCACCGGGACAGTGATGCAAAGAAACTACGTAGAATAATAATATTTATAGAAAATATTGATTCTAATCAAAGAGTTGAAAATATTTATATATCAACTTTTAGAATATATCAATTGAAAATTTGAAATACATCTTTTGGTACAGATGGAATTCTTGAAATACTTCGCGGAAGATTTAATCTTTCGAATTTACGACGAGTCTTTTGGTACATGATGCATTGCTATCAATTGACCAAATATCGAAGGAGGTAAAGCCAAAGGGATACCGGAGAGTATGTGAATGGTTTGAGAAGATGGAAGAACTATGTGTTTGAAATATTATTGTCCGGGATAGCGCGAACGCAGTCCCGACTAACAAAAATTGTACGCCCGAGATATCCACATTAGGGATATTCGCAAGGGTCAGCTCAACCGTAGTGCAATGGAAGAGCCTCATCCTGGAGGAACCGCCTTTATGATCACGGTAGCCTCTGCGCCAGGTAAGTATGCTTTCTTTCGCTTTGACCGGCTATTTGATCCCTACGATATTCACTTCCAAACCCGAGAATTTTGCTACAACGTGCTACTCCTAGCGGTGTTTGAGAAAACTATCAACCCTCTTCTAAACGACAGGCGGCTGTACGTGAAACTTCAAACTCGAGGAAAGATCCTGGAAGGAGTTTTACTGTGCGATAGGAATAAGGATACTACTTGCATCCGTCTCTTTCGTTTTCGAGGGGAGAAGTCGTGTGCTCTGGCGAATAAAGAAATGAAAGATCCGAGTAGATGAGTGTCGATCTATGTTGCACCCTCGCACAAAAGCAAATTTTTCGCTAGGCTCTTTTGTAAAAACTGAAATTCTATATGAAGTTATTCACAATTTTATAAATGTTCCATCAAATTTCAGTTTGTAGTTCAAACTATGAGACATTCCGTCATCTAATTTTTGAGATACTCAAAGTTACATTCAAATGTTGCTGAAGGCTGAATTGTTTATTGAAACGAATGAATAATCGAATAACGAAATACTCAGACTCAACTTCAATTGAAGACCCAAAATCTTGCAACACATTCTTTGAAGGAGTGAATTCGAGGGAATAAATAACGAGGATTTATCATGTTTTGTGAATTTGAATTTTTGTTTCATATATTGTAGAAATTCAAAACATACGTCAAGTACAGTTTTTTAATACAAAAAACTAGATGATTACATATCTTATACTTTGAGTTACGAACTAGAAATTCTTGATAGAATAATTTTGTAAGAATTTTATTTTTTACAGAAAGGCCAGAATGACAAAAAAAGAAGGACAAAATATGTACATAATACATAAATAATAATAATAAAAGGATATCAAATTAATATACACTTGAAGCAGAATGTAATGTAAATCCACCATTGATGAAAATAAATTCATATTGAATACAAGTTGAATCCGCTACAAATTCCCTATAAAGTTGCGATACAAGATCTAAACATCGAGTTGTTCATCAGGTGTCAATTATGAATCTAATATACTTTTTTTACACTGTAAAAAATATATGTGATATTACAAAATGACATGGTATATTATGCAAATTCATATCAAATTAGCAAGACCTTGATATTCTGTTTTCTGTTATCTGTTACAATGTAAATTCACAAAAGCTATAAATATTCATATTGTAAATGAGACAAATTTTTACATTGTATAGTAAGTATTGATACTTTCCATGCTCAATTTTTTAAATCTATGAAACATTAAACTACTTATCGGGGAATTTTACATGAAAATTTTGTAGTGCAATGATCCACGTTCGCGTATGAGAATCATTTCTTGAAAATATCCTATAAAATTTAGTGACGAATACTCAATATTTTCTTTTGATTGAATTAAATTTCATTACATGACATACATTTCTTTGTTTGTTAATCAAATTTTCTAGATAAAAAAAAAAAGAGTATTGCTCGAGAGAGATAAAGAAATTAATTTCAAAATAATGTCCCTATATTTCTCTCTCTCATTAACCAGCCTCAATTTTGCACTAAATATTCTTATACTATTCAAATTATTCTGAAAAATTTATAGATATACAGGAGTGTGCTTTATAAAAAAAAATCAGATTGAAACCTCATCGGCGTCACTGATTTTTCATCATTGCTGATCGCTTCTTATTGAAAGCAATAGGTTTTGTGACGAGTTCAAAGGATGGATATCAGTGGTAGATTTAAATTACATTGTGCCCCAGAGCCAAGTCATTCTGACATACTTGTTATATTATTATTGATGTATTATACATAGGATTTTCACTGTCACAATGAGGACTGTTTGAGAATTTTTCCCAAAGGGTTGCATCATTTTCTTCCTCGATGATCTTGAAGAATGTTGAAAAATGTACTCTCAAGTTTACTCATTCATGGATCAAATGAAGGATCGACGGTCTAAACCTGTTAACTGACATTTCAGAAATTTTACACGGCGAAGAAAAGTTGATCCAGATCTTTCAATTTTCATTCAAATGATCTGAAATTTGGAAGTATCATTCACCCTTGTAACCCGAAGAAAAAACTTTTCACTAGACTAGGAAAATATCAAAAATTAAAGAAATGCCAACGTTTGTTCTTCGCCGTGTAAAATTTCTGAAATGTCAGTTAACAGGTTTAGACCGTCGACCCTTCAAATGTAATATCGCTGAAATTCTCTTTGAAAATTTACCCATCATTTCAAGCACTTTCTCATTCGAAATGTTATCCGTCAATCATTTTCTGTAACACTGCATTTCTTCAAGAATCTCTGTTCAGCTTTCACAGATATACAGCAACCTACTTTATTACAAATTCATTCAATAATTTATGATATTTCAAGATTCTTCCATCAACTCAGAACTATTTAGAGCGATTAGAAAATGGACAAAATTTTGCTGAGTGGTTTTTTTAGTAGTTTTGGGCTTTTGAAAGGATTTGACTCTAAATATAAATTCAAAGCCCAAAACATATTCTCAAACATGAAAAAATAAGTTATACAAATTATCGATATCTGTAGTTTAATATGTTTATAATCGTTTGCATAATTCTTAGGAATCATTTGTGGTTTCAATTCCATATTCAAAGCTCAATTTTAGCAATGTACTTCGTCACTGCGGATTCAAGATTCGTATTTATTGCTTAGTTTGATCAGAAAGTATGTAGTAAAATTTTGCCCATTCTTCGAAAGATTCCATGGCCCTTAAACTATGCGTAACAAGGTATTCACCATTAATATTGGACACGGATGTCAGAAGTTCATAAAGCTTCTGGATTTAGGTGTTTGCTCGGTAGCTCGAATCATCCAAATGTTCCTAATGAAATATTTTTCTTCTTGTGTCCTCCACCAAGTTAGTAAATGATATTTCATTTATACCTCTGTATCATGAATTTATGAAAATCATTTGATTGTGGTCACTCTCAATCTCATAACCTCATTCGATTCACATCTAAAACAAAAATATGAAACAAAGTAAACATTGTATCGAAGCATAAGTATACTGTAGAAAATGAAAATGAATTTTACAAACTCTAATGATATTGTTACAGAGTAACTGTTATAATATTACCACATTGAGTATAATGGAATCGCAGTTTTAAGGTTGCAAAGTTGTACTTTGTCGTTGAAACTTATATAAGATTTATATAAGAGGATTTATAAATTGTATTTATTCTCTGCTCCGAGTAATCGAGTAGCCAAACACAAATAAATCATAAACAGTGATAAAATCACAAATCTTGCATACAGGAGTGCTCAGAATAAAAAATTTAATAGTGAATATCCTATGTACTGAACGTAAGTAATTTTCTTACGTGTACTGAACTTAGTGAAAATACATTAATTTTTGTATTGTACAATAAATTGGAATTAGGAGAATGAAATATAATTAAAATAAAGTAAACTTATCTGAAATTGTGCTGGATCATGGTAACTGTTGTAGAAGGATCTCGTTGATTAATTAATTCATCTTCTTATTTACTTCCATTGGTCCTGGATGATCACTCACTTAACCTTAAATTTGAAAATTCTATAGTTGAATATGCTTGAGGTTTGAGTGATTTGGAGAAATAAAATCAGTATTACGTCTGAGAGGATATGATATTCAACACACGGTGATATAATATATATTATTATTGTCTCAAGAATAAAAATTATTTCTCATAAACATGTCTTTGAAGTTTGAATCGTTCATCGAAACGAGTCTAAAATTGAGAATAAATAACAAAGGTGAAAATGTGATTCTTTCTATTATTAGATACTGGTTACGCATAGTCCAGGAAAAATCAAATCACCTGTATTTTAGTATTTTTATATTCAATTGCAAATTCGTCTCAATAAATGATTCAAACTTTAGCGATATTTATAAAAACAAACGCTCTGCGCATGACATGAACGTATGTAATGACTCATCTAGGTTTCAATCTTTGAAATACATTAAAAACTTACGGTATGAGAGTAATCTCAGTCGTTTGCGAACTATAAGATTAGTAAGTAATTTTTTCCTGCCGATAGTGATACTAAGTAGAAAAAACTGACTAACCATTTGTTTGGATAATATCGAAAACATCCAAAAATTACCAACAGTATATTGTACTTGTAGTATATATACACGGACATTACGCATGCGCGATATTCAAGTTGACTGTCGAATCGAAAGAGGAGCGATTGCGATTATAATTTTCTTAAATACCGCTAGGAGTAGCACGTTGTAGCAAAATTCTCGGGTTTGAAAGTGGATATCGTAGGGATCAAATAGCCGGTCGAAGCGAGAGAAAGCATACTTACCTGGCGCAGAGGCTACCGTGATCATGAAGGCGGTTCCTCCAGGGTGAGGCTCTTCCATTGCACTACGGTTGAGCTGACCCTTGCGAATATCCCTAATGTGGATATCTCGGGCGTACAATTTTTGTTAGTCGGGACTGCGTTCGCGCTATCCCGGATCATATGTATGCAAACAAATATACAACCAATCCTGCTCTTCCTACATACGATATCATTCCAGCAAGGTTGTCAGTGCAATACACGATCCAAACAGCTTTTTTACATTACATGTGGAAAAATGTCAACCCCATCATGTAAAGTACACCTTATAAGTAAAAAAAAAAACGTAAAATACTCAATTTTAGTTGGTAATTGACTTTATTGCTCATTCTCAGCAATACATAAACTCAATTTTCAAATTATTCAGGTGATGTGACTTACAGGTTATGAGTTATTGGTAGGCTACGCACACAGCACAGGAGTTGAAAAAGAATTCTCGAAAATTCATAATGAATTCTCCGCGAACTCTGGTATGCTGTATGGGTATATTCTGATACTGTAGAAAAACGTCCCAGATCTCAGATAGCACAAGAGGTCTTAAAGAATACAATTTATTCACAAAGAACCCTTTAAGAATTCTTGTGTGACCAAGTCAACTTTCTGATAACTTCCAGACCTCATAAGAAAGGCATCAAAAAGATTTCCGAAATCGACGCATTAGAGAACTTTCTGTTAACATTTAGAGAACATAATGAATGTTTCAAATGTTGAGGGGAAAAATGTTCACTGGGATGACATGACAATTTTGTAAGAGCGCATAATAACTTTTCGAAAGTTCATTATAGGATGACTGTAAACTGCTGGGAGAGATGACAAAATGTTTGTTGAATGGATTCGAATGCATAACGGAAACATTGAATTTTTAATGAGTTTTCTTTTTGTTTTTCCTTAGAATAATTTTTCGCATCAATATCTTGGCTAATGATACATAACAAATCATTGAACAAATCATAATTTTATCATTTGGAAGTAAATTCATCCTTAAGGACTGATATCATAAATGAATCTGAGAGAAAACTACCGAAAACCCATTGGATTCAAAAACATTTAAGTTTATAATGAGTGTACATTCTGGCATATGAATCCTGCTAATTAAGATGAACGAGTCGGAAGAGAAATCGAGATCAAACTTCCAAAGCGATAATGAGTGCTAGAACTCTGTTCCTTACTTTATTAAAGAAAAAATTGGTAGAACAATATGAAACAGCAAGGAATTATGAAATTTAAAAACAGTAGATTATTCTGTTCTATTCCTCAAGCTACTTCGTATTTAGTATTTAATAACATGAGATGGAATATTCATACATCAAAATGTTTAGTGGGTATTCACAAAATATATCAGATATCTTCAGGCTACGCAGGGTTTTGAACGTTTTATTCGACGTCTTTAACAACACACAAGAAAATTCTGCAGTGATTTTTGGGTCACGCTTAACATACAGCCCTTTTGCAAAAATCCAGGTAAGAATCCAGGGACCAATTCGAAATCCCCGTAGAAAGCTTGAAAATTCAGTTGGAACTCTTGGGAATCCAAGAAAAAAATTGTCCATTTGAGAAACCAGGTAGGAATTTATATAGGAAACCATATGGGAAACCATTCGAATTTCCTACAGGAAAACATGGGAATCCATCTGGATTCCTGTATAAATTCCTATACCTGGATTTTTTCAATAGGGAGGTCATTAGTGAGTTAATTGACTCTATTGCCAAATCGACAATGCATGAGAGTATAAAACACAGTTAGTATTTGCTGGGTTATGAGACTCAACACTGAGAGAAAAAATTTCCGAGAACAATAAAACATTCAGTTGAATAGTCGCCATAAAATACTTAATTCATTTGAATAAACTTTCATTGACTCGATTAGATAACTGTTTCAATTGATGAAATATTTCATAGCATATTAAATATTTGTTTGATTAAATGAATATTTAACCGAGTCAATGAAAGTTTATTCAAATCAATTAAGTATTTTCTGGTGACTATTCAACTAAATATTCCATTGTTCTCGGAAATTTTTTCTCTCAGTGAATACCATGAATAAAATCTTAGATATTTTATTGTTTTTTTTTTCGTTGGTAAGGTAGATGACCCTACCAACGCGACCCTTTGAACCTTTAGCGTGCAGACGGGGTCATTTCGACCCCAGCATTTTGATCTAATTTAAATATTTTCTTCATTTAGCTTCAACTTCAAGGATGGTTTTCAGGAGGAAGGAATTTTCCCTTCCCCAAGAGAACATGAAGCTTCAGGAACGTTCATTGAATGTTCCTGGAGGTTTGCGAACTTTCCTTGAACGTTTGTGAAAGTTTATTTATCTAAACAACTTCTACAAAAGTGCACGGTTATTCAGATATCTACTGTTGAAAATAGTCTGGGGCCAAATTGACCCAGTGTGCATTTAATGATACGTTACAGAAGTGTGCACACTAAGGGCTAACGAACATTTCAGTTTTTGATTTATAGTTCTTTTCATTTAGTGCTTCAATCTCATCCAAGCATGATTGGCTACCCTGGTTTAAAAAAAAGACCATTGATTCTCGTCAAATCTCATTGAATCTCGTACAATGTTCCGATCAAATCCTATTCAAGTATTTGTCAATGAGATTTAATCAGATGACAGTATTTTTTCAATGCGATTCTGATTGAATCTTGTACAATGTTCTGACCAAATCCCATTCAATTCCATGTCATCAGATTCTATGGATTTTTTTAACCAGAGTAGACATTAAATCAACCACTGGTATGTGAATATATCCAGAATAATATGTCATAGGGAAAATATAATAAATAAACGATTGTTCGCTAATGGGGGCTAAGGGGTTCACAAATGTGGATGTTTCCCTGAAAAATGAAGGTCGAAAATATAGTAATCTTTAATAAAAATTTGAGAATATTTACTAGAATCTTATAGTTTTCCGTAAATGCATAATAAAGACAAAACGATCTACTTTTTTGTGGAATTTTATTCGAGAAACAATGAAAAATTATCAATACGAAATTTCACAAAGTGAATAGTAGGATATTGAAATTTTGTTACTATTTTTGTGAAATTTCACGCGCGACTTTTGGAAAGTTCATATGTTTCTCTATTCTTCATAAGGTATTGATAATTTTTCATTGTTTTTGGAATACAATTCCACAAAAAAGTGGACCGTTTTGTCTTCATTATGCATTTAAGAAAAATTCTCAGATTTTAAGAAACATTCTCAAATTTTTATTAAAGATTCCTATACCTCCGACCTGCATTTTCCTCCGTGATAGAAGGTTTCATAAGAACAAAACTCGTTAATGTCACCAAATATGATTTCATTACGAATACTCTAAATACCAAAAACTAACCCGTATGGAAATATTTCGCTGAAAAATGTCTGCAAAACTATGAAAAATCTCTGAAAAAAAATGAAAAAACTCTGAGAATCTCTGAAATTTTGATGAGAAATCTAATATTTTTGGGACATTCTTTACAGACTTTTTTCAGACTTTTTTCAGAGTTTCTCAGAGTTTTTCATACTTTTTCAGAGAAATAGTAACGAAATTGCACTCTGAAAAAACTCTGACAAAACTTTAATAAATTGTTGACATTTTTCTGGTTATTGAAAAATCCTGAAATTCAATAAATACATTCATATGCCGTATTCAAATATCATGTGTGAAAAAGTGTTTGAAAATTTTTTAATTTCTTTCTAAAAGTCAGAAAAATGTTAGCAATCCATCAGAGTTTTTTCAGAGTGCAATTTCGTTACTATTTCTCTGAAAAAGAATGAAAAAACTCTGAGAAACTCTGAAAAAAGTCTGAAAAAAGTCTGTAAAGAATGTCCCAAAAATATTAGATTTCTCATCAAAATTGCAGAGATTCTCAGAGTTTGTCAGAGTTTCTCAGAATCTTTTCATTTTTTTTCAGAGATTTTTCATAGTTTTACAGACATTTTTCAGCGAAATATTTCCATACGGGAATCTTCAGTGAAAATGAGATGTTCCTCATTCTGATCGAAATGCACAATTTTCCCTGCATTTTTTTGGAGAAAAAATGACGCGTTATGGTCAAAATGGTATAAATTTTCCTACGGGAAATCAACTCATAGAAGATTACATTCAGAATTTCGAATAGAATTTCTGAGTCACGTATTCAAAACTCCTTTTACATTCACTGAATACTTATTTGGTTCATTTTTAATGAGACAAAAAAATTATTCAAGAACGCTTCAAGAATTCCTTATAAATTCAAATCAATCGAATGTCTCGTCCGAGAGGGTTTCATTAATGAAACGAAAGAAAAAAGGAAAAAGTAAAATATCTATTCCCTTTGTCTTCTATATTCTATATCGATTCTCAATACCGATGAATTCGAATCGACAAATATTCAACCAAAAAAAATACGACTTCGTGGAGTACTCGATTATCATTCGGCACAAAGAAAAACGGATAAACCACAAATATTCCCCATGATTCCCAAGAGGAACACGTTTTATCCATTTTTCAATGACTTTTCATCCATCAAATCGAGAATAATTCATTTTCAACCATCTAATGGATGATGATGATGATGACGATGATGAAAAGACGAGGAAAGAAGAAAAACATCATTTTCCCTTACAAAACTGCGTACGTTATCGAATAAAATTTTTGGGTCAGTGCTCTTGAGGGATGTATAAATAAAACATTGATCTACATCTTAATTATAATACCTCAGAATTCATTTCCCCTTTTCTGTTTCCTCGTTACACATTTCATCGATTGAAATATTCTCTACGTGATGCAATTGAAGGAGAAAAATGTGTATGAAATATTAAAAAAAAAAAAACAACACGATATAACGTTGTAGTATTGAAATGTGAACCTCTCAGAGCAATCACGGTGATAATTCATGGCGAGATATGTGTTAATCCTACCCCGTGTCAATATAACGGGATTAAATGATTATTCCATATAGAAAATGGAAAATATGAATACTTTCCAATGGATTTGACTTTTTTCGCACAATAATATCGACGATTCTATTGAAAAATCGTATATCCAGTGGATTTTTCATAGAATCCGTGCTTTGGTACTCCACGCGCGAGGATGACATTTACATGGCATAAAAAATTCTCTTTCTTCGAAAGAATTGGATGATAGCACGATATTACGGAAGATTGAAAAAATGTTATCGATGGCGAAATGATGATGAAGATGTGGGACATGTATGGATATTCCATTGATGTCACGTTTACAGCTCTGCGCTATTGTGATTGGGAATTGAAACATAGATAGTCATCATCGCCAGGGCGTATAAAGTGCCTGGTATTTTACTATGGTCGCATGGTATCCGGTTACGAACAAAAATGTTTATTTTTAAAAACTCAATGACTCCTCGATAACTTCTAGATATCATAAGAGAGGGATCTAAAAGGTCTTCAAAATTAAAGCGTTATAAAGCACTCCTTGATATATTGTAGAAATCATGATGAGTGTCTGGAAGGCCAAGGGGAAACATATTGACTGAGGACTTCCCTCCACGTTTGGTTTGACCCACTTCTAACTAATTTTATACCTAATGATCCATAACATTCCTACCCAAAAGTACAACTCTGCTAGCGTCAAGTTTGATTGGATTGATCTAAGTTGGTTTTTTCAACAGGGTTGATTTAATTTTGCCGAAGTTTACATTGTTGATTGAAACGAATTAGCAATCGACCCGTACACTGAAAACACAGTTTGTTCCAGCCAAACAAAATTTTGGTTGAAATAAACGCAAAGAAGCTTTTTGGTTGGCTGAAATGAAATTTATTTGGGGTCAACAAAATTTGGTTCACAATAATTAAGGCTTTCATACAGACAAATAAATTTTATTTCAGCCAACCAAACAGTTTCTTTGCGTTCATTTCAACCAAAATTTTGTTCCGCCGAATAACAAACGTTTTCTCAGTGTACAGCAAAAATTTTGCTTCGTCTAAAGGATTTCTTATGCAACAGTTTCCACTGCACGGAGAAAAAATATACTACTTTTTCTTATTTTGCTTGCTAAACCAGAAATAGGAAGGTGTGTAAAATGGATTTTTACATGAAAATACGGGAGATTACGAATGAATGACTGAATTTAATTATACGCTTTATCAAATATTTAATGTTCAGGGTTTGAAATTTCAATCCTACCTATTACTTTTTCTACAATATTCGTAATCTCCCGTATTTTTATTCAAAAATTTATTTTACGAACCTTCCTGTTTGTAGTTTACTAAGAAAAATAACAAAAATTCCTATATTTTCGAGCGGCATTTTTCTCCGTGTGTCTTCGAGATGTCTTTTAGATTTCTTAAACTAAGACATCTTAAACAGTAAAAATTGTTGCATAAGCAATCTTTTACACTGAAAAAAATTTTCAGAAAATGTCATCAATCATACAGTTTTGTTACTATTATTGAAATATTTTGTTATGATAACCATCATCATCATGAAGTAATCAGTCTTATGACTGGTTTGATGAAATCCTCCAACCCTGTCTATTATCCGCTAGGCGCTCAATTTCTACATCATATCTACGACAACCCTTATCTTGTATAATTTGCTTCATACAACTTAATCTAGGTCTACTTTTACAAGTCTTACCATTCATTTTTCCTTCCAATATTGTTTTCAATGCGCTATCATGCCTTAATGTGTGTCCTATCAGATTACTTCTTCTTTTCACCACATGTCTTAAAAGACTACTTTTTTCATTCACCTTCTCAAGTACTTCTTCATTTTTTACTTTCTCTATCCACTTGATTCTAAGCATCTTTCTATAACACCACATTTCAAAAGCTCCAAGTCTTCGTTATGATAAGCAAATTTTTATATCACAACAAAACATTTTTTTCAGTGTAGAAATCTTTTAGACAAAGCGAAATTTTCGAAATGCTCAGCGGTTAAACCCGACTGGAAATTGTCATCAGGTTAACCCAACATATGATGAGGACCTGACAAGGTCATCCGAAATAAGGAATACCCGTTACGGTCCTGATCGGGATTAGGTGTGGATGACTCACGTATGGATGACCTCATTTGGTCCTAGTCAGGATTTCCTCAAATTATCCTGAAAAGGTCGAAGTAGGTTTTCCTCGCTGTATCCGCATCAGGACCTCGTTCGGTCATCCTAAGATCATGGACATAGTTTGATAAACTGAATACAAGAATGTACAGACTTGATTTCAGATTGTACACTCTTTGATTAAACAAATTTTCCTTCGATAAGAAGAACATGTTTGAACGATTTTCAACTGTGCCTGTTTTTAAATTCAATCCCTTCATTCCGAACACATTACCTACTTCTGAAAACTGTTGAACAATTTGTTCAATCTATTATCAATGTGAATTGAAAACTATTTGGGTTTTAATTAAGCGGAACTTATGAAAATTTCACAAGATTTTCCACGTTATGCATACAGCGAAAAAAACTTAGCAAACGTTCAACCATCACCAGCGAAATAAGTATTTCATTTAACTTATCACAATTCTCATAAGGTTGATTTATTGACTATTCAGCATCATTTTTCTTTCCTACACATCACATCATCTGAGTATTATTCAAAGAGTATATATGAACTGAATGAATATGTGTTTCGTCATAATCAAATATAAGTTTCGAACAAGTACTCTTCTTTCGTTATTTCTTGATTAATACGCATAAAAAAATCTGTTATTGAGTGCAAAATGAATTATTGAATCAGTTATCACTGCTGTGATATGTAAAAAATCATAAGTTGCTGATGTGGTGACAATTAATTCTATTCAAATATACGATAATATCAACAACGACAATATCTATATCAATATTAATTTACATCAGTATTTCTCGGAAAAAACTCAGAAATCCCAATCATTTTGTAATAATAAAGGTCATGAAGAACTCATTCGATCAAAAATATTTCAAGCGAATGTTCAAAATGAAATGCAAAAAACTTGAATTATTCACTTTCAGCTCGACGGATGGTTTTACTTTTCAAATTAAAGAGTACTCTTGAAGTTGAAATTTGTTAATTTCCGAAAAAAGCCTCATTTTCTGAGTTGAATTTGTTGTTAGGGTGATGATAAACTTGTAAGAAGAGTTTGAAAGTTGAGTGGAATCTATATTGATCAGGAAAGTCCAAATCGTGTGGCAAAAGTTAGAAAATTTGTCAACTTAGCTCACGGCGCATGGGCTTTTCTTCACTAAACCAAATGCTGGCAGGAGAAATTCATCAAAATATAGTGGATTCAAAGTGATGTGAAGTAAGAGAGGACCGAAATATTCATTAGATTTTATTCGTTCTTATAAACGTTCTAAAAATAAGAAAAGACTATAGAAGATCCAAAGTGTCGTCTTCCCATATTTTTGTTCCAATAATGTTGTGTCATGTTCCTACAAATAAATGTTATTATATTTATGAAACAGGTTCAATACACATGTTTTCTCAACCTAACACTAGTTACTGGTAAAAAGATACGAAAATGCACACTCAAAAATGCAAATCATTGAAACAAAAATATTGAGAGACGATACATTGAGTCATACATAGCCTTACCATATTTATCAACATTTTTATAATAACTAATAAAATTCAATGCATGTATCTGTCCTCTCTTACTTCACATCACTTTGAATTCACTATATTTTGATGAATTTCTCCTGCCAGCATTTGGTTTAGTAAAGAAAAGCTGATAGAATAGTCATGCGCTGTCAGCTAAGTTGACAGATTTTCTAACTTTTGCCACACGATTTGGACTTTCCTGATCAATATAGATTCCACTCAACTTTCAAACTCTTCCTACAAGTTTATTATCACCCTAACAACAAATTCAACTCAGAAGATAAGGCTTTTTTCTCAAATTTGAAAATTTCAACTCCAAGAGTGCTCTTCAATTTGAAAAATAAAACCATACGACGAGCTGCAAGTGAATAATTCAAGTTTTTTGTTATTCATTTTGAACATTCTTTTGACATATTTTTGATCAAATGAGTTCTTCGTGACTCATATTTCTTACAAAATCAATATGATCTCTGAGTTTTTGCCTAGAAGTGCTGATGTAAGTATTTGAAGAAAATTCATTTTCACTGCATCAACAAATTACGATTTTTTGACACGTTACAACAGCTATGACTGATTTACTTAATCATTTTGCACTTACTAACAGACTTTTTGATACACATTATTCAAGAAATAACCACCACACATTTCACAAAAATAATTCATCCATTTGTTGATCACATAAATTTAACCTCACATCTGTCAACCGAACTGCAATTTTCACACAGGCTCATAGATTAGTTTTGATTTATTTTTGAGGTTTTAGTAAGGAATTCCTCACAAAATCCTAATTAGTCTTTCCTGATGGGGTCCTCATAATAGTGCAGCGTGACATGACTTGTTAGGTCCTGATGAGGTTGCCTTATCAGGACCTGATCTGGATCAAGGTTTACCTGATCTGGTCCATGGGGTAAATTTCTAGTCGGGAAGAGTCAAAATTTTGCAGGACAGTCTTCGAACGATGCTCCCACAGTTCGAAGGATTTAATTCGTGAAAATGAATAACAATGATCTATCAGATTTTATAACCCTGGTCAAAATGAAACATGCTCTAAGCGTGGATATCCGCCAAATTACTCTTCAGAGGTTATCTATCTCTTTTTGAATATTTTATGTGGGAAGAGGTAGATGATCTCTTGGGAGTAATTTGGCGGATATGCACGTTTAGAGCTCGCTTCATTTTTGCCTGGGAAGTTTGAATTTTTACTTACTTTTCGCGATAATTTTACCTCACAAATAACGTTTCCTTTCTTCTTATCATCCAGTTTTCTGATAACGATGACCCGATTCCACGTATCCTCTCATTATGCGAGAGAAACAATCTTTTCTCTTCAAAATCTGAAATAAAATTCTGATAGAAATTAAACGATGATGAGTTAGTAACGAATCAATACATTGTGTGTCTGTAGAGGTGTTTACCATCATGTAATTCACATCTTGATCGTGTGCGGTCATTGGTTCGTTGTTTTTGTGAGATACGTGAGCTATTTCGTGTAATTTATTGAATTTCTTTCTCACACGTGCTTGAATTCCCGGATCTAAGCGATAGAACTTGGATATGTTTTATCGTTCCCATATCACACCTTGTTCTGTTCTGTATTGTTATAGCGATATAAAGTAAAAGTGTATCATGACGTGAAATCCCATGTTTTTGTCAAATGAATATCTTATTATTGATTTTGTAATTGTCAAGGTATTTCGATTTGGTAATTTCGATCAAAATCGGACAAAAGGGTTGTCAGTTTTTTAAAGAATTTCCAGGGACGAAGAAACATTGAAAGTTTGACAGCTATTTTTTGTCTGGTCCTGACAGGTATTCATCAGGTTCATAAAGTTCAAGCATTCGGAATGAGATGGAATTGTTGAATATTATGTAGGAAAAATTGTAATTTATCGAGAATTCATCGAATTCTTTTCAAGCGGAAACTTTCAAAATTATATACAATTTCTATATAATTCAATATAGTTTATATATAATTATATGTTGGGTATGGGAATAAGTTTCCGTCCTTTTTCAAGCAAAGTTGATTTTTATTCAAACAATGGATTATTACATAATGTTATTTAAAGTACGCACCATTGGAAGCGACCACTTTTGCCCATCTTTCAGGCGGCATACGGATTCCTCGGAGAAAAAAAGCAGGTTCTTTTGACTCGATCCATTCATTGAGCCATTTTAAACCGCTCTCCGGTAAGGGCTGATCGCATAGATCGAAATAGATGATAATCCGAAGGCGCAATGTCTGGGGAATACGGCGGGTGGGGCAAGATTTCCCAATTCACTCCTTCCAAATATTTTTTAACAGGTTGAGCAACATGTGGCCTAGCATTATCATGCAGCAGGATAAGTTTACCATGTCTACCGTCCCATTCCGGTAGTTTTTCTTTTAGAGCTCGATTCAAACGTATTAACTGTAGTCTGTAACGATCGCCAGTGATTGTTTCTTACGGTTTCAGAAGTTCATAATAGATGACACCTTTCCGATCCCACCAGAAGCATAACATAATCTTTGAAGCGTGGATATTTGTTTTCGGTGTCGATGGACCTGGTACACTTGGCAGCCCCCAACTTTTTCGACGCTTAGCATTATCGTAATAGATCCATTTTTCATCGCTAGGGACAATACGATGCAGAAAACTCTTTCTTTTCTGCCGTTCAAAAAGCATCTCGCACGTTACCAAACGTCTCTCGATATCTCTCTCCTTTAGTCGATGCGGTACCCAATTACCTGCTTTTTGGACCATTCCCATCTTGTGCGAGCGTTTGCCGACGATCGACCTGTCAACACCCAACTCTTCAGATACCTCATCTAGGATTCGACATGCATCTTCATTCAATAATTGTTCCAGTTCTACATCTTCGAATTTTTTCGGTGCCCCTCCGCGTTCTTTATCACTCACGTCAAAATCGCCACCTTGGAATCGTCGAAACCACTCTTCACAAGTTGTATTAGACGGAACGTGATCACCGTAAATATTGCACAGTACGCGATACGTTTCAGCGGCACTTTTTTTCGAAATAAAATAATGAAGTATAACTTCCCGCAAATGCTGTTTTGTCGGGACAAACGTTGTCATTTTTGACACCAGATAAAAAATGATGTTTACGCTTGTAACAAATGTCAACTACCGCAATCGACACCTTACATATACACTTCCAAATCACAAGTATAGCACTTGAGTGAACTCAAAAATAGTATCAGCAGCAACACTTTTTCCAAGAGGGCGGGAACCTATTTCCATACCCAATTTGATTTAAACAATTTCTTCTCTCAGGTTTATGTTGAAAACATATCATGTATGGTTCAGTAGGGTGGTTCTTATTTTATGTATAAAAAGTGTTTTCTGATTTTTGTTGTCGTCCACAAACAAGCTTTTCTGTACGGCTGACCCTCTAATTTTGTTCTACATCATGAAGGAGCTCTACAATATTTTTACCATAAGTTTCAGGCGTTTGAAAACGCCGTTAGCGACTCCCAAATCTAAAAAATATTGTAGCACTTCTTCATGGTGTAGAACAAAATAAGAGGATTAGCCGTACAGAAAACTTGTTTGTTGGCAACAAGAAAATCAGAAAACACTTTTCATATATTAAATAAAAACCACTCTAATGGTTCAGTACCTCCAGGACTGGGTCCATAGTATGACTCAATGTGATTCCATATAAAATTTGTATCAAGTTTGAATCGATATTTCATCCAAATTTGTAGAATCTCGATAAAAATTTTATCACATTGAGTCAAATAGCACCACAGAATCTGATCCATTCTCATAAGATTTCGTGAAAATTAATCAATTTCTATAATGGCATTTGACCACTTGTTTATCATGATCAATAGATAGATTCTATGAGATGTACGTGTTCCTGTTAGATCTTTTTCATCAAGTTCCCGATTCGAATTTCTTAGAATAATGTATAGAACAAGTTTATTACACTCGCTGAAATCATGCACTTCTGATCCTAAACAGCCAGTTCAATAGTTCGTCTAGAAAGGTACCTCACCATGTCAACTTGTTCTCAATTTCCAATCGCGTGAAGATTGGTGTACTTTCCGGAAAATCACAACTGGAAGAGCGATTATTGGAAATATTCCACCACAATTATTATCCCAAAGAATTGTTTTAAGAATCGATAATCGCGAAGGAACATTCTCAGATTTGTTTCATTTTTTTCTCTTCTCGCGGAAGTTTCGAGGAAAAATAATCACAGACGGGACTCAATTATGAAAAATATGAGATACCGAGAGTACCGAGATTTCTCAATAAATTTCATCCAACGACAAATAAATTTTCTGTTCTCAGGAGAATTTATATCATTGAATCGATGGTCGTCGTCGTCGTTGTCGTCGTCGTCGTCATGGGGAATATCAGGAAACGATTAGAGGCTAACGTCTGGAAAAATGAACGAGCTGGTGGAAGTTGAACAGCAAGAACATCTCACGGGAGAGCATGTGAAGAAATGAATGGGAAGCGGACGGAAAGTGGAAGGACATATAAAATTCTCTCACATGACATCTATACATATAAGTGAGAATTCATACCATACACTTGTGTGTTCTCGTTTTACCTGCCTGCCATTTCGGATAGAACGAAAACTCTATTGCAGAGAATGGATGTTACGTTTTCGCAGAATCAGCATTTCGCTCGCGACTTTTTATCAAGAGATATTATACCTGAAAAAGAAATATATCCCGTTGAATTCTCCTGAATCATCGGCGATAAGAAAAAACCTCGAATTATTCTACGTGGAGTTGAAAAGTTTTTTACAATACATCGGTGGGCAAAGTGAAGATTCATGATCCAACATTCGAACAGTGAAAATGAAATGAAGAAATATATGATGCGTACATAAGGAAAAAAGGTACGTTCTTCTCTGAGAGAAATCATTATACGAATCGTTGATCGTTAAAGGTCATAAAATCTACTGAAAGATGAAGGGAATTTCAGGAATCAATGGAATTACAGGATAATTCACTCCATGTGAAGAATTCAGTGTTTCCGAAAATTCTGTTTTGTTGGTAGAAAAATAATCCTTTCTGTTAATTATCGTAATGAGGTTCGAACCACCTTATGACTTTTTAAGTGTACAAAATATACGTATAGAGAGAATACACGGTACCATCGAATTCGTTTATTTCGCTTTACCGTACACTTCATTCATTTAATTAGGGACAAAATTATTACTCGCCGAAACCATCTGTCTTCGTTAAATTAATTTCATCTAATTGCCATCCACTTTTATTTTTCCAACACTTCATCTGGTTCTTATCGATCCACTGCGAATTATATATATTCTTTCTTCTCTTTTTTTTTATATATAATTTTCGGTATGAATTAAAACAGAATATACCATCAAAATGATATCTGCGATATTCGAGGATTACGATATCGAATAATAAATCATGATGACTGAATATGAAGATAATGAATAATTAATAATGTTTCGAAGTATTCAATTACGTATTTTAATAGGAAACAAATAAATAAAAGACGATGGGACTTCGATGATAATACCTTCTGGTTCTCGATTAAAAACCCATTCGAATCCTCACTTTCATTTCAGAAATGTGAGTCAATTGATATCGAGCTAAAACTCATTTCTACTCCCAAATATACTCGTGGAGTATCGAATAAAAGCGTAATGGATCGTTGAAGAAGTTACAAATAAAAAGTAAATGGACAAAAACTCGGTATTCGACCGTGTTGCTTTCAACTTTACAAAGTGCAGAGTCTGGAATAGAAACGGGTTAAGTAACTTTTGCTTTTAACATCTTGGATGATAAAAACAGGGTCGACTTTGAAAGATTTGAGAGCAGCGATCGGATATAAAATTTAGCTTTTAAATTCTTCGTATGAGGTATTAGAGGAAATTAACAACCACTTTATTCATGTTTATCGTGTACTCTATACATTTTATATAAGAAAAAATTTCATTCTTCCGACAGTTTATTGTAAATTTGCCAATTTTTCGAGAGAAATTTTCACTACTCCGAAGCACAAGAGATTGTAATCCTTCGTCTAGCTCTAAAACACCTGTATTCATCCCTTTGAGAGTTTTGGAAATGAAGTTAAATCGAGTAACTAATTGAAATCCATCCGCACTCACGTCTTTTTTTAACATATTGATTTTATATCGATTCTCTATTTTTCGTGGATATATATCTCCCGCGCTTCAGTTCGTCGGAGACGTGGAAAAAAAGGATGATAAAAGCGTGCAGTAACACAGTATGATATACAAAGATGGACAGAATGAAAACGTAGTTGGTAAAAACGTCAGAGTAATAGAAGATATACCGAAATAAATATAGTTGTCCGTGTGGAAGGGTTTGTATATGTGGCGGAGAATGAAAACCAATGCTCAAAGGGTCGAGGATGATGCGCGATATGCAGTTGTGCGAAATGTCGAACGGAATTGGAAAGTGTAGATAGAGCATTGTTATTGTCAGTACAGATATAAAAGACTCTGTCACCAGATAACGATGAATACCAACGAGTACACGTGACTAAACGAATATCTGGGAACGTTCGAATTTATTTCTCAAGATTCGAATTTCAGCGGGGACAAGAGAAAAATACTAATATTGAGACAGACAGGTATCTTGAAATTGGTTGTTTGGTATTTGTTTATGAACAGCATATCATTTTGATTACTTGACTGCGATCGGATGGAACTTGCGTGCTGGAGTTTATTTTCATCTATTCCTACTATGTAGAAATTGAAACTCGATCCCTTACTAGCGTAGTAGGAAAATTCCATATAAACTGTATTGAATTATGTAACACATGGGCAGAAAAGTCCCGGGACTGACAAAGAAAACACGGTTGTTTTGTTCCATCAAGAACAACGCAATCATTCCAGCGCCGCTCTAACATTTCAATACCACTTTTGTAGAACGATTTATCTTTTCCCTCGAAATAGGCCTCAGTTTCAGCGATAACCTCTTCATTCGAGTGAAATTTCTTACCGGCGAGAATTTTTTTTAGGTCTGTGAACAGCCAGTAGTCGCTGGGAGCTAAATCTGGCGAATCCGGTGGATGTGGGAGCAATTCGAAGTTCAATTCATGTGGTTTTGCCATTGTTTTGATTGACTTGTGACATGGTGCGTTGTCTTGATGAAATAACATTGTTTTCTTTGCCATATGCGGTCGTTTCTTTGCAATTTCGGCCTTCAAACGCTCCAATAATGCGATATAATATTCACCGTTGATGGTATTTCCCTTCTCAAGATAGTCGATGAATATTACACCAAGCACATCCCAAAATACCGAGAAATGCCATAACCTTTCCAGCCGATTGTTGTGCTTTCGGGCGCTTTGGACGAGGTTCACCAGGGGCTGTCCACTCGGATGACGGTGGTTTTAATTCCGCAGTGAAGTAATGGATCCATGTTTCATCCATTGTAACATATCGATGCAAACAATTCCGGCTTGTTACGTTTAAACATGGCCAAAGACTGCTCAGAAGCATCAACGCGTTCTTGTTTTTGGTCAACAGGGACCAAACGCGGCACCCACTTTGAACAGAGTTTTCTCATAGTTGAATGCTCATGCAATATGAAGCCAACACGTTCTCTTGATATTTTTACGATGTCAGCTAATTCACGCAACTTCACTTTTCGATCATTCAAAACGATTTTGTGGATTATTTAAATGTTTTTTGGTGTTACCACCTCATTTGGACGTCCACTGCGTTCTGCATCATCGGTTTGAAGTCAGCAAACTAACGTTTTATTGTGGTTTCTGATGAAGCGGAGTCCCCATAACATTTTTCAAGCCATTGCTTCGCTTCAATGGGATTTTTTCCCATCAAGACGCAGTGTAAAATTGAAACACGAAATTGTTTTTAATCCATTGTGTTGAAACAACAAAAGTAGCGTCACCCTTAGTAGAATAACTCACAAACTAATGAATAGAATATCATGAAATCTTGACAGCTGTCTTTCGAAGGTTAGTACCAACTGAAAAACAGGTGAATGCAGTAAAATTCGCGCCATCTATGTGTTAGGCTCGGGACTTTTCAGCCCATGTGTTATATAATTTTGCTTTGAAACCACGGTGTAAAAGAATAGGTGAACCAACATCCTGGATCTTGAGGGAGTGGGGGTGTGATTATTTGTTGCAGTTTTCTCTAGTGTTTTCCAGATGTCGTATGTGTTCGAGGTAGGTTTTTGTAAACAACAATGGCGGAATATGGTAGCATCTATTTGAATTCCTTCTTCATCACAAAAATGTATTTTCATTCTCAAGGAATTGAAAAAAAATAAGTTGAAATGGTACAAAAGTGCTGTATTATTGAATGTGACAGTGGATATACGAAAGAAAAAGTATCTATGTTTCGTGCATCGAAAGACACTGAACCCAATAAACATTCCTATGGAAGTCTGCCGGAACACTCTAAAAGATATCTAACAGAGATCTAAAAGATGTCTTATGCAACAAATTTAGATATGTTTTAGATGTCTTCCTCCAAGATGTCTTTTAGATTTCTAAAAGATGTCTTTCTGCAAGATGTCTTAAACATATCTGAATTTGTTGCATAAGACATCTTTTAGATCTCTTTTAGATATCTTTTAGATTGATCCAAAAGACTGATCCAAAAATGTTTATTGGGGAACTTTTCGAGAAATGGTTTGATGTTATCAAAAAATCGGATAATTATTTGAATAAGAATAGTTTTGTTTGTGAAAAACACTTTCAAGAATATGATATAAAACGAGGGAATATTGTACGTGATGTGATTGGGAATGTAATTTATGAAGTAATCATTCGTGAAGTGCCATTCGCTACATGGTTGTATGTTTCGAATTTGAGAATTCTAAAAACCTATCATCTGCACATTCTGATTTTTGAATTTCTATTGGTGATTTATAGAAAATAAAATTGTTTTGCAATATTATTCCCAAAATATCAATAACGATTAATCTTTTTCTATTTTTTTCGTACTCCCTGATTTATTTGCAAAAATACTGTTCTTTGATATCAGTGAGGATTTTTTTCATGGTAAAGAAAATATTGAAAAATTTTGTATTCCAATCCGGTTCATTATTCAATATGAGTAGTAATTGACTTTATTGTTACAAGCCCAAGCAACACCAGGAAGAATTATAATGCGGACAGTATCCTATGGACATGCTCAGAAGGTGATTATCCAAAACAGTCTCATTTGGAGGTTCTAAGCATGTTCATATCACATCTGAAACATCCGTGTGTTGCTTGGGAGTAATAATAAATAAAAAATATTATTCCATATTAATTTTTATGAGGTTATATTCGTTTCATGGGAGCAGCCATTGTTGTTTACATTTGCTTACCAAAATCAGTAGCCCACTCATGTGTCATTATGAGTAAACTGCATGAAATAATCACAGCAGTTTTGAAGAGTTGGATCACCTAATTCTCTTACACCGTGTTTGAAACCTACCCAGATAGCATTGAAAGTCCTCTGGACGTTTTAGAAACATGACCTTAGTTCTGCGCGCTTCGTCTCCGGGGAGTAGGTTTAAGTACGTTCAAAGGACGTTCATTTTTGATGCACCTGAATACGTTCCCAGTACGTATTTTTCATTTACCACGGGACGTTCTCGTTACGTTTCCCAAACGTACTTTCATGGAAACTAACCTTTACAAACACATGTGTAGTATCGCAGAACGTCGTTGACACCTTTATCGAACACATCCCCAAAACGTCGCTTGGTGAAGATAAATAGAACATTACGGAACATTTGTATGTCCCTGGGACGTAAATGCGACGTTCTTAGAACGTCCTGGGATCTCATTTGAACGTTCTCTGCGTGAGCAAGTACGTTTTGTGAATGTTTAGAAAACCTCCCGATGCTATCCGGGCAATTACCTAATGTCTAGTGATTCGATGCACTTTCGCTGAATATTTTGATATGATTTGGTGCCTGGGGAGCAGACTCTGACAATTTTTGAAAATCAATGTCGTTTGATATTCGTTAGACTAACGGTAACAATTGGAAAATCATAATGGTCAAATTGTTCTCAGGGTTATTGAAAACCAGCAGAGAAAAATACGTTGAGCTGCATTAAAACTTCGTGGTTCTCTTTGGAACGCGTAATCTCTGTTTTTGACACACCTGAAAATCGTATATAACACTCTATTAACTCTACTTATTCTCTTCACTTTCAGCTTTCACGGTGGTAGATTTCTAGCGAATACATAAAAGCTCCATAACTTTGATCTCTTGACAAGCATTCCAATCCCGGTGGAAGCAATTCATTAAAGATATAAAGAGAAGGGACGTTACATCCCATGGGAAATATAAGCAATGGTTCGTCGTACAAAGGAGGATGAGTACGTGTTATCGCAAGTTTCTGCCTACGACCCACAAAAAAAAAGAAAAACATTATCAAACCTTGGCTTTTGTCTGTACTGAAGTTTTCTTTTGTTTGAGAGTTTCAGTACGAGTTCAATGTAATTTCTTTCGGGAGGTTTCAATATATTATGACAGAATAGAATGATTCGATTGTGTCAATAATGACAGTCGATATTTCTGATATTCGTGATGCTCTCGAATCTCTATTCGAAAATCTCTATTGAGGATTGTCAGAAGAAGAAGAAGAAGAAGAAGAAGATGATGAAGGAAAAGCGAAGAAAAGTTTTCTCTTGATTTTCTTTGATCCATTCACTTTCAATGGAAGGATGGAAAAAATAGGCCAATAGAGATATAGTCCTTCAAATCTGATCCATCGAGGATAAATCTATCTCTCTTACTTTCGTTCATATTTGTGCGGGCCGTAGCGATACTCGGTAGAATGGACGGAAGAAATTTCTAAGGATGGACTGAATAGACGTACGTACGGTTCTCGATACGTATACGTGTTTCGATTGGTAACTACTCAGCTCAATCGATGGATAAATCTCTGCAATACGTAGAGATTTGTTAGGAATTGCTCGAATCACGAAAATCGCCAGGAATCATGAGATTTCTTATCTCTTTTCTATCCTTTCTACAGATGTGGTTTTTCTTGAAAAATTATATATATATATATATATATTAACAAGACGAATTCTTGAAGGAGCGAACTATCAACCAACAATGCGCGTACTCGTGCAAGAGCAATTCGAATAAAGACGATATCCTGTAAATTCCAACCCTCTATTGACTTGTACCTATATATATATATATATATATCCATGTACATACGTATCTGTGCTCTTTCGATCAGGATTCCTTCCTTCCGTACGCCTCCCTTTAATCCAATCCTACTCCTTCCGATTCACCTTCACCAGAATCGAGGTTCAACTAGACGCGATTCAACATGAACTCTCAGAGCTCGACTCTTTCGATTTTCTTGAAAACCAAGCCACCAACGGATAAAATGTTCACACTATTTCTGGTATTGTTGGAAAATATATCTTGTCACCGAAGTAACGACCTTTCGAGATCCCGTTGGAAGATTTTCAATCCAAAGGGACGAGAATGTAAATCGTGGGTGAATAGGTGGAAACGATACCTGGAAGAAATAATACGATTGACGCATTTGAATTCCTCGGCACGCGGAAAAACTTGCTGAAGGAAATTGCATTTCACATCGCAACTCAATGATAGATGAACTTGAACGCGTTGGAGAAAATCTCCATCGCCGATTATAAAGAAAACAACGTGTTCTTGGAAAACGTTTGATACTCCAGGGAGTTTCTAAAAATATCTGCGTTCCGTTTAATCATAAACGCTCATACCTTCTCAGCCCATTTCATCAGAACTTCCTACATTTGAAGCAATAATTGCTCTGTGCTTAAAAACCTGGAAAAAAATCGGAAAATTTCAAAATTGTATCCTGTAATTATGAATTCTCTCTATCTCAAGACAATTATTTGAATGCAACGAGTTCACTCGTTATAAGAAATAACTCGACAATTTTCTCTCCGTATACATAAAAATATACCCGCCCATTCACTTTCTTGTATAATAACCAAAGTATATTAAAAGGAAATAAATAAAAATCTTTTCCCTTTGAACTCTCATCGCGTTCACTCGCAATTACGTTTTGCCCGCGCTAAGGAAGTTGAAAATTCGTTCGTAAAGACTCGACCGGTTGAAGTGGTTTCCTTTACCTCCTCCCTTCGATCTTGAAAGAGAGAAGAAATTAGAAAATAGGAGGGAAAGAGAAATGGAATCGGGTACGATCTGTGCAGGTGAAATGAAAACTTTATATAACGTCGTATATACTCGATCGGACACTTTGGTTGTTCGCCGCTTCAAATAGTAAAATCTATCGTTCCATAACGATTGATGCGGTCAGAAAATGGCGGTATCGTCAGTACGGTACAGAGCTCTTTATATGCAAATCTCAACCGCGCGCTTGGTAGCTTCTCCTCTTTGGCCATTTCGCTGTAAACTGCTGCACTGTTACCTGTTACGATGTAACAAGTTAGAGCTAACCACCGCGTAGTTAACCTTGTCGTGTTTTTCGAATGGATGACTACGGATGGAGGATCGAAATCCAAGCTTTTTTTTCGTTACGCCGGGAAAATTTACATTCGCGAATTTTGTTGTAGGTGGTTGGTATCTTTCGATTCCTGCGAAACTTTGTTATCTATTGGTAAATTTTCTAATAAGAACGCGAACATCTCTGTTCGACTGTAAATACCAGTTTCGAGGTCTCTTCGTTCTTATCCGTGCATCGTCTCGAGTTTGGTCAATGGATCCCTCGCTACTACATTTGATGCACAGTTTACATCAAAGTTACCAAGAACTGTCCTCGTTGCTGGTGTGTTCAGTAAAATGGGACAATGCATTGCGGTTTTATCGCTCCAAAGTCAAAGTAAAAGTTTTTCCATTATAAGATAGAAAGATTCTTCCTTGGTATCGCTTTTTCAGGTATCACTCTCTTTCTCTATGATCCTTCAACTTCCTCGCCACAAATGAATCGAGCATCGGTGGAAGGATTCTTGGAAGGGTTCTCGGAAGGGATTATGTCTTCGAATGAATTCAAGATGGAGGGAGAAACTCTCTCGATGAAGTTTCTGTAATACTGGAAACTGTAATGTCAATATAATATTCCATTGCATTACCCAAATGATACTATCATTTTTTATTTGATATGAAATAAATGTGTCCGGAAAATCCTATCATCACAGATCCCCTATATAGCAGGAAATTTTTTCGATTGAATTGGAAAATTCGGATCTTATTTGAAATAATCACTTCTTGTCGGGATATGGCAAATGTTTTGATTCTGATCTGTATAATATTATTGGGAGTACAAATTGATTCGATCCGTTTTTTTACAGTTAAAGATGCGTTTATTTCAGAAGAACATGAATTATCAAATTAATCAAAGTATTGTCCATCGCTGGCTATCACTTTTTCCCATCTTTCGGGTAATTTTTGAATCCCGTTACGGAAAAACGTCTCGTCTTTCGAGGCGATTCAAGTTAGGAGCCAATTTTCGATTTCTTCGAACGAAGTGAACCGGTGGCCTGCCAAATCGTGCTGCATTTGTCGGAATAACCAGTAATCAGAAGGAGCAATGTTCGGCGAGTACGGCGGGTGCGGTAGAATATCCCACTTCAACGTTTCCAGATAATTTTTCCCTACTTTTGCGACATGAGGCCGAGCGTTATCGTGTAAAAGAATAACTTTGTCATGTCTTTCCTTATATTCCGGACGTTTTTCTCGTACCACACAACTCAAACGAATCAATTGTAGCTTATACCGATCATCCGTGATAGGATCACCAGGTTTCAGCAACTCATAGTATATAACACCCTTTTGGTCCCACCAGATACACAGCATGATCTTTGAACCATGAATATTCCTCTTTGGCATGGATGTTGAAGTCGATGGCAACGATTGACCGGGCACAGCATAGTATTTTCTTTTCTTGAGGTTATCGTAGAATATCCATTTCTCATCTCCTGTCACAATCCGATGTAAGAACTCCTTTCTTCGTTGTCTTTGAATCAGCTGCTCGCAAGTGAAAAATCGCCGTTCAATGTCTCTAGGCTTCGAGTCATAAGGCACCCAATTGCCTTGCTTTTGAATCATGCCCATGGATTGTAACTGTACGGAAACTGCTTGTTGCGTAACTCCTAATGATTCCGCAAGCTCCTGTTGCGTTTGACTCGGATCTTCGTCGAGTAAAGCCTCCAATTCCTCGTTTCTGAATTTTTGTGGTTGTCCTGAGCGAGGCTTGTCTTCGACACTGAAATCGCCATTCTTGAAACGTCGAAACCATTCCCTACATGATTTATCAGTTGGAACATTGTCACCATAAACTTCCACAAGCATTCGATGGGCTTCAGCTGCACTGTTTTTCCAATTAAAACAGAAAACTAGCACCTCCCGCAAATGCTGCACAGTTAAAACGAAATTTGACATACTTCACTGAGTAAAAATCGGGATTCTAGAAGGAACTCGGAGTGATATCAACTGAATATTATTCACAGGTGTGTAACCTCTCTGAAACAATTGAAATCGGTTGTGACTATGGAACATTCATGAGAGCGAGAGTCATCTTTTCAAACCGGACCGAACTAATTCGTACTCCCAATATGATAATAAAAAGTAGATTGTGAAAAATTTCTTTGTGGATTCATAACAAAATTTGGAAAAAATCCAACATTTTTATTATTTGACCAAAAGTTCTAATTTTCTCCAAATGTTGTTTAAAAATCCACTACAGGGAAGATTTGTCTAAAAAAAAATTTCAATTTTTGAAAGTGAAAAGAATCTTCATCTGGGAATCTTGCTCTTTTCAACATCCTTGAAGCTTCGTCCCTCAAATTTCTGAATTCTATGATATTTTAAGATTGAATTTTCTAGTATCATTACACAATCATGAAATCAATAATTCTGTATTATTCCATCAGAATATAGTATAATTTTCTCTCCTTGATTGGAAGATTTAGAATTTCGTTAGGAATATATTTGTTTAGAGGAGGAACAGAATTGAAACCTACATGAAATGTGTGCCGTTTCGATAATATCATTTGTTGCCATGGAGTCCACGCCGCATTCGATGCGAATGAATAGCATCAATTAGGCAATGTTATCTAACGCTAATTTAAGATGGATTTGAAATGTCGAATGGTGCTTCATTATCGTGGATATAATTCAAAATTGTAGTTGGGAATAATTAAGTGGGGTTATTTTAATCTTTAGAACAATTCAATGACCGTAGTACATTAAATTATTGGTTTCAAGCGCGAAATTATTTTGAATAGAAAACGTACGTTAACCCCAATCTTGCATATCCAACAGGATTAATATGCCCTGAAGGATTCGAGATATCAAGTTTTGTATAGATTTGATTACAACTCCGCAAATCATGTTGTTTGTATAATTTATCTTGAATAAGAATTTATAAAAATTTTCATCCACTCCTTTTTATCATTGGATTTGAAAAATTTTCATAATTATGTATAATTTATATATATTTATTGAAAAACTACATTTTAATATATAAAAATCATATATAATTTAAAAAATTTTTTCACATGGCAGGATAATTATGATTCAAGGTAATTTAAAGTTGAACTCTTTCAATTATTGATGTTGGTTCTTCTTTTTTTTAACATAGCCATTCGTATCTTGAATCTTTAAGGCAAAAATAATGATAACTGCAAGATATCATGAGTGTGTTTTCACTTTTAATATCCCTGGTAAACATTCAAAAATTCGGTAAACGGATAGAACCTCTATCCAGATCTGATGGAATTTGATGCGTTTCTTCCCAAACGATTGAATACTATTGAATATTTATGCGGAGTGATTCTCTTTATGACTACACGGAGAAAAAGGTATCTTAAAAAGTACCATAATTTATGGATTTTCTGCGTTGGTCTGACCGAGTCTAAATATTTACCTGGAAAAACCTCTAAAAGTACCATAATGTCTTGGACTTTTATACGGAAGGTACCATACTTATTTGAAAAAGTCCAAGAAATTATGGTACTTTTAGAGATTCATGCAAGTGAATATTCCGACTCGGGTCAGACCAGCGCTGAAAATCCATAAATTATGGTATTTTTCAAGATATCTGTTTTCTCAGTGTAACAATTTCAATCACTTCATGTACTTGTTCTCCAGTAATTTTCTTTTTCAAGATAGAAATGACGTTGAACATGAGAAAAACCAAAAGTATTTGACAAGTCAAAGGACTTGAGAAGTATGGAAACGATTTTATACGATCGATACAGTTTCCAATTATTTTCCACAGCCTCAAAACTGTTGATTTATCGAAATCGTTGTGAAAATATTGAAAATTATGTCACCGTATTTTTGTGGACAGTACACAATTTTGTTAGGTCAAGAGATCTTATCTTAATAATGAAAAAAAGGTGTAGTTTTTGTAAAGTGAATTTTTTCATACATTGGTTTGTTTTTCAATGAGTAAAAAAAATTCTTTTTAATTCACGTGAATTCTATTAAAAACATTTTACCTGGATAGAGTTAAAAGAATTTGTGCTGATGTACGAGATGTGAGAACCAAAAATGCGAAAATGAAAATAAAATATGTCATATCGCGTAATCTAGATTTTCATATCCTTTACTTTTACATTTATGAATACATGTTATTGTATGATGCATTCCCTTTTCGTTTCTCACATTCACAGCTCTCAATATGTTACAAGGAGATTTTGCATGCATTTTTTTCATTGAAAGTCACTCGAGATATGTTCTTGGCTTTAATTGATTTTCAAATAAACTTTCAATTTGGCATAGATCTTGGTTCGAGTTTAGGAATCATTCGATTTCTCATTCTTCGAAGGACCGATTAATTTCAAATATCGTATTCAATGAAATCATAGGTCGCACAACTTATATGGAAAGTAATTCAACGAGAATAAAATAATTTTGTTTACCTTCTCGTTATCATCGTCGTCGAGAGACTTCTGTTCCACCGCTGCCACTTACTATGTCACCTACAGCATGCTTTCTCACTGTGCATTCTAATTAAAGAGATGGATGATTGCAGAAACAGGGAGTTGTTTATCAAATAGATATCTCATCAAGATTGTTTAGCCGTTCAACATTTTGTCTGTGTTAATAATGTGCTTTTAGAATATTATTCTCAGCCTCAATTTACGTTAGCCTTGCATGAAATCGATGATAACAATCCAAATAATTCACGAAGAAAATTCCTCTTTTTTTCCTCTCTTTCGGGTTTTGTTCGAAGTCACTTGGATGTGGCATGAATAGAGATATATCATCCAACGACGGTTACAAGATGGAGCACCATTTCATGGTACAGAAGTGGCATTCAGCCTTTCCATTCAAAATTTTTTAAACCCGATAATAAGGGATGAGAGACAAACGAATGGGCGAATAGACGGCTTGGATTATATTCAAGCATGAGATGATTTTGTATGGAAGAGGAAGTTGAATACATTAATCAGTCACATTAATTAACACATCCCAAGGTGCTATTCTTCTCCCTCGTGATTATTACGAGATTTACAAGAATGAAACTCGAATTTTTTTTCATTTTCTCGGGGGTTAAAAGTGTAAGAAAGTACCGAATGACAGATGAACTGTTTCAAATCCCATTCTCTACGTAATTCGCGTTTGTTTGAAATTTGATAATTGGAAGTAATTAAAGGGAAATGGAATACTCGATGGGAGAACAAAAGATGATATCGATAAACGGAAGAGATCGTGGCTTTTGTCGTGGAATAAATACCGAATGAAGAGGTTTTATTGTGTCGATGCGTCAATTATATTTCATTCACTGTTTGGACTGGAGTTTCATTGTTTCTCATCAATTTCATATCGGTCGTTCATATTTCCAGGTGAAACAAATTCCTCGTGGAATATGGTTTCCGTGTGTTGATGAAAATTCTGTAAATATTTTGAATCGAATGATTCGATGAGGTTGAAATTTTTTCTTGAAGATATATTATTCTAAAAAGTGAGTAATATTTCTCATGTTCAGGCAGACAATTATGACAAATTTGTATTCGAAAGTTTCAACCTCTACTTTTTGTACGCGCAGAAAAATATATTTTGAAAATTCCCATAATTTATTGAGGATCAGCGCCAGTCTGTGATGAATAAAATTATTTACCTGAATATAGCTTCAAAAGTACCATAATTTCTTGTAGAAATTTCTTGTCTAATTATGGGACTTTTTAAAAGTAAATTCAGGTGACAACTTTATCTGTCAGAAACTGACACTGGCGCTGATCCTCAATAAATTATGGGACTTTTCAACACATCTGTTTTCTGCGTGTATAATTTACAAACAGAAATTGTCACTTCACTCTCATGTTTTCGAACAGAAAAAAATAAGAAAATAGATTTTATTTTATAATAGTTCCTCTACGTCGTGTGAGTCTGTCAAATATTTAGTACAGAGTACTCCAGACTGGATGCTGGACTTGAAGTTACCACAATGCGATACAATAAAAAAACTTGCGTCTAAGATGATAGCTTTTATATTGAATATATTTGAAATATCAAGAAACGTGGTTTCTCCAAAATATTCGCTTTATTTTTGAGGTTTCGTGTCAATTGACAAAGTTGTGATTATGTTCCATGATTTATTTTACGTTACACAGTTGCGAATTGAAATTAAATTTACAGGAACATAATAAATATGAAAGTGATGTATAATTCTTTCAGACAAAATTTCGGACAAATGGAGTAGAATCGAGGGAACCTGTGAATTAGAACGTCACCTGAGGCAGTTTAAAGAAGTCCCGAGCTCTCTCTATTGTTGAAGTGGAGTGTAAGTGAGAATAGAAACTCTTCCTCCTATAATTCCTACTACAATTCAGTCCGAAGAGGTTCATTGCAGAGAAAATGAGAAAGATTCAACTTACAAGCCTTAATAAAAATTACAATGAATATGAAGGGAGAGAAAAAGTGATGAAATTAAAAGGACAAACATGACGTGCAATAGACTTCTCTTCTTCCTGCACAGCCCTCCGATCGCATTACGTCACGTCGTGCAAAATTAAATGCTTAAACCAGTATGAATTTAATTAATGTGGCATTTATCATTCCGCAAAAGCTGAATTTTTCATCTTGAATAAGAGAAATTCCTATACAAAGCAGAATAATTCCATACATCGATGGATGAAACATCAGAAAATTAAAGGTCGACTCGGAATAAGATGCCATCGAAGTGCTACATCATTTCAACACTATCGACAGAGTCCAAAGAGATGAGCCAACCGATAAAAACCCAACCCAGATGGAGGAAATAATGGAAAAATTAGTCCTGACAATGAAAAAATGAACAAATAAAAAGCGTATAGAAGAATGATTCCTCTCCCACAATTTCCATCAGGACTTCTTCTTCTCTCCAGAATAGACGATAAGAATTTTCAGGAATTTTCAAATCAATATTATCGAATTAACCACCATTTTACATCTCACAAACATTTCCTTGTTCCTCGGATGGAGAAGAAGATGAGTTCAATGAAGATCCTCTCCGAATTCGAATTCCATTCCAAAGGGGAAATCTTCCTCCAAGAATTAAACTTCGTAACGATCTGGATCTTCCGAAGTCATTCATCAACTAATTCTCAAAGTTTTAATCAGGTACTATTGACAAGCACAACGATCACATTGTTATAGGATCTAATAATTCTCTTTTGTATGTCAAGGGTGTTTGGAATTTGGCAACTTATCGATACTTTGGAATCTTCGAATTCAATGAAAATATTCGGGAATATGGAATGTTGTAGTTTGTGATATTGAATAGAAGTTCACATTGGTTCGTCTACACTGAATGATGTTGAAGGAGAAAATGATCATACGTTTGGTAAAAGGTAACGTTGAAGAGCCATTCGATATCTTTCGAGTATAGCACAACTTTGCGAAAAATCTTACCAGTTTAATTTCGAATCTATATTGATATGGATGTGAATTTTGATTTGAGCTCTGTTTATTGTTTTTCATGGGTGATGAGCGGTGTATCGTTATTTTTGATGGAAATTTAGTCGAGTTTATGTTGAAATTGATAGAATATCGATCAACACTTCATACGAATCGTATAAAAAATGTCGATATCGTCAAATATTATCGATCACCGGTTCTCATTGAATCAAGTTAAAGTTCAATAAACTTTATTCTTCAGAATAATGCTAGATAGTGCGTTGAAAATGAGTAATTCAAATGAACAATGAGTAAAATTCCATATCCTTTAAAAATATGCGAAGATACAGCAGAGGTCCACTAGAATCTAATTATACACGGAAAGAATAATTTAGCTGCAGCACCTAAGTGGCTAGCACGGACATGGACAGCCATTTAATTAGCTCCTGTAGCTAAATTTTAGCTGTTATAGCAAAAAATTTGCATTGGTAGCTAATTTATTTGCGGTGGTAGCTAAAATTTAGCTGCGGGAGCTAATTTAATGGCTGTCCGTGTCTGTGCTAGCCATTTAGCTGCTGCAGCTAAATTATTTTTTCCGTGTAGCGTTCATAGATAAAAATTCGATATTCGATAATCAGTTTATACAGTGAAAATATAATGATCTCTGGTTCCCAATGACATCGCATGACGTTATTCATTTTCAAGAATTATAACATATAGTTTTTATTTATTATTTGTAAGTAAAATCGTTGCCATCCAGTAAACTCAAAGAACAATAATTTTGTGTAGTGTCATTGTCAGGACTGCCCTTTTCAGTTGCTTATTCAGTTTGATTAACATTGAAAAATGTATGGATATTTTGTACCTTCTTGGTTAACTTCGTAACATTTATCTTTAAAACAGATTTGACTCTCAAATGAGAGAAAGGTTATGGGTGGTTCTATGAACAAACGAAGATGAATAGGACAGGAAAATCAATTATACAAGAGCTCATCTCCCTCGTCGTCTTTCTTCGAGAACAAATGACTTCGGTTGGATCGATGCACCTGTTAAATCTCATAAAATCTTTATTTACACAAATTTTCATTGCATTTATTAATCGGGATTGGTTTTCCAAAGATTTTCTCTCAACGTGTTGATGACATAAATTTACTTTGCATTTTGATTTTAATTACGTACAAAGAATTTAATTTTTCTTCACACCCATTTTCTTCTTCTCCGATGCTGGAGAAATTATTTTGCCAATTAACTGTATTGCGATGATAAAACACAAAAAGAAAATTTAATTGAAAATGATAAAATATGCTTCTTCTCAATAGCTTTTCCATATCATCCTTGAATACTTATTGAACTGATTGCACCCTCGTTCATAATTGAGAATTCGAGGAATAATGTACCTGATGTACAAATACGGTAGGAATTCACTGTTTTGATTGAACATGAGTTATTACAAGATCTCTGTAAACGAGATCTTTTGATCAATTCCAATCAAATTTTGATGTAACTTCTGATTTTGCTTTGATTAACCCATTAAGTCCCAAAATGACATTTTTTCGTTGCGATTTTCAACGCTCGTACTTTCCTGAAAAATTCTAGAATAAGCATTGTCGATGTAAAATTAACTCATTGTTGAGAATCTTCCATCGGTTTTCCAAAAATGTCCCTGTGGCAAGATATCTGGGTTTCTTTTCCAAAAACACGCGAATTTTCAAACTTTGTTTTTCTTTATCTCACGTTTTCACATTGGAATCAATTCAGAATTCTTATTGTAACTACAGAAACCACGTCAATTTATCTCAAAATTTAATTTATGCTTTTGACAATTGTGAAAATCAATGTGGAAACCATCAAAATGGCGGTTTAAACGCGGAACAAACGTCAGAAAATTCAAAGATTTTTCATTCAAAAACGATGGACTTTGGAAAAAATCTTTACTGAACAAAAAGTTCTAAGAATTGATCAAAGAACATGCTGGAATTTTTTCAGAATTTTTCAACGACTTTCTCGAATTTTGAAAATCGTCAATTTAAAAAAATTTTGAAAGTCGTTAAAAAATTCTGAAAAAATTTCAGCATATTCTTCGATCAATTCTTAGAACGTTCCGTTCAGTAAAGATTTTTTCCAAAGTCCATTTTTTTCTAATTAAAAATCTTTGAATTTTTCGTCTCATTTTCGTGGTTTTTTTTTCATGGTTTGTTATTTTCCAATATTTGAATAATGCAGCATAGATTTATTAAATAAGAACATATATGAATGGGATAGGTTCACTGAGGATAACTTGGTATATCCTATGTGAACTAGATTATGAATAGAGTATTGGAAGATAACAAACTATAAAAAAAAACCACGAATATGAGACGAAAAATCCAAAGATTTTTAATTGGAAAAAAAAGGGATTTTGGAAAAAATCTTTACTGAACAAAAAGTTCTAAGAATTGATCGAAGAATATGCTGAAATTTTCTCAGAATTTTTTAACGACTTTTAAAATTTTTTTAAATTTGACGATTTTTAAAATTCAAAACAGTCGTTAAAAAATTCTGAAAAAATTCCAGCGTGTTCTTTGATCAATTCTTAGAATTTTTTGTTCAGTAAAGATTTTTTCAAAAGTCCATCGTTTTTGAATGAAAAATCTTTGAAGTTTCTGAGGTTTGTTCCACGTTTGAACCGCCATTTTGATGGTTTCCACATTGATTTTCACAATTGTCAAAAGCATAAATTAAAGTTCGAGATAAATTGACGTGGTTTCTGTAGTTACAATAAGAATTCTAGAATGATTCCAATGTGAAAACGTAGGATAAAGAAAAAAAAAAAGTTGAAAATTCGCGTTTTTTTGGAAAAGAAACCCAGATATCTTGCCACAGGAACATTTTTTGGAAAAACCGATGGCAGATTCTGAAAGATGAGTTAATTTTATATCGACAATGCTTATTCTAAATTTTTTCAGGAGTTGTTTTCTCAGAAAGTACAAGCGTTGAAAAACGCAACGAAAGAATGTCATTTTGGGACTTGATGGATTAAAAGAAAAGAAATAATCTTGAAATTTTCAAAACTTATGTACAATTTGTATATAATTCAATATAAATTATATACATTTTTGAAAATGTTTCTACTATTTTTCTACAACCAATTAATTGTGTGATTCGATTGGATATCGGATTTTTTCAAAAGTTTGGGACAACTACGAAAATAAATTCAACAATTAATTAAGTGTATTCATTTTTGCTTTTTACCATATGATTGATATTTCTTGTCTCATTCCATCACTAGTGTATTTGTCGAGTTGGAATTGTCGTTGATATTCATGTATGTGATGTACACTTCATGTGAGGAGATGAATTTACTGTGGAAGAAACTGAAGGGCTATGAGCCCTTAATACTGCACTGTGAAAAATTTTGATAGGAAACTTCCAAAGCAAAGTTTGGAAATCTTTTTTTCAAATATTTTTTAGTAGATTTACAAACAATTTTAGCGATTTTCCAAATAAGGTTTGTCCGTTTACACAAATTGTTTGTCAATTTACTAAAATTGTTTGTAAATCTACTAAAAAATATTTGAAAAAAAGATTTCCAAACTTTGCTTTGGAAGTTTCCTATCAAAATTTTTCACAGTGTGGGGAATTTCAGTAAATTCACTTAAATTCCACGGATTTTGTCCTGGAGGATTCCAATTTTTGCGGTAAAAGTTCAGTGAATGTGCTGTGATATCTCCGCAAATGTACTGAAATTCATAGCTCAATGTGCTGGTTAATGAGTCTCAGTGAAAATTTTTTGCAATGTTGTTTCAGAGAAAATTATAAGAACAATAATCCAATTGAAATAGTTTTCCCTAATTATGCCCCGGACTCGTTGGACTCGTCATTCTATTGAATGACGAGATGAAATACGGATTTGTGAATTTTGTTGAATTTCATTGAATTCCATGTTGAATTTCATTTACGAAATGTACTCTCTTTCCGTGAAAAATCAACAAGAGCAGATGAATTTCGTCAAATTTCGATGAAATTAGATCAAATTCACTAAACTTTGCGGATTTTCTTCGATTTTTGTCAATTCTTAATAAGAAATTGTAATTTGAAATTCAATACAAGTTTTTCTACTAGGGTTTTCTCTGAGAACGGGAACCGTTGTCAACGTAAGCGGATTATATTTCTATAGATTCTACTTTGTAGATTCCTTGGAGTGAAAATACTGCAAGTTTAGATCCCACTCTTGAAGCGTGACTTTTCACTCCATATGAGTGAATTCTCACTACAACAGAGTGAAGCTTTGACTCGGTTGAAGGAGTGAGATTTCACCTTCTTCTAAGAATGAAATCCTCACTGCAAGAGAGTAAAAAGTAATTCTTATGGAGTGAAAACTCACTCTTTGGGAGTGGAATTTTCACTTCATGAAATTTAGAGAGCAATAATGATTTTAGTTCCATGCTCATAACGAACCCTTGAACATAATAAAGTTACTGACTGAAAGAGTCCATTGAATCCCATTGATTAGTGAGTTTTGATGCAAATTTGACAAATCGATTTTAGAATAATTCGAAAGAGTTCTAATGCTCATTCCTCTGTACCGAGTTTATAATGGGAAATGGAATTTATTGGACGTTTTTCTTTCACCGGGATTCTATTGGTGTATCTTTTGAATCGAATCCATGTGTTTTATTCATTGAAATTAAGAAGTATACTGTTGCATGATTATCATCATCATACTGAATTTTCAGAGTCTGTAAATAATGTCCCAGAAATAATACAAGTATTGTATTTTATTTCATTATCTTTCTGTGAAATGTGAGATGGAATAACAAAACACATAATTTATATTATCATGCAACTTTATTCATTCGTTCATACATTTTCTCTTATTTTTTTTTTGTTTTTTTTTCTATGCTGCTTACATCTAGTTCTCAAAGGAGGAAATAAAATAATAGTAAAACGACTCGAAAAAGAACATAGCGAATGGTAACGAATCCAAAGCGAACGACTCCCTGCTTCCTTCGGATAACATAAACGGTAGCTAGAGGAATTCAATGTGAAACGGTAAAACTTTTGATGCCACTTTTTCTTCCTCTCTCCAAACCCCTCGCACTCCTTCAGTGCACAGAGCTTCCAACCTTCTCAGCTTTTCAACCGAAGGAACGAAAAAATGTAAATTTGAAGTATCCCACGAGATACGCGACGAAGAGTAAAACGGAAAAAGAATTTTAAATTGGATTCGTCATGAACGGATTCGTTAATAATTTAGGCGGTGGCCAAAGTGTTGTCCATACTGCCGGATCTTGGTCTTTTTAGAACGCTGTCGGTGAAGTGTATCATAACATTGGTGATAGCCATGTTCCCGGTCAGGAATTGATTCAGATTATCCACCCCGACACGCGCGTTGCGGTCGAATGGATAACCCATAGCACGGGCATCTGGATATTTGCGGTCCCTCAAACCGCAGAAGCTGGAGGCAGCCTTGCAGCCTTGCGGGGGATTTTGTCTCACCTGTAATCGAATCAAATTATGAACATACGGATCAAGTAAATTTTACAACCAAAATTGATACAAAGAAGTCTCAACTCTCACCTCGTCGGCCGCATAATCCGAGATCATGACGAATAGAACCATTCGGAATCCTGCTTTAGTACCCTTCGGTAACAGCATGTGTTGCGGCCAACCACATCCACAGAAGTTGAACTCCTCGAGAGCTGCTCCGCCCATCGGTCTGTTCTCATCGAGATTACGGAACGTTCTCTCGTAAGGTATGGTTACCGCGGAATCGGTCGATCGACGTTCGATTCTATTGCTACCCGGTTGAACTGCGAATCAAACAAATCTTTTACGATCCGCGAGCTTTGACCGTCGAGGAAACGAATCCCCCACAGATAACCTCGATATTTTATCAAAAGGGATTTATCAACACTTACGATCCACGACAAATTTGTCCATTTCTATCATCAAATGCTTCTGTTCACGGAACGTGAACGCTATTCCTCGCTCGTCCTCTTTCGGGGCCATGAATATACGTACGGTACCTCTTTTCACGGAATTGGTGGAATTAGTGGCATGAACCGTGTAGGTGAAGGGATCGTGATTCAAATGAGTAAATCTTGCCAATACGGGTCCACGAGGTGTAAAGTCGAGACCGCGAGACATGTCGATGTCGCTCTGATTCCAGTATGTGTGGAGCTGGTCTTGTGGTTGGTACGGGGTCGTTATAAAAACGTCGTCTATTCTGACCCCTGGGTAATCGAGCTACGGAAAATAAATGGAAAAGGAAAAAGAATGGCGTGAGATAGAACAAAACACGCTATGCACACAATCGAAGATGGAATTTATCGCATTCGATAAATAAAAGAATTGTGCTTCGTGTATCGAAATCTGTTGGATATTCACCCAAAAGATACAACCTTCTTTTGATTATCTATCCTCAAATATGTGTATACATAATTCAATGACCAGAATACCCCTCGAATAAATTACATTGACATTTTCGCGAAATTCTAGGAAGGAGAAGAAGATATTTCTAAGCAGCTTACCTGTTGCACAGTGTATTCGGGTAGAGTATTTTTATGCTCTTGGAACATATCGTCTATAAAGGCGTGCCATTTGTAGAAAATTGGATCTCTCATAGCCGTGGCGGAATCACCCATGATACCAAAGGATTCCTGAAACGGAAATAAGTGAGATGAGATATATGAAATTGGAATTTCCTCGAGTGTGAAAAAAATATTGCTTACCAGGTAACGATGATCCGGATCGTGACAGTAAGCGATAGCGATGTGACCAAGATTGTGAAGATCCCCGAATACGTTTCGATTTGGAGTCAAAACGCTCGCCTCGATGATGTTGCCGAGGATATCGATACCTTCTTTTTCGGTCAAACGTACAGTTTCGCCCCTCTCGTTCTTGAATTCCCCACTGTGAATAGCAAGGTAAATTTGATCCCTCCATCTATCCAAATCCTGAAGATCGAAAGCTAGTTGATCAGCTGGACGATTGATATCCTTGAGCACTGTACCGGAAGGACGCGAGGGCCATGTACGGCTCGCCACTAACGAATCCAGTTTTGGGAAATACCCTTCGGGTATAGGTTCTCGCAAATTTAAAAGTCGCTTCACCCGAGCGAGATGATTACACAAACGTTCCGTATTATAACTACAACATTTGCAAAATGAGATTCGGTTAAAATGGATTGCAAATAAAATTTCCATAGCAAATTTGAGATCATTCGATTACCGTGCCATCATCTGTTGATGCATGTAATAGAACAATTCCCCTCGTCGATCCTTATTGACAATCTGAATATCGGTCTCAAAAGGATAAACCAAATGCCAATGCCAATGGTGAAGATTGATACCAAGATCCTCTCTAAAGTAAGCCACTCTATGTTCTTCGTCTAAATCGGAAGCGGTGTAATCCCGAGGAATCTCGATCGGTTGCTAAAAAAACAAAAGAAAGAAAATGAAGAGAGAATGAATGAAGTTCCTTGTAAATCGAATGTTTTAATTACCCTGGAGCCGGGAGGAACGAGATTGGCTTCTTCTCTGGCTCTTGAAAAAATTCCTCTATCCATGTATTTTTCCGGAAACACTTCGGAAAGAGGTGGAATTGGTAAATTCTTGGTATCTTCGCGATGCAGAATAGCAACGGAGAGAGCATAGATGAACATATTTGGGTTCAAGCGATCACGACAGTAGACTGCCACAGAGAGAAAATCATCGTAGGTTCTCAGCCCTGAAATTTCAAATTATCCTCTTACCGCACATTCTCTGTGAAAACTGACTTTGCCGAAGTAAATGATATTCATTTAAATTCGAGCGAGGAAAGTTGCACTCCAAGGGCTTCGTAGTATACATAAGTTAACGAGTATATAACATTTGCATTGAAATCGTGCAGGATTTAGTAAAATTAATCCGATATCGCGGGCACGATAAACAAATGGTAGAGAAAGGATATGAACGAACCCATGAAGATCTTGATGAGATGACCAGCCAGTTTTCGATGTTTCGGAATGAAGAGAGAAAATGGCTCGCGGCGTCCAAGTTGCATCGGGATACTCAAATCCGGTACAGAAATCGCTTTGATTTTGATCTTCGAGTCGGTGTCATCGCCGAATCGATTGAAGACTTGCACGGCCAGAGATTGGTATTTTTCAGGCTAAATTGAGTGAGAAAAATCGATCAATGTTAATTTTTTATCTTAGTATATGATACTCTTGAATTCGTTCTTATAGGGAATCAAAATTTGTATTTTCAACTCTAATTTTAAGGTTTTCCGAAGAATAACCGACAGTAAAATTTAATTAAGAAAATGAGATAATTAAAGAAGAGAAAGAAAGATTCCTTGCAATATTGTACGATGATTGACATCGACGAATATCGACAAGGGGGTCGAAAAAATGAAGGCGTTCGATCATAATCACAAATTTACTTACCAAGTAAGAAGCGGGGACATCAAAAGCGACTTTTTTCTCTCCCTTTGGCACGTAAACCGGCTCGGCCGGACGATCAAAGAGATAAAGTAGATCGCTTTTGTCGCTCTCCATCTCGATTGGTACAACAAAACGTTGACACGAATTTCAAGAGGGTGAAGAAAAAAATTGAGCGAGAGTTCAAAGAGAGAACTGTATAAATCAAAGCGGAAAAACTTGTTGTAAACTGACCGGTCGTGTACCGTAGTGACAAAATCGTGCTTTCACTTCAAAGCACGAAATCGTTGTACTTAGTTCGATTGAGAGCACATTATTTATACAGCAATTGTCCAGGATGCGGTGGTCTTTGAAATAAATCAACGTTAGGATAAAAGCTCACCGCAAAACCAACAACGGAAATCCGTGGACTCTCCGTCTTCGAGACAAAAAGGATGCTTCTAAACCCAAATACATATGTATAGTACTTGTAGAGATACGTTCGCGTGTATATCAAACCAACTAATCCCCACGTTTCTTCCTGTTTTCGAAGGAAATTCGGTTGATTTCTTATTCTTCTTGCTGAAAAATCTTATTAGAGATATCATAGAAGCGATTAATAGTATACATTATGGTATCAGACGTCATGCGAAACAGTACGAAAAGTAGAAAGTTAAAATGCTTGGTAAGAGATAGACCTTTCATCCATACAAATATCATCCTCCGCGACATGGAATTTTGTAAATTTTGCTAATACAATTGACTATAAAACAATAATTAAGTACTTATCAAATTTACAATGTCATATTCAAAAGTCTGTCTACGACTCAAATGCTACAATACTACAGTAAGTTGAAACATGAATTCGTCACATAATAATCTTTGAAAATTTAATACCAATTTCACGGAAGACGGCAGAAGGACATTTCGTGAACATGTACAAAGCATGCTTAGTTACAACCACAATATTCACAGACGTTCCGAAAGCTTTTCATTTACTGAATTACATTACTTTGTAACCGAGATTGAATTCGAAATCCTTCTACAACCAATTACGCTTTGCTCGCACTAAGTAACTTTTCAACAACAATTCACAATAATTTGGTAGTTTGTCATTGATTAATCCATGTAATTTTGTCAAATTTCCAATATCAACCGTTCTTTTAATTGATTATATCTTTTGACAAGCTATTTCTACACTGTAAGAGATAGTTGTATTAATTTGAATTCTAAAGTTTGGGAGCAATTAACACACATATTTTTGTATTGAATCTTTCACAATTTTATTGAAATTCAAATACAATATTATCTTGAAATGGTTTTCGTACAAAAATCTGTGGTGGATTAAATTCACAAAATTCACAAATTCCTTTTTTAACAGTGTATAATTGAACATTAAAAAAGTGGCATTAAAAAATATTCGAGATTGATGATTTTTTGTATTACTCAAATTTAAAATTCTGAATTGACTTTTCTTATATTTCATTGAATACAGCTGGAAGAAGCGGCTTTCGTTCATATTTGATAGATTTCGCGAGGCGATCTGAAAAAAATTAATTATCTTTTGCACCTTATATATTGAATTTCAATCAAAATTATATAAAAATTATCGACACCCCAAAAATTTTCACACAGAGGAAACTGAAGTTTCCAAAATTGCTGAATTTCTACTGCATTGCACTTTATCATGCATAAGATTTGCTGAATCATTGATTTTGACTATACACTGTCTAACAACAACAGTGGTATGTTCTCTTATCCTGCAAATTTAGTGGATTTTCGATCCCTTACCTATCTCCCAGCATATAATTTCGATTGAAATTCGATAAGAATTGTATAAAAATATTCTATGTTATTTATTTTGTTGCTACAACGAAACATTTCTTTCCGTGTGTAATTGCGCGTATGGGAATATTTTGCTGAAAAATGTCTGTAAAACTATGAAAAATCTCTGAAAAAAAATGAAAAAATTCTGAGAAACTCTGACAAACTCTGAGAATCTCTGCAATTTTGATGAGAAATCTAATATTTTTGGGACATTCTTTACAGACTTTTTTCAGACTTTTTTCAGAATTTCTCCGAGTTTTTTCATACTTTTTCAGAGAAATAGTAACGAAATTGCACTCTGAAAAAACTCTGACAAAGCTCTGATGGATTGCTAACATTTTTCTGACTTTTAGAAAAAAAATTAAACAATTTTCAAACACTTTTTCACACATGATATTTGAATACGGCAGATGAATGTATTTATTGAATTTCAGGATTTTTCAATAATCAGAAAAATGTCAACAATTTATTAGAGTTTTGTCAGAGTTTTTTCAGAGTGCAATTTCGTTACTATTTCTCTGAAAAAGTATGCAAAAACTCGGAGAAACTCTGAAAAAAGTCTGAAAAAAGTCTGTAAAGAATGTCCCAAAAATATTAGATTTCTCATCGAAATTTCAGAGATTCTCAGAGTTTGTCAGAGTTTCTCAGAGTTTTTTCATTTTTTTTCAGAGATTTTTCATAGTTTCGCAGACATTTTTCAGCGAAATATTTCCATACGGGTGGTTTTCAATTCACCTCAACGTGAGGGAATTATGAAATAAATTTCTAACGAGATATTGTTACATCCTGTGTTTGCCAATCGGTGATTGACAAATGATCGAATTATCGATTCCCCTCGTTAAAATGAAAATAATTGATGTTCACACTCATTACGTCAAATTCGTCGATGATTCAACGTTATGGCGATGATGGATTCTTTCAAATATTCTATTTCCCAAGATAATGAGCATTCGAAACAAGCGCAACGTAAATAATTTAGATTAAAGCGCATTGTGCGGTAAGCCACCTTATTATCAACACCCTAATGATGTCAAACGCCTCTCTTGCTTGATGAATATCTCGTCTCTGCTAGGAGATGGAAATTACAATGAAGCATTTCATTGTCTCTGTTCACGTTTCCTACAAATGAACATTCGTGTGTTGATCTTCGAAATTTCATATCGTTGACAATTTCCCTTTCATACGTTTTTGGAATATATTTTTGAAATTAGAATTTCTCACGTTGCAAGAATCAGTTTTTAGATTTTCAATTCTTTCATACCTGCTCAAGCAGCAACAGCCCACACAGCACGCAGTTCTTGAAGATATCTAAAAGAATACTCAATTGAGAGATCTTCAAGAACGTTCTTGAAGAGTTCTTAAAGATATCTTTCAGGAGTGTTGGAAAGACATCTTGTGAAAGATTTCTAAAAGATGTCTCGATTCAAAACATCTCCCAGACGACCATGCGAGATATCTTAAAGATATCTTTGAGAAGCGTTTGAAAGATATTTTCCTGCAAGACTTCAACAAAATATGTTTAAGCAGATAGATTGTCAGCAGGTTTAGGTTATAAATACCTGATCATATGAATTGACATGAATAACACTCGGAATGTGCCTTTAATTATAATCGAATTACACATGTGATAAATTCGGTCACAAATCGAAAGCTTGAAAAATCTATAAACATGCCAAGAGATTTTAAATTGTGCAAAAATTACGATTTTGAAACCTTTCAATACCCACACTGGAAATAACGAATCTTCAAGACACAAATATTTTACAAATTACTGAACTTTTTACGCTCAATTTCATGTACAGCCTTCAAGTAAATTCAAAAAAATTCTCATTCATACTCATCAATAAGTTATTCTTCAATAACGTTGGGATAGAAATAATTTAGGAAGAATCTGTGGTATCCACGACCAACTAATCTGACATTTGTTTATATAATAACAGTTTTTTCAAAAGATCACTTCTACTCTGAAAATCTACACCACTGACACGATTCCACTGTGTTATATTGACAATCATAAGCATCAAAACCGAACTCTCTGTATAGCTCAGGTCACTGAAGCTTAAGTACATTGTAAGATGCGCGAGTTCGATTCCCGCAACCTCAAGGATTGAAATTAAAGTCAACTTCATAGGAGTGCGAGAGCGACAAAGACAAATATGGGGGGAGGAAGGAGAAGGAAAATGAAGAGGGTTAGAATTTTTACTCGTGAATAAATTCAAGCTTCTTCCAAGACATTTTTATGAATTTTGCAAGACATCTTTAAGAAATCTTGAAGAACTCTTTTAGATTTCTCAATTTCTTCTTAAAGATATCTTGGAGAAGTCTCTGAGACATTTTTTAGAAATCTATTCATGTTGCATAAGACATCTTTTCGAATACGAAAAGATATCTTTTAGAAAATTCTTCAAGACTTCTTGTACTTTTGGAAGATATCTTTTAGAATTCTAAAAGATATCTTCGTGTCTGTTTGGGAGAAGTTCAAAGTATATACGAAATAGAAACGTTCGTAGAATTTACGAATGAGATACGAAGAACATATGATGAAAGTTCATGAGATATTCGAATGAGACTGTTTTGAATATACTTAGTATGTACATAGAACATTCGGAATGTACGATATTTATTCAATCGACGTTCGATTAACGTACCGTCGTATATTCGATTACATACGTTCGATGAATATGCATAGCACCTATGAAACGATCTCATCGAAATATGCATGGAACATATTTCGAATATTCGAAGAACGTTCATAGTACATTTTGGTGCTACTTGGGATGTATACAATTTTCTGTGTGATAGTGAACGTGTTTGGAAAATCCTACGAATCTGCTTAGAACTCCCAAATGAAACTGTTAGTAGTAATTATGTGCTATGCACCTTTATAGAATATCTCTCTGAAAGATCATAGCATATTTGAGAAGTTCTTGTGTTACTTGGGTAGAAGATTCACTCAGTGTTTGACACGTTAACCTTTAAACTGTAATGTCTAAAAAAATCACACTATTGGTAAACATCGGTTTCACAGACCGCTAATATTATTTACTCAGATTTTGAGCAACTTGAGGTTACAAAAGTATGTTTTTGACTATTTTCGAAGTTATGAAAGATACTATAATAGAAAAATCAGCACACATTTCAATATATTAGGAATATAAAATATATCCTGCTGAAAACTGCTGCCAGATCTGCTCAAAAAATAGTCGTCAGGTATTGAGCGGTTTTTGGGTCTGGAAATCTGCTCAGGAAATGACAAACTTCTAACTTGATTCTCTCCGGAATTGCTGAATCTCAATATTCTGTCAAAACCTATATAGCGAGAAAAATTTGTCAATTTTTGACCAGATATCCCAGTTATAGATTATGAACAGAACCATCCTAAAATTTGCTGTAATTTTTTGACTGGATGTTCGGATTTGGTGATTCCGGACGAAATCGGGTAGAAAGTTTGCAAGTGTGTGGACCGATTTACAGAGATAAAAACCTCTCAAGACCTGAAAAATATTTTGTGAGTGGATCTGACAGCAGTTTCAAGCAGAGTGAGTCATTCATCTTAAAAACTCTGTTCTTTTTTCAGTTTTCAGTGTGTCATAATAAATTATCATTAGTAGCGATCAAAGTAATGATATCAAAATAGGACAGTGAATCGAAATGTAATCTCATTCCAATGAGCCGATAAAATATCAACCCGCACAACCTTGCAAAAAAACTTACACAAACGGTAAACACCGGTCTGCTAGACCGCTACACTTTGAAAATCCAATCCGTATGGAAACTACTTGATGAATGGCGGAACGCGTGATACAGCATTTGGTTTGATCATGTGAAATAAGAAGGTACTCATGATTTTGAGCATCTCTTGCGACGATTCATAAATTTATGAACAAATGAAATTCTATTAGCGGTCTGTGGGACCGACATTCCAGTTTAAAGGTTAATTGGATCCATATTGTGGAAACTGAAGACATCTGAAAGTTTTACAATATAATGTCCATTAAAATGGACATTAAGTTTAAAACAGTTGATTTGAAAAGATTTATGCCTTTGTTCATGTCCAAAATCCAAAAACTTTCATCAAAGGAGAAATTCAGACTAAAATCTCAAAAAAGTCTTGTTCTTGTCCACGATATTTATATAAATCAGGACAAAGTCCATCTAAAAATCAAATATGAGGACAAAAATTGTTGAATTTTTTCAAACTTGAGACAGCAAGAATAATTATGACCAATTTCTCCCTCCTGTATAATCCATGGCGTACGTTTATTGTTGCATAGAAAAGAACTTCATTGGGAATGGAGAACCTTGTACTCTGACCATGATCGATCATATTCTTAATTCATCGCCACTCATCTTCCTTCGATAAAAGCTTGCATGATACAGTTCTTTACGGATCGCATTTTGCTATCCCAGGAAATGTGTTTCATCTACAACACTTCGATTAAAAATGAACTTGTCATATTGGAAGATAAATAGCGATGAATAATCCCGACAACACTTTCTCATGTGAATATTAATCTTGTCGAATAATTTCCAATCTCAGATATTCAAAAAATGATGAGAATATCTCTTGATGATCTTCATAATATCAGATACATCGAATTTTCAGGCGTTGGTCTGAAGCGAGGAGCACATAATTCGCATAATCTTGATGAAAAGTCAAAGGTAGAACATACAGGATACAAAAAACTTTAATTTTTCAACATCATTTTCATACCTTAAAATTCTTAAATTCATAAGCATTATCCAGGGTACTAGAAATGAGGGATGAACTAGCAGATCGTGAATAAACCTCAACCATTAAATGTCATAGAAAGGAACGATATATCAAACCTCATCTCTTGAGGCAATATCTCAGCGTGGTAGCGATGCATTTATGACATAGTAATGACCTCTAATCCTTAAGGCGCTTTCTTGGTGGGTTGACAAGATGAATACCCTAGAAAATCGATCCATCCTCCTTCAAGACATTCTCCTGAACAAGGAAGTTGTGGGATCTAGTGTTACAAAGGGAGAAGACAGATCCCTGACCCTTGAGACAATTCCTCGAACGATGGGCAGTAACGAAGGTAAAGCAAGGACCGCCAGGCCAAGCGAAGGTGTAATGGTTAGCGATAACTTGTCTCCTTAAAATAATACTACATCGAAATTACCGAAAACTCTCGTGAATCTTTGCCCGTTGTTTGACTTATATATCTTTGCCAAGATTACGTAGCGAAACTCTTCTTCTCCTCAACTTTGGGTTAAACTAAAGGAAATGGATGCTTCTTCGACAACTAAAACAACGCATCCAAGTTTTCCAAGTATTTCTTGAAAATCATTTAAAAAATATAGAAAAATCGATTCATCGTTCTCTTCCCTCTTTTGCTTGATTCGATTCTGATTCTGGTCAGAATCGATCGTCCTTTATCAAAAAGTCAACCTACATCTCAATTTTTATCCGATGCCGATGAACTTGCTTTTAAAATCCTCAGAGTAATATTCAACGCAACTTGAGAACCATTTCAATCAAAACTGTGAAAGACGACTTGGGGAAACATTGGTCTTCCGGTTCACGTTACGAAACATATTTCTCCACATGAGAGTAACAACAAATGCTCTCTTTGAGAATGATTTTAACGATTGAAAGGCCCTCCGATGTAAATAATTCAACGTTCCAGCAGATTTCGCGGAATTAAATTTTCATCATAAAATTCTATTCAAGTATTCTCTCCCCAAGGCCAAACGCAATAAGCATGAGTGAGTGAGTAACTTTTGAACCTCTCTCATCATCAACATCCTTTTGTGTACGTTGTATACAATTTTTCTCGAGGAACAACAGATAAAATAAAAGAATTACAGCCCTATATTTGTTTTCCCTCAGTAAGAAAAATAAAGCAGAGAAATCTCGTCGACGGTTAACACGAGAAATCTACAAGCTTTCGGAACAAAAGAAAGATTTTCCATTTCACGGGAAATAAAGTGATGAAATCTCTCAACGTACGTTGGGCAACTACGCTCCTCAATTCCCTCTGGAATCGAACAAAGATTTCATATTCCGGAAAAATAAAAACAGTTTAAGCGAGTGTGACAAATGTGTCATTTACTTGGGACTGATATTTCTGTCGAAAATTCGTGAGAAGAGAAAATAAATGTTTCTGAAGCGAAGAAAGAACTTCGATCAAATTTAATGATATGTGCATTTTTAAAGTATTCGACGAAGAACGGAGAAGGAAAAGTTTTCAAGCGATGCGCTGAAGAGCCATTCTAAAGTAATTATGTATCAAACTACGTTCGGATGAAATTGTGTAAACGATGCAGTATGAATTCCATCGAGTTCCTCATTGAGTTATTACAAAACGTCCAACTTTATTCATTTCCAACAGGAATTTGAGGTATTCGAACTCAATAGCGCGTTTATTCGGTTTCGAAATTTTCAACAACCAAGTTACAGCAATGGAATTGAACTTCGGTTCACGTAATCTAAAAGATATATTCGAGATCTTTGGAACATCGCAGGGGAAAATATTAATTATAATAATTAGTAGCATCGATCTATCGAATTAACATCTTCGAGATTTTACGTTCTCCAAGCTTCGTGAATTATCTGGCTTCGAATTGATTAACCAGTCATGTATTCCGAATACGCCAGGAAGTTGAAATAATTTTTTCTTGTAATGAGAAGTGTAGTATCTCGCATCCTTGCTATCTATTTTTACATATTCTCGCGTTACGTATGCACTCTGCTCGTCGTAATATCCCTAACCAAGAACTCTTGTGCGTTCGAGTGGAAGCAGGTACTCACTCGAAGAGTTGGAAAGTCGGTAAAGGGGGAAGCGATGTCTGTAAAGCGATACGAGAGTGGTGTAAAGCGTGATTTCAAAACGACGCCGGAGATTATGTAAATATTATTTTGCATTTACGAAAATGATGGCAAGTGGAGAAAATTCGTCCACCGCGAGGGAGGAGAGAAATAATTTGAATTTAAAACAAAAATTCCACTTCGTACTTAACGCGAGTATAACAGCGAAATTCAATTTTGTTGTTAAAATATGAAATTCTCAAGTATTCCCAACATACTTTATTCTACGGAATAATTAATTTCTCTTTTTCTGCGCTGTTCCATTTAGAAAAGTTGCCGTGAAACGGTTTTGAAGGCTTCGTATGTCTCGGTCGGCTAAATGAAGCTTATTAGCGAGTATTACGCGTGCGAATAAATAAATCCCCTTGAGATTCGAAATTTTCCTTGCCTTGAGAGTATAATTATGCGTCGTAGCATTTTATAACGTGAAATAGAGAATGTATTATTGCCTCAGGTGATATCTCTTACTCCAATTATCATTTCAGACCTTAATACGCAAAACGAAGATCAATTCCAGGGACGAGGAATAAATAATTTCCAGTTCAAAAGATTTTGTGCGAGTGATTCTTTATTTGTAGGGTGCTTTTACATTTCTTCAATTATTCCATTAACATTGGGATATCTTCAATTTCAGAGTACAATGATATGTATAGAAGGAGAAGGATTCCGTACTATTATACATGCAAAAATATACAGAAGTTGGATATAAGAATTTAAATGATGATTCATAATGACTATGTAAATGCGTGACTATACAGAATACATTGCGCAATCGCATAAGATTAGTAATAATCATATATACAATATCCATCGTATATTTTATCATCCTTCATACGTGATCATTCAACTATTGATACAGATTAACGAGATATCGCAGCAAAAAGTGGGGAAAAACTCACCCCAAGTGGACAATTTTTTTAGATAATTATATAATTTATATAAAATTCTATATGAATTATATATAACTTTGAAAATTTTTCCACTCAGGATCATTTTTTCTTTCACCCCATTTCGGGTATTGATTACAAATAATCTTTGAAAACCGATAACTTTTCAATGGTGACTGAAAATAAAATGAAGGGATACAATCGGCTCGATTCCATTTAATCTCGACGCGGTGTCGTCAACAATGTTTTGATGCAACATTATGAGCGTTCCGGTGGCGCGAAAAGGATATATGGGGAGGATGTAGAATTTATGGATATGACGACCATATTTTTTCAGTCAAATGGGGAGGTATTTGACTTTCAACCAGGTTAACGCATGGTAACGATTAGTTTCTTATTCAGGAGGGATTATGTCAAAATTATAGTGATGAGATTTTTAATACTGCAATTGAGAAATTCTTTCGGAATATTCTAAAAAGATATATTGAAGAATTTTAGAAGATGTCTCTCAGATAGCACTGATACACCTTTAGAATGTTTATTGGTGCTGCGATACATAAGAAGTCCTTTAGAATTTCTCAAGACATCCCTTGTAACAATTCAAAAGAGTGATCCAAAATTCTCATATGGGTTCAAGAAAGTCAGTAACACTGATAAAGAAGGATCAATAATATTTCATTTCAACCTTAATGAATGCTATGAATATATGAATATGGAATTTAAACCACATTATTGAAGTAATTGGGGAATTAATCGTACAATATAATTTTCCCTGGGTGATATGATAATCCATTGAATTTCAAATATCTGTCATCTATTCATAAGACATATCGAATATATCAGCAGCCATATCTAGTATTCTTCTGGTAAATAACAATTACCTTGATCAAACTTCTGTTATCTAATACAATATTCATCAATCCACATTCCCTATACGAGTCGCTGAGAAATGAAAATAGTACTCATCGTACAATACCATACAATTATCCGAAGTTCAATGATATTGGTAGAAATATCGACGATCTAATCGAACTATCAAAAGCTGCTTCAACCATTTCTCTCCCGCATCTACCGTTACCACCGTTAATCCAAGTTTGACACGTGATTGGTTTAATATGTCAATGTATAATTAATTAGTTTATTGGGAAATACATGAGGGTTGTTAATAGAATTGAACTAGGTTAAATTATATTCACATTCCTGTTCCGAGTGACAATAATAAATAGACGAACTTTCTAATGCATGTACGTGAAACTTTGAGTCCGATCGAATGAATGGAAATGAACTTCGATTAACTGGAAATTTTCAATCTTTAAATTTGAGTTCTCAAGTTATTCGAGTCATTCGATACTGGATGTCATAAACTCGGGAATTTCATTATCACACATTCGGCATTTCACTTCGTCGTCTTCTTCTGCCCCTCCTTCGTAGCCTGCCTCTTCTCCTGCTGCTGATTTGTCCCTTTGTCTTTGATGTCCTATCAACAAGGGTTTCGATGCTCCTCCGAATTCGGAATACCCGAGATAATTCCAATAAATGTGATAACAGGCTGCAATGCGAATCGTCGCAATCGACGTTCAATGTTGTATCGCCTATCCATTTTCCATGGCACGTAGCGTTCATCGAGTTCTCAACCCAAGGTATCGATAGCTCCCACCTGCCGATAGCTGCCAAACCCTCGAAACTGTCTCCCGTTCGACGTCGCAAGCAAATTCTTGAACCTATTCGTTCGACAAAGAAAAACATATCTAAAATTATTCATCGATTCATTGAATTCTTTTTATAGAGCAAAAATATACATAATTACACTTATATTTCATGTTAATGTGAAAGATTTTTACATGATGTGTATGTATATATATATATATATATACGCGAAATAGCAGTCTGTTTGAGATTTTAAATGACATGACATGTACCCTCCACCCTCGATACGTATAATTATATTTAATGCTTCAAACGTAATGTGTCGATTCTATCGGGAGAGAGACATATTGAATTAATTATTTCATCAATAAATTTATCAAATATTCAATTATCGGATTCATATTTTCCCTCTTCGAGGATTCCATTGACGAGCGAATTATGAAACCACACTCGGAGTAATATGTGATAGAGTTTAAATGATTACAGCAATAATAACGCGGAGCATTTCAAGCTTTCGTTATTAGAAATGCTCACAAGTGGTGGCATGAATCAAATACAACGTATCCGTGTTATCTTTCGGTGATTTATTTCAAGAACCTCATATTCCATAAAATATGTTTCAACGTCTTATCGTGTTACATGAGCAGGCTCCTTGACCCTTCGTCTTCTTGCATCAAATAGGAAAATCCTTGAGACTCGGTGCACCTGTAAAGCCCCTAGATTTCAGGGTAACAAGATAGATAGGAGTCACAAAAAGACTCGTGGAAATGGATTCTGGTTTTCTTCGAACATGTAAGAAAATCCACATGTTCTTGGAAGTTGCATAAATCAAGAAGAACAGGGAAAATATGTTTCAAACGTGAGGAATTGGAATTGATAGCTGTTCGAACCTTGAAAATTGAAAACAGGGGACACATTTGATAACAATACTTAGAACAGGGCGAATTATAAGGGTCAGTTCTAAAACATGAAAACGGTTAGTTCTTAAGAAATTACCACCTTTTTAGTGAAATGTTTTTCTTTTTCTTTTTCTAAATCGAGTATTCAATATTGCCCTGTTACAGAACGAGCCTTTCGCCTCATATCAAGGGGTATAGCGAGGACATGTTCTTGAAGTTCGAATTGTTCATAAAAACGAAACGAAAATTGAAATTTACAAAATCTGTTTGATAATTATTGATGTTAATCTTCTCGAGTGAACTCCTTAGAATTGAGAACATAATTCAAAGAATGTACTACAAGATTTTGGGTCTTCAACAGCAGAGGATTTTGTTATTCGATTGATAATTCGTTTCGATAAACGATTCAGACTACCGCAACATAGTAGTTATATTCAGTAGTGATATTCATTTTGAACAAATAAGACTCTATGCCAAAAGTGAAGTTAAGAAAATATCTCTTACAGCACCACAGTCCTAGAAGAATTCTCGAAGACTTCATAAAGAACCCAATCAATTCGATAAGAATGCTTTATGAATGCTTCTGGGACTGTAGTGCTGTGTGGGATCAAATGATTCAAGAAATACTCGTCACACAGATATTTTCTTTTTCAGAAATCGAGTGTCCACCGTTTCGGTTGGTTCTTAAATTTCCTTAGAATATGCCCTGACTTAGAATAACAGAGGATTAAACTTCAAGATGTTTTCAAACGTTTTAAACACTTTGGAAATGATCGATTTTCATATAAATATACCTCCCCTAGCGGATCTGGTTGCATTTTGGTGAGAAATCTTGGTTTTGGTAACTTGTTGGTCGTTTAGGACTAGAGGTGGACTCGAAACTCTTGAGCAGAATTCAAGAATGATGAATATCATTAAATTTTACGATCTTTGAAGGCAAACCTGCATATCAAGTCAAGCGTGGGCATGGAATAGTTGAAAGCAACACGTCTGAGGGGAGGAAATTAATTGCATTCCCCTGGTTGAAAGAATCCATTGAATCTGACGAATGAAATTGAATGAGATTTGGTCAGAACATTGTCCAAGTTTAATCGTAATTCAGTGAGATTGGGCCAGATTCAACGAGATTCACATGAAAGTTCTGACCAGATCTCATTGAAAAATCACCGGTGAGATTTGGTCAGAACATTGTCCACGTTTAATCGTAATTTAATGAGAATTGGTCAGAATCAATGGGTTCTTTTAACCGGGGTTCAGGACATAACACAATTTTTTTCCACTTAAGACCAAGGCAAGACGAGACAAGACCTTTTTCGAGACTGCAAAAGTTTTGAATAAACCTTAGAGTTCAAAATCAAAATCAAATATCTCAAACAATTTTTTTCTACTTCGTTTTCAAATAGTTGTACATTGATGCAACGAATCGGAACTGGTAGAATTAAGTTTTGTCGGTTTTCCTCAAGAGTCTCGAGTCCACCTCTATTTAGGACATTTTTTTCAACAAAAATTGACCAAGATCTGACGAAAATTCAACAAATCTCAATTTGGTGATTTTTCGGTTATTTTGTGGTGATTTTCTGGGTTTTTATCTCAAAAGTACCAAGAACATTCCAAAAACGGACCACATTTTTTGGTGACCTTTTGGTGGCAGATTTGTTCTACACAGTAAAAAATTTTTCGTCATTGTGTAAAGTGTTAAAAGTTTTGTGCAGAATATTTAAAATTCCAGAGTGTTGATTCAACACGATCGTGTTTTTTTTTGTTTGCGTTAACAACGATTGTGTTGAATCAACAATCCAGAATGTTAAATATTCTACAAACAAAGTTTAACCCTCAGTCTCCACACGAGTGCGAATTCGCACCACCAAAAATTCAATAACCAGTAACTTTTCACATAATACATCACTTTTACATTGAATTTTGACACAAAATACATTACCTTCTTTCTCATCTATCACCATCAATGGATTTCTCGGAAAATTTCACCCTAAATTCATGTGTTTTTCACTTTCATCCTGATTTATTTTCACTAAATTAAACAGGATGAAAATTGCAAAGCCAAATTCGCACTCGTGTGGAGGTAGTGGTTGCCAGAATGAGGTGTGGAGGCTAAGGGTTAACACTTCACACAATGACGGAAAACTTTTTACTGTGTAAGTCACTCCCGACTGGAAATTCAGTCACATTTGATCGGGTTAACCTGTTGTTTGATGAGGACCCGATCAGGTCCTGATCGGGTCCTCATCAAACAACAGGTTAACCCGATTGGAATTCTAGTCGGGCTGTTAGTTTTCGGTCACAAATAGGTCATTATATATGGTGAAAACCATCTGGGTAACAATTTTCTGACTAAATTTTCACCAAACCAAAGACTAAGTGAAAGTAAATTAAAAAAATTGGTCACCTTGGAATCGCTAGGGGATACAGGATAATATAAAAAAAAATGAAATGAAAAGGATGGTTATTTTACATCTCTCTCGCCGATATGGAAGAAAAAAATGAACTTCATAAGTGAATCCCTTCGAGTTTGAGCGTTCAAATCTGAACGTGTAATCTGTTAGGTAAAGAGTAGAACGTTATTACCAAAGGTTTATCTTAGCAGAGTCGCGGTTGTTTTCACATGGTATCCGGTTGATAAAGTGATACGGTATGTTGTGTGAGTCAGAATACCATTATCGATATACACGTTTATCACGTGGAATCATCATAATCATTCACGTTAAATCAACAAAACAAGAAAATTCTTGATTCTTCGCTGTAATCTGTCACAACATCATGAATGTACGTATTCTCACCTTCCGTCAGAGATTCCAATATTTTTCTGCAAACTCTTGAAGCGCGTAAAACGATGAAAGCGACGCAGGAACTAAAATGCATACAATGTTCTCGTTAAAAGTTCAAAAGTTATGCATATGTATATTTGCAGTGAAACTTGTTTGTTTTGCCATATACGAATCGTGATTTGTATTTATGAGAAGCATGCTCAATTCCGTGATTCTTTACAAACCATGAGGTAAACGACCCGATATTTGATTTTATTATCATCAACTGTTTGTGTTTGATGGAACACGGATGTAACTGCTCCAGATTATTCGTTCAAATATTGCTCCCAAGTTTTCAAACGACAAAGATTCAGGGTAAATTTGCCAGTACAATAATAAATATGTAACACATGAGCTGAAAAGTCCCGGGCCTAACACATAGTTCGCGCGAATTTTACTGCATCAACCTGTTTTTCAGTTGGTATTAACCTTCGAAAGACAGCTGTCAAGATTTCATGATATTCTATTCATTAGTTTGTGAGTTATTGTACTAAGAGTGACGCTACTTTTGCTATTTTCAAAACAATTTCCTGTTTTAATTTTACACTGCTTCTTGATGGGAAAAAATACCGTTGAAGCGAAGCAATGCCTCGAAAAATGTTATGGGGACTCCGCTCCATCAGAAATCACAATAAAACGTTGGTTTGCTGACTTCAAACCGATGATGCAGAACGCAGTGGACGTCCAAATGAGGTGATAACACCAGAAAACATTCAAAAAGTCCACAAAATCGTTCTGAATGATCGAAAAGTGAAGTTGCGTGAGTTAGCTGACATCGTAAAAATATCAAAAGAACGTGTTGGCTTTATATTGCATGAGCATTGAACTATGAGGAAGCTCTGTTCAAAGTGGGTGCCGCGTTTGCTCCCTGTTGACCAAAAACAAGAACGCGTTGATGCTTCTGAGCAGGGTTTGGCCATGTTTGAACGTAACAAGCCGGAATTGTTTGCATCGATATGTTACAATGGATGAAACATGGATCCATCGCTTCACTCCGGAATTAAAACGATCGTCATCCGAGTGGACAGCCCCTGGTGAACCACGTCCAAAGAGCCCGAAAGCACAACAATCAGCTGGAAAGGTTATGGTATTTCTCGGTATTTTGGGATGTGCTTGGTGTAATATTCATCGACTATCTTGAGAAGGGAAATACCATCAACGGTGAATATTATATCGCATTATTGGAGCGTTTGAAGGCCGAAATTGCAAAGAAACGACCACATATGGCGAAGAAAAAAATTTTATTTCATCAAGACAACGCACTATGTCACAAGTCAATCAAAACAATGGCAAAACCACATGAATTGAACTTCGAATTGCTCCCACATCTACTGGCTGTTTGCAGACCTAAAAAAAAATTCTCGCCGGTAAGAAATTTCGCTCGAATGAAGAGATTATCGCTGAAACTGAGGCCTATTTTGAGGCAAAAGATAAATCGTTCTGCAAAAGTGGTATTAAAAGAGATTACGTTGATAAATGAAGCTAATTTTGAACAAAAAACCCGCGTTTTCTTTGTTAGACCTGGGACTTTTCAGCCCATGTGTTATAATAAAGGAAAATACAAATTGTTAGAGCAACTTTTTTCGTATATGAATGCGAGATAGTTTCATCGTTAAATTGCGACTAATTGTTCACATGGACATGGTATTTCAACTTGATCAAATTTTATTGAAAGTCGAGTCAAAAGGCTGATTGATTCAAATCTCATCGTATTCAAACGTGGAAATCTCATTTGGAAAATTGAGTCAAAAACGTTCACGTGTGTTTGTACTTCAAAAGGGTTGAGATACTTGGAAATCTTGTACTCACCTTCCTTCGCTGACCTCGTTATCATCGACATCTACCTTGTTATCGTCGATCGGAAACATGGACAGAAGAGCCACACCTGTGGAAGATCAAAGTCGGACTATCGTCTTTGAACCCAATACCCTGATGTCTTTTGTACTTTTTCTCAAGAAGTTATAATTATATCATTATTATTATTGTCGTTATTTCGTATAAATTTCGATTGTAATTTTCAGAATTTTCATCATTGAAGTGAATAAAGTTACAAATTTATATTTCCATTGAATTTCAAGGAGCAACTCATCAACGTGTTATATACACATATGTAAATATATTCCGTTATATTTCGTGTAGGAAAGGTTACAGGTATTCATCATTTTATCAAAACTGTTGCAAGAAACGGTGAAATTCGTTAGAAGATGTTCAATTTTAATGAAATGAAGATAGAATATAGATCCACCCTATTTATAATCCCGCTATATATGCTATCGAAAATTCAACATGTTCGGCAAAATTGAAATCCTTATAACTCCCTTGCTAGACGCAGCTAAATTTTTGAGGTCAACAAAATGTGGCTGAAGACAATGCGGAAAGGTTGATAAGGTCGATTTTGGATAGGGTAGATAATAGATCCATCCGTGTTCATCGCGGATCATTCAAAATAAGAATGAAAATGGAGGTTGGAACATTCGAAAGATTTCTAAATATAAAAAGTTAGAGTGTCTTAGCAGAAGTCTAAATATCAGAAAAATTAAACCAAACTCCAAAACGCAGCGAGTAAAAAGTTTCAGTACGTTTATTTTCTCAGAAAGGCAGTTCCACGGAGCAAAAAGCTAGTTGATGTGGTAGCGAAATCTGATTTTGCTGGAGCAACCAATTTTTTGCTGTGACAACCAACTACTTTTTTAGCTGTGGCAACAAGAAATGTTTTCTTCCACAGCAAATGTTGGCATTATATATAAAATAGCCAACAGAATTTGCTGGAGAAGTCAACACTTTTTGCCACCCAGCAAAATTAGATTTCGCTGCCACAGAGAATTTCTTTTCTCCGTGCTTTTGTTATCGCAAAGTGAAAATTCCGGAAAACATGACATTTGAAGAGAGAAAAATAGAAAATTTTGAATCGATTTTGATCGGTTATGTGATAATTCAGTATTCGTTGGTTCGTGGATCAGTGCTGGAGTTGACGTATAAGCCAGACAAAATCCGTCAACTTCCATTTAAAATTTTGTGTAGAAAATTGTTTGTCCGGTTTTATTTGACATTTTTAGCAGGGCACTAAGCGACACAACAATGAATTTTCCCACAACTTTACGACAATCTCATTCATCCCCTATCGTAGCCATGTGTTCCATCTCGGTTAAAATACACCGTGCATTCGCATCACTGTGAGAAATCTTTCTACGATCCAGTTGAAAGTCACAATAATTTTCCACGTTTCTCGCAATAGTTTCGTCAACTCATCCACTAAAACATCATATCAATAATTATCAAAGATAAACTACATCTTTGACTCTTCGTTTCTTTTCAATCATGTCACGTTGTGCCTCCCCAACTCAAGAAATCTGATATTTATATCGACAAAGCAATAATTTCATCACAAAGGATAACTTACTTTTATCAGAAAAACGGGGATGAATTTCCTCGTGGCAATTTTCATAACTTCTGCAACTTCTAACTTGATCAAGACGCGGGCATCGCTTTCCCCCGTTCTTTTCGTACGTCTTGATAGTACGGTTCCTGTGTTGCTTACCGGCGCCGCAGCCATTGCTACAGTTCGACCATGTACTCCATTCGCTGACCGCACAATCGACTACTGTAAAACAGGAAACAGGGAAAAAGATAATGTCAAAGAAAATTTGTACTTTTCGAATTTCCTCGCACATGAATGGTGAGATTATGAATGAGAGTCCCAATATGCGTGTATATCTACCTATGTGTATAGGTCACCCAAGGTATCGTATATACTCCCTTATGAAAACCGTAAGCATTAATCCGCTTTGGAAAGAAAAAAACCTGCCGTCAGATCACTGGGGAATTCAAAGGATGCGTATGAATAGGGATAGCAGGAATGAAAAATTCTGATGGGTTTCAATTCAATCGTTGAGAAAAAAAGTTGCAATCGATATATAGAAGAAACATTGTGGAGAGTTTAATATAGAAAATTCCCATGAAAATCTGCTGGAGTTTTTCTAACTGAAATGTTGCGGAACGAGGGGGAGAAGATAGTATATTATGAAAAGAATATCTTTATACGTTTTTCACGTTCTGGGAATATGATCAATTTTCTTGTGTATACTTTGTGTCGACAAATCAAAATTTCATTACTCTTGGGTGGTATAGAATATCGCATACGGAATTACAAATTGTAACGATAATGTTCTACAAATTGTTTTGATGGATCAAACTCGTGTGACGCTATCGATATTGTTTGTAATTGAATTTTAATTAAAAATTCTCTGCTCAAATATTCTCTTCAAACATCCCCTCATATTTCCATTATAAATTCAAACAAAATCAAGAACCGGTGAAGCTTCACTTGGAATTTCGGTATGCTTTCATTTATATACCCTATACATTGATATACAGGGTGGAGCATTTTAAGTGATAAAGTCAAATATCTCAGAAACTACACTGAGAAAACAGATATCTTGAAAAATACCATAATTTATGGATTTTCAGCGCTGGTCTGACCCGAGTCGGAATATTCACTTGCATGAATCTCTAAAAGTACCATAATTTCTTGGACTTTTTCAAATAAGTATGGTACCTTCCGTATAAAAGTCCAAGATATTATGGTACTTTTAGAGGTTTTTTCAGGTAAATATTCAGACTCGGTCAGACCAGCGCAGAAAATCCATAAATTATGGTACTTTTTAAGATACCTTTTTCTCCGTGTAGTGGAGATGGAAAACAATGTTTTCAATAAAAGGTTTAGAGTTCCAGGGGGGAAGTATGGTGCTGACCTTGAAAAATTATTCAGAGATCATTTTGAAGGTCATTTAGGATTCAAGATGGTTTTTTTAGAACCCCATTTTCTTTACTATCGGATGTGAAAGCTGGTTTCAAACCCATTACGAAACACTGGTCATGGACCCCCTTCCAACCATTGGGGTGCAAGTTATGGACCGTCGAAGCGCGCGAACTGGGGCTACCGAGAGCGTAAGTGGGTGGATAGGCGTGATGATTCCAGTAGAGAAACAAAGATTAGCGATGACCCTAATCTTTTGGTGAATTATCTGAAAACTGGAAGGATGTTTGTGTCCGTTCGAATGCGCATCTCAATCAACGTTATGTGGTATGGTAAATACTTTCAATGTTTCGAGCAACCCTTCAACAATTTTTGAGAGTCGATACTCATTCATAATCCTGATTGAATCGGATGGAATAATTCAACGGATTTCAAATGCAATAGTGAACCGTGATAAACCGAACACATAACTGCCACTGATGATAAGCGGAGACTCGTTGTTCCCGTTTGTTTATGTTTAAAGTTTCCTTCACAATGGAATCAACTCTAATCTCCATTGGAATCAGTCACAATCTTCGGAGGAGATCGAAGAAGAAGAATCCATGAATGAATGGAGACATTGAATCTCTGCTTATCATGAGTGGCAGTTATGTATTCGGTTTATTGAGATTTGAATCATTCCATTTGATTCAATCAGGGTTATGAATGAGTATCGGCTCTCAAAAATTGTTAAAGGGTTGCTTGAAGCATTGAAAGTCTTTACCATACCACATAACGTTAATTGAGATGCGCATTCGAACAGACACAAAAATCCTTTGGGCTTCCAGATAATCCACCGAAGGATTAGGGTAATCACTACTTTTTGTCTCTCTACTGGAATTATCACGCCTATCCTCACGCACTCACGCTCTCGGTAGCCCTAGTTCACCGCGTGGTCATCAATGACTTTGACGATCCATAACTTGCACCCCAATGGGCGAAAGGGGGTCCATGACCAGTGTTTCGTGAAGGGTTCGAAACCAGCTTTCAAATGCCATGACAAGAAAATAGGGATCCGGTTTAAAAAAACCATCTTGACCCCCGAGGACCTTCAAAATGACCTCTCAGGAATTTTTCAAGGTCAGCGGCATACTCCCCCCCCCCCCCGCAACCCTAAACTTTTCATTAGTAACATTTTTTTCCATCTTTACTAGTTTCGGAGATATTTGACTATATCATTTAAAATGGTCCACCCTGTACACGGAAAGAAGAAAACAGCACTGGTTACTGTCCATAACAGCAATCAGTTGAAAAACAAATGAAAACACGCTTGGATGATAGAGGTTAGCGCGATTACAGTGATGTGTACTGCAGTGAAATTCGTCAATGCTGCTTGGACATTAACGGTTACTGGGAGACGCAGTAATGAACGGCGTGAATTTGATTTTTCATTTTTTTTCAATGAATCACTGCGATTCACAGTAACCATTGCTGTTTTCTTTTTTCCGTGTATACTTTATTGGTTTGAGGCCAATAATCGGAAAAGTAAAACAAACCCCAACTCAAATCTGCTCCATTTTTTTCGAATGATCGATATATTTTTCGATCGAAACAAATTTTCTTACTATTTGAGAAAAAAATTAATCTAGTCAGGTACCGTAAACTGGGGTAAAGTGGGTCTTTCATTTTCATGCATCAATTTACATTTATTGCTCAAAAAATTCTGTGTTCGAATGATCCGTTTTACGCCGGTTTACGATATAATATAATTATTCAAATAACTTTATCAAGCTGGTCCTGAAATTTTGAATTCGGATTAGCTTTGTTGGGTCAAAGGTGACGTTGTACAGAGTTTCCTGTTATTTGACCTTTGTGTAGGTTCTTGTTTCATGTTGGAAGTGACGAAAGCTGACAGAGGGATCACTGGCCAACCTCTTACACGTGACATAGCTTCTCTTTGGTCATACTATTCCCCAAAACCCTTCGTAGGAAATTTGCTGGAATTTTACTGGAATAAATTGGAAATTGAAGAAAATCTAGTAGCAAAACCAAGATTATATCATTACCAGGGTGTTTTTGTGTGAAGGAAGAAGCGATGGTAATAATTTGAAATTAAATTCCGTGATATCAGCTCTGCAGAAGAATTCATAAAGAATTCTTAGCAGTTCTTCAAGAATTTTTCTGGAATACTAGAAGTCTACACGGAAAGACCGGATCTATTAATATTTAGAAAAATGACTGTCAATTTAGGGAAAACGAAGATCGTTGAAAAATATTCGTAGTGAGTCTACTAAAAATTCGAAGTCGATGTATTAACAATTGATAGTTCCACTGTGAAAAATACCAATGAAACTATCGCCTGTTAATATTGTGGCTACGAATTTTTGGGTAGACTCACTACGAGTATTTTTCAGCGATCCTCTTTTTCCCTAAATTGACAGTCATTTTTCCAAACGTTGATAAATTCTTTCTAAATATTAATAGACTCGGTCTTTCCGTGTATGAAAACCTCAATTCGATTTTGAAGAATTCCACGATGAATTCGTAAAGGATTCTTCATAAGTATATCGAGATTGGCGTACATTTGACATAGAATTGAAAAAGGATATTCCAAAGCATGCTTCGTTTTTATTCCCTACTTCCAAATGAATGCACCAATTATTACATCAATAATTGAACGATACGGAGCATAATATTTCAGCATAATATTCCAAAACAATAAAGAAATGATTCAAATTTACTTTAGATTCCATCAAAGCAATGGAGAATTGTAATTTTCTGCTCGTTTGCCGTTAAAGCGTCACTCCGTCGATGAACTATTATCGTCTTCCATCGAATGAGCATTTCCTTAAAGAAAATGATTTTCACAGCTCTTCAGAATCAATTCCTTTCTTAAGAAAAATAAGAAATTTTATTCAATACGCACGTGAATTTTTGTTCTTTTTTTTCACCATCTCGTTACATAGAATCATATACAACATTTATTTCTACCTTCCAGGATCGATTTCGCGTAATTGTTTATTTATCTTCTGACCTATATGTTCTATACCAATGAGTTGTATATGTTGTTAGCGCAATAACGATTACCAGGGATTAGCAGTGGTATCGATGATATGCCGTGGAGAAATTGTCGTTCGAATTTGAATTCATGTTCATAGCGTGTTGACTTATCGATCCGATAGATTCGAGATTTTTATCAAGAACCGAGATTCTGGCATACGATATCGTGATCACATTAATGTATTACCGCCCAGTCTGTAATCTTGACACGACTTTCGTGGTTTGATTTGACAAAAGTACAATGGAACAATGGAAATTCTAAAAATGAATTGGTGTTCTTAAAATCCATAATTGAACCAGGGGGTTCGAATGTCCGTGGAACGAAGCATATATTTGATGAAAGAATCAAAACTTCATATTTTGTACAAATTAACGATATTCGGATTTGGTCTTTTGGAGAAAGGTAATATCTGATTCTGACGAATCAGATGTATCGAGAGGTTTAAAAATAATTTAGAATCGAAGTACGTATTCACAGTTGATATGGCAACCAAAGCTGACAATTATCCAGTTCTGAAATAACCGAATATGTGAGAATGTATCCAATTCATCGATTCGACTGTAGGTTCATTCACTTACACAAACTCATTAAATCCTCATAAACGGATCATGTTTCACTTTCAGCCCCATCATGTATCTTTGTATCAAATACATACGTTTGAAGGGTTCCTCGAAGCGTATTCATCATTCAAATTTATATCTCCAAATACTATCGAACGAAATAAAGGAGCGAGCATAATAATTCCAACTACGGAAATAAGCTTGATTAACTGCACGCGACACTTAAATCGAGCTATTTTTCATCCTCATCTTTTGTTTTCGTAGTACATTCATTTTATTTATACAGAGAAATTTCGTAATAACTCTGTCTCTCAAAGCTTAGGTAAAACAGATAGAGTCCTTTGAAGATTATTTTTTAGGTAACAACATCCGGGCTTATACGAACTGAGCGGTACCCATTTAATCTTTCTTTGTGTTTTTATCACGCCATGAAGAATGTGAAAGTAAAATAACACGCAAGTACGGTAAGTAAGCTTGGTCTCATTTTTGACTAATTTTGACGACAAAGGGGTGAGTAATGAGACATCCTCTTGCCAGAAATTATTCCACTTCACTCATGTTTTACAACATTATACATCATTCGAATCCGCAGTTTATTTGTGAAGTGTATTCATAGCTTGATCATTGTTGGTTTGGTGGTTGGGTATAAATATGAATGATCATTGATTACCGCACGACGCAGGAATTGATTTCAACCCGGAATATTGTACAATGTTCAATGGTAATTTTGAATCAATCATGAATGCGTACGAGCAATCTGGTGAGTCAAAGAAAATTGAAACAACATTCTCAATTCTCGAGAGATGCAACAAAAGTGAATTGAGAATAGAATCTTTGAACGAGTTTTGCCAGCTATCGATATAAAATGAAGGGGAATTTGTGATTTTTTGAATACCCCGCGTTTCTAAAGTATTTACAGAATTGTTGAATAAATAAATGAATCATATGCAGCAACGTGTTTAAATGGCGAACGAACAATAATCTCGTTGGAACGATAATATTAATTGGCACGTAATAATCAATTCATTGAGGTTTATATCAACTAACCCCTTTCGAGGACTAGATTATAAACTTGTACAGTTTGTAAAATAAGCCTTCACGATAATGTTCCATACGTGTAATCGGATTATTCATGCTCGCCACAGAATACAAGAACATAGTTAAACATGCTCGATAAATTTGAAGTATCCAGGGAAATGTCAGATAGGCATTGAAGCGGAATAGGTAGATGGATGGATAATGTATTGTATACGTATACGTATGTCCTGGTATCCGATCCTCCGTGCTGAAAGATATGCGAATTAAATTAACTATCACATACCATGATCTCGAACATTATATCAATTCTCATATTTTTTCCCTTTGACCAATCACTTCGTACTCGGAACTCATTCCTATGAATTCAGCAATTTATGCTTTGATTGGACAATCATCGTTGCTACAAAAAACGTTAATATTTCTTGTACTACTTGTCTCATCTTTTTAGGTCTGTTCTTCGATAAATCCAAATGTATCAATATTTGATCGAAATAATCAGTGAATGTAGTTAACAAGATTATTCGAATGTTATCATTCAGACTTAAGAAGTGTAAGTGATGATATAACCTCAGCGGGTATCCATTTTGGCTCCTTTTTAGTCCAGTCTTGGACCCATGTTGGCAGGATGTACACAACACTTATTTTCCCTAGTAGAAATTTGATCAGGCATGCCCTATTTTTGATGAGGTTCTGATCAGGTTAGAACCCGGAAACCGTGAGTAAGGAAAATCTTATGAGGTCCTTACAAGGAACTTATCTGATTTCCCTAATAGGATTCAAATACGGTTGTAACGCAGGGGTACAATAGGGTTCGGATGAGATTTCCATAAAATCGAGCGAAATAGGGAACCCCGTGACGAAACCTGATAGGAAATCAGGCATGCCACGTCAGGCCCTGATATTATCCCGTCCAAAATTTCTACTAGGGTTTCTTTCCTATTGAACACAACACTGGGGTATCTTTGTAAGCCACACCTTCGAACGCGATTTAAGCAATTATTCGCCATAAAAAATGAAATTTGCAACACACCATTCTCTTCTTTTTTCCTAGATAAAGACAAAAGTATGAATTCTAATGCAAAAATGTTGTCAAAAAATTAGTTCAAAGCGAAAATAAATCACAAAAAATGGCCGTAACTTTTCGAATTTCCATTCAATTTTGAATATTCGAGAACATTTGGAAACTTGGAACAATTATCTAGAACACGGGCGAAAAAGAATTTTGATTTTTGTCCTCAAGTACATTTATTTGAGAATGTGAAAGCTGAAAAATTGATGATCCTCTAAAAAGGGCGAAAGTCGACGTAAATGTTATGAAAACATTCATGCGTGTGAAAATATAATTCTTCACGATTGGCATTGGTAGAATAGGTAATACCGAGAAATGTAGAGAAAACATTTTCCCATTTCTTTGAGTCTTTTCGTCCGCATTTACCGCATTAATAGGAAAAATCAATTACATTCGTGACAAAACTGATTTATATTCTTTTTTGAACATGAAAACACTTTGAATAATGACAGAGAACTGAAATTCTGCAAAAACTGCTGCAGAATCCCTTCAAATTTTCAAGTACCGCAAAGTACTGACGTTATCGCAACACTGGGGTAATTTCGTACCCCACGCTCACTTCGCGTTGTTATCAGTCGCAATCAAATGGCAAATTGACGCTTTTAATCAACTCTTCCCTCTTTTAGAACTCTGAACTGAATTATGGTCAGGATCCTGAGTCAATATGTAGCAAAACCTACACTGAGAAAACAGATATCTTGAAAAATACCATAATTTATGGATTTTCAGCGCTGGTCTGACCCGAGTCGGAATATTCACTTGCATGAATCTCTAAAAGTACCATAATTTCTTGGACTCTTTGAAATAAGTATGGTACCTTCCGTATAAAAGTCCAAGACATTATGGTACTTTTAGAGGCTTTTTCAGGTAAATATTTAGACTCGGTCAGACCAGCGCAGAAAATCCATAAATTATGGTACTTTTTAAGATACCTTCGTGTACTTCACCTAAAAATTTCAAAACACTTTGGGGTACAAAAATACCCCAGTGTTGTGTTCTAGGATTAATTATAGTTGCTAGCATTTGGTAACAGTTACCAAATCTGATAGTTGGATAAGGGGAAATAAATATTAAGTTATAATTACCGACATAAAAATTCACAACTAAGACTTTTAATCCGACTGGTAATAGTTACTAAATCTTGGTGTTTGAGGAAACCAAATTCATTTGGTAACTATAACTACACTGTTGGAAAAATCTGTTTGGCATTTAATGTAAAAAGTTTGGAAGCAATTAACACACACAATTGTGTATTAATATTCAAACATTTTTGTATCCCCAAAATAATAGACAGAATTTTGAAATTCAAGCCACAACATTATAAAAATCGATGTAAAAAAATGCATGAATTTTCAACACTATATTACTTAATTTCCAAAATTCCTCCCAAATGTTTCATCATGTTATGGTGTGAAATTAATACAAAAAATTCTGACAATAAACATACATATATGAATGAATTATTAGAATCACGTGATTTGATTTTACGATGAATTTTCAACACCGCATTATTTAACTTTAAAATTAATACAAAAAATTCTGAAAATGAAAATACATATTTGAGCGAATTATTAGAACTGCGTGATGTGATTTCACAATTGGTGATGTTGATTTTACAACAAGTAATTTTCCCTACAAAAATTCACATCGAAAGGGTAGACCACGATTGTCCCGAAATTTCCTGATTTATTGAAAACTAGTACTTTCTAGTCATTTCTCAAAATCTACTAGTTTTCAACAGATCGGGGAATTTCAGGTTCACACACTTTCGGGATAATCGCATATATCGGGATATGAATTTTTATAAACTGTGGTGAATATCAGAAACTTTGTTTGAAATTTGAGAAATATGTGATTGATTTTCCAATATTCAAATAAATACAGAAATTCAATATCTACAGTTATGAATTTTCACAAACTGTTATGAATTTCAAAACTTTTGTTTAAAGTTCATGAAATATGTGATTGATTTTTCAACATCCGAATGTGGAATACAATTCATATAGCGCCCTTGAAAATTAATGTACTTTTTTCTATGAACGTATATTAAATTCACAAACATTTTTAACTGTGGAGGTTCTCTTATCAGTGCATACATGCTACGGTACAATAAACGGAATTTATGATTGCTCACCCGTGTGTGTATGGACCAATGGCCCAATGATAGACCAAGCCTGGCACAAGACCTGTCGAGACTTGTCTTGAACAATTTACCAAACTTGGTCCAGGCTTGGGAATGATAAGATCAGGACAAGCTTGGGCCAGTCGTTTTGCCAGGCCCGGTCCAATTCATTTACCAAGCATCAACCAATGCTTCTTTGATCGCAGATATGGATGAACAAAGTAATTGATTCATATTTTAGTTCATGGCTTTCTCCCTTAGAATACCGTACATGAATTATTTCAAAAGGATAGAACAAATGTGACAAGACTGGGACAAGCTTGTATGCTCTACTAAAAATTTCCCATAAAAAACGATAGAACTCGACAGTATTTTAGCCTCTTTTGTATCGTTTCGTATAGGGTGTATCGTGACATCAGATTGTGCCGATAAAGAAATTTGTCCCAATGGGGTTCTATATAGTGATAAACCGATACAACGCAAATGGGTCTTTATCGAATTTTTATGGGTTTTATCGTTTCTTTTCGGTTATGCGCTATAAATTGTTCTCACCTTCTTCAGTTCTACAGTGGGTGGCCAAATTATTAGGCCACAATTGAGATTATTGAGATTACTCCAAAGTTGAATATCTCAGTGAAAAATTATCGTAAGGAAACAAATGAATACGCAATTTCAAGGGCAAAGTCTACTCTTTGAGCATCATTTGACCTCTTTGGTCTATCATGTTTGCCCGACAACCTACATCGCATTAAGTATGAGCATTTTGCTCGATATTTCCTCAGTTTTTCAAACAGAAGGAGCTCGCAGGAAGATTAAAACATGGAAACACGAAAATAAACATTTTGTAGAGAATTTCCTCAGCTCCAAAACGCTTTTTTTATTTTCCTGGTAGAGTCATTTTCAGCGGAGTTATGTCATGTTTTATGACTTGTAATTTTGAGACGGTTAAGGGAACAAAAAATTTCCTTGGAGGAAAAAGTTTTGTTTTAAGATGTATTATACGCAGAAAATACTTTTGAAAGCAATCAAAAACCTCTCGAAGTATTTTTTTTTCGTATAATACATAGCAAAACTAAACTTTTTCCTCCAAGGAAATTTTTTGTTCCCTTAACCGTCTCAAAATTACAAGTCATAAAACATGACATAACTCCGCTGAAAATGACTCTACCAGGAAAATAAAAAAAGCGTTTTGGAGCTGAGGAAATTCTCTACAAAATGTTTATTTTCGTGTTTCCATGTTTTAATCTTCCTGCGAGCTCCTTCTGTTTGAAAAACTGAGGAAATATCGAGCAAAATGCTCATACTTAATGCGATGTAGGTTGTCGGGCAAACATGATAGACCAAAGAGGTCAAATGATGCTCAAAGAGTAGACTTTGCCCTTGAAATTGCGTATTCATTTGTTTCCTTACGATAATTTTTCACTGAGATATTCAACTTTGGAGTAATCTCAATAATCTCAATTGTGGCCTAATAATTTGGCCACCCACTGTATATGGTTTAATCGGAAGTTTCCCATACATTTGATGCCATTTTTTGCTTATACGAGTTTTATCGTAATGTATGAGGAAGGCACGAAAGGATACCTATAGTTGTCTGTCGTGGAATTCCTTTAAATCATTACCTTGTTTTCACCAGAAAATTAAATTTAAGAAATGTATCGGTATTTATCGTCTTTTCACGATACACATCATGTCAATAACTTCAAATATGATTTTTATCATTTTGTATGAGGGAACACACGAGAGGGTACCTATAGTTGGCCCTATTGCTGTGGATTCATAAATACATTGAACAGTTTTTTACACAAACATTTCCTCTAGTGGATTTTCAAACAAAGTTTGGAGAAAATCAAACCTCCTTCGTTCCTTAATCGAAACTTTGATTTTCTTGTTCTTGTGTAAAAAGAAACTAGCAATTTTTCTGTGAATCCATAAAAAAATTTTCCACGGTCATTCGCAGTTAGATCGTGAATGATCTACACAACTACGGAAAATCCAGATTCAGAAATCACGTAGCAAGTAATAAGAAAAAATCTCTATTAATTTTTTAATAGCAACTGTTATCGTGAAACTACGATAGAACCCTATAAACAGGAGTACAATTCTTCTATCCTGAATGACCTATGGAACAACGGGAATTCCAGTTTCAGAAATCACATACAAACAAAAACGATAGAAGAATTTTTCTATCGGATTCTATGGGGAATTTTAAGTAGCGATTGCTATCGTGAAAATAAGATAAAACCCCATAAACAGCCGTATGGTTCTCTTATAGTGAATTACCTATGGAATATCGGGAATTCCAGTTTCAGAAACCACATACAAAACGATAGAAAAATTTTTCTATCGGATTCTATGGGAAATTTTTAGCAGGGTGATCATTGGGAAATTTGCGTTCTTTGATATTTCAATCAATTGTGATTCTATCGTTGAATTATGCTCAAACTAAACTAATAAGATCTTACTGAAATACACGGAAAACATAAGTAGTCCAAATTTTCGTTGACTAGTATACCAATTTTGGACGGAGCGCAAGTTTGAAAAGAATTCGTATACTGGATTTTAATAATTCGTTAACTGTGTTCACTATTCGAACAATGTAATCCACTTTTTATTTTCATTATCGAAATAATGGAAAGAGTCAACGAATTCTTAAAATCCAGTGTACGAATTCTTCTCCAAATCGTGCTCCGTCTAAAAGTGACATACTAGTCAACGAAAATTTGGATCACTGATTTTTTCCGTGTACCATAACATAAATCTTATAATGATCTGATCCCGTACGGAATCCAACATTGGAATCCCCCGAGTCACCCGAAAAACTGATGGTTTATCTTCACGTGTATATTATCCCTAGTGAGCATAACTATCGGCCCAGGCCTGACCCGAGCCTCCCTCAGAGTGGGCAGCCTTTGGCCAAGCTTGCCCCAATAGTTATACACACAAGGGCAGTCAATATTTATAAACATTGTGCCACCTATGTATGTGGCAATATTGGTACAATTGTTCTCAAAGAATGCTTGATTTTTACACTTGTGCCAAGCGACCATTTCAAAAATATTAACAAATGTACCATAACTGACTATCCATTGCGAACAACGGGACGATCATGAAACAATATTGGGCCAATTGTTCTCCACGGAGGTTTGTTTCTGACACATGTGCCAACCTTGGGTTTTTTTTTCAGTCTCGGCAATACTTGCATGGGCAGGTTTTATATTTCAAGAGAAGTATTCAAAACGATCTATCGAACTTCAACAATCTGCAAACACTCATGTTTCTTTCATGAAATACTAACTTTCGACATACGAAAGACGTACGATAAACGACTCTAAAATTAGGATTTTTCATAATCTTAAATCCATAAATATAATGTTCAAGTGAGCGTAGCTCTTTCCTACTTAATGCAGTGTAACTATCGATAAAACGATTCTAACAGGCTCATAAGATAGATTTCAGTTATCGATAACGAAGAAATCAGCGCACATGGTCCGTAAAACACTGAACGTTGTCTCGGTGATTTTAGATTGGTTTACCCCACGTCTTTCTCAAGTTGAAAAAATGAAAATGCAATCGCACGTGATAGGGTTCAACGACATTTGAATGATTCCAATCAAAACTGTTTCACCCCGGTCTTTTATCAATTTCCAATGCTCGAGGCGTTTTAGAATACAATTCAATGTAATAATATTTTTTTTCCATATTGATACGAAAGGTATGTGATTACAATCACATTGCCAGTACATTCATTATGTTTGAGTAATTCTCAAAAGCACGCAATTGGGGATTTGAACTGAATAATTCAAACGATGAAGTATCGAATGCTGTCCAATAAACGATATATAAAGTAAACAAAGGTTGAGACACGATACAATTCGATAATGGTGTACCCTGTAACAATGGACTTGTATTGTCAACATTCTGAAAGTTGAAACATTATTACAGAACCGTTCGACACGGGGATTTTGAATTTCATATGCAGTTTCTCGTGTACGTCCAGATACCTTTGGATTATTATAGTGGTTATGGATTCGATAAAATGACCGTGTTAATTGAACCTTATTGGTCGGGGAAAAAGTAAGTCTCTGTTGATTCGTTCAAGAACGTGAGAGGAAAGATGGATTCTATTGTTATCGCAGATTTCAAATATTTGGTTTTTATATATTGGTTGATGCTTTTTACCCTCTTATATTCAACATCCCTGTCTTCTTTCGGGGTCCCCTGCGCGCAGTGGTGGAAATCAGGAATTTAGTGTTCATAATCTACTACAAGTCGTAATTCTTGACCGATTTTGATGAATTTTGTTTTAAAATACTCAGAATTAAATTCTTGGGAGAACTGTCGATCCCGATTTCTGAATTTTTTTTGTATCATGACAATAAATGAACAAATAGTTAGGAAAAATCTTCAGTTTTAGGCATTTGAGCTTGTATCTTCCAGAAAAGTCTTGGGATGACCTTACTATTCAGCGAGAGATTATTGCACGTGCGCTCATTGAATATAAAAAGTTGAAATAATTGCAATGCCGATCATTATAAACAATTTTGTGAACAATTTTCATGAGGAACTTTCAGATTGCAATAATTCTGGTTGTAAAAACATATTTTTTTGGTTTCAATTACTTGGAATCATCACAAGAAACGTTGCACGTGCAGGAAAAGAGGCGAACGTTAAGATTTAACATTTGTTGTAAACAATTTCATAAACAAATTCTGAACTGAGAGGTTTTTTGATGCGAAAAAAGTGTTTTTCTTTCGTATTTATTCGGAATTATCATTGGAGTCACAGTCTGTCATGAAATTTCAGTCACATTCAACAATAACGTTATTGTTATTAACAATTTTATGAAAAAATTCTGAACTGAGAGGTTTTTTTAGATTGGAAAAAAGTTGTTTTCTCTCGTATTTATTCAGAGTTATCATTAGAGTCACAGTCTGTCATGAAATTCCAGTAACATCTAACAATAATTATTGTCATCAAGAATTTTATAAACAAATTATGAATTGAGATATTTTTGAAGAGGGGACAAATTGCACTTCGTCGTAACTACCGAGAATTACCATGAATATTTATAGACCATGAAGAGATTCCAGATGAAATTGATATTCATGATTATTATAAACAATGTTATGAATAAATTCTGTACTGAGAAACTTTGTGATGGAAACGTGTATGGAAAATTTTTCTGCTGAATCTCTTAGAATTTGAACATTCTTTCTGTGGTTATTGCTGGGAACCTTTGAGTATTTCTGCAGTGAGAGAAAATCCTGCAGATGAGAATAAGCCAAGTACAGTTGTTGGTCATGGTAGCTTTATTTTCATCATCAAAGTAATTTTGAAGCTGTTTCAATGTAAAATATGGCTACTGTAACTACGAATATGTTCTTGGGCTCAATTTCAGCTACAGTTTCCTCTCAGTATGTAAAGTTTGGAGAAATTCTGAGAATTTGACATTTTGAGAAGGAAAAAACTTTTTGTTCCACGCATTTAAAGCTCATCATAATCGAACTGACGATTTTTAAAAAGATGTTGGCAACAGTTAGCACCGAACTGTTTGTTGAAACAGTCTTTCGATCGAAGAGGAATATTCTTCCTCCCGTATCCATTGAAAATCATTGGTTGTGTGAATGAAAGTCAATGGAAATCAATATATTGCATTTTGAACTCTAAGGTGACCCTTTTGTGGATGGTAGGATCATCATTTTATCATAGTAATCTTTGAAAATCAAGATGAAAATCATGATTGATAAAAAGTCATATTGATATTTGTTTATAAAATTGTTAATAACAATAATATTATTGTTGAATGTCGCTGAAATTTCATGACAGACTGTGTTGTCTCTCAGTTCAGAAAAACCTCTCAGTTCAGAATTTGTTTATAAAATTGTTTACAACAAATGTTAAATCTTAACGTTTGCCTCTTTTCCTGCACGAACAGCGTTTCTTGTGATGATTCCAAGTAATTGAAACCAAAAAAATATGTTTTTACAACCAGAATTATCGCAATCTGAAAGTTCCTCATGAAAATTGTTTACAATGATCGGATTTGCAATTATCTCAACTTTTCATGTTTAATGAGCGCACGTGCAATAATCTCGCTGAATAGTAAGGTCATTCCAAGACTTTTCTGGAAGACACAAGCTCAAATACCTAAAATTAAATATTTTTCCTAACTATTTGTTCATTTATTGTCATGATAAGAGAAAAAATTCAGGAATCGGGATCGACAGTTCGCTTAAGAATTCAATTCTGAGTATTTTGAAACGAAATTCATCAAAATCGGTCAAGAATTACGACTTGTAGTAGATTATGAACACCAAATTCCTGATTTCCACCACTGTGCTGCGTGCGTATACATTGACAGAGATTTTTCAGGTTACTGTCACTGAAACGCCTCAACCAAATATTCTTAGTGGAAGCTGCTAAAGATTTGATTAATTTCACCAAGAAAATATAGTTGATACAACTAAGTGATGAATCAACTATACTTTCTTGGTTGAATCAATCAAATTTTGAGTAGCTCTCATTAGGAATGTTCAGTTGAGATGTTTTAGTTGCAGTGACTATAGAAATTTCTCTCAATGTATCTTGTTATTTTTATTATTTTGAAAATTCACATTCTTGTTTTCGTTGGGGTTGCACTTTGTGATGTATCGAAAGTAACTTAAGGGGTAATATCACCCTGTGGCAAAAAATGTTTTCATCATTTTGACGTTTCTGAAAATATAGTTCAAAATGAAGTGAACGTCGTAGGATTTTTGCGAAAAATGGATTATAGCAAAAATGGCGTCTATTTGGATTTTTGTTTTTCGATTTTTTTTCCTTACGTCGATCGAAAATCGCTCATAAAATCTGTAAAATTCAGTTTATCAGAAAAATCCTACGTTGTTCACTGCATTTTGAACTATACTTTCAGAAACTTTTTAGTTTTTTGTTCTACAATAAACATTATGACCTGTAGCGATACGTCCATGCGGATCAACAGACTTTTTTTGAGCATGCTGATATGCCGCAATTTTGCAAGGTGTAAATATGATAAAATGTGTTTCTGGTACTGGAAGACTAATACTTTTATGTGCACAAAACCCCATATTTTCAAAAAGTTTCTACCGTCCGTGGTGAGTCTTAGAAAATAATGAAAAATCTTTTTACCACAAGGTGATATTATCCCTTAAAAGCTGATTGATTTGTAACATGGTCGAAAAAAAGGCCTTTCCTTCCCCTCTTGTGCTTAATATTCCCTTAACGAAATTTGCTATGTTTTTTTGAAATTGTCCGGGATAGCGCGAACGCAGTCCCGACTAACAAAAATTGTACGCCCGAGATATCCACATTAGGGATATTCGCAAGGGTCAGCTCAACCGTAGTGCAATGGAAGAGCCTCACCCTGGAGGAACCGCCTTTATGATCACGGTAGCCTCTGCGCCAGGTAAGTATGCTTTCTTCCACTTCGATCGGTTACTTAATCCCTATTGTACTTACTCTCCAATGGGAGAATTTTCCGCCAACGTTTCACCCCTATCGGCATTCGAAAGAACTGCAATCGTAAAGATCGATTATACGAACGATACTTCTTTTCGATTCGATAGTCAATTCAAAAAATTCGCGCATACGTAACTTGAACGTCGCGTCAAACGTATCATGTCTTATTGTGGTTGTGAGATGTTTCACATGATAAGTTAATATCACGAATTAAAATGTTATTCGAACGAGTGGAAAATGTCGATTATGAATTTCGTTGATGATTAATTCAGGGATGCGACTCAAGCATTCTCAATTCAAAACAAACGTGCAGCTTGAAGTACGCTACATAATACCGTGATATCACAGCATTGAACTGTATCGTTCACTTCTTTCCGTCCGTGTAAATATGTAATTTATGAATTTTAATTCATATCAATTAAGAAAAATCTATCCAACTTATCCTGTAAAATTTCTCAATAAATAAAAATCAAGGGGGCTTTCAATTTTCTCTGAAACAAACCTTTTTCAAAATTCAAATACACACGTCGTTACGATTCAGAGACTCTTCATCTGGATTGGTTCGCGTAATGGGATTTTAATCAACTTCATAACAATATTTCCAGCTAATGTTTCAGATTCTTCGTCAAAGTGAAACGTGTGCATAATTCCTTTCTGGAGCTGGGGTAACGAGATTTATGTGAAATTTATTACAGAAATCAGATTGATGTTGAGAAAAGTGGAATGGAAATATGCTCAGTTTTTGGTTTTTCAATATCCTTGAGCAACCTACGGATTTGATGTCTTCATTTTCATCAATTTTCCATTTCATGTGAATATAATGAGTATTCAACTGTTTATATTTGCTATTATATTGAGTTTGATCGAATTTTTATTCAGGAATAATTATGAAATATCTTGAAGATGCATAAGAATATTGAACTTTGTGTATTGATATTCCTATCGGTTTTAAGAATACGAAAGTTCCTTCAGGACATTTTTCAACATTTCTTCAACTATATATATATTATAGATATATAATATGGAGTTTGATTTCTCATCTGTCACCAAACCATCTCACGTTTGATGGCGAATTTTAGCATTGCCAATGAAATTATGATACACGGTGTTGATTACACTGTCAGAAATATCTGGAAGTTTTTTTCAATTACGTACATGAAATCAGGTTCATATACATTCTGCATTGAATTCAATGTACAAAAGCATGAAAAGACTATAGATTATGCTATAGTTTACATTAAATTTCATGTAAAATGTGCATGAAACTGAATTCATGTACGTACTTGTAAAAAACTTCCAGTAAAAACATTAAAATTAATGCAGAAATTTTGAACAAGTTAATTTTCATAGAATTGACAATGTAATTAGTTAATCGAAAAGAATTGACCTATTAGCATTTTTCTACCGTAATTTGATTGCCATCGCTAGCTAATCTTGAGGGGGAAGTCTGATTAGGGGCATGAAAAATTGATTTTCTGAGAATTTCTTTAGGAACGAAAAAAATAATTTAATAAAACCAACTCCTCGAGACATAATTTTGTATGTTTCAAGTTAATAACAAATTTGTTCCCAACGTGCAGTGATCAGATATACAAGAGTTATGCCCACTTTTGTAGAGCATCTTGCAAATGAAGTATCCTATCAGTATGCAAGATAGAGGTTGTATTTCTGATTCAAATCAGAAAAACCAAGAAAAGTTCCAGTTTCCTTGCTTCATTCTTCTATGTGAACTAACAAAAACCCAAAGAAATCGTGAAATTCAAAATTTCCTTGAAATTTGAAAAACAAAACGTGCTTTTTGGAGAACAAAAGTTACTGGGCCTGCTATGAAAATTGATTAAGAATAATCTTGCATCAATTCATGTGATTCATATGGAAGAGGATACAAAATTAGAGATAACAAGCTTTGCACCCCAATTTATAATAATTAGACGGATGAAATTTAGAAAAAACGCGCTTTATCTAATTATTTCACGTTGGGAAAAGCTCCGGCGATTCAATTATTTTTTTTGCACCTAGAGGTTCTTTTTAGGGTTTCTAATTAAGATTCTTCTTCAAGGATTCGTCTTAGACACTCACGATCGGAGCGAAAAAAATGTATTCCCGAGAACCAACCCAGGACACACGTTTGGAGGGATTTCAAAAAACCAGTATAAGAGCTGTTCAGCCGGCATTGCAGGTCCATCAGCGCGTGATTGGAATGCCAATAATGATTGTTTGTAGAGAAACATCGTTTGATTGGTAAACTGTAAATGTATACACAAAATTTATAAATATTCTTAGCATTCACGGACATCATAAATGCCGTTATATGATATTAATGAGTTTGTTGAAAAATAAGAGTAGGTCATATATACATATACGTCTATTTTTTTCTTCCCTTTCAATCTCGTGCGGTGATTGAATGAAAATCTCCTTGTATATCATTTTATCCGTTGACTTATTTATGTATCTATCTATATTTTACGTTCAAGGTGACTTCTTTATGTATTTCATCCCTCTTCCAGCTGCTTTTATACAAGAGCATGTATAAAGTACGTAAGATGGAATATTGATGATTCTTTGAACCTGGTTTCCTCTTTATATGAGTTGTAAACGCGGTATAAGTATTGAATTCAAATATCATTTTCAACAGGCATGGAGAGCATATTCATCTCATTATGATCATTTCAAACTTCTCAAAAAATACACTTTCGTTCAGAAACATCATGAAAGTTTAAGATTCGTTCTACAATTTTCATAACGAAAATTGAACATTTCATTAATCATTTTGAGTACTTGTGAGAATTCGTTGGATGAATGGTCGTGTGCCATACATTACAGTTATTTCCTCAAGAGAACGTGGAGCAGCGAAGAACGTTCAATAAACCTCAGTTAAGGTGACTACACTGAGAGAAAGTATTAGTTGCCATTATCTGAAAAAATGAGTAAAATAACGTCTCAACTATTTTTTTTCAGTACTTATCACTTACTAATTTTAATGGTACGATGTAACCGAAGGTTGGGATCGAAATTACTTGATTTTTAGTAAACACGACTATTTTTCATAACTACTTTTTAATAGTAAGCTACATTATAATAGGATAATTTATAAATTCTGGTTAAAATGACTTGTAAATGTGTAGAAAATAATAACCTAGATAACAATCTATGAAAATCATATGACAAAAGTTAAAGAAATGACACTAGGGTTCATTTTCGTCTTGTTCTTGAACATTTTATCCACTTTTATCCCAATGTCGACCAGGGAAACTATATCGTTTGATTCCAATTTGTAACCTATATCAATACTTGTGGCTACGTTTGTACATATAAGAGTGAATGCCTTGTGAAGATACCACTCCCATTGTAGAGAAAAATACGCATTCAAAATCAATTCAGCCTTTAGACCCCCGACAATCTAAATTGCACAATTTAAAGTAGCAATTTTGACAACTTTGACTCACGCGTCCTATACGTTTGAAAGGAATTCCCTATGGAAAAGATCTCATAGAAACTGATACGTGGAATCTATGAGACTTTATGAGATTTTATATGAGCATTTGTCCAGGGGTTTATGAGATTTTATAATGCCATTATGCGAATTAATAAGCACAAAATTGGATTTTATCAGGTTTTATAAGCAATCGTGGAAAATCTCATAAAGACGTTTAAAATGAAAATTCCCTATGAGATTTTGGTGTGCTTTTGTCCAGGAGTTTATCAGAATGTATCAGCATTTATAAGACCTTTTCAACAGGGAAGGGAACTGTCCAAAGACAATTGAGTACGAAAACAAGCTTGATTATATTGACTATAATTTCTTAGTTGAATCATTCAAATTTTTAGTAGCTGTCATTGAAAATATTTAGTTGACCCACGTAACCAAAAACGCTTTTGAAATGCATTTTACCAAAGCATTTGAAATATATTTTCAATGCATTCATTTAATGTATTCGAATACATTTTAAATGTACGTAATGTATTTCAAATGCATTTGTCAAAATGCATTTCAAATTCTTTTAATAAGATCGTCAAATAGGACTATTATGGGACGCTTAAAATGCATAGTGAATACACCTATAAATGCATTTCAAAACTATTAATTATAACATTGGATTCATATACCATATGCATTGAAAATTGACTTTAAATGCATGGGAAATACTCTTTTGAAGCTTAAAACTGATTCTATAAAAGTATTAATTTTGCAATTAGATTAACAAAATTTACATTTATCAAAACCACTCGATTTTTTTTTGGGTTTGTAATACCTTGTGAATTGATCTAGAAGAGCATTATTTACGCATGATCTCTTCGAAGATACATTTAAGGAAAATTATCATAATGTCAAAGAGACAATCCAACTAAAATCAGGAAATGGATGTGTGACAATGCTTTTACCGTCTAGCGATACTGTTGGTAATGATATTAATATAAGAAGAGATGAACAAGTTATGTATTGTAATCGTATTGTATTAAATACGGAACTCCTGCATTCGAAATCACATAGGCTCGTTAAAAAAAAAATAACTACATAGTACTTTTAAAATCTAAACAATTTTTCTCTATTGAACAATTCATACTCATAAAGGAAAGTTGTTATGCAATTGGGAGATATTACGCTCCAAAGAACTCATATAAGTTCAGTTCTAGCACTCAAATGAATCCTGTACATTTCTATTGTTTGAAAAAAGAAATTTGGAGCCTCTAAGTGCTATTTCAGTTTGGGAAATTTGTACGAAAGTTGTGTTTATGCATTGTAATCACCTCCCAGTTCATGTAGCTTGTGTTCCGCCGAATCATTGGGAGGTGTTAACATAAAATTGATTATTATTTACGGAATTTTATAAGTCTGTAAGTTATGGAATTATTGTATTTGAATCACCTGAAATAAACAGGATGAAACTTCATAAAATATATTCTCAGTTACATCAATCGTTTCTTGTATCATCACTCCCACATTTTTAAGAGGAGAATGCAAAATTATTGGGTACATCAAAGTAAAACTCCAAATGGCACAGTTCTTGAGACATCGCAAAAATTATTTTCAGATTCCTAAAGAAAACAAATGCATCAGTTTTCAAAGTTTAAAAGATATCTCAAATAGTAACAACATATATATGTATATATTATTGAGAAAAAGTTTGGAAATTTCACTTGGGATATTTTTCGAACTATGAGAACTGTTGTATCCAATTTTTTCTTAGAAATTTATAAACAATCTTTTTGATACCTCAAAAATTTTGTCTGTCTACATATGGTTGATGATAGAAAACCGAATTACATTTATTTCACATGCTGTAGAACAATCTTCAAAGATAAAGAATGATTTTGATGCCATGAAGTGCAATTTGTATGAAATATTTTTCAAACCATCCAGGATGTATTTTACTTACAAATCTTGATTAAAGCCCCATCAAGTGCTTGATTTCAAATTTCTATTTGTTTGAATACATCAATAATATTTTCTTCCCAAATTCATTTGAAGTATTATGATGATAATATCAAATTAAAAAAAAACATTTTCAATGTATTTTATTCACATTCTGATAAATACATTTTCACAAAAGTTTTCAAAATATATTTCAAAAAAACTTTTTCTCAACAATACTTTTGAAATGCATTTGAAATCTTTTACGAAAAATCCTTTATTCCAAAAACGATTTTAAATTCATCCGATGCATTTAAAATACATTTTAAAAGTGTTTTTGGTTACGTGGGGAGACGTTTCAGTTACAGTCACTATAAGAATTTCTCTCAGTGTAGAGAAAGTTATAGAGAAGTGGGGGAGGGGATCAGTCAAATTTTGCGCAAACTTTTCTCAAAAGGTACGCGATTGAATGAATTACATACTTGGGATTGCGCACTGCTGCGCATTTCGAATGATTTCTGAAATCTACAAAATAAAATTATAAAATTTTAAACTTCAAACGTCCACTAATTTTATAATTTCATTTTTTAGACTTCAGAAATCATTGGTTAATTCAAAGTGTGTAATTCATTATTCTTCATTTTAAATTTGTATTAATTACGTACATTTTAAAAAAAAGTTTGCGCACAATTCGTATATCGAAATGTAATATATCAGACCAGGGCATCAATCAACAGAAAAATTTCTCGAGATATTATACACAGAATAGCGAATATTTTTGTTATTCAAGCTAAAAATTTGCTCTCCCAGCTAATTAGATTGACAAAAACATTGAATTTTTCGCTGGATTAGTGAAATTTTCATATACAGAATAGCTAACAAATTTTGTTACAGCAAAAGCATGTGTACTTGATATAAAAATATTTTCTCCATTTCACCCTGTTTCACTCAGAACTGAGAAAATGAGTTTGAATAAAGTTTTCTCAAGTCAAGAAAATATTGAATTAAAACTCTGTGATTACAATACGTTTTCAATTGAGAATTATTTTGCTCATTGAATCATTTTACCCAACATATCAGAATTTTTGTTGGATAGGTTATATGTTTTGAAATATGTTTGATATCTTCCCACTGAGCATTTCCGTTAGAATCTCGCATTAATATTGCAGCAATATTGATGCGATCTTGGGAGCACCTGTTTTTCAATTTACAAATGCAATATTTCAAAAGTAACTCACAAAAATATTGTTGGAATATCACTTGACAACGTAACATCGCTGTAATTTACTTGTAATTGAATTCTGTAATATATTATTACTGTTGTAATTCTCATGACAGGTACTTTCAAGATCGCATCAATATCGCTGCAATATTAATGCAAGGTTCCAACAGAAATGTTCAGTGGGTTTAAAAAACGATTAGCGCAAGTTCAAGATATCTTACGTGCATCATTTGTAGATATCACAGACTCTTCTATCGTCGGAAAAAGATGTCAACGGAGATGTTTTTCACAAGAAATCTTGAATTTTTTTTAAAAATTAGAAGAACAACTTTTTTTTGCCCCTTAGTGTTTTATTCTTTACACAAATCCTACCATCAGTCTATATGAAGAATCAATTGAAGAACCAACCCACATTTCGAGAGACCTCGGAGCTCGTTCGGCTAACACGAGAAATTGCGATCCCTGGAAAATTAATTTATCTTTCGTCCCGATGGTCACTTGCTTAGGAAAACAGTGTTTGGAATTGGAAAGCAGAAGATTACAAAAAGGTAATGTCAGAAACAATTATCGCTGCTGCGAGGGTTAAGTTTAGATTAATGAAGGGTTAACCCTCCCAACTACAGGGGATACATTTTTGCAGTCTCTGCGAATTGACGAATGCTTGAAAAAACATATAATTGTTTTGGTTAAGGAACTGTTTTTACTGTACTTATAGGGATTATATTTTCTCTTGGTCAATACGTGTTAATAGGATTTAATGAATTCATTATGAATATATTCAGTTTAGGTGCCAATTTTAGATAAAATTACTAGAGATACTATATAATTCTCTCAGAATCTTGTCAACTCTCCACAGAGTTCTGATAAAAATGAATACATGGAGTATTCATCGATGTTTATGCAAAGTGAAGGTATAATTTCAAAGTGGCAATTGCTTTTTCAAAAGTCCAAGGAATATTACACTCTGGACATTCATAAGAGATTCACAAGAGGTAACAGTGATCACTGGAGCGATCAGAGTGTCATTTACCTTTGGGGCAAAGAAGGAGGATTTCAATGGGCTTCAAAACGAAGAATCTAACATGTTTTCAATGTAAAAAAATAGAACAATTCCATTACTTCTATTAGAAAATTGTATTTTCGTACAAGACCATGTGGAAACATTGTCAGAATTATATATCACCTATACATATAATTCGTATATAATTATATGCAAATTATATATAAACTATTTTGAACATTGTTTTGCATAGGAGATTCTTTGAAAAAAATTCAGGTGAAAATCCTTACAGGAATCCAGACGGATTCCCACGTTCTCTTGTAGGAAATTCGGATACCAAACAGTACAAAATATTTCAGCGATGTCTGGGAAAATTATTACGACATTATCGAGGCATTTTTAATCTTACATCAATACTTCTACACATTTTTCAGGCATTTTGTGCTATAAGGGTAGTCTCCTATGGATTTACTCAAACGCCAAGTTTTCCCATGTGTTTTACTACGAAAAGGAATTTTGTATCATGGATTCCCAAGAACCCCTATTGGATTCCTACCTGCATTTTAGCAATCGGGGAGTGGGTTTGAAATGATTGTATTTTGCGTACATTTTATTAAGTATTGAATTTTGCTGTCACAAATTTTATCAATGAATTACGGGGATTTCATGGTAATTTATGAAGTAAAATCTCTTCAATGTATAAAAAACTTTTGATTCGAGAATCGTTTGTGCTCATTTTAAGACTGCATTCGTGAGACGAGCTTTCAAGTGTTGTGTTAGCGACTGTCATTTCTTTCTGAAAAATCATGCAGTAGCGTGACCAACTCATTGGAGAGACTTGACAGAAGTGTGCTACAAATTTCAATGACCCAGTTATTATAGTTATTGGTGGTTAGTTTTTCATTCTACTGGATCCATTTCCGATACATACAATAATTCCCAAAAAGGATTTTGAAAGCAATTACAAAAGATTCTAAAGTTCTGCTGCGGAAGATGAAATGAGTACTTTCGAGTTTATATCCTCGAAGAAATACTCCAGAGAGATCATTGGTTTCTGAATTATTCATACGCCTGTTGGACATCCCTTGGACCAATCGAACACCCCACACTTCAATATACCGTGCAAATTAATGGGATGCTAATAAAAGTACAGTACTGAGAGGAAAGTGAATGCTTTGGAACATTTCAAGTTAAATTAAGTACAAAGCACGTATCTCCTCAAAGATATTCTGACTGACTGACTAATGGATATATAAGAACGAATGCTCAGAAGGAGATATTCAAAAGTCTTAGCTTTTAAGAATTAAGAAATTAAGAAATTTAGTTTGAGTTTTCGATGATTTTCCCATTCAAAGAACTCTCTAAATTCTTTGGAGTGAATATTCACTCTTCAAAGAGTCAAAATACTGCAACTCTAGAACGGAGTGGGAGCTCAACTCTTGAAGACTGAAATTTCACTCTTTAAGAGTCAATATTCACTCTTTTTCCTAAGAGTGAGTTTTTCACTCCAAACACCAGAGTTGATTTCCACTCTTATAGAGTGGAAATTCACTCTTTAAGAGTGAAATTTTTCACTCTTTCGGAGTTGCAGTATTTTCACTCGGCAAGAGTGAATTTTCACTCCAAGGAATTTAGAGAGAACATTATTCCACACAGAAACTATCAACACCCAGTGTCTTACATGGAACGAAAACCACATTTTTCTTCTTCCAAATACCTTTGCTTTGAATTGAGAAACTAATGTTCTTGGTTCAAATTTAGGTTTTCAATGTCCGTTGAACTGGAACAATATTTTTTCGAATCAAAGCAAATTCATTTGAACAGGAACTTCACTGAGAGAAAGGTATCTAGCCACTGCAACTAACATTTAGTTGTCCCAGCTAGATTCTAGCTGACGTAAATACGAATAAAACAATCTGTTTAATGAAAATGAAGAATTGAATCGTGGCTTTGATTAAATAAGATTCATTTCTTGCTACTCAATTTTCATTCAGGGTGACCAAATTTTCTAGTCATCTAATATTCAACTAGATTCTTTTTCTCAGGGTTTGCCAGGATTTACAAAGTAGGTGTTTTTATTCGTACTGAAATTTAGCACTCATCAATTCATATTTGCGAATGAGGGAAAAAATACGGTAGAAATCATATTAGGCAGTTCACTGGCCCACATCAGGGCCAGAGATACGGCTAGTCTGCCTCGATAGCACCAGGTAAGGGGCGAAGGAGGGCATAGAATAATTCTCATCAGGGTAAAACTTCAATAATCCTGAAGCGAGATCGTGAAAGATTCAAGTTTGGTATAAATCTGTTCGTACGGGAATCTCCAGACTTTGTGCTAGAAAAAAAAGAAGTGATATCCCAGATAGTACAAGAGTTCTTGCAAAGAGCTCCCATTATGCGACTAATAATGAGTTCAATATGAAGTCCTAATGAACAACTTAATTTTCAGAAAGAACTCTTATCGAGAGTACATCATGAATTCTACTTGCATTCAATATGTTTTCATTTTGAATTCATTGTTAGCCGCATAACGGGGACTATTTACGAGGTCTTTGAGAATTCTTCGTTAATTCAAATTGATCATTTGGGCTGGTTGGGATGTCATTAAGAAAAAATGGAGAAATTGTAAAAATTAACTGTGTGGAGTGACAAAGGAGTGCTTTGGATCTTCAAATAAAAAATATATAATGTGATATTGGTGAGACTCTCTCTCGCACTTCTTTTTTCCCTTTGCTGAGAAATTCAGAAATGCACGTAATTAGGGTTATTAGATTTCACATATTCCAAGGTAGCGATGCGCACCTCCGAAAGTGTCTCTCTAAGTTCTTCCTTCATGAAAGAATATAATACATTCTTCAACTTACCTCCGCAGGTTTCTTTAAAATCATGACAACAATCTCCAAGTTTCAAGCAAGCGTGATCGCAGTAGCAGGGTTTGTCTCGGTAAGTCTTGACGACGGTACTGAGGGATTCTTTCTGAATAACGCATCCCGAATCCCTTCCTTGGCAACAAAGTTTCGACGCACCACAACTGCCAGCAAGATTCGTGTCTATTAAATATGCAGATGCTATTATGACGAACAGTTCGACATAACCCCCGATAGTAATCTTCATTCTCCACTGACACTATTCTCTCATCGTTTCGATCGAATCGTTATCTCAATCGGATAATTCGGAAAGAATGAACTTTGAACGTCTGAACACGTGCGCGATCGTTCACGTGCGCTCGAAGACTTTCCGTTTTCATTGATTCATAAGTTTTGGGGAACGAACTCAGAATGGATATCGGTCATATCGCCGAAATCATTCAATTAAATCTTATATCGATTTTTTCCTTATAATTTTCCCTCGTATCTTATTCCGTTCATTTTCGGAATGTTCGCTGAAGATACTTCGCAGAGGCTTATAAAATCCAAGGATTTCAATCGGAACTTTCGTACCTTTCGAACGGAAGGTCGCGATTCGACTGAACGTAATCACCCCACGAGCGACGTAGAGATTGCAACCCTTCTCCCTCTCAGTCCCCGTCGTCCTTTCAGACACGATTTTCCTCTCATTTCGCGCGCGCACCATCATCCCCAATAAAAATTACGAAATATGAGAGCAAAGCGCATGTTGTAATTTTCTGAATAATGTAATAATGATGATGTATGATTTATTTTCGTCTCTTTTTTCTACTTCTTATACATCGATATTTCATCCACGTGCATTTGTCGTTGATCTCCAAGTAGTACAACAAGTTTTCAAACGTTCTACGCTTATTTCGTGATCATGCATATAAATTGCAGATGGAACTGTTTTGGATAAATGCTGAGAATCTTCGCGGAACACGAAGGGGGGATATATTTTCTCGTAGATGATTTGTACACGAAAAGCGTGTTTTTGAGTTCTTTGGACTGAATGTCTGCTAACGCCGATTGGTACTCATTTTTCAGTAGAAACTTTGAACTTCACGCTCATAATAAACGCGAGAGTATAAGTTATAACATTTCACTTGGAGAGTTTCTCAGGGTATAATTTTTATACAAAATGAGCAAGATCCTTCCAGGAAGATGATTTTTATATACTTTTCCTGTATAATATGTATCAAATGTTTACAACTGATATTTAAATTTCGTGCATATTTAATAAAAATATTTGAACATTCGCGTAAACAGGTTGTCTGTTATAAATAATCGAATTTGCATTGTAGAGGTGCACGGTATTTCATGGTATCGATACTTTTTACAGAAACCTCGTCAAGTTTATATTGAATTTTATAAAATATTGATAAAAAATTGATGAAAATTGTGTATAAAATATCGGTACCGTGAAATATCGTGCACATATAATTTCATTGCTGCATCAAAATTGTCCATTTTAACAAAGATCTGGGCAAAAATTTGTAATATTCAAAGTAACCCATGTGGAAATGGAAACACTGACTGAATACTGTTGCCAGAGTTGCCAGTACTGGCGAATCCATAGCTGCCAGTATTGGGCCAGTTAAATTCACAGTACTGGAAAGGAGCCGATTTGGTACCGATTTTCAATGCGAGTCAACTATGGCGGAACTCTGACTTGCAACAGGATCAGTTGTTTTGCCAGAGCTGGATGAAAAATGACAAGGAGTCGAAATGATGACATCCTATGTAGAAATTCAAACCGACCCAGTACTGGCACAGTACCGGTAACCGAAGTTACCAGGAGTGATCATATTTCAATTAAAAAAAAAAAACATTGAATTTGAACTTTGAAAATCTGAAGAATTCATTGTTCCTGTCATTGTCATCGGAGAGAGGCACTTTGGAAATGATTCCTTGAAAGTTCACTGAGTGAGGATTGAACCCAGGTCCTGCGAGTGAGAAGCCTAGTCCCTATCACATCAGCAGATCTCTGAGTTCATTCAAATTGCCATTTATTGTAATAGGACCGTTGAAGTCATACAATTCATCATAGATTCCGTAGAGGAATCATTGAATGATGATACCAACTCTGGCCTAATGCTGGTGCGACTTCGGCTCACTACAACAGCCGAGTCACTACACCGAGAAAAAAAAGTTGTCAAATTTGCCTCTTGCTAAGTAAATATATGGAGAGTTTAAGAATGTAGTGCGAGCTACTACAATTTTAGCTAATTTCACCGCAAGGAAAGTAGGATGCACTTCAGCTATGGGGTATTTCGCATGCGTTGTTGTAAAGTCAACTAAAATTGTGGTCGCTTGCACTAAATCCTCAATCATCCATATATTTATTCAATAAGATGTGAATTTTACAAGTATTTGACAAGTTTTTTTCCTCAGTGTAAAATCGTGATTTTAATGTCATTCGACCACCGATTCTGTAGAAAGCCAGAGTCCTATCAATACTGGCACATTGCTGTCTTTCAAACATATTGAATGATCATACCAACTCTGGCCTAATGCTGGCAAGACTTCGGCCTACTACAACAGCCAAGTTGCTAAGATCGTGATTTTAACGTCAGTTGACTAGCGGTTCCGTAGTCCATCAGAGTCTAACCAATACTGGCACATTGTCGTCTATGGAACATATTGAATGCTAATACCAACTCTGGCTCAGTACTGGTGCAGTATTGTCTCGTCAAAGTAACCGTGTTATTGGAAAGATCAATGGAATTCCTATCCACTATCTATTCCGTATTAGAAGAACGTTGCATCGATACTGGTGCAATATCGTCTTTTTTTCGCATTTCACCATCCAACTAACTCTGATTCGGTACACTGAAAGCGTCTGCACGTAACATCGGAGTAGCAGCTACTCCGATCAGTGTACACTGTGCGCAATACGTAGTAGCTTCTACTCCGATAACAAGTATAGGTTACACGCGGAGTATTTGGAGTAGCAGTGGGGCGGGTAAAACGCGGTAGCTACTCTGTTTCAGCGCGTAGACCGTCCTCACTGATAGGCGCTGCTGTTGCTCTGAGCCGAGTGTAACTTGTGCGCCAAATTTCTCTCAGTGTACTAGCACGGTTCCGTTTCTGTATGTTCTGGGTATTCTCCGAACATTATTAATTCGATACTGGCTCAAGACCGTCTGACCGCGCAAGCCATTACTGTCTGAAATCCACCCGTACAAAAATTGTTGGGCTTCGCTAATGCTGACAATAAAATATACCTTGGCGCAATGTCGACAGACAAGGCTTGGCAATCTATGAATCTTCAATGTTGATTAACAATAAATACAATGTTGCACCGATGTCGGTGTTCGATGGATTTCGTTTGTCAGCCTATTATTGTGGCACGATTGCGCCAAACTTGACTCTTGCTTGGCTTATCCTTGGCCTAACATTGACTAAACGACAGATTCCATTCAACGCCAGGATCATTCAAAATGTGGTTCAATATTGCCTCAAACTTTGGCCTAGTTTCGGTAGAAATTAGCTTTCAATGTAGCGCCGATCATTGGTAATAGCACGGCTCAATATTGGCAACTTATATGATATTTTTGCTACGTTACTAATCAAGTGTTTCTCGCGAGTGGTGAAACGCGTATACGAAGAATATATAAGGTTTAAGTAAGTCTTTGGAAGGCCAGTCAATCGCTCTTTACTATGAGTCACACTAGAGGGCTCCTACCGCTGAGCTAACGTACATTGTGTCTACTTCTCATGGCAAAATTTACCGACAAAAGACACCGAGTTGTTCACAAACAAATGAGGAGAACACTGAAAGACTTCAAACAACATATGCCAGAAAATGCGAGATGCGCATACTTTTTATATATTTCTGGGTTAAATATTTTTTACTCTAATCATTGGCGCAGCATTGACAAACAAAATTTCCAATTGTTTGCCAATGATTGTACATTTCATTGCCATTTTTCATCGACTTCATTGGAAAAACACATAGGTAAATCATAAAATGATGTGATCATTCGGGGTCTGCGCCATGCTTGGTCGCCAAGCTTCGGCCATACTTTATCTACGTTGCACCATACCAGCGTCAATTGTGAATTTCTATATGGGCGGCAAACATTTTGCGCCCGTGGGAAAACGGTAATGATTCTGAATGGACACAGTTATTTCTGCCGAACTCTGGCAAGTGCAACTTGGCCAGTACCGCGCCATTTGTCAACTCTGGCTATTTCCACATGGGAAGTCATCTTCATGAAGATATGCATATTTTAGATATTTTTGTAATCATTGAGGACCAGCGTTAAAATTAACAATATTTCTTCATTTATAACATGCGGTAATTATGATTAAGTAATTTACTTGCTTCATTGAATTCTTTTTGAAAATCCCTCTTTGGCATGTTCAGGGAAACATCTTTGTGAAGTTGAAATATGTTTACATAATGAAACTACAAGATATCTTCGAAACTCCTCGATGATGTGAGCACGAATGCTAAGAGGATGCAAACTTTGAGGCTTGAAGTATGTATTTTTTTAGTGTCACGTTACTCTAAAAATGTTAATGTTCATTCAAAATTTGTGTTTGTGTATGTTTTCTGTAAAAATTACAATGACCATTCCATTGTGGAGTAGGTTTGAATTCTGGAAATTTTTATGGAAGAAATTGTGAAGATTTTTGTGGTAAAATTGAAAAATACATTTTTCTAAGGATTCTCTACCCAAGATGCTGTATTCGAAACGGAGGTGATTGTTAATGAAATGTGTCTGTTTTTGTGGAGAAAAGTCTACGCACGTAATCTAAATCCTGATACATTTTTCAAAATGCAGGAAATATTTTCCGATGTTTTCATTGGTGAAAAAATGAGGAAATCGTGAGCACCTCAGTTGTTGAACATAATAACAAAAAATTATGAAATTTCTTTTATATTCTTGGGTACAACGGAGATCCAGAATTACAACACGAATTCTAGGAAAATCTCCTTATCAAGTACAAACACATACGCTTTCATGCATAAAGTGTACATTTCTAATTTCCGTATCCGTTCATGCGTAGGGGGTTGCAAAACATGTATAAATAAAACATTTGATAAACGCAGAGTAATATATGTACACGAAGCCATGCATAAAAATACCTTGTTTTTGAAAAGAATACGTGCAACTGGAAAAATGTACGAGAGAGAAAGAAGAATGAGAAGTGAATGTTGAAAAGTGGATTTTCAGCGTCCTCCAGGCAAATTCTTTATGCCAGATTTTGTTTATGCATGATGATCTTGGTCGATTTACACATCCGTTATCTCTCGACATTTTCCCTCCATATGTTCATTCAATTTGTTGTTTTTTCAACGCGAATCATTCAATTCCCGCTCACACACGAATACACGTACATCGAATCTGACGGATAAAAAATCCTATTTTATGGCGTCACGTGATCTTTGGTTTGGAAAGGAAAAGATTTTTCGAGTCGCATGAAAAATTCAAGTAAGGACCAAGCGATGAGCGCGATGTAAAATGCGCTCGAATGGTATGTGCTTTTTTCTTTATCGTCAATATCCTCGAGTTCGATGTTCACTCGTTGAGGATTTAGCGGATCCACTTGGCGTTCGAGGATGGGGTGGTAATCTGTAACAGAAGGCTTCACCTTTATTCAACGCAATACAAAGATTCATGACTTTTTTCTCTTGTAACAACAGAACAATCAATTTGTTTTCCGTCCGAAGCTTTCATTCTAGAAAATCGTATAAACCCGCTGTACGAGCAATGGAAACTAATAACGAATAACGGAGCCTACAATCCGTAATGAGTTCCCGCGTTACGGAATAAGGTTAAAACCCGGGGGAAAGTAGGTACTACTAAGAAGAAAGTGAAATAAAAACATGTTCGGAAGAAAAAACATAACGATCGGGTATGAAGGAAACTTATAGAGAACCCTGGTAAGAAAATATCGAAGTAATGCAATATCAGCAGTTGCTATGTAAGCCAATATCTTCCTGGGGTTTATTCTTGTTTCTTCATTGCTATTCAAGTTTCTTCAAATTTCCGTCCACACATTCGCGCAAATTTCGAAAAGGATTCTTTATTAGAATTCGAAGTTTTGATATAATACCTATAAATGCATCGTACAACGTATGAATTCGATTGTATGAATATTTTATATGAATATTGTTCACGTGGGAGTTGTTTCCAGAGTCCATTGGTTATGACATCTCCCTTTGGAACAACATTTCCATTTTGTGTGGAATTTACATTTGTTTTCAATAGAATTATCGACGTGTTTCGCGTAGAATATTTTCATTCTGTAGAAAATCGTTGTATTATCATTCTGAATTTTTTATGGAAGATTTGTTTTTTTTTTCAAATGCCAACAGAATAGTATAGAATATTTATGCTAATTTGATACATACTAGCTCGTTCACGAGTATCAGTAGTAGGTAAACTGATTTACCGTTCGAAAATGATTTCAATGTCTCGTTCCCTCGTGTTTTGGCGTCTCCACCGACCTCTTCCGTCCATGGAACAGCTTTTTAAATAAATCCTTTTGAATTCTCTCTCTTCGAGAGTAGATTTTTCAATGTAAATATCTTCACCGCGACTTTCTTGGGACATCTCTAAAAACTCTTGGCATCCCTGGAATAATGCATTTAATGAATGGAAATGAAATGAGAACCGGAGAGATGGCAGAAAAATCACGTAAGTTATATCCTTGCATGAACCTAGTATATCTTTCGGGGGATATCTATCCTGGCATTTTCATTCTTTTATAAAAGGAGGAAGGAAGAGAGAGAGAGAGAGAGAGATAAATACAAGTTGACTGGAGAACGTCATAAATTACAACTGCAGTCAAGAGAAGAAAATGCAGTTCTTAAAGTGTTATTTCTGGCAAGTCTCGATTCTTGAATAAATTAAAATTGTCAGTTTACGAATTATAAGAGATTCAATTCGACCTGAATGATGGTAAAACATTATGAAACAGAGTTTCCATGAAAAAATCCCCAATGGAAACACTTTGATTCATTCTCACCTGGTACCAAAATATCGCGATCTCGTTTGTTGGTCTCGAACAGTCGTATAAGCACACGATCATTTCGATACAACGCGAAGCTTCTATTTATCCCAATTGGCATACAGTTGGGGTGGTTGAATTTGCATAGAATTGCATATAGAATCGTAGTTTGAATCGCTACGAGTCTATCTGGGCATATGATTCGCGTTACATGCTTTGCGTTTTGGATAAATTCATCGTTATTTACGATCCGCGCGCGATACTCGACAACCAGAATGATTTGAATGACGAGAGCTCGGTGAAGACGTAACATCGCTGCTTATTGTAGTATAATTCGATCAGATCCTCCATGCACGCTCATCATCGCGAGGAGGGAAAAACGTCTATTGAATTGATATGAAATTCCGCTGGAATATACGGGAAAGGGAGAATGCTCCTGAGCGGATATAGCGAGACTTTACACTCTCTGCACGTTACAATTCAATGCGCTTGGGAATGGAGTTTCTTTAACGATGGGAACCTAATGGGCTATTGAGAATCAAAAATTGAAACAATCGCTGAAATTCACTTCGCAGACGAGTTTTCTCATTTTGTTTTTTAATTTTTTCTTTGCGGTTGTTTACGTTCGAGTACTTCCCCCGATACAGATTCGCTTGTTTGTTTTGTATATTCTTCAGAGATACTCGCCTCAGTTTTCTGTTTTTTTTTCCATCAGTGTGATTCCAAGGACGATAATGTCAGTCTATGGAAATTGAGAAAGATAATTAACAACGAATGGAGTTATACGCTTCGGTGAATTTCAATATACAGATCCACCGATTGATTTTGCATTACGATATAGTTACCCGGCTAGTCGAGACTTTTAGGGGAAGCCATGGATCATTGGGATTCTTTAATTCATATCCATGAAAGAATCCCATGTAAATAGAAAAATATTGAGCGACGTATGAATATTATCGTCAGTTTCACCATGATGTAATGAGAATAATATATTCGTTCAATTTCTTTTGCAATTTATTTCTTCCGCCGTCCCCTAATCACGAGAATCAAATTTTCTCTTCTCTCTTGTGAGTTTGTGTTATGTCAAGCGTTTTCACGTTTCCATGTTATTCCGATGTCGAGCATTGGATCAAAAAAATGACACGATACAGACTTTGGGATATCAAGATGGTTCCGTATATTCATCTTGTTGATCTCACGAGAGACAGGGAAGCATTTTATCTTGATTGCTCTTGCGGTTCTCACGAGATCTTGCTCTTTTATTTTACAAACCCTGAAATTAGTTTCTCGAATTTCTTCGAAGCATTTCTACAAATTCAGACTTTTCGTTTTCAATTTTTCAAGGTGATGTATTTTTGAATAAATCACGAATCAAAGTGGTGGAAGTTGAAAATCCAAAATTTCACATTTCTTCTTCAGGGTGGCGACAAAAATCTCGTTTTCAAATTCCCTGAGAATTCCCGGTTTTCCAGGAGTACTTTTTGTAAATTTCCCTGAGGTTTGTGAACTTTTATATTATGTACAAATAAAATGTTTTCCAACGCTCAAGTATTAATTATTTCGACTCAGCAAATATAATTTTGATGATAAGCATAAAATTTGATAGTTTTCATCGTTGAACGCACACAGAGAGATATTTATAGTTGAATTTACTACGTGATTATTCACCCAAAAAATCATATTCTAAAAATTAGAATCTACTCTATAATATGAGCCTAGTACATTTTCCTTTGAATATCAGTGGTAATTCTTCTAACGTTCAGAGGAACTCCCACATCAATGAAACTCTCTCTGAAACTCAGAGGAATATGTACTAGCCTCATATTTTAGAGGAACACTGTAAAAAATATACTCCCTAAACTGCCAAAGAAGTTTGGCAGTTTTTTTACACAAACTTTTTTTGTAAATTACCAAACAAAAGTTTGTAAACATTCAAAAAATTTTGTGATTTCACGAAGATTTTTGAGAATTCGCAAACTTTTGTTCGGCAATTTACAAAAAAGGTTCGGAAATTATTTTTCCAAACCAAGTTTGTAAATTTCCAAGCATTTTTGTTTGGAATTCAACAAATTTTTTTTACAGTGAATATTCTTAATTCTAGTATACGATTTTTTCAGTGTTGAAACCGAGGAACAGACTGACTTTCCAATGGAATTTACTGTAAGACATTGTAAATGTGATCAGGTGTCTACAGAGTAAAAAATTTTGTGTATTTTAAACACATGCGCATGTCCCAAACGGTCCAGTGAAAAAATTCGTTTTGAATATTGATACAAAGAATGTGTGGAATTGACGCGAAAGTGTTAATTTACATTGAAACTCTATCAATTTGATAATTTTTTGTGTTGACTTTCAATACGAGTACTGACTGGACAGTTCTTAATACAAAATTTTGTACTGCGTATTGTTTCGTCATAGTAAATTTTATTGTAAGTTCAGCCTGTTCTTCGATTACAAAGCACCATAGTAAATTCAATTCTATATATCTCTCCGTGCGGAGTTGATATAATAAATACTTCCGAGTATTTTATATGGTTTATGACACCCCCGTCAAAAGTCACCGCGAGTCACACCTAAGATTGCCTAGGAACCCAAATGGAAATCAATGGGTACCCATGAAATCCCCTGAAATTCCCATGTAGATTTCCATGGGACTCACCTGGATTTTTTTGATAGGGATTTAAAAAAAACTGAGTATTTTACGTGCAAAATCAACTTCCTGATCTTGAGGAGGGTTAAAGGATCTTACATACATTATACTTCAGAAACCAGGTATATTACGTGAGAAATTACAAAATTACGTAACAAACCCAGCTCTGGTAAAATACATGACAAAATAAAAGTAATACAGTAGAACTCCAATCATCCGAATCGCCGATTTTCACAAATTGGGGATGTTGGTGGCTTGGACAATCCAACCAAATACTGCGGGAAAATATCTCTCAAGGGGATAGCCTGGCGTAGAACAAGAAAAGACAAACACCTTTTTTTGTTTTTCCTTTCAGAAAAATTACTCTCCAAATTTTTTGGAGTGAAAATCCACTCCTAAAGAATGAAAATACTGCAAGTCCAATAAGAGTGAGATTTCACTCCATAAGAGTGAATTTCCACTCTTTTTCCGTATTTGCTGCTGTACCTTGCTCAAACTTTCACATAATTGCACTAAAAAATTAATTTGAATTCTTCAATATGCGAACAATAAATGCTGCAAATTGCAAAACTATATGCTGAACAGTTGTTTCTGAAATACATCCACAAAACAATGCTTGTTTCTGATGTTTTACACCAGGCTACCTCCTTAACCTTCAGAGGACCGGGTGACTCAAAAAATTCTTCACCATTTCTCCTGTGTTCAACACACCAAATTCCCCTAAGAAACAAGAAAAATAGTGTTTCCCAGGGTGGTCCCTTTTGGGACTAGTCCCGTCCGCTTAAGGTTGATAGATTTTGAATGGTTTTAAAAAGAGAGTAAGGACCACTTGAATACAGGTGAAAGATTAGCGAAATTTTGATCATCTCTTCCTTGACGTAAACCGATCAAATTCAGGCAAAAATTTTCTAATCGGTTCTAATAGGTCTTCTTAAGCAGGGTTATTTCCCAATTTATATGATGAAAGGGAACACAATAAACATTTTTGTGGAAATCTTACGGGACATAGATATCTTAAACGTATATAGAAGATGTATTATACAACATTGTAAGGCATCTTTTGGATCGCTTCAATGTATCTTTTAGAGTGATCCAAAAGAGGGATTCAAAAATGTTTACTGGAAAAGTATTCGTGAAAATTCTCGATAACAACTACAATGCGATTCGTGACTGTATATAAATAAAAGGTTTTCTGGAGGTTTGTTTCATCATTTTTTGTATTCTTCTTTCAAACCAAGCCAAATCTCATACGGCACAAGGATATAAATTGGATATCTAAGATATTTTCGACATCCAATGGACGTCAAATGAATATTAGACGAATATTGGAATATCCATTGAATACTTGATAGATGTCATATTTACTCTGTAAATCCGAATCAGTGAAAAGTACTGAGAATCAGTGAATTCCACTGACCAACCAGTGCTAAGTCGTCCACTGTGGACGACTCGGGACTGATTCGCCAGTTAAATTCACTGATTCTCAGTACTTTTCACTGATTCGGATTTACAGAGTAGACGTACTGTACGAGATCTGTACCCAGATAAAACACGATGAATTCTTTTTCAAGAACAAGAAATAGAATTCTTCAAGAACTCTTTTCGAACTAATGAATTTATAAGGAACTCTGGAGGAGTTCAATGTTTGAGACATTCGCGAATACTATGAGGGTACTGTGAGAATACTTTCAGAATTGTTTCAGTACTCTCACAGGACTCGTTAATGTCTCAAACATTGAACTCCTCCAAACTCTTGTTGAATTCATCAAATTCAAAAAGAGTTCTTGAACAATTCTATTTCTTGTTCTTGAGAACGAATTTTCCATGTGCTATCAGGTTATTGACTGATTTTTCAAATTTTTGTGTAGTGAAAGTTACAAACTCACTTTTTATGCTCTACTGGATAAATTTTGGTCAATTATGATTTTTTGAAAAAAGCACTGAAAGTTGTTTCCTTATCAGAATAGAATTGAATGAAAAGAACAATTAACAATCAACAATTTTTCAATACAGAGAATAGTTCAAATTTATTCACTAGAGGAATACAGATGAACTGTAAGAATTAGATATTCTCGAAATATTGTAGAAAAATTTTTAAAAATCTGACTGATTATTACAATTCATTTATATTTCTTTGGATATCAGCTATTTCCTGTATTAAAAAATTGTGAAATGTTTCCTTCATTCAATTTCATTTTGATAAGAAAAAAAAATCAAAAAACTATATTTATATATATTATTTCCAATGTGAGATTTCCATAAGAATCAGTTAAAAGTTAGGTAAAAGTACAAAGAAAACAATGGCAATACCGAATCTCAATTTGAAACTCGACTTCCCACACATTTCCCTGAGTTTCCAATTTTATTTTCGAAATTCCCTGAGATTTCCAGAATATTAAAAATCCCTGAGATTTCCCTGATTTCCCGGTTCTGTCACCACCCTGATTCTTTTCTCGCACCAGGTAGGTGAATTATATGATCTTTTATTGGAAGGATCGACGAGAACATTTCAAAACCGTATAACAGAAAAATTTCGAATTCATCATTCTGCATTGCCTGGTATTAATTTTATGACTTCTGCTTTAGAATGGAATGAATGGCTTTGTTTATCGTCAAAGTATATCGTCGCTTATTATGGAATTGTTAACAAGGCATTGACGAAGAGGGAAGTATTGTTAAATCGAATGTAATGAAAAACGAATACGAAGATGTCGTGAAGTGCTTTTGCCATAGAAAATTGAGATCTATTAGGCGAAGGAGAAATAGAGAATGGAAGTTTTAAAGTTCGTTGGGAATAAATGTACAGCGTTTAATTATCACGACATGGAGAATATTTCAGCACGACTTTCTCGAAGGTGGATATAAACGCTCTGCGCGGGATGTTCTTTTATTCTCATTCCTTTTAATCGTTGAAAAATTAACTCATCCAACGGATTAATGCGAGGAATAATATTTTTATAGCCGTTAACATCTCTCGTCCCATGAAAACTCAATATTACTCCTTTCGATTGAAAACTCCAAAGAATAATAGTACCGTGACCATTTATATCGCTATATCGAATTGATGGTAATACTGGCATTCCAACTCGAATTCAGCCGAACATCCAAATCTCTTGATTTAACCGTGAAAGGGCTGATACAACTTTCAATGTCTATAGAATCCTACCCATTCACGATCGCATCTTCTCTTCAATTTTGGAATTTCATGGGTTTACTAGCGAATATACTGCATTGTACGATACAATACTGCCTTGCATATCTATCTCAGCTTTCCACGAAAATGGACTCATGGTAAATTCGCAAATTTCCAAGCACTAATATTTAATGTTAATTCCGATAATTGAGAAGACGTCTACATTTTCTCAACGCAATCAGAAGGTTGAAAAATGATAAGTTTTTATACAAAACGAATGAAATATCGAATATTATACCGCATCTCGGTTAGAAACTTCTCCGTTAAACGGTCTTCGCTTGATACCAGGAGAGTTGTAAATAACGATCAATTTATTCGAAATGCAAAACGTGGAACACGAATCATATGCCTTGATAGACACGTTGTAATTCGAATTGCTTTCCAGTATACAACTGTATGCAAATGCAACTGTTCTAACTGTAGAAATGCCGATGAATGGAAATTGTGCGTTATATCTCGCATCTTCCATCGATGTTGTTACTTGGAAACCCCGGAGGAAGTCTACGATGATGTAATTGGCATTAACCCTAAGGGAAACCATAATATACTGACAAAATTATGTCCTTGTATCGTGGATTTTGTACATTCCATCGTATATCCAATCCCATAGATAATTTCATCCTTCATTTCTCTCAGCCATATTCTTCGAAATGTTCGATTGATCTATTTCACTTCATGATTTTACGAGGATGAGAGCAGAGTAGATCTATCTTGAAACTGACCGAGTGTCGATGGTGACATGAGATAAAATCGACAAGCCGTATTTCATAAGGTTGCCAGGGTAGTAATTATCGTCAAACGGTGATTGTAATCTTTTCTTCAATGATGAGCGAACGCCTGACGAATGGCAATAAACCTTTCTGAGGGTGGGAACGCGTATCGGGTGACCTCGTTATCAACAATAAGGCGAAAGAAATACTGGACTTTAGTATCAAGACAGGGAAAATTAATTCTAAGTATGTTCAATTTAAAAATTTCATTCTCAAACTCATAATACAAAAAATTAAATTTTGTTCATTTCAGCTGGGAATTTATTTACGTCGAACCAAGAGCAACTTCGAAGAAAAATTCATTGAATCAATTTTCGGAATGATTTGTCTAAATATTGCATTTAAAAAATGTAACTCATAATTGTAGTTGGGAGATATACGATTACATACAAAATTTCATCGACTCCTATCTGTTAATGGGACCAGTTTGGTCTCAGCTGACAAACAGTACGAGCATCGCGTACGTTGATGAGATACGATCAAATTGGACTAACTTAGTTCCAGCCTCGTTAACTTGGTTACATCTGAGCCAACTTAATTTTAGTTATAGTCAACTATATCGACAGAACATACGAACCCAGTTTCGATCCAACCGAAATCTAAAGAAATTTCAATTGAATGTATTTTTGAATCATAATTGCTCGAGCGGAAAATCACATTCACAAAATTTGTCATGTTTTCATTGTGCGGCAGCAGAAAAGTAATACATGCCTATCGATGGGCAATTCATGTCGAATATGTTTTTTCATAAAACATTTATCGAGTTTTTGTTAGATTTTACGAAATATCGATCGAAATTTGATACAAATTTAATGAAAAACCATCGCACATCGTTGATATACGTAACGAGAATATAATATTACGCGTGGACCGATAAAAAGTATGAGAGAGAATGTAACGTTGAAAATCTTTGAATACGTTTTGAACATCCGTACACGTTGTGAATATGAGATAAAGTGGTGAGAGATGCAAAGAGTAGGACGCAAGAGTCACGCGTTTCATAGTGGATTTGCGGGAAGATAGATAAGTATAAACATATTGTGAGAGAGGATTAGGAACTTGGAAACTTGGGGTATTTAGGATTGGTTATATCCATCCCCAAACCATCTTCCTCTTCAGAATTCGATGTTCCATTTCGAAATACGAAATGACGACAATTAGAGCATCTGTTCATAATTACCTGGATTAAATATCTCTTCGCAATGTACGTTTGTTGGTGATATCGATTTACTTTATGTGTTGCTACTCTGTGACTCCGCGTTATTATTTTTTATTTGGAATTTATTGACAATGATATTATGCAATACCGTAGGATTCGTGGAATCCATTCCCCGTTATTCGATCTTTTACAGATTCCCAACTGAGAGATGACACTGTTTTAGAACGTGTATCTCTCAAGGGATGAAAGTGGAGACGAATGGGAATAACTGCTGTGATATCACTGCTTGGAAATTGTACAAAAGATTTGTTGAAATTTGCAATAAAATATCATATCCCTGCATTGAACGATGTTCGACAAAATTTGAGAGAGCATAGTTGAGGTTGAGATACATGGAGTTTGAAAATCATAACAAGGATCGTTGATCGCGAGCGAGAATCGCGTGTTAGACATTGACGTGCCGACATTTATCGGGCTAAGGTACGTGGTGCGTAATCGCATGAACAAATTGAATAATATAATGGGTGTAAGCACGGAAGAATTGTGATTTTATTTTCTGAATAGATTCGATCTTTTTGGGCAGATCGATGGTATTTGTCAAGAACCATTCCTGATGCAAGAAAAAAATTCATCCGTATCTAATTTCTACAATCTATTTAGCTTTATTTTGTGTCGAAGCCTTGATGTCTCTATTTTGAATCCCTGTTAATACGTTCTATAGAAAGAAAACGAAGATTAAAATTCACGAAATCTGATGAATCATCGTTACATATCTTCTCGAATCAACTCTGTGCCACTGGAAACTTCGTTTAAATAATGTACAGCAAGATTTTTGGGCTTTGATAGTTGAATGTTATGTTATTCGATTGCGTACAGTTGATAATATTTCAAAAATATCTAAAAGACATCTCACGTGGTCATCTTTAAGAAATCTTTTGAAGTGTTCCGATGTTTATAGATTTTGAATGGCTTGAAATTGGAAGATATGATATCACAGTATCCTATGGATTATTGGCAGAAGTACATCATGTACTCGGCGTTCGACGATTGATCCCTCGTTGAAAGAAAGTAAGTATCGTATCAGAGATTACTATCACGACGTTGCTTCTCGATTCTTGTAACGTGATGAAATTCATGAGATCGATTTTCCAAGTCAATGAATTCACCAATTCATTCTAATTATTCACGAAGCACAGGTACAAAGCTCGACGTGTATTTGTATAATCCATCGAAATCAACTGAATAAATTTGGTTTCCATATCGGGATGGTGATCGCTCGAGATAACCGAGGATTAGCAGGAAATTGGATGATTTATCTCCTGGAATTAGAATAAAATTATTTTTTCGTCAAATATTAGGAAATATATTCATCCCCGTATGAGAAGTTTGCCAGATGCTCCCGAAGAGAATCAAGAGAAACATAAATCCATTGAAATTAAAAGCGATTTTCAACTGTTCCTCTCGTTTTATTTCTCCTCTTCTAAGAGGAGAGTTCCTCTTTTAAGAGGGGTTATAGGTGTGAATTATACATGGGAATGGCAACGTTGTGGAGGTATGCTTTGATCAAATTTTTCTTTCGACCCCTCGATAAATCAGAGGAAAAAAGCAAGCATCATCACACGAGATGCGCATAATAAAGGAAACAAGGTAGACGTATGAACCTTTCACCTTATTTTACCGAACCTCTCGTGGCTTGAGCAAGAGAAATGTTACGTGTAGTACAGAGACGGTGCAGGTGTTGCAGTGGTAAACTACATTATAACGAGGAAAAGGTTCGTTTATTGCCTCGGCAAGAGTGAAAATAACGAGTTATACATCCCGCACAATGCACGGTGATAAATATAAGAAAAATGCGAGGAATAAACTCTGTCTCGTATATTTAAACCGGTGTTATAGGTGCATAGGTGTATACGTACTTCATATGGGCACGAGATTGAAGAGGTCACGCAATCTCGTTTGAAATTACGAGAAATAAAATGAGGGTTTCGTGCCAGTCAAAAGAAAGACCGTAGATATACCTTGTTTTGATCAAAGAGAAATTTCATCGAGATAAAAATCGTGGCTGGGATCAAATTTTCTACTCCATCCTGCCAAAGAACTGTATTTTTGTCCGACTCATAGACTCGAATAAAAATCATTCTAGGGATTCTCCGTCCTATATTTTGGCCTGGATTTAATAGGCTCTGTCTGGCGCTGTTCTGACGATCATCTGTCAGACATTCGGATTAGGGGGTATGAGCTTCGTAAGGTCTCGCCAGGCCTTTGTGAAGGATTTGCCAGGTTTAGCGAAGTCTCGTAATAGCTTAGACAATTCTTAAAATACTTTCACTGGACAATTTGAAGAATTCTATAAGCATTATCATTCATAGCGACATCCCATGCAGCATCATAGATTTCAGTAATGTCTCAATTAGATTCCAATCTTTCTTCTTCATTACGGTTCAATATCCTTCAACAGAGATATATAAAAAATCTGTCAATTGAAATGTTAGCTGTTTGCAATGGCTTAGATATATCACAAGAGAAATATTACAATAAAATATTTCATAAATGTTCTAGAAATAATTCAGAAATATTGTCTGAAATGTAATATTAGCGGAGATTTCCATTGAACCAAGTAGAAATACGTTTGACCAATATTTGAACTACCAGCTGGAGACCGATGGATCAGGATTTGAGTGTTTCTTTGTCACTCTTGTAACTCAAATCTGGACCCAGCATGTGGAAATAATACCATGATCAATATCTGAACAAACATCTTCCCCAATAAAAATATTTCTTTTCAAAACGTCAACAATTTCTCTGCAAAACTTCATTATCGCAATTCTTAGAGAAAGAAAGAATTTTCTCAACAGATTCATCTTCCAAAACTCTGTGAAATTCTGCATATTTCTGAAAATTTCTATTGCCAGTAAAGGTTTCTCTGTACATTTCCAACTTATTGGTCAAAGTTGTTTTGTTGAGAAATGTTGAATTTTCTCAACATTTTACTACTTGATAAATGGTGGAAACATTTGACGTGGAAAGGAATTTTCTTCACGAATTCATACATTTCTCTGCAAACTACATTTGCAGAAAAAAATTTGAATTTTCTCTTTATTTGTCTACTCCAAGAATATTACGGCTTGTGGCGGAGAGTTGAGTTTTCTATACAAATTCATACATTTTTCTCAAATCGCATTTGCGGAGATAAAGTGAATTTTTTCAAATTTTTCAATCGACCCAAAACAACTTAAGTAAAATTCACTAGTAGGCCTCAAAAAAACCTCTCTCCCACGACCCAATCATTTTTCCTTTCGGAGGATTCTGAATCGATTAGTCTTTATCCGACGGGAACGAATTTTTTAAAATTTTTTATCGATTTGACTCAGCACTTGGAAAAATTCACAAGTTGAGGTCAAAAAAATCCCTTCTCCAACGACCTATTCATTTTTCGTTTCAGAAGATTCTGAATTGATTGGTCTATACCTCACGAAAACGAATTTTTCAAAATTTTCCATTGCGATGATTCCCATAAGTGGTACTTTAAGATTACTGTAGTCATCTCGGAGATCCGCTGATGTGATAGAAGGCTTTGCTTCTCACTCGCAGGACCCGGGTTCAATCCTTACTGAGGAAAGTTCCTAAAAATGGACTTTCAATGTGGTGTCTCTTCCGTAATGTCATCCAAGTCAAACTGGAAGGAGATTTGTAGAGATAAACTCTGAACAAAAATTTTTTTTCTCAAGCAAAAGTGAATAGATAAAACAGAGATTTGTAGAGTAATGCAGAAATATGCAGAGAAGTATTTAATGTAATATGGAGATTTGGCGAGTTTTGTACGAATTTTGTGGAGAAATTCATAAAATATTACGAAGATTGGAAGAATTATGTACAATTTTGCAGAGTAATGCAGAAATTTGTAGAGTAATATTTATGGTTGAAAATTTTGCAAATTTCTCAAAGCGTCCGAAATCTGACAGTTATGTAGAAAAATCTGAAGAGTTTTGAAGAATTTTGAAGAGAAATATTTGTATTGGGGTTTCCATGAAGAAGATTGAGTCTAATCAATTCAATCACTTGCTGGATTCAGTTCCGATAAATTTTTAACCATATCTAGATAGCATAAGAGTTCTGAAAGAGCTCATAAGGAATGCGATGTATTCATAAAGAACTCTTTCAGAACTCTTGTGCTATCTAAGATAGCTGAAATTCCCCTGAAAATTTCAGATCTTTGTTTGAACTCAATTTCGGATGATTTAACAAAACAACGTGATAAGATTGAGTTACCTACTGCGGGAAAAAGAAACGAAAGAAAATGATTAGAAAAGTTGAAAGCCGCTTAGAGGCAGATAAGAAGAAGCTGAGAGAAACAACTCTAAATCATTTTCTATGCGGTTTTTGACTCTTTTTATCGGTCCCTATCGTTTCCTTTTACCAGAGATGTGTGATTATCTTGGAAGCATTCTTTTGAGAGCACTTGTCCCTTGAGGGTATCCCTTTAAGAGCACTTCCCGTACAACACCGGGCCCTAACAGCATTCGGAGATTTCGAAAACGTTCTAAGACCGTTCGGATGTGTTGGAAGCATTCTTAGAACGTTTTAAAAACTTCCTGGAAACATGATGCTGTCTGGGGGGGGGGGGGGTTGAACGTTCATAAGATATATCTTTTGAGAGTATCCTTTTAAGAACACTTCCCGGACAGCACCAGGATGTTTTTCGAACATTCATAAGACGTGCTTGATTACAACACAGGGAACGTGCGAATAATGTCTCAGGTAGTTCTAGGAACGTTGCACGTATCTCCCAGGTATGTCCAAATGTGATAATACACTATTTCTCCATAGATAAACCAATAATCCTGGATTTCCATCAATTACCCGATTAAAGGATCCACAACGAAACGGAAACGTGCAACGAACGTTGGTCGAACCTAAAATGGGACTATGAACATGTGAAGGTTCATTGAATGTTTATTATATGTAAGTGTATCTGAAATAAAATCAAAATTGATCCAATCGAATCATGGTCTGTTGGCGACAGAAATCGCTCTTCAATAAGGTCAAATTGAGATGAATGGATTCTGTTAACCCATTTCTTCCCAAATGTCCAATTTTTTTTCTTGACTTTCAAGGCTCTAACTTTTGATGAGAAAAACTCCAAGAACAATTATCCCATAACGATTCCGATAGCTTAGAGTCTCTTCTTTCGAATGCCGTAACTCAAATTGACGTACGAATCGATGACAAAAAGTTATAACGAGTTTTTTGGAGAAAATGCCAAAAATTTCGTCGGTTTTTTTTTCAAACTCGATATTTCCAGCATGCAAAAATATTGCTGGACCATTGTATCTAGCTTAGATCGTGTACTTAATGTCTACTCTTTCAAACCCCGTTGGAATTTTTTGGAAATTCAAAATGGCGGCGACAATATGGCCGTTAGAAAATTGAAAAACTTTTGAGAAATCATATTATTCATGATTTTGACCTGACTTGGCTGTTTTCTTTCTATTTCATGGTTGGAAATACTCATTATTAGACTCGTAAGCATCATCATATCCTTTAATAAACATAAACGACGGGGTTTTGATGGTCGTAAAATGCGAGGGAAGCCTATATATCGCGTTTTTAGCCACCAATTTGATTTTACGTTGCTCAAGGCTCTATCTTGTGGTGTGAAAAACTCGAAAAAACACATTATACCATAGCGATTCCGAAAGCTTAGAGTCTCTCCTTCCGAATGCCGTTACTTAAATTAACGTATGAATCGATGACAAAAAGTTATAACGAGTTTTTTGGAGAAAATGCCAAAAATTTCGTCGTTTTTTTTTCAAACTCGATATTTCCAGCATGCAAAAATATTGCTGGACCATTGTATCTAGCTTAGATCGTGTACTTAATGTCTACTCTTTCAAACCCCGTTGGAATTGTTTGGAAATTGGAATCGGCGGCGTCAATATGGCCGTTGGAAAATTGAAAAATTGTGAGAAATCATATTATCCATGTTTCCGACCCGATTTGGCCCTTTTGTATCCATTTCACGGTTGAAAATGTAGGATATACTCATTTTTAGATCCGTAAGTACCATCATATTCTAGAATAAAGATGAAAAATAGCTCTTGATTACCATGAAATGCCGGAATGGCTGGATTTCCCAATAGGCCCGGATGCCCGGCATTTCCTGGCAATCACGAGCTATTTTTCATCTTTATTCTAGAATATGATGGTACTTACGGATCTAAAAATGAGTATATTCTACATTTTCAACCGTGAAATGGAAACAAAACGGCCAAATCGGGTCTTGAGCGGGTCAAAGAGCCTTGAGCAACGTGAAATCAAATTGGTGGCTAAAAACGCGATATATAGGCTTCCCTCGCATTTTACGACCATTAAAACCCGTTGTTCATGTTTATTATAGGATATGATGATACTTACGAGTCTAAGAATGAGTATTTCCTACATTTCCAACCATGAAATAGAAATAAAACAGCCAAGTCAGGTCAAAATCATGAATAATATGATTTCTCAAAATTTTTTCCAATTTCTAACGGCCATATTAACGCCGCCATTTCGAATTCCCAAAAAATTCCAACGGGGTTTGAAAGAGCAGACATTGAGTACACGATCCATGCTAGATACAATGGTCCAGCAATATTTTTGCATGCTTGAAATATCGAGTTTAAAAATAAAACCGACGAAATTTTTGTCATTTTTTTCAAAAAACTCGTTATAACTTTTTGTTATCGATTCGTACGTCAATTTGAATCACGGCATTCGAAAGAAGAGACTCCAAGCTATCGGAATCGTTATGTTATAATTTTTTTTGAAGTTGTTTTTATCAAAAATTAGAGCCTTGAAAGTCAAGAAAAAAAATTGGACATTTGGGACGAAATGGGTTAATCAGTGAATTCTTTAAAAAAACGAGAACATAATTGATGAGTCCATGTGGAACGATCAACCAATAGTACACCCACTGAGCTTTCCTGTTAGAATCTTGCATTATTATTGCATCGATGTTGATGAGAATTACAACAGTAATATTACAGAATCCAATTACAAGTAAATTACAGCGATGTTACGTTGTCAAGTGATATTCCAACGATATTTCTGTGAGTTACTTTTGTAATATTGCATTTGTAAATTGAAAAACAGGTACTTCCAAGGTCGCATCAATGTTGCTGCAATATTAATACGAGGTTCTAACGGAAATGCTAAGTGGGCATCTAGTTATCATTTTGCTCATTACTGAATGATAATGATAAAAAATCTAGTGATGACGAAAATTCAACTGATCAATAGAATGACCAACTTCTGCCTGGTCACTGTTGAAAATAATACAAAATCCTGTATCACAAATGATATTAAATTCCGTAACAAGCTGTGATATGAAATTTTGTATCAAAACTGATCCTAAATTTTATAACAATGATATAAACAGATATGGCCACATGATTGATATGGTACAAAATTTCTTAATACTGGTACGTAAAAAAACTTCGTATCCGCGTTGTGAAGTTTTGTACGGATTTTTCTAACAGTGTGATTCTTCCGTGATTTGTTGAATCCGAGGCAGTGTCCTCAGATTTGACTCGCAAACGTTAAACGCACAGATGCGACTGTACATCCGTGTGAAAAAAGAGAGGGTATGGTTTCGCGCGCATCCTAGCATGCTTTCTCCTTCGCTCTCCCATCGAATATTCCATGAGCAATAGAGGAAGCATGCTAGGTTGCGCGCGCAACCGTACCCTCCCTTTTTTCACACGGACGCACAGTCGCATCTGTGTGTGTAACGTTTGCGAGTCAAATCTGAGGACACTGATCCGAGGTAGAAGTGAAGCGTATAGAACGGCGTATAGAAGCGTAATGAAACAGTCCTCTGAGCGCAATTTAAGAAGTTGATTGAAACCTTCTCATGTTTCATTCGTTTCGATTTCCGCATTCTTGAATTTTGATTTACAACAGGATGTTGAACGATGTCAGAATAAATAATGTTTTAACAAAATTTTCTCACGATCAATTCGAGTTTTGGAATTTATGGAAAACAGATTGTATACAATCAAACCCGGAAAGAACTATCGCAAACCGACGTTTCATTTGAAAGAGACTAGTATTATGAGCCACATGTGGTCAAATAGTGACAGCCCATATTTTTTGACGATATTGCTGTAGACTGGACAATATTGTATCACCCTTCTGGATCAAATTTGGACTTTCTTCACGAATTCAAGTTGCCTGAATTTTGCGCAAATCTGACGCCATAGCGTGGATAACGTTTTATTATCCACACTGTAACCTCAGATTATGTACAACTGTGCCCAACCGTATTGATGTCGATGTAATTGACAAGTTCTGGAGTTTTTCGGATCTCCATGCATGGTTCAATGGGTTGAAATGTTTCTGAAGGGGCTTTCCCTGTTGAAAAAGTCCCATACATTCTCATATATAAATCTTATTAGTTTATATGAATCTCAACAAGTTTTTATCAGTCCATATGCGGTTTCTGTCCTAGAAATAACTAGAATTCATTAGAATTTATGAGATCTTTTCAACAGGGTTGAAACCTCAGTGTGACATGCAGCAATATCACAGAAATATTTCAATGTTTCAAATGTTAGATTCCTGCAATCTTAATGAAATCTTCGGTGCTGTATGGGATATAAAAGAATTTACTCAAGTTCTCTGAAAATTCTCCATCAAAAGAAAAATACATTTCTCTTGAAGATTGGAAATCAATCGACGGACTATAAGAATAGGGTTAATTTCCTCAAGATGGAGATAGCTTTATATAGAGTTTCTATAATTACTTCATTATCTGGAAACGCAACGGGGAATACACGTCTGTGAATCCGCAAAATGACATCAGGGAGTAGAAAGATTAATCGAGTTTACGACTTGGGTATGTGAGGAGCAATTTGTTCAGTCGTATACACAAATGACTTCACGCGGATTCTATGAATTTTCGGTTCCACAAAGAGACCGTGGGGAATACAAAAACAGTTCCTAATTTGTACGATAATTCCTTCCGTATATTTCTTATTCTTATCAATTTTTCAATATTCAAATTATGAAAATTGCTATGAAATTTACATGAAGTTGAGTATCATATTTGTTTTATTGTGAAGAAAATATAATTTGTATCGATTGAAATTTTCTATAGTATAATATGATTGAAAATGGAACAACAAAGATCACATACATATTTTAGATTAGATAATAAAATCGTATTGAATAACATTTTATATTTTTGTACAGTTCCATACTTTATATTATTCTATTATGATTGTTATAAACCACGACCAATACTCATTTATCCGATATTTGTCATTGAATACAAAAAGAAACAATATCCTTGTAACAAATAAATGCAACAATAATTGAAACGTGGGTATCACGTCTCTTTTTATACATCGATGATATTACAATCTGCTACCTCAACGTCATCTCGAATTTCATATATTTATACATCTATGAAGTTGAATATTGTTTCGTGTTGGCAAATTTCTGGAACGTTCTTCGAAGAAGAGAGACGATTCTGTATAACGCGAAACATGCATGCATTCGCAGAGTGAAATATTTATTTTGAAATTAATTATTATAAATTTGGACTTAAGGCGATAGAAAGCAAGTAAATTCAAAGAGAGAAGATTTGTCGAAGGCACGCCACGCGTGTGTCATTATTATTCGTCATCATTCGCGACGCATCAACGATTTAACGATAAGGGAGGGATTAACAATGTCAACGATCGCAAGTATTATCGTGAAGAATGGTGGTACTGTTGTGAGTTGATAATCGTCAACGAACGAAGGTCCATTCTTGAGTGAAAAACTTTTCCGCGCGATACGAGAGTACCGTAAAAGCGGAGAGGAATTTTCGCAAGCGTCTTGTACACGTATCGTCAAGAATCATCGGTCCAGCACGAACATGGCGACGGGATTGTTCCAGTTGTCACGCCAGATCTTTTTCATTTAGACTCGTTCTCGCTTCCTTAATTTCATCGAGTTTTCCGTTCCTACAGTGCGTCAACTTCGTTCGAGCGCTACCCCCGAGAATTTGTTGAATCTCCCTCAAAGTTCTGCCTTTGGTCTCCGGCACTAAGGTAACGACCAAAATGAATGCGAGTAAAGTCGAAATGGCGAAGAAGAAGTATACCGTGTGTTTTCCGAGGTGATCTCCGAGGACTTGGTACAACTTGGACACCGCAAAACCGATGATACCGTCGAAGATGGTAGCTATGGCTCCGGCCATGCCTTTCACCTCGGTAGGGAAAAATTCACCGATCAAAGCGTTAGGCAGAGTACCCAATCCGATTTGAAAAGTCACTTGAAAGATAATCACGTCGATTACGGGGAGGATACTAATTTTGGAAAGATTGAATCCACGTTCTTTCAACATCAAATAAATAGCGAGGATGGCCAAAGTTATGCAAGATCCTAGAGTAGATGCGATCAACAAAGGTCTTCTACCGGCACCCTCCACGGTGGCGGTGGCTATCGTTCCCGATACCAAACCAACTGCTAAAACTAAAACAGTCGCCACGTGAGAGTTGATTCCCACCGTGGCGTTTTTGAATAGTACCTCCAAGTACTGCATGGTACTGAAATTACCGCTCAATTGTTGAGCCGCGATCAGAGCTAATATGATACTCAATGCTCGTAAATTACTCTTTTGTCCCATTACCCTCACTTTCGTACTCCATTTGTCTTTCCTCTTCAGTCTTATGGATTCTTTAATTTTCGAATTCCCACTTTCCAGGCACACCTCGTCGTCCGTGGCATCGGTTTTGGTATCGTCATTGTCGGTAGATACACCTCGAAGCACTAATTCCAATTCTTTACGAGCCTCCTCTTCGTCCTCTATTCCTTTGAAAAATGCTAAAGCCTTTACAGCTTCGTTCCGACGACCTTTTGCCGCCAAAAAGTGAGGACTCTCCGGGAACCAGACGAAAGTCGCTAAAAAGAGGATCGGTACCGCGAGCATGATGATTCCCAAAAGTTCGTAGGAGACCCACGGCCCGATGCTACAAGTCAATAATGAACCTGTGAACACGTTGACCGCTATCAAAGTTCCAAGAGCCCCTCTGATGTCTACGTCCGCAACCTCCGACACGTACATGGGATTTGTCGTGTAAGAGATACCAACTCCTATCCCCAAAATTATTCTGGAAAAATACAAAGCGTTCACAGTCGTTGCTAATAGAACCATCGTCCATCCGAGGATGTAAAATACGCTGGAGGATAAGAGACATCTTTTTCGTCCAAATTTGTCGGCTAGATAGGCGCCTAAAAATGGCCCGATCATCGACCCGATGACCGTCAACGATACGATCCACGCACCTTGGGCACTCGTCACTTTTACAGGCGCGTCGCTATTCGGATCTTCCAATCTGGAGAGACTTGTCGTCATCCAACCGAAAACTGTACCCACCGCTACCATCGATAGAGTTGCTGCAATCAAAATAAAAACAAGTGACCATTTTTCACAATCAATATAAATCGTGATGATGTATTTAAGAATTGTTTAACTACAATCACTCTGATTATCATTTTGAGTTCATCTCTCGATAAAAAATGTTTCAAACATATTTATCATCCTCGAGATTATCTATCAGTAATATTTTGTCATATGAATACAAGCTATTAGAAATGTCTGTTTGAATTTTCAATTACGTATAAAATGATTCACGTGACTGGATGAAACTTCAGTTACGAAAATATGCATCAATGTATGATGTTTGCGTTTGAAAATTATATGAAATCTAAATTCTTTTCATTCACTGGCAATGAAAAGTATGAATTTTATTAAATTATTCAAAGCTCTTCAAAAACGTGTTACAGTTTATTTTCCCATTAAAAAGTTGTCAATCATTCCACGAATTTCCAAATCAAATTTCACCAAAATACATCGTGAACGACAATTTTGCAGAATATAATTCAATTTCTTCACGTAGAGTATCAATGGCAACTATTATAATAGGGAAATATATGTTGTATTTTATATCACGGCGGTTGTTGAATATTCACTGAATCGTTAATACAGTGCTCTGAGAGAAGAACGATTGAAACGATGGAGTATTTTATCTTGTATGTGAAGTAATAGACCTGGATTTTTTAATACGGTTATCTAATCTATGCTAATATTTGTAACCAAGTGACCATTGCAAATCTAGAAAATTGTCAGACGAAGTAGTTGGCATATTTTAAGATCGAAGTTTCATATACAACCTAATAAACATTTTTTGGGAATTTTTTCGAAATATTTTGAAAGAGATTCAGAAGATACTTTTTGAAATTCCGTTGAAATATTCGATTTTGTTGCTTAAGGAAGAGAGGAATAATTCTATAATAATTCTACAATTCATTCGTTCCCTTGGAATTTTGAGTGAAGTTTTCACCCTATGGCACTCCTATCAGGATTGAAAGTTCCATACATCAATGAGATATCAGAGTGACGAGGTAGTCCTTTCGGATATGCATCTGTGATTATATTCCCTATTTTTTGTGAGTTCCGATAGAGACGATGATCAGATAAATTGTGTAATCTCATATACCTGAAATACAGGCAAGCCATTGTCGCCATCGCGTTCTCCTACGACCTGCGTCATTCTTTCCTTGAGGAACGGCTGCTGAGTTACTCGCTTCGGTTTTTGGGCCCTCCTTTGGGGCTTCGATCTGTAACCGAGAATCCATACAGGTATCAATATATGAACATGTAGAAGCATGCCGAAACTAAACTGAAAGATTGTACTGAATAAAATAGAATCTGAGCAGAGAGGTCTATCGTTCCTGCGCAATTGTGAAATCTGCGCGCGCATCTTCGCTTCATGAAACTATTATGCTGATATTATTATGCATCTGGAAAAAATTGGTCTTTTTTGAAAATTCAGTAACATCAAAGATCTTTCACACTTTTCGACATCTACACTGACAGAAAAACGACCTGGTTGAAACATTCGTGGTCGCAATAACTTGAAATCTGGTTCGATTGACCAGGAAATGTGATTGCGATGTCCAGAAAAAGTGATCCCTTGTGAAAATATTTCTACGCCAAATTACGCCAAAAAGTACGAAATATTACGTCAATCTACGTCCCACAGCTTGGCATAGTTTTACGTAATTGCCCATGTAACACAGAATATTCTGAGAATATTCTCACAACATCCGTAAAACGTACTGTATCGAATATTCCAGAGTGACCAACTTTTTACTCGATGATTATGCATTTTCAAGTGATTTTCTTATGCACTTCCATGCAGTTTTATTTACCACCAAATTATGCAGCAGGGTGACCAATTATGCATGATTTATGCACTTTTTCTCTTAGATCAGCTAATCACAGTATCTTATTGAATCAATAGCTTTGTTCGTTCTAACGTATTCCAAGTTGCCCCACCCTGCTTCAAATATTTTTGATTCGCTCTTCTAGTTATAAAAACGAATTGATTGGTTTGGTGTAGGTTAGGGCAACTTAGAACACATTAGAACGAACAGAGCTAGTGAGAACAGTTAAGAAGTTCGGGAAATAGTCACTAGATTCATGCACTTGATATCAAAGTTGCTAGGCGAAATCTGCAGACTCTGATGATTGGTCAGTTCTTGTACAACCGGCCAATTATATTTTGAATTCCGAAAGAAATTACACACTGTTGAAAATTTCTTGAAATTTCATCCATTTTTCAAGTAAATTAGTGAATGAAATTTTCAATTCTTGGTGACTGAATTAGAAAATCAATCACATGTGATTGAATTTTCAATTTTTGCTATATTATGGAGCCTTCCGAAGTAGCTGACCAGATGATCAGGTCAGCTACTTCGGAAGGCTCCTATATCACCCATAATAGTATAGTTTGGTAACTGAATTCTCATTCATATGTGATTGAAGTTTCAAGAACTTTTTGAATCGCGTGAGTGAAAATTGCTTCCATTACATGTGATTGAAACTTCATGCAGAAATTTTTAGCAGTGCCAATAAACGAAAAGTTTTAAGATCTTTATAGGATTTACAGTAACTAATTCTACTTATTTCAATTATTTAGATTCTTCCAAGTTATAACTGAATAAAATTTTCATTATACTGTATGCACTTTCATGCACCAATTTCTTAAAATTATGCATAAATTACGCAGTGTTGGTCACACTGGAATATTCTTAAAAAAAGCGTCGAAGCTTCGTAAATATTCATAGAAGATTCTGAGAACATTTGAATGGGACTGTTTCGAATATTCTAGGAACGTTCGTACAATATGCGTACAAAGTTTGTAGGGAGATTGATAAACAGCGGATGCGCAAGCATCTTAATGACATGAATTCAGTAATGGCGGATCATGTTGTTGACAGGCTACAGACCCTTGGATAATATATTATTTTAATTTGTATTTATGTATCCCGAATGTTTTGAGAGCGTCATGCGTGAAAAATAATCTTCAAAAGTGTAATAAAATTTGAAGAAATATCGTATATATTATGATGGCTTGTTGTGATCATAAGTATCTCACCCATCCATGTGAATCCATGATATTGCTAAGAATCCATGATGACAGATGTTTATTGATTGGAAGAATTAATTGTGAATTAGTTTTCGGTTACATGCAGAAGTTATATTGGCAGGAATTTCTATTTTAACAGAATTTTTTCATAATATTCCCACAATATTCGTGGCATAATATTCTGAGAATATTTGAAACAGTCTCATTCAAACATCCTGAGAATGTGCGTAGAATATATTCGCACGTAATAAGAATAATCTCCTTAGAATATTCGAATATCCTCAACGTATATTCTTAGAACATTCTCAGAACGTGCTTGTGCTACCTGGGTGGGCATAGACAAAAATATGAATATTTGTGCCAAAAATACGCGAAATTGAAGCAGAGGAGTAGAAATATGTAAATTTGGCGTACAAAGTCCGAGAGTTGATGCCATTCTACGCATTTCTACAACTGTTTACGCCACAGTATACGGGCAAAACCCTTGGTCATAGATTGGCGTATTTTGACGTAGGAGTGCGTAGAATTTTCTACATTTCCCAGACAACACACAAGTCCCATATGAATTCGGACCATATTCGATTTTTTTAATTCTAATAGAATCACATTAAGTAAATTCGTAAAGAAGTCTCATAGAATTCATTTGATTTGAAATGAGTTCTGCTGGAATTGCTTTGGAATTCATGTAAGAATTCTCAGAGTATTCAAACAGAATTAAAAGGCAGTACTCAGAGAATATCCGTTATGTCCGCCTGAAAATATCCATAGCGGTATTCAAATGGAATCAGAATCCAATTCAGAAAATGATTGAAATCAATTCTTATAAATAGTTCGCAAAGTACACGTTCAGAATTCATCTCTTGGAATTTTATAGGTTATGTCTTTGGAAGTTGAGATGTATTTATTCTACTCACCCAGATGCTAATCATAATACCATAGATATTTGTTGACATCTATAAAATCTGCATATACGCATGGAATGGTTACAGCAAAGGATTAGATTACCGGGTAGACATAACTATGAATTGTCTTTTCTTCGATTGATAATGGTATTCACTACAAGCGCATGGTTAATGATTTCCTTTGGATTTTGAGGTTAGGTTTTATATACATTTTGAAGGATGGCCTCGATGTAATCTTCGTTATGCTGTTTGTGAATTCTGAAATGATTTTCTTCTAAGATGTATAATATTTTCATGATTCTAAATGAAAGAAAGTCTGGTTTTGCATCAAAGCTTGTTCGGTACATAACCTCAAAATCTTGATATATCCTCAATTCGGTATGGAATCTTAGGGGTTTGACATACAAAATTTCTCTCCGCGTGAAAAAATATAAAGAGTTTTGAATATTTTGAACATTTATCCAATACATATTCAATTATTTACTGTAGAAAAAGCTTATAAAACATTTTAATTCGACATCCGGGAACAATTCATGATGAATTCTGAATATATTTTGATTGGAACTCAAAATGACTTATTTTAGAATTGTATGGTGAATACAATTGGTTGTAAAGATGAATTCTTTGCGAACGCATGTGATATGTCGATTGAATACCGCTACGAACAGTTTTAGGCGGACATAACTGGTATTTTCCTTGAACTTCCTATGAATCCGTTTTAAATACTTCCGATGTTCGTGAAGAACTGTTTCGAAAATCTTGGTATTCCAAACGAATTCTTATGGAATAACGTGTGTTGTCTGGGTTGTTTACAGAAGTGTCCGAAATGCAGTATTTAGGCGTAGTTTTTGGCGTAATTTGGCGTAGAAATATTTTCAAAAGGAATTGAAGCCAAAAATTAACTAAATATTCTGGTTTTTCTAACCTGAAAAATGTAGTTAATTTTGGCTTCAACCACTTTTTCTGGCTTTCAAGTTATTGCCACGACGAATGTTTCAACCGGGTCGTTTTTCTGTCAGTGTAAGATATTTGAACGCATCTCTGGGTTAATTTATCTCTCGAAAATGTCTCAAAGTAAATTCAAGACGTCTGATGAGACACTTGAAGGTCCTTCGGAGATATCTCAAAGGCGAACCTTGACGAACCAGACCTTTCATTCCAGACCTTTGAAACACCGAGGCGCTGAGGCATGGTATTCGCAAATGCATCCACGAGTCTTACGTGCTTACAACCATGTCAAATAATATATTCCAAATTTTGAAAATTTGTATTGATTTCATATCCACAGTAGTGGGATTTCTCCATTCAGCTATATTTTTCAATCTAAATACTAGAATTTCTCATCTCTCTTCAGTTTTCAATCCTCCTTCCCCCTATTGAACCTCTGGCATTTCTCAACCGTGAAAAACGTGATATGTTTTTCAACAATTTATTGTTTCTTTTCCTCGGAAAGTCTTAGAAAAACGTCGAGAAAAATAAGAGTAACGATGGTACTTCAACGGAATATATCATTGTCCGTTATATCTCGATCTTAAGGAATAACGATTCTTGCAAATGGAATTCACTCACGGAAGAAGATTGATTCTCTCGTCACGAGCGGATGTCGGAAATTAAATTTCAATAATTATTGCTTTCAGTCAAACGGATATATCCTTCTCATACGGGATGATTTAAATCAAATAGACTTTTCTCTTTCTCCCTCGGGAGAAGTTTAATCCTTCTAAAACGTAACGTGAGAGCAAAAATTCGTTTTAAGAGAACGAAAGCTATTTCAACTGTTCAATGAATAATCTTTAGAATGTAAAATATTGAGAGAAAAGAGAAACGCGATGAAGGAGGAACAACTAATTCCATTTCTTATCCCCGCGCTGATACGAATTTCGTCAGGGTTTCGAGTGGGAAGATAGATCGTGATTGCTTCGAAATGAATTGATAGTTTTCCAAGAGTTAGATTGTTATGAATTGGAAATAAGGTACGATGTTTGATCTTTTTCATTTCGATTGTAATTAAAATAAGCGATGGGATTGGAACTTCGAAATCTCACAATTTTTTCCTGAAATTCTATTTATATTTACCACTCGAAGGCGTGAATTGATATTTTATATACACAAACCTACGCGGATGAGTTTTAATAATAGATTATCTTTAAATTAATGAAAGTTCAACAAATATCCAAATAATCCGTTTTATGTACCCAAACGTTTGTATATTTTACTTCGCGAGATAAGGCAATTCAAATAACGGAAGATATACAAGAACAAATGTGAAACAATTCTTTTATAGCCCTCTGGTACTTCGTTTGAAACCCTCCGTATCATGAATCCATATTACGATATCGTTACGTTGTTTCGTTATTATTTTTCGTGTAGGAAATTTGAATACAGAGATATTCATAACGGAGCAACAACAACAATAAAATGATTTTGGAAAATCATGGTTTTTCTTTGCATCTCTTTGTTTTTATATTATTTTTAACTTTCTCAGCGATGCATCAAGCTGATTCTCTGAAGCTCCGAGGCTCTCGTCAGAGTGCTCTGCGACATTTTTTTATGACGTTCTTAAAAATGTAAAAGTTACTTCCAAGCATCGTATATGATAAAAATAATAAAAAGAATGTCGAGAATTTTTACGGTGGGTTGCCGCTCGGCGCTGTCAGGATCTGGACTGATTTATCATTCGTTTATTAAATTAAAAAATAACTATCGTTCATCTTGCGAGTTTTGCATATTTGAAAAGAATGCACGTCGTAACGGTGCCGGTGATAAATTTATTTATTACAAAGTAAAAAATGGTGGTAAAGGAAACGGGTGTAATTCTATTATTTCCAACCGCGGGAGTATTCAGATTCGATAGGAGGCGCGCATATTGTGCAATGAACAATAAAAACCGATATACGCGTGTAAAGAATCGTACAGATATGGCGGGAAAAATTTTATACTTCCAAAAATGATGTTGCATATGGATGAATGAAATCGGAATTGTGAGAAGGAAGACAAAACATTTACGGTGAATTTTATGAAGATCTACATGAATTTTACAAACCGTTGGGTGTATTCCCTCCGGTTGGACTGGTTATAACAACTCGATTGACTTGATTAAAAATAACTTCAACTGAGAGTTAAAAATTGTATGAACATGGCTCATCAATGCTAAGCGTGTGGAAATGAACAAGGGAGAAGGTCTTCGATAATACCACTGTAAAACAACGAATAATTCTGAAAATTAGCGGAATATGAATACAGAGTTTTAAATTGCGAATTGCGAGTTCGTTCGTTATAACGACGTTTTGTTTTCATTTGATCAACCCTTACCCATCAATTCTATAGAATTATGAACTTGCGCTTATGGAGGGAAAATCAACGAATGAACGAAAAATGAAGAATCAAACTCTCCAAAAGGTTAAAAATTCAGAATGAATACTCCCGAGAGGAAATATTTTTATATATAAACTACACAAAATTTCGGAGATTCTTCCTTTTGGGTTCCTCACAATGATTTTAGGAAACTTTTTTAATGTTCTTTTGAATCCCATTGAATTTTGGACAAATTGTTTGACAATTTTGGTCTTGTATTTTTGAAATTTCATAGCTCATCGTTGCATTCAATGAAAATATGACTTGAAAAACACATTCTGTAATTCCTGTAATTCTTTCGCGAGATTTATGAATGTATCAAGAATCAGAGAACGGAGTAGAGCTTTATATCGCATTACAAGTGAAAAACTAAAATACGAGGTCTCATGTGCTATCAAGTTCTTCTGATTAGAAACTGCTCCGTTGGGAACATTCCATCTGGCTATCGTACGAAAGTTTTTGCGCTTGTAAACTTTTTGCAAAAAATACAATGAAACACTTCTGAAGATTACGCGAGAATTGAAATCAAATTATCATTGATATTATTGATATTGTTTATACCGTCAAATCGTTATTGACTTGGATAGCCTGATAATATTCAGATTGGATTCTGTAAGGTGCAGATCATCTGAAAGAGTAATCGATCAATTTCTAATCTCAAAAGTTTAGAGCTTATTGAAATTTCCTCGTCTAAGACAATTATCGATATCTACTTTGTATCTTTATGAATTTCATGTGAACGAATTAGAGATTTTAGATATCGAAGCTACGTGAACGCGATGGAAGAATCTCCGCGATCGATGATCCTAGAAGAAAACTACAATCATTTGAGTGATCTCTTTAACATTCAACATTGAAATCTATTATCATTATTCACAATTGCAAATGTGAGAAAAAATATCAATTTCATCATCGTATAATGTAAAAGACGCATATTTTTAATTCTCTTCAATCCGTAACAACATCTCTTCGTTGTCGTAGTGTTATTCTATACTCGATGCATATGTTTATGCTAAGCTTGCTCATATGTATATCAGTGATAATCATCGTCCCCTGCCCCTTTCACGAAAATGATCTAACGATCTCTTTCATCCTTCGTTCGTTGCTTGATTCACGTTCATAGACCTCAATGAGTTTTTCGTCGAAGAAACAAATATCACAAAATATGAAATTTTCACAGAACAAAAACATATTCAGTCGAAAAGTACGCCTGAAATTTACAATCCTGAATACAACATAATAGAGAACATAATTGAAATATTTGACAAACTTCGCTGTTCGCGATATCACGATGAAGTTACATATTATAGTTCTCCTTTAACAGGTTCATACTTGATAAATACTTGACTCGACTCGATCCGAGTACATCAAATGCAAAGTACAAAGGCTCATCATAAAGAATAATTCTTCGTTACATATTTTCCTTGTCATAACCATTATGACGTAACTTATTTACCTATCCTATTATGAGAGAACGAGTACATCAGATTCGTATCGAATCATTATTCGTAGCACCATGTATTCTCGTACAAATGTGAATAAAACAAAAAGCTTTTATTTCATGTCCTACTTTTGAAGCTACTGCAGACGACTTCGTGATACGCTTCTTCAGCCCTTGGAGCGTTCTGTAAAAAGAGGACAAGTTCAAGTGAGTGTCTTGCACCAAACTAAACTTTTGCTTTCACGTTGCATGACAAGTGAACTTTTCGTGTCCGATGTAGCCAGGAAAAACAAAATTCCTCTCGACAATGAAAGAAAAATCGGTTCAAATTCAAGTGAGCAAAAAATTCTCTCCGGTTTGTTTCATAGCTTCGCGAAGAAAGAAAGGATGAAGTAGAGTTACAAAATTGGCTATCCACGAAACTCTGGAAAAAGCAAAATATTTCAAGAGAGTCGGAAAGTTTTTAACCGGATTACGGTTTCGAGTATATCTCGGTACATGAATTCGGTCTTGCACTGTTTTTTTGTTTTGCATATGAAAATAAATATATGATCCGATTGTTCTCGGAGAAAAATATTGGGAATACAATTTTATGAGTTCTTTCTTCTAACTGATGTTCGAAGGTGTTGCGGGTGCAGTGAGGTGTTTAAATTTCAATAAAAATACGTCCAAGAAGGAAACAAGTTTCGCTGGGACAGCGAATTTTTTGCTGGCGTAGCCAATATTTTACTACGCTGGTACACGGAGAGAAATTCGGAGATATTAAATCAACGAACTCAACATGATTTTGCATCTCGCAACTGACGTGAAGCAAAATCAACCGATTGATGATTTTCTATCACGAACTGTATGCTTTTCGAGCACCGAACTGCTTGATTTTGAATCTCCAACTTCACGGTGAAATAATATCACGGGATTCGAGATTTATGCTCTCCGATGTTGTGATGTTCTTTCACGCCGTTCGAGATACAAAATCATCTAATTTCGAGATGAAAAATCACACGAAGCTCAGTCATTCAATATCTCCAAATTTCTCTCCGTGTAGCTGGGAATTATTTTTCTTGAAGCAGCAAAATTTTCAGTGTTATATATAGAATAGCAAAAAAATTCCCTATTACAGCTAACGAGATTACTGTTCCGGCAAAAATTGCTTCCAGAATTTTTACTAAAATCGATACAATATTCAGAAATTCTCAGTAGGGCATCATAATGACCCATGCAGAAATTTACCATTGGCGCTAGCATGGTGCAATGTAGATAAAGTATGGCCGAGGCTTGGCAACCAAGCATGGCGCAACACTGAAATGATAACATCATTTTATGATTTATCAATGTGTTTTTCCAATGTAGCCCCATCATTGGTGCAGAAGTGGCAATGAAATAGAACATCATCGGCGAACAATAGAAAAATTTGTTTATCAATGTTGCGCCGATGATAAAACTTTAAAAAATAATCAACCCCAAAATATGTAAAAAGTATGCGCATTTCACAATTTCCAATATATGTTATTTGGGATCTTATTATGTTTTCCTTATTTATCTGTAAACAACTCGGTGTTTTTTGTCGTCAAAGTTTGTCATGAGAAGTATACACAGTATGGATCAGCAGTAGGAGCCCTCTGGTGTAACCTGTAACAAAGAACGATTGACTGTTCTTCCAGAGAATTATTTGAGTCTTATATATTCCTTGTACACATCTCTCACTACTCGCGAGAAACACTTGATCAGTAACTTGTAGTTAGCAATTCAGCCATCAAATGTTGAAATTAAGGAGCATGCCAATATTGAGCCATGTTATTACCAATGATCGGCGCTACATTGAAAACTCATTTTTACCCAGACTAGATCAATCGTTGTGGCAATATTCGACCACGTTTCAAATGATCCTAATTTTCAATAGAATCTATCGTTCAGTCAATGTCGGGCCAAGGATGAGCCTAGCAAGCGCCAAGCCTGGCGGAATTGTGGATCAATGGTAGGCTGACAACCGAAATTCGTTGAACACCGATATCGGCGCAACATTTTATTTGTTGTTAATCAACATTGAATATTCATAGATTGCCAAGCCTCGCCTGTCAACATTGCGCCAAGCTATATTCTATTGTCAGCATTGGTGAAACATAAAAATTTTTATATGGGGAGCTATTCGCACAATTCTCTGTTCGAAAGTATATAATCCGCTATACAAAAGACGCTAAAAATACACGTTATTCACAGATCTCTTTCGTTTTATCAACATTATTCCACACACCGTTCGAAGAGTACTTAAAATTGTCATTCAATTTCACTCCCACAAACCCACAAATTCAATTAAAACCTTGGCGTTGCCGCGAACGGTCCTGTTTTCCTTCCTAAGCAAATAAGAATAAATTTCAATCTTTCAAATGGAAATCCTGTTATTCTATTTAACTACGGAAACCTCGGAGCTTCGCACTTGAAAAATTGTATTCGTTCATCAATTACAATTTGACCTAACTATACGTTTTATCGAATATGTGTTACACAATTGAAAATAATTGGGAACCACTCGACGATTCTGTCACGAATTCATCGAATAATTGATTCTCGTAGAAAACAAGAAAACTTTCATAAAATCTCCATCAATCGCCCAATTGGAATATCTTAATTTCATCTCGTTCAAAGTTACGAGAGGAAAAAACTTTCAGCGATGGCTGCGAAGATTGGATTCGAAACAATCGATACTATGTAACGACAAGAAGTAGCTGCTCATCCCGATGACGGAAGAATTCTTCGTTAGTATGACTTTATCGAAGAAAGAAAAAAAAATTCTCTCAAACGCGAGATATCTATAAATCGCGAATCTTGATGATAAATTGAACGCCCTGTCTTGTTCCACACCGATGCGTGTAACGAAATAATTACACGAATTTATTTACAACTCATTGAACTGATTTGTGAATTCTGCAGCGTTGCATCGATCAAATCCAATTTCATTTCATGCACTTCGGGTGAGATATATTTGAAATTCAAAACGAAAAACAAACTAACATGTACTTTAGCATTCTCTCGTAGAAATCAGATCAAATATCGCACATCTCAAGATGCCAAGTACCGATTCGTTTATCCCGATGTATGGATATTTCTATAAGATTTGAACAATTTTTGAAACACAACTTGTACCGCTATTCTTTTTCGTGTTGAACGAAACCCTGAAAATTGTATACATGCAGATGAACAAGATTTGAACGAGAGAAGAGGTGAGAGGCAGAATTGATAATGAAGAAGGAAAAATGTAAAATGAAAAAAAAATATTGATAACCGAGTGAAACAGAGGGTGAAAGATTAAGGGAGGAAGAGAATAGCACGGGCATTACCATGGAGAGAATAGCGGAAAAGAAGATAAAAAGAGTAGATCTACGGAAGCGTCAAGACAGGGAAAAGAAAGAACACGGTCTATGTAAACGTTGGGAACATGATGGAAAAAATATTATTTTTATTATGTATCTGAGGATTGTCGATGATGACTGTAATTCATAGAGACAAGATATCGTGTACCAGGATTTTGCTTCAGTAGTTTCAAATGTGAATATAATTATAAAAGTTGGGAATACTGACGAGTGACAGTATCGATATTTTTTATCAAATTTAATACAAGCTGAATTCAATATCAATACTGTCAAATATTGTTTAGAATTCTTCTAATCGATCAAATACACTGTAAACAATTTCTATGGGAGATTTCACATGAGTCCATGCATTAGGAATTTTTCGTATTTTACCAGAAATTTCCTGGAAAATGATAGTAAAAATCTTAGAATTATCAGATCCCAGGATCGGAATTTTCCGATTGCTGCATATAGAAAAATACTCTACCCACGTGAAAATTTCTTGCTTGCGCCAATACTGACGATGGAAAATAGATAGGCGCAATGCTGACATCCAAGGTTTGGAAATCCATATCGAACCAACGTTGACTGACAAGTGGCACAATGTTGCACCAATGTTGGGAATCATAATTTCCAATGATCAATCCATCATTGGCTCAAGATTGTGCCAATCATGGTTCATCGTTGTCCCAATATCGTTTGGACAAAAGAAATTAACTTCATACGAACAATTTCATAGCACGGCTGAATATTAATCCAAACGTTGACAACGTTTAGAAGAAATGAGTACCCAACGCAGTGCCAAGCCTGGTCAAAGCTTGGCTCAGGCTAGCCACGATCCTCAATGATACGTCTCCATACAAAAATTCCCGCGTCCAATGTCAAAGCGCCACCCTTCGGTATTGTTTCCAACGCTCGGTTCGTTTCCCGCAAGCGCTCAACGAACTATGCGGTTGATATATAAGCATCGTATAACCTTCTGATTTGAAAATTCTTGTCTTCATCATAGGTCCTTCATCGAAGGAGAGATTTTAGCTGTGCAGACCCATGGACTCGTGGACATCAGAATTTGAATTGTACTTGATGTAATTGATTTGTAAGGTAACCAGTAATCATTGAGTTATATTAAACTTATAAACACATCTTGTATTGGATTAATCAAATAAGTTTCTTCGTTTCAATGTATACAGAGATTCTCTGGCCCTGGTTGTATAAAATACTTCAGGTTCGGGCTGTACTTCTTAACATGTGTGGAGGGGAAGCGATCGATGTCGGGAATATATGACTCCAAATTTTTATTATATTTTTGCAATCGTTCAACATAGAGTTGAACATCGGCACAACATTGGCGCGGGATTGTCGCAACGTTGAATCAATTTTGGCCGAATATTGACTCAGTACTATCATAGTATTGACTCAAATTTGGCAGTCAACATCATTTATGTGTAATAAATGATGGTACCTCCTTTAAATGCATAAAACATCTGACCATTGGCAGACCATAAAAAAATTCGTCTATCAGTCTTGGTTCGTAATGAGTACAAGCATGATCCAATCTTGGATTTAGATCGAGCGACAAATTTTTTCAAGGGTTGCCAATGATGGCTGATTTGACTGCCATAATCGTACCAATGTTGGTGCGTGATTGGCAGAATACATCAATGGAGCCTGTAACGATGTTATCATTTCAAGCTTGCACCTTGCTAACCGCCAAGGCTCGGCCAATCTTTGTCAGTGTTGCGCCATCCTAGTGCCAATCGTCAATTTTCACCTGGGTACCAATTGGCACACGGTTTCCTCGTTCCTCATCAATCAATTATAATTCAACTTTTGAAAACATAGTTAAACAATGCAGATTGCTAAAGACTCTTTTTCCACTCTTGAAACTTATATGGGACCACTATGGGATCATAACTAAACCGTGGTATAAATTTCATTGCAATCGGATAACGGGAAGCGAAGACATACCCTTAACCCAAAATCACAATTTTTGATAACATGTTTCTTTTTCCGTTTTCTCGTAAAGATCAGGTTGAAACTTATGCGAGACCACTATCGGCACTGCATAAAACTGTGGTAAAAATTCCATAACGATCGGATGATAGGAACGAAAGATATCCGCGTGATAGCGGCATTTATGAGATTTTCCAATTTTGTTTCGAAGCTCAGTGCTTACCATCTTTTTCCCTCACTTCCGATTCGCTTGAAATTTATACCGATTTTTTTTTACAATGTAGATGAAAGAGAACAATTGAATTGAAGTGAATTCAATGATATCTGATCTTTCGGTGCAAAATTTATCAAATGTGTTGAAGTGAAATTGAATATGTATCCAATTTCCATCGATTTCCTTGGAATATCGGTAGAAACTTTATATACAGTTTGTATGAAAAAGAAAAGAATCGGGCATTCTTCGAGATTTGAATTTTCAATTTTCGTTGTATTAATTTTCATAATAATGTAATAATTCTTGTTAAAATATTGAAAGTAAATTTCAAACTGAGCCATTAAAGTGATAACTAAATATTTCACCTTCGTTTTCATCCACTTTCTGTAGAAATAATTATCGAGAGAGGCCTTCAAATAGATATAGTATGTAAAACCCTTTCTTCCCCGATACTGATTTAGCCAGACTTAGTGGATTAAAGCGGACCATCCCTACGAATCTACTGACGTAAAGATGAACTTTCCGAAACACGACCAAGTCGGTTTAACTTATCGTTATAAGATTTTGTTAATTTATGTTACTTTTATACTTATTTTCGATACGATCCGAACTTTCTTATAATATAAGCTGCGGTTATTGGTATCTTGAAAGAAGGTTTTGTACTATCTAAATTTCTTGCAGCGGAAATCCACCCTTAGGAAATTACAAACACTGAAATTCCGATAAAAGTGAGTATTCCATTTTATAAGAGTGCTTCCTTCATTTTATTAGAGCAAAGATTTCAGTCTCACAAAAGATGTAATATGGAAAAAAACCAGTTCTCCGATGAAACTCTCCAAGTTATGATTCGATATTGTGTATACGATACCTGTTTATCACGGTTTCAATATTGTTGTCTCACTGCAGGAAAATGCGTGTTCCCTTCTCCCTCGAAATGACATAAAATGCGTTCTTATTTGTGAAACTCTCATGTATACGTAAGATTGGTTCAACATTTCTGAGATATCTTTATACTTTTATCTTACAAAGACTGAGGGTAAATTTACGTAAATATGAAAATGTTGCTGTCAATTGAGAAAAAAAGTTCAAACTCCATCAACATTCGAAAGAATATCGCAGGGAACGTAAGATTCTACTCCCTAAATTCTTTGGAGTGAATATTCACTCTTCAAAGAGTCAAAATACTGCAACTCTAGAACGGAGTGGGAGCTCAACTCTTGAAGAGTGAAATTTCACTCTTTGAGAGTCAATATTCACTCTTTTTCCTAAGAGTGAGTTTTTCACTCCAAACACCAGAGTTGATTTCCACTGTTATGCACGGAGAAAAATGCCGCTCGAAAATATAAGAATTTTCGTTATTTTTCTTAGTAAACTAGAAACAGGAAGGTTTGTAAAATGAATTTGTACATAAAAATACGGAAGATTACGAATATTGTAGAAGACTTAATAGTTACGATTGAAATTTCAAATGCTGAACGTTGAAGTTTATAAAGCGTATAGTAAAATTCACTGATTCATTCTCAATCTCCCGTATTTTTATGTAAAAATTGGTTTTACAAACCTTCCTGTTTCTGGTTTAGCAAGCAAAATAAGAAAAAGTAGTATATTTTTTTCTCCGTGTAGAGTGAAAATTCACTCTTTAAGAGTGAAATTTTTCACTCTTTCGGAGTTGCAGTATTTTCACTCGGCAAGAGTGAATTTTCACTCCAAGGAATTTAGAGAGTACTTGAAAAACTGCCCTGCATATCGCATCAGAACGATTTCATGCGCATTTTGTACAGTGTACCTACAATATTCGAGATTAATTCCGATTTATGTTTATCGTACATATGTCTCACAGTATTCCATGTTTGTGAATGACAACCGTACATCCCGAATAAGCTTTACGTTGAGAGTACAAGGAAAATTGTTGGACAACATGTTTATGGGATTATCGATACGTCTATTGCATATATAATCGTCGAACTGCACTTGCTTCAGCCAACCGTATTTGTATGTCACAATACAAACAACTGGTTGGATTTAGGAGCCATGGTCCGATCACAACTATCCAAGTATGAATTCGAGGAAAATCTAAACCAACAAATCTCAATAATTATATGAGCAAACATGAGCAATGATTTACAATAGAGGAATATCAATCACACAATTAATGTATAATAGGGTGATTTTATAATAAACAACTTTTTTGCATTCCAAACAAATCTTATTCTCAGACTTCATAGAAAATTTTTCAGTCAGACACTCAGTGAAATTCGAAAATCATGGTTTGTTGAATCACTTTCAACTATATTCAATGTTTGTGATTTTTTCTCGCAACTTGTTAATTCTATTTAATGAAATACTAGGGTGTCCAAAAAGTAAGGTAACATTTGAATTTAAACTCTGTACGCGAATGTATTCGGGGAAGTGCTCTTATTTTTAGATTGGTAAGACTGTCTTTGATATCCGTGCCAAGGGTCGCATCGAAATATTCATTAGTGTTTGAGATACGCTTCGTTTTGTAGGCTGGTGAAAGTGAATTTTTCGATTTTTATAATGTCTGCATATGTTGAGCAAAGAATTTGTATTAGATTTTGTTTGTGGAATGAATTGTCTGCTGCTGATTCGTTGAGGATGGTGCGGAGAGCCTTTGGCGATGAGGCTATGTCGAAAAAAAATGTTTACAAGTGGTATAAAGAGTTCCAAGAAGGTCGAGAATGCGTCGAAGACGAAAAGCGTTCCGGTCGACCATCAACTTCAACTAACGAAGTTCACGTGCAAAAAATCGAAGATTTAGTGCTCGTAAATCGTCGATTAACGATTAGAGATCTCGCCGATGATGTTGGCATTTCAAAAGGATCAGTCAATACCATTTTGAAGGATGTTTTGGGCCTCAGACGCGTCAAATCTCGATTGGTACCGAAAACACTGAATTTCCTGGAAAAACATCGTCGCGTTGAAGTGTGTAAAACAATGCTTTGTGACTATCAAGACAAGATGAAACGCATTATTACCGGAGATGATACGTGGATTTATGCTTACGACCTGGACACAACCGATCAATCGAGTGAATATCGCGCTAAAGGTGAGGCAAAACCAAAAAAACCGCGCCAAGGTCGCTTAGAAATCAAGGTTATGTTGACTGTTTTCTTCGATTATCGTGGTGTTGTGCATTTCGAGTTCCTTCCACCGGGTCAAACTGTCAACAAAGAATATTATTTGAGCGTTATGCGTCGTTTATGTGAAGCTATTCGTCTGAAGAGACCGGAATCGTGGCGAGACAACTCTTGGTTTTTGCACTACGACAATGAACCGGCTCACACCGCATTGATTCTTCGTGACTATTTCGCAAAAAACTCGATCCATGTCGTTCCGCAATCACCGTATTCACCTGATTTGGTACCGTGCGATTTTTGGTTATTCGACAAACTCAAAAGACCGCTCCGGGGACACCGTTTTGAGTCGATAGAGGAGATCCAAGCCGAATCGAAGAGAAAGCTGAAGGCCATCCCGGAAACCGACTTTGACAACTGTTTCGAAGATTGGAAAATGCGTTGGTATAAGTGCATTGTATCCGAGGGGGATTACTTTGAAGGCGATGAACTTGTTTTGGGAGAATAAATGATGATTTTCGAAAATCCATGCCATGTCACCTTATTTTTTGGATACAGTTACACACTGTCAGAAATATTATGAAGTTTTTTTCAATACCGTACATGAATTCAGGTTAATACACATTTTACATTAAATTTAATGTACCAAAACATTGAAAAAATATAGATTTTGCTATAGTTTACATTAAATTTAATGTAAAATGTGTATGAAATTCAATTCATGCGCGTATTTGAAAAAAACTTCCAGCAAATACATCAAAATTAATGCAGACATTTCTAACAGTGCATAGTTTGTATTTGTTACATATTTTCACAATTTTTTCCCAATCGCGAATGTTTCATTATTGGTGTTTTTTTCCAGAGGAGGTTTTATGTATAGTTTTTCATATTTTTTACATTCAGTTGTGTTTGAATACGTTCGTCGTTATCAATAAAGTTGAAACAATGTATACCTTTTTCAACATACATCTAAATCCCTCAAAGGAATTTTCATGGAATACTGTTGGAATATCTTCAAAGCCCTAGGCAGAACGTGAATGTTTATACGATTTGAGAGCATTGGAACCAATGTCAAAAAGAAATACGCTCGTTAACAATAGGTACACGAAGCTGGTTCGTTATGAAGAAGAGTTACACAATCGTTTTGATTTTATTGTTACTTTTGTTCCATTCCGTGGGAGGAATACCTATGCGTATAATGATGATCATTCTTGGAAAATGGAAGATGCTGGACTATATAAATCATTTTTTTCACTCTTCACGAAACAGGAAGTTTTTTTATTAGTGTCATAAGAAGTAAGATTTTTTTGTGAAACTTTCAGCCGTCTGTTCACTGTTAAAAATTTCCGCATGAATTTTAATGTAAATCTACTGGAAGTTTTTTTCAAGTACGTAACTGAAAACTCATGTACAGGTTCCACAAATTTCAAGTCTACATCCATTAAATTTAATGTACATTTCATCTTTCAAACTCATTAGGGACCTTCAAGCGGCAGACGAAACATATGACATTTTTCGCATCCTTCTTTTATAAAATATGTAAGAATTACGAATTTCAAATAAGTGATAATAAAATACATGCATGGGATTGCGCACTGTGAATGCAAATTCTCATTCCATATTGGTTCTGAAATATAGGAAGCCAAATTTTCTGAATTATAACCTTCAATCGTAAGAATTTTCCATCGATCCCATAATGCTTCGGAACCACTATGAAATTAAAATCCTCAATCCCAAGCATGTATTTTATCATCCTATTCATCAAATTTTTCGTACCCTTCCCCAACGGAACCTAACATTTGTGTACGTCCGGGAAACGTCCAAATACGTTTCTCAGACGTCCTTCGGAGGTTTCCTGGACGTACACAAATTTCAGGTTCTGTTGGGGTTCAGTGTCGTTCAAGCATTTTCAACGACAAGACTCGTAGAGTGTAACCTAATGCGATTGAGAATAATAATTTCAAAATTTATAATCACAAAAAGATTATAATTATTCAATTTATTCACTCAATTTCAAACATTATTGATGGTTATGTTATTTTCTCAAATCTCTATCGATTTAGTCTAAGTTAATTTTTGATGTACCGATACTTGAAATTGTAATTCAATTCCACATGAATTGAAAATTAATGTAATAATACTTGAATATTATTTCATGTACCTTCAAGTTGAAATTTCATGTACACTGGTACATTGAGAGTGCATTGAAATTCAAGAAATTTTCAACAGTGTCGTATCAAAGATATTTATTCAATCCAATGATCGGGTAAAAAATATTGAGTAGATTTTTTCATCGATTATCGAACGTTCTTCGCATATTAATCACACCGATCCATGATGAGGACGATTTTTTTTCAATTTCCACAGACTTTCGATAAAAATTTGATATAATGTTTATTGAAAAAACAATTGCCATCACACGTGGAATTCCATATGTATAGTATAGCATATGATAAAATGTGACCTCAAAATAAGTATTCCATCGTTCGAGATAATTCAGGTCTGAAAGGGTTAAATATTCAGAGATACGAAGATTTCTTGAGATGAATAATCTTGTAAATCATACATTCATGGAATTTTCATTTCAATATTCAGAGAATAGTCTGTGGACAAGGTTTCTTCGAAGCGTATTGCAGTAGTCATAGACTTTTCTAACAAATAGAATAAAAAGGTACTTTAGAATCTCGTAATAAAGGTGGACTTCTCCTCTCTCTTCAACGCATGACAGAAACCGTTCGAATGAGCAAGAAAGAGAGCTGTTGGTATCAAATTTTTCAAAAGTCCCAGAGTTTATCGAGGTTCAGCGTTAGTTCGACTAGAGTCAAATTATTTCCATCAACCAATCCCGAAGAGAACATCAAGCTTCAGTGAACGTCCAGATTAGATCTGTATAGATCGGATCGAAGGTTCATGAAAGCTAACTTTTAGATTCACAAACGTTTGACAAAGGTTCTACGGACGTTGAAATGTCCGCCTCGAAATACGTCCAGGAAACATAGACGGAACAGTCGCTGAAGGTTCATCGAAGGTTTGAGGAAGCTTCACAAAAATATCTATACTTAGATTAATTTATAATAATTTATGTTTATTGATTCATTTATTTTTCATATAAATTGATCAAAATTAATATAAGTATAGATATTTTTGTGAAGCTTCGTCAAACCTTCGATGAACCTTCAGCTCACGTTCCATCTATGTTTCTTGAATGTACTACGAAGCGGACATTTCAACGTCCGTAGAACCTTTGTCAAACGTTTGTGAATCTAAAAGTTAGCTATAATGAACCTTCGACCCGATCTATACACATCTGATCTGAACGTTCGCTGAAGCTTCATGTTCTCTTCGGGATCTTTGAAGTCCAACTCAATACAGCCGAGTGGAAGAATCCCCAAAATTATATATAATTCAACATAATTTATATACAAGTTTTATATAAGTCTATGAAATTTATATAATTCTGAGAATTATTCCACTCGAGTAGTACTGATGATTTTCTCACGCAAAACGTGATATTTTCCAACGTAAGTTTTTTTCTTTGCGCAGGAATTAACGTATAATAAAGTAATTTGAACAGTTCAAAATAATTTCGAACAATATTTCAAACACAAGATCAATATCACATCGCTTCAAAGTTGAAGATTCAGAGGAAAAGATGACTTCTATTCTTTTCCAAACTATTCATATATTCTACGAGTAGACATAGGATGCAATGAATTCCTAAGAAGTCCAAAAAATACTTGGAAGTTGGGTATATTTTGTTTTTTTATATTATAGGGCAGATTAATTGTCAATTTTCACAATATACGCAGTATTTAGCTTCAGAAGGAAATCAACGATTATGTTTTTCGATACTCTGGTGCGAATATTTCTCTACTCTCTAAAATTTTTAGAGTGAGATTTCACTCTTCAGCAGCCAAAAGTGAGCCTGTCGAAATTTTGAGTGAAATTTCCACTCTTTCAGAGTGACATTCCAAGGTTTGAGGTTAAAAATTCAGAGCCACTCAAATTCTAGAGTCAATTTTACACTCCAAAAGAGTGAGGGTTCAATCGAAACGAGTGAAAATTCCACTCGAAGCGGACTGGCTCACTTCTGAGAGTTAGTGGAGTGAAACACGTGATTTTTCACTCTTTCAGATTCACAGAGTGAGAATTTCCGAGAATCTCTGAAAAAATCTCAAAATTCGAACATTCTCTGTGAATCTTTGCAAGTCTCTATAAAATTCAGAATAATTCTGAAAATCTCTGAGAATATTCCGAGCATTTCTGAAAGACTCTCAAAATTGGAATTTCTACCAGGGTATGTAAGAAAGTCTATCATTAGAAAAATCGAAGCGGTCCTCATTAGAATGTGCTTTAACTTTCACAACGCTCAACGAATATAGGAATTATGAACATTTCTTTCATGATTCTGTAGAATTTATATAGAAAATTGTATATAATTTTTTATATATGTGACTTGGTCTACGAAAAGGGGGCTTAGGTGTGAAAACAAGTTTTAGGGAAAACAGCTGTTAAAGAGAAACAAGTCATTTTATAGTTCTAATTGCCCAGACAGCACTGGGACGTTTTGAAAACATTCTCAAAACGTGGTTGGTAACATAGAAAACATGCCAAAAACGTCCCAGGATGTTTTCAAAACGTCACATGTATGTTTTGAAAACGTGAAAATGTCCTAGAACGTTTTATTTTCGTTTTCGTGGGAGGTGATGGAAACATTTTATTGTGAATGTTTTGAAAACGTCGCATGAATGATTTCCTCGTCTTTTTCAGTCACTAAAATTCATATTATTCCTTGGAGAATTGGAATAATCCAAACACATTTTCAAAACATAGCAATGTGTCACACAGATGTCCACAAAAAAGTCCTGCAATGATATCATTCGGAACGTGAGAATTTAATGATATTGAACTATTTACGTGAAATATTTGAATGTTGAGCGAGTTTAAGTGAAAGTGAGCTGATTTTTTATTGAATAAAGTGCAGTTTTGATCAAATTAAATTCTTGGTTATGGCATTCGATTTGTCAATTTGGATATAAAAATTTCATGTTATGTAAATATGCGTAATTAAATCTTTCAAATGAAAGGAATTGCATGGATTTTATATTCTCTATGTAATAAAAATGAATTTTACATCAGTTGATAACCAAGCGAGTTATGTGAATTTTCAAATTTAGGTTAGGATATGTTGAATGATTACTTTCAAAATTCTATTGAGATGATTATGTGATTAAAAAAGGCCTTTTGCAGGTTTTCCTTTTTTTAGTGGATGAAAAGGTGACGCACTAACACATCAAAATGCTCAAATCCATGATTTTTATTATTTTTGAAAGATTCATTATTTATACATGTTAAAGAAATAGAGGAAATTATAAAATTTTCAAAACAATCCTTCAATTCTCTATGATGATTTGATTAAATATAATTGTGCATAAATTATATTGAAGTTGATGTTTCCAGTCTCATTTCAAAGTATTATGCAAACATATTACGAATACCCATTTGGTTTAATATTTCAGAAACGTTTCAAAAATGACCTAAGAACATGAGAATAACATTTTCAAAATCTTGCGTAATGCATGAAAAAAAACGTTTTCAAAACATCTAGAACATGATGTTTTCAGAATCAAATTTCAAAAACTATGGACACGTTTCTAAAACGTCCCGAGAACTTTCGGTGCTGTCTGGGTGTAAATTTGTGAATTTTTATGTAAAATGATGTGGTTTTGCCTTGAAATAAGATTTTTGAACACATGACATGATGTATATCATTTCTGCTCTTCTTTTTGTATATTTTTAGCATACTTCCCTACCAGTTAGAAACTTCTGGTTTGCGCCATTCGAGAAAGAGCATATTTTACTCCATCCAAATCGCCAAAAAAGTGAGAAATGATTGTCTCACACCTAAGCCCCCTTTTCGTAGGCCAGGTCACATATAATTTTATACAATTGTATAAAATATTCGCGAGATTGGATTCCGTAAACAATGGTAAAGTCTTCATAAAGTTTTCACAAGATATGTATTTTCCGCAAAAATCATAACTGCAATGTCAACGAATTCCAATGAAAACTTTTTCCACTTTTTAGTTTTGAAGATCTCAGTAAATTCGATGAGGGTTCATCTCTTGTATCGTCCTGTACGACTAATACCATGAACCTTCAAAAATTGTTACATAAATCTCTTGGAATTACATCTTTGTTATGCGTAGGGGACAACAATCTGATACGCGACAAAAGAAAAACATTCCCTACGTGTCGTGTGCCATGCAGTCTGCAAATACTGTTGAGAGGAAGTATTTGTTTTGTCTTCAATTTGCATGAAGATCGCTTCTCCTCGAGAACATTAAACATACCACGTCGTACAGCGCGTTCCAAAATCGTGACTCGGCATTCAAAATTATACTTTCCTCCAAGTAAAATAACAAGATTCGCTTTTCGCCCAATTTATTTTTTCGTCATCGTCGTTGGAGAATCTTGATAAAGGTACGAAAGAGGAGTGAAATTTCCAGCATTCGTGTGGAATAGGGAATCTTCGGTGGGTACAAGACACCTGTATCATCGAATTCGAAACATCATATATACTTTGACTCTACGTGCCCGCTATATTTATTTACTCCGCTCTTGTGCGATATACGATTTTACGTAATGCGCAGTCGAGTGCGCGCATGATCGCACGTTTTCGCCATAACCTATACCAATCGAAGGCGCCAAGAGGGATAATCCTTGAATCGAGCGGAGATACATTCGATTGAATTATGAATGAAAAATAATGTAAATGACTTACCAAAGCATCCGTCGTGCCAGTCATGTTCCCTTGGGATGGGAAAATACTTTTCGGGAGAGAGCCACGTTTTCGAAGGGAAAATATGAATTACGCGTAAACTTTGAACTCGTGGGAGGAAGAAGAGAAGAAACAAAAGAGATCGCGAGGACTAAAAATCTATGGCAATCGCGATACACGGTTTTTCCTCGTTCCTATGCCCGATACTTTTGCGTATTTTTTACGTCTTTGTTCTTCGATTTGAAATAACAAAACACTTGGTCTTGGAGCCGCACACACACACATGTACACATGCATACACACACGCGCGCGCCCACCCCACATCCACACTCAAACGCACACTAGGCTATATATAATATTTTACAGTGGAACTCGATACATCGTGGCGCGCAGGCGCTTCTCTCCTTTATGTTTTCCCTTTCTCACTTGTGTTAACCGAGTTTCGTACTGCTGAGTGTGGCGAGGTCTCTATGTATATCCCTCTTTTTCTTCTCTCAGTCTTCCTCGCGTATCATGTCGCGAGTCTTTTAGTTCTTCCAATATTTTTGCGTTCCCATTCTCTCACTGAGGCGATATTTATAAACTGAGTCGCGACAACAGAGTCCATATTCCACGCGCCATCCAAATGTGTGTGGCCTAATCGTAATCTGTTACCCTCCTCCTCCTCCTCCACCTTCTTCTCCTCTTCTTCTTCTTCTTCTTCTTCTTCTTCTTCTTCTTCTTCTTCTCGTCGCTCTTTTTCCAACTATATACACGCGTATATATATGTATGAATTTATGTCCACACCGACACGTACGGATTTTTACGGAAGAAAAAGGAAACTGTCGATGATTGTTAGAATCGTTGGAATCGCATTGTGGGTTTTTACTTCTAGCACAGTGTCGAATGACGCGCACGATACTTATCGGTTATAAATGTATCCAGAGCTGTCGGACGAAGAGCGTCGAAATGACTCATGATTAGATAAACATTTCTCTCGATAGCTGGGATTGTACAAATTGTCGGAGATCGAATGTACAATTGATGACTGATTTACGAATCCGAGAGCAAAACAAAGACCGATTTTCAAACATTCTTAATTGGGTGCCCCAGTAAAAATGAATCATATGAGGACATATAACAATCATATGTGATCCATATATAATCCATATATAATCCATATTGAATCCATGTATGGCCCATATATAATTCATATGTGATCCATATATGACACATGAATGCAACATTTTTTCACATATGTAAAAGAATCCTGCCATATATGGTCATATATGGATTGTATCTGCATTATATATGAATTGTATATGGATTATATATGATTCTGCCATATATGAAATATTCTTCATACATGGATTATATCCCACCAAACACAATTTGTTACCGTATCATAACTACAATGTAATTTAAGATCACACGCAATATCACCTGTTCGTTACATGCAATGGGCTGGTAACTTGTAATTTCACACTCATCAAAAGTTGCTACAATGTAACCACAATATGACATGTTTCATTTTAGCAACATCGTGGTTTCATCGATCTGTTATAAGTTGTACTATTAAACCCGATATATTTTTTTCACGCCAGTTTTGAGGTTGAACACACACATATATACAGGGTGGGGCATTTAAAGTGTCGCGGGCGTTTTTTCCAAAAATAAAATGAGATACGAGAAAATTTTTCGGACAAAAATTGTAGGGTATCGAGGGGGACATCCGATGGTGGCCTTGGCTTTGACCTCAAATCTCATCTTCAAGGGCATTCTGAGGTCAACTCTTGTTTTTTAAATAGCATCTCATATTTTTTACTGCAGATTTGGATTCTAGGTCAAAAACCAAGAAACTTTTGTCTGAACCATTTTCCTGAAATCCGCAAAGATGGCGCTCTAATCGATATTGTTCCATACTGAATCTGACATTAGAATAACTCGAAAACGAAGGGTCTTGGAGGAGAATGTTCCGGACAAAAGTTGTCTGATTCCAAGGGGGACCCCTTGAACTGAAACGGAGGTGATGGGGTATAACAGACAAAACACAACGCATTTCAATCGTCTACATCACTTGGATAATTTTAATGCAGTAGATGCTCAAAATGATGGCCTTCGACTTCAATACACATTTCAAAACGTTTTACAAAAGATTGCTGAACTCGTGCTAAAATATCTTCATTGATGCTCGCGCATGCATTGATGATTCGTTGACGCATATTCTCAGGTGTAGTCGGTGCTTGTTGATAAACTGTATCTTTTATGTATCCCCATAAAAAAAAATCTGGAGAAGTAAGATCCGGAGAACGGGCAGGCCAATGAACTGGTCCACGACGTCCTATCCATCGTCCAGGATAATCTCTGTCCAATATTTCTCGAGCTGTGACTGCATAATGGGATGGACAACCATCGTGTTGATACCACATATTCAATCGTTCCTGAATAGGTATGTCTTCTAGTAATGTTGGAAGTACTTGATCTAAGAAATGTCTGTACTTCTCTCCATTTAGCGTATCTGCAATGAAGTACGGTCCAATTACTCGAGATCGAAAAATACCACACCAAACATTCACAGCCCATTGTCTTTGATGCTCTACTTGACGTAACCATCTTGGATTTTCTGTCGCCCAGTAATGCATATTATGTCGATTTACTTGACCATGATTGGTGAACGTCGACTCATCAGAAAATAATATGTTGATGAAGTTGTTATTGTGCATTTGCGCTAGACCCCATCGACAAAACTGTACACGATTTTCGAAATCATCACCGTGAAGGTCTTGATGCAAACAAATGTGATACGGATGGAATTTGTGACGTTTCAGTATTCGAAGAACACTTCTTCGAGAAATTCCCGGATGGAGTTCAATTTCACGAGAGCTCACGTGTGGATTATTGGCTACTGCAGCTAGTACATTAACTTCCGCATTTTCTCCGCTAACAGTTCTCATTCGATGTCGTTTTTCCCTTGTAACACTTCCCGTTTCTGAGAATAATTTTGTAATGCGTCGAAAATACCTAATGGATGGCGTTGTTCTTTCAGGAAATCGTTCTGCATACAAGTCATATGCTTGTCTGGGGTTCTTATGCACTTCACCGTAAATGTAGATCATATCGATCTTTTCAGAAACCGTGTATCGGATATCCATGATTTTCAATTTGTCATAAACCAAGTAATAATCAAATGTAACTGACAAACTGACTTTCAAAATCGTGAATTTTCACTGAACCCCGTCGTTTGTTTACATCGCGTGAGCTCTGAATGGTGGTAATGTAGACGATTGAAATGTGTTGTGTATTGACAACTTTTGTACGAAACATTATTTTGCAAGACCCTTCGTTTTCGAGTTATTCGAATGTGAGATTCAAAATGGAACAATATCGATTAGAGCGCCATTTTTGCGGATTTCAGGAAAATGGTTCAGACAAAAGTTTCTTGGTTTTTGACCTAGAATCCAAATCTGCAGTAAAAAATATGAGATGCTATTTAAAAAACAAGAGTTGATCTCAGAATGCCCTTGAAGATGAGATTTGAGGTCAAAGCCAAGGCCACCATCGGATGTCCCCCTCGGTACCCTACAACTTTTGTCCGAAAAATTTTCTCGTATCTCACTTTATTTTTGGAAAAAACGCCCGCGACACTTTAAATGCCCCACCCTGTAGATGTATACAGGGTGTCCCATTTTAATCTGTCACTTAGAATATCTCGAAAACGAATAGATTCAGAAGAAAATGTTCCGGGAAAAAAATGTGAGAATCTGAGGGGGACATCCGATGGTGAACTTGGCTTTGACCTCAGATCCCACTTTCAAGGTCATTTTGAGGTCAACTCATGTTTTTTAAATGGCATCCCCTATTTTTTACTACCGGTTTATATTCTACGCTAAAAACCAAGGAACTTTTGTCTCAAACGTTTTTTCGAAATCCCCATAGATGGCGCTCTAATTGATGAGAAAATGACAATTCTCAAACCCTCGGATTGTATTCTGTCTAACATAATGCTCAACTCTCGAGTGTTTCTCATCTCCCGGAAATTGCCGTCGGCATCAGCGACCCAATGTGCACCACGAGGAGGTTGCGCGATCGGACTTTGCACATCATTGTGGCCCTGAAAAGGGCCGATTGTCTGAACTGGAGGTGTATCTTCGGGGACGCATTAGGCATTCAAAAAATGTTCAAAATGAGCGCCGTTTGGCCTTTGACAAAGCGCAATTCTTTTATGAAAGTTTTCTACAGTTGCTTGCAACGTAGCAGGTGTTATTGCTGTGCATGCTCTTCTTATTCGATCTTTCATGTCATCGCGTGTTGTTGGAGGTTCACGGAATACAACATTTTTTATGTAACCCCACAAGAAAAAATCAGGCGACGTCAGATCTGGCGACCTAGGTGGCCATCGCACAGGTCCTCCGCGGCCAATCCACCTTCTGGGAAACTTCTCGTCCAGAAATTTTCTAACAATTCGCATGTAATGAGGAGGTGCTCCATCCTGTTGGAACCACATCCTTGATCTCACGTCAAGACTTACCTCTTCCATAAGAGCAGGGAGTTCAAAATGCAAAAAACGAAGATACTCCCCGCCAGTCAGGTTTCCTTCAGAAAAATACGGCCCTATGATCCTGGAATCTACAATTCCGCACCAAACGTTCACATTCCAACGGTGTTGATGATTAATTGTACGGACCCAGTAAGGATTCTGAGCACTCCAATAATGGCAATTGTGCTTATTGAGAATTCCAACATTGTGAAATGTTGCCTCATCAGAGAACATAACGTGATGAAAGAAAGTAGGATCTTCTTCAATTCTCCGTTGGGCCCACGTGCAGAAGTTCAATCTTGTCATGAAATCCTCAGCTGTTAGAGATTGCACCGAAGTGATATGGTCCGGATGATAATCCAACGATTTCAAGATACGTTGAGCTGTGGATCGAGGAATCCCGGTCATTTCCTCAATATCCCGAAGACTGATATGGGGATTAATATGAATTAATGCCAGCACAGCCAGCAATCTCACATCAGGATCATTGTCATCCGCATAAACTTTCTTGTTCCTCCGTCGTTTGAGGAGACCTTGACGAGCACGTTGTTCAAGAAATCGGATCGTAATGCGATTTGGACACCTCCGATCCGGAAAACGACGTTGAAACGTTCTCACAGCTTCAACATAATTTCCCCGCGCTTCACCAAGACGCAACAAAACGTCAACAATATCGTTTGGCGCGTAATCAGACATGATATTTAGAAATGTGTTTCCTCCAAATGATAACAGAGAACTGAGCAGTTTGGGAATGCTAAATTTCTAAGGTATTCACACGTGAATCAAAACAATAACAATTTCCAAGAACAAAACCAAAACAAAACACAACCGACGGCAATTTCTGGGAGATGAGAAACACTCAAGAGTTGAGCATTATGTTAGACAGAATACAATCCGAGGGTTTGAGAATTGTCATTTTCTCATCAATTAGAGCGCCATCTGTGGGGATTTCGAAAAAACGTTTGAGACAAAAGTTCCTTGGTTTTTAGCGTAGAATCTAAACCGGTAGTAAAAAATAGGGGATTCCATTTAAAAAACATGAGTCGACCTCAGAATGACCTTGAAAGTGGGATCTGAGGTCAAAGCCAAGTTCACCATCGGATGTCCCCCTCAGATTCTTACATTTTTTTCCCGGAACATTTTCTTCTGAATCTATTCGTTTTCGAGATATCCTAAGTGACAGATTAAAATGGGACACCCTGTATATATATATGCGGGTGACCTCGAATATAAGGTCAAAAAGTGTCTATGATGCATATTTTCCAAAATATAAAGGTCATCACAATTGCATGTAACCGCCATGTACCCAACACAACAAATGTTTTGTTATAGTGACGTGGCGGCTACTTTTCTTGAGTGTGAAATTACAAGTTACTTGTCCATTGCATGCAACGAGCAGGTTACATTGCATGTGATTTTGAAATCACGTTACACCGATGATACGGTGACAAATTGTGTTTGGTGCACTATATATGCATTTGTAACTATTGTTGCGAATTAATAGTAAATTTAACCTTTAAATCGCACCTTATGACTCATTACGACGAACTTATGCTTCAAAATGGACCTTTAGTTCACTTTTGGTGCATGAGATATGAGTCAAAAAATAAAGATATAAGAATACTTGCAGTGACGACATCTTCTATCAAAAATTTATTCGTCACTATAACTATTCGAGACCAATTAAAAATGATTTATGTATCGATTTCCAAAAACTTGGAAAATAATATTATCAAAGAAAAATGCGAAGAATATGACGAAGACAAAATGAAATACTTCCCTAATACTAAAATATCCGATGTCCAATCTTTGAAATACATCGACTATAATAGATAGTGGTAGATATTGATGAAAATGAAGAACCCCAATTTGGAAAAATTGTTCAAATTTACAATGTAGCAAATAATGTTTACCTCGTTTTGAATTATATATCTACTACACGGAGAAAAAGGAATTCGCTGTGGCAGCGAAATCTACTTTTGCTGGGTTCCTTTTGCCAGAGCAGCAAATTTTCTTGCTGTGACAGCAAACTATTTGCTGTTCCAGCGATCTTGTTTGCTGTCCCAGCAAAATTTGTTTGCTATTCTGTATATAATACTGAAAATTTGCTGGTGGAGCCAACATTTTTTGCTAAAAAATTGCTGTCGTAGCTAACACGATTGCTGTTATAGCAAATTTTTAGCTAGGCCAGCAAAAAATTTTGCTATTCTATATATACTACCTCGATCTGCTGCGTCAGCAAATTTTTTCTCTCCGTGTATGGCATTTGATCAACATTACCATGCGTGGAATGTTCGAATTGATAATAATCGTAATTATATTAAAAAACAAAACCTGTTACCTCATATTGGGCCTTGTCTTCAGGCCTGGATCAAGGGGGGGGGGCTAGGGGAGGCTGCAGCCCCGGGCCTCACTCACCAAGGGGCCTCATCTTTGAACATTCGCGAATTTCGTTTTCAAGCTTTTTATAACATTTTTATGGTAAACAAGATTTTATCGCATCAACTAACGTTCTTGATCGTTGAATCGGAGACATTGAACGATTTTAATTCGAATCACTTTGAACTCCAAATAACTGTCGTTATCAACAACAGCAAAGGTGGTTGTAGTATACCAACGATCAGAGTCCTGCAATATTTTTGCCTTGTGAACAGAAATAGGAGGTTGCGCAAATCTTGGAAAATCATCAATCCAACTTATTTATGCTCCACTAGTGATATGAACCAATTCCAAAATCTAATTTCTGCTTCCCGACAATTTTTTGTCTCGAAAATGAAAATTGTTAACACCAAAATGTTTCTCGAAGCTCAGAGAAAAATGTTGGTTTCGTGTCTGTCTGTCGCTTAGGTGATCAACAAACTGCGAACGCGCATATCTCCCGTTCCACTTGTACAATTTCGATAAAATTCATACCACAGTCGTAGGGTGGAGCGATAGTGGTCCCATATAAGTCAGCTTGATTCATTCGGAAGAACTGAATGGGCTAGGAGAAATATGGCAAAAAATGAACATTTTCGCGAACGTGCATATCTCCTGTTCCGTTCATCCGATTCCAGTGAAATTTATACCAGGTTCTAGTTATGATCCAATAATGGTCCCATATGAGTTCCATTTGGGTCGGTTCAAAACTGTGGAACATTTTTCTTGCCATCCGCATTATTTGACAATATGTTGGAAGCATGCCTTCCCTATGTCCGTATCATCCGAATGCCATGAAACTTTGAGCATACTGAATTCATGAAATGCTGATTATGAGACATAAGTTTCAGGCAAATCAATATTGAGGAAAGAAAAGGGTAAGCACTAAGTTTCGAAACAAAATTTAAAAGTTCCGTAAATACCGCTATCATGTGGATATCGTTCGTTCTTATCATCCGTTCATTATGAATTTTCACCACAGTTTCATGCAGTACCTATCGATAGTGGTCCCATATGAGTTTTCCCCTGATCTTTACAGAAAAACGGGAGAGGGAAACAAAACATTTTACAAAAAATTGTGATTTTGCGACGAAAAATGTCTTCGGTTCTTGTTATCCGATTGTAATGAAATTTATACTACTGTTCAGTTATGGTCCCATAGTGGTCCCATATAAGTTTCATCCCAATCGATTGAGAAATGTGAAAAACAAGAATCTTTAGCAATCTGCATTTTCCAAACCCTTGTAATTCGTTCGAATTTAGTTTCATTTACACATTTACTTATTGCACAGAAAGATGTTCTTATCATTTCTAGAGTTTTCATGTTTTGGGAATATGTTCATGATTTTAATATTTAAGAAAAAATAAGAACTATTAATTTTTCTGTTAATTTCGTTGTTTAATCGAATAAATACAATCTTTTGAACAAATGAATCCGTGTCAATTACATATTAATTCCGAGTAAAAAGAAAACCTTCAAATCCTATTATAAAACAAACAAGTGATAGGAAATAATTGGAAATGGGTGTGCTTTTGTTCATGCCCCATTATTTTCTATTATTTCTCATTATATCTTGTCGCCGTTTTGTTTTGTAATAGGATTTTGAGGATTTTTCACCGGAGATTTTGAGTATTATTTTGTGACAGCTGAAAATCCTGTGAGAATGCAAAAAAAGTTTCATCCACCCCCCCCCCCCACCCCTGCTTTTCACTTTGAGGGGGCCTCCAATAGTCTCTCAGCCCCGGGCCTCAAAATCCTTTAATCCGCGCCTGCTTGTCTTCTTGTGAGAAAAAAAGGATTAGATTACATTGCAACAAGACGTTTATTGTAATTCAATATTAGAACATTTGAGAGTGTAATAAAGTCATGAAAAAAAGTAAATAAAAGCTTTGTATTTTATCTATTTTATATTTTATTCATTTTATAAAGCCTATTCACTCCACAATGAAGGATTTTGTAACATTGCCGCAGCTACAAAATTACCCCTGTTGCAGCAACAGTCAATTTTTTTCCGTGTAAGGTGAACTTCAAGGGATGAGATTGATGGGAATTAGCTTGTCTTGTGTCGAAACTTTGGATACTGATTGGTGGATTTTAATCGCATTATGCTTAATTTCACGTCTAACTTGACATAGAATGAAGTACTTAGAATCGTGATACGTTGTCTTCTCATTACCAAATCTGGGGAAGAACGTTACAGAATACAATTCACTAACTGGAAGTAGGTGCACTGAGCAAAATGAAATGTGAAAATAACCTCTATTTCGTATATTTTTGAACCCGTGAAATAATGAAAACTGAAACCAGCCTTTCAAAAGTGAAAATTACCTTTTCAGTGTTGAGTTTCACCGTGCATTCGGTTTGATTCACCATAAAGATGGTATTTATGACCTAGCTCATGGTAATAATAACCAAAATATTTAATACTAATTACTATATTGAAACATGATTTCTACAATGCAGATTTTTCTCAGGGTGAATACACAAAATAACTTTGGTAGAGACGACCATCAAATCGGAATATGCATTCGAGAAGTATGAAATGAAAGCCTGAATGGTGAAACTATTATATCATGGATTGAATGCAATGATTGTAACTACGAAATTTTGAAAGGTTTGAAAATAGGTCCAGAAATAAGAAAAAAAGTATACACAAATAGAATAATGAAAATGATCCTCTTCTGAGTGTGAATTTCCAGAGAACATTATGAAGATGACGTTTTAAAGGCCACACGAAGAGCTCTCAAAGACCTTCATGTTTTACATGTTCTCTTTAAAGTAACGTGAAGTGGTATTGAACGAGAACTCTTATGTGATCTTCAAAATCGATGCATTAGAAGGCTCTGGACCTCTTCGAGAGCTCCTCGAGGAATCTTCGAAATTTCATCCCCATAATATTTACCGTGTTACGACTAAAATTAGTCTCTACGTCGATAATTCTGAAAATAAAATTGCATTTATCATAGTTCGACTTCTTTCGTGTACACTGTTAGAAAAATTCTTAAATTTAATGAGAATTATTTATGAAATACCATATTTTCATATGCAATTCAACAATAGTTCTTAAATTTAATATTGATGATGAAATTTCAAAATTTCTTTCCTAAATGTAACAATTGTTTATTAAATTTCAGAAATATATTATTACAATTGAGAACAAAATCATGAACATTGAGAAAAAAATTCTTAACATTAAGAATTATATTATTGAATTCAATATTTAATGAAATGATTATGTAAAAAACTTCATAATATTCTTATGAAGTTTCAGGCAGATTTTTCTAACAGTGTACTTTCCGCTTGGACATATATTTCATTTCAATACGTTTGAGATTCAAAAATGCTGGACACAATGTTACATAATATTCCTGTACTACCTGGGATATTTTTCATAGCAAGTTTTTATTAGCTTTGAATTTTAGAACATAGAATGTCCTGTCTACAGTTGAACAGAGTAGTAGGAAAGAATCCAACTACAAATTGAATAGAGGTTCGGCCAACGAGAATGTAGCAGACGAATGCGAAGAAAATGCTGCATTCCTCTTTGGTTGGTTCCGCTGAAACATTCGGACATTTGCAGAGACAGGTTCATATTACTGTGAACCAAAAGATTTGAAATAATGTGCGGAAATTCGCGAATAATACTTTTTTCTGTACCTGTACTGAATTCAACACTTTCGTTCACACACTACACAGCGAAAGATTTTGTGTCACAGGAGGTACACTCAGAGTGTGTTGAAAACAACATGTCAAATTCTGAAATTCACAGATTTTCAGTGTAAATTTAACATTTTTGTGTTGATATTCAACATAAATTGCGAGTGGACCTCCTGGAACATACACCTGTGTTGGAAATACACAAAATATTTTACTGTGTAGTCGGAAAGAATTTCTATTACCATGTAGACACAAATTGCGGTAATTCCAACTAAATTGGATAAATTTTGAGCTTCCGGAGTGGAGTCGCGTCTTTTATCGGTTGGTTGCCGACGTTTCGCCATCATTGCAGCTGGCTCCTCCAGTCACATACCACCCTGAATATCCCCCACCTTCGCCATCTTCGCTGAAGCAACTAATCGCCAACTGAATTAGAGTTTTTCGATCCAAAAAATCCCATCTAACACAAGATAATCGGAGCTCAGATACCACACGAAGAAAATATATTAACGAAAGATTATTCAAAGTTGAGTAAAACGGGGACATAGTGGCATTCCTGCGAAATTTGAAATCCGCTTGACTTAATTTTACTCGACTACAGATGAAAATCCATTCAGATGTTTTTCAACAGTAAGCAACTTGTTGAGATAATGAAAACATTCGAATTTATTTCCATCTGTAGTCGAGTGAAATGAACTCGACCGGATTTTAAACTTCACGGGAATACCACTATGTCCCCGTTTTACTCAACTTTGGGTAATCTTTCGCCAATACATTTTCTCCGTGCATAAAATGTCTTTGTGGGCTACTGGGTCGAGTTTGGGAGCCTCTACAGACCAGCAAAGGAATTGGAATCACCAAGAGATACATCCGGAATTGGTCGGGTAGTCGAAAATTAAATTATGGGCTTGGAAAATTCCACCTAGCACTGGATAATTGTAACCCAGATACCATGAATTATTTTTGTGGCGTGTAGTGTCGAGTTTGGAGTCCTTTAGAAGCCGGGGAACAAATCAAATCACCATGGGATACATCTGGAATTGATGGGTTAGTTGAAATTCAGATTTCAGATGCCAAAAATCCCATCTAGTACAGAACAATCAAATCCCAGATGCTAAGGATTTTCTTTGTGGGGAGCAGTGCTGAGGTTTAGGCTCTCTAGAGGCCAAGAAAAAATCGGATCACGAAGGAATACATCCGGAATTGATTAGGGAATTTAAATTCAGATTCTAGATGCAAAAATTCCATCTAGAACAGAATAGTCGATATCCCGGATATCCAAAATGGCTTTGTAGGACACAGAGGTCGAGTTTACGATAACAATTAGATGGCTATCAGAGCAAAAAATTCGCTGCTCGAGCAGAAAGTACCCATCAAAATCAGACTCCACTGTGAGATGAATACTGATTAATACGTTGATCAATGTATAAAAAAGAATTTTAAAAACTATGGTAGATCTCGTAAAACAAGGAGAATAGGATCATTCGGGTGAATAAAATTCCCAACGGCAAAAATTTCAAATATTTTCGTAACTAATTGTTCAGTTTAATAAAGGTAGAGAACATTTGGCATTTACAATTCCCATCAATCACATAATGAGTGATAATTTCATCCAATATCTTTCCCATTAGTGATCTCTTTCAACCAGATGACCTTATTCACCCCTTTTTATACTATACTATATTTTCATGATATTGTTTTGATACCAAATGCGTTATGTAAGAGTCACGGTTTTACTACACAACAGATGTTTGGCCATTTTTCTTCTACCATCCAACGGTCGACGTGACAAAAACACTCGCCCAGTTGCACGAATTCATAGTCTAAAATATCAAGTTTAAAGTTTCCATATATAAAAAAAAATCTGATATTCAATACACGGATCTTTGAGTTATTTTAAACATTGATCTAATCAACGCACATCGTTTTTGATAATCATGGAATAAATCCTGGAGAACGTAGAGAGATTAAGAGAGGAGAATTAGAAGAGAATGAAGAGAATCAATAAAATATTATAGTATAAAAGAGAAAAAGAGGAAAAGTGGAGGAGAACGCTGGACCAAATACGAAGAGAATCGATAGACGGCAGACAAAACAAAATAACGAGGAAGAAGTGAATGAGCGAGGGGGAGACGGAGAGGAAAAAAGAAAGAAAGAACATGAATGAGAGAATGTCATAGATGAGTGCGAGGGAAAGAATGAGAGACCAACGAAGAAGCATAAAAGGGAATGATTAAGTGAGAAACAAAGAGAGCGATCGAGTGAAAGAGTAAGAAGAATAGAGGAAGAATTAAGAGAGAACGAATGACTTGGAGATTAACGACTAGTTGATAAGAAGGCGGAAGTCAATATTAATATGTGGGAGGATGAATCAGTTGGAACGGAGATGATTTATTGATTGATGTATTTATTAAATACGCTCTAGGGAACTTGTCGCACAGAAGGGCAACTTAAGAATGAGAAATTAAAAACATCGTGCTGGAAGCAATTAACCTGTACATTTTCACAGGGAAATTGCATTGAAATCATAAAAATTCCAGTACACTTGTCAAAAAATTGTATTTATGCTGGAGGATGGGAATGACAAACATCAAATCGTACACATAAATAGTAAAAATTCATTATAAACAGGAACTTTTCAGTTTCATCATGTATGGGACCATGTAACCGGAAAATGCAAGTTTTTTACAGTACGGAAAGGTACCGAAATGTACCAACAGTCGTGTACCGAATTAATCCTTAACATTCACATCAGGGTCACGGTGACCCTGTTGATTTTCAATTGTTTATCATTTTGCAAGAGTGAATGATAAAAATATGAAAAAATTCTGAAGTGTAGTAGAAACATTGAAGAAGAGGCCTAAATAATCACAACAGAATTTTTTTGCTATCGACATTGCAGAAAAAAATTGTTGAAAAATTCAAGTTTTCCAAAAATGATGTGTTTATTGAAAAAATTGTAACTTTCTGAGTCTTGAATATTGAGGCCTAATATTGTACAAGTGTCATGTTCAGATTTGTAACTTTGAAGGGAAAAATATTAGAAATGTGAATTCTTATAAAAGTGTATTTATTCTGATGATTGAACAAGTGGTCTCCTCTGAGGGAAACCCACATATCATGCACACCAGGGTCACCGTGACCCACTGATGCCAATTTAGCGACTTTTGTTTTATTTCTGATTGGTCATTCTTACTAACAAGGATACGTGATTGGAAAATTCCGTTGGAAAAGTCGCTAAATTGGCATCAGTGATTGATGGCCCATATAGCACCGGATGTTCCAGCAATATTGTCAGAATATCACATTTAGAATTTGTAATATTTTGGAAAACATCTCAAGAAGATAGTCATGTTGAATGAGCGAATCTCTGATATGACGACACCGCTCTCAAAGTACCATTTATTGTACTTATCGCGATGGGAGTTTGAAGAATTAATTTCCGTGAAATATAGACCAATCGATTCAGAATCTTCTGACACAAAAAATGAGTAGGTCGTGGGGGAGAGAGTTGTTTTGACCCTGACTTTGAAATTTCACAAAGTGCTGAGTAGGATCAATGGGAAAACTTGGGAAATTTGTTGCCGTGGGATATAGACCATTCGATTCAGAATATTTTGAAACGAAAAGTGAATAAGTTGTAAGAGAGGCGTTCGTTCTCGATCTTGAATTGTAAATTTTACCAAGTCCTGGGTCAGGTGTATGAAAATTCATTTTGCTTCATAACATATTGCCACTGTCGTATTCTCAGAATATTTCAAGTGCGACAAATTTAGCATATTCCCAGAACATTACAAATCATTATACGTGCGATGTTCCAATTGAAAGATTCTCAGAACGTTTTGAATGAAATATTGTATCTGCCAATATCTGCAGGATCTTGTATAAATATTCCACCCAGAATTTTCTGAGCGAGACATTGTAATATTCTAGAAATATTACTGAAACATTGGGTGCTGTGTGGGGGAGTACGTTTCGTCAATGTTTAGAAAACGTCCCATTGTAGTAGGGGAATTAATTAGAATTGAAAGTATAAATTCGTTTCACTCACCTCGCTGATTAAAAAACACAGTTTTTTCAACTTATGAAAAAGATCACTTTTCACGTTAACCAACGTGGCATGGACACCAGGGTCACACAGATCCTACGTCAACATTCAATAGCTGTTAAATAAACATTGAGCAGTTAATTCGACCTGTCTATGGTCATTGTCGTCACTTTATAATCAAATTCGATGTTAGATGGCGTTACTTATGGAATTTTCAAACAGTAACATGCATTATTTGACGCTTTAATTCGTTTACAGCCCTGCTTAAAAAATCCGATTCAAACCTATCGACTGGTCAATCAGTATGAATCAGATTTTTGTCCAGGAATTTTCCGATTTGGTCTTTATTTATTTATTTATTTACACGGGCATGTGCCCTTTAGGTACAGTCGTTTATAGATTAGTACATGGCGGTACAAACCTGAAATATCTCACAGAGAGAAAATACAAAAGATAAAGAGATAAAATTATCGTTATAACAATCATATTGTATCATACTACATTCACCCGATTTATCGTACACACCTTAATTATAGTATTCCGAAAGCACACAACTGATCCAGAAAAGAAATCAACCTTATCACTTATAATATTCATTAATAAGGCTGCAGATCCGGTTAATCGGATCAGTTTGAAGAAATCTTGACCTGTAGGTTGGAATGTTAAATAATAGTGGCTTCCTGAGAGCCCTAGATGGACCATTGAAATTAAGCAATGATAAGATTTCAGGACAAATTATCTGACCATTGATAATCTTGAAAATGAATAACATATCATTAACCAACCTACGGGTTTCAAGAGTGTTCATTTTGAATGATTCTAGTATTGGTCCCCATAGTCATGGCACGTGATAGGCATTGGATTACTTTTCTTACACGATAAGAAGCGTAAGAATTTATGCGGTACACTGTAAAAAAAAACTGGAAATTTACTGTGCAACTGGACTGGAAATTTCCAGTGCTAGTACTGGAATATGGATATTCCAGTACATGTACAGAGATTTTGTTGTTACGTTACTGAAAATTTACCAAGCATAACTGAAAATTCAGTCATTGTACTGGAATTTTCAAGTTTGAGATGATGTACTGAAATTTTGCCATGATTTCGCGAAAATTTTACCGGCTCGTACTACAATTTTATAGTTCTTGTGCACCAAAAAAAAATATTCCCTCAAAAAGGACTTGAGAAAAAATTTGGAATTTAGAAAAAAAAACCTAATCGTTGGTATACTGGAATTATACAGGTTTTTAACTGCAATTCTCAGGTTTTGTGATGGAATTTTCCAGTTACTATGCAATTGAATTATACAGGTTTTGAACTGCAATTTTCAGGTCGTGTGATGGAATTTTCCAGTTGCTATGCAACGGAATTTAATCACTGTTGCACTGAAATTTTCCACTTCTATTGGACTTCGTCTGGCAGGAAAAATTTCAAGTCTTTATATTAAAAATTTCCTGATTGAGATTTTGAATAATAATTGTAATTGTAGCCAATGAAATTGATATATGAGGTTTTTCCAAGACTTATCCTCTTGTGTTCTAGATATGAAGCATATGTAGTAACCCAAGCTGGCCTTCCAACATGTCGCGCTATAGCTCATCGGTTAGGTCTTAGGTTTCAGTTGGTAGGCAGGTAGAAAAGTGTGGGTTCAAATCCTGTTAGGTAGACATGAGTTTCTGTCCATCCAAATGAACGATCAAAAGTTTCTCAATCATCTTGGAACACAAGGATCCTGCAAAATCACTTTGCGTGAGCAATTTTTTTTCAATTTTCATGGATATTTTCAGCATTAATTTTCCAGTACATGTCCTGGAAAAGTCCAGCTCGTGTACTGAAAAATTCCAGTATCGAGGCTCAGAAAATTTCCAGTTTTGATGCGGGAATTCCATAACGTTTGCACTGAATTTTTGCAGTACAAATGTGCTGAAATTTTCCGGTACATGTACAGGTTAATGACTTCCAGTACATGTACTGGAATTTTCCGGTGAAATTTTTTTACAGTGTACCCTCTCCATTAGAACATAGTATTCAGCTTGCCGAGGAAACCAAATTGAAGAAGCATATTCCAAATTAGGTCTGACTAGAGTATTGTATAATGTCAGTAACGTTGAAAGTCGATTGAAATCCTTACATATCCTCCTCAAAAATCCAAGCTACCTCATAGCCGTATTGACAATGTTACACGGAGAAAAAGATATCTTGAAAAATACCATAATTTATGGATTTTTGGCGTTGGTCTGGCTCGAGTCAAAATATTTACGTGAAGATAACTCTAAAAGTACCATAATGTCTAGGACTTTTATGAGGAAGTTACCATATTTCTTTATAAAAGTCCAAGAAGTTATGGGACTTTTAGAGGTTGGTTCACGTAAATATTTTGACTCGAGTCAGACCAACGCCAAAAATCCATAAATTATGGTATTTTTCAAGATATCTGTTTTCTCAGTGTACAATAATGAGGAACAAAAGTTAATTTAGAATCAAATTATCTTATTCAAGTGTAATCGGTTTGAATTCACTGATTAAATCCCATTGAGTAGAAATTTCCTATTCAAACCGATTATATTCGAATGGAATCATCAAATAGGAAAATTCCCGGACAAGAATCTAATTAAAACTGATTGACGAGTTAATAAGTTTAAACCGGAGTTTTTAAGCAGGGAGGGTTACTGTGACCCTGGTGCACTGAAAAAAAATTTATTCCAGTTGAATAAATATTTATTTGTCCTGTACCAAAGAAATATTTATTAGAATTAACGGAATATTCTTTGGAACCAAAATAATTTATTTGAATTAAATAGATGGTTTTAATCGTTTATTTGATTCCAATAAATTATTTTGGTTCCAAAGAATACTTTGTTAATTCTGGTAAATATTTCTTTGGTACAGGACAAATAAATATTTATTTGACTGGAATAAATTTTTTTTTCAGTGTGTGCATGTTAAGGGTTAATCCATCCAATCGATCTCTGCATTTGCCGAATCGATTGAGTTCATAAATTCCTATTACGTATGAATCTCTGCTTTTTAAATTTATGAAACTTCATTCAAAACATGGAGAAAATAATCTATGAAGATTGAAGGAAAAATCCTCTCACGAATAAGCAGTATAAATCACGATCGAAGTCAAGAAAACTTCTTTTCATCTCTGATGATTATGAATCTCTTCTGTAGAAATATTTTTGAATGAATATATGAATATATGTGTTCGTACATGTATTCCGGTATCCGAGTGTCTCCTGGCGCGTACATCACATTAACGCGTACACATATTCATTCCGTTGACAATAATTATGCTGATGTAATAGACAACAGTTGCAAGATTCCCATATTTCCTACGATATTATAATTCATTGTAGACATCGCCGTGCGCCATTAGGTTCATCGTTCAATGGCAAATTCATGTTCCAACACGACTTACTCGAGGAAAATACTGAAAATTTCCATGTCGACGAGAAAAATTTGTATTGAAAATATTTGATGAAATGTGAACTCTTTGTTGTAGCCTCGTATGAATTTTTCATGAAAATTTCACAGGTTTTTAATTTATATAATGTACATAGTTATAGTATCATCCACTTTTGAATAATTCAAGTTTCCTTTTCACGAGAATATATAGATATTGACAGATATTATGCAAAATTGTATATCTGGGTACAGTAAGGATGAAAAGTATGTGGTATCTGTTTGTTATGAAAATCACAATGTTGATGTACTGGCTATGAAAATTTGTGTAACTTGAATTCGAAGTAATTTTAATTTGATACGTACATCTTGTTGAGATGGAAAAACTCTCAAAATGAAAAAGCGAAGAGTGCTATGGAATTTTCGTTATTCCCTGTACCATACTTTATATTCAATATCGGAACAGCTATTCAATTTCCTTCCTATATATTATAAATTTATTTTATTAAAAGCAATGCTGTGAACAATGCTGGTACACGATCGCCTCGTTTCATATCTTTTTTCCCTCTCTCAAATGCAAAGTGGATAGGATATATCATGATAATATGAGATCGTTAAAACATATGAAACAGAGCCATGGGTGTTTGAATAACGTGTTCTCAATTTTGGAAATATGCTGATTATTTTTTAGTGAACGATAGGAATAGGCGATATTCGACAGTATCGATATTTTGCGAATTTATATTGGATTGTATAGAATATCGATCACAATTTTATACAAATTGTATTTTTGAGATCCGTAATACTTTGGAAAATATTGCGACTTTGGAACATCTTTTTTAACAAAATGCAAGAATCCCAAATACCAATTAATTTATCAACCTCGGTTGAATCCTTATCCATATTTGTGGCATTTGTGTACATTTCTCTGTTTGCGGAAACATTTACTAGAATTTCATCAAGGATAAGACTTACTCCATATTCTACAGTTGCAAACGTATTAGAAGAAATCCCCCCATAAACGGGAAAGATATTTGAAAATTAAAAGTAGATACCTGAGCGTCGTCAACTGTTTCCAACTGTTTTGTAAATTTTCATCAGACTATTTCGAAATGGAAGTTAATATACAAACAAAAGTCAACATCGAGATGTGATTAGAATTGGAAAATCAATCTTTTTGGAATATATGATATTCATCATCGTTACATTGAACGAACTAGAATCATATTACATAGTGTTCAATGTTTTCATTCGAAGTAATGATTTGTACTCTAATTTGTACTCCAATTTTTTTTCACATCCACTGCAAACTTTAATCATACTTTCATTTTAAAGTCACACGAAACGTGTCCAGAATAATGAAGTAACGCTAATGTGAAACGCAGTTAAGGGCTAATTAAATAATAATAATGCAGAAATAAAACATGCTTGTTGAGGATTTGATTGAAAGTGATATTGGGTATGGGAATAAGTTTCCACCCCTTTTCAAGCAAAGTTGATTTTTATTCAAACAATGGATTATTACATAATGTTATTTAAAGTATGCACCATTGGAAGCAACCACTTTTGCTCATCATTCAGGCAGCATACGGATTCCTCGGAGAAAAAAAGCAGGTTCTTTTGACTCGATCCATTCATTGAGCCATTTTCCGACACTTTCGTAAGAAGTCAACCGCTCTCCGGTAAGGGCTGATCGCATAGATCGAAATAGATGATAATCCGAAGGCGCAATGTCTGGGGAATACGGCGGGTGGGGCAAGATTTCCCAATTCACTCCTTCCAAATATTTTTTAACAGGTTGAGCAACATGTGGCCTAGCATTATCATGCAGCAGGATAAGTTTATCATGTCTACCGTCCCATTCCGGTCGTTTTTCTTGTAGAGCTCGATTCAAACGTATTAGCTGTCGTCTGTAACGATCGCCAGTGATTGTTTCCGACGGTTTAAGAAGTTCATAATAAATGACACCTTTCCGATCCCACCAGATGCACAACATAATTTTTGAAGCGTGGATATTTGTTTTCGGTGTCGATGGACCTGGTACACCTGGCAGCCCCCAACTTTTTCGACGCTTAGGATTATCGTAATAGATCCATTTTTCATCGCCAGGGACAATACGATGCAGAAAACTCTTTCTTTTCTGCCGTTCAAGAAGCATCTCGCACGTTACCAAACGTCTCTCGATATCTCTCTCCTTTAGTCGATACGGCACCCAATTACCTGCTTTTTGGACCATTCCCATCTTGTGCAAGCGTTTACCGACGGTCGACCTGTCAACACCCAACTCTTCGGACAACTCATCTAGGGTTCGACATGCATCTTCATTCAATAATTGTTCCAGTTCTACATCTTCGAATTTTTTCGGTGCCCCTCCGCGTTCTTTATCACTCACGTCAAAATCGCCACTTTGGAATCGTCGAAACCACTCTTTAACAAGTTGTATTAGACGGAGCGTGATCACCGTAAATATTGCACAGTACGCGATACGTTTCCGCGGCACTTATCTTCGAAATGAAATAATGAAGCATAACTTCCCGCAAATGCTGTTTTGTCGGGACAAACGTTGTCATTTTTGACACCAGATAAAAAATGATGTTTACGCTTGTAACAAATGTCAACTACCGCAATCGACAGCTTACATATACACTTCCAAATCACAAGTATAGCACTTGAGTGAACTCAAAAATAGTATCAACAGCAACACTTTTTCCAAGAGGGCGGAAACTTATTCCCATACCCAATAATAATGATCGTGTTTTGAACATATTTAAATTTTTTGTCCTATGTCGTCAAACGGAGAACACGCAACACCGCAATACGCAACTTTATCCCTGTATTTATACCAAAAGGGTGCATTCGACCGTGAATAATAGCTACTAATCGAACGAGCATTGAATTGAATCAAATTAATTGAAAGGTCATTCGCGATGTTTTATTTCAATAACAATAATATTGATCTATTAATAACACCGTACTTGATGATAAAATGAACTTGATTGTTGGTGTAGAAATGATCGAGAGATGATTTCCTAATCGGATTAACAATCGTATACTTATTGGATGAATAAATCGAATGAAATTATGTATTTAATCTTGTATCATACTATATTTGATCCTATTTTGTAGTCAACTGATCCCATTCGTCCCATTCAAACTTACATCCCAGTTTTGACGTAAAAGGGTTCACCAAATGTGATTGATTAATGAGAAATAGGATTCTCCTATTCCGAATTACGATGTTTCATTGTCCCGTAGTAACGCGCAAACTTGTCCTACAATCCAAGTAACAGGTGCAAATGCGATTGTATTGAAATCTATAAATGTTCTACGAACATGCTGAAGGAGATTGTATAAATTTTATTACACTCATACACTTTCGAATGATGCAAAATATTTTCCAATAAAGTTCTATATTACATACATTTTTTTTCACTTGAGGAGGAAAATGTTTTCCTTCTTCTCCTCACATCGGAAGGAATGCGAGAAATCTCACAGCAATCCCGTGAAAATTTTTTTCATAATTCATGAACCTGGCACCCTGTACTCGAAGTATTCGTCAAGAATTCTTCATGAATTCATCGTGGAATGCGTTAAGAATTCTCGCTGTGACAAGGGAAATAAAGTTTTTTCGCGAATCTTCGTTCTTGGTAGAAAAGAACTCGTAAAAATTGATTGTGCAGGGTAATTCCGCTGAACAGATGAGAAACGATCAACTTTCCGTGCAGGTGTGGGGAAAAGTATCATAGTGCCGTATAGTATCACCAATTTCTCTTCATTCGAAAGTTTAAACCGAAATCTGTCGAGTGCTCCAAAACTTCCGAGTAGCTCAAAACTTTTGGGCACTAGAAAATACTCCACTTGACTCGGATCGGAAATACTTGGGAAATTCGAGTACTCGTTCACACCTACTTCTTATCATAACATATTTTATTAAGTATTCAAATAAATGAATGAATATGTGAATTCATGATGAGGAAATCTATAGAAAAATATCTGAATGTTTCACAGCAGAAGTCACCTTAAAAAACGTCTTCTGCACATCAACTTGCTTCATATTTTTTTCTCAAAAGTATACATTCATGTAACCTCCTCGCATTACGTGTTACAAAGTTTCTTTTCGTGAGATGAATTTGTTCAAGTTTTTCAAATTTTACATGTTGTTTGGTTTAATTATTTCATGTTCTTAATCAGCGAGGGAAAAGATAAAATGCGCAAAAAGCGTACTCGTAACAGAACCCTCCAAAGCATTTCAGAATGATTTCTTTGAAGAACGTAAATCATCACACCCCCTTCATCCTGAAAAGATGTCGCGGAAAGAGAATCCACTTCTTCTTCTTTTTATTTTTCTTCGTCGTAGTATTACGAATTTCACATATACCTTCAGTTAACGGCTCATTTCCTCATCGTACACAGTTCTTTTACATAGACTTTGGAACTATTTTTCTCGCTCACAAAACACGAGTCTCTCACGATTTTCTTATCCTAAAATATTTCTCGATGAACAAAAGCAGTTAGTAGGAGAATTTGTTGAAACTTTGATCATGTCTCTGTTGGAATATTCAAAGTTTGTGTACCTTGGAGATTAATTTTGGAAATATTGTCCTCTGTTGCCGAATAGAATCAGTCGCTTGACTGTACGGAGAAATGAAATGTAAAACATGTGGGAGTTACGACTTTTCTTCGTTTATTGCTTTGTCATTGTTTTATTCACGCTATTAAGTAATTTCAAGGATATTGCTCTAAGAGTGAAATAGGATTCATTGGGAAAATTTGAACTTGAATTGGGATAATTCAATGAAGTCCATCTACAAGTTGAACACGATTATATGAAATTTTTCCACATTCTTCCCGGTAAAATATATTTCAAGGGATGAGTCTGAATCAAGAAGCCTGAAAAAATGTTTTTTTTTCAGAAATTTTTTAAGGTATTAGGTGTTGGAATTAATTAGTATCGTTGTACAAAAGTTGACGTAGGTAGTACAGTATTCCGTTGTTACCTACAATAATCTATTCACCGTGAAACAGCTATTATTCGATGTCATTTAGTTTTACATAACCTTTTTTTGAATCGTAAATAACAACACTTCATAACTTATCGAACATGTCAAAATTTATACCGAATAAAGTGTTTTTGCGAGGAGTCTTACTCCATTACTTCAATATGAACAAAAGTACTGCTAAAGCCCATCGTATTTTAGTGGAAGTGTATGGTGAACATGGTCTAGCTGCACTGTAAAAAAATTTCACCGGAAAATTCCAGTACATGTACTGGAAGTCATTAACCTGTACATGTACCGGAAAATTTCAGCACATTTGTACTGCAAAAATTCAGTGCAAACGTTATGGAATTCCCGCATCAAAACTGGAAATTTTCTGAGCCTCGGTACTGGAATTTTTCAGTACACGAGCTGGACTTTTCCAGGACATGTACTGGAAAATTAATGCTGAAAATATCCATGAAAATTGAAAAAAAATTGCTCACGCAAAGTGATTTTGCAGGGTCCTTGTGTTCCAAGATGATTGAGAAACTTTTGATCGTTCATTTGGATGGACAGAAACTCATGTCTACCTAACAGGATTTGAACCCACACTTTTCTACCTGCCTACCAACTGAAACCTAAGACCTAACCGATGAGCTATAGCGCGACATGTTGGAAGGCCAGCTTGGGTTACTACATATGCTTCATATCTAGAACACAAGAGGATAAGTCTTGGAAAAACCTCATATATCAATTTCATTGGCTACAATTACAATTATTATTCAAAATCTCAATCAGGAAATTTTTAATATAAAGACTTGAAATTTTTCCTGCCAGAAATGACGAAGTCCAATAGAAGTGGAAAATTTCAGTGCAACAGTGATTAAATTCCGTTGCATAGCAACTGGAAAATTCCATCACACGACCTGAAAATTGCAGTTCAAAACCTGTATAATTCAATTGCATAGTAACTGGAAAATTCCATCAAAAAACCTGAGAATTGCAGTTAAAAACCTGTATAATTCCAGTATACCAACGATTAGGTTTTTTTTTCTAAATTCCAAATTTTTCCCAAGTCCTTTTTGAGGGAATATTTTTTTTTGGTGCACAAGAACTATAAAATTGTAGTACGAGCCGGTAAAATTTTCGCGAAATCATGGCAAAATTTCAGTACATCATCTCAAACTTGAAAATTCCAGTACAATGACTGAATTTTCAGTTATGCTTGGTAAATTTTCAGTAACGTAACAACAAAATCTCTGTACATGTACTGGAATATCCATATTCCAGTACTAGCACTGGAAATTTCCAGTCCAGTTGCACAGTAAATTTCCAGTTTTTTTTTACAGTGTGAGCAAACGTCTCGAAAATGGTTTGCACGTTCCAAAGCTGGTGATTTCGACTTGGATGATAAGGAGCGACCTGGCCAGCCAAAAAAATTTGAAGATACTGATTTGGAGACGTTGCTCGATAAAGACTCATGTCAAACCCTTCAAAAATTGTCGACATCATTGGAGGTTGACTTATCAACGGTAGGAAAACGTCTGAAAAGTTTGGGCATGGTCCAGAAGGAAGGACGTTGGATCTCATATGAATTGAAACCAAGGGACATTGAGAGGCGTTTTTTGACGTGTGGACTGCTGCTTCAACGGCAGAAAAGAAAAGATTTCTTGCACAGAATTGTCTGTGGCGATGAGGAATGGATCCATTACGACAATCCGAAGCGCAGAAAGTCATGGGTTAAGCCCGGCCAACCATCATAATCAGGGGCGAAGTCAAATATTCATGGGTCTGAGCTCCTGCTCTGTATTTGGTGGGATCGGATGAGTGTGATTTATTATGAACTGTTGAAACCGAATGAAACCATAACTCGGGATCGTTACCGACTACAATTGATGCGCTTAAGCCGTGCATTGAAAGAAAAACGACCGAAACACTCCAAAAGACACGACAAAGTTATTTTGCTGCACGACAATGCTCGTCGCAAAACCGGTGAAAACATACCTCGAAACACTTGACGGCATTCACTACCTTCCCAAAAAGTTACTAGATTCCAAAATCGCCCCCCCCCCCCCAGTTTTCTCAGAAACGAACAAATAAAATGAAAAATAAAGAGTAGCTGCACTTTCTTTGATATGCTAAGAAGATGCACCTGCTCATTAAAATCGATTATATTCATTAATCGTTGAGAAAACTGGGGGGAGAGATCTAGTAACTTTGCCTCTGATGAATGCCCTCAAGTGGGGAGTTCTACCCCACCCGCCGTGTTCTCCAGATATTACGCCATCTGATTACCATTCGTTCCGTTCGATGGCTCATTGCTTGTCTGAACAAAAATTCCCTTCTTACGAAGATTGCCAGAAATGGGTCGATTCGTGGATTGAATCCAAAGATGATGCGTTCTTCCGACACGGTATTCATTCCTTGCCCGAAAGATAGTCGAAACTAGTCGAAAGCGATGGACAATACTTTGATTGTTGTATTCTTTGATTTTCATTCGAAATAAATAATTTTTTCTCATTGACGAAAGCGCTACGAATTAATTAACAATAAGGAAAAAATGTATATTTCAAGTTTATAAAAAAATATTCCGCAATGTGAAATGATCAGATATACAAAAGTTATGTTCATACTTGTAAAATGCTTCGCAAATGAAGTCTCCCATCGGCATGCAAGAGCGTATTCGAGATCGTATTTCTCACCCAAACCGGAAAAACCAAGGAAAATTCTAATTCTCATGCATTATTTTTCTATGTGAACTAACAAGAACCCGAAGGAATGGTGGAATTCAAAGTTTACTCGAGGTGTGAAAAAAAGCGTGTTTTCTGGAGGAAGAAAATTAAAAAAATAATAATCTTTCATTGATTTTCGTAGTCCACGTAGAAGAGGATGTAAAACTGGAGGTGACAAGTCTTGATTCGTTTCAATTAGAGACCTCTACTTTTTTGTGCGATTTTGAATCCCTCTTTATAATAAATGTGAAAATGAGAACTGGATAAAACGCGCTTCATCTCATTATTTCACGTTGAGAAGAATACGTTTCTAAACTATATCTAATATACATGAAAATATTCCAAAAATCTCGTTTGATTCGATTCTTTTGTTGGTACTTAAGAAAAAATTCTCAAAAAACAAAAATGCTTCTCTTCGGACCTTCTAATTCAGATTCCTATGGATGATTAAACTGTGAAAAATTTCATCCTATCATATCATATCATTTAAAAAACCGGAGAAATCTCATATGAATTTCATAAGGTGTACAATAATTATACACTGATCGATTACATTCTTTATCCGTGCGTGAAAAGATGTGTACGATTTTTGTTGGTCACTTTTTTCAAGCATGACAAATTATGAATTACATCACGTGTACAATAATTATACACTAATGAATTTCATCTCCTAATCGTGCATACACAATATGTGTACAATTTTTGTTAATTAAATTTTTGGAACGTGTAAAATATTTCGTGTACAATTTTTACATCAATCAATTTAACGTGCACAAATATTATTGTGTAAAATATTATGTGTTGAAAAACAAATTATATAATACTTTTGGGTTTTATTTTCCGTGTACAATTAATAAGTGTATGATTCTTACGTGCATAAACCATACCCTGCCTTCTGCACTATCATATATGACCCTATACGTTCCCTGCTCAATTCATTTATGAGTGATATATGAATATTTTTAATTATGGTATTTAGCACAAAATTACACTGAAGGAAAATAGTCATTGAGACAAAAAAATATTGCATCCAATGGTATCTATACAATATTTCTTATACATCGATAAAATTTTACTCTAATGGTTTTCCACTTGATGGAACGCACTGCATGCAGTGAATAACCATTTCATTCATTGGAATAATATTCAATTGGTCCAAAGGAATATTTTATAGATACCATTGGATGAAATATTAGACTGTTTAAAAAAAATCGAAAATTTTTTTTTCTTCGAAACCCCTACATAAAAACTTTCAAAGAGGTGTAAAAAGACACCTGTGGAAAGCAGAGCTCTTAATATTGATATTTAGAGGTCGCGCATCGCACTTTTTCATTTCCCATTTATAATACAGAACACGGGAAACAATGTTTTTTTAAAGTTTGGAGTTTTTTAACTCCTCAACGATTCACTGAGCTGCTAAGACTACAACATATTCTTATAGAAAATTCAACGCTCTACAAAAAAGGTTCTCACAAAATTTTCGATAATCCTACTTCTTCAAAAGTTATTCAAGGTCCAAGTTGAACCTACAAAGAAATTCATGACTTTTCCCACTTTTTAGCAGATCTATCGAAACATCTATTCAGCTTCTTGCAAAATTTAGCTTTGATTGATATTTTTCGAAGTATTTTTGTAGTTCTGAGAATATTGTTGAAGTTTGAATCGTCTATAGAGATGAAACGAAAATTCAAACTCACAAAATCTGTGAAATCATTGTTACCCAAATAGCAAAAAGAGTTCTGAAAGAATTCTTTAAGAATCCCACATGAATTCTTGAAGAACTCCATAACTCGTCCGAAAGAATTCAAAAAGAATTCTCAAAGAATCCCCGGAATGTCAGTTCAGAATGAATCGCTGGGGGAATTCTTTTTCTCGTCCAAAAGAATTCTTAGAGAATCCCAAAACAGTTCGCAAAGAGGTCTTGAAGAATTCATAAAGAATTCTACAAGAGATCATGAAGAATTCTCCAAAAGTTCATTAAGAATTCTATATGTGCTTTTCAAAAAATTCGAATGATTCATTGAAACACTCCAAAAACTCTTCAAACCGTTCACCCGAGCATCCCGGGATATTGTAGAAGAGTTGAAAGAATTCGTTACAAATTCATTGAAAAGTTCCAAGTGAGTAATTCTAATCGAACTGAAAAAGATTCAACACAAATCCATAACAATATCGAAGGATGTTATGGAACAGACATTCGGATACCGGTGTATGTATATTTAGTCACTCTTCGACCTTACAGTGAGGTGTCTCCATGTATGTGCAAGATTTCATTGCTTGATCTCAGTTAACAGAAAGAAAACAGCGTCACAGACTCAGCGAAGGAATTGCAGAAATGTTTTCAAGGGCCATATTTTGATTTTACCAGACTATTTCTAAATACATTGAAATGTGATCAACCATTAGCAATGTAAAGGACATGTAAAAGAATTGAGAGTATTTTTATCGGGTAATGTGAAGCATTAAATGTATTTTATAACTTGACGCAAGGTACATTTAGAATTGATTTCATACAAAACTATTTGCTAATACATTCTGAAATTCTTTATACAATAAAACATTCCATTATAAATCGCTGTAACATTTCAATCAAGGTAAGTTTCAGCAAGTTGATGGAAATGAATTTGAAAAATTAAGAAACTTATAAACAGAGATGGGCATCCTCAATCACTCTTTGTACTCAAGGTACTCTTTTCCTGTCAAGTACTTTTATATTTCTATGAAATAAATAGAAATTTTCAACATTGACTTAAAAAGTACTTGATAAGACTGCTTTTTGAATTCTTCACAGAGCTCTTTAGGAGTTCTTTTGGACGAGAAAAAGAACTCCCCCAGCGATTCATTCTGAACTGACATTCCGGGGATTCTTTGAGAATACCTTGCGAATCATTATGAATACTTCATGAACTCTTTTCTGAGCTCTTTAAGAACTCATTTAGAATTCTTTACGATCTGATTGGATTCTTTATAAATTCTTTAAGAACTCTTATTGAAGAATTCATATTGAATTCTTTTTATGGAGTTCTTTGCGAATCCATATGGAACTGTGGTGCTGTGTGGGTATTTATCTTGTCGAATTGGCTCCTTAGAACTGGGAAGATCGTTTGAAATGTGTACTGCAACATTTTAGGTCTCCAACAGCTGGGTATTCCGTTATTTGATTACTTATTCGTTTCAATAAACGAATTTCTTCGTAGGTTCAACTTTAACCTTGAATACCCAGACAGTAGAAATGATCATTTTGAATTCACAAAGACTTCTGGAAGAACTTCTTAAATAGTCCCCGTTATGACAGTAAACATGAAATCAATATGAACTCAATGAATTCAAAATGCATACATGTTGAATGCCTGAATAGTTCTTTATGAATTCGTGATATGAATTCTTTCTGAAGATTAAGTTATCCATCAAGAGTTCATTTCGAATTCAAACTATTCATAATGAATTCACGTTTACTGTCATAACGGGAGCTCTTTGCGGGGACTTTTGTGCTGTATGGGTAACTTTTGAAGGAGTAGGATTATCGAAAATTTCGTAGGGACCTTCTTTGTAGAGCGTTTAATTTGCTATAAGAATATGTTAAAGTCTTAGCAGTTCAGTGAATCGTTAAGGAGTTGAAAAATTCCAAACTTCAAAAACATTTTTTCCCGTGTTATTCGGATGGGAAATGAAAAAGTACGATGCGCGACTTCTAAATATCAATATTAAGAGCTCTACTTTTCACAGGTGTCTTTTTACACCCCCTCGAAGGTTTTTATGTACGGGTTATTTCCAAGAAAAAAAAATGTCGATTTTTTTGAAACAGTCTAATGAAATATTTTCTTACCCTAATAACTTTTCCCCTCAGTGTACAAATTTTATGGAATAGCTAGCAGAATGTTCATCGTGTCATACAGAAGCGAATGATTATTATTTTTCAAAGAGTGGAATAGAAAGTTATTACGATGAGTACCAAAAGTCATCCTCCCCATAAAACTCCAATAACCTTGTTTGATTCAAGTACGAGCTTATCTATCCCGGAAACTTGTATGGCTTACAGGAGAAAATATCGGAGACCGGATAACTTATAAGGTTGCCAATTTTATACATCAACTTGTACATAATCATCAAACTCTCCAGTATAAACAGATTATATAATACGAGTACAATCTAATTTGTCTGCATTATTTTTGTATAAATGTGAACAATCCGAAAAAAATAAATAAAAATATTGCTTTTCCAAATATCAAAGAATATTTTCCAAAAGCGACAGAGACATCGGTGCATGATAATTTTGTATCAATATAAAAGATCAATGAAATTAAAAAAACTGAATATTCTCACTTTGAAAGAAGACGTTGTCCGGTCCGAGGAAATCATCGTGCAGTCATTGAAAGTTGTGGAATTCGCAACGATCCTAGTTCTCAGCATCTCTCTTCGGCAATCCCATAAACTCAACGATTCGAGTTTTCAAATGCTCCGAATATGCGCGGATGGCCGTTCTCGTACGTGAAATCGAATAAAATACATGTTCACTTGGCTCCAAACTTTTGGCAATGCTTGTGTTACTAAGTCGCGGAGGACTTCCCTCGACTTCATTGATTCAACATCGAGCACGATAAAACTACCGCTGACAATCGCGTGCACTCGTTACCAGACGATGGTGACTATAAAATCAATTCGATCGGATTTTACAGATGGAACAAAGCTACATCTATTGTTTACGATCAAGTGATAATTCTAATCAGCTTTCGTCTCGTTGAACGAACGATTGGCGGACGCTAGGCACGCGTGTACGTAGACCGGTAACCAATTACCCTTAATCCGATTATCGGTAATTGTTCCTGCATGCGTGTTGATCATTAATTCTTCAATCGTCGTGTAACACTGTGATAAGTACCATCCCCTGTTTGTAATTGTATGAAATTTAATAATGTACTGTCAAGCTTGAAGAGAAATTACATCGCAAAACAGGCTTGGAAAATGAGTGTGTGTGGTAACAAAAGATCGGAACGAAGGTTGATTATCAGATTGCTTGTGGTTTGGGAGAAAGAGGTTTTGTACGAGCTGTGATATATTCATAACGGAATATTGAAAAGTTGATGAGATTGAGATTAGTATCTGAAATCTGAATCTGTTTGTATAATAGTTTTTATATATATTTTTTTTGCTGCTGCAACTGAAGACGTTTATTAGCTATTATTCATAAACAATGATAATTCGCAGGTTTTGTGATTGATATTTGGATATCGAAACAATTTAGGTGGATGATTTTTTTTCGTAGACTTGAAAAATCATTCAAAAGGGGTGTGAATTTGAAATGACAAGTTGGAACGGTTTATCGAATGTTTTACAGTGAATTATAGCTTTCGATGTTTCCACCTCTACGCACAGGAGAGGAATGAGAGATAAGGGGCTCTCCCTAAACTGGTTTCAAAGGAATTTATAAATAATCCAGAAGAATTTTCGATGAAAAATGATTATTTCGACCGTTTCCTCTTTTTACTCGTTGATCACGAAATTAGACTGGATAGTGAAAAATGACGTGTGTGTTCAGACACGTACCGCCGTTCCTACTTTCTCTCTTCATTGCCCGTGCATTCGGATAGTTGCTGTGAGAGAGGATTATGGATAAATGCCCAAGTAGCCACATCCCAATCACAAGCTAATAATAAACTGAATGAATTGTTGATTTTCAACACCCTAATCAAACGTATTTACATTTTGAAGTTTTACACGAACAAAAAAAAAAATAGCTGCCAGCTGTAGCTATTTTTTAGCCAAAGCAGTAGGAAATCGTAGCTGTATATAACTGCACAGGTTTGTGGTTGATATTTGGAGAGCAAAATGATTCGGCTGTTAAATTTTCGCTGCGGTAACTACATCTCTCGCTGCTACCGCTAAGTGAGTAACACTGTGACAGCTAAAAGATAGCTCCCAAACTTATTTCCTAGCTATCCAAAGAATAGCTAATTATTTCTTTCCGTATAGATTTCCTGATAAAAAGCGTCCAATCAATTCCATTGAGTGATACAAAATTTTCAATGGTAAATGACTAATCGAACTCATTCAACCCATTAAAAACTCGGGTTTCAATGAGTTTAATAGCTCCTTCGTGTATTTGACATCCAAATTTTACCTACTACAACGATAATGTTTGTTACCACAGCTGAAGAATAGCTCATCATTGCTAATTTGTAGCTATTCGAATATCCACATCCTCAGGGTCGTGAATCAAACATGTGCACATGATATCATGATATACATTTCCTTGAAGAATCCCTTGAGGAGTGAGAATATTTAAAAAATTTCACGTGGATTTTCCGTTCACCTGTTTCCGAGGATCCAAATTACATAAGATTTCGGAGAAACTCCTCGCATTCTTCCGTTGAAATTCCTTTCATTGCAAGAATTCAAGAATACAATATCGTCGAAGGAACAATTACTCCAGCCAACCATCCCCCTCGATTTACAGTCAAAACAGAACTATAGGATGTTCTTGACATATTCTCATTACTTCCCGTCGGGATTACATATTTGATGAACCCGTATTTTGAACCACAATAGTACTTTGCAGAAAATCTATCTTCCATAGAGGACTGAAGTGACGGATGAGCTTCACGTACCGTTCAACGACCAACAAATGAATCTTTGAGAGTACGCGAATGTACAGAGGACAATTAAAATTGCACACGTAGAATCTCGCATTCAAAATTATAACGGGGAACATGCGAGTTGAGATGAATTTTCGATCCAAAGAATTATACGAGGAAATCATATGGGATTGTAAATTTCATTATTATCGAAAGAGTGGATTTATAAAGATTTTGAGGAAATGATGAAAAACAAAAAGGACTTTTATTCTTCATACACGATGATCCGTTACATCACGTGGGATCAATTTTTCATTAGCTAAAACGAAGTCAGTTGAAGGAAAATCAAATTGACCTGAATAGAACTTCGATGAAAAATAGAAAAAGCCGGCAATTTCACTGAGGTTGATATTACACAAGGCTTTTTTTATTCCATCGTGGTTTCGAATGGACATCGAGGCAAAATCGAAAAAAATCGTTTGAGGTTTTATAAAGGATGCAGAGGGTAAATGTGAAATGGAACGTGTGATGAAGCTTAACCGAGTATAGATTTTACGTTCATGCACGGATACGGATTCATTTACCACAGGAAACGTACATGGAGAGAGATTTTTAATTCCAGTTTATCTGGGAATGAGTGACATTACGCTGTTACTCGATCAATTAACGACATGTAATTTAGGTGGATTTAGTCCATGGAGGTGCAATTTTTCATTATTATTGACACATCCTTGCGCATCCTAATAGATCCAGGGGGAGGGGGTCAGTTCTCCTAATCTCTAAGTCCTGAAAAATATGAATTCCTAATAGAGTGCGAGTCCTAAACTTTCTTTTCCCAATCTATTTCTCCTAATCATCCATTTCTCCTAATTTACATTTTTCAAAAAACATGAATTCCTAATATTATACAATGACATTTGGATTCAAACCATGAACTATATAATACAATAACATTTGGATTGAAACCATGAACTCTTAAAGATGCTCGACTCGCTCGATTGTCTTTCTTCTTTGAGCTGTTCACTTGTTACAAAGTTCACTTCTGTTGATTACAATTCAACTTTTGGTTACACGTCACACTTAAATGCTTTGGTTAACATTATTCACAATCTTCTAATAATAATATTCCAAATTATTGTATTCATTATGGCTGAAATTATCGCCTCAGCGAGTGGAAGAGGTTTCTTACTCCATATCGATGGATTCCTCTATTATAAACGTAATGAGGTTTCAGGAAAAACATATTGGCATTGCAAAAGAAAACCTACATGCAATGCCACCGCGATTACGTCTTGCACGGGTGTAGGTATTCATATCCACAAGGGACCAGACAAGTCCTTACATTCTCACGCTCCGAATTTAGAAGAAGTTGCAGCTCACAAAGTTGTGACTAGCATAAAAAGAAAAGCGAAGGAACATCCTGAGGCACCGCCAGCGCAAATTTTACGAACTGAAATGCCTAAGGTATATTCGAATATTACTTTGATTCATGAATATTTGACCTTACATTTACACCGAAGATACCAAAGGAAGTTTTGTCACAACTACCCAATCGTCAAAACCTGCGGAAAGCGATCACACGAGAACGTTTGCGAGATATTCCACCAAATCCTATGAGCATACAAGAATTGCGAAACATACCATCTAATTTCAAGGTAACAAACGCAGGAGAGAAGTTTCTTCTATTAGGTGTACAAATAAGTTTCCGCGGTTTGTCAAAAGATGGCCCCACCAGAAGGTTATGGAGAAATTGTCAGATGTAAAACGTAATATCCCAAGTTTAGTCATCTGGCAACACCATAACCTTGAAGTACTAGTGATTCCGTATCAGCATCACGTAATTTTTTTCGTGCAAAAATGTCAAGTTTTATTCCGAATAAGCATCATTTGCGGGAACTTTTGATTTACTTCTTTAATGTGAAAAAATCTGCAGCTGAGGCGCATCGATTGCTTCTAGAAGCATATGGTGAAGCTGCTTTAAGTGAGAGAAGTTGTCAGGAATGGTTTCAAAAGTTTAAGAACGGTGAGTTTGACGTTAAAGACAAAGAACGCAGTGGAAGGCCGAAAGTGTACGAAGACATGGAATTAGAAGTACTATTGGAGGAAGATTCGTCCCAAACGCAAAAAGAACTTGCACTTACTCTACAAGTGACTCAACAAGCAATTTCACATAGTTTAAAATCGTTAGGAATGATTCAAAAACAAGGAAAGTGGGTTCCATATGAACTAAAGCCGAGAGACGTTGAACGCCGATTATGCATGAGTGAAATGCTGCTTGCCAGGAATAAAAAAAAAGAGTTTTTTGCATCGTATAGTCACTGGTGACGAAAAATGGATTCACTACGATAATCCAAAGAAGAGAAAGTCATGGGTTAAGCCCGGCGAACCATCAACATCGACAGCTAAGCCGAATATTCATGGAAAAAAACTCATGCTGTGTATTTGGTGGGATCAGCTTGGTGTCGTGTATTATGAATTGCTGAAACCAAGCGAAACCATTACTGGAGCTCTCTACCGAACACAATTGATGAGATTGAGTCGGGCACTTAAGGAAAAACGCGCCCATTACTACTCCAGACACGACAAAATTATTCTTTTACACGAAATTCTTTTAAACGTCCACATGTTGCGGCGCCGGTAAAAACATACTTGGAAACACTCAACTGGGAAGTTTTACCCCACCCGCCGTATTCACCAGACTTAGCCCCTTCTGATTATCACCTGTTCCGGTCGATGGCACATGGTCTGTCTGAGCAGCGCTTCACATCATATGAAGACACCAAAAATTGGCTAGATTTGTGGATAGCGTCAAAAGATGAAGAGTTTTTTCGACGGGGTATCCGAATGTTGCCAGAAAGATGGGGAAAAGTAGTGGCAAATGATGGAAAATACTTTGAATAAAACGTAATGTACTTTTCCTTTACAATAAATTCCTAATTTTTTATAAAAAACCGCGGAAACTTATTTGTACACCTAATATATGACTCTGATGAAAATGATGATGATTTTGATGGTCGCGTCTTGGTTTTTGCAATAAAAGAAAATATAAGGAGGCTTATGAAAAGTACTACTTGGTTTGTCGACGGAACATTTAAAACTTCACCTTCAATTTTTTTCCAATTATTTGCCATCCTTGGATCAATTACCCAGGTAAATTTCAATTCATTTCAATTACAGGTTATGATCCTTACAAAAATCCTTATTTCACATAGATAAATTCAGATGGATCTGAGCAAACTGTTGCCTTACCTTTCGTGTATGCACTTCTCGATTCTGAACAAGTAGCTTCGTATTCAAAGGTTTTTGAGGTGGTTCTTCAAACAACAAACTTTAATTTGGATGTTACCCTACCACAACGTGTAATAGTCGATTTTGAACTTGCAATTATTAATTCTGTTCAAAAAGTGATTGGGAATACAGTTGTTCGGGCATGTTTGTTTCATTCGAATCAGAGTTTTTATCGCCGTATTCAAGCGGAGGGTTTGCAGCAGAAGTATAACGACCCTGAAGACCGCGAATTGAAAATTGTTGCTCATATGATATGTGATTTAGCTATTGTGCCACCTGAAACCGTTGAATCACACTTCGAAACTGCATTGGATCATGTACCCGATGATTTAATGCCAGTGGCAGAGTATTTTGAAATCACTTACATACGTGGAAGGAGAGCACGGGGAAGGAGGAAAGCCACAGCCCCACGATACCCAATATCAATATGGAACCAGTACGAAACAGTTCTTCAACGTCTTCGAACCACGAACAATATGTCCGAGGGGTGGCATAATCGCTTCCAAATTGTTGTAGGTCGTTCTCATCCAAGTATATACACTTTTTTCAGAGAAATAATAAAAGAACAAGCGGACACTGAGTGTATGTTACAACAATTTGACTTGGGACAAACAATTAGAAAGGTTCGTAATCCCAAACAGAAGAGGGCTGCTGAGAGAATTTTTAATATAGTTTCGACGTATGATGAATATGAGACCGATATTGTGACGTACTTGAAATCTGTAGATTATAATCTGGAATTGTAAACTGATAGCAGCTATGATCTGGAACAAAATAAACAATTTAGAACACTTGCATGTTAGTAATCATTTTTTCAAGAGACAATGTTTTATGACTCACATTATTTTAGGACCATACACTTTTAGGAGAAAAGGATTAGGAGAACTGACCTACAATCACTCCTTGGATCGATTTTGAATTTGATGAGCTCGTCAAAATTACTTTTTCATGGATTAAATCCGTTCTTTGTACCGACTATTCTGAAAAACTGGGTGATTTGAACTAACTCCTATTTTATTTTACCAATGGAAAGCCATCCACAAATATAAACTTGATAGGTTATACGTTGAGTTTTAAAAATGCATTCATTACTATATATAAGTAAGTGTATGTTCTTCAGTGAAGTTTGAGTGTAAATCGATACAAAATATGTACTCACGTGGCTAGAAGCTGTGGTGTTCTGGTACGCAAACACGTCATAAAATTGATGTTAGAATGAACAACACAGTAGCATCATCCGTCCACATGTCATATTCAGCAGATTTCAATTTCAGCTTCAGATAAACTTCATAAAACTCCTATCAAAAATTCTCATTATCAGGGTGCTACCGTTTTGTGAGTTCCTTTTGGAGTATAATCAATTTCTCCAAGTGCATTTCACGTTTCTCATAAACATTGGGTCTCCATGTTTCGCCTTTGTCAATAGAAAAAAAACCAAGACTTTTTCTCTTCTGTCAAAAATTGATCGATTTGCCAGAAAAAAATCGTGAATCATACGCGGCGAAGAATAATGGAAAGAATGATACTCATTGTTCGTGACAAGAATCGAAATTCCAATTCACTTTCAACGAGTGAAAATACTTTTCACAGTACTTTAAGGTCTTTCACACTTTACTTGTCACAATAGTTTCTGTTCGAAGGATGGAGGAGAAATAAACTGAACTTTGGTTGGAAACTTTATGGGTCCGGAATCTCGGGGGAAATAGTTATCAAACGACCGAGAAGAGCGAAGGAATGACACACGATGCAAACGAAAAGTGGCTGGAACATTGTACGTGCAAAGTTATAAGCGAAATTCAATAACCAAACTCTTTGAAGCTTCTCTATCTGTTCAATCAAATCAATGTTATGCTGATGAAAGAAATCTCTTCGAAGTTATCATTGTCCTTTTTTCCTTTTCTTCCATTCTTTTTTTCCAATTATAAGAACAAGAACGCGGAGAAATGTACGGAGAAAGTACTTTGTTTCTCCTCCCCCCCCCCCCCCATGTATACATAATCCTATGAAATTTCTTGTCTTTTTTTTTCCAAGTCTCATTAAATTACTTCGATACGTTTCCTCGACTCTTATTAAAACGTACAAAGTCGTTCTTTCTTCATTCCCATTGTCCTGTGAATATTTTGTGAGTTCATAATCTGTTACCTTGTCTCTCCTCCTCTGAGCGTGTTTCATTTGGAATTCACCTTCATATCAAAATTTATATGTTAGATCAATGAGCGAGGGAGGGAAGGAAGGAAGGAGGGTTGAAATGAAAGAGATGAAAAAACACACACAGATGTTTAATTAAATAAGGGATCTGCATTTTACAAAGCAATAAGTTACACGAGAAAGTTCTTATACACGAAATCAAAAGGGGAATGAGAGCACCCCTTTCTTTTTATACTTCATATATTCTATCCAAGTCGTGGCTCGACTGGGTCAATATTAAAAATCGATGATCCCGAAGCGAATGAGTCTTGAAACTTTTTATCAAGATCCGTGAAGTCATTTTCTTTGTGAATCCAGAAAAAGTATCGAAAAGCGTACAAAGCGTGCAATTTCCTTGTTGGAAGACTGATGATGAACGAACGAGATATGTATGATTTTATGACACAAAGGAATAAAAGATTCGACTCAGAGACCACGACCAGGAATTATTGTATATATTATAAGTAATATACGCATACGCTTTTAGCACCGACCTGCTCGCATTGAAACCCCGCATAGCATGTTCGGTATACAACGAAACATGTGCAGGAATGATGAGAGCACCAGGTTAACGTTATCATTTTTTTTTCATTTCCATGATTGCTATACGACCATCAACTATTTATTCAATTCACATTCCCGCGAATTACTTTTTCTTTCTTATTATTTTTACACTTAATAAAAAAAAGAACACTGTATCAAACCGTACGCGGTTATCCCGAGCCGCATATTGATATTCCCCTATATCGATTTGATTGATTATTTGATTAACGAACGGTAAAAAGCGATTGAATTCAGAACCTCGTTGCTGAATTCCTATGTTTTTTTTGTCCTCCTTTGTTCCTCGAAGCGAATAGCGTGAATCTAAATGAATAATCGATATTCAACTGTTCGGTTTATAAAATCTCCCACGATTCTGAAAAAAAGGTGTATCCTTGACTCTGTGGTGAAATCAAGTTCTTCTTTTTCTTCTTCTTCTTACGTCACCTAATCAATCTTCGCAAACCCGTCGTCGTGATTGATTTTCACTCAACTTTTCAGCTGACGATGGTTCGTAGAGTCGAACTGTTTTCCGTTGAACTGTCGTCGATTCTTTGTCACCTTCCACGGACTCGCAGTCCGCCGAGAACTCGGATCAGTCACTGTAACAACCGAATTATTCAAATATCAACTGTTTCCTCTTTGGAATCCATTTATTTATTGTACATCGTAATACAGAATATTGCAGTCTTGTCATAAAATTTCAAATGTTCGTGTTCACCGAATGAGTAGGAATTATTGATCTTGATGCTTTGGTCGCTTTGATTTCACAATACGGTAGGAATACAAAATTGTCTTCAATATTTTAGATTGTTCAAAACTGTCGGAAAATAATTTTTCTTGTACTCCTTTTACAACTTTATTGAATGGAACGTGTATCGAATGAATTTCAGATTAAATATTGAAGCACTGTAGGATAAAATGGGTTTCAAAATAAATGTCTCCGGTAGGAATTATCCTACAGGATAATGTACTATGATGGAAAATTGAGAACTATTGTGATGGATGCTTCACACGTCTTCATACCATAGATGTGTAATGATATTCTATACGAATTATTTGACCAGAGAGTGTCTGCTGTGCGAATGACATATTATACGTTTCCAAACTGCATCGGTATCAAAGCATACCATCTCTCTATAACAATAGCTGATGCGCAACGGCAATATGTGCATGTAAACCTAAATGATTCGAAAGAGCTTTGTTGCTTGAAATCTATAGCATTTAATCTACACCATTCTTCAATTCTCTTTTTCAGTCTCTTTCTCTTCAATAATGAAACTTCAAAATTTTATAAATTTCATTCTTTTTCTCAATTTACTTATTTGATGCATATCTTGGAGCAGATGATATTGAAGGAAGAAATGATAGAAAGTTGATGATAGAAAGAATATAACGCACAGAAAACAACAGATATAGGAAGATAGAAAAAAGGGGAATACAAAAGAAAAGACACAAGTGAGTTTGAAAAAAGTATCATACATTTCCAGATCATTCAGGAACAGGTAGATTCATTGAAGTACAGATACAGTCAATGGAAAGAAATAGTTAATGGGAAAATGAATACAAAACGAATTCTATGAGACTCTTTTGATCTTTCTTATAAACATGAATGAGAACATTATAGAATGCGTGTACTTTTATAAACCTCAACGGCACATTTTAATTTTCTTTCCATCAAGATAGAAGCAAATGAAGGATAACATCGAGTTACATTGCTGTGGAATACATTTTTCGCTATTCACAGTTACATTGTGTATATTACCGATGTATTTGTGATTATTAGATTCTGATTGACATATAGCTTTTTTTATATCACGTATAGCGAGAATAGTTCTTTCCTTATTCCCATGTTGTGAACAAAATTTTAACCACTATATTGCGAGCAACTAATCATGAAATTCCAATCCAAGATAATCTTGTGATACGATATACAAGCACACAAAATGTCTTAATTCGTTCAGACGTTTAAACAAATAAATATATTTTCACTGCTTTCAGAATTTGGAATTATATTTTGTCATCATTCCTTCACCCAACATTTCGAATGTTAGAATTAAAATATCTGAGAACAATCGTTGAAATTCTGTATCAAAATTTCTTCTTGTAAACAATATTCACACTTATTATAAAATCTATTCTCGAGAGATCTAAACTAACCTTGTAAATATCATTCTGATATGTGTGAAATAATCTAATAAACATTAAAAATTCCCTTATTCGGCCGAATTGTTTGAACAAGTGAACATCGATTTGTTTAAATTGAATTGCCAAATCATCACAATCGTATCTACAACATCATAGCTACATCATACAATCATGAATTTTTATGATGATATCATATCAACATGAGTCCTAAATTCTATACGATATTAACATTTGCTTTAAAAAACTTCATTGTATAGAATTGTTATATTGTTGGTTTCGTGCAGAAAGAGTAGAATTCAATACACGTGCATAAAACATTTATATAAATAAAATCTGATCCAAACTAATGAATGTACACTAATCACATATCTATAATTTATATGTATTCTCATTCTTACCTATCGCTATTTTCACTGGTACCTTCCTCGCTACAATCGAGATCCAAATCACCCTGAATCGCGCTTTGTAAATCATCGATTCTTTGAAGTGCCAATCGAAGATCGTCTCTCACAACTTTCGTTTCAGCTTCGGCGGCTTCCAAGGACTTTTCCAAATCACGTCGGGCACGAGTGGCTTCTTGTTCTCGAGCCTGTGCCGAACTCGCTTCCTCGCGTGCCTCTCGCAATGATCTCTGCAATCTCCTGGCTGCGTCTTGAGCGCTTTGCTCTTTCGTCTTTAACAATGCGGTTTCGCTTTGAAGTTTCTCAACGCTTTCCTTCAACCGAGCGATTTGTGTCTGAAAGCAAAACGTATATAAATGGGTTGTCGATCGAACAATGATAATAAATTGTCAACAGCAATTCACCTCTAAACGTGCCCTCGTTGTCTGTTCCAACTCCAATTTACTTTCGAGTTCTTTAGTACGGAATTCCAATCGTCTGGTCGCTAGACTATTCGCGGTAGGATCGCCTAATTGTTCAACGGACTCCAATCGCTGAGTCATTTCCGTGAGTTGATCTTTTAGGGAAGATTTTTCGGCTTCCAATTCGGCTATTTGTACTTGGGCTTCCTGCAGCTGCGCTTGTTCGGCGGAAACTTGTTGTACAGCTGCACGATATTTCTTCAAAACCTGGAAGTACGTTTATTTTCAAATTGGCATTTCAAGAATTTTGAAACATTCATTGATGAATGGATGAATATCTTACAAACCTCAGCCAATTCTTCTTCATTCTCTTCTACTTGCGAGAGTAATTCACTTCTTTCTCGGTTAGCGATATTAGCCCGTTCTTCAGCTTCGGATCTTTGACGCATCGCTTCTTCGAGGGAGGCTTGAGTTTCGTTGAGTTCCTGTTCTATCGCTTGTTTCGCTTTGACCGCGGCTGCTCTAGCACACTCTGCGTCTTCCAATTGGTTCTTCAGTTGTCGTAGAGCTGCTTTCCCAGTGGAATCACCTTTTGCTCGTTCCAGCATCGTTTGAGCGTCCCTCAACAGGGCTTTCGTTCTCTTTAAATCTCTCTTCAACCTACACGAATTGAAAAAAATTATATTCATAATTCAAATACAGATATTTAACGAGTGAAGAAATTGAAAGTAATTAATGGGAAGATTACCTTTGGGTAGTTTCAGCCTCCGTCGCTCGATCGACTCTATCCTGTTCTTCAATGGCAACCAAACGTCGCTCGAGTTCGTGTTTTTCACGAAGAAGTATAGTTCTCTCCTCGTGCTCATTTTCCAACTGCGATTCAAGTGCTTTGACTTTTTTATGAGCGTTACCTCGCACCTCTTCGAGTTCCTCATCTCTCTGTTGCATCTCTTTACGCATTTCTTTACGCTGTTGTTCGATACTCATTTCCAATCTAAGTTTAGCCTGTTCGAGTAATTGCACCTGTCCAGCCAAATCATCGAGCTCTTCCTCTTGATCCTTCACTCTCTTCTCGAGTTCATGTTTCGCTTTTTTCAATTGAGCCACCTCTTCTTCGGTTTTACCACCGAAAGTCAATTCTTCCAATTCTTGACTCAAAGTACGCAGTCTTTCCTCTTTCAATTCTATCTCTAACCTAGCATCCTAAAATCAGAATAAACAAATTAATCTTCTCTATTACACGGAACAACCATTCACACAAACATACATAATTTCATACTAACACTAAGATTTTGTTCAACGGCAAATTTCTCTGCAATGGCAATCTCCTTTTCTCGCGCCAATCTCTCCCGTTGTGTTTTCTCCTGTCGCAAATCGTTCATCAAATTTTGCGTTTCCGAATCGAATCTGGAACAGAGCGGATAAGAAAGATAAACAGCGTTGTAGTGGGTAGCTGGAAAGTGTAATACAATGTACTCGCAAACTTTCGTGCATGATTCTCTATTTAAACTCGAAACGATCAATGGCGATTTATGGCCAGTTGAGTAACCCATGAACGCGTCTCTAAATGTCTGGGATTACTGCAATGAACATACATATAACGCACACGGCGTTTCATTGGCCTGGCTCGATGCCAACGAGAAACACTTGTTGACGCCGGATGAAATGAGAATAGAGCGAGCTGAGAGCGCCAAGGTTTAAGAGAAGCCTCTTGTCCTCTTCGCGTCGTTCGCTCGCTCTTGAGATATCGAATAAATGGAAGATAAATTCAGAGATGGATCTACCACACCCGGAACTATCGATAGAATTTTCCTCTTTTGTATCGGATTTAAAATAATGGTCTCTTGAGATCTTTCACGCTTACTTGCGTTGTTTCTTCTCCAAAAGATTATTCCTGGCAGTTTGTTCCTCCAACAACAATCTCAAATCGTGCATTTCGCCGTTCAACTTTTGTACCCGACGTTTCCATTGTCCGACCACTTGACGTTGTTCCTCAACTTCCTCATAGGCGTCTGCCAACTGAAATGTCAAATGTGCTTGAGTTTATGGGTTATGAAATACAAAGATACGAGACTGTCGTTTACAGTCTCGAATGATTTATATTTCTTTGTACATGCATGGATAATGAATGAACTATCGATTGAACTTGATTTCAATATTTTCAATATCCAAAATTGTTTGACTACGCATTTTGACTACTTGAATTTCCTGAGAGAACAATTCAATAGGATCTATCTGTTGTTGGCTGCATTTAAGGAACTAATAACAGCAGGATTTGCAACTCCTGCTGTGGAGGATTTTGTTGTTCTTGTAAATTTATTCTTATTTTATTGAAAAATAGAGTACCGTTTTGTTCATTCGATAATTCGAATGAGAGACAATCCTCTTAAATAAATATAGAAATCTGCAACCTCACATATCTCTGAATTTAAATATATTCTCTAAGAAGAAAAAAATACACACAATTTGTATGTTGATTTTTGCTCGCTTACTTTCTTCTCTAGCTGTTTTTTCAGTCCAACGAGCTGTTCAAGATCATCCTCGTGTTGTTGTGCCATTTTTCTTTTGGTAAATTCCAATTCTCGAATGGCGTGTTCGTATCGTTGTCTGTAAACACCTCCATCCTCTCCATCCTCGCCATCCGAGGCAACTCCATTCAAGTCAGCAGCTCTGGCATAAAGTAACTCCATCTCCAACCTCTCAGTCGTTTGTTGAAGATTTTTGTTCGCTTCCGTGACATCTTGAAGTTCCCTTTCGAGTCTCAACCGTTCCGATGTCTCGGCGTCTATCCTCTCAGCGGCTAAAGTCGATGTAGAATGCTCTTCCGCGTAATCGGCTGTCATTTCACTGAGCTGGAAAATAAACGATAATTTCATGTTATTATAGGATGTGAAGCGGATAGTACGGTAATCATAACTTATTCAATTTTTCACTGGATTCCTATGCAAGATGTCTCAATAACTTTCAATATAATGTATTATACGTTTATCGGTGTTATTTTATGTTCAAAACGAATATATAATATTCATATCGAGGGGAGTTCGATGTTCTTGCAAGGAGTTTATTTTAGGATTCTTAATTGATGTACAAGAATTTTTAAGAGAAATAAAGGGATAGAATGAGACATTTTTGTTAACTAGATTTGAAACAATTTATAAACCTCCTGAAAATTGAAATTATTCGTACGAAAGAAGATACACGATATTCGAGAAGTAGAACATCCATGCCGTTAACCATAAGATATAGTTATCCATGATGAATTTATTTTTGTTGGTAAAGATCTGGAAAACGGAGGACGATCGATAGACGGAATTCATCAAAGATTGGCAATTCGGCACTCGACCTAAATGTGATTAAAGCGGCTGTTGAAAGAGGAAGTCGATGTGTGTTGAAATTTTTGATTCCCGGCATTTGATTCAATAACTTTTTTGTGACCTGAATTCGTTTAACGTAAAACGGAGATAGTTCGGCGTGTCTCCAAAATAATTCGAAGAAACTAAAATTTTATTGGTAATCGTGTGCTGGGAAACATCGATGAATGTATATGAATAGATTTGTTTTTGATATTTGAAATTTTAATGACATTAGCGGGAATTTGATTGGGATTTAAATCACATGCGTACACATTTGAAACGTCCTAACAACCGATTATATATTCGATTTGCAATTTTCAACTATTTTGTAGAATATTTTATGCAAAACGAGTGGTGTAGCTAGAGTTTGATCAACTCCTATCAATTTTGTTCCCTACGAGAGAATCCATCATATACCTCAGGAGCGACGCTATCCGATATAGTTCTATCCTCTGAAGCTCTTGAAATGGAACACCTAGACTCGGTGTTTCTCGCAACGCTACTTGATCTACTAAAATATTGAAATCCCTTGATCAATATATTAGTAGCACTTTGACTTTTGCCGAGAAGACGATGATTCTTGCTCCCTGTAGAAGGATATAAGGAAGATTCCGAGAACAAACCGGTCATGTCATCGTTATCATCTTTATGACCGAGACTCCTCCACTCGTCCATCACGTGATCGGTACGTTTGAGAAATTGTGAAATTCTTGAGGTGAGATTCGAGGATGCGGTCGTGGGTTCCAAATGCGAAGCTGTAGGTCTGAAAAATTGTCGCACACGTTGTTTGTCCACGCCCAGGACGAAATTAAGGCTAGCATCGAAAACGACTGGCGCTTGTTCTTTGGTTTCGTCCTCGACGGACAGGGCGGGCACCATATTTTCGCAAGGAAACATTCTCCTTGGAGTAGCGGAGCGAGGGGAAAGAAGTCGTCTCGGGGACCTCGAGGACCACGAGGACGATCTTCCAGAGATTATAGAGGACCGAGATGACATGGGAGGAGAAGACAAATTACTACACGGCGACGGACTTCTGATACTCGTTGAATTATCACCGACGACATGCAACCTGCTTAACGGTCTTTTGACGCCGTGATGATGAGGTGGTAACGGTGGTCTCCTGGATCCATCCAATCCAGTCGGACTGAACATTTCGCTTCGAATATCGTTGCGTTGATCGAACATTGTTGACGGGGAGGTGGAGGATGCACCGCCAAAGCCATTAGATAAGATATCTCCATTCTGATAGGGAGTGGAAAGATTCAGGGTTTCTGGAAATGTCGGTACCGACGGCATGTTGTTGCTTTATCTTTCTCCACCCTTTTCCTCTCTCATTGTTCACCGAAAGTCATTGGAGTCTCGAGTACATTTCGAGGGATGTCGTTTCGATGGATTTCATCCCTCGTTTTTTCTTTTAATTCATGTTGATGGGAATAAGATTATTGCGTAACCGGAATGGTTCACTAACTCACGTATGCACGCATTCACACGCGCACGATGCTGCCTATCGTTACCGAACTCTTGGGATTGCTGTTACTACTATCACCACCACCACTAATGAACGGACCGCCCGTATCGAGAAGGAGTTACGGTGTAACTGCTCTTCCTGGGTCACCCGATTCGCGGCCGAAGGCGTTGCGTGGAGGAGGAGGAGGAGGAAGATGAGAGACGGTTACCTCTGAGTTATTCTAAGGAAAGAACCGACAGAGATGTCGCATTGACGAGGCACCGAGAGAAAAGAGATAAAACAACTTCGAGGCTGGCCACAAGCCAAGACTCTTTTGAGATTCGAGAGAGACTTTTCGCTACATCTCACATTCACGCACCAAGGTATACACGTATACTTCGATTTATACTGGAGGTATACAACAAATCTCTCCATAATGAAAATATTTGATAATGAATATAGAAACCAAGATTGAAATTTATGATTGAAGAGAAGTTTGACGAATAAAAGAAGTCGTGATGTGTCGAGGAAGTGTTATTACGCGTGGAATAACGTAGGAAAACCGGAAAACCAGGGTCAAGGTCTTGCTGTGGTCCACCTCTTTCGAATTAAATAATTTCAACCGTCTTTTTAAATTTCAATCCAAGTTGGGCAATTGAAGCTAATCGTTTGTACACAAATGTATGCATCAGATTTTTATTGGATCGTGTGTCTCAGATTTCAAATTTACGTTTTCCCGATTCCCGAGGATTTGGAGTTCAAAAATAACCGTTTGTGTGTACCTTTTGTCGTGTTCTGGGTATTTATCTGTGCCGAACATCACTCTCGAGTCCATCGGAGTGGAGTATCGTCTGAAGATTCAACTACTGCCACTTTGCAATGATCACACAGTTTTTATGACTCGACAGTGTAAGATGCTTCCAACTTTTTGAAGTGGAAAATAAATTATCATTGTACAATTGTTTGTTCGAATACATTGGATATACTTGAATGATTCGAATATTCATATGGGAACAGTCTTATCATTTCTTTTAGAATATTCACAATTGCCGATCATGTTAACACACAACATGCGTACAATGTAATAACAATAAAAACGTTGAGAGAGTTCCATGAACGAGGGAAAAGTTTTCACATTCGAACATTCTTTAAACATTTATCATTCTCTTAATTCCAAATAATCTGTGTGTCGTAGGAATGCCATTAAATACGATACATTGTTGAATTCATTAGCTACCAATGAGTAGCTAGCTAATGAGTTTCCAATGATCCGCAATCATGGGAAATACTTTCTCTGTCATTTTAGAAACTTTTACTCGTTAGTTTGAACTTATCGTGGGACTAATTAAATTGTCAGTTTATAATGATTGTGGTATACGAATGTAAAAGGTAATATATCTATTTTTATGTCCCCTTCTTACAGTCAATGATGGGAGTAACGGTATAGTTTTTGTACAAAACTCATATCGCGAAAGAGAAGATTAGAAAGATATCAGTACTTTATATTACCGATCACGAGCATTAACAAATTTCATAAACATTTATGTGAAATAATCGACACATATGAAGAGTTTTTTCAATATCCTTTGGAAATTCACTATAAAATTGTTGTAAAGTTTCATCAGGAATTTTCACATAAATCCAAGGTAAATTGCTCACACGAATGCTGAAAATTGTATTTATATACGAAGATTTTTTGTAATTAATAGGATAATTGAAACATTTAACGTAAATATAATGAATATATTCACATTCATCGCGAGAAAATAATTTGATCGAAAGGTGAATATGTGATAATTGTTACGCACGAGTTCCACGCAGTTAACCTAATTGTTCATTATTCGCGTCACGAATGCTTAAACAGTTTCTCAGCTCTCTTAATAAATTATAAACTCGTACGAGTCTCCTCTTCTTAAACGTCAGAATAAATTGAATCACATTTGTATGTGCGAAAATATAAAACGTATGAGCTTCGAATGTTTGATTTCATCATTTGTAACAATTGATTCGTCAGAAACTATGTACGAGCCGCAACTGTGACATCCAAATTTACAGGGACTTTGTTAACAATGAGGAAGAAAAAAACAGAAAGAGAAAGAAACAGTGAATGCACAGTTAATAAATCTTAGTATCTTCATCATCAATGTAAGTGAGCAAACTAGTTTATCTAACCGCATTCTTGTGTTCCAGTAAGAGAATTGAGACAGCGCTTGATGTTATTCATGTCATATTACACTCACCTTGGCTTCGAGTTTGTCATTGTCGTGTTTTAGATGATTTCGCTCCTGCTCTAATCTCTCGACCTTGGCCCTGAGGATTTCTAATTCCTCCTGAAAAATCATTTTTCGAATTTTAATTCGTTGAAACGTTGGAGGGGCGTGTTTTTTAATTTCATGAGATGAATGATTCAAGATGTAAATACATTGAGCAAACTAATATATTTTGCTGGATTTTGTCATTTAGTTTGAGGCATATTACTTTTCAGATCCATAAAACCCCCTTTGATCTCTGAAACGGGAATAATGACGGTTCAAAGTTTTATTCCAACAGGAATTCAAAGGAGATACGTTGTAGATTCAACAGATCTAGAACTTCTAAATTTCATTCAGTGTTATACTTTTCGTTTTTTGTCAAAAATTGATTTCATTCTCGCATTTTTTTCACTAATCAAATGAAATACTTGTGAATTTTCTTCCATACCACGTTGATCTGCACACTTTTTCCTTCGTATTGAAAGAAAGGAAGGTCAAATTGGTTGAACAGGAACCGAGTTATTAATCGGTAAAGTTGCGTGGTGCGAATTTGCACCTGTGCGTACTCCGAAGGTGTGAAGGGATGTGTGTACTTGAAGGGTTAAACTAAATCCTTCGTTCACTGAACATAAGATTGATCCACACATATCTCAAGTGTCCATCTTCATGGCATGATAAAACGATTTATAATTGATGTAAACTGTAAAAAAAATTTGTTGAATTCCAAACAAAAATGCTTGGAAATTTACAAACTTGATTTGGAAAAATAATTTCCGAACCTTTTTTGTAAATTGCCGAACAAAAGTTTGTGAATTTTCAAAAATCTTCGTGAAATCACAAAATATTTTGAATGTTTACAAACTTTTATTTGGTAATTTACAAAAAAAGTTTGTGTAAAAAACTGCCAAACTTCTTTGGCAGTTTAGGAAGTATATTTTTTACAGTGTACATTATAGAATAAAAGTTTTATCTATTCCTAGGATTGAATCTTTGTTAAATGCAAAGCCGTGGCTTAAAATTTCTGCGTGTAGAGTGAGAATTTGATTTGACGTCCACCCAAAGTTTGTCTTCGGAATTCTCAACAGCGTCCGGTGATAATTTCACAGGACTTTCCCTTTGCTCTACCGAAATCATTTGTACATCAAAGGAAGAAATTAACGAATAAATATCGTAATTGCATGTTCCGCTTTCAACAATTCTTACAGAATCAAATTGAATGATCTCGTATACTTTAATTAAAATACAACAAAAAAAAACTTTCAAATGAAGTAACGTTACGGAAATTTTTATTGATGCGAATCGATCGGAAGAAGAAAAATGAACGATCAAATTGCCACATGTAGAAATTAATTGAACTGGTTCTCAATACGAATTAACAGCCTCAAGAGAAGAGAATAAAATGAATAGAAGTGCATATATATATATCTCTCTAGGTTACCGTTCTCGCCTTCAATTGATCTTCGGTCCGATGAACATTTAATAAGGGTGCCACTTTCACGTACAATCTCCACCAGGGCCATTCTCGTACAGACATCAGCTTTCTGACGTTCCTTTGTATACATCTTACTGCAAGGTCTTGAAGCTATAACAGAAAAATAAAAAAAAATACATCCATCAGAGGATCCTTCTACATAATTATATTCTAAACTACAAAGTCAACTTTTTGAGTAAATAATCTTCTTTCAATGTGACATGAATGTTGAAATTACGGAAAATTAATTTCAAATCCCTTGAACCTCCTACTATTCAGTACCCCCACAACATATTTGTGTCTCAAGATATGTTTCAGAAAAGTTTAAGACGTCTTATGCAACACAAAAGACGTGATTTTCACTTCGAAAAGATTTCTACAAAGGCCCTAAACGTAACTTTCGGTGTTGCGTAAGACTTCTCAAGTCTTTCTAAAAGATATTTTGAGACACAAAATGTTATGTGACCAGTTTCATTCAAATTTGGGTGAATAAAATATCGAGGTAAACTGATGTTCTTCAAGAATGCAAATAAACAAACGGAACGATGCAAGTTTTAGTAGAATTGAGAAGGATAATCATTATTTTGTTGCAAAACGTGGTTGGCGTGATCCACGCGTTGAAAGGCAAAATTATGAAATTTGAACTGATGTCTCTTGGAATTGATTTAATTGACATACGTAATCAAACGGTTTACGAGCCACAATGAACTCTAATGAATAGTATGACGGAAGAAAGTGATTCTGAAGAAGAAGAAAGAAATAAATAGGCTGCACCCAAAAAATTAATGAACTATACGAGGAAGATATTAATATAAGTTCGGAGAACACAATACCCTTTGGGAGAACAATTGATGCAACAGGAGAAACGAGTAGGCTCCGGTATAACAACACGTTCCAAGCATACAATGGGTACTTGGAGTAAAAATGTATTATAGAATAGCACGACTTAGAGTACTGGTAACGGATTATCCGTAAATTGTGCCACAAATTTCACTGCTGATCGAATGAATCGTGAACGAACTTTTGAACAAAATTTTGAATTTTTTAAAGAATCTGCGAGAATTTGTGTTGACTATTTGTACCCGATTGATTCATATTTTAGATACCTTTAAAGTGTTCAGCTTGCGACGAGCCAAATAACCTCTGCATCTTGCTTGAAGGAGGATTATATGACCGGTAAGTTTTTCATCTCGTTGGGCTTCCAAGAGTTCCAAGGCACCAGATCTGAAGAATATCTATAAAAAGTAAATATAAAAATATATATTAAATGAATCCTCAACGGAATGATTTTTAATTTTTGTTACTGTAATGAAGAGATGAATAGATTATCATCGACATTGAAAAACACGATTGTAAAATCAATTGAATTGACATTGCATATTTTCCATTTGTTCGGATAAGAATTCACTAATTTTTCCTATTAAATGATGATTTTTATTGAGAATTTTGTTGTTATTTTGTTGTTTCTAGAATTATTCCAAATATCATCAATCATTCATTGATTATTTCATAACAATATGAATGAAATTGTTCCATGAGAATTTTCTTGGAATCCTTCATTTTGGGAAGAATTTGGCAAAAGTTTTGATTGAAAAAATGTTCGAAAAAACTGCTTTTTTGAGCCAAATGGATATTTCAACCGCATTGAATATCCTCTGAATTTCCCAGAATGAGATTCCACCTTTTTTGCACTCTCTAAATATGAAATAGTGAGAATTCCATTCGAACGCAAAGATAGGTTCTCTTTTGGCTGCACGGAGAAAAAGGAATTCGCTGTGGCAGCGAAATCTACTTTTGCTGGGTTCCTCTTGCCAGAGCAGCAAATTATTTGCTGTTCCAGCAATCTTGCTAGCTGCGACAGCGAATTTTTAGCTGTGGCAGCAAAAAATGTTTGCTATCCCAGCAAAATTTGTTTGCTATTCTGTATATAATACTGAAAATTTGCTGGCGGAGCAAACATTTTTTGCTGCCACAGCTTAAAAAAATTGCTGTCGTAGCTAACACGATTGCTGTTATAGCAAATTTTTAGCTAGGTCAGCAAAAAATTTTGCTATTCTATATATAATACCTCGATTTGCTGCGTCAGCAAATTTTTTCTCTCCGTGTGCCTGAATTTGCCGCTTTTTTCTGAATTTTTAGAGAAAATTTACTGGATTTTAAGAAACTGTAACTAAGTTGACTTGAAATGCAGCAAAATTTTCAGAAGAAATTTTTTTACAATGTATCTTTTCATCTGGGTGGGATTCTCCCTCTTTCACATTTAAAGAGTACTTGAAATCGAAATAACTGATTTTTCAAATGACAGTTCTACTTTCTTGTATGGGAATTCAAAGTTTGTGATTAAAGTTTCACAATCATTTCAACTTTGAAAACCAATGAAAAGTACGGCATCAGATCTCATTGATCATTCTCAGTGATCAATTTTCTCACTCTTGGGCTTTGATTCAACTTTTAGCTGAATCCCATACTTGAGTCATGAAATGATTAATATGGCCCGATATTGCGCTCATCATCCTCACATGGAATTATTCCAATTGAATTTTGAATTGTGCAAGCTTATTCTGAGACTTCATAGAATGAATTCATTGTATTTTTACTCCTATAAATTTGGAGAGCAGGTGGAATATTTGTTATAATGTCATATATGACTGTTCAAATTATTCGAAGGGCAACTATTAACATTTACAAACAATTCAATGACCATTTCATTTCCCTGGAGATGAAAATAATCGATTATGGGAGAAAAACTCATAGAAAACCTGAAGAAATGTTGTTCAAATTATGAAATGTTTTCTTTCATTCAGCGGAACTGTACAGCACACAATTTTTAGTTTACGGAGAAAGATGTGCAATGAATTCGAAGAAAAGGATAATTTCTATCACCATTTGAAACAAATTGCAGTCATTCCAAATAAATTCAAGTAGATTCAACAGCAATTGCAGTAAATTACACTCCAAAATTGTGCCTTTTCCAATTTTCATACCAAATAGTGCTGAATATTACAAGTAATATTATTTTACGTGTTACGTTTCTGCAATGTTTCTGAGAAATTTCAAAAACGTGGCTGTACATTTCGATGACTTTAGGAGAATAAAGTAACTCAAACAAGTTCCATGATCCTATAAATTTCCGTTTGGGCGGTGAAATTCCAAAAGTCTAGCTCAATCCAAAATATTCAAGAAAATGTGTTCAAAATGAAGGAGATCATGAAGATTTTTCCAAGATTACTGTGATTTTCTTATGAAATTTCCTCCGGATTTAGATTTCTTCAGTCGAATTGCAAGGGATTTTCATTGTTTTCATAATTTGCTCTGATAAATATGACATTCATCACTTCTTTCGCAGACTTCTAAACAATTCGCCAATTATATCCAATTCATCATTTCAAAGGTTCTGAAAGCATTGAAATTGATTCACTGGCATCTTTTCCGGCTATAAATGATTTGTGGCGTTCCTCGGTTGTTTTTTAGCACCTGACCACCCAATTAGAAAAATCTGAATAATGCCGATGTTGACAACAGGTGCAGTACAGTGCCAACACTTACAGGATCAGTACTGAATACATAGAAATGCAGTACTACGCCTGTACTGATAAACCAATACTGAGAGCTTAATGCCGGCCAAGTACTGACCCGGTACAGGCACTACGCTGATTGCGAATGATAGTATCAGTACTCAATCCCCAGTACAAGAAAGCGTTATCATCCCGAACAAATGCCAATACCCTCCCAGTCGTAGAAAGTACTGGTGCAGTACTGCGCCTGTTGTGAATTTCTGGTTCAGTATAGCCAGAGGGTTACATTTTTCACATTTTACGTGACTTCCGACCCTCTCATGTAACATGGATGTAACAATTTTTGAAACGTCAAACTTTAACGCAAGAATGTAAGGCTGAATATTGCCGCAGAATACCATATAACTTTTGAACTGGAAATGTAACTTTTTTCTAATCTACATGTAATACTTGATCAAGGTGCTCTGGTAACACTGGTCAGGCCTCAAATAGGCCTACACTGAGCAAAAGGGTTTAATTGAATATCAGACAGCTAGAAAATTTAGCCACTCTAAATAAACATTCAGCTGAACCGAATAAATTTCATTATTCATCACTAAATTTTGTATCAACATTGAATAAACTGTTTTATTGATATTTCAGAGCACTGAACTTTTTATTGAAGTCAACTCAAATTTAGTTGGGACAATTAAATTTTAGGTCCCTTCCTCTCAGTGTAGAGAATGCTACGAATGATTTCTAGCCGGGTTATGACTTTAGATGAGCAAGGAAAATACTCGTAGTATTCGTTAAGAGATTTACACTTTTACTTATTTTGATTCTCAAAAAATGCAGACGTGTTCAAAGTCTCCCCCAATTTTTGAACTTGTGTATTCGACTCATCGGGACCGTTTAGGGCAAAGAAAATGCAAAAGAGAACACTTACAGCCCTTGTTTTAATTTCAAAAATATTCAGTTTCTAAAGAATTGTGAAAATAAGCAATTTGGACTCAAACGAGGTATCCAGCGAGTGATCTGCCTCATCAATCCTTAATCTCTCACCTCATCAAATACGGGGTATTGTTTTCGCCTATTTTCATATTTGATTGAGCCAAACACGCAAGCCTCAAGACAATAAAATATTCAATACGAATTTAATTTTCTTCCACATCGCATTGTACGTGAAACATGTATACGTATAAATATACATAATCAACTAACACGTAACTGTCACTCGATTAACAACTTGATCAAGTAAATTCATTTGATTCCATTACGTAAATTCATGAATGAAAATCTCAACGATTCAATTAAAAAATACCTCTGATTCCTCAGAGTGCAACATCTCAAACATTACATTATACAATGTAATCAGTTTAAAAATACTTCGTACAATGTGTACATACAAGACCGACTCTTGGCCAGTTCCTAATTACTCACTCCGCGGTGAGTAATAACACTCGTTATCGAGTTTCATTAATGACGCTTAAAAATAAAGAAGAAAAACATACTACTAATGATCCTAATCAAACTAACGGACCTGTCGTCGTTCATCACCACCACCATCACCACCACTACTACCACCACCACCGTCGTCGTCGTCGTCGCTGGAAGATTTCCAAGGATATTGTTTGCTTCCGATAACATCGTTTTTCGACTGAACCTTTACGGGAATACTTTTTCTCGGTACGATTTGAATTTCGGCTTGAACGATGACCGGCGGGCAGCCTTCGGCCACCGCCTCGATATCTTCAAAAAATTCATTGTCCTTGCCGAATCGAAGTCTGTCACTCAGTTGGGTTTCGTTTCCCTGATTCTCATTGACACCCTCCTTCCAGTCGACCTCATTCTCGTTGCTGATATGTCCGCTGTCCTCGGAAGAATTCCCATCGGACACGTAACCTCCGTACTCTTTGTCCTTTATAATCATATCGCTGTTATTCTTCTTCCCATTCGTCTCCGTCACTTCCTTTTTGATCCACTGGAAATTGGACGTTTGATCGCCAACGATCTCAGCGTTTTTACAATTGAAGAAATTCACGAGATGCTCGATTTCCTTGGCCCTTTTGCCGACCGATGGTTTTTTCTTTCCCGCCGAAAATGATGCAACGTTCGGTATCGTTAATTCTTTTGGATTCGTTGGTTTACAAGGATCAACGGGCTTTTCCTTTTCCTTGGGTTGTTCCTGCTGAGGTTGAACATCGCTTACGCTGATCTTACTTTTAATCTGTTCTTCCCAATTCTTTCGTAGCTCTTGGATGGTTAACGAGATCTTTTTATCCGTGATCGTTTCCGATTGATTATCGGTGTTATTTTCATTCACGATTATTGGATTTTTGTTGAGAGTTTTACGTGGAGGAGGAATTGGTTCGATATTCGAAGATACTTCCTTATCCTCCTCATGGTCGTTGTTATCGTCGTTGTTGTTGTTGTTGTCGTTGTTGTCGTCGTCGTCGTCGTCGTCCAATTGCGCCATCAATCGTGCCGCGCGTTCCTCGAGGTTCATAGCGCTATCGATTTCTTCTACTTCCTTGTTAACATTCTCCCTGTCTCGACAATTCTCATAGATCCTTTCCTCGGTACTTTGTACCGACGTAACTGCTACTACATCGTTGATCGTCTCTACGCAACAATGACGATCTACGTGCGATAGATCGGCGAGAGATCGACCTAATCCCGTTCGATTCGGATACGCCAAGAGGGGAATTTTACTTGGCTTCGAGATCGCGTTTGATCTCGTGATTGACATTTTCCTCTCTTGAACGTTCCATAAACTCGTCGACCTGTTCATCGGTTTAGGAATGGGTGATTTATCGATGACTTCCTTTTTCGTTGTACTCGCGAGGTGAAGACGGTGTTGCGATGGCGGTACCACCACCATGGTCAAGCATTCACGGGAATTCGAAATCACGTTCCCTAAACTGATCGAACGATCGAGAGACTTGTTTCTGATATCTGGTTTTTTCGGTAGTTTAGGATTGTCGGGAGTATAAGCTAAACCTTTCTTGAGTAAAGTTCGATCCTCCAGGATGGTACACGAGGAAGACATCGAACTCGTTCCTCCTCCTCCGGAAGATGATCTCGAAACAGGGATTTTTTTCCCACGATTATTAATGTTCGTTGTCAAAGATACACTTTTCGAGGATTCGGAAGAACGTCGTTGTGGTTTCGCTGGGATTGCATTGTAACTATTATTCCTTGAACTTCCTATCGTTGATGTTCTAGGTTGATTAGTTTTCGAAATATTATTATTACTGTTGTTGGTAGCTGTACCATTGCGTCTCGGAGGTTTCACTATCGGGGCTTTCGTTTGTGATTCCGTTTGTTTTTTTGGTACCGACAGCTGGGATTTTGACACATTCGGACTACTCTTCGCCTTGAATAATCGAGAGGCAGGAAATTGTTGCGTGGCATTGTTTTGTAGTTTTTCCAACATCTTTGCGCGAAGCTTCAAAACTTTTTTCGTTTTTCTCCAAGTAGGTAATATAGTTACGTAATTGGAACTCGATTCTCCTCCTTCGTAGTTTGTATAATTCGATGCTTTATTCCCAGTGCTCGATTTTATTATTCATATCCTCTTCGTCCGTGTTATTTCCCAGCATCTTTAACCAGTTTCCAAAGGGATTCGGTATTTCTTCCTTCGTTCTTCTCTCTTCTCTGGTTGTTGCTGCCGTTGATGCTCCCTTCTCTTCTCGTAGTCTCGTCATTCACCGTCTTCCGAACCTGTTCTTCTTAAACACGTTCGAGAATTAGCCCCTGGCATAAAGAAAGTCTCTTCCTTCGTAATAAAAGCAATAAAAGCGATAAGAGCATCGAGTATCGAGAGAACCATAAAAGTTGATACGATTCAAGTTCGAGAAAGAAATAAAGGGGGAGAGAGAAAGAGAGATGGATATACATATTCTCGATTACACGCATTTTATTCTCCTTTTAGACTTCGTTATTTAATCGAGGCTCACATAAAAAGAGACATCATCGTCCCTTATGCTGAATATCATTTTCTGTTACGTTTATATATCTCCTTCCAAATCATAATTGTTTCATTTTTCATGTCAATACTGGTATATTTCGGATGTTTTTTTTCAAATACTATCTTTTATATTTTTCAATGTCGGTTAGCTCTTTCAATTGAATTCGAACATACCAAGACCCTGGTGAAGAATGACTTGTGAAATACAGTAATTGAAAATGAGTTATTCATAGTCATTCGGTCTGTGCGAAACGTCGTGTAGAAAGTTCAATCCTACTTAAAATCGAAGAGAAAACAATAGATTTACCTAACGGGATTCGAACCTATTCTTCTACCTAACCATTTGAAATCTAACATTCACCCATTGAACTGCACCACAATTAGATCCATAGGATTTGGATTGTACAATGAAGATTGTTCATACGTCATTGTGAGAGTATACAAATATAACTCAACGTGAACAGAACAATCCGTTACGTTCAATGTCAATGTTTTTCACAACTATTCCGACTCTTCTTTTTCGAGGGATATATAATTATAATCAATGGAAACATGAAGCAGGGGAATGTAATTCTTATTTGCTTCTTCTTCTTTCATTCGAAAATATTTTTTCATACTTCTAATGACGAGCGAATGATTTTTCTCTATTCCTTTGAAATGATCTTTGAATACAGAACAAAAAGGAAAAAAAAGAATGATCCATTGATGCATTGAATGAAAGCAAAATCATTCATCACATATATGTGGATAAATTAATTATATTTATATATTTGTGTTGTGAGAAAAACTAATGACAATGGTGTGAGAAGATATACTATTAAAATCTATATCTCTGTGTCTATCTGAATTGAGATGTAAAATGAATCTAATTAGATGTATGTGATGTAATAAGTATTATTATATAATTATGATTATCCCTCTTCGGATTATATGCTCCTCCCCGTTGAATGTTAGGTGTGAAAAAATATGTTTTTCTGTTCTTGCTAATTAGAGGAATACAGAAAATGATGTTCATTGAAAATATGGAGGTAATTATATTGAAAATGAATTTTCACCAAAGATATTCATATAGAAAATATTGAACCAATGCTGATGGATTCAGTTCAGGGGATTAAGATTTATTATAAATAAATCTGATTGGTTAATCAATAAACATCGAGGGATGTGTAATTTATTATAGCTCAATTTTTCTAACCAAGTGTTACTAAATTTCTCCCGCTCTTGTTGTTGTTGAACATAATGAAAAAAGATCTACCAAATAGACCTACGCTATAGAAATCCCTCCAATGATTCTTGGAATAGATAATTACATTTTCTGCTAAAATGATAATTCAAAAACAAAGATGTTTCTTCCATATATAAATTTATCACAGTTCTGACAAATATAATTTATTATCTACCAAAATTTTCAACCGAATGGCAAACTTGTTGCTCAGTATACTCAGATATGTTTTGATTGAATTAGTTTCAAATGTACATCTTGTTTTGAAGAATTTTATATTTATACCCTATGGAAGAGATAATAAAATTTCAAGAATATATGATTGTTTCTGTTATTTACAGTGTCCGAACTGTTTACTCAACATTCATGAGAGCAAAGAACGTTTCAATCCTTGTGGCTGATCTCTCCGCAATATAGTAAAACCATATTCTTTTTCTATTCCAAAATCACTGAAAATTTGTTTGACATTGTGCAAAGATGAAGATTGTGTATTTCTTTCGAGGTAGAAATGAGTAATGGAGGTACATTAAAGTAATACTGAATTTATTACCGAATTTGATGATTAAGCATTTTATGATCTGAGAGATCTTCCAAGAATGCCAAAGATGTACTGTTCATGTTGAGTGTATTGCAATAGCAGCTCCGCCTAGGAGTCGAAGACATTGAACCATTCCAATAATCATCCAACTAATCAAAAGTCATTTGCGCTTTTGTTCGGGTTTTGTCCATAGCTTTAGAATAAGTTAATAAGTAGGTTGGTAATAAACTCTAATAGTGTATTAAATATATTTAGAAATGAATGAGCGGAGATAAAAGTTTATGAAGAGTTGATATACCTTAATAGCCATAAAATATACAATTACATTCTGTATCTTGTTTTTCTTACTGTAATTTGTCTCTCAAACAACTCGATTCGCAATATCCGTGAATCTTTCACGTAATGAACCCAGTAACGGACAGGGAACCAGTCACGGCTAGAATTAATTAATTGCACTAATTGATTCAGCTATTCGTTCTGGCACAAAAGGCGATGAACAAATTCTATTACTTGGATTTCCAACTCGAAGAAATGTTTCAATCTTCACCACAAACTCGTATTATTACATCGACATCGTGTTTGAAAATGATTCGAAAAATTCATTTCACCTTAAACACTACATTATCCCTTAACTCAATATTCTTCACATAAAATTCCCTTACAGTGTGGATAAGATATCGACTAAGATATGTGTTTGTAGAATCGATGTTCATAAATAAAGATTATGAAGATACACAAGAGGGATTCAAAATCACATTCGTTAATTACGTGCAATTCATATCAATATTTAGCAGGATTTTTTCCTTGTACGAGAGGTATCAAACCTTTCTAATATCCCGGTAAGTATTACACGATCTTAATAATGTACATACGGTAAATGCTTTCAAACTCAATGATGTACCGTTATCAATGCTACAAGAACTGTTTATCAGGACATTACTTTCTCTCTCTCTCTCTTTCTTTCTTTCTTTATCAACAAGGAAGACACTTTGTTTATATGAATATATATATAATCGACCAAGGGGCAATTCTTAATCATTCCGAAGAAGAATTACAAAAACGAAGAATCACTAAAAAATATTGAAACGTAACCACCGCAAAGTGATGGTCTGCGTTTGACCTTCACCTTAACACACCTTAACCTGTTCGTTGCCCGGTTCGATTCCGCGATTCAATTGAGCGCGTTTGCACGGATTATATTCGTGGCCTGATCACGAGCAAGACCAACGGAGACTGACTCCAGGAGCGTCCAACAAGAATGGTTGTAAGCAACAAGTTCCTGTGTGGTTCCAGGGTATACATGTGTAGAAGTGCGAGAGCGTCAGGTGTAACGTACCCCTTTCCTCCCTTCTCTTCGCCTTTCCTCCCACCAAATGAGTGAGTAGAGCTCGTGACAGAACCCATACAGCTACATAATGTCACAGTCGTAAAGCTATACGATCGGCTAACCAGTCCTCCTGACAGATCCCAACGAGGAAGAGCAAAGTAGGAAGAAGATGCATAAGAAGATGAAGCGACGACGACGACGACGGAGGTGGAGAATCCGAAGCTTATCCCAGCGGGTGCTAAATCGTCGCTGATTTAAAAATTCTCGACTTCTCTTTGTATGATTTATTGTACTTCAAACGTCCATTTGCAGGTTCATTTGAAATAATGAATTTTATAACTACAATTACTTTAGGTTATCATCGTTCCGCTGAATTTCGAACAATTCAGAGGCTAAAATGATTTTCAAAAGAGGGAGAGAATTATCGAAGAAGTTTTGAGTAAAACTATTCAAGTACTTTATGAAAATTATAAAATAAGGTACATGTGGTGGAAAAACTGTTGAGATCTTTGTTAATTACGTGTGAATGACATTCTACGGTTAGCAAAGAGGAAGAGAAGAGGCCAACCGTTGACATAACACCCTAAAGGTCTTTGACTCGTCATCGACGACAAGTGGAGAGATCCTCGGGTGAAGTAAATACGACAACTCGTCCGTTCATTCATTTCTCGATATCAAATTGGTTCCGGTTTTGTAAATTCTAATTATTAAAAGTTATTAAGATCGTCTGAAAATGAGAAAACTATATGTTTCAAGACACGACACAACGCGTTCTGTAAAAATCGCTAAATGAACATGATGAAGATAGTAGGAAATCCAAACTTTAATTTTTGCTGAACTCTATTCATGTAAATAATATATTGAAAGAAAAAAAAAGTTTAACGAAGATGATTTTCAAGAAAAAGATAAATCCCCATCCAAAGTGTATATTTACATTCGCATAATTGAACGGGAATAAAGCTGTCGATGAATTGTGACTGTTCCCCGCATCCCTCTCATTTATAATTACGGTATCCGTTTTATTACAAGTAAACCTCAAGAACAAGAAGCGAGAATAATTTCTCGTTTTAAATCAACTTTGGTCCGTTATTTTGTCTCCCTTGGCTCTCTATGTCGTTAGTTTTTTTCCTTATTTATGACCATACGTCATCGACTACGAGTATAAATTTCGTAATCGTGCGGTAAGGTACGTGGACCTAAACCATAATTCTATCTTTTTTTTCTCTTCTTCGTTTTACCGTATGGTGTGCCTTTATGAAAATTAAGTGTGAAATTTCGCACTTAAATGCGTACTTTCGATTACACTTTTTATCTTCATTATCTCTCATTCATCTTATCTTTCTTTTCTATTATCTGTACTTATACACTGTTCATTCGGTATTATACAATTTGTATAATGTGCAATTTGTTTTGAATGAATAATTCATTTTGATACGTTAATAATGAGATAACAAGATAAATTCGTTACCGTGTAGGAGATTTAATATATTCTTGAAGAAAATTCCAACGTTGGAACGCAAATTGTCGAGTATAATTAGAATATCCTCGCGCACCGTAATTTTTTTCCTGTATACGAATGGAATTGGGTTTTGAAGAGATATTTTTATTGAATTCAAGACAGTTGGTTAGTAGAATCATGCTGCCAGGGTGTTATTAACCCTGGGCCGGTCGCGCTTCATTCTACGATTTAATGAGGCGCGTTGACTCATCAATCGTAATATACGTCACCCAGTTTCAATTACGTTCTTTCACTCGATTCTAAATAGTTCTCGAATGTTTGTTTTCGTCGGAATATTCTCTCCCTGCGCGGGATAACAAATTGAAACTGTTGGAACTCGCAAATTCTAATAATTGATGTTGAAACGTGATTGGATATTGAAAATTAACCCATTATGGCCCAAGCGCCTCGATTTTGTGTCAACTTTTCGACGCGATTATTTGTAATGTTATCGTCTTTGAAAAAATTCAATTTCCACATATTTTAGCGTGAAATTTTATGCTCTTTCAGGATCCGTGATCAAAATTATGATTAGACTTCTAGGAAAAAAGATATGGCCGATTTCAACTTGAAAACGTGAGAATTGAAAAAAAAAATGTTCTTGATTTTTTTTCATAATGTTTTCGCCAATAATTTGTGCTCTAATTATGGACAAAGGTGGACAAAATGCTCCAGGTTTAAGAGGAGATTTTTGTTATCAAAGTGAAATCGCTCTTCTTTACAAAATGGCGGCAATAACGTAAAAATTTCATGAAAAACATTACTTATTTTTTTTCTCGAAAACTATGGACTTAATCAAGAAATTCAAAAGAACAGAAATGTCTTATAATTACTCAAGGAATACTCAAAAATTTTTTCAAATATTTTTGACACGTTTTCGAAAAATCAGATTTGCGGAATTTTCAAAAAAATCTAAATTGTCTCAAAGAATTCTAAAAAAATTTGTGAGCGTTCTTTGACTGATTCTAAGACACTTCGAGTTTTCGAGAAAAGAAATAAGTAATGTTTTTCATGAAATTTTTACATTATTGCCGCCATTTTGTAAAAAAAAGCGATTTCACTTCGATAACAAAAATCTCCTCTTAAAACTGAAGCATTTTGTCCACCTTTGTCCATAATTAGAGCACAAATTATTGGCGATAACATTATGAAAAAAAATCAAGAAATTTTTTTTTTTCAATTTCCACGTTTTTTGAGTTTAAATCGGCCATATCTTTTTTCCTAGAAGTCTAATCATAATTTTGACCACGGATCCTGAAAGAACATAAAATTTCGCGCCAAAATATGTGAAAACTGAATTTTTTCAAAGACGATAACATTACAAATAATCGCGTCGAAAAGTTGACACAAAATCGAGGCACCTGGGCGTTAATGGGTTAAATGATTTCTTCGCTGTTTTGATCTTTTTTGAAAGTTCATCGTTATGGAAGTTTATGTAAAACCCTCTCCATGTATCGCTACTATCCTTAGGTTCTTTCTCGAATACTTTGAAAATTGTAAGAAAGAGAAATACCACACATTTGTACAGTGTAACATTTCATTTCGTGCCAACATTGGCTATGTTCTCTGAAAGATGTCTAAAACCCACGCTCTCTAAATTCTTTGGAGTGAAAATTCACTCTCGCCGAGTGAAAATACTGCAACTCCGAAAGAGTGAAAAATTTCACTCTTAAAGAGTGAATTTTCACTCTATAAGAGTGGAAATCAACTCTGGTGTTTGGAGTGAAAAACTCACTCTTAGGAAAAAGAGTGAATATCGACTCTTAAAGAGTGAAATTTCACTCTTCAAGAGTTGAGCTCCCACTCCGTTCTAGAGTTGCAGTATTTTGACTCTTTGAAGAGTGAATATTCACTCCAAAGAATTTAGAGAGCGCATTGACACCTTTTAGAGAATATAATGTTCAAAGGGAAAAATGTTCCCTGGGTAGGAATTCGTTTTTCACGTGGATGATTCCACTGTAATTTTTCATGGACTATCAATCAAACTCTGTGGTACTTCTGACGATCTCTACAGATCGACAGAGTCGAGCTTCAATTCAGTTCCTGCTAACCTCTCATCCGCTTTTCCAAGTGTTTGGGAAAAACTCGCGATAGGTTGGATAGTTGAAAGAAAAAACTCTCTAGCTTCGCTGTCGTGCTTGTTGCTAGGCTTTTTCTTCCACGACACATCTGTCGGACTTTTGGGGATAATTCTCAGAGAAGGAACCAACAAAATATTCCAAATCATTCTAAATATCAATTGAACTTCTATCACACTGAAGAAATTCTCTACATGCCCGTGTGGAAATCAATCCTGGGCATCCTCAAGTATGTCTGGGCCCCGTAAGGGTTCAACTTGGGCAACCAATATAAGAGTTTCCCACCCACGGCTCATGTGGGCCCCAGTTGGGGTTGCTAATGTACTCCCCGGATATTTTAATCTAGGGATGCCCATCCAAAGCCCATATAGGCTCTGGGCAAGCCACCGTTGTCTCGCCCAGGTATTGTAATTTGAGCACGCCCAGTCACACCCCATAGAGACCCTGGGCGGGCCACCATTGTCTAGCACAGGTATTGTAATGTGAGCATGTCCAGTCACACCCTATAGAGACCCTGGATTGGCTATTATTGTTTCCCCCATTAAAAATATCCGACAGAACCGGACAACATTTTGACCCAGATCCGACAGGTTTGTCCGACATTGTTTGGTTTGTAAATCAGTTTGAACACTCATGGAACTGCCAGACAGAGCCAAACAGAACCTGTCAGATCCAGGTCAAAATTCTGTCTAATTTAAATTTTATTCGAAATGTTTTTTTTCTTTCAGTTTTCTTTAAACATTAGGAGGAGGTTTTAGAAGAATAATAATTTTTTTTGGGTGTTATTAACCTTCACACATGCAACAACGGAATACTTCATATGAACGTTGATAGAATTGCCTATAGAGTATTTCCAAATAGTCAACAGGATTTTCACCAAATACTTCGGATTGTAATTCTCGTATCCTCTAAAGTGAAAATCAAAGCTGACGTACATTCGGGGCATGCTCAATGTTGTTAGGTCGGAATTCCATTGTCTTTTATTCCTACTATAGGGAAATGTCTGACACTGAATGAATTGAAACGTATCTTGATTTCTACACGGAAAAAATAATTTAGCTGCAGCAGCTAAATGGCTAGCACAGACACGGACGGCCATTAAATTAGCTCCCGCAGCTAAATTTTAGCTACCACCGCTAATAAATTAGCTACAAATGCAAATTTTTTTGCTGTCACAGCTAAAATTTAGCTGCAGGAGCTAATTTAATGGCTGTCCATGTCCGTGCTAGCCACTCAGCTGCTGCAGCTAAATTATTCTTTCCGTGTATGTTTTTGAAAGTGATTCTTCCAATGCTCTTAGTTTCCAGGTTATAACAATTGAAACTAATTTCAAACAACCTATGAGCTCGAAATCAAAATTCCAAAAATTTGATACGCCTTTGGCTGACTGGAAAAAATATTTTGATTACCTTTCTAAAAATTCACATACAAAAGCGGATGGGAATTTCAATTGATTTTTGATTTGATGGTAATTTTACATAAAGCATAGATCTATCAAAAGCTAACCCTCAAAGAACATTTTGCTGGAGGAAATTTATTTGTCTTTTATCTGAGGAATATCACCCAAATATCCAGGGGCCTAGCGCAGAATGGAATTTGAAAATTCATATGGGCTAAAATGAATCCCCCCCAAGTCGGCCCAAGTTGAATTCTTGATGTGGGCCAAGTTTGGGACTCAATACGGGGCCTAAATTGAAAATCGTAACCCCCCAAGTTAGGGCCAATTCTGGTGCCCTAACCAGGGCCACATTTTGAGTAGGAATTATAAAAACCTGGCCCAAGTCTGAGCCCGGAAAAATTTCTACACCGGTCTTTGTGGGATAAATTGAATAGGATGAGTTGAAATTTTTTCATCTAGTTTCATATTTTTTACGATTACATTGCATTATTGTGAGAATCTTCAATGAGAAAACAACAACAACAACAACAACAACAACAAAAATCCAAGCACGCATACGAAAGGAAAATCATCCTCGTTCTTTCCCTTCGTATTGAAGAACTAACCAATTATTTCTCGATACAAGATAATTTCACTAGCTTCTTCTGTAACCCGTTTTTCTTTTACCGAAGGAGGGAAGCATTGTTGAAATAGAATGTAAGAGTGTTCGCTGTGAGATACTACGTGAATTAACTTATACACTCGTTTACAGTCTCAGAGATCATTATATTATTATCCAGAACATCGCACATTTAATTGTATCTAGGGCAGCGTGTGCTTGTATATCGTACCACATTCGGAAAGATCATGGAATATACATGAAAATAAAATTATATCTCAAAACTACGAACCGAGTCATCGAATTTATAAATCAACGGTGCTATATGGAGAATTTGTGAAATTGAATAACTCAAGTATGAGCCATAAATAAGTATAATGGAATACAAAATTCGAATAAAAACAAAAAAATTTAATGTTATTAATGAGCATAGAGTGAGCATATTATATACGAACAACGCAGTTATCCATCTAATCATTTCTTAACGGGTAATTTCTCATTGGATTCAAGACCCCTATATATGGAGGTAAATGGTTACCATTTACTCTGCTCTGGTGATTGCTCCTCAGTGATTCTGTTCATGGACTCTACTTCCTAGTAGATTGAGTCCCACTTACTACGCTTCATAATTTCTCAATGAACCTCCTTTTTGTTTTCTGTTTCTTCTTCTTCTTCTATATTCGTTGTTACTTCAAAAATACAAAAATACAAGTTTTTGCAACTGTAGAATTCTAATTTTCATCGAATTTGAATTCGAATGAAAAGTTTCATTCCTTTCACCTTGTTGGGTATAAAAATTGATTAGCTCATAAATTTGAGTTTGATTTGCATGAAAAATATCTTGCAACAAGTGGGACAATTTTGATTTCTTTGTCCTCAATAATGTGTAACTTATTTCGGCTTTCGTGCACGTATATGGATTTTTTCTCACTTTGGGGAGACTGAAATTAAAGTCATTATCGAGTCGATAGCTGTCTCCGATATCTACCTTCGATTTCAACAACGTATCATGTTATCTTCCTCTATGTTCTTCTTTTGTTCGAATCTGTTTACAAATGGGATATAATAATACAATCAAGTTCACAGGATTTCGAAGGCCACGAGAAAAGGATAGTCCTGATACTAAGTAATTTGATATCTAGAATTAATTCGATGTTCGGTGGGAAAAAATGTTGCATTCGTCGAAAAAGACATGAAATGGGTAAACGTGAAGAAAAATATTATGTAGACTTTACGTTAAACAACATCGATAACACGAGTTGCTTTGATTCGCCTTGAAAATATGATACAATGCGGTACAAAGGAAAAACGTGAAAAATTCCACGTAAGCTCATTTCTAAAAGAAATTTTTCAAGATCATGAGACCGTAAGAATTCCAAGCACTCTTCAATCATTTCCCTATCGAACGACGAAGATAATTGATTTCCTTTTTTATCTTCTTTCTCGTGGTACGCCATCTCGGTACGATGTATCGTAATCTCCGTCATTGCGTCCGAGTCTTGAATCACGTTTGAAACCCCGACGAGACGTGGTTTCGTAATTCGACTGTGTTACACGAAGGAACATTATTTCCCCGATCGTGTCTCTCTCACGATACTCGATCATTTCTGATCGATTCTTTCTCTTTACCTGTTCTCTCATCACCTTTCTCCCGTATATCAGTCAACAGTAGGCCAGGCCAGCGGGCATTGTCACAGGCCCCGCTTTCCAGTCTCGAATGAACGTATGTATGTCTGTATAAGTATACAGTACTTGAGGCTCCTTCGAATTTCTCGCCGGTCCGAGCGAGAGATCTATCGCCTGGACCGGACCGGACCGAACGCATGGACCGCAACGATGTAGCGAGCCCAGGGAGACCTTTTCTACAAGTATACGTGTATACATATATACTTATACGTACAAAATAACCAACGAAGAAAGGCGAACGAACCTGCGACCCCGATTCGCTAATGCCAACCAAGCCATATTGGAAAAGTCGCAGGCTGAATGTCCTCACGATTGCAGAAGAGTACCGATCGTGGCCTCTAAAATCAAATCCTATAACGATTTCATGCCATGCAACTTCCACATACATATTCATTCGGAACTACTCTATGTGTAGTACAACGCTGTACCCCAGATACGACCCAAGTTCGTATGTTTTCATGAAAAGAAAAAATATACCTAAATCTTATACGTGAAAGTTGATCGTTTTGAACTTTCGATTCTCATTTCTTTTTTCTCCTTCTTTTGCTCGTTCGGTGGTTCACCGGGAAATGGAAAAACCGTAACGTATCGATAAATATATTCCATCTCACCTCGCTCTTCCGTCATGTTCTATGCAATAAAACCATGGATAAAAAATCGTAAGTCACATAAACTTCGAACGTTTATATGATCATTGATATGGCAAAGAAAAAATGGTGTATTTCGATCTCATAATTTGGCATTTATGTTCAACCGTCCGCGCTAACGAGAGCCAAGAGTAGAAAAGTTGTTTCAACGAGACATGTTATTTGTAGTTTAATTTCCACACGTTTGACGAAATTTTTTGCCAATACAGGAAATTTACTGCTGATAATACAGTATAATAGAAAAAATGTATATCAACTCGAAAGAGTACGTTTGATCATGTTGGAGAACAATGAACGAAGTATAACACAATGGAACATTCATTATGAAAAAGACAAATGACAGTACGAAGAATTTAATTGTTTCCTTTCATCAACTATCGATATTATATGTCGTTGATTGACAACCAGGTCTCGTGTAAACCATTCATTACGAACTCCAATCCCGTCTCGAATTGGATTTGAAAGGATATTCTTCATTAATTCTACCCAAGCTTTCTCTATGACTTTTCCAAATAAAATCTCAAAGATCTTTGATGAATTTTTTGAGAATAACAAGACTCGTGAGTCATTCGGCAAATCGATTTTGTTGGTCCACTTTGATATAATTCATAGCGTTCAATAGAATTGATGGATAGATCACGAACGCTTTGATAAATCAACTCACTTTCGATTCTAAACTTTCCCTGCAATGGGCAATCAAAATAGATATTCCATAAATTTTATAGAATAAATTGATTGATATTGAGTTATTGGTAGACCAATGGTAGATTGACTACGATTTGTGGAGAATTTTGTTACAGGGTGATTCAATTTGAAAGCAACGACGTTGAGAAGTTCAAGAATTGAATGAAATGTATCATTTGGTGCAATCACCGTGGAACTAATTTCCACACCGTCTGTAATGAAGAAAAATCAAATGTATGATTCTAGACATTATCGTAGTCATTGAGAACAATCAAGTTTCAAAACGATTTATGAATATGCATGAAACTACGCAGCATAAAATCGTCATGCAATTTGGTTTTGGAGGTCATAATAGTCTTTGCTCTATAACCAATCTATGAGAATTCCCTAAGGAATATTTTATGGAGAGAGGACAAATAAACAATTTATTTGGTTTTCAGTGTATGCTTTAGTATGGATAATTTCTATAAAGAGCAAGACCAAAAGTATTGCGTGGAGAAATTTTCATACATATTTCCAACACTTTCAACGAATCAAGAAAGAATTCATTTATATTGCATCACATTATATTTCTAGATGGAAGTCTGATTGTACAATGTAAAACAATACGCTTCAAAGATAAATAGTACTCAAGGTCCATGAAATTCCTATGCAATCCAATTTCACTCACTCTCATACCAAGTCCAATATCAAGTATCACCTCGACTACGTGATGTACGACTGTGTCATCAAGTCAAGGTATATCACCGTAATTAAGATTGTTCAATTGTAACAAAGGTTACAGAGGTGACGTTGATAATAGGATAACCCACTTCAGTGGAACAACAAATTTTCTATCTTTTCCATGCAAATCCGAATGAGGAATATAGGAACATTTTTACTGAGATGAAAATTCATATTCTGAAGAAATTCATCACCAATCTATAAAATAAATCGTTAACATTGTCGAAATATTTTACGAGTAAAAAAAAAAACGACAAAGTAAAGTCTCAAAGAGATTCATAAGAACACGAGAACGGCAAGGAAACGCGATGGAATGAGACTCTCACAGCTGACTCAGTTGATCACGATAAATGAGATATCTGCTTCATCTTAATGTTTTCACAAGCAAGTATGAAAACAAAAAAAAATACCTTTGTAATTTAAACTGTTTTATATGAAAAGAATTTCTCTTAGAGACTGAAGTTGTCAGTTTACTTCATATGTAAAATATACCCAGGTAAAAATTGACCATGGGCGCTAGGTTGCCGCAAGGCTCACCAAGATGGGCCGAGCCTAGGCTACCAGGCATGGCGCAACTCTGAAATGATAACATCATTTCAGCCTCAGCCCATTTGTTTCCACAATCAAGACCCAACACTGGAAACAGGGTTGTGATAGCATATGCCGTCAATGGCAGACCATAAAAAAAAATTTGTTCGCCAAGGATGAGCCAACGCTGTAGCAATCTTGCGGCAGGGTTGCGCCCATCTCATGCCAATGGTCACTTTTATTTTTTATTGTAATTGAAAATAAAATAAAAAATCCATTCTATCATTTCGATTGAACGAAATGAATGTCGGAGAATTTCAACATGTAATTTTTCTGATTAGTTTAAACTGATGAATGACGTAAATCCGGTGGTCCTGGCGTAGAAGTAGGCGGGTCTGGAAACAGATGAAGAATTATTTCTGTCATGGAATCTTCAAAGGAGACTTATATATTGATTGAATGCTTGGTTCGCCACTCGCAGGAAACAAGCATCACTCTGGTGAGAGTTATTGTAATTTGCTGTTTGAGAAGGAAGTTTCACTCTTAGCCAAGCTATTACTCAAGTCGAGTCAAGCTAACGCCTAAACTGAGCGAGGCCATCGCCCAAGCTGAGCCAAGCTATTGCCCAAGCTACGACCCATGCTTGGTGCAACATGAGAATCCATTGTCATTCAGAGTTGCCTAATGCTTGGAGCAGTGTCTCGCCAAGCCCTAGAGAGCCTCTGTTGAAAGCATGCGTTTTCCTTCAAGCAATATTGGTTGAAGGATGGGCCAAGCGTGGCGCAGCCAATGATCAATGATGGATCAATGAAGTCGATTTATGACTTCCCATATTGGTACAATGTTTAGACCATTGTCAACCATCCTTGTCCCTACATAGATTGCCCAACTTTGGCTGGCAGCCTTGCGTCTAGCTATATTCCGTCGTCGACATTGACGGAGCCTGAAGATTTTTATATGGGTACATATATCGAGAATAATTTATCTCTCCGGATATTTTGAAATCTGCAAACGTGGATTCTAAAATTTTGATGAAACATTTTTCTGAGAATCGTTGTGTTTGACTATTATCGTGAAAAGATTTCAACGAAGATTCAAAACGAAATTACCGAGATGGCATTTTGAAGCCCTCCTCCTTTCTCGAGCTCAAGTGCAATTTTTCTGCAGAAGCTTAAACCCAATATCCATGCGTGTCGCTTCGCGAGAGCAGGTTCTCTATACTTCTTTCCGTCAAATTGAGAATCTTCGACACAAGAGTATTGGTTTCTCTTTCCTACTTCACATCGATTGAATTTCACTTCGAATATCGTGAATTTCTATTCCTACGCAACGAAGTAGACTTATCGCGATAATCCGTGATGATTCCTTTTGGTTGCTCTTCGAAGAAGCTCGAATCCATTAAAAGTTGAGGCAGCGAGGAATTGAAATAGAAAGTAATATAAATTTTTAAACATCCCAATCTAATCTCGACAACTGAGAAGAAAGTTAATTGTGAAACGAGTTAATATGGTCAATCATTGGAACGATTTATGATCATTGAATATTCGATAGAACATTTCAATGGAAAGAAAAAAAACAACACACACACACACATATACACAGAAGAAGATGACGAATGAATCAAAAGTTTGACACCCTGAAGAGTGAGTTTATTGCGAACCAATCACTTTTCATACCGTGTAACCATATACATATTCATAAATCGCACCGGATGTTACTGATTCTCATATAACCAGGTACGTACAAAACACGTCTTCTACCCGCTATAATTTGCAATGCTTATCAACGAGGATTCATCAACCGTTTTTCATTTTCATTGAAAAGAGGATCTCCCTGGTTGTATTCCCATGGCATCCGATATGCTAATCCGATCAAACACTATAATTTGTCCTCTGATCGGATGAGATATCTTCAAAGTTCATTGAATGTTTCTTTCTTTTCTTTTCTCAAAATGTATATAATGTATCATTGTTAATTTACCGGTATGACAAATTAAACACACAAGAAACGATAAATTCGTCGAAAATTGATTCATTTGTGAAACATAAAGAATAAACATTAAGGGTTCCTGCGGGTGTGCGTGCACGGAAAAAATAATTCAGTTGCAGCAGCTAAGTAGCTAGCACAGACACGGACAGCCATTAAATTAGCTCCTGCAGCTGAATTTTAACTGTTACCAAATGTTTAGCAAATAAATTAACTACGAATGCAAATTTTTTTGCTGTCACAGCTAAAATTTAGCTGCAGGAGCTAATCTAATCGCTGTCCGTGTCCGTGCTAGCTACTTAGCTGCTGCGGTTGAATTATTTTTTCCGTGTGTTACATTTATGTTCAGGACAAATTCGAAGGAAGTATTTCGACATTATATAGAAAAAGAATAAAAAATTCTAAAATTTTCGAAATTTTAAATGCATGGATAATATTGATTGATGAAAGATTATTCATAGGTCAGTCAAACCAAGATAGAGGCTTTTTAGAAATTCAAATGTTTTCATCCTTATCCCTGGTTATGTTTAATAATCAAATCACGTTTCAATGAACCCTCATCCGTAATTCAATCAAACGAAATCAACGGAATTTCAAAATTCGCTGAAATGTCCCGTATGTTTGGTTCAATCTTGAATAATATTTTCCTTGGAAATCTTCTTTAGGAGGAAATAAATTCAATTTGTTAAGACCAGATTATCACAAAGACAGTACGGAAGTATTAATCTTACATGTACAACATTAAAATTAATTTTCTAATTACGAATTCCATTCAAACACCTACACTTTATAGATCGCGACAACTTTATCGAGGCACTCGATTCGTTATAAAACTTTCTATATAATCCTTATCGAAACAACATATTCATCATAACCCTATCCCGCCGAGATATTTTCCGTCTATTCGAGTTTGAATCCGATTGGACAGGTTATTCGTTACCACTTTCGTTTCACATCATTCGATTAACAATTTGTCACGCAATTCGATCGGATATTATAATCTGCGTTCAGATAAAACGATGTTGATTTCACCAATCATTTTATTTTATTATAAATTAGGTTCTTTTTCATCGGATCTCTGGTTGTTTTTATTTTCTCCCTGTTATTTCAAGCACAGGGAAGCTAGGGTGACGATTGTACATTAAAATTTGAGTGTTGAATGGAAATTAGAGGTGAAGGATTCGAATTCAGACTGGTCAGATCAAAAAGAATACAAATAAAATATCGGAAGGGACTTAGTTTCAGGTTAAACTGTGAGAGAAGAAACATGCTCGCAATTGCACTTTGCTGTCAAGTTTTAGATTTCGGAAAAATCATATGGGAATCCTAAAATCTTAAAATTCTTCATATTTGTGATTAAGGATTGAGTAAAATTTGAGTAAGTTGATGTAAACATTGTCTGGATTTCATGACTTTCATCAAGTACATTTGTAAATGAAATTTCCAATTCTTGGTAATTGAGATGAGAATTCATTCACTGAATTTTGAATGTTTGCTAAATTTTACGTGAATAACTTTGGTTTTCATTACATGTGATTGGAAGTTCAATAAGAAATTTTCAACAGTGAAAATACAAAGTACAGGGCGTTTAAAAAATTTATACAAATATTTGTACTCACAATAATTATTATTCATGAGACCATGAGAAACTTGAAACACACGTACCTGGAACATAAAAAAATTGATTATATTGCAAGAGTTACCTCAAGTCAGTATTCAAAATGTTTATATTCGATTACTCGCATAACTCGAAAACTTGAAATTTCCTTCGTTGAATGAGAAAAGCAATTGAGAAATTCGCTGTTCCTGATATTCGATCAAATTAAAGTGCGAATAGAGGGAAAGTATCGTTTTCTTCTTATCATTTGATATATCACACGTTTTCATTGTCGGACAAGCAATTTTACCACGGTCAGGGGCAATAACGTGTTATTACTTCTCAGAACACTCGGTTATTAATTTCATTAATATATATGTGATTAAATCTGATAATCATTTCGTATATTCGTATCCTCACAAACGCGCAAAATCCATTGTACTATGTGATATGAATTTTTAAAACCATATAATTATTAGTTATAGTTGAGAAATAATGATGTCATCTTTTCACAGCTGGTGATATATCGACCTCATTGGACTCGTATACCAATAGTTCGAGTACTTTCATCGATCATTCAATTTTTCCAAACTCAAAATTTCACTTCCTACGTGCTTATTAGAATAATGAGCGGTATTTGTGAATATAAAATAAGTATATCTACGTGTCTACGAATCTGACAATGAATGCTTAGAAATAACTTGGATTTTTAATTAATCATAGATTTAGTATGATAGCAAAATAATATCATGAACATTAATATAAAATTGTTGGTTGTTCCGTTAATCAAAAATCCCGATTAAAATAAAGACAAAAAGGGAACAAGTGATTCAGTTATTTCAATCACGATTGACGTGTGAATCTCTTGAAACAACAACAACAACAACAACAAGAACAACAGTAATAAAGGCAATCGAAGTATATCGAGGATGCAATGAAATAGACACCTTGAAAGAATGAAAGAACGAAGAACAGGAGTGAGGGAATCAACAAAAAAAAAAAGGAAAAAGAAAACACGGTGTTTCTCACGCGCTCGTACAACAAACCCATATGAATCCCAGTTCTCCCTTCTACGGAGAACGGAAACCCATAGAGAAGCTTTATAAGAACGCCCTGCTACCACACTCGCAATATCATCGGAAGCGCAACTCGTAGAAGTCTTTGGGGTCAGATTGTTTCTTTCCAATTTACTCTACTTTTAATTGCGTCTCAAGTTGCGTCGTCTTTTTTCTTTCGTTCTCTTCCACTTATATTTTTCTTAAATATTTTTTATCATCCTCTTTCCCTCGAAACGCATGGGATTGAACAACGAGATACGCTCAGAAGGAAATTTCTATTGTATAATACGTTCAACGCGGAAACGGAAGAAAAATTCGTTGATAATGACGCGTTGTGAAGCGATGATTAATGTAGTGCCATGAGACTCCTTTGAGATATACGTACATAAGCAAGACCATTAGCAGCAAGTTGGAATCTCGTTGAGATTACGGATCGTATGGAAGTTTACGTTCGTACCTTTGTTTTTACTGTACCAAGTTATTTATATTCATGAACATTCAAAATATGGCCCCATGATGTTACATTTTAAATTTTACAAAAATCTCATGAATGATATCTTGAATAACTATTTTGCGTCCTAAACCAAAATGCCTAGAGCATTTTATCTAAAAGTATACATGTTGGATGATAAAAACACCGTTATTTTTACATGAGTTTTTTTTTAATTGCTTTCCAACAATTTGAAGATTTTCTGCATTGGGATACATTCGTTTCATTCACAAAACTATCACATACACTCTCTTGAATGAAATGTAAACAATATTACTAATGTGAAAGAATCTTGATTTCCCTGTTGTAGATTTAAATACAGAGAGATGGAGTGCAAGTGTTGTTTGCGGGATAGTTTATCAATCCGAGTATCGTTAAGGATTCACACACTCCGGTACTTCACATACATATATTCAGCAAACTCGAGCATTTAAACTTGAACGAATAAGAATTGGGACGATGGTCTTTGTTAAAGAGAAAACATTTTCCGCACAATACGTAGGAACCGCGAATTGATTTGAAATGGAGATGTGATGATCTTGATGCAAGTAGAATGATTCTATTGTTAGCTAGTAGTACCAACCAACAAGAAAAGGGGGGGACTTAACAAATAAGAGATGATTCTACAATGGATCCCTGCTGTTTTTATAGACTTCGAGATATGTATCGATAAAGTGAGTGTGTACATCCAGCTACACGTTGGGATATTATTCGTATGTAAGTAGAAATAGTTCGCATTCATGGTATGTTGAGACCAGTGTTGCCAGATGGTGGAGAATTCCCCAAATGTGGGGATTTTCAAGGCAGTGTGGGGAGGAATTGGGGAACGTGAATATTAGGGGATTTTGTGGGGAACCATGGAAAAATTGGGGAGATTTGAGGAATTCTGTGAGAACTAAAACATTTGGAAACTAAGGGTACAGTCAAACAACTTCGTAACGTAACTGCTCAGATAGTACAGAAGTTCGTGAATCAATCGAAAATAACTCTTCTAATTAAATTCTTATTTAATAGTTTTTTGCATTCTTTGAGAGTTCTTTAAGAACATATTGAGTTATAAAATAATTTTGTGAGAATTCTCTAGAGAACTAATCATTTCTGTTACACGGACGAAACCATGATCCCTACAAAATACCCCCTCAAAGCAAGGAGAAGATTCATTTTTTATGGAAAAACAATTCCCTTATGTACTGAAACCCCCCAGGTAATACACAAAAATCATTATAGAATCATTTATTTATTTATTTACCACTGACAAGTAGGAAACTGTTCTTGAATTATGAAGAGAAAACTTTTCTTGAACTCTTTTGAAATTCAAAAAATTCCCATCAAGAATTCCAAGAACAATTTGATTTGTCAAACATTTGCGAGTGCCGTTAGAATTCTCAAAGAACTCCTATAGAATTTCAAGAGGAAATGTTTGATGAATCGAATTCTTTTTGAAACTTTTTAAGAACTCGTCGTATTCTGCAAAAGTTATCAAGAACTTTTCTTTCAGAATTCATTTGGGATTCTTGTGTGCTATTTAGGTAAATATTATAATCACAATTAGAATTCATTTGAAGGTGTTCTTAATTTGATGAAATTGGAAGAAAACGGATTAGATCCTCCCACTATACCATCAGTTGATCAGTTAGCTCTTTTTTATACTTCTCATCAATATATTATTCTTCCTTCACTTTCAACAAATGTTTTATTTGGATTATTATGTATTTGCCGTACATTTTTCAGATAAATCACTTTTCTTTTGTAACAACAATACTTGAGATACATAAAACAAAGAAATAAAGTTCAATTGTCCAAGATTGTATGCTCAAGGCGGGAAAAATTAATTATTTTGGCGGAAAATTTGAAAAATAAAATTTTGGGGATTTTTTGGGGATTCAATGTGAAAATTGGGGATTTTGTGGGGATTTTGTTCATCGGAATTGGGGAATCTGAGGAAAAAATTCTGGCAACACTGGTTGAGACAAACATCTCTTCTGGAGATTTTCTCCATAATTGTGGATATTCAAAATTCAATCTGATGAGTACAGATTTATCGCTTATCGTTATGAATATGATAATTCGATTCTAATAATTCAAAAGAAATAGAATATGTTGATATAAGACTTTTCTTCATTCTTGTTCTCACAGTTGGTTTTCACTCCTCCGAAAGAGTCTTATGCTGCTGTGGAACTCGAAAAAGAATTAAAACTTTTTCTTTATCAAATGATTCCTCGACATCAGTACTGTAGTTTTGGAAAATTCACCCTGTTAGAAATTTGGCCTCCCATTTACCATCCACGAACTAGATGGGACCCACGTGGGGGCAGCTGGATAACACATTTCAGCCAATTTGACTTTTTTAGTGCCCAAACATTCAATTGGTTTATGCAAATTTTTCATGCGCCAACTGATCGTACAGTAACAATAATATTCAGAGGAATAGAAGGAAGCCCAAACGTTTTAATTTGTGACTCGGAATTATTTTATGGGAACAAATTCAAAAGCAACGTTCTTGACTGGAGATTACATGTCACGATACATTGTTACCTTATTCAAAGGTGTGATTTTACAGAAAACACGTGATTTCACATTTCTGCACGGAAAAAAATGTTTCATAAGATTTACTAACGCGTTCAGTAAAATACAGCACTATTAGAATTTCTCGTAATATTTATAAGAGTTCTAGTAAAATCTACGATGGTCGCAGTCAAAATTACTACCGCAGTAGTAGATTTGACTACAGTTTTAGTAAATATTAACAGAAATTCTAATAGTGCCGTATTTTACCGCCCTCGTTGGTAAATTCTATTAAACAGTTTTTCCGCGTATACGGAAAGACCGGGTCTATTAATATTCAGCAAGCATTTATCAACATTCAGGAAAATGACTGTTAATTTAGGGAAAAAGAGGATCGCTGAAGAATATTAACAATTGATAGTTTTATTGGTATTTTTCACAGTGAAACTATCAATTGTTAATACATCGACTACGAATTTTTAAGGGTACATTCTACTTTGTTGGGTCAAAATTTTCGATTTTTTTTTTCTTGCATGGATTTGATGTTTGGAGTGTCTAGAATACTGTCTCAAACCCCCGAAGTGGGAGCTGGACTGGTTACGAAGTTACGAGCGATTGTATGTTGTCGCGCGCAAGTAGAGAAGTCGCATGATTTACACTGAGAAACGCAGAATGAGTCGCACGAACAAAGAACGGAAACGAATTACTGCAACAGCAGGATGATTTTGAAGAAACAGAGGGACTACTGTATGGACCAGGAATATCAGATTAGGCGTAAGTTACAAAAAAAATCATGTCATCATACAGAAAACTGAACTTCAAACTCTAAGTGCGTTTTTCTCAAAACAGCATTTTCAATTCTCTTGTCCCTTCTAACTCAAAACACATCCATTCAAATGCTCTTCATAGCTCTACATACATGTTAAGAATTCTTCCCTCTACAACTTAGACTAGAATCAACTCAATTCCTTCAGAAATCAATTTTTAATGCACAACAAAATAGCGAGAAAACGGGGAAAAAAACTTGATTTTATGGCTCAAATGTCCACCATTTCGTTAACTCGTTATGGAAAATGTTTTGGCTAGTCTACGTTGTAGATGATACATTTCTTCACAAGTTATCACTGGGAATTTTTGTTCCAGAGCCATACAGCGACCCCTAGGAGAGACAAGCAGGAGACATGCCACAGGGCTGCAGTTGCATTGAGATTCTCTGAGATGCTTTTAATAATCCTGATGGAAAAATGCACAATTGTAGTTGGAAAGTTAATAAATATGTATGAAAGTAGAATGTACCCTTAATAGACTCACTAAAAATATTTTCCAGCGATCCTCGTTTTCCCTAAATTAACAGTCATTTTCCTAAATATTGATAGACCCGGTCTTTCCGTGTAATTACCAATTTGAACAACATTCTCGCAATTCCCTAGGACATCTGGATGGGCACAGGCTAGAAAACTAGCTATAAACCAACCTAACATCTAGGAAAACTAGCTGGGGCCCATCTAATTCCCAATCCTAATTTCTACTAGGGTAAAATTACTCTTTTAATACTGTTTTTGTGATGTTTTTCTTCCGCATACTCGACGTACTGTTCCCTATTTCGAGAATTTTATATCTAAATCGCATAACAGCAAAAATCTTTCTGAAAATTCTATGAAATTTGGAAACTTTTTGCTTAAAGCATTCTTTCGAACGGCAGCACTTGTTCAATATTGTGGATGTAAAAACAAACATTTACATCAATCACAGCAGGGATGAAAGTTACGTCTAAAGCGGTACAGGAAGTCATCAACCTCGATTGAAGAGTGTTGGTTTATCAATGATCTTGGAAACGAGTTTTGGATTCCATTGACCTTAGGAATTAACATACTTTGTTTTCATTTGAATCTCATTGATAACAAAGTGAGTGATTTTTGAAATGAAGGTAAATAATATTACCACCTCTCGTGATATAATACGATACACATTTTTACACGATTATTATTGTTTTACTTTCTGAATTTCGAGACACCGCGTGGAGAGAACACGACAAAGATTAGAAAATTAGTTTCGAATATCGAAATTCGAGTGTCTAACGGTTGTTATGATCGATTATGATGGAAAGTTTCTTATCCGTGAAAAGAACTTCTCTGAAATTATTTTCAAGGAGAATGAAAAAACTATCCAATCATCCAATTCAGAAAGAACGTATATATATATTATGATAATGAAAGCGATAGCAGCAATTGAAATTACGGTCATTTTTATACCTCAATTCCGACAGATGATTCTTGGTGAATATGTAATCGAAGAGTGGAGAGAAAGGAAGAACAAGAAAGAAAAGTGTCAATGAATTATTTGAATAGAATTTCAAAACTGATTCCATACACGGTGAAAAGTTTTGTGTATTTTTAACACACATGTTATGACCCAAACACAACACTGAAAATCTGTGAATTTTAGAATTTCATATGTTGTTTTCAACACAAACTCCGAGTGGACTTTCCGTGACACAAAACTTTTTGCTGTGTATGTAGTCCATAAGCACGGTTGTGAATTTATTTGCTGTAAAGCTCGAAAACCCAGTAGATGACCTAAATTCATTTTCGCATGGCAATATTATCGAACGTTATGTTCATTCTGTACTAAAATTCGCGATCGCCTTAAAATACGATTCGTTTTCGCGAGAGGAAAGAGAGAGTTTGTTCTCAAACTCGTTCTTCGTGATCGCGTTATGACTGCGTGCGTGCTTTTAAACAAGCGCGCACACAGGATGGAAATATTGTTGGGTGTCGAGGAACGATGTTTCGTGCGAAGGATGAGTTTTACGACGAGCCTATTTCATTGTAATGCTTTAAATGCATTGGAGATGCAAGTGAAGAGATATCATAAAACAGCACCACAGTTGAATCGATGAAAAGGAGAAGAAATTTTTTTTCAAATTATGCTGTACCTGAGTACCCTCGTATATCGATGTTTTTTTTGTTTCTTTCTTTCCACTTTTCATGAAAAACATTAAATTCCGATACAAAGGTATGAAGCATTGAATTTTTTTCAAGAATTGTACCATGAATTTGTATATCTTAGAATATTCATATTGAATTTTGTACAGTAAGAAAGTTTCTGGGAATATACATTTGTGTTTGAAAATTGAACAAATTCTAAATCAAATTCATAAACAAATGTGTGGGTGAAATTCAATTCCTTTCGCAGGATTATAGACATTTTTTTGAGGAGAATTTTCTCTTGAATTTAACAATTTCTTTTTAATCAAAACATACTTTCTTGAATATTTTATTCATTATGATTTATCCTTCGATCCTCAGGGGCAATGCTGAAACGTGTACGTGGGGAGATGAATTGGGAGGAATCGTTAATCCACTCACGAAATGTTAGAGAGTGTTGCTCTCTCATCTGAATTTCCATCAAAATAAGGTTAAAAAAGTTTGTTTTTGCAAGTTTTTGTAGGTTATCTATTACAAAACAGATTGAAATGATGTGAACATTAAACATCTTCGAGTGCTGTAATTAGATTTAACTGAAAAATTAAATTCAAGTAATTATTTGACTCTTCCTGAGCTGAAATTGAAATCCAAGAGTTGTAATAGATGAGATGAGATTGTAAAATACGTGAGGAATAATAAGGATGCATCGATATACATAGCTTTAAACTGAATTATCATATCGAAATTTTATGAAGGGCCTCTTGAAATAATATCAAAACATCAGCTCTTTATGATAAACCCAAGTGCATAAATGCGTGAGATATCATTGATATTCAGTAGAAAGTATATAATTAGTATAAAAGTAAAAGGAACTACCATAATCATATCAATTTGTTAAATCTAATGAAAATGAAAACTTTCTTACAAATGTACGGAATCTTCTTCTTTCACTTTGATTCTTCGCATCTGATTATTTCAGTTACTATTTCAGTTTTTATAGTTAATTTCCTACTTTTTCAATGAAATTTTACAGTACTTATTGTGCGTTCAATTTTCTATTAGGTGAATCATCATGAATTAACATCGTCGAGATTCTCTTGCACACGAGTCGAAGAAATTATTTGTAATGCAATACAGGTAGCGAAGTTCGAGGTGGCACGCGTGAATTATCCGTCTCCGTATCAAATACCGCTGGAATGTACAACGACCATCACCGGTCACCGTTTCCGTGTGGGGATGACGGAAGTATTCGATATCGAAAGTCGATAGAGAATGATTTTCGATGCATCATAGTTATTACGACATCGTTCGAATGACAAAATGATTGGTATCAGTTTCTAATGAAATCTTGCTCAAGATGCAGCGTGTTTATTGAATTTTCACTCACAGAATATGCTATAAAACAAGAATTAAACGACCAGTTTGGTCATTTAACAGGTTTTGAATTTTATACTCGGTACTCTGCGTGGTTGTGCACAAATATTCGAATGATGTCTTCCATTTAAATTGAAAGACTTTCATCAGGCGTTCGACGGAACTGTATGATAATCATTCATAGGAATGATTGTCACTGAAGATTTGATTCTACATGTCATAATCATAATTTTTGCGACCAAATAATTCAAGAAGAAATTAGCAGAATATTTGCCAAGCGATGTTTCGGAAAATTTTCAAAAGAAGTCAAAAGAAGTATCAACATCCCGAAAACGAAATGTATTTTTAGCAGGGAGTGTTTCTACTTCGACGGCACGAAAAAATAAAATAAATAAAGAAGAATGAAGTGCGAACGTATCTATGGACGATGGAAAAAAAAACATTATACAAAGCTCTTAAGTGGATTTGATTGAATAATAGGTTCGTTCTCCTTAATGATTCATCCGTACGTTAACCTCTCAAATTTTATGGTTTTTACATTTTAAAAAAGATGAGGGAAACTGTTCACTTCGATTAAGAATCGAAGGATTCTGGTTTCCTTGAGGATTGCTAGATCTCTACCCATTTTACACAAATTCTGTATACCAGCATATTGTTACAAAAGATTTTAATTCATTTCGTATGATTCATGTTTCTTGTGTCATATTTAGAGTAGTGATATAATGGAATCAGCTCCAAACTTCGATCCACGTGTCGGTTTTTTATTCATAAATTTAATCAACAAACAATTCAATAAGATGGCCTGAACTCAGTCTCTTCTCTATACGCCATGAATCTCTAAAAACTTAATTTATACGAATTTATTCAATAGTTTTCAAACAAACTAACCAACATGAGAAACCGAAATGCTCGGCGTCGCGACGAAAGGATACCGTTCCCTTTCTTTCGACGCACAAATCGAGGACACTGCGGAGGAAAAAAAAGCTCCTTTGATTATTTGAGATCTCTCATTATTTCGACGAACCGAAATAAAGATCCCGGAATCGAATGGCAATCGAGATACTAAATGAAAATATTTTTTAAACATGCCGGAAGAAAATTGATTGCAGGCAATTGGGACTAATTTCGTACGATAAAATTGTACCCCCGTGCATGATAAAGCTCCATCAGAATCGTCCAGATCCGTGCGTACGTAATGCCTATGCTCCCTTGCGAATAGCATCCTCTTTTCTCCTCGCAAGATGAAAAAAGTCTGCAAAATTACAGAATGATCATGATTGATTTATTTAAGCGAGCCGAAGTCGAAGGAGAGGCGGCAGAAGGAGAAGAAGAATAAGAAGAAGAGATGATTGATCAAACCAAGTTGAAGGGGAAAAGAAGAGAAACGCTTTCAAAGAAGAGTCCCTCCGAGTTTGGCGAGTGTTGCCAACGTTCTTGTTGATGTTATATTGCGTTGTGTGAAGAGACGTTACACGGCAGAGGAGTTTATGTGGGCCACGAGAAAGTCAACCGATACGTGTCTCTTCTCTTTTCGAGAGTTCCACACACTCGCCCCTTTTTGCACTTGACGGATCGAAAAATCATGCGTGACCACCTGACTTGGCTGCTTGCGATTGTTGCTTGAGACCAATTACACGACCCAAGATTAAGATTTATACAAAGTATATGAAGGAGAGGAAAATTCCTTCGGTCTCAAAATTATTCATGCATATTCAACTTGTATGCGTATATATACGCGTTCGAAGGTTTTATCTTACATGTAAGAAAGTATCGTATAAAATTATGATACTGTAAGTAATTCATGCAATCGAAATTTACACCGTCGTAATTACTCAACGCTTAAAATAATATACAAATTTGTAATTTCATACTCGAAGCTCAAGCTATCCTCATCGATGATAAGTATATAAGAACTTTGTAACTTGATCTTACTAGGTAATTTATCTATGATGATTCGTCATCATCCGATTCTCGACTGAATCGTTCCCTTCCTCGATAAGAGAAAACTCACAACACTTGTCAAAGCTTGAGAAATCCAAAGAACTCTTATTGTAATTATTTGATTAGATTGAAGCTTTTGGCACAATTATGAATCTGAGCGATAATGTTTCTGCATCGGTTTTAGTTTCATTTATTCAGGGGGAATAAAAAAATCCGATTGAAAATCATTGTATGTCTTGACTTCTGATTAAGCAATTATGCTTCCACATAAGATTCGGTTGAATCGGCAGAGAGATGATCATTCTTTGATAGTTCGACCTATCGACAGAGTATTTCTCTCGCATTGAAATATTCAAAAAAGAAAGAAACAGTATTCTAAAAATATAATAATCATTCTTTTTTACGTATTCCTACATCATAAAATTACCGTTCATAAGTAGAGATGAATAATTACAAGTGCATTATCCACCTGTTGCTTGGTTACGATCTTTCATTGCTGAAAGAATACATTCTTCTTTGTATAACATCTAAACGAAGCTTATTCACAACCGGTGATACTTAATATCTTCGTTTGTTTTATGTACTTCATCTTATTTTATTATCGATAATAAAGTTAGAACACTATCCATCTGTTCTTATCTATCCCTTACAGCTATGACAGGAACAACTCTCATGGATGCAGCTTTACGCTGTAAAGTTTATATCTTTCTTCGCGAACATGTTTGTTATAATTTATCATGTGTTATTTCTCAATCCTCTGTGTGGTATTCCAAGAACAAATTGACAATTTTCAACATAAAAATCGAAGAAGACATTAGGATTTATATTACAAAATTTGAATTTTGTATCAACCTTTGCTTTTGTTGCCATCAATTAGTCGAGGACAATCAACGTTTGCATCAAAGAAAGTATATTTAATATGAGAGTTTCGTCTTGTGTGGAGAACAGTTTTGGTTCGTAGCCAGGAATACACTATATTTCGATTCAATACATGAAGCTCTTATGTACACCAGGTGTCTTAGAATTCAAGCTGTGTGTCCAAGACAAATTTCTAACGAAGAACAGTCGAGTTTGAATTTCAATTCGTTTTCCATACTCTCGATTTCTCAATTTACGAACAATTTCAATGAAATCCTCTTCTTTTTAAATAGATATTTTATATCTCATGGGAAGTATCAATGTTGCGTGTTTTAGATTTCCAATGTTATTGCGTGTGATGAATTAGCGAAGAGGAAATAATTCGAAGGTTTCAAAATCAAATTGAAAATCGCACCCTTCCTCATTTTTCTTCATATACATTACAACCACGGTCTATTATTATTTTTAGATATAGACGCGATGGATAATTTAACGCTGTAGTATATATTTAATGCTTGTCGGTAGAAGCGAGCATTTACTGCTACACTTTGAAGCATTGAAATCGTTAGAACAGTTAGCTATTTTCTTGTCCGACTCCAAGCTGATAAATCAACTCGAGCTGTATAAGAGCGCGTGTACTCTAATTTCTGCCTTCTAAGTACCCAAGGTGCTCGATATCGCAAACATTTTAGTAATTCGATTCCGAAAATATCCTCTTAAGCTGTTGAATTTGAAAACGGAATTGGAATCATCGAATTGTAAGGATCGATATATATGTATAATTCATGAAAACATCACTTTGTTTTGTTCCTAATTGTTTCGCATGATCAGTTCATTTGATACAAATCATTTAGGGATATAAAAATTGAATTTGCATGATTAAGAAATTACTTAGAAATGGATCTTCATACTCACAATCGCTCTGCATGAGACAATAATCGGCTTTTAAATGCGTACATACCTGAAACATAAAAAAATTGCAATTTAAAATTCATCTTCAACAAACAGTTTTGGGGTATTTCTTAGTTCCTACCATCATTCAAAGATGATTTGATAGAATAGGGGAGTAGGGATAAGTCATTTGAACGCATCTTAGCGTCATTGAAATATTGCACTTTATTATCTCATTGATTTGGAATGAGTTAACAGAAAAGGTGATCCATGTTTCTCCTTTCTCCCTCACATACAATTGTAGGAAATCCATTTCTCGTTTGAAATTTGATCTTTCTAAAAGCTGCTCTTACTTCAAAATCAGAAGTTTTAATACAGAGAAAAGATGTGGCAAGAGTGTGGACCGACGATCAATTTCTCTCTTTTTTTTCTCTTTCAATAAAAAAAAAAACATCCAGAAAGATCGCTTTCGTGGTTATAGATTTTTGCAATATTTTCATATGAGACAACAATCAAGATCGCCACATGAAATCCTGGGAAAGAGAGGAAAAAAAAGGAATATGAATCAATCAATTTCGAAAGCAATAGCCAGAGTAAAAGATTTCGTTGATTCGTTCGAAGGGTTCTCGTCGATAACGGAATCATTATCGAACCGGCTGGCCAGAGAAAGTCGATGCCTCGATTCGGTTCTCGATTCTTCCGAGCGAGACGACAAGTTCTTCCGATCACGCAACTTTTATAAAACTTGTACCCAGGTTTGGATTCGTGTAAGAAGAGAGGAACTTCCCGACATACAAATTGAATGGGAGGAGAGGAGAGGACAACGACGAAGAGACAACCAAACTCAGACTCGAGACGTTCATTAATTTCGATTTCTTTTCGGTTTAAAGTCGACTTTTATTGCCCGAGATTACCAGTTCCGAGGGAAGTCAAGGAAAAAAGCAGCGGCGAAGTGGCCAAGAAAGAAGGGACAAGAAAACACACACGATACAAGGCCAAGGTAAAACTGAAGCAAGGGTGAAGAAAGAGAGAATAATCCATTGGCGATTGTAAGAGGCTGGAATGGGAGTACATAGCAGCTGGGAAGTCACAAGAAACCTCAAGGAACAGCGAGTCAACGAACCGAGATCAAACCAAATGTGTACGTGATAACGCAAATAAACATACGTGTGTACATAAATACGTAAACGTGTGCAAATGTGTACATGCTACGGATAGAAGAAGAATAAGAAGAACGAGAACAAGAACATGAAAAGTTGGAAGGGAATTGATATTGTATATGTATTTTGGTCTATAAGATTTATTAATAAACCCTGCAATTCTAATTTTATACTCTCGATCAATGATTTTTTGTATTTCTTCAGCCCTTAACCATCATCTCGTTCTTTTAATAGTTCAACTCTCATGAATTTTGATCGGACGATACGTTATAACAAAACTTTGCGGCATTACGACGCTATTCTGTGCTCGGCATCGACAAAGAGAAGGAGAAAAAGGAGAAGCAGAAGAAGAGCCGGCATCCTTACAATCGATAGCCAGAGGGGCTTTGTTCAATCGAGGCGAATGACCGGACTCGGCACATCATTTTTGTCGCGTGCGGCTCCGGGATCGGTTGCGCTACTCTTCTCTCAGCGAGAATATCCTTCGAATAGCCTCCAACCACAAATATGCGTACGTGTAAGGACCGAGCGTTTATGTTTAAATATATATATTCCACGGTACGTCGTCAACGAGAGTACAGGCGCTAGCAAGAACTACAACTACGTCGATGGTGGCAACGGCCAGGGCGGCGCCTGTAACAGAAAATTGCTTTGCTTGCTTCAAGTGGCTCTCCTTATTCTTCTCTTTTTTCTTATTCTTCCTCTTCCTCATCGTTGTTGTCGCCGTGGTCGTTGTTCCTCCGGTACGAAGCAAACAACTAAAAGAACGAACGATGTACCTTGGCGCGTCAATTTTCTCGCGTGTGCGCTCAACATTTATTATAGTTGCACTCCTAGGTAACGGTTGATTGTTATGTTTAGAGTAATCCAGCCACATAACTAAACCGTGACACGAAATTCATGAACCCTCCTATCGCTATGTTTATAGCTGACGCTGCTGCTGCTGCTGCTGCTGCTGCTGATGCTGATGCTGTTGCTGCTGCTGTTATTGGCTTCTTGAATCATTTATGAACGACTCGAGAAAGACTCGAGAACTTCTAGTCTACATACAATCGCGTATTCTTCTGATAAGGACAAAAAAATTTGAATTTCAAATTACTAGGATCAAAGAGGATCGTAATAGCACGAATCGGAATTGTTCGAGTTACAACTCGTTATATCGAATGGAAACGCAATTATAAATTATTTATCAAAAGTGGTAAGAATGGTTGGAATTCTACGATTTTTGATTAGTCAACGGATTAACATTTTAATTTTCAAGACTGCTGTTAGATTTTTTTTGTACGAATGAAACTACTCTATCTGTTATACAATTATATCACAAGTTGTGCAAAAGAGTCGCGAAGTACATCGTACAACGAGGATGCGATAAACTATCTACAATGGTGAAAGCATACCGAGGAGAACGAACTCTGTGAAAAAGGATCCCTATAGAGAATGTGATTTGCATAAAGTCAAGATTGAGACAATGCTAATATTGCTTTGAATATTTCGCATACATATTATGCGACAAATCAAGCGACTGGTTGCGCCTTTTCGTAATTGATAAGCGCTCTTATCTGTATCAAATTACTCTCGAATCATCTTCAACACTTGTATCCTTCACCGCACTGAATTCAGTATCAGGTTTCGGTGTTGGCTTTCCTCATGGTAACGCTGCTATTGGGTTTGTCTTCCTATCGAGTATCAGATAATGACAAGGAAGTAGGATCTTGTATGACGATCCCTGCGCTAAAAAGCATCAGAATTTCACTTAATACGACGACGACGTGAACTTCACATTTTCACACAGTGCAGAAGCAGAGATGATGGTCTCTTCTTACGTGGAATACGTACAAGATACTCAAAAGATGTTACTTCAAACTTTCTTTTCATGCTAAAAGAAAACTAATTCCTATCCAAGTTTAAAAAGCTTATCTTCTCCATACCTTGAATGCAAAATAATATAAATTACGTAGTATATTAAAAAACGAAGTTATATATTTAGCAGTTCCATTTATATCTCCAGAATGCATCATACATATTTGATTTCCCACCTTTTTTCAAGGTCGCTTTTAACGTGCAACCATATATAGTTTGAACGACTATCGGCAACTCTTGTACGTTCAGTCGAGTCGACTTATAACAGATATCCGGAGGGTTTCAGATCCCCTGATCAGAATAAGTGTACCTACTTGAAAGACTTTTCATCCTGATGCAGTTTGTTCTATCATACCGAAGAGTATAAATTTCACAACACTGCGGAGCTCTAAATTTTCAATTGGTTTTCATGGTCTCTTCAATTCATACCTGCCGCATTCCAACTTTTGGAACCTTTTATCGAAAATTTCGAGATCCGCAATGATGTATTGAAAATTCAGTTGAGTAATTGTACAAATTATTTGAGAAACTCCACAAATTTAATTAAAATTCTCGTAAATTTAGACTGATTCGGGAAAAATCTGGGAATTTATTATCTCATTTGAATATCTCAGTCTCATTAATACTTACAAGTGAAAATTACAATTATTTTGAATTATGAATCGAGTTGAACACATTATAGATTGAAATATTCTGAAGCTAACTCAGATCAGTGAACCAGTTTAGTTTATTCAATACAAAATCAATATTTCCTTTCATCAGATATCACTCCTGTCTTTTCTCATGTAATTATCATCTATAAATTGAATAAATTTTTCTCTTCTATAATTGAAATTGAATGTATCATTATTTTTCTCAAATGATTTATCTGATTAAGATTCATACACTTTCCATTTTTTTCTTCAACTTTTGCAAATTTTCGATATTTATGTTTTCAAAAGAACAGGCCTTCTTTGATTCATGTATTTCTGATCTCGAATTGAACATCGTATTGATAAATATCGCAAGAACCATTTCACGAAGATTACCAGATTTGATAAGGAATTCAACTGCAGGGACGCGAATCTTTCTTTAGAACCCAGAACGATCGAAAGTAATCCATTATATGAAATCTAAATAGTAATTGAAGATCGTATTTGAAGATAATGGATAATTATAACTGAAAGAAATCTTCATATCATATACGAATCGAGATTATTATTGAATATAAATTTGAATCGAGAGCAATGAAAGGAAGCAAAAAATACTCTAGAAATATTTGAATGATTGATGAAATGGATGCATCGAGATTCCATACGTGCATAATAAGAAAACACATACGTATGCTATTCATCAATTATTCATTGACGATTTGTCTTTCAAATCTTGACCTCGTTCTATTATTTACATAATTTATGATCGAAGATTTTAACGATCGTCAAATAATAAAAACTTGTATTCATGAATGAAAAGAATGATTTGAATGAAAATGTTATCTCGATGTATAAATAATGGAAAAAGTGGATAAATCAGATATAGCAACGAATGAGAGAAAAGAAATCTCGGTCAACAAACTAGAGGTGTGGTTTTCCCTTTACGGAAGGAAGGAAGAAAGAGAGAAAGGAAAGAAAAAGAGATACAAAAAGTGAAGTTCAAAGAAATGCATATACGCGGGTCACGCGCCAACTGGGTTGGTTCGCTGTTTCTGTTTACCACAAATTTACATAATGCGGAATGCTTCTTTCTTTTGGATACGGATACATTTCCATCGCCGACGGCGGCGTCCCTCACCCATTTGCGAGGTGCACGCTTTTGCAAAGGTGAGAGCTGCTGTACGCAGATGGTCGACTCAAAGATGGTTTCTGTGCCAAGTACGGTTTCCCCTTAAGCGAGAGAACACGAAATTCATACTCACGCATCGATGATAAGGATCTATTCATAAAAGTACAATGTCACGTGGTATACAAGAATATATCTTGAAGTAAGATTGCAAATTTTCCAAATAAATGCGTCACGCTTTTAAAATGCTTTTGAACTTGATAACGAGCGAGCAATCGTTATATTCCTAGTGCCCTCGATACGTGACAAGTGTGTTGTTTTCGCTCTGGGAAAGAAAACTGGATCGGTTTTTCGTTAGCCACATCAACACAGAGAACACGTTTAATTCCGAGAGTAGAATGAGAAGAGGTGATGCAGCTGTGTCTGGAAATTCTGACATGACACGAGAAATGAACATTTGGAAAGCGTGCCTCGAGGGTATTACTCTATAGGCTAATATATACGCATGACCTTCTTGACTCTTTCCTTTACTTTTCTTTTTTTTTTCTTTTTACGCAAACTTATACGTTATATTACTTCTTCCTCACTTTCAGGTAAGTGCAAAATCAACATCAATCTAACACAGTGTAGTAACAAAACCAGTTTAGGAATACTGTTCTTCTTGCGGACATCATTTTCTCTGACGAATCTTATTTTGCTTTGTCAAATCAAATTTAAATACCTAGATTCATTTTTAAAGGAATAAGGAGAAAGAAAACATTTCACACACGTTTCATCGTATTAGCAGAAATGCTAATGTAGGAATAGCATGAATAAACTCTTATAATCCACTCACCTGACTTTGTCCGACCCGATAGGATGCTGGATCGACGTCAACGGTGAGCAACATGTCTTCAACGGCACGACGTTCATCGGCTACCGGACTTCCTGGACGCGCATTACTGTCGTTGGACAGTAAAGCGAATCGTCGTCTAAATTCACTCAAACCCATGTGTTTTGGGAAACCAACTTTGTGAAGACGAACAGCGTCGATAATTTGACTTCCACGAATCTAAATTGAATTTTGAATGTTTTTATCTAATAATTATTTAACCAACGATAATCGATAAGTCATGATGATTCATGTCAATTACCTGTGATCGTAATAAAGGTACATTGATGACACTATCTTCGCTTTGGTTCGACTTGACTGATAACAGACTTTTATTCTCCGTACAGCCGGCGTTGTGTTGCGGCAAGAAACAGTGGATAAATTTCACACGAGTTCTTCTCAAAGTTTCCACGAGACCGTCCTATTAAAAAACCCAATTTCTCTGATCATCATGAGATTTTCAAACAAACGAGACGGTGTATTATAATATATAACGCTGTACGAAAGTTTCTTTTAACGAGTCATCGCTTGTTCGTTATGATTCGCGATTATGTAAACACGAGTGAGAATAATATAACGCCGAGGATGGAATTACTTACAACGGTGAATTTCACTTGTAAGCAAACATTCTTCCGCTTGACAGCTGTGAAAGTTCTGCGAATACTCGAAGCTCTTCTTAACGATTGAGACCCTTCCAAACCGGGCAAAGAACTACACAAAGTACCAGATACTCCAGCACCTCGAGCACTCACGAATAACATACTGACATCTTCTCTGTAAGTAAAAAAATTAGATTATTTTTCATCAACACGCGAGAAGATTTTGCTTAAATTGCTTTTTACCTTGTACTTTCTTGAAGAATGGTAATAGCACTCTTAGATACAGGATTCTCACGTGTAGCTTTGAGCCATCCTGTTGCCGTGTAGAGAACAGGATTTGTACCCAACAAGTGTTGAAGAACAAATTGATTATTGCCTGGTGCTTTTCTCAATAGCATTTGATAATCTATCAGGAACAAGAAAAACAATACAATGTGTGATGTTAAAACAATATTTTTGATGTAACATCGTATTTGTTTGTAGAATATTTTGTATTTGCCATCACCTCTATCTCCGTAATGAGAGAATAATCTATCCAAAAATGTCTCGTCACTACCCCCAGGACAAACCGTTTCCTCATCCAATAGCCATAGCAAACCCTTTCGTTCGGATTGTCTACTGCTGCTAAGATCACTTTGACTAGTACGTAACATGGTTGCGCTTTGAGAATTGCCACGATCCAAAAGGGATACCAAAGCTTGTGGAGAACCAACTCCGTCCTCGTCGTAGTCGTCCTCGTAATCCACATCGATACCTTCTTGAACGTATCTATCGAATACAGTTAGTGAATTGAATTGTGATCCATTAACAATATCCTACTTATGAAGATACTCACCTATCTTTGGGCGCTACCAAAGTTGTATGATGAAACAACAACTGCAAACGTTCTTGCAGATAATTATGACAGAGATCTTCGAAAGAAGCTCCGGTTTGTCTTCCGCATGACGCGGGGTTCTGAAAACCTGGGGAATCGCACAACAGCAGAGAAGATACCGTATGAATGGGGGAAGATATGGATCTGAAAAAATTGAAGAAAAATATGAATTCGAATTCAATTGATAAAATCAAGGGAATTATTATTGATCTTACTTGTTGATCAAAGCGGCAACGCAATGAAAAACTTCGGAATAAAGTCCAACTAGGAGACCTTCGAGAGCATCAAGACCTGTAAGGTCCTTGCTATGTTCGGTTGGACTGGGCGTACGGAGAGCCGGTCTCGGGGTATTCGGTGTTCCCGCACCCGCCCCGTTCGAAGAAAATACAATCCTACTCAATTCTTCGACCGAAGTGCCCAACAATGTAGCAGCTTTTTCAGCGCATTCTACTTTAGCGAATTGCCATCTGCTCTGCGAGCTGGTTCCAGTTTTTACAGCCCCGGCGCAACTTAAATGGTAGATACCGGCCAGCACCAACCAGATTACCTTCTCTTCGGCTTCCGATATACCGAGCACCCTGAAAGCTGCCACGATACGGTTAAATTCAACCATGGCCCGTTGTTTATCCTCGTGTTTTTGCAACGGAGTTACGAATGGATTGTTCTCGGCGACTAGATTCGTCAAATGCAACTCTTTTCTTAAGGCACCCTCAGCGCCTGCCAGCAGACGATACACGGCGTGGAAAGTTGGATCCCCATTTGCCCTTCGACCTATTCTCGCTTTTTCTAATAGTAAAACCTGCAAAATAGGAGAACAAGAATTATCATGATGTAGCTCGCGCGCATTTTGAACATCTATCATGAAATTATACTCGACTGTTCAAACATTCGTCACAAATTTCAGCATTTTTGAGCTACGCCAGTTGATGAGAATAAATGATTTGTAGGAATGATATTCTAATTGTTATTCGTATACGAAGTATTGAATGGATGAAAAGAAAAACTAGCTGAATATCAGTGAAATCTTTTGAAATTTGAGAAGATTCTTCTCAAATTCTAAGAAGACTAGGAATTTTCATGCTTTTTTTCATGTTGATGAAGTTTGAATCGTTGATTGAAACGAATTGATAATCGAATAACGAAATACTCAACTGTTGAAGATCCCAATTCTTCTGCACATTTTTTCAACGATGGTTTCAGTTCTAAGGCATTGATGCCAAAACATAGATACCGTTAATTTTTCAGATTTTTTAAGATTTCGTGATATTTGAATTTTCGTTTCGTTTTTATAAATGATTCCAACTTCAAGAACATTTTGTTTCAATAAAATTACTGTGAAAATTTAATATCTAGACATCAATGAACATAATTCATTTGATGCATATCAATAAATGTGAGCAACGAAACGTTTTCAATGCGAAATCGAAAGAGAAATTACTTTATAAATTATTTGTGGTGGACTGAGATTCAAAGAAATAATCATCACTCGGTTAGTCAAACGAATTTTGTATCAAACCGACTGGATTAGCCTATCGGATGAAAATTCAGAGTGCTATTTTATTCTACCCTTTTTTCTCCGAGTTTCATATGAATTTACTGATTTGAATTTCGAATCTTCGAAAGTCGTGTTCCGATTTTAACAAAGTACTTTTGAACATTCTGGAATCAATGAGTCCTCAATTGTCACATCCATTAGAATGCTCAATATGAATTCATACAAAGAGTCGCACTGAATCGATTCACGCTTGAAGGTTTGTGAATACCAGAATTTCATAGATCCAATTTCATTCTGCGGTGCTTCATCAATTACTCAATTATATGCATCATCATTGTATCCACTGTTAAGGGAATGGTTATTTCTATGAATCATTATTCTCATCAAATACGTAGCAGAAAACAAGGTTGCAAACCTTCTGCTATAAAATGTTAAACTTATTTTTATACATCTTATTTTTAGTATACATCTTTTAAAACTATCTTTATAAAATCCATAAATTTTTAGAGGGACCTTACTCATCAGCAACTACAACTGTTCGCAGAGTTTCTTGGATAAATCATTAAGATTATATTCCAATTCATATCCAAATCATGATTACAAACGTCATTCTTTCTCTTAAACAACTGGATTATCAAGTGATTTGTTTTGATTTTTATTCTTTTGTTGATCCATTTACTTTTGTGTTCAAAATTCATGTTATTGGATAGCAGAATAAAGTTGTCTTCCCTCTGAATTTTCTCAAAATCAAAGCCTAAAATTAGTTGATAGTATCCTGGCGTGTATGAACTTTGGCCCACTTTGGCCCAGTCTTGGGCCCATATTGATAGGATGGGGCCTATGCTGGCCCGAGGTGGCCCCCACGGTACATACATGCTAGGGTGATAGTTGTATCTTGACATATTATCCTTGATACATCAGAGAATATACAGAGGATAATCTTCTTCCGTTTTTATTTCTTAATAAGCAAAACTTATATTGCTGAAGTTTGGATCGTTTATTGAAATGGATTCGTAACTGAAAAATTGAATACTTAGCTGTTTAAGACCTGAACTCTTGCTGTACATTCTTTAAACGATTCTTTGAGTTCTAAGGAGTTGATGCGAAAAGATGAACAATGATGATTCATCAAATTTTGTGAGTTTGAATTTTCTTTGCATTCCAATAAACGATTCAAACTTCAACAACATCAAAAATTAGTTTCCGAAGACCGCAGAATCTCCTTAATACTTCAACATTGACCGTGCGTCAACTATATTCGTCATATTTTCTGATATTGAATTCGATCAATTATATTAGGGTCTTAACGGGACCACATTTTATAGAACCTATTGAATCACTCTGTATATTTTACATAATTTAACTTTATAAATTGTATAAAATTTGATCAGGTGTCGGTTAATCCAGTTCCAACTTTCGCACTATGCATATATACTTATCGTGATGTAAATAATTCAACTACCTATTGAGATTAAGCTATTTTTCCTCCTTGGCAACATGGAAAGTATGACCAAGCAATAATGTTTCCATCCCGACATGTTTCCTCATACGAATATCAGCTACTATGATTCACTTTTACTTCCAATAGTCATCAAATAACCTTTATCATTCGGAATATTGAACGTATAGATCATTCAAAAGAAGAAAGATCTTTTCCAATACATATTATAATGATATCTTTCACTCTTCATTGATTCGTTCAACAAATCATGTATACGATACTTTGAAATGTTCTCGAAACAGAATAAGAAGCGAATGAAAAAAAAAGGATTCAAGTCTTACAATATATCTACATAGATAAGAAAACGATACGTTCCTTGAAATTAAAATCTTAAACGTTACATCATCTTACATTAAATAATTAATTCTAGTAGGTTAAAGTAAAGATATAATTTAAAATGCTATCGGATTGTAACTACCAATCATAGTCAATGTTTGGAACACATATAATTAAGATTCAACACATTCTTCTCTTCAACGTATGATTGCTTTACCTGCAATGATGCCGAAGCAATTTGTCCGGATTGATCGAAGTCCAGACTGAAGAGTTGCGTAAATCTAGTAGCGTTTGAATTCATATGCGTTCTGCTATTACCAAATGCTTCAAGAACCGTGAAAAGTGCATTGAGTTTTTCAATAGTCAGGATCTACAAAGAAGAACAAACGAAAACATCAAAGTGACTAATCACACGTCATGTAAAGTTACATTGCAGTACGTTCAACGTTGACAAATGAAAGATACAAAATCCGACGACGACGTACCTTGTTAACCGTGCCTGCGGCCAACACGAGGTAGTGAAGTGCGTGCTTGAAGTTTGTTGTCTTCCCCGAGCCACTACGACCTAAGAATACGAGGGAATGATCCCTCCGCGTTGCCAGCATGCCCCTGTACGCTGCTTGAGCCATAGCATAGATATGTGGTGGCATGTCCTCGCTTTTGCAACCCCGGAACATGTGAGCGACCTGAACCGAGGGAAGAGGAAAAGTTCATTCCAATTAAAATGTGAAGATACGAATGTACGAAAGGTAGACGTATGCGAAGGTTATTTACCTTTTCCGAATAAATGGCTAAAGGCGCGACTGGATTAATAACGATCATGCAGTCCCCGGCGTACGTGTGAATCAAGTTACTAGCGTAGCGTTGACGTAACGTATGGAGTACGGACGATTCATTCAGGAAACGTAATTGTGATAGTTCTTCAGCCTTATCGAACTGCGGTGGGTTGGCCTACAAAAAAATATAATATATTAAATTTCTACGAGACTCAAAAGAAAAAAAAAAGTCTTCTCACCTTTTCCACATCTTCCTCATCGACGAGAAGTTCTTCTCCGGAACTGATCAACTTGATTCTCAATTTCCCAGTTTCAGGATCCGCTGGACCACATTTTGTAGCGGGAGTGAAGCCGGCGCGATGTAACAACCATACTCTTTCCGAACTCAACCATGCTTGTTCTTGGGCAAGATGTTCCTCCGAACGGGCCTGAAATGTTCAGGATGAACAAAAAAAGCAGATATTAATGAACGTGAACATGAAAAAAACAAGAGAAAAACAAACAAATCGATGTGGAATGAATGCATAATTTCCGTTTCAAGAGATATGATATATACTGAAATGAATTGTATCATAAATATGCGAGGAATGCGTAATTCGCTAGAATCAATTATATTCACGCATGATTGCTTTTGAATCGTTCTATTGGTTGCATTGGCGCTAATAATTTGTATGCTCATTGATAGATTCACTTCGCCTTGGGAATTGATATTTCTACCGAGTTCTATAAATCATTCCCTATTAATTAAGAATGGTTCATTGGGCTACAATTATTTTGACATAATTACGCATTTGAAATCTAATCGACCATGTTATTGGGGAAAAGTACGTTGTTTTTATTCGCATATTATTGCGTCATATAGTTTCACAGAACGATTTCATTCAATGATTCTTTCAATTTGTCAGAGATTCGGTTTCCAATGGAAATGGTCTGGACACCATGTAATTGAATTTTATGATTGTACATGCGATACAAGCATGAAGTACAGATTACATCGAATCGATAATTATATTTCTGGCACGATCAAAAACATTGCTATTAATCTCTTTTTATTCATAGACAGGCGAAAACTTGTTCGACTAAACAATACAAGATTATGAACCATTTAGATCCAACACTGAGAGAAAAAAGAAGAGTCGCCATAAAATACTTAATTGATTTGAATAAACTTCCATTGGCTCGATTCAATATTCATTCAATCAAACAAATATTTAATATGCTATGAAATATTTCTTCAATGAAAACAGTTATTTAATTGAGCCGATGAAAGTTCATTGAAATCAATTATGTATTTTATGAAGACCATTTAACTAAATGTTTTATTGTTCTAGGAAATTTTTAGATTCGCTCAATTCTTACACGAATTTTAAAATTGTTAATATCGCGCAAATCATGAATCAATAAAGTGAGGGATTATATAAAATTGATATGAGACATGTGTTGAGTTGAATAAAATTCAACAACTGAGTACATGAGGACCAAATTACTGATACTTCATTGAGAGGATATTTACCCACCATCAGTTGTATTCGGTAATTAAAGAGACACGTTGTGTAAATAATTTCACAATTCTTACAAACGTAACCTTATCAAATTCTCGAACAACGTAATCAATCGTCGATAATTATAATGAAAACGAGATAAGAAGATACTCATCTATCTTACTCGCGAACTTTGTCTAAATATCCTCTGAAGTAAAAAAAGTAATGAAAAATTATGAAACGTACCATTAACGCGGACAAAAAATTGAAAAATGAATTACACAACCTCGTATTGTAAAGTAATGTTTTAAAAAATAATGCGATTTCACAATTTGTCGGACATAATATCAGTGACTCATTGTTTAACGAGCACAAAAAGTATTCAAAATTATAATTCCTTTTTGTATGAAGGAAGAAAAAAGTCAAAGACTGGAGATAATTCAATTAATAGCACCGTAGTTTACGAAGCTAAGGTTTTAAATACGGTATGTAAAATTTTGAATGAATTACGTGCAAAAGAGAATTCTTCTCTCTGTATTTTCGACATTTATTGTGCAAGAATTCACTTTGTTCTTGTTTCTAACTATCATTCGTGAATTGGATTCATAGTTTTTGTATTCGGTACAGATACCAATGAATTTATTATTAGGATATGTCAATCATAGACTCTAATGAAAATAAATAAAACCTCGAAGAAAAGAAGAAAGGCGAGCATAATCATGATATTTTTAGAAATTATTCACACAACGTAGGCTTGCTGTAACAAATTTTTTATAATTGCCTACAACCGTTCACAAGTTGGAACTGTTCTCCTACATATCTGTATATATCTTTCCGTGTCCTCTTAGCGTTAAATTAATAATCGCCATTAACGAGTGGGACTTCATCGCATCAAGTACCATATTTAATAACCATTTAGTTGAATTAGAACTCATTTGTAACTCCGGAAAGTAAGAGATTAGTTATCTCCGTGTCGACATCAATAATAATCAGATTTTAACGCACAAGTATACATTGTTTTCATTGTTATTTATGAGCATGGATATCTCTTAATACAAGTGATTCAGTCATTTGGTTCTTCCTGAGATTCTAACGATTGTTATTATTACAAAAGATTTCGTTTAATCAGGGGATATAACAGGAAAATGCTGTCATTTTATGAAAATTTTTACGTGAAGAATGATATTAAATGAGTAAAATAGAGAGCAGAAGGCTACACCGAGTGAAAAGGGAGCGTAAAAATTACAATCTTCATTTACAGACCACAGTAAAACGTAAAACTTACTTCCAACCTTAATATCGGCTTATTTTACACGCAGAGAAAAATTCTTGCTGAAAAAGCGATTTCGAAAAATCTGCTTTGCTAAATTAGCAAAACGGTTGCTGTTACAGCAAAAATTCTACTAATTTAGCAAGATATTTGCTAATTCAGCAAAATTTCCTAGTTGTCTGTATATCTACAATCTCGGGCAAGATTTTTGCTGTGACAGCAAATTATTTGCTAATTCAGCAACAAGTTTTGCCATATCAGCAAAGCAAATCTTCGAGGTTTGCTGTTTCAGCAACTTTTTTTCTCTGAGTGTATGATGCAGCCCAAATTAGCCATATTTCAACTGAAAGTGAGCATCCAAAACAAATGCCGACACAATGGAAAATACTAAATTTCAGTCAAGTTTTCAAATAAGATTCAGCCACTTTCAGTCAGAATTTTTACAGTGATTCAAGACATCGCGGATCATAGAAGATATAATCGCTCAACACTGGTTAAATAAATTACTATTCAAAGGAAGAAAACTACTATTTGAATCGTAATTTACTCTCTAAATCGGAGAGAGTGAGATTTCCACTTGAATGAAAAGATAGGTTCCCTTCTGGCTGCCTAAAGAGTGGATTCTCACTTCAAAAGAGTGGAATTTCACTCTTCAGGCAACCAGAAGGGAACCTATCTCTCCATGCGAGTTGAATTCTCATTTTCCCGTATTTAGAGAGTACCGAACTAATGTGAAAAGATCATCTTCTATGATCCGCGATCTCCTCAATCTGTTAATCAAGATTGTAATTTGTACGTCTTTTTTTTCTCTCAGTGTACTTGGATTATTCTTCCATGACGTTTTGTTCCCATATAAATCTCTTTTGGAGATTGTTCTGAAGTGGGAAAACAAATTCTAAGATCCCAATTTAATTAGGAGTAACGGAAACTCTTTCGAACGTCAGCAGGAACCGTTAGTACTATACAGGAAGCTTCCTTCGAACCAATCACAATTTCAATGAGTTTTGATTGTTTGACAGTCTTATAATGATTTGATGGCTCAGCTTTTCTGCATTATCAAGCCTACACAATTGAAAATGTGTGTTGCGTCGCCAACGGTCCATTCAGGATTCGTGTTAAACACAACACAAACTTGTCAAATTAACATTTTTGTGGTGATATTTAACATAAATTGCTAGTAGATCGTTTGGGATATCCACGTGTTTCAAAATACACCACATTTTTCACTGTGTTCACAATACAGTTGTTGGTGTTTCAGCAGATACGAAAAATGTACCTTCAGTTGATCTCTGGTCCAATTCCACACTAAAATAATTTATTCGTGGAATTACAAAGGCATGCTTGTCATCATGCTCGATGTCTTCTAATTCTTTGCCGAAAATGAATCCCATGCCAATCCCACGGAGACAAAAGCACGTGTGAATCATCACAACAGAGTTCGAAGAACGCGTACAATTTCTCGAGATTATTACCACGAGTGAGGGTTAGAATTATTCTTGAATCTTGGAAATAATAAAAAAACAAAAGTGATTGAATACTAGGTACGAGCGTTTATTATCCCTTATCTTGGCCGGTTCTCTTACGCGCTTGCAAGGAAATGAACAAGAAAAAAAGTGGAATCAGGCTTGATGGCCGCTAATGGTCGGTTCTCTAGCCGATGCGTGTAACGTAATCCATCGGTCAATTAAGCCGTTTCATAATATTACAGCGGAACGTATGAACGAACAGCGACGGGAGCCGATTATCCGGTGTCGCCTCGAGGACGACGTCGTTGACGCAGTGGTCGACGTCGTTGTTAGTTGGGAGCCACGTCGATCTTTTACCGCGTGTAGGTGCGGCAAAAAGCAAAAGAGCGAGAAAGAGGGAGGGAGTATACACGCGGCCTCGTTGAGGTCGGTAGTGGGTGCTTGGGTACTAACAACTGGTGTGGGACGATGGTGAATGTCTTCGATGGAGCTCAAGGTTTCCCTAGAAGTATCGGATCGATCCCATGCATAACGATGATGAATTAATTTGGAGAATTCTTCAACGGTCTTTGGGAAGATGATATTTCCAATCATTTGATGATCGATTATTATTGACACCGTTCTTCCTGGATGCAGTTTTTGGTGCTGGATCAGCTTGATTATACAATATCATGTTTCTTTTGAATAATTTCGAGAAAACTTTCGCTCCCATATAGAGGAATGTCACGTGAAAATTCAATCCTGTGAACGATTATCTTTGTTTCATTTGTGGGGTTCTATTGGAGTATCGAGTATCTGAAAAGCGTATCAATTCACACGGAGAGAAAAAATTTGTTGACGCAGTAAATCGAGGTATTATATATAGAATAGCAAATGTTTTTGCTGACCTAGCTAAAAATTTGCTATAACAGCAATCGTGTTAGCTACGACAGCAATTTTTTAACTGTGGCAACAAAAAATGTTTGCCCCGCCAGCAAATTTTCAGTATTATATATAGAATAGCAAACAAATTTTGCTGGGATAGCAAACATTTGTTGCTGCCACAGCTAAAAAATTCGCTGTCGCAGCTAACAAGGTTGCTGGAACAGCAAATAGTTTGCTGTCACAGCAAAAAATTTGCTGCTCTGGCAAAAGGAACCCAGCAAAAGTAGATTTCGCTGCCACAACGAATTCCTTTTTCTCCGTGCATTGATTGGGAATTCATTGTGAGAGAAGAAAATTTCGTATATTTAGAAACGTTATATCGATTAACGACTTCAATAGTGATAGTAATAACAATTGATTGGTTTGGCTGAATACCAGAATACAGATTAGAAAACACCATTCGTAGAGTAAATCAAATACCTAACAAATTTATTCCCTGAAGCGTTATTCATTGATCTAATTACTTCTCTTTGAACTGGTTTGATACCGAGCGTATTCTCTACACGGAGAAAAATGTGCTGAAGTACGATTATTCCATCAACTCGGGTAGAAATGCGAATCAGTCCATTCCTGGCCCTGTTCAGACCCTGGTTAGGAAGGTCTGAGCCCGGACAGGGCCACTTTTCAATCGGGGAAATTTCTACCTGGGAAATATCATCGCAAATACCTAACAATCTCGGAAACTTTTTCAAAGTTTGTATAGTAAAAATTATTGGAGTTGTGAAATTTTATTCTATACTCCGACACAATCCAAATTCCAAATTTCAAAGAAAAGCCTTCTTTGTTTTCTGAAATTGTAGACCTCTTCATGAGTAATGAGTAACACGAGCAGACGTGGAAAAACTTTCATATAAAATTCAATTTGAATGCTTGATGAATTACTTCACGCGCACACGAAACTCTAGCGATAATATGTCATTAAATCAAACGAATAAGAGAGCCTAGATGAAATTTTATTTCCATTCATATTCAATTTATCAAACCACGAGACCCTTTCGCGTGTTCCTTCCATTCACCGCTGCCCATGAACACGATCGACAAAAATTAAATTATAAATTGATTGTGCAAGAATTCATTTATCGAGGCACATAAAACCAGTGGAAATCGATAGAAAATGAGGGTAGTTTATTTCAAACTATGCATTGTGTTAGAATAAAGATTGATATTTATAACCCCTCCAACATTGCTCCATTGAATCATAAGTGAGAAATAAGTAACTGCTTTTCCTGCTCGAATCAAAGTACTAAAAATCTACATTCGTTCATCGATCGATTGATTCCTTCTGTTGTTTACAAAGGACACACTGAGAAAAAAGCGATGTGGTCACAGCAACCATCCTTGCATGGTCAAGGACTGGTGGTTGCAGTGGCTTGAAATCTGGTTATCATAACTAGAGAAACAAGTCGGAACTAGATGGAATGGTTAAAGCCAAAAATAACTATGTCGTCTGGTTATGCGAAGCAGATTTTTCTCTGAGTGCACGTGTATAGAAAAAATAAAGAATTCTCCATAATAAAGTTGTAAGGAGAATTGATAAATTCGAATGAATACATTCAATTGAAACGTTACGGAATGTTTCTCTTCAAATATTGTGAACCCACATGTCCTACGAATGTGATATTGAATTGACAATATAAATTCAGGGAACATATCAGTCAGAGTGTTTCATTTTAGTTTTCACAAATCTTGTTACGTGATTAATAATGAAGGCCATCATAAAAATTAGTTATCGAAAATTCTTCATAAATCTTCTTTCATTTTCTATTTGATATCTCACATGAGGATTGAATTCTACCGAATGTCGTTGAAATCCACACGGAGAAAAAAGAATTCGCTGTGGCAGCGAAATCTACTTTTTCTGGGTTCCTTTTGCCAGAGCAGCAATTTTTTTGCTGTGACAGCAAACTATTCGCTGTTCCAGCAATCTTGTTAGCTGCGACAGCGAATTTTTAGCTGTGGCAGCAAAAAATGTTTGCTATCCCAGCAAAATTTGTTTGCTATTCTATATATATAATACTGAAAATTTCCTGGCGGAGCAAACATTTTTTGCTGCCACAGCTAAAAAATTGCTGTCGTAGCTAACACGATTGCTGTTATAGCAAATTTTTAGCTAGGTCAGCAAAAAATTTTGCTATTCTATATATAATACCTCGATTTGGTGCGTCAGCAAATTTTTTCTCTCCGTGTAACACTGTAAAAAGAAAATCTTAATCTGTTTGCATCTTAATTTCAGACAATGCTTTTTCCATTGTGTCGGCGATTGTTTTTTCGGCTTAATTTGTTCGCATCCTAGATTCAGCCATGAAATGAGCTGAATTTAAGACTTCCTTTTTACAGTGAAAACTTTCCACCCTGGTGTATTTTTCACAACTGTAATCAAAGTTTAAATCCCCCTCCCATTCAACTACAGAATGCCATGAATTGATTATGTAAATTTCCAAGATTCCAAGAATATCGTATTCAAATTAGTTCATTACTGTGTTTTCTCATTTTAATGTTTCAGACTTATCCATTGGCGTTGATAAAAACAAATAGTACGAGAATGCGAGAACACGTGAATGCGGAAACGAATCATCATCGGCAAGCCTGAATGATCGTTAATCCTTCTGAAACAAATCGTGGTGGTTCACGACACGTTGCAGCTGCGTATCGCGTTCGATTTCCGTATCAAGTAGATGCAACATAGTAGAAGCGATTGACTTGCTTACTTGCTTGCGACCGCTTACCCTGGTATAGCCCGAATCATGAGTTTCCTGGTAATATAAATCACAGGGTAAATGTGAATCAGCTTGGAAGGCCTTTACAATGTTGTGATACAATGGTAGGTATTGTTTGTTGCGTTTGTTGGCTCAACACTGTGCGGCACGTCTCGATCCAGGTATTATCCTTCGTATACGGTGCTCGTTAGAAAGGAACGCACATGTATTTGCTGGGAAAAAGTTGGTCCGTGTATTTTTGCCCTTTGGCGTTATTCGGCGAGAAGTGAAATGATCTCGCATGGCCTGTTAAGTGTATTATGATTTAGAAATTACTCTACCTGATGCAAAATTATACAAGCGAACAACACCTTTACGTAATTCATTCCGCGTAGAGGATAATAATGAAAAGTTCGATGAGGGAGAATCATCTTCTTATTACAAAATTATTTTTCAAATGCTTTCGAATAAAAATATTGTAATTATCTCAATTGTTCCCTCGGGGAGGCTGAGAATTGTAGATAGCGATGACTGTTGGAATGTATAGAATATTTAGATATTGCATCTGTTACGTCATTTCAAGATGAAAATGTGAATATAATTGGGAATTCACCTTTTATTTTATTTCAAATTACTTTCGTATCAAATCCCATAAAAGGAACGAATGATTTAATTCACGAACAATCATTTCATTCCACATGCATGTTGCTGTGAACTGACATGTGAAATGAGCTGATTCGCAATTCACGATGTGACTTGATGTGACAAAAATCTCATCTTTATGTTCACAGTCAATCCTTTCTAAGAAACAATCCTTGACCCAAAATGAATATTCTCTTATACCCTCGAGTATGCTTTATTTAATATTAATTCTATGTATATTTATTATGAATGTGGCTTTTGAGCGTTGAACATTCTTCACTGTTGTGCGTTATGCGAAGAGACATTACGCTTTACGTTTAATTCTCAATCGTGACGGGGAAAAAAGGGAAAATTCAAGATCAATAATTCATCTTGTTGAATGCATTCATTGATGATCGAATAAACGTTGCTCGAAGGTATATATAGTATGCGGTCAAAGAAAAAACTAATCACGCATTCAATCGCTCATCGTTCATCAGCATGATACATTAATGCTGTAATGAAACTTGTTTTTTTCTCTTGCGTTAACAATATAATGAATCCATTCTTTATTTATAAGGTATTGGTTGGAACGAGAAAAAGGAAACATTGAGACGGATACGGAAAAAAAGCAACATTAATACCTCGCTTCGTGCAAAATGACTCTCCGTTGAACAGAAGTACAATATGAATTTTTATTCATGGATTTGTTTGCTGTCTCAGGGTTCAGACAGAACTGCAATTCCGGGAAATTCGGGAAAACTCAGGGAAATAAAACTTGAACTCAAAACACCGGGAATTCTCAGGGAAATGATCAAAAACTCCCAAAAACCTGGAAATCTCAGGGAAATCACTAAAAATTTGTTTGTTAATTCTATTTTCCATTTTCTACAACATATTTTCTTAATTTTTAATCGTGGAATCTTAGAAATTATACACTGAGGAAAAAATGTTTAGGGACACATTCATGATTTCTGGAAATTAGAATTTTACTCAAGGAAATCACAGGGAAATTGATTGAACAAAACTTGTCTGAACCCTGTGTTTTTTTCTTTTCAATTAGGAATGAAATTGAACTTTCCATTACACTGCTGTACATCCAAACATAAACATGCATAACGTCTTCATCCGTGCCATCCAATTTCCACTCTGCAGTTGTTTGTGTTTCCCGAAAGGGCAGAGATATTGCTAGTGCACCCGAAGTCGAGTAAATCGAATTCGCTATTAGTTATTCAGCTAAGTTCTGTTCCACCAAGAAAACAGAAAGAAACTTAGGAATTTCGCGAATGCCGTAGTAGAAATTTTGGACGGGAAAATATCAGGGCCTGATGAGGCATGCCTGATTCCCTATAAGGTCCTCATCAGGTTTTGTTACGGGGTTCCTTATTTCCCTCGATTTTATGGAAATCTTATTCGAACCCTCTTTGAATCCTATTAGGGAAATCAAGTAAGACCCTTTTGTAGCATTTTCCTTATTCACGGTTTCCGGATCCTTACCTAATCAGGACCTTATTGAAAATAGGGAACGCCTGATCAAATTTCTACTAGGGATAATTGAAAATAATTTCTGCTTTCTTCGAAAATTTTTTCAAGAGTCAGTTTGTTTTTTCATTAATGTCGGAATTATTCCTGACTGGTACCCTGGTCCGAAATATACCAACGATCATAATGTGCATGGGGCCTGATCAAATTTCAATTCGACAATTCAAAAGAAATCCTGACGAGTTTGAATCTTGGAATAGACATCTATATTCATTTCCTCAAATGCTGGACGTGTTGGAATTCAAAATAGAAACTTCAAAAGCGATGAATGGAGTACACGAAGATGACGATTAAAATAAAACATGTCACGAGGAGGTAACGTTCAAAACTAACTGGTCGTAAAACAGCAAGGCAATTTATGGTTCTCGTAACGTTGTTCCTCTGAATTGCTCTGAATTTCATAGGTTAGATATTTCTATACAGCGTTTCTGTACACACGCTTCGTTTGATATACACTATATATAACGTGTGTTCTTAAAATTTACGCACGTGCGAATTTGACTGACCGAAACAATCGCGATGAGGTGACAAATTTTCCTAATTCTATAACAGCACACGAAACAATAATCATAAATGTATAATGAATGAGGATATGTACTTTCTTTCATCCAAATCATCTCGCAAATCATGGTAGATTTATAAGTAATTCCTTTTCAATTCCTACTCTATATTATTCTGTCAATCATTCAAATCCCCTCCATGTGATTCTACGCACTTCCTAAAGAGTGTTTCGATCCGCTTGTGCTACTGTTTTAAATGAAACAAGTAATTATCTTTTTTTTACGATATTAATCCTCATCTTGTTATATTTTAATTCATGTTCTTAAATGCACACAAATAAAAATGTACGAAAGAATACTTTGGAGTATTTACTCCTTTGACATCTTTAAAAACGAAATAAAAATCACGTTTCTACCGACACCGAGTGAAAACACATGGCCGACGACAAATATCCTTATAAATTCTTGCATACAAAGTGATTTGAAAAATGTGTATAGTATTTCATGCGATGATTAATTTACATTCCAAAAGAGTATGCAACGCGTGTAAACATGTTACAATACTACCTCGATATTCAACGGCGAAACTTTATTTTGAAGGAGCACTTCGAAATGTTTCATAAGTTCTTCGACATGGTTGTTAACGCGTTTCCTATCACCATCCCCATTAATCCCAACATGATCCGTCTGATCGCAACAACGTTTTCTCCTTCCTCGGATCTTTTTGGCCAAAGCCATTTCTAAAAGTTCCTCCCATTCGATGACATCGTAGACGGGTTTGGATCTTTCTCTTTGGCCGATGACGCGATGATTCCTTTTTAAATTCTTCTTGGTATTGAAGATGCTCGAATGAGCAGCGCCTTTGGTCAATATCTTTACATTGTCCTCTTTCATATCGTTTGGGATTTTTTGCTCGATCTCGGCAGTTATTCTTCTCCATTTACGTTCGCGTGACACATCAATGACGTTGCTGTCGTCCCAGCCCTCTTCCATTCTTTTATACCTATCGTCGGCGGTTCCACCTCGCAACGTGTCTGCCCAAGTCTCTCTCTTCATAGTCCTTCTCGTATTATAATTATGATTGATTCCTGCCATAATCTTCCCGCCATTATGATGATTTCGCTGATTAATACCGCTGATTCGAGAATCCTTTTTCATCCTATTGTCCTCGTAATCCTGATCGGTCCTTTTATTATTGTCGTTATAAGCCGAGCCGTTCTGAACTGTCAGATCCTTGCCAGTTTCGGAAGAGTGCATGCTATCGCTGTCGCTACAGTCCCAAGAGCTCGTACTGTTTCTACTTATCTTACGACCAAATTCTCCGCGGTTTGCGTGGCCGTTGGTCATGTTATTGTTGAGATGACCGTTAGTTACGGACGATCGTTTCTGATTGGACTGTTCCAGCGGCGATACTCCGGAAGAGGATAACGGAGAGGATACGGTAACACGACGAGCATGGTTTTGTTTCGCTATGCCCCTGCCATGTGCTTTGCCTCTGCAAGATCTGTGTAACAATCGATGAGCCGCGTGATAATCCGAACTGTTCATCAGACGCGTGTCGTCGAGGCCGCTGAAACGTCGATGCATCGTGCCGAGGAGAGAAAGCCCTTTCGTTCGAGTACAATGAAAAAGATGCTTAATCACATTCTCCCTTTTAATCTCTGAATCTTATCGTCATTTTCGTCGTCACCGAGGAGAGAGATCTCTCCTTGCGTCACATCGTATGCGTATCTTTCGTACCAAATACGTCTCATATTAATGACACGAGCACGGAACGCCTGAAAGGCCAACTTCCACCACAACGAGGCACCAACTTCGTTCACTCTCTTTTTCTCATGGAAAACACACGAGACGTGCGGCGCCAGCCACACGCGAAAACCAATCTTGGTACACACAAACCTTACAATGATCGCCGCACACCGCGAGTCCGAATCCCGACTGAAGTAGGAAACCAAAGCGATCGGCCAAGAGGTTGAGCCGAGCAGAAAGCAGAGACATACGCTCAAGTCCGAGAGAAGGAGAGAGGAAAGTCTCGAAGCGAACGAAGGAGTAAGAAAAAGGCGTTTGGTTCATACGTCCGCGAGATCCATTGGAGAACTTCTCTTTCCTCCGATCGACAACGAATTGTCCAGTTTTCAATGAAAAAGAGAAAGGGAAGTAGATTTTCTACTGGATACTCATCCGTTCATTCATGCATTCGATTTTTATATATCGACTTATCGTTCTGAGTCTTCGTATTCTTGAAAATATACTACAAGGGGAAAGAAGTTATGACGAGTTTGATTATCTCGCGAAACAAATGTGAAACCAAAACATAAGGGACCTGGAACGCAAAGATGATATTATTTATGAGATGGCTGATTTTTATTAATATCCTCCTTCTACCGCAATTTGAAATCTTTTGCACGGAGAGAAACGTATGGGAAATGTGTATAGCAGGGTTTACCATAATAATGGCAGTTTTGGGACACATGAGCATTTATGTGCACTTCTCCTTCAATTATGGTCATCCATACCTTATTTTAGTGAAAATAACTTTGCATCTGACACATAATACTATAATTTGTTAAAAAATTACTACGAATTAAAGGAGAAATGTTCATAAATGCTCATGTGTCCCAAAACTGCTATTATTATGGGGATCTCTGCTACAAATTTTTCTCCGTGTGCTCACCATCAAAAAAATATTTCAACTATTAGCAATTATTAACCAAGACGCATAATGAAGCCTCCCAATAAATATCGCTCTGGAAAAAAGACAACTGGCTCTACTTTAATCACCTAATATTCCACTAAATCTTTTCTCTCGATTCCAACTTGGCGGCATTCGATCAATTCATAGAAATTTGAAACGATACCAAACCTTTGTCGAACTAAAAATTCTTGTATCCGTCCAACAGAACCCTGCGTTTGTATGAAAACTCACAAAATGAGTTACGATTCATATAAGTACATGCAAATCACTTTGAAATTGGATGATAACAATACATTATTATAAATTCAGTTCTCCATTTCAAACCGTTCCAATGAAAATTGATTGAAACACCGTCAACGAGACATTAATTTCCCACCCGCGGATTACAAAAGTAAAATAAAACCTGTCTATTACACGGAAAGAAACAATGCACGCGCAGGCGGTTATTTTCTTGACGAATGAAAGAACAATTACCGTACGTATTAGAAATTACGAGCATAGTCGAGTATAATTTTGATTTCAAATAATGTGGCATTGTTCCTTATCGAAATTTCTTTCATGTATAAGCATGCAAATCTAGATCCAGCGAGCTAATGTGCGACCAGGTTCCATTGTTACTCCCATCTCGTTTCATTCAGAGCTCAAAGAAAAGAGGAAAAGTAGCAACGAACGAACGAATGCTTTGCCATTCAAAACAAATGGTAATGATATTAGAAGAGTCGACAAAATCTCATTATAATGCGCCACGTACTAATTTTCTTAAACCGCCTTAGAATTATATTCATAGAGCCAATCGAAATTAACGACACGCCGTTTGTTACTTTTACGATCAATTCTGTTATCGCTATATTACCGTACGTAATCGAGTGCTAAGGTGACGAGAAAATAGTAATTTCGATATTAATACGTTTCTCTTCGATAAGAAGGATTTTGCTTTGAAGTACAAAGACGTTGATGAGTTCGAATTGGGGTTTGTGATAGTTTTGTCACGTCATCAATTGAGAAATTCAAAAATAAAACAAAGAGACGAAACTTTACTCGTATATAATGCATATGGATGAGTTTCATAGCATTGTTAGAGATTTTGCAGATACCGTTGTAATAATGTTGATTCATCACCGAGACGTACAAACTTTACTCAAATACTTTAAAGAAGAATGATTTATTCTATTTCCTTCCAGCACTATGAACGATAATACACAAAATAAAAATTTGTTTTCCCTGTGAGATAACAAATCACATGGGTATCCGTAATCGATATTTCATTGATGATTCTCTAGTTTTGTTAACAATTTGAGCGATTCTTGTATCTCTCATGGTCATAAAGTTTCTCAGTTTTCAAATATCATTCCCCTCTGCTTTGCGTCTTCTCACGATACAGCGATACACACATCAAACGCATCTCGTGCACTTATCATCCTCTGGACAGAAGGACTTGGATCATTTTTTATTCATTTTGTTTTCTCTTTCAGGCGGGGCACGGAAAGGTTTCGATATTTATATTCTAAATCTTACATTCGGAGGTGATACGTTTTTGTCGCTTCTCTGCGACTTTGTCGAAACACAGATCGCACGAATTTCGTAATAGCATCGGTACAAGACGACGTAATTTAACCAGTTACGTGGTTACTTTCCATTTTCCATTCTTGTAATACCTTCCCTCATCATCATAAGTACAAGTGTCGTACACTACATCAAAGTGGAGAGACAATGCGTTTCCTGGTAATCAGTTTGTCAATCGATGAACAGGGGATACAAGAAACGTGATAAGCATGGAAAAAGGAATGTTGAATCACCGAGAAGTTAACGTTAGTCGTGAAACAATTCAATGCTTTGAAAATATATCATTTATCTCGCACTCTTTGTGTATTCCATAGCGCAAGGCTGTTTGAAATATTCGCGTGATGTATGGTCGATGCCTTACAGGCAAATCGTTATGTTTATTGTTTAGACGTCTTTTATAATGCATAACTCACAAGCTCGAAGGAACACTTGATTTCAAGAACTTGAAGAGTATGATAAGTAAAGTGTTTACCGTGTAAAAGGTTTATGAATTGAATGGTCATATGGTTATATGGGTGCTTGTAAGAGTACAGGAATTTTCTTGATGGTTTTTTTTTTCTTTTCTTCTACCAAGGGTGTATTTTTTATAGATGAAAGCGAAGGATGTGAATTGATAATCAACATACGTATGACGGTATGCGTCCGTTCGATGGATCATGAAAAATTTCAAATGCAGATAAAATTAATTTGCATAATTGAAGAGTGTGTGTAACGGTAAATTATAATGATTTCTCTGTTGGAAAAATTCTGATAGAAAACGACGAAGGAGATTGTATTGGAATCAATTATTGGTTTTAATATCTTTTCTTCGAAATATTCATCAAGTTGGCGTTGCCGTCGGAGATCACTCTATCCATTATGCATTAAATTCGAAGAGTACAAATAGAATGTTGACATGATTTCATTTACATTTGGAATGAAATACTATTTTCCCCGCGAGAGAATATGAGAATTAATTATCGAAAGAAATATGGTATACGATCCATGATATCTATGAGAAGTATGCGGGTATAAACTTCTTTATATCGTGGCACTACTTGCATTGAATCACAGTCATCGCGACTTATGTGGTAACAATTGCTCTTGGCACAGTAAACATCTTGAAAATATACAGTTGTCTCACAGTCACAATTTTCTTTGCAGTAAACATTGAAATCAATGATCTTCAGTTCCATCCACTTTTCTCTCTGTCCAGCGAATTTTGAGGAAAGGAAAATCAAAATCATCTCCAGAAATCCATTGGAGATCATTGTACGTAGGAAAAAATAGATAGTTGCGACAACCAATTCATTGCTAAATATGGTTCAGCCAATGACTTTGTTATCATAATCCAATTCTGTTTTGCACAACCACATACACGGAGAAAATGTATGGGTTTGATTATCATTTACTCTAGTTTTCGTCTCTTTGAAACCACAAAAGTTTCCTACAATTTCAAATGATTATCCGAATCAATGGAAATAATTCGTGAGCGATAAGATACCTTAATTCGTTTCCTTGTTATTGAATTTTCAACAGCAGATCAATATTGTTACAACTGATTTACAAAACATGACACACAGAAGTCTTGGAAGAGTAGATCACGTTTCTGAAAATATTCTAGCATTCATTGTGAGGTCTACGAAAAATTAATGAGGTAGAAGCTGTCAGCTGTATCCATAGCAACCAATTGTTCTAACTTTTGATTAAACGTTGATGTTGTTGAAGTTTGAATCGTTTATAGAAACGAAACGAAAATTGAAATTCACAAAATCTAATGAATTATCGGTGTTTATCTTCGTGAATGAACTCCTTGGAACTGGGAACATTGTTTACAGCATCTACTGCAAGATTTTGAGTCTCCAACAGCTGAGTATTTTGTTATCCGATTGCTAATTCGTTTCAATAAACGATTCAAACTTCAGCAACATAAACGTTGCGGAAACTTGATTTGCAGTAGGAATCGATTGAGTGGTATTTCCTCAAATGTTTCCGATGCTCAAATCCGTGATAAAAGTTTTCTATAAAAAGTTCTAATGATCCCCCGCTAGCTTCACGACCGGCAGTTTCAACATTAAGAAATATTGACAGAAAGATACCACGGAAACGTAATAAAAAACCTGAATCAGTGTAGCAGAAAATTGAATTCAACTGGGCGTATTTGATTTTATGATCCTCCCAGAAAGCCTATACATTTTAATGAGTGTAAGAATGATATAAAACACACTTGGACTGATAAAATCCAGTAGTTGATCATTTAAAATCGACATAGTGCCACGCGCACTATTGGTAACCGAAAAGTGTTGAAATGTGGAAGGTTATAAATATCTTATTCATTTATTTTGTCATTTCAGTTACAGGTAAAGAAAATACACATCAGTTGGCACATATTTATTTACGCGTAAACTATAAAAAATAAAAAACATGCTCCAGATTGATTAGCAAAAATACGTATTCTATGATTATAATAAAATATCAAATTTCACTGATCATATCCTTAACTAAGGATTTTCTTATTCACAGCAAAGTCATGGAATCACGACGAGCCTTTGAACATTCGAGGTGGCAAACTGAAATCCATCATGAAGAGACCTTATTTGGTTTCCATAAGTGGAACGCATAAGACAAAACAAACCAGAGACCTAGTATGCGGAGGAAGCATAATAGGAGCAAAACATGTACTAACTGCGGGACACTGTTTAACATCGTTAATTTATCTGTTGTCCTCTTTGAGAGTTAGATCAGGAAGTAGCAGATGGAAAGATGGAGGGACTGAGCATCAAGTCAAAAACGTCTGGGTACCAAATAACGGAAAGTCCGATATAGCAATATTGAGTGTAGAACCAACTTTCGATTTTTCGGACGCCACAAGAAGACCAATCGCGCTTCCTATTGACGGATTCAGCCCCAAGGAAAAAACAGTTGGCAAGGTCAGCGGTTGGGGTAATCAAGGAGATTTTGACAGTAGATTTGCATTTTCATCGGCTTCAATCAAATCTGTTGAGTTGCCCGTAATGAGACGAGACACATGTATTACGACGATGTTGGGACTAAAACCTCCTTCGGAAGACGAGTTTTGTGCTTCGTACATGAAAGCAAACAGTTGGGAAGGATTTTGGAATGGTGATTCTGGTGGCCCTTTCGTTATAAATAATCAACTGGTAGGAATTGTGAATCGAAGAGCAGGCCGTAACCGCTTGGCGAATCTCTCCGGACAAATTTTTACGAATGTTGGTTCTCATCGTGCCTGGATAAGAGAAAAAATTGGCATTTGAATAAAGAAACACAGTATGCAATCATTTATTACTTATGTGAAACCCTAATGGAAACACATCTGTAAAACACTTTCATAGAACTTTGACTTTCATTTTCATTGTTTATGGTTCACATATAATCGTTCAACTAGGAATTTCATATTAATACAGTAGAATCATAATTAGAATGTTTCGTAGTGTTATTCCAGTTGATTTCAGTCTCACTAACTCGAAAAATCTGTCATCTACGCGGACTAACACTGACAGTAAAGTGAACATAATTCCGTACACTGACAGAAAAACGACCTGGTTGAAACATTCGTGGTCGCAATAACCTTGAAATCTGGTTCGATTCACCAGGGAATGTGATTGTGTTGTTCAGAAAAAATGGTTGAAGCCAAAATTAACTATACATATTCTGGTTATCACACCAAGGAAAGAATCTGCCTTTTTTAACCTGAAAAATGTAGTTAATTTTCGCTTCGACCACTTTTTCTGGACATCACAATCAAATTTCCTGGTGAATCGAACCAGATTTCGAGTTATTGTGACCACGAATGTGTCAACAAGGTCATTTTTCTGCCAGTGTAAGTACACTGGAAAAAGTGATTAGATTTTCCCGGTATCCCTTGAATTCATTTGAAAATGAGTAAATTTCAAGAAGAATAAGGAAAATTCCTCACCCGTTGATGTGTTAATTACTCAACGTATATGTTCCCTAGTACAAATCACTCTAGTTATTCTATGAGCCATTACTAGGCCTTGCAAGTCCCTCACAAGTGCCTGGTGGAGCCTCGTAATGGCCTGGAGACTGGCTAGAGTGATTTCTGCTACACTGTAAAAAAAAACTGGAAATTTATTGTGCAACTGGACTGGAAATTTCCAGTGCTAGTACTGGAATATGGATATTCCAGTACATGTACAGAGATTTTGTTGTTACGTTACTGAAAATTTACCAAGCATAACTGAAAATTCAGTCATTGTACTGGAATTTTCAAGTTTGAGATGATGTACTGAAATTTTGCGATGATTTCGCGAAAATTTTACCGGCTCGTACTACAATTTTATAGTTCTTGTGCACCAAAAAAAATATTCCCTCAAAAGGACTTGAGAAAAAATTTGGAATTTAGAAAAAAAAACCTAATCGTTGGTATACTGGAATTATACAGGTTTTTAACTGCAATTCTCAGGTTTTGTGATGGAATTTTCCAGTTACTATGCAATTGAATTATACAGGTTTTGAACTGCAATTTTCAGGTCGTGTGATGAAATTTTCCAGTTGCTATGCAACGGAATTTAATCACTGTTGCACTGAAATTTTCCACTTCTATTGGACTTCGTCATTTCTGGCAGGAAAAATTTCAAGTCTTTATATTAAAAATTTCCTGATTGAGATTTTGAATAATAATTGTAATTGTAGCCAATGAAATTGATATATGAGGTTTTTCCAAGACTTATCCTCTTGTGTTCTAGATATGAAGCATATGTAGTAACCCAAGCTGGCCTTCCAACATGTCGCGCTATAGCTCATCGGTTAGGTCTTAGGTTTCAGTTGGTAGGCAGGTAGAAAAGTGTGGGTTCAAATCCTGTTAGGTAGACATGAGTTTCTGTCCATCCAAATGAACGATCAAAAGTTTCTCAATCATCTTGGAACACAAGGACCCTGCAAAATCACTTTGCGTGAGCAATTTTTTTTCAATTTTCATGGATATTTTCAGCATTAATTTTCCAGTACATGTCCTGGAAAAGTCCAGCTCGTGTACTGAAAAATTCCAGTACCGAGGCTCAGAAAATTTCCAGTTTTGATGCGGAAATTCCATAACGTTTGCACTGAATTTTTGCAGTATAAATGTGCTGAAATTTTCCGGTACATGTACAGGTTAATGACTTCCAGTACATGTACTGGAATTTTCCGGTGAAATTTTTTTACAGTGTAGGGTATGTGAAGTTTTTCATCGAAATTTTTTACAATAATGTATTCTCTCTCTCACTTGTTTATGGTATAAATATTCTTCTAATTATTCAATTCAAAGCCGTGATACGGTAACACACTTTTTGATTACCTAAAGATAACTGAAGGAGCAGATATAATGAAATCGAAAGAATACAAACAACGATCGTGAAACTAAAAAATCATTGTTGAGAAGAGAAGTTGGAAAGACAGAGTTCCCGGTACAGCGAATGAACTCTCTTCGTGTGTTCTTAGGGACTCACGTGCCGTTTCGTAGTGTGCGCGTTCAGCAACGCGTGTACTGCACGTGCCTGATGTGTCTTCTATTTTCTCGAGGAGAATCCAACGATGGCGGAGATAGTGGTTAGATTCGACGAGAGGGCGACTGCCTTTGCTATTTTAAGAAGATACGTTTCGTATAACGTGCCACAAAGAAACGCTTGCTTGCTTGCTTGCTTGCTTGCTGGCTCACACGAGTTCTACGAAGACCTCGTAATCAAGGAAGTAGGAGAGAAGAATGGCAAGTAATACACAGAAGAAAAAACGAGCGGAATACAAAACAAAAGTTTGACCCAATTCAAATCCTGCGGGCACACGGTAAGCCCCTTTGCAAAGCACAAAATCAACTGTGATCGATTGTTAAACTGGTGGGCGGATTGGCACACGATCGTTTCAGTCCTATTAACCGAATGACGAATTCGAATTCGGCAACCGGCGATAAGGAAACGGTCGACAGGGTTTGTTACCCACTTTCCTGTCCACTAATTCATGTACATGTTCGATGATTAATGATGTTTCCTTCGAACCTGATTTTATTTTTTCTTTCACTCTCACTTCGTTCATTTTTTATCCTATCTACGATCAACTTTCTCATGTTTTCCAATAGACTGGAGAGGCTGTCATAAGTCATCGTGGTACATGTCAAAGGATAATACGAATTTCTCAACTAAACTGTCTCACGTAAGAATATGTATCGGCAGGGGCTAATCGCCTGAAGATAAATGAATCATGTTCATTAGTTGCATAAATTTCCCATTGGTTCTTGCCAACCGAACGCAATCCTTACCGGAGTCGCTTACTTACGTAAAGTTAATTCAATGTGAATATCAAGTCTGACATAGATGTTTTCTTACATTCGATGCTTTCCTTCACGTCATTCCCCTCTTCTCTACAAGTCTATATCTGCATATAATTTCATTTCCTACAGAAATCAAACATTTCTGATCAATGAAAAGAAATTAACAAGACTACGTTGATACCTCTGATACATGATATTTTGTGTACTGGAAATACCGCACGTGAACTGTGTATGAACATTTTTCGTTCAGTCGTGACTTCTTGATCAATAAATTTTGTGATGACAAATTACAATATTCATTCCCTTTCAGTTGACCTGATGATGATGATGACTGCAAAAATTGTTTGATGATTTTGCTGTGGTTTTTCTAAACTGACGAATATGATTGAAGAACGAAATTAAAACCTTGAACGGCTACGAATGTCCATTTGTTTTATTTCTAATATAATTTCTGAGAGAATGAAAGCTTCGCATATCTCATTCGGAATTTAATAACCAATCAAGTCAAGTATCAAGTGAAATTTATAACTTCCCTAACCTTGAGAAAACATTTCACTGCGAATAACATGACCAGAAAAATTTTGGTCTGTTTAGTACGTCGGAAGAGGTTACACATTCCGGTACCTTCTTTCATTTATGAATCTAAAGACGTTTGTAACTGTTGAAAGGTTGAAATGTCATTGGAATGAGATTTATTCTTCTTCGATAGAGAACCGAACAACGATTTCATGATGCAATTGTTCCGCAATAAATCAAACCTATGTCAGATAGAGTCTTGTAAAATTCATAAACAATAAAACATACAGCAAGTCATTTTCAATGTAATTACACTTATTCGTGTTATTAATTATAAATTTAACAAAGAACCCCTCCGAAACCCAATCATATCGTGTATCGATAAGTAACAATTAATCGAATAAATTTAATTACACGGATTTAAAGACATATGCTACGTTTATGTAAGATTTCACTTCCTATGTATGATATCATTCACAGTCGATTCGTGTGTACTTTAAAATTAACAATCTTATAATTTCTTCTCCATCGATAAATCGAAATTGCGAAAGTCATCACAATTGTCATTCTTTGTTATTGCATCAATGAAGTAGTCACGCCTACCGCTTCTTTTCTATAGCCTACGCGTTATTATTGTCATCAGCCTTCTGAACGATTGCTGCAGTCGTGAAACACGAATTTTATTGGCTCATATGCATGAAGATGTTTCATTCATGTATGATATTTGTATATTCATTTGGACGTATGCGATGAAAATGAAAAAAAATGCATGGATGAAGAAATGGATTCGTTTTTCTTCAACCGAGCAACGATATCACTGTAAAAAAAAACTGGAAATTTACTGTGCAACTGGACTGGAAATTTCCAGTGCTAGTACTGGAATATGGATATTCCAGTACATGTACAGAGATTTTGTTGTTACGTTACTGAAAATTTACCAAGGATAACTGAAAATTCAGTCATTGTACTGGAATTTTCAAGTTTGAGATGATGTACTGAAATTTTGCCATGATTTCGCGAAAATTTTACCGGCTCGTACTACAATTTTATAGTTCTTGTGCACCAAAAAAAAATATTCCCTCAAAAAGGACTTGAGAAAAAATTTGGAATTTAGAAAAAAAAACCTAATCGTTGGTATACTGGAATTATACAGGTTTTTAACTGCAATTCTCAGGTTTTGTGATGGAATTTTCCAGTTACTATGCAATTGAATTATACAGGTTTTGAACTGCAATTGTCAGGTCGTGTGATGGAATTTTCCAGTTGCTATGCAACGGAATTTAATCACTGTTGCACTGAAATTTTCCACTTCTATTGGACTTCGTCATTTCTGGCAGGAAAAATTTCAAGTCTTTATATTAAAAATTTCCTGATTGAGATTTTGAATAATAATTGTAATTGTAGCCAATGAAATTGATATATGAGGTTTTTCCAAGACTTATCCTCTTGTGTTCTAGATATGAAGCATATGTAGTAACCCAAGCTGGCCTTCCAACATGTCGCGCTATAGCTCATCGGTTAGGTCTTAGGTTTCAGTTGGTAGGCAGGTAGAAAAGTGTGGGTTCAAATCCTGTTAGGTAGACATGAGTTTCTGTCCATCCAAATGAACGATCAAAAGTTTCTCAATCATCTTGGAACACAAGGACCCTGCAAAATCACTTTGCGTGAGCAATTTTTTTTCAATTTTCATGGATATTTTCAGCATTAATTTTCCAGTACATGTCCTGGAAAAGTCCAGCTCGTGTACTGAAAAATTCCAGTACCGAGGCTCAGAAAATTTCCAGTTTTGATGCGGAAATTCCATAACGTTTGCACTGAATTTTTGCAGTACAAATGTGCTGAAATTTTCCGGTACATGTACAGGTTAATGACTTCCAGTACATGTACTGGAATTTTCCGGTGAAATTTTTTATATCCTCTGGGAAAATGAATTTGTTCTTAAAATCATGTGGAGAAATCAAGTATACCGGCACATTCATTGGAATTCCACTGCAAAAATTGGAATTTAGCATTCTTCTATTCAGTTTTTGTGAATGATTTTGATGCCGAAATCTCCTCACAAAGGAGAATGGATGAATGAACACGGTTGGTGAGAGTGAATTGAAACAGAGGATGATCGATAGATGAAGAGATGGATGGATGGATTTGTGACGGATTCATAAATAAAACGACCTTGCGCGATATATAATGATCAATGCAGGCAAAAATTGATAAAACGATTTCGACCTCTGTTATACGTGAAAATTCAGTTCAACTCAAGCAATTTATAGTTTCATCAGAATACACCGTTGTTTCAAAAGGAGTGAACTCTAAAAACAACTAAAGATTCTCATTCAAATTAGTAGATTGCATTGAAAGAAGATACTCTGAGGAAGTGTATTATTTATTGATAGTTATCAGCATTTGGCAATAGCTACTGAATCTCACAGTTAAATATGGCGGAATAAACATTTGAACGATATATAATCAATGTATTTAGTCACAATTGAACGACTCATAGATTCAAAATCAATACCTTTTGTCACAGTCACCGAATTTGATTTATTGTTACCAAATCTTAGTAATAATAAGCCAATTACACGTTTTTTTCAGAGTAATAAGTTTAATTCTGAAATGTACCGCAAAACAGGGTGAACAGGATCATTGAGGTGAATGGGATCACGAACGAAGAAAACATGTTGAATGAATTCGTAATTAATCGTTCGAACGATAAAAGTGATTATCCTATTCATCCTGTTTTGCTCTCATCGAATTGCTCTACCAAAAATTGTTGAAAGAATATCCGATAAGTATACTTTCTCCAACCTCCGTTCTTTCCTTCCTTCGAATGACATGCTAATCCGATCGAAAAGAAAAAAAAAAGTACAATCGAGAAAACTGACTCGATCTTTTGACCGAGTCCAATCGGATTGAATATCAGTTGCAATTCTTGGCCACGAGGATAACACGTATGACTCACGCTGCAGGGGCAGACCGGATTGACTGGTGCGACAGCATGTTTTATATACATGTAATACGTGCATGGTGTTCAATCTAGGGTACGAGATGGATTCACTGATCGTTCGATGGCTTACTCATACCTGTATACACCGTCAATCAAATTTGCACCATAAAAAAATTGCGGCTTCGAAGTTGACTGAGTCAGAAAATTCTGACCATACTAATAGGAGAAAATCAAATCATATTCAGATGATGTGATATCAAGTGAATTTCCATACTTGACGAAGTGTTATTTGTTGTTACACTCAGTTGTGAAAAAAACGCCTTCGAACCCACCGAACTTGTCAGGAATTTTTTTTCAAAACAAACAATTCCAATTCGCGATGAAAACGGGACATCCCTGGAAATGTCTTCTAAGGGATACCAGCGGCTCCTGACGATGCAACCCGAGCCAAATCTTTTCTGATAAATTATTCGGAAATGAAGCAATAGAAAGAAAATATCGCTCCGTACGGACCATCTTTATCAATTGAAGAAAGTCCGCACAGAGCGATATTTAGATTTCATTCCTTCGTTTTCGAGTAATTCGTCATAATCTTGTTGGCTGTGTCCTTTTTCAACCAACGAGTATGGTTGAATCTTCAGGAGTCACTGGTATCACCTTAAATTTAATACAATTCTTCACGTACATTTATAAATGAAATTTCGAATTTTTGCTATGTTATATCACACATCAATACGAGGTGTGTTCAAAAAATAACGAGAATTTTCGTTTTATGAAAAAAATATTTATTTATTCATCAATATCTATTTTGTCCCCTTCAAAATAATCCCCCTTGGATATAATACACTTGTGCCAACGCTTTTTCCAATCCTCGAAACACTTTTGAAACCCGATCTTTGTAATAGCTTTTAGCTCTTTCAGCGATTCGCTTTTAATGTCGTCTATGCTTGTTAAACGACGGCCTTTTAATGCTCTCTTTATTTTTGGAAATAGAAAAAGGTCACATGGAGCCATATCTGGCGAATATGGAGGCTGAGGCATCGTTACAGTTTTGTTTGTTGGCCAAAAATTCACGAACAAGCAATGAAGTGTGAGCAGGTGCATTATCGTGGTGCAAAAGCCATGAATTGTTTTGCCACAAATCCGGGCGTTTTTTTCGGATTGCTTTTCGACTGATATGCCAACATCATTTCTTTCACTTTTTTCACGTTTTTATCGGTTGTTGATGTGCTTGGGCGTCCGGGTCGTTCGTCATTTTCAACGTTTTCGCGGCCATCTTGGAAACGCTTATACCACTCGTAAATCCTTGCTTTACTCATAGCAGACGCACCATATGCGTTTGTTAACATTTTACAAACTTCCCTACACTTTATTTCATTTTTTACGCAAAATTGAATACAAATTCTTTGATCTATTTTTTTTTCACAAACGAAAATCGCCGAGCTCGAAAAAACACGTCTAACGTTAGCGGCTGCCACTTAAAAAGTAAGCAATGAATATTGCTGAAAATTTTATCGTACTCCAGAGGCATGTGTGCCAACATAATAAAGAAAAATTTTATACAGACGGACTCTCCAAACCCGCAAAATTTCAAAATTTTCGTTACTTTTTGAACACACCTCGTATATATTTTCATCATTGAAATTTCAATAAAATTTTCAGTTACACAAATAAAAGTTTTTCTTCGACTGAAATCAATATTGTGTTGGTTTGACAGAATTTGCTCCTTGTTCCAAAGCATACATTTGTTTATATCAAAGAAGTATTTATTTCCGTTGAGAAAATATTTACTTCGCCCTAACCAAATAAACATTCCTCAAATTCAAAGAAATAATTTTATCTGCGTAGATGAATAACTTTTGCTTCTATTACATGTAATTGGGGGTCCAATCAGAAATTTCTAACAGTGTGGGATAGGTGTGCTTATGCAACTAGAAATGAGAGTTTTTCAGAGTTGTCGAAATATTGCATGATGAACCAAGCGATATGTTACACAATTACATGTGTCTTGTAATCACACGATTAAAACGTCTCTACGAAACATTGGATCATCGTCAATCCACAAACTTTGCTCGATAACGCTGTTGATAATTGATATTGAAGCGCTAATACAAGAGTACGCAATCGAGTTGAAGCATATTCACCGCACGTGGGACTCATAACAATAGTTGATACGTCACATGCACTTTTCTAATACCTTCTGACATACACTTTCTCATGAATGTTTAGTATTTATGTATCACATGCGACGAATCATTGATTCTCCGAAAGATAATATTCAATTTCCAATTGTAAAATTTATCTAAGTTTAGTTCACAACATTTAGGTAAGTTACTACATTTCCGAGTAAGACTTAGCCGTTGCCGAAGGCAACGTAGCCTAAGAGATGAGCCGATCTTCAGATGGCGCAATAAGTTGGAGATGATAAAATCATTTCTCGCTCAGCGAATCCTTTTTTCCAACAAAGAACCAACATTGGCAGGACAATCGACCAAGTTCGAACCATCACTGATATTCACAGCTGTTGCTTTTGCTTCACCCATATCACCATCCACCCTATATTGAGCCAAGGATTTGCTATAGCTTGCATCAGACTTGAACGAATGCCGAGCTCGTAGATTAACAAAACCAATCCATTAACTAGAGGCAAAGGTGGTATAATGGGCCCTTGATGGTAATAATATGGGCTCCTTCGGTATCTGATTATCTAGGTCACGAATTCTAGCAGTGAACACTAAAACTACCAGAACCAGTTCCCAAACGACACTGTAGATCGCACTGACCGTTCAGCTGTTATGATTTGAAATATATCAAGCAGTGGATTTTGTCGTCTTTACGACAAAAAGGTCTGAAAGGTAAGAGTTTGACTTGATAATACTACGGTTTTTTTTTAGATTGTGTTTCACATGAAGTGATGTCAGTTTACTCATCAAGTTGAGTGTAGGGAAATTTCATTTTCCAAGATGGGCAAGGTGGATATACGGGCTCCTTGCACTGCGGGTATTATGGGCCCCGGGCCATATTTTGTGGGGAGGCGTTCTCTGAAAACACGAGAGCCCTGCTCAAAATGCCAGATAGATTCCAGTGAAGAAATTTTGCTGGGATCTGTGCGGTTTCTTTCCTGTGAAATACGGTTTGAAACTGAACAACTTTTGAACAGTTTCTATCTGATATTCCAAGTCTGCATTCTCAATCTGAGACGGAGAAAATTTTTTTTCATGCAATCAACCTGGAATTACAATCATGTTGGAAATCCAGGTAAAATCCATTAAAAAAATTTCCCCCCGACTCAGATTGAAAACGCAGACTTGGAATATCAGATAGAAACTGTTCAAAAGTTGTTCAGTTTCAAACCGTATTTTACAGGAAAGACACCGCATAGTTACCAGCAAAATTTTTTCACTGGAATCTATCTGGCATTTTGAGCAGGGAGGTGAACTGTGGGTTAAGTGTGTGATTTGTGATATGTGGGTGAATGAATTAAAACGAAAAAAATTGCTAGTGGGTTTATAATAAATTACTTTCTTTTATTTCAACACGGTATCCAAGCGGACCTTCAATATATATCTAGATATTAATGTTGAAACAATGGTAGACCCAACTTTATTTTATATGAATTTATGAATTGTCGTCCTGTTTTTTTTACATAAATATCTTGGGGCCCATATTACCCGCATAAAAGTTGGTGATGGAAAAATGGGAAACTTTAGAAAAACCATTATGTTCCTCTGAGGGCTGCGAAGAATACATCGAGATTTCATGCAATTAGTGTTAGATAGTTTGGACAAGTATTGTGATTTATTTCCAATTTTTACACTGAAAAATGAAAAAAGTTATTATAAACAAACCAAGTGGGGACCCATATATCCACCCTGGAAAAACATTTTGCCATGTGTCGATTAAGTTCACACTCAGTATCCCATGTGAAAAGTTTTTCAGATTTTATAATTAATTGTAGGGGAGAAGCATGCAGGTTGAACCGGCATGCAGGTTAAGCCAGGGAGTTTTTTGTATTTTTAATCGTTGGCAACTCTGATTTCATGACGATTGAAGTCGAGTCTTATCATATATTAACTTTTCATGTGCATAGAATGCAAAAACAGACACCTCTTATGAGTATTCCAGAAGGCAGGTGGAAAAACGTGCAAAAAAGTTTTATTCCAATTTATTTCATTCCGTACAAAGAGGATAGTGTTAATCGATTGATGAAGGTAAATCAATCTATTATGTTTTTTTTCTTAATTTCTTCGAATCGCACAAAACATATTTCGATCGTATTGTGAAATTAGAATAATGCTCTTGCAATTGCAGAGTTACATTGAATATGTAGATTGGACCACTAGTTTTTCTTGTCATTTAAGTATATTCAAACACCATTTCGATCATCTTTGATGATCAGAATAGTGTTTAGGGGCCGTCCATAAATTACGTAAGACAATTTTGACATTTTTTCACCCCCCTCCCCCCCCCTTGTAAGACATCGTAAGATTTCATTAAACCCCTCCCCCTCCCCCATGTGGTAAGGTAATATAATACAGAAGTGTACAGAAATTATAAATGACTCAATTATGGTATAACATTGATGATTATTAACTTACTAAAATTGACTATCCAAGGATACTTGATTACAGAACATCATCTTTGTAAAATCTTTGAAAAAGTTGAAGGAAATATGTGTTTTTCGAAATCAGTTGAAATTGAATTTCTTAATATTTAGTTACATCCATCTTACGTAAGATTTTGGTGCAACCCCCCCCCCCCCCCCTTGTAAGATCTGGTAAGAATTCCATGAACCCCCTCCCCCCCTTAAACGTCTTACGTAATTTATGGACGACCCCTTACATTGGATGTAATCTCAAGTATTCGGTGATTTTTCTATTTTAGAATGGCATGCCGAAAGGAGAGAAAGACAGACCATGGAATCAGTGATTATGATTTCATTGATGGTGATATTTCATTATTCCAATGTTCAAACTATTTGAAATGAATAAATATCGGCTACAAATTCCATACCTGATGTATAGAATGCATTTCTCTACCTTGTCAGCGAATTTTCAAAAGTGGCCCAACTTGCATTCTTGCTTTTTTTTAACCAATTTTTTCCAACTTCAGAAAATCGCTTGTATTCCGCAGTATTTCAAAGTAATCAAGAAGCTTTCTATCACGAAATATAGCTGAAGGTTGTCACTTTTCAGTGGTATATAGACATTGATCAAATAATTTCCTGTTCTAATCTTATAAGTTAAGAACAAAACACGGTCCAACCTGCATGCCTCTCTCCTATATTAATCCGAAAATTTTGCATCAAGCTGTACTATGCTATTATCAGTGTCAACAAAAGCAAGATGATTTGTATACAGAAATTATCATACACCTTTTGGACGAAGGATCTCTCTCTTTCTTGCACATCGGTGTAACAACTTACGTTTTGTTCGCTCAAAGTTTTCAAAGATCAATAAAGTGTTATCAATAAAGTGTTCTTTTCTTCAAACCAATATTATTCGACATGATATATTCTCGTGGATAATAAAGGAAGAAAATAATTCTGTGTGAAAATAGCTTGTCATTTCAATCGCACTCTAAACTGAACATGAATTTTCACACTTAAATTTACTGACAGTTAATTTAGAAAATATTCGATTTGCTATCCACCCATCAATTCATATTTCAAAAGGAACTTTATGTTAGAACTAATGATAACTCAGCGTCAGAAATACATCATTAAAAACCTCATTCTGTATCATACACTTCATAATTTACGAGGTGATATTATTTCAACTTACGAGGGTAAAGCTCCAAGTGCTTGCTTTTCTTAGATTTCATGTTCTTTGTGTTTTCTAATGAAGGACTTGTAAATGCTTCCGCGAGAAGATTCTATCTTAGTACATGATAGAGAAGCTTATACTTATCGTGACGTCTCGTTGAGGAAGGAGTATATTTTGGAAACAGAGACCCTACTACGCTTTCAAAACACCATATAATTCATTGAATTATTCTGTCAACTAACATCAAACTATAAGATAATTAAACACAAATTGAGAATTGTCAAATGTTTTCTACCAAGTTCAATAAGCAACGTAATTTAATGAATATTCGATAATAAACTTATCGAACGATTTATATTAACATTCAAAGATTGTTCCAATATCAGAAATTCGTCGTGATTGATTTGAATAATCCAAGGATCTGGTAAAAGTGGTTAAAACTAAAACTAGGGGCTGATTGTTGTAACTTGCGATCAAATTTGAATATTTTTCACATCAAAAATTCATTGAGTGACTCCTGCACAGTTGGAAATTTTGTGTTAAATTCAACACATTTCACATGTCCCAAACGGTCCACACATATTTTTGTGTCGATATCACATAATGTATTTGTGTTAGCTAATAACTCAAGCTCGATGTAAATAATATAACACAAAAGGATGTTGATAAAATTTTCATTGGAATTTCCGATCGTGTAAATTCAACAGATAAGTACTGTCAAATGAAATCCAAAATAAGGAATGAATCAACAGTTCACAAGTGAAATTTATGGATTTTTTTACATCAATCAAATGTGAAAATCACACTTTTTTCGTGTTGAAACAATGCATAAGAATAAATTGAAAAAAAAACAGTACTTCAATGAGCATTGAATCACTATGTGATAAATCAATATGTAGAAAAATAATACAATTCAATACAATAATAAGAATAAGAATATAGTAATAATAATAATAATAATAATAATTATCATCATATAATATTTTTGATTTTACATATATGAATTCTGGAAACCCGTGGTTAATTGTCATACAAATCCTGCGTCATATACAATCATCAGTGTGTATATAGATATAATATTTTATACAATGAACTCAAGAAAACTCAACTAAAAGTGATATAGTGATTATAGCATTGGGGTGTTTATATTATGTATATTATCTTCCTCTCTTCTCTATTTATCATCGGTCAATAATATGTATACATATAGTATGTGTATAGTATAGACACAATATATACATATACTATATATATACTGTATTCTTGTACCAGCGCTGTAATATGTTCACTTCTCCGATCTATGATGCCCCATAACTCGGAAAATATTCATTTTTGGACTCTGTGCCTATTGACACTTTTTTTCAGAACATCATGAACCATATTACAGCAAAGTTTCCCATATAATTAGTGCGGGGTCCTTCCATGAACCCCCGATTGAACAAGATTTTCACAAGTTTCAAGATTTTCGTATTTATCTGACGTAAAAAATTCCAGACTTTTCTTTACAGGGTTTACTCAATCTATTCCGTAAAAAAAAGGTACATTGAGGTTTATAAAAATTATTCACCAGTCCCGGATTAATTATTTTTTTTCATCATATACCAGTTTTTTCTTTTATCCAATTACGATGGTAAGATATACTAACAAAGGTTTGTCCAGCGATATGTGACCTGTCTGAAAGACCTAATCTTCGAGCGGCGATACCTACTAATTTCCCATCAACGACAAAAGGCGCCCCAGAATCTCCCGAACAAACTGCTTCCAGACGATCTTCTTGCATGTGTGAGGCGCAAAATTCGTCTTTGTGAACAGGTTTTGCCGTTGCATCCCGTGTTTCGTCGCATATGGCTGTTTCTATGATGGGTAACTTGATGGATCGCAAGACTCGCGATTCATAGATATCGTGAACATCAGTAAAACCCCAACCACTAACTGTGCCCGTAATGCCTGGCTGTGGTTTACGTTCAGCATCAACAAGAGGAATCGGTTTGGGAATTTGGTTATAGAATTGGAAAGCTTGTTGAACTTTCAGTATCACTATATCGCTGGTTTTATCAGATGGAGAGATCTTGCCCTCTATATCGTGTATAGTTCCACCTCTCTTCCATGTATCACTGCCAGCTCGGATCGAGAGTGAAACAAACGGATATGTTGATGCATATAAACAATGAGCGGCTGTCAAGGCAAATTTCGGTCCTATTATAGTTCCACTGCATACCAATTCGCGATTGAGTGCGATTATGGAAACCGCATAAGGTCGTCTCGTAATTGACTCAATTACACCGCCTTGGATATTCAGGGGTTCTTCGTAATTCCATGATTCAGCTGCTGTAAGTTGAAACACCTTCGTTTAATTACAATTGATTATCATAAGAAACGATTTGTGATGCATCAAGAATTTATTGAATCTGCACTGTAAAAAAATTTCACCGGAAAATTCCAGTACATGTACTGGAAGTCATTAACCTGTACATGTACCGGAAAATTTCAGCACATTTGTACTGCAAAAATTCAGTGCAAACGTTATGGAATTCCCGCATCAAAACTGGAAATTTTCTGAGCCTCGGTACTGGAATTTTTCAGTACACGAGCTGGACTTTTCCAGGACATGTACTGGAAAATTAATGCTGAAAATATCCATGAAAATTGAAAAAAAATTGCTCACGCAAAGTGATTTTGCAGGGTCCTTGTGTTTCAAGATGATTGAGAAACTTTTGATCGTTCATTTGGATGGACAGAAACTCATGTCTACCTAACAGGATTTGAACCCACACTTTTCTACCTGCCTACCAACTGAAACCTAAGACCTAACCGATGAGCTATAGCGCGACATGTTGGAAGGCCAGCTTGGGTTACTACATATGCTTCATATCTAGAACACAAGAGGATAAGTCTTGGAAAAACCTCATATATCAATTTCATTGGCTACAATTACAATTATTATTCAAAATCTCAATCAGGAAATTTTTAATATAAAGACTTGAAATTTTTCCTGCCAGAAATGACGAAGTCCAATAGAAGTGGAAAATTTCAGTGCAACAGTGATTAAATTCCGTTGCATAGCAACTGGAAAATTCCATCACACGACCTGAAAATTGCAGTTCAAAACCTGTATAATTCAATTGCATAGTAACTGGAAAATTCCATCACAAAACCTGAGAATTGCAGTTAAAAACCTGTATAATTCCAGTATACCAACGATTAGGTTTTTTTTTCTAAATTCCAAATTTTTTCTCAAGTCCTTTTTGAGGGAATATTTTTTTTTGGTGCACAAGAACTATAAAATTGTAGTACGAGCCGGTAAAATTTTCGCGAAATCATGGCAAAATTTCAGTACATCATCTCAAACTTGAAAATTCCAGTACAATGACTGAATTTTCAGTTATCCTTGGTAAATTTTCAGTAACGTAACAACAAAATCTCTGTACATGTACTGGAATATCCATATTCCAGTACTAGCACTGGAAATTTCCAGTCCAGTTGCACAGTAAATTCCCAGTTTTTTTTTACAGTGTGACTGAAATCGAGTCACTAAGATATGGGAATTGTGTGGAAAAAAGTTGACAGGACAAAAAATAATAAAGGAATTTGAAGGTAAAGTAATTAAATGGATGAAAATTACGCTCAAAAGCGCACTTTTCATGGAATTTCTTTAGAATTTTATTCCTATAGTTTGTTCTTTTTTGTAGTGAATATTTCTGATTATCAGCAGTTTTTAATGTTCTGGAAAAATACGCCTGGAATTTACATACAAAATACAGTCACATTCCTTCATTCCGGCCAATCAGTTCGACTGGGATTTAGGAAGTTTGGAATTTACTCTATACTCACACAATGTGTAAAAACATGGAACGGTTGAGAAAAATTCACACCGAACAGGGTCTTTCTCAAAGCTCTCATGGTGTTATTTTGACACCGCATGGGATTATTCTAATACCGTTTGAAGTTATTTTTGACATTGAATCTCGAGCTAGATTTCTGTAAAATCCGATTTTCAAAAAATTGATTTTTACACAAGGAGAAAAACAATCATGAAATAAGTATTAAAAATGGTAGCCCCACAAATTTCCATACACAGTCGCTAACGGAGATGAGTAATGGTTCCAATTTTGGTATACTAAATTGTATTGGAGTATATCAAAATAGGAAACATCACTTGGAAATTCCTGGTTAATTGTTACCAATTTATTATAATTCCTAGTAATCATCGCTCGATCCTTTTTCTCCGTGCAAAATCTTGACAGTTTATGAACTAAGAGCATCACAGTTTTATTCGACGAAGGATTTTTGATTTGATTCGGATTATTTGATTTTTCACGTTCTCAAAACTCACATGATATCGCATGAACGAACACCAAACTTATGATCTTCCACATGTTGGTACTCCCTAGGTACTGACGATGGACTGCAAATTCTATCCTCCTATATATCGGGACGCGTTTCCTTGTTTGTGCTCGTTTGAATCAATGGAATTTTTAAAAACACTTGTGACTCATACATTATACGGATATCTACTTGTATCATAGTTTCAATATTGAAACTGAAATGATATTTTTTTCTCAATGAATTATTGAGGAACAAAAATAAGCGCAAATATTGCTGTATATACACGGTTGGAAATTTTGTGTTAAATTCAACACATTTCACATGTCCCAAACGGTCCACACATATTTTTGTGTTGATATCACATAATGTAATTGTGTTAGCTAATAACTCAAGCTCGATGTAAATAATATAACACAAAAGGATGTTGATAAAATTTTCATTGGAATTTCCGATCGTGTAAATTCAACAGATAAGTACTGTCAAATGAAATCCAAAATAAGGAATGAATCAACAGTTCACAAGGGTAATTTATGGATTTTTTTACATCAATCAAATGTGAAAATCACACTTTTTTCGTGTTGAAACAATGCATAAGAATAAATTGAAAAAAAAACAGTACTTCAATGAGCATTGAACATGGATCGTCGGGACCGAATGTTGAATCTGTATCACTCAAGCCACTGCCGGTCCTTTGATTGAGTGTACTTTCTTCGCGTATATCGACTCGCACTCTATCTTCAAATTCACATATCTAGAAAACGAAATTTCCATTACAATGAAAGCTAAAACCAAAATGTATGAACAGTTCTTCCGACAACTACTAAAGTTACACGTACATAGAAGTTTCATAAAAAAATAGCTCCCACCACTGGCGATCTCCCCTTGGTAGTTGAGAACAACACAATTTTTATGTTCAATCTTGAGTTGAATAACATTTGTGTCATTTTGACACTTTTTTTCACTTGTTTGAATGATTTCACGTTATAAATCAGTTGAGACCTGATTACACAAGGACTGTCTGTAGAAGTTACACGTGGTTGTGTTGAATATTTAACAGAAAATTCATGACACACGGATTTTTTAACACATTTACACAAAATTTTCAACTGTGTGACCACGAAGTTTGGTCATTTAAATATTCAATAAAACAATAATGATCTGTAATTTCAGCTTCGTCAGAATTCAATGGTTGCTCTTTCTGATAGGGGAAGTTCAATAACAAAGAACACGTACTTCGTCATGCGTCATGAACCATCCGATTTCTTTTTTCTTTTTTTGCCGTTGAGCAATAATTATTGGCGCCAAGAAGAGGCAATAGAGGAAAAAAGAGATTTTGAAACTCGATAAAGATCAACTTGGACAAATTTTTATGTTCGGTAAATTATCTTTTAGATCTTGTTCATAGACTTGTTGAATTACCGCAAACGTATACATTGAAAAAAAAGGAAAGGAATGGAAATATTAAACAGGAATAGACATGATTAAACTACGCATTCGAGTAGAACGCGTAGGGTACGCGCCACGAGGAAATTTGTAGGCGTAAAAGTGGGATGAAGTTGTTACCAATACTTTACCAATACAGTTACGATAATAGGGTGTAACGTTACATCGTAGTAAATATATACGAATATAAATATTTCCATCGCAGTAGTTGTAATATGAACATTGTGTTGTATATCGTACACGCGGTGTACGTTTTTCCAGCCACGCACCTTACGGCATAGCGAAGTTTCATAGTGGTTCAATTATTGAACAAACAAAAAATACATGGTGTCATTCGCGTACCACAACATATAGTATTCATGTTATTTATAAGTTACCATAGCATTACTTATAAGTATATAATATACAGTCACATGTGTACACTGTACACGAAAGAAAGACAGTATACACTCGACGTGTCAAACGGCCGTTAAACTCGTGCTCTCCTCTCTGGCTCGTGTGGGCAACCAGAAACTCCTTTTGGAAACTCGATATTTATAGAGAGGCAATAGGTTGACGTCATGCTGGTACTGTATTCGTTCGGTGCATCTCGCTTCATACTTTTACTGTTATGTTATTACCGAGATAACTCCATCTTCCTTACGCGTATGTATATATACTCACATACATACACTTGAGATATTCAAGAACTCATTAATAAATTTTCAAAAGCCATTTTCATTTCTCTTGTTATTTCTCTCTTGTCTTCGAAAATTAATACACGTGAAATCATCAAGAATCCGTCCTGAAATTTACTACTATTGAAAGCAAAACAATGAACCGTGTTACGTAACTCATGGCATCTTTTTGGTTGAATTTTTTCATTCATCATCTCCAAATGGAGTGGGTGAAGAGAATTTTGGTTGGCGTAGAAAAACAGAGGACATTTACTTCGGTTATATAACGTGGACACAATATATGTGATAAAATGTCATTCTGAGAAAGCGGTGGAAACACCACTGCGAGCGTAATAATGCAACAGTCATATCGAAATTTTATCATATATTATCCATGCTCATGTTGTGTGTATATATTTGGCATTTTCAGATAATAAAACCTGGAACATTAATTAATCAAACAGAATGTAGTTGGTTGCAGGATATACAGGTTGGTTGAAAAGTTTCTGCGCTCGAAATGAAAGAATACTGTTCTTGTTACGAAATATATTTTTTTATTCAATATAATCTCCTAGAAGCTCAATACACTTGTTCCAATGATCTTCCAATAATTTTATCCCATCCTTATAATGGTTTTCCGGAAGCTCTGCAAAATAACCGTCTACGGCTGCTATGGCCTCTTCATTCGACGAAAAATGCTTTCCACGAAGGAATTGTTTGAGATTTCTGAAGAGATAGTAGTCGCTAGGAGCCAAATCTGGCGAATACGGTGGATGTTCAAGCAATTCGTACTTGAGTTCTTTGAATTTAGCCATCGTTAAAACACTTTTGTGAGCAGGTGCATTATCTTGATGAAAAATTATGCTTTTCTTCTTTAAACCAGGTGTTTTCTCACGAATTTTTTCATCCAGCTGATCCAAAAGGCTGCAGTAATATTCGGAGTTGATTGTTTTACCTTTCTGGAGATAATCAATGAACAAAATTCCTTTTGCATCCCAAAAAACTGATGCCATAACCTTCTTTGCCGATCGTTGTGACTTCACCTGCTTTGGAGCTGAACAACCAGCTTCAGTCCACTGTAAACGTTCTTGTTTCAATTTAGGATCATGGTGGTAGATCCAAGTCTCATCCATAGTTATAAAACGACGCAAGAAGTCGGTTTTATTCTGCCTGAAACGCTCCAAATTACGCTGAGAAATTTGTTTTCGATCCAGTTTTTGTTGAATTGTTAACGTGTGCGGCACTAACTTTCCAAACAGTTTTTTCATACGTAATTCTTCATGTAAAATATAGAGTACTCGTTCGTCTGAGATGCCTATGGCATTAGCAATATCACGCTTAGTCAAACTTGGATCTTCACTAACCATATTATGTACATGCTCAATGATTTCTGCTGTGGTTGCAGTTTTTGGTCGTCCTTCGCGTGGATCGTCTTCAAGGCTAGTACGACCACGTTTAAATTCACCAGCCCAAAATTCAACGGTGCGTTTTGAAGGTGAGGACTCCTTATACACTTCTAACAATTGTTCATAAATTCCCTTTGCTTTTAAACCCTTCAAAACAAAGAATCTAATGACTGCACGATATTCAATTTTTTCCATATTAAGAAAAATCAATGACACGTCAACTTCAAATGGCTTGTAAACAAAGAATGAATTGACAGAATGACTTGTAACTTTGCATGTGTTCTCAGGACAGATATACCAACTTGAGAAAAAAAAAGTTTTGAGCTATCAGTGCTATCTCTTGGTGAGCGCAGGAACTTTTTAACCAACCTGTATACTGTTACACTATTCAACTTGTATCATTTCTCATTGTTTTCTGGCGAAACATCATTACTTCACTCAGAATGGAGATCAGTTATCTATAATTTTTCCATGCTCGAGTCTCTCTTAATTTTTCTTTTTTCTTCTCAGGTACTCGCAGGTTTGAAGTTTGAAATCTCTGTTTTATGAAAATAGCAAAGTATTTAAAGTACAAAAAATAATGAAGCCTGTCCATTCCTGTTGTATTATAACCCCTTGATAAAATAGCTTGTCGCTCCCACGTAATTTGTTAGTAACGAAAATTCTGAGGAAGGGGAATTTAAATGAAACAATTGAGGATACTTGTTTACATATGCAATCATATCAATATCGTTCATGAATCATTCGACAAGCAGTTGATATTTTATTAATGATCTCGAATTGTTATCTAGATCCATTCAAACTGTTCTGACCCAATCGAGCTGGGTTGTAATTGTTGTTGTCGTTATTATTTTGTATGTAAGATTGTTTTGATAGGGTACCCTTTTCCAGTTTATAAACTATAATCTTTCACAATAAAACTTCATGTCTTTTTGTTGCATTCGCGAGATGCGATATTCTGATGACATAGATGATAAAAACTCCATCTTCGAATGTTTGTATCTAATATTACTGATGTGAAATTTGATGTAGAATATCGGATCCACAGATCAGAGAGAATGTACAAATATCAGAAATTTACTGAATCGTACACAAAATATAATATTAAAAACCTCTCTCCTGACATAAAATCATCTTTAAACAAACCCCAACTGTTCGACCGATTCCTATCAATATATTTGTTTATTGTGATGCAATGAGTTGAGCAAATCGATAAAATTTTTATTCGTTCTCGTATCATCAATTTGAAGTTCCAATACCTTTTAACACTGTAAGATCGAGGAAAAAATATGTATAAAAAAAGTATCAAGTTAATGAAAAAGCAGAATTCCTCATTCCCAGGAATTCGCCCTAAGATATGAAATTCATAAAACTCTTTTCGTAACAATGAGGGATATGGAAAAATATAAAAAATAATCAACAGTGTTATCGATCATTATAACAGCAAGAAGAAAAAAAGGAATGGTTTATCATAGCACAGTGTCCCTTTCACCATAAAAGAACCGCACCCCACCTTACATTAGAACCTTATATCATGCTTTCAAACTGTTACAAGGTATACGTTTGTGCTTATGCTTGGCAGTCAAAGAGCATCGCGCAATCGTGTTTTCATAAGCATCATCAACTTACAATCAACCATCCGTCTTTGTTCAATCCACAAAGCACCTTCTGGTAAAATGTCAATGATACATCGATGCATAAACTTACGCTTTGTTATATCTTTTTTTCCTTTCCTTCTCATTTTTATTGTGAATTTGAAAGTATGGGAAATCGAGGATGGGATTTCTTGGGAAAACTGACATTCGTTATCTCTGAATAGAATTTAAAAATCACCAAAAAATGTGAATAATGAACAGACAGAAAGAATTTCGTAGAATTTGTAGGAAATATCTTTCCAAACAGTTTGAAAATCACTGAATTTTACAAACCGTATAGTTTATCAATCTTTGAAATAATAAATCTCAATAGCGTTTCCATGTTTTCCCTTTGATTTCTTTGATATCCCTCAGAAAATTTCACCCTATTTTGACCAAAACGCTTCATTTGTACTTCAAAAAATGGAGGAATGATGAAGCATTTCGATGAGAATGAAATAAGTTTCTCTTTAGGTAGTCTATCTAGAATTTCGAATAAAAAATCACTTCGGAAATTACTGACTATACAGATTCAATACGTATAATTTGAAAACTGTGGGGAAATGAGGATTATTTATTGCACATTTTATGAAAGAGTTCTTGTCAAATCATGGGAATAATAACAAATATATTAACCAATGCAGTTTTAGCTAGTTTTTTGAGCGACAACTCACAGCCAAATTTGATTATTCATTTTGTATTCATTTCAAACTTGAATTGCCTAACTTTTGCAAGCGTAAAGAATTTAATGCCGTGTTACCAACATTACAAGCACTCTCTTGGGATACTATAGAGTTCTTTCATGGTTCTCCAGGAGGCGCGAGTTGTACGTACGTTCTACTACCTCGCTGTTGATAAATGGGGTACTTATATGAACCATATGATAATATTAACATATGAAACTGAACCTCGATTAAAAGGATAATATCGCCGAGACAACAATTTCGCATTAATCAGTCTGTTGGAAAATCATGAAATCAAATAAAATAAATTAAATTTCTAGGTATTTTTTATAATTCGCCAAATGTCTAGAATTTACCCCATTTTCACAAAAAAAATACCCCCTCCAACAGTTTAAAAAAAACAAATTAAACATGACGTTATAAAAAATTGTTACAGCAATTTTATCAAGGTGTTTATGGCCACAGCATTTACTTATGCATTATATACAACTATATTAACTGTCCACACGTAGCCGCGAATATAAATATATATATTTCCCCCTATTAAAATTCAATAAAAGTCATATCAATTTCAGTAATTACAAATACCCTATGTATAATGAATTTTCACTAAGGAGTTGAGCAGCTAAACTCGATCATTAGACTTCGAAAATCATTTCCTCGTTCAATGATTTATTCATGCACAGGTCAGATTTGTCCTATTTTCCCTCAACATGCGTGGCGGACGATCTCCTATTCGTTTCAAATAAGATTGTCTTCATTGACAAGACGATAATCTAATTTGTCGAAAGTAGTTCGAAAACCTACAAAGCTCTAAAGTATGAGTTTACAGTGGAGTGTTCTAGTTACACCAAGATTCCTATTTTACCATGATATCCATCCGCATTGTATAATATTTCCAGAAGAAATTCTATGTAAATAAAAAGTCATTCCAAATGCCTTATGCAAATTTATGAAAACAAATTTCATTGAGAATGCAATACTCCATTTACATCTCATGAAATCGAATAGAGTTGTTCGGGATGCATGAATTTCAATACAAGACCGAGGGAAAAATTATTTCCAGACAAATAAACATTATTTCCTAAAAGATGAGCTATAACATGATAGATCAGACTTGTGGGAATTAATGTTTATAATCCATTCAAAAAGTGGAGAAAATGGAAAATCGCTTCCTCTTCTTGATGTTCCAACTCACAATACACGGAGAGAAATTCAGAGTTTAATTTCCTATGGTACTTCGTGATCGAGGAATAGACTGATCTTACAATACAATTTACAATGACGAGACAGTAGAAGCTTGATCAAATTTACAATGTTTCACAGTAAATTCCATTGGATTTAAATTTAACTACAAATTTCTCTCCGTGTACCCTGCTCTACACTGTTAGAAATTTCTGATTGAATTTTCAATTACATGTAATGGAAGCAACTTCCACTCACGTAATTGAAAAATAATTCGCACTGTACTTGAAAATTCAAGAACCAATTCTTTAAATTTCATGCACATGTTCTTGATTGTTGAGAGAAATCATGATTGAAAATTCAATAACAAGTTCTTTAAATTTCATGCACATGTTCATGATCGTTGAAAAAAAAAAATCACCTTCACAAGATGTGAACGCGGGACGTCGAAGTCGGACGCCAAAGCTCTGTCAATCAAGCCACTGCCACTTATATGGAAGGGAGCATTTTTCTGCTTATATGCTTACGTTGATTTGATTGTAAAACAAATTTCAATGACAACATTTTTGCTCGAAGCCATCGATTTGCTCCAGAGTGAATAGATTCAATACCTCATATTCAGATACAGACATAATCCGAATCAAATCAAAAATCCTTCGTCGAATAAAACTGTGATGCTCTTAGTTCATAAACTGTCAAGATTTTGCACGGAGAAAAAGGATCGAGCGATGATTACTAGGAATTATAATAAATTGGTAACAATTAACCAGGAATTTCCAAGTGATGTTTCCTATTTTGATATACTCCAATACAATTTAGTATACCAAAATTGGAACCATTACTCATCTCCGTTAGCGACTGTGTATGGAAATTTGTGGGGCTACCATTTTCAATACTTATTTCATGATTGTTTTTCTCCTTGTGTAAAAATCAATTTTTTGAAAATCGGATTTTACAGAAATCTAGCTCGAGATTCAATGTCAAAAATAACTTCAAACGGTATTAGAATAATCCCATGCGGTGTCAAAATAACACCATGAGAGCTTTGAGAAAGACCCTGTTCGGTGTGAATTTTTCTCAACCGTTCCATGTTTTTACACATCGTGTGAGTATAGAGTAAATTCCAAACTTCCTAAATCCCAGTCGAACTGATTGGCCGGAATGAAGGAATGTGACTGTATTTTGTATGTAAATTCCAGGCGTATTTTTCCAGAACATTAAAAACTGCTGATAATCAGAAATATTCACTACAAAAAAGAACAAACTATAGGAATAAAATTCTAAAGAAATTCAATGAAAAGTGCGCTTTTGAGCGTAATTTTCATCCATTTAATTACTTTACCTTCAAATTCCTTTATTATTTTTTGTCCTGTCAACTTTTTTCCACACAATTCCCATATCTTAGTGACTCGATTTCAGTCAGATTCAATAAATTCTTGATGCATCACAAATCGTTTCTTATGATAATCGATTGTAATTAAACGAAGGTGTTTCAACTTACAGCAGCTGAATCATGGAATTACGAAGAACCCCTGAATATCCAAGGCGGTGTAATTGAGTCAATTACGAGACGACCTTATGCGGTTTCCATAATCGCACTCAATCGCGAATTGGTATGCAGTGGAACTATAATAGGACCGAAATTTGCCTTGACAGCCGCTCATTGTTTATATGCATCAACATATCCGTTTGTTTCACTCTCGATCCGAGCTGGCAGTGATACATGGAAGAGAGGTGGAACTATACACGATATAGAGGGCAAGATCTCTCCATCTGATAAAACCAGCGATATAGTGATACTGAAAGTTCAACAAGCTTTCCAATTCTATAACCAAATTCCCAAACCGATTCCTCTTGTTGATGCTGAACGTAAACCACAGCCAGGCATTACGGGCACAGTTAGTGGTTGGGGTTTTACTGATGTTCACAATATCTATGAATCGCGAGTCTTGCGATCCATCAAGTTACCCATCATAGAAACAGCCATATGCGACGAAACACGGGATGCAACGGCAAAACCTGTTCACAAAGACGAATTTTGCGCCTCACACATGCAAGAAGATCGTCTGGAAGCAGTTTGTTCGGGAGATTCTGGGGCGCCTTTTGTCGTTGATGGGAAATTAGTAGGTATCGCCGCTCGAAGATTAGGTCTTTCAGACAGGTCACATATCGCTGGACAAACCTTTGTTAGTATATCTTACCATCGTAATTGGATAAAAGAAAAAACTGGTATATGATGAAAAAAAATAATTAATCCGGGACTGGTGAATAATTTTTATAAACCTCAATGTACCTTTTTTTTTGCGGAATAGATTGAGTAAACCCTGTAAAGAAAAGTCTGGAATTTTTTACGTCAGATAAATACGAAAATCTTGAAACTTGTGAAAATCTTGTTCAATCGGGGGTTCATGGAAGGACCCCGCACTAATTATATGGGAAACATTGCTGTAATATGGTTCATGATGTTCTGAAAAAAAGTGTCAATAGGCACAGAGTCCAAAAATGAATATTTTCCGAGTTATGGGGCATCATAGATCGGAGAAGTGAACATATTACAGCGCTGGTACAAGAATACAGTATATATATAGTATATGTATATATTGTGTCTATACTATACACATACTATATGTATACATATTATTGACCGATGATAAATAGAGAAGAGAGGAAGATAATATACATAATATAAACACCCCAATGCTATAATCACTATATCACTTTTAGTTGAGTTTTCTTGAGTTCATTGTATAAAATATTATATCTATATACACACTGATGATTGTATATGACGCAGGATTTGTATGACAATTAACCACGGGTTTCCAGAATTCATATATGTAAAATCAAAAATATTATATGATGATAATTATTATTATTATTATTATTATTACTATATTCTTATTCTTATTATTGTATTGAATTGTATTATTTTTCTACATATTGATTTATCAATATCGTTACATTCATCCTTATGTATATACACATATGTACTTGATATAAATACATGAAACTAATTATTCAATGAAGATGTACAGATGTACGCATACACGTGGACATGATAACGCACATGTACATACATGCCCACACGTGTATAAGTGTACATGAATATAAAAATATACATACATACCCCCTTTATTCCTGCACTAGAGTTTTCAATAAGTTCAGTGTCCCAATTTCTGACATGTGTGCCTATGGACACTTTTTTTCAGGACATCATGAACTATATTATAGCAAAGTTTCAGCCATTTTCCCATATAATTAGTGCGGGGTCCTTTACTGCGAAGTGTATTAAAATACATACGAAGATGCATGAAAAATCATACACCAAGAAAAGAAAATTCGAGATATTAGATATAAAACAGCGAATTCCGCTATTTTATATGACAGGTTATATGAAAATTACCAGGAATGAACAAACCGTTCAGTACTATCGGGTATTTATCTGCGAAATCCTGGCAGAAACAATTGAGCCATTACTGTACCATACGTGTCCTTCAGTTGGTGCCATTTGTCTCACAGACAACAAACCAACCCTGGGTCTTGAAGATTGCTAGATTCGTTGCAATACTTAATCAGTTCTAGTCAACACGTGTCGTTAATCTGGCCAGCTTAGGTCATGCCAGTGTTCAACCAACGGGTGATATACATTTCAAATAATCAATATTTATAATGATCTTTGTTCCGAGTGATTCAATTCAGAGTTTCTTGACCTTAGGATACCGCATGGAAACTGTTAGACTCTTTGAATCCGGATTAATTTATGGGCAGAGAAACTATCCCATGTGGGAATAGAAACACGGGCCGCTACTGGGTCAGCACTGGTGCCAGCGTTGCCAGTACTGGCAAATCCAAACTTACCAGTTCGGGGCCAGTTGAATCGACGGTACTGGCAAGTAGTCAAAATGATAACATCATTTGACGTAAGGGCCAGTATGATATTTACAACTGTATCAGTACTGACGTTATATATGAACCTGCCATGGTGGACCTCTGGCATTCCAAAAGGCCCAGTTGTTTTGCCAGTACTGGGTATAGGATTATGCCCGTTCTAGCCCGGTTGTGTGCCATGTGAAATGGGAACATGGGCCAGTACTGGCTCATTGCTGTTGTCAAAGTTGCCAATACTGGCAAATCTAAACTTACCAGTACAGGGCCAGTTGAATCGACGATACTGGCGAGTAGTCAGAATGATAACATCATTTTACATAAGGGCCAGTAGAACATTTACAACATCGTCGGTACCGATTTTTAATGTGAGCCAACTATGGCGAAACTCTGACATGACAACAGAACCAATTGTTCTGCCATACCTGGATGAGAAGTGGTAGAGAGTCAAAATAATACATCCTATGTAAGAATTCAGACCCACCCCAGTACTGGCACAGTGCTGGTAGTTAGAGATCCCCGGAGTTATATTTCAAGTCAAAAAAGATTTTGTGACCAGTCAAAGTCATATCATTACTGGCACATTGCTGTCTAACACACATATAGTAAGATAATACCAACTCGGGCTCAGTACCTGCGTGACTCCGGCTCACTACGATAGTCAAGTCGCCAAGATGGTGATTTTAACATCAGCTCACTACCGAAATTGTAATCAGCTAGAGTCATATCATTACTCACATTGCCGTCTGTTGTACATATGGAATGATAATACCGACTTTGGCTGAATACTGGCGCGTTACCGTTTCTCTACATCCTGGGTATTGTCCAAACAGTATTCATTCGATACTGACCCTATACCGTCTGTCCACGCGAGCCAATACCGTCTGACATCTTGCGAATGTTCGGTGACAGTTGAAAAACGGGAATGATTCTGAACAGGCACAGTTGTTTTTGCCGAACTTTGGCAAATACAACCTCGCCAGTACCGCGCCATTTGTCAATTCTGGCTATTTCCACATGGGTACTTCTATCACATTGCCGTCCGGACTCATTCTAGATTCAATTTCAAATATGATCACCCAAAATGATATTTAAGCTTTTTTGTGGACCATGAAAAAGAAGGAAACAATTATCAACCAAGAACCAGCCACTTTTTATGAAACTTGACCAGATAATGAGTGATAGTGATGGTCGTTTTGGAACGGTAATGTCACGCTGAATTAGCAATTTCCTGGTCAGTTTTTATGGGCAGAAACTACACCATACTTCTGGTAGTAATTCACCAGTTAACGAGAGCGGATGATGGCGATATTTTGTCTAGTTCCAATACGCAAATCATGGCTGGTAATCGTTCAATTCCTCTCGGTAACCAACCAGTGTTCGAATCCTTATATCAACTTTTTTTGGTCCAGCTTTGATGGGCAATACTTTTTGGATTGGGAGTATGGCTATTTCTGACAGGCAAACTAACTTGGGACTGGGTGACATTTATCCTTTTCACAGCCAATTTTCGGAGGAAAGCTTTTGAGTGATTTAATTGGGCAGAAACTGACTGGTGGCAAGAATCGATGGCAAGAATAAGAAGAAATAGGAAGAATCATTAACGGTAAAAGTAATTCAGTTGATAAAACTTGTCAGCATCCGACGGCATAAATCTAATATGAAGTGGTAAGTCTTTGATAAATGTGAGAAAATTCCGCATCTCGTTGACAAAATATATAGACAATGTCAGGCATCATTATTGCGTTAAAAAATCAAATCAAGGAAAATTCCAATACAATGTAGACAGAGGGTCGAGAGTGGTGGAATGGATGAGTTCTATTTCTAAGTTTGATGGATTTTGACACGGTGACTGATTGATATTCAATCGATATGAGAATCGGTGCATCTCATTACCCTCTTTTTCGCATCACGTGAACGTGCCATTTAGCGTACATATTGATACCTATGCAAAGTGGGCATAAAACGATTTTTATGTTCCAGTGATTCACTCGTTGAATAATCACGTTCCATTATAAATCTTGAATTGAATTTTACATTCGAACGTAATCTAATGTTGTCGAGGGTATAAAACATGATACCGGAGGAGATTATTTAAAATATTTCCGAAAACGACATTGTATTGGTTTGCACTATCCACTAAAAAACCAATCGAACTCTACAAATTTCATGGAAAGAGAACAAATTCTATTGAGAATCATTATATAATTTAGAACCAGTACAAACATGTATTCATTGAGCGAAAAATATGTTTAATCGCAACTGTTCAATCCTCCTACACGGAGAAAAAAATATCGCTGTTATAACGATACTGGATAGTTGTGATAGCTATCCGAAGTTTAGTGGGATCAGTATCGTTGCTATACGATCATACAAATCATCCGAGGAACGATATACAAGTTGGTTGAAAAGTTTCTGCGCTCACCAAGAGATAGCACTGCCAGCTCAAAACTTTTTTTTCTCAAGTTGGTATATCTGTCCTGAGAACACATGCAAAGTTACAAGTCATTCTGTCAATTCATTCTTTGTTTACAAGCCATTTGAAGTTGACGTGTCATTGATTTTTCTTAATATGGAAAAAATTGAATATCGTGCAGTCATTAGATTCTTTGTTTTGAAGGGTTTAAAAGCAAAGGAAATTTATGAACAATTGTTAGAAGTGTATAAGGAGTCCTCACCTTCAAAACGCACCGTTGAATTTTGGGCTGGTGAATTTAAACGTGGTCGTACTAGCCTTGAAGACGATCCACGCGAAGGACGACCAAAAACTGCAACCACAGCAGAAATCATTGAGCATGTACATAATATGGTTAGTGAAGATCCAAGTTTGACTAAGCGTGGAATTGCTAATGCCATAGGCATCTCAGACGAACGAGTACTCTATATTTTACATGAAGAATTACGTATGAAAAAACTGTTTGGAAAGTTAGTGCCGCACACGTTAACAATTCAACAAAAACTGGATCGAAAAAAAATTTCTCAGCGTAATTTGGAGCGTTTCAGGCAGAATAAAACCGACTTCTTGCGTCGTTTTATAACTATGGATGAGACTTGGATCTACCACCATGATCCTAAATTGAAACAAGAACGTTTACAGTGGACTGAAGCTGGTTGTTCAGCTCCAAAGCAGGTGAAGTCACAACGATCGGCAAAGAAGGTTATGGCATCAGTTTTTTGGGATGCAAAAGGAATTTTGTTCATTGATTATCTCCAGAAAGGTAAAACAATCAACTCCGAATATTACTGCAGCCTTTTGGATCAGCTGGATGAAAAAATTCGTGAGAAAAGACCTGGTTTAAAGAAGAAAAAAATCATTTTTCATCAAGATAATGCACCTGCTCACAAAAGTGTTTTGACGATGGCTAAATTCAAAGAACTCAAGTACGAATTGCTTGAACATCCACCGTATTCGCCAGATTTGGCTCCTAGCGACGACTGTCTCTTCAGAAATCTCAAACAATTCCTTCGTGGAAAGCATTTTTCGTTGAATGAAGAGGCCATAGCAGCCGTAGACGGTTATTTTGCAGAGCTTCCGGAAAACCATTATAAGGATGGCATAAAATTATTGGAAGATCATTGGAACAAGTGTATTGAGCTTCTAGGAGATTATATTGAATAAAAAAACAGTATTCTTTCATTTCGAGCGCAGAAACTTTTCAACCAACCTGTAGATCACCAGCACAGCCATCTGTATCGTCCCCATAGCGATACAGGATTGTCACTACAGCTATCTCTTCTTAACCATACTTCAGATCGTTATAATAGCCATACTTTTTTTCCGTGTAGTCAAAAGCAAGATAGTGGATTAAAAATTTGAAGAAATCTTGATAATGAAAAGGATGTGGACCGATAGCAATATATAAGAAATTGGAATTAAACATCCAATCAAGGATAGTCTTGCCGATGTATATCCAGATGTGGCTAATTTTCACTGTATTAATCATTTCTGCTGTGTTTTTTACAACAGGTAAGAGGAAAATGATACGGCATATTTCCGAATTCAAAATGATTATATATTCAATTCAACGACAAAAGATTTTCTCATGAATTTGAAAATATTTGAGAAAATAGATGGAGATACCTCCATCTATTTTAATGATGAGATGGAGATAAGATGAGTGACTTAATAGGATTTGTCGAAACTAGTCAGTTTATTGAAAATTATATCAAAACACAGTAAAAAGTAAAACTTAAAGTGATCCCGAATATCAGCTCAAAAATGCAGCCAAAAGTAGCGCCTGTTCCAACTGAAAGTGAGCAATGAAAAAGACTGAATTTCAGTCAATCCCATCTTACTTTGAAAATCAAGATGGAATTCTATCCTAATTCCAAAGTACGGTGGAATTAGTCGAATCTTTTCTGATGAATTCGTCGAACATAAAGCGATATAATCAGAATATTGTCCTGTACAGATATTCTTCAATAAATAAAAATTATCTGTGCAGAACAGTACGTTGATTATATTACTTCGTTTTCGGATATTTTGTCAGAACAAAGTTGATAGCGTCACGGTATTCCCTCGAAGGCGAATAAATGAAATCAAGAAGATTGTCTCAAAGAGTTATACACATGATTCGATTACCTACACAGTAAAACTTACTTTTATCCTGAATATTAGCTTATTTGAAGTTGAAGCCAAAACTAGCTCTCCTCCAACTGAAAACGAGCACCAAAGACAAATGCCGACACGATAGAAAAGACTGAATTTCAGTCAAGTTTTCAGGTAAGATGCATCCACTTTCAGTCAGACTTTTTACAGTGTAATTTCCAAATCTAAATTGACTTCGCCAATACAAACTTGTGGTAACTTGAATTTTGATGGGTCTATATCAGAATTCTATACATTTGGATTTTGATTGATTCTATTCAGCGATTCATTAGTTTATCTCATCAACTGAATCTTGAATGAAACTCGTTATTTGAACATAATCGTATGATTTGGGGCTTTGGCAATCTTTCAACTGAATTGATAAAAGGTGCTTGAAATATGATATATGGAAAAGATTTATCTCAATTAACGTTGCTATTCATATTGAGCTCCATTATTTGAAGAGCTGATTGATCCATAATAATTATCATAATTTTTTAAAATTCCATCAATGAACTATGATTCTGTATAGCTCTATGGAAGATGAATGAATGCATATATTCATACATTGTGGCAACAAATATGTTGATTTGCAGCTGTTCAATTTGTATTGTTAAAAAAGAACGGAAGTATTCAAAATAAATATTGATAACACAAACTGGTGATGACATATAAAAAGTTATAATTCGAAATCGGGAATAGTCTTTGACACGCATCAAGATGTGGCATATTTTGGGTTTAATATTCATTCATGCCGCGCTTTCTGCATCAGGTAAGAGAAAATTATCCCTTATTCTTTATACGAGGGTCATTCGTGGCTAGACGAAAACTTGTCCTGTTCATTTCTCATTCTGTTAACATGACATATAACAATGTTCATATAATATTTAGGTAACAGCCTCTAATAACTTTCCACATATTTCATCACTCATTCCAATTTTCTCTGAAATTTCCGAATGAATGAATATTAGTGACTGAAACAAAATTTTTATAATTCATTTCTTCCCTTCGATAAACAAAAACAGACGCAGGAAAAAGTTACCTTTAACCCACACAGCACAAATGTCTCAGTAATACCTTCGGAATATTCTGCAATATAGAGGGATGATAATATTGTGAGAATATCCTGGAGATATTACTCAGATATTTGTGTCATGTGGGAATACAGTAAGATTGGAACAAAATTACATTCTGCGATCCTCTGGTGTAAATCCTAACTGTGAGAACTTTTCAGAAATGCCTAAAATATTTTCAGAGAATTCCAGAATTATTTTGAAGTTTTCCAATAAACACACATACGTCTAAAAAACGTGAAAAACGCCCAATAACCACACGTTGACATTTAGTAATATTCTTCCGTTGATTCGACGTAAAAATGTCGCGGCAGATCACGTGTTTTTCAACTATAAAACAACGTCACAACAACGGTCCAAAAGTCGTTTATAAGACGTCAAATAATGACGTGTTATAATGATGGTTCCAAAATAGGAATCAAACCAGACATATTATTTGAAAAATTTTCTATTAATGCGAAAAGAAGGGATTTTTGATAACACAAAAATTTGAGAAGAAAAATATTCATAAATGAAGTCACGCTATTCATTATTTCACTTCTCGTTTAGATTTTTGTCCAACGTTGCTGTGTTTTGTTCGACATTCTCAACACGATATCTTCGATTGATGTTCGAGCATTGAAAATGTCATAAACAATACGTCCTCAACGCGTGATTCAAGTACATTTCAAAAACGTTTTTTGAAGACGTTTTTTAATGGTCATTTTTTACTATTAGTTTTAGTAATACGTTATCGAAACGTCATTTCTGGACGTCTATTCCCTCGTCAGACGTTAACCAAAAATAAACGTTATGAATTCGACGAATAACGTCCGTTTGATAGTGCAACGTTTTTTCAACGTTGAAATAACGTGCATGTGTTTATTGGGTTACAGAGATTTACAGGAATTCACAAAGAATGTTAGAATCGTGAAAGTTTCTCGAAGGTTTTCAGGAATTCTCAAGAAAATATTTTCAAGAGGATCATTTATTATAGTTCATCATTAAATTGAGATACTTTTTGTCAATCGATAATAGAATTTTCTTACAGTTTACTAGGAAGTACAGTAGTTTTTATTATGAAATACGATACCTAACATCACCATGAAGTTTGTCCTTACCCTACTACCCACTTTTCACCATAAAAGTTTAGGCGTATTTTGAGTAATATTTTTTTACGAGTAGGTTTTCGTATAAAATTCACAAGACGGTGTTCCATTTGAAAAATCACGAATACACCACATAAAGTACCAAACAAAAATAGAATAGTCACCATCCAATATTGAATTTCATAAAGTGAACAAATAAATTCAATCGCTATCGCTAAACGTGTTGAATTTGAATCCTAATATGATTACTTTTGGTTTAATATAAATAATGTAGACATTTCCACATTATTTACAGCGGAATCATGGGACTACGAGGAACCTCTCAATATCCAAGGCGGTCGAATAGACTCAATTGAGAATAAAACTTACATGGTTTCTATAAGTTCCCGCTACGTGTTACAAAGATGCGGTGGAAGTATAATATCCGCGGAATATGTGGTGACTGCGAAGCATTGTTTGGTCACTAGTGCACCTTCTGAGCTAAGAGTTCGATCTGGAAGTAGTCTTTGGAAAGAAGGTGGAACACTGCACAGAATTGTCGGAAACTGGTCAAGACAAAATCCAAACCAAGGCATAGCGCTTTTGAAAGTGGAACCACCTTTCACATTCAATGAATATTGTGGGCCAATCGCGTTAGCAGATCCAGGCTACGACATTGTGCCTGGGCTTGTCGGTGAGGTGAGCGGTTGGGGCGATACGCAATGGCAGGTCTCAAATCCGTCAGATCAATTACTCTCAGTCAAATTACCTACCATCAATAGAAATACCTGCTCCGAGTTTATCTTGAATCGCAGGCCACTTTCCGGGGACGAATTTTGTGCCTCATACATGAGCTACAGTCGTAACGAAGGATTTGCTCATGGGGATTCCGGTGGACCCTTTGTCGTTGATGGGAAATTGATAGGGGTTGTAAATCGAAGAAGCGGTACGGGCCCGGCCAGCAGAACTAGTGGACAAATTTTCATAAGTATACCGTATCATCGGCCTTGGATTCAACGAATAACTGGGGTTTAAAGAAAACAAGAACGATATACTGTTGTTAGATGACCGTACAGAACACTGTACCAAAAGGAAGATTCATTTTTATTACGTGTACAAGAAATTTACCTCAGATTTATGTGAAAATTATCAATTTTCTGGATTTCTCACAACAATTTTACGAAAATTTCTCACCCATTTATGTACAGAAAGCATTTTTAGTGTATATTTTTTTTTATGAATGACTAATTTTCTACTGAATGTAATAATTAACAAAAATACGAAATGAAATAAAATAGGTTCGTTTTATATACATTTTTTCACTTTATTCTCATACATTTTTTCATGTTGCATCTTTTTCATCCCATGATTGATATAAAAGTTACCCGGTAACTGCTTATATAATTTTTATGAGAACAATTCTCACCCTTAGACTGAAAATCGATTCAAGTGATCTGATATAAATCACTGATACTCGATTGAAACCACATAAATAGGAGCAGAGTATTCGGAATCGCATTGTCGGAGAAAAAATCTCTATTCCAATTGTAAAATCGCTGTCTCTAGATTAATGGTTTGTATGAATCGTGATGAACTTTATTTTCAGCATTTGAATTATTAGAACATTAAATATTTCTGGAACTGCCGATTGGTGATCTTAAGTTTAAACTTGAAACGCCGTGAGGCACCACCAAAGCTCTTTTGAAAATTATTTAAAAAATATTGTAGCACTCCTTCATGGTGTAGAAAAAAATTAGAGAGCGTCCATACCGAAAACTTTTTTTGTTGACAACAAAAGAATGGAAAAACACTTTTTATATATGAAATAAGGACCACCCTAATGTCTATACATGGATATATTAAAACAATGAATATATTTATCCGCAGCTGTTTAATTGCCTATTCAAAGGAGTACATACGGGAAGGTTCATGGACCTCATATGGGATAATGTTAAAATGAAAGCTTGGATACACGGTTTGATAACAATATATAATAAAGTCAAATTGTAAATCGATAGTAGTCTTCGTCGAAAGTGAAAATGTTGTAAGAGTAAGTGAGAGAAGAGAAGAATTAGGGAAAGGAGGTAGGAGAAGGGAGTGATAAGGGAGGAGGTAGAAGAAGAAAGAAAAGAAGAAATTAGAGAGTCACTTGGCCAAGGAATTCCAAGGAGCCAACAACAAGAAAACGTCTTGAAACTAGATAATATAATATATACATACATATAAATATATATATATAGATCTGTAATCAAAGTTTGTCTTACCAAAAGTGGAATTAAAAGAAAAAGAAATCAAATCAATTGATAAAATCTATTGGAGCAAACGACTGGTCATCCCATTTAAATCACCATACAACGACCATGCTATTAGAGCCTTCGGAATTATCAAAAAATTAATAATGAATTTGGATCTTCTGAAGGATTGACTGCGCTGTTCATCTATACCTTATTCAGATAAGTTCAAACTTCTGAAAAAACCTCAAATTAATTCTCTACCATAACTTCTCTCTCTCTCTCTCTCTCTCTCTCTCTCTCTCTCTCTCTCTCTCTCTCTCTCCCCGATAAAAGGCCAACAATAAAAAAAAACTGTTAATCATTTTATTTACAATATCTGAGATATAAGATAACACTTAAATAGGAAAATGCGACAGACATCTCTTCACCCTCACCCATCTTTCTAATTGAGTGGCGTGGAGTGAATTTCTTTTGAATTTTGACCACGGTTTTGCAATACTCGAATTTGATGAAATTAATATGAAAAATCCGTAACCCATCGAAAGATATGTCCAGAAGCAAGAGATTTCACATTCTAAAACTCTCTGAATGATTAAATTCAATTATTGTGCTGAATTGCAAATCGAGATGATAATTCTCACATCAAATTTAGCGTCCTCTGGTAATCGAAGATTCTTAAATTTATAGGTACATCATGGAAATATGAAGAACCGCTCGATATTCAAGATGGCCAAAACGAAGTATCAGAGATAAACCTTACATACACGGAGAAAACTGAATAGTGATATCAATCAAACCGAAACCGAATGCACATACAGTTCATGTCACCATGACAAGTCAAGGCAAATCTTATTGGACAAGTTGTTACCAGTATTCCCTATCATCGTAATTGGATAAAAAAAGGCCGTAGGGATTTAAGAAAAAATATATATTCGTAAAAAATCGCATAATAAATAATGCACTGAATAAAATGGATGCTCCAATGCAACATAATCTTATCGCAGTGGTTTTATTCAATCCCAAATGATCATGATTGACTCGATTATATTTAGGGTGACTGGGTTTTCGTAGTTTGTATCAATAACTGGAATTATGAAAAGAAGATGATCATCAGTTAGAATCAACAATTATCAAACGACTTTTGTTCTTATGTATTTCTATGGTATTTTTAGATGAGCCGCAGAAAATACCGCTATACAAGATCAAAGAAAAGAATGGATCGAAACATTCGTTCCCCAACAAAACATGTACACTTTCTGTGAAAATTTTTGAAGAGCGTAACTAATATTTGAAAAAAGAGTGAGCAGATCAAAGTAGTTGAGTAGGAGGGGACAGGAAGGAGATAAAATAGAAAATGTAGCTTCAAGGGGGCTGGGGATGGCAGCTACCATCCTCAGTCTCTCGTTGGATACGTCCATGGAAATCCCTCTTTCAGCTTTTCAGATCTATATTACCATGAGAGAAACCGCTGATAGTTCTGAATATATGACGCAAGTTATATAACTTTTATATTTCCAAATCCGAACCCACTTGGAAATTATAGTCCAGTTTGTTGTACTGAACGTACAAAGTAGAAAAAAATATGTTCTGCAATTTTAAAGCAGAAAAAACAGGTTTTCACAGTTTGTGACGTGTATTGAACTTTAGAGGACGGGAAGCCCCGAAAATTCTTTTACCATTAACATTCTCCCAACGTATTATTGAGTTTACGCAGAATTTACTTTTTATAGCAAGATTTCACTCAAGTGTTTGCTCAGTCTGGACAAAAGAATGGTTTCGCTTGAATATTAATCTTTGAAATCTCTTGACTTGACTGAAAAAAAAAGAACTAGAAGTATGAATAAAAACTTCTGCGTTGAGGAGATATTAGGGTCGGTATTGGACCCCGCTTTTTATCTAATGATTCTGTCTCTTTCTAACCAATGATGCGAGTTAGCGACGCGAAGCGAGCGGAAGCGTTCTCAATGTTCATTACCTTATCTGATAAGCCAAAAGAAGTTTTATAAATAAAGCACAAAGAGTGTACACCTGTAATCAACTATTAATTCAATTCTTTTCATTTGATCATTCATTCATTCTTTTGATTTATTTCTACCTGGGATTATTATATAGGAACCTACTGTCAAAGTTTCACTTTACATATCAAATAACTATCTATGACTTCAACGATTCGTATAGACACTGATATTCAAGAGTCAATGTTGCTACTACAATCAATCAATTTACACAAGGCCACATGATTTTTTTTATTCGCATTTTTGAACATATCTTTAAATATAACAAGTAATAATACCGGATAGTTCAAACAAGTGAGAATATATAGAATTAAATATATCATAGTATATGAATAATATCGGCATGTGGAACATCAGTAGTCTACTCTTCATCACTTTCATACTTTCCACTTCAGGTGAGAAAATGCAATATATCCTTTGACCTTGTGAATAGAGTATCAGGTGAACAAGGTGAGAAAAAAAACAGCATATGAAAACGCCATGGAATTGAAATCAAATAATTTTAGCAAGATTTCAACACAATTCAATTAAATTATCAGGTGTACAACTTTGCTTCTGCCGTTTTTTCCCAAAATTTGAGACTTTATTCTCGAAAAGTAAATACATAATTATGATTCAAAGTACTGGCCGTCGCTAGCCACTACTTCTTCCCATCTTTTTGGCAATTGTCGGATCCCATCTCGGAAAAATGATGTATCTTTTGAGGCGATCCACGAATCGATCCATTCTTCAACTTCTTCATAAGAATGAAAATGCTGATCACTCAGGTCGTGTGCCATCGATCGAAATAAATGGTAGTCGGAAGGAGCATAAGACTTCCCATTTTAGTGTTTCCTAATATGTATTGACCGATTTTGAGACATGTGGCCGAGCATTATCATGTTGGAAGATGACTTTATCGCGTCTTTCTTAGCACTGTGGCCGTTTCTCCTTCAGTGCTCGGCTCAAACGCATCAACTGCGTTCGATATCGATCCCCTGTAATGGTTTCACTTGGTTTCAATAGCTCATCATACACGATACCGGGCTGGTCCCACCAAATGCAGAGTATAACCTGGGCACCATGAATATTTGGTTTAGCCGTCGCCGTGGGGACATGTCCGGGCATATCCCAAGATTTTCTGCGCTTGGAATTATCTTAGTGGACCCGTTTTTCGTCGCCAGTCACAATGCGTTGTAAAAACCCCTCTCGATTCTGTGTTTGAAGCAGCTGTTCGCAAGTAAAGAAACGTCGTTCAATATCACTTGGCTTCAATTCGTACGGAACCCAATTCCCCTGTTTCTGAATCATTCCCATGGCTCTGAGGCGTTTCGGAATGGTTCGTTGAGTTACTCCCAATGATTCTGTCTATTCTTCTTGCGTTCGGCACGAGTCTTCATCAAGCAATGCCTCCAATTCGGAACCTTCAAAAATTTCCTCTCTCCCACCGCCAAGTCGGTCCTCGACATTAAAATCACCCTTCTTGCAACGTTGAAACCATTTACGACACGTTCTTTCACTCAAAGCAGCCCCACCGTAAGTACTTGAGAGCATTCGATAAGCCTCAGCCGCAGTTTTCTTCAAATGAAAGCAGAAAATCAGAACTTCCCGCAAATGACGACAATTCGGCTCAAAAACTGACATCTTCGATCGAGTAAAAATTTATAATGTAATCAAAAATTCACTAATATGACGATGTTGTTATGTTGGCACATGTCCAATCTTACTGTGTGACATTCATTGCCTAACCTATTTCGACCGCCACCTACCGACGCAACCATGTATTGTAAACGGCGGAAGCAAAGTTGTACACCTAATACTGAAATCAGAAAATAGGTAGTGTATTCGAGTTACAGGAATAGAATTGATGTCGTGCGCTTGAAATTTTTAATATATAATTCAATGACTTGAAGATATAATTCCTATAAAAATCATTTAGAAAATCAACTACTTGAAATCGAAGATTCCTGCAAGATTTTGACAAAGATTATGATTAATAGTAAATTTCATTGAGAATCACTTGCTAGTTATCAACTGCCAACCGTAAGTGGATTGCTATAACTGCATTGATTTTCAGAACAGAAGAAATGAAGGTGAATTCTCTTGATGAGATTTCTTCAGCTGAGAAAATCATTATTAAAGACTGAGCACAACCCTACGATTGTGAAGTAACTACGTTTTGAGGAAAATATCAAGTTGCTGATCTGATATAATAATAAATTCTCTTTGACTTCTAGGTGAATCATAGAATTACAGGCAACCTTTGAACATCAGGGGAGGTAAAAAGTCACCGATAGAAGATGTACCCTACGCAATTAGTATTTCCTTAAACGAACAACACAAATGTGGTGGAAGCATAATAGGAGCAGAATGGGTATTGACAGCCAAACACTGTATAGAAGAAACACATCTGAGCTCATACACCATCAGGGCTGGCAGTGAGGAATGGGCAAGCGGTGGAACCACACACCGTATCGTTCAAATACTTAAACCACATGACAGAGTTGCTGATATAATATTGTTAAAAATAGAACCAAGTTTTACGTTCAGTAACTACTGTAATCCGATTCAACTTCCAGAACACGGTTGGCATCCTCTTCCACACACCTTGGGACAGGTCAACGGTTGGGGATATTTTGCTTTGAATCGTTTTGAAGTACCTTCTCAATTAAAATCCGTTCAAATACCGTACTTAGGATCTGATGGATACAACAATTGGAAGTTCAGAATTAATAAAACTTACCAATTTTGTGCAGGATTCTTAAGGTATATAGAAGAGGATGGTCCTTGCAAGGGAGATTCTGGAGGTGCTTTCGTCGTTGAAGATAAATTGGTAGGTCTCTTGTCACGATCGCTCAGATATTGTGGTATCTCTTTTCCTCACATCTTTATTGATGTTGCTTCTTTCCAACCGTGGATAACAAACCAAACAGGGAGTTGACAGGGCAGAATTTGTAGAATCATGATGCCGAATGGAATATGTAATGACGAGGAGTCTACAGCATCATTCTTGAATGTTTTTTCTTATTACTTCTTATCTTGCTAGACTGAATCACATGTTTGCTAATCTCAACAAAGTATAATCAGAACGATACTGGTATTGTAAACTGAAATTATGTGAACATTATATTGATACAAATATAAATTGTTGAAGTGAATTGTATAGTTTGACCAATACCTTTCAAAGATGCTTTTGAAGATTGAATAAATCAAATATGATGGAGATCAAAGATACCTAAATGATACGTTTGATGTATCTTTGACACTTCTTCATCGTGTCACAACTTAGACTATATAGTTTTCAATGAAAGTACTTGTGTTAAATTCAATATTTTCAAAACATGTACGACACCACTTACATGTAGACATCAACAGTACTATTTTATTATATCCTTCATGGCTACTTTCCTCAAGTGGATACTAGCGGCGTGGCAGCAGCCAGATCGTTTATAACAAACTACGGGCAAACACGCCATATGGATTAAAATATCGCTCTGTACAGCACTTCTACACGAATCAGAGAAGTTCTGTACGAAGCAATATTTTGATTAGAATGAAGCGTTTGGTCGTAGTTTGTCATAAACGATTTGGCTGCTGGCACGGCACTGGTATCCCCCTAAAAGAAAAATGTAGGAAACAATGATTAAGTTTACATCAGCCCTCTCTAACTCCCCCACTCTTTGTGTTCCTTACTATCGCCAAATGGAACTAATCCGCATAACACGCTGATGGTCTTGGTGGGCTGCATAAAATATACCTATTATTCAGTCGTCCAATCAAATTAAAAGAAATAGCCCACCAACACAAGTGGCGCAATCTATCGGGTTAATGTTTTTGGCTACACTAAGAATACCAAGTCTTCTATAGTTTAGTCAGGGAGTCGGATAGGGCTGGTTTACATTGGAGGACCAAACGGCCGTTCGGTACGCGAACCAACAAAATTGACTGTAGTCCACGTGATATAGTTGATATTAGAATTATTTGGTCCGCGTACAAGGAGAGAAAAATGGCGGATTAATCGCACACGTGACGTGGTGAAGTCCCACATGAACATCAGCATGGAGACGTTAGTGTCATTTGTTGCCTTTCGTTTAGCGCCATCATACGTTAATCGTATGCGTGAATACCGCGGTGTGTTCCCAGCCATCGAATAGAATTTCTCTATTCGCCCGTTAGATTCAATCAACAGTCATTATTATGCTTTCTGCCTCTAACGCATTTGTTACAACGTACTTTTAACGCTCGGGACTCATGCAGTTAACGCACGAGATCATGCTTTTTGGGTACGCGTCACATGCCTTCTAAGCATGGGTACCGAGCGTTGGAAGCACGTTATGACAAATTCATCAGAAACTTTAGTGCGTCAATACTTCTCCAGTATGCTTTTACTCTCGGTGTGCAATAATAGTACAGAGATTGTGTATTACCTATAGTTACAGTGCTTAAATTTGAAATTTATTTGGAAAATCTACTTATATAAACAATGACTTCTTTAGATGAGTTGAAAAATATTCTGATGAATCTGGAAAAAGACATCAAAAACACGAACAATAAAGTGAATGATATAGAACCCACAGTGAATAAATTAGTCGGTCGGCGCGCTCAGTAAAACGAATACAACTGGAAGATCGAAAGAAGAATTCGGACCGGAACTCTGTTTCAATTTTCCCCCACACTAAACTATATCCGACGTGTCACCGAAAAATTAAGAGCACAATTCCCCCGGTTGATTGGTGAAACAACGCGTTTCCCGTTTTATATCGGTTTGATTGTAACTTAATTGCAATATTTCCAAGGTTTTCAATATACTTTGGGACAAAGATTACCTAATTCTATTTTTTATCTTGAAAAACACGGTGAAGTATATCCGGTAATTATATTATTAGTCGCGGGACGCAAGTAGCTTGAACGCGGTTAGTGATGCCGCGAGACGAGAATAGGCTCTTATTGTCTTTATTTGACATTTCAACGTTTCTTTTAGACAGTCTCACTTTTCACTATTCCACGTTGAATTTTCGTTTCTCGTGCAATCACCCCGGTATTGATTCGTTGTTCGCCATGGAATTCTTGTCTCGTCTCATCTTTTTGGTGTATTTCGTTTCGTCTCGTTCTCGACATTTCAACATATTTATTGGGCCAACATCATCGAATCACTCTTCTCGTTTCGTATTTTTGCTTGGTAAAATCTTCTTCGTCTTGTCTCCGTTCCCCCGTTCCTCGCGGCATCACTAAACGCGGTGGCTCAATATTATTCCCGAATCGTTCTTCATATGATATGCAGTGGAGACTAATTACATGATATTCTTTGCCCCAAGGTCATAAACGGAACGGACCAATAGCACACATTTATCGGGCGTTGGGTAAAAACTGCGGTCCCCCGGTTTGTATTGGATCAATTAAAACGTAATTTGCAAACGTATACGCGGTGATCACAATTGTACGTTTGGCGAGATGGGGTCTAAGCCACATGAACGCGAATTTTAATTCTTGGAAATCTTTCAAACGAAATCTCGGGTTGTTATTGGCAATGCGATTATCTCTCAGTAACCATAAATGAGTCCGTCGAGGATTCATTTAATTCTGCTTAGATCGTTTGGAATGAATTCCCATCTTACCCAATCAGAAAAAACCGAAGTATGCCAATGTTGACAACAGGCGGAGTACAGTGCTATTATTGGGCCCCCAAGAGTCGGCTAGCACGTACCCAGTATGGAAAAGCGTTATCATTTCGGACAAATGCCAGTACTGCTGCAGTGCAGACCGCCAGTACCCCGCCAGTGTTAGCTGGTACTGGCGCAGGACTGCGCCAGTTGTTAAATTCTGATTGGGTAATGGTAGCAAAAAATCTCTGTATTCGCTTCTATTTTCCGAATTTCATCTCCTGATATTTCAAAATGTCGTACAACTGATGATTCGTCGGGATGAAATTCTTCGGAAAGAAGAATAATGTGAAAACAGAGGAGGGCTGATGGGTCTCCATTAGCAGCAACCTCCACGCGGTAAGAGCTGGGAAACCTACATTGTTTCAATGACGCTGAAGAGTCAGTTGGTCAAACACGAATTCCTTATCGGTTCAATCAATTCATTTCCCGCATCATTGGAATTTTGAAGGGCCAATGGCTGCTACGGAGTAAAGAATCCTTGTTAAAAATGTCAATTAGATTTGAAACTGACCAATTTTCCAACATTTTTAGTGTGATCTTTAAAATTCGCAATCCCAATTTAAGACGAAGGAGAATTTTGGAGTGGATATCATTCATCCGACACGATCGTGATTCTATAGTAATGGCGTTAAAAAATCTCCCTTCCTCTTAATTTGCAGATGCAGGTTTGGGATATCAGATAGAAACTTTTGGGGAATTCTCTAACCGTGCCAAGTTCCTTGGACATTTTCAAAACGTTTTGAGGATAGTTCCGACATATTCGGGTGTTTTTAGAATGTTCTGAAGTTCTCCAAATGGTCAGTTGTGAACCTGTTTGAGAAAAAAACACCCGCATGGATTCCCGCAAAATTCTTTTAACTTGCTAGGGTTTTAAGAAAAACTTGCTAGGGTATTAAATAGTTTTCAATATCATAGTATTCCATAAAATACATCGAAACATTTCAAGTTGAGTGAATATCAGTACTTACATGGATTTTGCATAGAAGAATGATCAATTGTGAATGGCTTACCTGAAACAGAATAAACACACTTGATTACATACTAGAGTTACTTGGAGTACTGAATTTTCACTGGACAAAAATATAGTCATGAATGCGTGAATAGACTCCGCATTTTACAACGTTCTCTGATCTGTTTCAACCAGTATAAAAATCCCTGAGTGATAGACTGAACCCACGGCAGCGTGGTATAACACCGACTCTCGTAATGTGTACATCAGAGTGTTTCCTTTTTGAGCGATTTTTTTTTTGCTCCATCCTAATTGGAAATTTCATATTTCATAGAGAAAAAAAATGTTCCCGTTGGAAAGAAAATTCTACGTGAATTAGAAACATAGCTTATTCAAAAAATCGATTTCTCATTTGAATAACACAGGGAACTGGTTAACTTCGGTTTCAACTCAATTTTTCGGTGTTGAAGAATTTTTTCTCGACGAAATGAATAGGCTTGTAGGGCATGAAATTTGCTACAAAAAAGCCTCTATCAGATGTAGTTTAACGATCAATAATTTTAGAGTTGCAGGGCTTGAAAGGTAAACTTGAATGAAAATCACCATCAAATCCCTTATAATTTTTGTATTTATCGAACTTCACATTCAATTACTGTATTTAAATGAGTAGTTTCTAACATTATCAGTTTTACACTGAGAAAAATGAAATGTAAAAATAACCTTTATTTCGTATATTTTTCACCCGTCAAATAATGAAAACTGAAGCCAGCCTTTCAAAAGTGAAAAGTACCTTTTCAGTGTTGAATTTCACCGTACATTCGATTTGACTAACCAAAAAGACGGTATTTATCACCTACCTCATGGTAATAATAACCAAAATAATGTGTTTTTCACCGTCAAATACATTACTATATTGAAAGATGATTTCTACAATGCACATTTTTCTCAGTGTAGAGTCTTACAAATTGTATTACTATATAAGGTAATTTTTCAGGTAAGATTGATAAATTATTATGACAAAATTATCATTTGATGTCGATTTTTATTACACAACACCTTCAAAACTATTGGTCGTACAGCTTTATCTAGTGGGAACTTTTTTGTAGAAAATTCCATGCCCATTATATTCATTTTTCTGAAAAAAATTTTTGCACCACCGAAATACAACCGAGTTGAAACAAAAGTTCAAATGGGAAACCGATTTTTCAAGTGAGCTCAGTCTCTAATTCACTTAGAATTTTTTTTCTCTATGAAATATCAAATCTCCAGCTAGGACGGAGGGAAAAAAATATTGCCCGAAAATGAAACACCCCAGTTCGCATATGAGGAGAAGACTTCGGTCTCGAAAACGTTTTTGAAAAAAATATGAAATGTAGACGAATAAATCCTTGAAGAGTACAACTGCAATAAGATATGATGAATGAACAGCATACAAACAATACAATGAATCTCATACAATTAAGATGCACCTACTCAAGTTCTATTATACAATTAGAACGACTTTAAACGGTCGGTTGCGTGTGCACTTCTTTCGAATCTGCACTGAGAGAAGAGATTATATAAACATGACCGAAATTCAGGGTTGGCATCTGTGGGTCCAACCCAATTGGACCCAGTGGGTTTTTTCGGGTGGGTACGGATTGAAAAAACCCTCAAAAACCCAGTCAAAAACCCACATGGTGCTCAATTGAATGGTTATTTAATACAATGTATTTTTCCATGTTGTTCTCCTTTCTAAATTTGCATCAGTAGAATTTCATTGATTCTACAGTTATAAGTATCCCACTGGATAGAATTGGATGAATTTTACTACGTTATGAATTAATACTCACTATTCAGTGAGTGAAAGCTTACCTAAAGCTCGAAATGATGATTGATCGAAATGAGTCATATTTCATTGGGAAACTCAACACCGAAAAAAATAATTTATTTGATCGAATGAACTGAAGTTAGTTGTGAAAATGAGTTCCGAGTAATAAAAGAATAGAAGCCGGTCATAAAAGCTGTAGTTAAGGCAACTTCAGATTAGTAACAGCAACTAAAGTCAGAGAAATTAAATTTGAATTCAGTTGAGCCAACGCCCGTTTTAGTTATCCAAATGTCAACAACTGTATCTAGTTGCTGGAACTAATTTGGAGTAAGGGTAACTAATAATTTTTTTCGGTGAGTGGATACTCACCAATGCAGTGCATTGGAGTGAAATACTAATAATCGCGATCCAGTGGAATTCCACTGATCTAAATACGGGAAGTTATTTAATTGAGATTTGTTCAAATGTTGCTCGAATACCGTTGAAAGACTTGTTCATTGAAGTGTGATTTTTTTTATGAAAACGAATCCGTGAAAATTGCCCAGAACTTCTCATGCATATGTGGTACGACTAGCCATTGTTTTGGATCGTCGTTTTGTATTCTCGAAACCTTCCAAAGCATTGCCTAGCCAGATTATAAACGCTTGAGGAATGTTGAAAAATTTCAAAAAACACGTTTCCACTAAAAACCACACCTCCACTTATTAGTCAATAGAATGTGATAACTTCCTTCAAGTATAGAAAAATATGGGAGATAAACATTAATAATTGAAAATGAATTCAATGGAAAACAATTTGTACAATGTAGATTTTGATTATGACGAGACAGCATTTAATATGATTCAATAAAATAGCATAAGATCATAATTTGAATATGAATGTTCATATTTCGGTACAAATACAATGGTACATATTCATTCTTAATATATCTACATAATGGATGAGTTTGATAACTCTGTTTATTTTTCATACACTGAGGGAAGAAATTCATTGGGACAAAAAAATATTACATCCAATGGTATCTATAAAATATTTCTTGAGATCAATGAAATTTTACTCCAATGGATAAAATGGTTTTTCAGTTGATGAAATACTTCATGCGGTCAAAAACCATTTCATTCATTCGAATAATATTCAATTGGTTCAAAGAAATATTTTATAGTTACCATTGGATGAAATATTTTCTTGCCTCAATGACTTTTTCCTCAGTGTACTTATATGGTTTTTGTATTTTTTTATTCAAAAAAAATATCATAATAAAAATGAGGGTGAACTACCGAGTAAATGAACGATGGCCTAATGGAATGAAGATTCATAAAAGAAGTAACTATTAAAAATTTCTACTACGTTAAAATAATTCGGTTTTTTTCAAAATAGTAACAACTTCTTATGAAAACAATCAAATTACTTTAATGTAGCAGAAATTTTTAATAATTACTTCTTTTATAAATCGTTGATCTACTGGGTAGTGCACCCTATTTTAGAAAGTCTTAGTTGTAGTTAATCATCGTGTTGTTCATTTTGATAAAATTTATATAGTTTAACTAATTTAGTGCCCCTTTCTGGAACTAGTCTATTCCTCAGACTATTCTAAATATGCCCGAATGAGGAAAAATTCTTTCAATCCCAGCACTGCTAGGTGGACACCTTAACAATTTGGCAAGAAACATGCAAAACCACTTGGTAGATTGTTTTGATGTGCAGTGTGGTCTTGCATCAAAAGTAGAATGGACACAAAATACAAGGATTTGTAACGTCCAATTTGAATTGTGGCGATGCTGATCGAATTGCAGTAAAGTGCGTTAACGGTTGGAGTAAATTGCACTTGGAAATTTCACTAGTTTCAAACTTGATTTCAGCTCATGTAAACACAAATCTTGGTCCAATTTCAATCTGATCGAGGCCCAACCTTGAAAGCTCAGGCCAAAGTCGAACAAAAATTTATCCCAGATTGGTGCTCACATGAGAGATTAGATGAAAAGTAACTTTTTAGTTTATTCGGTATTTCCTGGTGACAATCTAAAGTAGAATGGAATATGGTAGGAGTCTTTTGGCAGAATCGACATGATTTGACAATCACTAGTCGCTTTCAGAGAACACTAGGGAATGACTAGCGGTGGCCGAATCATGTTCATTCGGCCAAAAGATCCCTTACCATGGAATATACATATGTAAATGTATTATTCTATATCATCATATACGGAAAATGATAACATAGTACGATAAAAATGAAGATTCGTAGGTCATACTAAGAATCATCAGAGGAAACCAATGCCAATCAGCATTGCCAGTATTCCCTAGAAAAATCTTCAGCATCTAATGATTGGTCATTTCTTGTACAACTGGCCAATCATATTTTCAATTTGGGAAGAAATGACCAATGACAGAAAATCTGAAGATTTCTCTAGGAAATACTGGCATCACTGATGCCAATTTGATAAAACCCGAAAAAACCCGGAAAAGCCCGAAAAAACCCGAAAAAACCCGAAAAAACCTGATTGTACCCAGTGGGGCGGGTTTTGAAGAAAAAACCCGGGTTTTTTCCAACCCTGCCGAAATTCCAGTTACAGTTATTGAAAAGTATGATAATTGAGTGACACATGGGGATTTTAGATAAACGTTCCTTTCTTCTCAATTATAATCATCCCATATCTAATATACCACGCGATATTAAGAGAAAAAAGGATTATTTCATATACATTGGAGTATAAGCTACGCAATAAAATTTTGTCCATCACTTTACAAATAGAGAAGTATGTAAATTCGGTTGAACGAATCCTTACTAAGTAGTTTAGTGAAATTTCACCATTATGCTTGTCAAATATTTCGATCCTTATTTATTGAAATATCATAGTCTACTTGTTGATTTTTGCGGCATATTTGATCAACCAATATCATGCAGTAAGAAAGGTGAAATTCTAATGGATTCAGTAATTGAATATCAATTTCAAAAGATCGATTTCCTGACACGAATAATAATAATTACATTAATGTGACACAAGCGCTAGGACTCGAATCAATTTCTTGTGAATAATGTACGCAAAAACGCGTGAGTTCATTTAAAATATCTCTCCGTACAGCATTTTTTCAGTGTTTCAAATCATGTTCTAAAAACCCCTGGACAGCAATACAGTTCAGAGAGAATTCATATACAATACTCTTTGGATTCTAAGAATTCATGAATAATTCTATATGAATACAGGTGGAATTTTTGTGTTGTATGGGTTTCAAATAAACCTAATATTGCGTAATATGTAATGAAACAATTGGCTCAAGTTTCAATAAGATGTTAAACCAACTCTATTCTTTCGGTACGTGATTGTCAAAGCAAAATTGAGCGAATCTTCCTTTGGCGAAATACTGTGGGAGGCTTCGTCTTCAAGTTATAAGCAAAATAAATTTCAACGAGAAAATCAAATTTTAAAATCAAGACTACCCTCTACTTTTGACATAGATTGCATCTGAAATATGCCAAAAATTTATAGGCTACACTAAAACATTAAGAATATGCTGTCAATTCAAAATGAAGATCTGAGAATAAGAGGGAAATATTTTTCAAGTTCAACACAAGTCGATGAGAAATGAATTAGAAGCACGCACTGCACGCACAAGCGTTGATCTAGAGTAGGTGGTAGTGGGGATGAGCGCAGATTTTAGTGAACTAGACAGTAATCTGTATTCAACAGGTTACGAACCAATCACTGGAAAATATGAAAACAAGAATGTTCTTGAAAGTTCACTAATGTTTCCAAAATACGTGTCGTAGACAATACATATTTATATACGATAGAGGTACGCACAACAAAGCTACATGAATATATAATGTTTATATTGAACATTCCTCCCCGTGGATGATTGCGGGTCTTCCAGGGGGATATTCATGATACCTGTCCTTGATATCCTTTTTATCCATCCCTGGTAGTATCTGCTTCCTTTACGTGGTGGGGAGGATAAGTATCTCAGAGTTGGATCTTTTTTTTGAGTGGAATGAACTACTCAAGAGAAAGAATATAAACTGAGAGAAACGAAATCATCCTAATGCCAGAAACATCGGCAAAAACGGAAGGGGAGCAAGGGGAAACTACCTTCCTTGACATGTTTCAATACTTCCCGAGGAAATGAAACCTTTTCATAACCTGGAATATTATGTAACGAAAACAAACGAACAAATTAATAAATACATGATGGCGCTCTCTCGGGTAAAATATTCCGGAGGTAAACTAGTCTCCCGTTCGGATCTCCGGGTGGAGGCTGCTCGAGGAAGCTTCATCAGCAAAGAACGAAAACCGAAGAATAGGATAGGGAAAAGAAACAACATTCTTCGAGTCGGAGCGTGGAATGTTAGATCACTGAGGCAAGTGGGAAAATTAGAAAATTTGAAATTAGAAATGAATAGGTTGAATATAGACGTAATGGGGATTAGCGAAATGAGATGGCCACAAGAGGGCGATTTCTCGAGTGGGGATTATAGAATAATTCATACAGGATCAAAGAACGGTCAAGCAGGTGTAGAAATTGTAATGCATAAAAGAGTAGGAAATAGAATAGAAAATTATTTGCAACATAATGAACGTGTGATGATGGTTAGAATCAGAACAAAACCGGTAGACACAGTCATAGTCCAAGTATACATGCCCACATCTGCATATTCGGAGGAAGATATTGAAAAAACGTACGAAGAAATAGAAGAAGTGATAGAATATGTGAAGGGAGAAGAGAATTTGATAGTGATGGGGGATTGGAATGCGGTAGTAGGACAAGGAAAAGAGGACAACATAATAGGAGATTTTGCGTTAGGGAGGAGGAACGATAGAGGACAACGTTTAGTCGAATTTTGTGAAAATCATAAGATGTTTATCACAAACACTTCATTTGAAAATCATCCAAGAAGAATCTACACTTGGAAAATGCCAGGAGATACAGCAAGATACCAAATCGATTACATATTAGTGAAATAAAGATTTAGAAACCAAGTGAAAAACTGTAAAACTTATCCCAGTGCAGATATAGATAGTGATCATAATATGTTGATGATGAAATGTTCTCTGAAATTCAAATCTCTGAAGAAGAGAAGGAAAATGCAGAAAAGATGGAATTTGAAGAACCTCAAGCAAAAACAAACACATGAGGCATTTGAGAAAATGTTGGATGAAAAATTGGGAGATCAACAAGAGAAAGACTTGGGAATAGAGAGGAGATGGACAAAGATGAAGGGGAATATAAGAGAATGTGCGGATAAGATTTTGAAGAATGATGGAGTAGAAGCTAAAAACCCATGGATAACGGGAGAAATTTTAGAATTCATAAATGAAAGAAGAAAATACAAGAATAATGATAGCCAAGAAGGCCAGCAACGATACAAATCATTGAGAAATAAAATAATAAGAGAATCAAAGAAAGCAAAAGAACAGTGGTTAGAAGAGAAATGTCAGGAAATAGAAATAAGATTGCATTTAGGAAAAATAGATGAAGCATATAGGATTATTAAAAGATTTTTCGGACAAATGAAATCTAGAAGCAATAAGATTAGAAACTATCTAGGACGACAATTGATAAAAACGGAAGAGAAAATAGAACAGTGGATCAACCATTTGGAAGACTTGTATAGAGGAAAAGATGATATAGCACTTTTAGAGAAGGAGGAGGATGTAGATAAGGAAGAATTGGGAGATTCGATATTGAGATCAAGAATTCGACAAGGCTTTGAAAGAACTGAAAAATAATAAAGCGCCAGGCATAGATGGCATAAGTGCGGACCTTATAAAAGCCTCCAGTGAAGGAACTCGTGACGCACTGTTTGAATTGATTAAAGATATGTACGAAAAAGGCGAAGTACCGGAAGATTTCCAAAAGAATAAAACTGTCGCTATCCCGAAAAAACAAGGGGCAGACAAATGCGAGAACTACAGAACGATCAGTTTAACTTCACATGCTTCGAAGATACTGACCAAAATTATATACAGGAGGATGGGAAATAAAATAGAGAGTAGATTGGCAGAAGATCAGTTTGGTTTTAGAAAAAATAGGGGAACGCGAGAAGCAATTTTAGCACTTAGGACAGTAATAGAGAAAAGAATAGCGCTGAAGAAATCTGTGTACATAGGTTTTGTAGATATACAAAAGGCTTCCGATAATGTGAACTGGGAAAAGATGTTTGCGATCCTGAAGAAGGTGGGAATAAATTATAAAGATAGAAGAATAATATACGAATTATATAAGAATCAAAGTGCAATAATAGACATAGAGGGTCAGGAAGGGGAAGCAAAAATAAGAAGAGGGGTGAGACAAGGATGCTCATTATCGCCACTGATTTTCAATTTATATATAGAAGAAGCAATGAACGAAGTGAAGGAGGAAATTCAATCGAAATTACAGATTCAGGGAGAAAATATAAGTATGTTGAGATTCGCGGATGACATAGCTATACTTGCCACGAGTAGTACTGAGTTAGAAAATATTCTCAACACTATGAGAACAATATCATTGGAAAACTATTGTATGAATATAAATAAAGACAAAACAAAATTCATGATGTGTACAGCAGCGAAAACAGCTAGAAGAACGAAAATCAAAATAGATACCGAGACAATGGAACAGGTGAAAGAATTCAAATATCTAGGAAGCATAATTACAGAAAACGGCAAAAACGAAAGAGATATAAGAGCAAGAATAGCACAAGGGAAACAGGCTTTTTACCAAAAGAGACAGTTATTATGCTCAAAAAATATAAGCTTGGAAGTAAGGAAGAAATTCTTGAAAAGTTACGTTTGGAGCACAGCATTATATGGTTGCGAAACTTGGACAATGGGGAAAACTGATCAACGAAGACTTGAAGCTTTTGGAATGTGGTGTTATAGGAGGATGCTCAGAGTAAAATGGATAGACAAAGTCAAAAATGAAGAAGTACTCGAGCAGATAAATGAAGGAAGAAATCTTTTGAAACACATCGTGAGAAGGAGAAGCAATCTTATAGGACACACATTACGGCACGAGAGTTTATTGAAAACAATATTGGAAGGGAAAATGAATGGTAAAACTGGTAAAGGTAGACCTAGAGCAAGTTATATGAAGCAAATCGTACAAGATAAGGGATGTAGTAGATATGTAGAAATTAAACGTTTGGCGGATAATAGACAGGGGTGGAGGGTTTCATCAAACCAGTCGTAAGACTGATTACTTCATGATGATGATGATGATGATATTGAACATTGCTCAGTAATTTGGGAAAAATCATTTCAGGAATGAAAGCTACAAGGTATTCAAATATTTTACTTTTTGATGGAGTTATTATTCGTAGTTATGTGACACTATTATTTCTCACATCATAAGACTATCAATTGATGGAGTGTTTACTGTAGTTTATAAGAAATATCGTTGTATATCCTTTTTGAATATGTAATGATTACAAAACGGAACGTATGATAATATTTATTGAACATTTTATTAAGGTTTTGCATAAGTTGGGTGAATTTGGATGAACTTATAAGATCTATTAATAATATTTCAACAATTGATAATTCTACTGAATAATATGAAAATCAATGCTGTATTTCACCAATCCATTTCTCTCAGTGTGTTCATCTCCACCAGAAAACTCACATATTATGAATTCCCAGTATCGTGACTATACATTTCCATCTGTTCATTCGTTCAATCAATTCGTTTCAGGCAATTTGACAAATCGAAAGATAATCAAAACGAAAGTATTTTTAGGTTCTTCAAACATCAGGTCTCCATGTCGGGAATAAAAGTGTATTGACATAGATGATATCAACGAATATTTAAATATCGATAGAGACCCAGCAAACAAGACTACACGTGTTTCAAAAGACCAACAACCTATTGAAATACGAGTAATGATCGTTACAGGGAGTTGAATTATAATGAGTTTGACACTTGAAATTGCTTTAGAATGCGCGAGTTTACAAGGAAAAAAATATTTCACAACATTTATTAACGCGTTCAGTAAGATACGAGACTGTTGAAATTTCTCGTAATATTTGGAAAAATCGCAGTAGAATCTTGAATAGATTTGATGAAAGTTCTAGTAAATATTTCTCTCCGTGGATATTTCTTGAAATTGATGGAATATTCAATAAAGTCAAATAATATAATGCTTGCTTCAAATAAATTGATCTTCTAAATGAGTAATTTATTGCTTAAAAATATTCAATTGTTGCATTCAATTGAATATTTTATTGAGAGAGGACGAATGAATATTTTTCCCTCTGTATCAAACATTTTTTCCCGCTCTGTAAATTTCTTGGAGTGAAAATCCACTCCTAGGGAGTGAAAATACTGCAAGTTCAACAAGAGTGAGATTCCAAAAAATTTAACTTCTTGAATCGAGGTAAAACTTCACTCTGTTGGAGTGAAAACTCCAACTCCCACTCTTTCTGGACTCGCAGTATTTTCATCCCAAGGAATTTAGAGAGCGTGTATGTAACTTCCAATTATCCAATTTCTTGCATGTTCATAGGTATGTATTAAACGTTTTGTTATCATAGATAGGGTAATAATCCCAAAATAGACATTCACCGAGTACTGAATATTCTTCAAATATTGTCATTATGGTTATAGATGGATAATCCAAGAACATAAATAACAACTTGTAAATAATTGAAAAAACAGGTAAATATTTTAAACCTACACTGTTAGAAAAATCTGTCTTAAATTTTATAATAATTATTATGAACTTTTTTACATAATATTATTATTAAATTTGATACTGTATTGTATATTAAAAACTGAGTATTAAATTTAATACTGTATTGTATATTAAAAACTAAGTATTAAATTTAATAACAATTATTATAAATTTATATACATGGAATTTCTATGAAATCCAATAATGTATTACATATTAAAATTTATAATTCTGAATTATGAATTAACAGAAAAAAATCTTGAAGTTCTCAACAAAAATCATTGGGAATTTCCTTCATATTTTGGAATCCTCGAAACTCTTCCGAAGTGAGTACGTAATCGTGAATGTAGTCAAAGTCAATTGGAGCGCAAAGTTTTGGGGGCCTAACGGGGGATCGAACCTGCTTTCCTACCAAACCTAACCTACGACCTCACGCCTCAACCAGCTTGACTACATCACGATTGGGGAAATCGACTGTAAAATACGATGTAGTTTTAGATATCACATATGCTCTGTACACACACACATATATACATACATTCATAAGAGTATTTAATTTTGATTCCGTAAATAGAGTTGCATTGATAAAAATATGAAAGAGAAAAGAACAAGACTTACCCACATTTCAAAGTTATGTTGTTATCAACTACATGTGTATAAAAAATCCGAGAATTTGTTCAAATGTAACTAAAGCTAATTGAATTAGGACATATAATCATGGTATACATACCCATGAGTTATTGACCATTAGTGATAATTGAGAGGTTATGGATTCTATCACATGTATACACGTATATACTATTATATGCTCCCAAAAACAAAGTGCGCAGTGAATTATGCGCATAGAAGCCATGTTTAACATTTTAACATGTATTATTGTTATTTTTCATTATAGATTATTAGAATTAAGAAGTTTGCATGGAATTTAATAATATATTTTGAATTTTCATAACCGGTTATTAATTTTCATGCATTTAATGTGAAAATTCATAAACATGTTGTGAATCACAGAAGTACTCATAGAATTTTATAAGAATTTTCATATTAAATTTAAGAACTTTTCTAACAGTGTATCTATCATTAGGACTCTCTATCTCAACAGACTTTTTTTTCAGTACAGGCTCTGTTTTATGAACTGAAAAAATATCACAAATAATTCCGTTTACTGTGCAAGAAATATGAATGGTCCAGACTCCAGTTGGATTGCATCAATTAATATAATATTCCATAATCCTTAAGGTAAATCAACAACCCCTGAAGATGCAATCCGAGTTCATAGGCTAGAAAAAGACACGACTATACGTTAGGAAGAAAGATGTTGATCAACGCTAGTATTCCCGTAATTAAATAGCTTTTAGATTATTGACTGGGCAACCAGATTTCCAATTCCTCCAATTTTCTGCACATGATCTTTGATTATAAACTCTGAGTAATAACATTGATGGCTTGAATGCTGCAACCAGTTCGAACTGAATGTCAGAAGTGTAATCATTCAACAGGCGGTTTTCATCGTACAGTCTCGTCGATTCTTCACGGAGGAGAATACTAGACGAGAATCTCAATAGCTGTTTTGAGAATCGCTTTCAATTTTTATAATTACGAAAAATATTTGGATGGTCGGAAAATATATTCTCATCAAAAGAATATTCAAAAAACACAGCAGACAATAATTAAAAATTAAGAATTCGAGAATATACAAGCGGCGTGCTCCGATCAGGGCATCCGGTTTGGTAAATTTTGATTCCATTTATTGACCATTCCGCTCAACCTGAATTTGTGATTGACTGATTCCGTTGGAATTAGGTTTAGTCAATTTTTTCAGAACAAACTGCGTGAAAATGAAGGCATTCACTTAGAATATTTCTCTGTACGACGTTTCATGAGCAGTCGAAGAAATACCGTGCAGAAGTATAAAATGGATAGCGCTAAATCAAGATCAAAATACGAGTGTAAATAGAAAGACTGGGTCAGATGAAAAATTGAACACCTCTTCACAATGATGAATCGAAACAACTGCTTTACAACAGTAAAAACTAATTTCCATAATTCCGAATTCATTAGAAATGTAAATAGCAAGATTTAGCCTCCCTTTCAAAATGATTAAAGGAATGAAGCATAAATAAGCACTTTGATTATTCGTATCAGGAAAACGTTTATAGATGTTCAAAGTGGTTTTAGTTGACGGAGACAAGGTATTACGGTACGATGAAGTCGGTAGGTATACCGTTATACGATTACTATGCCACCACGCCGCTCTAGGGAATGTGGGTGGAAAGTAAGTGCCTGATTCTATTCTCTTGTTTGCTTCGCTACAGCGCACATTTTCTCTCCTTCTCTCTTTCTCCGAAACTCTGTACTTATACTTTGCACATGCCCCACTCCTTTTACATTCTTTCCCTTCTATCTCCCACTTGAACGCCAAGCGCCAAACACCGCCTTGCATCTAGTGATGCATATTTTCTATGCTTCTGTCTCGAGGATTCACATTCAATTGTTATTACAGTGCCCCTCGCTTTACTCTTCTTCATCCTCTATTCCCTTACATCATCTTCTTCTCGATCACTTTCCCCTTTGATAGATCCACTTTGCAACCGACTTATTGTTTTCACACCTGTCACTAAAAGCAGTCGTATTGCCTTCTCCATCACCGACTCAAATGAAGGATACTTCAGTATATCGAGAACAAGTACGTGCAGCTTCACGAGACAGAGAGAAGAGGGAATACAGGGGAATGATGGTACATTCGAACTAAAATTCATAAAACATATATGGATATACATGTGCGTAGGAAGTTCAATTTCTAATAAATAATAGTCTTGATAATACACATAAATAAACGTTAAATTGAGCTATCTCGAATTACAGGGGCGTAAAAGATGGATACATAAATAACCGAATGACAATCAATGATAAGGAAGTCAATAAAGACTGATTTAAGTGCGCACAGGCAATATCGAAAACAATTATTCATGAGTATATTGAGAATATATGCAAGGTGTCTACTGTTATCGGAAAACTCGATTCCAGGACTTTTCCAGGAATTTCCAGAAGGACAATCGATTGAAAACTTCTAGGATTGTGATCATTTTGTTTCATTATGCATCTTTAAGGATGAGATGAGCTCGTTAGACATCGAATAAAGAGATAGAGACATCAACATTTATACAGAGTTGCAAATTTGCAAGTGCACTTTTTAAGAAAGGTTCTTCTCAAGTCTTATTTATTTTTCATTTGAAAAGATTCCTAATCGATTGGTCTGCATCCCACGGAGACGAATTTTTGGCAGTTTTTCATCAATTTGCTTCAGTAAAATTCGCAAGTGAAGTTTGGAAAAATCCTTACTCTCATGATCTATTCATTTTTCATTTCAGAAAATTCATAATCGATTGCTCTATACCTTATGAAGACCAATTTTCGAAAATTTTTCAAAAGCCCGAACCAGCACTTGGTAGAATTGACAACTCATTTTTAATTGATTTCATGTATCCACACAATTTTATGATGTTTTTCTCTCCAAAGTTCGACCAGCTCGGATTTTGATATCAACTTGTGATTAAATATTACCTATTGGTGGAATTTTTCGATCATTCAAATCATATTTTTGACTCCTGCAATGTCCAACGAAACTAGATCCAAAGTCTTATAATATTTCAATCAAATTTTGTCAAGTAATCGTCATATACATTTTATAGGACACCTATTTCAAAAGAGACAAAATTTTCACTTATTAATTTTCATTCCATCAATGAATGGTCGTGGAATGAAATCTAAACTTGAAATAATGCTTCTTTTAATGAATATTAGTAACAGGTATGTTTCATTTTGCATTTGTACAACATATTCGATCAAGTTTTAAGCTCCAGGTATTCAATCAAAATATGAATATCGCAGTTTTTAATCAAAAATGCAATTTTAACTTATCCAGGATAAAAAAAATAATTCCAAGTGTTTTCCAGGATTTAAGGAGGGATTCTGGTTTCCCAGGATATTTCCAGGATTTAAGGATATTTAAGGAGTAGTAGACACCCTGTATATGTAATCGTGATAACGCAATTAGTTACTTTTCATTCTAAATTAATATTTCCATCAAATACTATTCTACTTGATGAATGATGAATGACTTGAAAAGGAAGAGTAACAGTTTGCAATCCTCGTGATACGAAAAACAATTAGGATATCTAATCTCAAATGAAAGAGCATCTTGTCAAAGAGGTTTTTGAATATTGCCCAGATAACAAAAAAATCATTCACAAATTCTGAAAAAGAACTCTTCCTGAGGTTTTTCTTCAGAATTCATCAGTAATGCTTATAGGTTATATGAGCAATTACAAAACTGAACCACTGGAAGGCACTCTGATAGAACTGTTATTGAAAATCATGAATTTTCAATGTACCATATCTGTCCCAATTTTTTTTTTTTTCAATTTCTCCACGTGCTTTGCACAAAAAATAAACTACAGATCTTTTTTTTATAATCTATCCATTGAGATACATGTATAAAGAAAAATTATAAATCCCCAACTTACCGTGTTTTGATGAAACCGTAAACTTCCAGATCGCCGAAGAGTTCCTCCGCGTATATTGGCAGGAGCAAGTTGCACTTGGCGCCCATCGCTACCACCTCGCCTCGATAATTCTGACAGTTCTGCTACTGGTTGCACCTGTAATCGATCAAAATGTTGAGAGTACAATCCAAGAAAAACAAATATTAGAGTACCAGGAACCGTATAAACCCCGCAGTAGCTCATTCGTAGTGATTATATAATAAAATACTCAAAATCACGATATACGACAGGTCAGTTACGCGTATACGCCTGCAGCATTTCTATTTACTCGTGTGACTCGACATGTGAATCCAAAAGATAAGGAAAAAAAATAAGAAGGAAGAATAATAAACCTCGTATAAACTCGTGCATATTCACCCACACGCGCGTTTACGACACAACTCATTGTCCCAGAACAGCGGGAAGGCCACTTTATAAGGAAATATTCATACGACCTTTAACTAATTCTGAGAAGAAGACGAAGTCTTTTCAAGTTCATTGCCAAGGGGAGTCGAATGAATAAGAAAATAAGACCTTCCTACACGCGTGTGGTAAGGCCAACGCCCATTCTTTCAACGTCAAAATAGAATTACGATTAGAATTATAGTGAGTCAAGGTGGAAATGAGAAACCAACTACCACGCCTGTATCGTAATTCATGTGAAATGTAATGCACATGTTTTCAAATGAAAGTTCGGTAGAGGTGGTGTGTGTATCAAAAAATATAACTTCGAGGATATCGATCTGAGTGAATGTGATTCGCGTGTATTCAAGCGAATTGGAACGAATGTTTACAGCATGTGATATGAAATTACAACTGAATCATCATTATTTAAATTTTACGTACGTTTTATGAGAAAAAACTTTTCAACATGGAATGAGGGAATAAAAGGGAGAGAGTTTTTGTATCACAATAACTTCCATAAATTCTTTAAGCAATGTTTCTCTTGCCATTAGTTCTTCCTCAATTGCGTTTTCAAGTGTGAGTTTGTGGTTCCCAATTGGAACCGTGTGTCGTCGTTTCATTCTAGGGACATCTAGGAGTCTAGAACCTCTAAAATTATAACTGTGATATAAAGAGGATTAACTCATCATCCAGAACTATCCCAGAACCTAAATTAATTATTCGAAGATTAATTAAGATCTTTTTTTGTAGGATTAATTGAATACGTCTCGAGCGGAGTTTGAACATTAAATCTCAGCTACTCCTCTATCAATTGCTTATTTTAATTAACGGTCAGGTGATAAATGCAACGTATTCTTCATTATTGTTCGAGAGGAAAATATATTACGATCGAATCGATTGGATTCTCAAAGCGGTATGTCGAGCAATTCATGGTACCATGATGATCTACGATTTGCAACTACATTTAATTATTATTCTACTGTTCAGTAACGTTGAAAAATCGTTTCTAGATGCAAAACTCTGCACTTTACCATACATTCGCGTAATACTTGAGCTATCGGTTCGAGCCTATCCTACGTTATATATCATGGAGGTTGTGCATGACATTGGAACATTTTATCTATCGGTCGTATAACGGATGCATGATAGTGTGGGTAAACATGTATGAATACGTAAACAGGTATAGTCTACGTGTATACTAACGGGGCAGGCCGTATACTCAGAACAGGAAGCAGGATGTTGACCGAGTAGGGCCCCAAACAACGCGTTATCTACGTATGTAAATCGTGTCACGTTCGTTTAGTAACTAAGGATGACTTCTACGTGAGCACTAAGAATCACATACGCATCGGTGTCACGTGCATGTGAATCTTCTCTTAACAGACTCGGCTGGGAAGAAGTCTTCCAATCGTTTAATCTTTTTTGTCGTTTCTTCGGGATTTTTATGCTGTTACTTCAGTAATTACATTGAAGTCAAGATCGGTTAATTAATTTCACTGTTCCAAATTGTCATGAGATTGGATCATGAAGACATTTTTAGGTAAAATAACAAGATACATAAAAATATTACGAAACGAGTATATATCGATTATAAGATTTTACAAAAAATTTAGTGACTTTATTTCTCAATGATCCACTCATCGACGACCATCCGAAAACAAATTAGGAAAATATAAAACTCCTGAGTTAAGAACATATGTTTTAATTGCTAAAAAATTTCATATTACGAAAAAGATTAAATAACACTTGTGGTATAGATCTAGCTCGAAAATGCTTGACATATTCTTCCAAATTCCTTTCAATTTAACTTAATCCAATTAGACAATATCCAGACTTGAAAGGGTCACAAACGAGACCACAGGGAATCCATAGAATACCAAAAGACTCTGATTATAGAATGACTGATACCATGAATCATACAATTTAAAGTGACAATGACTTGAAATTCAGTTTATAAGACAATCGATCCCCATGCAAAAGAGAATCGATTATAATCGATTGAAGAAAATTTTGTTTGTATTCAATCATTTTTCAAAGATAAAACCCAAAAAGAATGTAAACAAAGGAAATTAAGAAACATATTTCTCCAATTTTTCTGTTAAATGACCGCACATGATATACAAAAAACATCCAACTTTTACATGATATATCGATTATTCTGAAAACATATACTGCGGTAATATAATTGACATATCGCAATCCACCATGTACCTGCAGCAAAATGCCAAGGTGAAAGAAATAAAGAGACAGGAATCGACGCACGTCACCGTTGCATTTTGTATTCTAATGAAGGAACGAGAGAAAAGGGGAAAAAAGAGAAGGCAAAAGAACCATTATGACAAAAAAAAAGAACGACTAAATTTTCAACATTCCAATGTATTGCCAAGGTCAATTCGATCATTGCCTACAAATTTCAATACTACACATTCTACCATCGTACAAGTATAATATACATCCAAAAAAATGTTTTCTTGAATTGTATATGAGCTTCAGAAAGATCTTGAAACATATTATTTAGATTGTAGTGAAATGAAAATACTTGATCTTTGAATATGCAAAAGCAAACCAACGTACAAAACCGTTGGGGCACGTAGACTTTGGGTGGAAAATCGGTGAGTGAGATTTATCGAAAGGGGCACGATGCATAATTGAATTTTTTAAAGTATTTCCCCCAGTTTAGTGAGTTGTATATATATGTTCTTTATGAGCTAGCAAAGACATTCCATGAGTATCAATGAGTTAAAATTGATTGAAGGACAGTGGGGGATCGTTGAATATGAAAAAACGTTTAAAATGTTCAAAATTTGCCTTAACTTTATTTGCAATGTTTTTCAATATTATTCAAGGAAAATGAACGGGCTTGAATTTTCTCGTGGAAATGTGATATAGTAAGCTAGAAAATCATTTTCCTCGATTTTTCGGACAACGTCTGTGGAAAGAAGAGGTATATAATCGTCAGATTTCAATGTTTTAGGATATCATCGAGCTCCAGAACATTCGTGCCTCTTTGTGACTCGCCAATTCCAACGTAGAATATTTCTTTATGATGTACAGAAACAGACTCAATCTCATTCAACTGCAGGAAGTTGCAAGTTTGGTCGCTCTCTTTTCGAACTGATCTTAAGAGACTCAGAAAACGTAAACACAGCCGATGCATCGCCATGCTCGTTATGGATAACAATAGTTTTAGTTTTAAATAATATTATCCCACACAGCACACAGATTTCAGAAATAATTTTATGAATACTCTAACTCATCCAAACAAATTCAATAAGAATTCTTGAACTCCTCCCGTATGTCAGTTCAGAATAAAATACTGGGGGAATCCTTTCCCTCGTCCAAAAGAGTTCTTCGATAATAAAAACAAAAGGGAAAATTGCTCATGATGGATCCAAAAAGATTGCATAAAGAGATCATATAAGGATTTCATACGGTACGCGCTTGAAACTTGAATGAATCGAATATTTTCACATTTATTAAACACAAGATTCTTTTTATTCATTAATTTATGATGTATTTACAATTTATGAAATATTTATTGTAATATACAAAATGAACTATTAATGAGTTCCTTAAAACCCTTTTCACGGGGGACTCAAGAAGAGCTCTTTTAGATTGAAAGAGGAATACTCCCAGGCATTCATCTCTCACTGAAATAACAGCCTTTCTTTTAAAGTACTTTATGAAGTCATTTAGGACTCTCCATGAACTTGCCTCATCATTCATATGAAATGCTTTCTGGCTTCTTTTGGAATTTATTGTACCCTTTATGAGTTATTTGTGGATTCATCGAATTGAATTCATAAGGAATTTATTTACAGGAATTCTTTCGAAGATGTTTGGGACTGTGGTGCTGTGTGGGAAATTCGACACTACACTGTTCGAATTATCTGTGTTAAATTTCATGTGCCAGATTTGAAATTTTTTTTCATATAAACAGTAAAAAATTTTTCACACAAACATTTTTTCAGTGGATTTTCAAACAAAATTTGAAGAAAATCAAAAATTTTTATTGATCAACAAAAATGTTTGGTTTTTTTGTCAAATTTTGTTGGGAAATCTACCAAAAAAATGTTTGTGTAAAACACTGCCAAATTTTTTTGTGAATCCACAAAAAAATTTTTTACGGTGTACATTTGCACAGTGAGTAAAAAAAGTCCGTGTCCGTTCCAACGGCAAGATTCTTAGAATTTTGTTGTAGTTTGTAATACTATGACCCTCCCGATGTATAATCGAATCACAAAAACTCGTTCTCTACTCAATCATTGAAAGTAAGATCTGAGCATTTTACAAATAACGACAAAATATCAAAAAACTTTCCGTTGGAACAGACACGGACTTTTTTCGCTCATCGTACTTTGAATTTGAACATCTGATTGTCGATTGCCTTGTCAATCAATAAAGTGAAGTTGGTTTAGGATACAGGTATCAAATTTAATGTACAAATGTACATTAATGGTTATGTCATTCACAAACATTTCTAACAGTGTAATTCGATTCCTCATCTTCGACTTCAGATTCATAGTCAGCGACCCCAAAACCCCCTCACAGCAAATTTCAAACGAATCCAGCTGATTTTGCAATGTCAGTCCGCCGTATTGGATCCGCCATTTTTGATTCACCGTTTTTCACTTCAGATCAGCCCTATCCGACTCCCTGACTAAACTATAGAAAACTTGGTATTCTTAGTGTAGCCAAAAACATTAAACCGATAGATTGCGCCACTTGTGTTGGTGGGCTATTCCTTTTAATTTGATTGGACGACTGAATAATAGGTACCCAGATAGAAAAGCATGCTCTGAATGTTTTGTAACATAACGTGCCGTAAACATACTATCATGAACTCCGCTCAGCTTGCAATGATGCATAGGATGTAAACATTATGTTTCAATTATGGTGCCATCACCTCGTTTTGCTACCAATAACAATGCTTTATGCAGAAACACCTTGGCGCCATGATGCGAACATTTCTTGGCGTGCATGTCACCATTATGATGGCATTATGGAGACATTTTTCTATCTGGGTATATTTTATGCAGCCCACCAAGACCACCAGCGTGATATGCGGATTAGTTCCATTTGGCGATAGTAAGGAACACAAAGAGGGGGGAGTTAGAGAGGGTTGCTTCAGATTCGTAATCAGCGACCCCAAAAACCCCCAACAGCAAATTTCAAACAAATCCAGCTGAATCTTGCAATTTCAGTCCGCCATATTGGATCCGCCATTTTTAATTCACCATTTTTTACTTCAAATTCGTAATCAGCAACCCCAAAAACCCCCGAGTACCGAGTTCTGAACAAATCGGTGAGTGGTTAGTAGTTTTGATCACTGTTTAGAGTTTTTGGCCCACTGTGCGGGGACTCGATGGAGCAATGACATGGATATGACTTACTCCATCGGGGGCGAGATTCTATGGAATTCATACTCTTCCGCGAAACATCTTGAACGCCATAATCGTACCGCAATGACTGTTGTGCGATTAAGATGAAATTAATTGTTAATTAACCTGCATCTCGCTCATCTTTCTTTCTCTTCGAAAATACGACATGATTTCACCACGAGTTTCTTTTCAGTCAACGCTGTGCGGTTGATGATATTCGTGACGAGGATGCTTATCAACTTTGATGTCGCGTTAATGCGAAACTTTGACCACAAATTATATTATATAACGTTTGAAAAATGTTCTTCGTGATAATTATAATTCAACTCGATAACATCGGTCGGTACGCAATAATAAATTAGATTACACTGAAAAAACTGTTCAGTTTTCATGGTTAAAAATTGAATTGTCTCGACAAAAGATTTTTCAATTTCGTTTTTGATTAATATGACTGAACAGTTTTTATTGAATGAACAAAATTTTATTTCCGTTTGTATCTGATTTCAAAGTAAAAAATAAATGCTAAAATCCAGGAGTGTTGAGTGTAAAACACCAAATCCAACATGTATTCAATAAAGTATTGAAGTATTAAATTCCTGAAAATTTCAGCAAGGGGTCGTCCATAAATTACGTAAGAAGTTTAGGGGGGGGGGGTACCGGAATCTTACGTAAGATGAAGAGTTTTGACAATGCAACTGAAGAATAAGGAATAGTTGAAATTATTTTGAACCACATAATCTTTCCTTCAACTTCCGAGTATCTAAAACATTATTATGAGTTTTGTTACTTGACTATTTACAATTCCAGTTCAAACGAAATATAGGAACATGAAAAAACAAACACTTTGAAGCTGAATTTTTGTTCCTTTTAAAATTTTGATTTAAATAAATTATTTTTATCTAATTTATTGGTTCTGTTTGGTTTAGGAGGTAAATTTAATGTTCAGATATATAGTAATGTATCTGTGGACTGCTTTCCATTTTCAACTTCAACGATCTGTCTACATCATTAACGTCTACTATATATTGTATCATGGATATGTAAAAATTCTTGTGAAAAATCGAACACTCAGTGAGCTCTCCTATGGGCAGGAATTTCTAGGAGATTTTTGGAGAATTGATTTGGGATATCCAAGTTGCAGACATATGCGATCAGTCAATGTTTCTCTCTCATACAATTCCCAAGGAGCATAGAACAAATAAGTCATCCAAATTTTCGTTGACTGGCATGTCATTTTTGAACGGAAAACAAATTCGAGAAGAATTCGTACAGTGGATTTGCATAGTATTAGTTCAAGTTCGATGAACGCCACGAAACCAGAGCTATGATAGCATTTTAAAATACTTTTTTATGGAGAAAGCCACAAACACGTAAATGTGCAGAAAGGGGCAATCATACAGCACAATTTGTTAGAAACACCAAATTTTTAGTAAACAGTATTTCAAATGTTTTTTCTGGTTAAAGTTTCATATCAATTCATAAGAAAATGGTTGAATTTGAAAAGTTGACAATCATTCATATTAAACTATCATTCTTGGTGCACTTTTGAATTCATCTTACATTACTGTAAGGGGGGAGGGGGGGTCCACGAAATCTCACGATGTGTTACAAGGGGGAGGAGGGGGGGTCAAAAAACGCCTAAAATCGTCTTACGTAATTTATGGATAGCCCCCAATAAGGTTTTGCATGAATTCAGTTCGGAGTAATCTTCTACAGAAAATGCTTACTCATTCGGGACGCTTGTATTTCTAAAATTTAGAGGGAAATATTACGACATTCATCTCAGGATCGAAACATTTATGAATTCTTTCAACTGATAACGAATGAAGAACGAATACAAAAATGCAATTATCGAGAACATTGAAGCTCTTTTCTATTGTCAATTCACCAATTTTATCATAAACGAATGATTATAGTCCCATGACCACTATGTTCGTCTGAATATGAATTTTCCTGTCGAATGTTCAATTGAATAACGGTTTTTCTTCTGAGTGGAATAATGTATTTCGCTCTTTCGATCACCATAGTCCACTATGAACTAAGAGAGAGAACCATAAAAATCCAGTTTGTAATATTTTATTACACGTACCTCGTTGACTGTTGAAAAATTTGTGTACGTATCGTAAAAATAATTCAAGGATAAACATGACGGTAATTATAAAAATTATAGAGTCAAGTAACATCTATCTTGTGCATTGCGTATACCAAGACGAGAGACATATGTGATGAAAACAAATAGCGCATGACCGAAGCCAATGACACAAAATTGTCAGTTGAATACAAAAATTAATAATATATGATTTGAAATTCCGAGAACAAGGTCGAGAGTGTAGCGGAGCATCAATTGCTTGGAGCGAAGAATGCCACCTAAATGGCAATCTAAATGCATATACTTATGACAATTCCACGAAGAAAATGTCTGAATAATTTGCATTGTCTCAAACATATTACATACGAATTCAAATGATCATAAAAGAAGAATTCTTTTTTTTTTCCTTTACAACATGATGATCTGTTGTTATATCTCGCGAGGTAACACGATTGTTTATTCTGGCATAAATCCAAGAATTCGATCAATGCCCTAATGGGATGCTGACGCGTTCCACTTATGGTCTTTTCTTCTCCTTTTTTCTTCTCTTATTTTTTCCTTGTGTCAGGTGATAAAGAGAAAGGGGTTGTAAGAAGAAATGAAACAAAACATCTCTCACGGCCTATTATATCATAGCAGTTCGTTCGTAGCTGAGTTAGCCAACTTGAGTAATAAGTATTCTCGATAAATATCAAACGATCATTATAACGGTATAAGAAAATCTATGTTTCCTATTTCAAACTCTGAATGAAATAATTTTACATTTGAATAGAATGAATTGTGTTGAGATAAGGGTAATATTCAAAGCATTATGTAATAATTGTGTGTATTAGAAATTCAAAGCACGAGTCTTGAGCTAACTCGTTTCACCATATATAAAGTTCGTAAGGAGGATTCTCTCAACACCTTTCACCGGAGGCAAGTGGTGTTGTTTCTACGGCTGCTCTTTCAGTGACTTTCCTTGTAACGATACACGAAATAACACGACTCGCATTTGTGATTACGTAATAGAACGGCACGGTAAAGTGATCCTACTGAAAGGAAGAAGGATAAATACCTTGACAGTGACGCTGTTAGCGGATCCCTTGATGAGATCGATGATTTCTTCTCTTGATTTATCATCGACGTTGATACCGTTCACTTCGATGAGTCTGTCACCGGGTAACAATCCTGTATCGTTGTTGTGTTGCACAAGAGTACCAGGTTCAGCGAAAATCACTGACCTCATTTGCGTAATGCCATTGGCCGATCGTTCAACTATAACTGCACGACGTAATGAGAAACCAAAATCATTGCGCGGCGGTGGTTGTCTTTGGATAACCAATTCACGTGGCTGGGGAAGTTCGATGGGTACGATTTCAGGTAACTGTAACTCGACTCCTTGTTCCTCGAAGGAAGCCGATGATCGCCACCTGGAAAATCCTTGTGACTCTCCCACAGGTGACAAACTGAACGGAGGTGTTGCGAAGCTTGAATTCGTGGTATCGGTTAGGGAATCCGCGGACGGACTTGCACTCGTAACAACCTGAAAGTTCATTGCACGAAGATTAATCAATTGGACTGATCGATGTGGCTCGATTTTTTGTATCGAATAGGGAACAAACCTGGAGTAATTTGGTATCGATTTGTTGTTGGTTGTTAGATTGTTGATATTGAGTACTGATACGCCAAGATCCTTGATATACATTGTTCTCATCTTCACTGTACAACTCATCCCTGCCAGAGATTCCCCCCGCGGGTAATCCAGGAACATTTTGATAAGCAATCACCTCGTTTTGAAGGGTATTCCTAACGAGCAGATTACTAGCCTCTTGATGATTCGTCTCATTACCATTCGACATGGGAGATACTTCGGATAGGGTGTTGGTCGATCCACTGCTCGTAACGCTTAATCGTGGTCCCTTTAGAATACCCCGTTTGGGTGGTTTTGGTGGTAACGGAGGCAGGTTTTTACCTCCAACGTTGGTCATGATATTTGCCGTTATTGTACCCGATGGGGTGGTTGCGAGCAACGAAGTCAATGAGGCTTCGGATGAATCGCTTTGAGTCAATCCGTCGGGCGTTCTATTGGTCCAACTGGCAGAGCCAGCTATGCTTCCTGTTCCCGAAGAACCATTGTTCTGCGCATTGTCTAAAAGATCTCGATCTAAATGAGCGAAAAATGAGGCAGTGTAATCCGCGGTAATTCCACTTGGCAGTTTTTCCTTCTCTTTCCGACGGCCCGTTAATTTCAATGATTTGCGAACCTGCGAGAGAAAGCAAAAAATGTATCATCATATATGCTTACGCGGGGTATTCTTTACACAAAAAATAATATTTGTCTGTCTTTGGAGTATACAATCACAATAGAATTTCCAAACGAAATTTCCGGAATGTTTGTTAAAAAACAGATTCCCACGGTTATCAATGAAATTCCACAGAAGGTCATAAAAGATCGTGAACTCACGATATCGGTGGAATCAAACTTAAACATCCAAATCTAATTACCTCATCGAGACGTAGAAGTTCTTCCGCCGACATGCTGCTACGATCACGTTTCTTGACATCCTTTCTTTCCTTCTTTTCACGTTTTCTCTTCTCCTTGTCATCTTTCTCTGCAGCTTTTTTCATGAAGTTGAACATTGTCTTTAGAAAATCGTTATTAATTGAATAAATTCAGAAGAGACCACCAAAAAGATATATAACCGAATGATTATATCTTTTCCCTATGGTCCCTCCAAAACTAGAATCTTCGTTGTCTTTCGTCGTGCCTCTTCCAACAGCTTGATCTTTTCACACATTACTTCATTCCACTTGTCCATCGGTATGTATCAATCTGGTAAGACGAGTCACTTCCAATGTTTGTCTCAACGCGTGGTATACACTGGTTTCACTACAAGTAGATAAAAAGAAGAAAATCATGAAAATACACATACATCAATACGGAGTACAAGTTTTTATCGCATGAAAATTATTCAAATATCTGTTTTGAGTTGAAGAAAGAATACTATTGCCAGGTGATTGAATGACATAAATCCGATAGGCGGAAGAATGGAGAAGAAAAAGAAGAACCACAACTATGTGTGAGGAGAGATAATAGGTTTTAAGGTCGGGAACATGTATCGAATGATAAGACAGGCAAACAAAGTCCATTCACAACAACACTTGTGGCACTTTAAATTATTGAAGTGATGTATTATTTACGCAGAGTGTTGGAATTGATATATCAATTTATTGGTAAATCATCTTTGTGTCTAACAAACATGAATTCATTTCACAATGATGGTTCTATCACCGAATGCATCTTTCCTGCATGGAGAAAATATTGCTCCCATAAGAACACTGTTTAATTATGATGAGTAACTAGAGTACAGTAGTACCGATATTACTGCAATCACTTGGATTGAAAGTTACAGTTGTATTTAAAGATAAATGTTTCTATTGGAAGATTCTAGTCAAATGAACCTACAAAAGTGATGCACGACTGAACAAGGTATATCCTTTCCCAGGTATGCTTTTCACTGAGATGGTTCTTTTGATAATCACTTTCTAAAGCTCTCTTACGGGGTCTAAAACTCTCAAATCTTGAACTTGGAATTTCATCAGCAGAAGAGTGATTTTGGTCAAATTTTACTTCTTTGTTACCAGGTAATGAGAAACTTTGTAATCATTTCCAAAGAAGAAAGAATTTTTGGTTTCTAAAATCAACCAAAATGTTTGTCGGAACTCAACAAATAATTTCATTTCCGTCGCATTCCTTTTGGTGCAAAACAAATCTCAACATCAATATTTCATCAACTAACGACAGACAATCGTCAATGAGTATTTCAATGTAAAATAAGCTAGTTATGAGAGAGAAAAGAGATAGGAATCAAACGATCACTTGATCTCAAACTTGTACGGGAAAGGGGCAATATATTATTCAAAAGAAACTTAGATACTTGTGATGGTACTTTGAAAGTAACTCGATTAAAAAAGAAGCAAAGATTGATTATATCGTGTAAGAACGGCAGTTTTAGGATAGTTTGAATTGCAGCAATTTCTATGGATATGTGAATGGTTACACACCAAATGATATAGTAACATTTAAAATTTCCATATGACGATTGAATCCACAAAAAAAGAATTAATAATGCAATGATCTATTGAGCGATAGCAAGAGGAAAAACAATGGATATTTACTCAAGTGGCTTTCAAAGTAACGTTTCAATGTTGACAAGAAAGCGGAATAAAACCTTCGCATGATTTGGAATTGATATGAATGAGGGAGAAAAATAAAAGAATTAATCCAGAGGTGTGAATTCCTTGATACGACGAAGCACGCCGCATTGCAACAAAATTGAAGATGACAGGACAAATATATGGATTGGTAACAGTATATAATGAGCAACCGGTGCAATGAGTGGTAGTGTAAATGTAATATCAGCATGTTCAACGTCATAATTTTATTATTCTTTGACTGGATAATTTCAACTTCAGGTGGGATATTCGATCGACCAAAACATTTTTATTCAACTTATTTATTGGAATTAGTTACTGCATTTATAATCTCACTTCTATCACACAAATTTGAAAGTACAGAATTCTATTGAGAAAAATACAGGTTGGTTGAAAAGTTTTGAAAGCGACACCTATCAATCAGTACAGGAATCAAAATTTATACGCTATTTTTATATTTCATCCTTCATTCGAACACACACACACAATTTTATTCCGATCTGTCAATTCATTCTTTGTTTACAAGCCATTCGAAGTTGACGTGTCAGTGTATTTTGTGAAAATGGAAAAATCCGAATATCGTGCAGTGATAAAATTCTTTGTTTCGAAAGGTTTATCAGCAACAGAAATTCATACTAAACTGAAGAAAGTGTTGAAGGAATCTGCTCCTTCATTTCCAACTGTACATCGATGGGTTTGAGATTTTAAACGTGGTCGGACAAGCGTTGAAGATCAATCACGTAGGGGACGTCCAAAAAGTGCAACGAAATCAGACATCATTGAGCAAGTCTATGATATTGTTTGTAAAGACCCGAGTTTGACTGAGCGTGAAATTGCTGATACCATAGGCATCTCGGATGAACGAGTACTCCATATTTTACACGAAGAATCACATATGAAAAAGCTTTTTGGAAAGTTAGTGCCGCATACGTTGACAATTCAACGAAAACTGAATCGAAAACAAATTTCTCAGCGTAATTTGGAGCGTTTTAAGCAGAATAAGACCGATTTTTTGCGTCGTTTCGTAACTGTGGACGAGACTTGGATCTACCATCATGATCCCAAACTGAAACAAGAACGTTTACAGTAGACCGAAGCTAGTTGTTCAGCTCCAAAACGGTTGAAGTCAGAACGATCGGCAAAAAAAGTTTTAGCATCGGTTTTTTGGAACCCAAAAGGGGTTTTGTTCATTGATTATCTCGAAAAAGGTGAAACAATTAACTCTGAATATTATTGCAACCTTTTGGACCAGTTGGATGAAACAATTCGTGAAAAAAGACCCGGTTTACGGAAGAAAAAAATCATTTTTCATCAAGACAATGCACGTGTTCATACAAGTGTTCTGGCGATGGCTAAACTGAACGAATTGAAGTACGAATTGCTTGAACACCCACCGTATTCACCAGATTTGGCTCCCTCCGACTATTACCTCTTCAGAAATTTGAAATAATTCCTTCGTGGAAAGCGTTTTTCGTCGAATGAAGAAGCTATTGCAGCTGTGGAACAGTATTTTGCGGAGCTTCCGGAAAATTATTACAGAGATGGTATAAAATTATTGGAGGATCGTTGGAATAAGCGTGTTGAAGTTGAGGGAGACTATATTGAATAAAAAAAATCATTTCATCAAAAAATACTCATTCTTTCATTTTTGCTTTCAAAACTTTTCAATCAACCTGTAATAAACGAACACGTTCTGCCACAAAACTACCAGACTGGTCAATTGAACAAATATCCTTAACAGATGAAACACGTCGCCTCCTCTTTGCCTCTACGTCCTGTCAACCCATCTCACACTCATCAGCCTTCGATCCACGGAATGTAACGAGGAGGTGACGAGTCTCGTTATTGAAAGTACTGTACGGGATATGTGCGATATAAATGAAAAGGACCAAACCCCTCCGTACCATGTTTCATTACAAAAATTGATCAATAAAAATCAATTTTTATAATGATACAAGAACGTGTCGTTTATATCTTCCAACAGAATTTTAACGGCACTCAAAATCAACTCAGATATACATGGAACATATTAAAATGTGGTTTCAATAACTCATATCCTCTGTTTTACAGGTAAATCATGGAATTATAACACACCTCTCAACATTATAGACGGTGAAGTCACACCCATTCGAAAAATACCCTACCAAGTTAGCATCACCGTGAACGATACGATACAATTATGCGCTGGCAGTATCATAGGAGAAGAATGGATCCTGTCGGCCAAACATTGTATGCTCAGACATCCGTTTCGTACCCTCAAAGTCAGAGCTGGAAGTGATATGTGGAATAAAGGTGGAAGTATTCATAATATCATCGACGAATACACGCCACCTAATAAAGATGCCGACATAGTATTGTGGAAAGTCCAACCGGCTTTCATTTTTGATCAATCCCGTCAACTGGTTCAACTTCCAGAACCCAACTACAAAATCATTCCACGAACTATGGGAATCATCAGCGGTTGGGGTGATACGGATAATTTAGGAAACTCTCCGTCGCTTTACTTGAAATCTGTTGAAATTCCCATTGTGAGACGAAATCGATGTCAACGCGAGTTATCGCCGCTAATGTACATTCAAGATGACGAAATTTGTGCTGGATACCTCACCAAAGAGGGTGGCAAAAATTTTTGTGATGGCGATAGTGGTGGACCTTTCATCATTGACGGTAAACTGATAGGTATCATCAACCGATCAGTCAACTGTGGGGAATCTTATAAACCACATGTATTCACCAATGTAGTTTTTTATCGAAATTGGATAAAGAAAATAACGAATATTTAAATGTAGAATAGAGTGAATTTCTTTACTGCTAATTGTTTCATTGATTCCCAAAATTATTGATTGATTAAGTTAACCGATGTTGTGTTCCATTCTTAGTTCTGTTGAGTTCACGGTTGCCAAAGTGTAGTCAAAATAGGTATTCTTTTATACAATACGGGTTTAGTTTCAATCGGAATTTTATACAAATTAATAGAAACCAAATACATATTATATACAAACATATTGATATCGCGCATCCCTCATTCGAACATTTTCAGAATACATACAAGATCGTCGTATCCAGAACATGAATTTCTAATCACGGGTGGAAATCGGTCAATCGACTTGAATTTTGTTCACTTATGCAAAATAACTTATGAAGCAAATGAAGTATGAAGCTGAAACCGGCAGCTACATGGAGAGAAATTTATTTGGATAGATTACCATTTTATTCGTAAACTAGAACTATTCGGCAAAACCAGACAATAATTTATAATATAACTCCTAATCATTGCCAGTTGTGATGGTAAAAATCGAGATTAATTTGGATTTTTACCATCACAGCTGGCAACGATTAGGAGTTATGCTATAAATTATTGTCTGGTTTTGCCGAATAGTTCTAGTTTACGAATAAAATGGTAATTTTTCCAAATACATTTCTCTCCGTGTAGCAGCCGATTGTCACAACTTTTTACACGAAACTTTTATCAAGTATTCGAGCATCTAAAACGTTTAGTGGAGTGCCATTCAATCGATTTCTGGTGTAAAAAAAGCTTCCACAATGTTTAATCAAAAGTTACAACAATCGGCTGCTACTTTCAGATTAATATGACAAACTCATAATTGATGCCGTTCAATCAGAGTTACTGTTACTTCCACGGTAACTGATGCATCATAATTACAGTCTAATGAGGTAATAATTTCCCATGTTGACAAGAAACTTATAAAGAGTAAATATTTGGAGGTTTGCAATACATAATTTATGGTCTAGCTGATGGTTATTTATCCGTCTAAAGATGATTTTGTGCTCATGATGCATTTTCAATGGAAAGCAGTAATAAAATTATGCTGAACGCAGTACGAGTTTGAATGATTTCAGAACGGTTGAAACAAAATTTAAGGAGTATGATAACGATGATATGTTATTTGTTTACTATATTGTTCCGTATTACGTACATGGTTCATATGTATGGTATTCAATATACAAATCAGTTATTCGTGAAAATTGAATGATCAAAAAAAAGAAAAATGTACATTCGCTAAGGTTTCACAAATATTTGTATTGCTTTCTTTTCAGATTAAGGTTGTTCGTAATTGGGGGAAGGTCGAAAGACTGTCTGTCAAGGTCAGGGGCGATTTTCAAAAGATATATATAATATATAAATGTTCGACTTTTAACAAGTTAGAAATATGTGAAATGTGTTGATATAAAAGAGCACTCCCAACCGACCAGCTTCAGTTGATTGAACGCGGTGTATCTCCGTAATCCTCACAAAATTAATCAATATATTATTCGTTGTTCAAACGAGAAAACTGTGCTTTTACGTGATTTCTGGCATATTTCAGCACTGATCGTAAAACGTGAGATTCAGTTCTATTCCAATATTCCGATACGAGGAGGTGGGATTTTGGAGAATCCTAAATACTGCAAAGAAAACTTAAATGATGATGAACACTTTCAAAAATTCATTCTTGTTTCAAAACTCTCATAGTTTCTTTTGTGAAAAGATGAAATTGTTTGAAACATCAAAAAATGATTATGTAATTGTAGCATGTGCGTCTATGTTGACATATTCACATCAGTCCTTGATCAATGTATCAATGATTTCCATCACGCAATAGAATGCGTTCCAAATGCAATGAATTAGAACTGATCATCTGCTCTCTGCATAAAATACCTATTTGAAATAGTAAACTTAAAATTCTTGCTTCATATCGTTGAATCCACAGCATCACCATAAATTCATGAATTTAATTCTAATTAAAAAATCTCAGTAAAAAGAAACCTTGACATTCCTTATTTTCAATAAACCTAATTCTTCCAAATCGATATTGATGAGAATCTGATGAACAATCATTGAATCACCAAATTAAGCGATAATAATTGTTCAATCGAACGGAACTGGCACGTTTCTTTCCTGCACTGGAATCGGTGAACTAATCCGAACAAATAAAGGATAATGTATGAGAATATTCAGAAAGAAAAATTAAAATCAATTTTCGTCCGTATTCTTCTCCCTTGTCAAAGATTTCAAAGCGCTTCAACGTCGCATTCATCATTCATTTCCCGCAACACTTACTGCAACATTAGCGAACCCCGAAGCGACTGCATGGACCGCACGATGAAAGGGAGCAACTGAAGTAAGTACTTCGAATCAATGCAAACTCGGACCCTTAAACGAAAGGGTTGCCTTCCATTCAATGATTTCATAGCGAACGTGTCAAAAAGCCTTACTTTGGATAATGACATAACTATCAATGTGTTTCACTCATAAGTTTTTTCAGCGTATAAATCAAAACTTGTGAATCGAACATTCCTGAAAAAAACGCATGACGTCATAATAGGGCCACATGAACATTGAAACGAAATTAAATTGACCCCATGTGGAATGGGCTAATCACTGGCTTGAGCATACGCTTATTGGCTGTCACGTCCAGAGATATTCAAAGAATATTCCTTTCAATGACAATGGCAAAGGAATTAATATAGAATATTAACACCTTAAAATATAAGTTCCCCTATTTTGTGTCATGGACAAGGATGGGGAGAAACAGAGCAATTGGAGAAGGAAAGTTGAATGAAAACATTGAATTGATAAAAATATAAGATTTATTATAATGAAGATTTGAATGATCCTACATGAAACAATTCTCCTACAGCCAACTTCAATAACTTTAAATAAGAATCAGAGATTTTAGCATACTTTTGTAATATTCTATTCTTTGTTCTACATCGGTCATATTTCAATCATATACACACTGTAAAAAAAGGTTTGAATTCTAATATAAAATTGGTTATGAAATTCCAAATAAATGCAAGGTGAATCGTATTTAATATAAAATAGCACTAATTTTTCTTGTTACTATTTTAATGTTCACAAACGTATTTGAATTTTGATCAATATTATTATAATTCAAAATATTTTGTATTAAAATTCTTTATTAAAATTGAAATTCCAACATGCTTTGTAAGATTCAGTTCTACAATTTGAATTTCCTTTTACATGGTTGAATTTTGCAGTGTAGTATGAAATTTCAATAACAACCATATGAAAATTCTAAATGAATGTGGACAATTCGAATCATTTCTGTGAAATTTCAAACATATTTTGAATATTCAAAATTTAATTTATGAAATTTCAATCACATTTTGAATATTCACAATTTTGTTTATGAAATTTCAATAATTTTGTTGAAAAATAATACACAAGTGTATGGATTCACTGTGCGCCGAAGTCACTGCGCATGTCTTCTGCAGATCCACGCTTTATAATCGTTCCTGCAAAATGATAAAACGTTCTTCGGAAAAATTGATAAATCACGTGGTGATAATTTGTTAATTGAGAATCATCTGTTTTGATGATAATCAAGTTCACTAAGATGCTAAATATTTTTCAGAATTCAATCACAAAGTTTTGGATTGATATATTGATGTATATCCACATGAGAACCATAAACTGAATTTCATATCCAATATTAACTTTTGAACTACAATGTTTTCAATATGATCTTTGTATCTTTCTTATATATAAATATATGAATATATATAAGAAAGATGTACAATGATATGGAGGAAGCTCGAATCGAGATTTCACAATCCCAGAATTCCGGAATTTTATTCCTTAATTTAGAAATAATCTTACTTATCTATAATATAGATATGCGAATTGTATTGACAATACGATAGTCAAAAAATCAATGCTGAATATGAAAATTAGTATTTTGATTTTTCATACTTCCCAGTATATGAAAGTTCAATTAATAGGTTATAAAATTTACGATAATCATTTGAAATTTTTATACCTATTCATAATTAATTTTCAAAAGGATTTCATTGAAAATTCAACAATCGTTTTGAAATTTCATACTAACATGAAATGATTCACACATTTTCAAAACCTCTTCTTGAATTTTAATAAATTGTTTCTTTGAAAATTCACAACCAAATGTATGTGTTAATCGCTTCACATACTTTTCCATTAAATTTCATACAAAAATTTTTTACAGTGCATATATTGACCTCATCTCTAATATTGGGGTTATTGGATCTTTCAATTTAAACTTACAAGAAAAATGATTTTATGAGATATTTGAGAATCTAAATTGTTTCGTAGCAACTTTGTTTCTCTGACTTTGATGCAATTCTTCAGAAACTCAATTTCAGCTTTCAATTCATTCATATTCTATTAACAAAATGCATACATTGTCTTTGGTTGGTATTACTTTAATTGATGTAGTCTCCAATTAACAGTTGCGAGATTCCAGCCAACTGGATTTCCCACAATTACTAATTTTCGACGTTCAAACAATTACTCGTGTGATTCCAGCCAACTGAATTTCCCACGAATAATCATGAGTGAATTAAATTTTGAATCACCAATTAATATGCAAGATTCCAGTCAACTGGATTTCCCACACAGTCAATCAGTGATAGACTCGATTGACACTTGAGAAATTCTAGCCATCCAGATTTTTCCAAGTAGTCAATTTTCGTCACTATGAGGTTGAATTTAAAAGACAATGTATTTGAATATAAAATGAAACAAAGTTGCTCTATAGACAAATTGAAATATAATTATTACGATTTCTTCACTTAGTCAAATTCTCACTTACAAAGAAAAAATCTAAAATATACCACAATAATCCTTGGAATGTACTTTGAAATTAGAATTATTTCAAACACATTGAATATGAACACGAAAATATTTCAAACACCTTGAAAAGAATTCTATTCAAACACTTGAACTTGAACTTTAACTTGAACACTTGAAAACACTTTGAAGTTGTAGTAAAGAACGTTGAACACGAATACTTGGAAATGATGTGTAAGAACTGGAGCGAATGCGAATACTGCGAATACTGACTTTTGGGCCCAAAACATGGGTTTTTATATGGCCAGTCTCGACCATGGAGAGACTTGTTTTGGTCACTTAGAAAAATGCACTTTGCTCTATAGATAATGAGTTCCTGCACTGCCCTTACGACGCATCACAAGTACATGGGGTTCACGGGACGATGTCTTATCTATCACGTGAAGTTTAGTTGAAAGTTAGAACTGTGACTCAAAATTATCAAAGGAAAGTATCTATAAGAAAGATATTGATTGAATGTTCTTCAAGTTTTCTTAATTGTGACAGAATCGTCTTTTTCCATACATGTATTTTTGTGTTTTAATATAAAACTTGTATAATTTTAATTACTTAATTATTGATTGAACACCCTTCTAATAATTGAATATGATTCAATTACCATTCTCATAAATTGAATTCAAAACTCTTTTCGCATCATTCGATATTAAGAAAACTTGAAGAACATTCAATCAATATCTTTCTTATAGATACTTTCCTTTGATAATTTTGAGTCATAGTTCTAACTTTCAACTAAACTTCACGTGATAGATAAGACATCGTCGCGTGAACACCATGTACTTGTGATGCGTCGTAAGGGCAGTGCATGAACTCATTATCTATGGAGCAAAGTGCATTTTTCTAAGTGACCAAAACAAGTCTCTCCATGGTCGAGACTGGCCATATAAAAAACCCATGTTTTGGGCCCAAAAGTCAGTATTCGCAGTATTCGCATTCGCTCCAGTTCTTACACATCATCTCCACGTATTCGTGTTCAACGTTCTTTACTACAACTTCAAAGTGTTTTCAAGTGTTCAAGTTAAAGTTCAAGTTCAAATGTTTGAATAAAATTCTTTTCAAGGTGTTTGAAATATTTTCGTGTTCATATTCAATGTCTTTGAAATAATTCCAATTTCAAAGTACATTCCAAGGATTACTGTGCCATATTTTGGATTTTTTCTTTTTGTAAGTCAAAATTTGACTAAGTGAAGAAATCGTAATAATTATATTTCAATTTGTCTATAGAGCAACTTTGTTTCATTTCATATTCAAATACATTGTCTTTTAAATTCAACCCCATAGTGACGAAAATTGACTACTTAGAAAAATCTGGATGGCTAGAATTTCTCAGGTGTCAATTGAGTCTATCACCGATTAATTGTGTGGGAAATCCAGTCGGCTGGAATCTCGCATATCAATTGGTCATTCAAAATTTAATTCACTCATGATTATTCGTGGGAAATTCAGTTGGCTGGAATCACACGAGTAATTATTTGAACGTCAAAAATTGGTAGTTGTGGGAAATCCAGTTGGCTGGAATCTCGCAACTGTTAATTGGAGACTACATCAATTAAAGTAATACCAACCAAAGACAATGTATGCATTTTGTTAATAGAATATGAATGAATTGAGAGCTGAAATTGAGTTTCTGAAAAATTGCATCAAAGTCAGAGAAACAAAGTTGCTACGAAACAATTTAGATTCTCAAATATCTCATAAAATCATTTTTCTTGTAAGTTTAAATTGAAAGAGCCTATAACCCCAATATTAAAGATGAGGTTGATATATGTGTACAATTGAAATATGACTGATGTAGAACAAAGAGTAGAATATTACAAAAGTATGTTAAAATTTCTGATTCTGATTTAAAGTTATTGAAGTTGGCTGTTGGAGAATTGTTTCATGTAGAATTATTCAAATCTTCATTGTAATAAATCTTATATTTTTATAAATTCAATGTTTTTATTCAACTTTCCTCCTCCAATTGTTCTGTTTCTCCCCATCCTCGTCCATGACACAAAATAGGGGAACTTATATTTTAAGGTGTTAATATTCTATATTGATTCCTTTGCCATTGTCATTGGAAGGAATATTCTTTGAATATCTCTGGACGTAACATAATATTGAATGATACGAAAAGAGTTTTGAATTCAATTTGCGAGAATGGTAATTGAATCATATTTAATTATCAGAAGAGTATTCAATCAATGATTAAGTAATTAAAATTGAATAATTTATATATTAAAACCCAAAAATACATCTATGGAAGAAGACGATTCCGTCACATGGCATACAAGGAAAAAAGAGATACCTGTTGACAAAGGTGGTTCCATTGTTCCATCAAGACACGGACAGATGAACCAAATCAAGCGTGCAAAGTAATATGAAAAAATCAATTGCTCGAATTCAATATCTTAAGATAGCGCACATACCAATGAATTCAGATGTATGTGTATTTGAACTGTCAACAATATATATTGGGCCAAAATTTGAAAACTTCAGTAGTCTTCGAAGAGGGTCAAAATGTTGAGCATGATAACTTTATTGATCGTCAATTCAATCATCGCAACTTCAGGTGGGAGCAACACATCGTTTCGACACAGCAAAAAATTTTGTGTCACAGGAGGTCCACTCATAGTTTGTGTTGAAAACGACATATCACATTCATTGTGAATTTAACATTTTTGTGTTAATATTTAATATAAATTGCGAGTGGACCTCCTCGAACATACACGTGTGTTAAAAATACACAAAATTTTCCACTGTGAAGTTGATTTTCTTACACGAAATGGCACGTAGAAAAAAAATCACATATGGATTCTGGATTGGTTGTGAATTTGATATAACTGTTCACATAAACGCACTTGGAATAAAATTTACATGGAACTTATGTTATGGCTATATTGCTACTGAAGCCAATATGGGGGTAGCGTTGATATAGTAACCATAATAACCATTCAAATCCAACAGCACTCTGTTGTAGATTTTACATGGGATCGACTCTGTAATCGTAACCTTACTTTGCATGTAATTTTCACAAGACCATTTTTTTTTCATGCATGCTAGGATGCTTTTATCATTCAAGAAATTCACATGAATTCAGATATTTCGGACGGAATGATTCCATTATCAATTCAATAATCAATTCAACAGAGATTCAAGTTGAAAAGATGTTTTTCATCCATGAGAATCTTCGATTGGCTTTTTCTAAATTGATTTAATGATTTGCCAATTTCTGCTAATTGTCAGATAATTTCACGACACTTGATTCTTTTGATTATAAAAATACGTAACAATCTTCTATCGAGATTCCAAAAAAATTCGATATAAACCAGACATTTTGTATTTTCTTTCATTTTCTGTTAATGACTGATTCATGTAAGAAATTTCCTAAACTTGTGCTGAAGTCGAATAAGAATTCCATCCCACACCTTCCTTATTGTTTCATCGGCAAACTTATGAAAAAAAAACAAGAAATAACTAAATAAACGACTTTTTGTAATGAATATGAGATCCATTCGGCAAAATATTGAACTTTGCACAGTTGAAAGAAAAGTCTGATTTTTAGAAATGCTCATCTTTTAGAGTGTATACGGATGTTTGTTCAGTATCATCTCGTGAATTTTACGATGCTTTTGTTTTAAACATTACGTTCTATCTTTTATGAATACAACCTCTCTCTATGAAAAAAAGACACCTCTTAGTCACGAAAAAATAATCACTATGCATGCGCTACACACAAATACTCCAGTTTATATAAGATGTATTTCATAAAAATCTCATACAACATTCCTTAACTGTTAATGAACCTCATTCAAGGGTGGCGATAGGCCATATTTATATGAAATGAATACCCAATTCGCTATACCCACATAGAAATTTATTCGATACAAATACACTCTTCTTCCAACGTGGAATGATATGTGGGTAAAAATTCATTCCCCAGCCGAATTTCTACTCCGCTCAAATGAAAATATAATTAAACAAATAAACTTTCCTCATTGAGAATATTATTATTGATCCACAGGTAAATCGTGGAATCCTGATATACCTCTTAATATCATAGACGGTACAAACACAGCGATTGAAAAGATACCCCACCAAGTCAGTATCTCCCTGTACAAAAGTAAACAATTATGCGGTGGAAGTATAATAGAAAGGGAATGGATCATTACGGCGAAGCATTGTACTGAAGACATTGCATACGACGATTTAAGTGTCAGAGCTGGGAGTACTCTTTGGAACCAAGGTGGCAGCATACATAGGATTCTAAGTAATTATACAAGGGATGGCGAATACGCCGATATAATACTATTAAAAGTAGAACCACCTTTCGTTTTTGATGAATATCGCAAACCAGTTTCTCTCCCAAGCTCCAAGTTTGTATTTCGTCCGGGAAAAATGGGTACTATCAGCGGGTGGGGTGATACGGATAGCTCAAAGCCTTCCCCGTCGCTTTTATTGAAATCCGTTCAAATACCCTTAATTGACAGACAAATATGCGAGTATATGCTGAAGCGGAAGATGCTTGTTGGACATGACGAATTTTGTGCTGGCTATATGGACAAAAGAGGAGGCAGAAATTTTTGCGATGGAGATAGCGGCGGTCCTTTCACCATTAACGGCACGTTGATCGGTATTATCAGTCGATCGTTGGATTGCGGTGGGCCCTTCAAACCACATATTTTCACCGATGTAGTTTACTATCGTGGATGGATTAAAGAAACATTAGGGATTTGAAAAAGTGCACACAAATACTGTTCTAGCAAGTATAAACAGTCAACTGTTCATCAATCGAGCAAAAATGTACAATAAAAGGCTGCTATTGTTATTTCCAACATAATTTGAAAATACAAATATTTTTCTTATTCCATTGTTTCCATGAATAAGAATGAAAAGTTGATGATATATGATCATCAGTAAAGTTATTGCGACGAATACGATACAGATTGAATATTGAACTACCGAACCCGAGTTGTTGAACAATCAATCAAATTCTTGATTTATATTTTTGAATTAATGATCAGTTCAATTGTTGATCGAATAGACACACAAATAATTATGCATTATATACGAGGAATTGTGTGTAATGAAAAATACATTTGACATTTCAATTGTCATTATTCTAATTGTCATAATCGTCCTGGTGTCATCTGATGTGACACGATACAATGTAATTAATGAATATTTTATTCGATCTTCTAACACGAAACAACCGAGTGTTTCAATATTTAGCAAACCGACTTTCTATTTAGGTACTTTTCTAGTAGTCAGACTGAAAAAAAGACCTCAGTATAGTTATCAAATGAAGTTGGTTGGCTCAAACAAGGGATTGGCCATTAATAGTAAAAAATTGAGTGTGAAATTCAACACTCGAGTAATACTCGAATAAAAGTGGTTCGTGAAGGTCCACACGCGCGAGTGCTCTTCTTCTATGATGGACCACGGGTGTATTTCACACTCTTCCGTGGGTTAATATTTTCGTAAGTCTTTCAATTACTTCACACTGGAGCGAATGAAATTCAAGACTAAGAAGAATGAAATCTCCATCAAACGTACCGAATATAACCGAGTGTTGAAAAACACATTCGACAGTGTTCATTTCAACACTGCAAAATAATATTCTCCAGTATATCCAAATCCAATTACACATGAAGATCATTTTACAAATAAAAATGCATCTCCCTTCACCGTGGATAAATCACCATTATTCGTCGTTTCGAAATTAAAGATAGTACGTTTGACATAACTAAACCCCAACTGGGCTTTTCTTAATTAGTCAGGAAATGTCTGTTCATGTATAGTGTGACCCACGAGGTTCATTAGAAAGGGCTTATCTCGTCAGGAGGAGATCTCGCGATGAATCGTGGAAATTTGAGATTATGGATTTTCTTAGGGTTATACACTGCGAAAAAGAATTCGTTGAATCAAATAAGATTTGTTTATAATAAATGCAATATTCATTAATATTTATGTCATCACATAGTTGATGAACACAGCACATATATCTTTGAGTTAACTTCATACCGATTATGATTCGAGAAATCTAAATTTGCTAAGAAGTCGTATTCATTCAAATCAATTTCGATCAGTTTGACTCAAGTAAATGATTTGGTTATAGTTAATAGATATGAATTTTTTGATTCAACACAATCTTTGGTTACAATGAATAAGTTTTATTTATATGAAACGATATCTCTTGAAAATGTTCAACCAAATGCGTTGATTTGTCAGAAGAAAACCTTTTTCTCAATGTACGAGTAATGTATTAAATCCACCATAATTGTTCGTGTATGTGATAACAACGTTATATTGCTCATTAAATAATGTATCACTAACATTTACAGAATCGGTTCCTCTCCTTTATACATCACTTAGCTACCCGAATGAAATATTTATATAACAAATATGAATAGTTGAGCAATCCAGTCACTTCGAGACTTGGGGAAAAAGAGATACCCAAAAATTCTTTCACGCAATTGTCAAGCATAAGAATTTGTTTTTATTGTAATTATTTACAACGAGCTAACATAATTTTGATGCAACTTTCGATAGAATTGTTCTCTTCAGCATTTAAGTAGTCAAACCGTAAAGTTGGAAGACACTGTATGAATTTCTGATATGAAAAACGTTAAAACCAATTTCAATGAAAAATTTTTCATGCTAGCCTCGCTCTTATGTATACCACATATACATTGAAGTCGTAACAATAATGTTCAGCTGTTACAGTTATTTGATATTGTTGTCATAACTGAACGAATCGTTCCAAGAAAGATCTAGTATCGATACTGCCGCTACCTGCTTTAGCTATATTTTAAATTGTTACAATAATCACACATTATTTTTTATTTTACCATCATTAAAGCGTCATCGTTGTGATGCTCGCAGAGAAGTATAGCGCAGGGGTACCAATCAATGCCCCCGCATCGCTATCAAGTTTATATGACAAAATAAAATATCGAATTACAACCGCGTATCACATTCAATGGCTAATACACGAAACGCGACACGAATATCTGATATCAAATCTTTTTACATGTAAGCCTGACAAAAGTATACCTACTGAATAGAATTCATTGAAATATTCATAAATGAGATCCTATTTAAAGATTTTAATCTACCTTGCATCCTACCAGAGATCACTTTAGAGATTCTTCAGGCTGCAGAGAGGTCTAAAGAAGATCTACACCGAAGAAAAAAGATTGTGCATAAAACAGTAATATAGGTAACTTTTGAAACACTAGTTAGTGAATCTAGTAATAGTTTAATTAACAGATGAATAGATGATTTTCCCGGTCAGCCAGTGTTTACAAACACAGGAAAGGAACTATGAATTCATCATGCAATGGTTAAATGATTCTTTTACAGATCATGGAACTACATCAACCTGGTCAGAAGAATGCAAATTTACGAATCTCACTGGTCCAGTTTCAAATGAGTTGAAAGAAACAAAAGAACACAATTCCTGGCACTGGTATCACATAAAACAGAGTTTCTCTCGTTCAATATGATCATCATTTTGTTGCCAAATGCGGGGAAAATAGAAAACAAAGACGAACGAAGAGTGATAAAACACAATAACGCTCCCAAAGCGAATAATTAAAATCATTTTGCATTGTTTGTTATCAAGTATTTAAATCATGCAAACTTCAATGTTTCCCTACTAGGGAGAGATTTTTGCATTAAATAATCAAGTCTTGAGGTGTATGAACAAAAAATTGTATCACGGAAAAAATCCAAAAACATATATTCTATGGGCCACCACTCTAGCGTTTCCAAGAATTGTCGGAAATCAGAAGTCCAAGAATTTTTTAGAAGATATTTAAAATGTGAAAAATCATTCATTGTTTTTTTGTTTGTTTGATTCGAAACGAATGCTTGTGGTCTCATATACGCACTGTATATCCAATAAGGCCTACAAGTTTTATTGCAAAATAATTGTGAGCAAAAAATTCACAGATGACATCATGTGATTTCGATTGTCGATTGTAAAATAATCTGATACAAGATTGCAATAGTTTCGCAATAGAGGACACACGTGAAGGATAATAGTGAAAGAAAAATACTATTAAACGCGTATCACTTCAAATATATATATATGTAAATCGATATTTTATTGCTTATTAGCATTCGATGACAGAAAGAGAATTTTATATTTTTAATGAAAAGGTAGTTTCACCTTGTACTCGCGTAATTTGGGGTCATTTTCTAAAACTTAGCACTAACGGTACCAGAAACAGATTTTCGAAATATAAAACGACGGCGCACATTCAAGCAAAGTCTATTGATTCACTCGACCCACAAGGTCAAAATTTTATTATGAATGTAGAACAAAAACTAAAGAGGTTCTTGAAATATAAGATAGTATGAAATGAAGGGAACATCGAGAGCTGTTTTTGATAAATTGAAATTCACAGATGTTATGAGTATATTCGATCGATTCAACATTTCAAAAATATTGGAGGAAAATTTCGAATCCATGCAATTTTTGGTTGTTGTTCATTTCATTTTATCCCACAATTCAAGAAATTTGTTGATTTTTTTATTCTATACATTCATAATTGTGAAAGGTACGTCCGTGCGGATTAACAGATTTTGCTTCTTCTTTTCTGCAGAAGTTGGAACATTTTCATCATTTTGGTTTCCTGACTCAAACCCTGATACACTCGCTCCCAGAGCAACATTTGATCCAGTCCTTCCTCTCATTATCACCCTACGTGGCTGATCAAAATCACACCACACCGTTGATCAAAGTTACCCCATATACCGGATCAAAGTAACCCCGAGTACACATTGGGGAGTGAAAATTTGAGTTTTGATTCATAGTATCTTCAAAAAATTGATCAATCACATATTGCAATCCTAGATTCATTGGAATTTAGGGGATGAAATTAGTGATAAAGTTTTCCGATATTATGAATTCAATGAAGAAATTATATTTACGTCTTTACTATCTTCCTCACATTCATTTACGATACAGATTGTTGCATTGCTAACAGAATTATTTAGGGGTCTCCTGTGTTGCTGAACAGTGAGGAAAAAATTAAAAATTGAATCTCATCTGCACTTAAAATATTGTTTTATATACGAACAAAGTAGTTATCAAACTAAACCGGATAGACGGCATAATTTCACTATGGAAAGCTTGGAGCGGTATATCGTGGTATACTTCTATCAAAATAATGATGAAAATGAGTAAATTCATCATTCTGTTTTATTTCTGATTTTTTTATGAATGAAAACTCGTTAAATTTTTTTTATAGTTTGTTGCATATTTTATTTATTTATGTTGTTTATACGGGTAAAAAAGACCCTTTGGTACATAGAATATACATTATTTGAACCACATTATATATATCATGCATCAAAGCATTAAGCATCGTGTTAAGCTCGACTACATGCATCTTATATTACAACAACAGTTAACGTGTATAATTATAGGTGAAAAGGACAATTAGATATTAAATTTGACAAATAAGAGAAAGAGAATTTCTAAGATCAGAATGAGATGAAAATAATTCAAGCACATCACTGTAAGAATTAGCTAGGATAGATATCCGATTTACCGGATCAGAATAACCGTATCTCGATTTATAAGGAATTGGATTGAACGATTTAGGGCGCCTTAATAAACGAGAAGGGACATTAAAACGTACAAATCCAAGCAGTTGAGGGCAGCGAATTTTCCCATCAACAATTTTATACAAAAATGAAAAATCATTGAACAAACGACGTGATTCCAAGGAAGGCAAGTTAAGTAGAGCCATAATCAATGAGTAATCATGACAAGTGACGCTCAACGGACGGCCTATCCGATAGGCAGCAAAACGCAGAAACTTATGCTGAACTCTTTCCAAATCCTGTACAATCCCGAATTAAACGAGGACTCCAAATTTGAGACGCATACTCAAGATGAGGTCTAACTAAAGTACAATACAGTGTTCGAAGTGCAACAGGATCACGAAAATCTTTACAAACGCGCTTGATGAATCCGAGAGATTTCATGGAAGTACCAACTATGTAATTGTAATGATCTGAGAAGTTAAAACGAGAGTCAAATGAAACTCCAAGATCACGAACAGTATTTATAGGTGATAACAGAGAATGAGACAAGTTATAAGGAAAATAAATAGCATTTTTACCTCTATAAAATCTCATCACATGGCATTTAGTGAGATTTAATGACATATTAGATAGCACACACCAAGATTGTAACCGATCCAAATCAGATTGCAGATTTTGAGCATCTCTGTAAGTTCTTATAATCATAAACAGTTTCAGGTCATCAGCAACAAGAAGATGTGTGCAGTACTTGAAAATCGTAGAGATATCATTAATGAAAATAATAAATAATAAAGGACCTAGATGTGAGCCTTGCGGTACACCTGAGGATACAAAAAATGAATCAGAAAAATATTGAGAGACACGAACTGATTGCGTACGATTCAGAATATAACTCTGTAACCACGACAAGAAATTGCTGCGAATACCTAAATTACTTAATTTATTTAACAATATATTATGATCAACTCTGTCAAAAGCCTTTGAGAAGTCTGTATATATAGTATCCATTTGGGCATTTTGATCAAGCGCAGAGCACACGACATGAGAAAAAATAGACAAGTTAGTTACGGTAGATTTTCCAGAAGTGAAGCCATGCTGGAAATCAGAAATTATATCAGAAAACAGTGGTGTTATTTTATCAATAACTATATCTTCAAAAATTTTCGGCATAACATTCATGATACTAATAGGTCTATAGTTTCTCACGTCAGAACGGTCCTCAGATTTGAAGATAGGAGTAATTAAGCTGGATTTCCATTGAGAAGGAAATATTCCAGAGGATAAAGAGCTGTTGAAGATCAACCACAAAGGCCGAGAAATGACGAACTTGCAAGATTTTAGAAAATTAGGAGGAATACCATCATCACCAGGACCGGAAGAAGTTTTCAAGGATGAGATTTTATTGAACACTTCACCGATATTGATGGATAAATCGGAAATATTGACATTGAGAGTAGATTCTGGTAAATTACAAGGAACAACGGGATAATTTTGATAAACTGATCTGAAATAAGATGCAAATAAGTTCGAAATAGCAATACCAGTATTGCGAATAGTACCGTCTAAATGCATCACCAGGGGTATACCGTTCTGATTCCGCTTACTATTAACAAAGTTCCAAAAGCTTTTGACATTTGTAGAAATGGACCCTTGAACGTAATGAAGATGAGACAAGTAACATTGGCGAGTCAAAACTTTACATTGAGCTCGCAAGTGACTAAAGATTGGGTAATCTTCAAAGCAATTTGACTCTTTGTACCTATTGTGAGCAATTTTCTTTTGTCGATTAAGTTTAATTAATTCCGAAGAGATATTTTGAGATTTTTTCATGCATATTTCACACTTTTTTTGTTGCATATAATCCGGTCTTTAATCATGACACTGTTGTGCTGTACTTTGGTGTGTGGGAATGTATTTTGCGAATTATAAACAAATACGAGTAATCATTGTTGAAATCTGCATACATGAAAATTCCCCATGGTGAAAGTTTGTCAAAGAAATACAGTGAGCCCTTATAAGTCACAAACGGATTGAAAATAAAACTTTTTTAAGAAAAAACCATGAACAATTCCGTGTGGTTGTTACAAAGTTGCTTGTTCATATTCCAAATTGGTGATTTTTTTGTCATAAATAGGAATCTAAGCCCGAACGAATATGATTATCGAATCCCTCCGACCTTGGTCCTCTACTTGACAATAATTCTTTAATTTGATCCAGAACATTGCAAGGGAGCTATCTTATAATTTCGATAAAATTACACAAATTGATTGCTATGCAATTCATCTATGAGGCTGTTATCGTATAATTTTATGGAGAAAAACTGTACCTCTCGACATTCTAACACTCACTATGTTATCTAAAAGAGTTCAAAATGAATACGTGAAAAACCCCTAAAAAGTTTTTTTTCTTATTCAAAACAAAAGTCTTTGAATGAAGAATAGAATAGTAAGTACATTCCTTTTGTATTCCAGATTCGTGACAGACAGGTTTGCAATCAAAACTGAGCATCATCTGAAATACACGAATGCTTTGCACAGTTCGTAAGAGGTTCCAATTTCTCACAGTAAATCGTGATATGTAATCACTTTCCATGCTATATGACAGTAGTGAAATACTATGAGCTGCCTTAAACTGATCGTACACGAAGCATTCAACCGATATTAAACATCATTCTCATCCAATATCTCCTCTCAAAGATTCGTAGTACTATCACTACTACTACTACTACTACTACTACTACTACTACTACTACTACTGCTGCTGCTGCTGCTGCTGCTGTTACGAGGAACGTGAAGGGGCGTGAACCGACGATCGAGCCAGGAGCATCGGCGACCAGACATCGCACTGTTTTTCCTTTTTTTGCTCATGCCCTCTCCATGACCGAACTCTTCCGGCATTCGATACCTTCGAAGCTCCTAGGTATGCGGAAACTGACAAACCCAAGAACTTTTGCACATGAAGTAAAGAGCTCAGCTCCAAACGATTCACTTGTATACAAGTTTGTATCTCGTACAATGGCAAAAACCCAGGAGCAAGGTAAATGAACGGAAAGACAACAAACCAAGATCACTATGTTATATATACCCTTACGTGCACGTTCACATTCACACACACATACACACAACACACAAATAAATATATCCTTACGAGTCATCACACGATCCACTCCACTGACCATCAAGTGCAAATTATGTTAAATTTCACTAAAAAAAAACGCTGTAAAATATAATATCGCGTATCACGTGGAACTTTGATATAACGCAAAACCTTGACCATCTACGTAAATCGATACATTATAAATTCCAAGTATTCTTCGATCATACTCGTCCATATAAATGTCAACATTGACATCGATGAAAACAGTGGAATTTTGTTGGATTTAAACGAATATAACGTGAGAGAAGGAATCTGAGGATAAATAGAGGTTATGTCTCTGCGGCACACCTTATTCGATATTTACAAAATTACACACGCTTGTGTATAATCAAAGAACATATAGCTTTCTTTCTTTCCATTAAATTCGATCGAAGAAAAATAATTCAAGAGGAAAAAAAATAAATATTTACATACTCAAGTTCGTGGAAAGCGCTTTCTCTTATATAATAATCCAACATCCAGGGTACACTGTTTATAATTTCCCTCATTCGTTGTTATATATATTCACTGTCGAAGCACTTGATTATTTTTTGTTTACAAGCCGGCTCTATCAGCGAAAACTGACAGCAACCACGAGACACTTTCTCGTGTCAACACAACACACGACACAACACTTGGGGAGCACCACACTACCGCCATTCACATTCACGTACGAGAAAAAGAGACAAAGACAGAAAGAGGCCGCGAGATACAAGAAAAACGTGTGTCCACAAATTTTTGCTTGTATACACGCATGAACGTGTTGGTGACTAAACGATGAAATGAGAGAAAATATATATGTGTGTGTGTGTACATATATGTATATTGTTAATCTATATGTTCTAGGATGGAGGAACGTTATGCCACGTCCTCCCACGAAAGTGATCGCGTGCGAATTCCCGAACCGACACGCGACTTGCTTTTGCCTGACTCATCAGATCGTCCGTGTCCTTTCGTGCAGGTAAAGGTAACGCGGACGACATCAGGGCAGGCATGCGAAAGTTCAACGACGCGCACACCACGGTTCTCTACTTATAATACTCTTGTTCAGTTCAGCCCTGGCTCAGTTGCTTTTCCTCCCCCTTTACTTCTTCCCTCGTTAAGCTCTCTTTCTTTCTCTATCCCTCTCTCTTTTCTTTCTCTCCTCACACACATGTACATACGACATGCGAGACTATGAGTGCACGTAGTGTACTCTTCTTCATTTGCTACGTGAATTTTGTGTGACAGCCAACTATCATGGCAGCAAATTCCAAGTGGACTCGTAGTGTCGCTGCTGAATTGGAACTACCATTGGAATTGTTTAGTGGCGCCAGTCCACATCCTCCTAACGATGTTTTCCATGTTCTATCGATTGAATACGATAAGCAGCAAAACTCCGAGTCTTGTTCTACTTGATAAAAGGGTCATGAAACATCCGTCTCACGATGATAGAACAGAAATGGCGATTGTGTAAAATGAGCCGTCTATTTCTAACCTGTTATTCTTTCGATCGTGGATCGTATGCCACCGAGCATGCGTTGCTCGAAGCGGGAAATTTGAATTTACATGTTCTATCTTGACTATTCGTACCCTACCATCGAACTCTGTATATGTTGTAAATACATTACACATATTTTTATATGTATATCATGTGACTATGTAGTGAAAACACAGACATACCCGTTTAGTTCGATAAATTCATGTGAATCGTGAGAGTGCTGCTATCTACATCTCATAGTAAGAAGTTCCTTATCAGAACAGCTGTTCGTTCAACATGGATTCATTAGCCATGCGGAAGTATAGTTTCAATCCCGATCGGATGATAAATCGAGTCGTCTTTTTGAAATTCTTTCATACGTGAGACTTCCGCGACAATAAATTTTGATTATACGTTGAAAATGTTGTTGAATATTTTAAAATTTAGTGCACAAAACGCGTTCCATGATGTAACCTGCACTTCTAGGCATCTAAAGAATGCGATTCGTTCGTTCACGACAATAACAAATCCTACGATTGGTGAAATAATGGAACAATGGAGTCATCGTTTTGAAAACGAGGGCATTCCAGAGCCAGTTGAATCAATTGAGCATATCATCGCACACGTCAGAGGCACGAGCAAGGTAATTAGTAATACTTGCAAAGTGCATTGGTACACTCATAAATTTCTAATTGCCGATGCACGTGGTCGATCAACGAGGTAATGGACTTGAGAGAAACGAGTAGTGTTTCTCTATACTATTTGCGCGCGATATTCAAATTCAAACGAAAAAGAATAGTATACCGATAGGAAATTACTCATTTTATGAATAGCTGTTACTTCAACTTCACGAAAAAGAGATAGAACTTTTCTTCTAAATAACTAAAAGATTCAATTCAGACTTTTTTTGACATGATGCAAAAAGTGGAGAGGACTTTTGTTTTTCACTAGGATATTCGAAAGAATCAAACGAATCAGAAATGTTGAGAAAATACTTTAGTCATTCAGAATGAAAAAATTTCCAATTCCAAACAATTCAAAATGCAGAATTTTGAATTTGGCTATCAAAAGACTTCAAGTTCCAAACTCCAAAATATTTTGTATTTTGTCCAATATTTTAGAGCTGAAATTCTAAAATTGGCGTCTTCGAAAACCCATGGATCATAACCCTGGCGGTGTTAATTTTTTTTTTTTAACAGAATCTTCAAAAGGCTGCTTCCACGCTTGTCTACATATTGACAAGAAATTACAAAAATAGGTCCAGAAAAGGAATCTGTTGCAGATGCCCTGTGATTTTTATCTTCAGAAGTATGATGTGGAGTATAAAGAGTTTCTGAAGTTGGAATTACAATGGATTAAAGACAGGTTCTTTCTGCAGGCCTACTATTATAAGTTTCTCCCAACAGATCCAAAAGCAAGCGAGGAAACAGATTTTGAAGCTTCCATCGAAGATAAATAACGAATCCTAACAATTTCGTTGAAACTATTTGTCCATTACACATCATATGAGGAGAAAGCGAGAAATCTATAAAATTTCTCATTTAGAATGCCAGAGGAATCTAAGAATGAAAAATCTGGAGCAGTTTTGTTCGTCTAGTACAAATCTTGCCCCAAAATTTGCCTAAACTTCATGACGTGTTGAATATGAATCTCCTGGTAGCCCTTTTTGTGTTAGACCCCTCTATACTATGTATGTGTGTATGTACATTGATGTGGTTGCTCTAGAGACTAACGGATTTGAATTCTCGTGACGAACGACTCTCGCCGAAAGAATATGAAAAATTACAGTCTTTATGCGAGTGTAGATTATCAAGGTAAGTTTCAATAAATTACGGAATACGTATCTTCATAAAAATTATCACAAATGATCTCCTCGTGACTTTGATATAATCTACATTCAATAGAATCTGTTTACGCAATGTTGTGATGTCGTATGATTTATATATAATTCATTTTACTGTTCTTGCAGAATGCCGGTACAGTACATAATAGGAGAATGGGATTTTCGAGATCTCACTTTGAAACTAGTGCCTCCTGTATTTATTCCAAGACCAGAAACTGAGATATTAGTGGACTTTGTGTTGAAGAGAGTCAATTCTCAGCATCAGGATCATAATAAAATTCTAGAAATCGGTTGTGGATCTGGTGCAATTTCATTGTCACTCGTTCATTCTTGCTCCACGGTATTCATGAATTTCATATGTATAAATATTCACTGAAAAAAATGAAAGTATATATTCTATGTTTGTCGGAATCATTTCAGGCAGAATGTATAGCGATAGACTCGAGTTTGAGTGCTTGCGCTTTAACAATGGAAAATCGAAAAAACTTGAAATTAACTGATCGTATGGATGTTGTGCATGCAGCTCTTCAAGAACAAGGAACCATTGAACTGTTGAGTAATAAAATGGAATCCAATTTCACCGATCTTAACTCAAAACAATTTGATTTTATCGTCAGTAATCCACCATACGTACCAACCAAACTTATTCCAGGACTTGCTCCAGAGATAAAAATGTAAACACAGTATTTTGAATTCTTGCATTATCGCAATTACGTGTAGTGAACATGATTAAAAAATTCATTAAGAACAACTAGAATCAGTTGTTATATTAGAACGATTAAAGAAATTCGGTTAGGTCGAATCCAATAGAGTAATAACATCCTTCCATTCATGAAATCATTACAATGATGGATTGGATACATCGAATTCTACAAACATTTGAAATATTACAAATATTTTGCAATAAGGTTGATTTGAATTATCTTGGAAGTCTCTCGTTTCCACAGTTTTGTGTTTCTGAACTATCGATAGTTGAAAGATTGATGTAAAACTATCTGAAAATTCAATCAACAATAATTATCTTTTCCTCTCGATACAGTTACGAAGATTTAAGAGCATTAGACGGAGGAGAAGATGGATTGAAAATCATAAAACCGCTGTTGATGTATGCTGCAAAATCTTTGAAACCTAACGGGCGTCTATTTGTGGAAGTGGACTCGTCTCATCCCGACTACATCAGTTTCTTCACCAAAAAGTATTCAGATTTTAAACTTCATCACGAACATACTTATAAAGATTACTGTAATAAAAATCGATTTGTCGAAGTATTAAAAACCACGTAAATTGTACCATAAAGTGACATTTGTTATCAATATATTGTTGAAATAAAATCTTCAGAAGTATTCTCTTTTGATACACATTTCCAGCGTTTTGAGAGGGATTGTCTATGACTAATTGTTAATAGCATAAGAATTCAGAATGAATTTATTGAGCGAATTCAAATGGAATTGAATGATTCATTCAAAATAAAAGCAGAAATGAATAAAAATCGATTCATCGTATTTTGTTGAAACAATTTGAAATAAGAATTTATTATCAATTCTATACAACAGTCAATTTGGACGGATTCATATGTCATTGAACTTTTTCGAGAAGAAAGTGTTTTCAATGATATATACAGTGAGCAAAAACTATTTTGATTTCAACTTAAAGTTTATATAATATAATGTAATATAAGTGAGAAATATGAATAACTTGCAAGTGAAAGAAATATTTATATACATGTATTACCGGACGACAGGGTAATTTATAAGTTTATGCAACATGATTTCAAAGTGCATTGTATATCAAAATTTTGGAAAATTCTTCTTATAAAATTTTATAAGATATGATTCTTCTACATTCCACTACCTCATGTTGTAAGTTTTAAAAGAGTGTTGGTTAGAATAACATTATGATGCATGGAAATTAAATTACAAATTTTTCAGTCATGAAAGCATATGTAGCATAAATGATTTATGATCCTTGATTGATCGATCCAGAATAACCAGTTAAGAAATGAAGAAAAATTTCATTTATGATCAGTTTTCGAAGAATGAATAAATTTCACATTGTGCGTATAGTTTATGCTCTTTTTTTCATCGAATTAGTTATAAAAAGGTGTTGTGGTGTTCTGCAATGAGATTCTACTTTGATGAGAATTTTTCCAGTTCTTGTTTAATATTAGCAATCAAAGGCACTGCAGGATCCTCTTGCGGAAGATGAGAGTCCACCAGTATACGCCTCGGATCCACTTCCGGAAGATTCGGTCTGTGAAAAGGACCGGCGCTCAATGGTCTGGAACCCCAAGCTCCTCTAGGACGTGAAGGTTCAAAATATCCTGGTTCTAAAAACTGTTTCTCAATATCCCTTCGAGGTAGAGAAGTTCGAGGGCGAGCTTTCACGTTTGACGTTGGGGTCGCAACTGGACTGTAAACAACACGTTATCGTGATTACATTCGATTTTTCAATTCCGTTTGATATTCCTGTAATTCGTATAGTGGAAATTTCTGATGTAACACCAGTTCAAACCAATTTTTTTTTTTGCCACCTCACAGTTCTGTCTATTTTGAAAGAGTTTTTTGGTTCTATATGGTATGAATAACAGAGATGACGATAAATGTTATATATGTAGTACGAATTTTTCTATTCTTCGTCATTTACATTGAAAATGCGAATACCTGACGTTGGCAGATCTGCCTCGGAAATCAGCAATTAGTACAGCGTTTGATGTGGATGTTATGGAAGTCGGTCCACTCGACAGTTGTTGTACGTCTTTGGTCTTCTGATCCCTACTTCCGAACAAACTGAAGGAGTCCTCGAGGAGCTCGTGCAGTCTTCTTCGGGCTCGTCCGACCGGACCCGTGAAGGTCCCTGGACCAGCTTCGTTCGATGTTTCAGATTTGTCTTGTGCTGTACATAATTTACATCTTCTTGAACGACTATGAATTTTATAAATTTCAGTCACCCTAGAATGCTACCCGCCAAACATCCACGAAACTATCGTCAAGAAGAACTTTAGGAAGGGATAAATTATGCAAACTTCAATGTCTCAGTTTACAAGCTATAAGGGATTCGATATTCAATCACGCTTCTTCAACTGGATACCGAGATTGATTTGATTGGTATCGACCTGGATTTGGTTGGAGATCCAGACCATATTTATTTTTAGAAATTAAATACGACATATTTAATATAATATTTCGTTATCAGGCTGTTAAGAATTTATTACCTTCCATCGATTTTTGTCTCGTCAAATCCCAAACGATAGGACCTATAACCCCAGGATCTTTGGTGGAACTGGACGATCTTACGAGGAATTTACTTTTCGCGTCATAGCTCATCGCATGACCGTTCTCTCCATTTTCTCGTCGACTCATTTCCGGAGAATCAATGTCCAAATGCCTCACCTAATAACAAAAAATAGAGTACAGAAAAAACGATAGGAATGTTACAGACTTTTGATCAATCAAAAAATGTAGTGAAAGACGTGCACAATGGCCACAATACAACATTCAGTTTTTGCAGGCTGATAATTCTTGTCAATCATTTCCGAGCCGATTGCATCTACAACCCCTCAGAATGAACCATGTCAATTCGAGAAACATTGGAGATGTCAAGGACATCTTGTATTGGAAAAAGTACCGAAAATCTGAATTCTATAAAGAATCATTATTTAGCATTTTCAAATGAAACTTCACGACAGTGATCAATTGAACCAAGGGTGTAGCCACGTTCAGTAATCTTCACTTCAGATTTAGTACAATAAAATCAGTTGCTAAGAATATTCTATCAGCGAACTACGGGTGTGTATCTTGACGATATTTGCAGGTCCGGATAATTTATATCCTTACCATAACAGGTTCTAGAACTCTGGACAACGGCTCGACGCTTCTCATACTTGGAAATTGTTTACAAGAAGGCATGGACAAGTAAGAATGCGGTGACGCCGCTAATGATTCCTCCTGTTGCGAATAACCACCACTTTGCGGAGAATCCATATTTTCTACCCGACTAATCACCGTGTCCATGGAATCAGGTGTCCTTGGGGTGTCCACGGCATTGGTTCTCGTCATCCTGCCGTGCAGAAGTCTATTCAAACTTATACTTCTTATATTATAATCGTTGAATCGATTACACTTGGAATGAAAACTGAAATATTTACCTAATATTCCTCACTTGCGAATCTTGTTCCTCCCAATGATTGTCAGTACCTTTAATTTTTGCCCTCGTGGCTTCTTCCTCCTCGTCGCTCAGAATCTCGTGTATCTCTGCGTCGAGGCTCTCCTGCGATCCTGGCGTAACTGGAGTTCTTGATAAACTAGGGAGGGTCTGTCCCTGACTGGTACCATCAGTCTGCGAACGATGCATTCATAAAGAAAAGGAAAAAACCAAATCATCCCAATCGATTTATCGTCTCGAGTCTTGAGAATCGTTTCCGTATCCCCATCTCTTACTATTCCCATAAAATATCCATATCGTGTCGTGTGTTTTCCTATGGATGTAGCGTGCCGACAGTCTCTATTTCGTACTTTTACCCTACACCACTTCAACGACACGCGCTTCTTCTCGCACGCAAAGGGAAAACTTTACAAAAGTATGTAGTAAGAAGAGGCGAGGGGAAAGATTCTCTTGATTCTTGGAAAATTTATAACTATCGTGTTGGCTCTTGAATGTTGTCCTAATCGACTTTTAGACTGGAGGTGGAAGATATCGGGAACTCGTACCTTCACTTCGGTTTCCGATGTTGAAAACCCAATGTTTTCGATCCCAGGCGTTGAAGTAACGTACTCCCTCTCTTTCCTGAGTATACTCCGACTTGGGGGTACCGCCACAATGCTGTGCGCTCTTTTCCTTTTGGCGAACATTATCAGGCCGGCGAGTACAAATGCCAGAAGAATGACCGCCGAACTAACGGCGCCGATCAGCAACCAAGCATCCCGCTGTCTGGATAACGCCAATGGCTGGGCTTCTTTCAAAAATGCTACAGACAAAATTGCTTGTCCAATTGGAAAATCTATTGGTGTTTTTATGTTTTCTATTCCCTTGAATCAAATCAACGATAATATATTCTTACTTACGTTCACTTTGTATAGTCACTGGTGCTCCGAGTTCCAAAGCTACTTCTTGGGGAGATATGAGAGCCATGTCTCGAGCCGCAGTTTCCGCCGGTACAGGTTTCCCACCTAAGTGTACCGAATATACAAGTCTAGTGGCACCCTCTTCATCCGTGCTAGTATTATGCATTTTCACTTGCACCATATTTCTCATCAACTGATCCAAAGATCTCAATTTTGAATGTTTCACCTTATCCATACTGTTCTCAATTTCTAAACTCGACGGAGTTCCCGTATCGATGGAAGCAGAATTATTTATAGTCCTCGATCCATTATCATTAGCTACCCTAGGATTTTCCGTTTTAAAATCACGAATCTCACTATCTATGCTCAACGCTTCCTCTACCATCATTTTGCCATTCTTCACATTCTCACCTTCGTTGGAAGAAACTTGATCGAACACAGGATTCAAAGTTCTCTTTAATTCAGACACCTTCATCAATCTCATAGTTTTCACAGGTCTATCTGCTTCTGCTCTTTCGATGCTGTAATTTTTACTATTACTATTACTATCATTATTGTTCGGATTGAACGGATCTTTGGAATCAGATTGGCTTTCTTCGGATATCAAAGAATGAATGCTTTGAATGAGTTTAGAATCAATTTTACGATCGATTCTAGAAATTCCTTCCGTTGCTCTACGGGTCCGAGGATCTCCCGAGATGAGCCCGAGATGACGTTGCTGTTGTCTAGAAAAAGCAGCTTTGTATAAACGGGCTAAACGGAGTTCGATCTTTGGCGGGACTGCTTCGCCGGCTCGAAGAACTGTCAATAACCAATACCTAAGATGGAAAAATAATTTCATTTGGGAGAATCATTGGGAAATCACGATAGGAATCTTCAGTTTTCTATACACACTATGACCTTGGTCCAGGATCATCTCCTACAAGGATTCCGATATCCTGTTGATCGTCTTCCTCAAGGACAGAATTGGGATCTATATCCGTGGATGAGTCACCGAAGGATTGAGATGGTTTCCCTTCACCTGTGGATGGATACCCGGTGACCGGCCTGTTCGATTTCGTCTCATAGAACGTGAGACCTTGATCCGGATCCACCCACGGAGGCGCATCTTCGGCTCCCGTCCAGAAAAAATCTTGTAAGTGTACACGACGACCTGGTAGGTGTTCTATCAGGATGATCTCGTCCTCTGAAAGTAAGGGGAGTTCATTTGATATTCTCGTAGCACCAGCATGATCAATGAAAAATATCCCATTAACCACTCTTTTATTCGAGAATTTTTTTAGATATCGAAGTACTTCAAAATCGAAGTATTCAAAATCATCATTTCCAAATTCTTGATCTTGAGTAATTCGTAATAATTTTTTACTCGTTCGTTTGAATTGATTCAAACGGGATTCAACTTTTATGTAGCGAAACCTAGCTCCGGTAGAGTTTGAGATATCTTTTAGACCATGAAAATTATTGCATCTATTCATTTTTTTCAAGGCTGTTTTCAATACTTTAAGAGCTCAGCATTATTTTGTGACAAACAACTTGCTATCGAAAGAATTTAATAATTCATCCCTAGCAGAAATAACTCTAGCCACCTCCTAGTTAATGTCAAGGCCCTTTCTTGTAACTAGTTTCACTGCTGGTGCATTGAAAGGTGCTAGACAAACGTTACAATTATGTTCACTAGGGTTATTATATTGTTCATGAAACATTTGCGAAAGATTTTCAAATATATTCTTGGAGAAGGATCTTTTTGAAGGAAGGATGTAATATTTGATTGTTGCCTTTGACTTTAAGCAGGAATTCTTGAACTGTTCATGATATTTTTGGTAAAAGAACAAAGAATTGTAGAGATTCGCTTACACTTGCATAGAAAAAATGTAACTGTACAAGTATGTATATAAAATATCAATAACGAGATGACGATACTCGAACACCTCTCACAAGGCTTCAGATATTCTCACCATAGGAACTTCGTTTCCTATTGATTTAACACTTGCCAGCGTATATGCCTAAAAATACCTAAAGGAAGGAACCAACGAATCTACGCGTGTTGTATCGTGCGTTAATGAAATACCCGAACATCACGAAACAGAAAAACATAGCGTACTCGACTCCCGTAGAAAAGAAAAGAAAAGAAAATAATCACTAATCCTCCTCAATCCTCAAGCGAAAAGCATCGGGGAGAGAATTAGAAAATTCTAAATTTCTGTGCACTCTACCTTCGTGCGGTGACAAACTCAAGAATGTTTGAATCTTTGTTTCATCAGGTTTTTGATGCGTAATAAAAAGCGAACGAATGCGAACGAAGTACGCGGAATTCGTAGGATATTTCCGCACCGGAAATGCAAACGAACCGTGAAACCAGTAAAATCAGGCCGATCCAACTACAGAAAGAAAAAACAATAAATAGAAGAAAAAGTAAATTTAACTCGATTAAAGGGAAAAAAAGTATGAACTTTGATTCAAAACAACATGGTAACCTAAAATGAATCACGCGACTTATGTGTAACAGGGTATAGTTAGTTTTGAATTTTTCATCGCAGATTGAGTGGTATAGATGTGATGGATAAGGTCTTTGTTTCGGATATAAAAAAATCTTTATTGGGTTACATCGAAACTCTCATAGAAATTATGATGATCGATACGTATATGTGATTCGAGTGATCGCAGGGATTTGATGTTCACAGAATTGGAATTGAATAATCTCTTGCGCTAGAAACAAACTCTTTGTGATCAGGAGACAAATCGCGCCTCCTAGGCGCCAAAATTGGCCTGTTTTGAATGTCAAGTGAGCGCAAAAAACAATCGCCGACAAAATGGAAAAAGCTGAATTTCAGTCTTGTGATATAAAATCAAAAGAACATCAGAATGTGTTAAAAACACTTTCAGAGAGTTTTAAAAACGTCCATAAAACTTTGCGTTGTTAGAGAATACTTCTTGGCGTTGTATGTTACTGTTATGATAGAATTATTGTAACATTTTTAATCAAATATTTGACTATGTGAGAATATCCTACATGAGAAAGAATCAACTTGAAAATATGTAAAAAGTTCATTCATTGCTACATCATCCGCCCAAGTATAAAAGTTTCGATTCAACCTTTAAAGGATATAAAACTTCGTTAAACCTCGAAGAAGATATGAGAGTTTCTCAGGGTGAATAATTATTGTTCCGCAATAATCAATACCATCCTTAGTCGAAGTCAAAGGTGAAGGAGGCTTTTTCCTTGGGTGATGTAATCCTTCTTGAATTTGATTTCAACAATTTGTAATTGGATAGTCATCAACTAAACCGCAGAATAAACAGTAATGCGTGACATGCAAAATGTTCGTTAAAAATAATTACTCTCATAACAATCAAGTGAACTGCAATTTTAGAAAAAGCAAAAAAAAAGTACTCTCAAAAATCATATGAATGTTAATAGATGAGAAAAACCGAAATCGTAGAATAGTTCTTTAGTAAAGATATATCTTTTATACTTCTCAATGAAAATAGCTGAAAGATATATCCTGAAGATATGTTTTTTAGGTATCTCGAATGCAAGACTTTTTTATATTATATAAAAATTATATATAATCCTGAAATGTTTTTGCTCAGGATATTTTTAGAATATTATAAAATATTTCTAGAAGATACCAACTGAGTAAAAATTGTTCCTCATTTTGCCCTCAAGATGTTTCAGTCCCTGATTTAATACATTTCTCAAAAACACTTCGACATTGTACTTAAGATGTAAAGATCTATAATATTGAGGTATTATTTTACTCCACATTTTGGGAATACATATGTCAAAAATTCAAATTATTTTCTGACACTCAAATATTCTTTCTTCTGATTTATTAGACCTTCCAAAGAGGAACTGAGGAGAGACTGAAAATATAATATCAATCTGATTGAAAGTCTGGCGTCAAGGTATTAAATCGAATTGAGAGAGATTTAGTAGGAGTCTTTTTACAAAATATAGAGTTTGATACTTTTTTCTTTGTCAGCTCCTTAAGGTAGTTCTCCGGGAGAATTCAGGATCAAATTAGAAAAATTATTGTCAAGCAGAGCACCAAGGTCGAAGGAATTCGATGATCATATTCCTTGGGACTTATATTCTTATTTATGACAAAAAAAGAACCAACTCGAAGTATGAATAAACAACCTTGTAACAACAACGCGAAATTTGAACATGGTTTTTTTCTTAAAGAATTTCTAATTTTTGATCCGTTTATGAGTTATGAGGGCTCATTTTGTGCCTTGTGAGATTTAAAAAATCTTTACCATGGGGATTTCTTTATATGAGTCATCATGACACTGCCACACGTTTTTGTTTATTAATAATAAAATACATTTCCATAATATTCTCCCGAATTCTCCCGGAGAACTACCTTAAGGGGTAATATCACCTTGGGTCCACGACATTTTTTGCCATTTTCTGAGATTCACCACGAACGATGGAAATCTTTTTGAAACATGGGGTTTCTTGCATATGAAAGTACTAGTCTTTGAGTACCACAAAAACATTTTAGTATATTTTTACAATACAAAATGACGGCATATCAGCACATCAAAATAAGTCTGTTCATTTACATGGGCGTACCGCTACAGATCACAATTATGAATGTAGAACAAAAAACCAAAAAATTTCTCAAAATATAGTCTAAAATCTAGCAAACATCGTAGGATTTTTCCGAAAAACTGATTTTAAATCAAATGGCATTGATTTGAATTTTTTTTCGATTTTTTATTTGTCGAATCGATCGAAAATCCCTCATAAAATCTGTCGTATTCAATTTATTGAAAAAATCTTACGATGTTCGCTACATTTTGGACAATATTTTGAGAAACTTACTTACGCTTTGAGTAGCGGTACGCCCATGTAAATTAACATATTTATTTTGAATGTGCTGATATGCCACCATTTTGTGATGTAAAATTATGATAAAACGGGTTTCTGGTACTCAAAGACTAGTACTTTCATATGCACAGAACCCCATATTTCAAAAATGCTTCAATCATTTGTGGTAAATCTTAGAAAATGGCAAAAAATTTCGTGGACACAAGGTGATATTCCCCCTTAAGAGATTGAGAGCGTTCCAAGCCCCATACTTTGTAAAAAGAATGAGTGTGATTTCTACTCGAATGTGGGAACATAGGCTCCCTTCTGGCTGTCTGGAGAGTGGATTCTCGCTCCTCACTTTTTAGACAGCCAGAAGAGAACCTATCTTCCCGCTCGAGTGGAATCTTCAGCTTCCGAATTGAGAGAGCAGGCTTTCAGCCAGATTTCTTCGAGATCGTTGTCATACCAATTTTTTTTACACGGAAAAGAAGTATAATATTTGATTATTCTATGATTGTCAATGAGAAAAGGTAATAATTGATTCAAGGAAATAAGAACTTTGTATAATTTTAAATTCATCACGATTAAAATCAAGTTTTATGTGTTCAATTATCATAATATAATTAAGTTGTGGGACACTGATTACCTCACAATGCTATCTCATGGAATAATACCTTGTAGTTCTTACAACAACTATAGATGAAGTTCTATACGTGTATGTGAAGCGTACCGATAATAATATCGATTCACCTGGCACGAACTTACAGGGCCGGGGCTTTGAATACCTTGGTCGATCTTCTTGCTTGGCGTCTGAAGTCTTGAATATAATTCTAATTAACGCGAAACATTTGTTACAGGTAGGATAGGAATCTTCTATCAAAATCATATCGCAATCATTATGAATAGGAAGATGACTGAGATACTCGCAGAAAAAACATAAGAATATACGATGTACATCATGGTAAATAATATTGAGAAAAAAACATTTTCTTGTCAATTCAAATATGCAATCTCTTATGCTCGGGTAAAAATGATGAATCTAATGAATGTACGAAGCCTATATGCACTCTATATATACGAATTATTTAATATTAGTTTGATCCCCTTCCACCGAACAATCTGGTTACAAAAGTCTTTCGGTGTTTCATTAAACTCCTTAAACTTCTTTGAAAATTTATTTTGGGGCCAGATTCTTAGCTGGACTGTTTCCATTATCCTCGTCACACATCTGAATAATAATTCTTTCATATTGAATTTTTAATGAACAGTAGTTTTGTTCTTTCGAATTTTCGGAATCGAAGAAAGTTCACTTAACTTCCAAATAATTTGAAAATAATAACCGTCACGAGTTCAATCAGATCGATGACCTTTAATTCTTAAAAACTGATACTTATCACAACACGAATTGAGAAAATTTTTCAAATATTGAACTTGATGGGATATAATTTGTCTGATATTTTAAATTAAATGACAAAATAATATCATCACAACTCGCTTAGATGTCGTAATTGAGAAATTAAAATACTACACTCATATTTTCAAAACTATATATAACTTATTTATAATCCGATACAGTTTATTTATGAGTTATATATAGTTATATATTTTTCACTCGTGATGGCTTCCTCGACCCCCCTAGCACAAAGCTTATGAACCGCGTTGAACTGCGATCAAAGTAACATAAGTTTGCAATTGTTTCTTGTCAATATCTTCAGCGTTTGTCCCAGGTGCCTTGGACGCCAATCATTCTTTGAGGGAACAGGAAGCACTTTGATACAAAGATGATGAACTTCCGGATCTCTTTTATCACTCCCCGCTCTTAAGCAGGGTCTTTTATTTTTGAGTTAGAGGATATCCTCATAGTTAGACTGTAAAAGTTTACGCAAATATACATTTTTCATGCTACATATTCTCTACAAATCCTGCGTGAAAGATATCAAACAAAATATCCAGCATCTTTTCATTTGGGAAACAAGCATCTAACATAATATTTTTTCTCATTAATGTCAAATATGCAAGAGATATGCAATATGAAAAATCTATATTTGCATAAACTTCCACAGTCTACTCATAGGTTTGGACGAATGTTGTAAACGTCTTGATACAGGAATGATTGAAATTTGACAAAAATCGTCCTCATCGTAGGTACTGCATTTCTTCTAACCAGGGAGCAATAATATCATGAATGAATAACAAAATTGATTTCATTTACAAGGAGTTTGAAGAGGCACTTTACAATATTATCTCAGCGCGTTGTATACAAACTTATTTTGAATGTTCAATGTTGATAAGGACAACGACCCAGCTACATTAAGTCACGATATCATATCCACATGAACAGACGGGTTTGATGATTCTCGAACGAGAAAACAAGGGACAACGAACGGGTCGTCAAATTGCGAGGATCTTCTTTCTTATCACGCGATCTCGTGACTCTGTCTCGTGAAAATTGCATTGCTATTTATCTGATGTCTCCTTACCCCCCCCCCCCCCCCTATGAAGACATTTTTATCGACGCGTAAGAAATTTTCAATACCACGTGACGTGTATTTAGCTTTGTATTCATGATGAACTATAGTAAAAATTAGGTAGTAAATAAAAAACAATTGGACTACTTCGATCTGTGCGGTGCTCATTTTTTAACTCTCGGATAGCAATCCTATTCAAAATGCTGGATGGAATTCATTTAAACAGTTCTGTTGGAATCTATGTGTTTCCTTTTCCTGTGAAATACAGTTTGGAACTAATCAAAATCTCAATGCTTTCTATAGTTTATCCCAAACCTGCACATTCGACTTAAAATTAAGAAAAGTTTTCTAACGGGATCTGTCTGACCTTACAATCAAGTTGGAAATTCAGGTCGAAAATATTGAAGAATTTTGTTTTAATCCTCATTTGAATGTGTAGATCGGAAATACCGGATAAGGAGCGTTGGGAATTTGATCAATTGTAAGTGTATTTTACAGAAAAGGAAACGCATAGATTTTGAGCAGGGAAAGGATCTTCTCAAAACTCTATGAGAACTCAACAGTACGAACAGAATTCTTCCCTGTTGAAAAAATGAGATCCCAATCAGAAATTTACAACAGGCGCAGTACTGCACCAGTACTAGCCAAGACTGGCAGGGTACTGGCATTTGTCTGGAATGATAACGCTTTTCAGTACTGGGGATTGAGTACTAATACTGTTATTCGCAATCAGTGCAGGGCCAGTACTGGGTTAATACCTGGCCGGTATTAAGTTCTCAGTACTGGTTTATCAGTACAGGCATATTACTGTATTTTTATGTATCCAGTACTGATCCCGTACGTGTTGACCAAGTGTTGGAGACCCAATACTGGCACTGTACTGCACCTGTTGTCAACATTGGCATATTACGGATTTTTCTGATTGGGATAGAATCGATTCAAAGACGAATGGTTTGTATCTGTTTCCAGTTCGATTGGTTTCTAATTGGCATCTTCAATAGGGTTAAATCGAATAAGAACTAATCTAGATAAGAGTTGATGAAAGTATTCAAAAATCAACGGTTAAGCGTGTTGTTAGAAATCGCTTCAATATCCTTGCATTCGATTTTTGAAAAAATAAATCCTTTAATACATTGAACGAAGTTTTTAGCATCATTGTGTAAAAAGAATCCAATTCTTTTCAGTAAAAATCAGCTCTATTTGCCTTTCCAGAATTACTTGAAAAATAATTATTATAAATCATTCCCTTCAACTGTACTGAGTATAAAAAAAAACACCAGTATCTTTAATTCTCGCTCGGAAATGAACAAATATTTGTTCGAAACCTTTTATATTTCTATACTCTCATATCTACACGCAATTTAATCAGAAATAACATGTTTCTCTTTTTTATTTGATTATCAAATGACACTTTTTTTCATTTTGAATGAAAAAAACAAAACTCCTTTTCTTTTATTGAATAACTTGTAACAGGAAGTAACCAACACAGTAAAATCTGCCTGTTTAATACTTCAATTATTTGCTTCGGAAGTTGCAGGTAGCGTACGAAAGTAGACTACACGCATGAATTTTTCATCATCCACGCTGTATACGATTCAAATTCCGAAGTCTTATGAAGAGGGAATCATACTTCATACTAGGAAAAAGAAACTTCTGATGAAGCTAATTCAATATCATACATGAGCGAATGCGTGATCAAATGTTTTTTTCTAGCCATGCGAAGTTTAATACGCCAAGTCTATCGATTCATGTCATCAAATATCATAATGAATATACTTCAATGGTGGAATTTTTGAAATGAAATAAACATACATTCAAGGAACTATTCACATACAATCTAAAACGTGTCAGTTTCTTTAAACCTTGGGGGAAACATTTCTGTGAATTCAGCCGCAGGGAGAGAAGAGGGAGGGCAAAATCCGAGAATTTTTCTTAAATGCATAATGAAGACGATACGGTCCACTTTATTGTGGAATTGCATTCGAAAAACAGTGAAAAATTATCAATAATCAATAAAGAATAGAGAAACATATGAACTTTCCAAAAGTCGAATACGAAATTTCACAAAGTGAATAGTAGGATATTGAAATTCTGTTAATATTTTTGTAAAATTTCCTGAGTCGAAAAATTGAAACCTGATTTCGAAGTATGCAAAGACTGATCTTACCCTTTTAAACAGTATGAGATGAGGATTAATGAGAACCTGTTTTGATCCGTATTACGCAACGAATACGCATTCTGTCAGTTCGAATTTCAAAACCTGATACCGCTCTATTTTTCCTTCACCCTTATTTTGACCTGGTCACGGAATTTTGTGAATTCTATTCAGGAAATACCAGCAGCGAGATACCTGCTAAATCTAATTTTAAAAATTATTAAAAAATAATGATATATAATTAAACTCTCGAGATGTACAATTGTAGATTTGTAAAATTTCCTTGTTTAAAATGAAAACGATAAATTCTTTCCCTCTTTTGTTATGTGATTTTTGAATCGTTAATTTCATACAACAATCAGGGAAATTTATTGTTTTTTATGGAAGATTTTTAGCAAGGTAATATACGTTTACAATTTTTACATCTCGATGATTCAATTATATTGCATTATTTTTTTATAATTTGTAAAATTAGATTTAGCTAGTATCTCGTTGCTGGCATTTTCTGAATAAAATTTACAAACAAATTATTATTATTATAGTCTTCAAAATATGAGTGTGAATAAAATTGTTACACCTGAAATATATTATTGAATTGAAATAGCAAGTTCCAAACATTGAGGAATTTTGAATGGATATCGAAATTTAACTATGAAAATTGATTGGATATGTATATATGGATGTGAGCTTATTATTCTAAATAAATTTCAAACATCTTATTTTCTCATGAAATTCATTCGATTTCATTTTCATTATACTTTTTCAAGTCTCATGTTATAGAATTTATTGACATTTCATTATTCTCAGAAATTATCAAAGTTCAAAATGCGATTAAATTTACTTTATGTTCATTTAGTGTAATTTTTTAATAATAAAATTATATTGATTAATTAATACTCAACTTTATCGTCCATAAATGATACATACATTTGAATTTCATTATACATTTGCAAACCAGGTTAGAATCAAGATGAAAAGAACATTAACAGGTTGAAACACTTGTGAGCAGGATTTATAATTTTTCCTTCAAATTCCAACAGATTGAGATCAGGTTGTGACCTGAATTTGAATCACTATGTATAGAAAAATATCAGGTTCAAAAGGAATGAAATCAGGTCGAATACAATATGAGATCAGGTTAAACAGACCAAGATCAGCTCTTAATTTTTCGACTCGAGATTCACGCGAGACTTTTGGAAAGTTCATATGTTTCCCTATTCTTTATTAAGTATTGATAATTTTTTACTGTTTTGCGAATAAAATTCCACAAAACAGTGGACCGTTTTGTCTTCATTATGCACTTAAGAAAAACTCTGAGATTTTAAGAAATATTCTCAAATTTTTATTAAAGATTATTATATTTTCGATCTTCATTTTCCTCCGTGTAGAAATGTTTGAGAATTTGCAAAACCGTCTGAATAATTGAAGATTTCCACAACTATTTTTCAAAAGGTTCTAAACAAACTTTTCTCATCAAAATCCTCGACATCATTCGAATTTTCAGAATTGAAGATTAGAAGAATTATTAAGATGACAGAATTTTCGGAATTATATACAACTCTTTGAATACTCCATCCGAGTCCTTATTTTTTCAACTGAGGTATCAAGAATGTGATTCAGGAACTCTAGAAAACACTCGACAGAATTTCTTTGAATACATCTTTGAAGGAACAGAATATAATAGAAAAAAAATTCCCATATTCGAAAACTTAATACTTGGAAAACGTTTCTGAAAGTGATTATAGTATACATTTCAGTACATAAATATTCCCTCTTTAGCGATAAAAATATTTCTGCATCGTTTCTATCATTATTTCTATTCAATTTTTATACAATTCAAACACATTTTATACATTTTCATATGAATCATCTAATTCTTGGATCATGAATTTCTCAATATTCTTGGTGTTATTTTGCTTTGTGTGTCACTTGGACCATTTTTGGAATCCAAAATGTTCATGACGACATTTCTAACGATGCCATAATGACTCAAAAGATTCAATCGATGTACGATTTGAGCTCTAATCAAAACGTTAGAATATCTGTATCTAAAATTTAAATGTAATTATTCATGATCAATTGAGTTCAGATTTTGAAGAATTTTGATTTCAGAATTTGACTCTGTCCTTTGCCCTTTTTGATCAGTATTTTATAAAATTCGATATGAATTCAACTCCCTCATAATCAGTGCTCGATTTTTTTGTAATCTTCACTGAAATCTTTAAGATAGAATTCATTCATTTTCTGCTACATTTACACTGGAATTATTTTTATAGCTTTTCTAGAAATGTGAAAAGTGGAAAAATCTAACAAGAGTCTAAGAGATAGTCATCCTGTTGAATTGTAAAATTTCACATGAATTCTTTTTGCTTGAAAATTATTTTGGAAGGGCTTATGATCCGCATAGTTAATCTCTCCGTTTACAGAGCACAAGAAAGTAGTATCATGTGGGTAAATATTTGATTGACAGAATTAACAGATTACATACAATAAATGAATATTTGAGTTATGAAATTTTTAAGATTTAAGTGCGATATTGAAAGTTTTCATTCTCTGTCTGAATTGCAACACAAAACGAGAGAACAAAGGTCTCCATCTTCAATGTAATTTACAAAGTTTTCAATAAAAATTAGAAAATGCAATCATGTTTTTGCTTTGATTCTACTAAGACATGTATTTCAATCGCCTGAGCAATGTTTTCTTTATCAAACCCTGTGTATGTAACTTGACAGCTCCTCTTTTTCTACTGTTTGCGATAGAATCCATTCGAATACACGTGAAAAGGTATAAGTATACTTTGTATGGTATATTCCACGCTGCAAGGTCAAAAACTTTTCAACGATTTCTAGACTGGTAGTAGAACCATAATGATTTAATTAAAAGTATAACCGACTACTTCCATATGGACGTCAAGCTAATTATAATTTTCTAATGTGTCTGAATGTTGGAAACACTTGATAAATTATGTATTGACAAAGTTATTTAGAAAAATTAGATCCACTCGAGAATTGAAATCTGTTATCCGAATAAAAATATTTCATTCTACAAAAGTTAGGATGAATATTTGAAAATTCCATCAAAAGAATATCTCGAAACTCTCGACATAAAATTAAACTCTCAAGGGTTGCAAGGTTTTCGAATTGATGTCAAACAACAAGTTGCTGAGTGCGATGATATCGTGCAGGATAAAGATAAATCCACTGACCCGCTCCAGGAGGCAAAGAGGCTTGTACCCTCGTGAGATTTGGATTTGGTAAAAGAAAAAACATGAATTGAACTATTGCACCGATCGAAATAGACAGTGCCGTACGGACGACGTAGCAATACAGCATCACGGGTGGCCGCGCTCCGCTCTACTAAATGCGCCAGGTAATAACACTATTCGCACACACCCAACGTAGAATCGAATGATACACGGCACCTACCCGACCAACCACCCACCCACCCGCTTCCACTTTCTCAAATAACCGATAACAATGCCAGTATTCGCTGGAATACGTGAGGACTGAATACTCCCTCCAATAAAGTGTATAAATGTGATGAGCGACGGCGCCCCGTGGTTTCCTAGTGGCGTAAGGAACGATTCAGGAACGGCGACACAATGATGCACATGCGCTAGCTGAACCAAGAGAACACAATTGTATAAATTTTATTGAAACCTTTAACCTGTATGCGCAGTGTGTCATATATCACGACATTATATTTATCACAATTATGATGAAATAGACATGTGCTGCTACGTTGTGTCCAAATTTCAACCCATGGATACAATTTTTCAATAAATCAAAATAAATTAGGATTAATGTTTCGATCAGAGACTAATCGATACAGACGAATTCTGCATCAATGTCTCATTGTTCTAATAAAACTTCTCTCTTTCTATACAATATCAAATGGAAAGAACAATGGGAATCGGATTGAATGAGGACGTACAGGTAACAGACGATGTCATGGGAATTTTCAAATATAGCTCAACTCATCATCAAAACATAGAAAGGAAAAATTTGGTAATATGAATTATTTCTAATTATTAGGAAGGTAAGATAGAAGAAGAAAAAAGTACACCATTACGATATATTTTTTCCTCATTTAATCGTTACCATACGAACCATTACAAATCATCATGCTGAAATAGTATGATCGTTTTGTTTTTGTTGTTTCTTGTGAAAATCTGTACCAGTATCTGCGTGTCTTTATGTATGTCACTTTACGAGATAATAATCATCATTATAATCAACCATTCTTACTTAATTATATAATTATTAACATTGTCGACGACATTATTTTATTTCATTTCATTCCTTAATTACGATTAAGATGCTGTACGGTAGTAAATAATACAATAATATAACAATAATTAAATACACAGGCACAGATTGAACTCCGGCACTTTGTTTTATTGACCATAAAAAGACGCTTTTGTTGATAATACAATTGTTTCCCCACAAGTTTCTCATTACGAAATTGTTTTCCTCTTTATTTCCCTTTTGTATTATTTTGTCTTAATTTCTCTATTTGAATTGCGTAGTGAGAATTGGTGGACAAGTACACTTTGATAATTATCATAACCTTTCATCCGTATTATATGTTGGATACAGATGTGATTTTCGTATTTATATATGTATATATTTATTTATATTTGTATTTATAAACGCGTATTATATACTTGTCGATCCTTATATACAATTTTATTTACAATGATCGTAAAACTTGATTTTTCTCTCCTCAATACAATAAGATCCCCTAATTCTCCCTCCCTACCCAAATTCCCCTTGATGCACAGAGTATGGCGTATCGATAAAAACTATTTTCCCCTCACACGTACACATACATACATACGTCCATAGATCCATACATACATATATAATTTTTCAGGTTTTATATATCGTTTATCAATTGCTATTAAAATTTAATTTTGAGCAGTTCGCTTCTCAGTATTGATGAAAAGCAATAACAATAAACTTCTTCTATTCTTCATCTATTCAGCGAACTCCTAACAACATTTATTCTCTTTTCATTTCCCCCGCTTTTCATAAATAGGTAATAAAATAGAATTTTTCAAATCCTACAATTTCAGAGCCCTAATATTCATTTTTTTTGAGTCTCTCGCGTCCTCTCTTCAGGATTAAATTTACGAAATTTATATCGTATATCTAATAAGAATTGAGTATTTCTTTGATCCACCATTCATTCTCCTTCTTAATATTCGAGAGAAACGAACCAAGCAGATGAAAAGGAGGAGAATAAAAGTATAGTGTATCAAATAGAGTAATGTACAAAAGGAAAAAAGCTTGTATAATGCAGTAAAGAGAAAATACGTCATAGCACCGCCCGCCTTTTCAACTTTCTTTCATAAAATTTGAATTTCAACGAAGGCACTTGGTTCATAATTCAATAAAAAAAAAAACATCAACGACTAATTTTATACGAGTGGTTTATACGAGATGGCAATAAACAAAATCGAGCCAACCAGGGCGCAAGCTCTTATCAATAACACTCTTGTTTATTTATTTACTTTTTTTTTGTATTACTTTCAAATCGCAGACCAGCTGCTCGGTGGGTCTCGTGCTCTGGTTCGCAGAGAATAATAAGGAAATACAACACCCGGAATCGATTATTTCCTCCTCTCTTTTTCTGTCTTTTCGATTACGATCCCAAGCGAGTCAATTCTTTTTTTTTTCAATAACAATTATTAAATAGCTTATATAGGCGGTTTTTCTTCGTTTTCGTTAGAATAATTTACGTTCTCGTATGTACAGAAGCGCTTTCGCGATCGCGCTTATAAAATCTTTTCACTTTACTCTTCTTTGTATAGTCATGAGAAAATATATTTGAATGTATTATGTTACAAATAATATATAAGATTCTTTGTTACGTTAATAATGAAGTTGTCGAATAGCGATAAAGTTGATTGATGATAATATTAATAATGATAATGACGATTTCATTTCATCATGATTTGAAAGAGATACTATTTTATGGCGTTTTTTATACTTCGACACCAAGAACTCTATCCACAACGTACTCGTACCTCTTTGGCTCTCCTTTATCGTTTTCTTCCGAAGGAGATTCTGAAGTTTCCTGATTTTTCTTCAAATCTCCAACGGTACTGACAGAGGAAGAATTATTATTCGATCGACCTTGAGCATCCCTTAATTTTTCAGAATCGCTGCCACCGCTAACATCTTCCTCGATTCTCGTTGTGAAATTATTACCAACGCAACTGTTACTACCGTTGCTGTTGTTAGATTTGGTTGAAGCGTTATTCGGAAGAAAAATATTTTGCGCTGCCATTTTGTTGAATGCGGCATCTGTCATTGTCGCAGGTTCCGAGGCGAATCGTCTATGAACTGATGATGCGGTGTCGGACATCGTATCCTCGGGTGGTAAAACGGGCACGTTCAAATTCACCCGTGTGAAGAAGGCCATTTTTTCTCTGCAAAAGACAGAATAGAAATTACTATATATTCTCTTTCACATTATCTAAATTTGCTTGTTAGAAAATATCGTGTGGTTTTGCTGTCTCACAACAAATGTCATGGCGCTACGATAAGTTCGCTTTCTTGGAAAAACATAGTTTCAAAATAATCGACATATATTCCTCGACAAAGCTCGCAGCTAATCCAAAAGAGATGGAATCAACCATTTATTGAAATTAAACATACAACCAAGAAAATTTCAATCTCTTTCGAACTGTTGTAATGATAATAAATGATTATGATTTGAATATGCATCAACTCCCGTTTAAAAGAAGCTTCATCGATCTTGAAAATTCTATAAAATACTTTCATTCTCAATTAGTTTCGAAACATTTAGAATATTTAGAAGGAAAACCTGGACGTGAAAATACCCACGATATTTCAGATAAAAAGCAACATTATTTGCAATTAAAATTCAATAGATGGTGCATGAAACTCACTTGAAAGATATGATATCCGGTTTTCCTTTACCCGCTTTCGTTTTTCTCAATTTATAAATTTCCTTCGACGTTTTCTTCAACATTTTTTCAACTTTCTTATCCTCGGCACTTTTTCCATTCTTTCCACTTTCCGCTTGAGCCATAAGAGTCTGGAATTTATGATCCTCGAGCAACCACGAGGCCAAATCTGTGTCTCCTTTTTCACGAGCTTGTTCCAGCCTCTGTTTCAGTTCCCGCAACCTATTCAGTTCATCGTGGAGATTATTCAATTTGGCGTGTTGAGCTTGAAGATCGAGTTCAAGATCCAAGGATGTTCTCGCGGTAGGTGGTAAATGCGTAGACTTTTTCGAAGTTGTTTTACAACTGAGAGCAGAGGAGGGTCGTCGCCATCTAAGGGATCGTCTCTCAACGGAATTTCGTTGGAACGGGCCACCTCTCCGATACAACGGCATGCTACTGTCGCTATCGCTTCGATTGAGCTGTTTTTGAAAAGAAAAATAGAAATAATTCTTGGCATTTCAATGAGATATAATAAAAATAAATTTGAGAAAATAAACACTTACTCGACAAATGTAATGATTTTTGCTAACCGCCGCACTGGGAGAAAATGTTTGACTTCTTTTAATGACAATAGAGTTTTTATCATCGTGTACAGCGCCAGGTGTCACACCGGCTGCAGATAATTTTCTCTGTTTGCCTTGTTCTGGAATGAAAATGCATTCGGTATTGGTTTCTTTATCCTGGGTATGTTTTGGTTCTTCTTCTTGGAGTAATTCTTCTTCTTGAAGTAATTCTTCTTCTTCCTCCTCCTCCTCCTCCTCCTCCTGGAAAAGGGGAAAATACGTGTAAAATCATGTGACGAAGTTTATTTAATGTAACAACTATAGATAGATAGATAGCGAAGAAGCTAAAATATTTACCTCGTGTTCCAAAACATCTTCCAATACGTTGTCCTCCATCATGAATTCCACGATGATTCCCTCTTCGTCGCTGTCCTCGCTTCCGCTATCGCTACCGCCATCTTCGTCTTCTTCTTCCGGACTACCCAAACAGTTGGCAAGTTCTTCGAGTCTCAAGGATACCGCGGTTTGCAATTCGTCACAACCCTGGTTCCTCGTCAAGGTAGAAGTTTGCGAACTGATAATGGTACTCTCGTCGCTGCTCTCCTCTTTAACGTTTTGCGTTTGATTAACGCCGCGATACACGGAGATATCGGATTCTTGTTTATCATGTTTCACTTGTTTTGAGATACTCGAGAGAGTCGTATTGCTGCTGCTATTACTATTATTATTATTATTATTATTATTCTTATTATTGTTATTATTATTATTGCTAGTACTGGGACTAGGACTGCTAGGACTACTCGATGGCTGCATGAAGCGGAAAGAGAGGATATTGTACCACTTTACGCTCGGTGTTTCCGGACTAAAGTCTGCCAGGGAGACTTGGGCCGATCCCTGTCAACAGAATTCATTTCTATCGATATCCATTCGATTGATATTCCAATAAAAACATTTTCGATCGTTATACTCACCAAGCACTCCTCAGACTCGTTACCCTTGCACCAAACGTTCACTTGAAGCGTCTTAGTATACAATTTATTAAGTGGCACTGAGATTGGGAATGTTTCACCGAAAGTTGGTTTTCTTAAATCTGTAACTGGTTTTGTAGAACACATGTGATTGATAGACGGTTGCATTGGAAGTAGAGCTGCTTTGATGTAACTGTAAAAAAGAAATCACATTATTCAGTTTGACTCATAACGGAGACCGGGAACGCGAGTCGAGAAGAGAAATAAATTCTTGCACGGCCCTGAAGCTAATTATGAGACGGTATCTCTGATAATAGTAGAATGTTACGTAATGAAAGCGAGCGCCGAACATTCCCTGGTCAATGATCCAAACATGGACAAAGATTTCATAACTGCATTCCAATCTCAAACTCAAACCACGACAATCTAAATCTTTTTTTCTATCCTTTCTCAATCTCATGGTCATCGTTCAAAAGAGAATTTGAAAGGAATTCTTCGTGAACTGAATAGATGAAGATATTGTAGATATGCGACTCGATACTCACACTTGTGCGGTACTTGGTATGAAAAGGGCAGCTAAGTTTCTGGCGCGTTCAATACCAACGTGGAGGAGTCCATCGCTGACCGAATACCTTTAAAAAGTCATTCATTTACACACTTACACATAATTTCATTCACGCGGTGAATATTCACAAATTCATACCTTAGTTTGATTTGCACTTGTGCTGTTTCCAAGCTCATTTCTCCAGCTGCAAGAGTATCGACGTCACCGATGAATCCGGAGAGTCGTCTTCGATTGGAAGCTTCGAATACTCCGGAATCACCAGCCACGCTTTCGTCGGATACGGCAGCGGATACGGATCTCGTGTTAGTTCCGGAACTACTCGCTCTGGAACGTATTCCGGTGGGTGGAGGAGTTTCGCTGATCGGTGACAGAGGTGGTGGATCCTGTGGTAACGGTAATTGCATGGGGGCAGGCCTTCCCAAACCGCTACCTTGAGACATATTACCGGACTGAATTTCGACGGGAGGATGCGGACCGACTACCAATCTCAAAGAAGCGGAACAAATTTGATCGGGGAGAGTAGTCTGTTGTTGACTGATTCGAAGTTCAGTCAATCTATCTTCCAATTGAGTGCCATCGAGATGAGCACTGGTGGATTGCGTGGAACGTTGATTGTGTTGCCTTCTTTGCAACTCGACTTGTTCGTACGCGGGTGGAGGTCCCATCGGGGCGTTCTCGTAGAGAGGCGAAACGGGAGGACTGACACTCGACAAACTGGATCTCGGCGATAAACTTGGTTGCGATCTGCCAGGAGAAGGAGTCCCTACGAGATTACTGTTTTGTTCAGAGCCACGTAATAACCTTTCCACGCGCCTATGGAGATCAACCATATCGACTGGTCGATCCTGTTGAGAAGTAACAGGTCCCAAACATTGAGGTCCACCATAGATATCGGTGAAACTCAATCCAGAACTGAGAGAACCTTTGCTACTGGTGGTACTGAGACTTCCGAGACTCGAACTACTGCTGACCGATAGCGTGCTAGCACTTAGGGTTTTCAATTGACCCTCCAACATTGCCATCGATCTCAACGCGTCCCTGAGCTGCTGCAACAACGCTTGTTTCTCTTCGTGTAACCTAACTCGATCGGTAATAGTTTTATTCGATAATTCTAAAGCGTTGTTCAAATCCTGCTCGAGACGACGTATCTCACATTGGATCTTCTTCATGTCTTGTTGCGTGCGAGTTCTTGGAGTTATACTCCTCAATTCACGTAACAATTGTTCTTTTTCCTGGAACAATAACAATTTATCCTTATCACTCTCCGTTTGACCCGGCATCACTTTCTCCTCGAGATCGGCCAATTGTTGTTGAATATGTTGTATCCTTTTCCTCGCTTCGTCGTATTGAAGCCTCATACGAGCCATCTCGGCCAATCTGGTACCTATCGGTACCAATTCTCCTGATAAATCAGTCTGAGAAGCTGTGCTTAATTTTTCTTGCGGTAAACTGAGGGTGCTTGCTTCCGGACTGCCCTCGCAAAGCTGCAACCTTGTCAGTTCGTCCTTCAATTGTGCCAGAGATTGCATGAGTTCAGCTTTTTCCTTCTCTCCGGAACTCAAGGATTTCTGAATATTACGCAGCTCGGTCATGATTGCCTGAGCTTCCGTGATATTGTAACATCCTCCATGATGACCGCTCAACTTCTGCTCGACACTAAAGTAGAACGGAAAAAATAAAGATCATTCCCTTTCACGTACAACAACTGCATTTTTTTCCTACTTTCAGGATATATTTTATCCTTTTTCAAATTGAATTTCTCACTGTTGAAAAATCAAGAGAACGTACCTCGCGAGAGTATCGACTCCCCGTTGAGTGCAGTTCATCTCTGCTCGGATTTGTTCGAGCTCTCGTTTCAGTCGAGACACTCGACTCCTTGCGAGCGCTACGTCTGATTTCAAGAGATCTGGATCATACTTGGTACTCAAGGAACTCGAACTGGAACATACTGCAAAAGAAGAAAAATAACAATCACTCTTCAATTAATTTTTCTTGCATCTCGAAGAAAACAGATTCCCCTTGATGAATTCGCACAGTATTTTCCAAAATTGCACATTTAAACAGATGAAATTTCATGGAATTCCTCGATGAAGGTCGAATTAAAATTTTCAGTAATCTTGTATAGCATTTTGAATCCAACGTTCGCATATCAGAGCGATTGTAAACGATTCTTATTTGTATCCGCATCGCAAAGATAAATAGAGATACGAAACAAATGAAATTCTTTTTCATGCTACTAATAATAACACCAAGGAATTGATGAACCGCGTTACGTAACAACGAGATATTAGATCTCAAAGTTATTGGAAATTATTTTCAGAATGCTCCGTTTTGATACAGAAATTTCCTTGATATCGAATATTGTTATGAAAAATCGATAAACTCGTGAGATAAGAGATTTATCGAATACCTTGATAAAAGAATATAAATATATATATATATATATATATATTCGTCTTAAAGACATCAACGGAAACAAAATATTTATTCAATGAAAATTTCTGTTTAAAAGTTGGAGCAAAGAGGAAAGAAAACGATAATGGTGCACTCACAACTCGTACGCGATGCACCGAGCGTCGTTAAAGCGTTGTTGAGGTGATTGTACTCGTCCTGAGCGAGGCACAGCCTCTGCTGCTTCACGTCGTAAATCTCCTTCTTCGCCTATAACATACAATGATAATCCAGATTTAGATATGTGCTACAAGTTTTTTTCACTCAATTTTTCAAAATGTAATCGCATTCATTCGAATTATATTTCTTTTATTATCAAACTCGATGAATTCGTTTTATCAACGTCACAATCATCGTCATCATCGGTTTCCAATTTAACTCGTCAAGATAATGAAACGTTCTCTCCTCCCTTCAAAATTATTCGCAAACAAACAATGCTTATCGTCGAAAAAGAAACACATTCTTTCATTGTGTAAGTGCACAATTACAAATTTATACTCTTTCGTTCGTATATTGTTACTCAAACAAATGTAAAAATTACATTTCTCTTTTGGAATGAAAACTTTGTATTTTATGTCTTCTACGTCACCTTTTTCCTAATATAGTGAAGAATTCTAACAAGTTTGAATATTCACAGTAACCACGAAAATGGTCAGCCTCAACGTTCTTCACGTGTTTTACATTCCAGAACGATAACTATGAACACTTTATACAGTAAGTGCACATCCAGCCTCTCTAAAATTCTAAACATACCTTTACGTTTATGAATGTAGTAACTTTTCTTTCTTTTTTCCCGTTCGCCGAGAAGGAAACTCGTGTTTCATAGAGAGGAAGATAAAGGGTAATATCCCTATAAATCTTAGCTAATATTGTTGTGTTGCTACGTTTCTTCGCATACGTGATAAATCGAATATCATGAATATCATTTCATGTACATTCATGAATTTTGTTCATGAAATCTTATTACGAGTTGTACGAGAATAATAAAGAATAAACTATTGAAAGAATGTATTGGAGTTTCAAATGTGTTGAACGGGAGAAAGTTATGAATCGATTATGGGAAGATAATTTCAACTATTATTGATGATTGTTATACACGAATGAATCTTGCGATTTTTTTTTTATGGGAGTTTAGATCTGAATTTTTCATGCATTTTGATCAATTTTTTATTATGTAGTTATCAATGGGGATCCGTTCATTGTATCGTCGATGAAAATCACAACCTAAGAAATGATCTGCATCCATTCCGACTAATGACAGCTGTTAATTAGGTGTTGGATTGGCTAGGATTTTGAAGCTGTTACTGTATTTTTATTATCGACTTTTATTTTCTTGTACTCACTTTTTTGTACGCCAACTCGAGTGGGAAAGTTTGCAAAATTATACATAATTTGATGTAGTTTATATATAAGTTATATATTCTCATATATATATATATAATTTTGAAAATTTTTTCCACTCGGGAAGAGATGCGTGTTTCAATCCTACCAAACTCGCATTTATGAATTCAATTAAATACTTCTCTGAATCAATTAAATCGTCAAAAAAGTGTCTTATCGATCGCCCTTGTCAGAAGTTCGATTCTGGGTGGGAAGGTTTGTTTATTCTCCGAAATTTGAATGAATTCATGAAAATTATCACCTGCGTCTATGAGAGTGAAACTAGTTGACATAACTTTTGATGGAACTTGTTCTGAATATTTTTTCGGATCAGAAATTGATTGAGTGGCTTTCAAGTATACGGTTTGACTGCTAGTTCCACTCTCATCTTGCAATTGTCGATACTAATTACAACCTGTTTCTCTTTTCATTCATTTTTGAGGGAATTGTATGGAAACGAGAATTTAGCGGCATAAAATAATTGTGGAATTTTCCTCTACAAGATGATGGTAGAGAAGTTCTTCCATGGATGAGGGACCTTGTCATCATGATTTGGTGGACTTTTTCTCCACTTGTGGAGGGTTTTTCGTAATGAAAAAAACAAGGGATGAAATTCCCCACTGAATTCAGGAAAAGCTCTCCATAATTTTCCAAGGTAGATCCGAGAATTTTATTTTCAAAATGAAGATTCAATGAAATATCTACTCGAGAGACGTGAAATATATTTAGGAAAAAATTTATTTTTTGTCGTTTGAATTGCTCTTTTTCAAACTGTTCCCCAAATTTTTTCTCATTCCGCTCTATTCCTCTTCCATTTCAAATTGGAAAAATCCCTGATAAATGAATCTTTCGTACGATATCGACATTAGTTACCCAGAGTTTTTGATTTGATTCAACCTCACATTCAAAATGATATAATTCATTTCGTTCACCCTCTGAATTATAATCATAAATCATCAACAGTTGCAATGATTTCAATGACTCCTTTGTTCCGTCGAAAGATCGTAATGATCAATTTTATCCCCCAAGCAGGAGAATTTAAACCTCGGTAGTAGTTCTTCAACACTAGATTCACACCCTACAATGAAAACCTCGGAGCACTTGTTTTTCTCTTCCCAGAAACGATTCCCTGGGCATCAATTAGAAGAACTCACTGTATCACTTGGAAAAATGAATGTTTTCACGCGTCCACCTCTAATTTTATATATTCGAAAAATCCATAGAATTTCGAATCCCCACAATTATGACATGAAGAAAGGGGGAAGTAGGTTTTTGTCATCGATTTCGATCGATCAACGATCGACGACAATTTATTCGTAAATTGAATACATTATGTTACTATTTATGTTACTTAGAAGAGGAAAGGCACGGGGGGGGGGGGGGGGGGTAAGAAGAAGGGGAGAATAAAGTGGCGGGAAGGTGCGTGTGTGTACGCGCGGGAGTGAGTAACCTTTCATTAAGAAACCATATATCAATTGCTTCGTAGTGGTTAGAATTATCGATCCGATTTGAATGCCAATGTTTCATTCAATGAAATATTTCTCCTCGGTCGATTCTTTCTTGCCTCTCTTCTTCCTCTTCTTCAATATCGACGAACTGAATTGATTCAGAAAGAATTTATAGATTCATAAATTTAGATATACGTAACAAAACTCAATTTCAATAGCACATATTGCAAAAACAACAGCGGAGTAGGATCAATGGTTTTATTTTGCCAGAAAATTCCTTTCCTACGATCTCCCGAGCACCGAACAGGAAAGGTGAGGTACTCGTAAATCCTTCATCATCAACGAACGTATCAACATCACGTACACAATTCCTTTACAAGAATATCGAGTCAATAATTGTACAACGATAATACAACACCAACGGCAAAGATCCATTATTACATATATACGCATATATTTGTACTTCACTTCTGCACTTTTTTTTATATATTTATATGCGTATATATAAATATGTGTATATATGTATATATATATATATATATTTATGCATATATATGTATATATATATATATATACACACGCGCACTTATAAAACTTCCACCTCACTTGTTGAAATGAAATAAAATCAAGGGTGAAACAGGGACCAACACTCTGGAATGATTTTCAAGACACAACAAAACAAGAGACGCACAATCCGTGTATATAGGTGTATAAGTGGTTATACATGAGCAAGTATTCCTTACATATTCGCAATAGTAGTAGGCAGTTGCATCGGTGTCATCCCCGCGTCTATAACACTGTTCCCAATAAAATCTTTGAATTTGTTCGTCGTTTTCATAATCGTTGTGATAACACATTCTCATGCGATATTGGGAAACAACGTTCTCGTAAATCTGTTCCTCCTGATGATGATATTCACGTGGACGAGGAGGCGATTGCTGTTGTTTTCTACGATGATGTTGGTATTGGGTTTGTTGTTGACGATGATGACGATGATGCGGAGGATGAGGATGAGGATGATGATGATAACCGTCGATGTAAGTACGGTACTGGTTCGCCGGTACGAGTACGCAGAGGGTGTACTGACGGTCCATGCCGGTACACGGAGACTGGGGTATAGAGAATACGGAAAGGAGAACCTTTCTCTTCTTCTTCGTGGTCGTCTTGGTCTTCACTCCTCTCGTTCTCTTCTTCTTCTCTCCCGCTTTACTCTTTCCTTGCAACAGAGAACCACAACTCCCTCTCTTCTTCTCTTCTCTTTATTTTTCTTTCTTTCCTTTTCTTTCTCTCCTCACCTCATCTTCGCGAAGGTCTCTTCGAGACTGGCCGGCCGGTTACGGGGCCCGAAATTCCAATCCCCACCTCTCTCTTCCTCTCTTTCTCTATGGGTCTCAATTTTTAAGGGATCCCACCTTTTTTTTCTTTTCCTTTTTTTGCCTGTTCTCTCTTTCTTCGCTTCTTGCACGCTCGCTGCCTGCACGATCGCCCAATCTTCCTTTCTCTCTCGCTCGGTTTCCAACCCTCGCCCGGTTATCCTTCTTCCTATACTAAACTCGAGAGCGTAAGGAGAAGTTCTCTCCTACCATCGGATACACTCTCCGTTCCATCTTGGTCTCTCTACGGCCGGCCTCAAGCGCCTCTTTCTTATGTACCCAGGGTAAAAAGGCGGGCCCCGGCATCTCGAGGCCCCGAGACAGGATCGTAACCACTTGGTGCCCTTACACTCCATATCCTATCCACTACTACTACTACTACTACTACTATATCTCTCTTTCTATCGTCAAAGACGACTGCTACTATTACTATACTACCATCGCTACTCCTGCCACGAGATCAGAAGGATTCTGTACGCAAAGGAACTAACAAAGAGGAAAAAAGACACACACGACTCTAATTCACAAGAAAACTGTTGTACGGTTGTAAGGATTGATCGATGTTGCCGATATAAATGCTGTAATATACGTGTATACGTGTGTACGATACGATTTCTGTCCGATAGGAAAGGAATTTTAATTTCGAGAATGCTGAAATGGATTAGGGCCGAGGAGAGAATAATTTCTTCTTCGTGATTTTTATTCAAACGAGATGACGCGTTCGTTTCAGTTGACAGTCTCTCATCTTCTCATCTTCCTGCACTTATTTGATATACCGAATCAAATATTTCATATATTTCCAATTCCTCTGATGTTTGAAACTCTCAAAATTCAAATCTCTTCGCAACCATGATATTCTCTTTTTACAAACAAACTGCACGGAACAAAATGATGTGGTTCATATTTGGATAGCTGAAAATTAGCTATTCCTCAGCTGTGGCAACAAAAGGAATTTTTGCTATAGGAGCTTGAATCTAGCTTTTGCAGCAATTTTTCTCGCTATCCAAATATCAAATACATGAAATAGCTACCATAGCGAATTCTCTTTTTCCATTTAATCTATTATTAAAGTACCAACAAAAACAACTTGTTAAAGTAAAGAAGGAAAATTATTCATAAAACTGAACTTATTGCTAACATGAAAAAGTGTTACGCTGGGATGAATAATTGTGCAAGTACCTCAAAATTCTCTTCAGACCCTACAGTAATGAATCTAAGTTTTTAAAGAGACTGATTTATCGAAGGGCATTCGATGAATTCAATTCAAAACTTCTGAGATGTATAAAACTTTCATACTTCGATTATTTTTTCATTCCATTTAAAAATTTCGCTGAAAAATTCGATGGTTACACATTCAAAACACATCATCGAATCACTTCACAAACTATCGAATAACTTTTGTTCCCCATAAAACTACATCACATTTGAAGGCGTTTTGTCAGAAAATGTTATCCCTTTCCAATGATGTCTCGAGGATTACCTATGTACTCGAATTCGTTTTATTTCAGTATTCAAAAATTCTCCATATTATTCGCAATTGGAAACATTTGAATCATAAAAATAATGCAGAAGATTGGAATTGAAATATCGCTTTATTCGAAACATGAAATGAGATGGAATTTTACAAAATACATTTTTTATATCTCTCAATAAGCGATAAATCAACGAATCCAGACTCCGAGAGAACGACGACAACGACGACAACAACGACAAAGTTTCATTTATAAAAGCAAGAAGAGAAATAATAAAAATCGAGGTGCGTGAGTTGATTTATTGAAAATACCAGATTGCGTGTTTCTTGAATGCATTGGATGCAGTGATCAGCAATGGAATGCGGTCGACCGAGAAATTAGTTCACTCGGATTCTCTGAACTCTTATTGTTTATTTATTTTTAACGCGATGAGAATGATACCATAAGAAGAGTATGAATTATAAAGACGATGACAATTTGCGCGAACAATTCTTTTTTCCTTCATCATTTCTTTTTTCGTAGCGATGATGAATTTAAACTCGATGCGTATTTTTTTAGTTTTTCTTATCTTCTGCTGATTGTTTCTATTCACTCGTTACGATTCGCGTGTCATTGAAAATGAAATTAAAATTTCAATGATTGAACAACGTCTCAACAAAATTCATATAAATTTCATGGGATGTAAACTATTCCTCAAATCACCGCACATGAGATTGAAAGGATAATAGGGAAATTGTTTTGTCAAAGACTTGGGATTTTCTGAACGTTCGTGAGATCATCGCTCTACGTTTGGCTCCGAAAACCTAAGGAACAACCAAGGTTCGAGGAAGATAATGAGAAAAACGAAAACTTTGGGTTCGAATAATCGATGTATCGTAACTCACCCATATAAAAATATTTCTCAGAATATTAATCAAGAATTCAACATCTGATATCTGTCCATTCCTCCTCACTTTACATTGTTATTATTGTTACTTCTTTTTGTTCCAATGAACATCACAAGGGTGTAAAGTCTGAGAGATAATAAGTGAAAAAAAGAAGCAAAGAAGTAGAAAAACCGGAAGACACAATCTATCGAAATTAATCCTTACTGCAATATACTTCAATAATCTGATATTCGATAAACCTGACTATTATCAAGAGAACCACTTGAAGAATTCTACATGTCTCTCTCGCTCGATCACTGTTTTTCTGCTCTTTTCTCTCCCTCTTATTTCTTCTCCTTCGCCTCCCGTTTCTTCTTCATCTTCTTCGTCTCCTCCTTCTTATTCTCTTCATCGGTACGAAGCACGTTTTCCGTGGGTGGAAGAATAAGAGGAATAAGAGTCATGGAATGCAGGCCAGAAATACGGGGCACCATAGGGCCCTGTATACGGGCGCACGATCCTGTTGTGACGGCTAAGAAGAGCTTGAACGCGCGAGAGCCTGGAGTCTCGAGCACGAGAAGAAAAAGGAAGAAGAAAAAAAGGAAGACAAGGAAGCGGAGGAGAAAGAGAGATGGAAGGACAGGAGTAAAAAGAGGGGACCGCATTGAGGTAGAGTGAAGGAAAAGAAGGAAGAGGGGCGAGGGGGAGGGAGGGGTCCGGCGAGGTCACGATACGACCCTGCGCAAACGTGGTCCCATCTCTGGACCATGGTAGTAGAACCGACCTTGAGTCGCGCATTATGCCCCGTCCTTGTTGGAATTTCTGGGCCTCACGGGCCCATCGCATCGACGTGTCTCCGCGCCATCATCTAAGGGAAAAAGAGAGACGGAAGAAGAAGAGGGCTCAAAGGTCTCTCTTAGCATTTTTGCCTCCCCTCCCCGCCCCTCTATCTCGTTTTTCTTCTTCCTCTTCTTTACAAACTCTCTTCGAGAGAAAAGAGAAGAGGGGTCTCTCTTATTGGGACCCTCGGCTCTTGGGCACTCGCATATTTCTCGGTCCATGCTATTATTGTCGAGAGAAGAGAGTAAGAATTCAGCTTATAGGAGAGAGAACGAGCGATGTAGATATTATCGAAGAAAAGCATCAGAGGAGAAAAAAGAGAGAGAGAAGAAGGAAGAAGGGAGAAGGGAGCCGGTTTATCGAAGTATTGCGAAAAGAGTATTTTTTCTCTCCTGTCTCTTTTTCTCAAACACCTCTCATCCATGTTTTATCGCTTTTTTTTTGTTGTTTCCTTTCCATCCTTCTCCCATTTAGAATTTCGCGTTCTGTATTTTCATGTCGAATTTTGAAGAACGAAAAGCAATCTGTTTTTTCCTATTCTCTGATTTGTTTGTTTTCTGCAATCTCGTCATTGTAGATTCATTTTGTGATTCCAATTTCTTTCTCCATATCTGACCAACTATAATAAACAATTTAAATTACAAAATTGTGCATCGCACTTTTCATTCCATCATAAATCTTTCAACTCCCTGATAGAACATACACGATTTTCTAAAAATTTCAAAGAATTCCTCCGTGATAAACCCCCGGAGTCACAATTTCAAATGACAGGTGAAAAATCTATCAGACGTGCGTGGGCTCTTTTCAAACCTATTTGGTTTTTCTTACGTAGCACACAAGTTTTGAAAGAGTCCAACAAAAATCTTTTTCAACTGGCGAACTGCAGGAATTCCTATTCTTTCAACCTTGAAGTGCATGGAAGATGAAAACAACTACCTCACCGTTCTATCTATCGGATGTAGAATATTTCAAATACTTTGGACATTTATTCGAACATCTGAGGTGAAATAAAAATGAAAATTCCTAGACATTTACCAAAAAAATTCTCAACTGATAATATTTTTTTCTACATTTTATAGAGAATTCTGTACATGCGTACGAAATAAAACCCCCAAATCTTTGAATTTTTCATTCTGAGATTCGAGTTGGGATGAAAAATATCTATTCAACAAAATTTGGTGATAAAAAGAATGGAAGAAAGAAAACAATAATGATACATTTCGAACGATGTAATAATAAAAACAAGAAACACTGAGAACTGATTAAATCTTTCCACTATAATTTACGAACGTATTCACGACACAACGCAAGACACCTTAATTCAAAGTGCTTTCGTGTAAAGAAAGAGGAGAAAATATTCTTGTTCAGAAAATTGTTTTTATGATTGAAAATGATATACAACAGTGAGAAAAGTTGAGGATGATGCATAGTCTCCTCATCATAATAATTTAGATATGCATAATAACTATACGGGTACACGTAGGATGATGGAGGAAGAAAAATACGAGAGAAAGAAGATGAGGAAGAAAAAGAAGAAAAAGAGCAGGAGGGGTCGGGAAAAGGGATGGACTTGTCCCGCGTGACAGGCGCATTCCAATCTAGCCCCCTAATGTCCCCACGGTACACAACAGCGTGCACAGGAAAAAAAAAACAACAAAGGTGGCCTGTTTAGCAGGGGCGAGGGAAGAAGGACGCAAGGAAAACAGAATATTGCGAGAGAAAACGTGAAAAGGAGAGAGAAAGAATACCAGATATCCCCGTACAAACAGCGGCGATTTATACTGGCTGACTCGGTATGTTAGGGAGCCGAATGCCTAACTGATTGCTGAATTCCATTCCACCGAGCTCTGCTTTGTACTGTTTCCGTGCGTGTGTTTGGCTCTCCTATCCTCTATTTATCTCCATCTTATCTGTACGCTTTTTTTTCCCTCTTCTTATCCCAACGATAAATAATAATGACAATCATTAAAATTCGAAGGATCGTAAGAAAATAACAATCGATTCGAGATTATATTTAAATTTGCACGGTTTATCGATTTCAAACGAGAGATGAGAGAACTCGTTGCCGCGATGTTGATGATTTTGCTTTACCTTTGACACACGCCTTTTCTATCGCACTTTTCTCGCGATATTCGCTCTTCTTCGTTTCGTCGTTTTTCGCCTCATCCTTTTTTTCATCTCTCGTCCCCTGCTTTCCCCTTATTTCCCTTTGAACAGGTCCTATTGGCAACGCCGAGATGGAGCCACTGATAGCACATACGTACGTATACATACACAAGTGCATATACTTCCAACTATGTATACATATATTCGTATGTGTTGGAACACATGGTGAAGTGGGAAAGCGGGAGGGAGGAAGGGGCCACGCGTGTACGTGCCATGGTGCGTGACTCTATGCTATGCGTGGTTGTGGTTCTATACGGGAGGGAATTATTATCGTAGGTGGTGAACCTTCCATCGAAATGCAACAACACGACCCCACCACTGAGAAAAAACGCCACACATACATGAGAGATACTGTACACGTATTTGCTGAAATCTACACACAAATCCCCATATTCCCATCGAATGTTGGTGACCTTTCGCCGTACACACACCCACGGGGAAAACACGATGCACGCACAATTAATGGAATATGTGCAATCAATTATGATTCTGATTACAAGAATGTGGGAAATTATGTAATAACGTGTATGTATTATACAACAGATGGATGATAACTTGGCGAGCTAAACTTTACATTGACTTTTTCTACTTTAATTTTAGAAAAAAAGCAGAAAAAATATTCATTATCCAGGTTGAAATCATGGGAATAAAATCGTCAGATACGTGGCGTGGTCTCTAACCGTTTGCAACTGCACGTTCTACGAACACTGAATTCCTGTAGAATCTTATTTTCATGATTACACTGAAAAATTCGTTGGGCAAAGAATCGATCTTCGATCCTTTAGAATGGAATTTCATCCGTCAGAGGGGAAAGTTTCATCTTCAGTGGTTACAAGGTAAACACAAATTTTTGCAGAGTTCGGATAACAAGAGGATCCCACTTGGCAATGAATGAACATTTTTTTCGAAGAACAATATTTTCAAAGATTTTCGAAGCGAAACTTCATTTTTTTCGTCAATTAAAAATGAAAGTCGATTGAAGTGAAGTTACCGAAGATGATTATCTTGTCTTCAAGGAATTTATGAGGTGATGAATTTATATAGCCAAGGATTACCAAGGATATAATGTTTTATTCCTTGAAATCTCAACATTTCCTCAACTCACCTTATGCTACAATTGTTAATGCTCGTACAAACAATTTTAGGTACGATGCACCCTGAGAGAAAGATCCTAGGTTGCGGTTACTCAAATTTCACTGTTCTAGCTGAATTTTACCTGGCGTGAATAGAAGTCTAGCTGTTCAAAATATGACAAAATTCCTAGAGGTCAAGTATTTACCGATCCTCACATCTCAATTCATAATCGTATAGGACGAAAAATACACGCAAACAAATCACTTGTCATATCTACCACAATTTAGGACAGGAACAAGTTAGGAGTATAATCCTTTATAATTTAGTGGGAATTACCAAAACTTGTTTTAAATGGTAGCAGAAATTGTCTAAGCATTTACCACAAATTTTTTTCCTAGGCTAGATTCAGGACTAGATTAGTGAATTAAATTATTTATCAAAACTTTCAAAATTTTAACAACAACAAAAACATGAAGAATATTTCAAGTGGAAGAAATAAAACATTCCCTAAAAATGATCTTAATTGTCCTGTAACATCAGAAAATTTGGGAATATTGGAGTTAGTAAGAAATATAATATCATACAAAGACTCGATTAGCATGAAAAACACATCCTCGCTTCGATAATAACTTCAACTTTTGTACGGGAGAACTTTGGAACGTTATTTAAAGGACGTATGTAAATCTCAAACATAACCTGCCATTGCTTACGACCCTGGCCTGTAATATTAATCTCGATGGAACAGTCTAATACCAATCGTGTTGTAAATACTATTATGGAAAGTGTATGGAAGGTCATCGCAAAAAAATATACGCTTACACATCTTTTTTGTTTTTCTTTTTGTCCGTTCTATATCAATAAGCAGTTTTTAATGACAATCCTTCCATTTGTAACAAAACTCGATATCAGAAATTGTATGTGTATGTATATACGTGTACATATAATTGAACTGCCATCCATATAAGTTGGGATGTATGTTCTTAGATAGTAGTAAATCATTGTAGTAATAGTAGCGAGGTAGATCGTAGTAGTATTAGTGGTAGTAGTTGTAGCGCACTATAAAAGGGGACTCACTCCCTCGAGTTGGAGCCCCGCGGCCCAACCTGGCCCGGCTTGGCGTGCCATGCCTTGCTCAGATAAATATGCGGGAGGGGCCGGAATTCCTCACTCGGCTGCATTCCAATCCCTCCTTCTTTTCCCCATCCTTCCACGTTTTCTCTCTCACTTTACCTTGCCTCTTCCTTGTCTGGCTCATCCACCTTCTGCTTCATCACACCGCCTCAGTTTGCAAATACCTTCCTTATATTGTTACTGTTACTAGTATTCCTACAACTACTACAACTACTACCACTGCTGCTGCTACTACTACTACAACCACCACCATCACCACGACGACTACGACCCCCACCTTCTCTATTTCCATCGCTTCTGTTGCTACTGCCACCAATACAACCGAATACTATTACTGACGTACAACGATTGTATCCTCTCTAAATCCGAACCAAAAGAATTTCAATGATTCAGATTCAATCAAACCGTGTAATTTCTCTTGATTTGAGGTGAAGGGAATTTTATTGTGTACACGTAGCCGCTTGGAATTCAGAAATCTACTCTCTTGCGCGAATCGATTAAATTATAAAATGTGAATTGTGATATAACACTACTGATCCTGAAGAAAAGAAGTGTTTCTTCCGTCAGTCGACATGAATCAAATAATGTTCACGGATTGAAACAAAAAACACTTTTTGTCTTTTCTCCTGCACTTGATATATACCGATAAAAAAGAATTGGTTATATCGAACACAGCTATTACATTTGTTACATGGATTTAGAATATTTTAGTGTTGCCGCGATATTATCGTCGATAATTGAGGAATAATCGATTATCTCAATTCTTACACGTTCCTATGGAATATATAATCCACGAATCTTCGATTATGCTTATGATGAAACGGAATAATGAATGATCCCAGACTTGTACACAAAATAAACCAAGATATGCTTCCATTTATCGTTACGATATATCGATAATTATCGTTACGATAGTGTAAGAATATTTTGATTTATTTTGTTTAAAAGACCAAGATGATCCATTATCCCGTTTCATTTCGTGCACAGTCGAAGATCTACGCGTTAAAAGTTCCCTGAAAACCTGTCAAAATTGAGATAATCGATTATTTCTGAATTTCGACGATAATATCGCGGCAACACTAGAATATTTATATGATTTTTATTTGCAATTTTATTTGCAATAATATAAACCTATGAAGTTTTGAAAATACTCAAGTACAATACAAAATACTCCTTACATATCCTGAAATGAGGACCTTGACGTTTGTCAATTCAATTTCTGAATTACTCGCAAACGTGAGATTCTAAATTGTATCACATTTTACAACCCTCGAAGGACAATAATTTTACAATCCACTTGTAAATCGACCCTGAAAAATGTCGGCAAATTTACCAAACATTCCAATTAACCCTCCACAGACTACCTGGTGATTTGAAGACCCAGATGGTTTCCTGCTTTCGAAATTCTTCCTGATTTCAATGATGCAAGTATGAAAAGAGTAGAAGATACTCTCACGATATTATCACTTCAGAAATTCATTTCCTTGAAAATTCAATAATTTCTAACTAAGAAGCCAAATTCGAGGTAGCCTGTGGAGGATTTAGAGAGAATTCACTTTGAAAAAGATCGATCCTTCTTTTTCTAAGCAGTATCGAATATTTTATTGAAATCTATAAAATTTATATATAATAATGCCAATTACTATCTCAATATTGTGGAAACAATGAAAATGAATACCACATTTGACGACTCTTCGAACTCGATTCAAATTCCACCATTCAATTTACGCGGACGAAAGAATGAAAAAAACAAAAAAAACAAAAAGGCAGCACATGTGCAACCCAAACGCATGATATGTAAAAATAAAATGAGAAAAAAAAAATTAATTGAAATTGAATTTTAATTCGTTCCCAATCGAATTCGAAATTGTATCGAGCTATTTTTAAAAGCGTATTTTATCATTCACGTAATCGTGAATAAGTGAGCGGGCGAGCGAGCGAGCGAGAGAGTCCATTCTACATGCTTGATTTTACGATCTTCGTATGGGACCTTCTTTTACTTTACGGTGTTGTTCATCTTGGAGAGCCGGTTCGTTCATTACCTCTCTTTCTCTCTTCCTCTCTACCCAACCTATACCAATCTCCATACGGAATTCGGTAGCCACGGGGCGATCACGTGAGCACCCGGTAGCACCCAAGATCCTAACCCTAAAACCTAATCATTTTAATCTTGTACCTCGGCTCAAATGTTAAATTCATTTTTTCCTCTTGCTCTCTTTTTCCTTCTTTCTTCTCCTCCTTCTCTTTTATCGTGGACCCTCATCATCTTCATCATCATTATTATCATCATCATCATCATCATCATCATCATCATCTTCATCTTCATCATCATCATCATCATCATCATCATTCACCTTGAGGAACGTCTTTTCATACGAAATTGATCGTTTCCACGAAAATTGAATTCTCGAGAATTGTTAATATTGTAAATAGAACAACGGTGATATAATAATATATTGATCATTTTCAATTTGTTTCAAATACATTTTTGTAACCTGAAGTAATGTAACCCATATACTTATAAGAATGTTGTTTTATGCTTTCATTGACGTCACATTAGGAAATTGGATTAGAACCAATTTAGAATCAATTTTTTCAAATATCAAAATATTCTCAAAGAGAATGGTAGAAAAATGTTGTGCAAAGTGAATGGGAACTGCTGATTCTTGTTCATCGAAATTATAGTTGCGCAGGGGAGAATAATTATGATTGATTAGGTTTCTAGAATATGAAAAATATCATGCATATAGTTCATATGCGTGGTGACATAATTATAAACTTTTTTCCCCTTCTTTTTCTTTTTCTAAAAATTACAATGGTGTATTATCTGGATACACGGATTCGGATACTACAACGGAAGAGAAGAGAAAAGAAATAAATGGAGGAAGGAGGAGGAAACGTAGGAAGAAGAATCAAAAGAGGAGTTGGGCTGACGCTCGAGAAAGGAATTTCTTCTGCTGGACAGCTGCTGCCGAACAAAGAGCGAAGGATATATAAGAGAGGGGTTTCTCGAGGCAGCGCACGTGGCTCCACGGAAAAAGAAAAAAAAATATCAGACAAGAGATGTATATGGATATGTGTGGGTTACGCATGTGTACGTATATATACGTAATGTACGCACGAACTTGAAGATATGTATTGTAACATACAATATATTGAACGTTTATAAAACTTGATTCGTACGTTCTAAACTCTTCAAAGTGGGATTTTCGAAAGTGCAAAATTCGCTTTCATTTTCGCAGTTCACAGAAAAAAAATGTACAATATATAATCAGACGTGCCAACGAATTATACAATAAACATTATGTGTAGTGTATGTGATGAAAATTCTTAGGAAAAGCTGATGAGCGGAATACGATCTCCGGGTGTTGAATGAAATTTCAGATCCAAAAAAGTTTCAGCCGAATCATCCTCGATGTCATTAAGCTGAAGTAACTAAGCTTTCTACCGCGACACCAGAGATTTAGCTGCAGCAGGAGGAATTTTAATGGCTGTCCATATCAGAGCTAACCACTTAGCTGACGTGGCAGAATTATTTTCTTCCGTAAAAAGGTTTTCCTGCTACGCACAGGTGATTTCAGGTGATTTTATAAGACACGGTAAAAGCTTATCCTCGTTTCACTTTCATGTTACTTGTATGTGGTTTCTTTCTTTTTCTCATTGTTCCTGAGTCGCGGCAAACGCATTTTTCTGTGCAAGCTCGTAAAGTTGGAAAATCGTGACCACGCATCTGAACGAGAACATTGCAGCCGTCCGGTTGCAAATATGTGGATTATTATAATTGATTCGTTATAAATATCGTCTTCATCAAAATCACGATCACTCTGAATTAAGGGATACATATGAATTCCTCTTCTTTTTCAACAACGTTATCTGCACGGAGAGAAAAAATTTGCTGACGCAGCAAATCGAGGTATTATATATAGAATAGCAAAATTTTTTGCTGACCTAGATAAAAATTTGCTATAACAGCAATCGTGTTAGCTACGACAGCATTTTTTTAGCTGTGACAGCAGAAAATTTGCTGTCGCAGCTAACAAGATTCCTGGAGCAGCAAATAGTTTGCTGTCACAGCAAAAAACTTGCTGCTCTGGCAAAAGGAACCCAGCAAAAGTAGATTTCGCTGCCACAGCAAATTCCTTTTCCTCCGTGTGATTTACTTATTCAATTATTGAAGCCAAAATACAAATGTCAATCAATAATTTTGTTGGTTGCTTGTGTATTTCTTCATTTTTGTCATCTTCTCTGCTTCTCTTTTTCTTATTTTTCTTCTACTTCGTTTTCTTGCTCCTTTTGATCCTCCTCCTACTCCTGGAGCAAAGATCCATGTAGATTCTCTCAAAAAGAGGAGGATAAAAGAGAGAGAGAGAGAGAGAAGGGGGAGAGATTATGCCAAAACGACGACAGAACAGGGACGATACGAGGACAGCAGGTGGCCGGCTGGCCGGTCGTCGATCTCCTCTCTTTCTTTCTTTCTTTCTTTCTTTCTTTCTTTCTTTATCTTCCTCTTTTACTTCTTCACATGCGTGTTCGCTCATTCTCGATATATACTTCTCTCTCTCCCTCTCTCACTCGTTCTCTCCCTGAGCTTTTCTCTGAAATTGAATGCGCCTGAAATACATCTTTTACTTTGCCTTCTCTCCTTCTTTCTCTCGTACACTTTCATGTATATACGTTTGCTCACGTATACGAAGGTACACGTACTTACTCACTTACTCACACATCAAAGTTCAGTCAGTCAGCATTTATGATAATTGCACACACCGTGTGGCGCCAGTGCTCTCTTCTCGTATCTCGGGGTCTTCTCTTCGCTGCAACGTTGATCTCTTACACGTTTGGAGTTCCTTTGTACGTTGGTGTGTGTATACTCATAAGTCTATCCTCTACTACACTTCCCCCACTCCCTTCCTTTTCTTCTCTCAAAGCTTCAATTCCATTACGCGCTTGCCTCGGTATATTGCATACATACACGAGAGTCTACACCTTATGTGAAATACATTTACATCGCACATTGCGTGGCATGCAATAATACCGTTGGAGAATGCGCGTCAGTTCAATTTCACAATTCCTTATGTATTCGATGAAGAATTTTGTTTTTCCCTTTGCCCCCTTATTTTATTGATGCACATATATAAATTTCACGAGAGCGTATTATAAATCTTGACGGAATCCTCGATTCCTAACAGCACGGTTACAAATTTATATCCTCCATTAGAAGTTTTCAATTAGGGAACTTGGACGCGTGTACTCGGATTTCCAGTTCTTGTTAGAGTTGATTCAAGATGATATTAGATCAATTTGAAAATCCAGGTAAAAATTTACCATGGGCGTTAGGCTGGCGCTAGACTCGACAAGATAGGCTGATTCTAGGTTACCAGACATGCAAACCATAGAGAAAATTTCTTTGCTAATTTCTCTGCGCATGGAATCTTCCGAGGGGACTTATATATTCATTGAATGCTTAGTTTGCCATTCGCAAGAAACAAAGAGCACCCTGGTGAGAGGTATTGCAATTTATCACTTGAAAAGGGAGTTTCGTTCTGGGTCAAGCTCCCGCCCAAGTTGAGCAAAACTATCGCCCGTGTTGAGCGAAGCTACCATCTATGCTAGGTGTGGCATAAGAATCTACTGCCATCCAGGGTTGCCTCATGCTTGGGGCAATATTTGCACCATTGTTAACCACGCTTTCCTCTACATACATTGCCCAGACTTGGCTGCCAGCCTTGCGCCCAGCTATATTCTATCGTCAGTATTGGCGAAGCTTGAAAATTTTGATATGGGTAGCGAATAGGCACCAATTCGACGGTGATCGGGACCCTATACAAAAATATCTGTGGATTTCTAACGAGAAAAGTATGGTGACGAACTTGTTCATTCGTTAATTTTCAGCTTCTTTGGGAATTTACAAATTTTCCTGTAAATCTCGAAACAATTTCAGTGACAATATTCCTCAGACAATATTTGGCAAATTATGAAAAATGTTTATATCTAATTTTCAATGAAATTCCACTGATTCGAAGTTTGGATCGTTTATTCCAATAAATTTTCAATATTGAAATCTGTTCCATTATTTTCACAAGTTTTATATAAATTTGAAATCCTTTTCGAAATTTTTACTTCTAATTATTTTTACTAGCCAATTATCATCATTCTTATTATTATCATCATCGGACGAATCGTAAGAACGGATGATCGGAGATTGTCTGAAATTGTCGGTAGAGAATGAACAATGCTTTCGCTATTTCCTCATAGTTCTTCTCCCGCATATTTGCGTTCGATGAAACGAGGCAACGTCTAAAATTTGTAAGTGTATCCGTGTACAATAAAGGGGTTTGACTACTGGTTTGAAATTGCGTCGCGCGAGGAACGCGAAAAGAGAAACCTTGCGAGAAAAGAGAGAAAAATCAAGCGAGGTAAAGAGAAGGATTGTGTATCGTTCTTTCTCATGAAGGAGAACTACTCTACATATATATGTTCATATATATACATATATATTTTCGCACCTGCTTCAGATGGAGATAACAAGAGATATAGTCGGGGCGATAATATCGCATCGTGCCGCATTCCATAACCCGTCGTGTTATCACGAATACAAAACAACCTCATGACGAGGACGAAGGCGACGAAGGGGAAGAACGAGCATCGTCATGCAAAGATTTCGAATCCTATAGAAGTACACAAGTTCGTTCTTACGTACGAACATTCTTATATTAAAAACACATGGAGAATCTTGACTTCGTGGATATTTATGTATAAAATTATCCAAAATCACATTATCGTTGCGTATCTTATCGTTATTAACTATCCTACTTGTTGACCTTATATTCACGAATGATAGATCTTATATGTCTCGGAAGAACGATATTTCACACGAAGTAAATAAGATCGTATGGGATTTTTATAAAGTCTTATACCGATAAATATTTAAATTTTGCTTGTTTTGAAAATAGTTTCATAGAACTATTGCATTGAAAAGAGAACCCAGTTAAAGTTACTAACACCGAGTTAGGTAGTAATAACTACAATTTTGTGACCCTGACCAGGGTTTTATATGTCTGTCACATCTACCTATAAAATTTGTCAACTATTGCCAAATGCTTGTAACTATATAACCAAATCTGTTTCTTGCTGTGGAAACCTCTTCTAACTTCACGGAAAAAATAATTTAGCTGCAGCAGCTAAATGGCTAGCACGGACATGGACAGCCATTGAATTAGCTCCTGCAGCTAAATTTGAGCTGTTATAGCAAAAAAATTTGCATTTGTAGCTAATTTATTTGCGGCGGTAGCTAAAATTTAGCTACAGGAGCTAATTTAATGGCTGTCCGTGTCCGTGCTAGCCATTTAGCTGCTGCAGCTAAATTATTTTTTCCGTGTTCACTATAAAAATTTTGACAGGTGCTAGACAGAGCCGTTATAATCAATCTGTTCAATCGCTAAATTCCTGTACCTACACTGAGAGAAATTCCTGAGGTTACTGTAACTAAAACGCCTCAACCAAATATTCTTAGTAAAAGCTACTAGGAATTTGATTAATTTAACCAAGAAAAAATAGTTGATATAATTAAGCAATGAATCAAGTATATTTTCTTGGTTGAATCAATCAAATTTCTAGTAGCTCTCGTGAGGGATGTTTCAGTTACAACAACTACAGAAATTTTTCTCAGTGTAATATTCTTGAATAGGGTTGCATAAATTTCAGATCCTCGATACTCTTTTTTTAGCGACTTTGTCTTCAAGAATTTCTTGTTTTTTCGAGATTACTGGACACTTGTCCTCGACTTTAATGGGAAATGAATGAATTAAATCATCGAAAGTAAACTTTTACATCTTTTATCAACGGAAAATGATATAAAAAGCCCAATTTGAATGATCAAATTCATAAATTTTTGAAAGAATTGAAATCACAAATGTGCTGTTCACTAACGTTTCTAGATTCTATGAAGGTCAGCCACATCTTCCAAGTGAATCAAGGAGAATAGAAATTTGAAAAATCTTCCGAATACTCTTCATCAAAGTGATTTCATTTCCCAGTTACTAATTTGAAATTTTTTACTGAACGAAAATCGATATCATCCTTCAACTCCTACACAGAGAACAATATATTTTAAAAATTCCCATAATTTATTGAGGATCGGCGCCAGTCTGTGATGAATGAAATTATTTACCTGAATATAGCTTCAAAAGTACCATAATTTCTTGTAGAAATACGTCTAATTATGGGACTTTTTCAAAGTAAATTCAAGTGAAAACTGTATCCTCAATAAATTATGGGACTTTTCAACACATCTGTTTTCTGTCTTTACACACTTTTCTCCGTGTAGATCCTGATTCAAACAACATTTACCTGGAAATATAAATATTAAATATTTAAGGTATTTGTTTTGAGCCGGACACAAATTATTTATGGTTAGCATTTATTTATCACTTGAACGATCAAAATGAAAAGTGCATTCTATTGTTGAAATAATGGAACAAGTTGACAAATTATTGAAATTCAATGTATCTTTATAAAATTGAAGGAATAATTATATCAATCTTTCAGTTTGATGAAATTATTGCGAAATATAAATAATAATAATTCGTGAAAAATTTCAGTTATGCATATACACGTGAATTGAATGAAATTCTTATTCAACTCGAATCCTAAGAGATAAAATCCATAACTTTATTAGCCATTTCATCAAGCATTCCGAGCAGGTATTTAATAAATTTCTGAAAAAAATATAGATTGCGTGAAAGCAGCATTACAAGTAGATAACTATTCGCGCTATGTGTAAAGTAGAAACATTCACTCACTGCATACATACATATACATAACGAATTAGTATGTTTTATACATGTATAGAAATGTGGATGCGATAGATCTCCGGAATGAATGTACGTATGAATTTATTTATTTTATAAATCATAGCAATATAAATTATAAAATTAAATTGTTTCGTTAGAATCCTGCGGTTTTTCACTTTTTTCCCATCCATATTAAAAAAAAAAACATTCAAACCTGTTGCACAGAAAATAACTTTCACTTTGAAATCTTTGTGAGACATAAATTTAGCGAGTAATTCATTGCCCATGGAATGCCATGACTTCTATTGAAGTTTTGGAAAGTTGATAAGAGATTGTACGGATAATTAAGAAAGAAAATGAAATTGAAATATTCGAAAAGCAATGTTTCATAAATTTATAGTCACAGATGCACACGCATAATCATAATTTCATTTTATTATCATCGTATCATATGATTTACCAAATAAAACTTAGAACAACAATTTATACATGTTACGTGAATGATTATATATGAAAGTTACTGAATAAGATTGCTTATTCAAACGTAGGTTTTCTTACTTCTGTACTCTGAACAGAAAGAAAAAAAAATGATAATGAACAACTACAAAATGTTATACGTTTGAGTAGAAAATTGTAACTTGCACACAGTGTAAGTTACAATTTTCTACTCAGAGGTATAACAAACGTAAGTTAAATGCATTTTTCAAGTTATAGAGAAACCGGTATGTCAAGCTGAGAACGTTCGGTATATGACCTTGATATAAACGAGTAGGAAAATCATAATTAACCAACGGGTTTGATGCAGCATTCCAAGTCAAGGTATTATAATAGGGTTGTATGGCTGGAAGGGAAGTAACCCTTTGAGAAAAAAGGAAGGAAGGAAAGAGAAGAGAAAAACAACATCATCGTATCGTAAGAAATATTACTGTATTGGAAATAAATTGGTATGCACGGAGTAAGATATTGATTTACACCTATCGGGGAAAAAAAGTACTTGATATGGAAAATTATTCTTCTACCTTTTTTTCCCTATCTTTCGGGGAGTGATATTAACGAGGAGTTGGATTCCAAGTATTACACAGTGAAAAATTTTATGTATTATTAACTGTCCAATCGAAATTTAAATGTTGACAAAAAGAATGTGTCGAATTGACACAAAAGTGTTGAGTTTACATTGAAAATTTGCCAATTTCATAGTTTTTCTTGATAATTTTCAACACGAATTTTGAATGGACTCCTTTCAATACAAAATTTCCAACTAAGCGAATGTGAATTGCTTGGGATTTTTTGATAAAATTACTGTCCACGCGCATGTGTAAATTCTCCCGTGTGCTAAGTTGGTAAAATAAATCCTGTTGCTATGAACTTTTTCGTAAAATTTCTACCAGAATTTTTTCCAGAACCAGTGGCGTAGCGTGGCCAAATGGTACCCGGGGCGGACGCGGTAGCGGAACCCCCCCTCGCCTGGCAGTTCATCTTCTTTTGTAAAAAAAAAAAAAAACATAGAAGAAACTGTAATCCAGTAAAATTTGAATGCGAACCAAAATTTGGCACCCGGGGCGGTCCGCCCCACCGCCCGCCCCCCCCTTGCTACGCCACTGTCCAGAACAATTCAAACTTTACGTATAAAGTTATGAACTGGTACAACATTCCACTGTCTCAGAATTTCAGATAATTCATAAAACCGTAAAAGTTAGGTAATGCACCTGAGCAGATTTGAGATGGAGACTATCTTACGTAAAACCTCTCGAAAATACCTATTACCAGATTCGAAGTGACCTCTCGATCCAATAAAAATAGCAATAAAAGTGTCGTGAAATTGAAAACCAAAATTTATCATACAAAAAAGGAATTGAAGTATTTTTGAAACAGAACAGTACCCGTACAAAGGGGAAGTCTGAAGGAGATACCAGTGCCACGACTCTAACCAAATTATTCGAAAATGAAGGAACATAATCAAAATATGGCTCCTTACATAGTACTCTCCAAATTTGAATAAATCAAAAGTAGATACTGAAAATCAGTGATAAGCTTTTTAAAACTGATTTATCAATGAAGTTCTCTGATTTCCAGTACTTTTCACTGATTCGGATACACGGAGCATCTTGAATGATCGAAGAAGGTCTGTATGGAGCGATATTTTGATTATATTTCTTCGTCTTCGAATATAATTTATCAAAAAAGATTTCGTTGACGTCACGGTGCTGGGGGCTCCTTAAACTTAATATCGTCGGCCTTCCTTTTTCTCTTCCTGCATGTTTGATTGCACATACAATACCTATTCAGCGGAGTGTGACTGTATTAAATCAGAGAAGCCGGATCAATTCATCGATCGAGAATCTTATCTCAGGCACCTGTAATATCAACGACTTGTTTCGTAATATTCCTGCAAAATGTCACTACGCAACGTGAGTATATTCATCTACACGCGTGTGGCGATATATCTCGGTGTCTAAGAAAGAAACTTTGTCAATGAAAATTAGAAAGTCTTTACATATGTATATGCATATATATATATATATATATATATATATTCACGATTATCGGAATAATCTGTGACATTGTATCCACCTTACGGCAACACCTCTATGAGAAAGAGAAAGAAAAATAAGAAAAAAAAAACAGCGCATTATTCATTGTGGAATTAATCGATAAGTTTTACGATACCAATATAATAGATGTCACGATATTGAATATAAACACGTTTCAGCGGTTAGACAATGATTATTTCCTTCAATAAACACAAGGAACATAAAATAAAACTGATAAACGATGACGATATTGTCTTTCAACGAATCGATTCTCTTATTAATAATCTATATTTGTGTAACAATATCATCCGGGAACAACTGTCTCTTATCGCAAATATTTTCCCTATCTCTTCCCATACAAACATTCGAAGGCTAAACGAGACTCCGTACTGGAGGCTCGTTAGGTTTTTTTTCCTTTCGCAATTCTCCGCATGGAATGCGAGAAGCATCAAATTTTATTTATCATCATCATTATTATTTCCCTTTTGCCATCCTTCCCCTCTTATTGAGGGAAGTGCTCTTTTCTCTTTAAGGAGTTACGACTTTTTGCTCCTCCTACGTAAGAACATACTTGGCGCGGTTCGTTCGACTCTCGCGCGCTACAGGGCAACGAGTTATCGGTCGGTAGGTACCACCGCGATAATAGCATCGCATTCCATTCATATCAGCATCGTTCACTGCTCGCTCGATCCGGCGACCACTCTTCTCACCCTCACGCGCAGAATTCACTCGGAACGTTCGCTCGAATGAATTCCCTATATCACTCGAAAAAATTTCATTTTTTCATCATCTTTCAACAAATTCTTGTTCTCATTGTGTAACGATGAATTTTATCAGACTCTGATGTTCTAACTCGACTATTTATTCATTGACTTTGACATGAATGTAACAATTAACCAGATCAATGTATATGTGAGAGTTCGTATGTATCACGCACACACATATTATATCGGAGATGCAATGGAACGAAATGAAAGGAGAGGGATTATATTATACGTACATATGGTATAGTATACATAACCCATACCGAAGGCGCCACGATCGTACGATATAATGTTACATACCTATGCCTACATTGGCACCGTTACCTTACCAGCAAGATTCAACGAGATTTAACGAATTCCTGCCGGGGAAAGTTCTCGCGATACGTTGGGTACGTTTTACGCTTGCTAACATGTATATATATATATATATATATACTATTACGCTTCCTACTATTGGAACCGAAAAAAAGTTTACACCAACTCATACTCGGGAAAAGAAAATGCACTATCAAATCCATGAGAATAGAGGGAATCTGGTATTCAAGAAACTGTACGGAAGAAAGTTTATTTTTAACAGAATCTTGGTACTACCATCACAGTTCTAGTTTTCCAAATGAGATTCCAACGAGAAGACTGAATAACTCTCATGTTATCTCGTATTTATCGAGATTTCTATTATGAATTTTCCACAATGATAACCTCGATATCCATCGCGTTTTCTACAGCTCTTATCTTGAATAAGAGTCCAAAAGATATTCTGTAAAGAAAGTTGCATGTAAAAAAAAAAACCATTAGAAACAGCTACACTGAAAAAAATACTCCGGTTAATATATGGACAGCAAGAATTACTGCTATTTTAACCGGAATTCTAGTTAAATGAATCAAGTCTCCGGCAAATTTAACAAGAATTCCAGTAAAAGTCACAGATATTCCTTGCTGTCCATATAGTAACCGGAATTCTGGTAAAATTAACAGTTCATTTTTTTCCGTGTAGATCCAAACCATACGTGGACTACGTATGGAAATAGGTTCGTGATATCACAATATTTTTGAGAATAACATATCGATTCCTCAGAGGATTGATTTCCTGAATATATTGGATCAAACCAGAAGTATTATTTACTGTAGCTTCTATAAAACCTAGACAAGGGCTGGATGGGCCCCAAGTGAGACTCTGAATACTCCAACTACAATCTCAATTGTACAGTTGAAAGAACTTCATTTGTGAATTTTGGTCTACATGAAATTATATTCGAATTCATTTCTAAAGCATTCTCATACTACAACACGTGAGTTAAGGTTCAAATTAATTAAATGTTAGCTCGAATGAATCGATTCCAACATATTCTTCATGTTATTTCCAACTGTGTGTACCAAATTATGAAAATATTGAATAAATATTTCTAGAGTAGAGAGAGGAAATACGATGATTACACGATATTGTGCTATAAAACACGGAATTTAACAATGTTATGTCGCATCCAAGTAACTTGGTTACATACGTCGCGTGATATAGAAGACACATGTTATTGAATTGTAAAGTTATATTGAAGTAACAAAAGTTGCGTAACTTTTGGCTCCCGTCTTACGTAACGTGGACGTTCAGTGCCTATTCCTCGATTACAAAGTGCCATAGTGGATTCAACTCTGAATATCTCTCCCTGTGACTTTCCAAGAAAATGAACAAATTTTATACAAGTAATTTGGGCACAATAACGAACGATGTTGAATGAAAATCTCAAAACGTGGTAACATATTTTAACCGCTGGAAGTTCGCACAACGGGTTTTATTGAATATTTCTTTTTATTTAGCGCATGATGGTTATCGTTTTCATAGTCTCAATCTCACATATACAATCTATACATGTATAAAACCTGGCAACGATATAATCGCACATTTCGTACATACATTCCTGTGTTTCGTCGATAAGTTACGACCTTTTGATGACTCAACCAATTGCGCGCGTTTTTGTATGCTCCGCAGGCACGTACGCAGTGTATATGTACAACAAAAAATAAACCAAGAGTTTAGTCTGTTTTAATTATGAACTGTGTCATCTCTTACTAAACTGCAAAGAATTACGATGATTGAATTCACGCTCCGAAGTCGTGAAGGAAAATTTGTTTTTTTTTTTTAACGTCAGATGGCGTTGTTTCTCATAAACAAAATCAAATATTCAACAAACAATATTATTCTGCGTAATGAGAATGTTCTGAGGTAGAAAATATTTTCTTTTTTGTTTAATTATTATTATCCCCTCTCGTTTCATCTTTTTCTGTTCGTCTCCTCTCGACGATAAGAAAATTCCTGAGAAATCTCGATATAGCCTCTCTCCAACTCTGACGGCCATCACGAAAGAATCGCCGGGTGTCGGATTCCAATTTCTTCTTAAGCGCGTATCGCCCCAAGGTTAATTCAGACAACAAGTAAAGAGAAGAGGAGAAAGAAAATAACAAAAAAAAAAATTGAGGAGTTGAAGTGAAGTTATAATAAGTGAAGTAAGGAAGAGAGGGAACAAATTCCAGAAATATTTTTCTTCTTAAAATTGAAACTTCTGGACGAAAACATCTGGTACGGTACAGGAGAAGGAAATTTATTCATCTGCGTGTACATACGTACTTGTAAAGGAAATCATCCATCCATCATTCTGCTTCGTTCTGAATTCGAAATCATGAGATTGAATTTCAATTTTCTTCCTCCTTCTCTTCGCGGATTTTTTTTTTATCTCTTTAAAAACAATCGTTGATCGCACGTATATGTCTAACATTAGCGTATCAGTAGCGGTAAACTTGTTTCGTTTTTCTTTGTTTCGGGAAATTACATTACGTTTACGTAGCGATGTATTTTCGTATCTATTCATGTTCATGTGGTCTCTATCCTCCCAGTTTTCCACACATTATTCTTATACGGGGAATATCATTGGCGCAGAGTTGAAAGTATAAGGGGACTTTTTTTAGACTAACAATTGTAATAGAGAAATGATTGTAAGCACAATAAAACCTTTCAGAAAACCCAATTGTTTTAGTAACATTCCAACATAGTACGATTATTCTAAGACTTTTAAGGATATCGTGCTTCCCTAATAACTAACTTCAGTTGAGATTTCAAGAGTATAAATCGTAGTAAAATTCGAACGTAAGGTTGCACAATTTTATATATGAGATTTCCAAATGGGATAATGGATTATTGTAAACCTCAAAACAAATTTTTATGCTTAAAAGAATTCATTGATCATTCATGATTCAACTGATCAGTTGTTGGTTAAACCAATCGTATGTCTCGAAAAAAGAGGAGTGCACAATTTACTATGTGCATAATACAGTGAAATTGTAGAGAGTTAATAAGACAACCCACTCTCTAAAATTTTCACAGTGAGATTCCCACTCTTTTAGAGTGGAAGTGTAAGGTTTGAATTTAGAGACTCACAGCCACTCCAATTTTAGAATGAATTTCCACTCTAAAAGAGTGAGATTTCACTCGAAACGAGTGAGGATCCCACTCGAAGCGGACTGGCTCACTTCTGAGACTTAGCGGAGTGAAACGCGTGATTTTTCACTCTCCTAGATTTAGAGAGCACATCTTTACGAAAATTCGGTATCCAGGTGTTCTTTGTTTTCCAGATATTTTTTTTTGTTTTATCATTTTCTAGGATATTCTAAAATCGGTTGACAGTACATCCAGAAAAAAAATTTCTAGAATTCACTTCTTGTTGAGCAAATATATGGACGATTTGAAATTATTGCGCGAGCTACTACAATTTTAGTTGATTTTACCGCAGGGAATGTGAGATGCATATCAGCTGTGGTATATTTCACATTCGTTATTGTAAAATCAACTAAAATTGTGGTCGCTTGAACTATATTCTAAATCATCCATAATATATTCAATACTCAATAAAATGTAAATTGTACAATTTTCTTTCTCAGTGTAGAAAAAATAATTCCCATCAGCGTACCTAAAAACTTTTTTGAATCCTTTAACCGAACTATCAACAAGTTTTTAGTAGGAAAAAGAATTCTTCGTTAAATCCAATTATATATCAGGTACATTTTGATCATTATTGCTTTCTATATGAATGATGAATTCAATTACACTACGCAAGATAGCACAATTCTCATCTTCCTTTTTCTTTTTCTTGTCCTTCTCCTTTTTTTTCTTCTTCTTCTCTTCGTATTCTAATTAAAGAGAATCTCGCTTGAATGAAAATCTAAAAAAAGAAGCACAAGAGAAGCAGGTGAGAATTAATTTGAATATATAATCAAGATTGAGAAACATGAAAAGATGTATATCATAATTGTTTATTCCTTTCCTCCCTTTTTTCTGAATTTATGAATTTAATATGATTCATTTGATACTCGAGAAAAATCCCACATAAATCTTGTATTCCATTAAAAGAACATCATTTAGTATCGTAGACGTATGATCGTAGAAGGAATCCATCATAATAAGTAGTACGTATTGTAAAACTATATCTTGTGAAAAAAATCTCATAATATGGTTTAATGAACTTTTTACTGATAATGGCGATGGTGAGGTGAGGTCATATCGCTCGTACGAGTATACAGCATGAACATACATATGCAGGAAGAAGTAGTTATTTGACTACGCATAGAAGCGAACAAAGCACCTACAAGCACATTTTGCTCACCTGTAAGGGGAATACTCGAGGCTTCCGTTCGCACGTTTGAAACTAAATTATTTAGTAGAAGACGTTGAAGAAGAAGAAGAAGAAGAAGAAGAAGAAGACAACACCAAGGCCAATCTTTCCGGTAAATAAGAAAGGAATTCTACACACCGAGGTGGGTGTAATGTACATGCTTATACTTATTAACTTCGATCAACGGAATAACAACATTTATTGTTCCTTGTTTTTTTTTTTCCACAATGATGCAGGAAAAATCTCTTGGAATTCAAAATACTCGAGACTTGATTATTTTTCTCATCACCTCAAATGGTATAGGAATGGGGGGCTCGCCCCATCCTGCCAACATGGGCGTAAAATTGGGCCAGAATTCATACACGCTGGGGTATATTCAATGACGATTGAATCTCACAGAAATATAGTTCGCTTTCTGGGATCGATATCTTTTGTTACGATTAATGGACCTTCCCATTTCTTCTTTTCTCTTCTTCCTATCCGTTCTTCTACCTTTGGATGCAACGATGTAACAACAATCCTAATATCAGCCTAGGCATTATATAGGTATTATATAGGGGGACCTTCCTTCGATATCCCAAAGGTCAAAGTCATTACTACGCGAAGGAATACATCGTCGTCGCCATAAGCAGAAGATGAGGAGAGGAAGAGAAGAGGGAAAAAACGAAAAGAATGAAATGGAGAGAGGGAAGAGAGAGAGAGAGAAAGGCATGCGAGTCCATTTCGTTGGCTCTCTAAAAATAGGCAGTCACAAAAAAGAATAATATAACTTAGTGTACTTGTGCGTGCATGAATATACGTACACGTCTGTGAATTGGTGTTTGCGCATATACATGTACACACATATACACTAGGGACACGGCCTATTTATGTATCGCTTGCTTGGTAGATGGAATCCCGATCCCTTCGCGTGGTCGTTAACATTGTTTGCCTCTTGAGCGACCTAAGGAATGTGAAAAGCTGTGCCAATAACGCTGCGGTATTTCCAAAGGGATCCTCCTTCTCCTCCTTCTTCTTCTACTTCGTTGAAGAAGCAAAATTGGAAGATGATGAAGAAGAAGCAACACCATCCACGCACGTGGGAAATTTACGCGGCTTTATCCACCCTGTACAATCTTCTCTGTGTCTTTTCCTCTCTTCTATTCTTATGATGATTTTTCCATGTACGTTTGATCCGGGAGGAAAACAATGAACAATGGATTTTGTAAGGGTACAGCTTCAGGATAAATAATTTTGTGAATGGTAAGACTTCACATTATATTAAGTCAATCAAATTTCTGGCCATCCTAACCAATGAATGAAGTGAAGGAAAAGCTCTTAAAGGTTCGACTTTCACGAACTGTCGAATTTTGGAAAAAATGCTGCAAAAGAAAGAATGTTGAATTTTTGTGAGCATTCTCATCACCGAGAAAATGTTTACTCGGTCGGTGGCGCTGGTATCTTCTTATATTCGGTACAAGAACCACCTAGTTCCACTGAAGATGGAGTAAATGTAAAATCCTTAGAGTGTATATAAACATGAAACAGAAAAATCGGCAAATTCTCTTTGATCTCGTTATGTGACAGAGAAGAGAACTAATCTATACGGATATTTCACTCTTTCGTTTGCAATAAACCACGTGACCGCGAAGTGTCACGTAATCTGGCGCGAGGGACAAAGCAAGAAGTCTGTGTGTAGATTTTAGTCATCCTCTTTGTCGCATAGAGAGATCAAAGAGAACTTGCCGATCCTCCTCGTTCCATGTCTATATACTCTAAGATACAGGTATTCGAATTCAGCCATCTGATGAGATATGTTTCTTTTGGCTGAGATTACTCAGAACTCTACCGACGACTACAAGGTCTCAAATTTGCAACAACGACAATCATCGAGAACTCGTCTTTTGGTCGTGTATGAACAAAGTTTCGATTCTTTCGATATCATGAATCTGGTTCTCCATTTTGAAGGTCAAGCAAGTTACTCTTCACATTTCTCGGAACCCCTATCTCAGAGAGATCAATCTTCACACTTCGGAAGAGTTAGAATACTGCAACTCTCAAACAGAATGAAAAGAAGAATGAATATTCACTCTTTTGACAAGTGAATTTTGTCGCTCCCAAAACTAGAGTGCAGTATTTTCACTTCCCTAGTAGAAACGCTCTAGTGATTGACAAGTTTTGTAACGCTCAACTAGCCAAAAACTAAACGCTTGCAAGTGCCTCGTAGGTTTCTGGTGAGATACTCGCCAGTGTCTAGTATCTGGCTAGTTAAGCGTTACAAAACTCGTCAATAACTAGAATATTTCTACTTGGGTTCTTCAGAATGAATTTTAGTCCAGTTGCAAACCAAAATGTGTACGCCACCTTCAGTTGACAAATTGTTTGACAAATTCAACACGATAACTTGAATTTTTCAGTATTCGAATATGGAAAAGCTCGATGATTTCTTATCGTCCGGTAAGCGAGTGAATTGATATTTCGATCGAATTCTGATTTGCAAAAAATTCATTCCATTTCTCGCAGGAGAGAATTAAATGAAATGAAGAAGAAAAAATATATACCGAAAGGATTATTTATAAATGATGAAAAGGCGTGTCCTTAAACAAGGACTACTTTGATTATCAACGAACCCGTCACAAGTGTCTGATCCTCGAATACCTCCACATTCGTCGCATTCCAGCGTTGCCGAAACTGAAACCCCGTCGAAATAGCAATGAATATTCATCGATTCGAATTCCCAGATTTATTTCAAGCGATTTCAGAGTGTTTCCATTTTCATTCTCATTCTTATGCATTGACCCAAGGTGTTTTAAAAGAAGATCGTTGCTCCTCGGGACATTATTCTTCGTTTCTATACCTATTCCGTCATATAAACACACGCCACTATATCCACTCCACTCTACAAACTCCACCTTTCATCTTTTCTCCATAGTGCATATGTAATAATGTATGTGTGTGTGTGTGTATATATACATATATGCACACACGTAATATACACGAGGAGACATTCACATGAGGGATTCGAAGAAAAAGAGATAAGGAAAGAGGAGAAAAAGATAGAGGGAAAGAAGGAAGAAAAAGAAAAACAAGAAGGTATTCGTAAAGGTATCCATCCGTGCGTCCGCAGTTGGAGGACGATCATACGACCTCGGGAGTCCTCGTGGTTCTTCGTCGATCCGTTCGTGGACCGCCTGGGGCCTCTACGAGCGTAACACCAGGAGCCACTACGCCAAAAGGGTTGCATGGCGCGAGAGAGGGACGAAAGAGGAAGGAGAAAAGAAAAAGACAAGAATGTGGATAGAGATGATGGGGTGAGGAGATGGGAAAGAGAAGGACACGTTTATTCTTATTCGACCGTGTGTGTGTGTGTGTGTGCACGTGTCAATGTATGGAGTTCCTTCTTCGGGAGAAAGAAAGATCGAGAAAAGAGAGAAGTATTTTTCATTTAAAGAAGAAGAAAAAGAAGAAAGAAGACAGACTTGTATGCATCTTTTCTTCTTCCTGATGCATTGAAACTCGACTTGAGACCCAAAAGAGAGAGGTCCTCTTTCTCTTGATGTATATGTATATATATGGATGTACTTGTAAAGGTGTACGACGCGAACGTTGGTACGTGTATATGAGAGAATTCTTATTCTCTTGTTTTCTCTTTCTCTCTTTCCCTGTCTTCCTCTACTCTGCAATCCTGGAGACGCAGAAAGAGAAGCAGAGGGAGAGAAGGAGGGGAGGGCTTTAGAGGAAAGTCAGGTGGTGAGGGACGGGAGAGGTAGACATTCCAATCTCTCGTGTAGGGGCAAGCTTGCCTGACTGCTTGCTTATTTCTTTTGCTCGCTTGTCTCCTTATCTCCCTCGCTCTGCTTAAGGTGACTCGGCCTGGCGCAAGTCACTTACCTAAAGTCCTAAAGTCAGGCAGTCGACTCGATATGATGACTTTTTCCCCCCTCATAGGGTATGCAAAAAGAAAATAAGGATTTACTCAAAAAACAAAAAAAAAGTGTGTGAGATGGGATGATTCAAAGTTCAACTTCTGTATAGCTTTATAGGATACTATATGGTACGATATAGGACAACTCTTTTTATTCCCTGAATATTGAAAAACGACTATGAACTATTACATCAGAGAGATTCGTACTCAAGATTTGGTTTTCAACTTTATATATGTATATATATATATATTATAAATATGCTCCTTCAAATGAGCTACATAAATAAGAGGATTAAATTAAAATTAATTCAAAAAAATTCAGTGGTACAAGTTCTTGGAAATCACAACCAAGATAATCGTGGTACCGAAACCAGACGGTACACCTGTCGTAAGTGAGTTTTAAATTAACACAATCTCGTATGCGTATGTGAACGTACGTGAGTACACATATATTACTACACATGCATATATTTATATACACGCGCACGCGCATATACACCCTATGATTCCTATTTGCAGAAAGTCACGACATTTTCCATTCCGTTCCTCGTCGTCATCGTCGACTATCTAACCGAGACAAGGAGGTATCATTGAGATTGGTCAGTAACGTGCACACAAAATAGTTTGAAATACCGAGAATAATACCCAAGGATAAAGATGTTTCAAAATCTCCAACATGAAATAGGATATCGTTTTGTTGTACGTCAAATGCAAAGAAAGGAAGTAGAAAATGGATGATTTCTGAAAAATTCGTTATCATAAATTGTCCTGTCAATCCTCAAACGATGGTTGACTGTGATCGAGAAATAAACGAACGATGCGTGACGTAACAAGTATATATCGGTAAGAGAAGAATTTCGAAAGTTTCTCTGGAGAGTGGAACACGAACTTTGATATGAAAAAAAGAAGCTGGAGAGAAACGTGAAACCTTGATATAGATGGACTTTAATTTCAACTCCATTCAAAATTGGTTGAGTTTGTTGAAATTTCATGTTTTTCGTTGCGTTACTATTATTGTCATTCGCATCGAGTATCGAAGAAAGTGATTTTTGTTCTTTGATCGGCATGGATCGACAATGTTATTCCTTGCGGCTCGAACTCGATAAGATAATTGATACAATTTTTATTTAGATATTTAGTAATAATTCAAATGAATGTTTATCTTCGGAAAGGTAAAAATATTCATGATTTATATCGAACTCGTTGATAAAAGAAAATATGAAATTGCGTGTGATGAAATTTGTTATACCGGCCAGATATTCGAAATTCGTTGAAGGCAATTGAGAAATCCCATCAAGAATCATTCTTTCATGTTCGTACATGGAATTGTTTCGATATTGATTCATCTTAATTTTATATATGGAAGAATAAAAAACATTTTGATGATATTCAACAAATTATGTTACATACCTTTCTGGAAATATATCCCAATATTCAACAAAAATATAGAACATCCATATTTAAATAACTAGATTTGGAAATTGCGGCATCGAATACCCTGATTAAACAAACCCATTGATCCTCGCCAAATCTCATTGCATCTTGCACAATGTTCTGACAAAATCCTATTCAACCATTTCCAACCAGATTTCAATCCCATAGAATTTCACTTCGTCAGATTCTATGGATTTTTTTAACCAGGGTATTCGATAAGACAATAATTGACGATCAATGGTATGGCAATGAGATCATAATTTTAGTACCAAAAACTGATTATTCTTCGATTGTTTCTCACAATATGTCTTCATTATTAAAGATTTTGAAACACGTGTTATTGTGATTTCATTTTCTGAGGAAAATTGTCAAATATCTCATTAATTCGATATCCAAGTCGTTATAATCAAGAAATTTTAAATTCCTCAAATTTCCAAATCAGGCCCTTTTCAATCACATCGATATTTCGTACTTGATTTAGTTTTTTTCATATTTCAGGTGCTACATTGTATACAAAACATAGATAATTCCAATTTCGAAGCATAAAAATTCTCGAAATATCACGAAACGCTTTCAAAAATTTGGGAGACATTAGTTCATGCTTTGATGGCCGTTGATATTCCGCCGTGATCGTTCACGGGCCAAGAATTCTTTGAATTTCGAGTACTTTGAAAGAATCTCTGGCTCGAATCTGACATTTTTGGGATAGCAGCTTTTCAATTGGCTTCTTCTAGCCTTCTCTTCTCTTTCTTCTTCTACTTCTTCCGTTACCACCACCACCACCACCACCACCACTACCACTACCACGATCACCACCGTTGCTCCTACTATTTCTCTCCCCTCCCTATCGTTTGATTCTATCATCCCATTTCACATCTCTATCTCTATTCCTACATCTATGTTTCTCCTTTTCTCCAAGTAACCTTTCTTATCGATGTGTACTCCAGCAGCAGCAGCAGCAGCAACAGCAGGTTCTATGATTCTTCTATGTCCAATATCCAATGTCCAAGCGGGAGAGGGTTCAAGATGCGAGAGGAATGTTAATTGGCATTTATTTTTACTCCAACTGCTCGTAGCTCTCGTACCTTGCGTGCGCATTAATATTTTGTACTCAACAGCAGGGAGAGAGTAGAAAGAAGAAAGAAGTGTGATTGAAGAATAAAAAATTACTCAAAGTGAGAAGGGTGCGTTACGATATGACCGTAGAAAGAGGAGATGTTTGTTTCAACAAAAATTTTCAGCTGAGGCAACTAAATTGTTCATCTGAGGTCGTATTTTACTAAATGTCCGGTCACGACAACTGAGTAATTTTCTCTCAGTGAATATGGTATGGCGAACAGGAAGACGTATTTGAGTCAATTGAATGTTGGATAAATTTAATTATATTCGGTTGATCCCTCCGAATATATTTTGATATTCACTATATACTCTTTTTCAGTGTACAAATGGTATAAAATCGTACGAATTGTGTAGAAGATCCTTTCTCTATCGATCATAAACTGTTAGAAATTTTTGCATTTATTTTAATGTTTTTGCTGGAAGTTTTTTTCAAGTACTTGCATGAATTCAGTTTCATACACATTTTACAGTAAATTTAATGTAAACTATAGCATAATCTATAGTCTTTTCATGTTTTTGTACATTAAATTTAATGTAGAATGTGTATAAATCTGATTTCATGTACATAATTGAAAAAAACTTCCAAACATTTCTGACAGTGTACATAATAATCTAGCTCAGAGTAGCTCAATTTACAGGTATAGCTTTGATCCCACGATATTTAATTCCAACTCAAAGGTGGAATATTTGTTTCGATAATGCGAATAATGATTGAATCCAACGACAAAGTCAACAATGAAAACCTGGGAGATGCACGATTCTATAATAGTCGCAATAAGATTCAATCGTCGAAATGAATATCGTAGACTTGATTTTTCATCGCCATTGTAATTATCGTACCTAACAGCTAAGAACATGGAATTTTTCTTCCTCGATAATATTTTATACGTACGATAAATCAAATTTTTCCCTCGACTTCTTCGGTTGAATCTCGAGATGCAACTAAACAAACTAATAAGTATTTCCGGTAGAATCTACGAAGTAATGAAAGAAAAACGCCAAACGAAGAAGATCTCGTTTATAGAAATATAGTGTGGTTATATACGCTGCGTAGTAAGTATCCTCCATCTTTTTCTTTTTCATTATCTATTGCATGCGTGCGATCCTTCCTTTCTGAAGAAAATATTTTCTTTTTCTTTCTTTTCCCTTCAAGAGTTTCACGCGTGAGTAATGGGTACATACACGTACGCGTCGTCGCGCGTACTTCGTTTCACGACTCTTGGGACTTGCAGTTGTGTTGTGTGTGTCTTGCATTCCGATGCAAATGGCCCTTTCTCGTCTTTTTCTCTCCTTTTCCCACTCACGGTGGATATCTGGTTCTTTCCTTCTCCCATGTACCCTGTTCGTTCGTCGTGAAACAGACAGCAACAACACAAACTTGCTTACACGTATATATGTAGAAAATCTTCGTTTCAAATACAAATCTTGAAAAACGTAGTCTCTTTTCAATGAAAATATACAATTATTCAAATTTACCAAACGAAAAGCTTTGTTCTTTTCTCTCTCGTAGGGAATCCTTCAAAAGAGAATAGAATGTAAGAAAAAGGCGAAATATGTGTCTTCCATGTCCTTATATAGAGACAAAATACGCATATGTTTAGTCTGTAACCCTGATTTATCCTCTCTGTCTTCGCGATAAAAAGAAAAAAAAACACACTATCTCCTACACGGACGAACCGAAGAAGATATTCAGAAAATATTCTCTTCTACTAAAAGCTAGAATGAACCTGAAAATCAACGATGACATAACGAGTGCGGTATTTCGCTCAAAATATTTTACACGCTTGGAACGGTTCATTCTGTTTGTACGTGTTCTTGTGTATCTGTATAGCGGAGATTTGGAATTTTTCGCTGATTTTCTTCAACCAATTACGTGGATGGACTTTTTTCATCGAGGACAATCAACATTCCAAACATATGAAAATGATTATTCAGATGTTCACGTCTCTGCTGCCTTGCTAATTCAAGTGATATCATTAAAGAAGTATGTACATTAAATACGCTTTTGAATAAAGCAAAATACTAGACAGCACGTGGTCATTCCACGATGATGATTCATCGCTGATACGTAAATAAAATCCATTAGAATCACATTTTGATGTATAAAAAAATCAGAATTTTAGGAATTTTGTTTATATGAAGTTCGATGATAAGGAAAAAACGTGCAAACCAGAGGCGGTTTAGTTATTTCAAAATCAACAATTCCAGGATGAATTCAACGGACGATGGATGGATTCAAGAACTTGTAGGAGTCATTTCAAACGTCATTGGTTCAACGAAACAAAGCTACTTAACTAATACCTCTTCGAGTTCCCAAGCGAGCTGGAACCCTTCACATCAATTTCCACCTTTCCGACTCTCATTGTTTGCTAATGATTCCCTACTGGCACGTTGCCAATACCCATAATGATTCGCTAATAGACAACCATGTTACCAAACCATAAGAGTAGGAACGATGGAAGCTTGACCGAAGAGATTCAACCAGTCTGGCAACTCCGCTCTTCTAATGCCTTATATAATAAAAAGACGGTTCCATTTACAGAAGAAGAGTGGATCGCGAGTTCCGTGAGGCTCAGTTTTTCATATAATGTGATTGACAGATGTTTCCAAATATTTCAATATACACGTTTCTATACTTCTCTACGCGACAGATCACATTTTCTTATGAGAAATTCTTCAAATCATATCAAAAACGTTCTATCTGTCTGTCTACTTCTCTCTTGGTTTGAACTTCCAGTAACGTTTGTATCATTCATTGATCTATCTATCCTTTGTTTCTTATTTCAGCCCTGTGTTACCAGATCACTTTGATTTCGATATCGGGCAATAATCTTTCTGGCGACAAACCGAAGGGTCAAAGCCTTGCACAAAACTGGCAAAAGTGAACTCGCACGGAAAGAATTGTATGGTTGTCACAACAGGCTCACCTCAAACTTACGTTTGCATAAACTTTTTAGTTCATAAATACTATCAATCATCTGTTTGTCACAATTGAACTTCTGGTTCGGGTAGCTATAAATTTTGGATAAGTCATACAACTTTTTCCGCGTGGAATTCTTATTTGTGACAATCCTCAAAGTGTCCTCACAAGGACACTACATTATTAATCAATTATTTAGCTAATTCAGTTGAAAACATACTAGAAACATTTATCGCTACATTCATTAGTGACCTGTATTATTTTCAAGGGGGCACTTATTTTCTGTGTGTACTATCGTAACTATGAAGATAAGATGTATAAAATTTTGAAAGTTCCTTCGATCATTGATAAAAAACAAACCTTCTTTGACTGTGTTCACAAAAACATATGTAATTATTCTGAACGATCTTTGGAATGTTGGAAGTACCACCTTGAATTCAAATTACAAAGTAAATATTCACTTTTTTATTATAATTTGAATTATTCTCATCATAAAGAGATATGTTGATCACGCTTTGTGCTTCATTTTGTTCCAACAGGGCTTGGCTCTTCAGCATCAACCAACGTATCTACCTATCGGTCTATTCACCTCTTGCTCTCCATTTCTTTGGATTATTAGTGAAGGGCAAAGACCATCTCATGAAAATTATCTCAAAAGAAGAAAAAAAATTCCAATCGTCGTGCACGCCCGCGCAAGTACACGAGGGTGGAACCAGCAGCAACCGGAAGTAACATGATTTCTCACGGAATGACTTCCTGCCCGACGTTTTATATATTACGAAGAATTCTCCCCCTCTCAATGCCAATACAAATCATCTCTTCCCCTATCATTATCATTGACACCGAGAAAAAGGAGGTTCCAATTCACAGTCTTTCTGTTCCTTTTTTTGGAGCTTTGTCTCATCAATTATTGTTGCCAATCGTTAACAATCTTGTGAATCCAAATGTATATTCAGACGAATAGAAATATTGAAAATTATGAGATGACGTAAGATTATATTTTGTATTGACGCGTTCCAAGTAATACGATCGATACGCGTCTTCTTGATGACTTATCATGAATTTTAGTAAAACTTTGAAGAGGTTCCTCCTATCTCTTCGATCGATTTGGATTTTGTAACGTACTAGACATGATTGGTATGTGAAATATTCATGACGAAACTTACCTCGAGTACATCCTGGGCAGTTTGTAGGTATTCCCGAAGCATGGCCTCTTGAATCGCTCTCCATTCTTGCCTTGGATCCTCCAATTGGGTTGTTTCTAAAATAAAAACAGTTTACCAAATCATCTCTCGAAGCTGTCAACTAAAACAACAGTTATTATGGATTATTCACAATTATTTCTCGATTGTGAAAGTATATAATTTAACTATTTTTCTAAACAATATGTGGGATTGTGATAACTGTATTGTCATTATAAAAGTGTAATTTGTCATCGTTAGTATACGTTATTCTCAAAACCTCGTTTTGTTTAACGATGTTTGTACGCGTAGTAGTTTCTAACACTCTTCGAATATATATAACCTGCTTTTACAAAGTTAACGGACCATCATCTCCCGTGATATCATCGGGTTATTACACAATTAAACAAATAAAAGATTTGAAGGATAGAAATTTGATGCATTGTCATTGATGTTGATATAAGAAGTGTTCATGGAAATCATATTCAATGGGAAAAAGATGTTTCACTTCGAGTGGATATATGCGTACTTTTGATTTTCTAATTCATTCCGAATATCTGTGTTTGAGACAAATTATATCTCTGCATCGAAATACAGTATCTTATCTTTTGTGAGACGTTTATTACATTTTATACAAGAAAGAAGAACGATGAACCCAACCAAAAGCTAATTTCTAGAAAATACGTGATTTCACATTTACCCTTGTGAAATATTATGTTTATTCTCTGAGAGCAGAGATTGACTTCAATGATCTCGAACAGTACAAATCCGAACGATTGGAAAAGAAAAAATTGTTTAAATATACTGCTCTGTTTGATAATTTTGCAATTCTTATCTCAAATCGATAAACTGATGCTCCATTGGAATTTAAACACGGGGTTTCACATTCTTATTGATAATCAAAAGTAGAAAAAGAGAGATAAAGACGAAGCAGAGAAATACGAAGAAGACAAATGAAAAAAAAAAAAAAAGTATACATAATAATATACTGAAAAAGAAAACTTACGATTAACGTGATTGATGTAGTAAGCGCCCACGTGCTTATCGTAGGCCTCTTCCCAACCAAGAGGCAATTCATTTCCAATGCAATCCGCAAATGTCTGAGGTTTTGTAAATCTGTAATCATAGTAAAAGGATGGTCGAATTAATTCATAAGAATTATTAAGAAATATTTTCAATATTTTAAAAGATTCTGTTCCATTCGAATGAAAGATGGCACGCAAGCATTATTCTCTCCTTCGAAATAATCTATATTTGGAAGAGCACTTCATAAATATTGGAAAATTTATTACACAAGATAAATAGTACAAGAAAAATTCATTGTCGCTAAAGATAGATGTTGGTGTAGTATCCAACAATTCAATGACCCACGACAATGGTAAGTAAAGAAAAAAAGTAGAAAGTTAGAGAGGTATGTGTACCTATCCTATAGTTTCGACATTTTTTTCTCTCTCGTATGAATAGCCTCCACATACAGACATATGCCTATTTCACATGCAAAACAATCTGACCTCTGGAGGCCAGTGACCGAGAATGCTCAGTCAGTTTATTATCGGCGAAAGTGAAGTATGTACATACACGAATGTGTTTGTATCGTTCACGTATGATGTTACTTTTTCAACGAATAAATTTTAAATCCCTTTGAAACATATACTATATATATATAGGTATATACAAGGTGTCGCAGAAAACATTCCTAACCTATTGGGAGACGATTTCTGAAAACAACCAAGACACTTTATTAAAATCCTTTATTAAAATATTTGGGAATGCTTAGTTTTCGAGGTATGAATCAAATAGGTTGGCCATTCAGGTAGGAAGTCATTGGCTACTCGAATGATCGATAAGTATACTTATGTAGCTTCCACTTAATTGATTGAAGTCAGTTTTGAAATGATGCACTTTGCACTGTGAAAATCGTTAACCTCTAGAGAATGGGGATTCTCGAAAATTTTTTAACCATTTTTTCCTTATTCGGAACATCAAATGACTCCTGAAAAACATGAGAAAGGTTGTTTCCCAGGGTGGTACCTTTTAGGACCAGTCTCGTCCGCTCTCTAAAATTCTTAAAGTGAGATTTCACTCTTCAGCCAGCCAAAAGTGAGTATATCGAAATTTTTAGTAAAATTTCTACTCTTATAGAGTGATATTCTAAGGTTTGGGGTTAGAAAATCACAGCCATTCAAATTCTAGATTTGATTTTTCACTCTAAAAGAGTGAGTGTTCCCCCGAAACGGACTGGCTCACTTCTGAGACTTAGTGGAGTGGAACACGTAATTTTTCACTCTTCCAGATATAGAGAGCGCTGAAGGTTAAACTAAGATTCAACATATATCAATTTGAAATCTACCTTGATAGATGACAACTGCAAAGATAATCTATTGTTAATTGATGATCTATTATACATCAATGCAATGAATGATGAATAAAAATGAGATGCCATTCATAACAATCTATTGGATTCATGTGTAATAAGATCATCCACCACCCCTTGAGAGACTCAAAATGTTTTCTGGGACACCCTGTACATACGACATAGAACTCATCAGGATAAACTATATACGATGCATACAATGAGTGCAGATGGACTCGACTTCCATAACCCGAGAAACAATGTGGATTGAGCGTGGATTATCGCATACAGTCATTGAAAAATGATTTTCCAACTGCCCTGGGGAAACTTAGGAGAGACAACCACGTCACATTATCGGTGTTGCTGTTGTTGTGGGGTCCAACAACGCAACGTGTTTGCATTATTATAAATGTGCCCTTGGCCTTACCATCGTGACTATTTCCACGACAAGAAAAGGATGAAACGAGCAAGAACGAAGAAGTGGATTAGAGGGGAAAAGGAATCATGAACACACGTCATTTACGCAGAGTTACCCAGCACAGACGGAGAGTGGAATGAGGGACGAGAAGATGAAGAATATAACAGAGGGGGAGGGGGTGTAAAAGAGAGGAAGGGATGGGTAAGGCGATAGACGAGGGACAAATCAAACGCTGAACATGCGCTACGTCGGCAACAGCAGCCGGCCACGGTATGCCAAGGTTAAACGAGTATAAGCGAGCTTTCAACGAACGAGTTGTATTTGTCGAATAGTCAGGAATTTTATGTATGAGCAAAGATGTATATAGATATGTACACATACCATACATCCTTTATATGGCAAAATCTTGTGTTCGATGTGTTCGTGTCTCATCGTTGTTTTTTTTTCTCTTCTTGTCTCATTTTTATAAGGATACGTTACTGAGAAACTGGGTAGAGTTAAGCCACATGTAACTGCTACTAATGATATTGCGAACGAGAGTGTGAAAGCCTTCGTTTTCGTTCTTAAATAAAATTATTGATTAACATGAAAAATTCAGGAAGAAATAATGAAATCTAGATAAGATACTACGAGAATACTGGACTGTGACCTTCGTAAAACAAACATTCCCGTATATTAGAACTATATAAACAGAAAAAAAAAACAAATCTTTCCAACTCGAATGAATTTGGTAATTTCGATACAGCAAATATACATATATTGTATTTTATTCTACTAACTAACAAAGAATGTAGAAGAAACAGTATAATTATTCCGTCCTACTGAAACCATACACTTGATAAAAAGTACTTCTTTCCTGTATATCAACTATGCGTGCAAGAATCATTTGAATATTACAATTAACCGAGAACTTAGTTTCAAAGATCAATACACTTCCACGTACAATATACAATATGTACGGTGATGAATTATTGTCGAGGTTCGCAGTGGAATTTAAATGGATGCAAATATTTGTCCTTGCATATATTACGCTCGTAAACATAATACAATATTGATCTTTAGAATACTTTAAAAAAGAACCTTATCTTAGAATCCAAATGAATCAACTGAATATCGATTTGAAAACTTTGTATGACGATGATCTATTTGAAATCTCATCTATAGGAGATGAATTTCATCCACGATGAAGCAGAGCTCGATTTTTTTAATGAAGAATTCAAGGCCGTATCCAGAAAATAATTATTGCATCCCCCAGGGTACGGTTGTGGATGAATTCAATTCCTTGTGCTATTTCCACGTGTTGATAAATCCAATTTCGTTGTACCTTTTTTACGTGATTAGGGAGAAGAGATTTTTCTGCACAGTATTGATCTGCGCTTGGTTCAAACTCCCCAGTGTGCAATTCTAATAGAATCATGTAGAAATTTATGCATTCTCTATAATTTATAGGCAATTGTTGGCTCTTTTTTACAGGCGGCACAGTAATTTTTCGATAAATTTCTAAACTATCAGCCGTAGAGCTAGCAGCAAATTCTTATAACTTCTGATTAAACGTTCTTGAAAGTTTTTTCATACCAGAAATCAACCAAGTAGCGTCCCATTGAACGTTTCATATTCTCAAATTTTCAATAAACGTTTGACGCGAAGAATTATGAAAATCGGTTGCTAGCTTTACTTACTTACTTACCTACTTGTTTCTTAATTAATGGAATTTCGAGATGGTTTTTAAAGCGAAATTCTGTCAGTCTATTGTCAGCGATTTGTATCTCAATCGCCGTCTCATTCAATCATTGCAACTGCAATCTTCAAAAGAGAAAATATAAACAAATTCAAATACTCAATATGAATTTGCAAATACTAAAATTTCCAAGCAGTCAAACTATTCACTTTTTCTATAGAAATTAACCCTTACAGAGACGATCCATTCATTTCCATAAATCAAAACCCCCACCAAAAACGGTTAATTACTATTCTCATCCATTAAACCTCATCAACGATTATCAGTGGCGGTAAAAGTCTATTTTTCTTGGAATGTACGCATAAATGAATTTTAAAATTCATCGATTTAACGAGCGCAGAAGAAAAAGTACAAATGCAGCTCAAACGTGATTTCCTGCACGATGAAATTCCACAGAGATCTAGTCATCAAGCGAGTCGATTGGTTGATTTTACCTCTCCTTCTCTCCCGTCCTCCACGTTGCATACATTTTTCCTTCTCTCCCTTTCAATCCAACTCTTTGATCATGAACACAATAAAAAGCAATTCCCAGAAATTCTTACGCTATTTTTTATCTCTTTTTTGCCCCCCCCCCTTCCCCACCCCACTCCAAACGCACAACGTTCGTTTCATCTCCTTTTTATTCTTTTCATTATATCATGCTATCCTCATCTTGATACATCAATAACCCGTCGAATGTTTGCACGGTGATTCTCAGTCGACGCAACATAACAGAAAACATTAGACATAACACGAAGTATATAGATATAGTTGAATAGCGTAACAATTAGTAGACGAATCGCTGTACGTGTATATCTGTAGTATGTGTGTATCACACCCGATGAAATTTATAATCGCATTGAGTTGCTAATGTCTAGATATGGTATAGATATAATACAATGTTTGCACCGTCATCCTTTTATTAGTCATGACCAATCCAGTTGTTATTCCTATTAAGAATCTCTAGATAAAATCATTAATTATTTCAATGACTCTTCAACGTATATTTGGCGTTATTTCGTGACAAAAGGATAGAATTATTGACAAGGGATTACACAAATCCGCCAGCCAAAAAATAATCCCTAGTACCGATCATTACAAAAGGAAATGCAAAAATTCATGAGTCAGATATTCATATCCGATAATTTTAAATATCTGCAAAATTGGTGAAATTTCGATTCATACGATTCTTTATGGATTGCAGAGGAAATTAATATTCCCTCGTAACACAGACTTCTTATTCTTCATTATCTTATAAATTACGATGTGAGAATTGTAGCGGAGAACGATACCTGCGGAATTAGTTTATATTCCAAATGTAACATCGTGAATCGTGCTGTTTTTTTGGTTAAATCACGTTGAATATTACGATGTTCACTCTTACAAAAGAAGGTCATCACAGCAATATCTTTGACTTCGAGAATTATTATAAGCAAACTAGCAAACCCTGGTTCCACAGAAAGAAGTTGAATAGGAATTTTATTGTTACGATAAATAGATGTCGGTCAGATCATTATAATCTCAACAGCTCACTGTATGGTATCGATGTTAAAAGTGATCCTGGTTGTGAATGTGGTTTTGAATCACAGGATTTAAATCATGTAATATGGCAATGTTCAATGTGGCACGAGCAAAGGATAGATTTAGTTAGAAAACCAGTTAAACATAGACAATATTTGCCACAAGACATTAAAAGCTTACTTATAGATCCTAATGACAAAGTGCTAAAATGTATCCACAAAATGTTTAGAAAATGTAAAATAAATATTCAAGTTTATTGTTAAATTAGTATCTGTATTGTAAAGCGATATAACCTTCAAAAGAAGGTCAATGCTTGATATAAAAATGAAAAAATAAAAAAAACAGCAATATCTGTCTCTAATATCTGACAATTCCTATTTTTTCGAGTATGGCCCTATCCCGATCAAAAAAAAACCTCAAGGGATCTCTCATAGGAACCCTCGAGGGTTCCCAGATAGGATCCCATAAGGGTTCCCTGGGAATTTGGCTTGAACCCTTGTGGGACTTCATATAAGACATTGTATTCAACATAGAATCTTATAATTGGTCAAAATTTCTTGAAATTTCATGCTTTCCGTATATACTTGTGCAATAAATTTTCAATTCACCCAATTGTGAATACAATTAATATATATATATAATTGAACTTGGGATTTCTAAAATATTAAAATGAACAAATTATGAGAAGGTACGTGCAATTATTCATCTTTGAAATTATAATTCCATTCAAACATGAGGGGTATCTCTAGTTTCTCTATTTTCACAGGGAAAGGTATTAAATATTTCCATCATCAAAATTCAGGGCAGCGTGTTACGGTATTAGAGTTTACACCAGGTGAAATCAATATCGATAATGTCAGGTCCCTGCAATTTTTAATAAATCCTTATAATCGAACTGTATTTTTTTTAATTAAAATTACAAACATATATTTTATATTTATCAACATATTTAATTTCAAGTATTTGTTTTGACAATACAAAAGTACGTTGGATGAAAATGTATATTAAGCTGTACCATTGAATTTTACACATTTTAAACTTTATTCACATCAACTTCGGAAAAATTAGACAGATTGAAACATGAACATGAATTATTCTGCACCACTGAAAATTGCTGTCAGATCCACTCAAAAAATAATTGCCAGAACTAATGTAACACATTTTTGGAGAATATTTCAGTATCAAAAGAGATCACTGGGCCACTGTTGCAAACAGTATTCGTCCACCATTGTTTATACTGATCAAAATCATTTTTTCAGTCATCTAAGTTCTTATTGGGGGAGATTTGATATAAGTATTCAGAATGAAACGGTTCAAAAGAACTTCATGTAGGATCTCACATGAGCTCCCACGAGATGGGTTTTTTGGCATAATTTTTGTGCCAAATTCCCAGGGGAACCCTTATGAGAACCATCGAGGGTTCTTATGAGGGATCCCTTGAGGTTTTTCTTTGGTCGGGATGCTACGATTTTAACATCGGAATTTGAAAGAATATTTTTTCCGTGTAGACTGCTAACTTTCCAGACATGATTGAAGTTAATAACGGTTTGTTAAAGTAATTCGGCAGTAGGATACCAAGATATTGGAATTCATCAACACACGGAAAAAATAATTTAGCTGCAGCAGCTAAGTAGCTAGCACGCACACGAACAGCCATTAAATTAGCTCCTGCAGCTAAATTTTAGCTGTTACCGCAAATAAATTAACTACAAATGCAAATTTTGTTGCCGTTACAGCTCAAATTTAGCTGCAGGAGCTAATTTAATGGCTGTCCGTGTGCGTGCTAGCTACTTAGCTGCTGCAGCTAAATTATTTTTTCCGTGCATGTATTTAAACAAAATCAATCGATACTTCTAATTTAAAGAATAGCGATCGTCGATGCATATTCATATTTGTGTACGTTTCCGGCATTGATCAAAACACAATAAACTATAGCAAGTTAGCAATTTAGTATATTACATAGAAATCTGTGCCTCTCACTTTCTCAATCGCACAATTTTACAATCCCAATAATTTTAATTCCGAATAATAATTGAGCAAACACGTTGGTTGCCATCCTAGTGCTTTAATCGAGGAACGTTGATACATCGATCACCCGATTGAATCATTGATTTATTTGGGCCAAGTTTTTTGCTCCGGAAAGGGAGGAATGAAAAGAGAGAGAGAGAGAGAGAGAGAGAGATACGAAAAAACGCAACAAACTGTCCGAATAATTATTATACAACAGTATCATTCATCCAACAGTTTGACGACGAAGAATGGTCGACGGTCACCTCAAATTAATGCCAACCGCCGTGAAACTCGATGCGAATCGTGGATCAAGGCCGACCAAGCATGGCTTTCGTGCAGTGCAAACTTTTTCGTTTGCAATTTTATCGAATGTCTCGATTTTTTTCATTTCTTCTCCTTCTCCTTCTCCTGTTACTTCTCTCTCTTTCTATAATACATATGACGAGCCACGTGTTTCCGATGAGCGTGCGTGTCACGCGTTGTTATACCATTCCCTCTATATCTTTCTTCCCGTGTTTATGCTATATAACTCGTTCGTAGTGACACAAATGATTCTCTTCTCCGTGCATTCCAGCGAGACCAGCAAGAAGATGATCAACATTTAAAACCAAAGAAGCGAGGAGACAATAAAACTTGAATTCGTATGTGTGCGCGTGAATATGTAAATGAAGATACATCTTTGATTTTATATTGAAAAAGAAAGAAAGAAAAAAAAAAGAAAACGAAAATTCTTTATACGAAACGATGAGATACGATGTAATAAAACTTTAATCGCATTAGAGATACGTTGGGATTTTCTTACATGATCGATATAGCTCGATGATCGACTGCGGTGCATGATTGGATGTTTGTAAATTCGAGTCTCGCACGAGATGGGATTTTTTTCCTCGAATCATAATTTGAGTGTGAACACACATAAAGTACGGTGTACAAAGTTTGGATGTATTAAAAATTTGAAAATACTCAGCTGGCGATGGGTCAACGAAATTCAATTTTTAAGGGAATCCGATTAAAATAACTGCTCATAATGAATACATAATTGTGAGAGATCAGGAAATATATGCATATATGTAGATTTACATACAAAGTTAGCACTCCTTGATGCAACCGCACGTTAACTAAAAACAGACATGTATACAAAGCGAATACGAATGATCATTCCTGCGCAACAAGTGAGCACGCATCGAGTGACGTAAGGTGCGTGCTGTGAAGTTTCATCAAAGAAACATGAATTCTCGTTTGAAACTGAGGTCCTCGCAGGTAGATGAGAGATTCCATCGCATCGGAGACTGTGAAATCAAATTTTCCCTCGACAAAGGTCACGTTGCAACAATGTTCGATACATTCATCATTTCATACGTTTTCGACTAAAAATTTGTACTTATGCCAAAGAGGCTCTAACGTGTGAAAAGTGATAAATTATACTGCTCACGTATATACGTTATTACAGTCGTGAATCAATCTTTTGGATTTCACGTGTTCTTACAACGGTCTTTCGATTCTCCTCTATTTACTTTCTAAATTTTCGAAGGTGAGATCACGAATATTTTTCTAATGTGATTAAAGTCAAAAATAAAATGTTTTATAATAACAGATGAAAACGTACTAAACACAGGTGACACTTTATTTGAATGGAATCTTGTTTAGTAGGTGAAGAGACGAACTGTTGCTTCGATAACATCCAAACCACTAATTAAAAAAAGAGTTTGTAGCGTTAATTAAGTTTTTAAGCTCGGGCCTCGATCGAACTAAATTTGGACCAATTTTCATGCTCACATGGCTAGTAATATACATATATCTCACCTTGTAAAGCTGATATTTTCTAACAGAATCGTCGAATGACAAAAAAAGAAGGTATGAGATACTTTTAAAACTTCATTACCACATGGAATGATATTCCAAAATTTCAATTTAATTGAGTCGAAAAAGTGATACCTAAACTTTTGTACTACCATGGAATAATGGTTCATACCTTTATAGATGTCATCATGACGATAAATTTTTTCGAACGTCACGCAGTCTATTCTGTTCACGTACCTTCACATATATCAAGGGGATAAACTTGATTTTATTCAAAGCAACTTCAGTGTCAAAATCAACATCACGAGATTCTAACGAAGATTTTCATGCTTTTGGGTAAGAAAAGACGGGAGCAAACGATAAAAATTAAACCATGAAATTTGGAAGCAGTGAGATTCGATGAACAGAATTTTACTGAAAGCTATAGGTTCCCGTGTAACGATTAGTTCCGGATGTTAACCAAGTTCGAGATAATTTTTCACGTCGAAGACAAAGCCTTGGTTAGGAATGTCACGCTTTTTTGTCCAATTTTTTTTTCTAACTTATGGCACACTTATAAAATCTGTACCGGCTATTGTTTCAAACGCCCCAACACGGAATGGTTTTCACCAAGTGATCTAATCTATAAGAGTTCACACAATACACAATTGATTAATCGATTGATTAATTAATATCTGGTTGGATTAGATCTGCGCTATTAAAATAATTCGTAAAAAAATCATCATATAAATTAGCGTAGCCATTCTAGTGACTTGAAATTAGAAAAAATTTCACAGGATCCATTTATCTTTGATCAAACATCGCGTCTGGATTGGAATATTGTCATATTTTCCAGTTAAAAAAATTCATACTGGAAAAGAACACAATTAAGGGGCATAATAAATTTTACTTTTTATACCGTGACTTTTAAAGAACTGTTTCTCAATTGCTTTTCAAAACACATTTTCAAGTTACCACCACAACAAGAATAAACTAAAATATTATTATGAAATAATTCATTATGATAAATAAGAAAAACTAACAATTCAACGGTATATACGGGGATATGTGATATACCTATAAATACAGCTATATACGATACCACGTAAGTTGTAATCGCAGTTTCAAAATTGGTCTTCGCAATTCACGACGTAACGAAGCTTATCGACTGCAGTGCGGTATTTGACGTTGTAATAAACACTTTTTTAACTTCGTTTCCAACCGTGGGAGTATCTGTTGGTTCTAGGTTAAACGCGTTATTACACAAAAAAAAACAAAGTAATAGTGGAAATGCTAACAATTGATGTCATAAGGTGAGTGATCATTCTTGGTTTATTATGAACATTATTATCATTGCTGTTCCCATTACCCCACATTCCAATGAAAAAAAGTATTCAACCTTTATTGGTCAAAGTACAAAGGAGTATTCATGAATATTCAAGGATTGAAATCGATCACAACCTCGATACCTGATGCGGAGAATTGTAATCAAGGTGTTGAAAAATACGTTACGGTGTATGAGAAGAATTAGAATAATTCATATAAAAAAATAATTAAGTGCATGTAAATTCAAAACTCATTCGATGTCCCAAATTTGAGTATGTGGTGAACTTTATCATTGAGTTCAAATAAATTTTCTCTACAATTGGAAAATCCTATTCGATCGATATCGCGATGGAACCTCTATTATTCATAAATCAATCTTTCATTCAGGGATCGCGACGTGAAGATAATTATTGATCAACTTGATCGTAATTCAGTCAATTAAAGTGAATAAAACGGATGGGGGAAAATCATGTCGATGGAACATAATTCATATATAAAGAAAACCAAATTCATGAATAATAATGAATAGTATAAATTGAAAATATCGATGGAGTGCTTATTGAAATAATGAAGGATCTGGAATTTTCAGGAGTTTTAAACCAACAACCCTCGCACGATATCTTAAAGAGTTCTGAAAATCACACCTAACGTTGTCGTGCCAAACGACGATGTCTCTCTCAAGTTCGTTAGGGATCATGAGAAAGGGCATACAGAAGAACATTCCTATTCAAAGTCACGAAAAGAGCCGCGGGGACGTCAAATTCGCCGCATTCACATTCAAACTACCAAATGATGGCTTAAAGGCATTAACAGGCTAACACTTGGAGTATCCCGACCATCTCCAAGAAAGTAGAAGTGAAGATACCGATGGAGTAAGACATTTACAAAAATATGCACATATTCTATTCGATTATTCGGATTTCGTTTCATAAAAAAAGTCTAAAAGGACTAATCAGGGATATATAACAGCAACCCTTGACATCGAAGTTGAATTATGAATCTCATTATAATTCAGTTTGTGTTTCGAAATGATTTCAATAATCGAAAACGATACTCCACAGGGAATATTCACACAACCTACACATTTACAAACACATATATAGCACACGTGCGCTGATACGTCGTAGCCAAATAGCCATGGCACGAATTACGGGGCAACAGTGTTCCCAAACTTGGAAATTCGATACATTCCCGTGTCGTGACATAGTCGCATACCGAGGACGAAGGCAAACGCGGAGATTCCTAACTGACGTGTGTTGTTGTCAAGTTGTGTTATTCTCTTGTGAAATTTTTTTTTCTTTTTGTCTACAATGTCACTCTTACGAAATACAACACAAAATGATTATCGGATCATGCTCCAAATATAAAAACAACAAAATAAAAATTCATAGATTCCGCTCGATGCATTTTAATTATTGCAAATTGAAAATTACTCAATAAATATACTTATGTATATAGTACACATTTTTATCTCCTTTTCTCATTTCCTTCTTTTTTTTTTCGTTATTCATATTCTTATACTTGGAACACCCACGGTGGATCGATTGTATATGCATCTTACTGGCGTAAACACTTCGTGCACACCTGTTGTTCTAATAAATAAAGTAAAAGTACGAATAAACGGAGCAACGGAGGGATACAGAACGCGATATCAACGGCGTTAAAGCACGCGTTAAAGCAATCGTTTGGTGCCTAATGCGTAAGATGTGCCCTTGGGACAGAGCCAGGTAGTTGGAAAGACACCCACGTACCTTATAACATGCTTTTTGCGCTAGGTGCCCACGCATAAATAGCATAGGTGCGCTTGCGATATATATGTATGTGAATTGTTCAGGGCCGTGGTGCGTCTATTTCGTTTTGCTCCACTTGGTTCCGTTTTTCATACAATTTTTCATCCATTTTGTGTAACAAATTATTATTTATTTTCATTAAAAAATATATTATTATTGTATTAATTTCAGCGCGCGATTATAAATAGTCGGGGTTGTATTTGCTGGATATTGATTTTTAAGATTTCATATAATTCATTACAAGGAGTGCTCCCGATATTGTTTAAACGGTTAGTCATTTTTTTCCGCCAATAGCAACAATTTGGTTCACACAAAAGTTCACTGAAAGAACTTCGCTTGCATCATTTTTTAAATTTTTCTGTGGAGTTTCTATGTTCAATTCCATAAAAAAAGCACGTTTGAGAAATGAATTAAAATTTCAAATTCTTCTGAAAAAATGATTTAATGTTGAAATGTTTCTTTCTTTCCTCTACCGCGGCTCAAGAGATAAAGAAAACTAGCTTCCTCGTATTTTTAAAGACTAATCAATTATTAATGATAAGCATCTGTTCATGATGATACCATCTGTATTCCAATAATATGACAGTTTTTTTTTTTCTTTTCGATTTTCATTCCATCTAATTTGATTTGCATATTTCAATGGAATTTATCATATTTTTGCATATTTCTATATCGTGAGTTCACAAATGTACAGTGACACACACACACACACACACACAAACATGGACAAAAATATATACGAACACGAAAGAAAAGAAATAACGATATTATCGATGACCGTCCTAGTGACTTATCGACTTAACCTTCGCAAGGAAAGGCAAATAATTAACCGATTAGAAGGAAAATCTTCTGCCAATCAAATTCTTGTAACTTTTAGTACTTTATTTATGGCAAATTCAGTTACCGAAAGGAATAATTTTACCTGTTCTAACTAGCTATTTAAAATAACCATATTACATGATTGAAACCACGCGAGCCGAAAAATAAATCTGTATTCGAGTCTTTTACTAATGTCATGATTTTCAATTTTCATGGGTCAAACGCTCTGAATATAGTTTCAAAGATTTATATCGAATGTCGATATAGAAGTTGCATAAACAGGACCTGCAGATCGGTATACGAATGCAATCGGATTCGTACCTACACACGCAGAAAAATCGCGAGATATTACATCACCTAACCTTCCTGATTTTTCATCTCGACTGCTTGAAAAAACATCGCAACATCGGAGAACATGAATCTCGAATCTTGGTGATATTATTCAAAGTTTGAGATCCAAAAACCACGCAGTCTGATTTTGTTTCACGTCAATTGCGAGATAAAAATTCACGAAAGATTAGGTGATTTAATATCTGCGTGTAATAATCACTCTCGGAAATTCGATCAATTCAAACAGAATCTAATTTCGCGCAACTCATATACCCAATCGTTTCATACAAATGAGAACAAGTTCTTCGATCGAGGACTTATATTCGAAAAGAAACAAAAAAGAACCCAATGCGCATCGTAAAACAGAGAACCGTTTGAAAGAAAACTCAACATCGCGATACACTCGATGATAAATGTTTGCAACTAGTAAAGTTTGGAATGCGAGTAATGAGGAGAGTTGGGTGAGAGAAGGGATTAAGGATAGAAAGGAAGAACAAGAGCGAACGAGGATTTTTCTAAACACAGATGGCTAACAGATGCCTCGCGTTGCACGATGCAACGACGACGACGACGACGACGAAGAGAGCTGTTGTATTGGGAAAAGCTACGCGTGCATGCATGCGTGCTATGTGCTTGCTATGCACCCTGGATTTACCAAAAGAAAGAAAAAGAGAAGACTTCGAGGAATGAAATTTCGAGATTTCGAGGAACGAAAGTCGACGACCGATATGCGGAACGGCTATTTCGCCCAACGTTACTCCGCTACTGCTTGCTACCGCTACCTACCACTACTGTTCCTTCTCCTCTGCCAAATGCGTGTAAATAAAAACAAGAACAAAATAACACCAAGAACAAGGCGAAATTGATCCAACCTCGAGAAACAAGAGAATAGTATATTGTTGAGGTAAAGCAAAACGCGATAATAGTAGAAATAGTGAAGATAGTAAAAACTGAACCACATTTCAATACACAGAATTTCGGTATCGCTTCAACAGTTGGTTTTTATTCGATGGTACATCTCGAGAATGAGGGTGGATGAACCCTCCACGATGCTTACTCGTATCTATCATAGACCAAACCGAGCCAAAGGGTTTCCACGTGCTCGCGTGTATATATGTATGCGCATACGTATATTTGTTACAGCACAGGGTGACCGATGCGTTGTATAAGTGTATACCAACTTACGGGGCTAACCGGTATACTATAACATGTACATGCGACGAAGAAACGAACCAAGAACCAAACCGACCGACCATCCAACCAACCAACCAACCAACCGGTGCCTAAAAATAGACCCGACCCGCTTTTAGGTGCATTCTTCGATGGTACTCTCCGTGAGTATTACACTTCTGACTGACTTCTTCCGATATCTTGTCTCTTCTCTTCCCAAAATGGAATTCTTTCTTTCCTCAAAACAAAAAAAAAGAAACTTGTGCGGAAAAAAAACATATTCATCCTGTTCTGGTCGTCAGATCCATACTACTTGGATTATTGAAAACTTCATTCACGGGATATCAACGTATTTCTCAAGATTTTCGAGATGAATCAAAACGAATTTAATATTCTATCGTTAATAAACCTTGGCACAAATATTGTTTTCGTACAAGGCCCTCTTTCGAATCGTACACAACATATCACCTTCTGTTCTACTATTTAAGTCGTTGATTAACACCTTTTCGTAATGAATGAGAACACTGACATTCGAATTCATTCCAATTCTGATTTGTAACACGATGTGATTGAGTGAGAATTGAGAATATACATTCGGACCTGTGTTCGAGAGATGAATGAAGGTCTTCTTTTTCTTCTTTGGCAAAACTTACTTATTCGCACGATACAAAAAATTTCTATGAAGAACATCGGTCGAATCAGCTCAAATATTAATGTAGGTATTTGAATTCAAGCATTCTACCTAATTTTATCAAATGTTGGATTTCTACTCTTCAACTTTGCAAACTTGAAATCATGATTCAAGTTAACAATCTGACACTGGTGGTGTTCGATAACAAACAGTTGAATCATGTAATTACAATATTTCACATCCACTCTTTTCTATCCAAGTGGAATTTTCATTACTCTTTTCAAGTTTGAGGACAAGCATTTCAAGTATTTTTAAAAATCAATTCATCTTGTCCCAACCAGAAATGTACAACAAGCGCAGTACTGTACCAGTACTAGCCAAGACTGGCAGGGTACTGACATTTGTCTGGAATGATAACGCTTTTCAGTACTGGGGATTGAGTACTGATGCCATTATTCGCAATCAATGCAGGGCCAGTACTGGGTTAGTACCTGGCCGGTATTAAGTACTGGTTTATCAGTACAGGCATATTACTGTATTTTTATGTATCCAGTACTGATCCCGTACGTGTTGACCAAATGTTGGAGACCCAATACTGGCACTGTACTGCACCTGTTGTCAACATTGGCATATTACGGATTTTTCTGATTGGGGTTCTAATTGGAAAACAAGGTACAATCGGCGCAACGATGGAATTTAAATAAAATTCAACATACGAGGACCGAAACTAGCAATGTTATTGAAGTTCTGTTTATACCAGAGATGTATTAAGTACACTGTGAAAAATGGTGGCAGCAAAGTTCCTCCACAGATGAGGAATTTTTCATCATTATTTGATGAAGTTTTCCATCATTTCTCAAAGTGGTGGAAAAACAATTTCCCCACGATAAGGGGAAGAACTCCACCAACAGCTTGAAGAAAAACTCGCCACATTTTTTACAGTGTAGCATTCCACTACACGTTTCAAGTGTTGGAACGTTTGATAAAATTTTTGTATAAAAACTAATGAAAATCAGTTACTAGCTCTACGACTGCTAGTTTCAGCTTCCTAAGTGGACTACACTACCGATTCATCATACTATCATGTCATACATTGATCATTATAACTTGACGATTGATACTAATTTAAAATGTGAATTATTTCATTACTGTCAATCATCAGCGATAATACAACGCTGTAAAGAAATTTCCTCGGATAATTGTTCATAAATTCTTTCCATTCGCATCCGTTTGATCTAAGCAACCCGTTTGATTATCGTCCTCGTATTATCAACTCATGAATGTCCCAAAGAATTTTCACGAAGAATACGTGAACCTCTAGAAAACTCACTCGTCCATCCCACAACGACGACGATGACGATCAAAAACAACATTGAATACTGGAATTGGTATTTACTCGTGAATTTAATTATTCACATTATTTTTCATTGATAAAAGACTGCGACAAGTAAGAATTTGATGAGTGTCGTATGTACGTAAACGCTTTGATCGCAGATTAATTTTCAAAACAATAATTACGAGCTATCCAGCGGCATCGATAAGAATGCTCCTCGCTTTCGAGAGATTACAACATACCATCGAGTGAAATGTTTGAAAACACTTCACTCCTCACATATATATATATGTATATATATATACATTTATCTGAAGAAAAAAGAAACCATTTTTCTTTGATTAAAACGTACGATTGAGATTCGAAAGAACGGTAAATACGACCCTGATATCACCAGATTTCTCGAATTTTTCACGATACGAGAGCGGCCCTGGCGAATGGAATGCGGGCGCGGCGAGTCCTCGATATGTACATATACATTAACGTGTGAGCGCGCACAAATACACAAGCTCTTACGATACTTTAAGGAGATACGAGCGCTGTACGGTTTGTCTCTTTCTAATCCCATTTATTGGAAAGAGACGAGGCTGCGAGTTAAAGAGAGATACAACCAAGTGACGCTGATATTCCCTTAAGGAGATCTCGCACTAAAATGAAAGAAAAAACATGAAGAAAAATAAATTTTAAAAACATTCGCGATACGAGAATGCGTGTATACATATACTTCATTGAATTCTTTTGAATATTGTTGGAAACCCAATGATTCGTATCAAATTCTTTCGATTACAAGAGCTCGTTACAAAAGCTACGATAAATTCCTTTGATTTATACGCATTACGAATTGATCGAATACTATGTAATGAAACGCTGAATCGAATAAAATAAATCTTCACTTTTAATGTCAATATCGAATTGATCATAAATATCAATTACATGATCTTTTCTCTTGTGTTTTTTTTCTTTTCCTTTCGAGTTTCCTATACAATTTTTTTAAACCGAATGATGCAATTTTTTGCTTATCATACAGGTTTGGGTTAAGTGAATGAGAATAAACTTGATTAATGTAATCGTACGTTGTATTTCAACGAAATTGATAATCCCGAGTTATCGAGTGCTGCAATAATCATCATTATCTCTCTGGTGAATCGTATTAGAATTAGACAAAATTTGCTCAATTCAACTACAAATTTCAGTAGGATTTTGCAAAGAATTATGGGAAAATCGATATGAAGGTCTGATTCTTGATTCTTCCTCATTAAATTATCAATGAGATTATTCATTAATTGTTGGGTTATCAACAATAATTCTTCTGCGATAAATGCCAACTGGAGTACTGAATAAAAATTTATAGAAAAAAAAAAAGGATTCCACAGAGTTTCTATATCAATTGTTCACGATTTCAATATATTTTATAGTTACATATTTAATATAAAAACAATTATATACGAATATAAACAATCCGTGTATAATTATTCTTCCCTGAAATTTTATTGCAACAGGTACATAAAATATGGAAAATCATTTCGCGGTTACATCCTCGAGTGATGATCGAGTTAAGTGAAAGGAACTATGATAAATTGAAGAAACATTTCAAGTACAAATTTTACTCCTTCTGAATCCTTTTATACATATACCAGAACGAAATATGATAAAATCAGCTATCTATCAGATTGAAAACGATTATTCACAACGATTTACAATTCTCCGTCGAATATTCGATTTTTCAAAACTTGATTGATACATCACCGAAAATCACCGAAACCCAAGGATCAAATTTTCAAAATACTGAGATAGTGTTGTGTTGAATCATCAAATGAAAATCAAAGGTCAAAGTTTCACTATATACTTTTTACCATTGTCATTAGAATTCTAATAACAACATAAGAGGAAAATCTTTGTATTTTATGGAATACAGTTCAGACTCTGAACTGAATTACTTTGAACTTCAAACTAATATCAACGGAACAGGAATTCCCTCCCAAGTGTGTATTGACGGCGGGCCCCATCTATGCCCAGGGTGGGTGCCCATGCTACCCAACGTGGAACCAACCCTAGGATGATAACATCGTTCCCAGCTTGGCCGTATTGCTTTGCCCGAGAATTGGTAACACCACGGGCCCAGCATGAACCCAGACTAGGCAATCAATACTGCCCCTTCCTTTTTGTTTTGAAATTGGAAAATCCCTAGCAATTATATACCATGGGACCCAGCCCGGGCCAGCATGGGCCCCATCCTGCCAATATAGACCCAAGACTGGGCCAGAGTGGGACCAAAATTCTTACACGCTGAGGATTGTACACACATGCTCGGGATATAAATTCACCCCAATCTTGGCCTAACGCTGATCCAAATTGAGGCCAAGTTCAAATGTGCCCGCACTAGAATTCATTATCTCCATTTTTTTTCAACTATAATTGTATGGGAAAGCACAATAGGGCCAAGATTGAGCCAACATGGGGCCCATCGTCATTCCTCAATACTGGGTTAAAGAGGATGAACCCAGCCTGGGGCTCATTGTCATTATAGGCAATACACGCTTGGGCTCAGATGGAGAAAATTCAATGGCAACGAAGCGCTGAAAAATAATTAAGTTCAAAGAAGAAAAATTTCATGTTTAAAGAAATATCAACTTCAAATTCCACTCTCGGAAATTTTGTTTTTCAAAACTTAAAAGTTGAATGCAGTCTTTCATATTTTACATTATAGCAGATATAAGTATGATTGAATAAATTTAACAAAATGAGTAAGCGGTGATTTATTGAACTTCAATTTATGAAAAATCTTATCGTTAGTTAAGATGAATTCATTGTATCTCAGTACATTTGAGAATTTCAGGTTACATATTCTAAGAATTTAAATGGATTCGAGTATCGCTCGATTTTATCACTACATTCGATGCAAATTCTACCCTATTTCCCGTTAATTTTATTCAATGAACTGAAATTTGATGTAATTGTACGAGAGATAAAATCAACATTGTCATGGATATTTATGAAATGAAAAACTGAAATTTATTTGTCTGCGTGAAAGAATAATGAAAATAAAATAATGTTTTTTTCCAACTAAATATATATTACTCACAGATACGAGAAACTCGTTCTATCATTAACTCGTGGAAGAAGAACAAATAAAATTCTTCTTCCAATTAGAGCCTATCATTTTTAGCAAACATTTGCTCTTATCAGTTGACAAAACCACTACTTTTCTTGTTAACACATTCCAATATAAATCATTTCAAATTGTTCAACGAATTTAGTCGGCAATTTATTCCATTGAATCACACGGTGATTCAAAACGACCGTGTTCTGCCTGATTTTCAGTTTGCTTTTTCTATTCATAGTGGTTATGATATCTAACATTCCAACTCTTCAGTGTTAATTAAATAACGTGCATAAGCATTGTTCTTGTATGTTTAGTCAATGATTTGATTCTACATTTTTTTATCGCATCTTCATCCGTTAACGAATTCATTTGATTCAAATAAATAATTATGATTCTAATGGATCATTAGAAGAAGGTAAAAGAACAGCTGAAGTTTCATTATCTTCATCCAATCGTCTTACTGCGTGTTATTTTTCTACATATCTGTTCGCGGTTAACGATCATAAATCGTTCTTGAAATTCTTGTCGTATGAGTAAGCATTCTTCACATTTGTCACAATACTCCGTTTCATTTTTTTACGTACCAAAAATCGAATTCACCACACTTCACACTTATATCAATTATAAATCATTCATATGAATTGAATCAATTTTTTCTAATAAATTTACGAAATTCAAAATATAATGGGTTCACGATAAATAAACATCAGGGACAATTTTGAAGTGAAAACGACGGCATGATTTCATGTATGATCTTTGATAATTGATGATAATACAAAATTGTAGAACATAATCTTCAAAATTGCGCCCTTATGAAGCAAACTGCATTGAATATTAGATATTTCTTTTGAGTCAAAAGAACGAGTGACCATCACATATATCATATTCTGCAAATTGATTTAATAATACTTATATCACGATTGTATCTTTTTCGCGATGAATAAACATTCGAATGGTAAGAAAGAAGCATCTGTTTGTTTATCAACTAGAAGAAGACTTTTCTTTTATGCTGAATTGATGCACAAATGCTCCATAGATTTATTGAGTGATATTTAGTCATTTTATTCTCAATATTTCGCTAAAATTAATTCCATGAATTGTTTTTAATTTATACCGAGGAGAGTGATCAAGAAAGAAACATCTTGAATAAACATATTCTAAGTTATGGAGCACTGGATGACTCGATTTTATTCAACTATGACGTATATCTCTCAAAGATTCAACACTTGAATAAAACAAAATATTCGTTCCTCCATTAGCAATTTTACATCAATGAACAATTCGTTTCATATTATCGTATTTTTTCTTCTTAATTCTACGTATACTTATATGAAGGTGAAAAATATATTGAATGATATTCTTCTTCGCATTGATACGACAATTTTATAAGTTTTCTATTGAATTCTTCACTATGTATTGAATCGAATAAAAAGAATGCAACATAAATCTTATCATTGAATAGATTCAAAATCATGGGAGAAAATTGTAAATCGAGTAATGCACAATTTCCCGATTTTATTTACAATTAATTATAAGTATGTATTTATATTTCATGAGTTTATATTTGAGAATTTCTGGACGAAACTACCACCACATAGGGGAAATTCGGCAGCCTTGAGCCGGTACCACTTGTATTTGAAAATGATTTAAAATTTTATACCATAGAAAATATTAGTAGAAAAATATTCATGAGAAAACAAAAAGAAAGGAAGAAAAAAAGAATTTCAAAGTACATTAATAAACTTTTAAGGTATGAATTTCAATCATAAATAGTGTGATATATTGGAATCGTTGCAGTACTGGAATTAAAATATATTCACTCCGATATTTCATAACTTCATTTGAATTATCTTCATTCACCGCAAATGTCTTTCATCATCATTTTCATCGATATAGCTTCGAAGAATCTAATATGAGAGAGAAATTGCATAAGATATATAAGCTCCTTGATACATATATTCTCACATCTCTTATGACTTTGATAGAAAATTATGAAATCGTATCACGATATTCTTTTTATTGATGACGATAGCTCAATCATACGCAAAGAATTAATTGAATCAACTAAACACTTTTCGAAAAACTGATGAGTATCATAAACATTTCCCAGTATAAGATCAAGAATAGACTACTTTTTCAATTTTAACGTCATTTGGATGACGAGATATTTAGATTATAAAAAAAGAATTACATCCTTGTATCTTAGGACACAAGTTTTGAACAGATTATTTTCTTGCTCATGGATATCTACTAGTTTTGAGACATTCTGTATAATTTACTCTGTCATCGAAGAAGAGGAGGCATTGAATTTTACTGTACATTGAGACCCACATTCCTTAGTTCCTAACAGAGAGAATGTCATAGTTCATGTGTTTATGCAAGACGAGAGAGATTACCACGCCTTTCGGGTGAATGGGAACCTTACGAATTGTGAAATTTTCGACCTCGGAAATTGGAAATTGTATGCAAAATCATATTTAGGATCACCCCTGATCCTAAGGCAATGAACTTATAACAAGAGGTAGGACGTGACTTTACATACCGTTCTAGATGCTCTATCGTGAAACGTATTCATTGGCTTGACATGTTATGTCATATTTTGAAAGAATATGTAATAAAATGAATCACTATGGATTGCTAAGCGTCTCTCAATTTCGTTTCAAGAATAAAAATTTCCAAAATTTAGTCTATGCATCATGTAATAATGACTTTTCATATATTCACAGGGATTTTTTCCATTGTTTTACAAGAGCGCAAATTGTATCATAAAAGTCACTTTGTTATCCTTATTATCCAAGAACTGTAACCAACTCCGTTCATAGATTTTCATGTACACGAAAATGGTATATGAATTCTCATTTCAAATCCAGGATTTATTCATTTATTTTAACTAGAGATCGGCAGTAATGATTTTGAGATTTATTGCTCATTATCTCTAGAATCAGATTATTCATTTTCCGCAGTTTCCATCGGAACTTACGAAAATGGACGATATTGATTTCAATTGAAATTGTGAAAAAAAGAAATTCTGATTCCAGAGATAATGATAATAAATTCCGAAATCATTATTGCCGATCTCTGTTCTGAACTATTCAATTTTACTCAAAAGCAGTCAGGAATCTTTGCAAAAGTCACTGGATTCCAAATTCGTACCCTAAGTTTTCTCGACAATGGATGATTCGGATAAAAAATAATGAGTACCTGCATTTTCTTTTTTACAGCTCCGAAAATATGTAAGTACTCGGTTTCAATAATCCAATGAATTTTTTTCAAATTCTATATAATTCAATATAGTTTATATATAATTTGTATACAATTTTGAGAATTGAAGGTTTGTGTTTTTTTTAAAAATATCGATCGAAATTTTATACAAATTGTATAAACAATAATGTGCAGGTGAAATTTCTGAATTCAGAGTGGGTGACCATTAAATGATTACATGATTACAGGATTTATTTTAATTTGTTTGCTCTTCCGTTCAAAATCGATTCAAAATAGAGACATCGGCTTTTCGAAAATCTTCTTTGACCATTCCAACGTATACGATTGCACCGAACGATATTTCTAAATCATGAAAATATCAGCGGAGAACAAATTGTGTCTTTTTGCACGTCAAGGTATTTTGTCTTGTGTCTTTAACCGATGAACTTTCTTTTTTCCCTTTACCTTAACTTTTTCCCCATTAAAACTGTTAATCTTTGGTTCTTTTTATCACACCTATTATCTTTATTTCGTACTTGCTTGATCTTTTCCTCGATTCTTCTATTCTTCGAATAGATTCCAATGTGTATCTGTTCCACACTTTCTCTTTCGATCTCTTTCTCTCTTTGCTTGTATTCACTTTTGCCATCTTACTCATAACTTCCGATCCAAATAACAGAATTCATTGCGATTCACGTACCTTTGAAATTCTCTTTCAAGTCTTCTAACCGTTTCTCATTTCAAAGAATCGTATGTTTTCATGAAAATCGAAGTTGCAATTTTGTGCAACTCTTGACAACAAGTTTATCAATCTTTTACAACGAATACCTCCATTCAATACAGTTTATATATAAGTTACATAAAATTGTGAAATCTATTCTTTTTATTCTTCTGATTTATCGAGTACCAATTTGCTTCCTCTTTTTTGTGGATGATTTGAATCATAAAATTTCTATAGTTTTTTGTGAATTACTAGATATGGATTTTGAAAAATAAGATATCCTTGTTAACTAAGTAGGTCTCACAACAGATATACAAAAGAAAACAAAAAAGGAGATTTCTTATCCAAAATTACGATTTCCATGATAATACTCTTTCAATTTGAAGAACTTTTCTTGAACCAAAAACGAGATTCAAGAATATACGCTCTTCGGTAAAAAAAAATCATTCAAATTTAATCCTCATCTGATTTTAACCAAATTCATTATTTTAGGGAGTTTTTTTTGCGAAATTTTTACTGTAAATTCACAATAATTAAGGAAATACTTTTTGTTTTTCGAAAACTCAAGGATTCAAATCTATTTGAATTCATTGGCAAATTACATTCAAGAAATTAGAATATAGGAATCATGATTTCTTAAAAATTATCAAACGAATATTTGATTGAGAAGACTGAGATGAGGGTCATATTGTTGTTCATCGAAGGTAACGAATCCCTTGATTAACCCCGCACAGCACAATCACGAATCCTGCATCTACAACTTCTGAGCATGGGAGCTGTGGAAATAAGAAAGAAATAAGGGAAAGTTCCTGTTGGTGTAACGGAAGGACGACGAAGTAGAGTCCGAGCCTCTTGAAAACCACCTATCATATCAAAACCTCTTTGGAAATAGGAAAATCCACGAATATTGGTTATTTATTATAGAAACTTTGTCAAGTTTATATTGAATTTAATACAATATCGATAAAAGCTTGATAAAAATTGTATATAAAATGTCGAATATCGTGCACTTTTTCAGGGATAAATGGAAAATAGTTTCCTCATTTTCTCCCCAATGTTTCACTTTTATTTCATCGGAATTCTGGAGGAGAATACTGGAATTTACGATTGGCCCTCTGATAAGATTTTACTCCCAGTCCTCTTCAAGGATTCTGATTCAAACTTCATACCCTGATTTCTGATATTCGATAAAAAAGTGACGGATTATATGATTCCCATTTCTTCCGCAACAGAGATAATCGTGAAGAAACTTACAAGTTTCGAGTTTTGAAAATGTGACGTGTTTCATGTATTGCCAGATCGTTCAAAAAAAATTCTCCAAGAACTGTTTGATACTTCTAAGTTTTTGAAGAGTGTTTTCATTGACAAGAGGCATTATCGAATTCCGGGGTTCCGTTTTCCGACCTATGAGACGACCATGCTGAATAAAAGTTCATTCACCCTAAACAACTTGAAGAGAGAAAAAAACACAAACAAAATTCACAGGTTACGATAAGAGATGATTGGTCTGTGCAGAAACACGTCGTCAACATACCTGTCCCTAGGATCAATCCATGTGGTTTTTCTAGTATTGTGATCGATGAAGTAGACCTTTCCGTCAAAGTCTTGGGCGACATCCCACCCTTCCGGAAGCGGTATCTCCCCATTCCGTCTCCTTGGCATATTTCACTGCGCTCTAAATCCATCCAAAATTCTCTATCACCGAAAGGTGGAGGTGGGGAAGGTACAGGCAACTACAACGGCAAAAGCAGTAGTAGCAGTCGAAGAGGAAGACGAAGATGATAATCGCAATGACCACGGCAACGACGACGGCGACGGCGACGACGACGACGACGACGATGACGACGACGACGACGGCGACGACGACGACGACGGCAGGCGCATATCTTTCTGTAGTATTACAGTACGCGCGCACTCACACTTTGCTCACCACTACATATGCAAATAGAATAATACTAGAGTTACAGAAATGGGTAATAATCGTGGAAAGGGAGAAAAAATAAAAAATTGTTACGAGAGAAGGAAAGAAAAATTTGGCAAAGGATCGTGTACAGAGGGTATACAACGATAATGATGGTGGTGATGATTGTGATAATGATAACGATATACGCCGGTGAGAGGAGAGACGAAGATAGAAGAGAGTATAGGGTACACAGAGAGTCGTCGTATTGCACACCACTTTCTTGATACGTGCATATATATATTATGCATATACATACACATCACACTCTTTTTGTATATAATATACATACATTCGCGACGTCGACACACACGAATAATGCATATATATATTCATATATATAAATATACACACACATATATATATATGTATATATATAATAAAGTTGAGCGAGAGACACACACAGGCACGCACTTGTATATGTATTTATTTACACACATGTATATGTATATTCCTCTGTTACTCCGCCATCATGAATACCTCATTATCATGAGCGAACGTGACGTCAGAGTGTCCCCGCCTTCAGATTCCTCTCGAGCGGAATTCCACCGTTAACATAGCACCGGCTATAACACACATACACACACGCACAAATGGAGATAAGCATATACGTATATTAAACCCGTATGTATATGCAGACGGATAGATGTCTCGATTATCCAGATCCAGGAGGTATAATAATGATAATACGAATAATGCACCATTCAACGCACTCTTCGAATTATATTTCAAATTTCATCGTGAAAACGTCGACCCTATTTTAACCAAATTCGTCCTTGTTTTTCTTTTCTTTTATTGTTTATTATATTCTTATGGTAAATATCAAAATCAAGGCCAATTTTTTCATCTTCTCTTCCCTCGCGCTCTCCCTCTCTCTCTCTCTCTCTCTCTCTCTCTCTTTCTTCCTCTATTCTCGATGTCACATTCAACTTTATGGCACTCTCTGACCGATCATGAAACAAGTACCAGAAGAAAATAAATGGGGAAAAAAATGGTTTGTTATCCCATCCACCAGAAGCTCTCTTCGCTTTTTTGTGTTTTTTTCTGTATCATCGCTCAACACAGTTGTTGTTTATTATTAGTTTCTCAAGCGAAGGAATCTCTAGAGAGCTCGACGACCCGCTTTTCCCCCTTTTTCTCAATAAAATATACTCCACCGGCTAAAATTCCTCTCTTTTTTTCACATGACGATGAACGTTCGTTCCTGATGCTCTGTCCGTAATCAACACGCGCGCACATACACAAAATTTGGGGTTAGGAATAAATTTGAATATAATATGATGAATTTCAAATCACATTTCACCACCTTTTGTGTTCCAATTTCCCTCTTCTTGATTAACAACAAAACAAAAAAAACAAAACGATGACACCGATGTTAGAATTAGAGGGGCTGTGTTTTACATCTACAGGTCGATCCGCCGATGCACAAATGTTTGTCTGTTTTCTTCAGACAAAATAACAAATAAACTTCACCAAGTATATATACGTAAACGCAATGACAAGTTCACAACTGTGGTTTCACAGAATAGAAGACAGTTTATAGTGCACGAGACCCTATCGCTATTCGCGCTCCCTGACTACATGAAGCATGCCGAAGAGTTTTAAGAGACATGCCGCTGTTGGACGTGTTCATGCCGTATACAAGCGCTTGCCAATGTCTTTTCTTCCTCTCTCTCTCTGTTCAGCTTTTCTATATTTTTCGTTCCTTTCCACTAGCAAGTAGTATGTACTGCGACGACGACGAGTCGAACAAACTTCTCCCCTACCATAACCTATCTGTCAGATTATCCTTTTCCTACTTTCAATGAAGAGAGGCGCGCGATCTCCCTCTTTTTTTCTCTCTCTTTCTTAACTCGCTCTCTCTTCTCTCCTCTCCCCACTTCACAACGAACCGAAAGCTCTCGTGTCTCTGACCGCTGCTGCGCACACGAATGGCGACGGGAACAGACGAGCGCGCCATGCCCTTTTATTTATTTCACATATTTTCCGATTCCGCGATCATAGCGCCACTGTACGACTCATCATCCTCGTCGTCGTCGTCGTCGTCGTCGTCGTGTCGTTGTTGAAGGAGAAGCACAGGTGGATGGATACGTGAATACGGTGGTCATGTACGCTGGCGACTCCTACAGGGAAAAGGCTCAAGTTTTTCTGGAATTCGTTTCGTTTATTTCACTCAGGTCGTGGGTTCCCGAACAAGGTTCGGTACATTGATAAATAGACTATGTGTTATCGGGTCGATTCATTCCTTTCTAATAGTATCATGAGATTTATCGCCTTCGTTCTCTTTTTCCTTTTTACTCTTGCAACTCACGGGTTTGTCAACAAATCAAATTTCTCTCAGTTTTTTCAATTTTCATGCAAAATCATGAATTTCACTCACTCGCTTTCAATTACTACAAAATTCCTTTGACGAATGAAAATAATTCAGAATTATATATAATTTTCGTAAATTTATGTATAACTTATATATAAAATGTATTGAATTATATATAATTTTGTAAAATCTCCCGTATGGAAATATTTCGCTGAAAAATGTCTGTAAAACTATGAAAAAAAAATGAAAAAATTCTGAAAAACTCTGACAAACTCTGAGAATCTCTGAAATTTTGATGAGAAATCTAATATTTTTGGGACATTCTTTACAGACTTTTTTCAGAGTTTCTCAGAGTTTTTCCATTCTTTTTCAGAGAAATAGTAACGAAATTGCACTCTGAAAAAACTCTGACAAAACTCTGATGGATTGCTAACATTTTTCTGACTTTTAGAGAAAAATTAAAAAATTTTCAAACACTTTTTCACACATGATATTTGAATACGGCATATGAATGTATTTATTGAATTTCAGGATTTTTCAATAATCAGAAAAATGTCAACAATTTATTAGAGTTTTGTCAGAGTTTTTTCAGAGTGCAATTTCGTTACTATTTCTCTGAAAAAGTATGAAAAAACTCTGAGAAACTGTGAAAAAAGTCTGAAAAAAGTCTGTAAAGAATGTCCCAAAAATATTAGATTTCTCATCAAAATTTCAGAGTTCCTCAGAGTTTTTTCATTTTTTTTCAGAGATTTTTCATAGTTTTCCAGACATTTTTCAGCGAAATATTTCCATACGGGCTTCCACTTTCATCTTTTTTGTTATAGAAATGGTACTTCGTGTTCATGGATTTTTATAAAATATTGATGGAAACTCGATATATTCTCCGTTGGAAAGAACCAATGCTTTGATAAATTCTGATTACCGCTCATGAATTTACGTGGAATCATCATTTTCTTAGAATTCTAGAACATCCCCAGCACATCCAAGTTGCACAAAAACTTCTCAAATATGCTATGATAATTCTGGGAGTATGCATAGAATGCACAAATGAAACTCCTTTGGGTGAATATATTGAGATATTCTATGAAAGTGCATCACCTATGAACATTCTCGTTTGGAAAATCTAAGCATGTTCGTAATTTCCCCGAGTAGAAGAATTCCAAAATTATATACAAATTATATATAATTCTAAAAATTTTCCAATATATTTAATAATACTTGACGGTATCGATACTTCTTAGGCTCTGTCTACAGATATGAAAAATTCACATAGACAGTATATTTACAAATATTAAATGTGTGTTTAAAAATTTACTGAACATACTTCACAGGCGTATTCTACAGCCGAAATGCAATAACTTCCCGTTTGGAAAAATTTTATTTCAGGTTTAGTTCTCGAGATGTGAGCATGTTTAGCTTTTTATTTCAAATGCAAATCACTCAAAGAAGCACTGTATGCTACATATTTGAATAGATCTCTGAAAAAAATTGAAGTATCCTGTCATTTTTCAATTCTAAGTTATGGCAATTTGAAATTTTTTAGCTTCCAGTCAATCAGAATTCACCAGCTTTAAATTCTTACAGCTCCGAAACAAAATGGCGGGATGCACAGTGGGGCCAAATGCCAAAAAGTTGGAAAACATACAAAAAATGAAGTTTGTAATTTGGAATATTTGACCGTTGGGGTGAGTAAAGTAATGTCCCGAGTATCACAATTCAGATATAAGAAGATGTGATCTGCTCTTCCTCCCCTTGTATACCAGTTTGAATGCCCTGGTTGAAAGAATCCATTACTTCTGACAAATGAAATTAAATGAGATTTGGCCAGAACATTGTCCGAGAATCAATGAGATTTGGCCAGATTCAGTGAGATTGGGCGAGAATCGACTGTTCTTTCTGACCAAATCTCATTGACATTTGCTGGATGAGATTCGGCCAGAACATTGTCCAAGTTCAACTGTAATTTAGTGAGATTTGGCGAGAATCAATGGTCTTTTTAAACCAGGGTGTACCCTCCTGTGAGGTACCATTCGTGTGACTACGGAATAGTAGAATAATGTCCATGTTCAAAGAGACACTGTGTCTCGAAAAATGAACCGATCGAACTTTTCGAAAATGGAATCTACTGCTGAAAGTGTATAGAATATACTAATCATCAGAGGAATATCAATTTATCGAATGGCAAATGACAACAGTGTAATGATTGGATGTGATTTTTATATCTCTGAATTTGGAAATTCGTTTGGTTTGTTGAGGAAAAAGTTGTGTTCCCAGAATTTCCCAGCCATTCTACTTATTGGAGATTGCAGACGAAGGTCTCACCTTCAACATGAAACAAGAAAAAGTTGCCACTTTTTGCCCCTTTCAGATTCCGACATGATTTTATGAAGGAAGTGTCTCAGATCGCATGATGACAATCACAGAAAATTTGAGGGAATTATCAAGAGTTCTCAAATTTGTTTGAAAATCGGTATCACAGGGGTTTTCGGGGTCACTGATTATAAATCGACTGTCAGAATTCCTAAATTTAAAATGGCAGATCCAATATGGCGGACCAAAATTCTCAAATTTATCGGATTTTCTTTAAATTTCGCGCCAGGAAATTTGCGGAGTCACTGGATCGGTTGACAAAATTTTCAAATTCCAATATGCACGGAAAAAAAAGTATGGCTACCTGAAGTATGGTTAAGAAGAGATAGCTGTAGTGACAATACTGTATCGCTATAGTGACGATACAGATGGCTATGCTGGCGATCTATATCGTTCCTCGGATGATTTGTATGCTCATACCAACGATACTGATACCACCAAACTTTGGATAGTCATAACAACTATCCAGTATCGTTATGACAGCGATATTTTTCTCTCCGTGTGGTGGACTGAGATGCTCATATTCGTCGGTTGTCCTTTACACTTCGTACTCGGGGGTTTTCAGGGTCGATGATTATAAATCCGGCGTTTTCGTGTAGAATTTTATACATTTGTCATTCCGTTCTCATCCACCATATCGGATCCGCCATTTTGAATTTCGCAATTTTTACAACGGATTCGTAATCCCCGAAACACCCTGGTACCAATTTCCAAGCAATTCTAAAAACTCCTTATAATTTTTCCCAACTTTTTGGGTTTTGGCCTCACCCCATACAGCACCGGGAGGTTTTCTGGACGTTCCGAAAACGTGCTTGGTTACACAGAGAACGTGCAAATAACGTCTCATGATGTTCTAAAAACGTCGCATGTATGTCGCAGGAACATGCAAATGTCCCGTTCAGTTCTATTCATGTCTTCTTGCAATGTTCTTGGGACGTATTCAAGGAAAGGTTTTCACAACGTTCCGCGGCGTTGCACATATGTTTTTAAAAGGTTAGTTTTCATGGAAGCACGTTTAGAAAACGCGGAAAGAACGTCCCGTAGTATATAAAAAGAACGTGCTCGGTACGTATTCATGTGTATCCAAAGCGAAGGTACTCTAAACATTTGGAAAATATGTGCCTTGGGCACCAACACACGCGGAACCAAGATTATGTTTACAGAACATCCAGAGAACTTTCTGTGCTGTCTGGGACTGTGGGATGGTTCAATGTTTTTTGCAAAGATCCCTGGTTAAACAAACCCATTGTGATTCTCGTTAAATCTCCCTGAATCCTGCACAATGTTCTGACCAAATCCCATTAAATTTCATTTCGTCAGATTCTATGGATTTTTTTAACCAGGGATCCGCAGTTTTCCAACTTAACGAATGGTGTCAAGCCAAAGTATGCAGCACACAGTGCTTTTGAGTGGTTTAGATTTGAAAAAGAATCTTCAAAAGGAAGCTTCAAATAAGATTTTTCCAAACGATATTTTTCACTGTTGTTGTTGAAGCTCGAATAGTTTATAGAAACGAAACGAAAATACCAACTCACAAAGTTTGATGACCCAGTGAACAATATGTTATCATCAAGAAGTCTTGAAGATTTCCCAAATATGTGTGAGAGGTCAGATAGACCTTTCAGAGGGTTAACATAAAGATATCATCAGAATGTTATCAGATGCATCGATTTTTGAGGAAAATAAGAGATTGCCAAAATGTTATCCAAACGAACTCTTTAAGAGGATTCTTTTCTGAGATCTCAGAGAAAGGATACCATTCGGATAACATCACTATCAGTATGATAACATCATTAGAGCTCTTGTAAAAGACGTCTTAAAGAGCTCGTCCTCTTATAAGTGTTCACTGGGGAATCATTGGTGTTTATCTCCTGGAATTAACTCCTTATTAGAACTGGAAACATTGTTTAGAGAATGAATCGCAAGAATTTGGATCTTCAACAGCTGAGTATTTCGTTATTTGATTACCAATTGGTTTCAATAAAGGATTCAAACTTCGGGAACATTTTCATTGCATAATACATCTGTGAAGTATGTTCAGTGAATTCATAATTACCCGGGGAAAAAAGATTAAATCTGACTAGATCTGTGAAACTACAATTTTGGTTTGTATTTGCTAACACACATGTTCAAATTTGAACTCAAACATGGGAAAACATCAGAAAATTTTTGGTAATTGAACAATTAATTATTCATAAAGATTAAATGTGATCTGCAATTCAGATCTAACGAGATCTACATAAATCTAACCAGATCTTTCAAGATCTAATCAGATCTATTGAGATTTGAATAGATCCAAATCTTATCTTGTGAGCAAAAATCTGATGAGATCTAAGTGGATCTAATTTTTTTCCCCGGGTATTCAAAAATTTCTTGATAAAATCAACATATCGCTCTGTACTGCGACTCTGCATGCACTAAAAAATTGCACAAAACGATAAATTTTGATCTTATTGAGCTACTTTTGAATAGTTTGGAACAAACGATTGGAGTCATATCTCCTAAAGGGATTCCAAGCCTATGCTAACGTGGGTATAGTATTTCCTTGAAGAATTCTTCAGGATTCTTCTTATTTTATCAAGAATAAGATCATTCAAATAGCGCGCCTTTAAATTCTACTTCCATGCGCATTGACATCATTTCACCTCAGTTGATTTATCAACAATTCACGTAAGCACGCGAGAGAAAAAACAAATAAAACTCCTGCAACAGAGTAAGTTTTGACGTGCCTTTCTTTCATCCGTTTCTTACAAACTTGATGATTTTAATTGACCACGTAATCGCCAAGATAGGCATTAAAATAATACCACATATGGATCCATGAAAACTCGTGAATGTAAGATGCATACGAAACTGATTTAACTTGCACACTTTTTTATTTTTTATTCTATCAGAATTCAATTTCCTTTAAATGCTCTGACTATCGTTCCACGGGTGTTTATAATATAGTAAAATTATAAAGACACAAGTGTTATAAAGAAAGATGGCAACTTCGGAAAGTGATGATTTTGAAAGTGCAGACGAAGAGTTGAATGTAAATAAACGACAACAATATTGGCCCTCGTCAAACACTGTAGGCTCTGAATCTGACGACGACACGGAATTCGTGCCTAGAGTACCTTGCAAACATCCGACATACGACAGAGCACGTAATAAAACAAGTATCTCCGAAGAAGATGTTACGTCGAGTAAGAAAAAATATCTCGCTCCATCTAATCAACGGGATGACAAACTTTCTGAAGAAACACCTGCAGAATCGACCCCAGTGTTCAATTCAGAGGAAATCACAACTGCCAAAGATTGTAATCAAAATCCATCTCTGTACGACGAGATAACTCATGCTACAAAAACAATCGACAATCCAATCACGGAACAACCTGTCTCCAATTCGAATCAAACTAATGAACTGATAGAAACTGATAAAAGTTCACGTGGTAGAAGAGAAAGGATCCATCACCAAAAGACCAAAGAACCTCGACAAACGGGGGGAAATAAGAAATTAGGAACTCGGATCACTAAAGATGATGACGCAAAACTCACAAATTTGAGTCCAACGCAACAGAATGAAAAACCTTTGGAAGAAGACGAATGGATAGAAATGGATATGCCAGCTGAATTGAAATCAAATAAGAAGTTCAAAGAAATTTTCAAACCTCAAGGCTGGGAAAATGTTGGCGATGACGTTGAATTACCCGAAGAATTGATAAAAGAAACTCCAAAAATCACAAATACGACTCCCTCCACACCTGAAATGGTTGATAATAGTTCCGGAGGCAATACTTGGGGTGGATGGGGTAACTGGGGCGTTAGTTCTTTAATCAGTACAGCTACGGCCGGTGTATCTACTCTGACCAGTCACGTAACTCATGGATTAACACTTTTAGAAGAGACTATCGGAGTACCACCAGATTCTACAGATTTACCTCAAATAGAATCAAAAGAGAAAGATGATCTTTCACCTTCATCTTCCGGTATGAAACTGTGAATTCTTATTATTCCGCTCGTTAAATCAAATATCATAAGCACAATTATAATAACAGACCACATTTATGCCAAAAACCTTGAATACACGTTTAACTCAATTTACAATGCCATGTAGGATAAACTAATTGGTAAATTGGTCCATGACTCATTTAATTGCCGCAGTAAAAAGCATTGTTCATATTACACATATTCAAAACCCTGTTGACGTGATTATTATAATAAAATAATTGTATCCTTTCTTTTCAGAAGATAACACTACAAAAGAAATAGAACAAACTCAATCGCAAATGTCTTTTGGATTTGGAAATTTGATATCAGGCGTGTCATCTATAACTAAACTAGTCGAATCTACCGGCACGAAAGTTATGACCGGTGGTTTAGATACCTTAGAAGCTATTGGGAAAAAAACGATGGAGGTGTTACAAGAAGGTGATCCCGGGTTGAAAAAAAAAAGAGCTTTCTTTATCAATGAAATAGAAAAACCTATCCTCTCTAAAATTTTAAGAGAAGCTAAAGAAAGAGCTGATGCAGAGGAAAAGAGTATCGAAGAAAAGCAAATGGCCAGGAAAGTTCATTTTGAGAGCCTGTTCGATGATTTTCAAGGTCTTGTGCATTTAGAGGCTTTGGAAATGTTATCCAAGCAATGTAATATCAAAATTCAACAACGTTTGAATGATTTGAATGTCGGAGATACATGTTCTATCAAAGAAACGTTAGAAGAAGTGAAAGAGTTGTGTGATTTGGGTGAAGAAGATGAAGAGGAAGATGAGATAGGAGATTTGAAAAGTTTGTTGGAGAGCGCTTGTAAGGATATAGGAATTAACGTAACTTTTGAAAAACTTCATCAAGTAAGTATAATTTTTTCTACAGTTGTACAAAGAAATTGTATAAATTTCATATTCGAAAGATAATTAATATTCATTTTTGAATGAATGTTTCAGGTATGGGAAGAATCTAAATCTTACCTTAATTCTGCATCAGAACATTCGGATCAAGAAATCTTTGAATGCGCAGTTTCCACGTTAGCGCATTTTACAGCTCTATGCGTCGAAAGGTTTCACAAAATTGCAGAATTGCTCTTAATCAAAGAAAGACGTAGTACTGTCAACGAAGCTGATGCTTTAGTTCAATTAACCCGGATTTTATCGAACCAAACTGGATTTCTAGCCACTTCTTATTGCAATTCTTTGAACGAAAGAACTAAAAGTTCGAAAAATTCTGATGATATCAGTTCGAATATCACAACAATTTTCATGGAGGTAATGTACTTTAAATTTACGCTATTGTGTACTTCTCTTAATTATACATATTATTGTTTATATATATATATACGTGTGTGTGTGTGTATGTTACAGGCCTCAAATGCCGGTTCATATATTCAAGATGCCTTTAGGCTTTTAATTCCCATTCTACAAGTAGGTGCCATTTAAAAAAAAAAAAACTTGTATAATCAGTATATTATTTGCCTGCAGGGATCAAATCGAATGATTTCGATGGTTTCTCTTTAGATCATAGAGGGATATATTATTTTCACGTTGTCTGTTTTTTGCCATCATTGTTAAATTACAGCACAAATATCTTTACTCTGCTATTAACGATGTGATTTAATATTGGATCAAATTCTAAAAATTATTCACTAAAAAAGGTTTATCTTGTTGAATATTGTAATAGAATTATTGACAAAAATGTTCTCTGTATGAAATGATTGAGACGTGAAACTGTGATTGATGAACATTTTATATTATATATACATATACATAAATAATACAAAAATAATGTAAATTTTATTTATGTCTAAATTTGTCCTGATATGATTCCTAATTCATAATATAAACATTTCGAAGTTTTGTTACAAAAGTTAATTAATCTAACAGCAGAAGTAATGAATGCGCCATTGCTTGTTTTTTCACATTTAAAAATCGTTATAAAAATTTTCTATATCAAATCATTCACTCTTCACTTACTACTCATTCATTGCCATTTGAAGTGAAGTAATGAAAACATTCGAATTCCCATGAATTTTTCTTTTTCTTCAAATAAAAAATTAAATCAAAAGAAAAATCAAAACCTTGCTACTCTATCAAAATGTTTTCCCCTTTTGTTCCCAACTGGAGGTTTTTGAAGCTGAAAACTTGCACTGGATTCACTCGCCGGTAAAGGTGCTGTAAGATTTACAGATGTATTAAAATTCAAACTTGCAATTGGTGGTTTCATTGCAGAAGTTGAAGCGATATTGGTACCGGGTTGAACAGGTGTGCTATTTCCCCAAACTGCAACAACATATATATCAAGCTGTATCATGTTTCCTCATTTCATCATTTATTTTTCATGATTATTGTAACTCTTTGAGCACATACTGACTGAATATTTTTGAAGATTGAATACCTATGAATTTAGACTCGACAACTTTCTTGTTTCACTCAAAGAGCTAGATGCAAAATGATATAAATATGATTGCTTTTGTTTTTATAGTTCTTTGTTTAAGAAACAGTGTTTTATGTATTAGTGGTTTGAATTTTGACTCTAATCAATGATAAAATGATAGCACCCAAGCGTGTATATATATATATGAATACAGTAGACTCTCTGTATTGAATTCAACGAAATTACTTGATAAACGAATTTGTGAGAAGAAAAAAACAATAAGATTGAGAATCAAAAATATATTTCAGTATAAGCCGAATTTTTATTAATGATCGATCGAAATGATAATCATTTGTAAAATGTCTATATCGACAAACATAATCATTCATATCAAATTCACAATTGCATAATTCTTATAATCCATTTATTTAGCCAATTTTCAGAGATACCAAAATTTCGAATATAAGTATTCAAAAGAATCATCTACTGTATATATATTATACATATATTACATAGCCATTCCTTGAAAAGCACTAGGAGAAAAACGAATGATTTTATTCCATACTTTTTCCACATTGAAATTAATTTGTAAATGATCGAGATGATGGTTCATATAAATATTGTTTTGTGATGAGAAAAAAGACGAAACATGTATTAATAAGCTCATTATTTGTCTCCCACATTGATGACAGAGAAAAAAAATGATAAAAATAATAAAAATTCAATACCTTAATATTATAATTACAGGCCTTATATTTTTCCTAAAAAGGCAAAACCAAAATCAAATTATAAGAATAATTTTCAATGGAAATAAGAAGATTTGGTACTTTAATAGATTTCTACCTCAAACTAGATCCACGCAAGACCTAAAGGGAGGGATATGTATATATGGGATAGAAGAGATAACATTGTTTTGGGAGTCAACCCTCTCTGTTCTCATATATGTGTATTATACACACAACAATTCATAATGGCTCACCTAAAGGATTGGATGTTCCATAATTTGGCGGTCGGCTAGAATTAAGTGCCGTCGATGACAAAAAAGTCTTATTGCCTAGAAAAATCAATTATTTTGTTTGCATTGAAAATAATATTGTCATATCTTTCCACCCCATAGAATTAAAACTACCTGGACCAAAAGGTGTTGGACCACTCGAAATGGTCCCGATACTATTTCGAGAGATTTTTCCATTCGATTTGATATCATCGAAAACGTTAGTATTATCCTTCAGTACGTATTTCCTAAAATTCAAATACTGTTCTTTTTGTTGTTGTACTTTTGAATGCACGCCCTGGAGTTTGCCTGCAACGGCTACGAGAGATTCGTGTAATTTACTCATAGCCATAGTTAATTCTGTAAATAAATTTCAACGGTAAGAAAATAATAACAGAGATGAGTTTGATGTATCTCTGATTGTAGGGTTATTTTACGTACCTTGAGGCGTTAAAGTTTTTGGAGTCATCATAGTATGTATGTGCTTTTCGGCTGTCTCAATTTGAGATCTGAACAACATTAAATCATGTTCAAAATTTTCAGCTAGTTCCATAAAGAATAAAAGTGGAGCATTGTTTTCGTATTGTAAACCTGCAGGGGTGTCGTGCGTTCTTTGAGCTATTTCAGCGTTCTGTAAGGCCTTTGCGGTATCGTGTTTCAATTTATCGGCAGCCGAGCGATCTCTTTGTACAGATCCCGCTAGAGTTGTTAAAAGTTCCATTAGGGATGCAATATCTTCCGCGCACCGATTCAACGGTCTTGCCGAGCCTCTAGCTATATCAGAAGTGAACCCTTTTTGGGTTTTCACAAATTCTCTAGAAAAAGAGAATCGATCATGTTTGATGTACAGTTGAATCCATCTTTATGTAATACGAAAGAGAATATTTACTTGAAACTATCTATCGTTTGCATAAGTTCATTTGGGATTAGATTCTCTTTAGCCGCGGTTGGACTATTACTTCCGTGCGAAAGACCTTTATTGCTGACAGAAATATCTAATCCTCCTAAACCTCGACTCGTTGAATTTGTTGTCGTCGTGGCGGTCGTTGTGGCAGGTTTGGCGCCGAATAGATTACTACCGCCGAGTGATCCGAACAGAGGAGCTGCTAAAATAAATTATCCTCCATCAACATTATATCTCTATGGAACTTTACATACTCCAGCATTTTATTTGTTTTACATGTAGTAGTAACGGCAGGTGTAGCTCCAAAAGTCAATCCTCCTGTAGTAGCCGTGCTCGTAGGAACTCCAAAATTTAAACTAGTGGACGATGTAGGTGTTCCAAAAGTGAGTCCGGTAGAAAGAGGTGTCGACGTTGTCGGCGTCGAGAATAAACTAGGAGCAGCATTGGTCGTGGTTGTGAGATTGGTTCCTAAAAGTGCACCCCCTGTTGGAATTTGGGGAGTCGTGGTAGATGGATTGCCAAAACTGAAATTGAGAGTCGTAGTGGCAGGAGGGGCAATCCCTCCAGGAGTGGTGCTCCCTGCCGTCGGGGTTGTACCAAAAGACGGAGCTGTACCTAAATTAAATCCTGTTGCTGGCCTGAATAGTATGAATAAAATGATTTTAAACTAATAGTCATAGCGGGAGTAATTCACTTGACGGCGTATCAGTGATTAAAGACCTCCAAGAGAACAAAAATGTGCAAACAGATATTTCAATGTTCAAGGAATATTCACAGAACATTGAATTTGTTCTTTTTCATGTTTTAGTTTTCTTGGAGGAAAGTTGTTAAAACCTAGTAAATGTATCGAGGTTACAAAGTGTTTACTTACTTTGAAGTATTTAATCCAAAACCTGTATTTGTCGTGGGGGTCCCAAAATTAAACATGTTCAATGATCGAAGAAATATCACAGACACAAATTGCAAAACTATTTTTATATAAATTAAAAAGTTCGTATTTTTCCCTGTTCTTTACCATGGGGCTATGAATGAGACTGCAGCAGCGTGAACATTAGAGCTACTAGGTTAGGGGAATTTCTAAAGGAATCTACCAATGAATTGGCCACATTGAATGGAATGATCAATGAAGAGGGTAGCCACCAGTAATCCTGATCCTGATCAGGAATGAGTTGGAGAGATTTTTTTTCTTTTGAAGAAAATTATGTGATTGGTTGGATTTTTCTTCTAAGTCAATCAACATGGAAGGATTAATGGAAAAGGTGATACCACCAATCAGAAACTGGACCATGGTTTTCATATATCAATAACAATCTCTTCGATTCATCTCTGACCCGACACACGAATAGCCCGAAGGGCAGTTGAACGGAATTTCAATGTCCCGAAAGATCAGTATCCCGAAATTCGCTGCTTGGTCGATTTCTAGTAACTTACTAGAGATTCCTCAGGAAATGACCAATCAGCAAATTTCGGCACCCCCCGGGAGCATTCCGTACAATGATGCCAGTATTCCCTAGAAAAATCTTAAGATTTTTTGGCATTGGTCATTTCTTTCCAAATTAAAAATATGATTGACCGGTTGTACAAGAAATAACCAATCTTCGGATGTTGAAGATTTTTCTAGGGAATACTGGCAACGCTGATTCCGTAGACCCTAGAGTTACTAGATCTCTCCGCCCAAAATGCTTGGAAAGGATGAAATGAAATGGGATAAAACAACCAGCCAGACCTTCTTTTTGTATGGAAAAAGGTCTGGCTGGTTGTTTTAGGCTAACCTCTCATGGACCGGAATTCGTTCCGGCGGAATGACTTTAAACCAATCGCTTTCACAATTTCTTTTAGAGCGTTCTATCAGAAATCTATAAAAAATTGTGCATTGGTTCAATTTTCATTCTGCCGGAATGAATTCCGGTCCATGGGAGGCCAGCCTTATTCCATTTTATTTAGTCCTTTTCAAGTATTTTGTGTAGAGAGATCTAGTAACGGGTTCTAGGGTCCACGGGATGTCCTTAAGGGTGTCCCTTGGTCAATTTTTCCACTAGAAAACTACTAGATCGTTTCAACCATTTCATGTCATTAACATTCAATTAATTACATCGACCTTTAGATAAAAAAATCCAGAATAAATCAGAGATGCTGGCTCTGGTCTCAAAATAATTGCACATGGATTATATTTGTTATAATATCAAAAAAACTGAATAGAGGTTTCTTTTTGGCTGGTAACGAAATTTTGTTCTCATTATTTATGACGAGTTAGTTGAACAACAAACAGACCCATTGAACTCTATACATACTGGAATTAGCACTCCCTAGATTAGCGCCGTCAGAGAGAGAAGTCATATACGCAGTGAATGTACGACAGTCATGGCCTTACCCTGCCACTTACTACCTTCGCTAAAAACATGGATGATTTCCACAATTTTTGTAGCAAAGGTAGTAAGTGGCAGGGTCAGGCGATGTCTCTTGTACATTCACTGCTTTTTCTCTCTCTGACGAAGAATTTCTATTGAATATCTGGGGAGTGCTCAGTCCAGTATGTATACAGTTCACTGAACAGACCAGACCCGGATTGTTTGATTGATTCTGAATCATTTGATCCAAAGTTTGATGCAATTGATTGAATATTTTTGACGTAAAATGGTTGAAACGATCTAGTAGTTTTTTGGTGAAACATCGACCAGAGCACTCCTTCAAGGCGATTCACCACAAGCCAAGTTACTAAATCTCTCCCCCCAGTTTTCTTAGTAATCAATGAATAGAATCAATTTTAATGAGCAGGTGCATCTTCTCAGGCTATTGAAAAAAATGCAGCTACTCATTATTTTTCATTTTATGTGTTCGTTTCTGAGGAAACTGGGGGGAGAAATTTGGAATCTAGTAACTTTTGCAGGGAGTAATGAATCCCCTTAAAATTCGAGTCAACTGTCCTTCGGGCGGTAGTATGCGAGAAGCCCGACTGGTAATAAACCCGAATGGCACTTAAGCCCGACCGGATTATAACCCGAACGACTTTAAACCCGAATGACAGTTGACGAGTTGACCTGACTAGTTATAAAAATACAATCAAATAAAATGGAAAATTAATCGAAATCAGAGCTTATTCAACCTTTTACTGTAAAGATGTATAAATTAAAGGTTAATTACGGTTTGATTTCGATTAATTTTCCATTTTATTTAATTATATTTTTATAATGAGTCGGGTCAACTATCATTCGGGTTTGAAGTTGTTCGGATTAAATGCAGTCGGGCTAACGCCAGTCGGGCTTCTCGCATACTACCCTTCGGGCGATTTGTGTGTTGGGATTACTGCTGGCCAGGGATGGGCAAGTAATTTACTTCGTGTAATCTACATGTGTATTTTACATGTAAATTACTGTCAAAAACCTGTGGTGACACGTCAATTCCCAACTCTAAGGATGGGCAAGTAATTTACTTCATGTAATTTACATGTGTATTTTACGTGTAAATTAATGTCAAAAACCATTTATGACACGTCAATTCCCAACCCTGCTGCTGGCTACCAATCAATAGCTAAGTTCGTTTACGGATGTCCCAAGTTACCCCAACTCGCTCCAAGTATTTTGGGTTCGCTACTTCCAGTCTAAGCAACGAGATGGTTGGTTTGATAAAAGTTGGAGTAACTCCGAGCACGTAGAACGAACGAACCTAATGAATCGGTACTAAGCGACACCATCTTGTCAATTTTAACCAATCAGAGGTTGTGCTAGAGCTAGTATCACCTTAACCCGAAGTACAGTAGCCCTGAAGTGCAGTAGACCCGAATTCAATGAACCCGAACGGCAGTAACCCAGAGAAAAGTTCAGTCATATTTTATTTCATTCGCACGCGGCTAGTAAGAAATTATTATTTTTCGGGGTGACTCCCGTTCGGGTTTACTGTACTTCGGGTTAATTATGGTTTACCATTTTCGATGAAGTTGAACCCTCCATCTCCGTTGTATTCTCTCGCTCTCTCTCGCTTTTGATCAGCTGTGAAAAACTATCTCACAACTGACAAATTGTTGATAAAATTTGAATTGTAAGCATCTCAGTACTCGAGGTATGATGCATTCAGATCAGTAATAAAGTTGAAAAACGTCCTAAAATTAAATATTATTAGAATCTAAATTTATTTGCAGGTGTTACGTTCGTGAAATATCCAGATAGCACAGAATCCGTTAAGAATCCTTCAAGAACTTCATTTGAACTTTGAAGTTTTTAAAGAGTTCTTTAAGAATTAATCGATGAACTCTGTGTTGTCTGGATATGAAGGAAACAGATTAAATCTGCTTCATTGTACAATCGTGTTGATTCCACCATACTCAACTAGATTCGTACATAACAAATATTGTAAAGTTCAATTGCATAAATCTATGTGTATATGAAGTCACATGTATACAAACATACATATATATGCCCATACGTATATGTGTACGACTCATTCAACATCAATTCGAGCCGCAATACGGTTCTTCTTCCACCAGTACCACCAGTACGCACCAGTAGGGCATGATCATGATGTTCCTCCTTCGCCAGTCGCGCGTTATGTGTCACGTCAAAATGTCAAAACGAATAAGAACTCCTGTATGAAAATATTCCTTGAGCCCATATCGGATCTTCCTCACTTCAGTTATCTGACCAAATGCTGCAATCAAGAGAATTTTGAGGTGAGCTCATTTTATAAAATTAAAGGTATGCTTCGACTGCTATATAATCAATTGTCCATAACGCTTCGGGCTGTATTCGTCGTGCCTCGGTAATGAGGTTTGAATTCATCAAAATCTTGTTTCGTGTCGAAATTTCATTCGTATATGGTCAGTTGGAATTAGATGACAAATAAGGGTTAAACATGACTGAAAATGGGAAAGGTCGTGGTATAGGCATTGCAGTGATATTTTATTTACAACTCAAATTACAGTGACACAGCCTTGATTCTATATAACCAAGAGGGAATTCAAGAACAATCAATTCTTGAATTGTTTTGTGCAATTTTCATCATGTTTGTTTACACAGGACAACAATTTGGAGATCATTCCTAATGAATTCATTTTATACATTTCTCTCGATTATCCTGTTGTTTAGAAAGAAAAAAAATTATTCATCTATTGATACGGTCTATGATCAATTTTTCAAAAAAAAAATCACACTGCTCTGTGAATCCTTGTGAAGCTGGTATTTTGATTTTTTATATTTCCCAGATAACACACGAAGAATTCTTTTCCAAAAACAAGAATAGAATTCTTCAAGAACTCTTTTCGAATTAATGAATTCATAAAGAGCTTTGAAGGAGTTCAATGTTTGGGACATTAACGAGTTCTTTGAGAATGCTGAAAGTGTTGTTTTAGTACTCTCAAAGAACTCGTGAATGTCCAAAACATTGAATTCCTACAAAGGTCTTTATGAATTCATTAATTCGAAAAGAGTTCTTGAAGAATTCTATTCTTGTTTTTGAAAAAGAATTCTTCGTGCATCGGAAAAAGCAGGTAAAATTTTACGCCAACTTTTTTCATAAATTTCTTGGTAAATTGGGATTTGAAACTGACAATAATTAATTATACATCTGGAATTGGATTTTAAATATAAATTTGGGTTCCCTCATAGTCAGTAAAAGACTAAAACCGATATTTAGAGTCTAATCCTGGTCATGGATTTCATTATTATGCACTGAAAATTTCGTTGAGCGCATAATTTATGAAAAAATTTGGCGCAAAATATATTGCTGGAATTCAAATCGTTTATTGAAATAAATTGAATAATCGAATTACGAAATCCTCAAACCCAACCTCAGTTAGAGACCCGAAATCTTGCAGCACATTTTTCAAACGATTGTTTCAATTTCCAACGTTGCTGGAAATTTGTTGCGCGTGTGATTGAGAGTTTCATAACTCTAAGCGACTTTCCAGCAACACGGCTAGAACTGAGGCTAGAATTCCACGTCTACAGCATATTTTTGCGCATTTGCTGACACAAATTCCCTGTAAATTGCTTTAAACTGTTGTGGAGGATTGTAAGCAATTTGCCACATATTGACCCAGCAGTATACTGTCAACCCGTATGGAAATATTTCGCTGAAAAATGTCTGCAAAACTATGAAAAATCTCTGAAAAAAATGAAAAAATTCTGAGAAACTCTGACAAACTCTGGGAATCTCTGAAATTTTGATGAGAAATCTAATATTTTTGGGACATTCTTTACAGACTTTTTTCAGAGTTTCTCAGAGTTTTTTCATACTTTTTCAGAGAAATAGTAACGAAATTGCACTCTGAAAAAACTTTGACAAAACTCTATTAAATTGTTGACATTTTTCTGATTATTGAAAAATCCTGAAATTCAATAAATACATTCATATGCCGTATTCAAATATCATGTGTGAAAAAGTGTTTGAAAATTTTTTAATTTTTTTCTTAAAGTCAGAAAAATGTTAGCAATCCATCAGAGTTTTGTCAGAGTTTTTTCAGAGTGCAATTTCGTTACTATTTCTCTGAAAAAGAATGAAAAAACTCTAAGAAACTCTGAAAAAAGTCTGTAAAGAATGTCCCAAAAATATTAGATTTCTCATAAAAATTTCAGAGATTCTCAGAGTTTGTCAGAGTTTCTCAGAGTTTTTTCATTTTTTTTCAGAGATTTTTCATAGTTTTACAGACATTTTTCAGCGAAATATTTCCATACGGGAATTCTTACGAAATTATTTCAGAACTTAATCTATTTTCAAAGACGTCTTGGAACTTGATTGAGAGAATAATAGAGTATCGGTAAAGTTTTTATAGAAAAGTTATCGAGTTAATATCGAATGTTATGAAACCTCGATCGAAACTTTATAAAATTCAATATAAACTCGACAAATTTTCTATAAAAAAAAAACTATCTAGATCAAACTGTTCAAGTTCATCAACATTCGACGAAGGTCTAATCAACGTTACAATGTCCGCTTGAGAATAATTTCAAGGAAGGTTCACAGAACGTTCTTCAAAGATTTACTGGAGTTTCAATTTTTCAATATAAGTTTTTTTCACGAAAAAATAAACGATATCGGAAATTATAATTCCTTCTAAAACATGCTGAATTGAAACTCGAATGAATCTTCGGAGAATCTTCAGTAAACGTTCCATGAACCTTCCTTGAAACCATTTTCAAGCGAACATTCCAATGTTCGTCTATAATTTTTAGAACGTTTACGAATCTAACCCTCAGTTACCCCACGTATTTTTGTATGTTTTTGTTAATCTCTCGTTGTGCGTTGCAATCAACTGAATGGAGCTTTTTCCATTATCAGAAATATACTATGGTCCTTAAACTTCATCCCTGTTTTGGTTTCGAATCGTCCCTCTTCACCTCTATAAACAGAACATCAGATTTTCCAAACCCTCTTGTTCCCTTTAGACCCCCGTTGGGTAACTGAGGGCTAAACGTTGATTCCAACGGAGCTTCAGGCTGATCCATGTTGATCTATTCTGAACGTTTGTCGAAGCTTCATGTTCTCTTCGGACATCTGAGCACGTTTTGTTGCTAAAAAATATTCAAAATTGAATTGATGGAATAATAATTTTTGTACAGTTCAAATTTTGAATTTCAAAACAACAAGTTTTCTCAATTTTCCGTGAAGTTAGTTCCGTATAGTTTACAAATAATCAACTTTCCCACAGTTTCTATCTAACATTTCAAACCTAAACATTGAAATGAAGATGGCAAAATATGTCTACAGTGGAACCAATTTGAGATTGTGATCATATTCCAGAAACGTTTCATTACATTTTGTTCAGTGGTTCGTGATTGACCGAAGAAATTTGAAAAAAAAAATTGAATTTGATTGTTTTTGCAAAGTTTAAACAAAAGTCGAATTTTCGGTAAATTTTTGCCACTTATCCTCTCATAAAACAAGTTGTGATTAAGGGGATTAGAACATGGGGAAGTGGGAAACGGGGGAAAGTCAAATTTTGCGCGAACTTCTTTCAAGAGGGAAGTAATTGATACCAGGGCATATTATAAGGGTCAGTTCTTACCAAAAAGTTAGTTCTAAAAGAAAATAATTAGTTCTAAAACGTAAAAACGGTTGGTTCTTAATAAATGACCTAATTTTTAGTGAAATTTTTTCTTTTTTCAAATCGAGTATCCAATATTGCCCTGTTACAGAATGAGCCTTTCGCCTCATATCAAGGGATATAGTGAGTTCAATAATGATACTCATTCTGAAAAAAATAAGACTTTATGCCAAAAGTAAAATTGAGGAAGTATCAAATAATTTAAAAATTACTTGTCACATAAATGGTTTCCTTTTCTTTTTGTTTTAGAAATCGACTGTTCACTGTTTCGGCTAGTTCTTGAATTTTCTTAAAATATACCCTGATTGATACATATTTCAAGTGAATAACAATGATTTACATGCTTTGGATTGTGCACTGCCGCACACTGTAAATTTCTAAATGATTTCTGAACGCTAAAGAATGAAATTGTAAAATCTCAACCTCCAAACGTCAACAAATTTTACAGTTTCATTTTTCAGCCTCCAGAAATCATTTGGAAATTTAAAGTGCGCGGCAGTGCGCAATCTCAAGGATTTAAATCACACTCAGAAAAAAATTCTTGCCGAAAAAGCGATTCCGAAAAATCTGCTTTGCTAAATTAGCAAAAATATTGCTATTTCAGCAAGATATTTGCCAATTCAGCAAAATTTTCTAGCCGTCTGTATATCTACAATTCCGGATTACTGAATGACAAGTGCTTATTAAAAGAGCAAGATTTTTGCTGTAATAGCAAATGTTTTGTTGATTTAGCAACAAGTTTTGCCATATCAACACAGCAAATTTTCGAGGTTTGCTGTTTCAGCAACTTTTTTTTTCTCTGAGTGCATTATTATTCACTTTAAATATGTATTAATTACTTCCCTCTTCGAAGAAGTTCGCGCGAAATTCGACTTTTCTAGTCTCCTTAATGAAAATCAAAAGTCCTTGGATTGATAATGTGTTATACAATTCTTTTTATCGTAATGATTTATTTTCTTTTCCCGCAGTTTGTTATTCAAATAGCCCCACGCAGGGTGTTATTCATTGATACTCGTGGAATTATTTGAATAATGATTGTACACGGTCATTAAACACTAATAAATTATTCAGACGTCACTTATAATATTCCTTGGACAATGTAAGATTAGCTCTGTTTTACTATCAAAGATTTTCATAGGAACGAATTTGAGATTATCGAACATCATTCGCATAGTAATTACGCTGACTCATGATGGAGACAATTTCTTTTCATAAAACAAATATCTAGTTTTTATCCATTTCTATGAATTTTCGATCGAAACTTGATATACATGGATTCCATATACATAGTAAAACATAATCAAATGTGATCTCAAAATGAGTATTTCATCGCTGAAGATAATTCAAGTCTGAGAAGGTTAAGAACGCACTTTGAATTTCCATCAAATTGATTTAATACCAATGAGAAAAAATGCATATTGAAGTATCGATTTCGCAAGTAATTCTGTCTCCAGGGATAAAATACAATTATCGATAATACTTTTTACGATAATAATTGTTCTTCACGTATCTACATCCCTATTTTATCGAACCATATCTCGCTTCAAAGTTTCATGCTTGTTCGACATTAGAAGTGGAAAAACGCATACCATTGCACTATTCGTTATTCAACAATTTCGTGTTCGTATACGCGTGCTTTTTATCATCTACATCTAGTTTAATGCTGGGAATGAGAATGCAATGAGTAACTGAATTATCATCATCATCTTATTTTGAAATTTTACATCTCATTTGATTCGTTTAAGAATTTTTCAAACGTTTGAGTTAAATTTCAATCGAAGATCGAACATTATAGTACTAAAAAGAATGGATATGTTGAATTTTCATGAGTACGTGCACTCGTAGAAGCAAAGAGAGATGATAAAAACCCCTGTTTTGATGGGAAAAGAAAGATTTACCGTTCAAGTATAATGATAAACGTAGGGATCTGATAAATATTTCAAGTTGAATGATAATTAGATATAAACAGTTTACGGTAAACAAGATTATATTATCAAGAAACCTATGTAGGAATACAAACATTTCTTTAAAAACGATGCCTTGTCTCTTCATCGTAGGACGTTTAAAATATCTAGCGTCAAATTACATTCTCTCTTGTAGAATACTTACTCTTCATTCCGGATGTGCAATTTTCTTTCACTCATCGAGGGAAAATTATACGATACGGATAAAAATTTACATGAGAACCTTGAATAATCTTTTCACGACTCTCCTGAAGTTTTTACAATATTCCAATTTTGTGCAATCAGAGCTCAAACGTTGTGACGTTGAAATACCTGTATTTATTTTTTGCAGGCTAATGGATGGAATGTAAGGATCCTACTCATATTCTATTCCTCATGTTTCCTCTTGTATGAGAAAAAAATAACGTTTCAAAAATCACTTCATTCCTACTGAATGAGCATGATAAGTGACAAAATATCTCTGTTGTTATTATTAAACAGTATAGTAAAAATATACAATTTGCTCAACATTGTTCAGGATGCACGTGCGATCTTTCACACGATCAAGCGGACATGTTAACTTCCCTGCTTGATAATAACAGATACTTCCACTTCTGATAAACTTTGTAGAAGTGTGATAAATAATTTGTGCAACCTTCTTTGTTTTCATATAAATATTGAAATTTGAATAATCAAATTGCCTTTCGTTTTTCACACTTTATCATCAATGATTCTTCATAATGAATTCTACACAATGACAAGCATGGAATTTTGATTATTTATAATTACCTCAAATTTTGTTATAAACTTGAATATTATGAATCAACAATCTTACATTGGAAAAAAAATTGTTGAGGTTCATTCTTATACAGGCTTTTGCATTTTAGACAGACGTTCTATAGAAATTTGTAAACTATATTTACACATGATAAAATTTGAACTACGAATCAATCAATTAAATCGATAACTCATTCGATTCTACATAAAATAAACGTGGTATGTTTATGCGTAGGTCATTTCTGTAATTGCATTGGTTTAATAACTATAAAGAACAATCAATAAAAGATATCTTTATGAATCGATTTATGCATAGGAATAAAAAGAACCGAGCCTTGTTGGTAAATAGTACGTGTATAAATCAGAACAGATTTTTCAGTATCAACTATATGAAGACTTCTTGAACAAATCAATTGTAAGCGATAGCAGCATAGAAGGTTAATGAATCTTTGATCTATTTCTCTATCATCTCCCGTAATTATTGCTTTTATCGTGTTCGCCTTTTAAAGCTTTTCGAAGGTAGAATTTTTATTCGCTAATTATTTATACATTTTATAGCAGTTGAATATAATTGTTTGTTAGAATTTTGTACGTATTATTGCCAAATAGACGAACATCACTGCTGCCAAAATTTACAAAAATATCACGTACAATTTCATATGATTTGTAAAACAACTTCATGTACCGAACAGTGGAAATAATGATTTTCCATCTTTATGAAATTCAAAGAAGAATACAACTACATAATCTGCTCGAAATAAAGCTTTGAAAACAATATCGCTATACAATTCAAACGTGCCACAGCTCAAGTAACCATTAGACATGGGTGGTAGTCACTGTACGTTCAACTTCTGTATTAATTACATACTAGCGCACAGCTAATTTGTCACAATTCAAATAATAATGTTTCTTAATTAATCGGCGGGTAATTCATTCGAATATGTCACCGAAATTCATTTATAATGTTTTTTGTTTTATATAATTCATGTGATTATTTTGTACATGAATTGCAATATTTCTATAAAATTTCTATACAATGCGTATCTAAGAATCTCAGAGGTTCTGATTTTTCATAATTAAAACATGAAAAATCATCCAATAATATGGATGTTCCAGATAACTTTTTATAATTTGCTGATTAGTGTTATTGAATAATAGTTCCGAGGGTAACCATGTGAAAAAAACTGTGACTGTAATTTTCAACAGCCACTTTCTCCTAAATTTTCCTGAATTTTAAGAAATTTGAATTAACGTATTTTGAAAATTCAGTCAAGTTTTTTTAAAATTGGGGCAAATGTTTCTGTATATTCAGAAGAAAGCTGCTTTAAAAAATAACAAGTATATTTTTTGAATTTTTAGAAGCAATTTCTTTTATATAAAGTACACGGAGAAAAATGCAGCTCGAAAGGACAGTAATCTTTAATTGAAAATTGGAGAATATTTCTTAAAATCTAAGAATTTTTCTCAAGTTCGTAATAAACATAAAACGATTCAGATTTCTCTTGAATATTGCTCGAAAGACAATGAAAAATTATCAATACTTAACAAATCATAAAAACAAGTATGAAGTTTCCAAAAGTCGCGAATGAAATTTTACAAAGTGAATAACAAAATTCTGTAATTTGAAAATAAGATTCCAAAATTTTGTTATTCACTTTGTAAAATTTCATTCGCGACTTTTGGAAACTTCATATTTGTTTTTATGATTTGTTAAGTATTGATACTTTTTCATTGTCTTTCGAGCAATATTCAAGAGAAATCTGAACCGTTTTATGTTTATTACGAACTTAAGAAAAATTCTTAGATTTTAAGAAATATTCTCCAATTTTCAATTAAAGATTATTGTCCTTTCGAGCTGCATTTTTCTCCGTGTAAAAGATGTGTTCAAAATTAGATACATGTTATACAAACAGCTGAAAATTCTGTGTTGCTAACGGTCCACTTAGAGTTTGCGTTGAAAACAATATATGAAATTTTAACATCAATAAATTTTCACTCCCAACTCAACATTTTTGTATTAATATTCAACATGATTTGCGAGTGGACAGTTTAGAACATACACGTGTCTTAGAAATACACAAAGTTTTCTACTATGTACAATTATATATAAATAATATACAATCATTACTTCGTTTTATGTAAATTCTGCTCATTTTTCTTTTCTTTTTTCAAGGTGAATACTGATGATTCTTTTCACGAATCGATTTACATTCTTCACTTGAGTGGATTATGAATATCTTCGTTAATTAAAAACATCGTGAAACATACTTTCATAGTTGAGCTAAGATATAATGAATTTTGAATAAATTCTGTTCTTTGGAAAGTAATTTCTCTTGAAATTTGTTTAAAAATCTAAAAGAAATATTTTTTTTCTAATTCTAGAAGGGTTTAGTTCAAAAACCCCTCAACGCCTGGTTTTTCTGTTTTGATTTTGTTCAAATAACTCGAAATGTTCAGATATAGAAACTATAGTATCCTGTTGAACGGCATTGAGGTTATATCCTCATCCTATAAAAATGAAATCATCCGAGTCTGTTGTAACAGTAAGAACAAGATATTATAGCTGTTTAATGAACAGTGATATGGTATATTTATTCTACCTGTATAATGTATACCGATTCATCGAACAAGGCTTTCATTACCTCAACAGTGTTCCATTTCCATGCACACGGGAAGAATTTATCAAAAGGATTCAAGAAAGAATATATTGTCTGTTTATTATTTTGATTTTTAATATTCAAAAATTGAATTGACCGAGGAATTGTTCGTATTCGATAGATAGATTCATTTTCTCTTCGATTTTATAAGTAAATCGTTGGAATTTTATTCGTGCTAACTATAAAATGCGAAGGATAAATGATTGCAAGATTAAAAGCTGATTAAAGTTAACTGAGTTCAGTTGATCTTATATAACTTCAAGTTGAATTGAAAAATACAAGACTGCTCTTCAGAGTCAGTACAAAATAGACTTTGACATCCATTATTTCAGATTTTCAAGAGATTTTGGTGTCAGATTTTTTTTGTGCACGTAAAAAAAAGTCACGTCAATTTTTTTCTTTTTTTTTCAATCCATTCGATTCTTGAGTTTGCTTTCATTTGAAACTTGGCGATAATAGAAATCAACAGAATTTCTTTCAAATACTCCTTATTACCGGTTTTTATGTTTTTATCACTTGGAACTAATTTTCTTGGAATTGATTTAACATTTGGGATGATTGTAATTTCAGGAAGAAAATACTACTGTTGGAATGAGAGATTGTTGCGTGCTTTATTTGTACTCCAACTTGAATTAAACCATGAATTCATGCTTTGAGAGTATAGAGTCGTGCGTCTCAGATGAAATGATTTAACGCTATTGAAGCAAAAAGGGGTCCACCAGGTTTTCAATAGGATTCTGTTTCCGTGAGTGCGCAAAGGATATCCAATATTCAAAAAAATTCTTTAAATTCAGAAGACGAATTCAGATCCAATGAAATGTTTAATGAACTCTAGTACATGGTACAATTCAGCATAATTTATGGTTAAAATACTTTCACGCAAAAAATCATGCCCAATATTTATTTGAGAAACATTGTATCGTTGCTGCGATAAGAAATATGAATGAAAAGAATTCTGTTATTGAATTTTGTTACTCTGCCAATCGCGTGGCAACGTTTATGCCAATTATTACAACACAGCAACAATCCTTACAGATTACAATTTGTATTGATTGTTTGCATAAAAAAAACCATTCGCACTTTACTCATACATCACACTGATGATCGAACGAATTCTCCATTAGATTCAAGAATTTTCATATCTGTACGTTATAGCTCATATCTATCGAGCAATAAGAATGATATATACAATGAAAAGATTATCAGAGCCACATCCGAAGAATAGAACTTTGATAGAACGAGGTTTAATTGTGTTTTTTTTTTCTTTTTTAACTTTGATATAAACTGCTCGGAATACCGGTGGCGCTCAAGTAACAGGAAAGTTGAAATAAAAATACTCTTCTCATCTTGCATCATTATAATATTACAGAAATAAGGATGTCAAAGCGGCTCAGCTTCTACGGCCTGGTAGGACTGGTATCTCTCTGCATCTTTCTCCTAGCATTCAATCAACGTTACAGCGGTTACCTCGAGCATCGACTGCAGCCGGTGTTATCGGTCAGTAAAAATTCGGAGGTGGGGATTGCTCTAAATTGAGTCACGCCAAACACGCTCTGTCCGATGGTAAAGTCTAACTTTTGCACCTCTAACTTATTTTCACTTTTTCGTACTAAAATGGTATTTCTTTTCTTGCACTTTTCTTCCTTCCTTTTCTTCTGATCCATCTGAGGTTTGTTTTTTGTATTTTTATTACGTATTCGATCCTGAGCATAATCCTATCCTTCTCGCAATACAATGAAACCTGACAAACACGATTCCCTCGGACTGCATTTTGGAACAGAGCAGAGTTCAACTGGCACGAAAGTCAAAGCCATGGATTTCACCTGTACTGATTCATCGAGCAAGCAATTGAAAATTTAATCGCATAGATGTATTATACATTCTTCATGCGTGAAATTCTTCTCTTTTTTCATGCACACGTTTTTATGTATTCGACAATCACCTGAATTTGTTCACTCAAATCAGTTTTGCAACAAGTTTCAGATGTACATGGAATAAATTCTTTATGAAAATCCATGATCAAATTAGAATTTTGGATGATGTTTAACCAGGATTTGTTGTTTCAAAAGTTGAATCTTCAGTATCGTTATTCAATTTTCCCACACTCTATTATAAATTCGTTTCGATAAACGATTCAAATTTCAGTACTATCAATACTTTTTTGCATAGAAAATTTGTCGAATTTGTATCAAATTTCAGGGAGTTTCGATCAAGGTTCTATGAAATTCGATATAAACTTGACAAATTTTCTATACAAAAAACTATCGATCGCTCATCACTATGCAAAGCCCTCCGAATGGAAAAATTTTCAAAACATTGAAGACACATATGATTTATATTATGAAAATTATATAAGCAGCTCACAAATGCTAATTGAATAAATTGATCCGTTGGGGGAAGTTGTGATTAACGACTTTTAAATAGTTTCAATGATAAATTAATTGTAAAATATTAACATACTGAAAGACTTGAATTTAATGAATTTTTAAACAAATGATTAACGTTATAAGTGTTCATTCGCCCCGATAATTATAATATCGATTTATTATTTGTACTATTCAATTTGTTATTCATATTTTCTAAAACAATCAATGGAACATACGTATTGGGGCTTGAATCTTCATTGCAGTTCGATATTACTTCTCAACTAGCATAAAAACATCGATCAAGCCTTTCTCATTTCTTTTGTAGTACTGTTATTCAGAGCCGCATTCACCATCGTGTGAGCCCCGGGACGGGAAGTTACAACAAGCTTCTTTTCATACAAATTATTCAGAGATTATACAATGTTTATATATAATTTTTATAAAACTATTTTGTTGTACAGGATTTTATATGATTTTCGTGCAACTTTTATCAAACGTTTTCGCTTAAAATCCCAAAGGCAGAGAACGTTTCATTTTTCCAAACGTGGAGACGTTCTTGATATGATTCTCAGAGCAGACGTAAAAACTTTGGTGCTCAATGAATCAGAACATTCGCTGCTTATTCATTCACTTTTGGAGAATTATATAAGAATTCTTGAAGCAATTTTTGATTCAATATTTTCAATGTTTATATTGAAATCTTCTCTTCACAATGAAAAAAAAAATACTATGACGGTGAAAAATTTTCAAGTTTTCGACAAATCTCAAACATATGACCGAGAAATACTTTGATTGCAAAAGAAACCATACATTTGTTAGAAAAATGTGAAGAAAATCTTCATCCAACATTTTGATTCGATAAACATTTGAAAAATACACAGTAGTTTTGCTTCCTACTGCTAACAATGTATTTTGAAGCAAAAACAGAAGAGAATATGTTCTTGGTAAGAGCATTGCTTTTCTCTGAGTATTTATTATAATGGGAAAGAAAAGAAGAATTGAGTAATTACTTGTATCCTCCTAGCGGAACCTGTTCAGGTATGAAACTTTATACCTTCCCTTATCAAATATGAAGCAAAAGCGTGTTGAAACCAGAACAATGTTCTATTGACACAAAGAAAGAATTTCACGTAATCACTTTGGAAAGTATAATTTTCAACATTTATTTATCTCAGTCGAAGTTATAAAAAATATACAAAATTAAATATTCGAACGGAAACACATGTACTTGCATTCTGAAAAATTGCCTGCACATTTTAACACGGTGGCAATACACTTTGACTAAAAAGGGGGGATGTTCGTAGTTAGATTATTGCAAATTTATTAACAATATTTATAAAGAACCAGGCACGCTATTCGCAAGCTAAAATTTCAACGCTTCTTTCAATTTAGGATGCTGAGATAAGGGTTCCAGTCGTAAAAATTCCTGATCCTGGAATGGTAAGCTGCATTTATAAATATCTGTCTCTATATGATTGTTTTGAGTACGATACAATTGAAGAATGTAAAATTTGCATGGATTGATCATAATTAAAAGTTCATCATAATGAAACGATTGAAAAATGTTTTTGGATTCTCTTCATCTTTGAACGTTTTTCAACGAATGAGACTATTTTTTATATGCGATATTGATCAATGGGATGGAGAAATCATGATTTATATTGATAAGATAATTTGCAAAAACATTCAATATGCCAAATTTAGTACGCTCGGTGAAAAAGTGATAGTAATACTTGATCTTATTATGCTTCGGGGAAAGATAATTTAATTGGAATCAAATCACGGCATTCCTTCCTTGTTAGAAGGTAACAGGAAGCTTGGTAATCGTTTCTAAGTATCGGAAAATTGTTCGTCTCTGAAATCAGGATCAAAATGAGCCAACAAATTTTTATCAGAGTTGTTGATCGAACTAATAGTGATTCCATAGGAATTTAAAGTTCATCCATTCGCCTGTATAGTAGTAAAATGAATTGTTCTGATCGTTTTCTCTGAGGTTTCTGAATCGTAAGTTCTTTTCTTATCGTCTGTAAAATTTCATCTTGAAATTCCTGTAGAAAGATTCCCGTAAATACGATTACATTGGAGCTCTCGGAAGTAGCCAATCTGAGTGATCGGATCAACTTCTCAAGCAAATCTCAACCAAAAGGTTGAAGAGTGATCTGGATCACCTAGATTTGCTACTTCATTGGAATGTTACCATAAAATCCTATTAAATACAACGCAAAATAGAAACGAACGGATTATTCTGAAGTTATTTATGAGCATGCGTTTGTTTACTAAATATATACATATGCAGTTTACTACCTGATTTCTCACAATTTATAGTGCAACCTCGTACAGCACAGAGTCCAACGGTGAATTCTTAAAGAATTAGAGTTTATAAGAACTTTAGAGTTCAAATGAAATTCTTGAAGAACTTCTCACGCGCTCTGTGCAGTCTGAGAATATTCCACAAATGCTAGTAAATATGCGTATTAGCTTGCAGTCGCAATGCGAAGCAGTTTGGCTAAATGGGTATGGAATCATTTTCACAATATTTTAAGTTAATAGCATGATCGAATGGATAATGAATGTTTGGAAATCCGCGGCATTCGTGCATATGACGATAAAACGATTTGTCCCTTTTCATAGGCTTACCTCAGAGGTTCCTCTGACAATGTCACGCTTATGGAGATCGAGGAAGTGATAGATCAACAAAGAAAAGCCATTCAAAGGGATATGGAAGGATATGAATACCCTCGGGGGAAATATGGTATCAACGTTAGGTACGTCAATGAACTAAGTATCTCATTTTTCATTCAATGTCAAATTCAATATCTAAAGAGGAATTGAATCAACAGTGCGCTGGATGAACTGGTCATGGAAAAAGGAGGAAGACCAATGAGAAGTGTGATTTTAAGTAGTTGGAGAAGCGGTAGCACTTTCCTCGGGGATGTTCTCAATTCTCATCCTGCTAATTTCTATCATTACGAACCCCTGTTAGATTTTGGAATTATACAAATCAGAGGACCACCGTTCGCCGACGAAGCTCTCGGGAATCTTGATTCCCTATTCAGATGTGACTTCAATAATCTAGGTACCTTTCTACAGTGTTTTTATAGTACCTAAGTTTTGTTGATAATAATCGGACCAACATATTTCAACGATATTCGATTTTTATGATTGTTCCAATTCATCCATGTTCAATAATTATTTATAGATCATTATTTGAATTTTGGAAAGACTCATCCGTGGGTTTTCAATCACAATACACATCTTTGGCGACAATGTCAAGCACACAAAAGAATTTGTTGGGATCCGCGGTTTGTTTCCAAATTCTGTCAACTCTTTCCATTCCAATCGATGAAACTCGTTCGTTTAAGGTTACGCGTTGCGGAGGAACTTCTAGCGAGGAAGCAGTAAGAACTTTTATATCGTTATTATAGATAATTCGACCTTTATCGATGATTAGTATTACAAAGTATTTGAAGTTTAGATTCGCACAAAAGAAGAAAATGATTTTGAGGAAAAACCATCCTTAATTTAATACCGTTTTGTGTCCACAAATTTTAGTTTAGGGATAAGATTGGTGTTACTGGTACGAGATCCTCGAGGTATTTTGCAATCGAGAAAACATAGAGAATGGTGCCCCAGCCATCCAGATTGTTCCGATCCAGCTTTAGTATGTGCCGATATGGTATCAGATTTCAGTACTGCCGTTAGATTAATAAAGAAATATCCTGATTCTTTCAGGTGAGTTTGAAAAACAAAAAACAAAGACTATTCAATTGAAAAATTTTGAAACCATAATGTTTCCAATATTCTATATTCAACAGAGTGGTACGTTACGAAGACCTATCAGTGGAACCTTATAAACTGGTCAAAGAACTTTACAATTTTTACGGTTTAGATTTTCATCCAAATGTGAAGAGGTTTTTAGATACTCACACGAAGAATGACGTCGGAGGAGTATCCAGTACGTTTCGAAATTCAAAAGTAGCTCCATTTCATTGGAGAACGGATTTGGATTTTGAAGAAGTTGATGAAATACAAAGAGTGTGTGCAGCTGCTTTACATTTGTGGGGATACGTTTTGGCGTCTAATGCCACTCATCAGAAAGAGTTCGATCCTTTGACGGACTATGAGCTCCAATTGTGACATCCAATAGTTGTAATGTTTCATTTAGTTATAGTGTACAGTACACATTCGAGAGGGTTTTATAGATTCACATTGTCCTTATAATGTGAGAGGATAAAGTACAATTATCAAGATATGGAGGTCTTGAATTCATGATCGATATTATAAAATATATTTCAATACTCAATTTTTAATTTGAAGACAAACGAACAATGGAAATAGAATACTCAATTCGCTTCAAATCCTTGAAAAAACGTCTATGATATTTTTGTATTCTTTGGAAATTCGAAATTGAATCCACCTTGGAATTTATCGATAGCTTCATCACAGACGTTTGGACGGTGATATCAACTTGAGAAGTTTCATTTATATATGTTACTGATTTGATTAATTCAGATTTTTAATTTTTGTTCGTAACGTTTTTTATATTATATAAAATCGAGAAATTAGGTACTTCGTTATTGGTGATAAGCTATGAATCCAAATAATTGTTTCGAATTAAGGGATCTCGAATGAATCGAGAAAAAAGCTACTATTTTTACATTCAATCTTTGTTTCATACTTACTATTCCATAAAACTTGAAAACTTGGAATATGTTGAGAAAAAACGTACACCGGTTCGAGTCGATGTCGATATCAATTTCAATGTATATTTTCAACATTGTTTTCTCTAGCACGATTGACAGTTTATTCTTTGTTTCAAATCTATTGACTCGATTCAACCAAACTGGCAAGTTTTTGCATACTTATGCATTGACGTGAAATTTATAAAATTTTATTTATGCAACAGCTTTCCCTAGCAACATCAAGATTAAAGTGATAGTTTGAAAGAATCTAAATATCGCTCTGCATAATTCTAGACGTACTAAAGAATTCTTGCACATTTACGATATTTCAATTTTATTGAAATATTTTTTAATAATTTATCATAAGCAAAACTCTTAGAATCTCATCAAAGTAGTGACTTTTTTTGACATTTATCGTTTGGGGTTTGAAAAATATTTCTTTAGTTCGACGTTAACTGAAATTTTATTGTTACAAAATGTATTTTGTTCTTTTTTTCAAGTATTTCATAAGTTTGAAAATGTTATTTACCAATCGAAATGGGGTTATGATATTTAAATGAATATTCAAAGGATCGAAATTTTATGTTGTAATGCAATTGTATATTTGTCAGAGGATCCGCACTAAATTTACGTATGAAATAGAATTACAGTGAATTCTGCTAATCTTCGCTGATTTTCAAGATTACGATGTTTGAAATAATGAAGACTTATTTGCTTGAACGATCTTCGTTATTCAAATTCCTTTAAAAAGATTGTGATTATCCAGTTTGTTTTCTACCAACTAAGATAAGTGAACTGTTATTTCTTTTATATACATTTGCATCTTTGAGATACATTCTGGCTGCACAATACTCGAAATCAATTACGGAACGCAGACCATGGAGAATTCATATCTAAGAATGAGAAACTTTTACCAATTCTCTGAAAGAGTACGAGATTGAGCACATTAAAGTACTCTGAGTATATTAAAATCTGTTTTATAAATTCCCATGGGATCTTTATAGAATACATTTGTTTCCTGGAGAAACTAAAAAATTGAAAATTAGCAGTTTTTACACAAATTCAGGAGGACATAATTTTGGATTCACATCGATAAGGAGCGGGACTCCTCACGCGTTGATTTGCAATTTTTATAGCTCACATTACGATCAACTGTCTTGAACTTTATTTCTATTCTAGAAAAAGATAGAGACAAAAATATCATTCATGATTGGATTATAGTCTTCAAAGTTCCTGCGATGCGGAACAATGTCACTGTAGAAAGGAATGCAGGCTGTTAGGTACAAAGATTATTCTAAGTTCCTTGTAGATGTTCGAAAATGTAATATACCTTTTCATATCAGTGCAGATAATGTAAGCTATCATTCGAACTTATAAAGACTTTTTAATGACAGTGAGATTCTGCTTGAAGCGTACAAAATACATTAGTCTTAAACGAGATGATATCGATTATTTATTGGTTTTAATTTTTGCAATTTGAAAATAGATTTCATTTGAACGATCCCACAGATCTTAGAGTTATTAGATCTTTCTAGCTAAATTATTAAAAAACATAAATCATCTTTGAGTAATTTGGGTAGAGAGATATGGTACCTCCAAGATTGGCGGAATGGTCTTAAAGTATACACACGTACGCAAAGATTAGTGAACAAATTGCCAAATTCTTTTAGGAATCAAGGAGCAAACCTAAAATAAACCTCTAGTCTCGTTTCTTTGAATTTGGAAATTTTGCATTCTAAAGTGAATGAATGGATTCGAAGGAACGAGACGGAAACCATTTTTTTCGTTCATTTTGCAACAAGGAAACAGCCGTTATTAAAGTATAAAAACAATTGTGTATAAAATATGTATACATTAATAGTGGAAGAGCTTTTACACACATGCGAATTAAATTATAAGTCATTTTGGACAATTTTTACACACAAAATGTACCTATCAACAGGTCTTTGTAAAAAGAACAAACATAGATTTTAGGAAATCAAGAATTGAAAAATAAAAATAAGAAAAATATTTGTTATGATATAAATGATAAGATAGGCCAAATTTTAATCACCTTCAACTCTATAAATATTGTCTTTCATTTCTATGCCACAATAGTTCTAAAGGCTATTCAAAATTGATATTTACGATTATAATATTCAATTCACTCCAACAAATGCAACTTCATTTCCGCAAAATCGAAGTTAATTCCAGCTGTGTTATACATTCATTTTCAGTTGATACAATTTTTATATGAATCTCTTCAGAGTATTGAATGAGAACAGAGGTCCGTTTCATTATTTTGGAATGATGAATTGTAAGAAATAGAGTGAGTCAATTTCTGTACAGAGCATTGGAGTAAACTCAAAAAGCATCCGTTAATCTCTCAAATTATTACATTTTTTTCCCTTCTCATTCGCTAGTAAAAGTTCCACTGGCCTCCTGGCGGTTAGATCATGGAAGTAGACCCACAGCGATTTTATTTTTCAATAACAACAAATTTACGCACTTCTTTTGAATACTTTTCAATACGTATTTAATCAAAATTTAATTATGTATCGATACTGAATGGATATGATTCTTCATTGTCATGAATAGAACAAGTAAAAAATGAGAGAAGGGGTCGGTGGGTCTGTTTCACGTGATCCACTTACTAGCAATGGAACCCCGGCTATGAGCGCTCTCATCTTCTCTCTGATATTAGGAATTATTTCTTGGAGATTGTTTTTGATACAAATAGTATCGTGTATTTGGTAATGCCATTAACGAGCACAATGCGGGTAAAACAAGCAGATAATGTGTCCAAGATGTACAAGACGCTCTTCAGTTTATATGAAAATGACTTGATAAAAAGAGGCTGTTCCAAAACTCAATTTATTTGATTTGATCTCAACATTTTTCAATAAACTGATTAAGCTTGGGGTTTAAATACAATGTTCTGTACAGATTATTAGTACCTTTGATAGTAATAACATTGAGTAAGTGTGCAATATTATTGATTTACTCACTAATTTTTTCATTTTCTCAATATATATGAAAAAATGTATCAACAGAAAAATAAGTATAATTCAATTAATAATTCTCAATGAAATTCAATGGAAATCAGAAATAGTTTTTATAAAATTTCAGTGTATTTTTTCTATTTTTAGAATTACTGCATCATATCTTATGTTAATACAACCAAGAGAGGGATAATAAAGCAGCATGAAGGGATATTTTCTTCATATGATGTCGAAACACGAAAAGAAATTTTTCATTATTGTTGAATCATAGGTTGTGCGTTAAGGACCTAGAGTATCAAGAGAAGCAGGTCAAATTTCGCGCCAACTTTTTTTCGTAAATTATTTCATACTTTTATATTCAAGATAGATAATAATCAAGTAAACACTTGAGATTGGACTTTCAATATAAATTCATGGTTTGTAGATATTGGAAAACTAAATTATTGAGAATTTTCAACATTTGGAAATTATTATTTTCCAACTTATATTTAGAGTCTAATTCTGATGGTAGATTCCATTATTATGCATTAAAAATTTCCATTGAACGCATAATTCCAGAAGAAAAATTCGCGTAACATTTGGCTCGCTTCTTGAATGATCTTGAAGAACCATAATTAATCATGTTTTTTATGCTCAAAAATTGTATGTAAATAGAAAACTTCTCAATATCGGGCAGAATATAGTTTTGTTATCATAATTATTCTCATTATTATCAATAAATTTGGAGTCTAAGCGATGACAGTGTTCATTATAAAATAAGGAATCAAGTATTCGAGTTTATGAGATGGATGTGAATCGTATTGAATTTGATGCAAATATTCTTTTGCCATCTAAATTTCATCATCATGATTAAAAAGAAATTTAAAATTTCTAGTTGTAAGTCACAACAATATTGTCAGTCAGTGTTTCGTAGTATGTACCACGGATCTTTCAATAAATTAATTTTATTTATACCCATTTCCATCTATTACATTATTCATCAACCATTGTATAAAATAAAAATTAATATTTAATAATGACATTAGTTTCCTTTGTCACCTTCAAATGTTCATTGGATTAATCTGAAACAAAAAAACATGCGCAATGAAAATAATGCAGTAACAGGGACAACGTTTATAAGGAAACACATTATTCAGAATTATTGTATGATATCATTATATTAATCATAGCGTATATTATGTAAACATCATAAGTCTGAGTGGAATCTTTTCTTCATTGACGCTTTATAGAAATTGACAGAAATAATCAACTTTAAGAGAATACCCAGTGTACCGACTTCAGTAATCAGTAAATATTTGGATTGATCAAAGATTGTTCAATTGTTTGGAAACTGTGACGCTACTTCGAACTAAATTCATATATATTTTGTCTACGGCTTCAAGGGGATACCAGCGACGATACTAAATTCCTCTTTCTATCGTATAGGTGTGTCCTTTTCTAACCAACGTGTTCGGTTGGTAACTCCTCAAAGAACTGAAGTTTTTATTCTTTAGAAATTCAAATGTCGAGCTCTAATCCAGACGTGGATAAAGTATCGAAGACTCATCTTTAAAACTTTCAAACCTCTTCGTGAATTCATTTCGAAGTGATTGGTTAAGGAACATGTTGACTTAGTCAGTACGCTGATTGGCCAGTAATCCAAATGAGGAATTTTGCGTCAAGTTTTGCCATGAATTACGCGTTAACTGAAAAATTTTTATGCTTAACAATGAAACCCACTATTAGGATTGAATCTTAAATATGAGTTTCAGGTTTTTTTGCTGATTCCCAATAATTATAAGGTCAATTCAAAAGTAATAGCTGCTAAATGTCAAACATTTGTCAGAACTTCGTTTCCCAATATCCAAAAATTATAAGAAAATTTAAATGTATATTCAAAGTTTACATAAAATTCTATCTACCCAAATTTCTTCTAAAACCCCTGAGAATATTCTTAATCATCACCGACTCGCACTGTTAGCATAACCCTACATGTCGTATAATGATCTGTTTAAATATTTTTCCAATCATTTCCAATTTATTTTTCAAGTCTCAGACATTCTGTTATTGTAATATAAGAACATATTTGAATATATCAATCAATTATATATTGATACTCTTAAAGTAACATTTTCACACACCTTGACTGATTCCATGAATTTGGTACACATAGTTTCTTCAGATCTGAAACAGAAGTGAAACATTTCAACATATGTAATGTTATTCGTTTATCCAACTTTAGTAATAGATTGAATAAATCAGTGAGGGCAAGAAGAAATCATTCTTCGAAAAGTCTTAATAGCGTATGGATAAATCATCATTTGGTTTATTAAATAAATGGTTATAAAAATACAAATAATTCAGGATCAAAAATCAACACTTTTCAATAACATTCTTTTTTGTTTTTACGATAAAATTAAACAGCCTTTTGTTATTATTTCTGTTTTTGTTTTGAAAATTAAATTTCATTCCTGATTGGATTTTACGTTTCAAAAATGAATTTTCTCATTCTTTACTTAATGAAAATATACAATATTTTTACGTTACATTATGATTTTATAAATATCTTTGGAAAATTGAATCTTACCTGAATCATTTTTCCCGGTACACCCTAATTCAGTTTCTTGTGAAAATCAACTTAAAGATATTGGTGTAAAACCTCACAAATGGAATTTTGATTCAAGGAACAGCATTGAAATCTCCACAGAACTGATTTGACATTCCTGACTCCGTATTCAAGAAGAATCAAGGAATGACAGAAATTAATTCCTTTGATTTTTGGATTTTCGAACCTGTAAATGAAAAATCACTGATTTACATGAAGCTTCATGCTTGTATTTTCAATAAAATGAAAAGTGAAGAATATCAGAATCCTAATGGCATCAAAGTAATTTCAAACATATGCTTGTAAAAACATCATGTGTGTTTATATAATCGAGTAATCAACATCTACATTTGAAGATTGAATTTTGAATAACAAAAATATGTAAATTTGAAATATAATCAATATACAAAATATTTATATCGAATTTCGTTTAAGATAGAATTTATATCATTCAATGTGAAGATGTTTTTCATTTAAGAAAGTTGTAAAAGTGCATATTTTTCTTTACTTACTTTTAGACCATTCATTTGCGGTGACCCTTAATTTTTGCCTTCAGAAAGTTCATCGCGATTCGTACAGATGACAATTCATTTCTGTAACAATTATTTATAACTTGTGAGAAATAAATTCTTTTCAATGTCAATTGTTGCAATATAATGAAAGTCATATCAGATAGTTTTTTCACCATGTATTTATGTATGACAGGGATAACTAATATTATTCATCATGTGTGATTTACAAAGTAGTAAAATGCAATAATTAAACATTTTTATGAGCATTCAATGACTGTTTCCACCAGCTGCGATCAAAACAGTATTGAAACTGAATCATCCTATCGCGATTTCAGCATTATGTTCTAAAAAACTTATCCTTCTTCCGTTGAATGATCATTTTCTGTGATTCAATTCTATTTCAAGTCCAGACTTGCAACAACACTCAATGAAACTATACAATTTTAAAAGGTACTAGATTTGTTTTTGTATTTCACTAAAACAAAAACTATTTCAAAACTTTATCCATGTGATATAGAGTACAAACTTTTCTAATGTGCTGCAGAAATAGAAGAAATCTTGAAAAGAGAATAGCATGGGACTAATTAAATCTCATACTCGATTCAGGGAAATGAAAATGTAATGCCTGAAAAAATATTTTCTCTGTGAGGTTACTCCAAAATGAATTCGAATTTCCAAGAATCAATATTTAATAATTCATTTGTTGTTCAACAGACCTCGAATTGAAAATTTCAACCATTTTTTTTCCAATTTGAAATTATAGTTTTGTACCGTAATAAATTCAAGCATTAAAGATTGATTTTGAAGAATTTCAGATCTTTCTGTAAATTTAATTCAGAGTAATCTAACAATGAAAACTTTGACTCTGTGTCTTCTATAAAATCATTCCAAAGTACAGATATATTATCATGTAAAATTCAACCAATACTGTAGAATACTTTTATTCATCCAATTAGAATTTTTAATTTTTCAAAAGAATGCGTGGAGCGACAATACTTGTACGATCAAACTTGTTTTATGTAATGAATTTATCCACAGCTGCACTCGTCTTGTAAAATATGTCTCGATTTGAAAGTAATTATTTAGATAACGTACCCATCATCATTGATGTCGAGTCAAAAACCATGGCAGTCAGGATAACATCAACCTTTGTCGATATCAATTTCTAGAAAATGAATACAAGAAAATTGTTGTTAATTACAGTCTATTCAAATATAATCGATTTTATTCAATACGAAAAACTTCAGGTAATTTAAGTCGTCAAATATACTTCTGATTGACTGGAGCGTTATTGCATTCATCATTTTAAATTGGCTTTGGTGTTACATTGTTTTTTCAAAGAATTGGATTGAATGAAACAAACGTGAATTTTTGTATTCATAAAATATAGGTAAATCATATAGAAATGATGCCAGAATGTTTGACTTTTTTTTATTGTAATAGATACAAGACAGATTCAAAACTTCTAATTTGTAATTCATATTAATAATTACCAATATTTTTCAGAAAATAAATGTAAAATAAACAAACATTATACATACCAAATGTTTCAAGGAGACAAGGTATGATTACTTCGTGTTCCCACTGTGCATCCATGTTGTCCTTAAAAATAAAATAGACTATTTTCAATAAATGATTTGAACATGTAAAAATTTCAACCTTATTTAATCAAAATTATCAGTGAATTCGCTCATCAAAATATACTCAGACTGGGGCGATAAATTGTCATCATTAAAAATATTAGAGAACAAGTAAAGATCATATTCAAAATTTTGATAAAAAAAGCTATCTATCAGTTCGAAACTAGGGTCGTGAAGTTCAATAATGTATTTCATAATGAAAAAATGTGAAAGAATCATGAGGAAAAAAAGTAGTTTTCATTCAGTTTATTCTCACAATCTCAGAATTGGTTAGAGCACTAGTGTCATCTAATTCCGTAATGTTAAGATGAAACTGGCAAATGTGGTTTACTAGCCAAACCTTTGATTCAAGTTTTTTCAATATCACTTCATCATTTGGAGAATATTGAAGTGTTTTTTTTGAAATCTTATGTAAAAGAATTGACTAGCATCCCAGCACCAGTGTTCCTTCAACTCATGCCATTCTAATCCACCATTGAGTACGAAGAAGTGTTTTATTCGAAACTGATATTCTTAAGAAAATTATAAAGATTCTGGAATAATTCTGAACAAAAGAATGTATTCAGTTTTCAGCAAAATTACCCTGCAAATTGAGAAATTCTCTTTTCCAGAAGCATTTTAATAAAATGAATTTTATTTTATTTTTTAAAATACAAGAAAATTGATTACTAGTTCCATTTAATTTCCCTTTTTTACATAAATTTTGATACATTTCATACAATCACAATCCCAAGGTGCAAACTTGCTAGATTGATTTTTGAAAATATGTAAATCTTAGATTCCGTTACAGTGGAAGACTTTTGTATAATATTCACAAATTAGAAGAATCGATTAATAGAGGAATTTCAATTATTACAGTTATTTATTTGTAACTACACAATCTTTAGCTTGTATAATGAATAAATTCAACTCACTGATTTAGACGCTTCACACGTGGTAATCTAACCAAAACTGTAGCTTCAAAACGCCGATTACATATTGTTCTGAAGCAAAAAATAATTAAATCAGAATCAAAATTGAAAAAACTACTTGAATTGGATTATTTCTATTAATATCAATAATCAGTATTTCAATTTTATAATCAAACACATGTCATACGAACGAGACAAAGTTTATCATCATATAAAAGATCGGAATATTCAATAAATTTATGAAATATTATTGAAAGTGTAATAAGTCGCAATTACAGTACAAAATGATCATATTTGATTTCTATTATTTCAAGGGATGCACGAGGAAAAATAAGATTCTCTTTTACTCACCCAACAATGTTTTCAACGCTGTTGGCTCCACAACTTTCAACTGCCTCGAACGAAATGAAAGAGGAAGCAGCAAAGTGTGCTCAATTCGACGGAAAATTATGTCCGAGTCAGAAGCGGGGATGCCAGAAAACTAGCCATGCACTAAACCTATCCCCTCCATGAATCCATCAAATGTAAGTAATATGCAAGCAAAAAGTAGTCAACTCTTTTCATTGGTAACAAACTGGTGATTTCTAGTGAAACAATTAAATATCCCTAGCGATAAATCAATGATGGTGGAGTAGGGCTTATTAACGGTCGAGCTTTTTGCATACTACCTTCCGATTGGATCCGCCATGTTCAGGCGTTATTCCTATTGGTAGACTCGATCAATCGGCCATTGGATCTCGAGTTGACCAGACTGGGTTATAGACTATAGGGACAAATCGGCGGGAATCATTCTCAATTTCAAAAAGATTGAATTCGAATCCAAGTACGTAAAATGACGAATTTATTAATAAATAATAAAATATCATTTGTCATATTTTTACAGAATTTCTCTTCGATTAAGTTCAATGCTAATACAATAATTTCATTGCGGAATTATATTTTACACAATACGTTGAATCACGTTTATAATTCAATTTGAGCACACATTTTCATCCATCCACAACGTATCCCGTTAACAAATACCCACTAGCATCATTAGTTAATATATCAGGATGAGTTCTATCTGGCAGAATTTGATAAGAACGGAAAAAGTTTGAAAAAAGTCTCAAATTTACAACTCCAGGTTTTTGTTTTAATTCAATATAAACTGCTTGTAATGGTTCACGATATATATGAAAAATAACAAACGGTCTGGAGGAACCAAGAAAAGGTAGAAGTGCTTTAACGATATTGAGAGGATGCTCTCTCGCGACGATCGTTAAACCCCTTGCTTTTGTATTTCTCAAAAGTTCTAATGCGTGTTGAGTCTCTACAAACCACTTTGGTTTCTTGAGAGGAACAGGTTCATCTAAATTTTCTTCTTTTCTTTTCAATGTTTGTGTCGAAGGCTTCGAAAGAACACTGCTTTCACCATTATCATCACCTAGAGGAAGTTTATGCTCGTGCTGAACTTCACTGGTTGATTTTTCCTTTGTTGTTTGTCCATTTCGAGTCTTTTGATTATCTATTTCAACCTTTTCTTGTAAGTCTGGAATACAGTCTTTGGATAAATCATTGGGCATAGCAAATTCCTGATAATGTAATCTTAAAAAACTGTATACATTGACAGAAATGAGCCTATCCTTTTGTTCTTGAGGAAAATTCATAGCTTGAACGATTGTAGAAGGAGCTATATTTCCAGGATGTAAATTGATTAAAATCCCATCTGTGTTGGCACCGATTCGGTTAAGCATAGCAGCTGTTGGAAGACCATGAAAACCACTGTCGTACAATATGTGTAAACCACTGGATTGAATATCACTGTACGATAATAATTGAGCCAGCATGTCCATTCTTAAATCACCTATTTTATTGTGATCAAGTTTGAAGTATATTTCATGTAAAGATGCGATGGTTGGTTTGTATATCGTCAAATATTTGGAGTATTTACGTTCCTTCTTCTTTATATACTTTTCCTGGGAATATTCGGTCTTAGACTGAAAAGATGAACTATTCTCGATTAGAGTGCCAACAATTTCCTTGCCTGTTTTACCAGTATTTTGGAGTTCCAAAATTTCTTCTTTGGACAGCTTTTGTGATGTTCCATCGTCTGTGATGGATCGATTATCAAAACCACTGGATAAAGCGGTTTTCAAATCATCCCATGATTCTGCTTCTGGAACTACTTTGAGAGAAAATGTTTTTTTTCCAGATGCAGTTGAAATCATTTCAAAAGTAGTCCAAAAAGGTTTTCCTATAATTTCACTCATGTTCACTTGGTCTTTTCCTAGCATTAAATTTCCATTTGCTGTAACTTTATAGACTTTTCCAAAGTTCTGTTTCCTCACGATCACGTAATTCCCCACTTTGATCACATCTTCGACAGATTCACACATCTTCTTCGATTTTTATTTATTATTTTAGTCTTATCGCTGTTGAATTCCTGCAAGCTTCGCAAGGTTAATTCGACTCGTCTTTTGAGGTTAACGTATTCCACATGGTTCAACAATAACGTCAAGCTACATTTGTTTTTCTTCGTATTTTTTTGAAATTGAAAATTCTACGTTGCATTCAATTTTAAAATTAAGAAACCTACACCTATTGTCAAGTATATTATCAAGGTAATATCAATATGGATAACATTTGGATTATGTTTTGTTGTTCAATTACCAAAGAAAAACCGAATATGTCATTTGATGCCCTCATTTACATAAATTATTTCTTCATAGACGTCTAATTCAACAAAATGCGTTATTGCGCTGAATTTCAAGCAGTGGTATTAGCTGGAGGGAAAGGCTCTCGGATGACAGAGTTGACAGCAGGAAAACCAAAATGTTTATTACCAATTGGCAACTTACCGATGATTTGGTATCCTCTTCAGCTTCTTCAGCGATGTGGTTTCAAGGAAGCCATTGTCGTTGTATCTGAAAATATAAAAAATGATGTTTCTTCGACTCTTGACAAATTGGATCTCAAAATTCAATTAGAAATAATTGGAATACCAGGAGCCGAAGATCTTGGAACGGCAGACTCTTTGAGACTTATTCACGAAAAGATTCATCTGGATTTTCTTGTGGTATCTTGTGATTTAATTGCAGACATAGATATCAGCGACCTTCTAAATTCATTTAGAAAACATAGTGCCAGCATAACGGCGTTGATGTTGAACGTACCAAAACTACCGGACGATCTTGTAACTCCAGGACCAAAAAATAAACAAAAACCAGAAACAGATTTGATTGGAATTGATAATGAAACAGGACGTTTGGTTTTATTAGCTTCGGCTTCTGATTTCGAGCAAACTATCAGTATTTCCAGAAGACTACTGAAAAAGCATTGTAATTTTACTGTTCACTCAAAGCTAATGGATGCTCACTTGTATGTTATTAATAAATGGGTCCTGGACTTCTTGGTATATAATAAGTAAGTTGGATAAATTAAAGTTCAAGTACCTATTGACTAAAGTTTATCGTCACACTTTTGTTTTCAGGAATTTCAGCACATTGAAGGGTGAACTTCTCCCTTATATTGTTAACAAACAATTGTCAAAACCTCCAACTCAGACTACAGAAGATAAAAATGCTTCTGTGGTGCACGTAGAATTCAAAGAAGATATTTTCAGTTTTGCCGTTCAAAAACCACTTAGCAATTTGATTAGAAAAACATCTGCTTTCAATGATCACAGTACTGATTTAGAAGAAGCATATCATGGGGATATAATAAGGTGTTATGCTCATGTTATTGATGAAAAACTTGGCGTTAGAGCAAATACCGTTCAAATGTACCATTTTGCAAATGTTAAGGTAAATTGATATAATAGTTAATTTTTCTTTACATCTTTACATGAAGATTTTAATAACATTCAATCTGAATTAAATCCATGTGTTTCAGGTTTCAGAATTGTGGAACGATTTTTCACAAAATGAGAAAGCAGGGGATAATCAATTTCCTTTGGCAACCGTTGAAAGTACTCAGGTGCAAAATTGTCGCATAGGAGAAAATAGTTTCATTAATGAAAAAACATCTATAAAAAATTCTCATGTTGGATCTAATACAGTTGTCGAGACAAAAACTAGAATATCACAGAGTATTATAATGGAAAATGTGACTATTAAAGAAAAGTGAGTTGAGAATACAATTATAAAATATGTTAATTCCAAAAGTTGTTGCAGTATTGAAAAATTTGTAAATCTTTGTTCACAGATGTGTTATCGAAAATTGTATATTATGCAACGGTTGTGTCATCGAAGGAGAAACTGAACTGAAAGATTGTTTAGTCGGAGCACAACATAATGTAACATCAGGTGGTCGGTATTCGCGTGAAGTCCTAACTAATGCGGATAGATTAATAGAAATATAAAAGTACGCATAATTATTAATAAAGCTTTTGTATCTTAACATAAATCAGTATATTTATATTTATGTATTGTATGATAACACTTATCAAAGTTATCAATGTGAAATTTAATGTTCTAAATTGTATATACAAATAAAAAGTTTCATAATCAAATGTAACTTATATGACAATTTTTTTATACGATAGCTATATTAATTTTCTCATTTTCCCTGAAAAAATCATTTTCGAATGAAAAGTGCTTGAGAACCACTGGTCTCCGTCATTTTGAATAACCAATCAGATTATTTTGAATGAAGGAACGTGTCGTTTCGGAACAGCACGATTCGTTTCTTTTTGAAGTGTTCCTTCGTGGAAAATGGTGAGCATTCCTCATTGCAATAAAAATCCATTATTTCTGAAGCAATCCTTTAAGATTTTAACATTTCAATGCTCTTAAAGCACTATCTAATTATTGTATAAACGTGTAATGATAGTCGTTAAAGGAAAAATGCGTTTTGTCTAATATATAAGCAAGTAAACTTTTTTGGAGGTTATGAATTTTATATTGTTCATAAAAATCATATTAATGTTCTTTTGAGTGGAGAATTTTATTCTGATTCAAGTTTTTCAACTTATTGAGTGTGTGGTCAAAATTCGACGCATTAAAAATATTTTTTTTGTTTCCACAAAATGTTCTACTAAAGAGGTTAAGTCTCAAGTGATTTTTTTCCTGATGTTCACAGACGAAGGGTACATCCAGTTTTGGTAAGCGTCGTAATAAGACGCACACATTGTGCAGAAGATGTGGGCGCAGTTCATATCATATACAAAAATCTCAATGTGCGCAATGTGGGTACCCTAAGAAGAAGATGCGTTCTTGTAAGTTGACATTTATTTACATTTCATGTGAAATGTCTTTGGAACATGATTTCTAATTTTGCATGAACATTTCTCAGACAACTGGTCAGTCAAAGCCAAAAGGAGGAAGACTACTGGTACTGGACGTATGCGTTACCTGAAAATTGTCCGCCGTAAATTCAAGTAAGTAGATGATGTTTTACATCATATCAAGGTTTAGTTTTAACCTTTTCCCAAAGTTATCCCAAGGGGAAGATTAAATCAAATAACTCTAACTATCTGAATATTCAATTTTCGAAACTGGTTTTTCCATTCTTCAAATTCTTATTATTTAAGGTGATACTAGCGGCGTTGCAGGAGCCAAATCGTTTATGACAAACTACAGCTAAATGCTTCATTTTAATCAAAATATCGCTCTGTACAGCACTCCTTTGATTCAAGCAGGAGTGCTGTACAAAGCGATATTTTAATTAATATAATGTTTTTGCCCATAGTTTGTTAGTATCCCCTAGTATCTCCTTAATGAGAATCCTGTTTTTTGTAAGATTACTGTAATTTATTAATTCTGTTATTTTTATGCATATTTGCATATGTTTCAATTATAAGTTCATTGGATGTGATATTTTCTGAAATTACTATTTCAAATGTTATTTTTGTCAACATAGAATTTGTTCTTCATTTCCACAGACAATGCCATTGAAATTTGATTCATTTATTGAAACAAATTTTCAATCCAATACAATAAATGCTGAAACATATATACCTTCAGTTTTCCTGGATTATGTTCAACTGGTATTTGTTAGTGAATAAAATTAAATGAGATTTTGTTATATTTTGCTCCAGATTCGACAAACAGTTCAAATTTCAATAACGTCAAAGATGGAGCATGAACTATTGACTTGGAAAAGTTTTACAGCACTTTTGTAGATATCGATTGAAGTAATTTTGAAAAAGAATAGAAATTTCATATCGTGATGCCACAAAAGGAATGCCAATCTCTTTTAAAATTCAAAGAATTGGATAATTATTTGATTTTGAATGTATATTTTTAATTCTCAAAACAATGAGGTTCGACAAAAATTCATATTTTTGAATTTAAGAAAGTCATCGATCTCTATTTAACGAAATTTTGAGTGTATCGAAGCAATGTTAAACAATTTGTCATAAACAAAATGGCCAAAGTCTTGGCATTAGTATTCCCTGAGTTAAGGAGATACTAGCCAGGATGATGCTAGTCAAATTATCTTATTTTTTTTCAAATTGTTTGGAAGGAATGCCATAAAATTGAGCAAGTTAATTTTGAAATCTACATTCGCACACATATCAGGTATAGCCAAATGAAAATTGATTACCTCAATTGCTTCTGTTCTAAATAATTTGAAAGAAACAGGTTGATTGTAGTTTCAGCTTTGTTGTCAGTACCCTCTCAACATGGATCAAGATTCCAGTACTAGTTTCTAAAAAATGCAAATTAATTTTGTAAAAGTTAGTATTGAACAATAAGATTGTTGTTTGATCATTCTAAAATCATATTATAATCAATTTCAAACAATTTGGATTCAGTTCCCTTTGCCTGTCTTATTAACGATTAATTTTTAGAATAAACTGGTTTTTGGTGATAGCGTAAGATGAGAACAATACGTCACTTACATACAAACTTACCATCTTTTGCATTGACAAGAAATTCTGTGCCTTTAAATTTATTTCTCGTTCCTGTAGACTGAAAAATTTTACTTATTATATAGAAACTACATGTTGTTTTCTAGAAAAGCTTGAGAAAAGGTTTCCTTTTATCATGACTTGGTCAATATTGATCAATCCCATATTTGTTTGTTTTTTTCTCTGGCTCAATCTACGTCGTACCGTATCACTTTGTCATAAAAATAACTAAAGTGGCATGATTTTATGAAGAATTCGTATGAAATTTGGAAATTCTTCAAATGAAATGAAATCTAAGGTGTATTTCAAACGGTACTAATTTTGACTTGCACTAATGTAATTGAATTAAGGAATTGGAGTGATTGTCATTCCAATCCAGTTTGGAATAACAATCGATGGTTAACACGTAGTTATTGATGATGCAAACTTTTTATCAAGAAATGAATCACTTTTGATTCGTTTTATATCCCTATATCTCGAGACAAAATCGAATGTTATACCGGATTTTTGTTTGGATTGATTCTTGTACAATTGAAAAATGAATTTTGTAATAATCTGTCACTTAATTTCATTATTTTTAATACAAGTAAATCAATCTTCTTTCGACTTTTAAGGAAAATATGAATCTAACAATCTCAGCATTACTTTTGAAGGGAATTTGCACGTTTTACGCGTTTACTCTTTCAAATCTATTTGATTAGGTGAAATCAATTATTTTTTCCTGGATTAAATTCCACTCGAGATACGTACATTTCTTCCTTATAACAATCTTAAATTCGTAAACAAATATTATTTCAAACATACGTACAGATAATATGTATTTCACAATGTAACAATCATGATGGTTTTTTTATCTTCTTCATTGAACTATTCCACACTATCATTTTGAAGACTTTGATGCACGCAAAAATCCTTTCGATCATTGAAAGATATCGAATATATCGATTAAAATATTTAATGAAAAAAGAATTGAATTTTGAATAAGCAGAATTATTTATAATTCCAAGGAAGTGCTCACAGTTTGTTTCTAACTTATTTAAATAAAAAAACTTTTAGTCCCAATGAGAGTTATTAAAGAACATTTGTTTTTCTTTTTTCAGGAATGGATTCAGGGAAGGCATGCCAAAACCTAAAGCAGTAGCCGCTAAATAAACCATCAAAATTCCTCTATCTATTGGATGTAACATTTTAATTATTAATAAAAAAATATCCAACTTTATAGAATTCGAGTAGTTGTTATTTGGTACAAAACCAACCCTCCTATTTGGATTTTATCATTGAAGAAAAAAACTGAAAATATATATACCGCAATCGATACAAAATTTTGAGCAACACGGGACGACGAACGAAACACAGATATGAAGAGAATACCGTTTCCGTGGTGGGGTTGCACGTTCTTGTGCAGCGCAATCGCGGACTGGTAGCGATTCTGTATTTAAAGAGATTCGCGCGATTATGAAATGTCAGTAACATAGGAGCGTTTGATGCATAATAATGGGCACTTGCGTTGTTGGCGCAGTCCTTGTTTGAAAAACTTCGACTATAACGAAAATTAGTTGTTCTAAGTGTAAGTTCACGGTCGAGAGAAATTCACACTAAAATAGTGTGAACGTTATGCCACGCTACAACGTTCAACCAACAATCCGCCTTCACAAGTACCGTAAAATTAAGACTCGTACCGATTTTCGCACTATCAAGTAGTGCCGAATTGACTTTCGCATTCGGGAAGAATCGAAAGTAAATACGTTGAATAAAAGGAGATCCTCCCCTATTGAAGCGCTTATCGGTGGGTTCTCTCGACACTTGCTTCTTTTCGATTGAATTTATATTTTCTTATATATTAATTCTATATACTTTCATTTGAAAATAGCGACCACTCACGTCCACCCAGAAGAATTAGATCGACGCAATTGTTATTCAGTCGAATACCTATAACGTGCATCTTTTGAAATTTGGCAAGTTGAATCATTTTGGCTCTTGATGATCTTGAATTTGTCACATTACAAGCCCGATAGTCGTCCTTAACAAATGGCTGTATTTCGGAAGTTATTCGGTAAGTGCGCATTTTGTTTAATGTACATCATTGTTGGAAAATGAAATTTCAAATTTTTAATAATTATACTTTATGCATAGAATTATAAATTTATAATGTTTTCGATATTTTGTATGGATTATTGCAAATTTGCAAATCGTTTGTTTACATCCTTTAGAGAATATTGATAATCAATGGAATCAATGAAAATTTGATCAAAAAATGATTTTAAAAATCTGGATGAAAAAAAAACCTTTCTACGTTAAACAATTGATCATCATTGATCTATGTTTTTATGAGTGAGAAAGGGACGTGGGAAAACATCTGCGAGAATCGAAATCTAACTTTCTACATCATTTACGTTATTAAATTCCTTCTGAGCGAGCAAAAACTCGTTGATAATGAAAAAAATACAATGCATTGAAGTACAAAAAACAATTACATTTTGTTCTTGATTTTTGTTGAACCTTTTCCATTTGACAATTTTTTAAAAACACTTGATTCGATTGATGCAACGAATAGATTGATTGACGCGATTATTTAAAAGAATAAAATTATTTAGATCAGTGAACTTTTACGAGAGGTCCGACGAGTCAAATCATAAACATTAACGACATTTTTTTTCACCAAAATGAATTCTCCACTGACTCATTTTGAGTGCGCTTTGAGAAATGAATGTATAGGATATTCAAACTCTTATACATAGATGCCGTCTTCCCCCTCTTGTGTTTTTAAAACAAAAAGTGGGCAAAGCGGAAATGAATGAAACATCATCGAGACGATTTTACTCAGCACGTCGTGATTCTTATTTTTTCATTGTAGGATTATATTTTTATCTTCCTAGTTCAAAGAATGCGAAAGAAGAGAATATCCAGTTTTTGTCTAAAATTTCTTTCCATCAATTTTCCATGAGGAAAATAATACGAATAGAACAAAAGTAAAATACTTACGAATTATATATTAATCATCTATCTTCGTTACTGGTAAACAAATTACTCGATATTTAATTCAATGAAGGATTCTTTATTCGGTTCTTAGTTAATCATGAAATTTTTGTTCGTTCAAAGGTCTTCCCAATCCGAGATACAGTTTGTCTAAACAGCAGAGATTGTGAGCAACGATAATAAATAATTTTCATTTATGTTATCAGGCAGATATCTTCTGGTTACCAATACCGTGAGTTGCGGTTTGATGATGGGATTCGGAGATCTAATTCAACAACGAGGTGATCACTGGAAACGCCATTATCAAGGATATTTTCCTGCTGGAAGTGTGATGGCAGCTTCACCGGATTTATATGAGAAAAAAGCAAATGATATGACTCTGTCTAAGATCTCGAATAAGAAAAACTCGTTATACGAACACGATTATGATCGTTCAAAGAATATGATAATAGTCGGTTTGGTTCAAGGACCGTTCCATCACTACTTTTATTTAATATTAGATCGAATATTACCTGGAAAAAATGCCAGTTCGATCATCAAGAAGACTGTTCTGGATCAATTGATCGCTAGTCCCACGTGTCTCGCTATATTCTTCGTTGGGCTTGGGCTGCTGGAACGTCATGAAATTAAAGCAATATATGAGGAAGTCAAGGAAAAGTTTGTGGATACCTGGAAAGTAAGTATATAATACAATTTTTATTTTTCATTGATATGATTCAACAAATGAGAGAAATTCAACGGAACAAGAAATATTTTGTTTTTTTGTTTATATTCCGCTGGAATATTAGCTGAATGTATTCCTTACAACTTTCAAGTCAATATCGATCAATTTCATATTTACTTGGGATATCCTCTTATCCGCTATCTAATTTGGTCAATGTTTTTAAATCAATATTTGACTAGATCATTTGTCTTTGAATATGAATGCGATTTTTATCATGTACGTATTTAATTTGGACGTATGGAAAAGTTTAGTTGACATTATGATGTGACTAATCAACAGTGGACAAATTTAGTTTTCTCTTTCCGTCCGGAATCAAAGGGAAATTATCTCTCGTGAATATCAGTTGGTTTTAGATGACATAAAAGCAGATCAAATATCATCAAAGCTTTTGAATGATTCAATTTAAATTTTGTGAAATTAGTGATGGAAAAAGTTTTGAATTGAATATCATAAAACATGAAGTCATTCAATCTGTTTATTTTTATGCATTCAAATTAATTGAATAGGCTCCATCGATGACTAACAGCTCAAGTAAATTGAATTGATCAATTCATCTGATTATTCATCGACAAATCGTTGAATGAAATATTTGGAATTTGTCAAATTGAAAGATTTTTCTATTTTTGGGCAATTGTATTGTCTTGAATATTTGGAGTTATTATTCACTATATGCAAAATATCTATGAAATTTAATATATAAAGAGATACAGAAACCACTGATTTCTGTACAAAAGATTTGAAATAAGTTTTTAAAATCTTCTTTTAATTTTTTATTCCCATAGATTGACTGTTTTTTCTGGCCTCCAACACAATTTATAAATTTCCTTTACGTTCCTACGCATTACCGAGTTTTATATATAAATATCATGACCATGGTGTACGATATTTTCCTCTCCTATGTCAAATACGTGAGTAATGAAAGAATATTTTCTTATTAACAAACTTTAATAGGACAAGTAATAATTATGATTTCTTTCTTGATTATAGGAAACTTGATGATTGTTAACAAAATTAAGGATAGACAAGGTACGCGAAGAGATCTGCGTACAAATATATTGGGCTTGAAAATGTCAACTACTCCCCCCTGTATATACATTCTAGAAAACACCAATTGTAAATTTCTCACGTTGTAATCAATAAATGCTCATTTTTTATATGTACCTACATTAATTTTTCTTGCATTCCGATACAACAATATTTCCCATTACAAAGCAAGCATGAAGCTCCAACAAATTGTTAAAATAAATCAATGGTAAATCAGAGTGGAGTTCCATAAGTTTGTGAACGTTCGACGAAAGTCCGATTTTCAAAGAAGTTTCGTTGGAATTTCAATGAGACATGTTTTTCACAAGAAAAATGAATAATGGAGAAAATTATAATTTTAATTATGATTTGCTCTAAAATTAATTATTAGAAAATCTTCGATTAATGTTCCACGAATCTTTCCACCTCCTGAAACCACTCTCAAGCGAACGTTTTAACTTTCATCGGAACTTCGTGGAACGTAGATGAATCTCAAAGTTAGCGTCAATGAAGTTTCAGTCTAATCTATGATAATTTACTCTAAACCTTTGTCGGAGATTCATGTTTTCTTTGGGATATAATACCGTAAGATGAATGAAAATACATCCTCGTGCTACATGGTTATCACGTGCACACGCACGTGCATGCGTTATCAACGGATCGAAGATTGATAAAGAAACTCTCACACTATGTTCATAGAAAAGAAAGTATCAACGTTTAATATCATTGTTTTATCAAAATGAATTATTTACTTCTGGTGGATCGTGAATAGATAAAATCGATACTTTTGTATAAAATATGTATCAAAATTCAGTCAAAAAGTATCGATACTGTAAATATCGAGAGCATCCTTAATTATAGTAAAGGTATTCAAATCGTGCGATGAGAAAATCTTGATAATTGTGCCAATCGTTTCTTTCCCTGTGAAATTAGTAGCACCCTGTGACAGGAAATTTTTTCGAGCCATCCAAGTGGAAAAATTTTCAAAATTATATATAATTTGAAAATTCTTCCATTCGGGTAACGAACCTACATTCGCTGAATTTTATAATCAATATGTTGAAAAACGTATGGGATTGAATACCATTTGTTTTGGCTGAAATTGTGATCTGGCAATCGTTCCTTGCTAACGTTAATAATTTCTCGCATTCTCTCCAATGTTGAATGGTACTTATCACAATTTCGGAATACCTGTTACGAAGTTACTCTAAAAATACACCTACCGATATCTCCGTTGTCTCTACATAAACTTCACGGAGCCAGATGTTATTCACGTGGAGACCACAGAGATGCGATGGAAACATCCGTGGAATGAAAGTGTGGAACATTGGTGGAGAGATGGAGACTCCGTTGAGTTGTGTTTTGAATACAACTCATATTGGTGAATTTATTCAATCAAATTAGAATATGTACAACGAAAAGTGTCCCTTAGTTCTCTCTTGGTTCCGTGGCTCCCATTCCTCCATCAACCTTCTACCTCCATTCCACTGAGGTCTCAGTTAGAAGAAATTATTACCGTTTTTCAGAATTTCAACTAATTGACATAATCCCAGCAATACTTGTTTTTTCAACTTCCCAAGTGGAGAAATTTACAAAATTCTATATAAATTATATACAATTTTTCAATTTTTTAGAGATCTAATCCATTATATCTAAATTAATTCTAATCAATTTTGCGACATTATAGTATCAACGAAACGACATATTTTCATACCTTCTCTGAAGGATTCGTTTCGATAAATGAGTCAAACTTCAACCATGTATCCATATATCGATGTAAATAAAGCAGTCCGATGTTCACTCGATGCGTGTGCACGTGTATGTGTGTATACTTGTATATCTGGTGCAGAAATGCACGTTTATGCGAAGATAACGATAGCGCTAGAACATTCCAAAACAGTACAAGTCTCGTGAGATTGGTAAGAATACCCTGCACGTGAAGAAATCGCATGTTTCAGATTCTGAAATGAAAGACAGTAATTGAGGTGCTTATTTTCTTATCGCGGACACCAATTATTTATCGGAAAGAGTAGGGAGAGAAATGATGCACTTATTTATTCCGTTGACAGCTTATTGTTTGGCATTTGGCGACAGTGGGATTATAAAATCCTATAACCAGTCGCCATCTGACAAATATGATTATTGACGAAGTGTACACATAAACACAAACAATAAATTGTAATTAAATACGATTGCGCAATTCAAGATTCGTATCTTCTCGCGAGATACGGACTTGTAATTTATCATTTCCCATCGTAGAGGCCACTGATCTCACAACAAATTTGTTTAGAAGAAATTATAAAACGGTTGATGACTTTGTTTATTTCTAATCTTATAATGAATTCATTGATGTTCAAAGTAAAATGATAACTTGATGGCTTATATAGACAACGATAAAATGAACTTATCGATGTTATTTCCGTCAAATACAGGAGAAATGTTAATATTTAGAGGATAACAATTTGAGTATGTTGAATGATTCTCCGTGGTTGAAAACCCCCATTGATTTTCGTCAGTTTTTATTGAAATTGAACAACACTCAGAGAAAAAAAAGTTGCTGAAACAACAAAAATCTTGCTCTTTTAACAAACGCTTGCCATTCGGCAATCCGGAATTGTAGATACACAGACAGCTAGAAAATTTTGCCAAATTAGCAAATATCTTGTTAAAATAGCAATATTTTTGCTGTAACACCAACCGTTTTGCTAATTTAGCAAAGCAGATTTTTCTGAATCGCTTCTTCACCCGAAGGGAACATGAAGCTCCGACAAATGTTCAGAATAGATCATGATAGATCAGACTGAAGCTCTGTTGGAGCTCAACTTTAGATTCGTAAACGTTCGACGAAGGTCCGATGAACGTTGAAATGTCCACTTGAAAATAGTTTGGATGAACGTTCATAAAACGTTCATCGAACGTTTGCTAAAGGTTCCCCCGAGTTGCAATTTTTCGATCAAAGTTTTTTTCAAAGTATATTTTTCCACGAAAAAATGAAAGATTGAGGCATTTCTAACTATAATTGTAATTCCGTCTGGAACATAAAAAACTGAAGGTTGAATGAATCTTCGTAGAATCTTTAATAAACGTTCTATGAACCTTCATCCAAGCTGTTTTCAAGCGGACATTTCAACGTTCATCGGACCTTCGTCGAACGTTTCCGAATCTAAACTTGAGCTCCAACGGAGCTTCAGTCTGATCTATCATGATCTATTCTGAACGTTCGTCGGAGCTTCATGTTCCCTTCGGGCAGTAAGAGTTTTCTTCTGCGTGAAAGGTCTGATTTAATCCTTTCCCACCTTTTGTCAATGAAATTTCATTTTGTCGAATTCAATGGATTTTTTGGACTAGGGCTGTACGATAAAAAGAGAGAGAGAGAGAGAGAGAGAGAGAGAGAGAGAGTAAAAAAAATGCTTGAATCATTCCAAGTTGAATATGCGGGTCTGCAATATCGGATAGAGACCTTTAAAAAGTTGATCAACTCCAAATTAGCTTTTACAGGGAAGGAACTGCAGATTCCAACGGATGTTTTCGGTATTTCATCTGGCATTTTGAAAAAAGTAAATAAATAATTTTGTTTCACCATGAGTCACCCAAAAAGAACAGTCTATTAAAATTACATAAAATTTACAAGATTCGGAGAAGTTGGAAACCCTAATGCAGGGTATCTTGGGTCAACAAACCTATCCATACAGCACAATCATATTTCAAATGAACTCCCGTTATATCAGTTTCGAGGGAATTCATGTTCCGAATACCACGGATTCATAAAGAATTTATTTTGAATCGTCATAATAACAAGGACTTTTAAAGACTCCCACGATGAATTCATAAAGAATTTTTTCTAAATACATCGAGACCAGCGGGCTGTGTGGGTGTAGCATCGGATCAAAAATAAATCGAATTTCACAGAAATAATCTTCACGAGGATAAAATGTACGACAATCATTTTAATATCATTTTATTCGTTTTGAGCGATTTTTATCGATTTGTCGGAAGGCAAGATGAGACAGATAAAGTATCTAGGTATATTTCCATTAATACATCGCGAATCGTTTCTGAGACTTAATTAAGAAGAATATAAGATTTTATCAAAGTCAAGAAACCAATAATAACTGAACAAAAATCTCAAGTCTCGTGATTCTCTCTATCATTATCTGATACATCACATTGTTTATCACGTGCTCAATGTTTACACCCATATTGATTTTTATAGCTTCATTTCCGGCAAATGTATTATATTGTGTGTATTTTTATTATGGTTTGCCGTTATTACCTTCAATTGATACCTTTTATCTACCCTGATGAGAAATGCCTGTTAGAGTCGAGCAAAAAATTGTTGTTTGGCTTTCAACCCAGACAAGACAACAGTTTAGAATGAACACCGCCTCAAGGACCACGAGATTCATGAAGAATTCTTTATGAATAGATCAGAGACTGCTCTCCCCCCTGGTAAAAAAAATCTCTCTGAATTCCTCTGAATCTCTCTATATTTTGGGACAAATTTCAGAGAGATTCAGAGTAATTCAGAGGAAGATAGAGACTTTTCCGATAGTGATACGTTCTGAATTCTTCAACTTTCTCTGAATCTCTCCGCATATCACTGAATCCCTCAGAATTTTGTATATTTAAATTTCAAAGCTCCCTCTGAATTTACCTGAATATCTCTGAATTTCTCTAAATCTCCCGGAATCTAATGTATTCAGATTTCAAAGCTTCCTCTGAATTCCTCTGAATTTTTCTGAATTTCTCTGAATCTCTCTGATTTTCTCTGAATCTCTCTGAATTCCTTTAAATATTCCGGAGTTTAATGTATTCAGATTTCAAAACTTCCTCTGAATTCCTCTGGATTTCTCTGAATTTCTCTGGATTACTCTGAATCTTTCTAAATTCCTCTGGATATTTCTAAAAAATTCCACGCACAATTTTTCTCAATTTATCTTCCTCTGGAAGTCTCTGAAACTTCCAGAAAGCCTCTGAAATGCAGGACCAAGAATTTTACTGAATTCATTTCTCTCTGGATTTCTTGTATTTTCTGTAGCATTTTTTGTATGTTGGTTTGCTCTTTTAAACCTACATTCTTACTTGTAATAGTACTTTGTACTTTCAACTTATACATTGTTCTTAAAGGCCCCGGCCCTAGGACATAATAAAGCATGAAATGAAATGAATTTCCCAGGCCTCCCCGGATCTCTCTAAATTCCTCTGAATCTCTCTGAATTTTTCTGAAAAGGCCTACGCACATATTTTTCCTAATGCACCTGTCTCTGTGAGTCTCTGATACTCCCTAAATACCTCTGAAATTCTGAACCAAAAATTTAGCTGAATTAATTCCTCTCTGAATTTCTCTGAATTCCTGTGAATCTCTTTGAATTACTCTGAATCTCTGTGAATTCTTGCGAATCTCTTTGAATTACTCTGAACCCAGATAGAAAAGCATGCTCTGAATGTTTTGTAACATAACGTACCGTAAACATACTATCATGAACTCCGCTCAGCTTGCAATGATGCATAGAATGTAAACATTATGTTTCAATTATGGTGCCATCACCTCGTTTTGCTACCAATAACAATGCTTTATGCGGAAACACCTTGGCGCCATGATGCGAACATTTCTTGGCATGCATGTCACCATTATGATGGCATTATGGATACATTTTTCTATCTGGGAATCTCTCTAAATTCCTCTGAACATTTCTAACAAGTTCCACGCACAATTTTTCTTAATGTATCTGTCTCTAGAAGTCTCTAAAACTTCTAGAAAACCTCTGAAATGCAGGACCAAGATTTTACTGAATTTATTCCTCTCTGAATTTCCCAGACTTCCCCCGCATCTCTCTGAATTCCGCTGAATCTCTCTGAATCTTTCTGAAAAATCCCACGCCCAATTTTTCCTAATTCACCTGTCTCTGTGAGTCTCTGACACTCCCTGAATACCTCTGGAGTCCTGAACCAAAAATTTAGCTGAATCAATTCCTCTCTGAATTTCTGTGAATTCCTCTGAATCTCTCTGAATTCCTCTGAATGTTCCTGAAAAGTCCTACGCACAATCTTTCTGAATTCATCTATCTCTGAAAGTGTCTGACACTCCCCGTACAGCACAACCACCGATCCTCCACCTAAGACTTCGGTGGACCAGAGGTGGAGAATTGATGGAGAAATGGGAGCCGTGGAAATAAGGGAGAAATAAGGGAGAGTCTCCGTTGAGGCAACGGAGAGGCGACGGAGAAATGTCCGCCCCCTGTATTTTCAGTAAAACTCAAATTCGTGAATTCATACATGCAGATTTAGTTACGTAAATGGACCAATAAGAATTATATCGAAAATACAGGGGGCGGACATTTCTCCATCGCCTCTCCGTTGCCTCAACGGAGACTCTCCCTTATTTCCACGGCTCCCATTTCTCCACCAATTCTCCACCTCCAGTCCACCGAAGTCTTAGGTGGAGGATCGGTGGTTGTGCTGTACGGGTCCTTGAACGCCTCTGAAATGCAAGACCAAGAATTTTACTGAATTTGTTCCTCTCTGAATTTCCCAGAATTTCCCTGCATCTCTCTGAGTTCCTCTGAATTTTTCTGAAAAATTCAAAGCACAAGTTCTCTCAATCCACTAGTCTCTGAAATCCTCTGAACCACGCTGAATTGCTCTGAATTTCTCTGATTCTTTCTGAATCTCTCTGAAACGTGAAATTTTCAGAGAGATTCAGAGAGATTTTTTTACCAGGGCCTGCTTAAAAAATCTCATCGGACCGATTGATTCTGCATCGGAACCCATGTAGCACAAGAACATTCTATGGATATTTTATGAATATTCTGTCAACATGCATAGAATATTACGATGAAACTGTTTCAAACATCCTATGAACGTTCATAAAATATACTAAAGGAGAATAATCTAAAGACTTTCCATGAATGCTCTGTAGAACATTGTGGACGTTGTTAGAACGTGCTATGGATATTCTATTGATATTCGAAACAGTCTCACCCGATCGTTCTATGGACATTTTTTATATATACTTCACATCCCGAAGGGAACATGAAGCTCCGACGAACGTTCAGAATAGATCATGATAGATCAGACTGAAGCTCCGTTGGAGCTCAAGTTTAGATTCGGAAACGTTCGACGAAGGTCCGATGAACGTTGAAATGTCCGCTTGAAAATAGCTTGAATGAAGGTTCATAGAACGTTTATTAAAGATTCTACGAAGATTCATTCAACCTTCAGTTTTTTATGTTTCAGACGGAATTACAATTATAGTTAGAAATGCCTCAATCTTTCATTTTTTCATGGAAAAATATACTTTGAAAAAAACTTTGATCGAAAAATTGCAACTCGAACGAACCTTTAGCAAACGTTGGATGAATGTTTTATGAACGTTCATTCAAACTATTTTCAAGTGGACATTTCAACGTTCATCGGACCTTCGTTGAACGTTTACGAATCTAAACTTGAGCTCCAACAGAGCTTAAGTCTGATCTATCATGATCTATTCTGAACATTTGTCGGAGCTTCATGTTCCCTTCGGGATCTTATCAGAATATTCTGGGTACGTTTGTTTTTTGCATGTTATCAGAATATTCTCAGAATATTCTGTGCTACATGGGAATCAATGAGAATCAATTGGTTCAATGAGACTTTTTCAGCAGGGCTGCTGTCTAGAAACGATTTTTGTTTCTGGAAATCCGGTTAAAACGGACAAAATGCGGACCCGGTTTCATCCGGAATTACAAAATAACATATCCTGTCGAAAAATTGACAGTAAGTTTTATAACGTCCTACACGGAGAGAATAATCCATTGATTTTTCATGTAAAATCCCAAACAGCACTGAGACGTTTTGTAAACATTCACAAAATGTACCTTATTACAAACGAAATGTTTCAGAAACGTTTTGTGACGTTTTAAAAAGGTCGCATGGATGTTTTTGAAACATGAAAATGTCCTGGTTTCTTTTATTTACATTCTCACAAAACGTGATTAGCACATGTTGAATTTGTCTTTATAAATCATCAAATTGATAACACCTCTGCGGATATTTTCATTTAAAACAAATCCTGAATCAATTATATTCAAGTAACATAATCTAGTGTGTAAGAAATTACACGTACAAGCTCATGAAGTGCTAGATTTAATGGAAAATAGTTCGACTCTAAAGCGCTTTTTAATATCTTTGTTTTATTCTCTACAATATGTGTATTTTCATGATTTTTTATGTTGTTCAGTGACAATCAGTTGATTATGTGCAAAACAATATGGTTTAACGATTTTTTGATATATTAGTCATGTATTGAACTTTGAATATGAATGATTTGTAGGTTGGCGTAGGTTAGCGACGAAATGGGGAATTTTTAATGAACCATATAAATGTTTTGACAATGTAAGTTTTAAAAATGTTTTGGAAACGTAATTGTTGGAATCAGAGATCGCGAAACCACGGGCACGTTTCTAAAACATTTCGAGAACTTACAGTGCTGTCTGGGATACAATTCTTTTTACTGTGCTTCATATTAACGCCGGACCGAGTTTGGATTTCCATGAAAATTTATATTTTCACACAGTAAAATACTTTCTTTGAGAGAACGAGAGATTATAATCTCGGGAAAGAAAGAGAAATCATATGTACGTTTTCTGATTCACACAATAAAAATTCCTGCTATTCAAATTCAGGAACCCTCGCCAAAATGGGCGCGTAAGTCCAGCAAACACGACTGCTGGTGTTTCAAAGGACCAGTGACGGCTCTTCAACGGCATTGCCGGAACATCAACGGCCCATTGAAACGCCAGTAATCATTGTTTGTAGGGAAGGGTATGAAGCGACGCGGAAGAGTAAATGAAACAGTATATAAACGCGAAAGAAGTTGGAATTGAAACATTTTACGCTTCATTTGTTTCAAAGTTCGCTTCCGGCGAGCGGAAATTTTCACCAGGGAATTCATGGATTTGTAGGAAAATTTATTACTCAATAAATATTGTGCTGGAAATCATCATCAATTACTGTGGGCTTCTATAGAATTAGATGAAAATGCCGTAATTTCTCTTGTCAATTCCAATCTGGTCTGTGGATACTGATGTACCACAGTGATTTTAACTGAATTTTTCCGTAACAGCACATCCACCGATTTCCACGTCGCATCTCCGTGGACTCCACGCGATAACCAGTCGAAAACTAACGGAATTTTTCCTGTTTGGTTTTGACAGGATCCCTGATAAAACACGAAAAATTCTTTTTCAAAAACAAGAATAGAATTCTTCAAGTACTCTTTTCGAACTAATGAATTCATAGAGAGCTCTGGAGGAGTTCAATGTTTGGGACATTAACGAGTTCTTCCAGAATGCTGAAAGTATTGTTTTTAGTACTCTTAGAGAACTCGTGAATGTCCTAAAGATTAAACTCCTCCAGAGCTCTTCATGAATTCATTAGTTCGAAAAGAGTTCTTGAAGAATTCTATTCTTGCTTTTGAAAAAGAATTCTTCGTGTGTTATCTGGGATGGGTCAATTTGATCATTCCGAACAGGATAGATCGGGTAGAAAGTTTGTCGCTCAAGTGTAAAAATGTTCAAAATTATATACAATTTATATACAATTGTATATAAATTATATACAAACTATATTGAAAATATATATAACTATAATTTTGAAAATTCTTCCACTCGAGCAATTTTTGACCAGATTTCCAAAAATACAAGGAATTTTCAGCAGGGTACACATTTCTTCATATTTGATATAGTCCTGGTTAGAAAACTCCATAATATTCACTCAAATCAACTCGAATGAGATTTGTCAAGGTTCAATACGTTTTGCATTGAAATAGCCTATTGGATCTAATCTATCCAGTTGGAAATTTTTATACCAGCTTCGACTAAAACATTGCACAAGTTTGAATTGAATTTGGCAAGATTCGACAAGTCCCTTCAACGAGAGAGAAATTGTTTTGATACACGATTCAAAATTCAGCGATATAAATTGACTGCGTTCAGTTTTTCGTGAAAATAAGTATGCTAATTTCTGAGATACTTGAAAAGATTCACACTTTACTCTTTGGAAACATTGTTTGAAATTATTTCATACCACATGCGTTTCAATTCCAATCACATTCTTCCTTCCTACCCCTTCCTCCGAAACTCTGACGAACCGTTATGAACGGTCGGAACAATGGAACGCGAAACGCATCCCGGGCGATTTATAATCATAAGCATTGGTTTGCTTTGTTACTTATCGCTGGAGCATGGTTTTATTATGATTTTTGAGCACCAGGTGGCCGAGTTTTTGTTGTCCATGTATCTGTAGCCGTACGTTTCAGCGCCATTACATTACATCGATAAATGTCATTGTCGTCGCGTCGTTCATTTTCGCAAAAAATATTTTTAAATAGTTCAATTCACACCAGTCAACTCGTATAATATGTCAACGAAAAGAAAAATTCAAACTAATAAGAAAAAAAATGTCAAATCAAAGAGGGCGGAATACGACGATGAAGATATTTCTAGCGAACAAGATTCGGATGTTGAAGACGCCGACACCGGCTTAAATGCCGATGGTGAGGACGCTGGCGATGAGGATCTTACAGAAGTCTCCAATATGCCTGAACTACCTCCGCCAGAGGTAGTAATCCTTTCTTATATTTCTATATAATCAAGGTTTGTTGATGAGGGAAGCAAGATTGTACGTGATGTTGATGATCTTTGTTGTTGTAATAACTGTGTTTCCCTATACAAATTACCATCTTTTTATTACATCTCGATTCGTACCATTTTTCAACATTTTCAAATTCAAAGTTTCAGATCTAACGGAATTTTCACAAAATCCTGAAAATTATGGCTTTTATCATCAAGTTTCATAATTTTGATGTAACAAAAGAGAAATGTATGTATAGGTGTATACATGTGTGTGTACATACATGCACACACACACATGTGTACATACGTATATACAATGCTTGTGAACTTTTCAATTCATTTTATAAGTATTCGCATAAATTATTCAACTTTTGTGCAATCTCGTTTGGAGTTTGAAGCAATGAGATTTTCAAAAAAAATTTTATAAATTATTTTTATAGGGAGGATGGGGCAAACCTGGAACTTTGTTGATCTGTGGACTCACCAATTGGGATCTATCCGGGAGAAAAGCTCCTCCAAAAGGTTCCAAAGTGAGTGTGGGACGCAGTTTGTGGACTCCCCACACTCTAAAAAATTTGAGCGATACTCGTGTGAGATTAATAGCTTCAGGACCTGCAGCTTCCCACAGTATTATTGTAACAGAAGATAACAGATGCATGGCTTTTGGTAGAAATGACAAAGGTAATATTTTGAAAAGTGTTGCTTTGTTCGATATAAATGTAATACCGAGGTCATCGAATCATTTTAGGCCAGTTGGGAGTTGGCGATACCGTACGTCGTGACAAACCCACTGAAATTGAAGCTCTGAAAGGTCATACCGTTATAGCGGCCTGTTGCGGACGTAATCATACTTTATTTTTAACCAGTCGAGGTATAGTTTTTGCCGCTGGAGACAATAAATTAGGTCAATGCGGAGTTGGCAAATCCGATCCATGTATCGTTAAAGCTACTAAAGTCAAGTACAGTGGACCACCTATAGTAAAAATAGGATGTGGGGCAGAATTCTCAATGATTTTAGATATCAAGGGTGGCTTACACTCTTTTGGATGCCCGGAATACGGCGCGTTGGGTCACAACACCGATGGAAAATATTTCATCACAAGTACGAAAATGGCATTTCACTTTGAAAAAGTGCCCAAAAGAATTGTTCTGTACGTCGAAAGAGGAAAGGATGGTCACGTTACTCCTTTAGATTCTGTGGAAATAACAGATTTCAGCTGCGGGTATTATCATACCGTCGCTATAGATAGTAAAAATCGCGCTTTCTCTTGGGGATTCGGAGGAATCGGTCGTTTAGGTCATAACGAACAACGAGATGAATACGTGCCGCGTTTAATTAAATTTTTAGAACCCCCCAATCGTGGTATCAAAGCCATACATTGTGGTAGTACTTACAGTATTGCTATTAACGTTCACGGGTCAGCGTTGATGTTTGGACAAAATAAACGTACGGGTGAAGCAAATATGTATCCAAAGCCAATACAAGATTTGTCTGGTTGGGATATAAGATGCGTTGGGTGTTCGCAAACCAGCGTTGTCGTCGCAGCGGATGATTCTGTCATAGCGTGGGGAGCCAGTCCTACTTATGGAGAATTGGTGAGATACAGTTTATTCACTTTATGATTTTGAAAAACTTTATCCATTAATATCCTTTTTTTGTTTTATATTCCACCAATCTTCAACCAATCCCATTTAATCGTCCTTTTGACATTATTTCTAAAATCAGATTTAATATTAATTTTTATATTCACCAAATTACTACATGTTATTCCATGTTATGTGCATTTTTGTTCCGTTTATCGTATCCGACCTGAAGTATGCGTGTACCGTTCAATTCTGCATTATATTTTCTCCATTCTCTAGTTGTTTCAACTATAACAGGATCAAATATTTCTCTCAACATTTCATTTTCGAAAATGATGTACTTCTCATCCTGTACTCTAAGAGACCAAGTTGTACAACTTTATGAAATCACTGGTAGGATTATTGTTTTATATTATAGAATTACGTGCCATGTACTTCTATCAAGTTATCAAGTTCTCAGTAATAATTTAAATTCCTCTTCGTCGTATAATTTCATTTTTTTGTTTTCTTTTTTCACTGATTTTTATCATCACTTACAAGCTCGATGTACAGATCGTTTCGTCAGTTCTTTCTGACTTGAGAGGATGCCAGGGTTACTATTCGAAAAGATTCTTTTTCTCAATGAATTCAGTTTCAAGCAATTTGGTAGAAAAAGCAAAACGTGCTCGAATAGTAACTCTGGTATTCTTCTAATTCCATTCTTTTATTTATAATATATTTCAATATCAAATTTTTTCAATCAATTCAGATTGAAAAATTCAATTGAATAATAATATCTCGTGATTTATTCCTTTTCATCAAACCACGCAGTTTTGTTTGAAGTCCGAGTATCCGATGTCTTGATGTGCCAAAAACCTGTTAGATCTGTATAAATTCACTTGTAGGATAAAAATATATTGTATTTTACACATTTCAACTGTTTATAGTTGTTGAATTAGTACGTTTTCTGGCTTTTTTGACCGTTGACAAAACTGAGAACCACCCTTGCGTCTGATCCCGCTGACTTGATGCAAAATCTAAATCAGTTTGAAATCCGATTTACATTTCAAATAGAATCGAAGGGTTCGTTCGTTGGCAGATTGCAAGTTTCCAACTGCCGACCTGCGCACTCTTGTGTCGGACTATCATGAACTCTCTCGATGCGTTCATAAAATTTGTCAACGTTCTGTTTATAATAAATATAATAAATACTCTTTCAGGGATTTGGTGAGATGCGCAAATCGTCAACCACGCCGATGGAAGTCAAAGCATTGGAAGGTTTATACATTACTGCGGTAACATGCGGTATATCTCATACGCTTATGATTTGTCGGGATGACAGCGAAGAAGAAAGAGCCAAGATAAGCAAGCTTCAGGTTTATGCTGTCTAAATTGTCATTTTTACATATAGAATTGCAGTAAACGATTATATTAATACTGTTTGAGGAAGGGTAATTGTTTTATGGGAAAAGCTGTGTCAATCACAAATTTAGTATAAAGATTAAGAAATTATCATAAACGCATAAGTTATTTTCATTTTATATCTAGTAAGTCTTGATACATTTATATTGTAAAAGAAAAAGAAAACACAGACTGAGATTTGAAAACAAGTCTTCTTGACTAAAAAACATAATAAGAAACGTCCACGTAAAACATACTTATAGATTTAACTATATCGATCTTCATTCTTCTTCAGATTTGTCATCCGATATAATGAAATCCCGTTCTTTTAGTAGCTCAGGATTATAGACCAAACTAATAGATTATGAAAATATATTTTGATATGTTACTATTTTATCGAAGTTTGTTGTGATTATTGTCAGAATATAAAATGGTTTTTGTATGAAGAAGAGTGCTGGGTACTAGAAAGAGAATAATACAAATTTACTGATCACTGCCTTCATCATAACTTTTTTATAATCAGTTTTTGTACAAGTAAACAGTATGTATCATTGACTTATTACAGTAGTACCTGAAACATCGCATTCCCACATGCACTTTTTATATTGTAATAATGAAGTGTGAGTGACATGCAATTGTCATGAATACGATTAAGAATCAATGGGAAGTGGAGATAAATTAATTCATACACGGAGTAAGATTACTGTAATCTCTTATGAATTTAATCAATTTTTCTTATGTCTCAAATGCTGAAATAAATGCGGAAAGTAGTAAAAAATAATCATATTCTTATTCTTATGGTGCATAGACATGGTGTATATGCTTGGTTGGATAATTCAAGTATTGAAATCTTATTACCTAGAAACCAGCATTGTTTGTCATACTTTGTACTAAGAACTATTATATTCTTTTTGCATTTATTTTTTTTTACTATATATTGTATATTGTTACTCCTCTCATTGTACCGAGCGTTAGCAACTTGGTTGATTTTCATCAATTTTGTAACATCGAATCTTTGTATATTGTGTGATCTTCTCTTATTTTTTTAACAATACTAACTTTTAATATACATGATTCATACACAACAACACAAGAAGTATTTTATTTATGCAAAACAATCAATAATTTCTGTATCTGAATTTAGGCATTTTTCCACAAACCTGATACTTTATTTCAATCGTTGACTTCAAAATTCAGATGAATTTGCGATGAGATCCCAAAGATTACTCCCCAAATAAATATTTTTTCTCGTTTTTGGAATAATAATTGTCATCTTATTTATACTTGATTAATTTTCATAAACATCGAAATTACAAGATTCCCTCGTCTCGAGAAATTCTTTTGTCTCACCCTCATAAAAATCACCATCGCTCGGTTGAGTTTGTATTTCATATTTGGGGATTTGTATCTTCATATGCCTCCAATAACGGGTTTTTACGCGATGTAAACCTTCATCTTCGCGAACCATCTCTTCAGAATGTTTTCTCGACATTTTCTTGAGAATTTTCTTTTTACTATCCTCAGTTTCTTCTTCGGTCTTGAAAAAGAATATACATTTTCGTTAAATTTTTATATCCTACAATGTCTTTATATAAAATAAAAATAAAACAATATTCAATGAATTTTGATATAAAATTTTTTTACAAAAAGTTTTTTATCCATCATCAAAGTGGCATTAGCAATGAAGTTTTCAACACTTCTTTTCTCTTCTCGTGGAACATCGTCATATTTCCAGCGCAGAAGTTGATATACGATATAATTGTTTGGATTGGAAGGTTTTTTTTCCAAAACTTTACTCAATGCCCATGCCAAAAGGACCATCACGTTGCGCCTATGGGAAGAATTCTTGTAACGGATATGCATGTGAGTAATAAAAGTAATTCACATGTTTTCATTCAACCGTAAGTAATCGTTTCTCTCAGCCGTTAATTCCACTTGTATATTCTTCTGTAGGTAACAAATGCAGTTGCAAAATTGGGTAGGAAATTTCGGTTCATTTGAAATAGTGGTTTGAGGTGTAGTGGAAGTATACGAATCATTGAAATAGTGATCAATGCCTTCATCATCGTGAAATGTGGTTTCATTTTCACAAACTGTTGCTCTAAATCCAAGTATGGTCAATTTAAATTCGCACGGAGTATCCTGGATATTGAAATTTTTAACATTCAATCAATTACTTGACAAACAAACAAAAATAATTTGAAATATCTACTTCAATGTCGAGGCCTAAATCTTGAAGCATGTTATGAGTTTCTTCGTTTATTCCATGTTCTTTGATAAACTGTACAATATCCTCGTCAATTGAAATTCTGTTTAAAAAATCAATTATTCTTGTAGAAGCAGGTTTAATAGATCCTTGCCAATTGAGAATTCCTGCGATATCAATACTATTTGACGCAAGATGAAATAGAGTACTTTCGCTCTGAGATATCAATCCAAACAGAATGATATCCCAACATTTTTCGTCATTCAATCCAATTCCTTTCAAATTAAAAATCAATTCATCATTCAAATTTCCTAATCCCTTGTCTTTGAATTGAGAATGTTTCAATATCGTAGAAACATCAAAAATACACTCAAAAAGATCTAATTCCTTTGAATCAAGATTGTGAAAACCATGCTTCATTGCTTTAATGATAATATCCATCGGTAGTTCTGGAAATAAAATAAAAGTTATAATGTAAGCAGGAATAATGAGCAGTTTTTGAGTACTTTCGTTATTTCTGAAATACTTTCAAGAAGAACTGTTCATTCTATAAGTTTATATAGTTAATTTCTTATTTCATTTTGAAATTTTCTTACTTTTTTCAATCAGTTTTTCAATAATCTTTTCACTGTATATGCCTTTGTGAAGTATAGAATGCATTATCGGTATGTTGTTTAGTTCATAAAAATTATTATAAATACTTGATTCTCCACGATATTTATTACATTCTCGTAAATTTTTGATTAACAAATTCATCAGTTTCTCTTTCGACCATTCACCGTTTACTTCGATCCCGTCTTTCAATAAAATTATGGAAAGCTCTATTTCATCAAGACACGTTAATGAATTTGAACTGTTTGAGCAGATTTTCATATCGTTTGTTATTTCCATATTTAATGAGTAAATTGAATTCAGAATGTGTCAATGATTATTGAATTTTGACTGCAATGAACATGAATGCTGTCACGCAAGAAATAACTCCATCACGTTCAATCAAATCATTGTTATCAGCTGTTATTGACATTAGCATTATATTAATAAAATGGCATATGTTGGAATTATTCAAAATTATTTTATTTACAAATAAATAAATTACAGTGACCCCTCAGATATTTTCAATCTGAACATAGAAATATATTTATAATTTTCATTGGAAATATTTTAAAAGCACGTGTTAGACACTAGAAATGTTTGACAATACATTTTTTACAATATAATACAAACATTTTAACTAAGATATGTTTTTTTTTCCATTTTAAAATCTTACTAAAGAGTGGAAAAATTAAGATACCGATACATTGACCAAAAAGTGTATATTATCTAAACATTATTGCAAAAGAGGCTTTATCTACAACTTGTTGTGACACGAAACTTTATTGTGCCAAAATCAAAATTTCGCGCGATTTCAAAAGTGTTAAAATACTAGTTCATCGTATAGTTCATAAAATCGGTAAAAATACTCTTGTGAATTAAATTGTTTTTTGTTTTGTCATTCATTCATTTATTTACAAATATCAATTGGGTAAGCAATTTTTATAACAAATATACTGGCTAAAATTCTTCAAATATCATTCCTATTATTTCAACTTTGATAACAATATTCAAACACCAGAGATCGATTTAATCAATTCAAGAATATTACACAAATAAAGAGAAATAAATGACGTTCGATTGTAAGGACTGAGTTATAGTCGACAATAATTCATATCAAAGTGATCAATCATAAACTAAGTTAACCCCTTCGGCAAAGAGAATTTAGAATCTCCTGTATACGTGGTGCCATATGATATCAGTATTAGTCAAAGGGTTAATTGTATTCAATTATTTGTATGATGTAATATTCATGTTGGTGCTTGAATGAAATGCATTGAAAATACCAAAATGAATAGAATACGTATTTATATATGTATAGACACTTAGTACAAAGTGTATTCCTCTTATCATAATTCAGACTTGATGTTTCATTGTATTCATTTATTTATATAGTACATCGTAGATTGACTCCTGCACCAAGATCCGATTAAAATAAACTACAATAACAGTTTGAATATGCATCTTGAGCTTGATAGTCGTCCACCAATTGTACTCCTCTTTTACCTAAGCGATGTCTGGCACCACCCATATTTCCATTACCAGATGCTTTTGTAGAATATGTATCCCAAAGACCAGGCGTTTGTATTATCTAATTATGAATGAATTTTCGAATGAATAATATATTTCACTTCTACTTTAATATAATTCAATCTATTTAAGTTTTATCGATTTCTTTTTTTTTTAATATGAATTGATTGTGGATTAAAACAAAACATTTAGGGAAAATAACTTGTGGAATTTAAATTTCACTTCGTAATACAATATTGGTTGAATATCAAACATAATTACATTTTTTAAGATTATTTGAGGTCGAGGTTGATAAACTAATTGATCAAAAATTACCTTCTGAACGAGTTCTTCGAAGCAGCATTTCACCCCATCTGCAGTTTTGGCACTACTTTCGATATAAAGTGTTTGATGTCTTCTTGCAAATTGTAAACCTTCTTCTGTACTCACTTCCCTATTAGGCAAGTCTATTTTATTGCCAACTACCATTTTGACAATATCAGTTTTGTTGCAATAGGTGTTCAATTCGTTCAACCATGTTTCCAATTTTATAAATGTGTTTCTATCAGTGACATCGTACATCAAGATTGCACCTTGTCCATCTCGATAGTAACTCGGTGTTAAGGTTCGAAAACGTTCTTGTCCCGCCGTATCCTGAAAAAACCAGGTTTCCCAGGATTGAAATAGATGTCTATGAAGGTTTTTAAATATTATTAGAAATATATGTACATAATCATAATCATTTTTCACGCTAAAATCATTCTGATGTGTTTGAACTATCTCTAAAATGCTTCTAAAATTATAATTACTATGAAATTGAGGCAGCTTCTAAGAATTAAACATTTCAGTTGACATAAAACATACATATATATAGTATAAAAACAATGACAACAGTAATTTTTTTTCATAGGTAGATTTATGTTCTTTAAGAAATCATCAATCACATAAATAATTAAAGATACCAAAGAACATTTTTGATATTCTCAACTTAGTATTATAATGATTAATATTCAAAAAACATTTTATGATGGAAAATTGTGAAATTCGCACTTCGCGATAAGATATTCATCAAACGTCTATAAAAGTTTATGAAGCAGTCTGAACAGTTGATTAGGAATGTTTATTGAATGAAATTTTGCTTGTTTATAATAAGTCTTAAATCGAATCTATTAAGGATTGCTGTAACACAGAATTTCAAAAAGCTTCTGAACCAATCTTTGTAACAATTTCATCAGATTTTACAAACCGCTTATGAATTTTCTGTCGCAAATCCCATAATTTTTCATCACGAGATGGTGTCATTCCTTTATCGAAGGAAGTAATTATTATCATTATTTATTGTATTAATTTTTGCTGACTTACCCAAATGGCAAGTTTTACTGTATTCCCATCAATTGTGATTTGTTTAGTTCTATAATCCATTCCCACTGTACTTTGCATGTTTGCATAAAATTCATCTTCCGTGAATCTCAAAAGTATACTAAGAACAGACAATAATAGTTTAATAAATGAAATGCTCACAGATTTAATAGAAGTGAATAAATACCTGGATTTTCCAACATTGGATTCTCCTATCATAAGAATTTTCAATACCGTTAAGACGTCTTGATCCATAGCCTTGGATTTATGTCACTGTTTATTTCGCTATATGTATTTACTTCGATTTGTTTGTCATCAATATATCACTTTTATTGATATAATTTGTTTATCGCTACATTGGCTTTACTCAGGAATGCAATATCAAATCTTATTTCATGATTGTTACAAAAAAAACTTCAAGGAACAATGGTTTATTTACGACGATGGTAACAGTAGGAAAAAAACAATAATTAGTTTTTGGAAAAATCGTCCAGATGATGTCTCATTCCATAGAGCAGGGTGGGAAACTCTGAGAATCGTAGACGATGTTCATTGGTTAATTCTTATAGAGCAACCAACTGCGTTCAATATTCTATGAGAAGTGATCAATCGGAATCTTGTACGATTCTAGGAGTTCCGAACCCTGACCCCCACTGGGTGCTTCCCAGATAGCACGAGTTCTAAAAGAGCTCATAATGAATATAATGTATTCGAAAAGAATTTTTTTAGAACTCTTGGGTTGTCTGGGTTCCGATAAATGTTCCGAGCAAAGCAGGAGCCATTTTCCAACAAATTAAAAATACTAGGAACAGTTATCGGAAGCATCCATAGTCTTTTGCATGAACAAAAGAGAGTATAAATTTCCCCCAAATCAATTCCTGTCTCTCTCTAAAATGCATGTATCGGAAAGAGATACCATCCCCCAAAATAGCGATATCTCTCTTTCTGACCGGTCGATACTATGGAAAAAGCAAAGAGCGCTCACTCCAGTATAATATTGAGTTCAATGGGCAACACTGGACTCTACCGAAAGTGAGATTACAGAACATTACCGATAGTGATTGAACATGAGAAAAAAGATGGCTGCCATGAGGCTGCTGTAAAGAAGTTGCGTCGCCCGTGCTCGCGGAAATGGGACGTTGCGACATCGAGAAGTGTCACTGTCGTACTCGTGAAGTGTCACAAAGTGATGTGAAGTGGTGTGTTTTTTATCGTCAAGTGGAGGAATAATTGTCAAAGGGATGGCGTCCGAAAGGTACAAGGATAAATTTCGAAAATCTAGGGGATTCGGATACACGCAGGGGTTACAAAGCCTTTCGCAGATCGATAGTGAATTTTTCCAGTGACCCGTCCCAGTTTTCTCTTTCGCGATGATTATTCATTATTGAAGTGTATTTCAAATCTCATTGTCACATTCAATTGTTTCGAACTACGACACAATCGTTTTTACTTTTGTAATAACTTTTCATGTAACACATGTCCCCCTTACGTCTCTATTTTTCTTCGACAATCATGCTTTCCAATTTTTTTGTCTAACGCAATGAACGTATACGCGCAAATGAATTTCCGCGGCCTATTTCAGCCAATTAAATGAATAGTATGACATCAGACATTTACCGTGTAGAGTAGGGTCAGCATTCCTATCAATTTATAACCGCACGGAGGAGGGGGTTGGCAGACACCCTCCTGTCAATTTAGAAAATCCCAAGTGAAACAGAGTTACAGCATCATTACAAGCGATTTTCCTCTCTACTTGCATCAATACTCAAAGTTGTTGATTTCTTTTTTATTGTCCTTTCTATTCGTTGCCTTTCACGTATCAATTTCTTACATTGTTTTTTGTTTTTATACAACTTTTTTTTATCAAAAGTATTTACCGATGGAAAAACTGTCGTATTTATCACTTGTTTCCGATTGTTTTATTAGTTCAAAAATCAAATTTCCATAGATTTTATGTTATCGATTGTCGATTTGATACAAAAAAACTTGTATCATAGTATTGTATTTTCAGTCTTATCTTTGAATATTCTCTTACATACATACTTTTGACAGATAAGAAATTTCTTAGTAAGATATTCTTGGGAAGTATGAGCATGTCTTGTAAAACTGTGATATTGTTCCAGTATTTTGCAGATCCATACTATATAGTTTAGTAATAGATTGAATTATTTTAGAAGATCATTCATTATATAATTTTTTGTGATTATTCCCTTGGAGGTATACGTTAAGTTTGCGCTGATACCTGTGCTACGTAACATGAGCTTTGTCTATGGATATGCCTAATTTATATGGGCAATATATGTATGTAACAAATATAGATATACCGCCAATGTAAATTTTACATACCTGTAGACACAGCCTAAGATATATATCTGGAATAATGAGATTTTATTTTGTGAAATTTTCTAAAGTATTAAATGCATAATGAATGTCTAAGACGATCTACAATTGTCAAAAGAAATATAAAGCTCGAATGTTTAATTTTGAAAATGATTGCTAAAGTCCTGAAATAATATTTTTAAGCTTTTGATTAATCAAACTCACAGTAATTCTATAGGAAAAAGAATATAATCCAGTAGCGTTGCTTTGTCTCTGAATGTTCCTTGAATCTAATCATATAAATTAATAAATAACACAATTCATGAGTTGTAGAATATCGCAAAAGTTGACATAAATTATTCAAAAATTAGAGTTAGTAATTAAACGTCAAATTCATTGATATAAAAATTGTATGCACATAAAAAAATAATCGTATATTGTATTGGATGAATAATATGGAATGTCTTCAGAAATATATGATATTAATATTAATTATTGCAGTAGGATGGAATGGGTTGAAATCATAGAACCACGCACGAAGGAGCATATGTATGCTAACTTGACAACTGGAGAATGCGTATGGGATCCTCCTCCTGGTGTACCTGTGTAAGAATAGTTTCCTCTTTTTCATTTGTATAACGTATATTCCGTATATTACAAAGTCGAATATATTCATAGATTCAATTGATTGACAGAGTAATTTGATTTTTCAAAGTGTAAAAGAATCAGTTGCGGTAATGAAATTCTATGCTTAGTATATCATATTAATGTTTCGTTGATTGAATAATTATAGGAAAAAGACCGACAACAATCAATGGTGGGAGTTATTTGATCAAAACACATCAAGATTCTATTACTACAATGCAACATCTCAGAAAACTGTTTGGCATCGTCCAACAGATTGTGATATCATACCACTAGCAAAGCTTCAAGTAAGAATGTTTGCAATAATTTACAATTTTAAATACAACACACATGTTTAGGAATTTATAGTTGATCCGCACCACAGAAAACATTTGAATTTTGTTCAATAATTTGAAAATGAATTAATTCCATGCATTTTGCATGCATTATCGTAATGTTATCAACATCTATCTGAAAGTAATGTTTTTTAATTTTTTTGACACAAACCATCCACTCTTGAGAATGGTAGAAGATATAAGTATGCAAGTAGTCTGCTCTCCTTTCAGCTATAAATAGACGTTGGTAGCTAAGAGAAAAAAATCTCTGGTTTACATTATACCATGCCTCAACCATGAAAATCCCTCAAGACTGTGTCACATACGTTTTCAAACATAAGAGTGTTTGATATTTGTAGTATTACATGTGTCATCGAAGTACCACCTGTACGTTAGGGAGGATTCTTTCATTGTTTTGATACTTTTATTCTTTTAATTTGAAAAATATGATTGAATTGTATCGTTATTCATTCGTAATCTCTCCAATATTTCAATTACAGACATTAAAACAAAATACTGAACCAGCTGGCAATAGCGGTGGTGATCCTCAAAAAGTTAATGAACCAAGGAAAAGGGAGTCAGTATCAACGCAAACGCAAACTCCTTCTGTTAATCGGTCAACGCGCTTTAATCATCAAGATCAATCTGCATTAGTAAGTTCAATATTTTTTCATTCAGAAAGATAATTCTTCCCGGATTTTTGCTTCACGCTTACGCTTATGTCGATGGCTCCGAGTGAAACTGTTCTAATTGAAATTTGTTTCAGAATCAAATCAATGTAATTCTTTTTTAATTTTTAATTTTAACTAAAATTGAAAAAATTCTTTCACTCGCTGTACTTGTTCAATATAAAAATTGTTCCATAAAATCCTATTCTTTTTAAGAAATTGAATTGATTTGAAAACTAACGATATGGAAAATTTAAGAACAAGGATCAATTACCCTTTCTTCAAGAGTATTAACAAGAAAGCAAAGAAGAGAAAAAACTGAATCTCAAACGTAGAAAATACTCCCTCAAGAGAACACGAAGTTCCATAGAACGTTCAATAGAGGTGTATTGAACGTCCGGACATGAATGTACGTACAATGAATCTCAATCTCACCTAGAAGTTCGGTGTTCTGTTGGGGTAATGTAACTTTCAACGTGAATTATAAGTAATATGATACCCTTAAACCGGAAGTTGATAATATGAGTCTTCGAATAAAAGAATAATGTTATTGAATCCAATCTCCGCGTTGTTCCAAAATATTTTTTAAATAGGAAGAGAATTTTCAATTGAAAAAACATTGGAATTTGAAATCATGTGGAATACGTATTTATCCACTTGAAAATGTTCCTCATCAATTACCAATGAATTGACAACCAGGATCTATCGGAGAGAAGGAAAAGGATTCATTGAAACCACTGTAAATTTTGTGTAAGAGTGAAAAAGACCACGCTGTGATCCATGTCCGGTTCTAAAAGATCTATAGTGTATAGAAGTAGATTATCTTTTTCTTTTATAAAAGATAAATGCCGAATCTTGCAACTGTTTTCATATATTTCATTCTTAATTGATATACACATATTTATTATTTGATTTATGAACTATACATTCTTACTTCATTAAGATCATGGAAGTAATCAAAATCTACATCGAATGCATCGGTTTATTCCGACCCGCATGCCACGCAAAGACGTGAATATATAATTACGAAAATATGATCAACACCCGCATATTGGTGTTTTATCCATGGATTTGCCATCAGCACGTTCATTCATGCAACAGAAGAATAAATGTGTCTGCGATACTTATACCTGTTGACCATGCGTGGCGATTTAAACCTAATGAGTATTACAAATGATTTTTATGTAGTATTACACTGAAAAAAGTCTTCGAGAATTTCGAATTTAATATTTTGTAAATAATAAATTTTGAGTTCTTCATGAAGTTTGAAAACAAATGTTGATTTTCATGATTAAAAAGTTAATTTAACTGTTCTCTTCAACATTTTTGTGTTCAAAAGCAGGCAGAGAATGCAGGGAAATCTCGAACTTCAGGAGTTGCAGTGGATCTTCAAGCATCTCCACCTTCTCCTTCCCCATCCTCAAGGCGGCATCATCATCACCATCATCATCATAATAACCGACATCACAGGCATCATGAACAACAACAACAACAGCAACAACCACAACAACAGCAACAGCAACAACAACCGGCGCCACGGCGTCAGCATAATCACTCGCAAGATTCCGGACGATCGAGCGATAGTTCGGTTTCTCACAGTCGAACGTCATTGGAATCAACCGGTTACCGATTACTAGATTCTCCGCATCATCATCATCATCGTTCTCCTGCACAACCACCAGGTAATCTGGTGCAGTCTTTCCATAGACAACACGGGGGTACCCTAGAAACTAGGTGCCATAAAAGTGGAACACTCGAGAATGTGAAGAATCAGAAATCAGTCCCACAAGGTGAACCACCGCCTTTGGGATTGTCTCTTTCGACAAGCACCCCACTGTTTAAGAAGAAGACATTTCCGGAATCGCAGCGAGAGAATAGAGGAGGAAACAATGAAGTGGAGAAAAGTAAAAATGGTAAATAATACATGTGGAATCAATCGTTTTATTTTAATATTTGGTGAATGTAAAGCAAAACTTAATATACAAATATATATTATTGTTATACAGGTAGGGAGATTAGTAGAGGTTCCTATGGTCCAGAATCAACTACTTCAGCATATCGTGAATCAATGATCGACTCGAGAGTTTATAGGCAAGAAATGCCACCATATCGTCCTTCAGAAGTTCAATTAAGTCATAGTTATAAAACACAAGGTGATAAATATGGTTCACTCGTGGAAAGTGGAAATCGTTATCATAGGGATAGGGAGCGAGAAATGTATCATAGAGAAAGAGTTAACAGTTTGGACAAAACAAATAGTTCAGCCTTTTATCCAAGTTCCATGCATTCGCGTAATGTAAACAAACCAGATGGTACAGGTAGTATAGGTAGAAGACATCATGGATGTTCCGCATCTCTTTCGGAAGCGAATGTCCGTGATATGTATGGAGCGATGATGGCAGAGAGAAATGAGCCTTCGAAAAGCCTTGTCCGGAGTGCGGCGATTCTTGCGAATGCGGCAAAACAAAGGAGTGTAGATGTAACTGAACAACGTGAGAGGGAAAGAGAGCGGGATAGGGAAAAGGAATATAGAAGGACCACTGCGTGCAATAACTCATTAGATTGTAAGTGGTTTATAATACGTTTAGAATTGTTATCAATTTCTCATGATACGTGTATCATCTTTTCCAGGTGTATCACAACCTTTAGCTCGGAGTTACAGTTTTGTACAACAACAAAAGCAACAACAAAAATTACAGCAATTGCAGCAACAGCAACAGCAACAACAGCAACCGAGAAGAAGAGATAGAGATGATGATTCCATGCACGAACGTTACTTAATAGGACAAACTCACGAGCAGGCCAGGCAAAGACTTAGTAGCAATACGAGTAGTAGTAATAGTAGTAACAGTAGTAGCAATAGTGCTATCGGCGAAGAGCTCGAAGGCCATCCCGAAGTTGAGGATGGTAAAAAGAAGAGAAGCAATGGAAATCCAAGTCCCCCGCCATCGCCATTTTATGGAAATTTGTTGGCGGATGCCGATCATTTATTGCCACTTCAACATTACATCTTGCAACAAGCAAAACTCTCAGGTAAAGATATTTTTTTGTTTTTGAATTCAATGGAAATGAAACAAGGTACGATAATTTTTACATGTTTCTTCCATTCGACAGGTTGTTATAAATTTGGAGATCCTTTATTGATAGACGAAGGGGATGATTCGTTGGACGAAGAGGGTGGTAGGGGTGAAGGTATCCAAGGGAGAGCGGATGATGATTCCGATGATCAGTTTGCCGATGATGAAGCGGCGAGCAATCAAGGAGATTCTTCCAGTCAAGAATATTTGGAAGATCATTATGCAGGTTAATTTTGGTTGAATTATGTTTCCGCGGATATTGTTTAACATCTATCATGCAATGAAATCTATCTTTTATTATAGATTTAGGTAATTACGACACCGCAGGATTAGCTACTTATTACAATACCGCAGATACATTGACAAGACCACAAGTAACACCTCCATCTCCCCCAAATATTGTAACACAAACGGAAGCTCGAGAAAATGTGGTGGCTACAAGACCCGTATCTCTTCCAGCTACGACGATAAGTTCTACTCCAAGTATTTGTATACGAACGACGGACAATGCAGACGTGGATGAAGCCAGAAGAGACGAGAGCACGGGAGGTGGTGGAGATATTGAAAAATATGCACAAGACAATCTCAATTTAAATTGTGGAAGACCAAAAGGATTGAGATTGTTGTTTAGAAAGAAATTTAGTGTTCGTGATATTCTTAGTTGGTCTAAAGATCCGATTCCTCAGCCAATGTTGGTTGTCGTAGATGGAGAAAAACTTCTAAAGAGGGAAGCTTGTAATCTCTTCCGTTTGGTTCAAGTATATATGGGCGATCGTAAAGCGAATGTCGGAATGACGTTAGATAGCGTAGCGATGGAGATCGTGAACACCGCGTTCTCAAAACCGCCATTACGCGACGAATTGTACGTTCAGATTTGCCGACAAACCACTGAAAATCCTCGTAAAGAAAGTTTACGTAGAGGTTGGGAATTGATGGCCGTGTGTTTAGCTTTTGTTCCACCCAGTGCTACCTTCGAGCCATACTTGGAAGGTTACATGAACAGGCATCGGGATCCTAACTTTCAATTTCCCGAAGTCGCCAAATGGCCCATCCACGTTCAAGTCAGTCATTACGCTACCGTGGCTTGTAGACGTCTTCAAAGAATTGGTGCTCATGGAAAACGTCAACCCCGTAAAGCTACAATAGAAGATATTGATCAAGCTAGGGTGAGTTCTTATTTTTTAAATAAAAAATTCATTTCAAATTTAAATAGATCAGTATAATTTTACAATTGTGTACTCGACAATATTACTGTACCGAATAATATTCTAGATTCAAATTTTCCGAGCATCTATGTTTGGTGCAACTCTTCCCGAAGTAATGGCCTTACAAAGAGAACGTTTCCCTCTTCGAGAATTACCTTGGATTCAGACAACGTTGACACGCCAAGTTTTGGTGCGAGGTGGTACTTTGACCGAAGGAATTTTCAGGGTATCCGCCGATGCTGACGAAGTCAGTGCCTTGAAGTCTTGTTTGGATAGATTCGAGGATGGAGCGATATTGGCTGCTTCGCAAGACGCTCATGCTCCGGCGTCGCTTTTGAAATTGTGGGTACGAGAACTCTACGAACCACTCATCCCAGATTCCCTCTACACGGAGTGTGTTTCCATGCGTCACGATGACCCGGAAGCTTCGGCGACCAGCGTGGCTGCATTGGTCGATCGATTACCGGATCTCAATCGTAAAGTCCTTTGCCATCTCATTAGATTTTTGCAAGTGAGTTGAATTTTATAAGTGTTGTATTTTATTTGTAAACAGAATTAGTAAAAACAAATAATTTTTTTTTTCAGATATTTGCCAGACCCGAAGTTGTTGCTCGCACCAAAATGGATGCAAATAATTTAGCCATGGTGATGGCACCAAATATATTACGGTGTACATCTCAAGATCCTCGCGTAATTTTAGAGAATGCACGAAAAGAAATGGCTTTCGTGCGTACTCTCATAGAGTCTTTAGAAACTGCTTGGGTCGATGATCTTCACTGACCACTCAATCGTACTAGACAAGAAACACTCTAGACTATTATGCCAAATGAAAAACAAAAAAAATATCAGCTGTATATTCACAACTATTGTTACTTATTTCATTGTTCTCTCAATTATCTCTTGATGCTTGTTTATTCGTTGTCACCAAACTCTTCATAATCCCTTGAATGTTCGTAACGATCGTACTTTAGTGCTAAAAAGTCTTACCAAGCTAATCAGTAATCCCGTTTCCCTTCCTGATCCTCCTCTTTTTTATTTTACATTCTATTTATTATTTATATATATATAAACAGATTCTATGTTATATAAATACAGATAGAGATTATTAGATTATATTATGTATATCGCTATATATCATATATATTTTACCAACCCTTGTTACCGCGTAAGATTGAACGCGGGCGGCTTTTTTTACATTGTTGAATCTCGTGTAAGATAAAAAAAAAATCATGTGTTACCGTGTATAGCTGCGCACTCTGCGATGATCTTTTTGTATAAGCGATTGATCGGAATGTAAAACGTTTATCAAAGAGTAAACATGGCAAAAGATTAGCAAGCTGTACTTGCAGTTGTGTTATTCTAATGTTCCAAAAATGTTCCACCCTCCTTGTAAAAAAAACTTGCGAATGTTTTCCCAAATTCATTCAAATTATCGGAGATATTCTCTTACACAATAGTCAGAATTTATATGACGTGTGTGAGGTTATCGATTAAATTTAAAAACGCTTAGGTTGGAAAATATTCGTTTTATTATTTTAATAATACAATTTTCATTATAAAAACCAGTTTGTTACAAAATGATTTGAGAAAAACATACATCATTGTACAAAACTTTTTTAATAGCATATATTATACTTCTGAATATTATTACAATGATTGTTTATGTTTCTTTATTCGATCCTAATGCAAATCTATTATGTACAAAACTTGCATCATGGTGGAATATAACAACCGTTTCTTCGCATACGTTCAGTTTACAAACCTGCTTATGAAATTCCTATTTGCTATGATAGATTTGGTCAATATACATGATACATATTTAAAAACAAATATCACAAACTATTCCTAACGTTTCTAAAATTGCTCACATAAAATTTATGATTAATATAAATTTTATCAGAAGCTTGAAAAGACAGTAGTCTTCTATTTTAGCGTACAAAAATCTAGGGGGAAATAAAATAAACAGCAGTTGACATTTGAATGCTGTAGATCACAGCGGTAGGACGTAACCTGCCCATTGTAGGAAAATCTTATTCAATAATTATATTACATTCTGTTCAATTTTATTTACAAATTGTACAAAAGTGTATAGTTTTTATATTTTAATACTGTTGAAAACGTTCTCGTCCATAAGACGTCCCGTTACGATGAGGAATTTAATCGACGATTTTAACACCAAAATTTCACTTTTCGATCGTGGAAATCTTATTGCGCACTTCACACGACTATCAGAGGTGTCAATCGTTCACGTCGAATAGTCTTTGTTTTCTTCTTGGTATCAGACTTTTATAAAAAACATTTTACGAGTCTGATCAGTCTAAGTTTGGTAAAAGACGTGCAATATTTATTTACATGAATGAGTTGTTACTTTGTAACAAACGGTCAGCAGTTATCTATGAATGAGGCTGTCGATCCGCTTGCGATCTCTGCATATTCATGCTTGCTGGCGGAACACAGTTTGCTGGAGAAATCCGTTTCTCTTTTCCTGAAAGTTATTGAGAATATTACAATCGCAGTTGCATTCTTCTATAAATATTACAGATATATGTGAGAAATAATGCCAGAAAAATTATAATTTTATCGATATGGAGTAGAACTAAAGTAGAAAGTTGTTATTATGAACAAATACAATTTAAGGAATTTATGAAAATAATTGCAATCTCACAGTGGTCTCTTCGATAGTTTCGTTAAGAGTTGTACATATATTTTTTGTTAATTCTTTTATAGAGCAAGGTAATTTCATCACAATTTGAGTGAACAAATAGCATGACAAATGAGTATTTGAATACGAAGAGTATCTCACCCTCTTCCCGGAAGCTCCATAATATCCACAGTCATGCTATTGACGTAAAGTCGATCATTGCACCAAAAGAAACATAAAGATCGTGGTTGTAACACATCCATATCATATACCCAAGATAATTCCACTCTCCTAATTTTTCCAATTTCACCAACCGAGCCGGCCGCATTTGCGACAACCATCCGTACTGTAGATCCATGTTCTAATTTCATATAACCGCTGTAATAATAATAGTTCATTGATTAATAACCAAATTATATTTTACTTGTATTTGAACCGTATGTGCATATCGTAGTGTTCACTCTCGTGTTACGAAGTATCAAATTTCATAATTACTATAACAAATTAGCAAAGAGTGTGAACAAGTAATTGAAATTTACAATAAATTATTTTCGTCGGTATATTTATGTATGGTACGTTTATCATAAAAATACAAGTTGAAGAATTGAAGAATGAAATTTCATTAAATCATTCTAATTATAAGCGGTAACCACGAAAAGTATGAATTTTAATTAAGTTCCAACAAATACATCGTTTAAGATTTGTCAAAAAAGGCGGTGGTAAGAGGTCTTTTATTAGGTGTCTCCTGGGTTTCTTATACAGCATTTTTTGATGAGCTGTAGACGTCGTGGTGTTTGGTGGATTGTAATATTAAAAAACCATTTGTTTTAATAAATTTTCGTTAAGAATCTCTTTATTACTTTGGAATGTAATTAAAGATATGTTATATTCTACTCTATTCTATTTTATTTGATTCTATCGTTTCGCTGTCTTTTTATCGATATTCCTACCTGCCCTGGTCAAAAGAACCCATTGATTCTGACTAATTCTCATTAGATTACAATTAAACGTGGACAATTTTCCGACCAAATCCCACCGGTGATTTTTCAATGAGATTTGGTCAGAACTTTCATGTGAATCTCGTTGAATCTGGCCGAATCTCACTGAATTACGATTAAACTTGGACAATGTTCTGACCAAATCTCATTGAATTTCATTTGTCAGATTCAATAAATTCTTTTAACCAGGGTGAGGAAACTACAAACATCAATCAGATTCGGTTATGAAATTTCAGTCAGGTTCCAACGGGAACATCTAAATTTGTAATGTCAGACAGAAGCAAATAAAAAAATCTATCAATATTTAATTGCGTTTCCCATGACAGAAACCGATCAGTTAGATTCTCAAAGGGATTTTAAGCAAAGTGAGTATCAAACTCTTTCAGATTATCATTCACTCCGTTTATCAATCAAGATAAAATTCGTGATGAAAATCTTGTCGTTTGAAACTCGTTGAATTTTAATGATTCTCTTGAATGAACAGGGATCACATTGTCGTTAAATATGTAATTCATTCGGATGAAATTTCGCCAAAAAAAAACCATTACATGGATGATTATCATCAATACTTTGTATGTCGTAAACACACTTTACAAGGAAAGTAATTATATACCTTGGCGTGAGATCCATATTGCGTATGACACCATTTTCAGCGTGAAGGGTAACTTTCATAAAACCTTGAACCCAACTTTCTGCAGTTGGTGGCCTGGCAAGGTTGATGGTTATCCTATAGTGCCTTCCTAAAACAAATATCCAAATACGTTCTTTTTAATGAACTTTCCAAACGAGACATTTCTTAAACACATTTTCCAATTCAATTAAATTTTTATAGTAAAATTTTGAAAATTAATCACTGTCAAGTTCAAAAATTTATATAAATTTTAGGAAATGAATAAATTACGTACTACAATATGGGTCTTCTTTGCCCGTGGAGAAAAAGAATTTGGATCCAAGTAGAGCTGAAACATCCTGTCCCGAGGCTTGCCGTTTGACCAACGCTGGACTCGTGTCGGCGTGATACCCCATCACTCCGCAACTAAGACTGTTATTACTTTTGCAAGAAAAGCATTCGCCTTTCAAGAAACTGGAGTAACTGGAACATTCGTGGGCTACGTATTGGCACTTGGAGTTGATACTGTCGATGAAAAGTTTAATGGCGCGCACGTGATTACAAGCGACTAGGACACGCGATGCTTCCTCTAAACCTTCACGTATTAATGTGAGAGGTAGGGAAGGGGTTGTTTCACTCAAATCCGTACAACCGGGTTGTTCTTTTCCATTGTTGGGATAAAAATCGAGGTGCCCGCATGGCTGACTCATTCCGTACCCTGGAAGTCCTTATCAAATTTTTAATCAGAATTAATCGCAATGTTTGTTCTTGTTTTATTTTATAAAAGAAAAAAGAGAGACGTTATTTTATAAATTTCCATGTATACATTTTTCGAATGTTCGAATAAGTCTGAAAACTTTTGCGAAATGGGTACAAATTTGCAATTGCACAGATCAATTCCATAATTTTTAAAAGAAGCTCAGAGAACTATGAAGAAAAGGAATTATTTTCATTCCGATTTTCAAGGAGTAGTAAACACAGTTTGAAACATAGCTCATAACAAAACTTGATTGGAAAATGAGACCGAATATTTGATACATGATTTTTATATAAAATTTATACACAATTTATACGAATTATATATATAAAGACTATAAACATTCTTCACTCCATGCTAATCTTCCAAAAGACTCTAAAAGATATTTAAAAGATGTCTCCCTTTAGATGTTTCTCTTTCCGGAAAAGAATCAGAATTTTATAAAAATATATATATACAAACTAGACACATTTTATAGAGACATGGATGTCTCAAAGATCTCTCAAGATATCTATTAGATATTTTTTAGATCTCTTTGAAGACATCCTTTGATCTCACCATCGTTTATACAATCTTGATCTCAATTACCTAGGAAAAAAATACTTTTGCCATCCGTGTGTATAACGTCCACTAATTGAGCGTCCGTGTAATCAAGACGCAAATGACTGGGCATTCCCTGGAAATATGGTTCGGCTGGATCTAGACCTGTAATTCGTCCAATTTTACCGCCTAATTTTTCCCCCGCGTATCCCGCTGTATGAGCACCAAGACTATGACCGATAAGATGAACGTCATTCATGTCCAGTCCATAATTTGTCTGTGAAAAATTTGTTTGTTGGAAAAATAAATATCAATATTCCTGGTTCTTTTCTTCTTAAGAATTCACAGTCTCCTTACTTGAAGATGTTTTATTAGATGAGCTATTTCCAGTCCCACCAATCTTGTATTGGCTGTCGCTTGAGTGTAGAGAGGTAAACTTCCTCCAGCCCAATCAACAATGATGACGTTATAATCTCCGTGCTTTAGTAATTCGTTCCTCATTTCCTGCGAAATGTACGTTTCAAATTGTTTAATCTGATTATTATTGAGCTACAAAATATGGTATCATGAAAAAAAAAATGATATAGAATGAAGAAATGAAAGCATTCGTTCAAAGTCTTTCCGTCGATAGAAATGAGTTCATTCTGTTCGAGTCAAAATCCACTGTTTAGGCAGCCAGAAGGAAACCTATCTTTGCGTTTGAATGAAATTCAGACAGTAGACAAGCTTTCAGACGATTTCTTCTTTACGTGTTATTCCGAATGGTTAATGAACTGATAAAATAATCATTATTGACCTTAAAATGATGTCGTCTTATCGTTGTCATTAAGTGCTAGATCCAAAGGAGTTTTAACCTTTTCATGGTGTAAATGCTGTCAGTATGATGGAGAATAATTACAAATTTCTGAATCTTACCTTGACCCAATTGCTGAGTGGGGTGTCTATGAAACCATGAATAATAAACTTAGTTTTTCGCTTCGGATCGAAGTTCGAACGTTTAATGGATTTATCCTTAGCTACAATTAAGACTTGACCCTGAAAAATATGAAGATAATGAATTAAAGTATACTTCTAACGATCGTTCATAATTCTCTCTTTTATTTATTCTTTTGAAAAAATTATGAATGTCAAAATGTAAAAGGTTTATGATTACAAAAAATATTTCACATAAATCCTGATTGAAGGGCACCCATTGAATATAAAGTAAATTTTATTAAATTTATTTTAATTAATAGTTATGAGATCCGAACAAAGATAATTGGATTTTATCTTTTACGGTTTGAATTTTGAGGAATTTTCAATTGGGGACGTAGATTAAAACTTGAGACGATTCAAGGTTGTTCGATATCTCTTACACTTGCTACAAAATATCTCAATAACATGTTGAGGAAAAAACCTCTCAAGTTCGCTTTTATGAAACTTTCTCTAGATGCCGTAATTTTAAGATCCGATGGTTTATATTAAATTCACGATTATGCACGTCAAATGGCATTTTTTGATTCTGTTTTACAATTATTTGTTTACATCGATGAATTATTACATAGGCAGGGCAGTCTTCTGAATCCGATAAATTTCTCTTCGATATACGAGTTTGGGGATTCCGACTCGCCGGAGTATAGAATGAGTGAATAATATATATGTTTTTATAAGTCAATGAATACGGTATCGCCGAACCTCTCAATCGGTGATGAATTCGTGAAAGAATTTTCAATCCGTTGACATGTTATATCATATATTACAGAATTGCATAATGCAAAGGAACTAGTTTGATCTGAACTTACTTCGGTGGGATTTTCATTGGTATATAAGATAAATCTCGTGTTGATGACCTCACGAGGTAGAGGAAACACATTGAGAGGTCGGTGGATAAGGTGATACCAGCTTCTGGTGATGTTCAAGCAGCCAAGTTCGTCGTAGCAACGTGTCTCGTTTTCGACTAAGAATCAGTCAGAAAGTTATACAGGATACATTTAGGGAGAGTGCTACAGCACCTCGAATCAAGCTCGACAAGATCTGAATTTTTCAATTCTAATTCTCCATAATTTGTGAATACAATTTTATATTTGGAGTGTGATTGAGTTTTGAAAAGTTCGCATTTTACTGAACTTCAGTGGGATAAAATTGAATTGAATGATCAATAATTTTGCTGTTTCATTCTACAGATTTACAATACTTATTTGAATTGAATTTAATTATTAAAAGTAAAAGAAAATTTACAGGGCAACCATGGTATATTGACTTCGATCCGATCGCTGCGCGCCCATTGCCAAGGATCTAGAATTCCGGCAGAGCAGATAGCAGGAGCAAGTACGATCAGGAGCAAGATCAATACTCCGTTGTTTTCGGCAATTCTTGGTTTCTGGATTCCACTCCCCCTCGTCCTGAAATAAGATTGATCATTTTTGAATTGGTTATACAACGGTAGATGGAATTTATCGATAAAAGTTTATATTTATTTTGTTATTAAGAATAATTTGATCATTACTAATTATTGTGTCATTTTTATTATGTACAATTAATAATGCAAACACTTGATTGAATAATTTGTATGCCGTCGAGACATGGATGTGGAAACTATAGAATATTCTGGTCCCTTTGGAGAATTATGTAATGTTTGAGAGTTATGTCATTGGGCAACTTTTAACCTACGTGATGTACCATGCGATATAGGGTCTGTTTACAGAATATGCTATTTGCATCGAGCTAACACCGCAATTTACAAAATCCATGATATTTTGATTGAGCACCAACATTAAAGGTGTGGCTTATAAAATATTTGTAAAATTTTTTATTGAGAAATGTGTGACTTGTCAATAATTTGCACACCTTTTTGCAAATATCTCGGAAATCCTGAGCAATAGCGCTGGTCGTGTCTTTGACTTTTGAAAACGAAAGGCCCATCGTCGTGTAAAAGTACATTTTTGAACATCGCACTTTCTCTTATGAATGCAACAACAAAAATGCATTCCGAGTTGTCAAGGATCAGCTTCGTTTCAATATACCTGTTGCGTGTTCTTTTTTATTCACATTAGCGGTTCATACATGTGTATACCAGAGGTGTGTCTAGAGGAAAAATATGTGCTCGTTGCAACATGTGTTTGTCTACAAAAGTGTTTTTTTTTGCGTTTTGTTGGAACAATATTCATCTATTGCTAAATAATGGTAGATGGAAAATTTTGATATTTGATTCAATTAAAGAAAGGACGAGAATTTTGGGTAGAAGAATTATACATATAAATAATATATAAACTATATTAAATTATATATACATTCTGTATAATTTAAAAAAATTTTCTATTCCGAATGTATTTGTTACTTGCAGGGTGAAAATTGTTTCTAGAACACGCGGAAGAAATTATAAACGCTGTTAAGTTGTTCAACTTGAGAAGAATGCTTCTAATCTTGTTCTTGATTGTTTGTTTATTTTTACAGTTATCGATAAACTTGAAATTAAAAGTATGGTAAAAAAATCCCAGATAACAATTTTGAGGAATTCTTCCGGAACATTCTAAAAGATATCTTAAAGAATTCTAAAAGATGTCTTATGAAACACCTAAAGACATCTTTAAGATATCTTACGGAAGATATCTTTAAGAATTCTAAAAGATACCTTCAGAAAACTTCAAGAAATCTCGCATGGAGACTCCCAAAAGATATCTTTTGGTGTTTCATAAGACATCTTTTCGAATTCTTTAAGATATCTTTCAGAATGATCCAAAAGAGTGATCCAAAATTGTTATGTGGGATCTCTCTGAATCTCTCTGAAAATTTCATATCTCAGAAAGAATCAGAGAGTTCAGAGCAATTCAGCGTGGTTCAGAGGATTGCAGAGACTAGTGGATTGAGAGAACTTGTGCTTTAAATTTTCCAAAAGAATTCAGAAAAATTCAGAGGAACTCAGAGAGATGCAGGGAAATTTCGGGAAATTCAGAGAGGAACAGGTTCAGTAAAATTCTTGGTCCTGCATTTCAGAGGCGTTCAAAGAGTGTCAGACACTTTCAGAGATAGATGAATTCAGAAAGATTGTGCGTAGAACTTTTCAAAAATATTCAGAGGGATTTAGAAAAATTTAGAGTAATTCAGAGAAACTCAGAGAGAAATTAATTCAGCTAAATTTTTGGTTCAGGATTTCAGAGGTATTCAGGGAGAGTGTCAGAGACTCACAGAGACAGGTGAATTAGGAAAAATTGTGCGTGGGATTTTTCAGAAAAATTCAGAGAGATTCAGAGGAATTTAGAGAGATTCGGGGGGGGGGGGTCTGGGAAATTCAGAGAGGAATTAATTCTGTACAATTCTTGGTCCTGCATTTCAGAGGCTTTCTGGAAGTTTCAGAGACTTCCAGAGGAAGATAAATTAAGGAAAATTGTGCATGGAATTTTTTAAAAATATTCAGAGGAATTCAGAGAGATTCAGAGAAATTCAGAGGAAGCTTTGAAATCTGAATAAATTAAATTCCCGGAGATTTAGAGGAATTCAGAGAGATTCAGAGAAATTCAGAGAAATCCAGAGGAATTCAGAGGAAGCTTTGAAATCTGAATACATTAGATTCCGGGAGATTTAGAGAAATTTAGAGATATTCAGGTAAATTCAGAGAGAGCTTTGAAATTTAAATATATCAAATTCTGAGGGATTCAGTGATATGCGGAGAGATTCAGAGAAAGTTGAATAATTCAGAACGTATCACTATCGGAAAAGTCTCTAACTTCCTCTGAATTATTCTGGAATTACTCTAAATCTCTCTGAAATTTGTCCTAAAATATAGAGAGATTCAGAGAAATTCAGAGAGATTTCAGAGATATCCAGAGAGATTTTTTTTACCAGGGTTACAAGGTACTCTAGTCATTCTCTAGGCCTCGCGACGTTTCCCTAGGTCCTTGTAAGAGAATTACAAGGTCGCGTAATGGCCTAGAGAATTATTAGGATGATTCCTACTAGAATTCAGCGTTACTAGAAATTCAGAATTTCTAGTATCAAGATGATTTGTCTGAGAATGTGACGAAAAGATTCAACATCAGTACTTTTAATGATTCATGAAGAGTGATTGCTTATTCAAATTGTAACAGATTCGAGTCGAATAAAAAAGAAAAAAAAGGAAGATGTGATGAAATGGGGGTACGAAGATAAAAAATTATCGGTATATCTTCGGGAACTTGTTTCTCCGTGTAGTCTCATACGATTGAGGGACGAATAAGGCCAGTTGAATTCAGTGGAATGTCATACAGTAGCTCGCAGTGCTGCATTCCTCGCAAGTAACCGTGTACGAGTAGCACCAGAAAATTACAGTTGCTCATTGTAAATCGCATTGATAAATATTTCATCAGAAATTTACTCATTACGAGAAGTAATCTCACCGTTTAAACTGAAATTTTATGATTTTGTACGAGGATTCATTATTCCAAATAATTTTTCGAACAAAAAAATGCCGATTTTGAGGTCACGTTTTACAGTTACGTTACCTGTACATTTGCGGACGTTTATTCATTACTGGGCTTATTATGTAACATGAACATCACGGTAATGTGTTTCACTACGATGTGTAGCGTTATAGAAGATATAATCAAAGCTGTATTCTCAAGTTGTAGAAAGCATTTCTTCTAAATCGTTGGTTTTCTAAAAATATTCGTTAATAAATTTTATGTTCTTTTGTCAATCTAAAACAGTGGAATCTGTTCCCAACCAGTTATGAGTGTCTGAATTGTTGTTGAATCAATAATTACAAGATACTGCTAAAATAGAGTAAATAGATCCTGATTCAACTACCCTGGTGGTTGGTATATTTATGGTTGATTTGAAGTAGAATTCCGTTTAGAGAGACCAATCACTTTTACTTGATTAGGATAATCAATTATTTTTTTGGTATCAAAGTTTATGTTTCATGCATTAAAAAGAGTGATTCTATCTTGATTTGGAGATTTCTTCCGGACAGCGGAATTCTTTCAAAAGTAGAGAAAGAGTTATAATTTGCCTCGTCATGCACGAAAATTTCTTATTTCCTTACAACCGCTGGTAGACAAATTCGATAGAAAAACTTTTGTCTACACTGAAAAAAAAATTTATTCCAGTCAAATAAATATTTATTTGTCCTGTATCAAAGAAATATTTATTAGAATTACCAAAATATTCTTCGGAACCAAAATAATTTATTTGAATTAAATAGATGGTTTTAATCGTTTATTTGATTCCAATAAATTATTTTGGTTCCAAAGAATATTTTGTTAATTCTAATAAATATTTCTTTGGTACAGGACAAATAAATATTTATTTGACTGGAATAAATTTTTTTTTCAGTGTATACGTTCCTTATGAAGAATATTTCAAATCTAAATTTCTTTCACACATCGGTATAAGCCATTGAATAAATTGTAAAAAGTTTTCCAAAACCAAATTTATTGTTTGTTTAAAGCCTGTATACAATCTTTTATAAGAATCTTGTGACTTTATAAATTTATTATTTATGTAATACATCAATTAATGGTGCAATTAGAAATTTTCTTCTTCGAGGAAGACAAGAATAGCAGAAGATTTGATATTAACAAATGAATCATTGAAGAGCCAGAACAAATATTTGTAATCCATTGGTCTGTGGCATTGTCTAATGAATGAAAGTTGCGAAAGTCATAATCATTTTCAATGCATCACACTTAGGGGAAGTGAGAGTCCCTGGTATGAATTTTGACAATCATTGTTCGATATTCGTTGAATCATCCATCGAGCATCTTCGTGAGATGTTTAATTATGTTTGAAATGAGATTCCAAAAAACCTCAACTTTAACTAAATCTTGCATTAAACCTTTTTTATTTTTCTTTGATATTCGTTAGATATCTAAAAGACCTTTTATACAACATTTCCCGATTCAAAAAGCTTTTGGAATGTGAATAACGTGAAATATTGTTTGTTAATCTTATAATCAATTTACAATTAATAAATTTTAATTGTTTGAAATTTGTTATTGCCTCCTGTTATTGAAAACAAAAACGAACCTTTCAAATGGAATGAATAATAAGATACAAATGAAAATATATTAATTTATGGACAGATTCGGACACGGGTCGATTTATATCAACGAGAATGGCAATTCCTTGTATTCGTCATTGTAGCTTTTGGTATTAAATAATTATTATTTCGAAAGCGAGAGTGTAACCTCGGCGCCAGGGTATACAAATATATGTAACTATGTAACTCACGTGTACATATATATGATACGTTGTATATACGTATGTGGGGGCAAAGAAAGACGAAAAGATTGAAAGAAAGGGGACGAGAAGGACGTTAAATGTACGCCCGATTGTGGCCCAGATTCGGCGTCCTTCCCTCCGGCAATGCTATATCACTTCCTGCATGTAGTATATTCTTTCTTTCTTTTATTTCATCTCTTTCTCTTCCCCACTATCTTTCTCACTTTTATCCTTTCTCCTGTCGGGGTCCCCTACCCTTTGATTTTACCATCTGTGTGTTTCTTTCTTGCTCCATTCGAGAATGTGGCTATGTACACGAAGAAAGTCGTCTAAACGGAACGTAGGGAAAGTAGACTGGAGTGAGAGATAGGACGACAACATCGTGAAACATTTCCATCATTCCTGTTCGCAAATGCCACGGAACAAGTGGGAGTACGGAGGAATTGTATGGAGATGAGATGCGATACTTCGTGATGTTGTCATTATTTTTGTTGCTCCCTCCTCTCGAAACAATTTTCACATCATTTCAGGTTTCTCAACATTTCAAAATAAGAATACAGAATTCTTATGAATTTCAATTGAATCGAAAATTGTTTTTTCCTCGATATTAAAGATATTTTATGTATTCCACAGTGCGATAACATCGGAAAATAATCTAGTTCCCGTAAAGGAAAGTAGGAAGGTTACGTGTTGTATCATCATATTAATTAAATCAATTTTTTTTTCAATTTCGCTGTATGAATGCGTATAGACAAGTAAATAGGAAATCATTTCAAAGTGGGCTCCATTTACTCGATAGTTCAGTACTCTCTGCTTTCTCCATACGTTTGAATAAGATTTGTAATGTCCTGTTCTTTGTCTTGTCATTCATCATTTATTCTTTGAATACTATTAATTAATCCGGTTGAGTAGTCGAGGAGAGGAGATGCTGGTGACTTAAGTGTGAGATTTCGGAAAACATCTTTTTCTTGTGCTGTACCGAGTTATAGAATATTAATTCGGTGGATGGATTTATTGATGGTAGCGAAAGGAAATATTGTAAAACTGAATTAGATGTTTTTTTTAATGATCTATACCCTCAGGGGAGAACATTTTTTCGAAATTCTTATTCATTTGACATCCTGTCATGTCGAAAGTTCACTTTGAATTTATTTGAAATATCGTATCTTCGTAACAGTTTTATTCATAACTCCATGTTTCAAATATAAAAGAAGGTTAGACTGAAAATCCACTTTCTTCGACTGAAAGGAAATTTCTTTGCCCCATGCTCATAATTCAATTCAATGGACAAATTATTCTTCGAATTGAAGAAAAAATTTTTTTTATCAAAACTAAGATAAAAATTGGGTTCTCAGTGCATCCTGTTGGAATCATCAAACAAATTTGGATGAAAAGGGGTCAAAAACCGCATCAAAACAAATCGTATTGAATGCCAAAATCCTTATATCCATTTTGATATAAAAAGTTTGGGAGCAATTAACACACGTATTTTCCTATTGGAGTTTCCACACACTTCTTTTGAAATTTGTGGTGAATTTTAATATTGCATATGGAATTTACAAATTATTCTAACAGTGCTGGTTTGTACGACCCATCATCTAGAAGGATAAAAAACGAATCGAGGAGAAATTATTTATCGTGGCGTGGGATGTTAGAATATTCAGAAAACGTTAGAAATCTCGATAGAATTGATTCTACAAAAAAAAATATCGAGTTGTTGTTTTTATCGATTCTCATAAAATCTTTATTGAAATTCGATATAAATTTTATACAAAAGAATCCATTCTGGGGGATTGCCCATCACTATTTCAAACATTCAAAGTTCCTACCGAGTATACATATATTTTTATAGGAATGAATATATCAATCTTGTCACTCTCACGATTCCTGATGTAATCATAAATTGTCATAATTACATACTTATTTCGTAATATCTGACACCAGCGTTGATTGTGATTTTTATTAGGAGTCATAACGATTCAATTAAATTTAAACTAAATGAATTCAATTCATTTCTCGCGTAAGTTCAACGATGTTACATGACACATGTTACATGAGGGAACGAGAATGTTGAATTCTAGCCTTGAGGATTAAATTGGAAGATTTTATTGGATTATATTTATCGAATATATAAAAATTTCTTGATTCGAGTGATGCCCCTCGGTATTACAGATCCATTAGATTTTCAAAAAGAGCGAAACAGAAGTATTTAAGTAGTTGTTACAGTTATTTTTTTTAAGTTTATTGGCACTGCAAACATTGTTTCCCAGGACACGTAACAGTCGTCTCCCTTTCACGACAAAAATAATAAAATCATTAACACTAGGAGACAATGGAAGCCGCAGTTTGCATTGATTACTTCAACACAAACTTACTTACATAGCTAATCAATTTGGAAATTTCATATAATTTGTTAATAAGAAGTTTTGTAATCTTGTAACTTCGCAATCGAATTAACGGATGAGCAAAACATTGGAAATGATTTGATCAGCATTTCCATTGAATCATTTTGTAATGATTAATAGTTTCTTAATTCCATAAAATGGTGGATTGATAAAGCTCTGAACATTGATTGCACAAGAATATTCTAATAGGTCATATGTAAACGGCGAGATTCTCAAATTCCAATAGATTATATCGACAGTTTACACGCTTATGTCTTTTGAAATAAATGAGCCACAACGGTGGTTTTATCTGTTCGTCTGGAGCGAAATCTTTTATCGTGCTGTTACAATCGTAGTGTGACAAACACAAAACCACTCTTCTTAAATTGAAATACGATATTTTTACTTTTAATCATTCTGAAGAATGATTCAAGTATTTTATGTAATTCTTTAGAGCAATCGATTCCTCGACGGTTGCTTTCGTTACTCGGTCCTTGAAGACCTGTGTTTGAATTCAAAGTTTTCAATCATGTGAATAAATGATACAAAAGATTGTCAATTCTTTATAAAATCTTGATTGAAATTTGATAAAAATGTCATAACTCAGAATTGCTTCTGTCCAAATCGTCCATCTATGAGTAATGCGCGAATGTTTCGTTCTCAAGGTTTTGTAAGACTCTAAAACCATTTTATATAAATTATTAGTTGTATTTTATTGACTTACATACACTGGAACAAAAATATTTATTTGTCCTCTCTCCATAAAATATTCATTTATAGAAATTAAATATTCAATTAGATGTAAAAACTGATTACTCGTGGCGAATAAATTATTTATTTAGAATACCAATTTATTTGAGGCAAGCATTCCATTATTTGATTCCATTACCCTGCTCGAAGAATCTCATTGAACCGATTGATTCTCATCAATTCCGATGCAGAATCAATCGGTTCAATGAGATTCTTTAAGCAGGGTAAATATTTCATCAATTCTAAGAAATTAACTATTCATTTGGTTGGAATAAATTTTTTTTTCAGTGTACGAATCTGACAAAAATTTGTATCCCTATGTAAATTTAATAATTATATCATATATGCAATCAGATCATTACGCGAATTCGATTAATATGTTTTTTCTTCAACGCGTAGCGTTACCGAAAGTATTTTCGTAAGGACTTACAAAAATAAAAAAGAGGAAGAGAAACGTCTAAACAATTGTGTTCAGTTGACTCATCATCATGACCTAAACCAATCTTGTTCTTGGAAGAAAGAAATGCTTTCAATCTCTTTTATTTACGAGTGACGTAATGGACACCTTTCTCTCTTTCTTTCTCCTTGTAATGTTTTCATATTTTACAGTTACGTAACTTTCGGTGCGTGCCCGCAAATTTATAAGCCTCGGGAATAAATTTCACTGGCGAAGCATATGTATGGGTGGACGTGCCGGTCCTATACCACATTATTTACTTACAACTCACCATAGATCAACAAATTTGAATATCGATTTCATTCAGTATATTGTATTCTACTATACACGTATTACATAATTTTACGTGGACGAGAAGATACATGAAAAACAAAACATCGAGAAGAGTTAACGAACTGTTAGAGTTGTTACTCGTACAAATATGGTGATTTGAATTTCAATGAAGAAATTATTTACATACGATTTCTTGTTTTGACGTTAGGTCTTTTGATATTTAAATGTAGGTTTGATTGAACTTATTGGAGGTTTTTGATACAGGGTCGAGTTTCGACTTCTCCAAGGATTCGAATTTCATTGTACGAATGAACAATGGTGTGATAAAAATCTGATAAACCGGTACCAAGCACTCAATGCTTTTCCATGATAATGGTGAGTTTTCTAACGCGATGGTGGGTTTAACTACCTTGAGATTCTTGGTAGGGATTCCGGATTTCAACCAAGATCGATTCTTTTTGTTTATAAACAACATTTTTAGGTTTCATAGATCTTTGTAGAGTTTGAATAAAATCTTGAGAAATTCTTGAACTTGGAAAACACTGTCGAGATATTTATCTTTTGATAGTTCATTCATTAAAAAAGTCAAATTCTAAAATTGTGAAATACATCGGTTGGACGAACACTTGATGAATTGAATACGTTTCATATTTTTTTTACTTCTGTTAAAAGTAAGATTGATTGACTTGAGAGAGAAGAATTACTTCCTGAAGTTTTTTTGTCAATTTTGTATTCGGTATGCTTTGTAGTAATGACCCCGAAAAACTTACGCATCAATTAGATACATTGATAGCGTGTTTTGTAAGATAATCGAGCGGATCAACGAAGAATTGGTTTCTCCACCTAGTCTGACCACGGCCTTTCACCTTGAATATTATACACGTGGTGGACCATTGTGATAGGTTACCATTGCATTGAGTACGATTCTTTTTTTCATTTCCTATGATCAATTTTAGACATGTAGAAACAATTGAAGATCTCAATCATGTACGGAATGTTTACGGTTCAGATAATACGCGCGTTACGCAGAGGAAAAAATTCGCTGATGCAGCAAATAGAGGGATTGTATATAGAACAGTAAACTTTGCTGCCAGAACCAACTGGGTTGTTAACGGCATTCACCACCTTCCCAAAAAGTTACTAGATTCCAAAATCGCCCCCCCCCCCAGTTTTCTCAGAAACGAACAAATAAAATGAAAAATAAAGAGTAGCTGCACTTTCTTTGATATGCTAAGAAGATGCACCTGCTCATTAGAATCGATTACATTGATTAATCGTTGAGAAAACTGGGGGGAGAGATCTAGTAACTTTGCCTCTAATGAATGCCCTTAAGAGAGAAATGAATTTTTTTTCTTTGTCTATCTTTTTCGAGAATGTTTCTGAAATTTAGTGGGATTCAATAAAATTCAAGGGGCTTCACTCGAAATTCATTATTTTGATTCTTTACCTTCAGTTAAGGTAGTATTTTCTCTCGTGTGAACTTTTGTGGAATCGTACGTAAATTTCATGAAATTACTCCCTACACCGAGAGAAAAAATGTAGCTAAAATTGAGTCCAACTACATCTTTGTAGTCGTGGTAATTATACAAAATATAGTGAATATATTTCCACTATCACAGCTATTTTCATAGCTATTTCAATGAATAATACGACTACTGTAACTACAAAAACGTACTTGGGTTCAATTTCAGCTGCACTATTCTTCCAGTGGATAATTTATACATAGAATGTTTTAAATGATGGGAAAACGATTCATACATTAAATTTATACTGATTTCGTGAAAAGGCAAGAAAATTCTAGTAGGTTTGTCCACTGTTATGTTTTAGAAGCAATTAAGAATAGAAATGGACGAGAGAATATCAATAAATTGAAACTCCGAAGTTCTAAGAGCTCTTGTTCAATATTCACTTCCATTGAATTCGAACTTTGAGAAATCGAGGTAATGATGAAAGATATAATCCACGTAGGAAGAAAACGAGGATCATAATGGTTGCACAATGTTTAAAATACATATTTTGTAACTCAATTGCATAGTGTCAATCTTTGTTCTAAGATGATTACTTAAAGTCAACGATTTGAAATGAGTTTGTCGCAATCAGTTTTATCTTAAACATTTATATTTTCTCATCCCACAAATAATATCGTTGAAGTCAGAATCATTCATTAAAACGAAATCTGTACAAAAGAAGGAAAAATATGAATATTAACAAATTATAAACCTTTAGATATACCAATTTTTGGCTATCAATTTGATTCAATAAATAATTGAACGTTCAACAACAATACTTATGATTGTTATCCTAACAAAGAAATATATCAATAATTTGTTGGCTTAAAATGTATTTGACACATTCTTAGTTGCATGAATTGTTGTATGAATTGAATTAATGAACGTGCTTGGAGTTTTATTTTCAGAAACGGAGGAACATGGAAATGATTTTAAATACATAATACTTTCAATTCAATATAAATTAACTTAAAATCATTCTCGTGTAAAACTTTGCACACATTTCCAGTACACTGTTTGGTAAATGGTATGAAAGTCCGTAATATTTCTTTCTATTTCTAAAACAATGATAATTACTTAAGAGGAAATATATTTCCAGTTCAAAGTGTTCTTTGACTTTTGGAATCTCTAGTGAAAATCATCTTTTCCTGTATGGTTCATATACGAAACATATTTGTATAATTCATATATAGTTGAAAAGTCCACTCAAATTGTATGTTGAAATTTAATATACACAGTGGAAAAATTGTCTAAATTATATATAATTTTATGTAACATTCAATATAATTTATATATAATTTTTATATAATTCTAAATGAATTGTATATAATTTTGAACATTTTTCAATTCGGGCATTGTCAAATATTTGTGTATTGATTTGACATATTTCTTATGTCAATATTTAATATAAATTGCGAGTGGACCGTTAGGGATGTACACGAGATTTGCATGAATAAGCTGTTTGTAACCACAGCAAGGATCGATTAAGGATGAATTACATAGATTTTGAAAATAATACATCATTGATGGCCCGTGATTCAAAATATGATCACAATAAAACTACTGAAGATAAGTTCGGATGACTCTGATCCGGATGTTTTCATGAATATTGAGGAAGATATTTTTGTATTCATCTTCATTTATATATTGTTTCAATCTATAATCTATAAATTAATGGATTTTAGTTTTGATGTAACTTTCGAAGGAAGCTCTGAATCGATTTGAAATTTTGCAGAAGTATTTGCTTGATCATTAAGAATCGTTTCGGAGATTTTCGTGAGGTTTTCATTATTTTAAAAATAGGTGTAATACATCCTTAAGGCTGAATTAGAAATATGAATTTTGTCATATTTCTTGCAAAGATGTATTCGGTATATCTTAAATATTATACATTAGTTATTTGAAACCCGCTGTGAAGAGAATTGCTCATCCAACATTCATGTACGAACTTTCCCAAAGATTTCCCCGCCTTGTTAATTAGCAATCGTCGTTGTACTTCATTTACATAATAGTTTTCGTGAATTTCAATAAAACGTTCACTTCTCAGCATTATTCTTGTAACATACCATTTGCAAATGCAGTGCTAAACACTTGAAATGTTAATTACCCATTATGGAAATATAAAACATCGAGATTTCCATTTGGAAGCATTTGTTTTCAGAGAAGATGGATGAAACTCATTTTCAATTTCATCAAATGTGAAAACGCTATAGAATATGTGATTCTTGCGTTCTTAATAAATAATCTGCACTTGGAATCAAGCAATAGAGGAATCAAGCAAAAAAAAAATTGTTAATTCTGTGAGATAATATTTGTTCCTAATAAACATCCTTGGTAAAAATATCACGAGTTTTTCCTGATCACCCATGAGGTGTTAGCAAGGGAAAACTAGTCAGGAGAAACTCCGATTGTTGCTCACGTAATTCCGCTCGTTTGTGTCGTGTAACAAAAATATTGTACCCCTATTCTATAAATGTTGTACATTGATTCATAGATAGGCCAATGTACACATGAAGATTGGGAACATAACGATGATGAAAACGTGTTCGCAGCAACACGAAAAACAAGTTTAACGTGTGCTTAAATTTTCTCTCTTCTTGTATCGCCAGTACCATCGCTTCGCTAATGATAAAACTCGTTGAACGCTCATCATTTTACTTATCTGCACCAATAACAAGTTTTGTAAATAAAATCATTTATCATTTTCGCTTTCCGTTGGGATATTTTTCCAAGTTATTGGCAAGATGGGTTTCTCTTTTGACATATTTTCTGAACACTTCCGTTGAATTTTTGTTCAATTTGTAATATCTGACATTCGATTTATAGCAAATATGTTATATTCGTTTGATGTATGTATATGAGGATTTGTTTACACATTGAAAAGCTGACTTTCAAACGAGGGTGAAAACCAGCGATGTTACTATATCAGCTGAAATATAAAAAGAAAATCAGTTACGACTATATTAAATTGAATTAAATCGAATGATACGTTGAGTATCGATAAGGTTATATTTTTAGAGTCAGCCATGCAGGTTTGGACAGCAATTCAATCGGAAATGTCTAAAAATAAGGTCAGAGTTCTTTCATGGTCTCTATATCTCAAATTTTTGGATCTTGCTAAAAATACGAACAAAAAACTGATTGAAATGCATAAGACCAACACGACTCTTCTTGTCCATTTCAATCCGTTTCTATTTGGTATTGTTAACAGGAATATTCATTGTTCAAGGTGTCGTACGTGTCCCGCAAGGTGTGTACTTTGTTCATGCAAATACAAGGAAATGAAAAGTTTTCCCTGCAAATTGTAATCATTTCGATCTAAAAATGATGACTTTATTAATTCGCATTATTAAAGCTGTTGTTTTTCATTTTATTAAGCCATGTATTTAATCATGTATTTGGTCACCGATTTTCCGAAATTCGTGACAACGGTCATTATTTATCAGAAATATGTGGTTGCGCTGTGACGACCGCAAAGCGCAACGCAATAAACAAGATTACGTGAAATCACATTCTTGGTGGATTTGCTGCAAACGTTTCCTTGTTGCCAAGTCGTTGAACCCGGAATGCCTCTATGGTTTGTATATACGTTTACCTTCAAGTGTAAGTGTGTATAATCATCTCTTGTGATGCGAGTTATAATTTTGAGTTGAAATTTTCATGATAAATATATACACAGTATTTTGAAATGTAATTTCCAGTTGAGCGCCGGTCGGTAGGAAAAAATGAATATTCAAATATTCTATCTTTATTTTCGGAGTATCAGGGAGTAGCGGGATCTTGGAAAAATCGACATCGACAACCGTAGATCTCTTTCTAATCGATTTTCGAAGGAAATGAGGGTATTCGTGAACTAGTCCAGTTATACCTTGGAGAAGGGAGTCATAATTTTGGATCACCGTTTTATAACGGTGCAATTTAATTGAAGTTTTGGGTATAGTCATTCATCCTCCGTTGGATAAGGTTGAATAAAAAACGGAATTCCATTTCATCTTTGATTCGAAAAAAATAAAGAACATATGAGTCAATACTTTTCGATAAGACCGAATAGTGAAGTATGCAACAAATAGGGTGTTGTTCACAGTATGAACAGTCTCTGTAGGTAACTATTTATTTTATGTTTGCCATGGGTTAATGATTTATCATTTATCTGGATATTCGTGGCAGAGAATTATCACAGTCCTTTTGTCAGGCCTGAAGTAGAATTTTTATATACCAGCAGAATCTGGGCTATTTTTGGAAAATCAATAAATATTACTGGCAATTGATACGCTGAGAGCAAAAGTGGCACCCAAATTGTGGTCAAGCAAAAACAGGACAGGGAATTTTGAGAGCAAGAATGGAACGTCCAGAGTTCCGAGCAAAAGCGATACACCTACAATTCGGAACAAAAGGGCAACCACAGAAATCCCCGGGCAAAAATGAAATACTGAAGACGGAAAAAATTAGCGATCCAAATTTTCGTTGACTAGTATGCCAGTTTGGGATGGAGCACAAATTCGAGAAGAATTCGTACACTGAATTTCAATAATTCTTTGACTCTTTGCATTATTTTGACGATCACAATAAAAAGTAAACTCCATTGGTGGAACAATGAGTGTGAAAGTCAACTAATCATTAAAATTCAATGTACGAATTATTCTTCTTGAATTTGTGCTCCGTCCAAAAGTCACATGCTAGTCAACGAAAATTTGGATCACTAATTTTTTCCGTGAAGAGCTCGAACAAAAACGAACCAGCGCATAAATCCAAAATTGGGTTGTGCGTTGGTTCGTTTTTGCTCGAGCTCTTCAGTGTTTCATTTTTGCTCGGAGATTTCTGTGGTTGCTCTTTTGTTCCAAATTGTAAATGTGTCGCTTTTGCTCGGAACTTTTGACGTTCCATTCTTGCTCTCAAGAGTTCCTGTCCTGTTTTTGCTTGACAACAATTTGGGTGTCACTTTTGCTCTCAGCGTATCAATTCGTCATCAATTGACTGTATTTTGGAAACAAAATACTCGAAACTGAATCCACGAAAAAATCTGAAATTCTTAGGAATGATTCTTTGAGTTTTTATCCACGTCTGTATAAAGACTCAAAGAATCATTCTTGAAATCAAATTTTTCCGTGAATTCAGTTTCGAGTATTTTGTTGCAAAAAAACTTGCTCCGACGGTAACTCCCCATGCAGAAATTGACGAACGATCCAGTACTGGAATAACGTTATTTGCCAACTGTCAACTGTTGGCAAACAACGTTGGAATAAATCCGGAATGATAACGCTGATCAACACTGGTACGGCGTTGTTCACCAATACTGGGTCAACGTTAACATCAACCCTGAATCAGTACTGGTTTTTCATTGTATACCAACATTGACAATTGATTTTCAACCGGTGATGGTAATCCATTTAAGCCTTTGTACGTAGCTAATGAAAATAATGATATATTTTCAGCTAATGTCCATGGTTATATCGAAAGTAAAAAATATAACACATCTGTTCGTATGTTGCTGAAGTTTGGATCGTTTCTTGAAACAAATGAATAATCCGAAAACATGTGAAGAAGTCAATTCGAGAACATGAATAATAATTTCTTCAAAATTTTGCCGTATTAAACCACACATAATGGACAACGTTGAACGAGGTTTAAATCAACGTTGGCAAATCAGCATTGACTATCGGCGTTACAACAACATTGTACTGGTCGTTACTTCAACCACGTTACAACGTTGGCAACCAACCCTGGTAATCAGTGTTGTACCAGTACTGTTTCGATTGTTATGGTTGGTTGAAAGTCGGCATTTTCTGCATGGGTCTGGTATCCTCTTAAACATTTATAATAAAGTTAAATTATCGTTTTCATTAACAGGTGAAGATGATTTTTCACATAGTTCTAATTTCGATACATTCAAGTACAGGCAGATATTTTCCATTATGGTAGGGATGTACCGCGCTGATTGGAAGAAAAACATTTTTCATGTTATATATTTTAACGTGGGAGGAAATGATTTAGACCTACCTGAATCTAATTGGAGCTTGCTAGATCCAGACAATGGAAAATGTAGATCGGAATCAACAAAAGTTTCATTTGCATCAACTGCCTACTTCTTTCACTTTTTAGATGGTTTTTGAGCATTAAGGATTTTTGAAGGAAATCAATTAGGTTTCTATAGATCTAAGCCGACCTGGAGAGCATTGATTTCTTGGAGCAAAAGATCCACTCTCCAAGAGTGAAAATACTACAAGTCCAGTAATTTTCACTCTATGGAAAGAGTGAAATTCCACTGTTTTATGAGAGTGGATTTAAACGGATAATAATTTTTTGCAATCGAAAATTCGTGTTTTTTTCTATTTAAACGATTATAACATTCCTAGTTCGCATTTTTTCGAAAATCTGCTTCCATATTCTGAAAGTTCAGATAATTTTACATCGAAAATAATTATTCGCAAATTTTTTGACAATCGATTCGACAGCGTAAAATGTCGTTGAAAAAGGTGGTGAAAAAACGGACGGTTGGTCCTTAACGGGTTAATGAGTGTTTGAGTCGAAATAAGGTTGACTCGAGGAGATTGATCAAATACTGTGACTCCCAGTGGCGCATCTGCGCCTAGACCAACCTAGGCTATGGCCTAGGGGCGGCATCACAATATAATTTATAGATACTAATATGAAACTTTTATATAAACTAAATCGAATTATTTATAAGTCATTTATAATCCCGACAATTTCCCCCCTCTGGGAGTGGTCCTATATATCTGACCTAGGGGCGAAGAATTTCCAGGTGCGGCCCTGGTGACTCCCAAAAAACAACCAACACCTATCCCGATATAATCCTTCCAATATTTTATGAATTCCACTTGACATCATAGAACGAATATTTCGAGTTTTACCAACGTATTTCATTGAACTATACGAACGACGGTGTCACAAAGAGAGAGTTTTTCACATTCGAAACTAAAGAGTTTGATTCCCAACGATAACATTTAATGAAACTTTTATCCACTCGTATTTATTTCGTATAATTATTTCATATGGCAAATTTTGAACTTTAGAAGGATGTTTGTACATCCTCAGACGCATGTCCTCAATCCTCAGCATGAATTGTTTTCGTTTTGAAGTGGGTTGTTTGTATACAACGTCGAATCATAATATTTACGATCGATTGGCGGGATCCAAAAAGCTGATGTAAAATAACATAATTGATATGTCGTAACGGTATGTATAATCTTAACTTTATTTGGTGATACGTCTTTCATATCAATTAGTTCTCATTCCTGTGTAATTTATCTACGTAATCGGGCTGTGCGTGATTTTACACGTTACTTGCACGAACTGCAAGGTGTACGGTCACACGAGGATTGATAGCTTTCCATCGTTCGGCCTTTACACTGACCCACATACCAGAAAGACATAAACAGAGAAGTAAGAGCGAGGAGAGTCCAATGAAGTAAATGGCAATATTATGTATATGTACACTAACACCCAACGTAGGTATTCGGATGTACGTGTGTGAGGAAATACCCGCTCTCGTTAACAGGTTTTTTCTTCGCACACCCTCGAAAAAAAACATTGTACACAGATACTTCGGAGTCATACGTTTTCGTATCTACGTATCGAGCATCTTTTGTACGCGTATCGTCGTTACACAAACTCATAAACGATTCTATAGCATCACGCACAATAGTTTGTGTTGTCGCTTCGTGATCGAGTTACTACACTCGAGAAAATTCTCCAAGAGAAATTTTGTCCTCGAGGTCTGGAACCAAAATTGGGTCCATCGTAGATGTCCTTGAAAAGTATTCGGTAAATATCGGTATGGATTGGACGTGTTGAAATAATCGAGTCAATTATTTTCAACTTGAATTTTGATGACGTAAAATGTGTGTGTAATTCAAATTGGCATGAAAATAAGAGAAAGACTGAACGAAGAGCAACAATTTTATCTCGATACTTTCATTTAACGTGATTTAAACATTGTGTACGCTGAGAAAACAGATATCTTCAAAAATACCATAATTTATGGATTTTTGGCGTTGGTCTGATCCGAGTCAAACGAACCTCTAAAAGTCCCATAATTTCTTGGACTTTTATAAAGAAGTGTGCTACTTCCCTCGTAAAAGTTCCAGCCATTATCTTCACGTCAATATTTTGACTCGGGCTAGACCACCGCCAAAAATCCATAAATTATGGGATTTTTCAAGATACCTTTTCCTCCGTGTATCGAACTTCTGAATTTGTACTCAAAATTTTTTCCTCATTATATTCACCTAGTTTCGTGAACAACAAAATCGAATAGTTGAAATCTAACAAAGTCTGTTTGACGCAGAGTTGGTAATTGGAATAATTAGCGTTCATAGACGGGTATACCGCGTTTTTTACTTTAACGTGACACCGGATGCGGAAGTTATAAGTTACCTCTTGTTCCGATCCTCTCGCGAGATGTGTTCATCGTTCGAACATCCATGTCGGATGATGTGTCGCGAAAGTGGTATTAAACAAAGTTTCTACCGGAATGTAATCACGATTCGTTGCCTCAAGGTCTCCTTTCAATCTCTATCACCTTTTTTTCGTGTTTCAAATAATGATTCTAACATCGTTTTGTGCCAGTCTACACATGAAATAATACACGTATAATCATCATCGTCATCGTCTAGGTTTGATACAATCGTGAGTCGTTTGGTCGTTCATAGAAATTGATGAAACCTTTCCCCTTATTGTGCTTTCGAACCGTGTTACGAGTTTTCAGAGTTTTTTCAACTTCCTTGTCACGATCATAAATCTCGGCGCTTATATTCTGGCCAATAACCATCTGGTAAAAGTAATGGATGTAGTTGGATTAATTAAAGAGAAGAATACACTGGTCGCGTCAAATTTATATTGGAAAGTATGCCCATGGAAGAAATTACTCCCAAACAATGTGGTACATGAGATAGTGTTCATGTATCTCGATAATCAATTCATAGAATCACATCAATCGATTCTGCCCAGGAAAAAATCATTAGATCTATTCAGATCTAAATAGATCTGAGTAGATCTGATTTTTGGTCAGATCTAGTTCAAAAGATCAGATTAGATCTGAACAGATCTCAGTAGATCTGATCAGATCTTCGCACATCTGGTTAGATCTGAGTAGATCTCGTTAGATCTGAATTGAATATTAGACTAAATCTTAATGAGCAATTGGTGGTTCAATTGTCAGAAATTTTGTGATATCTGTCTGTATATGAATTTCATTTTGCACATATATTTTGACAAACACAAGCCAAAATCGTAGTTTTTCAGATCTTAATAGATCTGTTTAGATCTGACCAAAATTTAGATCTGGTCAGATCTGATCATTTTTTCCCGGGTGAAAAGAATTTTAAAACAATTTTATTGCGTTTTCATTTTCAGGCGTACAGTAATTTCTGCGTTAAGCATGATATATATATTGTTGTCATCGCAATGATTCTTGGTGGATTTTCTATACAAATTCTTCACAGCCCCAGTAAAACTTCCACAAGAAAAGAGCAGAACCTCTAATGGAATTTCACGCGTTTCTCTCCAAATGGATAGAATTCTATCGCATGCGGGTAGGGGCTCTGTTCGTTTCTGATGGAATTCTTACCAGGGATTGTAACATGCATTTTACGGAGGTTCAAGTTTCTAGTATGGGATTAATTATCGAGACTTCGTTCAAATATTCTTTCAAAACTCTCATGTAATCGAAGACGGAATTACAATAAATTTTCATAATTGGCATTAGAAATTGATCGAATGGTTTTAATGTAGATACCCCTTGCATGCGCCTCAGGTTAGCATAGGTGTGATTGATGTATAATTTGTAATCACTAACGACCGGTGAGCACAGTTAGATGAATAAATCATGATTGAAATGACGTAATGTATAGCAAACCATACTTCATATGAGATAAATAGTATTTGTGAAAACGACTTTATGATACAATTTAATGATTTGCACCAGTGGACTCACTTTCATAATTGCGTATAAAATATTTACAAGGTTCGATAAATTTAGAAATTTGAATTCGCGAAAATTGTTGCTCCATGATATTTTACATGGAAAAAATATTATCTTGTAAAAGATGAGACGAGAATCGTAGCGGAGGACCGGTAGCATCTTGAATTGTGATATTTTTCAACTAACATACATCGAATATCATAATTTCAACTTCTGCAGAGGAAGAACAGCTGTTACTATAGTAGCAATATCCCAGCAAACACGAGTGCAGGTGTTTCAAAGGGCCAGTGACGGCTTCTCACTGGCATCACAGGACCATCAGGGGCCCATTGAAACGCCAGTAAGCATTGTTTGTAGGGATATGTCTGAAATATTTGATAGTTCTTCCATCTTCAAGGATGGTTCTGTACTACGATTTCAACATTGTAGCACGTTGCTGAGGTTCCAATCCTTTATTCGAATGAATCAGTAATCGAATAATGAAATATTCAGCTGTTGAAGACTGAACTCCTGCAGTATTTCTTTGAACGATGTTTCCAGTTTCAAGGAGTTGATTTGACAAGTTAAATAATGATGACTCATTAGATTTTATAGGCTCAAATTTCCGTTTGGTTTCTATAAACAATTCAAACTCCAGCAACATTATCGTAGAGCTTATAAGATGATATTCTTTAATTGTACGAAGACGAGTAAGTTTTTGAGGATCGAGCGTACGCGGAGAAAAAGGTATCTTAAAAAGTAGCATAATTTATGGATTTTCTGTGCTGGTCTGACCGAGTCTAAATATTTACCTGAAAAAACCTCTAAAAGTACCATAATGTCTTGGACTTTTATACGGAAGGTACCATACTTATTTCAAAAAGTCCAAGAAATTATGGTACTTTTAGAGATTCATGCAAGTGAATATTCCGACTCGGGTCAGACCAGCGCTGAAAATCCATAAATTATGGTATTTTTCAAGATATCTGTTTTCTCAGTGTAGAGTGCGATCTGAAATTTTCCTACAAATTTCGTAAATATCGACAGGCAAGAGTGAAGTATCGCAGATCCTCTTGATATTTTTTTCTTTCAGAATCTAAAGATTAGATCGCCAATTTTCTGGGTGCGTGAAATGAAAATGTAATTACACAAATTGCGGTTTTCTTTCGAGCCAGCATTTCGGTCATTAAAGTTAAATGAGTTCAATCAAATTTTATATACGATTTGAACCAAGTTTTCACAAATGAATATTTACTACGGGAGATGAAGTTGCGTGATATAATTCAATAGCCATTGAATGTATAGAAGCGTTTTCACGGTTTACAAACAATTGCTCACGTTACGTGGTCCCGTATTAATACGATAACGGAAAAAAAACATGTTTTTTTTTTTTACGGAAGTAAACGATCCTCAACTCCGGAAAAGTATGGATCTTCGATAAGGTGTTCGTTCTTGCGGTGACGTAACTTTTATTGGGATGTGCGCGTTGTGTTTTTTAATAATATTGACGACGTTACACGTTGCACGAACAAAAGTAATATCCACGGATCATTCACCTTTCGATGCGAATTCTGTTTCTCTTTTGGTAATAACCAACTATGTTGTTCTCCATATTATTTCAATACTTTCGAATTTTAATTGGAATACGCGAATTTATGCAAAGAAAACATTCATGGTGACAGCAAAATCTGATTTTGCTCGAGCAACAAATTTTTCACTGTAACAACAATCTATTTGCTATCACAGCAATCTTGTTAGCTACGACAATTTGTTTTCTCTTCTGTATATGATATTGAAAATTTGGCCACTCCAGCGTTGCTCTCTCAGAGCTATTCAGTTCGTTATAGCAGCGAATTTTTAGCTGGATTAGCAAAAAGACACTCCAGAATCCAACTGTAAGCCATTGACATTACATTCGTGAAAGAGAATTCTCGTAAAATTATCAAAACTTGATTAAACGTACGAAAGAAGATACATCCAAAAGGTATGAACAATTTCAACGTGATCAATAGAAAGGTGGAAATACATCACACAAATATGAATGACGATTATTTGACCAAATAACCACGCATTCTGGATTGTTTAAATTGTAATCCATGATTCAGTGTTTTCACATTCGGATGTGTTATGAATACGTTATCACGATCGTAATGTTAGCGCCGATAGAAGTAGCAATCATTTATTGCGTCAAACGCTCTTTTTATGAGGAAAAGAATATTGCTCTAGTAATTGAGCTTACGCATGTGCGCATTGTACAAGTTCATATGTAATCCTTCCTAGAGAAGAAGTTAATTATCGAAATCATTTTACGATAGAAGCTTACGCTTTACAATAATTGCGAAATCGCGGTTAACTTCCTACTTTGAGTCCTAATCATAATTGATTAGGGGAACTATTTCTATCGACACAGTACGATATTTAACTTCCTTTCTGCGAAGAATCGAAAAAGTTGAATGATGTCGATAAATGTGGAATGAACAGGGTTACATGTTTCTGGCCTATGTCCACCGTAGTACAAGAACGAAATGTTTCCTTCAATGCCTGCAATTCTCCATGTATGCGTTAATAATTCTACTAAGGTAATAAATTTTTATGAGGGAAAGGAAATTTTTTTACATCCACTATGATATATTTCATGCATGTAGATTTATTCTTTGTTCCGTTTGCGTACGTACCCTATCGCCCTGTCGCAATACTTCCAGGTTTATTTAGAATGTAAATATTTCTTTGGAGAATTAGGATGTAAAAGTTATTGCATAAATCCTCATATTTCTTATTGTTTTTTTTTTATAGTGAAAAGTGTGAAATTTTTTTATTAATACAGAATCTACGAATGTAAAAAACATTCCCTGTAATACGGATAATTTGTCTTCATGCAACCAAAAGCAGCCTTGTTCTGCTGTATAAGTGATGAGAAGAAGGTATCAAGTTGCTGCACCTGAAAAATTCGAAAGGAATGCTGACATATAGTAAAAAAAGCTAAGTGTGGACCAATTTTTGTAGTAAAATACGCATGTTCTTCCTGAACCGAAAAAATCCTGCTGTACGAATTATGAGCTAAGCGATACTTGATTCTCATGTGATTGAACCGATTTTTATGTATCAATGATTTTATGACCAGAAGAAACATTTATTTGGTAAAAATTTAATTAATCGATGAACGGAGAGATTTTCCTGTTACAGTTATTCCGCGAATTTTCATGAATCTCGATGATATTTCAATGCATGGTACGAGATAATTATACACTGTTAGAAATTTCTGATTGAATTTTCAATTACATGTAATGGAAGCAACTTCCACTCACGTAATTGAAAAATAATTCGCACTGCACTTGAAAATTCAAGAACTAGTTCTTTAAATTTCATGCACATGTTCTTGATTGTTGAGAGAAATCATGATTGAAAATTCAATAACAAGTTCTTTAAATTTCATGCACATGTTCATGATTGTTGAAAAAAAAAAATCACCTTTACAAGATATGAACGCGGGACGTCGAAGTCGGACGCCAAAGCTCTGTCACTCAAGCCACTGCCACTTATGTGGAAGGGAGTATTTTTCTGCTTATATGACCTTGCGTTCATTCTTCAAACTTGTGAATCAAGATGTACTTGTAATGTAGAAACACTGAACAAACCGTGTGATCTAACTAGTATGTAGTTGAAGTGGATACGCGGATGACTTCGTCAAAGCGTTAGTATACAGGGTGACCCATAGTGAGAAAAATTGTATTTCAAGGACGTATTCTGCAGCCATAATGCAAGAATTTTCCGTTTTTTTGAAGGTTAGTTTTCGAGATATGAGCATTTTTAGATTTTTTCTCAAATCCAAACACACTTGGATCATTTTTGTTATTTTCAGTTGGATGCCATTAGAGCCATGATTTGATTATAATTATAATGATATTATTGGGTTATTATACTGGATTAAATTTTTCTAAGTTTTTTCAATCACCTGTACATTGATTTCAATTTTCATGCACGATAACTTGAAAATTCAATAACATGTATTTGGACTCCTATTTCAGTTCACAAAAATTGAATTTTCATTCACATATGTACATGAAAAGTACATGGAATTTCAAGCAATTTTTAACAGTGTATATTGGTACGAAGGCGTGCGCCAACACCGGTGATTCAGTAAAGCCCACAGTACGGCAGTTTGAACTTCCTACTTCGTGTACATGCATAGTTTGCACCGCTGACGTTTCACGGACAATGGCTTTTTAAGCGAATCGAGAATACCTTTGGAGAGATGTTCTCCTTTCGAATTTTTCTCCACCAGTTTTTAAACTTTCGAGAAAATATTTCGAATTCCATAATAACCAATTTTTATAAATCAACAATGTGTAAAGCCGGTGATCCGATTGTAATAATTGTTTGGTGAATTCTCTTGTTTTCTTTTGAAATTAATGAAATGTAAATGAATTGAACTCGAAGAGTTCTTCTTGCATTTAAATGCAGACTTTCCCTGAATATATTTCTGGAATGGTTTTCAAACAGTTATTCACGATTTCTTCGTATTTGATCGTATTGAAATTTCATCGAAGTCGAAGCAGCCGACTCTCATTAGATTCGAATGGAACGAATTGAGCTTTCCTAACAGAAATGTTACGCTTCATTGAGCATCAGATATTTTTTTCAACCTCAGGGGGAAGCTGCGTAGTCTTCTCTCCTAAATGTGGTACCCTGTTTCTTCTTTCACTTAAATCAATGTCGGCGAGACACAGTGGGAAATTTTGGTGGATTTATTGACAAAAATCAACCTACAACTCAATTTTCATCCGACGCTGATGAATTTCCTTCTAAAATACTCAGAAAGAGTTCCACTTTGACGTATCACTGTGGCATTTACGTTCGGGGCAATTCTATATTCATACAATTCTACAGAAATTCGATAAATTTTCAATAAAAAAACATTGCTTTTTAGTGATGAAAATTCTCGAATTTTCAATAGTTAGGAGCTATATAAAGTTGTCCCGGTTTTCTTAATTTTTTTCTGCTATCTAATAACCAACTTTGATTTTGAGGAAGTTATTTCTATTCACAAAAATTCTTGATCTTTGGGTGGGTTATGTAATTTCTATCAGATTTTCATAGCATTCTTGTGCTTTTCCATTACAAGTATTAGTACTTTCATGTGAAGAAATATGTTTCGTCACGTAAAACAGGAAAAACGTTTCTTTTTAGACAAATAATGATTCATCCGTTCACCAAATCTTTATTTCTCAACTTTGATTCGAATTCTCCTCTAATTCAGTTCAATATTACGGAAATGCCGTAGTGATACGTTCAAGGGGAACCCTTTCTGAGTATTCTGAAATGAAATTCATCAGCATCGAATGAAGATTGAGTTGTAGGCTGATTTTTGTCCATGAATGCACCAAAATTTCCCACTGTGCGAGGTTCAGAAAGGTGAAGATCATTTGAAAACGGTTTTATGTAAAAAATATATATGAATTAGATGCGCCAAATTAACAACACGATCATCAATATTCTATCAACTACACCAAAATCTTAGACGAATTCACCTAAAATTTGGTCAATTTAACAAGAATTCCGAATGATAATAACTTGCAAATTTTCAAAAATGACATACGCAATGACTTATACCTAGTGTTGCCGCGATCTACAAAACGAGCTTTCACGATCTTCAGATTCCAGCCTCGTTCAACTGAAAGTACATTCTTCCATAGTAACAACAATTGGGTGAAAATACAATCTTGAGAACAGTCAACTTCTTTTGGGAATCCAAATTGAAATATGAGTCTATGAAATCAAGTTTTGAATTAATCTGTATTCGTTCTGGCTTGAGTGTTAATTGAATAAAAATTGAGATTAACGGGATTGCAGCTTGATGTAAACTGACTCATGATCGAATTTCAGTTCTAATCTACATTTCAACCAATTTATACTCCCCATAATTTTAATTGAAGAACATTGAAATGTAAAGATCGTGATAGCTCGTTTTCTGGATCGCGACAACACTACTTATACCCAGGTATGCGTTGACAAATGTACCAAGCTTGGTGCCACGCTTGAGCCAATGCTAGTCAACATTGGGCCTAGCATGGGTACCAACATTGGCACCAAATTAGATCAATGTCTGGGATGATAACAATGTTCAACGCTCGGCATCCAAGCTTGGTTGAATATCAAAATTCAATATTAGTTTTATGTTTTGATTCGATATTGGTGCCACGATTGATATACAATCAACCTCAACGAATAGGATAGTTTTCGGAATAGTGCATTTCGACACAGTCATTTTAGTCTAGATAGCACAAGAGTTCTAAAAGCGTTCAGAAATAATGGGATGGATTCATCAAGAACTTTTTGAGGACTCTTGTGCTATCTGGGAGGACGTTGAGAGGATACCCGTATTTGGGCTGACGTACATTCAGGCGTATAATCTTTTAAGTTTTTGAAATGCGTATAAATTCCAAGTCCACGTCGTTTGGCTATATCTAGGCTTACGGCGAGCCAAGTGTCGATTAAAGCTTGGTTGACGAAAAATAAATCAAACGCAGCGAAATATGCTTGATCCTAGAATTGCACGGAAAGAATAATTTAGTTGCAACACCTAAATGGCTGGCACGGACATGGACAGCCATTAAATTAGCTCCTGCAGCTAAATTTTAACTGTTATAGCAAAAAAATTTGCATTTGCAACTAATTGATTTGCGGTGGTAGCTAAAATTTAGCTGTGGGAGCTAATTTAATGGCTGTCCGTGTCTGTGCTAGTCATTTAGCTGCTGCAGCTAAATTATTTTTTCCGTGTGATATCTGAGGTGCTGTTTCAAGGGTTGGTGAGCTATGACGAGCCAAGCATCAGTCGAGACTTGGTTAACGAAAATTGAATCAAACACGGTGAAATATGCTAGGTCCTAGCATTGGTATCCAAGGCTCTATCAACGCTTAGTCAGCTACGGTGGGCCAAGCATTGGCCAAGGCTAGGCTAACGAGACTTGGCATGCCAAGCTTGACGCCAGTCATGGTCCAATTGTCAGTCTTGGTATGCCTTGCCTAGGTAGGAGGATTTATTTGCATTTTATAAACTCAATACTCATGTTCTTTTGTATCAAAAGTCATAAATAAATATTTTAGGATATCATACAATTCATATCACATTTAGTTATTCTACACATAATACTTGAGACTTTTCTACGATCTTTTTGGTATGAAAAAACATTTTGTAATTCAGAGTTCATATATTTTTATTACGATCACACTCACAGAAATGTTTCCTTATGGTAACAAAAATTTCATTATTATGAGAAAATTCTGTTCTCAACATAGAGACAATTCTAATTCTTCTTGTGATGAGGAAAAAATTCTCTGGCTTCAAGTAAAATTGGATAATCTTTGCGTTAGAATATTGAATCTTACATCAAGAAAAATAGATCACCATAAGCAATTTTCAAATAAGACTTAGAGATTTTCTTGATGCAATGAATTTTTTATCGAGGGTAATGAAATCTTTCCTGTTATCCAGTAAACATTTTGTATCTTCCGATATGTTTTAGACAAGTTTTATATGCCCTACATAACACTTTTAGATGAGTTTTAGACCAATTCTTGTCTCAAACTCTTCTGAGAGACATCTAAAACCAAGATATCGCAAGACACAAAATTTTGACTGCGTACAATAATTGATTTTTTCCAAATAAAATATTGGTGTATCACTTGGGACGGTATCTGACTCACGGTACATTGGTCGATACTCTTGTACTTTCAAAATATTCGACGAGACGTGGCATTTCTATGATGTGTGATAAAGAAAACCCAACAATACAGTGCTTCATTTGATTATCACTGTTTTGAAGTTTATAATTATTATTCCACTTTACAACGCGATACATTGGAATCGATCTTGAAACCTCTATTACTGACCGATCTGCTGCCAATTAAGGAGAGGGGAGCGTATCTTTAAGCGTCGCCTCTAAGAATATTCATTTAGTTTCAGCGTAAGAAAATTTTTCTTACTACAAGAAGCGATAGTTCTCACAAGAAATTAAGATTCTTACGTCGAACAAAAGTCATGAATCATATTTTTTTCTACTGACAATTCGTGATATGATTACTTTTAAGCAAAACCGCTTTTTGATCGAAGACTATTTGTTTTTGGAGAAGAAAATCGATATCAAGGATAAAATGATGGTAACAGCAAGAAATCATTTCTGGGAGTGCACCATACTTCTCTCAATTTTATGCATCCTAGTTTCCTTCGAGATAAAAAGTGTTATCAAAGAACATTTGAATGTAGAATTCGCTTTGAAATTCATTACCCTCCCAATAAACACACGCACGTTTTAAAAACGTCAAAAACAGTCAATAACCACACGTTGTGAATTAGTGATATTCTTGCGTTGATTCAACGTAAAAATGTCGCGGCAGACCACGTGTTTTTCAACCATAAAATAACGTCATATCAACGGTTTGAGCATCATTGAAAAGACGTCAAATATTGACGTGTCCTAATGAGGGTTCTAAAACGTGAATTGTATCCAACACATTATTTTGAAAACTTTTCATTCAATATCGAGAACGATAGTATTTCTGAGTATGACAGAATTTTTGGAAAGTATGCCACACTATTTACTATCTTGCTTTTTGTTGGAATTTTAACCATTGTTCGGTTTCGTTCGATATTTTTAGCAGAATTTATCTTCAATTGAAGTTCAAACACAAGGTGTTATAAATACATTTTAAACGCGTGATTCAAACCCGTTTAAAACACGTTTTTTGATGGTTATTTTTGAATATTAGTTGAAATTACACGTCATCAAAACGTAATTCCTGGTCGTCTATTTCCCTATCAAATTTTAACTAAAAATCAACGTTATGAAATCAACGACTGACGTCCGTTTGACAGTCTAACGTTCTTTCAACGTTGAAATAACGGGTGTGCGTTTATTGGGCTATTAAAAATGTCCGACAGATCCTGACAGATTCCGGTCAAAATTCTGTCTGGTTCCGTCGGAAATCATCATGCCTGGGACAAAAACCGACCAAATCCTGCACAGGCTGGAACGCCAGACAAAGCCAAACAAAACCTGACGGATTCCGGTCAAAATTCTGTCTGGTTCTGTCGGAAATCATTATGCCTGGGACAAAAACCGACCAAATCCTGACAGAAAATTATCTGTCGGACATTTGGAATAGGGTATACCTTGCTTGATAAATTACCCCTGTGGAAATATATATTCATACCAATTATTACCAAAAATTACGCCCATTGTAATCATTTCTCAAAGTCAATAATTTTCTTTTTACAGAGATCCATCCCTCCTGGTACCAAAATGTTGTATTACACAGCGGAAATATTTCACTAAATATCACTGTGTACGTACCCTATTGTGACGTCATGTCATACTCCTAATAAATTTTACAGGGTAGGACGAATTGTCACGCTATAAAAATTAATTCATTATCTGTAAATTTTTTTTCGGAAATTGAGCTTCTACCGAATTCTATAAAATTTTTATCGAAATTTGATAAGTATTCGAAAATCACTATATTGAACAAATACTATGAACGTTTATAGTGCATATAATACAATGTTGAGATGTTACTTGAGATTGTATTATATTTTCTTCAAAGTCCAATCTCCACTTCTCGATGGAAATTGCCTACATACTTTATCCGCTCACACTTTCTCATATTGTTTGCATGAATTTGGCCCTAAATGAAATTCTCACGGAGTAAAAGCAACCTCAATACGAAGATGTATTTCAATTTTCGAGTTTCATATTCTACGTTCGTATCAATCAACATCTCTCTTCGAGCAACAATCTCTGTTCTCTCGAATGTAACGAAATCCGCGTGTTGCACCTGCAAAGTTGAGAGAACCATATGCGCGATCAGTGATCTCTACAATTACAATTGCAATTGCCGGGCGACCTCGAACTTCCTACTTACACGATCGTGCACGGGTCGCTACCGAGTACAAGTCAATCGCTCGGAGGTGGAATCAGATTCGAATTAATCATTACGTCGTGGATTAATATATATCCTATATCCACGTATACCCGGGAACCAGCGTTCAAGAGATCGTTCGGTAGAAGAATGTGAAAAAAATGCATGCGCTCGTGTGTAATATTTAAATGTACACGTGCTATACGTACACATACTTGTACCGTACGCCTACTTGAATAGGTCTGACGGTGGAGAAAGTTCGCATATACTCGCCTATAACGTTATGCGTATAATATAAGCTTGTTCTTTCCTCTTGACTGATCATTTCCAAAATGTATTTCCGATAATTCAAAATTAATATCTTCCGATCAATCGAATTCGATGTAAATTCAATTAATCACCGCAAAACGTAATGTGGATGTATTGTGTAACTCTGCTCGATGCAACCCGTTGAAGATATTGACATAACTAACCTAGTATACTATGGTATCACGAGCTCCGATCATATTCTTGACAGGTTTTGTCTTAATCCTGATCATCGGCTCGAACCCCTTTTGAATCTCATATGTATATGGGTGTTTTATTTTCAACTAGGGTTAAACACCATATTCTAAATCTACGGTAATGTAAGAGAGTTTGTGAATATATTGTTGTCATTGAACAAACAAATTTGTATATATACTTTTTATTTCTTGTGGACTAGACGTATAAAATGCTTTTATATGCAAAAATTGTATGTCATGGCAAGATTGGAGAAACGTCATTCCCCGGGATCTGAATTCGAATTGGGATGTGAAATAGTGATTCTGATAGATTAAAATACGTGGTTTGTAAAATTTCTGTATATGTTCATGAAGACTGTACAGATTATATACAATTTTATATCATTTATATACAAGGTCAGACAAGATTGTAAAACTAATGAGAATTTTGTTGATTTAGAAGACAGGTATTTCTAAACAAGAAATTTGTTCTTAGAAATATTAACTTTGACCTGAATTTTTTTCAGGATTTCAGTATTCACGTTGAGTTTGAAGAAAAATTGAAATTTATCCGCAGCTTTCTTTTAAATGATATATTTCAAGGGCATTCGGTACTCCAACAACATCACTAGATTCTGAATCTTTATGAAATGCACCCTCTTTGATACAGGAGTATCTGGTGTTGGCAACTCTGGAGTTTCATTTTTCATGAAAATAATGTGTCGTTGAGCGGATTGTGATGTGAATTCTATAACGGCTCACGATATTCCGATTGAAGTGTTTATATCTCAATGAACCATAGACTGAATACTAAAACATTGCGTTCATTTTTCTTATCAACACAAATCAGTTGGATTAGATCTAAAACACGTTGACACCAGATTGAATATGAAAGTGCTACCAAGGTGATATTAGAATAAAAAATCTGTCATAAAACTTGATTTTATTCGGAATATGCGACAACTCAGATAGTAAGAATTTTACTTTGGCTAAAAGATTTTTACTGGATATTTTAAACATGTCTTATACAAGACTTTCTGCGGTCTTTCTGGTTTGGTTTTGATTAAGATATTAAGATTTTCTAAGAAATCTGAAAGACATCTCGAAGGTATTGAAAATTGTTGCATAAATCATATTTAATATATCTTGTAGACGAAACAAAGTTTGTTTGTGCTGTCTGGCAAATCAGATTTCAATCAGGTTTAATTTGTTGATTAGGAAATGTTATTTGTGGTATAGATTCAGCGTTTGAGAAAGCAGTGTGCATTCTCAGACTTGCATCACTTTCAATTGAATTGAAGATAAAAATCTATCGGTTATATATTATTAAAAATAACTTTGAAATTAGATTCAGGGCTCGTATACGAATGAAGATTTGAATCAGTAAAAGTGAGGATAATCCTATTTCTGATAAAAATCTCAGCTCTAGCAGTGTGTATGTATATATAATCTTATATAAGTATTCGAAAATCTATGCCTGAAATCTTCTCATGTTAATTCAAGTGCAGTTAATGGAAATTGGAAGTTATCTCTGTCTTTTGGATCAAATGAAAATCACTTGTATCCAGGAAGTTCTTTCATTAAGCAAGTTGCACAAAGATTTGAAAATATCAACAATATTAAAAAAAACAATGTAGATGATTATATTTTTATGTTCATATTCTCTCACAAGGTTGATATTAATATTTAATTTATAACATTAAATCCTATCATTGGAGTAGAGTAATTATAACTCGCGCATAGCGTGACCAACACAGTATCAATAATGTACTCGATTATTATACGTTTCAAAGGAAATCGATCAATTATAGAAAATATGTAACTTACATTTTCGTAGTCTCTTTTTCATGTCACAGCCGCGTTTCCAACATTATCGCCAATTTCCTCCTTCTATGAATTCCTTCTTCCCAAAGGATTCATCCTGTACTTTATTTTGACTCAAATAAACTATTCCAACTATCAATATTTATCACAAAATGACTCGTGATCGATTTCACATCATTTCATTTCATCATTTCGATAAACACAGTTTCAAAGATACAATTTTTTTTCAATTATCAAATTTTACAGAAAAGTGAGTATTGTTCGATAACACGTTCACAATATTCATTGATTTGTGAAATAACAAATAAAAATGTATAACGATGATTGGACAATCGGATAATCGAATGCTCTAATCGATTTAGAGTTGAAAATAAATGCTCGTGTGTGATTCAACAACCAACAGGTTGACAGGAAGACGAAAGAACAACAAGTTTCACGGTGAGAGGCCGATACTCGACTGCTCGACTGGAGTGAACATGGATTTCACTTACTCTGAAATTATTTTATCCCACCCCAAACCATCATAGTAGTCCAAGACCAAATTTTATTAGTTGATTTTTTCTTCCAACATGGTGCATTGGTTGTTATTATTTTGATTTATCAGGTTTGATTTGTTCAGCTGATTTTATTTCAAGTGTAATTCAACGATGTAGATTCTTTAGTTGTTATATCCTGTGTCCGTAAAGTATATGAATCGATGGTGGATTGAATTGATTCGTACTACACTAATACAGTATCTGATAGGGTTGGATAGCACTGTATGAAAAGAGATCCATCAAAAATAGCGTTCTACGTATACAGTCCCTGTTCAACTGGTTGAAAATGCTGGCTTGAATAATTGAATTGGATTTGCAAAATTTATATGACGTGAATTCAAAACATTTGAAATTAATAATTTCTTGAACCACAGATTGAATTTTGGAACTTGTATCACAAATGGTCATGGACTACGCGCGTATTTGTGAATCCCCAATCGGGGAAACCCAATCCCGAGTCAAAAAGTGAAACCTGATCTCACTCTGTTCTCAACCTGATCTTGCTTTCAAAATTCTCATCCAATCTAATAATGTTAACCTTTTTTGACCTGATTCAACTCTGGATCGTTGTGTATTACGGAGTTGATCAGGCTTTGAAAAGTATTACAACTTTTCCACTCGGGACACTGCAGACTTCTTATTCCGGATCACTCGGAAAAATTTCTTGAAGAGATCTCAAAGATGTTCTATCCATCAAATTTAGACATTTTAAAGACATTTCCAGGAGAACACAGACCTTTTTAGGTGAAATCTAGATTCACTGTATGGACTTTCAGGTTTATGGAGTGTTCAATGGGCCATCAAACGTCATCAAACATTTCTTGAACCTTCGTATTCTCTTGGGAATGATATCGAATACAACTTTGAAATATCTGAAAGACATCTTGTGATGTTGCGATATCTTGAAAACATATTTTACAGCATTTCAAAAGACTTCCACAAGAAAATGTAGGGTCCCAAGTGTGTATTAACGGCGGGCCCAATCTAAGCCCAGGGTGGGTGCCCATGCTGCCCAACGTGGGGCCAAGACAAATGGGGCCAACCCTGAGATGATAACATCTTTCCCAACCTGGCTGTATTGCTTTGCCCGAGGATTGGTAACACCATGGGCCCAGCATGAACCCAGACTAGGCAATCGATACTGTCCCTTCTTTTTCTTTTGAAATTGGTAAATTGCTTTGAATTTTACCCCAGCGGGCATGAATTTCAGCCCCACTCTCGCCCAGTCTTGAGCCTAGTATTAAGCCCCATCGTGCCTACATGGGTCCAAAACTGGACCAAAGTGGGACCAAAATTTATACACGCTGAGGATTGTACACACATGCTCGGGATATAAATTCACAGCAATCTTGGCCTAACGCTGGTGCAAATTGGGGCCAAGTTCAAATATGCCCGCACTAGGATTCATTATTCCCATTTTCTACCAACCATAATTGTATGGGAAAGCACAACAGGGCCAAGATTGAGCCAACATGGGCCCCATCGTCATTTCCCAATACCCGGTTAAAGAGGATGGACCCAGCCTGGGGCCCATTGTCATTATAGGCAATACACGCTTGGGGTTTATTACATTGTATTCAATAAACATTTATATATATTTATTACATCATATTGTTCATATGCTTACTAGATTTACGTATACTGTGTTAACATTCAACTTCAGTAGTTCTACGAGGCAATAATTCATTTTCTCGTAACCAAATTACAATTTTCAATGTCGTGTACTCAAAGAATGTAATAATTATCATAAATAGGAGTCGTTGTATATCTTATACACTGAGAAAAAAAAGTCATGACGGTAATGAATATTTCTTCCGGCCAAGGAAATAAATTCATCCAATAGTGACAATGAAATCATTTCATGGGACTTATCAATCTGAGTATTCATGCAAACAATGTATTCAAATCTGAAATTCTTGAGCCTGAAGAAACATTTCTTTGAATCAAATACCTTTTCTTCAGTGAAAATAAACCTACTCTGATTCAATTAATTATTTCTTCGGAGGAATGAAACCACTCAAACATTCAAAAAGGAAAGTTTTTGAATCAATTAGGAAAATTTTCAATCCATCGAAATAAATAATCAACTTCAAGATGTTCTTTTTTGACTTCGTGAATTCCATCCTGATTCAATAAATGATGTTTCAGAAGTCATTGAGCACAATATCAGATTTTTTCTGTAAAAAAAAATTATCACACTTGTAAAGCTTTCATAGTCCACTCTGGTGTTCCTTTAATCTGTTGATAACCGGGAATTCTGAGCACTTTGGATCAAATGAGACTTCATTGATCGTTCAGTCATGCCGTCTGTTAGGCGAATAGTGCCTATCACTCCATGCGGGACCTGTAATTCAATGCCATAATCTGAAAGAAATATTTATTTGGATGAAGTAATACTTACTAAGAAGACAGAGTGATTAATTCTTCATATACAAACCATACTGTCGAAAGAGAACTTGTGAGAAAGTGACTACACCTTGCGAGAACCAACCGAAAGTCGTCTAAGTAACTAAAACGTAACGTGATTTCGAAAATCCATTTCTTTATCTTACTGAATTTTCTTTAGAATCAATTGCACATACTTTCATATCGATGAATGAAATCATTTCAATATAAAAATCATTCTGTGGATTTGAAGAAATACAAAATCATGCTTACCAAATATTACTTTCATTCCAAGCAGTATAGTATTGATTCGAAAATGTTGTTATTAACAAATTTGTACACCTTGAATTGAAAATTCGAGCTCTTCCTACAAAACGTGACGTAATAAAATTGAAGAAATAAGTTATTGAATTTTCAATCGTTTTTGAATGAAATTAGAATCATGCCTTGCACTTCGCGGTCTGACTAATCCAAAGAATTAATCTTTGTGTCAATAAAATGTTTCTTGGATTGGAGGAAACTGAATTCAATAAAATAATATCTTTCATTTAACGAAAGAATTCATTATTTCTATTGAATCATCATTGTTTGAAAGGACATGTATTCAGTTCAATGAGGGCCAGATTCAAAAAAATGTATTTCTTTGATGTAATGACTTTTTTTTCTCAATGTACAATGATCTTGTACCGTTACAGCACAAAAAACCCTCTTTTCTTTAATGAGAAATTCTTCCTGACCATTTTATGTGGCTGAAGTTTAAATCGTTTATTGAAATTGATTGGTAATCGAATAACGAAATACTCAGCTGTGAGAGACCCAAAACCTTGCAGTACATTCTTTAAATGATGTTTCCAGTCTCAATGAGTTGATTTAAGAAGATAAATAACGACGAATCATCAGATTTTGTTAATTTCAATTTTCGTTTGGTTCAACTATCGGTTCTTCTTCTTCCTGTATTTCTTTTTTGTCGGGAAATAACAAAGCTATTCATCAAAATCTTAAGCAACAATACAACTATTTGAAATCATTTGTAGAATGCTACACCTAAATGTTCATCGATGTGAATGAATATGATGTAACATATACTTATATTTATGTTTCAGGGGTTCTTGTGAGTATTGTATTAAGTATAAACAATTTTTTTTTTCGTTATAATCGAATGCTGATGCTTTGTTAGTATTGGATATTTGACAATCCATTTGAAGGAGGATAATTTATTTTCCGATATGTAATAAATCACCGATGCTTCGTGAAAACTAAGAAATCAGACATCCATCGAATGGACGGTTACCATAAACTCGTTTACTTGTACACACATATGGTATGATTGGGTCACGAAGAAATCTTTGTTGGTGTCCTACTTAGAACTTATTGAAATATTGCCTAATTCCGATGTAACAAATCACATGACGAAAGTTTTAGTCTTGGTAAAAGTTTTCGCGTCAATAATTCCAAGTGGAAAAACGTCGTTATTGTGTTGCGATATTAGGATGAATCGTTGATTTTATAAGAAGAGTGTTAACGAGTGGAATCGGAACATCGAAGAACATCGTAACGGCCACTTGTTCCAAACAGTGTTTCTTGGATTACACGTTCAAGTGGTGAGGAGTTTTCAATCTTCACGCGCTCTTCAAACAGAAATAATAATAGTTACATCTGTTTATTTTTTTTCTTATATAGATATGTATGTTTTTAATGAGTAGGAGAGAGCTGTCTTGATTGGACCACCACTCTTCATCGCAAGAGAAAGAAATTTGAAGTTCTTTTAATCATACAGCGATAATGAAATACACATTAATGAAAACTATCACTGTATGGTTAGAACGAGTCTAAATTTCTTCCTCTTGCAATATAAGGTGGTGGTCCATCCAAGGCAACTCTCCCCCAATGAGGAGAGTATTTGTATTCAAATCGCCATGGTGTATTGATAAAGAAATTTTCTTCATATCCAGGCCTTAAGTGCATGATTTATAACAGGTTCTTATTCAAATTATATATCTAGTATTAGACAATAAATGTTTAACATCCTCGTATTACAAGCTAAACAGATTTCTTGAAAAGGTAATTACAGTTTATTTTATTACATTTGAAAAACATCGAAGAAAAAGGTTATCCCATACGATCACTCGCAGAGACGATGAAATCCGATATACTATTTCAAGAATTCTATTACAACCTATTAGAATATTATGGAGAACGGAAGAGATTGTATTATGTATTGATAAATGAACGACAATTAAATATATAGATGTACAGCTATAGTAAGCGATGGAAGTTGTTTTTCGTACTTCTTTTTTCGCTTGGTGAAAACTTCTACTTGTTCGAACAAGGAAGAACGTAATAAAATAGAAAACTCTTGTCATAGATGGTGATTCGCTTTTTTGTTGGGAAATCAAACAAAGTACGCAGGGGTTCAAAACAAAGAATCGAAAACTTTTCGGTGATAAGATTTGCCGTTCTTATTATTTTTTATAAATTAATAAAATCACCTCAATATATTAATACAGTTTCGGATATTTTTAGTCAGAATGAAGGTACGAAGTGGAGATTGTAAATTGCTTCTCCAATATCAACTTAACGTGAAAATGGTTCGCATAGAAAGATTAGTAAAGAGTTGCTGAAAGAGCTGTTCAATCACTTTTATTTGAATCCAGAAAGTACATTCATGTGAAGAAAAGTTCGATCGAGTTGAAGCATATTTCATATAGCCTTGATACTTTCTTGTTTGAAAGTAAATCACGCATCCAATTCAAAACGTCCACTTACGTGATTGCAAAATCAAGATGTACTCACAGCGATATGTATTCGATAGAAAATGTTGATTCCAGCTCCGATATCTGATGGGAAATATATTGAAAACCTTATTATTGCTGTCACAATCAATTTATTTGAACTGTAATGAAGTCTTTTATGTTTCAAAATTACCTTTCTAAAACTTTCTATCATAATTGGGTTTCGCATTTCAAACATCGATTATAATAAGCATTCAATCCAGGGAGCAGAAATTCGTTGACACAGCAGATCTAATGACTACCGATAGGGTAGCAAACAATTTGCTATTTTTGTCAATCATCTGGTTCTTTTAGCAACCCTTTTGATTCGACTTTTTGAGTGAATTGCTAATTAGACCAGCAAAAACCAATTGTATTTGCTGCACCAGCAACTCCTTTTCTCCACGAATTCACTAAATTTTATTACTATTTTTCTACCTAAACCACATCTCTTTGAATACGGACTGTTACGAATTAAATGAATATATAAAGTAAATTGATGAGAGTACCGTAATTGATCGTTTTACTTCAATTTTGTTCAAGTACACGTGACATCAGGGGTACGCTACGCGAAGTGATAGGAGTGATTCGCGTAGCTCAGAATAACAATGAAAACGATGAGTAAGATATTATAAAGTTATGTAATTTCTCTCAGCATAAGATTTGAAGAATAAATAATTATCAAATAAAACTTATATTTAGATCTATCGAGCATTGAACTACAATTATAAATTTCTCTCAAGTTGATCATTAATCAGTATCTGATGAAAACATATAATTGATTGCCTTGAAAGTTCAAGCATTTGGTGATCATGCGTTCATACTGTAATTCACATACTAATTATAGTGAACTTACTTCCGTGTCCAGTGAGAGCAATGATCTTCCACGTCCGTGGAACCAACGATTAGTTCATTTGGTTACATCATCAATTCAATTCATACTTCAAATATTTTCTCATCCGTGGAGGTAATTAAGAAAAACTGATTTTAGTCACACTCCTTCATTTCAATTAAAACGAGAAATGATGATTGTGGTAGAAGTTAAGTTTTGACGCTGATGGCCGAAACCATAAAACCATAAAAGAAATCTGTGCAAATTCATCCATAAATTGTTGATTCAAAGTATGGGAAAGTTGACCATAATTCCTGTAGAATTCTATTGTCTTTCCAATGCTGAGAGTTCACATTTCAATTTCACCCACTTTACTTGAATTATATACATCATAATGACGATATATATTCATGCTTACGATAGAAACAATTGACGAGTGAAGGCATCGAAGTCGTTTATCAACACCCCTTTGTACCCATAAACATTGAGTAGAGATTAACCTCTTTCTCTTCCCAGATGGTGAAACATTGTTCAGCTTGGAGTATGTGTTATAACAACTTAACAACGTATATAGTTCCGGTGTTCGTATATACATACAGGAAAAGAATCTCATTGAATCGATTCAGGACTTAGAATATTATCTGAAATTATAAGAGTACCGTGACAAGGTGGTAGAACGTTAATTTACCGACGACACATGAAAGCTTGAAGTTTGCAAGGTGAAAGAGGAAAACCATTGAACGCGCGTAATATATCATATGGCAGTGAAAGGATACATGGTGTTGTTATAGTAGGGACAATTTACATACGTAGAATATAATAGACTATACAAGTATGCGTGCTTGAGTCTTTACTATGATGTTTCTAATACAATTCATTAAAAATTGAAGTATGAGAACGATACAATGCCCAATAAACATGAACATCTTCAAGATATCTTGAAGATATCTTTTGAAAGACATCTACAAGACATATCAAAAAGACATCTTGAAGATATCTTTTGAAAGACATCTGGAAGACATATCGAAAAGATATCTAAAGGACATCTTTTCGATATGTCTTGAAGATGTCTTTCAAAAGATATGTTTAAGATGTTTTGCCAAATGTATCTCTAAGATCAGCAGTTTTGAGGTTATGAGTGCATATGGATAACACTTCAAATGTCTTTGTTCACAATCAAATTGCAAAGAAGGTGAATTCGTTCATAAATTAAAAGCTCGAATAATCCATGTAAATACTAACAAATTCTGTGAAAAGTCCGATTTTGTAACCTTGCAGTGCTAGCACTGAGACTAACGAATCTCCGAGTCACAATATTTTGCGAATTATCGAACTTTTTACGCTGAATTTTATGTACGGCTTTTGTGTACGGTGATTTTATCAAATTCCCATTCACATTTACTAATAAGTTGTTTTTCAATAACAGTGAGAAAAAAATAATTTAAAGGTATCTATGATATTCATCAGGCACTAACGATCACTGGATCATGTACTTCAATATATTTCACCAAATTCCTTGAGCTGTTCAAGTTTTAAGCACAGTCAACTTATCTTATATTTGTATATGTCATAAACACCTTATTCAAAAGATCACTTTTACTCTGAAAATATACACCGCTGACATTATATCTCACTATGTCATATTGACAATTATGAGCACCGTCATCAAATTGTCCGTATGGCTCAGGTCATCGAAGCGTGGTACGTCGTGGAATGTCCGGGTTCGAATCCCGCAACCCCAAAAATCCGAAATGAAGTAAAATTTGTAGGAATGAGAGGAGGGATCAAAAGAAACGACAGAAGGAAGAAGAAGGAAAAGAGGGGAGAATCTTTTTTATGCACGATTCAAGATTTTTCCAAGATATTTTTATGAATTCTTCAAGACATTTTTAAGACTTGATTGAATACGTCTAAGGCATATCTTCCGCAAGACGTTTTTGAGATATCTTAAACTTGTCGAAATCAGTCGCGTAAGACATCTTTGAGATTTCTAAAAGACATCTTCGAGATCTTCTTGCAAGACATCTTTCAAAATTCCGAGATATCTTTTAGATATCTAAAATAATGGAATCTTTTAATTGTTATCTTCGTTCTTACGTAAGGAAGAGTGGATTCAAAAATTCTTCAAGAACATGTGTTGAACTAGATTCAATGTCTACAAAATCTATTTCTATGTGTCTTTCACAAATTTGTTAACTTTTTAACAATATTCTACGACTTGCACACGTCACGCGACTGACACTCCGTACAGCACCGGACATTTCTACGTTGCCTTCGTGTAGAATCTCCGTTCATCCACGTTCTATCCACGTCCACCAGTTATCTACGTGGATGTGCTTTTAGGGACTGTACACTCTAAAATTTTCAGAATGAGATTTCAATCTTCAGCCAGCCAAAAGTGAGCCTGTCGAAATTTTGAGTGAAATTTTCATTCTTTTAGGGTGATATTCTAAGGTTTGAGATTAGAAACTCACAGCCACTCAAATTCTAGAGTCAATTTTTCACTCCAAAAGAGTGAGAGTTCACTTGAAACAAGTGAAAATCCCACTCGAAGCGGACTGGCTCACTTCTGAGACTTAGCGGAATGAAACACGTGATTTTTCACTCTTTCAGATTTAGACAGCACTGTAAAAAATGATTGTGGAATTTTCCCCCAAAAAATGGTGGCAGCAAAGTTCCTCCACAGATAGGGAACTTTTGATCATAATTTGGTGGACTTTTTCGTGATTTGTGGAGGATTCAACACTCAAAAAACAAAATAATTCTTCAAAGTGGCGGAAAAATCCCTAATTTCTGATGGAAGAACAATTCCCGCACAATTAAGAGACGAAATCCATCAACAGTGTGAAGAAAAACTCTCCACATTTTTGACAGTGTACTGAAGATATATTAAGATATGTTTGAGATATTTAAAAGTCTCTCTATTTTGTATTTGTTGCCTCAACGTCGAGCTTTCCTCTGTCCACTTCGTATCCAGAACTTCCATTTCTCCACCTATTTTTCACCTGTGGTTCTTCTGTACGAGAAATTAAAAGCAAATTGGATATTAATCGCATATAATTTTTATGATTCCATTCACTGCCATTTTTGGTCTCTTTCCCTGTCAATTCATCGATTTAGGGATGATTCACGTTAGGGATGGGCGATGTTACATCGATTATTGCAACATCCATGCTTTTTTTATCAATAATCGATTTTTTACTCGATGTTTTTGAAGACCGATATATCGATGTATTGATACTTTTACATGAAAAATTATTGGATTTGATGTTTGACTTAACACACAAGCTACGCAAACGTGAACCTAACGAATGAGAGACTGCGTAAAGTAATAAAAAAAATAAATAATGAGATAGATTCTGACCTAAGCGACAATCAGAACGAGGCGCCAGTCGATGAACGTGTTTCGTGTGATGAATCTGCTGCTGATAAGTTTTGGGCGATTCATAAGAGTATTGTTGCAGTCCAAGCCGAACTAAAAGATCCTGATGAAGAAAACTTCAAGTTAAAACAATTTTCAAGCCAATCCGTGGTGAAAAGATCGACTGATCCGCTTCAATATTGGAATAAGATGAAAAACGCATACCCCAAATTATACCCAATTGCGATCAAATATCTCTCAATCGTAGCAACTTCTGTACCAGCTGAACGCTTGTTTTCAAAAGCAGGAGTCGTGAAAAATCAATTGAGAAACAGATTAACAGGAAAAAGATTATCAAAACTTTCATTCCTCGGTTCGTTAGATGAGAGAATGTGGAATTTGACATAAGATTGAACCTTTATTATTCAAAGTTACCAAACTTCACCCAAGTTGATGTGACTAGTCAATGAATTATTATCGTTACATACAGATAAATTGAAAAACTGATGTAAATTATTATGAAGATAAAAAATATAATACATGAATGTGAAGACATACATTTTCACTTTTGATGCACATATGTTATTGTTTCTTCCGCTACGTATTATTCATTTACAGCTCATTTGACAAAAAGACAAAGAACATCGATTTTTTTGTCGATTAATCGATTCATTAAATCGAAAGAAGAAAATAATCGATGTTTCAGCATCGATGTTTTTTTCCAACATCGCCCATCTCTAATTCACGTGATATAATTATTCACAAGTTACTCGAAAATTATATAAATAATGAGGAAACTGGAAGCAATTATTCTCTGTGAAAAAACGTATTGAAATCAGTATAAATCTGCTTGATTTCAATTCAAATTTTGGCTCAATAGATTGAGATTGATGAATGATTGAAAACCATTGGCCTTCTCATTTGAAGTTCGTTACAATAAATCAGAATAAATGAGAATAATAGCTCAATTATACCGATTCATTTTTATTTTTATTCCGAAATTATACATCCTTATTAAATTCTGATGATAATCGGTGGATGGAAAAAATGTATGTAATTAATCCCTGAGGAAGTATCATTTTTTTCTATTTTGTCCTTATTTTTTACTCAAAACACACAGTGAAAAATTCACTCGCAATTTATGTTAAATATTAACACAAAAAATGTATCAAATCAACACAAAAATGTTAAATTTATACTGAAAATTTGTGAATTTCAGAATTTGATATGTTGTTTTCAACACAAACTATGAGCAAAATTTTTCGCTGTGCATGAGGAAGAATACGGACATTTTGCAACGGGGACTAACTCTATTTTGAGAATAGATTTCGAGTAATGGTATTATGATCCGTTAACCGTTCCTCAGTTAATTCATCGTTTCCATGGTAACGTTACAGTCTATGTTATAGGGAAATTTTTTTCGTCTTTGCAAAATTCCCTTATATCTTCCCCATTTAATCCTCCTCAAGCAACACGCTCGTCGCAGTGATATAACAGTGACATAGTGAGTCACTGTGATATCACTGCCATATTGCTGTGACTAAGCGTATTACTTGAGTTATTTTTTTCACATTTTTACTCATCCTATCCTGATTTTTCTCCAACAGATGGAAAGAATAATCTGGATTATCCGTCATTAAATTACTATTCTCTGTTATAATCGCTACTTTGTAATTTTTTTCATATGTTAATTAGATTCTTGAAAACAAAGAGTAAGCGCAAAAATCGCCTGTTTTTCTAGGACCGCGAGTTTCAGGTTGAAATGCATTCTGAAATCGACCCTATGTCGATCATTTGCAAGGGAATACCATTTCCCGGTGAGCACAACAATGGTTTAAGAGATACAGAAATCGACAGAATCGATAGATTCTTGACAGAACGATTCTTTTCTATAGAAAACTTTTTATATAATCTTGATCGAAAATTGATACTATTTCACCTCCAAAACCTCCAGAATGCATTTCAACCTGAAACTCGCGGTTCCAAAAAATATTCTCTTTCTGAGAAGAAAATTACAAAAACATGGTGAGTACAGAAGAGAAATTTCCCTCTGGTTCAGAAATAACGGTAGAATATGAAATCAAACTTTTGAAAATATATTCAAGGATTCATGCGTTGAGGAAGAGGATTTGGAAATTATGAAAAAAAAAATATTCAACTTGAAACGAAATCCATACATATTGTCATTATTTTCTATTTAAAAGCACGTATTAGAAATATACATAATTATAATTTAAAACTATCTTATAAATTCTTACAAAAACATATAAGAATAAATATCCGTTGATGAGTTTTTCTTGAAATAATTGTTAAACTACTTCATGAAAAATTTCGATGCAATAGTATATGATATATAATATATAATGTCAATTATCCGCATTGTGATGTATATTACACGTTGAAATTATGATTTTTATACATTATCTTAGTGTTTTAGAGTACTTTAAATACTATGTAGAAGATGCCGTCAACATATTCTCACGTGTGAATAAAAAAAAGACGTGTTTTTGAAAATTCACCCATTCCGCAACATGAATAAATCCAAGAAACTGTCAAGGAGAAAGCGAAAGGATCAGTCGGAAGTTTTTTTAGCGGTTATAAGGTTACGAACGCGCTATTCGTATTTTATTAGAAGGTCACAATATTTCTTTTCCTTTATAAAAAATGTAAAATTTGAATTGATTCACGTTGAAATTATTTTTACATCGGTATTGCGACAATTTTCTTCAGTGAGCAGTTTAGGTTCGTTCGCTATGAGAGCTTTGGTATTATCCGGACATACTGTGATTCTGAAAAAAAAGAGGATCTAGTATTGTAAGAATAACTATTATTTATCATAATCTGAATATTCAAAGAGATTGTTGTTACCCGTAACTAGCTTCGAGACTGTCCACCGTTAATGAATCGATGTAAGCACGTGGCGTGTAGAGCAATCTCCAAGTTAATGGATTGAAAACTGATGTTTGGTATTCCCAAGCTATTTCAACGGCTTTTGGTTTGTCTATCACAGCTCCGGGAAGCACCACCGTGTGAGTACTTCCAGGCTCGTAGTATTTGGACGTTAGACTTAACTGCATTTTTTCGGTCTTGTTTCCATTCGAACCAATGACTCGAATAACGAAAACTCCTACCTCACCTCCATGGTCTAAGCTTTCGTTGTTCTTTGAAATGTTTATTGTGACTTTATAGTGTCCCTCTGGAAAAAATATTCATATGATAAAATCGATATAAGCTTTCATTTTGGCAATTTGATTCATTATTTTTTCTCAAGATTCTTGAATTCCATTTGTATTTCTGGTAATATTTGCTAAAACTTTAGTCGAATCTACTACTCTGAGAGTAATGTTAACATTCCCATTTGTTACTGAACGCGTTAGTAAATCTTATGAAACATTTTGTTTTCTGTGTAGCCCATACGTATAAAAGTTTCAGTAGGATATATTTGAATTCATTGGCCTAGCGTTCATAATTATGTTAAAGATCAAGTGAAAGACTTCCTCGTTGTATAACTTCATCAAAGTTTCACTATGAGTTATTTCATTCCATAACACATTGAGACAGGGGTCTTCATCTAATGCACATGGCGTTACCCCCACTTAGGATCCACGCTCGAATGCTTAAGAATGAGTTCGGCGTTAATTTTGAGGAATTGTGGAATTCTTGTTCTTCATTACTTACTGCAGAATGGTTTGTCTGAGCCTGTCATTAAATATACGGTTGCCTGATAGTTTCCAGGTTGGGCATCCAATCCGAATTTTGGACAATATTGATTCAAACAATCAAAGCATTTTCCTTCCAGAAATTCATCCCACGATGGACAAGGTACGCTGAGGAATGGACACTTTGTATTGATGCTTTCAATGAAGTATTCGTAGCTTCTTATATGACTGCATCCCAAAAATCTTTTAATACCTTAACAATAAGATTCACATTCATTGATGTTTGAATTATCATTATTTAAAAATAAATTTAGCTATATCAAACTGAAATCACGATTTTTCTTATTATTTATATGGTTTTTTTTTGTGGAAAATAACTAGCATGTTGTCATTTTGAAAGAATATTCTTTCACGTGAATGATAAATCTTAAAAGGTATTCATTTATCGTGAATAATTTATTGTCTACAGTTTGACATTTGCCAATTGGGACTATACGTTCTAATGGAAGATTTGTTTTAAGTAGTTGTCACGACAAGTATCATTTCGAACATTAAATTAATATCTTTTCAAAGATGTAATAGTTAAATTACCATTTTTCTCTTCCTACGCCTTAATTTGTCATATGAACCTCGATTAGAGAAATTAATTGAAATAATTGCATTTGATTATACGGACAAACAGATTTTCCATAATTTCGAGTTCCACAATCGTATACATACTATTTATATATGTATATGTATATAAATACGCATGTGTGTAAAGTTAATTACTTACCGCGAAAGAAACTGCCGCGTTCCAAGGTGATAGAATTGAGTACGCCCTCGTTACAACCTGGTTGATTGCGACCACCGTTCGGATAGAAGTCTATATGCGCGACAGGTTGAGTAATTCCAAGACCACCACTGATAAAAGGATTGCAATCGGTGTGAATAGCTGTCACGAAGGTGGCATCCGTTGGGTCTAATCTTACCATCGGTGATGTGTTACTGAAGTGAGGTTCTGCAGGATCAAGACCTTGTACAATAAAAACACGAGATACTTTATTTTTGTATCTATCGATTCCTGTTTTGGAATTAGTAGCGATGATTTCGATTTTATTTTTTGTACAGAATACATCAAATTCAATAATCATATTTTTTTTATAAAAAAAAAATTGATTCTGTTCAAGGAATTTTGAAGATTTACGTGGATTTTTGATACAAAAGTTTTGAAACAATAGACATCTGATATTTTCATATCAAATTTTTTACAATGTTATTGAAATTTAAACACAATATTATCTAGAGATGGTTTCCATTAGAATTCTTTTAAAATCTAAGGTAAATTCAATACAAAAATATATGAGATAATTGCTTCAAAATCTTGTTTTTAGAATTCACAAATTTTTTCAATAACATACGGTTCATGTTTAACTATGATTTATTTAAGTTGACAGTTTTTCTTGCGTACTTGAGCCAATTATGTACTCAAATCGATTTAATTACTAATTGTGTACGAGTGCGTACCAAGTGCACGAATATAATTCATTCCATCCGTCAAACGAATCGCGATTGAATGAAAATACCGCGCAAGCGTTTTACTCTCTTCAGAATAATATAAATCATCAACTCTCTTTACAATATAGCGTATATATCAAGATTTCAAATCATAACATTTCTTCATCTCTATGAACAATCCTTACATAAAATATTGACTTGACATTGATTTTACTTTCACTGCTTTTGAGTTTGTATATGTTATTCAAAATTTTTTCCTCTTGGATCCATCGACGAAGAATTAAAAGTACACAAGAGCAGTTGTGGCACGGTTGGTTTGAGCAATAATTCCAATATAAAGGTTTGATATTCATTTACATCAAAGGGTCCCATCATTTTTGTACAAACCACTCAGGTTTGAAGTTTCTTCGATCGTAGAAAATTCATTTTTGACACGCTTTTTCATTGGGAACCAATTTTTACGTAATGAAACATAACGTATAGGAGTGTACGATTACATAAGGAATCGCACAACCATATACAGATGTTACATGGTTTTAGTGCCAAGATTCCTCAGAGTTCTCCACGAATTTCTCAAATATTTTTCTAACAAGTAGAATCTTCTAGAATGTTTCTAGAATATCGAACCGTAGAACTGACATGAGGAAATAAAACTGGTTTCTTGACATTGCAAAAATAATTGTGTCAAATCCAGGGTTCTCTGTTTGTATTTTAACTCTTCCCCGGATGGAAGAATTCCCTAAATTATATATAATTCATATATACTTTAAAATATTTTATATCTAAGTTATAGTGATGAGCAGTCCATAGTATTATCGATAGTCTTTGTACAGAAAATTTGTCGAATTTATATTGAATTTTATACATTTTCGGTCGAGCTTGGCCTGTTAAAAATTTGTGGACAAAACTTCAAATACACGTAACGGAAGCAATTTCCAATCACGTAACTGAAAAATTAAGTTACATGGGTATGAAATTTCAGTTACGAAAATATACATAAATCCGTTATAAAATGTAGTAAAAATTTGAAAATTCAATCACGTGTAAATGTCTCAATTCAAATACCAAGAATTGGAAATTTCAGTTACGGATGTAGTTGGAAAAGTTATGAAATTTCATAACATTTTTAACAGTGTGTATAAAATTCAATCAAAATTTGACAAATTTTTTATAAAAAATTATCGATAGTGCTATCGGTTGCTCATCACTACTAATTCATACATAATTATATATAATTTTGAAAATTTTGCACTCCAGTGAATCTTTTGAAAATTCACAAGTAACGTAATAATTTTCCATCGTATGAATTTAAATGAAACGATAACCAATTTTCTTTTTACCTCACATTAAATGTAAATGAACCGAGGTTTCAATTTTTTTCTACCCGATGAGTCAGAAAACCAGAATAGCCATCCCCAGGAGGAATTTTATACGCTATCTCATAGGGTGAGTAAAGCGAGTAGCGTTACGCTGTTTCGTCTACTTCGATAAATTTATTCATTCCTGTCTCGTCAGTCCTGAGGAATTCTATTTAACCTTCACTGGCATCGTTTTAATTTCAACACCGATTAAAAACGAGTGAAAGTCATGTGATACAAAATTCTCTCGCCAAAACCAAAACAAACAGCAGAGAATGAACTTCGTAAAATGATTATTCGTTTTGCGGGGATTGACTGGAAAGAGGACGGATAAGCAAAATAAATCGTTACCACCATCGATTTACAACATGACTCCGTTGAGTAAAAATGATGTGAAGATTACATAAGAATTGAATCATACTGCATTTACATATCTATCGCATTCAAAGTATCCAATGACAAGGGTCACGGCATCCAAATCGAGATAACATATTGCGAGGAGAAATTAGTCCCTGAGTTTCTAGTAAATTCTGTTCTATTTGCATTTCAATCTATCTATCGTCATTTTCTTACAGAGAAATAAGTTTTGAACTCTATTCGTTTGTGAATGTATAAAAGCTATTCGATTTTTCTTTTATTTTTCATGTGAGGATATCATCAGATAGATATCCAATGGATAATTTGTCAACAAACTAAATCAAAACAGTTGGAAATGCAGGGTATCCAAATGTCTCTTTAAATGGTCATTAAATCTTCATTGGATATCCAGTAAATCTTGAAATAATCTACAATACGTCCAAAAAATATCTTATTTCAATTTGAAATCTATTCTGAAAGAATCTTCCCATGACATCATATAATCGAATAAAATTAATTCTTCATTCCTTTGAATTTGTATTTTTTTACTATCTTTATTTTTTCCCGGGTATGGAAAGATTTTTTTGAATGCATACACAAAATTGTAGATTGCACATGTAAACTGCAATATCATATGCTCCAATTGCACAACACAGCACCACACGCAACATCACCAATTTACTGATAAGAGAAACAACCTTGAAATCTGAAAGATATCTGCGGATGTATGTGATAACCAACCACAGATGCAGATTGAACCCAAATGTGAAGATTACCTTATCTCGGTATGACATTCATCATAGGGGGGCGCGATATGATCATTTTTTGTTCCTAAGATGATATGAACATTTTTTTCAGAAGATCAAAATCTGGAACCAAGTTCCGCATGTCCCGGATCTTTGTCAAAAAAAATGCAAAGATTAATTTCGACAGTTCAACTTTGACTGCTCTCATTGAATCAAAGGCGAATTCATACAGCAATCGAAATGATACGGTTCAAATGTAAATATTTGAAACCGGATGAACAAGATAGTACGTACATGAATTGCATTGATATTAAAATCCTGGAATCGGAAGAGAAAAGAAAATCCAAAGCTAAGCGAACGTTTTTTCATTTCATCAAAATCTTGCGATTCTTACAGTAGTTTTATTTCACGAAGAAGGTACAATAAGATTCTTCCGTATTATGGAATGAATCGTAACTTGATACACTTTTATACCGAATAACGGTGCTCGCTATCCTCCTGGTGTGCATTCAAAGTTCATGATATATATAAGATAAAAAAGATTATGTAAATAGAAAACTATACATACTTATACCAGAACGGGTTTTAAAAAGTCGAGACCGTTCATAATGATGGAATTTCTTCGACGAGAGTTCAATGCGAGTGCTTCGTTAATAAAAAAGAAAATTAAAAATATTTATGACTCAGACTTACGCAAGACAACCTACCAAAAAATATTTGCACGAATTATTTTATCCATAAAAAAAAATGAAACAAATTAATCAACTTGAGTTGTACGATGGTACTGTGCAAGTACATATCACGTAAGAGTTACAATGAATTTGAGGATAATTATTCCCTTGTGTATGCTCCTATCTTTGTGCATTCACAATTCGAGCTTGAATTGTGTTCTAAAGCGGAAGTCATTTTTCGGTTCAGTAAGATATAATGAATTAAAAGCTTTTCACTCTGTACATAAGAAATGATTAAATGTACGATTCCAATGTCATTATTTAGTCATGGGTTCTTTTTTCTGTTTTAAAAGGAGGATGAAAAGAAAAACCACTAAAAATGTTATTCCAATTTTTTTGCTTTTGAAACGATGAGAAGACGTGCATTTCTTTCCGCTTCGATCTCTTAGAGATCTAAATTGTTTGGATGAGAAACAAATTTAAAACAACTGAACATTTTTGTTTTTTACTTGTCAGACAAAAATTAATTATTCCTTTCCGAGCAAGTCGGGATAATATGCATTCAATAATTTGTGGAATGTCAATACATTGTCTTAGACAGGTTTTCTTTCCATGATTATTTCTACGATGAAAAAGAGTATGTGTGTACAGTGAGAGAGGTGTAACGTAAAAATGACATAATTATAAATCCAAAGTGAAGCGTTGACAGTGCTAATTACTGCAATTAGCACTTGTCCTAGATCACTGTAGTTTATTTGAATGGTGTTCATGACGAATCAATTGCATTTTTCCTCATAACCTTTTACAATTCTGTCAATCTATATTTCCAATGATTTGAAATTTCATGGGGAAATTGTCCACCATGTGGATTCTATATAGATTGTTGTTAATTTCGTCAATTTCTCTACGTTAACAATGATAACAATGTAAATCCAACAGGACTGTGTGATAGATTTCACATTGCAATTTTAATCTAACTTTCCATTGAGTTTTAACCAGATTTCCTTGACAATAATCTCAAATGCACAATACCTTTCCTTTCATCGATCCCACAATATCAAGGATCCGTTTATTTATCCATGGTCGATTCTCTTTGATTCCTTATATTCCATTTCTATAAGTTACCATCGTCCTGCCTGCCACTTCTTGATCCCTCGTGTTTTCTTACTACACTTGTTTACCATGTTCTTGTCTCCGGGCGTGTCTATATAAGGGCGCATATTTTTTTGTTCATATTTCATACTCGTGCTAACGTTATTCGAGAACGAGACGAGTCGTTTCACGGTCTAGAGAATCTAAATGTGAAAAGAAGAGTTTTTTTGTCTATCGATTTTGCGAACAGAGATAAAAACATCTCAACGAGCGAGGATTGTAACGGAACACCCCTTTTGTACGACCCGGTTGAAAACTCGAGCTCAACGGGACCCCGAATAATTATTCACCAGCAAGAGCGAGGAACGAGGAGAGTCCTGGTAAGCCTCGTGAACAACCTCGCCTCGTATCATGTTATCCTAATAGTTCCCAATGGGATCGATAGCTTACGTAACGTCAAATTTGTCGACTAGTCCTGATTCTTCCCCATCCGACTGACATTGATTCGTTATTGGAAACGGTTCTCAACTACTACCTTCCTACCTCTATTTTCCAATACATTTATTATTATTTTCCACGTTATTAATGGTTCGTAAATAACGAGATTTCTAATAATTCAAGAATCAGTTCTCTATTTATCTTCAGGAACATCGGATTGATTCATTGAATGGATGGGAAAAGAAATAATGAGCTCTGGTTGAAACATTGAATATTCTCCATGGCGTTGATAAAAAACCGTTTTTGAAGGAAAGAATATTAAAAATTGAACTTCAAGATCACGATTTGATTGAAAATAATGGAAAACTCGTTGCCACGGGGAATTTATTGCACTTTCATTTATGTCACTCCTCGTGGAATTCAATCCATCAAGGTTGACTTTTTCGGCCATAGTAGGTACACGTTTCTCTCGTGCACCTGTTACCCTGTTAGTTTGAGATCCAATCGGCCATCTTCGTATTTCTCCGATTCTTGAATTGTCGTTCGCCATTTTCGGCGGGAGTCAAATTCATTAGGGATCGGACGTAGGAATTGAAAGAAGGAAAATACTGAATTACGTGTCTAGGCGTTTAGATTAGTGTTTGTTGCATTAACGTCATTACGTATGGGGTTAAACGCTTATTCGTTTCTTTCCTCGTATTACAACATTTTGCTTTTGCCTTTGCTAGACTATTCTCCTTTCATCACAATATTCTCTTCGACCTCGTGTACGTCATGCCGTACCTCCCCTCACCGCGTTGTGGCATTTTTATAGCGACGAGCATTCGTTACTCCTTCTAATAACATCAGTAAGAGAAAGAATGTTTATCACTTGTTCGAAAGACGTTGCATCTATTCGATTCGCTCATATGGATATACTTTTCAATATGCTGTATACCGTTTACTGCAACATCTGTCGTCATTTCTTGTGAAATGGAAATTTGTTTGTGCATTTTAATGAATATAGAAGACATGAAATCGGTATGCGTGAAATGTGGCATGAAGTAATAGAAGATTTTGTCTTTAGTTACTCTTGGATTGGGTCCTGATCAAAGCTAGGGAATATCACGAATCATTGTTATGTAGAATACGAGTTGGTCGCCTGTTTTAGATACACCGATTATATCTTCCATTCTATGAGGATTGATGATTGAATAAAGTTTACGATAATTTGGTTGCTCGTACAGGAAGCTCAGTTTGGAACACAGCCGATAAAAGGTCGATATGTTGTTCGTGTTGAATGGTCAATGATTGATTCCTCATTGCTGGCCAGAATAACATCAAAACCTCTGATAATCGGCCCATCAATTCTACCATTCCCCGTTTATTTTTCGCCATTGTTAGACCCAAGTTACTCATACAAGCAAAAATTTTGCCTTGTCCAAAAGATTTCTTTCAGATGTCTACATGGAGAAAAATAAATTTTTGAAAATTACTACATTTCTACCAAATTGGCAGAATATAGGAAAATATTACTGTTTACAAATTTTTAATACACTTCTATATCAATAATAGTGATATTTTCTTTCACCCTGCCCAGAGCATATCATAAGGGTCAGTTCTTACCAAACAGTTAGTTCTAAAAGAAAACGATCAATTCAAAAACGTAAGAACGGTTAGTTCTTAGAGAATTACCTAATTTTTAGTGAAATGCGTTCCTTTTTCTTTTGTTAAATCAAGTAGCCAATATTGCCCTCCCTGGTTCAACGAACCGATTGACTCTCGCCAAATTTCATTGAATCTTGCACAATTTTCTGACCAAATCCTATTCAACCATTTCCAATGAGATTCAATCAGATTGGTGTATTCTTTCAATGTGATTTTGATTCAACCTTGCCAAATCTGGTTGTATCTTGCACCGTGTTTTGACTCAATCCCAATGAGAACAGCTTGTCAAAACGACATCAAATTGACCTCAAAATGATGTTATTTTGACGCAATTTTGACCAAAAATTGGTCAAAGTGACGTCAATTTGATGGCATTTTGATTAAGATGTTCTCGTAGGGATCCCATTGAATTTAATTTCGTTAGATTCTATGGATTTTTTCAACCAGAGCTGTGACAGAAAGTAAAATTGAGGAAGTGTTAAATAATTCAAGAAATATTCGTCACACAAATGTTTTCCTTTTCCTTTTTAGAAATCGGGTGTCCACCGTTTCGGTTAGTTCTTAAATTTCTTTAGAATATGCCCTGATCCTGCCAATTCAGTAGGAATGTAGTAATTTGTAAAACCTAATTTTTTTCCGTGTAAAAGATTTCTTATGCAACAGTTTTCACTGTTTTTAGGATGTCTTCGTTTAAGAAATCTTTTAGACAAAGCAAAATTTTTGCTGTATGGTTATCATTCAGCATCCAACCACCGATGGATGTTATTGGCCCATTAATGAGTGCCATTACCGTACGATTAATTCAGTCATGAACGATTATGACGTCGATCGTAAAATCTTGTTAGGGTGCCAATCCATTGAACGATAATTTGAATATTTTTGAAGATTTCTGTTCCCTTGATCAAGATTATCTTCAATTTTCTCACGAGAGTATTCAGAATTCGATTTCAAAACTTCAGAACATTTCACAAAGATTATGGATGTTTTACGATTGAATGCAATATTTTTCTAATGGGATTCTTCGTTTTCATCACATCATTATTTGTGAAAATACCTTTAATCTTGATGGCCGTTGAAACACGTTTTCCATAACACGTTTTTCTTGGATTTTGTTGAGATTATTGGCAACCTTATTCAGAAAGAGAAAGGCCAGTCTGATATACGCGAACAAGTAGGTTGGGACAAATTGTGCGGTGGCGTGGTAGCGATATGAACTGGAATCTGATATTCATTCACGATATTTTATACCTCTTATACATAATATTATAAGCTTTTGATCTCGGTCATGATTGTTTTCAACCAGGTTAATTGTGGATTACCTTGGTTTCAACTAATTTACTTTGCTTCTGTTAATGTGTGTTTGCAAATTTGCATTTAAAAAATACGAAAATCAATTGATTTGTTCCACTTTCGGCAACAAACCATGGAATAAGCGAAAGAGTACTGATCGAGTCGTATTTGGAAGTGATTTGCGGAATATGTGAAGATTTAAAAAACTGGTATTATCTAAGGATGCATTAATTGAATACTCACCGGTAATTCTGCCCAAAGTGTAGCCGTAACGAACCCTTAAAGTATACCCCAGGTAACCGGAAGTATGAGCGCCAAGACTGTGTCCAATCGAGTGCATTTTCGATGCACTTATTCCACCAATTTCAATAATTTGAGCAGCTAATCGAGCAGTCATAGCACCGACTAATCTCGTGTTCGCTACCGCTTGAGTGTATGGTGGGCCAGCACCGCCAATCCAATTAACAATCACCACGTTGCAGTCTTCTCGTATTAATAATTCCTCCATTGTTCTCTGTAAAGTCATAAATAATAATGTATCTCCATTTAGCTGGGATCATCATAAATTCTCAAACATACGGACTCAAAACTTTCTTTGAAATTTTCCAAATATAAATACTTTATGTAAATGAAGATTAGAAGGAGCAAAATATGATTGAGTACATACAATTTGTGTTCCAATTTTGGGAACTTGTTTTGTTTGTTAATTGAAAAGAAATCTTACCAAAACCCACGTTTTGTCTCCATTATCGAGGAATCCATGAATAATGAAATACAGGTTGCCTTTTTTATTCAAGGGAGATTCTTGAATCGTATCTAGACTGTCAATCATCAATTCGTATGGACTAGCGTCACGATTTCGAGTGTAAAGAACGTAACGTGGATTGATGCTGTCTGGACGCGCTGGAAATGTCGAAACTGGCCTGTTTTCCCCGGACCATGGAGCACCGATGTAAAAACAGCCATAGGGTTCGTAACATCGCCACATATACCATTCTAGACAGATAAAAACGTTCACATATGATATTCGTTGGGGGTATGATTTAGAAATTCGTGTTTGGAAAGAAATTTGTCAACTGCATTGACTCAATTTTAGTTATTGCAACACAAGACAGCTGTTTTTTTAGCAGAAATAGCTGATATTTTGCTGATAAAGTTGAAAATTTAGTTCCATCAACTAAAAAATTGCTATCCTCACAGTCAATTCATTTCCGTCTATCATTTCCCATGTGGAAATGTACACACGGGCCGCTACTGGCGCGGTACTGTTGCCAGAGTTGCCAGTACTGGCAAATCCAGCCTTGCCCTTATGGGGCCAGTGGTTTGGACGGTGCTGGCAAGGAGTCGGAATGATAACATCATTTTACATAAGGGCCAGTAAAACATTTACCACCGCTTCGGTAGCGATATTTGGTGTGTGCCTACTATGGTGGCACTCTGGCATTGCAACAGAATCAGTTGTTCGACCAGTACTGGATGAGAAGTGGTAGAGGGTCAAAATAATACATCCTACGTAGGAATTCAGACCCGACCCAGTACTGGCACAGTGCTGGTAATTAGAGATCCCCGGAGTTATATTTGAAGTAAAAAAAAAAAATACATTGAATTTGAACTTTCAAAACTTTGTGAATCTATTTTTCTCATCACCGTTATCTGAGAAAGACGCTTTGGAAGTGGTTTCATGAAAGTTCACTGGGCAAGGATCGAACCCGGGACCTGCGAGTGAGAAACAGAGTCTCTATCACATCAGCTAATCTCCGAGTTGACAACGGACCACTTAAATTCCCATTTATTGCACCAATTCCCTTGAAGTCACGCAATTTACCATAGACTCCGTAGTGAAACAAGATTCTACCAATACTGGTTCATTGTTCTCTATCGAACGTATTGAATGATCACACCAACTCTGTCTTGATACTGGCGCGACTCCGGCTCACTACAAAAATCAAGTTGCCAAGATCGTGATTTTAATGTCAATCGACTACCGATTCCGTAGTCAACCAGAGCCCCACCAATACCGGTACCATGTCGTCTATCGAACATATTGAATCATAATACCAACTCTGGCTCAATACTGGCGCGACTCCGGCTGACCACAACAGCCGAGTTGCCAAGATCATAATTGCAACATCAATCGACTATCGATTTTGTAGTCAGCCAGTCATATCATTACTGTCATATTGCCGTCTGTTGTATATATGGAATGATAATACCGACTCTGGCTGAATACTGGCGCGGGACCGTTTCTCGAAATCCTGGGTATTGTCCAGACAGTATTCATTCGATACTGACCCTATACCGTCTGTCCACGCGAGCCAATACCGGCTGAAATTTTGCGAATGTTCGGCGACAGTTGAAAAACGGTAATGATTCTGAACAGGCACAGTTGTTTTTGCCGAACTTTGGCAAATACAACCTCGCCAGTACCACGCCATTTGTCATAATGAATTGATTTTAACGACAATACAACCTCGATTTCGTAGTGAGCCAGTGCCATATTGATACTGGCATATAGTCGGCTATCAAATCTATGAAATAGTAATCTGCACTCTGGCTCAGTACTGGCGCCACTTTGGTTTACCATAACAGCCGGATTTCCATAGACATAATTTTAACGTAGTTCGACTACCGATTTTGTACTTAGCCATTGCCCTACCGATCCTGATACTCGATCGCCTATTGGATATATTGAATGGTTATCCCAACTCTGGCACAGTACTGGCGCGGCTCCGTTACACTACGATTCGTGTATTTTCCGGCCAGTATTGATTCATTACTGGCCCAACACTGTCTGTCCACGCCAACCAATACCGTCTCAACTCCGTCGAACATGTACAGCTAGTTGAAAAACAGTAATGGGCCTGAACAGGAACAGTTGTTTTTGCCGAAGTCTGGCAAATACAACCTTTCCAGTACTGGGCGATTTGTCAACTCCGGCAATTTCCACATGGGTTGGTTGGTCTTTATCATTGTTCGTATTATTGCAACAGAAATGTTTTATGTAAAATTATGATTTTATGGCCTCAGTTTAGAAATGAGGTTTGGATTATAATTCCTGTGCAAAATATTATACATGTTGTGGGAGATTCTGGCCGATTTCCAAAAAATTTTCTTCATGTAAAGAGAATATTTTTATACATTTATAGTATAAATCCTACAAAATGGAGTTTCGGAAATATATTTTGGCGGAAAAATGTGTACATATAACATTCTTGAGATTATATTTGTGTTCGTGGATAGGAATTTTTCAATGTATTTGTAATGCTATCGCCTTCTGTCGTGCTTTTTATGAAGATGTACGCAAGTCTGATTGCCATGCTTCAGGGGTTGAGTGAATTCCTTCGGAATTCATTAGAATGTCCTGATGATTCGCTTGAAGCTCCAATAAAAACGAAAAAAAACACATTCTAAAGTTTGCGAAAGTATCGTTGATTTTTATGTAGGGGTGTGTACAGTTATGTACTTGGCAATATATGCAATTCAAGTTAATTATATAAAATTATGATTTATGTAAAATCAAATAATGATCCCAGTAGGGCTTGGACTATAATGTGACTTCCCTGGTGGAAGTGGATGTCATGATATGTCAAAGTATGTCAGAATCAGACATCCACTTCCACCAGGATCAATGTGATTTCATAAAAAATTGTATATAAAATCACATTGAGTCACCTGGATACAAAAATGTTTAGAAATCAATATCATTTGTATAGAATTATATTGAAATTATGTAGAAACTGTATCAAATTATATATAATTTATATATAAATTTCAACATATTTTCACCGGGGTATATGTCTAGGTTTTATCATCATTTTTCATCAAGAACGCTTATCCGTGGGAAATTAGTTCATATGTAATTCACGAGACAAACGAACTCCTTCCTCTCCAATTTGTCAAGAATTTTCTTCTTGGAAAAATAATGAAGGTCTCTCGATAAATTCCTTTGAAGATTTTGTTGTATCAAATTGTGATGAAAGTTTGGCAAGTTGAACAGCGTGTTCTAACGTTTCTTTGGAATTCAACTGTACTTTCTGAATTGAAAAGAGTGAGATTTTCACTTGAATGGAAAGATGGGTTCCCTTCTGGCTGCATAAACAATGAATTCCCACTCCAAAAGAGTGCAATCTGACTCTTTCGGCAGCCAGAAGGGAACCTATCTTTTCATTCGAGTGGAATTATGACCCTTCCATAATATTTAGAGAGTAATTGTAACAGTTATTTTCACAAATATGCTGATCATTTCCTTCCATAGTCGAGATACATGTTTTCACCTTTGGAATCAATTAATTTTTTTGAAGAAATTGTTTTGTTTCCTCTTCGTTTGCACGTTGGCTGAAATATTTCTAAAATAGAAAAATCACATAGTTGCTGTAACTAAATGCTAGCCATAGCAGCCAAATAATTTATTCATATATCAGACAGCTAGACTTTTATTCAGATCCACGCATTTTCTTTAGTTAATTGGATTTAGTTGGATTGAGTAAAACTTTCGTTTCTCACAAATAAATATTTTGACGTTGTGTTAACCAAATATTCCAAGTGAATCAAAATGTCATTTCAACTAAACTATTTAGTCGATAAAATATGATTGTACTGAAATATTGTTGGTTGTTGAAAATCAAATATATACCAGGAATCACTAAACAACCTTGCTAGAAATGACTCCGGTGATTTTCTAGGTTATCACAAGGCCTTGCTAGGCTTTGAAAGTCCCTCGCAAGGATATCGTAAGGTCTTGCAAGGCCTGGAGAATACCTAGAATGATTATTTAGTCAGGAGAGATTCTGAAAAATTCTTTGCATTTCCACTTGCTCCATATTTTAGCACAATTTCACTGCATGAAAAAAGATTTTGTACGAATATTCTTCAGATCAAACGTTCCAAAAACCTTTGAACCAATGAAACTGAGAACGTTTGCTATAGAGTAATCTATTCTTCCAAAAATAGAATCTAAAATTCCGTATCGCCGTTGCACACGATTGCAGGGGGGTCGTTGAAAAATGGACATGGGTGGAAATGCCGGTGAAACAATTGAAAATCATGAAATGGTAGTCAGCGCATGCGTAATCAGATTCTATTTGCTGAGGAACTTGAATTTTTAGTTGTCATAAATAAATTACTCATGCTACTATTGACGGAATTTTTTTATTTAAAATGAATAGACGTCAAATCATTGCTTTTGCTACCGCAAACAAATTTTTATTCATATCGAATAAAGATTTATTCAAATCAACTAAAAAATTATTAACTAAAGTATTTTTGCTCACGCAACTAAGCGATTCCTCTCAGTGTAAGTCATAATTTGTGAACAGCTTCTGTTTGGAATCGATCAGGAACATGGAAATACTTCATGTAATTGTGAAACGTTTTCAGAACGTTTTCAAAATTTCCAAGAAGCGTTTCATCGTTTGAAGCATGGCATGTCGATTTTTAAGCGACGCAAAAATGTTTTAAGAACGTAAGTTGAGGATATTTCAGTCTCAAACCTCTCTGTCGCTCATAATATCAATTATTCTAGAAAATATCACTGTCACACCGAAACAGCACGAGCATGCTGTCAAGAAGCACGAAGCATACGAAAGTTCTAGGTAACTTCTGATTAACCCTCCCATATATTTGGTTCTGCAAATTACATTTCATTGTACATTTGAAAATAAACTTCATGCCACTGAATCGCGATTTCCAGTGCTGCTTGAGGATCAATCTTTTTTATCAATCAAATTATAAAATTATGTAGTAAAATTGAGAAGTTAATTCAAAATTTCATATCAGCGGAGCAGGTGAATAGTTTCTTCCTGCAAACAAATAATGACACAAGAGAATCTGCGATAACTATTGGAATTCAAGATTTTCCATCATGAGAAGAAAGCAGATTAAACGATCGAAAAATATTTAATTAAGCAGTCACGACAGTTAATCTTCGTCGTTCACCCACATTGAAAATGAACAAAAAAGGAAACTTCAAGAATGGAAGGTCAATTAGTTAACATAACACTCAACTCATCAATAAATTCTATCCATTTCACTCAACCATTAATCGAACGATAAGTTTTTCTTTCATACGGATTCAGAATGTTTTTTATCTTTACAATGATTTTGAGTCAACATATGGGAGGAATAATTCAATTTGATTTAATGTAATTATATGAAAGCGTAATAACAAAATGTACGATGCGCGTGATTAATGTAGTAGAAATAAAAAAGACGAGGATAGAACTATCTTTGGATGAGGACACGAAAAAAGTCTGCGCGCCGAACGAATTACAAAATGCGGCCCTGTAGACATCGAATATCTACACGGCATGTGCGTAAATCATTTATTTATTATTAACGGATACCCAGTCGAGCCGAGAAAGAAAGATAAATAGTCCGTACGTTACGAAGTGCCATATGAAGTCCGGGGGTTATCAGAGTTATGTTCGAGACGTATCTCTGCAAGACCGTCGACGGTTTCTCTATCAGTTCCTCGAAGACCCTGCGACGTCGGTGTTTTGTCTTTGTATTATTGGATTAGTGACTAGTTTATAGTTGCAACCGCGTGCACGTGACTCGTGTAGAACAATTGTGGCATGTGATTTTATAAAAATAATTGTCATTTCATTAAGTTATGTCGAAAAATCATATTCGCCTTTAGATAAATTTATTACGAAAAATCCGTACTTACGATCCTCAAAGTCGAATTTATTTTCTCTTTCTTCCGGGGATAGGGTGGTGGTCGTGGTGTTATAACTATCGAATTCTTCTTCGATACTAGTTTGATTGTCCATCTTGTCCAAGGTGGCCATCATGTTGGCGGTATAAGTTAATACCAATAATGTCTCGTTGAGAAACATCTTTTCAGTCTTCTCGATTTTTTTCCCTTATATAAAATGTATCGTACACGATTACAAAATATAACAACTACAATTAAATTTTATTTGTCTACTTGAATCTTTGATTGCTCTTTGTGTCGCAATAAAGATTAATGATCCTTTGGGTTTGGACGCGATGAGATAATTAAAACCGCCACTCGTGAGAACGATTTGTCCTTGCGCACGGGGCAATTAGAGGAGAACTATTCCCTATTAAAATGAATCTTCCCTGTTACTCGAATCTCCAAAAGGATTAGACGTTTTGTCGAAACAAGAATAAATTCAGACATGCACAAAAAGTCCATTGTTTCTGGTTACTTCACGATTCATTATGTCACTAATATGAAGATTGACGGAGTTCACTGGTATTCAAGGTCAACGATGATCGCGGTCGGTATCTCTCTTGATTTTCAGCTTCCCACTGATTTACCATTATCAGAATTATTACGTCTAATCTTATTTTGACGTTGATACGAGTCGCTGACGAAAAATCGCTTGTTGACGAAAAATTGAGACTCGGATCGTGCAAAAGTTTTCCTCTCCTATCCAAAGCCCGTTTGATCTCTTATTACTCGATGTTTCTATTCATCCGTTGTTTACCATAATTAGTCATGAAAAATCGATTGACGTAAGGCACGATAACATCGAGACGAGGGCAGGGTCTTGTCTTCACTTGTATAACAATATGAATGAATCAAAAAATGTGAACGCTATGAATTAGTCTTCACTCTTCATTGATATTCGTATATTCGTGTCCGAATCCAATCACTTATGAGCTTATCGTGTCAGTCTTCGTGGAACGTTAATTCATAAAAATCCAAAACTCCACCGAAGTTGAGGAATTTTCGAAAAGACACCGCAACTCGACTCTTCGAGCAGCCGATACAAACTAATCATTCAAAATTCTGTCGGCTACATAAGACTTGACTTCATCCATCTGACTGTGTCATCCCTCCCCCACCATCAGACCTCGTCATCTTTTTCTCTTTCTGACATGTTAGTTTTTTGCTTATTCGAAAAGATAAGTTGGAACCGCTCGTATGAAAAAGGATCCTTGAGAACAATCAAGTAATCCAGTTTTTCATGGAATTTCAAGTAATTTAACAAGATCAAGAAGACCAGCCTCAAAGAAGACCGACTCGTCCTCTCCTCGTTTTTTTCATTTCTCCCATCATGTGTTTCGTGGAAGATGCACCGCATTGCAACTGCGAGGAGGTATTCGTACAATTTGGGTTTAATTGAAGTGTCGCGATAGGAGTTGAAGTTTTTCAAAGGGTGCTCAACGTTTGAGAGTCTCGTTTTCTCAATAACAATCACACGTAAAAATTGTATTTTAATGTTTGAAATATTTTGTGCTGTTTTTCAGGAGAACCGACTTCTCGATAAACTGAAGAACATCATCACGTGTATAGAATTCTATAAAAATTATATATAATTAAAGTATAAAGCTCGTTCCATTTTTATTCAATTTATGGATGAGTTTTTATATATGTCGTAAAACTTTGATGTATCGTGTAATTGCTATGCATTATTTATTCACATGAACAGCAAAATGACATTATCATTGTACAAAGCAGCAGAGAGCTAATAAACTTTTCATGGTTTCAAAAGAACAATGTTAATTTAATACCATAGAAAAGTTGGTAGCTTCTGGCGGTCAGAACTAAAAGGTTTTTGTATTCCATTCAGTCGGTTGAATGAGAAATTAATAATCCCTACTTTGTGGTAGAGGAAAGTTATTATGACAATTTCTTTCCATGATTTATACGATCTGCGAGATGTTGTCAAGAGCGATTTTCATTTCAATCGAACATAAAATTCTTACAGATTTTTATTGGATATTATTGGTGTGGTAGCTTTAATTATGTGGTAGTTGAATTATTGACCTTTTATTTTTAGATACAGAAATAGAAATCTTGAATAAAGCCTTTGACAAATATCAGACCTAGATTGGTATGCGATGAGCAATTTCGGCAATGTAATAGCACGACGTATATTATACCAAGTCTACAGAAATAGCTAAGAGTTCGACTAAGGGTGATATTCATCGATGTCAGACCAATTTTGCAACATCCCTTGAGTTATTGGCATCTTAAGGGTGCAATGTATCAGGCATTTATAGTGTAAAAGGAGGATGTAAGTCCTTTTCCGATGGGGGTTGAATTGCAACTGAGGGATGTTAGATTCACACATGTTGGGTTTCCATTTACAGTCCCGAAGCCAACAATGTGCTGGTTCGAGAGACCCATTGTGCGTTCCGAGCACCTCTATTGATCCGACTCGAGTCTTTGAGGACTAAAATGTATAGGATAATATCGATTGGTTCAAGTTTGTAAGCCCCTATCCATTGTACTCGAATTGATCCTTTCTTAGAGATTCTTGGTTCGCTTTTGTCGTTTTGTCAAACGTAAGACGAATACTGCACGGCAGGATATAATTTCATGTATTTCTAATCTCATAAAAGTAAACTTCATTTCTTTATAATTATTTCAATATCAGGTGATTTTTATGTAACGAGTTTTCTCACGAATTTATTGAACTTCTATACTGTAGAAAAATTGTTAAAATTAACACAGAATCAACACCACGCGGATTCTATACAAGTCCACCACAAAATCGGTGTTGAAAGAACACTTTTTGGTTTGAACTTTTTCTAACACTGCCAATTTTTCACACACAGTGTTTGGAAAATTCTGTGAAGTCTGATTTTCATAAGGAAACTATCAAATTTTTAGCGAAGAAATTGTGGATTTAGATGGAATCTATCGAATTCTTTAGGTAACTCTCAATTTATACGATATTTACTTCAATCAAAACTGCAAATTGAAATTCATTCCTGCCTAATGAATGTCATGTTTTCAAATGGCAAGATTAGACATCTTGTAAACAGATGTCAATTGTTCAATTCATAAAAATGAAATTTCAATATCTAATATATTTATACATTAATTCAGTGAATTTATTTCAATTTATTTAATCCAAACCCTTTGATTATAAAGGTGAATATTTTTTTTCAACATATTATGATTAATAAATAGGTAAAAATTTGAATATATTCTGTAAAAAATTTTCATGAAAAACTTCATCCACACGTTTATAATCAAACAAAATTTATTGATGTGGAAAAATAATTTCTTCGAATTAACTTCATCTTGATTATCATATAAGGAATATATTTGTTCAATTGAATTTTGATTAGTTTGAATTGAATAAATGATTTGGTTATAATGAATAACAAAACACAATCTATTCTCATATGTCACAAGAGTTCCTACAAAGAGCTCCCGTTATGCTAATCAATGTGTATTCATTATGAATATTTTGAATTCAAAATAAAGTTTTGATGAACAACTTAATGTTTAGAAGGAATTCATATCGAGATTTCATAATGAATTATACGGGCATTCAATACGTTTTCATATTGAATTCAAAATATTCATAAGGAATACATATTGATTAGCATAATGGGAACTACTCAAGAGGTCCTTAGGAAGTCTTTAAAAATTCAAATTGATCCTCTGTGCCGGCTGGGTTGAATTTCATAATATGATATTAATTTTAATAATATAATTCTTAGTATCAAGAATTTTTTTCCTGATTCTAATAAGATATTTGTGAATTGATTACTCAATTTTTCACATTTTAATAAAACATTCTAAAATTTCATAACTCTCATTAAATTTGTATGCTTTATACAATTTGATATGGGAATATTGAATTTCATACGAAATTTTCCATTAATTCATAAGAATTTTTCCAACATTGAAATGTTTGGTTATAACGACTAAGTTTAACTTGCATAAAACTATAAAAATATTAATTATAATGAATAATGTATCAAAAAATTTATCAATTTTTATTTTTCAATTTAATCTATAATTGCATACGCTGGGAAATGTTCAAATAAATGTTTCAATTTATCAGAATAAAATCTATTTTCCAGTGTATGAAGCGAATAACATAAATATTTATAGTAAAAATCCGAATTTTGTTTTTCACTGCACATACGTAGTATATTGATGTTTTGTTTCTGCAAACACTTTTCATTCCTGCAAACAGTGAGTATCGGTATAAACATGAGAATGAGTACAATGTCAGAGAACAATAAATAATAATACGTTTAAAGTATTCAACACAATGATATTACGAGCGATGAGAAAATTGAGATGACCTAAGATAACAGTGACGATACTTGGAATAAAATGAAAATCCTCATGATCGAGGAATTGTCCAGATGGAAAAAGATATGATTAACAAGGAATGGCAATTCAACATTCGTTAGATATATCATTTTCGCATATGAGATTTTTCTTTTCTTTTCTTGTTTTTCATTCAAGTGATTCTTTTACAATTTTGTCTTTTGAATCTGCATTAATGTTGACTTGTTGTTACGTTGTCAATAAATATTTCAACATGATAAGTCTAAAATGGATGAGTTCGGAAAAAGTAAGCTACAGTATTTCATGAATCTAAGAAATTGTTAATTGTTGTTCAACCAAAATATAAATATTTTTGATACAGGCAATTTGTTATTCGAATGATGGACCAAATAATGAATTCTTTTACATGAAGAAAATATTTATTTCTGTCAAAATAATATCTATTTAGACTCATTCGGTGACGGAAACAGTGAGCAATCGTTCAAAATATTTGGCGATTTTCACAGTGTTTTTCATTTTTAGAACCTTAACTACCTCCTGAAACGTTCAATTTGGTTTTTATTAACTGTTATTCAAATATTCAGATCAAAATAAAATTATTTATTGTATTCAAAGTTTATTCTTCGACGAATACATTTGCGCATTCGTCACTTTCGAATTCTTCTGAAGTATTCTGCATCGTACCATTAAGTTATCGATACTCACTGACACAGTGAGATGGGTTAAAAGTACGGGACTGAAATAGCACGGTGGACGAACTGCATATTCATATAACCTTGAAGGGGCCTGCAAGTCCCTTGAAATACTCCTTACTACCCCTGCTTCCCTGTTACAACGCCCTATCCGATCCCCATTCATTTACATGCGTATGCATATATATATAAATATATATATATATATATATAATGCGTTTCTCCAACGTACATCATGAGCTATGGCGCTGTTTCACTTGTTCTCCTGCAGTACATTGTGTGTGAAGGAAGCAGTTCTATAGCTTATGGTGAGTATCCGAAGAACTCACTATACATGTTTTAACGTCCTTCGTGTATCGACCCACCGGCCAGAAACCGATGCTCCAACGTGTATTTGTGTACTGAAGGTCGAAGTATAAAACACTGCAAACTCTCTCCGCCGATTTTCACGTTTCGGTACTTGACATTGAATTTCATAAAAATAGTATACCATAGTACGATGAAATATTCTTTGAATACAATCACTTTGTTATTCACATCATTATCTACGAAATGGTGGGAATCTTACGTTTCTATAGTTAGAAAAGTTCATGAAAGACGAATAAATGTTTGTTCTGGATATGATTATTCATACATCGAACAAACTTCTTCGCATGAATCATCTAATTATGACATTCAATCCTGAAGAGAAAATCCCCCAAAATGATTGTATGTTTTTTATGATTTGTTCGATAAATACCGTACTCCGCACTGAAAAAACATTCCTTCCAACCAAATAAATAGTTTATTTGTCCTCTCTCCATAAAATATTTAATGGAATGCTTGCACCGAATAAATTGGTCTTCTAAAAAGATAATTTATTCGCCACAAATAATCAGTTTCTGTATCTAATTGAATATTCAATTTCTACAAATAAATATTTTATGGAGAGAGGACAAATAAATATTTTTTCCAGTGCGGTAAATAGTTTTCAATACATACATCATATCAAAGGGAACATGAAATACTTTCAACGAATCCCAGGCTGGGTCGGTAAATGTTTGCCTTGAACAAATTCCTAGAATGGATAATTCTTGAATACTTTGATAGCTGAATAAGAAATAGGGATTTGAAATCAAAGTTCTTTGTATCCAAAGTCTAGATTTGTCAGCAGGAAAAACTGATAATATTTAATTATCTGTCTACTAAGTTGAAATACCAAAGTTGGTTCTTATCTTGCATGCGGAGATAGTTTTTATTTTTCAACTATTGCAAAATGAAAAATACGTACATGGATCTTGGCTGACTTCAATGATGCTTGTTATGACAAACAAATTATTGGAAATTTCAAGATTTACCAGTGATCAATCATCCAACGTTCCGAGAAATATTTATTCATTGATTATAAAGTTCGCGATGTTTCAACATGAATATATGTTGTTTTTAAATTTCTTTGTATAAAAAGTTTTAAAAGATGATATACAATTTGTATGATTTGTTGTTGGATTTGACGTTTGTGACCGAAGTCCTTATATCCAGCCCTTCATCCTTATAATGATATCATAAACGTATGCTATCTTTCAACGCTGGCACAAAATGAGTAATCGCAAACTCAAGTCCCGGCATGTTTGAATATCTTCGTTCTGTAAACTCAAGATCAAACATCCCTCCAAAATGGGAGACATTTATGGACAGGACAACAGGGCGTTACCATTCAACCCTAACCCGATCTTCGCTCATGTATTCCTGTTCTCTGTGCCGACACGTGTCCGTCTGGCGTCGTAACCCTTTCCCGTGTATAATCGAGTGCACTACGAGGGTTGACTCTTCCTATGGTTGTTGTTGCGGTTGTTGTGGTATATCGATTAGTCGATAACAAGGCTGCTCTAATAGCGTGGAGAAAAAAAATTGGTGCAAAGCGTACTTGATTTTTTCATTAGGAAAACATAAGTACGATGAAGCTCGACAAATTACGCGTACGTGCGTAGATGATGTGTGCGTGAATACATGTCACGTCGTTGCATAATGTGAAATGGTTGACATTGTAAGTACGATGGATTCGATTGAACTGCAATTGAGCAAATCAAGGGATGTTTGGAATTACTATTTGAATTTTATTCATACTATGAAAGTATCAGACGATTCTTTGTACGGAGAATCCACGAATCCCAGACAGCTCCTGGATGTGCGAAGACATCCCGTTTGGACGATGTTCTCAGGTGACTTGAGGATGTTGACAAAGGGTGCTGAAATGTTGATAAAACTCTCTGACAACGTTTCAGAGAAGGGAAAATGTTCGTAGATGCTGTATTTATGTTCTCAAAGAGGACTATCAGCACTTTATAAGGTTGAATAATTGAAAATGTACACAATTTTCTGGAATCCCCAATTTTTTTTTTTGACGTCAAAGTGATAATATATATATATTGGCATTGTAAATGTGATGAATTCAATTTAAGTGGAATATTGTGTCAGGTTAAATTGTTGGTTATGTTTAGTCCAACATGTGGAATAAAGTAAGGACAATTCGCGTTTCTCCAACAATTTATTTTCTATTCTGATGACAAATATTTAAATATGTAATACCAAGGTGTGTCTCAGTTATTTGACTTCTTGATTCTATGATTCCATATTATTATGCGATAACTGGTCTTGAGCAGGGATGTCCGACATTTAAAAATATAGTTTTTATAAATTTTCATGAGCCCTGTATTACCATGAGTCTTATAATATTAAAATTTTGACAAAGCATCCTGTCATATTGTCATAAAAACAAAATTATCTATTTTCCCCTTGAAAATTGTAATTTCCCAAGTGGGAGAATGTTCAAAATTATATGAAATTTATATACAATTCAATTAATATATAATTCTATGTAGATTTTGTATAATTTAAAAAATGTTTTCACCTGGTTTTGCTCTATCCATAAAGCGTGCAGTTCACAATTCCATGTATGAGAGCGCTTCTTCACCATTCAAATCGATAAATCCCACCAATTCCTTTTTTTTTCGTGTATATGAATCCAACAACACTTATATAAGCGCATATATAATAGTTTTCCACTGGAAAAAATCTTTATATAAAGTCTAAAACTCCTGAAGAAACAATATTTTTCAGGATTCGAAGTCAACAGTTGGTTTGATATTTGAAAATGCTGGAATCAGGGAAGCCAGAAATTCTAGTAGCCTATATTCAGTAAAAAATATTTGTTAATTAGACTAACCAATAACCTCTGGTCTTTGTATTCTTGGTTCTCATATGGAAACAAATGGTGTTGTTGATATTTGGATAGCTTACAATTAGCTGTCGTAGCTATTTGTCAGCTGTGTCGATAAAAATTATTATTACACTAGCTAAAATTCAGCTGTTGCAACAAAATTTTTGGCTATCCAAATATCAGAACTACTCCAAAACAGTTCTTAAACCTCACGGATCAAAGAGAAGAATGTTTTGTATTGTCTTGCGTTACTATTTCTTATGATTTTCTGAGATTTTTATTTTATTCTCTCAATCTTTGCTTCATTCAAAGAAAACCTACGATTTAAGGATGATATATTCAAGTTTTATACAATATTTCTTCTACTATCTTCAAAACACATGCTAATTTTGTGATTGTAAACATTATTTGATACAAACTCCATATGTTGAAATTAGCGTAAAGATATTGATTCGTATCAATGATTTTCTATAAATTTCTAACACAGGAATGAATTTTGAAATTTTGTCCCCTTCATATCGGAGTTGTAATATAATTAGGAATATTTGAAATTTCCATGAAGTTTTGAATGCATATTAATTACGAAATTCATTCACGATGTTCACTGAACATCGTTTTATACGTATTTACAACGTTACATCTATTTTTGTCCTTTCAATCAACATTTGTGCCTTGATGTGACACAAAACATCCCTCCGAATGAATCTTCAAAGGGAGTAGTTAGGTCTAAATAGTCCCTAAGAGACCCATACGCACTTTATACCATCCTGTGAACATTGCCCTTTACTTGACGTCTTTGAAAATGACTTCGCTTTGTCTCTTTTCGCATTTTTTTTTGACATGTCAATGCTTCCATTACCAATCTACGCGCCTTGTATTTCCACCCTGAATTTCTTTTGGTTAATCCAAAGTCCACCTTGTAAATGGCGAATGTGGATTGTTGAAAGAAAATTTTCTGGTGACAACTATCAGGAGAACACGTTGATGGTGTAACGTAACGTTACATGAAGGGATGTTACCTAAAACAATTCTACAGTACGGAGCTTTGTAATGGTCTTGTTACATGACAATTCCAGGTTCAGAGCGATTTGTTATCAGGGAAATATCATTGCACGATGAAGTTCGGTTACATGCCGTTGTAGTTCAACGGTATACCGGTGAAGTATTGGGTTTGAAGGTGAGAAGAAGTTAACTTCAAAAGTAGATGAAACTTTGTAGATTTTAATGTCGTAGACGATTCATCTCGGTGCATCACAGTTTCAATAAAATTGTGTAAGTATGTGAAAATCGTTTGAATGGAAAAATTTTGAATCAAATAATAAATTTGATGATAAAGCATTTTAGGAATAACTCAAATCAAAAGAAGGAATAATTGAGAAGTTCGTGTTGAGGAATGTGGACAAATTAGGACTTGCGTACGATTCGGGAAAAAGCATTAACTTCTTTTTTGCATTAAAAATTTTGATCACAGGGAGAGCGAGAGGAAAGGAAGTTGATTGAAATTCCATATTGCATGCAAATATTTTTGCTGTGAGAATTTATTTTCAGTGCCTCATGAAAATGATGAATATTCATGAATACAATGTTGTGTTGTATTTTTCTTGGAACAACCTTTCGATAGAATTTAGTTCTTCATGTTCTGAATGATTCAAGCTTTATATAGGTTTCATAAATCTTTCATATTTGGAAACATTTTTGCATAAGGGCAGACAAGGACGCATCAAAATCTGTAACAAATAATCGAGTCATGTAATATTTGATAGAAGAATTCGATTAAGTACATGTCAGCTGGTAAAAATGTACAGTTAAAAAACATTTGATCATATTCCGATGTAATAAATATTAGGAAAAAGAACATTTTTGATTTTCTAATGAAACAATCACGTTATAACCGAGTGGAAAGATTTTTTAAATTATAGATTTAATTTATAAATAATCTAATATAAATTATATATTCCCAGGATAATCTCGAAATCAAATTTATTCGAATGAATTCAAGTTCCTTATTTAGTTAGATCATCATTTTTCCAAGATCAATTGAAAATTTTTCTTTTCCATTTCCATTATCCTCAAAATTGTTTAAAATAACAAGAGAATTTACGGTGTTTGTGGATTTTTCCTTTGTGTAAAAATTTTATACCCACTTACAGCTGTTTAGAATTTAATTTGATTCATATTCATTTGTGTTCATCGAGAGAACTGGCTGTGCACATTTCTGTTCTGAGACGTTGACCTGCTCATTCGTACATCGAGAAACTTTTGTGTGAGGAACCGTTAAGAGGTCTCAAGCCTTTGTGTTGTAACCGCAACGAAGGGCTCGAAAAAAAGTGAAAGTCAAATCGCTGTTAAAATCTAACAGGATAACATGAAATTGAGATAGTGTTAGATTTTGAAGAGTGATTCCTTAGAACCAGTTTTGTAGAAACCAAACGTATGTCTGGAAGTTCACGACAAGTAAAATACCTGAATTAATTGGAGATTTTTAAGTTTTTAAAGTAAAGTATTCATTTTATGATAGATACTGAAATTCACTCAAATGTCTTAAAATTCAGCACAATTTTCCTGGGAATTCAGAAGGAAGTGGCTTTAAAAAATTACTATCCTATTTTCTGAATTCTTTTCACAGTGTTCATTGATGAAGAATACTGAAGAAGTCATGTGATTGGTTATCAAATGAATACGCATATCAAATTGAAGGAAAAAGAAACAAAGAAAATAATTTTCTTACGTGGAATCCTCTACATTTACTGAGTTTTTTTATGTGGAAAGACATTTTTAGCTGTATCAGCTAAATGTCAGGGATCACAACTAAATATTTATTTATTTATTTATTTATTTTATTTATTTATTCATTCATTCATATACGGGTTGAACCCATTAGTGTACAAGTAAAATACAAAATAAAACAAAAAACAAAGAATAATTAATACATACAATTAGAATAGGGAGAAAGAGGACATCCAGAAACTTCACAATAAAATAGCTAAAATTAGTTATTTGTAAACTGGGAGCATGCTCTCCGAAAATCATTGACAGTGAGCAAAGAAATCTATCTTAATACTATGAGTTAATGAGATTATATGTTAATAATATGAGAAATATTCTAACACGCACAAGACAGCTAATTTTTCAGCAAGGCTAGCCAGACTTTCGCTGATGATGCTAAACATTTTTTGCAAGGGTGAAAATTTACACTGTTAGAAAAATCTGTCTTAAACTCAACAATACTATTATGAAGTTTTTTACATAAACATTTTATTAAATTTCATACGAAATTTTGTGTGAAATTTCATAAAAAATTGAATGAAAATGAAATTTAATAAAATGTTGATGTAAAAAACTTCATAATATTATTGTTGAATTTAAGACAGATTTTTCTAACAGTGTAGCTATAGCAGTAAAAAATGACTGTCTTCCTAGTGATGCCGATTTTTCTTCTGAGAATCAGCATCACTGTGTTCTTCTCACAGCTAATTCATTTATTTCCATCTTGAAATTGATAAGTTGAATTGATGAAATCACAAATAAAATTGTGAAATGTCTTTTTGATCTACTTAGATGTTGAGTATAATATTTTTTTGAATATCGCAATGCAACGTTATGAGAAGTCTTCATCATTAAGAAGAAAATAATTGTTGGCATAACAAACTCGTTTGTTAATATCGCGCCAACGAAATAAAATTCCTGAAGGGAGCAAGAAAAACTGTACATTCAATGAAATTTCCGTTCGAATATAAACAAATTTGCTAATAGGATTAACGTTTCAGCTACTGAAGTAAACATTTCTGCAAGTCCAACAAACTGTTTTGTAGATACCATGATAACAAACTATTTTTCTCCGGGTAGATAATCATCGCTCAATTGCTAAACAATGTTTAAAACAAAAGTGCATACAACTTATATATTTGATTCCCAATAGTTTTTATATATTCAAGATTTTATATGTACTTTCTATCATCTCACATAACACAAAATGTTTTTATTAGTTCTAAATTCATTGTTAGCAACTGAAATTTCAATAATCTCTGTCAAAAATGCCAGTAAATGTACAAGGAGGAGACACTTGATGCATCGGAAGTTCTGAAACTTCTTCCTTAGTGAGGAAGCTTATTATGACGACTCGATTACACTGGGAAAAATATTTATTTGTCCTCTCTCCATAAAATATTTATTTGTAGAAATTCAATATTCAATTAGATGCAAAAATCGATTACTTGTGGCGAATAAATTGTTTATTTAGAAGATCAATTTATTTGGGACAAGCATTTCATTATTCGATTCGATTAAATATTTTATCAATCCTAAGAAATATTTTATGGAGAGAGGACAAATAAACTATTCATTTGGTTGGAAGAAGTTTTTTTTTCAGTGTCCAGTCGAATTCGCAGAATTTTTACTTTACAATATAATTTATGAAACTATGAAGAAAATTAATTTTCAATTTACCTGGAATCTTGAAAAAAAAAATATTAAAATTCAATAAAAATGATGATTTATCTTTCCCAATATCAGCAGATCTACAAATAACATTATTTATTCTCTGCTTCATGTAAGGATTCTATTTAAAACAAAATACTTCACGTTACGATGGTATCCTGCTACCATTGACATTCGAAAGATTTGTTTTGCCTTGCTACAAGGCAAATAGCCGTGCCTTTATGAGATTCCTCTTTCTCTTCGTATCATTAAAAGCCTTGAAGGGACGATTCAAAGGGCTCCCAGGGTTGTTTCTCAAAGGGTGTCTCTCCTTTTGAATCTATAGTACCCTGATTCTACGTTATGCTTGATTCCAACAAAAAACAACATATTATTCATAAGTTGACTTATCGTTTTTTAAGACCTTAGGATTTTCATTACGAATTCGCAATTTGTATTTACAATTTTTAAAACTCGTTAATTTTTATCGAGTACTGTTAAAATTACCGCATGAACGTTACAATTTTTCTTTTTATTTAAATTATATCCATGTATATGATATTCTGGGTGTACAATATTCGACTAAACCAGAAACTCTGTTGTAATTTTTCCCTTTCAGAGTTAAGAAAGAAGTGGTAATAAAAGCGTAATAATAAAGAGGGGAAAGAATTGTACACCTACGATGGTTTCCTGATCTGGCATTACGGAAGTCAAGAAAAAAAGAGGATCCGTGGTATTCTTTGAAGTTCACTCTCTTTCTTGAAGACATTTTTCTGTTGAAAGATTTCTTGCAAACGTAGCTTGTAGGATAACTGTACTGGACAAGTAAGTTTTCGATTCCTTTGTTCTTCGATGGAATATGAGAAACGAATCATCGAGGTGTCGGTTATGGGTTTATGGTTGTACGAAGAATTAGGGTCACCTCTCGAAAGTATTTTAGGGTTTAAATTCATCCTACACTGCACATTTGTGAGCCTTCTTTGTGTGCTCCATCGTGAGATAGTTGCCTGATTCTATCATCTCTGCAGCCAATTAGTATTCATCAATAAATTACGGTGGAGCACCCTTGAATGTAATTGTATCCTACTTTGGAGAGTTCACGGAGGGAGCAAACGATATGGTAAACAAAGCAACGAGGTCTGATCTGTTGACGTTGATTTAAAGATAAACTAATGCAACAGGAAACCATGAAATATGAGAAACGGTATTCACCCGAAACCTTCTCATGGGGTGTTTCGAAGGATGAAAAAGACCATCATGGGAAGCCCTAAGATCGTTAGTCCCTAAAGGGCATACGCCTACGCACTTTTATTAGGAAACCATGAAGGAAAGATTGGTCGAAATGTATCCCGAGCCCTTTGATGATCCTTCCAAGAAAACGGATGTAATATCCCTATGTGAATACCATATAAATGATTGAATCGATGAAAGGATGTTATGATGTTCGGATCGTTGTTAACGATCTCTCCTTCTTCCTGTCGAAAACTATCGGAGAGCGGAAAAATCTTACCTCGACGGCATATAATTATTAAAACTTCTACAAGAACATTTATACTTATATATGGGGCTATTAATTTACATAATTATCTACAATAAATAAGACATATAAAATTCATTTTATATACTCGCTTTAGATTTCATGTACAGGGATGACAATCGTTGAGAGAATCAATATTTCTTTTGTTATAGAGATAGAGAATATATCGAATTATTATAAACATTTTATTAAAATCTGTAAGAACCATAAATCTCTTCTATATTAACAGATCGATCCTGTTCAAGAATTGACATAACTAATTCTATGTGTAGCTCAATGTACTATGAGTACTATGTATTATGACTGAATTTTGAGAATACATTTGAATATTTGGATGCGCTTATCCTGATAATTAAAACCTGTTGCTGTAAAAAATTACGGCCACCGTTTTTGATTTTTTGACAATCTTTCACAGTGAGATTCTGTACGGAAAAAAATTTGTTATCAACATAGTCGCTATTAATGCGTGAAAGAGGTGCATTGAACGTCTGCACATTTAAAGGTCCATTAAACGTTCCATCAACGATAATTCACGTACAATGGACCTGCATTCGCCTTAAAAGGCCTGGGTTTTCTCAAGTTCTCCTAAATTCTCAAAATTATAAATAATTTATATAGAAAAAATATTGAATTATATGTAAATTCGAAATTTTTGTAATCCGTGGGGCTTCAGGTAGTAAGTAGTATACCGAGGGCCTTGAGGAGTCTCAAAAAGGTCCTGGTGCAACAGCAGGTTGTTCTTCATGTAGTGTTGCAAACCCGTGTTAATAAATTTTATTAGAAAGAACAATACTATTTCTGACAAGATATCACTGAAATTTTATCCCTCACGGAAAGAAATATTTAGCTGTATCAGCTAGATTTTAGCTATCATAGCTAGATATCTCGCTGGAGCAGTTAGCATTTAGCTGATACAGCTAAACATTTTTTTCCGTGCTGTTACGAATAATCCATAAACTTTCAATGAAACTCAATGAAATTCAATGATAATCAATCAGAAATTTCACCATTAGTAATGGGATTCAATAGAATATTTTCACCTGGGATGTACCAGGAAAACGCTTTTCCCAATAAATTTCAAATGGAATAATATATGTTTGAAATGTTCTTCTAATTTCTTTTACTTCAAGTAACAACATCTGTATGAAAGAAAGAAAATGATACAAGTTCATGTCAATACGCGACAATGTTTTACTTCAGGCTTTTGAACTGATTATTTTACAACATATTTTGTGATATCGTTCACATAAAATTGAAACTTCTGGTTTTTCTTTCAAAGCACTCCATTGTCATTGACCACAACTAAATTCTTTTGATGAAGTAAAAAAGTTGGTTAATATACAACTAGCATTGCAGCTAGTTGGATGGATTGAGCATTTTTAGAAGTACAACAAATTATCTTGTAAGTGCCATAGTAATAAATCATTTTTCTCCGGGTGAGCTCCTTTCTCCGAAACTACCCACCCAACATTTGTGTTGTGACAAACACCATTCCAACAGGGGCAAGCAGTCAAAAGGAAAAAATTGGAAAATCAAATCAGTATTACTTTCATATACTTGACTTACAAAAATACAGGAAAAAAAAACTTGTATTTTAACAAAAATAGAGGGGATATACTTATTCTCGATAAATCCCCTTAGAAACAGGACATATTCTGAAGAAATTCAAGAACTAACCGAAACGATGGACACTTGATTTCTTGAAAATAAAAGAAAAAAGGAAAAACATTTGTATGACAAGGGTTCACTGTAAAAAAAAACTGGAAATTTACTGTGCAACTGGACTGGAAATTTCCAGTGCTAGTACTGGAATATGGATATTCCAGTACATGTACAGAGATTTTGTTGTTACGTTACTGAAAATTTACCAAGCATAACTGAAAATTCAGTCATTGTACTGGAATTTTCAAGTTTGAGATGATGTACTGAAATTTTGCCATGATTTCGCGAAAATTTTACCGGCTCGTACTACAATTTTATAGTTCTTGTGCACCAAAAAAAAATATTCCCTCAAAAAGGACTTGAAAAAAATTTGGAATTTAGAAAAAAAAACCTAATCGTTGGTATACTGGAATTATACAGGTTTTTAACTGCAATTCTCAGGTTTTGTGATGGAATTTTCCAGTTACTATGCAATTGAATTATACAGGTTTTGAACTGCAATTTTCAGGTCGTGTGATGGAATTTTCCAGTTGCTATGCAACGGAATTTAATCACTGTTGCACTGAAATTTTCCACTTCTATTGGACTTCGTCATTTCTGGCAGGAAAAATTTCAAGTCTTTATATTAAAAATTTCCTGATTGAGATTTTGAATAATAATTGTAATTGTAGCCAATGAAATTGATATATGAGGTTTTTCCAAGACTTATCCTCTTGTGTTCTAGATATGAAGCATATGTAGTAACCCAAGCTGGCCTTCCAACATGTCGCGCTATAGCTCATCGGTTAGGTCTTAGGTTTCAGTTGGTAGGCAGGTAGAAAAGTGTGGGTTCAAATCCTGTTAGGTAGACATGAGTTTCTGTCCATCCAAATGAACGATCAAAAGTTTCTCAATCATCTTGGAACACAAGGACCCTGCAAAATCACTTTGCGTGAGCAATTTTTTTTCAATTTTCATGGATATTTTCAGCATTAATTTTCCAGTACATGTCCTGGAAAAGTCCAGCTCGTGTACTGAAAAATTCCAGTACCGAGGCTCAGAAAATTTCCAGTTTTGATGCGGAAATTCCATAACGTTTGCACTGAATTTTTGCAGTACAAATGTGCTGAAATTTTCCGGTACATGTACAGGGTAATGACTTCCAGTACATGTACTGGAATTTTCCGGTGAAATTTTTTTACAGTGTTTCTTGAATTATTGGATACTTCCTTAATTTTAATTTTGGCATGAAGCCTTATTGTTTCAGTATGAATATCACTACTGAACTCACCCTGATAACAGACGAAGAATTCTTTTTTCGGAAACAAAAATAGAATTCTTCAAGAACTCTTTTCGAACTAATGAATTCATAAAGAGCTCTGGAGGACAATGTTTGGGATATCAACGAGTTCTTTCAGAGTACTCAAACAATACTTTCAGCATTCTCAAAGAACTCGTCCAGAGTTGTTGATGAATTCATTAGTTCGGAAAAATTTCTTGAAGAATTTTATTCTTGTTTTTGAAAAAGAATTCTTTGTGTGTTATCTGGGTCACTATGCTCCTCGATATGAGGCGAAAGGCTCATTCTGTAACAGGTCAATATTGGATACTCGAATTAAAAAAAAAAACAAGAGGAAAACATTCCACCAAAAATTAGGTAATTTTTTAAGAACTGACCGTTTTCACGTTTTACAACTAATCGGTTTCTTTTGGAACTAACTTTTTGGTAAGAACTGACCCTTATAATATGCCCTGCTTAGAAAACAGCGCTTTCGCAGAATCGTACAGTTCGCTATCCCATAAAATAATTATTTTTCAGCTTCATAAAGTTTCCAATACAGTGAGTTACGTAGTTACTCAATCATTCCATATGAAATGTTATAAAAAGTATCTTCGGAGTTGATTATTACGATTGGCAATGTCTATTAACCCATTAACGCCCAGATGATCAGAATTTTCACTAACTTTTCAACGTGTTTATTTATCATGTTATCGGGCCAAGAAAAAAACTCATATCACTATTTCTACGTGAAATTTTATGCTCTTTCAGAATTTGGGATTAAAATTTCGATCAGACACTCAGAAAAAAAAATACGGCCGATTTAAACGTGAAAAACGTGAAAATTGTCGAAAAAAAATTTTTTTTGCATTTATTTCAACAATGATACCGCGAAGATATCAACTATGATCAGAGGTGATCATGGATCTCAAACATTGAAAAAAATTTTTTCCAGAAAAATTCATCGACGCGTTTTTTCAAAATGGCGGCGAGAATGAAAAAATTCTATAAAAATCTTAATCTGTGGTTTCCCCGAAAACTATGAACTTTAGAAAAAAATTTCTAAGAAAAAAATGTCATAAAATCAGTCAAACAACACTCTCAAATTATTACAGAATTTTTGGAGACAATTTTCGAATTTTGGAAAATTAAAAAAAATCCAATTTTTCAGAAATACCTGAAAAATGTTTGAAAAAATTTGAGAATATTTCTTGACTACTCCCTTGCTGATTCTGCGCAAATACATTGTTTTTTTCTACTCTTAGCATTACCCAAAGACAACGGCGTGGACCTGGTAGAACTTTGTCTCCTTTGGGGTGCTTTTTTCTCGTGAGTCCCCTTGCCTCTCACGTTTCGGGGTGTTTTTTTTCGTGAGTCCTCTTGCCTCTCACTTCAACATTCTTTTCGTCAATGCTTCTTCGCCCAACAATTATTGCACACATAAAGTTCGCATTTTTCACAATAAATCCTCGTTCTTATTGGACATTTCCCATTCGAACAATTTTTCAATTTGTCCCTATTACATCGTGTATGGAATGTTTGACTTGTTTGAGCTCTTTGAATATAATGTTTAGCTATTGAAATACTTAGCTCTCTTATCCCAACTTTTTTCTTCCCATCACGAGTAGCATTGAAAATTACGAGGGCATTTGTAATGGATGCCTGTATACATCTTACAAAAACGACCCATGTCCATTTCTTGGAACGAATACATGGGAGTACATTGTTGCAGTGTCCATCATGCACGTCAACACCACCCATAAATTTGTTGTACAAATGAAAAGCTTGCGGAAAAGGTATATCAATTTTGGATCGAGCCTCTGAACTATATCTTCTCGAAGTTGATAGTGGATCGACACCTGCAGCAGTTGAAGCTATTGAAAAAAACAATGTATTTGCGCAGAATCAGCAAGGGAGTAGTCAAGAAATATTCTCAAATTTTTTCAAACATTTTTCAGGTATTTCTGAAAAATTGGATTTTTTTGAATTTTCCAAAATTCGAAAATTGTCTCCAAAAATTCTGTAATAATTTGAGAGTGTTCTTTGACTGATTTTATGACATTTTTGTTCTTAGAAATTTTTTTCCAAAGTTCATAGTTTTCGGGGAAACCACAGATTAAGATTTTTATAGAATTTTTTCATTCTCGCCGCCATTTTGAAAAACCGCGTCGATGAATTTTTCTGGAAAAAATTTTTTTTCAATGTTTGAGATCCATGATCACCTCTGATCATAGTGTAAAGTTGATATCTTCGCGGTATCATCGTTGAAATAAATGCAGAAAAAATTTTTTTTCGACACAATAATACACTGAGAAAAAAATAAAAGTGCCATTAATCACCACGCGTAGTTGAAGAATTTATGAATGAATCAATGAATTTTTAGTTGAAATGACTTGGAAATTGTAGACTCAACTACGCCATCTTTCATTGTCTCAAACATATCACTTGATTTTATGGACTGATGTGTGTCAACTTCAACAAATCACAGAAGAAATTTCATTCAAAATCTCACGTAGTTGAGTCAACCCCGCAGGCAATCGATGCTTCGTTATTTTGTGTCAAATGTATATGGATACTCGACGGAAACTATTTTTCATTGTCCCAATCATTCACGTAGTTGACTCAACAGAGTCGGCCAACCTGGGGAATGATTCAATGCAACCTCCAGAGTTGGTTGAACGTATTTAACCTTCTGGCGTAGTTGAGTCACCTACGTTTTCGTTCAGTTCACTAATCCTTTTTCTCAGTGTACGATTCTAAAAGGTGATATGATTTGTTATATTATTTTCTAGAGGCTTTTTTTTGCCATGTTACGTTACAGTCAATTGGAATCATGTAATATGAAAAGATGCGACAGAACAGATCACATTTCAATTTCTGCGAATTTTTCAGAGTATTATTCAGCTTCCAAAATATGTTTGAAATTCGTCTTTTTGAATTCGTCAAATTGAATTGTTCAAGTGTTATTACAACCAGAGATGAGATCATATCAGTCTCAGAGTGGATCAGGAAATTACGTCATGTACAAGAGGATAATTAGTGTTCCGTGTATTTCCAAAATAATTCACCCAACATTGAACGAGAGATAATAAAAAAGCAATGCATTCTTTCTGAAATTCTGGATTAAGTATGAAAACGTTGAATCAAGATTTTTTTAAAGGTATTACAGTTCATTGTAGAAGTACAAGATCCTCAACGATTATTAGAGGATTATTAAAAGAGAAATTAAGGAAAAGTATATAAATAAGTTTTCGCAACCCTTCCGATAACGTGTAAATATTCTAAAAAGTTTTATAATCAATGATCAGACGCATTTCCAAGAGTATGAACGGCACGGAGGTAGAAGAGGTTACCTTTGTACGAATATACAACCAAGAGGTGGTGCGCCAGTTGTTTAAGGCCGACGAACTCGTAAATTATTCGAGTTTATTGCACGGCCAGAAACGCGTAGACATGAGGCTTACTAGGATACTATGACATCGATAATGTAACAACATCGTGTTGCGTGTTGTAAGTGATGTTTCCGTCCGGAAGGGATTCTCGTGCAGAGTTTCTGGTCTCCTGAAGACGAACCGTGACTCAACGTGTTCGATAGGGTAGTGTTGTGCTTATCAAAGTGATGATGTGCACACACGCGTAAGAGAACTCCTTCACCTGTGTTCATGCCAAATGTCGTATGTGTATATATATCATTCACTTTTGTTTTTTATCATACGGCTACACGCATAACCAGGGAATCATGGAACGCACGAGGTGTCATTTGTAGTATGACTGACCGTACCTTGTCTATCGCTACTCACATGACACGACGATAACTTCAATCGTCATCCTCGTCGTCAACATCGACAAACCTGGAACGCTTTTGAATCTGCCAACGACTGATATAAATATTCTCAGATACGTATGAACTCGTATGATCCCTTTTTACTGCGCTTGGTCTTTCCTTAACGCGAATGCGCAACAAATTCAATTTGTCCCGGCTGAAGAAAGATAAATCGCGCAGATGTCAACGGTATTAGGACAACATGTGTTGCTAGTTAGTATGTGGCTGGTACCAGGCGTGGATTTGAATTTCAACTCTGAGAAAATAAGAATAATAGCGTCAAAGAATTGATACTACCGAAGAATGGAAGGCGAAGTACGAGAGAACGATTTTGGTTAAATATGAAGAAGTTGTCAGTTTTTTTACAACTATTTTTGTGTGTTGACTACGGTTCGGCTCTATGTCAGTTCTATCGGGAACGATTATCGTTGTTCAGTGATTACCTTTCGGAAGCACAACACCACGACCGGGTCTATGCCGTGGTCTTGAACCGGGTATCGTTAATGTGAGGTAATAAGCTGTTAAGGATTAACTATATGCTGATGATAATACGTTTGTCGTTCAATCCATTGTTTGTATCTTCATCCATAGTTTTATCTTCTGTAAAATTAATTATACATTTTTGGTATAAATTTGAATTTTTCTCGACTTTTCTTGTTTTTATGAATTAAAACATGCAGAAAATTCATTAGGAGTGTAACACAATGACAAGCTTACAACACAATTATTATGTCCATCTCAGACCGATTGGATTAGGAATCTCTTTCCATCAACATCAATTTTAATCCCTTAGGACAGGGTTTAGCATTTCACATAATTCCAATGAAAAATTGAATCATCAAATACTATAGTATAATAGCTATTGAGTCTATTGACTTGATGAATTGGTATTTGATCAGAAGATAAATCATCTAAATACTCATTTTATGAAAATAAGACGTGAGTAGTATACAGAAGCATAAAATCATTTAATTCATTTGTCAACTAACTGGTATCACGTTTCAAATAATGTGATTAGATAAATATTAACAAGTCAACATAGAACGTGCTTCGAAGAAGTTCGAGACAACCGAGTATCACCTTTGATCCAATGTTCTCTTCATTCAGGGGTCTTTCCAGAGAACGACAGACGTTCGAAGATGCGTTAACCTGAAAGATGACACGCATCTAAGCTAAACTGATCGGTGTTCGATCAGTAGTAGGTCATAGCATTAGTACCAGGATTTCATAAGAGAGGAGTAATTTGTAGAAACACAGTGCAAGGAGTGAATGATAGCGGTGGAGTTAGCATTTGAAAGGAGTACGAATAAATGGAAACGTGGCGAAAGATTTTTGTGATGTGTGTTGACGTATATGTGCATCCGGATGAGTCGCGGCTATGAAGGTGTGTGTGCGTGAAATTGGCAAAAGGTAATAGGAGCGAAGTCGAGGATTGATCGGACATCGATTATGCGGTCCTTGGACCATGAAAGCATCGACCGTCGGTCTTCCGTTCCCTCGAACCATTTTCTACTTACGTTCTACGGTCACGAGGAACGTAAGATAGTGAAAAGCTTTCACACGAATTGGAAGAAGGCGTATTCGTTGATTCGAAATATAAAGAAACAGAGACTCGAAGATCAACCAATGTCTTGGGACGATTCGAAGAAAGCTGAGGACAATGGAGTAACTCCTCCGTGTCACAGGGTAATATGAACCTTGAGAAATTGTTCGCAACTGTCGTATCGGTGTGTGACATTGAAATTCAACCCTGTAACCTGATTGGTATGTTGGTCGACGGGACTCCGCCGCTGGCGTACGAGCGACTGCAACGTCACAGGTAAAAGAGATTCAAGAAAACCACGACCTGGCTCAATTTGGTGAGAACAAAAGAATCTCGGGGTGCCGTAACAGGACAACATGCCCGCCTCTACTCGAACGATCGCGGGCAGATGCAAGTCCGTTATGCTCTATATCCGTACGTTCAACTCCATAATGTTCTGACGAATCGATACACGAGAGTTTTATTTTTGTTTTCCATCTCCACAATTTTTTCAGGAATGAATATTGATTTACTTTTTGTTTGTTCAAAATCATTACTGTTCTGACTCTTATTTTTTATAATAATTGTTTCAATGATTTGAAAAATTTTCGAATCTTGCGATCAAAATTGAGTTTTCAATCAAACTTTTAAGAAAAATCGTGAAATTTTCAATAATTTGAACAACTTGCTCGCATTCGCGATTTCTAAACTTGAAATAACGAATGAATTTGAACGATATAAAACTTGACACGAATTGAGGTGGCAATTTGTGAATTCGAAAGTTCGAAACACTGCATCACTGATTTCATTATTTAACTGAAATAGTTCTTAATAATTAATTATTTTTCCTTGGTAGTTTGTTTCGTTTATCAATCCAATTGAACTACTTGGACGAATAATGTATTTTTCATATATAAATTAAAAAAAATTCATTTTATTTTATTCCTTGAAGTAACTAAACAGTAAATTTGTTAATATCCATGCATTTATAATATCCACGTTTCTGCAGAAAGTTATTCTCATTTATAAACTCCTGATATGTAATTAAATTTGCATGTAATGTTGTAGGTTTACGAAAAACAAGGATTGAATATTCCACATTCAAATTCACATTCAATCATTGAGATTTGAAATTGAATATATGAAAGTGAAGTCTAAATTAAAAAAAGGAAACCTTTTTTTTCCTCAATCACGATTGATCATTGATTGAATTTAATTACTTTACATACATACTCATCGTTGAATAACTGTTGAGAATAGGGAGGAACGATACCATTCGCAATTTAACACTTCTTGTTTATTGCACAAATAGTTTTTTATTTCAATCAATTGTTCATAAATATAGGGAGTTTTCAATCAAGAACGGGAAACTTGGATGAAGAACACATAATAAGTTAGTAATGTAATGAAAATGATAATTTATATAGAATGCTGTTTTCAGTGTATAAATTCCTGATCCTTAATTAAATCCACAGTCATCATTATATCATCATTCAGAATAAAACTTTGAGCATTGAATAATGGACCCCCTCGACTCTGAAATTAGAACAGACGGTATATCCTACGGATGAATGAATATTTTGTTAATTATCATATTGGTTTCTTTTTTTCAAAATACTATTCACGCGGAGGAGGAAAAATGAAAAATATATTCCGCAATTCACGAAGGGATGATGCATATGTTAACGAACCACTGGAATACGTTGAGCGGTTTATTCATGTATCATTTATTCCACCGAAATTTTTATCAGACCAGCTGTGAGTGAAAAATGTTGAAAAGATATCAGTTGTCTCGCATGAGCAACTTGGCATAATAGGAGTACGGTGACAAATACCAGGATGTTATGACATTCGAGAATCTCGAGCACTCTCTCGATCCTTCATCGGCTTGTGTCCTTTGTCCGGTTAACCCTAGAAACTCCTGTAGAACTTGCGAACTGGTTTCTCCCCATCATCGTTCGACTAATCCAACCCTCTCGAAATTCCGAGATACAGGACTCGTTGAAACGGAGTGTCAATAAGAGATCATTGTGACGGTCTTGTTGCGCGTCGGACGAAAATCGTAGACGATGAATGTGGAGAAACGAAAAAGTGTTGTGGGCGGCAACGGAACATTCATAGAAACTCTATCCGGTATGTAGAAACTCGAGGAGGTCAATCGGCATTGCTTCCCCTTGAAGAGGAATGTATGTGTGTGGGCACAGATATACATTTATCTTCATTCCGATTGTAATTCGGTGAGATTATATACTTGAGCGAGGTGTTCGGTGCTGAGGTATCGAGTTCTGGGTGCATTACGGGCTCCATGATTTTTCTTTCACATGTTATTAGAAAATTTTATAGTTTTCTTGGTATTATTTATTCATAGAACAATTTGGCGATGGATATCATAATTCTACACTGAGAAAAAAAGTCATGACCGTGATGAATATTTCTTCCGGCCAAGGAAATGAATTCATCCAATAGTGACAATGAAATCATTTCATGGGACTTATCAATCTGAGTATTCATGCAAACAATGTATTCAAATCTGAAATTCTTGAGCCTGAAGAAACATTTCTTTGAATCAAATACCTTTTCTTCAGTGAAAATAAACCTACTCTGATTCAATTAATTATTTCTTCGGAGGAATGAAACCACTCAAACATTCAAAAAAGAAAGTTTTTGAATCAATTAGGAAAATTTTCAATCCATCGAAATAAATCATCAACTTCAAGATGTTCTTTTTTGACTTCGTGAATTCCATCCTGATTCAATAAATGATGTTTCAGAAGTCATTGAGCACAATATCAGATTTTTTCTGTAAAAAAAAATTATCACACTTGTAAAGCTTTTATAGTCCACTCTGGTGTTCCTTTAAATCTGTTGATAACCGGGAATTCTGAGCACTTTGGATCAAATGAGACTTCATTGATCGTTCAGTAATGCCGTCTGTTAGGCGAATAGTGCCTATCACTCCATGCGGGACCTGTAATTCAATGCCATAATCTGAAAGAAATATTTATTTGGATGAAGTAATACTTACTAAGAAGACAGAGTGATTAATTCTTTATATACAAACCATACTGTCGAAAGAGAACTTGTGAGAAAGTGACTACACCTTGCGAGAACCAACCGAAAGTCGTCTAAGTAACTAAAACGTAAGGTGATTTCGAAAATCCATTTCTTTATCTTACTGAATTTTCTTTAGAATCAATTGCACATACTTTCATATCGATGAATGAAATCATTTGAATATAAAAATCATTCTGTGGATTTGAAGAAATACAAAATCATGTTTACCAAATATTACTTTCATTCCAAGCAGTATAGTATTGATTCGAAAACGTTGTTATTAACAAATTTGTATACCTTGAATTGAAAATTCGAGCTTCTCCTACAAAACGTGACGTAATAAAATTGAAGAAATAAGTTATTGAATTTTCAATCGTTTTTGAATGAAATTAGAATCATGCCTTGCACTTCGCGGTCTGACTAATCCAAAGAATCAATCTTTGTGTCAATAAAATGTTTCTTGGATTGGAGGAAACTGAATTCAATAAAATAATATCTTTCATTTAACGGAAGAATTCATTATTTCTATTGAATCATCATTGTTTGAAAGGACATGTATTCAGTTCAATGAGGGCCAGATTCAAAAAAATGTATTTCTTTGATGTAATGACTTTTTTTCTCAGTGTACTTTTCGTAACAAACTCACTGTAATTATTCTCTGTAATACTTATTGTAATATCGCTGTTGGACCGTGACGTGCGGTAGATTCAACGATATAGTTCTGCTCAATGTTTTACGTTTCGCAACGGCAACATGAATTTCCGAGGAAAAGGCAAAGATCCTGTGACTATAAAATGATACGGTTGTGTTATTAGACTCCCTGCTCCGTCTTTTCTTTTCAATTCGATGGCGTGGAGAATCAGATATGGGTCTGAATCATGTGATCAAAGGAGAACGATGCCAGAAACCCCCATATTTACATAAGGTTCTGATTTTATAAAATTTATATATAATTTGTATACAATTTTTACATTGAATGGGTGGAAAATGTGGAGAATTGATGCAACACTCGATTAAACATTATATCAAATAAAATAATTGTTTGATAAAAAATCACTAATTTAAATATAAATTATATACAATTTAGACAATTTTTTCGCCTCGGGTGTAAGTTTTCCAAACACCTGCTTTTATGTTTTATGCGTGGATACATTTTTTTGTTCCATCGTTTGAATTCCCTTGTAAGAAATGTGTGAGATATTTTCTTTCATTCTCAATATTTCGTCAGTAAACCGAATTTGATTTTTCCTGGTACATTTATGATAATTTTTGCATAAACAATCTAACAATCATCGATGATTCTTCATTGCTATCGATCTTCAGGTTCTAGAAGTCACGAAAATCAGCGTAATAATCAGAATTTGGCATTGAATTTAAGAAAACCTGAACTGATGTGTAAGAAATGTGTTTTATCCTAGTAAAAATTGAGTTCGTTTGAACAACGAGTGGATACGAACGTACTCTTCAATATTCTCTCAAAATATGATTATCAATAGTATTCCGTACGTAGGAGAGAAAATATATTGTTGAATCAGTCGATCCATTCCAATATTCTGATTAAAACTCACCTAATCGTTGAAAAGATTGAAAATAACGAAGCATTCGAGGAGTTCGATGAAAGCTAAACCACCACGTTGATGTCCGTCTTGTCTTGTTTCACTCACCAATGGTCGATGGAAAAAATGTCTCATCCGACTTTTTTCGCCACCAGGGTTTCATGGAAGCTCGTATGCTTGTCCCGTTCAGAGTGATCAGGTGGAATCCTTCGTGGGGTTTCCAATCAATCGGCGCCTTCCGGTATTATCAGAGAAACATGAATCGTTAGGGAAAACCGAACTTTCCTATCGTTTTCCCATTCCTGGGGTTTCGATGGATGGATGGATGGTTAGAGATAGACGAATTGGATGAAAAAAGAAGGAAAGAAAAAAAAATGAAGTGCGTGTATCCCGACACAACGATGCGTCGCTCCTGATAAACGTCGACGGACCGAAGACTTTGGAAACGATCGCAAGACGCTGATTTCTAAGGAATTCGAAGGGGGTGCGAATTTTCGTTGAAAAGAGTTGGCGAGACCGCATGTAAACGGTGGAAGTTGCTCCGCTTGCTTCACATATGAGAGAACGTAGCATGCACGTTAAGACAGAAGGAAAGGGTTAGTCGTTCAAGTGCTTCGAGCCACACATCGTGACAGGGACCTCATAACACGACAGAAGGTCTCCTAATATTCGTAGGGGTCGTTGGCCCGAAAAACCTCTTGGGGCGAGGACAAATGGACAATCAGGAGCCAGAGTGGATGATAGGCCAACGATACTGGACAATAACGAGAATGAAGGTTTTCCGTCTGAGAAGACGAAGAAGCATAAACGCCATTCTCGACGCTACAATCGACTCGTGATCTTTGAAACAAAACTATTTGCTCTATTAATTTTTCTATACAAGATTATAGATTAGTCGTTAAAAATTCTTATCGGATATGATCGATCCGTCGTCTATGAAAATTAATGACGAAAAATACGAAGAAAATCGAACCACCCTTACTTTCGTTCTTCGTTCCATACTTTTGAACGCAATTTTGTAATGAGTCATTAGCTGTCAGTTATCGTTCGTTCAAGACATCAGATCGATGGTACCGTCAAGCAAGTTAGTAACAGGCGCGAAGCTGTACGCAAGAGCTCTCGACTCCGTTGGTAGGATAACGATGAATTATATGACGAGCGGGATGAAAAGAGACGCCGAATACTCGCGAGAGAGGCGAGAAAGGAGTACAGATCGAACCAATCTAAGAAATAAAACAGAACGAATGATGAATGGAGAGACGAGAGAAGACCGAAAGAGAGTTCCAATCGGGTCCGATAATTCGAAGGGCTATCGGCAGTCTATTGGTTTGATCCCCAGATCCCAGGCTAACAGGAGTGTTCGGGCGGTCGTACGAAATTCCACTGTTTTCCTGTGTGAATGTGAGAATGAATGCAGGGTAATGATGATCATTACACACATACAAAAACCCGTTTTCTAACTTTCTATTTGTAGGGAGGTGAATTTTCGAATATCATTTGGAATATTCATGTTTTTCTTCTCGATAGAACAGGAAAAGAAACGTATATAGAAGTAACTGGCGTTGAATTCGATCGTTGATTCCTACGCTCTCTCGCTTACCCTGATCTCAACGTTATTTTTACCAACGCTATGCGACGCTGTTGTATTGTATTGAAAAGGTTTCTTCGTTCTTGAACACAATGAACAAAAATGAAATGTAAATAAGTTGAATAGAGAAGCAAATATGGAAAGACGTAAGGTGGGGGGAACCCTGTGGTAGGAATAATTTAATCCCGTGCCCGAGGGAAAGGGTTGAATAAAATATATTCACATATTCGAATCAGGCGAACATGCGGAGTGAGGAGGTCTTCGATACGCCAATAGTCGGAGAGTCAACGAAAAGAGGCTTCTAACTGTCTCGACTCCTGGTCGTTCGCTCGTCCGTTCACTCTCTTTCGAAATGCAATGACGTCTCCTGGCGTTTCATCTTGTTTGTATAAATAATCGTGATAGAAGGAAAAAGAGAGAAGAAAAGAAAAGAAAAATAAATAAGTAAATCGTTTGGTCCTTTGGGACTCATGTTTCTCTGATCTTTCGTCTCGCTCTTCGGAAACTGTCGTTTCTCCAATCGTGGCTCGCGTATATCGATCCGTAGGAAAGAGAATGGACGCGGGAGAAGAAGAAAGGAGGATGAGGAGACGAAGAACGAAATTCATCGAAAAACAAAGAAGCGATGGACCGGTGAGAGGCACAAAGGTTTCAAAATGCATTTATTTATGGTGATAGATTTGTACCCAGGGTTGGACCGAAAGGGTTCGGCCTCGTCGGGATTCCACCCACGCTTTTTTCACAGGGTAACATCCGGGCGAGGATGTTAACCCCAGAGATTTGGTTCTTTCTTGCGGTCATAGACCTGTGACAGATAGAGGGAAAAGAGAGGGTCTTCGTTTAGTTCGTTCATTCGTTCGCGCCTCAAGGTTAACTACTCCCTCTTTTGTGTAAGAGGTTTCTGAGGAGGTATTACAAATACACATGGATTTGTGGATGTGAGATTGAGTTTCATTATTACATTCTCCAGAGTCTGTTGATGAACATTTTGTACATTCCATCTTGAATGATCGAATTCATTCTACATTATGAATAAAAAATATTTTTCATATCAATCGATTATGACGTAGAGTGAGTCAATTTTCCAAATTTGAAATAATAAAAAGTCGAATAGTGCGGAATTAGTGAGTATGAATTGATCCTCACGGTGGAATATGTTGCTCTCATAGAAATTATGGTACCAAAATTCAATTACGTATACCTGAATTCTTACTTCGATCACTAAAAATTGGAAATTTTCAACTAAATTGATTCAATTCAATGATCAATTATTAACTGCGGAAGTCACAAAATTTCACGGATTCAAATTCAGAGAGAAGTAATCGGCATTACTTTTATTATTCATTCAGAGTGCATTGACATTCCTAAAAATGTTATAATACATCAGATAGATCTCCATTAAATATATTTCAGAAATTGCATCAGAAAGATATTTGAAAGATATCTAAAGGATACTGCGTTCGGTATTTTCATCCAACTTATTCCATGAGCAACTGTTTTGAACTACACCGTTCTGAATATCCATTCAAAATCACTAAATTGTATTGAATTTCTTGAATAAATTTTGAAGCTCTTTACCAACCTTTCTAGATATATTTTGCACATTTATAGAAGAATTTTTGTTTCAAATATTATCTGAGTGCTTACAATTTTGAATTTTGTAAGTGGTAAATTAAATGATCACTGAAATAAATGAATAAATAAATAAATACATAAATATCAGAATCTTTCACAAGCATTGGAAGAAAATTCCCAAGCTTGTGAGTCCCAGAAAAGATTACTACACTTTTTAGTTTCAAATTTTTCGGACCAATTTTCATGAATATTGAAAATAGATTTTGATTTTTTTCTCCCCCAATACCCGAGTGAACGAATTTTCAAAATTATATATAATTTATATGTAATAATTCAATACACTTTATATACAAGTTCAATATAAGTTATATATAATTTTGGAAAGCAATTTCAAAAATTCTTCATTATCAATATAGAGATGGAAAAATGGTTGATGAAATGCAGCTGTGCACTTTCGAAGAAATAAAAGCTCCATGAATGTTGGATCCATGCATACGACATAAAACATGAATCTTTGGAACATTTATTTTAAAATGTAACGAAAGCATGAATATTATTAAAAATTTCATTTCATCGAGTTTTATGTGATTTGTGAAAATCATGTTGTTAGATATTTGATAGTCGAGAAGGATCATTCGATGCAAAAGGTTTTTTTAGGGCCCCCCTTAACCTCATTCGGCTTCCATGTGAAGACCTCCTGTGCTCTGATAGAGCCCTGAACAGTGTCACCTGCGGTGTAATTAATATTCATGTGTTTGCTCATAATAATATCCCCGTCTCTCCACTCGATTGTAATAGAGCAAGAATTTGGGTGCTAGCGAGCTTGAAAAATCTCAACTACGCGTGTTGGTTACACGACGCGTGGGATATTCGTCCGATCGATATTCGTCTGAAGAAGGGAAGAAAGAACGAGCTCCTGTTTTATTGGTTGGTTAGGAATGGTCGGCATTTTCGTAGAAATCCCTTGAACTTGCCCAAAGCTCTATGGTATCAGGAAACCATGAACTTTGAAACGAATATTGGATGACATACAAAAGTGGTAGGGAAACATAAATTTGATGTGTGGACATATCATTAATCACGTGACTGGATAGTTCACCGATATTGGCTGTACCTTATTGATTTTATATCTCTGTCTTTGTTCCTCACTCTCCGACCAGCACATCCAAAGATGTTTGTGTTGATATTTTAATGCAAAAGCAGACCAAACGAGCCATAGGGGTCTGTCGCTTCGGACAATACGAAAGTAAACAACGGGATCAGGTGATCATGGCGTATTGGGAGGTGTGCTCCCTCGTTCGTTGATTTGGGGTGCAAAAATAGGGGTCGTACGAATCACTTCCAACTTCTCACCCAGGAGGCGGTTCAAGTTATTCAGTGGCTTGAATCGATGCGAAACGACCACGATATCCAGCCTCACAGAGTTAGGGTGTGGTTGTCCGCATTGATATGTTCAATGGGTGTTACCGCTATACTCTCTCTCCCTCCAAATAGTTGACTCTAATTGATATTGATTCCGTACCTTTTATACATAAATGATAGATCAAATCACATGCTTTTGTTACAATAGAAGTTGAAAGTTAGTTTCAATGAGAAAAGAAAAGCTTCGATTTATATACCTGGTTAAAACATTCGTGGTTGTAATAAGTTAAAATCTGGTTCGATCCACGAGGAAATGTGACTGTGGTGGCCGGAGAAAGTGGTTGAAGCTAAAATCAACTACATATTCTGGTTATTATACCAAGACAAAAAATTGGTTCTCCTAACCTGAAAAATGTAGTCAATTTTAGCATCAACCACTTTTTCCGAACATCACAACTATATTTTCTAATGAATAGCATCAAATTTCAAGTTATTGTCACCACGAATATTCCAATCAGGTCGTTTTTCTGTCAGTGCAGTTAAAACCTTCTACGAATTACCAATAATGCAATAAGAACAAAAATTGGGTGAAGAAGGAGGATCTATCTCTTCAGATGTTTCAATCGATCGAAGATATTCACATTGGGTTCCACTGTGAATCTATAATATTCATGTCCTTGAAGTTTGAATCGTTTATAGAAACGAACCGAAATTTCAAACTCACAAAATCCGATGAACTATCGTTATTTTTCACTTCGAATTAACTCGTTGGAGTTGAAAACGTCGTTTAAAGAATGTACTGCGAGATTTTTGGTCTCTAACAGCTGAATATTGTGTTATTCGAGTACTTTTTCGTTTCAATAAACGATTCAAACTTCAGAAATATTAATATTCCTGATATTTTTGAAATTTATCGTAGCTTATATCAAATAAAATATTCAATCGTATCGGAAAAAACACTAATGTTTCAAGTCGTAATTTATTCAGAATCAGTGTCAGTCAGTGACGGATGAAATTATTCATCTACATTTAGTTATAAAAATATCACAAACTGATATTTTCTACTTCACAATTAAAAATTTGGTCAAAAGATACAGTCAGAATTAAAAATAACGTTATTCTACAATAATAAACTTCTCACGCTACATAAAAAAATACGCAAACTCGGAACAGTCGGAATAGCCATTATATTCTAAAATGCTTCATGTACTTTCGAATTTGTATAGAATTTATATGCAATTTTGTTGAGAAAATGTCTATAAAATATGAAAAGACTTTACATAAAGTTTATAAAGTGATTTTCCGATCCAGAACTACTCTTTATGAGTTGTCTGGAATTTGTATTCAAATCAGGCTCAGAATTTATCAATGGAATTATGCGTCTAACGCATTGTTTTGGAGTTTGAATGTGTGTTTCATGATGGAGCTGTTTCCTTTTTGCACATAGGAGACCATTGATCGCATAAAAACTCCTCTTTCGATCAAATTCACTCAAAAAATATTTGAATTCAATTCAGTATAATCTTAATTCACATAAATATTTTATTCAATTTCACTCGATATTTATAACACATGTTAATAGATCAAAATTACCCAAATACACGGAAAGACCGGGTCTATTAGTATTTAGAAAATTCACTGTCAATTTAGGGAAAACGAGGATTGCTGAAAAATATTCATAGTGAGTCTACTAAAAATTCGTAATCGATGTATCAACAATTGATAGTTTCACTATGAAAAATACACGAACCTATCAACTGTTAATATTTTGACTACGAATTTTTGGTAGACTCGCTAAGAATATTTTTCAGCGATCCTCTTTTTCCCTAAATTGACAGTCATTTTTCCAAATCTTGATAAATTCTTTCTGAATATTAATACATCCGGTCTTTCCGTGTATAGTATCGAAATGATTGAATAAAAACTGTCCCACAATATCAGCACATTTCCATCGTTCTCTTGATATTTTATAGAATTGGGAGGATGAAGGATAGCACTTGAATCGTCTGGAGTAATAGAAAATCACTATTATTATTATCATCATCATCAAATGAGAGCTGTTTCCAATTCTGGTATACCTACTCTTGAATGTTCAGTTAACAATATATTGGTAAATGTATTTCAAGTATTGAAATTATCTGTCGATAGTCGGTAAAACTATCCTTTTTGGATGAAACGTTGGCCATTTCATCCTTGCCATTGATTTGTTATCAAGCATTGACCCCAGCTCGTTGACCCTGATAAATATGCGCTAGATGTCTTCTGGGCGTATATCTGTGACGACACTGCCAAGGCGGATACACCTAACCTCTGGGCGTTTCCGTGCCCCAGTAAAGTGAAGACATCGTGGTGCCTTATGAATATTTAATCCAGCATCCAACCAAAATTCTAAACCCTACGGGTAGCATCCCACGTCTCTCGATCGGAAGTTTCCTACGTGAAAAATCATCACACGGTATACGCCGCACAAAAGATTCGATCTTGAAAATTCGTGGCTTTGATGGTCACATTCGCGGTTCCGCACCGCCTCTTCATGTCAGGGTTCCGCCCCGCGAGTTTGATGGCCTGCCCTCCGCGGGAGCCGCCCCCGCTCTTTGAACAGGAACACAGAAGCCCTAAAGAACTTTCGATTAGATCAGACACCGCCAAGACCAAGATGGAATGCGATCGAAAACATTTGACCTTGATACATCGAATAGTACCTTGACTATCGTATTACCTCTTTTATCACATTCTGTTCCTCCTTTCGTCAATTCCTTATGAAATCATTTATGAGCTCGAGGGAGGTGAATGTGCACGCGCATTGGAAGTAAGCGGAGGAGATCATTGTTGGCAAAATGCGTGGTATGGTATGATTCTAGTTTCATTCAACTCCAAATCTCAATATTCTAGGATTTTTCAATGTAGTATATTTTAACCTGAGAATTCCTCAACATCAAAAGAAGTTGTAATTTTCAGAAAATCTAGTAATTTTTTCAAGTTTTCTGTTGAAGATGCAATTCGCAACTGACAATCAATTGTATTGTGATAATGTACGTATCATACACATTTTTTGAAATCTCACTATTAATTTTCAATCAAATTCATTATTCCTTCAAAGCATTTTGCGTTTTTGTACATATCATTGTTTTTTTAATTATCCTTCGCGCAATTTTGAATTGAAAGCTCATTCAATGGTATAAAAAAATTGTCTATTTTTCCTCGAATTTTTACGGTGAATGTGTAATTTTTTGTGGCGACAAGTGGGAATTGTGTATCATTTTACGAATTTTCAGACTAATTTGTACCCCTTTGTTCTTCTATCAATCCACATATATTTTCATTATTTCAGTCTTATCATTTTGTTTTGAATTCATACACACCCTTCCAAAGCAATTAGGGAGGTTTTTTTTTCAATCACGTACATGAATCCAGTTTCGTGTATATGAACATCACATTTAATGTATAAAAACATGTGTTTCATGCTTAAACTTTTAAAATCCAGCAAAACATTAAAATTCATGCAGACGTTTTCAATAGTTTGAAATGATTAACATAAGAGATGCGTTGAAATCGGTCCACTCGAGTTTCATGTCAACATAATATCAAATAATTATTATATTAACATTCAAGAAATTTGAATTAAAGTCAATGTGTTGGATAACGTGTTTTGTAAATCAATTTGAATCACAATTTTTTCCAATTGATTATTCAAATGAATACAATGATCATTGAAATGAATTACTGAAATCAATGAAAATCAGTTGATAAGGTTTCTCACATTCCTACGATACACGAGCAGATGAATGTCTATAGTATGTGTGAACCAACGTAGTATTTTATCACGCACGTACCGATACAACGTAGGGGAACAAGTATTTGTGTTGCTCAACGAACGACGAGTTCTATGCGTATACACCTAACAGTGCCAAGCAACTAAGGGAACACATTGCAGGTTACGTCAGTATATCTGCTTGAAGAGATAGGAGAACATGAAGTGAAACGTTAAACAAGAGGAATTGAATACACAAACACAATGACGATCTGATGTCAAAGCCTTCCCTCAGGAATAAATCGTACGTGTGCATATATTCATGCACTTTAACCTAAATCCCATTCACCCGATGCGAAGTTATGAAAGTTCATCTCCATTTCTTTGAGAGTAAATAGATGAAATGGATTTGAATTGATAGTGGTATATTTTTCCACATTAAAGAAGATTCAATGACACATGTCGTGGAAAAATGTTCGTAATTATATATAATTTATATAGAATTCAATATAGTTTATATATAAATTATACATGACTCGAGAAAATTTTTCTACTCGGGTTGGAAATGATAGTGAAGATCGTGGTATGTTTTCTGTACAATTGGAATTGAGATTTTCATTGTAGTTTTCCATAAAAAAAGATCGATCCAACTCAAGGATTGATATCTCTATTCAGCACGGAAAGAAGTCTCTTATAAATTCTACATTGGTTGTTGTTAATTCAACATAACTGCTCACATACATGCAATTGGAATAAAATTTACGGTGGAACCAATGTTATATTTACATTGTTGGCGAAGGAAATGAGAGTGGTGTTGCTGTGAAGTAAGTATGATAACAGTGTAAATCCAACAGGACAGTATAGTAAATTTTACATGAGATGCACGCTGTAATCGTTACCTTACTTTTTATGTAACTTTTACATGGGCATTTCTTTCCGTGAGTATTTAATTTGACTGTGACATAAAAAGTGCTGTGAAGTATATGGAAAATTATCATCTCACACGAAATTTCTCACAGAATGTTGGGGTTGTGTACATCAGAATGCCATCAAGAACACGGAAAAAAAGAAATAGTTGCAGCAACTACTTAAATAGTCGATTTTCGAACATCTACTCGAGTAGTAGCTGCAGCTACTTAGTAGTCAGGACAAGTAACTCGAGAGTTGCACTAATTAACGTAAATACCTGAGGTATTTTGAATTAGTTGAGACAGCTAACGTGTTACTTGTCCTGACTACTAAGTAGATGCAGCAACTACTCAAGTAGATGGTTGAAAATCAACTATTTAAGTAGTTGCTGAAGTGGAGTCTACAAATTATAATCCCTCCCATGGTTCAACGATGTAGATATGCCAGTTCTTTTTTTATGAAAAATATATGGATTCTTTATACATATTCTATCCGAATACATACATTTGAGAAGAAAATGTGACTGTAATCTGTTACAGTAACTTTTTCCTGGATTTTCAGTTCAATTCAACTTCAACTAAATTTTGGATTCTGAAAATTCAGTACAATTTTTCTGAAAATTCAGAAGAAAGTGGCTATAAAAATCACAGTCACATTTTCTGACTTTTCAGAAAGAATTGTTTCACAGTGTTTCAACTTTATATTTTTTCTATGAGAAAGCACCGACATCCCTATAATGATGGCGATTGAGATTCATTAATGATTTCTTGAAATACCAAGAGTCTCGTTTGCTGGAGGATAACGAAATGCGCGACAAACGACAAATTTTTTCCAATTAATTATCATTAAAAATTTCAGAGTTCCATGAATATAATTGCAACCTCGTGAAGGTCAGTTGACTTCATGATGGATTGTGAGTTAAAAAGTTCTGGGAATAGATAGAGTCAATACGAAAATCAATCATAAGATCTTTGATTGTTCGTTCTATTTGAGCCGAAGATGTTGGAATTTTATTGCTTTGAGAGTTGCTGTAAGAAAAACAGAGAATTTTCCTTCATCCCAGGGGTGAATTTCGTTCTTTGATCGTGGAAGGGATCACCTGAGATTCGTGGGGTTTTGGCTTTTGAGTGCTGAATCCAGTACCGGATTCACCGAAAGTGGAGCCCTAGGCAAACTTTGGTGGGGGCCTATGTAAGGGCAGCTTAATAACGATAAATTGAAAATATAAAATTCGAGCTACGAAATAAATTAAACAAAAGTGTAGTATTTTTAAATACAATTAATTTATTGAATTTTCTTAGCATAAATATTTTGACAACAAAAATAACGTGCTGTAATCCAAACTTATTGACTAAATGAATACATTATTCAACTTCTCTTCAACATCAGATTCAAAATACTGTGAATCATAAAATTAATCAGTACAATAAAAGATTAATTTATTTATTTATTTATTCTTTTTCATTGGTGGGGGCCCATAGGCCTGTGCCCAGTAGGCCTAGTGCTTAATCCAGCAACCGTTCAATCTTCTACAACAGAAAGAAAAGTGCACCAAATTGCGGTGGAGATTTCCCAATCTATCAAGGAAATTTTTGAAGCCACCTTCATTTTGGGGGAAAGATTCCACATTTATCTTTTACAGAGCAGGCAGTACAAAACTAACAAAGAAAGTTGAGAATTGAATTCCTGGAATATGTTGTTGAATTTGTATTTCGTGGGTGCAATTCAAAGATTGTTTTTAATTTTCTATCCTCTAATAGAAAAAAGGGCCCGATCACAGTGACCAAATGGATTTGGTTGCTTCAAAGATTTGGTAATTACTACCCAAATTTGGCAAGATCAACTGCGGTTTTGTAACTATAACCGAAGATCTCAGTTGCACATTTGTATGGCGATACCCATGCAGAAAATGCCGACTTCCAACCAACCATAACAATCGAAACAGTACTGGTACAACACTGATTACCAGGGTTGGTTGCCAACGTTGTAACGTGGTTGAAGTAACAACCAGTACAATGTTGTTGTAACGCCGATAGTCAATGCTGATTTGCCAACGTTGATCTAAAACTCGTTCAACGTTGTCCATTATGTGTGGTTTAATACGGCAAAATTTTGAAGAAATTATTCTTCATGTTCTCGAATTGACTTCTACACATGTTTTCGGATAATTCATTCGTTTCAAGAAACGATTCAAACTTCAGCAACATACGAACAGATGTGTTATATTTTTCACTTTCGATATAACCATGGACATTAGCTGAAAATATATAATTATTTTCATTAGCTACGTACAAAGGCTTTAATGGATTACCATCACCGGTTGAAAATCAATGGTCATCAATGTTGGTATACAATGAAAAACCAGTACTGATTCAGGGTTGATGTTAACGTTGACCCAGTATTGGTGAACAACGCCGTACCAGTGTTGATCAGCGTTATCATTCCGGGTTTATTCCAACGTTGTTTGCCAACAGTTGGCAGTTGGCAAATAACGTTATTCCAGTACTGGGTCGTTCGTCAATTTCTGCATGGGAGTTATAACTGAATATTTATTTCGTCATATCCAACTCACATACCACAAATTTCTCAGCAATGTCTTCAGAATATTCTGCAACATTCTGGAGACATTGCAATATTGTCAGAATATCCTGGTGATATCACTGAAACATTTGTGCTACACTGAGAGAAAGGGTCTATTCAAATATTCGACAGCTAGGAAATTTAGTCACTGTAAATAAGAATTTAGTTGTGCTAGCTAATTTTTATTTGTCACAACTATATTTTTCATTCCCATTGAATCAACTTTTTTATTCATATTTCACACAGCTAGCCTTTTATTTACCCCGAATAGAGTCTAGCTGGCGTAAATAAAAATCTGGCTGCGACAACCAACATTTAGTTGTCCCAACTAGGTACCTTTCTCTCAGTGAAATAGATTTGTGGAAACTATGAAATTTGTCAACGATTATCAAATGCTGGTAATTGTATTTATTTAATCATATTCTCAGTATGGGTATTTCGACCTAAAGAAATAATGCATTGCATTAGAAAGCATTACCCGGTAAATAACAGATTTTAGACGTTTTTTAACGTAGAATCAATCTTCGAAGTGAATTAAAATGCAATTTACGTTACACGCAAAGTAAGTCTTAAATCATCAAGTTCATATTTCATCATTCGCAACCGTAATATCGCCTTGGCGTGTCTTTTTATCAAAACTATGCGGGAGGTGGATATGGATTTGCTCTTCTAAGCAACTTGACGTCATTTAGAGGTCAATTGGCGGTGCAACTTTGAATTTTTCTCGACATGTATCGCTTAGGTGTTTCAAAGTATTTTTATCGGATTAATTTCTTGATACTTACATCAATCGAAATTCGGAATGGGCCATGTTTGAGAGTATTGAAGCTCTTTATACAAAATATCTCCGAGTCTCTTTCGAATTTTATGAAATATTTATGACAGGAAATATATATTCTTTCCACAAGAGCATGGATGATGTCAGACATTATCTATTCCTAAACAAGATATGAAAAGTTCTAATGGACTGTAAACAAGAATTCTGACTGATCGTGAGTCAAAAATTGTAATATTCTATTATACATTGGAACATAAGTTTCGTTTCTATATTCCACATCTCGAATTGTCTTGATAAAAATTAATTCTCTAATTCCAAGTAATCGATTGATTTGACTGAAAAGAACGTATCTGGAATAAGAAAGCATCAATTCTATTTGAAAATTGTAATTCTCATTCGTGCTTCCTATCTTCGTATAGAAGAATATTTAAATGGAGTCAAGACTAAACGTGAAATACGGCGAAATGCCACATTCCAAAGGATGAAGTAATTCCATTGTGAAGATAGAATAAAGTGTTTTATTAAAGATTGGGACGAAACGGGATGAGACTTATTTTCAGATTCAATCAGTTTTTAAAGAATCATCCTTGAGAAAAGGCCTCCATGGAACCTACATCAATTTGGGATTGTAAAAGGTGAAATTAATTCTTGTTATTTTCGTTTGACAGTTTCAAGCTCATTTCTAACCTGTTCGAAGAAACGATATTTTATATGACATACTACCAGATCTTTGAATAATCCAACACATTTCTCAAGATTTTTCTGACTGTAATGATGATAAATGTTCTAAACATTTCATTGGAAATTCGTATGAAAGTCTATGAATTACATCAACAATGGAAAAAAATAGAACATCTTGAAGTACGAAACATTCAATTTATATTTTTATGTGATAATAACAATACATTCCACAACAGTCTTTTTATGAAATCCATTAACTCACCCCACAAAATGTGCGCACATCCCCTAGAAACAACCCTTCCTTCTACGTGTATAATGGCATCCCAACCCTCTTACGGCGTCCTTCCACCCCCCAGTCTTTCTGAGTAGGCTGTGCTGAATAATTGTGGGGTCTCTTCGACATGCGTAAACGACAACAGCAGGGGAGAAGAAACACCGCTCGTCGACTCTGTGACCAACTACCGTAAAGCAGAATACGTTTGCACTCTCGCAACTTTGATGTAATGGAATACGAACATCGACAAAAGAATCAGATAGTTTGTCAAATTCTAATCTTCTGATCTGACGTATGACCCTTTGGATAAGCAAATCACGAGAGCATGCATAAAATTATCGAATCTTTTTATCCAATGCCACACATTCTCGAGATGAGTCCCTGTCGGTAGGCAGGCTTTTGTAGGCAAGCCCAGAAGGATGGGGCTTGGCTTTGACTAGAACGAGGAGGACGATCCGATGGACCCCTTCATGATCTTTGTTTCTTCTCATGGTACGCGCCGACGGAGGTCCCGATCTCGATCTCTTTTTCTTGTACGTGCACATCTACACGGAACATGTAACCCAGGGAACATCGCGGTATAAGAAGGAAAAGAAGAAAGTCAGGAAGGAAGGCAGGAAGGAGACAGACGTTGTGTAATCGGCGTGTTCCAGAGCCGTGTTTCCGCGGGTTGAACATCGGCCCGGTTAAAACTGGTTGGATGAGAGGCGGTGCGCGATGTCCACGAGGTCGTCGTGTTCGAGGTTGTTGGACGAAGGGCTATCACGCGCCAACCGAAAAGGGTGCGACCTTCGGTGGCCTCGGCCAGCCCTCGGGGAGACCGCGCCCACGCATTTTCAACAGGATCACAGGAGACGGCTGGAGCTTCCTCTCTGGAGTATTATAATGGCCTTGAATTCTCTTCTTCAACGATAGCGCGATGTTCACTGACTATCGCACACCACCATCCTCTATTTCCTCGGAGTTTCAAACTCTGTTCCGTTGAAAGGATCCGAGCATTTGTATTCTCTCTCACATTCCAACCGCCGAGACTCGACCGATGGCAGAGAAGGGCCTTGGCGGATGTCGTGTCTCTTTTTTCTTCGATTATCCGTTGTTCCTTTCTTTTTCTTCGTTTCCGAAAGAACTGGTTTTCGCTGCACATCGGGCGAAGGAGCAGACCAAGGAACGAACTCGAGTTGATCGACCTCCGTCGACGAACTTGTTCGGAGGTTTCAAGGATGTCTGAATTGTAATGGATACTGTTGCAACAGGGTTGGCAAGCACTTTATTACAAAGTTGCAAACTCGAAGCGCAGGAGGAAGAATATAGAAAGGAATCATTGAATTTTGTTGATTTTAGTTGTCAGGGTAGCATGACCTTGACCAGGATCCTTGTATCTGCATCTGGTATTCGTTCTAAGGAACCCACCCACGCATTTAGAACAGGGTCACAGCAATTGCCAAAAGGTATTCCGAGGGTTTCTTCACAAAGATCCTTGAAGGGCTAGGTCCTGATTCCGAGAATCGAAGGGTCGGCTGATGAATGAATAGGTTCTACAGGCATCGGTTGTGGAACGTTGTGGAAGAGGACGCGGGTTGTTCTTTGCGGTTCCATGCCTCAGTTTATTGTGATTCTTATGACGGGATAGAATTTATGACATGAAATTCTTACATTTCAGAATATAAAGGCGTTGCTCATAAAACATTCACTGTTAAAAAAATCTGCCTTAAGTTTCATAAACATATTAGGAAACTTTTTACATAACACAATCTATGAAATTTCATAATATCATATCAATTTCGATAAGATAGTTCTTAATTTTAAGAATTTTCTTCTCAATTTTAATAAGATATTTGTAAATTTAATATAATAATAATTAGTTTCTTACATTTTAATAAGAAATTCTAAAATTTCATAACTGATATTAAATTTAAGAACTTTATTAAATTTAATATGGGAATATTAAATTTCACAAAAAGTTTTCCATTGAATTTAAGAATTTTCCTAACAGTGCTCATTTTGAAGGAACAATTTAATTCACTGTACTTGAAGAGATATTTGTATTCTGTGAGTACATACTGTAGAAAGAATTTGGATGAATTTGCAATAAAGTTTGTAAGTTTTCCACTAAATTATTGTTGTTCATCAATTTCCAATCAAATCTCGTAAGTATTATGGAATTTTCAATGTAGAATATATCTTGCTTGCAATTAATAAGACGAAATAAATGTTTTTTTGAATTACTATGTGAAAAAATTCTGAAAATTGCATGCACTACTTTATATATAACTAAATACAATTCAATATATAAAGTGTATTGAAATATACATAAATTATACGTAATTTTGGGAATTTCTGTACATAGTAATGTTAAATGAACGGTTATTCGAATTTAAGGGCAGTTGTCTCGAAGTACATAAAAACAAAGTTTTCAATAAAAATGAATGCCATGGGAATTGCTTATAAGTGCTGAAACGTGACTAATCGGTCTCATTACAAACATTATTGAATTGATTCGAGCACCGTATTATATTTCAAGTTTGAAGGTATGAGAGAACATTGTTTTGTTAATGAAAAAAAAACAGTATGGTGGCACTGCAGCTCTTCGAAGTGCAGAGCTCCTTGATTTGTCCTCGTAATTGACTAGAAACAACGAAAGGGAATTTTGTTATTGAAATTATTATTGAAAATTGAGAATCTGAGAACATTACAGAAAAAATCGCACGTTTCTTAATTAACAAAGTGTTAAAAATAATATTTAATAAGAAATTTTTCACGTACTTTCAAGTTCATTCAATGGCCAGTAAGTTGAATAATATCTGTACAAATTTTGAAGTCGATCGATTCATTATCTTTTGAATTTTCATTCTCCAGGGTGGAAAGAGCACATTTTGAGAAGAACGTGTTTGACGTTGTCGGTTTCGAAATCAGAGTTTAGAGTGATTTATAGTTATCTAAGCTTAGTCTGCGATTCTAGTTCCTCTTCAGAAAAGCATCTCTTCCAGGGCTGTTTTTTCCCTTTTGCAGAGCAGTTTCTGTTTACTAACACTCGATATCTTTGGAGTGTGTCATTTTGGTAACTTTCTATACTGGGGACGTTTACAAATTTCGCTCGAGCTCAAGATTTTGAGAATACATTCTTCAGGTAGTAAATAAATGTTTTAAAGCAATATGAAAAGAATGTCAAAAAATTTCATTTTACTCGAGCTTCCCTCCTTAATAATTTCCAAAATATTGTATTCTCTCTAAAAATTGTAGAGTGAGATTTCACTCTTTAGCCAGCCAAAAGTGAGCTTGTCGAAATTTCGAGTAAAATTTCCACTCTTTTAGAGTGACAGTTTAAGGTTTGGGGTTAGAAACTCACAGCCACTTCAATTTTAGAGTGAATTTTCTGCTCTAAAAGAGTGAGAGTTCACTCGATACGAGTGAAAATCCCACTCGAAGCGGACTGGCTCACTTCTGAGACTTAGTGGAGTGAAACACGTGATTTTTCACTCTTTCGGATTTAGAGAGTTACTCATTACAATCTATTAATCCGATTGTATTTCTTGATAAATGGATCGAGAGAGATCCATTGGATGCCAGAGGCGCAACAAGGAAGGGTCAAGAGTGTTTGGGCATCTTCTCAATTATGATATCTGTTCTCTAAAATTCTTAGAGTGAGATTTCACTCTTTAGGCAGCCAGAAGTGAACCTGTCGAAATTTTGAGTGAAGTTTCCACTCTTTCAGAGTGATAATCTAAGGTTTGAGGTTAGAAACTTACGGTCACTCAAATTCTAGAGTGACTTTTTCACTCCAAAAGAGTGAGACTTCACTCAAAACGAGTGGAAATCCCACTCGAAGGGGACTGGCTCACTTTTGAGACTTAGTGGAGTGGAATGCATGATTTTTCACTCTTCCAGATTTAGAGAGTGAGTGGGAAATTTTTCAAAAATTATATATAAATGATATATAATTCTGAAATTTTGTCCACAAAACAGAACAAGCATGCTAACAAACTCAACTGTAGCAGCCAAATGCGTTCAAGTTAATTTTTTCTCCAGTTATTAGTAATTAAATGCCTTGGGCACCCATTCATAGCGTTAGGTTGTTGCGCCGCTGATAATATGATTTGTGTAACCGATTTTTTCCTGTAAAATTGTAGAAATTTTTATCTAGTTGTTCTGAACATGTTGCGTTTTGAATTTCAGAACCTTAGTTTATTCCACATTTATTCTGTACCAATAAATATAATACTTCAATAAAACAACGATTCTACATTACGTAACAATAAGAGTAGAACGATTTGACTTGGCAGAAATAAAGAATTGGTTAGAGTTTAACTGCACTGTAGTATTGTTGATATGAGATACGCATTAAGAAAATATGACGGACGTTTCATAATTTTAACTCTTTGCTTCTTCTGCTTCCCTATATTGTGGCGTATGAAAGATACGCTATCTCTCGCTATGCGTGACTTTTAGATGCGGTACGTGGAAGTACAAATACCCACTCTTACTTTTCGATTATTTATATAATATATTTTTTAATAAAAATTCATTATTATTCCCATTGATATCTATCTGTAACCTTCACAATTAATTCATAAGAGCCAAGATTTTTATTTTGCTTAATAAAATTCCATGAAATTTTTATCAATAAATGGAAATTCAATACACAGCCTGAGCATTTTTCACATTGATTATCGGAGATATCTGACAGTTTTCATATTGAATCAGTGGAGACAACCGCACCCTAGGGAAAATGAATCATTCTGGGTCAGATATCAGAGATCAGGAAATTTCTGCCATTTTGGGAGGCAAAAGAGGAGGATATAACTGTTCCTTTGTTTAAATTTTGGCGCAAATTTCCTGATCTTTCATATGTAGGGGGAAAGGATGTTTCATATGATTCGTATCCACTAGGACAGGTGTATTGACTGGATGTGCTTTTAGTGAACCTTCTCACATGAAAATTCGTCCTCTAATGTATCTTTTAATCAAATTTAGGATTTTTATGCGAAATTTTTCGATACTTTGAAATCGTTTAAGAGATGTTTTCAAAAGTAGTTTTCAATCTAAATTCCTTGCAATGAAAATTCAATTTTAAAGGTATCCCTTAGGTATCCGAAGTTACTGAATCTCAAAGATGACTCAATAAAATGAAAAAAAAAATCAATCAGCTAGATTTTGCTCCATAAAAACAAAAGGGTTGTTTCATTCTATTTTATTGAATTAGTTTTTAGTATCTTGAGTAGAGAGATGCAGTGACTCTAAGGTTTACGGAATCTCCTCGAAGAATCAAAACAATACAACTCCGGGAAAAATGAGAATTCCATCTCATCTACTCTCTAAAATCTTTGGAGTGAGATTCCACTCTTTAGCCAGCCAGAAATGAGCCAGTCGAATTTTTGAGTGAAATTTCCACTCTTTTAGAGTGATATTCTAAGGTTTGAGGTTAGAAACTCACAACCACTCCGATGCTAGAGTGAATTTTTCACTCTAAAAGAGTGAGAGGTCACTCGAAACGAGTGAAAATTCCACTCGAAGCGGACAGGCTCACTTCTGACACTTAGTGGAGTGAAACGTGCGATTTTTCACTCTTCCAGATTTAGAGAGTAAGTGAAGTTTCATTCTATTGGAGTGAGCAATTCACTCTGTTGACAAAGTAAAAAGTCCAGCCTTTAAAACGAATGAAATTTCACTCCAAAACGGTGAAAACTCACACGTATGGGAGTCCAGCTTTCATTCTCAACGGAGTTACAGAATTCAGGAGGAATTGAGCGAGATTATTCACAAGAAAATCCATGTGATTGTACGTATCACAACATATTTGAGTAACTGATAAAACAACCCAGAAAACAAAACGAACGAGTCCACGATCGCTCAATTTGATGGACATAATGATGCATGAACAATTGACAAATGGTTGTACCTACTATCTGAATGGCTAATGCGTGAATACTATCAATTATTGTACAATCATTGATGCACAACAGTTGCAGCAGTCTTCAATGCATGTATTATTGGTCAATAATGTGAACGAATTCAAACCGAATGAACATTATGAGGACGAGGACTTGAAGACAACTGGAGGAGCTCTTAAAGAGATCTTTATGTCATCCAATGCATCGGTTTAGGAGATCCTGTGGAGGTCTTGTTTTAGATCACTTTATGTTGTCTTCAAGAGAACATTTATAACATAAAGATACACTGAGAAAAAAAAGTCATTACATCAAAGAAATACATTTTTTTGAATCTGGCCCTCATTGAACTGAATACATGTCCTTTCAAACAATGATGATTCAATAGAAATAATGAATTCTTTCGTTAAATGAAAAATATTATTTTATTGAATTCAGTTTCCTCCAATCCAAGAAACATTTTATTGACACAAAGATTAATTCTTTGGATTAGTCAGACCGCGAAGTGCAAGGCATGATTCTAATTTCATTCAAAAACGATTGAAAATTCAATAACTTATTTCTTCAATTTTATTACGTCACGTTTTGTAGGAAGAGCTCGAATTTTCAATTCAAGGTGTACAAATTTGTTAATAACAACGTTTTCGAATCAATACTATACTGCTTGGAATGAAAGTAATATTTGGTAAGCATGATTTTGTATTTCTTCAAATCCACAGAATGATTTTTATATTGAAATGATTTCATTCATCGATATGAAAGTATGTGCAATTGATTCTAAAGAAAATTCAGTAAGATAAAGAAATGGATTTTCGAAATCACGTTACGTTTTAGTTACTTAGACGACTTTCGGTTGGTTCTCGCAAGGTGTAGTCACTTTCTCACAAGTTCTCTTTCGACAGTATGGTTTGTATATAAAGAATTAATCACTCTGTCTTCTTAGTAAGTATTACTTCATCCAAATAAATATTTCTTTCAGATTATGGCATTGAATTACAGGTCCCGCATGGAGTGATAGGCACTATTCGCCTAACAGACGGCATGACTGAACGATCAATGAAGTCTCATTTGATCCAAAGTGCTCAGAATTCCCGGTTATCAACAGATTAAAGGAACACCAGAGTGGACTATGAAAGCTTTACAAGTGTGATAATTTTTTTTTACAGAAAAAATCTGATATTGTGCTCAATGACTTCTGGAACATCATTTATTGAATCAGGATGGAATTCACGAAGTCAAAAAAGAACATCTTGAAGTTGATGATTTATTTCGATGGATTGAAAATTTTCCTAATTGATTCAAAAACTTTCTTTTTTGAATGTTTGAGTGGTTTCATTCCTCCGAAGAAATAATTAATTGAATCAGAGTAGGTTTATTTCCACTGAAGAAAGGGTATTTGATTCAAAGAAATGTTTCTTCAGGCTCAAGAATTTCAGATTTGAATACATTGTTTGCATGAATACTCAGATTGATAAGTCCCATGAAATGATTTCATTGTCACTATTGGATGAATTCATTTCCTTGGCCGGAAGAAATATTCATTACGGTCATGACTTTTTTTTCTCAGTGTAACATAAAGTGGTCTTAAACAAGAGCTCTGTAAGATCTCCTAAATCGACGCATTGGATGACATTAAGATCTCTTTAAGAGCTCCTCCAGTTGTCTCCAAGTCCTCGTCCTCATAATGTTCATTGGGAAGTGTCCATGATTGTACAATCATTGAACCACTTTGTTTTCTGGGAATTGTGGTGCTCATACTGTGATATGTGAATTCAGGAAAGATTCACTTTGAAACAAAGTACAGTTGACTATATTTTTTAAATACTTTCGATATGATGAATGATGTAATTATTTCATGTTGCTAAACGGAAAAAATGAACTTTTAATTTTATCGGAGCTTCGGTTACTACACTGAGAAAAGAGCGACATAGTTACAGAAACTATCCTTGCATGGTGGAGGAAATCTGGTTATAATAACCAGTAAAACAAAACAAAATCACGTAAATCTGGTGGTGGCGATTAGATGGAATGGTTAAAGCGAAAATTAACTACATCACCTAGTTATAAGACCCAGATTTTTATTTGAGTGTATATAGACAGCAAGGGATTTCGGTCATCTTTACCAAAATTCGTGGTAAATTTAACAAGAACTCCAGTAAAGGTGACAGGAATTCCTTACAGTCCATGTAGTAGCCGGAGCTCCGGTAAAATTGAGACTTCATTTTTTCACGTATTTTAAGTATTGCGATTGATGATTTTCGTAATTTTTGACCCGGGATTTTCATTTTATGCATTAAAAATACATATGTCTGCACCAAATTTAACCATACAATTTTCAAGAGAAATTCCAGGACAATTCCATTTCATATTTTCTTTCACGTCACTTTCCATTTTCTATGATGAATCGATTGCCACGTTACATGGACATATATATGTAGAGTAAGTGAAAGTTTTACCTCCTTGCTTCACGATATGCGACTCTGGTTCATAAAGTTTCCCGCCCCGATACCTCCTAGCTCCGTTTATTCTCCTGCTACTCCGATGTAACGGAGTTGTTTACACTGCGCATGTAATATGGCACCAATGCCCCTTTATTGTCGTTGTATGACTTTTTTGAGACCTTTTTTTGTTTTCATCCCGACACGTTTCGAAAGCAAGATTTTTGTATCGATTTTACATTTGTTACAATAACGGAGAACAAAGACAATATGAAATAACGTTTCTATATTTCTTCGCACAACCCTACACGTCGGTGGATCCGGCGAATTTTGACTTGACAAAAAGTTGTATGCGTAATTTGCAAAATGAATGAATTTGAAAACCGATCCTTTTGCTGTAGAGTGATTTTGTTGAACGCGTGTATAGGGTATTGGAGTCTTCAATGATAAACAAGATGATACGTCGGAGGTTTGCCGAAACAGGAACTACAAGGAACACAGATTCGAAAGGAAGAAAACCTCGACGGCTTGTTGCTTCGACATTCATTGTGTTACGTATCGGTGAATATGTATTGTGCATGCTCGATACAAAAGTCTTTTTTCGGTTCGTTGAACGAGAAGAAAGTTTCGGGTCTTTGGCGATACATCCCTTAGTAGGAACTTATATTCCACTGAAACTTTCTTTCGTAGGTACACTTTGTCAAGTGTTCTAGAAAGTTTATGCGCACGAAATCTTCGTGCCAGGGGTTCATCTTGAAAGAAGCAAGAGATTTCGTACAAGAGAAGAGTCGAGAACGAATCACGATACACTCTTTATCAGGATCACAGAGGTTCGTAGAGTTTTTGTCTTTGCGCATTCGTTATTCCGTCATTACGATATAATATCGGTTATCGTACTTTCATTTCTCATGTACTTACGCTTTGATTGCAATCTATCGCGATAACGATTCGAAAAAATTATTTTACTTCTGTTCCACGCTGATATCGCATCAATGGGATATTTGTTCTCTAACGTGAGATTGTATTATCACGTCGATCGGAGATTTTCAATTGTTATACATCAAGAAAAGAATTGATGCATTTGATTAATTAAATCAAGGAAATAGATATTTGATATCTCGTATCGCAATGAGATAGGGAAATCAGAGTTTTTTTCGTTATGAAGTGTTATTCTTTCGATATGGTGAAACAAAACGACAAATTTCTTTCAAATGTTTCTGGAACGATGGCGAGAGATGGAAATATTCGGTATTATCTTTCGATTATATAAATCATATCTACACGAATTTAATATGAAGATATGAAAAAAATGAAAAGTGATATCTACGTTAACAGGAGATCATGGTTTGCTTGGAGTGGTTTGGACGAGGAAAAGGTTCCGACAAAGTCACTGTTTTGCCTTTTCTTCGAAGATGAAGACAACAGCTGTAATGAGGTGTATTTTCAATTATATCGCAACCCCTGCAATCGAGAGATATCAAGAGTTGATTCAAGTCGAATGGTGCAATTTTGTTACAGCTGGATGGATTAGATGGCGAAGGATTTGTTCCTCCTCTTGAATTTCATCGAATCTACGATTTCCATGTTCGAATAGATGATATTCTTTCCGGTGCATATGTGTATATATATATATATTACATATATATGCGCATTATATCTATATATAAATTAAAATCAGAGTCAGTTGAAAGGATCAGTCATTTTATTATATTTCCTCAAAGTCTTGTCTCTACAGCTGCTGATTTTTTCCCGTCTATTTTCGTTCGTGCTTATAGCCTGTATTCCTCCTGCCTGTATGGTGTGTTGAGAATGTTTATAGGAGAAAACATTCTTGAGTGTTGTAATGACTATAATTAGTTACGCTCCATTGAGTTCTAAATGCGGAGACTCGGCAATCAGGAATGCAGAGGATCTGAGGAGGATCCAAGGAATCCTTAGATGTTGGTAGTAGTAGAGGTGGTGGTAATGGTGGAGGGAATGAATGGAGGAACACAACTGAACCGAACCAAACGATGCGATACGATTCTCCTGCGGTTTGGTCCTGTTATCCTGGCCGTTGTCGCCGGCTTTCTTATTAATATGCTAATTCTAGGTGAACACCGGCACGAATTATAAGCACGCTTCTTGACAAAATTTCCGTTAACGAGGGTATTGTGCCTTGTGTATCATCATATCGTATTTTCTGCTTGCCATTTATGATGTTCCAAAAGATTACGATCACGTGTAATACGATACACCTCCGATCAGGGAAGTATGGGAAAGTATGTAGTGAGTTCATCCCTCGGGACCTGAATTTAATTGAGGACCGACCGTGTTCTCATGAGTCTCAGAAAAAAGTTATTCGCTTACCGAAAGTTATACTTCTTCACATTTTCTGGACATTGAATCGATGAATCCACAACAAATTTGTGGTTTCGCTTCTATAGACGTTCAAGAGATTTCTATGAAGATGAAAGGTATTTGAATTAATTTAGTGTATTACGTCTGAAAAAGTTTGAATGTGAGAATATTTAATTTATCTCTGAGGTATGTTCGCACTGAAAAAATGTGTTTCATACCTGGATGAGATGGAAAACAACTTTTTTCGAGAATGATATGAAGACAAAATGAATGAATGAATTTTTAATTCAATTTTCCATACTTTCACTAACGAAGCCTTGGTGGAAATATTCTGTACGAGTAAGTAAGAAAATATAAATTTATCTGCGAATAATTTTACACAGATTTTCCTAGCATTTCATATTCCTGGATACCTGACCTATGAGCGTTATTCTCCTCTTTCATGGAATTTCTATACCTGCTTGAACAGCTGGTATGGAAGATTCAACCTTATCCTAGCGGTTCACAACACTTATGACCGATTAGGGTTTTCAACGTTGCTAGCTAAACTAAGAATTGGCAATTTATTTCACTCCCGTACATCCGTTTGCCTATTGACAGGCGTAGTCTGGGATCTTGATGCAGAACCCGCTTTTATCACTGTTTTAATTTTATTTTCGTTACACAGGTACGATGATTTTATGATGTACATGTTCCGTTTCCTTGGATAATATTTGTTTGAATGTGATGTAGGTTCGTGCATTATGTAGGTTTTTCATAACAAATTATTTCCCATGATATTGATTGAAAGCTGAAAATGACTTCCCGTATGAAAATTTCTAGGTTCCGCCAAAGCTGTCAGGGTGTCTAGCAAAATATGATTTTGGAATTTCCGACCAATTCCCGACTTTTTCCAGGATTTTTTGGGAAATTCCCGGATCGAAAATAAAATACACACACATCAATTTCAATCAACATTTTCGATGGCGTAATACAATCTGATAAGAAAAATGAATTCGAAGTTGAATATTCAAATATTATTCATTTTAAATGTAAATGTTTTCCAATCAATAATCCAGATCAATCACACGGAGAGAAATTTATTTGGAAAGATTACCATTTTATTCGTAAACTAGAACTATTCGGAAAAATCAGACAATAATTTATAGCATAACTCCTAATCATTGCCAGGTGTGATGGTAAAAATCCAAATTAATCTCGATTTTTACCATCACAACTGGCAATGATTAGGAGTTATATTATAAATTATTGTCTGGTTCTGCCGAATAGTTCTAGTTTACGAATTAAATGGTAATTTTTCCAAATACATTTCTCTCCGTGCATATCCAACTCGGCTCCATTTAATTATAATGCATTTTGAAAATAAAATCAAGTATATTAAGCACATCTTGAAGAAGTCAGAAACAGACTATTTCACGAACATTTGGGAATTCTTTCGAAAATTCTTGAAACAGTCGCAAGACCTCTGAGAGAACATTTGAAACAACTCTCAAATCTCCCCCAGGTAGAAATATTCTATTAAATCCTATTACAAATGGTGAAATTTCTGATTAAATATCAATGAATTCCATTGAAACCTATTCATTTTCCCATTCGTCAATGAGATTTTATGGATTATTTGTAACAGGGCCGTGAAATAGGACTTCTTGAGTTGTGTAAGGGTTTTGGAATTCTATAAGAATTCAAAAAGAATTCAAAAAGAATTTTTTTTCGAGAATTCTTTAGTGAATCATTCACTGCTGTCTAGACCTGGCTGAAAAAATTATTCTGAAAATATTTGAGAATCTTTGCATAACCCTCAGAATTATAACAAAAAATATCGATATTTAATATAATCAATATTAATTTTAATTAAGATTTCAAATAATCGATATTCAATATAATTAATTGTTCGTCGATGGGGAAAACTTTTCTAAGTTCAAAAATTTTGCACACAAAAATAAAAATATAATTGAAAATTTCCCGGAATTTTTTTCATTTCCTGACGTTTTCCCGACGAAAGTACAATTCCTGACTAATCCCCGAGTTTCCCGGAATTCCCGACTGCTAGACACCCTGGCAATGTTGGCAGGCAAGGCTTGGCAATCTATAAATATTCAATGTTGACTAACAACAAATATGATGGTGCACCAATATCGTTGTTTAAGTAACTTCGGCTGTCCGCCTACCATTGATTCACAATTCCGCCAGGCTTGGCGCTTGCTAGGCTCATCCTTGGTCCAACATTGACTGAACGATAGATTCTATTGAAAGTGAGGATCATTTGAAACATGGTCGAATATTGCCACAAACTTCGGTGTAGTCTGGATAAAAATTATAGTTCTCAATGTAGTGCCGATCATCGATTATACACGGAGAAGAAGAAACTCGCTGTGGCAGCGAAATCTACTTTCGCTGAGTTCCTTCTGCCAGAGCAGCACATTTTTTGCTGTGACAGCAAACTATTTGCTGTTCCAGCAATCTTATTAGCTGCGACAGCGAATTTTTAGCTGTGGTAGCAAAAAATGTTTGCTATCCCAGCAAAATTTGTTGGCTATTCTGTATATAATACTGAAAATTTGCTGGCGGAGCAAACATTTTTTGCTGCCACATCTAAAAAATTGCTGTCGTAGCTAACACGATTGCTGTTATAGCAAATTTATAGCTAGGTCAGCAAAAAATTTTGCTATTCTATATATAATACCTCGATTTGCTGCGTCAGCAAATTTTTTCTCTCCGTGTAGCATGGCTCAATATTGGCATGCTCCTTAATTTTAACTTTTGATGGCTGAATTGCTAGCTAAGTTACCGATCGAATCTTCCTCGCGAGGAGTGAGAGATGTATACAAGAAATATAGAAGATTCAAATCATTCTCTGGAAGAACAGTCAATCGGTCTTTGTTACAGGTTACATCGGAGGACTCCTACCGCTGATCCATATTGTGTATACTTCTGCGACTTCGGTGGCAAACTTCAACGACAAAAAACACCGAGTTGTTCAAAAATAAATCTCAGGCAAACACAATAAAATCCCAAATAACATATATTCGAAATTATCAAATGCGCATACTTTTTATATAGTTCTATCATTGGCGCAATATTGATGAACAAATTTTTCTATCGTTTGCCAATGATGCTCTATTTCATCGCCATTTCTGTACCAACGATGGGGCTCCATTGGAAAAACACATTCATAAATCATAAAATGATGTTATCATTTTAGTGTTGCGCCATGCTTGGTTGCCAAACCTCAGCCATATTTTATCTACATTGCGCCATGCTAGCGCCCATTGTAGATTTCTGTACGAGTTGTGCAATGTGCCTAGATATTTTTCTGAGATGTTTAAAACACGTTTAACATCCAAAAGGTGTCTTTTAGATCCCATTCAGATGTGAGACATGTTGTTTGGGTTCGGAAGATGTTTAAACATATTGTATCCGACATGTTAAACTTATATAAAATATATTTTGAGATATGCATTGTCAAGTTCTCAGCTGAGAGAAAAAATTTGCTGACGCAGCAAATCGAGGTATTATATATAGAATAGCAAAATTTTTTGCTGACCTAGCTGAAAATTTGCTATAACAGCAATCGTGTTAGCTACGACAGCAATTTTTTAGCTGTGGCAGCAAAAAATGTTTGCTCCACCAGCAAATTTTCAGTATTATACACAGAATAGCAAACAAATTTTGCTGGGATAGCAAACATTTTTTGCTGCCACAGCTAAAAATTCGCTGTCGCAGCTAACAAGATTGCTGGAACAGCAAATAGTTTGCTGTCACAGCAAAAAATTTGCTGCTCTGGCAAAAGGAACCCAGCAAAAGTAGATTTCGCTGCCACAGCGAATTCCTTTTTCTCCGTGTACTGCTATGTGATTGCGTATATACGACCCTGAATAACGTCTTGAACTTTATAGAAGATGTGAATTCAATGTACGTGTGAGTTAGAGACGAATTCATAGAGATTCGGAATTTGAGGATCCGAAATAAGTATTGTTAATATTGAGTTCCTGAAACATCGCACACTCATTCTATCATATCCAAATTTAATATCGTGTACATTAATCAATATTTTCCAATGTACACAAAATAGATGAAGATCTATATTTATGAGAAAAGAAATAAATTTTCTTCTTTTCTTTTCCTCTCCTGATACTATTCATAGTTTCATGTTAACGAATACCTCTTGATGATACATAAAAGAACGTGGAATCAAATATCCTCATGATTGTCTATAGAAGAGAAAACATTTCTCTGAAAGATGGAATATCGAAAGTCGATTTGATTCAATCAGGCTCCAAGAAATTCTCACGCGGAATGAAGGACAACATCAATCATGTTAAGATTCGATTCGTTCGTAGCGTTGCAGCTTTTGCCTTGCAGGTAGCTTGGAAATAATTTCACCCTCCGATCGTTCTTTGTTTCTGCCACAATATATAAAATGACGACCATGCGTGAAGGATGTAGAAAACAATCTTGAGGAAATCGTCCCTGAAGATGGTCCCAGAGGGATCGGGATTTCATCAGAGATCAGGATCGCTCATGAGTGCCTAATCGGTTCGCCCTTCGTTAATCCTCGAGTAGGGAGGAAAAGATTTGCCGCTTCAGTGGTTTTGAAAGAAACTCCAACGATTCTTGGGTCAGGAGAACACGAAGCCTTGGAGGAAACCAGGGACGATTCAAATGAGTATTCCGACCGCAAGGCAGTTGGGGTGAACGACTGTGATCACACGTCGAAGGATTCAAATTCAAGCATCGATAGATGTCCGGATTTATTCAACAACGGATTAACCTTCGTCATTGCTCGCGTGACTGGTTCAGCCATCGGCAGCCATTTGATACCAAACTCAGACTAAGATGTACCAGGAGATCAGAAAATATCCTTCCAGCTTCTTAGCGGCCAGAGTTTAAAGAGAAAAAAATGTGGTACGTGCATCGGTGCATATAAACGTGGCAACAACGAACCTGATCACTCCTTTCCAGCTACGCTTGATCTTGATGGTCACGCTTCGGTACATTTGGCACGAATTTCATTCTGTTCTCATAGGATATTATGAAACCCGTAGAGCTCGTATCCACCCATGGTTTTTCGTCGTTTGCTTATTCTTCCTTTCTCGTCCACAAAAATGCAAGGAAGTTACAATCTCCTTTGTCCATGGAAGACGAAATCAAACCCATCGACGATTAGGGTTATATGAGAAAATTTCTATCATCCGACGGTGCATTCCTTCGTAGGACGGAAAGGAATACTCTTTTACCTGGACTCGAGAAAGAAATGTAGTCTTTAGCTAAAATTGACTAGGAACATATAAGAAAGGCCATTGACGAGAAGGGCACCCTTCGTCACAAACTTTTATAGTTTTCGAAGAGAATATAATAGACGGTGGCCATCTTCAGAGTTGACGAGCCTCGAAACTTTTGGCCTCACATGATCAGGAGAGCATTGCGCAACAGGATGCTCTCTCGCGTCTGCGTCATATTCATCATGGTTTATGGTGTTGTAGAACGTGGGCGACAGATTCGGTGTACACGAAGTAACGTGGACAGTGGAATACAAGCGATTCTCAGTCAGGATTTTCTTTAGGGGATTTTTTTTTCAAATGTCCGTCGATGGCAATGCGATCTTACACGGTGGTGACCAAAACATGATATGGATAAATGCCAAAAGCAGCAAACGAATAAACAACTTTATGGGGAATGCAGGATGTGAAAGAAGGTCGAACGGAACGATGGTTGGAGAATACAGCCCTTCTTCCAGAACTCGACTTGCCGGGTCTTTGTACGAACGAGGTACTGCTCATTCGCTCAAGGACCCTCCGTGATTCGAAGGCAGTCGCGTTATAACTTGTGATGCCAGTGCAAGAATTATTTGATTCTCTCATTGGTCGTTCAATCAACTAAAACATGTTGATGCATTATTCCATTAGATGGTATAAAGACATTTTTTACACTGTAAAAAATATTTTAATACAAACGTTTGGAAGTAATAATTAACCCAAATATTTTTGTATTGAATCTCCCATACTTTTAATGAATTTCAAACACGAAATTATCTTGAAATGGTTTTCATACCAAAATTGGTTTGAATTCACAAAAGTATGTGTTCATTGCTTTCAAATTCTGTATCGGATTGCCTTTTTTTTTTCTTAACAGTGCCAAGTAACACCTCTACGCGATTTTTTTGTAAAGACTCATAAATGTAAAATACAACAATAGAAAATGATAGAAAATCAGTACACTTCATTTGTTATTGTTTCTTTAATTATTCAATTCAACATAACCTTCCTTTGATTTGTTAAAAATACAATTTCTATTCAAATATTACGTTATCGCAATGATGTACTTTGAATCGCTCATGAGAAATATTTCTACAAATCTGAATGTTCTTTATAAATCATCAGAAAAGTTCAAACATCGGATGATCAAAGCTGTTGTTTTACATGGACCGAGGAATTTTCAATTCGAGTCTGTTCCTGAAGAAATATTACAATCTGATCAGGTTTTTATGCTACTAATTTTTCCTCATTGAATGTTTTTTTTGTCATATTAAAAGAGTGCAACTAATGTTGTTGAAAAATTACCTGTGCTGGAATGTATCTTATATTACAGTTTTCGTATGCACAAACTACATCTGTTATTATTTCACGTTTTCATATGTACAATATGATTCAACGCGAAGGTTCGAATAAATGTGCATTACTGTGGAATTACCGGAACCGATTTATTATTATGGTCCGGCAGACATCATAGAACTTTACCATCGCCAACGGTGCTTGGCTATGAGGTGACTGGTACTGTTTTAGACATCGGTGATTTGGCTCAAGAAGAATTGAAGTGTCAGATGGGTGATGAAGTTGTCGTGCATAATTATCCCTCTCTCGGAGGATTCGCAGAAACTTGCATTTCTAATTATACGGTAATTAATGCTACCAAGAATTCCAAGTTCCAATGATTCATTTAATTCTTCTTCCGTGATGAAGCATAAACAGGAAAAATAAATGAAAAATAAGGTTAGGATGTTCAGTAAAATACTAGGGATAACAGAATTTATTCATCTTAATTTAAACAAATGGTAGTAGGATGTATGTTTGAAAGGTTTTAGAATGTGTTCAAGTTATCGAGGAAAATATCTATGAGAGACGCTGCTGCTTTAGTGGATAATTATTTATCGGCTATGTTGGTTTTGGGTCGTCGGACTGGTATCAAAGAAGACGAATATTTCATCATAAATATGGATAAGTCGCGTTCCGCCTTAGCTCTAATCGACCTCGCTACCAATGTTTTTTGTGCAAAGGTACTAGCATAATAATATGATTCCAGTCATTTCATATTTTGAATTTTATTTATGATTCATTTTGTTAAGCCTGTAGCAATTTGCAATGACGCACGTCGGAGGAAATTATGCTGTGAGATGGGAGCGTTCGCGGCATTGATTAGAGTTGCGAAGTGGAACGATTCTTTACCGGATGAGTTAGAAAAAGTCATAGGAAGACAAAATGTTCGTGTCGCGGTTGAAACTGAACATGGATATTGTTTAAACAGTATCACAGAATGGTTTGTGTTATTACGATTATTACTGATTCTTGACCGCATGAAATTGCAATTTTTCTAGATTGAGATATAATTTCCATTCAAATCCACCTTTACCGTCAATTGCAATACTTTTTCGAGTAAGAGTTGTGTTATTTTTTGTAGTTTACAACTTGGAGGCATGGCTGTTCTTTTGAGTCGAGCTCGCGATGAAATTAATTCAACATCTCATATAATGCCTTTGCATTTTACTCTTCTTGCGGTCTCACCAGAACATTATAAAGTGGCTGATCCTTTGGTGTACAAGTTAGTATGTCAGTTTTATTTTCAGCAAATTCAATGAAAACTGAGGTTGAGTTTTAGAGGTGTGACTCGCGTATTGACACAAATTGATGATCAAATGATGGGGCATCAAAGAATATAAATGGTTATAATTTCTGAACATTCCCTGATAGAAATTATGATTGGGAATTAGATGAACCCCGGCTAGATCTCCCAGATGTTAGGTTGGTTTCCAGTTAGTTTTGTAACACACTTTCTAGCCTGTGCCCATCCAGATGTCCCAGGGAATTGCTAGAATGTTGTTCAAATTGGTAATTAGAAATGTGAAATCATGTGTTTTCTGTAAAATTACACTTATGAATACGATAATATTATGATACGTGGCTTTTGAATTTATTTCCATAAAATAATCCCCAAAAATCCACAAATTGAAACGTTTGGGCTTCTTTTGATTCCTCTGACTGTCAATGTTACTGTAAGATCAGTTGACGCATGAAAAATCTACATAAACCAACTAAATGTTTGAGCACTAAAGTCAAATTGGCTAAAATGTGTTATCCGGCTGCCCTCACCTGGATCCCATCTAGTACGTGGATGGTAAATGGGATGCCCAGAAAAATTTCTACTAGGGTTGTTTCTAAATAATACGTTCCATCCGAGAATATGAATTTTGGGACATTAATGATAATCATCCCATTCAGTTCAGATAAATGATTTCAACTTCAACGATAGTGTTTATAATTGTGATGTGGATTGGATTTCATTTGAAATCTATCACTACGATATTTTTGTATAGGTTTGCACAATTGCTCTCGAAAAACGTATTAAAATTGAAATTCATTTCTTCGTACTAAACAGGTGATTCCCTAGAGGTATGACAAACCTGCAGTGAACTTTCAGTGAATTCTTTCAACTTCATTTTGTCCCTTTTTTGAATTATGTTCCATCGTTTACTGTAATAAATTTCTTGCTGTCAAGATTGAGAATATTGCGATAACTGTTTCCTTTCTCGCACGGATAACAGAGAGACCATCGAACATCTGATCAGTCTTCATTCCGATAAAAGGATCCATCCCAAAATATCGGCGGTGTTCGGCATCAACTATATCAATGAAGCATTCAATTATTATGCTTCAAGATCGAGTGGTAAAGTGTTGATAGATTTGAAAAATCCGCATTGTTACTCCGTGAATGAGTAATAAGAAAATCCCATGGACCGTTCGGATGTATTACTGTTATGAAAATTCCATATGAAATAAACGACTTATCGTTGGAATGATGTCTTTTCTCAATGTTGTTCGTCGAAATTGTATCGCAATGCGGTTAAAAATAGGCACAGGTAAAATAGGAGTATATGTTATACATTTCATGAGCACTCGAAGGAGTATTCTGAACAGAATATCGGTCAGCGAATTAGAGTGAGGGGTGTGAGTGTAATTAGGTATAAAGAGAGCGTTGTGAGTGGATAATAGTGTACGCGCCTAAAGTGTGTACTGCACAATATCGAACTAGGTAAGAGGTGCTCAATTTCTACTCACGTGTGAATGTGGCAAAGCAAAGTCAAGTACATAGTAAACATTGTGTGGGGTACAGTTGTTTACCGTACGTTTATCGGTAATGTGTGTAACGAAAAAAGTATACGAGAGCAAGCGGAGAGATTTTAGTTGGAACGTTCACGTAATTCGGTTTGCTTATTAATGGAATACAGATATTTGATAAAAATACACTGTCCAAATTATGGGGAATTTTTCTCTCAAGCGTGGAGAAATCGTTTTTTTATCAGAAATAGAGAACTGTTTTTGCCACTTTGAGGAATTATTCTGCTTTTCAAGTTTGAAATTCTTCGAAAAATCAAAAAAAAGTTAACTGAATCAAGGTGGAACGTTCCTTATTAGGGCTTCGCACGAGACTCTCGTCTGAAATTGAAAAATGATCTATAACTACTATTCTAATAATTTAGGATTTAAAAATTTCGAACGGAATCAAGCTTCTACCTAGGGTGTGACAAAATCACATGGAATTCCGATTTCATTGAAGAGGAGAACTAAGATATTCTCTCAGTCTCGGTGCAAGTCTTGTTGCATATTTCGACATATATCTCTGCTGATTTTAAGGCCTTAGGCCACCCTAGAGGCCGAAAAAATAGGCTTTTTTGGGAATGTTTTCCAGAAATATTACGAAATAAATCTAGATTACAGGAATGGGATTTTATTATACATATCATTAACTGCATACAATATTTTTTTTGAGGCAATTTATTTTAAAATGGCCGCGGTACAGCGTTTTTTCTATGACGTGTTTTTTTTTATGCTCCACGGCTGGAATAACAACTCCTGTAATTTAATGAATTATGATTAGGGCCTGAATTTTTTTGATTATGTATAGTATAAGCTACACTGTTAAAAATTCCTGCATTAATTTTAATGTTTTTACTGGAAGTTTTTTTCAAGAACGTACATGGATTCAGTTTCATGGACATTTTACATGAAATTTAATGTAAACTATAGCATAATCTATAGTCTTTTCATGTTTTTGTGCATTAAATTTAATGCAGAATGTATATGAACCTGATTTCATGTCCGTAATTGAAAAAAACTTCCAGATATTTCTGACAGTGTAGAGAAGTTCGTAGGATTCTTTCAATAGATTGATTTTTGACAAAATGGCGCACTTCTAAAGTGGAAAGTGAAAAATTTGCCTAAAAAATCGTCAGATACACTGAGACAAAAAATTCTTCGCATTAATGAAATTGATTTAATTGATTCCCATTTCATTGCATTAAATAAATGTCTTTTTGACTCTAAAATAATTTCATAACCATAAAAAGTCGTTTCATTCATACTATCAAATCAGCTCATTCAAATTTATTTTTTGAAATTAAAAACACACTCTTTTGACTGAATAATTATTTTTGTCAATATCATCTTTCATCCGGTTCATAACTCTCATTTGATGAATTCCAAAGTGAAAACCAATGAAATACAACTCCAACTTTATAACGTAAAGTTTCGTATGGAAATCGAGGTTGATTATACTTAGTATTTGAAATTCTTAACAATCAAGTATTCGACATGATAATTGTTTTCTTCGCCAGAATCATTATTGACTCCAAGTGAAAATATATTTCATAAAATGAATAGACATGGCTTACGAATGATGAACTTCTCCCATCATGAGAAAAACAACGCGAGATCAGGTTAAGAAAATAATTATTATATTCAAGAACATGAAGTTATAGGATCAAAAATACTGTTATTTATAAACCGGTACAGTTGAGAGTATAATAATCTCATTCATTTCAATACAAGTGGTTTTGTTCAGATAATAACATTAAATCATATATTGAATAGTTGTGAATGTTAATTCCGAGAGTTCTATTTCTTCAACAGAAAACTAAATTCATGATCACAATGAGATACTTTTTCAGTTCAAACTTCAGAGCAATTTCTTTGGATAAAATCTATTCTATAGAACAGGTTTCATATGAACAATGATAGTTTGGATACTTTTGAAATCAATGAAATGAAGTATTATAACCCATGATTTGGGAATTCAAATCGAATGAAGCTATTTTATCCATGCTAATAAATGTGTTCTCGAAGTTTGAATCGTTTATAGAAACAAAACGAAACTTAAAACTCATGAAATCTGATAAATCATGGTCACATATCTTTTCGAATCAACTCTTTGCCACTGGAAACATCGTTTAAATAATGTACTGCAAGTTTTATTCGATGGTTAATTTGTTTCAATAAACGATTCAAACTTCAGCAACATTTAAAAAATTACCTCATTAAAAATTTTCATTTATGATTGAAGAAGGATTCTAGTCAATAAACTGCCAACTTGATTACTCTCGTCAATACTACGTTTGATGAGGTCCAAATTTTATAAATTCTGCAAAATTCCAGTGCTTTTTGCAAATAAAGGTTTCACCGAGCCCATAAAATGGATAGATCGATCGAATTTATGAATCCATTGAACCAAAGAAATATGTTTTTGAAATAAAAATGTATTGAATTCACTCCGACAAATTGCGTTTACTTCTCAGAAGGTGGCAATACTTTCTCACAAGCTATCTTCCTGCAGTGCAGTTCGCATATAAAGAACTAATTCACCGTAAACTTATAGTAAGTAATATTCCATCCTAATAATTATTTCTTCCAGGTTCCGGCATCGAACATCATCAACGGATATGACTTGATCGCAGAGAAAAACAGTGTCTTCGAACTTCTCGATCATATTAATCATCTGATCGAATAATCCCATTGTTTCAAATGAACTATAGATCACACAGGAACTAAGAAGGTCGACTCCGCCCTTGCGCGAATGCTCTGACTCCCGCTTATTTCTTTTAATTCTGGAAATTTTGTAAAATATCATTCATCCAATCAAAATGAATTTCATTGATTCGCAGAAAGATTTATTCATATCGATAAGTTCTCTGAAGGATTAGAAAATCTCTTCGTACATTCTATGAAATAATTTCTTAGATAGGGAAGAATATTCATTGTTTCAAATATTGATTTATTTACAGAAAATTTTCATTTCATATTCATGAAAACATTTTATTTCGAATGCAAGAAATATTTATATTATTTATATTGATATTTTCCTATTTTAAAACTTTGTTTATTCAAATAATCAAATATTTCATTGAAAGGAGAAATTATCGTGTTGGCACTACAGTTGGTTATTACAGTGTTATGAATGGCTTCAGCCCATCAAATGCATAATTCATTGAATCAAATTATATTCCATGAATTCGAAAATCAAAATTTTCCATCTAATAACTTTTTCATCAATCCTAAGTACCTCATATTCCAATGAATGATTCCACCATTTCCGTGTGAATCACATATTACATGAAGTTGATGCGATAACTCCACAGATACCATTGGATGAATTCATTTCTTAGACTCAAAGAAAAATTCATCAATCCAAAACATTTTTTTTCTCAGTGTACTTCTATAGACAATGTATTCCAAATTTCGAGTCAATCGGTTGAAAATTGTCTGAGTTATGTTTCCGGCCAATTACAAAAATGTAGTTTTGAGATAAACGCATTTAAAGTTTTGAGTAGTAGAAAATCATGAATAATCTTGCAATACCTTTAAACCGCGATGCCTGCACCATACAATTGGTCTTCCAGATTATCTTCCTGCTCTTGCATTTCTTTTCTGCTTGATCTTGCAGCGATTCTAACCTCTTTTACCCGGTCTGATAGCGATCTCTCTGCAAGCTTTATGCGCTAACAAAAGGGACTCGTTGCGGACCAGACGGCCTTGTACTACAACTCGAAAACGGAGTACTTGAAGATTTTACTCGGCCATAATGTTTTGGGACATCATTTTTGAGGCCTTAAGGGGATGAGAGCGTTTACCGTCCGATCACGTTGGTTAGAAAAAGACAAACTTATACAATAGAAAAAGAGGTCCGAAGTGAACGCTCGTATCCACTTAAGGGACCCTTCAAAACAAAGAAAGAAAAATCGATTTTTCGAGAATTCTAGGATGGCCTAAGGCCTTACTCGAATAATAAGGTTGCACCTCATTCCACTGATTCCATTTATACTCTCAAATTATCTTGAACATCCTAACATTACAAAACATTGGAACAATTATTGGTCACTATTTCATCTCTCTATGACGCGTAGGGGTGGGACCAAGACCAAGAATTGTCTTGATCCTGTCTTGTCTTGTCTTGAAAATCAAGACGAGATTAAGACAAGACTTTAGTGCTCAAGAGTCGAGACAAGACCAAGAGTGGGATCTAGTCTCGACCAAGAGTCTTGTAGTCTCGAGAGAAAATCTTGGTCAAAATGCTGAGATTCAGTTTATATTAATAATACATTAATATTTGACCATTTAGTCACTTCAGTGGTTGGTTGATTCAAAAAATTTGACATGAATGATCTCAATAACTTTTAGTTTTCCAACGACTGTCATTTACAAAATGTCTGAAGATTCATTTAGATTCAGGAAGTGTGTCAAGCTCGATGGAAAACAAAAATTCTTTATACCCATAAAATTACTGAGAGCTGAACTCAGATGAAAATATTGCGCAATAATATTAGGTGTACAAATAAGTTTCCGCGGTTTTTTATAAAAAATTAGGAATTTATTGTAAAGGAAAAGTACATTACGTTTTATTCAAAGTATTTTCCATCATTTGCCACTACTTTTCCCCATCTTTCTGGCAACATTCGGGTACTCCGTCGAAAAAACTCTTCATCTTTTGACGCTATCCACAAATCTACCCAATTTTTGGTGTCTTCATATGATGTGAAGCGCTGCTCAGACAGACCATGTGCCATCGACCGGAACAGGTGATAATCAGAAGGGGCTAAGTCTGGTGAATACGGCGGGTGGGGTAAAACTTCCCAGTTGAGTGTTTCCAAGTATGTTTTTACCGGTGCCGCAACATGTGGACGAGCATTATCGTGTAAAAGAATAATTTTGTCGTGTCTGGAGTAGTAATGGGCGCGTTTTTCCTTAAGTGCCCGACTCAATCTCATCAATTGTGTTCGGTAGAGAGCTCCAGTAATGGTTTCGCTTGGTTTCAGTAATTCATAATACACGACACCAAGCTGATCCCACCAAATACACAGCATGAGTTTTTTTCCATGAATATTCGGCTTAGCTGTCGATGTTGATGGTTCGCCGGGCTTAACCCATGACTTTCTCTTCTTTGGATTATCGTAGTGAATCCATTTTTCGTCACCAGTGACTATACGATGCAAAAAACTCTTTTTTTTATTCCTGGCAAGCAGCATTTCACTCATGCATAATCGGCGTTCAACGTCTCTCGGCTTTAGTTCATATGGAACCCAATTTCCTTGTTTTTCAATCATTCCTAACGATTTTAAACGATGTGAAAGTGCTTGTTGAGTCACTTGTAGAGTAAGTGCAAGTTCTTTTTGCGTTTGGGACGAATCTTCCTCCAATAGTACTTCTAATTCCATGTCTTCGTACACTTTCGGCCTTCCACTGCGTTCTTTGTCTTTAACGTCAAACTCACCGTTCTTAAACTTTTGAAACCATTCCTGACAACTTCTCTCACTTAAAGCAGCTTCACCATATGCTTCTAGAAGCAATCGATGCGCCTCAGCTGCAGATTTTTTCACATTAAAGAAGTAAATCAAAAGTTCCCGCAAATGATGCTTATTCGGAATAAAACTTGACATTTTTGCACGAAAAAAATTACGTGATGCTGATACGGAATCACTAGTACTTTAAGGTTATGGTGTTGCCAGATGACTAAACTTGGGATATTACGTTTTACATCTGACAATTTCTCCATAACCTTCTGGTGGGGCCATCTTTTGACAAACCGCGGAAACTTATTTGTACACCTAATAGTTTTGAATTAGAGGAATAAGATTGAAAGATAGAAGCATTTTGGTTAGATAAAATTCACGGCTTCAGACAAAAATTTTATTAATTGTATATTGTGAGATGGAGTCCTGAGTTGAATGATATTTCCATAATAATAACATACTCGTATAACACAACTACCGATTCTCTACCTAGAACTTCGGAAGAATAGAGGTGGAGTATTGGTGGAGAAATAGGAGCCGTAGAATTAAGGAAGAAATAAGGGAAAGTCTCCATCGCGGTAAAGGAGAGCGATGGAGAAAATTATATTTAAATATGTGAACCCGCTGATACGAAGTCTGTTAAAAATACTAGGAACGGAATTTCTTCGTCTCCTTCCCGTCGCCTCAACGGAGAGTCTCCCTTATTCCTTCTCATCCTAAAAAATTCTTCATTTTTTATTTGATGAAATTTAGCACACGATGAGATATTACCAATGTGTGTATTTTTTATATTTTCAAGTATTCAAAAACAAATAGACTCGAACATCAACAAAAACATTTAACCAAACTGAAATTAGTGAAATATTGAAACGTGCTGAAACTATGGATACCTTATAACTATCAAAAAGTAATTATTTCACATAAAGTATGTGTAGATCAGAAGTAAGGGGTAGGAATAGTAACATAGAGATTCAAGGATCGATTCCGATTGAGGAGTGTGGTCGTTTATTTCTTTTCTCAGTGTATATTTTACACATGCTTTATATAAGTTTTTCACCATAGCATAGGTTTGACTTTTTTTTTTCAATACTCATTTTTATGTGTGAGGGTGTAGCAGTTCATGAAAAATCCTGTACAATATTTCACCTATAACAGGGTTATGCATTAGCATATATGCTAAAATAGGAGATTATTTTATTCTATAAAATAATCTTAAATTAATATGATCTTGATGTGCGAATATGATTGTTTTTCATTCAACAAGCACTCAGAAATAGTAGAATAATGCTCAAATATATCAAAATGATCAAAGCGTGTATATCAAGCAAATTTTCTTATTATTATCGCCGTCGAGATCAAGACAAGACCAAGACAAGACCAAGACTGGGGTTAGCAAGATCGAGACAAGATCGAAACGAGACTCGAAATTTGCATATTTTCGAGACCAAGACAAGAAGTTGTATGATCTCGTCTTGTCTTGTCTTGTGTCCACCCCTATTGACGCGAGTCTCGTGCAAAGCCCTATTCCTTATTCATGATGCTATATGAACTGTATTGAATTCAGTACAAATCGTATACAGTTTTGAATATTTTTCCACATAGATGTCCTTAAGAAACTGAGGAGTATAATCAATCATAATATACCTGAGTGGAAACGTGTTCAAAATTATGTACATTCTATATATAATTCAATATAATTTATATATAAGTTATATATAAATTAGATATAATTTTGAAAAGCTCTGCACTCAGGTATTGTTTAGTCCACGCAGTTGTATATAAACTTATTGTATATTTTGTATGGAAACAGTATTCAGTTTGTATCGATATTATATGAAATTTTACTGCAAGTAGATACCTTTTTTTTTTAAAAAACATGAACTCCGGTTGGAAATGAATTGATGACACGATATTTGATTTTCGAAAGGAAAAATGTTACTCTGATACACACGGGTCATCATTTCGATGTCACATACATAAAAACCAAGGTCTCCAAACGTTCAAATGCCCATAGGTTGCCAAATAGGTTTGTCAAATGCATTGGGTGACCGTTTGGTTCTCTTAGGGAAATATCTATCCTTCTGATTACAAGCTTCTGTAGTTTTGAACACTGCCTGAAAAAGAGTGTAGGATGGTTAAGAATTAGGATTAATTTTCGGGAATGTTTAGTCAGAACATGGTACATGGGTAGCTCTTACAAAATTCGTTTTTACCTCATTCCATCATATTGTGTTTTCATATGAATTATTTTGTTTGAAATTTGAAATGCGTATCAATTTGTAGTGTACATTATTTTCGGTAGATAAATCAGGAGCCAACATGATCATCGACTAGTTTTACGGCAATTCCACTTCGACCGGTTGACGCTAGATGCCATTGGTAGTGCGAATTTGGCTCTTTCCACCCAATTTGTGTGCCGCAAGTATGTGACGGCTAACGATTCCCATATCAAAAGTAGATTTAGACAGCGTGTGTCAGACGGTCATCCATCTGGAGTACGAGATTGGGTGGTTCGAAAGAAAACGCATGACAGCATCAATGTCATTGAACCGTGTTACACTCCGAGCTCGTACTTACAAACGTTTCATTTATCCGGGCCCTACGTTAATCAGTTTAGACTTGAAAACGGTTCGCGGTTCATTATCCAACCTTAACTGACTGTATATATATGTGTGTTATACGAAAGTGGTATTCGCACACTCATTCGCTTCCATAGATATATATTTATTCTCGCGCGCGCGCGTTCTCATGATTTTCATGTCGAGTAAAGACTGTATGTGCGCAGTCGGAGAAAACAAAACTTTAGTTATATTTTTTTTCTCTCTCGATTGCACGGGATGCGTACAATTTGTAAGAATTTATTTGTCATCGATGTAATCGTTTCGTACGTATATCGTATAAGGGTCCATACAAATGAACAAATATGGATCTAGGTATTCGTGTTCAACACTGTACGGCCAGTCGTTGAATTTGACGGGTGTCGTTGGTAGATGTTTTTTTTTGCGAGTGGCCGCCATATTATTCACGCCGCCTATGTCACATGCAACCTGTTGTTTTGGGAACGTGTTCGAATGGCCCTTTGAATCTTTCGACCCTCGATACGGATCGTGTCGAGAGAATTATAATCGAGCGTTATCTCGAGATTGAAAACAGTGCGGCCAAGTGTGACAGTCGTGTGAGTTTCGAGAGCGCTTGTAGCGCCGACCTAACCTCATCATTCTCGGTCAATTTTTTCTCCCTCGGCATCCAAGAGACACCGGCCTGCCAATAACAACAACAATCACGACTACGTCAACAAGAACATCCCCAACGTCGTCAACGTCGGTGGAAGCTCATCAGAATGAACGGGTGAGGTTTTCTCTTGGTATTCAAAACATTTTATCGACTTGCGTTCAATGTACACATATACCAGGACATACTCGCGTATCGTGAAAGGCGCGTTAGGCTGAGAAAGATAAAATTATCTGGAGAATGAGAGAGAGTTGGCGTGCGCGTGTACTGTAACATGTGCACATGATGCTTTTACAAGCGAAAGGTGTGTAATAATGCGTGTACGGTCATTACAATGAGCATCGGTCCGTGTGAATTCAACCAGACAGACTAGACAGAATGAGATAGATAAATGATTCGCATATTGTTTATGCTATTCATATACTATCATGTGATTATCTTCTTGATTGCATGAATGATAATGTTTCATTCACACTTTCAACTAACTGCTGGATAATATACATTTTGGCAAAGGACGAGTAAAGAGCGGAGGAAACTGTGGATAGACGGAAGAGAAGACAATTACGATGAAAGTATAAATTTGAATTAGAGATGATGAATACGTTGTCTTGGGGTAAAAAGGATGTCACCGCTCATTTGCCGGCCGGCACGTTCTATCTTGTCCGTGTATCTATTTTCCTACCTTTACTAAACTTCCACGTGCTCACCCTACTACCATCGCTACTTCCACCACCACTTCTCGTTTAGAATTTCTGCTCCTGCGTACTGTATAGTTTTATCTTTCGATTTCATGAATTATAGATCTGTGAAGATGGATGTAGAGTGGAATTGAATATATTTTTCAACATTCTTTGTTTTTTGTTCTTGTTTTTGAGGACACTCGAGCATTAGGAGAAATGGGTACAATCTTACGTTGAATTTTGCCAACTGAGATTGGATTTCAAATGTAAATTTGAGTCCCTTCGAGGTAGTGATGGGGAACCTTGAAAAGGATCGATCCTTTTTTATATAAAAAATATATAATTCTTATAGATTTCAATAAAAATTATATACTTTTTATATAAAAAAAGGATTGATCTGTTCAAGGACCTCCAAGGCTCGTAAATATCAAGAACTAATCCAGAAATTTCATTATGAAAACGCTGATTCTGCAACGAAATTAAGAAGAATGTTCAACAATTCCTTTCAAAATTCTCTTATACTCCCCAAAAATCAGTAAAAAACTGAGAGTTATATTTAGAGTCTAATCTTGGTCGTGGATTCTATTGCTATGCATTGAAAATGTCCAATGAACGCGTAATTGATAAAAAAAGCTCAGTTCTTCTGATGCTTAAGGAGTAACATCACAGTGACCTCTCCAAAAATAACGCTTTTTCAGATTTTTTTTCGAAAATTAGAAAGCTCCTATTCAAATTGAACTACATGAAGGTGTTCCGCTACTATTAAAGTACAAAATAATTTTTTTGTGGAATTTTATTGTAAAAAATGGTGGCTTGACAGGTGAATGACTGGAGCACTGTGAAGATTCATGGTCGTGCGGTGGGATAAATAACTTAGTCCAGAATTGACGTAGAACACAGAACCAAAAATCATTGTTTTCTGTAATCCAAAAGCTAGTGAAATACGTATCCGTTTTGAAAAATGTGCATTTTCCACGAAATGGCATCGGTTTGAAGGAAAAAGTAGAATTTTCACCCTGAATTCCGTTACTTAATGTTGAATAAAAAACGCAAATATCAATATTTCGAAAAACCCGTACGTATTTCACTAGATAATCATATCACGAATACAATGAAAAAACCCTGAGGTGATTGATTGAAAATTGGCGGGGCTGGAGCTCCCACCGACTTTCGACATACTGTTTTGAAATAAACGCGTTCAAAGTTTTTGTAACAGTTGAGTCGTGCGTGTTTAGTCGGACCTATGTTTGTAGTTTACGGTATATCATTTTTGGGTCCTCAAAGAGTACTTTAAGCCAAAACCAAATTTTTTGATCTTCTTAAAATTCCACTGTGGTGTTACCCCTTAAATTCCCTTAACGGGCTACTAGCGATGGTACCAAACCTCTCTTTCTATCGTATAGGCGTGTCCTTTTCTATCCAACATGCCCTGTTGGTAAGTGCTAGTAACCCCTTAAGGGGATACTAGTGCCGGGACGCTCGCCATTTCGTATTGGCCAGTTTACTCAAAAAGTACTGAATCAATTCGTACAAACTAAGTTTCTAAAGATTCCTCATGGCTTACAGAATCTTTAGAAACTCAGTTTGGATGAATTTATTCAATAGTTTTTGAATGAACTGGCCAATACAGAATGGCTAGCGTCCCGGCACTAGTATCCACTTAAATACAATTGGTTGATGCTTCAAAATGCATAATTTATAGATCACGTTATGAAGGTAAACGAAGATCAAACTGCACGGGAATTGGATTGAAATTTGACAATAAGTGCTGGAAAAGTTTTTAAATTCAAGTAAAGCATTGATTTAATCTGAATTTGATGTAAACTTATTTGGTATATTTGGTTCTTCAACACCACGGAGAAAAATTGAACTCGCAAATATAATAGTTTTTGTAAAAATTTGAGACTTTTTCTTGAGTTTTTGAAAAACGACAAACGTCTTTGAGGTTTAGGAAATGGATTTTCACTTCAAAATATGAAAGATTATGAATACGAAATGGAAAACAACGAACACGGTTGAAATTCAAAGGGCGCCAAATTTTACTATGCGCTATAAAAAAATCCAACATTCAGGGTTTTGAATTTCAGTCTCACCCGCTACTTTTTGTACAGTGTTTATAATTTCTCGTATTTTCGTGTGAAAATTCGTTTTCTAAAACTTCGTTCTTCGTTTTTGGATTGATTGAAAAATTAAGAAAACATTCAGATTAAAAAAAAAAAATTATTGTACTTTCGAGGTGCATTTTTCTCCGTGAAAATATATGAATTTTTGACAATCAAATATTGTATCGTGAAAAATATCGAGCATCGGCAATAGCATCTGGAATTCCAACTCCGTCTATAAATTATACAGTAACTGCAGATTTCAAACTTGGAATAATAAATCATACCGCGTTTAATAAGAACTCCTGTTTAATGGAAAAACAAGAGTAGTTGAAAGCAAAATTGCACCAAAGCTATGATAAAATCAGAAATGTCAACCAACATGTCCTCTTTCACATTCAACTTGGATTATCCCTTGTCATCTCTCAAGAAAGGTAAAAACGTGGATGAAATATTACGTGGAGGAAAATAAGATTCTGAATGTTGCAATATAGTGAAAATAAAATTTTGAATCTTTCTTGCAGTTCATGTTGTTTAATTATCACACAATTTTCACAGCGCCAAATTACTTGAATTCACGATAGAAGTCTTGAAATGTTAATTTGGTTTGAGTTTGTATTTCAGAATGGCTAGTCAGGGCATATTCTAAGTGAAATTTAGAATTCAACGAAGCCTTGGAAACTCAATTTCTGACAAGAACGTGAGGAGAAAAGTTTTCAGAATTATATATAATTTTTATATAATTCAATATAGTTTATATATAAATTATAATTGTATTGAATTGTGGAAATTCGTTCACTGGATAAAAACACTATTATCAATTATTGTCATACTCGAGAGAACTTATAAATATTCATTCAACGTATGACAAACGAAGACAGATTTGTGAATTCGTTACTTCGAATTCGGCAAATCGAATGAATTTCTCAACGCATTCCGATAACGTATAACAATTATGTCTGTAACGTTGTTGAAAATGTTTCATCGTTCCGAACGTACATTTCACGAATTGCTGAGCAGGTTTTGAAACATTCAAATACGCACGTCCAATGAATTTCAATTCTTTTCCATTAATTTTTGACAATATCTAGAAATATCCTCTCATTTTTCTTACACATCGAATAAAATATTATTTCTTAAGATGAGCCAACAATTTTATCTAAAATTGAAATCTCGTTGTGAATCTTTCCGCAAAATGTATCATACTTTCAGAAGCACTATAACAATCCGTTAAATTCTGTTCCCTCATTTAGATATAAAATTCTCATTCGGTACATGTCCATCTGTATCCTACTTTATTTTTCTTCAATTTCTTCGTGAGAATTCAACAATTGTTATTGAATCCGTTCCTGAAATTTGTTTAAAGTGAATGGACTTTTCCACTTTAGTTTCTAGTTCCTAGAAATGATGAACTAAGCCTCGCGGGGTTGAAATATTGGAGAACATATTGTTGTTATTTTCCATGTAATGAAAATGTACTGGAACGGTTGAATTTTCAACATATAAAATAATAAATACTTGAATAACTATATTGTTGAAGTAAAGAAAAAACAAAAAAAGCAACAAAAAGTGTGCAAGAAAACCAAAAACATATGAAAAAAATACAAAAGTGGAACTAGTATTTTCTCACGTTCTCGTCGTTAGTTCTGGGTAATGCAGAGCAGGAGAATTTTTTTAAATTCCAATTAGAATATGGGCGTGCATCATGTTAGTTTAGCGACCTCATTCTTGTAATCAGCAATTCCACAAGCTGAAGGAAATGACGAAAGTTTTGTACAAATTTCAAGTTTTCAGATCGGTTTTGGCCATATGGATCCCGCAATTCTGAACTTTGCAATGTTGAAAACACGAAAATATAACAAGATCTGTTTAAGGTTCCTGCCTGAAAAAATGTGTTCGCCAGAGAGTTAAATTTTCATTATATATTTGTATCATTTGCAGATAATTCACAATATGATGTTATCGGAAAATTCGTGATCCTCTAGTTCAACATCACGCTCGTATTAATGTGAAAACAGATTACTTTATTCTCCTTGTATGCATATGCGAGGCAATGGAAAAGCTGACGGTGGAATTAAATTATACGGAAAATGAGAAGTAATTTCACTCTCGATGAATTCATATTCTTTTGCGTTTCAAGTATTTAAATTTTCCGAGTCAATGATTTTTCATTTGTAGAACACTACTGCTACCTTCGATTGTGGTAGTTGAAAGAACACGAAAGCACATATGTGATCTTTTTCGAACGTTCGAATGATGTAATTCTCTTCCGGTGAATCGATATTGTTAAATGAAGAACATAGAAATAAAAAATGATGTATGAACGACAGAGTGAATTCATAGCATGAATAACTGGTAATTGCTCCCGTAGTGACAACGTATTTCATAGTACAGGGAATCTCTGCATCTTTTGTTTCCCTCTTTATCTCTGTCTCTCTCTCCTACTCTTCCTTTTGGCCTTTATTCGGTCTTCTCTTTTGCTCTTACCTCAACGTCAGTCAAATTGGCCCGATAGGCTACGATAGGTACATTACCGATGCATCGCTGCACATCCGTCGATTGAACTCTTTTTGATGCACGTCGAACCCCCATTTTTTTCCTCTGCCTTTCACGCAACGACATTTATATCGATGAATGCAGTGCCCTTTGTCCCTCTTCTCACCCATGACTTTCGCTGCTTGTGTGACTTTTGCCAAACGAGCTGTGTAACGATTTTGAATTTTTTATTTTTCTTTGCACTCAAATTTCACGCTCTTTCTTTTATGTTCGCGCTACGGTACACGAGTGATGGGAGAAGGATGAATGATATCGAAATTGTCCAAGAGTAAAACGATTCTGTGCATCGACGGAAGATGAATTTGTAAACTTTTTCCAATTGACGAGAGTGAAAAGTAAAGCTCACTCAAAAACATTCGAATGTGTCTATATTGAATTCGTGAAAGTTTACACGATCGATCGGGACAGTTGATTATCCTACATTGAGAGAAAAAATTAGTTATTCTAAGATGAAAGATTGATATTCTTGAAGTTTGAATGGTTTATAGAAACGAGACAAAAATTCAAACTCACAAATCTGAATGGACAAAAAGGAATAGTTGTAGCAGCTACTCACTTGGTCGATTTTCGACCATTAACCCTTAACCACGCACCTTCGAAAAAATCCCTGATCCACGCACCCGGGTCTTTTGGACCCGGCTCATCTTATTTTGGCTGTATTTTCTTCAAACATTATCCTTTTGAGATGATTTTTTTTCCAATCGATTCGTCGTAATGTCAAGAATAGTAATCAGCATTGTGAAAGAAGATTTTCTTGGGATCTCTGTGAGTTATGTAGGAAAGAAGGAACATAAATCTGAAAAAAACAGTGAGAAAAACGATTTTTTTCACAAAATCATATCTATCCCGCACAAAGACGTCAAGACAAAAATCACCACCGTTTTGTAATCGGAAAGAGTTCAACTTCCAGGAAAAAAATAGTTCCTAATGATAGCTAGGAAAAAACATAATTATTTACAAGAGTGAAGTTGGGGTATTTTAAAGAATCCACAATTAGTGAATTGAAGATATTTATCGGAATGTTAGAGGAGAAAAATATAGAAACCGATAAGAATAATGTTCGAAACACTTTTATCCTTCAAGACTATCCTTTGTTGATTATGAATACCCTCAGTGCATATAAGTACATATACACTCAAGAAAAAATCATTTAAACTGAATATCGATTTGTTCTTTATCCAAAAAATATTCATTGCTATCAGAACTACAGTAGATGGAATGGAACAAAAACGATTACACTGGCGAAAATTAACCGTAAAAAATGCCATGGAGTGTGGGTGAAGTTAGAAGCGAATGTACCCTAAGAGTAATTTCGCGCTTTTGGAATGTAACATGTTACAGTTCCTTACGCGAATGTACATTATATTTTTCCCAGAGGATTTGTAGGAATAGAATTCAATTACTTTAATTCAATGCTTGCCCAAACTACACAGAAATTCTGAAAGAACTTTAATGTACTCATTTTGAACTTTCATAGTTCCCAATGAATTCATTATGAACTCTTTCTGAACTCATTTGCAGCGTAGGTAATCAATACCACTAAATACTTGCCAGACAAAAAAAAAAGGTATTTGATGCAAATATATATTTTTTAGTGTAGTTGAATGGGTTATGATTCAATCCCCTCGGGAGGGGGGGGGGCTGCACACATATGTATACTTTTATCATATCGAAACAATACATCCTTCCTCAAAAGGATACATGAACATCTTCTATGCAGTCTTGAAACATTTTCCAGTTTTCCGCCAAAAAAAGTTACACAACCACGCACATCGGGTCCAAAGGACCCGAGCTGAATTTCAAATACATGCTACTCGAAAACTAAGTGGCGGATCCCGGATTTCCAAAAAGCATTCAAGGTAGGAAGGTTCGAAGTTGCTTACATTACAATACCAGCCTTGGGCTGTGCATTGCAACAGAATGAGAAGTGCAAGAAAAAATTGCTCGGGTCCAAAGGACCCAGGTGCGTGGTTGAGGGTTAACGAAAAGTACTTCCAGCACCTGTTTAGCAGTTGAGACAAATACCACGTTAGTTGAGATAACTGACTGCGCTAACAAGCGTTAGTCGCGCTAACAAGCGTGGTATTTGTCTCAACTACTGAGTACTTGCTGGAACTAGTTTTCGTAGATGGTCGAGAATCGACTACGTGAGTAGCTGCTGCAAGTATAGTATTCCTTTTCTTCCGTGTGATGAACCATCCTTATTTTTCAAATTTCAGCAACATAAAAATTACGCAAAGTTGAGTAAAAGGGAAATATAGAGGCGTTGAAGTGAACTTCGAAATTCAGGCGCACGGAGAAAAAATGGTTTGCTACTATAGCGTCTACAAAGAAACCCAGGTAGGAAATGCCAATATTGACAACTGGCCCATGCTTGGCAAAATACTGGGCTGCCAAGCGTCGCGAACCAATATTGGTCCAATATACAACCGTTGTTCATTCTAGAAACCACAACGGGTTTCATAGGAAATACCAATATGACAACTGGTGCAAGCTTGGCAAAATATTGGGCTGCCAAACATGGCGAACCAATATCGACCGAATATTAAACCATTTGTTATTTGAGAATCTATACCACGTTTCGTAGGGAATGTCATTACAACAAGTGGTTGGAGCTTGACAAAACATTAAACTGTCAAGCATGGTGAATCAATATTGGGCCAATGTACAACCAATGTTTATTTGAGAACCTATGCCACATCTCCATGTTTGTGATTTTTACAGAGTTGTACCAATATCCCTGCTAAAAATCTTATCGTTTTCGATGGGAGATTTTTAGCAGGGATGGCATGAAAAATGACGTCATTTTTTTCTCCAAGAAGTATGTTTGGAGAATCGGGTTGAAGCATGGCAAAAGTTAATATACACAACTTGAGCCAGGTCCGGTTTAATCGTATGAGCCAATCTTCAAAATACTCATAATACATATATCATGAGGCACTGGGCCATGCTTGGGATTGCATTCTGGCCCAATATTCAGTACCAAGCCTGGCACGAGGTTATCATCCCAAGCTTTCACCAAGCTTGGGCCATTTTTTCTCATGGATTCTGGCCCAATATAAGTCATAAGTGGGCCAAGATCGGGCCAAACTTGGGCCATTTGTTACTTCCTACCTGGGAATTTGTTGTCCTTGCAAAAATATTCACTACAGCAGCTGAGACGTTAGTTCTATTGGCAAATGTGTTTATGTCAGCAAAACAGTTCAGTTATGTCAATCATTTTTCTTGTTCTTACAGCTAATTTTTTTTGTAGGCGCTATAGTAACAGACCTGCTACTTGTTATGCCAGCAATACTTCTCTCTCCATGTGATTATGTTTTATTCAACTACAAATGGAGATTTGTTCTAACGTACAATGGTGATATCAGGATATTTTGAAATAAATGTTAATCTCTAGTTCAACAACCAACAACCATCTGGTATTGTCGCTAAAAAGGAAAGCAAATTGATTTTGTCAAAGATTCGAATCCTTGTGTGCGGAACATTTGGCTACACGGAGACAAAAGTATTGCTGGCATAACAAGCAGGTCTGTTACTATAGCGCCTACAAAAAAAACTAGTTGGAATAGCAAGAAAAATCATTGACACAGCTACATTTTTTTGCTGATATAAACAAATTTGTTAACAGAACTAACATCTGAGCTGCTCGAGTGAATATTTTTGCAAGGACAACAAATTTCTTTGTAGGCGCTATAGTAGCAAACCATTTTTTCTTCGTGTACAGAGCTCATTTCAATTGTTCATTGAAGTACCAGATCCCTAACTTTCTGCTGGTACTATTTTTTGATGACACATTTGGCGAAAGTAGACCAATTTTCCTTATTCAATAAGTGTCAGCGAAATCTCATCTATTTTCTTGTTCAAACCCCCAAGTTGGTTCTCTGGTGGTCAAAAAAACGTTGGCCCGAACGAAATAACGTCGAAATGAGGAAGGAGAGAGAAGAATAGGAAGGGAGATCAAGCGAAGAACAGCAGTCACAATTCTTTCATCAATGCCGCATTAGCGGCTTTCCCAAAGAGAACTCGAATCCAGGAGACGGTTGGAATTGATGGTAAGATAGAATCGATGTAAGCACTTCTGTTTGTTCATTCCTTACGGGAATTCATTCATTCATTTCATTCACAAATATGTCAATAAATGAAATAAGTATCCGTTTAAAATTTGGCTACGTTGCTGATAAATTAAGAACCCAGCGTAAGAAAAGTAATACTTCATTGTTGAATCTATTCATTATTTTTTTTGTTCCTGGATATCTGCTCTCTTCATTCGAATCGACATGAATATTGTGGATTGAAAAGTTTTTGATTTCAAGGCAAGAAATTGAATCAATCCAGGAACTTGCAAATGGTTTTCGATTGAACATTACTCCGCGAGAATAAGATGAACGTTGAATGTTCAATACTCAATAAACATTTGATAAACGTATAAACAGTTGAACGCTCAAAGAATTTCCTAAGAATGTTCATGAACGTTCCTCGGAAATTTATCCTAAATTGTCAGTTAATGCGTAATTTGTGCTCATTTTGACGCTTTTTCAAACCTTTTCGACAACTTCTCTAGCAGAAATCACTCTGATTATTCCCTAGGCCTTGCAAGGCTCCGTGAGGCTTTTGTGAGTAACTTTCAAGCCAATAGAATCACTAAAGCGATTTCCGAAGAAGTCCATTCCTTGATAAAATATTGGTCAATATTTCCACGAAGAAAAACACTGCTACTTGAGGTGATTCATCTGGGAGGTAAATATGGACAGGCTTCGGAAAGGGTTCAATCCTTATTCCGTCGACATAGGTATACGAACGATGATCACATAATTGACTAGACTATATTCAAATGAACGAGTGGGTTGGTGCAGTCACGTGTTTTCTTCGTGCAATACTCATTATATTTAGTCTTTGTTGCTACCTCATTTCCTTTATCTGTACGATGGTGTTTTCTTTGTTCCAATCCATCATGGAGCTATAAATACATACCGAGAGAAAGCGAGCGGTATGTGTTTCAAGATGCAAAAGGGATGTTGGTCGAGTTCAATAAGACCTTAATCAGGAAACAAGTTCTCTTATTATAAATTGAATAGCTAAAAAGAAAAATCAATAACCGTTACATCCTATGTATTCTTTTCAGCCATTTTTATCTTATGCATGTGTGTTCTATTGTAAAGTTCACTGATTTCATCCCATTTTCATTCCCCTTCTTCTCCTCTTATTTAGTTCATAGTTTCGTTCGCTCAACGTCGGTTTCTCCCTTTTCTACTTCTTTTTGTATATTTTGTTGTTTCTTATCCTTTTGTTTGATTAATACATGTTCTCATTGTTCCATCTTTTTTGCTTCCCTTTTTTCATACAGTACAGGGTCTTGGAGTTTGCATATTCAAGTGCATCACGGAATTCAGGTAGATTTTTTGTTCCTTGAGTTATCCTCACCTTTTATACGGTTTTGTGAGTAAATACTGTTGTCGAATTCTGTTACACTTCGAATCACACGTTCATGAGAATGAAAACCATGGGATTCTTTAGAAGGAATGTACAATCCTGTTGTCCCTTTTATTGGAAACTTTCAATCCGGTACAAGAATTGGAAAATAACACTTCGATTGTTATTCATTATAGAGTATTATTGAATTTATAAATATTGTAAAAAAAATCAAAATCCTTCACGGTATTCTAAGTTTCGTAGTTCACATGAGAAGTTCGATTTTTATTCTTCATCCATGTATAATTCACCTCATACAGATTATCGTATACACGCAGTCCTTTCTCTTCACTCATATTCGCACTTTTTACGTTGTGAAGTTCCACGAACAACGTGCATCACTTATCCACTCGATTTCCAAAATCATAATTACTGCCCGTGGGTGTAACCGTATGCATGAATTCTCTTTCGTTTGATCCAGGCGAACTTGTTTTGTTTGTGTCTCCATGTGGATGAACGCATAAAAGCACGGATTCTCTCCGTATTTGAAATTTCCATTAACACATATTTGATACATATATCCACATTATTGTAGCAGAATGATTTTTCCTTTTGGTTCAATGGACATAAATCATATATTCAGAGTTAAAAGCAAATATTATAATGAATTTAAAGAATTGTCGAGATACGTATATCCATGATACGTATTCGTTTTTTTACTGCTGATCGACGTAATGCGATTATTTTCCATATTCTGTTCAGTTAATAATCTCGTTTTGCGTTGAAAAAAAATTACGAGTTTAAAAAGTACGAGGTGAAGCATTTTTCAATTAATGTGTCTTCATACGTTGTCGAAGTTCATGAGGAAGTTCATCATACCGTACTGAAAGATCCAAAGAATGCATATTTATATCTATGATTTGCTTCTTAACTCTACACGAAAAGACCGATTTAATTGATAATAAACAGTTGATTCTTAATATTTAAAAAAATGACTGTCAATTTACACGGAGAAAAAGGTATCTTAAAAAGTACCATAATTTATGGATTTTCTGCGCTGGTCTGACCGAGTCTAAATATTTACCTGAAAAAACCTCTAAAAGTACCATAATGTCTTGGACTTTTATACGGAAGGTACCATACTTATTTCAAAAAGTCCAAGGAATTATGGTACTTTTAGAGATTCATGCAAGTGAATATTCCGACTCGGGTCAGACCAGCGCTGAAAATCCATAAATTATGGTATTTTTCAAGATATCTGTTTTCTCAGTGTAGGGAAAAAGAGGATCGTTGAAAAATATTCTTAATGAGTTTACCGAAAATTCGTAATGAAAATATAAAAGGTTGATCGGCTTCCTACGTGGAAATGGAAACACGCGCCGCTACTGGGTGAGTACGGTTGCCAGAGTTGCCAGTTAAATTCACAGTACTGAAAAGGAGCCGAAATGATAACATCATTTTATATAAGGGCCAGAGGAACATTTACCACCGAATTGGTATCGATTTTCAATGCGAGCCAACTATGGCGGAACTCTGGCTTGCAACAGGATCAATTGTTTCCCCAGAGCTGGATGGAAAACGACAAGGAGTCGAAATGATGACATCCTATGTAGAAATTCAAATCCGACCCAGTACTGGCACAGTGCCGGTAACCGAAGTTACCAGGAGTGATCATATTTCAATTAGAAAAAAAAAAACATTGAATTTGAACTTTGAAAATCTGAAGAATTCATTGTTCCTATTATTGCCATCGGAGAAAGGCACTTTGGAAATGATTCCTTGAAAGTTCACTGAGTGAGGATTGAACCCAGGTCCTGCGAGTGAGAAACCTAGTCTCTATCACCTCAGCCGATCTCCGAGTTCACTCAAATTGCCATTTATTGTAATAGGACCGTTGAAGTCATACAATTCATCATAGATTCCGTAGAGGAATAAAGTCCTACCAATACTGGCACAGTGTCGTCTCTCGAACATATTGAATGATGATACCAACTCTGGCCTAATGCTGGCAATACTTCAGCTCACTACAACAGCCAAGTTGCTAAGATCGTGATTTTAACGCCAGTCGATTACCGATTTCGTAATCAATACTGGCACATTGTCGTCTATGGAAAATATTGAATGCTGATACTAACTCTGGCTCAGTACTGGTGCAGTATCGTCTCGTCAAAGTAACCGTGTTTTCGGAAAGATCAGTGAAATTCCTATTCACACGGAAAAAAAGATGATGTTGGATTTACAATGTTTCGTTCGATCACCATAGAAACATTAGGGGTTTCTATGGTGATCGAACGAAATGTTGTAAATCCAACATCATCTTTTTTTCCGTGCACTATCTATTCCGTATTACACGGAGAAAATATTTCATCAAATATTACAGTGTACTACCGAATCAGGCCGCCATATCAGTTACTTCGACAAAAATTACTGTGTGATTCCGTATATGTAGGAGAATATACTCTATAGAATACTTGTTTTCTGTTGGCTTCTACAGAATCACATAGTAATTTTTGTCGAAGAAACCGATATGGCGCCATGATCCGGTAGTACACTGTAATATATAATGAAATATTTTCTCCGTGTAGAACAACGTTGCATCGGTACTGGTGCAGTATCGTCTTTTGTTCGCATTTTACCATGCAACTAACTCTGATTCGGTACTGGCAGAGTTCCGTTTCTGTATGATCTGGGTATTCTCCGAACATTATTAATCCGATACTGGCTGAAGACCGTCTGACCGCGCAAGCCAGTACTGTCTGAAATCAGGCAAACGTTTGGGCATCAGTTGAAAAACGGTAATGATTCTGAATGGACACAGTTATTTCTGCCGAAGTGCAACTTGGCCAGTACCGCGCCATTTGTCAACTCTGGCTATTTCCACATTGGTTATTGTGTTATTCTTCACAGTGAAACTATCAACTTATGGTGAACTTCCTACGAATATTTTCCAGCCATTTCATTAACAGTCATTTTTCTAAATATTAATAATGTACTTGATAAAATTTATGAAAATATTCTTTCATAGCACTATTTTTTGTTATTGAATATTCAACTTTTGGAATGAAATTGACAAGAAATTTGAAAAATTCTTCTCATTATCCGAGAGTATTCGTTCATTTTACGATTGAAGGTTCGGTAACCTAGAATAATTACCAAGATGCGGAGAGTGATTTCAACAGGACGTAGAATCGTACGCAACGTTTCTGCAATGCCAGATATGACGACACAAAATTTTATTAACGACCGTAACGTGGCTTCTTGTTTGATGGTTTCCCGATCCACAAGGCATAAACCATAGAGTGTACGTGACCACGTGACATTAACTATAATTAAAATTGACGCATGATGTCCCATGGTGTGCATAGTGCACGTATGTGTACATCATTTATAGCACGATGTTGATGACGTTGCGCACGTGCGTTTTGATGTTTAGCCCCGAAACACAGTCCGCTTTAACCATCTCTTTCACGTGAACATCTTCCATGCTTCATTTCGTGAATGTATTCGTTGGATCACTCGTAACGCACTAATGGAAACCACGTTTAAAATGGAAATTTCCAACGTTTAGTATATAGGTGAATGTATAAACGCTTTATAGATTCGAATACTTTTGATAATGCCCTTTGCGTTGCTCATAATTCATTGTTTTCTCCCTTGGAGTTTAATTATCCAAGTGTTACCGTTGATATTATAATTCTCCAACACGTTGAATGAACATTAACTCGACGAACCATATTAATTTTTCCATTATCATGGCATAATAATGCATTGATTATGTACACACAGTTAGTTGTTCTTTGTTGTTATCATTGACAAAAACATCAATGTATATATAATAACAATAAGGACTATATAGAAATGACTTCTATTACAATTTTTATTATCTATAAATCTGAAGTGAAAAAAGCAAAAAAAGAACATTGGGCTTGAGTGATGTGACTAGGAAGTTTTAAATACCGTTGCAAATTAATCTAAAGAAAAGTTTAATTATTGCAGGTGGGATTTTTCTCAACGATAAGTAAACTACCAGTTATCTAGAGTAGGGCGGCTGCAAACGCAGTAATTAAAATCTCAATCACTTCGAACAAAACTTTGTGCGAAGCGCTCCAATAAAAAAAAAATGAAAAAGAACGATTCTCTCGTGTACAAGAAGTGTAATTGATTGAAGAATGTCGCCTCACAGGATAAGGCAGATGCTTTGCGCGGAATATTTAATTTTATTTGAGCAATATCGAAATTCGATCAATTAACAGGAAGAAAAAAGAAGGAATTCCAGGATAATTTATTCCTCCCAAGACTCGGTAATCAATCAAATCTCTTGAGACATCTAGGGTAATGATAGTTAAATGTTATTTATTATATTTTCTTCATTCTTTTGCATTATTGTATCCGTGAGTTGCAAGACTCGTTACCCCTCGAAGCTTCGAATGTATTTCAAGTGGAAAGCAATAGCTGAGCTTTCGGAGTGGAGTTCAATTTATTTTGCATGAAAGTTTATTGAACATACAAAACTCGGTTGATTTATTTATAAGATTAAATGGAATATTACTTCTATATCATTCACGTACATAGTTTGGAAATAGCGGAAAGTTTTATTCCATTTAATTTGTTGGTCCTTCTCCTCTTTCATAAAGAACATTTTTTCAACACAGCAAAACACTCTCTTCTACTCATTTTTACCCTATCATTTTCAAATTATCCTCTAATAGTGATTGATAGTGATTGACATCATAATTTTGTAAACATCGCTCTTCTCGAGTAACCGTTCATCAAGATTCATCTGTCTTTCTAGCTTACCCTCTTCATCGATGGGACTCTGGAAATCCCTGTACATTTCGCATACATGAAAAAATCAAACCTCGAAATGCTCACATCCATTCCGCTTGTTTACGTTACACGTTTCTTATATACAATCGACTGGAGAGCACAAATCGTTCAAACGAATACGTCAAATATTCCCTTGTTCCTGCCTTCAGATCTACACGCATACATTCAAAACTCTCTCACATGTACCTGGTACATTGTTATCTCGATGTAGCTACATATATCGTACACACTCGACGTATCTTAGTCGATGTTCAAATGTTTCTTGGTACATCCCGTGTCTGTTCCGTCAACGTGTAGTATGGCACAGTGCCACAATCTATTATCGTCAAGACGACATCGTTAAGCCGCAAGCAAGGCGCTGAAACGAGCATCTGCTGTCTCTACTCTTGGAGAGGGTTCAGAATTTTCTTGCCAAAAGTGGGAGAGATTTGAAAATGATACAATGTTGAATTTATCACATCTTCTTCTTCTTCTTCTTAAATTGCATGCCTAACCCGTCGTTGGTCACCCTCGCAACAGAGGTAATTTTTCATCATGGTTCATCGAGGTTACATCAGCTTCATAGACACGCAACTTGTGATCGTTGAAGGAAGCATAAGTGGAGTTTGTGACGCACAAAACCGTAGATTCCAAATGTTGAGGGGACAGGAATTAGAACAATTTTTTTAGGAACAAAAGAATGTGACTTTCACCTTGGAGCCAATAATTCATGTGTAGCAAACAAATTGGAGGATTTTTGTATTATCAGAGGTGTCTCAAGTAACACCAATATGCGTAAAATATTTTCTGAATCTTCCTAGAATATTCCAACGTTCTGTAAACATTATGAGAACCTTTGACTACACTGAGAAGAAAAATTCATGACCGTAATGAATATTTCTTCCGGCCCAGGAAATGAATTCATCCAATAGTGACAATGAAATCATTTCATGGGACTTATCAATCTGAGTATTCATGCAAACAATGTATTCAAATCTGAAATTCTTGAGCTTGAAGAAACATTTCTTTGAATCAAATACCCTTTCTTCAGTGAAAATAAATCTACTCTGATTCAATTAATTATTTCTTCGGAGGAATGAAACCACTCAAACATTCAAAAAAGAAAGTTTTTGAATCAATTAGGAAAATTTTCAATCCATCGAGATAAATCATCAACTTCAAGATGTTCTTTTTTGACTTCGTGAATTCCATCCTGATTCAATAAATGATGTTTCAGAAGTCATTGAGCACAATATCAGATTTTTTCTGTAAACAAAAATTATCACACTTGTAAAGCTTTCATAGTCCACTCTGGTGTTCCTTTAATCTGTTGATAACCGGGAATTCTGAGCACTTTGGATCAAATGAGACTTCATTGATCGTTCAGTCATGCCGTCTGTTAGGCGAATAGTGCCTATCACTCCATGCGGGACCTGTAATTCAATGCCATAATCTGAAAGAAATATTTATTTGGATGAAGTAATACTTACTAAGAAGACAGAGTGATTAATTCTTTATATACAAACCATACTGTCGAAAGAAAACTTGTGAGAAAGTGACTACACCTTGCGAGAACCAACCGAAAGTCGTCTAAGTAACTAAAACGTAAGGTGATTTCGAAAATCCATTTCTTTATCTTACTGAATTTTCTTTAGAATCAATTGCACATACTTTCATATCGATGAATGAAATCATTTGAATATAAAAATCATTCTGTGGATTTGAAGAAATACAAAATCATGCTTACCAAATATTACTTTCATTCCAAGCAGTATAGTATTGATTCGAAAACGTTGTTATTAACAAATTTGTACACCTTGAATTGAAAATTCGAGCTTCTCCTACAAAACGTGACGTAATAAAATTGAAGAAATAAGTTATTGAATTTTCAATCGTTTTTGAATGAAATTAGAATCATGCCTTGCACTTCGCGGTCTGACTAATCCAAAGAATTAATCTTTGTGTCAATAAAATGTTTCTTGGATTGGAGGAAACTGAATTCAATAAAATAATATCTTTCATTTAACGAAAGAATTCATTATTTATATTGAATCATCATTGTTTGAAAGGACATGTATTCAGTTCAATGAGGGCCAGATTCAAAAAAATGTATTTCTTTGATGTAATGACTTTTTTTTCTCAGTGTAGTAGTTGTTGCATTGATGAATGTTTTGCTATCCTTCATGGGTATTGTCACAGATTTGTCTATTTTTGGAGAGGATGATATGAAAATGCAGAATTCAGTATAATTGTTAGCATTTTGAAACCGAATATTGGCTTTCAGCAAAGCAAAGAGACGCATAAGCTGAAAAAAATGACGAACTGCAATGTTACTTGGTTTATTTATTACATAATTTATTGCTATCCCTATTTGCGAATTCGCTATAATATCACTTTGTGTGCTTGATATTTGGATAGTTGAAAAATAACTATTTCAACGATAAATTTTGCTACCTAGGATGAAATAGTTACCATAGCTGAATATTAACTATCCAAATATCAACGCGATAATTTTCTCTTGCGTATTCGTGTATTTGTGTAAATAGATAACACAAATTTCATGATCATCGGTTCATTTTATCAAAACGTTTAATTCTCCTTGTGTCTCATCCACGTCTTGTGCGAAATTCCCAACATTATAACATTTCTACGTGATTTATAGTCCTTATCATTTCTTCTTCCGACTGTAGTTGGAACGTTCAAGAATCGGCTGAACAATGGCACACAGCCTATGTTACGATTTTAAAGATATCCCTTATACAATTCTTGTGTGTGAGATTCATTTCGTGTATTCGGTAAGATTTCAACGTGGAAGGTGTTATAAATTACGTAACGCTTGAAGAAAGGGAGGTGAGAAAGGTCCGGCATAGCGTTAATTTACTTTACAAGATTTATATTACAATTTGCGTTACGCGAAAGAGGAAAGGAGTATCAAAAAGAGGCTGAAATAAGTATAGTAACATAATTCATGGATGTTCATTTGTATCGCAGTCAGAATATTTCGCGCGAACCTTATTGTACAAGATCGCCTATAGGGTTAACCCTCTAGTAGGAGACGGCCTCTAGTGATTGTAGCCCAGGCTCTTTGTTTGCTTTAATGAGTCGTACATCCATTGAGTTTCATGTTTTTAACCTAGTTTGGCATCCTACTTGGATCGTGAAAATGTTTGTGGAGTCGTTGGTGTACTTGTAGCACACAAAAGCTTAGACATCGCATTAATTATGTTTGCATTAAAAATGAAATCAGAGAATAAGTATACTCGCTTGCGTTATATACATTCGTGGATATGAAAAATGAATGGTGTTTGGTTTGCTTCAGGTTCATTGTTTTTCGATAACAATTCGAATGAAATTATTTGACCTCTTCTCTGGTTTCCTTCGCCATTTTTCGTGAAATCGAGATCACATGTTGACAGGAGTAACATGAGTACCCCTGTCTATTCCCTACTAGTACTATTCATTGCTCTCGCTGTTTCCTAAAAACAGACTACTTTTCTATGGAAAATTCGTTCTCAAATTCACGCCTGGGGAAGAGGGAGAAGAAAAGAAGAAGAAGAAGAAGAGAAGAGGAAAAAGGAAATCCGGATTCATTGTAGATTCGATATTTCGATCTTCAAGGCACACAAAGCCTCTTTCGAATAAAAGAGGAGAGCGCAAATGACAAATCGTTCGGCAAATAATAAATCCACCGGATCGTTCGGCTGGTAGAAAAGCCGCGCCACCGTTGCTGCAATCCTCTCTTTTTCCACCACCTCCCCTCTTGCCGCGTAGTTGCCACAAGTATGTATTTCTCACATTTTGAAATGCATTATCGTACATTCGTTTTGTACAGATTAATCAACGACGATATAACGATGTTGACAATTGGTTAGATATTCGATTAATTTATCAAAGATTGATACTCGGAATCACATTGATTTCAGTACACGGTCAGGAACAAATTCAAATTTTTTGTCTAAAAATTGTGAAAAAGTCAGGAAATCTTTAGATTTTTTTTTTATATCAGAGCTAAGGGACGACGATCGAGTGGGAGAAAGGGGTGACATTGGAGTTCGGGGGATGGTTGAATCGTGGCGAGGAGTCGTGTTTACGCGACATACGAATTGGCAGATATTGAATTTTTCCTCTGGCTCACTCTCTTTTGTCAAGCCTTGTTAAGCCGAGGAAATTTAATAGGTATGTTACTCGTGAAAAGAAGGTACGACCAAGAGGAGGAAAAGGGGCGATGAGCGAATCTTAAGAAAGTAAATTTGATATTTGATCCTCTCGTTCGTTTCATTTCTATTCAAGAACATCTTCTCCTATTTCTAATTTCAACGCGCCAAATGGATTCGGAAATTCCCCGTAGTTGAGATAAGCATTATCGAGTTCAGGAATGTAACTTGATAAATTCTCAAGGATTCTAAAAACATCTTGATCTGATGTTTTGTTATATTTCTTAGGCAGTCTTCCATTGATGCTTCATTTTCAATTTCGAAAATAAGAATTCCTATTTCGAGGGATGTGATCAAGTAATCATCATATTATGGTTACAATGAGAATTCCGAAAACATTCATCATGAATTCTTTGAATCCCAATTGAACTCCTGATGAATTCTTTTTGAGCCAGTGTGCTGTATGAGAAGAATCCCAAGCGGTGTATCTTTGATCTTTTTATAGTTTCATTTGATAATGAGAGATATTGTTCTACATTGGAAAACTGCATACACGGAAAGATCGAGTCTATTAATATTTAGGAAGAATTTATCAACGTTTAGAAAAATGACTGTCAATTTAGGGAAAAGGAGGATCGATGAAGAATATTCGTAGTGAGTCTATTAAAAATTCGTAGTCAAAATATTAACAATTGATAGTTCCATTGGTATTTTTTACAGTGAAACTATCAATTGTTAATACATCGACTACGAATTTTTAGTAGACTCACTAGGAATATTTTTCAGCGATCCTCGTGTTCCCTCAATGAACAGTCATTTTTCTGAATATTAATAGACCCGGTCTTTCCGTGTAGACGATATCAGTGCTCGAGTCCGCTCAAATTACTACGATAATGATCAATGATTACGTGAGTGAATGACAAAATTAAACACTGAAAGAAAGCGTACACTGTAAAAAAAAAGTCTTAAACTCAGCTCATTTCATGGCTGAATCTATGATGCAAACAAATAAAGCTGAAAAAATAATCGCCGACACAATGGAAAAAGCATTGTCTGAAATTAAGATACAAACAGATCAGGACTTTCTTTCTACAGCGATAGCTCAAATAATTAGAATTTTTGGTATAGCAGCTCACTGCATATAACACAGTAAAAAGTAAATCTTAATTCCATGATCGACTGATTTTCAGATGAGGCTCAAAATCAGCAATGTTACGATTTCAGCCGTAATATGGGATGAAAAACAGTTATGGCCGTATTAAATTCAATTAAACCGGATAATATGCTGATTATCAGCAATGCATATCTTATGGGCAGCCATGTAGAGTTTGATGGATAATTCAGTAAAAAATATCTGAAAATAAGATTAGAATTCTTTCATTTTCAGTGTTACAATTGTTTATACGTACACATATATATTTGCATATAATTAATGACAGTTTCAATTCAGTCAAATTATTTCAGGTTTTTTATTTATTATTCAAGGTGTCTAACAAATTCGGTAGTAGTTTGTAATATCACTTTCGTAAAAGCTTGTTATTGGATTTTCCGCACTATCAATGGATTTTTTATGTCGACACTTTCACTTCAACATTACAACACAAATTGGAATTAATTCAAACTTTCGGGGGTATTCACATTTTCACTAATTCTCAGTTCCCGTGAAATGTTTTCCAAATTTATCTTCGACTCCACACTACACATACCATCAAATTATACTATTATGAAATTATTTATCACATGCGTCGATCGAAACGGTACCGTGGCGAAGTGGTTAAACGCAAAGGACTAGGACAGGTTATTCCAGCGACAATGTGGGTTCGAATCTCCCGATGAGGGTTAAAGATGTTCAATCTTCAAAAACTACGATCATGATATAATTGAATAGTCAACAAGTGAAGTGAATAAATTCACACAACAGGGAACTTTCATTTTGCATTCTCCGAATAAACACAAACAACTTCCTCATCGTCGATAGGTAACGCTATGTTGAGAAGAACAAAACAAAAAACAATGGACGAACCCATTTATCAGGAACAATTCGCTTTGAATTTCAGTTCAAAATCAGTTTTAATTTCAGTTCAATAGGGATCAATGTAAGTTGTATTCTTGTTTGAGTTTGAGAAGGTTTTCCAGTAGCTGACTTTAAGTCTGATGAGTCTTCTTTCGGCTGCATCTTAAATTCAGCTCATATTTTAACTGAAATCAAGTTTTTCTTTTTACCGTGAACGGCAGGAGTTCTTTTGAATATCAAAATGAGCTTCAGATGAGAGAGAATTAATGTATTATAACAACAAAGGTAATGCTGTACACGGCACACAATTTTTCCGTGTGGTATAAAATGCATAGTAATTTCAAAAAGACACCTAGACCTAGTCAATTAACCTATATGCAATTGTTCTCCGAATACGAAATCATTATGTGTAATAATGATTCAACAAAACTGATTCGCTAACGAATATAAGAATCTAATGGAAAAAGAGGAATTATCACATTTGTGAATCATACACTCATCATTCTCAATTTCATAAAATCGTCCACGAGGGTAATTGAGGACACTTTAGAGTGACTTTTACATCGTACTTTTACCAACATACTGTTCATGTAACATCCAATTAAGTTAAAAATGAATACTCGCGTATCTTGTTTCCGTTGTATATTTGTACAACTAAGATTAAACATTTTTGAAACGTTTTTATTTGATTTTCATTATTTTCCTACGCTCGGCATGAATGCGATTTCGTTGATTATTTGCGAATCCTTTTGACGACGACGACGATTCACCGCTCGAATATCATATATGAAAATTGAAAGATCGCCACTCCGTGCTACAGATATTTTATGGAAAAATGTTGAGCGAGAGATCATCTTTTATCATGCTCATGAATATTTGATAAATTGTCATGCTTGTTGGCGCGTTCAAAATTCATTTGAATTGTGAAATTCTCAATCCAAAGTCGTATTCGATTTGTGTGAGGCACGGTGTGATAAATTCGATTAACGTCCAGAGTTAATAGTCGTACGAACATCTGCTTTATCTCAACTATCTTTTCTGTCCCGTAGATGAGTCATACGTGAAACAGCAAATCGATTTCAGTGATTCACAGTTATTCCCCTGAAGTAAGTCCTGTAACAAGGTTGTGACTTCATCGGTCACTACGATTTTCATCTGTTATTATATTATTGAGATCGAATTTGGTCCTTCACCTCGATGGAAACGGATTATCGTAAGGGTCATCTTCCCCTTGCTTAGAAAGTGTAATCCGCTTATTTCCTCGTGGCGTAGACGTTCGACTATCAATATGGTAAAACAAATATCAATTCTTTACATATATATATGTCGAAATTTGTGTACGCTGACAAAAAGGATTTGACTGAATATCGAACATCCAAGAAATTCAGTTGGACCACAGAAATTTGTCAGAAATTCCTATTGAATAAACTGCAGGGGTATTCCAATTTCAGAAAACTAGATTCTTAATTACGTCGGCTAGAATTCAGCTGGGATAACCAAATGTCGACTGCCGCAGCTAGGTACTTTTCTGTCGGTGTATGTACGTATATGATTTTAATAACAACGAATTATGAAGCTTGATTATACAGCTAGATTAAGCTACCTGTGTTCTGGAATTTACTTGAATAATATCGTGCGGTACATGAAAAAACTAGCACGAAAGGTTAGATCTTTACTGGTAGTGTTGCCGTTGTGACCTTGCGCACGCAATTCTTATTAAAATCGAATCTACAGAATCTTGAAGTAATTGAATATCATTCTAATATTCCGAGTAAGTGTATTTTCATGTGTTCCTTTGCGGTAATTGAATATAATGATCGAAGTGTGGAATTTCGTGTGGGTACATGACACGCATCGTAATATCCAAATGCTATCACAATTCTACTATTTCTGAAGAGAGAGAGAGAGAAAAAATGCAGTGAAAAAAAGAGTATTAGAAGGCCGGGAAATCAAGTCCTTCTAAATATAAATTTAGTTGAGCTAAGTAAATTTTAGTACACTGTTTTGTTTATGTTATTCAGACTACTAGCTACCCTAGTAGAAATTTTCTCTAGCAAATGATGAGGCACTGATCAGTTTTCCATTTTACTGTTCAGGAATTGATCAGCAAACTTACAAGTTTCCGACAAGGGGTGTAACGCTCTGACTAATGAACAACTGATTGGAAAAACTGAGCAGATATGAGCGAGTAACTGATAAGGCACTGATTGGTAGTTGATGAGGTATTTCTAACTAACGAAGCATTTATTACAAACAAAAATGCAGGTCATATCGATGAACATGTGGAATTATGATAATAAATTGATGATTTTCCACTCAAATAATAATTTATGTTTTTGTTCAAGATGTTTCCAAGGATTAAAAAGTACATTTTTAGCACAAACCCGTGGGAAAAAATTTCCTAGACTTCTTTTTAGATAAAATCTAGGAGTTTTTGCCGAGGACAAAGAATATATGAAACCACGTGTATGGTGTTTCCACCTCATTATTTTCTGTCAGGATTTGGTCGGTTTTTGTCCCAGGTATGATGATTTTCGACGAAACCAGACAGAATTTTAACCGGAATCTGTCGGACATTTTTAATAGGGATGAGATAATATTCAAGGTACAATACTTACTTATAATAAATAACAAAACTATATTATTTCACAACAAATACATCATGGTACCAAGGTGTTTCCGCATGAAGCATTGTTATTGGTAGCAAAACGAGGTGATGGTACCATAACGAAGACATAATGTTTACATTTTTTGCATCATTGCAAGCTGAGCGAAGTGTATGATAGTATGTTTACGGCACATTATGATACAAAATATTTAGGGCATGGCTTTCTATCTGGGATATTACATCCCATCTCCTTTTATACCATAACCTCACAAAATCTAATAATTTCGAAGGTAGCTTTGTCATGTGCATACACTTTTTATAGTTATTGAGGTTAGGTTCCATTGATTTGATACAGCAAAACGAGGATAAAATAATTCGAACCAATTCAATTCAGTTATTTCTTTGGAATACTTCGAATTTTGGTTAAGACATATATCTAAAATAGGTGTACTTTTTCAATTGAAATATATCACTTCAAGAACGATCAATATGTTCTTCAAACTGAATATTTTTTATAAACATGCACGCTATTGATGTTTCTTATGAATAAAGACAATAACTTGTCAGAATTTCATCAGTTTCATATGAATTTCAATAATCATATTTGTCAAATCAGTTCCCAATCAGTTAGTGATCACCCTGGTTAAAAGAACCCATTGATTCTGACCAATTCTCATTAAATTACAATTGAATGTAGACAATGTTCTGACCAAATCTCACGGGTGATTTTTCAATGAGATTTGGTCAGAACTTTCATGTGAATCTCGTTGAATCTGGCCAAATCTCACTAAATTACGATCAAACTTGGACAATGTTCTGGCCTAATCTCATTGAATTTCATTTGTCAGATTCAATGGATTCTTTCAACCAGGGCAGTTTTCCCTGATTAGTTTTTCCTCATCAGTGCCTCATCAGTAATAGGGAAAACTGATTATATTTCTACTAGGGTAGTTCTTATTAAATTTCAATTGCTGCATTCCTCAATTATTGCAACATCTTATAACAATTGTCACGTAAATTTATTTTGAAAAGCGATCCAGAATCATTTTCGGGTATGATCTACCCAGTTCACTGTTTAAACACTCCGATACACTTCGATAGAGAAACTTTTTAGGAGTTCCAACAACTGAAAATGGACAGTTGGAGGATGTGCAGTATATGATCAAAGAATAGTGGTTTATTTACTTTCATTTGCACCCCATCGTGTCTCTACTTTTATATTTCCGTTTTATCCTTTCTCTTCACAAACTTCAACGACCCTCAACAAGCTGATTTCGATTCGATCGAGAGATTGTTCCTTCATTTACACGGATTTGAAGTGTGCTCGATAAATCTGATGGATTCCCCTCCGAAAAATCATGAGAGAAAATAAGAGAAGACGCCGGAGGTAGAAGTTTTACACGATTCACGGAAACGGGAACGATGTTTTCTTAAATGATCTTCGTAAATGTAAATATAACTTTTTCAGTCGTAGGAAGAGCATAGATAGATTGGAACAGATTGTTTCAATGTCAACGTTGTTGCACCAAAAAAGAAGGACCCTCCCAAACAATGTCCTTTGCAAACTCGAAATCTGATCGAATCAAATGAATTCAACCATGGTAATTATTGTTTTTCTTTGTGATACAGAAGATTGATTATGAAATATTCGTGTCGAACGATGGATTTTTTATTATAAAAAACGTATAAAAATTATCCCGATTCTCTGTGTCGACAAATTTTTTTTTCCCGTGTGAAAGAAGTTTGACATTCTTTTTTCCCTCTTAACGCAAACAACGTTGTCAAGTCGTTTATTCGATCCATTGGTTTTGTATCGAAGACGACGAACAAACTAAAGAAACTGCGTTTGATAATATCACTATTTCACTCACTTTCATTCATCGAACCGCGATATTGTTCGATATTTCCCCGCGAGCACATTGTATGCGGTTGATTATAAAGGAACAACTCTTTTCCATTCGTCTCGATTCCAAAGCGTACTTTTGTTTTTTTGTTTAAAGCATCTTCTCTTCGCTTTCTCTATATCTTTCTGAAACTTGGTGAGATCATAAACCTTAAAAGCCCTCGTTCTCGAGAAACGGTAACGTTCTGTTGAACAACGTAATTATACGTTACGCTTTTATAAGAACAAGTTGAATGAAAAAAATAGAAAAGAAAGAAACGGGATGAACCAATGGATGTACATGCAAATGGAATTGTATCTTCGCTTTAGAATTGTTTCTGACATTTCTTCTTTCCGTTTCATCCTCTCGTCATTAGAAAGAGATCAACGAATTATTTTGACTCGATAACTGTTGGGACTTGGTCATAAGTTTGGTCACAAAAAAGGAGGAAACAAAAAATTCGACATCAGCGTGTATTTGATTTACATTGGTTATCCATTGAAGCTTCACTGTTAAAAGAATCTTTAAATCAAATACAAAATTCTGTATGAAATATTATGTTTCCATATTGAACTTAACAGGGCTCTCATAGTTAAGTGGCCCTAAGCTCAGAATGCTTGGGGGGCCAACGTAAGGGAATTTTTTTACTTATATATAGTAATATCTTTTTGGAAATTTTAATCAATTATGAATATCTCAATATGTTCGTTTGGCTGTGCAATTCGGATATCCATAGCTCATGTTTTACTTCTTTTATTATAAAAAATTCTTTTTTTGTATCGATAGGATTGAGAGAAAATTGTGTTTCAAGGAGTCGGGGACTCCCATCAGCGTGGGACCCCAGGCCCGAGCCTACCGAGCCTATGCAGAAAGACGGCACTGGAACTCAAGGGGTTATATCTCCCTTATTCTCTAAAAAAAAAAGCTTTTTTCAATAATTTTTTGGAGCATTCCGTTATGATAATCATGAACAACCAATACACCAGTCGATTGAGCAGCTCTTCAAGAGTAAGAAAAACTTCTTTTATTGAAAATTTTCTGCAAAATGGCGGCTATAAGAGCGTTTTGCTGGAAACTATGGTTAGAAATCGGCAAGCAGCTGAACTCGAAGAGTTTTCATCCGATCGACTTGAGAATTGAACTGTAACTTCAACGTGTGATTATCTAGTGAAGTACACACGATCATAATTTTGAGAATTTTTTTCTCAAACCGGCGAGACCTTGAACCAAAAATTCGAATTTTCGAAAAAAAAATCGACTTTCATTGTTCATAAAAAAAATCCTGTAGACCAATGGTGAAAATCGTGTGTACTTCACTATAGATAATCACACGATGAAGTGACAGTTCAATTTTCAAGTCGATCGGATGAAAACTCTCCGAATTCTGCTGCTTGCCGATTTCAAACCATAGTTTCCAGCAAAACGCTCCTACAGCCGCCATTTTGTGAAAAATCTTCAATGGAAAAAGTTTTTCTTACTCCTGAAGAGCGGCTCAATCGATTCGCGTATTGGTTTTTCATGATTATCGTAAAGCAATGATAAAAAAAATGATTGAAAACAGCTTTTTTTTTTCAGAGAATAAGGGGGATATAATCCCTTAATAATAGTTCTCAAGTTTGATATTAATGATGAAATGTAACAATTGTTTATTGTTAAATTCTACAAATATGTAATGAAAATTAAGAAGAGAATTATAATACAAGAAAAATTAAGAAATAAATTATAACAACAAGTGGTGAATTATCGTGAATTTTCTAGACAACTTTTGATTATTGTTATTTCGATTTTCCTCGATTTTACATAAATACAAACACCAAAAGAGAATTAGATAAATTTCATAAAAATATTCTACCGATCCAATAATGTTTCTCATCGATTAATTTTTTCCTTTTTGCAGTGGTACCAGTAATTTATTACTCGCTCGGAGTCGTTGTTATCGATGATGTAGAAGTTAAGATTGATTGATTCAAGTAATTCTCATATTGATTGATGAATTTATATACACTTGATCGAATACACTTGATCGTTTTAATGTACAACAAGAAAAGAAAGTGAGTAAGTGAGCGTTGAAAGATGATTCTGTGAATAAAGTTTTGTTTTACACGGCAAAAGTATTTGTAATCAAACAATATCGTTGAGTCTGAAGAACTTTGATTGTATTGTAAACTATGAAAGAATTAATTCTATTAGTTACAAATATAAGAATTTGACTTTATTGAAATTCAGGGGGCGGTGGGGGAGGGTGGGGTGGGTTCCTTTTCACTTCATACAATTCATGCTCGTAGAAAGGGAAAAAGTGATAAACTTAATGAAATGATAATTCGTAAGTTCTTCGTTATTTATGCGGACAGGGTTGTAGCTTACGACTTATGATTTAGGTATGCAAAATATATAGGTACAGAGCCGTCCTGATTGTATTGTACCGGGTACAATGCGAATCTTACGATTACTGCAGGGGCGAATTGTGCCACTGTCCGACGACCAATTCTCGAGCTTCAACATATTTCAGTTTGAATTGCGTTAACTCGTGTAGGGCGCCATTAAAAGTTTTCTACGGCCGCAGCAGCCTGTTTGCTGGCAGCTATGTTAGCATGTCTACGTGCACGCGAGTAGCTTAGTAGTAGTAGTGGTAGTTTCCGAGATTCCTTCTTCTTTGAATCTCGTATAACGCTTGACGTTGAACTTAAGCGTTGCCAATGTCGGGTTATTCTGAACGTTGCTTTTTCCATCGTTCCTTCCTCCTTTTACATTTTTTCCCTTTTCCTTTCTTCATAGAAAAATTACCGTAATCCACCATCATGCCGCAAACTTTGATAATTGAATCCCAGCGCTACTACGTTTTATAGGAAATACAGATACAATTTCAGATACCTTTGCTCTTTGCGTTTCTCCCTTGTTTTTTTCCTCTCTGCTGCTCCCTTGTTCGTAGATGTGTACGTGGGGATGAAATTCAGTTAATTAAATGATTACACGTTTCTTTATAACTGTAGAAATAATGTGGAGATGTAGGTATACTTATTTATTATCAACTCAATGAACATTTTATATTCGTTCTATCTTTGATGAAGAATTGAGAAGAATTCTGATATCTTTTCTATTTTTTTTTTTTCAACGAATTCAAAATAATTGAAATTAACTGAAGAAGACTCGTGCTTCTTCAGCACGACTTCAGGGTGACTCGGATTTGAGATTTGAATTTGTTATGAATACAATTATCTATAGAAATCAATGAACGAGACATCCAATTGTTGGCAAATTTTGTCTCTCACTCTGAGAGTCGATGAACGTGAAGACAAATCGCCATTCATTGTGAAATCTACTTGAATCATCGATTTCCGAAATACCATCACAAATATTCATTCGAACGTGTTCACATGAATACAAACGGTGTTGGGGCGCGATAGGTTGGATTAAAGATCGAATAACGAATAATAATCGTTTTTACGATTGGAAATAGTCGAACCATTCGTTAAAAGGCATGGCTTGGTTTAAGCCTCTGATTCATCGGAATTGTGCTAAATGAGAAAGAGTTACTTGTTTTCTCCCCTTCGAGCACAATCCAGGATTGTGAAACATTTGGAATAAAAGAGCGTGCGGCAGTTTCGTACAATGGATACAATTCAATAGGTATATACGTCCTCGCATAAAGTATTATACGAAAAAGCTTTCTTTTCTATTTACAACAACTTGCCATCAAGAGTGTTCCGCGCTAATCATTCGAAATTGTCTGCCCTCTGCTTTGAGATTTCAGAAAATATTTGATTTTTACTTTTGGAAAGAAGAAAACTATGTTGCTACTCATCAATGTATTCTATAAAATTATTGATAGTCAATTTAAGTTAATTTCACCAATGGTGTATCATGTTCTTGAAGTTGGATTCGTTAGCCATAGAAACGAACCGAAAATTCAAACACTGAATCTGATAAATCCCCGATGTTTATGTTTCCAAAACAACTCCTTGACGCTGAAAATATATCGTTTGAAGAATATACCGCAAAAATTTACAATTGGCTTGGCAACCAAGCATGGCGCAAATCTGGAATGAAACCATCATTTTATGATTCACCTACGTGTTTTTCCAATGGAATCCCATCATTGATTAAACAATGGCAATGAAATATACCATCATTGGCAAACAATTGGAAATTTTGTTTGTCAATGCTGCGCCAATGATCAAAGTAAACAATATTTCACCCAGAAATATATAGAAAGTATGCGCATTTTGCAATTTCTGACATATTTTGTTTGAAGTCTTATTGTTTTCCCCTCATTTGTTTGTGAACAACTCGACGTCTTTCGCAGTAAATTTTGCCATGAGAAGTAGACACAATGCATGTTAGCTCAACGGTAGGAGCCCTCTAGTGTGACTCATAGTAAAGAGCGACTGTTCTTCCAAAGACTTACTCGAGCCTTATATATTCTTCGTATACGCGTTTCACCACTCGCGAGAAACACTTGATTAGTAACGTAGCAAAAATATTATATAGGTTGCCAATATTGAGCCATGCTATTACCAATGATTGGCGCTACAACGAAAGCTAATTTCTACCGAAACTAGGCCAAAGTTTGGGGCAATATTGAACTACATTTTAAATGATCCTGGCGTTGAATGGAATCTATTGTGTAGTCAATGTTGGGCGAAGGATGAGCCAAGCTTGGCGCAATTGTGCCACAATAATAGGCTGACAAACGAAATCCGTCGAAGACCGACATCGGTGCAACATTGTATTTATTGGTAATCAACATTGAACATTTATAGATTGCCAAGCCTTGTCTGCCGACATTGCGCCAAGCTATATTTTATTGTCAGCATTGGCGAAGCCCAAAAATTTTTGTATGGGATAAAGTTCGAAGTCAGAGAATAATTCAAAATGCATCGTACGAATTAATCCGTCATTATATAAATGCAATTTTTGATTCGTCGAGCGTTCATTATTCAATCTCACGATTGACATATTTTCTGAATTTGGATTCAAATGACTTTTCCCCGGGGGAATCGTTGTTGAATTTTATGCTGCGTGTAGTACAAATAATCTCAATTTTACGGTTGTTCTTCCGAAGCGGCCAACCGTTCGTAACAGCAGGACTTTTGAAATGTGATTAACGAAGGACGACGTTTGTATTCTTATCCGTTTGTATTTTTTTCTCTTGTTCTTTGGTATTTTACGTCGTGTAACTTTCCGTTTCGTACTAGAAAGAATACCGAGAAACGAATCAAATTCAGACCTTTGTCCATCTACCTCGGGCATTCCGCGTTCTCAACATCGAATGGAACGATAATACTGTTTTATAATAATTTCTTGGAATTAAATAGGACGGAAGGTAAAGAGGAATTTTCAAATGGGACGATTGTGAATCGTATTATAAAGGGAGTTGTCATTTAATTTCTTTCAAACTTTGTCGTTATGTTTCCCGGAGAAGTTAGCGATTCTATTATTTTTAAATTTCCGTCACAAAGTCAATGGAATAAATATTTTTATAGATTTACGTGGCGGAAGATCGAATATTGTTCTTATGGTTAGTTAATTCTCTTTGGAAATATTGTGCATGGATAACTCTTTCATCGAGAAAGAAATATCCTAGCCAGAAAAGCGCTGATTAAGAATTCATTTGGAGTAAGAGTAACTAGAAAAGCTCTTATTGTTTCTTTCGAGGTTAGAAAAGCATTCGCGCTATACATCCACAATTTGAACTTGATGTTAAAATCGCAATATTCGTGAGCAGTTTCGTATGTTAGCGAAGCAATAGCCATGTCAGGGAGGTTTTATATACAACAAAGGGCTTCGTGTGATACCAATTGACGAAAAGAAATTATGCATTTTGATTCTCTTTGTTTTTTTCATTCATGAACTCTAAGACTAATAATTCCACACAGTAAAAAATTTTCCGTCAAATTCAACACACTAGCGAATGTTAACCATTTTTCTTCACACTCAACGTGTGTTGATTCCAGAGTGACACTTATAAAGTGTTAATTTGAACCCGAATAACATTTTAATGTGTTGAAAATGAATCGATCGAACAGCATTTGATCAGTGTGTTAAATGAACACACAAAAGTGTTGAATATTCAACACTTGAATTTTAACACGTACTTCTTTTTTACACAATGACGGAATTTTTTTTACTGTGCAGCATGGATTTTTTGCAAAGTCCGAGAAGGTTTTCTCTCTCACGGAATGCACGATTTTTTTCAACACCAAACAAAACAGCAAAATCGTCTCAAGTATCGTGACTCCCGATAGATCGTATCGTCTTTCTCTTTGAATTATAGGAACATGGAAGTATTTTCTCTCTCGTCTTTCTTTCGTCCGCTGCTCAAAGCGTATGGCTGCAGTTGGTTCTTCACGCTAGTAGAATAGATTCTTCGTAGCACCCTTGTTGACCCCCTGGGGATCTAATTAACCCTCGTATAATGGGATATGGGGACTGTGTACTACGAATGGGAGAGGGGGAGGAAGAGAACTGGACAAAAAGATGAAGACAGAGTTGGAGTTTGAGGTCGGCTTTGATATTTAATCGCGTTTAACGCATCAAGCGTCGAGCGACCGGTCGGTTTTAATTCTGTTTGTACTGCAAAAGGGAGAATTACCGAGACCAAAGGTTCCCGCAGGAATCGCACAAGGGTACGCCGCGGGATGCGATTACCTCATTGTTACGTGTATGCATACATACCATACGTTTAAACGTGGACGTATATCAATATCTCGTATACGTGTACCGTCAACTCGTACAGAGAATTCTACTTTAAGTAATCCCTGTTTTCCACTTCCGCATGTTTATATTCTCCATCTTCAATTCTCACAGGAGATCCTGGAAAAGTTTTATCATATTATAATTATTCCTTGTGAATTTGTATTCCTTCCTAAATTTGGTTCTGTTGGAAGAATGAACAATCCAGGCAGAACAAGAGTGATTTTTAATGTTGAACAAAATATCAAAATATGGATTCTTATGTTGATTTGAGAATGATAACACTATATAAATCAGCAAAACTAGTTATTCGATTCTCCGAGCAATAAGTAAATTGTTAGAAAAATCTGGATTGATTTAAAAAAATTTCGTGTCATTATTTTTCTTATCGAAGTAATATTTACTTGTATCAAGAATTTGGATTTTTCAGAATTTTCAAGTCTACATTCTTCTAACAGAGGAACATATAACAGGGTATGTCTGAGAATGTTATAGGTATCATCATTTACAAGGAATTTGGCTTCTGTTATTACGATGTAGCTCCTGTGTTGAAGAAAAAAATGACCGAAATTGAGACCATACAGCTGGGAATTTTTCATAAGATAAGATCTATACAATGTTAATTGTTACTTACGATGGTGATGTACCGAACTTTCATGCGTCACGAAAAGATTAGATGGAATCGTAATGGCGGCGAAGGAGCATTACCGGATTGCCGTTGAATAATTAATTTTTACCGACCAAAGACCATCTTTCGAAACGCAAAGTGATCACACGGACAACAGAAGAGAAGCAATCGATTGTTTTCCCTACTCCCTCCTGTACCGTGGATGAAGATTTTATGTGCGAGGTGCCGAATGGGACGTATTTCTTCACTCGTGTAAATTGCGTTTCTATAAAATTTATAAACCGGGAGAAAAAGTTGTGGATTCTATAAAAATCGTGTCCAAAGGATGTGATTGAGTGATCCGTTATTTGGATTGAGTGTTAGTTCTTGGAATTAATACGGTGAAATTATCAGGTTGTTCTCGAAATGACGGAACGTGAAATTTGGGGGTAAATGAAGAATCGGAATTCAAATTCAATTGTGTATTTAATAGTGATATCATTGATATGACGTGTTAATAGTATCAGCGAAGAATATCAACGCTACCAGAAAATTTATCTCGAACTACTCGAAATTCCCTGTAAACGTGAATTCAAGCATCCTCGCTATGAGTTCACTTTGTCAGTTATCAATTGTTACGAATTGTGTGACTTTACATTCTCAATCAAAATTTAATAAATTATTTATGGAATTATTCAAATCAGTTGACTTGAAAAACAAACAACGAGTGAAATCTGGAATAATTCTCCCAAGAAATGTCTGTAATAATTACATCTTTCTCCATCAATTCGAGCTTTTATTCATCAAAACGTGTCCAGGATGTGTCATTAGTTATGAATTATCTTATACACACACTTCTACATAGACACACCCCCAATGTTCAAGTCAGCCGCACGACTGTATTCGCAGAACTTTTTAATGAGCGCAAATGTAGCCGTTATACCCTCTTTCACGGTCTAGGGGAACATTATAGAAAGCCTCGTAAAAAAAACGTTATCGAGCTTTTTCCCGAAAAAAAAATAATTAATATCGAACATCGGTTTGAAGCTCCACCGTGAATTCGTTCAGCAAACCAGTTGCTTTGAAAATTTAATTCAGCGCCTTCTGCTTTTTTTTTCTTTCCACTTTCTCAACGAAATTCAATATTAACTTCGATAGAATTCGTGTTCTCAATTAGAATTAAAATCTCAATTAAAACCAACTTCCAATTTCTCATAGCTTTGGGGGACGAACGATCTGACAATCCTCCACGTATCATTGGAACACGGGAAATGAAAGTCTTCGTATTCTCGATGTCTGAATATGGAAGAACTTTATGACCGATATGCGTATTTTATTTTCAACATTGAACATTTGATTTTACAAGTGAAATTTTTCCTTTGAGAGGACGGTTTGAAGAGGGAAGTATTTTGATCATCACTTTTCGATAATTTTTCAATACGACTGTCGTTTGAAAGTATATATACATATATTATACACTTTTAATATATATATGGATATATATTGTCATGCACAATGTGAAGTAAAGAGAAACAGAAGGTTGGGAATTGGAAACGTTCGCATATGCCTGCGGCCAGTCTGTGTCTGATGTACTTCTAACTGTATCTACTTGCGAACTTGCAACGTATCTTTTGTATATATATATATATATACATGTATATGTATACACTCCTTCGTAACTTGAGAATCGCTTTTTCTTTTCCTCCCAATTTCCAGCTAGTATTTTTTAAATTGAACGCTAGCGTGCCTTATATCGTGTGTTTGATAAAATAAAAGTTGATTCAAAACCCATCGTTCGGTTGGATTCAGAGATGCCACGATATTATCGTTGATAATTGAGAAATCATCGATTATCTTAATTCCTATTTAATTCAATGAAACATTCAACGCATGCCCTGGTAGAAATTTGATCAAGTAAAATTCGAGGCACTAGCAAGTCCAACTTTTTTCACGGTAAGGGCCTTGCAAGTGAGACTTACAAGTACCTTGTGAGGCATGTAACGCTTGAAATGATGAGGCACTCACTAGTTACTCATCAAAGAATAGTGAAAAACTTGAAGAAAGAAACATACATGAAAAAGTTACACGGAAAAAAATGCCAGTCAAGGATGTAGCAATCCCAGATAGCCCAAGAGTTCTAAAAGAGTTCATAATGAATACAATGTATCCATGAAGACCTCTTTTGAAACTTTTGTGCTATCTGGGAATTTTATGTAAATACTAACTTTAACTGTAACTTTTTTTTGTAATTTTTTTTTTAGTTCCCTTGATAAATCTGGATAAACCTGAAACAGTAAGGTTTAGAAAATGAATGACTTGAAAGTACGAAAGACCTCAGATACGAGTCGAAAAGTAACAAATCTGAATAACATTTAAAATGCTGAAAAACTTACAAAACAAAATGCATACTAAAATTTGACTGTCGAGTGACTTGAGGTTCAATCAGATCTGTTACGTTTTGCTTTGCATACATAGCATTTCATAATTTTAAGCGGAAATCCATTTCTGAATTTCCATCGCTCCAAGTTTGCACAGAAACCTGAGAAAAGGGTTTAGATTCATATGAAAATTAATAAATTTCTGAATGGCATTTTTGTCCGTGTACATTGATGGAAAGGTTTCATAATCCTACACTTGAACAAGGGAATATTGAGATGTCAAAGAGATAACTAGTAACACTAGGGTTCACAGGATGTTTTCAAATTATTGAATATGGATATTACATTATAAATAAACCTTTTTCTCAGTGTGGTTCACATATGGCTCATATATGGGGCATGTATGGGTCATATGTGCATGTTATATGACTCATATATGATTTTCGCAAAATTCATTTATGGTTTACATACGGTTCATATATGATTCATTCCCACTAGAGAAATAAATCCCTGCTCACAGCATTTTATATCAAAAATTTTTCAAACAATTTTATTTTCTTTTTGCATTTTTGAGAAAAAAATTACTGTCTGGATAACATAAAAGAATGACTGATGAATTTTGGGAAAAGAATTTCTCCTGAACTCTTTTACAATTCAGAAAATTCTTACAGAGTTTTCAAAAGAATTCGTTGAATTCCAAAAGAGTTTAGGAAAAGTTTTTTTCTCAGAATTCATAAGTGATTTTTGTGTCTAATCTGGGTTATTAGATGTATGTTACATACAATACCCGTATTGCAAAAAATCGTATGCAATTCTTAGGTTATCATTGAATTATTCAGTTCACATTTTATTTACTGTTCAAATAACAAACAAATCATAACACTCACTATGAAGTTTACGTTTTCTTCGGTACTTTCTCACTCTCTTCCGACCCAGTCGGTTTCTATACATTTTTATAACTGAATCACGTAAACCTCTGAAATCTTTCTAATCTCGAAAATTCCACGCAAGATCTGGCGAAAATTCTGAAAATTTCACGTTTCAGAGAAATTCAGAGCAATTCAGCGTGGTTCAGAGGATTTCAGAGACTAGTAGATTGAGAGAACTTGTGCTTTGAATTTTTCAGAAGGATTGAGAACAATTCAGAGGAACTCAGAGAGATGCAGGCAAATTCTGGGAAATTCAGAGAGGAACAAATTCAGTAAAATTCTTGGTCCTGCATTTCAGAGGCGTTCAAGGAGTGTCAGACACTTTAAGAGATAGATGAATTCAGAAAGATTGTGCGTAGAACTTGTCAGAAATATTTAAAGGAATTTAGAAATATTCAGAGTAATTCAGAGAGATTCAGAGAAATTCAGACAGGAATTGATCCAGCTAAATTTTTGGTTCAGGATTTCAGAAGTATTCAGGGAATGTCAGAGACTCACAAAGACAGGTGAATTAGGGAAAATATGTGCGTAGAGCTTTTCAGGAATATTCAAAAGAATTTGGGAAGGTTCAGCGTAATTCAGAGACATTCTGAGAAATTCAGAGGGAAATCAATTCAGCTAAATTTTTGGTTCAGGATTGCAGAGGTATTCAGGGAGTGTCAGAGACTGACAGAGACAGTTGAATTAGGGGAAATTGTGCGTGGGATTTTTCAGAAAAATTCAGAGAAATTCAGAGGAATTTAGAGAGATCCGGAGGGGTCTGGGAAATTCAGAGAGAAATGAATTCAGTACAATTCTTGGTCTTGCATTTCAGAGGCTTTCTGGAAGTTTCAGAGACTTCCACAGGAAGATAAATTAAGAAAAATTGTGCGTGGAATTTTTTAGAAATATTCAGAGGAATTTAGAAAGATTCAGAGTAATCCAGAGAGATTCAGAGAAATTCAGAGGAATTCAGAGGAAGCTTTCAAATCTGAATACATTAAATTCCGGGAGATTTAGAGAAATTTAGAGATATCCAGGTAAATTCAGAGGGAGCTTTGAAATTGAAATATATAAAATTCTGAGGGATTCAGTGATATGCGGAGAGATTCAGAGAAAGTTGAAAAATTCAGAACGTATCACTATCGGAAAATTCTCTAACTTCCTCTGAATCACTCTGGAATGACTCTGAATCTCTCTGAAATTTGTCCGAAAATATAGAGAGATTCAGAGAAATCCAGAGAGATTTCAGAGAGATTTTTCTTACCAGGGTTGTGTTCACGTATATGCATTGAACTTAATATGCATATTGATTTATAAGCAGTGTTTGCATTGTTGTCTAAAATTCAAAACATAATTGTTATATTCAGAAGCATTAGAAAGACTCAATCAACATGTGAGAGATTTTTTCATATTGCGGTAAACATAACCTCAATACAATCACTCCGGTTATTCCCTAGATTGTTACAAAGCCTCGCAAGTCCCTCACAAGGGACTAGTAAGGCCTTTGCGAGACCTAGAGAATGACTAGAGTGATTTTTGCTGAAGTATCTATCATTCAAACTTGTGAGGAACTCACTGTTAACTTGCAAGTTCAACTAGACTAGTTTGGCCTTAAGGGGATTCATTACTCCCTGCAAAAGTTACTAGATTCCAAATTTCTCCCCCCAGTTTTCTTAGAAACGAACGCCTAAAATGAAAAATAATGAGTAGCTGCATTTTTTTCAATAGCCTAAGAAGATGCACCTGCTCATTAAAATTGATTCTATTCATTGATTACTGAGAAAACTGGGGGGAGAGATCTAGTAACTTGGCTTGTGGTGAATCGCCTTAAGAAAAACTTGCGAGGGCCTCGAGATAACTAGAAAATGCCTAGAATAATTTCTGCTAGAGATGGATTTTCGACTTTGTGAATAATGAAACGGGATAATGAATCATTCGAGTCTTTCACACAATATTGTTTTCATACATCGACGGAAAAATAAAACATTTCTATATTCTTCAATTTTGTAGTCACTTGTCAATCCATAGAAGTACATTGATCCACTTGCGGTGTTCCTAGTTTCCACTTTCTTGGAGTTAGAATACATAGCTAGTTCTAGTTCTTTTCGGTTCACCATCTCCATTTCCCCCCACTCATGAGGAAGATACAATAGTTCCATAGTAATTCCAATTGATTCTAATTCTATTAATCCAGTTTTAAGAAGATTAAAAGCTAGTATTTCTTCTACACGCTTCGGAACTGACGCATTGACACAAGATTAAACACTGAGTCTTGAATAAAATTTCACCACCGGACGCTGAATTCCGAAATCCCTTGTGGATTAAATAATGCACGTTCATAAACAAACTGTTTGATTTTCCTGGCACTTTTCGTACCCATCCGTACTAAAAAACACAATCCAAGGGATTAAATTATGCACGATTGATCTTTTTCTTCGTTTGTTCGCACTTGTCTTGCTGAATTTTTCATGAGCCAAGGCCTCCTCATTTTCCTTTTTTTTTCCAATTTTGAAATTTAATGACATTTGGTTCACCCTTAATGTCAATTCCTGTATTGTTTTTCTTTTTTAGGTCCACATTGGTTATCAAATAAATTTGAACAGCCGTAGGTGAATATTTTACGATTTACATAAAATTGCCTCGCCCTTGGGTATCCTCGAATGTCGACATATTTTATATTTCTCATTTCAACATGTATCATTCAAACAAGTCCTAAAATATTGTAAGCGAATATTCAATTAAGGACATTAATAAACTGAGATTATATAACACTCCACACGGAGAAAAATTTGTAGTTAAATTTACTGTGGGACTTTCTAACCGAGGAACAGATTGAACTTACGATGAAATGTACTATGACGAGACAATAGGAACATGATCAAATTCACCATGTTTTACAGTGAATGCCATTGGGAAGTCAGTCTGTTCCTCGGGCACAATGATCACCTAGTAAATTTAGCTACAAATTCCTCTCTGTGCAGAAATAAATTGATTTTCCATGAATTTTGCCGTGAAATATTGTAAATTTCGACTCTGTATTGTGCTTATGGTTGATTCAGTTACATTGTGAATAACACAGGAATTTTTGGAAGCAGTACTCTAGTGCACATCGTTAAAACCCTTTTTAATTCTTATTTGAAATTTTTATGATTCGTTACAATTCATATACATGTCTCTCATTTGATATATGAATGCAATCAATTTCTCTATGTTCAATTCGTATCAGTGCTTTGTATTTATTTGATGTTCAAGAAATCATATTGGGTCAATAGGATGAAGCATGCTTCCATGGATGCATGAACGTGTAGCTGCTCGATGAACTACCTCGTGTAACCTTGTGCAAGCACGAGTGCTTAATAACTACGTAATTGTAGCGTCCGAGATATTGGTAACAATGGATTTACTCCATTGTACCATCCAACCCGTGTACATTTACCAATGTCGTTGCCATACCTTGATTCTATCCGTAGTTTGACGATCAATGAACTTCGACCATGAATCTTATCACTATCAGTTTCTGTATAATAACTTCTCAATTGAAATGCATAGGAATTGCTCGTTCATATCTATTTTTGGTTGCATTCATTCTGCAATTTGTTACCTTTCTATACCGTTTTATCGTCCTGTCTAATTGAAGAATGAAAGCAAAGTTTTTTTCATACTAGATGTTTCAGAATTCATCATTCGGATTTCTGTGGTGTATTCTGTAGCCAAAATGCAATAATTTCCCGTTTGAGAAACATTTTTTGGAGGCTTAGTTTGTTGAGCTATGAAGATTTTTAGATTTTTTTTTCAAATCCAAATAACTTGACAGCATTGTTTTCTACATTCTTGACTCGAACATCATTCTCTAAGTTGGAAAACGCCGGATCTCTGGAAAAAACATTCAATTATCCTATCATTCTTTGTTGCGGAGCTATACCCAGGTAGCACACGCACGTTCTGAGAATGTTCTGAGAATATACGTTGAGGATATTCGCATATTCTATGGAGATTCTTATTCCGTGTGGATATATTCTACGCACATTCTCAGAATGTTTGGATGGAACTGTTTCAAATATTCTCAGAATATGATGCCACGGATATTGTGGGAATATTAGAAAAAAATGCTGTTGAAATGAGAATTCCCGTCAATATAGACTTCTGCATGTCACCGAAAACTACTCCACAATCATTTTTTTTATCATTAGACATCTGTAATCATGAATGCTCAACAATATTATGAATTCATATTGATGGATGAGATATTTATGATCGCAACAGGCAATCATAATATATACGGTATTTCTCAATATTTTATTACACTTTTGAGGATTATTTTTTACACATGGCACTCTCAGAGAACATTTGCGATATTAAAATACACCACCATAGATTTATTATTCCCAAAACACAAATTAAAATGATAGATTGTCCAAGGGTCTGTGGCCTGTCAACAACATTATTCGCCATTAATGGATTCATGCCATCACGATATCTGCGCGGGCGCTGCTCATCAATCTCCCTACAAACTTTGTACGCATATTGTACGAACGTTCCTAGAATATTCGGAACAGTCTCATTCAAATGTTCTAAGAATATTCAAAGAATATTTATGAATCTCCTAGGTTCTTTGTGAGAATATTCGATCAAGTACATTTTACGGATGTTGTGAGCATATTCTCAGAATATTCTGTGTTACATGGGTGTTGATTTAAAGTTGCTGAATTATGATTGGCTACACGGAAAGACAGAGGTTATGATTATTTAGGGGAATGACCGACAATTTAGGGAAAAAGAATATCGCTGAAGAATTTTCGTAGTAAATTCATCAAAAGTTGATAAATTCACTGTAAACAATAACAATAAAACCATCAACGTTTAATATTTTCTCTAAGAATTTTTGATAACCTTACTGCGAAGATTTTTCAGCGGTGCTCTTTTTCCCTAAACTGACATTCATTTTTCTAAATGTTAATAAATGTTATCCAAGTATTGAAGATAACTTTTTTCTTTCCGTGTAAAAGTCAAAAAATTTCAAATCGCTATAGCTTCGGAACAAAGAATGATAGGATAATTGAATGTTTTTTCCAGAGATCCGGCGTTTTCCAACTTAGAGAACGATGTTGGGGTCTAGGATGATAGAACATAATGCTATTGAGTTATTTGAATTTGGAAAAAAATCTAAAAATGTTCATAGCTCAAAAACCAAGCCTCCACCAAATTTTTTTCAGACGGGAAATTATTGCATTTTGGCTGCAGAATACACCACAGAAATCCGAATGATGAATTCTGAAACACCCAGGATGACAGAAAATTTTTGCGGAAGAATGATTTTTCAATTCATTCACTGGTTCAATATAAAATATATAAAAATTATGTACGATACTTGAATATTTTATTTATCGAATATATATATTTTGTACAAGTTCAAGATGTCTTACACGAAGAAAAATGTACTTCGGAAACATACCCAGGTAAAAATTGACCATGGGCGCTAGGTTGCCGCAAGGCTCACCAAGATGGGCCGAGCCTAGGCTACCAGGCATGGCGCAACTCTGAAATGATAACATCATTTCAGCCTCAGCCCATTTGTTTCCACAATCAAGACCCAACACTGGAAACAGGGTTGTGATAGCATATGCCGTCAATGGCAGACCATACAAAAATTTGTTCGCCAAGGATGAGCCAACGCTGTAGCAATCTTGCGGCAGGGTTGCGCCCATCTCATGCCAATGGTCACTTTTATTTTTTATTGTAATTGAAAATAAAATAAAAAATCCATTCTATCATTTCGATTGAACGAAATGAATGTCGGAGAATTTCAACATGTAATTTTTCTGATTAGTTTAAACTGATGAATGACGTAAATCCGGTGGTCCTGGCGTAGAAGTAGGCGGGTCTGGAAACAGATGAACAATTATTTCTGTCATGGAATCTTCAAAGGAGACTTATATATTGATTGAATGCTTGGTTCGCCACTCGCAGGAAACAAGCATCACTCTGGTGAGAGTTATTGTAATTTGCTGTTTGAGAAGGAAGTTTCACTCTTAGCCAAGCTATTACTCAAGTCGAGTCAAGCTAACGCCTAAACTGAGCGAGGCCATCGCCCAAGCTGAGCCAAGCTATTGCCCAAGCTGGACCAAGCTACGACCCATGCATGGTGCAACATGAGAATCCATTGTCATTCAGAGTTGCCTAATGCTTGGAGCAGTGTCCCGCCAAGCCCTAGAGAGCCTCTGTTGAAAGCATGCGTTTTCCATCAAGCAATATTGGTTGAAGGATGGGCCAAGCGTAGCGCAGCCAATGATCAATGATGGATCAACGAAGTCGATTTATGACTTCCCATATTGGTACAATGTTTAGACCATTGTCAACCATCCTTGTCCCTACATAGATTGCCCAGCTTTAGCTGGCAGCCTTGCGTCTAGCTATATTCCGTCGTCAGCATTGGCGGAGCCTGAAGATTTTTATATGGGTAGTAATCTTTAATAGGAAATTCGAGAATATTTGTTAAAATCTGAGAGTATTTCTTGAGTTCCTGATAAAGATAAAACGGTTCACATTTTTGTTGAATTTTATTTGAAAGAGAATGCAAATTTATCAAGACTCCATGAAAAATAGAAAAAAATATGAACTTTCCAGGAGTCGCGTATGAAATTTTACAAAGTGAATAATAAAATTTCGGAATTTTGTCGATCGCACATGGAATTTCCCAAAGTGGATGACAAAATTTCATTCATCACTTTGTAAAATTTTATGCGCGACTGCTGCAGCTGGAAAGTTTATATTTTTTTCTATTTTTTGGGAAAATCAGAGGTTAAAATTTTTTTTTGTGAATAAATTCAAGTTTCTTCCAAGAAATTTTAATGAATTTTTCAAAACATCTTTTAGAATTTCTTCTCAAAGATATCTTAGAGAAGTCTCCGAGACATCTTTTAGAAATCTATCCATGTCGCATAGGACATCTTTTCGAATACGGAAGGATATCTTTGAGAAAATTCTTCAAGACTTCTTGTACTTTTGGAAGATATCTTTTAGAATTCTAAAAGATATCTTCGTGTCTGTTTGGGTTGTAATATATGCAACATTCAACTGTCGAATACAAAATACATTCATAATTTTTACTCTTTAGATGTGTGAAATATCGAGTGGATTTGTATCCATTACTCTTCCATCAGAATATCCCTGAGTGAATTTGTATTCCGTACCCTTTACTGTAATCGAGATCCCTGCTTAAGAGATACTTTCAGATTTTAACAAATATTCACAGATTTCAAGAAATATTCTCCAATTTTCTGATAAAGATTACTATTTTTCCGAACTGCATTTTTCTCTGTGTACGTAACAATTGCAGATCTTTTTCAGATCACGAGTTTTCGATATTCAAAGAGTATTTAAAAGCGTTAAGTGAGGCATTTTCAAAATTGTCAACAAAAATCTTCAGACACGAGATGTTTCCCGAGTCGAAAAATTTGGACAGTTCTTGTTCTCATATTTCGTTTTTGGACTGATTTTGTCCTGATTGTTGAATAATGTGGACAAAAACAGTACTCTTTGATGATTTTGGAGGAGGTATTGAGGAGAAATTCAGATTAAAATCATGGAAAAGTGCTGTTTTCATCCGCATTATTCGACAATCAGGACAAAATCAGCCCAAAAATAGAATAAGAGGACAAAAACCGTTCAAATTTTTCGATCCGGGTTATTGGGAATTTCTATTTTTCGTTTTTCGGATGATGGATGAAGGACTTGTCTATTTAAATTCCTGTTTATCGAGTCCCGATGGTTATACGCTAATCTGACAGTTTGTATACAATTTTTATTCCGCTTTCATACAATCACATGTAAATTCACGTGTAGAGTTACTCTTCGATGCGTTCACGGTTCAATGTTCTACGTTTCTGGGTTTCATTCCGATGTTTTGAACATTGAACGATAGAAACGCATTTTATCATCAAATAAACATGTCGCAAATGGAAAAGGTATGAAACGGAACGAGAGGAGCAAAGAGCTATTGGTCCGGGCAATTAGACAGTCTCGAGGTTACCGTTCGATCAGGCCCTAATTACATTTACCTGTAGCTGGCCGGCTGTTTCAATTCCTCTTGAACTCCTCGTATCTTCGTGTGTGGACATGCGCAAACACATAGACTCATGTATAGGTATATGTACAGTGGTACCGAATTGACATGCTCATGTCATCAGATTGGTCCGGTATACGGTGGTGTCCTCTTCGAGTACCAATTCCGATCTCTTGATGCCCTAATATTGACGTCAGGGCGTACAGGAACACACATACGAACAAGCATACGTATCACACATTCCTCCCGAGCGCGTGTTTATATACGTACATGTGAAGTAATTCAAAGAATGAAGAGGATTGCCTGTACACTTATAGGATGGGATAAAATCATTCATGCGTTCTTCCCCCACACGTGTATTTGTATTCAGCTTATTTACTTGTTTGTCGACCGACGTGGTATATTTGATGTGAAAATGCACTCTCATCTCGGTCCGCTTTTATCAATAATCTCTTGCTTACGTTCCAATTCGTAAGCGCGTATTTTTCCTCGGATGTTAAAGCTAAATTCTAACATCGATGGGTTGAAATACCGTGGAACGAATCATAAGTATTTTCCATTCCATGATACGCGATATTTTTTAGAAACTTTTCATCGTATTTATATGTTAGAAGATCCATACGACCCTATGTAAATAACAATATCTCATAATGCAAATTCATTCCGCTCGGAATTTATTCCTGCGGCTCTATAGTTGTCTCTCCCTCTCGTCGCAGTATGAATTCATCCGATTATCGTTCGAAATCCATTCTCACCTGATATTCTCTACAATCCCGTTGTCATAGTAATGGCAGATTTCATACGCCAAATTATTGGCCGAACGTCGATCGAATAGCATGGCTCTGATTGAAAAATATTTTGCCTCGTCAGGCAACGATGAATATTTAGTGCACCGTGGAACGTTAAAAAACATTCGGCGAATGAGAGAAATCACGTGTTTTCCCACATGCGATCGAACTTTGCGTTAATTACAATGCCTCGGTTTTTTTTTTCAATAATTCATCTTCAAATTTGGTAATGTTAATACGAATTTTTCAGCTTTATTCTTTTAGAAAATCCATACAGGAAACGAGTTATTCATACGTACGTATTTCGACACTGTAGTTACACGCAGGTGTGCTCATTGCGTTCTAAAATCACTTACGATAATTAGTCGTACACGTCGTTGATGACATAACTTGCGTTGGGGCCCTTCAAGCTTATTGCTTTTCCCGTGGCCATTATGCAGGCAAGAAAAGCGGTAGTCGTAGCAGGCTGTAGCACTAGAAATAGCGAAGTGGTCGCCCCTTGCCGTACCGTTGCTCCTTCGCACGTTATCGTCGGGCAACAGGCAGAGTCAGCCAGGCGGTTCCTTCTCACAAGGGTTGATAATTCGGGACTGCCAAGCGCTGACTAATTAGAATTCCTTCCCTCTGATTCGTATAATCTTAGGAGGAAAATGAGGAAATCCGTCCGTCGACTCATTGTCGCGTCGGCTGTGTCTCGTAAAGAAGAAGTGCCCTTAGACTTTCCTCGATCGTAATGATCCTGGAAACTCCTATAGTTAATGTCAGATGTAATCGAGAATAGGTTTATATATTTATGGGTTGGAATAATCAATTGCTCCGGAGTTCATGGGATTAAATATAATCTGGGGTTTCGCCATGCATCATCAGAATAAAATATGTAGAACCCTATGTAACGCGATACATGAATTATGTGCTGAAGTAATTGTATCTTTTAATATTCTCAGTATGAGAAAAATCACAATCGGACAATCTAGTCGAAAAAAAACTAATAGGTTTTGAAGTGTTGTTAATGAATAATATATAGAAAACCTGAAAGATCAATGTTGTGTTCATTATTGTCCTCTCCTCTTTGGTTCACGAATCGTGATAAGAGGATAAAATATGATGATCGTTATCGATACAAGGAACGTTGAAACTGTATACCTTAAATTGAGACGTTCGAGGAGTGCTACAAGGGATAATCTCCATCACCGATCACTCTGTCACTTTCACTGTTTATCTGATGATTGTACTCCTTTTGTCTTTTTATTATGCTCCTCTGTCACCCTTTCTTTTCGCTTATCTTTTCATATATCTATCTGTCTGTCCGTCTGTCTGTCTGTACGCTATCTCTCTTCATCTTTCACGATAATTGTATTTTCATTGAGAGGCCAATATTTGAAGTTCATATACTTAAATAGTATCGTCTTTTACTACAATTTCACCCGTGCCTGTCTGTAAACCTTCGCCTCAATCATTTATCTTTCTATCGTGCCATCTGTATCTATTTGATCTATCTTACCTTGTATTTATGTGTGTACTGTTTTTCTAACTCTTCTCTTTTCTGTTTTACTTTACAGAGATACCCTGCACAGTGGGCATAAGGTACGAACTCCTCTATTTTATATTTTTCTTTAATCATCGTGTTCACTTTTGGGTTATTTTGTAATGTTTTTATCTAATTTCCCTCTTTCATCTTTCTTTGTCCTTACTTCGTTGGAAGAGTTCACGTTGGAACATATGAGTTCAAAATAAATCAATTTGCAACTACAACAATAGTTCACCATCGACAGAAACACAAACTTATCGATCATATGAGTTGGTTATAAAATTGGAAGAAATTGATTCTCGAATTAGTTTCAATTATTGAAAAAATGTATTGATCCCATTCACCGTGAATGAAAGGAAGATTGAAACCTTCACAAGCCATTACACGTATCGATAAACCTCTAATGTGATACAGATTTTCTTTGAATCTCAAGACAGACGAGCATTTGAGCGAGAAGTTCGAGATGATAAAGCATCAGATAAGATTTGATAAAGGCATTTTGCGGATCATTGAATACTTCTATACTCATAGTGTAATGGAGGGTTCTCCAGCGAGAGATAAGTCGAAGGGAAAACTTGAATATTATTATATATGTATACGAAGGAAAGATAAACCATTGTAAACGCCGCACAGATTCTCCGCAATCAATTCTCGAGACGATGGAATGATGTCAGAACTGAGAGGTAAGAGGGATATGAAAAGATACATCTTCGTATAAGAGAAGAAGGAAGGACGTATTTGGTATAGAGGAATGATTCGATGCTGTGTAGATATGAAATCCTTTGTCCATGTTATATGGTTATTTATTCCTTTTCCCTGTGACGGTTATTCCAGGAAACCGATACCAAATGCGATATAGATGCATGCGCGCGCAATGCATCTCGACATTCAAGATTTCCTTAGAAAAGCGTTATTGACATCGTTTGGATGTCCCTCGGTGTCCTTTGTACATTTTATATTTTGAATTTGAATTTCAAATCTCCATGGATCATCGAACTTTCCAGCTACAACGCCATGTCAAGGGTTAGAATAGATCAGGATGTTTACAATGAATTTCAAAGAGGATGATATATTTAAAAATCATAAATTTATCGCGCTTATCCCGTTTTTTGAATCAGAAAGTTCTCAGCGTTGAATGGATGTCATTCTTGATAAGTCTCAGGATGTTCTGATGGTTATTTGGAAATAGGAACTGTAAGCAGGAAATAACGGAATATATGGGTTTGCGAATGCGGTTTGTTTATACCTTTAATTACTCTTCTCAGTAGAAACAGATTTTCACCTGCCCTGCTGGAAATGTCAGGCAGATCCGGACAAAAAATAGTTGTCAGGCTTTGAACGGATTTCCTGGGACAAAGACCGTTCAAAGCCTGACAACTATTATTTGTCCGGCTCTGGCTGGCATTTTCAGCAGAGTGGGCCCACCTAAGCCATGGCTTAGGAACGGCAGACCTAAAGGGTGGGAACTCCGATATACTTTCTATATAATAATCATTGATATTGATTATATACGAATTATATGTCATTTTGATAAGTTTTCCACCCGAGAAGGGCCGCTGTGCATCTAGCCTAAGGGTGGAGAATCTCTAAACTGTCCCTACTTCTCAGTGGAATCTTGGAAACATGTCTTCCCATGTGGGTATGGACCGATCGCCCAATGATGGACCAAGCCTAGCACAAGACCTGCCGAGATTTGTCTTGAACAATTTACCAAACTTGGCCCAGACTTGGGAATGATGAGATCAGAACAAGCTTGGACCAGTGGTTTTGCCAGGCCCAGTTCAATCCATTTACCAAGCATCAACCAGTAAAAATCAAAAAAGTAATTGCTTATATCTGAAAAACAGCTGTTCATCTGGACGAATGGTTCGAGGGTTTTTGGTTCAATATCGAACCTTACAAAACTGCAAAGTTTCATCAAAATCGATGGTCTTCAAAATGCGTCAGACATCCTAAAATTCTGTGAAGAGTTCTTCAGAATCAGTTGATCTCCGTGTATGATTACATTTAAAAGTATCCTATTACCATTGAGTGAAGTTCTCTCCTTACTTAGATCAATAGAATCTAGTTCGGTGTGTGAAACTAGTGTGTAGGATTAATTATGGCAGAAAGATCGGGCCAGCCCCGGCCCGATGGATATCCCCAAGTCTTCAGCCATTGTCAATTCAAAATTCAGTCAATATTTATAAACATTGTGCCACTCATGTGGGCAATATTGGCACAATTGTTCTCAACGAATGCTCGATTTTTACATTTGTGCCAAGCTTGTACCAAATGTAGTGACCATTTCAAAAATATTAACAAGAAATATTGACAATCATGGAACAATATTGGGCCAATTGTTCTGCACGGAGGTTTGGTTTGGTTTGGTTTGGTTTGGTTTGCACGGAGGTTTGTTTCTGACACATGTGTCAACCTTGGGACAAGCTTGGGTTTTTTTCAGTCTTGGCAATACCTGTATGGGTTGATTTTCAGAATACAATTGAAGAATATCAGTGGAATATTCTTTCATTCCAAGATTCAAGTCCCGAACCTTCACTGTAAAAAAAACTGGAAATTTACTGTGCACCTGGACTGGAAATTTCCAGTGTTAGTACTGAAATATGGATACTCCAGTACATTTACAGTGATTTTGTTGGTACGGTACTGAAAATTTAGTCCTCGTACTGGAACTTTCGAGTTTGAAATTGTGTACTGAAATTTCGCCATGATTCCACGAAAATTCTACTGGCTCGTACTACAATTTCACAGTTCTTGGGCACCAGAAAGAAGTATCCCGTCACAGTGTTGCCAGATGGTTCCCCCCCCCCAAACCGGCCATGAATTTCCCCCAGACTCAAAATTAAACCCCTAAACAGTTGGTTGTACTATGACTAAAAAAAGAAAAGGAGAAATGTGGTGAGGTGTAAACACCAGTACGCCCGATACACAAATGGCCCGTAAGGCAGTTAACCCGAATTTCAATATCCCGACATTCACTGACTGGTCAATTCCTAGGGAATCTCTAGTAAGTTAGCAGGAATTGACTAATCAGCGAATTTCGGGATATTGAAATTCCTGAAAATTCCGATCCATGGATGGAAAATCTACTTCAGGCGATATGGAAACAGAAACCCCAAATTCCCCCTAAAATTTCAACATACCCCTAAAATCACCCTAAAATTTTTTTCCCCCTAAATATCACCCCAAACGAGCAAATAACCCCTAAATCTGGGGGGAAAAACCCCTATCTGGCAACACTGTCCCTTCAATAAGGACTTGGAAAAAAAACTAAATCGTTGGTATACTGGAATGATACAGGTTTTGAACTGCAATTTTCAGGTTGTGTCATAGAATTTTCCAGTTACTATGCAATTGAATTATACAGATTTTGAACTGCAATTTCCAGGTCGTGTGATGGAATTCTCCATTTTCTATGCAAGGAAATTTTCCAGTTATGTTGGAGTTTAATCACTGTTGCACTGAAATTCTCCACTTCTATTGGACTTCGTCATTTCTGGCAGGAAAGATTCCAAGTCTTTATATTAAAAATTTCCTGATTGAGATTTTAAATAATAATTGTAATTGTAGCAAATAAAACTGATATACGAGGTTTTCCGAAGACTTATTCCTTTGTGTATTTTAAATATGAAGCATATGTAGTAACCCAAGCTGGCCTTCCACCATGCCGCGCTATAGCTCATCGGTTAGGTCTTGGGTTTCAGTTAGTAGGCAGGTAGAAAAATTTAGGTTCAAATCCCGTGAGGTAGATATGACTTTCTGTCCATCCACATGAATGATCAAGTTTCTCAATCATCTTGAAACACAAGGACCGTGCAAATCCACTTTGTGTGAGCAATTTTTTTGAATTTTCATGAATATTTTTAGCATCAACTTTCCAATACATGTCCTGAAAAATTCCAATACCGAGGCTCAGAAAATTTCCAGTTTTGATGCTGAAATTCCATAACATTCGTACTGAATTTTTGCAGTACAAATGTGCTAAGATTTTCCGGTACATGTACTGGAATTTTCCGGTGAAATTTTTTTACAGTGTTACATTTTGTTTCTTCAGACGCCATTCAACGGCCCAAGAACAACAAAAATCAATGTATGCCGTATAAATCAGAATTAGGAATACCAAATCTTCGAGATAGCAAATAAAAATGAGAAACGAGTTATGAGATTATGAAAATTAAATAAAACAATATAAAACATTTCATGAGATTTGCATGTAAATTATCCAAATGAATTATATACTTTCTTGTACTTCGTTACTCCCAAGAATTTTTAGAATGGAATTTCATTCTTGAACCATTTTTCCAGTGGATTTTTCATTCTTTTAAGATGATGTCCATAGTTTCAGGTCGGAGTTCTACCAGCACTAGAAATGAGTGCAAAGGCCACTCCAATCTCACAAGTTCATTTTGAATTGATTCTCCATTCTTTCAGATATAGCGAGCAGAAGAGGAAATTTTTCAAAGGTAATTTGTATGGTGGTGACCTACTGGAAGTGAGGATTTGAAATATGTGAATTACTATGAGAAGACTGGAGTTCTCATTGTATTCCAATTTGCTTTCGTTACAGGTATTAATTATTTATATGACTTGACACAAAGAGTAGAGAAACAAAGGATGATGCAACAAAGTACATCTGTTGTCATAATTTTCATATTACAACAGGTTTATCAGAATCTTCATGGCTTACGAAGCATGAAATTATTCGATAACGATCTACCGAATTACACCTTTTTAAACGGAATTCATAAGTACGGGTTATATCCGCAAAGCGGTTTCCTTCCAGTCGTATATAATTCAGTTGAGAAAGGGCATTTGATCACAAAAGCAGTTTGAACGTATGCGTAGGGTAGATAACTTCAAAGGTTTCTCACAATTGTCAGTAAATTTGATACACAGAAGTCCTGTTGGTTTTATGACCACTTTTTTTTTTATCAAACAATGATTGGGCGAGAATAATGTGACTCAATAGGAACAAAGAATAACGAGTTTTATTAGTCGTAATTTGTATTAGTTCTTCAACGTTTTCCCCAAAATTCAAGAAACAAAAAAATAATAATAAAAATCCAAATCTTATAATTTTTCGAATCAAACTGTGAGTGGATATAAAACATCAAGAACTTATTTTCTTTTGCGGAAACTCTTTAGGTGTGAATAATAATGATCATCGATGATTATTCACGCCCAATATGATTGTTTCGACATTCGTTCATCACTCTCACTTGGAAGAATGGCATCACTTAAATTTCAAACCACTATCCTCATTGTCTCTATTGTCTCGTGAATATGAATTTTCCATTTCAATTGCGATTTGCCTATTGTCATCTCCTCTATCCCTAGTCTCATCTCCGTCTCTCTTTTACGCAGTTGTAGACCTCTAGTATAACCGTATCGTATCAAAATCTAGTCGACTGTGTATGAATTGACCGATCAAGGGACGGACCAGGGGATGGATGGATGGATGGACACACACGAATGGATCTCATCCTCATGCACCGACACGCATTCCGTCAATATTCCACGTGGACGATGCTCTTATACAATTGTTAACGAGCTATGAACAAGAGTGCAGAGCGAGTGGCTTTCGTGTCCCAATAACCATGTCGGAGCATATATTCAGTGAACGTTGTTCCGTTCATACTTGAGCATAGAAAAAGATCAAACTATACGTTGAAGTGCATAATACACGCCGAGGTTCCACGTTTCGCGACAAAGGATGACAATCGCCACGCACAAGGACCATCGCTGATTACCGATCGTTCGATCCACGTTATAGAAGTACGTATGATATCTAGGAACAACGGTTGAATACGTGTATACGTTGAACTGTACATGACCTATACTTTCCTTCAAATGGAATATCATAGATTCATGGAATATATATATATATATATGTAGGCATTTATCGTTTCGTTATTCTTCACTCGTAGCGTATAAATCTGTTATCATCTCTTTTCTTTCCACCCATCTCCTTCGTCGTGTCTCTTTGCTTTCTTTGTCCTCTTCTCTTGCTCTCTTATGCTCCCTCTCTCCTTTCGGTGAGGTGCCTCTTGATTTCGAGTGCTTTGTCGAGCCGGAGCTACTTCGGCGTCCTCGAGTGTTCACCATTAATCTCCTCGAATCGTTAATTAACCGTTTGATGCTTCGCCTACCGATCTCCCTACGCACGTTTGTGTTGTTACGTAACAAGGATGCTTTGTCATTCTCCAGAAAAAAAAGTGGAAAAAAAAACATGTGTTGTGGGGTGGGAATTATTACACGGCCTTCCATAGATATTAATGATGAATTGATATCGTGTGAATAAATGGACATATTTTATCGACGTGGAAAAAATGACTCGACGAATGCATTGTTGAACGGAAAGTCGGAAGATTCATGAGGGAGCATTACGATGAAATTTCTCTTTGCATTTCGATATTTGTAATGAAAATCATTTGGGCAGATTCTGCCAACTCCTTTGTGATACTTCAGAACCATTTCTCCTTTCAAATAATTGATGTTGATCAATCATTTGTCGTTCGTATGATTATTTCTTATTCAATTGATTTTCAGAATTTACATCGTCGAATTCACTAAATACTAGTTGTGAGAATCGTTTTTACGATACAACAATACACACAGCCGCGTGTCAAATTGGTTGACCTAGCATCAAGGCACACTTGATAGATTACCGACAACGTAGATGGTTATGAAACCGCTTGTAACAGTCGAGCAAGTTTTGACTCCGAAAGCCCCTTTTGTCTCCGTATTAGAAGGCCTTTGTTATGAGTAAGCGCGACGAGAGGTATTTAGTTTGTTCATCGATTGGGGAAAGCTCCTTTCGTCGGTCGGTCATCGTGAGATGATGGTGGTCCATGAAATGGATCAGTTCTGAACTGAAACCGTAAACTTGAAACATAACGGAAGACGGAGAGGGAATGATGTATGGTGAAACCACACTAACCGTTCTCTCTCCCTCTCTCTCTCTCTTCTCCACCCTCATGTTCAGAAGGAGAGATCTATCTATTTCTTGGATCATCCTCACCTTACCCCAAGACGGACCGTTGTTCTATGTACGTACCTTGATGTTCCCTATACTCACCCCGACGGTCAGACAATTTGGGTCAGCTTGGGTTAGGTTGTTGGAATCACGCTTCAATGCTTTAGGGATGATCCTTCTACGATATATACGTATACATAGCTACAGTAGTAATCATTAGCGGATCAACCCCTGACAACGAGCTTCTGAACTAAGATGATGATAATGATGATGATGATAATGATGATGATCGTAATAATGATAACGATATCAGTAATAACGAAGGGGAAGTTGATGGTCTCGCATATACATAACATGTGGTGGAAATTTGGTGTTGTACACATACGTTCATTCATTTTGACAAGAAATTCTCCAATAATATCGGGTTACTCAATCGTTTTCTGACGGTTTTTTTTTCAACGTACGCTTCAATATCATGAGCTTCATCTTGCTGAAATTTCTGTAACGTGAATCACAAGTTTGATAATTGTATTAATTTCGTTTCTATCAACTGTATCCTTTGTTTATATCGACTTTCCGATGTGCTCAACTCATTTATTATTATTGCGAATTGAATTAATACGAATATGCTTCGAAGGTGGATATCGTATTTTCAGTACCGACAATCGTACCAGTCTTCACTCGGGATTTGTTTCTTATGTATGAGGATTTGGAGCACCGAAGGTGTGTTTAGCCCTTTATAACTTCATATATTCATGTATGTACATATGATACGTAGGTAAATATACGAGGTATTCGTAGATCACAGTTCCGTTACGTATATATCGCGTGTACATTAAAAGCAACTGACTGGACGCCTTCATGAAAGATTCAGGGTCTAACGTTGATCCTCGACCCTCCCCCTCCCCCATACTCAAGGTTCCGTGTATGCAAAATATCCCGGTCGCTTTTCTATACTGTAAAGTGTAAGTCTCTTTGAATCCTGTACACCACTATCATGATAATTGTTCGTACATCAGTATATACCTTCCTAAGTTTAGATAGAAACAATCGTGATTTTATCTGATTCCTTGCTCTTCAAATCATTCTTTCCTTCTTCACTCTTGGAAATCCAAAGAGGAAGGAACGGTTTTTAAGACACAAAACAAAAATTTCATTGAAGAAATGATTATATATATTTTCAAGACAAATCATCGGGCGTAATATACAAATCAAGTTGAAATGTGGGGTGTGAAAAATCGAGTGAAACAGTGATGTCCTTTGTGTTGAAAAATTGAATTGTTTGGAATTGTAACCACGAATTTCGACTCGATATCACCGCATGTAAAAAACGTTGAAATAATTCATTGGTATCTAAATTTTTGCCGCTATAATCAAAGTATACACGTAACACACCCCACCCCGAGGAACTACTCCACGGTTCCTCGCTGTACAGAATTTAATAACAGAAAACTGATTAAATAACATCAAAACTCAAGGCTCTATGTGCATCCAAGTATGGTAATTTATGAAGCAAACTTTTTGCCAGTGTACATAAGCCAATTTGTCGAGTCGTTTGGTTTTACAGAGGTTCTACAATTTTTATGTTCCACGAATTATTTCGTTACTAACGAGTTGAATTCGTAACTTTGAACAAGTACGTATTTCCTATCTCCTGCACCGTCTCTCAAATAATTTTACAGTCCCAAAAGCGGCAATCGTGCAGCAGAGTCTGAAACATGAATTTTCAAGATTTAATTTTATTCTTTCTCGTTTTTCAAATACACGGAGTACTCAAAATAATATTTGATGTGTAGGGTTGTAATTAGATTTCTTTCGGGAAGTATCTTTTTGTATGTACACATTCAGGAGCATGGTGCACGTATCGAATTGGAGTTCCTATAACATCATATACATCATTAGTTTCTAAGTTGACAACGATGTCGGTTCATTTTCATGTACCATTATAATATCTTGAATTATTAAGAACTACTGCCCTTGTTTCCCCTTTGTTTGTATTATGATTGTTGTCATCGCCGTTGTCGTCTTTCTCATCAACGTTGTAGTCATGTTTTTCCAGTCTCTTCAGACTCTTTTGTCGCATATTTGCCCACCTAACGATGGTGCATGTCCTCGAGACAAACAACCTCAACGACGATATTTTTCAACTTTTCATACGATTCGTTGCTGTCGGGTAACAGTCAGTTCTTATCCTTTCGAACTAACCGGCTGTCCCGACCCTCGTGGAAATATACGTACATCAAATTATGCTCAAAATTACGCCTCAACTTTGGCAATGTATGTCTTACCAGGTGAAATAAAAACCTGTACACGGGAAAATTTGTTTGAATCAACTAAATTTCTATTTAAATATGAACCTACTAGAGTTGCAGTTGAATCAAATAAAAAATTTATCTCATCCAAATAAATTTTTAGTCATTTCAAATGAAATTCACTTGAATCACGTGAAAATTTACTAGATGCAACGAAATGTCCCCCGATGATGTAAACACAGCCAATAATAATCGGCCCATGTGTGGCTACCATTAGATGGCCAACAATGGATTCACATCATTGGCACAAGTGTGGCCCCCCACTGGCTGATAAGAAAGGCCAGCGATGAAAACAGCCGATGTATGGCTATGGTAAACGGCCAACAATTGATTCCCCGTTATTGGCTGAAATATGGTCTACTACTAAGTGAAATGGATTTCAAAGTTGAATGTATTGTATCCGTAATCACCCGTGAAAAAAGTTTGTTTTGGCCTCATTTCTATTACGCTGAATAAATAATTCACATCTATCAAATACGTCCTACATGATTCAAATGAATTCTCATTTATGTAGATAATCAATTACTTTCTCATGTAAATAACACAAAATTTGAAGGAATAAGCAACTGAATTCCACTGATTTATCGAGAGTGCTTTTGACTCGCATAATTTTACATTTGAGATTGTGGAAATATCGGGCATGCAAATCTATTTAGAAAAAAAATCATCCATTTCTGATCTTGTGAAAGTGTTTTGGGTCACAACCACTCATTCTGGAATGCAGTCATATCACCATTGGATATCATTATTATTATGCCCCAGTAATCTGCCATTGATGGCTGACATTCGAACGTTATCCCGAAATTTCTGGCCATAAATCGGGATCATTTAGCCCCATTATTGAGCCAATCAATAATTTTATACATGGCCCATTATTTATTGCCATTACTGGACCCACGTGATCATCCAGCAATTAACCATTGATGAGCCATTAATGGACGCCATTAACGGGTGAAGAACACCGTCTGTGGTCCTGTAACGTGCCATTATTGAGCCAATTGATGAACCCTGTATGAGTGGAGTATGTAATGTCAATTCTGTCGTACTTTATATTTGATTTGGCTTCGAAGTGCGTGGTTTCTGTTGAACAAGAATGATCATTTTTCACGCTCTTTGACAAAAGTATACTTTATAATAGTTTTGGGCATCATTTTGCCATACTTTTTGTCACAAATACATGGTTTACGATAAATAAATGAACCGTGTATCTTACATAAAGTTGTTCTTTTTTGAAAATCAATTGATTTCCCGACCCGAGTGGAGAAACTTTCGAAATTATAGGTAATTTATATACAAATCATATATAATTTTCAATTAAATTTTGAACAACTCATTATTCATGAACTTAAATGCAGACAAGTATAGATGAGGTGCAATAATCGTGAAATTTGAGATGGAATTGCGTCAAGTACAGTTCGAACGACGGTTAAAGATCGTTAACGCTGTTTCATCTTTGCACGTGGATGATCCTGTAACTCATCATTTCGTTTCTCTGTTACTTTCACCTATATCTTTTCCTGTCTTGCATCAGTCTTCGCAGTGTACAAACAATCTTGGCACAAAATTACCCCGTTTTCTTAATGGAGGGTTCACAACATTCGCCGTTGTCGTCGCCACGAAGAAAATCGAGGGACGCAGTCACTCGTGCGGAAAATGAAACTCCACGACCAGAAGCTGAGAGAAGAGGGATGGAGAGGCATGAACCAAAGATGAGGAGCGTAGTTTACTTTTGCTCGTCACTTTGTGTCCTGAGGCTTATTCTTTACGTAGGGAGTTTACACCCCCTCGCACTGGTTGAAAATACAGGGACAAAACGATAGGATTAGTAAGTTTGTCATTTTTTCTATTGATTGTTTTCAATGTTATTGCCGAATAGATTCATTTTATCGGCGGAACATTGTTTAGATTGATCAGATGAATCACCGCTGGAATATCGTTGATCGCATGTCAAAAAATTATAGACACAGGGGATGAAAAACTATACTCATTTATTGATTTTCCTTTCACATATCGTGGATGGTTTTTGCATCCCTATTTTTATGCACACAATTTATGAATATTTAGACTTAGCTGGTGGAATTTTTCACATGGTTTACTTTACGTAAGATTGTTTCTTTGTGATGTAGATTCGCTTGTGAAGGAATTTCATTCTTATTACATTATATAATCACGCTAAGAGCATGAACTGAGAAAAATGTGTTTCGCTGAACTAGCAAACAAGAGAATTGTTCACAATTTATTGTTGAAGATAGAATAATTTTTGTTCTTATATGTATTGAGCAATGTCGATGGACATATTTTTACGATGATTATTGTGTTATACAACAATTCGAATTGTTATATATCAATCCACAATAAAATCGTGAAAATACTGGTTATCGGTGCTAAATTGACAATTTTATGATTAACAAGACAACTATGTATTGTTATAAGAACAATTTTTCACATTTTTCTCAGTGTGGAATGGACGTCTAAAGAAGTCTTTGTTTTTTTAAATTAATTGAGGGAATAGTTGAATTTTGTTTGGTAACATGTCTGTCACCATAAATAATCATATATTGTGGTTCTGAAATAAGATTTAGAGTATTGCGTTTTCCATAAAACAAACGCACGCACGAAATAAAATGGGGATGTAAAAATTATCGGAAAAGGGAGATTATGACGGAGGGTGAATCTCGTGTGAAATCTACAACGAACTTCAGTTGGATTTAGATAGTTATCGTGGTTACCATAGCAACACCACTGCTACTAATGCGTTTGGATGTAATTACGCAATAACATCTTGATCAACAAGAAAATCGACATTTTAACGTTGGTTAGGGTGTTCTTGCGTAAAACTATCCATTCGTGATATCGGTTCCACTGTAAATTCCTTTCCAATCGCAGTTATGTCAGCGGTTATTCCAAATCAACAAGAATCAGGACAGAACCCACGCGAAATTGTTTCCATGCGGATAAAATTACGTTCAAAGTTTAATGTCATCCGGGATTAATGTGGAGTTAGTGAAAATGTTATCGCTCTACCAAGGATACATCCTTAAGAACTGAGAGTCGGGTTCTTCGGGTTAATTGGGAACTCCTGATGGTAGTCATGAATGTTTATACGAATTTCATTGGTTCGAAGAGAAGCATGCGGGGTCTGGTCGTGCCGCACCCCTTCATCGTCAATGCATTAATTAACACCCCTGTCGTCGGCGTTGCACGTTCATCCACACAAGCATATACATGTACACTTATATACAGAAGGGTGGAATGGAAACTTTGGCTGGCGTTAGAAGTCATAAAGACCTGGTTACATGCGATTTTTTGAATTATTCAAGGCCTTTTTAAATGCTATTGTGAGTCATCCAGCTATGCTCCTGAAATATGCTTGTGAATTTATGTAAAGAAGAAATAGAAATAGACGATATTCGACATTATCGATATTTTTTTATACAATATTTGTTAAGGTTCAATAGAATTTTACAAAATATCGATAAAATCCAATATCGTTCATCATTCAGGAGAGAGTTATGATTTTATTGTTCTATTAATTTTACATTGCTGTTGGGATGAATGATGAATTGAATCGTTGTTTGAGAATACTGTGACAATAATTTGATTGATTATTCGCAGAAAATATTCGTATTGTGCAAAAACAGTGGCGTCCCGGAGATTCTGGAGGCCCTCCCGTAAGTGCTAAAGATGGGGCCCTTGTGATCCAAGAAAAGACTGATTCCTGAAGAAAATTGAGTGTCAAAAATTGAAAATTCATTCGCTATCTGAAATCAAGAAGTAATACTCTCTCTTCTGTTTTCTTGTTTCTAATAAAATTCTCACTCTTTTAGATTCAAAGTAATCGTTCACAGTTTCATGAGGATTACTGTTTCTTGGTGAAAATTGTCAATAAAATATTTCCAACTCATCAACAACGATATATTCGAATGAGATTAAAGTTATATACACTCAGTACTGATATATATATACATATATTGAAAAAGAGATTACCAAAAGAGTCTTTTACATATCCATACTTGCCCTGAATTGCAATTCCAAACGATAATGATTCAAGATGAAAAAAGCCCCACGAATTCACAGTTCACTTAGTCTTTGTGAATTAACGGTAACCGGAGGCTGTCGCATTCGTTGTATATGATGAAATTTGAAATTTTCCATTCCGTCCTGTATCGTTAACAGTACTAATTATTCTCAGTGATCGATTCGTCATTCATGCACGCTCATTTACATTCATATATGACGAATATACGTATTATAAACACATAATACATAATTCAAGTCCCGTGTACCAAGTTAATCCCCGGTCATCTATCAACGGCATGGAATTGTTTTTCGTTTATTATTACTTCTCATAATTATTTCATACGTGAATCAACAATAATTTTGCTATTGCGAGGAGAGACACGGGTTGTACAATGATAATTTGAATTCGTTGATATTGTTTTTATAATTATGCGTACATACGTATTGTATTTGAACCGATTTAAATTCAAGGGAAAAGTGCTCGGACGATGAAGATATCCGAAAATCAATTTTTTAGAGAACATTTTCCATAGCTTTGAATGGAATTATATTGATTCAAAGATACGGAGAGAATACATGAAAATAGAGCAGGTATGTTTAGAGAAGAATATTGATCGTGAGTCGTGATTGGCAATGAAATCTAAATCAGAAATAGCGATCAAAAGTCAACTTCACGCCTCAATGTGCGAGATGAGCGGATAAAGAGACGTAGGTAGAAGTGAATCAAAGTGATTGTACCATCAGAGAAACGTGATAAACGTGAGTACAGCTGCACAAGTGTCTTAAGATAATAGATGTGAATATAACTTACTCTCAAGCAAAGCTAGAAAATTTATGTCCTCAATTGAGAATGAAAGTGAATGCGGTTAGTCACCTTACATGGGAATTTTTTATTTCCCTCAACCTATCTGTTGGTCCTAATTTCTCATCAAACCTATGAATTTTTTTTGAATAAAATGAGCTTTTTCTTTGAAAACTGACTCATGACAACAGAGAAAATTCAAGGAATTACGTTTTTTTGTATACATTTTTGAACATTTCTTCACAAAGGATTTAAATGAATGATATTCTACGATTCAAAGTATTGATTTTAGAAAATAAGATAATATATGAGACTTGACGAACATGTAGTTCTTGAGAATAAGTGGTTTATCTATCCCTCTTATCAAGTATACTCGTGCTTCATTTTACGCTCCTTAAGATGCATTGAAATCCAGAGGGTCTACACTATTGCGAAGCATATTGGACCCCACGTCCGAATGATTAATGTCGCCCACGTTCCATGAAACCCGAGAAATACCGTATTGTCTTTGCTCGCAACCGTTCTCTAATAGATACAAATGTTGGCGTTACCTTACGGTGGTGCCCGAAGTATAATCATCTTTGTTTAAGCTGTGTTAGTGTGCCAGAAACGACAATCATCCGTGTCTCTCTATTTCGTCCAATAGATTGAATTTTATTTCATAAACAAAATAATTCGTAACTAATCTTTCTTCGTTGTTATTCAAATTCTGGGGATTCGAATATTTCTTTGGCTCTTATAATTTTGATTTTATGCTTTTAACATTTCTTTATAAGAATTCCATTTCCATCCCATAAATCTCGGGTTCATTGAAAAATGAAAAATTTTCATATGAATTTTGTCTAATGTCCAAAAGTTCAATTTCTCTTTTATATAAATTTGAAACCTTATAATGAGGCTTCGGGGTATCTTTTGGCTAGAAACTCATTGCAAAACAAGGAGAAATATTTCTAATTCCAGGGTTGAATAATCACGAAAAAGACCAACCACTAATATCGTGGTTATGGTATTGTACTAATAAAATCTATCGAGATTTCAATCCATCGATCTCTCATATATTAAATGACCTACTCGTAGTTCAAAGCAAGTCGAACATCAAATAAAATCAATTAGAGTTTAATTGAACAATTGGTACTTGATTGATGTGGATAGATTTAATGAAATCAAGTTAAAAATACAAATATTTTTAATCTGAAATCGAATAGTGTCACTATCTGTTATGATATACGGATTTTATTATTCGCGTTGAAAACATTCGTGTTATTAAAGAAGATGTTAGCGTAGGTAACTCGCATCGTTGGTCAGAAAGAGACGTAATCGTAAAATAAAAAAAAGTTCTCATACCGACGTTAGTATCTCCTGAGAGGAATAAAAAATAATTCCTGTTATTTACTTATTTTTCACGAAGCAATCTTTATAAATTGAAATGTTTGAAAAGCATAGTCAAAACTTCGTAATGAATCATACAAATTCAGAACATAATTGAAAGTGAGGGAAAAAGAGGAAGAAAATGCCCTGCTCATAGTGGAATTGAAGTTCTGTCTGGTCAGGTAATCCAATTGCGTTTATAGTGTATGTGTCTCGTTTCATGACGGTAATGGTAGAAACAGAGTAAGTCTAGGGTCAAGGAAGAGGAAGAGAGTCACGAAACATGGCCTTCTACGAACACATCTCGCTATAATCCCCTTAACTTTCCTAGTACACACGAAAATTTTGTGGCTCACTGCTGTGCGGAGGGTTCCCGTTCGATAAAAGAAATGCAGACGCATGAGAGTTTTTTCATGAGAAGTCACTCAACAAAATGGAATCACGTTTTAAAATCATTGAAAATTTATGAATTTGATGTTCGTCTGAATTTCGGACGAAAATGTTCAAACTGTCTGATCATTTCAGTTTTTTTCCACTTCACATCGATTCATTTTGTACAGCGAATGTGCTTTGAGAAGAACAAAGACTTTATTTATACCGAGCCTATCCTCATCGAATCTGAAAGGCTAATGTAAACGATTTCATTATGTTACTCTACGTTGTATCGTACACGCGATTAATCAAAATCTTCAGGGTTGTTTCCATCGATAAATAATTTAATCAATTTTCGTACCCTCCGATCGAATGAATGTGGTTTCTAAATGAATTTATTCACAGATAATACTTAGACCATGAGTTTGGCTTTGATCTGGATCGACTCTCCACGAATTATTCACGTGAGCTTCCTGCATTTGCCTCTGCAAACCTGTTGTGTGTATCTGTGTGTCCAACGCATGGACGCATGTACATATATACGTACCCAGGTAGGAGCCAACCGTGCAAACTATTGTTTTAGTCAGATTAGTGTATATAATGTCAAATCGGGCGTATAGGAAATTAGGAGAGAGCTCAAATAGAACTATCAACTCTAAATAGAATATATCAGTCACTTTGATTGAGTTATGTTCGTACAGAGGGTGCGAGGATTCTAGGGAAAAGGAAGATGAATTGCATCTTTTTATCACATTTCTCATCATCTCGAATCATTCATTAATGCAAAAACTGAAATTGCTGTGGAAAATCTAAAGTGAATGAGTACAGCATATTTGAATATTTCTTTTCTATTGTAAAAAATATGGGAACCTTTGGAAAGAGTCCACCAAATTATGGTGAAAAATTCCTCATCCTTCTTTTCCCAAAGGAGGAACTTTGCTGTCATAATTTTTAAAGAAAAAGATTCCAAAAAAATAGAAAAAGTCATCCGATTTTTATAAAAATCTAATGATCCCTCAAGGGAAGTTCAAACACATATATCAATCAGTATTATTCAATTTTCAAATTGAAGAAGACATGGTCGGAGGGAACAATGGCGGGTGCTATAAGAAGGAATTTCTTTCTCTTCTGTTTAAGAGAGATATCAATATAAAAAGCCTTTTACCGTTTATGTTAATTCCAGGATATCCAGGTTGTCGAGATGAAAAATATTACAGTTACAACAGATCAGTAGCTTTAATATTCATGTGAAATTTTAATGCAAAGTAATGTGCTGTGCATATTTGATACGTATTATTTGTCGTATATCTAACTACTTGCATACGTCCTAGATCCATACACGTTAGTCGTTACATGCGTCAGCCAACGAATTGTGTCAGTAAATCGCATAACGTTGAGAAACATAATGTACCAGTGAAATGAATTACAATTGTATTCGAATTATGGGTGTACTGCGATATGAACTCCCAAATGAAATCGAATTCCCATTACAACAGTTGATACTGCATATTTGTATCAATTCAATGCAACTCTTATTGTCTGATATATCACAGGAATCAATTGTTTTACGTAAATATTTTCAACATGAGAGAAATTAACCCTTTAACGCCGAGAATGCACGAAATTTTTCGACAACTTTGGAGGTGTGCATTGGTTACTTAACGGGTGAATTTTTTATCCAAACCCACTTTTTTAATTGTTTTCGAGGTCGCTCTTCCTAATGACGTTGAGAAAAATTGAGAAAAAAAATTGTAACACTGAGTTTTTTACACTTTTTCATTAAAAAACACGACTTTTTCGTCTGTTTCTTTTTTACAAACTGAATTTTCAACACCAGAACGCCTTTCTATCCGGGTTGAACAAACATAGACCGTGCAATTGATAGTTGAACTTCAAGATTGTGCAGCAGAAAAATTTTTTTACCGACAGGTAATTCAAAATGGCGGCTGAAACTCAAAAATTTACAAAATCTTCGATTTTTCGACGTTTTTTTGCATTCAACTGCTACTAGTTTTTGTTCCTGCTGATTATTAGTGACCTCATCACTCTCACAAGTACCTTGCACGACTAATCATCGATAATCTGAGGGTAATCCAGCAGGGGGCCTCCAATATATTAGAAAAACAGTGTCGAAAAGTGTAAAAATGGTCATATTCTGGAAGCTTTTAATCCTTTTTACACGAATACGACTCGTAGATTTGGAATGGACCCCTTGTGCGGGTTGTTCATGTATAGAAGATGGCCCAATAGACATTCTGACCCTTTTGGGCCGGGGGGGGGGGCACTCTTGGGGCCAAAGCAAAACCATCTTTTTTTAAGATAATAGAACGATCTTTTCTTGTACTAAAAAGTTGTAAAAATGAATTGGCTTTTTGTGTCAGAGTTAACTTTGACCATTCGAGTGTAAGAGATACCAGGGGTGGATCTAGGAATGGATTTGGGAGAGAAGGGGGTTGTGAACTTCTCAATAGGAATAAGGAGTTATATTTATGTCAAGGCTTATACCAAAGTGGTGATTTTTCCGCAAAAATGTTCGGGAACTGTTGAAAGAGAACATGGGCCAGATGAGGCCCCATTTTGCATGATGCCCCGAGATCAGGCACCATCAGGCCCATTTTTTATTCTAAGAGTTTTCGTACATTTTTGAGAAAAAAGACCACTTTGGCAAAAATTTTGACGTGACCTTGACTTATTGTTTCTATTAGTTTGATTTTGGATTTGAGGATTTGCAGGTCGTTCTCAAAATTCATTCTGCAACTAAGTTTTTGGCAATATTTTTTTTTAGGAGAGGGGGGGTTGTCATCCCATACTAAATTGTCTACCTCTGCGTGGTAAGAATCGGGCACCATTGGAAGTCAATGGCAACTGACAATATTGGATTTAGTGTGGGATGTCACCCCCCCCCACCCCTTCAAAAAAAACTATTGCCAAAAACTTAGTTGCAGAATGAATTTTGAGAAGGACCTGCAAATCCTCAAATCCAAAATCAAACTAATAGGAACAATAAGTCAAAGTGACGTCAAAATTTTTGCCAAAGTGGTCTTTGTTCTCAAAAATGTACGAAAACTCTTAAAATAAAGAATGGGCCTGATGGTGCCTGATTTCGGGGCATCGTGCAAAATAGGGCCTCATCTGGCCCATGTTCTCTTCCAACAGTTCCCGAAGATTCTCGCGAAAAAATGACCACTTTGGTACAATACAAGCCTTGATATAAATATAACTCCTTATTCCTATTGAGAAGTTCACCACCCCCTTCTCTCCCAAATCCATTCCTTGATCCGCCCCTGGTATCTCTTACACTCGAATGGTCAAAGTTAACTCTGACACGAACAGCCAATTCATTTTTACAACTTTTTAGTACAAGAAAAGATCGTTCTATTTTCTTAAAGAAAGACGGTTTTGCTTTGGCCCCAAGAGTGCCCCCCCCCCGGCCCAAAAGGGTCAGAATGTCTATTGGTCCATCTTCCATACATGAACAACCCGCACAAGGGGTCCAGTCCAAATCTACGAGTCGTATTCGTGTAAAAAGGATTAAAAGCCTCCAGAATATGACTATTTTTACACTTTTCGACACTGTTTTTCTGATATATTCGAGGCCCCCTGCTGGATTACCCCCAGATTATCGATGATTAGTCAGCTATAATCAGCGGGAACAAATACTAGTAGCACTTGAATGCAAAAAAACGTCGAAAAATCAAAGATTTTGTAAATTTTTAAGTTTCAACCGCCATTTTGAATTACCTGTCGGTAAAAAAATTTTTCTGCTGCACAATCTCAAAGTTTAACTATTAATTGCACGGTCTATGTTTGTTCAACCCGGATAGAAAGGCGTTCTGGTGTTGAAAATCCAGTTTGTAAAAAAAACAGACGAAAAAATCGTGTTTTTTAATGAAAAAGTGTAAAAAACTCAGTGTTACAATTTTTTTTCTCAATTTTTCTCAACGTCATTAGAAAGAGCGACCTGAAAAACAATTAAAAAAGTGGGTTTGGATGAAAAATTCACCCGTTAAGTAACCAATGCACACCTCCAAAGTTGTCGAAAAATTTCGTGCATTCTCGGCGTTGAAGGGTTAAGTTTATATTTCTTCCTTTCAGAGAATGAAAAGCCCTCTGAAATCGGAAAAGTTAAATTCAAGATCATTTGATCATGCCATAATTAATGACGGAGCAAATTTCCAGTTTGGATTCAATATTGCTCAATTATTCACAAATTTCAAGCACTCTTCATCAGAAATCTGTGAATAGTTGAGCAATATTCAACTCCCAATAGAAATGTGTTTTATCATTTATCATGGCATGATCAAATAATCTTGAATGAAACCTTTCCGATCGAGGCATTGTTGAAACCATACATAATATACAATATACAAATTGTATAAAAATTATATATAATTTGGATAATTTTTCAAATTCGGGAAATTACTGATACATGTTTTATCATGGACAAGTCACGGTTGGGCGCGGGTGCCTTTTATAAAGAGAAACAAAGATTGCGAGAACTGCGACAAGGATGTTAGTTTGGGTACTCACAGCATTTTCATCTCAATAAATTTAAGCAACAAACCTCTCCATGTAAAAGAAAGTGATTTCAAGTGATATAATCAGTCTTCATCATTTAATCCGACTCCCGTTGCATTATCACGGCCTGACTACAAAATTGAACTGAAGTTTCGCAATACTTTTTCTAATCGGGAATTATTTCGATGCTCATTTGTTTTGAATTTTTTGATTAATTAAATATTCATAAAACCAGCGATCGTGCAGTTTTGACTCAATATTTGAAATTATGAACGAATGAGGATAAATAACAATTGAAATCGGAAAACATAAGAACAACATTCCATCTCACAAAGATGGAGCTATAAAGGTGCACGATGAACAATTCAATAACGAAAATATCAATGAAACAAATGTGGTTGAAGCTTAGATCGTTTACCGAAATGGCTTGGTAATCGAAAACAGGCACATTTATATGGTGCACGAATGCTTTTTCTTATTGTTGTTTTTCAATGGTATGAGGATATTACATTCATATCAATTATGGGTAGGGTTTCTCAATCGAATCCTGAAAAGTGTTGGCACTTATACATGATCGAATTACATTAATTTCAATGGGGATAGACCATATCTTCGCGTTCACTAATTATACGAAGGAACAGATATCCCTTGATTTACTTTTATTCGAACGCAACCAGCGTTGGCTCTGGTTGCTCGATAGATCCAAAGATTTTTCAAGAATATGTAAAACTAGAACATTCGTTCCCTCGATTGGAGAATTGTCGGCAAATCTACAAAGATCGTGCACTTGACTGATGGATCATTCGAGACGAGATTCAATAATTATTTACTCGAATGTCATGGATTGTACACAACATGCATCGATGCTTGTACGCATATGATCGTTCCCGCGGTTTCGACGCTTTGTTGTGGGCGATGGATCGGTATAGTAACTGGATGTAGAAAGGGGACGTAGGAGGATGAGGAACGATGGGGGAGGTTTGTATGTTGTGTATGGGTAGTAGAAGGTAGAGGGGGATCGCTTAAGCACCGTGGAAAATTCAATTTGGAAAAGCGACCCGACCTCGCGTATCTCGGCTTCAATTTACCAGTCTCGAAAGGATCACGATGCCTGTTATGGATACGTGATTCGATGTGAACTGTATATCGCGTTGCCAATAGAAACCAGAAACCGTATCAACCCTCCGGGTTGATAGAGCCAGCAATTTTACCATAACATGGAACCAATGAGGGGCAGGGAGGAGGTTGGTGGAAGAATTGTTTCTCAACGAGCGTTTCTGAATGGTCTTTTGATATAAAAAGAAAAACAAAACAAAATCTACGTATATATCGATTAAATTAGTCCCACGGATCTTTTTGAAGAAACCAACGAGTTTTGTACCCTTGTTCGGTTCGCGTTGGTTTTTCGTACACCGATTAGCATAACCAAGATATTCCATCCCCGGTATTCGAATTCGTCTTTGATCGTAAACGTCCGATCTTTTCGAACACACGCACCTTTTTCTTTCTTCCCTTCAAATTTGAAATCGATGATAAATCTCATTGTCGAATTGATTTATGTTTCAGGTGTGTATTATTCAAGTGACAATTCGTTCGATCAAAGGGGACGTGAGTATTCAAATATATTTCCCTTTCTTTATCTATGGAGTCAGCCTCGAGCATGAAATATAGTTCGGAAAATATTTACAGGAGTGTTGAGAGGTTTTTCTGGATCAATGATGAGTCAGTGAACACTCTTTTCTAATAATTCCACAACCTTGGAACAGAATAGTTATATATTTTATCAGATACTTTGGTGGAAGAATAATCTGGAAATGTTTCATAGACTCGCATTTATCAGTATTTGCGTGATATTTATCTGTTAATGAATTGATGTTAAGTACGTGTTGAGCATTGCTAATCGCGGTTTAAAACGGTTGCACGTGTCCCAAAATGTTACTTGGATAATGAAATAATGAGATTGTAGCTTCAGCTCTCGCATAATAACGATAATGATCACGATGATGATGATGATGATGATCGTGTAATTTTTAATATATCGAGTAAACGATGTAGTTTATAAAGCACGATCATTCCTTTCGGAACCCTTCGAATTATTTATAATCCATATCGCTGTTATGATTTCATTTGAGAATATGCATTCACGAGATCTTGATATCGAGGGACTGTTTTGTTCTCAAACTCCATAACGTTGTCCCTGGTATTCGAAAATATCCTATCAAAGTGCAACTTGCAAACGAATGCATGACGATATTTTGATGTGAATGTGAAATTACATAAAGACAATACAGGTCATTATTCAGTTTGAACACTGAAGTTGATAGTTTCACGAGAAACTATCAAACTCAATATCCACCCCGATGATGATATCAAATCGTACGTACGGATACACAAGAGTGTACAGTCAATCAGAGCCATGACAGCAGAAATTGTCTGAATCCCACAAAGGACGATAGAATATATTGTAAGCCTGATTTGACCATACTCCGTGTGATGCTCTGTGTGAGATTGAAATTGCAACTCCGAGGAATTAGGACGCACACCCAATTGATGACAAATGCCGATCTTCCCATCCGTTTGAATGTTGGAAAGTCGGAATGCAAGTCTGATTATTTACTATGAATATAAGGTGTATTGTATTCCAAGCAGAAACTTTGTTACCACTGGTATTTCGAGTTTTAGAGTTCCCTGAAAATAATATATGTTTGTACCAAAAGAATATATGGGGTTTTTCCAGCATTATTGAAACATTTTTGTTCATTAATGAATGATTTCAGTAAATCCAAGGGATCATCAAGATTGAATCGCTAAACAAATGATGAATGAACATTCTATCGATCATGGTAAATACATTTTCATCGACGCACGGAAAGGAAATTGATCGAATCGAAGCAATTTCGAATATTGTACTATTTTTATTACCGTGTCGTATGAATTGCGTTAATGGAAGGAAACTATGTCCCGTTAACGAGGTATTGATGAACATTATAGCAATCGCTATTGTTACTGCGCTAATAATAATCAGAGAAGAGTCGTTCATTTGATACAAACTCGCGAACGTATTGTTAATGAATCGCCCAATTAAACGTATGCGCAGAGCGATGATAGAATTTTGTTACCTGAATGCTCTTGTATGATTCTCTAGGGGATGACACTGTTATGCTGTGCAGTTTGCAGCTTATTGTTGTACTTTGTTGGACACCCAATGATATTTGAATTATATTTCACCTACAAATATGTTTGTCCGCGTGTGAGATCATGTAACGAGAGTTATTATAATTATGTAGATTACGTTTAATCATAACGTACAACGTTTGACACGGTGTGACTTTTTGAACGACTATCCACTGTTGTCAGACGTTACATAAAAATATGAATAGAAATACCGTTTCTTTGGTGATTGATTTCAATCGATAGAGATCGTCCTAGCAACTGATGGTAGAAGTCACTCTAGTACCTAAAAATTACCTTGTTTTCCTAATTTGATATGAAACATGGAACACAATCAACAACATCACATATAATCCTTATTCCTCCAGAGTCATTGTATTCATCCATATACAATATGGTATTAAGAATGAATCACAGCTCAATATTTTGTGCCTTGCTTTTAAAATTATACGTCATGTATAAACTCTTGTACTCTCAGCCACTTTCTGTGATTAGGTCTCGCAGCTGTGTACTTTCAAATGTTTGTACCAAGACTTTATGTACGTAGGCTGCTGGATTCGAGTTGTGGCAGTATCTTTTCTCTTCCACCACAGATGGAAACTCATTGGAAGTTTTGCAGTTTTCAATCTCTCCTCAACACGTTATAAAACGAAGTGTTCTGAGAAGAGAATTGTCTTGAAGAATTCTTCACTTGCAGAAGTAATTATCCGAAGTTTGATATTGTTCATACATCACGAGAGTACTACTTATACGCCAGAGTTAAGATAAATTGTACCATCCAGACACGAAATTCAGATATTCAATATTAATTATAGATTTTAAATGAGTACAAACTTCAATATTTATTGAGTTTATCCTAATTGATTAACGAATGGTTATTGAAGATATTTTAGGGTATCCTCTGGATTTACCATACAATCGGAACATTGAATTTTCACAAGTTAAACATCTGAGAACTGCACGAATTTCCGTATTCATTCCCGACCTATAGTGCTTAAAGCACTTACGAGAATAGAATTCAATATGATTTTCTCATTCATCTTGTATTCTATTGTAATCTGAGTATTTGCTTATACGTTTGTAAATTAGTTTACTAGTTCATGTAAACACTCAGTTCACTACGTTTGATGTGAATTCAATGAATATTTTGTGAAATTAATCCACACCACCGAGTGATGTCATATTATGCCAAGCTTAGGATTTGTCTTACGGTTTTGTTTATGAATAACGCTCCGCTTTTGTACAACAGTTCTCATTGAATCAACAAGGTTTATGAATTTTAGTATTATAAATTGACATAATGAATTTTTCAGCATTCATCCAATGATTCAATTTTTTCTAACTTTGTTGCGTGTATGGTTTCCCGTATAGGGAGGAGAAAGAATGAGAGAAAGAAAGTAGAAGAGAAAGGATACATAAGCACTTCGCGTAAATTGGCGAGTGCCTCGAAGATGGAAGAGGCATTTACGGCCTTTCACTCTGCGTGCCTGGCCTCTTTTCTCGGCGTGATACCGCCCTTTATATATAATAGAAAAAAAAACAACAAATGGAGATTACTGTCCATCTCTTGGAATGATCAGACGAGGGAAAAAGAAAGAAAACAATAGGGAAGTTTATCGTCCGTCCCTAGATCCGGAGAATTCCACGTAACCAAAACCTATGGAATGCTCGTGATATCAGGTAAATCATGTGTGAACATCGTTTCACAGGAAGGATAGAATTGGAGACCTTCATGATCGTGTACCATGGTTCCTCTTTCAATCTGTGAGAAGGAATATTCAAGAGGGACAAACGGAACGACGTGTGGTTGTTCAAAGATTCGTCGGTAGAATTTTCTATTCTATAAAATTATTCAATAAGTAGCTATACGTAATTACTAGATAGAAATTCAATTTGTGGTCCAAAAGTACTTTTCAAAATTTCAAACGAATGTAATTTGTACTCGAAAAGCAAATAAGTACAGATCATGTAAATGTACTTTATATCTTAGATCATGAATGGGTGGAAAATGTATTTGTACTTTGTACTGTGAGAATTACTTTCCTGCCCGTCTCTGCAACACTCATATCAAAACTTCTCACAACCGCTCAGCATTTTTCCAGCGTTACTTCGCCATTTTCAACTTTCTGCTTCTCATTCATCATTCTTCGAAAATAAGTCCATTAATTTTTTCATCATACTTCCAGCAACTACAATTTACTCTCTTTCCCCTGTTCCCGGTTCAGTTAATCTTTCATCTGTGCTTCTCATCTTTTTGCAAAATTCCCCTGCCTTCAATCCCTCTCGAGATTTGTTTTTTAAGATTCAAGCTGTTTGATCCATTTCCACTATTTCTCCGTATCTCTCAAGGCTGTTGTTTTCCATGATTCATGGAAGGAGTGAATTTCATTTTCTCCTAGTTCATCAATTGAGAAAAAATACTTGGAAATACGTTGATTTCCCGTTACAAGCTCTCTTCTTTCAAATTACATCAAAGACATCTTTTCAAAGATTGATGAAAGATATCGATTTATTGTGAATTGAGTACGCATTCGTTGTGACTCGATTATAATATTCTTCAATAAAGTTGAAATCAGTTTCGTTGGAAACTTCACAAACCAAGAAATTATTTCAATCAATGAATCATGTTTCTTGTTATTATATTATAACTGCAGGCGTACAAAGGGGTAGAGAGTATTCTGTCATGTCGACATTGTGTTAAGATGATTATTATTATGCCTCATGGAGTCGTCGAACGGATACTTTGCCGTCGAACTAAAGTTTTGGTCTTTCTCGTAGATGCTGTGACAACAACGTAAAGCTGGGAGAACCTTCAAACCAGGTAGAACGGCAGCAGTTTCAAGAGGCTTGCGGTTTCCGTGCTACGGTTTCTGCTTAGCCTGTGGTGGCACCTGTCGATTTCATGATATAGCAAAAAGCTAACTGGAATGCTCTGGATGTGTGGCTCCTTTTCTACCTACTCGCTCGTTTGGTTCTCTTGAATGTTTTGTTACTCGAGCGAAGAGAAAAAAACTATAATACGAGTCGTTGAAAGTATACTTGCGTTTGGTCTTCGTTTCTTCGGCGATTCCAACAGAAATGAGGGTTGTTCTGTTCTGCCATCAATGATGAAAGTTATAAATCGTTATAACGAATTCTTTAGAATATTATCGAAAGCTCTTTATATTGAATACTTCACCACGTTTTTACTAGATTTATGTTGTTCCTCTTTCAGGCCGTGCTGCTTGCGAGTTGTAAATAGATTTAAAGCATGGTTTGAAAGTTTCTTATGCGATTAAACAAGGATCCACCTTTATAATAATTTGCTGTCAATCTTGTGACTTGCAGGGTTTGAAGTGACTTTTTCTGATGATAAATTTCGTATAAAGTTTATTCATCATTGTTGAAAAAATTGAACTCAAATTCAATAAGATTTTGGAATTTAGACTATATTATATATTTCTCAATTTAACCACAATTTCACCATCGATGAAAATTCATATCAATTCTTTCATTGAAATCACCAAATTTCCAAACAAAAGTTCCAGGAACGAGAAAATAATGCTAGTATTTTAGAGTGATTGTTGATTAAATTGATACAATGATCAAGTTGAAGCAATTCTTCATTCTCAAAGTGTTCAAGCTGGGGCTACGCACTTGTATCGACTACTTATAATCCATTATCTTACATATTCAATTCACGTTATATCAATAATTCCCAATGACTAATTGAATTTTTTAATTTTCACACGACGAAAGAATCGCCCGCGTCCCGAAATTTTTTACTGTATTTGCTCTTCGACCGAGTCTTAAGAAATGTTCTTCAAAACACGAGTTCACTCGTCGAACGACGACAAAACAGAACATGGTTCTCATCAAATTGAGTGGAAAACGAAAAGAGTTCGGGGGCGAAATGTCTAACCCTTCAAAGTTGTATCCTCTGTGAAACAAACGTCTTCCTCGACAGAGTCACTTTTCTACGATGCACGTAAACTTCCAAGTTATTTACGATGTGAACCAAGGGCACCTGTATCCAGAATTTCAAACACTCACGTGGCAAATGATAGAATATTCAGAAACACCAACGTCATATTTCGTCATTAAGCGCTTTACCTGTGGTTCTGTGAGAAATGTTATACCATATACTATTTGAGTATGTTTCGAAAAGAACTGTGAGGGACTTTTATTCTCAAACTAGTTGTAACGAATCAAATAAGATCGATAATGATCACTTTGAGAATGATGTTTTCGACGGGGAAAATGCGGCTGAATGATTTATCTTCGGCGAATCACAGGGGAAGAATTATGATCATGTGAAACAGAAACAATAATGTAATAAATGGGGAGACAAGGATCTACAAAAGTGGCTGATCTTAAAAAAAGATACGCAAAATGATATATGAAGCCCCTGGTATACGCATTTGGGTCGAAGGAAAAAGAATCGACTACACAATTTCCATGGAAAGTCCCTTTTATGACAGTAAAATGGATTTCATTTTGTGTGCTGCCGTTTCAACGTCAGTCTCGTTATTAATGTTCTTCTCAGTCCCATTCACCATAGTAAGCTTTTCAATACAGAAACACGGATGCTGATACGAAAATCGATCGTATTACTCCTGCGTATTGCAATATTCGAGACATCCGATATTCTTAGTCTACCAATTCATTAAAGTTTCCTCCTGATACTAAAAGCTCTAAAACTTTACTTGGAGCGAAATATAAAATATCGAATGATTTGAAGGGAGAGATTAACTCTTCCAATGTCACCTCGTATATTTTTAAACTAAATTTCTCAGAATTGGATTAATAACGTACACAGGTTTATACGTTGTTTCTCCTCATTATTGGTATCATATTTTATTTATTCGAAAAAGGGTATGTCGAATGTCATCGATCAATTCAATTAACGGAGAAAAATTTCATTGTCACGAGTGAAGAGTTAATGTACTTTCCTTCTCGTTCTCCAAATTCCTTGAGAATCCCATCGACCGATTTAAAGTTCTTGTGAGATATGAAAGCCGGGAAGTCCCGCAAAGTTGAATTGCGCCGTTTGATAATCTTATAAAAGAATATGTAAGTTTTTTCTTCCTTTTTGAACACCGAAGAGGGAATTCATTCTAGTATTTATAGATAGCGATCGTTCCCTGGATTTCTCTGCCTGAAAGATGACAAAACCTAAAAGGATCCCTCGAAGGATTGTACGACGACAACGACGAACAATGACGAACAGACGCGCGTTTATACACGGATGAAATAACTCCGAAGGAAGGAGGAGGATGAGTAGGGCCAAAAGTTCGTTCATTATTCCAACAATTAACGAAGCCCCTATATTTCTTGCCGTGCTCGACAGATAGAATGAAGAAGAAGCGGTAGAAGAAAAAGGAACCGGAGTAGTATCGCCACGAGCGATTTTCAGTACGTTTTTTGCGCGCACACTCTTTGAATATTCCTTTCCATTTCCCTCTTATTCCTTCTTCATTCCATATCTATCATTCCAATGAATGTTATTTCAATATGTATGAGCTATGTAATGTGCACTCTCGTGTGGTTACTGTTATGATTGAAATTTCAACACATTTCTCATGAAATTATTGAATTTCTTCTCCATTTCTTCTTAACTATAAATTTATGTCAAATTTCTTACAAATTTTTGGTCAATTCTCTGTACATTTTCTTTTCCTTCTGAATATCAAACATATTTGTCTCATTTTGGTTGTTCCGCGCAAAAGAATACATTCAATTCACCAGAGCTCGTGCTATTTTGATCACAAGTATTTCTCAAATCCAGAAAAAAAGTGAATATGAGTTGAAAAAGAAACTCCAATGGGGAAAAAAAATGTATTTGTATAATTAATTCGTATACGCACAGGGAAGAAAATAGTTTGTCTCTAAACAATCATTATTTTATGAAGTAGCGAACTGCAGTATTTCTTCTGAATGTAGGATGGTGGCAATACCCTTTTCTTCATCCATATATAACAATTCAAATGCATACAAATTCATTATTGAATTCACCTATTCACACTGTCATGATTTTCAAACATTATTACCATTATAAGTATCTTTACCATGGACACGAGACTCATAATCCTCCAACTGCGGCGATTCAAATCCCTAGGATTAAAATTTGTCGAGCACGGCTGGAGGTTTGAGTTAAACAGAGCAAGGCAGAAGGGCTTTAGTTTGCTTTACATAATTCACCACGCACGCTTGCACCGACCCTTTGCAGAAGATAATTCTCTATCGTATCACGTGCGTGACGCGTCTTGATCGAACGAAAATTAACTGCTCAGGCGAACATCAATTCCATTTAGTTGGGATTCCATGCGTCAAGTGTGAAATTTGACACAAGCACTTACAGTTTCCTCCTTATGAAAATATTTTGAGATAAGGAAGTTGAGTAATCTACAGAATGATGTTACGATAGATCAACTTTCTCTTCGTTTTCTTCTTTTCTTCTCAATTCCGCATTGTTCGGTATTCGTTCTCAAGAAGAAACGTGGCAGCAGGAATTCGATGACTTGAAAAAATGTCCTTCTATGGTATTTATCGTCTTCGTTAGGTATTCAAAATTCTTCATTCTTCTCTTCGTTAGTCGCTTTTCAGTATTCTTGCACCTTCTTCCGAATTCCAAGTTTCGCTTACAATATCATCTCATCCTGCTTTCTCTCGCGAAATTCCTTTCTCCATTTCGATCTTCGATATAACCTTCGATATTCCTTGCATTTACTTTATACATCATCAGTCCATCCTCTCCTTTTACGATGTTTACGATGTTAGTGTTCTTTTCCATCGCTTTTATACTCTGTACCTCATCATCTGGTCCCGAACCCAAAAATTCTTTCGGGTCTATAAAAATGAGAATGTGAGCAGATTTGTAGATAGTACTCATCAAAAGGTATTTATCATTTTCTTATGGTTTTACGATTCACATGCGTGTACGACATCTAACGATCCTCAAATGATTGGCAGTGAATTCATTTCTAATTTTCATGTAAATCAATCTCCTGTGAAAAGAGGATGAACTACATAAAAAACTACAACCTGTGATGAGAGGATAGAGATATTTTCGTGAAAAATGAACTTTTACCAACACAAAATTATGGCACGGTAATAAATAATGGTTATTCATTTCCCTTCATGATATATCATGACATATATCTCGTGTTCATTTCTGTTTAGAAGTATAGTGGACATGGTAAGAGTATGTTTAAATAATTATAATTGAGACAAAAAATTTATCCAAAATAATCATTTTTAGGACTCCTCACAAGGCACTTGTCTGGAATTGAAAAACAATTCTTATTGATTGTTTCAACAACTGATGACGAGAAACTTTGGGATAAATTTGAGCTCCTGCGTAAGATATCACAAAATCATGTAAAATTGACTAACAGGACCGTTCAGAATGACCCGTTGCCGATTGTTTTCAAATCGAAATATACTGTGAAACTCAAAAAATAAGGGGATCCGTATTCGGTTAAATCAGCTCAATCTCACTTTGAGAGATTGAAACATCCATTGGGAGTCCAAAGTTCCATTGGGAGATTTTGGATGCTCTTGTCCATAGATTTTGAATAAATGAGTTATTGGAAGAGAGGACTCGAGGGAAAAAATTGAGGGAAAATCGTGTGATCTATTGGACAAAGTTTTTTAATACCCCATAGATAGATGGAATTAAATTCGATACAAATCGTATGAAATAATTTCAAGTTGAGTTCCATTCACGAAACATCACCTTCATAGAATGGATTAATGTGTAGAAATTATTCATTGGATATATCTGGCTATAAATAATTAGAAGTTTGAAACGAATTCTCCAAAGATTGTGTTCTACGTCTGTGCAAATTACTTCTTGGAAGAGTCTTTTGTAATGGTCTTGAAACACAGTAGCCTCGATGAATCCTCGAAGAAATAATTTCCTTCGGGATTTATCGAACTTTCCAGCTCACGAATTCTTTTAGAACGCTCAATCAGACACTTGTATATTTATTTTATGAGTCATAATATTCGCAGTGAAATAAATCTATGCCCTCTTGATTATCAGTCGAAAGAAATCCCTAGTAATTTATTCTTATATGTCACGATATCATTGTACAAATTACGAAATTCCTTCTAAGATTTATCAGACTCGACTCGATGCAACTGAAATGGCATCGTTTGATATCTGAGTTTCAATAAAATAATGCAACCTTGTATAAAAAATGCTCAAATAGTCGATTATGAATGGATTTCTTATTCTATCAGCCGCAAAATCCATGCGACAGATCTTGTAGCGAGCAAATTTAATTGCAAACATAACTGACTATTCGTTCAACCTTTCTCATCATCCATGCCAGGCAGCTAACAATAAAGATATATTTCATGCCTGTGGGTCGAAGAAAATGATACCTTCCCCGGAAGATCGCGTAGATAAAACGCAACAATGTGTATTTTTTCCTCTTCCCTAAGACATGCTTTCATATATTCCTATTTTTTTTTTCTCTCTTCAATGTTTTGTTGCTTGTTCATTGAATTGTTTAGCCCCGAGCTCGTGTTACTATGGTTTGCAATGCACAATATTCCATTGCTATTCTGTCTAGAACGATCATTGCGCATAACGTACGCGTAATCGTACGTACGATGAAAGCCCGGGGCTAAGCTATTTCTTTTTCTCCCTTGGCGTTTCAAACCCCCATTGCATTCGCGTATCAGGAGGGTGAATGGGGAGAGACAGATTGAATTATTGATATCCCGCGATCAAGTAAATAATGATAGAATCGTTCGATTAAAAATTTTTTAATAGAAATACAAGTACGCCTTCCATCTCCATGTTTCGTTGAATATTATTAATCGAAGGCGTTCCATTTATCTATTACGAAACGAGCAATAGGAAGGATTAAATTTGTTCTTTTAGCCACTCATATTGAATACTGTGACCAGCAATAGCGCGGTTTGGTACACACAATGGTATGCTGTTTTCCCATTTCCGTTTGTACTTGAATTCGAACTCTATTAACGTTCAGTTGATTTGTTTCAAGCGAGTGTTCTCTTTGTATTTTCCATGTTGATTCAACAAGAAAAGTATAATATGATAATATACATTTCCATTGAGTTAATATAAATTCGTATAATTTGATTGTTGGGTTTAGATTTCGTTTGGCACGTTTCATAGCATGAAACATTTAGAAAGATTCTGAGAATGAACGAGCTGAAATAACCCTAGAACAAGCATATAGGGTCTCATAGGCCTCAAATGTTTTTGGCTTTTTTGAACTACAAACACTGACGAACAAAAACCATCCATAGTGAATTCAGATCCATTAGGTTAAGATACAACCATTTGGAATTTTTTGTGTTTTCCACGTGCCTGTTCCAGGGATAATAATCCATTTGAATTTTGCAATAATAAAAGGAATACTTTATTCCCTTATTCGCGCGATAATGCAAGAAAATGCGAAATCAGAATGGAAACGACGAGAAGAATCCATTGATTGAATATGAATGGAATGACATACGTTTGTGAGGATACAGGAGAGAAAAATATAAAAGCGAATGCGAGTAGCGATAGGAGGTGATCAGGTGAATTTCGTTCAATGAAATTCAGTTTCGATTTATCGAAGCAGGTCTTGTACCTGACATTCGGTAGGAGACAAGCCTCGCGGGATTTTTCTCAATTATCGCACAGAAACTATTACCTACAGGATACGCATGAAAACTCAGGAATAATGCAAATTTGATTGATATGGTACGTACGAGAGAAAAAAGAATTTCCAGTATCGTTCGATCGACGTTTCATATTAAAATGTTCAGATTTATTTTGCCCTGTGTAAAATTGTATTTTACTGTATGAGATTCATCCATCTGAGTTTTTTTGAGCCATACACTGTAAAAATTGATTGCAGAATTTCCCCTCCAAAAAATGATGGCAGTTCCTCCATAGATGGGGAATTTTGCACCATGATCATTTGTAGAAGATTCAACGACCAAAAGACAAAATAATTCCTCAATTTTGATGCAAAAACAATTTCCCCACGCTGAGGGGATGAAATCCACCAACAATTTGGAAGAAAACTCCGCACATTTTCTACAGTATACGCACGAATTATGTTATCAATGCAAGAACATTTGATTGAAATCAATTATCAATCTTAGATCTCGTAATCCTTAAAAGAATCTTCGAAAAAATCTTCAAGAAATCGATCAATTTGTAGGGCATGTGGATTGAATCGTATCGATCTTTTATTCGCATCACTCTCAGAGGTTAATCACATTACTGGAGTAATGAGGGACCTATGATGTAATCGATATGTCATTATATCAGTGATGTAACTGATCCCTCAGTACAAATGACATTTCATCCCTCCTGTTACATAATTATCCTAAGCAAATGATAGAAAAAATGTTCCTCACGTGAGAAGAGAAGTTCACGATTTTGCATACACGTGGAAGAAGATTCAATTGGCGAAACAGTTTGATTATTATATGATTCTTTTTTATTCGTGGCACGAGGAGCGATATACAGAATATCTACAGAAAATTTCACTCAAATTTACCAACAATAGCTCTTACAATTGCGACATAAAAGTGGTACCAACGACAATAAGAAAATTTATGTTAGTCGGAGATTCATTGAGTTCAACTTGTATTTTTTTATTCATAAAACATCATCAACGCGAGGTTCATAAATTATTCTTGAATTTGATGAAACATTAAAAACCATCTTTTCTTGTAAATAATGGAGACTCATTCATTTTTCTTGATGTGGCGTGATTCACATTTGTATAGACGACCAGGTGTAGAGAAAGAAGGAGAAGAAAAAGGGGAAGAAGAAAGAGGTTAATCCTCTGCTTTTCAATATTATTCAGGTGGTTGGAAGTGACGGGAGTCTTCACTATTGAGAGACTAGGTCGAAAGGAGAAGAGGGTAAAGAGAATCTTGAGGTGGAATTACCGCGACTGGTAAGATTAGAGGTTACTCGCGCTATAAGGCTCACGAATTCTCACGGAACACATTATACGTATATCGGTTGGCTTCTCTCCTACTCCTGGTTCCGCTCCTTCTATCCCCATAGGAAATTCTCAAATATTCATTTTCTCATAACACCGGGTGCAGGGTGCATCCGGTGAGAGCTTTCGTTATTCACCTACGCCGCTACCTCCAGGACCTCCTTGGCTACCCCCAACCTCGTCATGATCGTCAAGGGACGACTACGGATTATGCGGTAATACCTTAACCCTTATCCAGGTTTGTCTACCACCAACATCTACCTTTATCCACGCCCTCTCCTAGCCTATCCTATCAAAATCTAAAACGACGATACTTGGAAGTCACGTTACACGGTATCCAAATTAATCGAACTTTGTATCTCGTCTTGAGATTATTAAACCATCGTTGATGAGGTTACACAATGTTATCGATATCACAATGTCGTGTGGCTGGAAAATTTTATATTTTACATGCATCGGTTTTAGGAAAGACAGTTGAACTTCGGAGTATTAGGGTTTGTTTTGAAGGAATCTCTTATGGCTACTCTCTTCTCTCTTCTCTGTGTTGGACAAAATTGTTGCATATGGATTCGATGAATTGAAATAAAACTGAACTCGTAATTTTGCATGCAAAACGCGAATGTAACAACAGTTTCTTCTAGCAATGACGCTTTATTTCTATACGTACCGCGTGACGTATGCGGAAGATATAACGTCATAGTTCAGTCACGACTTCCATTGTAACAAAGCCTAAACGTAACGATGAGCAATTTTTGTGAGCAACCCGAACAATATGTCGCATTAGCGTATTGTATTCTCCATGCACCGGAGGCAGTCGACTGTCATCCGACACGATGGCGCGTATCGTAATCGATGCTGCTTCAACGATTTGCATATATATCGCGGAAGTGAAGGCTGAAAAGGAGGAAAAGATGAGGAGAGGGAGGATGAGGGATAGCAATAATACGGGGAATCGGAAATTTCGTTTGAATTATCAAGTTTCGATATTCGCACTTTTTCTTTCCTCTCCATTTATCCATTCTACTGTGAAAAACGTTAGAAGGAATGCAGAAGAAGTGGCGTCATTAATTGAGCATATAGGCGTTTTACGATCCTCACTTTCGCACTATTATTTTCACGTATCGTACAAAACAATAACAGAAACGAGGAAATTAACACTTTGAATCCAATCGATCTATTTGTTAAGAATTGTATTGAAATTGTGTGAAATCTTACTAATCATATGAATTTTTTATATAATTTCTATAGAGTTTCTAATCGTTTTTCAAGCATAAGAGATAAATTGAATCGCGATACTTGATTCGTGCGCATCAAGTGGTTATTATATTCAGCCATTTTCAATTCAAATAAATATTCTATGAAAGTTCTGGTGAATATTAACTAATCACCTCCGATTGTTGATATTGAATATTCATCCATTGATGATATTTTTTACAGATTAAATGGATTCATGGAACTGAACTGTTATGCGATTATTTACTTTCAAATCGATTCGGTGATCAACGTTAACAGTTTTATGCACAAAATATGAAAAGAAAGATCGTTGGCATCACGAACGAATTCAACGATAAAATAATCACTTAACTTTCTTGCTTTAATTAAAGCATTCGTTCAAATATTGTGATGATAGTGATTTCTTTGGATAATATCATATGATATATGTATTCATTCTTTTATTAGACAGTTGAATTGAAAATATGATGCTTTTCATTTATAATATTTCCCTTTTTCACAATCAACGTATCATTCCAAATATTTTATTATCCGAATCATAAAAATAATAATGTATGGTAATAGATGTTCCAACCATAGCAACGGACGATATAGAAAAATTATGAGAATTTTCTTTGACAGAAGAATGAAAAATTCATACGGAATAATAAATTAAAAGCAGTCTTTGAAAGTAGTAAGATCTTTGTCCTTGAAGTTGATGAACAACAATTGTGAATATTCAGTTTTTCTATCTTTGAAAAATGATAGTAAGTTCAATAAATGAAAATTTGATAGAGATCTGATGATTCTTTAGAAAATTCGATAAAACATTTCAAACTTGGGATTTTTTTTTGCATCGAGTTGAAATGAATACTTCGAATCGAATAATAATTCCGACATGACACAATTGTGATTCAACTTTGTCGCTTCCTCCCCACATAACTTGAAAGTTATACGTCTTCAACGCGGAACTTCTTACGTGCAAATGAATGAAAATATTACCCTCGCAATGAATCTGGGAATAGTATATTCTTCATCAATATGTATAAAACCTGTACCTAATTTCACATACCATCTTACGGTATCAAAGGTTTGGGGTGAATTTTGAGCAGGCAAGGTAAAAACGAGAGTGGAATAAAAACAGAAAAGAACGTGATCAAATGTGAACGAGATATGAATTTTGTACCTCGTTTCAAAAGGGAAAAAAGATATGTGAACATTTTTCATCATCATTAGAGGCATTGTTAACCAACTAAGCCAGAAATTACCGTGAGATAATCATCGCGTTATCCTCTCCCCTTTCAATATCGAATCATCGGTCTATCCAGATCCATAGATATCGAATTATTCTCTAGAATATGAAAAGGGAAGGTATAAAAAGGGCATTCGAATGGTTCCCTAGAATGGTATATAGAGAATAAAATGCGAAATAAAAAAGGTGAGAGAGAATGAGAAGGGGGAAAAAGTACGAAAGAAAGAAATGGGCTTGGAAAAAGAAAATTCATTTGCGTTGAATGCAGTAGTTCGGAATCGCAAGTTAATTGGTTTTCTCCACTCGAGCGTGGTTGCGTACGTATCGATACCCGGAAAAGCAAATTTTTAATTAGACATGTCCTTGTGCATGATTCGCTTCCGGGCTGCCATCCATTTCTGAATTTACTCCAATACAGACAAACGTAGGCTATTTATCTGGGCTGACTCGGTTGAAAGTGAATGAAATTTAATTAAGGTAACTTCAGGGAGAAATAGAAATCTATCTATATGACTTCGTGAGAGAATTGATATGTAACTCGGGAGTTATGGAACAGAAAAAATATTCCCCACATAATTACAAAAAATATGTTTGTATAATTATAGAAAGAACTGTGTTGGAGGAATAATTGTAATTTGCATGGTTTATGTATTTACAGTTTCTGTTCTTTTGTATCGATATCGAACGAATAACAATAATTTATGGGGAACGATTAATTAGGTCATATACAGGAATTATGTAGATTCGTATACGAATGTCTGACTTCGTCTGTTTTTTTCTACTGATTTTGATGTATATTTTTTCAAATCATTTATGAAAATTATTTCATTCGAGAGTTAGCAGATATTCAAAATAAAATAAATGAAAATTGATTCGACTAGGTACTGAACAAAGATTGAGTATTGAACTTTATTATGAATCAATTACCAATATGAATATTTATCCCGATTCGATTGATATGTGTTTGACATGAACAGGTCGATAAATATTCATTAGTTTTAGAGTAATTTATGTAAAACGATGATTTCACGTGCACATAATATGAGTTCAATCTTCAGGAAGATAATCACATGATTATCGGTGATAAAATAGCAATTATGGAGAGTGAGGGATACCATCTATGAATTGAGAAATTCATGACAGGGTCATTGGAAGTGAATGACAATTTTGAATAAATAAATATTCTTCTTTCTTCATTATTTTTCGAAATACAATGGTCTTATGTCTAAACAGACAATTTTATCTCTGATAATATCTGAAAGATCCTTTGTACGACAAAGGACAACGTTTTGAGAGAGGGTTCGGAAGGGATCGTAATCTCCGCACAGAAAAGTAGTGCTTCAAGGTACAGAGAAAGTCGTCCGTTACGAATGAAGTTCGAAGACTGGTGTTTCCATTAGGTTAATAATGTGTCTCGGAATGTCCTTCTTCGTGAATGTTATATAGCTCTGTTTTCAATTAGCAAATCAAATGGAAAAGGAATTCGAAGTACACATTTTGCCTTATATTTTATTCCATTTGTATTACATTCCTTATGAAAGAATCATCATGAAAAGTGAAGATACGATAAAAGAAGATCAGGATGTAAGTGCATGAACAATGAAATACAATCCATTCAAATGTGTCGATGAATTTTGTTGCAGAAATTGATCATACTAATCAATTTCATTATTTTGATCGGATCACAGCTGAAATTGATAATCATTCTGCTAGGGAATGATCAAAACAATATAAGAAACACAACAGAAAACGCAACAGCATACATATGCATTTGCACGTATAATATATATATACATATAAAGCGATAGTCCTGGGGATTTCCCTTTGGCAAATTCTTTCAGCGCCATGTGATATCCTCGAAAACGAATGGAAAACGACGGAAAGACAAACAGTTGGGAGTCACCCATAGTAGATGATTAACTTTCCTGTTCACGTGAGTCGGTGAAAAGCTGCATATTTTATGTGTGCATTAACTTGACTTGCTGCAGCTCGACTCAACTCGACTCGGTGAACTTAATTTCGAGCGTATTTCCATTAAGCTTTTCATTTATTGGGCTCTCTCGTTTTATTAAGGTACCCTCAAGAGGTACCGGTGGGATTTATCGTCTTTGTGGGAAAAACGAGGGACGGGGGATGGGAAAAGAAGGATGCAGCCAGATTTTTTCTCCTCTTCGATGATTATTATTATTATTACTTTGATATGAGAATCCATAAATTTATGTGACATTATTTGTATCGATTTTCAAAACGGTCATCGACACATTTCGAAATTCTGAGGTTGTTTTCATGTGGAATGGAATATTTCTATGTTGTCTATAAAATTGTTTTTCAAAACGTGTCGATTGGACGAATTTTTGTAGACTTCCTCAGAAACAATTCTTATCTCATAAAAAATATACTATAAGCGTTGTACATAGTGTCAAATGAAAGTAGATGGAACTCGCTGTGCTCGAGGTATCCGCATAATCTTCTAACATCGTGTTATTCGATTCTAGTAAGTACTCAGGTTCTGCAAACTCTGAACTCACATTTCTAGCAAAATTGTCCCAAAATTTGACCCGAGGTGTGAAAAGATTCGTTCCTATGGTGATTTCTGGCGACGTTCCTATCCCGAATCTCATAAACTCTCGAGTATCATTGTAACTTGGCCAATCGATTACCAATGATGCATGTGGGATTCTGAAAATTGGTAAAATTTCATTGATTTTTATTCCTTATTTTAATATATTCCTACTCAATGTGGTTATAAAGAAAATTTTCTTGGTTTGATTTGGTTTCGTTCAGTGAAAAAATATCGAATTCAGTTTTCAATACAACCTTTAGAATTCTTGATTCGCACTATTGTTAACTTGAACCTTCGTTCCCTATAATTTTGTTGTTGTTGACATTGAGGAACAGCTTTAATTCGATTCTCTTCATCATCAAAAAAGGTAGAAAGTCAATCAAAAATTCATTTTGACCTATGACCTACTGTTTCATACATAATTAAATAAATATTTTTCTCCCTTCGAGAAAATTAGATTACAATTGAGAGAGTTATATTCGTTCAATTCAAAAAGCAATTTAACCATGATATGAACCATTTCAATCTCTCAATTTTAATCAAATTTTCAAGACAATTCTCTTTTTTGTGGACCTGATCGAGTGAATCTCAATTCGATATGAAGTTTGATTATATGCCTAATCAGGATTTCAATCATCCCTGGTGAAATTTTGCCAGGAAAGATTATTGAAAACTGAAGATTTGAAATATCTTCGTAAAACATCTTACCCGTTTCTTGCAAAGTTAGCCCACATTTCTGTCATAATATTTATCATAGTCCAATCATCTTCGGTATTATGTTTGAACACTCGATTATATTCAGCGTTCAGTATTGGGAAAAGATAATTCAACTCATCTCCATGAGCTACTCCTGAAAAAAAAAACTGGTGTGAAATCAAAGCTCTTCTCGATTTTAGATTCTATTGTTTTGGTGAATCGGAATTTGAATCTTTCTCTTTTGTTATACGCGATGCCGAACATGTCTGAGTGGAAATTCATCATCTAGAGTTTGTCAGGTTCAGCCTGAATCCGATTCGACAGGATAAATTTAATCCAAAGAACTTCAAAACTCGTTGAAGTAACGCATGGAAATCATGATTCAGATCAAAAATAAGTTTGTTCTCGCTAAGATCATGAGTTGTCTTTCTGGAATATCAGGTCAATTCGACGATGATTCCTCGTTGGGCATGTGAATCGTGTGGCCTCAATATCAAAGAAATACCACTAGACAGAATCGATTCACCGACTTGAAAGAGAAATGCTTTCAATTACAAAATAATCTTTCAACTCTTCAAAAGAGGAAGATTCAGCCGGTTGTTCTTGGATGGAATAATTGCTCGACGTATCAAGTTTCAACGTACCAAAATGTCTTGGAGCATAACCAAACGTAGAAGTAAATGTACCGTAGTATGAGAATAAGTATAAATAAACATTGGAATTCATCGTTTCCGCTTGATGGACTAACGTTTGATAAATTGGCCAATAGATTATGGCATCTCCTATCATCTGTGAATTGTAATGAATCATCAGTATCATCGTAACTGAAATTCAAACGAACTTCAAGATTCTCAATTGTCATTACTGAACAATTGAATGAAATTTAATTTCATATAACGAAAGCCTCCAATTAATACGAAATGATCATTGTTGATAATTCGAAAGGTTTTAACTTAATTGGATACACACTAGAATAAATTATATCATTAAATCAAAGGACTTGTATTATTTTGAAATAAATTATTGATACTTTTGATGATTTAAAATCCTCAATTCTAGATTGGGAACAAAAAATGAATTTCTTATGAAGAAAAATATTTTATTGCATTGTCAACAAAGCCGAGAATTTTTCCTCAATCACTTACGTGAACTTAATTTCATATACATGAACGTTATATACAAAATTTAATGTACAAAAACATGAAACCGCTACTTATAGTTTCATCAAATATCACGTAAAATGTATATGAAATTCAATTCATATACGTATTTGACATAAAACTCCCAGCAGAAATTTCGGACAGGGTGGTGGATTCATAAGAAATCTTGGTAACATGTTGTTATAATGATCAGACATGATTCGATTTTCTTTTAACCCTCAGTTACCCCACGGGAGTCTAAAGGGAACAAGATGTTTTCGAAAATCTGATGTTCTGTTCATAGGGGTGAAGAAGTACGATTTGAAGTCAGAACAAGGTTTCAAGGGATCAAGTTCAATAACCATACTACATTTTTGATTATGGAAAAAGCTTCATTTAAATGATTGCAAAGCACTACGAAAGGTTAACGAACACATGCAAAAATACGTGGGGTAACCGAGGGTTGGAATTAATCTAGCTCTTAGCCTGTTTATACAGTGAAGTCAATTTTGAATACATTGTAAAAAGCATGGAGTGCAAACGAAGAATGTTGCCAAGAAGTTCAATTTGGATGGTGCAATTGTACAAATGAGTCCTATATTTTCTCTCACCTCAGTTATGTTCCTCATTAGGTTCTCCTCGATATCGTTATCGAAATAAAATTCCGCAATAGAATCTGCAAACCCAGAAAGATCGGACACGACTTCATGATACTCTGTTAAATACGGTAAAATATGCTCGTAATCTTCTATAAATTCTTTTTGAATTTCTTCATTTATGATGAAATCTGTAAAGAGAAATAATAGAATTTATTTGTAATCTATAAGTTCAATCATTAAGGAAGTAATACTTTGTAACATTTTGTATTTTTGTGTACCCCTAGTTATTCATTCATTACCCCATTATTCGACGGAATATTTTTCCACATTCTATCAATCTCATGCATTTAGAAATCCATGTTGAGGGAGTGATGAATTTTAGTGGATGCAGTTGTTTGTGAAACGTGGTATGAAAAAATAAAAATTGAAATAAGAATAAGACAGAACTGAAACTCACCCATTGATTTCAATAACCCTTCATCTTCGTTAACCCCTATAATGAGTGGAATATCTCGGAACAAATGGTTTTTTATAGCTTGTAATGGGTGTACTGTGAGGACGGCTTCCTCGGATTCTTCTTCAATGGTAGGTCCGTAAAGAGAGAAGGGTTGTTTTCTCCATGCCTTCTGTAAAGTCGTATATCGCTTAATGTGTGAGGTACGCGGAGGCGAATGAATAAATGAATGCTAATGAAAAATTGCGATAAAATGTTTTTTTCAAAACAATGAAGTTCTGAATTGTTATATAAAGAGTATAGATGCATCAAAGTGAAGTAAGAGGAATAAATAGACTCACGAAAGATCCAAGCGTCTCCATGATATCTACTGCTTTGACGGATCTCATACATTCCATCATTTCCTCATCCATCTCGTCACTGTGATTTTCGCTCGAATGTTCGAAGAAATATCTCTCGTCTTTTGTCAAATATTTTGGCGCTGCTCGCTCGGTGATTAGTTGTGTGTCGTTTTGCCCTTCCTCGGTACGTAGACAACCTACTCTTCTCGCTAGTTCGAGTGAATTTCGTCTGATGAATCTTTGGGGATGAAAAGCCCATGTTGCCAGGGACGATCCACTCTGAAGGATGCCTTTGTGGAAAAGACCGTCAGTTTTCTGGGTGAGCGTTAGTATGTGCACCGCTGCAGCCCCAGAACTTGCACCGAATAGCATCACGTTATCGGGATCCCCTCCAAAATATTCAATGTTCCCTTTTATCCATTGGAGAGCCGTCATAACGTCTTTGAGACCATAATTGCCTGGCGCAAATTTGTTGGCTGTACTGAAGAATCCTGTAAGAAAATAAACGTTTTCATTCTTCACAAAAAAATATATATAAATACGGAAGCAACATATTTTCTCAATTCTTAAGTTTTCCGTCCGCATGTTGTTGAATTGAAATTTTGTAGGTACATGTATTTAATCTTCCATCTCGAATTTTCCTCATTCACGGATTTTGTCATTATTTTATCATTTGAACAGCTTTTATACGTTCTAAAGTTTATTTGAAAAGTCTTGGATGTATCATTTATTACTGATTATTGATTCGAATTTGTTCCATAAGCTTTCCATTATCGAAGCATATACTCATCGGATTATCTGTGTATTATGCATTCACATCCCAAGTATTATACATTCATCAAAAGAAAATGTCAAAGCGAGCTTATGATGACTCAATCACGTGTTTTGTCTTGTCTTCAAGTTATTTGAAGATTTCAAACTGGAATTTTGAAATGAAAATAGTCAATCAATTCGATATCATTTGGATAATTTCAAAAAATTGAAACTTTATTCTTCTTTTTCTTTTTAATGTATGTGAAATTAAAAATTTCATTGTTAATGTATAATTTCAATAAAAGATGAAATCTGTAACAGTGGATTTATCCAAACTTTTGAAAATAACACAAGAAAAAAAAGTCTACTTGTGTATTTTCGCATGAGTGTTGATACGGACCTGTTTTTATCAATTTTATCTCCAATTCTCGTATTTATTTTTCCGGTCTTTATTCAACTTCTACATATTGATGAGAATTATTTGAACTCGTAGTCTCCAGATTCCGGTAATTATGCAGAAGTGCGACTGCTGAGACAACGGAGTGTTTCTTGGGCTGTCTTGGGCTTCTCTGCAGAAATAGTTTCCATCCAAGCCCACTGAAGTGTTCAAATGGGGAGAGCTACAAAAAGTTGGCGAATAGATCATTGACAGCTCATAAACAGCACCTTCCGCGTGATAACCTGTCGAACAATGGTTTCACTCACTCCCACTTGATCCCAAGATCAGTTTGAGTTGGAAATGATCTATTGGGTCACTAAAAAATGCCCCAAGTTTGCGGAGATATCATTTAATGCTCATAAATCCTTGAGAAAAATAGGAACGGCTCTTTTTGCATGATGTCCTGAGAAATAGTAAATATGGTCCGATTTTGTCCGTGATCCCCTCCCAGTGAATCTGATGGTTGACTGAAAACTTCCCTAGGAATTCATAAAGACCTCAAAAACAGCTCCTTTCGGGTGGTGGCCTGGACAACGATAAGTTTGTTCGAATTTGAATCACAATCACTTCTCATCTAGTGCCGTGATTAAATTGAATTACAGGTCATATGATGGTTCAGTGATAATTTCATTGAGAGTTCATAGGAAGCACATACCAGCGCTATTCGGACAGTTTCCCAGAAGACCATGAATTCTACCCAATTTGAGCCACGGTGTCCTCCCATTTGATGACTGCACCAAATACCGGAGAGGAGTTGATGTGTCTCTCACACACAGGAACTTCAAATTGTTGATAGTCGAAGGGAATTCGGAAGCTGGGATTCTGTGTATAATGAGTTGTATATTGTTCAAATAAATTTGCAAGGCATCTGTAGAAACATCAAATTGGAACATAAAATATGTTCATACAAACGATCTTTTATGCCTGGAAGAACTAATTGATTGTATCAAACAAGAAAACATAGTGTATTAAATGCTGAAATGTGTTCAAAATTCCTCATAGAAAACGATGGAAAAAGCTCTTTGGTTGCTATCTTTTTAGATGGGGAATTCGAAGACTTGATATTCAGTTACAAAGGTTTATTATGTTACTGAAGTTTGATTTGAAATACTCAATTATTACCGACCCAAACTTCTGCATTACTTTTTGGAGGCGGTGTTTTCAGTTCCAAAGTGTTAATTTGAAGAGTTAAATAACGATCATTCATTAGATTCCGTGAGTGTAAATTTTCGTTCCGTTTCTGTGAACGATTCAAACTTCAGCAACATGGTTTATTGAATTATGAGAGATTTCAGAATGCTTGGCTTGTCGTGTGATGTATTTACATGTAATGAATTCAGATGTAAATACCACTCATGAGCTATTTATGAGTTGTTTGCGGGCTTTTCCTACTGTTTGCCGGTTGATATAGTTCTACACGATTGAATGAAAGCCAACTCCGAATGCCTACAGAAAAGATCCTGAAATCTACGAATTCCAGGCCCTGGCCTACGGAGGGGCTGTTTATGAGCTTTAAATGATCTGTTCACAAATTTTTTGTAGCTCCCCACATTTGGACACTTCATTGAGCTTGGATGGAGACTATTTCTGCGAAGGAGGCCCCAGGAAAACGCCGTTTTCCCAGCAGTCATACTCCTGCATATTTATCCAGATTTCTAACATAGCAGAAAATATTGCAACAACATTATCGAGAAATTGATAATAGTGCAACAGTATTTGGAGACATTACGCATTATACGCATCGCGGGATTTTAAAAACCTCTTTAATGTATACGGAGAAAAAAGATGATGGAATGATCACTAGAAAAGATAGTAAACTGGGGACAACTACGAATTTCTGTACACAGTCGCTAACAAAATAGAAACCATTACTGGTCTCTGTTAGCGACTGTGTACAGAAATTCGTAGTTGTCATCAATTTACTATCTTTTCTAGTGATTATTACATGATCTTTCTTCTCCGTGTATATTCAATTTGGACAATAATTAATAAGAACTATAGTAAAAGTTCTTCTGCCCTGGTAAAAAAAATCTCTCTGGAATCTCTCTGCATTTCTCGGAATCTCTCTATATTTTGGGACAAATTTCAAAGAGATTCAGATAAATTCCAGAGTGATTCAGAGGAAGTCAGAGACTTTTCCGATAGTGATACGTTCTGAATTCTTCAACTTTCTCTGAATCTTTCCGCATATCACTGAATCCCTCAGAATTTTATATATTTAAATTTCAAAGCTCCCTCTGAATTTACCCGAATATCTCTAAATTTCTCTAAATCTCCCGGAATCTAATGTATTCAGATTTCAAAGCTTCCTCTGAATTCCTCTGAATCTCTCTGAATCCTTCTAAATATCCCGGAATTTAATGTATTCAGATTTCAAAGCTTCCTCCGAATTCCTCTAAATTTCTCTGAATTTCTCTGGATTACTCTGAATTTTGTTACATTCCTCTGAATATTTATAAAAATTCCACAGACAATTTTTCTTAATTTATCTTCCTCTGGAAGTCTCTGAAACTTCCAGAAAGCCTCTGAAATGCAAGACCAAGAATTGCATTGAATTAATTCCTCTCTGAATTCCCCAGACCCCCCCCCCCCCCGGATCTCTCTAAATTCCTCTGAATCTCTCTGAATTTTTCTGAAAAATCCCACGCACAATTTCTCCTAATTCACCTGTCTCTGTGAGTCTCTGACACTCCCTGAATACCTCTGAAATCCTGAACTAAAAATTTAGCTGGAATCATTTGTCTCTGAATTTCTCTGAATTACGCTGAATCTTTCCAAATACTTCTGAATATTCCTGAAAAGCTCTACGCACGTATTTTCCCTAATTCATCTGTTTCTGTGAGTCTCTGACACTCCCTGAATACTTCCGAAATCCTGAACCAAAAATTCTACTGAATTAATTCCTCTCTGAATTTCTCTGAATTCCTGTGAATCTCTCTGAATTACTCTGAATCTTTCTAAATTCCGCTGAATATTTCTAAAAAGTTCCACGCACAATTTTTCTTAATGTATCTGTCTCTGGGAGTCTCTAAAACTTCCAGAAAGCCTCTGAAATGCAGGACCAACATTTTACTGAATTTGTTCCTCTCTGAATTTCCCTGCATCTCTCTAAGTTCCTCTGAATTTTTCTGAATTCTTCTGAAAAATTCAAAGCACAAGTTCTCTCAATCCACTAGTCTCTGAAATCCTCTGAACCACGTTGAATTGCTCTGAATTTCTCTGATTCTTTCTGAATCTCTCTGAAACGTGAAATTTTCAGAGAGATTCAGAGAGATTTTTTTACCAGGGTGAAACTTGAATTTTTCAATCTTGTTGGAAGCTTTGAGAATAGCTTGGTTCTTGAAACATTTTTGGAGGCTGTATTGAAAATGCAGCAATGAAATGTTGACTTTGTTTGGAAATGGATACCCTTAAACCGATTGAACTGATTCTTTCAATCCATTCATTATAGAAGAATGAAAATACAAAGAACCCGCGCTTCAAAGTTGACTGGATGTATGATAATATACATATACATTGTTGGAGACATCCCACGATATAACAGTTTCCGTCTTGTATCGAAAGAGGGTTTCAACCCTTCGCTTGGAATTTCTCGATGACAGCATACTTTCATATCGTATGATGTTACATTAAAACTTATTATAAGTTCCAATATCGGCGAATTTTCTGAATATCTTTCGGATGTCAAAAATTCACATACAAGAGGTGTTTGAAATCCCCACTTCCTCCATCCCTTAACGTATCGATTGTTAGTTATTTCACATGCAATGTTTTGTATTAAACATACCGAAAGCATTGAGACGATGATTAAGCGTAACCAGAATCACCTCGTGGTCAATGAGATAATCCGGTGCTATTCTGGAACTGTTGTTGCTGCCAGTGTTGAATCCACCTCCAAAAATGTAAACTATAACGGGAAGTTTGAAGGGTACGTCTGAAGGAGCTAGAATCTACAAGTATTTGTTTTAAAATCGTGGAACAATTTGACTCAAAATGCATACAAAAATCATTTAGTGAGTGGCGAGGGGCCGTTCACTCTCGAGTCAGACGATCTTAACGCTCAACAGAGATTCGAAATGAATAATGCGTTGATTCACTCACTGAAATCCGCAGGTACGATTCAGAATATTTTTATTATGAAAAGAATCACGTACGAGGGTGGATTACTCGTGGAAAAAGCGAATCATCCGTTTAAAGAGTGAGTCAGGTACGAATCTGTGCGAGTCAGAATGAATCGTATCGAATCGGAGGTCAATGAAAACGAATCAGTCAGAGGATTATCTACACTAACTGCGTGAACGTAGACATGAACGACTGCGCACCTCAAGATCAGGCTCCTCAAGATATTTTGAAGTTTTCGCAAAGGATTTTCAAATAATTTTTCAAAAATGATTCTGGAATTTTCTATGATCTTGAGGTTATTTCCCAAGATTCGAAGAATTACTTCAGTTTTCATAGCAATTCAACCTTGTGTCAGGATTTGTAGGCAAACTCTTGGTTAGATTATATTGTTATATGGCAAAATATTTCCAGAGTTCTCCAAGAATTTTTTTCGAATTCTTCGAGAACTTTTGTGGAGTTCTTCAAGAAATCTCTTGGAATCCTTTGAAAACTCTTATAGAATCTTCCAAGAAATCTTTTTTGATGCTTAGAGACTCTATTCGGAATTGTTTACTGAATCCTTCGAGTTATTTTGGACGAAAAAAAATCCTTCCAGGTGTTCATTCTGAACGGGGGGTTCTTTGCAAATACATTGCGATTTCATGAAAAGTGCCTCATGAACCCTTGTACCAGGTCTTTGAGAATGCTTTAAGAATTTTTTGGGATCTGATTGTATCCTTGATGAATTCTTCAAGAACTCTCTGAAAAGAGCTCTTCAAGAATTCCTCAAGAACTGGGATGCTGTGTGGAATCTTCTATGAGATTGTATTAAGCACTTGCAATAACAAAATTGACGAAGTGTCATGAGGTGAATAAACCGTACACTGTAAAAAATTTCCATGGAAAACTTGACATAAACGTTTGGGAGTAATGAACACATACGTGCGTTAGGAATTTTCCGTATATTTCACCAGAAATTTACTGGAAAATGATAGTAAAAATCCTATACAGTTCGGAATTTTCAGTTGAATTGAAGGTGAATTTATATACATGTACCGGAAATTGCTTTTCTATCCCATGATCGGAATTTTCCGGTTGCTTCGTACAGGAAGATGCTGATTATTCTTTACAGTGTGCATTTAAAATAGCACAAAATGAGTGTGATAATGAAACGAATCATTCCACTGATAGGAATGAAGAATGAGTCGAGGTAGTCGGTGCAAATAAGGAACGAGTCAATGCGAGTCAGAGCGAATCATCCCAAATTATTGAATGCAACTTTACACATAGTAACTGATCAGTGGGAATCATGCGAGTCAGGCTCTTTAATGTATTTAACGTCAGAAAATGAAATGAAGTCGTTTGAATCGTGCAATCGGGTAACGAGTATTCTTCAACATTAATTTGACTCTTTTTGACTCGAGAGTGAACGGCCCCTCGGTGAGTGGTAATTCGGAAAAAAATTCAACAGCTATTTGAAATAAACTCATTGGGCTTCGACGTTCAAGTATTCGGGAAAGCGATGAAGGAGATTGTCGTTACGGATGTTATGAAAACGCAATCCAACTAACAACTATAGTCCATAGAGAATATCATACAATACACGAAACAAGGATATTCTTGTGCTTGCTTACGTTGGTTTATATTTTAATGAAGTTACGAACTAGCTTAACAAGTTCCATTGAATCAACTCTATTTCATTTGAATAGGAGGAATGTAAATCGGGTTTCTTCTTCCGTCAGGAGAACTTTACTTATTTCCTTTGTACTCTATCGGCGAGAAGTTACTCGTATATTACAATGGTATTCCAAGTTTTTTGGAATTATTAACAAGAATTTCCTTGTTGTATATTGAGAAGTTGAATTAATTCTCATAGTTCTGGAAATTAACAATTTGCAATGGATGATGCAATTTCCCAAAATTCAGGTAAATCATCATATGTTTCGATAGAACCACCATCATTGAAATCCTGGTAATTTCCCTAAATTTTCCTCAGGGTTAATTGCTTCTTGAAGTATTTTTCAGTAAATTGACCGATTTTTTCACTCTGTGCGTTGAATTCGATGATTTGAAAGTATTCTCATTGCCCAAAATAATGTGAGTCTGAATTTACCGTGACGAATGTATGCGACCTTGAATCGTTTAGAATCAATTTAATCGTTGAACGACCTTGCAATTCAATCAAGCTCGCGTTCCCATCAAAATAAACATACATCACTGTACTTTTATTCGACGTTCTACTTTCATTATTATTCATCCAATTAATTATCTCCATTATGAAAATTTGGTAACGCGTTTCAAAATGTATCCAAGATTGATTTCCAAGAATTTTTGCATAATTTAAAATTCATTTGTAAAAAATTATTCCACCGATAGCTGGTTCCTTCTTTCAAATATTTGTGGATATTTTTTGAATAAAATAGATGGAAGGACAGGAAATGTAATTCCATATGAGGGAATTATACCGTACTGATGTACTTTTATTAATCTCCTGTTTGATTCAGTCAAATTGTAATTAAATATATTTTTGTCAATTTGTGTTTGAATTCTGCACCTACATTGAGTCAGCATGAACCCAATCCCGTCTATCGTGGGCTCAAGATTGGGACCAAAATGGAACCAAAGCTCATACATGCTGGAGTATGATTTTGTGTGACAAATATTGATATTCGGGTGATATTTATGTACTGTCATCAACTGCAAGAGAGTTCCCATTGGAAAGTGGGTTAAAAAAAAACACTCACCAAAGGTGCAAAGATGTTTAGATAGAGACAATCTTCTTCCCCAAAAATTCTATCATTCTCATCTCGTTGGATACAAGGTGGACCATCTTTAGTCGCATCTCGAATCCCAGTCCATGTTTGATTCCAAAGTTGTGAGTTCTATAATAGTTCAACAAAATCATAAAGATGATTGATAATTTTCATTTGAAAGTATTTCATTCAGAAAATATAACGCGCAAAGTATTTCGAAGCCATCAGCTATTGTACTCATTCTTCTCACCCCTCCCAAGTAGAAATCATTCTAGGGGTGTGTTTGGTCTCGTTTGCGCTTTGTTTGCACCAGAGTAAGAGCTAGAATGTTTTCTACCAAGGTCGTGTCTAATAATTGTTGATAACAAGTTGTTTGTCTGTTATCATGTGCCCTTCGGATGGCCTATTCTTGTAAATTACACAAATAACTGTATTTGCTATACCAATATTTCATTGTGGTGAACTTTCTTGCATTCGTCCTACACTGAGAAAAAGATTTCCTTCTGACAAATCAACGCATTTGGTTGAGCATTTTCAAGAAGTATCATTTCATACAAATAAGACATATTGATTATAACCAAACATTGTGTTGAGTCAAGAAATTCATATTTATTAACTATAACCAAATCATTCATTTGATTCAAAGTGATTGGAGTTAATGTAAATGAATATGAATTCTTGTCAAATTCAGATCTATCGAATCATAGTCGGTATGAAGTTGACTCGAAGAAATATGTGGTGTATTCAACAACTATGTGATAAAATGAATATTAGTAAATATTTCTTTGCTTGTATCCAAATATACGATTTATTTACTGTAAACAAATCTCATTTGAGTCAACGAATCCTTTTTCTCAGTGTAAACGCTAAGATTTAATAGAAATTACAGTGAATAACAATCAAAAATAATCATTGTCCTCGTGTAATTTCAAATTGTTGTAAATATGTTACATGATTTCTTGTATGTGTGCGATAACAAACAAATTTCACTGTAGCACTCGAATGTTTTGCTCTAATAACTTGAAACTCCCTGTCACAATTTATAAAATTGTTTGCACAGTGAAAAATTCGTTATCTCGGCCAAAGGTACACAACGAAATTAGATTCTGCGTTTAAAAGTGATTTTTTTTCTGTGTCGTACCGCACATCCGTATTTCGCAATTGACCCGAAACTTAACGTTTTGAATATTTATTACCCGTTGATGATCAAATTTTAATATTCATCGCATCACTGAGAAAAATAATAGCGAAAAATCCCTCTCTCGTAAAGGAAGCCACTAAAATTATAACTCGCGATACCATTTTCAAATGTATCGTAGATGAACGTTGGTTCGGTTGGAATCTCTGATATTTTCACATTTTATGAATAAACCCAAACGAACCGCTTGCCTGCTCCATTAACATTCAGAATGAATGTGACCCAGTTACCGATATACTCTATAACTTCAAACTTTAATTTTCTCAAAATTCAATGAAACATCAATTTCGTAGCACTTTGAATATTTTGTCTCAATCGAATTGGATGTCATATATTCTTCCCAAGTTTTCAACGAATATTTTCTATCGAGTGTTTAACTTGAGTTCGCAAATTTGTTGGAACGGTATTTCAACACTTTCACCTGAAATCTCAAACTTCCGATCGGTGGTTCAGCGTAAGGAATTCCAAGGAAATTCGCCACCTTTAAATGTCGAGCACTTCTGGTCCATAATCCTCGTATTAGGCCAAAAGAGCAATTAGCCATAGGCCAACTGCTGAAAGTTTCGCTGTTCGACAAATTCACTCCGAAAATCAAAATGAAAAAACACCAGATCTTATCGACATGCACCATTCTATCGCGTTTGAGGACAATTCGTTTCATGTTTATTACGCGACGTCCGTTCGAGTTCGTTATGATCAAGCAAATGCAACTGTATCCCGTTGAAGATAATGTAGGCAAACATTCAACGAATGATGTTTATTACGCAATTCAGACTTGTGGAAGTATGAATTCATTATGGGAATAAATGTGATCAATTATGAGATGAGTTTGATAATATTAATAAGGAAAAAAGTCGTTGTGATAAAATAATATTTCATTCAATCGTATCTATAAAATATTTCTTCGAGTCAATTGATGTAAAGTCATCAACATATCTCACTGTGATCAATTCACGGTAAATTGGTGGAAAATATCGAATAAAGTTTGGAATTTTCAGATAAAATTTATAGAAAATTTCATACCGAGAATTGATTTCTCATTCAATGATTGGAATTTTCCGGTTACTGTATGCAGGTGAATTCAGATTATTTTTTACTGTGTGGTTTTTGAACATATGAAATATTTGGTCACATCGAAAACCATTCATTGATTTCAAAATAAGGTATTCCATGAATATTATTGAGCGGAATGTTATTTTAGTCAGTGTAATTTGATCCTTTTTGTTTCTAGGTAAACGTGTATTATAACGCATCCAATTTATGTAAACTGAATTATTGAAAATATAAATTCAAATATTTTGTCTACAATCGTTTATCGAGGGAAGGAAAAGCGGTTATCAGTTGTTTTGAATTTTTCACATGTACATTTATCCTACGTTTCTATTGATTTGATAAAATGATGAAGTTATTGGAACAAACTGGATAATTGAATGACAAATCATGAAGTTGGTTCTGCTGTATGAACACGGAGAGAAAAAATTTGCTGACGCAGCAAATCGAGGTATTATATATAGAATAGCAAAATTTTTTGCTGACCTAGCTAAAAATTTGCTATAACAGCAATCGTGTTAGCTACGACAGCAATTCTTTAGCTGTGGCAGCAAAGAATGTTTGCTCCGTCAGCAAATTTTCAGTATTATATACAGAATAGCAAACAAATTTTGCTGGGATAGCAAACGTTTTTTGCTGCCACAGCTAAAAATTCGCTGTCGCGGCCAACAAGATTGCTGGAACAGCAAATAGTTTGCTGCCATAGCAAAAAATTTGCTGCTCTGGCAAAAGGAACCCAGCAAAAGTAGATTTCGCTGCCACAGCGAATTCCTTTTTCTCCGTGAATGCATGTTGAATGCATGTATAACGAAGTTGGAGTGACGGAATATTTCAATTTTTTCACATTTAAAAGAACCAGTCTTGTTTGAAATATTCGATGTAATAAAGCAACTGATAATATCATAATAATTTGAATGATAATCAAGTCTTATAATAAGTATTCTCACATTAACAGAATACAGAAGAACGATTACAATAAGTTTTGTGAAATGTCTATAATTGGAGAATTTCAAATGCCATTACGACGAGTGAAGAATGATGTATGAATATCCCACGAGATCTTGTGATCTTAAATGTTTAGTAAATTAAGGTTAATGTTTGCATGTTATGTACGGGAACGCGAATGAAGTAATAGCTTTCTTTCTTAATTGAATGTGATGAATCCGTGACGCTGTTGTTTGCTTTTATAGAATGTTTAATACCTCAAGGTAGAAAACTAGAGATTTCCATGAAATTGATATATTAAGGAATCAGTTTCAATGAAAATAACCCGCGAGGAAATGTTAACTTTTTCTTTCCATTCTCTATACGGTAATCGATTCTATTGAGAATCATTTCCTTCTGATGAAACCTATGAGTTAATGAACAGTATGAAGAGACTTCTCATATCATTTCATCATCGAATTTCTGACTATTCAGTTGAGGTTTGTCAACTTAGTCAACTTCATGAATTATTATTGTTGAATTCAAATTCTATATATATCGTATATATAATAAATGTAGTGTAATTAAATGAATTCAATAATCTTCTCAACCAATACGACTCTCATTTCTGCTTTTGGGGTTATAAAGATCAATGAAATATCCTCTAGTCGTACTTATAATTTCTCCCGTGGAATAATCGTAACATTAATTTTTCAAGGCATCCCAAACCTCAAGATGGATAAAGCCAATGGGAGAACTTTAGCTTTCTCGAAGATATAATCATCAAACTTAATGTGCGTACAAAAATTATTCAAGCAGAAAAAAAGATATCGTGGATACCGGAACATGATCTTACGCTAAACGATTCTCCCTGTGCTTCAGTAATTTATTTAGAAAATTAATCACAATATATCTGTAAAAACCGAAATATTTGATTGACTTGGATTCCGTTGGTGGGGAAAAAAACACTTACCCTGACCGAGATTTTTGTTACTTCAACCCTGGATCATTTCTCTTGGCATATATACAATCGAATATGTCAATATGGATGTGAATTATATCCAGGTTTTGTATACTCAATATAAGTACATCACGTGATATAAGAACGAATGAGAGCATCATATTTAATATTCATGCCAATGAATATATATTGTACGTCCAGGAAATGGAAAGGAGAATGAAAGGGAGGATTGGTACAGATACGGTAAAAGGTAAATCGTTCTTTATTTACCTTCAGGCCAGGTCGGTACCTAATTCGGGTTTCACCGCAGTGGCTTCACTCCAAGAATGGTACCCTTGAGTATTCTACGTTTGCACGTCAACTTGCACCACTTCTCGTCGACATTGTCGGGTGTCTGGCGATTTGGACCAGCTAGCTAGCTAGCTCGCTAGCTAGCTGGCTGTCTGCTTAGCGGATCCACTTCCTTCCTTCGTTCCTTCGTTCCTTCCTTCCTTTCTCCTATCCATTCGTGGCAATCCAAGGAAGTCCTAACAATTTCCTGACGAGGGACTTCCCTTGAGAATTTCCGGTCCGTTTCCACGTTGAATTTGCTTTTTCTCTTCTCTCTTTCTCTTTTCCTCCAACACCTTGGCTCGTTACGCGTCGTTTGCTAAGCCGTTTATCTCTTCGTCATTAGTTATGCCGCGTTACCTTGTGCCTACCTATCTACCTAACCAACAACTCCCTCCTAATTTTGTCTTAGCGGACCAAATGTGTACGTGATACAAACTTGTATAAGTATTGGATAGTGTATGTACCACGAGATGGGGTAGAGGAAAAGAGCACTGGACCGAGCAGTGTGTTCCAGTTCCGCTTCAAACGATTCACACGAAGCAACCAACCTCCAGGGACTGTCTTTAAACAAATGACTCATATATATTAACCGCAATATTTCACTTCGAGAGAAAAAATTAGTTGAACTCATTATATAAAATATCCTTAGATCCAACCTGCCTCGTTGAATCGATACAAGGAAACAGGAAATTGTGAATTTCTTTATGTAGCACAACAACGGTACGCTTCGAGGCTTTAATTTGTGAATTTCACAAGTTCATTGTCTTTATCACAGTATATATTACACTGAAAGTAAAGTGAGTGGAAAAAACTTGGGGGTTTTCAAGGACGCAATAACTGGATGCTACGAAAGAGTGCCCAAAGCATGTAATTATCAGTGACTAAAAAAAACATGAAAATGAGTTTCTTTGGATGCTTCTCCTGTTTTGTGGAAGAATTTTCAAAATTATATATAATTCTATTAGGTGTATAACTTTGCTTCCGCCGTTTTGCAATAGATGGATGTAGCGGTAGGTGGTAATTGAAATAAATAGATCATAGATGGCATACAATAAGCTGAGATATTTGTGAACATAACGCCATCGAAATATTAGTCGATTTGTGTCTGCATCATAAAGTTATTCTCGATTAAACATGTCAGCTTACGAGCCAAATTCTCGTCATTTGCGGGAGGTTTTAATTTTCTGCTTTAATATGAAGAAATCTGCGGCTGAGGCTCATCGAATGCTCTCGAATACCTATGGCGAGGCCGCTATTAGTGGAAGAACGTGCCGAGAGTGGTTTCAACGCTTCAAGAACGGTGATTTTAACGTCGAAGACCAGCATGGCGGTGGAAGAGAGAAGGTTTTCGAAGATGCAGAATTGGAGGCATTACTTGATCAAGACTCGTGTCAAACGCAACAAGAATTGGCAGGATCATTGGGAGTGACGCAACCAGCCATTTCAAAACGCCTGAAAGTCATGGGAATGATTCAGAAACAAGGAAATTGGGTGCCATACGAGTTGAAGCCGAGAGATGTTCAACGGCGTTTGTGTGTTTGTGAACAGCTGCTTGCAAGGCAAATACGGAAGGGATTTCTGCATCACATTGTGACTGGGGACGAAAAATGGGTTCATTACGATAATCCGAAGCGCAGAAAATCATGGGGATATCCTGGCCATGCTTCCACGTCGACGGCCAAACCGAATATTCACGGTTCCAAGGTTATGCTCGGTATTTGGTGGGCCCAGCTCGGCGTAGGGTATTATTAGTTGTTAAAACCGACTGAAACAATCACAGACGATCGTTATCGAACGCAATTAATGCGTTTGAGCCGAGCATTGAAAGACAAACTGCCACGATACAACGAGAGACATGATAAAATGATTTCACAGCATGACAATACTCGACCCCATGTTGCGAAAGTGGTCAAGACATACTTGGAAACTTTGAAATGGGAAGTCCTACCCCACCCGCCGTATTTTCCAGACGTTGCTCCCTCGGACTATCACTTGTTTCGATCAATGGCACACGGCCAAGCTGACCAGCACTTCCGCCCTTATGAAGAAGTAAAAAATTGGATCGATTCGTGAATCGCTTCAAAAGATGACCAGTTTTTTCAACGCGGGATTCGTATGCTGCCCGAAAGATGGGGGAATCATAAATGTATAACCAGTTTTTTACAATACAGTTTCGAATTTCGGAAAAAAACGGCGGAAGCAAAGTTATACACCTAATATATAAATTCAATTTAATTTTGAAAAATTTCGCACTCAGGCATCACAATTGAGGGGTGCTCATCATAATTGAGTGAGTCCTTCAGCACCCTTGGACCCACCGTTGGTGCACCTCTTGAGTTTTTGGACGTAGATCCAACATAGTTATATTATTTTACGAACAATATTACATTATAAATCGTAAAATTTTCGGTTGAAAGTTGATTTTACAATTTTTTTTTCTGTGTATACAAACCTCCTACCATATCACAGTATTAATCATAAGAATGATGTAGCTAAATATTTGCTAATACACTCAGAGAAAAATTTGGTTCTCATAACCAAGGAATGCAGTTGATTTTGACTTTGAACATCTCATCTAGTTCCCATAACCGAATTCAAGTGATTTTGTTTCGTTTTCCTGGTTGTCACTCCAGGTTTCCAGATTACAAGTCACTACAATCATAAATCCTTGTTCACTCCAGGGCATATTATAAGGAAATTGAAGAACTTATCGAAACGGTGGACGATCGATTCCTTGAGACAAAAAAAAGGAAAACATGTGTGTGATAAGTATCTCTTGAATTATTTGATACTTCCTTAATTTTAATTTTGGCATGAAGTCTTATTCTTCCCGAATGAATAACACTACCCGAGAAAAAATGATTTAGATCTTGGAAGAAATGGAAAAATTCATGCTCTGTGGGCCGATTTAGATCTATTTAGATCTACGGAGATCTAATTGATTTTTTTCGAAAATATGTACTTAAAACCATCTAAAAGTGAAGAAAATGGGCAGTAGATGCACGCAAATTTCGATTAATTAATATGAAATTTTTTGTGACTTAGATCTATGTAGATGTAACCAGATCTGTCTAGATCTAAATAGATCTACATTTTCCATTTTTTAGATCTAACGAGATCTAACGAGATCTAATTAGATCCACTTAGATCTAAATCATTCTTTCTCGGGTACTGAACTCAGCCTAGTAGAAATTTTGGATGGGAAAATACCAAGGGCTGACAAGGCATGCCTAATTTCCTATCACGTCCTCATCAGGTTTCGTTACAGTTTTCCCTATTTCACTCGATTTTATGGAAATCTTTCCCGAATCCTATTGTACCCCTGCGTTACAGCCCTATTTGAATCCTATTGAGGGAATCACATAAGCCCCTTGTAAAGGCCTCATAAGATTTTCCTTATCCACGGTTTCCGGGCTCTAACCTGATCAAGACCTTATTAAAAATAGGAAATGCTCGATCAAATTTCTACTAGGGTAATACCTCTTGATATGAGGCGAAAGGCTCATTCTGTAACAGGGCAATATTGGATACTCGATTCAAAAAAAGAAAAAGAAAGCGGAAAACATTTCGCTAAAAATTGGATAATTTTTTAAAAACTAACCCTTATAATATGCCCTGTTTTTATGTTTTAGAACCAACTTTTTGGTAAGAACTGACCCTTATAATATGCCCTGGATCACTCAAGGGTTGTTGTTGTCACCTTGTTGCTTTTTTCTCAGTGTAAAGAGAATAAAGATGCTGATCACGCGAGGATCTTTGTAAAGATGTTTTGTTCATTTTCTGGCAAATTGTTTCACTACTATTTTCATTGTACGAGTATGAAGGAAACATGAGATAATGAATTCAATATTTAGATCTCTCTTGATAATATGATATCATTCGATATTCGAGTCGATAGAATATTCGAAAGATTTCCAAATAATTCTCCTGACGCACTCGACTGATGATGAAATATTATATAACCTATCCTGCACACATGGATCTATACAAATTATTTTGAGATTTATTTCTAATCTTGTGAGAACCTCGCGAAACTCACTATTACACTGTTATTCCACTAATAACAACAAAATTATGCGAATTAAGAATACCAAAATGAAGCGAATGATTTCACACGATATCCGTTAGCTATACCTTCCGTTTGAAACAAAGATGTGAATATTTTAGTCCAATTTGTCCATTTTTTCATTGTTCGTTGGAAGAAAGTACAGTCAAACGAACTATGGGAGCGTTATACAAAAGCAGAAATATTATACTGAACATGTACTAATGTTACATATTGTGTTACAAGTTCTATAAAATCCTGAAATGTATTCAATTCATTAGTGGAATGGAACTAATGGATAGTAGTATTCGAGAGTAACTGATCATTAATTAATTCATATCTCATTTCAACTTTGAGGTGTACGAAATGGGAATGGGTGTATATGGGTGATACCTTTGCCATTGTTTATGAGACTGTTTCGTTTTACGAATGAAAAATGAATTACAGTTTATAAAATATGAAGTTTTTGAAACAGGAGGAATGAATGCCACGTTAGTATCATATTATACGTTAATGGACATTCAGATGAGTTTTAAAAATTTCGAAACTTTATGTACGTTCTTGAAATAATGTAACATGAAAATAGTTATTTCATATCCCTTTTAAGTGGTAATATTAAAACAGTGTTGAGTAAGTTGTTGATTCATTTTTGAATTGAAGTCTGGTTGAAGAAATAATCAAGTTAATCGACTTACGATAACGTTCGCTTCTTTGTTTGTTTCATATTTTTAGAAGTGAGCTTTGGTAATTCTTCGAACTTATTCGTCTCCGTACAAAGGTTTTGTTTGGTTCAAATTTTTCTCATGGCGTGGTATCTTCATGCAAGCGAATCCTCTTGAACTTTTGGAATCCTATGGATTGGTACCATATTTAATGATTCACGCAAACGGTAGAAGAAAATTGGAATAATGTATTATTGGTACAATTCAAACTGATATTACGGAATTAAAGTAATAAAACAATCTATAATTTAAATATAATATCCGGTTCTGGATTGTCCGATATAAGAACGAAATGTCAGGATAATAATAATTTTCTATTAAATTCACATTTTCCCAGACCATCTATATCCTTTAGCAGAAAACCGAGGATAATAGTCATATTCAATTAAACATCGTTTAATTGGAATCACTATTTTTTTGTTCAACATCTGTATGCATATGGAAGAATGAAAAACTGTGGATAAAAAGGAAATATCGAATTCACATAAAATACGTGTGTCACGAGTGTATCATCGTTAAGAGCTATATCATAAAACTATCCGCGGAACAGTAATTCACGAGCGGTGCAAAACTCGGCCCTACGTACACACGGTTCTCGTCGTCGGTGATGCATGGCACCATCGCGAACTGCAATTAGTCGTCCGCGACAAATAGACTCGTAATCCGATCCTACGTGTGTAAGCCGCATGTTTGGATGTAAGTGTACATATCCTATGTGAATAGAAAGAGAGACAATTACCCCAAAAGTCCTGGCAATAGAATTCTGTGTTTTTTTTCATCTCTTTATGGACGAATTTAAAAAATTGAAATTAATTATGGAACAGTTGGAACATTCCAGCTGCAAGGATAATCGTCTGATACGGGGGGAATCGAATTATGATCTCCGTGATCTATGAAAAAGGAGAAAAGGTTGAATACATTTTGATTACGATATATTGATTATAAAATATATGATCGTATACACACACACACACTCTATACATACCTGTAAAAATTTTAATGTAAAAGAAGTAATTGTGTTCAAAGAGTTAATTTAGCTGAGTTAACTATTCTTGAACTCTTCGCTGTATCAATCATGCACATCTTGAGAGAATATCAGAGCTAAAGTGTTGAAAAAATTCGTACTCTTGCTTTTCTGGTCAAATTTATTTACGGAGACTAAAAAATTTATGATCTTCAAAATGAAAATATTTACACCAAAATGTTCCTCAGAACGCAGGGAAGGATTTCAATTCTGTGTCTTTCAAATCTGTGTGATCTCTGTCGCCAACTTGCGAATGTCAATGTCTTTCCTTTGAATTATCCGGTTGAGATAAAATGTACACCGTCGTGTATCACTGTTGGAAAAATTCCTAAATTTAATATGAAATCCTTTATAAAATTTCATATTTCTATATTGCATTTAACAATAGTTCCTAAATTCACACTGAGAGAAATTTGAATAGTCACATGAACTGTGTGAGGACAACCATTCACATTCAGTATTCACAACTACATAAATAGTTGTGGTCACTTGTTTATAGTGGTGAAAACTATTCATATAGTTGCATTAACTATCAAAAGAGTTGGAAAAATTATAACTGAATAGTTATCCTCTCACATAGTTGCCATGACTGCAGATTCTTCTGAGTGTAATGGAGAAGTTTTAAAATTTCTTTCTGAAATGTAACAATTGTTTATTAAATTTCATAAATATGTTATTGAAATTAGGAAGGAAATTCCCAACATTCAGAAAAAAAATTCTCAACATTAAGAATCATATTGCTGGATGTAGTATTCCATTATGGGATTAAATAACCTGTTGAGGTAAAAAACTTTTTAATATTCTTATAAAGTTTAAGGCAGATTTTTCCAACACACGGAAAAAATAATTTAACTGCAGCAGCAAAGTAGCTAGCACGCACACGGACAGCCATTAAATTAGCTCCTGCAGCTAAATTTTTAGCTGTTACCGCAAATAAATTACCTACAAATGCAAATTTTTTTGCTGTAACAGCTAAAATTTAGCTACAGGAGCTAATTTAATGGCTGTCCGTGTGCGTGCTAGCTACTTAGCTGCGGCAGCTAAATTATTTTTTCCGTGCAGGGTACCAGAGTGACAATGGTTCCATATTAATTCCTCCCGAATCGGTTGCAATATCATCCTTAGGGGAAACAAAAGTTTTTTAATAATATTTGGGAATATTTTGAAAGCATGATTCTCTTGTGTTCCATGTCCTTACTTATGGATTTCACTCACCTTATATTTTGAGGGATTAAGGATCAGAGAATGAATTGAATATTGTCAATCAAATCCTTGCAGTTAATTCGACCCATAACTAACTGTAGAAAAAAAACTCCAATGAACTTTTCGACAATTTGACGAATGTAGGAGTGAATCATACAGAAGTCGGATCCGAACACTTTATCCCGAAGTCATCGATCCGGAACGGAAATTGATTTTCTCTTGTATCTGAAATTGAAGAACGAGAGGACGGATTTCACTTTAGGTTACGATGTTCGGTAATGATGAAAGCTAATGAGATACAGATGTCTAGGAAGAGATGAACATTTCGTGAGAAATTTATAAATTTATCGGACGGAAAGGATTGGAAGAAGTTGGCATAGTATGCTTCGGAGAAACGTGAGCGTGTGCACGAGTGAAAACTCATCAGAGAATTGAATTATTCGTACATCGTTTATCTTATTCTAAAATGTATATTGAAAAGGATTTCTCGCGATGTACACCGCAGAGTCGTAGGATTGAAATACGCAGTTGTATTTCATACGATTCTCAAAATATGATTTTCTCTCTAAACAATCTGTCGTACTTTGTTTCAATACATAAATTCATGTATATATTTGTCAGGATGTGGGTGCGCGACGTTGATACTTACACTTACATCCTACGTAAGCTTAGTTTGTTCATTCGTGTGTGTCTGGAGATACGCGAGAAAGCACTGTGCGCTTTCAGTGATGCATTGCCCCGAGAGATTAATGCGTCGTACCGCACAGTTTGTTAGAGTGAATAACGACCGTTCACTGTGTAATAATGATATTGCCATTAACCTGTCCACAAAGATTTCTTGTTTTCTCAATCTCTTTTGGGACCTTATCAGGATCGTTGGTATCGAATGTCGATTTCGTTTAACTCGGTATCAGGCATGTTCTCATCTCACGGAGAACGCGTTGCCGTTTCTCGCGTTTTCGCGATTCACTCTCTCGATGAGGAGAAATTACCAAATTGATTTTATGTATCGTTCAATACGCGGAGAAACTGCTGTCACGCGGATTACCAACCCTTGCGCATCGATGGTCAAGCTGTGGACAATTTGTAGTTCATATGTCACGTACTGTGTAATAGGAAGAGCATGATTTATACAACTCATTGTAGAATAACGTATAAAATAAATGATCGATATACTTTTTAAATTTGAAAGATGGGTTATTTTCTGGCTACTTAACAAATGCTTCTCCACTCCAGAAGAGTGAAATTCCGCTGTTTGAATAACTAGAAGAAAACCTATCCCTCGTGTCCAAGTGGAATTCTCGCTTTTTCAAATTCAGAGAGTATGCAAAATGAATTGTACGGATGAAATATAAATATTTAACGTATAATCAAAAGTTTGAAATTCAGGGAATAAATAACACGAAGTCAAAAAGGGAAAACTGTCTACATATCACAAACGAGACGGTTACTGTTTGTGCATCAATCTCGTTGGCGATATATATTATATGGCAGTTTTTCTCCCTGCTTTCGTCTCGTTTATTTAGTTTTCAACTTTTGAATGCGCTTTATTTATCCATCCACTCGCGTATTTGTTTATCAATATTACGTATCTTTTAATTATTCTTGATTTATTTGTTCGCTCCTAGAGTTGTTCAGAACTTACAATTATGTAACATTCATGTACACGTTCAGTTTCGTATCCTGGATGGGTATTTTATGTTCGAATAAGGCATTGTTTTTCTCGTGATATATATCAGCTTATATTTTAGTTGACAAAATCAGTTTGATAGGATGGAATTCAATTTTTCACAACTTCCTGTGGATCAAATAAATGAGCGTTTCAACTTTAAGTTGTTGGTCTGCAATTATTATTTTATTTTCCTTCCTATTGGACGTTCTCTTCTCTGCATATGTTATCCTCTCAACGATTTATGCTCTGGACATTCCATCCTGCGGAACATTTCAGAGATTTACTTGACCCATCGGCATGCGTATACCTGAATGTTCTGCTAAATTACAGACTATTAAGATAATACAAAATGATTTCCGGTGTCAATTAATTATATATTTTTCAAAGATTCTTCAGGTAGAGAAAAATTCTTACTGAAAATAGCGATCTTTAAAAATCTGCGCTTGCTAAAAGAGCAAGATTTTGGCTGTGATAGCAAACTTTTCGCTAATTCAGCGGAAGGGTTTGTGATATTAGCAAAGCAGATTTTTTTACTCTCATTATATTCCAGTAGAACAGAATTACGTAAAATTGATTTAATAAAAATATACTACACACTCACGTGTCTGACTCATTTTGTTTTTTTCCACTGATTTGAAATTGGAAGTTCACTAGTGATACATTATAGATGTATTGTTCATTTTCACCCAGAAATCTCAATAAATTCTCTAGGGTGAGTTTCATTTTCTATTAAGAGAATGATTTGAAAATTATTTAGAAAGATTCATTTGGATTTCGATATTTTGATAATTTCTGAACTATGATCGAATGTTTCCGAGCATTCGTTATCTCGAAAGATCTGATACTGTAAGATGGAAGTAGATGTGATGTAAGTAGAATGAATATGTTCATGAATAATGAAAAAGCTCTTTAAAAGATACAATAAAAAGTACTTTCTGTAAGAAGAGAAGTGTGCTAAAAAGAATAAGTTAACGTTGCATGTTCTCCATTATAAGAAATCGCTGTAGTCGATAATGATGAGAACAATCAAGGCAAGGAGTATTCGAGAAAGATGAGGATTCAGGTATTGTGTAATAAAATTATACATATCATGTTGAATATTAAGAACCAATCCATTAAGACACGAGCATGATCGTTGAACGCAAAAAAATGGATGGATAACTTCAAATCTGTATGGTATAAATATAGACTGAGTAGTAGTACAAGCTCATTGAAAATCCTGATGCATCCTCGAATTGAGATATTTCCTATTTTTCTTTCCCGACACCATAACGAACCCAAGAACAATAGAATATTAAATTTTCTGAATCAACAGAAACACTCATAATACGTAGATCAATCTTGACACAGGAATGCGTCTTTTGTGATACATGTTTCATGCCTCTTGCAGAATATATAGTCAACTGGAATCCAAGGGAGGAAGAAAATAAGGGGGAACCAAAGCAGGGAAATACCTACTTCATCTGCGTAGAGAACAAGGGAAATAGTAACATAGACCACGCAGAGGAAAAGCAGAGGGAAACAAGCACACGTTTCACGTAGTAATAGAATAGTAAATACTTCATTAGCGCGTTTCACTATACCCTAGTGGCCAAACGGTCCGAGAATGAGGGAAGGACAGAGAGAAATAGCGGAATATTGTGTGAAAGTGATGCAAATGAACTATCCCTTTATAGACCACCTTGTGGAGTTATACCTAAGCTAAGCGTACTACACATTGATCGAATTTTTGTTTTGCTCTTCCTCCAATGTCGTGAATATACGTACTCATTCTATCTTAATGAAATTTACATTGACATTCATGATTCGATAATTAACAATGGAAATTGTTAATAAATCTCTGAATTTTTGAATATTCTGCATATAATATACAGATATCGGGCGAGATTTGTTTTATGACTTTCCGTATAAAGAGATTGATAGAAAATAATTAAGGAAACACTCTGCTGTCCAAATTCTCACAAAGATGAGGTTGGGTCAAGTATTCTTGAGAATATTTTTAATTCTTCCTATCATGACTCGAGGCAAACTAAAAGTCTGCTCAAAACGACCTATACGATCGCCCTCGAACCATCTGCTTTCTTCCACTTCGAGAATTGAAATAGGCATGAAAGGACTTTCTTCGAGCTCTCCCCAAGGTAGATTCAAAGCGACTTGTTTGATCAAAATCGAACAACCCCTCCTCTAGAAAAAAATGCTTCTGGCTCAACAATTATTCTTGTTCTCTACTATAAATATAGTGGAGAGGTATTCAATTATGACCGATATTTTTATCTCTTGTTAAGGGGGGAAATACATGTAAACGTACCATTTTTCAGGAATTTATTATGAAAAATTGGCTAAGGATCAATTAATGAAATAACGCAAATCTTGAAATCTACGTTTCAAACTATCTTTATAACTTCATTGAGACAAAAATACTTGAAAATGGCGCAGCTACAGCTGCCAGAAGTTGGTCCCTCGTTTTTTTGCCGTGCAGCCTACAAGCCTCAATTTTTTTCTGAAATCTAGAAACCAAAATTCTATCGTTAGAATATGTGAGAATGCACAACTTGACGGAGTCAAAACAAATAAGAATGAAAAATTGAAAATTCTGAAGCATTTTGAAGAAAACGAACTTTTGTTTTTAATCTAAGAATTGAAAAAAGCAATGTAAATAAATTTTATTTTTTGTTTTCCTCTCCGCCAAGTTGTGCGTTTTGATATACTTTAACGATAGAATTTTGGTTTTTTGATTCTAGATAAAAATTGAGACCTGTAGGCTGCACGGCGCAAAAACGAGGTACCAATTCGTAGCTCCACCATTTTAAAATATTTTTGTCTCAAAAAAAATGTGAAGATAGTTTCGAACGTATATTTTAAGGTGTGCTTGATTTCATGATTGTATCTTGGACCAATAAATTTGAATAAATCTTCAAAAACAAAGCTACATTTGCTTGTATTTCCCCCCTTAAGGGGCGTGTTATATACAGTTAAGGGGCGCAAAAAAGCGATTTTTCAAGAATTTGTCCTGAAAAGACAGTTAAATTGATTATTGTAAAAATTTGTACACATAATGAGATAACTTTGACCTGTATTTTGATATTTTTTATTTGTAAAAATCATGATTTTGAGAGCTGTTATAGCTGATCTTCAGGAGCTCCTTTAAAAAACAGCGCTTTGCGGTGACCACGATATCTCGGGACTAACTCTTTTAAAATGAAAAAATCAAATAGATTTAGTTGAAGTAATGCATCATCTAGTGATCAATCGAAGGAATAAGCAAAATAAAATTTTTTGACAAAATGGCGGCTTCTAAAGAAAAAAAATCGATTCTGCGCCAAAATTTTGGACTTAAATTGTTCATAAAAATAAAAATATTCACCGGTGAGAAGGAACCTTCGATTAATTACTGGAAAATATAGTCAATAATTGTTGATGCTGTGATTGTGTTGAGCTTAAGCTCGTGTTGAAATTTGAGACTGATCGGTCCAGTCGTTTTCGAGAAATCTTGGTCACCGACTTTGAAAATACAGTTTGGAGAAAGACGCATTCAAAGTTTCAAAAATTTTACAAATATGCGTGTAACTTGGACAATAATCGCCGAATTGACTTGAAATTTTCTGTGTGTATACTAGAATGTATGTAAATTACGAAAATGAAATAAAAAAAATCAATTTTCTGAAAATTTGCACTGTATATAACCAGTGTTGCCAGAATTTTTTCCTCAGATTCCCCAATTCTGATGAACAAAATCCCCACAAAATCCCCAATTTTCACATTGAATCCCCAAAAAATCCCTAAAATTCTATTTTTCAAATTTTCCGCCAAAATAATTAATTTTTCCCGCCTTGAGCATACAATCTTGGACAATTGAACTTTATTTCTTTGTTTTATGTATCTCAAGTATTGCTGTTACAAAAGAAAAGTGATTTATCTGAAAAATGTACGGCAAATACATAATAATCCAAATAAAACATTTGTTGAAAGTGAAGGAAGAATAATATATTGATGAGAAGTATAAAAAAGAGCTAACTGATCAACTGATGGTATAGTGGGAGGATCTAATCCGTTTTCTTTCAATTTCATCAAATTAAGAACACCTTCAAATGAATTCTGATTGTGATTATAATATTTACCTAAATAGCACACAAGAATCCCAAATTAATTCTGAAAGAAAAGTTCTTGATAACTTTTGCAGAATACGACGAGTTCTTAAAAAGTTTCGAAAAGAATTCGATTCATCAAACATTTCCTCTTGAAATTCTATAGGAGTTCTTTGAGAATTCTAACGGCACTCGCAAATGTTTGACAAATCAAATTGTTCTTGGACTACTTGGTGGGAATTTTTTGAATTTCAAAAGAGTTCAAGAAAAGTTTTCTCTTCATAATTCAAGAACAGTTTCCTACTTGTCAGTGGTAAATAAATAAATAAATGATTCTATAATGATTTTTGTGTATTACCTGGGGGGTTTCAGTACATAAGGGAATTGTTTTTCCATAAGAAATGAATTTTCTCCTTGCTTTGAGGGGGCATTCTGTAGGGATCATGGTTTCATCCGTGTAACAGAAATGATTAGTTCTCTAGAGAATTCTCACAAAATTATTTTATAACTCAATATGTTCTTAAAGAACTCTCAAAGAATGCAAAAAACTATTAAATAAGAATTTAATTAGAAGAGTTATTTTCGATTGATTCACGAACTTCTGTACTATCTGAGCAGTTACGTTACGAAGTTGTTTGACTGTACCCTTAGTTTCCAAATGTTTTAGTTCTAACACAATTCCCCAAATCTCCCCAATTTTTCCATGATTCCCCACAAAATCCCCTAATATTCACGTTCCCCAATTCCTCCCCACACTGCCTTGAAAATCCCCACATTTGGGGAATTCCCCACCATCTGGCAACACTGTATATAACCCTTTAATGAATTGTTTGGCATAATGATTGGTGGTTGGTGTTTTGGTGTGTTTAATTTGAAAGAGCATTAAATTTTCAATCGAATTCAATCGTGTATCTTTTCGCAAGTTTGCTTACCATCGCTTGGAACTATGCAGCACATCTGCAATTCTCTGAAAGTCCAATATATTTCACGAGAAAGAATGTGTTTGTGAGCGCCAGAGGATTTCTAATACATTTCCATTTGTTGGTGGAAGAAATCCTGATGAGATCAGTAATGATGAGATATGCAAGATTTGTAACAGTATTCTGCCTCAAGCCAGATCGTGGAAAGAGTTTCAAATCAAAATCACTCTGAACTCATAATTTGGAATCTTTGAAGATTGGGAATAACTTTGAGAGGATCAGCCTAATGCTTGGAAAAATAAATGAAATTCATTCTGATGTAAAACAGATGTGTATGTTCGTATACAGATATATACGGGACCAACATATCGGCGGATAAAATCAATACCTCGAAAGCATTGCATTCTAATTTAGCGGTATCGATTCTTCGCATCGCTGTATCCATGGTACTTATTAAGTATTCATTTTCGCGCAATTTTAACCGAATCGGATGGTTTTCGCGTGTGTAAGCGCGGTAGGTCCATATAAATGTATATTTTGTGTACCAAAATATACACTATATATGGAAATAAAGGGCTCGTGCAACGGTCGAAATGTTACTGGATCGTTAAAGTGGCAGTAAAATCGAGCCATTAACCGCGCGCAGTAACATATCTTTCGTATTTTAATAGCTGACAAGCAGTGCCTAGGGCGGATACAGGGGAACATCACGATATATCTACTTTGATAAACATTCGATCTCATCAACGTGGCGAATAAATTGATCGCCAAATAAGAACGGTATCGTGTTTCTCGATTGGGCACGATCCTCATCAGCATATTGTATTTTACGTTTTCTCCCTACGATACCCTTACGGTATTCCAAAAGTAACGTCTTAGAAATAATTATTCTTCTGCATCAGACGTATATTTGATCGTATTATCGAGGTATTGAAATCAATGTTTCTCCTGGTAAAAATTTCATTATTCATATCAATGGTACCGCTGTACACTGAAAAAAAACTTCATTGTACACATCATAAATGCTCGTGTGCGGTGGAATAACATGTTGATTCAAGATAATTAAATTTCATTAATGTAGCGGGAACGGTTATACATTGTGATTGAAATGACGTAGACGATCGTTTTGAATGGTTAATGAGTTGATTCTTGTTAAAAATAATTCATAGTTCCGTGGAACATATTTAATTCTGCTTATAAATCAATGGGTTTTCAGGCAAATTGGATATAAATTATGCAAGCATTCGTTTCAATTTTGTTCTTGTATTTGAATCAGATGGAATTTTATTAGTTATTTCTTCAATAAAGTTAGTTTGTGTGGCTTCCAAAGGTCAATGGAAATATTAAATTTTCCATCGGTATAGGTCAATTTTTACGACATGGAATAATTCATTTTCCAGTACTTGAATTTTTTGAACTGACATTCATAATTCTTTAATTACGTACCTACGGGATTTCAAAAGATTGCAAAAAAGAATCAATTTGTTGATGTTTGGAAAGCAAAAACTTGTATTCAACGACCCTAATTGTGAACCTAATGAGATATAATATCGTGGAGCATGATATTTATCCGCAACAAACCTCTCAAGATCGTGAAATCTGATCTGAAGTACACATCGAAGTATAATTCTTATGAATTGAACTCTCACGAGAATTCTTTCGTATTTAATCTAGATCAAATGTTTCCTGACAAATTATATACCCCGGAGAAGTTTCAAAACTCTTTGACATATTTTCCCCTTATCTCCGAATGCATATGTTTCTTTCACCCAGTTCTCATTTCTGTTGAAGAAAACTCAATTTCCTTCAATTTCTTTTCCCTCTTTATTCTCACACATATTTTCAAAATCCTATTCCTTTCTTTTGCTCACTTATCGATTCATCTCTCCCTTTTTGCAATTATCCATCTTTGAAAGTAAATAGTTTATCGATTAAATAATGCTGAGATGATTAAATTTTATATAAAAGTCAACATAAAGAAAAGAAGAGAAAAGAAACAAATCACATTAAATCGTCGACAAATTTCGATATTGGATATTCAAATAATGTAGTTCCTAATAGAATTCAGAGTTCAGCAACCAAATTCGATTATGGGCTAAGTAGATTTACACAATAATGATCAGGATTTTGATTTAGTAAACTATGGTTATAATGGGTAATGCTCCAATAAACAAATCCTCAAATCAAAATTCAACAGGATGACCTCTGCTCGGATATCGGTTAGGGAACTTGATATTCTGGAAAATCCTGATCAAGCTTACGTAGGATCCTGTTTCTATCAGGATCGAGTGGATCCACTTTTGTATGTAGATGAATTTCATCATTGTTAATTTCAATTTTTAGCAGTTCTCGCCCAATCATGGTTTCTCTTCAAATTCATAATGGGGTAGAATATAGTTTGATCGTATGCCATGATCGATGAGTAATCGGAAAATCGAATAATTTCAATTTTTCAACCCATGATCGTAAGAAACATGCAATTGAATATTTTTACTTTTCCGCCCTGCAACGACAGCAAAATTTCTCAGGTAATTCGCGCATATTGAATCCACTTCGAACGTAGCAGAGCTTAATTCAAATTCATTCGAGCCTAATTCTCAGCTCATCAAGCTCCGCATAAACCCAAACACATTCAATTCGACCCAATGAATTTGCCCAACCTTTAGAACTTGAAGCTCTCGCATGAGAATAATAAATCAAAAAGCGAATATTTCAACGATATCCGAGTATAAAGGATTATTTTACAGATTGAACGTGAAAGAAAAAAAATATACAAGTGAAAAAAACAACAGGAATTGTAAAGAACAGGCGCCTGGAAAAATATGAAATGGTCAAAGCGTTTGTGTATGAAAGGTTGCCGTCAAGCAGGCATTACGCGTACATGTACGTGGTTTCCAGTGAGCCGTGTTACATATACATGTCATTTATTATTAGCTCAAAGAGACTCGATTTCGAATCAGACCACTTTCATATTGGATGAAGCTTCAAAGCGAAGATTCCGAATGAAAAATTTATGCCAAAAAAATGATTGATATAAAATTCACAAACGATATGAGGCCAAATTACTTTCGACGAATTGAAGAGAATATTTTTCCGTACTTTTTAAATAACAAAATATAACTCGGTTCAACGATGTATACTATATACGGTCACGTGAATACAGTTTTTTTCGAATTGGATTTTCGTTGCAACGATGTCTCTTCGGCTTCACCGTTTTTCATCAGTTTCCAGAGCAAATGGACGTTGTAATTCATATAAATGGAATTTGTGTGACGATTAACTAGTAGTTGGATTTATATTGGAAAATATATTACTTACATTAATGTTTTTCCATCATACTTGTCAATAAATTTTATCACGAAATGTGGTTTTTATAGTCGAGGTTACAGAATTACAGTGTTCCTGATTCAAAGATAAACTTAGAAAAGCGAAATGTAAAACGAATATTTATGATATTCTCATCCGAGATGTTAATTTCTGCGATATAATGAATTGAATACCCAATTGGTGTCATGTTCGCAAAAGGATTCATCGAATTTTTCGCAAAGTGAAATTCATAATTCTAATTTATAGATGTTGTTTGTTATATACGGTACGTTATATGTAATTTCATTATTCATTGAATCGCTTTGGTCGCATTTAATTAGGTAATAATATACATATACATATATATATTTCAATTACATCCACCAGCAATGTATCACAGAAATTTTATTAGTGAAATGTACCATAGATATTAAAATATAATTCACATATCATCAGGTCAACGGTTACTGAGCAATCCAATTCTAAAGTGATCAAAAATCTCCTAAATAACAAATGTGGGGAACCGCATGGTAAATCTATGAAAAATTGAAGCACGGTAAGCATAGATATTCAAACGAGCACTCACGTTCTATAATTGAAGATCCATCAATTATTCGCGCAGTTTGATTTCAAATACGAGCTAGAATTTCATTCCAACGATGTGTCAATTCTCCGATAATTGAACATTGTATGATGTAATCAAATTTGTTCTACAAAGAGATTTGTACAATAAAAGAAAAACCTCTTTTATTGTAAAATTTTACCTAATGCATCCAAATTCTTAATTCCGAATTTATAATATACATTAATATCAGAGTTCACACTTTATATCTGATTTTGAACTTCAGGTTCGAAAAGCATGCCAATTCATTTCCAAGAAGAAGAGATTCATTCGCGATAATGAATTATGATTATTTTGATCATAAATCTGCTGGGGAAGAGAGCATTTGGAACACCCGTATCGTTTATATGATTTTGTTTCATCAAAGATTTCATGATAATAATCATCAGGGATGCATTATTAATGAATTTATCTGTACTCGTGTTTTATTCATATCATTACCAATAACCAGATTCGTTTGATGAAACGGGATATAAAGGATCGATGAATTCAAACTTTTCTAGTTTCACAGTTATAACGCATTGTATTGCGGGGTCCATTGAATACTTTCATGGTACAAATATCGTTGCCTTTGATATTGAAAATGTTATGAATTTAACATCGATGTATCATTACAGCAGCGTTATGTGGGAAGGCTTTTATGGGATTTAATACAGAAACATCGAACTGATCGATGGAAGATTGTGGATTTGACCGGTAACATTGGCATGGATCTTTCTCATATATCTGTGTTCTTATTTATATTGTATATTTCTCTCCCAGAACTGGGAATTTAATCAATTCACATAAGTATGTAAAAAGTGAATGAAATTCAAACAAATTTTCAACAATGTTGATATCAATATATGTTAATGAAAGAAATTCAATTTCAAGTTTGAAAATACTAATTTATATAATATATAATTGAAACCAGGATTGCAATGTATTGTTAACGATAATTATTACACGCCATCTGCCGACAAAAATATCAGACACTATGTTTTTTGTGGTAGAGCGTACGGTGAGCTGCACAATAAAAGCTAGTTGAATAAAAGATGTTCTGAAATAGCGTATGAATTATTAACAACTCCACAATTCTTGAATTGCCTGACTTGAAGTGTTAGAACTATTATTGTAAGGATCAAACCATCATATCGAAGCTATTATAGAAATGGTTCACTTTTATGAAATATAGTTTATGACACGTGGAAAGTGTGGTAAGAAATGTATGATGAACGTAAAATAGTTATAAATATGTGGAACTCACTCTACAGAGGAGATACAGAAATTCATGCGGATCTCTATTTCAGGAAGATATTTTTTTTCTTTGATAGAATTTGAAGATACATTGATTCGTAAAATTGAAGGATCGCATAAATTGACCCGTTTGGAGTGCTGACATAATTTGACCTGATTTTTCATGGTTCACAAATAATCATTTCACTGCCACTGAAATACATTTCCCGAGAATTTATTCGATCATCAGCTAGATCGAGGAAGGTTTTTTTCCTTCATAAAAATTCATTCGAATATCTCAAATCCCTGGGAAGGAGAATATTGAGAATATATCTTGAAATCTTTATGCATTGGAATCCAAAATTAAATTTGGTCAATTTTGTTGGGAGAATAAGAGGAACTCGGGGTGTCGCTAACAGAAGGAAAATTGGAATTAATAGAACTTTTACGACTTCGTGTTGTTTGATTAAAGTAATCGAACGATGACATCGATCCTGACAGGAAAGTTCTGTGTCCATTTGGAAAGAACTCGCTTTTGAGTTGCCGAAGTTTATGAGCTAAAGAAGAATCGAACAAGACCTTTTAGAATGATTACAGATTTGTACACGCTTCATCATACTTTACGGAATAAAATTCTATCTTGAAAAGCGTCCATCTACCATTGGCTGAATTATAGATGTTCTTTTCAAATCATATAACTCGTGTGATTGTAATCAAAATTGCTTTCCACCTTCATTGCACCTATGAAATTCACTCATCGATAAACAATGAGTACATATTTTTGAATCCATCGTCACCGAAAGTGAGAATCAATTCATCAACTTCTATTCTTTATAAAGGAACATTTGCTATCGAGGAATAAAGTTTCAGATGCATATTTCGTCATTCTCAAGAATTCTCTGATCCGAATTTGAGAAAACATGAATTTCGTAAAATAAATTTTTCTGAAAACTCCGAATCTGAGATTTGATTTACATGAAATGAATCTCGTTTATCGAAGAGCGAGTTGATTTCATCGCATGGGAGTCTGACTCAAATGAATCTGTCATATTCCTGTTTATAAAATGTTTCCAGCTCCCTCAGAGTTCGTTGAGAAATATTTATCTTAATTCAAATTGAATATCCTCCACTCAATCTTCTTCTTCATGAACGTATATCATAACTCGTATTTTCCATCTTCCGTACATTACATAGGGCACATTTCCCGATCTGAGAACCCTCCAAGAAAAATGTAATTCCCTACCGGAGGGGTGGAGACGACGGTAGTCGAGGTAATAATCTATCGAATTGTGATGATTTCGAAAAATTCGCATACTTTGTAGAGTTTTGTTTTATAAAAAGAAAAACAATAAACAGTTTGTTAAAGATCCAAAAATTAAATTTCTCCCATGAATTTACACGAACATCCGGAAAATTTGTGTTGCATAATCAAACAACGCAAAAGGATATTCTTCGGACTTTCGGAGTGTTGGTTTTGGGGGTGGGATGGAGGTATTCATGGGACTCGTAGGAAAATAGTTCAATCAAAATGCGCGCATCATTCCAAACAAATCACCAAACGAAAGGCAATAACAAGGAATTCATGTTTTACTCTATTTCCATCTACCAACAGGAAAGTTATGACAACCACATAAAATTTTCATCAGTTGGTTCCATTTTTAGCCTGACCGCAATGATTTCTAAAATACTCATCATACTTCGGTTGTATAGGTACTGGATGCTTTCAAATTTCAGCATTCCAGGGTATACTTGTTCCATTGGAATAATAATTGCCTACTGGTTGAAATTTCTCTTTTCCGGGAGCCCATCATAGTCTAATAATTCTGTATGGAATCAAAAAATATCTCTAATGAACACGTTGGAGTCTCATTCTTTTTTCGACTCTTTCACAAGAATAAAATATATCGTTTGCCGATTCTTCGAATTACAAATTGTTTAGACTGAATTTATGACATCAAAAATCCATCAGCAATTAGAATTATTTATTAATATCATTGATTTTCAAATCACTTTCTTCTCAAAGAGGAATATTGTCTTAATGTAGAAATGACATTTGAAGATTGGAAAAGAATGAAAATTGGGAAAACTGGGCCTCTCGTATCAGAAAAAATGCATTATCATTTGAGTTCTGTTCCTTCTCGTTTCAACTTCATAGGAGGCAAGGGATCGATAGAAGATAGGAGTGCAAGCTCATTTTAGCGTTGCCCGAGTGACTAATCTTGACTAAATTACATATAAATTATGTTCAAATTTTGAATTTCTCTACTCGGGTGACCAATCCCTTTATACTTTTTTTCTGTGCAGAGATATATCTTAATTCAAGTAGAACTTGCAGGGCAAAGAAACTACAATATTCCTGTAACTGTTTTGAGTATATATGAGGGGATTTAATAGGGCAGCTGTTTTGATAGCATAGGAACATTATTCAATCTCCTGCAAATTCAGTTCTGGTATCCGTAACAACAAGAAGTTTGCTAAGCGCATATAAATATATTTGAGTTAGTTAAACACATTCTTTGAATCCTCTGAAAAATTCCATGTCCCAATTTAGTCGAAAGGAATCTGCGAATGTATCATCTTTAGCATAATTTTCTATAAATGGCAGGAATTCATCCGCTCGAATATGAAACTATACATGCATATGTATACATACGTTTCGCGTATTAACTCCCCCCGTCATATCCTCATCGGTCAATGCAAATTTTCCCTTGCAAAACTTAGTGAACCATGTCCACCCGGTATGCATGCTAACTCATCTATGAATTATCTACCATTCCTCCATCATACATACACGCAGGTGTATACATACGTACGGTTAAATATAAATTGAAGTGACAAAAGGTAAAGTCAAATGAGGAAATATATAGGAGGAGTAGAAGGAATTCAATCATTGGAATGTTCAAATGTATGTTTATCTTTCTTCTGAATAGTACACCAAACAGCAATGAGTTTAATTGCATTCAAACACAGGGAAAGAAGAAGTCGGATTCGCTGAAGTCTAATTTTGCTGGGTCCCATTTGCTGAAGCAGCAAGTTCTTTCCAATGCTAGCAAATTATTTGATATCACAGCAATTATATTAGCTACTACAGCGATTGTTGCTTCTCCAGTGAAATTCATTTACTATTCTGTATATATTGCTGACAATTTTGCTAGTCCAACGAAAAATTTACTGCTCTAGGTGATCAAGTTGCCCTCCCAGCAACCCAATTAGCTGTGGCAGCAAATTTGCAGCTAAACTAAGCAAAAGATTTGCCATTTTGTATATAATACCTGGATTTGCTGCGTCAGCAAATCTTTTTTCTCCATGAATATTCGTTGTGATCGCCTTGTAATTCCGATTTTATTGTTTTCAGGTAAGTCTCCAGTTTCATATGATCAGTCATTCTCGAGATATCAATTTGAGGTAAGTTTGTTTTTTTGTATACACTGTATGCACTGAAGAGAAAAAAGTATTATGATTCATCAAGGAGACACTAGCGCTGGGGCATTAGCCAAATTTTTCGTGTCAGATTCCTCCAAAATATTCAAATATTGTGGAGAAATCTTACACGAAAGATTTGGCTAAAGTCCCAGCGCTAGTATCCCCTCAACTACGAGCGATAAAAATAACAAAAGCTGAAACTAGGAGAGTTTGCAGGTCCAAATCAAAAGTTTTTACTGGCGCACTAATAGACTGTACCGAAGAAATTGTCAGCTGTATTAGCAAAATTTTAGCTATTACGACTGAATATATTCCCATGTGGGGATTGACGAACGGCCCAGTACTGGTTCAATACCGCTGCCATAGCTGCCAGTGCTATCGAATTTGTAATGCCATTACTGACCCAGGTCGTTTGACAGTACTGAACCAATACTGGGATGATAACAATGTCTTACATAAGGCCCATTATTGGCGTTCAATTTTGCCCGTACTGGCATTCAAATCTAGACAGTACTGTCATTTCAACCTAGCTAAAACTGATATTTCAATATTACCCGTATTGATATTTCAATTGTACCTGGATCGGAATTTCAATCTTGCCTGTACCGGCATTCCAATCCAGCCAACATTGGGATTTGGAGCTTCAATGCATTCCACGGGGATTCTCCATGACGTACTATTGACACTTTGAATGGCAAGGTTATTGATCCCATGTAGACTCCACGCAGCCAAACTGCATGTGCTGTGAAATTTTGCGTCAACTTTTTCCATAAATTTTTTGATAAATTTCAATTTGAAATAGATTATAATCAAACTATTTTTTTAGTGTAGCCACATTGCCGCGAAGATGAGTTGACACCTAATCCACAATCGCTTTCGTAGTGAAACAGTGTTGAAACATCGATGCTGGCACAGTATCGTCTTTTCCTAAAATTTCAAAAGATTACCAACTGTGGGTCAGTAATGGCGCAGTATTTGCTCACCAAAGTAGCCATGTTTCAGCAGAAATGGGTTGACCCCCGACTCACTAACAATTCTGTCGTGAAACAAGGTAGCGTCGATGCTGGCGGCAGTACCGTCTCTGTGTAACGTTTCAAAATATTACCAACTCTGGCTCAGTACTGGCACGGTTTCGTTTTCCCACAACCTAAGTGTTCTCCAATGAGTGTTGATTCGGTACTGATCCGAGACCGTCTGCCCAAGGACACTAATACCGTTTGAAAACCGTCGAACAATTGGTGTCAGTTGAAAAAGAGTAATGCCACTGTACGGGGGGCAGTTGTTTTGGCCTAAGTATGACAGATACAAACTTGCCAGTACTGGGCCATTCGTCAAATCCGGCAATTTCCACATGGGTTAGCACTCACAGTACAACCAATGTCTTAGCAACATTGGTGAGAATTACGCTGATGAAACTAGGAATTATGTTGTAGCAGTAAAAAATCAGCTATAGCAGCTGAACAAATTGCTTTCCTTTTCACAGCTCATCCATTTTTTCCATGTAGCCAATTGATCCTATTGAATTGTTCATTTGGTATCGGAGCAACACCTTCGATACACCAAGTACATAGAATAGCAAATTGTGTTGCTCACCTAGTTGAAAATTCGCTGCCACAGCCAACTAGATTGATGAGACAGCAACATGATCAACTACAACAGAAAATTTTTGACCTGATCAGCATGAATTTTCAGTACATTTTCATTTTTCCTCCAGGAAAATTTATGCCATTTTCACCTAAACGCTTCCATCTTCCTCTAAAATATTGAACTAAGAATGAAGTGGTGGGGTCAGGATGAAAAAGATTCCCTTGAGGAATATGCAGAATAACAAACAAATTGTGCTGGAGACATCGACATTCTTTTTGTTGCCACAGCTGAAACATCGTTGTCGTAGTTAGCCAGAGTCCTTTCACAGCAAAAAAATTGATGTTCCAACAGAAGGTACCCAGGTCAAATGTTGCTGTCACAATGATTTTTGGGTTTTCCGTAAACAATTATTGAATTTTTACTAATCCAGAAGAGAATGTAGCTACAAGTGAGAAACGTTGATTATCTCTGGTGCATTGTACTCATTGAAAAATGGCGTGTACTTCTATTAAGAATGTATTTTGTTTTTCACAATAAAAGAATGTTATTATCTCAATCAAAGAATTCCGTTAAGACAACTAAAATTTTATTAGGATAACATAACAGAATAATCGAAACGTTAGGCAAAAAATTATAATAAAAAACCTAACTCCACTACTCGTCTTGGTTGATGCCCATCTCCCGCAAAGCTGGTTCTAAACGAGTACGTTCCCCGACAATTTGGGACGAAATAGGATAACAGAATAATTTTTCTGATTGTATTAATATGAACAGAATGGACCATCTAGGAAACATATGGACAAAAAATTCATTGTGACAGTGAAATCCAATTTTGCTGGGTACACGAAGAGAAGAGAATGGTAATATTCACCATGCTAACATAGTATTCGGTCTTATTTTATATAAAATCGTGATTTTTACTACGGAAGAATAGAAATCACGATTTTGAATAAAATAAAACCGAATACTATGTTAGCATGGTAAATATTTCCATTCTCTTCTCTCCGTTTGCTTTTTGCTGGATCAGCAAATTTTTCATTGTGTCAGCAAATTATTCGCTATCGCAACAATCCTTTTAGCTACGACAGCAATTTCTGTGCGATAAAAAAATGTTAGGGGAGAGTGGCCTAACTCGGACCCCCTTTTCTTTTTATTCCATTGAACTCTCCAATGTTAACCAATCGGCTTATATTATATGCCGTTGGTAAGATTTTCTCGTCCCACAAATTTGTTTAAAAAGCTTTTGACATATCTCTTATCGTTTCTGACTTATAGCTGGAAATAAAAAATAGTGATAAATCGTCTGAACAGAAACAATGGTTCCAACTCAGAGCACCCCCTGTTCCAACTCGGACCGCCCATTTTTTGAGCTTTTTATTGCGAATTTCGAACTCTTGAAAGCATGCGTGTAGTTTTTTTTTAAATAATTCGTTCCCTATGGAAAAGATCTCATAGAAATTGATACGTGGAATCTATGAGACTTTATGAGATTTTATATGAGCATGTGTCCAGGGGTTTATGAGATTTTATAATGCCATTATGCGAATTAATAAGCACAAAATTGGATTTTATCAGGTTTCATAAGCAATCGTGGAAAATCTCATAAAGACGTTTAAAATGAAAATTCCCTATGAGATTTTGGTGTGCTTTTGTCCAGGAGTTTATCAGAATGTATCAGCATTTATAAGACTTTTTCAACAGGGTTGACAGCAGTGATTTGTGATGAGAAAAAGTCAAGTTTTATCACACATGTTGGTCCCAATTCTCACTAAGAAAAATAATATACATCATCGTCGAAAAAGAGAGGAAACTGATATTCAACAAGAAAAAACTAGTCAGAAAAATTATTCTGTATCCGATGACTCATGATATGAAACTGGAACACTAATACGGGCCGATCGTCTGCCTTTGCTTGTGCTTGGTTGATTTTTAGTGGTTGTAAATGTTGGTTTTTCCGCTATGTGTCTCTTTATCAATTTTTTGGAGGTTTTGGATGCTTCTCTTTCCTTGGCTTTCCATCGCAATCTCGCTCATCGACAATGTCGAAAAAATTCATAAAGAAACTGGGATTAGAATCGCCTCGAAACGGACAAAACAGTCGGGTCTTTCCGTTTTGTGGCGGTTTTCGTCCTACTTTTTTCCGAATTTTTCCATAATTTTCAATAGAAAAGTTCAATTTCACTAGATAGTCTAAACTTCTAGAGAATTCTCGACTATTGATGCTCTTAACTTAACGCATTTATGTTTTGATATGATGAAAAATACGAAAAAATAGGGGGTCCGAGTTGGAACCACTTTTGGCGGTCCGAGTTGGAACAGAGGTTCTCTCCGAATTTTGCATCAAATATCACTAAACTTACGGAATGAATCACTAAAATGAATATATCCCCAAAAAGAGTGATGAATACCGATCTGAAAACATTCAATACTTCATTCGAATCGATAATAAAAAACAATTTTCACGGATTTTTCGAAGATAGAAAATTTTCCGCGGCAATGCTGAAAACACATTATTGTTTGTAAAAAATCGTAATAATAATTGATATTCGTCAACTTGCGGACAAATCATCAGTACAAAATAATGTATCTAGGGATGCATTGGGCGAGCTGATTGAGTCGGACCGACTTAAAACATGGTCCGAGTTAGACCACTCTCCCCTAACTCTTCCAGCAAAATTTGTTTGTTATTCCGTTAGGTGAATCTCAGGGCGAAATTTCAATATATTCCATAAGATTTATATAAACCGAATGGTAATGTTGAAAAAGTTCCAATTTTTTGAATTCGTGAAAATACTGTATATCGGATAAATAAAAGTAAAGAAGAAAATTTGCATCCCCGTTTTCCATGAATTTCCAATCGATTTCCTTCGAGCAACAATTTATTCGAGTTATACGAACATTATTTTTTTTGTATATCTATCCTGTCAAAAGGAACGTTCAATCATTCGTTCCGCGAGTACAAACGATGGGGAGAAAAAGAACCGTAGCGTAGAGAGACTGATATCGCATTGTGCGTATGCACATCATACACATAAATATGCTCAGCACCATACTGAGAACACATGTGCGCGCCAAGAGAGACAGAGGACGGGATTGTACGTGCCACAAGTTTGTATATGTATATTACGTATCCACAAGTTTGTTCGAGATAACAGTTGAATGGATTCGTTTATTCAATTTCCCACTTCATCTCCTCCTCTCCTTTCCATCCTTCACCTTTTGCGACGTCTCCGTTCCCATCTCCTCCTTCTCCTCCTCCTCCTATCTTCTCCTTCTTCTCCCTCTATTGCCCTTATACCAACAAACTCATGATTATTTTGTAATATCTGTCTCTTTTATGAATATTTCTTGACGCATCGGGAATTGTCAATAAATCTCAATACGGAACTGGAAAGCAACGTCTCCTCTTTCGATTAAGTAAATGTTTATTTTGAATCATTTCATCTTTCAATCAGCTGCGACTGATTGATGTGTTTGATGTCTGAAATATCTATATGTAGGTCAATAGATGTGAAAATTAGATCATGTTTCTTGTCGGAATAGGTATCTCACTCAGGATGTATCATTGTCCCTATTGTAGAATAGAACGTAGGTATAGAACATGTACGATATCTTTTTGAATTTGAATTTTTCTATCATTTCTCTCCTCTTCTGAGCGTATGATGTTTTTTTGATACATGACGTACCTGGAAGTACCTTTTCGCTCCCTCTCTTCTTACTGCATGTTTATTCAATATACGCCCGTTCATTACCCACATGACAATATTGGTTGATGGGAATTGCTTGTATCCCGTGATACGCACCATTTGATATGCGGGCTCTTGTGCTGGACACCACCTGTGGGTGGGTTGGTTGGTTGGTGATCGAATAGGTGTGCGTGTGCTCCTCACGCTTCAACATGTACGCGATACATATACCTACCCTTGTATTTGTGTGCCAGAACGTTCATTTTAACAGGTACGTGTGTGAACGTTCTCGGTGCTCTTCTACCGCTATTATCCAGACACATCACCCTTGTACCGTCATACAACTACAAGTTCTACCGATTGCGCACCCTAAAAACGATATTGAGAGAGAGAGAGAGAGAGGCGAAGGGAGAGATTCAGAGTCATTTTTATTCTGCACCCCAGGACAAATTTCCTGTATTACGAAAGGAAGAGAGGAAGAGAAAACCTTGTCATTGACAGTATACGTGAGATCGCGTACGTTTAACAGCGATAATGCTAATTGATGCGGTCCTAAGTAATCCAAAGAATCGTGCGCTCATGAGCTTTGAAAATGTAATTCGACATCAGTTTTTTGTGTGTTCAGGATTTCATGGGGTACGATTGTAAGCTGTATTCGGTTATCTGGACTTCCAAATTTTTGAAGGGGAAGGTGTGGAAAGTGTGTTTCATTACAAACAATTTCAAACCATCGTGGGAAAACTTCTGCAACACTATTTTTGTGAGAACACAAGCATTCTCTGAATTCAATTATTCCATCAAAGATATATGGGAAACACTCTGTTAGATTATCTACTCTTTCTATTGTCAATAATTATTGTTAATTTGAATATGATTATATTCAAGGTTGGAGGCCAAGCACCAAACAAATGAATGGTAATATCGATGTGCCAATTAATTGATTGGACTTTTCGCGTAGAAATGAGTATAAAAATCAAACTGTGCTAAGAACAACATTACTGATATTCATTCGTTGCGTGTCTACTGTTGAAGTACTGTTCAAATAGCACATATCAATGACTCATTCTCCTTATTTGGAAAATATAAAATTCAGCGATTAGCTGCATATCACATTGAAAGTTGATTTCTCCTCGATGATGCTTACTTCCACTTGAAAGAACAGTGCAATCGGGAAAATGTATGGAAATAGAGATAGAGCTTCGCAAATCAAATAATGGAAAAAAGAATATTCGGTTCCTTCAATCTGATCAGTGTTGCCAGGTGCTGAAAAAAAAATTCTTCATCTTGAACACCAAAAAATCTTCAAATTTCTTCAGTTTTGTCTTTAGAAATCTCCCAAAAAATCTCCGTTTTGAAACTCAACAATTCTCAAAAATCTTCCCTTCTTCACTTAAAAATCTGCCGAAAATTATTCAGTTTTCTAAAAATGAATTCAATTTAATTCTTCGTCATGTGTCCGAATTATAAATTCAAAATCATGGTTTAAATCAGCTACTGGGTCCTTTTATACGATGGAAAAGTTCTATTAATGGTTTATCAACGCTTTTGGATCGTATAAGACATCCGCTAGTTGGTTTATATTATGGTTATATTATGGTTGGTTTATATCATTCGGGCATATGAGCATTCAGGCATGTGGCATTCGAGGCTATGACACCCTACCATCGAAAATTAGGAAATTTTCTTCCAATTTTTCAATTGGTTGAAAGATAACCCACTCCACTCTACTCCCTCGGTGTTGGAAGCACCCAGTTTCGTTGATTCCGAGCCAAGAGGGGTTCCCACCATCAGTATAAAACACAAATCGGGTTCACATAACCGTCACTTCATTGGTCAACGTCGATTGTTACGGAAAATGCGTCTTGGGACCGTTCAAGATTGGAGGAAGTAGGAGACGGTTGGCGTTGGAATGAACGAGACTGGAAATAAATGAGAGTGGAATTAAACGCGGTTCTACTGTCCTGACCCTGGTCAAAAAATCTATCTGTATCTCTCTGAAAATTTCACGTTCCAGAGAAATTCAGGGAGATTCAGGGAAATTCAGAAAGATTCAGGAACGGGTAGATTAGGAAAAACTGTGCGTTGAACTTTCCAGAAGGATTCAGACAAATTCAGAGAGAGATACATTGAGTGAAATTTTTGGTGCGAGATTTCAGTGACACGCAGGGAGTTTTAGAGAAACTCAGAGGAACGGGATTAGGAAAAATTTAGCATGGAACTTTCCAGAAGGATTCAGAGAAATTCAGAGAGATTCAGGAAGAAATGAATTGTGTGGAATTCTTTGTTCGACATTTTAGAGGCATTCAGGGAGATTCAGGGAAAATCAGATACACCAAAATTACAGAGATACAGAAGGATTCAGGGAAATGCAGATATATTCAGAGGGATTTAGGGACATTCAGAGGAATTCATTGCGATTTAGAGAAATTCAGAAGGATTCAGAAATGGGTAGATAAGAAAAATTGTGCGTTGAACTTCCCAGAAAGGGTCAGAGAGATTCAGAGAAATTCAGAGGAAGATGCATTGAGTGAAATTTTTTGTGCGAGATTTCAGAGGCATTCAGGGAGGTTCAGGGAAGATCAGAGACACGGGAATGAAGAAAAATTGAGCACGGCACTTGACGGAAGGATTCAAAGAAATTCAGGAAGATTCAGAGGAATTCAGAGAAATTTCAGGGAGAAATAAATTGAGGGGAATTTTTGGTTCAAGATTCCAGAGGAATTCAAGAAGTTTCACAGAAATTCAGAGACCCGGAAATCAGGAAAAATTGACCATGGAACTTTTTAGAAAGATTCAGGAAAATTCAAAGAAATTCAGAGAGAAATGAATGAAGTGAAATTTTTGGTTCAAGGATTCGGAGGTATTCAGGAAGTATCAGGGAAAATCAGAAACCCCAACTTAGCAAAAATTGAGTACGGAACTTCACAGAAGGATTCAGACAAATTCAGGGTGAGCTTTGAATTCTCAATATTTGAAATTCGGAGAGATTCAAAGAGATTCAGAGGAACTCAGAGAAATTCAGAAAGATTCAGGCAAATTTAGAGTACGCTTTGAAATCTAGTTACATGAAATTCTGACACATATGCAAGAGATTCAGAGGAATTCAGAGAGATTCAGAAGAACTCAGACTGTTTCAGAGGAATTCAGCATGAGCTTCGAATTGTTGATAAATCAAATGCCGGAGAGTTCGGAAAGATTTAGGAAGATCCTGAGGAAATCCTAGATTTTCATTAAAAAATTGAGAGAGATTCAAAGAAAGTTGGAGAGATTCAGGATGTATGACTATCTGACAGGTCTCTCACTTTATCTGAAATTGCTCTGAATCTCTCTGAGGAATGTCTCAAAATATAGAGAGATTCAGAGAGATTTTTTTCACCAGGGGAAGTTTGGGTGAAAGACACTTCCGGTATACCGATGTCTACACGGAGAAATTTAGTGAGGCAAATTTCTTCAGTAGTGGGGATAATTGTGTAGATGGCCATTTGTATGAGATGAAGTTGAAGTAACGGAAGTATATGTGCTCATAAGAAGCTATATATTCTTCTTTCCCTATTCCAAATGGTGGCTCCCACCACATATTTATCCCAGCTTCACAAACTATGGTATGGCATATTCGCCATGCCAGGTTGATCCATTTTCCAGCGTATCTCATTGGTCATTCTTATCAAGTGAAGAATTTGATTGTTAGAACTATAAGGAAAAATTCTGATCTGGCAATCTTATAGAACATTTCTGTAGTGTCGAAATGTTTAGATCAGCAAGTTTTTAGGAGAATCTATCTGAAAGCAACCTTCTTAACCAAAAGAACATCAAGAATTTCAGTTTTCCATGATTGCTGAAAGGACAACAAAAAATCTTCAGATTCACTCAATATTTCTTCTTCTCTTCAGATTATCTTTGGAAAAACTTTTTTTCTTCAGATCTGAAGAAAAATCTTCAGACCTGGCAACCTTGAATCTGATTTCTATTGTTATTTGAGAATAACATATTCCTTCTTCTGCGGATTCACGTGAAGAGATTATGTGAAAAAGGAATGAGGATTGAATTTTTTTTTCGTAAAGAAAAGAACAGATGTCATCTTTAGACCATTCAAATCTGTTCTTGATACGGGGTTGACGTATTTTACGATGAACGAAGGGAAAAATCCAGTAGCTACCACACTCCGTGGCAAAAAAAAGAAATAAGTAAATTTGAGCGAATGTGACGACAATACAAAAACTTACGAACAACGATAAAGACCAAAATATGAGGAATTCTTTTCTGACTATGACGTTTGTATCACGTGTGTACCTTATTTATATGTACAAGTAATCGCAATGTGGTACACGATCAAAAAGGAACATTAATTTTTCTCGCAATTCGTTTTTATTTCCTCCTGGTTCTGTCGGTAATTCCCAAATTGTTTCTTTTTTCTTTATTATGCGCGTATGATGGAATCATAGAATTCGTTTCCACAAAAATGTAATGAGTTCCTTAAGCGGATATAAAGTATATTTACCGTACTTGATATTAGATTCGACCATTTCTGATTTCTCTGCGAGGTTTAAGAATTGTTAGGTCATGTGGATGACGTGTTAATCACGTGAATGATATACCAAAGCGTGAATGTAATACATTACTCGTATACAAGTACAAGATGGGTCCCACTGAGACAAACGCGGATCTCCATAGCAACGTTTGATTGTTCATCTCGGATGGAATTCAATATCTAACTGGGGATGTTGATTATTAGCGAACAGTATCAAGAACCATTTGATCATTGTTAATCACCGAAGATTAAGGGAATGGGATACTCACGAGCATGAGTTGATTGATAAAGTTATTTATAATTTGAAATCGTTTCCCTCATTCGAATCATTGATTCTTGCTCGATACAAGCAAGGAAAGTTTACGCTGTTGCGTTCGGATTCAATTAATGCATAACTTATGTCCATTTGCTCAAGTACGTGTGCTACAAAGAATTGAAATAACGCTTTCCATATTCACATTGTCGCACATTGACCTGATTTTCAGACAGTAGATGCTACTCGCGTTTGATAGACTTTTGTTTCAATCATAATACATTTTTATAGTACAGTAGGAGGAGGAGTTGAGAATTGATTATTCATATAGGCCTAGATTGTAGTTTCACCCCAGACAGGTTAAAATATCCATACTTCATGAACACAGGAAATACAATGGCAGTCTTAAGAAATCGATTATCTTGGCTGTACGTTTACTAGACCGTAAGAAAGGTGTGTAACAAATACAGCGAGTTTGAAATATATTTTTTAACGATTCACGTCGGGTTCGATGTTAGCAAGTATATAGAATCGAATACAATAAAATACATATTTTTATATCGCTGCAATATTTAAGGAGTTCGAAGGTCCATTGCAAAATTTTATGTGCATACAAGCGAATTTATCTCGGAATGTGAAATTTTCTTGATAAAATTGAATAATTACACCGATATTCCCCAGATACCGAGAAATCCTCAACCTTTTAAAGAGGAATCCCGACTTGAGTATTATCGAACAATGAAATACTGAAAGCCAATTTTTCATTCTCATACTCAAAGGGATGGGAGATTATTTTCATATTCTCCAGTTGATGCACTCTGCGTCTGCTCGTGTAATTAATTAACACCGTGGGGTTAATAATAGTAATGCAACCGCACCGAGTGACACGCAACTTCAAAACCATTTGTGTACAGATAGAATGGGGTTGGTGGTTTGAGTTTGGTAAGGGAGAACGGTAAGCCCCCATTGTCTGTTCTCCAGATAACATATATATACACGGAAAAAAGAGAGGGTAAGGGAAGGCTAGAGAAAGCGACACGACTGTTGCACTTTGGGGGTGGAGGAGGGTGTCGTGATGATGAAATAACTGTGAGGTTTTTCGTCCTTCCATTCTCTCCTTCCGTCTCTCTTCGACTCTCTTTGTGCAAAGCACCTTCTGTCTCGAGTAACATACTTGAAAGGGAAAAAACATTCGTACGGGAGAATAGAGCGTGGGCCTCTGTTTAAAAGAATCGCAAGTATACGTTTAAATGTACCAGGGGGCGTTTTACTTCGCCCAGTAAAATAAAAAAAAAAGGAAAAAAAGAAAAGGAAGAGGAGACAAAGAAATGAGACTGGTATGCGGGACTGGAGAATCACTAAGCGACTCGCGCAAACGATGAAACATCACCACATTGGCGCCAACACTGTCAACTCATGTACATACATATATATATATGTATCGGTATTGTCACAGTGGTTCTCACGATTACATTGTGCAGAAAAAATGATTACATATTCCTTTTTTCTATTGAAAACTTGATTCGTTGAATTTTCACGAACGGTTCTTTTCCCTCAAGTTCGACACAAGAAGTTATCGGAACAGTCTGTTGGGACTCTGATAATATTTGTGGGAAGATATCTATCGAACTATCAATATATTTTTCTCGTGGCAGAGGATGATTGCAGGACTAATATTTCCTAGATCAAAAAACGCGTGATTAAAATAGAGGATTCCTTTTCGATATCTGATTTATCGAATACAGGATCATTTTGTTCCCCGGTGGAGCATTCTCCAAGAAAGAAAAGACATTTTTTCCTCGAATCGCGAAGTTCACATCGTCATTCGAGCTTATCGAATCGAATGATAACAAAGAAAAATGGATTCCACTTGTATTGTGTGTAAAGTCATTGTGAACAAAAAATTCGATGTGGCAAGGTGACCAAGGAGCAATTTTCTTTCCAAAACGTTGATCTTATAAGAAAAGAAGGGAGGGTATCGAGCCACCGACGAGTTTTCGTAGAAAAAGACGAGAAAAGAAAGGAAAACATGAGAAATCATGGGGGCCACCATTCATTGTACGTTTATTAGAGACATCACATACTTCGACGTCGAAGAGCGAGGATATTTGATGAGGTCTCGAGAGAGGTACAAGAGCAGAGAATATCTCTTCGACGTCACTCTATACCACACAAGGGTTGGTTTTGCTTTCCACTTGGTTTCCTTTCAAAATAGGGAGAACGAGTCCCGCGTACGAATCTGACGTCTGCTGTCGGGGTTTGACGCGAAGATAAGCGTGTTGTCGAGTCGCGTCAAATTCCTACTACAGTAAGAATTTAAAGTGATCTCTACGCGAGTTTATACAACACAGGATATTTCGAAATATGTGAATCATTGGAAGTGATTTATGAGAGATTTTTTTTCATTCAAATTCTACTTCACAAATATTCTGATGGATAGACAAATATTAATAATAAGATGATCTATTGTTTGTGCCACAACTTCAGATGTTCAGATCTTGCTGTACAATTTTTTCATCTTCAAGGATCTGCCGTAGAAGATGCGTCTGTGTGTAGTAAAAATATCACTCTCGCAGTTTTCAACTCAAGGGGTTAGGGAAAGAAAGTATGTATTGTTTTACCGACTGATCCGTTATTTTCTCAATATCAAATAAACACAATGCGTGTAAAACTTATCGGAAAATGTTTTATAAGGCGTCTTTTACGTAGGGGAGACCGGGTACGGTTGGAACACGAGAAATATTTTGCTAATTGTTTGCGTAATAAGTGAACCATACAGCCTGTGATGAACGATGAGCCACTGAGATCCGTGTTCGGACTCAGGTTTCACTTCATTTTTCCTTAGATCCTTTTTCCCATCGCCAAGAATTGGCGAGATATTTGTTCTGTTCCAACCGTCCTGTGTTCCAATCGTACCCGGTCTACCCTACCTAATAGAATCTCAGGTTTTCTACATCATTATTATCCAGATAGACCAGGGTATAACAATTGAAGCACGGTATAATAAGAGATTGAACAAGATTGTATCGGAGTTTTGCAATTCTATTCATCGGATGCATGGATTTTCTTCAATTGAAAAGTTTGTATGAGATATTATGGGAAAAGATATGATGTAAAAATTTAATACTTTCTCAATTTGTCAGAACTCTTTTGTGAATTTTTCTGCTTCATGATAGTTCACTACAACAGTTAGTTCATAAAAAATTTCATGGAATCCATATTTGCATATTTTCATTCATCGTCCATTACCAACTCGAGGAGGGTGAATTTTTCTTTTGAAGAATTGAAAATTTCCAAATACGAAGGTGAGTAATTGAACTTTACTTCTTTTGGTTGATCGAGAGAATGATTCTTTAGAACTACACACACACGGAAATGTTTTATTCTTATCAGAAGAAATCATCTGTGATATGTGCACATCCTCCAAACTATTTCTCATCCGTTTGAAAAGCATAACATTTTCAGATTATTCGATAGCATAGAATTTAGTTTTCATTGTATCTTGATCTTCTTCTTCTTGTCACTGAGTTTCATATTTGACTACATTGATATGCAGATGTTAGTTCGAAACCTTCGAATGTTCTTTTTTTCAAAACCAATACGTTATCTCCTTGCTTTCTGCTCTTGCAGTAATATTCGATGTCAAATTGAAGTTTAGATTCGATCAATGTAAATGTACATGGAAGCGAGAGATAGCCAATGTCATTCGTACGTGACATTCTGGCATTTGATTCCTCGTGACTTCACATTTTGCATTTGGGTTACTTTTATTTTGTATGAATGAAGTGTACAACATCTATCCTCACGAAAATTCCATTTATTTCATCTATTCGTCGAATATCATTATCTTGACCGTGAAATATTAGACAGAAATTTGTTGTAATTCATCCAAACGTCGTCAACGATCAATCTTGTACGGTTCGTTCCCTGAGAAACTCTTAGAATCTCTTCATGTTGATATACAAATTGAATTGATTTATGTTTTGATAATTCTCAGTTGATGCATCAATGAATATTAAGATCAAAGAAGAAGACATTTACTTTTGCTTTCAACAACGCAAAAAATTTTATGCAAAAGCGAAACATGTCTGAACAGCGGTTATTAGAACAAAAAAGAGGGTTGGATTTGAGGTCACGCATCGTATGTGTTCTGATTAATTTACGACTATCGCGATTCTCGCACGTTTTTTTTTGCGTCTCGTTGTTCACGGAAAATAATGAAGGGAAAAACAGTGAGATAGGAAAAATGTTAAGGAACTCGAATCAGATGAATCACGCAACAATTAGTTACCTTCCAGAAAAAATGTACGTAATGTAGTCGGTATCACTTTACTTAATTCTCGAGTATTATTCAAGATATAATGATCAAAGCATACGTTAGCGAATTCATGAGCCACACTTTTTTCATGTCTTATGTACGAGTAATGCTGAAATAAATTCAAAATTTGTACAACGTTTTGATTAAGCAAAGAAAAAAAGTTGTATTCATTCAACAACCATTGTTCCATTTATAACGAAAACCTGTTTAATTTTTCCAAGTAGAGACGGAGACGAAAAATTCTGTGTGGTGGCAAAATCTAATTCCACACTCGATAGAACAATTTTTTGCTGTGACTGTAAACTATTTGCTATCACAGCTATCTTCTCATAACTACGACCGCGATTTTTTAACTGTGACAGCAAAAAATGTCTGCTCCTCCAGTAAAATGAGACCTAAAATCTTGAATTATATTCTTCAGACGATATTCTCAGTCAATAACGATAATCCATTTTATTCTCCACGGAAAAAATTAATTAACTGTGGCGTCTATTTCATGTATTTGGTATTCGCTGCAATAGCTAGATTTTAGCTCCTATAGCGATAACTTTTGTTGTCACAGCTAAAAAATATCTACCATAGCTGATTTTTAGCTATCCAAATAGGTTCTGAAGAGATCGATGGTCCATCATTGGAGCCTATTATTATACCGAGGGTATCCTTGTTCACAAGAACTCTCAATGAAGGAATCTAATGAACTTTGAAATGAGAATAAATATGCTCGGAACGGGATGTTCATCAAGTTAATGAAAGTATCATAAAGTGACAGAAAACAATGCTTGTTTCGAGAAATAATTTTCGAACAGTACCTGTAAAATACATTACATTATTATGAAGGGAAATTTAACACTATACATGATGTTTTTATATTTTCATATTTTATCTTGTATCTGTATGAGAAATTTCACTGATTCTCCAGTTTTTTTAATCCACCAAAACTCTTGTAAATTCCTACTGCTGATCTCCAGCCGCTACGTTGCACAATTATCTTTCTCCAGAGCAAGCCACTGTCTGTCTTCATAATTCTCTACTTCGCTGAAGAAAATGAAATTTTGCTGAGTTGAAATTTTAGCCTCATGCTCTGCTCATCCTTAGACTTTTTTTCATTTCTAGAATTTTTGTTTCATTTGATCCTTTGAGATTGAAAACTCGAAATAGCGGTATTAAATTATAAATCAGTCAAACAAAACTGGTGGAGAGAAATTAAGATCGGAGCATGTATTTGGAAGAAAGAGTATGGCTCATTTTACGTGATTCTGATCGAACTAAATAGAATTTTATAGGCTTAACGCTTGAATAATAAATTGTCTTAATTCAAATCATTTTATATTCTCACATTTCCGTTTATAAAATAATCATATGGGTCATAATTAATAAATTGACTTTCAATGACAATATAATTATTTTATCATGAGCAAATATAGATGTTTTCAAATTACAGATATTTTTAGAGTTGATTAACTCGAGATGGGTGCTCAAACTTGAACAACGCGAGAGGGAAAAGAAGAATCAGCCCATCTTGTGATTTATCAAGGATTTGATAATCCGTTGAAAGTTGCAGCGGTGTTTGACGTCCAATTCCTCTGACGTGGATTTTTATCTTGGCAGAATTTTCATCTTCCGCTGCTTGCTTGTAGTTCGATGTGACTTTTTGATCATGTTTGGTTACTCCTGTCTTATTATTAGATTTCAGTACTCTGGGCTTCGACGTTTCGGCAGCCTAATCATATTGATAAGCCTTTTCTTCTCCCCGTTCTCTGTTTTCTCTACTCTTTATCCCTCGCTCTCTCCCTTTATAGCGATCTCTGTGATTTGTGTATGTTTTTACTCGATCCATACACAAAATTAGTATTCTTCTTTTCTTATAAATTAGAGTGTTCTATCCAGACAATTCTGTAATTCCCGTTAGTCTTCGTAGGATTTCTAACGCATGTATGAATTTTTTACAGTTTAGCTTCCCGAATGGAGGAATTTTTCAAACCTTCAATTATAAATATAATTTGTATATCATTCAACACAGTTTATATAAAACCCATATAAAAATTTTCAGACCTCGCCAATGCTGATGATAGAATATAATAGCTGAGCGCAAGGCTGGCAGCCAAGCCTGTAGAACCAAGAGTGGCTGACAATGGTCTAAATATTATACCAATACAGACGGTGAATGAATCAACTCCGTTGATCCATCATTGATCATAGGCTGCGCCACGTTTGGTCCATCCTTCGATCAACATTGCTTGAAGGAAAGAAAAATGATTTCACCCGCGGGTTTGTAGGGCATGGCGGAACACTGCCCCACCCGAGCAAGCGTTATATTAGCACTCGCTAGGCCCTTACAAGTTCCCCACTAGCCACTAGACTCTTTCTAGCCCTTGGCTAGATTCTCGCGAGGCCCTAGACAGTTCGATGGATAACGTTGCTGGGGCAAGCATTAGGCAACTCTGGATGGCAGTAGATTCTCATGCTACAGCAAGCATAGATGGCAATAGTTTCACCCCACTCCCGCGGAAGCTTGATTTAACTGAAGCGATAGCTTGGCCCAGAGCGAAACTCCCTTTTCAAATGGCATATTACATTAACTTTCACCAGGGTGCTACTTGTTTCTTGCGAGAGGCGACTAAGCATTCAATGGATATATAAGTTCCCTTGGAAGATTCCATGATAGAAAGAATCCTTCATCGGTGTCCGGATGCGCCGACTTCAACACTAAGATCATCAGATTTTCGGCATTCATTATACAGTTTGAACTGATCAAAAAAATTTTATGGCGAACCGGCACAAGATTGCGACAGCGTTGAGTCATCCCTGCCCAGGTAAAAATTGACCATGGGCGCTAGGTTGCCGCAAGGCTCACCAAGATGGGCCGAGCCTAGGCTACCAGGCATGGCGCAACTCTGAAATGATAACATCATTTCAGCCTCAGCCCATTTGTTTCCACAATCAAGACCCAACACTGGAAACAGGGTTGTGATAACATATGCCGTCAATGGCAGACCATACAAAAATTTGTTCGCCAAGGATGAGCCAACGCTGTAGCAATCTTGCGGCAGGGTTGCGCCCATCTCATGCCAATGGTCACTTTTATTTTTTATTGTAATTGAAAATAAAATAAAAAATCCATTCTATCATTTCGATTGAACGAAATGAATGTCGGAGAATTTCAACATGTAATTTTTCTGATTAGTTTAAACTGATGAATGACGTAAATCCGGTGGTCCTGGCGTAGAAGTAGGCGGGTCTGGAAACAGATGAAGAATTATTTCTGTCATGGAATCTTCAAAGGAGACTTATATATTGATTGAATGCTTGGATCGCCACTCGCAGGAAACAAGCATCACTCTGGTGAGAGTTATTGTAATTTGCTGTTTGAGAAGGAAGTTTCACTCTTAGCCAAGCTATTACTCAAGTCGAGTCAAGCTAACGCCTAAACTGAGCGAGGCCATCGCCCAAGCTGAGCCAAGCTATTGCCCAAGCTGGACCAAGCTACGACCCATGCTTGGTGCAACATGAGAATCCATTGTCATTCAGAGTTGCCTAATGCTTGGAGCAGTGTCCCGCCAAGCCCTAAAGAGCCTCTGTTGAAAACATGCTTTTTCCTTCAAGCAATATTGGTTGAAGGATGGGCCAAGCGTGACGCAGCCAATGATCAATGATGGATCAACGAAGTCGATTTATGACTTCCCATATTGGTACAATGTTTAGACCATTGTCAACCATCCTTGTCCCTACATAGATTGCCCAGCTTTGGCTGGCAGCCTTGCGTCTAGCTATATTCCGTCGTCAGCATTGGCGGAGCCTGAAGATTTTTATATGGGTGGCGAACGAATTTTTTTATGGTTTGCCATTGGTGGCATATGTTATTACAAGCCTTTCCTCAATGTTGAGTTTAAATGATAGTATCATTTCAGAGTTGTGCTATGCCTGGTAACCTAGGCTCGGCTCATCTTGGTGAACCTTGCGCCAGCCTGATGCCCATGGTAAATTTTTACCTGGGAAGTCATGCATAAGTATACACGTAAAATTTCCTCATCCGAGCTACTCAACATCGAAGATGGATAATTGCAGCCATAAATGGAATTCACTCGCCTGAGTGTAAGCACTTTTTATAAACACTCCATCCATCAAGATTGGAATATACATTCTCCCAATCAGAATTTAACAACTGGTGCAGTACTGTGCCAGTACCGGCTAACACTAGCGGGGTACTGGCGGTCTGCACTGCAGCAGTACTGGCATTTGTCCGAAATGATAACGCTTTTCTATACTGGGTATGTGCTAGCCGACTCTTGGGGGTCCAATACTGGCACTGTACTCCGCCTGTTGTCAACATTGGCATACTTCGGTTTTTTTTGATTGGGTTAAACTGAAGTATTTTTATAATCAAGAAAACAAGTCTGAATCACAGAAAGGTGATCCCATTGAGAATTTTTATGCTCCTTCACAGCGCATAAATGTGTTGGACTTTCATCCCGATTCACAAAGAGAAATCTATTTTATATGTATTTCAACTAAATGTGGCAGTGAGAAAAAAAAAGTTACAAAATCATTTTTTTCGAAGCTTGTTAATTTCCTTAATTACTGGTATGGGTATTTTCTTTTCTACGCTTAAACTCTTTTGCTCAGTTTTCGTCTTATCTACATAGAGTTTCATATCGATGAACCAAGGCTATAATTTGAGAACAGTAGAACTGATGTTATTTAGAAAATGAATGAAGTTTCGATCATGCTACCTATTTTAGTTGGGGGAAACGTGTTACTCAATCTACTATCCCTGTCGTATTTGATCAAAGCTGTCATTATCAGCACCTTTGTCACTCCAAACTCTCAGTCGGTGAACCATCTTCAATCAAGTTATTCCTTCTCTACCAGCCTACGATTCCAAGTCGTGTGAAATAAGAAAAGAGGGGAATGTCTTATCGGCTTGTTGGTAGTGGATTTGAACTGTTCATCCCCTTCGAGTTATCAAATTCAGCAGGGCTTCGAATTATCGTTGAATCTAGAGTACCTGAAAAATTATGGTATAACATTGAAATTTAGTATTCAAAATTGTTTTACTTGTTCAGTCATTACTTTTGTCTTTCTTAACGAGAAATTCACATAGAGACGATTCACATAGAGAATTTTACACCATGTTGACTGAAATCCATTTAGTATTAAATCCAACACAATAATACTTTGTCCAGGTTGGTCCACGGGGGTATATATTATTCTCATTCCGTGGTAATGTTGAAAATGAGGTGTGAATGTGTTCTATCTGTGATCCGTGGAATTGATATCCGATGTAATTTACCATTTCATTTTAATTCGTTTCTTAACGTTAGGATATGAGTTAGGATAGGTATCAAAATTATATAACATCTGCTCCGATCAACATATTCAATTTTATCGATGACAAGAAGAAAAAAAGCATTTGTTTTTGTATCGATAAATCACGATTACCACCATCATCATTCGCAAATCCTCGATGCTTATATTTTGTTTTCGAAAAGAATCTTTGACCCAATTGCCTAAAAATATTTCCCGCTATTCGCTATCCAATGATACGAGGAAAGCTTTTGTTTCGCGTCAGTTTGATTTACAATATGAAAAGTTAAAGGGGAATAAAGATGACAAGAGGAAGGAACTAAAACGGAAATTCCGCACGTGTTTTCATGTACACCCGCAGACACGTGGATCTGTATAGCAGGCATCTAAACGGTCCACAAAGTTTTCGGGAAATCGTTATATTGGTAAGTCAAACATTAAGTGTGAAACTGCGCGAGGATAAGTTGGCTATGAGCCCATTCGGCTTTTCGTTGGAAACAGTTAGAGATAGATAGGTTGGTTAGAGATGTACCACGGACGATGGAAAGCAGAGAAAGACTTGACGTACACGTATATCTCCAATTCGAAATTGTATGTATGTGTGGGTGTGTATAAAGTCAGGGCCTGGTGATCGCAACAAGTGTGTATGCGTTGTACCCTAGGAAAGATTAATTAAACCGCCACGTAACTACCAGTATCTCGATTTACTTGTCGACGACAATTAACAGCGCCCTACGATATCTTTTGCACATTCAAAATCAACATGAATCTTTATATGTTTCATTTGTCTGTTCAACACCGCGTATTCTACATTCGTTCAATTGACAAATACAAAGTAATCGATTATTTGATCGATGAAACAAAAGAACCACGGAAAAATACCAAACGAAAATAAATCGACGGTAAACCAGGGGAAATGAATTGTGCGGTCAGTGGGTTTTAATGGTTTGCAAATGAAAGATAGATTACATCAGAACGATGGCAATTGTTAGTGATGAAGAATCATTCTGGTTTTAGCTTTTTTTATTCTCCACGGAAAATCTGTCGAAATGAATGCGTATTTGTATTTATACTTTTTGGTTCAACAACATCCAGCGACTCATAATTCAAGAAATATTTACAAAAATATTTATTGCGGTCTCTTTGCATTTAATCATTTTCATAAGTTTATATTATATGAAGGAATTTTTACATCATGGGAATCTTATCTTGTCCGAGGCAAGAGAATATGTACAAAAGGAGGAAAAAAAAGAATGAAAGTTCAAGTAGAGGGAATAAGAAAGACTCGTCAATTAATTAGTTCAACGACGGCTGGCAGATGGTGCACGCCCTAGGCCGAGACAGGAAAGATAAAGGGGGACGAAGAAAATCGAAAGAAGGAGAAGAAATGAGAATATGGGAAGACGAAAAAATGAACTAAGGGGATACGGTTGTGGCGCTTGGATAATTCCATTCTCGTGTCCCGGTGGCGATCTTAAATCGTAGATATATCGGCCTTGAATAGGCTGAGTATAATAACAATTATCCAATCTAAATTAATTCAAATTGTTTCCGCCTGTTCTGAACTGAAAAAGATATTCTATATTTGACTTGTAATTATTTTGTTTTTACCAACGTTGATGTACATCCGTCGCGTATTCTCGTGTATTCAAAATTGGTATTGGACAATTAATTCTAGAATTTTACATCCTTTTCTTTTATTTAATTGATGAATCAATGTAAATATAACATATAAAATCTTTTATTTCTTCTCTTCAACTTCACGGAACAGGTTTTTTCATATAAATTTGAATTTTTTTTATCATCTGATCATATTTCTGCTCATCTTTAATATTTTTGTGAATGCCAAGAAAGCATCAATGGAAGATATTGATCCAATCACGTGAATTATTCAAGAATCGTTTATCCCCTCAACTCATTAACTTGTGTCTTTCAATTATTAGATTTATTTGACCAACATGTTGTAGTAATAAATTACATAGCTCAACGACCACCTGCACCAGGGATGCCAGAAGAAATTCGTTATCTTCTGGAATACTGGATTCTCTTTGAAACAAATACTCAAGCACTATGGATCACTCTTCTGATATGGAATATACACGAATACGGAATGGAATTAAAGGTTTAGTAAGAAACTCTTACAGGATTAATGACTTCTCAGTCTTTCTAGAAAGAATAAAAGCTTCTATCGCAAAATTCATTAAACCGTATGCGTCCCTTTGGAAATTATTGAGGAACATTTGAAAGAGATACAGTACATTCAGAAATCTTGGTGATTCTCGCCAAATCTCATTGAATCTTTCACAATGTTCTGACTAAATTTCATTTTGTCAGATTCTATAGATTCTTTTAACTAGGCAGCATTCCTTTTAATATCTCTTCTAAAACTCTGAAAATCTCCCACCCACCGGGCATGTTTTTTCACTGGAAATTTTTCTGAATACCACTGAGACTCTCTGAGAAACTACAAACACCTCTGAAAAATTCTCCGCTGAAGATCTCTAGTAATTTCAGTGATTTTCAGCGAAATTTTTCCACCAGGGATGCCCTATCAAAACCTTCACGGATTCTTTGTAATTCTATATTTTACGCCGAAGGGAAAGTTGAGAAGATTGTACCTTATAAACGAAAAGAAAAAGAAGAAAAAGAAGACTCGGTGTTTCTCATATATGAGAGCATCCTCTTAAATCTTCAAGACCCAAGGACGGATCAACAGAGGGACTGAACATTATTACGTCTTTATAGATTCCAATATTTTTCACGTCGTTCCCCCATGTCTTACGGCGTTTTATGTACTATGGAATGGAATCTCCCACCGAGGATGTCGCACAGAATTCTATTACTTTTTACGTATATGATTTATTCATATTCACTCGTAGAGTAATACCGTCTTAACCTATATATCAATACTTTGATTTTTCCACAATGAAATTTATATTTTATTTTCCTCGCTCAATTCTTACTTGACAGCTGATTCGTTTGATGGATATTAAATTTTCATACCCTAATATAACTTTATCAGATATTGTTTATAGAGAAGTTATCGCGTGTTTTTATAAAAAATCTGACGAGAGTTTTACAATTTTCAAATCAAAACATCTACTGTAAATTTCCAGTATACCGAACCGCAAGTGATCAATCTGTACATTTGTGTAGGAAAATTGAGTCAACATTATGAAAATTTCGGTACAAGTGTCGAAAAATTGGAATGAAAAATATAAAATACAGGAAATTCCGGGACCAAAGAAATTTTGTTCTACATGAACAATAAAAAGTAAATTGAAGAGTAAGTTCCCCATATTTCTGATTTCTGATTCTTTTTCAATTCGACATTTGTAGTTGTGATGAAAACTCGGGTTTCAATCAATCATAATTTGAATATGTAAACGATACACGGAGAAAAAAACTAACAATAATATTGCTGAATTGACAATAAAATATTGTTACATATCAACCCACAATAAATATCGTCAAAATACGACCGTCACTATTGCTAAACTGGCAACAATATTATATTGTCAACATTATCAACAATTCAAATATTCAATTTCGCAATATCATATGTATTCAAAAAATATCATTTTCAACCGAATTTATCTCTAAAAACATTCTATTACAATGTGCTTTGATTCATATGTGAAGAAAAGGCGATTGTAAGTTCCAATGTTGGAAAGTGGACTCAGCGAGATTCGAACCCGAGTCCTCCGAGTGGGAAACAACGCCTTTATCACATCAGCAGATTTCCAAGATGACAACTGAGTACTTGAATTGACGAGTATGTTAATCCTCTACTTTGTTCAAAGTTAACGATGAAAATATATATTCAAGACAAACATAAAATTGTGCACATTAAATAAATGAATTAGGATTTGAATCACAAGAATTTTTCAGAAACCAATGAAATTCGTCAAATTTGTTAGTCAAACTCATGCAAGGTTTGTTATTCAATCAGAAATTACGATTGATTTTTATGTTTGTGAATTCAAGAATAACCTCATCGAAGAAGGGTTTGTAAAAAAATGTACGTATATCACTTGGATATCATTTTTAACTGTCTCCTGAAGTGGATCAAAATAATTTTTCACGGGAATAAAATTATACCGCTTTATACGTTCGAAACAGCTGTTTTGACAATAAATGGATTTTTTTACGACAATTTTTCTTGTTAATTTTGTGATACTTATTGTTGTCGTTGCTTGATATTGTTTTGTCAAATCAACAATGTTTATTGTGAGTTGGAATGACAAATCGTATTGTCATTTTAACCAGTGATTTTCAGCAATACAATTCTTGTTACCAAAACAATCTGCTATTGCTGTACAAACAAAAAATTGTTGCACAACCAGCAATAAAATGGTGACAATTCTTATATTGCTTTTCCCCTGTGTATACATGAAATTGACATAGCACTCTAATTATAGGTTTAATTCAATACTCATAATCATACATCGTAGCCAAAATTACAGTCTCCTTTATTGTGAAATACCATCCGCCTGTAATTTCTCCAACTTTCATGATCAATCAATTACAACAATGGTAGTTTCATGGTCCTATTGTTCATAAAGTGATGATCACCAATTAAATTTCTCTCGACATTCATCTGACACAGGAAGTAATATTCACGATCTCTTTGAATCGAGCCTCCAGGGGAAAAATTAATATCATTTAATGCAGTAAGAAACAATCAATGTGAGACAATCGCACGGGAGATTTCATTGAATTTACAAAATAACAGTCGTACAAGCGTGTCAGGTGATTGATAATTATTATGAATCCCACTAGACATCATCCATATAATTTCCCTAAAGATATGGAGACAATAGAGATGATAATTTCACAACTTACTTTTTTCATTTAAAAAATTATCAATATGAATTCAGACTCTTTGTTTCGACAGCATCAATTAATTACCATAAGTAAATATCCATTCCCTTCTTCGAATACTTTTTAGCGAAGTGAAGTAAATACACCAACTCGAACAACGATGTATCTTTAAGTTTTTAGTACATCGAGGGATCCCTGACGTTCCTTTGACCGTGACTTCTACCTGCGAAGGGGTTCTGCAAGTTTGCATGGGAATGCACTTACCATGCTACCAAGCGCATGTTCCTACAGCAGACGTGCAAATGTGGTTTCTTGTACGATCACACGTTCACGTCGCGTATGCATGTACATACAAGTACACAATTGGTGTACCGATCACGTGCGGAGTACAGTTTCTCGAAGGTGCTTCGTTTGTACGAAAGAAGGCATCTTCTTCATGGCTACGTTTAAAAAATGTAGGCCCTCGAACGTATCTCGAACGTATTCCAGATAAAAGAAAAGATCCCAAGATTCTCTCATGGGACACAATTGGGACGTCGGTGTTTCCTTCTCAATCAAACGTTTTTCCTAATGTAAAATCAATAACCCCACCACAATTTATATTTAAAAAAGCGTACGATTGGTTTTCCTCTGATGAAATAAGGGTTTTTTTTTTCACAGACTATATACTACGTATACTATTGAATCTTTTGAGAATGTAAATCTTGTTCTTCGAGACGGACAAAAAGTAGACTGAATGCATACTGTGTTGTAACGAGATTCATTCCAGTATGAAGATTTAGATATCTAGAAAGGATATGCACGGTGCACACGGTGAATTGTATGGGGATCGCTTGCGAAGAATAAGGCAAACATATGATCTTATAATTATAACTACGATGAATAAAATATAGTGGATCAACATATTTATTAACGTCTCATAATAATTTATTATCTGACAAACTCCTTGTGAATTCAAATATTGTACGTTTTACGTGCAACGTATCTATATCTTTCAAATTTCGAAGAAAAAATGCGGAATGAAAAATAAATTCCAAGAAGGATCGTTGAGAATAAAATTCTGGTACTTTGGAACATTTATTCGGAGCTTATTTTACCTGGAAGATTGGAAGATAGACTATTCTTGGAGTACGTTGAACGCGATATCTTTTATTCAAAGATGAAAATCGAAATTGATGTGCTACTATTTTGATAGAGGTTCGCGTACAACTCGAGCCATGGAATTCGAATTGAATTCTTCCATTTTCAATTCTCAATTTCCTCTAGGTTTCAAATGAAGATAAGTCTCTACCCATAAAATTTGGAAGCGAAGACAAATTACGATTACCCACTGTAATCCGTCATATCAAAATTATTGTCATCTTGTAACATTCTTATCATGATCTTACAATCTACAAAAGATACGTAATCGTAGGGATGAAGATCGGAAACCTACAGAATTTTCATATAAATCTACAAGAACTAGATCCTCCTTTCGAAAACAAAATCACTCCTGTTTGAGAATCCCCATTACCAACGTATATCGAATTTCCTCGATAGGGAAGCAAGAATTCACGTTGCCCGTAAACATCGTGCATCATTCGTCGAGTATAGAATTACATTAATATTCAATATTGCACCCACGACAAGAACTGAATGATCGTTTTAGGACCCCGTCGTTACAAGGAGAAGAAACAAAGGACTCGATATTTAGAAATAAATGATGAACGAGTGAAACGAGAAGAAAGAAACAAAAGAAGAAAAGTAATGTGAATACGCAAATGAGTTGGTGGCTTTTCTTCAAGAGACACTTTTCATCCCCATACCACCCTCGTTCCTTCCATTTCCTCCAACACCTATTTCACTTTCAGGAAGAAAGACAGGGTGCTACGAGCTCGTATCTCACTGCCCGAGTGAAACGCTAAACGTTGTGCTTTCAACGTGCGAATTAAGATTTATCGTCCCTGCATGGCGTTTGACTGAGAAGCCTTTTCACGGCGCCGTAAAGTCACAACGAAGACTTACGACTTTGCAACTCGACTTTATTCGAATGCTGGACTCCTCGTCCTACCACCCTCATTTCCGTTTCCGCCACTTTTTTCTCGCGTGTTCTATACACGCAATGTCCTTTCGAAAGATCATTAACTCGAATGAAAAGTGAATCATTCGATTGGGAAACCGGAAACCGCATTATCTGTACAAGAGCGAATGGGTTCGCTAATTTTCGCGATGACATGGTGATTTAACGATTCCGCATAGTCCTGGGAGATTCATTGCACGTGATGTGCGAAAATATTCTCCTTCTTGCCAATTCGGGTGAGTTCAAGTTAGAAGGAAATCAATTTACCCACTTAGCGAATCTAGATATTGAATATAGAATTTACAGCGAATAAGCTATTCACTGGAACAACAAATTCTCTGCTGGTGCAAAAATGCGACCCCGTGATAAAAATATCGAAAATAAATCACAGAATTTTAGATTGTTATTGGCAGTGGATTGATAAATTTCGGAACATCCTTGTTTGATCTTCATATTCCCCTTCTACGTATGAGAATCTAGGTACGAACGATACGGGAGGCGGCTCTTTTTACAGGAGGGTACAAAGGACAAAGCGTTTTCTATGTGGCTTGTAACCAAGATGTGTACAAGGTCTCCGGTTCATTCTTCTTGCCTTCTCCCTATCTCTTCTTTTCTCTCCCCTCTCCTTACGCTTCTCTTTATCTCTTTCCTTTCTCATCTCTTTCATTACAACCCGTACCTTGTTCCCCCTAAACTACTTTATTATGCCTTTTTCTCTTTCATTTTGCGAGTTGTAGATTTTTTGTTCGTTCATTCCGTTTCTTACACGTGTACATACTTGGTGTTCTAATGGTATCGAATAGGAATCTCAAATCTCTACGTAGTATTTAATCTAAAATATTTCTAAAAAATTTATAAAAAATGACGTGCATATGAATTTTATATCTCGAGCGTGAAGTTTTTTTACATTACGGTGCATGCTGTGGAATATTGTCTACACAGTTGGAAATTTTGTGTTAAATTCAACACATTTCACATGTCCCAAACGGTCCACGCATATTTTTGTGTCGATATCACATAATGTGTTCGTGCTAGCTAATAACTTGCGCTTGATGTAAATAATATAACACAAAAGGATGTTGATAAAATTTTGATTGGAATTTCCGATCTTGTAAATTCAACACATAAGTACTGTCAAATGAAATCCAAAATAAGTAGTGAATCAACAGTTTACAAGTGTAATTTATGGATTTGTTTACATCAATAAAATGAGGGAATCACACTTTGTTCGTGTTGAAACAATGCATAAGAATAAATTGAAAAAACGTTTGGTTGAATGTACTTTCTTTGCGTATATCAACTCGCACTCTATCTTCAAATTTACATATCTAGAAAACAAATTCCCATTAGAATGAAAGCTAAAACCAAAATGCATGAATAGTTCTTCCTACAACTACTAAAGTTACACGTACATAGAAGTTTCATAATAAAAATAGCTCCCACCCCTGGCGATCCACAGTGGGCCAAAACCTCGAAAAATTGGTTAAAACTATAAGCCGCTGACCGATTTGTTCAGAATTTGGTACTCGGGGGTTTTCGGGGTCGCTGATCACGAATCTGAAGTCGAAAATTATCAATTAAAAATGGCGGATCCAATATGGCGGACTAAAGTTGCAAAATCAGCTGGATCCGCTTGAAATTTGCTTCCAGGGGGTTTTCAGGGTCGCTGATTGAGAATCTTGAGTGAAAAATGGTGGACTAAAATTGCAAAACGAGCTGGATTCGCTTGAAATTTGCTATGAGGGGGTTTTCGGGGTCGCTAATCACAAATCTGGCGTCAAAAATGATCAATACAAACTGGCGGATCTAATATGGCGGACTAAAGTTGCAAAATCAGCTGGATCCGCTTGAAATTTGCTTCCAGGGGGTTTTCAGGGTCGCTGATTGAGAATCTTGAGTGAAAAATGGTGGACTAAAATTGCAAAACGAGCTGGATTCGCTTGAAATTCGCTGTGAGGGGGTTTTTGGGCTGCTTACTACGAATCTGAGGTGAAAAAAGGTGAATTGAGAATGTCGGATCCAATATGGCTGACTGAGATTGCAAAATCAGCTGGAGTTACTTGAAATTTGCGGTGAGGGAGTTTTTGGGGTCGGTGATTACGAATCTGAGTTTCGTAATTTCTATTTGGAATTATAGCTGATAAAATTATGAGGTTTTCTTGAATTATTGACACAAAACGAATGACTTAGTGAGGAATTAGGCATGGAATGTAGAAAATTTTTTCAAGGTCCGTTTTAATACATGAAAATAAATGAAAATAAAATTGACATATTCATGTTCTTAAAAATGTTGTCGTCTTGAAACACTATTCACCTGTAACGGGGCACAAGTAGAGCAAGAGGCGCTACTGGTGCGAGGAGTGGGGAGCCCGATTTCATCAGATCTTGCGGATGAGCCACCAATATCTCGTCATTCGAATAATTTTGATTGCCTTTTTGTCGTCTATTGGTTTTATATCTCAGACCGCATCCTCTAGCGACGTGCTTGTCGATGTCGAGTCAAACACGAGAGAGAGATTCAAACTCATTTGTCGTATAATTTGCATGAAATCGGGCTCCCCACTCCTCGCACCAGTAGCGCCTCTTGCTCTACTTGTGCCCCGTTACACACCATTGTTGCTTGTTGGGGTTGCAACAGTTCAAATCACTGATTTGGAATAAACATGACAATAAATCAGACTATACCTCAGTAAATTCACATCGGAGCGATATGGTTGAAAGATTATGTAAGTGTGGAATTTCCATAGCATCTGTAGGATTTCCATTATGCGTTCGATCCGTGAAGAATTCGGCGTTTCCTCCATGTTCAAGCCTGAGTAAAAGTTTGGTATCATTTTCCAGTTCGAGCGAGACTGTTGATTGCCACTGAGGTCGCATAGATGATATGACAGGATCAGAAGATATCAAGAGATTATTGATAATATCCTGATTGGTCAAAGATCGGTCGCATTTTCGGCTATTGTTGAGCCTAAATTTTCGAAAATCTTTGTTCCTGGCCTCTTGGGCCTCTTAATCGACATAATTTGACAATCGCTAGTCATTTCTAGTGATTACTGAAAAGTAACTAGCGATTGTCATATCATGTATATTCGGCGGAATATTTGTGCGGCAAAAATTCAGATCCTACCAATATTTAATAGTGGGCAATACATCGGTTCTTATGTCGAAATTTATGGTCGAAAAATCAAATTCTTTCTTCCGTTTCGTCTCTCAATTTTTTTTTTTTCGAATTTTTCATTTACCCTGTGTACTTTGCTACTGGAAGTAACATATTTAGAGAAATTATTTTGTTTTTTGGTCCAGGATAAAGTATATGACAGTTCTATTGCATGCCACCGAGAGACTCTGGTAAAAACCAGTTCTGTTACAGCGGATCGTGCCCCGCCATTTTTGTTTTGTGATATAAAAATCTTTTTATGCACTCCAATATTTGTCTGATACAGCTTAGGAGTTCCTTTACTTGAATATTTCCTTCTTTTCTGTAAAGAAAATGACAGAGTAGGCACTTGAAAATGGTCAATCACCCTTTTGTTCCCACTTGAGATCAATCAAAACAAAATACCGACCAAACCTGCAACTTTCTGCAGCTAATTGAGAAATGTTCAACGTTGAAATTCAAAGAAATATTCAACGTTGAAATTAGCGGGTCACAAAGAGGCACAAATTTTCTGGGGCTTAACGAAATCTTAAAACATTGAAACTTGACGATTATATACCCCCCCTCTCGACGAGTGTTGTCTGAAAAATCGAGAAAAATTATTTTCCAGCTCATTATATCACATTTCGACGAGAAAATTTATGCCCATTCATTTTCCTTGAGTGATACTGAAAAACTGTGGAATCAAAGATACGGCAAATTTTGAGCATTTCCAACGTTTTTTTATCTTTAACGATCCCTCACGGTCATCTAATCAGTTCCAACTCATCGATATTCATAGAATCTCTTCACTAGTTTATAAAGAACACATATTCACACTTCACAGAACTGAGGGATATACTTCAGAAAATTGGGTTTTGCAAAGTTTTTCACGGTTTTGGCCCACTGTGCGATCTCTCCTTTGATAGTGGAGAATAACACAATCTTCATGTTCAATCTTGAGTTGAATAAGATTTATGTCATTTTGACACTTTTTTTCACTTGTTTGAATGATTTCACATTATAAATCAGTTGAGACCTGATTACACAAGGACTGTCTTCTGTAGAAGTTACACGTGTTGGTGTTGAATATTTAATAGAAAATTCATGACACACGGATTTTTCAACACATTTACACAAAATTCTCAACTGTGTACAACATACAAGAATTGTAGAAAATTTTGTATTTCTCTATAAAGAATTCCACACGAGGGAGAAGAAATCGATATAATGAATTACCAAACTATTCAAACTTGATTAAAATTAGCAAAGCGTGATCCTATACTTCTATAATATTTATGCACGTAATGTAAGGTTTCCAAAATGTAAGTAACGATGCATTCAATGATTATAATAAGCTCAGAAACTGTTACCGCATCCTGGATTCCTTCCAACCGAAAAAGGATCCACTTCGCATCACTTTGGCTGAACGTCTGCAAGCTCTTACGTTGAATGACTAAGAGTAGAAGCCAAAGTTTATATATTTCTTATATAAGGAGAGTGAATGGAAGACACTATTTACTCCCCTTGCATTTCATTTTTTCTGTCCTTTCACTCTTTTCTTCTTTTTTTTCGTCTGATTTATTTCCCTTGTTCTTTGTTTCTTCAGCCCCACGGGTTGAGGTATATGTATTTTTATGGAAAACTTCGTGCACAATGTACAATCATTGATATACATATGCGTAGGGAAAATTTGATATGCACTTATGGGACATCATCGAGCAATGTATGGAAAAATTCCTTAAAAAATTCATCAGATTTCTCGAGAGATGTAAACATGGTGAAATACAAAAAAGCAATCAACTCAAATTTATGAAGGCTCATCTGTTTGTTGGATAAAAATCGCAATTCCATTTCTCAGGAAGGGAAACGCAGAAAAATTAACCAGAATCATTATCAAGAAACCTTCTGTTATCACGACAAACGTGTTTAATAGGTCAAAGTTGAAACTTTACGATCTTGTCAGACATATTCAACCCTCGTTTATATGAACGAAAACTTCTTTGTCAAATACTTATCAGTGGTATTATTTTTTTTCCTCGGTCCTAAAGATAATGAGTGAAAAAAAAGAAAAAGGATTGAAGAATATTTACAAAACCCTGTATCAAAATATGATTAATCCATACCCGTTGTATCAAATCCTTCTTTCATACACGTCCTATTTCGATCTATCAATGGAACAACTTCGAGTTGGAACCACAAAGTTCCGATCAAAGAGCAGACCAGTAATTCTATCTCCTATTACAAAACAATGATGCTGCAAGGTACAGTCAGTTAGAGATGTTGCATGTCCTTTGACACGCTGAATCAACAATGGAACCTTGTTATTTCTAGACACCATTATTGCGCTCTCTATAGGTACATTACTTCAGCGTATAGAATCTATTCCACGGATTGGCATTTTTGTTACTTAAAAGTTTCCCTTCGTTTCGACAGAAATTTCAAATCAACTCAACTGAATTGTCACAGTTACCATTGTTGGAAGTAAAAGAGGACTACCGTGTTCTGAGGATCTTCAAAGCACAACTTTCATACCAACTTTGTACAACGTGCAGGATCGAAATCCATTCATTTCTTATCGTACGCAATGTTGGATACATTCAAAAATGAACGTATCTCCGTGGATTGTCTGAGCTTCATTTTTATTTGTGAGTTTACTGTTCTCAGAACGTGTATCTTACGTTATGGCGTAATCTTACGTCATGGTCGGCAGATGAAAAAATTCAGCGAAGCGAAGAACCGCTTTGAGATGAAACTTTACAGGTTACCTACGCTTCTTGGTATCGATATGGATCAAGTATCATTCCATAAAATTTCTACAGAAAAGTTCTTATTTGCGAGGTGAGTGAAAATCCTCTGAAATGATATTCGTTTTTGTGGTTTTAGTCTGTGTTTTTTGATGCTTCAATTAATGATCACGGAATAGAATATCGCCAAGCTAAAAGTAATCAGAGGGTTGAAAGCAAAAGTGGAAATAGCGGCTCAGAACGATGATTTCAAGGTGTAGAATATTACATTTTGTAATATTCATAAGAATACTGTTGACAAAGAATTCAATCTTTCGTTATTCGAGTTCTAATTTATATTCTGTTTTCTAAAGAGAAATTATTACGTATCGGAGAAGATTGTGCGAAGGACGTCCCTAATTGGTTCATAGACGATGAGAAAAAATTAACTACTGCAACTTCAAAAATGTAATCATATAATTGAATATCCTTTATGACTCAATTATCTCAATTTTAATTGCACAAATTTTGATTTCAATGGAATTTATCAAGTGAGAAGGAAGTCCGAAAGTAAAATTCCAGAGAAATATCCAGTTATTTTCCAGACTGCGGGAATTGCGGAGTGATCAACTCTTGCAACGACTTCCAGAGAACTGGAGAATAGTTTTCCAATATATTTTTTCCAGCCCTGGTTAAAAAAAATCCATAGAATCTGATGAAATGAAATTTAATGGGATTTGTTCAGAAATTGTACAAGATTCAATTAGATTTGGCAAGAATCAATGGTTTCATTTAACCGGGGAGAAAGGACTTGATATCAACAGTATCAACTGAAATAATGGATGAACAAAGTCGATGAATATAATTTGAATGGAGTCTCCTCTTTGTAAATGAATTTACCGTATATCTAAGAAACGAGTAGAGAATTCATGAATATTATAAGCTACATAAACAAAATATGGAGGGTCTCGAGAGACAAGTGAACGTGATCACAAGCGACATTCTTGATCAGTTATGCACAATCGTAAGTTATTATACTAATAATTGCTGGAATAATCCATTTTCTTGGTGTTGCAGGACAAGATACGAGCACGGTCTATTAAATATCTCACCAAAGACAGCATTTATAATTATCATGAATAACCTAATGAACAAACCACTCGAGTTCCAACAAAAGCTACATAAATTTTCTTAAACGAGGGTTCCCTCTCGTGAATTCAAACTTTCTCTTTCATTGAGGATGAATGTTCATTTTGAGAATCCAACGGAAGTATTTCCTCGATCAAGTTTGAATTTTATGAAAAAAAAAGTTTCGTGTATAAAGGGATATCTGTGGATACACGTTTCACGTGCATGAAGTACATAAACACGAATCCACATAATACGTTTAGCATTCGATGAGATCATTTGTGCGGATGGTTTATTGAATTCGAACACGAACTCCAAGTTTTTCTCTTATCCCTAAAACGTTTCCCCATTCCACTGATTTCGCAAAATTTCATCGCCATTTGAACATGAGACACCCCGTATAACTTGGTTTCATACGTATATAGAGGAGCTCACCTCGTGTGTTGTGTCGCGTCGTTGATCACCAACATGTACACAATCGAATCTGTTGTGTGGGAAACAGAGGAGGAACGTATACACGCGATTCTTGGTAAATACGTGTAACGGAGAAGGACGGAGAAAGAGCAAAGACGAAGAACACTCATCTTTCCTCCTTTCTCTCTCTCTCTCTCTCTTTCTCTCTTTCTCTCGGTTTTAATAGCAGTCGGCTGTTGCCGGCTGAGAGCCCTCCTTCTTCCACCTTTTCCACCCCACTCTTTTTCTCTTTCTCTGTCATTTTCTCACCCCCTTCGCGTCTCACTTCGTCAAGCCGGTTCGCCGTGTCGTCGGCGTCTCCTCGCGCCCTTTTCCACCCCCTCCAGCATGCTTTACTTGGTAGTCGTGCCACTTCTCTTCTCCCCCACCATCCTGTATACATCGTCGAGTGGTCGACTCGGCTCTCAATCTCCTCCGTTCCCCTACTCACTCTTCTGATTCTTCGTCTCCTTTGCTCATTCGTAACCAGGATCGGTTACACCAGTTCTGGAGCCCACTCTTTATTCTTAAGATTCACGTCAAGTTTCCTTCAAAAGTCAACCGTATCATTTTCCTTCCTTACCAATGATAAAAATAACTCTTCAAAATTTTGGGGGATTCCGTAAGATGTATGTTTTTTCTCAAAACTCGATACACGAGGTTAGTCCAAACACTAGGGTTCACGGAGGGGACGATTTATAATAATGGGAATTGAAACTTCCGTTGATTTCTGGTTGTTCAGACTTTTGTTTTTACATTCTATATTCGTTGTTTACGATGTTCACCAGTGATCAGGTGCTTTTGCGTTGCGACTCGTTGAATTTTGATCGATGGAATTACCAGGAAAATAATAAGTTATATTTCCTAATGAAATTCCTGCGCGAACTTTTCTCTTTGTATTCGATATATGATCTGTACGTGACGTAGACATAAATCTTACTCAGGAGTTATACGCCCTGAAATTCGCATGGATTCATAAAATCATACACAATCGTGCACATGGTGTTCACGGGGAGATACGACATACCGTATTCGTACTCTTCCCGCATCACCTACCTATCCGGCATCTCCCAGCGAACGCTCTAAGTGAAGTACATATGTATCTTATATCCCTACATTATTTTTGCTGCAGAAGGTAATTCAAGAATCTTTTCAAATGCATTAAAAGATACCAAAATTCTAGAGAACGAATCTGCATAGAGATCTCGTTGAGAAATTCTTATGAAATTCTTATTAAACTTGATCACATGAGCTTTAATTTCACGTAGAAAGATAGCGGATTATTAACGTTACATGCATGGATTAAATATTAAAGTAGAACTCTTGTTAATCGGTTACGGATCACCTGTAGTGCGGATTATTTATGTATAATTTTATACTCATTTTTATCCTGAACATTCTAACGCGTACTTCATTTAAATTTCTGCCGCGAATGAGAGGCATGTATTCTCCTGTCAAATATCTCAGTAATGAACATTTTGACTTCACAAGTATATAAAACTCGTATAAACATTATTTTAAAACTTTCCGAGTGGAAATATATATAGTTTATATATAAATTGTATATAATTTTCCAAATTCCTTCCCGAGTGGAACAATTTTCAAAATTATATATAATTTTTATATAATTCGATATAATTTATATATAATTTAGATATAATTCGATATAAATTTTATACAATTTTGAAAATTTTTCCACTCGGGTTCTTTTAAGTTTTGCATTCCAAATGGATTTTATATGAATTTTGTATAAAGTTTATACAATTGTGATTGATCCTTCAATTTTTCCAATTCATTTGATGGTTCATATCCGGGATTCATGTCAAACTTTACTCAAACCACATGATTTATTTTAAAAAGTACACGGAAAAAAGTCCCATGTAAATTCTACATTGGTTGCCGTTAATTCAAGATAACCGCTCAGATGAATGCAATTGGAGTACAATTTTTCTTTGGAACCAATGTCATATTTACATTGTTACCAAAGTAAATGAGATGAAACTGAAACTGGCAACCGTAGAGCTAGCAGCCGCTTTTCATAACTCTTTGTACACAATTTTTATTGAAGATTTGAGGATCTGAAACGTTTGGTAGGATGCTACTCAATCGATTTTTGGTATAAACAAACCAATAACCAATAACCTTGATTCAAAAGTTACAACAATCGGCTGCTAACTTTACGCCTGAAGTGTTGCTGTGAAGTAACTTTGATAACAATCTAAATCGAACAGGATTGTGTAGTAAATTTTACATGAAATCTGCACTGTAATCGTTACCTGACTTTTCATGTAATTTTTATACGGGCATTTTTTTTTCGTGTACTTTTGAATATTATCAAGTCTGATTAACACGATTGGACAATTTTTCAACATTATATTTATCATGTAATTTTACATATTTTTCTGCTCAGGGAAGTACTTTAAATGAAGATTGTGGTTGGCTAGTACAGAGGATCAACAAAAGCCATTGAGAAACTTCGTGTGCAGACCATATAAAATGATGCCATTCACAGTCTGAGTGGAAAACTTTTGAAAAATTATATTGAATTCATACATGATAAATAATTCAATGAATAATTGTATAAAAATTGTCTACAATGTTTACATTTTTTTCACTCAGATGGATAAAAATTCGACATGAACAATTTTCTTAAAAACTATACTAGAGACCTGGCTGATTTCGCATTCACAGATTTGATTCTTCGAGTTTTTACCGAGGTTTATAAAATCTTGATCGAAATTCGATACAAATTTCATGAGAAAGCATCGATTCTGTTAAGATCGTCCACCACTGAACTATATTGAAAAATCCATAAAAAGTATATATCAATTTTATATGAATTCTATAAAAACATTTTTCAATCTATAGTATTTCACATAATTTATGAGTAAACTTTCTTATCGCGAAGGAATACTTTTTCAACTCACTGCACTAACATTTTTCAAACAACCGCATCCACGCGAAAGGAGTTGAAAACTTCACATCATCGGGAGATTTTCCTATCTTAAAAAGGTACAATCATAGTAAAAATTGATGAAATTGTTTATTCTCCAATCGATCAATCGAATACGAGAATGTATGAATATGGTTCGAGTATAAGAAACCCATTTCAATTATTTCTCCTCGAAAACAAGAAATTTTATGAAAGTCCTCGCATCATTGAATTGGAATAGATAAAAGTGGATGAGGCAGGAAGAAATAAATTTTTCTGCCCTTCTCTTTTACAAATGTTTTCACCATTGACGCTATGAAGATGTTACAGGACTATTCAATACCGAGCATGCAGAAAATTCTTTCGAACGTACGTAAGAAGGACTTACCGTGAGAAATTATTCAGTAACCAAATAGATCGAAGCATATTTGAAACTCTGGAACTTCCACATTTTATCACAAAGTTCGCGAACCAGGTTCTCTTCTTTTTGCTTTTTGTTTGAAGCCTTCTGAACTCCTTCGAAGAAATTTCGTCTTCTTCTTAGACAAAAATCCAATTTTCAAGGATTTTGAGAGCGAGTGGCGAATTTATTGATACGAATGATATAAACATGATTATTACCGAAACTTTAGAATTATTACAAACATTTGAGATATTTTCTGAAATTTCAAAGATCATCATCTCATGCGATATTCATTCATAGTCGTACTTTTTGAGGTAGACAACTGGTCTTATATCAAGAGAGAAAATTGCTGTAATTATTGGGACAGCATTGAATTCCTGTTCAATCAACCAAAGTCTCCGATAAAAATGAAAACTTGCCGCAATGGTCACATAAATTGCAATAAATCTAACAGATATTGTGGTATAAATTACAGCAATTTAATGTTATCCCTATATTAATGGATTTTTTGAGAATAATAAATCTAATTCTAATACATAATGCAAAAAGGTCATTTTCATTTGTAGTTATTCCTTATTAGTTTATATAAACTCAAAAATGCTCTTTTTGAAATCTCAGGCAAAAGATTTTCATATTGACGATATTTTATAAAATCTTATATTACAAGATATTTTACAGAATTTATTTTGTGAATTTTCTATGATGAGAATTTTACATACTATTTTCTATCAATTCACGTGAGGAAGTACTCCATTGAAGAGCTCTTGTTTAGTCATTTCAGAGTTACGTTCAAAAAAACATGCAAACATCAGATACAAGTTGATTAAAACACAAGGATTAGTGTGATTGATTTTGATCCATCCTAGGATTCAAATGTGAATCCATCGGTGAAATTTCTATTAATACTATACAAAGTTCTACCCCGTAAATCTGATACCACTCGGAACGTTTATGTGTATATTGTTTGGAACTGCGCCACGAAATTCATCCAATTTCATGCCAATGATGAATGGAACATAAAATTGTGTAATCATATATGAATGTATGCTATATTTCAAACGCTTTGATATGTGTTATGTGTTATGATTTTCTTTCTATACAAGCATGTATACAGGGTGATTGAAAAGTCCGAATATCTGCGAAAACAGATCCTCAAGGCTGAAATGGAATAATCTTTCGGGATTTTTGATTGTTGAGAGGTCATTTGAACAGGACTAGACTTCCCGATCATGGTACAGACAAAATGTCTTGAAAATCTTTCATAAAAATCCACACCACACAAAATTGAATAGGTTGTATAATGATTGGTTTAATTTATCTCTTTAAATCATCATACAAACCTTACATGAACGGATATCACGGAACATGTAATTTTTGCTGAATCTAAATCATCGTGTGTGTACCTAAATATTATCACTGACTAAATAACATCAATGACTCAACGATATTTTCTTCCCATCTTCGTTCGTATGTGCCCATCTCGTTTCTCTCCATCAAAAACATATGTATCAATTTATACAATCATTTCAGTTATCGGAGATTCATAAGTGTCATTACGTGTTTTCATAACGTGATGCTTCTGAATATTCGGATATAGCGATTAATCAAATCATCTTTTGAATTCAATGAAAAAGACATAATTCTATTCGAGGGGGTTAATTTTTTTATACTGTCATTCATTGGTAATCAACTGGATAATAGGTTTAATTCAACGCTCGATACGTGCATTCATTCCTTTTATTAGTATGTTCTTGGTTCACAGGATAATTGAAGCTATCAAATCACTATAAAATCTAAATGTAACGTCAGGGATGTAACATGAATATAGTTAACGGAACAACAGGGTTTCAGAAGTTCTCGAATTCAATGAAAATTCATGGATTTATAGTTCTAACTGCTTCAAAAAAAGAAAGATCTATTTTGAGGAATCATTACAAACGCTTTCTTATGAAAATCAATGGTTTTTAGGCACTCATTCGATATCTGATCTGTTTCGTGCATCCTTGATGAATTTCCCTGAGACATATTCTTCCACCCAATTTCAAGATACCTTAGGAATTTGATTCGGTTGACGAGGGAATTCCTCCGCCTCACCAAAATTTCCCTTGATTATTGATTCGATAATCACATGCATTCCAGTCGACCGGCAAGATATTTCCAATGAATTAGTAGACGACACCACTTGACGAGTAAATCGAATAGAAATTCTTCTGTTATTTCATTCATTTTGCAGGATTCTAAAATTCGATGATAATTTTTTCAAATTCACTTTTATTCCGACAAATGTATTTAAAATTTTATGCATCGCAGTCCAACGTCGTTGACGTTCACTGAAGGTGTGGAAACGTGTTATTTCATTGGAATCAATTCACAAACAAGGTGTTGTAGAATAAATCAATCTTTTGTATACTATTCGAGTGGAAAAAATTTGTGAATTATATATAAATTATACATAAATTCGGAAAATTTTTTTACTCAAGTTTGGAGGCCTTGAATGACGGCGTAGACGTAAAAACAGATTGAAGTGATTTGATTTCGTGAAATGATTGAGATAAAGAGTAAACTTGAAATCAGTAGTTCTCCCTCGATTTTATATAAAATATATACAATATTAATCCTATATAGGGTGAGTTAGAATTCGTGAGGCAGATTTTAAAGGTGTATTCTTCAGACGAAAACAAAAAACTTTTTGATTTACCATGATCTAATCTGAAACGAGTTTCAAAGTTCAAACAATCAAGTAAAACCTACATGAGACTCTTGAATGGTGAATTTACTTCGTTTATAACTTGCCACCTGAGGTTCAGCAAAAAACAACAATAAATGAAAAAGTTGTTTATTTTCGTCTGAAGAATACACCCATAAAATCCGCGAATTTTGGGATACCATGTATATTACATGTACATATTTTCGACATACTTTTCACATAATTATATCTTCTAATTCTCCATTTCAATCCTATACATTTCTGAAACCAATCGTATGCTTCATGAACAAGAATATTTGGTTTTTCTTCGTTAGTTGTGGTTTGTCATCATTTTGCATGAAATTCAAATTAGAATTCGAAGTATAAAACATATTTTGATTGGTTAGGATATACTGTGGGTCAAGAAATATCTAAGTGGAGAAAATTTTCGAGATTATATATAATTTATATATAATTCATTACCATTCAGACATAATTTATATATAAATTATATAAAATTTTGAAATCATTCCGTTAAACTTCCCGTTCTATATCGAACACATACGAACATAATTTATATACAAATTTGATATAAACTCAGACAAAAAATTCAATAATTTTGTACTCATGATGAGTTAATTTCCTCAATTTTATCGGCTACATTTTTTGTGTCAGATATTCAGGCTAATTTATTAATATGGAGCTTGAGTTTTTTGAATGATGAATGTTCGGAATGTTGAACTGTTTGTTATTTCTTTCATATTATCGACTTTGGTAGAAAAAAACGTCGAAGACGAATAAGTCACGAAATGGAGAAACTTCGTCTCATGAACGAATGATTTCATCCGATGGAAGAAAAATTGGGATTTTGAATGTACGGATGAAGGGGAGGGTATAAATATCCAAGTGGGAATATTTTCAAAATGATTTGTAGTATATGTACAATTGAATATATTACATTTAGAGTATATTTAATTCTATATAAATTATATATAACTTTGAAAATTTTTATAGTCGGATGGTTGTACACTAGGGTGGTTCTTATTTTATATATAAATAGTGTTTTTTGATTTTTTTGTTGTCAACAAACAAGTGTTCTTCACGGCCCACCCTCTAATCTTGTTCTACGTCATGAAGGAGTGCTACAATATTTTTTACATAATTTTCAAAAGAGATTTTAAACAGGTGTTTCAAAACGCCGTGGGGGCCCCCCAAATCTCTTTTGAAAATCATGTAAAAAATATTGTAGCACTCCTTTTCATGATGTAGAAAAAAAATTAGAGGGTGGGCCGTACAGAAAACTTGTTTGTTGACAACAAAAAAATCAAAAATCACCATTTATATATAAAATAAGAACCACCCTATTGTACGATCATCATGCGTTAGTTTAAACAGGGTACAAAAATCACTCAAGATATTTTATGTAAATTTTATCAATGGGGTTTGAATTTTTTGTATAGAATACTTATCTAGTTTCGATAAAAATTCCATATAATTCAATTGAAACTGAAAAGTATAGATATGAAACATTTAATTTATAGATCCCATCAAGATATCAATTTTCGGCATTCAAAATGAATATTCCTCGATGTGGAAACAATGTAAAAAAATTATATATTATTCTATACAACTCATGTATAAACTGTGTTCAATCATATACAAATTATATACAAATTGTATACAAATTATATATAATTTGTATATAAATTATATATAAAATCTAAAAATTTTCTCATTTATAATGTTGGCGAATCAATTCTACATATTTAAAAGAATTTCCATCGAGATTCTGTCGAATGTAATGCATCAACGTTAGCACCCTGAAGACAATGCCAGCGCCCGCAGCGATCGCCCTTATTTGCCACCTCTAGAGCCGGCCTCGCTCATGACTTCCCCTACCTCCTCCCTCTTCTCTTTCGTTCTATAGACCGCCCAGGGTCGTAGCGTGCCACGACGACTCGTGGTGAACCAAGTTTTAGCGTCTATACAACTCGTGGCGTGTCTACAACTAAACAGCCAACTCTTTTCACGTTGGGCCTCGATTCGTTAGTTTTTTTGCGATTTTTTTCCTTTTGGATTCGGTGTTGTTAATTTGAATTCGATTCACATCCATCGGTTATCGGTGTGTTTTCAGTGTATACGTGAGTGCTTTTATTTATGTTCTTCCAAGTGTTTATGTGAATACAAGTGTGTGTGTTTGTGTATGTATATATATATACATACATATATATATATATTTCTTTCTCCCTCTTTTGTTTCATCGTGGAATAATTGCAAGTAGAAGCATTCGATTCTCAAAAACGTATAACATTGAATTGAGAAAAGCACGTTTTCTTCCGTCAAGAATAAAGAGCGGCAAAAATATATAAAGACCGGTAAGTAAAAACTTGTTTCTCTTTCCACCTTATTTCCTCGATCCTTGTCTTCCTCCCACTCTGTCCTTCTCTCACGCGCGCTCTCGTGAATGCTCTCGCGTCTATTCTCCTCTAACCTCCAAAACAGTCTTGGCTCTGACAGCTAACTGCGCGGCAACGAGGTGTATGTTTTGTGTGTGTCTTCTCTTTTTTCTCCTTCCCTTTTTTCCTCTCCTGTCTTTTCACATCAAATCATTTGAATTCCAGGGTGGTCCTCGCGATCCTTCCTTCCTTTCGCGATCACCACATTTTGTTCACGGAGAGCTGTTATTTTCCTCGACAAAGAATTTCCTTAGACTGTTTCCGTGTGCTGTGTGAAAATATTCTTTCTACGTGTTGAACTTTTGATTCAGTGAGATATTTGATAATTTCAGTGTTATATTTGGTATATTATTGTGTTGGTTCCGGTAGAGATTTGGTTCTCCTTTGTTCGGTAGGTTGGATATACTACCACGTGCCGGTCGATTTGCTTCGACAGCCAACAACGGTTTCTTGGTCCTACCAATACGATCTGGTTAGTACACGTTATTCGATATCGAAAGAAAAAACGTTTTGGAACGTATGCGTCCCTTGCACACGTGAAATTTACTCTCTCCCGCCAAGAAGTTGTAACCAATTTGTGTGTGCGTGCGCGTCTATTGCCCTCTCCCTTCACTTTTGATATATGTATGAGTATATACGTACATATACCTCTTATATATTCTTTTTGTAATGCGCGGGCGCCTTCCAAAATGCACGCATTTTCGCTCTGTCGGTCAAGTAGGCAACGGAGGGGCGCATGTCCATCGATGCGTCCACCTGTACGACCACGATTAACGATATAAAGGACATGACCTTCAAATAAACGTGGTGGTTCCATTACCGATTCTTGTTTTCACTCTTTCGTCATTGTATACGGATATCATGACCAGCGAAGATTCTAATCGATTACGTTTATTTCTTCTTTCGAAATTCAGTTGAATTAATTATGACTTCGTTGAGTAATCTTTGTCGTAAAATACAAATTTGGAGGTGTTACGTAACTTTCATACCGAAAAATTGTTGATTCTTTATTATACGATATATAAAGTTAATGAAATAAGTACATAACTTCTCTCAAATGGCATAATAAACGCGATACCTTTATTATACATCAAATAAGCTTCATTATACGTTGAACGCTATATCTATTCTTATTATACACGTTTCTCTCTGCGTATACCTTCCAACTCGTATCTAACTGAACAGACCACATTGTATCTCATCGACAATGAAGCATTGAATTCACTCATTAAATAACTGCACAAATAAATACAACAAAGTTCCACGGTTTCAATCTTCCCCGTGTTCAGGATATTATCCTCAGCTGTGGTTTTTCTCATTTTCTTCAAATTCAATCATTTTTCATTTATATAAATTTATTCAACACCACCGAATCATCGAAATTTGTTGCTGTTTTGAGAAATTATAAATAGCAGGAATGTACTGTGTTCGGTATACATGAACATAAGTCATGCTGTACAAACAAGTTATATATATTGCGGATGAACTTTGTGAAAAGAATGTCGAATCAGAGTGAGTTCCAAAACACATGTATTATCTGTTTCAAATTTCTCAAGACATTGAAATATTTATAACAACTGGCTACCAGTTTGAATCTCGAGCAAAGAAATTATACAAAAATTTTATATATAATTTTTATATAAAATTCATGAAATCATTTTTCAGTATAATTATTATCACATGGAATTCTGTGAAAAGATATTGCATTCGATAGCAGGCAAAAATAATACAAAAACAATACACGCCATAAGTTTAATTTGAAATATCTTATTTTCCGAAACTTTACATCATAGAATATAATTTATTTTTCTGCAATAAGACTCGTCCCATGCACGAGAAGAGTTAGGGAAATTTTGCATTGCGTTTTGGAATTACAACAGAAATGTAAATCACAAACGAATGTTACCCTACATTTTGATTTGCGAATATCATTCAACGTTATTGTCGAAAGTATAATATTTCCGTTCCGATGATGAAATCGGAATATTGGAAATTTGAAAAGCACAGGAGAGGAAATGAAATTTGGCAAGTGAATGGATGAGACAAGTTAACAATGACAACAATGAAGATGGATTGAAGAGTGAGAACGTCGAAAAACAATGGATGGAAATAACACTGGGTCTCAATAACGTTGAGGGATGAATAATATCTCAAAAACCAAAAAATCATGCTGTTTTCCAGGAGATTCTTTTGTGATAAATCGAATCCATGCTGTACATCATTACCGGGCAACAGAAAAGTGATGTCTGCTTTTTTTTCACGGAAGGATAATTGAATCATAATATCTAGAATCTTCGCTTGAAAAGGTGAAACACAATCTGAGTTCGGCCAGATATTGTTTGAGAATTGAAACACGTAAACATGAAAATACACGTAGGGTATTTTTATAGAATCAAGGTGATATTTTATGAATTTCTAGAAAGCCAAAAATATTAATTACAGACTATTTATTGATCTAAATTCTAGGCGGGAGAGCAAAATTTTGAATTCTAGATTCGTATTGGAAATTTAAGAGGAAAAATGATATAAAATCTAATGAGAGTTCATTGAACAGAATCAAACAAGGGAATTAGTCAATTTTTGTTGCAACAGAAAGCAGACAATCATTCAAAAGTGTACAGTACACGTGAGAATGACATGTCGATGCACTCGATAATGAAAAATTACAAAGCTAATATGAGAGCTGAGAAGAGAAGCTAAAGTTTATACACAAGACAAAGGACGTACGATAATTAGGTCAGAGTTTGATCAGGCGATGAAAGAATCGAAGGATAAAAAAAAGGAGGTTGAATTGATGGTTACACTTACCGAGAGTTTTACAAATTCTAAACGGATTACATTCTTCAACTCAATGTGGAGAAAATTATGTGAAATTAGAATTAGAAAGATTTACCAGCAAGTAGTATAAATATGTATAAAAATATTCATCCGATCACATATGCTAACTTCACATCTCAGGGGAAATCATTTTCAAAATTATATATAATTTATATAAGATTATGTGTAACTTATATATCAACTGTATTGAAGTACATATAAATACAATATAAATGTGAGAATTTTTACAGTCGGGATTGTAGGGGAGAAACCAGAGACATTCTTCAGATTAAGATTTCTTCAAGGATGTAAAATCACAAATCCTTCTCTCGCTCCAAAACAAATGAATCTGAAATTGGCAGTCATAAAATCAGCAGTCGATTGTTATAACTTTTCACTCAAAACTGTTATCAAGAACTCAAGCATTCGAAACGTTTAGTGGGATGTTACTCAATCGATTCATGGATTGAAGAAAGCTGCAACAAGGTTTCATTACAAGTTACAACTATCAGCTGCTGGCTTTACGGCTGTTAGTTTCAGCTTCATCCAAAACAATGCTTAGAATGATCAAGATTTTGCATGAATCTGAGTGAACAATATGGAATCATTCTGCAAGATCCATGCAATCGTTATTCATTTCCAAAGGAAGCACGAGTTCCTGTTTTGTAATTTTCCTTTCCATCCTCGTTTTGAATAATTTGACGTTTTTTTTGCTTGTTGTTTACGTAAAAAATTAATTAAAAATTCCGTTCAATGTAAATTACCGAATGTTAATAGCTCAAAACAGGTTATTTGCTTTCGATAATTTCATCATAACTCAATGAATTGTTAATTTCTTTTCCATTTCTTTTAGCTCAACTGATATCGGATTCAGATTGAATTCGAATATTAAATGGAGACTTTTGATACAAGTTCATTTGATAGAAGTTGTTTTTATTCAAATTAACTCTGCATACTTTCAATAATATTCTGAAAATTGAATAAACAAAATTGAAAATTTTGCATCAATGATTTGATACAAGCTCACATCTAATCTGCTCATCGAATATACAGAAAATTAATATTGAATTTCATTTATGATGCAACTACGTATTGAGAGGTATTTCCAATTTCGTTCACAGGTTACAAGAACTACTAGTATAATATGTATACATTTGCGCAAAGAATGCTTCTAAAAAAATTCCTTTTAAAGGGCACGGAGAGTAATCTCTACCTTTTGAAAGCCAGAGTGACACTTTTTTGACATTGTGTCTCTCTTAGATTTGTTCTAGATTTTCATTTTTATAGTATATTTTATATTCTTTTCTACCCACACATGCGTATTATAATACAAAGCGTAATGTATCGTTCATTTTTGTATAGTCTAATGTGTGTCATGTCACTGATAACTTTCAGTCCCATATTCAGTTTGAAAAGTGATTTCTTGCGTACGCTGCGATTAAGATCTTCCTCTCGTATCACGTACTTTGAGAAAAGGATTGTTCATTCTTCTCAAAATCGTGTGAAAAAGGTATTGCGGTGAATGTCATCTTCATGATGCGTGGATTCGAGTGATTGCATTCAAGAACCAATGTGATCGACGGTTTGATTGATTTTTTAATCGTGATTAAGCAACTGTTCAAACACTCAAAGACTGGTACGTCAAAACTTTTCTCTTGTATATATTGCATATTTATAGAACTTTAATGGACATCTTGTACAAAGATTGTATGAAAATTGTATACAATTTCCAAAGAATTATATATATATTCTACTGAATTTTACAGAATTTTTATATAATATGCATGCGAGGCTTTTACACGAGGTTGCTACTATTCTGATCTTGTACCTCCACCATTGTTTCTTCCATTATACTAAAAAGATTTACACTTTTCTTCTAGCGAGGAGTAAAAGTTTCTTCTTTTGAACGAATTTTTTTTTTCACTTACTCCCCTGTGGTTCACAGAAATGGCATTCTAAAGTCACGTCATTTTCAAAATTCTCTAAAAAATATCGTGAGACAATAAAATAAAACTCAAAATAAATTTCTAATGAACGAAATATTTTGAGAATGGTTGCAGTGAAAGCAAAATCATGATACTACCGTGTCCACTGAGATTATCGTAATACAATTCGTTAATGAGGATAGTGTGGATATTTTAGAACTACACCCACGTTGAATGTTCAAAATACCCTGCGCATACCTCTGTACTCGACACTCGTTTACATGAAAATAAAAAGAATTTAACACATGATTACTTCTTCGAAAGTTCTCACAAGTACCTGAGAACCGTGCAAATGTTCGACGCGTTGATTGTTGCATTTGCTGTTTTGCATATAATGTGTACATCACTGGTAACAGAATACTGCTCAGAATCTATCGAGTTAAGTGTAGTATACAAACTGTTCCCACAGATACAGTGTTTCTGAATGTCATATTTGGAATATTATCCCATTGTTTTTAGTATCTATAAAATTATTCAATCACGCACGCGGTATGTATTTCGATGCTGACATTTCACATCATTTCTCAGAACTAGGAAGACAGAAAAGATTTAAAAATTGTCAAGATTTATTGAAATAAATATATTCTTGAATGTTGAATCACTTGTGAATCTTTAGACCACACGCGTAGCCTAGAATGAATATGTACATGTATATAATTGTACCAACAATATGCCACAAGTTGAAAACTTTGAAAGAGTCGATCAACTGTTCCAGTTCCGAACTTGGAGATCGACTTTGTATACAAAATACTAATAGTATCGCCAGCAAGTTGATCGTACTAGGGAAAGTCTACCAAGAACAGATGATGCATGACAATCAAGGGTTAATTGGGTACTCTTGAAATAACAGTGCACGAGATTCGAATGAGTATTCGATGCTTGGAAACATATTATAATTCCTAGAATCATTCAAATGCATTTACCTTCATCGTAAAGCGTTTTAATCATCTACCACAAAAGAAAAAAACATACACATTGTGTGAATCATTGAAACAGTTATATACTTGAACTTGAAACAATTCAAATACATTCAGGGGATGATTTGATAACTCGACAGTAATAATAACGTATGTTCAAAATTTCCCCAGCACATGAAACGCTGGGTATAATGTTCAAATTAGTATGCGCAAATGGGTACCATGTGCGGTCAGTTATCCATGATTTGAGATCCAAGAAACAAGAACCGAGTCTTATTACGACGATCTAGTCTCACGCCTTGCGAGAGAATTGCGTAACGCTTCATTATGCCATGAATCTTCGTAATGGTTAGTTTCCCACTCACTTTTCACTATGACATCCCCGTGAAGTTGGTTAGGGAAGAGAAGTTCGATAAAATTGAATGTATGAAACAAAGTTGTTATTTCATTGAATTCTCTATTGAATGGACTTCTTCATTTATAAAATTTCTAATATTGCAAAAATGTTGAATGTCATTTTGGTATTGAAATTTATCAATTCAAATTCCAAAAAAATCGCGTATTTGATGAAATTTTTATGGAATTGAGTCAATCTCTCGAGATGGGGTTATGCGAAGTCCAAATGAAGAGTGAAAGGGTCAGTTCATGAACTTTAAAACTTAGCTGTTGAGCTGTTAAGAACAATTGTTAACAGTTGAGACTATTCACAAAATCAGATTCAATTCATGAGGGAAATAATGGGATTGGAAGTAGAATAGAAATCATATTGAATTCACTCGCACAACGATGGTCACCTTAGCAGGAATGTTCTATTATTTTATGGAGTTTGTAACGCTGTTCCAGAGAAAAACTTGAGATGACAACGGTTTACCTCTGAGACGGCGTTATATACCTTGTTAAAGTCGAGTATAGCAATTGAGGGCTGCATTTGAACTCTTTATGAGTAAAAAAAAAATAAGACAAGTCAAATTTTGAGTCTAAATTTGAAGACTGACCTGAACGAACCACATTTAAATTCAAGAGTGAAACTTGAAGTTTGTGTATTGAAGGAACTATTGAAAATGAACTGATCCTGAAATGTCAGCAAAGTAGAGTTCTTACTCCCATCCGAAACGAGAGGAATTCCGTAACGCATGTAGTGTTTATCCAAACAAGAATCTCGTTGGAACGATGGAAGGGTTAGAAAATAGTGTTGCAAGTTGTGCATGGATGGAAGAAAAAATGAGATAAAAATATCCTTTACCTTTACACTCTTCTCATCGGTTTCATGATGTAGAATAATCGCGCTTGATAAAAAAACCTTCTCAAAATAGAAATACTGGGGTTTTCAGTGCCTGCACCTACGACACAACAGCTTCTTCCATAGCACTAGAAATTTATGAAAAATATCATCTCTTGTTTTCTTTCTTGGCCTTTAAGGCTCGTAAAACGGTATTACCGCGTACGTTTACGAGCAGAAAGATACGTAAGCGTGATCGAGTTTAGATGAAAAAAAGAAATATATATATTTTTAAAGTTAACCATGAACAAAGTTATTTTATATATCTTTTTTAGCGTTGAAATGTCGACGTGGGATAGGGAGGTCAATTTTCTGAAGTGTAATTTAATTATTCGATACTTTCTCTTTTTTATCTTGACATTCTCGCTGCAGCTGTTTTTTCATTCTCATTAAAATTATACTCATAATTCGATTGAAAAGGATGTAAAAAGAAGTTACTTCGGATACGTTGTTCACGTTGAATGAGTGTTCGAGTGAATTTTATTTGAATATTTATATCACATGGATAATCCACTCAGTCCACTCGAAAATTCCATTCGATATCACTTTTCACATTAAATAAATTTTATTCCGTGATAATTATATTGGACGTAATTATTTCAGTTCACGTGAGACGGTTTGAGAAGTTGTAAACGGTGTTAACGAATTTCAACTGGCTTCTTCCGTTCAAGAATCAACGCGTTTCTATGAACGTGAGCTATTATTCGTGTAGTAAAAAGAGAATGAATGAAGATTTTTCTGTAGATAGGATATATAAAATATTATTACCTTGTATCAAACGCATGCGAAATTTCATACCCAACTGTAGGGTGTGTGTGGCTGAAATTTCAACATGACGTAACAAATATCCATCGAAATTAGAATATGTATATTTGTGTGATAACTACAGTGTGTGTGTGTGTGTGTATGCTGTGAATAAGCACTCAACACGTAGTTGAATTACAAGCAAAGGAATTTTCCGTATGTGTATCTAATAGTCTCTTTGGGAATTAGAAACGTTCTATGTTCTATGTTCGAGCCGTATAAGACGAAGGTCGTTTCTCAAGCATTGCGGCCACCAGAACATTGTACTGATTTCACAATAATGTAGGATCATCAGACTCACTTTTACATTGTCCATTATGATTATTTATAATGAGATTCGTTCAGTAATCATTCATATCGTAAGAACAATCTTTCGTTTCTCTTCTCGTTCCTGGATTATCTTCTCTTGAATTCAATTGAAAGTTTCACTTGGAATCGAGAGAACTGATAATTATTTCGTGAAATTCGTTGGTTATCGATTATTCATTTCACGATAGTATCAATATCATTTAGGAGACAAATTATCCCTTTTCATGTTTACATTTGATGTTGTAAATAAATTCGCTACCAAAAAGTTTGTTTTCACAGTTTTTTTTCGTACTTACGAGAACATATAATAGAGTTGATATGTTTTTGAATACCGTTGTACATGCATCCAAATGAGATATTATCAAATAAAAAAGTAAAAGTATGCATTAATACTCATCGATAAATGTCATCGAACTTTCTTTCAATAATAACGTCACATGTCAATCGCCGCGGATCTCCTCTCCTTATACTCTCGCGAAATCATTCCCCTATTACATCACGTCTTACTCATTAATATTAATAACACTAATTGTTACTTCACACATTTCTGCCCCAAGCAAATATAAATCTAATGGAATTTCATCGAATTAAATCAAATATTCCCCATATTAACCATCATCGTTATCAAATATTTATTCTCCCAAAGGTATTTATTGTTTCCTTATCATAAGTGGAACTGTTTGATTTGATTTCAAACCTCTCATATACTACCATCATGATTCATTCGCATTTGATCAGTGATTATAATAGCAAACAGAAACAGAACGTAATTTAATCGCAACGGTTTGTCATTTATTTCCCTGGAGATCAATTCGCAGGATATTATTCTGGCTTTCATTGCCGAAAAGTATACAAATTTCCTGATCATCGTGAATAAATTACTCATATCCTAGGCAAAAACTTGCGTGATCATTGCAATATCGAAAACGTATCCGTTGTTTCGAAATTAGTACAAAACCAATGAGGATTTATGATTTTTTTTTTTTTCCAAATGACTCATCGAATTGAAAATACATCAGTAATATTCTCTGACATTATCCCAGTATTTTTTCTTCACTGGAAATAATGTATCAAAATATTTAGCTTTGTGATGAACATTTTAATTGGACATTTCATTAAGACAAATTGGAATTCTTTTCTTTCTTCTTCTGGAAATATTGATTGAAAGTATAAGGAATATGAAAAACAAAGCAAAAGCGGGGAAAACTTGGAGAAGACGAACAAAAATGTAAGCTTTGCAAAGGTATATTGACGTATGAATTATGGGACGTCTCGTAATTCAGTCTTTAATATTTCATCATAACTTTTAAGTGTCAAAGGAAATACGGTACATTCTTCAAAAGCTATGCCCGCATTTTTTCGTCTTTCTTATTTTCTTATGTCACTTCCTTCGACAAGGTATTATTTCAAATTAAAAAACCACAAAGAATACAATTCCCATTTATAACATCATATTATGCTCATTACGAAATACTCACAACGTTGGAGAAAACATCGTGTTATGAATGAAAATATTTTAATAATCCTTTGCGTTGTATTTCAATCATCTTTTTGAGGGAAACTTTTCGTCAAGTATTTGAATTCAACGATCTCCTCTTCTCAAGAATTTTCAAACAAATGCAATCAGAACGCGATTATTGAATCGGAGAAACGATTTATTCCAAAATTATGCGTTAATGAGCGACTATTTCTTTTCCCATGAATCATGAATTCAAAGTACAAATTGAACTCGACAAAGAAAATATCACGAATAAAAGATTTCCTCTTCACAATCAAAATCTGGTACAATAGAAGAAGATTATTGAAATCATACAAATCGGAAGAAGTAGGGAGGCTTCGTTCAAACTTTGGAAGGGAATTCAATATTTTGAGGTTTATAAGGCGACTGTGATGTCGAATAAAACTCGAAATAGGAATCGATTTTCACAAGTGTACTATGATCATATTCAAGAATCCTCGACCCACGTATTTTTTCTTTCCATTTCAGGAGGAAGAATTCAATACGTGAAGAATTTATTGTAGGTTCTAATTGAAAAACGGAGTATTTTTTTTTGCAATTCGTATTGTGATCTAAATTCCAGATAAATCTTTCTCGTCTTAACCTGGATTTCGCAGCAATACAAGACATTGCGGCTTGTGAAAAGGAGATTAGACACGAAGTAAAAATGTTACTTGAGAGATTAGCGGCCTTGCTAACGGGTGATGACGTGTTACAATATTCATTCACTCATTGCGCAAGATATTTCACATGAGATACCGATAAGTTGAGTTTTTTACATACTCGCAATGATTCACTATTGTTTATTTCAAATGCAAATGTTTGTGGTTGGTATAAACTGATTTATGCATTGTCATATATCATGCTTCGATTCACAGTAGAAGGTATTTTTGCGAAAGAGATTTCCCATCTAAATCTCTCAGTGAAAATCTTTTCAATCACATCTTGATCTTGATTCGAATACAGATTATTTGTAATAACAGTTGTTCAAGATCTTATTTCTGTTACAATTTCAAAAAAACACTAGATCAATCCTAAAAATTGTTTTGAATTCTTCTGCAATATTTTAAAGAGTTCTCAATTATATGTTTCATATCCAATTATCTTGACAGGGAACTTAGAGACAACGTACATGTTGCCAACATTTTTAACTGACAGAAAAAATGATTTTCTTCTCCATACCCCAATGCTTTACACGGAGAACATTGTTTTTTTGTTTGAAAGTGTTAAATCCGTACAAAGAGAATACCATTTCAAAAGCATTCAACTCGTTTCAAACGAATGTTCGCTTGGAACAAAAGGAGGGTTTGCTAGAAATTTCCGAGAGAATATTTTCTTTATGAAAAAAAAAATCTTTGTTTCAACCAAGTATTCTATGACGGATCTGGAATCTTCACTTTCTTTCCACCCATGTACAGAACTGTTTGAAACGCTAAATGAATGTCAGATTCAATGATTTTGCTTTTATCCTTCTTTCATGTACGTGGAGTAGGTGAATAATTTTTCAACTCACTTTTATCGAGTTATAATTATTTCATCTGCAGGGTTTATGATTTTCGAACGTTTGAATAATATATCACTTCCTTCCGCATATCTTATATCCGAGAACTATGATCGGACGTATTATTCGATGTTTGAAAAGCCAAATGAACGTTTAGTCTGAAAAATATCGAAATACCGTGAATTTCTTGGTATTTCTAAACATTTTATCCAGGAAAGATCGATAACGTGGAAACATAGTCTGTTGGGGATTTGAGCGAAAGGCAGGTGTTGAATTATTTGCTTACCATCAATTTTATACACGGCTTTTGCGTTTTGAGACAACAGACCCTTCAAATATACAGCAGAGCTGAGGGCCTTGAAAGGAGGAGTTGGTAGCCCTCCGTTGTACGTCCTCGGAACTGCAAGCACAATACCAGACAACAGTACTTACAAAATGACGCATATGGATACGGTTTCACATACGAATTGCGCACAAGTCTGACATTGTTGGTAGTACACACACAGTACTGTATCCGTGGAAGTCGTTTCACGAACGCTAGGTATTAGGGTGTCTACTCGTGTGGAAAAATGTTCATAAATCGTATATACAATGTAGTCTGTCTATGGAAAATTTTATATAACTCCAAATTTGTAAAACCGATATACATTACAGAAAACATCTTGAAACAGATTTTTTGCGATTTAATTTGACTTGGAGCTAGATTTGTAGAATAAAAACAATTTTATCTTTCAATTCTGATGAAACTACGCGATTGATTTTGTAATCCAATTGACTCGAAGGTACAGCCAAAATATAGCCAAATAATTCTTGTCTAAGAATTGCAGTGATATTTTCAGGAGTATAAAAACAACAATGCATATTTTTATATCATCGAAAGTAAATGCATTTATAATTACTTTTGTAATCTCTGCTTTATTTGGCACTGTGCTAAGAGAGAAGCGACATAAATCTCGTCTGAAATATCTTACAAAGTTGCAGTTAAGGAGTGTACAATGTTATCTTAGCATCATTTCCCAAACCGCTCAATTACAAGTCAGAAAACTTGGCTGGTAAGTCTTTGGCCGATGTCCGTAGAGTCATGACCTGCATCCAAATCGGATAAATGAGACGTGACTGATGTTCCCTACACACAATCGTAGGGTGGGAAATTTTATATATGATTCTTATTTCTTATATTTTTTATTCAAAATTAATTGAAATTATTTGGATATTCAATGAAACGCGAAAATGAATTTCTGGATACTAGTCGCAATGGAGATTTTTGCCTCCTCATTTATCCATTATACGTTGTATTCATGAATAATTCATTGAATAAAGTGATGGATATCTTAGGGATCCTCAAGGAGTCAAGAATCGTTTTAATATCATAAATGCATCAAATATGTTCACATATTTTTGTTGAGAAAATGTCATAATTACATTATATTGCATTCACACGTAAGAATCGGAAGAAAAAAAAATGAAAAAGAAATGAAGAAATAGCGTCTCGCCAATATCGATCCACAAAGCACTCCAGCTCTTCTCTCATTTGGCGTGTTCTTCTCTTTTTTTCTCTTTCCACGTGGTGCGAACACTTTGGCCCAATGTTTTTGGTTGCCGCAGTAGACTCAATTTATGGATAGTCTGATATATATTTGCCGGCTGGTTGACTAGTGCGCATGTTTTTTATGAAGAAGTACGAAGAGGTGTACAGGGAAGTTTAGGGATGTAATGCGGTACCGTTATGTGGAAAGAATGATGAATAAGATTTTGAATTAGAATCTTAATATATCTGGATAAATCTTTCCACGTTCTGTAATTTCAAAAACTTTTATGTGTTTTCGAGAGAAAAAAAAATGTTCAACATTGTATATAATTTATATATAAACTATACATAATTTTGAAAATTTCCCACTCAGACGAGACAAATAAAGCAGATCGATTAACAGTAAGATTAAAATTCTTATATGGTGAAGATGATGGAATGAATTTTTCTCCATCGGTCGAAACGTGAAATTGAACTTGATATATTACGATAAGTAAAATTTGATTGAGATCAATTTTATGCTTCGATTTACCGTAACCTATTCACGTCGATTGATACCGAGAATTATCATAATCTAAAGTAACAACGAATAAGGATGTTTTATAAATAAATTAATCCATATGTTTCCATCTGCTCTTTGTTTCCACATTTCTCACAGATGACTTCACCCTTCTGAAGAGGGATGTCTCCGATCAGGGTTTACGACTCGTATTTTGAAAGTTCCAAATAGTGATTGTTGGAACAACATTTTTTCTGCCGGAGTAAAGTTTGAGTTATCTTTGTGCTCACAAAGTTCTCACATTGGAATCACAGTTCTCTTTTTTATATGCGTTATTATGTGAATCAGAGAGGGAATCATTTTTCCCACAGTTCCATCGATTCTTTATTTACTTCAAATTTCGTTATACAAACGAAGAATCATGAAGATAGGGTGCCCTAAACTCGTGATTCTTATATTCTCACACAGAAAAAATGATTGATCTATCATTATCATCACCCTAAATTTATCTGGATTGATGAATGAAAATTTTCAATTTTATAAGCAAGTGGAAAAGTTCTCAATGTACGATAAATGCAGAGGATGAAGTGTAACTCTGTGGAAGATTCGAGAATTAGGTATGCCTTTTCAAGACCTAGTAGTTCTTCATTCATAATTTTTATTAAAACCGCTGAGAGAATCGTTGATGAACTTTCGTAGCATATTGTGAGAGTTTCTTAGGATTTAATTTTCATTACTGCAGAGTGCATGCGGTACTTCTCAATTTTTGAGTTCATCATTCTTTTCTTACCCTTCCCGTTCATCGAGAACTACTCAATCCTGTATATTTCTCGACTAACGCGGTAATTTTTCTATCAATTGAAATTCATCCAAGATTCAGCAATTCCCATATTACAGATACTCTTCGGATCGTGATATTCCATTCGCTTACTTCGCTTCTATCTAGAATCTTCTTGTGGAATGTTTGAACCTCACACCGACGCACTTCGATGACTTCAATTCTCACATTTATTATGCGCATGAGTCTGTTGAACTCTTACACGTGGTGTTCTGCGAGTACACTAGTTGCTTCTACCTCATTCAAGGTCATGCGAACTTTCACAACAAGAACACGGAGATCACAAATGTATTATCTTTCATATCATTGAAGTTCGTAGTTATTTGAAATATTGCATCGAACGATAACAATTCTTCTCCTCTCTGCTCTTTCTTTTCCATTTTTATTCCACATTTTCTGGAAATTCTGATGAATTATGAAATATCAAAAACTTGTTATCCTTATGCTATTATCATCATCATCATCTTGAGAAAGAGCTAATTAATCACACGTTCCAAGGATACGATTCATTGTCGTGAGAATAATAACTATGTTTATCATCTCATTCTTATTTAGAGTAAATTTATTCGATAAAAACGTTTTATTATCGAATATCGCGTTTCTAAGAATATTACGTGAAACAACATTATGATTGGAGTTACACACATTTCAAAGTATTGAAAAACAACACTATGTATCTTCTGGGATTGTCTTTCACACGTGCATAACTCTGGTGTTCGTCGAAATTGCTGTCTCATACATTATTCTAGGTGAATGAGCGGAATATAATACTTATTACGCGATACTAGAGTTCCTTTTGGTTCGATTGAATAATCGATAACTCTTGGTACTATGATCGATCTCTCGAAAGTTTGCTCGTGTGGTTTTTTTCTCCATATAATCGCTCGCGTGTTTCAACTTTGCACTTCTGAAAGTGATCTATGATAGGCGAAGATGAAATTTGAGCAACCAAACGAAATTGCAAGTTTCTTTGTTCAAGGCGGAGCAATAATTGCGTCTATTCTATCGTCAAATTAATGAAGAAAAAAGCTAACGTGAAGTGGTGATTTAAAAAGGAAGTTTCTAATACAATAATCCATTATAAAAGTGTAATTGCATTGTCGTTTGATTTTGTAGCTCAAAGTTGATCGAAGAATTCCAAATTTAGAAATTTTTGTCAAGTAATGTAATTGATATGTTTAGCATTTCAATGATATAATTGCGAGGTGAATAGAAAGTTTCGAAATCATGGATAGCCTTTTTTGTATGTATAAATAAGAATGGCAGAACAATCGCTGGGAAAAGTTGAAGTTCGGTAAGTTTTCGAAGTCACGTGCAGTGAATTTAAGCCAACATTTGTAATATGATTCACGCACGTATTGTGCAATCTAATAAATGTCAAGGATATTGTTATTTACGTAGTTTCTCGAATGAGATTTTCAAAGATTTTTCCAGTTTTCGTGATGGTTTCATAACTCACGTAGAGCTGAGAGAAATAATCGATGATTCTAATATTCAAGATCTCAAAAAAGCCAGAATATTTGAGTTTTAGTGATATAGATCTTTTCTATTCACGTCTAATCAAAGTAGCCTGTGTATTTTTTCCCTTCGTATTTGCGTCTCCATCCTTTTTGCTGATGTACTTTGAATGTTTTTGGTCCGGTATAAACGTAACGTAACCCTTTGTGACAATGTACAATGGATTAAAAGCGTTCAGAAGAGTGAAAAAAATAAAATGTGGGGGAGATTTGAAAGGAAAAAGGGTGATGGATCACCCTCTTATTCGGCATGTTCAATTAGGAAAAAAAAACATCTAGTACTTTTTCAACGTTGAACATTCGAGAAATAACCTGAATTCGTTGTGTTACGTCATATGTGTGGGAAAATAAAAGTTTACAATTCTGAATTTATTGTGATTCCTAGCATGAAATATGATAAAGAAAGGTCAAGTCATTTATTGCTTTATTTACGAGGAAATCTCAAGAGACTCAGATTTTCAATAAGACAATGTAATAAGATAAATCTAAAGGGTAGTTCATAGAATAAGTCATTAAAGACAACCCCCCTTCCTCCTTGCATATATTTGATCGAATAAAATGCAAGAGGAATATTTCATCTCATCACATTTCCTAAGAAGATATTTTCATACACTTTGATTACGTCTCCGTGAAACGATCAAGATATACGATATTCTTAGTGTTTAGACTTCCACAGAGAAAACGGAAAATACTGAGGCAATATCCCGGGCCTATTCCAGTCTTTCCAATAATATATATAATCCAAGAAGGGCAATACACCACGAAAGTCTCTTTGTTTGTTGTTTACGATGCTGGTTACGAAAGAGGGGATGGTATCGTGAGAAGTTTACCTTCTCCCGGATCGATACAGCTTTACGGTCTTATCATTTGTTTTCCGTATCGACAAGGTTTTTCAAAGTGTCCGGTAATTTTAACGCACAACGTAACAGCTTTTCTCTTTTTTTTTCCATTCTTTTCACATCGATATTATTGAAGCTCGTACAGAGTAACGATAATGAATGAAAGATTTCAAATTTTCGATACTTTCTTTTAAAGATTTTAAGGAAGATTTATCACAATATAGACGAGTAAGTATCATTTTTCATACTTGATCAATTCATTCTGCTTCGATCCGGTAGGAATTACAGAACGCTACAAGGATAATCTAATCGATCTTAGTTTATGGGGGATAGTTAGCTCGAGTGGCATTTATGGGATTCGATTTTTGGATACATTTGCATTGCACGGAGATCGAGAACCCCTATTGAAATTGGTCCTCATTGTTATAATTGAATATCGAGTTTCAATTGTTATGCACATATAGATGAACGATGTTCGCCAAACACGCCGATGATGCTTGTATCGAAAGTTTTCGAAAACAATTCCGCCAAGCTAACGAGCATGCATTGTGGCATGATGTGTTCAATAATATGAACTTTCAATAATCCGATCGTACACTCTTCATTAATCACATTGGATTACCGAGATTGCACCATGTGCCGTACTTAATATTCGGGGGTGCTTTTTTTTCTTCTCTTTATAAAGTTTCTTGCAGTTGTCTATTCTTCCGTTGGAGGGAGACAGAAGAAGAGTAATCGGTTGAATTTGTTGATGAAAAGATAATACGAACACGGAGGAATAATGTTATTCGATTATACATGCGTTTTTCAATATTTCTATCGAAGATTGTATGAAGGAAAAAGAAGTGGAAAAAAGCTGTTTTGAATTTCAAGGGAGAAGGGAAAGAAGCATTAAAATTTTGTTATGTACACGTTAACGAGTTCTTCAGTTTTCCTCTCTTCTCTCCTCTTATCATTCTCTCGCACGTCTATGGAGGTTTTTCCAGCGTCGTCAACACCCACGTGAATCGTATCTCCAAGAGTGTTCCGGAACGTTGAAGAACGAATTATCCCACTGACACGTTCGTTGGTTTTATTCATCGTCCAACGACCAACAATCCGAGGCTCTTCAACCAGGAAGCTAGTAATTTCACCATCCGACCTCCCCGTCGTCCACCCACCGAGTATAGAGATCATTAATCCAACGGCGAGAAACTCTCCAATATGTTCTTGCGCTTGATAAGAAATGGAAAAATATCTCGGATAATGATGTAATCGTGGAAAAAAAGAGCTTTATTTTTGTCTGCAAAGGGAATCCTCTTTGCCTATCATCGTAATCGTATGTCACACAATTTTTCGTACTTGTTTCGCACTATGAAAAGTAATTGTGAGTAAAAACTCTCCATATTTTTTTCAAATGCAATTAGATTGACAAATTCACGCACAAAATCTTCTCTCTTTCATTCGCATTCTCCTCGAATGGAACGCGAAGAGCAAGTAATATATAACTATCATGTTATTTATTCATCATCGCGATAATCTTTTCAACGTATTCCGAATGGACTTGGAATTATTAATTGTGGTTGTGATTGTTCTCTTTGGAAGTTGTTAGAATGAGAATTCGATGCGTTTCGTTGCCTCAAACAATTCATTTTTCAGTGAAATCCGAATATTCAGCATCTACATATACAACTACTTTATCTATCTCTTCGTTCTACTATATCGCATCATTCTTCTATTGTCGATTCAGAGCTGTACACGGACTCGGTTAGCGAACAATATCTACCTTCGTACCTCGCTCACAGATCTCTTCACCTTTCTATAGAATGAAAAGGTTATACGCGAACTCGAGGATACATTTGTCGAGTAGAGCGGTTTATATTTTTACACGATGGAGAAGTTTTATATAACAAAGCGAGAGGAACTCCAAGAATTTGTATTGGAGTCAGAGCATCCAAATGTTGCGACTTGAGAAAAATCGATACACTATAAATAAAGATGTTTCAAAGGTTTTATTAGCATAGGAGTGTGGAAATATTTTCAGAGAAGCGTGGGTATTTCTTTTCCTTTTATTGGTGAACGTTTGATAGATTGGATGTACAAGAAAGACGAATATTTGCTGCAAAGTGTGGGTGAATTTGACGTTTCTATGAAAAGATATTAACTCAGGCTGGATCTTAGACCCTGCATGGGGAAAAATAAAAGAATACATTTTACTCGATTCTGTTGGTCGATATTTTTTATGTAATTTATACCTCACAAAGTCAATCTTCTACCGAGTACTGCAGTGTAGTAACTTCTATTCAGAAAATAGGTATCCATCCATTGTCGTGGCTAACAAGATTGCTGAGATAGTATAAAAATTTGTTACCCCATCAAAATTAGATTCCGTTGTCACAGCGAATTTTGTTGTCTCCGTGCGTACAAATTTGAACTGCGATGAGAATGGAATCTTTATTTGATTTTGAAAGGAACAGATATTTATGTTTCAGAAATTCAAATGTAAATCCAAGTTTATAATTCTTTAATAAGATAACGTTCAGAGAATTTCGTATTTTCTGAAACGAAAGGTGATTGGAAGGTTTTTATTTGATAGATGTTGATACCACAACATGAACTGCTTCACCGATGAATCATCAGGAGAAACGAAATATTGTAATACGATATCGAACTGATATCAGTTTCCAACATTGTTGTATCATGAATTTCGGAATTCAATCAATATCACATATCAGGCCAGGGAATATTTTGAATAATTGATTCTGGGCATCGTATTTTCTCGTCAATTATTCGCTTTTGATCATTTTCATTCCATTTTTAACAATTTTGTTTAATCCAACTGATACATGTGTTTCCATTGGACCAGAGTTCAAGAGTTTGCGGAATGTTTGAATGTCAAACCAAACGGTGTCAAAGCGATACAATTGAATTCATTTGAAAGTTGAACGTTGCACAGTGGGGTATGATTGCGGAGGTTTAGGAAGAACTGTGAAAAAAAATTAATCATTCATGTTCTCCGTCGTTAATCGTGAAACGGGAACAAAATGGAAATCAACGACTATTTGGTACAATGGTTTCATATGAAAAGCTGAAGTCATTGACTCGGATACTAATTATTATTTGTAAGGAACTCAAAATAACTCAAATCGTGTTCCATTGTACAACAAGTTCTCAAGAACAGTTCAACTTTTGATTTGGTATCAATGGGGTTGAGTTTCCTTCTTTATAAATTGTTGGACAATTGTTGACACTGTTGGCAATTTCTGATTGGATTTTGCATCACATGTGAAGGAATTGCAAGTTATTGAATTTTCAACTACATCTGAATGGAATTTTAGTTACGAAAATATCTTGCAAAATTATATGTAATTCATATATAAATTTGAACATTTCTTAACCCTGGTGTACATAAATTTGTGATGTGCTGTAGTTGAATATTCGAAAGTTGGGGAATTTAGTTACTCGAATTAAGTAAATTCAATCCACCACCCTACATTTTTTATTTCCATTGAATAAACTGTTGTATTCATATTTTGGACAGCTAGATTTCTGTTTATATAAAATTTAGCTCGGATACCTGAATGTTAGTTACCACAACTATTACGGAAAGACCAAGTTTATCAATATTTAGACAAATGACTGTTGGTTTAGAGAAAAAGAGGATTGCTGAGGAATCTTCGTAGTGAGATTACCATAAGTTCGAGTTCATAGTTTCACTGTGAGAAATAATAATGAGGCTATCAACTTTTAGTATTGTTACTATACGAATTTTCAGTAAACTCACTACGAGTATGCCCTTTTTTCCCAAATTGATATTTATTTTTCTAAATATCAATAAATCCAATCTTTCTGTGTAGGTACCTTCCTCTCGATGCAATTACGTGTAAATGAATTCTCAATTTCATTACGGGAAATGAAAAATCTCATTTGTCAAAATTTGTCTCAAAAATGCAAGGAATTTAAAAAGATTTCCGATGAAATCTATTTAAGAATGATTGAATTAATTGAATATTCATTTCATCATGATTTTGATTTAATCTTATCATCATCCGTCTGTGAACGGTGCGCGTTTCAGCTATCGATTTCGAATGAAATTCATAGTAGTTTTGATTTTTTTGACTACGATATGGTATACAATATCCTCTTATCTTTGATAATCGATGATATTTCAACCCCTCCTTCCACTTGTGATATAAACTATTTCTTTCATCAACTTCTTTTATTCTTCGACCTATATCGTATATCCATCCCATATAATATCATACGCTTCAGTATTGTGACTCAATTTACATTTTTTTTCACCGATTCTCTTTCTTTTGTCACGATGGTATCTTCCCAATTCTTTACATCGCTTTTATCACCTCTGTTGACCCGGTCGGGTGAAATTATTATTTACATCCGCTTTTTGTACTTCGTACCTTTTGTGTAACCCATTTCAAATATCAATTCTCTTAAGGGGTCTGTCTAGTAGCTCGCGCCGAAAAAAACGCGATTTTCGTGATTATTCCTTGGGATACTGGATAAAGGTAATGATATAAAAGTTATTAGGCTCAGTAAATACACTCTTGGAATACATAAAAAAACTTTTTTCTTTTATTTTATACATGTATTATGACCAAAAACGTCAGCCAAACGCAACACCTCGAAAAGTAGGTAGGTCCGCCTTGTTGATAAAATCTCGGAGCTGTGTTATCTGAAACAAAAAAATCAAAGTGCTTTAGGTTTGGTATGACAATGGCTATGTCCCCTATGAATTTTATTCAATTATTTCAAAAAATAAAAAAATGGTAAAGAAAGAAAAAAAAATTTTCAAAAAACCGTTTTTTTCGCCGATTTTCGAAAAAAAAATATAGTAAAATTCAAAATTTTTGAAAAAAATTTATAGGGGACATAGCGATAGGTTCAAAGAATATGTGTTTCAAATTTCATAAGGATCGGTCGAGTAGTTTCGAAAATTTCATCAACAAGGCGAGTAAAAACGTTATTTCGAGAATAACGCGTTTAAAGTTTTTTTTACATGAAATTCTTAAAAAAAACTTACTTACGCCTAGTCAGCGATGCCTGGACCGCACAAAATTCCTTCAGATTGTTCGAAGAGTTGACTTTCTTCCAATCTTTTTCCAAACGAAACCAAAACGATTTTTCAAAAGTGAGTTACTAGACAGACCCCTTAAATTTCTACCATAGTAGAATTTCTTCTTACTTCTTCTTTTGTACTTACTTTCAGTATTTCTATATTTGATTCGTAATTTTTTTTTCGAACCTAATGCAGATGAGAAGCATGAAAATGAATGAACATTTTATGTTAATTTATCATTTCTATGGTACCCTTAGCGGTTACTCGCTGCTATTGATGGGATTTGTTACAACTTTGAAATATCTATCCCCCTGTTATTACCATACATTTCTCTGTGCAGAGAACCTAGGAATCAATGTCAATTTATTTTTACAACTCGTAAAGTTTGAGGGAATTAAGTATTATTTCAGAAAGGACTCAGGAGTACGCTTGCGATTTATCACATGCGAATCGTACAATTTATCACGTAATATCTCGTAATAAAATTTCGAAAATATTTTTACGTTCATGTTATCATCGTACCATGCTATTCATTGCCTCAAATCCTCTTTCTCGGTGGAATACAATCCCTGTATTACCGCGATTTATACGAACCAGACAATAAAAAAAATTCTCTGATTTATATTTCTATAACAATCGAACGTCCAACTGGAAAAAAATGATACATTTAAGAAGATATACAAATTTATGGAAAAAACAGTGAAATCATACGTTGAATGCGCAATAATCGAAACAATATCCGCATCGCGTTCGAACGGACGCTACCGTGATTACCAACAAATCGAATAACGCAATTTCGACAGCATCAGCGGCAATAGCGGTGGTCCAAATGGATTTGCCGTTGATTTTGCCGCGCATGCGCGTACAATTTTGCGACAGATTCGAGCTCAATTTGATCGCTTTTGTGAATTCCATTCCAAGATAGGATTAATACTTTGTTATCTTGGTTTTATTGTACGATCCATTGTGATTTGTAAGTCAGTAAATTTCATTTCAGTTCAAGATTTTTTTGTCCCCCTTCCATTTTAGCCGAAATTCAGAATATCGAATTCGGTAATATGAATCATTTGAAAATCTCGTTTGAAACTCAAAGGTAAGAAAGAAGAAATGAATAGTAGGAGTAGTAGTAGTGGAAGTAGTAGGGACCCTCGTAATGATGTACGTGAAATTCTATAAACGGAAATTTGATTCCACGTTACGAAAAGAATCGTGGCCATTTATTCAAAGAATATTGTTATGTATGTATGTATGTATGTATGTATGGAAGCGATTTCCATTGGTAGGCGAAGGAAAAAGTTTCCATAAACGTAACGACGATGACATTCATGTTCCGTATAAATAACCTTTTCTTGAATCGTGGGCTCGATAAAACGTTGTTTGCTTCCTTTTGCATGACAAAGCAAGAGAACGTGGTCGGTTCGGTGATTAAATCAAAATGACGTCTCATCTCAATTATACGTTAATCTGTCTCACCAATACGATGTTCCACAACCATTGTCACATGGCGTATAACAAACGCTTGGTGACATCACAGAAGTTCAAGCGTTCACCCTTTCAGATGATCTATATTAGCATACATCGAGTATTCACTCCTCGTCCCACCACGAATACGTATCCGTCATCAGAGATACGTGAGATGGATCTTACGTTGAAATTTGAGAATTATCAATATGTTAATCAAAGAAACCAAGTGGTATAATTGAATTTTTGTCAGTGTTTTGAAAAAAGTATATTTGGACACAACAACAACTTTCTTGAATTTATGTCACAAAAGGAATATTCTTACCTAACGGTATATAGAGTTTGAAATTATCCATCATAGAGCACAATATATGAATCAGACATTAGGAGAATTTTAGGTCATACAGAGACGATCGCGTACTGTTGCGTACGCTCAAGTTTCCGAATCACTGGTTAATTTGCGTCATTGTTTCCTTCAAAGCACCAAGATTTCTCAAAGCTTTTTGTCGTGTGTGCATATGTATATATGACGTAACTTCGTTGGTAATAGGACAGTCTGTTGTTAAGGCGACATCAGAACAATGGGTAATTATATTCCTGGTATGATGGAAGTAGGTACACGAGAAGAGATAGGAAACGTTGCAAGGATGCCTGGAAGCCAAACAAGCTTCGTAAGCCAGAAAGAGGGGATTGCCATCCTGTTAGAAACGGATCTAAGAATCTTTTTTGTACGTGCAATATGGTAGGAGTGATATTTGTAGATTATAAATATTATGTGAATAGTTTATCTCTCTGATGAACAATTTGAAAATATATCGGCCATTGAACGCGTCATGCGTGCGATTTATATTAGATGCGCGTTGAGTTGAACTCGTCACGCCATACTTCCGCCTTTTGCCGTAATTGAAGTTACCGACAGTGCTTTGCAGAAAAAACCTTCGAACTCTCCGATCAGATTTTTCCCGATGCGATTGATCGACGTACGTGGTTGTTTTCCAGGACGAACAATTCAATTACACTCCAGCAGCATAGCATTAATCGCTTTACCGATCCTTTCTTTACACATTCTTGTACGCTTCCAAGTTCTAGAATTCTCTACTGCTGTTTACACACGGAGAAAAATGCAGGTCGAAAATATAGTAATCTTTAATGAAAATTTTAGAATATTTCTTAAAATCTGAGAATTTTTCTTAAATGCATAATAAAGACAAAACGGTCCACTATTTTGTGGAATTGTATTCGAAAAACAATGAAAAATTATCAATACTTGATAAAGGATTGAGAAACATACGAACTTTCCAAAAATCACATACGAAATTTCACAAAGTGAATAGTAAGATATTGAAATTTTGTTACTATTTTTGTAAAATTTCATATGTTTCTCTACTCTTTATTAAGTAGGGGAGAGTCGGATAAAATCGGGTACCTTAATATCTCCCTGATTAGTGCTTCTTTCTGACAGCAAACGTTTGGACTAGTAGCAGTTGGAGAAGACAACAGCATCGATGCAACGCTTTCTCTCACTTAGAACGTTGTTTAAAGTTTTCTGCGAAAAAATTGTCAAAGTTCTTGCATTTGCGTAGTGAGTTTCAAGTGCCTCGCTACTCTCCCAACAAAGAGGCACGTATATATTTCAATTGAGCATGTTTTCCTGCGTATTTTCATTCTTGAATAATTCGTCTAGGGCAACGCATAATCTATCTAAGCCATATTGACCTCAACAAGTTGCTGTGAGGTCAAACCGGGTACTTGAGATTGTATCTTCCAATTTATGAAATTTAACAGAATTTGTGTTTTTATTCTAAAATAGTCATCAAAACATGTTCATCCTAAATTTAAATCTCTGGGAGAATATGGAAAGCCTAGCAAGGCCCTATACGGGCTGTAGTAGGGTGCGCCTGAATTAGAATCTTTGGGAGAATATGGAAAGCCTAGCAAGGCCCTATACGGGCTGTAGTAGGGTGCGTCTGAATTAAAATCTTTGGGAGAATACGGGAAACACAGCAAGGCCCTATACGGGCTTTAGTAGGGTGCGCCTAAATTTTTCAAACAGGGGGAAACATTGGAAATGCATCTTGGCCCCACATGGGCCTTGTATGGGTGGCCCTGAGTTAGAAAAATCAGGCCAAATATCAGAAACCCGACTAGGCCCCTTAGTGGTTAAGGCTAGGCCATCCTAAGTTTGGATACCCGATTTAAGCCCATACAGGGCCTATATTCAATACAGGACGCTCGGACAAATTTCCACGCGGGTTATTGGTCAAAGTTGTTTTGTTGAGAAATGTTGAATTTTCTCAACATTTTTCTGCTTGATGAATGGTGGAAACATTTGACGAGGAAAGGAATTTTCTCCACGAATTCATACATTTCTCTGCAAACTACATTTGCAGAAAAAAATTTGAATTTTCTCTTTATTTGTCTATTCCAAGAATATTACGGCTTGTGGCGGATAGTTGAGTTTTCTATACAAATTCATACATTTTTCTCAAATCGCATTTGCGGAGATAAAGTGAATTTTTTCAAATTTTTCAATCGACTCAAAACAACTTAAGTAAAATTCACTCGTAGGCCTCGAAAAAACCTCTCTCCCACGACCCACTCATTTTTCCTTTCGGAGGATTCTGAATCGATTATTTTACATCTGACGGGAACGAATTTTTTAAAATTTTCTATCGATTTGATCCAGCACTTGGAAAAATTTACAAGTTAAGGTCGAAAAAAACCTTTCTCCCACGATCTACTCATTTTTCGTTTCATAAGATTCTGAATCGATTGGTCTATATCTTACAGGGACGAACTTTCAAAATTTTCTATCGATTTGACTCGGCACTTGGAAAAATTTACAAGTTGAGGTCAAAAAAATCCCCTCTCCCACGACCTATTCATTTTTCGTTTCAGAAGATTCTGAATTGATTGGTCTATACCTCACGAAAACGAATTTTTCCAAATTTTCCATTGCGATGATTCCCATAAGTGGTACTTTAAGATTACTGTAGTCATCTCGGAGATCCGCTAATGTGATAGAGGCTTTGCTTCTCACTCGCAGGACCCGAGTTCAATCCTCACTGAGGAAAGTTCCTAAAAATGGACTTTCAATGTGGTGTCTTCCGTAATGTCATTCAAGTCGAACTGGAAGGAGATTTGTAGAGATAAACTCTGAACAAAAATTTTTTTTCTCAAGCAAAAGTGAATAGATAAAACAGAGATTTGTAGAGTAATGCAGAAATATGCAGAGAAGTATTTAATGTAATATGGAGATTTGGCGAGTTTTGTACGAATTTTGTGGAGGAACTCATAAAATATTACGAAGATTGGAAGAATTATGTACAATTTTGCAGAGTAATGCAGAAATTTGTAGAGTAATATTTATGGTTAAAAATTCTGCAAATTTCTCAAAGCGTCCGAAATCTGATAGTTATGTAGAAAAATCTGAAGAGTTTTGAAGAATTTTGAAGAGAAATATTTTTATTGGGGATATCAATTTTCAAACGTGACTCATGTCTGTTTTCGGCATTTTTATCGAATTCAACAGTTCCCAGATAACATCATAAGTCTTCTGAACGTTTTAGCAACATAACCTAAGTTCTGCGTGGCTTGATGCCCGGGGAGTAGGTTTTGATATGTTCAGAGAACTTCCATTTTTAGTGCACCCGAATACGCTCCCGGTACGTTCTTTTCATGTCACACGGAACGTCCTTAGTATGTTTCCCAAACGTACTTTTATGGAAACTAACCTTTGCAAACATATGTGTAGTATCGCAGAACGTCATTGAAACCTTTATTGAACACATCCCCGAAACGTCGCTTGGGGAAGATAAATAGAACATTACGGAACATTTGTATGTCCCTGGGACGTACATGCGGCGTTCTTAGAACGTCCTGGGATCTGATTTGAACGTTCTTTGTGTGAGCAAGTACGTTTTGTGAATGTTAAGAAAACCTCCCGATGCTATCCGGGTTGGTGCTAAAAATTTCACAATTCAGAAGTGTTTTGCATTGATTTAAACGAGTACCCGGTTTTACCCTACCCAAGGAGTGAAACCGGGTTTTTGTACCTTTCGACTAGAACGAATATAAAAGAAATGGTATCAATTTCACAGCAATATAAGGATGGTACGTTGTTGATGAATGAATAAGGAAACTGAAAAGCTTTGGTTGGTTAATCTATTGCTAATAGGAACTTCTCTATGACCGATTGAAGTTATGGTACCCGGTTTTATTCGACCTTCCCCTATTGATAATTATTCACTGTTTTGCGAATAAGATTCCACAAAAAAGTGGACCGTTTTGTGTTTATAATGCATTTGAGAAAAACTCTCAGATTTTAAGAAATATCCTCAAATTTCTATTAAAGATTAATATATTTTCGATCTTCATTTTTCTCCGTGCACAAAACATTTTGTTATTAAATTGATTCAAGGATGCTTATGATTCTTTTTTCTTTTCATTACTATTAATATCCACGTACCGTAGAACATCCTTTGATATTGAAAATTGAACACTGCACAGGTTGAAATGTATTTAAAAAAGAATTTTTGTAATTGATAGAATTAACATGATACTTTTATTGTTTGTTGCAGGTGAGTTCACGAGGCTGTTTTTATATCGATATCGCCAATCGAGTATAAGAGTAAAGATATCATTTCACGTGAGTGGAAAGTTATTATAAATTTAAATTGAAGAAATTTGTTTTCTCAATGAATAAAAACCAAATAGATACAGTACGTGCTGAATGGATTAATCGTTCTTGGTTTTGTGCGAGGAATTCAGAAAGATGAATATATTCCACCACACTTCGAATATCATTGTAACATTGGAATACCATGCAATTTCATGGATGATGTAACAACGAAATTTCACAAAGCATGATGCAAATGTTCATTTTCTCAATGGATTGGATTGAAAAAATATTCAGAATTGAAGTTCAATGGTTGAAGTTTGGGATAAGTTCATTTGAATTATGTTGTCGAAGTTAATAATTATATATAAATGTGTGTTACCGCATAAATCGAACAAATATTGCATCAACATGAATTATTCGAATAATGTTTCCCTTTGAATGAGAAATGTTTTGGTAAATATTATATTCGTATATAATTGTACGAAAGTTCTAGCATGCGCTGTTCAGTTCACAAACCATTGTTGTATTCCGCATTTGTACATATATTGTTTGAGGGCATATGTTGTCATACCTTTGGTGTATCTTTTTGATATACATATAATAGGATCTCATTAGTAGATACCATTTCCAACTTTTCAGCATGGAATAATGTAATTGTCATTGAAATCCATTTCAACCTACTATAATCTATTGTTTACAAATAGCTTGCGAATAATGTTATACAGATGTAAAGAAATTATAATCGTAAGAATTACAATGGATTTGTACAACAGGTATGACCATGGTTACATATCTTTTTTGTATCACGTAATATAATGACAACATTTATTTTCATATTCACTCTCGAATGAATTCACTCGAATTCAGGTTAGAAGGTAGATCTTTGCCGTCACGATTGACTTACTTTGTCCATTACTTTGGCCAAGTGTAAAAGAAGAAAGGGAGGGGCGTGCAGATGCAACGAGTAAGTAGGTTCCTTACTCTTAAATGGAAGGAAAAAGTGAAAGTATGTCGGCAGGTCAAGTGCACAGAAAACAAGAATGGTTGTGTAACTTCTATCCCTTTGTCACAATCGTGAGTGCATTTAATTGAAACAAGGTATCCTCGAGTGTTCCCCTCGATATTTTTCAATTCTATCGTTACGAATAAAATTCACAAAATTGCAAAATTATATAGAATTATATATTTTCCATTCGGGTGGAATATTAGATTATAAGAGAAAAGTGATGGATGATTCGTGTTACGCGACAAAAATTTGACGCGATGAGGATAATTATCCTCAATAAACTCAGGCCTTTTACACTTTCCTTGTACCTTCCTTGTATTTGTTCGATGTGAGTTATAATACATAAGATATGACGTAATGTATTTACGCAGACGGTGATGCGTAGATTGCGCGACAGACGCTAAGTCTCAGATTTTCGGAACTCTGTGGAAAGTCATTGGACGGAAAGAATGAATCACGGTAAACAATGTGTTTTTTTCCATTTCTTTTGAAGGAATTTCACTCGGTATCTTTCTTGATGAATTTTGTGAACAAAGGCAAAATTTCCTTCTGTTGATCACTCGAATGGGAATTTTATCCTCATGAAATTGACGTAAGACGCGACCGGCTATTGTGAATATGCGTGTCAACGTTAGAAAATTCATTATCGATCTTCCGATCGTTCCGTCAACGGTTGATTAAACGCCCAACTATCTCTCGTATATCGTATATAAAGTTCATCGTTGTTGTAATTATTTTAATCAAGTGAGCGTACGATGTCCTTGCTTTTACGTATATTTACATATTTATTTCCCCACGCAAGATATTCTCTTTTCCGTGTCGTAAGTATACAACGTATTCCAATAGATTCATTCCCATGAATCACCGAGCTTAGAATCTCCTTTCTTTCGTTTATTCTTAGACCAATTTTATAGAAGGTGGAATCGAATAATCGAACTTTGAAAGAAAATCCGTATGATCTAGGTTTCGTTGTATATTAAGTGCTTCGAGTATTATGTCTCTTCACAATAAACGTTCTCATTTTCCAAATTATGAATGAGTATGATGTGAAGAAACAAAAAAAGAAAGAGCATCGAATTATTTCTGGATCGCGTGCTTATCCTTGATCTCGTCCCTAACGAGAAGAGTGATAAAATTTTATAGTTATTGCTGAAATTTTCCATTCATAACTTTTATAACTTCTTTGATGTGTCTGAATTTTTAGGGTTTCGAGTCAACGGATCGAGACTTTCGTAAGAAGTTTCGTAGTCTGGTTTATTCGTTTGTTTACTGGAGATGGAATGTAGAAGAACGGATGTATACCTTTTCATATTCCTCTCTTATATAATCTCTGACGAACGTGGATCACAGATTTGTACAGTAGTTAAAACTTATTTTCAATCATTTTATCATCCTCCGACACATATTCACGGATTTCAATGGAGAGATTTCAAAAATAATTCCAATAAAAATTGGATTCAATATTGGTCTATTCAAGGTTTCAAATGATTAAAATTTCCCTCAAAAGGTTTTTTTCCAGGAATTCTAGGCAAATGCTTTCGGATCGTAGCTTTAGGGCATAGATTGTTAATTATGGTCGATTTTAGGGTGGGTGGGTTAGTAATTGGTCAACTGTATTTTGTATAGCACCGATGGTACATCCTCCATTTAAAACGTATTATCTCATTCGGGTACACAACACACCTGTTAAAGGCTTCAACCCTTTTTTCTCCCCCATTGTATCCGTAGAAGGAAAGAATGATATTTTAGTATCTCTTCGTAAATTGCAATTCATTCTTACAGCACATGCGGCAGTTTTTTTTTTGCCAAAGAATATCAAAATATTTACAATAAATTCAACTTCGATCAGACATTGGAGCTGATGAATTTGTAATTTTATAACTCAGATCTGTTGTCAGCTTTGCCAATCAGTTGTTCAAATTCAAAATCTCTTCATTATCGTTCTTGAAACGAGTCTGTATTCCAAAGCATGGAAGTTTCCATCAAAAATTCTACAACAACAACACTCTGAGAGTGAGTTTTTTTAAAAGAACCATCGGAAACTTGTGTTGTTAAATTGAAGAATCAACTACACGTGACATTGACGAAAGGTTGTCTCTCCATCGGATACATGTTCAAGGCCATGGGATACATCGAAGAACGAAAGATTCAAGCCTTGGAAGAAGACAAGAGAAGGAGAAGAAACCACGCTGAAGATTCATGAAACGTGGCTTTAATGGTTGCGGCTCTTCGGAACCAGTTTCTCCAGAGACTTTGTTGTTTTTTTCTTTACTCTTCTTTTTCTTTTGCTTTCGTGCTATTGGTATCTCTACGCTTCTTTTGGATTTGCCATGTAACTCCGTCTCATTTTCTCGTGTCTACTCCATTCCTTTCTACGTCGTCTTACCTAAAGGTCTTCTTTTGTATTTCATGTACACAAAGCGATTGGTTGGCTGGTTCGAGATCTATCAGGTGTGTCTGTATCGTGATTTGAATAACGAGGAACCATTTCAGAATTTCAAATAACAGAAACACGATGGGAAATCATGAAGGACAAACACAACCAGTTGTCTGGCAATTTTTTTGTCGACTCGTCTTTTTATGAGTGGTGATTATTTTTAATTTTTGTCATAATGATGTGCGTGGTTGATGGGCGTAGGATGTATTTATATGGACATAGTCTTGGATAAAAACTCTGATTTATAATGATATCATGGTTATAATTATCTGCAAAGATTAACGAACAAACCTCTCGAAAGCAATCAAGTTTACCATACAGCCGATTTTCATTTCATTGATATTCACGTTTGTATTTAAAGATAGTTTGACAAAACTGAGTATAATTCATTTGGTTACGGAATTCAATGCTGTCGTGTCGTGCTTGGTATTAAAGTTAAATTCCCCTCTTGTGCCGAGCACGGTGTTTATATTCAAGTGTTTCTTTATTGTTGAAGTCAAACTCTTTGACCTTCTATTTGACTAAAGGTTTAACGCCTGCATACATTGAAATAAGAAGCACGTCGAACTTTTTTAAGTCAAATTGTCCTCGTATACGACGAACATCTGTGTCCTATTGTTCCATCGGACCGCATGCTATTCATCCCTATGGTGTTTAGTTTGTCGAATATGTATGGAATAAGAGTAAGAAAACGAGAAGGATGCATTTCTATTCTCCCAATCGATATCGACCATTGTAATATTGATTTATTAGAATCGAATATCCGAGGGACCATTGAGCGGTATTTATATCATTTTTCCTCTACATCTATTTTCGATGAGCACTTGATTTATCGTGATCTTTTCATATCTTTGGGGTTGAGGAACGTTAGAAAATTCCGTGACTTTCAAGCAGACATAACACGACAGAAGTGTGTGAAAAAAAAATTAGTTCAAGACGTATTTGGGACGACTTAATAATTCATTCGAGCGATTTGATGTTCGCTCGAAAGAATATTTCACTCTGCCTTCTCGTTACCATTGATTCTTTGATTTATATTAGAATTTTGTTTTGCGCGATATAGTAATAATAATCTACAGCGTACAAACATAGCCGATACAAAGTAATACAATTGTATATCAAATTAATGAGACATCATTCACGCATTTCAATCTGACTCGCGCATTGAATGAAGGTGAATAATAATACAAACACCACTTGCATTTAGCGATAAGTAATGAACGATATTATCGCATTTGTAAACGTTCTATCAAGCGAAATATATTTTTTCTTCTACACCCGTTTCGTATCCATCAATCATTCGTGTAATGTTGCATGCGTGTTTATTCAACAGAATTCATTCACGTATTTTCATTAGAATTGTTATCGTGTGATATGTGATAGCGAACAGCAAGGTTTTTGTTTTGAAGATAACTGTAATACAATGCATTTCCAATGAAAAATTCCTTGCAAGTATACTTCCCGGCGACATGATGAAATATTTGAAATAAAATATAATACATAATATTAAGAAAACAAATATTTCAAATTTTCATTTCATGGACAAAAAATGTGTTTGAAAATGTTCAAACTATTTGAGGATTTACACGCGCAATGAGATTTACTCTTGGAAACCAACGTGCAATCACTTTTATTTCGCTTGGTGAATGCGTTGAGAACCATCAACGCGAAATAACTTATGCGCGATGCGTCAGCGTCTGGTCTCGTCTCAATGTGCGAGCAAAAGTAAGTACGATTGGAAATGTTTTCTTTCTCCCACATCGAAATTCAACGCTCGTACTACGACGGAAGTCTCTTTGAGGATTTGTCGACCGGACATCCATTTCAAACGCCTTTTGAAATTAATGAAATAATCATCATTTTGTGTGGAGAAAGGTGCGAGGATGAATCGATTTGTTCCGTATTTTGAGTATACGAATTAAGATTTCTTTGAATTCGCGTTTATCAAAGAATATAAATTCAACAAGCAAAAACTATGAAACAGGCAGTATCGAGTTTATTAAAAATGTCTGGCATGATTTCAGTTTTATGAAATGCAATTAATAACGATTGTGTTGTCATTTCATTTTCTGTCGTGGGAATGACAGAATCAATATTTCAGTCGATGATTCAAGTTACAATTGGATAAATCGTTGATCATAAGAGGCAAAGTGTGGTACTTTGAATAGGAATGAATGAGTGTACTTGCGGCGTTGGTCGAACCAGCGAATCTCATTTTCATCTCAATCGAATGAATTTCTACCAAGTTCGAGTCTCATTGCCGACGAATCGCGTTTATTTGAATATGTAGTCGGTTAATTATTATTCAATGAAATTATTTTTTCGTACAAGAATTTATATAATTCTGTGCGACGACAACAACAACTTTGACATATGTGACCTGGTCTACAAAAAGGGGGCTTAGGTGTGAAAACAAGTTTTCGAGAAAACAACTATTGAAGATAAACAAGTCATTTTATCAGTTTCGCTTTAGTTGTTCGCTTCTAATGTTCTAATTGTAAATTTGTGAATTTTTATGTAGAATGACGTGGTTTTGCCTTGAAATGAGATTTTTTAACATATGAAATGATGTCTATTATTTTATAATTCAATCTCCAAATTTTCTCTTCTTTTTGTACATTTTCAGCAAACTTCCCTACCAGTTAGAAACTTTTGGTTTGCGCCATTCGAAAGAGCATATTCTACTCCATCCAAATCGCCAAAAAGTGAGAAATGATTGTTTTACACCTAAGCCCCGTTTTCGTAGGCAAGGTCACATATATTTTTTAAAGCCAAACAAACACTTCTATTGGATTATGTTTCCTAAATAGCTTATGAGTATAAAACTAAAAGAAAAGGTTGCTCGGAATCAATCAAAGTGTCAAGCTGAGCAGGTGAGCGTCAGATATTTCAATTGAAATCTGTATAGAAAAATGTGAATACTCTGAAAGTACGGTATGATGATTGGGAGGGAGCGAAATTGATCGAACACACCTTGAGGCACGACGGTATATCGAAAATAATGATAGAAGGAATTGGGAATTAGCATATAATAAACAAATTACAAGAGATGGTGAGATGTATTGGACATGTGGAAATGGCGAGACCGACGAAGCATAGACCGAGACCGAAAGCTATATTCAATCAGTTGAAAGGTTGATTATTCTCAACGATGGACATATACAGAGAATTATATGCGAGGGGTATATAAGGGGATTCGAACGAATTGCCCTGTACTTTATGCGAACATTCTGTGGAATGTGAAATCCGTTCGTTGAAAGAGTATAGAATAGTCACATTTGCCACTCCTCGTATGATCAAACTGTGAGTTTCACCATATACAAACTTTTCAATTATTTCCCAGTATAATATCACTCTGCATAGTATATTCCAATCAAACAAAAAGACATCTTTTAGATATCTAAAAGATATCTCGCGATTTTGGAAGATGTCTCGCAAAAATGTCTTACGCGACTGATTTCGACGAGTTTAAGATATCTCAAAGAGGTCTTGCGGAAGATATGTTGTAGATGTATTCGATCAAGCCTTAAAAATATCTTGAAGAGTTTATAAAAATATCTTAGAAAAATCTTGAATCGTGCATAAAAAAAATTCTCCCCTCTCTTTCTTCTTCTTCCTCCTTTCGTTTCTTTTGACCCCCCCCCCCTCTCAGTCCTATCAATTTCACCTCATTTTGGATTCTTGGGGTTGCGAGATTCGAACCCCGGACATTTCACGACGTACCTACGCTTCAATGACCTGAGCCATACGCACAATTTAATGACGGTGCTCATAATTGTCGACATCACATAGTGAGATATAATGTCAGCGGTGTATGATTTCAGAGTAAAAGTGATCTTTTGAACAAGGCGTTTATTACATATACAAATATAAGATGAGTTGATTGTGCTCAAAACTTGAACAATTTAATGAATTTGGTGAAATATATTGAAGTACATGATTCAGTGATCGTTAGTGTCTGATGAACATCAATTGATACCTTTAAATTATTTTTTTTTCACTGTTATTGAAAAACGAATTATAAGTAAATGTGAATGGAAATTTGATAAAATCACCGTACTCGAAGGCCGTACATAAAATTCAGCGTAAGAAGTTTGATAATTCGCAAAATATTGTGAGTTGGAGATTCGTTACTTTTAGTGCTAGCACTGCGTGGTTACAAAATCGTACTTTTCACAGAATTTTCTAGTATTCACATGGATTATTCAAGCTTTTAATAATTTATGAACGAATTCACCTTCTCTGCGATTTTGATTGTGAACAAAGACATTTGAAGTGTTATCCATATGCACTCATAACCTCAAAACTGCTGATCTTAGAAATACATTTGGCAGAACATCTTAAACATATCTTTTGAAAGACATCTTCAAGACATATCGAAAAGATGTCTTTTAGATATCTTTTCGATGTATCTTGAAGATGTCTTTGTGATATGTCTTGTAGATGTCTTTCAAAAGATATCTTCAAGATGATCATGTTTATTGGGATGTAACCCTGGTAAAAAAAATCTCTCTGAATCTCTCTGAAAACTCTCTGAATTTCTCTGAATTTCTCTATATTTTGGGACAAATTTCGGGGAGATTCAGAGTTATTCGGAGGAAGTTAGAGACTTTTCCGATAGCGATACGTTCTGAATTCTCCAACTTTCTCTGAATCTCTTCGCATATCACTGAATCCCTCAGTTTTATATATTTAAATTTCAAAGCTCCCTCTGAATTTACCTGAATCTCTCTGAATTTCTCTAAATCTCCCGGAATCTAATGTACTCAGATTTCAAAGCTCCCTCTGAATTCCTCTAAATCTCCGGGAATTTAATGTATTCAGATTTCAAAGCTTCCTCTGAATTTTTCTGAATTTCTCTAGATTACACTGAATCTTTCTAAATTCCTCTGAATATTTCTAAAATGTTCCACGGACAATTTTTCTGATGTATCTGTCTCTGAAAGTCTTTAAAACTTCCAGAAAGCCTCTGAAAAGATTTTACTGAATTTATTCCTCTCTGAATTTCCCAGACTTTCTCCGCATCTCTCTGAATCTTTCTGAAAAATCCCTCGCACAATTTTTCCTAATTCACCTGTCTCTGTGAGTCTCTGACACTCCCTGAATACCTCTGGAATCCTGAACCAAAAATTTAGCTGAATTTGTCCCTCTCTGAATTTCCCAGAATTTCCCTGCATCTCTCTGAGTTCCTCTGAATTTTTCTGAATCCTTCTGAAAAATTCAAAGCACAAGTTCTCTCAATCCACTAGTCTCTGAAATCCTCTGAACCACGCTGAATTGCTCTGAATATCTCTGAAACGTGAAATTTTCAGAGAGATTCAGAGAGATTTTTTACCAGGGAATCTACGATCTAAGTAATATTTTTTTCAAGTTTGCACCAGATCAGAGAGAATGTATCCAAAATTCGTTCGGTCAATGAGCAACCTCGATTTGTATATGGGTTAATGGATGTAAATAGGTAATTAACATTCAGTTGCAATTTGTGGAATTTCCAGGAAAACATAAGATTAAAAATCTACCGCTTGATGAAGGAAAGGATTTGTTCGACAAGAATGATTGAAAAATATAACGGTCAGTCACTGCCTTTGACCAGTTTTAGCCGCTGACTTCAACCGCATTAACTTCAGTCGGATGTACGTATGTCTAGACGACCCTGCATGCAGTCGATTCTATTGTTCCAATTGGTTTATTTGGATTTTGTATACTCTATTCCTGTTATAGAATAATCTTTATAATTCAGTCCGTGGGATTCAAAGCTGTAAAACCTAAAATTATGTTATTGCCAGAAGAAACAAAAAGCAGCGATAGTAACAATGGTTGAGAAATTTTCAACAACATATATGAAGAGAAAGAGAATGAATTCCATCGACCGACTGCCCACGTCATGCCCATTGAACTTCGGTGTAAACGCGTTTATAAATATATTCCATGTTCACGTGATATAATGTCTTTACATGTGACGCGCACATGGGATATGAATACACACATCTGGGCTTTAAACAATCTCATTACCGTATACTTTTTTCCATTGGTTTGGAGGAAACAGGAGTTCCCTAGAATGTTAGCTGATCACTAATTTTGTTCATTTCTACCAAAATGATGATTTCAATTCTTACGGAAGGATTAGGAATTTTGGGACCCTGTGTAAAAACATGAATAAAACGATGGATTTCATGATTTTTAATAAATATTTTTGCTCTTCGTTGTCCCTTTGAACCAATCCTCGATTAATTAGTTAAAAACGTACAGTTATTATCCTGTAGTATTAATGAAATTGAATATATATATATACATAGGAAAATTAGTTGTTACACAGTTCCTGTTGATCCGTTTGTTATTTCCGTTTTCATTCTGTGATTTGAAATTTGAAAAACTCGTTTTTATGTGCACACAATTTATTTAATTAATATTGTGTTTGTCAAGAACGTATGATTCAATTTAATTACAATTATGCACATCGCTTCAATGTACATTGAAAAGGATATTGAATAATTTTCAATCAAATTTGCTATAATGTTGGGAGAATTTCACCATTTATTACTCATTCATAATATACACGTGAACCATAGAAATGACATATCACGTTTAATTTATTTCAACGACAGTTGAATGTAAAGAGAATATAGGTCTCTGAATTTTAATTTTCGATGCCTTTAATATCGTATGATTTCAATGATGTCATGTCCTCGTGTTTAATTTTATTAACATTTATTTTTAATGACGTATGAGCGATGATGAGAAACTAAAATTTAATAATAATTAATCATTAAATTTGATGTCATTACTGAATTTACATTGATCGTGGATGAAATTCGAGATTGTTGTGACTCACATTCGGTGCACAGTTGATATCAAATTGCCACCAAAAATGTCTAAATGATCCTCTTCGTAACTGAATTTCCAATGATCAGACTTTAGAGTTTAATTCTGGAAGGAGTGTCTTGTTTCCAACAAATATCCAACATTTATTTTCTAAATAGGAAGTTCTTCATAGGTGTGCTGGAGGAAAAGAATTTCTTCATATGAGTTTATGGAGAAAAATATTCAATATGATGAAATTCTTTCCACGTTCGTACGTGAATGGGGGCCTATGCAAGGAAAATATATTAATTTTGATTCGACCGCTTCTAAATTGAAGCCGAAAACATTAAAATCGACACAGAATTTCGAGAAAATGTACGTGATGTGATTAAGACTGTAAATATTTGAAAAAGAAAGACATTACTTCTAACGTCACAGTGTCGGAACTGGTATTCAAGGTTTAAACGACGATCGAATTACATGTCCTGGCGCTGTGATTCCTCTGGCATTGAGCCAATTTGAAGATGCCCGTTAGCGTATGATACACCTCTATGATACTGTATACGAATATCCGTACATGTGTATGTATATAGAATCTTGGTACAATGAAGAATGTACCATCTGCGTTGGTAGATTTATCCTTTCTTGAACGATTCCCTTGTTAAAATCGACGGATGGTGAGTTTTTTCATCTCCTCTCTCTCATCCGCTTTTCGTAAACACATGATTCAAGCATAACAAAATGAAGTATTCCTTCCTAACGAGCAGAGAAAGTATTTATTTATTCATTTCGAAAATTACAACTCGGGAGACGATCCCTCGGATCAAAGATAACAAAATTACCATTTTTGTGTACATGTTTGATAATTATACCAGCCCCCCCCCCCCTAACCCCCTCCCCCCCTTCAACTTTAATTCAATTCACGAAGGATTCATCGGCAAAAGAGATTCCATCGATACAGTGATATATGAAAGTTGATAATTCCATCCGAAAGTTCGTTGATCTTATTAACACTCCATGTACCGAATTCCACGAACTCCACAATTCCTTTATCGAGATTCCGAATAGAATTCAAGATAAATTCGTTTTGTTTATACATTTTACTGGCAATAGAGCGATAGAATTAGGTATTGTATGCTTTGCTCGGAAAAGAACGATCGGAACAGTGTTTCTCTTGCGTCGAACGATGAAAAAAGCTTATAAATAAACAACGTTGGAGCTTTTAACTTCTCTCTTTAGAGTATTCGCAGAGGAATATGGTACAAAACGGTAGAGTTTGACGTTAATATCGAACAACGCGATTCGACAGCTCAAATGCGAAATTCTGGCGGGAGTCGGAGGAAAAAAGAGATTGGGGAAACAGCTGAAATAGACAATCTGTGCCTCGTATTGTGTAGTATATAGCCTCCAGTGAATACCGCAAAAAATATGGGAATTGAAATATCCTTTCGGTACCTCGATTGAAATGAACTTCTGGTTATTTGCTTATGATTTCGAATAAGGATATTTTCCGGGTGCAAAAACACCAAAGGAGTCCAGATCTCTTTCCTCATTTTTATAGGTAAAAGTCTTTGTTCTTTGAGTTGGGTGGAAGTTTGAATCATTGATCCTGTTGTTCTTGTTACGGTGTACCTAGAGTAGTCGAAATTAATGCAGGTCTTACTTACCTGAAGGGATAGCACGAGTTTTGTAGAATCATAAAAACGGTTCAAGTGTTTCTATCCAGGTACCTTGCACTGTATATTTCAAATGAACCTAGGTTAAGTATCCTTCCGAAATATCTAAGCAAAGAAGATATCTACGGCTGTTAAGTCGCACTTTCAAACATTTTCTTGGATGTACGTGTCGTAAAATAGCAAATCCTCGAATAATTCTCTGTTTACGAGTTACAACGAGGAGGTACTCTCTGAATTTCTTAGAGTTACGATTCATTCTTCAAAGAGTGAAATTCCATTCTTACTCCAAGAACTAAAGGAAACTGATTGATTTTCAATTAAAAATGACATAACTCAGTTGCTTTATAAGGTTATAAGTTTATGGCAATTCAATTGAATATTCAAATGTTTTTTGGAACACATGAGAATTGAATTTTTCCTCTTGTAACAGAAGGGTGCGTTGTATTTGTAAATATTTTCTTACAAAAGCACCTACCGTCACCTTTCGTATCACACATTTTGCTCTTCGGGCATTGTGGATGATGCTTCAAAGGTGTTATAAAATCTCGTGAACCATTGAAGATTCTGAGTATTCCTTGCTTGTCTCTTGTATCGCTGCCTACTTTTTCTTCCTTTGTTCCCGTACGTGGGTGTGACATGTGTGTACTTGGTAAGGAAACTCTCTTCTTTGTTATATCACATGCCTGTATCGGCTATTCCTGCGGAACCATGCTGATGTTTTGCCGCATGACTGCACTTTTGTCGTTGTGTAACCAAGTGAAGTACGTGGTTGTAGTAGTATCACATTCTGTATACCGATGTAAACGTATTCTACCATTTTTAGACCACCTCAACTCATTTGCGGTTGATTAGGGTAACATACTTATTCATGTTGAACAAAGGGTCATGTTATTCTAATAGGATGCTCTTTCGAGCATTTATACATGAACATTATTGTTGATTCAAGATACACTTCATTCAAAAAGAGAGACAGACATGAAAAACAAATATTCTTTCAAATTTTGTAATAAAACTCATGTGGAGCTTCAAAACTTTCTTCATCTCTCAATCCAAAGACATTCAACAACGTTAATCCTCGAAGCCAGCAATTCGGTATTTGACTTAGAGAACTCGAATATCCTGATATCGAAAATCAATGTATGTTCTTCGTAACACACGATCAGTGTTGCATTAATTCAGAATTTGTGCCCTACAGACGCAGAAGGTTATTTCAATTCTCGTAGAAACCGTTTGACTTCGCCCTTTTGATATTGCGATTGTAAATGGATTCTGGTGAATTTATCAATGAAACTTCCTCAGAAATCTCGGGGAAAACCTTCAGTTTTGAGTGTTAATTGCTCGATTGATTTGAGTAATTTGTATTTCAAGTTGAAATTAGATTAATTGACGGAACGAGAGAAAATCCAAAGGTCATACTTCCATGTTACGGTAGATGTTACCTCTCCAACTTTGGGAACGTGAAATGATGAAGTCAAACTTGAAGCGAAGCGGATATAGCGGCAATTTGCAATTCGGCTTCATGCATGAGTTTTGGAAGTTGAAATTGGGGGTACAGTAATACTCACTTCCAGAATCCGTACATGACGTCGATTCAGGAACGATAGACGTTTCACGTTTTTATTGCGAAATTATTCGCAGGATCGAGGAATTGGGATCATTTTTTTTATCATCCATTAAAATCTTTCATTTCGCTATAGCAGATTTGTTCAATTCTTTTGACTTTGAAATCACGTTTAAAGATTTATACGTTAGAAGATATTTCCTAGACATGAATACGATACAAGAATGCTATATAAACGGGTCATAATAATTATGTGAAATATCCACGCAAACGCAGGATTATCCTTTGAGGTATTAACACACAGCATAGCACGTTGTCAAAATTCCCACCTTTCCTTTTGTTACATTGAAAAATTTATGCAATATTAAGCCGTACGAGAGCTCTGTTCATTTATGAAGTTTAGGCTGAGAATTTAACTTCGCCATGAAATGGAGATTTAGGTCAAATCGGGTAATTCCTCCGAGAATTCAGTGATGAGAATTGAAAATTTAATTGAGCTTTGAATTCTCATCGTTGAATTCTCAAAGGGTTTACCCACCTTTGTCGGGTTAGTTTCTATTTCACATCAAAGTTCATTTCACATTTCGGAACTTTACGTATGGAATGACCTATTTGTCCGAATGAAAAAATTGTTTTCACTCTTTTTTCATAATTACACTCTTTGGGACCGAGATAGTTGATATTCGATATCAGGGATGTTTGAGGTTTTTTTTTTCATTACGAATGATCGAGGGGAAATTTTATTTCTCTAATTCCATTGCGTCAAGACGATTGCAAATAGATAGTTTCCTTCCTGTTCGTGACAAGATTGACGCCTGAAGTTTCATAAATCTCAAGCATCAATCCTGTCACGACATCTCGAGATAAGTTTAATTTAGATTTTCATTTTGATGCATGTAGGATGTGGAAGTCAACCAAGAAAGTCAGGCAGAGATACGAATAAAGGAAAATAAAAGTTAGATTGAGTCTTCAAATAATGATGTTTCGTAATGAGTTTGAGTGTTTGTTTTTGCGTAACAAAGAGCATTGTCTTTCCAACTCCTCGCTGATTTTTCAATGTGCAATTCAATGGCATCTTCCACCGTAAACAATTCGTGATCAATAATTTAAATATTGAATTATTGTATTCAAACTTATTCAATCCATTAATGGATTTCTGATGGCCTGAACAGCTATGTTTTATGATGTTCAATAATAATTCGAATTTTATCAACTATTCCAATCATTTTTCGGTACCGCATGTATCGAACAAATTGCTTCTACCTCGTAAACAAATTCGAATATCATAAAATTCATGACTCAATCATGTAACTGATTTTTATCAATTTGTCCACAATTTTAGAGAAAAGTTGTGATGAAATCATCCCATAAACTCACACCTGTTGCATCGAGAACATCAAGAACGCCAGGGGTTCATGATTCTTTCGATTGTGGTGGAAGTGAAAAAAAGAACGAGCACAAAAATTTGCAAATTTTTTTCACTGGGAGAAAATATAGTGGACACATGTGTTATTACAGAGCACGTATTCATACTCGTGACGTGTATTTTCCTGTTCTTTGTTGCATTATTCCATCAAACACGTGATCTTATGAATTATTCTAATCACCGCTAAAAATTATATTCGTGTATTCATTCATCATAGATTTGAGTGTACATCAGGAGAAAAAGGGTTACGATAATCCACGTGAGATTTGAATCGTTATCCAACATGTAAGAGGCTGTATGGCAGAAAAGTAACGTGGCATGAAAAATTCATGAGATAATGGAATGTTGTGATATAATAGATGCTAGTGGAAGGGATGGAATATTGAATAAATATAAAATCAAAGGAACCAGAGTAACGTGATGTTACAAAAAATCAATGTTCTTTTTTGCTCAAATGCATCTGGAACAATTAATATGCTTCAATAAAGGATCGATTCTTGAATAATTGGTAATAAGCATAGAGCACAGATTTGTATGATTTGAAATGAAATTTGTCTTACTCGGTACTTGACCGATTGTCAGACATACTACGGGAACTCCCTTGTGATATAATTTCTCCCAATTGTAGAAGTAATTTAATGTATGCTGGACTTCCCAACGACATATGAAGTTCTCAATTTCCTAGGAATATGCATTTCAAATTCTAATCTACCAAACATGAATCTGTTTGGTTCGATGTTTCGATAGTAACCTTTGTGGAATTATTCCGAATTATTCCACAAGGGAAGTGAAGTGAAAATAAGAATATTTTGGTGCAATTAGTTGTGGAATACTCAATAATTTCAGCGAATCTTGACCTGTAGAAATGACTGATCGAGTTTCCGAAATCTGGAAAGAGGTTTAGATCCAAAGTCTTGTCTCTCAGAGCTGACCTTGAAAATGATACATTTTTAGTAAGTGGTCTCTTTTAGAATTCTATCCTCTTGAAATATCTCACTTGGTATCAGATTACAAGACTCTTCAGACGCTTTTCAAGACAGTTAATTTATACGTTATACGATTCGAATTATGTTCAATTTGATTTCAAGTGTATCAATATTCCTACAAAGTTTTTTCTCGAATGATGCAAACTTGAGTTGAACAACCAAATTGTTCTATAGTTTTTTTTATAATTCATAACCCTATATGTATAAATATAATCATTCCATGACAAATTGCACGGATATTACAGTAGATATATTTCAAGCATACACATCAGGATTTGCAAAATACCAAGCATTTTCACGTGAGACTTGAAACATCCATTACGTGTCTTACAAACAAAATGTTTTTTCTATCAGCATGGTCGGACATGTAACATGTTTTACAATTAGACACTCATTCGTTTGTTCGCGTGTTAGATAAATTTGACCGTCTCGGAATTTGAAGCAGAAAACTCAACACGCGACAAGCGTATTCGATGAAGACGTATCGATTTGAATGAAATATTACAGAGGTAAGATGGTAAAAATTTACAAGACTTTTCAAAATAATTTCATTGCGCTCGAAGTCGTATCTCTGTTACTATTTTGTAATAAATTTGCATGTTTCGAGAAGTGCATTTTATCAATTCTAATTCGAATTCTTAAATTTGTCCCTCTATGAAAGTGATTTTATATGACTTTTTTAGAATTTTTATACATCTTATATACAAATTATATATAAATTTTATAGAATAATTTTCTACTGAGTATTTATCACAGTACATATTTATATAATTAATGTACAAGTCGTTGTATTACATACAACTTTTGTGACATCATAAAGAAGTTTACGCGAGGAAATATTTTTTCGATCGAATTGCTGTGTTGGGGTCATGTAACTTCTGAAACGATGTATCAAATATCGCACAGTATTTTTATCATAAGGTGTTTAATGGTCGAAATTCTCTGAGGATGTCTAAAACGGAGTGTGATGGAGATTCATTACGATGTTATTAAAAAAAATACACTCGAATAAGTGAAGATAAAAATGAATTTAAAAATACTCGATCCAGTGAAGTTACGTTTTAAGGGGTCTGTCTAGTAGCTCGCGCCGAAAAAAACGCGATTTTCATGATTATTCCTTGGGATACTGGATAAAGGTAATGATATAAAAGTTATTAGGCTTAGTGAATACACTCTTGAAATACATAAAAAAACTTTTTTCTTTTATTTTATACATGTATTATGACCAAAAACGTCAGCCAACACTGTAAAAAAAAACTGGAAATTTACTGTGCAACTGGACTGGAAATTTCCAGTGCTAGTACTGGAATATGGATATTCCAGTACATGTACAGAGATTTTGTTGTTACGTTACTGAAAATTTACCAAGCATAACTGAAAATTCAGTCATTGTACTGGAATTTTCAAGTTTGAGATGATGTACTGAAATTTTGCCATGATTTCGCGAAAATTTTACCGGCTCGTACTACAATTTTATAGTTCTTGTGCACCAAAAAAAAATATTCCCTCAAAAAGGACTTGAGAAAAAATTTGGAATTTAGAAAAAAAAACCTAATCGTTGGTATACTGGAATTATACAGGTTTTTAACTGCAATTCTCAGGTTTTGTGATGGAATTTTCCAGTTACTATGCAATTGAATTATACAGGTTTTGAACTGCAATTTTCAGGTCGTGTGATGGAATTTTCCAGTTGCTATGCAACGGAATTTAATCACTGTTGCACTGAAATTTTCCACTTCTATTGGACTTCGTCATTTCTGGCAGGAAAAATTTCAAGTCTTTATATTAAAAATTTCCTGATTGAGATTTTGAATAATAATTGTAATTGTAGCCAATGAAATTGATATATGAGGTTTTTCCAAGACTTATCCTCTTGTGTTCTAGATATGAAGCATATGTAGTAACCCAAGCTGGCCTTCCAACATGTCGCGCTATAGCTCATCGGTTAGGTCTTAGGTTTCAGTTGGTAGGCAGGTAGAAAAGTGTGGGTTCAAATCCTGTTAGGTAGACATGAGTTTCTGTCCATCCAAATGAACGATCAAAAGTTTCTCAATCATCTTGGAACACAAGGACCCTGCAAAATCACTTTGCGTGAGCAATTTTTTTTCAATTTTCATGGATATTTTCAGCATTAATTTTCCAGTACATGTCCTGGAAAAGTCCAGCTCGTGTACTGAAAAATTCCAGTACCGAGGCTCAGAAAATTTCCAGTTTTGATGCGGGAATTCCATAACGTTTGCACTGAATTTTTGCAGTACAAATGTGCTGAAATTTTCCGGTACATGTACAGGTTAATGACTTCCAGTACATGTACTGGAATTTTCCGGTGAAATTTTTTTACAGTGAAACGCAACACCTCGAAAAGTAGGTAGGTCCGCCTTGTTGATAAAATCTCGGAGCTGTGTTGTCCGAAACAAAAAAATCAAAGTGCTTTAGGTTTGGTATGACAATGGCTATGTCCCCTATGAATTTTATTCAATTATTTCAAAAAATAAAAAAATGGTAAAGAAAAAACAAAAAATTTTCAAAAAACCGTTTTTCTTTCGCCGATTTTTGAAAAAAAAATATAGTAAAATTCAAAATTTTTGGAAAAAATTCATAGGGGACATAGCGATAGGTTCAAAGAATATGTGTTTCAAATTTCATAAGGATCGGTCGAGTAGTTTCGGAAATTTCATCAACAAGGCGAGAGTAAAAACGTTGTTTCGAGAATAACGCGTTTAAAGTTTTTTTTACATGAAATTCTTAAAAAAAACTTACTTACGCCTAGTCAGCGATATCTGGACCGTACAAAATTCCTTCAGATTGTTCGAAGAGTTGACTTTCTTCCAATCTTTTTCCAAACGAAACCAAAACGATTTTTCAAAAGTGAGTTACTAGACAGACCCCTTAAATAATCTCTCCCACAGAATTGAAGCGATGTCTTAATATGCTATGGTGATAAGATACTTATTTCGAAGCTGAAAAAGTGAGTGTCTGCACTGTCTCTAGAATATCGCATACTTAATTTTTCACTTCTGAATTTTGATTCAAAATCTGAATAATTCATTTGAATAAACATGATCGATGTTTGAAACGTCATGCGTCAGAATGATGAATAAATTCTTTTCATAATTCGGTTTTGAATTATTATTGAGATGAGATTTTCTAATCTTCAGACCAGTCATATATCAATTTTATGAGAAAAAGAATATATTTCCATGCAAAACATTCTATTTATAAAGTCTTACACGGGGTATCAAACATTTTAGTATGATATGGATCACAAATATATTTTATATACCTACACACTCGCATCAATGAATAAATTACATCAACGAGAAAAAAATAGTTGATTTTTGGTATTCCATAATGCGTCAAAAAGGACGTGATTAAACTGGTATCAGAAGAACGAGGGAGGGGATGGTATAAATTTGTTTTCGCTTACGAACGACAACGCCGTGCCGTGTTTGTGTATTGACGTGATTGATTTGAAATCAATTTGGTAAATATCATGGAGATCAGAAATTCAATTTGATTTCATAATTATTCTTCTGCGTAAGATCACAAAATTTTCATATATTGTCTCTAAAAGCGAAAATGTTATGCAAAAAAACAAATGATCTTCAGGAAAAGTGAGTTTGAATTCTGAATTTGAATAATTCCAAAAAGTACAAGGAGTTTTATTTATCGGATCCATTATATTTTTAGTACGGTCTAATATTTTTCTTAGAACTCATTTGCAATGATTATATGCGTTCATTCTCTCAAAGTGACGTGACTTCAAGTCTGTTTGATGGACAGAATGATTGATTTTCATCGGGTTCTTTGTATCTCTCGAGGGTATAGGCCACCGCTGTAAGAATAATTTCACTTTTCAAACGATTCGTTGCTCAGAATATCTTTTTTACCTCAAAGTAATTAAAGTGAACCACTCCCTCACGGGTATAAAATATTCTTCACACTTTTATTTTATCTAAAAATTGGATTTCGAATTTGTATTCAATGTTTATCACGAGGATAAAACAAATATAATTCGACTACCATTTCAGTTTTGCTTCTTTGAAAATATTGCAAATAAATTGAGTGGTATGACAACAAACTCTTAAAAATGTTTCAATCATGAAAATTTAAATACCAATTCAAAAAATCATGAAATGTGAAGTAATTTCAACCAATGCACGATTTAATTTTTTTAACGAAAAATTTCGCAATTCATTATCGAACTTTGAATTTACAACTTTCGAAATGAAAAGACAAGATAAAAGTGTATGTATAAAAATCTCTAATAAAGTTGAAAAAAATCCGAAGACGAAGATGCTACACATCGTAAAATGATTTAACGAGAAACGTCATTGTTCAAATATCGATTCATCACTCTTACAATGGATAACACTATCATGCGCTTCATAAAACGGTGCTAAACTCTCAGAACATCGTAAATTCCTAAATCTCTCATAATATAGAGGACTTTTGAAATTTCAGACATGTTTATGATTTGAAAAACGACAAATGGAGAATAGATGTGCCCGAATCTACGCATGATTAGTCGGATAGTTTGCTATCAATGTGAATGGAATGACACGTTTAATGCGGGTTGGTATTAGTGGGAATGAGTCGTGGCAACGTCAGCCCTTGTCGACAATTGGCAATTAGCCGTTCGACCCAGGGGTCAATTGGACCCACGCTCTCTTCCACCGTTGATTCATAATACAGTCACGTATTCCCGTAAAATCAGCAATGGCATACGCACTCTGTCATATCTCTACCTCCATGCTCTCATATTGGATAGAAATTGTCGCCTCCCGGTCTATCGAATAGCATTACACATCGTGTGCCAGGATACAAATGTTCTTAGCTTCTCTATCGTGTGTAAGCGGTGTATGTCCATATACGTATACGATTATAATCACCGTTATTATCGTCATCATTATCATCATTATTATTATTACCGTCATCACACGTCCTGACATTCGCTTCACCTTTGATTCTCATTTGTACAGTCCATTGAGAATGGTCACTTCAAAAATGTAACGTAGTTATCTGTTGTAGGAGAAATTTCCATTTCAGAGAATTGGAATATATTTTCTAATTATTCGAATAAATAGAATGGTTCCACGCCTATAGTCGATTCGGTTATAGATACTAGATTCTCAAGGAAATAAATAGTTTACCCGTTAGATTGTGAGATACGATTTTATAAGGAATGATCGTTGGAGGAATCATGCATCGTGTAGAGAAGTAGAGAATGGGTGTTCCCACACCGACATTAATTTTCTTGAATAATCAGTCTCTTTCCATATCATTTGTAGTAATTCAGTATATCATACGTTAGAGAGAATTATTCGCTCGACTATGAAACCACGAGAGAAAAATATTGTCTAACGCAACATTCTATTGACGTGAGTACGTATTCTCTAAAAACTTGATAAAACTTTATTTAAAATCGAGGTTTTTTTTTCTCTTTGGTATCTGCTTTCTTTCTTTTTTCTACTTTAGGATGCGAGGTTCGTATACAGGCTCAATTTACGCTCGATGCTCCGCGTTGGCTGGTGTACCCACACAAATGTACACGAATGTTCCGTGATGGGTGCCCACGAATGTGAGTGCACACATTTGCTAGACGACATATGGCAGTACTCCAACAAGTGGCAGTAAAGAGCGTAGTCGGGCCTCGCAGGTTAGGTATCTGTCTTTCTTCTTTTGCTTATGCGTATGCGATACGCAACGTAGCCGTCGTAACTCGTTACTTCGGCATGAGTAATACCTTGACTCCTCCCCTAACAGGGTATCTTATCGATTTTGTTTCCGCGGAGGATTGTACTCTATGTATATATACCGTAGACATGATCTTCTACAAGATTTTATTATTATTGTTATTTACAACTTGAACATTCGAAGGATTCTTCTGTTTGGTTTATTTTCAAATTTCTACGTCTCTAGATTCTCTATAGTTTCTATGATTTATTCATGAATCGATGAAACCAAAACAAAATTGAAATTGATAAACTTTATTCTCAACTCGTATACTTTTGCGAACAGCGATAACAATATTATCTTCAGAACCACCTTCATGATTTAAAGCAAATGATGTATGAATCTCATAACGTGTCTATGTCTGAGTTCAGATCAACTAATTAGAGATAAAGTATGCAAGTATGCTTATCTTCCATCGAACTACTTTATACATTCGCCATATGGATAATCAACTTATTATGAGTCCGTTGGAGATTGAATGTGAGTAAGATAATGAAATTAGTTTCAGTATAACATTTCTACCTTCAACCGAGTTTCTCTTTAGGTGATTTCAAATCAAATCAGACTATCACGTTCAACGCATATCCAAATATGTCGAGTGTAATGTGTGTAGAGTCCAAGTTAGAGTTTCACCTTTGGCTGAGTTGTGTACGTGTTTTGAATTCAATATTCTACTCTAATTTGAATTTTTCTGAACGAAGATTAGATTTTCAAAAAATATTCTGCAAGACAAACGATTGACAATGAATTACCGAATACTAAAGTTCACCCATTTTAAATCATGGGGGCTGTAAACTACGGTTGCATACAAAGAAGATGCTCGTTCATTTTGAATGTTCGACATCCTGCGTCATCCTCGGACAACATCGAAAGATCTCCACACGTTTCAAAATCGTGTTTCGCCGATTTGAGCACGTTTCCCAAACGGTTCGAAAATTGACTCAACTTCACCCTGACATTGTCCCGACTGGAAATTGTCATCAGGTTGACCCAACATATGATGAGGACCTGACAAGGTCATCCGAAATAAGGAATACCCGTTACGGTCCTGATCGGGATTAGGTGTGGATGACTCACGTATGGATGACCTCATTTGGTCCTAGTCAGGATTTCCTCAAATTATCCTGAAAAGGTCGAAGTAGGTTTTCCTCGCTGTATCCCCATCAGGACCTCGTTCGGTCATCCTAAGATCATGGACATAGTTTGATAAACTGAATACAAGAATGTACAGACTTGATTTCAGATTGTACACTCTTTGATTAAACAAATTTTCCTTCAATAAGAAGAACATGTTTGAACGATTTTCAACTGTGCCTGTTTTTAAATTCAATCCCTTCATTCCGAACACATTACCTACTTCTGAAAACTGTTGAACAATTTGTTCAATCTATTCTCAATGTGAATTGAAAACTAACTATTTGGGTTTTAATTAGGCGGAACTTATGAAAATTTCACAAGATTTTCCGCGTTATGCATACAGCGAAAAAAACTTAGCAAACGTTCAATCATCACCAGCGAAATAAGTATTTCATTCGACTTATCACAATTCTCATAAGGTTGATTTATTGACTATTCAGCATCATTTTTATTTCCAACACATCACATCATCTGAGTATTATTCAAAGAGTATATATGAACAGAATGAATATGTGTTTCGTCATAATCAAATATAAGTTTCGAACAAGTACTCTTCTTTCGTTATTTCTTGATTAATACGCATAAAAAAATCTGTTATTGAGTGCAAAATGAATTATTGAATCAGTTATCACTGCTGTAATATGTAAAAAATCATAAGTTGCTGATGTGGTGACAATTAATTCTATTCAAATATACGATAATATCAACAACGACAATATCTATATCAATATTAATTTACATCAGTATTTCTCGGAAAAAACTCAGAAATCCCAATCATTTTGTAATAATAAAGGTCATGAAGAACTCATTCGATCAAAAATATTTCAAGCGAATGTTCAAAATGAAATGCAAAAAACTTGAATTATTCACTTTCAGCTCGACGGATGGTTTTACTTTTCAAATTAAAGAGTACTCTTGAAGTTGGAATTTGTTAATTTCAGAAAAAAGCCTCATTTTCTGAGTTGAATTTGTTGTTAGGGTGATGATAAACTTGTAAGAAGAGTTTGAAAGTTGAGTGGAATCTATATTGATCAGGAAAGTCCAAATCGTGTGGCAAAAGTTAGAAAATCTGTCAACTTAGCTCACGGCGCATGGGCTTTTCTTCACTAAACCAAATGCTGGCAGGAGAAATTCATCAAAATATAGTGGATTCAAAGTGATGTGAAGTAAGAGAGGACCGAAATATTCATTAGATTTTATTCGTTCTTATAAACGTTCTAAAAAATAAGAAAAGACTATAGAAGATCCAAAGTGTCGTCTTCCCATATTTTTGTTCCAATAATGTTGTGTCATGTTCCTACAAATAAATGTTATTATATTTTTGGAACAGGTTCAATACACATGTTTTCTCAAGCTAACACTAGTTACTGGTGAAAAGATACGAAAATGCACACTCAAAAATGCAAATCATTGAAAGAAAAATATTGAGAGACGATACATTGAGTCATACATAGCCTTACCATATTTATCAACATTTTTATAATAACTAATAAAATTCAATGCATGTATCTGTCCTCTCTTACTTCACATCACTTTGAATTCGCTATATTTTGATGAATTTCTCCTGCCAGCATTTGGTTTAGTAAAGAAAAGCTGATAGAATACCCATGCGCTGTCAGCTAAGTTGACAGATTTTCTAACTTTTGCCACACGATTTGGACTTTCCTGATCAATATAGATTCCACTCAGCTTTCAAACTCTTCCTACAAGTTTATTATCACCCTAACAACAAATTCAACTCAGAAGATAAGGCTTTTTTCTCAAATTTGAAAATTTCAACTCCAAGAGTGCTCTTCAATTTGAAAAATAAAACCATCCGACGAGCTGCAAGTGAATAATTCAAGTTTTTTGTTATTCATTTTGAATATTCTTTTGACATATTTTTGATCAAATGAGTTCTTCATGACTCATATTTCTTACAAAATCAATATGATCTCTGAGTTTTTGCCTAGAAGTGCTGATGTAAGTATTTGAAGAAAATTCATTTTCACTGCATCAACAAATTACGATTTTTTGACACGTTACAACAGCTATGACTGATTTACTTAATCATTTTGCACTTACTAACAGACTTTTTGATACACATTATTCAAGGAATAACCACCACACATTTCACAAAAATAATTCATCCATTTGTTGATCACATAAATTTAACCTCACATCTGTCAAACGAACTGCAATTTTCACACAGGCTCATAGATTAGTTTTGATTTATTTTTGAGGTTTTAGTAAGGAATTCCTCACAAAATCCTAATTAGTCTCTCCTGATGGGGTCCTCATAATAGTGCAGCGTGACATGACTTGTTAGGTCCTGATGAGGTTGCCTTATCAGGACCTGATCTGGATCAAGTTTTACCTGATCTGGTCCATGGGGTAAATTTCTAGTCGGGGTCTTTCAATGCTACCGATCTCGGAACAAAATTGAATCAAAGTTGGCATTATACGCAAAACAAATTGTATTCTTTGATTATTTCATTTTACATCGCACTTCAAGTATACGAGTTTTCTCATTTAGATACATTCTCACATTTAATCAGTCAAATTTTGTAGAAGAAATATAAAAATGCCAAGAAGTGTTACATCGTAAAAAAAAAGATCGACATTTCAAAGGGAAGAAAAATTATCTAAATAAACAAAAAAAAAGAACGTAATGATTCTTCCTTTTCTCCATTCCACGCGCAATGCAGTTTACCGAGGGTGTTCGGCTTGTGAGAAACGTAGCAGGTGTTTGTTTTTATAAAGGTTATAAAAATTTTATATCGTCTTGAAGGGTCTTCAAGGTTGGTGCAACAGTTTTATTGAGCCAAACGCTACAAGGAGATACCTCTCTCAATCCATTACATACTACAAAGAATGATACCAAATATATCCTTCGTCGTAATAATCTGAAATAACATTTAATCAAATTTTTTATATCATCTATCGAGTACGTACCTCCGTACAATCGAGAATACGAAACCCCAGAGAAGAACATGCATTTGAAATTATGTACGGCGGCAAGGTTCAAAATATTTGTTTTGGAAAATCATGATACGTTGAAAACAAGAACAAGTTTGATTAAACGAAACAGTTGATTTTCATCTCACGTGCAGGATTTTCATATCAAAATTAAATTTGAAATACCAATTTCGCATTTTGAATGATAAGTGGCATAGAATTTCAAGGTCTTCAATCACGATTCAACGTTACATAATCCTCTTTATGAGGTTTGATACGCGTATTACGGGAAAGTCAAAAGAACTTCACTGATACGATGATTGAGTATTTTAATTAATTTTCGCGTTATCTCTTATTTCAAAAGCATAAACTTTATGACATTTTGGATCGTATTTCCATAGATATTATCAGCTCGTAAAAGGAATAATAATGCGCAATGAAATTTTGATATGATGAAATTAAATATCGTCTGTTCAGCTTTTTTCGAGCTGTCGTTTGAAATATTTTCGGGTTTGAATCGATTTTGCGATGATGGATGGAAGGAGGATGAGTCTGTCTGTACTTTTGCAAGAGTGTGCTTAATTCTGCTTGTTTATCATGTTTCATAAACAGTCATCCATTCGTATGTAAAATCTGTTACAATGTATTCAAGATTAAATCACAGCATGCATTCTGAATTGTTTAGAATTGGTTTGCAAGTGACTTTGTAGACAATCAAAAATGCTGTTCTCTAGGTAACCTACCCTTTATGACCCGATGAATTTTCACCGTTTATAAAATGTAAAGAGCATTTCAATCAATTTTCTAATATTTAACCAGAGTACATAGTATTCCATGCAATTTTTCATAACGATTTGTTATAATTATCTTTGAGGTTTGACTTCCATCACGTTTCATGTCGCTTTAATGTCGAAGTTTCGGCAAACATCACAGTTCGCTCCATTAGGGCTGAAGGAGCCAGGTTCCTTGATGTTACTTGAATCGATGAATCGATGATGCCTATCCTGATGAAGCAAACTGTAATGCTTGGGAAACATGGACAACGGGGAGACATCAAACGTATCTTTGATCCCAAAGCTACTCGCCCCGTTGGTGAATTGGATCGCAGAAGAATGAGCAGGAAAAATGTTCATTTCTTAACCACATTATGCAATCTGATGCAATCGTTAGATCCAAGAATGAAATTCAAAACGAATACATTGGTTCTATAAAATTCATGTTTTCCATACCACAAATTAATGAACAATTCGAATTGTGCCAGGTGACGGTGTCCTGAACGCACCGTGACACACGGTACTACGTTGTTTGCATACAGAACTGTTGCGAGAGCAAGCACGGAGGGAACGATCGAAGGTCAAGGTAAAAGTCTTGTGACTGAATGTAGCTTGGCATGCCAAGACATTCACGGAACTCGTCGTCATCATCAACCATCCGTCCATCCATCCATCCATCCATCCTTTCCTTTTCTTTTTCTTCTTCTTGTTTTCCTTTTCCTCTTCAGTTTGATTGTTCAAGAACGACGTTGGAGCTTACACTCTTGTTCTTGGAACACAGTTCGTTACGAGATAATCTTTTGAAATAATCTTGATCGGTGCAGAAGGGAATGAATAAAGGAACTGGTAACCAACGAGTAAAAAGAAAACAATGTGAAATGGATGAAGGGAGAAAAATAAAAGATATCAAAGACTGGAGGGAAAAAAAATAAAAATGCGACTTCGCAATGAATGGTAGAGGTGAGAAGAGTGCAATGGCGGCAATAGCGATGCACGATCGCGAAAATTTAGCATAAAATTACATAAGAATAGCGGGTGGTTAACGAGACGTGAACCGACCGAACGAGACTAGACGAGACGAGACGAGACGACGTCGGTGTGTGCGATGTGATGCGATTGTAATTCAAATCGCGTACCGTGGTATGTGGTATGAAGTACAAACCGTGCCAAAAGTGCAACCATTCCATCCGTTTTCTACGTATACACGTCAAATGAGAGGAATGAGAAGAGTTCTCCGTGTAAGCTGGTTTTTATCTCTTCTTTTTTTCCTCTCCTTTTTCTTTTTCCTCTCCTTCTATTTGATTCCCCTGTCTTTTGGAGTTGTATATTTTTATCATATGACCTTGGTCGTCAGAATTCTGTATTCTGTACTCTTTCTTTCTCATCTGACTTTGTGTTTCAACCCAGACGTTATTTTGCCATCCGTCAATGAACCATATGATTTTAGTCGTTCATACGTTTTCAGTGTTTTGTAACATGAATTGAGAGTTTATCAGAACTATTACCTTTTTATATCCTAAACTCGTTTAACATTTCTCGGAATGGGATTTTAGTTTGTATTAATCCAAAGCATGAGAAAAATCTATTCCCTTAGTAAAAATGAGTCAAATGTGTACCCTATTCAGGCGTATATGAATTTTGACTCTCTTATAGCCCGGTATTAGGTCCATATGGGCAGGATGAGGCTGAGATACAGGACTAGGGTTGATTCCATTGGGCTTACATACTAGAGATACATAAACTCCGCCATATGTAAAATATTCTCCATGTATTATATGAATTATATAGAAGTCACCTGAGTGGACAAATTTTCAAAATTATATTCAATCAATCTACTTTATATATTATTTATATATAATTCTATGGAAGATTATATATAATTACTAAAATTTTTCCACTCAAGGGTTTGTTCTTTTCATATAAAAATTCGTTCTTAATATTATTCAAATCATACTAAAGCGACAGGAATTAAAAATCACTTTTATATCTTCGTAGGGTTACAACCATTAGGGGCTGGAGAAAGTTGAGCTAACTCTAATATCAAGTTACTCGACCTCAATGGCTTGTTCCCGTATCATTTTCGTTATATCGTCAAACTAAGTGACTTGGGATATAACTTTTTGTTTTGTATTTCTTTTTGCAACAAAATTATTGTGGAGAAATGAATATGCGACGTGAAGGATGTCGTCAGTTGATTTTTGTTGACATTATTTCAGCGGCATATGAAGATAATATGGAGAATCCGTATGGGCAGGGTATTACTTTGAATTGGGATTCGGAATATACATACATTGATACATATATTCCGAATCAGAGTACTTATACCGTTCGATTTCCTGCTTCTAAGTCGATGAACCAAAGGAGATTGCCCTTTACTAAGCTAAATTCAACGTAAATAGCAGAGATAGAATTCTCTTATTCATTGACTCAATAATTTTTCTTTTTGGCTGCAAGTTGATCGTATCGAAGGAACATTAGTTCACATACAGATCGACTCTTTTCCCTTTCATTCCCACGACCTACTGCTATGCAAAAAAAACGAATGGATGCTTCAAGAATCAATTCCTGCTAAACTTATGTGAAAATCCACCCTTTTGGTAGGTCAGTTTGCACACGAATTAAATTATATACAATTTATTGTATTTATTTGAATTCCACAGTTTTCTATAAAGATTTGGAAATACATTGAAAATTGATTAAGGCATGGAATTCTCTTCGTTTCTACAACTAAGAAGATTTTTTTCGCAGCTCGAAGAAATTCGTATGGTGTGATCGTATTTTCGTTGACGCCAACTGGATTCTTGTGGTGTAAAAGGAAACAATTGGAATGATTTTTTCCTCCTAGTTTATGTTCAGATCAAAAGTAGATCAAAATTTCCTTTGAAAGAATGTAAAGTATTTGAATGATTGTTCATATTATTGTACTTTTGTGAAGTATAATTCTGTTGAAATGTTTGGGAACGAGCATTGAGCGTTGTGAAGTCTTGTAGTTACGTTGTATGTGCAGTTTAAACAAATCATTGTTATCGCAGAAGAATAATTTAAAAGCTACTGATAAAGGAGAGACACGAAGAAACATATTCGGAGAACGATGATGAAAATTTCTTATCTTCTTGTCACTCATATTGATCGTTTTTTTCCTTTTTAGAAAAGATATATGTTTGCACAAATGCTTCATTTTCCCACCATCTCGCCAGAATTTCGCATTTCGTCGTCGATGTGTGTGATGGTAGTGGGAAAACAAAATTCAAAACGAGAGAAGGCATTGAAAAAGAAATTAGAAATGCATTGAATTGGATTTTGAAATTGGAACGCAGAGCGGAGAAAACATTATTATTCGACATTATTCGGAGAGCGGACTGTACTCACGGTTGAAAATTATCATTGATAACTAGCTACCTGATTAGGCTACTATGTGCTCTTTTGAGAGATCAAAATAATTTGAAATTTGTGCTTGTATTAATTTTTCCAGCCTTTTTCAAAGACCCCAGCCAAGAGGACATATCTCCAAGAAAGCAGAACTTTTTTTCTCACATAATTATATTCAAATACGCTTCGTCCATATATTTTGATGCAGGAAAGCCTTGAAACATTGAATATAATTTCAAAAAAACTGAAGTAAAGATAACAGTGTTCGTATCATTTAACATGTACAAGTTTAGATGGGTTTATGTACAAATTTCGAAACCTTGATTGGAACAAATGGCAGCATACAACCTCTATCGTCAACCAAAGCTTCGAACTTTTTGCATAAACCCGTGTAGATAAAATCCTCAATATTTCTACACTACAAAATATGTAGATACGGGTGTTTGGCTTTGGATGGCAGAATAGGACAGTTTTTATGAACTACTGCTTTTCTCCATGACCCTCACCCACCTGTAGGTTCGATGGACGTTCAAAAACATTTATTTCAGGAATTATTCAGTATTCAATTGTTTCCGATCTTATTCATTTATTAGATGAAACTAATGTTATTTTTGAACGTGATATCGTGCTATGGAAGTGCGCTTTAGACCGATTTGATCACGGTAAACAGAGGCAGGTGCCATGGTTGCCATTCTTGGCTGGTATAAGAGTTTTAAAGTGAAACACGTTGGTAGTAGACACGAACGGTTCCTCTCTCTATTTAATTGGAGAAAATGAATTAAGTCATGCTTATGGAAAACTTTAGAATCCTGTCTTTTAATTATCTCATTTCAACGAATTTAACCTTGCCTGGTTTCATCAAGATCCTCTAAATACTTCAGAGTTCCTCCACAATTTTGTGTTTGTTCTCTATGAATTTGAAAGAATGTCTCGAAGATTTATCTTTCTAAAATAATTGTCGATGAATTATTTTCTTTAGAAGAAGGATACCTAATGCCCCTTTGTTTGAAATCTATTTATGAATCGTAAAATACTTTCTTGCTCGTTTAAACGAAGGCCGTGGAGGTCCATAAAGATCCACATTAATTTCTATTATTTTTACTTCAAAGTTTCAAAACAGATAAACAGAGGTAGCTACTGTTCATGAATGTCGAGGTCAAAGATTGGAATATTCATCAGCTACTTGCGTATCATTCATGCTCAGTCATGAAATACTTTTTTTTTATGGATATTCATCTATAACGCTCCATGCGTAAATCCAATCATACACCTTTCTTGCCTCCTTCCCTCGCAGTTTCATTTCGATTCATTTATTTCTATAAGAATTCTCGAAGAATTTCTTATGATCTGCATATTTACGACACACGCACCTGTATTTCTGTTTAAAAAAAATGAAATATTCATGCATATTCGGTGCATGTCGATTACAATTTCATTATTCCGATAGAAAACGGTAACGAAATTTCAGAAGTCGGTACACAAAGTATGATTTAATTTTCCTCCCTTACCGCCTGAAGATTGAGAAGGGTTCTACCTTATCCTTGAGCGGCTAAAACGAATATCATCAGTGTACATATCCTGTTGGATACTTGTTTTTTCCATCGTCAATTTCTCAACCAACATAGTAATCATATGGCAATGGATCTTCGAAATACACGCTCGGAATATCGAATCGAAGAGAGATGAGATCACGTATAAAGACATTCTTTGGTCATTTCAGGACGATGAACCACCTTCACGTTTCTTCTTTACATACTCATGATTTTCCTCTTCTATTATTCTGTACGTGAAATGAGAGTACTGTTATCTTGAATGTATCAATGTCTTCATTCGAGGGCAATATCTAAGAGTGGAAATCGCTATGAGAATGAGATCTTCCCGCGTTGTTGAACAGAGACATACGGTCACTTTGTTCTCGAAACGATTAAATTCGCTCTTATTTCGGAAAGGGAAATAATTATGCAATTATTGGAATGAAATGTCTTAGCCCGTATACAGATATTCAGGATATTTTGAATATTCAAAAGGCAGAATTATTCCTAAAAGTAGAGGAGAAATCTCCCCATATATTTTATATTGTACGATACCGTCCATGGTGTTAAACGTCACACCCCTCATATACCTATATTTTCCGAATATTAAACATATTTTAGGAGTTCCAATAAGTATGAGAGTAACTCCAACAGAACATATGTAGAATAATACATGTATTAGACGAAAATTTAATTCATTTTTCAGTATATTGTTATGCTTTTTTGCTTCATTTCGATGTAACGTAGGTTTTCTAAGGTTTCCATTCCGATGGAATCTCTACTTTGCATTTGAGAGTGTACAAACAAGTTTTGAAGTACAGATTACTGATGGGAAAAATCAACGCCGTTTACCTCGAAAATGAAGTTGGATTTCTTGTGCCTTATTTGAGGATTAAACATATTTTGTTGATGTGGTAACAATGACTTTGTAAAACTTCAACGTTTTGTTAATAGATTAGAATTGTATAATATTATTCAAAGGTTCCTAGAGCAGATTAAATTTGCAATATAAAATCAAGTCGCGGAGACCATATGAATTCCATCAAAGGACGTTTCTCTTCTTGTGAATGAAGTAAAAGTATTCCGTTCATGATCCATTTAGGGAACTTTTAGGGAATATTTTGATTCACTATGTTATGAAATTATGTAGCGCTGACATCACATTTATTTCAAATTGATATATTAATCATTCCGATATCCAAAATTTAATTGTAGTTAGTTTAATCCAGAAGCCACACCGAGATCCTTCCCACGACACTTACCGGGATTCGTGCTCTTCGAAACCTGAAGAAGATATGTAAATTTTGCAGAAGACGTGTTACAAATATCAATAGTGAACTCATTCATTATCATAATGAAATATATTATCGACGCTTGTTATCAAACCTGTAATAAAAATACAGAATGAATGAAGTTTTCTCATACATGTCGATTTTTGTCCCTAGAATTGAGGTATAAAGTAACACACCTTGAATTCTTAATACACATTCTTCATCTTCCCTTGATCTCTTTCATTCAGTACACACCCCCTTTATGGCCTCTCGCGATTTATTGCCTTTCCCATAAGGCATTATAAACGCCACCTTCATTGCGTACGTAATTAATAATGGATCCCGAGAGAAGAGAAATCTGGCCGTCATGAATAAATTGGAACTTTCTTCGCTTCAAGGACGGGAGAATAAGTGAAAAGATGGTCAAGCCGGGCCGTCGTCTTGTGAATCATATGAGTCTCTCAACACTCGGATAACTCGGATAACTGAACCCCACCGCTTGGATTTTATTGAATTTGTAAGAGTATGTAGATATCAGGGGCTCTAATCCACATTTAGAATTTTTATTTCATTCTGTTCTCTTGAACGAATGTTCTCGCATCAGGGGCTCCAATAACGAGTGTTGTCTATGAAAGTCTGTTATTTGAACCAGTGATTACGTCGCCCGATAACTCGAGTTCGAATTACAGCAGTGCAAGTGAAATTTGCCATGTGTTAGCGTAACCAACTCACACGATAACACAATATGAGGAGCGAAACGGGTTGCATTCTCGTTTGGAAGAAGATATGACATAGGAGAAGAACTATGACGTTATTCTTTGCATTGTTCTTGATTGAGGTACGGAAAAAACCTTTCATGAGGCTTCAAAACTCGAAGACTTGAAAGATGATCGATATTCATTCTGTTTAGTTGTGTTTAATGATATGTTATTTTAGTTTTAAGATACGATTTCTCTATATTTTTGATATATTTAAAGAAAATTTATGTAAGATTGAAATGTGAGCACTGTGAGAATTATAGAAACTTCACTGTAAAAAGAACGTTTTTCAATGTAGGTTGTACCATGACTTAATTTAAGACGTAGCCAAAGGAAGCCTATTTTAAATGTAAAGTAAGCTCAAAAAACTTCCATGTTCCTCATGTTTACATGAGAGATGAATTCTAAGACTCTTAAGGATTAAAATATTGTGAAATGTTATGGATTGTGACAACTCCCAGCGCCACATATCAACGAGTGAAAAGTTTTATAACAATCGATTAATAGTTTAATTTATTATAATTGATTCCGAATTGCCTGGAATTTACCTCGTGCAACTAACACCTATCGAATCAAGAGACGCGGTAGCGTGTCGACGCCAAGTATGTGACAAAATCTTGAAAAGAAAAACATATGAATCGGAGAGCAAAAGTTGTAATAACTACACTTTCATCATATAATACGACCAGAGAGAAGCTGAGAGCGTTTACGAGCACCTATGCGCCGCTGGTAAAAGTTTCACTGGCCTCCTGGCGGTTAGATCATGGAAGTAGACCCACAGCGATTTTATTTTTCAATAACAAAAAATTACGCACTTCTTTTGAATACTTTTGAATACGTATTTAATCAAAATTTAATTATGTAGCGATACTGAATGGATATGATTCTTCATTATCATGAATAGAAAAAGTAAAAAATGAGAGAGGAGGTCGGTGGGTCTGTTTCACGTGATCCACTTACTAGCAATTGAACCCCGGCCGTGAGCGCTCTCATCTTCTCTCTGATATGACTATAAACTTTCGATTAAGCACATTACGAACTTGATCAGTTCATTCGATACCGAAATATAAACGTTTCAAATTTTTTTGTGATCAAAATGTCCTCCACCTAAGACTTCGGTGGACCAGAGGTGGAGAATTGGTGGAGAAATGGGAGCCGTGGAAATAAGGGAGAAATAAGGGAGAGTCTCCGTTGAGGCAACGGAGAAATGTTCGCCCCCTGTATTTTCAGTAAAACTTAAATTCGTGAATTCATACATTCAGATTTGGTTACGTAAATGCACCAATAAGAATTATATCGAAAATACAGGGGGCGGACATTTCTTCGTCGCCTCTCCGTTGCCTCAACGGAGACTCTCCCTTATTTCTCCCTTACTTCCACGGCTCCCATTTCTCCACTAATTCTCCACCGAAGTCCTAGGTGGAGAATCGGTGGTTGTGCTGTACGGGCAGGTAGGTTTACAATTTTTTTGATCCTCTAGGTAGCTCTCCAATGGTGTAGATGCATTCTGCCTCTTTCTCTCTCCCAACATCCAATAGCGTTCATTTCAGTATGTATATATGTATATGATGGTTTAAAATGTCAATAACGTTGACAGGTTATAATCCAGAATAATATGGAATGCGAATTGAATAGTTGATTCTATTGTAATCTAAATTACAATACATGAAGAAATGAAATGACAATACGAAATGGATGAATTACAGATCTTCATGATCAAATAAATTCGCTTTTGCTCGGAACTTTTGACGTTCCGTTCTTGCTCTCAAAAGCTCCTGTCCTGTTTTTGCTTGACAACAATTTGAGTGTCACTTCTGCTCTCAGCGTATCATATATATGGAACATGGAAGTAAAGAAAAACGCCGACACAATGGAAAAGGCTGAATTTCAGTCATTTTTCAAATTAAGACGCAGCCAATTCAAGCCACACTTTTTACTTTTTTTTATTTGTTCATCTTGCTTTGGATGGTAAACTTCGTATGTTAGTCGCGAGCAAACTGTTTCTTCGTCAAAACTAGAAGATCTTGTTCATATTTTGAGGAACCATTTTGTCTCTTAGGTATTCAATCTCCCAAACAGTGAAGACAGTGAAGGAAATTTCGACCAAAGCATATTACCAAGCTCCTCACCCATAAAGGAACTTTACTGCCATCATCTTTTGGAAAGAAAATTTCACAATTATTTTTTGGAGTGTGATCTCACAGTCTTATCAAGGAAATTTGTACTCATTATGAGTACTCATTGGATCAGGGGAAAAAAAGTTCAATTCACATCGTTGTTAACCCAAGTATAAGAAATTACGCATCACCTAACTTTGTACAATTTGTTCTCGTCTTCGGGTCTTAAGGAATTATACGAGAAAAAAAAACAAATGTGTACGATTACCCAGCCGCAACAAGATGTTCCCAGTATTTGTATAATTATTCTCTCCATTTGATATTTGTTTTCTTTGGTGACACAGCATGAAAACCCATGAAGATATGAATTATTACTCATTAAGTTCTCGTACCCCGAGAATAAAAGCCGAGATCTGGGGAAGTTGCGTGGCAAAGACAGGGGCAAGGAGGGTACGATGAGTGAGCTACTGTCAGGACAAGAGGGAAGGGTGGAACCGAGGATAGGCACGATTATAAATTTGCAAGATAATGGTGGTACGGTACTTTTAATTAAAACCCCGCGTGGCTATGCGCTACCGTTGCCACCGACAAAACTTACTTTGGACCGAAGAACTCTCATTAAATACTGTGTCCCGAGAAACATTCGATCATTTTGATTCTCATTCTGTTGCGCGATATTAGATATCGAGATAACACAGAGTAGCTAAGTGCGAAGAAAGAAAAGTTCTGGAACTAGGCAGAGACGCGTGAATGATGAAATAATACAGTCACGTGTTGAAAATTTGTTAATCGAAACTCCAACTTTTACAAAAAGAAAAATCAATTGGGAATCGTTTAACTCGGATCTTCCTCGTCCGGTAGTGAATTTGCGTTTCCTCGTAGGTTGGACGGTAAATTTCCTCGTTTGCGGAGGAAACGTTTAAACGTATTGTAAATTAACATTCATTTGCAAACTATTCGTCCTGTATTTGTAGTTGGGTGACATCCCCGTGTTTATTTTCTCCTCTACCTTCTTATTTCTGCACCTCACCTTCCTGGAAACTTGAACCGTAGAAGTTGAAGCTTCTGGGCAACATCGAGTTGGATCGAACAAAGTTCTCCTCGCTTTCCTCTACACGTAGCGCCCAAGATTTTCTTCTCGCACTTGAAGAACGTGGGATACGTTTTCGAATCCACGTTTCGTTGTCGTTGTCATCGTAGTGTACGTTGTCGTTGCACTTATTCCATCTTGTCGTTTGTGTGTCGTCGTCGTCGTCGTCGTCGTTGCCTTCACGAAACGACTGGAATTGTGTGAAAACGAAAGAACTAGGTAGAGAAGAACTATTCAACTCTCGCTTCGGGCGTTAAAAGTGCATATACGATGCAACTGAACTAAAAATGGTGGTGCAATTCTTCCGTTGTTTTGTTTTTTCATCGTTTCTTTCTCAATGCGGATTTTTATAGGGAGATTGAGTAACCGGAGATACATGTTACAGACAATCAATTTTATCGAAGTTGAAACGGGAATTTTTGAATCAAATCACGTTTTAGATTTATATATAAACATGTGTTACTGTTTTGATATCCTTGGCACAATCAAATTCGAGCTATATTTTGCGGTTTATATCCGCGCTAGGGATGACACACGTCCGGAATGTATTCATCCATATTTCTAACGTATACACATACAGCTTTGAACGATACATTAAATGCGCACGTGGACAGACGTATCCATGTATGTCTGCAACAGCTGGTGCAAGTAACAATCTCCGTAAGGTTCACTAATAAAACGTGTGCGGTTCCCATACCTTGGCAATGGAGAAATTTCGCTCCGCTACGTTCCTGACACCTGAGACACCTGTTACACCACCTGTTTATCCTTCCCTCTTTTCATTTGAATTACAAAATTATCGATTATTATACGTGATAATATTTGCTGCGGAGACAAGATAATCAATTTTTTTCCAACGTTTTCTGTTCTATTGGAAAAGACTTTAACCTAATTTCGATAAAAATGAGGAAGAAAGGCATCGATAGATCAACAACTGCATAAATCGACTTTGAGTATTCAACAAATACAGCGTTTGGAATTTCAATGGATTCAACGCCAAACAAACGATGTCGCTAATGGTGCGTTAATGATGAAGATGTAAACGGTAGAATAATCGTACTCGTTCGATCGCTTACGAATGCATAGCCGATTATTAATGTTCCATTTTACTGAATTTTCAATAGGTTTAACATCCTCGTCTCTCACTCATTAGATAATCACATATTTTGATTAAATTGATAATATTCTATTATTATCTCAAGATGGTCGTGATTCGTCAGCACTTTAATATTCTCTAAATATTTGAATATGTGGAGGTGAAGATTCCCTGAATTTTCAAATCTATACTGTTAGAATTATCAGTAAAAAATTTCATAACGTGGATATGAAGTTTTTTATGCATCAGTGTTACAGATTTTCAAAATGTTGCGAAGGTTTTCTCCACCTCGCGAGTATCTCAAGGACACAAGAGGTTGAAAATGCTAAAAATTTATTTACAAATGCAAATGAGACTGTTTCGAATAATTGTGTGCTATGCACCTTCACAGAATAATATCTGAACGAATTTATCCAAAATAATCTCATTTGTACCTCCCTTTTACATTCGCAGAATGATCATAGCATGTTCGAAAAACTCTCGTGTTACTTGGAATCACTGTATTTTAAGGTAAGAGACCCTATACCCAATAATTTTCATTATTACATGAATTTACGAGGTAATTTAGCTAGAAGTTTCAAATGAAAAAATCAATTTCCGATCCATTAATTGCAAAAAATGTTTTGGTTGAAGAGTTTTCGCACAATTAAACCACAAAAACCTAGAATATAAGGACTGATCGGGTATAGGGTCTCTTACCTTATATTTGAATTTCGAATTGGTTTTTTTGTAATAATTTTGTAAAATATACTGAAATTTGTTACAGGTGAGTTACGATTCCATACATCACATCTGTTGAAAAATCAGAACCTCAGCATTTGTGAGTACAATTTTATGTTTTTTATTTAACGATCAGATGTCTGTAGAAGAATTCGGTGCTGCCGCACCGAGAAAAACAATTCATTTGACCAAATGAACTGAAGTTAGTTGTGAAAATTAGTTCCGAGTAATAAAAGAATAGAAGCTGGCAATAAAAGCCGTAGTAAAGGCAACTTCAAATTAGTAACAGCAACTAAAGTCAGAAGAATTGAATTTGAATTTAGTTCAGCCAACGCTCGTTTTAGTTATCCAAATCTCAACAACTGTATCTATAGTTGCTGGAATTAATTTGGGGTAAGGGTGACTAATTATTATTTCGGTGCGCAAAGCGGTGCTGGATGCCAAATCTTGGCGATTTATGTAGAGCTAAAGTTGAGTGGTATTGTCAATTCAAGCCAGTTTTTGCCCAAGCTCAGTCCACTGTGTTACCAACATCGGTTTCATGCTCGAAAAAGAGATTGTTGCACTGCAAACAATTTTTATTGCAGAATTTCAGTATTTTACTGCAAGTTATTGACCGGTACTTTGAACTGGAATTGAATTCTCCATCACCAAAATCCAGCGAACTCTTAATTCATTTTGACAGCGTGGAATGTCGAGTTATGTTGTATCATCCTATTTTGAGAGGAATTATTAGACACTGTTACTAAAAAGGTAAATGTAACTATTTTGGATCCCTTTGGTAAAATTAACCAATTTTATTCCTCTCGGTGTAGAATCCATGTTTCACGTTACTGTTTGCGCGACAAAACTTTATTCAACTGACCGAATAACCCACACTGAGGGGACTTTTTAATCGCAGTCACTAAAAACAACATCGAATACCAAATCTCAGTTGTCTTCTAAGACAATTAAATTTCTTATTTGAGGTCGTATTTTTAAATTCTTAGTCACGATACCTAAATAGTTTCTCAATATTCTTTTTTTCTTACATCTAAAGTATTCTCAGAATACGTATAAATATTGTTAAACATTCCTTCAAATTTTATGCATTTTTCTACCACATTTGTGAATAGAATTCCCAATTTCTCATAATTGCATTGGAAATTCATTCATACGTAACTGAATTCCAAATGTTTGCTGCATTATATTACACGTCGATGTACATAAAATTTCATTCGCATGTGCTCGAAACATGGATGAATTTTTCAGTTATGTGGTTAACTTTTGCTTCCACTACACATGTAATTGAAAATTCAATTAGAAATTTCTAACAGCGTGTGTATAGATATAATGCGTCAAAGTTAACAAAATGTTTTACGACTGCTTATAATAACCGCGTCTCCCTGTTCCCAACAAATACAAGTTTAAAGAAAAGATTTGAGTGATAGAAATACATATAATCCATATCTCACAACCTTCGCTGTCGAATTTGATAAAAATCCCTCCTACAAAAATATCCTTATCCCCGTGGAGAACGTGACTATTAGAAAGCCTCGCACGTTACGCGGAAAGATTATACAGACGTAACGGTGGTGGTGAAATTTCGTCATCATCTCTCGTTATTCTTTAGATACTTATGTGTATATATATATTTTTAGCGAGCTCGTTGACAAGCTTCGTGAAAAGTTCGCTCGTTAACACCATTCCTTTTGTACAGATAAGTTTATAAGCACTAAAATAAAGGGGCAAGTGTATAAAAACAAACCAGAACTTGAACAAAAGAAAACACGGAAACCCGACAACAATTGATATTTACCCGACGAATTGTTTAATTTTAATTGGAAGGGGAGCAGAATTCTATTGAATTTTTATATGGAAACATTTGTTTTTCGCGCTGATTATCAATGAAATTCGATTCGTTTCATATTTGAAAATTTCTATCTGTTGTCGATAAATCAGCGGAATTGGATAGCGAAGAATTGGGTAGGAATCACAAATTTCTCAAGAACTGATTGTACCCAAGGGGCAGGGTGCAGAGGAGGGGGGGGGGAAGAGAGAAGGAGTAGGAAGCTTGGCCCACCGAATGTTCTCTATTCTCTCGTTTGTTTCACGACCGTTTCCACACTTTTTCATTCACCAACGAGGCCAAAAGAGGAACAAAGGGAGGATAAAAAGGCAGTCGCTGTACACCTACCACTGTTTCAGGAGCCGCCCGGAGGCATTACGCATTTACAAAATGAAATTGCATTCCGCAATCCGAGACGGTGAATCGAGAGAGTCTCGGTTGATTTCTTCATGAGCTCTCTCGTTTCCCTTTTCTTTCATTCGTCGAGTTTCACGAATATATACCTTTGATATTGTCTTCTTTTTTTCAACAGCACCAGCCAGGGGCAGCGACAGCAGCCCCTTTTGTACATTCTGAAATACGAATCGCCAAGTAGTTTTAATAATTTGAACTTTTTTTCCTCCTCGCGATATTTGTATTGGGATAATTTGTTTCTCGTTTTGTGCGCGCATGCACTCGGAGAAAAACACGATCGGCGCGAGCACAGCACGTCCCGGGTGGAAATCTTCTCGATGGAAAAGTGGCCCGGATCTTTCTGACCAGGGCCTGAACGGGGCCTGGAATGAGCTGATTTTTACATTTCTACCCGGGGTAGTTGATTTTTGCTTCGACCTGCTGCCTTGATGTATAGTTGCTACCAAATTTCACGTCACCGCAACCGTGAGTCTTTGACCATGCGAACATAGTTCATGTAACCACGTTGCTTTTCTCTCAGTGTGTATTCGTACTCTGCGATCTCGTCATGGCGCGTTCAAAATTACTGACAGATTCAACCCGTATCATGATCACTAGGGATTTCTAATCCATCAGAAAATAGGACATTTTGGAAAGAGTACAGTGCGAGGAGAGTACAGTGCAATTGTTGGACACTATTCGGAATTAGCACGGTTTTGCTCATGATCGGGCATTCCCTATTTCCAATAAGGTCCTGATCAGGTTAGAATCCGGAAACAGTGAATAAGGAAAATCTTACGAGGCCCTCACAAGGAGCTTACTTGAATTCCCTGATAGGATTCAAATAGGGTTGTAACGCAAGGGTTCGGATGAGATTTCCATAAAATCGAGGGCAATAAGAAACCCCGTCACGAAACCTGATGAGAACCTTATAGAAAATTAAGAATGCCCTGATATTTTCCAGTCTAGAATTTCTACTAGGATATGTTTTGGAGAAGAGCACTTATTGCCTAGGGTGATGCCTTCTCATGTATTTGTTCCAGGCGTCATATCGAAGTTGACGGATCGTGAGTTATGATATAGAAAATAGCAAAAGGTGTAGATTGAATACTCTGAACTTTAAAATTCACTTTTTGTAGTCACTTCGGAGTACGGCTATTTTGTCAAAGAAGTGCTTAAAAATTTGGTGATTCGGAGACAATATTGTAGCAACAACGCCAACATCTCCATAAAGGGGCAATGTAATAGCATAAACTGAAATGTTTACCTCAATGTGTAAATACTTGAAGAAGATGAAATTTAGGACAGGAGCGTGGAAACTAGAACACTTTACCGCAAATTCAATGATAGTCCATTTGGGTATTCAAATATTATCTGAATTCCTTCCAAGTTTACGCAGTTCTTGGCAAATATTAATCTACACAACACCTATTATATCTTACTCTCTATATGTTATTCAATTATCAAACAGTTTGTTGATCCAGATGAAAAGTATAATTGTATTGCATACAACAATATTTTATACTTTATTTCAACAACTTTGATAGAACATAAGAAAACCCTCAAATCAATCTATCACTTCTCTTTACCAACTCTCTATTATCAAACTCCAGGTTGATCTATTATTATAAGCGCCAACAGTATTTTTTAATCAAAGATCCACGTTTATCTCTCACACCCATCACGTCCATTACGTCGCCAGAGTGTCCCGTGGATCAAAATTCCAATGGGAAAGCTGAAAATTCCTAAACTGGACACTCTGATTACGTTCTTTCATAGAATTGAGAGTCGAAAATGGATACTCCCTCATCTGTCGTTTCACTATCATGTCACGTTCCAATGGGGGCGCTATGGACTTAAAGTCAAATCTTATTAGAACATACACCGTAGAAACGTGACATGATTAGCACAGGACAAAGAACCATTTTTTTTCCTCGTTCCTGAGGTTTAAGAACTCTTTTGGAGTGATTCTAGTATAAGCGAGATACGGAAACAGTGTTAGATTTCTTGAATTTGCTCAATTTTCATTATTTTTATGAATAATCTGGATATTCGATGAAATTTATACATGAAAAATTGCAGAAATTGAAAAATACAAGAAACCTGACATTGTTTTCGTATCCGGCACATCATAATCACTTTAAATCAGTGATTATTTACAGCTCATATAAATTTTGATGAAATTTCGATTGAAATTTGATAAATATTTTATACAAAGTATCGATACGGGAAATATCGAATGTCCCTATTTTATAGAATAGGGTTTCATTTATCAATAAATGATAGCACTTCCTATTTTTCTTTTTGAAAATTTGTTATCTTTTATATCATATAATCAAAACATGGAATGTTCAAAATGCTCAATCTGTACCCTTTGCACACCATAGTTTTCAATTTTTTCATCCCACTTCGATAGTCAATCATTTCTCCCTTTTGTCAAATGAAGAGAATGAAATTGGACCAGCTTAATTCAACAATTCATACATTTCGAGAGAAACAATTTCGTTCGCTTTAAAAACGAAGAATACTTCAATCAATGAGCACGAAATTGGTTTATTGGTAACATTGTTTCATATTTCACCAGAAAAACATTGCTATTCCATTTGATACATGTAATTGTTTTCAAAACATTCTTATCTCCATTTGCATGTTCGTTTTTCTTTTTTTATCGAAATCGATTATGTTTTTATAATTTCATGTACCACATCGTAATAGTAAATATTACTAATATATATTGCTTCGAATTGATATTTGAAGATCTATCAATAGGAAATGAATTGTTTGTCGTTTATAGCATTGCAGTTTCACTCTCAAGAACACAATTTTCTACCGGATTTCTGCATTGAAGAGTTCAAATTGTGAATTTTATTGTTCGGTCGTTGGATTCAAAATGAATTTTTCAAAAACCAAGATATCTCCCGCGTATAATGAATCAAGATACCGCATCTACGCATGATAAATTGAATTTCTGCATTGCAAGATTATAATTTTGAATGAATCATTGCTGTGTGCAGAACTTAATTAGTATATGGAAATCAAATATAATCAAATTGCAAAAAGGTTTGATGTAATGTCGCAAGAAATTATTATTGTTTTAGAAATGTAATGAAAATAGCACCATCGAATTACATATTTATTGGTAGCAGGAATTTAATTTTCTCATACATCTATTAATCGACATCGACGATTGATATTGTTGATTGAAATTCGATTTCATTGTATTCATCTTTTCTTCCTCATTTCACATCATATCATATGGAATATAGGTACAGTGAAATATTTTTTCAATTTTAATCATTGCATTTCACACGCAAATTAAAAATTCCCTCATGTAATTCCAGTTTTGAGTTCGTACTGCGAGGAAGGATAACTCGAGCTCAAAATACAAAAAAAAGTATAAATGAAGTGTGAAGTGTGTAAACGCAAGAGAAAAGATAGACTTTTTGATCACAGTATTAAATGCAATCTCTTCGATTGTATTGCATTAAGGAGATGATTCCACTCGATCGCGGAGGATTCAATCGTATTAAAAGGATCAAAGTTTATGCAAATTTTATCACGTTTCATGCCGACAATAGAGAGTTTACTTATATGTAACCACCTCTTCCTTGAAAATCTTTGAGGGTTCATTCAAGCGTGAACAGACACTTGGTTTTCCCTCTCAACTTTTTCCTCTTCTTTCTTCATCTTCTCATTCTTTTTCTTCCTCTTCTGCTTCTTCCTCTCATTCTCGTTCACTAAACGACGAAGAGGAAGAAGAAAAGAGGAACAGGTGGAAAGGAAATGAAATAAAATAGAAGTGAGTGTGAGTCGAAGAAACAAAATTGCGTTGTTCTCGATGTGTGTGCTTCGGAAGGTTCACACGTATGGCAGGGAAAAGAAAGAGTAGAAGAAGAAGAAGAAGAAGAAGATTGGAAACAACGAAAGAGGGACGATCGCGATGCGTGAAAATTTTCCCCACCTGTTGCCAAACAATACCCATAGAAACGAAGTTATGGCCACCGTTCCTGTCCGATGGGCACCACGTTCGCACAAAAGTGTACACACATGTCCCTGTAAGTGTGCTTCGTGCGAGTACGCTCACGGGACAATGGATGAAAGAAATGTTTTGTGAAACTTCGATTTGGTTGGATTTCAATCTATTTCTCATCAAAAAGGCATCGTACGCATCGTCGGTTCTTCTTATACATTAAATTTAAATACCCAATTACGAGTAGGTATTATTCTAAAACGAACGAAAGAATTTCATATATCAATTTGAAGAATTGTTCTTCATTGCTGAGGAAAAATATCAAGAGGTTTTTCCTCAACGTAGAAAATCGGAGAAGATTTCAATTAAAGTCGCAAAACCAACGTCTCTGTAGATGTTTTTAGATCAGAGTTGTGGCGAGAAGTACTTCACGTCACTACACCAGACATCCAATGAAAGGGTTGTAGGGTAACGAAAACAACAGCAGTCGAGAAGCAGTAGCAACCACCAGATAGGAGGGTTGTTACATGCATCGCTATTCCCGTTATATCAGAAACTCTGGACACGAGGAGACACGAGAAGCTGAATAGAATGATACGATTTATGCTTTTTAATCAATGTACGCTTATTTACGCGACTGTCGCATCGCAGGTTTTCAATTGTCGATAATAATCGTCAATTACGACACCTGACGTTTCATAACGGAAGAAATTATTCATTTGACTGATATAACGGAAGAACAGAGGAATAACTGCATACTTCCTATAAAGAAATGATTTTTCACCGAGTTATGGAAATTTTCGAAGAAATCATTCATTTTATTCAATACAATTTGTGTATAGTTTGTATATAATTATACAATTAACATCCATTCAAACCGGTCATAACTGTACATCATTCGGGAGTTACATGTTTCCATGTTCACACGTGTGAGATATTTATCTCTTCTCCACTGACAGAAATAATAACTAATATCAAAAAATTTCATTCTTGAATACCAGTGGGCTCAAACAATTTTTCTGAAACTAAGAGAATTCCAACAAATTTTGCCAATAATATATCAATTCCTTGATATTAGTCATTATTCCTTCCAGTGTGTGATAATTCTTTTAGAAGAGTTTATCCCTTGACTTTCGATTTTCCGTGAATATTCTTTTATCATCGAACCGAGCTGATAGATACTGTCAGTGAATTCGGTAACACGAACCTGTTCGATTAATGGCGTTTGGCATTTTCTTCTAATAGTTGGTTGTATCAGAGATGTGCAACGAAGAAGCAGGTTATGATATCGATCACAATACCCGTTGAACATCACTGGTAAACGCCTGGGATACTTTATCACCTCCAAAGAAAGTAAAGAGAAAATGCTCAATAATTCACAAGTACAAGACCTACATGTCGCTATTATTGCCCCATAAAGATGCCACGGGATACCACCCATTAATCTACTGTCAATGTTGTTTTCTTTCTCGACACCTTTGTATCTTGAATTTTTTTTCATTTAATCCTTTTTGGTGAACTCTGATTTTAAATATATCGTCCGAACAGACCCAAATATGTTACCCATTTTATAGAAAAGTATAGATGAAATCTATATAAATAATGAAATTTCAATCTTATGAATCGTCCATTTACGAGACTTTAGGAAAGAAAATTCAACAGGTAAGGAGATTCAAGTTCCTGCCCGCATTCGATCGACTTTCTTCGGTACGATCAGGAGCTTTAGAGAGGAAGAGAGAGGGAGATGTCTCTTGGTAATGGTAATTAATCGAACGATTTTCAAGCATCGTCGTAAAAGTGTGGAGAGGTATAAGCGCTCTATAAATCACTAAATTTTCCTTCGATCGTGTATTTCACTTTTGAATACGTTATGTTTGGGTGAATAGTTTGCATTTTGTCCCACAGAAGATGCAAAGAATTCATAGATATCATACAATATCTGATTCAAATCAAAGTATATGAATATTCAAACTAGAAGCTTCATTGAAAAACATTGTTATGAGTTGACGAATATCGTGGAAGAAGATAATTGGATATTGTTTAATCGATAAGAAAATGATTGTTAATTTTAGTATTATACAATGAAGTACGTGGTATCAAGTTAACTAGAATTGAACGGTGTGACCATGTTGAGTAGATTGTCACCTTAAATGGCTTGACAAGATGATCTCATCGGTGGTGTATCGATTCAAGACATCGCCTTAAGCGATCCTTTATATTAAGGTCGTCAGGAAATGGAGCAAGTGACATATGACACTCCTTCATTTGCACCTCTATTCTAATTCGATTAAAATCGGTTTTAACGTAATCCTTCACTTGTTTCATTCATACTTTCTGGTAACGTGAATGCACAAAATTTCTATCCTCCCGCACCTGCGAGCTCTCCAAATTCTATCTAATTTTCACGAAACTATATAATAGGTACATAAACAAGATTAACCGTGTGACCAAAGTAATGAACAGGATCCGTATGTTTCCATATCTTTATGATTATTCAATTACCAGGCAAATTAACAGAAAATTACAACTACCGCTTAGTATGAAATATTCATTCATGTGGCGAAGTTCATACGCATTCAAGTATATAAGATTTAAATACTCACTTACCTCTCCCTGTCCTTTCGAGGAAGCTATGGAATGAATCATTTGAAAATTCTTCTTGTAGCATTTTCCTCCTCGGTGGTCAAATATTCTTGTATTTTGAAACGACAAAAGCACAACGATTCTTGAAAGAAGGGTCATTCGAATCTAAGAAATTGATGGTTACGTTACCAAGAATAGTTGCGCAATGAAATCCTACAATATGAGTAACGCGAATGCCTTTCTGGCAAACGACGATTCGGCGTCGTCTCCGTTGTCGCACACATGAGGCTGCCTTAATGCGTCTACCGGCGGGGCCGTTAAGAGACTGTTCGGTTTCTCCACCGGGTGTCTCTAAATTAGATTCACGATCCTCCGCAGTAAACCCACGATCTATACAACGAGATACTTTGGAGAGAAAAAAGTTGTGGGTGAGTACGTATGAATATTCTTCTCTCTTTTGCTCCTTCGTCCTTTCACGAGCCTTCCCCTGGTTCACAAAAAAACACAACAACTAACAAAACTTTCAACTCATAAATTGTAATACGAAGATAGTAAGATAAATTTATTCCAACTCTAGATACATTTTGCTACAGAACCGATGTCTTTGTCTTTGGTCTGGATGAGAAAATATTATGTTAGTATACTACCATTAGATTACTTCTCTCACATAAAAATAATCAACGCTTTTAGGGATATATGGATGCTTTTGGGAAGAATTCACATGGAAAAGTAGTATATTTTTTCAGACTTGTTGTTAATGAACCTGATGAGGGTTTATATTATTATATACTGTCGATGAAGCGTTAACGCGAATTCAGTCTCATTCTTCGATCTTCAAGTTGAATGGTAACTGAACCACGTGATGATCGAGCAAACCTGTTGACATAATTCCTATCGTTGCAGTTCAGAATTTACATCATTTAACTTGACTAATTGTCGTCCACCGTTTGAACAGAATCGAATCGTTAATAAATGCATAATCACTTGTATCGTTAATGATAACATACTCGATGGTCATATAAAATTAGAATTTTTTGCAAAAGCGCGTGTGCATCGGTGGATTTAAAGTAGGGATGATCCTGATTGGCCGGCTATTAACGGCTCGCTCGTTTCTATAACGATCGGTGGCGTGCGACAAATACAAATTAATTAATAACGATCATAAACTGCGTGCGCACTTGCGAGAGAGAAGACAGAGAGATACCACGAGCAGCTTTAACGGCTCTCTCTTTACCTGAGCGGGGTTAGTTAATACCCGTTAAATTATCTCCGGTACTTACGCAAAGATCATTAATTTATGCTCTGTCGTACAACTGCACCGGTATACTTTGGTATCCCCACAAAGGCATACAGGCATCGAATGGAAGACGCGCACATGTGCTCTGCGTACGCTCGGTGTTGCGTTTGGCAATGTTCACATTGAAAATAGAAGAAAAATATAGTATGGTTTTAAGCTCTCGGCGATTCATGTATACCACTTGTAGTTATTTTGAATATGAAAATACCAAAATGAGAAGAATATCTCCTACGTATTATGGAGAAATAGATCAAGCTGATACTTTGGCCATCATCTTTCTCTCTTGCGTTTCTTTATTTTTCCCAAGTACTCTCTTAGACTAATTAATCATTATATTTTCTACTTACGTTCATTAATTAATTAGACATCTTCTTCATCAACGAAATTGTGAACGAGATATTTACTTGGATCTCCTAGATTTTAATTTGATGAATGAGCGTTTGAATTTATTTTTGTATGATTTTCAGAGATGTATTTGAAGATTGTTGAAGAATTCCAAGAAAAATCATCCGTGGGTGAAAACCTTTCGTTTTTGAAGGGATTTAAATGCAGAATAATAATGAAAATTGACAGAATACCACTGAGAATCACTGTGGACAAATGAATTCTAAACTTGATGCCAAAATCTTTATGTTGTTGATAAAAGTAGTTCACTCTCTGGAGCTAAAACCCCTGTTAATCCTACTCTCTAAAATTTTTAGAGTGAGATTTCACTCTTCATTCAGCCAAAAGTGAGCCTGTCGAAATTTTGAGTGAAATTTCCACTCTTTTAGAATGATCTTCTAAGGTTTGAGGTTAAAAACTCACAGCCACTCAAATTCTAGAGTCAATTCTTCACCCTCAAAGAGTGAGGGTTTACTCGAAACGAGTGAAAATCCCACTCAAAGCGGACTGGCTCACTTCTGAGACTTAGTGGAGTGAAACACGTGATTTTTCACGCTTTTAGATTCAAAGAGTAGTATGAAACAAATAAACAATAGAAAATAATTGAAAATTGGGTGTGCGTGGGATTTGGAGGGTCTTTTTCGCCAGAATTGTATAAAAGGCGACACGCACTCCCTACACCGGCCTTGTCAATTACTTCATGTAATAAATTATTCTTTCCTCTTATAGTTATGACATTGCTCCCCTGGTGAAAAAAATCTCTCTGAATCTCTCTATATTTTCGGACATTTTTCAGAGAGATTCAGAGCAATTTCAGAGTAATTCAGAGAAAGTTAGAGACTTGTCAGATATAATCGTACGTCCTGAATCCCATCAACTTTCTTTGAATCTCTCTTAATTTCTTTATGGAATTCTAGGAATTCTTCAGAATCTTTCTAAATCTTTCCGGATTCTCCAGAATTCCATTTATTAACAATTCAAAGCTCATGCTGAATTCCTCTGAAACAGTCTGAGTTCCTCTGAATCTCTCTGAATTCCTCTGAATCTCTTCGAATGTGTCAGAATTTCATATATCTGGATTTCAAAGCTTACTCTAAATTTGCCTGAATCTTTCTGAACTCTCTTGAATTTTTCTGAATTTCTCTGAATCTCTCTGAATTTCTTTGAATCCTTCCGTAAAGTTCCGTGCTCAATTTTTCTCAATTTCCGTTTCTCTGATTTACCTTGAATCTTCCTTAATGTCTCTGAAATCTCGCACAAAAAATTTCACTCAATGTATCTCTCTCTGAATTCCTCTGAATCCTTCTGAAAAATTCAACGCACAATTTTGCCTAATCTACCCGTTCCTGAATCTTTCTGAATTTCTTTGAATCACAATGAATTGCTCTGAATTCCTCTGAATCTTCCCAAATCTCTCTGAATCTCTCTAAATTTCTCTGAAACGTGAAATTTTCAGAGAGATTCAGAGAGATTTTTTTACCAGGGTCATTGACGAATCCATAATGATGTATGAATTTATCTTGATTATTTTGAAAATTTATTGATAACTCAATGTCCCAATTATTAGATTAAATGATCCTGAACGAGGAGGATAAATGTACAGCTACGGAAGGTGAAATCAGAGTTCTTGGCTTGTTACAACTTACAGACTACTTGAAACTCTCCAACGTACTTCACATCCCTAAGACATCTTACATACCAGTAACCTCGAAAATAATTTTTCCACCAAAACTTTGAAGAACTCTCACTTTAGCAACTTCAAAATCTTAAACTGTGCGTTAATTAAAACGTTTTTATGTGAAATTGATAAGCTGAATACAAATAGATTCAGAAAACTCATTGTTTTTGGTTATTCAAAATGTTTATAGTACCTTGTCGTGATTGATAAGAGGACTTATCATCAAAGAGGTATATGTTTCCAAAAAACGTGAAATGTTTTTCATTATTATCTATAATTTAAAACCTATCCTAAATCCTAGTTGTTGAAATTCCGTTCTATGATAGAAAGATGAGAATATGTCTGAAGGAATATTATTCTTGAAAAATTACAGAAGTGATGGATACATTTCATATTTTGGAATTTGTTGATTGTATCCAGCGGCGGGTTTATATTATATTGAAAATATTTTCAATTTTACATACGCTAGATTCTCCTGCCGCAAGCGAATATATCAGAAGTAGGAAATGTTCTTCGAAAAACACGTAGTCCATTTGCCGAAATATAGAATAGAATTTCTATTTAAGTGAAGTAGAATTCAATTTCTGGAAGTAGGATGCTTCCTTCGCGGAGCACAGAAAAATTCATATTTTTAGTAAGGAAAAAGAACTCAACAAAAAATGATAGTTCAATGTAATCAGATAATCATGAAGAATGTGTGCTGAATGGTTACGTTTATGAGTTCTCCTCGATTCCAACGAGACACGCAAGCGTTTGATGGAATTCTAAAAAAACATTGAAAATACCAAATATGAAGAGAACTATTTTGTAGAGGAAATTCATGTTACAGTAGTTCGTTCATCGATCAAATATTGATTCTTTTTCAAATAGTGTTTCATCGTCATTAGGTGGACGTGTTAATTAAGAGTAATTGCAAAAGCCAATGCCTCTTCGGAGGACACAAGGATAGTTCGCTCCACGCTTTGCAATCACTTAATCCCAGAAGTCTCGGGTAACAACTTACGCGCCAAAGAGGGTTCAAGGGATGAGAAAAGGATGCCGCAGAGGCGAATATTGAAGTAATTACAAGTAGAAAGTACAAGTGTCTGTTTTCTTTAAAAAAGTGAACAACGTTTTGCAACCTCAAGAATATTGTGGCCTATAACAGTTTCTTTACTCTCATCAATGATAAATTTTCGCCACAGCGGTACGTAGTTCGATAATCCGCCGATGTCGTGATAATATTTTATCGTTGAACGTTGAAATTATTGCTGTATAATACTGAAATTTTAGGTATGATATTTTTTTCTCTTCTCTCCCATTTATCGTATTTTATTTTATATCCGAACGTTACAAACATGTATTTCAAGAGACCAGAAATTCTATCAGTTACACTTCAGTTCAATATGAAAAATAACATTGAAAGTCGAATCGAGAAATCAGAATAGGATTCAACGTTTGAGGTTTCATTCAATCGAACGAAGACTCTCCTTCGGAGTCAAAATTACATCTGTTTTCCTGTGATGAATTGATCGGTTTCACCTAGCATTTCGATGAAATGAATGGTAATCGATACAATTGGAAATTAAGATACAAGGTTGATCGAAATTCAATGAATTAACGCTTCCAATGAAGTTTGTTCGATACATGGAAGCACTTGGATGTATATTTTACGACTGGGTAGACTAATATTTTCCGTCTTACGATTGGTAAAACATATTACATATTGCGAATGTGGTGTACTAAAATCGTTCAACGATGTGGGGATACGGTAGTAACAGTACAGTAGTAACACACCACCAACGTGTCCATTTATATCAGCTGACATCTCGGGTCGATCGTTAAAACGTCGGTCCTCAAATGACCGATCGTAAATCAAGAAAAGACCAATCATATCGCACGGTGCATTGTGACAAATTTCTTTTCACTCACAGGAGAGGATGATTATACGCTACCAGATAAAATTACTCGGAATTATTTATTGGAAATCTGAAACTCAGGAGAAGTGGCATTCATAGATTACCCATTTACCTATCTATTTGGAGATTTAGATATTTCAAAACATGGGTAGAGAAACTTTAAATATCGATCAACGCCACACTGTGGTTGAAGATACCATGTCCATGTACGACATTTATGATTTTTCACTCTCGGGAAAAATCTCGCTAAGAGAACAACGCGATAATCTTTTTTTTTTGTCATTTTTTTTATTATTTGGTTTTTCGTCTTCTTTATAACCAAGCTTATTCGTTTGTACGAAGTTTATGATTCACTCGTGAATCCCGAACATGAAAAAACCTGTTGTCTACTCTTTATGTTTGCCGCCTGTTTTACTGGTCGGTTTATGAATGCTGAAAAATAATAAAGTCCTGTCACTCATCGGATGAGATTATTCTTCGACACGAAGGGTAGGAAAAACATCTTTCGATCGTGACACGAAAAAAAAAAGTTCACTGATATGGTAAAGTTCAGGTATTGTATATGGAATAGGAAATGTCGTTGCTATAGCCTAGTGAAAAATTTACTGGCTTGCGAAGAAAGCAACGCGATTAACCGCAAAACAGCAAATTTCTTTATCCCTGTCAAAGTGTATAAGAAGTGATTATAGAAGTCACGCTTTCATTCGATCATTTCAAATCTTCATTAAAAAAAATGCTTCTAGAAATTTTTTATAATAAAAGAAATATTAGGATCAGGGAAAAGAATAAAGGACTTTCGTCGTCGGTGCAATACGAATTCAAAGCTAGAGCGTTGGTGGCATTTTACCGTGGTTCGTTAGTTTCTAGAGATTGTACTTGCACCTGGATCCCTTTAGAACGTGTACGTGTGTACGTCGATGAGAGTTACCTGCGGATTTTCGCACCACGATAGTTAACCTGGGGCACGTCTAACCCATTACCAGACGATCACTAGCTTTCGAGCGTTATTTCATTTTCTGGATATCGCATAGGGCTAAAAGCTATTTCTTAGCTGCTACTTAAAGTTCTTTCCCCTTTTACTGTTTCCATTCCACAATAGTTGATGCTGGAAATTGCAAAACGTGAGAAAATTATCTGAAAATCACTACCCGCATAGTTTCATCTCGGTAATCGCAAGAATAACTTGAAACCCACGTATATGGAAGAAAGAATTTAATTAAAGTCGCTAAACGAATATCGTGTGAAATGTGGATTGAATTATGTCTTCATTTACATGCTATTCATTCCATTCTAATCCTCTCCTTGAATCGATTTTTCGTTAGGAGCTCGCAACATTTGATATCTTGGTAGCAAAGTATCGATGATCGAAGCGTGAACGAATAATTTCACGAATTGTAATGAATTCTCATTTTTGTGAAAGGTTGAAAAAAAAAATAGCGAGAAATGAAGCACAGTGAGATCCTGTTCCAAACTCACGACAATTTTGACTCGCACGAAGAAAGAAGAACATTCTTTGTTGTACTTCGATTGATCCGAAAACTCGGAGAAATTCGAAACACTCAACTGGAATCGGATTTTCAATTCAAGTTTCGAATTGAATTCACTTGAACAATTGGATTGGAATATTTGAACGCATCTTGTTCCCTGTGCCGGTAAATACGTCACGTGAAACAGGAAAAAAAATCTTACAAAGACAAAATAACTTTGAACTAAACTCTCGAGATTGGATTGTTCGAAGGAAAGGACGTGGAAGTTCTGTACAAAAGACTTTATAGGGACGCATTGTTGTTTGACCATGACAACGGGTGCGAAAAGACTACGAGGGGTCGTTTTATGCTTATTTTGAATTGATTTGCATGAAATGATGCATGTTATTATGAAGTTCAGTGAGGTTTTTTGTCTTCAATTTCCAAGGAAGGTCCGTTCCAGATCCATTCACCGTTTATTAAGAAATTTTGAATGATTTTGTTGAAGATTCATTTATTATGCCTCATAATTTCAGTTGAGCAAAATTCTATTCCTTTTGAATTCTACACTGGCCCTGAACGTTCTATATTTGTCAAGGGAGTCACGTTGCGCAGAAAAAAATTTCTGAAATGATCCCGCTTTGCCTCACGTGGTTTAAAGACAACCCTTTTCATATTGTAGAACTCGCGCCATGGTATGGGGAGGGAATAGTGGAGGATTAGAATGAAAATTCGATCAAAAGGCTTTCAATTTTGAAATTATGAAAAATATTGATGAAATTTCAATAGAATTGCAGTAAAGGTGGATATAGCTTTCAGTCGTTGAGAGCTACAAAATCTTCCGAAATGAGAAAAGATCCACTGTGATCAGGTCATCTCTCTCTTGTTTGTGAGGAACAATGTAACGGCAAGGACGTGGTTTATCCTGTTTATAGAAAGCACATGTAACCACGAATAATAAAAAAATTGAACCCAAAGTATACATTGCCTAGGATTTATACAAAAGGTTACAAAATATTTTGAATTTTCAAAATACATCTCTCACAGTCAAGCCTATATTCAAGTGGAAGATGAGCTGGAAGAGAACACACAATACAATCCGTACAAACCAGCAAATTTTTTCTTTATCGTTTACTGATGGCTTTTCCAATGCGCGCCATATGCACGTAACAGCTTATTCTTCTTCTTCCACGAAGTGTTCCTGATACGCCATCTTTCATACCGGGCTATCGAAATTCTCTTGTGACTAATGTTTGAAAAATTGTTTGTAGCCCCGTGACGGTCTCGAGACACCCTTTGCGTCTGATAAAAATCCACGTTGAAGCGAATAAAAAATGATTTTCGAATCGTATTCCAAAGACATACGAAAGGATGCTAGCGAAGCCGACGTAACGCGAAAAGGAAAGAGCGAGGAATATCGAAATAATATAAAGTCATTACATAATTCAAAGCATTTGTTCCTCGTCATCTCCTTTCACGTTAGAAAAATATCGTTGGAAACACAAGATTTCACCAAAGTGATCGAGAACGGTACTTACCAACTGCCAATGGGACAACTTGCTTTTATCCTGTGAGCTCGTTGTCCCACGAGACGACACATAGAAGTAAGGGAGAAACGTTGGAAAATCTAAAGTTGAATTTAATTCTTGAAGAGCATTTCGATTCAACGCGCACGTGTCTCTTTGTCCCTTCGTTCCCTTGGGTTCCAAAGGTTTCCTCTCGTGTCCTCCATTATATGGTATTTTACTTTGTCTGATTTATTTTTAATTATTGCTGAACCCTCCCAGAGGAACGTAAGAAGAGAATCAAACGAAGAGAACACAAGAAAAGAAGAGGAGAAAGAAAACCAAAATTTCCTATGTGGGTCTATGAAGACATAAGCAAAAATGAGGATGATTGGAAAAAAGACTAGCTCTTCTTTGGATCATCAATGTAGAATATTTCTTATTTAGTTTTGGATGAGGATAGTAAATTTTGTCACTAAAATCGTTCTACGACCCATTACGCACGATCGAAACCTATTTTCAGCGGACCGTATTCTCGTGAGAACTTATTCGATTGGACGAATTCGTATATAACCGTCACCATCGTCTTTTCTAAACCACATGGCTCCTCTCTTTTCTTTTTCTCCTTCGCATCACCTATCTTTATCTTGTTCACGTAGAGTAACTAGTTTTAGATAGACTCCGTTGCCGGAACGATATTCAATACACTCCTGTATCCTTCCTTTCGTTTCTTTCTGTTTACTACTGTCTCGATACAGAAAAATGGTGTCAAAAACGTTGGTTTTGATAGAATCTCACATTGTTTTCTTATGTAATAGGAATTTTATCGGATGTTGAATCAAGGATACATGGTTGAGATGAAAATCTGAAAATACGAAGCTCGTATTGCGCGATTGAGTTTTACTTGGAATTTTATATCTTAAAATTCGTCGCAACGTCTCGTTTCGTAGTAGAAAAATTCCCCTGGATCAGCTGCATGAGTATTCCGATAACTTCCATTCAAACTGTCTTGATTTTACACGGAAAAAGTAAATTTCATCGATTGTAATTCCGTCGGAATATTTTCTAGTGAAAATTTGTATCATTCAAATTCCAAATTTATTAGTACTACTTTACAATTTTTTATTTAAAACCAATCTAATCTAATTTGCTCACATTTCATATGACGGGTTTAAAATTTCCATGTAAAGATCGTGTAAATTTTTGTCATAGTTAGGTGGAGAAATATGTTATTCGTCAATGAAAATGTGAACTGCTCCCTCTCCCGTGTTCATGATGGTAATGATGATTGATTAAATTGGAGTGACATGTTCCGTGGAAGTGCACGGTAGATTATTTTCAAAAGCATCAATTGCGCTTGTTTCATGTTGACTGACGCAATAGCTGACGAGTCAAGTTTTTTATGAATTTTTTTGTCCCCTAGAAATCTTCTGACAAATACATATCGACGGTTTTATATTTCAAATATACAATCGAATACAATTTCCCAACGATCATCGACGTTCTTCGAGTGGATTTGGAAAGAATTAATGAAAGGGATAGTTGTATGAAAATTATATATTCACGAATGAATGAGCGAGTAAACGAGAAAAGATTTCCCCAATCAGAGCAAGGGAACAAACTTATAAATAAAGATGAAACGACTATTGTCGAAACTGAGGATTATCTACGCTTTGGATATTTAATTATAATCCCTTCACTGTTTCTGCAGCTACCGCTACTAATTATTATTACAACTCGCGTTACTACCACTAACGCCGGCTAAGCAGGTTTACCCGAGAGGCTTGCCAGCTTGGTTAGCGTGGAGATCGGTGCTCACTAAATAGTTGGGTATACATCGAAGTGAAGACAATGTTCAGACATTCGTGATTCTCTCTCGTCTTAATGATCAAAAGGTAAATAGATATAATCATGACGCAAAGATGGAAATTGCTTTTGGCTACTGGTTCTCGTGCCATCGTAATAATGTATCTTTTGCGAAACTGAACTCCGTGTTCTTGGAGGTTATTACTTCGTGGGGTTATGAATTTATATAATTTATGAGCTGAATAAACTTTGTGACGGTGTAATCCTTTTCACAGATCTTCGTGTGCTACTTTTATGGTTCTTTCAAGTACAGATTTTCACTGTTGTATTTTGAAACATCAGGGCGGAGGATGATGTACCTCCGAGCTCATGGAGTCCAAACATCCAGGATATGAATTTTAAATCTATGAAAGAAATCGCGGATGTGATGTTCGAGTTTCTTTAAATCATTGTTGCATTTTTTGAACCTATAATTCTTCGGTGAATAATAAAAAGTACTTATCAATCGATTTTACGTTTTGGTAGTTTGTGGCGCAAAGGAGGTCTCAGGCTCTTCAAAGAAACCATCGTGATTACAAATTTATTTACCGATAAAATGCGATGATTGAAAGATTTTCTTTGTTGTTTCAGATGCGTCCTTTTTTCGAGTATTAGAGCTAGTTTACAGTAGATACAGCCTGATACGATCAGACTTGAATCTTCTTAAATCTGCTGTAAAATTCCCTTTTATGTAAAACATCGGAATAAATGTACACCATAAATTAAAAGTAGGAGTTGTTGATGTTTCATAGATCATACTCTTTGTGAATAGTTGAATGATTCTAAACTACAATCCCATTCTATTCGATTCAGGTCATGGACGAGAACACTCAATTCAAATTACACGAAGAATTTTCATTTTGCGACTCTTTGTATTGCCGCACTGGTTCAATTACAAAACCTTGTTTATAAAACTCGACCAAACTATCATCGATTCGAACGGTAATTAATAAACTCGATGGAAACGCATGTATGGGAAATATTGATGGATATAAAAGTGACGCCACACATTCATGAATTAACTTTATGTTTTTTTATGTTTTGACGTTACGGACAACAATAAAAATTCCACGGTTGGAGTAATCAAATTGATGAGGAATTTTTGTTTTTTTACTTTTTTTGTTTTTTCAGCAATGAGTTTTTTCCCAATATATTTGATCAGATATATTTTCTTTCTATCATTTCATCTCTTATCGTACAAATTCATCCACGTGCAGATTCATATGTAGTTTATTTAATCTAACGCACAAAAAACACTTCTTTTTACAATGATTCTAGTATTTTTGTCTGTATAATCCGGCCAATCGAGTGAATTTCCAATATTCTGCTTTGAACACGAACAAAAATACATCATATCAGGGCCGTTTTTAAGGCAGGGCACACCGGGCCCGAGCTCAGGGCCTCCTGCAAAAGGGGGGGCCTCTTCGTAGAGAATCGATAAGATTTTTACATATTTTCTTAAAAAGGTTACTTGAACGAAATGAAATCAAGTTATTTTTAAAATGAAACTAATTCTAGATATACGAACAAGTGGAAATTCAATCAATACTTATTTTAAAGAAAAATCATAATGATTAACGTTAGAGTGGTTTTTGAAAAATATCAAGATTTTACGTCTCCTTACATGGGCCTCCACTCTAAGTCGGCCCAGGGCCTTGAAGCAATGAAAGACGGCCCTGCATCATATTCAATTTGAATTGACGTGAAATACGTACGTGAAAAGAAGGAAAAGTGGACCCAACTACGCAAGACAGTTGGGTACGTTCACCCTGGTAGAAATATCACGAGTCTTTCCCGATCACCCACGAGGGGCTAGTAAGGAAAAACTAGTTGGGATAAACTGGAGAGTTATTAGCGCATACTTGGTGAGGTGGGCCCGATGAATTACAGATGGATAAAACTGGTCAGAATTTCACAGATTTTCCCCAATTCATACTAGTTAGAAATAGCTAACCTCGAAACCCAAAAAAATAAAACAGATATTGTCAAAGACGAGAAAAAGATGCCTAACCTCTATGTCTAGATTTTTTAACAGCGATCACTGGCAATTACAACTAAAAATACTTTCGATAATTTCCGCAGCCGATATTTTAATTCGCATATGTTTTTATTCAACCTAATCAATGAGCGAAAGTGGAAATCGACATCAATTATGGAAGAGAAACGAATCTCAACTTAACATCAAGCAATTGGAAGGTGAGCAAGTATCCCCATTTTCAAAATACAATAAAAATGTTTTTTCTATATATTCCTTATCAATACTTCGATATCTTGATAAGTTGATAGATATTCATGCATATTTTTCGATCATTATTTCCCAGATTGGATAAAAAATTTACATGAAATCTCAGATTTCGATGAAAATACCCAAATTGCGAATTCAAATATTCCTGTTCGAACGTCCGAATCTTCATCTCGGTATGCTACATTTGCAAATAATTATTTGTCTGCATCTTCACATGATTCAGTCACATCACCTGCTTTGGAACTCCCAACAATTGACGGGATGAATGATGCGTCAAGTGATTCAAGACTAGATGAGATTAAAGATGATCACTATAGTCCTGATGATGAAGAGGAAAGCAACAGTGCAACTGAAGTTCCAGACTTTTTAACTCTTATGAATACAGCAGACATGATTCGAGAATGGGCGATTGACAGCCAGGTTTCTCACAAACATTTAGATGGTTTGCTGAATATTCTCAGAGAAGACAATATCCTCCCTGATTTATCAAAAACAGTTTAGAACAGAGTTTAGTAGCTGGATAGCTGTCGCATATCTTGAATAATCATTACCAAAAAATTGAGAGGCATCTGTTTCTTTCAAAATAATTTGTTTTCAAAAATCATTGAAAATGCGCTATCTGAACTGGAAAAAAAGGCTCTTTGCATGAGAGGAAAAAATTTGAAAGATATCCAAATAAAATCTTGTGGATATTGGAATTTCCAATATTCACAAGGTCCTCTTTGGAAATCGACAAGAAAAGAGGTTAGTGAAAAATCTTCTTGATTTTTTATTGATTTGTAGAAATTTTATTGATATTCATGTATGTACTAACGAGTGCCTTGTGAAATACTAGCGAGCAACTGGTCAGTTTTTCTAACTAGTATCTGATGAGTTACAGCGTTACAATCCTCCCTAGCTACTCGTGAATATTCCTCACCAGTTCCTCACAAGTTGAACGGGCAAACTCGTAAGTGCCTCATGATTAACTGGAAAAAATGTCTACCAGGGTCAACTGCAATAATTCCTTGATTCAACTAGATTAGTAGTTGACTCAACTACGCACAATTGAACGAACCTTTCATTTGAATTGAGTTGGTTGCAGGATTGCGGTTAAATAAATCCAACTGTCGTGCGTAGTGGAGTCCACAATCTTTTTTCTCAGTGTATAATCAGATGATAACACTATTTTTATGCCAACCTGTAGAGCTCAATGATAGTAATATTATTTTTCATGTGCATGAATAGGGTCATTCAACTTTGAGGCTAATAAAAAATGAATTCACACTACAGATAGAATTTTTCCTATATCGCTGGAACGTATATGGTATTTTGAAATTTGTTTCCTAAAAGGGGTTATCTATTCACTATATACATGGCCTTATCGAATGGCGCTATTTTTCCATGAGAAATTGTTCGCTTCATCACAAATACCTGCCAGTAAGTTTCAGTATTTTCGATGCCAAATCATATATGAAAAATTCAAGAATGTCCAAATTCTTGTACAACTTTTTGAGTTTTCTTTTGAACATTGGACATCACGTACTCCAAGGCACATTCTTCTTCCACATTTTATATTCATATGGAATGCGAATATTTTATTGATATGGAATCTGTGATACGTGGATGGCGAGAACTTCACTTTATTTTCCTCAGTCAAAAGAATTTACAGAAAATTTCTCTGATTCACTCACAACTTATTTATTTCATTTTTCAATGCTCGAAATCAAAGTTCGTGTGGAGGATAAACACGTGAATGGACTCTATAAGAAAATTTATCGGATACGAATGAAGAAATATCAATTACATATTCGATTCGCACAACAATGCACCCATACATTTATTTTTCCTGTTGTTCGTTGCCTCGGGACGTGAAGTTTTGTGCCGTGAAAATGAGACCAAAAGTCATACCAGAGATAAATGAAAGAAAGTAAGAAGAACATTCTCCTTTCTCGTTTCCTCTGGACTTCCTTGTTCTGTACTTACTTTTTTCCGTTTTTTTTTGTCGTTTTTCTCATAGAGTATCTCAAGTGGAGACTACGGATTGGAATAATACTTGAGACGTAAACAATGCTTGTCGTGGACCGACTTTCGAACTAAGTAGAATTCGTCGGCGACGACGATTAAAAAAGAGAAGCAGACTCGCGTATATTCTTCTTCTTTTTTCTCCTTTTTCCCCCTCTTTTCTAATGGAAGAAGATGAACGGAAAAAATATAGAATAATAACGAGGACGTCTACGGAGGAGAAAAATATTTATCCATTCTTGTTATCGTTAACGTTTGCATAAGGAAAATAATTCTCAGTCGCGCCTTTTGTTTCGTTACACTTTTCATGGATTACATTGGATACGTTTTCTTTGGGACGTAGCTTGTTAGGGAATGACAATGTGACAAAGGGATTTGGCGTGAGATGTGTGAAACGATTTTCAGTTGTGTGGAAATTGTTCATCGAATGATGCGAGGATAGAAAAACTTTCGTCATTATTATTACGATGCGTTGGACAGAACATTTTTTTATGAAATTGAATAGGATTCAATTTTCCATGATTTTGTTATTTATCTTCGATCAGTGTCGAAGGTTTCGTGAAAGATGTTGATAGAGAAGTGTATACTTTTGCTCACAATTGAAATTGTTTGGAATAGAGCTCTTCCGAAGCTGGAGTAAATTGTACAGTCACAAGAAAATAACAGCTCTTTCCATTGCAATCGGTGCCCTGTCGTAACGAAAATGCATACAATTATACCTTTGGACATAAGCCTCCAAGAGGTTTTTTAACAGTAAATTCTTTCTACCAAATGCAATGTTTTAATCAAATTCGACAATGAGACGATTTTGAACGATTTGAAAAAACGTTTAATGCTTATATGGAGACGCATGCTCAATTGCAAATGTTTCATCGGAGTTCTTTGAATACGTTCAAAGAGTGCTGTGAAATCTGGTAATTGCGGATGATCAAACAAAGTTGAACATGGAATACATATAGATTGGTCATCTTGTAAAATATATGAAATAAAAGTGGGATTGATTCGACAGAAAGGTGAATGAATTTAAGAATTTGGAATAACTTTCTGTGAAATTCAATGGCAAGTTGATATCGTGTTTTTCAAGTTCACTGAGTAGCTTTGAAGCTTGATTAACACAATAAATTCTCTATTAAAAATAAAATCTCAGGGAAATGGATATTCGAATGAATAAATTATCAACTCTCGAAAAATTAGGATAATTACATTTTTGTGTTTCATTCATCACCCCGTGACTTTATCAAGCATCGTTATCAGGTCCCTACCTTGCGTCAGTTCGGTGAAAGTCACATAAAGGGAATTATCTTGCGTCAAGTCTCAGAACGATTTTACACAATGACAAGAAACAATACCTTATCACCTTTCGAAAAGACAGTTCTATGTCGAAATGATTATGAAATTACTTCTTCCCTTGTTGTGATAGGACAACGTCACATTTTCTCTTGTTTGAGATGTCGAGGGTCTTTTACCAGATTCACTAAGAATGTAACACCTTGAATAATGGAAGTTGAACCCATGTCGGGATAAGCTCAACCGTGAACGCCTTCTGTATGGAATTGATGAATTCCTGAGAGATCCGTTTTTACTTGAGTTAACGTCTCATGAATTTTAGAGAAGATACAATTTCATGTCCTTCCTAATGTATCACAAAACAAGATCAAATCTTAAAAATTGATAACTCCAATCGGACGTTTTCGTCAAATTTGAATATGGTTGATGTATTGGCTTTGCCATCTTTGTGATATTATTATCGTAAATTCAAAAAAAAAAATATATATATATATCACAGTATCTCTTTTCGAGCCATCCTTTATTGCTCCGACGAAGTAATGAAGTTTCGAATTTCCTTTTTCATTCGCAAACTTCAATGAAAAGTCCCGGTAAACAGATGTTTGCAGGTTGGACGAGTCAGCAATACAATCTCCGCCGTGCCAAGTATAACTTTAGTATCGGCAGGAAAGGGGAATTGAAAGCAATGTCCAAGTTGCAGATTTTGTATCAAATACATGAAAAATAGAACAACGCGAAGGAGGAACTCTTGAAACATTTTGATGGTCTTAGCATAGATAGGAAGGGTGATTACCCATTGTTACCAATGAGGATCGATATGGTTTCTCGGAATATGCTAGCCTTCATTAAATGAGAGAAGTTTGTTGCCAGAGGAAGGCATAACTCACCCACTTCTCGATGCACATTTCCGTCTCCACCTTCATTCCACCTTCCTCTTTCATTCCTTTCGACTTGCCTCTCTCCTCCTCCGTCCCTCTCTTTCTCTCCAGTCCTCTATCTCTCCTGCACTTCCACGCGTGCACAATCTATACCGACCATATAGCAATTCCTCTTCACTAGTCGATCTGACGAGATCTCGTGTACTAGTAAGCAAGCAAGCGAGCAAGCAAGCAGGCAGGCTGGCAGGCACAAGTAGCTTTCACATACACCAAGATGCAAGAGCAAAGCAGTTTCTGTATGGGTGCAAATCGGAAACTACCAAACTACTACTCGTAGCAATTAGTAATAACTAATTAGCGATCGAGGACACAGAAACGACAAGGGAGAAAGAGACAGAGACAGAGACGGAGAGAGAGAGCGATGAAGTAGGGACAAGAGGGAAGAGAAATGGTATTTGGATGCACGTGGAAACTTGTCATTGATGAAACTACATCACCGAAGACTGTTGAATTTCATACTTCATTTAACCTCAAAATAACTTTCTCGTTGATTACACAATTGAACATTCTCCGTAGCGAATATATAATATAAAGATTCTTCCTCGATGAGCATTTTTTCTACCTTTTCCTTCCTCTCCTTCTTCTCTAATGACGGAAAAGTAGGTTAATTCTTTCGATTATGCATTTTATATTGGATCCATGATAATGTTATTTAGATCATATGCAATAATAATTTTGACGTTTTCCCTCCCTGATATTCATAGTGAAAACCCTTACGTATGGTATATATGTACGTATTTTATGGATAATTTTAGTTTTTTACTAGGGAAAGTGTTTACAGAATCATTGCGGTATCACGAGAAATTTCGTTCATTGAATTCGATTAGATTGAATTTCTTCGGATCTTGAAAACCACAAAGACAATGGATCTTCATTGTTTTCCGCTTCGTCTCTGCCATACCTGGATATTATTTCACCATTCGAAGTGAGAACAACGAGAGTTGGTATCGAGTAGACGTGGAAAAACTTTCTCATTGTTTTTGTTTCTTCTCCCACCATCATGGCATACCTTTGCACAAGTAAGAAATTGACAATGAAACGCCCTGGCAATGCTTAGAAGAGGCAAACAGTTCACTTATAATCTAATTGTTGAATCGTGCGCGGAGAAAATGATCACCTGTGTTTACAGAAGTTACGTGATTCATCGTGTAAGGATTTTTCCGAGTAGCAATTCATTTGAGTATCAAATATAATCAAGCTTATTACCAAGGGCCATGAGATTTCACGAAGAATCTAGTCATCTGCTTTTTATCGCGATCTGAGGGTACAAAAATGATCTCCAGACGGATTTTTCTTTCCTTCGCTTCTTCGTAGATTTTCTTCAATAAAAGTAAAAACGTTTGACACGGTGGACACCAAGAGGCTGAAAAATATAATAGGATATAATCGATATCTCGAAGAGCATCGTTTCCTCCGATAACTTCATTTTGGCGATTCAATAACGGATAATCTTTCAACAAATTCATTGTTTTTGATAATTTGTATGCATTGTTTGATTCGTCCGATGGAAAATAACACTACAAATTTTGTGATTATACATTTCTCTCAATTCACGAATGCATCTTCATGCATTGAACGAATAATGAAATAACAAGAATAATCAAATCGATATGATAGGTTTTTGTTTCTGTCATGAATATGATAATAAAATAAAATATCTGCGTATAGGTGCATGATGCATCAATGGGCAGATCGATACTTAAACATACGAAAGATCCCTCACGAGGCCGATTGGAAAGCATTTTCGTGTTATACGGAGAGAAGAACTTCAGGAGGAAAATATCAGCAAAACGGAATAAAATTCAAAGCTTCGGGATTTTTATCATCTATTCTTTCATGATATAAAATGCTGAAAGAAATGAATTTATCGTTCGTTTTGTTGAATTTATCGATACATATTATCGTTGGAAATACCTCGTTGTAGAATGACGAATACGTCCTTTAATTATTTATTGTGAATATATCAGAATAATTCTCCTTTTCGTATAATATTGTGAAAACCTGAAGAATAATGCAGATCCTATTGATTCATCTATTCGTAGTTCATTTCTATTTACCTGATTTCGTGAAAATCGGGGTGATTTCTTTCTTCCTTTCCGATCCTATGTCGGACAGTTACGAATGATGATAAAACAACTTGATGATGAAATTATCAACGTATCCGCCATTCTAAGTATAGAATTCTTAAAGCACAAATCTTTCTTCCCTACGATACTTCGGCTAGATTAAATATTCAACTTTGAAACTTCTCTCGTGTACCACACAGTCGAATGACTATTTTCGATTTGGATAACATCGGATAAAAATAAAATGTGAACGTGATGGAGGATACTGTGGTTTCCACATAAATTATTTCCACCAGATTATTCTAAACCCACAACGATGAGATTTATATAATACTAGATTTTTATTATTATGTATTCGAATGGGAGAAAAATTACACTTTAATGAATTTCACTCTCATCGTTGTTGCTTTGAATTTGAATAAATAAACCATATATTCGTCAACATATATTGTTCTTCGTCGTAATAGAAGATTCTCTCAATCCTCGTATCTTTTCATAACTCACTTTATTCTCTTCCCTATTTTGCATTCCATTATATTCAACTACATGCTTTTCAACATAACATTTTTCATGTGCAACATTTTTTCGAGTGCCAAGAAAAACATTCTTCTCGCATTATCAGAAAAATGAGGTACAATTTCAATATGAATGCGTTATCCGGTGAAGAGTTTGAAAAGATTTGCGGATAACCCCCTGTTTTCAAAAGTAAGAATCGTATGGTTTTGATTGAAAAAAATCTTCATGGAAAATACTCTCGAAACAGGATAATTGGATAAAATATCCCTTGTTCCCTGCGATACGTATAATCCCTCAACCGGTAGATTATATTACAATTTTATCATAAAACAACTGACCTCTAGGAGAATGAATATTAACCGAAATAAAGAATTCAAATACCGTCGGAAAAATTCTAGATGTTTGTTGAAATATCATTTTCCTCGAAGGAACGAGTTACACAGTTACACATATGAGAAGGAGAATAACTTTCGATGTATGAGAGCAGTACCACTTGGAATTCTAGTTCAGATAAAATTGTAATTGTCATAACAAGACTGTACCTACATTTGAATGGGAATATTATTTTTTGCTGATATTCCTTCCAATTATGTTCTTCCTGTCTGTGTTTTTTCTTATCAAAAAAGAGTACCTATGTAAAAAAGTTCCGGTATGAATGAGGGATATTATCGTTGCGTTGAATCAAATATTGTGGTCATTATTTTATATGAAGAGGCGTGGAATTTCAACGCAATAAAATTAGGTGAATAAACTGAGATCAGTTTGAATCGTGTTTCCGCACGTGTGTTCCCTTGAAACTATTCGAAATCATACTCACAAACGTGAGCGTACGTTGTAGAAAAATTGTCGTCCGTTCTCAAAGAAGTTGTACACTTCAATTATTCTTCTCGGTATCAAATTATAAATAACGAACCGAATGTACTCTCAACGATGATCAATTCACGTAAAGTTTTGTAACAAAAAGCAAACATCAAGAGTGCATTATCAATGAAACCGAAGTTGTTTTCAAGAAGCATCATTATGGAAGCGAACGATCTTAGTTATATACCATCTTCTCCAACCTTCCGAACCAAATTTTCACTCTTTCGTTTTCGTTATTCATCCGCGCTCTTCTATCACATTTCTCTTTTGGTTGTCTATGAACAACCCTTGTCGTGCCTCAGTAGAAATTCCCTATCTACGAGAAACAGAGTGGTGAGAGTCTGTTTTGCCTTGACATAGTCCCTGCTCTGCTCCAAACAACATGGCCTCCAAACATAATTAAAATTTTCTAATTAGGAATTCCGATAAGCAAGCAAACAGACTTACCTTGATACGTATTTGTATACGTACCTGCACACGTTTACCCTTGTTCCTTGTAAATCAGAAAAGATGGCTTTCTCGTTAAAGACTCGAACACTCCAAGTAACCAACGGACAACCATTATTTCGCTTTATCGTTGATTCTTTTTCTTTCTGAAATGTTCCACCGTTGAATACATATACATATATATATATACATCGGAGTTCTATTTCCACCTACCTCCTCTTTTATTCTATGTTTACCAAATTAACAAATCTGCGATCGCCTACAGGCGATGTCCCCTTGGGGCTAACTTCATTTCTAAAGGCAGCAGCAAGACCATCAAGCTCGACTTCTCTAGTTCTTTACTATATTTTCCCTCCTTTTATTTCTCCCTTCTCTCATTGCTTCTCATTTTCTTTCAAACAGCTTGGAATCTGGTTCATCCTCTTTCGATGAAACGCAGGGGCGTTCAACGAGGCGGAAAATCCGTTTTCCGAAGAAAAACGTCTCACTTACGATGACGTGGTAAACGAAACGTAAATCAACTTGTAACTTCGAGTAATGCATTGAAAATATGTTGAAATCAACAAGAGTTTTCTAGAGAATGAAGATACGTTGAGGGAAGAAGTTGTTTATGCATTAAGTTTATGTAAGAGAAAAACTCGGCTACCTAATTGGATGTTTTCGTTTATCTTCTAGGTATTTTACAGAAATAATTACAGTGATTTCATGGATTGAGATTCACTCTCTCGTATGGAAATTATAATATTATTCGGAATATTTCTTCGCGATTAATTGAATAACTTCCGTTGAATGAGTGTTGGGTGTAAGTTATGTTTTACAATGTCGACAAACGATTATATACTACCGATTCTTGACAGAGACGAAAGAAGAAAAGAAGCAGCAGTGAAATAATATCACTTTATATCTTTTCGTTGCCTCTGAATAATCCTGAAGAGCAAGAATATCAGCAACAGAATATAAAGTTAGGTACGGATCGTTAATTTCGTTATGGATATGACGTCGTGGGTGCTCTTCAATATATGCAGCTTTATGTGTGACCCCGTTACCTGAATTCGGAAAAGAGATTTATTGTAATTCATTTAACAAGGAGGCTGAAATTCGATCATCGTATGCAGCACTTTCGCGAAACCTTCTGGCTTTTCCTTTCCCCTTTTCTCCCCTGAATCGAAGATGCGCTAAAATTTCTTATTCCAATTTTTATGCATCCAATATAATATATATCTTTATTGATATCGATATATGCCACTCGCGATAGATTCGAAAGATTCTGAAATAAAAATTCTCCGCGAGTAGCGTGAATTTGATTTGGATTGAAATTTTCTATTCGCTTGACGGCGGAGGGAATATTTCTTGATTTAGGGTGTCAAATGAAAGCTCTTCATCGTACGCCAATGGATGAAGTTGGGCGAGTTTATAACGTAATAAATTGTGGTTCGTTAAACAGTTAATGGAGTTCGTCTACCAACACATCGGCGATATCAAGGTGGGTAGGGAGAAGAGAATGGGATGGGAAATGGAGCGGTTCTCGTCCCTTTCGTACGACACGAAGCGAATTATTATCGACAAGCCAATCATTTAACCAAGATATTCTGCTTCATCCTTCAAAGTTTCGTTGTCTCCTGATTTTTCTTTACCCGTTACCAGCTCACCAAGGAATGCAATCTCCCATCCGCTATATAATGAATCGAATTATGATAAGATATGAGCCTCGTTTCTCGTGTCGAATGATTAATCGAGTTCGTAAGAACAAATATATCAACAATATACGATTCCAAGTGAGACAATGGACGAGGGTTGCACGATAACGTTTTCAATTCGAGTTCTTCGTGTATATAGCTTACGTACATTGGCTCACATGATCAGAAGGAAGACTTAATCAGAATAGTCGAAATTCCGGAATTCCCGATATAGCTATCGTCGAAGTACAGAGTGTCTGGTTTGGTTTCCAGAGTACCCGATTCCAGGCTAACCTTGTTCGTTCTCGATAACTAAGTAGCCACGATCCTGTCGTGAATTCTCGTTTCGCGGCTTTATCGTATCTCCTCTCGTGAACCTCGTGTGATAGTTAGCAATGATGAACTGCGAGTTCCGATGGGTTCTACGATCTCAAGAATTGAAATATTTCCCCATTTATGAAGAGAAATGTTATTGTTATAAAAAAGCAAAATGTATGCTTTTTTTGTGCAAGAAGAGCAGAAATTTCTGCATCATGTGGTTCATAAATCAGAGTTTTTGTCAAGATTTGATTGTTGGAAGTAATTAATTCGTTCATTTGCGAGGGGAAAGTAATCAACTGGATGTTACTAGCGGTAGGTAGTATTCACCTACCGTATCACAAGTTCATGCATTTGATAAACGATTTTGGAATTTACGACTATGCAATTTTGACTCTGAATCAACGGGTAGGACAGGGCACATCACCAAAATCATACTTCAACATCAATGCGATTTTGATTAATCGACTGACAAATATCCTCCCGATGACAACAATTACACAACCTTTATCATTTCACCTGTTTCAATTACAATCAAGATGATACACGATCATCCAGATATCACATTCGAAGTCAATTTGCCAATTTCACTCCTCACTCGATCCTGACTTCCTACATAAATTTCAATCATCGGATTCATAGAGTGTTGAGAGTACACATGATGGGAACATTATCCTTTGAATACTTGTGTCAATATTCTTAGAACGATAAAGATGAATAATATTCACTCTCGAATAGTGAATATTTTTCAAGAAGTTTTCTTTTTCGCATACGAAAAGTTGATAATTTATCAATATCTGATGATTCTTCAGTACAATAGCTGATACAAAATTCAAATTATCAATAAAAAGCCCCAGATTTCGGTAATGACAAGCATCTTTGTTTGCATTTTAACTTTACATTTGAGATACCGTGTGCGAAACTCATGGAATATAATCAGCTCGCAATCAATCGTATATAACGTCGATTAAAATCCAGAACCCTAATAATGAAAATAAAAAACCAGCAAGTTAATTTTAATTTGTAATAAATATCTTGGGAATTTCTGTGCTTTAGAAACCCCGTATGACAGAGCAATGTGAGTTATACGCTACTTTATATGGAAAAATGACGTGAGTTGATTCCAACCACACAAGTTGTTCATGCAAATAACAGTAACTTACGATCATTCGTCGTGCGAAATGAAAATTCATATTCGTCTGATATCATTGAATCTTGAAATAATTAACCACGTATTTATATGAAAGATAAGAGAAGAAAAAATACTTCCAAGTGAATTAATCGAATAGATCGAAAATATGAGAATGTAAATGAAATCAATGAAAGTAAAGAATTTGTCACGTTTCATGAGATCGGGCAACAGGTATCCATGTCACGGTACGATGTGTAACGATGTTGAGTCGGTGGTCCGTTTGAAACGTTCGAGAGAGTCCGAGGGTGTGGAAAAAAGTGGTATAAAATGTATTGTGGCGGGACGAGTGACCTGGGGGACGCGTTACAGTCGAACGATTTGATGGTGATGGCAATGGCGGTACCCGAGTCTCGAATATTGGGACAAAAATGCAAATTGCCTTGACCGGTGCACCGTGTTAGTTCATTCGTTCGTTCGTTCGTTCGTTCGTTCGTTCGTTTCGTCGATCATTAATTCGTTCGATCGAACGCAGCGCTCTGCCCAACGACTGTGAAGTAATTAAAAACACGTGCCATCTGCGGCTACGCCGATCAAGGGTTATTTTCATTTTCTTTATATCTTCGGATTCATCTCGTACTTGAAAGTGTTCATGCTTGTATAATATGTTCAATGATCTTCATCGAAAAACGCTAAAAGGAGGAAACAAATGATCTCATCTTCCGTTAAAGTTCAAAACTCGAAGAGCTTGAAAATCTCGACCCAATTTGGAATTTCCATAAGAGTCTTGAACTGAAAACTCGAGCAAACAAATCTAAATCGATTCAAGTTGGAAATTTGTATACATATATATGTATATATCGTCAGTGCGTTGAAAACACTCGCAAATTTGTATATAAATTGCACTCGGACTATTTATACGTTCTGATTTTCTCGTTCGAGAGATTTGAAAGATAAATCGGTCAATCGTTGAATAATTGTTTCCTTTTAGACACAATCCAAATTACCAAACGTAAATGATATGGGAATTGAAATGTACAATCAACAATTTACTCCTCGGAATTAATTTTATATTGTTATGTTATTATTGATAGATAGATATCGTTCGATATCTTCTCGCAGAGATTCTACATCCGAAGCGTGTAAGTAGTGCAGGTAGATATATGGGCAGACTTGGCCTAGGGATGACAGGAGTTGGTATATTCAGTTATCCTAAATAGCAACTAGTTTTTTTTTTTTTTTTCAAACGCGTTCAATCGTACAGCACAAGATTTTTGTATTTTAGCAACGGTAGTTTGTTTTTCTCTTCCCTATTGTCTGTGGGGAACCATCGAGTTTCCATTTTTTATGATTTGTCGTACGTCAGCGAGATCATGTTGTATTCCCCCTTTTTTGTTTTGATATTACGATCTATTCTCTTTGCTTTTCCGATTCGAAGTTAATGAACATCGCAATGGTCGGAAGGGTGAAACTAAAAAAAAAATGAAAGGACACATACCTATATGTGGAAACCACATTCACCTATACGCGCGTATACACATTACTTGTAGAAATGGTAATCATCGTTGACGTAGGATCATCGAACCTGGCATGTAAGCTACGACGTCATAGCCACGTTTCATCCCGTAGTATTAACCCACGGGCAATTAACGCTTTGATCCTCCTGCACTTCGAGTACATTTTGCATACAACCTTTATGCGTTTGTGTTGATGTACAGCTCTGGACGTAGACATACGTGCAACGATGGATGTACAGGACGATTCAAAAACCAACTACTTTTGGCAGTATCCAAGATCTTTGTCATCTCACGAATCAATGCAAAATTCAATTACAACCGTGTAATCCATCCAAAGTCTTCAAATATTCGATATAATGTTTTTAATCGGACGAGTATAATTTTCATGATTCGTTATACACGATGTTCGACATGGGTTTCATTTAAAAATCGCATTGCAGTACGAGAAGAATGAAATATCTTTATTCAAAGACAAAAGATATGTGAATGAAATGAATCCATTTCGGTGAATGAGAATATGGATTGAAGAAAATGGCAGGAAATTGCTAAAAGAATTCTCTCGCTCAAGTTTTTTGTTGTTTCCATTAACGGACCTACGAACCTACAAGTGTTCAGCCAGGCGTTATACCATAGCTTTATCAAAAGCAACGTTTCTCGTATCCTTCGATGCGTATTAAATTAATCCTTTTCATTGCATCACCTTCTTTCTTGATAATTCGAAAATTATAAATGCCATCAAATTATTATGAGCATTTTTGGAACTTTTGAGAAGTGGAAAGCCAAAAGAAGAATGAGACAAACCAGTGAATTCAATTAAATTCGATAAGAATCGATTCAAAATCTCTCTATTTTCACGTCAGCTTGTGTTTCCATGGTAGCCCCTAGCTCTTTCTCTAGCATACTCACCTCCCTCGATTTACTTTCCTATCCCCAACCGAACTCCTCTCGCGCAAACTTGGCCTACACGCCTCACATGTAAATCTTAACGGATTAAGTTCATAATTGCCTCTGCCGCGACATAATTGAAGAGGTATACTTCTACCCGAAGTGGATGTTCTCTCCTCGTGTCGAAGGGATAGAAGAACGGATATGTACGTGACTTCGAAGCTCATGCGCAGATCGAATTTATCAAGTTGGCTTATCTTCAGCTTTAGATAATTCATTCAAGAATAGAATTTCTCAAGATTGAGGGAACTTTACGCAGAAACCCCTCTATGTACATCGTATTTTTCAAATCCATTCTAAATTCACGAAAACAATTCTTACGAATTATTCTTCCTTTGAAGAGGAAAATTTCTAATAGAATATAGAGATTGAAAATAAATTTTTATATGAAACATCAAACAGAGGGTACTATAGAGCAAGCAGTTCGGTGTGTACGTGGAATTAGTTTTCATAGATATTTGATTGAGATGGTACGGAATCGAGGTTACGTCACGTCACGTGTTGTGTTGTTGCTTTCACGTCTACGTATGTGCTGCTGAGTTATGCTTTGATCCTTTGGCAAGCCTCGTAGCAACCGTCTTTCGTGTAATTTCTAATGGATTAATTTCTTAATTGGCTGCTGGGTATAATTGAAGGGCTCATCTTTCGTTTATGCTCATAGAAACGAAGGATGAAACATTAAAGCAGGATGATATAACAAAAAATCACTTGAGGGTCTCTAATACACTGTTGAATTTGAATTTCAATCTGAATAATTTAGAAATCAATATTCCGAATTGATCGATTCTAATTTTTCTTTTATTTTTTACTTGTATGTTTCAGGTAGGTCAAATAGGAAGTATAGTTGATTTGTGTTGAGTGAAAGAGAAAAGCAAAGGAGAAATTTGCACAATGATGATGACAAATCTGCCCCCCGTTATGCTGCCACCCCTCCACGACTACGGGATGCTTGCGCCTACCCTTGGGATAAAGGTAAGTCGTTGTGCTAGGGTCTACTTTGATTTGAACTATTCTCATATGTCGATATCCTTACTTCTTCGAACTTTGTTGCTTTGATGATAAAAATCGAACTTTCCATATACGCGTTTCCTCCAAACACAAAGAAACTTATTCTCTGTGTATCGAACGAAATACCGGTTCAACATAATTAGTTATCGAGGATCGTTGTTTCGGAAAATCCCTTTTTCCCTACAAAATTATGTTTTTAATCTTCATTCGAACGACTATCCCCATTCGTTTATTCTTTGAAGTACAAATCAGTCGGTAATTTCGTATCACAGGGTTTAACAGTATAAAGCAAATTGTTTGCATAGAGAAACGAAATTCTTGTAACACGCTTTGATATCGTTGTAAATTCGTTTGATCCTTCCAATATATTAACGAAGAAGGAAATTAATTAAACGGCTGTATTTTCATTCCCTTGAAATATCAAAGATAATAACAACGAATGTCTGGAACCGAATAATTTATATTTTTCAATATCTCAGAACAAAGAGCAGGATGAAGTACCTCAAAGTAATAAATTGAAATCTTCATAAAATTAGAATAACACGCAAAATTGGTTAGCAAATAAAAGAAGGAAAAGAATCCTTTGTAAGCTCAGTATCGGGAGTTCTTGCTTTATCAATGGAATAAATAAACGCATCAAAAAAGTGTACATCAGCCAGTGTCTGTCGAGAAAAGCTGCCAGACTAATCTCGTGTACCGGGTGTATTTTAAAGGCTGGAGATACGTATCTTCCTTGCGAAAGGAATCTCATTTATAAAAGAGAATGTCATTCGAATGTTGAATATACCGAAGTGTGAAATAATAGCTGCGAGCTTTGAAGAGAAACTATTATTAAAAATCTTTTATTTGTCGAAGAGGATGCACTCGTAGGATTATATATATATATATATATGGGAGTTCCTTCCTCCTTATGAGTTGCAAAGTGAATCCTATGGCTTAGATGTATATAAATCACACCTTTGGGGTATGAAGCGGGCGAGAAAGAAACGTGATAAAAGTGTACCGTCTTTGCGGTATAAATGCTGGATATATTCATTTTTCATATTCGTACAACGCGCGCTTATAGAGAACCATCGAAATACGACGTATATCACTTACATCAGGTTATTAAACAATATATATATTCACAACCAATTCGTGATCTGCTAGGTAATAATTTACTCTTCTCCATGTTACTGCAAGTTATGAAAACCATATTTGTATTGTTACGAACATTAATTAACGTGCTTGCAATTAGTATTGTGTTCATTTTCATAATATCCTTTAAATGCATCCATTGTTCGAAGCTCATCCCATAAAATATTATATGAATTATTATTTGTTCTTTTCTCTCCTCCTTTTTTCTTTATATAATTAAATCAAGAAGCAAATGATGATTTCGTGGAATTTGTTGACGATGTTTAATTCAATCTTGATAATGTACATGAAGAACGATGAAGGTAAATTAGATACGCTGACCCAAATGCCATGGCAAATATCCCTTCTCACTTTTTATACCACTTGGGTAATGCTTTTGATCCAGATGATGGTATTTGATGAGGAATTTTAATTAATATTTTGTCGTTCCAAAGCCTCAAATACGTACGTAGCGCGCAGGACAATCGAAGGGTGGTACGTGAAAAGTGGGGATAAAAGGAAATATTCTCCGATATGGAGTTTAAAGGGCTCTATAGGAAAAAATGCATTTTTCTCACTGGACTTGATGTTTCCTTTCTGCCATCTTTTTTCGTCATTTTGCAGACAACTTACTCCCTTGTTTTTTCATTTGTATATAATTTGCCGATCATAGAAACAGTTCCTCGAAATGATCTATTCGTAACTTTTCTTTTCGTTGGAATACTCCAGTTTGAAAGTGATGTAGATTCAATGTTTTTATTTCGTTTCCCGTACGATGCCTTGATCGTTTAACCGCGTGCTTAAAAATACAGGCTCTGTAATTCTTTGTCAATGTGACAAGTGTGAATTGAGCCAAAGTCTTTCAAGCATCTCGATTTCACGTATTTTCTTTGCGTTAATCGAGAGCCCGTAATAATTTCCTCGGGCTTATCGACAATGTTCATTCGTTTGTTCCTTCATTCGTTTGTTTTTCAACCCCCGTCCAATTCCAAATCATTTGCCATCTAGTTTGGAACAGCACCACCTCTTTCCATCAATTTCTATTCCACATCTTTTTTCGTGTAAAAGTGAAACAACGTTATTCGATTATCTCTCACTTTGATGGTTTTTAGGATCGCTCAAACGTGATAATTAGATGGATGATTTGTTTCTATTCGTATAATAGAATCATACGAAACAAATATCAAAACTGTAATTATATAATTTCATTGACGCAGAGCGTGGAATTAATTCTGTTTCCTAACCGCGGGATATACCACCTCTAGGATGTCACACATGCACTCCAACGAGTCTGAAATTTCATATTTCCTTTGTGTTTCATTCACTTGCGTTAATGAATATGTCCTCATTGTTTACATATAGGAATGTGATATTATAATTCCATACGATTATACATCGATGTGAATAATTTGTTGATTAGTCTTTCAAATTATTCCTGTATGGTATGACGTTCGAGCGAATCCGAATGACGTCGCCCACGGGTTATAAATCCTTCTCGGTAAATTCGTATTATGAAATAGGATTTTGAAGTTCAGCGAGATTCTGTTTGGACGAAGATGATGATATCCAAAGTGTTCTCACCCTTTCCCGTCCAAATTTCTCAGAAATACCGAAATCATTCATCCTCTGTAGGATTAGAGATTATTTTGCAATCTCGCGTGTAGAAGTTAATTTAGGTGTCTTAAAACAAATGTATACCCGATTAAATGTGCTTCCGGTGAAGGGAATCAACTTACGTTCCTAATTTCACCCAAAACTTGAAATTTGTCTTTGTAAAATACGATATATTCTTGTCAAATCCTTTGATCCTTGAACATAATTTGCCAAGTCGAGTTCGTGTTTTCGACAGAGTGACGGCGGAAGATTAATTCGAATCTAAAGCAATATTTCCCCTCCACCGGATGCAACTGATAAAATTGAAATGTTGTTCCATGTTATTATCTTGCATCGGATGATTTTGTGAATATTTTTGTATGGTGTAGCAAAATCAAGACAATTGTAGGACTTATTTTTTATTAATTATTACTTACCCTCGTAAGTGTACATATATTAATCACGAAAGATCATGATCAGTCGTTTTTTTATCGATATTTTTAGCATGAACAATGTGAGAATCAACGGAAATTCCTGTCAGAAAGGAAAGAGTGGAGAGAAGAGGGAGGGAACGGAGGGGATCCATCGTGGTGGACATTAATTTTTCATTCAGCGTGTACATACTGCTATAGCCTGATCCTTTCAAACATCTCTTTCGTCTTCTTCGGTCCATCGATCGTCATTCATTCGCGATAATCCGAACCCTCGATCCGATATATAGTGTATGTAAGTCGATAGAAGGGTCTCCTTAAGAATAACTAAGTGCTGCGTCAGAGGTTCGAGTCTAGTAATCAAACCGGACAAGGAGAAGAGAAACGAAAGTAGGAGACGATTGTACGTATTAGAGTATCTGATATAAATCGAGTTCCCGCAAAGTAAACTTTAATTTTGAAGAATTTTGTTTTAGTATCAATTCTAAATGTTTTGAGGTACTGGAAAAAGGATAGTATTACGTTGAACGAACATATATCAACAACCGTTCAACAATTATAGGGTAATATGCGTTCCGACTTTTAAGAACGTGATACAAACTACGTACTAAGAACAAGTAATTATCCGTTGAAATAGGCTGAAACTTGAATCCCCTGTTTGCATTGGTTCACCCATACTACAACCATTGTGTTATATTATAGGCGAAACTGACGATCATTTCCACTTATTCTTTTGCTTCCATTATACTTGTATTTTGAGCCAAAACGAACGGTGGCAGGATACAAACGTTGCTACTGCACCGCTACCGCTACTGCTACTCGCTTGCCTCCACGTTACTGAAAGTGCCACTAAAGTCTCTAACAATGGTTATTGTTTCGGTCGCTTTGTAAATAGCCCAATAAAACAGCGACGGTGTTGCTGTACGAATATTCACGGTGAAGAAGGAAAACAAAGGACGAAGATGGAAACAATAAGGTGGAAAAAAATGGAAACGCAATCTACGATACAGCTTCGACCTCTCAACTTCTTTCAATTCCTTCTGTCCTGTAAAAATTTCCTCAGTGGATTTACAAAAAAATTTTCTGAAAAATCGGGTCAACTTTTCCCTTCACTGTGGCACTTAACAAGACGGATGATAATTCTGATCCCGTTGCATAGTTACCAAAAAGAACATGGAAATTCGATGAACTTTCTCTTTCTAGTAGGCACCCATGCAGAAAATGCCGACTTCTAACCAACCATAACAATCGAAACAGTACTGGTACAACACTGATTACCAGGGTTGGTTGCCAACGTTGTAACGTGGTTGAAGTAATAACCAGTACAATGTTGTTGTAACGCCGATAGTCAATGCTCATTCGCCAACGTTGATTTAAAACTCGTTCAACGTTGTCCATTATGTGTGGTTTAATACGGCAAAATTTTGGAGAAATTATTATTCATGTTCTCGAATTGACTTCTTTACATGTTTTCGGATTATTCATTCGTTTCAAAAAACGATTCAAACTTCAGCAACATACGAACAGATGTGTTATATTTTTTACTCTCGATATAACCATGGACATTAGCTGAAAATATATAATTGTTTTCATTAGCTACGTACAAAGGCTTTAATAGATTACCATCACCGGTTGAAAATCAATTGTCAATGTTGGTATACAATGAAAAACCAGTACTGATTCAGGGTTGATGTTAACGTTGACCCAGTATTGGTGAACAACGCCGTACCAGTGTTGATCAGCGTTGTCATTCCGGGTTTATTCCAACGTTGTTTGCCAACAGTTGGCAGTTGGCAAATAACGTTATTCCAGTACTGGGTCGTTCGTCAATTTCTGCATGGGCAATGACTAAAATGCAAAGGCCTGAAATAAAGAACTGGTAGAACTTGGCTAACTTGTCGCATCGAGTGATCCGGCCAAATAAAATCCTCCTAAACGCGTCAAGGATATCGAGAATTTCTAAGTGTTTGTTTATATTAAACATACAGAAAATGAGAAAAGAGGGAAAAGAAAGAATCTATCTTTCCATGGTCGAGCGCGGCTGAGAGAGATAAGTCGTCGTTGAAGGGGGGAGAGAAAAGGAATGAGTGGCAGAAGAGAAAACCAGCCCTTGGCGGAGAAGCGAGTAAGCAAACAGGGAGGCAGGCGCGTAATAAGGAAGCCATTCAAAGTTTATAAACTGAATATTATTGAGATACTAGCTGCGCCGAGAACAGAGAAGCTAGTATGACAGTGAGCGATGAGCTGCCATGTATTTTACTACCACCTCCTCTGGTACCTTTCTCTCACCTCCCTTCCCCCGATTTTCTATTAAACGCCGATTTATTTATGGAATATTCAATGCGATGTGTTTCAACGAATAAGGACGAGATAGAACTAGGTAGGGCATAGGAGCAGCGATAGTTCTCGCAAATTACTAACTCTCCTCGAGCGAAGAAAATTTAAATCACGCTTGTATCGCGATATTTACCGCAATAAAGAATATATTATTCCTTATCGCGTAATTTTGAGTATCTTCAGAATGCTTCAAACCAATTTTTTGTGTAAGGACGTTAACGCATGATCGTAGGTAAAGTGAATTTTCACCTATCTACAAAAAACAACGATAACGTCATTTTCCGCAGGATTTTCCAATTGAATTTACCGAATGTGGTATGCGAGCACAATTCTTGGTAACTGTGACGAAATTCCCAAGAGGTACAAGCCCCTGCAACTTTCCCCCCGTCGTACCTGGCCAACCTGATGCGATTCAACGATGGAGCAGCGAATTCAGACCTAATTCCTTTGTTCGCATATGCAAACGGAAAGACGGGATGGGGTCGGTGAAGGGTATTAAAGCACCCTTCAGTACCATCGTTCGTAAATACATATGTATATATCTGTTGCGTCGGGATAGAGAGAAATACACAAATTTCCATAACATGGACATTTTATGGACGGAATCAAATAGGAGGATTGAATTTGATACATTTTATTGCTTGTTATGATTTCAGTATATGAATGAGGAGATTTGTCTCCAAACATAGGGAGGTTGGGAGAAGAATTTCATTCATATTTTTACCTTTCTTCGAAAAATTGTGCAATTGCGAAATTAGGGGAATCATTTGAGAAGTAAATTCCTGAAAATCATATTTCTTTGGATTGTATCTTAATGACAACAATGAGAAACCATAATCACAAGAATCTAAGTATCGGAAGAAAGAAAAGAGTTCTGTGGTGATCTCAAATGTATAATGTGTTATATTCAGCGTGTTTTCATTTTGTATCTTAGTTCTTCAAAATATACGTATGCTCATTATTTTACCCACTCATCAGGCTTCATCCCTTCTCATCGAAAAGCAATTCATCGCAAACAAACTAAAGTGCATATTCGATTGCAGAGAAATATAATCGTCAAATCTGAAACACAAGATGCGAGAATGACAAGACACTTCGAGTCTTTCTTATTCCATACGAACAAAAAAAATCTACACATTCGCTCCGAAAAGAGATTTTGTAAAGAAGGATTGGATACACCGTAGGTCACCGAGCATACCGTATCAATACATAGAAGGGAAATCCCTTTTTGCAGATTTACGATAACGACCTTGTGAATTTACAGGTTTCTTTTCTTGTTCGAAGTATAGTAATCCGTGTTCTTCGAGATCAAAGACATATATATGACGATTATGCTTATCTATTATTCACCGAGGGAAGGTTTTTGCACGACATCATTTTCAGTGAATGGAAGGATAAAGTCTTTCAGTTGTTCTATATGTGTCATAGACGAGAAGAAAGAGATGATAAATAAGATGATTCTTCAAATAAAATTGACAGGAGGGAATATTAGATTTTCATACCTATATTCATTTGTTGTTATATCGATATTTTTATCAAAGCATTAAATCTCCTGCTCTTTTTCTTTTTTTTTCTTTTCCACTCTCATCATATCGCAAATGCACTCAAAATAGAAATATATGTGACGATAGGATGAGAAGAAAAGAAAGAACAATGGTATAAGACAATGGAATTGTCGCGTTTCCATTTGCCTGCAAATGGTTACAAAGGGATTTAACATCAAATATGCGCAAAGCAAATATTCGTGTATAGATGTGTGTGTGTGTATATACGTTTGCATTGAAAATATATACTATTCCTACTTGAGTTATGAATTTTATTGTAAGGTACTCAGCCGTATGACTGATTTCATGAATAAAAGGTCTAAGGAAGAAAAAAAAACAGCATAAGGAGGAAAACAACGTTGAGTGTTTTACGTCAATTGAATTGCAACCTAACAACGATCGTTTCGGAGGAAATAGGTGAAATCGGCATTTAGGTATCGTGCTTTCGGTGTGGCAAATGGAAAATTGAGCCCTCGTACAATTTTAGTGATACGACACGTGTGTCTCGGTCGGCAGAGGCCATATTGCTTCGTTTTGCCTGGAGACACATAGACGTAACGTAGTCTCGGCAGAACTTGAAACGCCGTACTATTTGTTCCGTCTGCATCAGTATAAATGTGTTATAATGTCTTTTTGAATTCACATTATTGGCAAAAGTGTTACGGTGCATGAAGCTGTGATTGCATAGTGGCGGGATAGTCATGTCGTTTAAATGCGATTCTCTTCCGTAGTATCATTATTATTCCATTTTTTCTATTTTCAGAGGGTAAACGAAGAAACAATGACAATTCTTTTAATCGTATTTGGTAACATAAAAATTCTCGTAATCGTTAAATAGGATTTAATTAAACATTCCACTCTTTTATATCGTCTTTTCAATTTCCCCTTTTGTTCCATTCGCAGTTTAACGGAACACAAATCAATCAATGGATCTTGATCTTTAAATCCTAGTCACGTAATTTTCCATCAAGTAATGATAATTTGATCCCTACTGTTACTCAGAATTTGATACGATCACCAAGAGAAAGGGAGGGATCGATATGAAGTATAATTCACATACCATAGGCAACAGATGTGGTACACATCATTGAATTCTCTATATTGAAAACGAATAAATGAGGTGCTCATGTCAAATCCCTTGTCTCCGATTTCCAATATTGACGTTTAATTGTTCATAATGCGATCCTCTCATTCTTTACTCAAGGAATATAAAAATACAGAAGCATTTTTGATATGTTTCGGGCTTTTCTTCCCTCATAATGCTCGTAAATTTCAAATTATATGTTAAAACTTGTAGTAAGTGGCTTGAAATTTCTTCAGTAAAATCCAAAGCAAATATGCTCCTCTTCAAGAAACTTTCGAGGCGTTCACATCACGTACACATAGTTCAGAGTTCTTTGAAGAATATCAAGAGGGTGGAGGAAAATTTCATGTAAAGTATTGTAAGCAAAATGTTTATGGCTACTCTCTTCTCCCATTCTGTTGATCGTTTCTGTTTATGAAGGCAGATGTCTTCGTCGGAGTGTGTTTTTGCTTAATGTGTCATCACGATCACCTAATATTTAACAATTAGCCATATAGAAGTCCTACGAAGTTTGAAAAACTTTGCTTAAGATCTCGGTAGAGTAACACTCGTATTTCACACAAAGTTTCATCCAAAATGTACTTGAGGATGATTAATAATTCACCTGACATAACGAGAACACAAATCAACAATAGGTTATAACCCAACTGGAAACATTCATTCGTATGACCCTCTGGTGAATTCTCGCAGTCTTGATCGAAGAATCACATGGAATTGTTGTGAAAAACAATGAATTGCTACAAATGAAATCCATGAATATCCAAAAAATTGGCAAACAAATGAAGCGTTGTGGTCAGAATGAAGTAAACGTCCCTTAGGAATGAGATATAAAGCGAGGGTGATTTGTTGTAAATTTGGATCACTCAGAAACCTCAATGATGAATTTTTCTTCCATTTGTTTGCAATTTTGAAGATTATTAATCAACATCACGTGGAATTTTGTTTTTGAATAAACGAAATGCCCTTTGTATAACTTCCCTATTCAGATACTGTTATACAAAGAGATATTTTAATCATCTAAAAACATCTCTCACTAAAACTATACGAAAAAGCTTTTGGGAACTCTTCATATTATTACCACGATATCTCTTCAGGATCTCATCAACATTTTCAATTTAATATCTCAATGGTATTATTATATGCAGTATTATAACAAGGGTTTTTATGAATATCATTTTTTTCTCGATTCAATTTGACCCAAGATTAAATATCAGAAATCATCGTAAGAATAGGCTTATTTGAAGCTCCCTCGTAAATCCCTTTGTCAAACTTGGATTACTATAAATAAATAAATTTATTTTTTAGAAATATATTTTTAGAAATGAATAGTTGTCGAGGTTGGTAATCAGGAGTATATTTTGGTTGCAAACGAGAAACTGTTTTGCCAGAACAAATATTCTTCATTCTACTCATTTTGAAAATATGAGTGAATTTCGTTCGATGAAACTGGTGAACTGATGTATATTTTTCAAAATAGCACTCAGATAAATCTTTATTCCTGTCGTAATACAGCGTTTAGTTGTTGCATGGTCGAAATTCGAGAACTTCAAACGTTCCGATGCCTGTCTGCGCGCCAGTGGTTTTCCTTAACTCCGTTAAAGCTCCGACATTGTCAAGTTTTTTTCATTGCTTCATTTTCTATCGGGTTTTCTATCCGCAGGAATTTTTCAATCGCTTCCATATTGATTATACTTTAATAACTGCATTCATCTTGTACGTGCAGTGGATGGCATTGATCCTAACTGACCACTTCGTTTGATAAATTCAGGAGAAAATATTATTTCTAGGCTGCAAGTTATAAATTATTATTGATCACGGAGTGATATTTTATCTGCGATACACGAAGAAAGATCGATTGTAAAACTTTATTCTCATCATGAAACAAATCAACTCCAAGTTGTTTTGAAATTATATTACAATTATAGTATCCTGATTATCGCGTTATATATGGATAACGATTTTTACGATTACTATGCCTTGAAATTTCTCAAATTTCAGGTTGATATTACTTTGTAACATATATTATTGAACAAGTGGTTGTGGAAGTTCATGGAATCCATTTAGTCATCGGAATTGAAATCGATGGACGAATATAATGACGAATTCACAAATATTTTGTGATATATATCAAAAATTGTAGCATCACATTTCTCGTATCCTTCCACCGATCCGTTTCAACTTCACAAATACTCTCGCGAAGCTTCTCTTCCGACGGTTCATTCGAAAAGTCACTTGTAACAATCTCTCATAAAAGTTTCTCTCCTTCTTTTCACCAATTTGATATTAGTATAAAATGTAGGAAAGCAACGCGCTGAAGTTGGTACAACAACTCGTGCCCTTTCACCTCGTCGTCCTCCTCCCAAATTGCAATCATTGCGGTGTATATCCGGCAAAGTGGATGAACACGATGGAAAGTCAGATGAAAAGAGAGAGCATCTAGTGCAAGAGGAGGGAATTATGGATAGAGGAAAGATCGAAAGCGTACGAAAGTTGGGGGAGTTGCCTTTTCGTTCTCCGTGGTAACTCGTGGCTTTTCATACCTTTTTCACTTCATAAATTTAATCGGCTTCGGGTTTATTGGATTTGGGGGTTGAATCTCACTCTCCCTCTTTTTCACATTCACTTTCTCTTTCTCTCTTTCCCGCTGACGGTTATACCGCCATCTCTCTTTCAACTTGGACTGGCTTCCTGCATTCTGCTTCCTCTTACTTTATGCTCCAACATTTCACATCCCTCCCACATTTTCTTCTCGATTTTCTTCTTCTTCTTTCTCTTTTTCTTTTCCTCTTCTCTTCTCTTCAATAAGTGAGATTGACCCTCTTTTGCTCGAGGCATCGTCGGATCATGGCTATTATGGGAAGGATTTTTATTTTGATCGTAATAAAAATATCACACCTTTAGCGACTTGTCGTAGATCACTTGCACGACATTATATGTTATATATATATATATATATATTCTGGAACTTATTTTATCCCTGGATATATCGGGAATCGATTAAAAATCTGTCTTCACTTGGTTTTTGTCATACAATATCAATTTCTGGTGTCTGCGTCTTTTTTGTTTCATCGATAATATGAGTGTATGTATAATTGTTTTCCTTGAACTTTCAACACCGCCATCAAAGTTATGGTTCGAATTGCTGAATCTCATTCATTCAAAGAAATTTCCTGAGACTTGTAAGTTTATTTTTAGAGAATCGGAATGATCAAGTTTAACGCTTCAAAATTCCACTCGTCGTCGAGTCTACCGATCAATGCTGTAGGGATGAAACTTTTGTCTAATTCGAATACAAGTAGTAGAACAGTTTGATTCTAAAATCAAGTTGTTCTACTATTTGTATTAGAATATATGAGTTTGGAAAATCTAAAAGATAAAAACAAGTGTATTTTTCTATCGAGACTAGTGTTATTGTAAGATTCTCTCGAAGAAATAGTCTGAATCTTTCCTAATTTCGTTTCCATTTTCTTTGCATTCAACAATCTTTGTTCTCAGATGAAAAATTACAAACGAACGAGTCGAAAGAATGTTTAAAACCCTTTGTCGCCGAGGAGATTAAAACACAATGTTTTTCATCGATATGCTGCCTGCAATTGAATCTAGATCGATATTTGTTAACAAAATAACTCATTCCCACTCGGAATATCGAAGGAAAAGTCACTATTATTATCCCAGTGAAAAGCAGTTCGAATTGCATTCTGAATTTATCAGTTATACATATATAATAAATTAAATATGAAAAACGCAAGAATTATATCAAATTCACTCGTTTACTCGAATCCATTGTTGAACACCCTTTTCATTCAAATGAAGTTACATCGAGGAAAGATGAATCATAAAAATGAATCAAGTGGGAATACGCATCTCCGAAAATATGATTACATTAATAATGAAAAGTGTAACTCTTATCACACCTATTCAGCACAAAATGAATCTTCGTTTTGAAAAACGACGCTCCCAAGAGAAATTCCTTGATCGTATTTCCATCGTGTGGTATCTCCATTATACGATCAGTGATTTTAATTGAATGAACGAGAACGAAGATGTTGTCAGCGACAATTTGCATCCCGTTTTACAGAACATCCCGTTTAGACCAAATCCACTTCGAGCGTTGAAGATTGAATTCTTAATGCGTTTCGCGGTTTTCCAGGGAAAATTAAAGTGACTTTCGAAACGGAACCCTAATGAAGTTCTGTGTAAATGGACGGTGGATATTTAGTCACGGGATTGACGAAACAGCTATCCGAAGCGACGATCACCGTTTATCTCTCATTTTGCGAATGGTTTGTACGATTTTGTGTAAATACTAATGATGCGCATGTTAATCAAGTAAACAAGTCACAGATACACACATACATTTGCGTCGACATCTTTGAATCGAGCATCTAAAATCAGTCGAGAGACTTTCAATTTCAACGACAAGCTTGCTAAGTAAAATTAAATTCTTCGATTGAGAAAGAAACCGTTCTGGGGGTAAAACAAAACTAGAAAGAAAGAAGGAGGTGTCAGGGATGATACATCTTATCCCCTGAGACCAAGTGATGATTTTCCATTAGAGAAATATCGAAGATACTTTACTTTTACGTTTTTTTTTCCCAACCACAATAACATGAAAACTGTGATGAATTGTTGATGAAACGATGAAAGATGGAGAAGCTGAGATACGTACTTAAACAATTAATCCCATGGTGATAGTGAGGATGGCTTGTCAAATGAAAAATGGAAATGATTGACCGTTCGATAAATCAAAATGGGTGGGAAAAAGATGATGAAATGAAATTCTTTAGGGAGAGGAAGAGCGAAGGAGGGGGGAGCAGGTTGGCGGGACGAAGAATTACGTTGGTCGTATCGAAGGATACCGCGCAGAGTATTTCGGCACACAGGGAAGAAAATCCATGTGGTGTCGAGCGGCTAACAGTCCAGTTTCTGGTTTGACCAAAGATTTTCTTTCCCTTCTTCTTTCTCCTTCTTGGGAAAAGGGATCCAGTTGACGCGGAAATCCTTTTCGTCGACAACGTGCACCCCCACACACGTACACACACGCACACACTCATTCTAACCCGAGGATTAGCAGGGATCGAGAACTCCGGTGATTTGTGGCTGACGGACAAATAGATTCTTGGGCACCCTCAACCTGGTACCTCCTTCGAGACGTACAAGGAAAAAAACCGATGTTTTGTCCGCAAAAAGAAAACGAAGAAAGATGGAAAAGAAACACGTCCGAATACTTCGGCTCAAGCACCAATGTTGTTGTTGAAGGATTTAAAGTTACGGTCAAATTTTTTGATTTATCGTTTTGGAGTCATTTTTTCTATTACATCACAAATTTTCTGGCAATTATGGTTTATATGGATTTCACGTGCTCTCTGCTGGTATTTTTGATCGATCGAGGGTAAATCTCTCTCCCCTTCGATAGAGAATCAATCCAAGCAGTTCTATCTCATCATGTCTTAAAACTACATCAATTTTTAGAATTCTCGAACGTTAAGAAAGTTGGGGAATTATTATTGTTCGAATGGTAGTTACAATGTATTCCACAATACTGCTGAATTTGTAAGATGCAATAATTAATCGTTTATTCTCAAAGTCGTGACAAGGGAATGTATCAAAGTTGAATGAGAATTCAATTATACATTCTCGTATGATTCAAATGTAATCAGCTGAATTGAAATGATTTTGTATCACAGTCTACTCGATGTTGATACATCAAATTTATCCTGACCAATATTATTCGAAGAGTTTGCGTTTGTGACATAATTCGATCCGGTATACATGTCAAATTATACATTCTGATGATGTAAATATGCCCTCGTGATTGTCAGGGATACCGTGAAGTGCATTGACGTTTCATCATATCTCCAATTATCCACAGAAATTTCAGAAATATCTTTTCATGTGTCAATTTCTCTTGAATTAAACTTTTGCCATAATATCGCATCATTCATCTGGCGAAGAGGAAGTGAAATAATACCTTCAAATAGCCTTTTACTTGGGTTTATTACTGAGAGGGAATAATTATTACTCATTCGAAAGTAAAAGGGAAGAATTATTGCGGAGTTTAGAAGGAACTGTATATCCGATCATTCTTCATGAACGAAAGATACAGGATTTGTATTGGCATTTTCAGCACATGTCGAATCTCTTAGGGAGATACGGAGATTAAAAATACTCAGCGATCTTGCATCCAAAATAATGGTTTTGATTCAAGTGCCTAATTCCATCCTTGATATTCTGCTTTGAATGTAAGATGAGATAAACTTTTAGCTTAGTTGGTGAAGCACATGGAGTTTCTTGTTTTGAATTTCGGTTTAAATAATCTGTCATTCTTTTCTCTTTAGATAATTTTCATTCATCTGTGAAACAAACTGGTGGAGGTTATTTGGTTTTTACGTACAAACAAATTACTACTGTGCTTCGTTTGAGTTAATGTATACACTGAGAGAGAGGTACCTAGTTGGGACAACTGAATGTTAGTTGCCGCAGCTAGATTTTTATTCACGCTAACTAGACTCTAGTTGGGGTAAATAAAAGACTAACTGTCTGAAATATGAATAAAATGGTTTATTCAATGGGAATCAGGAATAGAGTTGTGACAAATAAAATTTAGCTAGCACAACTAAATTTTCATTTAAAGTTACTAATATTTGAATAGACCCTGCTTTCTCCCAGTGTATATCCATAATGAAAATTCTCAAGCATCAAAAAGAAACAGTAAACAATCGTTTTATGAGTTGTCTCAGACATGTGATCTCAATAAGTTTTTCAAAATCCTCCAAGATTTTCATCAAAATTTGTACAAATTGGAAAATATATTCATTTTTCATAACGTTAAATACAAACTTGAAACGTAACTTTCATTGTTATATACACAATGGCTCAATGCGCACATTGCACCAAAGTAATTAAACTTTCACTGTACCGATCAACAAGGGTAGTTTTGAGTTATTAGTTTATTGAACCGCATCGAACCGATATTCCATGAATTGTTAAAATCATTATATGAATATTCTCATCATTCATTTGAAAAATCATACAAATTTCATAATTGAACACATCTCATTCCATACTTGATGTTGATAATAACTATTCGTATATCAATTACCTGATGAATAATCATCTCTACTGCAAGAGAAGCTAATATAAATATTGTTGAAATTTATATAAAGATATATTTGTATAGTAATATATAGACATATGATAAAAAAAACATAGGTATATGATTTGAATTAATAACCTTCACACAACCATATACAGGGTGGACAACCCTTAGCAGACATAAATGAAATTCACAAGATTTGAATCACGATTTCCATGCATTACAGTAATCTGTCATTTTGATTATCTTGTTTACAAAATCCTTCATCGCGCAATTCATGTAATCAAGTTATCTGCATTTCAGTTAAAAATATTATTGATTAGATCTTGTTTTGTGCAAGGCACCCCTCGCGAAGTTTTGATAGTAACCGAGTGAGATTCACTCAATTACCCATCTGATACTTTTGTCGGCATGCACCCCCATGAATCCACGCCAAACGAACAATGGCCATATCTTTTCGATTTCGAATAACATTTTGCTTTTAACTATTCCACTTCCAACTCCATTCACTGATTGAATTCGAAGAAACTGTAAAAAATGAGTGCCCGCGGCATTTCATAGCACAATTGATTGTGTACCAAAAACATGATATCATTACTCGTTCGGGAAGAGCTACATTTTAATTGAAAATTTGTCTATGTACCATCAAAGTGAACAACAATATAGTTTTCCATAAAAGTTCATTCCATTTATATAATTTTGATGAACTTCCGAAGGACATTCGAATATTGTTGATCGAAACAAAATTGGCGTGCAATTGGAAAAGTTTACGAAATATTTTTCAATATCAAACCATTGAGCAAAATATGTTTCGAATGTAATATCAAACTTCGTACTTGGGAAGCTAAATGTACGTTTTCTAATCTCTTATGGATCGTTTACCTGCATGAACATTTTTCAAATCAATCCATCCCCATCTTACTAGAATCACTTACTATTGAATAACTTCTTGAAGAGTTTCTGAAAGTTGTGTATACTTTAATATAAAAAATTGTTTCTACTATTTTTTATAATCTCCCATACAACGTAACGGCTCAAAAAGAGTTGAAAGTACTTATGAAGTATCCTCAGCACTCATTAAGAATTTGTTTTAACTATTGTGTTGTATGGATCGAGTCAAAGAGTTGAAAAACGAGAATTAGATGCATGAAATCTTGAATTAACATGATATCGCAATGTAGTTATCAATTATTCAACGTGTTTTGTTTATTTTTGTTGCAGGTAAGCAAGTCAAACTCATTTATCTGTCATATAAATATCTGGAATGAGTTCTCTACTGAGTCAGTGCGTGGACAGACGATGCTGACATCTGTAGAGGGAAAAAAGGAAGAATTCCAAGCAGAATATTAAATGAGGTAAACGTGAGTACTAGGGTGGTCGTTAAAAATTAAATTCTTTCAGACGCCCAAAAAAATCCTTCCTTTTGACGAAAAACTACGGGAAAAATTTTGCTTTTCGATTTTTAACAAAAATAACACGTGCCGGCGGCCAATTTGAGTTGATTTTTCGATGAAATTATAGTTTTTTGGAATATTTGTTATATTATTTAAATTTTGATAAAAAATCATGAAAATATGCTTATAGGAAATCAAATTCTCTACAAAAGGGTTTCTTTTGTTTTTAGATGAAGTTCATATCCATCGAGATAATCTCATTGGGAAACTTATTAACTTTATTAAATCATCTATTTTAGCACTAAAAACTTTATTTTTCTTGAAATATGAACACTTCTATTAAAATATATATGTAATTCAAGATATTTTAATAGAAGTGTTCATATTTCAAGAAAAATAAAGTTTTTAGTGCTAAAATAGATGATTTAATAAAGTTAATAAGTTTACCAATGAGATTATCTCGATGGATATGAACTTCATCTAAAAACAAAAGAAACCCTTTTGTAGAGAATTTGATTTCCTATAAGCATATTTTCATGATTTTTTATCAAAATTTAAATAATATAACAATTATTCCAAAAAACTATAATTTTATCGAAAAATCAACTTAAATTGGCCGCCGGCACGTGTTATTTTTGTTAAAAATCAAAAAGCAAAATTTTTCCCGTAGTTTTTCGTCAAAAGGAAGGATTTTTTTGGGCGTCTGAAAGAATTTAATTTTTAACGACCACCCTAGTAAGCACGCGTGATTGAACATTCTAAAACAGCATATTTGTTATAGGAATAAATTCAAGAGATATCTTTATTGACGATATTTCATTGAATTGACAGTGAATTTGAATTTTTACGAACTGTCCCTCGTTAAAAATAGAGATTGACATTCACAATTTCAATTTTAGTCATTTTTGGTGGAAGTTTTCGGTCGATCTCTGGTTGAAAAGCATTAAATATGTGTTATACATGTTTTGGATGCAGAACGTACAGAACGAATTGAAAATTCTAACCCACGCAATTTGTTTTTGTTCGCGAATAAACTCCTTGGAACTGAAAATATCGTTTAAAGAATGTAAGACCGTAAGAATTTAGGACTCTGACAGCTGATAAATTCGTTTCAATGAACGATCCAAATTTCAAAAACATTGAATATATTATATATATAATTATAGATGCAGCTATGTATGAAAATTTTTCATAATTATATACAATGTTAAACACATAATTTTCATCAATGCATAATTACACAGGTTCAGTTAATTGATATATGTATCATTTCAATATTCAATATTAATATTATTCGTAATTATGTCTCGTGTAATATTTCTTCATTTGCCCGCTATATATAATGACTCCGTCCCGTTCTCTAAGATCAAACAATTCGAAGTTCAAAAATGATTACATGGAACACGGAGAAGAAGGAATTCGCTGTGGCAGCGAAATCTACTTTTGCTGGGTTCCTTTTGCCAGAGCAGCAAATTTCTAGCTGTGGCAGCAAAAAATGTTTGCTACCCCAGCAAAATTTGTTTGCTATTCTGTATATAATACTGAGAAATTTGCTGGCGGAGCAAACATTTTTTGCTGCCACAGCTAAAAAATTGCTGTCGTAGCTAACACGATTGCTATTATAGCAAATTTTTAGCTAGGTCAGCAAAAAATTTTGCTATTCTATATATAATACCTCGATTTGCTGCGTCAGCAAATTTTTTCTCTCCGTGAAGCATAAAACAATAAACAAAGTACAAACGAACGGCATCATAAAATAATCTCCTTGTGCTTGATATGAAAACACAGAAATCAATTTTCAAAAAGCAGTTATATCACTTTGTTCGAGACTGTTTGCCCGCCAAATATAATCGACCGCAGATTGTTAATATTCAGAACGGCACAATAATGGTATCGCGTGGAATCGAATTGAAGGCAAGCTGTGATTAAATCAATTAAATCTGCGGTTACGTGTGGCAAAACGTGGTCGGATCGATTGGTTGTCATCGTTGAAAAGTATTTCCCGGTGCATACAATGCATTTTATTATTCATTCAAACGATATTCCTCGATCAAGACGATGAGCTCCAAACGATTCTCTTTCATGGAACGTAAAATATCTTTATTCTTTCCTTCCTCTCTTTCGCAGTTATCAACAAACCGATCATTGTTTCCAATATTTTTGTGATAAGGAAAACGATTTTTTTCCACTCCCTCGAACTCACTTCAGGGGATATTTTTATAATTTCATTTTCACTCGACCCTTAAACACCTCCTCGATCATCCATCATCGAATCTTTCTTCGCTATTTATGCGCGCAGACTTTCTTTCATCCCATTGCCCACAAAAGTTTTACTCCGTCACGGTTTCAATTCAAATATAAGTTTCGTGCCGCAAAACACAATCTTTTGTGCTTTTGTGCACATTTGTCTCGTACGTGGCGTGACCAGTCGCTGATACGCATCTTTTTATTTTCTTGTAAATCGTTGTTTGTATTCTTGTTACCACTATTTTGGTCTGCCCGTTCTTCTCTCTCCATTCAAGACGACGATGATAATCTCTTATCGGAATTCGGAACGAGTTCTTATAAAAGAAAATGAAAAAAGGATCATTCGATAGTTGAAAGTCGCGTGATGGAATCGCGGAAATGTTCAAAGGGTGATCCCGGCGCTAGTGCGCGACCCTCTTTCTCCATCCCTCCGTCTTCTTTTCGATGCTTTTTTTTCTAGTCAGAATAGATATGGCACGTATACACGAACAATTTACGAGACCGAGCCATCAGCTGATCTTGCTATAAAACCCTTGTACGTGCAACATTCCTCGGTCGTATTTGTGCCACGAACGACCAAATATCGCGACATTTAATGCGATCATTTGTTTCACGAAATGGCCATTCACTCGTTATTGTCCACAATCCCCATTCAACTTTATAATCTGTTGTTCAATTCGATGATTAACGGTCGCGGTGATTGGGTTGCTTTATAAACATATATTTCCGAGTTTATCATAGATTTAATATAATTTCCGTATTTTCTCCACCCAACATATCGGTCGAGCGCTGAAATCTGATTCGAACGAACACAACTGGAATTATTATAAAAAAAATATTGTTCTGGAATTGTTTCGAAGCGGGTGTAATTTTATTCCAACGAAACATTATTGTGGTGATCCGATCGTACCCTCGATTGTGAAAGAGTTATCGCGGAGAAGGAATGTGCGGCGAGGAGAAAGGGGTGGTAGTCTGTCGAACAAGAGGAAGTAGACAAATTCGTTTACAGGCCGACTGTAGGGTCTCCGTTTATGTATCTCTATCCGCACGTATGTACACGTTCACGCTAGCGGATTTGTATTCTTCTACGTGTATACGTTGGGTGTTGTATACTGCCTGCCAAATTACGAAGGATGATTGATGTCGAATCCCATTCTCGATTGACAGGAAGAAATTCGAAATGGACATTGGTGTGGGGATAGGTAATGGACTGACAGTGCGCCACATCACATCGCGCGACGAGTAATCGAAATTTGTGTATCGATTCAAATCCTAGCTTCGAGATTACTAATATAAATAATTCCATGTTTCGAACAATATTCAATCTTGAAGATGACAAATTTTTTATCCGATAATATGGATCATTTGAGTTCCGTCGCTGAATTTTTTTCTTCATCTCCATCATTAAAAAAAAAACGATGAAGGAGCGAAAATGAATAAAATATGTTGTATTGAATTTTATCGATGTATGTCAAATCTATTAGCGAGCATTCGATTACAATTGCGCACATTTTCTCACGAACGTATTACTCGCGTGTTAATAATCCATACAGTGACAATGGATCGCGTGATAATTATCTGTCCGAAGGAAAAAATCGCGTAAAAAGCTTTGCATTGCATTTTCATTTCACGAGTACGATCGTTCTCGTTGTTCATGTACCGCGTGTCGATATAAATACTATGCGCTATGGATACGTACAAGGGGAAATCATTCCTCTCTCATAATTCTAAACATACTCGTATTTCTCAACTCAACAGTGCCTTCCTGAATTATTCTAATCGATGGAATTTCATTCACAAATAATTCAGAACTAATCTCATGTTTATCATAAATTGAATGGAATCAAAGTTTTGAAAAAACATAATTTTATAAGAATTCTAAAATTTTTTCTCATTATCGTTCCATAATTTCATATTCTCTCATCCGAAATGAAGAGTATTTTACTGTAAAATAGAATGATAAGTAGACATTTTTAATTAAACGCAATTTCCTTTCTGGGGATGGTTCTCCCTCTGTATTAGAGAGAACTGTCTGAAACACATTTTTGTGATAAAAAATAATAATTCAACAATTTGGTTATTCATTGTTGTATTATACCGAGGATTACGATGGTGGTTACATGTAACGCTTGAATGTAAAGAAAGGTAGCAATGAAAGTGAGATAAGATGGGTTTGATCACATCGTGTAAAAGAGTTCGAGTGCACTTTGATGCCAAGTGCACTCGTTCCGTAAGACCGTTACGTAGGTACCTGTAATAGACGTTGTGTGCCTCCTTCACATTTAATGTACACCACGTACTTCGGTACGTAACATAGGTTGAGTATTTAATATCCATTGTAACCACCTCAATGACAGTTTTACAAGCAGCATTGTAATAAAATTCCCCGCAAGTTTGAAGTTCTGACTTTAACGGTAGATTCTTCAATTCTCACCTGTTTTCCAAGAATACGTCTTATTGGTTTGCAATGATCAGATAGAACGGAATCCAGCTCCTCTGATAGGTTATAAACAACTGTACGATGGTGTCGTTGTAAGCTTGATCTCTATTTTCCTTCAACAGAACCTGTATTATGAGATTCATTGTTTCTAAAACGTATAACGTTTAAACATTCCGAGAACACGTGAGGTCAATTATTCGCCGTGTAATTGGTTCTATGGATGTTTCGTGAATAGATACCTTCGTCAGTACCAAGAGATATTTTGGAGCAATCAATGCTGTAATTGATACCATCGAGGGATCATTTGGATATGTTAAGATCATACGAGGAGGAACGGAAGCTCTTGGAATTTTGGCTTCAGCCGTATTAGTATATCACATGAGATAGAGAGAATTGAGACAGGAAATATAAGATTTCGCACATGATTTAGATGTTGGAATTATGAATTCAGGGAAGTTTCTATTCAAATTAGTAACATTTATAGATTCGAAAGTCAGGGTTCAAGTGAAAAAATGTATTCACGTACCAATCCACTTTCGTTGAGGAATGTTCTACACTTGCACATGATTCTACACCTTTTTTTGACAAAGCAAAGAGCAGTTAAGTGATCGAAGATATCTCATTCGCTCCTCTTTCGTGCCTAAGTGGAAACAAGAATGATTCTTGTCACACTGTAAAAAAAAACTGGAAATTTACTGTGCAACTGGACTGGAAATTTCCAGTGCTAGTACTGGAATATGGATATTCCAGTACATGTACAGAGATTTTGTTGTTACGTTACTGAAAATTTACCAAGCATAACTGAAAATTCAGTCATTGTACTGGAATTTTCAAGTTTGAGATGATGTACTGAAATTTTGCCATGATTTCGCGAAAATTTTACCGGCTCGTACTACAATTTTATAGTTCTTGTGCACCAAAAAAAAATATTCCCTCAAAAAGGACTTGAGAAAAAATTTGGAATTTAGAAAAAAAAACCTAATCGTTGGTATACTGGAATTATACAGGTTTTTAACTGCAATTCTCAGGTTTTGTGATGGAATTTTCCAGTTACTATGCAATTGAATTATACAGGTTTTGAACTGCAATTTTCAGGTCGTGTGATGGAATTTTCCAGTTGCTATGCAACGGAATTTAATCACTGTTGCACTGAAATTTTCCACTTCTATTGGACTTCGTCATTTCTGGCAGGAAAAATTTCAAGTCTTTATATTAAAAATTTCCTGATTGAGATTTTGAATAATAATTGTAATTGTAGCCAATGAAATTGATATATGAGGTTTTTCCAAGACTTATCCTCTTGTGTTCTAGATATGAAGCATATGTAGTAACCCAAGCTGGCCTTCCAACATGTCGCGCTATAGCTCATAGGTTAGGTCTTAGGTTTCAGTTGGTAGGCAGGTAGAAAAGTGTGGGTTCAAATCCTGTTAGGTAGACATGAGTTTCTGTCCATCCAAATGAACGATCAAAAGTTTCTCAATCATCTTGGAACACAAGGACCCTGCAAAATCACTTTGCGTGAGCAATTTTTTTTCAATTTTCATGGATATTTTCAGCATTAATTTTCCAGTACATGTCCTGGAAAAGTCCAGCTCGTGTACTGAAAAATTCCAGTACCGAGGCTCAGAAAATTTCCAGTTTTGATGCGGGAATTCCATAACGTTTGCACTGAATTTTTGCAGTACAAATGTGCTGAAATTTTCCGGTACATGTACAGGTTAATGACTTCCAGTACATGTACTGGAATTTTCCGGTGAAATTTTTTTACAGTGCATCTCGTAGGTCCTAGCGTGGAAGTTTCAGCAAAATTGATAGAGATAAATGAATCACACACATTCAACATCATAGAATTAATATCTCAGATATTAATAAGACGTGTTCGAAAGAACAGTTATAAGTTCTCGACAAATATCCAGATTATACTATAATATATGTACACAATCATCGAAATGATTTTCTTTTTTTTTTTCGTCTAAGAATATTCCAATTTCTCAACTTCATAGATCATCTTTACCACCGCTAACACCAGATGACTATGTCGTCTGCGTAGTCCCAATCACGATACGACGCTTAGTTTAATCCCTAACGTACGTCTCGCGATTTCGCGATCTGCATACTGCTTACCCACGGGTAATTTCACCGAGAGTTTAGAGGGTTGAAGGTCCTTGAGGTTCAAGAGGGGAAGATGTTATAAGGCAGAAGATGTGGCGTAGAGATGGAGTCGGTTAAGGGATAGGAATAGGTCTCTGTTTCTGTCTCTCGTTTTCCTTTCTCGCTATCTCTCTCTCTCCCTCCCTCTCCTTCTCTCTTTCCCCGATATGAAACGGTTTGCCAAAGGTATTAAGTCGTCGTCGTCGTCGTCGTCGTCGTGGTACACTGGTGTGAATTAACGTTCTGAAGTATCGTTTCTAACGTTCTCACGATTTCGTTCGTACTTAATCCATTCATCCACGTGCATACATACGCATACATTGACATCTGTACGTGTAACTTAACAACGACATTTATGTGTAATTCAGTGGAGATATTTATACAATATCGGTATCTCGCTTCAAAACAATTCAAATGGATGTGTGAACGAAAATCAGTCTGGAGTTTGGAATTATGAAACACATTCGATCCATCATTTATCTTCACAATAATAAATAATTTACTCGATCACCACTTTAATTTACTGCTTCTATTTGTCTCAAAAGCCAAGAATTGGAAGTAAAATTATGAATTTCTCATTCAGCTCACATTCAAGTTACAGTTTCAATTGTCGATTGAATCGCAATAGATTCCCAACGAAGTGCACAGTGTTTGAGATTAATTCAAATCCCTTTGCTCTCGAATAGAATATTTTCTCCCGAATTCGTAATGATCGCCAATCCGTGCACAAAATATTCATTCATAATGAAATTCTGTTCCAGAAATTATAAGCAATAGCGTATTCCCATAGAAGTTAGGGAATGTTGTCGATAATTAATTTCAATTAGCCTCAAGATCTACGTGTGCGTTTAAATTTGTATAGATGAACAGTAGTTTATATATACTCCAACGTATTATGATTCGCAGCAAATTCGGTAACAATCGAATAACAAGAATCATCAGAGGTTCCTTACTAATTGATGAAGCCGTTCATCGCGAACAGAAATTCAAATTCATAATGATGAGCATCCTTTAAGGACGTTTCATTAATTATCAATATGTATCAAATTGATCCAATCCGACTTAATATGGCATTATTTGAAAGATAATCGGTTACTTTCATACAGTTTTAACCTATAAAATGATATTGTGTTGATGTACAATGAATCAGCAGTTCAAATTCCTCTTGAAAATTTTCAGAATGAAATGTCTTCAGATTTTTTGTCAAATTTTTTAGCAGATTCTCCACTGTTTCACAGTGATATTCTAAACTTTGAGGTTGGATATCCACATTTATTTCAATTCCAGAGCGAATTTTACACTCAAGAGTTCACCCGCAACAATTGAAAACATTACTCGGAGAAGATAAGTTCATTTCCGAGACCGGATGGGGTGCAAACAGTGACGTTTTGAGATTTTAAAATCATATGCTCTTCAGTTTTCATCAAAAATATTCCTAAATCTATGTTGGAGAATTGTTTTTATACTCAATCGGATAACATGAGTACCATTTTTTTTATGCCTATGAAAGATTTTTAAACTACCAGGTATCGAATTCTTCTTTTTTTTTTAAGGGAATATAAATCGAGAATGAATGAAAACAAGAAGATAGAAGGAATTTACTTTGCATATGGGATACATTGTTCCAAGACCATTGATACAGTTCTCAGCAATTTTCTTTCGAAATATACAGTATTAATAGAATAAAAAATCATGTGTTAAGCTACATTTCTTTGATTGTTCCATGTTTTCGGTAAGCCCCTCTTGTCCTCTTTACTTTTTCACGAGCAAATGAAAATTCGTCGGTAAGTCACAATACAGTAACAAAAACGTAACAATAACAGGTTTTCTCCAAGGAAGAATTTTTGCGATTCCATTCGAAATCGACAACAGGGTTCCTTTTTTCTTTCCATCTATTTTTTGCCCTTTATTCATAATTCCTCGCACAATCTTGTTCTTATCACCTTTGGGACACGACGTTGTAAAGCGCGAACGACATGAAATTTTTGTTGCATGAGAACAGAGAAGACCAATAAAAATGTACACGTCTCTCGGAAAATTGGGACCACTGCAAAATTAACGATCCAATTACGCAAACCCCTCTTAGGTTACGAAGGGTCGGCATGTGTTGTTTCGATGATGGCTGTTCCCCCCAAGGGCCTCAATAACAAAGAGAGAAAGGAAAAAAAAACAATCGTGTTATATTAATTATTATTAGAGAAAATAAAGTGAAACACTCGGTTATTGACAATCTATAAATATGATTACGATAACAATATGTAACAATGGGGATTGGATTCTATTGGAGTGTACAAATCGAATATTGGATTTCCGATTTACTCCATTTATATGTTTTTGTTTCATTTGAGTTTCTCATTTTTCTCCATAAAATTTGATATGGAAATACGTTATTATTTTTTTTTTTTTCGAATTTGATATTGAAGAGGGATATTATGCATTTTTTATGAATAGAAGGAAATCCGAACCATGTGTTTCGAATGAAAATTTGGTCTGTCGAACTTTATATTACATATTCAATAAAATAATCGTATCCTCCGAGCTTACGATATAAAATTTATATCCATCATTGTTACGACAATAGAGAACGATACATTTCAAGCTCAGTTATCTACCCTTGTGATTCATGGAAAAAAATCTCAAAATTGCAGTAAAAATGGCAGTTCGCTAGTTCAGTTATCCCAAAACCTTTATTCGCTGGATTAAATCGTACGCTCTTTTTTCCTACGTTTTATATAAATTATTTGTTCTCTTCTTTCATTCGTTTCATTAATTCCCTCATTTCCTACCTTTCTTCCACTCCCTCTCTATTCTTCATCTCTTTCTTTCATCAATTTTCATTCTCACTTTCTAGTTGATAGAAAGCAGCAATCACTGTTTCAAACAAACACTCTGAACTTTTCTTGAAGAGTTCTTGTCGAGCGTTTGGCAATTTTATTATTCTCTCTTTCTCTCTTTGGTTGCTTCATTTCGATCGTCTTGATTTTTTTTTCGCCTCCACCATGAATTACCCTCACACTCATTTTTGAGGAGATAGTACATATCCGTGGTGAATGCTTTCAATACGATCCTCGAATATTTCGTTCGCATCGGTTCTTCTTTCAAACTTTTTCCCTCGCCTGGTAGAGGCTGCCAAATATAATTTTTACTATTCAAAAGATTCTGCGATTAAATGAATTTCTCTCGGAGTTGTTTCGTGAATCAAGTTTTTTCTTGCTCTTCTTTTTCAAATTGAATTATCGAGGTTTTTCTAATAATATCAAGTTCGTCTCGCGATGCACAGAGTCGTGTGAATTTGAGATGCCGGGGAAGTATTGAAATGAGAAAAACATGAGAGAAGGATATTTTTAGTCCAGGTTATGTAATCGTTTGTACAGGGAGGACTGTGTTTTGTGATTTGGTGTGTCTCTCACTCTCGATTACAGGAGAACAGGAGACAAAGTTTGATTCGTTTCATAAATCCATCATGAATTTTTCAATGATTTTATACACTCCACAGATTCGGGAAAATTACTGTAGTAACAGATCAATTTCAGCGTTTTTCTATCAATCTGTACTCTAGAAAAAAATTTTTTCCCACTTCACGTTTCTCCGTAATTCTGATTTCATTTCTTCCCTGGTGAAAATGGGAGCGGAAAGGAAGAGTAGACGAAGCTAATGTTGGAGAGTGACCGAAACGTTAATGAAAAGTATACCAAGGTTTAATGGGAGGGATACAAAAAGTATGTGAAGAGGGAATTGAAACAAAGGAACCGTATAAAATTCATGAGACTTGAATAAAAAAATCGCACCCCATAGCAAGAATGGAACTGATGACTCTCACCATGGTAGACGAGGGTTTTATCCACTGAACCATTAATCGTCGTTGGGATAAACTGCTTGGAGATATTATTCAAAGTCAGAATAGGTATGATTCGCATACGCTTAATGTATCTTACTATTACTTTACATAAAGCACGTGTGCAACGGGATCGAGAGATTATGAAGCGTATATGGAAGGTGGGATTTCATCATTTTACAGCAAGCGGGCATCACACGCTTCACGAAGAGGGAATTGAAACATTTTTCGCTTCGTATGCGCTTCATTTTCACCAGGGTTTCCCACTCTTGTTCTTCGTCTAGCAGACATATTTATACATAAATCCGTATACATAAATACATATTTATATATTTCATTTCAAGACTATTGAAAGTGTTCCAAGTGTGAACGAGCTAAAACTAACCAATCTCCAGTCCCGCCGTCGTCTGAGCAATTTCTCACTATCCAACTCATTCAGTTAATTATGTCATATGAAAACCAATAAAAATTTCACTTTTTCATCCTGATTATCTCGTATTGATATACGATTTGAATGACCCTTTTAATCAATCTCATAACAGGAAATATGAATTTTCGATGAAAGAATTGGATTCGAAATACTTCTGCTAATGCATTCCGATTGCGTTTGTCCAACCAACGATGGTCCTTCATGGATTTCATATTCACACGAATTGATATAATTATTCGATTTGGGTCATTCTACCAAAATATCCAGTGCAATTGATTCATGTCCAACTACATAATTTTACAAAACTCTGATCACTTTGATGAGAGTACTTCCAACCTATTTTCTTAATTCATTTGCTAATCGCGTATCTCAGATTGACAAAAGAATATATCAATACACAAAATTCATCTTGCAAAATTTGAAATTAAATAAAAAATGTCGATGATAGGAGAAATTTGTTTTTTTCTCTGCTGAATTGTCTGAATCAGCATTCTTGTACAGCACTATTGAATCAATCTGCGTTCCAACGATTTCGATTCCAACTAATTCTCCATTGTTATAGTTGTAATAAACAATTTCGAACACACGTTTTGGGTTTCACACTTCTAAATTTTTGAACCTTCAGAAAAATATTGCAAAAATAATACAAGAATACCCAGAAAGCTTCTCAATAAAATGAAATTCACAAATGGAAGATTTAAATAATTCCCGCGTGGAAAAAAATAGTCTGGCGTCGATCTTTGCAATAGTTTTGCAAGAAGAATCTCGCAAGACTATCGCATACTTATAAAAGCATACGTCCAAGATACAGGGAAGATTTGGGTAAAGGTATGGGATTTGGAACTCTGCCATATTCCTGCGAGACTAGTGTAAGATCCTGTGAATCTGTTGAAGGTATGGGAAAATTTCAATTCCCATACTTTTGTCAAGATTATTCCCGTATCTCTGCCCTATTCTTTCATACGTGTCGCGAAATTCTTGCGACACTTTTTCGCCAGATTGACGCCAAACTGTTTTTTTCTACACAGGTTGTGAATTATTCGAATTCTGCAAAAAATATTCCTGAATCCTCGGAAGGGGAAGTATGGACTAACGAGAACAAGTGTGGTCCCGGTAAAAGTTTTTATTAGCAGTAAGTTTGTATAATTTTAAGACTCATCGCTATAAAATCAAATATTCTTCATACGGTGCAGGAATATGAATCGTTTTAGAATTGCACTCATTAAGCAAACTTCTTCAACGAAATTTGTCAGTATGGTGCAAATACATGACTTCAGAGCTGAGAGTGATGTCCGTTAGAAGTAGGTTAAGTATCAGTTTACTATACGCTCAATAAAAATGCACAATATAAACTTGTTCGTGTACTTTACAAGTATGTCATTTCAATTTCTTTCAGTACCAATTTTTGCCCCTGTGTAGGTTTTTCAAACGAAAATATCACTTTCACTTATTTTCAAAATCATCTTTTACTCTGACACGTATGACTGTAAAAAAAATTGTCTACAGTCTGAGAGATCGCAATCATCATGTGAATAGCTTTTCCAGAAAATGCATGTTATTGTAATTGCTGTTGACATTTGTTCTCGCGAGAAATGATTTTCTGTAAAAATAGATGTATAATTGTGGGAAAATTTTCAAAATTATATATAATATATTATATATAAATTTTATATAATTTTGAAAATTTTCCCCGTCAGGTGTAGATAATGGATTAAATTATGTATGTCAACTTTTCATATCTCGATCTATGGAACCTCGTGTGGCATCAAATATGTCCCTACTTGAAGTTCAAGAATATTTATATATATTTCAGTGATTATATATAAATGTCTGCCACTAGAAAATTTATGTATAATTTGTACATAATCCTTTTATAAGTTATCTAAATCCGATTACCATTATCAAAATCTATTATCGAATTTCATCATTTAAATAAGAAATCGAGCTGATCGGTCACAAGAGAGAATAAAATCTCTGATCGACAAAGGGTTCGAACTCTCTCTCTCTCTCCCTCTCTCTGTCTCCATATAAACGAATTAACATGATAAAACCATGTGCTATAATATATTTGGTCATGAAATTCAATCCCCCCAGTATTAACTTCCCTATCATGGACATCTTGTTCGACCAGATATTAAATCTGTGACCCATATTGTAAGGGTTCTGATCCACTCACAATACAGTATCATCAAGGATTGACGAAGGATATTGATACATAATGTATCCTTTGAAAGATAAGAAGAGAGGAGAGCGAGAGTGAGGGAGAAAGATAGATAGCGAGAGATAGATAGCGGAGGAAGAAAAAAAGTAAACAGAAAACGGCCACGCGCGGGCGCTTGCCCGCTCAGTTGAATGCGCAAACTCTGTCAAGAAGATTCGTAAGTTCTCGTGAGTAAACGAATTATCGGGATTGGTCGATGGAAGATGAGTGAAATTGGTGGGGGTTGGGTATTTGAAAGCCGCGTAAAACGAGCCGCGACGGCGTCGTCGTCGACGTCGTCGTCGTCGTCGCCGTCGCCGTCGTCCTCGTTCTCGTCCTCGTCCTCGTCGTCGTGGTTGTGGTCGTCGTCATCGTCGGAAGCGGCGGTGGCGGTGGTTGTGCGCGGCGCCTCCACGGTCTCGTCGGATAGAAGGTGGTGAGGAAGCGTCAGTCGTGTCAGGCTAAGCGATCGAGTAGGACGCTCTTCAAACGTTCCGCCTCTTTCCGAGTCTCTATCTCTCACATACACTATCACACACACACATACGCACACATACACGTACACATTTCCCTTCTATCTTCCTTTCTCTCTTTTCCCTCTCTTTTTCTCTTTCTCTTTTCTTTCCTCTGTATCCCACCTGCCCCCACCCCCATTATCAGTTTCTCTTCAACCCTTTCTTCGACCTATATTCCATCAGCGTCCGGTCACATATATGTAATTGTCCTTTGACACGAGGATAAACACACGTACACGAAACACGCGTCCTCATCCGGCACGGCACTTTCCTCGTCTTCAGTTTTTTATTTTGTTGGTCATTGTTCTCACATTACGTCCCACGTACGCAATAAAATTTTCTTTCCGCTCTGCCTCCCCATCGTCTCTCTTTGCGTTCCATCGTTTTTGTTTTTCTGTTTCCTTCTGATTGTCTCATACATACGGGCTCCATAATCGAGTTAAAATAAAACCGCGTCGCGAAAAGCAACGACAGGTTGGGCAAAAACAATAGTAATTGAGTAACAATAAAGAAGATTGTATGAAGAACGAGGAGCGATCTCTTGGTGTTCATAACATGGAGACAAATCCTTGAATCATATTTGTTCTGTCGATTGATCGATCGTTGAAAAAGGGTGGGAAAGGAGCGGGAGGAAGTAGAGGATATTTTGTATTTGTTGTAGAGAAAAAAAACTAGATCAAAGAAACAACAGCAACAACATAAAGTCATTCACGCTTCTTCTTCTGCTACATCATCTTCCGAATATTTTTTTTGACCGTGCATGAGTGTGTGCGTGTCTGTGTGCTTCGAATATGCTAATCAGTTCTTTCAAACTCCTTCGATCCCAAGGAGGTGACAACTGATGAGAAATCGAACTTTCAAACTAGTGTTGGAGAGAGAACGAAAAAGACAAGAATCATAGCAGCAGCGGCGACGACAACAACAACAATAATCAGAAAATCAACACATAACGACAACAGTAGCAGCAGCAGCAGCAGCAGCAACAGTCAAATTGTACCTGTATATTACCGAGTGCTCGAGATATAATCCGCGACATTCGGTTAAACTTAATATCAATTACTTCTCTACGTTATCACGGAAGAATAAGAACAAAAGAGGAACGAACACTTTTTTTTACCACGAGAAACAAAAATCAAAAGAGAAGAAGAAAGTTTTACAGCAAAGCCGATGCAATTCCCTCGTTTCTTATTATAAACTACGATATTCAGTACGTACGTTTTTTCCGTCGTGTTATTGTCGTAATCGTGGAAGGAGCGCGACTTGTTTCTCCGAGACTTGCTTCTCAAGAGAAGATCTCGAAGGGACCCTCAAGGTCGTCCAGTTTGGAGAACAACAACGTGCGCGCGCCAAAAATAAAATAAACGGAGAGTCAAAAGAAAAGAGAGAAAAAGAGAGTACAAGTAGAAAGGGATTTTTATCATAGGTATCGTTCCCGAAAGATTTGTTAGCAGAACTGTGTTGTATTCTGGAGTAAGAAAAAAGTATTTAAATATAGTTAGATCGCTGAACGGGCAAAATCGTTCCTTAGATGATAAAAACTCTAATATATACTACTATACAAATATATACGGAGAGCATTCCAAAACTGTATGCTCGTGTTCTAGACATACGTACAATACCTAGCATAAAATTTATCTTAGAGAAAACGAAATTCGAATCCAAAGCGTCGTATTTCACTTGGTGTTTTTGTATAATTTTTTTTTCTTACTTCATAAGTTGAGCATCAAAAGAGAATCGCGTCAAGACAATCAAGTAAAGTAGTAGTTTGTTGAAGGGTAGAGGATAATATCAATAACAAATAATAATAGTTGTAATAAGAGTAATGATGATAATAATAATAATAAAAAAGTACATTTAAAGAGGAGGAAAGACAAAGAAGTGGAAAAAGAGGTGATAAAATGTTTGATAGATTGTGTGTTTTAGAATTAAAAAGTATATAGTAGGTTGATAAATACATCAAAACAAAGAATAAAAAATACAATCAATAAAAATTGTGTGTTTCTATATGTGATCTCGAAAGCCTCTGTTGTCCTCAAACAAGCACTATATCTCCTAATAATTAATATACTGTTTATAATAAACAATAGCATATACATATATATATATACATATGTTTATATGTATACATCGTCTACACATATCCGATACGCCTTTCGCATTGAGGTGAGAAGAAAACACAATAATTCTTCCCTGATCCCCGATGGATCGTTGTCTCTTGTCAATCTTTATGACAATCATTTTAAACTAGCTCTATTAGCAGGTATTTATGTAAATATATTCATACCTTTACATAAATATAAATATATATATACACATACATACATATACACATAAATTAATGAACAAATATATATGTATATGTACATCATTAAATAATCTTTGTCCTAAACAATCAGGAGGAACACGTGGGATTGGAAGAAGTCCTTATCTTCTTCTCAATCTCTTTCTCTCATCCTGAAATCGTTCTTTTGTCCATCTTTGTTCTTTCCACCCTCTATCCGCGGAGTTTCAACCCGTGTATGCGCTTGCGCGCGTATATTCCAATACAAGCGCACAGAGATATATGTATATATATATATATATATATACACACGATATTTCTAATCTCTCACACATTCACCGACAATCATTCGTGGCTCACTTTTTACACCGGTAGGTCTCGTAGACTGTAAGTGGACAAAACACATACGTATATAAATAAATATAAATATATATATGTATATGTATATACATATACATGTGTATTCATCACAGACGATAGCACGTGTCGCTATTGTCGAATTTATCACGCAAATGAGGATTTAGATTGTAAGAGTTTTTGACCCCTTGCCTACTTCGGAATCCTCTCTGAATCTCTTTTTGGTGAATTTTACAAATTTTGCCGGGAATTCGGTGATCGCGATTGAAAAAGAAGACGTTTTCAAAAGAGGGCATTGCTAGGCCGAGCTACAAAAATATTCTCGTTGCTAAATAAGATGAGCGACAAACAATTTGGAATGTTTCAACATCGTTTGGAGAAAATTCGAGCTCGTTAAAAGATCTCCTCGACAGCGATAGAGAAGTGGGATCGGGAACGATCATCCGGAGTGTCTCGACGGCATCATATTTAATTCGAATAGAACGAAAAATACAAGAATAACCACGATAGTCGCCGAGAAGGCAGGATCCTCTATCACCACGTATTTTCATTCGTATCCCTTTGTGCCGGGTGGTGCGGTGCCCCTGCCCCTGCCCCCGCCCCTTTTCAACAGTACCGCCGCTGCCGCTGCCGCTGCCGCAGCTGCGGTTGTTAATCCGGGGCTCGCCGGTCATCTATTCGGTGCCCATCATCATCAACAGCAGCAACAACAGCAACAACAACATCAACAACAGCAACAGCAGGCTTGCACCTGTACCTGCGCGGCCAGTATTCTCACGAATTGTAATCCACTCCACCAACATCATCAACAACATCAGCATCATCAACAACAGCATCATCCACATCATCAACAACATCATCACCAACACCATCTTCAGCAACAACGTATCCTTGGAACCACGGTCCTCCTGCAGCCCATCGATCACATCAAGGACGCCATGGTGAGTCCTGATCGTTGTATCGATGTTGTGTGTGCTTTTGTCTTTGTTTCTATATATTTCATATACAAAAAAGAAATTCACGGATGGAGGAACGTAGCGAAGACGATCGTTGTTCGTTACGAAACATCCCCTTTAATATGTTCTTCTCGTTGTTGGTGAACGGGCAGCAGGTGTTTGGGAGAGCCCTTTCCCTTCTTCCTGATTCTTTTTTTCCCTTCTCCTTCTCTTCCCTTTATATCCGTTCAACTCATATCTCTCTCATCCTCTCCAACTGATCGGATGATCGTGTCGTCGATGTTTCATCCTCCGTCAACAGAAAGCTCGTCAACCTAATTTCCTCACCCTCGATTCCGGATAAATCGAAGCGAGGGAAAAACAATAAGAAAAAGAGAAAAGATGGTGAAGAAAGGAGAAACGGTAAACCTGGTCCACGATACAACTTGTATTTTTCCATAAGAAATTATTTGATTATATTGAGTTCCTTTCGAAGGATCAATGCAACACATTTCAATGCAAAAATGTTTGGGAGATGAAGAAAAGAATATAAGAAAATCGTATTACATCGTGTATGGAACGGTTGAAAGCATTCAACTTGTTATGAATTGTTAATACCCTTATTTGTCTCATTCACAAGGATTTTCGTTGGAGGAAAAACATCCGTTTTCCTCTCACCATTCAAGAGATTTTATTGGAAGAAAATATATTCAGTTTGTCGGAATACGATATTCTTCAGAAAAATGGAATTCATACGATCATGAAGTGTCGTCTTCTTCCTTATCTTTTTCACGGCGACAAGTGCAGTTCGCGTCATGCTCGAAAAGTTGGGGAAAAGAAGGATTGGTCTCTTTCCTTTCTTTCTCTCTTCCGACAACGACGAAGACGGCAACGACATCACAGACCCGTTTCAATGCATCGTTGCTCGTTGCCGGAAAGATTTACGTTTTACATCGTTTCTTGCTCGCGTGCTACCACGCGTACACAGCTACGTGATTTTCTCAACTTCCTCTCGGGATTTTCTTCTCTCTTATCTTCACGTATATTTCGTTTATTTGTAAATTCTTTCCGATCCACGCAAATCCACGCACGCAATTTTCATACATTATTATTGAAACAATTGACCGATTCATAAGAATTTACCATATCGTGGATATAATTGTCAATTCGCTGAATCGTTATAATAAGAAAAGTAAAATACTTCCTTCGAAATGTGTAAATTCTATTTCCATGAAATCCGTTTGGACGTTATGCTCTTTTGTAGATCAATGTAAAATCTAATCGGTTAATTTTTGAATTAATTTGAATAATCACAAATGAGACGGATAACATTTATCGGTATCAATTATTATGAAATGTATTGAAAATCGAAAACTCGGCAATTGCATTTGTTGAAATATTTTCTCACAATATTATATTTCACGCTCATACTTATTCTCCGTCACTGTCAAGGAAACGTATCTTGGATAATCCATACTCTGTTATATAGTTCTATTTGATTCGCTTGAACGATTGGTCTCGTGATCTTCAACATTTCTTGTAAAACGACTCGGATAATAAAAAATCTTGCTAATAATTCCATGAAGTGCAAAGAATGGAAGGAATCGTGTGTTCTGTTTAGGCGTTATTCTTTTCTCCTCAATAATTTGACGCAGTTCAATTGTGTTTGTCAAAATAGATTTTCATGTACGTGAAACTTTTTATACAATTAATAATCGGAATTTTCCTGTGTACATCAACCAAAAAATGTCTAATAAATATATTTGTTTCCAAAATTTCCGAAATTTTTCATAAATTCCAAATTCCATGGGATTTTTACCACCATTCTACCATAAATTAATTAATCATTCATATCAATTTAAAGGAATTTTCCCATAGAAATTGTTTACAGAGTGCTTATTTTTGGCGTATTCACTATAAGCATTTAAGGGGTTACATGGGTTTCAGAGGCCAAAAAACAGCTAATCTTCTCGATTTTTTTTGTGTCTTACTACAGAAAAGATTTTTATTCATTTTTTGTTTTTTGCATATTATTAGATAACTTTTGAACAACATTTTAAAAAATTTTGATGAGAAAATATGATAAATTGAATTGATGGCACTCGATTTTCGGAGGTGCCTCGACCAAAAGGTAGTTTGCGAATTGAAAACTTGAAGAAAATTGAATTTTTGGCAGTGGTTTGAACGAGAGTGTCACTTCTTCGGTAAAATTTTCGGTATTCATTACTTTGCCAAATTTTTTGTAGTCTAAGGAACAAAACATCCTCCGTTCAGAGACTACAGAATGATATTTCGAAGAAGTGTTCAAAATTTGGGCGAGATCAAACGATTAGTTTCCGAGAAATTTTGACTACCGATTTTGAAAAGTGTGTTTCGAGAAAAACGCGTTTGAGCCACTTTTTTGATCCCTTCGGGGAATTTCAGATTTTATCATACTGCAAAAAGGAGAAATTAAAATACTTCTGTACAAGCTACTTTTCACACCTATAACCTCAAAAATACCTCATGGCTTGGCTACTAACACTGTACTACAATATGTGCTCCTTATCACGCAATCAAAGAAAAAAGAGAGGAACGGGCGCTACAGTCATCAGAGGGAAAGTTCAAAATGCTATATTTCCTAGAGTTTTAGTCGGATTGACTTGAAATTTCGGGAATATATGCTTGAAGAGTTGTACTATCAAATAAAAAAATCGATTCTTTGAAAATCTGAAAACCATGTAACCCCTTAATTGGATTTAACAGTCTTTGAGAACATCGACTGGATAATACCAGTATCAGAGATGTTCTTAGAATCCTTAAACAGGATTATAGAAGGAGAGATCGTAGAACAATTTGAAAAACATCATTGTTTTATAATGAAACGAGAGATCCATCATTTGAACATGAAAATCCTGACCCTCGCCCTGTTTGTTGTAATATAGAGAAATGCTGAGGAATCCTCGACTGAAATTTAGGGTCGAGTAGGGGTTTATTTGAAGAAGCTTTTTCAAAATGAGCACACACGAGATTCTATATGACTTTCTTCTGGCAGAATGATGATGATATAAATGAAGTTCAAAAAGTAAGAGCGAAAAGGGATGCTCAAATGAATGTCCATACGTTAATATAAAGAATTAATTCCAGATATTTAAGGTAAGAACCCACAGTCGTGCGGATTCAACCCACGTTTGATGATCAAAACTTCTCTCGTATGTTAACGTAATTTCTACATTGAGGGATTGAAACGATCATTTGAGTTTCAGAATAGTTGGTTGGTTGGTCGGTCGGTCGGTCGGTCGGTTAGATCGGTGTAAGTCATTTAGGACTTGAGTAATTACAGTAAGTGCCTATGTACCGTATAACTTTTTGATGTGCTCGAGCAATGACGCGCAACACATCTCGAAACGATATGTAAAGCTACTCTCATTTCGTATTTTTTTCTTTCTTCCAGTTTTTCTTGCCACTTATACTGTCTTTGGGAAAAGTGGGTCACTCTCTATTCCGGGACGGTAAAGCAGTAAATATTCGTTGACCCTACTTCAAATGTTACTTCACCCATGGTAACTGTCAACATATAGACAAAGTAGAAAAATAAACTTGGAAGTTAAGATTGCATTGACATTTGCACATCATGAAAAATGTTGGCGCATTGAAGTAAGCATGGTGAAGTGATGAAATAGATGAAGTCATTTCATACTCAAAAAACAGAATCTGTGTTTTCAATTGTAATACCATTCCTACGAACTGGAAAACTATTCGAATTGGCTCCAGTTTAATATTTTTCAGAAGTTTGTCTAGTTATTGTTTTCTTTACCCGTTGACCATGAATTTTTATTGTAAATAGATTCAACAAATTTGGAATTCGCACTTCTCGAAGTATCAAAAACTCTTCAAACATGTCTTTCTCGTAGAACCACCAAACAACCACATTGGATTCATGAAAATCTGGTAAGAAAATTCCTCAGAATTCCACGACAAAAAGCAAAAGTGGTATTATCGAGTCAAAGCATGCTTCAATCAAGTGCCGTCACAACTTCATTAAAGTAGTACACTTTTGTTCCGTAAGAACACTCCTGAAGTTATTGTCGTTGAACTCCCTCGAGCAACCACAAACCGAATCTCTTCCTTCGTTTGTAAAAATGACAGAGATTCCGAATGAAGCCAAAACACACGACATAAATATATCTTCCCTTTCTTCACGTGCATCACACTCGTTAACCTAACCCGTGGCGTCTCATTAATTAGGCATGAATTTGACAATCTTTCTGCAACGTTCGTACTTTACTCTCGTAAATATTGCAATAGGAATGGATTATGGAAATTTCTTCAACTCGCAAGTACGGCTCTTCGTGCGATCTTCCATATGAAGCGAAAATATGAATTTTTCGCACGACGTTGCTCAAGAGTGTCAAAGGTTTTATGACATCAAAGATCGAATCTTATATTTATGTACACACGCGCATCACTTTCCATAAATATATAAAAACACAAGCATGGAGCTGCGGAAAGATGTCGCGAAAGGAAAAATAAACTGTGAACGAAGCGAAGAAGGTGAAAGAGAGACTCGATAAAAGTTTGCAAGGACGTTACAGAGTATACACGTTCATTATCATTTTGTCATAAATCTCTTATCGTTCTCGTCGATGATACTAGTCGAGATCCTTCATTATCGTTTGTTACGCTCCAAGGTATGCATCAATTGAATCATTTATATCTACGTTAGAGTTTATTATTTTTCATTATTCCTTTATTAATTCTTAAATTGTTCCCGTTAGCTCATTGCTATTTTCAATGAATTTCATACAAACATCCCTACCTATATAATACAAGAAGTAATAATTAATTGTGCGGCATCAATCTCTAATTAACATTGATTGTCATTTCATTAATTATGGTGAACAAATCATGATGTCTCTCGTTACGAAAATTAATTCATTCTTTCACTGATGTTTCATCGATAGTAACTTTGATTTGTATCATTTATTACACCACAAACTTGAGAACAAGTCTTTCAGTTTCTATATCAATCTTTGAACTGCAATCTCGGTTTTACATATCGTTGTTAAAACTAGGAATACATATGAAAAACAATTTTTAAGATTGAATTACGTATGATATTCCTGATGGATTTAATTTTCCACTAATTTACAAATTAATAAGAGTTGTACTGCATGCAAACAAAATTACTTGTCATATTCAACACAATTTGGAACAGGAACAATTTTGGGGTACAATTTATCGCAAATGCCATTGAATAGAACTACTTGTTCCTGTCCCAGAATTCATTGCAAATGCTTTTCCGCGTAAGCGTGTCTTCCGGGAACCTTGGAATAATTTTTTTACAATGAAACTCGTGCAATGGAATCATGATATCATTTCAGAGGGAAAAAAAACATCTCATAGATCTTCTTTCCATTCAAAAGAAAAGTTTTGCGTTAGTCATACGCGTAACGTCACAAGAAAGGAGAAAGAAGGTGGAAGGTAAAACTAAAACACTTCGATGTAACGTAAGCATAGATCTTCATTCACGAGCACAGCGATTAGCTACGACGTAGTGCAAAGTCGTTTGTCTTCACCTCGCGACCCACTCGACCCTTTGCTCCTCCAAGCTCTTAGTATCCCTTGAGAATCTCTCTTGAACGTCCGGCTAGACCACTTTAACCAAAATTCCAAGAACTTGTGTGAGCGCAACCCCTTAATTAGTGCCGTAGATTTGTCGGCTTTCTTCCTCTGCCCGAAGAGAAAGTACCCTTCTCAAAGATTTCTTGGCACACGTGTATTCGTTAACGGTTTACGTATACGATAGATTGCAGGAGAGCAGGATATGAATTGATACTAATATATCTCTATTTCATATGTTGATTTTTATCACGAAATAGTTCCCATCGGTTCTCCTTTAATTGAAAACCTAAAGTGACAAAGAATTCCACGGACAATTCCCCGAGACGATGACAGTTTTGCTTAAATTGTTTAGATAAATTATATCCAAGGTGATGGAATCAACCTGATGATGGGAATTATATTTTGCCACAAAATTCACAAACTTCAATTGCATTCAACGAAAGTCATTTTTCAACCATATCACTGAGAAATTCAACAAATTTAATTTTTTCCACTCTCTAAATACGGAAGAGTGAGAATTGCACTAAGAGGGAAAGATAGGTCCCCTTCTGGCTCCCTAAAGAGTGAAATTCCACTTTTTTGGAGTAACAATTCATGCTGTAGACAGCCAAAAGGGAATCTATTCTTTCATCCGAGTGGAAATCTCACTCTTTCTAATTTAGAGAGCATTCAGGTACTTACCTACATTCAAAAAAATGATCAATAATTCACTTTATTCGAAAATCACTCGAATTCGATCGAAGTGTTTTGATCAACCATCGGTATCTTTTTAGTTTTGAGATTAAAAATAATCTAGATGACTGAACCATTTTCTTGTGAACACTTTTTTTCACATTCAAATCAACTCACAGTAGATAAAGACTATGCGTAGTCAGACACATCTCCAACATTTGTAAACTTCTCCTCAACCAATTCTCAACCCTACAATTGTATGTACAGTTAGGGCCTACATTTGTCCAGCTCCATCGACTCAAGACTGGGCTAAAGTGGGGTAAAAATTTATACACGCTGGGGCAACGATTGTATGCTGGAATATCGAATGAAGTACGAATGATGATCTTTTCGGGTACAAGTTCTTTTTCAAAATAACATTATACAGTACGACAGATCACTATATCGAGCAGAGGTATAGATAAGGAAGGAAAGGGATTGATTCTCTCAATGGTTCCTCGAATAGAATAGATACTACATGCAATTGAATCATGTGACTGATATGGTAGCTGCGGGTTAGGCCTGATGTGGGCTCGCTGACGTTATCTTTCCTCATTTGAATGATTTTGTTCCCTGTCTCATGAAGAATTTTTCTTTGCAATAACTGTATTAAAGAAGATGAAATTGTATAAAAATCGAAAATTCGTTTCAATCAGTATATAAATTTGCATCTCGCGATATGAAATTCAACGAACGTTGAATTTTAATTGAATTCATTTCCCTGAGAGTAACGTAATTATGAAAAATAGCGATCCCATTTTACAATCCATACTCCCTTAACTCAACAAATTAACTAATTGAGTCGATAAATTTGATTGATTGTACCATCAACAATCACCATTCATCATTTCTTTGAAATTCATCTCCCATTTATCCATTGAAATCATGGAAAACAATGAAGAATTACGATGTAATGAAAAACGGATCGCTATATCGAACTTGATGCTTTTCTCTTGTCATTGCATCGCATGTTAAATCGCGGACGAAAGAAAGGAGGTCTCTTGAAAAACCATCATTCATTAGGATCATTAGTAACGTTGCTGTTCAGGCGTTCTACCAACGATAATGACTCTTATATTGGATTAATCACGCGAATGGCCGAGATGCGGTTTTTTTTGTATATTACCCGTACACTCGCGTATATTAATACACGTATAAACGCATAACATCGACGGTACTCATCTTACACAGGAGAGGAATTCATGTGAGCTTTGAATTTCAATTCACGACCACAGCTCGATACTGACCGGGGAATAATCATGATTTGAAATCTGTGACTCGGAAGAAAATGTCATTTTGAAAATTCTTTTAGTTTTGTTCCGGAATTCATGAAGGTACTTACCGCTCAGTCAAGTTAGTTTACATACAACTTTCGTCTCACATATTAAATTCATGATCCCGCTACACATTTCGTGTGTATCGAAGACTTAAAAATTCACAAACAATATCCTACATTGTACGATACGGAAGTTTGCTAAAACAATTTTCACCATGATCCTGCTGAAATGGAACTCTGTGTTACTACCATGAGAAGCAATATAATATCCACGTAGTGAACAGCGTACAGTACTTTTATTTCTTCCTCTTTTTCGTTCGTTTGAATTCACTTCAAAGAGAATGGATAACAAAGATACCCATCATTCCGCGCATATTTTTTTCGTCCGATAACTTGTCATTTTTTAAAAGCTTTTTGATTATTCAAAAAAAGGAGGAAAAAAGGCAAGAAAAGAATGAAAAAAAGAAGAGCGTCAAGTAATCGAGGGAGACATACAAAATTTGATACACCAAACTTATTTCCCAGTCTTGTTTTATTCAATTTTTCGTCCTTTCAATGAAATACAAAACTTTCTTCCTCTAAGGCTCACTTTCGATCTTGTCTTCGAGGATCACATTACATTTTCACTTCAAGTGTGATATCATGGCTAAAATGGCGGGACAAGAATACATAGAGGGTAAAACACACGGCCGTGATGAAAGGGGAAGAGACAGCGGGATGGATCAGGTGAGGGAGGGAAAGAAGAAAGTGGAATAAGGGTATCGTAATGCAGTATTGTGGAGCAATGCCTTGAGGTCTCGAGGGCTGTGCGAGATGTAGTTTCTTCGACGTGCAGTTATGTGCGCTTAAAATGTAAAATAAGAAGGGAAATAGACATATTTCGTAGTTACGAGAGAGTATTAGAATGGTATTGTTCTCTTCGGATATTGAAAAGAGGAATAATTGGTTCATTCCTACATAAAAGATGTGTTTTTTTCTTTTTCCTTGTTACTTCGAAAACTTGGTTTTAATTACACATGAATATTATATCCAACCGTTCTTCTGAGAATCATAAACTGGAATCTCACTGTTGAAATGGCTACGTTATACTATTTTCACTGTAAACACATCTGAGGAGAACGATTTTTAATGGATCAATGTTGAAGCATTTATATTGACTCAATATGTATATGTATAGCTCCTCCATTCGCATTGATTTTTCTTTCACTGTGCGCAAGGAATTTTCATATCCGAATTACGATTCTCTCCATCGAAACTTTGGAATATAGTTTTTTTTCTTCTTGATATATTAAATGCCGCGTACACGCTCTTTCCATATCCGCTTAAAACTTGGATTGCTGGACTTTCCATATCCGCGGCAGGTATTTCGTGTTATGTATTTTCCCTCGAATTTCGAACGAAGCTCTGTGAATAGAATCGACGAAATACGTGTCTCAGTGATTCATACGGTCCATCAAATGAATGGATTCAATCTCCCTCGTATCTTAATTTGGAACGTGTAGGACGAGAGATAATTTGACGAAATGAGTTTAAATATTCCACATTCGTATTCGTTTTTCAGTTACTCAATGTGGATTTTGTGGATATTATTATGATAATTCGTATCATGACATCGAGAGAGGGTAAATCTTTTCAAGGTACGAACGCGTACGAATTTCTTTCGAATTTGGATATGACGTGAATTAAACATACCTTGAACAATCAAATTCCGGGTCAAGTATTAACGCAGAGAAAATCCGAAATTGACACCCCAAACAGACACGAAGATATCTTTTAGAATTCTAAAAGATATCTTCCAAAAGTACAAGAAGTCTTGAAGAATTTTCTAAAAGATATCTTTTCGTATTCGAAAAGATGTCTTATGCAACATGAATAGATTTCTAAAAGATGTCTCGGAGACTTCTCCAAGATATCTTTAAGAAAAAATTAAGAAATCTAAAAGAGTTCTTCAAGATTTCTTAAAGATGTCTTGCAAAATTCATAAAAATGTCTTGGAAGAAGCTTGAATTTATTCACGAAAAAAAATTCTGACACCTCTTCTTTTTCCTTCTCCTCCCTCCCCTCATATTTGTCTTTGTCGCTCTCGCACTCCTATGAAGTTGACTTTATCTCAATCCTTGAGGTTGCGGGAATCGAACCCGCGCGTCTTACGATGTACTTACGCTTCAGTGACCTGTGCTATAGAGACAGTTCGGTTCAGAAGCTTATGATTGTCAATATAACACAGTGGAATCGTGTCAGTGGTATACATTTTCAGAGTAGAAGTGATCTTTTGAAAAAACTGTTATTGTATAAACAAATGTCAGATAAGTTGGTCGTGGATACCACAGATTCTTCCTAAATTATTTCTATCCCAACGTTATTGAAGAATAACTTATTAATGAGTATGAATGAGAATTTTTTTGAATTTACTTAAAGGCTGTACATAAAACTGAGCGTAAGAAGTTCAGTGATTTGTAAAATATTTTTGTCTTGAAGATTCGTTAATTCCAGCGCGGGTATTAAAAGGTTACAAAATCGTAATTTTTGCAGAATTTAAAATCTCTTGGCATGTTTATAGATTTTTCAAGCTTTCGATTTGTGGCCGAATTTATCACATGTGTAATTCGATTATAATTAAAGGCACATCCCGAGTGTTATTCATGTCAATTCATATGATTAGGTATTCACAACCTAAACCTGCTGACAATCTATCTCCTTAAACATATTTTGTTAAAATCTTCCAGAAAAAGATCTTTCAAACGCTTCTCAAAGATATTTTTAAGATATCTCGCATGGTCGTCTTGGGGATGTCTTGAATCGAGACATCTTTTAGAAATCTTTCACAAGATGTCTTTCCAACACTTCTGAAAGATATCTTTAAGAACTCTTCAAGAACGTTCTTGAAGATCTCTCAATTGAGTATTCTTTTAGATATCTTCAAGAACTGCGTGCTGTGTGGGACAAAACTATTCTATGAATTTTCCACTCAAATTTTGAGTGGACCGTTTCTGACACAAAACTACTGACAAGGTGGTATTTATTTACAGGGTGAGGAGTTTGTATATCGTTTCAGTGGATAAAAATATTACGTGGCGGAAAGTTCAAAGTGCCCTTTTGCCACCTCACTGCGGTTCATATCGGAGGAAGATACTATTCCATCTCGAATGTAAGGTCATGTACCAACGATATTGTCTTGGCTGTATGCGCTTAGACGCCTACGATATGAACGTGGGTAGAACACACGTAAGTTGGCAAATGGATAAAATGGAAAAGAACGACGTAGATTTCTATGCGAGTTGAGGGAGCCTCACGGCTATCGTCGGCGTCGTTCTCAGTTGAAAACGTACTCAAAACCGCCCCTCAGGTACATAACGTTGCAAAGTAACGCCAAAGTACCTATGGTCGGGACAGAGTGAATGGCAAAAAACTAAAGAGAAGAACGAAGAAAGAAATGGGAGGAGAAAAAAAGAAGGCGCGTGGCGCGGGTGCATATACCAAGAGTTGTCTTGTAGTAGAGAGCGGATGGTGAATTCATAGAGCATGTAAAGAGGAAAAAATCGAGTGAGAAAAAGATAGAAATGAGGAGAAGTAAAAAGCTAGGGTGACCAGAAACCAAGCGGAAAAAGCGGTGCTTCCGTGGCATTACTCGACAGTGATTTCGTTTTACCGCATTTTCTAAACGACAATCGTACCCTCTCTACCACGGGATTTGCATTCCTTCTCACGAAAATTGGAATAAACCAAAGAGTTTTTACAATTATGATTATTGTGAAGTTTCTGCGAAGTCAACAGGTTGTTTTATAGTATCAATAGGGAAGTGAAATTCATTTAAAAAAAGATACGGGGGAGACACGGAACGAATGTATCTATGAACTTGCATGTATAAACCTACGTTGGAAGGACGGCAAGGATATCCGGGTGAAAGGAAGGTAGGCTGCTAACGATAATTCTTGAAGGCCCGACATCACGTGCCGGTGATATAAATCACCCCTCTTCCTTCGTCGAATTCGCCTCCGCAATTACCTAATACGTCCGCTACGTTATCCCCAGACACCATCGGTGCGAACCACCCCCACCCAATTTCTCTCCTTCTCTCTCCTTGTACCCATCCATCCACCAACTCCTCAAGCGCTACTAACTTACGTTCCACCACCAATAATAGATCCGGACAACCTTATGTACGATCGACTCCTTTAAATCACCTTTTACTTCCTTCCTCGTCGATGCGATCTAGCTATTTCGATTCGAATTCGCATTTAAAAAAGAAAGTCAGAAATCTATCAATTTCAATGAGAAACCCAAAAAATCACTGATTCATTCACATCAGCATTCACATGAATTTTTTGTTTTTTTTCTTTCGATGATATTCGTGATTTTTCGTATTCATATCTTACTCGATCGTTTCATTTTTCCATAACCTTTAAATTCCACTTCTTCCGCAATCTGCTTATCATACTTGAACCTGTACCGTTTATTACCATCCCTCGTTTTTCCCTCCCATTGTCGTTTCTCCATATTTCTCTCTTTCTTAATATACTCCCTTATAACTTCCTTTTCCATTCATTCTACTTAGAATATTCTTGTTCTCCGGTACTCTCTATTTTCAACATCTCTCAACAACACCATATTTCCACCGTTTGGAATCCCTTGTTGTGCTATAAATACGTGTTCCAAGAGGTTTTTTCATTATTTTTATACCTATGTTCTTCGAGTACAATGGATATTATACTTTTGATTGAAGATGTTCTCCGCTTGTATCGCTTTGCTTTTCTTTGCATTCATTTATTTTCATCTTTGACGATTGTGATACGAAAATAATTGAATCGACGCAATTTTTCCTAGTGTTTTAGAACCTGGCACGAGCAGAACACTTATTAATTCATAAGTGTATGAATTTCCTTCGCAATAATCAAACTCAGCTCGATCTGTCTGTATCACGCGGAGAGTAATAATTCTCTTATTCTTCGTAAGAAGAAAACACAATTCCGTACTGTTTTGATATCTACTTTATCTCTTTGAATATTACATCACTCGACACCTATCGCTAGAACCAGGACCACGATATATAATCCAAATCGCGATATTGATACGATCGTTCCGAGAGAGGGATTTGTTCCTTAATAATTCCTTCGCGTCGATAACCGTTGTCTCTCAGCTTATCGAAATAAAACATCTTTGGGTTTGGTTCCCAACGGAGATTCGAACTCGAGTAGATCCAGTGGTCCAGCGTGGGGATTAACGTCCTTTGACGGTCATTCACACCCTAGTACACACCTCGATTAACTACAAACTGATGTTTTCTTGCAAATCGAACGATAAATCGCGTAGGATCGAATTTCAATCACGATTGATTTCCAAAATCCATGATGAAACGAAATACAAATATTTGGAATCCACGTCAAATCGAATAAAAGGTTGAGTAGTCGGATGTATAGGATTTAATTTAAACATAAGAGGAGAACGAATATAATCCTGATCTTCGTCTCAACAGTTTTTATGTGACACTGAATCTTTTTATGTAGAATGCTTTGTACGAGTTTTATCGTGCGCGAATCGTATCAGAACCACACGAAAGTCTTTATATTGGAATGAAAAAGACCTGGAGCACGAAAGCTGTGCACAGATTTATTGCCGCGCTAGATATACGCCGATCTCATACGTTCATACTAATTTCCTCGAGGTCCAGAGGTATATTAAAGTTCGCGGTATCGTGATACCAAATCCGCACTAAACTCGCACGTCTACATTTCATCTTTAAAACTTAAAATTCCACGTTTCGCGAATAAAACTGTTCAGGTTCAGATTCGAATATCCTACGATTTTTTTTCATGTTTCACGGAGCAAAAATTCTCGATTATTTCACTGAGAGTATAGAGATTTCGATATGGTTGTGTTAGAGAGAAATTATATAGCGGTGATAGAGGGAATGAAATAATTCCCTCCATGAATGATAATTATACGCTTGGAATAGTTTGCACGTAATTGCACTTGTTTCCAACATAATATTTACTCATAAAATACCTTCGCTTCAAGTATATTTTGTGCCTGAATCGAAAAGGTTTGATACTTAAATCAAGTTGAATGATGCTCTATTCGAAGGGAACGATACTCGAAATAAATGTAGTCATGATAGGAGCTGGATTCAGAATCATTAACCCCATCCCAGGCGTACTGTTTTCTGGATGTGTAAATCTTTGAATACGTCTCGCTTTACGATAATAATTACTTCAAAGAGAGAAAAAAAGTGTATTGAAACAAATCCATTATCGTTCACGGTGGGATATTCAAATCTTAGATCGAATGAGCACAGATCCGTCGCGTTCTCAGGTCTGTCAACTTATTCATCTCTTCTTAATTAACACACTTGGAATCTTGTGAAATCTACTTCACGGTAATCTTGGTGTTCCTTTCATATCCTTCCCTTTGATTTTACTTGTCATTATTATTGTATATTACATTCAGTCGTATTTAAATGCAATTCTTTGAGCTCCGTTCTTTGGATTTTATGAACTACGTCGTGGAATGAGAATCCATTCCAATTTCATCCTCTCATAATTAAAATTCCACGATTGTTGTACTGGATGGATTTTTGATCTATCCTTGCGAGAGAGAAAAATTGTCTTTGTGTATCATTAATTGAAAATTTCAAATGAGACCAGATGTTTTATGGAAACGAAAAGATCACCCGAAAATAAGAACCTATGAAATTAAATGTTTGTTATCAACAGAGATATTGAATTTCATGACGAAGATTCATTGAATCGTGTTTATTCGATTCGTTTATGAATGTGTACGAGCAAAAGAGAATTCTGTATTATAACATTGCTATATGAAGAGAATTTTACTCTGCTATTCTTGTAGCTGTGATTTACGATACAATACTCCCATGTTTTTTGATGGAATTTATATTCGTACGATATGAAACTTCATTCCAAATGATTCATTATTATTAAGTTTCTCGATATCACGATTCACGAACATCATTTTCAAACCTAATAATGTAATTCGTGACGGTCATTGCACCAAGTGAATTCCTGTTTACATATTTCATTCAGAAACCTGTTCCTTCGTCTCTCCATACATTAAGATAATTTTGCATCAATGATTATTTCACAAATGTGTATCGCGAAATGCAAATTCATTCCCTCATCGTGTATTTTTTATGTATTTATGTGGCTATTTATATACACGAAGAGATTCTAAAATTCAATCGGAGGGAATCGAGTTGCGTTAAAATACAAAAGAAGGATAAACATTCACGTGGACCAGATTAATACATCTGGGACGTTCGTATTTGAATGGAATTAAATAATCGAATCAATAGAATATTCAATTCAATGGATGTGACGTGTGAATTTACATCGGTTCAAATCAAAGCTGTTTTATCCCCATGAATTTGAATAAATGAGACCTATCGCTCAAAATCTGTCGTTCAGAACATTTCATAACCAAAAATAATGTACATGGTGTTTTTTTTGTTGCAGGTGAGTTACATACATTCTATGAATTCCTGTTCATACGTTCACGTGTACCTTCTGGTGAGTATAAATGTTTTACTTCCCACGAGTTTTGAGACTCTCTTGATTCTTCGTTTTATCATTGTGCAATAGATGTTTGAAGAACATAGCTAGTTGATCATTCAGTCGTTTGGATCAATGGTCAGAGTATGGAGGTTATTGAAACGAATTGATAGTAAATCTGCGAATATAATAGATCCTGATTGCATCGTTTCGGAATAATATGATCTATATGAAAATATCATTTCTGCAAACGGAAAATTCATAGAACAACATCCGCAGTTTGGATTTTGTTTCAATAAACGATTCAAATTTCAACGATATTCCTCCAAGAGATAAATCTGTAAAGCGATCACTCTTATTCCTACTTTAACCCAATTCCATCCATGGTGAAAATCCAAAAGTAAAACAAGCGGTTATTAAAACAAATGAAGCGTGAAAATTTTCTCTACTAAATTACGCCTTGATGACTCTTAGGTTACGCTTTCGTCGCGCTTCCACGCTCAATTTCCACCAGAGAATCCAGGAATTGATTTGCGTATTTTTCTAGAGATGAGAATTTGACTCGACAGAAAAAAATTGATTATGCAAATCGTATTATACACTGAAAAAAAGCAGCATCATCACAGAAGCTATGCTCGCATGGTAAAGAATTCCCAGACAGATCATTTTGAATACGTAGACTTCTCAAAGAATTCTCAAACAGTCCCCGTTATGACAGTACGAATGAATTCAATGATTTCAAAATGAATACATTTTTTAATTTTTATCTCACAAATTGTTGATGTTAGAAAAAATTTTTCATAAGGAAAATGTGTATTTTGACGAGTTTTAACAGGATATATTTTTTATTTTTTATTTTAACGAATTTTTTTCTCGTTCTATTGGTAGACTAGATCAGATTCCGAGACGTGTTCGAGGGCTTGGCGAGTTTTCTCGATCCAGCCGCTCAATTATTTCATAATCAAATAAGGTCCTCTGTCCAAAAACGTTTACCCACGTTTAGCGAAAATGGCAAGAGATTTTCTCAGTATAAACGCGACATCAGTCCCAGTAGAACGATTGTTTTCACTGATAATGACTGATCGTAGAGCTTCATTGAATGACGATTCACTCAAAGCTTTGATTTGCATTCATTCGTGGATGAAGCTAGTTTAAAGAATCCAATATGCAATTTCGAAATTTTGTAATTCCATAGACATAGCTAGGTATCTAGATGTTTTATTTTTGTTATCGGCTTTGAAAATAAGTTTTGTTTTCAGCTACCTACTCTTACTTTTTTTTCAATTTTACTCTGGTCAAATTCATATCAATATCACGTCAGCTGTTGGAATGTACTTTACAATTTTCATTATATGTATTCAATGAAGTACTAATAAAGTGGATCATCATTTAATTTCTGAAGGAAATCAAGACAAGACAAGACAAGACCAAGACTAGTCTTGGTCTTGAGGCCACCTCTATCAGAGTATATGATGAACTATTCGCTGCCGACCTGATGACCAACACAAACGGAACAACACAAAATATTTCATCCAATCCTCTTCTCCGTTCTTGTCACGGTTTGATACATTATTTTTCACTCTTTCGATATATTTTTCTTCCTTGAATTCATTTTTCTTCACTCTCACGTCGATCTCTTCGCATTCGCCACCATCGTTCCTTTGATGTTTCTTTCAGAAATGACTCTCACGACCATGAAAGAATGAAAAAGATTCGGAACTCAAGGATGGTAATTAGCAAAAGTGCTCTAATTTTACATTTGGTGGAAAACCAGGAACAGAAAAAAAAAGAAGACTGCCACTCGTTATGAGAGCACTGAGAAGTAGGTTTCAATCTGGTACGCATGAGTTTCCATTATATTGTATGAAATAGAGTAACGTCGTTCGACGAATGAAATGAAAAAACAATTAGGAGAGTTGGTTGGTTTGTTCAGGAGGTATTGTTGCGAGCAACGTTGGGGGCTCTTCATTTAATGATCACAAATTAGAATGACGATGATGATTCGTGAAAAAAGTAATTTTTTTTATCAATCCCTTTTGTATTCGCTTGGTTGGGTGATGTACCTTTATATCCCGAGTGGAAAATTTTTCAAATTATATTTCATTGTATACATAAACTGTATCGAATTATATATAATCTGGCAAAATTGTCCACTCTGGAATTGATGATCAGATCTGGAAATAAAAATGTTTAATAATTTCAAATGCTGATTGTCACATGAAGTGCACACCACAGTATTTTCATAATACAAATTTCGAAGTGAATGATATGGTTTGTCAATTTATTCAAGATTCTCATACCTTCTCGATTCTACTGTTAATCAAAAGCAATCTGAACTTCTCAAATATTTATCTTTCATTAAAATGATCATATCGTGACAATGTGATTTCGGGAGATATTATGAACGCTATCGTGAAGAATTAACCGTAACGTAGTATTGAATTGGATAATTCATTACAGTTAAATTGGAATTTAATATAAATGGAAATCAAATTCTTTGTAATGATTATACAACGAAAAGGTGTTTGAAAGTTTGGTGTAACGAATCAATCAAAGAGGAACAAAGTTAGCCTGGAAAATAAGAAGTAGAAAATCGAATCTCGTCATTGATCAAAGATTGCTTTTCCCAAGGAAATATCATTAGAGTCAGGGATTTCATTCTATAATTTACATTCTCCTATCTGGCAACGATCACTCGACATCTTTGAATATTTCAAAATAGCACAAACTTCGGAAGGATGATCCAGTAGTTTCCCATGACATACCTACTTCGGATAAAAAAAAAGTATCTGAAAGCAAGTTTTGAAAATTTTGAAGTTGGACACTGTTGTATAATACCATTCTCATGCATACCCTATTCTCATGCAGTAGAAGATTAAGTACAGAATTTCAGACAAAATGTACCACTATCTATGTAAATACAGAAGAAAACTTGGTTTGTGTAGTTTCATTCTATGTATTTGAAATTCTATTCATTGTCGCTCGTCTCCCTTAATTTAGAAACAAATTCATTGAATCAGTTTGCAATCTTAAGGAAAAATAATACTTCATATCAAATGAAATTCTATACGTGAAAAACACGCTTCATTTGAATGAATAATAAATCAAAAAAGAACAATAATGATCGTTTTACAGTTCGTCACTCGTTCCGCGAATCTCCTTTATATATCAGCAATTTATAAATGTTGGTCAATTTAATTTAACATGTACGTTCGTTCCTCCCGTTTCCATCATCCATACGCAATGTGTTAATTAATTTTCCCGTTCACCTGTTCATTCAATTAATATTTCCATGCTAACAGAATAAATGTCGACGAATATCACGCCGGTTGAACCGGCCAAGATCATTTTCCAATGGGGATGGGAAGGTTTACGATATACGCGATATACAATACCGTTCGCATGCTTCAAATTACCGATCCTGTGTTCGTTCGATCGAACTGTGATTTACAAAATCTATTGATGCATAAGACTGCAATCATCGAACGATATAGCAAAGTTTTCAGAGAGTACGCGCGTTTATAAGCGTAATGGTAGATGTAATACGTTGGTCCGATCGTTCGTACGTTCGCACGTCTGTCTGTCTGTCTGTGGCAAAGAGGAGAACCTCACATCGTCGGGGTTCTGTGGTTTGTCGGTACGTTACTGCGGTGTACAGTGCGGTACCGAGCCGTCAAGTTCATATTGCCGGTTTCCTGTCATTAACGTGCTGCATCAAGCACCAGCTCGTGTGTACAGCGGAGCTCCTTCCAGTTCCGTACCTGTACGTATACACGTATACACGCATATGTATATAAACATGTTCCTCGTGGAGATCTCGCCAGACCACAAATAACCTCCTTTCACAAACTCACGTAAATTCAAGTTGATATTACGTGATATGTTACCAAATAGTTGAGGAACATTTCATTTCAACTCGGTAGAAATTCGTTTGGGATGGACTGTCAGTTTCAGGGGTCCAAGAGGGACTGCTTGGGAAGAGATTGTATATCGCGCAAAGAAGATTATTGATCAAAACGTCCAATTGCTCACTATTTCAACCATTGTTCATCTTTGATGAATAATATTAATATTTCAAGAATTGTCTATTACGGCCAAGTTCGTAACGCTGTGTCGATCACGACAACGATGTGACGACAATGTTTATGTTTCTTCTTCTTCTTCTTCTTCATTTATCTCCCTTTTAGTCTGTTAATCGACAAATGTACGCGTAGGTGGTGTGGCGTTTAGTTAAATGGAGTAGAAAATAAGCTGGCTCTCGTTTTTGGCGCATCGCCTGATCTTCCGACACCCTCGACGTCTCTTTCAGATTAAGTTCGTGTTCTTTTGAAATCGGTACCATCTTCTCTCAACTCTAATTGAATTTTCTAGGGTTTAGTGCGTAGGGACGAGCTTTGGTCGAATACAAGGTTTGAAACTGTGACAAACGTGCTCTTCTCTTTGGGTTGCGCGTATCAAGAAATTAGTATTTGATTCCCAAATGGTGGAAAAAAGGGCAGAATTTTTTTTCCTTCTTGTGATGGATTAACCCAATCCCTTTCACATTTGCGCATATGTGTATATATTTTGCGTTTTTGTTGCTGTTTCTCTTTTCCATCTGTCCCTTTTCCAAGGATTCGAAGCACGTAGAACGTTTCCTTCTCGGACACGAGTATACGTCAAATAAAAATGAAACGAAAGATGTTGCGTCTTGAGCATCGTTGTTCATATATCATCCGTTCTGTATCAGAGGAATTTGACAAGTGCAAATCTCTTGAAACTGGTTCATGCGTGACATTCTCCTTCCTTGAACTGAACTCGTCCCTTCTGCGATTAAATTTTTGTGTTTTCGAAATTGAATATCGGGGGATGGATTTACGTGAAGAGTAAAGGAAACATTCTCTCATCTCTTTGGAAACGTAGAATTTTCTAGATATGAGAGCTTACACCACTAAACCTTACAGAGACCTTTCAATAAACCAAGATTCACTTACTTATGCAAATGGATGTCCACAGTATTTCGAAGATATGGGAACCAAAGAGAATTCCTTTTACTCTTCATTCCCCGTCCTGCCTTGGAACGTCTTTTCAAAGACTCCTAGAATATCATTCTCGGGTTTCATCCCTTTTATCCGATGCTTTTTATAAAAGATGTATTTTCTGTTTTATTTAATCCTATTTCACAACGATTTCCTGCTTCTTTCATCCCTTCCTCTCCTTTCTCATTTTTCTATCGAACTTTCTTAGAACACGAGAAGGAATTAATCTCAAAATCTATTTGATGTTCTTTTATTCTCCAGCGAACCAAGATTAATTATTATTTCGATTGAAACATGAGGAGATCCTTTGAATAAATATAAACGAACGTTTTTCCCGTCTTTTTCAAACTCAATCCCATATTTATGATAGAAAATTTTCAAAAAGATTGTAACGAAACGGAAGTAATTTAGCAGATCTTCTTAACTCTCTCTAGAAGAGGGGAACATATTCGAAGAAGTATTAAGAGTTTGATTTATCACGTTTATCTCAAGAATAGAACAGTATTGTCGATATTCCTTTGGTTTCCTCTCGGCGAGAAGTGTCGTGAGTGTCCAAGAACTACATACACAAAACACATATCCTCATCTCTTTCCCATGGGAGATTTTTGAGACATATATCACGTACGTAGAAACATCTTTCTCCCTGGTAAATCCTCCGTCGTTGTCGTCGTTGTCGTCGTTGTCGTCGTTGTCATGTTACCAAGACAACAATGAGTAGAAAGTGCAATGTGTGTTATTGCACCGCGTCTTCAAATATCTATGGAGCATCTTTGAACTTCTTCCATCATCACCCTCTTTCAACTTTCTCATATATATATATATATAAAGGAGGGTTTCCATGGTGCCCAACGCAATCCCGTTCTCGAATCCTATCGTGCGCATCATCTTATCCGTGAATATCTGCAGAAGGAATATGTAAATAAGTCGACTCTCTGAGATATTCATGTTGCTTTTCCCGAATTTGTATCTCCCTTTTCGAGACACCCTTTTTCACCTTACACTCTCTGACGTTTTCGTAATAAAGATGAATACTTCTTCCATATTAGTTTCATCGCATCAAAGTGCCTCCGCTCTACGGGTAGCGTGTTTTCAAATTCATTTGAATTGAAAAATCAACATGAAAATTAATCAAACGAGTTGTTAATGTCGTTCAATTTCCATAACTTCCAACGACAGAATTTGTATTCCGACATTAGAAATTGTCAATTCAAATTCATTTTATCTCCAATGGGATTTGATATGTAAATTCTGTCAGATTTATTCATAAACTGCGAAATGAAATGCTCTCAAGAGTAAAAATCATTCATTTTTTCAAATAAATTATATATACGCTCTCCCTCTCTCGAAAATTCTTTCATTTATACTTATCGGTCGAAAAATAAGATGAACACGAGGTCTGATTGGGACGTTTAAGAAGAGTAATGAATTCAATCATGTTTTTTTTCCTTAAATGCTCATCTCTGGCAAAGGGAGAATGTAATTTGAATACACCCTCCCAAATGATTCGAATTTTCTATTTTCTCAGAGAATAAAAAAGAATCACCAGATTTTAATAAATGTTCAGTCGTCTCACTTCTTTGTCTTTGTTCGATAAATGACGTCTTTATGCGCTGTGAAGAAAATTGACTTTCGTGTCTGAAAATAATGCTTTCATCTCCATAAATATCAAAGCATCCTTGATAGTTAATGAACCGAGAGAGGGTTTTATTAAACCAATGATAAAAATAAAGATAGTCATGATATGCGATAACAATGATTCAAAAGTTAATGAAATTCATAAATGCTTTACGAGAGTTTTATCACTCTCAAATCACTATCAAAATAACACTCTCTCTTGTAATTGTTTATCCATACATCAGAAAAATCAGTCAAGAATACGTACGCGTACATCCTCATATTTCTAAGTTCAATCTTAAACTTGAAGGATTCGTCTGTGTATTCGTATACCATAACGCCCGAGGTATCGCAAGTACGTATATACCTGGTACTGATATTTCTCTGCACGTACTACGTGTTTACTTATTTGCATGAGTACGTAAATATGTATGTAATGTTACCCTCAAAAGATGAGGTCCCTCGATCGAGTAGTACATTCACGAAACTGAAAACTCGATATTCCAATTTCTCCTCGTGGATCGATCAATATTTATATTTATGATTGTGTACTTATAAAGTTTGAATTCACCTCAAATGGAAAAAGATCTTTCTTCCGCTTCTTCTTCGTCTTATCCTTTCATCCTCTTCTTCCTCTTCTTTTTCCTTCCTGTTTTGAAAAAGTATGTCAAGAAAGGAGAGAAAGACTTTCATTTTTATTTCTCCATGGCGAAGTTTTCCTCGTGTGAAAAGGATATTTGTAAGATATTTGACAAGTGTTTCGTTGGAATTTGTTTCCTTGACCGGAGTGTTCTCCACCGCGTTTTTGGAACTCTGTAATCCATGGCAGTCGAAGGAGGGGAGGAGTGAAATCCTTTTGATTTTTCCCCTCCAAGACACGACTTCATCCAGCTTATGGTTTTCTTCCACCTCCGTGATTTTTCTCCTCACAAAATCGTTCGACCAAATAAAGTAAACCGTTGTCGTTGTATCGTCGTAGTCGCACCTTCCTCGGGCTACGACAACGACGACAACGAGGACATCGTTGACAACAACAGCGACCAAGACCAGCGTCGACGACGCAAAGGACCGAAGAGAAGAGAAAACTGAAAACGAGAAAAGGACGTAGCTAGAGGCTTTCGCCTGTTTCTCTACTGTCACATTACCTTGACAGCTACGGTAACGTGTTATTACAGAAAAAGACGTTGTCGTCCGGGGTTCGCGAAAATCCTTCTCTTTCTCTTTCCTATCGTATTCGTACGACTGTATCCGTCTCGGATCATGTCCCTGTTTCCATTCCATTCGACTAAACAAATGAAATTCAAATATGTGGAGTTGGACTGTATTGGAGTTTGGAATTGATCGTTTCTTTTCATTTATTTCTCAAAACTATAGTTTACGTTTTTCTGAGGGTTCTGACTTGAATATTCCTGAAACAACTGGCGCGTTCTTTTACAAAGATTTCACATTCCAAGTTAGTAGCGTGTATACATATATGGAACTCGTTTCGAAGGTCATTTAGGTAGCCACAGACTTTAGGTGGTTATTTCCCCACCACGATCCCGATCAACCATCATTATATACCATGTCGACGCACGTTGTGCCCTGGCAACATCTCCACGTCATTACTCTCCATGATTCACAACGAATAAATATTTGCAGAACGAAACGTTTCAAAATATCCCAATTTATCCAACTGTGTTTGAACTCGTGATGACTGGAATCTTAATTAAAGACGTACTTTGAGATAAAATCAAGCAAAAGTCGTATGTAATCGTAATGTGACACCTGAATTGTGTATATAGGATATATCCATGCGCGTCTACAAGCAAGATGTTCCAAAAACTCTATTGCTTTTGCAATATAGAAGTTTCTGCGTAATACCGGTAGAAGCGGGAACATCAGCGACGGTTTATCCGCATAATATGTTGCGACCTCATAATATGTCCTAACCGGAATGAAATTCAGATATATGACGTCATGTTTACTTAGCAAGTTCGATCGAAGGTAAAGTTCGAAGTCCCGAAACGCGATCGTTCGAACTAACGTAATTTTCCACGGTAAATTAGGGAAGTTTCGGAAACGGCATTACCATATTTGCTCCGTTTCGCGAATCGATTATAAAGAATTGATTACGTGTATACATTGAAAATCACGATTCATCGTTATTCATACTTTTTGTAGATTTTCTTTCTAGTTTTACTCTAAAGATGCTGTCATTATCATTGAGTTTCTCCACTATTCGCAACACGGGTCTCCGCAATGGAGATTACGACATTGGATTCTTCAATTTCATTTGTTCAATAATGATAATGATAAAAAGAAAAGAGCATCGTGATCCAATGACGATAATCCCTTTGTTCTCTCTTTGACTCCATAAATCGCATTGAGTAATCAACGGATGCCGTCGATGACATCTTCACAATTTGTAAGAGAAAGAAGCCGAAAAGAATAATCTCGAGTATTATCCATCCGGAGACCATTTAAACTCATTGCTGAATTAGCTAACCCTATTCGACCCGTGGCTCGAGTACTCTCTCTTTTAAGGGTCCTCTTTTCGGAAACCAGATTCCCTTGAATCATGACGATATACCATAACACCGCGCCGAGGATTTTCATCTTTCCTTATACAAAGAGAAAGAACACGGGTTCCCTTGGAAAGATATTATCGGTAAAGTGAGCCCAGTTACGAAAGAACGTTTACGAGTCCTGAAAGATCAAGTAGTTCGATTTCAACGACTGCCTTTCTTTCACGTAGGAAGAAAGATCTATAGAGGCGAAGTCCATCTTTCCGTAGGAGAAAATGAGGAAGAGAGAAGTTAAAGTTTGTCGATAGGGAAGTTTCTTCCGAGATCCTATATTCTTATCTGTCTCCTTGAAAGATTCAACTTCACGAATTGATCTTTTTGTTTCTTTATTCTATACGCTCGAACATTTTGGGCAAAAATCAAGGTTTTTATTCGTTCCATTCGTTGTGGTTTCAAATAGATTCTCACCGTGAAAAAAAGAACGAATTCTTTCGTACACGTATTCCATATAATCTTTCTCCTTGAATTGGATTATTCAGATCTTGTGATTGGAACGTTCTCCATCTACGTCCGGAATTTGTGATTCCTACGGAAGAGATGGCAATAAAAACGACAATAAATCTCGCATCTCCGAATTGTCCAACGTATGAACATATCCACGTGTATACATGTATGCCATAGGCACTCACAAACCACTCACAAACATATTCTCCCAGACTCTAAGCACGATCCAGGAAATTGCATGTATCTTGCCTGTCCGCCTAGTGTCATCGCGTGTCACCTCTGCTCTCTCAACCAATCTTTCTACCATCGCCTCCCTTTTTCCTCCACCATTTTTCCAGAATAAAGGGACCCTTACATGTAAAGTTCATACGATCACAGGATATATGTTTATCGTACAATGCGGAGAGATAAGTACGTTCCATAAAAGAGAGAAAACGGTATATCAGAGTAAGAGCAAAACAGTGGAAGCAAAGTCATAAAAGAGTCACCGCAAAAAATGGAATTGTCAAGCAGACTCGATGTTTTTCTTCGCCTTCCGCGTTTCCTTATCGCGATACCTTAGTTTTATGTTCGAAATGTATTTGAAGAGGATCAAATCAAAATCCTATAACAGATTAACAATGTTTATTTCACAACTTTCCACTGATTGCGACAGAAATTTGATATTAGCGAAAATAAATCCCACATTGAATATGTTAGAGATGTAAGAATTTGAATTTGCAAGTTTCTTGAATTTAGCGATTACTCAAAGCTGAGAAAGTGACTACGATCAAAGGAGAAATTGTTTTCTGCAAAAGTTAGTCGTGTAGAAATCCAGACTCGAGTCTGTAGATGGGATACTTAGGTGTGCCTTGACCTCAACCTTGGGAACTAAGGAATGCACTGAGAGTGGTTGGCTTACCCCACCATGACGTGCCTGCAACATGTACTTGGTCGTTGCACTCTCTCTTTCTTCTCTTGTCCTCCTTTCTCTTTCAATCTTCTTTATTCTTCCCTTCGTATCTCAGGTTTGTTTTTTCTTTTTTCATTCTTACTTTGTTACAATACTCGTAAGTGAATGTCTCACTGCCCGATACGCGAAACGAAACGAAAGAATGACGAGGAAAAACTATCCGCGTACTTTTCATTTCCATTGATACATTGTTCGATTGAATATTTATCAAACGTGTATCATAAGAATCAATCAACGATATTCGAAAAGAAAATATCATCGAGCATCGAATAAAAATTCCAACCTAATGAACGTTCCATTGAATTACAAAAGGGTCAGAAATGGAATTTTTATTTGAGCTTAATCCCTTAGCGAATATATATTCTCTGACCTGATTTCTGACAGGGCTTTCATTCGGGCTGTTATCGAAGCAATCAGAGTTATGAATAAATATTGGGATAGGACTGACCCTTCGACTTAAAAAGATAGAGTTTAATATAACGATGTTTAAACTATCCTCATATGCATATATATAATTTGTAATCGAATAAAATCTTCATTATAAATTTGATCCATTTTAAAAATGTATTATCTATACGAAATTATTCAAACGAGATTTTGAATTAGGAGTAAATTCTAGCATTCCACGTTGAAAAATTGTCACCGAAGAAGAATTATTCATCGCTCATTATTGTTTTTCTCTTACGGATTCGATAGGATGAGGAATGGAATAAAAAATTCGGAGAGATGGCATCTCACGAATCTGTTTCAAATGGAACATTCGCTATCGAACAGATGTTCGGGAAAGAACATGAATATATCAGTCATTCACATACTTTGCGAGAGCATATGATTTCATCGAGTCAAATAAATCATATAGAATATCGATCGAATTTGGTATTCCAGAGATGGTTGGGACGATTCAAATCTGTGTCAATGAATCGGAAAGTGGAGTTACGCGAAAGGAATAATTTCTACAAAGATTTTCATAGTAGTTCAAAATACTATTTTCTCTCTTTTTTTTCTCAAGTTTGATCGAATGCCACGGTTCGAATGTTGAACTATGATCAAGAAAAAATTGTATACAGCAAATGTGAATAAACCTCGATATACAAGATGTCAAGTAGACATGAAACAAAATCTCACCGTGGATGCAAAAGTATTCGAGTCGATCGAGGGATCAAAATTCTCGAACTGATGAGAGAAAGAATGTTTCGTTCCAGCAAGGAGGAATTATTTTATCGGATTCTTTTTTGCCTCCAACCAAATAATCTTCAAGAAATGAATTCGGTTTTTGTTAATCTCTGAATGATAATTTTTTAAATATATTCTAAGGAAAGAAATTTTCACTTTGTGAAAAGTTTGTCAACTCTATCGGAAACAATAAAACACTCCCATACGGGTTATATAAATTTTTGAAATAATACAAATAACTGGATATTGTAACATATGATACCTTTAATATATCCGATTCTTACATCCTACTTTTTTCCCGATCTCCTTTCTATTAGTTTCTCAATCTATTTCCTCCCTACTATCCCACCCCCCTTTCTTTTTCTTCTGCGCAAAATCAACAGGTTGCAGTCGATAGCTAGGAAACGAAGAGAAGAACTCTTCGTTTTCCACTACACGCTGGTCTTTTCCTTCTTTTTTCTCTCTCCCTTTCTTTCTTCCCTTAGTCCTCCGTTTCTTCTTTCATCTTACCCGAGTATTTTCGTCCTTTTACAAATCCTCGTTTCAATTAACGACGCTTCAGGCTTTTTCGAATCCCATAACGTTTCGTCCTCCATGGACAACACGATTTCATTATCTTAACTTCCACAACACCTTATACCAATTACCAAACTTCATAATCAGCCCATTGAGACGAATTCTGTGGTTCCGAGTATTCTATGTGAACAGCTGTTTTGTAAAATAACTGTTTCCCATTACAAATTAGTTGTATCAGATTCAATGAAAAGATTATTACACATGTATGTATTATTATTCCCTGCGAATGAGAATTTACCTCAACCTATGTAAATAACAATCCATTAAATCCAAAGGAATACGTTTTCCCCTCTGCGTAAACACTGAATAAATATGGAGAGAAGAACGACTTCCTGCGAAGTAGCAGCAGACCGTGATGGTCGGACTAGCGTCTGACACGATATGTCCGTTGGTCACTTACTTTTCACCACGTATATAGCTTCCGTCTCTTTCATTCTACTTAATTTAGAGGGAATCAGCTGGCCACCTGTGTGCTCGACAGGGACAGAATTATGTAACCAAGGATCATTTATCTTTGGAAAGAATTCACACTTTCGAGATAAGGGAATTGAACGTGAATTTTTCTCACGCTCGATGTATATTGACTCTAGCATAATGAATTGATTCAACATTGGATTCTAAAGTTCACGATGAGCATACGTTGGAGGATGTATCAAAAATTATTGAAATGAAATGCAAAAATCATGACATAACTGTAGAAAATTGATACAGGGGATGGGATTGAGAGAATGATTACTTCTGTGATAGAAAATATTGAATCAATACACCTTGTTATACGAAAGTGTTTAACAACATTTTACTTGAACTGATATGTATATTGTAATCGTGGAGGTATAAATACGTATATGTGTGTATAAATATATGGTAGATTACAATAACCTCTTGTGACGATCAATGAAGAGCCGGATGATGTGGAGCTATAAATACACCAAGGGAGCTTTTGATGGTTCACTTAGATGAAAGGGTATCGTAATAGAGATGTAAGAGGAATCGCTTGCGATAATTAAGTCAACTATCGACTCCTCAAAATCAGAATCCTCAAAATAGAAATACAAGAGTAAAAGATTAGTGCTTTGTTTTCGAGATGACTTAGGGTGCTTTGGTAATCTGTATAAAGAAGAAAACTCCGCTGACCCATCGAACCAGGGTGTTGAATATACAGTAGCCGGATCAACCTAGAAATTCATCGCCACAGCCAACCGATTAGTTGATACATTTTGTCTGGGCGAGCGTGAAAAGATTGTTCGAACAACAATTTCAAAATAGGTACATCTCTGAGAAACTATAAACCAATTAGTATCATGAATGTTATGCCGAAAATTTTTGAAGATATAGTTACTGATAAAATAACACCACTGTTTTCTGATATAATTTCTGATTTCCAGCATGGCTTCACTTCTGGAAAGTCTACCGTAACTAACTTGTCTATTTTTTCTCATGTCGTGTCCTCTGCGCTTGATCAAAATGCCCAAGTGGATACTATATATACAGACTTCTCAAAGGCTTTTGACAGAGTTGATCATAATATATTGTTAAATAAATTGAGTAATTTAGGTATTCGCAGCAATTTCTTGTCGTGGTCACAGAGTTATATTCTGAATCGTACGCAATCAGTTCGTGTCTCTCAATATTTTTCTGATTCATTTTTTGTATCCTCAGGTGTACCGCAAGGCTCACATCTAGGTCCTTTATTATTTATTATTTTCATTAATGATATCTCTACGATTTTCAAGTACTGCACACATCTTCTTTTTGCTGATGACCTGAAACTGTTTATGATTATAAGAACTTACAGAGATGCTCAAAATCTGCAATCTGATTTGGATCGGTTACAATCTTGATGTGTGCTATCTAATATGTCATTAAATCTCACTGAATGCCATGTGATGAGATTTTATAGAGGTAAAAATGCTATTTATTTTCCTTGTAACTTGTCTCATTCTCTGTTATCACCTATAAATACTGTTCGTGATCTTGGAGTTTCATTTGACTCTCGTTTTAACTTCTCAGATCATTACAATTACATAGTTGGTACTCCCATGAAATCTCTCGGATTCATCAAGCGCGTTTGTAAAGATTTTCGTGATCCTGTTGCACTTCGAACACTGTATTGTACTTTAGTTAGACCTCATCTCGAGTATGCGTCTCAAATTTGGAGTCCTCGTTTAATTCGGGATTGTACAGATTTGGAAAGAGTTCAGCATAAGTCTCTGCGTTTTGCTGCCTATCGGATAGGCCGTCCGTTGAGCGTCACTTGTCATGATTACTCATTGATTATGGCTCTACTTAACTTGCCTTCCTTAGAATCACGTCGTTTGTTCAATGATTTTTCATTTTTGTATAAAATTGTTAATGGGAAAATTCGCTGCCCTCAACTGCTTGGACTTGTACGTTTTAATGTCCCTTCTCGTTTATTAAGACGCCCTAAACTGTTCAATCCAATTTCTTATAAATCGAGATACGGTTATTCTGATCCGGTAAATCGGATATCTATCCTAGCCAATTCTTACAGTGATGTGCTTGAATTATTTTTATCTCATTCTGATCTTAGAAATTCTCTCTCTCTTATTTGTCAAATTTAATATCTAATTGTCCTTTCCACTTATAATTATAGACGTTAACTGTTGTTGTAATATAAGATGCATGTAGTCGAGCTTAACATGATGCTTAATGCTTTGATGCATGATATATATAATGTGGTTCAAATAATTGTATATTCTATGTACCAAAGGGTCTTTTATACCCGTATAAAAAAAATAAAATCAATAAATAAATAAATCTCTATGTCAGAGTTATTTTGAATGATCGAAACTTCATTATTTATCATCAATGAAACATTCAATGTCTTGTAATCAGATTCAAAACGATTAACGTCTATGAAAATCACAAACGTAATGATAAGATACCTCGATGTCGCTTCCCTTTGTTTCTCTTTGGGATTTGCCGTCGTAACATCAACTGCGATTATAACGATGAATGACGTTCTCGTATCGATTTTCAACATCATCACGTCAGTACAATTTATCGCTGACATATTTTCGAAGTAATTGTGAGTGTAATATTTGTTTCATACATCGTTCATTACTTTCTTTCTGGTTTTCCACGGCGAGCGTAGATTGGTTGTGATTTGGATTGTACAATAACGAACAATTGGGTATGATATTTTCCGCTCAAACTGCACCCAATGAACGTATGTCTTGAATTTTGATTCGCCTCGATGCACGTTCGTTTTATCTAATCAAAAATGATTTCGAGAATGAATAAATAAATCGTTATCCGTCGGCGAGATATTGGAAATTTATTGAAAAATGAGAAGGAAAATTAGAAGAGGTTTATAAGAGAAAGAGAGAAAAAAAGTGTTTTAATTAAAATGGAAAAACAATTTTACGCAACATTTGAAGAAATTGGTTCATATTACTCTCTATTCATTTCTCCAAGTCACGTAACAGTGATAATGTGAAAATATTAACAACATAATTGAATATGCATATAGAACATCGTAACATGTTTTTATGAGGCATAAATTCAGACTAATGCAAAAATTATCAGCTATGTACGTTTTACATTTCTTTTACTTTGAGATTTCATTCCCTGCTTGAATTAATTATTCATTCTGATGCAAACGTGTTTACATAAATTGCGAAAAATAAAACATGATAAACTTCGGAATAATCTTTGTTATTCGTAATGATCATGTTGCAAACTTCATGTTGTAGTTACAGAATTTGATTCAACTCAGTCTCATTTACAACAGTGTTTCACGGCTGGATTACGTGTAATACATGAACAATTTAGATTGATGTTTTTTCTTGTACGTTCTATGGAAGAGGAAAGAATATCGGTGTATTTAGAAGACAATTTCTTTCACTTTGATTTCATCAACTCATTTCATTTTAAAATGCAGGATAGTTATAGTATGATATATCCTTGTCGAATGAATTACAAGTGAGTGGAAATTTCTGAATCCCATGATGAGAGTTTGCTTGTCTTCAAGAACCAGAATCGTGAAGGCATTAAGAAGAAGGAATACAACACAGAGTTCACACGTACAAAATTAACACGTTTTGATTGAAGAATCGAGGGAAGTGATGTCTTTATCGAACAATGTTAATGTTATTACTCTTACCCTTTTTTCTCCTTTCATTTTTTTTTTATTTTTCAAATCACTTCCACATCCCTCTTCCGATGTGGGCTACGAAACAAATGCCTCCGCGTTGTTGCGCGTTTCCGTTCGACTACGTGACCAGTTTATTGCCACGTCACGACATCCGTTTTATCGTTCTTTCACGCGTATATAGACTCGCGATCGTAAATATTCGTTCTTTTTGCTGTTTTTGAATAATATACTTCTCAAAGTTACGTCCGTTTCGAATCAGTTCCAACGGCCCTTGCCTGCGACATAAAATATTCAAATAATCATCTCGAAATTAGTAAAATAATATATACATAGAGATGCAAAGCGCATCAAGGTTTCAGCGACAAACCGAATGGATTTCGAGAATATTTTGGCATTATTTCAGATTCTTGAATGTTTCGAGTATCGATTGATTCTTTATTTCACTTCATTTCGACCCTAAAAGTAAAGAGACATCATAAAGTAATTGTAATTTCGGTATCCAGAATCACCCAACTCTACTTTTGAAACTTATATGTTCTCCCCTGGTTCGGCAAATCCCTTTTCTCCACAAGCACATTTGTTTCCTCTTTTCGTTTTCATTTCTTTTGAGAATTCAGTTTCAGTACGATTCTTTCTTTGAACATTGAATGATTCCGATGAGAATAAAGACCGCATTTTCTCTTCATCTCTTCAAACCCACGAAAATCTGGTACAATAGAATAACAATCGTGTACGAATGTTGTCGTGGAAATATTTCTTCTTTCTTTCTCTTTCACCTTTCCTTGCAGTCTTTCCACAGCTACATTCCGTCTTTGCCAAAATGAATGTAGAAGTCTGCGAATGTAGATCTCCACAAAACGAGCAATGAGATAGACAAAAGTGAATGAAGAGAAAAAAGTGGAGAAAGAACGGAATGAAAAAGATAGGAAATTTCTGATTTCTATCGTCGCGTTAGAAGCCTTGGATTAAGGATTAAAGTTCTCGTGAAAGATTCATAGAATGTAATGGAATGGGTGAACGATTTAAAAGTCGCGCGAGGTCGAATTGACGTTGAAAAGATTTTTCCAGCACTTTTAAAGCACTTTTTATTTTTTTTTTCATCAAAATATCATAAAATATTAGGGATAAGTCTATCAAAAGTTTCCAAGTATGATTCTGAGATAATAAGAAAGTGTACAGATTCTTATTATTCAGGTTTGTGCGTTTCGTTACGTAGGAATTGATATTTGTAGGAGGATTGAGGTACGTGAGATTTCGCTAATCCAAAAAAATTATATCGCGATGCGAGAATACTCTTTGCACTTGGTTTCGAAACCAGTAAAATGTACTTGAAAACCGATAAATGCAACATATTAGCTTTTTCATGCGAGTTTTTCTCATTCTACGTCCACAAAAAAGTAAATTCCTACACAAACTTTGAGGTATAGTTCAACGATATATCCTTTAGATTACATTACGGGCAGAAAAAAATCTCTTCTGATCCTGATTCTCGTCGTTCAATTCCACAGGTCATGAAAAATGTCTCCACCATTGTTCTCTCCACAAAATGTAACTCAATTTGTTGAATATATGAGATAAATCCACACAAAATCTCACGTGGAACGTAGCACCATGATTGTTACAAGAAAAAGCGATTAACGGCCAATGTCGCACGTGAATTTAAATTTCGCGTATCAAAAATTACGGTCATTGCTTCAGGGTACTAAAGCGTCACATCGTACGGCTCTTTTCCACTTCATTTATTCCTCATATCGAGGGCTGTTTCGCTACACACACGAGAAATTCTACACAGTTCAAACTTATTGTTTGAAACAATTGAATCTTCGAGCGACCGATATCTTTTAATCAATTTTTCTATATTTTATGTTCTTTCAAAATTAGATCGAATTAAATTATTCAATTAATGTGCATCGCAAAGAACGACTGGATACGAACAATTGAATTCCCTTGAACCACTGTGGAATAGAAAATAGAATAAAAATTCTTCTGTATTCCGACCTTAAGTGCTCCCTTGGAACTCAGAACAACAACTGAGGTTAATGAAATTCATTCCCATTTAACTTTCGAGAACCTTGAAATTTTCATCAGAATGAAAAATTCAGAAAACAAAGGCCAGTCCTTTGGTACACGCGATTCTCGCTTTCATCTTTGTACTTGGTGAAAAATCCTTTGACGGGCTGCCTATCATGTTTTTCGTCTCACGCGAAGACGCTTGATGATTTGACAAAAACATTTCACGAATTCTTATAACTCTTTGATTTTTAGGAAGGAATAAGTAAATCTAACGAACGAAATTCATTGAAATCATTTAGGTTGCAACGTCGAATCACAGGAAGGATTCACCCGAAGAATCGGAAGTGAATTAACGGGTGAAATCTTTTCATCGATTCTCGAATCTCAAGGAAAGGAGGAAATGTACTATTTTCCACATTGAAGACACGTTAATCCACCTCGTGAATTCCTCTCATTCGTGTATACAAATGGAATGAGGAATAAGATGAAGTACAGTATTTCACCCTGAGAATCTCAAAAGATGACATCTTGGGAAAGTAGAAAGATAAAGTGTACAAGTCGTACGTCATTATCTTAATGGTTTTTTAAATACAAAGTATGAAAGTATGATGAGAAGGGCGACAACGAGAATCCATACGCATGTATAATATTTTTTTTGCGTAAAATTTATGACGTATGGATTATATTGAACCCTTCGACCTTTCTTAGCGATCGAAGGGAAATTAGGAGCGAGTCTTCTTTTCGTTTCGATCATTGAATCGCTTTCAGGAAAAGCCAATGTCAAAGCATTGAAAAGAAAATGTGGTAGAAAGGAGAAAGAAAAATCGATGGGGCCAAAAAAGGGGATGAAGTGGAAAGAATTGGCGAAGCGAAAGAAAAAGAACCGAAGCTGACGAATAATTGCCAGTACCTAGAAACCGGCAATCTCGAGATCGAAGGTCGTCGTTCCTATTCAAAGGGATTTATCGTACTCTTGGTGCTCTTAACTCAGCTACCTCCCATTGGGGCCTCGAATTTTCCAAGTCGGTTTTCCTGCTGTTACAGAAACCCACTGGTTACCAACATATATAAAATTCACAAGAACACACATACACCCCAACTTTTCTGTCATGCTCGATCGCGTTACTTTACTACAAGTCTTCTCGACCATATCCTCAAAGATAAAGAGGATTACTATAAATTACCACTTTTCGACTATACCTCGAGAATTCGCTGATACGTTATCGATACTTGATTTCATATCGTTCTATACCTTCCAAATTCATATTCCTTCTTTCCTTCATCGACCCGCTCTCACCTGTTTCTATTCTCTCTTCCTCTGTTTCAGGTAAGTTACAAAACGGATGGGACAAAACAAAAAGACGTAAGAGAATAGGGGTGGAACGGGACACGACTATGAGGTTAGCGTTGCAAACAGCTTCCACATCTCCGCGAGAAATTCACGGCATTATCATGAGCAAATTTGACTTTCCTCTCTTCTCTTCTACTCTTCTCTTAACTTGCCGCGTATTTCTCGAAGGTACTCAGCTTCCACAAGTTCACCGCATAAGCAACGGATGGTGGTTCGAAGAGAGGGTTCCCAGAGGGCTGAGCCCCCACCATCGCTACAACTAGCATCCTTCTCTTCCTTTTCAGCATTCATTTCCTCCGTCTATTCTTTCACCCCTCCATCCATCCATCTATCCATCCAGCACGGAGAGACCAACCGACCAAGATCGACTATGCATCAGGCAAATTCCGCGAGACGTGCTACCGAATCCCGCAGTTACCACACCTCTTCCTCGTTCCCTTGGGATTGACTTCGATGTACTCCGTCTAGCGACAAACTCGATTTCTCCCTTTCCCTCTCTCTCTCTCTCTTTTTTTCCTTCATCTTCTCTCCTCTTTTTTTCATACCAAAAATGCGTACAATATTGCTATAAGAATATGGTAACTCTTTTTCAATTGAACTCCCCCCTATGAAGAGTAAATAGTCGATATGTTGTCTTCTTTTCTTCGATTCATCTATCGAGGGAGAATACAGAATTCGTTTACGAAGATCAAAGTTGTCAAAACAGAAAGAGAAGAAATTTCAATGGTAATATTGTTAAATATTAATTTGTTGGGGAGAAGTTTTATTTGCTTCCAACAAAGAAACAAAAATGATCTTCGTACTGAAAGATTGAATGATTCGTATTCGAATTTAATCTCAAATCACTTCCAAAGTGGACAAGTTGAATAGTCTGCTTGGACGCTGAAAAGTAATGCATCAAAATGTACCTGAACTTTGTTTATAAACTGACCAAGTTTCATGTTTATCGGGAAAAGATTTTTTGTGTAAATGTCAATGACTTGGCAAAGGCAGGTACAACGAGATCTCAAGCATATCATAATGTAACGTACTCTCGGCTCGTTACAATGAAGATAGAATGAAAAAGTGAAGGAGAAAATATAAATTAGTTGATATATGTGTATATACGTACATATACGTGAAGGGGAGTGGCAGTATGAGGGTGAGAAATAGAACAAGAGGCCGGTCGGAGAGGGTTAATGACCAAGGCAGTTTCTGGATCGAAACAATGTGTTCCGTAACACCGTGTCGGAGAAGTTGCTTGCCTCCTGGCATTTCCATAGCACGCCATTTTGCTGCAAAGGCTGCCACATTTCACAAACTTGCCTGCCTGCTCGCATTATTGTAACACCGGAAGATTTCAAGAATGGAATTCATAGTCAAACCGGTACAGTTGTACTCGAATCTGACATTCTACCTAAACCAGATTCAATTGCGAGACCTAAAGATATTTTGTATCCGAAGATTCATCGTGGGATGAATATTAATTTCAAATATCGTAGTTCTCTTTCCACGGAAAAGAAAACTCCTCATCTCGTTTATCGATCTTTCGAATTGAAAGCTCGAGTTCTTCAAGAAGATTTGTTCCATTGTGAAGCAAAAATCACCATTCGAAATATTGGAACGTTGGATCGTACCGATTCTCGTCTAACGATGACTTCGAGTCCATTGGATTGATTATTGGATGCACTGAATTGTCAAAATTCAAATTCAGTGATATAAAAAAATTCGAAATCATAGAAATTTCATATTTTTTCTATCACTTCCGTTATTCTCCGTACCTTGTACGTTGGAATTGAATTCCTGCATCTCGTTATTTATGCATACGGCAAGTATTTTCACGTATAAAAATTCTGATTCGTTGAGTGAAAACTTCTCAGGATATACATTACACCGAATATAACTACTTGAATATTTTGATTAACGTACAACGTGTTCTCCGCATAAAGCGAACAATGTCAATGTATCGATGGTTGTTAACTGGCGCATTAATTTTCGTTCCAAGCTCATAATTACGCTGCTGCTTCGTTTTATAACTCTCATTACAAGGTTTATAGTCATTATGAAATTGTAAAGTGGGTGTAAGTCGAGTTACTCCATAACATTTTTTTTCTCTCCGATAATATTGAATAAAATATAAATCACGAGATAAACGTTTTATCAATGAAGTTAACGGAGGGGATTCAATTATATGGACTTCAAATGAGTGTTTTTTCTCCTTTTCATTTTATTGGGAGCATAAATTAAGAAATTCATTTGGATATGCTAGAAGAAAAATCTGTAGATATAACATATATGATAATTTTATCTCATTGGAGAAATGATATCGATCTACAAAGTACGTTACAAGTCGATCCTGGAGCCAAAAATACAATATACATGAAATTGGAGAACATGGATGAGCAATTATATGTGAATTATTGAGAAGAAAAATCTATCTCCAGGAAAATTGAACCTCAATCTAGCAATCAAAAAACCCTCCAATCTGAACATTCATTCGAATTTCAGGACACGTTCGACTGGGATTTTAAAAATTTCACATAGTATCTCATCAAAGTCTTCAAACGCGATAGAGGGTTCGTTCCCCGAGAGAGATATTATTATTATTTGGTGCCATTTCACCCCGGAAATCATTTCTAAGCGAAGTCTCGTTCAAAGATAAGCTAGGAAGATGGTGGAAAGGAGAGTTGATCTGGTAATGTGTTTTTTTTTCTTCTCTTTTACCTCTCTTGTAAGCAATCCCGTTCTCGTACGAGACGGGATCATCTACCTGTTAACTCCTGTTCTTCAACTCCCAATTTTCCAAAGGAGTGCAATCTCCTGACTCTCGTGTCTATTAATTTTTCAAAAACTCTTCTAGGAGGATTCGAGCGCGCGCAATTCCATTTGTGGAACCGAATCGATCTTATCCATACATACTCGAGTAGCAGGATCGAAAATCCTCAAGAGAGGAGCGATTTATCCGACTCGGCATAAACTTCACGAAGTAAACCGTCAAGTTTGATAAGGGGACGGTTGAGAAAACCTACACGAACTAACAATTCTAGAATTTTCGATTTTTTTAATTAAGAAAATTTCACTCAAGCTCGAACGATTTTTGATCTTGTGAAAGAGCCGTTTCTAACGTGGAAGAAAATTTGTCAAGCGTGAGAAACTCTTCTTCTCGTCTCACCGGGTTGGAGACAGAAAGAAAACAGGGATATATCATTTCCCGAGGCTATCGTCTAGAAACGGGAGGTCCTTCGTTGAACGCATCAATGGAAGAGTGAACTTCTGTTCAAATTTCAGTGCGCGCATGAGAGCAGAAGGACGAAAGAAAAAGATCTTCTCAGACGAGTAAGCAACTTTTGACCGGCTATCTAGGTGGATGAATGTACATTTTGTATCGTTGAATTTGAGAAATATAAATATCATCGATACGGAAGAAGAGTTTCGTTATGTTTCGCGATAAATAATTCATTCTCAGAAGATATTCAACGCTGAACCATTCTCTCTTTGAACTTGAATAAGGATAGTTTTTATATCAATTAAAATCACAGCGTATCCCATTAATCGATACTCTCTTCGATAAATATTTGTATTAGAAATGTTGAGATAAATCTTTTGTAAAGTTCACGGAGAATGTATTTGTCAGGACCATTTTTCAACCGAGTTATTGAGATTTCGAAATTTATTTTCACAAGTATTTCTTCGTGCAAATTTCTCAACACATACATTCTTACTTTCATAATTTATACGTGAACCTCATGTAGCCGTATGATCATTTCTATTTCATAACAGTTGTTCATGAAGTAGCAGAAAGCCATCGCAACGGAACGACGATTGAATTGAGAAATATCATGAAACATATTAAAAATTCATATAAACCATTATTCAGAGCTATGTCTTTGAATTTTTAAACTGAAAATCGTGATCGCGAACACGTACTCAAACTCCATTTGTGATTTTCCCTTCCTTTTGATTATTGATGGAGATACAGTTAATGTGTTTTCTGTGAAATAAAAATTGATCATATCGCCCTTTGGTTGTTGATCGTATCTTTTCCCGAATATAACGTTTGCAATGTAGGGCAACACATTCCAATTGTTGTGATTTTCACAAAATTCTTATACCCATTCGCCCACACACATATATATATATACACAATCACACATCCATGTGTGTATTTCAAATTCCAAAGCATGCTTCCATTGTGATCCAACCATTCCTCTGTACTCCTGTTTCAATGTAACATCATTGAATTTCAGAACTCGATGCATGAGTGAAGATAATTGAATTTACGATCGATTTGGGGTGTAAATGGAAATTAATTATTTCAAGAATAATTCGTACCGAATGCATCATATATACTGTTTCAAATTTGAAACATCAAGAGGTTTAGATTTTCGATATTCATGAGAGAGCGAAAGATTATGTGAGACTCTCGTGGAGGTTGGAGAAGAATTTATGATATTTTAATTCAATGCTTTTTATTGTCTTCTCATTGGGAGAACTAAAACGAATATATTTTGTATTTCATTTAATGTATTATAGTTTGAATTATAAAACGAGGGAATGAATTTTGATAATTCATATTCAAGCTATAGATTCTGCATTTTATATCTCATTATGATGTGTAGTTGAATGTACTTTTGATTATCCCGTACATTCAAAGTTCCCCATCGATGTATATTACATACAAATATCGAGAGTGGAAATCCTGAAGCCAGACAATGGAATATGGATTAGCTTTAAATATCATCACGGAGGGAAACCGAAGGTAATTCGAAACATCAGAAAACAATTTGAAAATCTCTGATAAAGATTTTGGTGGAAATCGGGTTTGAAAAGGGGCGTTTGTACATGAAATATAAGGGAGATGATAGAGAAGAATATAATTATCAGACTATATTTGAAGAATTGATTAAACTGATTCTAAAGACAACACGACATTGGTAACAAACAATGCAAGGTAGCATTTTGATGACTTTAATATCGATCAAAATTATAATCCTTGTCTGGAACTTTTGTTGGAATTTAATTGAAGATCAAGCTGAAGGATCAACCTGTCAAATATGAGGATTCCAGACAGCCTTTGGTTGAATTTAACCCAAGATTAGAGGAACTGTGTAGTATTAAAACTATCTCTACCAGGTGCATTCAATTTCCTTGATCCGAAAAGTTTAATATGTACAATGTACACAACACTCGTTAAGTATACTTTTCGGAATCAGAAATTGTAATCTCAAATATTCTTCAGTTTTTTGTTCTTTCTCTTCAATTGAATCATATGTGATAACTTCCTGTGTGAACAAAGAAATTATCTCAAAATTAGCTCCTGAAGAAGCCCATGATACCCGAATTAATATAATGGACAGTTTTAAGGTGTGAAGTTGTAAATGTAAAGATGATTAATTGAAGAAACAACATGTACAAGGAAGGTCAGCTTTGCATTTTATATACTTTCATCAAACAATTGATTTTTCTAACGAAACAAACATGACTTCTTAGTGGCTAGAGGATACCCGTATACAACAAATTCCAGTAAGTTGTTTATCTCTCAATTTGATCCCAACGAAAGTTTATCCTCGAGAAAAAAACACAACAGGAAAAAAAACCAATATGAAATATTTGAAATTCCCGATAGTTGGAACAATTTCATGCACGTCGTAATAAACTTCGACGTGTTGTGTAAAGGGTTCTGTAAGTGTACGGAGGGATATTTGATTAAATATTTTTGCCGTAAATGCGTGTATACGATCCTTCTTTTCCCAGGCGGATACACACACAACCGCGCATTCCTAGTTTCCAACAAATCACATGTGCGTACATGTGCCGCCGTCGCTACTGCTACTGTTACACGTCGTGTGTGATGTGGTATTTTCAGGAGAACGTTAATTAATAATTTAATCGAAGAGCCTGTTTCGGTCCTGCAGGCTTCCTGGATCCGGTGCAAGCTCTAATTAAAACCCTCCTCCTCCCTACTTTCGACCTCTACGTATCTATGAGTATGGAGCACACGATCACGGACTCCAACGCCCACACTTACACGTGCCAGTCTACGGAAGAGAATACAGAGTACACGATGTCCAAACGTGTTTTGTTCCTACCGTATACGAATTTTTAACCGCTTCTAAAAAGCTCAGATCGGAGATCAAGCGATTTATGTTTTATTTATGGATTAGATATACAGCAGAGTGCAGTATTCCGTAACATCTGGTGAATAATTACTAGTTCATCCTGCTTATTCGGAGAAAAGGTTCCATCTATTTATCTATCTATCTATCTAATTCAATATCTACACTGTTTGAAATTTTTGCATGAAGTTTCAGTCACATGCAATGAAAGCAATTTCAACTTGAAAAATTCCTTGAAATTTCAATTACAATCGAATGAGCATTCAGTTAATAACTTGTAATATTATGGATAGTATAACATAGCAAAAATCGAAAATTATACATGTGATTGAAATCCTAATTATCCCTGGCCCCGGAATGGCCCAGTGAATTGTCTAATATTATTTCCACCAGGGAACGTACTTGAAGAATGAATTAAAATTCAAGAAATTTTCAACAATGTATTCTCTGGAATGATACATTATTCCAATACTTGAATCGTTTTCATTCGAACTGATCAGAAGAGCAGAAATTCTTTACTATGATGAATTGGTTTTTAGAACAATAATCATGAAAAGTTAATCACATTTTGCGGAGTTTATGAATTAAAAAGAACCTGTATAAATTCCTCGCACCTTAGAAAAAGTATCATCGATTCGTGTAAATTATATTCAAAATCATGAAGTAGATACCAGATGTATTCAATTCAATCTCCATTCCTCGCCATTTGAAATACGATTAACTTCATAATTTTACAGTATACGTAAAAGCATATATCTTCTAATGATGAACCTGAAGTACGAGAATGAACTCGAGAGTGAATTATGGGTTTGAGAGAAAGATAGATGAAGGGAGAGTTGAAACAGCTTAGCGTCGATCCAATTGAGAACTAAACGGGAACGAGCAGGTGGGTGTAATAATGAGCAATAAACGCTAATTAACGTCTGTAACGCGTATTTACGAGTCTGGGTCATAAATGTCTAATCAGAGGGGCAAAGTTTGGTCTTCCATACACATACGTACCTACGTATACACATACTCGAGTCTGTAAGAGTTACGTTCTCTCTTCTCAAACTGTTGAGTTAGTTCCAAAGTAGTTTCTGCCGTTTTGCATCCGTTCTCTCTTTCTTCTTCATTCTTATTACAACTTCACCAACGGTCCACGACCTTCTCTTATTCCCTTCTGTCTGTCTCACTTGTCCTCTTTTCTCCTCCCTCAGTCTCTCATTTTGAAAAGCTACTACCAGCAGCATCTCTCCTGTCATATTCCTGAGTAAATTTCGTTGTATAATTAATGTTTAATAACCGTTTCACAAGGTCTCTTCATCCTCCACGGTCCACGCGTCATAATGGACGGATAAATCTTATATACAACTTCATCTTCGTCGCACGGTAACTCAACTGATGGAGTTTTAGAATCAAAATGGTATTCATATACATGGTATTAGAGTTACGGACTTGTCGTATGGTTCCCAACTGGTTTCGTCGATTTTTGAATACACATCAATCATCCGTATCAGAATATCGAATGTTACGAAAGGTTCAATCCAATATTTCAATATTTACATTCATTCAAAGTGTTGCAGGATAAGAATCATAAGACATCGTATAGCTGTGAATGTACAAAAATAAGTTGAACCATTCTTCATTCCCTGCATTTTCTGATAATCCTTCGATCGTCCGTGATATAAATAATTTACAACGTATCGTATATTTTTAATAATCGTTTATTCGTATTTTGGATATTTCATCGCATTCTTATGGTATTCTTGAAACCTCGCACATTCTCTGTGCTCTCATCATCTCAGATCTTTCAACACAAAAACACCAAAAACTACTGGGGCGTGAGATTGAGAAAGTGGTTCAGTTTGCCTCATAAACAAGTGGTTTACTTCGCCCCAAGGGAGGTTGGAATTTCTAACCGCACAAAGGAAGGACAGCATATAGCATAAATACCAAACGCCAACGTAAAGGCAAAAATTTACTTCGGTGTAAAATCGAATAAAGAAAATCGTTACTAACCTCTATCGAATCTTGCTCAACACGTTTTCGAGTTTGAACACTTTGAATACCGTTTTTTCGTATCTCTATTGATGATCATTACAATTTATATAAGTATCGTTGAAATGTATTTCAGGGCATATATTAGGTACATAATTATTATCTGTATAAAGTATATCAAGTTTTTATGATTATATGTTCGTATATAAATTCCAATGATCATGGAATTATCTCCTTTTTCACGAAGATATCGAGAGGATTTCCCTCAATTTTTACTGGAAATGAATTCGAATGTTCTTTCGATGCGAGAAAAAATCGGCAAATTCTTTGGAATAGTTTGCTCCTCCTCGTCTTCAACGCAATTCTGCAACCTTTTCATTTGGATGTACGGACAATTTTGAACAATTTTGAGAAAGTTGTCGCTAAGGTTATATAATTTGTTAACCCTCACAAAAGGACAAATTTGATTTCCCGGTTTTCACTTTGTAATTTCGTGATAAGAGTTCAAAAAATGAATTCCAACAATCCAGGAATTCAAGATTCAATTTTCAGGAGAATTGATCCATTGATGATGAATTGAATGGAAAGAGCCTCTGGTTTCTGAAATTTTTATGATACGAATTAACACTCGCAGGGAGAGTGAGGGTTTTAATAGTAAGTTAATAATCGAATAATGATTACGGGGAATGATGAAAGACGTTTTAAACATGATAAATTTCTTGTATGTTTCAGGTACGTATTAGCAGATTACTGGTCCTCCTTCTCAGTTCTCGAATGTAAGTCTTACAAACTGTTCCCTTATTTTTTTTTTATATACCCTGATACATTTCGCTCCCGAATATTCGTCACAATTACAAACATCGGTCGCTCAAAATTTGAGAATCATCAATCTCGAAATTCTCATCTTTCCTAAGAAACGAGAACATCCCTGTATTCCAGATAAGTGGGCTCAAGAGACACGTGCCTTTAAGAAATTATTCGAATCTTGCACCGTAACGTTTACTCGGTTTATTTTTCTATTTTCTCATCCTGTAAGTATCACGATACACATTTATATCCTTTTGTTCCCTTCTTTTATTCTATCCAACAATACCATAGGTGGATACGAACTTTGGAAGGTCCTTCACAAATCCGATGATCCAGAAACGTGTCGTACGATACGAACCGGGTCGAAAGCATCTCCGTTTTCACGATTGTGATATCATTCCTTGTTTGTATCTCGCTTATTGAATCCATGAGCATTTTCACCTTTTCCCTCAGGCAACAATCACTTCGAAATCACACGCATGTGTATCTTGGAAAACGATTGGCCAAAAACAGGGGAAAAGGATAATTCGAAATCATTGATCGAAATACGAAGAGCAAAGAGAAATCCATCGTTGGACGACGAGTGACGACGTTTAATCTCTAAAGTTTTCGTGTATAGCACAACGACTAACCTTTCTCGTATTATTCTTTGTTTTTTATTCCTCGGTAAAGTGTGCTGCTCGGTTGATCTTTTTCAGCGCTTTTTGTTGCTGTTGCTGTTGTTGTTGTTGTTGTTGTTGTACCTTCTTTCCATCCACCACCGAAGTATTTGGATTTTTCTCTTTCAAAAGACATTTCTCATTGTCTTTCCAGCAACATGCACTATATGTATTTGGGCTATAGAGATAATCAACGCGCGCGTTCTTTCTCTTTCTTCTCCCGTGTACCGCGTATTTTCCCGTAGGGAATTCAGGACGAGAAGAGAAAAGAGAAAAACGTTGTTTCCGCGGTGCTGAAGTGGAGAGAAGGGGGAAGGAGGGGAGAAAGGTCGACTCCCGTGTATAGGTTGAGGGTGGGCTTCTATTATTTTTCAATTGGCCAGCCGAGCGTACAGTGGGATTCTGTATCCCGGATGTAATTGGACTCGGCTTTGGCGCAGCAACGTACAGATGAAATAAGACGATGTATAGATGTAGAAATTTAAAAAAGGAAAAAAAAAACACATCGTAGAAACGAGATACTGTGTCTTTTATTTGCCACGAATTATGGTGTAGCTTTTGGACAAAAGGTAAGGATTTTACCTCATAATTTCGATATTATTACAATATCAAGTATTCTAACCGTTTATGAATATTTAGGCCTACATCAGTTCTTGACCCAAGATGAGAATGTGTTTGTGTTATACTAAAATGCACAGGAAAAATAAACAGTAACGGAGGACTATACCTGTGAGAGAAGTCTATTCAAAATGCCTATATCAGGAGATTTCATTTCACAACGCGCTTTACACGAAATTTTTCTCAGAATTCAATCCGAAAACGTGAAAAACAAATGTTTGGAATCCAGTTATGTAATTTGTGGAATTGCGAATTATTATGCTTCGCAATGATCGTGTTCACAAATTCATCATCATAAATTATGTATATCAAATCCCCACGCGTGAATAATTTTACTTCGACATTATTGTTTGAGAATATTGTCATGTCATAAATACTCTACTCATAGAAAGGCACATAGCTTCCTTGACCAGTTCGATTAAGTTGCAGAATATTATCCAACATCTCACCTATTTTCCAGTTCAACTGCAATTCGTATGAAAATATCACAGGGCAATCGTTCTAGAAGTCATTTTTGGAATTAAATTCCTTCAAATTACATACAATTATTTCTAAATTATACATCCCTTCGTAACGAGAAAGCGAAATCCCATTACTATAACTCGAATGAACAAAGTTGATATCCAATGTAATATCTCATCATTATTCATACAAAATTATGTTCTTCTCCATGTCATTACGAATCAAATGGATTTCCAAATCTACAAAAAAGTATCGCCGTCTTTGGCTCAGGGACTTTCATTCCCTCCGTCCCGCTCCGTTCTCTTTTCATCGATGAGCCGAAAATCTGTTTTTGAATGTATGTGACTTGGGCAAAGCATCCTTTGACGCGAAACAACGAACAAGGGATGAGATCTGTCCCAGAGGGTTTCAAGCTTGCTCTAATAGATTTACTGTCAATCTGGGATATCCGGTTCCAAGCATTTCCATAGCTCGTAAACGACTATGGTCACTGTGAAACGGGTTCCTCTTTGTGCCTTATTCGTAATTTTTTCCCTTCAAACGAAAGAGCAATGATGACGCCCGAAAGGATCGTTTTACCGTGAACTTCGCAACACGTTCAACGAACTTTGATTTTCTTGCGTTTCTCAATTATACCATGAATCATGTTTCAACATTTTTAATTCCTCTAGTCCGAAAACAAAAGTTGAACAAAGGAAAGGTAGATGAATGAGAGGTTTCTGTGGTGTGTATAATAAAATCCACGCATTGTTGTAATCACGTGTTGTAACGAGGAAGAGAAAAAGAGCAACGGAAGATGAGGGAGAGAAGGCAGACGAGCAACAGGAAATCAACTTCTGTCTTGCCTCGACAAAAGCGATGCGCAAACAATTGCCGATTCTGTACACTGTTAGTGAAACAATTTGCACGTTCATGTCGGCCACTCTATCTCCATTATTTCTCTTGTAAGTTCTACGAGTAACCTGGAAACGTGAAAACGAAGAGTACTCGCGTTAGCACAGTCAACAGCTTTCTCGAACTGTGCCGACAAAATGTAGGTAACAGATTGTGGACGAGTTTAATTAAATTCAAGAGGTTTTCGGGTCCGCTGGGCTTACGACTATTTTCATTCACCGATTCCTTACGCCGCTTTATGCCTCGTTCTATTACTTACACCCCGTTTGTTACTTACATAAACATCGATCGTAATCGGTGGAATGTGAATTATGTGAACAATTCCTCTTTTGGTCGATTAATACCACGAAGATTTCACAAAGATTTACACCCTCGTTTTACGTAGCATCGACAATATCATTGAGTCATTGATTCTTGATTTTTCGATGTCAAACGAATTATTCTGCATAGAATCACAACGCACCGACCTGGTTTCGTATGGGATCGCGTTGATGTCTGACCAACCATTGATATTTCTACTTGAGACGACGTTAATCTTGTCATCATTCATCGGTGATGTATTCAATTCCATCTCACCCTATACTCCTATTTATTCAATATATATTATTTATTTTGTTTATACGGGTATAAAAGACCCTTTGGTACATAGAATATACAATTATTTGAACCACATTATATATATCATGCATCAAAGCATTAAGCATCATGTTAAGCTCGACTACATGCATCTTATATTACAACAACAGTTAACGTGTATAATTATAGGTGAGAAGGACAATTAGATATTAAATTTGACAAATAAGAGAAAGAGAATTTCTAAGATCAGAATGAGATGAAAATAATTCAAGCACATCACTGTAAGAGTTAGCTAGGATAGATATCCGATTTACCGGATCAGAATAACCGTATCTCGATTTATAAGAAATTGGATTGAACAGTTTAGGGCGTCTTAATAAACGAGAAGGGACATTAAAACGTACAAGTCCAAGCAGTTGAGGGCAGCGAATTTTCCCATTAACAATTTTATACAAAAATGAAAAATCATTGAACAAACGACGTGATTCTAAGGAAGGCAAGTTAAGTAGAGCCATAATCAATGAGTAATCATGACAAGTGACGCTCAACGGACGGCCTATCCGATAGGCAGCAAAACGCAGAAACTTATGCTGAACTCTTTCCAAGTCTGTACAATCCCGAATTAAACGAGGACTCCAAATTTGAGACGCATACTCAAGATGAGGTCTAACTAAAGTACAATACAGTGTTCGAAGTGCAACAGGATCACGAAAATCTTTACAAACGCGCTTGATGAATCCGAGAGATTTCATGGAAGTACCAACTATGTAATTGTAATGATCTGAGAAGTTAAAACGAGAGTCAAATGAAACTCCAAGATCACGAACAGTATTTATAGGTGATAACAGAGAATGAGACAAGTTATAAGAAAAATGAATAGCATTTTTACCTCTATAAAATCTCATCACATGGCATTTAGTGAGATTTAATGACATATTAGATAGCACACACCAAGATTGTAACCGATCCAAATCAGATTGCAGATTTTGAGCATCTCTGTAAGTTCTTATAATCATAAACAGTTTCAGGTCATCAGCAAAAAGAAGATGTGTGCAGTACTTGAAAATCGTCAAAAAATTATCAAAAATTTCAACCTAATTGTGCTCTGCGATAATTTTTTCAAGTAATAATCAATTTTCAATAGTTCATAAATGTTTTATGGACTGAAGAAAACCATATTTTCCAAGGAGAAAGTGTAATGAAGTGGAAGAGAGAATTCTATATACAAAATTATATATCATTTTGAAAATATCTCCACACGGGAGATAATGATTTTTGTATATTTTCTATAAAATTCTTTCCATTAAGAGAGATCGAATACAAATTTCAATTCCATTTCATTATTCATCATCCTGTCGTCTATTTCATTACATTTTCTCCTTGAATTATAATTATAATTATAAGCAAGTTAGCAATGACTGGACAATCACAGAATGTTTGTAAACCCTATCTCCGCAACGAACCTTGTAATATTCAAGATGATGATCAAACGAGTTCAACATCCCAATAGCACGAATAGGGATGAGGTGTCTTTGGACAAATCAGAATCTTCGAAACCAAAGATATACAATTGCAAGATACCGATGTTTTCAGTATATATGAATACGTAGCATTAATATAGTACCGCGGTATGTATAGTCCGATAGATGAATTTCTACCGTCAGAATGCCCAAGCAACTTGTCCCTTTTACGATGTGATATACCTACGGAAATGGGCGACCACTCGACAAAGTTACTCCATAAACCCTCGAGGGCCCGCCCCGATGAAGCGATTTTGTCGGTGACTTATCGGTAACTTGCTCTCTTTCTCTATTCGTCCTTTCACTTCGATTACTATTATATTCTCAATTTATATTCTCCTTTTATGTGTGTTATTATATACATCTGTGTTTTGTAATGGCTTTCACTTTCATCTGTTCATTATAAGGAAAAACACTGGTAATTGAAAATGAAGAGAAAGAAATATTCGATGTGCGTGAATATTTTTAATGTCTGTATTCAGAGAATTGATTTTTAGAGTAGGAGAAAAAGTATTGGATAGGAGCGTTAATCGAATATGGATATTTCATATCAATAAGATTCAACAGTATTTTTACGGTATTAAAAATTGTTATGAAACATCTACACATTATTTTTAGATAATTTCGACAGGGCAAAGTATGTGTGCACCAAGTCGCAGCCAAAACAAGCAAAATCAAACTTTGAATGGGAACACCCTGGATATGAACACTTGCTGCACATTGCAATGTCAAGTTCCATTCCGAATGTATATAATTCTCCTCAAATTTTCTCTCCCAATAACAATTTTTCGTATATTTGAACATCAATCTACCTTATGTTTGCAATCCCACTCACATTCCCCGACATTTGAAAATCGTGAAACCGTAGTATCATTCCCAAAATACATCCCCGATGCACAGGTTTCCGTTCAAATAATTCTTCATAATTTTGTCTGAAATTGAAATGGAAATCCCTGCGAATTTCACTGAATACCAAAAGCTTCTTCCTCCAACTCCTCCCTATGACGCTTTGAAAAAGTCAAGAAGTCGACTCGCGCGCAAAATAGAAAAATCCCATTCCTGTCGATCGAACGAGTACGGGATTGCGAAACCCTATTCTGGATTTCGATCAGAGTTTCTCTACTCTCCTCTCACTCTTCACAATATAACTAGAAGTATATAACTACATTTAACTTCGTTAAAACATATCTTTAATACATAAATTTTTATCGATTCGGATCTCGTTATTTATAATCATATCGTATCGAATTCAGAAAGAATTTTTGATCTTCATGTTCACGAACCACACCCTCGTATCCTAATATCAATCGAATTCGTTAAATTCGATATCGTCGTTCGTGCACGTCGATGGATCATATAACAATCATATCGTTCATTCGTCATTTCATATAAATCAAGAATTATGTTTGACATTACTTTTTTTCCCGCAATTGATTCTTTGTATGGTGGAGGATTGAATTTCGCAGGATCCTCTTGTTTGTGGAATACAAATTCTCTGTCGTTCTGGAATAAAAATATATTGTCTACCGTAATCAAATTAAATTCCACTCGACAAAGGACTGGAGGGAAGAGATGAACGGGGGGAGAGAGAGAGAGATGTGACCAAAGAATCCACAAGGAAATAAATACACCGTTTGGTGTATTTATCGTACATCGAGACTCGGTTAAACGATGAACCTTCCTTTTATATGTGCTCTCAAGTGCTTTCGAGGAAACATGCCCACTCAGCCCAATCCTAAATCCGGTTGGTCTTGCAATCTTCGTCTGAGATCGGCCATTGCGGGTTCCCCTTTAATAGGCTCTACGTGTTCGCGAATACATCCGCGATGATGGCTAAGCTCTCTGCACTTTTTTTGCTTTCTCTGATATTATCGTTATTGTCATAGTTATTAGTAGTCGAGAGCAGATCTCATCCCCCGTTTATACAGAAAATTAGGGGATTGTGATTGCGGAATGAAGAAAAAAGAAAAATCAGGAGAAGAAAAGATCATTAGGGAGAATAATTGATATATTTTCGACATAATTAAACGTGGAAATGTGTCACGTCGATTTTCATTTGTATCAATTTGCACCGACTTTCCGCTCTGTTTGCCATGTCGTATTTTTGTGGGATTTTATCTCTGTCTCGTCGACTGTCACGTCAATTCAATTTCGTGAAAAGAAGGCTCCCAAATATTGATTCTAATACTCTAACCAACGCTACTATGGGAACCAGGGTCGAAAATTAATCATGGAATTGGTCGTTTGATGAACTTTGTTGGAGCGATGAGTTTTTCCTTCAACAAAGTGGGAAGAGATTATAAAATTCGAATTGATTCTTGTTCTTTAGAAGCTCGTTTATGGAGGTTCATTATGTTGATAGGATTGAAATTTATGTAGTCCATGTCATTCTTTAACGTAATGGAAATAATCATCGGTGGTCTCGAACTTCTCTTTTAAGGTAATCCGGGTTTTCTTTGTATCATATGAATGGGATTAGATTGATCTGCAAGGTAAGTAAGTTGAATTCAACGTCATGGTGAATGGTTGTTGCGATTGCAGCTGTGCAACCGCCGGCTTTTGTGATTTTCTCATTATCGAAGTAGAAGAGGACAAGTCTTTTTCAATCTTGAGATAGTTGCTCAATCTTCTTTTCCCCATTTGTTCCTCGTCGTTTTGTATCCAAGGAAGACGAACTTCACGTGATTTTAAAAGATTACCTTTCCCGTCCCCTTATCTTTTCCCTCTTCGTCATTATTATCAAGATTTTTACATCGAAGAGTATTTGTTCCTTCTTTATTGCATTTATCGATATTACACATTATCCTTCGTTAGTCTCTTAAATTTCCTTTGACTGAAAAGAAAAAACTTGCTTACTTGGTATTGTTCGTTTGTTTTCCCGGAATTCTTTCTCTGTTTCGATCATCAATCAACATTACCGATCGTATTATGTTTTATTCTTTTTAATTTTCAGCTTGGTTATTATTTTAATCTTTCATATGCGATGCGATAACATCCATTTGCTGATTCAACAAGACAAATTATCTGGATTCATTGCTCCTCTTGAATATAAATATATACTCAAGCAAGTATGTGTTTACTTATATACTCTGTATCCACTGTTTCACCCGTCAACTTTCATCTCGCAAAGAGCGAATGCTCTCTTTTCGCTCCTATCTCGGAGGAACGAGAGGAAAAAGAAAGAAGAGGGGTGAAACTTTTTCGTAATGCCAACGTCTATCAAAGATGGATGATCCGAAAAATAATTGAAACATCCATAGCTGAAAGATATGATAACAATTGACAAGAATAGAGTAAGTAAAATCTGTATATTCCACCCTATCTTACATTTGTCTATTTCTATCTCTCGCAAACATTATTTGATATTTTAATGTTTTTCAAACACCAGTCAATTTCATTGATTTTACGTTGTGAGCATCGTGTAGGGGAACAAAAAAAACGACGTGACGGAAGAAAAAAGAGTTGTCGACGTGGCACCTATTACCTATCATCCACAACTTGCGTGACGATGAATGATAAAATTTTATTGATCGAGCTTCGATATTTGTACAAATACGTATATTACGTCTTGCGGTGCAATACTTTTTTGCTTTATTTCAAAGTTATTATGTTCAATATTATTCCTGAGCTATGTGTTCTATTACAGCACTATCGATTATCAGATTTTATTTTCAAGCTCCTGATCGATCGCACAAAATAGGCGGGGTGTTTGATTCAATTTCAATTCATGTTGTACTTTACTTGTCGGGATAAGACGAGTTGAGGAACAGTAAATTGTGCGGAAGAAACTCGCTCTAATCACTCTCAGGACAATAAAATCCTATAGGGGATCGAATTGCGAATTCAGTTATTTGCAATGAAATTATGAGACCTGAATAAATGTTTGTTTTTTCACTCTGTATTATGAACTTCATTTTGAATTCCTGGGTTGCCAAGAGGGAATAATTTTGAAGAACAGAAAAAAAATTGAACCCCCACAACTTCGTCAGCGAAAAATCCTTGTTCCTAGTAGATTTTAATGGGTTATCAAGGTGATGAAAAATGGAAAAACAAATAAGATGACGAAGGTTACAGAGAAACTTCACCCAACATTCCAACTCAAACCGCACGAACCAAACAGGAAACAAATAAATTTTCCTATACGAATTTTCTTGTTTTCCAGCGGTATCCTCTTCCCCGTCCCTTGGGTCTCCTTTTAATCGATACTCTCGTATTTATTTCCTTCCCTTTTTTTCGTGGACTTCTTTCCCCAAGTGGCCCAATGCGAACACTCTGTGTCACGTGTGAACGCTGGAAATATACCAATTCACAAAGTTCCAGTTAAACTTGTGCTATCGATCCAACCTTGGATATTTTTACATAAACGAACTTGCCGCATGTTGCGAGTTTTTACCGCACGTCGTTCAACCGTGCGCTATATTTTTTGTATCTTTACAGTCGTAGGTACTCTCATGGATTCCCATCACGATCTTTTCGTTGTTGATATCCACGAATGGAAATTGTTTTGGCAAGTCGGAAAAAACTCCGCGTGCACACAAATTTTATTTGAAACGAAATCTTCGTTCCGTTGCCGAAGGTTTTTCCTCGCTATGTAAATAACGATCTACAAGTTTATTACCGAGTTATGTGCTCTGAGAGAAACCGACCTATCCACCTACCTCAACATCGATTGTTTCGAATAAAAATTTGAGCATCTTCCTCTCTTCTATGAATTCTCTATGAAAATTTGAATATTTATAAAAATATTCTGCACGCGTTTGAGGATCAGTCGTTTGCTCGTGTAATTACTAATAAATGGGAGTTCAAAGTGATTGTAAAAGTTAGAAGAAACTATTACTATTACGATATAACAAAAGTTCTTGTATCTTATCGTGGTGAACGAGCGGCAGTTGAGTCATAAAGTAGAAGTCAACTATCGATACTGTTCACATGTAACCACAGATTATACCGAAACCACTTAAGGGACGTTGGTTACACGAAGGGACATAAAATTACACTTTAAACTACCTAGAAGTACAATGACTTTGATTATTGTTAAGTGAACAAGGTGGTCTCGTAAAAATATATATTTATTCATGGCATTTCATTTTATGAACTTGATATGAAAATGTATCTGAAAACTATCGACTGATCTTCTCCATGAATATCTTATTTTCAATTTATGGTGATGTGGTTGCATCATCCTTTAACACTCATTCGGATTTTTCCTGGTTTTGAACTTGCCTTGAAGACGCCTTGGACGCAAAGGATCCGAATCGATCCGAGCCAGAAGGAATGAAGAATACACTGAAAAAGAAGTTTCGCAAAATTATTTACATGAAACATGGACAAAAATGTTTTTTTTTTTATAGCTTTAATTTTAAAATAAAAACAGAAGGGGATGAAAATAAGAGGAGATTTAGAGTTGGATATTTCAAGATATTTAATCGGCTCGAATGACGTAGAAATGCTTCAAAAATGATATCGAATAACATGTATTGATAAAAACACTTTTTCAATACCCTTCATAGTTCAATTTTTGAAATAACTCTGAATCCACAGAAATGAACTTTTCTCCCTTTCTAGGTTACGTACAGCAGTTTTGAATTTCACGGACTATCGGTGCACGTATTGTTTATCACAAACAGTTACTTTCCAATTGACAGACAGATGTAGTTGATTAGTATAAAGAATGAAGTATTGATCTCTTCTATCTAAATTGTTTCGAAACTTTGAATTTGTTTTTCTCGAAATTATGTTTTCAAACTTCACTTGAAATTTCAATTGTAACTTTCCAATGGGATTATGTGATTCAGTACACAGGATTTTAACGATTGATTTATCAACAAATACAGTCATTTTTCACCTTCGAAAATGCGAAGTGTTTTTTTCCAGCGTGTCTCCTACTTGTTTTTCAAACTCAATATATTCTCAAATTCATGTGTATTTCACTATTCGATAACGTGTAGATAATACAGACATATGTTATTTTGTCCTGAGTGCAGCTGTATGACATTTTTATTGACAACCATTGTCAACATTGTATACAAAAATTGAAATAGAGAAACACAAATCCCTGAAGTGATTTTGCATAAGCTCTTTGAGTTTAATCAGCAAAAAGTCTAAAAAATTCCTTCTTTCAGCTTTCAAACGCATATTATTCCTCAAAAGTCACTGTAATCCGTAGATTAACGAGCAATCCTAATCAAAGTTCCCAAAGAAATTTCAAAGGAATTCGATTGTTCTGTTAGAATTGATGATTTATCTAATTCCGTATCTCACAAAAGAAATAAACTCGATGAATTTTTAATCTACTTATTTCAATTAGCTTTAGTACTACATCGCTGTAGCATTAAAGTCATGACGCACGGAACGTTTAGCGCATGACACCTGCTCACACAACATATATTACCCAATAAACTGAAAAGCATCTGACTTTACTGCAACGTTATTGCCTACTAGGATTATTTTTTAAGTAAAATCAATCCTGTCATTGGAAAATTGCATTTTACAAATGAAACCTGGGAAGTATTTTTGTTTTCGGGAAAACATGATCAAAAGTCATCATCTTCGAGGAGACCTAATAGAAATAAGGCTATTTACCTTGGGCCCTAGTTACAAAATAGTTTTAAAAGGATGTTCAAAGGAGCGCTATGATATATTTATATTGTGATTGAATATAATTAAAACTTACCACACATATCTCGCGCTTCTTTCTACACATTTTCCATATATATTTGCTGTATTGGAACTCATTATAGAGGTTTTTATATAATCACAAAAGGCTTTCAAATCCACAATAAAAGAGTATAAAGTTCCGTGCGTGTAGGATGGAAAATTTCACGTTGAAAACAATTGAATGCGCGTAATGGAATTTCAGAAGGTAACGAACGATCCTTTGAGATGATTTTTCAAAATACTTTTCTTATGGCTCATGGATAATATTCAACCGTGTTCAATGTGAATATTTTTCTTTTGTTTCCAGGTGAGTGTCCCGGAATTCCAGTTCGTTCGTCGGACGAATGCGTCCTTTATGATGGTAAGCCATAAACCAACGCACCCCTTCACCCATTCTTCACCGTATGCTAGGTGGTGAACGCTCGGTTTCTCTCTCTCTCTCTCTTTCTCTTTTCCTCCGCACACACGTACACAATGCGGAGATTAACGAAACTCGGAGACCAAAGATAGAAGATGAAGCTAATATCTTCAGACATCCTTCTTAATTAACGTCACGATATATTCCGTTAGCTCAGGCGAATAACCGAGTTTTCCAACCGCAGAACTCACATTTCCATCTCTCAGCTTTAATGGTCATACCGTGTAGAGGGAAGTATGCCATGACGATCCGAAATTTTATGAGTATAATCAATGTGTATGGGGCGATGATCCATTTAGAAGGTATTCCTTTTTTCCATCTCAAGATGACAAGGTGTGGTTGCGTATTTCATGTTCGAGAGAAAAGCAATGCTTTATACATGATAAATTATCTCACTCTTCCATCTAAATTGTTCGAATTAAAGTAGGTAGTGCAGCAAGTTTCAGCTCGGTTGCATAGTTATTCAACGACTCATACCCAAATGGTTTAAGTTTCAAACTTTCCATCAATATCTCGACGAGGCTTCTTTTGAACTTTCTTGATTTCTCTGGCAGCTCATTCAATATACAATAACCCTTCAATATTTTCTATAATGATATCGTGGAGAAATTCTTCGATAATAAGTCTTATTCTTCCCACTTGAATGGATTCAATTTTTATTCAAAAATCCGATTTGTTCGAGCAAGGAGTAGTTAACGGTACAATATCTTCTTCCTCAACACACATTCTTCGTTTAATTGTCATCATTTCTATATTTATAAAGCAATCCCAATTTAAAACTCCTTGTTCATAAATTCTGACTCTTTCTAGTGTTGGATAATCATCAGCACGTTACGAAAATTGTTACAAGTGAATGAGAATTGTAGAAGTTATTCGATAGATATGTAAATTCGTAATGTTAATGATAATTCCAGTAGAATCTATACGAAACTATCATTTACGCGCTTTTGCTTGCATTTGTACCTGGTATTTAAGTTGGTTGGAAGTTTCATGTCACTTTCCACTTTTAGAACGGTTTGAATTTCCTTCATACGCCAGCTTTGATGTTGATTTTGAGGTCGTTACCTACATACTCTCGGAGGAAAGAGGAAGAAGAGAAAGAGAAAAAAGTAATTTTATTTGAACTATGTTTATATTCACAATCCATTCGAGTTTTTTGAATATATAATATATTCATATCACTTCCATGTAGTCTTTTGTGAATACTCGTTACTCGTGATAATGTTAATGAAAATGTAGACCATACGATATCAAGTTATTTCTGAATCCTGAATCGATTGAGAACACCCGCTGACTGTTCAAATCAATTTTCGGATTACTTCACATTTATTCAGTTCATAGAATCACCCGTTTTGGAATCAAGGCTAATCCTATTGAAAAGATTTGATATTTTCGTGGCCCTCGATTGGGCACCGAAGACAGAAACACACAGTTCATTTACAAGACAACTGATATTTTCTATAAGTACTCGTCGCTTTGAAGTTGCTTTCGAATTGAAGGGGAGTCCAACGAGCAAAAGACTATCTTGTCTTCAAAAGAATGGCTTGAGTCAACAGTCAAAAGTCTACTAACTGGCTGTAGCTTGAATTTGACGAAATCGAATAGATGAGAATTATTATGAATTTCCTGTTATCAAAAGAGCTATCATTCATCCAATTAGAGATTTATGGCAACTTTGTTTTCCAATTTGCAGACAACCTTGTTGCAGTTGAATATACCTTTCTTTCGCGCTCTGAATGTATTCCTCTTTTCAAAAAGATTGAATTCCCTGAAAACCGAAAGAATGCTCAAATTCGTCAAATTTTAGTTCGTAGTTCTTTGAATAAAAATAAATTTTGAGGGAAAAGTCTTCTGAATACATGTATTTTATGTATTCCCAAATATCACTTGAGAGATTGTAACATTTTTACAACGATCAAATAATTTATGTGAGATATTTCAGTTTTGTCGTGTATAAATGAATATTAAGAATTCTCTCTGCTGTACTTAGCGCAGATGAATCTTGAAAATCTTGTTTAATAATTAAATACAGCATCGTACATGGAATTTTATATTGAATTTCTAAGGAATTGCAGTTCATAACGACATTGCAAATATTCTACCAGTAGTACATCTCAATTCATACGCACACCGGGAGTGTGAGATGAAAAACTTCTCAACCAGATTTCTTCTTTGATTGTTTTTTGCAAGGATTTCAAATAATTCCTTCTTCTTGTGATGATTTCATCACATATCTTATGTTCCATCATAATAAACTATGCTCATCGATTCGTGAATCATATCAATTCCAATATAACAATGGAGTACAAGTATTCATGGTTATCAGATCGAATAAAAGAACATTTGATTGATGTATTGTCGAAGCAATAACCCTAAATATCTCATGTGACGTTCAGAATGATATAGACGTGCGATTTCTTTTATGCATTATAGACGATAATAATATCTCTTGTGTATAACGAGCATTGTGTGCGTATAGCACGTTCATCTTTCCTTCTTCGCTGAAGTATGTCTTGTTGCTACTTTGTCCGCTTGAGAGGGAAGAGAGAGTGAGAAAGTAGAAAAAAATGGGATAGTATCCGACGAGATAATGCACCCTGGGGTGTGCTTGGCTCTTGAGGGCTCTTGTGCATTTCGTAGAACCCGCAAGAATGGGATATTGTGAATGCCATTTCGATTATTGCTAAAAAAAAACCCCGAACTTCATTATCGATAATCGTCTGCTCCCACACAAAAATACCATACCTTTTCGACAACGAAATCAATTCGATTCGTGTAAACTGAAACTTTGAAAATTCAATTCGAATTATGGGGATTTGTGCAAATTCAGGAACTTTTTTCATAAAATTTTCCATCGGAAGAAGTTGAAGGGTCGTGATAGATAAAATACGTCACGAAGATCGAAGACTCGGTATTTAGTACTTGAGAGTGAATGAATAACCTGCCACATATTTCACACGCAACTCAATAACCAGATGCGATGTGTTCACACGTGTCTTTAGATTCAAGTTCATATAAGATGTCGAAGCATGTAGTATGTGTTTTTCATAGGACAGAAGAAATTTATGAGCTCCCATAGGTACAAAAATGTTGCAAAACAAAAATGCACATGTTTACAAATCCAGAGGGAAAAAAGGCAGAAAAATCGAATCCTGTATCATTTTCTCTTTCAGTTTATTCGCTTTCAAAGAAGCATAAATATTCCCTAGATAGCTTAGGAGGGTTGTCGAAGACATTCATACACAATCGAGTGACATGAATTTTTCTTAACAGAAATCATATTTTATGGTTCTTTTTTCCCTCGAATACCACTTCCAGGGAATAAAGATATCTCTTAGATCATTTTTAAAGTATGAGGTATGGAGTGATCAATTTTTTCCAAAAACACATAAAAATTTTCTTTTGTGATATATCTGGATATAGTTTTTGAATGTTTCTTCAATCGAGTTTATCCCACAAAACGAGTGATAAATCATAGATTCATACTATGGTTTGAAAATCACAATTCCACTTGACAAAGTTGAATAATTCCGTTATACGTCTCTGAACGACGAAACGTTTTCAATAATGCATGACACAAAATTCAAACCATATCGTGGGAAAATCCAAGTGTGACATTCCTCAACGTATCTACACAATATGAAAATAATGGATCTCAATTCATAATACTTTGTTTTTTCATCGTAAACCTTCTGATGAGTTAATTCAAACACTCTATGCAAGATTTATTTCCATACGAATTTTATTTCGGTACTATACAATTAGTTTCGAATTTTCAGGTATCATTTTTATTTTGTTATTTTGTTTTTATTGAAAATCGGTAGACCAAAATTTAATCAAAATTCGATGAAAAATTTTTTTGTTTTGAAAAATCGTAAGAGAATTAATTCGTTGAATCAAAATTAGATAGAAACTATTAGAAATTTAATATGTGTAAAATCTGGGTAAATATATTCAATCATAACTGCTATCAAATATCTTATTTCTGAAATTTTTTGTTATTACACACAAAAAAAATTAACGGAAGAATTATCTTGATGTACACTCGTATGAAAATTTCTGAAGTCTTCCAATGTTGAGAAGTGAATTATAATTTGAGGAAAAACTGAGTGCCAAGTCTTAGTAATCTAGATAGATAGAGCCAATGTTGACCGGTACATGAGACAACTGATCAAAATGATATTGAAATTGATGACTTGATTTCCTCAATCTATGATTGAATCAGTATTCGTTTGAGCCTGATGTAAGTTATCGCTACCTTGCTTCAATCTCAGCTGTGACCACTATTCTTGGCCTAAGGTTGGTCTATTCTTTTGCCAATGTTGTGTGTTGAAAAAAAGAATCAGTCAAGCCTGAAATAATATCATTACTCCAGAAATGCACTGATATATTCCATTTCATATATCTAACTTTGATACTTGAATCAACTTATTCGATTCCTCATGGAAACTGTGAGCGGCATTTTGCCATTTGAATGAACTTTTTTGGTTCATTCCTTGAGATAGACTTCAATCACTCATAAATTCCAATTATACTGTTTACACTTGACGAGTACATCAATCGTTTGACGTTATGAATTACAGATCAACTTCGCTCAAAGCTTTAGAAAGAAGATGAAATGATTCGTCAAAAACTAACATTGATTACAAATGGGGAATCTACGTCGCTTTTTAACTTTGATGTCAATAAAGTTCGAATGCAGGTTGATAAACGGGCAAACTTCATGATCTCAAAAAAACTTCTAATTAAAAAATAACATATCAGATAATAAATCAATCAAATACTACAAAAAAAACAAGCAGCATTTCTTGTAATTCAACATTCAGTGAGTTGAGCTATTCCAAATATTAGATACGACTCTCAAATTATGTTCCAACTGAATTAGCCCTTTATAATTTATAATATCATCCTTTCACAATTGTTGTTGTTGTTTAGAAAATCATGTAAACCAAAGCATACCATAGCCTACCTCAGGGTTAAATCGAATTTCATTTAGAATATCCCGTTACCAACGTATCAAATAGGGATGCTCGATATTCCATCCATTCCCTTGACTTTTATATCACAATTTATCTCTCACATCATCATCCCGATTAACAGGTAATTTAGGACATTTAAGATCAATATGAGAATCATATCCGGCAACAGAAACAAGCAGGGAAAAGCTCTTTGTTCGTGGCTTATCTTCGTTCTCTTGGAACGAACGAGACTACAGTCAGTAAGTCTTATCGGGTCTGTATATTTAGCCTCGAGCTTTGTATCGTTAAATCTGAACACGTTACACCGACATGGTTTCTTAAAGCATACTCTATATCCCTGTAGCACAACTTTCGATCATTAGTATTTATTTATTCCACGCGAACCCTTTTTTCTCTCATGCTTCCTTTGATTCTTTTCAACGGACTTTCGCATTCTTTTTCCTTGTTTGTGACCATCCGGTGGTATTTCTTGTTCTACGGATGTCCTTGTATATCATAGCTCACCAAAGAACGAATGATTCATTCATTTCGAGTCATTTTTCATCGCCTCATGTGAGGAATATAATATTCTAGATGAATACGTACTGATAATATATCTCTATTCTCCTCAAGAATTATATATCGAAAAATCCCAACCTTTAATTAAATCTCGAAACAAACAAATGAATTTCCCCTTCGAGGCACACCTTCTCGTAAACGAGGAATAAATTCGGTTGAATCAAAGGAAACATTCTTCTTTGAATTCTATTGAAATATTCCACGTTTGATGAATCAAAGAACAAGTTTGCATCTTTCTTTTGTATTCCTTCCCTCTTCTCCCCATCTATGAACTTAAACTCAAGAGAGAGGATGAAATAATTAACGAAATATGAGATATCGGATGTTCATGTGCGATATGAATAAAATTGATGTTTGAGTGAAAAGACCGCACGACTAAGCTAGCGAAAATTATGGACAAGAGGAACGATTTTGAAGCACGCGTCTCATACTACGCGTGAAAATCAGGACGATGTGGACATTGAAAAGATCGGAAAAGCAATAAGGAAATGATGGGAGAAGATCAAAGGGAGAATCTGTCCTATGAAAAGAAAATGTTCTGGAAGTAGTATTGATTCAAGAGAAATTTTATCGATACTTCGAAAATTGTATTTGAATTTTGTGAGGAAAAATGGGAGAGGAAGCGGCGTACCGAGTTCGTTATATTTCAGCGCTATGTAAAATCGATTGCGAGTTTATATATTCATATACCAATAGATTTGTAGAATACTTATACCGATATACATATAGTATTCTCTGAATATTCATCGATTTTAGAACATCTTTTCGATCATATCGATATATTTGGTCATGTAAAACTGTACTCGAATAAATGGAGAGAATAAATACAACTTTGCTCCAGCGGAATATATGAAATCGAATGGAAACGATATATTTTTGCGTATCAGAGGATTTCAAGAATCCATCAAAGCTAATTTTTATGAAATAATAGTTGATGACAACATTGCGGTGTTGATGGAATGTTGTGAATGTAGCGTGCTGTAGTTCAGAAAGATAATCTTTTTTCTTGTAATTGTGAAAAAACGGACAGTGTTGGTAGAATTCGTGAAAAAATATCCTTTCGCACGTTAGGAGTAACTGAGCGGTAATTGTAAAGTATAATTTGAACAGCAGCCGAAATTCGATACGTGAAATGTTCAATTCCATCACGGAATCAAGCGGATCGGTGTTGGTACGTGAAATTTGAATTTAGACGTGACATCCATCGTTAATCTTCATTCCTAGGGGCAAAGTGCCACGATGTTACATGTTACCACATGAGAGTTTGTGTGCAATCACATCACACAGAGTTACATTTTATATATAATAAAATAATTGTTGCAATACTCTTGAACACTATGTTGTATAAAAGTGAATTATTGTTCCTTTAAAATTTGATGTATGCAGCTCATGTATCCGTGCAAAGCTTTATAATGAATATTTAGGATCCAAGTTTCAGGGATGCTTTTTTTGTTGCAAAACCGTATCTGAAATCCACTAATTCACAGTTCAATACCAGTTCATATTTAGATTATTAAGAGAAGGGCGTGTTTCCAATTCTTATTTCAATGTTGTTAATATCTGCATGTGAAACTTCCACTTGAATAACCGAAAACCGCATTACTTCTGTTACTTCAACTCAAAACTGTCAATCTCAGATACATCACGATTAGATAAAATTAAACGGAAGATTCGTATTCAAACAAATCAATTCTCTCCAGGATATCGAATTTTTTTTTTTTATTCCAACGCATTGACGTGAAAAGAAAAAAAAGCATCTGTCCGAAATTATGATACGGTAATAATACAAACGTCTTGATAAAGCAAATCAATAATCAAATTGGGTACATGATCGGCAGAGATCGAATCATCTTCCATCGATTGAAAAATCTAAATTGAATCTTCGATATACATATAGGAGAGTGTGGGTAAGGCTTGCGACACAGATCTTAGATCCTGCGCGATTTCCTTTTTCTCGTGCACATCCCTTTTCACAGGCTTGACAGGCTGCTCTCAGAAATCGAGGTACGTATGGAATTTCCGTTTGGTACAAATCAACTCGGAAAAGAGAGAGAGAGAGTGGGAGAGAATCCATTTTAGAAGGCGAATCGATGTAGTATTTGCGCGGCTCAATACTTATTCTGCCCCACTATACGGACGGCTACCACAGAAGTGAAAGTAATCTATCATGTGACGTATGGTGGTCTGCGATATCCTTCAATGGAACTACACGTTCCCTCCTATTCCTTTTTTTATTTCTTTTTCCGTCATTTATTTATTTTTCCTCCCTTCTTTTCTCTCTCCTGTTCTCAACTCACGTCACTTCGGTATTCGTTCCTCTTCTTCCTTGCGTTCTTCGAAGTATTCTTCTTTTCATTCGATTGAATTGAATTTTTGATATCCGAGGAGATTTCTATCAATTACTCCTACAGTCTTGTATTCCCATCGTCATATTTGTGAGCATAAAATGACGATAACGATGATAATGATGAAAACAAATTCGAAAAAGTACATGGTCTGGATCTCATTCTTCGATACAACTCACGCGAGATATGAAACCATATATACTTCATAAACTTCACGCATTACACAGGAATTAAGCAAAATTCCCATTCAAGAATCTCAAGTTAATTCCTCAGTTTCAACCGCGAACTTTCAACATTCACGTGTATGAAATTCAATCTAATTATACGAACGCGCACAAGGTTTCTCGTAAAGAAAAACTTTATTCATTTAAATTTATATGGAGGAACAGAAAAAACACTGTCAACCATAGAAAAGTCATTTGGACTGCTCTGAATATGAACGACGTTGAAGCATGTAAGGGGATACATAAAACCTTGGTACTTTGCCGATACGAGTTGTGCTCACTTCTCTCATAAAACCTTCGTCACGAGATCGTTTTATATCAGTCTATGCGTATAGCTCTGAGTCGTCGATGGTCCCTGCGCACTCATTTGTGCGTCTCATTTTCTTCAAACCTGAAATTCGATACTACGGCTGGTGGTCGCCGATCTGAAACATAACAAATCCACTCTTAATATATTCCTAATTGATCCGATATGATATCTACTCGTTTACAGTTTTGTTCCGTTCGAATCAAATTTTGAAAGAGATGTTCTAATGAGATTTTGATGTTTCAAACGTGACATACAACTTTCCAATTAGAATGAGTGGAAGTTTCTGCAAAGTTTTCTGTAATTGTGCCTCGAATGTCTCTTCCATCGAGAGGAGAGACGAAGGAAAAGAAGAGTTTTACGAGTACGGGATGGAATTTTATCTATTTGAAAAAGAATCCAGAAAAATTAAAACGTGTCTTCGGGAAGAATTCCGAACGTGATGCGCGTTTTAAACGATGATTTCTTTCAGGGCCTAAATTTCAAGCTTCCACTTTCGATCCACCGCAAAGATCCTGCAGGAAGAAAAAACGAAATGGTTACAGAAGGTACGCGTTTGCGATAGATCGACGGATAGAATCTCTCTCGCCAAAGTGGAGAGGAATATGTGTCGATGTTAAAGTGTTAGTGATACAGTCCCGATCAGCGTATCAATATGGTGTTGCTGTAATGGTAAGATAGTTGGCAGAAAGGCAAACGGCACCACCGTGGAGGATCGAATCTCGAACACGTAACCATCGTGTTATCTATTAACTCTTGTCGTGATAAACGATTCGTTTCCTTCCCTACGAACTTTGCACGTAAATCGCCTGGAAAAGGATAAGCCTTTCTATATACGCACATACATACAGAAGGGGCCGCGAAAGTTCAGTTTATCCTGCCCTCTTCCATCAGAGCTATGGGTTACTTATATTTCGTGATTCGTGAGAGAACGCAATTTTTTAGTTCCAAAATTACTGCGCATTCTGTAAAATTTTTAGGAAATATCGCAAACTGTTTGAGAATTCATTCATTTTCATAAGTTACAGAGAATTCTTTTGAAAATTCTTCCAGCGTATTAATAATTGTTGAAGTGCACGGAAAAAATTAGTGATCCAAATTTTCGTTGATTAGTATGTCACTTTTGGACGAGGCACAAATCCGAGAAGAATTCATACACTGGATTTGATTAATTCGTTGATTTTGTCCATGATTTTACCGATGGAATTTACTTTTCATTTTGATTATCGAAATAATGGAAAGAGTTGAGGAATTATTAAATGACATACTAGTCAACGAAAATTTGGATCACTAATTTTGTCCGTGTGGGGTGGTTGATTGGAAACTTTTTGAATCCATCAACAAATGTTTTTAGGCAAAAAATAGTTCGAAGATTCCTTCACTCTGACACAAGGCGGAATCTATTGATCGGATCAATCAATTTGATAATATCTTTAATAAGAAAAAAAATTATAAATCCGACTATAATCCTATGACGAGGATTTATAAATTTATTGGCCCAAGAGACATGTTTATCTCCTTCTTCCAACTGAAAATTGATAGAACAATAGCTTATCAACGTGTTAAGGAATAAAAGAAGCAAAAAATAATTGAAAAGTAAAACAGGTCGTTCATTTTCTTCGTTAAACGAGTCTTGTCGTTGCTGAAGTTTCAACTTTAAACTTTTCCCCAACGACAACGAGGACTTTAAAGGCGAAAATAAACGTAGAAGCCAGAGTACTAAAGTGCTCAGGGGCGGACAATACCAAGGGTTGGGGCGTGCCCAGCGCTAGATAACTTTTATCTCGTCGGATGATAAATACCTTTCGCGGGAGGGTGACGCGCGACCAGAGCAAAGTACAGGGTTTTAAGGGTCGTCACATTGCCTCTTCCATCCACCTCCGCCAACAACGACGGCGACGTACGAAGGAAGAGAATCTCTACTCATCCCATATTCGGTGACCCTTTTTCCTTTTCTCACCTAAGATCGACTCTTCCACATCCTTCTTCTTTCGCTACCGCTTCTTCGTACTCTGTAAATGGAAAACTCGACCCCTTGAATCTGATCCAAGGCCCTCCTTGTTCTTCTCTCTTTCCCTCAAAGAGGAAGCAAAAAATAGAAGGACGTGAAAGTCCATGAAAATGTTAAGTCGAAATATTTTTGACGTCACTTCGTCGGATGAAATATAATACGAGCGAAGTTCAATGGAAACGAGATAGAAAGAGAAAGAAGAAAAAAGTGTTTGGAGAGAGCAACTTTTAACAGAGAGAAAATGATTTAAGCGTCATAGCGAATTTGAAGAGCCATCAAACAATTTTCTTTCCCGAGGGTGGATTTCTCTTTTCTTCTTTTCCTTCTCTTTTTCACTTTTTCTCCATTGAATATTTAATTAACCGTGTAAATATCGTTTAACCGCTTTCACTTCGTCGAGTTGATTTATTATCGAAATTCCTACAATCGTAATCACCCTGGATTCGATTGATTAGAAGTTTATCGTTGATAATTGTTGCGACTACAGATAATTTAGTAGCACGGTAGATTCGGTCGCTGATTCATATCATTATATTCGCATTATAGAGCAGGTATTTTCTTTCCGAGAGTACCTTCGACGGGGATAACGCGTGATCCGATTTCAAGAGCTTTATGTGGCTTAAAATGAAAATCCATCGGCAATTCTAATGCGATTCATTGTTTTAATAATTCAACGCCATATCGAAAATAATATTCAATCGTGTGTAGGTAAATTTTTTTTCAAAAAAGTAACTATTGTAAAAGTTATGTTTCTCCCAGTGTCTTCTTCTCTCCACCGTATGCCACGATTATAAATCGTATTATTGGATTCTGGTATTAAATACAGGTGGATTCAAATTTGCATATTTTTGGAAAAAAGATTGAGTATAAAAAACGGAGGTTCGCTGACTGCAAATAAAATCAATCCAACCTCGCTTTATTGAAGCTTATATTTCGGTATATTCAATGTGTTTTGTAATTGAATTTCCTTAAATTTTTCTTGTCGCTCTATTATTTTTTAAATTCATTCCCCAATATACATAGACAATAAATTTCAAATAATTCTCCACAGAAGTAGTGTTAGTTCGTGTATTTTCTGTTTGTTTTTTTTTGGCGGAGAGAGAAAGAGAGTTCTCTGTAGAGTAAAATTTTCAATAACGGTCATAGAAAATTATTCGAATATGTATGCATATATATGGTCGAACAACAAAAGCCTGCACCGTATGTTTACGAAAGAGGTTCTCGCGTATGAGTATCTGCGAGTAGTAGAGCTTGCAATAATACCGGGTGGCCTGGTTTTTCCAACACCTACATATACGTATACAGTCGGGGGGAAAACAACGGAACGGAAACTTGTCTACGGTTATCTTTTTGGAACACATTCGCGTGTCACGTGAGTAGGTAAAGGAAACTGAAACAGAAGAGGACTAGAACGCATTCTCTATGTATTTCGAAAGAGAGACATACATTCACCTATGCACAATGCCAATGCGTCTTGGCTGACTACATTTGCCATTCACTACTGCAGTCAGATGACGATAGGATTGTCGGCATATGGAGCTTTGGTTAAAGCGATCGACGTATTGAAAACAGTCTTCGTCGTCTTGTCTCTTCCCCGTTTCATTCGCTTTCAACTGGAACTTACGTTTCAACCCCTTCGTCTCTTCTCTTTCACCATCCTCCGCGAATCTCACCGTCCTGTATCGAGTCTACCATTTCATAATAAGCTTACATACTCCCCTTTCGTGAGTCAGAATCCATCGAGATTCCCTACGAAACCATTTACGTAATATGATTTATTATGATAGAATTTGAATTTCCCTTTGACAAATGTTGTCGCCTTTGATCAGAATGAATTCCCATATGAGAATCGCCGGAAATAAACAAATGGCGCAGTACCGGTGATGATTTAGCTGCTAGATTCTAGTGAGAATAGTTTTGCCGTTACTGCGCCGTAAACATTCATCAATTGATTCCATTCGTCTGACAGATATCAAACGACCCTGAGTCTCAAAAATCCCCAGAGTTGAAGCACAACAGTGAAACGTGTTTTTCAGAACTTTCAGAAATTGAGAATGAAACTAGCATTTAAAAGCTAGCAGCGAATTCATGTAACTTATGATAGAACTTGATCTGAATATGTTTCATGTACAGTTTGGCTTATTGAATATTTGATAAACTAATTCTACCAAAATTTATATTAACCAGCTGTTTGGTCGTGGCTCTTAACTTCACTGTAAATTCCAAAAACTTCACCTACGGTACCTACATGTTGTGCTGCTTGGACGCCTATCCGATGAACGTAGGACTATGAGAAATTAATCAGTGAAAGTGGATGAGATTGTTAGATGTTAGTTAAATATTGGATTTTCAAGCTTCGCTTTCACCCAGTCGAAATTTTCCCTTCTACCATAAAAATCACCATACTGTAAGAAAATTCGGCAATTGTGACTGTAATTTTTCACTCGTTTGAATTTACCAGCATTGGTAGCTCTGGCAGCGGCACTGCGCTATCATGGGATTGAGTTTTAATTGTCTAACAAGTCCTGCATCGTTGCAGCAGCAAAAAACTTGAAATGATTGATTCGATCTACTTTAATCGGTTTTATATTTATAAAATTCTTGATATATTTATCTGATGCGGATAAAAATTATCAACTGCGGCCATCACGTCATTGAATGAATTCATCCAATTAGTAGAAGTCACGATCAATTCGATTCATCGGAGTGCAATCAACGTAGTCAACGAGGAAATGAGGATATTTCATTAGTTATATTTAATTAATCATACAGAATATATATACATTTCATCAACACAACAAATTTCCATTTAAAGGACTTAGCTGAATGTTTTGAACATAATGTTCAGAATATTATTGCGTGTTTCATAGGCAATATAATTTAATATTCCAATTGAACGCGACGAGAAAAATTAGAATTTGATGTTTCATTCTTATATATACAAAATCTAAGAAGCAGTTTCACGTACAATGCATTTAAAAAGAACCTCCCAAACCATACAAGAATATTTCACGAATGGAGGTGAATTTTCTCAGAATTGAATGAAAATCAAACACTCAATTTGGAAGAATGTTTGTTATATGATCCAAGTTTGTAAACATATTACAGTGTTTTTCGCAGCCATCATATTTTCCAAGTATTTTCCTCTCCTTGCCGTAGTAAGAATGTTACAGAGATGGCAATTGGTACGTCAATCAAAAGTTCAATCTCTTCAATACGAGAGTAAGTTATGCTTTTGCTTCGGATCATTAGTTTGACTTCGTAAAGTACTTAGGGTCAAAGTATAATTGAAAAACCATTGATTTTCCAAACTTCTGAGTGACGTAGTCTGGATGGGAGTCGATCACAAGCCTGGTAAATCAAAGAATCGACATCAATCACTCCCTCCGAGCGTAGAAAAATGTAATTCCGGCATCGATAACGAAATTTTATCGAAACAGCTGTCGAGAAATAAAAACAGATTTTTGGGAATAAAAAAGTATTCATCAAGCTCCACGCAATATCAGCCAAAGAACGAGCTACTAAATATCTTCTTGTCCTGCAAGAATATTTTTTCCAGTCTACGGACCGATGGATATGAATCGCACAAACCTACAAAACAGCATACATGACGTTCATTGGAGAGAAACATACGGAAAACATGTGGAAATATGTGAGGGGCCAAATATAGGTCATCCGTGAATCATTTTTATCAGGGACTTGAGTATCGAAATCGTACAAAAGATGAGGAAAAAGCTCATTTCATATCACAAGCTATATCCACATATTCCATAAGTGAAACAACAAATTCAAAGTGATTAATGCTCGATGACGATTCAGCGCGAAATTTTAACGAAAGAATCGAAGAATTTGCTCATACCCTCCCTGGTGTTCCTTCCGTGTACATTTGTTCATGATTTATTGTGATTCATCGTTCGATTAAATACGTCTGATAGAATTTTAATGTGATTCGTTATCTTCTCAGTTCGTTCACTTATCCATTCGCATTAATCATGACTTTCGTTACACGCTCGTGAATGTATCAAAGCCGAGAACATTTGTTATATTTTCCGAGTTCAATTAAATATTTTCCTTTGGTTCCATCGTCGAAGAGAGTCTTCGGGTCAGAAGTGTCGTATCGGGGGATATTTTCATACCAAGATAATATTTAAATCTATATATAGACTTTCAGATGCAATTTATTCTCGAGTCCAAGCTACATCCTAGTTTTGCCCCGCGTTTTTTTCTCTCCTCATTCTACTCTACCTACTTTACAGAGTAATTGCACTCCCGGCTGGTGATGACGGAGATGAGAAAAGCACGAAACGTTGGGTGAAAAATTTAAATTGTCCATCCTTCGCCTTGAATCGCTCTTTGCCGGTTTTATACCGACGATCTCTGTTTCTTGTTCTTCATTCGTTTTCCTGTCATCCCCAAAATGCACCTATACTTGTTCGAACGACGATTCCCTTCTCTTACACTCTGCTGTTTTTTTGCAGTTGAAGTTGTGGGGGAATTCATTGTTCCTGATGTTTTACCCAGTGACGATGATCAATCCTCAAAATTTCAATTCAATACATTATTTTTGGTTTGAATTTATTTTTGAATGATAAAAAATCGGGAACGTTGAAGGAGGATGTGTAAGGTAATGTGTCTCATTGGCCACGTAAATGTATTTCACCTATCTAGTCCTTTGGATAGAGGCATCGCATATCTATACATATATGCAAAAGGGATTTATGCACGGTTCACTTGCCCTCGATATACGCAAGCGGTGAGGGATGAAATGCGGACTCGTACTCTTGCACGCACGCATGCACGCACGCACGTACGGTCCGGCAAATATTAATGCGCTCATTAGTCGTGCTTCATATTCATGGTATGAAAATTCATCGTTAATTATGTAACACGCTCTTTCACCGATACATAATATATATATCTGCATCCACACATACGCCTGCGTAGATAAACTACCATCGCGCTTAAGGAATTAGAGCGATTCGCTCGGGTATAAAACCGAATTGACGATTCTGATTAATATTGATGGTAAATTATTGGTCGGGTTAATGAGAAGATGAAACGATTGCTCCATAACTATAGAATATGCCGCCATTGAAATATCGAGAGGATCATTATCTTATTGTTTTTATCCAACTTGCGTGTGAGGTGATTAGATTCAATCTTTCAATCCAGTTGAACACTCAAGAAGAAATTAGTGTAGTGAACTTTTAAAAACGAGGAATTCGTTGAAAATCCTATTGGAAGTGATTCATTTCGATTGCTCCGAGTGGTTATGGCTGACTTCAATTTTTTTGGTTCGTGTAAAGATCGAAACCATCGATTGGTTCCTTCGAAATTCTCAAAAACAACAACTTCGTTCGAAGAAGTGATTCGTCTCATTTCTGCACGAAGTTTCCCAAAAATCAACTTTTTTGGCAAGCAAGAGCTATTTTGGAATCTCTGAGACTGAAAGAAATTTACAGTTAAATTTACTATGGAATTTTAGGAATGGAATAACATACTGACTTCTAATGAAATTTACTGTAAAGAATTGTGAATTTGATCAGGTTTTTATACTTCCCCATAGTAAATTTTATTGTATTTTATAGTAAATTTCATGAGAAAGTCAGTATGTTCTTCCACTGTGTACTGTCATGTAGGAGAATCTCTAAACTTTGGTACAAATATTTTCTTTAAATCAAATCCCCGATAATTTACAATAGTTTGAATGTTTGATATAATGTTTTATTGATTACACAAAATTCCCTTCTTTCCTCATCACGTTGCAGAAGAAATAAGAAAAGGATGACATAAGGAAGCTTCTCCCCACAAACTCTAACAGCTAATTCGTTGGACGGATAATTAACTGGTGCAATTTGGCCATTAGCTCGGAAGACGCGCAAGCAAGAGAGAGAGAGAGAAAGAGAGAGAGGAAAAAAAAAGGAAACAATAATCCGCAAGCGTTTTTCTTCCTTAGCTTATATCTTGCTACATTCTTTTCCCTTTCTCCCTTCTAAATACAATACCTATAAATATTTGTTCATGAAAGTAGATATTTATTATATAATATTATTTTTAGACAAAAGTTTTTAAAAATCCAAAGAATCAAGAATCTCCGAACACTTCGAAATTCTCGAAATTCCAACGCATTTTCGTATTCAGAGACACGGGGGTGTGGAAGTTCTTTGCTACTCTGTGAACTGTTATGATACTAGTAGGGATATTCATATTCGTTCATTTCCCAAAACAGTTGAATAACTGTGATATGATTTCTTGAGATTTCCGCTCTCATTCACGAGTATTTAGTTTGATACGTACAGCACTTCTCAGAAATCTCGTATATACTGCATGAATAGATTTACTATTTACCACACCTCAAATATCTTACAAAGTTCCAAATAAATGTGTAAGTTTATCTAGTTTGCCACACTATGAAAAATAATCTGAATTTCTTCCTAGTGAAGTATTGGAATATTCTAAATCTTGTGTTCAATAAAGAGCTCCTCTAGTTGTTTATTTTCCATTCAGGAGTATCCAAAAGGCGTTAGTGATGGAAATACAAAAAGACACCCTGCTTGTGTCGAAATGAACTTCTTTGAAAAATCCCAGTTTTTGTCAATAATATTTTTTTTAGTATTCAGAATGGAGCGACCTTTTCTTCTGACTATTCAAACCTACATGGAAAAAAATTTACTGTTGCTGCAACAGGAAGGAGCCATGTTGCAGCAACAGGAAAAAATCCTGTTGCAGCAACAGGAAAAAATCCTGTTGCAGCAACAGGAGTAGTTTTGTAGCTGCGGCAATGTTACAAAATCCTTCATCATGGGATAAATAGGCTTTATAAAATGATTAAAATATAAAATGAATAAAATACAAAGCTCTTATTTACTTTTTTCATGACTTTATTGCACTCTCAAATGTTCCAATATTGAATCACAGTAAATGTCTTGTTGCAATGTAATCTAATCCTTTTTGTCTCACAAAAAGAAAAGGCCCAATATGAGGTGACATATATTTAAAGGTTAAATTTACTATTAAGTCGCAACAACAGTAGTAATCCTGTTGCTGCAACGGGATTTTTTCCTGTTGCAGCAACAGTAAATTTTTTTCCGTGTAGGAAAAAATAAACTAGCAAGTCATCTGTATAATTTTTATTCCACCGAATGGGACACAAAACGAGTAGTTTGTTCCCTCAATTACCATGCATATCATATCTATAAGTCGCTAAAGAAACTTTTTGAAAAAAGAACAAATCAAACACCATTTATACAACATAATTACGGATTCTCCAAGACTTACAGCATCCCACACATCTTCTTATACCCATATATAAATGTGTATACATAGATCTATGTACACGGCCACCAAGGAGAGATTTATTTTGTCAGTTTTTCCTCTGGCACCTGCGCATCGCCGACTCCTCGTGAAACTTGCACGACGTTGAACCTGCATCTTTTTCTTCTAACCTTCCTCTCTGTCTTTGAGTCTCTCCATCTTACATGAACTATCCTTCTCGTCTTCCTCTTTTCCTTTCGTTTCACTGTGTCACGGCAATTTTCCGGGTAATTGAATCCCCCTTGTGGCGCCGAGGAATTTCTATCCGGCTCTCTTTCCTCATATAATAAAAAAAAGCTGCAGGAAAAGAAGAAGAAGAAGAAGGAGAGAGAGAGAGAGAGGAGCAGGGAAAAACCGGTGGTGGGATTCCATTGTGGTGAAGAAAAAAATTGTCATAAGCGGTAGTTAATGACGACGACAATGGAATTAAGGGAGGAAAATTCAACCGACGTTGTGCAACAAGTTGCTTCTCGCGCGACGATTAATCTTGTACGTGATTATCTACATTTTGCAGGGAAAAAGAAAGTGTACCCCCCTTGTCATGAGATACATTTATTTCCAATGAATTATAACGAAGTTGGTGTGAGCAGCCAAATCATTTGTATCGAATGTAATTTGCAATCATGTCGTGAATTTTCTGCCGAATCGTAAACTCCTTGAAGGAAACAAGTGAGTTTACGTTATAAAATGCTGTACAGTCAAGCAAATTCGATGATTGAACAAAGTGGGGCCCCTAGTAGCATCTGAATGTTGTATATACATATACTATGCACGTTCATAGTACATACGTATACTACGTTCGGTTGTTACTTGGGACATTCCAGTAGAATTAGTATGCATACCGCTAAAGGCGTAACTAAGTATATTATGGTAACTCTGTTAGTGGAGTTCAATTGATTTGGATATGAACATTTACTTCGTAATTTCATCTATCAAGCTCATATTCATTCTACTAAGTTCTCTCCCTCTCTCTCTACCTTCCTCTTCTTATGAAGAGTGGATTGATTTCAAGAAACAAAGACAGAAAGAGGGACAGGTTGAAATTAGAACCATTGATCACCTCACTTGATCATCAACCACATTATTTAGAAAATTATTCTACCCAATGTATATGAATCATATCAATTTCAATTTACTCTTCCCATTTCAGGAGACAATTTTTTATTTCTTGTGGATATCTTGTGCAGGAATTTCCAAATACGATATTATTAATATTCAATCACTTTTTTACTGTAATCAGTTCATTCGATCAAGGCGGAATTGATTTCCCCAACAAATGATTGAATCAAAATTTGCATAATTGAGCTGATTCATTATTAACGTTTAGTACATATATTCCTATTGATCGCTCCCTCATCCAAAATCTCGAAATCTTGATAAACCTCACAGCACCGAACTAACTGAAGGTGATCTACCAGATCTGTATTCAACCGATTATTCCATAAGCATTTCTATATTATTCCATTATTTTGAATTCAAAACTCGTTCCGCTTGGCTGATTGATTTTGAATTTCAATTGAAATCTCATTCTGTATTGTAAAATCACGTGCTGTGTCAATGTCTCAACAGAGAGTACCGCCATCCATTTTGATTAATTGGAAAATCGATAAAAATCCGAACCTTGAGTTATGAAATCTTTGTCATGCATCTTATGCAAGTGTTTTCATGGGACGGAAATAAAAATATTTACTACAATCTGGATATACTACGAATTGTGGTGGTTGGAAGTTTTTACATCAACCCGAAAAATGGCGTTGTATCGATTAGGATGTCAAATTTCGTAGTTCAGAGTTTGGCAATGGAGTGAATACGAGTACTTAGATATTTTATTTCCGTATAATTATCATTTTTTTTTGGATACTGGAAAATAGAGTCAAATTTACAGCGATTACTACCCTGAAACTTTGATATACTTCTGAAGCTTCTTATGGGTGAAAAATGAGGGAAACTTCTTGGCTTATTAATTAAATGATGATTTCGTCACCTCCTCGAATATGGCGAGGCTACCTGAGCTTTAACCTGGGCAACCTAGATAGAAGTGTTTTCCTGCTCAAAAGCTGGCTAATCCCATCCATTTCTTAACAAATGTGCATTGTAAGGTATATGCATGCAAAACCTAGGATAAATGGGTGCAAAGGCATCATCAACAAACACATATACGTAACTCCCCAAGTGGAAAAATTTTCAAAATTATATATAATTTGTATATAATTCTATCAAGTTCATATACAAATTATATTATACACTGTTGAAAAACACAGAATCTCTCCGGTACCGTTAGACTGAAAAATTCTATTTCTCAATTAATTCTTATTGTTCTCGTATCGAAAACTTTACTTTTACATGGCATTTCATGTCTTCCACTTCAATTTTCTAGTATAAATATAGTTTTCTGACACGTGTACTGGAGTTTTCATGAATCTATTTCCAAGTTGATTTTCAGTTCATTACTGGAACTTTTCGATAGAACCTAAGAATTAAAAAAAATAGCAGTTTTCAATATTTTACTATTTTGATAAGTATTTTGAGATAGTGTAAATATCTAACGTGAATTTATTTGTTCTTTGTTTCAGGTAAGCAACGAGTTCACGATACTGCATTATATCCACCTATAACACGTGAGTGTCAGTCTCTGATATCGAAAGAAGTGCGTGAGTAGTTATCAATAAGCAACTTTGTTATTCGATGTCACCGATTATTCAATACGAGAAATACAAATCGTGATTCAAGAATTGAATTGGAGAAGGAACCACAATTTGTTGTATATGAATTTTCATTCCTACTTTCACAAACAGCACTGACAAGCCGAATCAAGAATACCAACCAGCCCCAGCAATGAGTCCTGAGTTTCAAATCCTGATTGGTTGATTTGCATTCGGGATGTTCATTCAACTTCTTGCAAACAATTTCAATGAATTTTAAGGATTGTCAAAAATGAAGTGATCATTCTGAATTCTTCAGTCATGACTCGGAAGAGAATTGTCTATTCTTTTGAGGTGGTATCAATGTTTTTCTAGGGCGTTCCTAACCGAAAATCTGAAGATATCTGTATACAGCTCTTCGACACTTTACATCCGTTTGCTCATTCAACTCAAAGCCCATCCTCGATCAGCTTGCACTACCATCACCCGTATTCTCGTCGCCTGGCAAATTGATTCGTCAATATTTAAAGGCACGCCACGAAGAGAATCGATAAAGCCTGGCGAATATTCGTCTAACGAGACGTTGCCGAACTCTATCGAGAGCTTCGGAACAATCGTTATCTATCTCTTCTTCGTGTATAAATCTATTTGGGGAAAGAAAAGGGGATTACCGTGAACAAGAACGATTTCGAAATCAAATTTCAAAGAGAATGACGCGTAACCCGAGGTAAATATGGAAGTATAACAATAAACATTTAGCTTGAAACTTTAGATTTGATTAAAATAAGAATAGATGCGATAGATTGATTTTTCGTAACGGAATATACATTGTTTCTGATCAAAAGCTGATGGTGAATTGATTGGGATGAGAAACTAAAACAAGTCGTTGAAAGAGAAAAAAAAACATCTTACGGCGAACCATCTTTTCCCACGGAATCTTCTGCTATTTGTATCGGAAATGATCTTTCCTTTTTTTCATGTTGCATTTTTTTTCCTAGCGTTAATACATCTCCCTGTCTCTCTTCTTCATCGTTATACGAGAGTTGTAAGAAAATTGTTCAATGTATATATGTATGTATACATAAAATGTAGATTGGGTGTTCGTTCGGAGAGATCGGTTCCTCGATAATGAGGGAAGATTGATTCATGGAAAACTAGGTCGAAAACAGAACCTAGAAAAACAAGTCAATCGTGCTACGTGAGATCTGATGATACGTAAAAATCTTACATCAATGTATAAACAAATATCCAGGGGTAAGATATGTGGGAAGGTGACGACTAATAGGATCATTATTGTCACAATTTATTCTTTGATATATCGTAGAGTGTATCAGATAACTCCCGAAATATGACTTGATGAATCAATTACGAACAAATTCGAAGGTGACAAAACATTGAAAAACTTTTAATCTGTTCTATAAATTCCACCTGTTGCTATTGTCCTTGATCCATAATATGGATTAAATTCTCTCCCATGAAATGTAATAATAACATCAAACCAAGATGTATATGAAAATATATCAAGCAATATAATTTGCACGATATTATGGCGTACACATGACTTTGTGCAGCATAGGAAGGAATATACTGATGTTGAAAGCATTATTTTACATGCATACGTTGCTACATCCTTACAGCGCCGTTCATTAATGCTCTACCTGCTGCGGATTACCGCAAACACTGCTCGATGGAGGATAATTTTTAAAGACGGCATTAATGAACGACATTGTACACAAAATAGCGGTAACCTGAAACCAAGAAAGACGAGGAAGATTCGGAGAGATTGTTGGAAGAAGGAGGAGCGGAAGAACGTGTAGCGAACGTAGTTTATGCACGTGCAAACCCTCACATCTAAACGCACGGCACACAGAGAATTTTGAATTGAATTTTCACCACATTCTACAGCATTTGTGTTAATATTTTAAAAGTCGCTATTCTAGAGGTACGTCCGCCAAACCACAGCTGTTTCGCGTTGATGGATAAAGAACCTTGAACCATTACCACGCCAAACACGGGGAGAATGAGTACCTTACTCGCAAAGATTGATGAAAACTAGACATTGTTCTAACTATGTGAGCGAGTGACGTAAAAGAGAAGAAATTCGAATAATGTTTCAAGTATTACATCCTCCTATTCCTCGCACTTAAAAGAGAAAGATTTATTTGACATTCGAGAGTTATAATTACTTAACTCACACTATCGTCTAAGGTGGAGTTGTAATAACCAATTCACGACGTCCATAAATTCATTGTTCGCACGATATTTATTATTGATATCACATGTAAATTTTTCATGGCGAGATTTATAAAAATGACCCGCTTATCGTGAGTTACATTTATCACTTTACACGAACATGTAATGTCAAACAACATAACGCTACTTCATTATGCCGTGTAATAATAGGTTTCGTTTTTTTAAATACGTTAACATTCTCACCCTTTCGTATGAAGTATTCTACACAATGGTGATCAAAATCCAAATGACAATTTCTCAAAAAACCCACGAGTCATTGAATTGCGAATGAAATCTTACGAGATGTCAATTCTAGTTATAAAATTGGGATTTAAACTTAATCGCGACATTGGTGAAACATTCAGAAAATTGAAAGGGAGGGATTCTGTGATGCGATGCGTTATTCATCATTTGAATTTGTCGTAAAAATTTATTAAAAAATAAATGCAAATAAAATACTCATTGGGTGATCACATTAATGGCTATTCACATTTTCTACTCGCTGTGATATTTAAGACTTTACGTGAATATAAACCTAAGCGCACATGCATATTCATAGTAGACATACATTTCTGTTCACATATATAAGTGTGAAGTGTACACTGGTACACCATACACGTTAACGTCACAGGGTCGAGCATTACTCCGTACTTCGAATGTATTGCCAGCAAGGAATACTTAATGCGATGGCCATGTAAATATTATATGAGGTTTTCTCGCCGAAGACGAAACAAACAATTCGAAAATACAAGCTCCGAAGAGCAAAAAGAGCTTGCCTATTTCCCTCTCGTATCCAGAAATTTTAAAACTATTTTCATTCTAAACTCCACTCGATGTTTGTTTCTTCTTTTTTTTTTTTATTGTTTGAATTTCATCTCCATTTGGAAATTGAGTATTTCAGAGCTTTATCATTGTTTACAAAACAAAAATATTTTCATGATCATTCACATAACTACAAAGTAACGTTAACAAGAGAAAAACGAATGAAATAACGTTGAAGAAAAAGTTTTTTGGACCCTGAATCTCGTGTATCGTAGATCTTGAGTACATCCACCTATACCTGTCGTGTTTCAGAATAGAAGAGGTGTTCGTCCATAGCCAAGCGTCTTGCGTGTATCGTGAAAATAAGAACGTCGAGGAGGAGAAAAATAAGGAGAAGAGTTGTAAATGGCGAACGGTAGACGTTGAGAAAGGAGAGAACACTTGAAGGAGATAGAAAAATCTCACGTTGTACAAATAAACACGACTTTTGTTCTGGGTGAACCATAGGAAAGCTTTGTTATTTAATTTTAACGTTGATTCACTACTTTTTTTTTACGATTTTCTTCCACTCGATTATCCAACATTTCCATCGGTACCTCTCTCTGTCTTGTGAGCCAGAAAGCAATATTTGAATCCTCAAGTTTGTTTTTAAAAGCTGGAATGTTTGTTTTGTGTTACAAAAAGCCACTCGATTATAAAGTTTTACTGTGATTATTCTGCACGCATGGACGAGAGTGGATGAATTTCATTTATTAATTTTATGCTCGAATGAATAGGGGCTTTGAAATTCTTTCATCGCCGTGATCTTCGAAATTGTAACGCGTGGAAAAGAATTATAAATATATTTCAAGAACTGAAACGATATCCCAATAAATGTTGAGGATTATTTTCATTATTTATCTAGAATAAGTAAAAAAAAATATTCATCTTCGAGTGCTATGACAAAGAGAAGGAGAGAAATCAAATGAAATGGATGGCAACGACCTGATTCGAACGTTTCGCTTGAAAATAAACAACGTTTATCAAAAATCAAATTATATATCGGGGTTCAAAGAAAATTTCCTATAAAGTGATACATTCGTCGAATATACAAAATTGTTGATCTCCTCGATCATCGCATGAATACGAAATTCCATCGAACTCGATTATTCAAAGATTTTCGAGAATGTGAAATAAAATCGACACGTATCTATAGACCCATGCGCAAAATTCAATTAACCTTCTTTTTTTTATCAGTTCACGTTACAAAATAATACAGATGACAGAGATATTGGCTGTACAGGAAGGTACAGGAAGGAGTGAAAAAAGGAAAGGACTACGAGATATTTCGCATGGATGGATGAGGGTCGTCCGTATAAATATGGAAATTTTCATAAATCAAGTTAGCCGGTAAAGTGTCGTCGAGTTTTTGAGACAGTATAAAGCAGGTGAGTGGCTGAATGAAGAGAGGAAGAGAGAAGGGTGGATGAATAGGGGAAAGAGCAACGTCATTTCTCAATTTTCTACCACCGGAATCTTCCCCTTCTCTTCTTGTTATGATATTGCCTGTATTGCGTCGTGTCGCAATAACACGATTTGTAGCATTAACACCCCATCCATTCGTCCTCGTTCTGATTAGATTTTTCTATATCAGCCGTTCCTATGAATTCAAACGGAATCACAAATCAAACTGTGTTTTTTGTTTGTTCGTTTTTTTTCACTCTTCCATCCTCCTTTTACATACTCGTGATATTTTCTTTTTTGTTTTTCATTCATCGAGTACGAGTTGTAAAAGACACCTATAAAACTGTACTTCATTATTCCCTATAAAATACACATATACATACGTGTAATTTATTGCATATTGTATGTGAAATTAATTATATGAAATTTCACGAGGATAGAATGAATAAAAAAACATAAATTTCATGTTATGTGCGTGAATTAATTACTCTGGATATTTTGCACGGTATCGTAACGTGAAAATATTCCGAAAGATGTTCTCCTTCCGCTTCATTTTATGTGTGCATCTTATACATCTCCGGGCATACGTACGGATACTCCTACTAATTTCGCAAGTGGTTGTATTACGGGTGTAATCCGTAGTCTCCAAAGGCTTCAAGAGATTTACAACATGTGGTGTACACAATAACGGTTTACTCTCTAAAACTACAATCGTCGATTTAAGCTCCGTACCTAAATATTTACTCCGAAATGTTTAACGGCGTTAAACTTCGACGTCATGTTCCCTTTTTACTCAAAATTTGGCACGATACTATGAAACTGTTGAATTGTTTTCACGTTTCGATGCACTTCAACTTCAATACTTTCCAATGCTCAGAAATTTTGTGACAAGATTATCAAATATACGATTCGAAAATAACAAAAAAAGAGCAGGCCAGATAGTTAAACTGAGCTATCAAAAGTATATTTTCTTCTTCAAGAGAAGTATTAATTACTTATTTGGTACATAAACTCACCGATATTCGTTCGGTTTAATTGGATACCGCTTATTCTAACTAAAATATATTTATCTGAAATTTCATCTCTCTCGGTGAATCCTTTCAATCATGATTATCCTTTGCACGAGTGGTGAAAATCTGTTTGCGACAGAGAAACCTAAATATATATATTCAAGACCCAAGCGCCTTTATCACAATATACATGAAATCTTTCAGAGAATTGATTACTCACGGATGAGACAAAATTTATCAAGGTGTATTGAAGTTACCACGTTCCGAAATCACGTCATTCTAACTAAAACCTTTCCGTCACTGATCAAACTGGAAAACGAAAAGAAAAAAAATATATCGAATTAGAATCCAATTGTGTTCGGTTACAGGACAAAGTTGGCTAACCCAACCTCTATATACATTACCCTCGTGGCATTGATTCAATTTAGGTGAGACAGCATACGACAGGTCTGTGCTATTGAAAACGGCGCCCTTGGGACATCGATGGCAACGTCGACGACTCCACCATTGCGGCTTTTCTCTCGACCCGACTCTACAACCATTCTTTGCGGTACACATTGTTTCACCTGTTTAGATCGAAAAATGTGTCCATGTACATAAACCACAAACGCCAAGTAGAAAGGTTTGAATATGTATATTTACGCGCGGGTGGGTATGCGTTACGTGAAAGAGATGTGGTGTGAGATTTTCAAATTTGATTTACGCGCCTCCCGACGCTCGTACGTTCTCGCTACCGAGTTTTCAACCGAATGTTTTAAATCTTGTTTTATTTGTTTGCCTTTTTTCTTTTCCAAGCCAACAAAAAAGAAGGGGGGAATGTCGAATCGTATAAATAATCCGATAAAATAAGCTCATACCTGAAAGGATCTTCAATATTTCTTATATCTCTTTAGCGTTATGTTGTCTCTTTAGGTATCGAATTCAATAGTTCCATATTGATTCTCTGAGAGTATTAGTCTGATAAAAGATGTTCCTTGCGAAGAAAGATTGTTTTGCAAAGCTTGAACCCCATGCTTGTTATTATTATGAAGGATAACAATATTGCGTTGTTTTCATTGATCATGTCGAGCATGTGGTATACGCTTTATTACTGACGGTATTGTACTGTGTGAAAAAATCGGTGAGCTTACCAAGAAATTCTTCGATGATTTGAAGATCAATCAACTCGGAGAAAAACTGATCGCGATTTTGGTAATTATATCGAGAAACGCGGTAAATTTATCAAATATATTATCGAAAATTCTGAGCCCTTGTGATCGGGTTAATCGGTTCACGGAGCAAAAAGAAATTTACTGTGACAGCAAAATCTAATTGGGATTTGAATACAATACGTAATGTATACGTAGACGCTCAGTTACTTCAAATTCACTCTCTTCTGTTCATAATTGTATCCTGTATTTCAGCTAATTAATCGCACAATGCTGTTATATCACAATTCGTTCGATGAAATGAATTATTTGGAGAATATTAATGCTCTTTTCTTACTCATTCGAATAATGTCATATCAATGTAGGATATTGTAATGAAAGTATCACGGCATCAACGAGATTCAACATCGAATGATTCATGTGATATATATATATATATTATTTTCATTCCTGAACTCCTCTCAGTTCAATGAACAACGCTTCCTGTAAAAGATTACTTTGTAAACTTCAAGACAACAACTCGGACATGAAAATTCTATACCGCGCACGATGTGTAAAGGAAATTTACACACCGGAGTTTGAGCTGGACAATGGATAAAGTATTGTTTTTAATCATCTAGCAATATCCGGAACTCTGGAGATCGAAGAAAATTGGGAGATGTGTATGTGGATGAGGCTGAATTCATTTCCCGTTAAGAATTGGAAAATATATATGTTTATATGAAAGTTCAACGTGATTGAATGAAGGAAAAAAATGTTGATTCTTCATTTTTATCAATATCTGTTATACACTGTGAAAAATGTGTGAAGTTTTCCTTCACGCTGTTGGTGGATTTCGTCCCCTCATGGTAAGGGGGAATTGTTTTTCCATCAAAAATGAGGGATCTTGCTACCACTTTGAGGAATTATTTTTCACAGTGTAACTTTTTCTATGGTGAAAAATGTAGGTAGTTTTCTGAAACTAAAAATGTTGAATAATAATAGCGACATCTGATTCTAATGAAAAAATCAATCCAAAATTCAGCTAAAGTGACAATTTTCCTGTCAAAGTGAATTTTGTTTTCCCTAACATGAAATTCACCGACGCCCCTTCTCTTAAAGCTATTCTTCCATGACTTTCTTTTATAAATTCTGCATTCAAAATTTTTACAAACATAAATTCAATAATTATAACAATAATATACCTATGATACCGGATATTACAAAATTGGAATGAATATTATTCTGTGACGATACATAAACGTGCAACTTTCTGCAAATCAAGTACATGTTTGTTTTTTTTCAACTCCACTCATTGAAGGTGATTAGTATTAACTTGATTGCATTCAAATAGCGACTGAAATTAGGACAGAATTCATCCCATTTGACACATTTCATGCAAAACCTCCCGCTGACATTCAATTATGAATGAAATATATCCATTCCATACTGAGCTTTGAGATTGTATTAAATACAAGTCGATAGATAGATCTCTTTGATTCCTATTACGCATTCCAACATTTACGTCGAGCACAAATCATATCGAATTCATCCAGATCGATTGATCTTCAAACAAGATTTCAAAGTAATGCTCAAAATATATGGAATTCATATCATCGATATAACGTGATTCCAATTGGAAATTGAAAATTAATACCAGCGTATGCAATATTATTCGTTCAATGGAATGTAGATAGGAGTAACGTACTCGCGTACTCACTTTATTTCAAATAAATTATTTTTATCGTGAAATACTGTTCATCTAATCTTTTAACATGTGTTATAAATAATGAAATTACATATTACATATCTGTCATCTATTTGATTCAAGCAGTAATGTAACAGAAACATGCAACGTTACATTCCTCCTTGTACGATGGTTATTTTGAACCATGTACCAGCCCATGTGAAAATTGTCGGCAATTCACAAACCACTCTGTACTAGCAGGGATTTATTTGTGAGACCGAAGCAAGAATAATAAGGCCGTCACTGCGCCATTACTGTTCTTCAATTGGTACGATTTGCTTGACGCATATCAATTTGCCCTGGATCTCAAAAATAGCTAGATTCGTGCCGAAATTGAGTAAATTCTAGAAAAAAAAAAGAAACACGTGGAAAGTTGCTGGAAAACTATCAATACTGAGGGAATTTTATTTCGCTTAGGAAATGCAAGCATGGAAGAAGTTTCATGCTTGATTTCAGTGCTATGAATTTGGATGAATGAATCGAAAATCTACAAATTTGGGAATCAGTTTGGGAAAAAATACATTCTACTGAACACATTGAATAGTTACATGGAAACTACTGTCGGTGACACAATTTGAATACATCCTTTCAAAGGATGTTGTTCGCTCAAATTATCTTGTAGTATTCAATTAGTTGGCTATACAAAGAGTACAAATGTTTTAGGACTAATCGCATTTATTCACATTCAATAACCATGATTCGAACCTTCCACCAACCAGTTTCAATCAAATTGCTTTTATATCAGCTGTGATTTTGATTGAATACTCTCGAACGTTTCCCCTAGGCTTTGACGTCAAAAAATTCAAAAAGGAAGATAGCGAGAAACAGGAAGAGAGAGAGAGCAGCTTTGGGAAATCAGTGCAAAAATGCTTTGCCGAAGTACGTTCGAAATTTGTTCAGAATACACTAACATTCCTTTAAACAATCGACAAATATAGACCGATTTTTTACCATCACTTCCACTATTGATTTCATCAGAGTTTTCACTTCAGGATGAAAAATCATGTAAAACAAAACGCATCCACGAATCACTTCTCTTCAAATATTTACATTGTAAATTCTTTTGGAATAAAAAGCGGTTTCCTATATTTCAGGTATATTCTGTCAATTCAATAATATCGTTAGTCGGAGGAACTAGCGAAGTGTACCAAATCTTCGATTCTTGAAATATGGAAGTTTTAAATGTTCAATGATTTTTATAATATTGATATTATTATGCTATAAAAGGTAAATATAACTGTAATTATCATTGTTATCTAATCAGTATTATCATATATTTAATACTACTCCTATTCTATTATACATTGCTCTTCGTTTGTGGATCTCATAAGCTCCCCGTCAATGTAACGATTCTACCATCAGGTCTGACGCATGGGATTATCCCTTCACACTGAGAGAAATGTATGTTCGAGTATATTAGGTATGCAATGAACATTGAAGTACTGATAAATATATAATAAAACAAGCGGTAAACGTCCGGTAACTTCCATCATAAATCTACACGAAAGGAATATTACCTTATGAGATATGATATTAAAATCGTAGCACAGCACCGTACCTGGAAAAGCTGGAATTGTCAGATACTTAAGGCGATTCACCACAAACCAAGTTACTAGATCTCTCCCCCCCCCCCCAGTTTTCTCAGTAATCAATGAATAAAATCAATTTTAATGAGCAGGTGCATCTTCTTAGGCTATTGAAAAAAATGCAGCTACTCATTATTTTTCATTTTATGTGTTCGTTTCTGAGAAAACTGGGGGGAGAAATTTGGAATCTAGTAACTTTTTCAGGGAGTAATGAATCCCCTTAAGGGGATAATGAGTAGCTGCATTTTTTTCAATAGCCTAAGAAGATGCAACTGCTTATTAAAATTGCTTCTATTCATTGATCACTGAGAAAACTGGGGGGAGAGATCTAGTTACTTGGCTTGTGGTAAATCGCCTTGAGACGCACCCAAAAAGAATTAATATCAAAATAAGAGTAACCCTCTCATTCTATACGCGTATGGTTAAGATTACGTTAACTTGAAATTTGGTCCAATTTGGAAATAACATGGCCACAGCCAAAATCAACTACGTGTTCTAGTTATCAGAACCGAATTTTACTCTCAGTGTAAATTTTTACTGAAATAAACAGGAGCAATGTGAATGTGAATTTAGTAGGATTCTGTCACAGATCGAACATGAGTTTTACATGGCTATATGTAAGTTCCAATTATTAAAATTCTGAAGCAATAAGAAATCCTGAGATTTCAACTCATTGATCAGACCGCTGATTGCTTAATGACCGTGCTGAAGAAATTTTGATTGACATACCGACTCTTACATGCATACCACATGTCCTCACGATACTTTAAGACGGAGAAAATTGATCGCATAATGGTAAGAATTCGATCCTTCGCCTCTAACCGAAATGAAATTCCTCGAAGCTAATACATTGTGAGCGTTTATCATTCACGAAATTCAAACGTCATAATCGCTTCCCATGTTCATTACCTAAAAGATCGAAAGGATGATTTCTTTATACACGAAATAAAATTTCTCATGGTTGGTGAAGGAAGGAAGGAAGGAAGGAAGGAAGGAGGGAGGGGGTTCGCATTCGTTAGGTCCTATCAAAGGAATTACCATAACTCAATTTAGATATAAATCTTTCACACATTACAGGCAAAAAGCCAAAAAAGGGATCAAGTGGGAGATTAGATCAATTTCAAAGGGAATGAGACTCTATTGTTCTTGAAACTCGATCCCCTGGTATTTCGCGATTTAATCATTGCCCGTTTAATTTTCATTATTTTTACTCTTCCCTCTGTATTGTTGTCGTAGTATTCGTAGTCGTCGTTGTCGTTTCCCGTCTTTGATAAAACGACAAAGTACCTATTTCAAGTGTATATATCAAGATACCCACTTTGGTATTTGAAGTTTAGCACGCGATGAAAACAACCGAGGAAGAAGGGTGATCTTTTTTCCCTATAACGATGCTATTTCTTCGGCGAATTCCTGAATCCTACGTTGCTAGCTCCTTCTCGGATTTTGTTGTCCCATGGAATTTCACGATCGTTACAATCGAGTGGAGGATTAAAGCGTCGAATGAGAGGAAGTTCTTGCTAAACGAAATTGCCAGGATCGTTAGTTTGACTTTACCCGTATTCAATGTACAAAGCAGAGAAAATCAATGATAATAACGTTTCATGTCACACATTATTACCTGTATTACGAATTTTCATGGATCCAAGCTGAGATCGAGTATCGAAGAAAAGAAAAAATAATTTCTGTTCTTCGCTGAAGGATGATTCCCATAAACTCCAAATCCTCGAATCTTTACGTAATCTAAAACCCTTGGGAATATCTTATACGTCACTTTTATGAAATTTAAAAACTTCTCAAGCGTCATGTATTTCTTTCTCCACCGTCTTTCCACGCTATTTTTGTCCCAGGCACGCGCATTTTGAAGCCTTTGAATGGAGTTTAATTCTTTTTCTTTCCTTTATTCTCCCTCCTCGAACTCCGGGTTTTGGAATACATAAAATTTATGTATCATAAAGAGGAATGATGAAAAAAAAACGCGAACTCATTGTCGGTTTTGGCTTTTCGTCTTTCGGGGGAAAAAAGAGGTGTACGATGGAAATACCTGTATACGTATGTACGAGTATACATGTATTTATAAACATATATATATATATATATATATGTTTATATATGCATATGTATAGAAAAAAAAGGATCGTCAGAATGGAAAAACGAAGAGAAGTGAAAGGACGCGAGCGGTTACGAAAACTTTTGATAACACTTGCAAATTGCTTTCGAAAATAGAATAACAATTCAATTTCGTCGCTCGTGTGGAGTTGGTGGTTTTCATACTGAGGTTGCTGCTCACCTTTCCTTTCCTCCTTGCGCGAACACCACCAATGGGATGCCGAAGTGGAAAAAAGGCGACGAAATGTACAATGCGCGTGAATGAAAACTGTTTCTCCAAGGGTTTTCTTTCTTTTATTCCCTTTTTACTCCCGCGACAGTTCGACGGAGGAGAGAAGAGAAAAAAATCAACTACACAAAATTGTGGGGTGACTAGCTCTTTCGTGTATGTATATGGAATCTACGTACAGGTGGTTCGCAATCTTCGACGACTTCCGGCCAATCGAAAACGACGACGATGTCCCTTCCGCTTCCGGAATCCAGAATCGATCGTTTCATACTCGTAAATGTATTATGTTTTTTTTCTTCCTCTTCATTCTTCTCATTTCAGTTTATGACTTTCGTTGGTTTCCCGATAGATTTGAATTAAAACATTGCTTTAAAGTCTTTCTCAATAGTCACAATAATAATTTGTTTTGTTTCCTCATTTTCATCAACACCTTTTCATACTTTGAAGCGATTGTCGAAAGATTCTTAAATAATGAAAGTAAATTACGTCTTGTTCAAGCTGACGTTTGAAAGATGAGAGAAAAGATTCAGAAGACAGGAATTAAATTCTATCCCTTTTCTCTCTTCTTTAATAAAGGGATCTGGATTGAATCGCTTTCGATTATTGATTTCAATTCATTATTTCTTCCGATTTGATGTACAATTTGGTCCATTCAAGTTCCAAAGAAGTTGTAACGGATATATGAAATTCCTTGTACATAAAGTAACTACTGAAGGTCTAGTTGAATGTCGAATTGATTATTGGAACCAAGGAATCTCTAATAGAAAATTGCAATATCCTGATTCCCAATCAGGACTTAAATCTAGGAGTCTGAACATATGTTTTCATTGTAGTCGACTAGGTACTCTCTTTCCTATACTATAAGACAGTATCAACTTTATCCAATATTTGTAAATTATTTTTGCTGTACTGAATTTGATTATAATCACATGAAAAACTTGTATACGGATGATCCAAATACACGCCGCTGAAAAGGAATACAATTTTATTGAATTACTGGAGAAGAAATCATATCCGCGAGGAACAATTTCCTGAGTAGGATTCCTATCAGGTCCTGATCAGAGTATCCTGATCGTTATCACACAATTCAGATACGCTTCAAAGTGATAGTCAAGGCAATTTTGATCAGGTTTTGATAGGAATATCGTTTTAGAATTACTACGAGAGAAAACTAGACTGAAACCTAATAGCAAACTTGCGTTACATTGTTGCGAGGTTCTACACAAGATGCCATGTCAGGACCTGATAAGGCGATTCAACATTTACTATCGATGGAATTTCCGCCAAGAGTGCTCTCATCTCCTCCCTGATGTAGATATCCACTGAGTTTAGGTGAAAATAGAACCAAATTTCATAGTTAATTTTAGTAAAACGGATATTTAATTGTAATTATTACCTACGCACTGATTAACAACTAAACCTTTTAGTAATAATCAATTGAATGATTTATGTTTGTTACACAGAAAACTGCTTTCCTTCTGTTATCCATATATAAACTTCAATAATGTTATATATGCACTCTGCACATCAATTCGTTAATTCTTTTTTCATTCGTAGGTGTTTCAAATGTTTCGTTTTATTCAACAATTTCCTTTCGAACGAAAAGCGTCGACGAATAATTTATAAAGTAAATTCTTTTTCTTTTTCATAAACTTGTTATTTATTTTTGCAAAACATTTTTGATGTATTTTTTTTTCTTCCTTCTTTCAAAGATACTTCATTCATTTTTGAAATTTTCAAGTGGTTTACGTTTTATGGCTTGGCGTCCATCTGAAATAATAAAAAGCATAGAATGAAAGGACTATTCTGTAGCCGGATTTTGTTCTTAGCGAAAAATTGGTACGTATGAATTCTTGAAAAATATTCCGAAATACGAGCATCGTGTATATAAAGATTTCAAACTCCGAATACGATGTCCTTGCAAAATATGTGTACGTAAAATTCATAATACGTGAATGTAAAAGAGAATTCGTTGAAATTATTCTCAAATAAACATGTAATTGAAAAGTCTTGAGGCGTAGTTTTTCATTTGTCTCCATGATGAAATTCATGGGCAGAATGCTTCTTCGTTCAATGACGAAATTTCACCCTGATATGTGTCAAAAGAAATCGAGTCTTTGTTAACACTGTTCGTGTTAGCATGGAAAAGGATTAATGTAAGTGAGACGTGGTGATGATAGGGAGATTAATAGGTATGTTACACGGAATTTTATGTTGTACGTTCTTAATAATTAACTTTATCGTGGAGAAATTAATTCGCTGATAAATGGAAATCTATAAATAAGAACCAGGCACAAACAATATGTATTTTCATAGTATTAATGTAAGATTAAATCTCACAATTAAGCTCTATTCGGATAAGACTTTGAATTTATGTTCGAATTCAGAAAAGTGGAATACTAATTTATACTATGCACCTCATATAGGAGCCAGGAACATTGCTGCTTTCTTTTCTCTCTTATCCTCTTCTACATCTTGGTTTGGTAGAGAAATAAGATCGTAAAGAAGTATTTACGATCAAGCTCCAAAGGTATTATTTTACAACCGTAGTCACTGGTCCCTCATCGTACAGGATTCAATGTAACACACTTCTACATGCGCACAATACACATTGATGAATGCTCGAACGCAGCGAAGGACGAGAGGTGAACACGTATAACCCAAGTTGTAAGGACACAATCGTTTGTATGTTATTCTCCTCTTTCGTCCTTCTTTCGTACTTATCCTCCAATCTCTATTCCAGGCTTTATTCGTTTCTCATCGTGTTTCTATGGACTGAAATATCTCATTCTCTGCGACACTCTTACTTTACCTTTTAGAACCCTCCTCCAGGGACTTCAATGTCCTTCAATTTTCAACTTCATCATTTTCATGCCCAAAAATTTTCGAATTTCTTCAGTTCTTTTCGTATTATGTTTCATAAACCGCCCACTTTTCATTTCCGTGGAAATTGAGAAACATCCAAAGTCCCCATACTAAAGATGTAATATCCAATATTCCTTATAAATCATTGTCACGGATCGATAGATATATTCACGTAAACTCACAATGTTGAAGATTGTCTACAGATGCAGTTTGAATCAATGTTTACATAGTTTAATGTGTTCTAATTCAAGAGACTTCGAATGGATGAATAAGTTTAATCAAATGTCAGTACTCTGCAATGCAATTTAAAGTTTGAGCTATTCTTCTGTATGAAGCTATACAGAGAAGTTAATTCCAAGGAACTGAAATGACAACGTTCACTGCCGAGTGTATTCTGAATCGAATAATTCAAACAAAAAACATGCTCGTTCGTATACATGTCGACAGACAGACGGACATCCTACACGAGACAAAATTTGTTTCCTGAGTTTTTGACATTCGTTTTTTGTGAAAAAATGTTGATTTTAGAGACGAAAAATTGTTCGTATTTGAAAAAACGATGACTCAACTCCCTCCCCCGAGGAAGTAAATATTCTTTCGAATTATAAAAACTCTCAAAATGTGAATTTATGATGAATTCATTAAATCTCAATAGTATGTGATGATTTTTAGAATTTCCAGAATATAAATATGTAATTATTGTCTTAAAATTCTTATGATTATGGAAATTTCAATAAAGAGTCGCTGAAGTGTGAAATTTCTTACTTCATAAACAGTTTAACGTACCGTCTCAAGCATGGATATTCCGTATGAAAATGAATATTTCAATTCGTTTAGAACGACACAGGGAGAAATGTGATTAAGTCGCTTTATAGATTCTAATTATCAATCAATAAATATCCAGCATACGACGTTCAACGGGATGAGAGAATTGAAATTTCACTGGTATAGAAATCCTTAATATTCGATTCTCCCTTGCGAAGCTCTGATGGCCCTGCTTCGTGTCCGGTAGTTCCATCCACCGTTATCAGACTCTCCCCTTTTCCACTTTAAGCTTTTCTATTCTTGGACCATTCAATTGATAATTCGACGAACTCCGATCATCAATCGTACAATCCTGTATGAAAATTTTTTCCCAGCACGTTCCATACGAGCAGGGATGCCTGCCGATGGTCTCTTTTCTCCTTGTCCTTGTTTCTCTTTTCATTCCCAAGTATATCTCTGAAAAAGAGTATCCTTCAAATAAATTATCCACCTCGTGATAACAATACCCGTAATTATCATTTTAATTCCACAATCTCCATTTTGGGAGAAAATAATTATTCACTCTCGAAGCGTGTACTCATCGGTGAAATACTTTGGGATGACAACAAGAAAAGTATAAAAAGAACATCATTACCGGGATACCGAATCACGAGAAGACCCTTATGAAATTTCTCGATATAATTTCATACCAATATATTATCCAATACAAATTTATGTTGAGATTTCAAATCTAGGGAAGAACGATCGACGGTTAATAACAGTTAATTATATACTCAGATTCTTTCTTTCTCTAAAATTCTATTTCCCTCTTCCCTCCACTCGATATTGAGTTCCCGGCAAACTGTGTCACAAATACACTTTACACAGGGAGAAAGAGAGCCAGAGAGAGAGAGAGAGAGAGAGAGAGAGAGTAATTAATTGCTTGTACCTCGTATCGCTTAACCTGTAAATGAAATCAATAGTCAATAAAAGAATACTAATTTCTCGGTGAAGGAAGAAATCCACATGATAGGGAGGAAATCGATTTTTATTCCCCTCGCATAAGAAAACAAGGACTTTTTTTTAAGATTAGCGATTCCTTTGATTACGTTCGAGGGATGTGAAGAGGGGAAAAAAAGAGCAAGAAGAAATTTATGTAGGACGCTTCGAGTATGCGAACACCGATATGTGAGAAAGAATTTTTATTTATAATTCAACAGAAGGAATATAATTGATACATCAAAAATGTACCATACTGTTTCTAATGTATATACGGGTGGAGAAAATTTGTATTTCATAGAATTCACGATAACTTCTTTTCGTTTTGTCGACGGTGGAAATGCGTTGTAGTAGATATCTCGAAGGAGTTCTCCAGAAAAGACGTAATGCCTTAAATTTCATCGATGCTCTCACGTTTTCTACCCACCTTTAATCGGAACGCGGTCGACTAAATTTCCCATTCGATTCTCCTTGTGGGACCATTTCCTCTCATTCTATTCGTACGGTATCTGTGCGGAAGGAACAGAAAAGTATAGTTTTCTTCCGATGGAAGGCAAAAAATCGAAATTGTATCGGGGAAGGGAGGAGGAAAGCGCATAATGTCGACCCGTAAACGTCTGCTGGATCGTCATTGAGGCCACGCTCAAACATGCTCCTTCTCAACAAGGGTTCTCAATATAACGTGAAAATTATCATTGGGAAGGGCAGTTTCTTTTTTCCCTTCCTTTTCTTCCGTGATGCGTTTGTCTTTAGGGGAAATTCTTTCAAACCTCTCCTCCCTCGTGTTTATTTTATTTTCCTTTCACGTTTTACGATGATGAAGTAGCGATAAACTAAGGAGAATCTTAGAATGACGGTTTTATGTGGGAATTTGAAATGAGTTGAGTATATAGCGATATTTTCATCGAATACATTTCTACGATTATTTAGATAATGACGATCAAGAGTGCTCCAGCGAAAAAGCAAATATTATGACGGTTGATGTGGGATGAGTTCAAGAAATCCTTTTTTCTTTAAGACCTCAACAAATATATTTATCCAGAGTTCATTAAAAGTATGAAAGTAATGAAGATCTAAGGAGGAAAAAATTCTTTCTTGATTCATTATAGCGACCCTGTGCCGCCTAAGGGTTGCACGGATCTTGCCGTTCTCTTAAAGTCTTCGGACACTCCCATCTCGGTTATTTCGTCTCTTTTACCCTCGTTCTTCGTATTGACACCATTAACTTGGTAATTTGCTATTATTAATTCTGAGAATGTATTGCGATTCATCATGATTTTTTAACTGAAAAAACACAGTTCATTCTCCAATTCTCCGCTAAATAATTATTCGGAGTGTTCCATGCTGGAGGAAATAATTAAACAGCATTCCGATAACTCTTCCCTTAAAGTTAGATGAAATAAAATTCGATGCACTGAAAAAAGTGTTTTATTGTGGTAATTAAATTTTTGTTGTTTTAACCAGAGGGTACTTTTTGAAATGTGATCAAAAAAATTCTTTAAACCTTCTTAAAACAACCAAAATTTTGTTCAGTCTACAAAAAGTTGGTTATCATAAAAAAATATTTTAATAATAATAACAAAAGTATATAATTGATGACATGTTCTGAAAATTCTTCTCAGTGTGTATTCAACTGCAGATAATAAGTTATTAACATGCTTTTGTCTTTATTTCACTTGCACTTGAAAATATTCCCAAATGCCCCAATGTCCTTTTTCCCCTCAATTTTTCATACTTTGCAATGAACACATTTTTTCTGTGTAAATATGTAGCTGAAATCTTCATACGAAGGAATTTAAGTTCGATATTTTCATGTGGAACAAAATAAAAACAGCACATACATTTGATAATTTCATGCATATTCTCCAACAAATCAAAATTCAGCTGTCTATAAATAATGAAAATCATTTTTACAAAAGCTCGTTACTTTTTCCTCTTTGTGTGCAAGAAACGCCAATAATTGAATATCTTTGCGATTTAGAGAAAGCATTTCCATGTACATTGACTGCTATCTGAATGTTATAATTGAACTTCAATCACAATAATGATGTCAAAATCAATTACGAAGAACATGGAATGAAGAAAAATCGGATTAAATCAATGTTTTTTATTTGTTTTTATTTCGAGCTTACTTCCACAAAGTTGATGGCTGATTTTCATTTCTTTACTCCTTCGCCAAACTGAAATCTTCAAGAGTGTTGACAACAAAAATTCATCAGAATGCTCAATTTTAATATTCCTCTGTTTATATTTTCATCTCCAGACTCGCTTCTAACGGTTTAAACTGAATCGTATAACCGATATGACGGATTTTCATCCCATCTTCATCATTCGTCATTTTGTGATAAAGTTTTTGAATTCAAATACCTTTCTTATGCTAAATTCGATCATTGACTTTTGTCATAATTTTTCATTAAAAATTACACATTCTTCTGAACTCAGAATGAATTGATTGAATTTGGAAATTGTGATGAAAGGAAATATATATATTCTCTGAACTAAGTTAAGTACGCTTCTGATAATTTCAACTTGACGTATTTTATTGATTCGAACTGTCCATTCGTCGTTACCAAATTCGCTACCTGACCTAGAATTTTAAATGAGCATCCTTTCAAAATCGTTCACCCGGTTTTTTATTTAACGAGTCTATCGGATGAGCTCAAGATCGAAAATAATACACAAGACCTCAGTTTTTAGATACGATTTTGAAATCCATGTTTTTTTTTTTGCTGAAGAGGTAATAAAAAGACGACGGGAAAAAAATATTTCCTATTCGACATTCTTTGTGCGCCTCTTCCTCTCAGTCGCAGGAAAATGAATTCGACGAATTCGTTGGAAACCTCTTGTGTTTCAGAGCCTCCAACGTGCACCTCAGCAGTTTATCCGCACTTTCCTTCAGAAGCTACCCCGCGTTGGATCTTTTGCCCTGCTCTTAACCCCACTCTCCTTTCAACACTGCTTCAATTCTCAGAGTTCCGCTTCTGTCGTCACCGGCAAGCTTAAAAAACTTCTCCACCCACTCTCCATCGCTTTTCTCTTTCTTTTTTTCCTCAACTTCCTTCAGGGACTTCCGTAAAACGATTCCTCTCATAACACTAAAGTAACTCCATTTTCAACATCAACTCGAATGTTGTACGCTGGGAAAAGAGATTCGTTTGTATCAATAATTCGTTATAACGTAACTTTTCTCTTAAATACCTTCGAATTTTCATTTTGTGCTCCTCCTTTCGGCCCCTTCTCTTTCAACGACTTTGGGCGTAATTTAACGTGTTATATTCAAATTCGATGTAGAATAGAATCACTGAAAGAGGGAGAGGAAAGAGTTCGTGTAGAAACGTTGGTAGTTGTTGTTGGTTATTCGAAGTAAAAAGTAAGAGAAGGGAGAAGGGTTGGTTCACCTCGGTCTCCGCGCTTCTTGTATTTTCGTGAAGTCGGTCGAGCAGCATTGTTTTGAAATTCATGAAGCCAAATAGCTTAGCCACGTAAGAACGAAGTTGGTAGACGACGGAGGAGCTTTCGCTGCAAAGGAACGGGAAGAGTCGCGTGGAAAGTTTCAAGAAGAGGCTGGAGAGGGCGAGAGGTAAAGGGGGATGTATACACGTATAGAGTGACTGAGCGATTCGCAAGGAAAAAATATATAAGGAGACGGGAAAGGTAACCAACGTATAGTATATGCGCGCATAGAAAACCAAAAGTGGAGTGCAAACACATTTTTTTATTTGCACGTGTGATAGAGCGTATTCCTCCTCCTACTTTTTCTTCTCCTTCTTCTTTTACTCTCTTCAATATTTGTATGTGTGTACGCTTTTTGCGAGATTAAATGCCAAGTCAAGCGTTTCTCTTTACATTATCCCTTGCAAATGAATCTTGTAGTGGATGGAAAAATAAAGAGTGTACATTTGGATACCGTACAGAAATAAGCGAACTCTGTACGTCGTGTGAAATTTGAATTAATTTCATTACATCGTGCATACGCATAAACTGAGAAGAAGAAGTTCTGAATCCGATGAAATACATAATAGTCGCCAGAAAATATTGAGTCAATTCAATATCTATTCCTGTAGATGAAATATTTCATAGAATATTGAATAATCCACAGGACAGGGTTGCAGAAAGGAGGCTACAAATATACAGGATGTTTCTAGTGAATAAGTTGACCATTCAAGTAGCAATACATTGGTTACTCCAATGATCGAGCAGTATACTTTTGTAGCATTCACACGATTAGTTGATCTTTATCTGAATATTAGTAAAATTTTCACTCATGATGAGAGGAAGAATCCTTGGCTCCTGTTATAGAGGGGATTCTCATTTTGAGAATATGATTTCTTGAATAATAATGTAGATTGTTTTGTTTTGTTTCTCGAACGTACATTAGGATTTTAGCTTGAACTAAAATTACACTGTAGAAAATAATTGAGGAATTTCCCCCTCAAAAATTGTGGTGGAAAAGTTCCTCCACAGACATGCCTTCCAAAATGAAATTCGTGTGACAAATGAAGAAAGAAATCCACCTGCACAGGACGCATTGAATAATTTCTAATTAGAACACACGTTCCAATTGATTCAATTAATTAAATTGGAATCAAAATACTTCGACTTTGATGGATCAAACTGATAAATCTGTGTTCAAAGATCTGAATTGAAAAGCACGAGAACTCATATAATTCAGTTCTTCCTTCAATCGAAGAAACTCCACGGAGTAAGAAAATAACCACAGCTTTCACGCAATCCTCACAAATTTTTTTCTATCCTTTTACTTAAATCACAATTCAATCACCGATTATTCTGTCAAATACCCTCCATACATTCCCAAATCCCAATCTCTTTCTTTACCCGAGTTTCATTTTATGTCATCTCTCATTTATCCGATTTTACGCAACATGCGTTGACGAGATATCCCTTGATACGATCTGCGAATGGAAAATACGTTGATCCACTTTCCGTGAGTTTTCCTTTTCCTTTTTTTCTCGTTCCAAAGGAGAGAGGAGAAAAGGAAGAACGAGCTTGATTTCCTAAGGTCTTGCCTAGTATCGATACGTGTTCGTTCGTGGCTCGATGACTTCGAAGCACGAAGACCAATCATCGGTCTTCTTCTTTCTTCTAACCGAGATAACGAGCGACTTTAATTTCTGCCCTTCCCTCCCCTCCCCCTTTCTTTTTTCCCCTTTTCCTCTACTTTATTCCGCGTGATTTGCCCCAACAAGATTCTCTCTTCTTTGTCATTCGTCTGACACGAATTGACGCGTCGTTTCCAAGTAGGGAAAGTAGGTATCGATTTTGCACGTATAAGCTTCTCGTATCGGTGGTAGTATCTGATGAGGTTCGGATAACTTTTTATTCCCAATCACGTAACACGAGTATTTCCAAATTGGAAGGAGTTGAATTCATTGAATCTTGAAACCATCAAATCGTGATTTTTCCAAATCTTTTCAATGATTCGCGTGGATATTCAATGAAAATCCCTGAATTTATGAATTCTAAAAAGTTCAAAAGGATTCTGAAAACATGAAGATTCATTAAACGTATTTGATATACTCAAATATTGAATCAGATGTACCAATGACAGGAAAACTCATTATATCGCCATATCTTTAGTGTTGTACTCACTCTCTTTTACTTTATGTATGTAATACCGAACTCCATTCATCTTAAGGGACGCCAACCTCCCTCCTTCCTTCGTTTTTCCCCTTCGCGTATTCCACGCTCTTCTCCACTTCAACGTCAGTCCTATCAGCATACAGTTATCTGTGGGAACTAATATTATTTTAGCAACGCTCGAACGCCCTTATATTGTAATTCAACGATGTTGGAATTCTCCTTTGTTCGAAACGTTCTCCAGGATAGCACTTGTACAAGATATCTGGTTTGAGCGAGAATCTTATGGAAAATTGCATGCAAATGACGCTTTGAGTCGAGAAACATTATTTCGAGATTATCTTGAACGATAATTACACATTGACCTTTGTTCTGTATAAGAAAGATTGAAGGGTCTTGTAAATAATTTGAATACAAATTTGTATACAGTTTCGCATTACATCAAACTGCATGAATCAAATCTAACGAGTTTGAAGTTCGTCTCATGTTCACAGTATGTTGGATTTCACATATACATTACACTTCAGATTTTTATAAACTAATTGACGTCATACGTGCAATCCAATTTTGAACCAATGTTCCCCTAAAATTTAATCGCCAGTAACGATTTTATATATATATATATATATATACATCCGTTTAAAGGACGTTTTTGAGACAATTGTTTCGTACAATCGGTTGAGTGCGCAAAATGGTTGTGGTTCTCTCCAGTCAGAAGAGATCGAAGATGGAGAAAAAGAGGAAGAGCGGATGATGGGAAAAAAGAACGGATCTAAAGAAGGAAGAACGCGGGGAGTAGTTGTTTCCTGGATTTGAGATGGTCGATGGTTCAAGAGTCGACGTAAAACAGAATTGGAAAAAGAAAAACCAGAACTAGGTTGTAAACTAAAAAAAAAGGAACAGAGAAGAAAACCGTCCATAATCCATACACCCGAAGAAAATAAATAATACAAAAGTCCTCCTCCACCCCTTTCCTCTCCTTACGTTCTATTTCTTGCCAAGTGGTGGTAGGGGCGAACATGGACAACCAGGATTTTCTGCTGCTGGTGAACGTAGGATTCGAGAAAAGAGAAATCAACCATTCCCATATAAGGGTCCTTCAAGAAGTAAATAAAGTATCGAAACGATGAAGATAGATGCCGTATACTAGCCTTCAAATCTAAACAATTGCCAAGAGTATCCAGTGTTTGTTCTCTCCATTTGATCCTTTCTCAATACAAAACGTGTGTGAGAAATAAATGTATTTTGACGAAATAAGGGATGAAAATTGAGTTATAATTCTTATTTTCAAAAATCGCGAGATTGTTTACGATAAATGAAGAATTTACTGACGGTTAAAGGAGGTTGTTGAACTACAGCAGCTTTAACCCTCAACTCAGTTTAATATCTCAAAGGCGAAGGTGGTGTAGGTCCATTAAAATACTGTTACACCGCAGTGCATTCCCGGCTACTCCTATATTCGGTTAACTACTACCATAGAGCATGCCATCGTTGCGACCACTTTACGACATCTTCAAGGATTATTCCTCTTACGCTTGAGACCAGGGGGCTACTAAAGGAAAATCACCGTTTTCTCGAATACTTAGATTCTCAATTTTCTGAGTTACCGGTCTACCCGTTAATTCGTTTCCAAATTCGATGCCTCAGAATTGTCCAATAATCACTCGCAACTATGAGCTATAAAATCATCTTTCTTTCCCCACATCCGATCCCTGATGTCGAGGATGGAAGGTGGCGATACAATCAAAGATTTACAACATTCCTTGAGATTTCCTCGTCAGAGTAGAAAAGTTCTGCTATAACTAGACAACTTCTGACAGTGGTATATATCCATGCTATGTCAGTCCTTGGCTGATATTCAACTTTATTACATACCGTGGTACTACTTTTTTATTTCACTCTTACTTCACCTTCATTTCGTCTTTTCATTCTTCCAGTTCGATGCAATGAAAAAATTTCACCCACGCTAATGAAATATTTCTGAACCATGAATTCTTTCAACACGAATATTGTCGTAATAAAAGATAGTATCCGATGTACAAGATCAATTCGCATGAGTATCTGCAATCTTTTCTGTGTTTTGTGAGAGTTTTTATCGATACCGAGGAAATGAAAAGTAAATAAATCCTTCTCTTTTTGTTTTTTTCTCAAGAATATCGATGAAAGTTGGAACACTGTGGTTTCACGTAGATTCAAAGGAACCTTCAGATCCCTTTGGGCGAGGTATGTGTCTACCTTATGCCTCGTATCTTCCTTCTATATCGATGGAAGAGGTTTTTGAGGAAGTTTATCAGAGTTTAAAGGAAATCGAGTTCCAAGAACTTTTGTAAATCTCATTCCCTCGGTACATGATCAACAAACACGATAATTAACGAATCAAGTTTGTGAATACAACGTTGTGGGAGGAAATGGAAGATACGTTTGTATATATATTTCTCGAATATTAATAAGATTTTTATTACTTGATATTTGAAAATGTGATGTTCTTCTGTTACAGAGGGGCAGTGACGAACTTCTTTCGCAAAGTGGTGCAGTCAGTAATGGTGCTGCCATGAGTCCTCAACCTCATCATGCCGCTGACAACAACAATGACGCGAAAAAGGTATGTTTTTATCGAAGTTATTTATAATATTAGAGATACCAAAAATTGGAGAACTGGACTTTTCAATGAACATCGACAGAGAAAGTGTCGATTATTCCAACAATATGAGCATAATACGGAAATAAAAAATGGTTCATTTTTACGATAAAGAATTCACTGTAACATCGAAGGAGAAAAAAGTTGCCTTGCACATCTGTTCACCATGCAAGCAGCATTGTCGGTGTTGTGTAACGTGTAGGTGAAGTTGACGAAAAAAAATGTCCATGCATTTTTCTTCCTTTTTTTTTCAAATGCGACATATGCAAGGATAGAACGTGGACAGATTGGAAAACCGCATGAGAGACGTTGCATGTCTCTTTTAGTAGCAAACCAATGGCTTGTGAGTATGTATCTGTTACGTGCACCGGGTGTACGAAAAGTTCAACCTCATTTCTGGAAAGCCAAAGGTCGTTAATCACTTTAGCTATGGTAAAGATAAGAGAGATAAGCTTCTTTCTCTTCTTCCTCGCTTTTTCTGTCTGGATTCAAAAACAAATGACGATTTCTCTCCGTCAACTCTTTCTTCAAAACCTGAAAGCAGAGAAGATATTTCGATTGTCATATCGCAATATTGACGATATGAAAAAGGAAAGAATGAGAATTACAGATCTCATCGATGAATATTTAATGGGAATAAAAGATAAAATGTTTCTCTCGACGTTCAATGATTTTCATTTATTCGAAAGAAAATACCGAGAGATTTAATTTCAATATTCATCATTCGAGATGACATTTCTTTCATACAAATCGATCTCTATGGAGAGGATTTTCCTTTTCATATCAAGATAATTCTTCTAAGATTATTAGATGAAGAGAAGATATCTGTTTGAAGGAAATGAAACCCATTCGGATCAATTTTAGATTTTCGAATTACTATTGAATGAAATTATTCCTCCGTCATGAGTTGCGAGGATAAAGTATTTGTAATACGAATTGAAAAATCAGTAATTTTTCTCGTATCAATGAATTCTCGTCGAGTCTCATCGCGAGGAGTCAATAAAATACGTTGAGGGCATGAAAGTCGATTCGAATATTATTCCGAATCATGCAACATCCAAATTTTACATCAATCATTCCCCAAGTATTTGCAAGAATTCAGAGAAAATAAGAATATATATTCTTATTCCGTTCTTTTTATTCGGAAGTGTGTATCATCCTTATCACCACCACCACCACCATCATCATCATCATCATCACCGCTCAGTTATTCGTGAGAATATTCCACACTAGCAATGGTTGAAACAGGGACCGAATACGGAATACGGGTCTTTGCTTCCCTTTATCATTGTCTCGATGGATTCCCTTGCCTCTTATAAGGAAAAAACCGTGGCACATGTCCCGCAATACCCATAAATATCCAACAAATCCCCATCGGACTGGTCTCATTTTCTTCTTCGACTCGCGCAAGACGGTGCGTTATTATGGATCATCGTCACGCGGAGCAGATCGAAGGAGCGGAATTCATTTCTCTAAAGAAGAAGCGGAAGAAGGAAAAGAAAGGAGATACGCGTTTCAAGGAGAGAGGAGAAAGTTTGATGTTACCTCAAGGGTGTTGGTAACCACATTCCCTGACCGCACAGGGCACAAAGGGTCGGTTTTTTCTTCGAAACTCAATTCTTCGATGTTTCTTCTTTCTCACACTTCCCCTTTCTCCAAGCGACAAAGAAAGGGTGAATTATATAATTCATTAGGGTTCCAAGTTGAAAAACTTTGGTTTGAGGTCATGTTTTGTAAGATAAATTTCAAAACAGTCAAACAACGTGATTTCTTCTCCTCTTACACGAAAGGATTAGTTCCTCGTTAAAAAGTTGAAGGAAGTTCGAAAGAAATATTGTTCATCTCTTTCATGGAGAAAAAAATTTCCTATAACTCTTGTAGTCCATTAAGGATATCAAAACTTTGAGAAAAATCCGAGAAATCGCCATGTTCTTCCGAAGAATGTATTGTTGCTTGTATCAATGATGATACAAATATTTGCATTCAGCTGCAAATTCATATTTCCTATGTATAAACCTCCTTTTGAATATAGAAAGATTAGCGTTCGTTTCTTTGAGAAAAAGGAATTGATTCAATGCGAGGAGAAAAGAACACAAAACTTGAGCCATCTTGATTCTAACTTGCTGCAAAAAAAACCTAATGTGGGACGATGAAAAAAATGGAACATGGTTGTAACTTTTCTCTTCTTCTCACTGTTCTGCGTGTCCTCCTTCGTTCCATTGATCTCTCCTGTCTTGTTACAAGCATTGATCATCTTTTACGCCAACTGTCTGGCTGGCTGTATCGCACAAAGATCGTGCGATCCCTGCAGGTGATCTTGCCTTTCTTAAGGAGCATCCATGTCACGTCACTTCTTTTCTTTCACATTTTCCGCTCACCGTCTTTGACATCCTGAAAAACGATGAACTTTCAGCGAAAGGATGGATAAGTAGAGGTACTTTTTTTGTTAAGAATCTATCGAAAACGAGTTTGATAAAAAGGATGAACTCTGAAGAATAATATTATAATCAATTTGAATTTCATAATCTTGTGTTTCTTTTCTTTTTGCGTCTAGTCGTCAAAAAGAATTTCACAAAAATTCTGTATAGAAATAGAAACTTCAGAGGAGTTCACTAAAAATTTGGACTGTTTTTCGAAGTTTATAACATGATTCATGTTCATCTAAGTATTGATGAATTTTTATGAATTCCCTGAAATGATAGATTCATAATGTATACCAAGTATGATAAAAATTGTACATCGTTATTGAATTTCATCGAGGATTATCGTTTGATTGTAGATAGATGTTGAATAGAGGAAGTGAAAAGTTCATACTAAATTCGAAAGATGTTTTCAACGACATCTCAAGTAAGGTAACATCATTTCATGGGAAAATTAATACATACACGTTGAGAAAATCATACAATTCCATGTAAAATTTTTTTTCCATCATTCAGTTTGAATTTACCAAGCTGCTACGAAAAACTGCGAACAAGTTGTGTATTTGCTTTTGTTATGAACAACGGATTGTATCAGAAGCTTTCCGCTCGTAATTTCAAATAAAGCCATTGCATCAAATTGGGTTACCTCAAAAATTGATGTGCTTTTTTTATTCCTCATGCACATGTCGAAAAAGTAAAAGTACGAAAAACTTTTCAACAAATTCCATAGTCATAAAACTGCTGTTTCAATAATATATTATGGGCGAGAAGAAGTAATCAGATGGTAAGGAAGATGATTAAAAAAACATAACAGACGATTCTAAAGAAGGATCTTCCGTATACACTTGGACAAATTTTATTGTATGAAGTCTTATTTTCCTTGGTGAGCCAAGAACATAAAAAGATTTCAACTATCGATTCCTAGTGATCCGTATCATCAGCGATGATAAAATTCATTAGAGTGTACCTTTTTTATTATGCTTGATGATAGCAAGTCGACAACAGTTACAGTCGAAATCTTTCAATGCTCTTGATATAAGGAGAAAGATGAGACTTCATACAATGAAATTTTTCTCAGGGTAGTATTCGAGAATCGAATATTATCAATACTGTAAGAACCATCCACGTTTCAATTATTAAAGATGTATTAAATTGTAAGATATTCAGCTATTTGATATAAAGCTTTGGTTCTTCAAGCAAAAATCCTTTTCCAACTTGATAAACGTCGATGAAATATAAAACACTCGTGATTTTGTTCTTTTACGAGAGGGGGAAGATAGATTATTCCTGATTTTATAAAGATCTTTTTCTTCTTTTCCTTCCTTCGAGCAATGTTTTCACAACAAAATATATTTCTCCATTCTCATACACATTTCTTTCCTCATAGGAAGGAAAAGGAAGAATAAAGAAGTAGGAGGGAAGTAAACTGCTTTCCAGCGTACGAACGACATTCAGTTGAATCATAATACAGGAAGATTCACGGTGCAGGATTAGGGAATAAAATGCGGAATAAAAAGTTCTGTACATCGATATAGAAAGGGAACATTTTGGTACCGGTAAGGGCCTTTTCATTCATCGCATGCTGTTCCAGTTGAATACAGCTTCAGAGTATCATCTACTACAACCCTTTCTCTCTTTTCGTACCCTTCTTCTTTCTCCGCGGTTGGGAACCTCTTCCTCTGAGAAAACGCGAGAGAGAAGGTGGATTTCTTCTCTCGATATCAATCGTCTGTGGATGCGTTCCAGATTTGTTCTTTCCTTCAGAAAATCTCTCAGGACGTCAGACCTGAGATCGAGAAACGAGTCCCGTCGTCTCATGGGTAGTAAGTAAAGGCTCGAATGGATTTCTGTATCATATATATATATATATGAATGTCGGCATAGAGTTACTTAAGCATCTTCCAAACGGATGAGGAATATCAACGTCTTTTCGTAAAACTTCGATTTTCATCCTCAAGCGGATTTTCTACGTCTTGAGAACCCTCTCTCCTTTTCCTTAGCGTTAATAATCGTGTCTCAATGGCGAATTAATTACAGTCTTTCGAAGAAGGGGTGGAGGGAGAGAAAGAGAGAAGCAGAGTTTATTTCCGTTCTATTGAGCTTCAATCGAGTTTTTAAATAACAGTTTATTAAATCTCGATAACTTGAATATTGGAATGCGCTTGAATGATTCTTTCGTCTCTCTTCTGCTATTCAATGAACAAACATCTCTTCATCGTTTCAGATTCTTGTTGTTTTGTTTCGTTGCAGTTTCGATCGATCAATCTATAAAATAATACTAAGCGGAATTCGAATAAGTAAGAGATATGAGTTGAGCTTGAATATAGGGTATCATTAAATTCAATTTTTACATTGATTATATGTATATGTTCTTTTGTAAAGAACTTGAGATTGGATTACAAGGATTTTCTTCCATTATAATATAACTCTTGAATCAGATATTTTTGTTTGCACTCCACCTGGGGATGAACATAATAATTTGGATTATAATAATTTTCAATCATCCTCTTTCCAGATAAAGAAAATTTCAAAAGGCTAGAGAGAATGTAATTAATCGGGTTGAAGAAAATTCAATTATTTATTCTAAATTCTATTTTGAATAACAGTATATCTTGCTAAAATCACATTATTTATTCCAATGCTTATATATATTCTCAGAGGAAGGGAAGAGGTCGGATCCTTATCAAAAAACATCCACGGGTGATAATTCATACACCACCCGTACCATTATCTCGTTAAATGAACTCCTACCACGAATCGGTTATCTCCTAACTGAACCACGTTGAAAAATCAGATACCAACCATCATCATTTCATGATAAAACAATATCTATTGAAATACTGAAGACGTACGGAAGTCTTCGTTGTAATCAATCATTTCCAGGTCATTAAATCTTAAATTTCAAGCAAATAAATCGGTTTTGAACTTCGTCATCTTGAAAATTGTGCGCAGCTCGAAGGATTAAGAATCTCATTCAAAAGAATCATTCCAATATCCGCGTTTTTTGTGTCATTTGAATATGTGTTTTTTGAAACAGGTGTTTATACCATTGAGACATTTTTCCCTGTACGTACACAAAATCAATACCATTCGTATTTCATATTCAGTCCCGCTTGATGGGTAGTGAATAAATGAAATTATACTCGATGGATTCGAAAGTTCCATCGAAATATTTGATAATCGTTGAATATCACAAAATAAGTATCCCTATTCTCTTTCATTCCAAAGAAAACACATTTCGCGGTCGGTGTTGATTTGATTGTTCATTCATCAATAATCATCCTCAGACTGGTGTTCTTCAATCTTTGATCTTAGTTAGGGAATATTATTCAGTGTGATTAAAATAGTGAATCAAGATTCTCCTTTCATCCTGCATACTAGGAAGAAAAATAATAATGTTGGTATTACAACCAAGAATGGTTGTGTTACAAATTCAAATTTCCATCAACCATGTCTGAATGATTAATCTCGATCAAGCGAACTCTGCCGTTTTACCAACATGAATTACCCGTTCGTCGTGTATATTTTGTCTTCCGAAGATACCTATTATTCACATCACATTTGTGTATAAAAAATCATCACATATTCTCATTTAACATGAAATTAATGTAAAATATTAATAATTGATTGAAAATTTTATGATGCATGAAATATGAAAATTATGTTCATTTCACTTATGAAATCAGTTGAACATGTGATGAACTTTATACAGTTGATTATTATGTTATTGTCCTGGACAAATTATGATGAAATTTATATTTCAAAGAGCAGCACAGAATTTTGTTTTCTTCTCTATGCGTAAATGCATGAGCTCTTGAAGAATTTGAACAATTCAGGACGAAATAGTATCTTGAAAAATATTCAGTACACCAGACGATCATATAAAAATGGAGTCGTTTCAGTTGAAAAGGAATTTCTTATGCGTTTTTCTATTCCTGTGGTATGTCAGAAATCCATATGGAAAAAAGATGTACTTCACCATGAAATATTCTCCAACATATTTTCAATAAATTTTCCCGATTTGAAAAAAGAAAATTTCAATGCGAAAAATAAACAAATCGCTGACTGATCAAAGGACAAACGATGCTTTTCATAAGTGAAGAAGTAACGCTAACACATTCATAACTTCGGAAAACCAGATGGAGAATGCGATGTATCAAAGACAGAGCAGGGACAAAGAATCTCTTCATAGGTTTGGTATAATATGCCGTGAAACAGGGATATACAGAGTGATCGTTTTCGCGTGGCATGATCCTCGCTACGACCAGAACTGACGAGATTCCTTTCATATACCACATGCATGGAATTTGAAAACCTTTTTCGACCTTGATATGCGTTGGTTTTCAACACTTACCGTACGATACCTAAAAGAGCTTTTTCGAATGTGCCAACAAAGTTTTATATCATAAATAATAAGTATATTGAAAACTCAAAATACTTGAAAGGATTCTCGAAGGAAAAAAAAATGAGAAAATACGATGAACATCAATCATTTTTCTATAGTTTCCATATTCTATCACAATTTTACCGGATAAATTCAATGTATATTACTTCGTTTTTGGATCAATTTCACTGGGTATGATCGAATTCCACCCAACAAATCATTTTTGAATACTTAGACTATTGAAATCTCTAATAAAACTCCAAATTTGAAAACTACCCGTGTACAAAGATTCGATATGATTGTAAAACTTCATCAAATGACCAGCGATTTTGATTACCACATTCGACAAGTTAACCGCCACCACACAAGTTAAGTACCACATTACCAAGTGCATGCAGATCACGAAAACAACAAACTTGTGACATGAGTGAAGAAAATGAAGAAAAGAAGATATGAGTAAGAGCGTGTACAGCAAAAAATAATTTCATTGAAGCAATCGTCAGCCATCGTATAACGAGTATTGAAAAAAGATTAACCCACATCGCTAACGATCTCTAAAAAATTTTCATTGGTAAAAGTTTGAAGCAATTTGATGGATTCACGGATACCGCCATGGCAGTTGATGCGTGGAATAAGTAAAAGATTAATAAATGATTTCATTATGGGTGTGAAATACAAGGAGAAAAAAATTCGCTATCACAGCAAAATTCGTTTGCTATTCTGCACATAATACTAACATTTGCTGCAGGAGCAAACATTTTTTGCTGTCACAGCTAAAATATTGCTATCGTAACTAACAAGATGGATGTGATAGCAAATAGTTTGCTGTCACGGTAAACTCCTTTTTTCTCCATTTATTAGAGCATGGAGAACAAAAATTCACTGTGACAGTGAACTCTGATATCACCGGTATTGTTTGCTGGCACAGCAATTTTAATACTTGTGAAAATAAATTTTCAGCCGTTACAACGAGAGAATTGATTAATTGATTGATTGTGTTTGATTTGTTCCAATCAATATTTTATAAAAATCATCCGAGAGTCTATGAATTTTGTCTTAAAAACCAACTTTTTTCCAAACCAACTTGAATAGAAAAATTTAAAAAATTATATATAATTTCATTGATGTATAATTCAATGAGCTTTATGCAAATCAGTTATATATAATTTTGAGAATTTTTTCCCTGGCACTTTTACGATTACCTGAACATAATAACTATTGTAATCTTCAACTATATAATTAAATGAATGAGTATGCACAGTTCACTAAGAAATCAAATACCGACAATTCCTTCATCTTCAACCCGTTTCAGTTTTCCCGAATTTCAATCAAACTTCTATCAAATTACGAAAGAGCTTTGAATTACTGAAAAATCTATGGATTCTCTCGTACTAGAAAACTGTATAAAGTTACATGTTGTGTTTATATACATTCTCTTTCCATTCTATCCTTCCGAATGAATAATCTATGACCTGATACGACATGAGAGTGAGTTCAGTCGGTAAACGTCGAGCAAGAATATGAATCCATAAATTAATTTGATACTATATATTTAGAGGTAGTTACGTGAAAAACAAAATGAAAACAGCCGTGCCGAGAGGAGACGTTCACGCCACGAGTCGCTAATCCCAATATGGAAAAGTAAACTGAATAACAGACCAAGGGGTTCCAATTTCCTTATCCTTTTCACGAGAAACACATTAACGCGAGGTGCTTCGTGGTCTTATTGATCTCAAATGAATTCTTTAATTAATAACAAAAGATTATTAAATTCAGCGCCTATGCTAATTGAAATTTTAAAGCTAGAATCTTGAGTTGAAGATTATAGTGATTAATTTTTATCTTCCAAAGCATCGACAATACCTCATTCAACGTAAAAATGTTATTCAAATAACATATACAAACTGTAAAATTCAATTCAATGAAACCCTGTATTGTATTGAGATTCCAGTAACTGAAGCCTTAATATTCCTTTAATATATGTGTGAAAAGCCTGAATTTTGTGACATAAGACATTGTATGAATATAAATGATGAAAAAATGTATAAAATTTAAGAGACACTTGTATTACTGTACCTCATAAAATGACAAGGTTTTCGAACAAATATATCATTCAGGTTATCGGTTATTCGAATGAAGGATGATTGGAATTGATTATGAAAGCATGAATGGGGGCTTTGTCGATTTTGTGATTTGGAAATGCTAGATTTCTTATCATACTTTGTTTCTCCAATAAACGATCGGTGATACGGAATTTTGTGATTTGTTCTCGATACCAATACGATTATTTTATTGGGAACTAACGATCTTTTCATATTTTCAGTGAATAAAATCGATTCATGGAAAAGCTTATAATTTTGAATGAAATATTACCAACACTTTCCAAGAATTACGATGAATTCTTTACAAATGCGTTGAATGTGTTTTTCCCCTCCCGATCAATACGCTGAGAGTTAGAATATCATGTAGATTTTCTATCGAGAGCCCTCGAAGTGTTCGGATCAAATTCACAAAAGTGCTGAATGATTTTAAAGAGAGATACTTTTACAGTCGACACTTGATTCCAACCCTTATCTTTGAAACCATATAAACTCTTGGGTGAAATTCCATTTGAAATTTCCAAAGCTGAATAACTATATATTCATTATTCTGATATTGTTTTTTGTTTCAACTGAATTTTCAAAGCGCATCGATTCGTTGAAAATGAATGATGTACGAGAAGAAAATAAATCATCGAATAAAAGAGCGCAATGCAGGGAAAAATTCAATCAAAGAATATCATCTTGAAGTATCGGAACTGATAAATTTGTTCTCCATGGTTCATGAAATGATATCATGATTTAATAAATCAACGTTACATGTCTTCTTGGTCGCTATTTTTCAAAGATCGAATGAAAGCCTGAACACTGTTATGCATTGCCACTTCCACCAAATATGAAATCGAGACGTCAAGATTATCCGTACAAACTACGACTGGTATTCGAAAATCATAACTGACGTTCCTGCATATTCAAGAGGAAACATTCCAAGTGCAAAAGTATGCCAAACATGTTCGCCAGAAGTTGTGCTCTCGTTTAAACCACATGGGTGATTCAATCGACGTAAAGTATTGTTTGCTGTTCACCCGAAATTTTAATGTTTTGTTTTTTTTTTATATATATAAAATGAGGCTGAAAGTTTTATATGAATATTGTCCACGGAATATTTATTCACCTACAAGATATTTTGGTTTCGACGTACTCTCTAAATTCTTTGGAGTGAATATTCACTCTTCAAAGAGTCAAAATACTGCAACTCTAGAACGGAGTGGGAGCTCAACTCTTGAAGAGTGAAATTTCACTCTTTAAGAGTCAATATTCACTCTTTTTCCCAAGAGTGAGTTTTTCACTCCAAACACCAGAGTTGATTCCCACTCTTATAGAGTGAAATTTTTCACTCTTTCGGAGTTGCAGTATTTTCACTCGGCAAGAGTGAATTTTCACTCCAAGGAATTTAGAGAGTATTGATAGCGTAACTCAAAATTACATTGAATTATCAGACATGCGATAATAGAAATACTGTGATAGAGAAAAATAACATTTGTTTCCATTTTTAAAAAAAGTATTCTAAATGAAATGTTGCAATTGCAATAGTAGCACAATTTGAAGTTGAAAATTTTTTTTCTCCAGAAAATTATTCCTCTTCGTTCTTTTCCTCCTTTCTTCAAACGCAAGAAAAAAAACATGACTGTTCTGTTATCGAAGTAAATCACGTTCGGTCGATCGTAACAATTAGTCGAACGGAAGAATAGCTGTCTGTTGTCGAAAGGTTCCGGAAGAACCTTTGGATTTGACTCTCTCAAACGTGCACTCAGTCGTATATTTTTCCCCTTTTTACCTCCAAATCTTTCTTCTCCCTCTCTCTCTTTCGCTCTTCTTTTTTTCCCTATGTACTTTTATTTCTGATTCTTCTCTGTGCTCAATGCAGCTTCTCTATGTGTGACTTCAATACTAGCGTCGCTTGTAGGTACCACTTGCGTAATCGTGTTCAGTCAGTGAATTTGAAGATCATTCTTGTTGCTGCAGGGTCAGTTTTCGTTCCGTACAAAAGAATCAAAGCGTAGAAAGGTAATGGGTACTGGTTGGTTGTGTGTCGTACCCTCAGCTAGATTCGGCTAGCCCAGGGCCCACGGTTACAACCAACGACCAGTAATATTCCGGATGGACTGAGCTTTCGATTCGAGTGCCCTTACAAAGCTATCGTTTAGATAAATTGCTTCTGCTATTCTGCTCTATGTATACATATATCGTTGATACATATATATTCAATACAGGTAGATACTACGGCACCGTGCAATGCGTTCCACGATCTTCCTGTTTTACAATTTAACTTGACGGATAAATATCTTTCTTTTGTTTCAAATATACAGTGTTGTTCAAAAGATTCAACCAAGTGATAAATTTACAAATTCATTGGAATGTAATATGTTTTTCGTGCAATCATTGGAAATCGCATGATCACACAAACCCACTCATCTGTGTTAGTTACAGTTTTGCTTTCGTGTGTAACCATCGTAAGTTTTTGAATGGATGTACCTGAAAATTCATTCATTAAACAAACAGATGCACAGATCATTAGATTACAGATGAATGGAGGGATCATTGAATAACCGTAGAGATGTGAATAAGCTTCACATGCGGTTTGATAATCCATATCCGAAGCGAATAAATATTATTTACCACGATACCATGTCCTTTCCATTATCGAGGAGTATACAATAAATTTTCTCGTATCTATAAAATCAAAAGCATGAACGTGAAAAGAAAACGTGTTCGGTTCAACAAAGAATGTGTGAATAACGTCTCAAAATTTTCTAAGAACATTACATGTACCCAAAATAAGTTGTTTTGTGAATGGAAGAATAAATGAACATCTTGTTAAGAAATCACTATGCGGTTCGAACAGTTTGAAGAATTCCCACTTGTGTCTCGATTACTGGAATTTTACAGTAATTTTTACAAGAAAATTCACGAGGTGTACGTCTCGAGCAGGAGTGGGCAGCCCAGAAGCAGTTTTGTACTTCTAGAGTACTTGTCATCTTCTGCAAATATAGCAATCCACGTATCCCTTCCTGAAAATGTGCAAATTTATACTGGCTCGTAAAACAATTCAGATTAGAATATTATCAATTTTCAAAATCTATTACAGCATTTAGAATTCTTGAGCGACCAGAACGAAACAATTGAATGGCCGATACATCAAGAATTATTCACAGATATCGTCGTTGAACGGTCAGCTTAGAGTGAAACAGTAACTGAAATATTATCGCGTCAGGAATGAAACATTTGTATCGCGCAATGGCAAAAGTTGGAAAAATGCAAAGAGAAAATGAAAAAAAGCAAGACGCAATTTGTCTATTTTACTCCCACGTAAAAGTAAAGGCATTGAGGTGTACGTCGAGCGCTCCAATTCACGATTACCCTCGAGAATACTCTGTTTCTTTGCCGCTTTATAACTCGAGAGAAAAGCAAAGATAAGTGGAAGAAACAGGAAAATGCAAAACACACGACTTTGAACGATAAATCAAAACGCATCGCGAGATTAGGAACGGAGAGAAGAGCTTCCGTTTACTAATACCGTTACTGAAGTCGTACAAGACAGGTAACATGATTCCCATTGAGAACCAAAGTCTGTTGGCACAATTCCAAGGAATTTCTCCTCTTCTCGTAGAGTATTCGACTGAAATTTAGGAGAATAGGTGCAAACGAATATGGACGGGAACTAATGATCTTTGTAATTATTCTCGTTGAGTTACGTGATTTGTATCGAAACTTTGATGTGATAACAATCATTTGAAAATTATAATTAGATTGAAGTATGATTCTTGTGATGTCATGTCAACTGTGCGTAGGGATTCATATAAAGATGTTCGGCGTTTGGGAATAAACTTTAAATATGAAATTAAATCAAATTATTATGATATCCTCTGTATGTATGTTAACTATTAGCAAGCACGAAAACTCATCAGAAAATTTTTTTCCTCGAGATATCCTCTGTAGGGTCAATAAACGATAAGCTTTATCGATGACAGATTTTTTCCTTCGGTAAAAGAGTAGCACTTTTATTATTTACAGATCTTTTTCATAGAAAAAACATCATGTGGATTTTTCATAGATTTCCATAACCATTTACGTAAATGTGAATCAGATGAAACTCACATAAGAATAACTATAAGATAACTATCATATAAATTCAACTAGACTTTTTGATAGGTTTGACATTACATCCTCAAGTGAGGGATGTTCAAAATTATATATAATTTATACATAATTCAGTATAGTTTATATACAAGTTATATACAATCTAAAAAATTCATCCCCTCTTACATCCAACAGATCTGAAATCATATATTGCGGATCAGAATAAATCATGTGTCATTTGTCGTAATAAAAACATAAAAAGTATAATTTCAAGGCAAATTTGAATACACCTATATTCATACTCAGTATACTTATAAGTAGAAATCAGAGTATTACATTCTTCTTTCCTCTATCTATCCTCCACTTTAGCAGAGTACATGGTAGGTAAAGCTTCGAGGACGATACGGTCGCTCTAGTTTCGGTGGGCCTTGGAATTTTCCGGTCCAAGAGGGTCTATAGTGCACTAAACCTCTTTTCTCCCCTTGGTTTTAAACTCTTCTTTCACGTTTTCTATGGTACTTATGTTACATATTCAATGAAATGAGAATTAGCAATAATGATTTGCGTATGACGATAATTCGATATCCAGAAAAATTAAATTTTCTTCATTATTGTACAATACAAATGTTTTTTAAAACAACACCACTACAAATGTATCGAAAATACTAAAGAATTATGATTCGTTCATTCACTCTGACCTTTCTCATACTTTGAGTTTTGGATAAGTTTGAAAAAACAATGTGTATTCGAATTCTATTTTTGGCGCTTGATCGAGACACTGGATTAGTTATGAAAATTTATTCCATTTATTGATATTCAAACATACATATTCATCATCTTTAATAGCGATTGAATACACAGTATTATGTCACATTTCTGATTGTATTCACAAACGAATTCATCGAATCCTAAATGATAACGAATAATACCTATGTATTCATTATATATCCGTTCGTATACGTGATGGGATGTCTTTTGTGGTATTGGAAACCATTACTAATTGAAGATATGATCTAGTAACTGCCTTCATAAGGGGAGAGAGAGTGGTTTGAAAGATTTTACGTACACGATACAGCTTATACCACAGTAAAGTGGTCTGCATGTGGTCTTTTGTATCTTGTTGGAACAGTCATTGTGTGCTATATAGGTATATGAACACAACATGCTCCACTTCGCTGTTCTTCTAGTAAATTTTGCTTCCTTGTAGTTCTCTTCCTACTACTTCGAAATATTCATAAAATGGAAACACCTGTTCCCTTTATACGCATACCATCACAATTTCAGTACAGTTTATTGCTAGACTATAATGATATGCATAATAAACGAGCATAATGTATTGAAAACTTGCATGTTTCATAAGATGCGACGTGAAAGTGTAATTCACAATGTAACTTGGTTGTTGAATCATTTCTATCTGTAATCAAAGTCCTGTAGGATTTGGATTTAATTTACTGAAAAAACAATACACATTATTCGAGTTTTCATCTGCAAATGATTGAATCGTTTGAACTGTTTGCGCTATTTCGCCACGCGTACGAGAGATATATTTATTAAAAGTGTTTTTCTTTTGAATTACAGGTGCGTACGATGATATGTAAGAAATCCTTTCTGACGTATAGGAGATCGTGAGTATTGATTTGTTTGTTAGAAAGGTGAAACACAAATTATTCATCATTCAGAATAAACATGTACAGAAACATGTTATGTTGATGTGTTGGTTCGAATGTTTCAAGCTTATACATTTAAAATCACGCGATCTACCTGCAACAAAGAATTCAAATATGCAGATCGAATTCAATGAAAAATACCCCAGATTTTTATGAAAACTTTTTCCAATAAGGCAGCCTTCAAAGTTTCAAGTATCGAGTAAAAAATCTTGTTCCTCGTTAGTAGGATTTTGAAGCAGACTCCTTGATTCGATTCGGATAAGAACGTTCTACAAATTGAAAATCTCTTGGGTTTATATTGACACCCTTTCATTGAAAAAAAACACAATAGAAAAAAAACCAAGGTTTGATTGATCGCGATTATAGCCATAGACTGGGCTGCGGATTGGAGATTTGGCGTATCATCAATTCTCTTCTCGTTTCTCGTCCACGTATATGTATATGGGGATGGAAACCATATTTATATATGGTCAGTTTTATCCGGTTAACGCTTTCGTTCGTTGATTTATGAGTATTTCGTATAGATCGACAAAACCCCTCGTGGTGAACTACGCGAGACGATTACTACCAACAGATGCAAGAGCAAACTGAAGCTACCTGTTTCTCTTTTATCATCACGCAATTCACGATCCGCATGTTCTCTTCGTGCGTGTACTTACAAACATAGTTACTTGTATTTATTCATACAGTTGTTTGTTAGTTCACTCATTGATTTCTGCATTTATTTATGCATGTTTGATACAACGTGAATAGAATTTTCCTGTTAACAGTCCGATGATGTGGTAACATTTGAGTATTTGAGTAATCGTGATCAGTCATACGTAACCAAGTTCATTCATGGAAATTCATTTTAGGATTGATATCACTGGAGGTTTGGTTTCTTTTGTTTGTTACGGTACAGAAGGTTTGGTGGTAATCAAATGTAAATGCAAGGCCTAGGATTTTTACTTTATTTTTCGTTTCGGCATTTGTGCGAAAGAATAACTTCATCTTCTTTTCCTCTTCAAAGTTGTTGAAAATTCTTTATTTTATCATTCATCTCCGCATGGTGTATACAAATTCCAAACATCAAAGGATCACTTTTTCATGATGCCTGAATTTATTGTGGAAAATTGAGGTCGGAAAGGTTCAAGAGGAATTCTAGATTTTTTGTTCAATTGTGTTTTTCTCAACTGGTATCATACCACAAAATTGATGAAAATTTTGTATTGAAAAAGGGCAGATCCTGTAATAGTAATTTTTTGCAATAATAACAAAGATATAGCGAAGAGAGTGTTAATATTTGATATTTTTATTCAGTCAATACTATACGACGTCTTTTTTGCCCTTCTTTTACACGTAGTTGAACAATTAAAACGTTAATTCCTCTACCAACCGTCTTAATATTCAAAAAACACAATTACTGGAAAGGAAAGAAGCAAGAGCAATGTCGAAAGTAGAATAACAGGGGAAGAAAGCGTTCCATTAACAGAGGCAGAGGTTTTACTCGGATAATATAAACTTAGGAACACGGAAAAAATTTCTTAAAAGCTATGGTTAAAGCACTCAGTTGTGAGGATGTGGGACTTGGACAACACGAAAAATCGATGAACGAATAAACTTGAAATATATGGTGCTATCAGAGAATGTCGAGAATAAAATAGATAGATAAAACAAATACGAAGAGATACTTAGAGAAAGTAAATGCGATATGGAAGAGATTATTGGAAATTGCAATCAAACGGGTTAAGGGTTATTCGATGGCATGTACTGGAAGAATTGCCGTGATCGAGGGACAACCCGGAATTCTTCAAAAAATTACTGTGCATTCTGTTAAAATTTTTAGATAGATATTTCTTCAAATTATTTAAAAATTTACTTGTGTTTACAGATTGCGTAGTAATTTTTTTTTAACATTTCACTTGTCTTTTGGTTGATGGAATTTGATTTTTGAAACAAAATTCTTTCAAAGTGCATATTGAGATATTGGAATTCATCGAATATGATATATTTTATTTCCTCAAGTGCGACTATATATTTAATAGAACTTTAAAGGTATAATTGACCTGTGAAGGATCGACATGAATTTCACTGTGTGGAAATTGAATCATGTATTTCATAATATAATTCATCTACATTGTAATAATTTGTGATCTCAATAATATAAATCATGAAGAAGAATCTTGAGAACGATAATCAAGATATATAAGTTAAACGTGCCACCACTCGCGTGAACGTGAAATTTACTCTAATTAATGTGTTTTTCGATACAGTTCCATTACTAGATTCGCTCCATGTGGAGTTCACCAATTCTTTTTCTCAGAGATCGAGAAATGTTTTTTCAGTTGTACTCCTAAGCAACACATAACTTTCTTTTATGGGGACAAAGTGGATTCATAACTATGCTTTACATCCAAGAAATCTTTTTTAAGATACATTCATATACTCAAACACCTCCGCTTTGTACGATGAATGGATGAAGTCCTTTGATTCGAGCAGTAAGGATTTATTGCAAGACCGATATTTATTTCGAGCTGTAAAACCTTCGCTTTGTATTTTTCATATGTATTTATATACATATAACATGGCCCTGACTTGACGTCAATTAATAAATTTCGTCTTTGACAGTAGATAATTATCTCCTCATCCTTATGATCTATATTTCCGATATGAGGTTCTAACGAGATGATAAGCTATTGATAAAGTTCTATAAAAGACACGCAAAGTTCTATATTCCTAGCTCCATTAAGTATTTATACACCCGTTATATGTGAGAATATATTGTAGATAAAATTGATAAGTTCACTTAGATATTCATAAAGAATCGCAACACGGATACCCTTGAGAGTAGTAATTTGTGTAAAAAAGAAGGCTGATAACGACACTGAAAAATACAGCTTTCAGAAATAAATATCAAGTAAAACATTTTTCATCGTTCATTTTGATTTCCCGTACCGAAAAGATAATCTATTCTTGTTGGTTAACGATTAGACACCCCGTCGAAAATGATATGGATCATTGATGTGAATGTCACACATAAATGGGTTGTGAGATGAGCGGTGTACGTCAGTGTATCATGTGATTGGTGTATGTAACGGTTTTTCCTTTCACCCAGACGTTACTGAACAAACTACCGGTAACATATTCGGTAATGGAAAGGGGTGAAAAGTCATAGGGGGTGAATGATTCATCAATAACCAGTATATACTACCCATTTCTCGCGCTCACTTCTCTCGGTATGGAGGTCCCTTTTGTAAAATCAATGAGCCCACTACTACCTCTCGGGTTTGGTATTTATAGATATCACTGCACCCTACCGTCCAATTTACTACCCGTCAATGCTGTCAAGTCCCTGTACGTGTACTTTGTGTGCAAAATTTTCTATGTTGTTCTTTTTCAACATGCGTATGTGTATTGTATCGGCAACTTCAGGATTTTTTATCCATGTATGTTGGGTATGAAACAAAAAATATTTTGAAAAAGGATTTTACGTATTTATAGTTTCCCGGGGAAAAATTATCGTATCTTTACAGATCTGAGTGGATCTCATTTTCGAGTTGAATAATCAAATAAGATTTAAAATCAATACTAAGTTCGATCTCGAAAAGCAGTTGGTTGTTCAATCATCACAAATTCTTCGAAGTTTGTGTGTACATGAATATGAATTTCACTGTAGAAAATTTCTATGGGAGAATTCTTATACATGTCTTATAAGAATTTACCGTACTTGTTTGAAAATTCACTCTGAATTTTTTATTAAATTTCTGGGGAATTTAATTACACATTTACCTGAATCCAGCTGGAAATTGTCGCTTAACGTAAATTGATGAAATATTCAATATACCGGTTGTTCAAAACACGATGGTTGCAGACACAGAAAAATATTATATTATATATGAAAGATTGAATCGTTCATTGAGTGAAATGTAAAATATGTTGTTCTCCGAAGTCTACTGTCGCGAAATTATTATTTCCGAATCAGATGTTTCATTGAAACGCTTAGTTGGAAAATGATAAACATCGATATTCTCAGATTCGTAAACATCCAATTATTAGCTCGTTCCAATGAACGAGTCAAACTTTGATAATATGATATTTTTCTGTGCATGCAATCGTCATTTTGTGAATATTTCATTAATTTGCGTCAAGTACATTTGAAAATTGTTTTTCAACAATCATTTTTCTCTTCATTGGAAGCGGCAATATTCCTGCATTCCAGTTTATTGATATGCTTTATATTAGTTAAATCTGCGATAATTATCAACCTCTGATATGAAAATGGCTCAGAATTTATTAAACTGTCGTTGAGTATATTTGCAACAACTTTTCCGTTAGAAATTTCTCTGGTCCCCAAATTTTCTTCCATTTTCTAATTATAAGAACCTTTCGAACGCCATTAGCGGCAGTTGCCTACTCTCAGGCACACAGCACACTAAACGGAAGGTCACGCACATAACCGATTATTCGATCCAGCCATTCAATTAAAGTTTTCAAATCAACCCTGAAATTCTTTTGTTCACAATTCGAGGAATCAAATACGATGGACTTGAACATACATTCGACGAATACATATTTTTCCTTATTACACGTCCTTCGAAACCATTAAGATAATTAAAAAGTTTGAAATATATGATCTTTTTATTTTCTCACGGAGAACGAGAAAATATATCGCAATAACAAGTTTCGCGAATGATCTCTGCTGTTATTTACCTAGAAGGCAGACGACGACGCAGTCATTTAAATAGATTCTCCGCTTCCATTTCTCCTCAGCCCCTTTTTTTCATTATCGAAAAAATGGAGATCCGAGACACGAGAGGGACGAGCGGGAAAAAAGGCGTATGAAAATTTACGACTGATCCTTGCTTGTCAAAGATTCGAAATAGACGTTGAAGAACCATTATTGACATATAAGTTCAAACTTAATGTGCGGTAAGATATCTCGCGTAAACTTATTTCGTAAAACGGAATTGTTCCGTGGGTTATAACGTAGAACACATAACGTAGAACATGTAGGTTTTTATTTTTCGATAAATATTTCTCGGAATTTATAGTAGGATTATTTGTTGAAAGTGAACGCATGATAAAATTTCAATGATCAACAGCACTGATACGATGAAATTTTTTGATTTCTATGAACTATAAAATTCATCTCTCAGAAGTATGCCTTGCTTTTTAATTCAGCGATCCTTCACGTCATAGAATTCATACGGAATAAAATAACAACATTTGCTTGCACAAGTGCGTGCTATTTGCGAGCAAAAACTTTTCACTACTTATTTTTGCTTCAATGCACCAAGAAGAATGAAAGAATCATATTTTTCTGCCTGACGTAAGAGAACTGATCAAGTCTGTGCATGAACGGATTGGAATTCCTAGAAATGTATAAATGCTTTATGAAATCGTATTTATCGATATATATTATATATATCAAGACGAACAATTATTATGATGCCTAATGCAAGGCGAGCAATTCTGAGGATAAAAATAACGTTCCTCAAATAGATTCAACAATTTCATGTTTTATTACGACGGCACAATGTTTCTTCTAATTTAATTCTGATGGAGAATTCCAGATGAACAATTTGAAGATTATAAAATATAATTTCAAACCCTTTTTCTTCTTTTTATGAAAAGCTTCTCGAGTCGCATATAGTAGAGCGTCATAGAATTCAGTTTTTACAATTTCGATAACGTTTCTTCTATAGGCGGTACGTATTTGTATACATGTCAAATTTTGTAGAATTTGATGAAACTTTGATCAAAACACAGTAACATTCGAAAAGAAAAACGGTTGGAAAATATAAAGTATAATATCGCAATATTTTAAGGAAAGAATAATTTTCCAAGAACTATATTGAACGATTCTTTCATTATTTGGTAAATGATGTTGATTTATGTCTATGTTGTTTAAAAAAGAAAAACTATAATGATTATTGGTTGAAAATTGTGTTTATTTCATCCGTTGTTCCCTATATTCCTCAGCATTGTATATAATATACAAATCTTGACGAAAATTAATCGATCTTGAATTATTTCCACTCCTCTTATTGCTCCGTCAATGGGCGATGGTTAGCACCCCACTCCCTAGGATTGCTTCAATCTACTTATCGTTCCATATAATTGAAAGAACCACAAAGCATTCCAATGATAATTATCGTATACCGAAGGTGAAAAATTATCTGGTGTGCCTCTTCGAACTGTTCGAATATGGATTTTATACAGATTCTGTATACTTTCTACAAAAATTGCTCCTCAGTAAAGCATCTGTTTATTGAATAATGCCTGTCATGAAATGTAAAAAGAAGAACGATAATTGTGTTGGCAAATTGTATTTCAAAATTAGAGTTTAATTTTATATCAAAAGAGAGGAGAAATCAAATGAACAGGAGAAGAAGATATTACCATAATCAATTCAATAAAACTAAACTCATACACTAAAATTGTTCGATATTATGGAAGAGCAGGAAAAAACTGTAGGGCATCAATAATTTCCTACATATAGATATACATATTATCAACCATTGGATGCGATGAAGCTACCACGCACGTTAAATGCCAAGCCAAACGGAAAATAACTCATTATTGGCGTTAATTAATATCGAGACCTGGTGACTGGTCACTCGTTTACTATACCATTCCATTGCTCTCTCTTGGTCCGTCGTTTATCTTTACTCTCTCACTTTCTCCAATTTAGTCCTCTCGCTCATTCTCTCTTTCCTATTTTCCATGAACCTTTTTTTCTTTTTTTTTCTAATTGAAAAAAATACGACTCTTTTCATCGACCAACCTTTTCTTCTATCCTTTTCTCTTTTCTTTTTCATCGACACGGTCACGTGATTGGAACTCGTTCGATCAGTTTCTGCCTCCCAATTCTTCCATTCTTTGTCAGTTTTCTCTAGAACGCGTTTTTTTGTTTTATCTCCGAGACAGCAGGCTAATTTAACGAGTGTAATTATGCCCGTTGTTTGTTTAATTTTTTACTTTCATTCTTAAAGGTTGTGAATCGTACCCTTTCATTTGTTTCCTGTAAAAAATTTGATGTGAAATGATTGTGTATTTCAAAGGATGCTTTGAAATCAGGATGAATATTTTCGGACGCGAAACTATCATATGGTAGGGATGGCATTGGATAAAGGTCCAACGTATCTAGAACCTAGACCAATATTAAGATTTATCATAGATCTACACCACGGGAAAAACTAATTGGCTAACATTTGGATGACTAAGAATTGGTTATGAAAACTGTTTTTCAGTTATCTCAGCAACCCTTTTAGTTGGAAAAATTGAAAATCTATCTGACACAGCTAAAATATCTTAAACGGAGGAGAATTTTCAGCTGCATTATCTGAATTTTGACTTTTATAACTAAATATCTCAGCAACCGCAGGAGAGCTGATTTTTTCAGCAACATTAGCCAAACTTCCGCTGATGATGCTAAAAATTTTGCTGCAGTAGTTAAAAAATGACTGTCTTTCTCACAGCCAATTTATTTTTTCCTGTGTAATCAAATTGCTTCGCTATGCAAACATCACCGCAAGAAATTATGCTTTCAGGTCTATAAATTCCTCCTGTGACAGTTGTTAAATTGCCAATGAAATTTGATCAGTTTCATTCATTAACTGTCGCAGCACAATTTTGGTGCTTTATATTTGGATAGCAAAGCAATTCGATAGCGGCATTTTGTTGACGCAGTCACATTTCTTGCTGTCATAACTAAAATGTAACTGTGTCATCTACAAATTAGCTTTCGTAACTAATTTCTAGTTAACCAAATATTAGCGAATTATTTTTTTCCATGTTTGAACATCTTACCATGTCAAATCAATATTGCATACAATAATCATTCTGGTCATTCTCTAAGCTTCGTCACCTTGTAATAGATCAGAAAATGAGCAGAAAAATTACCACTAAGGATAAATCGAATGGCAACCACGACGAGCTCAAGATAAAATTTATATCAGTCTAATATAATGATGGGTATCCCTCCAGAAAAGTCCATCCTTTTTTTATATGAAGAGTATCAAATTTTCATTGAAATCTATAAGAAATATAAAAAAAGATCGTTCCTTTTCAAAAATCCCATTCACCAGTCTAATACATATACGAATACAACTATTGTTCCATAAAAGCACTCGAAAAAAATCCAAGAATTATTCAGATAATAGGGTGATGATTGATCAGAGAAATGAGTACTGTTACCCAGGAGATACAAAGCTTTTTCTATTGTGTTTCTCGAAACATAGTTTACGGGGAAGCAGATTTATCTCTCTTCATCTTACTGCTCATTGATATTTGTATTTGTATCTCTATTATAGTTTGTTCTTCCTTTGAGGATTTAAGAATTCCAATTCTACTTCCTTGAAGCAAAATATACCATGTACCATTTGTTTTTGTTGGGAGAAACTGGACCATTTTCTCGATTTTACGCTCCAATAAGTTTTTAGTTTTTCTGCTGAGGGACCCATGAGAAGAATAATCCGTGGAAGAAACACATTCAAGAAAATTTCATAGAATATTTTGTGACATCTTTTAATTTCTCAATGGGATATAAATATGGTTGACAATGCATGCATATATACCCCAAGGGAATACAGAGGTCCAAAGGATGTTCAATAAAGGTATATTGAACGTCCAGACATTTAATGGTCCATTGAACGTTCGCTGAACGCGAATGGACGTAGAGTAGACCTAAGATTCACCTAAAAGTTCTGTGTTCTCTGGGGGTATGCATCATATTTTCACTGAGAGAGAAAATTTAGTTTGTTTATTTGCCCAACCAAATATTTTCGTTCCCATAACTAGAAGTTTAGTTGTTTCAATCAAAATTTGGTTGTGCCGACCGAAAAGATCCTACCAAATCACTCCTAATTTAGATGATCGAACATGTTTCGGTAAAATCATTTGTTTAGTATATAGCCAAATTTTACTGACAGCCACTAGACTTTTAAGTATGCCAACAAAAGAATTTGGATTACTGAATGAAGAAGAATAAAATATCAAATGAGACAATTCATCTCTGAAAAATGATTTGTGAAATATCTTGGTGAATACGACAATTAATGAAACATTAGAATATATTTTTCGTGGATAAAATACCCATTCTCATTTTATATAGCATGGAAGTTTATTTCCCTACCATTTTCTGATTTTTTTCCGCACTTTAAACAACTGCAGCGAAGCACATCCACCTCAGTTAAGTGCAGAAAGGAGAAAACTCAGCCAATGTCACGTTTATCACAAATCTTGTCTGGTGAAAGATGCCTCTGGAAAGGTTGTTTCCTAAAGAAGCAAATATCTGCAGTTTGATGGTGACAGTAGAGGATGAAAACATGCCTTGGAGGTGGGAAACGCTGCATATAAGCATGAGGGAAAAAAGAAAAAATGGGGAGCAAAGGTGAAATAAGGAAAAGGAAAAGGTACGAGTTAAAGATAAGAGAAAGAAAGAAGCTATCCACTTAGAATTTTAATGGAGCCACGACCACAGTCGCCTGTTGCGTCTTGGCACGTGCTAAGTTGACTTGAATTTTCAAGTATTCTTCACGAATGAGTATCAAATTTCTAATAATACTTGAAAATCACTCATTGTCTCATTCTCGTTCACCCGACTACGAAATAAAATATTTCTATCGTGAACTTCATTTTCACATAGGAGTTGTATATAATCTTAAAAATTATCTCACCACTTTCTCAAGGTAGTTGAAGTGTAAAAAGTCTTTGGGAATTCTGAAAAGTGTATGAAGATATCTTAGTGGTAATTATCGTAACCTGGAATTTGTATTCATACGTCATTCGAATGTTGTAATTGTGCTGTCCAAATGACGAATGAATAAGATTCTTACAAAGAGTTCGTGCATTTAATGTTACAGAGATTCGGTCGTATCGTTAGGGAATCAAATATTCTTTAATGGGAGAGTACTGTCTTCGAATAAAAAGTATATTTATCAAAAAATCAATACGAGTTCGCTATTTTTATAGATACACGAGTTACAATATTAAAATCACTGTACCGACTGAATTTCATTGTGGTACAATTAGTCAATCGATCGGTGAATTAATATTCTCAGAAACATTCGTCAATGACATTTCAATCCGTTTTATACGAATTGATCCGAAAATTCGGAGTGAAATTTTTGGTTGGTGTCACAACGTTCGTTCGCAGAAAATATTTTTTGGAACCCACTTGGAGAAATGCTATCCCATACAGCACCGAATACACCAGTAATGTATCAGAAACGTGTCCGTTACAAAAGCGGACATAGAAACGTGTTTGGAAGGTATTTGAAAACTTTCTGAAATGTTTCTATGTCCGCTTTTGTAACGAACACGTTTCTGATACATAACTGAGGTTTTCGGTGCTGTATGGGATATGCATTTACCCTTCAAATCACAGTGTCCATCCGATCTCGATGAAAGCTCTTGTTCACGATGTGTAGATAATGTAACGGTACCATGTAGTAATGCAACAATTTACGTCTAGTTCATTGCCAGATTATCTGATGGAATCGCATTCATATGACGTTAATCGTATCAACATTCATAACCATGATCTCACAGGATATTCACTTATTGGACTAGTTCGATGCAATTTCCTAATCCTCTATGGAATTGTTTTGTTTCTAAATGTTTATTAAGTTTCAAGTTACGAATATTCCCTTGGAGGCATACAAGAATAATACATCACGAAGACTTCCCTCAGATCCCTGATGAAAGGGAAGCGTCGAAGCGCTACGAAAGCGTAAGCTAAGAGTCATCTAAGCGTAACAAAGAGCCATTTAGGGGTAATTTAGAGGGAATGGGGACATTCTCACGCTTCCTTCACCTTTGGGTTTTCAGCAGGGATTCGTACTTCATCCGAATAAGTATTCACTTACAATTGTTGACACAAGTGTTGATGGGAAAAATACTTAGCTCGTATGACAAGAAATGTGAGGAACCTACATTCACGGGAGAAATTCATTGAGACAAAATAATATTTCATATAATCTGACCAAATATCAGAGGATCAAATACATGGAGAAAATTGAACAGTAGCGTATGGAATTTTTTTCTACGTTAGAATCTCGCATTTATATGGTAGTGTTTTAAAATACTGCTGACGATGGGGGCATAACTCCGAAGTGTCAGAATTTCGGAGAAAATATTAATTCAAATATATGTCAAGTATTTGGACAGTTTCATCATAAACAATTAATTATTCTAACTCAGTGTGCATCGAAGAATAATTGTTCTATCGTGAGATGGCCGAATACTCTACAAACAATAATTACTGGCGTTTCAATGGGCCACTGACGGCCCCGAAGTGCCAATGAAGAGTTTTTGCAAAAGTCAATTAAGGGAGGGGTAAGGGTTTCAGCGGGAAAAAAACACTTTTTTTGTGATTTTTTATCTCAAATATCGATTGAGCAATTTTTTATTCAAACCTTCTATACATTATTGAGCATAGTTTTGACCATGTTCTGTAAATTTTTCATGCAAAAATATTAAACCATTAGCCCGTGACAGAGCTTCCCCTAGGACGTCTTGAAAAAAAAAACAGTTTGCGGTGTTCACTGTAACTCGGCCGGAAATTATCTGAAAATGAAAAACCATAAAAATTTAGTCAAATTATAATCAAATCTTCCCCCCAACGTTCTCTGATTATTTTTTTTTAATTTAAAAATTTTTGGCGGCCATCTAAATTGTGAACCGTTGTTTTCGACTGAAATTTCCGCCATTTTGTGGGTGGGAAACACCCTGAATGTAAAAAAAAAATTTTTACTACACGTAGGGGGGAGGTTTTTTATATGAAGAAAATGTATACGAAGTTTGAAATGAATCGGTCGAGTAGTTTTCAAATGGCAGTGAACACCGCAAATTGTTTTTTTTTTTTTCAAGACGTCCTGGGGGAAGCTCTGTCACGGGCTAATGGTTTAATATTTTTGCATGAAAAATTTACAGAACATAGTCAAAACTATGCTCAATAATGTATAGAAGGTTTGAATAAAATTGCTCAATCGATATTTAAGATAAAAAATCACAGAAAAAGTGTTTTTTTTTTTTACGCTGAAACCCTTACCCCTCCCTTAAAATTACGGTTCTTAAAGCAACACTATGTGTTGAAATTTCTCAATTGTAAATTGTAGAATTGCAAAATAGAATTAAATGCAGATCCAGATCATCCTTATGTTGAAAACTACATACAAATATAATTTACGAATGCCATTTCAAGGAGAGTAGTTCAAATTCTGTAGATCAATAACAGCGAAAGTTATAAATCAACAAAGTTTACTAGGTCATTTTATTAATTAAATTCTCAACTTTTTGCGCAAGCCTTCTTCAAAACATGAAAATTTGAACAGTAACTCACGTCGTTGACATCAAAGACAATTTTATTCTTTTGTACACATTGAATTCGTTACACTGAGGAAAATATACAGCAAGTTTTATCATATTTTTAGGATCAAAGGAATAAATAAGTATTTTGAATACTGTTCCTCATAGAATTATACAAGTATTTTCTGTTTAAACGTAACAAGTCCTTGGCAAATGGAAATGTAGACCTATGTGCAGGAGTGGAGCGTTCAATTCTCCATCCCGCATTCTTTTCATTACTGATAAACGATTCACGAATGTTCAGCAATCAAACTACTGATGTTCGAGAATGTTCATTATTTGTCTCTTAATTGAATTATATCGGTACGTTCGTGGAACCCTCATTTCTTCATGGTATTCTGTGCATGTCATAAGAAGAAACTTTGATTATTGGTAACGAACATGATTCAACGATGGCGAATAGTTTCATTTATCCACATAGGAGAACGAGCGTTGATAAAAGTGATGTGAAATGATAAAAGTTTGTTTTTTTTCAATGTTACACAGAGGTGGCGAGACGAGTGTGGGACTGTGAAGTATTCCACACCAAGGATGGGCTAGCAATTTCACATGTAAATTACAGTTGAAGTATCTACGTATTCCAAGTGTGTATATTACATTGTGAACTACTGTCGAAAACCTTGTGTGACACGTATATTCCCTTGCTTTACCCCAGCTGACGAATCAAGGGTGGAATTCTTAGCCCCGGAGTCTCATCTTTTCCGTTTAAACTCCACACCTGTTGAGTTTACGTTTCGGCGCACCTGACGTCATATCTGTATTTCCTTCCCCACTCATGATATCGAAGTCATTTTATACAGATTCCAAATGAATTTGGACCCATTGGACGAAACTGAATGGGCCCCAAATGCCGAGTAACAATGAAATAAGTTCCTTCGTTTAGTGCAGGGTATCGTAGAGATGGCGCACGATACTGAGTCCCAAAGTTGCGCGTGCCGGGATGCGCGAACGTTAATATGGCTGCAACCGGTTAGGCTCGTATACACGTTAAGCGCGCATGTACGTCCACGTTTTATCTTTATTGACAGAAGATTTGTTTTTTCCTAATACGTTTAACCATTACAAGTTTTAGTTGAAGCGTGTAATCGTATGGTGGAATATAGTGTGTCTCCGTATCCTATATCTTGTGTGTTTTGTGATTTTTTGTGTATACAAGGACGATTAAAAATTCGACGCCATGCGGAGCGATTTACGAATTCAAACGAACAAAAGAAACGTGCGGTACAACGCATTGAACGTGAGTAATTGTGGTTATGTCATCGTTTTCTTTGCGTATCTTTTATTTCTTTGTTGAATTTTGTATTTCGTCATCGACCACGAACAAGCGTACATTTTCATTTTTGTGTACTCCGATATTATTCGAGAGTTGTCATTTGTACAATGTTTTCTTGTTTATTTCTTACGTTTGAACAATCTAGTTTTTTTTTATTATTCATTAAAACGTTTGTGCGAGTTTTGAATTAAGCACGTGGAGATAATGAAATTAGACATATACCTAGTCTCAGTGTGAATCACATCGGAGTTTCACGTCCCGCGTATTCGGCGTATTGCTGTATGTATCGTGGATGACACGACACGGTTAAATTAAAAACATGTGTGCCACATGATTTATCGATGCATTGACGTTTTGAGATACCGTGTTCTTTTACGGATTGTACGATTCTCTCGATATTTAGTGCATCTTGTACGATGTATGCGTACGTCAACATTTTTTCCATTTCATTTTTTATTTGAGTGTAGAAGCTGACAGCTCATTATCCGGTCCCATGAAAATATATCAAAATGAACAAGTTGAATCAAATGCGTTGATGTTTCTTTATTTGACGCTTTTTTTTTCCTCCAAAAGACAATGTAGTGGATATATATATATATATACGTATATCGATCACACAAGGGCAGACGTAAATAACAACCACGTGTTTAAAATACAGTTTTTTCAAGGTCGAATGTTGGCGATTTTATTTTTATACTTAAATAAATATACGAGACTTCTCATTGTATGTGTAAACCGTTTGTCACGATTTTGAGATGTTATTATGTTTGAATCTAGGTTAGACACACATTTTTCTGTGAGTTCTTGCAGTTAATAAAAGTACGTGAATATAAAATACCGGATTCAAACATGAATTTTGAACGATAGGGGAGATAAGATATATTTTGGAATATTTGCTCGTTGATGAATAAAATGAAGAATTTTATTAGAACACAGAAATTATCCGAAAGAATTTCATCCATATTTCAACTTTTCGTGTTCCACGTGGGAACTTGGCTTTTATTATTCAATCTGTGAATCGTTAAATTGGTATCGTATTCACGTTTCATGGCTTCCGTTGAATTCGAATTTTGCAATTTACTAAAAATATATTCCAATATTTTGTTATCTCCACAGAATACCCTGAATCACTACAGTGTCTCTCAAGAATCATTTTATTTTATCCTCAGGAGGATGATGGAGTTTTGAAAAATTCAGAAAATTTGAAATAATAAAATCGAAGTAGTTTTTCTAATCTTTTCATACTGAAATCAAAATTATTTAGGTCTTTGAGAAGTATCTTCGAGGGAAGATATTTTTGAGAATAATTTACAACCCTTCATGCTCACTTTAATGAAAAAATTCTCCACATTTGATCATTCTGTATCAATTGAAACGATTGAATAACACTATTAACACCAATTTCCTTAAAAATCAGAAAATCAGCGATTCATGTTTGATGGATTATCATCATCATCATCATCTTTGAAATTCATGAATTTAATCTGGTTCTATGAAAAGGTTCGCCGATACGGGTCATGTAGTTGGGTGAATCAAAGAATGAAACTTCCCAAAACCCAAGCGGGGTATAATTTCTTTTAAAACTGTTTGAAATAGGATTATGAGAAACAACGATATGAGGGAAAACGAGAACGTGAAACAGTATACAAAAGGTCTCCTCTCCCCTCGACGCATCTTTGTTCTTCATCAAACAAAGGGTAATTTACCAAGAAATGATCAAATTTAAACCAGTGACCTGCATATTCGATTGTTGATCGTAGCGGTAGATTCAACACGCGGTGTTTCCAGAACCTCGCATATATCGAGGGAAAAAAGTTAGAATCCAGAGAATACCTATTTGCTTGTTGCTAATTGTACGGTAATTACATTTAATTGAATATTTGATTGCTTCGAACAGGGAATTCGTTTCAATGTGGTCATCGTAAGTTAACCTATGTGACCACGTTTATTCAATTTTTCATACATTTCTCTAATACATACGGCCGTAACGGATGCAGGATGCGTGTATTCACGTTTTTCATCCAGTCATGGATTTGAACGGTTCATGACATTTTTTTCTAACTGCTTTTGATTGTCTTTATTTCTGATCTAAGCATCAAGGGGTATTTTCCCCCCAAAAATGTTGGAAATTCATATTGTTGAAGTTTAAATCGTTGATGAACTTAATTGATACTCGGATGTTGATACATCTGGGAATATCAACGTTTACAATTGAATAATTGGATCAAATAATCGATTTTGCGCGTGATTTTTTGGCTAGTGCACCTAAAAGTAGGCAACCTACGCTAATCGCGTTCGAGGGTATTTATAGCTAAACAAAACACGATTTCTCGGAACTTGAGAAACTTCCAGTGGGAACGTTGTTGCATATATATTCGACGACAATTCAACGAATTTTAAGCCACCCTTATTGAAAACGCCTGGCAAGTCTGGAAAAATCCAGGCGAATCCTGGGACAAAAACCATACAACAATCTGAAACTAGCGATGGCGAATTGATATAATTCTCAATTGAATCTGTTGGCTCTTCGCTGTTAGTTTCTGTTTCATCAAAATATGACAGGGCCAGGCAAAATCGTATGGAATTTAAAGACGGTTTTGTCTAGATTTGTTCGGTATTTTTAGCAGGAAGATCCAATGGAACTGAGTCATATTCAACACTGTTCGAAACAGGGTGGTTGCAGACACAGAAGAATATTATATTATGAAAGTTCGAATGGTTTATCAGGGTTCAGACAGAACTGGAATTCCGGGAAATTAGAGAAAACTCGGGGAAATAAAAATTGGACTCAAAACACCGGGAATTCTCGGGGAAATTATCAAAAATTCCCAAAAACCTGGAAATCTCAGGGAAATCACTAAAATTTTATCAAAATAAAAATTTGTTCATTTATTCTATTTTTCATTCTCTACAACATATTTTCTTAATTTTTAATCGTGGAATCTTAGAGATTATACACTGAGGAAAAAATGTTTAGGGACACATTCATGATCCGACGATTTCTGGAAATTAGAATTCTACTCAGGGAAATCACAGGGAAAACTCAGGGAAATTGATTGAACAAAACTTGTCTGAACACTGTTTATTAAAACGCTGCGCACAAGACTTCGGTAAATTCACGGACAAATCTTTAGAAGTAATTAATCCGATCGTAGTAGGTAAAACGTCGAAGAATTCGCTAAATTTGTCATATTTTTCGTTGGAATTATTCGGAAAATTAGTATATGTACCACATTTTCCGTTATAAATAATGAAATTTTGGTAATTTGTCTACGGTTTTCCTCTGGCAAATTGTTGCTTGAATTACCGAAGAATTTTTCGATGAATTTACCCATTTTTTCCACAAAATACAACAGTACTTGTAAAGAGTACGTTTCGGTGAAAGATATTTTCAACAACGTAAAGAACATTCATAAGTTCATTTTTGAATTTGAAAAGGGGAACCATTCTTCGCTGACGCAGTCGAAAATTTTATATTTGATTAAATTCTGAAATAATATCCGGTTATGGTGAATCAATGGAATTGTCTTTTCTTAGTGAATGCAGCATTTCGTAGAAAAGTCTACTTGATGGAATAGTTTTGTAACACCTGTGAAATAATGGGTTCGTATGCATCGCTGCACTCCATAACAAACCAATTTGGCAGATGGTTTTCGTAAAGTCGTATAGTTTCATTACCACTGGAACGTTGAAAACGAAAGAGGGAACTTTCTTTCCAGTTTGACACAAGGACACAGTAGTTTTTGGAACAAATTCAGAGTCGAGAAGCCAGAATATTCGTGAAATTATATAGATTACGCAAAGGGGGATGAAAAATCATGGGGAATTGTTGATTATACATGTTCCAATATAGTAATATTTTCAAATCGTCTTGATATTGAAAAACTTCAGTGCAGAAACCATATATATAATACTAGAAGTATACCGAAGGAAAAAATCATTAATGAAAAATGATGTTTCATTCGATGATATAATATTCAAAAATATTCCTTCAGATCAATGACATTTAATAGATACAATAGTTTTTCACCTGGAATTGAAGTACTTCATGCGATCAAAAATCCTTTCATTTATTGGAATGGTACACGGAGAAAAATGCAGCTCGAAAGGATAGTAATCTTTAATAGAAAATTGGAGAATATTTCTTAAAATCTAAGAATTTTTTTTCAAGTTCGTAGTGAACATGAAACGGTTCAGATTTCTCTTGAATATTGCTCGAAAGACAATGAAAAATTATTAATACTCAACAAATCATAAAAACAAATAAGAAGTTTCCAAAAGTCGCGCATGAAATTTCACAAAGTAAATAACAAAATTTTGGAATCTTATTTTCAACTTACACACTGAAAGAAAAATTTATTCCAGTCAAATAAATATTTATTTGTCCTGTACCAAAGAAATATTTTTTAGAATTAACAAAATATTCTTTCGAACCAAAATAATTTATTTGAATCGAATAAACGATTAAAACCATCTATTTAATTCAAATAAATGATTTTGGTTCCAAAGAAAATTTTGTTAATTCTAATAAATATTTCTTTGGTACAGGACAAATAAATATTCATTTGACTGGAATAAATTTTTTTTCCAGTGCAGAATTTTGTTCTTCCCTTTGTAAAATTTCATTCGCGACTTTTGGAAACTTCATATTTGTTTTTATGATTTGTCAAGTATTGATAATTTGCCAGATTTTAAGAAATATTCTCCAATTTTCTATTAAAGATTACTATCCTTTCGAGCTGCATTTTTCTCCGTGTATTCAATCGGTTCCAATGAATATTTTGTAGATACTATTGGATGAACTAATACTTTTCCTCTCAGTCTACTGATAAACATAAGCATTGTGACATGAGCATTTTATTATTTTTCTTGTCGTAGGAAAAATATTGTTTTTATTCTTAATACATTGTCTTGAATCATTTATAAATACTTTTGTATCAATCATTTAAATAAGAGGACTTGACCCTACACAAATGACGTAAAGATTATTTCTACAAGCAAAAACATCCGTTAAAATGCTTCCTCCATTCGTGGGGATGCCAAATTAAGTAACATGAGATAATAATTCATCATCTAGTGATTTTCAATGAAACTTTGAAACTCTCTTCTCTTTGTCGAAGATCTCATAATGCCATCTCATAACTCTCATAATATTGCATTCATTCATTACAACGATTTCCTTTTTCATTTTCAATACTTGTTACGTGGATAGGAATGGACATTGTATGAGAAAGACATTAAATGAAACGTTATGCGTTTTGTTTGTAGATTTCCTCTCCTGAAATAAATGTATACGCGAACACGTATCATCGTGTTTGAAACAGAAGAAAAAGAAGCGAGTTACATGTGAAAAGTTTGTTCTGAATGAAAAATATGAAACATACGGTTCTCACTCGTGCATACATGTTGAAAAAAATATAACTAGGTGCATAATGAATTTGTATACTTAATGAGTTTCTTTTTGATTCTTCGTACGAAGAAATTGTTATAATTCTAGGTTTTTATTTTAATTTGTATCTCAAACGATCTTTCAGCGGTAGAAAACAGTTAGTTGAACGTTAATTAAGGTACAAATTTTGATATTATTCATACGAAAAAACTTGAAATGGAATGCGCATTATTTCAAATATTTAACTTTGGAAAATTATGATTCGACTAATGGTTCTTAGTGCAATATTTATACGTACCTTTTGTCGCATTCATATAAATTTTTCCATAACCTCTTTTACTGTATATGACGTAATGTCAAATATTCCGGTCTCTTCCTTGATGGCCATTTACAGCCACTCCAGGGTTTTCAAGGTTGCTGTTGACGACGATACTTCTCGCATTCATTAAGAGGATACCAGCATTTGCTTCGGACCTCTCTTTCTATCTTATACGTTTGTCTTTTTCTAACCAACGTGCTCGGATAGTAAACGCTGGTGTCTTCTTAAGGTATCGTCGGACACGTCGGCTGATTCATCTTCAACATTCGTCCACCGAATAAGATTGTAAATCAAGGTCACGTTTATCGTATGCAGAACATATTTCCACACATTTTTTCGACATTCAATATCGATTGCACATTGCGCGCATTGTTGTATATTCGTATATTCTCCGTGAAAAGCAGATTTTATTATTTAGACATGAAATGTTCCTTCTGAATTCTTGGGTGGATTGAATTTGATAACATCACGGAACAGGTTCATCCGAATTACGAACGAATGCTTCGAATGCGTTTTAAAAAATCTGTTCTAAGCTGGAATTGAATTGGAAATAAGATACATAACTTCTCATGTTATTCGCTGTTCGTTTTGCTATGATGTCAATTCAAAATTCTAGTCATTCGACGCGGAATCTTGGTCAGAACTAAGTTGAGAATATGAATTAGAATCCAAAATTGAGGTACATATTCTTTGCAATATATCTAAAATGAAACAAGTCAAGAAATTTTGAGAATATTCATTATTAGGCTCGGTTGAATAACCTATTGTAAAATGCTACCTTTGCATTCGTAATAAAAACCCTCCTAAACCAGCAATTGTGAATATACGAGAATATCTTCCACTGATGGGTTAATCGGACTGTTGTTTAATTACCTCAATTTCTCATTTCAAACGAAACTTTCGTCCCTTCATCCTTTTCGTTCATACATCGAAATTTGACAAAACATGAAAGTTATTCCATGTTTCGTATGTTTGAAGCTCGAAACTTGTTTCAGAATGAGTCTCGTTATGATACCAAATGATATAATTCTTCACGATTCATGCATTCTTCCTATTTATCCATTGAAATACATTTGATAACAAAAGCTATTTCGTCCGTGTAATAGAGGATTTCCGACTTTTCACACGATATTCCTGGTAGACAATGAAGCAACAAGGGGTTTTCACAGCCCGTTTCCAGTGATTGAAGTGATTTTCCACAAATTACCTCTATTATGCTCAATTATCAGCGCTCTCGGGATGCTGAAGGACGGTCGAAGAGAAGGAAGAGGGATACCTGACGACCTCTTTGAGGGATGAGATTGAAAGAAGAGAGAAATAGATAGGTAGATTGGACAGAGAAGTTAATCGGTGACAGCAACCAGAACAGGGACACGCGATTCATAGCAATACGTTGCACGTTATCACGTATAGTTCATGTTGAAGAATCTTCAGTATCAAAGGCAAAAATTTGACATCCCTCATACACTGTTAGAACTTTGACCTCTCGTAACCACTTTCTGGTGTGTACATGCGTTCATCAATTCTGTATTGGAATTTTATTCCCGATTTGTGTTATATTTTATTAATTAACACCAATCGGAGTTTAATCATCCCACAATCCCGGTGTTAGTTTTTTTTAAACTGTGATGAAGCTAAACTTGGCCGGCGTAAATCTAGCAGCCGATCGTCATAATTTTTTATTACATTAAACGTTTATTAGAGATTTGGAACGTCCAATTGGATGCTACTTGATCGATTTTTGGTATGAACAAAGCTTGAACAACGTTTAATCAAGAGTCACAAAACCTGGCTGCTAGCTCTATGGTTGCTAGCTTCAGCTTCATTTCAACAGTGTACGATTCATCGTTTGTCACATTGATAGATGTATTATTTAAATATTTTTGAACAAAATTCAAACAGATAATGACCGAAACATTACTTTGGATCAAACTTTGACTTAGATTCCCTCTTTATCGGAAGAAATTTGTCGTATGTATTTATAACAGGATTTACATTGTTTATATTTTGCGTGAAGCCTTTCATTCTCTTCTTTCTGAATATTCTTTTAATTAAATGTATTTTGAATCAGAGGTCCTCAGTATTCAAAAGTAAATGAATAAATAACTATTATTGCTGCGAATCTAGTTGCAATTTTACGAAAAAGCATCCGTTGAAAAATGTTGAGGGACTCGCGAGGTTCAAGTACCATACACATCACGGGAAAATGAGACTTGAACAAACAAATAATGAAATTTTCAAATGTTGGGAATACAGAAATTTATAAAAATGCCGCATACTACGCGTATCAAATACATTTGTGCATCGCGAGGTTTTTATTTTCTATCAATACTTTCGAGTAATTGATTCCACGAAAATGTGTGTTGTTCCGCGCGAATACATAGTGTGTTTACCTTTGTTTTTGTTTTGTTTTATACCAAAACCATTCAATTTCCCTCAATTGCGGTCGCAACGTTTATCTTTGACATCACATTCATGCGATCGAATAGAAAACGCAACGGTAGAAAGTTGGGGAGAAAATCAAACACGTACAAAATATAGCAGGAAAAACCAGCATGACCAACTAGTTACATTTCAAAGCGTTGGGTAAAGAGGTAGGATGGGGTACAAAGGCACAAGGAAACACATGTGTGTTTATATTAATTGCGCATACGTATCTGCGTATATGAAGTTTGTAAACACGAATTTGTGAAAAAGTATGAAAACGATTTGAAGAACAAAACGCATTAAAACCGCTCAACATTCAAAATTCACATGTAATTTATATCCTACACATAGAATAGATTTCACCTACTCTCTATATTTATCCTCTCTTTTTCTGTTTATTTCACTCTGCCCCTATTATGTTCCCAAATTTTCTCTTTACTTTTCTTTCAACCATTTCAAAAATTCTTTTCGAGGCTCTTGTTGAATGCCTCCAGGGATAACGTCAAATCGTAATGATAGAAGTATGGAGAAGAGGAAAGACCCTGGACAAGAAGACTCAAGAAAGACCTCTAAAATTAAAGCTCGACTTCTTTTGATCCTAGCTCGACCAGGGAGTGCCTTGCTAAGGCGATTCTTCAACTTTTATTTCACCTTTTAACTTCTCAACCTCGCGAAAGAAATAAAAATGAAAACAGGGAATTAGTACAAAAAAAAAAAGAAATGAGAAGAAGAAATCACGTAAAGTAAATAGGGAAAAATGTTGTATATATCCCATACTCTGCACTCGGAAAAGTACCTACTTACGCTATCCATGAAGGTATTTGAATTCAGAATTCTCAACTCTTTGAATGTTTTTTTATTCCAAGTCTTTCAATTTTCTGGAAATATTTTCATTTTCTCTGAAGGTAACGCATCTTGTTAATACCTTTCTGCTTGAAATACCAGTGTTTTCCTTTCATTGTATAACATGAGGTGTACTAAAAAGGAATCTTCAGTACACGCTGTTGGTGTGGTTTGTACAGTTCTACTTTTTAGATATCTCCATTGGATCGTTAGTTTATATTGTTTTCTCAATTTATAACAAGACCAATTGTACGGGGATAAAACGATAAGATGTACCAGTTATTTCGACTAACTACTATACGAGAACTTATTTTACACTCGCCGTGACCAATCGTGTCTTGAATCGAATCAATCAACTCTTCCGATAATCTATTTCGACTGGATGTATTCTCTTCCAAGAGTAACTATAAGAATGTTACCAGCTGAGCATGTTTTTTCCGATCAACATACTGGAAATTCAATTTCGCGTCTTTTGATTGGAAAACAAACGAACTCGCGTGGCGATACTCATACCTTCTCAAATACTGTATAATTCCTATAAGCGGATTCTAGAAATTCATATAATTTCCCAAAAGTTGAGTGAAATGTGGTGCAAGGGAAGCACAATTTCTTTTCAATGAGTTACGATCCAGATTGAACAGAAAAATGCAAAACAAATTATAGGATAGCAATGATGAATTTGAACCTGTTCTTTGTAGTGTATGATAGCGTTGATGATATTTTATCAAAAAGCGTCTTCTATAAATCATCCTTTCGTGGGCATTGCGTGTTAAAAAGGTGACAAGAAAATGGATATCTTTGACAATAAGGAATGGATGAGGAAAAAGTGTTCGGTGAGAGGACAGAAATCATCCCATCCACATAGCTCGAAGATGGCGTGCCGTAAGAAGGGAAAAACGGTATAAAAGACCTGATTGTCGACACGAATGCCATGCACTATCACCCTGCAGTCAAGTGTTACTTTTGTTTTGATTCTCTCAATTCCTTCTCCTTTTGAGTTGAATGAATTACCTTCAGCATACTCCGAGGGTAGTTCACAGCAATTCATTCATTATATCTTCCAATTGAATTTAAAGGAAGATGTTAATGAATTAATACACGTGACATTGTAAATGATTGCAAATTTACAACAATCTTCGTTTTTTTAATATATTGAATAAGTACTTTTTCAATACATATAGCAAATGAAAAACCTTTCAATGAAATCGATATCGGTACTTCTTTCTCTTTGAATTAGTTCGGAGAGAATAAATCGCTACAGATATTTTCAATTTTTTATATCGGAAAAAAAAATATTTCGTAAATGAATAATTCTCAGATTTTAAAACATTTATGATTCATAAAGCAACAATCGATGCTTTTAAAACGAACACGGAGGAATTGAATTCTTCGATTTTTTTTCCCCTTCTGTAATCCGCAAAATCTAGAATTCTATGGTTTTTTCTATTCGACATTGATAAATTTGCAACGAGCTTTTTTCCCTTTTTACGAATCAGACCTTTTGAATTACGTGTATCTACGCGACGTTGTGAAAAATTGGTCGACTCATCATTGGTTTGTCAAATGCGGATATACTTTTAATCTGTAACAGACCTAAAAAAAGAAGTCGACTTCGATAGGGGGAATTTCAGGTCAATCAATTCATGTGTATAAGTTTTTCTCTATTCATCGTCTCTCGCATTCAGCTAATCATTATTATCTTGGGTGCAATTTACCGAATGAAAATCAACCTTTCTTTCTCTCCTTGTTGTAAAATCGAAATTCAAGGAAATGATATTCACAATCGGGATTTTTTGTTGAAAATATTTAGAGTTTTTTTTACACTTCCAATACATTGATTATCAAAATTAATGTGATTTGAAAAGTTTGAATGAAACTGAAACTGGCTCGCTGCCGTTAGTGTCGATAATTATAATGTTTAATATACCATTGTTTTTCTTATAATATGTAATAACTATTGAAAAGAATGAGTATAAACAGAAATGAAAGATTATAAAATCGGGGCGTTAGCTTGAAAATATACATCTTTCTCAGAGGTAGGGAATTTTCCGATCAGTTAAACCTGAACTGAACCTCAACGTCGTTTTCAAGGGAAAAAGAAGTAAAGCAGGGAAGGAACTAAGTAAGTTCAGATTCATAGTAAGGGTTGAGAGAAAAAAGAGGGAAAGGTTTGAAAGTGGCAGAAGCACCACCGCGGGGGAGTAGGTAGAGTCTCCGGCCTCTAGAAAAGATACCGAGAAAGAAGCGCAAGTTGGTTGGTAGCGGATCGACCGTGAGCGGAGTCGACTAGATTGAGCCATGATTGAAAACTCTGCCTCGAGCAAGAAGAAAGAAGGAAGCTTCGATTTAAATATATCTATGGTGTATACACTTGTGCGCATACATTTAAAGTACACATATATTCCAAAAGTACCCTCGTAAACCATTTCTTTTCGCTGAGTTTCACGCAAGTAATATAAAACAAGTAATCGAGAAATTATTTTTTCAAAGAGATCAAAATGTCCCTCCATCGCACATCGTCAAATACTTAGAAAGTTGGAAGTAAACCGATGTAGGCTTTGAATGGTTTTTCTTTCAATGTGAGAAAGTATAACTCAGTAATTTGAGTAATTTTTTGTTTTCTGATTTCAGGCTAAGCTAGACAAAAGTCACAATGGCAAGCCTTCCAGAGTCATACACATTCGAAATATACCTAATGAGGTATCTGAGGGAGAAATCATCCACTTGGGCTTGCCGTTTGGTCGCGTCACCAACGTACTTGTTCTCAAAGGCAAAAATCAGGTAATTACATGTTCAATACTTTAATCGTAAGAAATTTAAAATTGAAACGGAAAAACGAGGTAGTACCTGTAAGAGGCACTCCCCTAGTAGAAATCATTTTAGCCCATGCTCCATCCTTTACCTGGTCAACTGCCTAATATGATTTCTACCAGGGTCATTATCTTAACTTCAGATGGAGTGAAATTCAGTCTCAATTGGTAATAAATCTTGGATTTATTTTAGCATAATTGTCAACAATACGTGCAACTTTGTTGCGCTGATCTTATATAATAGTTTATAAATGTTATTCACGTCTTCATTAATTGAACATAGGATTTTTTAAGTCATAAGGGAATTTAGGTTTCATTACATCCTTTTTCTCATACCGATATGTTGTGGTACTGTTAGTTCACCCCAAACACACAGTAGACAATGCTTTTCCTCGTGTTGAATATTGACACAAAGAGTGTGTAAAATTAATACAAGAGTATTGATTTTATATTGAGAATCTATCAATTTGATAATGTTCTGCGTTGATTTCTAACATTAATTTAGTGCAAACCGTGCTTACCTCAAAATCTTTGACTTTGTATAAGTCAATTCTGAATTCATGATCACTCCTCACCGAAATTCTAGGGAGCACTAGGAATAGAATCTACATTCCTCAAAAGTATTCAAACCCATTGTACAAACCCGTGTAATGTGATACACACGTATGTCTCTTACGAACAGTATTAAACTTCGAAAAGGGTCAATGATTTTTACGCACTTTTTTACATCCCTAGCAGAAAATACTCTAGGCATTGTTCAGGTTATTACAAGGCTTTACCAGGCTTTGTGAATCTTCCGAAAGGATCTGGCGAAGCATTAAAGAATCAGTGGAGTGTACTCTACCCCAGCAGCACGATCCACGAAAATGTCTAGGCTCTCACGAGAATCTCACCAGGCGCTAGCGAGGAACTTGGAAGAACCTGGCTAGTGTCGAACTGTCGATGCAACATTGGCTCGGATATCGGGGATATTGATAATCATAAACACCTCTCAATCAATCGATTATAATCTTGGAATCGCATTTTGAATTCATTCCAAATATTATTGTCTTCGAGCAGTGCATCGAAGCATAAACAGCAATCTTAAAATTTATTATTATCCCTGATGTTTCATTGCCGAGAAACTTTGATATGCTTCGAACATATCCGCGCTTATTCCTAATGGATATATATTATCTGTATGTTCTTTGAATCAGTCTACAGAAACTCGAGTTTGTTCCGCACGAGCGAACGGAGCGAAGCACATTTCGCGGCCCGGACGCAGATGAACGGACGTGCAAAAGCAGAAACAATCGAATTATATATATATATATATGTATGTGTGTGTGTGCGTGTATGTGTATACATTTATATACGTATGTATGTATATATACATGTGCATGTGTGTGTTGTGCGTGTATACACGCGGTACACAGTGAAAATTGAGTCGACGATCGCCCATTAAAGCATTATTATCCATTATTGCACGTGCACCCCACGTCTACATACATGTGCGTGTATGTGTGTGTATATATATATATATATTGGTACAGAAAGAGAGACATAGAGAGATTTAACAAAGGCGAGAGGTAGGCAGGCGGCTTTGTCCATGAAAAGCAACCCACAATCCACCCCTTATATTCTCTCCGAATCGCTTTCTCAGTGCTCGTTCGTGACGCTACACGCATCGTAGAACATTATTATCGCGTTCAACAACACCGCGACTCTGGGGTTTATCGGAGTCCAATTTTTGGCTTTATCTCACACGGTTTTCCATGCTTGATTGGTTGGATCGGTCGGATGTACAACTTGGAATCGTCATGACGGACATTCGTAATCACATGACGTTTATCGGTCAAATGCCCATTATTTCTCTGTTTAAACATTGAACAAACAAAAAGTACCATGTAACCCGTGTTGTTATTGTTTTCTCAAAATTTAATTGAAACTCACGGTTGATTTATAATATTCTACTTTTTGTGACAATCTCTCTTTCTACCGGCGAGGAATACAACATGCCCGATAATGTTAAATAAATTGTAACGATTCAAACGTGAAGTGCGACAGTTCGTTGAATATGAAATCATTTATAATTTCAAGAGGTAAACATTCTTTAAGTACGTTCGATTATAAATTATTATTTGTCTTCTTTATCGATTCAATTCAATAAATTCGGTAACTTTTTCCAAGAAATGACAATAGAAATTTCAATTATTTTAAGTAATATTTCTTCACTTCCAATAATGACGGTGTAAAAAGTTTTTTCAGTTTATCTAGAATTAATATTAAAAGTTGGACGATGTACTCACAAAGCTAAATTGCTGAGAAACTTTTTTCATCTTTTCTTTGTTTTTCTTACATCGACCCAGTACACTTCTTATGCACGTATTTTCAGTAGCTTGTTGCGCTTCATAACTTTTATAAACCTTGCGCAAAGTGAGATTTTATTATAATGTAATGACTAGCAAAGAGAGAAGTGTAGGACGGCAAATCAAATCTTCATGACTCATCTTCGTTGTTGAAATAATATGTCGTATTTACGAATTCGAAATTCATTATTGAAAATTTCATAAATTGAAGTATTTCAGATTCTTTGTGGTTTCAAACTCATTGCGGAGCTTGTAAAAATGGAATGATATGTAATATATTAATCCCATACTCACATGAACTTTGATTTTCATAAAGATTTTTCAACAGTCTTGGAGCATCAAAAAAAGATATTCAGGTTTCAATCTTAGACGAGAAAAAACATTCGCTATGATAGCTAAGAATTGGATGTGGTGTAGCTATTTCGTGTATTTCCTATTTGGATAGCGGAAAAAAATGATACAGAAGTTAGATTTTTTAGCTCCTATAGAAGCAACTTTTGTTGCCAGAGTTTGAAAATAGCTATCACGGCTGATTTTTAGCTATTCAAATATCAACGACACAATATTTTTTTCCGGGTAGTAATCTACTTTATCACTGCATATTGAAAATACGCGTCTATCGCTCAATTGTTCGGAAAATACGTGGCAAAATTTCGCACATTCCTCTCAGGGCTCGGGAACCCTTGATTAATCATTTTCCAATTGATTCAACACCTTCAAATCTATGAGAATAATCAATATGCTCGACTGTATTGAAATTCCGCCCTACAAAGTACTTTACATGAATTACATTGTTATCGTATCGAGAGAAATCTGGTTCAAATCAATCGTTATGTATTTATTTCATGTAAAATTCATCAATATTCTATATTCTATTTTATCGAGTTGCATCCGAAGATCGAAACAATGGATAACAAGTAAACTCGAAGCTTTTGTAAATCTCATCGAACATGTATCGAACTATCGAATTATAAATATCGAGTTTGAATTTTACGATGTAATTTGATGTGTAACAAGGTACATTGTTGTTATCGTCTTAATACTTATTATTCTGAAGCCCTGACATATCTTGTTAAACATTCCAGATATTCTGAGGAAAAGACGATGATTATCAATGATCCCTCATTCCCTTTCGTTTTTATGCAAAATTTTCAGTCAAGTAAGGAAGAAAGACAACATCTCTCACGAAAGGTATTTTAGTACAAAAGCTTCTTTCTTCATATCATAATCATTCTTTGAGTTACGGTAATAACATTAACCATTGTTGAGAATTTCAATTTGCAGTCGATTCCTCGAAGGCCATATACTAATGCTTAGTAAGCAACATTACAAAAACACTTTGGCAATCTAAATGTTGTGAAAGAACATAGCAAACAAATGGTACATAGAGTTGTCGTACGTAGTTTTTTAATTCATAATATTGTTTTTTTGTGGGCTTTTTTCGGCAAAGGTTTAATAATGAAAGAACAAGTAAAAAGTGCAAAGGAAGGAAAAAAAGAGAGAGAGTATGCGAGAGCAAGGATTTGTATACAACATCTATGCCCCTTTAACAAAATGCGGTGAATTCATGTCGTTGGTAGTTGGCCTAGGAATGAAAAAAAAACAGATGAGACAGGGTGAGAGGGGAAGAGTGGGAGGGGAAGGGTTTGAGAAGGGGATTAAATTCGAACATCGCGTATTCATCATAGCTTAGTGGTCCGAGAAATATTTGAATAACTTGTAAATCCTGTATACATGTATGTATTCGATGGTTTGTTTCGATTCAAATCTCATACCACCATCATCACCGACAACATTCATTCCAGTCACGTTGATACTCTAATAACTATTCCAAGGGACTACCGGCGGTTTATAGGCACAAAATATCACATGGAAATTCACAACCGATTTGTGGCTCTCCTTTCAAACATTCGGAGAAAAATCAAATCATTGTTTCTTTGGATGGTATAGGCATTCTGCACATTCAGTAAATTCTTGTTTCACTACATCCCAAATTACAAGCACAACAAATCTTCATTTTGTCTTATTTATTAAACAATTCGTTGATTTAGACATGAACATAGACTGAGAAGCATGCTGCTATTAAAATAAATCTGCACAGTTTGTGTCATAATTCAATTCAACATCAATTTTATTGCTGGTTGATATGTGACAATTTAGCATTGTCATATGTCAACCTACAATAAAAATCGTAAAAATATGACCGTTAACATCGCTGAATTGACAATTCTATTGTTAAAAAGACAACATGTATTGCTATAAGAACAAAAATTATTGTATTTCCCACAATAAAATGCCAACAATTCTGTGATTGCTAGTTCTACGAAACACATTTTTCTCAGTGCAGTTTGCTATTATTTTGTCTATCCGTGAGCTACATCTTATGAACCATATTGTAATGATTATTAAGTATAAAAAGTTTGATTTGCCGTAGCTGTAGTCCGCTCATCTCTGTTATATATTCTCATCAACGTAGAACAATGTTTATGTACGCTGAAGGGATCCATATATTACTGTTTATCATAGCATATTCAATGTTTGTTTATTTATGCGTATTGATGTGGACATATTATACGTGTTGGTAATTGCATATGACCTCGTTGTAAGTACAGATGCATCAATTTTCCTGTAATTAATCAACGATTATTTAGAAATAATGATGAATTCGACCCCGAGCAGTGATTCCAGTGTTATTCGCTTTTTGAGAGCTATTCGCATTCTCATTAAAATTATTATCTGATAGTTTAGTTTAGTTGTCCCAACCAAATTTTAGCTGCGGTGAATGAAAGTCTGATTATCTGAAATACGAATAGAACAGTTTATTTAATGGGAATGAAAAATCAAAATTTGTTCCAGCTAAATTTTCCCAAGTATCTAATATTCAACTGAACTCTTCTTCTCAGTGTAGTATTGATGTACTTTTGTTACTTTCTCAACAGCAAGGGAGATTCCTAAACCTCACACTTTGTAGAAAGATTTTGCAAGATTTCTCCCAAGTGAATCCAATATCTTCGTAAACTTGACAAGAGTTTCAGCCAGATCCCTATGAAGTCGTTGTGGTACCAATTTTGTCCACCACGTATGATATTATCTTTCTGAAAAGAATTACTCAATTTTTATCAACGCGAAGAATTATTCAGATAAATCTCAAATTTATGCGCAATTTACTCCTGCTTTAATAAAAAAAACCTTTTCACATGGGATTTGCATATCGCTCTCGCACTGAAACGTTGATCTCATCCAAAACAATAGAACGCATAGCACAATTGTAATTTTATCCCATCAAGAACATAATACTCTCTTACGGTTCAAAGGTTATGTCCATAATTTATAAAACATGTGTTTCGCTTTGTGTGTTACCAATGAGAAACGTTACCCGCAATTTGCGTTGAAACAATTAATCACGTAACCGCCTCCAGCGGCTAAATAGCTCACTCAACTTTCTGTTACTTTGTCTCATAAACATTTAGCCACAATTGGATCCCACTATTTATTTTCGTCATTATTATTACCCTTGCTACCGATATTATTATGTTGAAATGAAATTTGAACCAACCAATTATGCGCAAACATACCAAGCATAGAGAGATAACAAACAGTTATGAAGGAAATATAGGTTTGCCGTAATGGCAACTACTAGCTTGGCTAAATGTAGATATAGATGAGCAGGGAGTGGATAGTAAATCGAGTTTCACTGAGATGAAACACGCGGGCCGCGTTTTGGTTGAACTGCTGACCCCTGCGGGCGTTAAACATTTTGTGTGTATGAGAGAGCTTGTGTATTTGCTTTGATTCGAAGTTTCCAGTTAAGTTGGTTACCGGGGTGGTTCGTGTAGCTCTTTGTCTGATCTGCTTTGGTGTAACAACGTCATTCTCGGTGTTGTTCGTCAATGGTACAAAGTGCTGCCATCTTTCTCCTTACGAGTTCCGACTTCCCCGCCATCATATTCCACCCTTAGGCCTTCTTACTGTTGTTCCTTCTCTGATACATTGAAACTTCTATAGTACTAATTTAAACAAACATTATTCCGTGTACATTGGAAAATGAAAAACAAATATTGGCGGAAAGTTGTTTGAAAGAACGATCATCATTGGAACATCATCAGATTCAAAAATTCTCCGGAGAATTTTATTGGTATTGGTTGGTCAGGATTTGTATTATTTTGCTAATAAACTTTTTTTGCTCAAAAAGCAAATTGCAAACAAACACCGTGAATTCATTTACAAATCACTTGATTAATGATTTTATGTTTTGTTTAAATATAATACTCCCTCTACATGTCATTGATATTCCATTACGCATAAACGTGCATCGACGTTGAATAAAAAGAGAAAAAGTAATGAGAGGAGATGACAGGTTGAAGAAAAATGATGTTAATGATCATCAATGAACGGAATCATTATTTTACATCCAGTTCAAATTCAATTAGAAGTTAAAATTGTGTTTTAAAGAGAGGAGAGAGTCTTCGGTTGTGTGTGTGTGTGTGTGCAAAGAAAAAAGAAAACAATGCTATCATAGTTATTTGAGTTCGGTACAAATATTTATTTTATGTAAACATGAACATTTATTTCTGATTGTTTGATCGGTTTATTTGTATGTCTGGAGCAATAAAACTATCGATTTTGTTTTTACATGATTTTCTAGATTGTCTACAAAAATATAAGCATATTATTTGGTAATATTCCTACACTCTCAATTAGGTTAGATATTTATTTTCTTTCCAAAACATGTGTAAGGGTGTGTGGCCATTCACAGGATTATTATATCGACTTGCACGGTAGTTTGCATGCCATATACTCGTTTACCCAAATAATATGAACCTTCATTCCTCAGGCACACCTGTGAGTAATCGTAAGTGCGAGGGGATCATGTTTATACATTCATCTCCAGTGATATTCGGTAATTGTTTTATCGTTTTCTATCCATAATAATTCTATGGAAATTAGAGAACATCATTCCACGACGATTGATATAATTTGTTTGTGAATTAGAATGATGTGTTTTATAATCCGAGAACAAAAGAATGGTATTCCTACATCAGGAACTACAACTTTTGATTGAAGGAGGATAACGAGCTAATTTCTGTTAGCCTAGCATCGAATTCACACTTTTTCTCTCGTCTGCACCGTATTATTTCTTCAACATATCGTTGTGGAAATACGAGATTGCAAGAATCACATACTAATATAGAGATTTTTTTCATCATAATTTGATCCCTTAATAATAAAATGTTCTGACAATGTTGGTTATTTCCGTTTGGTTTACGATACATCGTCACTCAGGGGACTAATAAATGCGTTTTACATGCGTGATACTATCACATACAGAGTGTAATAGGTCATGATTAATTATTTTTCAACGCTAACATCGATATTCGCTTTTTATGGTTCTCTGTATCTCATTTGTTGAATAATTTTGTGTTCTTCAGTTCAAAGATAAAACAACAGTTGAGAATTCTGCTGGTGGATAAATCTCAGTAATTTCAAATTTGTTATTATTTCAATTGAATATCAAAAAATAGGTGCACTTCGTGAACGCAGTCCTGAATGAATTTAATAGTAATATTTATTCTTATAGAATTCATGCTGTATTAGGTTCGAAACTTTTGATAGGCCATGTAATACAGTGACAATCATTTTCCTATTAGTCGAACTCTTCGAAATATAACGGGGAAAAAACACATTAGCTCCATAAATATTTTATCAGTTCACACATCGCGTGTTTTTGGAATCTTCATTTTTCACGTGATTAGTAGCTCCAAACAACAACAACTGTCATAGAACATAGTTATAATTTGGTTGATATATAAAGATTTGAATTATTCATGTTGCGGTAATCAATATCTGTAAAACAAATTCATTAATTTAGGTCTATTTTGCCATCACTCGTTTTAATCTGATAATCCTATACACGGCTTATGTAAAAAAAAAACAAAAAATAGATATAAATTGTAAATATGAACATGGGCATGAGAAACTATGCATGTTCAAAGGACTCATTTATTGATCCTATTTTCAATGATTGTGTATAGTTTTTGTATGTCCTAGTTGAGGCCTATAACTGGTTCAATTTTTTCACATAGAGGATCATAACAAAACAGTTCATCGTTCGGCAAGATTCATTATTCTCTCCTTTGAAAACACCCCTTAACCCAAATCGAAGGAGTAAGAAATTGTAAAAGAACAAAGCGTCTTCCTACTTGTATGAAGGGTTATATTGACTCAATAGCGATTGCTATGAGATTCTTACAATATTCTTCTTCCTTGTAGCAAGTATTTTTATAAATGTTTTTTTTAATGAACATTTCACGGAGTTTTCCTTTTCATGTAGAAATCAGAAAAAAATTAAAAAAGTTTTCATAACTCTGGTATTCCACAGCATATATTACTTTGTATCGAAATGAATTTTCTCCACATTATAATACATAATTCAATTTGTAACAATATGAAAAATTTGAATCTGGAAATGATTCACTCTTTATTAATTTACCGTGATAAAACATGGAGATTAAACTTGCGAGAGAACGGAAATATCTTACTCGTGATCTGGCGATTGATATGAAAATGCATTCATCCTCATAAAAGGAGATGAAAATAATCGATAATCGGTTTATGAGATATATGCCAGCTTTATTTCCATCCATTTATTCTTTGGAACGATCGGTAATCAGCCATCTCGGCTACTTTTATAGCATATCACGTAAATCCTCATTTCCGATCTTCCTGGATTGGCGCTTTTCTTCCCCCTCGCCTTTTTTTCTCTATCTTTTCTTGTATCATTTCTGTAAAATTCAGGCTCGCACCGGTGGCGGGAGACTTTAATCTCGTTCCCTTTAATTCCTAACGCGTCGCTCACCTGCAGGCGCCTATAGTCGTCAACGTCGTCGTCGTCGTCATCATCGGTGTCGTCGCTGGTGGGGCTAGGAGATTCATCCTACTACACCGCACGTGTCCGGCATCCCATATGAATGCACGATGAGGAAGCGTCGAGAACTGTACACGCGCACTTTAAAAAAAAATGTTCTCTTCAGGTTTATCAGAACGTTACCTACCCTCTCACGCGATGCCGTCACGTGAGACGGACCCTTATTATTTTTAACCTTAATTTCATAAATGTTTTTTTCCTTTAGTTTGTTTTTATGTAGCAGAAACTTGTGGTTTACGACAAACACCAGATGTTCAACCGCTGATTTTCTCTTCTCTGTTTCTTCCTTATGTTACACACACACAAAAAAAAAAGAAAAAATATTAGCGAAACAGTCCTCAAATCCACCGAAGCCACCTTTTTACATCTCTGACATCTTTGGTCAAGATAGTTACGTTTTCTTTTTTACTGTTATTACTGTGTCCCATCGTCGTGTTTAATCGCAAGAAAGTGTTCATATCTTTCTCGTTCGCGTGAGAAGTCGTTTGATTTCTCTTCTGGTTTGAAGAACGACCACGGGGTTAATCCTTTAAGAAAATACTTTCCCATTTAGCACAGAAAGTACTCGTACTTTAAGTTACATAAATATTTCCTTGGAAACTAAGGGGCTTTTTTCTCTCTCTTCTTCAATGTTGAACACTGCCAATGTCGAGAGGAAATGTGAATAGATATCTAAAAATAAATTATATCCACGTCTTATCTATAGTGTGTCTTTCCTACTCACTTTCAGTCACATTAATTGCTTACATTTCTTGATTAACGACGATAAATTCTCATTTATTCGTATAAAGTATCATCGAACGAAAGGCAAATTTCCTCAACGATACAACCCCGCTAAATATCTTTCTCATAATTATCCCAAACGACGATATAAAATGTTCTTATCATTTCCCATAATGTATATTTTCCCAACGAATAAAGATATAGGATAGATTCGAGGAAGAGTCGAGTTGGCGATTAAAAATTTCGGCTTTTCAAAGGGAGGGACATTTTCGTATCCCGAGGGGTACACGGGTACCCTTCCGGTATTCAAAAGCTGAGAACAGAAGAGGGAGAAGAAAGAAGACGACGTTGTAGTGTTGGAAGAGAGGGAAAGTAGAAAATGGGGAGAAAAAAAGAACTTGAAAGAGAAAGGACAAGCAAACTAATGGAGGTCGGGAACTGTCGTCATTAGCGAGAATCAGGACCACGAACTTGAATCGCTGGAGGCTTAGTTGCTTCACCCTTTACCGCTCCTTATATGAATCAGTCTTTCTGCGTTGCTAGACCCACCGAAAAACCACTTGAGACTCCCTTGAGCTCCCACGCGCGCTCGAGCAAGTGCATCGCTCTACGTTTAATACTACTTTTCCTCGTAGATTTTCAAATCCTTGATTGTCATGAGATCTGCCATTCATTCGAATACTTATTATAATTTAAGAATAATTCCAAATCCGATAGACATTATTCACGATAGTATTCTTTATATTGAATTTTGAAAGGATGAGAGAGTTATTGTTGCGAGTCTTGTTATAATATGAACAGTGCGGTTAGTTCGATCTATCAAAAATCATGAATGTGTAGACGAGAATAATTTACGTTTGAGCATTCATCAAATCGTATTAACAATTTTCGAGACCCCATAATATGGCGTTTTTAAGATTTTCATTTACATAAGCTCATCGTAAGAGCAGGTTGTTGATTACGTTCATCTCAGTTATATCTTGCAGCTGTTATTCGTAGCTTCTGTATATCCAGTGTTTCTTCATTTTATATTCTCTCTTTGCAATATGATGAGATAAATTCAACATCGTTAAAAGACTGTTCTAGACACATTATGAATATTCATCACGGGGTTGATTTCGCGAAACAGATACGAATGAAGAGATCATAACGAGTGCATATATGTGTCTGATCTTCAAAGAACAAATTTTTCATATTTCCGCATCAGCCACCGGAACACGATAAAAATCTTGGCAGAAAAAAAGCGATAATTTCAATTTATGTATCTACCATAGACAGTGTTATAACAATTCCTTAAATTTCGATTTTGTTTTGGATAGAAAGTTCGTTGCGTTCACGTTTCACATTTCAGCATTTGATGAACAATTTTTATCAAAGGAATGTATGTTTATGTTGTGCTTTCAGGTACGTATACTCGAATAATATGAGTCGTTACGTGAGTAAACTCAATTCGATCTTTTTCCTCTTCTTCTTGTACACATATGTGTTTCGTGATTCACGTTCATTGCTCAATGTTTTTATATTATCAACCACGTAGCTGATAATTAATGCAAGAAAGGGATTAATAGTTTGAAAGAAAGGATGGATAAAGATCGAAACAAGACGGTAACGATATCTAGCGCAGGATCAACGGTAATAGCCTGGTAACATGGTTTAATCGGATCCCATCCTGTTTGTGATTGGATTAAAGTAACTTGGTTAAGACTATGTCGGTCTAACCTCAGAATTGATCCCGTCGCTTAACTCTCGTGGTCTTCTTCGATCGCATTTCTCGCAAACATTCAATCCTCGTTGGGCTTGTAATTCGAACAATCTTGATCCAAAATCGATAGTTTTTAAAAATCCTTCGTGTGTGCGTGTTCTGTTTTTTAACGAAAATTTGATTGTTCTCACTCTCCGCGGTAAGGTGCTTCATGTTTTATGCAGCGGTAGTTACAATCGATTCATGAATCAATATTAATTTAATAAGACTATGTTTGATATGTTGATTGGCAAAGCTTGTTCAATTTCTCAGCAGACTTAATAAGGATTGACGTTATTGGAGACATAGGTTCGAACTTATCCTCCGACTGTTGTAACTTCTGATTGACTTATTTGGTAGAATTCTAGGTTCGAAGTAGTATTACTCTACGACGATAGCAACTTTTAACTGTGATTGCTAAGCAGTGAGAAAGTTTGTACAAAAACCTTCAGTTAAAAGTTATATCGTTCGGTTGATAGGTCTCATTTTATGTCTTCCGTATCATGAGGAGTTATTACTCGAGGGTCGGTATTCACTCGAACAAAGATGTGTGAAGTGGGAAACTAGGAATCCCAGCAGAGGTATTTAGAGTTTGATAGACGGGTAACGAATAGTATTCGTAAAAGTCGATGGGGGGTTTTTTTACGTAAGTATTTCTCAGTTGAATATAAAATAAAAATATCGAGTTCCAAATTTCACAATATCACAGAGTACTTCATTATTCAATGTCATAATGGGGAATGCATTTGGATTATCTTTTGATGCCATCATTGAAAAGCAAGTTGATGTTCTATGACGATCGATAACGCGCGCGCGAGTGCAAGGTCGATTAATAAATTGCTTCCGTTCAATTATAGAGCGTGATAAATCGGGCACGCTTAGAGACATAGTCACCGCACGTCAGCAAGGAAATTGAGCGATGTTCCATTTCTCTTTCTCTTCTTTTCCCCTTCGTTTTCTCTTTCTGTCGGTTCTAGCCCTCCCTTCCTCTTCGATCTAGAAGTTGGAACAGAAAATTGAAAAGTTAGCTTCGACTGAGATTGACTCAACAGCTTGTTCTTTGCTCTACGTGAGGAACCTCGTCTGAATTCAACTCACTCTATGTTACATTACAATTATTTAATTCTATTCTGTTTTGTGTGTACATTATTGACAAGTTAACATTGTTTTTTAGCTCCATCGTTTCTTCACGTTTTTGGGATATTCATATCCTCTTGGAAATCATAAATTCTATGAAAATCCTTTCAAATACACAGAAACAACAGGTATATTGGAAAATTCAGGTTTGGCCTGATTCAACCCTAGCATGTATGTACAATGAGGCCTACATTGGTTCAGCATGGGTCCAAGACTGGATCAAAGTGGGGTCAAAATTCATACACGCTTGAAAAGTCTAATCATTTATTTAGACAATGCTCTGAAAGTACTATTCTGGCTTGGAGTTTGGGGAATGAAGCTGAAACTAAAGTTGAAACCGAAGAATGTGTTTGAGAGGCTACGCATCTGAATTATGTAGGTCAATTTTTTTTCCAGATGAATCAAAAAGTAAAATCATGATAATTTATTATAGCCCTGTCATTACAAGTAAATATAATTGGATACCTTCAGGTTGTTGGATCTCTCAATATTCTGGATAAAAGCCTGACTTCTTTTTTCCTTGGCGTTACGTATTTTCCTTCGACACACTAACAGACGGTCTACGTGTCGTTAAGTTTCTATTTTATTTGAAGAAAGGTCACGCTCCAATCGGTAGAAAAAAACTTTTTCACACCCCTTCCTTTTCACTGTTTCCCTTTTTGTTCACGATGGTCGTGTGCCGATAAGCAAATAGCTCTGCATCCTCGACAATCTAGTCCTTCGTGCAAATGAACTCTTCTTTTGCAACGATCATTTTTCCGATAAGTTTACACGAGAGATGCTGAAACAGTATTAACTATTCTTAGAAGTACTATTTCATGCAACTAATGAGTATTGTTCATTCTAGGTAGCGTTTGAAGTAGTGCTTAGTTCGAGAACGGGTGTTGAAAAACAAAAAGAAGTTCGAATATCAACTTGTACGCTGTGCGGTGTGATAATGTGTAGAAATGAAAAATTTCGTTGCTTCGCTTAGTTTTAATTCATTCTTTACCTCACATTCGTCCTTATGAAGAGTAGGGAGGAAGTAGAATCGAATTTACAATTGATTTTGAGTAACCGCTGTTGTTTTCCTTAATTTTACATTGGACATGGTTTTTTTTTCAATTCACACTTGAGTGTAATGTTATTATTTTCCACTTGTTCCCCACCAAACACAACGTCTGCAACATTATGCAACATTTTTCGTCAAGTTTCAGACATTATAAATATTCTAACAATGAGAATATTCCAGTTCATTCTCCGCAAAATGTTGTACGAGAAATACAAAAACAAGCATTTTTGTACTTCTCATTCGATAAAAATTTTGTTCTGTTCCATTCTTCGATCAAGCATATGAAGCTAAAGCCGTTAAAGAGAGAGCATATATCAAATTCGACTAATGTACGTGTAAATGTTTCTAATATTCATATTCTTGCAGTTCATAATCCCCTGATTTCATTGATGCAGGTTTTATTTCCAAACGAAAATTCTACAAAGAGTTACATACGTCTGGTAGCATCAATTCACTAACTTCAGCTTCATATCATGCGCGCAGAACGATTTATATGTGAATTCAATGAAACTCCGTATAGAATACTACATCCTGCACTTCAAAGCACATTTTACCTTCATTCCGAACACGAATAAATCTTCGAAACGTATCCATAAAACGTCTTATATTTTTTTATTTTTATTTGTCGCTGCTGTCAAATAATTGAATCACGTAGCGAATTGAAATCCCTAACTTTTTATGTGAATTATTCTTCTTTCGAGTCGACGACGCCGGCGGTACGTTTAACGAATTCATTCGTCGGACAGACCGCGAACAAAACTTCCGTTGAAACTTAATTAAAAGAGAAAAGCGACAGTGAACGTCGAGAAAAAGAAATAGATACAAAAATTCATAATCCTCTCGGTCGTAAGAAAAAAAGAAGAAATGAGAAAGAAAGAATTTTTCTACGAAGTACGAGGGGCTTTTTTTTTTTATACAAAACTCATGTGCGAGAAGTAAATACCGATTCTTCCGCGTTGTTTTATATTTGATCAAATGTATCTGGTAGAATGAAGGAGAAAAAAATTCATCTCTGAGGTATATGCTCGTTAATCTTCGTCATATTTTCAGTGTCATGAGAAATCTACATAATGTATTTGTCGGTCATGAATATTACAGTGGTAGCGAAAATAATGATAAACCTCCCTTATGTCTTTGAAAATATAGAGAGGAGGCATGAGACGGGTCTACCGTTGAATTATGTGTTAACATCTGAAAATTTTTTTCCTTACGTATGCGGGTGTGTGTTTATGTTACGAATATCATATGTACCGGTAGGGACGTCAACTTATCAAAATATATATTCTTAGGGTTATTCCTTCTTTTTATGGATTGAAGATGGTGCGAAGAGAGAGAGCAAAGGAGATAGAAAGGAACCGAATTCTTTCCCCCCTCAGACACCATTGCACCCTGGGGTCTGCATTAATGATATAATATTTCTTTGATTCACCGAGTCGAGCGTTTCTTCTTTAACAACCACCCCATCCTTCCTCCCGTTAGAGCAAAACGAAAGGAAGATATTACCGAGACAAGTTCAAACGTACTTTCAACATAGCAACTAAGTTTTGCATCCCTTTATATATCTCGGATAAATTACATTCATGTTTTTCCATCCCCCCACCCTCTCCCTCTCTCTCACTTCATCTTCCCATCGAGAGAACATCCACCTTCATCTTTCCATCAAGAAATTTTCTCTTCAATGTGGATATATGCGTGTACACGAAGATTAATCTCAATCCATGTCGGTTTATAGACAAGTTCTGTTTAGAATTCACACTTCATTCGTATCAGAAGTACATATTATTCCGACTTTTTATATTTCCATGATGCTTTATGATGAATTGAGGAGAAATATCATTTCTAACAGCTCGATTCTTTTACAATATTCATTTTTACTTTCATTGCCACCTAAAAGCATGAAATAAAAATCACAATGTAATGGTCGATACAAATTCATAACAGTAGATTGTGACAGTTTTTCGTGTAAACGAATAAGATGGTATTTGAAGCAAAATGAATAAACTGAACAAACATCGAGAAGAATGAGTATGAATATTCAAACGCGGAAACTGAATGATATTTTTTCTGTTCTTTATCGAATCGCAAGGCAGGAATGGATGGCCCATGGGAAATTCCAATTTCCACATAATATTGAAAAAAAGTAGGACACAAAACGTCAATGCGTGTATCGTATGAATTCGGTCTTGCTTGGTTATTTCTCTCACCATCATTTTTTGTTCTCTGCTTTTTTTTAAATACACATTTGTCGCTTGTGGATTGTAAATAACGATTACCAAATTCCATACACGAATACAATGTATTTTTATTCTATCATACGGTTTACATGAATGACATCGTGTATTTTCGGGTACAGTGTAAACATCCTTTATTTCAATTGCATCAAAATATAAATTTCATTGATGGTTTCCAACCATTCTATTAGAAGTATTAGAGCGGGATGGAATTGAGCACACATTCATTCTAAGAAAACATATATTTTGGATAAAACTAAATGAATATTGTTCTTCGTAAATGATACGAATATTCTTTGACAGAAATCAAAATAAACTATCCTAGTATGAATATTGCATGCATATTGCAGGCCTTCGAAAGTTAACGAAAAACACTTGCAGCAATCACTCACGTGGTCGATTTTGGACCATCTACGAAAAGTAGTTACGATAACTACTTGGCTGTTGGGACAAACACAACGTCATTTGAGCTAACTAACACGATAGTTGCACTGTTAGAAATTTCTGCATTAATTTTAATGTATTTGCTGGAAGTTTTTTTCAAATACGCGCATGAATTGAGTTTCATATTTTTTTTATAAAAAAAAATGTAAAAAATAATAAATTTGCTAACCAATCTGGTATTGGTTTCAACTAATTAATAATTGTAACTATTCTTTGTAGATGGTTGAAAATCAACTACGCGTGTAGTTATTGCAAGAACTCTTTTTTTCCCGCGTAGAGAGTATTTCTACCATGATATAATTGTATTCAAAGCATTGAAGTAATGTACTTCATTCAAAAAGTAAGATTTTTTTCGTATTCATGAAATTCAATGATATCAACTGTAAATAACTTGTTATCTTCATCACTTTGTTTCTTTATCAGAAGTAAATGTAAAATAATGTTTGGTGATTGAGTCAAGTTCGGATGATAAGGACAAAGAACAATAACCATTATTTGATCTTCAATGAAACCCTTATCTATATCATTTGAGTACAGCACTCTTAAACTCCAACTGATGAAACCCTTTTGAAGTAATGAATATTTTCTTCATTCTTTTTCATTTGTCTTTTTGCAGATAAAAGGATCTTTGATTGTCCATTCTTTCTTTGGTAGAGCTTGTTGTTAAGCCCTTGGACATGATTGATTCGTACGAATCGTGCAATCTGAATTGTTTGATTTTATCATGCGAAATCTATAGTCTCTGCTTGTTAGCGAACATAATCTACAGATATTCTTTAATTCAAGCAGGCTATACAATTTTTGAGTAACTAGGACTACACTGAGAGAACTTTCTATAGTCACTATAACTGAAACATGTCAATTAACAATTCCTAAAGAGAGCTACTCAAAATTTGGTTGAACTATACTTGAATTATGAATTGAAAATGAATTTCAGCAATAATAAAAGTCATTGTTGTTGATATATCTTCAAAACAAATTTTTACACGATATTTGTTCACAAAGAATATTCAACTTAAATCAATAGAACATTATAGACAGTGATAAAATACTGTACTCCTGAAAATTTGAAAAATTCTCACAACGTCTAAGATTTTGTCAGTTTGTCTCATTAAAATGATCACTTCTTTGAAGTTTGTTTCGAAATTAAAGGAAAAAAACGTTGCTTTTTATTCAAGCACTCTTTGTTTGTGCTTGATTGTATCCCAAGGAATGAAAAGTTGTTGAAAAATGAGGGGAACTTTCGTTGATTTGGATGATAATGGTGCAGCAAAATTTTTCTCCACCGTAAAAGAGTGAAAAAGTTAGCGGACGACGGAAAGAGTAATTTCTCAATCCACAAAGAGTTCAGGGAGAAATATTTGCAGAGCGGACACGTGAATGATTCCCGAACTTTCCACTATATTTCAAAACACTCATGGTTCTCATTATTTTATTTTGTGTACTATATACATGACGTACTATATACGTAGTATAATACCGATATAATGTTTTTAGCTACCCATACTCAATACGTATTTGTTTCCAATCGTGTGGATACTCATAAAGATCGAAACAACAAAATCTCGTTGATATTCCCTTCAGTTTGTATGACGGAATTAATCACGTTATCGTTCATAATTGAATTACTCAAATAGAAAAGCCTGCCTCCCCGTGGATCACATATTTCAATGACTGTTCAATTTCTCAACGTTTGTTGCGTGCGTTTAATTATCCAACAATATAATGGTCAGTCGCTGCGTTGATTTGCTCTTACTCCAATATCCAGGGAGTTCTCTTTCTTTCTCTTCTCCCCGTTCATCCTGCGAATAAGATCCATAAAAGGGTGGGTAAATCCTCAGTCTAGTTCAGAGAATTCCGCTTAATTCGTAGGGAAAACCCAATTCCACGGGTCTATGCGTCATTAGCGCTGAAACGGAGTTAACGTTATTCAATTCAGGATGGGGCCTTTCGTTTTCACACTATTTGATGACGTGGTTAGCGAACGTGTATACCGCTGAAATAAATAGAATAAACGTGTACGTGTGTGTTTATCAACGCATGTGATTTTTCATGCCAATTTTTCGTTTGTTTTTTTTTTCCATTTGTACGTGTCGCGTGGATATCAAATTTTGAATTCATAATTAAGACTCCATGCATAGAAAAATAAATTAAATCGAAAAATTTGCTGTTTTATGGATTGTCGATTAAAGTTGATCTCGCGAAAATTGCTGGTAGTCGTGAACTCTTCACTTGGCAGTTGTTTCGAGAGTCTCAGATTTTTTACATTTTGTTTTCGAATAACAATAACAATTATATATCATAGAGAGAATAAATGTGTAGACCACCTCTTAACGTAATTAATTGTTAAATTTGGAGATCAGATAAAGATTCCTATTGCTCATCAAACTTGTCTTGTAGTATATTCTTTAAATTATACCTTGATACAAGGTATCCAGAGATCAGGAATTGCCAATCAGAAATGACCAATAAAACACACGAAAATATCTTTTGATATATTTTAATCTGCTTCATATATTTTATATTTTAATAAGAATGATGAAGCGAATAAAAGAATAGAGGTTTGAGTTTGACGAATATTCACCAGAAAATGGCAGCATTTCTTCAGAAAAGAGCAAGCTGTTTGTTTTTTTCCAGGCACCTAAAGCATGTGACTTTATGAGTTCTTCTGACTTTGATAAAACGAGAAGTTAATACGTAGATACTCGTAGAAAGCAATATTCCGTTTGATATGAAATGTTCCTTCGTATCCTCTTTTCTTTACAGATTATACAGGAATATCGTATAATTTTCATGAAATGTTTGTGTGGTGTTCAATGCGGATATAATATCCAAATATTCATTTGAATTCCCTCTTAATTTAGATGGCTTAACTTGAGAGATCCCATCGATAAAGGAAAAACCGGGCCGATACTAACTCAGTACTGTTGCTAGAGTATTCAGTACTGGCAAATTCAAAGTTACCAAGTCTTACCAAAGGTAGTGAAAAGCTGGTACAACATTTACAATCATGTTAGTACTTTTGATTCGTGTGATTACTGTTGATTTAATATTGGCTGAAGACTGTCCGCTACGCAAACCAATACGGTTTTCAAATTCGTAGAACAGTCGGTTTGAGTTGAAAAACAGTAATTATCTCAAATAGAAAGAATTGTTCTTGCTGAAGTTTGTCAGATATGGTCACATGGTTTTCAAATTATTGGTTTTGTTCCGAGTGCAAAACTTGAAGAAAAACAATATTTCATCATTTTTAACGGTATATATCGAGAGTATACGGCGGTTTTTACGGTTGATGAAATAATTATGTTCGACACGCATGGCTTTTTCCACTGAAAACAAAATCGTAGAGTCGTCAACCTCGCGGCGGGATTTGATACGGTGAAGTTGAGTCAACTAAATATCGATCGAAGTGAAATTCTGTTCAGTCATTTCAATTGATATTCAATTGACTCAACTACGCTGCAAGTTCCGCTATATTCAACCTCGCCGCGGGGTTGAGTCTAGTATTTTTTTTTCCAGTGTATCTTTATGACATATTATTTCAATACAATTGTTCAAATGATCACTATCCCCTTCTTTCAATAATATAGGTTTCATTTTCATCTAACAGGGATTTCAAGATACGTGTCTTTGAGAATTTATTTTAGAAGCAATAAATTATATGATAATCTGAATTATCCGAATTCCGATTATGGCGGTAGTTTTATTATAGCGTTAATATTTTTGTTCGGTAAATCTCAACAACCATTGCGGAAGATTGTTAATCACTGAACGGGATTAGTGAAATTGTATTGCATAATTAGTGGTGGATAGTCACTGATTGTACAGGTCAAAGTAGTTCTCATTAATCAATTTCGTGTAGTTTTATTAAAAAATGAGGCGATATTCACTAATTCTGCGGTGTGAATGCACTATTTTGCAATGATCGACTTTTCACTGCAATCAGTGAGATTTCGTTTTTTCACATTTACATTCTGAGTACAATGTGGGGTTTTGTATGAGAATGATAAGTCAACAGAAAGATGATTATATGTTAACTCGATGGAAAATGAAATGAAAATCCTGCAAGAAACATTCTATGAGAGAAGTAGGGTTCTTTTGTGGTGATGTTAAATAAATGTTCTCTCAGTAGATAAAGAATTGAAAAAGTAATTTTCAACGAACTTGTATTAACACGAAATCTTACTATTCCTATGGCGAATAACATACTTTAATGGATTGACATTTTTCTCTCGAACCGGAATTGTAAAATAATGAAACCACCAATTCAAACAATGTTCTTTATACATCGATCGGGTATAAGTTCTCCCGGGTATAATTTTTTTGAAAGCCTGTATCACGCGGAAGGAAAGAAGAAAGAGAGCAAAAAAGAAAAAAATCTGCTCACATTCCACTAATCTACCATCTATTTAATTAACAAGTTTCTTTTTCATACTCATTCCGATCTATGTATCACGAAAATATTATGTAGGTATTGCGAGGAGTACGTTTAAAAAATCCAAAAAGACATTTAGTCTACTGGATGCGCCATTTCACCGTCATTTCAACAAGGACATGACGTAATTAAAATGAAATTTTCCTCTCTGTATATTATAATTTTGCTCGAGGCACATTCATCATCTCTCCGCCTTCTTCTCTCCTTTTGCCCATTCATGTTTACTCAACACAAGGTTTCAGATATTCCATTATGGCTCTTATGCTCCGAGGTAAATGTAAAAATACTTTCTAGATGTACTATCCTTCCTTCATCCCCTCCCTTTTCCATTAATGCTTTTCGTACGTGCATATGTCAGACAAAAATCTCAACTTTAATGCTGGATAAACAATATCAAGTGGTTTTCTTTTCGCGAATGGGAAAATTCTTCCCGTATGAAATCTGAATCATTACGATGCGTACGTATAATATCTTTCCCACTGTGCACAAAGTCGTATTTTTTCGTTCTCACTAAATTGAAATATTTCAAAGAATATGACCGACAAAACGCTTCTCGTTATGAGATACGTACTGAATGTTTATATTATGGATTTTACTTTTGAGATTTCATATTATTTCTGTAGCTCGCTTAGGGGAATACTATTTCTCCAGAATATTTCGGAGAAATCTTACACGAAAAATGTGGCTAACTCCTAGTATGGCATTGAAATTCATGTTCGTTGGGTTAAAAAACTCTATTTTTGAATTATTTTATTATCACAGTTTGAAAATTCTAGCATTTGAATTAACATTGTGTGAATTTTATTTCTGAGTTTCCAAGTCCTCCAGCGCTGTTTGTTTCTGATTGTCAGGTTTGTATCTCGTAGGCTGCTCTTTGAGAATACTGTAATACTTTCACGAAACGCTGCTCCTCGCATTTCACTTTTGATCGATTGCGTTTTAGCTCACGGTGATTCTAATTTCCTTCGCGACGAACAGTAATTTCCTTGAAACGCGACAACTTTTGAGCAGAAACGCACATCTCTTTTGATGATGAAAAGGTAGGATCGCGATCACGATGAAGAGCTCCTAAGGAGAAGTTCCCCGAAGGCTTGGGATACCACTAGGTTGTTGAGAACAATGTGTTCGATATTTCAAGCAAATCTCGAGAGTCTAAGGTGGTCCATGAAATTTCAAAAATCTCATTCAAATTGAAATTTACATTGTAAACAGTGCTAGCAAATTCAAATAATCGTAACAAGGGGATTGGATTCGATAGTACAGTATCAAAAGCTGCGTTTTAATACTTCACTTTCGTATTACGAAACAGAATAGCACCAAAACATGCTCCTGAGAGGTTTTCTGAACTTTCCAAAAACGTCCCAAAGACGCATTCTCTTCAGTAGAAGAGCCCTGTCAATGCCTAGACCATTTCTGCTAGTGCTGCTGTTGTGACAGGATGGGGTTCAATATTTTCAAGACTCAGCGTGTTGTTTCATATTGGTCAGTTAAATGGCACCAATACCGGACCATTCACATCACATTAATTCGTTAAGATGTGAGGGTTTATCATTATTGCCATATGTTTTTTTTTCTTCAGGGTGTAGATACAGACGATGCCTCTCAAATTTGAGGCATTGTTGAGAAATCATAACTGTTACAGTAAAAAGCATTAAATTCATCAAACGTATCGTTTGATTCCATCAAATGCGTAAGATATATTTTTCAATCATCTCACGTTATATTAATTAACTATGTCGTTCTTTTCTCCTGTTGCAGGCATTTTTAGAAATGGCAGATGAGGCAGCAGCTGCCACAATGGTGACTTATTACGCATCTAGCCTCGCTCAACTTCGAGGAAGAGCCGTTTATGTCCAGTTTAGCAATCATCGCGAGTTGAAGACTGATCAGGCCCACAGTAACGCGGTCAGTAGTCCCACAAACACCAACGCCAACACGCCCAACGTCAGTATCACAATATTGTTTTACTTTTTTTAATTGTCTGCACACAATTCTTCATACGCGACATATTTACTAATTTTATTCAACACGGAATAGTCAAAAAACGTGATCCGAATCAGTTAATCATGATAAAAAAGTTAATCTACGGACATTTATGTTCTTTTTAGATGAATTTTAGATCGAGATATATGAAGAGAAAAAGATTTCTAATGGTTTTCATTTCGATTTCAATTATTGGTCTGGTAGCACTGAATATATCTTTGCATCAAAAATATTGTATATATTTTGCAAATCCCAATGGTTTAAATCATTTTTTAACCGCAATCAATAAAATATGTGAATAAATGTGAGCCATGATTTCTGTGAACCTGGTGAGTTGAGGATTGGTTCTTCCAATGGAAGAATGTCCAACATGCAGGTGGAAATGAAGATTTTATTCATTCCAAATAAGTGAACAAAACAACTGCATGGGGGAATAACAGTATTTCTCAACGCTACCTCATCAATCGAGAAATCGCTGATTTTTTTCACTCCCATGAAGTAAAAGAAGTCGCCTCTTTCCTTAGAGTAAAGCGAGTTGAGAATCTTTTACTCTTCCCCCTCGTTGCACAATATACTATTGTCAGTTCGGTGATGGACTGTGCTTTTTATTCACGAAGACATTTTTTTGTATATATTATAAGAATTTATATTCCTTTGTGAAGTAAAGAAACTTTATGATACCGTGAAGAAAAGTTTTTCATCCATGAAGGGAATTTGCTACATGGAGAGGTTGCTATTCTCTCACTCTTACAACACGGATTTTCATGTCTTTTCTTTCAATATACCTCTCATCTGTGGGTATATCTGTGAATGGAACGTTCAAAATTAAAGTTTATGGAATAATGTTTTCCTCTATAAATAATTAAAACCCTTTATCACTTCCATAATAGTTAGCACAACGATTCGCTATGATTTCCAGGCGTGACTAGAATCATAAAACATGTAATCTCGTTGACCATGGTAAGAACATGTATTAACAGTAACATATTTAACTCATTAAGTCTCCTGGTTAATTAAACATGAGGTGCCCTATATTCCTTCTGTATATAACAACAATCACGCACCCTCCGTTGGTCATCAGACCTTCCCTCTATGATATTTGTCCATGTGTTTACGCACCATCCACTCCGGTTTCTCGATTATAATATGTATACGCGGTTTTCGTTGTCGTCAGCCATTTTGCCGACGGCGTCAAGTCAATCCCAACCGACCAGAGGGTTCCACTCAGTTGATTCTAAACTCCATGTTATAATTAATGTGTCCATAATTTATGAACCATACCCTCGGGGAGTAAGAGTTTATGCTTCTTGTTCTGTCGCTCTATTTCTCGTTTGCTCCCGTGTAGTAGCTGCGTGTTCGCATTTGTCGTCTATTCATACATTTGAGGAGGTGACAATGTCTGCTCTCTTAAATGTCCCTCGCGGTCACATGTAGCGTTACTATCATCATCATCAACATCATTGTCATGTAGTATTCAGTTTTTGTATATATGGATCCAGTTTAGTCTTTTTGCAACGAATTATGTTGTTTTGTTGTTTTGCAAAAACAGGCTCATCTATTTCTATTTATCAAACTAATTCAGTGTATCGAATGATATTTTGCAACAGAATCAAACTCAAGTACAAATAAATCATAATAGGTATTATGAAATTATTAAGGCTGTGATGATCACTCGTGACACCACTGATACTTATAAAAGAATCTCAATGAAAGTTGGAGGAGTAAACGATTATTCAGACTCATCTGTGATCATAATTTCATTATCCTCTAATGACAAAGATCAAGCCTCAACTGACAGAGATAACTTTGAATCCTGCACGATCTGAGGGGAATAAGATCGGATGTATACATAATCAGAACTCAAGTCTTAAGTTTCCCGACGCTCCTACGACATCCCTACACTTCAATCTCTCGCTCTCCTCCATCTTCTCGATATTTGTGTCTCCTTATCATAAACAGTCTCCGAAGTTAGTCGACCGTTGGTTCCTCCTCTTTCAACGCGCGCGTCGCGGAACTTTGTGAAACGTCGACCGATTCCCACGAGAAAAGAGAGTAAAATCACCGAACTTGGCCATGCACGAGGAAAGAACAGAGGAAGAAAAATATAATAAATAAACGAGTGAATAGTGACGATCTTTCTTCCGAGATGAGGACCCAAAGATGGTCCGTTTATATTTCTCAACGTCCGAAGTTGTGTTCATGAAACATGCTGTAAGGTTACCATGAATTCATGTTTCAAACTACATAACTTGGGGAACGAAACTTTCTCTTCGAGGGAATATTTTTATTTTTTCTCCTCGTCATATCGTTTGATGCTCCTCGTTCTTATATTTCTTCTTTCTCTTTCGTTCTCATTTCATAATTTTGATTAGATCAATGAAAAAGTTCGTCAGGAGGAAATATAACGAGGATGTACTTGTTTCCTTCCTTTCCATGAACATCTCCCGTTGATGTAGAAATAAAAGTCGCGAAGTAACATTTGAAATGGCAAAAATGGGATAAGGAGAAGGAAAAAAAAAAGAACTTATACATCAAGCGAATTCACGTTTGCCTTTCTTTCTTTTTTTTTTTTTTTTCATCTCGCCCTTTCTCAACCAAATAATTTCTCGCCAGGCACGTTGGCTGACAAACGACGCCCGAAAAAGCAATCGCCGTGAAAGCTTGGATCTCTTTCTTCTTCTTCTCTCGGTTCCTTCCAAGTCGCCACTTTGCCTGCTCGAAACGAAAATGTTGGAAAATTCGCAGGTGACTAATACAAAGGAAAACAGAAAAGAAATGGAGAAAAGAACGAGGAATGAACTTGGATGAAAAGATGTTTTTTTTTCTTTCTCATGCTGAGATGACCGATTGATTCCTTCAATCGCGTGTGAGAACAAATACGTTTATTCTATTATTTATTTACAAACACATAATGCGGAGTCGATTTATATCAATGAGTATTAATCGTTCAGTTATCTAACCCTCTGGTAATTACATCTTGAACCCTTTACTTTGAATACCACGTATCTATGTCATGAGTAAAGGATTTAACAATGGAGAATGTGTTCCTCATCGCGGAAGAGTTAATTGACAGGTATAAGCCATCAATTAATCTATGTCATTATTCCAGATTAGTCTGAAATTGCGTAAATCTTGTGCAAATCCATGTTGGAACCAGTATTGACTTTGTTAGTTTATGTATTGATGGATTTCACTCGTTTTTATTATTGTTACTTCTTAGCTGATCGGTGTTTAGTGTTTGTACAATATCGGGTAAAGTGAATATTCAGTTCTCGATACGGTCTAAAAGTTTATACTCTCTTCTAAATGCGTATGACAGCCGTAGTTATACAAAGCTTTATAAAGGAGCAACATATCGGTCAGGTAACATACTCGCATCGGTAGTAGGGGTGATGCTAATACAAACTCGTTTAATAAAGATACGGGCGCACGTTGCCTATACTACTAGTCGCATTGCGGTGGCGCTCGGCATTGTTTACTAATTAATTTAGAACCCGAGCTTAGTATACCATCGTCCAGTTGCGTACCCTCCCACACTTTCGTTAGGACAGCAACTAACCACACTTTCTCCTTCTCATTCTCGTTCTTGTATTCCTTTTTTCCTGTATATATTCATTTCTTCGACTGGATTCATGATTTTTATTTTCAGTTTTTATGCAAACCACAACATTTTAAAGCGTTCGTTTTTCTTCATTATTTCTCATTCAAAGCATCCTACTGAGCAAGCTTTTTTCCATACACATAAAGAATACAAAATATTGTGATATAATGATTTTTTCATTTATGAAGTGTAATGATTCAAGCTCCTAGCAAAAATGATTATATCGATCCTCTGAAAATTGAATAATCTCGTACGATGGGGTGGCATACTGGATTCTGTAGTTGCATATCATTTATATATTGTGCATTAAGAGGAAAAGTAATGAAAATTAAAATCCTCATTAACAGAATGGATGGATCATGGAAAATGGAAGATAATCGTTCAACTTGCTCTACAAGCTTGAATAAATCACTATCCATAATTGTAATTTGAATTCTAAAAGTTTTCACTGACAATAATTATAATTTTAATTTGAACGAGTAAATGAATGAGTAAAAATTTGAATTTTTATTCTTTCCTTTCTAGCATTGTGCACATTTTTGAAAATTAATTTGTTCTGCACACCGAGAAAAGAAAGAAAAGTATCATCGATATTTTTGTTCGTATACCTAATTACTCATGAAATTGAGAATGACGAAAGGTGTACGACAGTTAAGTGTATTGAATATTTGTCAATAATTGCTTTGTGAATCGACTGTAGCAGTCGCTCTCGTCACCTCCCACGACCTCATGTACGATTCGATGCATGAAATCATTTTACAGAGTGAAGAAAAATGACTCTCTTTCCATGCAAAAAGATACTGTACATGGGTTTTGATATGATTTGCAAGTTAATCAACAGTCTAAATGTTCCATCCATGGAATGACTAACAGTACGCTTCGCTATATAAATTTTCATTAGGCGGAAAAAGGAGAGAAGCTATAATATGAAATTCACTGTTCTCCGTAAGAAGTTCTTCGCAAAGGTGGTCGCAACCGCAATTCCCACTGCGGTTTTTATTTACGAGAGGAACTGGCCATACGCTATAATGGTTTTCCTCGCGTACAAACTTTTGACGTCCTGTACAGGAGTCCCCTATAGACAACCTCATAAAAACTGGTCGTGTATCTAGTTCGTATAAGAGGATATAACGACCGTGTAATTCTGCCTCATACCGACTTAGTCTCCAAGTTATTGTGTATATATTTTTATTTCTTTTCTTTCGAATTTATAATCTTCAAAATGATTTCGTTGTTTTAATCATCAAATTCATAATCGATAACATAAATGTAATCAATATACTTCCAATCCAAATTTTTAGCGAAACTATTCTCATAACACTTGCCATGTGACTTTTTTCTTCATAGATTATTCCACAAGATGTACATTTGACCACTTTTCTTCTCAGTGTATAAATGCTCTCGATTCTTGATGATTTTTACCATCGAAGATAATAAAACTTGCTGCTCTCTCCCTATCGCTGATGGTAAAAGTGATGATGAGTCGAGAACAATTATAGTCAAAGTCTTTTGATGTCTCTGGCTCTCGGAAGAGAATGGGACTTTATACGATAAAATCTTTCTCAGGGTAGTTACTACCCCACATTTGGAGTTTACAAGTTTAAAAGTTACATTAATTCGCGAGCATCATTTCATATGAAATTCATGTTAATGGATATCACGCACGATTTTAGAATGTATTCGAATGAATATTCGACTTTTCCAAGCTCATAGAAACTGGAAGAAGATAAAAAATAATACTTGATTGTCATGTTTGTGGTTCAGTTATAATTTTCCTTACTGTAATAAATATTTCCATTCATTTCTTTTCTGTCTCTATGCCCTGGACAATTGAATTCGCACAGAGGAATAATTTACAATTCTCGTTGATGAATGATTCAATTCTCCACGTCTAAGATCGGCTACCCCACCTTATCTTCATTTCTCTCTCCTCTTTCATCTTCCTTCCCCTCATCCCTTTCATCTCGACTTATTGCACGTTCTTTTTCTTTTTCTTCCGTGTATTACAGAATTGACGCATTTTTCTCCTCCCTTTTGCTGTCTCTCCTATCGAACTTTGCTTTCCTTATATATTTTTCTGTTTTTTCTCCTTCTCCTTCTTCTCGTTTGAAGTCTAAGGGAGAAGAGAAGAAAAGTTGTCCCATAAAAGAAAATGGTTAAAGATGGGGGAAAAACATAGTCGACAAGGTATCTACGTGTCGTTTGTTCGACAAAAGGCATACGGTTTGTGAAAAGTTATATTGTGTGATAAAATATTTTATCGTTTATTTTCGTATCACGTATTTGTCTACTTTTATGAAATTGTAAGAAGTCGTATTGATGTTTCAAAGGTATTTTTGCGTTCACTTTATTCATAGACACAAGAGATGATTCAAGGGGATGAAAAACCTGTTCGATATTTTTGTCGATGGTTTATAATTTCATGATTGTTTTAGGAGACAATTCTCGCTTATAGAGTGTTCGTTTTCAAATGGATTGTAGTACATATGTTTTATATCTCCCTAGATAACTTAGTTTTGACGATACCATATTTTTTCGTCACTCAACGTACTCTTGGTATGATGCTTTTCAACTGGAATTCAATATTTTTTGATCTCTCTATTGCAACAGAATTTCATGTCGTGGTGGAACTTATCATGTTACTTATCATGCTTGAGATCAAATTGGGAAGTAAATGTTTCTTAAACCTTTGAGAAGAGATCAAAATTGAAATATCGCTCTGAGTTATTTTCCATTAGTGTCTGGATTGTTCCTATAAAACTCCAAGTTTAAAGGATTGATATTTGATGAACAGTCACTGTGGAAAAGATCATACCTAAAATGATGACTAAAAATGGTAGTAATGGTTTCAGTTCTCGAAATTAGTAAGCAGTTATTAAATTCTAGAATATTTATGAATTTAATAACCACTCATGAAATTTTATATCAATTCTCCCATCAAAATCAATTTTCTACCAGTGTTGTTGATCATTTCAAGAGAGAAAAAGTTCTAAATTTCTGAAATGAAACTAGCAGCAGAAGAGGAGTTAGTGTGGAAATGATGAGAAGAATAAAGGGAAAAGCATGAACAATAATATATAAGATGTCCCGAAGAAAACAATACAACAAGCGACCGTAGATCACTGGAGAAACCCTCCATTAAAAATATTATACGCCATCTTGGTTGTGTATCTGATCTTCCTGTTCTTCTTCTTCTAACCAAAGACTATATCTTTGTCACTTAGAGTCTTCGTTGTCGCATTACCGCCATAGTTTTGAATAACAATGTGTCCATTGTTAAAACCATCATATACATGGATGCAACTACCTCTTCATTTTTAAAGAAAAATTTCCAAACTGTAAGCATAGCGAACGCATACACCCACTGAAGAAAAACAACATACACAGCTTAAGAAACATATCCGAATCGATTCTTACGTCTACGCTTTAAAAAATATGAAAAAAACTGCAATAGAAAACTCGAGTTGAACTAAGATGTTTCACACACTTGTTTTACTATGCATCTTTTCATCTTTATGGCTCACAATTTCTACCGGGTGGAGATTGCTCATTGTTCCAATCGTGAAATTTCCACCAGAGATATGCCGAGTCGAGTTCATTCCCTGAGGAATTTGAAGTATTGATCCGCATAAAAATGTTTCATTTTCGTTTAACGTGAGAACAAAATTCTTTCTCTTTTCCTCTTCATTCTCTTCTCAAGGTTCAAACATCAAATTGAAATTTCAGCAGCTTTTTACATTAATTTTTTTCCTCTTTATTTATCGAATGTGTATCGAAGATTTGTAACGTATAGAGCTATCGACATCGAACGAATGTGGTAAGAAAGAGTAAAAGGGAGAGATAGCATGAATCGGTCAGGAAGACTGATTATTTTGACTGGGAGAGAGCCGAGAAGAGGGAAAGAGGAAGAAAAACAGGAACACGTCTGGATCGTGCGAGAGCCACTTCATCATTTTGACACGCTCGAATCTCACCCGTAATACTGTCCAATGAACGTCATTCCTTTATTCTTTCATGAATGCAGAGGTGTACCAAGAGGGCATTAAAGAAATTCTTCGACACTTCTAATAATGAGATTCGGTGGTTGGTGTATGGGAACGCCATGATTCTATACAACGCTGGATGAAGAAGGGAAAAACAAAATGTAACCGAAAAGAATCAAACCTTTGTTCATTGAGTAAATTCATTGGAAAATACTTGGCAACTTTGAATTCAAGGTTTTGAATTTTTTGCATTCTTCAAACCCATTTATAAATACAATTTTCAATTCTTGGTCATTCGCGCATGATTGTATTGTAAATCAAGATTTCATTGAAATGTTAATTAATTTTCCAGTTATGTGAATAACATTTGCTTCTGTTACATGTAGTGGGAAATATGATGAGACAATATAACGGTGTACGATGATAGATTATTTACAGTTGTTCCAGGTAAATAATTCAACCATCAGGTTCTGTAGAATCTTCATGTTTGTATTTTGAATTCGAATACACAGTTAAAAATATTAGAAATATTAGAAATGATTCGCACAAAATTTGTGTTGAAAATCAGCAAAAATAATCATCGCGTTGATAGATTTTCAATCTAAACGCACCCAAATTCCTTCTGTGAATAAAGGAGATTTGATATTTTTCACATTGTTATACGGAAAATGTGAAATTTGCCAATCTTTCGAGTATTTTAATAATAATTATGACTGATTTTTTTTTCGGAATAGAAGATTTTCTTGTTTTTCCACCTAAATTTTTGCTGACGTTGAGTCAGCCTTTTAAAATCTTGTACTAACAGTATTTCTGTGTAAAATGAATTCAACTTTGACTCGAATAAGTGAAATTCCCCGTTCTTGGTACGGTGAGAGTAAGCGTGTCATCGTTATTATCTCATGTTCGTTTTCATGCTTATAGCATTTCCAGTTGACGAGAGTATATTTTGTATTCGGTTATAGAATCGTTTCAATATTCACTTCTTTTATTGAAAATTCTTTTTAGTTAGTAAAGAACTTCTGAGGCAGAAAAAACCAAGGGAAGCGTTCAAGTATTACGTCACGTTCTGAAGAGGGGACGGGCGAATTTTGGTTCTACGTGACGGAGTGTTGTGACATAGGGAGGGAGGGAGGGAGTCAGAGGGTTAACAGCTCCATGACATCACACATTTCTATCGAACGGAGGAAAATTAAATTTTTGTTTCAAAGACAATTATTATGTGTGGTGTACACAATGTGACGGGACATCAAAAGGAAGGGAGAATGACGTAGTATTTGGACGTCCCCAAGTATTATAATTTCCAGTTCTTCTAAAAATGTCACTTTGTATGTTCCAAAAGGTCTAAGAATTCGATACGCATAAAAACTTAATTACTTGAATCTCGAGAATTTTATAATTATTTCTATTATCATAAAAATGTTCTCCTTCTCGCACTAAAGTTTTAAATCTTATTTTTCGATGCTATTTCAATTCTCTTAAGGTCTCGTAGCGTATGCACATTAATTCCTATTACCATCATCTTGCATTTATTTTACGACCCGCGCGCGCCACTTTTATTTTTTCCTTCCCGAGTTAAGTAACTGTGACTAAAGTGTAAAAGAAAAATACGGAAAGCTGTTTGCCTCCATCACTTGATATGTTTTGTGTCCAATGAACGAATCTAATCATGAAGCATGAAACGAAGAGAAAAAAAGAACATATTATTAGATACTTGACAAAGAAATATCATTAATCGTAGTCTTTCTATCGTTCTCTTCTTCTCTTGAAACGCAGGAGGAAAAACTAAGAAAGAAACGAAACCCTCACTTTTCCCTCCCTTGTTCTATCGTTGCGAGAATGAATGTCGGTGCCATTGTTATTTATTATCGCGACCATTATTATATCAAAGTCTCTCTTAAAGTCTTTGCGTTCCATTTCAAAGGAACGATATCTCTCTTACAACCCTCTCGTTCGTTTTTCATTCTTACCTTCTCTATTATACTTCAGGCAGATTTCTTGTCCGATAATTGAAAGTTTTCAATGGACGCGTATAAAAATTAAGAATATGATTGTTATAATTGAATTCAGAAACCTTCGTTGTCGAGCAACTGTTTGGGTAGCTGAAAATATTTATGACGTGTCACGGTCAGACAAACCGGACTATTTTGTAATAACGAGTATCCTCACGAGGATGTGGATCACGAAGTTGCATTATACTTGTTTTTTCTTTCCTTTTATTTCCTTTCTGTTTCTTTTCGCCGGAGCTTTTCCCGTAAACGAGAAAGTGAATTCGTGTCTTTTGTAACAAAAATACTTTCTGTCTCCGGTCCGTGGAAACAGATGTGCCGTTTTATGCTTACATCTCGTCTGCTACGTGTTTTTGAAGTTGTTTCCTCCTGAATATCACAGAACAGCGTGTAGATTTAAACCTGTACAATTTAATATCGAGCGTGTTGGGAAAAAAAGATGTATAAAAAGAAATGAATCGTCTCTCTTTTCCTTCTGACGTGATTTGCATTTAATTCACTTAACAAAATGTCGATTAATCAATTACTCGAAACATTATATATACGTCTTTGAAAATTTGGATGACCTTTGTTTTCTACCCTTTTGAATCGAAGTTGAATTCAAGAAATAAACGTACCAAGAGGAAACTAGAACCGTATAACAGAATTCATCATCGAAGTGTCTTTTATCCTCGTAATTTTTTCTCCCCTTGCCTTTTTCACCTCAAATAAATTTCTTCTCGTTGCGTTTTCGACGATACCTCTTCTCTTCCAACATCTTTAAGTGAAAAGAGAAAAGATTGAAAAAGAGATGAGGTTTCCTCCTGTCTTCTTTTCTTTCTCTCTTTCATTCTCTTTCTTTTTCTCTATCTCTTTCGGTTTTGTTAAATAATTCGTCGCGTGACGCTTCGAATCAATCTCCGCGAGACAGAAGGTAAATCAAGTGGAGTATCTGGCTCTGTATATGAAAAGATATTGTTATTGGAAAACTCATTTGCACGGTCGTTGCCCGCCACAAACGCGAGTTTATACAGATCATCCTACGATATTCTGCCTATTTTATCTTCTCCCTGTCTCCCGAGGCATAAATTTTCTTTTCTGACAAGTCATTATGTCGTTGCGAAACGTTTAACGCGGAAAATGATTAAACATCATTATTCATCTCAAGACTAATCCAGAATGAATGAAATGGACGTTATCGTTCATCCCTAGAATCATCTGATACAGGCATTGAAGGTAAACATTATCATTTGTCGGTTGAATGAGCTACAAGAACAAGCGAGAGTTATTCATTTTCGACTTTGGATAAGATTACTCAATATAACGGTCTTTATTTGAAAAAAAAAAAAATTATGCAAAATTGTTCAATGATTCAATTTTTTCTCTCGAAGATCATCCGAATTCAGGTATTTTAAATGAAATCAATCGATTGAACAAATATTTAAGTATTAATCTTTTATTTCGTTTCCAAACGAGATAATTTTTACAATGTACACACCGCAGTTATAAAACAATTATTGTGCATGCGATCGCATGTTATTATAATACGAAACTACAAGATACAAATACCCGTAGACTAATCGAGCGATAATTGATTTTCTGAGCAATACAATTTCTCTTGATGTTGTTGACAAGTTATATGAATATTGTCAGCTTCGTGTATCGATGTACATTATGGTTTGCTTTAAAGCAAACCGAATAGTTGATTCATCAAAAATTCATTCCAATACATTCATTTATCGGAGTTCAAACAATTTGAATAAAATTCCCTTGTTTCGCACCTTACGGAATGGCTTAATTCTGTTTCTCTTTTCTCTGCATACATCAAATGATCACGTTCGAAACGTGCTTGGGTTTGCGATTCTCCGACGGGAAAATATGTAAAAAGAAATAATGGTGAAGATATTACCCTACGTGGTGTGATACGTATCGAACTGTGTACGCGTAGCAAAGATGTATATGAAAATATATTTGTATGTGTGTTCTGAAGTAAGCTTTGGACCGCTATTTCAAGGAAAAATAAGAGCAACCTCTACATGTAATAATGGAAGGTTATGGTAATGGTCTCAGTCCCGGCACTCACCGTTAGTACGAGCAAGTACGAGAAGGCCTGGCTATGAAAAGGGTATAGAAACTACCCTTTCGAGTAGTTATTTCACCCCTTGAAAGCGATTTGCTCTTTCTCTCATCTTCCAGCTATAAATGCATATTCATGCCAACAATCCTGTAATTTTTCCAGTCTTGTGGGGTCAAAGCTCTGTGTTTGTCTTGGAATTCCAATTCATTTTCATTTTCATTTTCATTTACACGTGATTTCAATTGATTCAACGTAGAGTTCTATGCTTCTTGAAATTGTATAGTTTATGGAACAAAAAGGAATATTTGAAACTATATAATGTTGAGGCGCGAAAAAATTGAATATCAATTTTTTGGACGATAATGATTACTTACAATGTTCACCTTGAAGAAGCAGCCTTTTATAGTATTGCGACTGCAACGTACTGAGAGGCGCCTACTGCGATAACGAGAACTTTTCGTTCAATTGAATTTTTATTTAGAGTGACTTAATTTCCTAAATTCTTCTTATAATTTTATATTATATTTTGTTGAGTACTTTTGAAAACACGATGAACCTTCCTGGAGTACGTGTTTGGGATTCATGAATTAGATCCGAAAACCCCTAACGAATGTTCGATGAAGCTTTCAAGCTCTTCCTCATCGCACATCTTTATACGTTTATTTTCCTGACTACACGATCGAATGCAAAATATCATCCCTCTCCCTTTATATCTTCTAATACCGAAAGTTATCCTAATAATAATCATCATCATTACCATGATAATTAAGATAATGCTTTCACAATGTTAATTCAAATGCGCTTGGTTTATTGCAATAGTTTTGGAGAACAAAGTTTTCTGCTACAGTTCTTCCCATACCTCTCCACTAATTTCTTTTATTTCCCCATTCTAAGCCTGTATAGTCGTTTTCCTTCCACTCTTTTCCCGACATCCCTCTTCCCGTGATCTTGAACGGAAGACGTCTTCAATTATGCCTTTTCGAGGTGGAACGTCACAGCTGGCGACTTTATTATCGACGTTTGGCATAATTAAACCATCCGCGTTATCCTCTTCAAATGATTTCATGGTTCTGAGGAACCCTCATATTTATTTTCATCTTATAATCTCTTTCCAACTCTTCGAAATTCTTTCACTTCTTCGATCGATCTAATTATTTTATGTGAAATGAATGTTCATAATTCCATCGAATTGCAAATTTTTTCCTAATTCATCAGAACGGTTGATTGTTATAAAAATTATGCCTAACCCCTGAGTATTGTAATTTTCGAAAATAATGAGCAACTGCGAAACAAACATTTCCAATAAATCCTCGAAGACCGTAAAATTCAATTATGGTGAAAAATAATAGTCTGCCGAAAGAAGTTGAAATTTTATCACGAACTGGTAAAGGTATTTGGAGAATCTTCGATTTTATGGTATTAAAAGACGTATGAGAATCGATTAAAGCGTATGCCGAAAGGTCGATTGTTCCTTCCTCTGGGGAGAGAGGAAAAAAGAAAACGAAGAAGAATAGTAGAAAAGAGGAAGGAAGACGACTAATAATAAAATGAGGCCACTCACGCCAAGGTGCAAATTAACGGAAAGCACGCGAGATATCGTATACGTTAATTAATGGGACGTTAATTGGGACCGATTGAAAGGAAGAATCAAAGATTCAAGAAAAATACCTCCGTTTTATCACTCACCTTGGATAACTTTGAAGGATTAATTCTTCTTCTTCTTATTATTATTATTATTATTATCCTTCTTTTTCTCCTTCTCGAAGCTAAAAAAGTCGGTGGTGGTTGATCAAGCATCGAAGAAAGGGCGGCTTTTTGCCCTTCCTTCGACAAATTGACGTCACGTTATATTTCGTCAGCCTAATTAATCAGCGAATCATAAAGTTTCCACCGGCCTGCGAGATACGATGACATTGAGTTTGAAAAAAGCTGTATAAATGATTATCTTCTCATCTTATTTTCTTCCCAAATTAAAAAAAAAATTGTTTTCAAAGAGACGAATTCCTTGATAATTTTTCACGAGATAATTCTCTCTCTCTCTATTATATTCCTCAGATAAAAAAAGGGATATTTAGATTACACTGAGTGTTTGAATAATTTTCACTATAAAAATTTCCTTCGCGCTGTAATAAATCGCGTCACGCGTTGTGCCAGTTTCAACAGAGTCTTACAAACAACCCGTATGTTTGAGAATTTTTATAAAATTCTGCTAGAGTAATTATCAATCACCTCTTCGCGCAAATTTATGAATCGTTTCAGACTTTGATATCGATATATCATGTAGAAGTAGATAAAAATCTCCACATCGTGTGTATTCTACTACATAAAATCAGTAAAATATCATATCCAATCGCAATGGCTGTTTATTTCTCACGCGAACTTACCTTTCGTAGCACTGCTGAGTCTATCTTCCTTATTCCAACGTCGACAGATGTACATCTTTATTTAACGTTTCTACACGAAACCACGTGAATCGGTTATTTCGCTCCATCTTGATAAAGTTTACACTCCTTACTTGAAAATAATATCATTTCCTTCAACCAAACATGTGATTAGAATGACTACCGTGGAAGGAAAGTAGAATGATAATTCTCATTCTCTTTTTCCTCTGATTCTTATTTCGTATCTCACGCATTAGCGAGAGCGAATAATTATGATCTCTTAGTATTTACATTTAAAAATCAATGTTGTACATTTGCATATTACAAAATTTACAAACATTATTCGTCGATGAGCATTTTTGTCTTGTCGCGAAAACCCATTCCATTTTCCTTTGTTTGAGGCGTGAAAAGAGAATGCCGAGAAATGCTCTTATCTCTTTTTCTTCTGGGATAAAAGACAAAGCAGGTGAAGGGATATTCCGATACCCTGTGTTTTGTACTGAAAAAGTTGAGTGCCGCAAAGCTACGGTCAAAAGCTTGGGCTCGCACATCCAACAGCTTGCAAGGAAATCGTCTGAACATAATGCTTTTTTCCCTTCCAACGTGAATAACAATCAAGTACTCTTGCATCTATGTATGAGTTCCCATTTGTCTACGTGTAGGTTTATTTTCCTAAAAGTAGATTCTTACAGGATGATTCACAAGTACTGAATTTATAAGAAAAAGCAAATTGTTTCGTGAGTGAAGTAATGTATACGTACATTTTTACATGTTTTTTTTTTATGATATAAGATTTATCTTTCGTGGTATTTTTAGCTTGTGTCTTGTACATATGAAGATTAGGGTGACTTTTTATGCGTAAATGTTACGAATATCAATCGTCGCCACAATTTTCAAATTAGATCCTTCAAGAAAAAGAATTCAATACTATATAAAAGTATGAAAATTCATTCAATTTTTATCATTTGAATCGACCTGTATTCTCATTTACCTCGATAAAATTGAGGTTGATTCAATCAAAACCTTCCCAACTTTGTTCTCATTCTGAGACTGTCTGTCTCTGGTACAGTTTTGTAAATCATTGAAACCATACAAGTTCATATTCATAGTTATCATCCCGGCGCTTCGTATTTTCTTTCTCGCCTCAATTCTATCATAATACCTTCATACACAATATGACCAAATTGCGAAACGTGATTCTCTTATTTGAATGTACCTGCTTCGCTCACAATCGTATCTCCCGTACAAATGCACATATTTATTTCTTTTTCTTTTTGTATGGAAACTTCAAAGATGATTTTGAAAAAGAATATGTTTGAATCAAGTTCATTTTCTACAACCTCGGTGAATACATTTCAATATTTTCTCTTAAACACCTCATCTCTTCGTTCTCAGGGAAAAAGAATTTTTCTTCTTTTTTTGATTATGAAAACCATGTTGAACCGATGTTGCACGTAGTTGCAAAACATTACTATAATCAATTCTCTTCATTATTCTATGATGACGATTTTGACGGGCAGTAGTCCACGCATTTGCCATCCCCATCGATCTATATTTATAATCACGGCAGTACGAAATAGCCGATTGAATTTTAATTTGGGCAATCGAATGATCAATCTATGTTGGGTTATAGCCAAATGAACAATTTATTGATTCAAAATTGGTCTTACCCGCGTGAAACCGGTAGGATAGATTTGATATGCATGCGCCATGGACATGCGTTCTCTGGTTTCTGGATATACAAGCAATTACGTATTGTACGAAATATATGTGTACGTGGCGTATATTCATACATTAGGAAGAAAAGGTCAAAACGATCGCGCGTGGAATAATTGAATGATGTACTTCGATTTTGAAAGCTCCACCCTTCGATCGGTGTACGTTGTACGCGTATTTACTTATAAACGCTATTCAATTTTCTCTTGTATTAGGTTCGACTAGAAAATTCCCCCTTCCTCCCGGCCCGCCAGAATCTATTCAGAGTATATGCGAATTGTTTCAATGAGCCTTTATCGGTACGTTCGTCGTGGAAATTCTTGCGATACCTCTTTTCATTTGTATCGTTGTTGTATTATTGAAGTGAAAGGAAGGAAAAAAACGAGAGGAACTTCAAACATTCGAATGGAATGTTTTCACCGAATTGATTTGATTCTGATGTTACGGGTGAGAGAGATGCACGGAGAATGAAATTGTTGAAAATTTTATTCCCAGTTTCGCACGATAAGTATCATTATTGTTATTGTGCAAAGTTATTCTCTGCAACCATCGAAAGATTCAATAGATTAGCAGCAGCGTTGAGGAATATCCTAATTTTTCAATGTCAGGTGGGAGTTCTTATTTGAATAAATGATTATGTTTATTATTATGGATTCGCTTTTGCCAACTTTGAGAACAAAGTTTTGAGATTATCATCGGATAAGCGTCTTTTCGTCATCGTCTTTTCATCTTCGTCGTCGTTGCTTTAATCCACATTCAAAATTCTAATGTGACTCGTTTCTTTACTATTTCATGGTAATGCAGGCATCGTGTCTTTTGCGACCTACCAGTTCCACCCCTCACTTTTAAAATTCCTCTGTCACAGTTTTCTCGTAGCAGGTGAGGGTAACGATCAAGGAGAAAGACTCAACCTTTTCCTTTTTCTTCAGAATTTTATAAATTTTATGTTGTATTTCTATTGTAACTTGAACGAACAAGTGAGAATGGGATGGATTTTAATCTAATTACCGTTTCTCCGGACGATTACTTTTTCCCTCTCATGGGATATTATGATGTACCGGGTGGTCGATCGGGTAGTTCGAGAGTAAAAGACTTCCTTTGGAGACAGTCCCGGACTCCTACTCTCCTTCTTGAACCACCACCTTCTTACTTAATAACCCCACAGTTGCCTTCCTCCGTTCATTATACCGACTCTCACTTACAAAGTATAATGAATCCTTCGTTTTTATGCCCAGTATGCGGCCAATTTTAATACTCTCAATGCTCTCGATTTTTCTTCTTGCCTTCCACCATTCTCAAACTGTTAATTGAATCATATTGACTCGAATTAATGCTGAATTTTATTGATTCAAATCGAATGACACCTATCTTTGAACGGAGATGGTATCGATCGACGCTTGAAACATTGCAAAACTGTGTAAATATTGTTTGGTACCAACCGTGCTACCCATAAATGGTATAACATCGATTGACCTGTTTATTTTTTTCTCTCGTGTAATGTCATATCTATCACAAAACATACATGTTTTCATTTGAATGAAAATCATTTTTATTGATGTGGGGTTTTTCTTTAATTTATTACAGAACACAAATGCTCAGGCTGCACTTCAAGCACAAAACCAAGGCGGTCAAGTTCAAGGTGAAACTCAAGGAGGACCCAACACAGTTCTTAGAGTCATCGTCGAGCACATGATCTACCCAATCTCTTTAGATATACTTTATCAGGTGAGTTTTGATATATTTTTTTTGTTTGCTCCTTCAATGCTACCAAATATCTATTATTATTCCACCAGTCCATATTTGCTTCAATCAAAACTGTGTCCACCCAAACAAACGTGGTATCGTTGAAATATATAATGGATTTGACCTGAAATACCCGAAATTTGTATTAGGTTTTGGAAGTTTTGCTCTTGTAAGGCATATAATTACATTGTTCTTCCGTATTGTGATCAATTTTCTTAATGCCATTTTAGAATTCAAAAATAATAATTAGTTGAAATAGCTGTAACGATCCATTTTTACCGGAAGAATAAAAGCGTTTTGAGGTATATCTACGTTGGAAACAAACAAATGTGATGATGTTAGAAAAGAAAACGCTGTTTCAACTGTTATCCCTTCATTATCTCAAAATTCTGGCGAGAGTTGATGTAATAAGAGAAAACGGATTACCCCGTCGGATTGGATGATCAAAAATGTATTAAAGAAAAAAAATTGTATGCATATCGCAGATTCACCATGCTTTTTCGATCTTGAATAAAGTTCTGACGCGACAAAGAATAATTGATGAAGGTTTTGAAGTTAGTTCCTGGTTTTTTGGTGAACCTACATGATCTGAAGTGAGAAAGTTGTAAGTGCAACTATGCTGAAACAATTCTTCTGTTGTTATAGTGAAAAAACATGGAAACAACAGATGTTGGAATTTATTCTATTCGAGAAATATTTTTTGGGTTGTGAAAATAACGTATTCAACTCGTGAAATGTAATACGTTTTTAATAAAAGAAAGTTTTTTTCTCTTCTTAGCATTCCTCGCAGAATTTACTCAATTTCATATTGTTGTTCTCCCTCAAATGATACGAAGAAACTGGTATTCAATAAAATCAGGACTACAAAAGTGTAGACTCCTGTGTCGAATACAAATTGATGATGAATCGTTCAAGACAAGTGAAATATCGGAATTATTCGATTGACTCAATAATAAGGGAGGTTTTGATTCCAGTAGTGTATAAAAAAAAGTCTTGATCCAAGGGATAAAACATAATGCGTACATGGGGTTTTTATTGTGTGGAATTGTTGCCTCGTCATATCAAAATAGGGAATTGACATTTGTAAACAAGTGAAAGATCGTATATTCACAAAAAATCCAGAATTAGGGTGTAATTGGCTCAAAATTACAGTAGAAATCATACAAATTTTGGAATGTTTCCAGATTCTAGGGAAGATTTTCATAAGTCATGGATTCTGAGTGGAACAGTAAATCTTTATTGTTCCATCTTATTTTCCTTAAGGAAAACTAGAAATTCTGAAAGCTAATTCGATATTTTGCGTCATTACATGCTATACGTACGTATTTCACCTCCCAGCAAAATTACAACGGAAAGTTGAATTCTGAAACTTTCTCAACATTGTAATTTCGAGAAATCTATTAAATTAAAATCTCTTTGTATTTGTCCCATCAAATTCGTAACGTAATATATGAAGCTTCAACCGAGTTGAAAACTCATAATTACCCTACAAATCTTGTAATACTCACTCCTTTCTCTTTAATTATAGAGGAAGAATAACAAGATTTTATTATAACTCAGGATATCTGATATTTTAATTTTACTTTGATTTAAAATTTTTCGAACATTACATTTCCCACAACGAAAATAATATATAGGGATATCTGTATTATTTTTTGTAATCAAAGTGTATTACATTATTGTCGGGTTACATACGTATCTAAGAGAAAAATACCTATGCAAATAAGAACGTTATATCAAAGAGAATGAACAAGTGAAACGAAGAACACGGAAGTGAGAAGAATAATAGTTAGTTACCAAACAGATAAGAGATAGAGATGAGTTGAAAAGAGAGTGAATATTGTGACTCGTCATTAAGGGAGAGACGACCAATTGCATCCCCTGAGGAAAAGGTAAAAAGAAGGGAAACAAAGAAGGCATGGAAGTGGGTAGAGTCGGATAACAGGATAACCATAGAACTTCCGGTTTGAGTTGAGTGGCCCATGCATTTTTAAACGAGCCCACTAGCGTCAGGAATAATATACAGGGCCTCTTTCTTCTCTCCCAACCATCGTTTTAGTATATATTTCAACACGTATATTTGGGAACCTCCGCTTCAACAAATACACTCATACATTTGTATTCACATTGTGTTCGTTGACATGTTAAGTACAAATATATAGTGAAAAGCAAGAAGGCCGAACTTCGCCTGGTGTTCTCTACTTATAACTTGCCACAGTTCCCTAAAGTATGGCAATGGGATGGCGAAACATCAACTGCAGATAAAAAATTCATACACCTATCATATAATTCTACAACGAAAATATCAACCCTCCGTATTAGTTGTTTAGAAATCTTGACTCCTCCTCTTTTCTCCAACGGCTGACGAAGAAAGAGAAAACCGACGCATCGTTCAGATACGACCACGTGTGTTAATCCGATAATGGATGGGTCAGGAAACATTTCTGGATTAACGTGGTCGACGATTGCGTACGTTCAGTTGCTCGAAGTAGGCTTACAAGCGAATGAGGCTTTTACCAACTATTCTATATGTGTGTATCGCATGAACGCGCATTTACCCCTACATTTTATATACCGCGTGTGGATTTGCTCAGTCATTTGAACGGTAATCGGTTCGAGTAAGATTAACCGGCCCACGAGTACCGTTCGGCTTGTCAAGTCGCTTAAAAAGTACTGAATGATGAGAGAAAGAAAAGGATCAATGTCATTGATTTTTGTGTACATTAAAATTCGATTGCATTTCACTATATCAACTTTATACTGCAGAAATTTGATGAATAGGGAGTTTGTCTGATCATTAACGAGCTCACCCTACTTAATCGTGTATCGTTCGTCGTAAGACCAGCACCATCAGAATTTTCAACTGTGTAACATTCTACTTTTTCAATTCATTTTCACTTGTTCCTTGAAATCCCAGAGGAATTAGATTTCGATTCAACAGTTCGTCATGTAAACTGTATTTTTTTCTCTTCTATTCATCTCGATTAAGTGGAAGCGCTTCTACTCCTTCCTTGATGAAAATTGAACCTCTTGATCGAAGTCGAATTACTTCTTCGTACCATTCTTTATCCCTACCATCAACGTTTCGTTCTTTTTTCCTGCTCTTATACCTCACTCGTTCACCATTTAATCTACAAAATCTTTGCTCGATATTTGCAACTTTTATGAAGTTGTAAATCACGTGCACTTGAAATGCTCTTAAAACCCAAATTTCTTTTTCTTGTAAAAAAAAAGGATAATTCACTGTGAAGGAAAGGATAAAATAAAAGGATTAAGTCTCAAATTCGTTCACGTAATTGTACACAAGATTGTCGTAAAAACTTTTTGATGAGTCGTAATTTTTTGAACGAGAAATTTTCAAATAATAAAATCACATGAATCGATGGGGAGAATAGTTACAGTTGGAATGTGGAAAAGGGATAGAATACATCAATGAATTTGGAATTCAGTTTTGATCTCCTTCACGAAAGGATCTTAAATCTTATTGAGAAAATAAATTATTCATATTGGGAGGCTGCCCTGAAATTTCATACTTAAACCATTATCATGTTTCAACTGTAACTTATGGTTGACTTCATCATGGTTTATGGTTCCAAGAACACGCCCTACTATATTTATCACGGCAACATTTTGGAATTCAGGGTGAATGTTGAAATTTCAAATGTTATTTTTGTGTGTGTATGATTCAAATGTTTTGGAGTATTTCATAAACAATAAAATGTTTTCATTGAATAATTCAGTGCATGAATATATACAACGGCAACCGGCAATGTGTCGCTGTTACCCACCTGGGACGCCCTGTAAATCTCACCTTATTAAAGGCCACGTCTACTTGTATATTTCTCTGTACAACGGGAGGTCCATTCGAGGCATTAAAGGACATAAATTTCACTTTCCGATTTTCAGTCATTTACGTGGATATATTGCACATTACATAATTCGATTTTGAGCCTTTGGCTTATAACTTTTTATTTCTCGCCTGATGCAGAGTTGATTTCCCAAATGAATCGAGATTTATTATGATGTCGATTCAACGCAATGAACAAAATATTTTTTCCAACATTCCCGAGTTATATATAGTAATTTTTTATCAGCAAAGTCGAATTTCATATTTCGTGAAAAATTATAGAATCTACGGAATTTACAGTTTCGCAATTTGTCTTCAAGGAAATCGAAATTATTCTCTCGAACCATCATGGGAGATATTTGAATTCGCGTAAATTGTGATAGCACATTACCATCTCATTTACCCTCATATATAAATGAATTCTCTATTCCAGCAGATATATTTCGATATTCATCGTTCAGTTACATTATGCGGATAAGCGATGCATAAATATTTGACAAAACTGCTCCAAGCATTCGGATGGATGATTAAACACGCAATAACGTTGGGATCGATATCATAACGCGAATGATATACATCGATTCTGAACAAACAATTAAGAGTACGTTACATCTCGATTACATGGGGAAACAATGTGAGAAATGTAGCGATATATATTTTTCTTGAAGAATTTCGAGGATACACAGGGCAGGGTTTCGAGATGTTTTTCTTCGTCGGTGTATATCGCGTATACGTAACCAACCAGTTATCAAACCAAGCACGACCCTTTGGCCGATGGCCATCTCTCATTGGTCTCACGGGATATTTTCCAAAGCCATGCTGTAGGATTACACGTTTCCCTTCCTCTCATTTCCCTTTGATCCCCTATACAGCACATTAATTTTACTCCATATCTTCTCTCCGTCGAGGCGCACGGCATTGTACGTATCGATTGATGTAACGATTATTAATTTGTGCGCTCGATTATCGGTTAGATCTGTCTATCCGTCTGCTTCCTACTCTCTTTCTCTTCCTTCCCTTATGCTCGCATATATCACGTGTAATGCAATAATGCGCTTTAATAGTAATGTTATTTCATCGTAGTTTCGACGTCACTTTGTACCATTATTTATCTCATTATACATGTTTACGGTCTACACGATTTCCCTCTATATTAATCAGAGTAGGAGCATAGGGCAAAAAATGAATAATCATCGGGATTCTCAAACTTTATCATAAATCCTAAGTTCGTATCTTATTATCGGGTGTTTTGTGAAACGCGTGAAACGTGCTGTATATATCAGCACGTTGAGAAAGTATGCGAGCTTCAAAAATGAAAAGATAATCAGTGGTTAATTCAATCTTTCGAATAATAGACTAACGAGCATTGAAATGAATGAACATGACCCATTAGACCGACTATCCGTTCTCCATTAATCATACGTATCCAAAGAAAAGGAGAAATGGATGATTAATCGTTCGGTTGAATTCATTTGAACTTGTCTAGATAAACGTACGTATGCATAGACATATACACATCTTGTATTTCTACTCATTGAAAGACATTCGAATTACATAAATCATAAATTGTTGTTTAGTGTCGAAGATTTTGTACAAAAATTGTATGATTCAGAAGAGAAAAAAATATGGAGTTAATTTTATTTGGAATGTAAACAAACCCATGATATCGATTACCAAATCAATACCTTGAGTTTTCATTCGGATATGCCAATCCCCAATAATCCCATATGCGCTGTTCACAGAAATCGACGCTGTATACGTCTCATGTTACTAGCCACATTTCAAACTTGGAATGAATTCACATTGTTGACATGCCGCGACAAAATGAGGTTATATGGAAAGCTATGCACAGATGGACGTTAGCAAATTAATGGGTGGGGGGAGAAATGTTCACAGAATCACACGACTTGTCGCCACATTGTTGCCCAAACATATAATCCAATTTTCCTGGAGAGATGTATAATGAGACTCGGTGTTTAACATTATGCGTTTTCATTTATAATTCTTCCAAGGATTCTTTAATATCGAATTTCATAAGCACTTCCTCGTGTATTCACGATCAACGAAATACTCCCTGACTTGAAATAATTCGAAGGTCCAACGTGTGTACAAATTTTACGTCAAAACAGAACTCAATAAAATTTCAATAAAAAACGCTGGTTCTTCAGTGGTTGAAATGGAGGAAAAATTTACAGGAATGTGGAATAAACATTCAAATAAACGGTAGAGAATGAAATCGTGAAGCTAACTTTGTGATTATATTTTGTTTGATTAAATACTATTTTATTCGTAAATTCACGTATTCAGTATTTTTATGAACAGATTTTTATTAAAATTTGTATTCAATTTTTTAATCATAAAATGCATATGTGAATTTTAACCAAAAAAATTCAGTTACACGTTAAATTCACATTGGCACATTCCATTTTCCAATCATCGAAAATTCTTTCAACCCTTTGCCAGTGGAATAGCATGAAACAGCACCTCTCTAGTTTTCCCTAGTTTCAGAAATCTATTGATTCCCGCCAAATTTCATTTAATTTGGACAAAGATCTGATTGATCAATCAGACCTTTGTTGAATTCCAATGAGATTTGCCGAAAATCAATGAGTTCCTTCAACCAGTGGCTCTCCCATATAAGAAGTAAATGGCGGGGAAATTTTTCTGCAGCAAAGGATTAAATGTACATCCGATGTATTTCCTCTGGGATGATCCGAATGAAGAAGGAAATATAATATAGTCGCGTCTTCTAAGGTTTACCACAATTTCTCCCACAACGGAATAAATACGTTCCATGAGTTTGAGTTTAGAAACATTCAAAAACACGTTTATCCCCTCAAAACGTCCAACTGTGTTCAAAGTTGGATTTGAATAATAACGTTTCTCTCATTCGACAGGTTTGAAATCATAGTCTTTTGACCCATTAATCGTCCTTCCGTTGCGTATCATCTCAATTGCAAGATATTGTATACAAACCGCACACCTCTCTTTGAAAAGTTCAGAATATTACAATATTCAATGAAACTTGATAATTGATGTCTTACGAAGAAAATTGCGAATCGTTGCAGCGGATGTTTCGCATAATCATTTTGCAAGAACACACGATTAACATATTTCAAAGTCGATGATCCTATAAGATCATAATCATGTCAACAATATCAGCCTTGTTTTTCTCTACTTTCACTTTGACATCGGCGACCGTGATTTGTTTTATCTCGTTTCAACATTCCGTGATAATGTCAAATATTTTTCATCGCATCTGTGCACCGTTTTCATGTTTGAACAAAATTAACGTGCAAACTCGCGTCGGAGAGAACGAACAAATGCAAGTTATGTCTCTTTGTACCACTATGTATCCGGATATTCGAGTAAATTGTAAAATTTTCCACGAGTTCTGATGTCATTAATTGAATGAAGATTTAATTAATTCAATTGTCAACTGTTTTGGGATTTCATGAGATATTCACGCGGAAATGTTGTTGTCCCTCGTTAACCGCAATAAGTGAATGCCTCGCTTTTATGAGAAAAATAAAATTATTTTATGGTGCGTTACATAGGTATATAATTATTTTGTTCAACAATACGTGTTATTTTGTTTCGTTCTGTTCTAGTATTATCAGTTATTTTTCAGTGCCTGTCGTCAAACGAGTGGATTTTCCAACAGCACATATGAAAAGAAAGAAATCAGAAGAAACAATAAACGTAGACTCGTGATTGTAATTTTTGATATTATTTACAATATCTATTGAGATCGATTAAATTATTATTGAATCAAATTTTAATCGATTGAAATGTGTGAAGGAATATATAATTTCTGAAACAATGAAAATTGTATCAATTTGTAAATCATTTAGTACAATACGTTTAGGTATATATCTAAGAATCCATGATTTTGATCGATTGATAATCGAGTCTCGTTGGAGTGATCAAGCAGTGTGGTGAAATGGAAAATTAGAACGTGTCAATATGGGCTGTAACCAACTCCCCTCTCGAGTACGACTGTTATTGCATGATTTTAGATTTTTTGACGCTAAAAATAGTCATGTTATCACACCAAATCGATCAATTTCTCTTCAATCCACATATTCAACGCGAATCAATTGAATTCCGTTATATTTGTTCACCAGATTTCACGTTTACAAGAAAATATTTCTTTTTTTTTTCAAATTATCGAGATAATAACCGATGTAATAAATAATGATTGATGAATGAATTGATCTTGCAAGAATGTTTCTATAATGTTTGTCTGTAAAATAGTGTCTAAAATCAGTTGAATTCCACCGGTTTGTCGAGTCAATGTACTGATTTATGCACTGAAATATGACCCCTTATGATCGGTAGAAAACCTTTCCAACTGCTGAACGAGGGATTGTTTACTGATTATGCAATGGAATTCAGTTGACCAAAATTAGGTCAATAATTGCAACTGCGGAATTTCCATGATTCAAATTTAGAAAGTAGAATGCAGTATCAAAGATTTTATCGAATTCATGAATCGTGGAATGTTTTTACAAATTCAAGAATATTTCACTGAATCTGTAGCCGAATTCAAACGTAAAATGAACTGAATCTCCGATTCAAGTGAGTTAACAATGAATATAGATTTATTTGCATATTACGTATATTTCTAACCTGAAGAATCTTACCAGTAGTCATTCCGTCAATATGATATGAATAAAAATCAAACCACGCATACACGTTGCGGTGAAATGGATGGATGCGAATTCATCTTTGATTGTATAGATTATCGTTCGTACATCAATAACACGATAAATCGAAGATCAAACGAATGGAAATTGGTGCCTCGTCCACAAAACGTGTGACGAAATTTGCATGAAAATGAAGGTTTATTTACTCCTCTGCAGCAAAGCATTGTTTCAAAACTATTCAATTTATAAGTTTTATCGTTATTTTATAGGTCGAACGATAAAGCAACGCAACAAGAATCGAAATTTATACGAAAAATGATCGTTGATTGAACCGATGACACGCGGTAATAGCAAAGAGAGCTATTTAATCGATCACTCGAGCTCGTAATTTCATTTCATCGATCGAGAGGATGGAGGTACTCGAAAAAATGTTTGAATATAAAATTCTTCTCGTTAAAAATATCAAATTCGTTTCAAGTAATCGTAAAATTCAAGATGAATCTTACGAACTGTAAGAGAGTGGGGCGAATTTCATGTTTCTTACAAAGTGACCCTGTAACAATATTCACGTTAATAATATCGTGGCATTCACGTTAGTGGATAATTTAATATAGTTTTCCTGTAGTTGTCGAATGACGAAACAAAATATGAGAGAGGAGGAGAGCAAGTGCACGAGAGAGGGATAAAAGAAAAATTCAAAACATTCTTTTTCACGTGAAACACTCGTCCCCAATTCTGATGTTAAAGTACAACAGTTGGCATACCACAAAGTATCAGATTTATAGAACAGAGATGTTGATATTCAAAAATATGTACGTATATCCTCCTTGCTGGAAATATTATCTTCTTTTTTTTTTCTCTTTCATACAAAGATGAAAAGAAAAATATTCTATCCAGAGAATATACCAGATATTTCGTGATTATTAGTAACGTTTTCCACATGTTCGTACACAGAATACCCTCGGGCGTCGTTGCGGTTCATATGTATGTTTGGCTTAATTATTCCGCGAATTTCACTAACGAGCCTTTTTCCGCTCATTTCGAGTGATTTTTATAGAAAAAGGCTCCCTTTACGCTACGAGAATTCGGCAAAAGTCCATAATTGTCCGGTCATTGTCCCTCAACGTTTGATTCCGTTTTTATCGTTGAATAAAAAAATTTCAAGCCCCCTGTTAGATTTCGATAATTCAAAAAATGACAGTTCTTTTTTATTTGATCGTTGTGTTGCGTGAACTCGTTTCGTACATTTTTTTTATCCCTCGTGGGAGGTGAAAAAAAAGGATTTGAAAGAATTCACTCGATCGAATTTAATTCGACAATGAAAATCGAGAAAATTTTATTGTATTTTAAAAGTACGGTAACGGTTCGAAGGAGTGGATTCTTTGATTTTGTTTAAGTTTATTTTTCGTGCAACATACAGTAAAGACATTTTTTTATCGTAAGAGGTATTGAATGTTTTTTTCATGACACTTTGTTCTAAAATAAGAATTTTACGGTTTATCATCGTTCTTGCTTTCTAAGAGAAGCCATTTGGTCAATACATATTCACTTGGAAATATATTCATATTGTTTTCTCAAATATCAAATGTCTACCAAGCTACTTTCTCTCATTTTATGTTTTATTAATTACCAATAATCACTCAGCTCAAAGATTACGTTGCACAGAAAATTCTCTTTTCATACTTTTCGTGACTTTCTTTTTTCCTCTTACATAATTACTTTTTCTTTTGTATATAATCAGACATCTTTTCGTTATTTCGAGTATACTTATGAAAAAATCAAGGTTCTTCTCTTTTTCTTTTTTTTCCTCATAATCTGCTCATATTCCATCAATCTCCACAACTTTTCTTAACTCAATTGCAAGATGGGTAAGAATTCTTTTGTTTTTCTCCGTTTCTTCTGTATTAATGTGATAATTTATGAAACGATAACTGACAAGTAACATTGATCTTATTCCTCGTTGAGTAAGTGAAATTTCAGTAACGAGAAAACTTATATCGAACAACGTTCACCCCTGTAAATAGTACAATTAAGAGATACGAGCGTGGACGAAAATGTTTGGTATACGTTAACCATTCAAATCCGCCCACCGTTGAAACGTAAACATTTTATTCGTATAAATGTGATTTCATCACTTTTTCTCCCTCTTCCTCAATTCGCTCTTCGATGAAAATAGAACACGCATATCAAATGAATGAAACAAAATTACTCTCGTGATGTGCGTAATAAAAGAAACAAAGAGTGCAAGAGATGAAAATATGTAGTTCAAAATACTAATGCGGAAGAATACAGCCCCGTGAGGCTGTTTTGAAAACCCAGGGGGATACTCGATATGGTATATATCCAACTCGGTGGCGATACGCACAATAAAAAATTTATACGCATACTAAAATCTGGCAGTGGACCTTCCACATTGAAAAACAACAAGAAAAACAGGTCGCTCAAATTTACTCGCGGTTTAATTTATGACTCGAGTTGAGTTTAAATTGGTATCGCAGTGTGTACAATCTCGATCCAAAGAGATTATTCTTATTCGTGAGAAGAAAACGTATGATAGGGGAATTGGGTGCATATATTTTATTTTTTATTTTTCGAATAGTTTTTATCTATTTGTTTTTACAAAAATACCACGTAAAGTTGATAGAGGTTTTCATGATCTCGATTCTCATGTCGCAGACAAATTTTGTTGTTATGACTATGGACGAGTTCATAGGACGAGCCCTCATATTGTTTCAAACGTAATGAATAACGATAACGATCCGAAGCAATCTTCTCAATACGAGAAAAAACCTCTATTCTTTTTTTTTTCAATTTGGAGAAACAGAAGTCATTACGGTGTTGCAGATGATTAAACGTTAATTCAATGTTCATGGCGTCTGTAAAAACTGTAATGAAAAAGAGTGATTGATGTAATCCAAAAGAAGATTTACTGTTTCATTTTCCAATTCCCATTCTATTCAAAACATAAAATTCATTTATTTGAATAATCCAGGTAATATTCTTTCAAATATTTTCATTGTGGTTCTGTTGATTTGTTCATCAGTCGATCATCGCTCGCAATAGAAATGTCTATTTCGAACGATCGAACAATCGAGTAGTCCAACTATTAATTTTTCACCCCATCAAAAAGATGAATTAAAAATATCTCTCTCGAATATCGATCTTCGATTTAATCAAATAAAAGAAAGAAACCAATATAAGAAATAACATCGAACAAATACCATTTCATCGACAATGTTATGGCTTGTTGTTCTTCTATGCCGTTAGAACCAAGCACTTAACGTAATTGTACTTCTTCCCTGTACAAACATTTGCATATACGTTACGTTAAAGTGATCATGTCCACTTCCCAAGTTATCCCGCACAGACGTACCTACAAATCCACACGATCATGTATATACGTCTATATATACGGAACAACAGCGGTTTGACGTCTGACAAATATAATACATGATTAGCCCCTGGTGCTGGCCGTCTGATATCGGATACGTAGACATATGGATTTTACATGTCGCTGTGCATTTATTCGCTACCCTATTCCTCGTACGTAGACCAAAGCTCTCACGTTATCATACGATGATAATAATCATTAGGACCGACAGGGACACACGCTTCAAAATTTATACATGTTACAATCAGTTGAAGTCACGTCAATTACATCTCCGGAATTATATTGCACAAATTTCAATAGTTTCTGTACTTATTCTTATACATTCCTGCGAAACTATTATATCGCTCTACGACTGTCATTATCGTCCATCCGAATTGTTATTCAAATCTCTGATTTGAAATTGTTTTTTCTATTCACATGGGTCGAAGAATATATGGGAGTATCGAGAACATCCAATCATTGAAAATATCCCCCTGCGTCTGTTCGGAAAATGGAAAAATATGAATTTTGTGGGATATCCGCGTGTCTTTGATCGATGTAAAATATTTGAACGAAATTGTGAGGAAATTCTTGAATTTTCAATAGCAAAATTGATATGAAATTCCATAAGTGGGTATGGAAAAGCATATTACTAACAATTAGAAATTTGCCACAGTCCTAGCGGAAATGGAGTGTTGAGAAAGCCATGGGAAGTTTTTAGATTTTTGAAAATGTACAAACAACGGTCCCTGACGCGAATTTACATTCAAAATAATGTTGATTAGAATTCAAGAACCATGCGTACATAAATAGTTCCATAACATATCTTATCAAATTACTTTGTTTCTATTTCTATAATTTTGTAATATTGAAACTATTATTGTTTCACGGTAAGTTTCCCTAGCGAATATGCTGGTTAATTGCTTCCAGTGCATGCGCGGAGTGATTAGGTGACGATCTCACCGTCATTGTATTCGTTACATGTAATCAAGAATATAAATCAGACAAAGACGCATGGCCGTCGTCATTGTTCCAGCACGGACCAATGAAATATTCAAAAGAGGGATAAAAGCTATTCAACGTAGAATAAGATACCGTGTCAGGGGAAAATAAAATCTTTCATCAACATTTTTACGAAGCGAACTACCCTGTTTCAACTCATGCGTGTGGCAAATGACTTGTAGTGATAATTTCTATGCTTGTCTAATTGATCGTATCGTGATTATAAGGTCTGCACCCTGGAAGCGTACCGTCCTTGCGTCGACGAGAAAGTGTGTTCGCGATTCTCCGCATTATTCTTGAATTGCACACAGCCCCGATATTATACGTTCATAATTGATTTGAAAATGTGATGAATAGGATTCTCCTTGCCTAAAATTAATGTTACTTTTGTTGAACAAAATAATTTCCACATACCAAACTATAAAATATTACTAGCCTTTTTTCCTTGAAAGAATAAAATCATCGGATATGACAGGAGCTTTTGTCCCTCCTCGAAGCTTGAAAAACCGCTCGGAGCGAATTGTTACAAGCTGAAGAGACAATCAAATTCTATTAACTAGGAAAAGAAATTTTAACTACGATCTTCTTTATTCGCATTATCGAACATCTTTTACCCTTTGTGTATTCTTTTTCATGAGCATTCCTTGTCTCAAAGTATGAAACCTAGTCACTGGAGATTATTTTTTTTTTCTTTTCATTCACCTTTAGGATATAACACAAACCACGGTATACGTTAGAGAAAGACGCTTCAAACTGTTGAGAAGTTATTTCGATTAAAGCTTTAATTCAATTCATACCTATCTCCAACTTTTATTTTCAAGTAGAGACTTCATACGTCGCGTGATGTACACATGCAGGAGCTATATATTAAAGTCAACGTTTAAAATTTAAAGTGACTTTAACGTGCTGTTTATATCAAGCTATGTACACACACACATATATATATATATATATGTACACCCAGAGATCTCGCTTTAAAATTTAAAGTGGCTTTTAAATTTCCAACTGACCGTGCGTATGTCCCGATGGATTTGTACATTCGTCGTAATTAAAATGGATATAATTTTTTTCTCCACTTTTCACGGAAGGATAATGAAAAAACACAGTTGACAACATGGTTGATATTGGGTGGATCGAATGGGCCTTCAATTGAGTTTGTAGAAGACTTATTCGGTGAACGAGTTTAGATATTAATATGTGAAACTTACTCTCATCTTCAATATCAGCTTATTTTAAGATACAGCCAAAACTAACAGCAGAATGGAAAAAGTTGAATTTTGTTCAAGTTTTGAAGGGAGATGCAACCACTTTTAGTTCGATTTTTCACATAATTGTTCACTGGATTTTATGAAAAAGAGTAACTATATGTTGAAGGATAATTCCCCATTTGTTTGTATGTTAAATCATTTGAATCTGAAGAATTCAGAAGATCTCTATCTAAATTGTACTTTCCATTTGTGTTTTAGATATTCACGCGTTACGGAAAGGTGTTGAAGATCGTCACCTTCACTAAAAACAGTGAGTACAGATTCTTGTAAAATGTTTCCTCATTTTTCCGTCGTTTATGAAAATTGATATAATGCTCGCTTGTTTCCTGAATGGAAATAAAAACTACAATTTACTACTGTGATGAATGTTTTCAATACCAAAGCACTTGACTAGAATGCCAACATTGATAGTTCCAATAGTTCAACAGTTCTGAAATTATAGGTTATAAAATGTAGGATTCAATGCACCACAATTTTCTTCCCTTCGATGTATACATTATGAAATTACTTACAACTTACGCAATTTCTTTTCACCTCTCTTACAAATCAAGTATTTTTCTACCTGTCTTCTCATGTTAATGAACACAACTTGCTTTCTGTAAAGTTCATAAATCATTTTCCTCCTCTTCACATTTTACATCCCATTTATATTCTTCATATATCACATTTCTTCACATTTTTCACTCTCTCGTAACACAAATCATTAAGAAATATAAAATGAAAAACATCAATCGAACGAGCGAACGAACTGTGTACGAAGAAAATGGAATTTTCATTTTTGAGTCACAAGATCTGGAAAATAATGGTTGCAACTTCTAAAAGATATATAGAATAATTATACTTGTAATTTGACCAAACTCATCGAAATAAATGCACTGAAAGCACAGTTTGTTCCAGCCAAACAAAATTTTGGTTAAAATGAACGCAAAGAAACTTTTTGGATGGCTGAAATGAAATTTATTAATAACAAAATAAATTTTGTTTATCCTAAATAAATTTTATTTTAGCCAACCAAAAAGTTTCTTTGCGTTCATTTCAAGCAAAATTTTGTTCCCCCGAGTCAAACGTTTTCTCAGGGTGTGGTTGTGATTCTAATTCGATACAAATTTAAGTTCAGACCATTTATAAAGTGCACAAAGTTAGTTATATTATGACGACAAAGAAGCGATACAACGAGCACAGCCACTTTGAACGAATTACATAATTGTTGAACGATCCCTAAGAGATTTTCTTGGTACATGAAAAATGAAAACCTAGGATAGATCGAAAAATGAGGTGCATCAGCTCGTTAAAAGATGTACCGTGCATTCATCCACTAATAGGGAAATTAAAAATGTATTTGAATGGTAGGAGAACCATGAAACTTTGGATACATGGTTTTGTATAAACTTTTGCATTTTCTCTCGAAAATTGTAATACCACGACCAAATGTATCGTTTCGCTTCACTCGAGTGAATAACATGTGAAGAAGAGTGACGTGCTACCACGAATAGTCTACTGAAATTTCAAAGATATTCACTACGTATCGGCCGTGCATTTGCACATGGAAGTTTATGCATCCTTCTTTCAAACCTTCAACTTCAATGCGCAATCTTTCTAAAGGGAAAACTATCGGGTACAGTCTTGTAGAATGCATGTACTTCATATATAACACAGTTGGAGGAAAAGTTTTGAATTTTAAATTCTGAATAATCGTACTTGCTTCTCAACTACCTGCTATTAAATAATTTTTTCAGCAGAATATTATAGTTGTTTCAATTCTGAATGATATACATAAATAAAGTTTCAGTAAGAATTATTGTGAAATAAAATTTCGCTTGCGAAGGACTATAAAATTACTTCAAGTGATATCAAATTGCTTATAATATTACAATACTATGTTCATGTTTATTTTTATATGTATTATATTCTTTGGTGAACTTTCAATTCAACGAATTTCGACGTTGAGCGTGAGGGTTGAATGCAGTTTCTTTTCCCCAATTGATATTCAACTTCAAAAAGACACAAAAATTCATGGATAGCAAACAATTTGAGTTTGTACTTCTTTTCTGAACAATAGGATCTCGACTTTTGTTCTAAAACGAGCGTCCACCCTATTACAAGTCCTCGTTGCTATACAACAGTGATAAGAAATATCTCGATGTTCGAAATAAATGGGCTAGAGTGCAACGTTATAGCTTCAATTCTCGTTGAAACATCGTAGAAATGGTTTCGAAGTTTTTAGTCGCTAACATGGATCTATCAATTTTATACCAAAAAGATTGAAGGATAATGATTCGGGTGCGAATATCAATAAATAACACTATTCCCAATTTTAGATACTCATTCGATGTGTAAGGTAATGCACGGAGTGTGATAATTTTGTCAGATTTAGTTTACAAAAAACATTGAAGACTAAAATTATCAGCTCAATTTCCCAGAATAAGAACCACAAATGCTACAAAAGACAAAGATGAAGTCTTTCACTATTTAATTCAAGTTAAATTCAACAGCATGATTTTTCAATAAGGTTTTGTGCTAAATGTAATTAAATTACATTTTAATTATCAAAGAATATTAAATGAAAACAAGAATAACAAGAATAAAGCTTTGTACAGAATCCACCTGGGATCTTGAAATTCGTTGGTTTCAAGATGGGAAATTCAGTTGAACAAGTGATTTAAAGAGTAATATATATTTTAAAACTTCACAGAGTAGCGAAATTAACATGTAAAATTCTTTTTCCCAATTTCATCGTCCGCGTCGCTGGCATGCCACGTCATTTCTATGTCAAAACGAAAATTCGCATTAAACGCGAAAAGCATTTTCGAAAATTGTTTCAAACTCGAGTAAGTGTATCGAGTTTGCAACATTAAATTTAATTCGAAAGTTGAGTTACGGGAATTAGGCAATCAATATAACTTGCGACTACCGGCATAAACAGTTTATGACAAACTGGATCATACAAATATTCTTTTCATATTTTGCACACGACATACGTATTTTTATGAAATTTTCAATTGTGGTTATCCTCCTCCAATAATGTTTTCCCAGTAATGAAAATCATCTACTATTATCGTCTTCTTTGTTGCGTGCTATAAACTATACCATCGTGTGAGTAATAATGATTCTCATTCCCGTATCCTATTTCAATAATGTAACACAATATCTTGACTCACGCGACGTTCTCTGTTCAATAGAAATGTATTCATATTCTCAAAGATAATTTCTTTCACAGTTCATATATACTTTGAAATTTATGTCACTCCATTGTACACTGAAAGGATTAATAGGAATTTCTCCAAATATTACTGTGCATTTTGACTGTTGAAAAATTCACTTACTTTTACAGACTGCGCAGTAATTTTTTGAAGAATTTTCACATGTCCTTCGATTACTGGATTTTCACAATATTCTTTCAGTGTACGACTAGAGACAAAAGATAATTCTTTTGTTTTGTTTTCTCACGCAAATAATCATCGAGTTCACCGATATTTCTTGTCCGTGTAGATATAAAGACTCGCTAACTACTATCCAATTAAAGTTCAGTTACATTTGAGTACACTTCAAAAATCATGGTACCTGCCCTCAATAATTTCAAAGTACTTTGTAATTTAACTTGATGAACGATCAAAGATGTCTTCCTCTTGTTCCTCCGTGATGAACTCTTATCGATTATTTTATAAATTAAATTTCGGTTCCCTTTTTGTAATACAGATAGTGGTGTAAATTTCATGACGTAGCAAACAGTATCACAGTTTCAATTGTATGACGAATGAAGAGAAAGAAAAATCGTTTCCAGTACATTAAAAGGATTTAATAATGTTGTCTGAGCTTGGAAACTTTTCGATTGTACTATCGGATTTTTGATGAAATAATAATGTGTACCGATGAAGGGAAGATGATAAAACAGCAGTGTTCTCTATTCGTAACATAATTAAAAAACGTTATTATGGATCAAAGTAGTATAATCGTGGTATTGTAAAACTTTTTTCAGATTCCGTTTAGGATTTAATTATGTTTTCAAAAACTTTGAAGGTGTAGGTATAAAATGTATTTATGGAACTTCTTGCGTGGTAAACAAAATTCATGTTTTATTTAATAATAAAAACTTGTTGAATACGGGTCGAAAGTTGGAAAAGTTTGTGAGATGGTTAAATATGATTATAAAAATCCATTGTGAAGTAATCCTTGATACTAACCATCTGATTTGATTGACTTGATTTTTCTCGATTCACGAGAAATCAACCTTATCAAATTGATAAGACTTTGATTTTTAATCAAACGAAGTATAGAAAAATAAATTCCAGATGCAATGATCTCTGAATTTTCGTATTTTAATTTCTTTTTTGCTTCTTCTTCCGTTACAGGCTCCTTCCAGGCTCTAATACAGTATGCGGACATGATGTCGGCGCAGTCTGCTAAATATGTAAGTATCCACTTGGCTTTTCCGCCTGCTTTTATCTCCGACCACCTCCTCCACTCCTCAAACCCTCATTTCGATCCGCTTTACCTTCTCTCTACTTTCTTCTTTCTTACACCACCTATGCCCAACGTTCAAAGCGTTACAGTCCATATCTGCCTCCTGCGTGTTCGTCCTGTCTTGCTCTTTCCCCAGAGACTGTTCGAAATTTTCCATGAAAACGCTTTTGCCGCAGGGAAAAATTTTCTCTCTCCGTTTACCGGTAAGAGAGAAAAAGAGAAGGACAGGGAAAAAAGAAAGATATCCATGAAATTATTATCACGATTGAGGAATAAACGATTCTTCTAGGTCATTGTCGTACAGTTAACGAACACAAGCACGTCATGCAGGAGGAAAATCGGATTGAAACGAAATGAAATTTTCATGAAAAAATAACGATTTCATTCGGGAGAGTGTGTTAGCTTGACATTACGTTGTTTCTCTTCCTTCCTGAATCAACGTTATATTTATTCGAATTACTCTAAGAACCATTTCCTCTTACGTTAGAAAAATTGTAGCGAAATATGAAATATTGATGCGTAATCTTCTTAAATATTAATCCATTAACACCGGCAGAGGATGATGTCATTTTGATACAATTTTTTGTAGGTTCCTTCGATTTTGGGGAACTCCCTAATTTATAAACCCATCTAAACGATATCTCACGAAACACAAGAAGAACGTCATTTAGGAATTCTCTCCAAACTCTTATACGTGGGTGAATTTAAAATTAGATGCCGATAAACTTATCCCTGTTGCTCAGATATTCTATTCTAGCTACTAATGAAATTTTCTTTTGTGATTGTTGAGATTTATAGTCAAAGTTTCCTGCGTCTAATTGTATCGATTAGAAATCTTAGAGGAATATCGAAAACGTGTAGTAGGTTTAATTGAATCAATAATAGAGATTTCGAGAAATTGTTTCCCATTGCACTTTGTAATTGGACGTGCGAATTTATACTCGAATACAGAAAGGAGAATCTTAATTGAAAAATCAAACCATCAAACGCTCGTAAGTACTTTGCAACGTGGAAACTATTATGGACTCCGAACTCCTCGAGCTATTATGAAACTAGCCACAATATATTTCCCATTGTATTTAAAGGTTTCCAAGGGAACCGTACAAAGCACAATATGGCTCAAACTGAGAACTCTCGAATCCCTTAAGAGTATTTTGAACCAAAAAATTGTCCACATAATTCGGTTTGGTATTAATTCAAAATTAGCAGAGCTTCACCAGAAACATATTATAACGTAGCAACGGATCATGGGTATCAGTCGATGTACCCTACATGGTAATTATGTACGAAATTCATTAGGCTGTGTAAATGTAGCCTACGTGAGTAGATATATCAAACCACGTATGAAGGTACGAGATCAGCGCGCAAGACTGTTTCCTACATGCATTTACCTAATAACAGACGCATTACAATCCAACGCACGAGATTGTAGTAACAGTAGTAGTCCCTGTAAGCACAAATCAAACTGAAATCCAACCAACCTCTCGTGTTTCTTGGGACCTTTCTATGATTTATGTTTGCAAAAACATATTGCATAGATTTGAATGTTTTCCGAATGATCATCATGCGTACAACGTAGAAAGTGATCAAATAAATTTACGGGGATAACAGTAGACAATACCCTTTCTCCATCAATATTATCTTCTCGCATTTTGAGGTCTGTTGTGAATCGAAGCCACACTAGAGGATGGACTAAAATACCATGCACTCTGCAGCGTGTTGTGCATCCCACAGTCGTTGGATTATTAATGAAAGGCAAATGGCCGAGACCGAGTGGATCGTGGCCGGTTCCTGGTTTTCTGACCAGAATTCTGTTGATAATAATACTAATTTAGGGATTGGATCATAATACACGTACACCGCTCTATTATCAGTCTTCCGTAACCTATTAACACTCGCTCTGGTTCAATTACGAATCGAGATGTTGAGGCATACGAAATCATACCTCAGAGAAAAATGCGACTCGAAAATAAATTCATCTTAATAAATCTTCATATCTTATAGATAAAATTCAACGTTTCATGTCAAATTTATTCCCTAGTCGTATTTTTCTCCATACGATAGATTAAGCCAAAAATTAATCATTCTCTTAACCAAGTGATTTTGACCGATTTTAATTACGACGCTTTTTTTCCAGTCTCTCGATGGTCAAAACATCTACAATTCTTGCTGTACCCTACGTATCGATTATAGCAAGATGCAAAGTCTTAATGTTAAGTACAACAACGACAAATCTCGAGATTACACGAATCCTACTCTTCCTACGGGAGATGCCAGTCTGGACGCAGCGTCCCTTGCAATCGGTGGTGATTTATTACCACAATTATTGTTGGGCGCCGCTGGATCGCAACCGCGCGCTAGATTACCCGGTAAGTTGCAAAATATATTTTTGACATTGTATCTCCTATAAACTTGTACTTTATTCCTTTCATTATAAATTTTTATAAAACAAGATAATAATTCAACAAATTGTTACATAGATTTTCTTCATTCATGCGCGGATAAAATTCATTCGTTTTTCACCCCAAGTACAAAGTTGGATCGGTCATGTATGCGATATCACGAGGTGATGAGAACGCTCCCCTCGATCGATCAATTAATCCGACTGAGTCCCGAGACTTTTCCCTTCATTAGAATTAATTACGTAGCAAAAATGACCCCGTTCTGTCCGCGGTAACATTAAAATGAATTATCATGTTATTATTATCATCATCTCGCCAGTCTTGAGATATTTATCATTTGAATTTTCAAGATCAATGTGTATCAAATTTTTATCTAACGAAAATATAATACCATTTTTTTCTCTCTCTCTCTCTCTCAATGTCATTTTTAATAACGTCCTTAAATTTCCTGAAGTAGAGTCCATTGCAGGGGCGCCAGGGGTATTGCCGTCACCTTTCGCGGCAATGCATGGTTTACCTTCGCCTTTGGCTGGCCCGTACAACGGAGTACCTCCAGCGGGCGGTCTTGCGGGGCTTGGCGGATTTCCTTTGGGTGCGAGTGCTCTTGGCGTTCGGGTACCAGGAAGTCCACAACCTTCTTCGGTTCTTCTTGTTAGTAATCTCAACGAAGAGGTAAGGGAATCACAAACACAGAGGTTTCAAATATTCAAACATCTACGTGATTGACGTCTGTATTTTATTCATAATCGATTCAATTTTTTCAAATTCGGCGATATAATATTATTCTTTCAATTGTAAAAGTTGAAATATTCAAACGATTTACTCCTTACAAACATAATCTTCGCGAGGAGATGAAAATAAAACGATAAAAACGATAAAAATATGAAATAGAAATTAAATTTTCCATCAGGTTTGAGAATTCTTATACCGATAGAAATAATATGTATTTAAAACTCATTTTGTATGAATACATGTATACTAGTTGTACGAATTAATTAAAAGACCTGGTGTGTATTTTAAAAATACACCAATGATGTTTGTATTTCTTTTTATTTGTTTGATTGATTTTTTTTTCTAACTGAGTATGATGAATCTTTGAAAATAGTCGTGAAAGCTTTTAATACAGAGTCACATAACAATCAATGTCGAAAGGAATGAGGTATTATATCGAATAACGAATTTTTCAGTTCGATGAATTCCAATCTATTCCTTTCGATCTATTCATTTATTTATGTATTTATTTATCTTTTGATTTTGTTTTCACTCATTGTTGTACCATTACGTTATGTGCATATAATATAAAGCATTCATATTTAGCACTGTTAGGGTATTTATTGTAATCTCCATTCTTAAGGTGTTATAATATTCTCAATAAAAATTCAGTTATTGCTGTGCACACGGAGAGACCCGAATACCACTGACTCATTTTTCAAATACGAGTGACTCGCGTTGGAAGATATATAAGGTTATAGACAGTAATAGTTCATGTTTAAACACAAATCATTCAATTCCACGCAGTACCTACTGATGTTCTAAACACGAGTGGTAGGGACATTGATCAGTAATGTGTACGTACTGATGCTCCATGTTTACGCGCTAATAGGTCGTTTTCACACGCATTGAAGCGCAAATGAATGTTGCGAAAAAAAGTAACGTTCTTCTTCGATACGCAGCCATCATAGATGCCAAACACCATAACTAATCATATCCCATCGATTCCTGAATTTGATTTTCATTTCCATGCATAACAAATTGAACGGAGATCGCTTATCACTCAATTTCTCAATTGCATCAACACTTCTAGAGTTCATAAGAAATATTTAAATCTGTCTCAAGCGTTTCATAGTATGTATCATTTAATACAGAATGTGATAAAACTTTTTGTTTTCGTAGCGCAACCAGTTTTTCACTCATTATATAGATAACCTAAATCAAAACGTCAATAATATCAACTTACCACAGAAGAGGCAACAATTTTGATGCCGTTTTCGAATTCACTCTTTCACTCGAAAGTATATTAAATTAGAACCTATAAACTTCAACCTTGATACAAATCTGAGCGTATGGAAGCGAAAAATTGCATATATCTAGATTTAAAACTATTCAATATTCAATCGAAACTTTTATTTCAGTTCGCATATCACAGAGTGTGACGTGGTTCTCAATTAACCTAGAATAAACAATTTATTCTTCCATAGTAACTATCATTGTTCTTAAACATGAACTATCAATGTATACGCATGAGACATTGATGAGTACGTCTTAATCATCAGTGCATACGCACGACTGATCAATGTCCTGCCATTCGTGTCTAGAACATCGATGATTGATGCGTAAAAATGAATGATGCGTATCTAAGCACGAACTGTTACTATTTGCGGGATTGTGCATCTCCAAACATGAGCTATTGATGTCTAAAACATGAATAATTGGTATTTGGGTCTGTCCGTGCATGAGTTCGCAATGCTTTTATTCTTCAACGAAAAACGAAAACTGAGACAGTGGATGAGAAAGAGATCAAACGCGTCAATGTGAGGGATAAGTGAACTTGGTGAGGATATTTGGGACTGGTATGCTCCGTTCAGCGCTGACAGGAAAATTTTCAATAATTTTTACAACATGATATGAATTCGTGTATCAATGTTATCAAATTTCATTGATATTTTTGTTCTTTGTGAATATCAAATATCATACAAAATTTGTATTATTGAGGGGCATGAAATTTTATATTGAAATTGATATTGGATTTTGTATTTTTTTTTAGAATTTAATAAGACAGAAGATCTCAAAACGTTGACTCTGTCCAGTGGATTACTGTTTAGACATTGACAATTTCCTAGGTACTAGGTACTGTTTAGACATTTTGAAGATATAAGAAGTGTATGGATGTTTATATTATATGCGCATATCGTATTGTATTCCTTACGATTGAATATACTGATAAAATGTAGGTTTCTCTACCTAGACTATCCCTGCAACGTTTCAAATTCATTGACTCATTTTCTCGTCGAATGTTCAGTTTGTTTCAAATCTCTTCAACGCTCTTCTTCTGTTCATAAATTTTTGTACATATACTTATAAATCTGATATTCGTGTAGATAATGCCTCAAGATCATTAATCATAAAGAATATTTATCATCGCATATATATATATCTACGATATACAGAATGGAATAATGATGAAAATACAAATAATATGTCACCCACGCACGATCGACGAGAAAGTTGAAGGTCGATGCGTATATACCCTTGTTATGTCAAAAATCCTATATAAAGTGAGAAAAACCTTTTCCATCAAACCCTACCTTTCTCTTCATTTTCGATACACGTACACATTCACGCACTTATGAATCGCCCCAACATCACCATCCTTCATCCTAATTCAATACGTAACGTCGTCGACTTGGTCGTTGTACATTTTCAGCGTGTCGCTTTTTATTTATCTATAATTCCTCCCCTCTTTTTCTACTAGAAGTACAAGTTTTTCTTCTTTACGATTGGAGAATGATTGATTCCTTTGATCCTTGGCGTGCTTTGGATGATTATTAGAGAGATTGAGATTTTTCGTCCCCTTCTCTTTGTTTTTTATGTTTCCGTCATGATATTTGATTTATCAAAAAGCGTCACGGAGAAAATTAAGTGTACGACGACGTTACACTTCGCAGCTGCAACTTATCACTACTATACTATAACTGTATGTACTACTATCGTTGTTTTGCGCACAAGCTTCACAGTTTGACAGCTTTGTCACTGTTTTTTTGTTTTGTTTTATGTGTACAAATTTTCGTGCATATTTTGATGGATATCTGAATCCTTTGACGAAATTTTTCAATGAAGATAGATATTTTTGTTTACTGTATAAATCTATCCCTGTAAACGTTTTTTCTTTCTATCTTCTTCGCTGTTCTTTCCCTCTTTCTGTTCTCTCGTCTCGCTTTACTCGAATATGCGGCGGAAAGATATTCGGTAAAGCTGGTATAACGTTTTTATGAAATCGTGAATCTTGTGCGCGTACAACACTATTACATTTTGAAATCTATTTTTTATACTCGCTGACTATGGACTCTGTCTGTTCTCTGTGTAGATGGTCACGCCTGACGCTCTCTTTACCCTGTTTGGTACGTCTCCACATTTATATTATTAATTACATTAAATCATTAATTATTATATTTAAAAGTACACGAGATACATCACACGTTTTGTTCTCTCAAAACTAAACAAATATATTTGTTTTTACACGTACATGTTAATCAATTACATGATTCTTATGGAATTGAAATATCAATATGAATGAAAGAGAACATTCAATTGAGGAATTACATATACAGATACACTCAAAAGTATATTGAAAGTTTCTGAAATCACGATCGTCAAACATGACGTTGTGACGAGAACGTAGTTGAGTTTAAAAAGAAAAAAAGTCATAAGATGAAGAAGAAAAAAAACAGGCAATATCTCTAAATCACTTGATCATAACTTCCCTCTTCTCTTCGATCATCAATTTTTATGATTGATTTTCAATAATGTATTTTGAATTGAATCGTACTTTGTTTTTCACATTTCAACATATTGATTTATTATTTTCATATCTATCGTATTCTCATTTAACGTATTTTTCCAATTATTTCCGTGATTTCAACTTATTTTATTACTACAAGTCTATAAGATTCTATTTATATTCGCAATAATCGTCACTACTACCACCAATCAGCAACCAACATCATCACGTTATTTATTTATTTTTTTTCAATCATTTTTACTATCGTCCATTAGTTTTTACTGCAAGTGCCTCACGTTCTCTTTACTTCCAAGCATCTTTTCTGAATTCATATATTTCACTAATACACATATACATAATGCGTTTTTTCTCCCGAATTATAATTATGATTATTATTATTTTACAATCATTATACATTAATACATATATGTATATATGCGCTCACATATATGCATATATCGCTTTCGCTTGATTTACGCGAGACGCCGTAGGGATTCATACTTCTCAAGGCGTACGACTCGGTTTATCATTTTTTGTTTCTTCATATACAAATAAGATCATTATCACCTTTCTCTATCAGCTTGTAAATTTCTGTCATTGAATTTGTTATTGGATCGGTGCTTAAGTTCGTACCGTTTTTTCCATACCATTATTGGATACGGACTTCCGTATCGAGTCGATGTATTTGTATGATTTTTCAAGTATCATTTATTCAAAGCCGAGGCTCTATCGCCACCTGCATGCCCCCGATTTGGAAATTTGATAGATTTTCGATGAAATCCTTGATGATTCAATGATTTCAATCGATACAAAAGTCTAATCGTCCTGTTGAAATTGATTGAAAATTGATATTTATAGATTTATTTGCATTTATGTAAGAAACAAACAACACCACAAATTTTACATTTTGTATACGCAGGCGTTTACGGTGATGTACAACGTGTGAAAATCCTCTACAACAAGAAGGATTCTGCTCTCATCCAACTCGCCGAACCACACCAAGCGCATCTAGGTAATCACAAATGAAAGATATTTTCGATCATCGTTGATCGATGGGAAACAATCAATTTCATATTTTTTTGTTATTTTTCTAACGTTCCAGCGATGACTCATATGGATAAATTGAGAGTATTTGGAAAACAGATCAAAGTGATGCTCAGTAAACACCAGACGGTGCAACTGCCGAAGGAAGGTCAACCAGATGCGGGTCTCACAAAGGATTACACAAATAGTCCTCTTCACAGATTTAAGAAACCCGGCTCTAAGAATTATCAAAACATTTATCCACCAAGCTCGACTTTGCATTTATCAAACATTCCGTACGTTTCATTCTTTTCTGTTTCCTATGTATTTTCATCGAATTCGTAGTACGGTGGATGCTTTTTTTAATGCATTCCAATGATTTTAATCTACTGCATCGTTATGATAATAATTTTAGTTCTGCGAAAAATAATCTTGAAATTTTCAATCATAAAATCGTCTACATGAAATGTAAATCAATATCCCTTGACAAAATACTATAAATAAAGTTCCAAATTATGATACCTTAAATTCTCATTGAGTATCTTCTTTTTCAGAGCTACGGTGTCCGAAGAAGAGATTAAAGAAGCTTTTACGAAAAATGGCTTCACAGTTAAAGCTTTCAAATTCTTCCCAAAAGATAGGAAAATGGCCCTCATACAAATGCCCAGCATGGACGACGCCGTAGCCGCTTTAATTGTAAGTATATTTATAAAATATGAAAAAATTATATACTAACACCGTGTAATTTGTTTGCAGAAAATGCACAATTATCAGCTCAGCGAATCCAATCACCTCAGAGTGTCGTTTTCGAAAAGCAACATCTAACAAGAGAGGTCACCCAGCGAACCGCAGTGGTTCCAGCCCTATACCCTTGTTCACTATTGGTCCCCCAGTTGTGCAGTGTATGACTGATATTGGCCGACCGATGGCCGGTGGGTTCAATCGTTCATCGTTCGTCGTTAATTCAAATCAACATCTGCATATATAGATATACGTACAACCACGTATGTATATTTATATATTTACAACTTCCCGGACACGTTCGTGCTCTAAGCGCGCAAAGAGGGAGCATTAAATAAAAGAGAAAAGCGAAGGTGAAAAATATAAGGCACCGACCTTATATCCATTAGAGCCTACGAAGCTTTTTTATCCAGGGTGTTGTGTGAAATTCCTCGGCACGACGTGATTCAATATGCTGCCAACTGGTGGCTCCTACTAGGGACTTTAAGAGAAATAGGGCTTCGAATGACGCAGTTGAGATAAGGGTAAAAATACAAAAGAATAACACAAAGTAATGTGGACTTCGCCTACACACATGAATATACACTTTTAAACTTGTACGCAGACTTGTACACATACTTGAAACAAAAAAGGTAAACCACACGGTGCTGGCTGTCAAAGCAAAAAGCAAAAGAGAACACAAAAGCATCCTAATTGAGCTTTTAGCGACAGCGCATTCCTGGCCAGTAGTAGGGTTTTTTTTCTGAAAGAGTTACACACTTCTTTTTTTTATTACAAAGGGGAAAGTAGAGTGAATGGGGAAGGAAGGAATAAGGAAGAGAAAGGTGAGTGCTATGTGCTTTCGTGAGAGCCAGGACCGTCTTTTTAGAGAGAAAGAGAGAGAAGGGCTGCTAAAACCTTCATTATGAACGTAGGATAAGAGAGGGTGCGCACGTATTATAACCTACGGACAGTAAGCAAGGACTCGCCACGGGACTACCAGCTCTAAGACGACCGATCGTTTCGATATCTAATTCCAATAATTTCACGGACTACGATTAACGAGGGGCGGGAGGGGGGAGGGGGGGAAGGGAAAGGGATCATGACGAAGAAAATTTGTATTGTCAGTTTCCACAATTTGCACCTATTGACGAGAATATTATATCCAACTGATGTAATATCGATAGAATAATTCATTTCTGATAGTCATTGAGCTTGGTCGTCCTGAATTCTTGTACAGAATTTATAATTATCCTTGATGAATCATTATTATTATTATTATTATTATTATTACTACCGATTACTATTATTATTATTATTTTTATTAATTATTATTATTATTATATAAATTTGTAAGGTATATCACACGAAGTTATATTTTAAAAGCGTGACAGCTGGCTGACTGAGCAACCAAGAGAAACAAAAACGTCAAGACCAATGTTTTTGGTTGGAATAACGAAAGAGATTGCCCTTGACGTTTCTCTTTTTGTTCTTTTTATTATTAATAATCTCATTCATAAGCATTCAGCCAGCGATCAATCTCTACATAAATTGTAACTGTTATGGAATTTTTAAAGTTACGCGTGAATATATGATGTGTCTCGTAGCCTATGTAATATATGTTCATGGATTTGTGTATGTACGCAACCATATGTATGTACACAAATCATGTTGTAGTTCAAAGGCGGGTCTTTATAAAAAGAAAAAAAAAAGAAAAAAATATATCAATGGATACGCACGCGAAGGTAGTTGATGAAACAAGAAAAAAATAATTATAGCAAGCGTAATTTTACGCGGGAATATTTGATGATGAAGATTGAACATCATTGAAATCGTTTGTTTTACACAAGTTACGTGGAAAGTGAATTATTATCGGATAAGAGACAAACTAAGTTTTAAGTTGAGGGAAACAAAAATATATGAAAAAAAAAAAAAAGAAATTATCCATAAAAAGCCAATGTCACGGGACCTATTGCAGCTTTCGCGAGGTGCTCTACTTTGACGACTTTTGTCAGCAAATTGATTTTCATTGGGAATTCTAAAGATTCGTACACGAAAATGAATTTGCGCAAATCGAAGGGAGGGCAAAGTAATTCGCTCTCAGCTCTTGCGCGCCGCGGATGTTACGTTATTTTATATAGACTCTGATTTGGTACTTTTACCGGTAATGAATTTTAATTTTGCATTGTGTTCTAAGTTTACATTAGTTTGACTGAAAATCAAAATAACTTATAGCAAAGCTATGATTTTATTGTATCAATTTGCATCGTGAAAGATAGTTTCACGAGTATATATATATCGTTTCTCCGTGGCGTGTTCGTGTACACATAATACGCCGTTGAAGGTGTTATTTTTATAATTTATAATTTTCAATTTGACGATAAGTATTATTACACGCACACCGATATCGCAAACACAATTACACACAAAATACATTTATGGATATAGAATTCAGATAGACTGGAGATATAGAAATCAGCATGGATATTTTGTTGAGATTTTTTTGTTTAGACTCATAAGAGAAGAGAATATAGAAATTTAATTGTAATATCGTATAAGTATAGTAAGTGATGACTGGAAAAATAAGGGGTTGAACCTTCATAACGTATAACCAACATATCGTTGTTCGAAACATGTTATAATATCGAAATCTTGACGGTGAAATTTCCTTTTTGTATACATTTCATTGAATCGATTGGTTTATAAAAATCATCATGATACGGTCTTTGAGAATCGAGTTCCTGCTAATTCAACATTCCCTTGATTTCAAACGAACTTTGTTCTTTCAATGAGATAAAGTAATGGACTTGATCGATAAGAGCTTATCGAGCTTTATTTTTCTATTTGAGAAAATCAACGTTTATTTTGTTGATTACATATTAGGTCTAATATCGTATTGAAATAAACACAAGTGAATTGATTCGATATGTTATTATTAATAATCAAACGTAACTGATGCGTATGTTTTGATTCGATTGTTTAAAATTGAATTTCAAGTTGACGAATTGATCATATTGGGACGCAAAAGCATGTGAGAGACTCGTATTCGAAGAACGTCAAACTGAAAATTTATATTTCATTCCCACGAATGATGAATTAAACAAAAGGAAGCACAATATATATTTGAATAAGAATGGAAGCGAGTGCCGGCCATGTCGTTTGTGCCAAAGTAGGGGAGTAGCGTGACCAAATTACGAAAATGGACCCGTTTTGTGAATTCTAATGGATTTGAATTTGAAAATCAAAAATTTAATTTTTCATCGGCACTTTCGTGTATACGTTTGATTTTTCCGCTCAGATTTGTGATGAATTGAGAATTGATTAAAATAAATAAGAGAGTTGAGAGAGACGCCGACATGAGCGAAGGGGGCCAGTCTTCACATCTATACGTCTTTTGAATCTCCTTACATTGTATTTAGATATTTTTTCACGCGCACAAAATCGATGATACGATATAAAAGTACGTCTGCATGATTCATACACGTGTACACGGCGTACACGATTCCTTGTACGCCATACAAAAACACATTACAATGAGACTAGTTATATAAAACATATGAGTATTTTTACACGAAGTATTCCTTCTTCTTCATTTATTTTTTAACTTATTCCTTTTTAAAAGTTTCATGATAATACTACGATTAATAGAATTATTTCAATTGTGTTTTAATTTCTTTTCTCTTCCGTTTTTCCTCTGTTTTTCTTTCGTATAGATTTAAGGAAACATTGAGAGTATTATAGAATTTTAAACTGTTTTTCATGCCTGTGACTAGCAAACATTGACATATCTTGAGAAAAACAAAAGTCTTGTATACTTTTTACGGAATCATATCGATTTTAACTTCTCCTAAGAACAACAAACACATGGACCACTCATCGAGCGCAGATTCGTTTCTGCATCGCGAAGCTACTACGATATATCGTGTAAGCGTACCTGAAATATTTACCATAACAGGTTTATCGGACCCATGATTTAATTGTTTTTTTTTCTCCCTTCCAATATCTCGTACACCGTGAATTACACATCACCCTCACATTCGATGATACATGATTATTACAAAAAGAAAAGAGAACAGAGACGCGCAATCAGATTTGGTTACTTATGATTCTATGTAAGAGGATGTATGAAACGGATCAGAACAGCGAAGTAGCTTTTTCTCAAAGCAAAGGGGGCAAAGTTTAGGGGGGAAGCTGTATATCAGACGTATTTCGTTTTTGGGAGCAGGATCAGAGGCACCCTGTCGACTGATGATGATTTCTAGATGGAATATAATACTAGCTGGGTTGAGGGGGGCCGAGGTGAGGGTTGGGATAGCCAGCACTCGCTACATGGTGTCATGGATATTCAGACTCTACCATTTCTACAGATCAATAATTATTGCAAATCTGTGCGTCAAGTCATAACTCTGACGTAATTTTTCTAAGTCTTCTGGTCACGCGTTTGTAGGAACGATTAAGATGATAATCGATACATCAGATCATTCGAAAATAACTTGGAATGGGATTGTGAGAGAAGAATAGTGTAATGAGAAGTTACGTCGCGCACTGTAACATTGAAAGTGTACATTTTCTTCGGACCAAAAGGAATGCAGAGTCTGATTCAAGGCACGCAAGTAGACGAAGCTTAGCCTACAAAGGGTATATACAAAAAAAAAATAATTACTATATCATTATATGCAGCATACAAAAACGTGTATCTATTGAAAATACATACATAACCATTTCACACAGATTATCACGTGAGTATACATATATGTATGTATGTATTATACGTATATATGTTGTATATACACCTAATCTGCCAAATTTGTACACAAAACCAGACACACGATGTATATCTCCTATATATATATTTGATATGTCGCATTGTAACAGGTGTGTCCAGAAACAAAAATAATTGCGCAGCGGCTGTATTCCCAATAATCTATATTTTAATAATAATAATTCATAAATCTAGAGTTATCGACGTTACGAATTATATATGATGAAAAAGAGAATTAGAAAACAAAAGTTTTAAACTATATATGTACATGAAAAAGAAGGAGGAGAAGAAAAAGATAGGGCGATTACGATAAGAGAGTGAGATTAACGTGCAACAACAACAAAAATCAGAAAAAGAAACAAAAAATGCGAAACGCGTGAGGCTTTACTCGAGTGGACAAGGAATCTTACGTCATTTATAGTAACTCTCGTGAAATAAATATTGAGTTTGTTTTGTCCCAATAAGAATGATGCCGAGGAAAATAGAGAATGAAAAAGAGCAAAGAATAAGCCTCTGACTCGTTATTCGTCGTCTACTATTGTTAGATTCTTCAACCAGGCACTTTTGTTCTCCAAATACATTTGGAGAATGATGAGAGTTATTTGTCCATTGATCTCGTCTCGTCACATACACGTTGATTACGTTCAATATAATTTCATATGAATTATCCTCTGATTTTCAGTCGTCGTTCGAATGATGTATTTGTATATGTATATAATCTTTGGAAGGATGTATAAAAACTGATCAAAAATAATTGAAGTGCCTCGGTTTCGTGAGAGCAATTATCCTATATTGATTATATCAAATCGATATTGCCAAATCGTATGAAGACATTCAGAATGTGAAGACAAAATACTTGAAAATCAAATGCCAATCGAGAGAACTGACGACGATAACATCTTATTAAAGACCTTCATTAAAGACCCCGCAAGAAGAAGAAGAAACAAATCGTTTATATATATATGTATATATACATATATATGGTATTATATATGTATATATAATACTTATAGTATTCAAAATGAAGAAATTTAACATACGAGGAACACACGTTAAATGATAACATTCACATATATACATATACTTGTATATGTACATGAATCTATGTATATATGTATGTAATCGTTGAGTACGTAGGTGCTAAGATTAATTAATTAAAAAAGAAAAAAAGAAATTAAAAACAGAGGAGCGTAAAGAATAGCGTTTTAATAGAGTCGTGTAGCTTCTTTCTAATTAAGCATTCATGCTAAGGAAAAAGAAATGATGTGTATAGTTAAATTGACAATCACTTCAAGTCTCTATATCAATAATTTTGACTAAGCAAATCCCTGAGCCATAAAACGCTGCCACTCACGATTATCATCCCAAAAGAACACTACTTTTTCTCTTTCAATAATCTCTCTCCAATTTTCTTTTGACTTCTGTTCTTGTTGTTTACGCGATGGATGGGTGGTTGGAACATTTTCTTTCCATGAATGATGCCAAATCATTTTCTTCCATACATCTTTTGTGAATCATTCTTGTCATACCTACTCATTTTGAGAATAAAAACGGCAAAGTATTTTACAAATTTTGCATTTTACGATTCGCAAATGCCCAAAATTGTTCTTGGTTTTCTACATCTCTCGAAATATATTCCATCTGTTCACGCTATCAATTGGGAGTAACTGAAAATTCTTCGGAGTGACTTGGAGCATGCTCCAACCGTTTCGTGTACGAACAATTGATTGGCGGAGAAGGACAGTTTGCAGAGCAATTAATACAATTGTCAGACCCAAGGAATTGTTTCTATAAAGTACACAAAATCTATATTTTCTTCTAAACAAAAAGAGAGAAAAAAGAGGAGGGGAAACCAATATTGGGCCAGGAATTGCGTTGCAAGTCACAATCAGCTCGGCTCCGGCAAAATGAATGATTTTCTTTGTTTTTATTTTTTTTTTCTTGAGCGATAGAGAAGAGAATATGGGAATAATGAGAAGTTTCTGTCAGAGCACGAGCATCTTTACAATTAAAGGTTAAGAAGTTCTCCTAGCGAGTTTGATGATTAGAGATTTATAGATAACCCCTTGGTAAGACGATAGGGGAAACATGCACCTTTGTATACAAGCTGTAACTTCACACTTAGTACACGGACATACAATAATTTCATTTAAATCGATAACGAAATAAATAAGAAGGAAACAACAACAACAACAAATATTTGTGATAAGACGATGCAGTATAGTTCAGGCCATATTTATGGAATTAAGACTATGATGATAAAAATCCTAATGCTGATTTTTATTTTTTGAATCAACAATAAAATATAGTTTAAAGAATGATTAATAATGATTTTTACACGTTTGCATTTACACTTTATTGTATGTATTATAGAAGGAAATTGCGATTGATATGATGATCTTCCATGTGCTTTCTTGGCACGATAAAGTACACATTACAACACGTTTGAAAGAGTTCAATGAAAGAGACTTTGCGTTATATATACGTGTATAACATTAAAATTATATACATATATACTACAAATTTTTATACTTCAATTCTTATGCCTAATTGCGAATGTATTAACAGTTCTTTCGATTATTTTCCACGACAGATTTGGAAGAATTTCTCGATATTTCAGAAATAAAATAGAATTATAAATAAAGTATTGAATTTTATCGCACAATTGATTTCGATAGATCGTAAGTTCACAATTATAAAGAGAAGAAAGTAGTATTCCCCAAAAAATTCACCAAATCTGTTGTTTCTTGTATTTTTTTTCGTCTGGTATTTGTTCATCTTAAGAGTTAACTGATCGTTGATTGTATTCGAATGCCGCTTCTGTTACATTCAACATTTTTTTATTCAATGAAATTATCGCAGGTTTTACTATTACTACCACTGCTACTATTACTATTACTACTACTACCACTATTACTACTATTACTACTACTACTACTACTACTATTACTACTATTAAAATTATGTTCATAATTAGTTTTATTATCTTTATCATTGTCAATTCACTATTATTATTTTTATGAGTATAATTTTATTTGAAACATTAATTATAGTGATATTTTAGCTTCGTGCGTTCGCTCGATATGAATAAATCTGTATCTTTCACTTTCTTCATCAGTTTTTAGATTTTAAGTACAGTAGTAGCGCTTAACAACGATCCTACTTCAACTCGCCAACTTCATCACTCATCTTCTATCTTCTCTATATTACTACTTTGAGTTATCGCTTTTTATTCTCTATATTTTATAACTATACTACGGAAACTCTATTCTCTCTCTTTCTCTTTCTGTATAAATCAGACTTGTGGAAGATACTTTATCAGACACCTTCAATCAATTTTCCAAGCATAAAAAGATCTCTATTGATCGAATAAACTCGCTTTGTTGCTTCTCACTTGATTATCAATTTTTTTCCTATAGTGTTTTTGACAAGTTTGATATTCTTTCATCATCATTATTATTACCTTTTTTAATGTTATCACTATTATCACTGTCATCTTCAACGAGTATCACGACTAAAACTCAATATTCATGATCGTGTTTCTGCTTTGAATTCATAAAACTTATCATTAGCGTTTCAACAAACTCGTGAGCAATCAATTCGTCCTTGCCTTTAATGAATTTTTCATGTCGATAAGGATAATTCTTGCATTATTATTGTTATATCTTTTTTACGGATATGTCTTACCGGGTCCATTTCTTCTCATTTTATTATTTTCATGACTGCGTCTTACGAAAGTAATTATTTATCATTATTATCTATCTAAATAGCTGTCGGAAAGTAAAAATTTAGAAAGCGGAAGGATGATTTTGCAAGCGAGCAAACGTATCTATATGAATATGAGTATACAAAAAATATATATATATATACATATACGACACGTAAACACACAATAACGTATTTGTCAAGAAAAGGAAATGAAAAACATAATAAATATGTTCATTTTTTGTGTTCTCTCTATTATCTATCCACTATCCTATCTTTCCTCACGATCGATATAAGTACTATCTCAATCTCATTACAATACGTTTCAATCTTCATTATACTTTCCACGTTGTACATCTTTTTTTCTTTTCGAAAATCGTTTTCTTCGTTTCAGGATGAACTCTCTGTATGTGGATGTTCTTCTTTTATTGTTATGTTTTCATGAATTGTTTGTATCCTGGATATTTTCATCTGTCAAAACTGTTTCATTCATTCTGTTCCGTCATTGCGCGATGTTCATAACGAGAATTGTAATTTCAAGGGAATACCAGCGCAGGGACGTAATGTCACCCTTCGTTTCTGAAAAATTTGTCGAGAATCGTCAAGTTTGGGTCACGGTCCTGGTATCCCCTTAACGATCACTCCAATGGATTTATGATTCAAAGGATTGAAGGTTAAGAAGTGAGGGCACTTCCTAGTTCGTTTCATATCTACCGCTTAACAGAGTTAATCTTATATATTATTACACATACACTTTATCTCATTTCGTATACAATACAGAAAATATTTTCCCCGGAAGTAAGGTACCTTGAAAAAAAGAATAGTCACTCAACTTTTCCATTGATTTGATTATTAATTGTGTTTGAACTCACCCAACTGTCTTGCGTATTCGCGTATACAAATCTTTCCCCTGCTCAGTGTATAACCCGAATGGAAGGTATTTTTTCGAAAAATATCCACTCGAAGTTTAAACTTTGAAAATTGTATAGAAAAATGATTCGAACATCAACAAATTCCAAAAAATTCGACTCTAGTGAGAAAAATGTACCAGTTTATGAGTTAAAATGAACTTGCTACAAGCTGCCCTATTGAAAATTTCTGAAAAGTTCGGTCAGAATCTTTCCAACATTTTCACCAGGGTGCTTTTGTTTCAAAGTGGTAATACAGAAATTCAAAGCGGTAGATTGACAGCATCTGGTGAAATTTCTCCTCTTACACTGAGAGAAATTAAATGATAAACAATAATATTTTAATGGGAGAAAAAATATGTAGTGTAATAATTGAAAAGCATTGCAATTTCATTTTATACGAAAAAGACTCTATAGTACTAATACAACAATCCTCTATACAATCGATATAAGATCCATATATGTTGTTATACGTTCCAGATACGGGTCATGTTTGGTCTTCAAACCAAATTAGTTTGCAAAGGTTTATCCATGTGCATCGCGTTTTGAGTGTGTACCAGCACATTGCACGCAATATCTCGTCCATTGCGTCACTTCGTGAGGGCATATTCACTGGTATGAAATATTTTTGTTGTATATATATGGTCATACATGCGTTATATATGTATCATTTTTACTTAGTACATGTGATTATTACAACTCCTGGGAGTTGAATACCTATTCATTTTCCCTATTAATGAATTTTCTCTCAGTGTATAGAATCGAAGCACATAAAACAAGATTTTTCATTTTAGATACAAACATTTTCTGAATGAATTGATGATTTTTCATGAATATCAATATCCCAAATCATTTCACATTTTATTTGTATATTCTTTCTATCTCGAATCAATGGAATTCACAAGATGATTCAAGGGAACAACAGTGCATCGACTAACGTGTTTATTTTCAGTAAACATTTTACCCTTCAACATGTCAAAAATTTTATCTGTAAAATATCCCAAAAAGTTCTCCGATAGGTCAGATATCTTTCAGAAAACATAACGAATGTTTGAAATGTTGGAGGGAGGTGAATGCCACGCGCTAATATTCCCCTGACATTTTCTATCTATAATAAGGCATGTAAGGCTGTACGATGAGTTTGTTTTTCTTACGAAAACCTACGGGTATGATATTCATCTCCATATTGTGATATTCCGAACTGAAGAAGTGCTGCGTGAAAAATAGAAGAAAGAAAATGTGCGAGTCCTCGTTGAGGTGTTTTTGTTCAAGATACACGACTTAAATTGAACTTGGAATTATTTGAACAATTCATTTGCAATAGATGATCATACTTTGAACCAATCGGTAAGCGGGTAATGTGTACTATCGGAATAATATATTGAAGTACAATTGAAAAATATTATGTATTAATTCTCAAGAACAAAAAATCATGTGTTTATTCAAAATTTCATGTAAATTCAATCGAATAAGAAGGATATGGACTTGATTATGAAGCAAGATGAGTAATCTCTAGTTAATTTTATGATTATCATTCAAAATTGCACTCGCGAGATTCTGGTCACAGTATTTACTGCTGAGTTACATGATGATTTTTAACATTCTGATCCATGCATATGCACCCAGACAGCACAAAGCTCTGAAAGATAACATATATGTTATTTTTCAGAGCTTTGCGTTGTCTGGGCAGTTACGTGCACACTTTGTTGTTTATGTGATATATTTATTATTGAGACGAAAGGGAGATGAAACGTGTAAAATACGAATTTTACCGCTGATCTCACAGTTGGTGGAATCAGTTTTCCAATCGAATCGGTAATCAAAACATTTATTTAAACTACGTCCTCGGGTTAATTTTAATGTTAATACTTTTGTAGTTATGTTTAAGAATGAGACATCAATTGTCATATTTTTTTCTTTCACCATTGTATCTTTGTAGCAATATAGACATGTTTTTATATAAAAGTAATTCTCGATTTTCTCTAAATCTACCAATCGATATCCATTCGCAACCCAGGAATAATTGATGAATATTTACAGTTTCCAAGCATGAATGTTTTATAAATATTTCATGTATACATATATATTCTTTGAAGACTAATATACCTACATACAATTTTCTGAATATGCTTGTGTTATGTCGGTTAATTCTATTCTCTCATGTGCGTTTTATCAGTGTTGAAGAAATTTACAAGAGAAAAGAAAACAGATATACTCTGAATCGGTTTCTATGTTGAAAAGGTCAAATTAATGCTAGTATGTTTTGATGAATTCTTGGACCAAGACCTATCAAAATATCATAGAGAATTTCAGTTTCTTACTTTTGTATGTCAAAGTATTTACGAAATAGAAACGTTCGTAGAATGTACTCATGAGATATGAAGAACATATAATGAACGTTCATGGAATATTCGGATGAGACTGTTTGAAATATACTGAGAATGTGCATAATACATTCGAAATGTAGGATACCCTGTTGAAAAAATCTAGCCTGGTTCAACAAGGAACCAACTTGGTACCAGCTGGTGCCAGTTGGACAGACCATGATGGTTGGCCCAACAACCAATATGAGACCAACTTGGTTCCAACCGATGTCAAGTTGGTTCAAGCTGGTGTCAATTATAGACCATGATGGTTGGCCCAACAACCAATGTAAGACCAACTTGGTTGCAACTGCTGCTAGTTACAGGCCATGTTGGCTAACGCAACAACCGATATAGGATCAACTTAGCCCCAGCTAGAACTTGACTCATTTCAAGTGCACCAATATCAGAGTGATTTTGAAAAATCAACATGATGCACGTGTTGTTTATACCAGGATTAATTGCAGAACGTTATCAAAAAAATATCAACAGATATAAGTGCAAAAAGTCTGATAAACTGCAATGCTGACCGAATTGTGAAATTTGCCTAATTGCAAAATTGAAAGGAACCATATCTTTCAAATTAATCATAAATTGAAGAAGAATCTTTGAATGCCAGTGGGACAAAACTGTGACGCAATTTGATAAAAATGTCCAAATACTGGATAAATCATACAGAAGTTCTGTTCTACTGGAATTTCCAAGATGCATTTATCACCATCTGGGGCCGTACCAGGCATGGTCTGCCCCAGGTTGATACTAGGGCTGGGTAGAACCATGCAGGGTGGTACCGACCTCTAGGTAGACTCATATCAGGTAGTACCAGCCTAGGTAGAATCAACCTGATCCCATGTAGGTTTATCTTCCGTAGCATGGTCCTAACTGACATGGTTCGACCATGTAACCAAATTCCTACTGGTCCTACTAAACATGGTCGAACCTAGCTTGAACCCAGCTGGGTTTTTCAACAGGGTATACATTCAATCGACGTTCGATTGACGTAATCGTCGTATATTCGATGATGTATGTTTGATTAATATGTACCTATTCCAAGTAACATAAGAACTTCTCAAATATACTTTGATGATCCAGTGCATATGAAAAGAATGTGCAAATTTTAGACTATTTTGAATGAATTCGTCAAGATATTGTATTGAGGTGCACATAGCATATAATTATTCGAAGCAGTCTCATTTAAAGGTGCTGAACGTGTTCGTAGGATTTTCCAAACACGTTTTTAGCATTTTTGGGATGAAACGGTCTCATTGGAACAGTGCCGGATTAATGGTTATCGAGGCCCCTTGTAAGGACATTTTTTTAGGGTATTCTGTTGAGGCCCCTGACCCAGGCCCGTCTAGCAGGCCTGATGAGAGGGGGGAACTGTCAGGGTGTTCCCCCCTGGGCTCGGATTTTTCCCAAGTACTTTATCTCCTTCCGTTTTTGTCAAACGGTTTTCAACTCAAATGAAACGAAAGATATATGATGAGGCATATATTTTTGATTCTGAAGTCAAGGAACTTTGTATTATTCCTTTGTGAGAATGAAGTTTTTCAATCCAATTTCAAGAAAATCGTGGCCCGTAAGTCGCTTCCCCCCCCCCCCGGGCCCAGATTTTCTCTCCACGGCCCTGCCATTTAGGCCCATACATTAATCCGGCACTGCATTGCAATATGCATAGAACATATTTCGAACATTCGAAGAACGTTCATAGTATACCGTGGTGCTGCTTGGGTCGTATCAGTATTATAAAACTTCCTTTGGACACATTTATTGCAACTCCGTCATTGTCATATATTTTCTACATTTTGTTGTATATTCTGCGCTTTTTTCTTATGAATACTCGGATATTACTATCAGAATCCTGGAACGTATGATCCGTTTTCCTTTTTGTACACAAAGACTGATTTTTTCGTGCATTTTGAGTAATGATGCTGCTTCAAAGGGTATTTCCTCTCATTTGTTTCTTATTTCCACAGCTACCATTTCTCCTCCAATGTTCCACTTTCATTGCTCCAAAGTTCTAGGTCGAGAATCGGTAGTTGTGCTGTACGGAATTTTGTTTCTTGTGATTAAACTTGTAATTATGTTTTAAATACAACTCATCTACTTTGAGACAATAAAATGATGCAGTTTCCCTTAACTTGAATAGAATTGTTTTAACGTGCGGGGTCTGATGAATTCATATCAGGATTCCTGATATTATTCTTTGCGAGTAAAATTTGAGCTGCAGGAGCCGCGTTTTCATGCGCGTTTTCATGTTCACTAGGGTGAACTAAACGACCTGCTAAAGACCTGCAGTTCTGTTGACAGAAAATGACATACATAGATTCAACTTTGCTAGCGATATGGTAGTTCGATTCCCACGTGAATCGCTCACACTTGTACGCGAAATGCTATTGAAGACGTCAAGGAGAGGATAATATTATTGAAAATTGAATTAAAGAACAAATTTGAAACAGACAATAGAACACAATGATGATAAAGAATGAAACAAAAACTTGTTGTTATGATCATGTACAAATTTTCTCTCAAATATCAAAAACATCGCCCAATGAATATATTTGATCCAGTGCCGTCTTTGAGCATAGGCGAGGTAGGCTCGGGCCTAGGGCCCCAGGCTGATAGGGGCCCCCAACTCTTTGGACTACCATTCTTTTTTAATTTTACAGAAAAAGGAATTCTTTGAAAGGTAAAATAATAAAAGAAGTAAAAAATGATACGAATTTTTTCTATTCACAAATAATTTTATTTCTTACTTTTTTAAGAGAAAAGTCAGTTATCACTGCTTCAACATCAATACGATCCAGTACATTAGATTCAATAAACATTAATGACAAACTATTTAATCTCTGTTTTGTCATTGTACTGCGAAGGTCATTCAATAAAAATTTCCAAAAAAGAAATTTATATATATATATAAGCAAAAAGATTTCCTTACATAGGCCCCCAAGCATTTCGGGCCTAGGGCCCCTTGACTATGAAAGACGGCCCTGATTTGATCTCTCTTTTGGAAGACTTGAGAAAAAAAATCAGGTATCTTGTGAAAAACATCCTGAAGGACAATCAATATAGGAATTTTCTAATCAGCGGAATCTCTCGGGTATCCGATGGCAATCGAGTAGCCTGAATAGTTCCAGATTACTAAAATTGATTGGAATTTCGAAACGAGAACCCACAGAGAAATGTACTTCATTCTCATCCAAACGTTTGATTCTTCATCAAATTCGTTGGAAGTGGATACTCAAAACATCTCCTTACATTCCTCTTACGAGACCTTAATAGTTCGATTAGTTTTGTCACTACTTTATTTCGTATTTCTGGATTTTCGTTCTACTTTTTCATTCCACTCTCTAAATTTCAAATGGTGAAATTCCACTGATCGCAGTGAAAAGTCAACCACCGCAGAATCAGTGAATATCAGCTGATTTTGGCAGTAACCCAGACAGCACTGAAACGTTTTGAGAACATTCTCAAAACATGGTTGGTAATATACGAAACATGCAAAAAACGTCCCAGGATATTTTAAAAACGTTGGATGTATGTTTTGGAAGCGTGAAAATGTCCTAGGAAGTTTTATTTACGTTTTCGAGGGAGGTTATAGAAACATTTTACCGAACATGATTTAAAAACGTCGCATAAATGTTTTCCTTATTTCTTTCAATTATTGAAATGTTCCAAAAATATTTCGAGAACATGAAAATAATATTTTCAAAATCTAACAGGATGCATTAAAAAAAAAAACATTTTTAAAGCATCCAGGATATGATGTTTTCAGAATCAAATCTAGGAAACTAGAAACAAGTTTCTAAAATATTCCGAGAATTTTCGGTGCTGTCTGGGAACACATTACGAAAACAATGAGATTTCACTTACGCGAATTCGTTCATGGTCATGATCATTATTCAACAACACAAGTGTCAGAATATTTCGGCATTGAAAAGTACAGAAAGGAAACTAACAGTCAAAAGATATCCAGAAAATAATCAAAAGATCCAACAGCAGATGTTTCAAAGATAAACAGCGCTTCAAAAATTAATACAAAATCATAGTGGAGTGGCGGTTGAAGAATCATCAAATGTAAAAACAAAATCTCGATTTTTGTTCAAACTGATATCCTGATTGGAATATTTTATATGAAAAAGAAGAAATCACGGAAAAAAGAAGGAGGTAGAATCTATCGTTAACGAAAGGTCGTCGAAAGGGCCCGTAATCCTTCAATGAGAACAACTCAGTCAAAGTGACATCGTTTTCATGGCATTTTGACTGAGTCGTTCTCACAAATTTATTGCAAAACAAGAAACATTTTTGTGAGTCCTGACAGGTGAAATAATGTAACAGTGGAACGGAAAAAAACGGTGGTTCCTATGGGAGTTCACAAGGATTTTTATAGAACAAGTATCTTGAGATTTCACAATTTATCACAGCTAAAAAAATCCGAAAGGCTGAGAAAACAATTATATACATATATATAAATATAAATATAAATAAGGAGAGTTTTGCCGAACTAAAGAACTATTGAATATTGTAATAGGGTCATAGTCAATTGCGGATATCCTCATTATTGTGTACAATTCCTATATATATATATACATATATTATATCGATGAACGAAAAGAAAAATACACAAAAGAAACGTTTAGAGGAAAATATGTTATATAATTAATATAAGATTACATTATTGAGAGTTAAATTAATCATAGACGACGTGAGAAAAGTATATGTACATGTAATACAAACGTACACACACACTTTATGCATTAAAGAAAACGTGTAAAGGGTTCAATGAATATTGTTAGATTAAACAACTTGAAATTCGAAATCTTACTCGCAAGTTTAGGTTTTTGTGTGGTACTATTTTGTTTTATATGATCTGGTTTCTCGTGTAAATGACACTGAAACAATTCCCTAGTACAAGCATTCTTCATTCACAGAAAGAGGAACCGCGAAACATGTGTGAGATTTGAATGCGGAAAAAAGATTTTTATTAGGATGAATTTGAAGGAAAATTATAAAATTGGATTTGTCGACTTGGGAGAGAATACGGAAACAATTCGATATATAATGAACGCTTTTTCAATCAGAATTTCTCATTTGATCATATAATCTCATGTGAGGTGAATAGACGATATATAGTTCGAGTGATGAATTATGAAAGTGGTAAACGAATATTTTTCATTATTTATACACTGTAAAAAGTTTCTATGGAAAACTTCACATATGAATTGTGAAGTAATTGATACATAGAAATATTTTAGAAATTCTTCGTATTTTAACGGAAATTTACTATTAAATGATAATACAAATCTCATAAAGTTCGGATACAGGACAATCCCGAATAGTTTTCACAGTGTATGCACTGTGGGAAATCTCAGTTTGATCATTTCACTTTTTGTTGGAAGTATGATAGCCATCCATGTATGATAAACTGTTTCTTTTTGTGGAACGTGTTGTGCCGTATTTATATTTAACTATGGTAACCAGAAAATGAGTACTACGTAATCGACTTTTGAAATCAAAGATGTTCAAGTGCAACAGATCGATCAGTATTATCAATATTAAGGCGGAAATAACATCCTTGAGTTGAATGACTTGTAAATGGTTCCTCCATATCGTCAATATCCTACACAGAAACCCTTAATTGTTTCTCAATTTCCTACCCGCGTGGAAATTTTTCCGGGCATCCTGTATTGAATATAGGCCCCGTATGGACTTATATTAGGTATCTAGGCCTAGTCGGGTTGCTGATGTTCAGCCTGATTTCTCTAAGTCAGGGACACCCATATAAAGCCCATATGGGACCACGCTGCATTACCAATTTTTCCCCGGTTTTAAGAATCTAGGCACACTAACTACAGCCTTAATAGGGCCGTGCAAGGCTTCACGTATTCTCCCGAAGATCTTGATTCAAGCCTACCTGTATACAACCCATGTAGGACCAAGCTGTATTTTCGACGTTTTCCCCGTTTTGAAAAATTGAATGCACCGAACTACAGCCTGAATAAGGCCCTGCCCTTGTATTAATTCCTTTTTTTGAATATAAACCTACTTTGAAAAGCAAATTTACTGAAATTGTATTGGTAATTCCGACTTTTTTGCGGTGTATGCCCCCAAAAAAATATTCCATCCATGATCACTGTGTTCACACTATCGGCGAACAATGTCAAAAAATTGGAAAGAACATCACTGTATGGTTAATTCCAAGACTGAATTAGGCTGTTCTGTTTTTTGATACAGTTTGATAATGTATGAGCAAAGTAATGTTGGGTGGAATACCCGAATAGAAATTGGAATCGGCTCATTCCAAGCCTTGTCTGGACTTGAGTCGAAGTGGTCTGGGTACAGATAGGGCCTTGGATAGCCCAATTTTCAATCGAGAAAGTTTTTATTCAATTTGATGATATTCGCAACAATTTATTATCCTTTTGAAGGTCCTAGTTCCATCGCCTACATTAGCTTCATCGTCGGTGTCCTACATAGGCCCAAGTTGGGAATACTATGCAGGCCCTGCAGATGAGTGTGTGACAATTCTGTCTAGGCCCTATAAGGATAACCAAAACAGGGCCTGAAATGAAATAAAGACGCCTAGTTTTGCCCAAACTGCCGCCAAGAATTAATTTTCACACGGGTATTTGCAAGTCTTGAGTAGGTTATTTCATTGTTCTAATTTTTACCCTACCGCAATAGAAATTCATTTCAGGAATTTTCTAGATCATTACGAGACTGTACAGAATTTTTGAGAGCGTCTTGGTTAAGATACCAAAAGAAAGAATCTCACTTCTTTAAGTTAATTCGATAGCCGGTTTTTAGGCAGGTTTCGGATAAACACTCATTCATCTATTTGTCACAAAAATTCCGTCATATCCCGCTAAAAGATATGATTGAAAAGTTCATCTTTTCACGTTGACGAAAATTCGAGAGTGCAGAATAGGGAGGACTTGTGAAAAACAAGTTTAAAAAACTAGAGTAGATTCCTACATTCCGTTCAACTTGAGCCGCAAGGTTCTACAATTTTTCGTCGGAATCTGCTGAACAGCCTGGATAGAAAGATTTTGAAAATTATATAAAATTTATATATAATCCTATAAGAATTATATAGACTTTTGAAAATCTTTCCACTCGGGAGTTTCAACGGTGTTTACGAGGGTTTTTATTTTTACAATATACTTCCAAAACCTACAATGGATTATTTTTGAACACCTAGACACGATTTTACGTGTTGTTTTGTAAAATTCATTAACTCTAGTCAGTATCCTTGCAACAAATCCCACCCGTACGTTCTTCAACATCTACAAATCTTAGTAATAATATTGAGTGATATCTGAACAAAAATTCGGAACACCCCAAATATCGTTACAAAACGTCTATTGTTTTCATTCATGTTGAACGCACAGGTGAAAATCCTACAATAACCTGAAAAATTATGTTGCTGTGGTTTGAATCGTTTGCTGAAACAAATTCGAACCTTGCACTCTTTGATCTACGTTTTCAGTTGCAGAAGAATTACAAACAATTTATTTGAGAAGACAAATAACAATGATGCATCAGATTTTGTGAGTTTGAATTCTAGTTTCGTTTCGTTTCTATGAACGATTTAGACTTCCAGAACATGAAAAATCGTAGAAATATATCAGATGAATGAATACTCTAAACATCTCTCTCTTATATCACTATCCAATAATGGTTTCAGCCCTGACATTCCAAACTCCTACACCGGGAAGATAATTCATTCAAACCAATGAGTTGAAGTTGGCTGCTGAAATTCGTTCTGAGAGATAAGAAAACAAGAAAATAGCAGCTGAACGATTTTAATTCCCCAACCAGTGCGAAAAATGGAGTTGAACAAATCTCGACTTCAGTTCCCTACGCATTAACAACTGTAAATGTTTGTTAGAATTAATTTCGGGAGGAGTGATTAATTATTCCTTTCGGTGTGAGATTTGATTCTCTCCAATCATAAAAATACATAATGTATCCATGCCCTGTCTGAATGATATTCAATTGAAATTTTGTAAAAATCCTATACCCTATTTCCTATACAAGATTTTATAGAATGTTTCAATCAGGGTAGGAAAAAAGAGAATTATGTTAAAGTTGCATTAGACTTAATTGGTATTTTTGCTGATAATATGAAAGATACCGCCCATAAAATTATGTGGAAGAAAAAGTAATTGAAAGAAAATAACAAATCGTATCCTAAAACCAAATTATATGAAGAGAAGAGGAATATAAATTGTCAATAAATTAGAAAATATATATATATATATATATATATATATATATATAACATTAGTATTATTATTATTATAAATCTAGAAAGGTTTAGAATTGTCAGATTATTGAGACGCAACGAGAGAATGTTTTCGTTATCTCGTTAACTCTTTGTACATTTCTCGTTTATATTGCTGAAGAGGAATTTTTCAACCTCCTCGACATTTTTGGTGTTTCAATGCTTTCTTTCGCGACCACATTTCCAAAATTCAAATGCTGCATACATTCGTGCACTTTCGATATCCTTGAAGTTTGTGTCGTTTATTGAAACTAATTCAAAATTGAACATGAAAAAATATGATTGAAAGTTGATCAGGAGAGTTTCGAAACTGATTCTCTTGAATAAAGTATAACAATTGAATATATTATAAGAGAAAGTGCATACATATATGCTTGAGTATTCCTGTATTCGATTGCAAATTTGTTTCAAAGAACGATTCCAACTTCAACATAATTATTTTTGGCCTCGTCGGGAAACCTCATTCAGTTCAAAAATGCTGTGCAGAGGATTTCTATCCGACGAGAGAACTATCCAGAGAGAAATACTAGTCAAAATTGAGCCAGAATGCTGTTACCTTGATATGGGGGAGAGTTGCTTTGATTGAGCACACCACTTTATATCGTGAGAGGAAGAAATTTAGACTCGTTCTAATCACACAGTGATAATGTTCATCAATGTGACTTTATTGCTGTATAATTGGAAGGAATCTGAATTTCTTTCTCTTGCAATTAAAGGTGGTGGTTCAATCAAGGCAACTTTCCCCTAATTTCCACTAGCGTTTGTCCTTGAGACAGCATCCCATGTAACTATCATATATTCGCTCCCAAAGCATGCGAAAATATTTACCCTCGCATTAAATCTATGTGAGCAGGAAAATTGAGGGATCGATTTTTTTTTATGTGAAAATTCAGCACCTAACTTATATTATTGATAATTCATAGGTGGACTATTTTCTGAATCATCAAAAGCTTAGATCCGAAATTTGATCTACCAAATATAAATTTGTGCGAGTTTATTTTTAATTCTTGTACTCTTATATTCACTTTATTTCGTAATTTTGATAAACAGTGAATAAGGAGATTATTAGTATTTCCCGTTGGAATTTGAAATCCTCTTTAAACTCAATGGACAATTCATTGGAATCAGAATTCAAAATAGGTGTGCGAGTGTATGCTGCTATACAAACAAACACCAGCATCTTCATTCTACTTCATTGAAATTTATATGAAAACATTGAAACTTCAAATTCATATAATCACGAGAAAAAATCCGTACGTTATGAGTGATATTTCAAATCAATAATATCAATAATAACAAACCTGGTCGTATGAAGTTGCACATCACTGTACTGTATACCCTAGTAACACAACATTTGTACAACACGTTGAACGTATTGAAAGTACACGCATAGGATTTCGAGGGATTTTGAAGAGTCGTGAACGGATCTTTATCGGCATTGCTGGACCTGAAGAACGGTTCCTTGAAGAACCGTAGCTCAGGAATTAACGTTTGTGGGGCATGTTGAAAACATTCCTGTGTTACTCGGGTACTATGATTTTTTCTTACATCTAAAGTTAATAAATCTCGCAACATGAATTCTGTAAATTTCGATTGATTGTTCAGAAATGTAAAACAAACCCTGCGCACCGAAGAAGAATGGCGAATAAAATTTTTAAATCGATCGGTACGCGTTGGCGTTTAGAATGAAAATTAATGGATAAATGAATATATAAATGAATAGATATATATATTAAAAATAAATATGAAAATTATTAGGTACTTAAGAGAGTTGTGTGTATAGAGAATGGCGATGGCGAGAACAAAGAAGAAAAAACATAATGGCATTTCGTTACTCTTAGTTGATTATATTACTGTCATTATTGTTATTGTTACTTCATCAACGTTGTAACTGTTACGATATTTCAATCATTATATCATTGTTTGACATAGAATGTGAAATTATTCGTTACATATACGGGAAAAGAAAATAGCATTTGAATCAGTGATATAGAATGGGGCGTGTGAATTGAATTTACGAGAGGTATTGAAAATGTTATCATCAATTTCATTCAATTTTTTCATCACATGATTATATTATATTATATTATATTTGGAAAATAACTAACATAAGAAAAACAATCAAGGGTCCATGATTTATTAAATCCCACTAATTTCCTGCTTCTCAATCTTCATTTTATATCTCATGAGGAATCGATCGTCTTTTTTAGAAATTAAGCTTGGCCCGTGCCGAGCCGAGCGACAACTTATGGAATCATGAAAGTAATTTCAACTAGAAATGGAGTTAGAATAAATTGTTCATCACATTTATCGAATATCCTGGCAGAAAAATTCTCGTAATTTACGAGGCTTGTTACGCTGCCTTACAGAAAATCTTAACACTTATCTCGCTTTTTTTTTTATCATATCGTGATGGCTTTATTCCAACAATAATCATGAAATCTCTCTCCCAAAAAGCATTTCTCATCATTTGGGGCATTTTTGATGAAAACAAAAACAATTATCTCATGATGGAGAGACAGGACGAACCATCGAAATTTCTCCATAATTTTAACAATTTATCATCAAATATTCTAGTGAAGGAGGAACCGAATCAGTGTTAAAAATCAACAGAAACTCAAATATATGAAGGGATAACAAATTTTTATGATTATTTATTGAATCCGTAGATTTGAATGGCGAGGTAAAATTTATGTGTATCTCTTTTTGGTACATTTATATGAAAACAATAGAGTTATGGAATGGAGAATTGTATCTGACGTAAGTGGAATACGAAGAACTCAACGGAACAATACCGGGCGATGCTGCAACGATAGTTTGAACGGGTTGCCGTGGTTCGAGTGACGAGTTGACTTTTTGCTGAGATTTTTCTGATGGCGCGATTGCAGATTTAGTGGCCACATCGATCCCTTCACCTTTCTGATCGCTTTTCAATATCTCCGTTGCCGCTGGGGTAATCGACGACGACAACGGCGAGGATGATAACTGACCTAATCAACGTACAAATCAACATTAACGTACCTTTTAATATACATACGGACAAATAAATATACAAGTAAAACTGATCCTCGAATCATTCATATGGTAAAGGGTTCGAATATGAATTAACATTAATTTATAGACGGGTACATAGATTATTCGTACATACAACACCTTTAATACTTCCATTCTTATGAAACGTTTGGAGAACTCGCAAGTCTTTTGAACGTTGAAATGTCGCTACCTTTGACAAATATTAATTATAATATTCATCCAACGTTTGATGACTATCTTTTCCTCTTGCAGCATTGAGCATTCAAATCCTTTACAATCATTTTCATATTGACCAAGTAATCTTATGAAAAATTGAGAGGTCTTACAAGTTAGATAATTTGATATTTGATTGAATTATTGATCAACGAGTTCAGACTTGAGGTTCAACCGTGGTATAAAAATATTTATATTATAGAAAACATTTGCTTCACTTGAGGATGAAAAATGAAATTATTCTTATTTTCAACCTGTTTCAATCCATTCTCCAATTACGAGAAATCAGAGGAATCAGAAAAAGAAGGGAAAATGTATCCGCACTTTCGATTTAAATTTGCTTGAAACTCGATAAATGTCTCAAGGACAAAATTCTTCCGGGTTCAATAATTCTTCGAGGTCGTTTGAGTGAGGTCTCGTCTGTCGATAAGATCAAATCCTCTGTCTTTTTGATAATTTTGGTCAAAAGTTAACCGTATAGTGAGAAAAGGAATCATGTCACCGGGTTCACTATGACCGAATATATGAATCGTTGAACGATCAATCAATCGAAAGGTATTGCGAAAAAAAAAACAAAATTCACTGGAACAGCGGAATATAATTTTGCGGTCCACCCTTTTGCTGAGACAAGGAAGGTTCTGCTGAAATGTCAAATAATTTGCTACTTCTGCTGATTATTCAGCCGTCAGGGCAAAGGATTTGCTGAGCCAGCTAAATTTTCAGTGTTGCATATATATGTATATATTAGGGTGCTTTTTTTTTCGACTATTTTTTTTTCTCACTCCCATATCGTAATTCTGTGGGGAATGGCTAAAAAAACATTCCCTCAAAATTTGAGCCCTTAATATTGACATTAAGTACTCGACCAAGGGCCTACAATGATTTCCTGTTTAACCCGTTTCGGAAGAAAATGCCACTCTCGACACACCTTTCTTTATCGGCTCGTAACGGATACTATTTGCGTCTGAAAAATTAAGAAAATACATATTCTTATAGTTTAAGATGTGCTCTTTCTGAAAATATCCATAAAATTCTTCTAAAAAATTGTTGATCATGAAAAAAAGTAGTTAAAAACCAAAAAAGGAAATGATTTTTCGACACGTGTTTTTTTTGTTAATCGAATTTTCAAGAGATTCCCTGTCCGCGACGACCCTGGAACTTCAAGAGGCTCAGGAAAGTTCACAAAGAACCCACAAATAAAATCCAAATAAAACTTACGTTCAAGTACTGGGAGAACGTCAATTTTTACACTCAGTCTTCCACGTGTGCGTTCATTTCGGTCTCAACATAACTTTGGTTTGTGACTCCTTGATGAAATTTTCCCAGCTCCCCCCATTTGGATGTTATCTGAGCATCAGAATGATGGCATTCGTGCAGAGAAGAACGAGAAAATTAGTCATTTCCCCAACCCCTCGATGTAAGTACTATTTGGGTGCTGTTTGTGGGTTCTTTGTGAACTTTTTTGAGACCCTCTCCTCTGAATGTTCTTTTGGCATCAAAATGATCGCATTCGTGGAGGAGAGTAGAAGAAAATCAATCGTTCTCCCAAAACCCTAACGTCAGTACTATTTGGGTGTTCTTTGTGGTGTCTTTATGAAGTTTTCTGAGCTCGTCCTGATGGAGTGTGATTTTGGCACCAAAATGATGGTATTCATACAGAACAAGAAAAAGTGAGTCGTTTCCTCAATCCTCCGACTTGAGTACTATTTAGGTGCTGTTTGTGGGTTCTTTGTGAGCTTTTCTGAGCTCCTTCCCCATAAAAATGTTATTCTGGCACCAAAATCAAGGCATTCGTGGAAACATAAATGAAAATCTGTCATTTTCTCAGAAGTCGTACCTCTGTATACCTGCTCTTAAACAATTTCGCGAGAATTTTACAGTTTCCGCGCGATTTTGAATGCATGAGAGCGATGGATCGATCTCCAAACCACATATTATTGGAGTCCAAACATTCATTCCGCCGGTTATCGAGATTTCAGGGTCGTCGTGGACAGGAAATCTCTTGAAAATTCAATTTTAAAAAATACAGGTGTCGAAAAATCATCTTTTTTGGTTTTTAACTACTTTTTTTCATGATCAACAATTTTTTAGAAGAATTTTATGGATATTTTCAGAAAGAGCACATCTTAAACTATAAGAATATGTATTTTCTTAATTTTTCAGACGCAAATAGTATCCGTTACGGGTTAAACAGGAAATCATTGTAGGCCCTTGGTCGAGTACTTAATGTCAATGTTAAGGGCTCAAATTTTGAGGGAATGTTTTTTTAGCCATTCCCCACAGAATTACGATATGGGAGTGAGAAAAAAAAATAGTCGAAAAAAAAAGCACCCTAGTATATATATAAAATAGTAACAAAATTTACCTATTTAATCACTTTCTAATCTAATAAATCATTTTCATTGCTGTAATACCGAATGGATTCGCACCTATAGAAACTTTTTTTTGAAAATTTTTGGAGGTGTTGGAACAATTCAATGCAATATTTTTCAAAGTTTCTCCAAGTTGCTCAAAATCTTTTCTCACGCAATACAGAGAGCTCTACACGGGACAAAATGAATGAGCTGTGAGAAGGACAACTATTCGCTAGCTGCTGTAACTAAATTTCCGCTGCTACAGCACAATTTTTGGCTTCATCAGCGAAATTTCGGTCAATGTCCTGTGAGTGCTGAGATATTCAGTTGCAATAACTATAAAATTAGCTGATACAGCTGGAAATTTCTTTCCGTGTACAAAATTTTATAAACAGCATATTGTTTCGAATTTGATGTCAGAAAGTATCATCAAAAAGGACGTCGACTGAACTTGCACGAGTATCTCAAAAGCCAAATTTTGACCTATCTCAGACACGAACATTTACTGTCAGTGAAACAATTTCGGCATGTCGTGTTTTTGATATAGACTTCTTTTGGAGATCTTATTACATATCAGAAACGTGCCAGAAATGTGGGTCCGGAGAATTCAAAGAGTTGAACAGAGCAACTCATGGATCATTCATAACGTTCGTAATGAGCAAGTTTCTCTGAATTTACCAATTGCAAAGCTATTCTTGAGAATGCTCTATTATGGATACAGGTTTTCATAATTACCTTGGCGGGTAAGTGCTGGGAATAAACCCGAAGGATGTCCAATACGGAATACTGGTATTGGTGGTCCGTATTTTGTCCATACAGATCCATGAGGAATCAGCAAACTAATATCAGGGAGTAAATTTATCGCAGATCCCGTTTGTTCGCTGATGATCCGTTGCTGCACATATTAAAACCAAGAAAATTATCCTAATTTTCGACGTGGGGCTTTCCTGCTGTAAAATCCTAATTAATTCAGATGAAACCTCATACATCCTGTTCCAAATACACATATAAAACCGCATAATGCAATATTTAGACTTCTGGGTTTTGACAAAAACAGATGAAGATGCTAAATTGAATACCATCAAATCTTACGGATCCTATAAAATCTCAAAAACTGTTATAGGTACTGTTTCTAATACATATATTAAACCTCATTGAAATTGATGGAACCGATCTATGCGCTTTCTAAAGAATTTTACAACAGGGTAAAGTACCAAGATATTTTAGATTCTCCTCACGCCCGTTCTAACACTTTTCTCAATAAATTTTACAAGAAATTGATATTCCGTTGAAATAAAAACAGGTTAAAAAACCCTAGACTTACAGGAATTTGTCTCAATTGTCCATTCTCTGAGACTAATTTCGTGACTCCTTGACGCGTAGAAATATCTTGCGTATGCGTCACATGTTTTCTCAAATGCCCTTCTGGAGAATGAATTCCAGCTCTCGAGGGTTGATTTACCGAAACACCTTGGACATTCGCCACCGATGAATGTCCCATCACGTTTATCATGCCCGATTTTACTGACCCTATAGGACTCGAGCCAAACGATGCAATATTTTGCGGATTGTATGTGCTTTGTCCTGTTGTTCCTTGAAATATTTGATTGCTTGAGATACTTGGGGAATTCAATGGTTGTTGTTGGACATTTTCTAAACCAGTTCTCAATGTTATATGATGATTTTGAACACCCCCACTTGCCGCCTGTTGACCTAACACTCGTGGATCCTGGTTCACTTGGTTTCCTACATTCAACGAACCTGATCTCGATGCTACTTGATTATTTTGGACAAGACCATTCTCTGGAATCGTTATTCCTTGATTTCCTGGAACAACCTGTACGTTTACTACTTGACCCCCTGCGATGGTCTTCAATCCTAACTCCGAAGATATTTGATTCGATATTTGACTGCCTTGCGATCTTGAAATGGCGTCGATATTTCCTCCTGGATTCAATTGATTCGGGGCAATATTGATAAATGATTGATGTTCCGGAGTACTATGAATTCGTATTTCTTGATTTTCAATTCGAACATGAGATTGCTCTGTCGGTTGACTTGGGACCGTTCCAACCCCTGCTTGACGTTCATACGTGGTCCCACCTTGAGGATTTACAGGTATATGTCCGATCCTTTGATCTCCGATGATATGATTTCTTGGAAGATCTTCGGCATTTATATTCCCTGAAACTACAGTCGACTGACTTCTCTGGGTAGTCGTAGAAGCATTAGGAATCGCTTGATTCCTCGAAATCTGAGCATCCTGAGCGTTCAACAAAGCTTGATTTCCCGCAGTTTGCGTATGTAGCACCTGCCCACCATGATTCTCGAAAGCAGAAATTGTTCCCGTCTGACCTTGTGGTTGAGCTGAATTACCATGAGCGTATTGCGTTGTGGGACTTCCATCGTTCGCGTGTTGTGCTACGTTTCTAGCATCCACTATCACGGGTTGTTCAGATTGCGGTTCCGTGGGTATTGGATTTGGAGAGATAATATAACCACTGCCGCTAGCGCTACTACCTTCAATCCTAACTCCATTTTCTTGTTCCGCTCTACGCGTAGCCATCTCAAAAGCTCGAAGATGCGCTTCTCTAGCAGCTATCACTTCAGGCGTATCTTGAACCGGGAGTGGCGCTTGTGGTAAATTTGTCGCAAAAATTCGAAAACCATTTTCTCCATCCGCAACGTAATTGGCACTTTGAATCACTCCATGTTGATCGATGTAACTGTAAGCACCTCTCGTTCCTCCGTTCACCGTTCTAATCTCCGATCTCGCAGACCCTGGAGCGCTGTAACCAAAACTGTATTGCCCGAGGCTGTCCTGGTAGCCGAGAATCACTGGTTTTTGTGGAGTCACTGACTGCCCTAGAGTTGTGGAAATTTGTAGAACGCTGCAGAGTACAAGAATATTCTACAAAAAGAATCAAAATGAACGTTATTCTATGCGTCTACGCGGAAAAACCTGTGGAAGAATTCAGGACGGTACTTTGAGAAAAGAGCAACATGGTCAGGGAAATTATACTGCCATGGATTATGGAGTTGCGAGAGAACAAGACAGAATTGCGCGAATCTAGTTGGTGTATATTATCATCCACGAATAGAGATAAGTCAAATTTATGAGAAATTTCTTCGAAGCATTTTGATCGTAAAGTTTCCGATATTTGTAGAAAACCTCCCATTAATTTTCCTCAACATTGTGAAACTTTGGCAGAATTAGAAGAAAGTCCACACCGAATGGTGTATTTCGAACACTCGATTGTGTTATTTCGAGACCTCTTCTTTTATAGATGATTTATCTAGAACTTGTGTTCACTTAGTTTCTAAAGAAAACTCATTTGTTCTAGTTTCCCTGAGTGCATGAATTAAGATTTCGTGAAATATTTCCAAGTTCGTTCAATTTAAATCGGTTTGAGATATATGTTAAGAATCAACAATTGCTCTGAAAAGCAGTTTTCAGAGATAAAACGTAGGCCAGAGTTCCTGCTTGAATAAAAAACGAACGAACAAGATGAAAAAGAAGAAAAAGAAAAGAAAGAAGGAGATTCGCGCACTTCATCATTGGCAATATGTTTCTTTAGCGTGTGGGTGGTGTTTTTATATATATAAAACATAAGTATCACAAATCTTACAATTTCTTTTCTCTTAATCATTGTACTTGACATGACGCGCACGGATGAGCCGATAGACTTGGAATATGTACCAAGTACAGAAGAGTTTATATATACACGAAGAAACCACGCCCTTTTCGAACCTTCTACCCTGCATACCATCATTTTCTTACTGTTCTTGTACTTGTTCTTCTTCTTCTTAAACTCGAGAGTCAAATGAATTCACCACCGATGCGCGTACACGAGCGGTGGATGAGAGAGCATCGTTACGGTCGGAACTGGTTAGACCCCAGTCGACTTCTTCAAGGTTAAAGTCGCGCAATACCAAAGCTCTTCGATACCCCTGGAATCTGGCTCTTCAATAACGTATTTTCATTTTTTCCGACGCTCTTGGATTTTGTTTTTATTCTTCCCTTTGGCTTTTTTCCCTGCATAACCCGTCTTTGTCGCAGCATCCAACTGATAATAATATGTACACGTCGAATAAATATTCCAAGGTCGCTGATTTTACGCGGGGTGTGAGTACGAAGGCAAAGATATCGCCAGTAATGAAAATGGAGATCCGAGAAAGCGAAGAAGAGGAGAAGAAAAAATAAACTTCACTGTGAAATCACAAACATCACTTATTTTCTCATCCACTCTTCAGGCTGGAGATTTTACGATTGGTATCGAAAGTTTACTATAATGGCTTTTGAGATTGTAAGATATGGTCTGTAGAATTTCCATATTATGGAAAATTCCGAACAATGTTTGATTTTTATCGCAAGTGTGAATAATGCAGTTTTATGATTCTCCTTATAATATCGCATGTGGTGGAATGGTTTGCTTCTATACGTGCGATTTTTGAATTGTTGATGAAAAATTCGAAAGAAGAGTTTTAGATTTCATTTAAAATTAACATTTCGTCCGTTCAAAAATGCAGCAAAGTGGAATGTATTTGTCATTTGATTTTACTATTCCATCAACCAAAAGCAAAATTCAAGCTTTCAGATTAGAATTCCGGGATGACTTGAATTACTAGATGAATTTTTTACTCAAACCGGATGAGATTTCCCTTGAATTCAGGGGAAATACCATTCGAGCTGGACATATTCTTCTTCTTACACTCTTTCTCAATTCTTTTAATTTGATACATTTTTGAACGTTTGAAAAGTGAGTGGTGATTCGAAACACTGTTGAATGCGTTTGATGAGTCAACGCATGAGATAAGCCAGAGATTTTACTTCTCTTAACACCTTAGTAAAGATGGCAGAAAGTTTTGAGATTGAAATCTGAAAGTGAAGGGTTAAGAAAGGAATTCTGGAAATTGTGGAATATTTTTTATTCATTTTTTACCAACAAAACACATTGATTTGGTCATCCATGTGGGTATCAACGAACGGCATACGGTACGATTATTGATCATTTCGTTCACTGCTCGCATATTATTTCCGTGCAATCCAGTAATTTCATGAATCCAATCGATGTGATACGAAACTCTCGTCCAGACGTTTTTCACAGATGAAGTGATGTTAACACAAAAGGTTGTCATGTTTGTAGCGATACCGACCAATTCATCAGTCTCGTCAGTCATCTTAATTAAAATTCCATCTCCCTGAAATGATTTGAATGATCATAAATAATTCATTGTTCGAGGTGATGATTTTATTTTTCAATCTAAATTCTCTCTTTTTCGTATGGTCGGAATGGGGAAAGGATAGGACTGCATGGATGAAAATAAAAGGAATATGCCGGATATTTACAATATCGATACTTTTGTGCAAAATGTGTAACATATTTCAATCAAAATTTGATAAAAAAGTATCGATACTGTAAATATCAAGCATCCGTTCGGTACATTGAAGTATATGATTTGAATTATGCAATCCAGTCCATCATTTACCTGAGAGGATTCTGGAAGATTTTTCCACGATGAACTGCAAACAACATTTCCCAAAAATGCCTGCTGATTTCCATTCCCCCCTGTTGTCGGACATGTGTGTTTTCTAACGAACGATAAATTCGCATAGTGTGGTATTTTATACCCCATAATCGATTCGATGAACGAATGCTTTCTTTCTTCATCTTGACTCCATGTCCAACCAACGGATATTCCAGTTCCAACCCATACGCGAAGACGATCCGGAAGAGATATCGGTAACACATAGTCGTTCAAAATTATTGAAGAATTTAGTTTTAGAAGAGCAATGTCGTTTTGTTGAAAACATGATTCCTGTCTGAAAACAATCAATTATTAACTTAAGGCCTAACCGATGAGCGAAATGTTGGAAGGCCAGCTTGGGTTACTACATACTAGTAGTATGCTTCATATCCAGAATACATAAAAGAATAAGTCTTCGAAAAACCTCATATATCAATTTTATTCGCCCAAATTACAATTATTATTCAAAATCTCAATCAGAAAATTTTTAATATGGAAACTTGAAATTTTCCCTGCCAGAAATGACAAAGTCCAATAGAAGTGGAAAATTTCAGTGTAATAGTGATTAAATTCCAGCATAACTGGAAAATTCCATCACACCCAATAAACACACACACGTTATTTCAACGTTGAAAGAACGTTAGACTGTCAAACGGACGTCAGTCGTTGATTTTATAACGTTGATTTTCAGTTGAAATTTGATAGGGAAATAGACGACCAGAAATTACGTTTTGATGACGTGTAATTTAAACTAATATTCAAAAATAACCATCAAACGACGTCCTCAAAAAACGTGTTTTGAACGGGTTTGAATCACGCGTTTAAAATGTGTTTATAAAACCTTGTGTTTGAACTTCAGTTGAAGATATTCTGCTCAAAATGTCGAACGAAATCCAACAATGGTTAATAATTTTCAACAAAGAGCAATAGTTAAATAGTGTGGCATACTTTCCAAATTCTATCATACTCAGAAATACTATTGTTCTCGATATTGAATGAAAAGTTTTCAAAATAATTTGTTGGATTCAATTCACGTTTTAGAACCATCATTAGGACACGTCAATATTTGACGTCTTCTAAACGATGTTAAAACCGTTGATATGACGTTATTTCATGGTTGAAAAACACGTGATCTGCCGCGACATTTTTACGTTGAATCAACGCAAGAATATTACTAATTCACAATGTGTTATGTGTAGTGGTTATTGACTGTTTTTGACGTTTTTAAAACGTGCGTGTGTTTACTGGGGCACGACCTGAAAATTGCAGTTCGAAACTTGTATAATTCATTTGCATAGCAACTGGAAAATTCCATCACACGACCTGAAAATTGCAGTTCAAATCCTGTATAATCCAATTGCATAGGGACTGAAAAATACCATCACACGACCTGAAAATTGCAGTTCGAAACTTGTATAATTCAATTGCATAGCAACTGGAAAATTCCATCACACGACCTGAAAATTGCAGTTCAAATCCTGTATAATCCAATTGCATAGGGACTGAAAAATACCATCACACGACCTGAAAATTGCAGTTCGAAACTTGTATAATTCAATTGCATAGCAACTGGAAAATTCCATCACACGACCTGAAAATTGCAGTTCAAAACCTGTATAATTCAATTGCATAGGGACTGGAAAATTCCATCACACGACCTGAAAATTGCAGTTCGAAACTTGTATAATTCAATTGCATAGCAACTGGAAAACTCCATCACAAAACCTGAGAATTGCAGTTGAAAACCTGTATAATTCCAGTATACCAACGATTAGGTTTTTTTTTTCTAAATTCGAAATTTTTCCCAAGTCCTTTTTGAAGGGATATTTTTTTCTGGCGCACAAGAACTATAAAATTGCAGTACGAGCCGCTAAAATTTTCGCGAAATCATGGCAAAATTTCAGTACATCATCTCAAACTTGAAAATTCCAGTACAAGGACTGAATTTTCAGTTATGCTTGGTAAATTTTCAGTAACGTACCAACAAAATCTCTGTACATGTACTGGAATATCCATAATCCAGTACTAGCACTGGAAATTTCCAGTGCAGTTGCACAGTAAATTTCCAGTTTTTTTTTACAGCGTACTGCACTGGGAGAAATATAAAAATGTAGTTGTCTCCTTTTAACAGAATTCTCTCAAGGTGCATGTGATTTACATAATTGCCCTACTGGGGATATTTCAATACTTTAATTTTACCTGGAATACGAAGGGTGCAATGTGATGTTCCTAACAGGTATCCGTTGAGGGCAGCAAGGTTGACCAGCATGCAGGTCAGAACCAGCGATAATCCATGCGTAAGGTACATCTTCGAGAAAATGCGCTGTTGTGAGGACCCATTCGGGATGTATTATCACACCCGAGGATGTACGTCCGTAAGTGTCAACTTGTACCAAGTAGGGAAAATTGCTCGCTGTTGTGAACTTTTCACTGATCGTTCGATTTGCGCGGAACACTTTGTTCGAGACATGAGGGTTTTCTGGAATATTTTATTGCAAAACTTATTGCCATTAGGGATGGAAACATTACTCGTTTCCGTTGCTCATTATATGTAAAATATATATAATATGTATATATTTTGTGTACAAATGAAATATTTATTATAAATAATTTATATATATTTATATATATTAGGTGTACAAATAAGTTTCCGCGGTTTGTCAAAAGATGGCCCCACCAGAAGGTTATGGAGAAATTGTCAGATGTAAAACGTAATATCCCAAGTTTAGTCATCTGGCAACACCATAACCTTAAAGTACTAGTGATTCCGTATCAGCATCACGTAATTTTTTTCGTGCAAAAATGTCAAGTTTTATTCCGAATAAGCATCATTTGCGGGAACTTTTGATTTACTTCTTTAATGTGAAAAAATCTGCAGCTGAGGCGCATCGATTGCTTCTAGAAGCATATGGTGAAGCTGCTTTAAGTGAGAGAAGTTGTCAGGAATGGTTTCAAAAGTTTAAGAACGGTGAGTTTGACGTTAAAGACAAAGAACGCAGTGGAAGGCCGAAAGTGTACGAAGACATGGAATTAGAAGTACTATTGGAGGAAGATTCGTCCCAAACGCAAAAAGAACTTGCACTTACTCTACAAGTGACTCAACAAGCAATTTCACATCGTTTAAAATCGTTAGGAATGATTCAAAACAAGGAAATTGGGTTCCATATGAACTAAAGCCGAGAGACGTTGAACGCCGATTATGCATGAGTGAAATGCCCTACTGGGGATATTTCAATACTTTAATTTTGCATGGAATACACTGGTGACAATGGATTCACTACGATAATCCGTTGAGAAAGTCAAGGTTGACCAGCATGCCGGCAGAACCATCAACATCGACAGCTAAGCCGAATATCTTCGAAAAACTCATGCGCTGTATTTGTGAGGATCAGCATTCGTGTCGTGTATTATCTGACACCAAGCGAAACCATTACTGGAGCTCTGTACGTCCGTAATTGATGAACTTGTACCAAGTAGGGAAAATTGCTCGCTGTTGTGAAAATTATTCTTTTCACGATAATGCTCGTCCGATGTTGCGGCGCCGGTAAACACTTTGTTCGAGACACTCAACTGAGGGTTTTACCTGGAATATTTTATTGCAAAACTTATTGCCCCTTCTGATTATCACCTGTTCCGGTCGATGGCACATGGTCTGTCTGAGCAGCGCTTCTCATTATGAAGACACCAAAATTGGGTAGATTTGTGGATATAGTCAAAAAATGAAAGAGTTTTTTTTCGACGGGGTATCAAATGTTAGAAAGATGGGGAAAAGTAAAGTAATGATGGAAAATACTATGAATAATATGTATATACTTTTGTTTACAATAAATTCCTAATTTATTATAAATAATTTATATATATTTATATATATATATATATATTCATATTTGTGTCTGCTTTTAACTTACCTGCTGAAACAACGATGAAGAAGGCGATAAAACAAATTGAATTGAACATCATTGTGCCAAAAATCGTAAAAATCGAAGTTCGTTGCTTATTTTCACCTTTGATGGAATAATGTAAAAGTACTTATTGATTTTCCGTGGATATATCCAAGTAAATTAAAATTCTATCGTATCACTTCTTTCTTGCATAGTTGAATTCCGTGACACGGCTTACCTGTTTTGACACGATAACAGGTGTGAGAACTGTTCAAACCTCAACACCGTCGAAATACTCTGTTATTTTTCTAATCTCTAGAATACGATGTACAAATTTATGACAAGTGTTTCAAATATTTGATTATTTCCCAAGTATCGCTGAGAGCGAGTAGGAGGAATCTATTGAATATTGAGCAGTTGGAAAACAAATTGCTTCGCTCGAAGATATCGAGTATCTCATCCGCGTAACACAAAGATTCAAAATCAGTACTTCCGTGAAGAATTTGAGTGAATAAAACAGTCCTTGAAGAAGGTTTGAATCCATTTTCAACAAGATTCATCAGTTTTCTAACAAAAATGATATCGAAAATAAAGAGTGGAGAAATTGTTTTTTATCATTAAAATTATTCCCTGTAGGGAATCAATTCTATTTATCAATTTTTGGAAAAACTATCAGAAAGAAATCTAGTAATTTTGTGCTCTATGAATACCCCGAATAGGGGCTTTTGATCACGAGGATGATTCGTGGGTTCCTACTATCCATAAGAGAAGCAAAAATTTAACAAATGAAGGTTCATTGAACAGTCCATGAACATGAATTGACGTACAATGAACGAAGATTGATCCTAAAAGTTCTGTGTTTTCTGGGCTAGGGGTTGAACCCCATGTTGCAGGGTTTTATTTCCGCTAGCTAAAGTTTAGCTGGGATAACTGAATTTCAGTTACCACAGCTGGATATCTTTCTCTCTTTCTCTCAGGATAAATTTCAGCAAGACAAAGGAAATAAATTAGGAACCGATAAGTGAAATTGTTTACAATTTCACAATAATTCGAGTTCCTCGAAATTCATATATTACAAACCCTGAATTCAAATGGGGTAGGTTTTTCGGATGGGAAAAGATGAAATGATATTGAACGACATCAACAGCAAATATTGAACAAGACTGCGAGTGAATATTTTCATCATAATGTTGTTTGTATACAATCCCTATGATTATGATAAACCATGAGAACAAAGGAAATAAAAATACAATATTTTCCGACGTGTCGGCAAGTGAATTTATTGAGGCACACAATGAATATATTACATTCATTCGGTATGGATATATGAAAGATCGAAATACATAAATTAGAAAACCAATAAATATAAACGTGTACGTATACTTGAATGCATGCAACTACGATGGGTTATGTTCTGAGAGCCAGAATGTCCAATAAATCACTACTATTTACGAGTGTTTCAATATCCGGTTGTAGCATCGCCTGGCAAGAAAGAAGATCATCTCGGTCATAAGTCAATGGGTTCAGTAAACGAGTCGTCCGTAGGCAGCCAAAGGTCCAGCCACGGCAACGACGTCGGCCGATTTTACAGCCTCGTTCGCTAAATTGGTCCTCTCGTTCACTTGGGCGGACGCGTGGATGGTTTGGGATGAGCCCCCTTCTCTCCTATCTTGTGTTCTACTACTGTCCGGAAGAAATGACACTGTAGGATAAAAGGAAGTGGACAAAGGGGTTCGTGGGGAATTGGTTGCGCTGGTGGGTCGGGTCGCTTGAGCTTGAGTAACCCTTTCGTTCAAATATGCCGCCGCTTGCGTGGCTTTTGCGGCAGCGGATTCAGCTGTTTCTATCGTTCTTCCATCAGGGGTTGGGGTCGCATCGGTTCCTTGAGCGGTCGGGATTTCGCTTTCTTGACTAGCGGCTTGACTTCGGGCAGCCTCGTTCGCCAAATTCACTCTTTCGTTGTAATGAGCGGCCGCGTGGGCGGCTTTGGCTTGCGCGACTTCCGGAGTGTCTTGTACTCGTCCATCGGGACCGATTCTAGCTGTTTCCACGGGAACAACGCGGACGCTGTCGATCACTTGAACTTGAGGAATTTGCACCAGTTGAATAACGTCGTCGGCGGCCGCGGCTCTCGCTGCCTCGTTTGCCAATCTCAATCTTTCATTTGCGTGAGCTATCGCGTGCTCGACTCTGGCCGCTGCCACCTCCGGTGTTTCCACGACTCTTCCATCGACACCGATGTTCGCCGGCTCCAAGACTGTGTAGGTTGTCAACGGCGCTGCCACGTAAGCCGATCTCGCCTTGATCGTGACGATTAAAGCAGCGATAACTGACAAAACACTGTACACGGTCTTCATTGCTATTAATTTCTAATGAATATGCGTATCGTAGGGAACTATGGACTACTCTGACGTGTCCTAGAACGGGCCCAACAGCCTTTATATACGTCTAATGATGTTAAGAGATATATGCGTCAAGATATAAGGCGTATCTAAAAACCGGGCCAGGGACAAAAGATGAGACTCAAGATGATATATAACGCATAGGTTTATCATTACGAAAAAATATTGCACCGTTTATAATAGACAATACTCTCAGGGCTGTACGGTGATTGGTTGGGAGTATTGCGGTATTTTATCCGCTTCCGTATATCGTGGGGCAAGGTGAGCAAGGCTTATAAGTATGAGTATTGTAAAACGAGCGGTGCTCCGGTTACGTTCGTAGGAGACAATCAGAAGCATGAGAAAGAGAGCGTACGGAGAAGAAGAGTGTGGGTGCTTATTTCAGATACACTTCGGATGATATTTGATCTGGAGTATAGTTCACAGTTTCGATGATGTTTCATGGTCATTCTATGATCCATTAGAGTCCTTGAGGTTGCTTAAAAAAATTATTAGTTGTAACGAGAAGGGTTGAGATAACGCAATAATCGTCAGTCGTAATTCATGAGTGGACGAAACAAGACTGTCGAAGAAGACCATTTTACGGTATTTGTATTTATTGAATCGATTTTCTTTGGAGCATATTAGTATTTCATCATGTTTTTATCGTTAATTGCTTCTTCTTTGAACTCCGTGTTTTGAGACGTGCTGTTCTCACAAATTCTATTTTTCGTTTTCACGTTCAATCATTGCACACGGAACAACATGGACTGTTGATTTTGATGGAGTTCCGGAATTCTTGTTAAATTGACCAAGTTTTCAGTAAATTCAACTGGTGAAAAATATCTCTTGCCGTCCATATAGCAACCGTACTCTAAAAAATATTTCCTGTAAATTACCCAGATGAAAATTGAAAATTACAGTTTCTTCTGAAAGCACTGTACTCAACATAAGGAAAATAAATTTGTTATTCTGAAAACCTTACGCTCAGCGTTGTGATATTACAAAATCTTGTAAAATATTCATATCTCACCATGTGTGTCAGATGTTCATATTGTTAACTTTATTATCTACGTTGAGCGTGAACAATTGGCAAGATTTTGTAATATCACAACGCTGAGTGTAAAGTTTTTACAATAAGAAATTTATTTTCCCTTCACGGAGAAAAAAGATCATGGAATGATCACTAAAAAAGATAGCAAACTGGTGGCAACTACGAATTTCTGTACACAGTCGCTAATAGAGACGAATGATGGTTCCTATTTTCACGGAGAAAAAATGGTTTGCTACTATAGCCCCTACAAAGAAATTTGTTGTCCTTGCAAAAACATTCACTTTAGCAGCTAAGACGTTAGTTCTGTTAACAAATTTGTTTATGTTAGCAAAAAAACGTAGTTGGGTCAATCATTTTTCTTGCTCTTTCAGCTAATTTTTTTTTGTAGGCGCTATAGTAACAGACCTGCTTGTTATGCCAGCAATACTTCTTTCTCCGTGTTGGTATACTACATTGTTTTTTGAGTATACCAAAATAGGAACCATTACTCGTCTCTGTTAGCGACTGTGTACAAAAATTCGTAGTTGTCACGAGTTTACTATCTTTTCTAGTGATCATTCTATGATTTTTTTTCTTCATGTACTTGCGTTGAACGCAATACTTTTACAAGAAACTGTGATTTAAAATTTTAATCTGGATAATTTAAACACGGAAAAAAATGCAGCTCGAAAAGATAGTAATCTTTAAGGGGTTATATACAGTTGGAAGGCCGAAAAAAGCGAATTTTCCAGAATTTTTTCTGAGAAAACTTTTGAATTTATTGATCTAAAAATTTGTACACATATTATAGTATCTTCAAAGTGTATTCTAAGACTTAGTATTGGTAAAAATATTCATTTGGAAAGGAGCTACAGCTGATCTCCGGGAGCTCTTTTGAGAAAGACGTTTTGCGGTGACCACTATATCTGTGAACTGAATCCTCTGAAATTAAAAAACCAAACAGATTTCGTTAAAGTAATGTTAAATCTAGTAATTAATCGAAGGAATAAGCAAAATAGATTTTTTTGACGAAATGGCGGTTTCTCAACAAAAAAAATCGATTTTTGACGAAAATTTGGGCCTTAAATTGTTTATAAAAAAAAAATATTTATCGATGAGAAAAAATCTTCGATTAATTACTAAGAAATATATTTAAGAAGCTCGTGGTCAAATTTGAGACTAATCCGTTCAGCCGTTTTCGAGTAATGTTGGTCACCGAGTTTGGAAACACAGTTTGGAGAAAAACGCATTCAAAGTTTCAAAAGCACTTGGCATAGAGTTAAAAAATTTCCAAAATCTCCGTGTAACTTGGACAATAATTGCCAAATTGACTTGAAATTTTCTGTGTGTGTACTTAAATGTATGTACATTACGAAAATGAAATGAAAAAAAAATCGATTTTTTGAAAATTTTAACTGTATATAACCCCTTAATAGAAAATTGGAGAATATTTCTTAAAATCTAAGAATTTTTCTTAAGTTCGTAATAAACATAAAACGGTTCAGATTTCTCTTGAATATTGCTCGAAAAACAATGAAAAATTATCAATACTTAACAAATCATAAAACCAAATATGAAGTTTCCAAAAGTCGCGCATGAAATTTGACAAAGTGAATAACAAAATTATGGAATCTTATTTTAAAATTACAGACTTTTGTTATTCACTTTGTAAAATTTCATGCGCGACTTTTGGAAACTTCATATTTGTTTTTATGATTTGTTAAGTATTGATAATTTTTCATTGTTTTTCAAGCAATATTCAAGAGAAATCTGAACCGTTTTATGTTTATTACGAACTTGAGAAAAATTCTTAGATTTTAAGAAATATTCTCCAATTTTCTATTGAAGATTACTATCCTTTCGAGCTGCATTTTTATAGGAAATATTTTTTATAGCGTGGAGCTCCGGTAAAATTAATAGTTCTTTTCCGTGCAGGGCCACTTGTTAATGATTAGTTGTCTTCTCGTTTATTGCTTTTTATCAATACATAACAATACGGTATGCGGTGAATTTTGAGACACAAGTCTGTATAGACATAAAGTATCGAAGAATCATCCATCTTGACGCGCTTTCTTCCTGTTACTTCTCCATACACAGGGACAAATTTTGTATATTTTTAACACACGTTGATGTGCCAAACGGTCCACTTGCAAGTTGTGTTAAATATTAACACAAAAAATAAATCGAACCAACACAAAAATCTGTGAATCTGACAATTTTATATGTTGTTTTTAACACAAACTCTACACTGAGAAAAATGTGTTTCGTAGAACTAGCAATAAGAGCATTGCTGACATTTTTTTGTTGAATATACAATAATTCTTGTTCTTATAGCAATATATAGTTGTCTTATTAACAATAAAATTGTCAATTCAGCAATTTTATTGCTGGTTGATATGTGACAATTCAGCATTGTCATATGTCAACCTACAATAAAAATCGTAAAAATATGACCGTTAACATTGCTGAATTGACAATTCTATTGTTAACAAGACAACATGTATTGCTATAAGAACAAAAATTATTGTATCTCCAACAATAAAATGCCAACAATTCTGTGATTGCTAGTTCTACGAAACATATTTTTCTCAGTGTAATCGGGCCTTCAGTGACACAAAATTTCTAGCTGTGTGCTAATTTAAAATTTAATCTTCTCTTCCGAAGAGAATATGGTTTCTTATTAAAATTGAACTATCATTAGTATGCGTGGAGTTATTCAAATCTGAAAGCATCAGAGAACATCCATCCAATTGTATTTCTCCCTTCAAGCGATTCAACTAATGGATAATATTTATCGACTGTAAAATGCTTTCATCAGAAAGAATGAGGTTTCAATCGTTTATTAAAACGAATTCAATAAAACGAAGCAAATAAAATCTAATAATATCTGATTGAAAATTCATAACAATGTTCAGAACTCAATCCTTTTCAATAAAAAAACATTAGTTGAGCACCGTTTACAAGAAACGAAGGCATGCACGTTTCAACAATCTTTGATTCGATTACAAGTTTGTTTGGATAAACGATTCAAATTTATTTGAAGTAAGAAAAATCAAAGACAGTCCCCGGCTCTGTAACCGATGAATATTTTGCAGAGATTTGACGGGTTTGTTAAAAACAAATCAATGTCTATCAAAATGAGATTTTCTATCGGATTCGTAGACTGAAGAGAAATTCTTTCAACTGAATTTCTTTTCGTTTCAAGGTTTTGTTCTTCTACAGTGCATTATTTACCAGGCATAATACTCCCAATTAGATAATATTACTATGTGTTAGGATCAGATCATGTATCAAGGTTGAATGTACAATCTAGCGATCGTAATATGAGACTGATGAAATTAAAATAGATCCGATATTTGAAAAGGATTTGATTTCACTCAAATAACAAAGAAGACTATTGAAATTAATTGTTTTCAATTGAATATTCATTGTTATTCATTATCTCTTATTTCCAAACACTTTATACCGGAATTGTATGTTTTGAGAAGTATTGAAATACTTGAGGAATACTGAAATATGATAATCCATTTGAGTATTAAACGATGAAGAAGTGGAGTTCAACAATCAGTTTGATTCTATTTAGATTATTAATTTGAAGCTCAATGCATGCTATATCATTAACAGAAATGATTAATAATCCATTTACACTTTCTTCATCAGTATAGTAATTGAATTTTTCAAGTAAATTCGTCTCTTCTCTCGATAGGTCTCAAAATCTACAGCGAGAATAGGAAAACAATTGCAAGAAAGCAATATGTGGCATGAACGTTGTTCTTATTGTTGATCACGTTGTGTATCCTGATCATTCAATTACCATGCTCATTTAAAAAAAAATGATTTTCATTCGAAGAGACGAACACTTTAATCATCAATGTATTTTGATTATTATCCAAGATACCTCTCGATTACACGCTTGAGAACTCTTTTCAATGAAAATAAACAAGCTTTTTCACATGATCTTGACTCAAACCATCCACGTTCTTACGCATATATAAGAAGCAAGTATCAGCACATGGATAAAACATAAAACGAAGGTATCTCGACGAGTAGTCATCAAGAGTGTCTAGAGAAGGCGATACACTTATTTCAATATGAAAATAATTGTAAGTAGATGTTCTTATTTCAAACAAACTATCGTGAATCTGGTATGAATACAAAATGACAAAATCGAATTTATCTCATGTCAAATGGTGAAACGAGAACTAGTAATTACACTATCGATTTTTAAAAAAGAACTAATTTTGTCATGTATGGAGGAAAACAGCATTAGTGAGATTCATCATAAGTGCGAATGTTGGAATTAGCATATTATCAGAATTTGACTTGTTCATTGATAATCGAATGTTGTAAAATGTTCATCTCAGAAGATAGATTTTGTCGCATCAGGATCTACAAAATAACATATCTTCAAATCTTGAGTTCTTCAACAATAATTGATAACCGGCAAAAGATTTTGTTATATTACATCATGTTATATTACAGGGGTGTGCAAATTATTGGATTCATGGAAAGAATTGAAAACGCCAGCACGTTTTTCTATCAAACTCCCTTATTTGAATCTTCATTCGAATGTTCTTTATTTGACTTCATTATTTAAATTTACAGACCCATTTCACCCTAATTATTACATACAAGGTGCCAAGAAAAATAAGAGAATTAGTTTCAAATCTAATAATTTGCAAATTGAGGTATTATACATAAAATAGGAATGTCTTTGCTATCTCAACGAAAAAGTCGCTATTTCGGTCAATTTCGGCCAATCTCTCAGCAACTCGGTTGACTGTAACAGCGAATTTAGTATTCTATATTTAATACCTGGATTTGATACTCCGCAAATTGTTTTCCTCCGTGTGTATGTTTCATTTATAATCAAAGGAACTAGGACAGAAGAGAAAAATGAAGAGAAATAGGTCAAGTGAGAAAAATCCATCATGGATTATACATGAAATCAGTATGTTGAACCGTTTCAAGTTCACAGATAGATCGAATACATCGAATACGAATCATAAATAGATACATGTGGAATTCGATATCATAAACAAAAGTATAAATATATGTACTTGGATTATAAATACTCTATGATGTAGAAAAACCATATCGAGATTATATTTCAAACATTTCACTGACTTGGAAATTTCACTTGAAACATTCTTCGTTTGACGATAATTATAATATTATTCATGAAATCGAACACAAGTTCAATTATTAATGGAAAAAATTTGATAAATAGTTTCCATTGCGTGAGGTTTTATTTTCGGAATATCTTGTAATTGCGGTACGCGCTCTGAAGGTGTAAATTGATACAGAGGCTTGAAATGAATAATATCGAATCTTCATACGCGATTCAACGTAACGAAATTATTTATTCACTCTGTAAATGTGAAACTATTAAAAGGTGATAATCGAAGAAGATATTCTCTCGATCCCTCGAAAATAATTCCATGCATATGGATAAGGAATACGCTGCGAAGAGAAAAGAATTTCAAAAAATCGTTTGGAATTTTTTTACCCAACATTTTTGAGTAAATTTCTGAAAAATTCAGGTGAAGTCATAATTAATGTTTGTCGATTGACAGAAATTCTTTGGCAAGTGACAGAAGATGTTTGAAAATTTACAGAAAATTTGTGGATGTCCAAATAATCTGCAAATTTCCAAATTCATAAGTTTTTTAGCTTCCTTTTCTGTATGGAAATTCATAGATATTCCCCACATTGTAAATATTCCAATAATATTGCTGTGATATCATTGGAATATTAAGAGGCGAGGAGAAAGACTTGAATGTGTGCTTTGTTATGAGTATCATAGAAGTATACGTTTGTTCGAATCACGATTCTTCGACTTTTTTTACTATATTTTACAATATATTGAATATATTGTGAAAATTTCTATCCGAAGGCTCAAAGCGAGGCGTTGTTATCCTCAATGGTAAATTCATCAATTTTCTTTTTTCCGTGCAGTGACGAACTACCTTAGGGAATAATAGAAATTATTTTGAGAGACATTTACCTCATGTTTAATTTTTTTCTACAAAATTCCCTAAAAATATACTGTTTATCCACGTTTGGACAGGGTTGGATACGCTGTCGGTACTCAATACGATAGGTTTCATGCAAGGAATAATGTGCACATTAAACTCATGCAGATAATGAATACCACTACCCATGTGAAAAATTTTTCAAAATTCAATATAATTTGTATATAATTCAATATATTTTCAATATAATTCAATCTTGAATTACCATCAAGAAACTCAATAATTCGAACTCTTCGCGCAATCCTGCGTCACTTTACTCCACCCTAGCGTGACATGATTGTCCATGTTTCATATAATTCTTTTCCATGATACAGTGATAATTTCATTTAAAAGCGAAAATATACCTATCGATCGATGAAAAGAAGCGATGCATGTGTGCTACGCACATAATTTTTTCACAAATTCAAAATTAATTTTCCTTTAGGGAAATCATTTGACTGAAAATGAGAATAGTTTTAGTACTCTCTAAAATTTTTCCAAGATATATTTACGCATAGCTTGGCTTTGGTGTACATTTACAGTTGGGGTCATAATCGACCCCAGTGTGGCAGCTATGTTACACTGGCGAAGTGTGGCAGCTAAGGGATAATTATATAAAAATTATATATAATTTTGAGAATTTTTTCACGCGGGTAAAGGGGGTTTTCTAGGTTATAATTTTCAAACTATGAATTGTTTACCATTTCTACACTCATAAATATCTATTATATATATCCTGAATTTTGAATTTTAAGTCGGAATTAATTGTATAATGTTTTACGCACTTTCTGCATTTTCTGCGTATTCTACATGTTTTATGCATAATCTGCGCATAGTTAACGCATATTACTTATCACGCGCGGACAGAACCCATTCGTGCGTTTGGATCATTTATAATCGCACGCCGGAAACAGATCGTAGGACGGGAAATATTTTCAGGAAACCAATTTGCTGATCTTTACTACTCCCAGATCTCTGTTTTGAATGCAGAATGATCGATTTTTGTTTGTGACTCTGGTAGCTCGTCTAATCATTCTCCTGGTTGATTTTCAATCGCCACCAGAAGAATTTTTTGTTACCTTGAGTAGAAATGTGAAAAAATATCAAATTTTAATAGACTTTTTATAGAACATTGACATAAATCCGACATATTCTTTAAAAACAAAAAAATCTTATGAAATAATATCTAATACATTTTCAACCGAATTACCTCATTCATGAAAATAAATCCATACTTTATTTCTACAGATCGTTATCCTGTCATTCGTGGCAACTCTGACCCAGAGTTATCCCGCAGATTTCTTCTACGACGGTACTCCGCTAGTCGCTCCCCTGTACAAACGTTTAGTCCAGGGAGCACCGATTGGTTTGGACGGACGTGTCGTAGATACTCCGGAAGTTAGTTTGGCCAAAGCTCAGCATGCGACAGCTCACGCGAACGAACGTATAAATCTAGCTCACGAAGCTGCCAAATCATCGGATTCACCTTACGCTATCTCACCTGCAATCGTGAATGCTCCCGCGATTCAAAGAGTTCCAGCAGCGGTTTCAGGTATCAGAACCGTTGGTGGGGCCCCGATCGGTCCGGATGGAAGAGTCGTCGACACTCCAGAAGTGAGCATCGCGAAAGCCGAGCACGCGACAGCCCATATCAACGAAAGGATAAATCATGACCAAGAGATTGTTAAATCCTCGTATTACGACTCGTCGTATATCGTGCCTGCTTATTCGATTCCTGTTTTCGTCTGAAAATTCGAATTTATCGGATAACAATATGTGCGAATTCGAGTTAACGAATTTGGTAATCGATTCTTAGAATTAATACGATACTTGTCGATTAATTGAACAATTTCGAAGACTTATTCCAAGCGAGATTGATTTTATCACGTTGGATTCTTTGTATTTGGAGATAACGAATGCATTTCAACGCTCAAAGAAAAGTCTCTTTGGAAAATACTACAGTTCACTACCTCATGAAATAATAAATGTTTTGAGTATAATAAACTATGTAGTTCATTGATTTAAAACTTTTGATTCTGTTAATCAAATTTAATGTCCTCAAATCATTCAATAATAATAAAAAAAAAAATCATGTGACAGAAAGAAATCATAATTTTTTTAAATTCAACAATTCTATAACAGTAGTTCGAAATATTCATTCAAAATTGCCACTTTCGTTCCAAAGAGTACTTTTTCCTTCTGCAATTCATATTCAGAAATAATTTGAAATAACTACCATGTTTTGATGTAACCAAATATTTTAAGGTGCAAAGTTGTTTTTCAGAAAATTTATCTGATATCGAACCGTGCTTCAAAATGGATTATTCGATAACTGCAAGATGTGCAACATTACTGATATTGGTTTTATTTTTAATAATAATGATTAAAATATTCTTTCGTTACTTAACCTACCAAGAAGAAGTTTTTTATTGAAATTATCTGTTTTCATTTTCGAGGCACACGGTGCTCTTAAATTTTCGGAAAAATTTTGCTGAATTTTAAGAAACTTGCCCACATTTTCAGAAAACCTTCCAAAATTTAGTATAAGATTCGTAAAATTCAGTACAATTTTTTTGAAAATTCCGAAGGAAATGACTATGAATGATTACAGTCGCATTCTCTGAATTTTCAAGAAGAACATCATTTTTTCACAGTGTTCACAGTACAATTTGGACGAAGTCTCCCGAAATAATCTGAAAGAGATCTCGATTACTTCTGAAATATGTCTCATAAAATACCTGAAGATATTTCAAAGATATCTCACGGAAAATATTTTTGAGAATACTAAAGATTACGTTTAGATAAATTTCCAGAAATTATTCACTCGATGACGCCTTTTGGTGTTTTATGAGGCTTCTATTAGAATTCTTCAAAATATTATTTGGAATAAACCAAAAGAGAGAACCAAAAACGCTGTATGAGTTATAACATTACGATTAGTTTCAAACTTCTTCATTATTCGCTGAAGTTTTAATTTTTTCTTGTTGAACGTCTTTGCGAGTTTGACTGAATATTACACCACCATGAAATCCTCAGCGATGGATAGACAACATTTTTAGAGAGCTACGTGCTAAATTTTTGAAATTTCATCTCTCTCGAATGTCTCACACAGCACCACAGTCCCAGAAGAATTCATAAATAACTCTAATTGAAATAATTGTGTTCTTTATGAATTCTTTGAGAATTCTCCCTGGGCTGTGGTGCTGTGTGGGGTGCCATCTGGAGAATTTAATCAAAAATCACAAGAGTGTTTCAATCTGGTACGTCTATGAGTCATGGAATATCCGAATGCTTTTAAAAAACTCAATTCCTCCTTCACACTTTAACAATTCACGTTATCAACTATCCAGATAATTGATTCATTCGCAACTTTGGTTTTTCATTGAATCAATAACAAAATTGTATTTATACAAGTGTTATTTTTGAGAATAATTATACAAATAGGGTAGATAAAAACTCTGCGATGAATCATTTGGGACTTGGATGTGTTAGAAATACCGAAGAGCAAATGTTAACGAATTTGATCGTCATCTTCATAGAATAGTCGCATGCGTAATAACAACGTGAATTAGTGATCGGCGATATTTGGAAATATCGATATTTTTTATAGAATTTTTGTCAAGTTTATATTGAATTTGATCAAATATCGATAAAAACTTTATACAAATTTTATATAAAATATCGATATCGTGAAATATCGCCGATCACTAACGTGAATGCAATCGAATGAATACAGGATTCTATACTCATAACACGATATTCTAGAAATGAGTGAATTTTAGTTTTCACTCGTTTCCCAGTCTTTCGATATATTTTTTATTTCACTCAGTTCGGTAGTTAACGGATTTCAAAATTATCTCAATACTGTCAAAGATGTATTTTTTTTTTTTTTAACCATTCGAAGTCCTTGGGCATGTTTTGCATGATGTTTGTATCTACCCAGAAAACATGTTCATATGCAAAAATTTCTTTGAAAATTTCTCTACATTGTCTGAAAACTTGTTAAATTTGATAGAAAATCTCATATGAAATTGTACACGTGTTTATTGAATCCAAGAAATGATTATGAAATTTAAAGATTTGTCATTAAAACTTATAAATTCATCACTAGATTCAAGAAACTTGACTCATCAATAGAATTAAAAATTCTCTATCAAATATAATAGAACTTAGTGAGATTTAAGTCATTTTTATGTAAAGAGTTTTCCAACAGGTTATTAAATTTCAGTCGAATTGTCTTAACAATGTGAATATCGCAAGAAACTACAGAAATTAGACATTTCTTGCCTGTCAGGGTTATTGTATTAATTTGAATTAGAGTACTTTCGTCCAGATTCGATTTATCTCAAAAAAACCTCACAGTCGGGTATCGAATCAATACAAATGGGTAAGAATAATTTGCTCAATTTTATCACATAATCGAAATTGTACGGCGAACGACTGTATAAAAAACCAGGAATTTCTTCATCAATCGATTTCATGTTCATTTCATTTTCAACACAACACACGCGACATATTGTTATACCAGCGAAAAGATCTTTTTCAGCGCTTGATTTAAGGAAAAAACTATAACACTTTCTAGAAGTGTCTCGATTACTCACAAGATGCACGAATACCAAAAGATTTCATTCTTTGTTGTCTCATAACGACCAATTTCAATTAAGATGTACAATTTCGGTGACTTATTTTCCAAAATTCTGTAATTTCAAATTTGTTTCCCAAGCACATTCATTTTTCTTGTGAATTACAAATTCTGTGCCCAAACTGATGAAAGTGATTAATTACTTCGATATACTGGATACACGGAAACACCGGGTCTATCAATATCTGGAAAAATGACTGTCAATTTAGGGAAAACGAGGATCGCTGGAAAACAACAACAATTGATAGTTTCACTGTGAAAAATACCAATGAAACTATCAACTGTTAATATTTTGACTACGAATTTTTGGTAGACTCAATACGAGTATTTTTCAGCAATCCTCTTTTTCCCTAAATTGACAGTCATTTTTCTGAACATCGATAAATTCTTTCTAAATATTACACGGAGAAAAAGGAATTCGTTGTGGCAGCGAAATCTACTTTTGCTGGGTTCCTTTTACCAGAGCAGCAAATTTTTTGCTGTGACAGCAAACTATTTGCTGTTCCAGCAAACTTGTTAGCTGCGGCAGCGAATTTTTAGCTGTGGCAGCAAAAAATGTTTGCTATCCCAGCAAAATTTGTTTGCTATTCTGTATATAATACTGAAAATTTGCTGGCGGAGCAAACGTTTTTTGCTGCTACAGCTAAAAAATTGCTGTCGTAGCTAACACGATTGCTGTTATAGCAAATTTTCAGCTAGGTCAGCAAAAAAATTTGCTATTCTGTATATAATACCTCGATTTGCTGCGTCAGCAAATTTTTTCTCTCCGTGTAATAGACCCGGTCTTTCCGTGTATCAACAATACATCCTGGAACCAACTCCGTTCTTCTTGGTATCACACAGGATTAAACTGTTCCGATGTAGCATCGGATTAATATCGAATTATGCATATTTGTCTTCGCATCATTCTAGAAATACCTAATGCTCCTTTGACATTGTTAATACATTTGATTCACCATGAGAAAGGAACTTTGATCCTTCACGGAGAAAAGGAATTCGCTGTGGCAGCGAAATCTACTTTTGCTAGGTGCCTTTTGCCAGAGCAGCAAATTTTTAGCTGTGACAGCAAAAAATGTTTGCTATCCCAGCAAAATTTGTTTGCTATTCTATATATAATACTGAAAATTTGCTGGCGGAGCAAACATTTTTTGCTGCCACAGCTAAAAAATTGCTGTCGTAGCTAACACGATTGCTGTTATAGCGAATTTTGAGCTAGGCCAGCAAAAAATTTTGCTCTTCTATATATAATACCTCGATTTGCTGCGTCAGCAAATTTTTTCTCTCCGTGTTGCCTGTTTGATATTCCATATCTCACTTTGAAGTTTCATTCAAGATGTAGACTACATAAGTAAGTTTTCTGAAGAATTTCAAGCGAATAGCATGTTGCAGAGAATTTTCTCTCACTTCAAGTCAGATCGATCGCTTGGTCACAGATCAATGGAGAACGGGGTACGGTAGCATTATATAGACTTCAAAGCAATGTCAAGATTCATTTGTCGACAGGTCAAGACATACTGCGATCGTGTGCGTACCGTCAATTACTAACACGACGGATCCATTCGATCGTTCGATAAACACTAGTGTAATGATTCCCAACTAACGTTCTATGCACGACTATGAATTAATGCTGACACTTTTAATTATTGAACAAATATTGAAAGAGGGTGCGGTTTCGTGAGACAATAATGATACGCTTGTCTCATATTGTCTTCGGTTATTCAGGAATTCGAAATAGAATTCAAAAGAGAATGTTCAATCGAATGGTTCAAAATTTCAACTCACACGGAAATAACGGAAGATACCTATGCAGGGGAAAAATTGTGTTTTTTCCCGGGTGGAAATTTGGGCCAAACCAGTCGTCCTTATTTTGTTCAAAGCCCTGTATCGGTTGCCCTTATAGACTCGCATTGTATTTCTAGCTATAAGAAATTGTTGCGAAGTTTATTAAATCAAATAAATATTGCAAGCAGAAAATACTTCACCTAACGTTACTCTGTTCACACATCATCGAACTGTAGCAAAAGCAGTTTAATATTCTGATATGAAATAGAAAATTTATTGAATTTCTTCCCGAGCTCGATGAATCCACCAGAAATTTGGCTATGAAAATTATAAATTTTTTATTCTCACTAACCATAATGATCCGAGTATTCCCAGTTAGTGGAGTGTTCGCGGCTAGGTCTAGGTTCAAGTGTCGGAGGAAAATATTAGTAATTTCAATTCACCGGATATAGATGAAGCCTCAAGCGGATGCTGTACGAGAAAAAGAAAATAGTACTGGTTATATATCCTGGCGGGAGAGTAATGAATATTGGATGAATTTGAGTGTCTGTTCTCTTTTTTCCACGTGCAAGAATAATAGAGCAATCATTTTTTTTTGTTACATTTGACACGTGAAACGTATTACCAATATTTCAACACACATTTTTCTACAACACCTTTGAACTAATAATAAAAATTTTATCTAATGATCGTAAACGTGATATCTTCGTGTATAAATTGTTGTGAATGAAAGTTTGTTCGTCACAAGGACCCGGTTCTCTGGTGTACACGTGTATGCGTTCTTGCATACGCGTATCACGCGTGTCGTGAGCAGGCTGCAACTTGCCGGCGATACGTGAACACCACTTTGATATTGCATTCTCGATCGAGGTTGTCCTTCGACGACACAAGTCCTTCGGTCGTTCAGGGCTGCCGAGTAGTGGTACAGGCAATTTACTTGAACACACCTTTGTTTCTCAAAATCTGTTCTATGATAAAGTTATGAATCCTCAAGGGTTCCTAATCAACAAGGCTTGGAAGATGAGAGTCTGCTTCAAAAGGAGATATCGATACACATATAATTGATACACGTACACTGTAACTTTTTTCATATATAATAATCATTAGTGACATGATGATAGTTGTACTATTCACGCGAAAGCATTATTCAGAACCACTTTTATGGGAATACGGTGAAAATGTTAATAAAGATCCGGAAAATAAAGTTGGGTAAACATCGGTTCACCGATCAAGTATATCTCTCCTTCTTGGGGTTTTGAATAAATAGTGACCTCTCATAAGCCATGAACTTCAAAACATTTTGATTTTCCATAGATCTTCGAAACCCGAATCTCCGAAGGATCAATTATCGTTATTGAAAAATATGTCTAAAAGATACCTTCAAAGATAATTGAGAACAATGCAAGGAGTCTTATGCAACATGAATAGATATCTTTTAGAAGTCTTAAACTGTTCTTACTTCTAAAAGATATCTTCAAGAACGTCTTCAAAAACCTTTGAGAAGTTTCTGAAAGCTTTCAGAACACCCAAAAGGTTTCTGAAAACGTTCTTGAAGATATCTTTCAGAAGTAAGAACAGTTTAAGACTTCTAAAAGATATCTATTCATGTTGCATAAGACTTCTTGCATTGTTCTTAATTGTTTCTGAAGATATCTTTTAGACAACGAGTGCTGTGTGGGTTTTGCTAATTTTAACGTAGTATATTTAATTTCAACATGGTGCGAAAAAACGGTCACGTTTAGATGAACGAGAAAACAACAATGGCTTTTCACTTTTCCATCTATGATACATCCTTTAATTTACGATAGATCGTTGATGGTGTTATAGAGCTTTCTCGCTATGAACCATCCATTATTATTATTATTATTATCAAAAAGCGGAATAACCAACGTGAAAAAATTACTTCAACTCATAAATGATCTATCTACACTGTAAAAAAAGGTTTGAATTCTAATATAAAATTGGTTATGAAATTCCAAATAAATGCAAGTTGAATCGTATTCAATATAAAATAGCACTAATATTTCATGTTACTATTTTAATGTTCACAAATGTATTTGAATTTTGATCAGTATTATTATAATTTAAAATATTTTGTATTAAAATTCTTTATTAAAATTAAAATTCCAACATGCTTTGTAAGATTCAGTTCTACAATTTGAATTTTCTTTTACATGGTTGAATTTTGCAGTGTAGTATGAAATTTCAATAACAACCATATGAAAATTCTAAATGAATGTGAGAAATTCAAATCATTTTTGTGAGATTTCAAACACATTTTAAATCTTCAAAATTTCAATTATGAAATTTCAATCACATTTTGAATATTCACCATTTTATTTATGAAATTTAAATAGTTTTGTTGAAAAATAATACACAAGTGTATGAATTCACTGTGCGCCGAAGTCACTGCGCATGTCTTCTGCAGATCCACGCTTTATAATCGTATCAGCAAAATGATAAAACGTTCTTTGGCAAAATTGATAAATCACGTGGTGATAATTTGTTAATTGAAAATCATCTGTTTTTATGATAATCAAGTTCACTAAGATGCTAAATATTTTTCAGAATTTAATTACAAAGTTTTGGATTGATATATTGATGTATATCCACATGAGAACCATCAACTGAATTTCATCTTCAATATTAACTTTTGAACTACAATGTTTTCAATATGATCTTTGTATCTTTCTTATATATAAATATATAAATATATATAAGAAAGATGTACAATAATATGAAGGAAGCTCGAATCGAGATTTCACAATCCCAAAATTCCGGAATTTTATTCCTTAATTTAGAAATAATCTTACATATCTATAATACAGATATGCGAATTGTATTGAAAATAATAGAGTCAAAAAATCAATACTGAATATGAAAATGAGTATTTTGATTTTTCATACTTCCCAGTATATGAAAGTTCAATTAATAGGTTATAAAATTTACGATAATCATTTGAAATTTTGATACCTATTCATAATTAATTTTCAAAAGGATTTCATTGAAAATTCAACAATCGTTTTCAAATTTCATACTACCATGAAATGATTCACACATTTTCAAAACCTCTTCTTGAATTTTAATGAATTGTTTCTTTGAAAATTCACAACCAAATGTATGTGTTAATTGCTTCACATACTTTTCTATTAAATTTCATACAAAAAATTTTTACAGTGTACCTAAAAACTTGTTGAATTTATTCTCTTCTTCACTCATTTATTAATCTGATTTATCTAGCGATATGTGGTACTCTTCCATCGAACTAAACACTCGACCGACAATCCATTTATTAAGGAACATCAAATCAGACTGTGATGAGTAATTAAATATGTTGAAAATTATTTGAGAATCACCATTTGAATATTAGTCTAGATATTTGTTCACATGTTGATTAGAAAAGATAGGACCGAGTTATAGGAACAAGAAAATATTAGACCCATGTGACACAGAATATTCTGAGAAAATTCTCACAACATCCGTAAAATGTACTGTATCGAATATTCTTAAAACGAGCGTAGAAGCTTCGTAAATATTCATAGAAGATCTGAGAATATTTGAATGCGACTGTTTCGAATATTCTAGGAACGTTCGTACAATATGCGTAGAAAGTTTGTAGGAAGATTGATAAGCAACGCATTCGTAAGCATCTTAATGACATGAATTCAGTAATGGCGGATAATGTTGTTGACAGACCCTTGGATAATATATTATTTTAATTTGTATTTGGGGAATGAGAAATTCATAAATGTGCATTTTAAAATCCCGAATGTTTTGAGAGCATCATGCGTGAAAAATAATCTTCAAAAGTGTAATAAAATTTGAAGAAATATCGTATATATTATAATGGCTCACAATTGTTGTGATCATAAGTATCTCACCCATCCCTGTGAATCCATGATATTGCTAAGAATCCATGATGACAGATGTTTATTGATTGAGAAAATTGATTGTGAATTAGTTTTCGGTTACATGCAGAAGTTATATTGGCAGAAATTCCTATTTTAACAGCATTTTTTAATAATATTTCCACAATATTCGTGACATAATATTCTGAGAATATTTGAAACAGTCTCATTCAAACATTCTGAGAATGTACGTAGAATATATTCGCACGTAATAAGAATCTCCTCAGAATATTCGAATATCCTCAACGTTTATTCTTAGAACATTCTCAGAACGTGCTTGTGCTACCTGGGGAGTGGTTGGTGCTCAGCTTACACGGCAAAATTCCCTATTAGAAATGTTGTAGGCATATATAAGATATGTAACGCTGAGCAGAAGGATTTCTGCTGGGGTTAATATTCGTAAATGTTTTTTGCTACGGTAAACCTTATTTTTCCTGACTCAGTAGGCCCTCTCATCTTGTTCAGTCGAGTTAGACAAACAGTTGTGAGAGAGATTAACAACTCGAGGAAAAAAGATCGGAGCTAATGAGATCTATGTAGATCTAATCGTTTTTCTCGGGAATAGGATTTGCTTGATCATTGAGGGGATTGTTAATGTACCTGTATTGTGATCATTCAAGTACTGAATGAATATCATATCCGATTGACAGTCGAATTATCCCTGCGTCAATGCATCCAAGGCTATCCTATAGTTGAATGCCCTACGATTGTTCTGAATGCAGCATCGTATAGTTATAACATCAACCTTCAGAAATGACAACTCTGTGAACACTCAGGGAAGAGGAAAAATGAACTTCACTTGGTTCATTCTCAAATCAAAAAAATGTTTTGTAAAAATGCAAGAAAAAAGCGTCGAGTACGTGGGAAACTCTCACAATATGCGAAGATCAGCGTCGTTTCCAGATTCATGGATGAATTTATTCTCAGTTATTCCAAGTGATGATAACCGTAGAATAATAAATGCAGTCAAAAATTCAACTTTAAGCGTAGAGAATTACTGATCAGACAAAGCCTTTTTCTGAATTCACGAAAAATCTGCTACCACAGTAAATTTCTTGCGGAAACAGCAAGACTTTTCGAGTAACAGTAAACGGTTTGCTAATTTGGCAAACCAAATTTTAAAAAATCGCTATTACATCGAGAACTCTTCTCTACGTGGATACAACTTTCCTTGTCAAGCTTAGAGGAACAGTCGATGTGAAACCAAGGCTTGGTTAGCCTTTCCGCACATCACCAATGCGACTGCTCAAAAAGGAGCTTTAAAGATATATTATGCAGCAGGGTCATAACAATCTGAGAACTGCGTTATTATTGAAAAACAACTGGGTTTTTGAATTCTGCTGAATATATATAACGTTATTCGTTCAATTTTTCATTAAATTTCTAACGAAATGTTATGAATAAATGTACGTGAAGAATTCTCTATCGGAGAATGAAGTTGTACACAGGAAAAAAATATAGTTCAACTTATCAACAATCAAATCGATTCTTCAATGAAACTCGTTGTAGAATATTTCACATCTGATTAGGATTCTATTGTTCATCGATAATAAATGTTATTAGGTCATACGGCTATTTTTTGAAATGATTATTTTCTACAAATTATATTGAATTTACATACAATTTTTATATATTTTATATTAGCCACAAACAATGACATTCTGTCACATGATATTCATATTCATATTCGTTTCCGATGAAATAATTAACCGTAAAACTTCAAACACAATTGCATTTCAATCGCAAAGTCAATTCTATTAACCTAAACTACATATACAGGGTGTCCCAGAATTCGCGGACCGGATCTCACAGGTATATTCTGCAACCAAAATGCAATAATTTTCCGTTTGAAAAAAATTATTTCGACCCTTAGTTTTGGAGATATGAGCATTTTTAGGTTTTTTTTCAAATCCAAATCATTAAGAAACACTGTATGCTACATACTTGAGCTTAACACCATTTGCTAAGTTGGGAAACGGCGGATCTATGGAAAAAAATTCAAATATTTTATCATTGATAGTTCCGGAGCTATAGCGATTCGAAATTCTTCAGCCAATCAGAATTCAGCAACTACGAATCGCTATAGCTCCGGAACTATCAATGATAAAATAGTTCAATGTTTTTTCCACAAATCCGCCGTTTTCCACCTCAGCGAATGGTGTTAAGCTCAAGTATGTAGCATACAGTGTTTCTGAATGATTTGGATTTGAAAAAAAATCTAAAAATGCTCATATCTCCAAAACTAAGGGTCGAAAAAATTTTGTTCAAACGGGAAATTATTGCATTTTGGTTGCAGAATATATCTGTGAAATCCGGTCCGCGAATTCTGGGACACCCTGTATATATATATATATATATATATATATATATTGGAATTCATAGTGAAAATATCAATATATTTTGTGTATTCATGGTCACTTGAGACTCATGTTGAAGCTGTTATGTTTAGTTCAATGATTTTAGTCGAAGTTTTATTAAAATTAGAAAAATATGAAATTTATGGTTTTTAAAATGTTTGATTAACGATTTTAATATAAAGCTTAATCATCTTATGTGAGAATTTGATTCATTAGTCCATTAAATATTAGATTGGTTTGTTCAATAGATTATTAACTCAGTTGATATGATTATTTTTCCGGATAACTATGTTATTGACTGAAATTACAGCAAATTCTGCAACTGATTAAAAAAAATCTATTGTATTATCAACTTTAAATCAATTAACTTTAATGAGAGGAGTTTTGATGATTGCATTCAATGTAATAAGATTTGCTAATCTTTTAGTGCATGCGTCATTCGAATCTATGTTATTCATATGTTCCAGGGTTATTATTATTCATGTAATAAATAATGATCAAGATATTCGATTTCTAGGTAATTCAGGGAAAATACTTTTATCCTTAATTTTGAAAATCTTTTACGTGTAAATTATCTTTGACCCTGGTAAAAAAATCTCTCTGAATCTCTCTGAAAATTTCACGTTTCAGAGGGATTCAGAAAGAATCAGAGAAATTCAGCGCAATTCAGCGTGGCTCAGAGGATTTCAGAAACTAGTGGATTGAGAGAACTTGTGCTTTGAATTTTTCAGAAGGATTCAGAAGCATTCAGAAGAACTCGGAGAGATGCAGGGAAATTCCGGGAAATTCAGAGAGGCACAAATTCAGTAAAACTCTTGGTCCTGCATTTCAGAGGCGTTCAAGGAGTGTCAGACGCTTCCAGAGATAGATGAATTCAGAAAGATTGTGCGTAGAACTTTTCAGAAATATTCAGAGGAATTCAGAGAGATTCAGAGGAATTCAGAGAAATTCAGAGAGGAATTAATTCTGCTAAAATTTTGGTTCAGGATTTCAGAGGTATTCAGGGAGTGTCAGAAACTCACAGAGACAGGTCAATTAGGAAAAATTGTGCTTGGGATTTTTCAGAAAAATTCAGAGGGATTTAGAGAGATCCGGGGGGGGTCTGGGAAATTCAGAGAGGAATGCATTCAGTACAATTCTTGGTCCTGCATTTCAGAGGCCTTCTGGAAATTTCAGAGACTTCCAGAGGAAGATAAGTTAAGGAAAATTGTGCGTGGAATTTTTTAGAAATATTCAGAGGAATTTAGGAAGATTCAGAGTAATCCAGAGAGATTCAGAGAAATTCAGAGGAAGCTTTGAAATCTGAATACATTAAATTCTGGGATATTTAGAGGAATTCAGAGAGACTCAGAGGAATTCAGAGGAAGCTTTGAAATCTGAATACATCAAATTCCCGGAGATTGAGAGGAATTCAGAGAGATTCAGAGAAATTCAGAGAAATTCAGAGGAATTCAGAGGGAGCTTCGAAATCTGAATACATTAGATTCTGGGAGATTTAGAGAAATTTAGAGATATTCAGGTAAATTCAGAGGGAGCTTTGAAATTTAAATATATAAAATTCTGAGGGATTCAGTGATGTGCGGAGAGATTCAGAGAAAGTTGAAGAATTCAGAACGTATCGCTATCGGAAAAGTCTCTAACTTCCTCTGAATTACTCTGGAATTACTCTGAATCTCTCTGAAATTTGTCCCAAAATATAGAGAGATTCAGAGAATTCAGAGAGATTGCAGAGAGATCCAGAGAGATTTTTTTTACCAGGGGAGCGGGTTCCTTTTTATATCAGCAGTTCATGGGAAAGATTTGATTAAAGTATTATTTCTAATAAACCATATACATATATTTAGTTTATCAATATGAATGAACAGAACTATTTGAACTGTTTCTAATACAGTACGATTATTAAAATTTATATTTTCAGCCGCTGACAATTATGAAAAGTTGAATTTAATACATGACACGTGATACCATAGATATTCCAATGATTTTTTTCATTTATTTGATCTGTTTCTATGGGTTTATTCTAATATGAATTTTTTTTTACCACGAGTGATACAATTATTTTCAATTCATGTAAGAAAATATTGATTCCAATCTTATGTATTTTAAGGGCTTATTTTTGAGGGATTGGTTTTATATTCTGAAATCAGTTGATTGTCCATTTCATTTTCGATCCACCTGATATTGACATTCCATTATAAAATATGTTTATAATTCTTTTTTATCAGGTCGATTGAATGTCTTTATTTATATTTATAAGAGAAGATTGGTTAGAAATACGAAGAGATTTCGGATTTTTGGATCTTACAGATAATTCTCAATTTGTTAATAGTTTCATAGAATCTCATATGTTATTCAGGATATTATTTTGATTTTTATTGGTTTGATAATTTTATGTATTTTGATACAAATTTGAATAACTTAATTAGAGTTCAATATTGAAGATATTAGGATAATTTTGATGAATTTTTGAATATCAATAATATTATTTTCAAGAAAATTCAGTTTCAAAGCGTATTTGAAAATACATCTTCGTTCATCTATGAATTCATAACAACCTCCTGATCCGTTACTAATCTGTTGAGAATCTGCAAATATAATTTCTCAATGTCAATTTTCGTTTTGTAAACGGACTTGGATATTGCAAGCCTGAAAATTAATTTATGGGCGTAACTGAGATCGTTAACAGACAAGTTAGGTAAGCATCGGTGGGTGCAAATAACGTAAGAATGCTTTTCGATTGAATCCTTTCTCCAGCATCGTCAACTCTTAGACTCCGGTTATTCTGATTGATGAATGCAACAATGAGATACCATGAATGTCATTACATTTGCATTTTCATGAAAATACAAAAGATGTAAAAGAGATCATGTGAGTCTATTCGAATGTGATTTCGTCTAAACGTATTTGGGGGACATTTGAATGAGTGTCTGTAAAATATGGTTATGCATCGAGAAGATTGTTTGGAGATAGGTTATTGAAATCAATTTTTTCACACGAAGATCGATGTGAGTAGAAGATGGGAGGTTTCCTGAACGTTGAGTGTCAAACGCAGTATTGAAAAAGTGCTATAAGGAAATTGGAATTTCAGTGGAACTTCATTTACGTTATTACTCAATATTCAACATATCCTACTGTATAAATAATGATCAATGACTGCAATGAATATGATTTCCAACAGGACTGATTTATGATTATTCTGAGGTATAATTCATTATTTTGTGAAATTTATAATGTCTTAATTTGAATTGCATACGTAGAACTAAACAAATCGTTACATTGTCTTTGTTTACACAAAGCTTTTGTTTCAGTAATTAAGAAAATTTTCTCTTTGAAATCATTAGAGAGCCTTCAAACACCCATGTTTCACATTTTTAAACAATTTATAGATTGCTACTTAACTATACGTTAGACGTGATGCAAGTGAACGTGAATGCTATGGTTCATTTATGAAGGGTTTCCTTCGAATAATGAAATCGCTTATTATTTCCATGATCATTTGGGAGTATCAAACAGCCAATTTTGTGACTCATGCAACTGTGAGACGAAATTATCCACCAAAACGTTTCGATTGAACATAATTCATTATGATACATGAACCGATTTGGAATTTCAACGAGTTTTAAAGTTTTATATTGTATCATTGACATGGCAGATATTTCAATTCCTCAATGTTAGAAAGGTCCCTACAGATTCTGATCCCTCTGTTTATATGAAAGATATGAAGAAATGAATATAATTGGATTTTATACGGATTCAGGGCCCACATAGTACAAATGTCCCAGTAATATTTTCGAAATATTTTGCAACATTCTGGAGATATTGTAATATCGTCAGAATATCCTGGAGATATTACTGAGGCATTCGTGCTATGTGGGGGGATTGTTTGATATCTCATTTTCTTACATAAGTCCTGTTCGCAAGAAAAATGAAAGTGATTTTTCTATGCAAATGTCTTCACATTCGAAAAGGTTAGGGACCGAAATCGAGGAAATACGGAAGTATAGAGCTGGTATTGGATGGGCAGAAAGAGGGAAGTAAAAAGGCTATAAACTCAATTTCCAAATTAATTACTTAAAAACAATATGCATACGATACATTGAATGACAAGTTCCAGTACGTGATAGATGTTTTACGTCAACGTATTGGCGTTCGTGCATGAATTTCTAATTTTTGTCACTTTTTTCACGGGCTTTCGACAATGACAGATGTCACATGGAATTCGCATTATCATTTTCGAAATAGTATTGATCGTACGAGATTGTTGAAGCTGAACGAGCAAATGTATCTCCTGCAATTACCAAATTAGGGAAACAAAATCACATTTTTTTCTAATAATATTCTTTGTTTCACGCTGAAAATATTTCACCCCACAATAACTTTGAATTAACTTCAAGCTATGACAAATTCTAATGTTTGCGCGAAATCAATCCTAATCACAATTGATACAATAATAAATCCAGATTCAAATTAAAGTTAAAAGATAACGTTTGTTGGTGATTCAATACGAGGAGACTGTACTTCCCCAGACGCAGGGACCTTCATTCAAATGTCAAGGTCAAAGACGAATCATCAAGATCCTCAAAGTCGATTGGGATTTTCACCCTCCCATTCCGAAACCGTCTCCGTACGGTGATTTTCCTCTCGATCTCTCCTTCTTCCTCGTTCCCACGGATACCTTTAGGGCAAATCCTTCGACCTCCAGGTTCACCGATCACAGCCCGGCTCCCTCCAGATCTCCGCCTTTTGAAGTTCTGCGGAGGAGGGCGCGTCTCTTGGGTTTCCACTATAAATGGGACCGACAGTCCGTTCTCCAGGAATACGAGACGTCGCGGCACACAGAAAGAGAGATACACGGTGAATCGGCGAGGAAATAAAATCACAAAAGCGAGTACTGAGTTATCAGTAGCGCTTTTCTTTCTTCAAAATATCGTGAGAAGGGAATAAACAAGAAAATAGCGTAACTTATCGTTTGATAAGGGAAAAAGAAGATATCTTCGTAGAAAAAAATCCGTCATGAAAGGTTTGGTGAGTACCGGAAAATACTTCTGCAAAGCAATTCTCTATGTATCTATCTCTCTTCCTCTCTCTCTCTTCCTTCCTTCTCGGAGCTAACGTATTATGAGATCTCCTTCCCGTGGCGAACAAAGGAAAGTGAAAGGTTAGGGTAGGTTAGGCCAGTTTCGAATGGGTCAGGAGAAACGGCCCACACGAGAACTGACGATATTATTATATATCGATTACAATACTCTTTAACGTTCTATTTATCCGTTGCATCATTCTTATTTTCACATTGCTATATACAAGCGATTTTTTTTCTTGCAATTCACTTGTGATATCATAAGAAGTGTATGGTAAACTATATTTTTCAAATGTAACAGTCGACAGATTTCTCAAGCTCGGATATAGTGAGTTTTATCTCAACTCGTTGACTTGTTTGAAAAGCAAATTTATGATTTTCAAATATTGATTTATCGGGAGTCATTAGGTAGATAGCTTGGAATATGTGGCTTTAGAATTTATCAGGATATTAAAAATCATTGGACAGTTAAATCAGCTGTCTTTGCGGAATCTATTTTCGTTCATTTTATCACATTACGAATTATTTACAATTTTACACCACTTTTTTGGCAAGACGAAATTATTTCATGTGATCGGTTTATACATTTTACATACTTTCTGCATAATAATCATCCAAATAATGAAATAAACGTTTCTTCTTCAACCACTTCAGTCATCTCTTTGCTTAAAATGTGTGACAGAATTTGTTAGAAAATTTTTGCTTCACTCAAACCGGTTTTTATTACAGGAAATGCGGTCAGAAACTGGTAGATTGTTCATTTGCTTGTGTCTGGTATTTAAAATTTAATAAATCCTGCTTAATATTTGTGGTTTGGATAGTCCAAATTCATTCCAGCAGAGAATATTTTTTTCATAGATTCTAATCGCATCCAAAAAAGACAGTTATCCTAGTAGGAATTTGGCAGGAAATCCCTTATCGGAAGTATAACCCCGATAAGGATGGAATAGAGAAGTCATAATTGCTGGAAACTTTCAATTATCTTATCAGGTGCCGACCTGGAATTTTGTTCAGGACCTTACAACAAAGTAATGCAAGGGTCTCGTAAGTGCTCAGGCTGATTTTCGCTTGCACTGATTCTGATACAAACCGATCAGGATTATCTCGATTCATCCGTATCTGAATCATGTGATAATTTTTAAGAAGATGGTTCTTCATGAATATCATTTCTTCCCCAGTTCAACTTATCTATTACAAAGTTTTTCAACTGATTAGATTTCAATTCAGTATCGCAGAAATAATTCACAATTATTGAATAATATTAACGCCATTTTATATCACAGAAAAGAGAATAGTCGAATACAACAAGAATACATTTTTGTAGACTCCTAGATTCACGTCCTGATTGGAAAATGTTCGTTTTTCTTAATCAGGATCTTATCCTTCGCCTGCGTTGAATTTTTGTCAGGACCGGAATCAAGTATGGCTTATCCAGACCTAATGTTTTCTACATTCAAATTTCTGTGAAGAGGGAATCGTTCAAATACTAGTGAAAAATCGGTCGGATTATTATCGGGTCTCGTAGAACGAAAATCAAGCTAAGTCAGGCATACATTTTTTGCAGCTTGAGCAAAATTTATACAGTCCCTGAGCGAATTACCAACTAATCATTTTTACAGTGAATTTCAGGTAATCTTTGAGTCTATTTCCGGAAACAATTGATTTCTCACCATAAAATCATCAAATTATTATGAAGAAAAAAATTATTTTTTAGTAAAAATTTCATGAGAAGAATTTTGCAACATGAAGATTTGTTTTGAGTAATCGTTGACTCATAAAATACTTCAAGGGTGGGGATAAAATTGAGTCAATGATTGATCTTTGTGTACAATTTGCAATGAATTCCATATTCGTCTTTTGAATTTCTGGTTTACTCCTTGCTAGGGGTGGACTCGAGACTCTTGTGCAAGATTCAAAAATAGTGAGTATCATTCAATTTTATGATCTTCTAAGACAAATCTCCACATGAAGTCAAGCGTGGGCATGAGATAGTTGATAATCACGTGTTTGAGGGGATGAAATTGATTGCATCTAGGATATAAAGCAATTTTTGTCCACTCAAGATCAAGACGAGACAAGGATTTTTTTGAGATTGCAACAGTTTTGAATAGACCTTGGTGTTCAAAATCAAAAAAATATTTTTTTCAATTTTGTTCCATTTTATTCTGTGAATAGTTGTACATTGACTGCAAGAATTTTGCATTAGAACTGGTAAAATTAGGCTTTGTTCGTTTTATTTGAGTGTCTTGAATCCACCCCTACTCCTCACAAATTGTTCTACATGAGCATGTGCTCAATATCATTTTCCAAGAAGTTTCCGAGCAGAAAACTTTTTGAGATCTGGTTGGAGGTATAATAACCAACAGTTGAGTTTAAAAAAGCTCATCTATTCCTTTTCCTACAGTTATTCCAATAAGATTACACGGAAGAAATTGGTGATCCAAATTTTCGTTGACTAGTATGTCACTTTTGGACGAGGCACAAATCCAGAAAGAATTCATACACTGGATTTTAATAATTCGTTGACTTTGCCCATGATTTCACCGATGGAATTCACTTTTCATTTTGATTGTCGGAATAATGAAAAGAGTCAACGAATTATTAAAATCCAGTGTACGAATTCTTCTGGAATTTGTGCTCCGTCCCAAAGTGACATACTACTCAACGAGAATTTGGATCGCCAATTTCTTCCGTGTACAAAGTCTTATTCCCAACAATTGAAAATCGTTCGACTCATGGAATTTTGTTCCCGATTCTCAAGAATTAAGATAACGTAATTCAAAAATGCATATATAATTTACAGAAGAAACTACATAAAGCTGTAAAGCTCAACATAAACATAATACGATCATAACTCGCTTATGATCGAGTTGAGATAATCAACTATCCATTACCACCCAACTACGAATTTAACAAGTTAACAGTGTAAAAACACTTTATTTAGTGAATGATATAATAACTGTGACGTTATTATCACGTTCATGCGCTACTTCATTTCAAGCGTAGGCGAAAGTAATAAAATAAATGTGTAGTATTACGCCGTTATATCGTAATAAAAATAGTCTAGATTTCCTTGTCGAATACTAATCCATGCGCTTTTCTAATAACTGAGCAGAACGGAGAAGAAAAACAAACTCAATGGCATTAATATTGTTATGAATACGTTTACTCGACATTTATTAATATCAATGTTTTATTCAATCAGCCTCCCATTGAATTACAAGAATAATGCAATAATGCACAAAAGAGATAGATAAAAATTATGTGTCGGACGATTTAACGGTAATCCAAAGGTTTTGTCATTGGGAAAAATGATTCAAGGTATATTATAAACAAGTGTATACTCCCATATCATTGCATTCACGTGTATGAATTGATTCTAATCGAATATCATCGGTACTGACATAAATATTAATTTCGCACATCAAGTATTAATCGTCTATTCCTCGATATTCCTTGTTAATCGCATGCGAGGGAAGAATAAACTAGGTGACTGGATAATAACAAAATCAGATTTTGAATGTTTTCTCACGCCATAATTCACTTGTGATAGCGAAGAATACAAGGGAAAGTGAAATTAAGAGGAATATGACATCAATTTATTATCCATTTCTTAACACGTTACCTTATTACAATCATCCTTCATACGTCTTCACAATCGATACTCTTATGTAAAATAATTTGACATATTCCATCAAATGAAGATGAAAATAATGACAGCTAATGATCAAGTGAAAGTACATTCTTCCAATTATCATTTCCGAATTATTCATGAAGGATGATGATACAATGTACCATTGATTTGAGAACGATGAATTGATAATAACATTTTTTACAGATCATATTACTCGCCGTCGCCGTGACTTGCAGGGCTGGGTACCCAGGTGCACCCACGTACAACACACCTCAGGTGGCAGGATCACACGCGTATCCTCAAAATTCAGCACCAAGGTACGCCCCACCCGCTCCGGTTGGTCAGGATGGGAATGTCATCGATACACCTGAGGTAGCGCAAGCTAAGGCTGAACATTTTGCTGAATTTGCGAGAGCGGCACAAAGAGCGAACGAGGAAAGCAAGAATCAACCACCTGAGCAAGCAGGTGCGTTCGAAGACTTAATTTGTTCAATTATTTTCAAGAAGAATAGGAAACATTGAGGATATATATTTGTGAAATATCACGTGGATTATACTACATGGAAAATTTCATGTGAATCCTAAACAACAAGATACTATTTTACTTCACTAATGGAGTAATCAATCGCATACGAGACTGGAGAACCTATAGAATTAGCTAACTGTGACTAGAAAGTAAGAAACGAATCAAGTTTCAGCTGACTGTTGTCTGATAATGATGATTCAAAGTAGGTTTTAGGTTCAGTCATTCGATTGATCGCTTATTCCTACGTCAGAGACGAATGAAAGAATCACAAAATTATCACATTACAGGCCCTTTGATACGCTTTTAGTCATGTTTGCTGGGTGATCCCTAGATTTTACGGATGAACAATACACTGAAAACAAAATTCTTCCAGTCGAATAAATATTCACTTGTCCTGTACCAAACAAATGATTATTTGACTGGAAGACACTTTTTTCAGTGTGGGGTGTTTCAGGTTTTGCTTCAAGCATACCCTTCCTTGTTATTCAAGTATGTTTTCTTTTTAAATACAGTTGTTTATAATCGGAAGGAGAACATCATTATGAGAATCATTTGAGGGCTCTTATTGAATACTAAGGATCCGTAACGATTTTATAAAATTCCAAGTTGAATGTAGGAAAGTAATGCAGGAACATACTGACGTTCCAATAGAATTCACTGTAAAACATTGTGAGTTTGATCAAATCTGTATTGTCGAGTCATAACAAATGTTTTTTAAGGTCATTCTATTTTTCGGTTATAAAGTCGCATAGTGAATTTAAGTCCAAATTTTTCTCGGGGTTGATAAACATATGAATAGGAGAATACACCAAATTAGATATCCACTTGGAAACACAGAGATTGCAATTCCAAGGAGTTGATTTTCCAGTAAACGTATTTAAAACTTACATGAAATTATTAGACAAGTTTCAGACCTTCCGTTCAATTAGGTCATGTTATTTTACGAATAAGAATAATTTTCCATCGATCTGAAGAAAAAGTATGAAACTATCCTAGTAGAAATCACTCCAATCATTCTTTAGGCCTTGCAAGGGATTTACTCAGCCTAGTCCTTACTAGGCCTCGTCATCTATGCGATTTTTGACTCCTCCAATCGGTTTCTATTATTCCCTCCCCACCAGAGTAGAGCCTCTTCGAAAAGAATACACAGAAAAATGATAATAGAATTTACGATGGTTGTAGTCAAAATTACTATCTCAGTAGCACATTTGAACAAATTTCTACTGAATATTAACAGAAATTCTAATAGTGTCGTATTTTACCGCCCTTGTTGGTCAATTCTATGGAACAATTTTCCTCATATATCGGAAATTTTGTACTGTAGACTTTTCCTACTTCATTGAGAATGTGACGAGAATATAGAATTTTGAAATAGAAACAACCTCTCACTCAATCGAAATATGCAAAAATCAAAGATCAGAACCAAAGAATATTGTGAGAATATTGAGCTTGAGCTGAACTTCGAATAATCACGTAAATTGAATGAAAATATACATTATATTTCGAATGGAACATCCACTGTAAACAAAACTTAATGTAAAACCTCACATTTCAAATTTTGTTCGTATTCAGTGATGAATAAAATTGCTTTCTGATTTTATAGGAATTTTCAATGATATTATACATTTGCTTTTGTACGAGAAAGCTTTTATGTGTTTGTTTTATGTGAATGTTTTTAATTAATGCTTTTTTTATACACGTAACATTTTTAAATCTTCATATATATATATATATATATATAGAATTTATGATGCAAAACAGTATATATATTCTATTCTTACATAAAAACACATTATTATGAACAAAAATACATACCCAATAGATATAAACCGTTCAGTTGTGTTTGATGAATAAAATGTACGAATATCAATGAGCTAAATGACTTCTATAACAAGCAATTCCTACCATCTATAAAAAGCAAATACCATCAATTCCTACCATCAAATGCGAGGCAAGCTCGCGCTTTGTGAGTACGCTCTCTCTCCATCTATATTTACGCTTCCATGAGAATGACTTTAATTTATTACTTTTCGAGTATTCAAGATTTCAATGAAATATACCTGTTTTGACAGCGAATATTAAAGTCATAACGATATATCCAGAATATCTTGAGAATCTCAGAGCGCATCTTCTCCACACTTTTTTCAATGCAAATATTATTGAATTTTCCAAATCAAAATACGTCAAAGAGCAAACACGAAAACTTCCGATTTGACTTATTGTTAGACTTATTTGACTTCACGAAAATGTTAAAATCCTTATTGTCGTTAATTTCAATCGTTTGACCATTACTTTAGAAATAACATTTATATGTTCTCAATAATCAATCTTTACTAGCTTGAAGCGAAAGTTATTCATGTCGGGAAAACAGTTTTATCGACACTTGAAAGAAAATCCATGTATTTGGTTTGACGTAATGTTTCAATTACGGAAGTCGTATGACAAACAGGTGAATTTCATTGCATGCTAATTAAAATCAATGCACAGTCAATATAAACAAAATCAGTTTGAGTTTGGTGGAATTTCAGTGTTTTTTATATGTGATCTCGAGGTTATAATCCGAGTTTAAGAAATACGAGTCTAAAACACGTATACGTGCCCTTGAATCGAATGGAAATTCAATCACATAATTCGAAAGCCAAAGATTATTGAGGTATGCAACGTGGTCCGTGGAAAAGTGGTCAGTTATCAACAAAAAATTATGAAACTAATCTGATGTATAAAAACCTTGCAATATAAGATCTAGATTCTTTGAAATCGAATTCTCTATTATGAAATATCGCATTCGAATTTCACCGCAAATATCTCTATTGAGTTAACCAAGATTACGACTTCATATTGATCTATTCAGATTCTAGATACAATGATAACTGAATCTCTCATGCGTTTATCTCAATATCGATCATCGATGTTCTTCGATGTTCAGTTCGTATAACATACTAAAGATTCAAAGTCACACGTTTTGTATGTTTTCAGTTCATACACAGTGAGAACCCAATTCCTCAGACTTGGAAAAAATTTCTTTGCCCTTATTCTGATAAATTTTGTTTCCAATGGAAAAATTGTTCATCGAATTGAAATCACATTCTTCAAATTCAAGAAGGAATATATTCCTATTTCAATTTGAAGATTTTTCGTTTCAATCAGATAAACAATTTTTCCCATTCAACTGATTTTTTTTTCGTTGGAAAAAAGGCGAAGAAAATTTTCTTCCAATCTAAGAAATTGAGTTCTCAGTGCAGCGTTTCTCCATAATGACCTTCCATGTAATTGTATCAAAATTTTAATAGAACGAAAATAAACGCACATGAATTATATTCCATACAGCACAAAATGTTTCAATAATGTTTGTAATATTCGCTCTATAGAATGGGAGATTTATAAGATTCGACAAAATTTCATCGAATTCATGAGTATTTTATGTATATTCTCTATGAAAATTGAATATGGAATTTATAAAATCATCTTATCATTTGTACATAAACTTTCCACCAGAAATTTTCTCAAGCCAATTGAAAAGTTTAGGATGAAAGATTTCCGAATGGAAATAAAAATTGGCCCATTTAAAACCCCGTTCGGCCCCAGATTGGAGTGGTCTGGGCCAAGAAATAGCCTCGCGTAGCTCACTTTTCCATCAGAGAAATTTCTACCCAGCTCATTATTTGAATAGTTGAGAATACAAGTATGAATTTTGCTATCTAATGAGGGAAATGTTTGACTGGATGAATATTCATCATTAAAACTCAGTGAATCTCCCTGGAAATGTCTTATTCGCATAGAAATATATTATTGTTGACCTACTAGAGATGAAAATAGTTGGGAACATTGAATACTACTAACCTTTTTTCACGTATAAAACAAAGCAAAGGAAGTTAAAATACAATTCCAATCAATCAGAACATAAATTATATTCTAATCAACTTATTAGTTAAATATATCTTATCTCGCGTCTGTTGCAAATTACATCATGCCAACCATAGAAGGAACAGATAATTCCTTTGCTTCATTATTACATTTTCTCCAACTTGATATCATAAATGATTTATATTCTTAAAGGTCAGTCAATGTAACGTATTATGACTGGATTTTATATCAGGTTATTATACAGCAAATTATGCAGGGTCAATGACGTTCTATTTCTCACGTATGCAACTATTTTACAACATATTCCCGCTCTTACGTTACGATAATTGAACTTCAAAATCTACATCTTTCCGGATTTGAAACATAAAATTTTATTACCATATTTTGAAACAATTGAAAAAAAGAAGTATAATCAAATTTGTTATTTTTTCAACACAGGGTACGGTCATCAGGCTGCCGCACCTTACTACGCTTCCGCTCCGATACAACCAACTTCATCGCCTTATCTTCGACAAACGGCAAATTATCAACCCCCCGCTCCAATTTACAGATCACCTCAAACCGGAATTTATCAACCAGCAAATCCAGCTCCTTATCAGCCAGCGGCCCCGCAATACGAGGCTCGCGCTAGTTACGTAGCACCAAAGCCTTATCAACCTGCCCCACAACCCGCAAAACCAACTCCTTTCGTGCCAGCGCCCCTCGCTGAAGACGGGACGGTAGTCGATACCCCGGAAGTGGCTGCTCTCAAAGCCGCTCGCCTCGCCGAATTGGCCGAAGCCGAAGCTCGGGCTTATAAATATGGCAACGACGAATTCTCGGTCGAAGGTCAAGGTGAAGAGAATGAAATCATAATTAGATAAAAATATTTTTGAGTTCACTAATGAAATTCATCGTGCGAAAAGAATGTGCTCGAAGAATCAAGAACCTCGGTACATAACATCAGATAAAACTGAATTTATATGGAATAAATGTCAAGGTTTTGATATTCATTTCCATAGAAATTCATATTTCACATGCGTTTTTCATTCTTCAAAGAGCACGTAGTTGGAAATTTCGATAACGAAGAGAAATGTTCTCAAGTGTACAAGTGTTCAGGCATTTACGTTGATTTGAAAGTCATAATTCATGCATCGTCCTTCACAATGAAACATTTATATCATGATTAACTAATCGAACTAGGAGTAGAAAGTAGTTTGCTGCATAAGGTTACGTCAGGAGTTATACTCCTAGCGTTATTATGGGATTCAAATGGGAACTATTGTTACGGTCAAATTGTTGCAGCAGGGACTGGTCTTTAAAGTGTCGTAGGTCACGAACGAGTTTCACTCTCTTTGCAGAGTGTATGCAAAGTGGCATTCGTGTATCGGTGAGCGAACATTCGTGCGTTGGCCATTGAGTTGATGGAGGGCGTGAGATTTAGTGCAATGGATGTGTTGTTGTTGGATAGCGAGAGTGTACATGCCGGGTAAACCGGTTTCTTATTTCTTCTTTCTTCTTATCATATAAACATACTTTCAACCAGAGCAGCTTATCATCGTATTCGTAACTTACGTAGTTCTTACTATTCATAGTTTTTTTTATCTAATTTTGATTAGGAAGATGAAGGTTTATTTTATTCATCGGAATGAAAATTGTGTCATAGGGAATTATCTGGTTGAATTATCAGAGAGGTGTATCAACAATTATGGTTCGATTGACGTAGATAATAATCTGATATTACGTCATATCAAACGCGATGATTATGAATTGAGAAATTTTCTTATGTTTTTCTTATTGTACTTCATCAAGACTATAGGATCCAAAATCTAACTTTTGTTCAATTTTCCAAGATAATTAATCCAGTACCTGGATTTTTCCTTAATCGAGAAATGGGAATTTTTTTATAAGGCATTTCTGAAGAAAATTGTAGCCAAACTTCCCGGCCTCTTGATTAAGGAAGTCCATTCAATCGGATGAAATGAAATTTCATGAGATTTGGCTAAAACATTGTTCAAGATTCGTTGAGATCTTGTGTTCCAATGAGATTTTCGTTGAAGAAATTCATAAAACTGGCCAACTCTCATTGATAAATAATCATTAGAGATTTAACCAGAGCTTTGATCAATTTCAATGACATTTGGAGAGATTCAATAGGTCTTTCGATCAGGTTGAACAAACGTTTTGAAATTATCACTGGGCGGATGTACTTTTTATAATTTGTAGAAATCAATTAAAAATTAATTTCTTTTTGAATCTAAACTCCAAGATTTATAGGGCATACTCCATAGATATGATTGGTGTATTGAGAAGTCAGATAGATATAGTTCAGAGCAGTATTTTGATTATACTTGTAATTTTACAGCATATTCCGAACCTCAGAGAGCTGCTCCAGCTTCAGGATCGTACAGCCCTGTTGGATACGCTCCTGGGGGTTCACGTTCCTTCTCAGCGCCAGGACCATCGTATCCTGCACCTCAATCTTATGCAGCTGCTCCACAAGCTCCATACAAACCATATCCACTACCATCATCTGCTTATCAACCTCATAACTATCAATCTCAACAACTGGTCGGTACTTACTAAACATGGTTGATCGACCTGAGAAATTGAAAATGAAATTTCAACAATTTGTACATAATTTAGACAAATAAATTTTTCTTTCTTTTCTATATATGTGTTTTACTATGAATTTCATTCACGTTGGAAGATCTCATAAGCTCTGATTGTTTTCTTGAGTACTCATTTTCGAAACGTAGATAAATAAATCATTTATTACAATATTCATACAACGAAAGTATTAATATTTACAATTGTAAATGACTTTTAAAATTCTGCTTATGACAGTTCAGTACGAATCCTTCGAACGGATTACGCAAATGAATTCAAAATTCCCTAAAGAGTCGATTTGTGATCATAATAACGGAGATTCATTTCAAACATGTCTCAGGAATATATATAGTGATGTTTGTAGGTTGTCTCATTGAAAATTATCATCTCTAAAGAACGTCAAGATAATTCATAAGTAATAAAATGGAGAAATATTATAAAATGTGAAAGGATAAAAAATTTCATCATGAAAACCAAATACTCTATCTAAAGTTTAGGCTCCGGCGTGGAGCGGTGAATTGCCGGGATAATTTATATAAAATTTAATATAATTTGTTTATAAGTTATATATCAATTATATGAAATTTTTGAAAAGTGTTTTCACTTTGAATCATGATACAAGAAGAGCCTGGAATTTATTCAAACTCAACATATAATGTAGCTCGAATCTGTCGTTATGAACGCGCAAGTTTTGCTGTGAGGATTTATTCTTTAGAGAGCCATGAAAGAATAAATCCTCACTCCGACAAAATGAAATTCCACCATTCAGGCAGTCAGAAGGGATCCTATCTTTCTCTTCGAATGAGATTTTCACTTTCTCGGATTGAGAGAATGGTTTTTATGCATTTAAAGCATAATATGTGATAAAATTGAGATATTTTCAATTGCTTCAGAATCAAGAAATCTTGCTCCAATAACATACCTGAAAACCTGTGGATATCAGATTCTTTTATGATACCTAATATTTTTAGTCGAATTATTTCTCCAAAAAGAGTCTGAAAATTTCACAAATCTCAGGAGTGAAGTTTGTTTTAAAGGATTCCGAAGCTCCACAGAACTATCGCACGGTTGTCAAAGACGCGAGGGGAAAAATTTTCAAAATTATATAATCATTTGTTTCATATACTGGGTGATTCAAAATTGCTGAAAAGATTTTGGTCTGGAATATTCAGATCTCATCCTCAGATCCGGAGATATGAGCATTTTTGGATTTTTTGAAAAATCCAATGCCTCGGAAGTATCATATTTCTGACTTTTGAATCCAACACTATTCCCCAAGTCAGATCACGGAGCATCCCTGGAAAAATAAAATTTAATTCAGCTTCCTTTGTTGTGGAGTTATAGCGATTTAAAGTTGTTGAATTTTAATTGGCTGGAACGCAAAAAATTTCAAACCGCCATAACTCCACAACGAAGGAAGCTAAATTAGATTTATTTCTTTTCAAGGATACCCCGTGATCTGACTTGGAGAATGGTGTTGGATTCAAAAGTCAGAAATATGGTACTTCCGAGGTATTTGGATTTTTCAAAAAATTAAAGAATGCTCATATCTCCGGATCTGAGGATCGAATCTGAATATTACGGAGCAAAATCTTTTTAGAATTTCATCAAGAATCTGCTCTCAGAAAAGTGTACGGCAATTTTGAATCACCTGGTATACTTCGATATAGTTTATACATCATCCGTAAAAAAATGTTATTGAGCCGTAAAAGTTATATAGGTGTCTAGCGAAATTTTGTTTCGCAGGAATATTTGAAAATTCTACTCTACAATTAGGTAATATAGCTTTGTGCAATGTTGACAGAAAAGGCTTGGCAATCTATAAATCTTCAATGTTGATTAACAATAAATACAATGTTGCACCGATGTCGGTGTTCGACGGATTTCGTTTGTCAGCCTATTATTGTGGCACAATTGTGCCAAGCTTGGCTCTTGCTTGGCTCATCCTAGGCTGAACATTGACTAAACGATAGATTCCATTCAACGCCAGGATCATTTAAAATGTGGTTCAATATTGTCCCAAACTTTGGCCTAGTTTTGGTAGAAATTAGCTTTCAATGTAGTGCCGATCATTGGTAGTAGCATGGCTCAATATTGGTAGCCTATATAATATTTTTGCTATGTTACTAATCAAGTGTTTCTCGCGAGTGGTGAAACGCGTACATGAAGAATATATAAGGCTTGAGTCAGTCTTTGGCAGAACAGTCAATCGCTCTTTACTATGAGTCACACTAGAAGGCTCCTACCGCTGAGCTAACATACATTGTGTCTACTCCTCATGGCAAAATTTACCGAGAAAAGACGCTGAGTTGTTCACAAACAAATGAGGGGAAAGCAATAAGACTCCAAACAACATATGTCAGAAATTGCGAAATGCGCATACTTTTTATATATTTCTGGGTGAAATATTTTTTACCTTGATCATTGGTGCAGCATTGACAAACAAAATTTCCAATTGTTTGCCAATGATGGTATATTTCATTGCCATTGTTCAATCGATGATGGGATTTCATTGGAAAAACACGTAGGTAAATCATAAAATGATGTTATCATTTCAGATTTGCGCCATGCTTGGTTGCCAAGCTTCGGCCATACTTTATCTACGTGGCACCATGCTAGTGGCAATTGTAAATTTCTATATGGGAAATGTTTTATGTCTCAACATATTTTTTTACGCATTTTTGTGATCACAGATTGCACGAAGCGTTTCGTTTTCAGTTTCAAAACTGTCATAAGGATATCTCTTAGAGTAGTATAAGGTTCTTTTTCTTTCTGAATTTCATCCTGTATTCTAAAATGAATTTACAGCAATTTTGAGAGGTGTCTTTGAGAATTCTCAACTCCTTCCTTCAGTATCTAAAACATCCTGTCAGATATCTCAGAAATTTGATTCTGCAGTAGCATTAGAAGATCGGGCCCGTATCAAACACACGGCTGGCCATACAATTTTTCTACTCGAGGAAGGAAGAGCTCAATCGCTAAACCTCTGTTTGATTCGTTCAAAATATTTATCGGTATTTATTACTGAATAACTATGGAAAGGAAGTGATTAACCGATACGAATCCGGTTTTTAACGTTACAAGCACCATCAAATGCAAAAACATCAGAAACCAACGTTGGCCCAATTAATTCAACTTTGATCCTACTCTTTCCATCTATCCTCCATGATTCTCCGAGAGAACATAGCAGAAATCATAATCGCACGCAATGACACCAATAAACATAACATCTCAAACTTGTCTGAAAGATTTCTCGTGTGACACTCTTAGACTTCTGCATGAATTTAATTGTGCTTATGATTTGTGTCTATATAAAACAGTCAAAACCGAAATTACACGGGAAAAATAATTTAGCTGCAGCAGCTAAGTAGCTAGCACGGACACGGACAGCCATTAAATCAGCTCCTGCTGCTAAATTTTAGCTGTTACCGCAAATAAATTAACTACAAAAGCAAATTTTTTTGCTATAACAGCTGAAATTTAGCTGCAGGAGCTAATTTAATGGCTGTCCGTGTCCGTGCTAGCTACTTAGCTGCTGCAGCTAAATTATTTTTCCCGTGTAACCCTTCACGTGTTTAGGTTATCAAAACTAGATTCTTTCCTCACAATGGTATGATTCACTCAATGATTTATTGTCATATTTCCAAGTTTTAATGAGATCCAAGAACGAAGGGATTGTTGATCAGTTTCTCAAGTGAATTTTCCAAGTGTTTAGCTGAATTATCTTATTTGAATTTTGTGTGACAAATTGTGTAATTTGAGAGAAAATGTATTTGTTCGATCTATAAGTCAAGTTAGTTCTCATAAATAGGAGAAAAAGGACTGCCTTAATCAAAAATTAAAGTAATGAAATATATACATTGTACATGGAAATCTCATTGCAACATAGGTCAGCGCGAGAGATCCCAAAGACGTGAGAAGAAATAAATCGGAGAATGGAATATATACGAGGAGTTTCTGAAGAATAAACTCGAGCATTGTATCTAATACCAAAGCAAAAGGTCAAGAAGTATCAAGAATCGTAACATAGAGGAAATTTTATGCATCATCGAATATGAAGAATTCTTCATAATCCTTTTAATAATTCAGAATTTCTTATTTTTCGCGATTGAAACAAAACCCCATGTTCGATGAACATGTCAAAATATGAGATTAGAATAGTCCTATTTAAAATTAACAAGCATTAATGACAAGCATCTGGATTATACCAATTTTCCGTAGTCCTCAATATCCATATGCTAACGATGAGTAGAATATATATTATAATGAGTACCTAATAAAAAGTTATTAGAGGCCAGTATCTGAGGGGTACACGGAAAGAATAATTTAGCTACTTAGCTGCTGCAGCTAAATTATTTTTTCCGTGTCTAATGCTTGTCCTCATACACGGAGAAAAATTAAACAATAAAAATTACAACATTTTCTAGCGAATCAATACTATTAGGTCTCATATCATGAGAAGTACTTCTCAAATATGGAATAAAATGTTACAACTACAATAATTTTTACTACATTCGGTAAGAAAGCCTCTTGTGAGACCGTCAGGCAATTGTGACGAAATTTGACAAAATAGTACTATTTTACTATATTATTTTTCTCCGTGTATACTAAGCAGTATAATATTTCTAACACTCATTATGATTCAGTTTCCTCCGTGTCCCATGGTCCATGTTCTCACTGGATAGGAATATGATGAACCGATAAATTATTTTAAGGGTTTCGTAATTTTCTGAGAGCGTTGTTTGCTTCTCACAAATGTGACTACCAAAGAGATGAATGTCTCACATTAATCAGACTCACAATGGTCTAATATGAGTTTCAGCTGCGTTGTTTGAGAGATGAACTGTGAGTGAAAAATAGTTTCTCTTCAACACAAACGAGGGAGCCATGTACTAATTAACAGGCTATTAAATTGTACTGATTTACTTTCTGTGCCATAGCGGTCACAGTGACAAATTTTGAATTGAACAGGATCCACTTCAAGTTTGTGTTGCATATGTTTGCGTTCATGTCCAATCGGGAATAATGTTCAAACGGGAATTATATAGAAATGAGAATTATGCAGAAACAGGAATTGTATTTATATTCAATATACCATTATATTGCTCCGGTCGGAGGGCTTCTTCCCCCAAACTCAATACCGAAACAATTGCTTCAGCAATGGAATTCACACCCCATTTCGATCGATAAAATAATGTATGAAGTGAGAGAATTATTTAGATCTAGTATACGAATTCTTTTCGAATTTGTGCTCCGTCTAAAAATGGCACACCACCCAAGCAGCAACAGAAGTTCAAAGTATATACGAAACAGAAACGTGCGTGGAATGTACACTGTAAAAAGAAAGTCTTAAATTCAGCTCATTTCATGGCTGAATCTATGATGCAAACAAATTAAGCCGAAAAAAACAATCGCCGACACAATGGAAAAAGCATTGTCTGAAATTAAGATGCAAACAGATTAAGACTTTCTTTTTACAATGTACAAATGAGATACGAAGAACATTTAATGAACGTACATAGTACATTCTAAATGTACGATATTCATTCGATCGACGTTCGATTCACGTACTGTTGTATATTCGATTACATACGTTCGATGAATACGCATAGCACCTATGAAACGGTCTCATTGGAATGTGCGTAGAACATATTTCGAATAATCGAAGGACGTTCATCGTATATTCTGGTGCTACTTGGGCAGTCAACGAGAATTTGAATCACTCACTTCCCAAGTAGCACCAGAATATACTATGAACGTTCTTTGAATATTCGGAATATGTTCTATGCACATTCCGATTAGACCGTTTCATAGGTGCTATGCATATGCATCGAACGTATGTTATCGAATATACGACGGTACGTCAATCGAACGTCGATTGAACCCAAGTAACACAAGAACTTCTCCAATGTGAAAAGAATGTGCAAATGAGACTATTTTGGATAAATTCATCCAGATATTCTATGGAGGTGCATGGCACATAATTATTCGAAACAGTCTCATTTGGAGGTTCTAAGCGTGTTCGTAGGATTTTCCAAACACGTTCTTAGAATTTTCAACCTCTTGTGTTGCTTGGGGAATGAATATCGTACATTTCGGATACGTTCTAAGTATATTTAAAACAGTCTCATTCGAATATTCTATGAACGTTCATTATATGTTCTTCGTATCTCATTCGTACATTCCACGAACGTTTCTATTTCGTATATACTTGGAACTTCTGTTGCTGCTTGGGTGTCCTCGTCATGATTCCTGAAATAGATGACGTGGAAATGTGAGAATTTATCCTAGGAACTCGCGACGTTTGACCGTTTCCCGAGTTTTGTCAGGAATAAATTCATAATCATCGACCTGAACTTCCAATGAAAAATCTTTGATAAACTCGGAAAAAGATCAGAGCAAATTCTGACAATTACTTACATTCCATGATTTTATTATAGCCCTCGGAAAAAACACGGACATTGATCATACTTTTTTCAGAGTTTTATCAGGAATAAATTCATAGTCATCTATCTTAAATTTCAATGAAAAATTTCTGATAAACTCTGAGAACGATGTCCCAAAAATATTAGATTTTTTATCAAAATCTCAAAGTTTTTCAGACTCTATCAGACTTTTGCAGAGGAAAACCAGAATTTTTCAGAGATTTCATAGAAATTCTCCTAAATTTTTCAGCGAAATATTTCAATACAGGATAACTTCTCTGGGAAAGAATGAAATAAGCATATGATCTTCGAAGAATTGTAAAAATGTCTTTCAATAATCGGCAATACTGCTCATACGCCTTTCTAACCACAATTCAATTGTAAAGTGAACAACGTTTGGTATTCCATAAATAAGAGGTTTCAATTCATGTCAGTCGAACTAAATCTCCACTTCAATACTCGCATCCACGGCGAACAATTAAATCCCTCACTTAAGCAATTCAAACTTGATTTCTTATGGCGTAGCAAATTACATTATTCCACAATTCCATGTGCTAGATCATAGATAGGTTATAATTCTCAATGCATAGTGGAATTATACGTGAAACCGGTAACTTGATGTTCATATAATTTCATTCGTTCATTGGTTGATCGGTTGTATAAGAAAAGAATGATCAGTTATATGATGTGACTTGCATAAAATTCACAATGACGATGAATCTTCAACGATCCACAAAACGAGCCTCACAGTCACTTCTTTTCTTTATTCGAGCATTTTTTGCCACCTTTTGAATTTGTGGAATGTTTAAAATAAGTTGGAGGAATATTATGCAATTCCAATTGCATTTTTGTAATTCTTCAGGAATTCTTTTCGAACTAATGAATTCACAAAGAGCTCTGAAGGAGTTCAATGTTTGGGACATTAACGAGTTCTGTGAGAATGCTGAAAGTGTTGTTTTGGTACTTTCAAAGAACCCGGTCTTGTCCAAAACATTGAACTTCTCCACAGCTCTTTATGGATTCATTAGTTCTGAAAAAGTTCTTGAAGAATTCTATTCTTGTTTTTGAAAAAGAATTATTCCTGTGTTATCAGGAATTGAAACAGTAACCATTTCCTTGAAATCTGTGGTTTAAAAAACAACCAGTTTGTCATTCGTTCGCACGCGCAAGCGCCGTAATCAGGGACAGAAAACAGAATCTCCTTGAAAAAGGAGCTGTGATACAGTGCGGTTGTACGAGAATCAGATGCATTTTGAAACCACAGGAAAGTTCGGGTTCTCTTATCGAGTAAACGACTACTTCACGTGACAATGAAATCAACTAATACATGAGTCCCCGAATGGATGAGGGTGATCGTAAGGTTGGGAGAATCGAGCACCGCTGTAGTACATGTCTTGGATCGAGGACGGGATATTGTAGGTAACCGAGAATCCTGGAAATGTCCTTGGAGGACATCTGATGATTTGATCTTTGTTTACCGTTGTTTCATGAATGATCTTGAAATGACGATTATATCGAATCCCCTTGATAAGATAAAATGATTATCTTGGTGGTTTTATTTTTCAATATCAAAATGACAAAAAACAATATATCGATTGGAGTTAATTGTAAAATGATGCTTTTATCGACTGGAACAAGGAGATTTGACAGTTGTGAGGCGACAAAATCGGCAGGGAATTTGATTTTTTCAGCTCACTCCATCAAAAAGAGAATATATCTCAGCAATTTTTTCGATTGAACAACGCCGAACTATTTACTCTTCGAAATTATCTCTTTTTACTACTTCACGAATGCTAATTATTATTCATATGAGTGTATGGAGTCACGACTCTTTCCGACATTTTTGCGTTCATAAAAGATTCGTTGAGGTGTATGAATACTGTAAACTTTTCAAGAAACCAAAAAATGTTTTGTCATAAATCACACAATAAAACAAAAAGATGTCTTTTGAAATCATCTAAAAGATATCTGAAGAATATTCAATTTTTTTCATCCCTTATTTATTCATTTTTTTTCTTTCATTCACAATTTTCTATGAAAAACAATTTTTCTCAAATCAATATTTTCAAAAGCTCCTGCGTCAAACCGTAGCAATTCAGATATATTTTTGGAATCATTTTCGTCCTTTGCTCTCAGACATTCCGTTTTGTTGGAAAACTGTCAACCAGAATTGGACCATCTCAAAAAGGCGCGATTTTTGACGGATCAGTGTGCGCTACCATGGTGTAAAAAACGAAACAAAAATTTGTTCATGTAATATCAAGTTCATTAAAGAGATGTAAAAAATTTCATATCAATTCATCTAGCCGATTTTTTCATCCATGGCACAAAAAAACATAAAATGACCACGTTAACGGTGTTAATACTTCTCAAATATTTGGATACCCGCAAACTTAATCTACACTCACTGAACGCTCTCAAAACTTTTGTGATCTCTTGAGGAAAGAATGTTTCAAATCAGACTCCAAGCTGATTTGGAACGTGATTTTTAGCACCTTATTCTCTACTCGTTTATCTAAAAATTAATTCACATGCTGCCAAATAATTATGATCCTTTTCCACAAATCAAATGCAAAATTTCGCACAAAAGGATTTCCATTCCCACTAGAAACTTCTTGCAGAAGTTAGTGATTAATCATTGAATCAGTTATCCTTCATACGTTTCCTAGTTCCCGATTTTTTAAAGTAAAGTGTATGATAACACGTATGCGCTTCACAAGCTCTGATGAATCGGTGGTCACAAGATCCTATAAAAGGAAGTATAGTCCATCTCTTCGGCGCACTCACGATTCCAGACGCGCTCGTTACGTAGCCGGTGGTGGTTAAACACAAACAACACTGTCATGAGATTACTCGTAAGTGTGATAACAAATAAGTTGAAAGGATGAGTTTTCAACCTTCACGATGAGAAATTATGAAAAATAAATAGTGATTGAGTGAACGATGGAACAACAGGGAGCAGTGTTTATAGTTATCCCTTTGAAATTTGATGTCAAGGAGCATCTTCTATTGCTATTTTTTTGTATTATTTGAATATTTCTAGAGCTTTTCTTTGTCTCAATCGAAACATTTGTGAATTTTGTATGATGAATTATCGATAGATTGGAAATGATAATTCAAAATTATTTTTGTGAAGCATCCTTTCGAATCCATCAATAGTTACTGAATGGTTGCACCATAAATAAAAAATCAGAGACACAATAGAATCTGCATTATACAAGTAATACAGGGTTATGTATTCTACATAAGTAATACAAATGTGTACAGCTTGTTCCAGAAGATATTCCACCTTTTCCAAAAGACAATTTCTAAGGCAAGAACACGAGGCTTTTTTCTTTAGTAGAATATTTGGGAATGTCTATAGTTGTGGAGTTGGAAATAACCATCAAGTTAGCTAGTACACTATTCCAATAATTGATGAGGGTACTTATGTGGCCTCTACTTGATTGCTCGAAGTCAGCTCCGAAAGTAAGCTCTATACAGTTTGATCCCAAAGGGAGAAGTGTATTATTTTTGACTCCTTGCAAAGAGCAGAATGTTTTCTATTTTGCAAAATTGTTACCAAGGTTTCGGTTTTGAATCCAAATCACTAAGAAGCAGAGTGTGCTACATACTTCAGTTTGACACCTTTTGGTGAGTTGGAAAACGGCAGATCTCTAAATACAAATCGAATTATCCTGTCATTTTCCGCTTTGGAGGTAAAACAATTCGAAGTTGCTGAGTATTCATTAGCAAATTTAGTGAGAAGTGCCAGGCTCAAGTATGCAGAGCACCTTGCTTTTGAGAGTGATCGGGTTTTGAAAAAACAATCAAAAAATCTCAAAAATTTAAACAGAAAATGATTGCATCTTAGCTGTATCATATGCCTCAAAAATGCGGAAGATGAATTCTGAAACACCCGATATACATGTTTGAAAAGATTTTCAGGAGCACTTTAGAATTCGTGGACTACAGATTTTAGCTACGTCTGAAATAATAAAATTCTGAAACATTTTCGTTTACATAAGGTGTTGGCGATCATCGGGTTTTTGGAAACTGCACGAGCGTCATATTACGATTGGGAAGTATATCCCATTCGCACATATCATGGTCCCCTGGCACCTCTATCCAGCGATGGCAGAGTCATTGATACTCCAGAGGTAGCACGTGCTAAGGCTTTACATCTAGCGGTTCACGCGGAAGCGGTGGCCAGAGCACAGCAGTCCAACTCTGAATACGAGTATGAAGAAGTCGGAGAAGAGGGAGAAGAACAAGAAGAAAAACAAGAGTTAGAGGATGAAGGAGCAAAACAGGAGGAAGGAGTGACTTCAACACCATCCATAGGTGCGACAACTACCCTCATACCACCACCTACGAAGAAAACATCAACGCGTCCGAGTGTTCAAACACCATCTGCGGTCAATATATTTAAATATTCTGGACCTCCAGCACCTCTCAGCTACGATGGACAAGTCATTGATACTCCAGAGGTAAAATATCATTTGAATATTCTGGCGAAATAAGTAATGAAAATGGATATAATATAATGATGTGACGAGGTGTTTCATTCCGATGATAAATATCAACAGAATTTGAGAATCCACATCCGGGGGGTCGTGAATCCTTTTTGTTTGAAAATTGAGATTAAAAGAGGAGAATGTGATCATTGGGACCTGATTTTAACCGAATCGGATGTACCAACGAGTGATTCAAGTTATGAAATTTCGATAATTGAATTATTAGAATCGTTGAGAAAAATTTGAGAATTCTAATTTAAATTTGGGCTATGTAACGGTAAATCATAATCTGATAAAAATCAAATATTGAAATCAATACTATTCCTTTTTGAGCGTACACCGAAGAAAATAACATATCTGTGAGAGTTTCTTAAATAGGCAATTAAATACATGATTTCGAACCATCCAACAAAAATATTTACCACAATTATTGGGCAATTTTTGCAGATATTGCAAATATTGTGATCAATGACGTGGATAGCTGCTGCAACTGTAAAATTGCGCTCACTTTCGTTAGCTGCCCTGTAAAAAAATTTTATGGGAAAATTCCTATAAATTTATGTGAAGTTGTCAACCCCTGGACTCCACAAGGGTGGGATTTGAGACAAATTTCATTTTGTTTTACCTTTTTTGAGAATAATCGTTGAACAGTTCTCCTGTCAGATCCGCATGAAGTCTCATTCTATAAAAAGGGGATTCAACATTTTCAATTTGCAGCCGTGTGAAGGTCAAGTCTGCTGAATAAAGGTGTGGAGTCCAAGGGTCAACATATACACGCGTTAAGGATTTTATAAAGTTTGTAATTTCCAGTTAAATTTACGAGAAATCTTATACACAAGTATTGGGGATTGATTTCCCATCCCATGATTGGAATTTTCTGGTTGCTTTGTATAGGAAGATTCTTTTTACAGGATTGTTCAAATAGCTGCCACAGTAATTCTCGTTCATTTCGTGTGGAAATCGAGCATCTCTCAATCATACTCGCTTATGGATGAATCGCTTTAAAATACATCTCTGAAACGTCGCATAAATGTTCTATGTTTCAGAAACGTTGAGTATCTAGGACACGGTATCTAGGACATTCCAAAAAAGTTTCGTGAGATGTTGTTGAGTTGTTGCTCACTGATAGAATAGTGAATGAGCAATCATTCAACAGTGTCTGGTATACTGATAACTGGATTGGCAATGAAATTCCACTGATTAAAACATAGAGAGTACAATAATATCACATAACTCAATTCCAACATCAACAATTTATTTAGAACATAAATTTTTCCCTCGTGCAATAAATTTTCGTATTCCACTCATCGAGTGTGATCGAACTCATTAGATAGTATCTTTCAATGAATTGACCATAAAATATCCTTATTATTTCAATAAATTGTCGTGCATGTTGTAACCTTGATCCACATCTGGAATGTTTCACCTACAAACGTGAACGCTTTGAACGTAAATGCTTAGTCTATACCAATGAGAACTTTTTTTTAGAAAGGACAAAACAAATCTCACATCCTGATCTCACTCCAAGTATCTCGAGAAAATTAATCACCGAATTTTTTTCTGTATTAGATTTTCACATAATTCTTCTCATACATACGTGCATCGTATTATAAACATTCAAGGTTGCTCGAGCGAAAGCCTTACATCTAGCAGCACATGCACGAGCCGCAGCCATAGCGAACATAGCCCCGGTAATACCAAGGCACGAGTATGATGTCTACGATCACCCTCGAACTCATTGGGCCTACTGGGCGCCGATCCGATTTGCATACACCCACACGTTACCTTACAACGGCCCCTCGGCTCCTCTCGATTTAGATGGACGTGTCATCGACACCCCGGAAGTGGCTAGAGCACGAGAAGCTCACTTGAAAGCACACGCAAGAGCAGTGTCTTTGCTTGCCTCGACGCGTTATGATGAACCACATCACCAAGTTCACGCGGAAGGAGATGAATGCACGGAGGAGAAAGTATTGCTGGCATAACAAGCAGGTCTGTTACTATAGCACCTACAAAAAAAATGAGCTGAAAGAGCAAGAAAAATAATTGACACAACTACGTTTTTTTGCTGACATAAACAAATTTGTTAACAGAACTAACGTCTTAGCTGCTGGAGTGAATATTTTTACAAGGACAAGAAATTTCTTTGTAGGCGCTATAATAGCAAACCATTTTTTTCCGTGTGAATTTATGAATATTGGAATGGATTGTTATATAGATTCAAAAATAGGGTCTCGTGGATTGCGCTCAGTTTACTTACAATTGTGATATTTATTTTTAATTCAATATGAAATGTACATATCACGTATTCGTGATAGGCAGATTTTTATGGAAAATTCTCTCTAAAATTTTTAGAGTAAGATTTCACTCTTTAGGCAGCTAGAAGTGAGCTTAGCCTAGTAGAAATTTTGATACAGAAAACATCAGGTCCAGATCAGGCATGCCTGATTTCTGTTCAGGACCTGACTTGAGTATCTGATAAGGCCTTCACAAAAATGTAACGCAGGGAAAAGACCAGGTCCTGATCAGGAAGAACAAACGTTTCTCAATCAGGATCTGATCAGGGTAGTAATTGAATTCCCAATCAGGACCTGATCCGGGTGGTAGCGGAATTCCCAATCACGACCTCATCTAAGCTATATTTTAATATTCCATTTAATTTTCATGGAATTCACTTTTCATAAAATTTGTTGAAACTCCCCCAACAGAAGAAATTCTACTGATGATCCAAATAGACCTCCTTTGAACATTCAAAAAAGACAGGTAAATTTCTAATGAGTCCTGTGAAAAGTCTGAAAAGTTTGATACATTCATCGTTGTGAATTGATCAGGTCCTAATTCGGCTGTCTTGTCGGTTATCACATGATTGAAATACGGATGAGTCAAGGCAATCCTGATCAGGTCCTGATCAAGATATCTTGATAGTTACCTCACAATTCAAATACGGATGAGTCGAGGAAATTCTGATCAGATTCTGATAGGAATACCATATCTGAGTTACTGAAAAGGAAAATCTGACTGAGACCTGTCAACAACCTTGCGTTACATTGTTGTAAGGTCCTGAACAGGATGACATGTCAGGATCTGATAAGGTAATTAAAAGTTTTCCTCAATTAGGAGTTCCCTATTGCAGCCTCACGAGGGCTATGCTTCTAATAGGGAATTCCCTGACAAATTTCTACTAGGGTAAGGTTTCAGGCTAGAAACTCACAACCACTCCAATTTCAGAGTGAATTTTCCACTCGAAAAGAGTGAGAGTTCACTCAAAACGAGTGAGAATCCCACTCGAAGCGGACTGGCTCACTTCTGAGACTTGGCGGAGTGAAACGCGTGAATTTTCACTCTTCCAGATTCAGAGACTTGATCAACTGATTTGAGATAGAAAAATGATGTGTATTGATTTCTAATTTTTGAAGTTCCTATGTTTGCTTTACGGATCTCACACGGTTTCTTGTACCACAGACTTCTTCCTTGTTTCGATCATAATCTTAAGGAAGATCCTAGCTCACGGCTAATTTTTTCCGTTTTATTTATTCCCAGTAAGCAAGTCATATTCTCTGCTCCCTAGCCTTTATCTTATCCTCAACGGAGCTGCACGGAAAAAAATAGATACTAATGGGAATGAGAAATCTAACATTATCTTCCTTTCAAATACACATAGAGAAATGTATAATAAAAATAAGAATAGCAATAGTTTAATAATGAAACTTATCACATATATAGAGAAGACCCAGGTGAATCGGATCACATGTTCCCTATGGATTGTCAACTGAGTCTTCAATGATTCAAGTTACCTCGGAACTAAAGTATGCAAGTATCAAACCTAAACACAGTTCAACTTATCAAAAAAACCACTGAATATTTGGAATAACGATAATGAAGAATAACTTGCATGAAATTCCTTGAAAAAAAATGTTTCACTATCAACATTCCGATTGAATCTTTATCATGTAAGTCCAATTTCACTCTCTATTGCATAAGTTATCATTATCACATTTTATCCAATGGTTCATGAATTTGTATTGTTGTCACTTCTTACCATTCGATAAAAGATCAACCAAGATATAATTCTCATTAAATTACCACATATCCTTGTTCACCATGAGCTTACGAAATGACATTTATCAGAGCGGGTATAATATTCAGTTACCAAACCGCAAATGAACAAAAAAACAGGTAAAAACAGGTAGTCCGCTTATACGATCTATATATGGTACCAATCATTACATCGCACAGTGGCACGGGTTACAGATTATCTGTGATAATTTAACCGTTGCTCGTTTGAATAATATTTTTTCTTGTTGGCACGTTGTTTCATATCCCATTCCATCATGTTTAATCGAACAATGAGTTTTCTTTATGAGCTGCTGTTCCTTCAAAAGTACAATTTTTCACCGTGACAAATATTACGTAGCCATGAAATTCCAAGTATCTAACGTTATAGTATTGTTTGATCGTGGACGTGGGTAGATTATGCTGGATTATGCACTCCTTTTTTCCAACCCACACTCACTTCCACGTGATGAATAAAACGTGTCAACTTGTAACAGCAAGGAATTCCTAACAATCGAGTAAATTCATGAATTTTGATATTAGGGTTACACTGATATTTCAAAGCTGAAAGGAAACAATCGGAGAAGGTGAGAATAGACTGTAGGGTGATCCGCTTATCCACCTACTCTCATGGAAAAAAGGGTACTTCTTTTGATACAACGTTTCCAAGATGTTTCAAAATCTTATATTAGATAATTATTAGACGTGGAGTTTATTGGGAATCATCTTCGTAGGCGGAAAGAATAGGACTCACCTCAAAGGAGCTGAAATATTATGCTGCTATATGAATTCAAATCGAGATTGAAGATTCATTCAATAGGAGGCCATTTACTTATCCTTTATTCATGTTTATCTGCTAAAAATATTGATTTATTAAGTAACATCATTTTACATGAATCTTGTATATTACAACTGAAGTGCGGTGTGATTCTAATCCAGAAAGAATATTGGATTCTTCGTTCTTGCAGAATTCATCATTTCTCAGTTACTGGTTGAATCGGGATGATCCATAATATTTCGATCGATCAATTTGACAATGTACTACGCTTTCCGTTGTATCACAAAATACAAATCAACTGTAGATTCGTACTCACTCTCCTCGAGCTCGAGATATCCATGTTACTTAACCGTTTCCAAGTAACACAAGAACATTTCAAACATTCTGCGTTAATTCTGAGATCATGCATAGAATGTGCAGGTGAGACTGTTTTGGATGAATTCGAAAAATACATTCTAAGAATATGCATAGAATATACTTATCCGTAACAGTCCCATTCGAAGATTCTGTAAATGTTCATAAAATATACTCAGAACTTCAAAGAACCTTCTTAGCATTTCTAACCTGTTGTGATACTTGGGTTTTTCGCTGGAACAGCACGGAATCGGACCTCCCTAGTTTTTTCTAGTTCAAAAACACCCATTGATTCTGGCCAAATTTGGTTTAAATTGCACTGTAAAAAATAATTGGAATTTTCCTATATGCAGCATTCGGAAAATTCCGGTCATGGGATGGGAAATCAATTTCTGATACATGTATATGAAATTTCCCATGAATTTAACTGAAAATTCCAAACTTTATGGGATTCTTATTATCATTTTGCAGTAAATTTCCGGTAAAATACGGAAAATTCCTAACGCATGTACACGGAGAAAAAAATCTAGGAACTAGCGCATGAGCACCGATGACGTATCAATCGCAAGAAGTTTCACCGGTTTATTCCGTGGAACTCCTTGGAATGAGAATATGAAACTATGCACTTATTGCATTGTCGCATGAGATGAGCGGATAGGTTCATGCTTTCATTTCAAGAATGTCTTCTTGCGGTGGACGTGTGTTCGGTGCTCATGCGCTAATTCCTAGATTTTTTTTCTCCGTGTACCCAGTAAACACACGCACGTTTTAAAAACAGTCAATAACCACACCTTGTGAATTAGTGATATTCTTGGGTTGATTAAACGTAAAATTGTCGCGGCAGATCACGTGTTTTTCAACCATAAAATAACGTCATATCAACGGTTTGAACATCGTTTAAAAGACGTCAAATATTGACGTGTTCTAATGATGGTTCCAAAACGTGAATTGATTCCAACAAATTACCCACATAGCACAAATGTCTTAGTAATATCTCCAGAATATTCTGGAGACATTGTAATATTGTCAGAATATTCTGGAGATATTACTGAGACATTTGTGCTATATGGGTATTTTGACAACTTTTGATCCAATATCGAGAACAATAGTATTTCTGAGTCTGACAGAATTTGAAAGTATGCCATACTATTTACTATCTTGCTCTCTGTTGAAATTTTAACCATTGTTCGGTTTCGTTCGACATTTTCAGCAGAATATCTTCAATTGAAGTTCAAACACAAGGTGTTATAAACACATTTTAAACGCGTGATTCAAACCCGTTGAAAACACGTTTTTTGAGGACGTCGCTTGATGGTTATTTTTGAATATTAGTGCAAATTACACGTCATCAAAACGTAATTCCTGGTCGTCTATTTCCCTATCAAATTTCAACTGAATATCAACGTTATGACTTCAACGACTAACGGCCATTTGACAGTCTAACGTTCTTTCAACGTTGAAATAACGTGTGTGTGTTTATTGGGTATGTGTTAAATACTTCCGAATATTTATGTGAAGTTTTCCATAGAAAATTTTTAACAGTGTGGATGAAGATCTGATCGATCAACCAGACCTTTATCCAATTTCAATGAGATTTGGCAAGCATCAATAAGTTATCCAACTAACATTTCAATTCTTGAAGATATCTGAAAGAATACTTAAATGAGAGATCTTTAAGAACTTTCTTGAAGAGTTCTTAAAGATATCTCTTAGAAGTGTTGGAAAGACATCTTGTAAAAGATTTCTAAAAGATGTCTTGATTCGGAGATCTTCAAGAACGATATTGAAGAGTTCTTGAAGATATCTTTTAGAAGTCTTGAGGAGATTTCTGAAAGATGTCTTGATTAAGACACGTTTAAGAAGATAAATTTTTCAGCAGCTTTGAGGTTATATGAGCATATGATCATGAATAACACAGAATAAAACTTTGAATGTACCTGTTATTACAATCGTATTGCAAATGAGGTGATTCCATATCCATGAATTAAAAGCTTGAATCAATCATTGAGATATCAAGAAATTTGAAAGTTTGTAAAAAGTACGATTTTGTCGCCTTATGATGTGCACAATAAAATTACCGAATATCCACTTCACAACAATTCGTCAGAAATACTTTAGGAAGAATCTGCGGTATTCACGAAATATTAACGACCACTAGAACACAGAATTGATTTCTAAATATGTTTCACTAAATTTATTCATCTTTCCTATTTGTAATTACATTCAACTCTTTTGATATTCATTCATGCGATAACAGTTTGTTCAAAAGATCATTTTCACTTTGAAACTGGATACCGCTGACATATTTCATTATGTCATATTGACAATTATGGGCGTCTCTACCATGTTGTACGTATAGCTCAAGTGACCGAGGCGTAAATATATCGTCAAGTGGATGGGTTCGATTCCCGTAACAACAAGGGTCGAAATCAGGTAAACTTCATCGGAACGCGAGAGCAGTTGAAGAAACAGGAGGGAAAGGAAAAAGGAAAGGTTAAGAATTTTTTTTGTGAACAAATTCAAGAGTCTTCCAAGACGTTTTTATGAATTCTCCAAGACATCTTTAAGAACTCTTCAAGACATCTTTTCGAATTCTATACGTGTTTCATAAGACATCTTTTAGGATTCGTTTCGGTATCTTTTAGAACGTTTTTTAAGACTTCTCACAAACGCATTGAGACTTCTTAAAGATATCTTGAGGATGTCTGAATGTTAGTTGGGAATTCTCTCATATAAAAAGTAAATGGTGAGGAAAATTTCCAGCCACAAAGGGTTAACCCACATCAACTGCTTGCTTTATCGATATTTCATTTCATTTCACTGCACTTGACCGTTCATCACCATTGTACACAATTTTCATATCTCAACGAATTCCAATCGGTGTGTGAATCCAACTTGACTCCTAGGGATTGAAATTAATCTTATAATTATGCATTTCCTAATAAGACATCGTTTGTCGATCCAACCCTGGTTGGAAAAATCCATTGAATCTGAGGAATGAAATTTCATGAGATTTGGTCGGAACATTGTCCGAGATTCAATCAGATTTGGCGAGATTCAATCAGATTCATATTGAAAGAATCCATGCTCCTGACTGAATCTCATTGGAAAATCGCTGGATGAGACTAAATCAGAACATTGTCATTTTTGAATCAGAACATTGGATTTTTCAACCAGGGAAGAGCCTTCTGAATGGCGAGTTCCTTGAGTCAACGGGATAGAAAAGAAATTGGACACTTTTGTTTGTTTGACCAGTGCAAAATTAACCCCAGGCTGAAACCTTGCCCAGATATTCTCGCAAGAAATCATCGTTGACAAGTGATTTCTAGGAAAGGGCGTGTAGGAATACAAGGTATAAAATTGTGTACAATGTTCTTACAAACATCCTGATTGATTCTATCCTAGATGCTGGTGTATAGTTGTCTTGTCGGTAGTAGACTGCAAGGACGTGGTTGTTCAAGCTTGACGAGGAATTTCTATGTAAAATAAACTCAGACTCGCACGACGCCGTCTCGAAAACACGAGACAAGTCGTAAAAGTACACGAGACGGAGTATCACAGTTTTTACTACCGCGCTGATCAGTGTATATACATCTCTGTTATTTCTTACACGTGCAGAATTATCCATTGATTTATATAAATTTAAATAAATAAACATTCATATACGTGTACCAATTCTGTTCTGAATCGTATACAAAACACCCTACTTTACGTGTGGTTCGTTACATTTCAACGTGATTTTCATTCCATTTCTTACTACGAAGAAAGTGAAATCTCAACAGTTGTGGCTTTTCTTCTATTTGCTTATAATTTATTGCGTTATAATTGCATCATTTCTGAGTCATAATAAATCAGTTTTTCCCACGTATTTTTATATCAAAATTGAGATTATTAGAAATTAAAACTGATATTTTATTCGACAATAACTATGAAAATTGATGGTATCGGTTGAAGTCATCTTCGCAAAAAAGGAAGTCAATATAGGGAGTTTTTCTCACACTGTTGGTGGATTTTGTCCCCTCATCGTGGAGGAATTGTTTTTTTCATGAAAAGTGTGGGATTTTTCCACAACTTTGAGGAACTATTTTGATTCTTTGGGTATTGAATCGTCTACAAATAAAGAAATTATGGTGAAAAATTCTCCATCTACGGAGGAACTTCGCTGCCACGATTTTTTGCGGGAAAATTCCGCGATCCATCTTCAGAGTGTAGTCAATAATGAATGACAATATGTCAAACCATAATACTCAAGTTATTGAAATTATTACATATAGCTAGGTATATATGATTTTGATTTATGCATTGGTTTCTGATTTCTAATTCAATTCTATATCAATCTGATATAACAATTGACCAGTGTTCAAATGGTAATAACGCCCATTGATCAGATTAGCTTGACATACTAATAAATAAACTACGTACACATACCACACACGAAAGAATCTGCTTAACGACTTTGTACGTAGTACAATTGTCACTTTTACGAATCCGTGGGTGTTCGTATATCCTTGTACATATATACATGGGATAAACCGAGTCCTACGATTATTCGATCGAAACCTATATATTACTCAACATGTGATTACAATCCTTTAATGAAATTCTAATTTGGTTATCCCACGATTCGCGACTTTTTTCCATTATATTTTTCATCAACTTTCAAGAAAGTAGGTGTTGTATTCTTGTGGAATGGAAAAGTATATGATGATATTGTCCATAACGACATATTATATTTCCTAGACTGTTGATCGTTATATGTGTACGCAAAATGCGGATGCCAATTATTATCCGCTGTACGAGAACAAGGGAATCTATTTGCCAAATGGAAAAATGAAACAAGAAACATTATTTCTATTCAAATCGTATTTATATTTTCAGCAACGAATATATAAAGAATACATACTGTGGTATTGTATTATATATATTATAAAAAAAACATGAGGTATAAAAAAGCTTGATGATCTATCGATCGTGTGAAGAGATCCATGAATTGGAAGAATACGATTCGGTAACGTAAAGCGTAGAACGTATTCAAAGACTGGAAATGTGAGAGATTCGTGTTTTGAAAGAATGATATATACATTTATGTGTTATGGTCATGAAACTTGCAGCGATTCATGTGAAGCGAACGTTCGAATCTTCAACGTTTCCAGTTTACTTTTTTTGTTGTTTTTTTTTCTTTTCATAGTAAATTATGTATAACATTCACGTACGTAAGAGGAGGTATGCTCAGATTTTCTCATTAGTCTTTCCGTGTATCGAGGTAGATTTGAGAGTAATTCGTTCGACGTTCAATGATTCAAAATCGAGAGACGGATTGAGAATTTTCATGTATATGTGTATGTAAATTTATATATGTATATAAATGTGTGTGTCGTGGAAATCATCCGATTAACGATTATCGATCCATTTCACGTCGAACGAGAGATTATTCCTTTCCAGTATAAAAAATTGTCCTAATATGCGGGGTATCCGTGGTAACCACCATAGTAACCGTGGTCATCGGCTGGACCGGATGGCACTCGACTTGCTTCGGCACTGTACAACGAGAAATGTAACGCTTTGGCTTGCTGAACTTCGGGGGTGTCTATTACTCGGCCGTCGGGTCCCAAGGGGGCTGGAGGTCCACTAGAATGAAAATAAGTAACGTACAGCGAAACATTTCAGTATGCTTCTTTGATAACTCTTGAAAACTTTAAACATCTGTAACAAGTATTATTCTCAGTCGAGATCAAACGTGGAAGGAAGGATATTCAAAAACTTTGGAATCTACACTCATGCAGAACCAGAAGATACTCTGAACGTTCAGAAAAAGTGCTTAGTTACACAGGGAACGTGGAGATAACGTGGTTGGACGTTTCAAGTACAATCAAATATCCTGTTTAGTTCCATCCACGTCCAACGACCGCCGTTCTGTCGATGCGCCCCATGGTCGATGAAAAGAATGTGCTCAGAACATATTCAGGTTCATCAAAAGTGAACCTAGAGACACGGAATCAAAACTAATCTTCTAAAACTTTCAGAAAACTGTCTGTACTGCCTGGGTACCCAAGCAGCACACGAATATTTCATGTGATTTGACTTTAATCCAGTCTTGGGCCTATGCTGGATCCTGTAACAGCAGAACGTGTCTCTAGGACATTTTCTGAACGCTCAGGAAACCTTTCCTACATTCTATAAACCTTCCATAAACGTTCCAATAGCACGTTGTGCTGGCTAGGTCAGTGTAGGCCCCATCATACGTACATGCTAGGGATATGACATGCTTAAGACCTCCGAATTTCTATTCAATTAAAAAAAATTAGACTGGAAGAAATATGTTAATTTGTTTACACCCAGAAGAATGATTGACTTGAATATGAACCCACTAGACATTTCATCGCATCCAGTAACCCGTGTGGAAATTAATTCTTGGCACCAGTTAGGGCCAAACTAGGCGTGCTTACTTTATTCCAGGCCCTGTTTTGGTTACCTTTATAGGGTCTAGACAGGATTGTCACGCTCTCATTTCCAGGGCCTGTACTGTATTCCTAACTTGGGCCTATGTAGGACACCCATGATCGGGCAGGCTCTGAAACTAGGGCCTTTGAATGTGTAATAAATTTTTGCATAGATTATCAAATTAGATGAATATCGCAAGGAGAGAATGAAATTCCCACCCGGGTAGAAATGATTTATGACATTCCCCAGTTCTATTCAGGGCCTGGTCAGGGCCTGGTCAGATTTGATCATTTGATATATTAAAATGATTATTTTGATTGTTTCTTAATGAATCAAGTACCTTTCAGTTCATACAACGTTCCCTTTTTTATTGTTATGTCTACGAGTATAAGGTATTAATTATCATTATGATTTTCCATCAATTCATTGATTATAAAATTTTTATCTCATTGAATTTATTCAGTGAAACCGAAACTATTGACTCTTATCTAATATCAAATAGGGAATTTCTTGCATTTCATTCCTGTGCTCGATCAAAACGACAGAAATTTGGCTATAAAAATGGATCTATGTAAAGACTTCGAATTGTAAATAGTTTAAAACTTTAGTTGAATAAAGAGGTTATATATTGCTGTTTTCAACCAAGGTTGGGTGCGCCTAACTTTTCAAAACAAGGGGAATATTGGTAATGCAGGTCGGCCCTACGAGGGTTGTGTACAGGTGTGCTTAAATTAAAATCTTTGGGAGAATATGGGAAGCCTAGCAAGGCCCTATACGGGCTATAATAGGGTGCGCCTGAATTAAAATCTTTGGGAGAATATGGAAAGCCTAGCAAGGCCCTATACGGGCTGTAGTAGGGTGCGCCTGAAATAAAATCTTTGGGAGAATACGGGAAACATAGCAAGGCCCTATACGGGCTTTAGTAGGGTGCGCCTAAATTTTTCAAACAGGGGGAAACATTGGAAATGCATCTTGGCCCCAAATGGGCGTTGTATGGGTGGCCCTGAGTTAGAAAAATCAGGCCAAATATCAGAAACCCGACTAGGCCCCTTAGTGGTTAAGGCTAGGCCATCCTAAGTTTGGATACCCGATTTAAGCCCATACAGGGCCTATATTCAATACAGGACGCCCGGACAAATTTCCACACGGGAAATTTCCACTTGATCTGAAGAAATTTTATTTGGAATGACTGGAAATTTATTTAGATTGACTTAATTTTTATATTTGGTCCAACTAAAACTCGAAGCTAAAAATTTAGTTGATACAAACAAAATTTAGTCAATTCAAATAAATCCAGGTATAAAACTTTCTCGGTGTAACTTTGTTTCCGTGTTGCAAGATCGTGTTATGAATTAGACAATGTTCAATACCGTTATCTATTCTGACGTGGAAAACTTTCAATTATTGTGCAATACTTCTTTGGAGTTTTCATCCAACGATGAGAGAAATGCATTTTCAATACACAACGAGGAGAATTTGATCAAACTGACGTCAACATACAGTCACTTCATGATAACTGAAAAATGACGTTCCAAATGAACCAAGAATTGAACGGCTCTTGATACGAGTTTGATGAGAATCATTTTTCACTCATTATGAAGTAACTGGGTTTTGATTTCTCATCCCCATTGGATTTTCATAAGTATTCGTTTAGATAATCAGTGTTTTCTTTCATACGCCGTCAAATAGTCTTTCGACGAACGCTATGCTCCCTGTACAAACGTATTACGGGCGGTACAAATCAAACTTTCAATCCTGTGACTGCAAAATCACAAACATCTCGAAAAAAACAATCAAGAGCGGGTTTGAATATTTTTCATAATGATAGAAAATCAATCAATTCTATCATGACGAAACTTTTTATTTTAGAGTGGAAAAAATTTTTCAATTTCCCCTATGTGAAAATTGAATAGATACAGAGAATTCCAAGACAAAAATTATTTTTCTCTTCCAAATTCGATAACTAGATGAATTCAACTTAAATATTGCAGTGATATCGCTTTAATATCATTGTAGTATTACATGCTAGGTGGGCTTTCAATATTAACAATAAAATTCAACCTTTTCCCCACATTGAATATCACTAGATTTCTTTACACACTTCACTTGCAGGTAATTTAATAAAACGGATGAATAATTACAATGATACTTCAACGCGTGTTGTTTCATTTAATTCATGATGTGAATAGACTTTGAAAAGAGTTGAAACAAAATGGAAGTTGAAAGCAGGATGCGAATGATGATAATAATAATCTACACTTGATATCATACCTGTAGTGTCCATAGGGGCCTGGAGCGTAAGGAGCAGCAGCACCGTAAGGTCCTGGGCCCGCTGGTCCTTTAGGAGCACGCGCAGTAGCTTCAGCTAGTGCGGCCAAATGGGCAGCCTTCAGGTGTGCCACTTCAGGTGTGTCAACCACCCTGCCGTCCGGGCCAAGTGGAGCTGGGGCCGTATGAGCACCATAATACGCTGGAGCTCCATAGTACTGAGGAGCAGCTAAAATCGCACTGCACACAGCGGACAGAAGAATCTGCACACAAATGATCACACAAAAACGAATTTAATCGAACATCACGAAACAACATTATTTAAAAAAAAAATACCAGTTTTGCTCACTCAGTTAGGAATTGAAATTATAATACCAATACGATGTTTGTGTCAACGAATGAGCAAAATCTCATTCGATTGGAACCAAAAACCCATTTGTAATCAAAAACTATTTGAGATAAGCAGTCACACCGAAACTCCCCTTTGTTCACCCTTAATCATATCACTAGTACAAGTACTTACAAGGTATTTCATCATGTTCGATATCCTTTCGACGAGCTTTAGAGTTACGATGAATTGTAGCCTTTAGCCGATATCGGCATATTATGTCTTACAACGGTATAGAATCGTCGAATTTATAGAGGGATACGAGTAGGATCGGCACTCAAGTCATCGCGCCCCACCTCGTTTGATCATGATTGTAAGAAAGGGGCACCCAACCACACCCAGGAAAATGCTCTGCTTTGGTGTTGTCTGTATCGGCCCTGCCTCTGTCCCAAGTCTCTTTATAATAACATTTAAGTACCTATAGCGCAACAATGGTCTATCTCTTATTTTCTTTTCTTTTCTCTTCTTTTTCTTTACATGCGTGTTAACCTCGTCGCATGAACTCGGCAAAGGTATGCGAGTGATAGGCGGTGTAACGATACTTATGCATTGGCACGCAGCGTACAGGCGTTCGTCATCGTGGGTGCATTTCGACGTCCTCGCCACCACTTGATTAACATTGACATTTCTATATACAGACCAGTTTCTTCGATAATAAATCATTTCCGTCGTTGAATCAATATCGCGTTCGTGGGGCAGTTTCAACTATATTATTACTCTTTACGACCCCTTTGGTAGTCATGCTTTGTATCTCGATGATCTCGTATACACATTCTGACTCGCGGTATTATCTGCAGCTGTGGAAAACTCAATGTCGTATCAAGATATCGCATGAAAATTATTATCAAAGTATAGGCTTCGCACGTGATAAGAATTTATACGTTTTTATTATATAGTAGAATTATCAAATATGATCCATCGAACTTGGGCTTTACGTATCTTATGCGCAAGAAAAATAAAGTGATCGTTAAGATTAAAGATAGCTGTAAACTACAGTCGGTGTCGATATTTAAATTTACGCAACAATTAACGGATTTTTATTGCCTCTATGATAACATTTCTGACGATAATGACATGGCTCGTCAAACTACAATGAAAATGTCAAAGGAGAATAGATTTCCGTCTCCCACATGTAAACTTATGCACATGAATTGATACGTAACGTGTTATACGGGATAATGAGGTTGGATAGAGAATGAATAAAGTAGCCACGTGTTGCCATCGACTTTGAATATTGCTATACAATTCAATGTATGCACGTGCTCTATTCATAGCATCTTCTGGATCGGAAGGTGCGATTTGAAACTGTCTTTATAGTCGATCACCGCGGCCCTTCGGTATTTGAGGACCCATTTAGTTTTCTGTTCTCTTTTTTTCTTGTTCAGAGATTGTTATAAAATCTTAATTTCCTATAGGGTATGTCCTGCCTAGGGAACCCAACATAATTTCAAACCGGAAGCCTTGATACAAGCCAATCCGACACCGACTGTTCCGTTGATAAAGTAGTTGAATTGCTCAAATCGTTAATCGCATTTCTGGACCGTCAACAGTGTTTACAAATTCAAATTGAACTGACTTTCAACTTTTATAACCCAAGCGTGGATTGCCTTTAATGACAATGGGCCCCAGGCTGGGTCCATCCTCTTTAACCCAGTCTTGGGGAATGACGATGGGGCCCATGTTGGCTCAATCTTGGCCCTGTTGTGTTTTCCCATACAATTATGGTTAGTAGAAAATGGAAATAATGAATCTTAGTGCGGGCACATTTGAACTGGGCCCCAATTTAGCCCAGCGTTCGGCCAAGATTGGGGTGAATTTATATCCCGAGCATGTGTGTACAATCCTCAGCGTGTATGAATTTTTGCCCCACTTTGGTCCAGTCTTGGGCCCATATGGGCAGGATGGGGCCAAAGTGGGGCTGAAATTTATGCTCGCTGGGATAGAATTCAAAGCAATTTTCCAATTTCAAAACAAAAAGGAAGGGGCAGTATTGATTGCCCAGTCTGAGTTTATGCTGGCCCGTGGTGTTACCAATTCTCGGGCAAAGCAATACGGCCAAGCTGGGAACGATGTTATCATCCCAGGGTTGGCCCCATTTGTCTGCCCAGCTTGGCCCCACGTTGGGTAGCATGGGCACCCACCCTGGGCGTACATGGGGCCCATCGTTAATACACACTTGGGAAATGTATTTTGGTATTTTCTCTCTATCGGGTACGTCTCGCAATATAGAATTTAAACAATTTTTTCCTAAGTAAACTGTCTGAATTGTGATGGTTGTGGATAAATTATTCATCAAACGACTCTTTTCGCGAGGAGAAGGGTTAACTTCCAACTAACTCTGTAAAAATGAATCTGCATTGAAATTCTTCCATATTTTGAAATCATTTTGCATATATATCGTTGTGATACAATAATTCTCTTTGACACTGAATTGGAATGGAATATATCGATTGGAGGGGAAATTTTTAAACCCATTTTGCGAAAGGAAAAATTTTGTATGGAAAAAATTGAGAAGAATGCAGGTATGCAGAGGGTTATGAAACTTGACAACGAAAGAAGGGATAAGTTGATAGGACATCTCACAAGTTGCCGAGACACGAAAGAATGTTGAAGACAAGAATCAAAGATTAAATCGAAGGATACTAATAGAAGCCTATGATTAGCGTATAACGAGCAAATTGTATTCAATGCAGGGTGTGGTAGTTGCAAGGGGTTGATTGCTGAAATTGACAAAGTAGTTGAAGATTGCGTCATATTTCAGACCACATACCTTATAAAGATGATGATACCATTCGAATGACATTTTATCTCTTATTATTCAGATTACGCACAGAGTGTGTTTTGGAGAAATAAAAATAGCTAAAAGTGCAATGCTGAATCAAGCGACTCAAATTTATGCGGTAAATTCATTGATTTCATTCAGATTAGGATCTATGAGAGTTGTTCATCGGATAATCTTCCACATTCCTCGGCATATGTTTAATATAATGTTTATGCAATATATTCAGTTGAAAAGTAGTGAAAGTTTGAATGAAAATCTATTATCGCGTCCTCAAAGTACCGTCATTGAACTTTCAATCAAACGTGTTATTGATTGCATTACAAGAAGTGAAAAACGAGTTGAGTGGAATTCATTAATGATTTATTATCTTTCACATAACAAAAAAATTAAAGCCAGGATATTTTTTTCTAGTAAATGTATCAATCTGTTTAGTCACGGTCTTTAGAACGTTGGGATAAATGATAAATGATGAATGCGTCTTGTGGCATACCGAGATCAGGGTAGTGAAAACCGTAGTTTAGCCCTGCCTTTAGGGAGCTATGGAAGGGGATGTCTGGCATAATTCATATCCGATTCTATACAATTATTCGTTGTTTCTTGGATGTATATTGAGTTGTAATCATTGCAATGAACCAATGTTCAAGGCCCTTGTAATAGACAGAGAAATCAGTAGGAATGATTGATGAATGTTTACATAAACACTCTAAATTGAAAAAGTTGAATTGAGGAGTCTAAATTCAATGCAATTTATCCATGATAAAGTTTGAAACCTATCCTTCCCTCGAATAGCATAAAAAAACAATTGGAGAATATGACCGGAATTTTTCTTTCTCACGAATAACAGCGGGAATGGAATTCAATACTAATTTTGCAACACTTCATATTCTTTGTATAGAAATTATCGAAAAACGTGATCACGTTGCAATAGGTGTCAAGACAATCAGAGATATTTCTATGGAATATTTGAATCGTAACAAGTGAATTGGTTCGATCTATTGTGCAAATTACTTATATCATCGCTCTTACATCTCATTCAAAATGTTATTGCTTTATAGCGCTACGATACTTCATACTCCAATGTGGTAATATGATTTCAATTTTGTTCCGCAATATGCATCAGATGGCTGTTGGGGTTGTGGTTAAATTGACAATGAGAAAGTCTTCATCCGTGATACGATTATATAAAAATCAGATTGAACTTGACATTATATCCTCCCAGACAGCACCGAAAGTTCTCGGGACGTTTTAGAAACGTGTCCATAGTTTTCGAGATTTGATTCTGAAAACATAATGTTCTAGATGTTTTGAAAACGTTTTTTTTTCATGCATTCCGCAAGATTTTGAAAATGTTATTCTCATGTTCTTAGGTCATTTTTGAAACGTTTCTGAAATATTAAACCAAATGGGTATTCGTAATATGTTTGCATAATACTTTGAAATGAGACTGGAAACATCAACTTCAATATAATTTATGCACAATTATATTTAATCAAATCATCATAGAGAATTGAAGGATTGTTTTGAAAATTTTATAATTTCCTCTATTTCTTTAACATGTATAAATAATGAATCTTTCAAAAATAATAAAAATCATGGATTTGAGCATTTTGATGTGTTAGTGCGTCACTTTTTCATCCACTAAAAATATAACCTTATTATCTAAGCATAGGCTTTTCATCATCTTCACGTATCTCTCTTACATTGAGTGAAGCATATTCACGAATTGTTGCGAGAGAGCATGTTCTAAAGGCCTTTTTTAATCACATAATCATCTCAATAGAATTTTGAAAGTAATCATTCAACATATCCTAACCTAAATTTGAAAATTCACATAACTCGCTTGGTTATCAACTGATGTAAAATTCATTTTTATTACATAGAAAATATAAAATCCATGCGATTCCTTTCATTTGAAAGATTTAATTACACATATTTATATAACATGAAATTTTTATATCCAAATTGACAAATCGAATGCCATAACCAAGCATTTAATTTGATCAAAACTGCACTTTATTCAATAAAAAATCAGCTCACTTTCACTTAAACTCGCTCAACATTCAAATATTTCACGTAAATAGTTCAATATCATTAAATTCTCACGTTCCGAATGATATCATTGCAGGACTTTTTTGTGGACATCTGTGTGACACATTGCTATGTTTTGAAAATGTGTTTGGAATATTCCAATTCTCCAAGGAATAATATGAATTTTAGTGACTGAAAAAGACGAGGAAATCATTCATGCGACGTTTTCACAACATTCACAATAAAATGTTTCCATCACCTCCCACGAAAACGAAAATAAAACGTTCTAGGACATTTTCACGTTTTCAAAACATACATGTGACGTTTTGATAACATCCTGGGACGTTTTTGGCATGTTTTCTATGTTACCAACCACGTTTTGAGAATGTTTTCAAAACGTCCCAGTGCTGTCTGGGCTGAGGTTTATATCCATAATTTCAACACACGCTTCGAAGTATTCAAACTTCAAAAATTGAATATTCTAAGAATGTGATTGAGCTTTATCAAATCTGATATGCTCGCAGTAGAATTCAATTCAACCAAATAACAAGCAAGAAAAACCGCAATGATAATAATAACAATAATAATCATTAGCATCAGCAGTATTTTTTGACTCAGTATACATTGCGATTGAAGCATTGTGAATCGAGTGAATGTATTCAGATATGAATTTCAGTGATGTATGAAGAACGAATTATTTCTTTTCAGCAACAAAAAGTATATTAGAGTCGGAATTCTTTGGGCGAGCTATGATGAAATAGTTACAAGATTAGCGAAAAACGTTTTCTCATTATCTTGTGAGATGAATGAGAATTTATATCGAAACAGATCTTAAATGTCAATTTTGCACTTATAACATTCAAGTAGCGCTTCGACGACAACACACAATGGAAAAGATTATGTAAATTCGCATGAACATATATATATTTTAAATTCATTAGAGATTAGATGAGAATCCTGTTTCGAACATCCGCATGCGTAATTAGAAGGTTGAACCTCAAACAAAATATTGGATGGATTTATTTTCCTGAACCTGATGAATTACCGTTCACGGATCATATATTTTAATATTGTTTACTTCATTCGAATCGATTTCACTCAATTAAACGCTTACCCGAGCAGAAAAATTTGATGGTCAGCCTCAAAGCCTCCTGTTCAATATGGGCCCGATCGGGCAGTGATAGGGCTCACCTTTTTCAGGCACAACTGATCTGGTCTTGATGAGGTCACAATTTGATACGCCTGATTAGGGTTGACCAGACCTGGTCTTAATAGGTTTATAATTTGGCATACCCTACCTTGGTTCGTTGCATCGGGCTTTGATACAACGGTGCGTTACATTCCATATCATGGCCTGATTTGGAATAAGGCTTTCCAGATCTAGTCCAATATGAATTTCTGCTCAGGTAGTATTTACCCAATGGCTGTAAATGTTCGACGATATAGGTACATATCTCGCTTTTGTCGATATATTAAAATGTAAATTGATTGACGTAATACTAACATTATTCATCCCTTTACTTTTTTCAAACGATTCTCATTGGAATCATAAAATGAAAATGTTTGCAAACATTTTTATGCTTGGGTAAATATATTCTCTTGAAGGAATCATTTGTTCAAAAGTGAATAGCAATTTATTGATGTGGGAGCTCAATATCGATAAAAGAGGTCATAAATCTTGAAGATTGAATGATTGACAAAACGTTTTGCAGGGGACTGAGAATAAGGAAATGGAAACAGAATTTAAATAGAAAGCGGAGAACAATTTCCTACAAGAAAAATAAGAGTAGAAATTGTATCAGTGGCTTGCATAATTCTTAATCCAAAAAGAAAAAAAACAATGCGAGAATTTGGAATGATTGATATTTTGTGGGGAAGTTGTATAATGTGAGAAGTGAATTTTTTGCAGGATGTGAATAATGACGTTTGCAGTAATTTTTAGGGATCAAAATTCTTGGTCTGACGTCTGTTTTCTAATAAGTGAGTTTTTTCATCCGAATAGAAGAGTATAATAGAATCAACATAAAATATTGACAAATTTTCTATAGATTTTATGTAAGAATAGTATGCGATACAGAATTGATTAAGAACAGTGTACTGCGAGGGAGGAGAATGAATTCGCAAATCTCAAAAACATTATCATGGAAAAACCGTACACCCTATCGTTGTTCTCAAGAATTGTAGCTGATTGTTTTCTAATGATGAAGTTACATCACCTCACTCGCACTCCTTCAATGAAAAATTATTCAAGGTTCAACATTTGACATTTATTTCGAGCATACACGTGCATGCAGGCGCATGCATGGAGAAAAAAGAAATGTATTGTAGAGAAAAAGTCTTTGCGAGATAAGTATGAAATGCAATAATCCATTTCTCAGTTATTTGTGTCCTGGTTCGTCGACCAGGTCGCACGTCACCTTCACGTGGCGATTTACCTGCAAGGGAATTGCGCACTTGTTTCTCATACGATGATAACACGATAAATCTCTTTTGGTTCTCTTTTTTCTCCAGTGCTCCGCCTGTACCTATCACGCCAACGTTCTCGTGCATACATATATATATAATACATATGAACATATAAGACGGGGCTTAGCCGAGCTTGACGACATTTCAGACCCGGTCGTTGTATGAAATACCGTCGACTCCCTGCATTGTGTTCACCTCGAAAAATTGTCCTACCAAAGCAAACAGTTCCACAGAAATTTCATTTCAATGCGCGGTTGAGAGATTTTTCACAGCGTGATTCCCGATTTGGCCGTGAAATTTCTTTTTACGCATGCGTTGTAAAATACAAAGTGAATATAGAGATAGGCATCGGTCGGTTGAAGCGCGTGCCCGCGATCACGACGATCGATCGATCGATCGATCATATACGTTCCACTCGAGTTCTTTGCACCGGGCACCGAATTGCATCGATGATTTCATTCCTTTTTTCCTCTCTTCTCCCAACGACGGTAATTGAATTTTACGACCCATTGAGTCTCAATCGCTAATCATTTCAGCCAATTGTGTCACTTCGTTCTCATTTCAAAAGTGAGAAAATCTATTTGGAGTTAATGAGTTCGGACTGTGGAAAATAGGTTGGTGAAGTTGGTTTTTTTTTTCCTCGCACATTGCGACAACTCGATCGAAATGTTCCGAGAAATTATTCGATTCTTTCGAATCGTGCGGGCATTAGAACGTCAATTAATCAAGAACGTTGATGAAAATATCTTCTTCGGTTGAAATCCTTCGTGTATCATCATCCTGTTTGGTGCTCACTTTTGGTGGTAGTTGATTCCCAAATTTTAACACACGAATTCCTAAATTTCCATCACAAAACAATGGAAAGGTTTTTAACAAATTTAATGCTCTATAATGATTGCTCACAGAATCCCACAGTTCCTTCTTCGAAAAAGTCTGATGAGAACAAATTTTTTACTTCACATCATTTGAATGAGATTTCGAGAAATAAAATCCCTCCAACAAAATAATAGTTGATTTATTTATATCCAGGTCATTTTTTTATGTACTTCCTCAAGGGACCTCAATTCTCAAAATTGTATATAAATTTTCATAAACTCATATATCGCTTATATATAAAGTACATTTGATTATATATAAATTATATATAATTTAGAAAATTTTTCCAGTCGGTTCATTCAATTCATTTTCGAGGGAAAAAATAAATATTCCAAAATTACTGGAATAATTTGAAATTTAATACCATTATATAGAATATATCTCTTGTGAATTTAAATAAACATGAGTGTCTGAGTTCTACTTACTATGCATATTTCATGAATTTCAATTATTCAGTTCATTCGACAAAAAGGGAGCATGATATTCAGTCTTCATTTTTGAAAACTGATTTTTCGAATAAGAAATATTTCTTCCAGAGTCGAGTAAGCGATATAACATGAATTGAGCGATTTTTGAGTTGTAATTCAAACTCATAATTAAATTGGATACGATCATTTTTGAATAGCGAGTTATGAATGAAAGGTAAAAACATTAGATTCTTCACTTCATATGAGTAGTCTCAATTGGCGGCACAATTCTAACATACGCTGATCCTACTTTCATTGAATTTGTCCTTGTTAATGCATTAGACCCAGTGCGAGGTTGCCAACCTGGTACTCACGTGTAAAAGCAGGTTTTAAGGAAACTTAACCCAGATAACACAATAGTTCAAGCGCCGTTTCAAAAGAGTTCTGGAACTTCATTCTGAAATCTTGACGAATTTTCAAAGAGTTCTTTGAATTCTAAAAGAATCAATTTACAGCTCTGTAATAAATGCCTTGGGTGTTCTATGAGAGTATTGAAGATTACTTGTTTCTGAAAGTGAAAATATCACTTTTAGATTACTTGGAGGATTCTTTAATGTCCGCATGTTAGAACTCTCACGAAACTCTGTCCCTGCTAGAGAAGAACTTCCTACAAATGCAATGTACATGTTGAATTCTGGCAAGCTTTCATGATTGTGAAGAAGCGTTCAGTAGAAATGATCAAGTGACGATAATTAGTTCAAGTTCATAAAATAAAGAAATATGTGATTAGTGATATTGAGAAAGAAAAAAACTAATTGTATAAATTCTGTTTCCCACTCGTGTATAATCCAAACATTGTGGCATTCATTCATACTGGAAAAAGATTTCAATGATTAGTATGACCGATTTTGTAGGTTATATTTTCACTATGTGTGTTTGAATTTCAATATGTTCCATGAATTTAATGATAAGTTGGATAAATAAAAACTTGATGAACCTAGAAGAAGAGATGAATCAATCATTCAATAATTATCCACATATACCTAATGTTTTCAAATGATTTTGATAGATAATAAACACATGAGTTCCGCTAGAGTTCTTCCAAGAGTTCGCAACGACTCCTGTCAACTAATGAACCGAGCTTCTCAAGAGTTCTATTAATGAGGCATTAACGATAACACTTGTCGATTACTTCAGAATTCTTGAAGAATGCTTTTTACAAATGCCGAGTTCTTCAGAAACTCTTGAAGAATTTCTTGTGTTATCTGGGAAGTTACAGGATTTAGCAGTTAAGAAAAAACATGTAGATGGATCTGGTTGAACAAAATATATGTATGCATCCTATACGTCCTAGATCTTCCTTTTAGCCTCTTCTCTCGATCTAAGGAAATCAGGTGTTCGTAGATGGGAAACTTCTCAAACTCCACGATAATTCCTACCCAATGCATCACAATTTTGTAACCAGAATGTTGTATGCAACATGCTCAAGCATTAACCAGGTTACATTATATCGGTTATACAGATATATTGTGATGAATATATCTTAAATGTAGACGCAACATTATATTAACACGACATGTAATATAACCTGTTACATACTCGAGTGTGAAATCATTCATAATCAGCATATATTGCATGCAATGCTCTCGTTACAATGACTGTGATTCGTTGGGTGGAACTATAAAAGCTACTATTACTATCCATGTACAGTAATTATGTAAACAGATATCACGACATTTTGTGCAAAAACTAAGTATTCAAACACTCGAATTACAATGTATCATTCATCATAAACAGTAAACAGTGGACTCGAACGTTTCTCAAAGCGGTGTGAAAAGGTCAAGAAGAGATAGATGTCAAGAGAATCGATGCAGACCCATTGTTTCATTGAACTATCAATTTTGTATTCGTATGCTCGATTAGAAATGGAATACATCTAATAATCGGAATCATCAACACCCGTATAGCACTCGAAGAATTCTTTTTCAAGAACAAGAATAGAATTCTCCGAGAACTCTTTTCGAATTAATGAATTCTTAGAGCTCTGGAGGATTCAATTCTTGGGACGTTGAGGAGTTCTCGGAGAACACTAGAAGTGTCGTTTGAGTATTCTCAAAGAACTCTTCAATGTCCCGAGAATTGAATTCCATCAGAGCTCTTCAAGAATTCAGTAGTTCAGAAGAAATTGTTGAAGAATTCCATTCTTATTCTTAAAAAAGAATGCTTCGTGCACTGAGAAAGAATATAGTGGAGTCAACCGCATATGAGTTTGGATACGGCGAATCTCGCCACGCGGTTGACTCAATTGAATATCGATTGAAATGATCGAATGAGCATTCACTTCAATCGATATTCAGTTGAGTCAACCGCGCGGTGAGATTCGCTGTATCCAAACTCATATGCGATTGGCTCTACTATTTTTTTTTCTCAGTGTGTGTTATGTGGGTAAGAAGTCAATACTTCGTTGAGCGTAGATCAAACGAGTTCCACGATACCATTTGACATTCTAGCATTCCCAACTGACAACCGAAAGTAACGTAAATGAATAACACTTGAAACACCTGAAAACTTTGATTTCACCACAGATGGAAGAACAAATCATACGCACAACAACATACTGTTACGTAAATTCAAATAAATTTATTGGATTCTCCTCAAGGTGACAACCAATCGAGTACGAAAATTGTATACTTTGCATTTACAAATTTGAAATAAAAAAGCAATAGAAAATAATAAATGTGTGTGTGTGTGTATATATATATGTGTATAAGTGTATGGGTATCATGCAACCTTCTTCGTAACACTTTATAAAAATTACTTTCACTTGTTTGAACATTATTTGGTGTTTGAGTTTCTCTGTGTTTTTGTTTTCACGTAATTCACAAATGCGAGAAATAGGCAGTTTCGTGCGACGAATGAGCGACCTTAGCCAATTCCTCGGCGTGTGCTGCTAAATGTTTGGCCTTGGCGTGAGCAACCTCGGGAGTATCGATAACACGTCCATCGTGAGCTAACGGAGCGGGTGGTCCGTGGTAAGAGTAATGCGATGGTCCCGCGGATGCATGGCTGCTTCCCGCAAAACCTGCCCCGCTGTATTCTCCGTAATCACTGAAACCACCACCGTGTCCACCACCGCCGTAACCCGTTTTGGCAGCTTCCGCGGCATAAGCGGCCAAATGCGCGGCTTTGGCGTGAGCCACTTCCGGAGTATCGACCACGCGTCCTTTGTGATCCAACGGTGCCGGAGGTCCGTGATACGACGGGGGTGCGAAATGATATTCCGGTTCGTGGTGGAAACCAGCCATCGCCGTGGCCGCGAGGCACGAGAGGAGAATCTACGAAAAAATATGTATACAGGTATATTATAAAAATTCTTCCGAAAAGTCTTCACGATAATCTTACCAGGAACTTCATGTTTGTGCTATTCGAGGTCGGATGGTACTCTGATCGTTGAAACCAAGCGAGTTCACTTTATATAGCTCGGTGAACAATATAATGCTGAACCGCTTTTTTCATTCTTTCGCTAACTCTACGTATGAGTGTATTCGAGTGCATTTGTAGTAGTGCTCGAGTACATAAAATAAATATTTGCACGTATAAGAGCTTACCCCACTTTTGATTTTCACCTAATGATATTTGAGGGGAGGTTCCTTGCAATTGGCGTTTGGTAATGCCAGATGGGAAGAAAGAGATAGGTGAGAGTACGATCGTGCATCCACAGGGTGGGAGAGAAAAACAGTGAGAGTGAAATTGGGGAGGAGAGAAACGAGCGAGAAGTGGAAAAAAAAATCGTTGCCCGGAGTGAAAGAGAGGGAGAGAGATTGAGAGCATTAGTAAGAGCGGAATTGTTATTGCGTCAACGACGCTGAAAACACGAACGGTATACGACGTCGACCGTGTTATACAATATTGTTTTGCTGCGAAAATAACTTGGAATAAAAGACCCGGCACGCGCGATCGATTCATCGAAACATTACGATTCGATCCGTTATACTTTGCCCGATTCTATTAATCTTGAACGATGAAATATTCAAGGTCGTGGCTACTGCACTTCAATCGGAGGATTTGAAGTTTGAGATACAAGTTATAATCGATCAAGGAATCAAGTTTATTCATGTTGAATCAGAAACGCATCTGGAAATTCTGCACCCCTAGACCAGATATATGGTGCTGCTCCCAGAGTGAGAAAATTATCAGAATCATACGTGATTTATATATAAGTTTTGTATAAGTAAATATAAATTATATCGTAACGCCACGGCCTAGGTTGGCCTAGGATCGGATCTGCCTTCGTGTTGAATAGCATTCATGGTCATGATCCGCCGATTATGGAACATGTATTCCCTCAAACATTTTCTTTGGAAAATGATATCAATGTTTCGAACAATACCGAGAGGATACTGATTTTTTAAGATGAACTCGAAGCAAAGACGATAAAATGTTCCCACGTCACAGGATATTCAGATCTTTCCGATGATTGGATGAAAAAAAAAACTCAGAAGTCGCAAAGCGTAGTTTTGATGAATCAGCTCGACGCGGAGAACTCTTAGTTCAAAAATGAATCCATTGGAAACATTTTTCGATACATAATCGATTCACCTATTTCCTGAGATCGAAATCTGAGCAATTCGGATGCAAACCAGAGCGTAATGAAATAGCAATTACATAATATCGTCTCGGTTCCGGTTGGGTGTAAATCAGGTTCAGTCGGAGATATCGTTAGGAATAAAACTGCAATCACTGGATAACCTTTAAAAAAGTCGCATAACGATAATGAATTACTTGCGACAAAATTTTTACAAAGGTGGCCAACCTGACAAGATTTTTGTGAGAGTCTGCAAAAATGATTCTTCTTATATCGATCGGGTTGTTTGAAATGTTCATGATTAATATCACTGAGCAAGTCTCACAATATTATTACATCTCGGTAGTATTCACAATTTATATTGAAGTCCAACTCCAACGGTCGATACATGGAGAAAAATAATACAATAGAAATTACAATATTTTCTAGGGAATTGATACTATGTGTCTAATGTTTTGAGAAGTACTCTCCAAATGTGGAACAGAATACTACAACTGTAATAATTTTGACTACATTCTGTAAGAAAGCCTCTAAGACCGTCAGGTAATTGTGACGACATTGGACGAAATAATACTATTTTACTACATTATTCTTCTCCGTGTAGGATAAGATTATCCGAAAGAAGACATACCTATCAAGCTCTAGTTGAATCAGAAGGATTGCAAAATCTGTATAATTGAAACTTTAATTCATCTCTCAAGGACATAAATAACCTTTGCTTCCATTAGATATGATTGGAAGTTCAATCAGAAGTTTCTAATAGTGTATGGCCCCTCAATTAATTCGATTGTACGTTTTAACAATATTATGGGAGTTTGAATCATTAAGTTTATTGAAATGAACTGATATTTGAACTTTGACAAATATGAGAGAGCAAATGTTTTCAATCCTTTGCGGAGAAAACAAGGTATTCAAGGTATATTTTAGAAAAAAAAACACGGGTTCTCCGACTTTTTGTAGACAGCGCTGGAATTCGTGTTTGTTTTCTACCCCCAGCAACGTCATCCATGGAACTGTCTAGGGCCTCGCAAGAATCTAGCCAAGGGCTAGAAAGAGTTTACACGGAAAAAAGAAACCAGCAATGGTTACTGTGAATCGCAGTAATTCATTGAAAAAAATGAAAAATCAAATTCACGCCGTTCAAGACTGCGTCTCCCAGTAACCGTTAATGTCCAAGCAGCATTGACGAATTTCATTGCAGTACACATCACTGTGATCGCGCTAACCTCTATCATCCAAGCATGTTTTCATTTGTTTTTCAACTGATTGCTGTTATGGACAGTAACCAGTGCTGTTTTCTTCTTTCCGTGTAGTGGCTAGCGGGAAACTTGTAAGGGCCTAGCGAGTGCTGATATAATGCTTGCTCGGGACGTTATATCGTGGATACCCTGGGAAAAAACTAGTATAGTGAAATATGGATGAACTAAGCATTTCACATACATGTGTATGAAGTCATTAACACATACATGGATCGGAAATTTCCCGTAAACATTGGGGAAATTCCTATAAATTTACCGTGAAAATCCCATAAAAACTGTAATTTTTATACATTTTTATGTAAAAATTCTTAAAAGTGTACGGGAATTTCCTGTGCCCGTACAAGCGAGGGGAAATTTCGTTAACATAGGATTGGGAAAATCCCGAATATTTTTGAAAGTCCAAGGATCGTAGTAATGCCAAGACTGACAATTGCACCATGATCGGCGTCAAGCTTGGTATGCCAAGTCTGGTTAGTGTCCAAGACTAAGCGTTGATAGAGTCTTGGACACTAATATCAAGACCAAGCATATTTTGTTGTGTTTGATTTAATTTTCGTCAACGAAGCCTTGACCGATGCTTGGCTCGTCATAGCTAACCAAACCTTCATAGCGTCTTGAACATCAATGTTAGAACTAAGCATTTTTTGCCGTGTTGGATTTCCGATATATATAAAAGCTGAATGCTCAGCAGAGAACGTTATTATCATCCTAAACATTGACCTAGCTTGATAACATTGTTGATAATTAGGCTACACCCGGTGATAAATAGCATTGATAACAGTTTAGCTCATTAGCTTGGTAACATGTTTGGCCATCAAGCTACAACCGGTGATGGCTAGCATTGACTCTAACCTGTCACAAAGTTTGGCCAATCACTCAAATGTGAATGTTCAATCAAACTTGGATGCCAATGAGAAATCTATCCTACTCATTCAGCTCATATCGATTGCAAGCATGGAACCATATTGAATTTTAATATTGAACCAAGCTCGGATGCCAAGCATTGAACATTGTCATTATCCCAGACATTCATCTAGTTTGGTGCCATTGTTAGCAACCGAGCTAGGCTCGGTGTTGACTAGCATTGACTCAAGCTTGGCACCAAGCACGGTACGTTTGTCAAAGCATACCTGGAGTGTACAATCGATCGCATTTTTATTCTCACTAACCGTATCGCGAATTCGGTTGAGCCGTTTAGTTTGTCCATATTTTACCATTCGCTTTGATGATTATCATTGATCCTTTTTCTCTGTGTTATGTCTGGAATTATTATGTTCACAGCTGATAAAACCACGATTTTCTTCCCTCTGGCCTCTCCTCCCAACCGATGAAAAGAAAAAGAATCGAAGAAGAAGGTCATGTGGAAGAAAATCGAATGCCTACTGTATTTTGAAGCAGGAAGTTTTGAAGCGATTCGGCTTTACATTGTTCAACAAATTATATAAAGTGAACTCGCTCGGTTTTAACGAACACAGTACCATCCGACTCCCCTAACATGAAGTTCCTAGTAAGATTATTGTGGACATTTTTCCAAAGAATTCTCTTAACATATATATATTTTTTTTTCGTAGATTCTCCTCTCGTTGCTCGCGATTACAATAATGTCCAGGGTGGACGGCAACGACGAACCGAAATATGGATACACAGCCTCGGCGGATTTTCGACCAGCACCGCTGCATTATATAGGACGTGCCATGGATACTTCTGAAATATCAGCACGGATTTACGGGAGCTTCGGCCGGTAGATCTAAGGGGCAACACCACGATAAAATTTTTAAATAATTATATAAAACTTTCATGAAATATATTGAATTATACAGGGTGGTCCATTTGAAGTGATATACAGTAAGACCTCTCAATAAGAACGCAAAAGCCCCCAAGGGGAAGAGTTTTTCCAAGAATCAGGGTTCCCCTACCAACCCTACATTCGCACTCAATTACTGAGTTTTTGTCTCTCTCTCACATTTTAGGTTGCGACCTCCTAATAAGAACGTTTGCGCTGAAACATTAGAAAACACTTTCTTGCTTTCACTCACAAAAAGACTCTTTGTTGCGCTGACCTGACGATACATATTGATTACAAAAATAGTTTTTTATTAAAACTATCAAACAATGGTGTGAATATTAAATATGTTCGTGAAAGAGGGATCTGAAGAGTCACCAATTTTTTGTTTTAGCTCCAGGAGTCACCCTTGTTACCCCTAATAAAGACAATTCTTTTTCACTTGAATACATCCCGGACAGCACAACGTACCACTGGAACGTTTACGGAAGGTTTAAAAAAAATAGGGGAGGTTTTCTGAACGTTCAGTAAACGTCCTAGAGACATATTTTGCTATGAGGGATCCTCTAAGAATTTCTGTCTCATCTCATCGCAGTTTAAAATGATTTTCAAAAAGACCGAAATATACATATTCATGATTATCAATCAAAAATTTATATCCATATATTTATTATTATTTTCAAGGGTAATTAAAGAGTTTCGTTTTATGAATATTCAAATAATATTGAATTTCATTTAAATGAAGGGAAAAGAGAAGTATTCAATTATGTATAACTTGAAAATACTGAGCTTTTATTTAAATTTTGACTGTTCCACGCTCTGAGACTGAACGTTCTTATTGAGAGGTCACCCAAAAATGTAATTTAAGCTCAGAACCGGTAATTGGAGTGGGGAAGCGTTCTTATTGCGGGCGTTCTTATTGAGAGGTCTTACTGTAGTCAAATATCTCGGAAACTAGTGGAGATGGAAAAAAATGTTCCAGATAAAAAGTTTAGGGTTCTAAGGGGGAAGTATGATGCTGACCTTGAAAAATCCCTCAGAGGTCATTTTGAAGGTCATTCAGGGGTCAAGATGGTTTTTTGAAATAGGACCCCCATTTTTTAATCATGGCATGGGAAAGCTGGTCTTAGACCTTTTACGAAACACTGGTCATGGACCCCTTTCCGCCCATTAGGGTGCAAGGTATGAACCGTCGAAGTTATTGATGAACTACTCCTTAACGCTACCCAGGAACAACGACGTGGACGTGGTAGTTCTCTGTTCCCTCCGGAGTGCTTGATTATCGTGAGTCCCCTTGCCTCTCACATGAGGGGTGCTTGATGCTGTTACCATAATTGCTCGAAGTTACCCCCCTCTGCCTGGATACATAATTCTGGTATGTTGGCACAAACAGTGCGGATGCGATCGATCATGTCCTCCCTCATTTACAAAAAAACTTTCAAATTTTGGAACCCCACATGCGGGAGGCAAGGGGACTCACAATAATCAAGCACTCCGGAGGGAACAGAGAACTACTACGTCCACGTCGTTGTTCCTGGGTAGCGCTAAGAGTAGTTCATCAACAACTTCACCGGTACATACCTTGCACCCCAATGGGCGGAAATGAGTCCATGACCAGTGTTTCGTAAAGGGTTCAAAACCAGCTTTCCCATGCCATGATTAAAAAATGGAGATCCCATTCAAAAAAACCATCTTGACCTCTAAATGGCCTTCAAAATGACCTCTGGGGGATTTTTCAAGGTCAGCATCATACTTCCACCTTGGAACCCTAAACTTTTTATCTGGAACATTTTTGCCATCTCCACTAGTTTCCGAGATATTTGACTATATCACTTCAAATGGACCACCCTGTATATTAATTATACGTAATTTTAATGATTTTTCCCCTCGGGGGAGGGGGGAGACACCATGTATTTGGCGTAGATGCAGAGGAATTTCAAATTTGTGCTCGGAGCAGCCCACGCCGAAGCTACGCATTTGACCGTTCATATATACATCAAATTCATTTGTATATTCCAAATTCGCAAATGCAAAATATCAAACTTTGGTACTCGATTGACTGTACATTGAGGAGAATCCAATAAACTGATCCAAATTTATGTAACATTATGATTGTGTGTATATGAATACTTCTTCATCTGAACTGAAACCAAACCTTTCAGACGTTTCGAGTTCAAATGTCAAATGGTATCGTGAAACTTGTTTGATCTACGTAAAAGGAAATATCGACTCCTTATTCTGAATTCTGATTATTGAATGTATTCAATATTCAATACAACATGGACAGTTCGTTCAGAACAATTAGTCTTCAAGTGTCGAAGGATAATTTCCTATCACTTCTCTTGAGGTCCATCTTTTATTGTCGACTTCACCACACCGTGCCCATATGGAAATTGCCAAAGTCGATACTGGCAAGTTGGTACTGGCAAGGTTATATTTGCCGAACTTTGGCGGGAACAATTGTTTTTATCCAGGGTCATTATTATTTTTCAATTGGCACGGACTATTCGACGAATTTCAAACGGTATTGATTTCAGTGCACAGACAGTCTTGGCCCAGTATTAAATCGATACCGTTTGGACAAGGTTGGGATGCCAGAATTCTACCATAGTCGGCGCATACGAACGAACAGTACTGACACGGTTGTGAATGTTATACAGGCCCTTATGTAAAATGGTGTTATCATGCCGACTTTTTGCCAGTTTTGATAGCTTTGGTAGCTTTAGATTTGCCAGTACTGGCAACTCTGGCAGCAGTACTGAACCACCCACACAGCACTCGTTGTCTGAAAGATATCTTCAGAAATAATTGAGAACAATGCAAGAAGTCTTATGCAACATGAATAGACATCTTTTAGAAGTCTTAAACTGTTCTTACTTCTAAAAGATATCTTCAAGAGCGTTTTCAGAAACCTTTTTTAGCATTCTCCAAAAGACATCTTTCAGAAATTTCTGAAAGGTTCCTGAACACGTTCTTGAAGATATCTTTTAGAAATAAGAACAGTTCAAGACTTGTAAAAGATGTCTATTCATGTTGCATAAAACTTCTTGCATTGTTCTTGATTATTTTTGAAGATATCTTTTAGACAACGAGTGCTGTGTGGGCAGTTTCGGCCCGTGTTTGCCTTCCCCCACGGGTGGTTATAAATTTTCGATAATCTTCAGTTCACTGTTTACACATGAGATATTATCAATTGTGATTCGAGTGTTCAAATATGTAATTTTACTTCCATGTTCCTTGCGTATGGAGAAATGAATGTGAAAAATCCATTGAATCATTCCTGGAAATGGATCGGTAATTACCGATCAGCTTTCTATAAAAATTAAGTTCTATACGAGTTATCGAAGTCCTCTCATGAAACGGAATTATACTATATGGATGTATACGCATCACTATACATCAGCCGTGTTAAAACGTCCTTTGCGAGATGGATATTTCGAACGATTAGAGGTATTGGATACTGATATTATAATCTCTGATGGGACACACGACTCGAACAAGATGGATTACCCTAACGAAGGAATGTCTAAGTCTTTTTTACAGCAAAACAAAGTTAAATTAGGATTTCTCAGAACAAACTACGGAAATGAAGTAATTTCTCATGAAAATTACGAGAAATTGATTATTACACTTAATTGCAAGTGATTGGTAATAGAAAATTGAAGTAATGCGTTAAAATAAAATCGTCTAATACGTCCACTTACAAAATAATGGAAAATCATGAAAATTCTTGAGAAGTATTCACTACAAACAACGACTACTGGAAAAAAACCCAAGCTTGTCCCAGGATTGGCACGGGTATCAAGAACAAACCTCCGTTAAAAATAATTGGACCCATGATGATTGGTTCCATGATTGTCCCGCTGTTTCCAATGGATAGTGAGTCATGGGACATTTGTTCGTATCTTTGGAATGGCCATTGCACTTGGTACAAGCTTGGCACAAGCGAAAAAATCAAGCGTTCGTTGAGATGATTATTTAAGCCGATGTTGTCCACATAAGTGGCATAGTGTTTTCAATTAGTGACCGAATTCCGAGTTCACAATGGATAAAGACTTATGCTTAACTATCGAGCCAAGACCAGTCCAATCTTCTCCCCATGATTGGCCCCACACTCCAGTTTCACACACTAAGATAGATATAGTTGATCCAAATAAGAATAAAACTTGACTCAATGGTAATAGGCTACTTTTAAATGTGATCATACACGGATATCAACTGATCTCGAAGAACTCTCTACAGGATTTCAAAATGTCTTTCCCATGCAGGGATTAACAAGACTGGAAAAATCCCAAGCTCGTCCCAGTCAAGACTGCCAAGGCACATTTAATCTATCGTTTCAAGATGATTCATGTACGGTATTCTGAGGAAGAACTTTGAGCTGGAATATGGATGAAATTACTCTTCTCATCAGTTTCTGTGATGAAAAAAAGCATTGAGTGATGCTTGGCGAATCATTTGGACTAGGCTGGAACGAACCATTGGCTCAAGCTTGTCCTGATCTTATCATTCCCAAACCTGGGCCAAGTTTATTGAATCGTTCGAGACAAGTCTCGGCCAGTTTTGTGCCAGGCTTGGTCCATGATTGAATCATTGTTCCATACACACATGGGTAATTGTGATTTATCACGATGCACACATCATTATAGCGTAATTTGTTGTACTCTCATTTACGCTAGGGAATTGATTTGGACCTTCTACATTTCATAGAATTAACAATTTACTATTCCAGTCATGTCAAAAAACCTCACATATAAAATGTGTTGGTCTGGGAAGACAAATGATCGATAATTTGGAAGAGTCGAAGGGAATGTGAGAAGTTGTCATTGATTTTTTCCACTTACACTCGCAGAGGATGATTCATCGATACCGTTAAGGTTTATAAAATTATAATTGTATCTCCTATTGTATATTTTTCAATTTACGGGAAGCATCATATTTATTGTATTTTTTGCAACATATGATAAAGTAACCTTTCAAATCACCTCGTTATTCAAGTGAGAAATACAAAATTTATGTTCAATCCGACAAATGATTAGATAGGATATTTTTATATTGAATTTATGCATAAGGACATTTAAGAACTCACATCAGATATCGAATATATTTACTTCAAAGTTCAACGAGATATACACGAAAAGACCGAGTTTATTAATATTCAGAAAAATCACTCTCAATTTAGGGAGAAAGAAGATCGCTGAAAAATATTCGTAGTGAATTTACAGAAAATCTATGATGCAAATATCAAAGGTTGATCGTCTTACACGGAGAGAAATTTATTTGGAAATATTACCATTTTATTCGTAAACTAGAACTATTCGGAAAAATCAGACAATAATTTATAGCATAACTCCTAATCATTGCCAGCTGTGATGGTAAAAATCCAAATTAATCTCGATTTTTACCATCACAACTGGCAATGATTGGGAGTTATATTATAAATTATTGTCTGGTTTTGCCGAATAGTTCTAGTTTACGAATAAAATGGTAATTTTTCCAAATACATTTCTCTCCGTGTATTGTTATTTCTCACAATGTAACTATCAACTCATGGTAAATTCCGCGGGGAAAAAAATTAGGTTTATTTAAATCTCATCTGATCCAAGTAGATCCGATTTTTGGCTCAGAAGATCTCAATAAATATGACTAGATCTGGTTAGATCTGAATTCAAGATCATATTTAATCTTGACGAGCAATTGATTGTTTAATTACCAATAATTGTGCTAGCAAATACAAGCTAAAGATGCAGTTTTTCAAATCTCAATAGATCTATTCAGATCTGGTCAGATCTAATCATTTTTCTCCTGATCACTACAAATTTTCGGTAAACTCAACACGAATATTGAGCGGTGATCCTCTTTTCACCTAAATTGACAGTCATTTTTCTAAATATCAATGAACTCGGTCTTTGCGTGTAGAAATAATATGAATCTAATAAAATAATATTCCCAAATTTCTGAACGTTACATCATCGAATTGTTTACACTCGATTTCTAATGCTTTACCGACCTAGTGTTGTAAATTTCTTGAGTGAGAGCTAATTCCGTCTTGAATATTTATCTCAATGGTATGTCTTATTACATGCATCAATATTCGTAGAAGTGTTTTGGAATGCTCAGTCAAATCAATCTACACTTACCCATAATTCTTGTTCAATGAACGCGATGTTTGTTTTGAATCCAATCAACTGTAAGAGATTGATCAATTCAGATTGCCGATTATGTAATGGTTTATGACAAGATCTTTATTCTGTTGGAGCTTGAGAATTTATGCGGTCAACATTCAACGAAATATTTCAATTTTTTGTCATTTGAATTGAATTTTCCACAACTTTTTGATCAAGTGGGACGTTCCGTCATTTCTGCGTCTGACTATGAAGATTTTTCTACTTGAATAAGACGAGTGTACCATACAATCGAAAAACGGTATGTTTGAAATAGCTCCAAACACAAATTACAGTTGTTTGAAGTATTATTTTCTTTGAATCAAATGTATTGGGCCTTCGAAGAACATAATTATGTTTAATTCCAGTATAAAATTCCATCATCAAATAACCGTGTTTTAGGCACACTGTAGGCTTGAATCGATTTCGATTCTATGTTTGAATCAAGTGTAATATGCTTAATATGGAGGTAATGTTTTGAGTCAAAGTAAGAATCGCTGACTCCAGTTTGAGCATATCGTTTTCTAGGTCTTAGCGAGAAGAGTACCTTCATTTGAAAGGCCTATTTATGGGGATTGCATTACAGAATCTGGAAAGATGTTCAATGGAAATTTCTGAATTGAGGATTTCATGGAATCAGAATATGGTCAAGTAAGAATATAAAACATTCCCTACACGAAGAAAATGTACACTGTGGAAAGTTTATATTATAGATTACCATAATTATATTGTATCTTTGGGATATACTTGATTATGTCGTTCTGAACCACAAGTATTCGAGCGTTTGCTATACTCTCTCGCGAGGGCAACAATAAATCTGTTATCATTTGAAATAAATATGATTCAGAGCCTCATAATAAAGTATATCCCACGAGTACCATAAAAATATGGTAATCCTTAATATAAACTTTTCTCTGTGTATTGACGAAAGATTACCCAAAGTTGAGTGAAACGGGGATTCATAGTGGTATTCCCGTGAAGTTTAAAATCCGATTGATTTCATTTTACTCGACTACAGATGGAAATAAATTCGAATGTTTTCATTACCTCAACAAGTTGCTTACTGTTGAAAAACATCTGAATGGATCTTCATCTGTGGTCGAGTAAAATTAAGTCAACCGGATTTCAAACTTCGCGGGAATGCCACTATGTTCCCGTTTTACTCAACTTTGAATAATCTTTCGTCAATATATTCTCTCCGTGTAGTAAAAATCAACACCGGATCAATTTTCACCAGGTTTTCTATTGAAAAAAAAAATTCCCGAACAATGTACAAATATAATGAAGTTAATCCGAAGAGTTGCAAATGAATAACTTATAGATACGAATATTGAATCTTCAAAAAGTTATAAAATGAATAAAAAATATTTCACATAAACTGTTGATAATTTCGACATCATATACACTGAAACAACACAACTTCACCACGATTTCTACGTACATATTCTTTCCCGCGATCCTCATGTCGTACACTTTAACAATATTTCGATAATTCGTGAAACTCGACAAACCACAGAATGCAATCGATTGGGAATAAAAGTATAGGTGGCGTCAGATCTTATTAGGTAATCGATATCTGGGTATATAAGGATACGATTCAAGAATCGGAAGATCAATTCTGGAAAGATTTCTAATTCACACAATTGAATTATCAATATCATAATATGAAATTCTTAGTGAGTGATTTCTAATGATTCATCTCTAAAATTTTTAAACGTTTTTTAAATAGAAAAATAAGTTCGAATCGATTTGTGACGCAAATTTAATAAATTTATGAATATCTTTCCAGGTTGTAGTGGTGCTCATTTTTCTCGTGAATTCTACAACATCGCAATATCATCATTCCCATAATCACGGATATCATGGACCACCAGCACCCATTGGACACGATGGGAGAGTAGTGGATACTCCCGCAGTGGCTCAAGCGAAAGCAGCTCATCTGGCTGCGTTGAAATTGGCATCATCCGCCTTACCACATTCATCGTATTATGATGAAAGTCAAGGATACGATGACGGACATTCGAACGAATTTTCAGCTCCAGTCCTGTACAGTGCCCGAACGTATCACGATGGACAAGGATATCATGGTCCTCCAGCTCCGCTTGACCACGAGGTGATGATTTTCTTATTAATTTTCTGAATTCAAGCAGGAGAAAATAATTTATCCTTATTCAGGAATTATCTGAAGATCGTGTATTCCAGAAGCGCAGACTATGCAAATTTGATTTCCGAGTAATTCGTATGTAAGATCCAAGAAAACTTAACTGCAATGAATTTCCAAAATCTAAATTCGTGTATCTTATGTGAAGAATCAGGGTGTTCGAAGGTTTTCTCTACTGCCTTCGAGATATACAATTTTGAAAACGTCATAAGTAGGAAGACTAGAGAAATTTGTAGAAATTTAGAGCATAAAGCCCTCTAGTTTAGTCCCTTAAACATTTCCTTTTTTTCATTATGAAAATTCATCACAGATTCAATTTTTTTTCACGCTAAATGAACATTCCAATACACATAATTCTTTCATAATTCAGTGATTGCATGGCTCCCGGATTGAACGAGTCGATCGGGTTGCGTTCTCGAGTGGCGATACACTACACCGGTTTCTGTGGTTGACTGATTTTCATATACAACTATTGTGAATTCACAAATTCTATTCAACCTCAGTTCATGAACCGAGTTTCGAAGGGATTTTCATAAACAACAGTTTTCCCTGAATGTAATATATCGACTTTTTCCTATTTCATAACAGCATTTCACAATTGAATTGAGAATTTGAAATAAGAAGATTTTCAGAGACTATCTGTACTGAACAGCTATTCAAAAACAAACGTTTTAAAAATTACTCGAACTCTTTTTGAATTCTGGCGCTGTGTATCCTAGTTTAAGGAATCTATTGAATCCCATTGGTCGATGAGATTTCATGCAAACTTTGCAACGGTGAATAACCATTCACGTTTGTATAAATCCATTCAGATCCATAGGAACCGATTGAATTAATAAGATTCAATGGAAACTCAATGAATTACTTTCATTGGTCATTCATATTTGCAAATTTTTTAATCAAGTTCATCAATCAATAGGGTTCAATGGTGTTTTTTTTTTCTGGGGTGGAAACCACAAGGATTCGTGAAGTATTTTTTTATAAAAGAAAGATTCTATAATTATGATGTGCGTCTAATGAAACATAAGCCAATCATGGTCAAGGAGGTGTGTTCACCTAAACGAAACTGGAATTCTTTCACATAAAAGAAAAGGTACACGGTAAAAATTTGTTGATGCGGTGAACCAAGTATTTCTGCTGGTTTTAACGAAACATTCGCTGCAATTGGTTACCTGGGTTGTTAAATAGCAAAGCGATTGATAAACACAGCGAAATATTTATAATATTTCGATTTGCTACATCAGTGTAGATAATCTTATACACTGAGAGACAAAACTGTAGCTGAAAATGCGCTCGAGTACAGCTTTTGGTCACAGTAGCTATATTTTACCCATCACAGCGATTCTCATAGCTACTTCAATGGAAAATATGGCTACTGTAACTACAAAAATGTACTTGGGCTGGTTTTCAGCTATAGTTTTTCCCTCAGCGTACTTCACTTCAATCAAAAAAATTCTCGCTGAAGTTGATTGTACCAATTCACTTTCGACTGACCGATTTCAATTAAATTCTTGCTCCAAACGGTCATTTGTGGAGTAGGAAAATCAATTGCAGAAAAATTCTTTTTCACCGTACAGTCGCAAATTTACTACTGGAAGTAGTTTTTATGTTGCCAAGTGGTATTCCAGATATGAATACATTTCATTATCATTCTGTACACTGACAGAAAAACGACCTGGTTGAAACATTTGTGGTCGCAATAATTTGAAATTTAGTTCGACCCGAGTAAAAATGTTAATTTCGGTTCGCCAAACGGGACTGGTGCAGACGTGTTGCATTTTTGTGCGGTACTGTTGCAGATCCAGTGCGGGCACATCACGTCCGCAACAGTACCGCAGAAAAATGCAACACGCCTGCACCAGTCCTGTTTAGCGAACCCGAAATGAAAATTTTTACTCGGGGATTCACCAGGAAATGTGATTGTAATGTCCAGAAAAAATAGTTCAAGTGAAAATTAACTACACCTTTCAGATTAGAAAAACCACATTCTTTTCTTGGTGTGATGACCAGAATATGCAGTTAATTTTGGCTTCAACCACTTTTTCTGGACATCTCAATCACATTTCCTGGTGAATCGAACCAGATTTCAAGTTATCGCGACCACGAATGTTTCAACAAGGTCGTTTTTCTGTCGGTGTATATAATATAAAGCATTAGAAGACCATTTCGAAGTTGTTTCTGAATTATCAGGTGTTCGATAGGCTCCCAGAGGCTAACTTTTGTGAGTTTTGTGTTTCTCTAAGAGAATAAAAATATGTGAATTTGATACTATGCAATCATGAAACTCTAATTAAGAATTGAAAATATTCTTCGAATATTAAAATGTGAAGGTCGAATAATTGTTCATCGACTCCAATTTAAACTCCGTTTTATTGGTCTTTTGTTGAGTGTGTGGAAAAAAATGTTCAGCCACGCCAGTTGAATTGCAGCCATTGCGACGAAATATTTTCAATAAATATCCAACAAAAGCAACAAAAAATCTTCTTGTCTTTCTAACCGATAATTCATCTTTTTCCAAATGAAAAACTCATTATAAAAAAAACAGATGAACTTCTGTTCCCCCAAAAAATAATAAATTGTTCCGTAAAAAACAAGCTACACAGCGTTTCTTTACCGTAGAAAACAATCAATTCTGCTTTATGAATCATTCATTAGGGGGATAATAACGAACGAATACTTGGAACTTTTTGAACTGTAACATTGTTACGCATGATTTAACGAATCTGTGGAGGAAATTGCATCAGTTCTAAAATATGATGTTCGATTAATCACTGCTGATTTGAAACCCCAAACAGAATCGATTCAACACATCTTATATATGATTGAATATTTTCTGAACCACTATTGTCCACTATTGTACACTTGTTAATCTTGGTATTAAATGGAGGACATTCTCTTGCATACAGCGATGAACAACTCAGTTGATCTTCTTGATCCAAAAATTTGAACAAGATCATTCTTATCATTATTATCATCATCATCCTATTCTCAGAGTTGATAGCAAAGTGGTTCACCACGGATATACACATTGATATACTGGAAATCACTCTCACCAGTCTCCAAGCCATTCCAAGGCGTCGCCAGACACTTGTGAAGGACTTGCAAAGCCTAATAATGGCCTGGAGAATAACAGGGGTGTTTCAACTATTACTCATACAGTACATGTGGTAAAAATAATACCCCTAAACCACGAAACCACGTGAGCGGCATTCCACATTCCTGCTATATCAAAATATTTTTCAATAGGCCAGGGAAGTAGAGACCCAATTACTCTGCCATGTGTATTGTACGTGTGGTTCTTCAAAATTTTACAATCTTTGCAATGAAATTCAACAAATTCTCGTTCAAGAAGGCTCTGAACGGTTCCTAGTCTCATTTTGGCAAGAAATATTCATTGAGAATCGATTGTTTGGTAACATCGATGTACTTAATTCAATGTGTAACCAACAATCAATCATGAAATTTCAGGGTCGAGTGATAGATACTCCAGAAGTAGCACGTGCCAAAGCCGCTCATCTCGCAGCGTATCATCATGCAGCTTCCAGAGCGACATATCTACCTACTGCAGCATCGAATGAAGATTATTCCGGAGAATACGATGGTAGGAGCAGGTACGAGCATGGTTATCACGGGCCACCAGCGCCTTTAGGTTCCGACGGGCGAGTTATAGATACGCCTGAAGTAGCCCAAGCCAAAGCAGCTCATCTCGCAGCCTATTCCAATGCTTATCGTCATGGATCGCATTATAATGATTATGGATCCTACTGATATTAAATAATTACATTATAACCTGTATCTTAATCGCTCCCTCTGAGCATGGTGTAATCTAGCCGAATGGAGGAGAATATGTTTTAAGAATTCTAATAATTTATTGCGGGTCAGCACCAGTTTATCAAAAATAAGAATTATTCACATGAATGTAGGTTCGAAAGTACCATAATTAGTCATAGAAATATATTGGAATATGGTACTTTTAGAACTGAATTCATTGAACTCATTAATCAATTTTATCTAACACCAATTGACACTGATCTTGAATAAATTATATGAGACTGTCCAACACATTTTTTTCTCCATGTAAAGTTTTTAGTATGGGGATCATACGGAATCTAGCGAATATCATTTTTATCCTTTTACAAATGCACTGAACAATTTTATTATCACTTTCTGGTTGTTCTTCTGTCGTAACATGTGCGTATTTGATTATTATTATTAATTATTATTATAGCTATGTTTTATATACAAACATGATGTCACGAAATTAAAGGAAACTTAATTTGTTGAATTTCATAAATTTTTTTATCAATTCCCAGAGATCACTAAGGAATTTTTAGCACGTTTAGAAAACGTGTTTGTCATGAATAAAACGTTCAAGAAACATCGCATGAACTTATTAGAAACCTAAAAATCTGAATTCTGGAATAATGTTGTATTCGCGTTCTCCAGGTGATTTACCAAAAAAGTGCTCAAAAATATTGACAAGAACTTTGCGCGCATATTTTTTAAGGGCTAGTATTCCTAATGAAAAACTAACTTCCTTGCGATCAGAGGATGGAATCCATCACCGATGAAATAAGGAAATACTCCTCATACATTCATCTTGAGCTGATTTCTCTGATATTTCACAAACCAGAGAATGTTAGTTAGATAATTATTCAAGTTCAACGCTTATTATGCAGTTTCCCATCAAGTATTCAATACCAAATAATTTCTTACATAGCAATATTTCTAATTTGTGTACGTACTGTACCAAAAGTTGTTAAGAAACTCCCTTGTTTACGCGTGGAGAACTACTGACAAAGCTTCTCAAAGAACGCAAAATAATCCTATTCTCACAATGAACATAGCAATATGAACTTATGAGAAATCATAAGGAATCGATTCTCACGATTAATCCAATGAATATCGAGCTGAACACACCGCGAAAAACATTTCAGTACGCGAGACTTCGCGTCGATATTTGTAATAGATTATACAGATTGCACAGATCGTTACGTTTACGTTGAAATCCATAGAATTCAAGAACCGTGGATCCTTGGAAAAACCATCGTTCGACAGAATCGTGAATGAGCCATAAAAAGAAAGGTCTATGGATTCTTTTACGATTGTCATTTCTCTAAGTATCGTAATAACAATAACAATTTTGACCACAATCGGAGACTCAGTCGAAAGTCTCAACCCACTTTGTTTTTTTCTGCTTTTCGAACAATTAGACACGCATCTTGGCGCACAGAGCAATAACAAATGCCAAGAAATATCGCAAGATTACAGAATGACCACAGCCCATAGAAAGGAATATCTTTATGCAGTCAAAACAGGGACGAAAAGAAGAGTTGGTTTGATAAAATGCACCGTTTGAAATGCAATACCTCCTGGACGATTGCAATATTTCTGTTTTCACTCTCATTTTGAAAGTTCATAACTCATATGCATTTCAAATATAGATATACATACGTCGTTCACATGCGATGTTCATAGATCATACGCGTAACTACTTATCTACTCGTTGAAAGGGAATCAGATTGCAAAACAATGAGAAATTTATAATACGATATATATCGGAACGAAATGACGTCCGAGGAGAATCGTTCGATCGAAAACTTGAAATCACGATGCGATATTGATATTTTCTAGATGGATTTCGAAAATTCTAAAGAATATCTTACGAAGCATTGAAAATTCGAGTACAGCAATGTTTTCGACAACTCCTTTTTACGTGCAAAAATTTGAGAGCACGAATATTCACGTACTCACAAAGCAAGTCATAAAAAGCGTGCAGCGTGTCCATGTTGATACATCAACGTGGGTCGGTATTATTCTTTGTCTTGACCGCATCAAATTCATACTTGCAAAAAAATGAACGAGCAACTTCATCGAGATTGGAATGTCTTGAATGGAAGTATAAAACCGCTCCTGAACAATTGATACGTTCTTTTCTCATGATTATGTCATAACCGTAATGAAATTTCTTCATGTCGTTATTTTTACCACCCTATAAATGCCACGACGGCACGGGTATGGATGAATTTCTGATGAAAACCATGGCACTTCAATCTTCACAGGCATTATGGGACCATTAACTGTCCACGTATGCCCCGATAATCATTTTTTTCAAGATCATAATTTCACCTAAAATTATCCAATACGCAAAAAAAGACTGGTACAATAATCTAATGATAATAATTTGATGCACGGAAGTTTTTTGAATAATGAAGAAATTACAGTATTTCAAACGTTGGTATGCAATTTCAAAAAAACATGAGAACCTAATAATTTATGAAATATATAAAATTGAAAAACCTTAGTTTCGAGAAAAATGCGTTCAAAATTTCCATTAGATTACAACATGAACTTCAACAAGGACACTCACGGAAGTGTCACTCACCGATTCTGATGAAAACATCGAAAAATAATCGACACGTATTTTTTTATATTGGTAATGGTGGGGGTTCAAGGGTGAAAACCACCCTTCGAACTTCACAGTGGGACTAATCGAGAATTTTCATGTCAAAATCATAGAACTCTTGATAGAAGAATGATAGGAACTTGATTTTTTTTTTCTTCAAGTGAAGAACAGACATTCCAGATTTGAGGTAAAATATCCAGAAAGTCCGATGAGCCCGTTAAGACCTTGAGAAAGTTCATGGAAAAAAAGAATTTTTCATGATTCAAGAGGGGAATAAATTTTCAATCGATGTGTTATGCATCATTTTTTATGTATTCCGATGTGCTGAATCCACATCTGAAAACCAAATGTGTTTATCTCTCCAAGTTTTTCCGGAAAACACAATTAAAGTATGAAGATGCGGATTTCACGATTATTTACATTAATCAAAGGGGAGAAAATAATTTGATCGATGGATTATACATCATTCCCCAAGGGGTTCGATACGCTGAATCTAAATCTAAAAACAGAATATGTTTATCTTCCTAGGTCTTTCCGAGAAATGCAGCTCAAGTGGAAAGAATTCGAAGTCTATAAAGAATGATGTATAGACATCGAGTAAAACATTGTCTCCCCTTCAAATTCTATGAATAATAGTAAAATGGACATTCCATCGGATTCCTTCACGACAACCAATTTTTCCGGCAGAACCTGGAAAGATAGACGAACTCTGTTTTCAGATTTGGATTCAGCATATCAAAATACATAAGAAATGATGCATTGCATATTGACCAACAATTGTCTCCCCCAGAAATCCTATAAATAACAGAAAAATGGATATTTCAGCATATATTTTTCCACTTTAATCGTGTTTTCCGGAAGGACCTGGAAACATGGACAAATTCTGTTCTCAGAATCGGATTCAGCGTATCGAGAACCATGGGGACACCGGTGGAAATATCTCTCCGAATTTCTCATTTTTGAAAGTTTCGGAGGAATTCGGAGAAAAAGTTATGAAAAATATTCATTCGCAAATCTCCATTTTTTGACGAGATGTTCATATTTCCTCCTAAATGGTCCGAATTTCTCCGCTAATCAGAAAAAGGGAATCAAGAAGTTTGGAATGTTTCGAATGCAACATATTCGAAAGAATTGGTGATTTTTTGTCAAAAGTTGAACACTTTCTCACTAAATTTTGAAAGTAAATTATACCGAGTTCCTTCGAATTTCTCCGAATTTCATTCATATATGTGTTGAATATATATTAGGGAATGTTCGGAGAGAATCCGGGAAATTTTCAGAAATTGAATGCAACTATTCCCACATCTTCTCAGAAGCAATTTAGAGAAAGTCATATAAATTACTTGAATTGTTCAATCGATCCGAGTATTCCGATTTTCTCCGAATTCCTCCGAAAACATGTAACAAATAGGGGGTTTAGTGGATTTCTAGGCATGATTTTTTGTCAGACTGAGGGAAAATTTGGAGGAAATCGGATATATGTTTGAAGATTTATTGACATGTATTTTTCAAGAAAATTCAGAGGAATTTGGATCACTCACCAACATTTGAACGCGTGATGGATTATTCCGATTGTTTCCGAATGGCTACGGAAAAAGGTGGGAAAGACCTGCCTCTCCGAAGTTCTCCGAACTTTATCTATATTCAAATTTCCATACATTGGAGAATTTTCGGAGGGAATCGGGGGGATTGTCAAAGGTTGAATAGAACAGTTCCAATCCTCCCTCGGGAAAATGATCTAAATTCTTCGAAGAAAGGAATTATTCTGATTTTTCTCCTCGAATTTCTACAGGAACAGCTAGCATATGAAAGATTCATCGAATTTCTTGGCAAGTTGTTCTTGTTATACGCTGAGGAAAAATTCGGAGGAAATCGGAAATATTTTTGAAGATTCATTGGCATGTTTTTTTCGAGAAAATTCGGAGGAATTCGGATCACTCAACGACATTTAAACGCGAGATGGATTAATCCGATTGTCTTCGAATGGCTACGAAAGCAGGTGGAAAGGACCTGCCTCTCCGAAGTTCTCGGAATTTTATCTATATTCAAATTCCCATACATTAGGGAATTTTCGGAGAAAATCGGGGGGATTGTCGAAGGTTAAGTAGAACAGTTCCCATCCTCCCTCAGAAGTAGTTAAGAGAAATTCGGAAAAATATTCTGATTATGGAATGAATTATGTAAAGAATATGAATAATTCGAAGAATGCTATAATCATTTCAGAAAGAATTCGAAGAAAATCTGAACTTTTGATTCAGAAAAATCATTTAAGGCAGAGTATTTCGGAGAAATTCGTGAATTCAATATGAAATTTAGAGAAAATCTGGATAAATCGGAGAAAATTTCGGAGTGAGTCGGAAAAGATTGGAGAAATATTTCGATCACGAAATAAATTGCGTTGGACAATTGAATAATTCGGAGAAAAATGTGATCTTTCGAGGAGAAATTCGGGACAAATCTGAACCTTCCAATTCGGAGAAGTAACTATGAGCAAAGTGTTTCGGAGAAACGTCTCAATTTGGTATAAAATTCTGAGAAATTCCCGAACAAAATCGGAAAGAAACGGAGAAAAATTCGGAGAAATATTTCTACCAGGGGAATCATGTATAATCCATCGATCAAATCATCGATGTAAATAACCGTGAAATCCGCATTTCTATAGTTTAATTATGTTTTCTGGAAAAACTTGAAGAGATAAACACATTCTGTTTCCAGATTTGAATTCAGCACATCAAAATACACAAGAAATGATGCATAGCACATCGACTAAAAATTTTTCACTCCCTTGAATCATGAGAAATTCGTATTTTTGCTAAAAAGAATCTCATTTTCCATGAATTTTCTCAAGGTCTAAACGGGCCCATCGGACTTTCTGGACATTTTTCCTCAAATCTGGAATGTCTGCCCTTCATTTAAAAAAAAAAATCAAGTCCCTATCATTCTTCTATCAAGAGTTCTACGATTTTTACACAAAAATTCTCGATCAGTCCCACTGTGACGTTCGAGGGTGGTTTCTACCCTTAAACCCCCACCATTGCCAATATAAAAAAATACGTGTCGATTATTTTTCGATGTTTTACAAGTATGCAAAGTTTTATCAGAATCGGTGGATGACACTTCCGCAAGTCTCCTTGTTAGAGCTAGTTTTCCATTTCAGCTTCGAACTGTATACCCTCTTCTTACCCTTGTATCTTCATACTTTTCATGTTTTCCACAGAATCGACTTTGAAATTTTCAGAGATACGTGAGCCCTTAATTGAATTAGGGAGCAAGTTTGTTATTACCAACAAAAACTGAAGGAAATCTTCACGTAACATGATATATTATGTAAAAATCAATCATTACGGAGTTCGAATTGTTATGTACATACCATAAAGAATCAACGATCTTTTCTTTTTATCGATTGTAACAAAAAAGTCATCGATACCGCGCATATTGAATCACCCTCTCATTCTTATGAGCTATAACAATTTTTTTTCTTCGATATCAGCACGTACCATACATGCATACATTCAGTAGCTTATAACTCATAGTTCGAGGATTGTTATTGGTAAATGTCTTTGGCGGACACTCTGGACCACTTTGTATAAGAACACTGTAAAAAAATTTCACCGGAAAATTCCAGTACATGTACTGGAAGTCATTAACCTGTACATGTACCGGAAAATTTCAGCACATTTGTACTGCAAAAATTCAGTGCAAACGTTATGGAATTTCCGCATCAAAACTGGAAATTTTCTGAGCCTCGGTACTGGAATTTTTCAGTACACGAGCTGGACTTTTCCAGGACATGTACTGGAAAATTAATGCTGAAAATATCCATGAAAATTGAAAAAAAATTGCTCACGCAAAGTGATTTTGCAGGGTCCTTGTGTTCCAAGATGATTGAGAAACTTTTGATCGTTCATTTGGATGGACAGAAACTCATGTCTACCTAACAGGATTTGAACCCACACTTTTCTACCTGCCTACCAACTGAAACCTAAGACCTAACCGATGAGCTGACATGTTGGAAGGCCAGCTTGGGTTACTACATATGCTTCATATCTAGAACACAAGAGGATAAGTCTTGGAAAAACCTCATGTATCAATTTCATTGGCTACAATTACAATTATTATTCAAAATCTCAATCAGGAAATTTTTAATATAAAGACTTGAAATTTTTCCTGCCAGAAATGACGAAGTCCAATAGAAGTGGAAAATTTCAGTGCAACAGTGATTAAATTCCGTTGCATAGCAACTGGAAAATTCCATCACACGACCTGAAAATTGCAGTTCAAAACCTGTATAATTCAATTGCATAGTAACTGGAAAATTCCATCACAAAACCTGAGAATTGCAGTTAAAAACCTGTATAATTCCAGTATACCAACGATGAGGTTTTTCTAAATTCCAATTTTTCTCAAGTCCTTTTGAGGGAATATTTTTTTGGCACAAGAACTATAAAATTGTAGTACGAGCCGGTAAAATTTTCGCGAAATCATGGCAAAATTTCAGTACATCATCTCAAACTTGAAAATTCCAGTACAATGACTGAATTTTCAGTTATGCTTGGTAAATTTTCAGTAACGTAACAACAAAATCTCTGTACATGTACTGGAATATCCATATTCCAGTACTAGCACTGGAAATTTCCAGTCCAGTTGCACAATAAATTTCCAGTTTTTTTTTATAGTGAATAAGTCGTTTCTACCCACTCAAAATCCTTTGTCATACTATTTTGAAGTGATCCTACGATGAAGGATTCCTGAATCAACCAACAGACAACTATGATTCAAATTAGCACTTGAGGGAACTTCGTTAGCAATCATCGATTCAAAATATTCAATAGCATATTGCAAAATCACAGGATATCAAGAAAATCGTTCAAGGTTCAATTTTTGGAGACATCAATAAAAATTCTCGTTCACCCGAAGGTTCTTCATTTCAATGTACAAATCATGAATTATCATACACTTCAATTTCATATTTCTTTCTCAATACGACTAAATATCTGATGCGAAACAAACATCATTAAGTTTGATGCACTCCGTTTACTTCGATATATCTTTTACATATCAGACACGTTACACGAGGAAATGGAATAACATTTAATTTTCACACAAATATGAACAGCTATGAATCATGAGTCAATCTTATTCGTTCCAATCTAATAATCCACACACCTCACAAGCTCGAACTCTTCGACGACTGGATGATTTGTTGACTCGGGGAACTGAACGTTACCCATAATCTCCCCAACGATTTTCATATTCGCACATGAATCACATCCGTACGAGGAGTCGCGTTACCGGAATGAATGCTCCACATGCATAAATAGTTCCAACATCGATCTATCGTTACATTTATTTCTCTCGTTGATTCAGTGAATTCAAACGTGCCTTTTTCTCGCCCTGTAACCCTTTTGTATTACATTGTTTACATAGGTTCACGCTGGATGCACATTTGTGCGTTCATAGCACGTGGGTGGAGGTCTCTCAAGTTTCTCTCGATCGTAAATATACATGACGTAATTTTCCTCAAGTCGTATTTTCAAGGCACGCGAACAAAATAAATGTGTATATACGTATTCGGTATGGATTGAGTTAATAACGTCGATATTCACACACGCTGATAGGAGAAAACGGCATCAATGAGAGAAAATACCGAAGGGAGAAAGGGTGTGTACGAATTTTGCTTAACACGTTTATGTATATACGTGATATAATATCTATCAGCAGCATGCGTGGAGAAGGCGAACGCATACGTGCATAACGTCCACGCGTGCTTGCATCCTCGATCGTATAAGATAGATCCTGTCCGAGATTTCGAACTTGATGGAAAAAAAGAAAAAAAGTAAACAAGAAGTATACATAATGATTGTACAGTGCCACGTAATCGGTATAGAAAAGGATATGTATGAAAAGAAAAAACAAGAGTTATAGGTTTTTTTCTCAAATGTAATAGGAGAATGATTATGTAAGGGGCTAGAAATTTTATAATAAACGTACAAGAAACAATTTGATTCAGCTGGTTTGTAATTACAATAAATTTGAAAGTCTGACCTACGCTATGACATTATGGATAATTGCTTTCTTTTGGTGAATATAATCCTTTTGAATACGGATTATCGAAATTTCAATCATTTTTTGAAACGAACTTCCTTGATTGAAAAATACGATTGATTCTGACTAAACTGTATTGAATGGATGTTGAGTACACAGAAGCGTTGGTAGCTGACGATTTCCCAGCAAAAATTACTCCAGTAATTTTCTAGGCCACCCTTGACTCTTGCGAAGGATTTGCATCCAATCGAATCCAGTCAGTGTTTTGGTAATTCAAACTCTCATTGAGAATTTAAACTTCGTCAACAGAATACAGGGGAGAAGAGATCATATAATTCGATATAGTTTGTATACAATTTGTAGTGATATATAATTATATATAAATTATATAGAATTTTGAAAACTTTTCCATCAGGAATGGCTTATCTGATACATTCAAATCACACTGCAATCAAAATGCAGATACAATCCCAACGAACCAATAATTAAGAAGTTTATGCAGTTCATTTAAAGTCCCAATTGGAACATTCGCAAGAGTTCAGCAGTTACTTTGATTTGATCATGGTATCTAAGTATTGATTCCGGATGAAATGTCTTCTGATCCTCAAAGAGCTGATACTCTTGCGTGGTGGAACTTATGAATGAATCGTCGGTATACCACCTGTCTCTCGTTGAAATAATGTAAATTGCATAGAATATCCAACCTAACGTATAGCGCTTCCCCCTGGCTGCACTTGGTGCGTGTGAAAGTATTGTTAACTCTTTCTTACCCGTATTAATCATGGAAGATAGACACATTGGAAGAAGGAGACGATAGAAACCGATTAGAAAAGGGTCGAAAAAGCATAGGAACAGATATACTTGGAATAGTTCTCTGTGCTCATCCACACTGAGTGCATCCAGTCAATCCTTGAATACATCATTTGACTTATTCAAGTCACACTGCCGACAAGGATTCAATTTCATTTGCCTATTGTACCTATTGAATTCGACTCGATATCCTTTCTGATCTCTCGCGTTCGTGAATTATGAGTTGATTTTTTATCAAGTCATTAACACAAACATACATCAGGAATTTTCTGGAAATTTACTTTGGAACAGTGATAAAAACCCCATAAAGTCAGGAATTTTCAAATAAACTTATGAAAAATTCCATACATATGCACGAGAAATCGATTCTCTATTCAACTGTATCCAGGAAAATTCCGATTACTTTTTACAGTTTCATATATTACACCATATTTAATTCACATGATGTTTCGATAAACGATTGAAACTCAATGATATGAAGATATTCAGTAATGTAATGAAACTTCGCACTGTGGAAAAAATTTTCTGAAAAACAGAAATTTTTTCTGAATTTGCTCATCCTTATTGTTCTTAATCTTCACACTGAGAAAAAAAGCAACATGGTCACAGAAACAATGCTCGCATGGTAAAGGATTTATGGTTACAGTGACTTAAAATTTGATCATGATAACCAAGAAGACAAAACAAAATCACATAAATCTGGTTGTGACAACTATATGACATGGTGAAAGTCAAAAACATGGTTATGGGAACAAAATTTTTCTCTCATTGCAGAATAAATCTGAACATTCAGAAGAACTTTCTGATAATTCAGACCTGTGGCTGTGAAAAATTACAGAAACGGTCTGAATTTTCAGAACATCTTTTACAGTGCGATACCATTTCGGGGACGTAATTATATAATGAATTCTGAATGACAATCAACTCATTCGAGAAAAATGATTTTTCGGATATATATGAAACCATATTTCATAATCCGTAACAGTTCCAATACAAGGCGTTTTGTGATATCAACGCCACTCCACGTGCGAATTTAAAAACCTTGTAATTTACGAGCAATAAATTTCTCACTGTCAAAAAACACCATTGTGGAAAGAATGTGTATGTATTTAGCGCTCCCAGTTTCCCATTGAATTTCCTGTACAATTTTCCAAAGCGTATATTACGTTTGTAATATAATACAGTTATTTCTACGACATACACCGGAAATATCAAAAGTTGAATGGGTGGTGGGTGGTGTAGTGCATGGATGAAATAACGGAATGCATTATGGGTTCGAATATTGGATTTGTGAAATACAACATTTTTCATTTAAAATAACGGTAGAAGGATCCACATGTCGGAAGAAGAAAGTTTTGATCGATATATTTTCATAAAACTATAACGAATGTGTTTTGTTACTGAGAAATGAGGTTTCTTCATGTGATCAATACTTTTTTTTTATAAATTTTGGAAGCTTTCTGAGATTCTTGGACACTTGACTACTTCGAATATGTCATAAGCACATCGTAGTTGATGCCATATCCTCGTCATGTATTATGAGTCATCTTCACATGCACATGCACCCAGAAAAAAATTTTTTCGAATTCACATCCCATGCAGGTATTGCCAAAACTGAAAAAAACCCAAGCTTGTCCCAAGGTTGGCACATGTGTCAGAAACAAACCTCCGTGAAGAACAATTGGCCCAATATTGTTCCATGATTGTCCCGTTGTTGCCAATGGATAGTCAGTCATGGTACATTTGTTATAATCTTTGGAATGGTCACTTCATTTGGTACAAGCTTGGCACAAGTGTAAAAATCGAGCATTCGTTGAGAACAATTGTGCCAATTTTGCCCACATGAGGGTCACAATGTTTATAAATATTGACTGAACTTTGAATTCACAATGGCTGAAGACTTGAGGATAACCATCGGGCCAGGGCTGACCCGATCTTTTCGCCATAATTAATCCTACACACTAGTTGTACATGTGTGAACGGAATTCAATTGGATTCAGTGAAATCTTATTGGTTTAGTTTGAGCATAATTCAACAATGGAATCAAAATTGATTGAAATATCAAAGAACGTACATTTTCCAATGATCATACAAGTTTGTCCCAGTTTTGTCACATTGTTTCTATCGTTTCAAGATAATTTATGTACGGTATTCTGAGGGAGAGAGTCATGAACTGAGATATGAATCAATTACTTTTTTCATCCATATCTGCGATCACAGAAGCATTGGTTGATGCATGGTAAATGAATTGGACCGGGCCTGGCAAAACAACTGGCCCAAGCTTGTCCTGATCTTATCATTCCCAAGCCTGGGCCAAGTTTGGTAAATTGTTCAAGACAAGTCTCGGCAGGTCTTGTGCCAGGCTTGGTCCATCATTGCGCCATTGGTCCATACACACATGGGATCTTGTGAAGTTCATATTTCGATGATTTCAAAAAATAGTTCGGACTACCACAATTTTAGTTGATTCCACAGCTGAGAGTGTGAGATTCACATCAGCTGGGTGATATCTAACATTCGCTGTTGTAAAATCAACTTAAATAGTGGTAGCTTGAACTATTTTTGAAATCATCCACATATCGATTCCGCAAGATGTAAATTTTACAACTTTTTTTTCTCAGTCTGTGCTTCTCAGTGTGAAATCAAGTGAATACTCTTCAATTTAAATGTAAGTTGATTCGATATTATATAGAATGCATTAATGCCACGATATACATCGTTTTTATCTCAGGACAGTACAGCAGTCTCCGATGTATTTATTATGAACGCATTCTGAATTGTTGTGTCATCTAGACTGAGAATACATATTTTATGGAATTTATTGAAACACAAATAACACACTGTTGAAAATTTTCACCGCAAATTTCAGAATATTTGTGTTCATTTTGATACGAAAGTTTGGAGATTCTCAACGCAACAAATTTTTGTATTAGATTTCCCACAATGTGATTGAAATTCCAACACAATATTATCTTAGAATGATTTCCATACCCAATTTTATTTGAATTCTGATAAAATCTGTAGTGAATTTCAAATACAAATATATGTGTTCATTGCTTCCAAATTTTGTGTATTAAATTCACAATTTTTTTCAACATTGCACATGAACGTTGTACACTGTAAAAAGAAAGTCTTGATCTGTTTGCATCTTAATTTCAGACAATGCTTTTTCCATTGTGTTGGCGATTGTTTTTTCGGCTTAATTTGTTTGCGTCATTGATTCAGCCATGAAATGAGCTGAATTTAAGACTTTCTTTTCACAATGTATACGGGCCATAAACACGCATTATATATACTTATAATACTCTCATGTTACTGGGGATCATTTATCCGAGTAAATAAATTCAGATTGAGATAACGAATACCTATCATTCCCCCAGATAGAAAAATGTCTCAATAATGCCATCATAACGGTGACATGCACGCCAAGAAATGTTTGCATCATATTACCAAGGTGTTTCCGCATAAAGCATTGTTATTGGTAGCAAAACGAGGTGATGGTACCATAATGAAAACATGATGTTTACATTTTATGCATCATTGCAATCTGAGCGAAGTTTATGATAGTATGTTTACGGCACATTATGTTACAAAATATTTAGGGCATGGTTTTCTATCTGGGTCCGCTGTTCCCATTGATTCCAATGACATACCCATTAGTACTTCCGAATTTGCATTTTCTATATCAAATGAAAACCTACACTACGGATAGGAATGGATTGTATACTAAAAAAATATTGTTCCCATGACAATACAATAGGAAAAATTTAGAATTCAATTTACTATGGGATTGTAGGAATGGAGGAACATACTGACTTCCCAATGAAATTTACTATGATATGACAATAAAAGCCTAATCAAATTCACAATGTTTTACAGTGAATTCCATTGAAAATCAATGGGCTCCTCCATCCTCATAATCCCACAGTAAATTAAACTCCAAATTTCTCCCGGTGTACTGTAGAGCTTCTACAACCCAGACAAGATAACACATCGTTCAATAAGTCCCGAGACTAACCCAGAGATGGTGCCAGTAGTACCAAACTAGCCACGTTTCCCTAAAGTGCGAACCTTCGCATGGAACGTGTAACAATTTCACGTCGATCGGACCATAAACAGCAGAGTTATCGAGGTTGGAGTGGAGTCACTTTATAATTTGTTTGAAAAATGGAAAAAAGCGAGTTTCGCGTGTTGATGAACCGTTGTTTTTTAATGGATAAAAACACCGTAGGAGCCCAGCAATGGCTTGAAAAACGTTACCCGGACCCCTCTCCATCCAAACCAACGATTTGTCGTTGGTATGCTGCTGAGTTTAAACGTGATCTTACGGACACCGGAAAATGTGAGTGAAGTGTTAGAAATCGTAATGAAAAATCGCAAAGTGAAGGTCCGTGAGATTGCAGAAATGACACAGATATCATCTGGGAGCGTATTTACAATCCTTCATGAAAAGTTGAGCATGAAAAAGGTTTTTTCCAAGTGGGTGCCGCGATTGCTTCCAGTGGGACAAAAACAGCAACGTCGACGATTCAGAGAGCTGTTTATCGCTATTTACGCGCAATAAAAAGGATTTCCTGCGTCGATACGTGACCATGGATGAAACATGGATACATCATTTCACTCCGGAATCGAATCGGCAATCATCTGAGTGGCGCATGGCTGGCGCTGCGCAAAAACGCAGCAGTCTGCTGGCAAAGTCATGGCGTCTGTTTTTTGGGATACACATGGCGTGATTTTCATTGACTACCTGGAAGAAGGTAAATCGATCAACAGTGATTATTATATTGACTTGTTAGTATGTTTTAAGGAGGAGATCGCAGCAAAAGGACCGCACATGAAGAAGAAAAAAATTCTTTTTCACCAAGACAATGCACCATGCCACAAGTCCACGAAAACAATGGCAAAATTCAACGAGTTGGGGTTTGATTTGCTTCCCCACCTCCCGTATTCGCCAGATTTAGCCCCCAGCGACTACTGGCTCTTTGCTGATCTCAAAAAAATGCTCCACACGGAAAGAACTCTGAAGCTACCGTAGTATGTGAGCCTGTCGCACTATAGTCAGTGCTGCCAGAAATGAAGGAGCTCCAGCGTTTTACCCCCTCCATGTACCATCGCAGAGCACGCACGCTATAACTATATATATGACATCTATAGTTATAGCGTGCGTGCTTTGCAATGGTACATGGAGAGGGTAAAACGCTGGAGCTCCTTCATTTCTGGCAGCACTGACTATAGTAGCTTGGCTGCCCACATATGAGCGTAGTGCCGCTGTGTACCAAAGTTGATTCGACAGTCAGTCAATGTGGTATGACGAAGCGCCGAACTGAATTTGCTCCTGTGTAATACCACGATGGTATGGCTCAGGAGCAAACAGGCCTCGACAAGCGTATTCGCGCTGCTCCCCACTACGCTTGTCGACGCCCGTTTGCTCCTGAGCCATACCATCGTGGTATTACACAGGAGCAAATTCAGTTCGGCGCTTCGTCATACCACATTGACTGACTGTCGAATCAACTTTGGTACACAGCGGCACTATGCTCATATGTGGGCAGCCAAGCTACTATAGTGCGACGGGCTCACATACTACGGTAGCTTCAGAGTTCTTTCCGTGCAGGGGACAAAATTTGGCTCGAATGAGGAGGTCATTGCCGAAACTGAAACCTATTTTGAAGCAAAGGATAAATCATTCTATAAACATGGTATAGAAATGCTGGAAAGGCGTTGGAGAGATTGTATGACTCTAAACAGAGATTATATTGATGAATAAAAATGATGTTTGAAAAAAAAATGTTGTTTTCGTTGTTAGTCTCGGGACTTATTAGACGACGTGTTAATGTGTCTGTAGAACGTTTTTGAAGCGTTCTAGGAACATGACGGAGTTTTTCTGCACGTCCCTGGTGAAAATGAAGCGTATACACGAAGCGCGGAGGAAGCGTATACGAAGCGAAAAATGTTTCAATTCCCTCTTCATGAAACGTGTAATGCCCCCTTACTGTGAAGTAATGAAATCATACGTTCCATATACGCTTCATAAGCTTTCGATCCCGTTTCACACACTCTTCATGTGGAGTAATAGTAAGTTATATGAAACGTATGCGAATCATACCTATTCTGATTTTAAATAATATCTTTATGCGATCGATCCCAACGATGATCAATGTCTAAGTGGATAAGACCCTTTGCTACCATTGTAAAAGTCCCCGGTTCGATCCTCGCTATGGGGTTCAATTTTTCAAAATACATTTCTTAAATTTTGTACGCTTCTTTTGTTTCAACTCCCGCTTCGCATACTCTTTGTATCCTTTCTATTCAAGCTCTGTATAATTCTCATTAACGTTTTTGTTACCCTCCACCATACGCTTCGTTTGCTCTTCTTTCTCGCTTCCATTTTCACCAGCAGTGCCGTCTTTGATAGTTAAGGGGCCCTAGGCTCAGAATGCTTGGGGGCCCATGTAAGGGAATTTGTTTACTTATATATAGTGATATCTTTTTGGACATTTTAATCAATTATGAATATATCAATATGTTCGTTTGGCCGTGCAATTTGAATAACCATAGCTCATGTTTTACTTTTCTTATTATCAAAAATTATTTTCTTGTAGAATTGAAAAAAAATTGTGATTCAAGGAGTCGGGGGCCTACATCAGCGTGGGGCCCTAGGCCCGAGCCTACAAAGCCTATGCAGAAAAACAGCACTGTTCACCAGGGGTCTTAAGAACGTCTCGAAGACACATTATGCTGTTAGAGTGGTTCAACTTGGACCGAGCATTTTCACATCATTTACCCAGATAGAAAAGCATGCTCTGAATGTTTTGTAACATAACGTGCCGTAAACATACTATCATGAACTCCGCTCAGCCTGCAATGATTCATAGAATGTAAACATTATGTTTCAATTATGGTGCCATCACCTCGTTTTGCTACTAATAACAATGCTTTATGCGGAAACACCTTGGCGCCATGATGCGAACATTTCTTGGCGTGCATGTCACCATTATGGTGGCATTATGGAAACATTTTTCTATCTGGGTAGTACCTATTGATCATTTGTCGATAGGTTGACAAATACTTCCAGTGGTACATCGGACAAGCTGAGTAAGTTTGAAGTCTTCGGAAAGCATGAGGATCCGATTTAGAATCCTGTTCAAATTAAACAGGTATCCCTCAATTATCAATTCCGTCGATTTCTCCAATTAAACTTGCCCGAAGAAAGATCATGAAACCTTTCAGAAAACAGTTCGTCAAAGAATTCTCTAAAAACATCAGTTCCTCAAATTCTCTCGTGACTTCTTGAGGAGTTTTTGATGGATTTAATGACGAACTTTGTTGAGACGCAAGTTAAAGCCTCTCGAACGGATTCCATTTCCAGTATCAAGTAAAGAAAAAAACACCTCCACCTCGTACGTGATACACATATATCGAATGGTGGATTGTGAATTCGAGTCGCGTATTACAGAAAAATCATCCAGTTTCAAGGACCAGCGTTTGACCTTCCACATAACGATGTGAATACGTATCGTTCACAGTGCTTCTATCTTGGTTTATCTTTTTCTTCCCTATTTACCTCAATTACATATGGGTTTTCAATAGTTTCCTCTCTTTTTCCTCTGTTTGTCCCACAACTTCAACCCACAGCGTGTATTTCTCAAGGTGATTTGTTGATCGTTGGACGATTACCAGAGGTGAGTATGTATAGATATTGAAGTAACGAGGAGGAACGAGGGCTTTAAGAGCAAGCAATATTCTCATCTGTAATGTTTCAACAAATGACTTTATAATGAACATTTTCAACCCTCGTGATATTTTAACATATTTTGCAGTGTATGCACACTGTTATGCGCGTACAAAGAGTCCATCACAAAGTACAAAAAGGCTCGTCATGTAAATTTCCTTCATAATTATACAAAAATTATGTACAATGCAAAATATTTCATGTATATTACATAATTGATCTATAGATATCACTATATAAATTTGGGCATATGTTAATCGAATTCCAGGCAAAACTATATTTCTAGAGTTTCTCATTTCGGAATAGTTGATTCGATCATTCTTCTCAACCCACTTATCCATTCGAAGAATCTATAAATCATTGAGAAATAAAATACGAATCCCTCGATAAATAGGGATGTGCCGTGATGATATATACGTTGGAGTATTGTACAGCACTGTCATTAAAATCCGTTTCCTTATTGGATCTCGAGTTTGAACTTCAAACACGTAACAAATACTGTGTTGCAAATGCGGAGATTATATTTATGCATTTTTGTGGATTCATCGAGTACATTATTGCAATCGTTGTATTCTCATCTTTATAGCAAATTTTCATGGAACAATGACGTGTCTATAATTTGAAAACTTCCTATGTTTGATTTACAATAGCGTAATAAGCTCTTTCCAGTGGGTCTGCATTCTACTGAAATGATCAAGTCATAACATCTCGTCGAAACAATGAAAATTCCATCACCGTTGAATCTCGTAAGCCGTATACAAGTATGGTATATACCACTGTGGTAGTTGTGTAATTTTCTTTGCATGCAGAAAATTCTATCGAAAAATGGGAAGTCTTAGTACCAGTCGTTATCGTCGAAACCATTTTTATAGGAAAAATATGAAATGTACATATTTGTATAGAATATGTATGATAATTCGATATGATATGAGTAGAGATATAAAAAAAAACAATTAACCCTCCAGAGACTCGGAATCATCAGTCTGAATTTCATCGTCATCACCTTCAAAGTTAGGCCATTCATTCCAAGTTAGCCTCGCAAGGTGTACCCAACTATGCCCCAAGAATGCACAAATCTCCTAGGTTAAATTTACGTCCATTGTACGTAAATTCACGTTCATTGAATGTTCAATGCACCCTCGAACGTCCAGACGTTGAGTAGACCTCTATTAAACCTTCCTTGAACTTCCATGTTCTCTTAGGGTGACATATTTAGTTAGTTCACTTTACCATTATGAAGGCACGGTGAAAGATTCTCCCGGTTGAAAATGTCGGACGAATTCGGATTCAATGGGAACAAAAACCACATTCAAACGGATAGAAACGAATTGAACTTTCGTATTGAATTTTTATCCGACTTTGTACGATATTTTCAACAGGGCTTTTACGTTGGATAGTATTGATTTATATCTTTTAAAAAGAAGAAATATATGGGAAAAATTTCAATCAATCCAAAAATAATTGATTGACGCGAATGGAATTCGAAGATCTCCAAAAACAATCGAAACAAATTTCAGATGGGATACGAAAAGATTTTGTCCAGATTTGATAAGTGTTCTAAAATCAATTCTCTTGGATGAAATTTTACGATTAGACATGGAATCAGGAAATCGAGTTACTGCACGATGTAATTTTTCTTCATTGGACTGTATATTCGTTTTCAATAAACAATTCAAACTTCAACGGCATGAATCATATGAATTCGCTTGAACGTTGGAATGGGGAGTTCAGTGTCCAGTTTTGATGAATTTATATAAAATAGGGATATATTTTATATAAGGAAGAATTGATCCTTGCAAGAATCATAGCCCCTCCTGAAATGTAAACCAACGAATTTTTAAAGTCTTTTATGGAACTTCAACATTTCATTAGCGTGTTTTTTTTATCTTTTGTCTGACAATCGGAGTTCTTTGTACGGTACACCTTGGTTCCAAATTAGTCGCAAACTGGAGGAAAAAAGTCACTGATTATGGAGAGAGAAGAATCGCCTTTGGCGATTTGCACCTGACCTCGAGGAAAGAAGAAAGACGCCGTTGATCCTGTTGTGAAACTTGAGCGACGATGTACGCAGCAAGAACAGTCTGTAATGAGAGACGAATGTGGCGGCGTAGTCCTATGTTGTCGGCATTGTCGTCAACGTAATGCCAATGTCAGTACCTTTAGTTAAAGGTGTATAACTGCACTTGCTTCAGGGTGTGGTCCCCACCTACGGGTCGACGACTCCCTACCAGATTCACGCATATATAAAAGGTGATCCGTGGATTGTCAAGGCACGACACAACAGTCCATACCTTAGGGCGAGTACTGGTACTAACTTTTCCAGCAGCGCTTCCGCAGAGATATCAAAATATGAAAGTTTTCGTAAGTATATTCAAGTGGATGTTTCTGATCAACGTACCTAATAAAATGGAATTTGACAAAGAAATTCAACTTTTTTATAACACAACCTTCATTAAAATAAAAAATGAAAGAACAAAAATGACTGGCGTTCTGATCAAATTTCTTTGAAGGGAGGTATCAAATTTCAAAAGTTCGCTCAAGTTATTTAGCGGAGACGTACTGATGGGATCAGCTCGTAGTTTGCGAATTTCAAAAGATTGTGCATTTCAGATTCTTCTTGCTTTATGCGCCACATCGATGGCTGCTCCGGGATACCTAGCACCTGCGTTGATACCTTACGCTTATCATTTGGGAGTACAAGAGACTCCGGAAGTAGCTCGAGCTAAAGCCGAACATTTAGCAACTCAAGCATATGAAGCGGCTAGAAATACATTAGGATATCCATACTTCCCAGCGTTCGGTTATGGCCCGGCGATTGCATACGCTTCCGGTTATGGAGCACCTTTGGGACCTGACGGTCGAGTGATAGATACACCCGAAGTTGCCTTCGCTAAAGCCCATCATCTTGCTGCACATGCTCAGGTATCAAATTCAAGAAAATTTTACAATTTGTACTTCTTTGTAATGCCTTCACAAATACCTACCTCACCTCGCAAAATTCTGTGTTCTGTTTATGACCTGTATCGAGTCAGGAATCATGGAATTTTCCATCATCTGCAATCCATTTTTGAAATAACCCTGACAGCACCCGTCACTTCGAAATCATTCGAAAAGAACTTTCAAGAACTCTTGAAAAATCTTTCCGAATTCTTTTGGAGCGAGAATGCTGTATCAAAATGGCTATAGAATAAAATTCACGGTGAAGACCGTTGAACGATAAAAATTTGTGTACCTCAATAAATTTCAATAAATCATTATCCACGGTATATGCAATGAATGATTTCATTACAGGAGGCTGCCAAAACAATTGGACTGCCATACGGTGCTCTGGCATACGCTTACGGTTATGCTCCAACAGCTCCTCTCGATCGTGACGGAAGAGTACTGGATACCCCTGAAGTGGCCCAAGCCAAAGCCGCTCATCTAGCCGCGCACGCACAAGAAGCTTCCAAAACCGCTGGTCATTAGAATTCAAATTCTTACAGTATTATGAAAGAGCATCAATGATATTTCAAAAAAAAAAAAAATGAAACTCATATTTATGTATGGATCTGATGTGAGATTAAAACACAATAAATATCATTTGACTTCATTTTCTTGATTTATTCAATTCGTTTCTTGTTTGTTTTGAAAAAGATGACTGGATAAATAATTAATGCGAAATAATAATGAGAATGAAAACTCCACACATCCTTGTTCAATAAAAAAAAAATTACAATATACAGCCTATTTTCATTTACATATAGAATGGCCTATTTTAAGGGCCTTTCTTGCCATCTCTAATGCACCTTCCCTGGTGAGATGACCGCCTATAAATCTACAGGAATGTACGAAGCTGCATCCGTCAATTCCAGTTACTTTGCAGAGTTCTTCGTTCCTGAGTCCCGCCCAAGCTTCAGGTAAAAACATTCTGAAAAGAATAACATTCATACAAATTTAGTGATACAGATGCAACCGTGATGAAAGTAATAAAGAATAAAGAGAGATTGGAAAACAAAATTCTTCGGAATTGTAATGGTCACAATTCTTTTGAAATAATAGCGAAGGAGGTGTTTCGCTCTTAAGATGTATTATCCATCAAGATGATTACCACACGAACTAATTATTGTGATCAATAAGATCGCAATAATTATAGTACGTTTCATTGAATTCAATGGAAATGGTGGGTAATGAATGGATATGGCTTGAAGCAATCCGAATTACATAATCGCTTGATTCATTTTGTACTCTTTAATTATAAAAATGGATATTGACGTGGATAATGAAATTAAGCAATACGTATAATTTGTCGAGATCAAGTATCTAACTGAAATACATATACATATTTCGTGGAGTGAATTTTATAAAATGATGAAATCAATGAGAACGCAAAAAAAAGCATACATTGTTGGTACAACAACAAATCGAAGATGGAGATAACAAACTTATTCGAAGCACCTTGCTGGATGCAATTTCACTAACAGAGTCTCAAGAAATGCTCTCCAAGGTGTTCAACGATCCTCAAACGACAACCGAATTGTATCAAATTGTAAGCCAACTTTTTTCGTAAAATATGTGAGAATACAAATTTTCAATACGTGATGGATACCTATGGAATAAGTTTGACAAATGTTGACAGTTACAGATCGAAAATTGAACAGTTGAAAAATGGGTCTTCCAATATTTTGGAATCATCACGGGATGACGATTTACATTCGGTACACAATCTCAGACACGTACTTCACGATCACATCTTTGAAATTTTAAATTCTTACGTATCTTCTGAAAAAAGTTTACGCAAAATTCGTATGTATATTTCAGTTTTCGCCTGAGAGCCCTTGAAGAACTCTCTTTGATCAATTTTAATCCTACTCTTTTTATTCTAAGATCATCCTTGAATAAGCGAAATAATTTCCTTACCTGCCCACAAAACTCTTCGGAGCTACTGGAACCATTTGTACTCTATAATTATCATCTTTGAAAATTATATATTTTATTGGTACTTCTATTTTCTGTTCTTCTTCAATATTAAAGAGATGTTCTTTCCATGGTGCAGCTGGACATAATTCTATAATCTCTCCACTTGGATCCAGCTGTGAAGACATCGAAGAACATGAACACATATTGAATTGAATATTAGTACAGAATTTTTTAGTAAATTAATGGGTGAAATGATGCACAACGACGAACTCTAGTTTTCCACAGAGAAAAAAAACAAAAATATTGTGATTATACGGGTGAAGGCTGAATGACCCTGGCAAAAAAATCTCTCTGAATCTCTCTGAAAATTTCATGTTCCAGAGGGATTCAGAAAGAATCAGAGAAATTCAGAGCAATTCAGCGTGATTCAGAGGATTTCAGAGACTAGGATTGAGAGAACTTGAGCTTTGAACTCAGAGAGATGCAGGGAAATTCTGGGAAATTCAGAGAGGAACAAATTCAGTAAAATTCTTGGTCCTGCATTTCAGAGCCGTTCAAGGAATGTCGGACGCTTTTAGAGATGGATGAATTCAGAAAGATTGTGCGTAGAACTTTTCAGAAATATTCAGAGGAATTTAGAAAGATTCAGAGTAATTCAGAGAGATTCAGAGGAATTCAGAGAAATTCAGAGGGGATTTAATTGGGCTAAATATTTGGTTCAGGATTCCGGAGGTATTCAGGCAGTGTCAGAGACTCACAGAGACAGGTGAATTAGGAAAAATTGTGCGTGGGATTTTCCAGAAAGATTCAGAGAGATTCAGCGGAATTTAGAGAGATGCGGGGGAAGTCTGGGAAATTCAGAGAGGAATAAATTCAGTAAAATCTTAGTCCTGCATTTCAGAGGCTTTCTGGAAGTTTTAGAGACTTCCAGAGACAGATACATTGAGAAAAATTGTGCGTGGAACTTTTTAGAAATATTCAGAGGAATTTAGAAAGATTCAGAGTAATTCAGAGAGGAATTAATTCAGTAAAATTTTTGGTTCAGGATTTCAGCAGTATTCAGGGAATTTCAGAGACTCAAAGAGACAGGTGAATTAGGGAAAATATGTGCGTAGAGCTTTTCAGGAATATTCAGAAGAATTTGGAGAGGTTCAGCGTAATTCAGAGAAATTCAGAAAAATTCAGAGAGAAATTAATTCAGCTGAATTTTTGGTTCAGGATTTCAGAGGTATTCAGGGAGTGTCAGAGACTCACAGAGACAGGTGAATGAGGAAAAATTGTGCGTTGGATTTTCCAGAAAAATTCAGGGGAATTTAGAAAGATTCAGAGAAATTCAGAGGAATTCAGAGGAAGCTTTGAAATCTGAATACATTAAATTCCTGAATATTTAGAGGAATTTAGAGAGATTCAGAGAAAATCAGAGAGATTCAGAGGAATTCAGAGGAAGCTTTGAAACCTGAATACATTAAGTTCCCGGAGATTTAGAGGAATTAAGAGGGATTCAGAGAAATTCAGAGAAATTCAGAGAAATTCAGTGGAATTCAGAGGAAACTTTGAAATCTGAATACATTAGATTCCGGGAGATTTAGGGAAATTTGGAGATATTCAGGTAAATTCAGAGGGAGCTTTGAAATTTAAATATATAAAATTCTGAGGGATTCAGTGATATGCGGAGAGATTCAGAGAAAGTTGAAGAATTCAGAACGTATCAGTATTGGAAAAGTCTCTAACTTCCTCTGAATTACTCTGGAATTACTCTGAATCTCTCTGAAATTTGTCCCAAAATATAGAGAGATTCAGAGAAATTCAGAGAGATTTCAGAGAGATTCAGAGAGATTTCTTTTTACCAGGGGAGTTTCATCAAATTCTACGAATTTCAATTGGATCTTATAAAAAAACGTTCAGTATATTAATGATAATCAATAATTAATTCTCCGTTCTCTAGCGATTCCAGGATCACCAATTTTTGTGGTTTACTTTCGATTATTTTTCGGTCAGTTGAAAACTTGGTCAGAAGATCATTATTGGATATTTTTCAGCATATAATGACCGAGTTATCACAAAACGTAGTCCGGTTTTGAAATCCTTGCAATATTTTTGAGGATAAAACCGGACAATGTATTATGAAACAACTAAAAAAATCAGTAAATTGAGAATATTTGAATTTTTATTGAAAAAAATATCTCAAACGACCATCAAATCACCAAAACTAACATTTTTTTACCAAAATGCAACCAAAGGGGAACCCCAATTTTTGGTGGCGGTTCAGTTCACCGAGATCCGCTAGAGTAATACTTCAAGTATGTTGTTGAGATTTCAATTTCGAAAAAATGGTTTTCAACCGATGAATTCTGCATCCTCTGCGTTTTCCGAAAAAAAAAAACCTACTGATTTTTGTAACAGATGAAATCATCACTTACGTCATATCGTTTTTCTATCGCTTCTTGCACTATATTTCTAGCCGGTAACCAAATATCTACCGCGGCTTTCACGAAATCAACGAATTCCGCTCCTGCCAAATCCATCGCTTTGTAGAATTGTTTTTCTACATCTGTACTTTTATCATTCCAAGGAGGATTTAATCTACCCACTCTAGAACTTAATCCAGTTTCAATGTGATATCTGTAATATAAATGATATTGAAATTGTCGATATTTGAAAATCTAGGAAACTCAAGGCTCCCACGGATCCTTGAATTTTAACAAAATTAACCGATCACAAATTTCTACAGATTAATATGATCGATAAAAGAAAAAAAATCAAGGATGTGGGAGTTTTGCAACTGGATAGACCTAGAAACTCACAATGGTTCTGCATCAAACATAGGAATACCGTTATCGAGACCATCGATTTCTTTCATGAATGAATCGTATACTTTTTTGAATATTCGTTCGATGTCCATCTCATTCATTACTTCCGGTACTAATGTTCTAATTATTCTTAGACCGAAATGGCAGTAAATCAACCCTGCGCTGCTAAGCTTTATCGTGCAGTCGTATCCTGGTTTCTTTATAACCGTGCTTAGATTCTCTTTGAAGTCCCTGAAATGATTAGCGTTTTAGAATGAATTTCAATTTGAATAGAACTTAGAAGACATTTTTCTCACCCCACCTACCTCATGTGATGATCATATCTGTGCTTCGAAGGATCATATTTTTGTCCAACATCTACCACTATATCACAGGTGTCCAATACACTCAAATCGCGGGATCTTGAATTCAAAGATTTGAAAACTATATCAATCAGTTTCACAAGTCTCAAAAAGGCTATATTCAGAGAACACAGAGAATATAATTTCTCAATAAGCTGAAACGACATTCCAAAGATAACAGAATATTCAGGGAGGTGTGAGAATCTTCCTGCCATGTCTAATCGTTCAAGGAATAGTCGCAAAATATTCCCACCCAGGTACCCAGGTACGAATGCTCATATTTTTTATTGAATTTCATTGAGACCCATTCATTTTTCCATTCGTTAATGAGATGTTATGAGAAGATAAAATTGCAGAATTTGTTGACGTTTGGAGATTAAAATCACGTACCTTCTTCTCGCGTACCATAGGTTATCAAAGAATTTCAGTGATTTTCAGAAAAATTCCCAGTTCTTCAGAGATATCAATCGATGTTCAGACAATTGTTTAGGGGAATAACCAACAGGTTTTTAGAATTATTTGGAATTATGTAGTAAAATTCAGAGGAATTTCTTTCCCCAGAGGGATGTTTATGAACAAGATTTGTAATTTTGATTACAATACTAATTGTAATTCATGATTATTGACTCTCACTTCCCCCAATCAGCACACTGAGAGAAAAAATTTCCGGGATCAATAAAATATTTAGTTTAATAGTCGCGATAAAATACTTCATTGATTTGAATAAGCTTTCATTAACTCAATCAAATAACTATTTCCATTGATGAAATATTTCATAGCATATTAAATATTTTTTTGATTGAATGAATATTTAATCGAGTCAATGAAGGTTTATTCAAATCAATTAAGTATTTCATCGCGACTATTCAACTAAATATTTTATTGTTCCCGGAAATGTTTTCTCTCAGTGCATGAAACTTTCACGAAATTTTGTGAAATTTCCACCTTCAGCATAGGATTTATGCAATTTATAGATGCAGAAGTACAATTTTTATATCATTTAGAACATTGAAAAATGTTATTTCCTGATACTCAGTGTGATACGATTTTTTTTATTTTTCATTGTCAAGTATAATTGAAGATATCTTGGTTATTTTTCATATTACATAGATGTTCCCTGGTGGAAAAATTCCGTTGATTCTCGTTCACTTTTCGTACGCTCGGTTCTCCTTGAAAATTAGTAGGATTCAATAAAAATCCTCAAACTTCAATGGAAGTAAACAAATTTCAGAGTGAAAGTTACTGAATTTTGTGGACAATTATTGAATTTCATCGAAATTTTGTTGAATTGAGTTGCATTTTGCTAATTTTCAATGAAAACCGAGTGAACAAAATTTTTCCACCAGGGTTCATAATAGTTCACCTTTTATGAACATTGGTATTTTGTTTCAAGAGAACCGAGTTCTACGGTGATATATTTTCTTTGAGGTTCTTAAAAAAAATGGGTTCATTTACACAAGACTTCCTTAAATTTTGCAAGTAACTGTTTATAAGAAAGTTTCATATCTTCTCTTATCTGCATTGTTTGCTATCATCATTCATCTAATAAGTATGAGTACTGGACATATTGTTCAAATATAATATTCCAAGTTTTTTGGGAATATTCTTCTGTGCGTTTCAATAGAAAACTCAAAATTTTACCGAAATTAATTCATCAGAATTTTTCCATTCTTTCAGATGGAGCTGATAGATATTATTGATTAGATTAGATTCGAATCAGATTCTGTGATTTTTCATTTCAAATTCGTTTCGATAAATGATTCAAACTTCGACGACATCGCCAATGGAAAATTGAATCGATTATCGGAATCAAATCTGAACCAAGGATGAGAATAATGAGAAAATACATTATGTTGTGAACAATTATCATAGAATTTATATTCACAAAATAAACGTGTTATTTGAAAACGATATTGAGGAATTATAATCATTGATATTCTTAGATTTACCAACATTCGGTTATCGGTGCGGTTTAATAAACGATTCAAACTTCAAGAACATGTAATGAAGTATTTTCAAAAATCCAATGTTCTCCGATGATTGCTCACCTAACGATAACAGCATCCTTGTACTCGGGTAACAACTTCAACATAAAACAAGCTAGCACTTCGTCGCAGTGAAAGCTACCGTCGTGAGTACCAATTTTCTTCACCACTTCAGGCATCGTGCAGGCTGCAAAGCGAAGATTGACTGTGTCCGATGTGAGGTTAGAAAACCTGCTCAAAATTTTACATGATTTTACGGATAACCTTACAGCTTTTCCCAAACTTTGCATCATCTTTTCCACATAAAAAATCTATTTTGTGCAGAATACCCTGTGAAGTGTTTCGTAGAACATGAATTCTCGCAAAATATATTTCCCATGGGAAAAATCCAATATTTCTGAATTGCGCTTTTTAAAATGTCTAATTGAAGCATGGCTTGTGAAAGTTCAACTCAAATCTGTTTGGTAACTTTACAAATTGAAAACTTACGTGTTTCAGATGAATGTACGAAGGTATGGGTATGACCCAGTATACACCACGAGGTTATGTTGTCACGCTGCACGCAAAGATTAAAAATGAATACGTTATAACCATGGTGTAGGTTTCCAGTTTATAAAATTGCGTCTGCGCATTAAAATCGCGCCACGTCGAGATCGCTCTTTTGTTCGATATACTGGGTGTCCTGAAGATTGTGCATTTGAATTTTTTGAATTGAAAAAAAACAGTCATGTTTTCGAGATTTCAAGTGAGATGATCATTTATATATATAATGATATAGAATCCATGCAGGATTTATTTTAAAATTATATTTAATTCATTCCAATAAATAACTTATCCAAAAGTATGGTATGAAATATCCTTTTAGAGATCTATTAGACATCTTTTAGAAGATTTTGATTTTTTTCTCTCATTGGGAACTAGTGATAAATAATTGACCGTATCGATATTTTTCATACAATTTTGTATAAAGTTTTGATCGATATTTTATCAAATTCGATAGAAATTAGACAAATTTTCTATAAAAAATACATTACCGCGATTAATGGGAATCGCTAATCATCATGGTGAATTTTTAGAATATCCCAGTGAAAATGGAGAATAGGAATGGATTGGAATTCTATCCTTCTGAATCCATTCGAATCTATTTCTATGACGTCTATTCCAAGAGAAGTGAAAAGTCTATCCAATGCATTCCGAATTTCATTTACATTTCAGATACATTTTTGTTCATTTGAATTCTTACCCCTCCTCAATGCTAAATTTGGGATATAATTTGTATTACATGTAATGAATTTTCAAGTCGCGATAATTCAATCCATTTTTATACAGACCACGGTATAGACATTGTATCCGTTCCAATCGTTTTTCATCCCCTATCCATTTCAATCCCTAAATTGATAATCAGAATGAATCCACATATATATTTTGTTGAATTCATCTTCTGGGATTGGATAGAATAAAGATATTTCATTACAATCGTAAGATTAAGTGACGTTCAGAATGGTATTTAATCCTCATTGAACATCATAATTAACTCCAATTCATTTTCATGTACCTATTGAAATGGATAGAGTGGATTCATATTTTATTGAAGATTACAATGAATGAACAGATGCACACTTGAATCCATTTTTTGGGATTGAAAAAGATAAAGGAATCTTATTGCAATTGAAATATAAAGTAATATTCCAATAATATTTAATTCAAATGGAAACCCAATTAAACTATCATTTATTTTCATGCATTGAAGCGGATACAACAAATCCCTACCCTGGTTTAAAAAAACCATTGATTCTCGCCAAATCTCACTAAATTACAGTTGAACTTGGACAATGTTCTGGCCGAATCTCATCCAGCAAATGTCAATGAGATTTGGTCAGAAAGAACAGTCGATTCTCGCCAAATCTCACTGAATCTGGCCAAATCTCATTGATTCTCGGACAATGTTCTGGCCAAATCTCATTTAATTTCATTTGTCAGAAGTGATGGATTCTTTTAACCAGGGTATTCAGGCCCGATGTCAAAAAGCGGTGCAGAAAATGACATTGAAAGTGGGTAGGAATGAATACAAATTCCCTTATCCATTCCTATCCTCGATCCTTACTTTTCCTAATCCATTTTTATGGATTGAAATGGATAAACCAAATTTTTATCCAGGTCAATGTCCAAAAGTGGTGCAGAAAATGACGTTGAAAATGGATAGAGGCGATTTTCCTATCCATTTCTATCCTCGATTTTCACTAGGGTACACAGGAGAACAATTCATCTGATTGATTCAACACCTGTTGTCTCGTATATAACGAAAATAATATGTCTCTTGTTCACAATAAACTTTCTTTGAATTCACATAAAAAAGATTGTCTTGATTCGAGTGCAAATTTTCAATTTGAAGCAAGTTTATTTGCAGGAACAAAACATTGCTCTCGAGACAAAATCAAGACAAATTTTTTTCTCTGTGTTATAACGAAAGAACAATCCATGTTTACCTGAATTATTTTACTGTCAGCGTAAAAGAATGTAAAATCAATTGCTACTTCCGGATACATTGGAATTTCCAGGATTGGGAGGAATAACTTGAAAATACAAGCAATTTTAGTGACATGAATATCTGTACAGGAATAAGTTGTTCACAGTACAGAATGATGGATATTTTATTCGAATTCTTTTACAATTTCTATTAAAAAAATAATTCTCGTATACCTAATCGTATTTCAAACTTATAAGTAAATATTATACATTGTTTATCCTGTACATGATTGTTTGCCTACAAAAACAAATTACAAAAACATTTGATACGTTGATTGAGGGAATATAATCAACTTCTACTATCTGATTCTTATTTAGACAACTCACTCGAAAATACATTCAATTAGATGACCAATTATTATTCACAATAATCAGATATCCATAGGCAAGATTGTTCCATAATTACTGGTAAAAGAATTCCATGAATAATCCTGTACGAGAAATGTATGAAACTTTGATTTTAAAAACAAAAACAGACATCTGCAAATCAATTTTATAGAGAGCAATTCTACACCATTTTTGTTTTCTTTTCTACTCAAGATTACTCAAACATGTGATTGGATGAATTTGGAACGATTGATGACAGATTTAAACATTGAATTTTAAATACATCACCCGTATGGAAATATTTCGCTGAAAAATGTCTGCAAAACTATGAAAAATCTCTGAAAAAAAATGAAAAAACTCTGAGAAACTCTGACAGACTCTGAGAATCTCTGAAATTTTGATGAGAAATCTAATATTTTTGGGACATTCTTTACAGACTTTTTTCAGACTTTTTTCAGAGTTTCTCAGAGTTTTTTCATACTTTTTCAGAGAAATAGTAACGAAATTGCACTCTGAAAAAACTCTGACAAAACTCTAATAAATCGTTGACATTTTTCTGATTATTGAAAAATCCTGAAATTCAATAAATACATTCATATGCCGTATTCAAATATCATGTGTGAAAAAGTGTTTGAAAATTTTTTAATTTTTTTCTAAAAGTCAGAAAAATGTTAGCAATCCATCAGAGTTTTGTCAGAGTTTTTTCAGAGTGCAATTTCCTTACTATTTCTCTGAAAAAGAATGAAAAAACTCTAAGAAACTCTGAAAAAAGTCTGAAAAAAGTCTGTAAAGAATGTCCCAAAAATATTAGATTTCTCATCAAAATTTCAGAGATTCTCAGAATTTTTTCATTTTTTTTCAGAGATTTTTCATAGTTTTACAGACATTTTTCAGCGAAATATTTCCATACGGGGAAATTTATGAAACTTTGATTTTAAAAATAAAAACAGACATCTGCAAATCAATTTTATAGAGAGCAATTCTACACCATTTTTGTTTTCTTTTCTACTCAAGATTACTCAAACATGTGATTGGATCAATTTGGGACCATTGATGACAGATTTAAACATTGAATTTTAAATACACCAATTCTGGAAAAAACTCCACCTCGAGATTTAGATATTTTCTTGTACTAAAGAGTCTACAGGAGCTTCTGAAATCGTTCTTGTAACTCTGCCGTCCAAAGCAAGAAGACCGCAAGTCGCATGTTTGACAAAGATTAATTTTTCATATTATTTTAATCGTGAAAAAATTCTGCATTCTCCTGTATTGTTCATTTTGAAAAAGAAAAACTGATTACTTTTTTCATGACAACGGTTCAAAGTAGCTTCAATAGCTTATAGAGTTTTTATATTATATCCTAGAAATGGTGTGCCATTGAAAAATGATTTGTTTGTCTTGATTTTCCCGAATTCAAGTCAAATGCACTCTCACGGTCTTCTTGCTTTGGACGGCAGAACTCAAATCAGGTTCACAGGTATTGATTTTCCAAAGCCACTACAACAACAACAACAACAACTATCTATGATGAATAATTGCATTTTCATCCCAAATTCTTCATGCAATATGTAAAAAAAACATCGTGAAGAATTTCAAACAATCTCTTATGAAACACCTAAAGGTATTTTTAAACCTTACTAATTTTTTCAAACACTGAAATCCAGAATCTCCGGATCAAACCCCAAAGAGGTGGTGGGTGTCCAAAATATATTTTTTCAGGATGTCCTAAAAATATCTAGAAAACATCTTTCAGAAACGAAAAGTGTTTGGATGTCCCCGGAGCATTTGCATAATATTTGTCAAACTTGTCTTCAACATTTCTCAAATATCTTCGAGAAATAATTGATCATGCGGAGACAGTCTTGTTACCTTTTCGCGCAATTACTCATTCCAACAAGCTACGTGTTACATCGAAGATTTGCTCTACGCCTCGGTAAAGACCCAATTTGGATAAATAGAAAAATTCAATCACATTTGAAAAGTAGATATCCATCTCGATGAATGGTACGCGTATGTTGAAATATTCTTAATACATTTCACATTCCAACATTGTACACATCGATTATACTTCAAGTATTTATAAATTTCGAAAAATGCGATTCTTAAATCCGTACAGAACATCACAAATCGAAAGTTTTCAAACTTTGTTCGATGCTGAATGAGAAGAAGTATTTACAACATGCTTTACGTAATATTAGAAAACTTTAAAAAAATATTCTCATACAAAAATCTTATACTCTCTACTCGTACAATGACTTGCAATTCTTTCATCAAAATAATCGAAGATTTTTATCGATTTCACAAATCGTCGGTATTGAAAAAATCCAGAGGGAAATTTACATTATTCTTCATGATGCTTTGAAAGTAATTTTCACGAGAACGAACATCTGGATTTTCTCAATCCATTTCATATATTTAAATTCTATTCTTTCCTCCCAGAGGAACAAATCGTGAGACAATTATTATTCCTCGAAGCTCATGCCGATTTTATTCACATTTTATAATCACTCGAGTGAAAATATATACTGGAAATAGAATTCAAAGGAGTAAAATAGATATCGTTATATTAGAATTACATTACAAACTGTACATCATAACTGCTTATACGATTATAAATTTAAGGATTCGTTACCCTCAAAAGACAATTGAACAACGGTTTCGAATGCGTCTACCAGAGTTTGAACGAACGATGAAAGATTCACTGTGAAGTGAGAGAAACAAAAGAAGAGAGAGAGAGAGAGAGAGAGACATAAATATAAAACATATTTTACACACGACCATTTACGATGATATACATATTTTTTCTAAGATGGCCTAACATCAATAGCTTTGGATCTATCGATGACACACGTCATAGGAACCGATATCGATCAACCCTTAACCTAAAGAAAATCCCATCATCCATCGTCTTCTCTCTGCTCGCATAAATAATTCAGTATCCATAGCTAAGTGAAACATCCATCAAAGTCGCATTAATTTTAATAAGTGTGAATCCAACGCACGTAAAGCAAGAAAAAACAATATACGCGCGGTTTTATGGCAATACTTAACATTCTCCATCCATCCAACAAACGTAAGAATTAATATAAATACACTAAAAAGAGAGTCAGTTCATCTGAGAGGATTCACGAATTACCAAAATCAATGATCATCGACAACGTTTCGATTCTTGTTTCATCACCAACGTCGGTTTGTGCACTTTTTGTCAACGTCGTGTCGACAGCTTTGGGTTTCCTCGTCAAATGCCGTGCCTTCCTCGCAGACGAAACGGAAATCAAGAACCTGTCTGGAGGTGAAACCTGGAGAACAGTAATGAAACAGTCGACAGTCCCTGGAATCACCATAGAACCGATACATTTCTTTCTCCAAACAATTGAAAGTCAATGGTCTTTTCGCACTGTAAATCTTTTTTCTCATCGACTGATGAATCGATTGATGTTTGTTTATCATCGTTGGAGTGGATTCCAAACTCTCATAATTTGGCATGATCGTTGTTTCTCCCTGGTTAGATTCAGTGGGAGGAGAGACTGATTTCGATTGTTCCGAAATCATTTCATACGTGATAGGAACTAGGGTTGTCAGGGGTATGGTTTCAGTCTCTTGTTCCGAAGTGACAGGTAACGAAGTTGTTGATTCTTCTATAGGTCTGTCAGCCTCAGGTACAATTGTGTACGAACTGTTGATATTTTCAGGATTTTCTGAAAGTGTGGTCTCTTCGGTGGTAGAAAAAATTGTTTTTTCAACTTCTTCCTGAGGCCAAGTGAGATTTTCTTTATGCTTTGGATGGAGGGAGTAATCAAGTACTACTTCCGATACAATGTCTGTATTAAGAGATGAGGGAGTTGTAATTTTGTCCTCAGTCACGTTCTTTGATACTTCTTCTTCTTCTTCTTCATCTTTTCCTTGGTCCATTCTTGTGGGATCGGACGTGGTGTTCTTTTTCAACTCTGATGTCTCTGCTTCATACTTTTGTTGAAGTATCTCTTCGATTATCGTATCATCCGTATTATCCATGTTCGATGAAGCGGTAGTTACATCTGACACCTCAGGTATTTTAGACGTGTCTGTTGTTTGTTCGGTAGGAGGAAGAGTGGAAAACTTCATTAAAGGATAAGGAGTGAAATCCTCTTCGTTCCTCATTGACGATGATTGTGGAATTCCATCTTCATCGTCATTGCTCGTGGAGTTGTAGTCGTGAGTTCTATTTTCGGGAATCAATTGAGAATTCTTTACATCCATAATATTTTCTTCTACAGGTTCTGTTACAGTTTCTTCGATGTTGGTGGTTGTTTCAAACTTGCTGTCCAGGACATTCTCTTCACTTTTGTTAGATTCAGGGGATGTAATCGTAGGAGAGGTAGTTTCAAGGTCATCCGAGTCTAATTGTTTTTCAGTAGTGGTTGTAGTAGTGGTTGAAGTTGTACTTGTGCCACGGGTAGGAGCTTTCCTTGCCAACAAAGATGATTTTCTTATAACAGGTTTCGGAGCTATGTCATTATAAGATTTCGGTGGTTTCGCTGGTTTGGGATGAGTTAAACTCGTACGAGGTTTTATAACTACAGGATTTGGCGTGGTTATTGGTGGAATATAATTATAATTTTTCCTCATTGAGATTGGTTTGAAGAGTTTTGATGTAACTGAACGAGTAGTTGGTATCTCAGTTGTAGTAATGATTTCAGTTATCATCTCGGTCGTAGGTCCAGTAGTTAAATCCATCACCGAGTCTGTGGAATTTTCTTCTTTGTTCTGTTCATCTTTCAAAACTACTTCTTCCTCATCTACAGATTTCGATTTCGACATTTGCGACTCCTGTTGTTTATAATTTTCAGGTTCATAATTATCATCAACGTAATCTTGGATGGAATCATCGAACGAAACTGAATCCTCTTGTTCCATTTTCGTTTCCTCTTTCGTAGGTTTAGATAATTCGTCTGTGAATTTCAAAATACCTTCCGTGCTGTCTTCTGAACTTTTCAAGGTGGATCTATTGATCTCTAAAATTTCCGAAGAGTCTGTGACTTCTTCCGATTCCGTGGGATATTCGGTCGACGAAGTTGAGACAAGGGAAGCTTCGTTGAGATTCCTTGATTCTTCCTTGGAAGCATCGTTGGGAACAGAATCTTTGATCGAATGACGTTTCGATTCCTGTTCGTCTCTTTCCTCTTCTACATGAGGAAACTTTATGTTCCATATCAATTCACGGACTTGTTCTAAATCCGGAGAATGTTTTGACATATTCTGTTTTCGACGTGAATTTTTAGTCGAGGACCTCGAGGAACTCTTAGGCCGTTTTTCCGACTCTCCATATCTTCCTTGCTTCCTTCTGAATTGTTTATCGGCGGAATATCTTCCTAAATCCTCCTCTACATCCTCCTCCTGTTTTCTTCTCGAAGATTTTCTTCGAGAAGTAGTTTCTATACTTTCATCCAATTCCTCTTCCGTCTCGTGAAATTTGATGATAGATACGTCTTCTATAGATTCGGGTTTCTTCTTAGAATATCTTTCTGTAGACGCAATTCTCGAATTTTCTTCCGAAGTGTATGACATTTCAGTACTAGATACATCCTCGGAAGATATATGCTTCCTCTTCGAATGAATTTCCATCGAAAACTCTTCCGGGAAACTTTCCGTATCGGATACGTCTTCTTCGGATTCGTATTTTCTTCTAGAAGATTTTTTTGTTGGTATCAGTCTACGATTTCCTTTGAATCTTCTTCTATAATCTTCCTCATCCTCTTCGTCATCGAATCTGTGTCTTCTTCTAGGAGAAACCTCGCGACTGACTTCTGTGTAATCAAATTCTCCTCCATCTTCATCTTCTTCCGTCGATTCGTATTTTCTTCTAGGATTTTTTCTTCGACGGAAGGTTTTTGATTTCCTGTTAAAATCTTCGTATTCGTCATAATCGTCCTCGTCGTCTTCATATTCTATTCTTTTGCGTTTTTTCTTGGATCTTCTGTTTATGGGAAATTCTTCCGAGTCGTCATAGCTTCCTACAAACTCCGCCAAATATTCTCGCAAAGGGACGATTTTTGATCGACGTCTGGAACTATCTTCAGCTTGGAAGCTCATATTCGGTATCACTTCCGTTGACATACTTTCTTCTTTTTCTTCTTCTTCTTCGTTTATCATCTCCACTTTGCGACTGGATTTCGTGCTTGTCATAACAAATTTCTCATCATATTCTATCCTAGATGAATGTTCTGAATCTTTTCCAAGATCCTTTTTCGCATCTTTCGAACTTTCATTGTCTATTTTTGAGGATCCGTTTCGTATCTCATCATTCAATTCTTTCCCTAACATCTCTTTATTTTCAGATACGGCCAAAGTATCCAAATTTTCTTTGTCAATTGTTTGCTCTTTTGTATTCAATGAAACATCCTTCGCATCACTTTTTCTCGCTAGTTGTTTATCGCCAGTGTGCCCCAAAATAGCTCTAGTGTCAATACCTTTGGTGGTTTGAGATTCTTGTTCTCTGAAAAGTTCACCATCAATCTTCGTTCCTGTTTCTCTTTCAGGAAAAGTAGTAGGGGCTGAATCTTCTTGATCCTGTACATTTGTATTCCTACGACCATTCTTTCTTAACACTCTCCTTCTCGAGGATTTCACTGTAGGACGTTGCCCCTCTTCGGGTACCAAATCGTGTTGTTCCGTTGTTTTCTCGCCCTCTATAGTTAGTTTATGATTACTTTGGTCTAATTCCGTACCTCTAGAAGCTTCGGTTTCTAAATCCACAGCAATTTTTTCTTCTCGATCTAATTCCGTTTCAACAATTTCGCCCAATCTTTTATCTCTGATTGAACTATTGGACACGTTATATGGATCGTCAAGTGCATGGCTATCAATTCGCTCTGATTCCACATCGGATACCTCGGATGTCGATTCGTCGTCGCTGAAAAAGATATGCTTGAATCTTTGTAACATATCCCCGATGGATTCCAATTTCCCATTGTCCCTCATTCTATCCCAGAACGATGAATTCGTTTTATTTTCGTTATCGTTACTCGTGCCTGATTCAAAACTGCTTTGACGTTCTTCGATTCCATAAACAAAACGATTTCCTGGATTCGTCGATGATCTCTTTTTCCGATTATTCCTTATTTTAGGAACATCTCGATAAAACGGATCGAAAGATACATCCCCCTCCTTGTAATCGTCGTAACTGCTCGGAATTTTTGAGACTGGAAGAGTCACTATCTGGCTTGTGTTCAGCGGTCTGCCAGATTCATCGCTTACGCTTGCTTTTGCCGTAACGATAACTCTAGATTGCGATGGTAACAATGGAGATGGATTTTGTACGATTCTCTGAATATCCGGAGGGGGTAGGTTTATAGTGATTTGTTGTGGTTTGAGGTGAGGTATCGGTACCGGGGGAGGTACATGTATGTGCTGAGTTCCTTGGCCGTTATTGGACGAAGATGACGACGGAGAGGAGGAAGATGGTTTTGACGAGGCTCTTGGAGTGGGATAAAATGATCTAATCGTTGTCTCGATGCTAGACGGCGTTGGTAAGAAGTTATTCGAGCCTCTGTGTTGTTGAGAATTGGAACCGCTATCTCCTTGCATCGTGCGGGTCGAGTCTTTCTTTGGAACAGGTGATATCGTCAATTTCGAAACCTATGAAAAAGAATTATGAATTATTAGAATTGGAATTCATAAAATCATAAAACCCATGCTTCAACATTACCTTGCCCTGATTAGTCGATTGTACGGCTTCCAAAGGTCTTGTGTTTCTTTCGTTTTCTTCGTTCGTTCTATACTCCGACGTTTCGCGAGGATTGTTACTATGCACACTGTATTGCTCGGTAGTACTTGCAATGCCATGGTTATGGAAAATTGGATTTATCAGAGCGGGATTGTTTCCATTATTGTTCAACAGGGTTTGAATCGTCGAAGAAGTAGCGTGAAAAAGAGGTGTCACGGTCGACGGTTGATCATGAATAATCTGAGGACTGGAACTCGAAGTATATCTGACCTGATGTACTTGAGGTGATTGAACAGTCGTGGAACTGACACCTTGATTACTGAACAGCTGATACGACGTGGCTTGATTATCATTACGTTCACCGCTGTGGAAGATATACTGATGATGGTAACCGCCATTTTTATCGTCATAAAGAGACTTCGATTGACTCGTGTGCACTTGAGGAAACTGTGATTGGGGCTGATAGTGTTGGGGATATGCGTTTGGATGTTGAAAACCCCCACTCGTGGACGTTGACGAGGATTTACTGACGATAGGTCTCAAGGTTGTCGTTGTTGTAGTCGTTGTAGTGGATGGTCGAGAGGATGTCGTTCTCTGTGGCGGATCGTCGAGAGATTCGGAAAATTCGTCTTCCTCCTCGCTGTTTTCATGAAGACTGCAAATGAAATAATAAAATGGTATAGCATTGAATTATCAGAGAATGTTTATGAAACTTGGCATTCCGCGAGACCGTCATCTTTTTATAATACACGCTTATTCCAATTTTTATACAACGGCCCACATGGTCATGTATGGAGAGGACTTTATAATTTCATTGACCATGAGATTATACCAATTGAGGAACACACTGCCCTTCCAATTAAATTCACGATGAAACATAATAAATTTTACCAAGATTATCCTGTCATTTTCTAGTGAACTTCATTCCTACGCAGAAGGTATCTCCTGGAGACGTCCTCAAAGGGATTCTGAGGATATGTACTGTTCAATTTAGTTTATTCTAGATTGCACATTTCTAAAGATTCGTTGAAGTAACCTATGGCTGTTAGGCTCCAAGTATGCAACCTCGTTGTAAGAATATATCTCTGCCAAAGATGAATATTAACATATAAATGGAACAACACGTGAAGATTGATTATTAATAAACTACAGTTGAACACTTGTTTTGAAAGGTCAGCTACATGGCTATACCTAATATTCATCCGTAATTTTCGATTGGTAATCGAATATGAAAAAGAAAATCCACAAGTTGCGGTTCTACTTGGAGTGACATTTTGCATCAGAAAATAATGAAATGTAACGATTCAAGCGTTTAGATACTTATGGATCATTCACCATCGACCGTAGGATTATACCGTGGCCACGTATCATTTATATACATTTGATACATGATTTATATCAAAACACACATTCACACTTGAGTTAGATCGTGAGATACATCGTAAGAAAGGTTGCCACGTAAGTTAATAGCATATGTATTTTATGTTCTAGTCAAACCTGTCAGTAGGGAATGATCAGAGTCGCAAGATTATTGAAGTAATAAATCTTTTTAATTCTTTACGTCGCATAGACCGTTTTCCTGTAAGCGCCAGGATTATATGGAACATGTGCGTTACTTGAATAATATTTCAACTATGATTCGCATGGAAATTGATATCAAAGCACAGTACCGTGTATAATGCTATGATAATGTAATTTCGAAATCATCAACTAAATTGAATTATCAATCACATTCACTTAGTGAAAATATTGATGTACGCAAAACGTCGTGTGAGTCTCGATGGAATTGTAGAAGGATTTCTATTAGTTTTCATACTTGCAATGTTGGAAAAAATAATTTGACGAAACTTCTTCCCGTTTCAATCGAAATTTGTACTTCGTTCGAAAGGACTTTTCAAAAGCCAGATGAGTTCAATTTTCTGATTTGTCGAGATACGTCTTCATCTGACTTGGCGAATGATGTTGGATTCAAATGTCCAAGATACAAATATCGAAAAATTTCAAAATTCTCATCTCTTGAAATTCAAAGTTGTGAAATTTTCCTGAGGATTGGAAAATAGAACTATAAAAAATTTACATTGAATTACAATAATTCTGCATTGTTGTATCAATCTCTTGCAGAGGTCTAATACCTAATGTTTCGATTTTCACAAAATTTCATAGATTCATGTTTATAGTTTATCACGGAAAAGTATTAATGTGTCAAACTACTCGATCATTTGAGTATATCACTCTCCGCGGAATGCGCAAAGCTGTTTAGATTTGTGATGGAATTTAATTTACAACGGAATGCAAAAATTTATGGAAGATGGAATGAAGTGTATCTACTTACATAATTATTCGCATTAAAGCGTCAAGAGGCATAACGAAACGTTTGTATCTTTTCAATTAACGTTTACGATTATCCGCTGCAATTGAGATCTGGCAGAATAGATCATACAAGACTCGGTAAAAATTGAGTAAATGGATGTATCAGAAAATTGAATTAGCGATTGAAATTGATCACGATAAGAGAAATAGTCTTCAACATCCATGCAAAAGAAGATTAAAATACTTTATGCGTTTGAGAAACAGCTTCCGTTAACGATCTCGACATTCAACTTCTCATATTCTTAAAATTCCATTAACATTTTTCTGTCTTTTTCCCTGAGAATTTGTATGTTTTATATGATGGCAAGTTATTTTATATTTTGGATTTTGCTTGCCTCAAACACTCTGTAAAGCATAAATTAAATTCAGTTTGATGTACAGCGATTCTATTCACAATGGGACAATGTATTCGCATCGATTTTTTATAGATAACAAGATATTATGATTGGGGGGTGGAATGCAAGAAAGTACACCTGTTAGATTACGTGGAGGAAAATGTATGAATTATACACTTGAATGGACATGAAGTCTCAATCCTATAGAATTGTGTAGGTATTGCTAAATAATCTAATTGAATGGAATGAATTTTATATGTGACTCGCACAATCACAAGAATTCAACAATACTCGAACAGTGATTATCGATACATATTAAGAAATCTTCAAAGAAATCCAAACGTCAAGAAAATATTAATTTGTCTTCGTGCACACAATTCAAGGGGAAGTAAGAGGTTGTTGATTGATTAAAAAATCGCTCGGCTGTGACCAATAACACAGTAATTCTATACCTCTTATAAAGACTTATTTCTCAATCATATTGCGGCTGTGAAACCGTGTTTGATGATACGGTTTCTCACCGTAACAAAATCTAGTTTTCCAATTACATTGGTATAAAAGAATCAATTCTACGTTCATGAAGAAATCCATTCTTCTTTCACATCGAATTTCTCATTATCTGTATGACATATATCTGCACAACATTGAAATATTTGTAATATCAAAATTACGGGATGAAAAATTCATCTTTTGGACCTGATCATGTTAATCTTGATCCTGCTCAAATCCTTACGAGTTACGAATCAAGATCGTGGCTATCATTGGAACCTTCTCCAAGAGAACAAAAACGTAACAACGTACAATTCGAAGTTCCAGAAACATTCACAGGATGTTAATATGTTTTTGTTCTCTTGGATTTATCAAAGAAAATCCTGTCCAAATCTGGGTTTGATGGAAGATTTCAAATCAAAATCCTGAAAATTGAATCCATGAGGTGTGAAGAGAATTTGCATATATATATCAGCTAAAGTATGTGTTGATTGATTTTCGTAAAATCAATGGAATTCGCTTCGTTCGCATTTGAATGATTTAGACAACGCTTGAATGTGGTGCCACTGGTGTGATGAATTGCTCGATAATTCTACAGAATCTGTTCAAATAATCGGATAGCCTTCTTTACGCAAAATCACAACTTCGTTTTAATCGGAGTATCATTCATTACGAAATGCGAGCAAATAGAACCCCATTCATCGTACGAGAATGATACCAAATTTGTTGTTTTGTTCTGCCATTCAATCACATCTAATCTTCGTCAGGGTCCTGATGAAATACCGAATCAACAGGATGGTAATTTCTAATAGAATATAGCCAATACCCGTTTAGATACACGCTGAATATCGAAATCGTACTCAGCATATTATATATATTCTTCGCGTATAATCTCATATGTTTATGAAGAAAGGCGATAGAAATGAAATAAGAGGTTTTTTATTGTCCCTTTCATCTCATAATGCTCGGTAATAAAGATTTGTATATTAACTGACATTTGAGGTAGCATAAAACATGAATGTAACGGCATTCTACGGCATTGAAAGAGCGAATGAAGGAATTCATCCGTCAACTAGCTGTACCCTCGGAGAGGAGTTTTCCATGTCAAAAGGGAAGTCAAAGTGAATTTTATAAATTTCGAATTCAACCTAGCTCATTTTTTTCAGTTGAATTGGATAAAATATCAGCATACCGATCTTTGAAATTGAATATAATGTATACAATTCGTATCCATCGATCATATTTTTATTGATAAACCAATCCCTTCTTACTTGAAGAATGTGAAACACTCAACTTTCTTCGTTCAAATGTCGTTTTCACTTGCATCATACTTGAAATTTCTTCTATCTCCTGTATTCTAATATTTCACTCCTTTGCCATCACGTTGATGTTGTTTTATGCTGAAGTTGTATACTTCAGGTAACATTCGAATTGCGGCACGATTTCGAATCTGTGCATGGAATTTATTTCCTGTTACTCAACTCCACCTCTCTAACGTAGAATAAATTCAGGTCCACTGATTTATCCTGGTCCAAGTTTCATAGCGACTCATAAAAAGACCATTTTATCGTGAAAGATTATGGAATTAGCAACGGAGTATTCAAAATTGATGCATAAAATTTCATTTTTTCATTTTGTGTTTTTGGTTCGATGTGGATCACTGAAAAATATTCATATAAAAAATCAGTGGCATTTTTGATGGACGGGAAATTAAAAAGGAAATCTCATAAGTAACTCGATGAATTTGAACTTGGGTTTCCTCATTTACCGTGCTACACTGAGAAAAATTTCTTTGTACAATTTCCCATCATTGCTGCTTTATTTGGGATATATTCTGAAAATCTGAAAATGACGACACACGCTGTCGATTATGTGTGAACTTTGCAATAATTCTAGTTATCTTCACTCGCTTTGATCGTAGACAGTCGTAGATAACAGTAGTTAATAGAATAACAGTTGAATTCACCGTGTTTGACAGTACATTTTGTAGCTTTCAGGTTATATCCTGAATTTACCAGCAATGATGGGAAATCTTACAAGAAAATTTTTCTCAGTGTAGTAACTTGCGATTCAGCTATTTAACATTGCTAAGTTTAGAGAAGGAAGTGTTGATGCGGGCTGTGTGAATTGTTATAATAAATGAATTTAAAAAGCGAATATCATTGGAAAAATCAAGTACAAGAATTTTAAAATAAAAACTGCACCTTTTGAAGGGCCTTCAAATTTGAGAATAATTTTTATGAGAGTAACAACATGCAGCTTTCAACATGCGAGAAAAATTTTTTGAATTTCTCAAATTCTGGTAAATGATTTTTCCCATGATATTCACTTTTTGAATTGATTTTTTACAGTGATGCGATAAAGATTATTCACATACCCCTCACCCGGCTGTGAATTATCAACGGGTCAACCCGAGATATATGATGAAGATCCAACATCCAAGTAAAAATTTTCCTTTATAAAAATTCCTTATCTTGGCCCAAGACAGCGCTTTAGATCCAAAAAGTCTCATTTCTAGCAGGGAAGGTCATAAAAAATAACGTATACCTGTGAAGGTCCTGATCAGGGGTAGTTATGGATCATCCATGTAGAGGTAAGCTCACGGAAAAAAATGATGTGGTTGAGATTTGGAGTGCTAAAAATTAGCTTTTGCAGCATATTTTTTCGCTATCCAAATATCAAATACACGAAATGCTAATCCCCAGCTGCCATAGCGGATTTTTTTTCCATGCTTATTTGGTCCTAATCAGGATTCTCTTCAATTATCCTATAGAGAGTTGAAGTAGGTTTTTCTCGATGTACTTACTTCATTACGACCTTGTTATTCCATCATAAAATAACAAACATAATTGAATGCAATGAATATATGAAAAACAACTTTTCCTAATCTTGTAATCTCGTAAATCTATCGCAAGTCAAATTGATTTCTAAATAATGTGTGAGGAGCATGGAGCATTTTAACTCATTCCTTTCACAACTTTGATTTTTTTCAACGTCAGCCTAAACGTTAAATACCTAACTCCAACTATCCAATCCATCCTTCTATCTATTTTTTCATCACTTTGATATAAACGTGGTAACTGATCGTTATCACTTGATTTCAATCAAATGTTCTTTGTTCAAATCTCACAAGTATTTTATATATACTCGAGTGGACATACAACAGTTTCCACCAAGGATATGAGGTAATGTACTACTACTGATGCGTTACCTGAGCGTCACAGCGTGATTCCCGTAGAGTTCGAGGTTCAAGTTGTAGAATCGTTCGCTCTTACTGCAATCGACTTCGTCCACCCTCTCGCAGACTCTGGTCTCCTGGTCGAAGACGGTCCCGTTAAGGCAGAGAAATTTAATGTCCATTATCTCGTCTGAAACCAAATCTCACGGTGAAGAAGAGGTCATTATTTCGGGGATACACTGGGCACACGTGATATTTAAGTATAAAAAAATCCTTCATCCATGCGTTGGTAAGTTTTTCCTTCAATTACTTTATTTATCGAAATTCAAGAACTTCGTAAACCGGTGAAAATGTGAAAAATTTATGCTACGATCTCTAGCGTTCCTTCAATATCTTTCCAAGATCCTATACTCTGAGAATAGGAATAAATTAATTCATTTAAAACGAATACAATATAATTTTGTCATCAATTTTAATTATACTGAGATGAATATTTTAATTATGTATCTCTAATTACTGTCAATTATTTCAAATGAAGATTCCAATAAATTTCATACATCATTTTCATTATTTTAATTACCTGTTCTGGTATTTATACGTACAAAAAACATTATATACCTAATTATTAGTGTGGCATATATATTCACCATCTCTTAACACATCTGGATGACAAAGTATATGAATTCAAGTAAGAAAAAATTCTTTACATCTGTGCATTGAATTTTTAATATCTTCTTCATTAAGAGTTACATTCATTTACATTTTATTGAAATGGTATAATTAAAAAATGTCGAATAAGCTATTTGCGATATGCTGAAGAAAAATGAGGAGATATCGGTACACTCGTTATCAAGTATATTAGAATTTCATCGTCCAGAAATAACATACGGTTGTATTCGAGCTTACAAAATATTCGTGCAAATGAGATGAGTAATTTCCATTCTTAATTCATATCCATTAGGTAATGAATATTGGAAACGAATGTGAGAGCATGAGTCAACACTGGTAAATTGTCATGGAATATAATTAAAACATTATGTCAACGTGAAAAGCATCCAGACGTCGAGGTATGTCTGAATCGAATTGTGAGTAATAACAGTGACGCGTGATTTGTAGACCACGAGAAACATGAAAGATCAATGCTGTACAATCATGACGAATGATTGAGATTATGGTACTTGAACTATGATAAGATTCTCACGTGATGTCAATTAGTAGCAATTGTTCAATCGTTTCGGAACGATTCTTTGTGTGAAACAAGTTCCCTAAAGTCTCACAATCTTTTGAGATTTTTGGTGATTTCATTTTTATTATTGTGATGAGCTCTCAAAAAGTTTATACAATTATATTCAGAATCCTTCGTAATGTAACGAATTTCCTGAGGAAACCCTAATGATGAATGTAAAATCATAGTAAGCGGACTTGGAACAGACAAAACACATAAAATGCTTGCTTGTTATAAAATTTTTCAATTACACATTCCCAATAAGGTTTCTGAAGTTTCAATGCCATTTCAGCAAAATATTTATGCAAATTTTAATTATTGTTTTTGAATAATCAAAAATCACAGCGTGATTTTTTATAGTTCAATGAATAAGATACAAAATTGCGTTAGTGAATGTCATGGAGTCAAATTTCACCAAATCATAAAAATTTTCATTTCAGGATTCATCTATGTAGGGTTCTCTTGCACTGTTTACATTCTCGATGGAGGGTTAATTTTGAAACGCTTTCTTCGTTTCAAACTTCGCTTCAAATATTCTTCATTGACGTTTGTTTTACGCTCCACGCTTCGTTTTGACTTGATCTCAGTTTTCATTGTAGCCAAGGAATTGATAATTTTCAATAGATCATATTTTCAAACTATACTGACTTATATAATGGAAGTTTTCCTGGTGAAAATATAGCGTAAGTTCACGCAAGGAAGTGGCATTTTCCTGTTCAAAAAGCGCGAAATGACTCTCAGTGTATATTCGTCCACGATCTCTGCAACACTTCGTGGCTTTGTGATCACTTCAACGTTGCCAGGATTTATTTGAAAATTTATAACGGCTTGATTTTGAATGTTTCTTTTTTTTCAGTGCACATAACATTTTCACCGGGATATTGGATATAAAATTATGTATTATTCTCTTATAAACGGCATAATTATTTTCCACAATGCATTTCCAATTAATTTATTATTATGAAACGTTGTTGTGTTTGTTCACATCGCGTATACTACACAGAGAGAAATAATTATCATCATGTACAATATATTTTCTTGTTCCAAGAAATTCATTTCTCCAAAAATATTTTCTCTTGATTCAAGAAAATTTCTCTTGGCTCCACACTATATTGGCTGCATTCAAGAATATATATTCTTCAAAATATTCAAGAATATATTTTCTTGGTATTAATAATTATTTCTCTCACTATAGTGATGGGCAAAATTTATCGATATTTTATATCGACATTGTCATCTCCGATATTATATCGATATCAATATTTTTGTGATACTTGAAAAAAAATCGGAGTTCGATATATGTTTAGATGCATATGTAATATCTCACTATGATGAAAATTATATTCATAACTTATTTCTTTGTTAGCTCCAAAAATAATATTTAAAATGTACTTTACCGTTATTTCACGAAACAAGGTTGCCAAGTATCTTTTCCGTGTCAATTTGTAATATATTTATGAGGTAATCCTAATATTATCGCAAAACGATGTTCACGATGTGCACGGTCTCGTAAAATAATTTTTATCCTCCAATGAATGATAAAGGAAACTATTGAAAATGATAGAGAATATGAAATTGATTCAACAAGACGAGCTATGCAGTTTCTTACATTTGTAAGGATTTTCGTATATTTACAAATATACAATCATTGCTATCGATATTTTTATCCCGATATTGGAGTTACGATAAATATCGATATTTTTTTGGACATCGCCCATCACTATCACGTACCGAATGTGACAGATTCTTCATAGTCTTAATCTGGTATGGATGGAATAATGATTACGTTGTACTACCTTTCTGTCCAATGGTACACACGTGAAACATCTGACAACCAGTTTCGACGTCCGCGTAATAGCCACCAATCACCTTCCCTTGACATGAAAAATTGGTATCCGGCAGGTTATCGAAGTCCAAATACTGAAAAATGAAAACAAAACCCAATATTTGAAATCTAGATGAGTTCTGAAATCCTTCACAGTAGAAGAACCCACAATTTCTTACCATTTCCCTTCAACAAAAATTACAACATTCAAATTTGTTTGCACTCAAGTGCAATAAAAAGAATTGCAAGCAAAGGGAAAATTCATAAACCCTATGAATCAAATCCCAAATTTGTGGAATTCAATGTTGTGGGGCTGATGGCTTTAGAAAATATATAATATAAATATCCGAAGTTAATATTCCAACTCAATTATCAAGTAAAATAGGAAACTGTGAGAAAACTTCAGATTTAATCTGAAGAATTTCCTTATTTAATGGTTATTTCTTAAGGGAGGAGTGACAAAATCGATTAATTGTCCAAATTGAATAAAATAAGTGTACTCACGCCAGGTTCCCCCGCGCTGCACAACCAGAAACCATTCTGGATACCGAGGATCAACACAAAAACTGAAAACAAAAGAGAAATATGATTTAAAAAAAGTGTTCATAACATTGAGAGAGAAAAAGAGTTGAACAATAACAGTTGTCAAGTGATTCATACAATTGCACTAACTATTTCATCAGAAACATAGCCATCCCAAATACAAGTCTAGTCGTTTTTTCTCTTCTTTTTCATTCATCCTTCCTTCAAATATTCACTCATTATGATAAATATTCCTCTCTTCGTATGAGAATTCACCATACTTCAGTCCCATAGCATTGATATCACTATTCCTTCCTCGTTCATTCCATGGATTGGATTTTTGCAAAAATAAATGCCCCCAATGAACGAAAAAATGGTGAAAAGTTTGTAAAATAAGCGATCAAGTTTTTTCAGTATCCATTCCTCAACTACGAAAGGATAATTTACAATTTTACATAATCATGATTAGTGACGAGTACAGGAAAATATGAGAGTCGCTGGTAATATTTATGCGAAAATGTTGTCATCGCGCAATCGACGAAACTTTGTTAGCTACAAAGTGGAATTCATTATTCATCTCCGAGGAATGAATCTTCTTCAAACAGGTTATGTTAAATTTCATCCTCATCAGTCTTTCACGTAGAAAAGGATTTTCAGCAAGTTGAAAAGATTACGTCTAGGTGCTAGACGAGATATTGTAATTGCAACACCACACAAAAACGCAGAGTTTCATTCATGGACATTATACAAGATTTCTGAGTGAAATGTACATCAAATTCATGTCCGGCTAATGACTTTATCGCAAGTTAAACATCGGTGCTGTATTTGAGGTATCCCAGTCAAGTATTCGAGGTTGCATGTTGAAGTTTCTCAACACCGATAGATCTATCAACAATTTTCGTGGAAGTTTAAATCGAATTTGTATCAATGATTTTTCGAGACCTCGATTGAACTTTCGCTTGGCTCACAATTTACGAGCGACTAGAAGTGATTTGACAGCTATCATTAATTTCCATCCTTCGTTATTAGAAGTGGTGAGCGTAGTATTCGTAAGAGAATTAAATCAGTGTGAAATCAATTAAATTATTTTCCTGCATGGTTTACAGCATGCTGTGGTCAGTATTAATTTACTTGTATAGCTTCAAAATTGTATGAAAACTTTATAAGGTATGACCAGCAAGACCAACAATCTTACAACGATCAGAATATTCGAAGAGTTCGGAATGTTCATTAAAATTCAATTCCCAGTAAAGATTTTGTGTTTTGCGATATCTTTTGCATGTAGAACTTCTTCAAAACATTTCTTCGATACAACCTATGTGGACAAATGTTCAAAATTGTATATAAATTATATATAATTTCATATACTTAACATAGAAATCTCATATGATTATACATAAATTATATATATTTCTGCAAATTTTTCCACATGAAAAGACACGTTGAAGACATCTTTTAGACAAGTTTTAGACAAGAATTGGAAGAATTCTAACGATATCAAAGAATTTCAAAAATTGATGGAAACATATTAACAAAGCAATAAAGCACAACAAATATTCTCAAATAATTGAGAAACAGACATTCGATTGCCTGTTTTCAAGAATGATCTTTAGAAATTTCTCCAAACATTCTGTAACTTTATAAGTAGAGCTGTGAAGCTGTGAATGATTACCAGCGTTTGAATGGACCGCTGATGGTCCTACCATGCCAGTGAACTCCCATTGAAACGCCAGCGGTCGTGTTTGCTGGGAGTCCACAATGTGAGTCCGATTTGATGCCCTTCTGCTCGGACAGCGGTTGAATAGGGACTGATCGCACAAGCAAATGGCTTGACGCGATTAAACAGCAATCAATGAATCATTGTCATTGATAAACTCATATCTCAAAAAAGTGATGTGTAAAAACGGATGAAACAAAACGATCAATGTCGAAAAAAATTATATTTCCAACACTAATTGATTATCTACCCAATAATTGTCGGTAGGAGGATTTTTACCCCTATGTTCCTTCATTCATCATTTCCGCACGCAAAAAAATGATTGCCTTATATTTGAATAGTTCGAAATAAGCTAAGAGAGCAATGTTTGGGATTGCACAGCTTTTGATTCAGCCGTACAACAAGAAATGTAGCTATTACCTCAAAAATATCGCAGGTACATTTTGTCGCTATCCAAATATCAACCACTACACTGAGCGAAGGAAACTCCTTCAGACAAAAAAAAACCAGTTATTCCAAAATATGTTTCACAAATTCTATCCCGATCACATCATCCCACAAATTTCATATACACCCAAATCATTGAATACGAAAGAGAAAATAAGTATCAACATATCAATACCGCTCAGAAGAGAAACCAATGAACACAAAGGTGATGATGAAGTCTATGATATCAATAATATACTACTTTCACCGTGTTTATCTAATTCAACGCTTGGCAGGAGTTATTACCGCAAGATAAAATCATTACCGTCTCAGTATTATATATCTTACGTATTTCTATAGTAACGTTTGTAATTTGTTACGTGTAAGGAGAAGATGTTCGGAGGATACGAAGAAATCTGATTCCATGTTTACTTTCGTACCTTTGATTCGATAAAAAAATCTGGATCAAACAGTGCGAAGAAGGGTTTAATTGGATATCAGACAGCTATGAAATTTCTTCATTTTCATTCGTCACAGCTGAATTTTTTATTTCCTCCAGATGAATTATTTTATTCGTATTTGAGACAACTAGACTTTCATCTACGGCAGCTAAAATTCAGCTGGGATCACTAAATTTCAGTTCCCGCAACGAGATATCTTTTTCTCGGTGAAAGTATTTGGAAATATGAAACTTGTTTTTCGCACGTTTTGATTGAGAAATCCAATTGCTTCGGTAAATTTTCAAAATTTCACTCTCATTTGGAATAAAGATAAAAACAGAGGTGAGGAATAATTGTTTTGATAGATCATTTGATAACAAACGTTTATAAAAATTTTAAATTGTCTTCGGGAGACTTTACGAAAATTGAGACAATTCCACAATAGTTTTCGTTGGAGATGGATACAGTAGGGAACTTGATGTAATTAAACATTCAGTAATTGTGTGTTTTAGAATCTTGAAGTGAAAATTCAATCATCGCGGATAAAAATTTCTCTCAGCATGTCCTTATCTCTGTATATCTTTCCTACAGTACTTGATACTCGCGGGCTTGCATTTTTCTTCAGCTAATTCTGCAGCATGATAAGCTGTTTGATCGATTCTCAAGTTTTATCCTCAGGTTTCACTAAGGTATGTGAAAAAATGAGTTACATATATTCCTAGAAATCAAGAACATCAAACAATAATATAATGCGCAGGAAGGATTAACATCTTCATCCAGCAATCCAACAACAAAGTAATTTCAAAATAATAATTTCATGAGATTAATTTCTTTGTGACACAAGAGTATTTGGATCTAGATCCGAATTCTTATTTGTGAATAATAATTGTGACCGAGAACTGCCGGCGTTGCGCGGGAGAACACCGATAGGGAATCGATTTATACATCTATATACATTGAATAACTGCAAAACAAGTCGAGGTTACGTGTATAAAATTCTGGTTTATATACATAATATATCGACATATATATATATATATATATATATATATTACTCATATAACACTCACAATTCTCTTAATTCGAGAGCCTACGTGGACGACAAGACCTTTCACCGAGTACGTCTGATCCGGGCGTGTACAGCAAGGTGTCTCCGTACAAGTATGTGTCGTGAGATCGTAACTTTGAATTGAATCAAAGTATGAAGATTTGACCTACATAGCGACCACGATGGCAAAGACAAATATCGATTATATATGGACAAACCCTTGGACCGATCGGAAGAGAGAAGAATACTTTCTTGTATTCAAATTCAGAGGAGTTCTGATTCGGAAGTTCCATGGAAAGTTCTCATCGATGTATGGGAAGATGGGTTTTAAACAGATTTTTCGATGAAGTCGCGATTAAATACGTTACATGATTCAATTCGGTTTGAAATGAAATCATTTCGAGACATATATTCGAAGAGATGATTTGGAAAAAAGACAATTTTGAAAAAAAAATAGAAAGTTCCTAAGACAAATGTACGTGTTAACAAACGTGCAAGTTTAAACTAAGGCAGATTCCACGGTAGAAACTGAAATTTCATAAATAATTCCTCAAGCGTACGCGCTCGGCCGACTGTAACGAAGTTGCTTGAAAGTCTCCTTTTTTTTGTGTCTCATTCTCTTTTTGCGTGTAAAATGTATTGCGTTGGAATTCTAAAAAATTAACAGACGTGCCGGAAGGAAGTTTTGAGTCTGCTTTCTTCGATTGAGGAAAGTTCATTGATATTGTTCGCGATGCGACTTTGGAAAGCTATCGTTGTTTCCTTTGAAAAAAATACGATTCTGGAGAAGAATTTTAAAGAAAGACGTGAGAGCGGATGAAAAATGAAGAGAGAATAGTTTTTGCTATTGATTCGAACGATTTCCTTCGTTCGTTTCGTTCAGAAAAATTTTTTAAACGCGCGGAAATAGTATAAATTACCTTTAATTAAATTGTTCTGTGAGTGTTAAAAAAGTTCTGAAGGTTTTCAAACATGCTAAGAATCCCTTCACCATTCCGATAGTTGACTCCATCTTTTCAAGCGGAATAACATTTTATTTTTGTCATACTGTTAACGCTCCAATCTCATCTCACTTTGTGAGCTCATAAGAAAAATCGACCAGACAATTGATGACCGTTCACAAAATGTGTTGAGTATTACGGGGGGTATGCGAAACACGTTCCAAAATGTTTCAACTCCATCGCATAAATATGTCACTAAACGCGTATCAATATTCGCTATGAATGCAGCAAATCCAGAAAGGGAACTCCAGACGTGAAAAACCGGTTTGAGTCAAGTCGTCTAAAATTTTGTCCAGTAGATTCAAATCTACAAGATTTAAAAATTTTAACCAATTGAAGAAAAACCGGTTTAATAAATGCGATAAAATATATTCGATGTACATATCGATGGAAACCACAAGAAACCTTAAAACATGTTTCTGTGAATTATACATGTACATTACACACTGTACATGTTGTACTACCTTATATCATTAAATTACAACCAGTCATCATAATTTTTGCCAAATCAAAAGAAAATTGAAGAATCATATATGAATGTGAGACTCTGTTTCTCACTCGCAGGTTCCGGGTTCGATCCTTGCCCAGTGAATTTTCATGAAACCACTTCCAAAGCGTTTTTCTCGCACAACGGTGATGAGAAAAATAGATTCACAAAGTTTTGAAAGTTCAAATTCAATGGATTTCTTTTTTTTTCACTTGAAATATAACTCCGGGGATTTCTTATTACCAGCACTGTGCCAGTACTGGGTCGGATCTGAATTCCTACATAGGATGTATTATTTTGAGCCTCTACCACTTCTCATCCAGGTGTGGTAGAACAACTGATTCTGTTGCAATGCCAGAGTTCCACCATAGTAGGCACACACCAAATATCGCTACCAACGTGGTGGTAAATGTTTTACTGGCCCTTATGTAAAATGATGTTATCATTCCGACTCCTTGCCAGTACCGTCCAAACCACTGGCCCCATAAGGGCAAGGTTGGATTTGCCAGTACTGGCAACTCTGGCAACAGTACCGCGCCAGTAGCGGCCCGTGTGTATATTTCCACATGGGTATGAGTGAAGATGTGAGGATATATCATTATTACTACATTTGTATTAAACATGAAATATGTATCAATAGAATCATCTTTTGATAGTTCATTGGGATATAATTCTCCTGTTTGGGATATATAGTTGAATGTAATTTCCATAATTATATGTTTGAAGTAACGAATCTCCTACGAAGATGATTGACGGCTGTTGACGTTTAAACTTAATAGCTACATCGAGTTCCTTCAAAAGACCTCGTGCTGGGGTATTAGATTTATGAGATCGTCGGAGGATCATGACATTTTTTGTAAGACTCGTTGTTCCACATCGAAAATATCCTCCTCTTATAAATATCCAGAACATGTCGATGTACTGGATGACCTCGGCCTACAACAAGCCATTCGATCGCTTATATTTATCTCATACCAAGTGCAAATATATAAATCAATATCAATAATCGCTACATTGTCTCAACGAGTTACATGAATAGTAAAGTATATGAAGTTTTGTCTCATTGCTTCCATCGTGGATGTCTTATCGTCGATGTGGTCTACTAACATCCCACATTCTTCTTCGTGAAAAAACGTTCAGTCAAATTTATTCGATGAAATTCTTTCGCTAAACAGAATAATATCATAAATCTGTCGCTTTCTTATTCACAGAAGAAAATTGTCTGTGCAGGTTTCAAAAATTCCACTCTGAATTTGTATTAAACATCGTCACAAAAAATGTACGACATTTACAATCATGTAAGTTCCCCGGCAGATCTATCATTCGCAAACCTTAGTGGTCGTAAACAACTTCAAACTGATGCAAACTTAACTTTTACTACACTATTCGTTTATTCGTTGCAATAAAAAATTTGTGTCCGTGCGTATAAATGTAACACGAAAATGTAGAATTTCTCATCGCCTCGTCGATCACAATCAACTGAAATTACGTGCATCCGTCTGAAATAATTATGGATTTACGATTTCTTTTTTCACCACAATTATATCGTTACCAAACATATTATCAATGAATGAAAGATATCATTTTTCTTGCTAAGAATCTAATGATCCGATTCAGGGAGAGGAAATTTCGAAATTATATGATTCATCTTAAGTGAAAAGAAGTATTTTAATAAATGAATGGAGAATGAATCGAGATCAAGATCATTTAAAAATGAATTCCTGGTATGCCTATGCACAATTTCCGTCAGACTGGTTTCGACATTTGTACCGATGATGAGAGTGGTTGCACTTTTTCAGCGATGAAGCCATTTATCGGAATGGAATGTTATGCGAATATTTTTTTGCTCTTTTTCTAATTCGATCGCCGCCTGGAAATCATAAATTTTTTGTTTGGCTCTTGTTGTCTTCGTTTTACATGAAATTTGTAAGCAAGTTATAAGCTTGATATCCCTGGTTAAAAGAACCCATTGATTCTGACTGATTCTCATTAAATTACAATTGAACTTGGAGAATGTTCTGACCAAATCTCATTGAATTTCATTTGTCAGATTCAATGGATTCTTTTAACCAGGGATAAATTTGATGAGATGCAAATATCGCATTCGAATGACCTCAAATTTACAGTTATTGACTAATTCTATACAATTTTATATAATTTATATACAAATCCACGTAGAAAGGTACTTTTTTTTCATTTCACACATAGAGTCCCTTAGACAACACAGTTCCGACGTGACTGAACTAAAATATGAATACATAATCTTTGTTTTACATTGTCGATCGAGTGTAGATCCTTAGAACTCATTCATCGCTATTTATTCGTATACATGCATAAGTGATACTTCATTTTCGTTTACTCTATATACAAATAATGTTATTCTACCTAACATACCACGTATATTCCTCTCTTCTTTCGTTATTCTGCTTCTATTCTAAACATTGAATAGTTTGAACGTTACGGCTAGTTGAAGTCTAAACAGTAAGGTAGAGTATATAACTGAGCACGTAGCGATGAGTCTGCTTCATGATAATGTATGCAGAATGAGGAATATCACACGTTTGTTTGGAGGATACGCGGTTTGCATATTATTAGTCGTACGTTGAAATTTTATAACATAAAATTTGGCAACGAAGCACGAGAAAGCGAATGATGCTCCATTTGTTTGATGAAAAACCATGTTAATCTGTTACTCTAATAAGAACAAATCATCTTTGCAAAATATAAAGCAACAAGTTGATGCGTCCAGAACATGCTCGCATGAAATATCTCTTTGAAAGCTTGTTATTTTTCCCACTCTCTGAATCTGGAAGAGTGAAAAATCACTCGTTTCACTCCATTAAGTCTCAGAAGTGAGCCAGTCCGCTTCGAGTGGGATTTTCACTCGTTCTGAGTGGACTCCCACTCTTTTAGACTGAAAAATTCACTGTAGAATTGGAGTGGCTGTGAGTTTATAACCTCAGACCTTAGATCATCACTCTAAGAGAGTGGAAATTTCAGTCGAAATTTCGACAGGCTCACTGTTGGCTGGCTGAAGAGTGAAATACCATTCCAACAATTTTAAACAGCAGAAGGTATATAGTCAAAGGATAAGAAGGAATAATAAACTTAGAATAATATCCAGTTAGTTGCGAAACCTTCTTCGAGCAATAAAACAAATGAAATGAGTTTGACATAGGATGATTTATTTAAGAAAAATGCCTCCGATCTTGAGGGTATTTATTAAATGATTTTAGAATACCTCGACTGGTTTTACGCGTACATCTCGTTCACGATTCAAGATAATGATACGTAAGTTAATCGCAGATACGTTACATAGTACGTTAATGATGTACACGCAACGATGCACGTATGGCAAATGAGATACCTTATGGGTAACGTAATATTGAAATTTCTTGCGCCTTTTTTTCCTCCTTTCTTTTCCCGACGAACAAAAATCGCGAGGTACGTGCGTTAGTGTACCACCACTGCTGATTGCGTGAACGAAGGTGCATCTGTGCACCCGTGGAAGAAGCGCGATATAGTGATATAACTCTATGGCTTATGGCGCTTAATGGCTGTGTGAATCCCGTGACATTTAGATCTGCCATGAAACGACCAACACAGGGGACGATCGTTGCTCGTCTTCTGCGCGGCTTGGACGAGACGAACTCTTGACAGTCTCGAGTTTCGTCTATATCTCTGTTAATAAATCTCTGTTTACTCTGAGATATGTACATGCCTATATATGTATATTATATATATGTTTATTAATTCATCCTCTTCACCTACGATACGTGTCAATCTAAAGCCCGAACAATTTCCACGACAATGTTGTTACGATCGATGTTCGATCGGTTGTCATGTTAAAAATGTTTAATGATTTCTATGTAGAGAAAGTTGTTTGCTTGATTGAAACAAAAGATTACTCTAATGATGCGGAGAATGATGAATAATACCTCTCTCCGATCCTCAATACCTATTTGATTGGTATTGAGTAATCACGCGACATCATATTGACATACTTTGGATGTTACGTGTACAAAACTGGATGATGCTTGAATTGAAAACTGTTTGAGAATTACAGATATTTCCATTAGAAATTTACCAATAAAAAAAAAAGTTACATCTGTCGTGGAGGATAATTTTGAAATTCAAATGGAAGAACATGTTTCAAAAGGAGACATTGAATACGATTATCGTAGACACGATGTGACGGTACGATGATGCGTTGGTGTTTTTACAGGAATTTGTCATTTGGAATAATTTTAGAAGCTGAATTTTTTCATGCAGCACACCAGAAAGAGTTCATGAATAATTGAATTGGGGATTCAAGAATTCAATATGAGTTGTTAAGAAATCTTTTTAGATTCGTAACTTGGGGTAAGTTTATTAATATTTATCTAAGAGTAATTGGTTTACATTGGAAAATAGGTTGATTTGTAGTTGAAAAAAAAAATAAGTTCCCTTACGTGGGGGTCAAATATATTCCTTTAACAATTATCAACTGATATATCGTAGAAATAAATTATACTCCTCCATAATCAAATTTCCAATTATTGATAAAATACTTTACTGTTCATCTCTTTCTGAAATTAACTGTATCCATTTTAAAATCTTCGACGGCATGTAACAAATGAGAATCATGAATAATTATTGTGAATGTATGAGGATAATTATTCATATCATAAGGATTTATTATCCAATCAATCCAAGTGCTTATAAATTAATTTTCTCTTAGTCCATATAAAATGAAAGATTCATCAGGTATTAGAAATATCACTTTTCTCCGTAATGAATTGGGAACACATGTAATAGGTATTTGCAAAATAAAAAAATTAATAGAGTGTTATATGTAATCACACTTATCTGTGTAATTCTATCTGCAATCTGCAATTCATAATTATATGTATCAATAATGCTGAAAAAGACTGACGAAGAAGTTGAATATTACACTCCGACAAATACTTCTGAAAGAATTCTCTAAAAATTCCCACTATGACGGTAAAAATGAATTCAAAATGCACACATGTTGAATCCCCAAATAATGTTTTATAAAATTGCCATATGAATCCCTCCCGAACATTAAATTGTTCATCAAAAATTGATTATGAATTCAAAATATTCATAATGAATCCATGTTTACTGTCATAATGGGAGTCTTTTTCGAGGAGTCTTATTTTGTATGGATTTTATGTGAAAAAAAGAGAGAACGTACGAGATCAGAGAAAGTGGAATATCTCCTTCTCATCATTCTAACTCGACAAAGAAATGAATTGAAATGAAAAACAAAATTTTCTATTCCTGAAACGAAAAATTCAAAGATTGTGAAAATAATTGTATAATATTCCCACCAAAACTGATAGCAGTTGAGTTTTCAACACCTGAAAGACAAAATAGTTACCAACAGTGGTTCAAAAATCCCTTATTTTTATATGAACGAATCATCTCCCTACAATCGGGAACGTAATCCCCCATTGAAATGGGAGAAAACTCATAATGATTGTCACAGTGCATGATTAATCCTCACGGCAAGTACAAGAATGATTCGTCTTAAGTGAAATTTAATTTGAAAAACTAAGGTAATTCATTTTACTCATCGGATGAAATTCGAATCCTCAAACGTACCATTAGAAAGTATATTTTCTTCGATCAATCATTCCGTTCATACATGGAGAAAAGGATAATTATCAATGCGTATATGAATATAGATTATAAAAGAAATCCAAGTAAAACGTGTAGCGTTATCTATGGTAAATCGTTGATCTTTTATTGTCAATAGAATAAATTGAAATAACTAGGACCCAAGTACACACAAAAGAGATGATAACAAATGATGATATTCTTCAGTAGAAATCCTAATAAAAATAATTTCTCTGCATTTCTCTCCGACGAAGAGATTCGTCAGATTTCAGACACTTTCAAAGAAATGTGGAGAAATGGAGAGATCATTTTTATTTTGGATTGGTGGCAAGGGCTTGTAACATTGATATAGATTTTCAATATCACAGAAAATGTTTACAATTTCCAGATCAGCACAGGAGAGTTTCGAAAATAAATTACATTGTACATGACTAGACATAATTTATCAAAACTTCAGAATGCTCTGTATTAATGTTTGCAAAAATATTGACTTCGTGAACAACGACCCGTCCTAAAAACCATATTAGGGGCCATAAAAAACGAATATCTCTTGGTTATTTATTTATTTATTTTGTTTATACGGGTATGAAAGACCCTTTAGTACATAGAATATACATTATTTGAACCACATTATATATATCATGCATCAAAGCATTAAGCATCGTGTTAAGCTCGACTACATGCATCTTATATTACAACAACAGTTAACGTGTATAATTATAGGTGGAAAGGACAATTAGATATTAAATTTGACAAATAAGAGAAAGAGAATTTCTAAGATCAGAATGAGATGAAAATAATTCAAGCACATCACTGTAAGAATTCGCTAGGATAGATATCCGATTTACCGGATCAGAATAACCGTATCTCGATTTATAAGAAATTGGATTGAACAATTTAGGGCGTCTTAATAAACGAGAAGGGACATTAAAACGTACAAGTCCAAGCAGTTGAGGGCAACGAATTTTCCCATTAACAATTTTATACAAAAATGAAAAATCATTGAACAAACGACGTGATTCTGAGGAAGGCAAGTTAAGTAGAGCCATAATCAATGAGTAATCATGACAAGTGACGCTCAACGGACGGCCTATCTGATAGGCAGCAAAACGCAGAAACTTATGCTGAACTCTTTCCAAGTCTGTACAATCCCGAATTAAACGAGGACTCCAAATTTGAGACGCATACTCAAGATGAGGTCTAACTAAAGTACAATACAGTGTTCGAAGTGCAACAGGATCACGAAAATCTTTACAAACGCGCTTGATGAATCCGAGAGATTTCATGGAAGTACCAACTATGTAATTGTAATGATCTGAGAAGTTAAAACGGGAGTCAAATGAAACTCCAAGATCACGAACAGTATTTATAGGTGATAACAGAGAATGAGACAAGTTATAAGCAAAATAAATAGCATTTTTACCTCTATCAAATCTCATCACATGGCATTTAGTGAGATTTAATGACATATTAGATAGCACACACCAAGATTGTAACCGATCCAAATCAGATTGCAGATTTTGAGCATCTCTGTAAGTTCTTATAATCATAAACAGTTTCAGGTCATCAGCAAAAAGAAGATGTGTGCAGTACTTGAAAATCGTAGAGATATCATTAATGAAAATAATAAATAATAAAGGACCTAGATGTGAGCCTTGCGGTACACCTGAGAATACAAAAAATGAATCAGAAAAATATTGAGAGACACGAACTGATTGCGTACGATTCAGAATATAACTCTGTAACCACGACAAGAAATTGCTGCGAATACCTAAATTACTTAATTCATTTAACAATATATTATGATCAACTCTGTCAAAAGCCTTTGAGAAGTCTGTATATATAGTATCCACTTGGGCATTTTGATCAAGCGCAGAGGACACGACATGAGAAAAAATAGACAAGTTAGTTACGGTAGATTTTCCAGAAGTGGTTATAGAAAGTGTAGCAAAATCAGGCTTTTTGATTTTTCTCGATGAGGAATTGCACAACTTTTCATGACATATTCATAACAGACCAAGCTATAAAGTATTTATTACGATTGAGAAACTCTCCCTCTGATGTACCAAAAACCCAAATTATTACATCCGAACCACATCGTGATGCGATGTTCGATTTATAAAACAGAAAATCAAATCATAATCAACGCAAGACATATCGAATACGAAATCAAGAGAAAGATCAAAGCACTTTTCTGCACGCAATCCCTTCTGATCGTTATTAAATACATAAGGTTACGAAACTAAACTCGATCGATCGTTTTTTGTTTTGCGCTGAGGTGTTTTACGTAAATCAATATTCAAGACTAATACATAATCCACAGACAAAATTTGAATCTACCTTTCGGATTCTTTGATAAATCGATTAAATCTTGAGAAATGATTTCGTGATCGAAGTTAGTCGCGAGCGACATGGTGGTCCAAATTACGGATCCCTGAATCGATTGATCCAACGATGCATATTAGTGTTGCGCGAAGGAGAGAGGGAAGAGGAAAGGATTATCCAAGGCACGTGCTATGAAAATATCGATCGATTAGGCGCGCTGTACAAACAACAACGTGAAATCGTCGATCTAAAATTGCTTGATTGATTAGATGTCTGATAAAGTAATTTCCTAAACGGTTATTTGCCTTTTCTTCCTTCCTTCGAGAAATCTATACTTTGAATCCAAATTATCTTAAGATATGTCTTTCGATAGTCTTTAAGAGACCTGGAACGAAACAATGATTACTTTATTACAAAATAGGTTACGATCGTCAACGTCGTAATATCGCGAGGTTGATGAATGATGAAGCACAATCGTGAAGACTTTGTGATTGGTGTTTCAATGAATCAGACAAAGCGGATGACTTTATTCATTTGAAATTTTTTAAATTATAATATTCCCTCACGTAATAGGGAATCTTGAAAATTCAAGTTCAATATGAACAAGAATTTATGCAAAACTTTTTGTCGTAGTTTGAACTTTCAAAAACCAGTTTTTACATAACGGTCCACTTGTTATTCGAAAATGCTATGGTATTCAAAAATTCAAGTATCCTATAAAACGTGGGTCTCATGTTTTTACAATTCCGCTCAAGTCAACCCTGCGGAGGATTCAGAAATATTTTTTCTGATCATTTTCGAACTCATTTAAACCTCAGCGTAAGATATTCCATCGTAGGAGGATATAATGGTTATAACAATGAGAAACACATTTCTAATATGATGTGATCAACCCGAAACAATGTGGTGGGACAAATGGTACGACATGGACCGATGAACGGCGGTAGAAAAAGATAAAAGAATGTCTTTTTGCATTCACGTTATCAGGTTCAGCCAAGAAAATATGTTTGCAAATGAAAAATACGACAATGGAGTATGTGGGTAGGAGGATAAATGATCCGTATTAGTTCCCTTATCATTCCCTTAAGTAACGTACATTGGACATCTCTAATTCAAAATCTCACAGAGAGAGCAAAGGATATTTGAGATCAATATTTGCAAACAATATATCTCTCTATCTTGATTACAGTCAGGGGTGGATTGGTCCGCCGGGTCACCGAAAGAATTACCAGGCTACCCTTTCTTATCTTCATTTTTGACGCTCTTGAGTACCTCTGACTGAAAAGAAAACAAGAAACAATGCTCTCAATTCCCCATTTTTTTTTTTGTCCATCCTCTTCCTGCAATCAGTCCACCCCTGGTTGCGGTCCTCACATTGCAAAATTAATCTGTTGAGAATTGTTGTTTGTTTACTCCTGTTTTGGAACCATCCCTAGTAGAAATGATTATAGAGGTTGTCTGGCGAAGCCAGTCACTAGAAAGGCCATCGAAATTAACTATGAAGGGGCTAGGAGCATTTGTGCTAGGGATTCTACGTTTGAAACGAACACAAAACTGGAAGGATGTAACCGTGTTGGCTTTCGGACCTCTAGACATTTCGCTGTCTTCACTATTCAATGTATCTTTATATTTGTTTGAATATTTCACTTACACCACATAAATAAATTAATTTATTGAAGACAATGTAGAGAGCGTATTATCGATACACAGAATCCTACTACATATTACTTCAAATTTTTCCATGACTCATCTCATACATAGAGTCAGCCCGGATGGATAGCATGTTCTTCTCCTGCTCCTCATTCTTCTGCTGCTTCAGTTGCTTTCATTATTGAATAATTGCCTACGTCTAGGACGCCCGCGCGTGCACGTGCTGATTCCCGATTCCGGTGATGTCTGGATTGGTAGTAAAACTTCCTTTTTTGCTCATACAATCTGAGTTCATCACGACGAATCTAATAATATTTTATCTGATAAGCAACAATTAAAACGAACGTATAAACGTTTTGTTTGTTCTTCAATGATTCAAGTGAACGAAATTAATAGAATTAGAAACATTAATATTAATGTCTTATGTATGCTTGATAAGATTGAGGAACAAAATGTTCATTTATCCGCGCTCATGGGATGAATTCAATGACAAGTATTTAACAGAACCGAGACAACGCAGGGTCAATGGAATCTTCAATGAGATTTAAACAATGACATGTCTCGGAAAAATGTTCCTCCCGTTGCAACGTTGTGGAATTACAAAGATCACGGACACGTTATATGTTCAACTTGAAGTCCGCGATTGTTAAATTTAGATCAACGACCTGTCTCTCAATGAATCGTCGAGATCAAATTCAGCATCAATGCATCAACTTTTTACACAGCTATACGCATAAAAAAATCAAAACATCTTGAATTCAATGAGAGAAGTGAAAACAAAAGCAATTTCAATCAAGTGGAAATGGTAACAAATGTTCCCGTGGATGGCATTAATATTCATAAAATATCATGGATCATGCAGCATTGTAGCGTTTGAACAATGGAAACAAAGGGAACGCATTGTACTCAGCGGAGAAAAGATAATGCAAATATTTCTATTTAAATTCAATCTATTCCTATATCCACCTCTGTTTCCAAGTTTCGGATTTTATGAGTGCCAATAACTATGTTGATAAATCTCACAAAACCTGGGGTTTTGAAGGAATGAAAGAGTTGGAATCATCGAAATTGATCGTTGAAATGAGTACACGTCGTGAATTTGAGATTATATGAAAGAATAAAAAAGAAATGAAATAAAAGAACGACCTTTGTAGGATGTTGTAAGATGATGATGATGATGGTAACGTCGGAATGAAAGTTATTTGCATATGTGAAAAATGCTAATCTTTTCGCACAAACAGCACAACAGTTCGTAATGTATTCATGAAGTATACATCTTTACGACTTCTTGTAAGTGAGAAAATATCCATGAGAAAATCCCACGTTGAATTTTTATTCTATCGTTGGAGAAAATACACGTGAAGAAAATCATGGTACAATTAAATCACATTTTGATTCATTTTTTCCGGGAAAGTACTTCATCGGTGTTTTGAATGTTTTCGACAAAGAAAATTCAAACAATTCTTCTTGTATCTTCACGATCAGAGGCACATTTTTAAAATTCGAATTCGTCCCGCAAGAATGTCCGCGTTACATCATCAATATTTCACTAGACATCAAATTAATGTCTAGATTTTATATCATGAACTCTCTTCGGTACATAAAGGATATTCTTTTAATGAACAATTATTTAAATTGCGTTGAAAATGTGTTCTTCGCAGGAACGTGTAGATGAATCGTATTTACAATACGTTACGAGAGACGACTACGCGTGGAATAAACGAGCAACGGATTTGACGTAATTCCATGACCTGTACATACTAAACATGAGTGATGATTCTCGACAAAAGAAGATGAGATGAGGATTTGACTGTCTCACAACTTTCTTCGAGTCGATACATATATCGCCCACGCTACGATGACGTATGTACACGTATATGTGTTGTGATATATCGATGCGCTGTACCATAAATATACAGAAACACTATAACGAGAGTTACTCGTGTAAGTGAAGACTAGAGAAGAAGGTGAAAGGTGCTCTTCTTACGTGATCTTACAATACCTCACACTCAAAGCTTTTTCCTTCTTCTTTTTCTTCTTCTCCTCGAGTGCCCTTTCAACCATAATAAAATTGTCTAGAGAAAAAAACGAATCCTGAGAGTACTTCCTAGTTATACGGGAAAGCGATTCGATGTTAATTCAATCAAAACCCCTGACAGCCGATTCCTTCGTTTGATTATATTTGATTCTCGTAAAAAGGCAGCTTTCATTCAAGTTTCTTCAAATTCACGATGATCTACGATGCTTGTTTCGTTTGAACATGACGAAACGTGACAAGTTTTGTCAATTCACAGATTTTCAAAAAACTAAAACGTCACGAGTCATAGACTTCATTATCTTTCATTTTTTGTCGAAAAAAAAACGATGAAATTTGTTTTTAAAAATTTTTCATAAGCACTTTAATGTTTATAACTAGCCCATTTTCGCTTTTTCCCGAGTTTCTCTTCTTACAAGACTCAAAACTTGTTACTTTCTGCCATGAAAAAAAAATCCAAAGACAGAAGAGACATGTTACCTTTTGTGATCAGATGGCAATCAGATGATTTCGTGGAGAAATTCGTTTGGGAATTTTCATTAATCATTCAGCTTACGCAGAGAAGGGGGAACCAGTTTCATTTTGAATGGGGAAACCCCAACTCTGTCGTACAACTGATTGGACTACACGTAAATCATTGCAAAAGATTTATAGTGTACACTATTTTGAAGTCACAATTTTATTGTTCAAATGGGTTTCATTTATATAACTCGCCTAGGGATAAATACACCATTGGTAAACAAATTTTATATTACAACAGCGTACAGTGAAAGCAGCTGATCTCACATTAGCTTATTATAATTTTCCCATGACTCATTATTTCCTTGGTGGATACGAAGGACGCGTGAAGTAACGGGAAGCTTAATGATCATTCGTCAAGTCGGAAAATAAAATTTCTTACATCAAAACGATTATCCTTTCGTACATTGGCTCGTCAGCATGAATAAAGTATAATATCATTCGGTTGAATTTTAAACAAGGATTGATTCAAGAATTGTGTAAGACATCCAAATCATGTCTGAAAAGTACCTTAAAACACAGAAATATTGACTGGAAACCTTGTACTTGATACGAGTCTTTCAAGGATGGATGATGAATTACCATCAGTTTTATCGCAGCTGATTGAGAATACTCCATAAAATATTGCGTTTCTGAAATTGGAAGGTCCGATTTCGAAAATTGAGAACTGAGTTCAGATTGAGGGGACAATTTTTCTGAGGTACGAGCATAACATTCCACATCCACAAATCTTCGAAACGATATGATCATCTATCGATATATCACAATCGCAAATTGAGAACTGATCTTTGGACATTAAAAATGTGCAAAAAATCGATAGAACCCAACTCGCGGATTATTCAAATAAATTCCAAACCCACGAAGGATGAAGTTTTTCCAACATCCATTTCTTCTTATGAAATACCACCGTTGTATATAGAAAAAGGTCGTCTCGACTCGATAAAATTGTATTCATAACATTTACATTTAAACCATCTTCACTTCCTCGAATTCAACAAAAGTTGTTTCTTGACGTCAAACCTCTACGAGATTCTTCGTAATTTCCTATTTTCTATTCAATCGCAGGGTTAATCGTTTCAAGAGTTCTTTTGTTGCAGGCAAGATAAAGAAACAATGTTACGAGAGATGTAATTTTAATAGCGAAGGAGTACTCGAAAGCGAGAAGCGACAAGATCGAGATGAGAACGAAAGTGAAGGTGAGCCGCTGTAGGCGAACACCGTTACGAAAATAAGCAACATCACTGATCTCCAGAGACATATAAGTAAAAGGACGAGAAGGTCGCACTTGTGAATTCATTGAATATCCGTATGCGATATAAGTTGAGTGAGATACGTCGTTGATTTCTAACGGTTCGCAATGGTGATATATAAAGGAACGAAAGGATGAAGAAAGCACAAGCGAGGAGATTTTTAAAACACCTTTCTTCGCGACACGAGTATGAAAATGGTGATCGAACATTCGTCAGCTGTGGTATTTAAGGTCAGAAAGAAAAAAAAGAATAGGTGTTGTGTAATCGGTTTATAGTCTACTGGCTGGAGCCAATTGCGACCAATCACGCGAGAGACCGTTCGACCGAGAAGCAATAAAGTAAGTTCCGGCAGAACTACTCGGGGATGACAAGGAGAATAATTTTGTTTCTTCTCCTTTTTCTTCTTTTTTTTTCTTCAGGTCGACGATCGGTAAGAATTGCTGCTCATCTTGTATTGCTGTCAAGTACGAGTTATTTATGATTCATACATTTACATCATCTGTAACAGAGACAAGGAAGTTGCTTGTATCAAACATATTTGAAATTCTTTCAACTGTGTTCAACTCGCTTGCATTAGTCGTCTAATCGTGATCTCAGCATGAGGAAATAAAGAAATCGCTTTGACAGACATTAGAGATCAAGAGAAACGTCGAATAAGATCGCCTCTCGATGAATTTCAAAGATATAAGATAAACTTTTGTTGCAAAATATGAATTTGTAGAATACATCCAACGTAGAGGAAACGAGAAATGTAAATCCAATCTGATGAGAATGTTGTTGAATTAAATTCAATTCTTGGTAACTTTGTGTCAACTCGTAGATCGGTTGGCATCTAATTTTCTTTCTTCTCAGGGTCACTTGTGAGAATTATTGAAATAATGAGATATTTCTCAAGTATGAAGAACGTAGGAGGGATAATCACCTGCGCCTTCCGCGATCTTTGTAACCAGGTTTTTCATAAATATCACATGCATATTATTGAATTTTGAATCGAAGTCACGTTATACAACTTCACAAGGGAAAAACTACACCCACAGTTATAATAAGCATGAATTGCGATTCCACACGATTTCATGGAATCCATACTCAGAATTATGCATCGAAAATTATTTTCACCGCGATACAAAGCGTGTATTTGCACTTTTTCGCAAGCTATAAACACATCCTGACGTAAGAAATTTCAAATTGGTTATTCAAATTGTGATTCGGAAAATTTTCGTGAGTTTCCGCTAGGCAGGTTGTGGTATTTCACGGTGTAATTTTTGATTCGCATCCACAATGTTTCATAACACCTATATTATGTTAATACAAGACGGTTCATGCAAATTCTCTTTGAAAGTTGATTCAACCAATTTTTATTGTGAAGTTACAACATAGTCATATTTTTTGATAATCCAATAAAGTACTGATTCAACTACACGATCAATTCAAATGATTTGGAATCTGAACATTGTACACTGTAAAAAAAATTTGTTGAATTCCAAAGGAATATGCTTGGAAATTTACAAACTTGGTTTGGAAAAATAATTGCCGAACAAAAGTTTGTGAATTTTAAAACATCTTCGTGAAATTACAAAATTTTTTGAATGTTTACAGACTTTTGTTTGGTAATTTATAAAGAAAGTTTGTATAAAAAACTGCCAAACTTCTTTGGCAGTTTAGGAAGTATATTTTTTACAGTGTACTTGATGAAATTGTCTCCATCGATCTTCGATCGGAGATTCGATAACGGGGGAAGGTTACCTTTGGAATATTTTACTCCAATCTATCCAATTAGGGAGAAGAACTTCAAATCAGGTTTGAATAGATTTCATTTCTTAGGGAAATGAATTTCAAAGATTTGTATTGATTGCAACATCTGCATCTTCCTCCTCATGACTGAATATCGAGGATATCAAAAAGATCTGCAAACGTCCCATGAGGAAGTCGTCCGGAAGGAGCACTATATACTGCCTTGCATGTAAAAGGGAAATGAAATGATTTGCGATTCACAAATTCTTTGAACACTTAGTAATCATCTTGAATATTATTCATCATTATAATTCACGTCATATATCGATATGGTGGGAACAAAATGCTTTTTCTTGTTAATTCAATTCTCATAAATTCAATCTCTTGGGAAGATAACTCGATAATTAGAGGTGATTGTTTATTTCACTTTTGATCGAATCTTATCTTTTCATGTTTCCTCTTTATAACCTTCAATCACATGTGAACGATTTTATTCACACGGGTTATTGAACCATTCTCCAAACGAAATAACGAATCCTCAATGATTTTTCTTATCCGCCGAAAAAATGCTTCTTCAAAAACCCATATACCGGCCAAATACGATAGGGAATTTTTCTAAAAACACAGCTTACATGTGACGACACTGCTCAAATTACTTTTCAAAAACCAGTTAAGATCATTGATTGTATCATTTTGAATGTAATTTTAGTACTCCACTACGTGTTTTCAAGCTGACCTTTTGCATTCCTGAGAAACATTTCGTCACAACTATCGAATTTTGTCGATTTTGGATTTATCCGATGGCAAGATAAATGTCTAAATATTTACATCGTCCTTCGAGATTTTTTATTTTCGATATTTCAAGTTCAAAGAATTATGTAAAAGTAAAAAAAAAAAAAACTCCGCTCAAATGATTAAAATTCTTTCTTCAGTACTGAAAATCACAAAAAAATATGAAATATCTTGATTGAATCATTCATACGAAGGAATGAGTGGTTTAATGTAACGTAATACACGTAAATATATACATTTATCTTACTCGAATAATAATACATTCGAATTCTTCAAGTGTTAGCCCTACGAATCGAATAATGTATCAATTTTTCATCCAACAAAATGAAAAAATTGCAACAGATTCGATTGTCCGATTCGACACAGCGTTCGCACAAAACATGCATACATGTTCCTGTGTTTTTATACCTCACTGGGACAGATATACGCCAGTATATCATACGTATATATCTTTACCATAACAAATTTTATCACCTTCATGTTGATCCATGAAATTCAACGGATACTTTTACGTTCGTGCGTAAATGATTTACGAGGTGGTTATCTCAACAGTCTCGCCTGCTTTCCGTCCATCGAGATCTGCATAACCGAGTGATCACTTTACCCTCAAGGAGACAACGATTTATCGATTATGGACGGTGAAAGAAATTAAATTGATGGACATATAATTCTTACTTGAAATCCGATGAGATCGGAGTGTTCCATTCGACTTCTCAATATTCGAATACTACAAATTTCTAATTGAATTGTTCAATTGAGTTCAAATAGGGGCATGGAGGGTAAAAGAATGAATTTTGGTTATACCGAACTGAAAAAAGTATGAGATGTGTCCTAATGTAACGTGACGAATCCAATCACAACGCTGACTGTTCCAGCAATTCGGTATTGTAGATATAGATATCGCTGAGAACTTTACTAAATTAACAAATATCTTGCTAAAACAGCAAAGCAGATTTTTCAAACTCGCTATTGCACTAAAGGTGGTATGCAGAGTCAGGTCTGAGACTAGGACTGGTCATACGCAACGTATAAACTGATGGCCTGGCTCTGCATACCGCCCTAAGAATTTTATTGAATTCGGACGACTACGGTACATAAATTCGTACCAACGATTTATATGCGAGTATAGTATGTAGAAATCAAACAATGCTCCAATCGGAACATTGATAAAATTTGAATTTGATCTTCCGATCGATTCATATTTCATTTTCCTTGATTTCCTTCGGTCGATCAACTCGATAATTGAAAACGAAGTTGCGAAGGATTTCATAAACGCGATCTCGATCGAGTCTGTTGAAACTATCGTTTCGATCAATTCATTCAACGTGCAGTAGATTAGAATGTCACATAGTCTGTGCCAACCCCTCAAGCGGTAACACTCTGATTTAGCTACATTCTACACATGGTGATACCTGTATTCACCTGACTTGTGAAGCGTTCTTATATGTATACTGTATAATATCGTGGCTGGACATATCTTGCACGAACCTTGTAATGTCCAGTGATCCAAAGCAAGTTTCGTAATACAAGTGACTACCAACAACACCTCGTAACATTTTAGGGGAATAGAATTCATAATTTTGTTACAGGACTTGTAATAGGGTAAATTATGTGGCTGGTGATTGGAATTTATTCAATTGGCTTCACGTTGCGAGTGCATTGAACGGTTGTAATGGATTCAATACTGTTAAGAAACATGCGATGAAGTTTGAATCATTTAAAATATCGAACAAAAACTCGCTCATTGAGGAATGGAAACAAATTTAAATACTTTCTTGAGAGCTCATGAATATTTGACTACAGACTTATCCGCTAGAAATATAATTCCAAGTTTAATCATTTAAATCGGCAGATTTACGGAAGAAGAAAAATTCGTTATGACAGCAAAACCTGATTTTGCTGGATACCTTTCACTGGAGCAGCAAATTTTTTGCCATGACAGCAATTTATTTGCTATCACAACAATTTTGTTACCTATGATAGCGATTTTTCAGCTGTGACAGCAAATTTTTGGCTAGGTTATAGCAAAGAAATTTGCCATTCTATATATAATACCTCAATTTGCTGCGACAGGAGATTTTTTTCCGTGATTAACCACTTGGACTTTGAATTTGAATTTTGTTGAACTATTTCAAATTGATTTTTGCTTTCTCTGATAATTCTAAGTAACATTTCTCATAGTATAGTTATTCCCATGATCGAACGATTTGAAGCATTCTTGCACGTTATATAGTCCAATGAATGTCTGTTTATTATGACTGATAACTATGAAATTTTATACCAAAGTATTCAAAACGTTTGATTAATTTCCGTTTTCATGACCATATTATAAAAATTCTAACTAATTCAAGAATTTAAGTCCAACATTGTACATGTTCATTAAACTTATATTCAAGTATGTGAGTGAATAAGCGAGACCACAGTCATTGTTATTCGAGGCTTAGCCAGCACGGGAAACGGAAGTCTTCCATTATCCTCGAGACACCGAATATACTCAAATCTCGAGACATTCTCTCTCCCTAATGCGAGTCCATAAACGAGAAAGATCTAGTTAATCAACATTCTTAGGTATTGTTTCAACAAAGAAAAATGAAAAAAGTCTTCTCCTCTATAATTTCGTAGCATAACCCGCCCTTGTCGAAATACCCTAGGCATTTACGAATTTTTATCAACTCTTGTGCTAGTGAAAAACTAACCAACTTTCCAAATACCAAATACCGATTTTTTCCCTAGCGCTGAAGTTACAAACCCGTGAATGACTGGAGCATGTGTGCTAGGAAATATCTCGACAAGGACAAATTCCCCATTCCATATAGATCATTCCAACTTGGACCCGAACGGGGCCTTGAATGAGGGCCCGTTTTAATCCCCCCCCCCCGACTCGAAAAAACGAAAAAAAGAATCAATGGAACCAAAGTTGATCGAGTAAATAATTGCCTGTCAAGATGTATTCACATCTCATAAAACATTGACCGATAATGTTCGGTAATAAGGTCACAATAATACATTCAAGCGCTCCGGTATGGAACTCCTCCCTCGGTCCCTGTTAATGAGGTCAAACGGAACGAGAGAAGGGTGACTGCAGGAATTTAACCTTGACCTGCCCCTCTTCTCTTCCCCAACGTGTGCAAATACATATATTTCTCTTATCCATTCATTCGCAATCAAATTCTTACAATATCGATCAAGATTGATGTCTTTGGAGATCACTTTACGAATCTGTTGCTCAGGATTTATTGAAAATCGTGACACTTTATCAAATTATTCTTCAAAAATCAATGCTAGGATATCCAATTGCAAGGTTTGTTCGTTACTTATTCACACCCCAACATTCCATAAGTAATTCTCTTGCCTAAATGGAAGGGAAATTTCATGGAACTCTGGATAGCGAAAACACAGTATTTGATAACAACAATGAAAAATAGCATTTCAATTTATTTCATTGTCAATAGTTCTGCCCCAGAGAAAACAGTTTCCTGTTTAGAAAACAAGGATTAAGAAAGCATCCTCTTTTCTGTAATCAACATGAGATAAAGAATAAATGGGGACTTCAACCATGTGTCTATCTTTCATTACATGTCCATCGAAGAGGAAAAGAAAATGTGTGAATTCAATCCTGCGTGTGATTATGCGAAGCAATCAAGTTCGGAAATTAAGTAAGGAAACGACTATAAAATTTGCGGTTGAATTTTCACAATAAAAAACCATCAAAGAACTTTGACAGACTTTGTGCGCTGTCCTGAATTTCGTGATTATTTACAATATCGCGTGCTAAATTACAAACCCCGATAGCTGATCGAACAAGGTTCTTCCATTTCATTGAAGAAAGCTGGTAAAATACGAAGGTGTGCATATATCGCATATGTATGTAGGTGTAAGAGTGCGTGTACGTTGAACGCGAGGATCGAAGGTATTTCATTCATGCGGGAAGATGAATGAACTTTGAAAGACGTTGTTCTCAACACGTTTAAACGTGCTATGAGTGAAGGGGTATGTGTTCTACTAATCATCATTCATATAGATCAATGATCGCAAATAAAAATATCGCTCCTATGTATGACACATTTTATCATTCATGTGTATAATTTTCTGTATGAATGCTATTTTATTGTATCATTATTTTGCTGTAACCTCAATTACGAAACTCATCCTTGATAAAACTGAGTCTAATGTATGTACTAATTCGCTGCAAAGTTTCAATTAGTTTGTAACTATTTTCAAGACTCAATATCGGAGAGTAGAAACTCAATCCTGTTTTTTTTCAATTTGTTCGCCGGATAACTACGTTAATGATCTGTACCCGGGCCCCCTTCTGAGTATATCTACTCGCAATATTGGAAAATCTTCGTAAAAGAAATATGTATATTAATTTTCCCCCAAAGAATGGTAGTAGGGAAGATCCTTCATGAAGATTCAATGCTCAAAAGCCGGAATAATTTCTCAAACTGGGGACAAAACGATTTTCTTCAATACCCGCGCAGAAAGTGCGACTCCGGGGACCCGTTAGAAATCTTTTCCACACTTGTGAAAGAAGTAACAATTTCTCTTACCCTGACGTCGCGTTAGCGACACGCGCTACGCTCGCGCGGTAAATTCCACGTTTGTCGGGAATGAGCATCTTCTTCCACTTGATGCACAATGCATTATATTGTGAATGAAAAAAGAGATCCCGAAAAATTGAGAAACGGAATCCGTCATGAAATCGAAGAAAAATTCTTCATAAGTTGTACAACCTATCTAACGAAATTATATCAAAATTCCGTCATATTGTGACGAAGGATCACCCTGCAAATACGGAATATGTTCGAGGAATGTCGTTGTGATTCATAGCAAATGACATGTAAATATCTTCACTCTCGTCATCAATGATTCATAATCGGTGTGAGTTTTAGAAGGAGAATACGAACGAATATTGTGGGACTAATCATTGTTACTAAAACTATACATCGATAGTGACACAACAAGGTACGTGCTAATATCTCGTCATATGTGCCTTTCGCCACGCATAAGACTCGTTTTCATTGCGATCGTGTCATTGCTCCTTGTACTCTTAGCACAAAATATTGCAATTGTGGTGGAGAAGTTGTCCCTGATGGAATCGAATCCTTTTTTCGTGAAATATGAAATATGCAGTTTACGCGAAAGTAATTAAGAAATATTTGCGATGGTGATATTCTATTTTAGAAGGTATTCACGAATTTCATAACGCTGCACTAGAGAAAAATTGGACTCATAAGTATTTGACAAAACTTGTAATTAACTAATAACCCCACCTGGAGATGATATATTTCATTTGAAAATGGGTGTTCGATTAAAGTAATGAAACTGAAAGACTTGAAAACTAAACCAAAACTTAAAATTAATGGGTCCATGGTCTGATTTGAGAGGGTAAAATTACCTGCAACTGTTACTTCCCTCCCTGTTATAATAATCTATAAAATCTCATTAACGAATGGGAAAATGAATGAGTTTCAATGAAATTCAATCAGAAATTACAACATTCGTCATAGGATTCAATAGAACATTTCCAGCTGAGCTCCCTTCACCCCCAACAGTTACAGGATCCACACAAATCTCAATGAAATTTCAAATGGCATTAAAAACCGGAAGATCGAACATTTCTCTCCAACACATAACCTTATAAAATTTGTGATAAAAATTAAGAAAATCAAGTCTTGCGTGAAAATACTGGATTATGGCGAAATTTCCTCGATGTAAGAAGGTTGTCGCACGACCGGTGCGTACGACGGGATGCAAAAATATACAGGATCCCGATATAATACGTGAAAGGCTGAAACTGCGGCAATGCTTGGTCGATGATGGCGGTAGAATGGTAGTGGTGGTGGTGGTGGTGGTAGTAGTAGCACGGTGGTACATGAGCCACGTGGGCGTTCTAGTCGGCAGTTTTATTTGCGGTTACAAAGGCGGACAGTACTTGATCCAGACTCTCGTCTGAAATACATACCAGCCACCCAGGTATATCCTGTAATAATACAACGATTGATCGTTCATGCACGACTTGTTACGATGCAAACGACGATCATTTTGTACCTGTCTGTATTATTCGATCTTCCCAACAGAGAGGAAAGAGGGAGAGAGTTATATGAAAACAAACAAGAGAAAACTTATGATCTTTAAAAATTGAGAACATTTTTTTAAGAAATACTGATGCATCTTCGCAGAACACAATGATGGAAATTTTCATTGTTTTCACGGAGTCATATTTATTATTAAATAGATTACAATCTACTGGCATGTAACGTATCGATGACTTATCTCATTAAAATTAATAATAATCTTACGGATACTTCCTTGCATTGTGATTAACTTTTGTCTTAAATGAACGATCTGTATGCATCAAGATAAAATTGAAGACGTTTCGCTTCACCTTAAACTTTCATAAACTATCCATCAATGAAGTATTGTACAATCCAACAGTTAAACGGTCCCCACATGGGACAAGATACGACATATAAGGAACCTCAGCTCTTCTCAAGCAATTTCTGTTCTTATATTACGTCCATGCAATATCATTTCAAACCGTGAAAAAATTATTGTACGTTATTCCAAATGAATTTACCAACTTTACGACGCTTAATAATATATATATATATATATATATATATATTGTAAATTCAAAGTGATTTTTCCCTATAAATTTTATTACTTCCTCAGACATTTAACGTTCAAACTCTAAACTTTTATATACAGACATTAGGAGTGTTGGAATTCTCCAAAGTTGCACAATACTTTTTCTATGTACACGAACGTTTCACGAACAGGTGTAATTATGATCCATTTTCGATGAACCATAAAATGTCTTGAAACATCGTTTCCAAATGTCAAACCAGTAAAAAGAAGACCAGCTGGAGAGAAATATGCGACGGCTCTTCTTTGGCATCCATTATTTAATGTGTACAACCATTTCTTACATAAGAAAAATACGCATCATCCAAGACGCGGCACTGTTTGACGAGATCTCGTTAACCTTGCCAAGGTAAAGCTTTTTCGAAATACTTCCTTGAGAAAATACTGTTTATTTCGAGGATAATACTGAATTATATATGATTAATAAATTCTAGATTTTTACCCTACAAAGTAAAAAAAAAAACATATCCAATTCTGTCGATCTCAGCGTTTCACGCCCAAGTCCATAACTGTGTTTTTGATTTTACGAGAAAAATTTTTGTGGCTATTTCTTACGATCGATGAATAGAATTTTTGATTATTTTGTCGAAAGCATTTTTGTGTAATGAAAATGTATATTGTAATCCCGACTATACCCTAAATGTCTTAGAAATAGTTGAAAAGGATATTTCCTTGTGATGTAAATTTAGGGACTTGGGAGTGTATTCGTCACGTCAAAAATTCTGGTTCTTTTGCGTTAATTGTCTCCTGAGAACACTCCAGCGAATATCGTGAGTTCAAACGAACAAACTCTTTATTTCTCTCCATTCTGCAGAAATTCGCAAATTTTATTAACAAAGAAAGATTCGGAAGAAGTTACGTAAGCGATTCATATGAAAGCCCATTATTTTGACATAAGTTTTCTATTCTCTTAATCTCACTTCCTATAAAACAAACCTAAAACAACATTCACTTAACACTTCCCTGCGCTGAAAGTTCATCATTTTGGACAAAGTCGAATCTTCCGAAATTGTCAAGATAAGCGAAGATGTAGCAAAAACTCTGACAAAAATCTACATGCAAGTTTATCATTTTGTATTTAATCAATAATTCAAAGTTCTATGAAATAAGCCCATGGTGGACAAAGTGCATAACTTTTCTGGCCACCAGGCAGTTTCTGTTCAATTAAATCACCAAAAAATTTCGCTCCGAACATTGGCTACAAAGAAGATACATGTCACCTAGTTGCAGGTTAGTTTGTCTGCCAGAAATCAATCAAAACTGGACCAAAAATAGTCATTATAAAAATCCGAAAATTAGTTGGTTATTGAATGGAGTTAATTTAAGCACAGTGAGAAAAGTTTGCATTAGTTGCATTAAAGCAAGACAACTGTATCGTTTTAGTTGGAATAACCGAAAAATTAGTTACTGCAATTGAAAAAATGGTTGAATCAACTAGAAAAAGGAATTGCCATGTTTTTTAATCAACCAGAACAGTTGGAATGACTGAAAATTTTTCTGAAATTGTTCAATTAAAATATACGCAACCCAAAATATGGGGTTGTTTCTGTCCACAAAAGCTAGTCAAGAAATATGGCTATTCGAGCGTTACATTACCGTTCGAAGACAATCATCATGATCACCCACTTTCTGGGCCAGTCCCATATAAAATGGCTGGTTCCTGGCTAAGAATTGTGAATTTTTTTCAACGTTGCTTTCTCTATGCTTGAGTATGAGTTCAACTTCATCATACACCTGGATATTGATGGCAACATGCAGTCACTCTGCAGAATTTCAAGTTCAGCGTACAAACTAATACGAAAGATATTGCCGAATCTGGTAAATGAAATGAAATGCAGATAATTTCAACAGTAACTAGAGTGAAATTTTGTAAAACTTTATAATTTATCAAGTCGAACGACTATATTATAATTATGCTGTCCAACGTGAGAGTAAAATCAAGATCGTGCCTAATCAATGTGTATTTGCATGATATAATATTGATGCAAAAGAGACAACGACGACAACCGTGATGAGTCGAAAAAATTGAAGAGGAAAAAAGCAGAGGAAACAGAAGGAGCGAAGGGAGCAAAGAAAAAAATACATGCTTCGAAAGGTCTAACCGCATCCTTGCGCCGGTGTTACGCAGTTATGTAGGAAGAAAAGGCGAGACAGAGAAATGCCAAGAGAAAGACACGCGGGAAGGAAATACCCGACGAGACGAGGTATGAACGAGCGGTATGTCACTCTTTGACTTATTTGCATGTGTACATCGAATATATCCCTTCTCCGCGCTTGGAACAGGTTCGCAAAAGTAACTTGTTTTAATACGATATAGAACTCCTAACTGTACAAAAATGAATGCACATCTGTGCAAACTTTATACTAATTCTTCGTTATTGTATTCTTACTCTTAATTTGTATTTTCATTTCTTGGTTCCATCGTGGTTGCGCAAAACGAATAAATGCTTCACAGCGGAGTTTCAGCTTCACACTCTGAATAAAGTTCCTCTCTTTTATCGAATCTCTGGGAATTTATCACATATTCATGTTCTTGAAGTTTGAATCGTTTATAGAAACGAATTGAAAATTCAAATCCACAAAATCTGATGAATCATCGGTGTCTATGCTTCCAAATTAACTTTTTGGAACTGAAAATATCGTTTGAAGAAGGTACCAGAAAAATTTGGAACTTTGACAGCTGATTATTCCGTTATTCGATTACAGTTCATTTCAATAAATGATTCAAACTTCAGAAACATACATATTCTCACTCCAAGAATCCTGCAAATGAATCTATGTAGATTCTATACCGATTTCTTCTTTCTCTTCATATTCTCAATTGAATATTATACTTCGAATGAAAAACAATGTAATTTCATTTGAAAGTACCGAATGCGGAACTACGTGATGATTAAATCTTGAAAATACCTGTTCATTTAACATTTTATTTAATTATTTCCTCACCTCAATTCCCACTTTTTTTTTCAAAAGAAATTGCTTGAAGGCATGTTTTTCATTCCAACTATTCAACGTGAGGTGATTATTTTATATAAGATATTTGAAGTTCTTCACGTAATACGAACCATTTGCAGTCCATCGATTACTGAATTGTTGACATTAGATGTATCAAGATGTTCAGAGTGAAAAGTTTAAATCATATTTCACTTTCAACGCGAATAATGAAAATAACAGAGAAACAAAATTTCCATAGACGATACTCATGGAAGCTCTATTGAGAGAAACAATTTCCAAGAACGATAAAATATTCAATTAAATAATAATCACAAAGAAATATTTAGTTGACCCTAGAAATGAGCGATACTTCTGACATCGATATTCTTGTATACAATATGTGTCTAGTTTCTATAAAAATTTGGTTGGAAAATATCGATATCTGAAATATCACTCCCCACTAGTTAATTCCAAGAAATGTCTATTGACACAATCGAATATTCGTTCGATCAATCAAATATTTAATACGTATGGACTTCATTTCTTTTTCTGGCACCTGCTACATCTTTTCCAAGTGCCACCCCCTTTCCTCCTCTCCCAATAAAAAACTTAAGACTAATCTTCGTCTCATTCTAACTTGCACCAACTTGATATCTGACTTAATAACTAACTTCAACTCATACATTTGTGGAGAGAAAGAGAAATCACTTCATATATACTTCCATCCGTCGACATACACTCCCCCTTCCCCTTCCAACGCTCCCGTCTTCTCCGTTCCCTCATAATTCCTGCATTCCCTCCTCCCTCTCAGTATCTACTACGTGTCATTCGGTTTCCTAATCTGAATCTCGTTATTCCTCTTCCCCATTTCATTCCCCTCTTTGTTTTAGGTACCATCCTAATGAGCACGAGGACATCCTAAGAACGTCCAGGACATGCATCGGATATCCCAGGAAGTGCACTGGACATCTCCCATCATCCATTGCACGTTCTGTGCTATCAGGGATGAAAACCCCTCTGTTACCGCTCTTGTTTACCATGGATTTACATTGCGAAATCCTAATGTGTCCCATATCTCCTTTCTTTGATTGTTCATGTCTAACATTTACGCCTTCTCCACGCAACCCTCTCCTCATCCTTTTTCACTTACTTCTTCCCACATCTCCCATTCCTCTGTACATCCTCTCCTTTCCTTCTCGCATCTTGAATTTCCCTGTCCCAGCTTCATTCCCATGCAATATGTTGTCGCTAAATCCCCTGCATTTCTTTCTTCAATCTTTTTGTCAAAGTTTATCGCCCTTACTCTCGGATTTGTTCTCATTTCATCCCTTGAGGTCCTCTCTTACCATATACCCCGGCGTATATATTTCTCCCGTAGACCCTCTACCTTTTTTCTCATACCACCCTTATAATCTCCGTTGTTTTCTTCACCCTATGCTCGACATGTTTTTCCTCGCCTTCCTTTCTATGTACAATCTACCCTAAACACCTAAATTCATCTACTTCTTGTATCTCCTCTCGCCCCCTCCCCTCCTCATTCACATCTGATTTCCTTCCTCTTCCTACATCCTTTCTTAAATTCCATTATCTTCATCTTTTCCGTATTTACCTCTAAAATATCTTCTTAATTCATTTAACGCTTCCCGCGGCTCATTTTCCTCTGCTAGAACTGCCACGTCGCTTGCAAAAGCTAAAGTTCATATTTTCCTACCTCCTCAAACTATCCCATCTATCCCTCTCACCCAAATATTTAATATTGTATTCAATAAAACTTGATCTGAATTTATCAAGTATGTTATTCTTATTCTGAGTGAGAAACTGAGTGCACTCCAAGAGAGGGGAAATTTGATCTTTGAGTAGCCAGAAGAGAACCTATCTTTTCGTTTGAGCAGAATTCTCACTCTTACATATTTAGAGAGTACCCTGTAATACTATAAAAATAGTACAAACCTCTACCTCTTACACATTATTCCAGACCCAAAGTACGGGGATTTTCAAGATTCATTTCCTTGCCGGAAATCAATCGATGCAAAAATCGCGGACGCAACTGAATTTCCGTACTTGGTTAGAGTTTTGACGAATATAAACAGATGTTCCGGTGCAATTATACACGAAAAATGGATTTCAACAACCGCTACTTGTGTGGAAGATAATTCCCGTTTCAAGGTGATCGTGGCTGGTGGCGGCGCACCGAATTCTTATCCATGTTGTTACCAAGTGATCAATATCAAGGAAATTTATATACATCCGAACTACTTATCGTAAGCATACTATCTTTATATACTCTCGATATAAAAAATTCCGAAACAAAGAAAAAAATCATATCATTGATTATATGTAGAGGAAAAGTGGAAAACGACATAGCGCTCTTGAACTTAGAAAGTTCATTGGAGTTTAATGAACATGTGTTGCCGATCGCCCTTCCACCACGAGACCATTTCAGGACTAACCGAATGATTGCAGTTGGTTGGAGAGACGTCCGCTCGAAATGTCTGTCATGGGAAAACATCTACGATCCACCTTGGTACATCGTTACGCATTGGTATATTGATGTTCGGAACATCACAGGAAAGAAGGGCTGTTCGACAATACCTCAACCTGTATCCACCCGCTCTTCCGTTTTTAAGAATACCATGTGTTCTTCAATGTCAAATTCTATTGAAACAATAGAATTACATAGATTATTCCACGAGGTGAGTAGGGTTGAAGACATTTCTTCTTGGCTCATTCACAGAGAAGGAAGGAATGTTATAACACGATATAATTTTTTAGGGTGGTTCGGGTGGTCCCTTGATTAGAAAGGTGAACAGAGAACGTGTCGAACTCATCGGCTTATTTAGTTTCTCAACAAGATCTCACGATAATCTCGAACATGCGAGGAATTTTTGGACCAGTGTTTCCCCTCATATCGATTGGATTTCATCAAAAATAGGATTACAAGGCGACAACTGTCAAAACATTCGTGACAAAGGGAGTCGGGGCGCAAGTTGTGGAAGATCGGGGTGGACATGGTTTTTTTCCAAAATCATCTCATGCGACATGCCACCGGGGTTGATACTAGATTATTGAATATTGTTTCTTCTGGTCAATTATCCGAATAAAAAGGAGCAAATTACATTTTTTATGTATTTTACATCAATCACGTATAAAAATATTTCATGTATGAATGTGAAGTCTTTTTTTTCAACCTTAGCATGACTGCACGGAAAGAAATGGTTGGTTACTATAGCACCTGAAAAAATTGGTTATCCTCGCAAGAATATTCACTTCATCAGCTGAGACGTTAATTCTGTCAACAAATTTATTTTTGTCAGCAAAGGAATTTAGTTATGTCAATCATCTTTCTTGCTCCTTTGGCAATTTTTTTTTAGGCACTACAGTAATCCATGTGGAAATTGCCAAATGGCCCGCTACTGGTGCAGTACTGTTGACGGTACTGGCAATTTCAAAGTTGCCAGTTGTTCTACCAGTACAGAAAATGGACGAAATGATAACAATATCTTACATAATACCCATTATCGGGGATTCAATCTTGTGGATATTAGAATTTCAAATTTGGCGGTACGGGCATTCCAAATTTGACGGTGGTAGCTTTTTGAATCTGGCAATATTGGCGTTTCGAACTTACCATTACAGTGCCACTTGAACTGACAGTATTGATGTTTTATATTGGCCATTCACTGAGAAGGAGTCAAAATGATCACATCCTATGCAGAAATTCGAATCCAACCCAATAGCCCGTGTGGAAATCAAACCTGGGCATCCTAAGGTAGGCCCTGGCCCCGTAAGGGTATATCTTAGGCATCCAATACGAGATTGCCTATCCAAGGCCCATGTGCGCCCCAGTTGCGGTTGCCAGTATATTCCAAAAATATTTCAATCCAGGTATGCCTATCAACAGCCCGTATAGGCCCCGAATTGGCTGCCATTGGTTTGCCTGGATATTTGATGCCATTACGAGGCCTAGATCGAAAAGCTTAACATTCCAAGTTGGAGCCAGTTTTCAAGTAGGGATTATAAACCTGGCTCAGGTCTGAGCCCGGGAGAAATCCCCACACGGGAGTAGTAGTAACGAAAGTTACCCGTTTACCAAATGTCAGATATCAGAAACAAAAATCTGATGAAATTACACTTTCGGAATCTGACGAATATATATTTCTGGATTACCAGTATTGCAGAAAGGCACCTTGAAAGTGATTTCTTGAAAGATCATCGAGTTAGGATTGAACCTGAGTCTTGCGGGTGAGAAACCGAGTCTCTATCAAATCAGCCAATCTGTGAATTGACGATGGACGTACTTCTAAAAGATTTCTGTCAACATATTCAAGATATATAATACAGCATCAAAAGCATAATTCAATCACAATTCTGTCCAAAAGAAGAATCATTGTTGAATAGCTTTTCTCATGTTGCATAAAAAGTTTCCCCAAAATGTTTTGGAACTGCATGAACTCTAAAGTTGTAACGGCTCATAAATACTGACAAAAAGCACTTCACGTCAGATTATATTGTCTTGAGACACGATAGTTGAAATGTACCTGTGGAGCTCCACCTTGTAACAATATACAAAACAAGGAACGACATCGGGGCGCAACATCTCAGGAAATAAGGAGACCTGTTGATCTTTTGAAGAAAAATCATCGATCGGGGAGGCAAGGGCGTATCCAGGATTTTTTTTTTGAGGGGGGGGGGTCCACGTTTGATATATACGTGTGTGTGTGTGTGTGTGTAGGAAGAAAGAGAGAGCGTTTCATGAATCATTAATTTATATTGTTATCACGATTAGGAGAGTAACGAAACAAAGAATACAGAAGATCTGTTTATAAATACTTTAATACATTCATTAACATTACAAGCATTAATGAATCTCCAACAGTATCTGAAAATTATCCATCAAATAAGGTAGCACAAAAGTTAATTAAAAGTTATATCATTGCATTACTTGAATATGCTGAAGAGTTTAAATATTTGAAACCCAAAACATCTCATCAATCAATTTCAAAGAATGGACATCTTATTTATAGGATACGATTTGTGTGAAGAATTTTAGGTGTTACAAAAGCAATAATCTCCGCGATCTTCGCGCCATTTCATCAAGCAGCTGTTCATATAAAAATGCAAAAACTGTATAAGAATTTCAAGAGATTCGATCAGTCAAATGGCAAAATCTCATAAAACCATATGAAATCAATTTTATATACTAGATTTCATCTGGTTTCTGTCCTAGAAATAACTACCCAATGAGAACAGCTCGTCAAAGTGACATCAATTTGACGGCATTTTGACTGAGTTCCCTGGCGAAAAAATTTCTCATAATTTCTCATATTTTTTCATCATTTTTTCTCATAATTTTCTCATAAAATCCCATAATTTCTCAAGGATTTGGAACATCATTATAAGATATAATGTTTTCATAATTTTCCATAATTTTCTCATAAAATTTTCATATTTTCTCATAAATTCTCATAAATTTTGAATAAAATCTCACCATTTTTCAAAAAAAGAGGTGCTGTTATAAGAAGAACAATTCCCTTTTACAATTTCCAAATTTTTTATAATCTCTCCAAAACATATGTTCATAAAGTCACATAAGATTTGTCATTTATTGTTTTGATAAGACGCTATGGAACCTTCCAAAGTAGCTAATCCAAGTGATCCGGATCACTTGGATCAGTTACTTCAGCAGGCTTCTATGTTTTCATATGTGTTGATATTTCATATTATCCTTCTCGTCTTTACGGATGCGAGAAGAAACTGTATGAAATTTTTAAGAAATTAAGACATATATGCAATTCTTTTGAGAAATTAGAAAATTATATGATGATACACTTTTGTTTATGAATAATTGTAACTTTTTTGATAAGAAATTATGAGTTTTTATGAAAAATCATGACTTTTTATGAAAAACCATATCTCATAGTCATCATTATATTTATGAAAAAGTTTCTGTAATTTTATGAGAAATTATGAAAATATATGAAATAATATGATTTCATTTATGGGAAATTATGACTTATTTATTACTCTCTAAATCTGAATCAGTGAAAAAACCACTGTTTGTACCAGTGATTTTTGTAACCACTGAGATTTCAGTATATTTCCCTGGTTTGATAGTGAAAAGCACTGAGAATCAGTAAAATAACTACTGACATAATCAGTGAGATGTCATTTCACTGATTGATCAGCAAGCAGATGAATTGCAGTTTCTTCCAAAGTATATTCGAAAAATAAAATGAAAATTTGTGGTATGTGAATAAAATTTTTTGAAATGTGTACATTGTAATTAAGAATTACATTATTACGTTATACATACATTGTCAAATTATGATGCCAACATGAAGTTGAAGCTACCGAACGAGAGCTAGCAGACGTACGACTACACTTTTGGAAGGGACTGTACTTTTGAGTTTTCTGGTATTGAAATCCAACTAGCGGACGAACCAAGACTACACTGTTAAAAATTTCTGCATTAATTTTAATGTTTTTACTGGAAGTTTTTTTCAAGTACGTACATGAATTCAGTTTTATGCACATTTTACATGAAATTTAATGTAAACTATAGCATAATCTATAGTCTTTTCATGTTTTTGTACATTAAATTTAATGCAGAATGTATATGAATCTGATTTCATGTACGTAATTGAAAAAAACTTCCAGATATTTCTGACAGTGTACTATCGGAATGGAAATGACCGATCTATGTAGATTTTGATGCGCTGAATCGAATGAGATAGGTCTGGAAACACTTGAATGCATTTTGAACGGGATATTTGAGTTTTGAGTGCGGGAAGAAGTGGAAATATATCATGATTTACAAGTTTTTCCATGCCTTCTACCATTCAGAAGAATAATTCGCGGTTCGGTGATAAGTTTTCTTATAGCTTTTTCGATGCCGAATCGAATGGTATAGATCTCTATGTGTTACGCGGCCGTTTAAGAGATGTAAATGTGGATTGAAGTCTGAGAGTCTTGCGAATGAGAGGAAAATCGAGAATTCCAATGTTTGTTCCATGCCTTTCACCGTTCAGAAAAATGATTCGCGGTTCGATAACGGGGTTTCCTTCGAGCTTTTTCAATGCCGACTCGAATGGTATGGGTCTCTATGTGTTACGCGGCCGTTTTAGAGATGGAAATGGGGGTTGAAGGCTGGAATCTTGCAAATGAGAGGAAGATACAGAATTGCAATATTCGTCCCCTGCTTTCTGTCGTTCAGAAAAATAATTCAGGTTCGATTCAGCAATGGAAAACCTATGGGAGAAACCATCATCGAACCGCGAATTAGTTTTCTGAATGGTAGAAGGCATGGAACGAACATTGGAATCCTCGATTTTCCTTTCATTCGCAAGACTTTCAGACCCAAACCCACATTGACATCTCTCAAACGGCCACGTAACACATAGTGACCTATACCATTCGATTCGGCATTGGGAAAGCTATGAAGGAACCCATCATCGAACCGCGAATTATTTTTCTGAATGACACACAGTTGGAAATTTCGTGTTAAATTCAACACATTTCACATGTCCCAAACGGTCCACACATATTTTTGTGTCGATATCACATAATGTTTTTGTGTTAGCTAATAACTCAAGTTCGATGTGAATAATATAACACAAAAGGATGTTGATAAAATTTTGATTGGAATTTCCGATCGTGTACATTCAACAGATGAGTACTGTCAAATGAAATCCAAAGTAAGGAATGAATCAACAGTTTACAAGTGTAATTTATGGATTTTTTTGCATCAATCAAATGTGAAAATCACACTTTTTTCGTGTTGAAACAATGCATAAGAATAAATTAAAAAAAAACAGTACTTCAATGAGCATTGAACATGGATCGTCGGGACCGAATGTTGAACCTGTATCACTCAAGCCACTGCCGGTCCTTTGATTGAGTGTACTTTCTTTGCGTATATCGACTCGCACTCTATCTTCAAATTCACATATCTAGAAAACGAATTTCCATTACAATGAAATCCAAAACCAAAATGCATGAACAGTTCTTCCGACGACTACTAAAGTTACACGTACATAGAAGTTTCATAAAAAAATAGCTCCCACCACTAGCGATCTCCCCTTGGTAGTTGAGAATAACACAATTTTTATGTTGAATCTTGAGTTGAATAAGATTTGTGTCATTTTGACACTTTTTTTTACTTTGAATGATTTCACATTATAAATCAGTTGAGACCTGATTACACAAGGACTGTCTGTAGAAGTTACACGTGGTTGTGTTGAATATTTAACAGAAAATTCATGACATACGGATTTTTTAACACATTCACACAAAATTTTCAACTGTGTGAATGGTAGAAGGCATGGAACGAACATTGGACTTGTCGATTTTCCTCTCATTCGCAAAATTCCAGCCTTCAACCCTCATTTAACTCTCTTAAACGGCCGCGTAACACATAGAGACCTATACCATTCGATTCAGCATTGAAGGAACTATAAGGAAACCCATCATCGAACCGCGGATTATTTTTCTGAATGGCAGAAAGCAGGAACCGAATATTGTAATCCTCGATTTTCCTCTCATTCGCAAGACTTTCAGACTTCAAACCCCATGTAACTCTCTTGAACGGCCGCGTAACACATAGAGGCCTATACCATTCGATTCGGTATTGAAAAAGCTATGGGAAAACCTATCATCGAACCGCGAATTATTTTTCTGAATGGTAGAAGGCATGGAACGAACATTGGACTTGTCGATTTTTCTCTCATTCGCAAGATTTCAGCCTTCATCCCCCATTTACATCTCTTGAACGGTCGCGTAACACATAGAGACCTATACCATTCGATTCAGCATTGAAAAAACTATAAGAACACCCATCATCGAACCGCGAATTATTTTTCTGTATGGTCGAAGGCATGGAACGAACATTGGAATTCCCGACTTTCCTCTCATTCGCAAGATTTCCAGACTTCAACCCCGTTTTTACCCCTTCCAAATGGCCGCGTAACCCATCGAGACCTATACCATTCGATTCGGCATCGAAAAAGCAATATGAAAACCTATCACCGAACCGCGAATTATTCTTCTGAATGGTAGAAGGCATGGAAAAACTTGTAAATCATGATATATTTCCACTTCTTCCCGCACTCAAAACTCAAATATCCCGTTCAAAATGCATTCAAGTGTTTCCAGATCTATCTCATTCGATTCAGCGCATCAAAATCTACTAAGATCGGTCATTTCCATTCCGATAGTAGTCTTGGTTCGTCCGCTAGTTGGATTTCAATATCAGAAAATTCAAAAGTACAGTCCCTCCCAAAAGTGTAGTCGTACGTCTGCTAGCTCTCGGTCGGTAGCTTCAGCTTCATAATGCCAACATTCATATAAGAGAAATAATATGCAAGTAGTCGCTTGTACAAGGTGTTTGAAATGATTATAAACAATACAGATCCGCATGGTTCCAACAAACTGAAAACCTTGAAGCTATTCGTCCACATAAGCAATCGTTTTTGAGATATGAGTATTTCAAAGATCTGACGTTCTTCAAGTACATCTATAATTCCACTGTATCCAAGTGAGATTCGGTAGCTCAGTGGTTATGGTGAGCGACTGTGACGCTGCGGATCTGGGTTCAGGTCCCAGAAAAGATCATTTTTTTTACCGCGATATTTTTCTTTTCTGATCAGGTCACTGGTTTCACTGATTGAACCAGTGGTTTGCACTGATTGAATCAGTGATTTTTAACTGATTCTCAGTGGACGCCTTAGGATTGATGGAATCAGTGAAATTTCACTGTAAATCAGGGGTTTTTTACTGATTCAGTTTTAGAGAGTATGAGAAAACATTTCTCATACTAAATGTTCCAATTCCTTGAGAAATTATGAAAATTTATGACATTTATGCAAATATATGAGAAATGATGAGAAATATGAAAAAATACTGAAACATATGAGAAATTATGTGAAACTTTTTCGCCAGGGCTGTTCTCATAGGGTAGAATCCATTCGAATTTATGAGACCTTCTCAACTGCTAAGTAACACAGAAATATCCGTAGCATGTTCTGCGAACCCTCTTAGCACATTAAACGTCCTGTTCATGTATTATGAACATTCTAAGCATGCTGTACGAATCCTGTGTTACTAGGATATCTGGGTATTCATTGCTGGTCAAATATTTTAATTTATTTATTAAAAGGGAAAGAATTTCACAAAGTTACATAATTCAGTGAAAAACTATAGTAAGAAAAATCCAAAAACCAATTCGAAAAACAAAATATGAATTTTTGAACTACATTCAAATCTCTTATCTACTCTCTAAATCTGGAAGACTGAAAAACCACACGTTTCACTCCACTAAATTTCAGAAGTGAGTTTGTCCGACTTGAATGGGATTTTCACTCGTTTCGAGTGAACTCATTCTTTTGAAGTAGAAAATTCATTTTACAATTGAAATGGTTGAGAGCTTTGAACCTAAAACTTTGGACTACCACTCTGACAGAGTGAACATTTCACCTGAAAATTTGACAAGCACACTTTTGGCTGGCTAAAAAGTGCAATCTCACTCTGAAAATTTCATAGAGTTTTACAGTATGTTACCAACTTCTGATAGGGATTTCGGTTTTTGTGAAGATATTCAGTACAGCACTTTCTTGCGGAAAGAATATCTTTCCGAATGCTTGTGTGTATCATTTCGTACGATTCATGTTGATGATTTTTTGTTGAAGTGTGAAAATTTGTAAGGCTGTTTCTCTTTAAAGGAGTGGATTTGGTTTTTTGACCGGTAGTTGATATATATATGAAATATCAATTTGGGGGGGGGGGTCCGGACCGCCTGGACCCCCCCCCTGGATACGCCCTTGCGGGGAGGGGATCTTGCCTCTCTCTTTTCTCTTCAACGAATAATTTCAATTTTTAAAGATTTCGTAATTACGGAACATTGTATTCATGGTTCATTATTTCGAATAGTCATGTTTATTGAATGATTTCATGAACTGTGTACGGGTATAAATTCTATAAAATATGCAAATATGTTGAAACTTCGATAATCGCCCATTTAGAAGATTGACAATAATTTTATAAATCATCCTATATTAAAATTCCTATGTCGGAAGACAAATATTTTCATCTCTCACTGATAAAAACCCACTGTTAATGAATATTAACATTAATGAAAGGAATATAAATTAAACATTATAATTGCTTTTATACCTTAAACTTCAATTCATCAATATTCAAAGTTTTCACGGACATAGTAACAGACTCTAGCATTGATTTGCTTTTGAATAGGTCTTAACGAGCGATTCACAGTATTGGCATAGCTGTATTGAAGGTAGATAAGACCTTGAAATTTTATGAAATTCTACCTATTGTTCTTCCAAATCGTAAAACCACGTGGACAGTCAATGTTATTGTCATTGGCTGGGGAGGAACTGAGAATGAAGATGACCTGAATTCTGAGAACAAAATGTTCATCAACGGTGATTTCGTTGCATTCACGTGTTGGTTATCATTAGCTGGAAATGTCAGAGGCGATATTTCAAAGCTGGATGGATGATAATCCATCGAGAGAACTATGCATGCCGAATATTCGTCCTGAAGGTCCTTGTCAAGCGATTGTCACACTTCGATTGAGGAATTTATAAAAATGCTTGATTCCAGAGAGTGAAATGATATTCAGATTTCTGAGGTTATTATGTTGATTCCTTCCAAGTTTTCAAAAGATCCTTGATACTTTCTACTTCCATCCTTGGGAATCGATGCCCACAATGAGAAGGAGGTCTCGAATTTCAGATCATGTCATGACTCAATTTAGGACGCAACCAAAAGTACCCTATTTTGAATGTAAAGTCAGCACACAAAATAATCGCCGAAACATTGCAATTAGCTGGATTCAAGTCGATTTTCAAATTAACACGCATTGAATTCAACCCAAACTTTTTACAGTGATGGAATCAGAATTAACCTGATTTTGACTCGAACCTCAGAAAATACGAAGGGTGAATGATATTCTAAAATACTACCTAAATTCTTATAATATGATATATCCATGTCCCCGTTCTAATACGCAGTATCCCTCCAAATTTAAGAAACCCATTTTGTTAATTCCAAAAAGAGGGGATATCAGGTATATAATCTTTACTTGTTCGATAAATTTCATTCTACGTCGAACTTCTTTCGTGAAGGCTTTGTACTGAGAAAATTTCTCATGTCATAATGCGTTGCCTGGCAATATGGTTGCTGATGCTGTTCCCGATCATTGAGGCTGGTGAGTGCATTGATTAACGTTCAATATCATCTGAAATTTTGTCCATTTTCATTGCATGTGCTCTGAAGTTTTTTATGTCAAATTTCATAAGTTTGGATCGTTTATTGAAACGACTTAATACTCGAATAATGAAATACTCAGATGTTATAACAGCTTTGGGTCTTTGTGAAGACCCAAAATCTTGCAGGACATTCTTTAAACCATGTCCCCATTTCCAAGCAGTTAATTCGGGGAAACACACACCGATGATTCATCAAATTTTATGGGTTTGAATTTTCTGCATGTATATGGTTTTTTCTATTCATCCATTGGGAACAATTTCCCCGACTACCAATTCCATAAACAGTCATATACAACTTTTATACACAGCTCATCGAGTAAAATTTTATTCTTCAAGCAGTGAAAAGTGGATTTGTCGATTTTTGAAGTGGAACTCGACAGAGTTCGATTATTTTCCCCATGTTGAAGAGATTTCCTCATCTCAACGGCATAAAATTCCACTTGAGTCCGATAGGCTCTCGTTTGAAGTGGATTACAGTGTTACAATTCACGAATCACTTCATCATTTTTCAAATCTTTCTGTATCAGGAGTTTGATTCACAAAAGAAACCACTGAACAAATAAGGCTCGGAATATAGGATCGTCAAGATAAATGAGGGAAATCATTTTCAGGTGTTGTAAATGAGACTGAAACGTTACATCGTTCCAAACGAGTAATTGACGGAAAAGAGACAACTTCAAATGAATTTCCGTACGTTGTCAAAGTATTCAGCTTTCGGAGCTTCTGCACTGGAGTGATCATACATGAGAGTTGGGTATTAACGGCAGCGCATTGCTTAGCGCAGGCTACACCTGCGTGGACGTGGCATTGGATTGTGGCGGGTGAAATGGACTCGATTCATCCACCTTGTTGTTCTCAACGAATCCTAGTGTCAGATAAAATACCATTAACGCCTTTTCGACAGTGAGCCTGACTTTGTAATCATTGAATGGAACGAACGCTGTTCGGAATCAAAACTTATCAAGATCATTAAATTTACAGGACCCCGGGTGTGACTGAAAACAACGATATTGCCTTAATGAAATTGTTCCGCCCTTTACAGTTCAACGATAACGTATTGCCTATCGCTCTTCCAAATCATTCCGAAACATGGTTTGGTTCCGGTATAGTTGTTGGATGGGGGAAGACCACAAATAGCTGGATTCCTAGGAACCCTCAGCCCGAGTTGAAGTACCTCAAAACCCCTGTGATCGGAAGGGAAGAGTGTGCGAAGCTATGGAAGGAGCTAGAGAACAAAATTCTATCTTTAAGGGGAGAAATTTTCTCTGACTCTGAGCCAAGTCACAATTTCACAGGAGACCTTCTATGCAGTCCGCCATCTTACAAGGTTCAAGGGATATGCAACGTGAGTTTCATGACCATTTAAATCCGACAATTTGCATTCATACATGAAATACTTCTTTACCAAAATATTTATATCCATTCGATTTTTAAAATTCATTCCAATCATAAAATTACTCTCAAGTCAAATAATGACATTCTCAATGAATAATCATTCTTGTTTGGGGATAACAAACTTTCTTAATAACTTTGATGAAATCCTGATTACACATTAGATTTCCTGATGCCATCCCAGCTGAAAATGTGACTCTTCAATATCTCTGCCTTGGGCCAAGTGGGCGCGATCTGAGCCAAATTAGGACTTTTCATGATCCAATTTGGGGAAAGGGTACTTTTTAGCTGGGATACATTTAAAAACGGATTCGAATAGAAAACAACTGATATAGCTGAGCACTGACATACGTAACAGGTCTCCGAAAGGAATATTCACAATCCTTGAAACCCATAGGTGACTTAAGAAAGAGATCACAAAAATTACTCGAGTCAATTAAAAAAGTAACTACCCAAGTGTGTATTAACGGCAGACCCCATCTACGCCCAGGGTGGGTGCCCATGCTGGGGCCAAGCTGGGCAGACAAATGGGGCCAACCCTGGGATGATAACATCGTTCCCAGCTTGTCCGTATTGCTTTGCCCGAGAATTGGTAACACCACGGGCTCAGTATAAACCCAGACTAGGCAATCAATACTGCCCCTTCCTTTTTGTTTTGAAATTGGAAAATTGCTTTGAATTCTACCCCAGCGGGCATGAATTCCAGCCCTACTTTGGCCCAGTCTTGTGCCCAGTGTTGAGCCCGATCCTGCCCATATGGGCCCAAGACTGGACCAAAATTCATACACGCTGAGGATTGTACACACATGCTCGGGATATAAATTCACCCCAATCTTGGCCAAATTGGGGCCCAGTTTAAATGTGCCCGCACTAAGATTCATTATTTCCATTTTCTACCAACCATAATTGTATGGGAAATCACAATAGAGCCAAGATTGAGCCAACATGGGCCCCATCGTCATTCCCCAAGACTGGGTTGAAGAGGATGGACCCAGCCTGGGGCTCATTGTCATTAAAGGCAATACAAGCTTGAGTAAGGATGCCGAAATCGGATGTATTTCCGGAGATCAATAAGTTCAATAATTAAATTTCGTTCCAAAATTATTTACTCGGCAATCTTTCCAATTGGGTTCTCTGTATGAAATCTTTACCCATTTTTCTTGAATTTTCAAGGGGGATTCAGGTGGTCCACTGATCCGGTCCACGGACAAGGGAGAACACGTGCTTACAGGCATAACTAACGCCAGTTTCGGCCCTCTTTGCGGTCATACGTTGTATATAACTGGCGTTTGGACTAGAGTTTCATCACATCTTGCGTGGATAGAAGAGAAAACAGGTGTGAAAGCAAACAACTTGGAAGAAATAGCCAAAATAAAGAAGAATCGGACCATCTGCAAGATGTCCCCAGTTATAGAATTCTTTTCCTTCTTGCCATTGTGTCGCCTCAGTAAAGAGCCAAATGTAGATTTGTTATGGAAATCGATAAATGAGTTTACAACCTGAAATAAATTGTGCTATAATACTGGGTTTTCTTCTCACATTGTAATGTATTCTCCTTGCAACAGTTGAGAATAAAAAGGATTCACTGGCCCAGCTGAAATTTTTGAATCATGCATACGCCTGTGTTAGCGAAAAACTAGGAATTGGGAAGTCCTTCGTAAGTATTGAGCAAGTAACTGGTACATAGGGCCTCCCTCCTAGGGGGAGACTGTCCGCAGCATGTATTATTGAACCCATGCTGAACTCGCGTTGAAATGATGATCCCAGCTAAGGTCAGAGAAATCCATTGACCGTGGATGGACTTAATTGCAATTTCAAATTTATTCACAGAGAGTATTATAGGGTCTACAATTGACATACATTTGTGTTTATACTTGATGTTTATACTTGTGTTTATATTAGAGAAAAAAAGAATAATATAAAATCTCATTTATATCGGAAAATACAAGCAGAAAAGACATTTGCTGCGACAGCAGAATTTGATTTTGCTGGATAACTGCTGCTGTGAAATGAACATATTCACAATCATAGCCGTCGTTTTAGCTACGAGAGCCATTTCTCAGCTGCGATAGCAGAATGTGTCGACTCCTCCAACAAAATTTGTTTGTAACTATAATCATATAATTTATTGTTATTCCTATTTTCATTATACGTTCCTCTGTGCGTTATACGGCGTATATGCTATTCCAATTGTCGGTATAACATGGATGATCCTGCTTTGTACTCCTCATTTGAATCCTCCTTATTTGAAATGAGGGAGCAATGAGGGAGAGTCTTCATTGAAACAACGGAGACGACGGAGACTTGTCCGCCCCCTATGTTTTCAATGAAATTCATAATAGTGCGTTTACATAGCCAAATCTGAATGTACTAATCCACCAACATGAATCTGATTGGAAATATGTGGGGCGGACATCTCTCCGTCACCACTCCGTTGATTCAACGGAGACGTTCCCTCATTCCTCCCTTATTTCCACGACTCTCATTCCTCCACCAATTCTCCACCTCCATTCCACCAAAGATTCAGGTGGAGGAACGGTGGTTGTACTGTACGTGATTGGAATCGTGTGAAAATTCTTGTTGTAAGCACAAAAACGGCGTCAATCTACTTCAAACTCTCATTTATGCCTTGGACAATTGGAAGGATTGATGTGAAAGCAACCAAAAGCGCGGCACGAACGTTGGGAAAAACGTCAAAAACTTCGAGGAGTTTTTCATTCGGAAACGATGGTCTTGAGGTAGAAATTCTACTGGGAGAAAATTCCTTAGAATTGATTAAAGAACACGCTCACATTTTTTCAGAATTTTTTGACGATTTTTTCGAATTTTCGGAATTTGACTATTTGTATTCCTCTGAAAATCTATTTTACATGCGATACTATAGATGTCTTCGATATTTTTTTTATGCATAAGACCGTTTTTTCACAACACGAAGAAAAAATGGTTTGCTACTATAGCGCCTACAAAGAAATTTGTTTTCCTTGCAAAAATATTCACTACAGCAACTAAGACGGCAGTTCTGTTAATAAATGTGTTTATATCAGCAAAAAAATGTAGTTGTGTCGATGATTTTTTTTGCTCTTACAGCTAATTTTTTTTGTAGGCGCTATAGTAACAGACCTGCTTTTTAAGCCAGCAATACTTTTCTGTCCGTGAACATATATTTCATGCTTCCATATGTTCCCTAAACACTATCGATGTGATGATGACTCTGATAGATGATCAATGATTACATATCATCTGACATATGAACAGGACATCGGTATTTTTTTGATTCGCTATCAGATTACATTCTCTCTTAAATTGCAAACCTGAGCAGGACAATATATTAACAGAATACTTCCTGCTCGAAAAAGATAGAATTCAATAATAAACTTATCTATTCTGTGAAGACAGCCAACGGCAATAACATTTCCAGTCCACGTGTCGTTACGACTCGGAAGAACAATAGGTAGGCTGCTATCATCGAATTTCAAGGTCTCATCTAATTTCAATAGCCTTATGGCAATATTTCAATCACTTGTTGAGACCTGTTAGTTTAGAAGCAAACTGAGTCTAAAGGTTCCTCGTAAGTATTTGAATATTGATCAAAGAATTTTGGAAATTTAATGTCTTTTACGGGAATTCCTTGAGAACAACAGGATAATGTGTTATTCGCCACTGTTTTTCGCCGGGAAGAATCATTTATTCGAATCCCTCTTCAAGGTTGGAACTGTACGCTGCTCGTCATACTGATCGTTCGGGATGATAAATTCTTATGAACGAATTACAATTTGCATCACAGAGATCTCTTCAGCAATGTGAATAACACTTGTCCAAGATGTTCATTGAACTTCATGGCAAGTTTGTAATTCAATTAGGAATTTGAATCAATTTTCGTGTCAGTGTATTCGAGCAAAGTTCCAACAAAAAACAGTTCGTAGAAAAATGTATGTTACTCTTTGTTATGTTAAATGTCTCTTAGCATACGCTTCCATCGCGCTCCAACGAATCATCTTAATCAGGACAGTTGTCCAAATTCTACAGTCATTCAGGAACATGTTTCTAAATTATTTGGAGATGTTATCAAGAATCGTGGGCAATTAGTTTCAAGCTTTCTGAATATGACGTTTGCGAATCTTCTCAGTCAAGTGAAAAACCGATGAGTGCACGGAAAAAAAGAAATAGTTGCAGCAACTACTTAAATAGTTGATTTTCGACCATCTCCTTGAGTAGTTGCTGCAGCTACTCAGTAGTCAGGACAAGTGACTCGATAGTTGCACTAACTAACGTAAATACCTGAAGTATTTTGAATAAGTTCAGACAGCTCACGTGTCACTTGTCCTGCCTACTAAGTAACTGCTGCAACTACTTGAGTAGATGGTCGAAAATCGACTATTTGAGTACACGGAGACAAATGAAGGTCGAAAATATAGTAATCTTTAATGAAAATTTGAGAATATTTCTTAAAATCTGAGAGTTTTTCTTAAATGCATAATAAAGACAAAACGCTCCACTTTTTTGTGGAATTTTATTCGAAAAACAATGAAAAATTCTCAATACTTAATAAGGAATAGATAAACATATGAACTTTCCAAAAGTCGCGCGTGAAATTTTAAAAAACTAGTAACAAAATCTCAATATCCTACTATTCAGTTTGTGAAATTTCGTATGCGACTTTTGGAAAATTCATATTTTTCTCTATTCTTTATCAAGTATTGATAATTTGCCATTGTTTTTCGAATACAATTCCACAAAAAAGTGGACCGTCTGTCTTTATTATGCATTTAAGGAAAATTCTCAAATTTTTATTAAAGATTACTATATTTTCGACCTGCATTTTTCTCCGTGTAGTTGCTGCGAATATTTCTACTTTCCGTGTGCCTTTTCATACATCCCCGGATATCGATTTGCTCAAAATGAGCGGAACGAATTTTGAGAGGGGTCGGACTGCTGTGGGAAGCGAAGCAGTCAGGGAGCAGAGCCCCCTGATTCCAATTGTCCAAGACATAAATTGACGTTTGAAGTCGACTGATGCGGTTCCTGTGATTACAACAAGTATTATGACGCGGTTCCAATGTGAAAACATGGGACAAGAGAAAAAAGAAGTTCTCAAATTCGCGTTTTTTTGGGAAAAAACCAGGATATCTTGTGACAGGTTTCATAACTCCTCTTTTCGAGAAAGCAAAAGTCTCGAATTCAGATTATGTCACGACCGAATTTATCACGCAACCAAAAGTACCCTATTTTGAATGTGAAATCGTGACGAAAAATGGTCACCAGAACTATGGAATTCCATGGATTGTAGCCGATTTTGGAATTGAGACGCAGTGAATTCAAGCCAAACTTGCAGTAATGAAATTCGAAATAAATCGATTTTGACTCGCACCTCACATGAATCGGGGGAGGTGAAAATCCATTTTCCTTTCATGAATGATATCATACACTGAGAGAAGAGTTTATTTGTATTTAATAAATCTTGTTTTGGATACGGCGAAATAAATATTTATTACATACAAACATGACTCATTATCCTCAGATAAGGTTTAATAACGGTTAAAAAATGTCATATGAAGCTTGTAACAGTGAGGAAACTTCATTTATAGTTATGAGGCCAAGTTTACGTGGAAAAAATATTTATTTCGTCGTATCGAAAGTAAGCTTTATTGAATACAAATAAACTCTTCTCTCAGTGTAGACTTTCTGTGGCACCAGTGATTGAAAAATTTTCTGAGAATGGGATACGACGTAATGGAAAGTGAGTCTTCATATACCAGGGTTCCCACTTTTTCTAAATGACAAAATTCCCTAACTTTTCCAGGTTTTCCAGGCCCAAAATTTAGTTTTTCCCTGACCAAGTCGGAAAAATATTTTTCGACAAACTACATACAAAGGTAATTTCAACTAAAATTTTCTTTCAGCTCATAGTAGAAGAAGTATTTTATTCATTTGAAAATGTATCTTTTCGGTCATAATTTTAGCAGTCACAAAAATAAGAATATCGGTAAAAAAAAGTCCATTCAATCCCATCGATTATTCAATACAAATTTTGTAATGGTAAACCACCATTCGAACCTATTGAATTCTCATTGAATCCTATCAATTCAATCGATTTCAATGGGTTTCAATGGGGTTCAACGGTTTCGAATAAGTGTGAACGGTAATTTACCATCTCAAAGTTTGTATCAAATCTGATTAATCAATAGGATTCAACGAATGATATCACGGTGCTACACTGGTCAGGCACTTTTCGAATGATCCAGTGTAGGTTGTTGGCCTGGTCGAATTCAACACAAAACAATGTTTGAAAAATTGTTTACACCCTCAAATTCTCAAGTTATGGTCAAAAAACTGATTTTTGGGGATTTTGTACATTTAAAAATTTCCAACTCGGCCATTTTTTGACCGATTTCAACATCCCGAACGGTTTCCGAAAGAAGAATGTTGGCACTTTTGAGAAATATACATGGTTTTGAGTATTAAACACACTGTAAGAAACATACTTCCCAAACTGCCAAAGAAGTTTGGGAGTTTTTTACACAAACTTTTTTTGTAAATTACCAAACGAAAGTTTGTAAACATTCAAAAAATTTTGTGATTTCACGAAGATTTTTGAGAATCCACAAACTTTTGTTCGACAATTTACAAAAAAGGTTCGGAAATTATTTTTCCAAACCAAGTTTGTAAATTTCCAAGCATTTTTGTTTGGAATTCAACAAATTTTTTTTACAGTGCAGAACTTAGTGGAAATTTTCACCTGTTTTTTGCATTTTTTCTGTTTCAAAAGCATTTTTTTCGCGACTATACTTCGAGAACCAATGGTTTATCATATATAACATTGAAGTGGGTTCAATTCTGTTCGAAATGAATTGTTGCTCATCGAAATCGATTAAGAATTGTCGGAGTTATACAATTTTCTTAATCGATTTCGATGAGCAACGACTCCTTTCGAACAGAATTGAACACACTTCAACGTGATATATGATCAACCATTGGTTCTTGAAGTAAAGTCGCGAAAAAAATGCTTTTGAAACAGAAAAAATGAAAAGAACAGGTGAAAATTTCAAATTTTTGAGGAAAAATTTCCACCAAGTTCTGTTTCATACTCAAAACCATGTATATTTCTTGAAAGTGCCAACATTCTTCTTTCAGAAACCGTTCGGGATTTTGAGATTGGTCAAAAAATGGCTGAGTTGGAAATTTTTCAATGTACAAAAATGCCAAAAATCAGTTTTTTGACCGTAACATGGAAATTGGAGGGTGCAAAAAATTTTCCAAACATCGTTTTGTGTTGTATTCGACTAGACCAACAACCTACACTAGTTCATCTGAAAACTGCCTTTAATTTTTTTCTTCTTTGTAGCACTGTGTATTATATTGACAACCCCAAGAGAACACACGTTCTAGATCAAATCTACGTCTATTGTACGTAAATTCACTTTCATGGAATGCTCAATGTATTTCCAACTCACACGGCACGCAGTTTCTATAGATATCTAAAAGAATACTCAATTAAGAAATCTTCAAGAACGATCTTGAAGAGGTCTTGAAGATATCTTTCAGAAGTGTTGGAAAGACACGTTGTGAAAGATTTCTGAAAGATCTCTTGAATCAAGACATTTTCAAGACGACCATGCAAGATACCTAGAAGACATCGATGAAAATCAATCCGCGAAATTTCGTTGTATCGATGAAAATGTTATTGTCCCAAAGAGATACCAGTTAATGAATGCAATTCTATAGGCGTGGGGAGTCAAACTTCTCAAGCGGGTACTATGAAAAGATTTTTGTCGATAACTTGATCGGATTCCAATAAAACAAAAATACGTCAAAAAGATGGCTTTCAAGATCAACTGAGATGTCTCTTCCAGATATCCAAAAGATGTCTTTCGTCTAAAAGGTATCTGAAGAATGTCTCAATGATATCTTTTGAAAGATGATCTTGAAAGAGATATTTTCTGCTCGGAATGTTTATTGAGATCGGGTTGAAATTCACTCTTCAATCAATAATTTTCAACTATTCGAATTAAGAGTCGTCTTTGAGCAGAAGAATTTCAAAATTGTAGAAAGTTTCTGAAAATCAGAATTTCCAGGAACTTTTCAAAAATTCCCTGACTTTTCCAGGTTTTCCATGTTTTCCAGGTGAGTGGGAACCCTGATGTACCAATTTTGTTAATTGTAAGAAGAGGGGATATGAGGGTGGATAATTTTTGTACCAATAGCATGATGTTCAAAACAGGTTGCAATCCAAATGTTCATTGATTCTTAGATAAATTTCATTCCACGTCGAACTTCTGTCGTGAAGGCTTCGTACTGAGAGAAATTCTTATGTGATCATGTGTTGGCTGGGAATATGGTTGCTGATGCTGTTCCCAATCATTAGGGCTGATGGTGAGTGCGTTGATCAACTCTCAATATCATCTGTAATCATCTGCATTTTCATTGCATGTGTACTACAGTTTTCCCAGGCTTTTTATGTGGCAGGAATTTGGATCCTTCATTGAAACGAATTGATACTCGAATAATGGAATACTCGACTGGTATAACAGCCTTCGGTCTTTGTAAAGACCACAAACCTTGCGATACATCCTATCAACCATGCTTCCATTTAGCCAATTTTGGCTTCCGAGTAGCCAATTCGAGAGAACGGGAACCGATGATGCATCGGATTATGTAAGTTTGAATTCTCGTTTCATCTCATGAACGATTCAAATTTCAAGTATGTGGTCTCTTCTATTCATCCATTCGGACAAATTTTCTCAATTACCAATCCCATGGACAGTCGTATACAACTTTTATACACAGTGTTGGGAGTTTATCGGGTAGAATTCTATTCTTCGAGCAGCGAGAAGTGAACTTGCCGATTTTCCAAGTGGGATTCGTCAGAGTGCGATTATTTTTCTCACTTAGAAGGGATTTCTTCATTTCAACAAAATAAGGTTCCACTCGAGTCGGACAGATTCTCTTCTGAAATGGAATGTAGCGTGACAATTCATTATCAACTTCATCATGTTTCCAGTCTTTCCGCATCAGGAGTTTGATTCTCAAAAGGAACCAATGGATGAATAAGGCCCACAACATACAAGCGTCAAGATAAATAAGGGAAATCATTTTCAGATATCGTGAATAAGACTGGAACGTTACATCGTTCAAAACGAGTGATTAACGGGGACAAGGCAACTTCAAGAGAGTTTCCATACGTTGTCAAGGTGGAAGGCCTGTGGTCAAGTTGCAGTGGAGTGATCATATATGAGAGATGGGTATTAACGGCAGCGCATTGCGTGACACATGAGAGGGAGGCGCGTTGGATTGTCGCGGGTGAAATGGAGTCGAATGATCCACCTTGTTGTACTCAACGAATTGGAGTGGAAAAAATGATACCATTAACACCTTTTCGAGAGTGAGCCTGATTTTATAATCGTTGAAAGAAACCAACCTTGTTTGGGATGCAAACATAACGGAATTCAGTTTACAGGTTCCCGGGTGTGGTTCAAAATAACGATATTGCCTTACTGAAATTGTCTCAGCCCTTGGCGTTCAACGATAACGTATTGCCAATCGCTCTTCCAAATCATTCCGATAGATGGTCCGGAATTGGTATAATTATTGGATGGGGGTTGATCAAAAACGAACGTGATTTTGATTTAGGGAATGAAATGTTCCCTCCGAAGGAGTTAAGGTACCTCTACACTCGTGTGTTCGGAAAGGAAGGTTGTTTGGAAATGTTGAGGGAAGCTAGACTGAGTGTCAATGTCACAGGAGAAATTCTATGCAGTCCGCCACCTTACTTTGTCGAAGGGCAATGCCGCGTAAGTTTCATGACTATTGTTTGAATTCGACGATTCGCATTTGGTACATGAAGTACTCCCTTGCCCAAATATTTACATCCCTTCGATTTCCAGAGTTTTTTAAATTTATTTCAATTATGAAATTATCCTAAAGTCGAAATACGATGGCTCCAATGAATGATGATTTTTCTTCGAAGAATAACACACTTTTTCAATGACTTTGATGAGATCCCGATTACACATTTGAGTTTCTGATGCTTTCCCGGCTGAAAATGTGACCCTTCGATATCTCAGGCCTTGCCTTGCGCCAAGTCGGCGCGATATGAGCCAAATTAGGACTTTCCATGATCCAACTCAGAGGAAGGGTAATTTTTAGCTGGGACACATGAAAAATGGATTGGAATAAATAACAACTTAGCTGAACACTAACAACGTAACATGTCTTCGGAAGCAGTACTCATGATCTTTTCAATACATAGGTGACTTGAGAAACAGATCACGACAATTCTATATCGATAAGGTGTGATTATTTATTAGAATAATCGAACCTCAGAAACTTTTCCCGTAACGAAGGCTGCGGAAATCGAATGGTTTTTTGGGAGCCAATAACTTTAATTATAAAAATTCCGTTCCAAAATCCTCTACTCGGGAATTTTTCCAATGTTCATTTTTCAAGGGTGATTCAGGTGGTCCACTGATTCGGAAAACGAAGACCAGAGAACACGTGCTTGAAGGCATAACTAACGCCCATATCGGCGATTTTTGCGGTGATACGAGGTATATAAATGGCATTTGGACTAGAGTTTCATCACATCTTGCGTGGATAGAAGAGAAAACAGGTGTGAAAGCAAACAACCTGAGAGACATAGCCGAAATGTGGAGCACTCGAAACTGCTGCGAGATGCCTAAACTTACAGAATTTTTCCTGCCCTTTTGTCCCATCTGATGAGAATCCATATATATAATGAGGTTGAAAACTAGAATAAATTGTGCTACAACACTGGTTTCATTTTCTTACTCCGCAATCTATCCTTCCTCCACCAGTTCAGAATCAGAAGGATTCAATGCCCCAGCAGAAATATTCTGGTCATTCACAACTTGAGAACGTGTTAGCAAAAAAAAAGAAATTTAGGAATCCTTCGCAACTGTTTAGCAAGCAACTGGCTCATAGAGCCTCTCTATTAGGGGGAGACTGTCCGTAGCATATATAATCAACCTATCCTGAATTCGCGTTGAAATCATGATACCAGCCAAGGTCAGAAAAAAACATTGAGCGTGGACCCATTTGATTTCAAATTCATATTTGATCGTAGGGTCTATAATGGACATACATTCGAGTGTATACATACCTATATGGTAAATATGTCAATATTGCACCACTCAAGAACTTACCTCGATTCCTTGGGATGGAAAATTCATGAAATGAAAATCGCATGCCCAAAAAATTCCTCTTCATTTATACGATCTTATCTCTAATTGCACCATGTACACTTAACACGCCTGTGTACGCCTTCAGATTATTTCGAAAGCAGAGGAAGGTATCCCATCAAGCGAGAGGACATTTTATCATTCAGATTCACACTACTTTGAGACTTTATACACAGTGAAAAATTTTGTGTTAGAAACAGTTCACTCAAAATTCTTGTTGAAAATCGAAACACATGAGTATCAAATTGACAGATATTGAATGTAAATTTGACTCCATTGTTTTGATTTCTCATATTCTTCATGTCAACATCTAACACGAATTTCGAGTGGACCGTTTGTGACATGCAAGTGGGTTCAAAATACACTGTGATGTGCCGACCCAAAACTTCACCCTCCCGTTTCGTTTCTTTTTTTTCAAACTCCAAAAATTGGAAGAACTCAGATTCTGCATTAAAATACCTTCGTTCGGATATATGGAATTCTCATAAACGCACATTCACAGTGATCCGAATTGTTCCTACATTAGATATAAGTCCAATTATATAACATATGAAGAGCGAGAGCACTTTCTTCTAGACTTATACCAAAACAAGATATTGTTCAATAAAATCAATATGGTTCTGCTCTCCCAATCCCTAATATTCAAAACATCATTTCGTTCATTATTTTTCATGTAGAATTTTGGGCTTCCTGAGAACGAAAAGAGATCATAAAGTTGGACGATCAGCGAGTCAGCAGCTCCGACTTCTGGCCTCGTATGACCAGCCCGTGGACTCGCGAACACTGTCGTCACTAAACAATTGTTTTAAAAACACGTTCTTTAAAACCTGAAAAAGTACAAATATTCTCAAGTGCATCTCTAAGTAAATGAAGCAATACCATAATACCATGCATGTGTATTGTAGTACTTGAGAGTGCGTGTTCATGCGTATGTTGTGGTCGATCAGCTTTGATTTCATTTCGTCCTCATACCTTCTATTCTAGCATTAATTCATGTTCCGCACTTCTCTCCGCTAATTTTCATACACTTTCAATTTATTTAATATGCAAGTACACCATATCCGAAATTCATGAAATAAGTAATATTCAAATAATATTTCTTTCAAACACACGTTGAAATACCATCGGATATAACTTCAGCACACGATTATACCAAAAATTGCTGATGAGACCCTTCGCTGGTTTCAAGGTGACATGCACCTATCCTCTATCTCTTTCCTAATTTTTCGCTTCTCCCTTGTATGCACTTCCCTTATGGAGCATAGAAACAAAGACACGTCAATTGCATTCGGCTAGAAATCCATCACGTGATTTCCCCACTCCGAATGACAAAAAAAACCATCACTCTTTAAATAGAGCGATTATGATGGAATAATTGGAGTCTACATTCGGAATCTAATCGGGGACACGTTTTCGTCAAGGGAGCTCTTAATACGCGGATTTCACCTAACAGGAATTTTCATTCTCCGGTACCGCGATAGACTTCACCCCAAGTTCCACGTGCCGATTAATAATCGACGAAATTCTCTTTCGCCGAAGTCAAGTTTTCCATCGCTCCCATTTTTTATTCAAATTTAAAAATTCTCGCACTCGGAATAATCAATTCTCGAGTTAGATTTTTTAGAGATATTCGTACTATCTAGTAAGCGCGTGATAGTAATTGAAATTCGTATTTAATATCATCCGACATTATAGAACATTTTCGAATTCAACCTCATCAAAATCCACAACCAGTGTCATCAGTTGGAATCAGCTTGAACTCGATCATCTCACATGAAATAGTTACAGCAAGTAATAAGTCTACTGTTCTTATACTCAAATACATCCGCTTATACATTTTCACTTACACGCACACAACATTCAAAATTGTGATTTGTTTTCGCAACATAATCTTCTGCATTCGGTTGTATTTGTATTACTTTATGAAAATATATAGATTATTGTGAATACCTTAACTGATGATTTCATTATTCAATTTTGGAAAGACAATCAACTCCCCAAGTCAGCTTTCTTTTGTTTAAATGTTTCTTGCATCGAAGTATAAACCCGCCACGGGTGCCGCCTTAGGTATAGGAACTTCTCTGGCAAGCTTAGAATCGAGTAGGCCCCGCAACTTGGTTCAATCTAGCCACTGAGGTCGAGCCAAGTAAATAAAAACAATTTGTTCGAAGTGAAATATATTGACTAACGGTATATTTCTCCTCCTACGAAATTTCACTTCGTAACAGCACAAAGTTTTCTACTTTGTACTTACAGTTGTACTTGCCGTATAAAAGGATATGAACTCGACGTTTCATCGGCACAGGCAATCAACCAAAAATGAAACGAATTCACAGAATTCGCTGTAACTGATGTGAAAAACACACCAGCAAATCCGAACTCAGGGACGTGATTGTATTGGAATTCAAATTCATGTTTCACTTGCGTGAAGGAGTTCGTGCGTTTCCGTTTTACCCATAGGCTAGTGGCGCGAATTAGGCGCACTTCCCTTATAAGATAAGGAATTCAAGGTGAACGGCAACTGAATCAGCAGATTTCTCGTCATGAATATTCGTTATAGAAGGAAACAACAATAATATAAAATCTCATTTATATCGTAAAACACGCGGAGAAACAATATTCGCTGCAACAGCGGAATCTAATTTTACTGGGCGACTTTTACTGTGGGATCAAACCATTCAGAATCATGGCAATCTTTTCATTCACGACAACCACTCTTTGGCTGCGATAGCGAAGAATTTCGACTCTTCCAACAAAATTTGTTTGTAACTATAATCATATAATTTATTGTTATTCCTATTTTCAGTATACGTTCCTTTATGCGTTATATATAGCGTATATGCTATTCCGATCGTCGATATAACATGGAAAATCCTGCTTTGTACTCCTCATTTGAATCCCTCTCATTTGAAATGAGGGAGCAATGAGGAAGAGTCTTCATTGAGGCAACGGGGAGACGACGGTAACCTGACTGCCCCCTATGTTCTCAATGAAATTCATAATAGTGCGTTTACATAGCCAAATCTGAATGTACTGATCCACCAACATTAATCTGATTGGAAATACGTGGGGCGTATAGATGTCTTTGATATTTTTTTTATGCATAAGACCCAGTGATGCCAGGAAAAACGGTGCGGACCGAAAAATCAGCCCCTCCATTGTTCACACAATAACACGTTCGTATACGTGTGACTCACATGTATACGAAAGTTTCATCGTGTGCGCGGTAGAGGGGCTGATTTTTCGGTCCACACCGTCTTTCCTGGCATCACTGATAAGACCGTCTTTTCACAACATATATTCCATGCTTCCGTATGTTCCCTAACAGGGCCGTGCCGACCTTCGGTGGCACCTGTGTTCAGAAATCTTTTGGCGCCCACTTAAGGTCTCGAAATTTCAGTGCAACCATGAATTAGAATCATAGATGATGAACAAAATCAAATTGATTTATTTCATAATGACAATATATAAACGCATGTTCCTCTCAAATCTTAGACTAAAAACGAGTAAAATATTTAAATAATCTCAATTCTTCTTGCTTTTCGACCAGCAAATTCTTTTATGACATCATGAACATCTAGATTATCTAATATGTCATTCTCAATAGATATTATGGCTGAATTTGTCAACCTTTCCTGTGACATCGTTGAACGCAAATAATTTTTTATCAATTTCAATTCTGAAAAAGATCTTTCTGCGCTTGCTACAGATACTGGTAAAGATGATAAAATTCCCAAAGCAATTGTAATATTGGGATAAACAGCTTTTAGATTGTTTGCAAATATAAATTGTAAAATTTGCATCACATCGTTTCCAAAGTTTCGCAGGAGAGGCTGGCCATGAATTATTCCCTCATATAAATCATTGCCGTCTATATCAGAAGCCCCATTAACACACAGTTTTCCTTGCAAATTTTTGCACCATGCTTCCAGTTGAATTTCGTTTTGCTGTTGATTTAAATGATATAGAAATTGGAAATCGTCAACATGACGATTTAATATATCAAATCTTCCTTCAATTGAAGTTAAAGACTGATCCAAAATGCAAAAAAAGAAATTAGTTTCGAACGAGGTTTTTGGATCTGGAATGGTGAACAGTACGTATATAAAAAATTCTTTGAAAATTGACAGAAATTCATTCATAACTCTGTCTAATATTTTCCATAAGGAACTAGTTTATCACAGAGAAAATTATCTCATGGAATATTTTCAAAAGATGGATATCTAAAAGATCTCCAAAACCGTCGCATCAGAAAACTTTTCGATATCTTTCAGAGAACATAATGAATGTTTCAAATATTGAGGGAAAAATGTTCCATGAGACAATATTCATTATGGAACATGTTTAGTTTTTAATGAGCGCTTTGAGTTGGTAATTCAGTATTGAATGTTTTCTCTTCAATAGTTTGTTGGTTTAGTGCTGGAAACTCAATTTCTTGGACTTGAAGGAAATTTTCTTCGCCCTGAAATTCAGTTTGATGGAAAAAGTCTTCATCACGTTGAAACAAGAAATTTTGAAATTGAAACATAAATACGTATATTCCCAAGTAACACAACAAGTTCTGAGAATATGGAAGGTTTCAAGGTATTCTAAGAAGGTCCCAGGTCATTCCTAGAATGTTTGAGCACATTCCTAGAACTTCTTGTGTTACTTGGGTTCCTTCTTGAATGTGAAAATATAAATTCAACTCAATGAGAAATTGTCCTATTGAAATAAATTATTTTTCCCATTGAAAACAACCCTGTTAGAAAAATTATGAAGTTTTTTTTCATATACAATTCATTAAACAGAATTCATAATGAAATATTGAATTCAATAATATAATTTCCAATATTAGGAATTTTCTTCTTAATTTTAATAACATATTTGTCAAATTTGATGAATAATCACCAGATTTCAGTAAGGAATCGTCAAAAAATTGAATTGTTCAGTAAGGAGCTATACTCTTGAGATTTGATAAATATATTTTATGAATTGTTATGATCATTTATACCTATTTACGATACCCTTCTCTCCTTCAATTGGAAGCTTATTCAAATAATTAAATATTGTTTGAATCGATGGAACATTCTTTGGTATTATTGAAGACACACGCCCCAAGTAACACAAGAAGTTCTAAGAATGTGATCGAAGATTCTGAGAATATCCTGAAACCTTCTCAAAATGTTCGAGCACATTCTTAGAACTTCTTGTGTTACTTGGGGTTTTTGATCCATTCATTTCAGCTCTCAGTAAAGTTGAAATTTCTTAGAATCCATTGAAAAATTAAAGGCACCTGAAGGAGCTCCTCACACCCAGACGCCAGTGTCCGCCGCACACATTGCACATATGGGCGGCACGGCCCTGCTCCCTGAACACTTTCGATGTGATGATAACTCTGATAGATGATAAATCATTACATATCATCCGACATATGAGAAGGAGATTGGTATTTTTGTGATTCGCTATCGGATTACATTCCCTCATAAATTGCAAACCTGAGCAGCACAATATATCAACAGAATACTTCCTGCTCGACAAAGATAGGATTCAATAATAAAGTTATCTATTGTATGAAGACAGCCAACGGCAATAACATTTCCAGTCCACGTGTCGTTACGACTCGGAAGAACAATAAGTAGGCTGCTATCATCGGATTTCAGGGTCTCATCTAACTTCTATGGCCTTATGGCAATATTTCAATCACTTGTTGAGACCTGTTGGTTTAGAAGCAAACTGAGTCTAAAGGTTCCTCGTAAGTATTCGAATATTGATCAAAGAATTTTGGAAATTTAATGTCTTTCACGGGAATTCCTTGAGAACAACAGGATAATGTGTTATTCGCCACTGTTTTTCGCCGGGAAGAATCATTTATTCGAATCCCTCTTCAAGGTTGGAACTGTACGCTGCTCGTCATACTGATCGTTCGGGATGATAAATTCTTATGAACGAATTACAATTTGCATCACAGAAATCTCTTCAGCAATGTGAATAACACTTGTCCAAGATGTTCATTGAACTTCATGGCAAGTTTGTAATTCAATTAGGAATTTGAATCAATTTTCGTGTCAGTGTATTCGAGCAAAGTTCCAACAAAAAACAGTTCGTAGAAAAATGTATGTTACTCTTTGTTATGTTAAATGTCTCTTAGCATACGCTTCCATCGCGCTCCAACGAATCATCTTAATCAGGACAGTTGTCCAAATTCTACAGTCATTTAGGAACATGTTTCTAAATTATTTGGAGATGTTATCAAGAATCGTGGGCAATTAGTTTCAAGCTTTCTGAATATGACGTTTGCGAATCTTCTCAGTCAAGTGAAAAACCGATGAGTGCACGGAAAAAAAGAAATAGTTGCAGCAACTACTTAAATAGTTGATTTTCAACCATCTCCTTAAGTAGTTGCTGCAGCTACTTAGTAGTCAGGACAAGTAACTCGATAGTTGCACTAACTAACGTAAGTACCTGAGGTATTTTGAATAAGTTCAGACAGCTCACGTGTCACTTGTCCTGCCTACTAAGTAGCTGCAGCAACTACTTGTGTAGATGGTCGAAAATCGACTATGAGTAATTGCTGCGAATATTTCTTCTTTCCGTGTGCCTTTTCATACATCCCCGGGTATCGATTTGCTCAAAATGAGCGGAACGAATTTTGAGAGGGGTCGGACTGCTGTGGGAAGCGAAGCAGTCAGGGAGCAGAGCCCCCTGATTCCAATTGTCCAAGACATAAATTGACGTTTGAATTTGACTGATGCGGTTCCTGTAGTTACAACCAGTGCTGCCAGAAATGAAGGAGCTCCAGCGTTTTACCCTCTCCATATACCATTGCAAAGCACGCACGCTATAACTATAGATGTCATATATATAGTTATAGCGTGCGTGCTCTGCGATGGTATATGGAGGGGGTAAAACGCTGAAGCTCCTTCATTTCTGGCAGCACTGGTTAGAACCAGAATTATGACGCGGTTCCAATGTGAAAACATGGGACAGGAGAAAAAAGAAGTTCTCAAATTCGCGTTTTTTTGGGAAAAAAACCAGGATATCTTGTGACAGGTTTCATAACTCCTCTTTTCGAGAAAGCAAAAGTCTCGAATTCAGATTATGTCATGACCGAATTTACCACGCAACCAAAAGTACCCTATTTTAAATGTGAAGTCGTGACGAAAAATGGTCACCAGAACTATGGAATTCCATGGATTGTAGCCGATTTTGGAATTGAGACGCAGTGAATTCAAGCCAAACTTGCAGTAATGAAATTCGAAATAAATCGATTTTGACTCGCACCTCACATGAATCGGGGGAGGTGAAAATCCATTTTCCTTTCATGAATGATATCATACACTGAGAGAAGAGTTTATTTGTATTTAATAAATCTTGTTTTGGATACGGCGAAATAAATATTCATTACATACAAACATGACTCATTATCCTCAGATAAGGTTTAATAACGGTTAAAAAATGTCATATGAAGCTTGTAACAGTGAGGAAACTTCATTTATAGTTATGAGGCCAAGTTTACGTGGAAAAAATATTTATTTCGTCGTATCGAAAGTAAGCTTTATTGAATACAAATAAACTCTTCTCTCAGTGTAGACTTTCTGTGGCACCAGTGACTGAAAAATTTTCTGAGAATGGGATACGACGTAATGGAAAGTGAGTCTTCATATACCAGGGTTCCCACTTTTTCTAAATGACAAAATTCCCTAACTTTTCCAGGTTTTCCAGGCCCAAAATTTAGTTTTTCCCTGACCAAGTCGGAAAAATATTTTTCGACAAACTACATACACAGGTAATTTCAACTAAAATTTTCTTTCAGCTCATAGTAGAAGAAGTATTTTAGTCATTTGAAAATGTATCTTTTCGGTCATAATTTTAGCAGTCACAAAAATAAGAATATCGGTAAAAAAAAGTCCATTCAATCCCATTGATTATTCAATACAAATTTTGTAATGGTAAACCACCATTCGAACCTATTGAATTCTCATTGAATCCTATCAATTCAATCGATTTCAATGGGTTCCAACAAGTTCGAATGAGCGTGGATGGTAATTTACCGTCCCAAAGTTTGTATTAAATCTGATTCATCAATGGGATTCAATGAATGATAGTATATTAACAACCCCAAGAGAACACACGTTCTAGATCAAATCTACGTCTATTGTACGTAAATTCACGTTCATGGAATGTTCAATGTACTTCCAACCCACATAGCACGCAGTTCTTATAGATATCTTTCAGAAGTGTTGGAAAGCCACCTTGTAAAAGATTCCTGAAAGATCTCTTGATTCAAGACATTTCCAAGACAACCTTGAAGATATCGATGAAAATCAATCCGTGAAATTTCGTTTTATCAATGAAAATGTCATTGTCCCAAAGAAATACCAGTTAATGGATGCAATTCTATAGGCATGGGAAGTCAAACTTCCCGAGCGGGCACTATAAACAGATTTTTGTCGATAACTTGATCGGATTCCAATAAAACAAAAATACGTCGAAAAGATGGCTTTCAAGATCAACTGAGATGTCTCTTCCAGATATCCAAAAGATGTCTTTCGTCTAAAAGGTATCTGAAGAATGTCTCAATGATATCTTTTGAAAGATGATCTTGAAAGAGATCTTTTCATCTCGGAATGTTTATTGAGAACGGGTTGAAATTCACTCTTCAATCAATAATTTTCAACTATTCGAATTAAGAGTCGTCTTTGAGCAGAAGAATTTCAAAATTGTAGAAAGTTTCTGAAAATCAAAATTTCCGGAAACTTTTCGAAAATTCCCTGACTTTCATTGATTCTTACATAAATTTCATCCCACGTCGAACTTATGTCGTGAAGGCTTCGTACTGAGAGAAATCCTCATGTGATCATGTGTTGGTTGGGAATATGGTTGCTGATGCTGTTCCCAATCATTAGGGCTGGTGGTAAGTGCGTTGATCAACTCTCAATATCATCTGTAATCATCTGCATTTTCATTGCATGTGTCCTACAGTTTTCCCAGGCTTTTTATGTGGCAGGAATTTAGATCGCTCATAAAAGCGAATTGATACTCGAATAATGAAATACTCAGCTGGTATGACAGCTTTCGGTCTTTGTAAAGACCGCAGACCTCGCGATACATCCTATCAAGCATGCTTCCATTTCCAAGTAACCAATTAGAGAGAACGGAAACCGATGATGCATGGGATTATGGAAGTTTGAATTCTCGTTTCATCTCATGAACGATTCAAATTTCAAGTATATGGTCTCTTCTATTCATCCATTCGGACAAATTTTCTCAATTACCAATCCCATGGACAGTCGTATACAACTTTTATACACAGTGTTGGGAGTTTATCGGGTAGAATTCTATTCTTCGAGCAGCGAGAAGTGAACTTGCCGATTTTCCAAGTGGAATTTGTCAGAGTTCGATTACTCTCCTCATTTCTAAGGGATTCCTTCATTTCAACGAAATCAAGTTCCACTCGAGTCGGACAGACTCCCTTCTGAAATGGAATGCAGTATCACAATTCATTATTAACTTCATCATGTTTCAAATTTTTCCGCATCAGCAGTTTGATTTGCGAAAGAAAACAATGGATGAATGAGTCTAGAAACATACACCCGTCGAGATATATAAGGGAAATCATTTCCAGATACCGGGAATGAGACTGGAACGGTACATCGCTCAAAACGGATGGTTAACGGTGATAAAACAACTTCGAGAGAGTTTCCATATGTTGTCAAAGTGCAAAGCGTTATGTCAAGTTGCAGTGGAGTGATCATACATGAGAGATGGGTATTAACGGCAGCGCATTGCTTGACAGGTGCGTGGGAGATGATTGAGATTGTCGCGGGTGAAATGGAGTCGAATGATCCACCTTGTTGTACTCAACGAATCTCAGTGGAAGCTAGCATCCCATATCAACCTTATCGTCCGTGAGCCTGGTTTTATAATCGTTGAAAGAAACCAACCCTGTTTGGGATGCAAACATAACGGAATTCAGTTTACAGGGTCCCGGGTGTGGTTCAAAATAACGATATTGCCTTACTGAAATTGTCTCAGCCCTTGGCGTTCAACGATAACGTATTGCCAATCGCTCTCCCAAATCATTCCGATAGATGGTCTGGAATTGGTATTACTATTGGGTGGGGGTGGACCAAAAACAAACGTGATTTTGATGTTTGGGATGCTGAGGTCCCTCCGAAGGGATTAAGTTACCTCTACACCCCTGCGGTCGGAAAGGAAGATTGTTTGGAACTGTTCAAGGGAACTAGAGTGAATGTCAATGTCACAGGAGAAATTCTATGCAGTCCGCCACCTCACTCTATCCAAGGGGTTTGCCAGGTGAGTTTCATGACTATTGTTTGAATTCGACGATTCGCATTTGGTACATGAATTACTTCCTCGCCCAAATATTTACACCCATCCGATTTCCAGAGTTTTTCACATTTATTTTAATTATAAAATCACTCTCAAGTCGAATTAGGATGTTTTCAATGTATAATGATTTGTCTGTGAAGAATAACACACTTTTTGAATAATTTCCATGAAATCTCGATTCCATATCCAAGCTCATGATACTATTCCAGCTAGAAATGTGACTCTTTGATATCTCAGACCCTGCCTTGCGCCAAGTTTAGTCAAATTAGTGCTTTCCATGATCCAACTTAGAGGGAGGGTAATTATTAGCTGGGACACATGAAAAATGGATTTGAATAGATAACAACTTAGCTGAGCCCTAACAACGTAACAGGTCTTCGGGAGCAGTATTCATGATCGTTTCAATACATAGGTGACTTGAGAAACAGATCACGAAAATTCTATATCGATAAGGCATGATTATTTATCAGAATAATCAAACGTCAGAAATTTCTCCCGTAACAAAGGCTGCCGAAATCGGATGGTTTTTTGGGAGCCAATACCTTCAATTATAAAAATTTCGTTCCAAAATGCTTCACTCGAGAATTTTTTCAATTTTCAAGGGTGATTCAGGTGGCTTACTAATTCGGCGAACGAAGACCAAAGAACACGTGCTTGAAGGCATAAACAACTCCTATTTCGGCGATTTTTGTGGTGATACGAGGTTTATAAATGGTATTTGGACTAGAGTTTCATCACATCTTGCGTGGATAGAAGAGAAAACAGGTGTGAAAGCAAACAACCTGAGAGACATAGCCGAAATGTGGAACACTCGAAACTGCTGCGAGATGCCTAAACTTACAGAATTTTTCCCGCCAATCTGTCCCGTCTGATGAGAATCCATATGTAAGGTTACAAACTAGAATAAATTGTGCTACAACACTGGTTTCATTTTCTTACTCCGCAATGTATCCTTCCTTCAACAGTTCAGAATCAGAAGGATTCAATGCCCCAGCAGAAATTTTCTGCTCATTAATAACTTTAGAACGTGTTAGGGGAAAAAAAACGAATTTGGGAGTCCTTCGCAAGTGTTTAGCAAGCAACTGGCTCATAGAGCCTCCTTACTAGGGGAAGACTGTCCGTAGCATGTATAATCAACCTATCCTGAACTCGCGTTGCAATCATGATACCAACCAGGGTCAGAAGAAAACATTGAGCGTGAATCCACTCGATTTCAAATTCATATTTTATCATAGGGTCTACAATGGACATACTTCCGAATTTATACATACCTATATGGTAAGTATGTCAATGTTGCACCACTCAAGAACTTACCTCGATTCCTTGGGATGGAAAATTCATGAAATGAAAATCGCATGCCCAAAAAATTCCTCTTCATTTATACGATCTTATCTCCACGATGAGATTAGAAGGAAATGAAGAGTCCCCTTGATATTAAATGAATGAATAATAGGACAGGGGCCAAATTAACGAAAAACCAAATCAACGAAAAGTTGGTTGAAAAGAGAGATACGTCACACTCTCTCTTTTCAAACACTGATTCCGTTGATTTGGCCCCCATCCGAATAATCGACAATGTTTCCCGAAATTGCACCTTGTGTTCCTCAATTGCACCATGTACACTTAACACGCCTATGTACGCCTTCAGATTATTTTGGAAGCAGAGGGAGGTATCTCATCAAAGTGATAGGACATTTTATTATCCAGATTCACTACTTTGAGACTTCATACACAGTAGAAAATTTTGTGTCAGAAACGGTCCACTCAAAATTCTTGTTGAAAATCAAAACACATGAGTGTCAAATTGACAGATATTGAATGTGAATTTGGATCCATTCTTTTGATCTCTCATATCCTTTGTGTCAACATCTAACACGAATTTCGAGTGGTCCGTTTGTGACATGCAAGTGTGTTCAAAATACACAAAGTTTTCTACTTTGTACTTACAGTTGTAAAAGAACAAAAAGGAGAAGCACAAATTAAAAGAGGGGTGAGACAAGGATGCTCACTATCGCCATTGATTTTCAATTTGTAGATAGGCAGGGGGATGCAACACCAATAAGTTCAATTGAACCTTATTTGCGCACCATCTCCTAAATAAATATTCATGCGAACTAAAAATCAATATGGCGATCTGGTACACCGGGATGACCTCAAAATTATTATAGTTAGTTTGTATTTCGAAGCATCAACAATATTTCAACACTAAAGCATTGAACAATTCTAAAACCGAATTATCAGTTGGACTCATTCAGTTTCAGAGTTGTTTCTGATGCTTTATTGTTGAAATACTGTTGATTTCTCAAAATCCAAACTGATGAGATTAATACCAAGGTTATGTCACTATACTAGGCCGCCATTGCTGTTTTAGCCCCTGATCGACACGCCACCATGTGAATAAATATGACCGTAATCGAAATACGGTTTGAGGTCATCCTATAAAGTTGCATAATAGGAGAAGCGATGAACGAAGTGAAGAATCAAGTGCAATTGAAATTACAGATTCAAGGTGAAAATGTAACTATGTTGAGATTTGCGGATGACATAGCTATATCCCAGACAGTACTAAGACGTTTTGTAAACATTCACAAAATGTACCTCGTTACAAACGAAATGTTTCAGAAACGTTTTGTGACGTTTTAAAAAGGTCGCATGGATGTTTCTAAAACATGAAAGTGTCCTGGTTTCTTTTATTTACACTCTCACAAAACGTGATAAGCACATGTTGAATTTGTCTCTATAAATCATCAAATTGATAACACCTCTGCGGATATTTTCATTTAAAACAAACCCTAAATCAATTATATTCAAGTAAAATGATCTTGTGTCTGAGAAATTACACGTAGAAGCTTATGAAGTGCTAGATTTAGTGGAAAATAGTTCGACTCTAAAGCGCTTTTCAATATCTTTGTTTTACTCTCTACAATATGTGTATTTTCATGATTTTTTATGTTGTGCAGTGACGATTAGTTGATTATGTGCAAAACAATATGGTTTTACTATTTTTTGATGCATTAGTCATGTATTAAACTTTGAATATGAATGATTTGTAGGTTGGCGTAGGTTAGCGACGAAATGGGGAATTTTCATGAACCATATAAATATTTTGACAATGTAAGTTTTAAAAATGTTTTGGAAACGTAATTGTTGGAATCAGAGATTGCGAAACCACGGGCACGTTTCTAAAACATTCCGAGAACTTACAGTGCTGTCTGAGATTAGCTACGAGTGGTGCTGAGTTAGAAGATACTCTCAACACTATGAGAACAATATCACTAGAAAACTATTATATGAATGTAAATGAGGAAAAAACAAAATTCATGATTTGTACAACAGCGGAAACATCAAGAAGAACGAAAATCAGAATAGATGCAGAGAAAATTCAACAAGTGAAAGAATTTCAATATTTAGGAAGCATAATTACAGAAAACGGTACAAGCGAAAGTGATATAAGAGCAAGAATAGCACAAGTAAAACACGCTTTCCACCGAAAGAAAAAATTACTATGTTCGAAGAATATTAGCTCAGCAGTAAGGAAGAAATTCTTGAAGAGTCACGTTTGGAGCACAGCATTATATGGTTGCGAAAGTTGGACAATTGGAAAAACGGACCAACGAAGATTCGAAGCTTTTGAAATGTGGTGCTAAAGGAGGGTGCTTAGAGTAAAGTGGATAGAGAAAGTAGAAAATGAAGAAGTACTTGAGAAGGTAACCCAGGTAAAAATTGACCATGGGCGCTAGGTTGCCGCAAGGCTCACCAAGATGGGCCGAGCCTAGGCTACCAGGCATGGCGCAACTCTGAAATGATAACATCATTTCAGCCTCAGCCCATTTGTTTCCACAATCAAGACCCAACACTGGAAACAGGGTTGTGATAGCATATGCCGTCAATGGCAGACCATACAAAAATTTGTTCGCCAAGGATGAGCCAACGCTGTAGCAATCTTGCGGCAGGGTTGCGCCCATCTCATGCCGATGGTCACTTTTATTTTTTATTGTAATTGAAAATAAAATAAAAAATCCATTCTATCATTTCGATTGAACGAAATGAATGTCGGAGAATTTCAACATGTAATTTTTCTGATTAGTTTAAACTGATGAATGACGTAAATCCGGTGGTCCTGGCGTAGAAGTAGGCGGGTCTGGAAGCAGATGAAGAATTATTTCTGTCATGGAATCTTCAAAGGAGACTTATATATTGATTGAATGCTTGGTTCGCCACTCGCAGGAAACAAGCATCACTCTGGTGAGAGTTATTGTAATTTGCTGTTTGAAAAGGAAGTTTCACTCTTAGCCAAGCTATTACTCAAGTCGAGTCAAGCTAACGCCTAAACTGAGCGAGGCCATCGCCCAAGCTGAGCCAAGCTATTGCCCAAGCTGGACCAAGCTACGACCCATGCTTGGTGCAACATAAGAATCCATTGTCATTCAGAGTTGCCTAATGCTTGGAGCAGTGTCCCGCCAAGCGCTAGAGAGCCTCTGTTGAAAGCATGCTTTTTCCTTCAAGCAATATTGGTTGAAGGATGGGCCAAGCGTGGCGCAGCCAATGATCAATGATGGATCGACGAAGTCGATTTATGACTTCCCATATTGGTACAATGTTTAGACCATTGTCAAGCATCCTTGTCCCTACATAGATTGCCCAGCTTTGGCTGGCAGCCTTGCATCTAGCTATATTCCGTCGTCAGCATTGGCGGAGCCTGAAGATTTTTATATGGGAAATGAAAAAAGAAGTCTTTTGAGACAGGTCGTGAAAAGGAGAAGTAATCTGATAGGACACACATTAAGGCATGATAGCTTATGGAACACAATATTGGAAGGAAAAATGAATGGTAAAACTCGAAGAGGTAGACCTAGATTGAGTTATATGGAGCAAATTATACAAGATAAAGGTTGTCGTAGATATGCAGAAATGAAGCGGTTAGCAGATAATAGACAGGGATGGAGGATTTCATCAAACCAGTCATAAGACTGATTACTTCATGATGATGACTTACAGTTGTACTTGCCGTATAAAGGGACATAAACTCAACGTTCCATCAGCACAGAAAATCAACCAAGAATGAAACGAATTCACAGAATTCGCTGTAACTAATGTAAAATACACACCAGCAAATGAAAACTCAGGGACGTGATTGGATTGGAATTCAAATTCATGTTTCACTTACGTGAAGGGTTTCGTGCGTTTCCGTTTTACCGATAGGCTAGTGGCGCAAATTAGGCGCACTTCCCCTATAAGATAAGGAATTCAAGGTGCACGGCAACTGAATCCGCAAGTTTCTCGTCCTGAATATTCGTTATAGAAGGAGACAACAATAATATGAGTCTCATTTATATCGGAAAATACAAGCAGAAAAGACATTTGCTGCGACAGCAGGATTTTATTTCGCTGGATAACTGTTGCTGTGAAATGAACATATTCACAATCATAGCCGTCGTTTTAGCTACGAGAGCCACTCCTCAGCTACGATAGCAGAAAGTGTCGACTCCTCCAACAAAATTTGTTTGTAACTATAATCATATAATTTATTGTTATTCCTATTTTCATTATACGTTCCTCTGTGCGTTATATATAACGTATATGCTATTCCAATCGTCGATATAACATGGATAATCCTGCTTTGTACTCCTCATTTGAATACCTCTTATTTGAAATGAGGGAGCAATGAGGAAGAGTCTTCATGGGGCAACGGAGAGACGACGGAGACCTCTCTGCCCCCATCTTTTCAATCAAATTCATAATGGTCTGTTTACATAAGCAAATCTGAATGTACTAATCCATCAACATGAATCTGATTGAAAATATGTGGGACGGACATTTCCCCGTCACCTCTCCGTGGATTCAACAAGGACTTTCCCTCATTCCTCCCTTATTCCCACGGCTCTCATCGCTCTAACAATTCTCCACCTCCATTACACCAAAGTTTCAGGCGGAGGGACGGTGGTTGTACTGTACGTGGTTGGAATCATGTGCAAACTCTTGTTGTTACCACAAAAACCAGGTGAATTCACTTCAAATTCCTATTCATGCCTTGAACAATTGGAAAAATCAATGTGAGAGCAACCAAAATGGTGGCACAAACGTTGGAAAAAAAGTCAATAACTTCGAGGAGTTTTTTATTCGGAAACGATGGTCTTCGGGTAGAAATTTTACTGGGAGAAAATTTCTTAGAATTGATCAAAGAACGCGCTGACATTTTTTTACGACTTTTTCGAATTTTCAAAATTTGACTATTTGTATTCCTCTCAAAATCTATTTCCCATGCGATATTATAGATGTCTTTGATATTTTTTTTATGCATAAGACCGTTTTCTCACAACATATATTCCATGCTTCCATATGTTCTCTAAACACTATCGATGTGATATGTGATGATGACTCTGATAGATGATCAATGATTACATATCATCTGACGTATGAAAAGGAAATCGGTATTTTTGTGATTAGCTATCAGATTACATTTTCTCATAAATTGCAAACCTGAGCAGGACAATATATTAACAGAATACTTCCTGCTCGACAAAGATAGAATTCGATAATGAACTTATCTGTAATGGGAAAACAGCCAATGGCAATAATATTTCCAGTCCACGTGTCGTTACGATTTGGAAGAACAATAAGTAGGCTGCTATCATCGGATTTCAGGGTCTCATCTAACTTCAATAGCCTTATGGAAATATTTCAATCACTTCTTGAGACCTGTTGGTTTAGAAGCAAATTGAGTCTAAAGGTTCCTCGTGAGTAATTGAATATTGACCAGAGAATTTTTGAAATTCAATGTCTTTTACGGGAATTTCTTGTGAACGACACGCCAATGCCTTGTTATTAATGCGTGTTATTCGCAACTGTTTTCTGATGAATGAATTACAATTTGAATCACAGAAATCTCTTCAGCAATGCGAATAACACTCGTAAAAGGTATTCATTCTACTTCATATCAAGTCCATTGTTGAATTAGGAACTGGAATTAATATTCGTGTTATTACATTCGAGAAAAGTTCCATCAAAAAAGGGTTCGTAATCAAGGTTGGTAACAAGGATTTCCAAGGATATGACTAGCATTTGAACCAGTTTCCAGACATTCCAATTGAATGAGGACAACTGCAGAGTTAAAAACCCATGACTCCCAAGAAATACTCAGAATCCACTGAAAATATTGATTCTCCCCTTCTTTAGATCCACATTACTCGTGCTATCTACATCAGGCTTAGTTTTGAATTTTCACATCGGTAATTATAACCAGCTTTGAGATATGGTAACTATTTTCGAATCCTGGCAACGATGACTAAACTGTTCCCCCGGTGCGAAGGTTCAAATTTATCCCTCAGTCAGGACGAAAAATTATCGCAAGAACAATGGAATTCTCTGGATTGTAGTCGATTTTCAAATTAAGACGCAGTGAATCCAAGCCGAACTTTTTGTAGTGATGAATTTCGAAATAAAGCGATTTTCACTCGCACCTCGCATAAATGCGGAAGGTGAATGATTCATTTTTCTTTCATGAATGATATCATAGACTTTCTGTGCACCTGTTGCCACCGTTGTCTGAAAAATTTTCTGAGAATGGGATACGACGTATTAGAAAAAGGGTCTTGATATACCAATTTTGTTAACTCCGAAAAGAGGGAATATGAGGATGAATAATTTGTGTACGAATAGTAGATGTTCAAAACAGATTCCAATTCAAATATTCATTAATTGTTAGATAAATTTCATTCTACGTCAAACTTCTGTCGTGAAGACTTCGTACTGAGAAGAAATTCTCATGTGATAATGTGTTGGCTGGGAATATGGTTGCTGATGCTGTTCCCGATCATTACGGCTGGTAAGTGCGTTGATCAACGTTCAATATCATCTATAATTCTCTCCATTTTCATTGCATGTATCTTAAAGTTTTCCCAGGCCTTTTGTGTTAGATCGCACAAGTGTAGATAGTTTATTGAAACGAATTGATACTCGAATAATGGAATACTCAGCTGGTATAACAGCTTTCGGTCTTTGTAAAGATCACAAACCTCGCGATACATTCTATCAACCATGCTTCCATTTCCAAGCAGCCGATTCGGAAGAATTTTACCAACTACCAATTCCATAAACAGTGATATAGAACTCTTATACATCCTGTTTAACCCTTTCAGGACCGCTGGCACATATTTGTGACATGAATTTGGAAACTTTTCATGAAAAGTGTGTACGGTCAAGGTTTTTTCATTGTGGTTTATCTCAACGAAAAAGGTCCCAGTATGCACTGTTTGAAAGGAAAAAAACTCGTTCATTAAGTTTTGAAAATGATAAATTTATTCATATTTTTTTGGAATACTAATATAAAATATTCTTCTCAAAAGCACCTAGAAGGAATGATCCAAATACGCTTGCACTTCTCGATCTCAGTAACAATATATGACAGAAATCTTTTGTATTCACCTTGGAAAATTGAGGGCGGAACCTCTTTTCAGGACGACAGCCCCAAATACGTACCGTACTGTATCTGATGAAATACAACAGCTAAACATTCTAATGCAACAGATTTATCCTATTAGGTGGGGTGTAGATTAAGAAGATTTCCATTCTTCTTCTCTACGACCAGCCGTTATCTTACCCAAGTAGAAATGCTCAAGTTATTGACGAGTTTTCTGACGCTTAACTAGCCAGATACTAGAAACTTGCAAGTACCTTGCCAGAACCCTACAAGGCACTTTCAAGCGTTTAGTTGTTGGCTAGTGAAGCGTTACACAGCTCGTCAATTACTAGAGCATCTCTACCAAGGTATGGTCGTGGAACGGTTAAAGTTTATCGAGTAGAATTCTATTCTTCGAGCAGCGAGAAGTGGACTTCCCGATTTTTCGAGTAGGATTTGTCAGAGTTCGATTATTCTCCTTATTTCTGAGAGATTCCTTCATTTCAACGGAATAAAGTTCCACTGGAGTCGGACAGACTCTCTCCTGAAATGGAATGCAGTGTCACAATTCAATATAAAACTTCATCATGTTTGAAGTCTTTCTGCATCAGGAGTTTGATTCTGAAAAGAAATCAATTAATTAATAAGTCTAGAAACATACAAGCGTCGAGATAAATAAGGGGAATCATTTTCAGATATCGTAAATAAGACTGGAACGGTACATCGTTCAAAATGAATGATTAACGGGGATAAGGCAACTGCGAGAGAGTTTCCATACGTTGTCAAAGTGGAAAACCATTTATCAAGTTGCACTGGAGTGATCATACATGAGAGATGGGTATTAACGGCAGCGCATTGCTTGATACATGAGTGGGTGTGGCATTGGATTGTCGCGGGTGGAATGGAATCGAATGATCCACCTTGTTGTACACAGAGAATCCCAGTTGAAGATAGCATACGAAGATTTTCGGACGTGAGCCTGATTTTATAATCGTTGAATGGAACCAAACCTGTTTGGAATCGAAACTTATCGGACGTGAATTTACAGGCTCCCGCGTGTGATTGAAAACAACGATATTGCCTTACTGAAATTGTCTCGCCCCTTAGTGTTCAACGATAACGTTATGCCAATCGCTCTTCCAAATCATTCCGACACATGGTCCGGAATTGGTATAACTATTGGATGGGGGTTGACCAAAAACACACGTGATTTTGATGTCTGGGATGAAATGTTCTCTCCGACGGGATTAAGTTACCTCTACATCCGTGCGTTCGGAAAGGAAGATTGTTTGAAGCTGTTGAGGGAAACTAGAGTGGGTGTCATTGTCTTTGGAGAAATTCTATGCAGTCCACCACCTCTCTCTGTCGAAGGTGTTTGCCACGTGAGTTTCATGACTATTGTTTGAATTCGACGATTCGCATTTGGTACGTGAATTACTTCCTTGCCCAAATATTTACATCCATTCGATTTCCAGAGTTTTTTTGAATTTATTTCAATTACTCTCGAGTCGAAATATGATGTCTTCAATGAATAATAATTTTTCTCCAAAGAATGACACACTTTTCCAATGACTTTGATGAGATCCCGATTGCACATTTAAGTTTCTCATACTATCCCAGCTGAAAATGTGACCCTTCGTTATCTCAGGCCTTGCCTTGCGCTGAGTTTGCGCGATATGAGCCAAATTAGGGCTTTCCATGATCCAGCTTAGAGGAAGGGTAATTTTTAGCTGGGACACATGAAAAATGGATTTGAATAGATAACAACTTAGCTGAGCACCAACAACGTAACAGGTGCTCGGAAGCAGTACTCGTGATCTTTTCAATACATAGGTGACTTGAGAAACAGATCACGAAAATTCTACATTGATGAGGTATGATTATTTATCAGAATAATCAAACCTCAGAAACTTCTCCCGTAACCAAGGCTGCCGAAATCGGATGGTTTTTTGGGAGCCAATAACTTCAATTATAAAAATTTCGTTCTAAAATCCTTTATTCGACAATTTCTCCAATGTTCAATGTTCAAGGGTGACTCAGGTGGTCCACTGATTCGGAAAACGCGGGGCGGGCAGCACGTGCTTGAGGGCATAAATAACGCCTATCTCGGCAAATTTTGCGGTGATACGAGGTCTATAAACGCCATTTGGACTAGAGTTTCATCACATCTTGCGTGGATAGAAGAGAAAACGGGTTTGGAAGCATATAACCTGGCAGAAGTAGCCAAAATATGGGAGAATCGAAACTGCTGCAAGATGCCCACCCTTACAAAATTGTTATCCTTTTTGCCAATTTGTGTCGCCCATGAAACACTGGAAATCAATATATGAGGTTACAAACTAGAATGAATTGTGCTATAACACTCATCCTGTTTTCTCACCTTGTAATGTATGCCCGGCTGGAAATTATCATAGGGTTAACCTGACATATGGTGAGGACCTAACAAGGTCATCCGAAATACGGTATACCTGCTGAAATCCTAATCAGGATTGGATGTGGATGCCCCGCGTAGGGATGAGACCATTTGATCCTAATTAGACTTCTCTTAAATTATCCTAGAAAGTTGGAATGGGTCTTCCTGGCTGTAATCTCATCAAGACCTTGTCAGGTTATCCTGAGATGATGAACATATATGTTTACAAAGTATAGTTTAGGAAAATGAATGCAAAAATGTCTTAATTTCAGATTGTATACTCCTTCGTGAAATAAATGTTCTCTAAATTAGGAAAATGTTTCTGAACAAATGTCAACTGTGCATATCTTTCAAGTTAGATCTCTCCACACACAAAAAAGAAAACATTACTGGTTACTGTGAATCACAGCGATCGGTTGAAAAACAAATGAAAACACGCTTGGATAATGAGGATTAGCGCGATCATAACAATGGGTATTGTAATGAAATTCGTCAGTGCTGACTGGACAGTAATGAGAACTGAGGAACGCAGTACTGTATGCAATGAATTTGAGTTCCAATATATTTTTGTGATTCACAGTAAACATTGCTGTTTTCTTTTTTCCGTGCATGCCGAATTCAACATTTTTGGGTTGTGGATCCCCTGTTCGTATCCTAATTTCAATTTATTCTGTAGGTTTTGATATGGGATTTCGCATCGAATCCTCATTAGTCTCACCTGATTAGGTCCTTATATGAGTAAAGCGTGACATGACTTGTCGGGTCCTGACGAGGTTGCCTTACCAGGACTTGGGCTAGATAACAATTGCCCTGGTCTGGTCCATGAGGTAAATTTCTAGTCGGGATCCTCCCTTCAATAGTTGAAATTCGAAAGGATCCAATGCCCCAGCAGGAATTTTCTAGTCATTCACAACTTTGGGGCCCATGTTACCAAGAATAGCAATAGCGGTTGGGTTAAGAAGAGGATGGAATTTATTATCAGCTAATATAGAAGAATTGAACGACGTGACTCAGTTCAAAGGGCTTCCAAAACCCACATTTTCAGATTGTATGCTTAAACTTTATCATGATATTGTGCAATTAGGGATTTGAGCACTCATAGGCATTGATGCCAGTTGTTGTAATCCTTCTTCCTGGGTACTTGGTTACCCATTTGAAAGTTATGAAATGAATAAATGAATAAATCGATATATAAATAAACCTGAGCGTGACAGTATCTTGACAGAGTACTTCGTGCTGTACAAAAAAGAGATTCGATAATAAACTCATCTATTATGGGAAAACCACCAATGAAAATAACATTTCCAGTCCACGTGTCGTTACGATTCGGGAGAACAATAGGTAGGCGGCTATCACCAAATTTCAGAGTCTCATCTGACTTCAATCGCCTTATGGCAAGACTTCGATCAGTAGTTGAGACCTGTTGATTTAGAAACAACCTGAGTCCGAAGGTTTCTCGTAAGTACTTGAATATTCATCAGAGAATTTTTTACATTAAATGTCCTTCACGGAAAATTGTTGTGAACAACATGATGATGTGTTATTCGCAACCGTCTTTCACCGGCAAGAATCCTCCATTTGAACTCCTCTTCAAGATTGGAACGATACGCTGCTCCTCACACTCATTGTTTGGGATGATAGATTTGGATGGATGGATTAGAATTTGAAACACAGAAATCTCTTCAGCAATGTGAATAAGACTCGTGAAAGTTGTTCATTTTACTTCATGTCAAGTTCGTTATTCAATTATGAACTGGAATTAATTTTCGTGGTATTACATTCGAGAAAAGTTCCATCAAAAAAGGTCCGTGGAAGGATATATCTCACTCCTGGTTATGTTAAATATGTCTTCCCAATAAACACATGCACGTTATTTCAACGTTGAAAGAACGTTGCACTATCGAACGGACGTTATTCGTCGAATTCATACCGTTCATTTTTGGTTAACGTCTGACGGGGGAATAGACGTCCAGAAATGACGTTTCGATAACGTATTACTAACACTAATAGTGAAAAATGACCATTAAAAAACGTCTCCAAAAAACGTTTTTGAAATGTACTTCAATCACGCGTTGAGAACGTATTGTTTATGACATTTTCAATGCTCGAACATCAATCGAAGATATCGTGTTGAGAATGTCGAACAAAACACAGCAACGTTGGACAAAAATCCAAACGAGAAGTGAAATAATGAATAGCGTGACTTCATTGATGAATATTTTTCTTCTTAAATTTTTGTATTATCAAAAATCCCTTCTTTTCGCATTAATAGAAAATTTTTCAAGTAATGTGTCTGGTTTGATTCTCATTTTGGAACCATCATTATAACACGTCATTATTTGACGTCTTATAAACGACTTTTGGACCGTTGTTGTGACGATATTTTATAGTTGAAAAACACGTGATCTGCCGCGACATTTTTACGTCGAATCAACGGGAGAATATTACTAAATGTCAACGTGTGGTTATTGGGCGTTTTTCACGTTTTTTAGACGTATGTGTGTTTATTGGGTTGGTATACGCTTCCATCGCACTCAACCGCTTCATTTTTACCAGGACGATTGTCCAAATTCTGCGGTCATTCAGAAACATGTTTCTAAATTAGGTGGGAATGGCATGAAGAATGGTAGGCAATAAGTTTCAGGCTTCCTGAATATGACATTTGCGTGTACACATTTGAGGATACTGTTTCAACTCGAAGGGATTTGATTGAGCACCGTTAATAATATGAAATACAAAATGGAAATATGCCTAACAATCTGAAAAGTGAACGCACGTAACAATTACCGCACAACACACACATTTCGATTGACAAATTCATGAAAATGCGTGAATCGAGACAGTAAAATGACATTCAGATTCTCGAGATTGTTATGTTATTTCCTTTAGAGTTTCAAAAAGACACTCGATACTCTCTACTTCCCCCATTAGAAATCAATGAATACGATAAAACAAAACTCTGCCAATTCACAGGCACAAAGCTTCCTCGTTCCTGAAAACATTGTCAAATATTGCAATACATTGTTTCTAACCGATCTTTCAACCAATTGAGACGCAACTCGTATGGAATCACTTTGAGATCGTTAATCGTAACTAAGACGTGGTATAAATTTCATCTCAATCAGGTAACCAGGAGTATATAGATATGAACGTTGACAAAATCACAATTTTCGTTAAAATGATTCCTTTCCTCCCACCGTTTTTCTATGAGTATGAGGTCAAAACTGATACGAGATCACTATTGACACTTCGTATAACTGTGGTAGAAATTTCATAAGGATCGGATCATACGAACAGAAGATATCCGCATAATAGCGGTATTCGCGAAATTTCCAGATTTTCTCCGGAAGTTTATAAACGCAGAAAAATATATTTTCAAAAGTCCCATAATTTATTGAGGATCAGCGCCAGTCTGTGACGAATTAAATTATTTACCTGAAGATAGCTTCAAAAGTACCATAATTTCTTGTAGGAATAGATCTGATTATGGGACTTTTCAAAAGTAAATTCAAGTCAAAACTCTATCTGTCACAGACTGGCGCTGATCCTCAATAAATTATTGGACTTTTCAACACATCTGTTTTCTCCGTGTAGCTCACCGTTTTTTCCCTCAATTCCAATTTGCCTGAGATTGATATCGTATAATGAACACCTTGTGAAGGGAATATAAGCGAAGTTCCATGACATTCGGATAATATGGACATATAGGATAGGCATGCTTTCAAAATATTGCGGAATCATGGGAATCGCGAGAAAAAAAATTTCCACAATTTTCAACCGATTGGAATGAAACTAATATGGAACCGCTATCGGATCATAACTAGAGCGAGGTATAGGTTTTGTTGCAATCGAACGATAGGGAGCGGAGATATGCGCGTTCGCAAGGATCACAAATTTTCATCATATTAGCTCTTCTCCATCAAGTTCTTGTGCACGCATTGAGCTGAAACGAATATTGGACTATCAACAATCTTGCCTACACACGTGGTGAAAATTTCATGACGATTGGATAATTCGAACGGAAAATGTGCGCGTTCGTGTAAATATTGACATACAGACGCCAGACAAGCACACGGAGAAAGATTTGTAGTTAACTTTGCTATGTGATTATTATGCCCGAGGAACAGACTGACTTTCCAATGGCATTTACTGTGAAACATAGTGAATTTGATCATGTTTCTATTGTCTCGTCATAGTATATTTCATCGTAAGTTCAGTTTGTTCCTTGGTTACTAAATCGCATAGTAAATATACGCTGAGAGATTATGGATGGTTGCAGTAACCAATTCGTCGGTTGAATATGGTTTAGCAAATTAATTGGTTGTCACAACCAATTATGTGAGTGTCACAATGGATTCTGTTGGTTATAATGACCACGTCGAAAAATGCACTTGGTGCAACCAACGAAATTGGTTGTTACAACCACATAATTGGTCATGATAACCAATCAATTGGGTGGACCTTATTTAACGGACAAATTGGTTATTGCAACCATACATTCTCGTCCGTATAACTATAAATTTTTCTCCGTGCAAACAGACGGACGGACTTCGCACACGAAACCAGAATTGTTCTCCAAATTTTTGTGAGTCTTTTGGTGGGAGAAATTCTGATTTTGGAGAGAAGAAACTTTCGAGTCTCCAAAACGAACACTAAGCTTCCTCTTTTCGAGGAAGCAAAAGTCTAGAATTCAGATTTTGTCATGACTGGAGTACCCTATTTTGAATATGAGATCCACACAATAAATGTTGAAATTCGCTCGATTTTAGTCAATTCGCAGATTAAGACGCAGTGAACTCAAGCCAAAATTTTTACCATGATTAAATCAGAAATAAACCGCTTTGGACTCCCCTCGCGAAAAAATTTCTCATAATTTCTCATATTTTTTCATCATTTTTTTTCATAATTTCCTCATAAAATCCCATAATTTCTCAAGGATTGGGAACATCATTATGAGATATAATGTTTTCATAATTTTCCATAATTTTCTCATAAAATTTTCATATTTTCTCATAATTTTTGCATAAAATTCTATAATTTCTGAAGGAGTTTGAACACCCTTGGAAGAAATGCTTGTCTCATAATTTTTCATATTTTTTCATAAATTCTCATAAATTTTGAATAAAATCTCACCATTTTTCAAAAAAAGAGGTGCTGTTATAAGAAAAACAATTACCTTTTAAAATTTCCAAATTTTTTATAATCTCTCCAAAACATATGTTCATAAAGTCACATAAGATTTATCATTTATTGTTTTGATAAGACGCTATGGAACCTTCCAAAGTAGCTAATCCAAGTGATCCGGATCACTTGGATCAGTTACTTCAGCAGGCTTCTATGTTTTCATATGTTTTGATATTTCATATTATCCTTCTCGTCTTTACGGGTGCGAGAAGAAACTGTATGAAATTTTCAAGAAATTAAGACATATATGCGCAATTCTTTTGAGAAATTAGAAAATTATATGATGATACACTTTTATTTATGAATAATTGTAACTTTTTTGATCAGAAAGTATGAGTTTTTATGAAAAATCATGACTTTTTATGAAGAACCACATCTCATAGTCATCATTATATTTGTGAAAAATTTTCTGTAATTTTATGAGGAATTATGAAAATATATAAAATAATATGATTTCATTTATGAGAAATTATGATTTATTATAAGAAAACATTTCTCATACTAAATGTTCCAATTCCTTGAGAAATTATGGAAATTTATGACATTTATGAAAATATATGAGAAATTATAAGAAATATGAAAAAATACTGAAACATATGAGAAATTATGTGAAACTTTTTCGCCAGGGTCGAACCTCACAGAATAAGCGAGCTCAATAATTTACTAAAGTCCTATTCAAATTCGTATGGGATGATATATCGATACTGACACTGACAGAAAAACGACCTGATTGGAACATCCGTGGTTACAATAACTTGAAATCTGGTACTGTTCATCAGAAAATATCGTTGTGATGTCCAGAAAAAGTGGTTGATGCCAGAATTGACTATATCCTTCAGGTTAGGAGAACCGCATTTTTGTCTTGGTCCAATAACCACAATATGTGGGTAATTTTGGCTTAAACCACTTTTCCCGCCCGCCACAATCACATTTCCTGGTGGGTCAAACCAGATTTCAACTTATGACAACTACGGATGTTTCAACCAGATCGTGTTTTTGTCAGTGTACGGTCTGATACGTATCCCTCCAAATTTGAGAAATCCATTATTCCCCATAAATGACATTATGGACTTTCTGTGCACCTGTTGGCATAGTTTCCTGAGAAATTTTCTGAGGATGAGATACGACGTATTAGAACGTGGGTCTTGATATATCAATTTTGTTCACTCCAAGAAGAGGGGATAATGGGGTGGATAATTTTTGTACCAATCGTATGATGTTCGAAACAGATTGCGATCCAAATGTTCATTGATTCTTAGATAAATTTCATTCCACGTCGAACTTCTGTCGTGAAGACTTCGTACTGAGAGAAATTCTCATGTGATAATAATGTGTTGGCTGGGAATATGGTTGCTGATGCTGTTCCCAATCATTAGAGCTGGTGGTAAGTGCGTTGATCAACTCTCAATATCATCTGTAATCATCTGCATTTTCATTGCATGTGTACTACAATTCCCCCAGGCTTTGTATGTGGCAGGAATTTGGATCGTTCATTAAAGAGAATTGATACTCGAATAATGAAATAATCAGCTGGTATGACAGCTTCCGATCTTTGTAAAGACCACAAACCTCGCGATACATCCTATCAACCATCCTTCCATTCCCAAGCAGCCAATTCAAGAGAACGGGAACCCATGATGCATCGGGTTATGTAAGTTTGAATTCTCGTTTCATCTCATGAACGATTGAAATTTCAAGTATATGGTCTCTTCTATTCATCCATTCGGACCAATTTTCCCAATTACCAATCCCATGAACAGTCATGTACAGGGTGTCCCATTTCAATCTTCAAATGCAAATATCTCGAAAACATGCATCTTAAACCAAAAGTACTTCATACCAAAGTTGTTATACAAAGAGGGGGCCACAAAACTACGATATCCGTTTCATCAAAGATGACGTTATGATCGATTAAAATGGGGTCAACATCATTTTTTTAAATGGCAACCCCCACTTTTTATTGCATATCTTGATTCTACGCAAAAAACTGAGTAACTTTCGCTTGAAACGTTTTTCTAAATGTTCAAAGGTGGTGCCACAATCGATGAAAAATAAAGTCTATGAAACAATATGCGGATATCTTGAGGAATGCATCCAAGAGCCGAAATATCTCTTCCGAATGTTGTTGTTAAGAGAGGGGACGACACAATGGCTATATCAGTTCCATAGTAGATGGCGCTGTGGTTGGTAAAAATGAGGTCAACTTCAATTTTTCAAATGGAAACTCCTACTTTTCATCGCATATCATGATTCTACGCGAAAAAATGAGGAATTTTTGTTTGAAACATTTTTCCTAAATTTTTGAAGATGGGATCGGTGGAAAATGAGGTTGATGAGAAAGTTCCACCGCATTATGTGTGAAGCAACGCTCAACAAACAAATCAAAACAATAATAATTTCAGAGAAGAAATCGAACACAAAACACAACAAATGTCATGTCCAAAACATTGTAACCCGAAGGGAACATGAAGCTCCGACAAATGTTCAGAATAGATCATGATAGATCAGACTGAAGCTCCGTTGGAGCTCAAGTTTAGATTCGTAAACGTTCGACGAAGGTCCGATGAACGTTGAAATGTCCACTTGAAAATAGTTTGAATGAACGTTCATAAAACGTTCATTGAACGTTTGCTAAAGGTTCGTTCGAGTTGCAATTTTTCGATCAAAGTTTTTTTCAAAGTATATTTTTCCACGAAAAAATGAAAGATTGAGGCATTTCTAACTATAATTGTAATTCCGTCTGAAACATAAAAAACTGAAGGTTGAATGAATCTTCGTAAAATCTTTAATAAACGTTCTATGAACCTTCATTTAAGCTATTTTCAAGCGGACATTTCAACGTTCATCGGACCTTCGTCGAACGTTTCCGAATCTAAACTTGAGCTCCAACGGAGCTTCAGTCTGATCTATCATGATCTATTCTGAACATTCGTCGGAGCTTCATGTTCCCTTCGGGAAATGACTTTAATTCAATGTTTTGGAACCCTGGTGGAAATATTTCTCCGAATTTTCTCAGATTTTTTCCGAATTTTTTCATCGTTTTTGTCCGATTTTGTTCGGGAATTTCTCCGAATTTTATACCAAATTGAGACGTTTCTCCGAAACACTTCGCTCATAATCATTTCTCCGAATTGGAAGATTCAGATTTTTCCCGAATTTCTCCTCGAAAGATCACATTTTTCTCCGAATTATTCATTTTTCCAACGTAATTTATTTCGTGATCAAAATATTACTCCAATCTTTTCCTACTCACTCCGAAATGCTCTCCGATTCATTCAGATTTTCTCTAAATTTCATTTTGGATTCACAAATTTCTCCAAAATACTCCGCCTCAAATGATTTTTCTGAATCAAAAGTTCAGATTTTCTCCGAATTCTTTCTGGAATGATTATAGTATTTTTCGAATTATTCATATTCTCAACATAATTCATTCCATAATCAGAATATTTTTCCGAATTTCTCCGAACTACTTCCGAGGGAGGATTGGAACTGTTCTATTCAACCTTTGACAATCCCCCCGATTCCCTTCGAAAATTCTTCAATGTATGGAAATTTGAATATAGATGAAGTTCGGAGAACTTCGGAGAGGCAGGTCCTTCCCACCTTTTTTCGTAGCCATTCGAAAACAATCGGAATAATCCATCACGCGTTCAAATGTTGGTGAGTGATCCAAATTCCTCTGAATTTTCTTGAAAAATACCTGTCAATAAATCTTCAAACATATATCCGATTTCCTCTAAATTTTCCCTCAGTCTGACAAAAAATCATGCCTAGAAATCCACTAAACCCTCTATTTGTTACATGTTTTCGGAGGAATTCGGAGAAAATCGAAATACTCGGATCGATTGAGCAATTCAAGTAATTTATATGACTTTCTCTACACTGAGAAAAAAAAAGAGAGCAATGAAGGTGGACAAGTTTTACATTTTCTAAGGGAATTTTCGGCGTGGTGCGAAAAAGATTGTAAATTTTATATTCCGAAGAAAATTCAAAGACCACACCGTAAACATGACATCTTCGAGAGACAACGCAGGAAATTGAATGCAGCCACAATAAATATTACATTCTCAGTATGCAACATAGAAAATTCAACGTAGATCCAAGAAAGTTTACATTGTTCGCAGGGAAAATGTACTCTTTGCTTCGTCAGAATGTAAACTTTACATTTTTCTGTAAGGGGCAATGCATCGAGAATTTGGCAATCAATGCTTCCATGAATGATATAAATTGAAACTATTTTCTGAATACATTCTGCTAAAAATTCCCAATACAGAAAGATTCCAAACGATAAACTTTCCCTATAGTTTTCCATTAGGTTTTTGAATACGGAATTTACAATTTTTTATCGTTCTTGAACGATAGAACTCTATCTTTCCTCATCGTATTCTATAGAATTGATCATAAAACGTAAGTGGTGTTATCGTCAAATTTTTATAGAAAAAGTACTACTTATTTCAGAATAAATGAGTATTATTTTTCAAACAAGTGGTACTTTTTTGTACGTATTTGCTGATAAAACCACATCCTGTTAAATTTTATACGACACGATGGGGAACGATTAAAGTTCTATCGTTTAAGAAGATTACAACATAGTAAATTCCGTATTCAAAAACCTTATTGAAAACTCTAGAGAAAATTTATCGTTTTGAATGGTTCTTTATTGGGAATTTTTAGCAGGTTAGGGTGATTGAAATTCCGTCAAAGGTACTGCACGGGTATATACTGAAGAAAATGAAAAGCTTCTCCCTTTGATTATCTTGTCAAATGCTTAATTTAGTGCTGACTTCAGTTACCCTTACAGCAAAAATTTTGCTTTGTCTAAAAGATTCGTACTGCAATATACAATATATTATGCAGCAGTTTCGGCTGTCTTTAATAAGATGTCTCAATTTCAAAAGTCTGAAAGCTGTCTTCAGATTTCTTTTAGATCTCTCCTCCAGATTCCTAAAACGAAGACGTATGCAGTGAAGACTGTCGCATAAGACATTTTCTACACATTCAGTAGAAATCTTTCAGACGAAGCAAAATTTTCGCTGCATGGGTAGTGACAACTACATACGTATACTGTTTGATCTTCAGAGAAGCTACTCGTCTCTTAATTAAATGACTAACTTATTTCACTGATAACTTAAGAATTCAGCTCATCACAGCATTATGTGAAAAGATAAATCTTGTTACTTTCTTCCTGAAAAGTTTACCCGTGGAATACAACCCTATTTTATCGTTCAAATTTGGCAAAATATAGTTCAAAGGTTACTGCATATGTACTCAAAAATTCAAGGAGCAACTTGCATTCCTTATATGCAAATAAAAATCAAGAAAATGAGCGTTGGTTTTTTGCCTCTGAAACCCACACAGAAAAAAAAACTATCTTGTATCAAGACAATATTGTTTTCGTTATATATGAAACACGGATTGTCTCAGTTCAATGCAATTTGTTTTGAATCAAACACAGCACAAAACAAAATTCTTGATTCAAAGCAAGTTGCATTGAACTGAGACAATCCGTGTTTCATATATAACGAAAACAATATTTTCTTGATACAAGATAGTTTTTTTTTCTGTGCATGTAACCTCCTAAATACATAAACTACGACCCGTTCGTTGTTCACTGGTCACTCTATTCTCTATGTGTAAGCGTTTATATTTTCAAACAGCCGTTGACGACCATAAAATGTAATTTTGACAACTCCGCAATGGAATCGGTCGGTAACAACCAAACACCGTAAGATTTACTCACAAAGCTGAATACATTACAAAAGAAAAATGTAATGTTTAAAGAGTCTTTAGCATCGACAGAAAAAATGTAAACTTTACAGTAAGAACATACGCTATTCATATTATCGTGTTCATAACGCAATATTTACATTTTTTTGATTGCTATTATTATCGTGGTTAAAAACGGAAGAGAAAATAGAACAGTGGAAAATAGAACAGTGGATCAATTATTTGGAAGACTTGTATAGAGGAAACGATGATATAGCACTTTTAGAGAAGGAGGAGGATGTAGATGAGGAAGAATTGGGAGATTCGATATTGAGATCAGAATTCGACAAGGCTTTGAAAGAATTGAAAAATAATAAACCGCCAGGCATAGATGGCATAAGTGCGGACCTTATAAAAGCCTCCAGTGAAGGAACTCGTGACGCACTGTTTGAATTGATTAGAGATATGTACGAAAAAGGAGAAGTACCCGAAGATTTCCAAAAAAATAAAATTGTCGCTATCCCGAAAAAACAAGGGGCAGACAAGTGCGAGAACTACAGAACGATCAGTTTAACTTCACATGCTTCGAAAATACTGACCAAAATTATATACAGGAGGATGGAAAATAAAATAGAGAGTAGATTGGCAGAAGATCAGTTTGGTTTTAGAAAAAATAGGGGAACGCGAGAAGCAATTTTAGCACTTAGGGCAGTAATAGAGAAAAGGGTAGCGCTTTCGATAATGTGGACTGTGAGAAGATGTTTGCGATCCTGAAGAAGGTGGGAATAAATTATAAAGATAGAAGAATAATATACGAATTATATAAGAATCAAAGTGCAATAATAGACATAGAGGGTCAGGAAGGTGAAGCACAAATAAGAAGAGGGGTGAGACAAGGATGCTCATTATCGCCACTGATGTTCAATTTATATATAGAAGAAGCAATGAACGAAGTGAAGGAGGAAATTCAATCGAAATTACAGATTCAGGGAGAAAATATAAGTATGTTGAGATTCGCGGATGACATAGCTATACTTGCCACGAGTAGTACTGAGTTAGAAAATATTCTCAACACTATGAGAACAATATCATTGGAAAACTATTGTATGAATATAAATAAAGACAAAACAAAATTCATGATGTGTACAGCAGCGAAAACAGCTAGAAGAACGAAAATCAAAATAGATACCGAGACAATGGAACAGGTGAAAGAATTCAAATATCTAGGAAGCATAATTACAGAAAACGGCAAAAGCGAAAGAGATATAAGAGCAAGAATAGCACAAGGGAAACAGGCTTTTTACCAAAAGAAACAGTTATTATGCTCAAAAAATATAAGCTTGGAAGTAAGGAAGAAATTCTTGAAAAGTTATGTTTGGAGCACAGCATTATATGGTTGCGAAACTTGGACAATAGGGAAAACTGATCAACGAAGACTTGAAGCTTTTGAAATGTGGTGTTATAGGAGGATGCTCAGAATAAAATGGATAGACAAAGTCAAAAATGAAGAAGTACTCGAGCAGATAAATAAAGAAAGAAATCTTTTGAAACACATCGTGAAAAGGAGAAGCAATCTTATAGGACACACATTACGGCATGAGAGTTTATTGAAAACAATATTGGAAGGGAAAATGAATGGTAAAACTGGTAAAGGTAGACCTAGAGCAAGTTATATGGAGCAAATCGTACAAGATAAGGGATGTAGTAGATATGTAGAAATTAAACGTTTGACGGATAATAGACAGGGGTGGAGGGTTTCATCAAACCAGTCGTAAGACTGGTTACTTCATGATGATGATTATCGTGGTAACTCTGAATCTTTCAATATGAAACGGACTATTGGAAGTAGAGAATTTGTTCGGTGACATTTCCTGAAAGAAAACGTAATTTTTCAAAATAAATACTTTACTTCTATTATTACATCTTATGATATAAAACATGACAGATTTCTCTGCTGTATTTGCAAGAAATTTGGTATAGGGCCAAAAATTACAGAACAAACTATAATTTCTCTCTTTTTTTTTCTCAGTGTAATTTGCTTCTGAGAAGATGTGGAAATTCAGAGAAGATGCATTCAATTTCTGAAAATTTCCCGGATTCTATCCGAACATTCCCTAATATATATTGAACACATATATGGATGAAATTCGGAGAAATTCGAAGGAAATCGGTATAATTTACTTTCAAAATTTAGTGAGAAAGTGTTCAACTTTTGACAAAAAATCACAAATTCTTTCGAAAATGTTGCATTCGAAACATTCCAAACTCCTCGATTCCCTTTTTCTGATTAGCGGAGAAATTCGGACCATTCAGGAGGAACTATGAACATTTCGTCAAAAAACGGAGATTCGCGAATATTTTTCATAACTTTTTCTGCGAATTCCTCCAAAACTTTCAAAAATGAGAAATTCGGAGGAAATTCGGAGAAATATTTTCACCAGAGAAACGACATTCATTGTGTTTTGTGTTCGATTTCTTCTCTGAAATTATTATTGTTTTGATTTGTTTGTTGAGCGTTACTTCACACATAATGCGGTGGAACTTTTTCATCAACCTCATTTTCCACCGTTTCCATCTTCAAGAATTTAGGAAAAATGTTTCAAACAAAAATTCCTCATTTTTTCGCGTAGAATCATGATATGCGATAAAAAGTAGGAATTTCCATTTGAAAAATTGAAGTTGACCTCATTTTTACCGACCACAGCGCCATGTACTATGGAACTGATATAGCCATTGTGTCGTCCCCTCTCTTAACAACAACATTCAAATGAGATATTTCGGCTCTTGGATGCATTCCTCAAGATATCCGCATATTGTTTCATAGACTTTATTTTTCATCGATTGTGGCACCATCTTTGAAAATTTAGAAAAACGTTTCAAGCAAAAGTTACTCAGTTTTTTGCGTAGAATCAAGATATGCAATAAAAAGTGGGGGTTGCCATTTAAAAAAATGATGTTGACCCCATTTTAATCGATCATAACGCCATCTATGATGAAACGGATATCGTAGTTTTGTGGCCCCCTCTTTGTATAATAACTTTGGTATGAAGTACTTTTGGTTGAAGATGCATGTTTTTGAGATATTTGCATTTAAAGATTAAAATGGGACACCCTGTACAACTTTTATACACAGTGTTTACAGCTTATCGAGTAGAATTTTATTCTTCGAGCAGCAAGGAGTGAACTTGCCGATTTTTCAAATGGGATTTGTCAGAGTTCGATTATTTTTCTCATATAGAAGGAATTTCTTCATTTCAACGAAATGAAGTTCCACTCGAGTCGGACAGACTCCCTTCTGAAATGGAATGCAGTATCACAATTCATTACTCACTTCATCATGTTTCAAATTTTCCCGCATCAGCAGTTCGATTTGCGAACGAAACCAATGGATGAATAAGTCTAGAAACATACACGCGTCGAGATAAATGAGGGAAACCATTTCCAGATATCGGGAATGAGACTGGAACGGTATATCGTTCAAAGCGAATGATTAATGGAGAAAGGACAATTTCTAAAGAATTTCCATACGTTGTCAAGGTGGAAAGCCATTTCTCAATTTGCAGTGGGGTAATCATACATGAGAGATGGATATTAACGGCAGCGCATTGCATAGTAAATGCGTGGGAGTCGTATTGGATTGTCGCGGGTGAAATGAAGCCAAATGATCCACCTTGTTGTACTCAACGAATCTCAGTGGAAGCTAGCATCCCATATCAATCTTTTCGACAGTGAGCCTGATTTTATAATCGTTGAACGGAAACAACCCTGTTTGGAATGCAAACTTAACGAAATTGAGTTTACAGAATCCCGCGTGTGGTTGAAAACAACGATATTGCCTTACTGAAATTGTCTCGCCCTCTACAGTTCAACGATAACGTATTGCCTATCGCTCTGCCGAATCATTCCGATAGATGGTCTGGAATTGGTATAACTGTTGGATGGGGGTGGACTAAAAACTCACGTGATTTCAATATCTGGGATAATATGATCCCTCCGAACGGATTGAGTCAGCTCTACGTCCGTGCGCTCGATAAGGAAAATTGTGTGGACCTGTTGAAGAAAACTAGAGTGACAGCCGTTTTCAGAGGGGATATTCTATGCAGTCCGCCACCTCACTTTGTCGAAGGGATTTGCCACGTGAGTTTCATGACTATTGTTTAAATTCGACAATTTGCATTTGGTACGTGAATTACTTCCTCTCCCAAATATTTACATCCATTCGATTTTCAGAGTTCTTTGAATTTATTTCAATTATAAAATTACTCTCAAGTCGAAATATGATGTCTTCAATGAATAATAATTTGTCTTTGAAGCATAACATACTTTTTCAATAACTTTGATGAGATTCAGATTCCACATTTAAGTTTCTGATACTGTCCCAGCTAAAAATGTGACTCTTTGATATCTCAGGCCTTGCCTTGCACCATGCTGGCGCGATCTGTGCCAAATTGAGGCTTTTCGTGATCCAATTTGGGGAAAAGGCAATTTTTAGCTGGCATACATGAAAAAACGGATTTGAATAGATAACAAGTATAGCTTAGCACTGACATACGTAACAGGTCCTCGAAAGCAATATTCATGATCGTCGAAATACATAGGTGACTTCAGAAACAGATCACAACTAAGTTAAATCAAAGAATAACGAAGGTTGCCGGAATCGGATGTGTTTTTGGACGCCGATAACTTCGATAATAAAATTTCGTTCCAAAATTCTTTACTCGGCAATTGTCTGCATCGGATTATCTGTACCAAATCTTTATCCACTTTTCTTAAATTTCCAAAGGGGGATTCAGGTGGCCCACTGCTCCGGAAAACGGAGGGCAGACAACACGTGCTTGAGGGCATAAGTAACTACGCGTTCGGTGAATTTTGCGGTGATACGAGGTTTATAAATGGCATTTGGACTAGAGTTTCATCACATCTTGCGTGGATAGAAGAGACAACAGGTTTAAAAGCAAATAACCAGATAGAAATAGACAAAATATGGAGAACTCGATCCTGCTGCAAGATGACTGAACTTACAGAATTTTTATCCTTCTTGCCAATTTGTGTCGCCAATGAAGTACTGAGAACCAATATATGAAATGACAAACTCGAATAAATTGTGCTATAACATTCGTTCTGTTTTCTTACTCTGTAATGTATCCTCCCTTCAACAGTTGAGAATCAAAAGAATTCTATACCCCAGTAGAGATTTTCTAGTCATTCACAACTTCAGAACGTTTTAGCGAAAAAATAGAAATCGGGGAGTCCTTCGCAAGTATTTAGCAAGCAACTGGCTCATAGAGCTTCTCTACCGGGGGGAGATTGTCCGTAGCATATATTGAACCCATCCTGAACTCGCGTTGAAATCATGATACCAGCTAGGGTCAGAAAAAAATAGGGTCATCACTCCATGATGATATTGGAAGAAACTGAAGGGGGCCCTAGATATTGAATAAATGAACAACAGACAATGTTTCCCGAAATTGCACTTCGTGTGCCTCAATTGCACCATGTACACTGAGAAAAAAAATTTGTGAGCTCAACAAAAATGTAGTTGACTCAACTACGCCAGGAGGTTAGATACATTCAACTGATTCTGGAAGTTGAATTAAATCATTCACCAAGTTGGCCGACTCCGTTGAGTCAACTACGTGGATGGTTGAAGCAATAAAAAATTGGTTCCGTCAAGTATCTTAATACATTTGACATAAAACGATACAGAATTGTTTAGACTCATTATGTGCTTGACATACTATCTTACATTTTTGTGTCAAATGCACTTAACAATTGATCCCAAGTTTTTAAATTTCTGAATCAACTTAGATTTTCTTTTCAATCGTTTTTCAAGAGTCGTTGAATCAATTCTACACTCGGTTGCAATAAATTTCCAAAAAAGTTCATTGAATCCAATAGTATTTGATGTCCAATGTACAAATAACGAGAAAAAACAAATAAAAAATTTCGATTACACAAACCATTTAATGGAAGGGGAGTTCTTTTACCGATGATGAAGACCCTCTCTCCTCCACCAACGGCGGATAAAGAAGTACAGCGGGTTGTCAGTCAGAACAGAGAGTTTGGAGCCCTAATCGAGAATCGAACCTACCTACCTACGTGCCTACCTAACCTCATCAAATTCACGCTTTAACTGACGTAGCTATACGACGATATACGATTCTCGTGACACAGAATGCAAGTCATCCCCAAACCCTGTTAGTATCTTGTACCTCGTCATTAGAAATTAAAACCAATTTCAAAGACATTGTTATAAAATACTTCAGTGTGTCTTCTGAAATTTATTTCTATTGAGTATCTCCTGAGATTGAAAAATATGTAGAATGAATACGGAAGTAAAATTCTTTTCAAGTAAATGCTGTGGTCATGTTTTGTGGATATATTGAAAAAAAAAACAATCAACTGGACATCTGAATACCCTGAACTCGAGAATAATGTTGATTAGTTCCTGGTGTATCATTAAACCAAACAATTGAATCAATTGGAATAATCAATTATTTTCATTCAATTAATGATCTGAAGTTTGTAAACGGAAACATTTTTTGTTCGTGCAACTGTTCACGTGAGTTGATTCACTTCTTGCTCGGAAGGTTGACTCAACTACTTGCGATTTTGAATAGAATTTTTTCTGATTCCTTGAATATCATTCGCGTTGGTTCATACAATCAAGTGATAGGTTTGAAACAATGAAACGCGTTGTAGTTGATTCTACAAATTCCAAGTCGTTTCAACGAAAAATTCATTGATTCACTTGAAAATTTTTCAACTACACTAGGTGGTTGATGGCACTTTTATTTTTTTCTCAGTGTACACTTAACACGCCTATGCACGCCTTCAGATTAATTTGAATGCAAAGGGAGGTATCCAATCAAACGATAGGACATTTTATTATTCAGATTCACTACTTTGAGACTTCATACACAGTAAAGAACTTTGTGTTAGAAACGGTCCACTCGAAATTCTTGTTAAAAATCGAAACATATGAGTGTCGAATTGACAGATTTTGAATGTAAATTTAACACTTTTGTGTTGATTTCTTATATCCTTTGTGTCAATATCCAACACGAATTTCGAGTGGACCGTTCGCGACATGCACGTGTGTTCAAAATACACAAAATTTTCTACTTTGTACTTACAGTTTTACTTACCGTATGAAGGGATATAAACTCAACGTTCCATCAGCACAGGAAATCAACCAAAAAGAGACGAATTCGCAGAATTCGCTGTAACTAATGTAAAACACACACCCGCAAATCAAAACTCAGAGACGTGATTGGATTGGAATTCAAGTTCAAGTTTCACTTGCGTGAATGATTGTGCGCTTTTCGTTTTACCGATACACTAGTGGTGCAATTTAAGCTATGGTGCAAATTAGGTGCACTTCCCCTGTAAGATAAGCAATTCAAGATTTCTCGCCCTAAATATTCGTTATAAAAAAAACACAAGAATAATATGAGATCTCATCTACATCGAAGAATACACGGAGAAAAAACCTTCGCTGCAACAGCGGAATCTGATTCTGCTGGATTGCTGTGAAATCAAACTATTCAGAATCATGGCAATCTTTTTATTCACGACGACCACTTTTGAGCTGCCATAGCAAACAATGTCAACTCCTCCAACAAAATTTGTTTGTAACTATAATCATATAATTTACAGTTATTTCTATTTTCATTATACGTTCCTCTGCGCGTTATATCGCGTATATGCTATTCCAATCGTCGGTATAACATGGATAATCCTCCTTTGTAATCGATTTATATATGCCTCTCCATATGTATATAGTTGCCCAAGTCGCAACGACCAATATAACGCCCTCGTGACAAACGTAATGATCAATGATTCATCACGCATCTTCTTATGCACAAGAAGATCTTGTCGCGCCTTATATACTCACGGATCTTCTCTCCTCCTTGTACGGCGAAAAAAGTGGATCTATTCACAGTCACGATACACCGGACTCCCAAGTATTTACACAAGAAATGGTAAAACCTACACGGAAAACATTAATGCGGCGAAAAACTCATCCGAATGAGATAACACTGTTCTGCAAATTTTGATTTTGATAAAGTATTCTTTATGCAAAGTGGCTTTTTTGATGATTCTTACATGCTGAATACAAAGATAACAATTACATTTTGAAATTAGTTTCCATTTTTGAGGAATAGAAAAAACTCTGCCAATTCGCACACGGCTTCCTCATTTATGTTGGAAAAAATATCGGCTAACAATGTGGATTGTTACCTCTCCAAGTCCTGTGCGACCTCTCTGTACAGCATCTGCGCTATGATTATTGGATACAAAAAAATTTTCAACGATGCAAATTGCTAAAGATTCTCTTCCACATTTTTAAACCGATCAAGATAAAACTTCTATGGGACCATTATGGGACCATAACTGAACCGTAATATAAATTTCAATGCAATTGTATAACAAACATGCCCGGTCGCCAAATCACAATTTTCGAAAACATGTGTCTTCTCCTTCCCCCGTTTTTCTCTAAGAATCAAGTTGAAACTAATATGAGATCATCACCAACACAGCATAAAACTATGATGAACATTTCATAAATGTCAGAATGTCAGATAATAGGAACAAAAGATATCCGTATTGTATCGACATTTATGGAATTTTCAAATTTTGTTTTTTCGGAGCTAACTGCTTACTGAGACTGTTCTCTATAGTAACAGACCAATCGACTATGCCAGTAATATCTGTTTCTCCGTACAGCATAACGGATTACCAATATCCGTTATACGTCTGGCATATCTATGCACGCAAACCATGAAGAATTTACTTATGTGTCAATTTTCATTTCGTTGCCCATTCGAGAGTTGATGACCCAAGAAATATTTCACCTAACGTACCTTCAACCGTTTATTTATTCATTCACATTGAATAAATAATAGGCGAAGATTTGGACATTGATTGGATATCTAATGGATAACGTACCCGCTCAGCACAAATATCGCAGTAATATTGCTGCAATATTACTGCAATATTCCAATATTGCTGTAATATTACTGTGATATTACTGCGATATTTGTGCTGGGTGGGTATCCAAATGTACGGTATGAGAATTTACAAGAATCGATGAGTTATTCATCTCTAATATTCTGAAAGCTTGATTCAATTGCTATCCCATGATTTCTCCGAATTCTACTTTATCAGATAGACCTAGGTGGAGGATAAATCTGGAAAAAAAAAATAATCCGCACTGGAAGATTTTGAGACCTCCCCAAAAGAAAGTACCTAAACCTAATTCAATCTCATTGAAGTTATTACCTTTTGACGGATAAAGAATTCGAAATCATTGCAATACATTCGAGGATTTCACGAGGCAAGAAGAAGGTTCATTTCCAATACAATACGTGTTAATTAAAGCAGAACAGATGCCGGACGTCAAAGATATGAAAGTCATCGCTACATAATGTACTGTATGCACCGTTACCATTGCCGTTGTACAAGTTGCTTGTTGCGTTCTGCTGCAGATCCCTCTCTCTTAACTTGACTACATACAATGCACTCAAGCGTTATTATGATTCTTATAACAGAGAAAGTGCGAAAAGCTTGCAATAATAACAGGAATTCGCGATTATGTATTATGTTTGTAAAATAAATAAAAGTGTCAAAGATTCAAGTAATGGTAACTCAATCATTGAATTCATAGTTGAAAACAGTTTGGCATTCGTCTAAATGAGAAAAAAAGTTGGGAATCAGTTTTGGAATTCTTGTTTGTAAAAACTTTAGAATATTTTCTAAATTTATGGAATTTTTCAGCAGATACGCCGATTCTTTGATAGACTGAGAGAAGAGCAATTTGGAGGTTCGGTAAATGGGGATATACTTGTTCGATAAATCTGAATAGTACTGAACTTTCAGCGATGTTTCATGAAATCTCAAAAAGGATTACTGAAAGTTTGCTTTACATGACTCAGTGTTCTTCAATCGTTATTATATAATACAATATTCATGACCAAATTTGTTGTGTATCACTCAATTACTGAACGTTTAGAAATTGAGTGACACACAGCGAATTTGGTCGTGAATATTGATTAGGATAACTGATTGGGAAGAAACTCATATGGAACCACTATCGGATCACTACTAGAACGTTGTATAAGTTTCATTTCAATCGGATAATAGGGAGCGGAGATATGGGTAGTCGCAAAATCAACATTTGTTTCACCTTTTTCTTTACCCCTCCCGTTTTTCTTTGAGAATAAAGTTAAAACTTGTATGGAACCACTATCAACAATACATCTAACCGTGGTAAAAATTTCATGACGATCGGATAATAGAAACGGAAGATATGCGCGGTCGCAATTTACTTCATATACACGCACACACACACAAACACACACACACACACACACACACACACACAAACATCAAACCAAGAATTTTCCCCGAGTTTGAAGGAACATTTTGGCCTAAGAGATTTTGAGTTTGGGGACAAAACAATTTTCGGCCCCCGGAAACGATCACACGGAGAAAAGAATATAATAATGGCCATCAGACAAAGTATAGTAATCGAAGGACAGAACTCATTATGAAGTCAACCACTATACGTCTATCAGGGTTTAGCAGAAATATACCGACTGTCATTTATCGTCATAATGAATCATATCCTCCGATTACTATATTTGTATGAAAATGGTTATCGTATTTTTTTCTCCGTGCACAAAGCTTCCCTCTAACGAGAAAGCAATATTTTTTTCTATAAAATTTGTTGATTTATTCTTGGAGAATCCCTGTTCACCCTAGAACAGGCACATGAAAAACATAGAAAAATTCAAACGGCCGTATCTTATTTAAAACCTAATGAATTTTCACTCACTATGGATGGTTTTTGTTCGTCAGGGTTTATAGTTCAAAGATATTTATGTTAAAAACTATTCTCAATAAACAGATGTTCAACCGCTGAGAAAGAGAAAAAACGTTTGGGGGCCTAAAAGACCCCCTATTCCCGTTCCAGGGTTAATTGTCATTGTGTTTATTTGTTAATTAACTCTGATGTGGAAAAAATGATCTTTATTCTCTGCACCAACTGATTTACAACATCTTCTTTGACTTTTTTGTACGTTTTTGCAGGATGCTATAATTCCTTTGCAATTCTCTTGCCGTACAAAAGAGTAAAGATGTAACACAATATGTGTTCTTCCATTCATACGTTATACGAGCACACATAAGCCTCATTTACTTACCTACCTATCTATCTCTCTATGTATATATCTATCTCTCTACCTACCTATCTACCTACCCACCTAGCTATCTACCTACCTGCAGGAAATACCTTGGCTCTCGACACGAAAACCTAGTTAAATTTTCTACGTCATCATGACCACAGCTGCCAATTTAACTACTGTTTTCCTATAGATCCACTCATCGCTTACGCCATTCAAATGGAGTGATCAATCGGCAGAGTCGAATGGTTGACAACTGTAATCGTGAGTCCACAAAATTTAGGGGGATAAATTTATTTTAACTCATGCCAGAATTGAAAGGCCACACAAAATTCTCAAATGAATAAAAAAAAACCTCCTCTATGTTTGACGATTTGGGAAAAATACGGGAAACCGAGCAACTTAATTCCCGATCTGAGATTTTTGCAGCCCTATACCAGTTTTTTGTGAGACCCTCCCCCACTCTTCAGTCTGCATTGATTTTGCATTGATATGTCTAAGGTCCGCGGTCTACCCTAGTAGAAATATCACAAGTTCTTCCTCATGACTCATGAGTTACTCGCAGGGAAAAACTTATTAAAATAAAACTAGTGAGCGACAAATGAATCACTTGTAAATCTTATCTGACTAGCGATGTTTGGATAAAACTTGTGAATTTCTTGCAAGGTTAATCCAAACATTACTAAGATTAGATTTATACATTATTAACTAAAATCATTAATAAGCAATTTTATTTATCAGATCAATATTATTCATTAGATTCGTCAAATATTTATTAGATTCATATTTGGATTAATTGATGTTTCTGGACGACTGGTAAAGAAATGTTTCATGCATGTACACTAGAAAAAATAATTAATCAAATTGAAAACATGTCTCTTCATTCTGAAAATAGAACCCTCTCCAGACAGTGTTCTTTTGATGCAAGAAAACAATGTTTCTCCCAGAAAACAAAATTCTCGAATGAAAAAATTCTCTGAGTCGAAGCAAATTTGTTCAAACTATAGTTTCTTATAAGAACATATCTGAATCAATTATAAATTCAATAATAAGTTTTTATTTTTACCCTAATTATTCTCACAAGTGCCATGTTAGTTTCCAATAAGTTCCTCGTTGGATAATGATGACTGTTTCACTAGTTTTGATAAATGGAATCTAGTTAGTTGGAGTTTTATATTCTAGGGAGTGCCTTGTGAGTTTTCCTCCCTAGGGCCTCATGAGTAGAGGAGATAAACTCGTAAGTGCCTCATTATTGACTGGCGAAAATTTCTACCTAGAGATGCTACATCAAGGAAATAGATTGTTGAAGAGAATAAAGAATGCCCGCTACGAGAATTCAATATTATTCCAAATACTTATGATTTTATCATTCCTTCTCCAACGATTATGAAGAAAATGACTGTACAATAATTTACTAATCACTGCACAGTAAAATAAAATGATTAACTCACATAGAAAAATATTTCTTTCCTACACGCATTACATTGCAATTTATACGCATTATTTTGCGCTGTTCATCATTACTTTGATATGGTCTTCATTAATAAAAAGATTAATGATTTTTCCCGGGACAATACTACCCTTTGATTCCTTCAATTTGCAATCTTGCTCACGATATGTCCCTAGATCCACGCGTCATTTCTCTTGTTAACGGAGTTCGTTATAATGCACTCGATTCTCGGATGCATTGTTTTTGTTCTCTCTCCCAAAGATCTCTCATCGGTGCATAACACAGTCGAAGGTTGGATTAGGTCAACCCTTGTCACGATCTACGAATCGCATTACTCGCTTCACACTGGTTGGTGCATTGTTCCGATCGATGCACCACATTGCACTTTTCGATATTCCTCTTGTGTAGAACATATGCGTTCATTGGTACAGATTTTATTGTATTGAGGCTGGAAGGGAAGTGAAGGACGGTACGGTTTCTGTCTGTGATTTTAGGTCACTGACAAATCATACTAAAATGTTTGAGTAAATTTCAATTATTTTTATACATCGTCCAATTATTTATAATAAATATGACAATCCATTCGATGCGTCGTCTATTTTTCAGAAATTCCAAATGCAAAATGTCTGTGTTGAGAAAAAATAAATCGATTTATGGACGGACTGAAGCGTTATACGATGGATTTGGTGGAAATTCGAATGAAAGATTTAAAAAATTCCCTCGCAATTGAATTCTGCAAGGTTTCCTACAAAGTAATAAAGATAACTGGAGCGATGTATTTTTCGACCACTTGGTCTTTGAATCTGCTCACTTATTTAGTTTCTTTTTTTCTAATTAAAAAACAAAACTTATTCATGTACAACTCGAAACATTTTTATGCCACTGTATTTTTTTCATATTGAAATCTTTGCTTTTTTAGATTACGCATATGTATGTATCTGAATTTTAATATGTACAAATTCAATTGATCCTAAAAGAAGTCTAGAAATAATTTCTGCATACGAATGCAGCCCACGTCCCTTTTTCCCTGTAAACAACGGTCTGAGAAATCATATAACCCTAGATACGACTAGACAGAAGCATGGAGGATTTGTGTCAGGCTTTGACCAAGTTCATCTGGCATTTTTAGCGTAGAAAAGTGGAATCGAATTCCTCACTCTGTAAACCCGAATCAATGCAAAGGACTGAGAATCAGTGGATTCCACTGATTCGCCAGTGATTCTTAAAACTTCTCACTGATTTTGATTCAGAAAGAATTGTCAATCACATTATGATTCCCAATTGATATTGAACTGAATGCTGTTTGTTCAAGCTTATAGAATAATTTCCAAATTACAAAAGGACAAAAATGAACTTACCCTGCAGAAAAAATCCATGCAGCGCGAGGTTCATGGCTACGAAGTGAACGTTCCCTTCAACCTATGGGAAATAAAAGGAAAAATTTAGAATTATGGATGACGTCAGTAATAATATGTGCAATCATTTGATTTCCATCGCACAATAGCACAGAAATGTATTCATGCCTGAAATCTTTTAACCATATTCGATTATTATTACCGTGAAAAGAGGGAAATTCCTGATACCACTCTTTTTCCTTTTATTCTACCTTTCCTTTGACTTCCATTCAAAATATATTTCAAAACATATAAAATAATATTCTAAAAACAAGCAAGATTGATCACTTGGGTTCCTCATTTTACGAATTTTATTTGATTTTAGATACGTGTTCGCAATACAAAGTACTGTCCGAACTTTTATAATTTTCAATGTTCCTCTTAAAAAATCAAAATTTCCAACCAATTGTGATTCAAATTTTATAAAATTCGAAAGAAAAAAATATTAAAAATGTAAATTTTCGGAAACATTTTCTTTATCTTGTAGCGAATCTCATTACGCGATTGATTCAAGTGGATATCAATTGAAATAATTAACTAGGGATTTGTTTCAATCGATACTGCACTGACAGAAATGTTTGTGAATTTCATAACCATCCTCAAACATTTGTACATTAAATTCAACAGCTGCATATGAATCCAACTTCACTGCACATTTGTACATTAAACGACAATGCAATTGACATCATCGACATTCAGATGTTCCAAATTCAAAAAAAACTCCCAAACCTGGAACATAAAATTTAACACAGATAATTCTAACAGTGTGAGTTGACTCAGTATCGTGATAAGATTCGTTGTATTCAACCTCGCTGTGGGGTTGTTCCAACATTTTTTTTTTGTATGCAAATGAATTCAATTGATAATTTGTTACGTATGCTGTACATTCCAAAGGCCCTAGGAAAATATTTATTCACTCATCACGGTAAAATAAATTGATTACAGGATGTAATAATCGTATAACATGAATGGTGGTCCCAAGAGGACGGAAAATACACGTTAGACAGTGCTAAAGTTGAACTTGCCATTGTGTACTTACGTACTCGAGAATATACTACAGGTAGTCGCGTTAGATACATAACACTCTGTTAGTATCAATATTTGAAAGGTGTTCAAAAACTCAGAACAAGGAAGTGTGTATCCAAATATTCTATGTACATTTCAATGTCAATGAACTCCTCTATCGGAAAAGCCGCTGAACCTTTATGACGTGCAGGACAAATAAGGTATTTGTCTTGTTCGATTTAAGATCATTGGAATAAAAAAATTGATATAATACAAACGGATTTAAAATTACAAACAGTATTTTAAAGAATAATGGAATGATGCACTGTAAACAAAATTTGTTGAACTCCAAACAAAAATGCTTGGAAATTTACAAACTTGGTTTGGAAAAATAATTTCCGAACCTTTTTGTAAATTGCCGAACGAAAGTTTGTGAATTCTCAAAAATCTTCGTGAAATCACAAAATTTTTTCAATGTTTACAAACTTTTGTTTGGTAATTTACAAAAAAAGTTTGTGTAAAAAACTGCCAAACTTCTTTGGCAGTTTAGGAAGTATATTTTTCACAGTGTGTCTTCTTCTCTTCTTTTCGTACGGTCGTAAGGTCTTCGCGAGGCTCTCGCAAATCTTGTGAGATGTGGTGACAACGTACAATAATTGATAACTAATCTACCCCTAGTAGAAATTTTGGATGGGAAAATACCAGGACCTGACGAGACATGCCTGATTTTCTATCAGGTCCTCATCAGATTTCGTTACGGTTTTCCGTATTTCACTCGATTTTATGGAAATCTTATCCGAACCCTATTATACCCCTGCGTTACAACCCTATTTGAATCCTATGAGGGAATCAGATAAGTTCCTTGTAAGGGCCTCATAAGATTTTCCTTATTCCTGATCAGGACCATAATCAAAATAGGGAACGCCTAACCAAATTCTTACTATGGACAGCAAAGTAAAATAATTGAATTTTTCATTTAGAGGTTCAATTATTCAAATATGAATATTATATTGATTTTTAATTCATGCATAACTGATTAAAATGAAGGATAAATTACATGTGAGCGAAAGAAAATCACATACCTTTATACAGATCTTATTGTATTGAAAATTGAAATGGATGTGATTTCATCGTCACAACAAACAAGCGCATACGCGTTATCCTGTACGTGGGATAAATAATCAATACGATACTGAATTTATACACTCATTTATATACGTATACATGCATACATATCCCGACAAGCATCTCGAAAGTTGTCTCACAATGACCGCATTGCAACGGAAATGATTCGGGTCGAGCGCATAAAAATACTCCCGCATATGTATTACAATGAACACATATTTATCAATTCACCCAGGAATAATCTGTGATTTCATTGTCAGGGGGCGATCAGTAATCAAACTTTTGAATCATCTGTTCACTTTCATTTGTGATTAATTCCCGTAAACAAATTGTGTACCATATAGAGGCCAAATTTATATACATGGATCTAACGGTGTCCGTGCAAACAAACTCTTCAACTCACTCTATTTGAAAATGAAATTCATTCAGTAATTCTAATTGAAATTTTGTATAAAATTTTAATTTGATTTCGTTTCAAGCACAAGTACCAAAATTTTGTAAATCGATTGAAAATCTTCGTAATTTCAAATCAAGAGAGGAGCTTAGAAGGAGTTTAGACAGTTATTTTAAGGAACATTCGATCACGGATTCCCAATGAATTACTTCCTATAGCAGTATTTGAGTTATTGCGGTAAAAGAATGTGCATTTGAGAGTAATCTATTGGCTGGAAAAGCTTGAATTCAGCTACAGGAGCTAATTTAATGACTGTTTGTATTTGCGCGAGCCGTTTGGTTGCTGCAGTTGAATTTTTCTCCCGTGAATACGTAAGTGGCGATTTGCAAATAAACTTTGTAGAACGCAAGAAGAGAACAAACTATTCACATAATGTTAAAAAAAGTAGATAGCGAAAATTCATTTTTAAAGACTTGAAAAAATGCAGCATCTTCGATAAAAGTGACAATTTCACTGCACGATGTTGAATTTTTCTCCTACTGAAATGGAGTTTCAACTCGCGTTGATGCGTGAACTTTTTACTCTTTCATGAGATCAAAATTCTCAACCCGATAGAGTCAATATTCGTTACCCCGGAGGGGAATCGTCACTCTTATCAAAGTTGCAGTATTTGTACTCTTTGAGAGTGGGTTTTCAATGCAAGAAATTTAGAGAGTATATGAATAAAAATGTCAAAATAACGTATTATCATACTACTACGTTTCATCTATTCGAAGAAACTGAATGTCATTTGAACTTCCACAATAACCTCAATATTTGGATGTTAAAGAAATACTCATTCGCATAATTCTTCTCTTCTACCAGAATTTATTTTTGATAGTATGTGCATAAAAATAGACAGTGCAACAAACTCTCGTTTCTCCTCGAGTATTCCAAACGCCTTATGCAAGTAAATCAACAACAGGAAGACAAACGTTCGTGGTAAACATGAATATTTTTTTGAATTTGAGAAACTAAGAATATATTGTAACATTAATAATGATGAATTTTCAGTTTTATATTTTGTCCTAAGAATATTTCTGAACCTTTACATTTTATATATAATGTAAAAATGTTGGATCAATAACTCAGGACAAGAAAAAAATTTTCCTTAGATTCAGACACTGATTTGAAGTGATTAAAGATGTGCTGAATACGAACGTGAGGTCAGATTTCTTGAATAAGTTGTTTTGTTGTAATTTTTTATATATAATTTATACGATTGATGAATTTTATGTATGAAAAGGTATGGGAAATTTTAACTTGAGAAATCTCGCATTTATTTCGTATTTAGCACATTATAATCATTTCAAATCAATGTCCGAACCTCAAAAACCAAAATAGCTGTTGACCAATGTAATTAATTTATATCACTCTGAAATCCGACCTAATATAGCGTGACTCATGGTTATTGTCTTTCCACATGATATAATAATATATGAATAATTAATTACCTGATGATCTATTACACATGGATCCAATAGATTATAGATAACATTTCATCATGTATAAACACAATAGATAATCTTCGAAGTTATGCTGCAGTGGGTCAGATTTAAAATGAACACCCTGCTGAAAATGCCAGGCAGATCCGGACTAAAAATAGTTGTCAGGCTTTGAACGGTCCTTGTCTCAGGGAATCCGGTCAAAAACTGACAAAATTTCTACCTGGCTTCGTCCGGAATCACTAAACCTGGAATATCCTGTCAGAACCTGACAACATTTTTTCTGTTAGGTTTTGACAGGATATTCCGCGTTTAGTGATTCCGGACGAAACCAGGTAGAAATTTTGTCAGTTTTTGACCGGATTCCTTGAGACAAAGACCGTTCAAAGCCTGACAACTATTTTTTGTCCAGATCTGCCAGGCATTTTCAGCAAAGCATATATTAACCAATGAAGTAACGGTTTATGCACGGTGAAGAAAAATTATCAGAGAAAAGATAGCAGGGGTTATTCCAATTTGATGTGTCGTTTAACAACTCAACGACAGATCGCATGAAAAAGAACATCAATTTCATTCCATAGAAATTCGCAATAATACGCAACAATATTCCAATAATTCCTTCGTTGTTTTTATTGTTGATGTTGTTATTGTCCTCGTAGCAAATCACGACAGACAGTTGGACTAACTCTTTTAACCCTATGTCTTTTCCATTACCTTCTTCTTCTTTTTCTCGTTCTCTCAAGTCCGTGTTCCCTTTTGAAGAAGCACCATCGTGCATACAGAATTGTTAAACATGGCCCCGTCATTTACGTGCATACGATGTCTAAAGAGTGAACTCTTATACCGTATAACGGGTGTGTACCTCAAATTCCTCAAGGACAATCGATAATTCATCTCATGTTAGCACACGTTTGAAAAAAGTGCTTTAATCGATGTGAGAAGACAAGATATGCAATCTTTAATGAACGAAAATCGATTGATCCTCTCAAACCTGAATTATCTTGAGCGATGGAACACTTATTTCGAGGTCACATGTTGTTATGTTTAACTATGTATATGAAATTTCACGCGTGCTATCGATTTTGGAAAGAATCAAGTCACTCAAATTTCAATCGAAAACTTATAGAAATAAATACAAATTGGATATCAGGGCATATTGTAATTGACATCTAGAACTAACTGAAACATTGGATAGTTGATTAAAATTATATATAATTCATATAAAATTCAATACGGTTCATACATAAGTTATTGAGATACAGATATCCCGATCAGAAATCGCATTTAGAACTAATCATAGTTCACATTTGAAATGTGGAGCTGACTAACAAAGACCAGGTATCATTCTAAAGGAATTGACTTTGAGAATTGAATTCTGAATCTACAATATCGTATTATATGGTTTCAAACTAACAATACGTTGACACGTATTGGCGGTAATAGAATATTTACCATTCAAAGTATGCAGTTTATTTTCGATAACTATAATTTAAAAATAATAATATATATTCATTGCACATACCACGTGAATACTTTAAATAATACTGTTTAAACACTATTCGTCTTCAATACTTCTCATTCAGTATGCAAGAGAATTACGTATTACAAAAGATCCTGATCATAGATTTGGCCTTATTCATTATTTTACTTACGTCATATGTCAAGAGACTTTCAACAATAATTCAGATCATTATAAAATTGATGGTCCTCAGTCGAAATAATCCACATATCAAAAGTAGATAGAATATATAATATGTATGCTTAGTTCGATAGTTACTATACCGTCAAATTTATAGAAATAAATTTTTTCTTCAAGGAAACAAACTAAGACGAACTCCACCGTTTTATCAAGCAAAATCTGATGGAAAATCTTCAAATCTCCTGAGATCCAATTGAATCTAATGACATATCATTGTCCCCCGGTCAAATCTGATTTCATCGTACGAAATTCTTGTCAACTAGAATACCGCCCAAGAACATGAAAGTGTTAGTGAAATATAAAAGTTTCATCCGATTATATCCATTTGGTGCAGCCTTTTGCGTATTCAGTTGCCCCAAATGCAAGTAATAAAAATATTCTATGAATCTTTTATGTACATTGACGTGTTGTTTGAACGTTGAATAATTCCAACTTTTCTTCTTAACGTCGTAACTTTCCCATTTGTTCGTAAACGAACCAATCCATCCATCGGCAGAGGAGGGAGACTTTTTATACACAAATTAAGGAAATCAGGAAGAATCCCGTCGAAGAATCGTGTAATAATGTTCCTTGTAAGGTGGTTCATTAAAAAGTGTTATTCGAGCTCTTACATTTTCTTGTCTTTCAATCGGTGAATGCTCGGAATACGGTGAAGTTAACGAGGTAAGTAACAATCCACGCGCGTATCACGCACTTTCTTTGAACATCCTTGATTCACAATGCGAACGTAAGATGATGCGCTGCTTAGCTTAGCCTTAACCGTAAGAGGTTCATCTTGTGAATATCTGGGTCGTCGTCCGAACGTGAGTTGGTGGTACTGAATTTCGTATTCACGGTGACACATAATGAAATCAATCGTAGCCAATCGCAATAGGTTTTGAAAATATGTTTGAAACTCGATAATTCGCTCTTCGATAATCATACATTTTTGAACAATTCTCGTTATATTAATGCATTACATATTTTTTAAAGCCTAATGGTTACCAACCTCAAGATTCGAAGTTGTACAGCATCGGCACCGATGAAAATTGTTGCCTGAGCATAGAATTTAGATCAAGAATCAGGGTATAAAATAGATCGTGCAGAGTTTTTCCGTTGCCTCCACGTCGCTACACCATCGAGCTGTCCCATTCCCTGATTATTTACTTATACATATTTTACGTTCAGGCAACGTATTCCATTTTTTGATTCAGCACGGAAAAAATAGTTTAGCTGCACCAGCTAAGTAGCTAGCACGGACACGGACAGCCATTAAATTAGCTCCTGTAGCTAAATTTTAACCGTTACCGCAAATAAATTGACTACAAATGCGAATTTTTTTGCTGTAACAGCTAAAATTTAGCTGCAGGAGCCAATTTAATGGCTGTTCGTGTCCGTGCTAGCTACTCAGCTGCTGCGGCTAAATTATTTTTTCCGTGAGAAATTCAATGATAGTATTTTCACAGGAACTAAAAATATTATCTCCTTTGATAAGACAAAACAATTTTTATATATGGCACGTGTACTCTGCATGTCTCATGCACTGTACGGAATCGAGGAAATCGTAGAAATACCCCATGTTCTCGAAAAAGAATTCTTCGAGTGCTATATGGGACAAGCTCTGGCCGACAATCGATGATGATCGTGTGCTGAGAGTTTAATTTTATGGAACATTTCAAGATAGAAATGCTTTCTGATTTATGAATCTTCCAAAGATCCGCCCGTATTTAGAACTTGACACCTAGAAGTCACAAATTTCGATTGAACTTCTTCAAATTTAATAAATCTTATAGATCAACGTTGATAAAAACGAAAACACATGACTTTTATTGATAACCCATGTATCTTCCCGCCATATATTACAATCAAAAGGAATAATTTTATTCGAACCCGAGATAAGTTAACGCACCGAGAATCTCCTAACCAACACAATGATCGTCAGCAAAAACGTGCAAGAATTACGAGCTCATCCTACACTTTCTATCTAAACTTGTGCCTTTGAGGGATCTGATCGACCGATCGATCGATCGATTTGCTGCGCACGTTCGCTCTTTTTTTTACCTCTTCTTGTCGAAGCACGATCACTATTTCTTCCTCTGTTTACCTCGTTCAAAAGGAAAAGTATTTTCCAACCGTACATAAATTAAATTTCTAAGAACGCATGGCATACTCTTCTTCGCGATCCCCTTGCGCTCGACTCCATTAAGAAACTCTCCTCAGGCAAAATAAAACTCAAACATTTGTATTATATAGTTGAATGGTTGTTACGCGATGTATACGTTCCACAAGTATTTATCGATCCTCTCGATTATCACCTAGCGAATGAGGATTTCTCAGTTTCCGGCATTCGAGTGGGTCTCGAATCAATCGGGAGACGGAACCTCGTGTTATATCGCGACACTCCGTGGATGAGAGCTCGATCTGGATCGTTGTTGTTTCTCTCCTTTCTCGGATCAACAGGAAATTCGCCTTGGAAATAACGCTTGATACTTGATCGACGATTAACGACTCTTTACCATGCAACCGATGGCATTGTATCAAAATGAGAAACATTCAAGAATCCTCGTTCAAAAACATTCAAAAGAGATAAATACGGATATCATTGTTTCGAAGGACGTGTTAATTGAATATCTAAATGTGTGTATGAATTAATGACGGGGCACAGGAATTATTGTAATGACGCGGATGGGCGACGCTACGCAATTAGATTTGAAGGTAGAAGGTGAGGGAAAAGCTTTCTCTTTTGTGGACTGGCTATAGTCGCGTGCGGTTGCTTCTCTAGCGCAGAGTAGACTACAGAGCGTATCCCACCATTGGGTTATAAGAGCTTATAAATGAATAATCGATGAAAAATCAATTTGGATTTCAGAAATTCGGAGCTACGTAATAGCGTAATAGCGAATGAATTCGATGTTCGAACAACTTACCGTTCATATGATATTAAAGACCAACGGTAATTCGATTTTATCATCCAGAAAAATCTGCTGGAACTCACCTATAACAAAAAAACAAAATATGATATAAATAAATCATTTTATATATATAATTCACATAACAAACTATTATGAAATCTTAACTTTTCCCTCATACGTTAGTATCAGACATAACTATTCTCAACCTATAGAGAAGTTTTTCCCCGCGCAATGCGACGTAATGAGAATATTTCAATATTTTGCAAATCATTCTTCAAATATTTCCAAGTTTCCAATTGGGATGAAATTCTCTTCTTCTAAGATGCATATAATCCTTTGAAGCATAGAAGTCTTTTCTTTGAGGAAAACGAATTCACATTGACTCTGATAACCCTGGTAAAAAAGTCTCTCTGAATCTCTCTGAGATTTCTCTGAATTTCTCTGAATCTCTCTATATTTTGGGACAAATTTCAAGGAGATTCAAAGTAATTCCAGAGGAAGTTAGAGACTTTTCCGATAGTGACACTTTCTGAATTCCTCAACTTTCTCTGAATCTCTCCGCATATCACTGAATCCCTCAGAATTTTATATATTTAAATTTCAAAGCTCCCTCTGAATTTACCTAAATATCTCTAAATTTCTCCAAATCTCCCGGAATCTAATGTATTCAGATTTCAAAGCTTCCTCTGAATTTCTCTGAATTTCTCTGAATTTCTCTGAATTTTTCTGAAAAATCCCACGCACAATTTTTCCTAATTCACCTGTCTCTGTGAGTCTCTGACACTCCCTGAATACCTCTGAAATCCTGAACCAAAAATTTGGCTGAATTAATTCCTCTCTGAATTTCTCTGAATTTCTCTGAATTACGCTGAACCTTTCCAAATCCTTCTGAATATTCCTGAAAAGCTCTACGCACCTATTTTCCCTCATTCACCTGTCTCTGTGAGTCTCTGACATTCCCCGATCACTTCTGAAATCCTGAACCAAAAATTTTACTGAACTAATCCCTCTCTGAATTTCTCTGGATTACTCTGAATCTGCCTAAATTCCTCTGAATATTTCTAAAAAGTTCCACGCACAATTTTCCTTCATGTATCTGTCTCTGGAAGTCTCTAAAACTTCCATAAAGCCTCTGAAATGCAGGACCAAGATTTTACTGATTTTATTCCTCTCTGAATTTCCCACATTTCCCCCGCATCTCTCTGAATTCCGCTGAATCTCTCCGAATCTTTCTGAAAAGAAGAGTCTCTGACACTCCCTAAATACCTCTGCAATCCTGAACAAAAAATTTAGCTAAATTAATTCCTCTCTGAATTTCTCTGAATTCCTTTGAATCTCTCTAAATTACTCTGAATCTTTCTGAATTCATCTATCTCTGAAAGTGTCTGACACTCCTTGAACGCCTCTGAAATGCAGGACCAAGAATTTTACTGAATTTGTTCCTCTCTGAATTTCCCTGCATCTTTCTGAGTTCCTCCGAATTTTTCCGAATCTTTCTAAACAATTCAAAGCACAAGTTCTCTCAATCCACTAGTCTCTGAAATCCTCTGAACCACGCTGAATTGCCCTGAATTTCTCCGATCCTTTCTGAATCTCTCTGAAACGTGAAATTTTCAGAGAGATTCAGAGAGATTTTTTCACCAGGGAAATATTAAATAGAATTCGAATATAACGACTTCAACACATACTTTGAATGCATATTTCAACAAGAGAATACATTCCACTCCCTCTTTTCGATCGCTACTCTCCTTCGTCTCAAATGGAAATTAGGATACGAAAAATGGATTCAATGATCAAAGCAGAATTAAATTGTCAGACATAAATTCGCAATCGTTCGAGTCTCGATTAAACTCCTCCATACAATTACTCAGCTGATCTCTCTAGCTGCACTTCATAATCTAATTTCCCATTCAACAATCATATGATCATATTTAAATGACTTTCTATCTCAAACCGACAGGATTTAAGAATCGATTCTCAAACGATGAATCTCGATGAAAGATAACCGCAAACCACAGGTGGATTCTTCTGTTCATTGAAAAAGATTTTCTCGTTCGATAACAAATCGTGTATTGTATACGATTCGAACGGTGTTGAAAGAAAAGCAGTTGTAACTGAGACACCCACAGTTACGATCCATTGAGAAGAAAGTTGCGCCATTTATAATGTTCTCGCAAATAATCGATAGTATCGTAAACAATGCTTTGGAGTTCTCCGTAATAAATATCAAATATTTCCGAAAGTTTTTAATATGATCTAACATTACTGGTTGGCGAAGGGTGATTTTAAACATAATCCATGGTGTTAAAAGATTGACATTTGAATTGGATTTACGTGAACGATGCCATGGAGTTTTTTTTAATACTTATTAGTTCAGCAGAATTTCATCAAATAACAAACAAATGAACATGATCGAATAATTCTTTCCCGCAAACTAGTATCTGGCTCTGGCTCTCATTGCAACTTGAGAGTAAAAAGCTGAGTGATAACATCGCGATCTGCGGAACGTTACTATATTAAATCATCGTCTCCATTGTAACATAAACAGTTTATCACAATCTTTTCTATGTTTCGAATGGTACTTGGTACCATTCTGAAATATCTGTCAACAAATTACTGTTCTTCCTGCCGTATACTTTGATCCGTGTATGGAGTCTGTCCTGATAATATTCCACAGCTCCCGCCTGACTTTGCGGAAAATCTTCTGTCCATGAGCACTGTCTTACACTCAGAAAAATTTCCACGCATTTCGTCAAAGATTTTGACTATGAGTGCTCTCGATTCTTGATAATTGTTACCATCAACGGTGGTATAAACGTTATTAAAGTGCAATCGGTTACCATCGGTCGATCGGAGTCAAGAACAGTAAAAGTCAAAACTCAATAAAACTTTTGTGTATAAGAAAAAATATCTTTTAGACACAAAATTTTTATTGAAAATTTATTTAATGTCCTTGGTTTAAACAAAAAAAAGAAGTTTCATCCGATTACATTTTCCTCATTGCATGAGCATCTGAAAAGTTCATATAGAAAATTTCCGATGAACATCTTAATATTAGGTTTTCAAATGCATATGAAATGACATCACATAAGATATATTGGGGGAAATCTTACGTGAAGATTCGTTTGTAAATTTATGTATCATATTCATTAGTCGATCACTATTGGTACATTCACCCCATCTTCCTTTCAAATCACATCATCGATGGTATTCATCTACGATCAGCACCAATATGACGTAATATCATGACATAAATATAAACATGATGTAATGGATTCCATTCTTGTATGAAATATTATAATATTAGGAATGCCTCATTCTCCTTTCTAAATTGTTTGGCATGTACCGATTCTAGTGGGATCTTTGTATTTCGTCACAATTACAATTTTCTTCCGTACCAAAGGAAATATGGATTCAAACTTTCTATTCAAAAGAGAGATACACGGAGAAAATGAGGCTGGAAAAATATAGTCATTTTTAAGAGAATCTATGGGGATCGGATTCTTGTGGAATTCCATTCATAGGCAACGAAAAATTATCAGTACTTAACAAAAGATTGAACAAAATGAATTCTTCAAAAATTTCTATGGGAAAGTTCACATAAATATTCGGAAGTAATACAGCTTCAAGAATCTCCCGTATTTTACCGCAAATTTACTCGAAAATGATAAGAAAAATTCCATAAAGTTTGGAATTTTCAGTTCAATTTATGGAGAAGTTCATATACATGTATCGGAAATTGATTTCCTATCCCATGGTCGGAATTTTTCGATTACTGCGTATAGGAAAATTTCCATTATTTTTCATAGTGCACTGAATTTTATTATTTGTTTTGTAAAATTCATCAATTTTTTCTAATATTTCAGTTTCATTAATGAGATTGTTTGGTTATTATTAGAAAATCAAGATACATTTTCCATTCTCAAATTTCCTTTTCCCACGTGTATGCAACATAACTGTTATCGCTGATATTCAATTCACTCACAAAAGAATTATTTTTATTGACACAACGTTTAAAAATTATGACCGAGTTGTTTTATCCTTGATGGAATCTTTGATTCATATATCTTCAACTCAATTATATATTTAAAGCAGCTATAATCTAAATATAAATTCGACTTTCCAGGTTTAAGCAAGTAAACCGCAATTCTACCTCAATTTCTTCACGCTTGACTAACATCAAAAACCTGTTGCTATTGGTGCTTAATATAAAACGGTAAAAACAATGCTGTTAATCTCCCTATCTCTCTACAACGAATATGTTGCTATTATAATTCCGCTTCAATGTGAATAAAAATTACAATAGTAATTTATCAAATTAAGATTAGTCAACTTGAACTATATAATTCGAGATGAAAATGGATAGATGAAAAAATTAAGATGTAAAAACAATGTTTCCCACAGTGAATGAATTATAATAATTTTAATGATACAATTTCCTGGAACTCGTTCGTACTTTTCGACAACCGAATACAATGCGTATAGTTTTATCTGAAACGACAATATTCGATACAAACTAGTTCAAACGATATTTCAAACAAAGCTACAAATTTATCACAAAGGACTATAGAAACTGGAACCTCCCACCTGTTTTATACATCCAACACATAGAGTGAAGCCCGAGGGTTTTCACTAAAACCCTGTTCAATTTACATCACTCGACGGGTGAAAGTAAACAATTCTGAAAGGACTTCCATTCGATAATTTACAAATCCATACCACACATTTTATAATTTATGATTTATAAAAATAATAAGTGTAACGAATATAACTTTACGATAATTTATACGTGAGCATGAGATACGCGAGAATCAGACGGTAAACCTTTTGGTACAAAAACCGGATACTGCGTTACAAGTATTCGCACGACAATACCTACTCTACTCATTCAAGTTCGTGTACACATCGTGCATCAAACATATCCATATACGTAATGAGCTACATTCCTCTTCGTCTATGTTGGATGTATTGGCCTTTGTATCTTTACTTATCCACATGCACTAACGTTCCCGTACGTATATAGGCATACAAATTCACAGTAAGCTTTCTTACAACCTTACATAAGTACCTAATTATCTGGTAAGGTATATTACTTGTCCACGTACACATGGGTGAACTCGTATACAGCGATAGGTACTTTCGTACAGTAATAATGAAAGCAACTATACCTTACCTAATCTCAAGACGTCGAGATGAATCTACGTAATGAGAGTCGAAAAATACTTGGTTCATCTTCTGACGAGTGAATGAAATTATTGCGTCTCTGTTGACTAAATATGGGACATATGCGCGTTACGTACGTAGAAACATTTGAAATATTCTATGAATGTGTCCGACGAATTCTTATTTTAATTGATTCGTTTGAGAATAGTTATGATGATTATAGTTGGGATGAAAATTATTCGTATCCTTTCACAAATTGCGTTTCATTATGGATACTTGAATATCGATTGCATGACAATCAATTCATTTTCATAGGGGAATTGATCACTCTTCAAGTCTGAAGTGAGCTTGTACGCTTCGAGTGGAATTTTCACTCTTTTCGAACCAACTTTCATTCTTTTAGAATGAAAAATAAAAGAGTATACAAATTTCAATCGGACATTTAATAACCTCACACTGAGAAAAAACGTTGTAAATGTCAAACATTTTAAAATTCCCTGTGCTTTCTAAAACATATCAAAAAATTGAAAATCTTTCAGATGTCTTTCTTATAATACCCAAAACCAACGCTTTTGAAAAACTTCTCACATTGTTTAAAAAAAACATAAAGAATATTTGAATGTTGACGGAGAAGTTGTTCTCTGGATTTCTTCGGATGCATAAATATTTGAGAACTGAAATACAGCTTTTTATGCAAATGAAAATAATGCCCGTCTAATCCACCCTAGTTTTTTGCTTCCTAAAACAAAAGAATACGATCTTACACTCTATTATTTTTGCCATTACATTCACCGTGAAGTTAATTTCCATTACCCAAGATAACAATTTCCTCGCAATGTATTCCATTAGACGATCATAAAAATACTGCTGCATGTTTAAAAGAAAAAAATCACATAATTTCTTAGCAATAATGTATCGAAACGGTATCATAAAGACATTATGTTCCAGATTATAATGTGATATTATTTTGTTAGATCGATGATGGTGATTACAGTCCAGTGAAATATATACATGTTGTCCTACACGATTTGTTAACTGGCATTTATTGATAGAATTCAAGCTATTACCGAATCTTATACAGCACCAGTGTTCTTGCAGAAAAAGCATTCTAAGAGATATCTTATGCGACAGATATTTTGAGACAGAGGTCTATTATTGTTGTTGTAAAAGTAGAAACGAAACAATTATTTATGGTTGTGGAAATTCTTTGAATTCGACTCATCTTGTTACAAATACCAGAAAGAATCGGAAAAATTAAAAATACTGATCTTATTTATTTCAAAGCCTTATTTAATCCGTAATATACAACGGATGAGAGTTGAATCAGATCGAAACGAGGTTAATATCTATTTGATAAAAGTATTTCAAAGGTACGAAAAAAGTGTAGTCAGGACGAAGAACTCGAATCAAAAACTGAAATCTGATTTACCTCTGATTTGTTGCGTATTACGAAGTGAATTAGATTTAATTTTATTTTTCACTCTGATCTCGTCTTGTTTTCAACCTGATGTTAACCTTTTTCGGGCTTCCAAAAGTATTATAATTTTCCAACTCGGGAATCGAATCCAATATAATCTATTCCGTAACGCACAACGGGTGAGAGTCATATCAAGTTTCACGTTTTGACTTGGGTATCCGCTGAATATCAAAATGAATGTACGTCATATGTGGTTGCACAATTTGATCGAAACATTGAATCATATATCGCTAGTATAGAATCTAGAAGACTCGTCTTGTCTTTCTTGTTAAGAAATCTTCTCAAATTCTAAAAGATGTCTTTAAGACTTCTTGACAATACATCTGAGAGATTTTGGAATATCAGGTAGACACTATCCACGCGAAACTTAATAATTGGCAGTTTAATAGAAATAATAATCCATCTGTATACCCGATTTTGAAAATATCACCCTGATTTCCAGACTCCTGCAAGAAGATAATTCCATCGCGTATATATCACTCTCATTCCTCTTCATTCTTGTTTGTTGGTTATCGTGTTTCCAGATTATTTCTTATTGTTTCCAAAGTCACATTTATCGCAGTCTCAGTATATTCCAACTGCACAAATCGAATCATATATATACAAAATCCTCCACGTCTATGATTTACTTAGACTTATTCAATTCGAAATCATCAACTCTCACTTCGATCTTTCGAAATATAATTCGATTCTGTGATATGAAATCGAGTAATGAATATTTCAAACGATGTTTATCACGTTGTTGTGTGAAAAAGGTTCTCCCGAGGGTACGTAAATTACATGAAAATGCAGGAGAACGCGGATACTTACCAAGCGTTATTCATACTCTCCCTAGACGTGATAATATTGAAGAAAACCTTATAGCTCCTAGCCATCTCAGTCTTCACAACAAGTCAATCTCTATTTTACGTCGTTCGTCCAGGTAATGTCATGGAATGAGATAGACCGGATTGATTGAACAACAGTGGGTAATTTATACTTGACTGAAAAATACATCGAGTTTTAGTTTCTATCTCATAAACTACCGGTTTTCATAGTTCCTTGAAAAATCAACGGAACGTTTGTTTGTGATCTTATGACAACAATTTCAATTGTATTTTGTCAATAATCTAAATCCTGCAACGTATCTTTGAGACAAGGACTAGATCCTGATCATTCACAAACCATCATTTTCCATCTGTTTGAAATCCTTTCTCCCTCTTCTATAGAATTCTCGTAATTTTATACAATATTTATATTTCAAATATATAATATATTTCATTTTGTTCGAAAAAGTTTATGATGAAATCTTCCAACAATTCTGAATTGGAACGCTCCTGGGTATCGAGTATCGAAGAAGATACAGATTTCAATGATGAAATTAAAATAATACATTGGCAATAATGTGCGACTTCTCACGATTATTATGAAAATGTGTACATCCATGAGAGGTGTGAAGTATCGTCGATACTCATGAATTTCCCCATCTCATTCCCAACGTGAATTCAAAAGAAATTGTGCAATCAAGCGTCAGTATTCCATAAATGATACAGCCTTTGTACCGATCGAAAAATAATAAGTCATTTTATTGACTCAAGATGGTATTGTGATTAGATTTGAATCGTGTAAGAGGCCTAACTTTATTCGAACCCTAAAGCTCAAATTAGGATACATGAATAAGGCATTTCCGCTGAATAACAACAGTTATTTCACCGTTCTTATGTTGAAAATGAAAAAAAAATATACCGATATCGCGCTTTATTTATTACGTGATGCATCGATGTTATATTCATTCATTACAGACTCCCGTGTTAAATTACACATCCGCGAATGAATGTTCTAATGAATGATAATTTTATAAAATTATGGTACTTATAAAAACTCATATTTTCAAACTATTAAATGAATTCTATGTTCAAGCTTTCGAGTCATTGTAGTTGAGTGTTATGTATATATCATTTTATGAATTCTTTTCCGATACTCCTTCTCTAACATCCCCTGAGGTATATCGGATCGTTACAATTATGCCATTTATAACAACACAAATGCGAACCATTTTTCAAGTAATTCAATATGATTGCAAATGTTCTACTTGTAAATTGAATATCTTGGAATGAATCTTTCAACAAATGGTCATTACCTTTTACATAACTTCTACACTGTATTACGACATTAGATTTTTCTCTTCTTGATAATCATTGTGCCTACCTTTGATGAATCGTTGAGTTAATATACCAGAGCAATCATCACGCTTGCCAACACGCGTTCAAAATTTCATTTTTCTTCTTTTTATTTAGAAGGATTATTTCTTAGGAACTTTCTATTCTCTGATTTGTCTGAGTTCATCTCGACTGATACCTAACATACTATATATTAAAATATATCAAATAGATACTGAAATAACAATGATCCTACTGTAGATCCACAGTAGTCTGCAATATGTATATGTTTGCAATTTTCTCGATATACAGTTCAAACAAATATATGTATTTTTATTGTTGTGGAACTAAGTCTCATCTTTATAACGAAATCATGCGCTGTTACGACATTCCTTTTTCCCAACAATTATACAATGCATTTACGAGTTACCATAGCAATACCATTATGGGGATACACAAAAATCTAGATGCCCTATCGTGTACCATCTTCCTTATGTATATTACACAACCAAATGGTCCTCCGATGAGTTCTTGCAAATGCAGTTAACACACGTGCGGTACTCGTACGATGCGCGATACATTCAACCTTAGTGCACCTCTTCCATATTGGAATACCTTACAGGATATCGACTCGTACATACCTCTTTCCGCCTCTCGTTTGATTCTTCCTTCTACGATAGTCACACACGTATACCCGCACGTGGAAATAACGTTATAAATTTCTTGATCGCATTCTTAGTTGCACAAAAATAAGCTGAGGAATAGTTCTGAATCTTATTGAGAAAAAACGCAATTTGATTTGGTAGTTGCAAAACATCTATACTGAATTATATAACAAATGCTTCATTCTAGATGAAAAGTGAAATCCAATACAATAGGATGTACTTACAAAGTGTTGAGAATCGAATGAAAGATGTTTACTATCGTAAATTCAAAATACTTTTACATAAGTGTCGGATATATAACAGACTTTTAGTACAGATTTGTAAAAAGTAAGTAACGCGATTTTGCTTAAGTGAAAGCGAACACGGGGATTCGTCGCACGAGTGATCGATTAGACAACGTAGTATGTCTAAATCAACTGATTCCCACGATTCTATACAATGTAATGCGATCCACGCCACAGAAGGATTTTGATCCTTCCTTATCCATTTAGGATTTTCGATACACACGTAGTTCAACCAAAGATATCATTTGATGAATCAACTACACTCTCTTTCAAAGAGTATTCACAAAGTATCATTCGATTGTTCAATTTGAAAGTTAGAAAAGACAAAATATTATGTAAGTATGTCAAACCATATGAGAACCACAAATTAAAAATGAAGCTGAGAGACAGGGTAAAATTGTGTAACGAAGATTGGTTAATATTTCCAATTAAATGTGTGGATTGCGTAAAATGGGACTGAACTAAAAATCTCTTCAAGCTTCGAATAATTGATCCTTTCGCGTTCTTAGAATCAAAAAAAAACATCACCCTCTCGATGATGATGATGAATATCAACAACAAAAATACTCCCAATGTATCACGTCATTGATTTAATTTCATAGAATATCAATGATTGCACAAGTACAGGTGTGTAAAATGTCACAAAATTCTCCACGTGGACTTTGTATAATGAAGTGTATCTCATTCATTGAATGGAGATGATGCTTTCAATGCGAACCCTTTCTCTTTGATTATTCGAATTAAAGTCGAGAGATGTGCGTGCTGTTTCAAATTATCATTGAACAAAGAACGTCTCGAGTTTTTACCGCTATATATTTTTCGAGTGTCTGCTTGGCCTTGAAGATATAAAGTCCTGATGTTCATCAAACCCCTACACCTGAACGTTAATCTACTTAGATTACTTCTTAACGTAAAAAATGTACCCTTCCTTCTCAATATTCCAAAAAATTTCAATTCATTCGGAGACTCTGCAGTATTGTTGAATTTATATTGAGGTCATTAAGGTAAGACTTCACTCAAGAATATTTGTACTTCCATTGCCCGAGAGAAAATGAATTCACTGTGCTCGCTATTCACTTTCTTCGCTGCCATAGGCTCAAATAATAGCTGCCACTGTCACAGCACAATTTTATTGTATGTTTGGGTAGCAACCAAACTTATAGCTATGAAGTTTTTGCTGTAGCAGCTAAATTTTTCGCTTTTACAGCTGAAACATTACCCACGTGAAAATTTCTTGCTTGCGCCAATACTGACGATGGAAAATAGATAGGCGCAATGCTGACATCCAAGGCTTGGAAATCTATATCGAGCCAACGTTGACTGACAAGTGGCACAATGTTGCACCAATGTTGGGAATCATAATTTCCAATGATCAATCCATCATTGGCTCAAGATTGTGCCAATCATGGTTCATCGTTGTCCCAATATCGTTTGGACAAAAGAAATTAACTTCATACGAACAATTTCATAGCATGGCTGAATATTAATCCAAACGTTGACAACGTTTGGAAGAAATGAGTACCCAACGCAGTGCCAAGCTTGGTCAAAGCTTGGCTCAGGCTAGCCACGATCCTCAATTATACGTCTCCATACAAAAATTCCCGCGTCCAATGTCAAAGCGTCACCCTTCGGTATTGTTTCCAACGCTCGGTTCGTTCCTCACAAGCGCTCAACGAACTATGCGGTTGATATATAAGCATCATATAACCTTCTGATTTGAAAATTCTTGTCTTCATCATAGGTCCTTCATCGAAGGAGAGATTTTAGCTGTGCAGACCCATGGACTCGTGGACATCAGAATTTGGATTATACTTGATGTAATTGATTTGTAAGGTAACCAGTAATCATTGAGTTATATTAAACTTATAAACACATCTTGTATTGGATCAATCAAATAAGTTTCTTCGTTTCAATGTATACAGAGATTCTCTGGCCCTGGTTGTATAAAATATTTCAGGTTCGGGCTGTACTTCTTAACATGTGTGGAGGGGAAGCAATCGATGTCGGGAATATATGACTCTGAATTTTTATTATATTTTTGCAATCATTCAACATAGAGTTAAACATCGGCACAACATTGGCTCAACGTTGGCGCGGGATTGTCACAACGTTGAATCAATTTTGGCCGAATATTAACTCAGTACTATTATAGTATTGACTCAAATTTAGCAGTGAACATCATTTATGTGTAACAAATGATGGTACCTCCTTTGAATGCATAAAACATCTGACCATTGGCAGACCATAAAAAAATTCGTCTATCAGTCTTGGTTCGTAATGAGTACAAGCATGATCCAATCTCGGATTTAGATCAAGCGACAAATTTTTTCAAGGGTTGCCAATGATGGCTGATTTGACTGCCATAATCGTACCAATGTTGGTCCGTGATTGGCAGAATACATCAATGGAGCCTGTAACGATGTTATCATTTCAAGCTTGCACCTTGCTAACCGCCAAGGCTCGGCCAATCTTTGTCAGTTTTGCGCCATCCTAGTGCCAATCGTCAATTTTCACCTGGGTCCTTGTGATATGTGAAAGATAGCCTGTATACATAAACAGAAAGAATCATAATTCCACCTAATGCAAGTAATGCCTTCCTATAAATAATCTCTTCCAAGTTTTTTCTTAATCTAAGTAAATTTTGATAACAGACTGAGCCATACTATCATAGAACCAGACTAGTATACTATCAGACCAACCATAGAAAAACTTGATAAGCTGCTGCAACTGTTCAGTTCTTATGCAGTTACGTGAATCAATAATTCATTTTTGAATAAAAATGATCAAATAATATCGCTGTTATCGCCGAGACCTTACTAAATAGTCCATCGTACATATTCGGCGAGGAACGAGCAACGATAACGTAACTTGAATTCTTCACTTTCTCTCGTGTTAATCGTCAACGAAAGAAAAAGACAAGGTAATATAAAAACGAATTCGATACTGTTCGAACGGTCGATTCGTCCACATCTTTTATAATTCATTCAAAAATATATCTTTCACAATTCTTTTCGATCTGTTTATGAAAGAAACTATTGTATATCCACGGCGGTATTAATCATTGCTCGTTGACGTGGACGAATTGAGAAAACAACTAAGATTTATTCGTTTATGATTTTTTCATTGGTTAAATTTTTCACACGCGTTGTTTTGATCTCTCTCCACAGCTAATTCAATTTATTATCGTAATTGTGTATCGCGAGAATTGAGAATAATCCATCGGATGATCAATCTTCTTTTCTTTGTTTTAGTGTTGATAGCAGAATATTCAATCTCAAAAACAATTGATAAGTAAGAAGATGATCCATAATGCACTGTTAGAAATTTTTCTTCCTGTAACCACTTTTTGAGGTGTGGGTGTACGCGTGCGTCCATTCTGTGTGGACATTTTGTCTCCCTTCTGAACGATCTCTCTGCTTCCAATGAAAATAGCAAAAAAATTGGCAATAATCGTTGGGTCTGTTTTTCAGTTTCATTTGAAGTGATTCCCTGATCATTACGCTGATGCAAACGCTGTTCAATTTTCGGTCCATTTGAACTATCAATAATCAATCAATTAGCCACACTGAAAAAACAGATATCTTGAAAAATACCATAATTTATGGATTTTTGGCGTTGGTCTGACCAAAGTCAAAATATTTACATGAACGAACCTCTGAAACTCCTATAATTTTTTGGACTTTCATAAAGAAGTATGGTACTTTTCTCATAAAAGTCCCAACCATTATGGTACTTTTAGAGGTACCTTCACGTAAATATTTTGACTCGGGTTCGACCAACGCCAAAAATCCTTAAATTATGGTATTTTTCAAGATACCTTTTTCTCCGTGCAGATTTAGAATTGAGCATTCATTGGAAAATTCTGAAAAAACACGATAATTCTCGTAATGATCGAGCATTGGTTGAATACTTAGTAGATATCTTTAATATACCCTGTAGAAAAAAGAACGGTGTTCTCAAATTCCGGATGACATTGCACAACATGTATGCAGAATCTTTTTGTAATTTTTGTAATTTGTATAGTTTATCGATACAGTTCAATCCTGTATTTCGGGTGGTATGTTGGAACGATATTGTTGTTACCAATGTTGAAAAATCTTTTGTTCGACAATTCATTTTAGACATTCGAAGATACCCAGAAGGGACAGTTATTCCTCAAATAAAAGTCCTGACGGTTTATACACCTTTATCAAAGAATATCAAGGGTTTTCGACACATTCGTAATAAAAGAGATCAGAATGCAATTGACAATACCAATACATCAAAGTCATCGGTAAATACACGTGTTGAAACCGCGTGGCAAAAATCACGCTGAATACATACAACTCCGATTACATCACACGTTTCGTGGGTGGATATTATGAGATTAATAAAGCAGCATACTCCCATCGTATATACGTGAAAAGTTATTCCTGTCTTCTCACTTAGTTGTATTTTTCGACAATGAGAATATTATTCACCTGCGGAATATGTTAATTGAAGCAACGCACCAGGAGGATTTTACGTAACTACTATGAAATGGGACAAAGAAAAAAAAAACATGCGTGAGTTTATTAATCTAACCAAAGCAAAGCGATGATGAATTTCCTTTCTACATCAACGAAAGTATTGTCCGATCGTTTGGAATTGGATGACAATTCAATAAGAAACGAGGAGACCAAAAGGATTGCAGGGGACAACGGTTTTTATTTTCTTTCGAGTCGTGAGAATTGTCATTTTCACTTTCTATACTCGTCATTGTCATGACTAGTCGATAAATGACGATGAATTATCATTCGAAGTGTACTTAATTTATATCATGAAACATGAATGTGAGAAAGTCATTCACGGTACAACTCCCGATCGTGGGAGAGGACTAAATAATTCTTCAGAAATATAAGATTGAACGTTGTGGTTTTCTTTTGAACTTTGTGCATTGATTTTATATCATGAAATGAAGGTTGGGAAAAAAATCATCGTCATGTGACGTTGGAATGGAATTCTAATGGATTACAAGATCCATGTACAGGAGAACGATTTTTTTCTTTGTTAGAAACGATAGCAAATGTGTTTGTTTAATGAGAAGAATAGCAGATTTCGCACTGGATTTGAACTAAAATTTCTATATCGGTATAAAATCATGTTTATCCTTATAATCTACAAACGTATGATTCAATACTATTAAAACCGGATGAGAAAATAATGAGTTTCATATCCTGAGAAACTGATATCTGCACGGGAGTTCCTCTGACTTGTTTGGGAAAAATAAACCTCCATCGAATAAGAGTATGAAAAATGATGGACAGCGGTTAATGCACGTGCATGAATGACAGGTACCAAATTAATTAACTACCACAAAATACTATCTCGGCATATCTGCGCGCTGCATATGATACTTGCCATCCATTGTAGCACCATGTATCGTTTCGATTCGATCGTTCAACCGTGAAATGCACGTGTCTTCCGTGTGTGTTGTGTACAAAGGTGTATAGGTATACAAACGACCATTCGCTGCCACGCTGCGATGATTAATTTGAAATATTCAAGAACAGGAAAAATAACATTTTTTATTGAAACTTTCCAACTTTCATCGTATCTTTGATTCTTGAAATAAAAAAATATTTGTGAAATGTTGTAGGTCTTTCTTTTTTGAAATTTCTAATTCAAAACCCAGATAGAAAAATGTCTCAATACTGCCATCATAATGGTGACATGCACGCCAAAAAATGTTTGCATCATGGTACCAAGGTGTTTCCGCATAAAGCATTGTTATTGGTAGCAAAACGAGGTGATGGTACCATAATGAAGACATAATGTTTACATTTTATGCATCATTGCAATCTGAACGAAGTTTATGATAGTATGTTTAGGATGTTCACGGCACATTATGTTACAAAATATTTAGGGCATATAGTACGTTTCGAGATGATTGAGGAATCCCCTCAAAATATGGCAATTGAAGAAATTTCGTGAAACTCCTACGAAAGACAAGACAAAACAAGATTATTTAATCGTAAAACATTGTACAAAAATTCTATGCATCAACAACAATATTGATTTTTAACATTTCAAAATTCATTGTACAACGATGAAATATTGCACTCGATTCAACTCAGACCAAAACCACAAAAATCCTGCGATCGATTCGATAACAGAATTATTGTACAACCGAACTCCTGGTCCTAATTGATTTTATAATACTCGATTGAATTTACAAAGACTCAAAATAATCCAATTAAAGCATTAAAAATAGCATAACAGTATTGAATAATAATCACGACTCGAATCGTTACCAAATGATTTGTTTTATCTCCGAATCGTCGACACACTTAGCGCGTGATTTGAAATCTCTTTCAACGAAATACTTTGTGAGTTAATAATATTCGTCATCGTCTGACTTATGTAATCGATATCACAATCGATTGAACTGTTGAACATAATAGATCCATTTACAGAGAAATGTGAAAGTAAAATTCCCAATGACTAGGAATCAATGATAGGAGTTACGATTCATCCAAACCATTTGAATCGTGTATCTCTCTCGCTTGTACGTACAAAATTTGGATGTAAATTCAGCATTTGATAAAAATCAAATCAAAATTGCTTCCAAACTCTTACGTAAAATTCACCTGCCAATGAGCCGACGAGGAGCAACGATATAGAGTCAAGCTGTGCCTCGATCGATCTCCTATTTAATCCGTAACAGAATTCCGTGAATTCAAGACAAAATTGTTCCGATCGAGATATGAAGAAAATTTATCAACTTCATCGATAAGAGTGGTGAATATTTGTATACTCGAATAAATCTAGAAACACAAGAGAGGTTGAAATCCAAGGGAAAGTATAAAACTGAGGCCTCACAAACGTGTAAGTTGAGACACGTACGTTTACATGGGTCTTGACTTCTTTGAGCGTAACAACACGGTTTGAATTGTCGTGTATCCTGTGCTCATCACGCGCCTCTGTTCACGCACCTTCTTCTTCATAACGGTATATTATGTACTCGTGAATACATATTATACGAATGTATCTCTTCGCAGCATCTTTTTAATCTCGTTTAGTCTATATATTGTAGTAATTGCGGAGCTTATACGGTGTATAATCAAATACGAAATATCATGTGCATGTAGGGTATATAATCAAATGGAATCTGGTCCGCCTTCGAAGATTTTCTTTTTTATCTCCTTTCACTATCATTCCTTGTTCCTTTTCTTTTCATGCATCCATCCGCGCGAAGGTTGAATGACGACACGTAGCAGCCAATAAGAAATATAACAATTGTTCCATTGTTATCACCGTTATAGATGTAATAACAGAAATATGGTTTTAATTTATGATCACCCGTATCGTTTTTGTACACACACTTAGAGAAAAATCTGTTTCTTATAACCAGGCGACGTAATTAATTTTTGTTTTAATCATGTCATCTACTTGCCACGACCAGATTTATATAATTTTGTTTTGTTTGCTTGGTTATCGTAATCAAGTCCCTAACCGTGCAAGGATGCTTTCTGTGACCATGTCGCTTTTATCTCAGGGTAGAGAAAAAAGTTATTATGGTACCTAATGAACATTTTGTGCCTTACGCAATCTTTTAGCCAGGTTTTACAATCCTTTTGGATGAATTTTAGACCAATTCTCGCTAAAACTCATCTGAAAGTGTTGTGCAAGACATCTAAAACCTGTCCAAAAGATATCGTCAGGCCCTGGATACCGAGTTTATGTACGAATAAAATGTGATTTTATCGATAGGACGTAAAATCGGTATAACATTAATTCACTCCTCTTTTTACAAAACAATTTCTGGACTTTCCAAAAATTAGATCGTCCCTCTCCGGAATTTCCCTGGCTTTATTCAGTGCTAAAAATTTTTACTTCAAGTCAAAGATTCGTCTGAATACCAATAAAAGATCATAAAATAATATTGGAGAAAGTCGAATTACGACACTGGACAGTTTCATGGATGGTATCGAGTTACAATCCGAGTCTTATTCTGGAGATGAAATAACAAGAATAATGACTTCTCACAATCGGAAATCCGAATGAAAAATATTCAATGATCTTGCGAATACATTTTCTCATCCCACGAAATATCGAATTTTCTCTCTAAAACGTCACGCTTCCTCATTGAAAAACAAGACTGTATAAATCTTGTTTTATTCGATTGGTAAGAATTGATTTCACGTGCGTAAATCAATATCGACGAATTGAAGGCACGTGTATATTACACAGCACATCCGAGGCAATTCCATCTATTCCATACGTTACGTGTGAATCTTTAATCATCTTTTTTTGCAAAGGTCAAAGAGAAAGCTGAAGTCAAAAACGAATTCTTATATACACGAATGGACTCCCATTGCAGACGAAATGAGATTATCAAAGAAACGTCAAGTTCATTTGTTAAGGAAATTTTTAATAACGCGTATACCTTCGCTAAATGCATAGGGAATAAGGGCCAGAACCTACCCTACCTAAATCGATCATCGATCAAAATTTATCATGCGCTGATGTGATAAAAAAGCAAAAATCATCTCATCATGATTTTTCAATAACAAAAAAAAGTACGTGTTCGACCTTATACTGATTTTATAATAGTTGGTTTTTTATTGCTTAGCTTTGCCACGAAAGAGCGAGAGAAATCGATACATTTTGATTAAGACTCTGAACTAGAACAATAAGGGTGTACGTATCGTGCATCTACTGAACGTGTTGAGTGTAACCGATATACAGTTAATCGCTTCCGGATCAGAGATCGTATGACAAAACGAGAAACACTACGAACGACTTTTCATACTTAACTAAGCACTGCAATGTACAAACACACGGGGAAAAATAATGTTATTGATAATTGGATGTTGCTGTGGTAACAAAAGTTATTTTAATAGTAGCTACTACAGCTGATTCCTCGCTACTTAGGAAATTATTTATTTCCGTGCGGAGAAAGTGTTCGTTCGTGTGGAGAGCCTCCAGAAAGAAGGTACTCAAATTTCAATCATTTGGGATTAGAATCGATTCATAACGCGATTTTCTTGTGAATGAACAAGATAATCGAGTATACGTCAGCATAAGCAGGGTGAAATTTGCTATAATACGTAGGGAAGGGAAATGATACATGACAGGAATGCTGAATTTCTCTGTGGAAATTATTTCGAAGCCCTACACTGACAGAAAAACGACCTGGTTGGAACATTCGTGATGTGCAGATAACGTAGTTGAAGCCGAAATTAACTACATTCTTCAAGCTGGAAAAACAAAATTTTTTCCTTAATGCGATAACCACAATATGTGGTTAATTTTGATTCGAACCATTCCCTCTGGTCGTCACAATCACATTTTCTGGTGTTCAGATACAGATTTCAAGTCCTCGCAACCATGAATATTTCAACCAGGTTGTTTTTCTGTCAGCCCAGCCGGAAATTTCATCCTCTGAAAATTGGAACATGCGAGGCCCTATTTTGACCCAAACTACTCCAAATGGGCCGAAGCCAAGGCCCGAGATCCAAAAAGTTTCATTTCTAGCAGGGACTTCACTCTATCTCATATTTACCAATGATGACATAATCGGAATTTGTTTCAAATGAAGTAATGTGCATATATTTCACTGAATGTGCACTGTTAGAAATTTCCGCATGAAGCTTCGATCGAATGTGATTGAAACAATGTCCATTCGCGTGATTGAAAAATTTCTTGAAAATATTAGGTGTACAAATAAGTTTCCGCGGTTTTTTATAAAAAATTAGGAATTTATTGTAAAGGAAAAGTACATTACGTTTTATTCAAAGTATTTTCCATCATTTGCCACTACTTTTCCCCATCTTTCTGGCAACATTCGGGTACTCCGTCGAAAAAACTCTTCATCTTTTGACGCTATCCACAAATCTACCCAATTTTTGGTGTCTTCATATGATGTGAAGCGCTGCTCAGACAGACCATGTGCCATCGACCGGAACAGGTGATAATCAGAAGGGGCTAAGTCTGGTGAATACGGCGGGTGGGGTAAAACTTCCCAGTTGAGTGTTTCCAAGTATGTTTTTACCGGCGCCGCAACATGTGGACGAGCATTATCGTGTAAAAGAATAATTTTGTCGTGTCTGGAGTAGTAATGGGCGCGTTTTTCCTTAAGTGCCCGACTCAATCTCATCAATTGTGTTCGGTAGAGAGCTCCAGTAATGGTTTCGCTTGGTTTCAGCAATTCATAATACACGACACCAAGCTGATCCCACCAAATACACAGCATGAGTTTTTTTCCATGAATATTCGGCTTAGCTGTCGATGTTGATGGTTCGCCGGGCTTAACCCATGACTTTCTCTTCTTTGGATTATCGTAGTGAATCCATTTTTCGTCACCAGTGACCATACGATGCAAAAAACTCTTTTTTTTATTCCTGGCAAGCAGCATTTCACTCATGCATAATCGGCGTTCAACGTCTCTCGGCTTTAGTTCATATGGAACCCAATTTCCTTGTTTTTCAATCATTCCTAACGATTTTAAACGATGTGAAATTGCTTGTTGAGTCACTTGTAGAGTAAGTGGAAGTTCTTTTTGCGTTTGGGACGAATCTTCCTCCAATAGTACTTCTAATTCCATGTCTTCGTACACTTTCGGCCTTCCACTGCATTCTTTGTCTTTAACGTCAAACTCACCGTTCTTAAACTTTTGAAACCATTCCTGACAACTTCTCTCACTTAAAGCAGCTTCACCATATGCTTCTACAAGCAATCGATGCGCCTCAGCTGCAGATTTTTTCACATTAAAGAAGTAAATCAAAAGTTCCCGCAAATGATGCTTTTTCGGAATAAAACTTGACATTTTTGCACGAAAAAAATTACGTGATGCTGATACGGAATCATTAGTACTTTAAGGTTATGGTGTTGCCAGATGACTAAACTTGGGATATTACGTTTTACATCTGACAATTTCTCCATAACCTTCTGGTGGGGCCATCTTTTGACAAACCGCGGAAACTTATTTGTACACCTAATAATTTTCAAACTATACTATTACGAGGGATTATAATATCGCGAAAATTGAGAATTCAATAGCATGTAACTGAATTTTTGATTCAATCACAGAAATGAAGATTTCATTGAAAAGTGTACTTGAATAAAGAATGAAATTTCAAGAAATTTTTAATAGTGTATTTGTATTTGTGATATTTCAACAACCAGGCTGCTACAAAGCCCCAGTAATGCTCCCTCAATTTCTCTTCTTATAAAACCTACAACATTCCCATATATAAACAACCTCAAGATTTATATGAAATTTTCTTATCGCATTTCAACGAGAATTTAATACTTATTCAACATTAATTTGAGACTACACAATACTTTGTTGATGAATAAAAACACGGACAGTTAGTTTGACACAAAATCCTTCGCACAAACAAAAGCATGATTGACTAAAGCAACGCTCGTTGTTAATCTCTCGTTTGAACAATGTCATTGAAACTTTGTAAAATGAATCAATGAAAATCAACAAAGATTCGTTATGTGTGGAACGAGGCATCACAAAAGCAGTTTTTACAGCTTATTTGGCAGTGAACTGGTCTGGGGTCGTTCGACGACCTCGCTCGAGCCAGGCACCCAGGGATTAGGCACATCTTTCGTGCACAAGTTTATGGAAATGAATGCATTTCAAGGCAGACGAAGCGCCAAAAATAAACGACTGACAACAATCCTCGAATGATCTCAGCTACTTTTTAAAAGTGAAAGATTTCCATTTTAAGCAGAAGTGAAAAAAAAAAACACTTTGAAGAATAAAGTCTGAAACTACAAAGGGAGAGAATAAGATATCTTATGCGTTCGCCAGTGCACACAGATCTAGTGAAAGGTGATTAATTATATATGCCCTACATATGTATAATTATTGGAGTTTATATAGGTATTAATGGAATTTATAGAAGGACATACATAGTTCATTCATGGGGCTACATACGAAGAGTTGGTATAATTATATACAATCTTTATTATATATAATTACCACGGATTCCATTTATAGCCCTATGTATAACTTACATAAATTTCAGTAATACTTACATAAACTCCGATAATTATATATAGCGCATATTCAATTTCTTTTTATTAGGGAAATTCGTACATAATAATTCCTCATTGGGTAGATCAGAAAAACTATTGTTGATGGAAAAAATTTCTAGTGCATGAATATGACTGAACCTCAATAACAACTGTTATAATTACATTTCCAAAGCTCCTGCGACGCGGTGTTAAAGAACGCCTGTGTGTGCACTGACTGAACAAGGCAAGTAAAGAACTGCTAGAACCAGTTAGCTTTCATTTTCGATAAGCAATCGCTTCGGACACCGAGAGAATTCCTTGGAAAGGTCATTATGATCCTTTTTATGAGTAGATGGAAAAAAGACGGTATAATTTGTTACAGGATAAAGATAAATTGGTTTCAAACGATAACCTGATGGAACCAACCTTGAAATGATGATTGAATATGCAATTTAAGTTTTGACGATGACCATCATCGTTATCATCGTTATCATTAAATTCGTATTATTATTTCTATTTCTGAGTTCATTATCACTCCACCGGTATGAGACACCCGGGTCGGAACAGAGAATTTTGAATTTAATTGATTTAATATGCTAATATTCCGCAATATCTTGAATTTATCAAATATTCTACCGAAGTCGAATAATTGAAACTTTGAATGAATAAATTATTGATGTCTTTCAAAATTAATTGGTGTCCTTATACATAGTAAAAATGAATATATATTAGCCATATATTGCGTTATATGAGTCCTTGCGATCTCATTTAATTGTAGCTATTGAACAACAGGATTCTTTAGTAAAAAAAAACCCCTAGATTTGTACGCTTCTTAGAAATAATAATAAGTTGCAAGTGTATGCCGTAAAAGGTAAATGGATGAACCACCGCTATAAAGTCAGAGGTTCTCCAATTAACCATGAAACATAATGCATGTGAATCATATTATTTTCTAAATGAGTGGGTAAATCTCAACATTTCGAATCTTGTTGATTTAACCTTTCGAAAATAAATCCAATATCCCTGAGAATCCCAACGATCCTTTATCCTACGTTACTCTTATGTAGCTTTCATTCGTTCCACGTGCAACTTATTACGCCTACGGAAAATACTAAATTGCTGTTTTCAGGCTCCAGATTAGTTGAATCGGCACACATATGTAATTTAAACACAACAGTTTTTCTCTTGCCAATTGATAATTCGTATGAATTGATCGTATAAGGGAATATAGTAATCCCTGGATGACTCGAAGGAGAGAAAAGAAAATGATAATCACATACAAACGTTGAATATGATTTCAAGATAATACTTACGATAAAAAATTCTTTTTTTCAGATAATTTTCAATATCGTAAAAGGCTTGAATTTATTGATATCACTTGCGAAACAATTCATATGAAATATTCGATGCAATCAGATTGAAAGGTATCTTGTTTCACTTCACGTGTGAGAATTTATATTTGAAGAGAATAAATTACCTTTGACATGATATTATGGATCGAAATTTGGATGATCGTCGATCAAAAGTTAACGATCCTTTTGTTACGAAATTTACTTACCCGAGTCAAAAAGTGAAACTTGATTCAACATTGAGAAAATAAAGTTGCCGAAGCAGCAGCAAAGTATCATATTTTTGTCAATCTAGCTAAAAATTCACTAAAACAGCAAAATTTTTGCTGGATTTGCAACCTTTCCAGAATAACAGAATAACAAACAAATTTTGCTGAAACAGGCGACATTTTGTGCTGACATAGCTAAAGAATCAATGTCGTAGGTAACACAATAGGTAGGTTAGCAAATAGATCGCTTTTACAGCGAATTTTTTTCTCCGTATATTATGGAATTAATCAGGTTTCAAAAGACATTTCATTTTTTCGACTCAGCTAAAACTTTCTAACTCAACTTTCAATCGTTTCAAAATATCGATAAAGATTGAAAATTGAATTCTCTCAAATACGCGAAAAATGTCACCTGAAGAATCCTGTGCACTTGAAGATTCAGGCACACGCCCAATCGTATTTTGAATAATTTCCTACGCATATGCTTCCATCTAAGATGCAACACCTAATTCCATAGGAAAGAATCAAGGCTTGGCTGACACGCTTGCCAACTTGAGAATAACGGCTTTGGTAACGCCTTAAATACTTCACACGTAACACTTCATGTGTCCATCAGACACCTATCTGACGTATCATATATGACACATGTTTTTCATCCACGATACTTCCATGTCAAAACTATAACATCTAATTTATTACGAAACGCTCAATCATTCATGAAAATTCATACATTCCAACATACTTAAAACACGCTCCAGAACGACAATCTCTTTTATTGCAAATTCTTGGACTGCATTTATTCACAGGAAGTTGAAAATATCTTTTTAAAAAATATTAATTATTCAAAATCTTGACTTGATCCTGATATACTATAAATTCAACATTCAAACAGGATATTTATACTTAGAATAATTTCTTTCGACAACATATCCAAGATATCCAGAGCTAGTTTTTCAAACACGATTTTACAGGATACTTTCTTCTGAAATATTTGTCATTGGAAGCATCATAAACGCTAGACGTTAATGGTTTCTGATACATCGTAAAGGATTTTTACTAATTAATTCAGAACGTAAGGAATGAAGAACCGAAGGAATGGAGATGAATCAATCTCATTGAATACTTTCGATATAATTCATCGAACAAATTATATTCGGTACGACGTTTTCATGGATACACGATTCTCAATATCCAATATATTTATACGTTCGTTTTAATCGGTAGAAAGCATCGAGAGCCACATTCTCTCTCGCATATCGTTACGCCCGAATGATCAGAAGTGCTGCAGGAAAGTCGAATTGTAACAATGATGCACGAAGGTGACTGATCAGTTTCGTTGTACATCGAAGGAAGCAGTCAATGATGCGTAATACAAAGTACAAATGATCATTGTAACCTGGGTAGAAATTATCATCGGTTTAACGCGATATTTCACAAACACCTAGCACGGTGACTTTAAATAAGATATTCCAGATTCAGAATAGAATTCAAAATAGAATTGAAAATAAATGAATGTCGAATTATTTCACCACATTTACCTATATCTTGTTCAATGTTCGGTAAACGTTCCATTAACAAGTCTGAACCTTTTCAATAATAATGATTTAATCGTTTGGCTGTTGAACTAATCGATTATATCAGTAACGAGCTGAATACAATATTCACTCAAAGATCAATTTAAAATGTGTACAAAGTCACATGAAAAAGAGAAATGAAATGGACCAATGACGTTATGCTTGTTTCACTTGAATTTCCTGATATTTTACGAATAAAAGAATGGCAGAACGCTTCATCCGGTTCTTCCATCACCTCTTCACATATATATACATAATCTCATGAACCGAAAGATCAAAGTAACTTTGCTACATTGTCCGTCCATTATTATATGTCGACAGTTGATTACGATCAGATAAAGCGATCGGAGGAACGGAAAAAGGAATGGAATTGCATCAAACGTGTATAATGAATATTCTATGATGCTTACGATAAAGATGACAAGATGATTCGTGTGGCGATGAACTCCGTTGTGAGAAATTTTAAACCAATGAACGTTAAAATTTTTCCTTTCTAATTCTTTGTATGTGATATAAATGAAATCATTCAAAAATACCAGTTGGAAGTAACTAACCAATTCGTTCGAATGGTTGAGCCAAGAACGTGAAATCATAATCAAAACCTGACGTCAAGTCCAAATACTTGAATATTTTTTGTTTTATGAAATTTTTCTGTTAATTTTAAAGTGAGTGACTCTTTTGAAGCTCTTCTGAATTACACTACTTATTTATCAAACTAAATCAATTTATCTTGTTTTTAAAATTTGAAAATCTCCTATCGCAGATTCACGATTTCGTCAACCAAGCATCAAATGAATTTTTGAGCGCTGAGAACGACAGACTGAAATGGAATAATGATTTTTCAAAGTTGAAAACTGCTGAAAGAAATACAATTCCTCCACGATCGGGGGCCTGAATCTATCCCTGTTTTAGTGTTTTGACCCGGACTTGAAACATTGGACCAAAATCGGACAGAAATTGGTCCAAGGTTCGTGCTCACATGGATGAGATGAAGGAAAATTTTCCGTAATTTTTACAGTCCCCGTCCCAAGAGAAAACAAGCTTCATTGGTTGATTTTCGATTGATTTCAAGTTGATATGCGTTAAGTAAAGGTTCACTGAACGTTTGCTTCCTCAATCTACGTTCATTGGGAGCATCGTTGCGAATTTATCGCTATAAATGATATTCGAAAACTTCTCTACACAAAAGCAAATCGATTCTCGTGTCCTTATAACCTCATCACATTTCCGTAATCAATGAGAAGAGAGAAACAACGAATGAAGAAACATATATCATTCTCATGAATGGCAGCTGTACGTCATAATTGTGTACACATTTGTATGATGTAATATTAATACGTGATGAGGATGAAATTCGATTATTCTTGATACACACCTATTTGTAATACACGGTTCCAGGATAATTGTGATAGCGGCTATTATGTATATTCAACTTTCATTAATCTTATAATAAAGTTTACTACAGTGTCTGTGAAAGATTGCGCTGTAAGGAGAGAGCCAAAGTCACAGGTTAACTGAAGGTTGAGTAAATTCTCATATTTCATTGGAAGTGCTAGAAATTTGTACATTACACCTTTACATTTATATATTTTTTACTGAAAGCTCTATATTCATTTTTGCTTGCTTTGTGCACAAAACAAAGCTGATCGCATATTTCATTGAATACAGACAAATTCATACCATTTCAAAATCTACACAGCACACTATTAAAAATTTCTGCATAAACCTCAATGTTTTTGCTGGAATTTATGTTCAAATACGTCCGGGAATTAGATGAAATATACATTATATACTCAAACATGAAATTGTATTGGCGGTATTTATGTATACAAGACTGAATTCCTTTACACAATTGGAAAAATTTCCTCAGATTTGACAGGAGAGATTTTTATTCAAAAAATGTTATAAAATACATATATGTTATGGAATTCATAAATCGGGCAGTCGATAATCCATCAATATCAGTTATAAACAGAGACCGGATTGTATCTATGCAAAATCAACGATTTCCGCAAGGATTTTGTTTGTTTCTATTGGATCAAATCAGTTTTATTGCTGCCTGAGGACAAGATTGTGTGAAAATAAGTATGTACATTCAATCGCAACTGAATAAGTTCAATAAGAATTTAATAAATGCATATGAAAATATTCATTATGCGTATAATCTGGTTATCAAAATCTCTCAAAAATTTAATAACTGCCCGGGTGGAGAATGTTTTTGAATTATACACAATTTATATAAAATTCTTAAAATTTTTCCGCTCAGTTGAATATCGATGTACTTGATTCAAAATTAAATGAAATTCCACCCTCGCCAGGAAAATTCGAGATGAAAATCAAATATGTTAGGCAATTATATTGAACCGATCTTCATGAATGAGATGTGCTAAAAATCATCGGATAATCCTTCTCACGAGAGAAATTTCTTCATATGTGTCAAAATGATTCTTACAATCCAGTACATTCGATTCAATGTAACGTTTAGAAATCTTATTACGATTGACGTACAGTCACATAAAAGAATTTTCAAAGCCAAGGTTGTTGTTATTGTTTATACGGATTATTGAACACGTTAAGAAACAGTTTCCACATAGATGTGGAGAATAATCGGTATGATCTAGAAGTATATATGTATAATAGCTGGAATTCATGTTAGTCATTTATATTTGTATAATTAAAGAGTGACGGTTTCGCTAGCTCGCAACTTAAATACCGTAAAGGAACATTTAACTTGATTCATTTTAATAACATTATTCTCACGTGAAAATGTTTCGTCAATTTCAATTCAACAGTATTTTCATTCGAAAAAATTCTTGGATACGCTGTTTTTTGTGGCACTTTTGATATAATTTGTATTGAATTTCGAGCAAGATTTTACATAAATCGATAAAAACTCGATAACTTTCTTATAGAAAAGATTGAATTTTTGTTAAGATTGTCCACAACTCGAGTTGCCGAATTCTATCGAAACCAGATAAATATCTGATAAATACATTCTTTCAATAAATCAAATTAAATTTAGTTTCATTTATACAGGTATTGCGAATTCATCTGAAAATCATAATTTTTTATCCATTATTCTGATTTGAAACACTTTTATGATGAGAAAGAAACTTGACCTAATGTCATCAATATATATATTGTTTCAAGATTATTATTCACGTGTACGTATATTATGCATGTATAAAGTGAAACGGTAGTCTTAGATTTCTCGTAGTTAGGTAACGAACACGAGAATGCTTTCTTGTACGGATTGCAAGAACCGGGGAATGTGATCCAGAAATCATGGATCGACTGAAATGGATCATACAACAATGATTAATACAGAAAGAGACCTTCGAAATAAGTAAAGAATATATAATAACATATAAACTCGATTATACCGTTAAGTACAGGTTGGTTGAAAAGTTTCTGCGCTCGAAATGAAAGAATACTGTTTTTGTTACGAAATATATTTTTTTTATCCAATATAATCTCCTAGAAGCTCAATACACTTGTTCCAATGATCTTCCAATAATTTTATCCCATCCTTATAATGGTTTTCCGGAAGCTCTGCAAAATAACCGTCTACGGCTGCTATGGCCTCCTCATTCGAGGAAAAATGCTTTCCACGAAGGAATTGTTTGAGATTTCTGAAGAGATAGTAGTCGCTAGGAGCCAAATCTGGCGAATACGGTGGATGTTCAAGCAATTCGTACTTGAGTTCTTTGAATTTAGCCATCGTCAAAACACTTTTGTGAGCAGGTGCATTATCTTGATGAAAAATGATTTTTTTCTTCTTTAAACCAGGTCTTTTCTCACGAATTTTTTCATCCAGCTGATCCAAAAGGCTGCAGTAATATTCGGAATTGATTGTTTTACCTTTCTGAAGATAATCAATGAACAAAATTCCTTTTGCATCCCAAAAAACTGATGCCATAACCTTCTTTGCCGATCGTTGTGACTTCACCTGCTTTGGAGCTGAACAACCAGCTTCAGTCCACTGTAAACGTTCTTATTTCAATTTAGGATCATGGTGGTAGATCCAAGTCTCATCCATAGTTATAAAACGACGCAAGAAGTCGGTTGTATTCTGCCTGAAACGCTCCAAATTACGCTGAGAAATTTGTTTTCGATCCAGTTTTTGTTGAATTGTTAACGTGTGCGGCACTAACTTTCCAAACAGTTTTTTCATACGTAATTCTTCATGTAAAATATGAAGTACTCGTTCGTCTGAGATGCCTATGGCATTAGCAATTTCACGCTTAGTCAAACTTGGATCTTCACTAACCATATTATGTACATGCTCAATGATTTCTGCTGTGGTTGCAGTTTTTGGTCGTCCTTCGCGTGGATCGTCTTCAAGGCTAGTACGACCACGTTTAAATTCACCAGCCCAAAATTCAACGGTGCGTTTTGAAGGTGAGGACTCCTTATACACTTCTAACAATTGTTCATAAATTTCCTTTGCTTTTAAACCCTTCAAAACAAAGAATCTAATGACTGCACGATATTCAATTTTTTCCATATTAAGAAAAATCAATGACACGTCAACTTCAAATGGCTTGTAAACAAAGAATGAATTGACAGAATGACTTGTAACTTTGCATGTGTTCTCAGGGCAGATATACCAACTTGAGAAAAAAAAAGTTTTGAGCTAGCAGTGCTATCTCTTGGTGAGCGCAGGAACTTTTCAACCAACCTGTATGCGTATTATAAGAATGTATGCAATAAATTTGTCTATGAGTTCCAAGAATTGGATATCCATCTATATTGAGCTATAGAGAGAATATATCATCATAATTTCTGGTGTTTACGTACAGTTATGATGAAAAGATAAATGAAAATAGTTTGAATAACGTAAAATCAAATTAAAAACTAAAATTTAATTACAAATGATTATCCAACTAGCTTGGATACGGATTCGTCAATGACAACAAAAACTGTAGAAACAAAAGGAATTTCTGTATAAAAGATTTCATCAGTAGTTCCTCAGGGGATTATTGGACTTAAAATTTTCTGGATATCGTAATGTACCTTCACAATATTCAAATTATATGTTCAGTAAACGTTCATCTGATAACGAATGCATATTTAGGATACAAGCTTCGTCAGTTGTCTGCACACACAATTGAACAGATAACGATCTGTTGTAAAAATCGAATAGATCCTATAACACAGATTATATTGCGTGATGAAAAAAACCTGTAGAAGAATATTATTATCGTACCATGTATCATATTATTATGATATTACAATTACAATTCTATGTGCCATAAGCTATATATTAGCCTATGCACTGATTTATAGTCAATGTATTTTTACATTACAGATGCGGAAACTCCAAACTCGAGTTATACACAGATATCCACTCCTGGAGTAAACTTTGTTTAACGCAGTAACCGTCATTTCTCCTTTCGCGGCATTGCCGTTGGGGACAAAGGTAATTGCATTTAAGGATTCGATCCCCCAAAGCCTACCGGACATCCATGTCTGAAAGTTAAGACGTTAAAAGCCTTCAGCCGTGAGGCTGATTTCCCTGATTATTATGTTGATAAAGAATCTCTAGGAATAAGAAATTGGACTCCTAAAAACGAAATCTGTTGAATCAATCAAACCGAATAGATTATGATAAAACTTCTAAATACATCAATACGTTTTCATTGGACAGTGGAATCAGTTATTATTGTTTATTTGAATCCATCTACTTGAGGAGGAGCATGTTTATTGTTAATCAGCTGAAATTTCACAAGTTTTCCAAATTTTCTATCTATTTGTATTCCTTTCTAAACCATCAGCACCTTGGATCAATTTCTGCTCATTGAAAGGATAGAAAGGTTAGGAATGTGTTAATTACATAAAAATAGAAGATACCAGTTTTTGAAAGGATAATTTAGTTGCAGCACCTAAGTGGCTAGCACGGACATGGACAGCCATTAAATCAGCTCCTGCAGCTAAATTTTAGCTGTTATAGTAAACAAAATTTGCATTTGTAGCTAATTCATTTGCGGTGGTAGCTAAAATTTAGCTGCGGGAGCTAATTTAATGGCCGTCCGTGTCTGCGCTAGCCATTTAGCTGCTGCAGCTAAATTATTTTTTCCGTGTGATTCCAGCAATGTTATGGAGACTGAACGGAAATGCATGACATTTATTAAAATACACGAAAAAAAGTGTATGGGATTGATAACCATAACTCCTCGTTTTGGCTATTATCGCGGCTTCGCATCAGGAGTTAAGCAATGACATCGCGATCCAGTAATCGTTGATTTAGGAAGGAACCAATCGGTTACTACCTCCAAGTTGAAGTTTATTCGAATATAAAAAACATCTAAGATAAGTAGAGAGATAAACTAGAAACCTTTGGGTACAAGCATCATCAAATTCAACGAATTTGCTCGAAGAATATATTATACGTATATATATTTATCAAAATTGACATCACCCGAATCGATTTTCACTTCCGTACAGTGGCGCCAGTTGATTTGTGTAAACCACATGTCACAAGGACGTTAACAATCTCTCATCTCAGGCTTCGTTTATAAATATGCATGTAACGAGATCCAAACCTACTGCTCACGATTACAAGGAATCATGAATTCCAATTCTCTAAAGCTTGATTATCAATGATGCAATATTCATTTCCCAATATTTATCAATCAAATATTTAAAATACCAACATCTTACCAAATAAATACACACATACAAGAATCGAACAATCGTTTAAAATCACATAAATTTTAATAAGCAACATTCATTTTCCATTTGGAAAACATATACAACACAAAGAATGGTATAATGATAAACTTTTCTCCTATTATTACAGCGAATTATTGTGCAATATTACGTTCCATATGTACCTGAACAGGGACATTTCTCACAATGTACATTTCCGTTTAATCGAAAGTCGTATCTCCCAACCGCCTCTGAGGTTTTCATTCGTTATAAACGTTATTATTATACTTGTTACCATGTTGTTCACTCCGAACGTAAACGTGAATTAATAGATTCGACAAAAAAAACACTAATGATTAACACTTGGCGTGATAATTTTATGATACTACAATTAATTCTACACGTCCCCCTATTCATGCTCCTTGATTCACGATTTTTCATTCTTTTCTTCTCTCCTTTTAAACTACTTTGCAACGGGATTGGAACAGAAAATATATAACCGGTACGTAATACTAGGTGTCAATTGGCAATAATTTATTGTCGTAATCATTCCTTTGCTTGTGCACTCGTTTTAATATCGTATTTGATCTATCGATGAATAATTATATCGTCATACAGCGTTTTTTCATGCAGGAAAATATTCTTCTCGGAAGATCTCAAACGTAACCCGTTCTGTGATTTATTGTTTCGTGAGTGATAAGTTGAAGTTTTATTATTCTTTTTCTTGTACTTCTCGTACGTGTGCACGAAAAATGAATGAAGGCAAAAACTGATGTATTAATAATTAGATATGAATGATGTTACATGATTCTTTAATGTAGAATGTATAAACACGTTTATAAAAGTTCCGAGTTTTAAGCATGAAATGTCGTAATGATTCAAATTTTACTTCCGTATTTCAGTGTAATCAAGTATCGATTATTATAGTTATCGTGGAAACATTTACTACCGTACGTACAGTACAATAAATGTACGAAAAATATACTATTCTCATCAGAATTATAAGATTCTAGAAATAAACAAAAAAAAAAAAGATTACCGAAGTAAACCATTTTCTAGCGAGATCAATAGATATTTCGTTCAGTACACATTTTTTTATGTGGGATACAAAGTGCAGGTTGAAATTTCCTGAAATCGAGAAAATTATTCATAATTAATTTCATTCATTATTATATACTATTATGGATATTCATTCTTACGTAAAATCAAATTGTTTCTTAGGTTGAGCAGTCGATCGATTAACAATTCAAATCAGCCAATGTACAACTGTGATACTTATTTTATTAGGATTTGTTATTTCAAAGTGAGCTGATTTTATATTTTTACAATGAAAATATCATTGGAATACCAAATATATTACGATTAGTTTCAAAAGTTAATTAGGTAAATAGAACTTAATGGGATTTTGTAATCAGGGGTCAACGAATGCAATTCTAAGAGAAAATGATCGTTTATTACGAACTTCATGATAAATCGTGTATGCTCACTTCTTCACGATTTTAGATAAAAGAGATTCTTCAAGAACTACATTCTGAATATGGTATTTAGAACTCGCTTGTACGATACATTGGATTTGTTTTTCAAAAATTCATTTCAAACTATCCTTGCATAATATTTATGAAGTCAATTCATCATCTATGTTGAATAATCAAAAATATTTCAACGTATTTAATCTCAGGTTGGAAATAATAATGAACGTATCCAAGTGCTGTGACCTATTTTCTCTGACCGCGCGACACACGTAACGTAATAATATTCCAGAACATGAATGGAATCGAAATAAATTCCACATCGGGAAACAGGAAATGACCATTATTCATAACATTGTCATGCACCGAACTAATTGCAAACCCCAAATAATGGCTAATGAAATTATATATTCTTGAAATACAATTCTCCAAAAATTACGGCAATATCCTCAATATTTATGACATTCGAAGAATGTTATGACTTTCTCACCATACGTTTTCTTTCTTTCGTAAAGAAAGTTTTTCATGATATATAACTTTGAACGACAAACGTAATATTTCATTATCATTTTTCCTGTTCTTCTTCTTACGCAGTTCCACGAGATACATAAGAAATGTGATAATATATCACATTTTTATTCTCAATGATTTGAATAATCGAGGAAATTGAATTCCCTCGGAAAGAATACGGAATATTCGAAATAAGATGTGAGAAGAAAAAGGAATTAATCTATTGAATTAATCCATCCTTCGTGATGGAAGGACTTCAACTCGACCTGGATTCAATTCCTTTGGAATACCGAAGTGACGTTAAAGAAGAAAGTTAACTGCCTTGGATGGATTGTAATTGAATGTGAGAAAGAAAGTTAACGCTGTATTATTGCTACTACCATTACCAAAGCTTGTGCGAATTCGTATATCTTTGTACCTGATTCACAGTCAGAATTCAAATTTATATAATTCGCTTTGAAATCAACCCATTCTTTGCGAATAAAGAGTTTATGAGATTCAGTATCGAATCAACTCTGGTAAAAATAATATGTGAATAATCTATGGCGATTCTGTTCAAAGAACTTCAAAGTTCCGTCTGATTTAGAATTCTCTTAACTCCCTGTTATTAGGGATATCAAGAAACTTTTTCCATCTCAACAAACAAATTTCGTTGAATCAGGAATTTCTTCCGTTTTCTTTAGCAATTTTTTCTTGTATGCGGTATAAAGACAATCGATACTGTTCTCTCTGTGTGAAGGAAGTGCACTAATATTCTGGGTGGAATCAAGCTAATTTCTCCAATTATATTCTAAAATCTTGGCTCTATAATTGTAATTCAATACTCTACGAGTTTATCCCCATTATCCACAATAACTTTCATCTGGCTCCTATATCAAGATCCCATCTATTCTTGTACTATGCTAATGAAGACAGTTGCTGTAGATATTATCGTTTAGTAACTCGACAATATCAACGAAATCACTGTCACGGACTCATGAAAAATTCTGTTTATGCATTGAGATGCAGATTGGGATGGATCTGATAATACATTTCATTCATATGTTGCATTAAAGCACCTGAAAATGAGGCCGATGTTGACACCGCGATAATGAAAAACTCAAGCCCAGGTTGAGATTTTATAAATATGATATAACAATTTCAAAAGTTGATAGAATCCATTATATGTTCGATCGCTAAGTTGAATTACGCGCCTTATAACAACGAGAACGGATGATATAATTTGTATCAAATTTTTATAAAAATTATACGCCGACTCTATAAAATTATGCGCGTATATGCACGGAGAAAAGAGAATGGTAATATTTACCATGCTAACATAGTATTCGGTCTTATTTTATATAAAATCGTGATTTTTACTATGTAATAATAGAATTCTTTACCATTTTTCACATAGTAACAATCACGCTTTTATATGAAATAAGATCGAATACTATGTTAGCATGCCATTCTTTTCTCTCCGTGTAGAACTCAACTCGTGAAATACACAAGTTTTTGCGGCTGGCCTTTGTATTTCTCTTGAGTTTGCTTTCAATGAATGAAAAAGAGAGATACGATTTTCTGTTCGCCCAAAGATAAATAAAAAGGATATCTCATGAGGACGACTGGAATCAAAATATCTCACAAGCGCTGGATGTTCAATCTTAGTTGAACAATTATGTGATTTGCATTACTTGATGGCCCTGGTAGGAGAAAAAGATAGAAACCCATTGAAAGCATTCAAAATGTACCGCATCCGTTTCTATTTATTTGAACCTTTTTTTTATCCTTCCAATTGATTTATATCGTTTGTTTTTACCAGCCCAATAAACACACACACACGTTATTTCAACGTTGAAAAAACGTTAGACTGTCAAACGGACGTCAGTCGTTGATATCACACGGAAAAAATAATTTAGCTGCCGCAGCTAAATGGCTGTCCATGTCCGTGCTAGCCATTTAGCTGCGGCAGCTAAATTATTTTTTCCGTGCATAACGTTGATTTTTAGTTGAAATTTGAAAGGAAAATAGACGACCAGAAGTTAAGTTTTGATAACGCGTAATTTAAGCTGATATTCAAAAATAACCATCAAACGACGTCCTCCAAAAACGTGTTTTCAAAGGGTTGGAATCACGTGTTTAGAATGTGTTTATAGCACCTTGTGTTTGAACTTCAATTGAAAATATTCTGCTAAAAATATCGAACGAAATCGAACAATGGTTGAAATTTCAACAAAGAGCAACGTAGTAAATAGTTTGACGTACTTTGCGAGTTCTGTCATATTCATAGAAATACTATTGTTCTCGATATTAAAAGAAAAGTTTTCACAATAATTTGTTGGATTCAATTCACGTTTTAAAACCATCATCAGAACGCGGCAATATTTGACGTCTCTTAAACGATGTTTAAACCGTTGATATGACGTTATTTTATGGTTGAAAAACACGTAATCTGCCGCTACATTTTTACGTTGAATCAACGCAAGAATATTACTAATTCACAACGTGCGGTTATTGACTGTTTTTGACGTTTTTAAAACGTGCGTGTATTTACTGGGAGAGTGATGGATAAAACTATACTATAAAGAAAAATATCAGTAAATTTATTGAAATTTGTCAGGAAGCAATAAACCTAATCACCCCTGTTAAAAATTTTCTAAAATTTGGAAATTCCATTGTATTTTTTGGTATACCACTATAATTACCAAAATCCTGGTGCTGTCTCTGGGTTTTTTTTTCAGATTAATTGCTGCCTAAATCACCGAAGAATTTCTCGGTAAATTTATCGATTGGTTTCACAGGATGCAAATTAACTATGGTAGCCACTTTTTAGCTATGGCAACAAAACTTTCCGTCATAGCAGCTGAAATTTAGATGTCGCAGCAATATCCGTGGCTATCCAAATATCAAATACACCCTACCTAATTTCCACATACCATAGCGAATCATTTGTTTTCGCGCATAATGAGATAAATCAAATTCTTTTGACATTCCCGCTAAACCTAAACACCATCACTGAGAAAAATTGATGGTCATTGTAATAATCTGAAGCATGATTAACGCAGACTACTGACCTAGCATTACCAAAAACAGATTCCCATGTAGAAAAATTAGACATAGCTTGTTCAAAACTAGACATATATTGTGTATGGAAATGAGCATGGAAAACTATAAATGTTTAAATGATTTATCTATTGGTTCTTTCTTCAAATAACATTGATAGATGTTGCACGCCCATTTCCATACACAATTTATGTCCAACCAGGTTTCTATCATACCAATCTATCGTTATTAGAACGATCTATTTAGTTATGGCAGCAATACCGATATCTCCGTACTTGAGATAACCAGAACAGCTCAACGATATTGTTATGAGAACAATATTTTATTTTCAGTGCAGGGAGTATAGAAATTACTTGATTTTCTTTAAATTATTGCATTGTTTCCTGTTTTTGATACATCCAATAATGACAATCACTTTGTCATACAGTATTAAGGCGTTCTCAAGATGTTCGCACAGAGGAAATTGAAACAAAGTATACGCTGAATTTCCCCATAGACCAAAATTATTCATTTCCATCCGAATTCGAACTCATTGTGAGCTGACTTTGCAGTAAAAATACAAAAACATTATATAAATATATTAAACACAGGCGAGAGCCTGGAGGGGAACACGGATCCTGAGTGGGAAACCGAGCGATTCTGATGCGCGTGCAAATTTCCGCCACAAAACATTTCGTTGCACTTGCAGAAAATCTTCACTGCGGTAGCTAAAACGTTAGATCTATTCACATACTCTTTCATGTTCTCAAAAAAATGCAGTTATGTCAATAATTTTTCTTGTTCTTTTTTTGTAGCCGTTAAAGCGACAGACCAGTTTACTTTGCCAGCGGTACTTTTTTCTTCGTGCAGTTGAGAAATGTTTCGAAAAGTGTGAGTGTAAGAGCCATTGATCTCTGCTATACATTCAATAAAGGGTACACTATTTCGTGATGTAAAATTTTTATGATAAATGAAAGTTATTAGAAGACCCTGGACGGTCATGTTCGGCTGAACAAAATACACTTCTTGGTGAGAGATATGGACATTATGAATATACTTTTATATAATATATCAATATCAATTAGAATTCATAGGCGTGTCTCCGCCATGGAGGCCCTGGCTCTGGAGTGGGTCCAATATTTATTTGTTCCCACAACAATATTATTCAGAAAAAACCAGGGACTTGTAAGGTTATTCACTTTCGTTACTCGTTATATATAAAATATATGTATATATTGTACACAAATTATATATTTATTATGTATATTTTATGAATGATGAGTAACGAAAGTGAATAACGTTACAGTCTCTGGAAAAAACATTAAAAATACCAACTTGAGAAAAGGTACCAGAGTAGTAATGGAAATGTTTAGAAGAATCGATTCTTCTTTATAGAAATCATATGAAATTTGTATACATATTTTATAGAATTCTATAAAAACTAGATACGTTTTCTATAAATAAGAATCGATTCTTTTAAAAATTTCCATCACTATACCAGAGTAGAAAGGTTTTCAAGATTATATATAATTTAGATATAATTGTATATAAATGAAATATAAATACTTGGGTAATTGGAAAACCCACAATTGTCCTACACTGGACACGCCTGAAAAGTCAATTTAAAAATATTCTGACATTACCTGTATTTTGTATCCGACGACGTTTGTGGTCAGTTAATTCCCTCCAGCTAATGGTACTCAAGAATTTGAATCCTTCGACAGGACGAACACTATCGGTCCCAGCGAAGAAACGAGTAGAGTTCGCGCATGTTAGAGCACGAATTTTTGAACTTATATCTCACTACCACTCAATCTATCCCGAACCACATGATTTTCATCTTCGATCCATCACGGCTCCACAAAGAGGAACGAATATATAACAACAACAATAACCGAAAAAATGGCACCAAAAAGAATACACTTGTTCTATCTTTGCTCTTTGTCGTTTTTCCCCCCGAAGACAAAATAAGCAATATATAAGGGAACGTAAAAACAAATGAAGAACAAAAATAATCACCGCACACGAGAATAGCTTCCAACGATAAACAAAAATTTCATTTCTTGTTTGAACCACGTGAACGTTCAACAAAATAATATCGAATTGAGCTTGCAACCACGTGTGTCGTTACGGATTATCTTTGTATTATATATTCTCTTTCGTTTATGGACAAGAATTTTGAACATTCTTCAGAAAAACATCGGACACTGGGAATGCACACGGGACATCCTGGTCGTGTGCTACCTGTAGCAAAAATAGCAGCAACAGCAGATTCAACACGTTTTAGTGGTTCACAAGAAGAACGCAGCGAAGAAATAATATCCTTCTTATCGTTATAGATTATATTTCTTTCATTTGAAAATGAAAGTCGATTCGAATCGAATCCTCGAAGGAAAATGTCATCGAAAACAAGTGACAATTTTCATCAACCTCGCTCTTTGGAAGCGATTGTGAGACTAAAATCATGCTGGTTCGACGTGGTACGTGCACGGGTGACCACCTTATCCCTTCTGTCAGCTCGAAATCCCCCTTCTCTCTGTTGCATCAAGGAACCCCACTCTCTTTTTCTCATGTACCAAATCTCTTGCTCCTTTTTCATTTCTTTCTTTCCTTCTTTCTCTGTCATTAATGTCAAACACTCATATCGGATCCAAGGATTTTGGAGCAATCCGAACGATCGTGCACGGTTGCACAGTAGCGGAAACCATCACGTCAGAATCTTGATTGCTTCGGTCGCATGTCAGCGGTAAGCGACTGTGGAGTATTGGTACAGGTATGTGCAATTGAAAATCTCGAGTGACGCAAAAGTGATATCTTCTTTTCCATCGGACCGTGAAGGAATTGCCAATTTCCCGATGTGTTGTATTGGGACGATCTTTGTGGACTGAAGATTTGTTTCTTTTTATTGAACGCACATTGAAGATATGCCGCAAAAGAGTTCGTCGTCATTTTTGAAATTCAAATTCGGTTGGAGAAATAAGTAATTCATACATTAATTCAATTCTTTATATGTATGAATGCACTATATTCGAATATGAGATTCTTTTGAATCAAAAACAATGCAGGAGGGAAGAATTTTACATATTTTGAAATATTATCACCCTACTCAATGAACATAAACATCTTACAATTAAATATGAAAGATAGAAACTAGGGAATTCCTGATCAAATGTATACATTTTGAAAAGTACTTTGGGAACTCCTTAAACGACATAAATTCGTGTACAAACTAATTACCAGCGTTCCATGGAACCATTAAAGGTATAATGATACCTATATTCTTAAACGTTCCTTAACGTATGTTGTGCTATCTGGGATAATTCTGTTAAGCCCCAGCAATTGGGTCTGCTAGGACTCTTACTTCATATGAAAGATCTCTATTGGATATCTATCGAGCCTTCTTTCTATGAAAACATCCTCTAAGCGAATCAATGTTGGGCCGATTTTAGATTGATTCATGTTCAACCAACATTCAACGAACGTGTTAACAGCCATGCATTTGTTTTGGATCCAACTGGAATAACTGGAGACGTTTTGAGACGATACTAACATATTTCAGCAGAAAATTGTCAGATTTCTCATAAAAATTTAATAAGAAAAACTGAACTCAAAGGATATTCGAACTCTTTGGTATGATGCATAAAAATTCTAATGCAGATCAAACAAGTTTGTTCCCCCTGAAATCATTCAAACTCAATCTTAGGGAGATCCTTGAAAGAGATATCTGGCTTCGAATAACCTTGTCAGGTCCTTATTAAATATTGAGCAGACCCGCTCAATGATAATTTCTAGTCGTGTTATAAACTCACAATCGTATTCACTTTTCCTTCGATTCAACCTGGACCACGAGGTCACCATCTCGTACAGATTATGTTGAAAATAGTTTCACGTTACCATACAAGTCCTTCTTTTCATACGGGGATTATATTCAATTAAATCAGTTAAATAAAATCAGTTGTCATCGATTGTGATTGATGGTTACGTAAGGTAATAGGTTGAGTAATCACTTAATCCAATCTTCACTTTTATTTGCACCTTATCTCCGTCAATCCGGCATTCGTATCACCTGCAACATACATTACCGAATATTAGTTTCAACCTTGTTCTTACGATAATAATAAATAAATTTAGTTCTGAATCAGTGCACCACTTGAAGACAGATGTGAACTCGATCAAGATCTTATCATAAGCGATACACGCCTAGTTCCAAGGATTCTTACAAGAATGTCCTTCGTAAACCAAAAGGAATCACTAAACTGCATTATTTCGCTATAATATTATTTCACTCCATATAATTTCTATCCACCCACTCTCACTCTCATTGTTCATTCGATATTCAATCCTCTTCATAAGCAACAAACATGCAACGGCATGCAAAATTCAACGAAATACAGGTCTAGAACTGGTCTATGATTCGAGTCTGAATACCACCCTTTACTTACTTTACTTTTACATCTCATGTTACAGAATTTCATTTTCACTTCCATATACACTTTCTACATAATTATCCATGGACTCGCAGAAGGATCTTTTGCCTCGCGTGAAATATTATGTTCTAACATCGGCGCATGCATTTCGATCGGTGCTTGAAAGTTTTCAATTCGATAAAGTTAATGATATATTATAAAAATAACGCATAAAATGAAATTGTTCTCTCAAGATGGTCAATGATGAAAATTTAATTTATGTGATACCTCGCCATTGTCCTTAACTTTCGCCAAAAATTTTAATTTAGACATCCCGATACAAAATACATACACGGAGAAAAAACGGTTTGCTACTATAGCGCCTACAAAGAAATTTGTTGTCCCTGCAAAAATAATCACTCCAGCAGCTAAGACGTTAGTCGTGTCAACAAATTCTCTTAATTCAGCAAAAAAAATGTAGTTGTGTGAATCATTTTTCTTGCTCTTTCAACTAGTTTTTTTTGTAGGCGCTATAGTAACAGACCTGCTTGTTATGCCAGCAATACTTTTTCCTCCGTGCGGAGTACCATGGTAAGCCTTCGATATATAATTTCCATGCCCAAAATTCTCTCGTTTTGACCGATAGCTATCGCTCGCAGAGAAAATAAACTCGCTATGACAGTGAAATCTAATCTTGCTGAGTCCCTTTTGCTGGAGCAGCAAATTTTTTACTATGACAGCAAACTATCCTTTATAACAACAATCTTGTTAAGTTGGACAGCAATTTTTCAGCAAAAAATGTTTGCTCCTCCAGCAAATTGTGGTATTATATATAGATTAGCAAACAAATTTTGCTGGAGGAGTCAACATTTTTCGCTGCCACAGCTAAAAATTTGCCACCATAGCAAGATTGCCGTGATAACAAATAGATTACTGTCACGGTGAATTCTTTGTCACCGTGAAATTTTCCATTTCATATCAAATACAGGTCAATAATTTCTATCTTTAATACATTCCAATGATGTGTTTAACAAAATAATGTTCAATAGCCCAATACTTGATTATCTAAACTCTGTATATTTGAATTGATTGAGTTACCAATTGTATTTGAACGTATCTAACTAATTGAGTGTATTTTCCTTTTTCTCAGTGTAAATAGTAAAATATATCATTTGAACATTTTCAAAACTTATATGAATACGTCCAAAGATCTTATCAATAAAGAATTCAAGGCAGGAGAAAAAAAGTATGTGAAAGTCATTATCTCAAGCCTTGAAAATAATATGAAACTGAAAGAAATTACATCTCCCGTACGAAACCCTATTTTACACTCGCACTTGGGAGCATAAGGGTACTTGTAATATATGCAATTCTTACAGAACGAGGCACTAATTAGAGACAAATTGCGGGTCGAAATCCTTGTCGAGTCTCTTTTTCTTTTCATCCTTTGAAGGAAGGAACGTTTATTACCTGCACATTTATCCACTTGTGAGTTGTAATTTCAATTTTATTTCAATGGTCGTAGCGTACATGGAGAAATAAAAGAAAAAAACTTGGTTACTGTAACGAGGTTTACATATTTGGTTATATTTATTCGAATCAATGCACACTTTGGTTACAGAAGAAGAATACAAGCACTGAATTACATTTGAAAAAACAGAGGACGTTTCAAATCTTCTTTGTCCTTTACTTGATATCAAAAAATCAATCATTCATAAAAAGTTTTCAAATCATTGCAATATAAACATGGTGGAACTATGTAATACAGTGTTTTTTAACAGAAAATTTTCTTCTAGTACGATTGCGTAGCTACAATCTTATTTAATTCAACCTTCACGGAGAGAAGTGAATGGTAACGATTATCAGAAAGATAGTTTAGGGGGCAGCTTTACAACGTTTGTGTATACACTGTACAAAATTCCCAGGGAACATTAAAATTATATACCACGAATAGATTTCTTGAGAAGATTTGTTTGCACTATAGAAGCAAGGAATGCGAAGTAGCGATGGTATCTTGGTAGGATCGATTTTTGTTCTTATTTAATCAATAAGTTTAAATCAATTCTATAATTTGATAATAGTCAGCAGAATTGGAGTAAGGATCTTCAAATCCACACAATTCTAAAAATTCGTCTACACTATTCTAAACTTCAAACGCCCTTTCTTCGCGCATATTCTCTACGAAAAATAAACCGTCGCAAGATATTTGTGAAGTAATTTGAAGCTTCGTAAGAAAAAGTAATTTCGTTGGTACTTGGATGGCGAAAACTTAGCCTCAATAGAGGATATGTTTTAGTTTTGGTAACATTTCTGATTGTCATAGTAGCGGAAATTCAGTCTTTGCAGCGATATTTTCAGCTATCCAAACATGATTCTTTAAATACGAAAGAAGGAGAATTTTTTCCGAATCCAGTGAACGATTTGTTATCATCAAGAGCTCTTAATAAGATCTCCCAAATATGTGTAAGAACTCAGATAGACCTTTCAGAAGGTTAAAATAAAGATATCAAAATGTTATCGGATGCGTAGGTTTCTGAGGAAAATGAGATATTGCCAGAATGTTAACTAAACGAACTCTCAAAGAGGATTTTGCCCGAGATCTCGGAAAAAATATACCATTTAGATATCAATGTGACAACATCGACAGAGCTCTTTCTGAAGACCTCTTAGAGAGCTCTTTCTCTCATAAGTGTTCACTGGGAACGAAAGGGTAGATCCCCTTTGGACTGCATGAAGAATGATTGCTCACTCCAACAGAGTGAAATTTCCCTCTATACGCAGCCGGAAGGAAACCTACTTTTTCGTTCAAGTTGAATTCCCCCTATTCACGTTTAGAGAGTAAACATACCAAATAGCTACTGCAACTAATACTTAGCTGCCTAGAAAATCTTTAGATTATTTTAGAATTGGAATATCCTGAATGTTATCATAATCCATGCAATTATAAACGATGGAACTAACATCGGCCCAACATTGGCTCTATCCTGCCAAAGTCGGTCAGTGATCATGCACGCTGAAGAATAATACTGATTTTTCTTGAAACCCCAGTCTAAAATTTGTGAAAAAAATGATTCCATAATCTACTCATTCCCACTGATGTAGAAAAGGATATACTGAATATTCTATTGATTCTCATCCCTGTTAGGAATCATTCTAGTCACTCTCCGGGCTTTGCGAGACCTCCTTAAGCCCTTGTGAGAGACTCGGAAGGCCTGGCGTGGCCTTTTAATATCCTAGAAAACGACTAGAATGCCCAGACAGCACAGCAGATTCTCAAGATATTTATTATGAACTCATCCTGCACTGTTGTGCTGTCCGGGTAATGTCTACTAGGAACATGGACACTCTTAAACGCGAAAATACCTTATGCGCATTCAAAAATATGGGAAAGGGATCAAAATATTGTATGTAAGCCCAAGGAATATTTCAAATATTTTTGGTGTACTAGAATGGTTAAGTTTTATTGTTTTTTTTTTCTTCATTATTGGAGACCAATTAAAAACTCAACTCCCTGTCAGTAAAATCTACGAAGATACAGGTCGGTTGAAAAGTTCCTGCGCTCACCAAGAGATAGCACTGCTAGCTCAAAACTTTTTTTTTCTCAAGTTGGTATATCTGTCCTGAGAACACATGCAAAGTTACAAGTCATTCTGTCAATTCATTCTTTGTTTACAAGCCATTTGAAGTTGACGTGTCATTGATTTTTCTTAATATGGAAAAAATTGAATATCGTGCAGTCATTAGATTCTTTGTTTTGAAGGGTTTAAAAGCAGAGGAAATTTATGAACAATTGTTAGAAGTGTATAAGGAGTCCTCACCTTCAAAACGCACCGTTGAATTTTGGGCTGGTGAATTTAAACGTGGTCGTACTAGCCTTGAAGACGATCCACGCGAAGGACGACCAAAAACTGCAACCACAGCAGAAATCATTGAGCATGTACATAATATGGTTAGTGAAGATCCAAGTTTGACTAAGCGTGAAATTGCTAATGCCATAGGCATCTCAGACGAACGAGTACTCCATATTTTACATGAAGAATTACGTATGAAAAAACTGTTTGGAAAGTTAGTGCCGCACACGTTAACAATTCAACAAAACCTGGATCGAAAACAAATTTCTCAGCGTAATTTGGAGCGTTTCGAGCAGAATAAAACCGACTTCTTGCGTCGTTTTATAACTATGGATGAGACTTGGATCTACCACCATGATCCTAAATTGAAACAAGAACGTTTACAGTGGACTGAAGCTGGTTGTTCAGCTCCAAAGCAAGTGAAGTCACAACGATCAGCAAAGAAGGTTATGGCATCAGTTTTTTGGGATGCAAAAGGAATTTTGTTCATTGATTATCTTCAGAAAGGTAAAACAATCAACTCCGAATATTACTGCAGCCTTTTGGATCAGCTGGATGAAAAAATTCGTGAGAAAAGACCTGGTTTAAAGAAGAAAAAAATCATTTTTCATCAAGATAATGCACCTGCTCACAAAAGTGTTTTGACGATGGCTAAATTCAAAGAACTCAAGTACGAATTGCTTGAACATCCAACGTATTCGCCAGATTTGGCTCCTAGCGACTACTATCTCTTCAGAAATCTCAAACAATTCCTTCGTGGAAAGCATTTTTCGTTGAATGAAGAGGCCATAGCAGCCATAGACGGTTATTTTGCAGAGCTTCCGGAAAACCATTATAAGGATGGGATAAAATTATTGGAAGATCATTGGAACAAGTGTATTGAGCTTCTAGGAGATTATATTGAATAAAAAAATATATTTCGTAACAAAAACAGTATTCTTTCATTTCGAGCGCAGAAACTTTTCAACCAATCTGTATATTTCCAATAAGTTCTTCTGGCATACTTTCGGAATAAATACTACAATATTTTATTACAGTACGTTCCCTACGTACCACACGATAGTTATAAGTACGTACATATCTTATACAAGCCTCTTGTAATGTATTTAATTGCTCTCTTTCACTCGAGAGGAACTCACATATGTATAATGTATAAACACAAGACGGCAAACAGCAACTCTTACGTTCCATCGATTGGAATTGACTTGGATCAGGGTGTAATCAGTCCAGCTGTGAATCGGATCAATTGATTGGATCGATCAAATTCGATTCGAGAACGTTGCCGGACAACGGGCAACCAGTGAAATGACATGAAGGCCATCCAGCTCACTTTTACCCTCAGTCACGCTATCCTCAGCTGATTCTCTTTCGATCGTATCAATCCGTGATGTATGACGTGGTCAAGTTTGTATAACGTAATTAAAATACCTAATTCTCTAGTGGTGTATTAATAAATCATATTTTCCTTTTTTTTCGAAGATCAATATTATCATTATTACTTTTGAAAAACACACAATTTACTTTGAAAATCATTTGTTTTGGTTCAGAAACTGACATGCTTAGGGCTTTTTTATCGTACATCCTCAATCCAAATCAATAAATGGTACTGAGAATCAGTGGAATTCCACTGTGAAACACCAATTGAATCAGTGGAAGCCTTAGCACTGATTTGCAGTGAAACTTCACTGATTCTCAGTACTTTTCACTCATTTGAATTCACAAAATAAATGATAAACCATCTCAATGATGACTGCACTTCGAATACGATCAGGTACCATTCTGTTCACGGTCAATGATAAATCTTCGATGGACTTATTTTATTTGTAGAGAAATTTTGCCATTGCCCTTTTCATTGGAGAACCCGTTCAACGTCCGAAGATTTGAATCCAGGATTAGCATGCTCCAAAGGGGGTCGTCTAGTCGAGAGACTTTTTTGGTCTTTCTTGAGAATTTTTTTTTTTTTAAATCTGAAGAATACATTTTGTTGGAACTTTGACATCATAATTATTCATACTCGGAGAGTATTCATAAATTCTCAGAAGTTTATGTATCGCCAAAAATGCGCTGTAGAGCCCGACATCCGTGTGGGAAAAAAACGATAACCACTATATCTCAAAAAGTTTTTAACCAACTTTATTCAAGTTTTGCACACATCTCCTTTGAACGCCGAGTCTCATCATTTCAGTGCCCAGGCAGAAGGTGACTTCACGAATAGATTCAGGACTTCAGAAACATAAAAAATAGATACAGTTGATCTATTTTTTCAATGGATGTATGAACACACGAATTTGTGACTTAATTAAATTTTGCAAAGCCAAAAATCATAGCCATAAGAAATACACAGAAAAAATGTATTGATGAAAGTTGACTCAGAGTCAAGTGAAACGGGGGCATAGGGACATTTCGGCGAGGTTTAAAATCCAATTGGGTTCATGTTACTCGACTACAGATGGAAAATCCATTCAAACGTTTTTATTATCTTCACAAGTTGAGTATTGTGGAGAAGTATTTGAATGAATTTTCATCTGTAGTTGAGTTTTTCAAACCTTGCCGGAATGCCACTATGGCCCCGTTTTACTCAACTTGGAGTAATCTTTCGTCAATACATTTTCTCCGTGTAGGGAAATTATTATAACATGATGATTCGTGTCAGTTAAAGATCAAAAGAAGAATAGATGCCATAAGAGAGTAGTAAATTGTGGCAATTATCGTGGAGTGAACTTCCACTAAGAGCACTTCACAACTTGTTGCGTATGAAGAAGTAAAAAATGATCACGGGATCATTAAATTTCAACGTACTGATATTCATTCTTCCATATGCTCATATATGTCTCAATCTTTTTTTAGATCCCTTAATTGTTCCTTCAATAAATGATTTCAACAGCAAAGGAAGTCGAGAATGATCTTAGGAACAAAAACAAGATCCTGTCATGATCTTTATTGAAAAGATATGGTTAAATGCCAGATGAAATCCGTTGAAAAAATCTGGCGGAAATCTATGTGACTTCTTCTTTGTCGAATACAGTTTGAAACTGTTCATATCCCTGCTAGAAACACCAAGCAAAACCGAACAAACAATTTTTGTCAGGCTTTGAACAGTTTTTTTTCACATGAAATCTAGGCAAAAACTGATAAACTTCCCTACCCGGTTTTATCCAGAATCATCAAATTGAAATACCCTGTCAAAAACTGACGAAAATCTTTCCTGCCAAGTTTTGAAGTGAAAGAGAGCCTAAAAACAATTTTTTGTTCAGTCCTAGCTGGCATTTTTAGCAAGGATCTCCTATTCAAAACCGACATATCCAACTCAAAGGGTAACGCACATTTTTCAATAGCCTCTACTTGGATTTCCAGCATGATTGTGCTCTCAGATAAATCCCATTAAGAAAATTTTTATCAGACTGTCTATATTTCACAGGGAAGACACCACATGGAGCCAAATTCTTTTGCCGTACTGGGCGAAAAGTGATTAACTTAGTTTTTTTTTTTAATTATTTTTTCATGTGATCCGACTCAGGAAAATTTTTGAAACCGAATGGTACAAGAATCTCCTTTTGGACAAAAAATTGAGTTGACCGTTTATAACAATTATAACAAAATATTTGTTTCGCTGTATCCACCAACCCTCTATTGATAACTATTGATAACTAATACCAAATTCTGGTGGCTACAACTAAATCCTTTTCTAAATGTCGCATCCCGAAGAGAACATGAAGGTTCGACAAACGTTCAGAATAGATCAACATAGATCAACCTGAAGCTTCGTTGGAGCCAACTTTTAGAGTCGTAAACGTTTCGCGAAGTTTAGATGAACATTGGAATGTGCGCTTGAAAATGGTTCCAAGGAAGGTTCATTCGAGTTTCAATTTAGCATGTTTTAGAAGGAATTATAATAATTTCCTCTATCGTTCATTTTTTTGTGGAAAAAACTTATATTAAAAAGTTGAAACTACAGCGAATCTCCGGTAATTCTTCAATGAAAGTTCTGTGGACCTTCCTCGAAATTATTCTCAAGCGGACATTGTAACGTTCATCAAACTCTTCGTCAAATGTTGATGAACCCAAACTTGAGCTCCAACGGAGCTTCAGTCTGATCTATGTTGATCTATTCTGAACGTTTTTTGGAGCTTCATGTTCTCTTCGGAATCTGAATCCTAAAACCGTGAAACATTAAATAATAACCGCGTAACAAACTATTTGCGGAGAAATTTGATATGACGAGCGGAATAATGCATAAATAATTCAAGCATGATCCATAATACACCGGCAATTCTCTGCACTGCCGTGTTACATCCCTTGCACGAAAGTACGAGAAAGTTTTCAAATAAAATCAAAATGAATGCAAAATTACATAATTGCGATTTGTGTAGTCATTCAAGCGCGTTTTATAATTAACAATAATTAAGAATTTTGATTTACGTATCCTGAATTCAGACTTCAGATAAATATCGTAGAATAGTAATTAAATGCAATCGTAGCTTACCTGAAGTCAATTCCCATTTCGTTCGTGCGTTATCTTATTATAATTGCACGCACGCAAGGAAATCTTCGTGGTAAAGGTCTCATGGTCCTCCTCCTCTTTCTTGTGCATAATCGGAGACCGACGTTGAACGGTAGCCGTAATCGTCACGTTAAAACCTGACAGCAGCGTTGGAGAAAGGCGACCAACCACCCACCATTGACTTACACAACACTTGGCGCTTGCTCCAGTTATTAGTGTGCGAGACTTTTGCTCTCGTGAATTTGCTGTTGACTAACGACAATCCTAGTCGAATTTGTGGCACGGTGTGACAAACAGGATTGTCGATTATCGGTCTTTTGTCCCAGAAACCGGTCCGTGAAACTGTCTCGAAAGGAAAGGATCATTTGTTTTGTGTTTCTTCTTTTTCTACGGACAAAAAACAAATCGAACGTTTATTTGATTTGTCATGACGTAAAATTATTGTTCATATATTGAAATCGAAGAAATTCTTTCGTGAATTCTATAAAAGTAAAAAACATTCCATTCAACTTGGCAACGGTGAATAATCGTTTACCCTAGTTCAGACCCAACGGAACCCATTAGGATCGATTCAATGAAAATTCAATAGGTTGGATCATGATCATTTACGGTTGTAAATTTTGACTGTTCTATTCCGTGGACATGTTGACATTTCCTTTCATATGGAATTCAAACTGGCATGCAGTTACATGAAAACATTAAATCCAGATTTCAACAGTTAGATACTGGAAGAAAGAATCATTTCCTGCATGTAGAGATAAAACAGTGCAATAAATAACGCGATTCACATTAGATAGAAGGAACGCGTATAACATAGAGACATTTATGATATACTGTTACTCGCATAACTGGTAATAAAGTTACAACAGGAATCGCAATGGTATTATGTTATTCGTAGAGGGAGGACGGGAATCTTGTAAGTCGTACCAAACAACTATAATCACGTATTTGCACGCCGTTAGCATTGTCTTGTGTTACTTCGTATCGTACTTTTGTCGCCACCTACATACGTACAAGTATACATTTATCCTCGTAACTGTTGATAGTAACGGTGTCTGATCCAAATTGACATTGTGTAATCGTAACGCGTTTGTAAAATAACGTAATTGCAAGGATAATGACTCCGACGATGATGTCAGAAACAAACTGTTGGAAGGTCATTATCATATGCTCTCAAAAGACTCTGAAAAAATAATATCAGAACTAGATAAGGATTGGCTTTGTAGAGTGGCCTGTCGCATTGACCAAAAAATCTCACTTATAAAATAGAAGATCTCAACAGTCTTTTTCCATCTTGTGAAATAAAAATTTTGTCTGATAAATAAAAAGGTCTAAAGAGGACTCAAGGAAATATGTTTGATTCAAAAATCGTTTATCATTTTCTAACTTGAAAGTATAATAAGTAACTGAAAACTCATAACACCTTCTAACCTTCGAAGGTTGCTCTTTTATTTCATTGAATACATAAGGAATTCTTACCTCCGATTAAATGTCGTATTTATTGTTCAAGTACAATCACCACTTTCAAAGATTGTAAGATCCAAGAGGAAAAGGTTATTGGACAAAAGACGTTTTTCAATATTTTGCTTTCTTTTTTATGAAGTCGATGATCGAGGACAAATAAAACAATGAAAACTACTACCATTGGAATTGAACAATCGCAAAAATTGTTCGATGTACCAGTGGTGCATCCAATGGTGGTACCAGGGTATTCGAATCGAAAGTGTGCATCGTTTTAAAACGAACGTGATATCAGCATATTTTATAGGCATCATCTGATTGGAGTGTATCAACATACAATGGACAGATTGACAAATCGTTGAGTAATAATCATTTAGTTCTGTACATAAGAATACATCATATCGTGTCATTCTGCTTCTTTCTCTTTGTCGTGATATGATATATAAGCAAGTTTCATTGAAGAAATGAAGACTGAATGCAAATATCAAATCTCGGTAACAATAAATATGATAAAAATAGAAAGTTCGATACATAATAATCAAAATTAGCCATGATTTACGTAATAATTTTTGGGCCCGAACAAAAGAGATATGGTGTCAATTATGTCGTTTCCAAGTTGTTACATCTCAAAAGGTGATTTTTGTTTTTCAAGACAAGATGAATTATGTAACCCGTTCCTCCGATCTCTCGACGCAAATATCTTTCTGCTCCGAATATATATATTTTTTTCTCGTTAATCGAGCAGCAACGGCGACACACTTGAAAAACATGTGGATCAAATTTGTTGCTTAAGCGAGAATCCCACCAAAAAGATATTATAAATTCACCTGAATACGAAAAGAATAATGAATCTGGTAACCGTAAGATAAATTCCATTATTTTTTATCTTCTCTCTCCTCAAGAGGACGTAAATTTATGGTTTGAAGCATAAAATGAAATACGATTCTCTGCTTTTTTGAAATATTTTGATACGTGCTTCGTGATAAAGATGAATGTTTTGCGAGGTAATTTTAGTACATGTGTATGAATTATATGAAATATGACGGAAGCGATGAAAATTACGATAGGATTTTCATGCATTAAAAAAAAAAATACGTTCGCGTGAAATGAATATTTGTTTCTTCTTTATCCGAATATATAAAATACATAATTGAATTCGAAACTTGTTGATTTCACTCAAATAAAGTGATTTAATTTAAATGAATTCGATCTATAAAGCACACAAGTTTCAGTCACATTTCTGCAGTGGTTTTGAAACATTAAGAGGTTGCAGAAATAAATTCAGAACCGTGTCTGTAGCTTTCAGTAATGTTTGGAGATTGATGCAAAATAGAATTTCAATTATTTATTTTCCGTATACGTTTGGTTTGAATAGTTGTTAACATAATAAACTAGGTAGAACGTGTGAGATATATGTGTATAATTACGTTGATGAAATATAAAAAAGTGAGAGGAGAGGAATAGTTCATGAAATATGGTCTGTGTATAGAAATGAAGAATCAATCGAATTTTTCAAAAGGCTTAGAGAATCCTTGAAATGAGTTCCTCGTCCATTTAAACAGCTGACAAGTATAACGAGAAAAAAATAGATTTTACCAGTACCAACTTGATATACTTGTTCGCCAACTCGACTCTTAGAAATACATACCGGTAAAAAAACGAGTGCAAAAATGTTGCTCTAATCAGCAATTACGTATTCCATGGTAGGAACTGTTCATTAAATCAGTAGCCACGACTGGCTTTACTTTTTTATCAAACGAAACAATTTTGACCTGAAAATTACACTGTAAAAAATGATTGTGGAATTTTCCCCCGAAAAGTTACGGCAGCAAAGTTCCTCCATAGATGGGGAATTTTTTAACATAATTTGTTGGACTTTTCCTACATTTGTAGAGGATTCAACACCCAAAAAACAAAATAATCCCTCAAAGTGTTCGAAAAAAAATTCCCCCGCGATGAAGGGACGAAATCCACCGAAAGAGTGAAGAAAACCTCATTTTTTATGGAGAGCACGATTAAAATTACTATCGCAGTAGTAGATTTAACTGAAGTTTTAGTAAATATCGAGAAAAATTTTAGTAGTCTCGTATTTTTTGCTAATTGTCCGTTAGGGTGATTCAAAAAAACATGATTTTCGAATTTCAATGAGTGCCGGGCTGAAAAACTGTCTATGGAGTCTAAGAATAAGATTGAGCCCAAAAAAAAGCAAATCAGGTGATTTTTAGATGATGCGCAAAGCGATTGTTTGGATTTTTACGAGAATTCCAATTAAACCTGCATAATCAAATGACTTTTTATGCCCACTTGAACATCAAATCAAGTTTAGGGCGCGCACGAACCAATTATCCATATTTAAGCCATTTTTTTAATGAAAATTCATACCGTTGATCCGCTAAATGCGGAATATGTGACCGTATTGAATACATTTAGCTCTTGAAACTACCGGTGAACATTGTCCCGACATGATTCGAAGTATTCCAAGGACTGTTCCAACATTTTGTAGAATTTTTTGATAATTTATAGATCATACGTAGCTGCTTTATAAAAAAAATTACTTCCAACTCACTTATTTTACATCAAACGTTACGAAACGATGTTTTATAAGTGAGTTATTCAAGAAATCCGGCAAGAGCCGGGCATGCAAGGCATTTTCCTGAAATAACATCAATTACGAGTTCAATTAAGAAATTAATTAATTAATTAATTAAATCAACTTTTCATTGATTCAATCGTCCCTAAAATCGGAAAAAATCTATGAGTTCATATGTGTATTGAATATTATATGTAATCAATATTTATCAATTTGCTTATTACTATTTTATTGTAAATAACCAATTCCTTCAATTTCTAAGCCATATTTATATATTACAATGTCTATTCATATCTATCTGTGTGAAAATAAAGGAATTTGGTTTTCAATTATTTATAAAAAAACAAAAAATTGACAAATGAACCCGTGAACCATGCAAACTTCGAGAGAATAGTTTCACAGATACCGCATAAAAATTTCGTCAAGTTCTATAAAAAATTCCAGAAGTTATGAAACATTTTATAATGAACAACTTTTCCGAATTTTAACGTAAAAATCCAAACAATTGCTTTGCGCACCATCTAAAAATCACCTGATTTGCTTTTTTTGGGGCTCAATCTTATTCTTAGACTCCATAGAAAGTTTTTCAGCCCGGCACTCATTGAAATTCGAAAATCATGTTTTTTTTTAATCACCCTATTGTCCGTGTTCCGTACGCTTTTATGTCTCAAATCAACAGTATCAACATTTATTTTCAACAGAACACGAACGTACCCACCAATTCGATAAAATTCCCTATGAACTGTTCAAATCTTTTCGAATATCAATTGGAATACGTCGTTGAAACCATATCAACTAATTCGCGAAGATTCACGATTCGTCTTCGCGATTATCAACACCGCATAAATCAAATTATATTTCATATCCATCGCTTTACATTGCTTAGTATCATATATAACGCCATTTCTCTCCTCTCAACATCCTTTTCAGAATTAAGAACATTTTGCACATCGATCATTCCAGAATACGTTGGAAAGGATATTTGCAAGATAATTTACAAGCGGATTTGAAACAACAAAACGAAAAAAAAAAGTAACGAAGTAAAAGTAACGTTGGTTATAACGCACACGAGATGGTCATTTTATGTCTCTCTTATGTCCAGGAATGCCGACATTCAAGGTTCTCAGGGAGAGTACGAATTTACATAAGAATAAATTGCATGTCACATGGCGTGAATGTATTGAAAGTATCCAATATCCCTCGGACAATTGATATTTTGAAATTAGAATGGCAGCGTATTGCGTTCACCACACCCACAACGCAGACGAGGGTTGCAACCTTGAACCCGGAGACGAAGAACTACCGCCGCGTTCAGCGACGACGACGACGACGACGACGACTACGACGACGAAAGTCTTTCTGCTCGGCCTTCACCAACAACGAGCGTACGCAGAAACAAAATGGAACAAACGGGTCAAGTAACGCATACGATAGCGTATCAAGGAATTGGAAATCGCTTCAACTTTCAACATCTTTTAATCAAATTTTTGTCTTATTATGCAATGGTTTTTTCTTATACGTTCGCTTTGGCGGCAGACGTGTGATGTCGGCGATGAAAAATCGATATAATTACACGATGCAAAAGAAATATGTACGGGAAGATTAATTTGGCGAAGACTAGCGAACGTGTAATATAACTTGTTCTTCGATAAATATTTATCAAGTTCTTTCCCTAGATTTTGATTTCCCAATTTAGATAGGGGATTTTAAACTTTCAAGCATCGAGCGGATTATAAAATTGGATACCGCGGGAGATGGGATATAAATATACTTCATCTTAGTTTATATTAACCCCAGAACGGGCATGTGGGGTCTTTTAGGACCCCAGGACATTTTTTTCTACCCCAACATCCGAGCCTCTCTTTATCTCTGTAGTTTGTCACCCAAATATTTTCAAAGTATACATCCTGACGAACACAAACCGCCCATAGTGAGTTGAAATCCGTTTAGTTTCAAATGAGTTACATCTAGCCATTTGAAATTTTCTGTGTTTTTCACGCGCCCGTTCTAGGGTTAACAAGAATTTGTATGATTTAATATCAAATGTTGAACCTCGATGTCTTTACTTGAGAGCAAGGCCTAACTGGATCACCTTATTGGTTTCAGACGGACTAAGCTTGCATGGCTTGGATGAAATCAGATTGAGCTTCTTTTACGAGACAGCGAGGAGAAATTTCAATGATTTCTGATCTCCAAGGTTGTTTTGTTTGTTTTCTATATTCTTATATATATGGGAATATATTTGGATTTATTGGAGCTTGGGATTTGATAAGATACAAGAAAAGGGAACAGTGCAGTTGACTGTTGCAATTTGTTTTGAAATGAATTGGAATGAATGGAACTGAATGGTATTCTGTAAGACAAGATTGTAAGCTGCATTATAAGTTCAATGAAAATGAAAGTAGAAATATTGTACAGAATTTTTAAATCATACAGCGATTTATAGTTGAATTTCGTAATGTATAATTTGTATGAAACGCTATATTTTATGATTATTGAGTGAGTAATAATAGTACTAAAGTACCGTTAATTTCTATTAAGCGGCTTGGAAAATTTTTTATGTATCCTTCCGTTATAACATACACATAGAATTAGGTGTCTTACTTGTTTCGTTCTCTTGATATGAGTATTTCAAGTGAAAATGGAATGCGCGGTGAGCAGACATTGGAACATAAATCACGTTCGCAGCGGGTTCATTATAAGCTCAAGTGTTCTAATCATTGCCCACTTAACTCTCCTATGCTACTTGAAGCTACTTTATTTTCGTGAAAGGATTTACATTCGGATATCACTTGGAAGATTATTAATTCTCCTTATTAAAAACTGAACACTTTACATAAAATGCGATTTTATTCAAATATACAATTACTCTAATGAGAAAATACGAGTAAATTTGCAATGACATACTATACTATTCATCTAAATTTTTCTACAGATTATCTTGACACTCGATGACCCGAAACCCTTTTAAATAAGAAAACAGAAAAACATTCGCGAGCAGAAAAATGTCCACAATTATATATAATTTATATAGAATTTTTTCGATTCAGATTTCAGTGCATCTCAGGTGGCACATGACAAAATAGCATCACGTAAGTCTCATTAAAATGTCTGCAATAAGACCCTCCTAAAATATTAGTTCTGGTAACTGAATAGTCATTTGAGAAATTTGTTTTAACGATAATTGATCAAAATCAAACCAATCTCAATGCGGTGATTTTTTTAGTTATTTCGTGTGGTTCTGGTGGAAAATTTGTTCTGATAAATCATGTTTTTTGAATGCTTCTTGCTTCTTCTAACCTGATTTACTTTGGAATACACAATGAGTTGAATCAGGTCGAAGAAAAGTTCATATCAAATTGAATGGGAAGTTGAAAGCACAAACTATACCAGATAAGCGCAAAGAATCGAATGAAAATTTATTTATTTCGTAACCATGCGCGTAAAGAAAAAAGATTTCGCTATTCTAATGAATCCGTCTTGGCTAAGTGGATTGAATAACCTAACAGATTACAATTCGCTATGTTTACGAACTGATTCGTTGTAATTATCAGTTCTTCGCTAGTCTTGCGAAGTTTGATTCGCTGAAGCAATGAATTGCCGTTAAATTCAGCAAACTTGCTTGTTATCCATATAATAACAAACGAATTTCGCTAAAACAGCAAAACAGCTCCAAATCCGTGTTTTGTTCATATTCCAATCCAGTTCTATCTGGCATTTTAAGCTGGGGAATTCGCAAAGGATCAGCATATAACTACAAATTGTTTGATTTTCAATGTCATACTCCGACGATAAAGATGTTGATGATTTATGGAACATTCCTCGACTTCTTAAAAATCCTAAACCCACCTCGAAATTTCATGGATTGACAAACCTCGTATATAACAGATACCACCGAGTTACGTGGAATTGAAAGCCGGTGCGACTGGAACTCAATACTTCTAAATGTCATGTTATGAGGTTTCATATTGGCGGTAGAAATTCCACGATACCCTCGTATTCCGTTGATAATTTCATACTTTCACCGGCCAACTTCGTCCGAGAAAACGAATAAAGTATTATCCTCTAACTCTTAATTATACCTACAACTCAGTGTCAAAATATCTATTAGGGATTCTTGATTCCACAAACGTTTTGACGTCAGCCTTTCAAAATGAGGTGAAAAGATACATCCTTTTGGATTTTGTATAATCCTGAGAGTTATTAGTCCAAAATGATAATTGAACAATGTTTACACTGTGGAATAATGAAGAGTGGTGAAGAACCTTTTTTGTAAGTAAACTATCTAAATTTTATATTATCAATAATTATTTCTTGATTTCTAACCTTCAGATATTTGAGAGGATAGCGTATCGCTCCTTCACGGAAAAAAAGAAAATCGTTAAAATTGACTACGTAGAGAGACAATAAAGCTCTTCGAGTCTTTAAACTAAAAAGTTCACAATATATAATGTAATATTGTTCGTAAGATAATAGAATTACTCAATTTATGTTTAGAAATTGCGACTTTTCTCACTCATTTTACTTTTAGGGTAATATATGTCCTAACAGCAAAAGTTGCATTGCAGCTGTTGTTTCAGTGTTGCTGCACCAGTTTATGTTCTGTTGTTGCTCCATGTATCCAAACATCTTCGCAGCATCATGACAACAACTTTTAAGTTTGCTGCATGTCGCTGCGCATTTGGCGACTCAACCTCCCAACAACTCCCCAACAACAGTTGTTGAGAAGTTGTTACAAATTTTTCTGGCACTTTGCTGTTTGGGTGCTGTAGAAAAAAGAGAATGAAATTGTGAAATTCACAATTTAAACGTGTGGGGTGTAATTATCATTCATTCTGGCGCCCAACACGTGGTATCAGGCTGACCATCCTAATCATGATTCCGTATAAGATCGTGATTACAAACATTTTTGAAACACTTTGTTCTACTCTGATGATTCTATAACTTTGTTCTTGAAAGAAGGTCAAGAATTAATTCAATTTCTCAAATAATCATTAGAATCAAGTTTTTGCTCATAGTCTTTGAAAGCATATAATTAGGTCATAACCTTCCGATCCACAAACAACCATCATCAATTTTACCTTTTTTTTTTCTTGTCAAATGAAAGTTTAGTTGTTCAAAACATTCTGTTCGTTCTCAAACCCATTGTGAACACGTGTAAATGTAAAATAAGTAAAAAATATGTGTGTTGTTATTAGAGTTTTTTCATTTCTTATCTGCCGTCAATATTGACGCATGAAAAAATGAAAAAGAAAATAAAATTTGCGACTTCTTTGAATGAGTATCAAATTTGACATCGAATAACTTTCTAAAATTCATCTTCTCGGTTCTCCGTCGATGGGAAAAAAAACTCTTTTTCTCCTTATGATTAACGGAGATGATACATCATTAGAGAATTCACAGACGATATGTTGTAATATTATCCTAATAAAGTGTGAAGAAATTAGTCGGCCAACCATATTAATCAAACGGATCTGAAAAGTTCTTAGTCACGACCAACTTGTTCTCACCCATTATTTCATTCATTCAACTTCACAAATACATATACACATGCAAACAATCGAATGATGTTACGTAAAATTCATTGATTTATTATTTCAGCATTCATAATCCAAACATTGTTTCATCGATTTTTCCTATACCGTGGATCGTAATGCATCGAAAGATTGAATTCGATATACGTTCAACGTGTATGTTATGCGACAATAAATCATTCTCATTCTTGAATGAAATGGGGAAAAGAAACGAGGATTTAATCCTTGAATCTGTGGAGGAGGATTAAAAGAAACAGCATAAAAAGTTTAATAATTGAAAATCTTCTTGTTATATCAATGACAAATTGATATGTTTTTGGCAGAGTTCATTATTTACTTTTAAATCGTGAATCAAACATTTGGAATCATAAATTTGATTTCTCTAAATGATAGCAAATTGTGGAAACATTAGCTTTCTCTAAAGCATTATGAGTTTATAAATTCAACATTCTAAATGATGAAACACATAATCGATTTAAATAAATTTCTATAATTTATTTATCCATCATTCAACCTGATCGACATTTATTAAAATTGTATGAAATGTTATTTCACTGCACTGAACTTCATATTATTGCGAATAAAGTTTCCGATTTTTCAATGAATCAGCTCTCAATTCTCTGAATGTACAGAAAGAAAAGTATTTGGGATTGATTGTACTATTCACTCGTCCCAAAGTCAGTAAAGAAATTACTGAATTTCAACCCCCCCCCCCTCCCCCAATTTTTCTCGAAAATTGAAGAATGAAATGAGTAAATGCATTTTTCTTGTAATACAAAGAAAATGCGTATATTTCCTGGATTTTATCCCATCAGTGTTGAAAAAAAAAACAGAAAAAAATGTAGTTATTTTGAAACTTCGGACTGTCCTTAAAAAAAAGTACCCATCCGTCGAGTTGGAGAAGAAAAAACTCAAAATTTTCAAAATTATATATAGCTTATATATAAACTATATTGAATTCTATAAAAATTATATACAATTTTTTTAATTTTCTACTCGAAAGAGTCATCCCGGTTTTGCACCTCGATCATCTAGTCATCCTAATCATTCGGGCTCTTATCGCAATTTTAGAATAGGAATTGATTGATGAAATTGCGATGTAATAAGCGATGTAAGTAGTTCATTGTCCTGTTTTCGATATTGAATGTTACCCGTTACAATTTTGGAATACCTGTCGCCAAATTACTATTATTCCCTGTAATCGTTACCGTATACTTTTCTCCGTGAATTACCTTGAAAGTAATTTATTTATGACTTCATTTTTATCATCGATAAACCAAAATCGTTACATTAGAAAATGAATGTAAAGAATGACTTTATGATAATTTACAGATAATCCATTTAGACCCAATTTTATTTCACAAGTATTAACAAAAAAAAGCGCCACTCATCAAACATTATGAAATTCCATCCTGGAATTCATGACGATCTGGTTGAGGCGATTTAATTTTCACTATTCTGAATAATTATACGATGATGCAATACCATTCGCATACAAGATATAACTATACCTATTATGCATAAAATGTAGATGGAACTTTCATTTTTTTTTTTTTTCAATGCCAGCAGGATTGTCGCGTTATTAAGAATATTCGAATTTGAAATTAATAACACAAATCACGTGGGAAGATACCAAATGAATTTATTCCATTATAGTTTTTCGGATTCTCCTAAGTAAAGATCAAATAATATAAAACTTTTTTGATAAAATATTTGCATAAAAAGTAATTTTTAGCTCCGTGTTGAAATAAAATTGTCATAAGAAATCACGTATTTTTTTTCTCTTTATCGTGGACAATAATGTTGGTCTGAGTCATGGATTAGATATAGAGACTTCAATGCATGAATAAGACGCGATGAATGAACAAACTACATACTTCAGACATTGAAATACCCAGGGAGTTTTTAATTTATTTCCCAATCTTTTTCGTATGATTTAGCCCATTATTTGATTAACATACCGATTATCATCTTCGCATTAAAATTATTTATTCCTAGGCTTAAAAAATATACAACTCGTTAATAATGTCTGCTGTCAAAGGAAGAAAAAAAACGAGAAGAAAGTAGAAACGATCGATGACTTTTTGCGCATCGAGTAGACCTCAACGGGAGTCCATTTGAATGAATATTGAACACGTTGAGTAAGGATGCTAAAGTGTGCTGATTAGTTGACAATCTCATGCACGTGTGAGATATGCATATCACGTACATGAGTCACGAATTCGACAACGAAACGTGTGTGGGTGCTCTGAATTACGTGATCTCACCTCAGCACGCTTCAAAGTATTGATAGATATCTAGAAACTATCATAAAATTCTTTTGATGATTTCATTCGCTTCGTACATTGTAGGAGAGAATATGTTCTGTTATTGATCCAAGATCTACAAAAATAATGGTCATAAATCCTTCAATATTAATTATAAATAAATTAAAAAGATCATAAAATTCGTTTTAGATTCATTTGTGGTTTTTGAATTTGCATACAGTTGAACTGCGTGGAAACTCATTGGATCGTTCAAACGGCACTAAAGCACTAGAGACCCTGCAAAAGGCTTCCGTTATGACAGTAAACATGAATTTATTATGAATACTTTGAATTCAAAATGAACTCTTGAAGAACAATTTAATGTTTAGAAGAAATTCATATCGCAACTTCATAAAGAGTTGTTTGGAATTGTTTATCAATTTTGTTAGAAGTGTTTACGGATTAAGAATAATCATTTGTACAGTCTGCAGGAATATTACCTTCATTACGTTAGTATATTTAAGCACTTCATGTACCCAATATATGATATTAACCATAACAATAACTATTTGTAAAAATTGATAAAACTCGTTTGAAATGTATTGACCCTAAAACGATTTAATCCAAACGATTTTACTGAAAATTGAGAAGCACTAATGTGGACTTGGAGAAAATGTGAATCGTGTTTCATATATTGTTCTTTTTATCTTCCATTTGTATAATAACGAATATATCTGCGATAAGTAATCAAGAAACACTTTCGCACCCGGTTTACGAGAACACAAGACATTCTTGGCCCCGGTTCTCCCGCCTTGTCATTGGTCACTCGAAAACACGTCATAATCGCCACTCGCACAGAGGACTTTTACTCGACTTTTGATCGTTCACCGGTAATTCGCAACAAAACGTTCCAGTTTCGATAAAAAGCAATTGCACAATCGATAACGACAGCGATCGAAACGAATGCCATAACTAAATAAATAACTGTATTTGTATACATATATACAAAGACATCTGAAAAGCAATCGTATATGAATAATTTTCTGGTATCTTTACGGATGGAGAAGAATGAAAGAGCATCAAATTTCATCTTTTTCATTAATGTGATCAATTTGCGTATATTCGAATGAAAATCGTTCTATAAAAGTTCAAAGATTGTATATTGATTTTTCATTTGGTTAACAAATTAATGTTTTATAAGAAAAATGATCATTTAAATCAAGACCGAGTAAAATTTGAGTCATTTCATAGGATATGACCCAGTTTCAATATATAATAAGGGACCGGGTACCTATATGGGCTTCCGGATTCACGTACTTAATATTCCTGATGTTTCTTCTCTAAGCCAGCGAGAATTGTGATGTAAACTCATCCAACACATGAGTTTTTTAATATTCATATTCCATTCACATGTTCTCGATATGTAATTTTATACTCCGTAGTATAACAGTGTTATATCCTGCCTCCTAGTATCATATATTTTAATTACATAACACCGTTATATTGCTGATCAAATCAAATGGTGACAATATGTATACGCATAACGGTCGATCCATTTACTTGAAATGTAATTTTCTTCGTGATGAATCTTTACAAGCATTTATTGAATATAATAATTTTATCGCGTATTCAAAGCAAATGATATATCATGCTGGGATAAAAAATGATTCAATTGTACGATAAAAATAATCTAATTTGAAGTATTACGAACTGAATGTTTATTTCCATATTTTTATTACGAATAAAAATAAAATTTTCCGTAATAAAATTCTAATTCGTGCGTCAATGGAATTTATTGTATCTCAAACGTATTCTTATTCGCGCTTATAGATAAATAAAGATTCGATGTGCTTATTCCAACTCTCTTATACAATACGTAGAAAATTATTTAATCAAAGTATCAACGCTATATCGATAGGCTTGGAAAATCATAGTTCCGTTTCTGCACTCTTTACACAGCAGTCTTGTTTCTTTTCCCAATAAACACTGACAAGTCTTTCATTTTCGAAATCAGTCACGATCATCTGGAGCCCACACAAAATACAGCATGACGATTTCAGCAATTTATTGGTTTTGCTTATTCTGTGTTGCGTCAGCATCTTTGTTTCTAATGTCTATTACAACCTGCGGGATTAATAGAAATGAAATCATTAATAACTTCACTCGTGATAAGGCAATAAAATGAGTAAAACATTTTGGCAGAAAAATTCAAACATATAATCTATATAATAACATACATTGTACTTCACAGATGAAAAAAAGTACAATGCAATCGTATATTGAAAGAAATTCATCTACAATTTAAAAAATGAAAAAAAAAAAAATTCGTCAATCTGTGCAATAATAATTTATTTGAAAAATCAAAATCAAGTACGAAACGTATTTGTAATAAAAGACTGCAACTTACTTTTCCCGATGATTTCATATCATATGCATATTTTAAGGCATCATTCACTTTATAAAGACCAGCAGTTAAAGAACAGGACGGTGTAATCATTCCTTCTTCAAAGAATTGCAACACTTCATCTCCAGCTTGGCTGAGTTGCATTTAAAAAAAAAAATATGATAATTGAAAATAATTTAAACTGACATTTTAGTCAACTTAATCTGCTCTAAAATATTAAGCGCGATACAGAAATTCAATTCAAAATCATTGAATTTCCCTTCTCATTTGAGCTGATGATGTGTACAAAATTGGAATTCAATTCCTTCGAATATTTCTAAATGGAATTCCTGTGGCTAGAAAAGTGATGAAAATGTTTTATTGAACAAAAAAAAACGTTTTTGTTTTTCACTTAGCCACTTAGTACACGTATTACAGGAGATTGCTGCATGGAAATTGGAAAATTTCATAGCATCATTTTAAGGTAATTCAAAAAACTGTTTGTCTGCAGAAAACTAGAAACAAGAAGCATCGAGGGAATGTTAAATTATACTTTACCGATACGCTTCAGGATCTTTTTTCCTGTAAGCACGGAGATTGAATCCAGTAACGCTGAAGGTACCTTGATGTACTTCCGTATGAGATTTCATATTGCTGATCGCCGTACCCGCCACGATTACTCGCCCTTCATGACAGAGGCTATAATCGTATCGATCATCTTCGATTAAAACTTATATAAATAAAAATGCATCATACCTTCACGGGATAAGTGATGTACTACCACTGCGAAATTGTCATTGCATAACATATCCTTCATAGTTGTACCCTCTTTATAAATATCAGTAAAGCTAAAAATATGAAACTTTCCACCATTGTTTCTTACCTAAATCGAAATTTTGCATTCGTACTAAAAGCAATATGTGTAATACATTTTCATCTTGGGTACTACACATACTTACCAATTCAAAATCTTTTTGAAATATTCACCTCCTGCACCATCGAAGATTGCTGTGATATTTCTATCGGCTGCTAACTCTTCTATATGCTTCATTAATTTACGGTCTTGGAATTTAAGAGATGCAAAAGCTCCTTTGTTTCTGATCAAAGATGCGCCATCTTCCGTGGCACTGATACCTATAACCTGAATACAAATTTACATATGAATTTCAAGTGAACTAACATGCTGATAATATCAATAAACATGCTTTTACCTTGGCTCTGTAAACATTGGTAGCAAGATCGACTGCTGCCAAGCCAATTCCACTGACACCTACATTCACAAGAATCATATCATCCTCGTTTATGGAAACTTGTCTCTCGAGAGCCAGCAAAGCAGTCATATAATTATCAAATAGACAAACTGCGTCCACTCCTTTGACAGCAGCTGGAATTTTCCAAACATCCTAGCACATAAGAGAAAAAGTTTATTGATTTGACTATGAACATTTATTTGATTTTCATTAACTCACTCCTATTTCCGCTATACATCTTTCAGCTAATCCTCCATAAAGGTCTTTGTTAAGAGCAACCACTCTATCTCCAACTTGATATCCACTTTTCTCTGCTTCCTCTCCAACTTCCGCTACCTTTCCCATCAACTCGTATCCCAGAACCATTGGGATTTTTGGTTCCCAGTAGTGTAAATTTTTACTCAACAGCACATCAGAAGCATTTATTGCACAATACTGTACATCTATTACAACCTAATGAATTAAAACATGCATTTGCAAGAGTAAATAATAATAAAAATGAAAATACATGAACTAATGTTGTAACCAAAGCAATTAGAAACAGTTTCGTTTAATAAAAGATTCATTCGCTTACTTCATTAGGTTTGGTACACTTTGGTACATCGACATTTCTAATAGCAAGAGGACTAGAAAAATCACACAATACAGCTGCATGTATTTTCCCCGGCTCTGGAGCTGGTATAACCTCCGAAGATGACTGTTTTGGGGCAGAAGTACTTTTAGACTTAAAAATGATTCTACGAGATCTGAATTTAAAAAAACTTCTGTGACAAAAATCTGTAAGTAATCGTTTTCCTAGTGGTGCAGACATGTTTTTTGTTCGTTCACTCTATTTACAAACTTAATAATCAAATAGTCGTGTAGGCATAATTTAACCTCCAGTGCAAAACAACGGTGGATTTAACCTAATTCACGACGAATGTCGCTGTCTTTTACGTTTTCACGTGTCGTCGTTGGTTAACAAGAGACATCACACATTGCATACAGCTGATTTCACAACTCGATACGTCAAAAATGCAATTAAATGCAATAGCACATGCGCGTGACGCGCAATAAACACATGTTTAAAAGAATAACAACAAGAGGAACAAGAAGATGAATTGAAATGTAATACTATACAAATACATATTTCATCTTCTATCGAATATCAAAGTCAATCATAATGCGGCCACAAAAATTCATACTGCCATGTGACGTGAAGAGGTAAAATTAATTTGTTTTATATTCAAAATTCAAATGTGAGGTTATACTTTTTTGTTTTCTTTATTAGTATTTTAAAAATCTTCCAATAAAGATTTAACCATCAAAACAAAATAAGAAACCTTGGTGCTTTTTATTTTAGATTATAAATTGAATTGATGAATTTTTTATTTTCAGCTTCCCCCAGACTAGTGAAAAAGTGATAATAGTATCGGTATTTGGGAAATCTCAATATCGGGCAAAAGGATGCAAAGCAGAAATGCTAAGTTCGATTCTTCAAGTGGATGTTCTGGATGAGCCTTCCATAAATAAAGAATTATGGGTAAAATTCTACTAATTTTATTAATTTTTCTCAACATTGATAAAAACCCTAATTTTTGTCTACTGTTTCCATTGTTGGTAAATTGAAGGGAAATTTTTAAATCCAGGAATACATACGTTGATTTGAATAAACAAGTTCTCTTGTTATTACAAGATATAGGAAGATAAGAATAAATACATTGACTTTTATATCTGAAATCAATTGCTTATAATCTCTCTTTTTTTTACAGAGCGATATAGAAGGATACTATAATCCTAAAGAAAATACAGTTTATTTACATTTGAGAGGATTCCTCGATAGTTATACCCTGGTCAATGAATATGATGATTTTCTAAAAAACCAAGACTGCAAGGATTTTTTAAGCGTATGGGCTCATATGAGAGATAAATATGCAAGAGCTTTATTAGTTCTCTTTCATATATCGCATGTACTTGTACTTTGCCACCCCACACATACTTTCAACTACAGTTACGTACATCTATTTCGTGCGATGGACGTCGTAAGGTAATTTTACAAACAAAATTTGCAATGTATTATGAAAATTGAAAATATCTAATGAGTTTGTTTTATATTCCGCACATTCAAAATAGACAAAAGGTCTCTTCTCAACTTTCCGATGTTCTGTGCTCTGTTTCTAATCTACCAAAAGACTGGATTTCCAATGTCAGACCATGTTCTCCACGAGTATTATTCTATTTTGAAACCTGTCCTGCGGTATTTCAAGATCCAGATAGCGGTGCAAACATAAAAAAATTAGAACATGCGCTTGAAGATCAAATCTATCATGTGCTGAGAAAGAATAGAATAGTTACTAACATAAGGTGAGATATTTGAAATATATAATTAGATGTTATAAATATCATTCAAATATATTTGCATATTTCAGTTCCAATTCTTTATTTGCCATTCCTGCAAATCAAGAATTTGTGTATGTAAATACTAATTCTACGGAATCAAGAGATATTTTAGGCTCTTTGTCCAAGAAATTAATACAGAGTTGTAAAGTCAGTTCCGGAGGAGCTACATCGAGAAGTTTAGCAAGCGTAGATTCGAGTATTAATATAGAAGATTCAGAAAATGGTAAAATATACGAACAGTACATGTATTCCTAATGAGAAATAACTCACTTTTTTTATGTTCTCAGAAGCTCGTTCGTTCAGATCTTTTTTGCAACAACATATAAATCTAGCATTTGCGAGAGGTTTCGATGATAATGTTGGACGACATACCGTACCCGCCCATTTTGAGGTACGTTACAAAAATACAAATCATATAAAACTCAACAATAACTGGACATTAAATTTGTTCATGCACAGATTCCTACCATATCCACGTTTTGTCAAGTCGCGAATAAAGTTCTCAAGTATTTTCTACATGGAACGGATAAAGAGTTATCCACTTTGCATAATTTATTGGATACCGATGTCAAATTTAGTAAAAGTAGATGTAGCAAAGTTTTACCAAGAGCTCTACAAACTTACCAAGAAAATCTTCCTCAACACTATACAAGGTAAATATAATGATGATGTTATTTCACATATTTTTTTGAATAAAAAAATGAATGTTTAATCATTTGTTTTTCAAACAGAACGTATCACGAAACGAAATTGGCTCACGCAATGGCGGTATTCGAAATGCACGCGCGTGGTCCGTTATTCGAAGAATTTAGTGAAAAATTGCAAGCGGAATGTGATAAGCATTGGAAAGCAGGAAGACAAATGTGTGAAGTATTATCTTTAACAGGAAATCCTTGTACAAATCCTATTCATAAGGGTGGAAGCGAAGGTGCTGGTGGAGGACAACATGTCGAAGTTAGAGACGATGATAGGTAAACAAATTTTCATCTCTTCACAAAATTGATATTGTTCAAACTCTACTAACGGTACATTGAATCCCCAGTGAATTACCGATAATAGAACACTGCAGTGGCGTTAGATATGTTTGTGCCTGTAACTGCGGACGTTGTCAAGGTCCACGCGAGGATCCTTTCAGTTTACGTCAAGCGAATTACGATTATTTCCAAATATTAGCCAAACAATGTGGATGTGCTCAATTGGAAAACATACAATTCCCAGTCTTTCAGCCTAGCACACATAACTTTAGGTAAAATTTCTGAAACGATCATTTTTTGGAGCATCGTTGAAATGTTTATTGTACTTCTAGAGCAGCACAATTATTTTCAACGAAACGTAAAGATTCGTTCAGCCGTACGGATTCCGCTACACCTCAAGGACAAACTCAGGCTTGTAGTCTTGAAGTTGACACTTTGAATGGTAATTGTTATGTATTATACGCAATTGTATTGAATCCCTCGATTCAACGAAATAGTGTTTCACGATATGTGTGTAGATGATATTACAGCATACGGAAGCGGCGGACAATCCCCTCAGTCTCATCCAACGAGTGAACCACCCGAAGAAGACGGTCAAAGGTTGAGCAACAAAACTAGTCTTACTCCAAGCGATGCTCATAAAGTGGTCATACAAGTTTCCGAAAGTGATGCGGAAAATATGAAAGGTGATTTTCAGTATCCACCAATATTTGATTAATATTCTCTTGCACAGAAATAGTAAAAACCAACAAAATTGTATAGAAAAGTCCTTGGTGAGGCAACCTTCGACCACGGAATATCTCCCAGGAATGTTACATTCGGAATCCCCAGCAGGTCTATTGCCACAATTCTCAAGCTGGTCTCTAGTTTGTCTCGGACCAAGCAGTTTGTATTCACATAATTTAGGGCTGCAACACCAAACTGGAGTATTACCGACATCTGCGTTTTTGTTACCGTGGGATGTAACCGTAAGGTAATACAAACATTTATTCCACTATAAATATGTATATAAATGTGAAATTACACATAATATAAAAATTCATGCAGATTAGAACATCAGAAAGAGAGAGGATCGTTGTGGCCCACTGTGGGAGATCACGGTGCTCACGGATATTGTTCGAGAGGAAAAAATTTTCAAAATATGAACAATATTCGAGGGAGAAAGTCAAAAGGTGGCAAAGAGTTTGTTGTGAAGATATTTGTTGGTGTGGAATACGAGTGTCCACGAGGACATAGGTTTATGGCTTCAGCACCCGATAAGGTATTGAAAGCCACCGGGAATGGAATTGTCAAAGATAGCGGAAATAAGGTGACATCGAGTACTGCGGACATGCCTCTATACTTTCCATGTCCTTGCAGGTTCGTTCGTTTTATTCGTAGATTGATTAGTAACATGATTTCAATGTGAATTTCAAATATTCAAATTTATTGCTTTTCAGACAAACAAAACCATTGATAGCTCAATTAATGAGAGTACATGTGGTAACTCCAAAAGCGCCGGTACACGTCACTTTGAATCCACGGGTTCAACCTGGTCCTCCACCGTGTCCTATATTTGTTACAGGTTGCGAAGAACCAATAAAACTCTCACAAAGTGCTTATTGGGTGTTACGTTTACCGTATCCTTTGAGACAAGCATGGATTTTGTGAACTACAAAATGAAAAATCTGATATTTATCCTTAATTTGAGTTTAGTTATGTTTATATGGGCGAGAAAGGACCTTATTTGCCACCAAAAGAACCAGTCCCTACCTCTCATGGTCGATTATTAGCTGGAATGTATGGGATCAGTGAAGTTATTCCAGAAAAAAAATAATAAAATCTTTCTATTTTACATGTTACATTTCGTTTTTATGTCAAGAATTCATTTATTGAAACAAAAAATTAGTAAATTCATCAGAATCAGATTCTAAATGATATTTAGATATTTAAATACATGTTTACAATATTTTTGGAAAATTTGTTTTTGTCGTCACTTGATCATGTTTTTTGAGAATCAAGTGAAATTCATAAAAAATTTGATTTCATATTTTGAAAAAATTGAATTTTCAAATACTTCGAGAAAAGATTAATTTTGTATATTTTAGTGTAAATACATTGCTGGCTGAAACAAATGTGCAGTTATTTTAATTCTTCATCTCTATTCATATTCAACATCTTGTACTTACGTATGTTGTAAATTTTTTTTTTCTTATCCGTAAGATTCGCAATCAGAAAATAATGCATGTCTTTGAATTCTCTGATTTGAAGTAACTTTCCATGAAAACTTATTGAACACCCTATAAGTGGATTGCACGTGAACTGCTGTCCGCTAGAAACCTTGTGTTCTTGTAGAACTCGAGTCAACTCGGTTTAGTATCAATATAAAATATTATTGATATCAATCTAATTCCCATCCTATGAACAATACATCAATCTCCAACATTTATGGCCTGGTATATAAAATGATAAACACCAAGTATTCAAATTCAAATTCAAATTTTTTCTGCTCCATCATGGAACAGCAGCGCCACGACCGTTAACGGTTAAACAGAAGAAATAAACACTTGTCATCTTGTTCAAACTTGCACAAACTTGCACGCAGGTGGTTATTTATATCATTCTTGCAATCTACAGAATCAGTGATGTCATGAATAAAACAACTAATGTTTATTACAAAAAAATTGCCAATACATTTGTTTTCACAAAGTGACATTATAAACGGACAAACAAATGCACAATAATATATCCACAGTAAAATTATCGATAACACTTTGCGGCATATCGACTATCAACTGTTCTTTACTCAAAATTTAAATACGAGCTGTATATAGTAAACAATTGTATTTAAAAATATTCAAATGAACACACAGTAATTCGAATCTGTTCAACGGAATTTATATACGCTCATCATTTCAAGAGGTAATTCAAAAATAACCTGGAGTGAAGTATTTCTCAATCATTACGTAAATTTCAAAAATTTATTAAATTATGTAAGATGAGAGTATTTATAATTCAAATATAAAATGACTTTTGAAACATTCATTATAATTGTGACTTTGCAGATTGAAAATGGCGTCGCTGAAGAAAAACATGAATTTTATAAATTTTGTATTGTTATTTGTTTTCATTGATGTATATCCAACTGAATCTGCTAATATATTGAACTGGATATGGGGAAAGTCACCAAATGACAACACAATACTGGTTGCCGATGGAGTACCTTTGATATCGATCCCTTACGAAGCTATGACAGAGGATGAAAAGTTCCTTCAAGAAGCTGCTAAATTTTCTGAGATCCAACTGTCTTCACCTTTAGCAACTTGTCAACACAAAGTTATTATGAAAATCAAAACCTCTTGTAGTGATATGACGGAAGAAGAACTTGCGAAATTGAGTGTCAATCTTTTGAATTGTCAATCCGCAGTTGAAGGAAGGAAAATGTTCCCATGCACCGATGAAATGGTACGTTGAGGATTATCATATACTTTTACAGTCTCATATTTCAATTAACGTTCAATTGAAAGTGTAATAATTCTTCATACGAATTGTAAATTATCCAAAATCAAAGAACGGATTTGCATATCACTCTTGTAATATATTCAAACATTATAAATTAACTTACAAAAACTATCCCATTTCCCTTATTGAAATTCCATAGAGGAGAGATATCGGAAGTTATGTTTTATACTATGAAGGGTTCAAAGCATCCTTCATTCGTGTTCAAACTTGTCAAACCCTCCCCTTTTACATCCACACTACAGTCCCCTCAAGCATTCTTTCTGACGCAACTATGTAATCTCACACCCATATTCTCATATAGTACCATTGATATTGCACAACAGTTTGAAATAATTCATATACCATGATATTTAAATTAATTTTACAGTATATAATAATATATTCTATTGATATATTTTAGTCCCTGAAGCAATGTACCACAGATATGGATGCGGATATGTGGAATGCATACCATTTAATGAGCAACAGAGCCAGAGCAGTATGTTACGCCGCACGTAGCACGCAATTCCGCGCCCTCACTGAATTGACAGTGAATAAATTAATGCAAAGCGCACATTCTCAAATAAAAGCCCTTGGTACTCTCAAAGTAATGAATTTTGTTTTAAAGTGATATTAATTATCATTCCCTCAAGACCGAATATAGTACATAATATTCATTTTAGGCAAGTCAAGATCGTTTGGAAGAACAAACCATGGAAGCTTTATCTTCGTTGCATGACAGTAATAAGATCTTATTACAACAACAGCAAAATTTGAAAGATGCTCAAGCTACATCTCATAAACTTGTCACTACAAATCTCAGAGATTTAAATAATGAAAAAGCTCTTATTCGTGCTGGTCATGCTCAGCTCGCAGCCATGACATCGGATATCAAGGATAAGCTCGGTAAGTTGAAAATTCTACATTTAATAATACAAATTTGAATAATAAAATATTTCCAATAGAAAAAGCGAGTCAGCAACTTATGGAACAAGCGATAGAACGAGGTGAAAATCATCAGGAGTTGCTGAATGATCTTGTAGATATTCAAGAACAAATACAAGTGATTTGGGAAAAGATTGGATCTAGTACGGATCGTATAATGCAAAAACATGAAGATGCTATCAACCAGTATGAACTAACTTTGGAAAAACTCACACAAATTAATGATACGATACAATTCATTTGGAATATGACCAACGTAATGAGAGCTGAAATTGATGATAAACTCGGTTGGATTACCAATTATATAGGAACTACAGGTATGTTGAGAAAAATTCAAATATATTATCTATCTATTTCAAAATTCAAATATTTTATATCGTTTATGTATAACAAAGAAAACAGCGGAATTTAACGATCTTATCGATGTCTATCGATAATCACCACTTGACCTCTTTCTCCCATTTCGCTCAACCATTCATACAAATTTTCTAACACCCTTGAATTTATTTTTAGGAGAACAAGTGCAAAAAATATATCGTGTTACTCTACACGTTGTTTATTTATTGACCGCAATGTTAGTCGCCTCGTTTCTTCAAGCACCTATATTAACGAGAGTCACCATAATGGGAATCATTCCCATGAATCTTGTATCTTATTTGAAAAACGGACTAGATGCTTGTCTAGATTTTCCTTCCATAACGGTGTTGATTCTTTTAATCACTGGAAGTAAGTTGAGATAAAATATCGTATATTTTTAGTTTGATTATTTAAAAAAAAAAACTATAATTTTCAGTGTACTTCGTTATGAATGGGATTCAATATGTTTTTGGACCAACACAAAAACCGCCTGCAGAAGTTTATCAGCGTCAAAACGCTAATGGATACGCGAATGGAAATTCATCTTCATATACCAATTCTACCTCAACAAGAACTTCGATACGTTCGATACGCTCGATGATTGTACAAAGTATAAATAAGTTTTATACTCAAAGCCAATATTTGATAAAGCGTTTTAGAGGTAATGTACCGTTTAATAAGGATTTTAAAATGTTATTGAGATATTCTGTTTTGATTTTATGTTTTGTATTTCATTTTAGATCAAATAAGGGGTGTGATGAATGTATTCATTTCGTGGTTTCAAAGGGATATAGTTGTTTCCGAACAACTTTCGTGCTCTTACAAATCCGAAAACATGTTTCATGACAATGTTCAATACGAAAACAGAGGAACATATAGGCCAGAACACAGAGAGGAGATTGCAAATTTATCAGATGATCTAACAGATTTTGAAAATTCAGATTACATTTATAACAAATCTGATAACAATGATAATATAATTGAAAAGGATGATTTGAGGCATCGTTTGGCAAGATTACCTACTTCAGCTCCGAGATCGAGTTACGCAACGCGACAACAATTATCTAGAAGGTATGTCAATGCATGCATGTATTTATAATTGATAAATTAGTTTCTGGAATCGATTTGGGAAGCACAATAGATTCTATATAGAAGTAATCATAATGTTATGTCACATTTGTCAAATTTCAATACGAAAGAATATGGATAACTGCTTATCCCTATAGAGAAAGGATAGAAACTCATATATCACATGAAATTTGATAACCGGGTGTCCAAATACCACTATAGAACTTAATAAAAAGTCACAAAATTCTATGAGAATATATGAGATTCTATACCCTCGTTAAAGAGATCTAATTAAATCTTGTTGAATGTTTTGGTTGAAACCAACTTGAGAATTTTCAATTAGATTTGGTTAGATTCGATGAGCCATTTTAGTGCAAAATTTGCTGAATTTTGCCAAATCTTATTAAAACCTGGACAAAGTTCTGGCCAAATCCTATTGAATTTGATTTGTGTGAAACTTGAAGGGTTTGTAAACCAGGCTAGTGGTATTTGACCATCTATGAGATTTTTTCAAAAGGAATGTTTGATTCTTGCAATATAGGAATTTCCGTATCAATAACTCGGTTGTTCTTTTCTACTTCAAAGGAGAAGACAAAATTAATGCGTTTTTTAATTCCATTTCAGTGTTACCCCATCATATACTTCACCCAGAGTATTATGTAATGCTCACACAAGAAGTGGAAGAAAATGTCGTTTATTTGCAACCGCCGGCCAAACATTCTGTTCCAGGCATTCGGATGGATCATCTATCATGGGTGATTAACGCTTGCAAGAATACGGAAAAAAGCTCAAAGTTATTGAACTTTCTATACGAGACTTATGATTCCTATCACTTGGACTTTCCTTTAGACTTACTAGACTTGTTTTTCTTATTCTTTTCCTGTTTTGATAACGTGAAAGATTATACTATGATACCCAGGCAGGTAACTAAACTGAAAACTCTTCAATCCTCTTGAAATGAAATTGCTCACTTGGAACTGAGATCAGTAGTCATATTTTTTTATTGGTATTTTGGAAAAATGACGAAAGATACTTAGAAAGACACGATATCTTTTTTGAATATGCCTAAATAGAACAAATTTTGAAACCTTCCGTGTACTCTTTAAAAAAGTTCCATACATTGGAAGAATTCTAAGTATTTTTATTCTGATTCTGTTTTTATAAAATTATTTAAAAATCCTTCATTATAAGACAGAAAAAAGTGCTCTGTAAGGCAATTTATCTTATAATAAGAATTTTATTGGATATAATCTTATGTCTGATAACTTATTAATCCTTTTGAGGGATTTGAATGATACATCACCAAATTCTGTCAGATTGTGTAAATTTTTTTTTTAATAATTCATTACGATTAAAACTCACAGACATCGTTAAAAGAAATGAAACTTATAGCTGTGAATTTTGTACAGATAATTGATTCACTAGTTCTCAGTCATATTCTGCGTGTAGTGTGTTACAAAATTGTAGACTATTGAACACGGAAAATTCATTCGCAATTGACTTTTTAAACTGCTATAACTATATGAATTGCTGCGAAACGATAGAAAACGAAATGTCGATCAAAAATCATCGTCGCGTTTATGATAACGTAAGAACATTGCGAAACATATTGCATAATTGTGGAATATAACTTTCATCCTTCTTCCAAATTCATAAATCTACCTCCAATGATTTGCGATTGATTGATGTGTATGGGACAAATTTGGTATATGTTATTAAGTGTGATAGATTAAATCTAGTTATAAGTACTTTTTGTATTAACTTCACGGACATTTCGTATTTTGTATATTATTTATTCAATTCGAGTATAAAATAGATGTAAGTTCATTCAATGTATCGTCTGTCCAATATTCTCATCAAAGGCTGTATTTGTATTTTTTCTTTGAATGCATCACTTATTTTGACAAGTGATCAATTGAGACGGCAAATCTAGTTGAAAAAAATCAGTCATTTAGATAAAAGAAATAAATTATTTGGCACATTAAAGAAATTGTTATCTAATTTATTTCATTGAAAACAAATCAAACGTAATATTTTTTGTGTAAAATTTAGTTGAGTTTTTTTTATATGTTTCAATTTACTGGCGTTCATCATTCTTTTAGAAAATAATAACAAGATGTTCTATGATATGTGTACCTCTAAGTAGGTCTCCAATGAAAGTTTTGGAATATTCCTTAGAAGTTTCCTTAGAATTCTAGTATTTTTGCATCATCATACATGAAATATCTCGTTGAATTTGAGGTGATACTAGGCGGCGTGGCAGCAGCCAAATCATTTATCACAAACTACGGGGTGAACGCTTCAATTAAATCAAAACAATTTAATTGAGGTGTTCGTCCGTAGTTTGTCATAAACAATTTAACTGTTGTCACGCCGCTAGTATCCTTTTAAGTCACCAATCGTGCGGATTCATATTCAATATTGGTTACTGAATACACGTTTGATTATTATATAGCAATACTTGGAATTTCTTACTCAAAAGTGTACTTAAAAAACGTACTAAATTTTTGTTACCATCGGTTTTTGTAAATTGTGTCACAAATCACAATTTTGAATAAATAAAAATAAAGTGCCTTTTTAGAATTGTGCTTTGACGAAAACTTTGAATTCATGTGAATTTTGGATCTTTTCTAGTCTCTCCTAGATTTTAAAATTGTAATTCAAATTCATATTCAATGTATAGACTTCACTATTCATTGTTATACGTTTAAAATTCACAGTTGTGTTACAAGAGAAAATGGTTTGTGCAACGTGTTCTTTTGTGTTGATTATGAAATTGAATTATTATATGCAACAAGTGATGAACAACTTTTAAGACATGTATTGGTAATAAAATATATATTTTATATCATAAATATAATAAATAAGAACGCGCAAGTATTACATAGCTTATCGGATGTTGTTGTATAATATTTTAGTAATTGAGAAGTTACATGCGCATCCTTGACATAATTCTACTCGGGACAATAAAATGGATATTCTATGCAATTAAATTGTTCGAATGATATCAGCAGACTGCCATATTGTATTGTGTACATATTGTGTCGCTCGTAAATTCTAAAAATCCTCTATGTCTATCGAAGCCACTGCAGGACACTAAATTACGAAGATTACAATAATTCGCGCCATAATCGAATATCGTAAACCATTCGGTTGATGTTGATTTAGCCTGTAAATATTACATAATACAATTGCATGTAATTCTGGAATAAAAATTCTTGTTTTTTATACAGACATTTCTTAAAAGATATTACACTGTCAGTGGAATTGTATGTAATCATGAATCATAATGTACTAAATACATCCTCAGTAAACATTTTTGGATTACTCTAAAAAACATATTTCCAAGAGATCTAAAAGATATATTTTAGAGGTTCTGGAAGACTTCCACGAAAATGTTTATTGGGCCAAACGCTGGAACTCTTAAAAACACCAATTTTATGTATAACATAATTAGAAAAAATTTCTGAGGCAATCAAAGGAGACTTCATGTTTAAAAGAAAAAAACTCCCATTATTACAATTTGCACATTCAAGTGGCGATGAACAACCAGAACAAGTCAAATCCTCGACAAAAATGAATGTCATCGAAATTTGAATCATTTATGTGAATTCATTTTTTAATGGAATAAAAAAGTACTACCGTGCAAATATCTCTTATTTTTCTAATGACATTTATAATCTTCGAATGTGTCTTTCAAGGTGATTGATTGTGGAATAGTGTCATTTATTTACATTAGATTTATAAATATTGATTCTCGAATTCATCCCGATTAACGATTCAACTTCAAATTTCGAAAAGTTTCGAATTCAAAATCCCTCATATTGTTGTATTCTGATAAATCAATTGAAAAATTTCAGAACAAGAGTGCGAGAATACTGAGACATCGAAATTGTTGATACATAAAGACCTCTTCATGAATTATTATAGTTGAAAATGTATTTATTATGAACTCATTGTGGATTCCTGTGTTGTGCAAACAGCGCATTTGGGTTTGATATGCACTTAAATTTCGATAACAGTCCAATTAGCAAAACCACGTACATGATGAAAGATTCAGAGAGTATTCTTATTCAAATGGTATAGTTGAATACATTCCATGACACCTCATCAAGAATCCATTATGAGTAAATCAGGAACTGCTGTGTTGTCCGAAATAGTACGTTCATAAAAATTAACGTTGCAACAACATGTCATTTATTGTTGCACAAAGTGAATATATAACCAAGTGAAAGTGCATTACCAGCACTTTCGTGGTACTTGAAAGAAAAAGATACATTTAAATCAAGAAAACATTGGAGTTACCCCTGAACCTTCGCAACATCACGTGAGCGAGGGATGCAGTATAACTGTAATGCAGGGGCAAAAATGGAGTAGCATTTTTGAAGTTCGAATCGTTCATTGAAATGAATTGTTGAACGAATGCTGGTAAAAATCGAAATATGAAAGTTTTTCAATTTCTCAATATTGTATGTGAACCACATTGTATAATTCAGTTAATCAATTAATCGCAAGAACGATTCTGTTATTCGATCTCCCTGTTAATGGTAATTGACTAAGAAAAAAGTATTTTTTGATTCAAATAAAAAATGAAATAAAGATTGTTATTTCACATGTATCATTCTTTATCCTATGAGAAAACATTTTATTTAACCACAACTAAATTTTGAGAATTCTTTTTCAATATAATTTTTACGAACTCAAAATGAATTCATAAAGAATTCTGGAAGTGCTGTATTCCGAATACATTGACGAGTTTTATGAAAATGATTTTCAGGTTTTCTTTTAGTATTCTCAAAGAACTCATTAATCTCACCAAAACAGAACGCTTTCAGAATTTCTTAAAAACAATCAATTCAAAAAGAATTTGAATAGAATTCTGTTATATGGTATTAGAAACTGCAGAGTATACCCAGGTAATTTCATTTTCTACACTCACCGTTGCAATACAAGTATTATTGATTCCTTGTTTGAATACCATTGTCATCTGTTCAATGGTTTGACGACCAAAATTTGAATGAGTCGCAGATAGAATGTCATCATCGCCCGGTTTGGATTTCTTCAGCTACAAATAGATATCTTTTATATTAATTATAACCACCATGTTTGAATAATACAGATTCTTACTGCATATCGACATCTGTTCCCATGCGATCCACAAGTGTTGCAAGTTGACCAATTTAACATTTGACATCGGAATTTTTGCATTACATAAACGCATGGATCTTGGAATTTCCTAATGAAAAGATTCATTTGAATTATTGATAACACAGTTCGAATGTCTAACGTTATTCTTTCCATTTTCAAACAGTTTGAATCTTTTTTTCCATTTCCCAGATAACATACAAAGAATTCTTTTCGAAGAACAAGAATGAAATTCCTCAAAAACTCTTTTCCAACTAATAAATTCATAAAAGGATCTGGAGGAGTTCAATGTTTGAGACATCAACGCGTTTTTTCAAAGTACTGAAACAATACTTTCGGTATTCTCAAAGAACTCGTTGATTTTCCAAACATTGAACTCCTCCAGAATTCATTAATTCGAAAATAGTTATTGAAGAATTCCATTCTCGTTCGTGTGTTCCCTGAGTTGATCGTCTTTCCTGAAAAATCAGACAGAATGTCTATTATAGTGAAATTAAACTGTGTTTCGAAACATTTCAATTGGGATTTCCACAAGATTACAACATTCTTCAAAAAAATGTACACTATTAGAAATTTGACATCCCGTAACAATTTTTGGGGGTGTATACATATGCGTTCATCAATTTTGTGTTGAAATTAACACCGATTTGACCATGATCTGTGCACAGTCTCAGAGTGTACGTGAGTCCATCACGATTCGGTGTTAATTTTTCTTATAACAATATATGATCCAGATACTCGAAGTGATTATGAACACCTGCCAACGCAAAGTCATATTAAATATCATCATATATCGGTTGACTTCTCTTCTTTTCATCTAGCGATTTGGAATTTTCTCACCAAAACTTTGTTATTACTTTCTTTGTTTTCGGAAGAAAAATATTTCATCGGGAGACAACCGTAATCACATCATCGTCATCATGCACATTTTACGAGTGACTGCGGTGTTCTCACGGGACCGAAAAGTGTGGATCCGTATATTTTTTCAAGCGGTGTCGTCCATGGCCAAACGAAAATATACGAAACTCCCCAGTGGTCGGGAGATATTGAGTTTCTCTATATACATAACATGTCTGGTGGATGGAATGAAAGACTTCAGAGGAAACTTTTCAAACGTTGATCGTTTTTTAACACCGCTTCTTCAAAAGTGATGACGGTTTATTATTGGGATTATGTAAGATTATAAAGAAGAAAAAATAATTTCGATATATATACTTGAGGAAAGTTTCATTATATTGCAATTTTATTTGATTTTCGATTATTCGATATGTATAAGTTTAAGTAATAACTTAATGTTTTGAATGATAATTTTTTTTCAAGAACTATCAGATTCTTTCTTTGTGGCTTTTTTGCGATGATTAATCATTACAATTTGAAGGACCTCTATACCTTGCTGAAAATGCCAAGTAGAACCGTATAAAATTTCGATTTGTATTCGATCGGTTTTATTTGGCACACGTGAAGAAATAAATCGCTATCATTTGGAGAGTTAAAAATCAGCCACAAGAGTTATTTTTTAGCTGTCGCAGTGGTTCAGTTAACTGTAATAATGAGAAATGTATTTGTCATAGTGAAAATATCAAAACTAAATTATTTCGCTATCCAAATAACAATCGCAAAACCTGTGCGATCACAGCTACAATTTCTTGCTCAAGTACCCTGTAAATAATGTCAGATAAATTCAGACAAAAGGGAGCAGAAAACCGCATCAAAACAGATTAAATTGCACTCAATTTGGAAAACTGAAACTATCCTCTAAGAACCTTATCCATGTGCTTCGCTTCGTGAGAGCATCCCAGATAACACACGAAGAATTCTCTTTCAAAAATAAGAATAGAATTCTTCAAGAACTCTTTTCGAAGTAATGAATTCGTAAAGAAGTCTGGAAGAGGTCAATGTTTGGGACATTAACGAGTTCTTTGAGAGTATTAAAACAATACTTTCAGCATTCTCAAAGAACTCGTTAATATCCCAAACATTGAACCCATTGAAAAAGAATTTTTCGTGTGTTATCAGGGATATTATCTGGGCACCAGCCGATTGTTCTCATTCTTGAATAGCTGTAGCTGTAATTATTTTGAATTGTAGTCCCTGTTGAAAAAATCCAATATATTCCAATAGATTCTCATGGATCCTGTGACAAAACGACATGGTTTTCCAATAGGAAATTATTCTTCATCGGTATTCATGAGGGTTTACTGATTGTACCAATAAAAACCAGTAGAATATCGACTTCCACATGAAATCCAATAGAAACCTATAGCGACTATGACAAAACGTCACGGAAAATCGACAGAACCCCATAGATTCCAATAGAATTACGCACCTATTGGTTTCTATTGGAATTTTCCAATAGGGGTAGCGAAAAGAGTGAGATAAAACAGTGAGTATTTGCCACACTGGACTCATTTTTTACGTGCATTATCTAGTTTATATATCTGGAATCAATATCCATGCAAGACAAAATCCGATAAAACGTGTCAAATTCCGTACAAAGTCTTGTCCGTTTATCTCTCGAGTGGAAGAAAAACCGATCAAAATTCGACAGAAAACTTTTTGTCTGGTTCTTTGTGGCACTTTAAATAGGATAGGTTTTCGCTAGAACGTTAATATTATATTACAGACATATCGGAATGTAGAAAATGGAATAATTACCATTTCACAGTACACGAAGCGTGAAAGGGATATGGAAATAGTTTACTGATCACTACACCGCAGAGTAGGACGATCAACAAACTACTCACGTAATACCCTGAATATCTATGTTGTTCTCTCTTTGAAGATTGACTTCTAGTTCTAATGGATGTTATTCTACCTAAAAAAAATCAATCAGCCTGTCAAAAAGAATTATCAATTCCGTGTTCAAAATATAGAAGCAATTACTGCACACGCATTTGGTGTGTATTAATCGCAGATTTTATGGAGATTCAAATCAAATTCAAAATGAAAACGGTTTCAAAATAACACTGTGTTTCTGCCGTCCAAAGCAAGAAGATCGTAAGCGCATTTGACTTGAATTCGAGAAAACCAAGAAAAACTTCCTATTTTTTTGTTGGTTACGGTTGTTTTTCTGTAAATGTTTCAAATTTGATCATTTTCATCGTACTTCGAACCGCTATTATTAAAAAAAATAATAAATTTTTTTCAAAATTAAAAACACAGTAGAATGCAGAATTTTTTTTTACGATTAAAATGATATGAAAAATTCATTTTCGTCAAAAATGCGACTCGCGGTCTTCTTGCTTTGGACGACAGGTTTGAATTTCAATAAAATTAAGGTGATTAATAAATAATTACGATAGTAATTGCTTCTTATGAGATAACAATTTATTGGGAAAATGCATTAACCATTTTTTTTCCTCTGGTGCAGCTTAGAAATTCCAATGATGGCGCCAAGCTTGGTGAAATATTCGATTACAGCTTTCTTTGTGTATAATTCCTGTGCATTCAACTCATACAATACCATTTTACTTTCTTTGCTTCGACGTGACGAGAATCCGACCATAATCCGACCACCATTCTTTGCTTAATAAAATGGCAAAAAATAACGCAACCGTGTAACCTTAAATTCCATTACACTTATGTCCCATCATGTCCAACGATTTGGTTGAATTTGCCAGCCTTTCTCTCTCTCTCTCTCTCTCTCTCTCTCTTTTCATTCAATACATATCGATTAAAACGATCCATCGTTTCAAAAAAATGTGATTGCATTCACGGTTATCATATCCGCTATTGACTGTTTATTGTTAAGCAAAATTCGACCCAAAATAACTTGCAGTTATATTTCAGGAAATTCTGGATTTTGATAAGTTTATGGTTGACTTTTTATTAAACTTCTCTCTGTGTACACACGAAAATTGTTTATCAGTGAATATTTGGTCAACATTTTGTAATTTCTCATCAAAAACTATAGCTAATAGAAATACGGTTGCTTTTGAATCATTTTTTGGTTTAAAATAGGCCAACGCAAATCATTGTATGACCCCAGCCAGCAAAGTGCTTCCAAATCCACGTTTCCGCTACTAGCAGTGCTAGTGGTAGCAACGTAGTAGCTTTTCCATTACCGTGAGACTGCATGCTACCATAACGTATATATGATTCAATTTATAACATAGCACTACCTCAGCGCTACCAGTATTATCAGGAAGCGCTACCAAGTAGTGCTCCTAGTAAAAATACTACCAAGTCGCTCCTATTTCCATACATAAATGAAGCCGTATATGTACAGAAGATTTTTAACTGTATAAGTGAATGGTAGCACCACTGCCAGAAGCGCTGCCTAGATTTTGTTGGCTGGGACCATTGTTTTTGCTCACAAAGTGAAACAACCACATATCTCTCAACCTAAATTCGACTAATTGAAAAATAACCATATGATCACCGTAAAAATTGGTGATTCTGGAATTTTTTTAGTGAAAACAACTATGTGTTTATAAACTCAAAAGCTATTCAAGCTCTGGATTTCTTTGAGCGTTCTTCACGACCTCTGCACTATCTCATTCATAATTACACAAACACCAAAATCTTCCCACCAAAGATTTATATAATGACTCCTAAGGATCCATAGAAAAGCTTCGTACGTTTTTGCTTCCATGCTTGCAACATTTTTCTGATATACCAAATTTCAGTGTACACACGCTACAGTATTCCTTTATTGAACTATAAAAGATTCAATTGATATTGGTCTATTTAACCAATTACTTTCAATGCCAAGCCCTGCTAAAACAGTCCATAAAAACGATTCAAATTTCGTCACATCAATGCATCACAAAAATCAGAGTTTTCTCATTTTTCTAGTCACATTTCTAGTCTGTCGATTTTTCCACATCGACCTCCTCTTCACAAGTTTCGAATTGAACGTTTCGTTTTTTGTTCTTCTTTTTTTTTATACATCTATGGACCGGAAAGTAACATTAAAGGCACGTCCCCGATGAATACCATGTACGAGGGACTCATCTTCGAACCACACCTACTCTAGCGCATCTTGTTCCCTTTTTCTCTCTTTGCTTTATCCCGCCTCGATATATCTTGCACATATATTCCCGAACGTACCCTCAAGAAAGTACGAGCGACCTGTGACACCCGGAGCTTTTATGTACTTACACTTCAAAGCCATAAATATGATCCACTTGACTTCTCGACATCACCAACTCACGAAATCACTCCTTTCATTCAAATGATGCCGCCCGTTTTAACACGTCTCTTATCAAGGTAGGGCATTTCACATTGATCTTTCTCTTCAAATTTATGGGAAACGAAATGTCAAGAAAAAATATGTTGTACAAGTGACACTCACTTCACAGAGGTCTGCCTCTGCTGTAATATTCCTGAGATATGCAAATCCGATAAGAGTGAGAGTCAGGAATTTAGAGTATGGAGATTATGTTTTTGGGGGTTTTTTCTTTGAAATGAATGAGTGGCGTAGCAAAGTCAACTGATAAATTGCAGTTCATTCAATTGCCAACCATCAAATTCAGGTGGATGTATCCAACGTTACCCTGCTTAAAGAATCTCATTGAATCGATTGATTCTCATTGATTCCGATGCAGAATCAATGGGTTTGAATCAGTTCAATGAGGTTTTTTAAACAGGGTTTTCTATACTGTTCAACCAACTATATTACTGTTCTCTGCACAACCTCTTTTTCTTTAGTATACGAATTGTTTGTTCGAAGTTTCTCTTCTTCCAAGCGGTATTCAGTGAAACCATCGATTTCAACGAATGTTATTGTTTTTGAAATTTTTGTGATTTCTGCTTCATATATTTCTTGTGGTAGTTGAATTTTTTATATGACTGGAACCAGATATCCATAAATGATTTCTAAATGTTCAAGAGGAATTGATTATTCAACAAAAAAAAACCATTTGGTTCAAATCTTGAAAGGGAATTTGACCTAGAACGGGATTTGGACAACCGTATGGGGCCACTTGTTTGAATTTTCATATGGTACCATATGGCGCCATGTCATTCACGTTAACCGATGGTACGTTTTCTTGTTAGAATTTGATCCGATCCGTCCAATGTACTTATCGTGTTTGCCAAATTCACGAACCATCATGTTTATCATTTATTGCAACAACAACACTCAGTAGTCAGGATGAATACGATGTTAATTGGATCAACTGCTACAAGTGTTGCGCTGACTAACGTAAATACTTCTTAAGTTACAAACTATTCACATTAGATGCTAGAACTACGGTATCTGTTAAGATGACTAGTTAAATAGTTCTTGCATAGATGATCGAAAAATGTCTACGTGAATAGTTACTGCAACTATTCCTTCTTTTCGTGCATCGTTTTTTCTTCGATATATTCGATAGTCGTATGTTACTCCGTCAATCTTGATTCGTAATGTCAAAAGGTTTGAAGACAACCCCCTTGGTTGCACGGTATCGGTACAACAAACGCTCGAAAACTACAAAGTGCCAGAGTTAGGCCAGATGTCAGAGAGGAGCGGCCGTCTTTGTAGCTGTCAAGTGCGCGACGACGAACGATGAGAAAACGAAAACGATGAACGATGAAAAGGTAAAGCTAATTGTACGTATACACATATACACACAAATATATACCGCATACTAATGTATTTATATACACGCACAACACATATAAATTCATCTATAAATACTTAAGTTTTGAAATTTGATGAGAATTGAAATCTTTCTTAATGCCAGGGTAATTTTATCTGAGGTTCGCAGTTTTAGACTTTTAATCAGAGAACAAACGAGTTAAATTGTCTTACGAAGGATGAGCAATATTTTTTTATTATGAACATTGTAGACTTCCCTACCCTGCTGAAAATGCCAAGCACATCCTAGCAGTTCCTGGGACCAGTGTTTCCACTTCAGGGATTATTATCCTAGTTTAGAGATTTTTTGACCTCTTGAGGGGTTGATTTTTAGGCGGAAGAAATATTCTCATGGAAATACAAAACCCAGGCTGAAATGAAGTATTTAGAATGTATCTTGAAAAAGACATTCATTTTCCGAAAAGGGGAATATTTAGGGATTTTTTTCTTCTCAAAAAAAGGGATAATGGTGGATTTTTTATTCCACTTAGGGGGAAGTTGTTTTTGCCCTTATGGAAACACTGTCAGGGACAAAAATCGACAAAAACAGGCAGATCCAGGCAGTCCTAGAAACTACTAGGATTCATCCAAATTTGTCTGGCAGTTTCAATAGAGTAATTCAAAACAGCACCTGAATCTTATTGGTCAGTGACATTGAAATCAAATGATTATTCTGCCCTATTCCATCTCATGAAAGTCTACCCACTGAGCATTTCCGTTAGAACCTTGCATTAACATTGCGTCGATGTTGATGCGATCTTGAAAGTACCTGCACTGAAAAAACAGATATCTTGAAAAATACCATAATTTATGGATTTTCAGCGCTGGTCTGACCCGAGTCGGAATATTTACTTGCATGAATCTCTAAAAGTACCATAATTTCTTGGACTTTTTGAAATAAGTATGGTACCTTCCGTATAAAATATATATAATATATACATATATACTTTTTTTTTTTTTTTTTTTTAAAAATTTAGACTCACTCGGTCAGAGAAAAAAAAAAAAATATTATGGTACTGTTAAGAATACTTTTTTTGTGTTATGAGAATTACAACAGTAATATTACAACATTCAATTACAAGTAAATTGCAGCAACGTTACGTTGTCAGGTGATATTTCAACGATATTTTTGCAAGTTACTTTTGTAATATTGCGTTTGTAAATTGAAAGACAAGTACTTTCAAGATCGCATCAATATCGCTGCAATGTTAATGCAAGGTTCTAACGGAAATGCTCAGTGGATATATTTTGTGGAATTGAATAGTCATGTATCGACCCATAGTTTACATTGTCCATCGCTTTTTTATTGCTTTTCTGTTAAATCTAAATGGCGAGAAGAATTGATTTTTAATAACTCCAAGAAATATTTCTATAAGCCAGTGCGCTTCTTCTGAATTTTCAGTCAAAATCTTCGAATAAGAAATCAACTTCAATAAAATTTCATGAAACTAGGAGAAAAAACAAATGAATATACTTCAGATCTGCATGAAAATGAAACGTATTTAACGCCATAAGAATCTCCTGAACATTAAAATATCTTCAACGTTCGCACTTCGATATCTAATATTTTTCTACATTTATCATTATGAAGCCAACTTTCCACAGCTCATTTTTTATAACACGAACATCCACGGAAGAGTTCCCCGTGATACGTACATGACTATATTTTTACCAATGTAAATTCGGTAAAACTTTTATACTCGCCATCGTCGCGACGGCGATATGGGGTTTGCGGTCGTTTGGTCGCACATCGTCACGCTGTCGTTTCTTCCGTTTCCTTTGCGGTGACGTGTAAGCGCGAACACGCGTGCATAAGTCTCATAGAACTATTTTCGACCCGCTTCAAAATCGGTGCCACCTGAGACGACGGCATATACTATACGGTCCTAGGGAGTCGGGCACGTGGCATGACCATTAAAAACTATAAACAAAACGTCAAACGGTCTAACAAATTTCGCCATCCGTCAATATTTTATCTGAATAAAAATCTTATCGTGCACTGTAAAAAAATTTTACCGGAAAATTCCAGTACATGTACTGGAAGTCATTAACCTGTACATGTACCGGAAAATTTCAGCACATTTGTACTGCAAAAATTCAGTGCAAACGTTATGGAATTTCCGCATCAAAACTGGAAATTTTCTGAGCCTCGGTACTGGAATTTTTCAGTACACGAGCTGGACTTTTCCAGGACATGTACTGGAAAATTAATGCTGAAAATATCCATGAAAATTGAAAAAAAATTGCTCACGCAAAGTGATTTTGCAGGGTCCTTGTGTTCCAAGATGATTGAGAAACTTTTGATCGTTCATTTGGATGGACAGAAACTCATGTCTACCTAACAGGATTTGAACCCACACTTTTCTACCTGCCTACCAACTGAAACCTAAGACCTAACCGATGAGCTATAGCGCGACATGTTGGAAGGCCAGCTTGGGTTACTACATATGCTTCATATCTAGAACACAAGAGGATAAGTCTTGGAAAAACCTCATATATCAATTTCATTGGCTACAATTACAATTATTATTCAAAATCTCAATCAGGAAATTTTTAATATAAAGACTTGAAATTTTTCCTGCCAGAAATGACGAAGTCCAATAGAAGTGGAAAATTTCAGTGCAACAGTGATTAAATTCCGTTGCATAGCAACTGGAAAATTCCATCACACGACCTGAAAATTGCAGTTCAAAACCTGTATAATTCAATTGCATAGTAACTGGAAAATTCCATCACAAAACCTGAGAATTGCAGTTAAAAACCTGTATAATTCCAGTATACCAACGATTAGGTTTTTTTTTCTAAATTCCAAATTTTTTCTCAAGTCCTTTTTGAGGGAATATTTTTTTTTGCTGCACAAGAACTATAAAATTGTAGTACGAGCCGGTAAAATTTTCGCGAAATCATGGCAAAATTTCAGTACATCATCTCAAACTTGAAAATTCCAGTACAATGACTGAATTTTCAGTTATGCTTGGTAAATTTTCAGTAACGTAACAACAAAATCTCTGTACATGTACTGGAATATCCATATTCCAGTACTAGCACTGGAAATTTCCAGTCCAGTTGCACAGTAAATTTCCAGTTTTTTTTTACAGTGTGAGGTGGATAGGAGTTCATAGAATTTTTAGCGAATTTTACAACTTCTTCGATACCAATGGACTTTGTACACTGATATTTTGTGATAATCTCTCCGTAGAGTGATCATAAATTATTTTAAAACATTTTGAATAATCATGGTTGCTTTATAAACTGTGTGTTAGTGATAGACATCCTTGAAAGAGATCGATCCTTTTTTCTATAAAACATATCGAATTTTTATTGAAGTCTAAAAAAGATCGATCCTTTTCAAAGATCCCAATCATTACTGTATGTGTACGGAACAAACAATCATCAACATAAATAAGAGAAACATGCTTATCTCAAAACGTTAGTTGGTTACTTTAAAATAGTTATACTACTCTCTAAATTCTTTGGAGTGAATATTCACTCTTCAAAGAGTCAAAATACTGCAACTCTACAACGGAGTGGGAGCTCAACTCTTGAAGAGTGAAATTTCACTCTTTAAAAGTCAATATTCACTCTTTTTCCTAAGAGTGAGTTTTGCACTCCAAACACCAGAGTTGATTTCCACTCGTGAAAATTCACTTTTTCGGAGTTGCAGTATTTTCACTCGGCAAGAGTGAATTTTCACTCCAAGGAATTTAGAGAGTATATTACAGGGTTTTGATACAAATTGTGTTCAATTTGATTAACCATCCCAGTAATGGTTTCAAACATGACCAACCCCCGCTGTTTACAGTGTAATGTATGGCTGAGCAATAGAAAAAGTATTCAAAGGTTCCAAACCTCCAACAAAATTATGACTGATAACAACGAACCCACTGTGGAGCGATATCTGACTACTTTTTCCGTAGGAATTAATGTATCAAGTGAATTTGAAACCATATACTTCTCCGAACACAAGGTTCCATCTTGACAGAGATTGGGATCGGCTACTTCGAATGTTGTTTCGAAGAAGAAGGAAACGAACAGCACGTTATACACAGGAGTAGGAAGATTCTTCTTCAGGTATGAACCGGAAGTTAGAAAAAGATTCAAACTCAACCAAGATATATGGTACTTCCACGAAAATGGGTCATACAGAAAGAATATGAATGAAGATAGTGACTTCCTGCTTTCTGTACCGATAGCTAAACATTTTAGCACCCACAGGAGCTAAAATTTAGCTAATGAATACTGGAAAACATAGAATATTTATTTGTAGGAATTAAATCTTCAATTAGATGCAAAAATTGATTACTTGTGGCGAATAAATTATTCATTCAGAAGGCCAATTTATTTGGGAAGAGCATTCCATTATTTGATTCGATTGAATATTTCATTAATCCTAAGACATATTTTATGGAGAAAGGACAAATAAATTATTTATTTGGTTGGAAGAAATTTTTGTTTCAGTGAAGCTAAAAATTTGGCGGCAGGAGCTGAAATTCAGCTATGGGAGCTAAGAAAATGGCTGTCCATCTCACAGCTAATTATTTTTTTCCCGTATGTATTGATATTAAATGTAATATTATAACCGCGTTTTGAGAATGATTGGAAGCACAATTAAGAATTCCTTCAATTCGATAGTTTATTTTCCTTTTTTTTTTATTCAACAATCTCATTTCAATCTTCTTGAATTTTTTTCCACTTATTTGCTGGAATATGATTCGTTACATATTTTTAAATACGATCCCCGACAAAACCGTACGAAAATCTGACACGGTTTTACCGAGTTTCGTACACTGTGAAAAATATAGGGAGGTTCTCCTCCCTTCGATGGTTGATTCTATCCCCTGATCGCAACAGAATTGCTCCTTCATCGAAGATAGGAGGTTTTTCCTCTATTTTGAGGAAGTATCCCGTTTTTGGGTGTTGAATCTCCCAAAAAGACAGGGAAAACTGCACCAAATCAAGGTAAACAGTTCCCTATTCATGGTGGAATTTCGCTACCACCAAAACTGAGGGAAAATCGTGGCATCGTTTTTACAGTGTATGGTTTTGTCCTAGGATTTGCCTGGATATGTTCGAACTTGCTTTGCACACGGAAAAAAATGTTTAGCTGTATCAGCTAGACTTTAGCTGGTACAGTTAAACATTTTTTTTCCGTGAATTTTCAACAAAAATTCTTTAAATTCATCAATCATCTACTCTCAGTAAACACAAAAAAAATTCAACTTGAATAATCAATCAAATAAAATACTGAGTCAAACTTTACGAATACAACTGTATAAATTAAGAAAATTTTATAAAAATTCCAGTACTCTATGTTCGGCAACACAGGAACCATTAAAAGATTTTTTCTAATGATTCGGACTACACAGTATATAATATCATCCTTAAAGAAGGTTTTGAAGATATACATACAAAATGACCGTGTGAAGCAGAACTTGATATCGCTAACAGCTGCCGACTCAACAAGTTGTTATGTGGATTCTTTTTTAAAATACAACTTCTATAAAACTCTAGAACTTTTATGGCCAGCTACCCGACCTCCAGGGAATGTTTTTTTTTCAATCTAACAGTTCCCGTGCGGAAATTGTCGGGGATGAATGAACGATCCCGTACCGAGAGGGATTTATTTACTCAATTCTGGCGACAAAATTGTAAATTCAAAGTGAATTAGATAACTTAGATGTTAGATAATTACTAAAGCTGGGCTTTGAAACTTCACCTGCACGCGATCAAAATTTTTCCTCCAACCACCATCATCTGCTGTGCTATAAAATTGTGCACATGATTTGCCAATACGGGCCCTAAGTCCTTACTGTCGAATCAACTAAGTCTGAGCTGTGATGGTAGTTGGAATATCACAGCATAGGTAACTTCGGCAACGGTGCTGCATCAGTATGGAGCCGAGTTTCAATTTCCAGAAGGATCATTGTTTTCATTCCAACTATACACTGAGAAGAAATGTAGTGGAGCCAACCGCATATGAGTTTGGATACCGCGAATCTCGCCGCGAGGTTGACTCAACTGAATATCAATTGAAATGACCGAATGAGCATTTACTTCAATCGATATTCAGTTGAGTCGACCTCGCGGTGAGATTCGCCGTATCCAAACTCATATGCGGTTGGCTCCACTGCATTTTTTCTCAGTGTACCACTTTGAGTTCACCTCAGGAACCAACAGGATTCTAGAGAATTCTTTATGAAGGTAATAGGGATTGCTATACTGTCAAGGAATATTTAAGATTCAATGCCTTTTAGTAACAAATGCGGGTTCAACTTCATCCAGAAGGAAATGAAACATGTATATGTATAGTATTTTTATATTTGAGTGAAAATTAATTTCAATAAACAATTGAAACTTCAACAGAATCTTGAATGACTACAAATTTGAAAGCGTATATTATTAATCCAATACCAAACTTCCACTCGGATTATTTGACAAATCTTCTTTCTAACATAATATAATCTTATAAAGCGTCTGATGATTTGTCTTTGTATCAACCGATAGATTATTTTTGTTTCTGAATATTGCGATACCACAAAATCATCCCTCTAATTTTTTATTACGAATTCCATTATTCCCTGTATACATTTTGTACGATAAACTTGTACAATATGTTTTAAGTATAGATGCGATATAGGCTTGGAAGGCAAAAGAAAAAAAAAGGTAGCGACCTCACTGAACCGACCTCTCCTTCGAAATTTATAATTTAGACCGCCTGTCGGCAGCTAATTTCCTGTTGGGTAGGCGTGTCCCTACTTTGTTCAGAAACAGTCTTTGTGAATGTATTTTTCGAGCAAGTCTACAACGATAGAAAAAGGAAATTGAATGAGTCGAAGATGGTGGGAAAATAAGAACAAAAATATGATGTATACATTTTTCAACAACAATATAATTATAAAATAATGCAAATGAGATCACTCTTCAAATCCGAATGAATTAACAGCAAGTGTAGGTATTGACATTTTTACCATCGGTTTGCGTCAATGAAACTTCTGCGAAAAACGATTTATTGTTTACGAGATTGTATATTTGAGTATACCAAAATTGGAACCATTCCCCGATTTACTATCATTTTTAGTAATAACTTTCCATGATCTTTCTGTTTGGGATAATATATGGTTCGTTTTGCAAATTTTTCGCTAGGATGATCATGAAATTTGAAAATGTGTCATTGAAATTTATAAATTTGTCATTGGACTTGAAACATTTATCACCTAAGGACAGTCCTTCAAGGAATGGACAAAATTTTTCCACATACTTCCTGATCAACTAAGCAATGAATACAAATCTTGAATCCGCAGTGATGAAGTCATTGCTAAAATTGAGCTTTGAATATGAAATTGAAACTGCAAATGATTCCTAAGAATTATGCAAACGATTATAAACATCCCATGTGGAAATGGAAACACGCGCCGCTACTGGCTGAGTCCTGTTGCCGGAGTTGCCAGTACCGGCAAATCCAAAACTGCCATTATGGAGCCAGTTGAATTGACGGTACTGGCAAGGAGTCAAAATGATAATATCATTTTACATAAGGGCCAGTAGAACATTTACAATAGCGTCGGTACTGATTTTTAATGTGAGCCAACTATGGCGGAACTCTGACATGACAACAGAACCAATTGTTCTGCCATACCTGGATGAGAAGTGATAGAGAGTCAAAATAATACATTCTATGTAGGAATTCAGACCCGTACCAGTACTGGCACAGTGCTGGTAATTAGAGATCCCTGGAGTTATATTTCAAGTAGAAGAAAAAAATAGATTGAATTTGAACTTTCCAAACTTTGTGAATCTATTTTTCTCATCACCGATATCTGAGAAAGACGCTTTGGAAGTGGTTTCATGAAGATTCACTGGGCAAGGATTGAACCCGGGACCTGCGAGTGAGAAACAAAGTCTATCATATCAACTAATCTCCGAGTTGACAACGGACCACTTAAATTTCCATTTATTGTACTAATTCCTTCGAAGTCACACAATTTACCATAGACTCCGTAGTGCAACAAGATTCTACCAATACTGGCTCATTGTTCTCTATCGAACGTATCGAATGATCATACCAACTCTGTCTCGATACTGACGCGACTCCGGCTCACTACAAAGATCAAGTTGCCAAGATGGTGATTCTAATGTCAATCGACTACCGATTCCGTAGTCAACCAGAGTCCCACCAATACTGGTACCATGTCGTCTATCGAACATATTGAATCATAATACCAACTCTGGCTCAATGCTGGCGCGACTCCGGCTGATCACAACAGCCGAGTTGCCAAGATCATAATTTCAACATCAATCGACTATCGATTCTGTAGTCAGCCAGAGTCATATCATTACTGGCACATTGCTGTCTAACACACATATAGTATGATAATATCAACTCTGGCTCAGTACCGGCGTGACTCCGGCTTACTACAATAGCCAAGTTGCCAAAATGGTGATTTTAACGTCAGTTCACTACCGATTTTGTAATCAGCTAGAGTCATATCATTACTGGCACATTGCCGTCTGTTGTACACATGGAATGATGATACCGACTCTGGTTGAATACTGGCACGGTACCGTTTCTCTACATCCTGGGTATTGTCCAGACGGTATTCATTCGATACTGACCCTATACCGTCTGTCCACGCGAGCCAATACCGTCTGAAATCTGGCGAATGTTCGGCGACAATTGAAAAAAGGTAATGATCCTGAACCGGCACAGTTGTTTTTGCCGGACTTTGGCAAATACAACCTCGCCAGTACCGCGTCATTTGTCAACTCTGGCTATTTCCACATGGGATATTGAGCTGCAAATGTCAATAATTTTTATAACTTATTTTCTCATGTTTAGGAATATGTTTTGGACTTTGGATTCATATTTTATTGCTATATACTTACAATTTGTAATCATTGCTTAATAACTTAAAAACGACCCAATGCTCCATGGCCCTGAAAATCAAAAAATAACGTAGATGCATAAAATTTCAGAGCCATGTTCATTTGAATAATTTTATAACATATTATTGGATTATAAATAAGACGGAGGGTAATCCGATCGAGTCCAAAAAACACGTTCCCATTTGGATGGTACATAAATTCGGAAAGGTAAATAATCTCGTGACAGCAAAACTTCAGGCTTTATTTTCCATCAAACGCATTCGAAGACAGATGCATGCTCACGCAGAATCATTTCACGTATTGCACTAACGTTACATTCATTCACTGTAAAAAACTACGCCTTGGTACTGATAAATTTCAGTAAATTAATTTTCCAGTACGTTTACTGAAATTTTACGGATTTTGTTTTGCACAATTCCAATTTTTGCATGGAAATCCTAGTGGATGTGTTGGTTATAACTTCCAGTGAAATACTGGAAGTCTCCTACACTGTAAAAAAAAACTGGAAATTTACTGTGCAACTGGACTGGAAATTTCCAGTGCTAGTACTGGAATATGGATATTCCAGTACATGTACAGAGATTTTGTTGTTACGTTACTGAAAATTTACCAAGCATAACTGAAAATTCAGTCATTGTACTGGAATTTTCAAGTTTGAGATGATGTACTGAAATTTTGCCATGATTTCGCGAAAATTTTACCGGCTCGTACTACAATTTTATAGTTCTTGTGCACCAAAAAAAAATATTCCCTCAAAAAGGACTTGAGAAAAAATTTGGAATTTAGAAAAAAAACCTAATCGTTGGTATACTGGAATTATACAGGTTTTTAACTGCAATTCTCAGGTTTTGTGATGGAATTTTCCAGTTACTATGCAATTGAATTATACAGGTTTTGAACTGCAATTTTCAGGTCGTGTGATGGAATTTTCCAGTTGCTATGCAACGGAATTTAATCACTGTTGCACTGAAATTTTCCACTTCTATAGACTTCGTCATTTCTGGCAGGAAAAATTTCAAGTCTTTATATTAAAAATTTCCTGATTGAGATTTTGAATAATAATTGTAATTGTAGCCAATGAAATTGATATATGAGGTTTTTCCAAGACTTATCCTCTTGTGTTCTAGATATGAAGCATATGTAGTAATCCAAGCTGGCCTTCCAACATGTCGCGCTATAGCTCATCGGTTAGGTCTTAGGTTTCAGTTGGTAGGCAGGTAGAAAAGTGTGGGTTCAAATCCTGTTAGGTAGACATGAGTTTCTGTCCATCCAAATGAACGATCAAAAGTTTCTCAATCATCTTGGAACACAAGGACCCTGCAAAATCACTTGGCGTGAGCAATTTTTTTTCAATTTTCATGGATATTTTCAGCATTAATTTTCCAGTACATGTCCTGGAAAAGTCCAGCTCGTGTACTGAAAAATTCCAGTACCGAGGCTCAGAAAATTTCCAGTTTTGATGCGGGAATTCCATAACGTTTGCACTGAATTTTTGCAGTACAAATGTGCTGAAATTTTCCGGTACATGTACAGGTTAATGACTTCCAGTACATGTACTGGAATTTTCCGGTGAAATTTTTTTACAGTGTATACTTCGCACGTAATTTTTCAGAATATCATCCTGCCCTTATGATTCATTCGACATTGTCTTTTCCTTACACAGGAACAATAAATAATCTATATATATTTACTAAGCAAATTGGATTCAATGAATTTATCATCGTGTTACAGATTTGATAAATTCAGAGTACCCGTGGTGACAAATTTTCATCCGAAGTACGATCGTTCTGGTATCGCGTATTATTGCTGGCTTCGCTTTGATCGTAACATCTCATCGCTATGCTGAAATATTCTCCTGCCGCGTATAATCTATTCAACTCTTTTTTGTCGAACGTATATCGGTGAAAACGAATTACGAGCTTTCTTTGGCTCACAACGAGAAGACGTTAGGTATAATATATAGAGCAAGCAAGCTATTAGTGGTCGTCTTCGCGGTATATAAAGTAAATTCCACAAAAAGGACTCGTCGCGACTCTTTACGATCGCGTCATTCCCAACTTAGGACCCACCGAAGTTGAAATTTAGTGCTTTCACGTTTCCATCTATTTTAATAATATGTATATGTATTTCTCTTGAACCCATCAGTATTCCCTGGTATCTATATGTATATAAATCGAGGGATCTTGAGGAGAAGGGACGATGAGAATGAGAGAGTTCATGGTGAAAAGCCTTCTCGAAATTCCATAAATCTTGGACGCCCCAGTTACTTGAGAGTATGAAATAGTTTGCTCTGGAAAATAAACAATGTCATTTTTTTTGGACATGTCGGGAGTTGGTTAGATCATTATTTATATGGGTAAAAATAGGATAAAAACGTTACGTCATTTCGAGTACGTTCATTAGACGGTGGTGGTAGAGAAATACTTACACGGTGAGAGGGATAAATTATTTTCATCGAACAAATGTGATAGCCGGAAGACGATCATGAGAAATAATTGAGATTCTTTTACATATGAATAATTTGTTACGAAAGAAGAATCGTTTTGGAATATAAGATTCGTCAGGAATTAAAACCTAATATAGATGGAAAAGACTCATATTCGCGGATAGATCTGTTTTGTGTTGAGGAAACTCAATGAGAGAAACGGAAGAGCGGACAAATAAAAGAGAGTATTTTTTCCAAGAAATTTTCATTGAAGAAAACTGAAGAAGGTCAAAAAAGTCGATGCGGTATTGATTCGAACATCAAACGACTTTTTTTGTCTTTTATTTCTCCCTGGTCTCTTATTTCATAGCTTCCTTGAGTCTACGCGTGAAACACAAGACCGAAACGAGAAGAGGAAAACTAGGAGATATGCTTGATTATTCGACCTTCTTGTTTTACTGGCGCCAGCGAACCGGAGGCAATACTTTCAACTCCCTCCTCATTTCCATCAAAAATGTCTTTCTGAATTTCAACAAGCGTTACAAAATACTCCAAAAATCCATAATCGATACCTCCACGTTGAAATATGGCTTCCAAAGTCTTCGCTTTTAATTAAACTAGGAAGAAAAGTATCGGATATCGGAACGTTTTCTTACTCTACCACTGGGAAGCTCCCTCTCTGTTTCGAACTTCATAAGAGATTATTTATTAAATCTTCAAAATTTCTGTAACTGAAGAAAGAAAAAGATAAAAAAATATATTTTTAGTTGCTCAAGGAGCTCCTCCCCTCACCCTTGGCGCGTCATTAAACTTCGACACACTCGAGTCGAAGTCGTATCGTCCTTGCGACTGACTTTTGACTAGCGCAGTCTCTTTTAAATGCACCATGGCACGGATGTGGTAACGAGAGCTCAACATCGTTTCGTTCCGTTCTTTTTTTTTTCTTTTTTATCCAAGTTTCTCATTTGTTCCCTTTTTCTTCATTCTTTTTTCTGGTGTATTATTTTTCTCTTCGCTGCACAAGTACACACGGTTCTCGCGTTTTACTTTGAGACTGACGCGTGGAATGATTTTAGCTATTCAGTCACGGTTTTCGGAGACGAAAAAGATGCTTTTGATGCATATCGAGGTAAGATGAGGGGACTCCACCATGGATTCAATGGCGCCAAGTGACAAAAACATGGAACGATCTTCTCATTCTCGTGGAGTCTTCTCGTTCTCGTGGTTCCTCAAGTTTGCAGCATCGAAAATAATCACCTCGATTTTTATATTCTTCTGTATGCGGGAAGATTGTCCTTGCATTCGTGAAGAACGTTAAAACACGCGGTTAAGATATATAAAAAGCGCACGATTCTATGAAAATTGTGTAGTAACCAAAATATCGTATCCCCTCGGTCATCGAGTCGTTCGCAATTCCTCGAGAATAATTATGAACCACAAAATATGGCGATCGTGTGTAACATCATCGGGAATAATGGCGATGCGCCGCCCCAACTCGAATCTTCATTCTTCACCTGCGGTCTACCTGTTTGCGGATGACCAATGAGAACGTTCCCTACCACCTATCTTGGGTGACTGTCAATGATTGGTGAAGTTCATTTCATACGAACAAGAGGCGTCATCTTTTTTCATTACGATAGGTGGAAATCTCTCATGAAATGACAAAATGGTTTCGAATATCATCAAGAATTTTTCTACTGCGCAGAGACACCTCTTGAATACACCATTTTTGAAAAATAAAAACCCACAAGATTTACCACAATATTTTTTGAAAAACTAATAACAAAATCAAAATATGTACCCTGAATTCTCAAATCAATTTTGTAGAATTTGTATGTCTTCCGATGGAAGGTGATTTTATAGAATTTTTATACACTATTCGTATGGAATATATATAAATTCTATAAAAATTCAATATAATTGACCTGAATCAGTATTCGTTTTTTCGTCCAAAGGTTTTTAGTAAAATTAATAGAAAAATTGTGATTCCGCTTGCTGTTCCGTCACAACCAAAAGAGATAACAACAGCAAAAGACACCGTATTCGTTGGAAAAAGATGCGATCACCCCCGTTGGACCCCTACTCTCGGCGTTAGAATTGCATGAATGAAGACATAATTTCATCCGATGCACCTCTCCCTCCCGGCTTCGGTACACTGTAAAAAATTTTATCGGAAAATTCCTATATATTTGTGTGAAGTAATTAACACATACATGCATTAGGAATTTTCCCAACTTCTCCGGAAATTTATTGTGAAATGTTGGGAAGAATCCCATAAAGTTTGGAATTATCAGATAAATGTATGAGAAATTTCATATAAATGTACCGGAAATTGATTTCCTAATCAATGATTGGAATTTTCCGGTTGATGTACACAGGAAATTTCCGATTATTTTTTACAGTGCAAAACAACGGGCACAATCACGCTAATATGCAATTACATGTCGATACGAACAGAGGAAGATGGCAATTTGAATCGGATGACAGCTGACAGCTGATCAGACTGAGGAATGCAGTTTTGAAAAGTCCAATTTGAAAAAGCAATGATTGAACATCAATCAAGATACCGTTTCCACTTTTTTTAGCTCAATAGGGTGCCGAAAGTTTTCAATGATTATTCAAATTTCACAGGATACAAAAGTACGCTTTCTTTGACAACGGTCTGCAATGAATGACACGTTGGGGAAGTATCGCGTGTCTTAATGAATTCTACGTTCTTAGAACTAGGATCATTTAGATTTGCAGGGCAAGGACCTTTGATTTCGACACAAGAAGGACAAAGACTTGTAACAGAACTATGAATTTTTTATATTTGATAATAATTCAGCAGAAAATTGATGTTTCGCGTAGTCATGTCATGTGTAGTTAAAAACTGGAGATACCAATAATTTTTACATATAAAAGTGACCCCGCATGCTCGTTCCAGGGTTAATATAACAAAAAAATATATTGTGATTTGCAAAACATTAACCAAAAATGAAGGGTTTCTTTTTGTCTCGAGTTATCAATGTTACTCGAAGTTTGAAGAACAAAAGATCAGACAGGAAAGAAAATGAGGAAGTAATAAATAATTTACAATTGTATACTAGTGCATACAATTCACACAATGCAAAAAAAAAGAATAAGGAACCTTCGACCTGTTCTAAGAAAACAAAATGAACCCTCACACGTGTTTCACTTGTAGTATTGTTTTCTATATGGGAAAAACTTTCAATTCTTTTCGTCGATTTAGCTGCCAAATATACTTGGGTCCACTGTCTTCCTTGGAAACTTGGTTTGACCTTTCAATATATTTTGAGAACAGAAAATTTTCTCCAAGCTGGAAAAATATCGCACAAATTATTTATCTTACTTTGTCATATGATAAATATAGGGTGTATCAATCATTATTATACAATTCAACAATGAGAACTCTCAAACTCAATTCTTATGATATCGAGGAATGTGAGAATTCCATGAAATCATGCTTTTGAAGGGCTGAACGTTTTCAACTGTTTGTTAAAAAATGTTTGTGGATGTCGTTATTTTTATACTTTACGTAAATATTTCATATTAGTAGTTTATGAGCAGGTAAATTCTCAAATGCAGGAATGAGAGTTAAACAGAACTGATGGTCAACACGTGTGATTTTAGTACACCATCGACACATGTTGCACATAGGGACATAGGTATACATTGGTAGAACTTGACATGCACCGGCACTAAGTACCGTAAAAGAATGAAATTCTCATTGTTGTAACAGTATTTGAAAATCTACAGGATGTCTTGTGAAAGCTGTGGATTGGACTTGAAAAAACATTTTTAGAACGAAAAAAACCTTTGACGAAATGCGTTACAGGAGCAGTTTGAATCGTTCGCTTCGTAATCTGTTGAATTGTATCCTCTTTCGTACAAATTCAATCTTTCAAATAGTGTTGCCACGATCCAGAAAACGAGCTATCACGATTTTTACATTCCAATGTTCTCCAATTAAAATTATGGGGAGTAAAGATTGGTTAAAATGTAGATTAGAACTGAAATTCGGTTATGAGTCAGTTTACATCGAGCTGCAATCCCGTTAGTCTTAATTTTTATTCAATTAACACTCCAAGCGGTTCGAGCCAGATCGAAATTCAGATCGTACAGTCCAGATCGAATAAAGATTAATTCAAAACTTGATTTCATAAGCTTATACTTCAATTTGGATTCCCAAAAAAAGTCCACTGTTCTCAAGATTGTATTTTCACCCAACTGTTGTTACTATGGGAAAATGTACTTTCAGTTGAACGAGGCTGGAATCTAAAGATCGTGATAGCTCGTTTTGAGGATCGCGGCAACACTACTTTCAAATACTGTTAAATATTTGTGTACTGTTTTACCGTACTATGTTGATAAATTTTCAAAGTATCACGGTTCAGCGGTCGAGGACGTCAAAGTCGAGAGTATTCTCATCCTCATCTATATATCTAAGAACGACATCATCTCTACACGGAAAAAATTAGTGATCCAAATTTTAGTTGACTAGTATGTCACTTTTGGACGGAGCACAAATTCCAGAAGAATTCATACACTGGATTTTAATAATTCGTTGACTCTTTCCATTATTTCAACAATCAAAATGAAAAGTGAATTTCATCGGTGAAATCATGGTCAAAGTCAACGAATTATTAAAATCCAGTGTATGAATTCTTCTCGGATTTGTGCTTCGTCCAAAAGTGACATACTAGTCAACGAAAATTTAGATCACCAATTTTTTCCGTGTACAAACTATAATCACTGGAATTCCAACGGACCCCTGACGGTCCCAGCACTGGAAGCAATCGTGTCTACCTTTTTCTTTATAAATTCTGTTGAATCATTCGAAAATTGTTATCATAGAAGTGATGATAACAGCACTTTCCAAGTTGGAATAAAATGGATGAACGGTTTAGATCAATTTCAATAAGCGTTAGAAGGAGGATGAATTTTGATGATGAATGAGAGAAAGGATTTTTGAAGAAAGCAAAAAAAAATGGGAAACATGGGGACCCCCGCTGAGGAGCCCAAATGACTCCCCTTTCCAATGGCAATCCATGAGGCCCTCTTGTTTTTTCCTTTCCTTGCGACAGTTAACGCTGATGTCGACGAGACGTAAACCCTAGAGCATTCAACATCGGTTCCATACGCGTTGTATATTTACCCCCTCGAAGATGGTGGGTTTTTATGCTTTTAATGTGGAGAACTTTACAGACTTGGATCCAATTAAAAGAATATTTTTTGTCACGCAGATCGCGTAAGATAAATGAACATATCCGAGTGAAATAATTAACATCAAGACGGATTGAAGGTTCAGGATTGTACGAAATCAACGTAAATGTAGAAAATGTATAAATGAAAATGAATTTATTTTATGATGTTCACAAACAAACGAGGTAATAGAATGCTGTTGGCAGTAGAAGAAACTAGAAGTAAATTTTGATCTCTTTACTGTTCAAAGCTGAATTAACGCGAAAGAAAAGAATCTGCCGTCGTAACTAAACTAAAAACAAACCGAATTTCACTAATGCAATAACGAGGTCCGCAGGATCGGTAAGACGTTTGCCATATCAACAATTTTCTCCCCAGCGATGCCGCATGCCTTAATCTATACCTACTATATATATAATATTTCACAAGCAGCAATTTCAATTTCGATTAACTAAGTCTTTTCCTGTCTATAACTTCCTACATGGCAATATGAAATTCGTATTTGGATTTCTAATTGTTATTTCTAGAGGAAAATCTGATTATTTTCTGAGAATTCCAATAATTCAAATGAAATAACATCCGATGATCCGAGAATATGTAATATAGACGAATGATAAATAACGTAATTTGTTACATCAATGATTTCAAACCACCTTTTAATCGCGCGACAAATATCGTCCGTCGATAGTAATCAATAACGAAAAACAGAATAATTCATTGAGAATTATAAAGTATAGAATGACATTGGAGAACCAACGTTGACATCGCACGAGGCCTCGCTAATCCCGGCATTAGTATCCAACGTTTGAATTTATCGCGCTCGTAATCCGCAAACGGTTGTTGGACAGATGCTGAAGCGAAATTTCTCTCACGCACATATGGATGATGACGACGCGTGGCTATCAAGAATAAGTAGTTCGTGTCAGTTCTCTCAAAACATTTCGTATGTGAAAATTTTTCAAGATATTAAAAACATGCTGCCACGAAAGATTCATTGAGAGTATTACATTATACATCCATATGAGTTTTTCAGAGTTCAAAGACTAGAGAATTCTAGTGGAATTCCTTCACGTGTTGTTCACAAGTATGGAATCACTTTCTTATCACTTCCGCCTGAATTTAAACAGACTTCCACAAGAAAAATTTATTCTGAACAATTTTTTAGCTGTGGTGACTAAACATTGCTATTTCATTCTATTGTTTCAGTTAATCATGGTGCCCCTTGACAATCCAGTTACCTATATCAAGTTAGCAAATAGAGTTGCTATTTTATATGTAATGCCCCGTAATTCATCGCGTTAGGAAATTATCTTTTCTTCGTGTTATTCCTTAGAAGTGATCAAATTAACCCAGAACCTCCTCGGAACGTGACAAAGATTGTGTTGTTTGACATTTATCGAAACTTTGCAAAGAAGATCTTGCACTCACAGGAATGTTTCCTTCTCATAAGAATAAAAAATCATTTCTGTCCCGCAAACAAGAAAAATTCCCTTGATTCAAGTCATACTTTCTCTAGATCGGCACATAGAATTTTAATTGAATTTTATTCTTGTCAGCGGAGAACCATTCCGTGTGTGACTAAGTCAGGGCTTAGGGAAAGATTTCGAATCAATACCTGAAAAAGTAGAATTAGATCCACGAGATGATGGGAATTCTGTAGATTGCGTACTCTAGATTGCATTTGACTCCAAAACTCATGTAATGCAATTTTTCAAATTCTCCTTGCGATTGATAAACAACACCCAGTGTCTATATAAGTATATATAAACTATGTTAAATTATATATAATTTTGGAAATTTGTCCACGTGAGTACGTGAACTATTATATATCATGTTTGAGTTACATATAATCACCCGAGTAAAAATTTTCATTTCGGGTTCGCTAAACAGGACTGGTGCGGGCGTGTTGCATTTTTCTGCGGTACTGTTGCGGATGTGATGTGCCCGCACTGAATCTGCAACAGTACCGCAGAAAAATGCAACACGTCTGTACCAGTCCCGTTTGGCGAACCGAAATTAACATTTTTACTCGGGCAATTTCTATTATAAATCATGTAACTTCCCATATTCAAATCCGCTCCCCGTAAGAATATCATGATGAGCAATGAAAGATAATAAATAGAATTCAATAAAATTGAAAAGAATTGTACATTTTCTCAGTGGAATGATAAAATTCGATAAGATCAACGGAAGTTGATCGATAATCCTCCGATATTTGCACACAAAAATACACTTATATAAATACGATATGATGTTATCGATCTATAAATAATCTTAATACTTAGCTCATACGACAAAGCTCATTATCGTAGTTTGAACGTATTTCGCGTACCTGCTCTAAATTTTGTACCTGGCAATAATCAGATCAGCTTTAAGGAACCAAATTCAATATTTGAGGAAAATCCAACACAAGAGTCAACAAGAAATCGCTCGGCGAAGACTTCTTCTCTTGATTCAAGATAATTGAACTAAAACAGGATGATCTGTACCTAATACAGATATAGCTTTTGGAAAACATATATCATGTAGTAATCAGGTTTACATAGGTCGAGATAAAGTTACTTTAAACATTGATCTATTGGACAAATTTCATTCCAAGATATGTAAAATGTCTTCAAACACTTTGAAATGTTTCAAGAAAAGGTAAACCTGTTCGATAGGGTGGTTCTTATTTCACTCAAAACAGTTTGTTTTAGTTTATTTTCATCTTCTGTGGTTAACAAAAAGTTTTTTTTTGTATTTTTCACATAATTTTCAATAGAGATTCAGGGGTCGCTACCGACGTTTGAAATAGGGATCAAAAATGTCTATTGGAAACGTCGGTAGCGACCCCTAACTCTTTTTTGAAAATTATGTAAAAAATATTGTAGGACTTCTTCAAGATGTGGAACAAAATTACAGGGTGCCCAATACAAAAAAAGATCTTTTTGTTGACAACAGAAAATGAAAACAAACTGAAAGAAACTTTTTTGAGTCAAATAAGAACCATCCTATACTGTTTGACAAACTCTGAAAATTGGTTATCGGGTATTCCGCTTCCAATAGATTAATTACACTAGAGGATGTCAAACGGGAGTTAATTCAAATAAATAATATCCTCTTAAAAGTAGAAATTTCAATCAAAAAGTACACCCTTCTTGACAGGCGTTATTCTGCGATCGAAAAATTTTTATCGAGCCTGAGTTTTGGAGATATAAGTATTTTTAGGTTTTTTCAAAAATCAAAATTGCTCAAAAGAGCATTGTGTGCTACATACTTGAGCCTGACACCATTCGCTAAGTTAGAACACGGCGCATCTCTTGACAAAAAATTGAGATATCCTATTATTTTTCAATTCAAAGTTATAGCGATTGGAAATTTTTGGGCTCCCAGCCAATCAGAATCCAGTAACTTTAAATCATTATAGCTCCCAAACAAAGAATGCGAGGATAGTTCATAGTTTTTTCTCCATAGACCGATCTCGCCGTTTCCCAACTCAGCGAATTGCATTACGCTCAAGTATTTACTATACAATGCTTTTGAGCGATTTTAATTTGAAAAAAAATCTAAAACTTGAAAACTAAGCCTAAAACAATTTTTTTGATACGGCAAATTATTACATTTTGACCGCAGAGTAACGCCTTTGGAGTTTTTTCAGGGAATTCTGGAAAATTCGGTATAATCATGTATGATATAATATGCCGAGTGGAAAAATTTTCAAAATTATATATCATTTGTGTAGGGTAAAATTTGTACGAAATTACAAGAAGTGGAAATATACTGATTGTTGATTATAATCTCAAATGAGCCCATCGTGTACTTGATAATACGACTAACACGGACCTAATAAAACATAAGTCATTCCCATGCACCTTCGAGAAGTAGTCAACATCGTCTCGTCGTCTGGCGAACACATGTCCTATGTCGGATTTTATTCGTTAAAAAAACGCTTCGCGTCCACCCTTTCCTCATGCGACATTGGGGCTTTGCTGGTATTACGTTTATGCCTATGAGAACATTATATCCCGGAACCTGTACTTTGCTAATTCTTCTTCTCTCTTTGATAAGTATTCGGCGCATATTGTACATCTAGCTGGAGGGAAAAGGAAAAATATGCTTCCAAAAAGCAATTCAATCATTTCATGTTAAAAATATTACCTTCTGATGATTGTTTATAAATATAGCACGAGGAGGAAAACTTTGATAAAACCTGTTCACCAAAATGAAGGTTTATGGTTCACCTTATGGAAAAAATATCGTAATAACTCATCTAACAGAATCTGTTAACATGTGTCTAAACGATGTTATAGGAACTGTTGAAGTATTCCGTAGCGGTATTTGATTAACTATGAAACTTTTTCAATGACACAGGTACAAATTTTGTTTCTCAAAGAGATTTTTAATATCAACCTCCTCCTCCCGTACAATTATCCTACACGCTTCCTAGACGCTTCTAAAGTCTTTGCTAGCTAGAAAATCCCGAAAATTATGCTCGGGAGAGTTTGTGAATTTAATGAAACAAAAACTCCCTAACAGCAAAATGCTAAACAAATATGCAGCAAATTGTTGAAAACGTACAACAACAGTTTGAAGCAATTTGCAGGGACGTTGCGTCGCCAAATGCGTAACAATATGCTGTAAATCTAGGATTTTAGCTTGAGTTGTTATCGTGTTGCTGAGAAGTTGCTTGGTTTCATGAAACTCTCAATCACATGCGTAGCAAATTCCCAGCAACTTTACGGAAACTTGATAAACAACTTAAGAGCAACGATTGCACAGCAACACATATAAAGTTACAAAAACTCTTCGTGTACTGAAATATAAATTCCTCAAACTTGTAACGAAGTTCTTTTGTATTTATACCAAAGACTCCCAGTTTTTCATGGTATTCGTATGAATAAAATTCAATTTTTCACTACATACATAATTTTTTTCGAATTCAATCTGATCTTTTGGAATAACGACAGTGAAAGGAAATATCGATAGAATCAAACTACAGATTTTATTCTGAACATCACGTTATCCTTAAACAAAACTTTTTGTTCTCATCGACGCAGAAGAGAATGGGGAAGATGGGAAGAGAAAGAGAAGAAAGGTCTGACAAAAGGTTTGACAAAAAATACAATACCGCTGTCGTCAAAGGAAGTAGGGAATACGCAAATGACGTCAGCGACTTGCCGTTTATTTGATTTTTCGGTGCTGACTTTCGTCTCTTCGTTTATTCTTCATCGTCTTTGTCATTCTATAAATTCGTATGTCTTTGGATTTTTCAAATTTCAAGAGAGAAAGACCACCCTGAATATCTCATCCGAGTATCGCGACACGTTTGTAAGAATATATGTGCGTGCATGTAAGTACGTGCGAATGTGTTTGAAGATTTATATAACACACCACGATTCACGCAATAAACTAAAAAGCTTTATTGCGTCAATGAAAAATTAGCGAGTATCTTCCGTAGGTCATTCTTTCCCTGAGACAAAATTCAACAAGTTCGTGTATGATATCATAAAATAAGTCGAGGATGAAGATTCCGTAATGAATGGACTGATTTGCGATTATTTGGAGAATCAACGACATGTTGTTGACAGCACAACTCGTGCAAGCCAAGGGAATGAAATTTAAGTGAAGAATATCGAAGAAAATCCTCGCTTATCATTTTTGTTCGTAATTTTGTGGAAAGCAAACCATTTTTCTATGAAAACTTATGTAAAGTTTGCAGAAGAGAGATGTTTACTGGATTGTTGTTACAACTTGGAGAAGAAGATTTATAATCTCTGAACTTGATTGTCGTTTAAACAAATTATTGGAAATTTTAAAGAGAAAATGCTATACTTGAGTTGATTTTGTTCTTATAAAAAGAACAAAGCTATCTGAAATTCTTTTGGCTTACAGAGATTTTGTGATTTTGACAAAGAAACTACAGGGGGGTAATTTTCTAGTATAGATTCATTCATATATACTTTGCATGCATCTCTTACGAATGAAAAATCGTAATTCCTCTTTGTTCACGGAGAAAAAGAAATTTGGTGACAGCGAAATCTCATTTTTCTGAGTATCTTTTGCCGCGAGAGCAGTCTATTTGCTACCCTAGCAATCTTTTGAGCTACGACAGCGATTCTTTTAGCAGTGAATTCGCTGTTTCGGTTAATCATGCTGCTCTCCCAGCAATTCAAATTTCCAGTTCGATATCGGACGTTTTGGAAGATCTTTTTTACAGTGTGGATGACCTACTACAATGACATAATCCTTCCACAATTCGTAATTTCTCATCATAAATCACAGCTACTTCCTCAAATACGAATTTCCCGCGTTAATCCACTCTCCCGTATCTCGGAACACTCGATAAAACACTTTTGTCCACCTTTGTTGAAACCTCATTATCGAAATATAAAGCCTGTGAATGAACACTACCGGATTTAGGGGAGGGATTTTAATGGTCAGCCACCAGTGAAATTTAAAGCTTTATTATCTCTTGAAGTATTCAAGAAAGGCCGCCACCAGCAAAATGACAATTGACGGTCATCCCAGCACAGAGGGTGGCCATTAATAGATTTATTGTGACCAGTAAGAAATTTTAGAAATCCGTTTACATCCTCGAAAGACGTTGTCTCGGCAGATACCAGTAACAAGGAACGGAATTACGATCTTCAATTCGGAAATACCCAAAAAATGAGTGCATGGAACATATTCATTTTCCGAATGCGTCGCTTTTTTCCTCCATTATCCGATATGGATCTTTCTGCCCTGTATACTCCGAACCGCGAGATGCCACGATATTAATATCGCATCAAGGACGTAATGAGTTTATAGACGATCTCAATTCGTCAAAGAACGAAGAAGAGGATGTGTGGAAATTTATAGAGATAAAGTTTGAACCAATTTTCCGCTAAGTGATAAATTATCGGTTCGGACAGACGAGGAGTATATCAAATATTATTAGATTCAGGTAGATAAATAATGGCCGCTAACTGCTCTCTGGAAATGTTCATGCGATGTTTCAACTCGACGCGTGGAGGATCGTAACGTTATAATACTTTTTCAATATATCCATTTTTTATTCAATCAACCTAAAAGAAACTGATTTTTTTTTCCACGTGCTTCAAAGTTCTCTCAAAGGTTTTTGAAATATTTTCAATAAGTCTCTAAAATATTTAAATTTATGGCATAAAACATGAACTCTCTTCATAAAATATCTATTTGTAGAAATTAAATATTCTATTGGATGCAAAAACTGATTACTTGTTGCGAATAAATTATTTCTTTAGGACAGCAATTTATTCGATTCGCATAAATATTTCATCAATCCTAAGAAATATTTTATGGAGAGAGGACAAATAAACTATTTATTTGGTTGGAAGAAAATGTATGTATATATTATATTTTAGAGTAATTCAAAAATATTCCAAAATTGTTCTAACAATTTTCAATTTGATAATTATGAATTGTCTATTTAAGACACTAAGACAAAAAGGGAGTAACAAAAATAAAAGTGCATACGTTATCTATGCATGATATATGCCAGCAATTGGAAACAAAATCAGTTTATTAAATATTGTATATTTTATATTTTCCTCGGATGATTTTCAAAAATCAAAACAAAATTTTGGAAAGGATAGAACGTGATGAAAATAATGGATTACAATACTGATCAATAAGAGCGTGTGGCTTTGTGTAAGCAGTAAGCACAAGCTCTTGAATACAATGGGGAAATACGTCGTCTGCATGGTACTCGGCCACACTTTTGGATTACACCAGGGCCAATAAAATCCTCATAATCCAGCCTGGACGAACAACAGTCTCGTCATAGTAAACTGCTGGTATTTCATAACACATTGATTTGGTTTTCCCCAAAAATTGCTTGATGTATTTTTTGAGATTCAATCATTTAAATTTAAATCATCTAATTCTTATTTCATGGGATGAGGATGGTAATTTAGATATTTATAAATAAATATTTTCAATATTCAGAATTGAAAGTGAGATCTTATTCGTAACGGAAAAAAGTGGTGTAAAATTCATTTATTGTTAAGTAAATATATAGACAACTCTAAAATTTCAAATTATAAAAATGTGAGATTTAAAAATAACTAAAATTTTACTATTCTCTAGAAAGTAGATATATGTTATATTGGATATATTTTATTTGAAAATTCATACAAAAAATATTCGCTAAACTAAAGCGGAGTTCGTTTGCTTTGCTGTTGGTGACAAAAATATTCTTAATACAGAACTGAGTTAAACAAAAGACAACGAAACAGGGAAAAATAAATATCTTTGAGCTATGTAACGTTCCTCTTCGGCAGTGAACGTTTTAAACTGATATCACGTAACAGACTCAGAGGTATCTGTGAATTTCAAACGATTTTCCATGATCCATTTATGAAAATACGAAAAGTCTATATTTATATACAAATATATGAATATATATGATGGGAATGGTGAAGAAGACACGTGTAGAAGCACGTGCTAATATACCTGTTTGGTTAGTACCTATGCATCGTCTACGACCTATGCTAACGTTATATTATTGTATACCTATATACGTAGCGCGATTCCCTCGACTTGACTGTCGTCGGTCTTTCGGTGGTTCTCCTCTCCTGGTGAACACATGTCGGCATTTTGGCAGTAAGGTCGTATAAATTGGAAAAATTTGGCCAACACGTGCTCGTCATACGGTGTATATGCAGTATACAATCCGTGAATCCGTGATGCTCTCGTGCTGCTACAATCGCGAGACACCTTTAACAAGATTCCAAGTCACGTAGGGTATCCGGGCGACTGAACTTTCATATGTTCTCCAGATTTTGCCCTCGACGAAACCACCTTGTATGTTCTAACGTGAAACATATGATGAATTGAACCTGTACGTACGTATGCGTACTCCCAACCATACATACCTGTTGATTGGAAATTTCATTCATGAATTCTTCCATTTGATAAAAGACTCCAAGAGGTCCAAAATTATTGACAGTATATAATTCTTGTGAATCGTGTGATTAATGATCTAACTTAAATTGACAGGCTAAGCTTCACACGCGGGATTCCAATTGTAACCGATTAATACCTTTTTGGATTCGAATCGAAATTCTGTACTTTGAAACCAGGATACATCCTCGATATTTTCGCAAGCTCAGTAAAGTTCATGTTACAAAATATTCAGAATATGTTTTCCTATCTAGGATAAATATATCACTGATAATAAATAATTCATTCAAAGTACAAGATAAGAGGTTAAGGATTTTTCATCCACTTGCGAAGTTCTGACGGTAAGAATGTTTACATTCATTGTTATTTCAAAGTTGTTCTTTGAATTTATCAATCTTGCACACAGATAATTTACAACCTCGTGAACGGTTTAGAAAGTCACTGAAGTCAAAATGAGGATTTCAGATTAAGGACAGTGAAAATATTGGTACTGAAAACAATAAGCAGATTACGAAGTTATTTCTTTCCAAGTCAAGGATAGTTCAGGTTTCAAATAATTGTGGGGTACCGTTAAATCGCGTGCAAACACAAAGTCGAATTTTAATCTATTTCTTCAAGTTACAATTCATTCGTGTATTATATTATAAAGGAGCTTTATGGGAGAAAAATTTCCAAATACGTTTTCAATCAGCTGAAACCTTGGTTGCACCTAATTTATATATAAACAGCATCAAATTCTATGTATATTATATAGAATTTTGAAATTTTTCATTCGGGAAGGCTTGGAGAAAATATATCTGTGAATTCTCAACTAATTTTGCAGAATTTGCCAAATTTTTCAGTCAGCGAAAGTTGTTTGGAAATTTACTGAAAAAGAATGTTATCCAAATATTTTCAAAGTTTTTTCCTATACAGTTCAGGGTAATAATTGAATTATCATTTATTGGGAACACGAAATGAAGAATACAAGGAAGAAGAATCAGAATGGGTATGAAGTCTGTCAACGACTCATTATTATACTACGAATACACATTCACGAGGATCGGCATTATGCCCGACACTTGTTGCTATTCAAGAAGCATGGAGACCATTCAAGATTCGTGTAACGGAGTGTCTCGTAACACAACAAGCAAACGCCTACCTCATTTTCTTTCAAACTCTACCTTTTCCCCATTCTATTTGCCATTCAATCCTCATTTATAAGGATTGTGATATTGAAAAAAATTCCCAACAGGGAACACATAATCTGACATCTCGCGTTTTTCTCAGCACCTTGATCGTACGATAATAACAATGATTCAAATCAACTTGACTCGGGACAAACGTTCATCTCCTTTTTTCCTAAATTCTGCTTTTATTCTTCTTTCTTGCGAAACTCAACATGTGTTTCACAAAGGAAGACGTAAGTTTTTCTACCCCACAGGGAACACATGTTAAAAGAAGAAAGACAGGAGATGGAGGAGTTGGACGATGACGAGAAGAGCACGTCGTACTCGTAAATGCAAATTCGTGCAATGGGGTGGTGGTGAGGAATGAGAATGAGAAAACGAAAATGGACAATGAACCAAGTATGACACATGTTGAACTTCTGTAGAGTTTCCTAATGACCGGTTGATGCGCGTCGTTAAAACTCGAAAAGCGAAAGGACACACACCTATCCCGATACCTTCCATTTTATTTCATGTCGCTATCTTCTTTTTCTTCTTCTTCTTCTTCTTCTTCTTCTTCTCTCTTGTCCGGTATCAGGCTTCTGCGCGTCTCTTTCTCTTCAAGAACATCGTATGTTCGACACATGGTGTATGGTACGGTTGCCTATATAGACGGCAGGTTTTGTTAGGAACAAACATTGTAGAAGCTATCTGTCGCCAAGCTAGATCGTAAAGACCAAAAGTTTATAAGCGCGCGAACTGCTTCGACACGGGAACTAAGTAAGCAACAAAAGTGAAGCTGATGATTTGACGTCAGTCCGTATACACGAATAATCGTGGTATTGTTTTTTATATCAATTTATGGATTATAGATCCACCCTAAGAATTATATTTTTAATTTTTTACTAACCAATTTTCAGTGCACAAATAATCACTGCAGAAAATTTTCTCCGATGACGATTACGAACCTCGAAATCGTTTGAAAGGATTAAATATTCTCCCTGAAATTTGGGATTTCCCTCTATCAAAGGCCGAACGGTTGTCCCGAGGAAACCACTGAAACGACCAAATTCTTAGGCGCCCTTTTTGTATTGACTGGTAACAAAAAGAGCAATATACGCACCCCGGGTGCTAATTGCTTTGCTGGTGGCTGGATTTTTCGATACTGGTAGCCCATCCCATAAAGTGAAGAAGAAATCATTTGACCTTTCAATCGACAATTGCGACGTCCTTCTGGAATTTCCAACTTCCTTGAGTGTTTCCATTTTATTATTCCGTCTATGATGAATATTTTCATTCATAAGATGAAATAACGATTCCAACGTGATAAAAGATATCTTTTCTCATCTTAAAAAAATTTAACAAAATTATCCACCTCCACTAACACAAATTAAATACGAATCATTCCAAATTATAATAATTCGAATGAAATAAAAAGAGAGTCAAAGGATGAAACTAATTTCGCAATTGTCGAGAGAATTTGAATGTACAAAGACAAGAGAAAGAACAAATATTGAGAAAATGCTGAAGATGAACTTATCTCGGTAGAAGGAAGAAAATGTGAGGTTTGGAAACTCGTGCCAAAAATTATCATGATTCGTCAAGGAAAGCCACTAGAACTTTGAGAACTCGCAAAAGACGAATGAACGAATGATAATCATAAGAAAAGCGTCGGTGAATGTATCAGAGACGAATTGGTACCACGTTTGAACCTGAAACGGTGCACGGAGTTGATGCACGTGTTTATGTACGAGCATATGTATTTGGTGATTACACGCGGACCACGGCACGGACAATTAAATCTACCTTAATACTGTCAAATAGTGTAACAAGATCTAAATAAGTCAAGTAACAAATCTCGTGCGTGTTTCGAGGGTCGTTTACAACTGATCACCGTTTAGATTTCTTAGTTTTTTTGTCTTTTTCTTCACATCTACGTAACGTATTTTTGTAAAATTTGTAACATAACGTAACTGAATAACATGTTTACAATTTTTTCATGCTAAAATTTATTTGGTAATTCCTCAGTCATTTGAAAAACGTTATTTATTGACCGTCGGAGAGATAGATTTCAAGAAATTTAAACCTTGAGCGTCAAACATCGCAACATCTCCATTAACAGTTTATTTTCTGGATCTGATCGAGTTAACCTCGATCTTGATCGAATCTTGATAACTACCGTATCGCGTGGGTTCATCGCGAAATGCAAGCGAAGCGGACGTCATAAACTATTAAGGATTATAAAAATATAAGCGAAGTCTTTTCGTATTCTCGAAAATTCAAACTTTTTTGGCTATAAATGCTGCTTTTACTATAATGATACGAAAAAAGAGGAGGTATCCTCCGTGTCAAGAAAAATGTAATTCGTGAAGTTCACAAGAATAAATCCATCACTCACGATGAAATATATCACTTATTACAACATTGCAACGTGGAAAAGTAAAAATGATAATTTTCAATCTGAGGGAATAAGTACCCAGGTAAAAATTGACCATGGGCGCTAGGTTGCCGCAAGGCTCACCAAGATGGGCCGAGCCTAGGCTACCAGGCATGGCGCAACTCTGAAATGATAACATCATTTCAGCCTCAGCCCATTTGTTTCCACAATCAAGACCCAACACTGGAAACAGGGTTGTGATAGCATATGCCGTCAATGGCAGACCATAGAAAAATTTGTTCGCCAAGGATGAGCCAACGCTGTAGCAATCTTGCGGCAGGGTTGCGCCCATCTCATGCCAATGGTCACTTTTATTTTTTATTGTAATTGAAAATAAAATAAAAAATCCATTCTATCATTTCGATTGAACGAAATGAATGTCGGAGAATTTCAACATGTAATTTTTCTGATTAGTTTAAACTGATGAATGACGTAAATCCGGTGGTCCTGGCGTAGAAGTAGGCGGGTCTGGAAACAGATGAAGAATTATTTCTGTCATGGAATCTTCAAAGGAGACTTATATATTGATTGAATGCTTGGTTCGCCACTCGCAGGGAACAAGCATCACTCTGGTGAGAGTTATTGTAATTTGCTGTTTGAGGAGGAAGTTTCACTCTTAGCCAAGCTATTACTCAAGTCGAGTCAAGCTAACGCCTAAACTGAGCGAGGCCATCGCCCAAGCTGAGCCAAGCTATTGCCCAAGCTGGACCAAGCTACGACCCATGCTTGGTGCAACATGAGAATCCATTGTCATTCAGAGTTGCCTAATGCTTGGAGCAGTGTCCCGCCAAGCCCTAGAGAGCCTCTGTTGAAAGCATGCGTTTTCCTTCAAGCAATATTGGTTGAAGGATGGGCCAAGCGTGGCGCAGCCAATGATCAATGATGGATCAACGAAGTCGATTTATGACTTCCCATATTGGTACAATGTTTAGACCATTGTCAACCATCCTTGTCCCTACATAGATTGCCCAGCTTTGGCTGGCAGCCTTGCGTCTAGCTATATTCCGTCGTCAGCATTGGCGGAGCCTGAAGATTTTTATATGGGTAACTATACCACACTGCAATGAATGGCGATATTAAATGTTTCTGAAATATTGGAAAATATTCTGAAAATATTGCTCAAATATTTGCGCTATGTAGGTACTCAACCCTTCATAAACCACCCCAAATTTTGCCACTCAATTAGACTCTCTGGCTCTTTGAGAAAGCATCGAATTTTCCAAACGGATGATGAAGTTTTGAAAGATTCAAGAAAACCGTATAGATACATTCTTTGCACTTTCAGGAACAAACTTTTCAGATCATGATGCCGGAATAGGATCCCTATTCATTTTTTGATTACATCAAATTCAGGAGGGATGCCAAAACACAAGAAACTACCTGAGTTCTTGAATATTCAGATAGTGTGCGAAGGATTACACGGAGAAGATTAATTAACTTGAGACTACTAAACAAATAAGGGTTGTGGTAGAATCTACGATTGCCGCAATTTAGATCACTATCGCAGTAGTAGATTTGACTGAAGTTTTAGTAAACATTGAGATAAATTTGAGTATTTTACCTGTTGTAAAGATCATCTAAATCCGATCCCAGTCAGGTCCTTATGGAATCCCATATAATTGGATAACATCTCAAAGCATGTAATTGAAATAACGAAGAAAAGAAAAATCGATTGTATTTTCAATCGGAGCGCGTAGGGTCGAGGCAGAAAAATTGGAACTGGATGATTACCTACGTCCATCACTTTGAGAAACAAAAAAGAAAATATGTTACTTTGGCATATATTAATCACTTCTCAAGCTCCTGCGTGTCAGTGTGTCGAGGATGGATTCATCAAACGAGACGATATATCATTCACGTACGAGTTTCGCATCTCGTCTTTAGCTCGTTCCTGAACTTCTCAAATCGTTCTTTCTGAGAACTGAAACGACCGGTAGAGAAACTCGTACGAGTCCCTTTCCATCACTTTAGCAACCGTTGAACGTTGAATCTGGCTTAAGTCCAGCGGAAAATCAGATCGCCAATAAGGGGGCCGATAAATAACGCGGCCAACCACCAAAATAATACCCGACGACGATGATCGGAGCGGACGTTTTACTTTACTCTCCACCCACCATCATGAGAAACTTCTTGAAATGTTATTGGACAAAAAGAGAAGATGCTAAAATCAAATTTCACGATGGTCCGTGTTGAAGTTTGGATCAATCAACCGTGCCACGCTCGATCTAAAATTAAACAAATTTCCTTTCGGTCGATGAAGAAGTTAGTTGAACACACGTTGTTGAAGGATACTTTCACATGAATTGTAACTCTGACAAACCCAATTCACTTTTCATATTGTTACCCCAATATCGCGTTCGGAAGATTGCTGGATCAAAGTATAAATTTAAGGGATGAAATCAAACATTTCGTATTCTATCAAATCGAATACAATTAATTCTTCCCTTGACACGAATGAAAAGAAACAAACCCTTTGGAATGAAATATAATCTATTTTTCTCCCGATGGCTGTCTCATTAGTAAACATTTCTCGCGACGTTGAATGGGAAGGTAAATCACGCTTGGTATCAAACACAAGAGAGGAAGCCTCTTTCGAGAAACATAAAACCTTGAACCGCGGAATTTATAGACATTCACAAAAGAGCTTTCGGCCGTCACAACAAACGTGTTTCGAGGATTCAACTAGGACATCGATCACACGAGGTTTTTGGATATGGTTGAAAAGTCATGTATAGAACAGTATCCTGTCTTCACAATTTAAACTGAATAGATACAAGACGTGTTTATGAATAGACAAAATCATGAAGTATCTCAACGAGACGTTTGAAATTGCCTAGGGTGTGAATACTTGTCGAGTTGAATGAATTAATTGTACGTAACATTGAATTTTCATTCAAATTCATTTAAATGTAAAAATTTCAGGCAATTCAATGCCATAATGTAAAATAACCTTACGAAGGAAGAGTTTATCAATTTTTCATGTACCAATAAATATATCTAAAATAAAATATCTTTGATAGATATGTGAATTGAAATCTTAAGAATTGAATGTGAAATTAGATATCAAAATTATGAAAACTTCGATTCAATTGCAAATTAATACACGGAGAGAAGAGAATTATGATATTTACCATGCTAACATAATATTCGGTCTTAACAGAATTCTTTACCATTTTTCTGGTAATAATATATATAGTATAATATATAGTAATTTTTACCAGAAAAATGGTAAAGAATTCTATTTTACATAGAAACAATCACGATTTTATATAAAACAAAACCGAACACTATGTGAGCATGGTAAATATTACCATTCTTTTCTCTGCATGTAAAATCGATAAAATATTCGAAATTCTTTACACATAATCTCTTAAGTGAAAAATATAAATCTTGAGAACTTTCAAGAAGTTGATCTGTTGATCTTTTTCAATAATATTATTGATAAATTAGTCAATTTTGAAGTTACTTGTGAAACGAATAACCGTAAAGATTCGTTCATCCAAGTATTTTTCACCGCCTTTTTGATTTCTTTTCTCCCTGGTTTCTGCGATATAAATATTCAAGATAGGTCATCCCTCTCTCGTTTCGTCTCTTCTTAACCATCGCAACTTCATTTCCAACTCTTTCGCTTCTTCATTTTGTTTTCACTCATCAACCTTTCCTCTCTCTCTCTCTCTCTCTCTCTCTCTCTCTCTCTCTCTATCTCTGTTTTTCTGTGTTGATGATTACAGGGGACAAAGAAAACATATTTTGTTGTTTGTTTGTTCTTGTATAAACATTTTATATTTGATGAAATCAAATATGCAATACAGTTTTGAATGCCATCAAGTATTTCAAGTATTCTTGTCTTCGATGTTTTGATGTCCATGATATTGCAAAATCATTGAATTGATTTTATAACAGAATCGAAGAAAATTGGTATTTTTATTACAACGATCTCAATAGAAATCAGCCAAGTGCTTCAATTTTTCTTGGGTTCCATTCCTACTGTTCTACTCATAATTCATCTTGCTTTCAAAGCGTGTTCGAGTTATTCTTTGGAACTCACAACAGGACTGAGTAATTTCAGAAATTATCGAGGAATAAAAAGGAAAAGGAAAGAAGGAAGAAACAGCTACCTCCATTAGGGTTATCGAAAGTTAGGGAAAATTGCTGACAGTAAGAATGTATAACATTCATAGACAGGGATTTTTAAGAAGGCAAATACATGGGATTCGTTTGAGGGGCATTTAATCATCCGCGTCAAAGAATTCATCCCTGGTCGATTGGAGAAATTTGCGAAATTATATATAATTTATATATAATTCTGGAAATTTTTTCACTCGCGTGAGTTCTCCTCTGTGATGAGCGATATTTGACAATATCGAGTTTTCTTATTGAAAAATTTGTCGAAATCATGTTGAATTTGTTAAGATATCAATCAAAAATTTATAAAGAATATCAAAGTTGTGAAATTCGCATATTACTAGATGTCACCAAGTTTTCGTTCGTTTGTGTTGAATTTTTATCGACGTTTTATTTTTATATGATTGCCATGCGGTGCAAGGTAATGATGCGGATTCCGCAATTATAAAAAAGAGTATCAAGCTTTTATAGATTTGTATAAAATATTGATAAAAATCTGATATAATTTTTATGAAAGAAAGTCGATTTTTTCAACAATCCCCATCAATAGCCAAACCCAAAACATAAAAATTTTTTCAATTTTGAAACTTGTAACACTGTGAAATATACGTCAAACAATGGTGCTGCGAAGAATAGTGATTTTTAAGAAAATCTATAAATATTTATTTGTAGTTTTTTCAATCAATATATGAGATAGTTCAGATTTTTGTTGAATTTACTTTTTTTATATTTCATATTTACTATTTACTCGTTAATGATTCAGTCTCGTTGAGAGCAATTCTACAAAAATGCAAACCATTCTATCATCATTGCTCAATTAAGAAATATTGTCAAATTTTTTCAAAAATTATTCAATTTTTTACACCCTGTTTTCCCCAAGTGATTATAAATTAACACTACAAATTTACCCAACGAATTCCCTTTTTCCATACCAAATACATAAAATCAACCTGTCATCAACCTGTATATGAATCAAATAAAATTCGTTCACATCACATTCGTATCATTTTGACAATTGAATAAAGAGAAACAAAAATTCCTTAATATTGATAATTTAAAACAAATTGATATTCTCAAATTTAATCTAAAAAACATTCCATTCGTATAAACAATAAACGCGATTAATTTCCTTGGATAATCGATAAAAAAATAAACCGTTTGTGTTAATCAAGAGCAAGAAAAAGAAACATTATCCATCCTCTTCCAAATCTCAACAAAAAATGTACACTTCTCTCTATTCTCTTCATACCTATCGTCTCTTCTTTCGTTATCCCATTCTACCCAACACTCATCTTCGTCTGTCTCTACAACTTGGACATAAGTTTGTTCCCGTTCAACCAGATCTTCTTCGGCGCTCTTTGTCGTGGGTGGGGACAAACTGACAGACAGGATGGATAAAAGAAACCGAGCGTCGGTTGGTGGGGATTCCAGCAGAGGGTGGCTGTATATACAGACCGTTGAAAAGGGAAGAGGGGAAAACGAAACGATGAAAGCATCCAAAGGAGGCGGGGTTCTTCTCCATGGCATCGGTATGGACACGAACCAAGAAAGACCCTCATCCTGCCTCAGATGAGTCTCAAATCTCGAGTAGAAGAGAGTATTGAAATTTCGTGTATTCTGACGCCGAGAGAAATAGAATCATCTTGTACGTACAGTGTATAATCGACAATCGTATGTGAACAGCTAAAACATTCGAGTCAAAGACAATTGATTTTTTGATATATAATATATAATATAAATTAAAATTGTGAACAAAGTGGAGTGAGCATTATGCAAAAGTGATCGTTGAGAAGAATTCTTTCAAATCGAATACAATAATTTGATAACCATGCAAACTGCGGAACCGATTAGCTTACAAACCCAAAGAATATCGGGTATGTACCTGATGGATGGCGATAGTTCGGGAATCCCCAATAGCGCCGGGAGTTCAGCGAGTAATTCCCCGGATCATTACGAACGTTTCTCACCCCCGACTAGTCATTTAATGGATCTCAGTAGTCCACCCGAACACAGAGATTTACCCGGTTATCAACAGCATTTGCATCATCCTCACCACCATCATCATCCGCATCATCACCATCATCATCATCAAGGAATTTACGAACAACCACCGTACTTGGTCTACGAACCCGAGATCGTTGAAAAAAGGTACCTTCATCATCACCACCATCATCAAAACGGAAGAATTTTAAGGGATCTTCAAGTAGTTGATTACGATAGGAAATTCCACGACGGATCACCGCCAGGATTTTTATCGGATCACAGTAGAGATCATGAACAACAAAGTCTCTATCTAACACCTTCTCCACAAATGTATTCTTCGGGGGGTGAAGAAATGAGCACAGGATCTTCGCAGCATCCTTCTTCCCAAGTTAATGGTTATCATCAGATGGATATAGTCGAATTCAAACCTGAAATCGTGGATTATAAACCCAATGATACCGATGGATTCAAGCAACAACAACAGCAACAACAACCGCAACAACAGCAACAACAACAACAACAACAACAACAACAACAGCAACAATCGGTTGAGATGAATCAAGTGACAGAAGCCTCGTCATCTACCAAACCCACCATCCAAGATAACTCGACTTGTAGGGGAACTAAACGGAAGAGGAAGTGCAGTGTCAATGTTAACGCTGATAATGAATCTGAAAGTGAAAGCACAACTTCGTCCACTAAATTCAAAATAAGGAGAAAAAGTGGTGCTACGTACGAAGAAATACAAAATCAAAGAGTCATGGCTAATGTTCGTGAACGACAAAGGACGCAAAGTTTGAACGAAGCATTCGCTGCTTTGAGGAAAATTATTCCTACCTTACCTTCAGACAAATTGAGTAAAATACAAACTTTGAAACTTGCGACGAGATATATTGACTTTTTGTATCACGTGTTGCATGGGAACATGGAGAATGGAGAGTGTATCGAGGATGCCGGTGAGTTGAATATGTTATATATGATTTATATGTATATCTTGAGAGAATTGCTTAAAATCATAATGCATTCACATGCTCTGATGGACGAGTGATTTTTTGTACCTAATCAGGCTTTTTTCTCGATTCGGCGCGATGATTGTGATATTTCAGACCAATTTCTGCTATGTTCAATTGAGCATTTCGTTTTGATCATTTATTCCTCAATTTCAAGTTTGAAATGTGTTGAGAAACGCTTTTTGCGGAATTGTTGAGAATTGCAACTTTAGGATCAAGCGTTTCTAAACAAACTGTATATGTCTTCCATTTTTTTAAAAAACTTTGAAAATATGGCGAGAAAAATCCAGCACATCCGAATACTCAAATTCACGCAAAATCGCTGGAACTTTGCTGCATATGTGATCGAAAGTTAGACGATTCCCAGTGAATTCACAGCAACACAATATAACTTGAGTTGAAATTTCAAGTTCAGCATATTGTTATGCATTCGACGACGCAACGTCCCTGCAAATTGCTGTAATTCCAATAGAAAGCAGAAAAGTTCTGTTACGGGTGGAAAAAAGATCAAAAAATCATTGTCGGGCTTAAAAATGTGTATGTCCCATGAAATCCGATAAAGAACGAATAAGCATTCCACCTGATCTTGTCCAAAATTGCTCAAAACTTACGGAAAAGAATAATTCACTACGGTAGCTAGGAATCGGCTGTGGTAGCTATTTCGTGTATTTGATATTTGGATAGCGAACAAAATGGCTAGATTTTAGCAATACCGCTTGTTGTCACCGCTAAAACATAGCGATCGCGGTTTTAATTTTTAGCAATCCAAATATCAATCGCATCATTTTTTCCCGTACTAACAGCAATTTTTTGAGATGGTTCTATTTGAAATTCAGAGTGTGTTATTCAGTCCAGACGGGGAAAAAATTTTTTCCCAGGTGTGGTAGAATGTTCCAATTCAGGAAGTTTGTCATTTTTGAATGAATTCCCCGGGACAAAAACCGAAGCCAAATAACAATTTTTTGTCCAGTTGACCCTACATTTATAATGGAACAACAAAATAATACAATTTCAAGGTTGGAACGAGGATCGAAGTGACATTACATCGAGTAATTGATTTCATTCAAAAATTCAGTGGATGTGAATAAATTAATTCAAATATGTTTTGCCACTTTTTTAGAGCTCAAATCGCGTGTGGACATTTTTTCCAGGCAATAATCGGGCCCTAATTCATTTTCCATATTAATATTGAAGCGTCACTAAGGATCCAATCTATCAGAACCTATTTAGAAATGTTACCCTTTTGTATCTAGGCCCTATATGATTTTCCAATATAGGTCCAATATTGACTGGTAAATCAAGTCGTTTCCTAAAGCCGCAAAATTTGTAGATGCATGGAAAAAAGTGGTCATCCAAGGTAACTGGCCTATGTTCTAACAGGACAGTCAATGTTTCTCGAAGTTACTTCATTTTTCACAACAATGGAAAAAATTCGTAAAACGAAACCATCATTTATTCATCCTCTAATGTTCTGTTGTTGAAAAGTGACACAAATATGCATAGCATGTACACTGATAGAAAGAAATGAAATATAGTTCAGCATCGAATACCTACTTTCAGTCGCAAAATTTCAAAAGTTCTTCCTGACGTTCTGAGCGTATGTAATATGACATAAACAATTAATACACAAGTCTCCCGTCAGATGATCTGAGCTTTTACAATCCCCCCTGTCTGAAAAATCCGATAGATTCTCATGAATTCTCTCAAGTGCTGTGACAATAATCGCATATAAACCGATAAGATATTTTATTCCTATCAGTATTTATCAGGATTTGTCAATCATACCGATAGAAATCCATAGAACATCGAATTCCTGATAGAATCTTATGGAAACCCTCAAGTTCCGTGACAATAACCCCATAGAAACCGATAGAATATCATTGGTTCCGATAGGATTTGGCCTATCGGTTTCTATTGGTTTTTTCGCATAGGGCCCTACCCTATTCTATACCCAGTCTGTATAATAATTGTGTTCTAACAGTACATTTGAATATACCCCAATGTATAAATATATTCTTTACTCAACAAGTTTCTCCCAATTGCGCGCAAAATCTTCACGTAATATCCAATCATTTTACTCTCAAAAAATCACCCTCAAGCCAGAGGATTTTGCAAGCGATCTGAGCGTGAATTCCTGAAGAGTTAACACAAGATGTGCACCAGATCATTGCGCGTGATTTGCGAGCAACAGTATGGATCACAGGTGGGTTGCACGCAAATTCCCGCGTGCATAACGGTCTCAAGTTTTGCGCGCAAGCAATGTTACCTGCAATGCCGGTGAAGGGCCGTTACTGGCCCATTAAAATCCCTTTTCCGTTTTCCTGCAACATCTCAAATATTCACTATATTCTGTAACAGATATCAAGAAATAGTCTAATGCATCGCTTTTGAAAATCTCTGACGTGCCTTTTTCCAAGCTGTCTGAATGTTGTCCTCCATTTAACTCAGAAAAATTTTTAGAAGACTTTCAAAGCTCATCGGGAGCTCATTTAAAAGATCTCCAAACCCGACACATTGGAGAATTTTCTCCAAGTAAAAATCCTATAAACTATGAGAAATATGCATCTTTCTTCGCAATTCTTGACTCTTTAACACCAATCCCTGAATCTTCATTTATACTGTTTATGGTTCTCAATAAAAATGGAATATTTCTGCTCGTAACGATTAAAATAAGGCATCTCGAATTTCTTTGAACCACACATTGCCGTGGTTATATTGTTTCAACTGGAATTGAAAGTTTAGAAGATAAGTCCTAATTAAAAAAGACCCCCTCGCCTCCCCTGCCCCCATATTTTGTTCCCCGAAATTCAGTGAAACTGAATAATTTTGTTTACACTTCTCCGACGCAAATTATCCTCCACGCGAACTTTGCGTTATACAAAACTCGCGGAGAAATTAAAAGAGAATGAAAAAAACTCGAACTTTAGGAGAGAAACAAAAACCATGGAAGACGATCCATTCGGAGAATAAAAGTGGAATAAAAAACGTTATGGTTATGGGATCCGCAAACCGTATTCTATAGGAAAAAAAGGGACGGGGGAGAAGAATGAGAGAAAGAAAAAGAGAACAAGCGGTATTTCCGTCCCGTGATTCTGCTTCTGTCTATGCCTACAAGAAACGGTGTATATGGACCAATCGTGGACGTCTTCGGGGCCGTTAGTGTCCCGATATCGTTAGTCACGGGGAGTTAGTTAAGGCTCTTCGTATCGTTGCTGTTTGGCAGTCTCGGTTCCTCTTGTAACGTGTCAACCGTTGACTGAGATACTGAGGATGATTTACACGGCCCACGAGCAAGTCCGTATCCAAGATTATGGATGTATTTGACGAGTAAACAAGATCCTCGTCCATGAAATACCGGTGTAAAATGAGATGCGTTATTACGCTGATGTTCTTGAATGAAAAGCTTATTTATATTTTTCGATGAACGAAAGCAGGATTTTCATCGGTGTCATTATTATTGAATACAAAAAATGTATGGTATGCGATGAAGAAGCGGGAAAACACGAAGGTACTTGTATTTATATACACATCGTACTCCCACAAGCTGCATAATCCGAAGTATACAAAAAAAGAGTAACACAGACCACTTTTCAAAAGTAATAGGATGATTCTAAAGTGCTTCCTCTGTGTTATTTCTCTTTTAATCTCAAGTCACTTCTATCAATCATCGGATCCTGCAGTTTGGAAATCACAAAAATATCTACCCTTTTAAACACGGGGGTCTTCGTTCAATTACATGATGCTGTAAACAAGCGTGGTACTCATTGTGAGTGCTCGTGTAAACACGTGCTCGATCCTTCGTCGACCATATACGAGAGACCGCCGACGGAATAGGAATCCTCTCGATCTTTTTTCCTTTCCCCTTCGGAGAGTTTTATAAACAAAATTCGTGCTTCCTTCGATACAGAATTGGGGGTTCAGCTGTATCCCAGAGCGAATGCATTCTGATAAAATCTGAAAGACACAATCCAGCGAAATGGTTCAAGTTTCGAAACAAATAGTCTAGTTTTATCGAAATATAAATCACATAACTGATTAATTCAACCCTAATCACGACTGTTTTGTTATTTCCAGGGGAAAGAAATCCGAGAACAGCCGTACTAGCTGCAAGAGAAATCACATCGTCGTCGTGCAGTTATATGGCCCATGAAAAATTATCTTACGCGTTCAGCGTATGGAGGATGAAAGACGATTTGAATTCAAACTTTTAGAGGAAACAAAACCGATACCGGACTGGCCTCTCCTACGCGGGTAAGAGATTAAAACCTCAAAACAGCGATACAGAAAAGTAGGAGATTCCATCAAGAGCGGATAGAAAGATCTCTCATCAAAGTTGTACAAATTATTCATAAATGTATACGTTCGAATGATATTTGAAAGCGAAGATATCTGAGAGAAAAACGATCAGAACGTATTTTTTATCGAATTTGTTCTGTGAATTATTGTGTTTTCCCAGTGATCTTTCTTCTCACAGATTCTTCAATTTACGTGGAAAATCCTCAATCCTTGATATACAGGATGAATAAAAAGTAAATATAATGGAAAATATTTTCACTTTGACGACTTCGAGTGAATTCCCGTGCTCGCAAAGGTACAAACATTATTGAAAAGGCTTCGATCCTTTTCTTAACGTACGTATTTCATCGTGATAATAGTTTTTAATAATTGTACAAAGCCTGTATAAATATATTGTTAAGAATGCAAAGAGATATGGAAATCAGTCGTTTATAAGTTACTGGAAAAGACTAGGTTCTCTATTAAGGACTATTAAAAAATCTTTTCAGTTTAATTTTGCTTAATTCCGCAATATTCCAGTCGCCATTAATAGAATTAAAATTTGTAATTATGAAGTCGCTTGTGATTTACTAGAAATTTTTGATCGATCGATGACACGAGACGAATAAGCTGAGAAAAGACTTCCTCTAAATCTCAAAGTTTGTATATTGTATCACACAATATACTAGTTTCCTCGGAATACCGTTTTGCCTGGTTATCTCGAAGTTTTGTATATATATATTCTCTAAGTTTGCTTCTAACCTCTAATAAATCTCATTAGTTTAATTCAATTAAAATGTGTATGATGCATCGTAGTTTCAAACGTAACGTGACGAACGATATCAATTTGTGTTTCTATGATTTGCCAAAAAGGAACATCATGGGAGAGCGTCGGCACTTTGAAATTCGACGCGCGCACTCAATTATCAAATCTGTGACATCTTATATAGCTATATTCGCTCGCTCTTTTCTCCAAGTAGAAATAATGTTGGCCAATAATTTACGTCTTCTCGTCGGTCTATTAACGGTATACGACATCTTTGGCCACTCGGCCAATTCTGAACTCTGTTCGAAATGCATCCATTCCTCTCTATCTTCTTCTATATCGAGATGAGGCTTTGATATCTTAGAACAAACCCAGGGAACATTTTTCCCCTCAACATTTCAAACATTCGTTATTATGTTCTCTAAATGGTAGCAGAAAGTTCTCTGGTGCGTCGATTTCCGAAATCTTTTGGATCACTCAATTAGGAGCTCTAGAAGGTATCGGAAAGTTCACTCAAATCACTATAATAAATGTTTGAAATGTCGAGGGGAAAAATGTTCACTGGGAAATATCGGTGATTCTCTTTTTTAGTCAAATATAATTAACATCCTTTTGGGAATTATAATTGGTTAAGATTGTTTAAAAAGTCGAGTTGCGTTTATTCTCCACACAATGTATTCGCGATCCATCCATACTTATCTCTCTCTCCCTCTATAAAACTCTCGGAAGATTAATTAGCTCCTGATATCATTCGCTTGATCAAACGATGCCCTTTAATAATAAAATATGAAAACAAAATTGTCGGTGAAAACTCATCCCTGATCAAATTTCCCAGAGACAACAAATAGGTCGTTAAAGAATTTCTCACAAGTTCTGTATTTTGTCCTCCTGAATTCTATGATGAACTCTTTGCTGTCCAAGTGTCATGTTCGTGAAAATTGAAATCTCAGTTTCATATAATTATTCAAGTATATATAAAACTTGAGAAACGTCATGAATAACATGAACAAACTTATCTTTCTGTTTATCTTTCAAGGATAAATGTCAAGATACTCGAAACTTTTCGGAACAAAACCAGAACAAACAGATTTTTTCAGAAAAGATTCGAATATATTTTATATAAGAAATTATTGAAAACTGAAATACTGGGTTCTAAATGGAATGTATGTCAATATCTGAAATTATGTTGCTTATGTGAATAATTTTAAAAGTAGAATCCCCCAATTCCACTATTCTCGCTACACAGGTACCCTGAAACACGGTAACAATGAGTGAGCCGATTACTGTTGGAAATTCCCAAACAAAATTCCTTCTCTTTTCCGTTCCATCTCTGCCTGTCCTTTCTTTTTCCCGTTCATTTTAAAGTGAGATATGGTACTCGTAACTGATAGATCGTAATTAAAATTTATACTGTAAATAATTTCTATGAGACATTCCCCACGGGCGAGCCCAAAAAGCGCGACGAATAGCCTCCTTTTCTCAGAATTCGCGCCGTACAATTTATACTTATCGATGATAATTTATCCTTTAATTGCGATTTATATTTTCAAAGGATACAAATTCATATGTTTTTCTATTTCCTCCCTTTCTTTTATTAGGAATTGATCCTTGGCAGATACGACTATTACTTCTTTCTCAAGACAGAGGGTACATGTTTTCTATTTCACGAAGTTGTTTTATAGTAGTACTTGAAACGATGTAGCCTCATAAGACAACGTTTAATGTTTCAAAATCGTTTGCTTCGAGTACAAACAAATCCATGCCTACGTCGTCGGTGTTACTTTTTAACGGCTTTTTTTCTGCCTTACAACGATGAATGATTACTCAGCTCGGTTCTAACTTGGTGTATGTACATGCAACTAAAATGGAAACGGCTTCAAGAGATCCATCGAGATCGAAAGATTCTCAAAAATATAGTAAAAGCGTAGAAAAAAAATGATTAATGATCTCTTTTTTTCAAGGCTTTCATACTAAGTGTGACTTTTGTTCAATTCAATAGAAATACTCAAAAACCGCTGCCTTCGATCCTTGAATCAAAAAATTTGAAATTTATTCTTCAAAAATATATAAAATAAGATATCATCTCAGAAAAAATTCGATACATCATATCATGGAAATGGAATTTGTACTCAAGGTATGCGAATTTTCAATTATTTGTCCATTTCAATAAACAATTCCCACCCGCACAATATCAATAAATCCATGAATACTACATTTTGGAGAGGTTTCACAGTTTTTCAGCACATATACATTATTAGAGGTTGCAAATTTACCCTCTAAATTTTTTGGAATATAAGTCTACTCCTATACAGAGTGAAAATACCGCCAGCCTAACAAGAGGGAGTTTTCTCTCCAAAAAGTTTAGAGAGTACTTTTTGTGGAATTCAAGACAGATTTCTTTGATACAATATATATATGGGGTACAAAATGGTAGAGCATAGGGGCTGTTCCCGATTGTATATCCTTCCATAACCACAACTGTCCTCAAATGACTAAAACTCAGGGATGAGTATAGGGTGAAGAATGATCGAGGGTCGAGGCAAGAGCAATAATACACTCCATTTTGTACTTTTCTAGAGAGTATATATTATGAAAAAATAGAAAAAAAAACAGCAGTACTGCAATCTCAACCAAATTTTTATATAATCGATTGATCATTCATGATGACGGTGATCCAATCATCTGAGAAAAATTGCTTTAATTCTTTGAAATCCAGAAATAATTGAAACTGAAACTATCTTCAAATTGTATTCTTCATGCCCCACGAACAATTCCACGGCTTTCATCGTTACTCCCACAATTTATGAACAAAATTTGTACAAAGGGTTCACGCTTCGTCTAATACTTCTTCAAGCTTTCTGCCCACTAATATGAAAATTGTTCATCGCGCAACAGATACGAGAGATATATATTCCAAGAAACCAGAGAAACAAGATTTTCGCAAAGGTGGATTGAATCATAATAATGTACTTAGAAAATTTATCTTTGAATAAGTTGTAATAACATGGAGTTAATTAAGCATCGAATAGAATTTCTAATTACGTCGTGTTAAACATTTGTCACGGATGTTCACTTGCCGTCATTGGACCACAACACGGTAGACATTTCATATATTTTCTGTTATTTTTCCCTTGTGTTTTTTTTCGCAACACCAAGCCTCGGTGCCTACCATAAATCTCTTTGAATTCAATTAGCCAAGACACGCGACGTATTCGGCTTAGGCTTCATACACGTTCACGTTTCATGACGTTTCTGTACCACGACTCGGATGTAACTTCGAAAAGTTCTTTTATGCACTCCGAATCGTTAATTCCACGTTTTATAATGACCTCTCTGAGAATAAAACGAGATTGTAATATTTGATCGATAAATAATATACAAAGTACAAAGTTGTTCTATTCAAAATCTTTTTGAAACTGAGAGTTTTTCTGAAATTATTTGGACGATACATAAAAATGATTTCCACCCAGTCGCAGAGAATACGCTGACAAGCCAGCACTCTGCACTTCAGAACGGTGATCATATTTTTTGTACAAACGGATCTCTCGACAGCGGTTGCAAGGCCTCGACAAAAAGAGCGAAACTGAAGAGTAGTAGGTACGATCGTGACAGCTGCCTCACTTCGAGGTGGCCTAAGACAACGATTCTCTGACAGTTTGAAACAGAAACATTCAAGGACGGACAAAGCGATATTCCATTTTCAAATTTAGCAATTGATTTTTCACATCACTTCTTCACAGCGACTTTCTATCGATAATTAAGTTAGGATAAGTATATTTTTATACGATGTATCATTTTTAAGGTAAAAAGAATCTTGAGAGACTCATTTTCCATGAGTTCTGATCGAGTACATACAGTTAGAATACCAAAGAATTTATCTAAGCCGATAATAAAATGGCTAGAAAAAAGAATCTAGAATACGATTATTTAATTTATATTTAAATAAAAAATAGCAAAATATATCCAGTTATAATGAGAGCATTTTTCTGACATGCTCAAATATCATATATGTCATTTTGGACTGTGTGCGAAAATAAATGTGAAGCGGCGGCCGGATAATGCAATAACTTATTGATGTGAATTTGAACTATTCTCACTCAGGCCAATTGTTTAAGTCAATCTGTGCATATGTATGTAACATAAACTTAAGTTATTACACAGTTATTGTAAATAGATATTAATGAAATTGTTGATAAAATGTCTAATTTCCATTCCTATAACGCCAAATGAATAATGTTATAAATGTGTATATGTATATTTCATATTATATATCATCAATTTATGTACAGTATTTTTATATGGTAATAGAATATATGACAATAAATGATTTCTAAATGTATACGTGTTGCGCACTTCAAAGTTTTTCATTTATTTTCTAAATTCCTGGTCCCGGTACCCTGGCGAATTCGAAATAACCCAAAAATTGGTTATTTTTCGGTCATTTTGAGGTTCGGTTTGGTTTGAAAGACATAGAATACTATGGTGAAAAAATGGTAATTCAAAGGTTGTCTACCAAAACATTACCGAAAAATAACGGTTGCTTTGTGCGCTTTTTGAACCAAAAACATTACCGAAAAAAACCGTTATATTTTAGTTGTATTTTGGTTGCATTAGGGTTTCCGCATGGAGAACCGATTTTTTACCAACAAATAACCAAAAATATTCCCTACATCGATCAGGGATATCTGAAATAATTCAAAGTTAGAACATGACTGAACGACCGAAAAATTACCAAAAAATAACCGTTATATTATGATTATATTTTGGTTGTATTTTGGTTTGGTTTGGTTTGGTTTGGTTTGGTTGAAAACGGTTTCTCTTGAAAACGGTCAATTTTCGGTCACTTTCGTGAAAATGACCAAAACGTTACCGAAATCAATCTCCTACAACTTGGTAATTTTTTGGTAATCTTTTGGTTACAAAAGCGCACAAAGCAACCGTTATTTTTCGGTTATTTTATGGTCATCCCAAAACCGTCAGGGTAGATCCTATCAAAATTGATTTCATGTCTAATGAAGCTCCCATTAAATATCAACATTAAAACTATTGAAAATGCCGAATCCTCGTTAACGAAGTGAGAAGGAAATACATGCTATTTCGATTCGAATGCAAAATGTTACTGAAGTTGGAATCGTTTATTGAAAAGAATTGGTAATCGAATAACGAATCTTTCAGCTATCAAAGACCCAAAATCTTGTAGTACATTCTGCGAACGATGTTTCAAGTTCCAAAGAGTTAGTTAATTCGAAGAAATAAATCCCGATGTTTCATCAGATTTTGTGAGTTTGAATTTTTGTTTTGTGCCTGTAAATGATTAAAACTTCAAAAACATAATCGATTAGGGTCAATTAGATTCTTTGATCAGGGGTCGGAAGCTTGTAATCATTTCATAAACTCAAAATTATACGTATCGTGGGTATCTGATTCACAAAAGTGAAGGTATCCGAGCAGAGAATTTTGATAGAAGTTCATTTGAAACGAGATAAAATAACAATTTTAATGCTGAATGTACAAGAGAGCTTATTTATAATTCATTGATTGAAGAAGTAATTATTCCGAACCCATACAGCACAAAAGTCCCCGCAAAGAGCTCCCGTTATGACAATAAACATGAATTCATTAAGAATAGTTTGAATTCAAAATGAACTCTTGATGAATAACTCAATCTTCAGCAAAGAACTCATAAAGAACTATTCAGGCATTCAACATGTATGCATTTTGAATTCATTGAGTTCATATTGAATTCATTTTTACTGTCATAACGGGGACTGTTCAAGAAGTTCTTTCAGAAGTTTTTGTGAATTCAAAATAATCATTTCCCACACAGCACAGGAGTTCAAAAAGAATTCTGGAGAATTCATAATGAATTCTTTGGATCCCAGATGAACTCTTGATGAGTTCTTCCTGAAGTGGTGTGCTATATGGGTTGTGTTGTCTGGAAAGATCTTCTGATCGATGGAACCTCCGAAACACTAATGTGTCTGGATTTTGAACATGTTACACCTTGGATAACGTTTCTAAGTTTCAAATTGAATAATTTATTAATCAGTTTCTTTAGATCCGAAACTGTGAAAAGTACTGAAAATCACAGAGAAAGAGAACAACATTTGTTAGATAAAATTAACGCAATCAATTGTCGGTCGAACCTCTCCAAGCTAACTCACAGAAACATAACGCGAATATTCAATCTAAAATAAATAAATTACAAGCATTGGATTGAGATATAATGAACGAAGTACACTGTAAAAAAATTTCACCGGAAAATTCCAGTACATGTACTGGAAGTCATTAACCTGTACATGTACCGGAAAATTTCAGCACATTTGTACTGCAAAAATTCAGTGCAAACGTTATGGAATTTCCGCATCAAAACTGGAAATTTTCTGAGCCTCGGTACTGGAATTTTTCAGTACACGAGCTGGACTTTTCCAGGACATGTACTGGAAAATTAATGCTGAAAATATCCATGAAAATTGAAAAAAAATTGCTCACGCAAAGTGATTTTGCAGGGTCCTTGTGTTCCAAGATGATTGAGAAACTTTTGATCGTTCATTTGGATGGACAGAAACTCATGTCTACCTAACAGGATTTGAACCCACACTTTTTTACCTGCCTACCAACTGAAACCTAAGACCTAACCGATGAGCTATAGCGCGACATGTTGGAAGGCCAGCTTGGGTTACTACATATGCTTCATATCTAGAACACAAGAGGATAAGTCTTGGAAAAACCTCATATATCAATTTCATTGGCTACAATTACAATTATTATTCAAAATCTCAATCAGGAAATTTTTAATATAAAGACTTGAAATTTTTCCTGCCAGAAATGACGAAGTCCAATAGAAGTGGAAAATTTCAGTGCAACAGTGATTAAATTCCGTTGCATAGCAACTGGAAAATTCCATCACACGACCTGAAAATTGCAGTTCAAAACCTGTATAATTCAATTGCATAGTAACTGGAAAATTCCATCACAAAACCTGAGAATTGCAGTTAAAAACCTGTATAATTCCAGTATACCAACGATTAGGTTTTTTTTTCTAAATTCCAAATTTTTTCTCAAGTCCTTTTTGAGGGAATATTTTTTTTTGGTGCACAAGAACTATAAAATTGTAGTACGAGTCGGTAAAATTTTCGCGAAATCATGGCAAAATTTCAGTACATCATCTCAAACTTGAAAATTCCAGTACAATGACTGAATTTTCAGTTATGCTTGGTAAATTTTCAGTAACGTAACAACAAAATCTCTGTACATGTACTGGAATATCCATATTCCAGTACTAGCACTGGAAATTTCCAGTCCAGTTGCACAGTAAATTTCCAGTTTTTTTTTACAGTGTATGCTCCTTAAAATTACCGCGTCACAAGAATCTTACCCAGATGGAAAAATGTCTCAATAATGCCATCATAATGGTACCAAGGTGTTTCCGCATAAAGCGTTGTTATTGGTAGCAAAACGAGGTGATGGTACCATAATGAAGACATAATGTTTACATTTTATGCATCATTGCAATCTGAGCAAAGTTTACGATAGTATGTTTACGACACATTATATTACAAAATATTTAGGGCATGGTTTTCTATCTGGGTTATATAAAATTTCTGATGATGATGATTAAAAAGATCATCCAATCAATCGATTCTCTATCAAATCGGTGTTATACAAATAACAGTTTCTAACACAGTACTTCAACGCTTCCAAATTGGCACGAATATTTGCAAGATCCGAAGACTAAGAATCCCACTCGTGTTTGACAGTTCATTCATCATTTCAAGTGTAAAGTGTACAAAATCGTTGGACAAAATAGTAGATGAGACGCATACTTGAAAGGTTTTTTGTCTCAAAAGATCTTCAACAAATCGATATCTTATAACAGAGAAAAAACCCGATCGCTTCGGGAAGCACTCGAGAGTTTCGAATTACGACGTTATGATGTCATAGAAGAAGATACGCGTCGGTCTCGTTAAAAAAATCCATGCAAAATCGCGTATGGGAAGATTTGGAGATTCAATTTGTCCCGATGAAGGAGAATGAAACGCGACGATGAATAGAAAGACACAAAAAAAGCCATTGATTCATTCAAATTCGTTGCATTCTCCATCTCAATGGATTAGAATTTCACAAGCAAATTTTCAAGTACCACGCAGGGTATCGATAATCGACCACAAACCGTGTCATCTCAACGTTCTCAAGCTCGATCTTGAAATCGATATAACGTCTTCCCGTGAGAATTTGCATCATTCTTTTTCACTCACATATTAATTGACTTCTTTTAGTGTTTCACACAAAATTGTTCATATGAAAATTCAACAATTGATTCAACATCCACTTAAGCCTAATCTAGACGGCAAGGAAGATACAAAACTGAATCAAACGTGTGTCCCTTGGGTTTCGAGCAAGAAAATCAACTTAAAAATTTCAATCTTTAGGTCTTCTTTAGGGTGTACAATCTGTGAGAAATACATTTACAATTCCTGTAAGACACATTTATAGGAGATATTTAGAACTTTTTGGATACCAAGAATAAACCACCAATTGGGGTATCAAAATACAACAATTGCTAACCTGATTCCTTTGTTTAAAATGGACTTTAGGACCTCAATGACATATGAAGTTTGTGTTGTGAATACTCATTATGTGTATTCAACTTATTCTTTTTCTTTACAAGTTGCTGAGGTTCCAAGATTCATTTTATACAAAAGGACTAGGCAAGCAATTGTTGTATTTCGATACTCCAATTGGTAGTTTGTTCTTAGCATCCATGTGACACAAAGTCTCTGCGTCTACGTGGGAAATTTTCAAAATTGTATATAATTTATATATAACTTTTATACAGAAATTATATACAATCACCTCACCGAGTAAGTACAACAATAGGTTGATTGAATTAAACGTGTTTGAAATATGCTCTGATTCTATTGTTAAAATAAAGACAGATCTTGAAAAAATTATAAAAACTCTAATAAACAGAACGGAACTCTGTTTCAAATGCGATTTGTATTCAAACTGCAATTCGAATCTCTGTAAAATATTTTCACACTTTTTCACGATTTTTTGATAAAAAACAAAAACCAACAATCGCATTCATTAGAATCAAACTCCTACCGGGTAGAATCATTTTTAACAAGTTGAGGTAGCAACACGCATCAATAAATCATCTTATTCCTGTTGAATCTATGTTTAGACAGTTTCTAGGATTTCCGACATGTAATATGTAGAAGTGAAAATCAAGAAGAGAGAAATAACCGCTACATATTTCCAAACTGCGAATACATTATTTTACGATCGGCTACTCGCGCTCCTCGAACGCTACTTGGTAATCTCATTTGAACCACGTTCGAACGATTTAAGAGATCGTTTTCAGTCCTACTTGAAAGGTACGAAAATCTAACGAGAAGTCGAAGAGTTTATGATACGCAGATGGATGCATTTGAGAAATACCCTAGTACAGAAACCCTCTAATGATTCTTATGTAAAATATTCGAGCTTTGTTGAGTTTGTCGTGATCGGTTTCATTAATGTCAAAACGATTGGACCTCATCAAAATGACAAAGATTCGGTTCTATAACAAATTTCATTACAAAGTCTTTGTTGTTCGATATACAACTTTAGAATGAATTCGGTAAAGACTTCGGTAAGTTTTGTGCTTCTTCTTTTAGAAGAAACGATTTTTGTAGAATCTAATCGAACAAATCTAATCGAAAAACGTATTTTCGCATTGAACACGATTTAACGTATACTCATTATAATGAAAATTATTTTCAAGACCGAAATCGATCAGAGTTAAATAAAGGAACACTGAATACTTCTGGGACATCAACGAGATTAACAGTGATTGCTATAAACTGTTAGAATTCCCTCTGAATGGTCCGTTGTACGAATGCACTCGGGAGGAAGGACACATCCTGTGAACCAATCCCACAGTCTCACCGATTTCTCTTTCTTTCTATTCTTGTGTGATATACAAACTTCATACGATATCCCATTCGTTGTAGAATTCAACCAGAGTTTACATCGATTCTATTCATAAAATCTTGAAAACAATAGCGAATGTTTAATTTTTGCGCTTTAGCACGAGTTCAAATCACACGGAAGAATAATTATTCAATGAAGTAGCTACAGAACAAACTTTAACTGCAAAAATGAAATCAACGCATGTGTTGTAAACTAAATATATTTAGCAACGCATCCATACAGATAATAGATATGCCAGATAATAAATCACCTGAAACGTATTGATAAATGAATAAAACATAATACTTTCACGCTACGAAAACAGGATGCGATCGAACATCTGTCACCCAACGGAAATGTAATTTTTCTCTTCTTATCGTTTTTCCGTACCTCATTCGAAAATCCACCTTGATCCATGAAAACAAGCCGCAAAAGCAGCAAACAGTACTTTATTCGACCACGAAATAACAAGGAAGTCGTTTGCTATGATTAACACATAACGAATGTTCCTCATCATTATAATCGACATGGTTATTATTGTTTTTCTTTTTTCTCATTATTATTATTATCATTCTTATATCCTTGGACAAAAATTCCGACTTACCTTCCCTAGTTTCCAACCCTCCATTCTATTCTGCCCCTTTCTCGCGTCTTGAACACGCCTACCTCGTATAAATCATCAACGCAGGCGCCAAGATAGCGTGTTCTTCAGTTTCGGCTCAAATCCTGCACAAATAAGATTCACGTGGGTGCTTGCGTAATTGTACATTGACTCAAGCATCAAATTGTTGAAGTATGAAATCTATCGAACGCCAATTTTAATTTACAGGCCATGTAAAAGTCCTGCGATCACCCACATTGAGGAAGATAAAAATCAATAATTGAGATAATTGAAAAATAATCACAGGACTTGATAATATAGTTGTAATTAAGATAATTAGAAAATGATCATAGGAATTTAAAAAATATTTCTCTGCAAAATTGTGAAAGTTTCTCCGCATAATTCTCTGACTGCCCTGGTGGAAAAATTTCGCTGAAAGTCACTAAAATTTTCAGAGATTTTCAGTAAAGAGTGTTTCAGAGGATTTCAGAGGTGTTTATAGTTTCTCAGAGGATGTCAGCGACTTTCAGGAAAGTTCAGAATTTGAAAAATCAAATTTTCAGAGTTTTTCAGATTCTTTTAGGTTTTTTCAGTGTTTTTTAGAGTTTCTTGGTGACATTCAGTTTTCAGAAAAATGAAAGATTTCTTGTACAAATTGTCACCTGAGAGTTCAGAGAAATGAAAGATATCCTGTAAAAATTATTACCTGAAAACTCTGCAAAATCTTACCTGACCCCGCGTATTTAAATCAAATGCAAAAATGTTCCTGCAAATCCCTATTTTTTCCGCAAAACGTACCTATGGAGAGAAATAAAGAGTGTTCGCCCGTATGGAAATATTTCGCGGAAAAATGTCTGTAAAACTATGAAAAATCTCTGAAAAAAAATGAAAAAATTCTGAGAAACTCTGACAAACTCTGAGAATCTCTGAAATTTTGATGAGAAATCTAATATTTTGGGGACATTCTTAACAGACTATTTTCAGACTTTTTTCAGAGTTTCTCAGAGTTTTTTCATTCTTTTTCAGAGAAATAGTAACGAAATTGCACTCTGAAAAAACTCTGACAAAACTCTAATAAATTGTTGACATTTTCCTGAATATTGAAAAATCCTGAAATTCAATAAATACATTCATATGCCGTATTCAAATATCATGTGTGAAAAAGTGTTTGAAAATTTTTGAATTTTTTTCTAAAAGTCAGAAAAATGTTAGCAATCCATCAGAGGTTTGTCAGAGTTTTTTCAGAGGGCAATTTCGTTACTATTTCTCTGAAAAAGAATGAAAAAACTCTGAGAAACTCTGAAAAAAGTCTGAAAAAAGTCTGTAAAGAATGTCCCAAAAATATTAGATTTCTCATCAAAATTTCAGAGATTCTCAGAGTTTGTCAGAGTTTCTCAGAATTTTTTCATTCTTTTTCAGAGATTTTTCATAGTTTTACAGACATTTTTCAGCGAAATATTTCCATACGGGGTTCGCTGCGCATAATACTCACAGAAAAATGGCGAATGCCATGGTGGAAAAAAATACGGAATTTTGATTACAAAAGCAGAGTTCACTCTGGAAATGCCTAAATTTTTCTGCAAATCATACCGGTGGAGGGATGCAGAATTTTTTCTTCATTTTTGTGGTGGAAAAATATAGAATTTCGCTCAGAAAGGTAGAGTTTACTCTGCGAATCCGTACGTTTTTCTGGGAACTATACCATCAGAAAAATGCAGAATTTGTCCTTCATTTCTGCGGTGGAAGAAATGTGGGATCTTGGTTTCCGCAATTATTCACCTTTTACCTGATTTTTTACGCCGCTATTAGTTTATTAGTTGCCACAGCACAGATTTTATGGTTGATATTTGGATCGGACAACAATTTTTCTGCGAGATTTTTGCTGTGTCAGCTGTCAGAGTTGAGTGAGTAGCTGTGACAACTGAAAAAATAGTTCTCGTAGCTGGATTCTTAGCTATTCAAATAATACTGGATTATTTTTTTATGTGTAACTATGTTTTTAAATAATTGAGAAATGTTTGAAAATTTTGATCCACGTTAATATCAGGAAAAAAAATTTGCGGTAAATTCTAGGATAGGTAGAATTTTCATTACCATTCAAAACAAATTTGTGATAATTCTAGTTAAAAATTGGAGTAAATTCAACTCCAACATTGTCCTTGTCCCAAGTTTTATCCCAAATTGTTGTAAATGGCAAGTAATTTCTTTTAAAAATATTGATTATTATTTAAAAGCATTCGAATATGATAGAATTATCTACTTCTTTAAATATTTTTAAGAAAAAAAGGTTGAAAAAGATAGAACATTTCGGATAACCGGAAGTATTATTAACCATCGACGGTCTTTGTAACTCCCACGGGAGCGATCTACTACGTTCTTGGGTCTATTTGAAATGTCAATCGTCTATAAGAACATTTCGAGGAATCATTTTACGTTTCTGGTATTTCCTGGCATGCTGGAGGCCCGCTGCACCCATGTACCGTATGATATATACGTGTGGGTGCATATACATGTCAATGAAATCGTTCAACCACTTCCATGTGATGCCCGAAAACCGTTTCTAGAAATAATTAACTGTGGGGACGACCTCATTACGCGGCCTAATGAGCTGCTAGAAACTGATCAACCTTGACTGAGGCTGGTTGACGTATTCAAATTACAAACAAAAAGGAAGAACAGAAAAAAAGTAAGAAATAATTTATCCTTCGAATAATACAAAATACATAGCATTTTTCAATTTAAATTGAGAAATAGAAAAAATGCCTCGGTGATGAAAATTATGCACATTCGTTTAAATTTCTCCTTTTTAGTTGACGATTCGAATGATTAATGAAAATTCTTCATTCAAGAACTCTTTTACGCTCCAAGAGGAGTGGAAAAAATGTTGGAATTTTCTACAAATATTATCAGATTTGAGAATTTCATCTTTCATCTCTAAAATTATTTTCAAGAATACGTCATTTTCGAATAAAAGAGACCGGGGTAAGAACCTATGTATAAGATGCGCATACATGTATGCCGCGAGACAAAGAAAATTTGGAGGGATTCCCTACCACGTTTCTATTTTCATCGACACGAGGTTTCGAGTATTTCACCCTCTCTGTTGTACCTTGCATTCATCGGTAGTTGAACACTTGTCACATTTTGACGGTATATTTTTATGATTTCGAACACTTGTCACCCGAATGACAAACAAACGTCAAAGTATTTTACCGAGCTTTTGAATTTATTGCAACAAAATGTTGAAATATGCAGAAACGCGTTCGACTTTGTTCGAGGAAAATATCCAAAACTGTGAATAAATCTTTTCTAATCTGGTCCAATCGATTTCTAACGAGAGAACGAAGGTTTGACAAACCATTAAAACTTCAACCAAATAATTTTATTATGATAGAAAAAAACTTTACATGTTATAATTAAATTTTATATTTCACACGCTTACAGCATTTATAACATGTACATGATATTTACAATATTTTTCTTAGTAGATTAAAATATATATTTATGTGTATCTATACATATAAGAGTGACGAATAATAAATTCCATGCGTACGCTGAGAAAATAGTTTAGTTATAGTTATCAAACGTACAATCAAATATGATGAAACCAGTCACATTGTGACCAGTATAATTCCTTTCTTATTTCATTTACCGAAAAAATGTTAAATTGCTCATACAGCATCACATCATTCAGAGATGTATTAGAAATGTGGCCGTTAAGGAAGCGAGCGTACAAAGTTTTCAGAGCCTTTTCCAAACATCTCATCCAAGGACGTAGTGCTGTATGGGTCTATAAAAGTTCTCCCGTTTATTTGCTGGAATTTTGAATTCGTAAGAATAATAATGTCAACTAATTCGTTCTTCTATTCATCAAATTATGTTGGAAAACTCTCTAAGCTTGTGGAATTTCATTAAATCAATTCTTTACATTATATTGCAATCATATTCCCAACGATCAAAACCGATCGATGTGAGAAAATCTTGTACATAACTCGATAGCTAAACTGTTTAAACAGTGTAATAAGTTGATTGGTTAAATGGTTTTTTACAGTAAAAAAACAAAAACAAAAAACAAGATCCATTCTCAGGAAACATAATTTAGGATCGTCAAGATTTAATATCCATAAAAACTTTATTGATGTTAACATGATATGTTATATTTCATTCTTCAAAAGGAAAAATCTACAAGGAAAATGACGGGCTCGGTTTCTCTCTTCATCTCTTTTTTTCTTCAAATTATTATTACAATATTTTAAGTCAGGGTAGATATTAATTCTACAAAATTATTCCTAAATTCTGAAACCCGAGTAATGGAATAACAAAAACGAAACAGAATAATATCGGAATGCGCAACAAATAACATCGAACTACATTATGAGAGTTCAAACTTTGAACTCTGAACCGAAAGAAGTCCATGGTAACCCTGAATAAACGATTTAATTCAAGTAGTTTATAGTTAACTTCTCGTTATACAATTACCGTAACCACAGTATACAATTGAATCTACATTCGATAACTCACACTGTTTTATTCATTTGTTTTTATTTTTTTAATTGTATGTTTCCTTCGTTCTAATAAAATCCCTTGCGTGTATTACATTATAAGTAAAAAAGTTCAATATTTTACACAATTGATCGTTCTTAGTTCGTCGCTAACGAGAAAAAGAAATATATGGAAGGCATCAATTTTAAAATTCGTCGTTGATTTTTCAATAGCGTGAAAAACGTTTTCAAAAATCTATCGGAGTGACAATGTTAATTTCAAAGACTAAAGAAAATATTTGGGAATCTCAAAGTGATTTGAAATTAACAACTTTGATACCAAAAATAGAATTGAATTGATGCGCATTTTACCATTCCGTAGGTTTGATTTATAATAATTTATAGTTTTGAAAATGTAAAATTTCAAAGTAAAACAAAATGAAAGTGAAGTGATAATTTCTATTCTCGAACACATTCGAAAACGTACTTCAATACAGGCAGTATTCAAAAACTTGGAACAAATAAATTTTCAATTATCACACTCAATTGATTTTAAGGAATATCATTACGATTGATTAGTAATGCGTTTTTACAAAAACCTCTTCACTCTTACTATGATGATAATGAATTCAACTACTACATTTGCACTCAATGAATCAATTCACGCAAGAGAAATATAGACAATTAAATTCAAACGATATTCAAGTAATATACCAAAGAAGAATCAATCGATTTACTGAATTTATAAAGTTACAAAATCTTATTGGATGCAATTTCATTTTGTGTGTATATATATATGTATATATATATATATGTCGGATGAGAAATTTGTTTTTCATGACAAAAGTCATTATCATTATTATCAACCAAGCGTGTTTGTGGAAATCAGCTCAATTAACTATACACTGTATATTTACAAAATCTATTGAGCTTTTATTTGAATAAATTAAATAAATTCATTTAGAATGTTTGATAATCAGATACTTTTCCACTGAGCAACAAATCTTTGTAGACTTTTATTCAAAATTAACAATAGCAGAAAAGAAGATGTAAAATTGTATAAATGGGAATAAATTGGAGAGATATGAAAAATCCTTTTCAAATTTGTTCTGAATAAATTATATATGAAAAACATAATTTTTTGGAAATAGGAAGAAGAACTTAATGATATTCATTTTTCATTGAATGCAGGAATAGTATTTGCAATCCAAAAGATTCAAGTTGATTGAAGAAAGAAAAGGTGGCGTAATTATTCTTCTCAACTATGATTTGAAATCTATTATATTGCGAATCTTTCCCACGCACCCTTTTTATCAGTCTGAATTTGCAAATATTCTTTGTTGGAAGTTTACGAGAAGGAATATTCACAAAGAATAATAATCATTGTAATTTATGAAGAATGTTTATCGAAAGGAAGGAACGATAATGGATGCAAAAAAGGGAAATTGTGTGTGAATTTCATTTGGATCTCGATTCCTTGCTCTTTCGTGAATCGTGATAGCATAAGAACCCCGTGGATAAGAATAATTGCAAAAATATACAAAACCAGAGTGATGTCAAATAAATTCCAACCCAAAAGTAGACAAAATTCCGTAAACATCCCTACTTTGTATCTACTTAGGCATCAAGAATCAAAAAATTCCAATTTCTAAGTTTTCTAATTTCTTCAGATATTTTATCTACATATAAAACCGAAAATATATATAAAAATCTCTAATATTTGTATAAAAGATATATAGCATGACTAAAAAAATCACTGCAAATTTAAAAGATGTATATCGATGCCAAATTTGTACACACCAAATAGTACTTTCTCCAAAGAATATTTATTTGATTAAATTTACAAATTTAGATTGGATTGAGATTAGGAAGAGGAAATGGAAATGATTTTTTCGTCAAAACTCGTATGACTGATCTTGGCATAAAATAAAATTCACAACTGTGTAGATCCGTTAGTAATAATTACTATAAAGAATCAACGATTAGATATACGTATAGGCAAGTTGGGGTAACGGAGGATTATATCTGATAACCGATACCTCCATCAAGATGTATGCAAATAGTCATCACAGTTCTTTTTCCCTGTTACCTATTGGACAGATCTGAAATTCATTGCATCAATTCGTAGATCTATTCCATAGCGATGCTCCTTAATACATATTTCACTACATAGGCGAATGCTGCAAAACCTATAATAACTACTAGATTAGTGAGTGCGCTATGTAATGGACTTTGATCCCTTTGTAACTGATCTCGTATTAAGGATGAAACTTCGGAAGTTGTCGACTGATGCCTGGCTTGTTTCTCGAGTTCCTTTCTACGTTCTAATTCCATTTTGATGACCTATAATTTAATCATTTGTGATGGTTTTTGACGTAAGTGTATGAGTCGAAGGGTCAAATTCGAATGCGTTACATGGATGAACACATGCATCGATAAATGCAAATTACAGATGAATATGAACCAAATTGTTATCGAGTTAGACGAGCAAGCGGCAACCGATACCAAGCGAGGAAAGTAATATGTGACAACGAATGTACTTGGAAAGCAGTTTGCAGGCAATAAGAATTATTGACTGAATTTCAATATTTGAAAAGTGTATCGATGAGTCATAATTTATTTTGATAAACTGGAAATTTGTGTTATTAAATAAAAGTATGCGCAATAAATACGCGTTGAAAATAGGTGAATATTGATATAAGCATTATGGAAAAATTGCAGGTAATGGATTTTGCATAAATTGATACAATTGAAAGACACTGCATATAAAATTGCACGTACCTCAACAGTTTCAGGGAAAAGTTCGCAAAACATTTTGTCTCTCAAATTATATTCTAAACTTTGTACAGCTAACTGTTTTTTCTCATAATCAGATGTGTTGATACTACCCAACGTTGGACTTTTCTCAATCTAAAAATAAAGATTTAGTCATAGTTATTAATAATATTCATCAAATTCATATATCATATATATTGTACCATAAAGCTGAGTAATCCAGTGAGAATTGTAGATACGCTCCAAGCTGGATTCCATGTGTCTGGATGGAAATCCGAAATTGAAAGACACAATCTAGTATTGACTTTGAATCGACCATTTGGAGTAGTCATATAGATGCTTGGAGGTTGGAATGGAAATTCTCCAGGAAATATAAGCTTCCCATGATAAAAACCTCCCTCGTAAGGTGTTTTTTCAGGTCCTTTTACCACATAATGCCTACAAAATTATATTGAAAGAGTACAACTTACGTAACTACTTGGGTTAATCTAAAATAATTAATGTTATAATCAGAGTACAATAATATCATATATCGATGGGATTATATTATCACACAAGAATGCCGTAATATATAATCCATAAAGTTTATATGAAAGAAACATTGTTATTTATAATTGGTAAAGTAATGAACATGGGATTTCAATTGCTACCGCAATACTGCAGCAAAAGTTATGTATGCTAAAATATTTTATGTTTCTTACCAAACATCTGCATATATAACTTATATAAAAAATAAGTAGTGCTATACCAAACTCACCATTCAAGTATATTAGACGGTACTGGTTCAGCAAGAACATAAGGAACAGGATCCTTTTTAAGACGCAAGTAATCTTGTTTCAATCTTGCAGTCGCGCTATTCGGTTTTCTATTCATTCTTACCATGGAGTCAATTCTCTACACAATACTGATAATTGGAATTTTATTTCTTTACCAACTCTTATTAACCACTATCTTCAAATTAATTTGAAAACAAAAAATATTTGTTCTCATAAAACCTTCATTTTACTGTAATATCACTGTAATGTCTTTCTTTGTAATGTTGATGGAAACAAACGTCATTAGAAACACTAATTATACTTCAAATATAAAATTTATCGTAAATCAAAGAAAATCTGGCACTTAGAAAACTGTTGAATCACAATTTGAAACCCTGTACGAAAGATAACCTTTTTTCAAGGGAATCGAGGTTGTGCGTTGGTAAAGGAAAACATACCTTCCAAATACTTGAAAATTATTATAGAATTAAGGAAACGATAGGAACAATGAACACACGTTAATAGATGTAAAAAAATATCGTAGAGAAACGAGAGTTTGTTGAAGAAATAGTCCAATCAAGTCCTCTAAATTGACAGCACAATACGAGTTTCAGACACAAAACATATGACGATGTGCCTAAAATAAGTGGGATTGACATTTTTCTACTTTGAATCACATGATGAACTTTACCAATGAGAGCATAGCGGTAGAAGAAATACCAGTAGTTATTGGTGGGGAAATCATTTGTAGAATTCCATTGGTTGTTCGTTCCATAGGTATTATAGTAGACCAGGGGGCATAAACTCAGATGAACAATTTTTAGACTGATTTCCGCGTCCCCAAGGGGAAGGGTACTTGAACTAATTCCACATCAATGCACTAAACTGTTTGAAAAACTTTGATGATTTGTTGAGTAGACAAAAATCTTCAGCGTCAAGTGATAGTATTAAGGGGATACCGGTGATCCCCGCAGATGCAACCCGCCATACAAGCGTACCGACTGAGTAAACATTTTCTCGGCAAGAATACTCCAAACTGAATTCATGGGGATTTATGAAATTTTCGGGAACCAATCTTGAATCCTTTATCTATCGCAGTACATCGCCCGAATTTTGAATTTCGACAAAAAAGTTTATGTTACCGACTGAGAAAAGAATTTGTCTTTGAAATTTAAAATTCGGGCGATGTACCACGATAGATGAAGGATTGAAGACTCATTCCTGAAAATTTCATAATTCCCCATGAATTCAGTTTGGAGTATTCTTGCCGAGAAAATGTTTATTCAGTCGGTACGCTTGTACGGCGGGTTGCGTCAGCGGGTATCGCTGAAATCCCAAATTACGCTTATGTGCCTCTTGATTACGCTCAGATGACTCTTCGTTTGCGTTTTCGTTACGCTTTCATTGCGCTTCAACGCTCCATTTTCACCAGGGCAGTGTTAGCATACATCGATTCAGGGGCACCAAGATTCGTGGTTTTCATTGTTTCACTCGAAAACTATCAATCGTACACAAAAAGTCGTCAACGAACAAATGGGTTGATTTTCCAAGACCTGCGATCCAGTATTTTTGGATTTTCAAGATTTTTATTTTTCATTTCAACCCTTGATGTTCGAGCATTTTTTGGAAGCTTGACTCGCTCAAGAGGATACCAAAGTTACCATCGGAGCACGTTTTCTTGCACTAAAAAAATCTAAACTTTTCAGTGATGATTCTCTGTACAGACCTAGATTAGGTCTTAAAGGATCATCCCTGAAAATTTCAGATTTTTCAATGAGTTCAGTTTCGAGTATTTCAGTGCAAGAAAACGTGCTCCGGTGGTAACTGGTATCCTCTTAACAAAACGAATTGATAATCGAATAAATAAATACTTAGTGAAGATCTCAAATCTTGCAGTATGTTATTTAAAAAATGTTTTCAGTTCTGAACAGTCAATTCAAAGATATAAACCACGATAATTTATCAGATTTTATGATTTTGATTTTTCATCTTGTTTCTATAAATGGATTACAAACTACCATTCAAACGTCGATAACATTACAAAAATTATCATAGATCAAAAGAAAAGCCGGGAGGGGCCTTTTTCGTTTTTTGAACAAGGGAGCGACAAAGGCTAAGAACTATAACCCTCGGTAGAGTTAAGATTGGTTTAGGTTCAAGGCCGTTGGAAAGTAAGAAAAGAGAGACACTCTCTTTAGGAGGATACCATTGGTTACCATGTGAGTAGATTTTTTTCTACCAAATCACTCGGAACTGAATCGATGAAAAAATCTGAAATTTTCAGGGATGATCCTTCAAGACCTTATCTACGTCGCTAAAGAGCCCAAATTTTCAATTTGGAGACAATTTTTTTTTTCAAAAATTTTTTCTTCGTTACTCAAAATTTGGACTCTAGCGACGTGGATAAAGTCTCAAAGAATCATCCCTGAAAATTTCAGATTTTTTTATGAATTCAGTTTTGAGTAATTTAGTAGAAAAAAATCGCGCTCGGTCGGTACGCTGGTATCCTCTTAAGGGGTTACGAGCGCTTACCAACAGAGCACGTTGGATAGAAAAGGACACGCCTATACGATAGAGAGAGAGAGAGGTTTGGTACCATCGCTAGTATCCCGTTAACGGGCTACTAGCGTCAGTAACTCACGTTATTGGTTAGAAAGGGACAGAATCATATGATAGAAAGAGAGGTCCGTTACCGACGCTAGTGTCCCGTTAAGAGGATACCAGAGTTATCATCGGAGCACGTTTTCTTGCACTAAAATACTCGAAACTGAACTCATTGAAAAATCTGAAATTTTCAGGGATGATTCTTTGAGACTCAATCTGGGTCTATCAAGAGCCCAAATTTTGAATTTCGAAAAAAAATTTTCTTTCCAAAATTTCTTCCCCGAAACTCAAAGTTTGGCCTCTGTACAGACCTAGATTAGGTCTCAAAGAATCATCCCTGAAAATTTGAGATTTTTTCATGGATTCAGTTTCGAGTAATTTGGAAGAAAAAAACCGTTCTGGGTCGGTAAGCTCGTATCCCGTTAACGGGACACAAGCGTCGGTAACCCACGTCATTGGTTAGAAAGGGACAGAATCATATGATAGAAAGAGAGGTCCGTTACCAACGCTAGTGTCCCGTTAAGCACCGGCATACCGTCAATGTCAAATCTTATGGAAGATTTTGAACTGGTTTCTCCACCGGATGATTCTATATCCTGTTGGGCTTTCAGTCCAGCATCTGTTCAACAAAATTTTTTAGTCACCGGTTCGTGGAATTGTAACGTTCGTTGCCCGGAAGTCGAACGGTCCAGGAAAAGAGTCTCTAAATCCATGCAGAGTAATGGCTGAATCAGTCCTAGATGTTTATTGGAGTGATATAAGTCATTCAAATTTTCTTCAAACATTTCTGAATGCTCTTTGCTTGGACAATAATAATGTCTCATTAACTCCAGCTATGTACCGCAATTTGTAAAGTATCAAAGAATATTCCCTGAAAATTCCAGACCGTGTCATGAATTTAGTTCGAAGGAATCTTGCAGATAAAATCTTTACTCGGATGGTACGCTGGTATCCCGTTAAAAGTATACGAACTGACCGACCGAGCACGGTTTTTCTTGACCAAATTTCTCGAAACTAAATTCATGGAACGATCTGAAATTTCCAGGGATGATTTTATGAATTTGGTTTCGAGTAATTTGGCCAAAGAATTCATGCTTTGATGATAAGCTCGTATCCACTTAAGGGGATGACAGCGTACCGACTGAGTAAACATTCTCTCGGTAAGAATTCTTCGCACTGAATTCATAAAGAGGTCTGAAATTTTCAGCAAATATTCTTTAATACTTTATCTATTGCGGCACATCGCCCAAATTTCGAATTTCGAGAAACAAGTTTTTTTTACCGATTGAGAAAAGTACCGCAATTGTACCGCAATAGATAAAAGACTGAAGATTATTTCCCGAGAATTTCAGATCTTTCAATAAATTCAGTGCGGAGAATTCTTACCGAGAAAATGTTCACTCAGTCGGTACGCTGGTATCCCCTTAACACCTGTGAGTAGCGATAGCAACTGAGGATGCTTCCCATAGTTGTTCCGAGCAAAGCAGGAGCAGCTATCGGGAGCACTTTCAGACTATTGCTCGAACTGCAAAGCGACATTCATTCAGAGTTCCTAGAAGTTTTTTGACAAACCTTGTAATCCCGGGTAAAAACGTAGATAGATTCGGATGAAAATTTGCAGATAGGTACAAAAATAGGATTGAAACTGATAGAAATACAATCCAGTTTTATTCGTTTCAATTCTATTTTTGTATCCATCGGCAAATTTCTATCCGAATCTATCCGCATTTTTACCAGGAATATCACAAACTTTTGTCCGTCTTTCAGATATGAGCGTTGGAAATAAACAACTAAATATTCCCATGTATGAATTCAAAGAATAAAGTTGATAAATTGAAAAAAATATCCAACAAAAATCCAATGATTCAATTTGAATTTTGTTTTTTGATCTAAATCCAATACAATTACCATTGTTCTCTTACCCTTGCAATTTACATAATTTCAAATTATCTCAAAATGTTGAGTTTAAACTCCATGTCTTTATCTGAACGCGTCTGATAAATAATGCATTTCATTTATCAAGAATAAAGCGAAGAATGAGTACTAACTAAAGGCTGAACACAAGAAAAGAATGCTAAAGAGTTGACAAAATAATTTAAAAACTGACTGATCTTTTATTAATCTAATTGGAATCATGATTTGATGGAATTGCTTCATTACACGTATCATCATGTTCATCCCAATGGGCAAGTATTAGTCGAATATACGGATATTTCAATTGAATAACACGTTTATCACAATTTTAATGAATTTTTCAAAATGGATATAAATATTTTCATCAACATTGATTCAGCATTTTTATAAACAAAAAAGATCAAACTAGGGAAAATCGAAGACGATATCAGTCTATAAAATCATAGTGATGTGATTTAATTTATCATTTTTATCGTTATTGTTTTTCTGAATTTTGTTGCTTGAGAATGAATTAATTGCTTTCATGTCACGAAAATATGTACAATATAGAAAGTACACAAAACCAATTCGAGTATCCAATGAGTTATCATTAAATCGGAAAATAAGAGAATATTCGAAAATACATATACATTACTCATTATCCAAATTAATTGTTGTACTGTATTTTTCAAATGAATCTTAAGAACACTATAAAATAATACACATACTTAATATACATATAATCATATAATGCAACAAAAAATGTCTGATATTGTTCAAGTTTACATCAGATGTTTCATGATCATTGAAAATTAATTTATTTTTAGATGTAATAATTCTTGGTTTTTTTTTCAAACCATAATCACACAAATCCGAATTGCAGGAAATTGGATTCCGAATGAACCACAAATAATGTATGCCCAAAATTTGGTTGATTCTACGATCAAAATGAATGCAAGTATTGTCAGAAAGAGCCGTGTACCCAGTTACAATATGCAAAGTAATAATTGGCGTCACCGTAAGTTGTTATTTCATACAAACATTATTTCAAAAGTTCACTCCATTAGAATTCAATTTCTTCTTTATTGATTGTAGATTCCGATTTTCAGCAACGTTACTGGGCATTATCATTCATGCTTCCAGTTGGTTCTATTGCTATTTTTACATCTATGGTGCTACTGATGGTACTAAAAAATATAACATTCCAATTAGATCGATGCATAATCATATGACATGAAACTATTAAATTCAATGTAAAAATTAGTATCTTATATTGAAACTTATGTAACATATATTTATTCAAATGACTTTTTTTTTCAAATACTAAAAGTTTGAAAAAATTTAGTCAATACAATGTTTAAAAAGTTTGAAAACAATGATCCAAGATAGCGAAGAATTTATTGAAGAATCTTTCGAAAACTCATTTCGACACTACGACAAACTACGCAAAAATACGTACACGAATTCAAAATATTTCCCTGTTCGGCATTTCTTGAGATGTTACTGTCGCTTGTATCACGCAAAAAGTTATCGGAGAATTCTTTGAAGAACTCTTTGTTGTCTAGGTAAATTCGAGTTGAGGAGTCAAGCACGCCAAATTTGAAGAGCTTCAATTCTCCTTCATTGGTTTCACGTCTATGAATTCATGGATTTTAATGGCAACGCTTATCAAGCGCTAATCACTTGAAATAAAAATATATACATTCGAATACATGAATTTCAGATACTCTTCAAGAGATATCCGTACATGGCAGCTGCTACTGTTGCAGGAATCCTCGGAGTTATCGTGATATTCATAACTTTCATGTCAATTCATCATAAGCCGGTATATCTGTAACATTTGATGTACAGGTGTGCGAAATATAAATTGAAAAGTATCCAGGGAGAATAAGAATATCCTTCGAACATTGTATTTTTTAAAAAAAAAGCATGTAATCATCGTGTGTTTTAAACAAAAAGTATATCTTTTTCTCAAGTATGAAATCAACTTTTGGGCAATGAATATCTTTGTCAAAGGACATCATCCCTTCCTAAAAGATTAGTACTTTTTCTAGAATTACTGAAAATTCGAAGACTTTGATATAATTTATCAATAACTAGGATGATATTAAAATTTAAGAATATAAAAGTTTATAACAATCCATTTGAGTATCACAAAAGAGGGAATGTTGAAAAAGAATTTCATATCAATTTTAGCAATGTTAGAGTTCATCATCGACGGGATATTAAATGTGCGGAACTGAAAATTTTAATACATAACGATTTTCTTAAAAATAACATCCGTTGAATAATATTCAAGTTCATCATACTTATCTGTACAAAACGCATGAATTATTAAATTTGAAATGGATCTTAGTGGAATATTTTTTTCTCCAAGTTAAATCAATATGAAATATTAGTTGAACACGTTGAACTCGGATCTTCAAATCTTAAAGACAAATCAGAGAGCACAATGTATTAAATAAAGACATCAGTTAAAAAATCAAAACATTTTATATCAGCATACTCAGGGTGGATATGTTACAAAAATACATAATTGTAAAAAATGAAACATCATTTTTAATCTTAGACTGCACGTATCTCAAAAGTTCGTGTGTATCTTGATCAACAATTCAATTCCACAAGTAATAAATTATCGAATTTTTCGTTTGCCATTATTTTAATTAGGTACCGTTGATACAAGAGCTTTGAATTCTTCATCATCAAGGTAGACCTTATTTTGGTTTATGATTTATATTGAAAAAATATCTGTACATAAAAATGACTCCCTGCTAACAATATTTTTGAAGTAACTGTAGTTGGATCATGTCTTCTGAGATCCGTTCTACTGTTTTTATGTAATTTTCCAACGTGGTATTCAATTTCTCGTAGCTCTGGAAGAAAAAAAAAAATAAATCAAGCGCTATCATAGAGTTATCATAAATGATAATAAACAAACCTCAATGTATATTTGATCTTCTTCAGCTGCACATTTCAATTCATACAAAAGTAGGTCTAAAGTATTTATTGGTAACCATGTTGCTGGTGCAGTAGCTACCAAAGGCGATTTGAGTCCAAAATGTTCTTGTCCGGATCCTAACACAGCTTTAATATAATCTACTGCCAAATCGCTTGCTTCTAAAAGCCTTCCGGTATTCAGCATAAGTCGGAGTAATTCTGCTGGATTTCTTTTCTGTAATTGTGTTCTTCAAGTTAATATTTATTCATCTACTTAGATTTTTTCCTTTTATTCGAATTATAAAATTTCAATTACTTTGTACGATGTCATTAACCAAGCTGGTAAAAATGCCCCTAATTGCAATATTTTTCTAGAAACCGCTTTATGAAGTTCAGTACAATTGTCGACTTCGTGTTTCAACGTAATGTGCTCTAATAATCTCCATACGGTGTTTGGAAGATTTGAATTGGATACACCTACGTCTGAAGGACAAAGTATAAAAGAACTTGATTAATTTTCAAAAATCGATAAATATGAAAAAAACATTCGATATTTACCAAAAATATCATTCTGAATGAGCCATTCCCAGGCTTCAGGATCTTCCCGTTGACTCAATCTTATGCACTGGGATGCCAAGCTTTCCAATACCGAGCATTTGCTGATGTTAAATTCGTCGCACAAATGTAAAGCCGTTTTGTACAAACCCACATTGGATAACATAACAACAAGTTCTGATGCATCTAAAATAATATTTATAAAAGTATGTTTACAAGTATGTTTTGTATGAAAGTTATGGACAGTAGATAGATATATTTACCAGTATGTGCAATAATGTGAACATCTGAACTGAATTTTGATAGCTGCAATCTTGCATCTACTACATAATATTCTTTTTTTATATCACTCAGTTCCAACACTTCAATTTGTTTTTTAATTTTATAATGCAAGATTTCTTTCCCGTCTATGCTTCTTTTCTTCTTAGGATTAACTGTATCGTTGGCACAAGTGTGATCTATGACCGGTCTAACGATCCACCGGTACTTTTCATTGACTAAGCTCAATACGTTGATACAGGCTAATAAACATTGAGCTTGCCTCGATATAAATGGAACGGTGTGAGATTCTTGACTCAATCGCATGGCCTGCTCGTACATAACCGAAGCGGCTGAAAAAAAAAATGAAAAAGTTTTGAAAAATAATTCAAATTAACACTTTTGCTAATGCTGTAAAACTAAATTTCTCACCCTTTCTCATGTTTCCTTTATTTATATGAAAACTGTACAAGAAATTGTAATAATTATTTTCTATAAAGTCCACGCTTCTAGCTCTTCCCTCGACTATATGTTCTAAATCCTCGTACATGTCGACAAATGGAAAAGAAACTAAATCTATCAATTTTTTCCTCTCAAACAAAGTCACAACTAATTGTCTCAAACAATCCACCCTGCGAGCGGCGTCTGGATTGGAATTCAGACAATGATAAGCTTCGGTATGATGACCCAAATTCAAATGCTGTGTAAATATTATAGAATGAAAGGTTGGTAAATTAGGATCATCTGTGTCCGCTACCGTTATAGCAGTTTCGGCAAGTTCTATAATACAATCTGATATATTATGTTCTTCGAATAGTTTGATCACTTTCAAATAATATTGTATCAAAGCGTTATTCTCCGAGGTAACGTTAGTGTCGAGTAAGACATCAGCCAAGAAGACGTCCGTTAAAATTCCACTAGAAGCTCTCAGAAAGTGATCACAGGCTTTATAAGGTTCTCCCATTTCGAGTAAGGCAACTGCTAATATGAATTTTCTGGAAGCACTGTTCCATTCGCACCATGTACTCAATAATCTCACGTATTCTTGAACGAGCAGAAATTGACAGCTCGATAACAACCATTGAGGAAAAATGAAATTCCCGGATATCGGCCAAATAAGCTGAGCGACCAAAGTGATGTAAGTCAACATGCCGTAATGCCAAGGAATTACCGTAGATAGCTCTGTATTTGTATGAGTTATTAGCGCGTGAGCATGTTTAGCGCCTCCGTTGTGTATAAATAATTCTAGAAGAGACATAGAACGATGCTGACGTTGGCCAATATTTACTCGTGAATCCACAAGTTTTAGCATGGAAAGCCGTTGAACGCTTGATTCGAGCAAAGACTGAGATGGAGTATACGCAGCCGTAGATTCACAAATCCACATGATAACGTAATACGCTTGAGTAAGTACTACCGTTCTTGGAGCTAAAGATGATTTTATGGTATGGGAAGTTCTTGAGTCGAATATCTCAGGTCTCAACAGAATAAATTGTTGTAAAATCAGTAGATTGCGACAAATTGAAAATCGCAAAAGCGTGATCTGAGCTATGCTTCCAGCGATAGCGGAAGCTCCTAATTGACTACTAAATAAATGATTGACGTTGAGTAAGATTTTAGATACATTATGATCTTCCTCAAAATCTAATTTGCTTGGTTGACCAAGATCGTACGTGAGGGCTTCCAAAAGCATAGCCATGGCACTCGATACATCCTTAACGTTCGCCAGTTTATGATATAATTCCGCTTGAAAATCGAAATCCGATAACTGTTGAAAATAAATGTCTGATATTAGATTGTTAATTTTATAATACATAAAACATGACATGTATTATAATGTATTACTTACTGGATCTTCGGGTTCTATCAACAATTTCGATAATAAATCATCGATGATTATATCGGGACTTCTCAGGTGATATAACTCCTTCTCAATCCCAGTTTTAAGCTCTTCGGATAATTGTTCCTCCAACATAACCAATGTTGACATTAGACTTATAAGATCATGACATATATCTTCATCTTGTGATAACACTGGGGTGGTTTTGAACCGAGATGCGTAAGATTTGTCATTCGCGAGCATTAAATGCTCTAATGCTTCCATCGGTCTCAAAAGAGAGAATGAATGCTTCTTCAAAAGTACTACTCCGAAAACGTGTGGTAATAACAATAAACCTAGAGGTCTGGTACCATTTATGTGATATTGAATGACACATGAATAAAATTTAGACCAACAGCGATTCGCGATTTCTAAATAATCTTCATCCATAAGTTCATAATCCATAACTTCGCTTTGTATTTCTGCTTCAACAGCCATACAAACTCGTTCTTTAAGAACGGCAGGAGAGAGATTCATATCAGTTTGATTTGCTCTCCCATCGAATTTAATAGCACATATACTTAATGCTCTTGTAATATCCGTCAAACAGAATTGCCCGGGGTGAAAGATATAATTGATGTACGCTTGTCTTGGATCTGTCCCAGGATCACTGACGATGTAATCTCTATCCGGAGGTTGTTCCAAAATAGCTGTTTCCCATTCGGAACTAGTTTGCGTTCCAGTGAGAGGTAACGTGGCGTGAGTTACCGCAACGGTATCCATATCGATGGTCCTCCATACGGCCCATAATCTGGTGGCGGTGAATGAAAAATCCACTAAGTGTTGCTGATAGAAAAAAAAAACACCATATTTTGAATTTGCGAATGGGTGGAAATAATTGAGCAATGACTTAAAATAAACTCACGTCTGGTGCAAATAATGTGCACAGTCTGATGAATTTGAAAATACCACTATCGTTGACCGGTTTGAGAATACTGAACTCACATCCAGTACCAAATTTCAAAAATGTTCCCAAATATAATTCATTGTTGCTATTCACAGTTTTCCTAAGCATATGCCCTTGGGCACCTTGAGATGCAATACGATTGTCAATAGCAGCATCCGTTACAGCCACACATTGAGTTTTATTACAACACCACATGCGTAAATTGCCTTCTCGACACAACGCGAACAAATAAGTGTCATTTCCATAATTATGAATAACAATAGACATTGCCACGTGACTCTCAGAATTGCGACTCCTGAAAGCTGTTGCTATCCCACTGAGAAATCTCGGTACGATGGAATCTTGTTTCAATTCGCTAGAATGTACAAGACCCGTTACCGTATCCAGTCTTAAAAGTAGAGTTGTTCCAGAATTGTAAGCGAGTGCAAATAATGCTTCTTCTTGGGGTAGTATCAGCCATGATGCTGCCGCATGAGGTACAGGAGAATCTACACAAAAAATATTCAAATTATTTTATACTATTCATCTCATAATAAAAATTTGCATCTGCATAGCAGTTTATATATGTATTTACTCACTTGTAGTGCCAGTACTATTTATAATATGAAAAGTGTGAGGATCTTGAGCACTTTGAACGCAAGCCTCGCTGAAGATGGATTGGATACTGACATCCGATTGGAGACTCAATAAATGTTCCTGCGAAATAAAGGAATTATTCGATTAACTTGGTATATCGAAAATTTTATTTAAATTTCACTGAAAGCATATCTTACTTGTTTATGAATTTTATCTGGATGATAGAACGAGAGTTTATGAATGCTAGAAACAGTCGCTACTAGTATGATGACTGAATTCACAGTTTCATGAATGGAGATACCATCTAAAATTGGAGTGTCGGTGAATCTGTATCTCACTCTACAATTAGCTAAATTAACGTCAAGACTATGCTCGACTAATTCAAGGACATCGTGACAAATTCTCCAATATATGAATCGATTCCGTGTGAAATATTTTGAACTATCCTTGTATGAATATCCTCCTGCTCTTTCCGGTACTTTAATATCTTGTAGTGTGCTTTGACTTCCACCTACGTTAAATAAAATTAGTGTTTTTTTTTTTTAATTGAGTGAAAAAAAAAACATTTTATGATATTGATTTGTATATTATAACATACGTCATTGATTTTAAGGTTATGTTTGATATGTTTAGAATAAATTGCATCCCACTGTGCAAGTGAATAATTTCTGAATATTGAATTTTTATAAATATCGAATCATACGAAAATATAAAATACATCATTAATATTTGAATAAATATCATTTACCGGGCTAAAGTTAATAGGTTATGCACACTCACCTGTATTTAAAGTAATTTCTTTCCATTTTTCCGGTAAAGTTTGATCTGGAACAATTTCTCGATACCCCAATGAATATTCCATTTTCTATTTCTATTGATTATAAATATACATTCAACAAATTATTTTCTTAAATTCCATTACCAAATCACAAATTTTTAGCGGGAGCACAAAACATGCACAACCACGCACTCGCCGCATTCACTCGCATTCCATTCTCATGGGTTAGAAATTCCGTGGATGGTGAATGGAGTTTCGCTTGTGAATGAGGGGGATTCTTGTCCAAGACGAAACAGGGATCGCAGGTCGCCATATTAGTCGGTATACCTTCATCTCTCTCGTCGATACAAGATTATCTCTCTTTAATCAATGTCTACAAACCACGTGATTTACCGACTAAATATGGCGACCTGTGATCCCCTTTCCGTCTCATCGTCCAGATTCCGTGCCACCATACACCATCCAGAGATTCCTAGGTCCATGACCGGTCTCATGCATTCATCAGTACGAACGCGCAAGTGCAGTACATGGAAAAAAAATATTCAAACCATTGCGAAGTTTGAAAATAATTTCTGTTTTTTGACCAAACAGAAGTATGAAAACTTCGATTCGAGAAAATAATTCGAATTTTCACTTCGAAAAAAATTCAATGATCGTACTTTGTATTAATATACACATGGTGTGAACAATATTAGTTGTTTTATATAAAAAAATCAATATATAACGAACTGCGGTACTTACGAGAGCTCGTTCATATTCGTTCAAGTTCATTGATTAATCTGCAGATGGAACTGCGTGCAACCATTTGATTTATATTGAACTGAATGGAACTCTATAAACATTTGTACCATATTGTACTAATTTACACAGTGCAATGGCGAATTATCATAATACATCATAACAATACAGATATTAAATTTGTATACATTTGTATATCAATTGATGACAGGGAGATATCATGATTTGTTGATTCATTGCATTTTAATAACAGATTCGTGACTTTGTAATGCACATGTTGAACTTAGAATTAACATTTTATCATCAATATAAGTTTTTTTAAACTTGATCAAGCAAATCATACAGAAAACATGATGATAATCATGATATATTTAACTTTGCCTTCCTAATCTAAAAGAAAATTGATCGATAAGCGATAGTCATCATGACGAAATTAAGTAAAAAAACTGTAACAATTTTTTATTTGATACTCAACATTTTGTTTTCCATAATAATAGTGCTATTGAATAAATGGCTCTACCTTCATACTGGATTTCCAAACATCACATTGTCTATGATACACTTTATCATAACTTTCTTCGGATTGATAATTTGTGAGAAATTTGATGTCTTCTGTATCAAAAGCGTACCTATTCAAGAAATGCTCTTGATCGCCATGACGTTTTGTGGATTCGTCGTGTTGACAAATTTGAGTTTGGCGCACAACACAGTTGGCACTTACCAAGTTGCAAAAATGCTAACTACTCCCTGCATTATAATGATGCAAATGATTTTCTATAACAAGCATTTTAGTATTCCAGTCAAATTAACTTTAATTCCTATCACCTTAGGCGTTATTATCAATTTTTATTATGATATACAATTTAATATTATTGGAACGGCATATGCAACGCTAGGAGTGTTGGTCACATCATTGTATCAAGTTGTACGGTATTTTATATGCAATTATTTTTAATACAGAGAATGTAATTACATATTCACAAACAACATTCTTAAATTTTGTCATGTATACTGTATATAATATTCATGTAATTACATTCGAGATTTATTGTGCAGCATTTAAATGATTTTGTTTTGTATTTCAGTTGGTCAATAGAAAACAAAGACAATTCCAAATGGATCCAATGCAGTTATTGTATTATCAAGCACCGTTATCTGCAGTTATGCTGTTCATAATTGTACCAATTCTAGAACCAATTGGGAAAACTTTGAAACATAATTGGTCATTGTTGGATATAGTATGTATCACTCTATTGCATTTCATATAATTAATGTATATATGCAATATTTGATAACGAGTACTTTTTTTGCAGGTCATGGTTGTTTTATCTGGTATAGTGGCATTTTTCGTCAATTTAACTTCTTATTGGATAATTGGAAAAACATCGCCTTTAACGTATCCTTTACTAACAATATTCATTGATTAAAAGCATTGGTATAGACAGATGGATCTGAATATAAACCATTCTCTCGTAAGATTTGAAATTGTTTTGAAACTGATCAAAGCAGTTTTACACTTGAAATTAATTATTCCAGCCAACTTTATATCTACCTTTGAAGATTCAGTCAATTAATTGATCAATTCCACGTGTACTGTATATGGATTCATCTTGATTTTTAGAAAAATCTCAATAACATTAACCAAGTGGCAATATTCAAAGTTTTAAAAAACGCAGTTGTAAGTTACAGAGAAAAATGATTTATCATCATAATCCCAACTCTCAAATTGTGGTTCAATGTAAAAGATTTCTTGAAAGAGAAACCTGTGAAATTCATATTCATATTCTAGAATCACATAATTCCAAAGTCTTGAGCTAAATACATTTCCTATTCAAAAACTTAGATACAATATGGTGGGACATTCCAAATTTTGTCTTCTTCTTTTAGGAGGATCAATTATATTTCATGAATCCCTAGCAATAAATCAAGTGATTGGCATCACTTTGACACTAACCGGAATCATTTTATATGCTCATGTTAAAGTAAGTAAAAATTTTGTCATAATGTAAAGAATAATTTACAATAATTTATACTAATATAATATTTGAACTTCAGATGAAATGTGATAATGCAACTATAGTTCCTAATTTGAATGTAGAAGAAAGGAAACCTCTCCACAAAGTTTAATGTAGAACCAAATCAAAATAGATCTTAGAAAACTTTTGTAAATATACAAAACTCTTAAGGCTTAATGTACAATATAATGTTAACTTTAAAATTATACATACATACTATTAAAGAATTATTTATATACCAATTGAATTGTGTTTTATATCCCTGTGTAGAAATAAGAGTTGTTATACAAAACAAAATATGAAATAAAATTGACATTAAAAAAATGACAATGAGGATATTCTGTGAGAAAATTGTAATCAAAAGCAAAAGGTCAACGTCACACCTAGGGCTGGGATTGTTGAACTGCGTTCAAAGTAACGTAAGTTTCAAATTATTTCATCTCAATATCTTTAGCGTTTGTCCCAGGTGCCTCGGACCCGATAAGAGAGCCCCTATAACAAGTTTATATAGCGACGAGATACAAGTTTGAGCAGCTGTGAGAATTCAATAGAGTTACAAGCCATCTTCAGTATTCAGGACAAAGTGCAAAACGCGCGATAGCGATTTAAATGCTATATGAACTTTCATTTTCCGTAACAGAAATATTACAAATACTTCAACATATTTACTTGACTTTTATCACTAATAATGATGAGTGTTTTTTTCAGATTTGAAATTCCATCTGTTAGTCCGTCATTTGTTTCAACAATTTAAAATGGAAATCCTTTGTTCACTTGTTTCCATATCCAATCATATATCGAACACTGTTGGCACCGAGAGAAACTTCACGTTAGAGCGTAGAGTGGCGTACTTGTACTGCGCAATGCGCAACATTGCGCAAGAAAGAGCAACAGAGAAAACCAAAATATTAATCAAACTTTAGAGTATAGCAACATCAAGAAACATAGCAACGTGTTTGAGAGTAACATCAATTTTTGTTCAACTCCACTGACAGTATGAAGATCGAGGAAGTTAAAAGTACTGTAAAAACTCAAAGAATTTCTGCTCATACACATATCAAAGGCTTAGGACTTGACGAAAATGGGATAGCAATTCAAACTGCGGCCGGTCTTGTCGGTCAGGAGATGGCTCGAGAGGTTAGAAAATTCAAATTTCAATCTTTATTGAAGAATCAAAAAGAATAGAGTTTGGTACTAAGCGTTTTAATTCAATGTCTAATATTTTATCTTAGCTTGTATCTAACGGTAAATAGAAATTCCACTCGTCTCTACTATTTATTTTGAGTTGAAGGAAAGTTTTATTTGCCTCCAAACAATTCTGTTTGAATAGCGCTGTAATTCAGACAATGAAAAACGATGCAGGATTTCGTATTTAAGTCTAAAATATAATTTATAAATAATAATACCATGTCGAATGTAGAAAAAATACCATTTTGAGTTTAGAAGATGAGAAAAATTTCCCAAACGACGCAACAGTTCAAGATGAATTTACAATGAATACTTTTGGAACTGTGGGAATTCATAGAGAGGTGTTTGCAGGTACATCAAACACTGTTACGCTATACGAGTTTCAAATATTCTCTTTGACGTGTATCATTTAAAATTCATTATAATGATATTCACTTCAAGAACAGGATTTGCGTTCAGCAAATGTAATTCCATTACACTATTTTCACTACATAGGGCAAAAATAAACCATTTAATCTCAATACGGATATTTTAAAAGTCTTGGAAATTCAACCTTTATAGCGTAATGGAATATATTTTCTGTTTGAAATATGATATCTTTGCATATGTGATGATAATTGTACATTCTTACACCCTCATAATATTCCTTAATTCTGCACATTTAATACAAATGCAATATATATATAACTTTCGTATGTAAACTTTTGAGAAAAAATATTAAAAACAAGGCAAAATAATACAATCGTTAGTTATGGTGAAAAAGTTTTTCAATTGTTTTTTTTTTCTCATTTCAGGCTGCCGGAGTAGTCGTAGACATGATAAAATCAAAGAAAATGGCTGGTAGAGCGGTGTTATTAGCCGGTCCGCCCGGCACAGGAAAAACGGCTATAGCTCTTGCCATTGCTCAAGAACTTGGCAATAAAGTGCCATTCTGCCCAATGGTAGGTTCCGAAGTTTATAGTTCAGAAATTAAAAAGACTGAAGTACTCATGGAGAATTTTAGAAGAGCAATTGGTTTGAGAATCAAAGAGACCAAAGAAGTATACGAAGGTGAAGTGACGGAATTAACACCCGTTGAAACGGAAAATCCAATGGGAGGGTATGGAAAAACAGTATCCCACGTAGTCATTGGTTTAAAAACTGCCAAGGGTACTAAACAATTGAAATTGGACCCCGCTATCTACGAATCTCTTCAAAAAGAGAAAGTCGAGACCGGAGATGTTATTTACATCGAAGCCAATAGCGGTGCCGTTAAAAGACAGGGTAGAAGCGATAATTATGCAACAGAATTTGATTTGGAAGCTGAAGAATATGTTCCTCTGCCGAAAGGCGATGTGCATAAAAAGAAGGAAGTCATTCAAGATGTGACGTTGCACGATTTGGATGTCGCCAATGCGAAACCTCAAGGTGGTCAAGATATAATGTCTATGATGGGTCAGCTGATGAAACCGAAAAAAACAGAAATTACAGGTAGAATATTATAATTGTTTTGATATATTACGTAATTTTGCTTTATTTCTTATCCACGTATTTCTTATTTTGTGCAGATAAGCTCCGGAAAGAAATAAACAAGGTAGTCGACAAATATATTGATCAGGGAATTGCTGAGTTAGTGCCGGGAGTTCTATTCATCGACGAAGTTCACATGTTGGACATTGAAACGTTTACGTATCTTCATAGAGCCTTGGAAAGTGCGATCGCTCCAATCGTTATTTTTGCAACCAACAGAGGACGTTGTGTCATCAGAGGCACCGAAGATATCGCATCTCCGCACGGTATACCTTTGGATTTATTGGATCGTTTGTTGATTATTCGAACTCTTCCGTACTCCAGAACAGAAATTGAACAGATAATTAAGTTAAGAGCTATAACGGAAGGATTACAAATAGACGACGAAGCTTTAACGACTCTCGGTGAACTTGGAACTAAAACTACTCTCCGATATGTAGTTCAGCTGCTCACACCCGCATCTCTTGCGGCAAAAATTAACGAACGTACGAATATCAAGAAAGAAGATGTCGAAGAGGTGGGAGCACTTTTCTTAGACGCAAAATCCTCAGCTAAAATATTAACACAAAATAAGGACAAGTTTATGAAATGAGAGACAACTGTTTTAACATTTTTTAATACAATTAGATGTAAAGATATTGAGTTCAAGTTATTATTTATGATTTAAATAATAAGTTGACTATACGTAATTTATAATTAATAGCATTCAGTGATAAATTTTACAATATATTAGTTCAACAGCTATGATTCTTATTGAATAAATGCAATATTTTTCCATCTCCGTAACAATGTATTATTAGATCAATTTTGATTCAACGCGAACCTAGGGGCAAATGAATATTTGTTTCTATACAAAAATTCTTTTCAATAAAAATTTGGAAATTCACTTGTATTTCAAATCAATTGTGGAAGGTGTTTATATCACAATAATTTTGTGAATTTTCAAAGATTTTTTGAAATTTTTTATAAATAAAAGTTATTTGAAATATTTCAAATTCGAGTATTGATTAATCTCTAACTACAATAGGTTTTGTAGTTGGAGAAAAAAAACACCTTTCAACAAGCTATTAGAATTTAGATAAAGAAAAAAGTATGCTGATTGACAAATTTTGATATTCCAACCAAAAGAGGAAAGATTTCTCAATTTTTCTCAAAAATGAATTGATAAAATCAATTAACATTTCGATACCCACATTCTAATATGTCGTATCTCACCAAATTTGAAAAATCCATTTTTTTTTTCATCAATGATATCATAGACATCCCGTGCACCTGTTGGCACGGTTTCCTGAAAAATTTTCTAAAAGAGGGATACAACGTATTAGAACGTGGGTACCGATTTGCGGCTGAAACAAATTTTATTAATGAACAAGACACAGGGACAAATGTCAGATGATTTTGTTCGCGCATCTTCAAGAGAATTGGAGATAAAATCTAATAATTTCAACATTTTACACTTCAGTACGAATTTGGAATTCATGTTTTAACACTAACGGTATGAAAATTAAATTTTGCGAATATCAGACCTAAGTTCCCCCTATTCGTCACAATATCTTAGAACATTAATTTCATGCCCAATACAATTTATATGTATATGAAATCTAATTTTTCACTATATTTACTGCAAAAAAAATATATGCATATGCAATAATATATTTCTTAATATTGTTTATTAAGATACTTCGTAATACCCAGGGTTAGAGAAGTTCAAGTTGTAATCAAGAGAGTTGTGACATCATGAAACGATACCGGTTAATACGATATAAAATCCCTGTCTACTTCAACGTTTCTTAGTTCTTCGCCAAGATTTAAACGATTTCGCGGGGATGGAGTAGAGTCGAATGTCACAACACAACAATAGTGTTCAAGTACTTTTGTAAATTTTCATTTTCGTTGGTAATTCATCATGTTATCAACTTTAAGAATATCGAAGTGTACTAAACTTCTCACTAAACATAAAAATATAACTCGATGTGCACATAAATTGGCGGTAAATCGTGTTCAAGCGAACAATCTTGAGAAGATATTTCCTCCAAAAGATGAATTTCAAACAAGACATATTGGACCAAGGGAGCATGAACAAATGGAGATGTTGAGAACTATTGGATTCCAGGTAAAATTTATAAAAACTTGATAGGAATACTCTACTGAAAATGCATGTCAGAATCGGAAAAAGGATTGTTGTCAGGGTGTGAACGTTCCTGTTCCTGGAAATCAGGAACAAAACAAACAAATCCTGGAATTAATAAATTGGAATATCTTGTCAAAACATAACAAGAAAGTTTTCATCGGTTTTTGTCAGAATGTTCCGATTTGGTAATTCCGGATAAAACTGAGTGGAAAGTTCATCATTTTTAACCGTATTCCTACAAACAAAGACCGTTCAAAGTTTGACAACAATTTTTTGTCTGATTCTGATACGCTTTTTTAACATAATAATTTTCTTTTCTTCTTTTCTTTCTCTCAATTTGTAATAATTTCAAAAAGAAATTGTAAAGTTTTCTAGAGTTGTACGAAGATGTTTTTAGTTTTTCATCCTGTGATTGGCAAAGTGTTATAAGAAAATTTATCTTTTTGTGACAAAGAATCAAAACTTAATTGATTGAAAATTGAATATGAATTTACAGAATTTGGATGAATTGACAGAAACAGCGGTGCCTGCGAACATTCTTTACAAAGATGAGTTGAATATTAATCAAGAATTAAGTGAGTATCTTTCATTATTTTCCTTCTTTTTTTTTGTTTCATAAGTATTAAAACTTCGATAATAATTGAAGGTTTGTCTGTTACATGAAAAAATTCGAAATGCATTTGATTTTCGAGAAAAGAAAGAATTAGGAAACCGTATTGTACGGCTGTCCCTGTCCATCAGAACGTGTGAAAAAATTTCCACAAGTTTCTGATCGATTTTTGTCATGGCAATTGCTGACAACGACTCCCAGGAATTCTACTAGGTTCAATGAGGGTCTAAGAGGTACGGAAAATCAGTCAGAAACTTTCAGAAAGTTTTTAATTGGTTTTTTGTATTTCTTAGACTTCTCTTAACTGTGATGGAATTTTTCAGAGTTATTGTGTATCAGACGAGCGTGTTTTGCAAGGATCCTACATTGAGACTAATGATTTAATCGAAGCCTGGATTTTTTTTAGTTGAAAATTGATATTTTTCCCTTAGTTGTCACAAAATTAGGTAAACAAAATTATTGATATATCGAGGTATTCATTAGCAACATCATCTCTCTTGATACACCAAGAAAAAGCAATTAGCAGTGAGAATGCATTTAATCTATTCATTTGTAAGAAAATTGGAGGAAAAAATGTATATCGTATTATACACTATTGAAAAAATTGGTGAACTTCATACACCAAATTTGCAAGTAATTAACATATATATTTACAGCTTCTGTGTGTGTTTATTGCTTCCAAAATTGTATATTACAATCAGTATGTATTTTTTACAGCATACAATTGTTTGAGAATTCTCGTAAAGTTGTTTAATCCTCAATTGTTCTAAATATATTTGAAAACAGTTCATATATCACAGTCTGCTATCATGAGTTCATAAACGTGAGGAGTCACGAGACCCACGCGACTGTGGAATAATTATGTCAAAGAACGATAACCCTGATTTGCACATGAACGATGATTCCTTTATTGCAACTTCGCAAGTATTGACTAGTCACATTTTTCTCGCCACTGATTGAGAATATTTTTGTACTCATTAAATAGCAATGACGGAAATGGATGATTTGCTTGCATCAAATCAATGATCGAATACATATTACATATATTATATTTTATATTCCCTGTTGTAAAAATCTCCTAAACCGCATAAGTCGATTTCATGAATTTTGATTGATGGGACTTTACAAGACTTGTAAGGTTTGGGATTCAAGCTTCTCTTATCAAATCTGAATGAAACCTAAGAAAAATTTGATAACCGATTCTGCTTGATATATGTAAATTGGACAATCTAATGAAATACTGAGAGAAAATATTTTTCAACTTAATCATATTGGACCCAAAAGGACCGAAATGTTTAGATACGAGTGGAAAATTTTTCTGCGGTCAGATTTTCATCACATTTCCCGATCAAAATCAGCCAGAAATTTGACACAGGGATTTTCTATAAAAATCTTGAATTTCTCCTGAATATTTTTCATGCAGCTACACAATTATTTCAATGATTTTCAATCAAATCCTTGAGAATTTTTATATCAATAGACATTTATGAAATATTTTAATATCACGGGGTTCCATGTACATTCAACGAATCAAAACATAAATTAATAGAAGATGAAAACCTTCAACGTTATTGAATTATTGATTGATTTCGAAATTCCTGAACATCGCAAAATTTCACAAAGAAATATTTTCCTTTCATCACAATAGATAAAATACTTATCTTAGGTCATAAGTCGTTCTCGTGCCCAAGATTCGTATTCACGTGATCGAGTGGAAAGAAATCTCTCTTTCAATTTCCGTTCATTATCATTTTGTTTTATACATTCATAATGATGATACACGAAGAGTACTCACGTGATGCGTGGTCTGTTTTGTCCGACTTACGATGTTCGAAAAAAGATAAAATGCTATAGCAGCAAAATATGATACAGCTCTCTTGATAAATCAATTTATTGACTATAATTTTCAACATCCATTTTATTTCAGCCGAGTACGAATTGATTAAAAGAATAACACAGATTGCAGAGAAAAATGAAGTTTGGCGTTCTTACATCGGAATGGGATACCACAATTGTTGTGTACCGCATACCATTATGAGGAATATTTTTGAAAATCCTGGATGGTATTTATATATTTTATAAAAAATATTGCATCGAATTAACTATTGCAATGAAGAATTGAATATAAATACAATTTTTCAATATAGGACCACGCAATATACTCCATATCAGCCAGAAATTTCTCAAGGCAGGCTAGAAGGTTTATTAAATTACCAAACTATGATATGTGATTTAACTGGAATGGAGGTTGCAAATGCATCTTTATTGGACGAAGGCACCGCAGCAGCCGAAGCTTTGGCTCTCACTTGCAGACACACCAGAAGGAAAAAAATATTCATTTCCGATCAAATGCATCCGCAAACGATTAGCGTTATAGCCACTCGGGCTACTTCTTTGGATCTCTCATTCGAAATTGGAAATATTTTTGAAGTTGATACCAATGGCAAGGACATAGCTGGGATTTTATTACAGTATCCTGATACGACTGGATCTATTCATGACTTTACAGATGTTGTAAAAAGAGCTCACGACAATGGGGTACGTAACAATGTTCTAATGTTTCATCCGTTCTTAATTTTCTATGCAATTATCGTTGTTTCTTTTTTTATCGAATACAGACTCTCGTTTGCGCGGCATCAGATTTATTGGCTTTAGCCATTCTCCGACCTCCAGGGGAATTTTCCATAGATATATGCATTGGCACGAGTCAACGATTTGGTGTACCTTTGGGATACGGCGGACCCCACGCTGGATTCTTCGCGTGCAGACAAAAATTAGTACGTTTGATGCCTGGAAGAATGATTGGTGTTACAAAAGACATGGACGGTCGGGATGCGTATCGTTTAGCCCTTCAAACTCGTGAACAGCACATAAGAAGAGATAAGGCCACAAGTAATATATGTACAGCACAAGCACTATTGGCTAACATGTCTGCGATGTATGCCGTTTATCATGGACCTGAGGGTATAAAAGATATCGCGTTGAGAGTACACAACTTGACCTTGTGCCTTGCGAAAGGGTTAGAAAAAGCAGGGCATGTAATCCATAATGAATATTTTTTTGATACCATCAAAGTGTCTTCTAACGTTTCTCTTCAAATTATCAAAGAAAATGCGAAGAAAGCTCAAATTAATTTAAGGTATGAGACATTTATAATATCTCCAACAGTGATATAAGGATGATTTGGTTTTAACAATATATTTTATAATTTTTAGATACTTTAGTGATGGCACCGTTGGAATTTCTCTCGACGAAACCACTACGATACAAGATGTGAATGATCTTTATCGAGTATTCGGTGTTGATACCACCGTTGAGGAATTAACGGAAAATGAATTTATAGGAGACAAAGATTTAACAAATTCCCCATTCAAGCGTACTATTCCATATTTAAAACATCCAGTTTTTAACAGCCATCACTCAGAAACTAGAATAGTACGATACATGAAATCTTTGGAAAACAAAGATGTTTCTCTAGTGCACAGTATGATTCCTTTGGTAAGAGAAATTCTTTGTTAAAATACTTTCTTTGATGTTCAAAAGTGTTATTGTATAAAAATTTTCATGTAATAGGGATCTTGTACAATGAAGCTCAACTCGACAACAGAGATGATGCCATGCAGTTTGAAAGGCTTTACGGATGTACATCCTTTCGCGCCAATCGAACAAGTACAAGGATATCAACAATTATTTTCAGAATTGGAACGCGATCTTTGTGCCATCACGGGATACGATGGGATTAGTTTTCAACCAAATAGCGGAGCTCAAGGCGAATATGCAGGGTTAAGAGCTATACAGTGTTATCACGAATCCAAAGGACACAAAAACCGAAAAGTTTGTCTAATTCCTATATCGGCTCATGGAACGAATCCTGCTTCTGCTCAAATGGCAGGCATGCAGATAGAACCTATACTGGTTAGAAAAGATGGTTCAGTTGATATCGAACATCTCAAAGAAATGATCGATCAGTACCGAGAAATACTGTCGTGTTTAATGATAACGTACCCTTCTACGAATGGAGTATTTGAAGAAACTATTAGTGATATATGCAGTATGGTACATGACGCGGGAGGTCAAGTGTATTTAGATGGCGCTAATATGAATGCTCAAGTAGGCTTGTGTCGTCCAGGGGACTATGGAAGTGATGTCTCTCACTTGAATTTGCACAAAACTTTTTGTATTCCTCATGGGGGAGGTGGGCCTGGTATGGGACCTATTGGAGTGTAAGTAGGAACAAGCATTGATATTGAAATCGTAGTCTTCTCGAATTCATATCGAATATATGTGTTGATTTTTTTATTTTAGGAAACACCATCTTTTACCATTCCTTCCAAGCCATCCAGTGATAAATACTTCTAATACGGTGAAAAATGAAGATTATATCGGTGCAGTATCGGCTGCTCCTTTTGGTTCATCCGCTATTTTACCAATATCATGGGCGTACATTAAAATGATGGGTCCCAGAGGTTTACGAAAAGCTACGCAAGTAGCTATTTTAAATGCCAATTATATGAGCAAAAGATTGGAAAAGTATTATAAAACTTTATATAAGGGTAAAACTGGTATGGTCGCACATGAATTTATCCTAGATGTGCGAGAGTTTAAAAAATCAGCCAACATCGAAGCTGTAGATATCGCGAAACGATTGATGGATTACGGTTTTCACGCTCCAACGATGAGTTGGCCGGTCACTGGTACATTGATGATAGAACCCACTGAATCTGAAGATAAAATGGAGTTGGATAGATTCTGTGATGCCTTGATCTGTAAGATTTTGAAAATAATATAATAGAAAGTAGTTTATTATTCTAAAATTATGTATTTATTTATAGGTATACGAAAAGAAATTGAGGATATCGAGAATGGAATTCTAGATAAGAAAAAAAATCCATTAAAACTTGCGCCACATACTCAACAACAAGTCATATCATCTGAATGGAATAGACCTTATTCTCGAGAATTAGCTGCTTTCCCGGCTGTTAGTACCTTCAAAATTCTTTTTCTTTGTGTTTTTTTTTCAACGCTTTTCTATACAATAATGAGCTTATTTCTGTTTCAGCCATTCGTAAAAGCCACGAATAAAATATGGCCCACTGTTGGAAGAATAGACGATATATACGGAGATAAAAACTTATTCTGCACATGTCCACCTATATTGCCTGAACAACGATGAAACAATGATGAAAGTTTCTATAAAATGATTTATATTAGGAATATTCAAATATTTATTAACACTTTTTCTTTTTAATTCATGTGTACATATGTACAGTAAATTAATTTAATTCATTTTCTCCGATCGTAATGAATTCTACAAAATTACAAAAGATAGCAACGGATTAAATTTACCTAATTGACAATAATCTTGAACGACTGCATTGTTTGACGCGGATGAAATGAACGAAACGAATATACACAAACAATGCGATCTCGTTCCGAAAGACTTTGTACAAATATATTTCCATGTTTTTGTATTTTAATTTCTAATGATGTAAATAATTTGCCAATTATATTATTCCACAACGCATACCAAAAGATTTTGTTGTTTTCAAACTACTAAAATAATGTTTGGAAAGTGCAATCTTTGTGATTTTTTACTGCAAATAATACACATCTATGTTCATAAAACAAATATTATTTGATTCGCTTCAAGAAAGAAAAATATAGAAAGAATGTTAAAAAATTAACGTTTTATGTAAACCGAATGATTTTTATAACTAACATTTATACATAAAATGTATTTGTCTTCATTAAAGATAATTACACTTTCATTCTTAGTCGTAAATATAGATTATCTTTGAACTTAAACGCTGCAAAGAATATTTACATCTTACGATACTATGAATATTTAGCTAAAATTTGTACATGAATTACAAACCAGGCATAAGATATGCAATATTGTCTAGCATTTGAGACAATGTTTCTGGTTCAGCTCCATTAGTTTCAGGTATTTGTTGCGTAAGACAAATTAATGGACCTAAAGCGCATAATAAGGAGTCTAATAAAACGGAGAGACTTCCCGAAACCGCTATCTGACCATCATGTTCTTTCAAACGTTCACCAATTATGGTTAAACTCTCACCCAAGAGCTTCAAATGTGCGGCAACGTCGATTGGTTGCGTCCCGACAACTTTGTACATCCCGGTACCTATGACAGGTTCATTGACTAAATCTTTGCCAACTCGATTTGATGGTGGCGATGTCGAAACATTACTACCCACGACAGATGGAACCCCTAACTGGATTGTTTTCTTCGACGTAGTGGGTTTGGACTCTTTTCCGTTACCTACATATAAAAAGATTCATTGTACTCCAAGTTTTCCAATTATTAATATACAGTCATAGACAATTATATACAATTTCATATGAGCAGAATAAATTATGAATTATTATATTGTTGTAGGATATAAAAAAACACACCAATTTTGTTGATGAATTTTTTTCGCGAGGCGGGTGGTGGCATTTTCCAAATAGCTTCATCTTTACCGGTTGGCCAAGCATGAGGTTTAGCCGCTAATCGTTTTGCCCGTCTTCTCCAATTGTATTTTTCCAAATTTGGCACTGTAGCCCATAACTCTCCTAATCGTTTAGAAATTGCAGCGAAATCTGTCAAAGTATTTCAAACATTTTTTATAAATGATTTTTAAATATCGGAAGATTTATAAAGGGCATTCCAATTGACTGAAGTGTACACACCCATATGAGGACATTGTTCTAACAGCTCTTGTCTGATTTCTTTGGCCCACAACATGTATGCGGTAAACCTTGTTTTCTGAAAATTTAAAGTAAAGAATAAACGATATATCTTAGCTCTTAGAGCAAAGCGGAACTGAATAAAATTCTTTAGATAAAATGATGTACTCACTCCTTTATCTTTACGCTGTGCTTTCATCCTACCTATGATCTTTCCATCCTTAATAATCAACTTTTTTTTACATTTTTCCAGCATATACAGGCTACTAGCTTGGGACGGCGTTTCTTGACCCGGTGGTTCTAGTTTTCTGAATCCTGTTTCTCTATCATCGATCATTAGTGGATCTACATCGTCGTCGCTTGCCGAATCCATACTATATCTATCATCTTCGTTCATCCCATTGGGATCATCGGATTCTGACGCGGAGGACTGTCCTTCGTTATCCGATAATGGCTCTGGTTTAATACCTTGCTGCATAGAGTGAAAACTTGTATTTTTCCTCTGTGGCATAAGATTCCCTTGAGAGTTTGAATGACTCGCGGGGACAGGCGATTGATGCTGCTGTTGTTGTTGCGACACATCATATCGCTCGATCGGTTGTTGAGTTTTTTGCCTCCTGTATTTGTTATCCGTCAAATCATCCGGTGATTCAAAATCAACAAGTTTAGAGGATTTTTTCCTGACTCTTCCGCTGCGAGATATACCGGTCACCTCTAAATCTGAAAGGTATAACAGACTGCACCTTGCCAAGAGAGGAAAAGGGTCCAAAATACTTTGTAACAATATCCATCTAACGATCTACTATATAACTATGATGTGCAATCAAAAATATTTTGGGTAAATTTTCTGTATAAGAATGGATGATCACAGTGTTTTATGGAAGTAGCGTGCTCGGCATAGGGAAGATAAATTATTTTCTATTTCAAGTATGAACGATTTGCACATCGATACAAATATTAAAACTTTTAGTGCAGGACTCGTATAGGTTTTAATGTATTTCTCTTATGCCAAGGATAATACTTTCACAAAACATTATAATCTTCAATTTTTGTACAGTACATATCTAATAGCGTGCAATTTAAAATGATTTTCTAAAAATTGTGCTAATCCACATGTTATGCAAACCGAGAAAGATTTAATTATTCATTGATTTCACAGAAAGAAATTCATCTCCCTATATGAAAAATACAATTCAAATAATCAACAAAATAATAAAATTTGAATTTTATTTTCAAATTATAACCACAAAAAAAAACTGTATACAAGCATTAGTTTCCGAATATTCCGCAAATGCATACAGCGCTACCATAATACGTCAACATGTACATTATTGGAAGAAAAATCAACAATATATGTGATGAAATCTACTAGTATCATGCGAAATAATGCTAATTACAGAAGTTAACGAACATTCGACTAATAAGAAGAATTTATTCAAGTCTTAAAAACAGATCTCACCGTCGCTTTTCTGACGTTTCGGCGACGCGTACATGTCCATTGCGTCGCTCTGGTGCTCGACGAGTTTCTTGCGCCGCGGGGTCTTCTCGAGTTTCGCGGGCTTATAAATCCCCGCATGCATAATGAAAATAATACTTTTATACAATTCTTAAGAAAGAAGCCTAACCGTACTCTTGATAATTCTTTGAAAATTAAACTATTTATCTCGATCAATTCGATACATAATGTTCAATGTTTTTAAAAACAACTGCAACTGGGGAAAACCAGAATGCACTGCGCAATGTGCATGGCGCTGTACGATCATTTGAGACTTCGCGGGAATTTTTTCAATTTCTCGTAGTTCTTTAACAATGTCCAAATAAATTATATTCGGTGTGTTTTAATTCTTTTCGTCTTTTATAAGTATTTGTATTTTACTTATTATATCTTTTACCCTTATATTCATTCGTGTTTTGTTTCTTCTTATTCATTTTACACTATTTGTACGTACCAACGGTACACAATGAAATCATTTTACATGATTCAGGGGATGAGCGATGAATTGATATATTCAAACTTTGTAGAAAAATTGGCTTTTACCTTGAATCTAAATTCTCAAATCTATCACAATGATCAATTATTCTTATCAACAAGATATCAAATATATTGTCATTCCCAGGGTTTCCTCATTTTGGATAAAAAAGGTTTTAAACATAAATTAAACAATAACTGAACAAATTTTTGAAATACTATATATACAGTTCAATCGAAATATTATCACACTTTTCATATTACAAATAGTAGGCAGTACAAGTGATTGAATACATATGTGAACAGCTTATGTGAAGATATACATTTTTATTATGAGATGAATAGTATAAAATAATTCCAATACTTTTTGCGTAGAATCTCCTGTACCTTATGCGGCAGTTGCATTTGCGCTTGCTTACGATCCTGGAACAACCCTACTGTTAAGACTGCATACGGTGACCGGTTTTGTAAACTCTTGCAAATTGGAACAAGAAAATTCCAAATACTGCCTTATTAAAATTGAAATGAATTAAATCGATTGATCAAAAATACTTCACTAATAAAATAAATCAAATTTCACAGAAAAGAATGAAAAGGTATTGATATATATCTTAGTAGAAAAAGTTGTTTATTTCAATGTAATACTTTATACAAAAAATTATACATCATCTTGTTGCCATCCATCTTCGTTGGACAAAAATCTTCGTTTATGGCTTGTGTTCATGTAAGGTCTCAAAGCCCATTCCGTATCAGCAGCAGCCGCAATATCCAAAGTACCCAATTTAATTTCATACAACTTCAGTTGAAATCTTGGTCCAATTTCGGTCAATTCTACATCTTTTCCGTTAACTTTCTTATAAGTGTGATGTCTAAAGCAGATGTAATCATCGTGATTTGCAAATGTTATAACTCTTTTACTATCTTCTTTAGGTACAGGGAATAAATATTTCAATATATTACAAACTCTTGCACCTAATTTCGTCTTGAAATTGTGAAAGATGAGATGAGGATACTGTTCCGACATTGTACCGATATCTGGCACGTCGTGTCTCATAACCACATCCGACATGGTAAAATATGCTGTTGGGCCGTAAGGTAAATGGCATATGATAAGAGAATCTGGAACACCTCGGTGTTCATGCACAATAATGAAGTCGGTTACGTCGTTAGCTCGACAAGCATGAATTAATTGCTTCATTTCGTAGTTTCCTCTATTCATTCTTTGAGAATTTGGAAAAATTAAACGTAATTCTTTGACAAACATTTTAAGTCTAGAACTGGGATCCCTGGACGTTGTAATAACAATTTTTGGATCTTCTACTCCAGCCCAGCGGTATTCGTCGTCTTCGTGCGAAGCTAACGTTCCACCTTCTTCCGTACCTAGAGCTACAGCTAATTTGGGTCCTTCATCTTCCCATTCTATCTTCTCTTGTAACGATAAAGCACTTTTCCTTAGCGTTGGATGTATAGGTATATTTTCTTCCAAACTTCGTTTAATTCTATCTTTTTTCTCTTGAATGTTTTTAATTTTATCTTGCACTGATTTTCTGTAGAGGTATTCTCTTCGTAATCTCGCTTGTCTCCGTAACATGATGATTTTTTAGAATTACAGTACGATCTGAACGCAAGTGGTATAAGTTGACGTATTATTCATGAATTTGTCAATTCATTGAGATGAATGGAATAGCATCTAACTCTTGGATGAACTTGTCAAATTAATTTCGAGGTTATGACAGGTTATGTTGACTTAGTTGAGTTATTTGATAAACATGTGCTTTGGAGCTGTTTACAGCGCTTTACCTACTGATGGTGTTGCAGTACCACTGCAATTTACCGTAATAATAAACATGATTCTCATATACGATCCATACATGACTCATACAATTTTTTAACAATTTCTATAAATGTCTATGTACAGGTTTTATGAAAATATACATGAATCTTCTTCCCTTGGTAGGGGCAGATCTCCGTCTAGGCCAACCTATAGGTCATGGGCTAGGGGGGAAAAATCCAAATAGTGATATCACAATATAATTTTTATATAAATTGTATAAAGCTTATATATAAACTAATTGAATTATATATAAATTGCTTATAATTTCGACGATTTCCCACTCGGAGAGCGGCACCATATATCTGACCTAGGGGAGGAAAATTTCCAAATCCGCCTATCTCTTGGTAGTCTAAAAACAAAATCTTTTCTAAAGGATAATCTTATAAGATTCTGTGAAAATGTATCAGCATCTATAGCAATATTTACCCTTAGAAAAATAAGAGGCAAATACGGATAAAAACTCGAAGATCCCCCAATGTGAAATAATTTTCAAAATTATGTATAATTTATATATAATTCAATATAGTTTATATATGAATTATGTATAATAATAAATTATATATCATTTGAACTTGAGTGAATTTTTATTTACCGTTGCAAAGTTTGTATTAAATCTCATTGATGATAGGGATTAAATCGACCTTTTAAATTAAAGAGACGACCATGAAATCACTGAAATCAAATCATTTCTGATCTCATTTTCAGTCGATTAGCTACAGAATAAATTGAAACTCGCGTAATAACTTATTTTTCTGTTTAGGAACAATGTTTTGATTTTGTAATAAAAAAATTCAACCAATAGTTTCCTCTTTCTTTAAGAGGGAAATTTTTTATGATTCAACCAAAATTTATTGGATTCACATTGTTTCTGATTCCCTTGTGATTGTTTTAATAATTCTTTTACAATAACAGCAAAATCTGCCAGAATAAATTAGAGATTAAATTTCTGTATCTTGAAGCAAGCGCAGATTTCAAATTAATCGATGCATCAAAACTTGGCACCAATAAAGAGCAATTTAGGAAAGAAGAAAAAACTTATTTTTCCAATTCTTTATCTTTGATAACGGGACGAGATTAAATCTCGAAGAACCGCGTATGTAAATATAATTCTTTCGTTCAATATTTGAACTTATTATAATATTGCCGACGTAGTAAGAAGAAAAATAGTATGAGATACAGTGGTGTTGATTATCGAATACATCACTGACGGCTGAGAGAGCGAAGCATTCAACAATATCCTCGTATAGGTGCGCAAAAGTTATTTAAAAATGGCGGATGCATCGTCTTCCGATACTACCTCAGATTATTGCAATGAATGTTTTTCTGATATTACTTCTGAGAAATCAGAATTTGTTGTAGTAGGTCAAAAACCTTCTTTGTCCCATCGTCGAAGTGAACGAAATTTTTTGCAGAAACTTTTCACAAGAGAGGTAAGTTAGCTTAACCTTCAAATCTCATGTAAGCATTGTTGAAATTGACAGCCCTGCACACCTGTCAAGGTTTTTTGAGGGGGTGAAACGATGTGAAGACAAAATTTCTTCCTCTTTCCGATTATTCTCATGGATCGAATATATTTCCAGAACTCTGTATTTTCGATCAAAAGTTCATTTCAGAGAATTCAAATCCTCATAATTTTGATTCAATTTTAATTTAACAAGAAAAATTATAAATAACGATTAATTTTTGTGATTACCTTTAGATTAGGGGTTGTTTATCCTTGCACAATTATGCGTCGGAAGACAGATTATTCACAACTGTACCTTCATGGCGACTCTTACCCCTATCACGAGTTGTGCCAAAATCAGCTCTCGAAGCAGGGTATGCGTTGATTTCTTTGTTTCCAGAATTAATTTGAAAAATATGCCATATGCTATATTTATATGAATATTTTAATGTTTATATCCAAAGGCATATTGTCATGGGATTGACGCAATGTGGTCAATTTTTACTGACATATACATATACATTGGATGTAAGCGGTAATACCACCGCTTATAAATATCTTCTGCATTGGTGGGCATTCACCCCAAATCGTGTTGCTCGTAAAGTTGCTGAGGTTACATTATTTGGGAATTTTACAATATATAAGGAGCTTAGTATAATTATATCACAATGGCCAATGGAGAGGAATAAGCTTGTTATTCATGGCCTTTGGTAAGTTCAATATTTTTGGATCCATTGAGTTATAAACTAATGGAATTATATGTTTTTTTTTTAGTACAAGTTCGTTACAAGTACAACCGGCTGATAGAGCATATCTCACAATAACAACTGTACCATCCCTTCAGAATTGTAAAGATTGTTTGATCGTAGCTGCATCTTATGAAGAGGAAGGTGAAGGTAAGTACAGTTTTTTTTTATAATCATCACACATTCGATCTTTCACTTTTGTGTTTAAAATATATAAAGTTATTCCTTTGATATTTATTTTCCTGACTCTACGCCTTTTGTATTAATTTACAAAAAAAGATAATACCGATTGATTCATAAATAAAAATATAGGTCGTACTGTTGACATTTTTGAAAATATTTTCGTTGAGAAATTAAGTTTTCATTGTTTTCATTGTGAAATATGATTTATAAACATAACTATGCATTGGAATATATATTAATTGCGGAAATACAATTTACGGATCACAATTTTTATTCTTAATTTATCGAAAGATCAATAATTTGAAGAATATAAAATCAAAAGTCAAAAAATAGAATGATTAAACTTTAAAACAGTTGATTTGAAATTAATTGATGGTGAGAAAGTAAACTTTACAATGACAATTATGCATTCATTTCTGTGAAATTCCTCCTGAGAGCACTGCAATGCAAATGTAGAAATTAACAAGATTGTAGAGAAGAAGGTGAAAACTTATTTACATTTTATCGACAAAAGAGTTAATGAATATATCTGACATTATATCACGTCAAATAACTGATAACATGAATAAAATAATATACACTTGTAGATGCAAAACAGATTTTATTTATTTTTAGTATCATTCAATGTGTGGAATTATACTATTTGTTTATGGAAATAAAGTATTAGAAGTACATTTAACGATTTAAAATACCATCCACATTTCTTTTTTACAGAGTTAGCAGCTAATTGGGATGGTTGTGTACGTTGTAATTGTCTTCAACATGGTCTAACGGTCCACACGGCGTACGACGTTATTTCCCCTTATCCGAGATTTCGAGCAACTATATGCTTAAATTATTGGAATCACGTAGTAATCAATACAGGAAATTTTCTACACGTACTCAGGGTGGATTTAGAAAATCCAAAATCGAATAATAATAGAAATCAGAAGACTGGTGATAAACAAGACACGGGGGTATCGGATACCGTTCCCTTGGACATGAGCGATGCCGAAGAAACGGATTATTTGAAAACGGATAATCATGAAATGTTGGATGAGAAAGTTGGTACACCCTGCAGTGTTGTTGACCAATCACCCAAGTGTGAACCAAACGCAGAACAAGACTACGTAGATGAACTAAATAAGTTTGATGATCGGTTGAGCTGTGATTTAACTTTAAATACCTCAAATGGCAATCGAAACGATTGTGTCTGTGATATTAGTAAGTCTACCGATGCTCTAAGTTATAAAATATGCGACTGTTTGGATAACTTTGAATGTAAATGTCCTCACATAGAACAACAGTCCCAAGCCATATCCGTCAGGGACAAAATATTACAAGATTTTTGTGATGATATGTCTCAGGAACTTAATATCGGTAGCGATCTCATAACTCTGGTGAAACATTCGTCGTGTTCCCCACGTTCGACGCCACAAAGACTCCCTCCCGATTTGAAAGCAGGGACAACGTGGTCTTCACCGATTCTCATACCCCCTTCGGATATTTTGAGAACCCGAAATTCTGAACCTAGTCATAGAAATGCTTGCGATCAACGATCAAATTCTCCGCAACCCAGTGCTTCTCAAGGCAGTACAAATTCGATCAATTCTCCCCTTCATTCCATTTCTATGAGTCCTTCCCCGTCATGTTCGCCACGTTTAATGTCTCCTCCGATAACAAGACCGTTTCGGCACTTGAGTCCGCGGAAACGATCAAATTTGCATTCCCCTCCACCCACGATGCCAGCCACTCAATCGAGGAAAGGAACGACGCACAAACTAACTCTCGAGGCGGAAAAAGCGTACGAATTTACGGACGATGCTCAAGAAACGTGTGAGAAATTGAGTTCTTTCAGGAAACGTAGGCTGGCTGACAAAAAATACGAGTTCTGTGACGATTCCGAGGATGCTGAGAATATAGTTCCCTTCAAGCACATCCGTGACCAGTCTAAACATCGTACTTGCTCCGTACATCAGATAACTTCCTCTCCTGCCATGTCCCCCGTATTGCCAAATGGAAGAAAATACTGGATAGATTCTGATCAAAGTGAGACTGATGAATTTAATTCCACGCCAGATAGTAATACCTTCAACGACTTAAATACTAACGAAACGAGTAAGTGTTTTCACTGTTTCACTTCATTTTATTTCAAATTGAGCATGGAAAAATTTTGTCATTTTCCATTTTTGCAGCTGAAAAAAGTGTTTTACGCCCATTAAATCAAAACCAATTACCGAATGGGAGTGTTCACAGGGAACGTATCAACAAATACTTTTCAAATACTTCTCCGTTAGTTCCTTACAAAGCTATATTGCAGTACCCTGTCATAAAATGTACCGCACACTTCAAACGAAGCTACATTGAACTTGATGACGAAATGATATCCGTCATAACCGATGTCGAAGGTAACGTCTTTTATTACTTTCCCTCCCTAGAATCGCGTAATCACACGCCTAACGCGAATTATAAATTTCAGATGAAGAAACAGGAGGATATTCGAATTTCCAGTACGTCCTTCCAATACAAGTCCATGGTTCCGGATACGTTCAAATGCAAATGATTAGTAATAGTAAAGCGGAGAAATTGGTAATATTCTTATGTGTTTATAATAAAATTCTACTGAAAATTATAAACCTTGGTCATAAAATTATATTTTCAGATGGTTCCGTACGTAACGGTCAATCAACTGAGTTTTGACATTGAAACATTTTCTTATCATATTTCCAATTGGATATGTACCAGATTCAAAAAACAATTTTGGCATTGTAGTGATTACGATATCGAGATAATAGACGTATGTGCTTTAAGTGGAGATATCATTTGTTTATTAATTATGAAAGTACAAACTAGTGAAATGTGTATTCAAACAACATGGTTAGTATGGTCTTGATTATTTCCTGTAAACATGCTGTTGATCGATTAACGATAAGAAGGAATATTTACAGTCCACAAGAGAGGAAACAGTATGAGATAGGATGTAAATTTATATGGAATATCGATACGAGTCAGTACAGGATAACAGATGTATTGCCAATGGAAGAGATCAAACCAAAGTTCATGGATGTTCCTGGTTTCCATAATCCTTTATGGAATCCTACAAAGAAAATAGCTCCAAAATTGAGAGAGAAAATCCAACAACCGTATGCTCGTACCGTACGCTTCCTTCACAACGAAATGACTCTAGCAGGTGCGTGTTTATTGATACACATGCTTTTCTTTTCTCGTGAATATATTTTTTCGCCGTCAACTTCTCTTTTCCATTTCAGGTGAATCTATAACTAGACTCCACGACTTGGATAATTTAGTAGAATTCTATATAACCCCAATGTCCAGTTACGCTCTGATAGAATAAGAAAAAATCAACTAATTATTCATATTTTACAAATAATTATTTATTTAAATTAACGTAGAAATTACTCCATTCTCAGAGAAGAATCATAAAGAGTAGGAAAAAACTTGGAATTGAGTGGAACGGAGGTTCAAGTATGTAGATGTTATTCTCGGTAGCTAACGCTTCGAGACTTTAATGATCCCATCTTCACGATTAAAATATAATTCTGTAAAAAACAAAACAAATATTATAATAACATATACATCGCAAGCTTCATATTTAAGAATAAGCTGTTTTGATTTTGTACAATAATATTGATCACTTTAGTTACAATTTGATTCGAGAGATCTCATTCCTTTTTTTGTGTTATTTTTATGCATTTATCTTTTATTTTGTTGAGCCGTGCAATGACTTTCTATCTTTGTCTTCGACGCGTTTGGATGTTTTTTTTTGCACAAGAACATTGCTATACCCTATGACAGCAGCTTATTCATAAACATCAAGTTTGCGATATATATCTTATTATGAACGGTTTTTCAACAGATTCGCATTTTACTCGTGAAGATTGAACCAATAGCATTTCGAAATGCCAGCTACTTTGAATAAAAGTTGTACATTGGATCCTCTGTTTCACTTGGTGCAAGATATTCGACTACTCTTTATTATTCATTATTTATTTATTTTCAAAAAATTTTAATTACCGTCGAGGTAATGACAACGCAATGATAATAGGAACATTAAATGGAAAATACTAAGCGATAGTAGTGACAATGAATTTTATGAATTTAATTTCCAGTGACTTTAAATGATGAATTTCATATAATAATTTGTACATTTTAAATTATATACTTTTATTGCGTTTTTTGTAAGACAAAAAATACGTAGATAAAATATTATTTGCGTGTTTTTTCTGGGTTGTTTACTATTGGAAACAAAACATAGAATAAAAGTACAATAGAAGAATACAACGAAGATTTTCCAAGAGTTTTGCTCCAATTTGTAAATGGTATTCACCCTGTGTACTATAAATTCATTTATACATATTATAAATAACTTTGGTAATAATAGTAGAATTAGTTGACTAAACTGATTGTCGATAAATGTATTGTACGTGATTCTAAGAAAGTAAGAAAATAATTATAACAAACAGGTACTTGGTCCCAAAATTAATTTGTAATATAAACAAAACAAGTATTTTTAACTTCTACTGCGGTATCTCGAAACTTAACATACATACGCTCTTTAAATAAATACTTCAGAATATAAGTTGGAAATGTTACAACAAAGAACAATCATTGGACAGATAAGTTTCAATATCCAATAATTCAATAATATTAGTATTAAACAACAACTTATATCATCATAAATTGTAATTATTAAATTGATGTTAATAATACTTTTTTTAAAAAAAAAAGTTTATGAAAAAATACTTTTTAAATACTTGATCGAAGAGAGAATAACGATATGAGTTGCGAAACTCAGTAATATTGGAACAGAAATAAATACTTCTGTCAGTAATTGTCAAAAATGTTTGTGCTTTTACGTTATTTGTTTTCATATGTTTTCAGATTCCATACTTCCATTTCAATAAATTCATTTCAAGCAAAAATAGAGTAATTGTGATGTATTAAACTGATATTTTTACCGATGGTCCTGTAGTCATATCCGAATTCGTTTCATCTAATTTAAGACCTGAGAGAATTTCTTCCCACGCTTTCATACATTGTTGATAATGCGTGATCTGTCGGTCTGCCATAGAAATCAACATATTTTTAAGATCTCTGTGTTTTTCGACGTTCCATCGTTGTAAATCACTACGTAAATTCTCATTCGCGCATTCAACCCGATCTTGCAAAATCTCGACTTGTTTTGCCAATCGAGGGATAGTTTGACCTAATTTTTCCAATTTTTCATCTCGAGTTTCAGTTTTCCACAAAGAACCACTCCAACTTTGCGTTAGTCCGTTATTTATAGCATTAATTAACTAAAAAAATAAATTGAATATACATATTTTTTTGGTAATTTCAACGAAATTCTTGTAAACATTTATCAAATACCTTCTCTTTTTCCATTTTTTTCTTCGCTAATTCTTCTACAGTGATCTCGTATTCAATTTGCATCGAATCGCGTCTGGCTAAAGCACTTTTGACTGCATCTATGTACGCGATATATTCTCTTTCTTCATAATGAGAATTATCCAACAGTTTCTGATGTGCCATTGCATTGGATTCCACAGCTTTAGCGATCGCTAACAGAATAGGTGCTAGCTCGGGTTCGGAATTAGCCCATAAAGTGAAAATTGGATGCAACTGATTCAATCCGGCCAAATAATCTATCGAAAAATCAATAATTCATGATTACGAAGAGAATATTCATTAAGAATCCAATTCAACTTTCAAAGTACTCACCTTGTCTTTCTTTGCGTATACGTTGATTAATTTTGTCTATCATAGCTAACTTTTCGCTCAACGATGTGCAGTAATCCCGGACTTGTTCGAATTCCAAATTACATTGTTTGATGGTGTACATGCTAGTCATATTTTGCAAAGAATCCGTCATTTTGACCAGCATGTTGCCACGATTCTTTCGATGAGTAATGAATTCCTTTCAAACGATATATAAATATAAATGGATTAATATCCAGAAGATACTTTCACCGAAGAAATTCAATAAGTTTAGAAACAAAGTTTCAAAAAGTTTAGTTTCATTTATGTTTAATGAAAAATCCGTGTGAGAGAAAACCGATACTATTCAAAAGAAGATTGATAAAATTTTCATCTCTCATCTAAAAACGTAGCTGATAAAATAAACATGTTTTTTTTTTTTCAATAACTTGTAGAAGAGATCACAGAAAGTGATGAAATAGGGCATAATCTATGCACGTTCGATCATGTTGTTAAGTTTATATATTTAAATTTGAAAAATCCAATCCCATTTTCAAGAATCAGCTACAAGTCGCTTTTGGGCAAGGATTCGATATTATCTGAAAGGAAATTTACTTACTGCGGGTTTGCTGGTTAGAAAAATATGTAAATTTTTATCATAACTTAAAATTGGATGATTAACGATTCTGTTCAAAAACACGTGCAATAATTTCATACGTCCCATAATAAATTCCTTGGAATAACGATCTAATTGAGCAAGTAAGGAATGTTTCCCAGGCATTGGCTGTAATAAAAAAAGAATATGAATCATTCGATTTGATGTGTTTGAATGGCTAGCCATATTTTTGTGTAATTTTTGGATTCCTACTCTGGTTAAAGAAATCCATGGAATCCGACAAAAGGAAATTCCATAAGATTTGGTTAGGATATTGTCCAATATTTATTGAAATCTGGCGAGATTCAATGGGTATTTTTGATCAGGGTAATCCTGGTTTTTCTATTCCATGTGATTCGATTAACCATTACTTACTGGAATAATATGAGCTGGATACAATTCTATCAACTTTTGTCGCAGCCAAATGAAATCATTGTAACGTCTTCGAACAATGTATTCTCTTTCTTCAAATTCTGGACGTGTAGTCTGTAAAATATTACAAAATATTGAATATAAAATACAAAGTTGTGATTGTTGACAGCATAGGAAATAGATTTTTGATTTATGGCAAGAGAGAAGTAACATTGGAGTTTTTGAGAATATGTAAAATCAAATACATAAATTCCAATTGAATGTTATCTTACTATAGTGGTTATCCGAAACGTGATGTATGTTTCCAATGTTTCAAGATGTTTCTGTGGATTATCGACTTTGATTTGAAGATCACGAGAGTCCAATGGAGAGTTCGAAGCTTCTTGTTCCAGGAAAGTAGAAAAACTATCTACGGATGGGGATGGCACCTAAAATTTCAATTTGGTTGATGTATTCTTTATATTTCAGGAATGTTAACAAAAATTTTGATTTCACACTTTTTAATTGATTTAAACAGTAACATTTTACAAGGATCTAAGGGGAAGTACCGTTCATTCGAATCAAATTTAAATCAATTCCAAGGTAAAATCAAGAGCCTGTATTAAATCACAAGCATTCAAAACACAAAAATGACTTTTCACAATTGCATTGAAATTATAGTTTAGGTTCTTTGAGTACCCAATACTTACTTAGTTAGGAAACCAATATTTATTGTACGGAAGAAAAGATATTCTGAAGGAAAATTCAATGATTGTTGAATTTATAGGAGGATGAACATCAACTGAGCTTTATATTTAAAAATTATTAAAGAATAATTCAATTACGTGGGAATATGAAGTTTGAAACAAATTTTCTCATAGAATTCTATGGTTTGACATTAAAAATAATTTGGGAAATTACATGAATTTTCTTACAAATATAAAAATTGATGAAGAGAATGAAATGGATTCTGAAAAAACTATTCATCACTGAAATAATGTGAATAAAATCCATTTGTAATTTGAAATCATGGATTAAAAAGACCTTGAATAATTCTTATTAATGTCAAGGGAATACTCCTACGTAGTTTATAGTTTTACATTAATTTTCCATTATTTCCTCCAAGCACTAAATGTGAGGTTAAATCTTATTCCTACCACAGATCCTTCGACAGATGAACTACCATTGGAATCGAAACTCCCTTCACGATTTTCTTGTTTTTTAACTCCAGTTAAAGTGGTGGTGCTTATTTCTAAAATTGCTGATCCTTTTGACATCTTGTTCTTCGAAATATTTACTTCTGCTTCTGAAGAAGTCATCATCTTTGACAGCTGTGAACGGTTGGAAAATAAACATCAAAACACCAGAATTAACTTGATGCGCTTTTTAAGGTGCTTTCTCATACCTAATGATTCGTTTACATAACTGACGTAAACGTAAAAACGGATGCGCACAAATCGTATGCGAGATTACGTAGCCTTCCGTTCCTTACGTTCATGTTTAAAACGACAATAGCATCGGTAACTCGTCTCGTTAGAAAGAGACACAATTATGATATATAAAAAGAAGGCTTATACGGTTAGGGGTCAATTGACCCGAAAAAAATAGAATTGAAAAATCGCCAGTTCAATAAAAACATTTTTTTCCTCCAAATTTGGGAAACAATATTTTTTGAAATTCAAAGTTTGAGCTTCAACCGATAAAACTCTGATAGAGTACTGAAGATTTCTTACCAAGAAAATTTACACGAATAGTCGCATTTGGAAGGGTTTCAAGTAAAAATATTTGATCAAATTTCTGTACCTTTCTCAAGAAAAATATTATTTTTCAATCATCGATCATTCACATTTATGAAAAGAAAAATATATAATGTTTTCAATTAATAAGTAAAAAATGATCGTTCTGGACTAAAAATTCCATAAAATTTGGATATTTCATTACATTCCAAGTAACTCGTTTCTGTAAATGTCTGTATGTTTATACAATAATAAAACTTATGCAGGATCATTAAAAAAAAGTTGATGTACGCGATGTACATTTTTTTGACAATATTTTTGAATGAGTGACAAGAAAGATTTATCAAACGTAATTGAAAAACATATGAAATAAATGCAATTTCATGATAACTATAATTCATAAATGATATCATATCCCAAGTTTTAAACATATATTTATTATTTAATTTTTGCGATTCGCACATTCACACAATCCTTAAAATTTTTCATCTCACATCATATCGTGTATAATAAGTTGTCATCTTGAGCTGCGTTTTCAGTAAAAATAATCTTATTCAAGCAGTAATGAATTCTTAATTTGTGCAAATCTTGGAGGTATCAAAATATTTTCTATACTTCATGAAAAAAAAAACAATTCTCATTCTTCTTTTTTACGTTTCCCAGTGACCATTTTTAACAATGTTTGAAGAGTGGAAACATTTAAGGCCGTGTTACTTACTTCGCAACATAGGGAACCATGAGTTTGATTTTCAATCAATTATAGAGAGATAAATTTTTATACATGCATATATGGTCACGGTTATGAAACATATAATCTGCGATTTGTGTTGAGGGCACTCAAAAACGTGAGGAGAAGTGGGCGAACATTTTGCGCCAACCTTTTTCATACGTTACTTAATGATAAATATAAATTAAAGATAGATAATAATAAATTGCATACACGAGACTAGACTCTAAATATAAATTTTGGTTCCTTCATAGTTTGTAGATATTTGGAAACAAAATTATCAAGAATTTTTGACAGCTGGAGATGATGAATGTAAAAATTCTTTTATATTCACCAGGAAATCAGTAAAAGACTGAAAATTCCCGTTGAACGTATAATTTATGAGAAAAGTTGGTGTAAAATTGAGCTGGCTTCTTCTGGTGCTTGAATGCTCTTGAACATATGAACAAGTCATAAAAGATAGAGAATTATGCATATAGTATCAACAAATTTGTAAAAATATGTGTTAATCAAGTGCAAGAGCGCGGATCGTTATATCGAATACCTACTGGTTTTTTTTTTTTTTTTTTTTTCAAAGGATTGTATTTAAATATATTTATATTTTTGATAAGGGGATATTGTATTATAAATAGATTATCAATAAAGTACCAGAAATATATGTGCATTCTTCTGTATCAATTATACTTGTTAAATTTCTACCACAGGATAAAGAAAAATTTAGGAATCTCTTTTAAAGTCAACCTTAATCCTAGGTACACTTAGGTATCAATAGTTTTTACACTTATAAGCTCATTATATTTATGGAAATGTTTTGTTCGTTCCACATGCACGAATATTTATGTGCACAATTTTTAAGCCGATGTACCATACGATACTCAATCCCTGTTTCTCGACTTACATCTATTTATTTTGACTAGCATATGATGGTTTTATACAATAAATTATTATATGTTACTTTTATTAACACTACATCTGCAAATGTCGCGATGGTTTTTGTTTCTTGAGATCAAGGTTTAATGATCTATTATGACCTCAGAAGAGAAAAAAATCTGTTTTTTAATTCATTATAAAGATAATAGTTTGGAAGAAAGTATCTGACTTCACTGTAAAAATACAATGGAAATCCAACAATATGCGAAAAATAATCATAATCATAATAATAACTTTCTCCCAAACTTTTAATTACACTTTTATTCCATATTGAGGCAAAAAATATTCGAATAACTTTTGAAATAAATTGAAAAATCATTGTTTTTCACGCACACTCTGTATAACGAGAAGTGATAAAGGAAGAACATCTTAATAATAATTCAATATTTAGTGGTCATTTGGCTTCGGAAGTCTTCTCAAATCCTTCATATGATTGAGATATCATTAAAACAAAACAAAAAATGTCGTACTCCCCTTCTCTAAAATTAAACATTCTTAAAAGGGAATGGTCGCTCAAAATATCGTTGCTTGTCTAGTTGATAGTTTTCATAATCGAAATATCCACATGGGGCTCTCCATCACTGAAAGAGAATTGTAAAAAGTTGATCCTTTGCAAGAGCGAAGGCACTAAATTTGACCAAACCCCTTACATTTTGATCAGAGAAGTACAGCCTTCGATATGGAATAATAAAAAATCAATACAATTAAAATTCGTCAACAACAACAACTCATGACAAATATTAAAATAACATCGTTTATATTTTCAGAATTTGATTTGAATGCAAATGACTTTTTTTCAGGAAAAAAATACAAAATCCATAACTTCGTTATGTCTTGTTATATTATTCAATCAAATCTGTGAAATGAATTTATGAAATTCAGTTCATATGTAAATTAAGGGAACTAGAACATGGGGTAGTGGGAGAGGGAAAAAAGTTAAATTTTGCGCGAACTTTTTTCAAAAAGTACGTAATTAATACATATTCAAAGTGAATAATCATGATTATTCACTTTGAATATGTATTAATTACGTAGCTTTTAAAAAAAGTTCACACAAAATTTGACTTTCCCTCTCCCCCACTTTCCCGTGCTCTAGTCCCCTTAAATATGATTCCGTATGCTGAATTTCAATTGAGATTGACATTGAATGATGATACAATAAAATGTCTCAAATACATTACTGTCGTCGAAAATGATTTTCAATCATTCTAACACATGAGAACTGTAATAATTATCAACAAATTATACAAATGTTGTTACAAAAAGAAATGCAATTTAGAATAAGAATCGAGAAAATAAATTATGTTGCGTCTAATCTTTAAGAATGATACCACATTTGCAATAATTACCAAGTAATATGTAAAATGTAAAACAAATAAAACGTAACATTGGGTTTGTAATCCTTAGATAAATACAATTTATGATATATAAAACCTTTCTGACTATCCATGAACATAAAGTATACATAAGTCACGATTCATCCATCGATTATCATTGATATCTCTATCGTAAGTATATTTTTGGATAGCCAAAATGGCTTTATCTATTACAATTTTTCAGTAGCTATTTAAAATTCAACAATTATGTACTTTTTTTTGTGTTTTTTTGTTTTTCATGAGTCATCTATATATATATATATATATATTATATTTACATTTGATATAATAATGACACATATTTAATATCGGTAAATTAAAATAATGATTATGATTTCGTTATTTCAAAATTCTTTCATCAATATTTTGTACTATCCGTTCAAAGTTACCGAGATAATGATAATAAGCGAATTGTAACAGATAGCTCTCAACAAAATTCTAAGTTCAACTTGATGTGTTACACTCATGAATCATGTTAAAAAATATAAATGTGTGGTGAAAGTATCTCAAGTTCGATCACTCTTACGTAATAGCGATAATTATCTAACGTTTTGTTCCAATAGGAATTTTCTCGACAACATTGTCGATAGGGCGGATTTTATAAACTGTAAAAAGATCAATCAGAAATTTGTGCAAAACAGAATCCGCCTACGTATAATTACGTATAATTACGTATAAACGTAAAGTAATCCAATTTTTTGCTCTTATCTCTTGCTTTCATGTTTCTGTTTCGAGCGTATCCCTTTGCACAAATCGTAGTCCATAAATTTAAGCTCGATCGATCTAGTTTTCTTGGTTGATATTCAAAGTATGCACGATCAACGTATGCATGAATTACACTTCCATCGATGTTATGGGCTTGATTATTTTATAGATTCGTATCCTCGTTTTGTCACTCAGATTGGTAATAAATACTTGAACAATCTTGCTGGATTACGAAAAAAATATATTCCAACAAGATTGAGATGTGGTTTTTTTTTGTTGACAATATATGTGTATATAAATATGTTTTTAAAAACTAGGGCGCATTATGTAAACACTTTTGAAAAGTATATACAAATCCCTTTGAAGCAAAAAACTTTTCTTTTTTCCAAGGCAAATACACTGCAATTGATAACTGTGGTTTCAGCCGGAGTAAAATATTGAATTGATGAAAAAAAAAAAGTGTCCCAACCATGTACCAAAAATTTCATTATGAAATTTGTTTTTTTTTTTTTGTAGAAAACAAATAAAAAAGAACATTATTCTGATTTGGATTATCCTTAGAAAATTTGATCGAATGAGCTTTATACAAAATATTCTAATAAATAGGGCATGATAGATTCATGGTCCCATGTTTTTTTAAAAATGTCTCGACTAGATGTAGCTTTCAACACATTAAAATTCGTCCCAGCGATACTTAATGCTCGTATCGTCTGTTCATGTGTGAAAAGGCTTCTCAATATATAATTTCTAGATCTTATATCACACAAATTTACTTCATGTTGTATACATAATATGATTATTATGTAAAATTTTTGCATGTTTTCTATGGTGTATATATAGGTTTCAGATTTTTTAATTATACAAAATAATAATTTTATGGGACTAGTGAATGTTAGTAGGCCTGCATGCGTTCGTGCTTATATTTTCATATCGGCACAGTCATGTGCAAATAGTTTACTCATAAATTAAAAAGCATAGGCACACAGTTAGCTTAATCGATCTAACTTGATGCGTTTCGATTGACTTGTATTTGATGTATCTGAAAATAATTTGATATTTTTAATAGTTTTCACAAATTTTTCATCAGTGAGAGAGTATGTCAGTTCAAATTACGATATTGGGGTTAGTTGGCTCAGATTTCAAGTGAAAAAAATTCCTCATGTTTTTCAAACATGTGGGGGATTTAAATTACTATTCGACTCATCTTATCAAATAAATTCAAGATGACTCGAGAATTATGTAAGTCTTCATTTTCTGCATTCAAAATTATCTTGTTAACCCTAGTGTTACTATACACCTGTATCCAAAATACTCGAAAAATAGAGAAAATTAACCAGCCAGACCTGTTGATAGGGTACAATATCTCGCTAGTTTCTAATTTTTTCCAATTCATTGAATCTTCTTCGAGCATTTTGGGTAGAGAGATTCCAGGGTTGGGTTTTATTACGTAATTTTCTCAATTCTTACAAGACATACTTGACTTCTGACGTGTAATATATGTAAAATACTTGAGCTCTCCCATCCTTCTAAAACCAAGGGATTGATTCTGCATGTAAGAACTCATTTTTCTGCTCGTCATAAACTACGTCAAGTACTTGGGAGTATATTAGGTGCCAATCCTAGAAAGATTTAGTAACTCTAGGGTCTAAAGAATTCCCCTCAAGAAAATACAAAAGTTACCGTGCAAACACATTTTGTACAGAGTCCAAATTTTTAATTTCGAAATAAAAATTTGTTACTTCAGATCGAATAGGTGGTAAAATCATCTTTGGAAATTTGAGATTATTTTATGAATCCCTTCGACAAAAAAAAAAGCAATTTATCTTTCTCAATAAAGTAAATTATAATTCATCCACTCACCTCCGTTGGATGTACCAAAAGCGTTGACCAAAGAGCAGTTTTGACTTTTCTACGATCAAAATGTTATTTTGATTTGATTGAAATTTCAAGGGAAAAAAGATCACAATTATTCGGAAAAAACTTACATCTCCCATAACGGCTATTGGCGTTGTTCCGGTTGCGATGGCTACTTGATGTTCAATCAAATAGAACATGTATTCATCGTACAAAAGCCTGATTAGATGGAAAGAACCGAAACTTGCGGCACTTCTCAAAGTGAGATCACGTATAACCATGGAACTATAATGAATAAAAATATAAATTTTGATCATCAAGATTCCAAAACATCAAATCACTTTCGGCTGCGTGATTAATAATCCGTAAGAAAAAAAAAACAAAACTAGTAGATTTTAAATTTACGGTGTTCATTTCCACACAAAATATCCATAGCTAAATTTGTAACGTTATAGCTTGGCTAATGAATCCATTTTCGATTAATTCTCGTTTTGATATCCTGTGTTAAATTTCGGATTATTCATCGCGGTATTTTTATTTCAATGATAATAAATTTGTAAGAAATTCACCTATAAAAAGACCATTTTAATAAAAATTGTCGAGCAGCTTTGGCAAAAGTTGGTTTCTCTTCGAAAGGTTTAAGAACTTGAGTTACGACACTTTTCAACCAAATTGCCCAATCTTCCAATGAGTTTTGTTGTTGCAAAGTTACTTTGAAATCTGTCTCTAAGCGTTGAACCATCGCGTAATCGCATTGACAAACCCAAGACGCCTAATAACACAGAAACAAAATTGTTCGATCAATGAATAGAAATTTGTACATTATTGTTAGAATAAAGCGTACAACTTACTTGTTCCTGAACGTTATGAAAATCAACGCGATTCAAATCTGCTAACATTTGATTGATTTGACTAGAATTTTGAAGCACAGCTCTCGCGGCTTGAGCAAGATGATTCAATGATGTGTATCGTCTGAGTGTTTGAGCAAAAGCGGACACTGCAGTCAACTAAAAAGACAAACATTTATTTCATATTCCTCGAGCACATTACTTTTTATTGTTTTATTATATATTTACTTTGATGTGAGTCATTTCTTCTGGACAATCAGCCATTGCAGATGTCAGCCAAGATTCAAGCCCTTTTGCGAAATTTCTGATGGATTGAGTCAAAGAGCCTGCATATAATATAAGAACAATTAACAATGTTGAAGGTTCAAGTTTGTAAAACAAATATGTATCTTTAGCCAAAGAATACAACTTACTTGGAATGGGTCGTAGAACATTCGGCATTAGCACTTCAACAAGATTTTGATAAAACGTATAATCGACTTTTCTAATGAAATCTTGAACTTCGGTGCATTTACACATCTGATATAATTTGGTTCTAAACGCAAATGAATTACAATTAACATTTTGAGCGTTCTATGAATGATTGAATAACAAACATGCGTATAAAAACGTATCAAAACTCACTTCGATAAGTATTTTTCTTCTTCGCATTCATCCCCATTATTGTTGTCTTGACTACGCCAAAATTCTCTCCAAAGACTTTCCACAGTTCCGAATTCAAAATTCAGCACAGCATCCAAAAATGCTTCGCAGTGCTCTCTATAGATACTTCGAAACGTGTCGATATCTTCTAAGGTACAGTCTTCTGGGAGCGATGAACCGTGTCCAACGATAATTTCAGGAAATTCTGGTATAGCCCCGCTTGCCTCTCCAAGATACTGATGATATTGCGGGGGAGAAGAATTGGATGATATATTTGTATTTGAATGACTGTTGCTCTCATAAGTTTGTTCTTGTTTTTGATTAACGAATTTAAATCTTTTTGTTTGAGAATTCGATGTATGCTGTTGACGAGATGAACCATCTTCGTTCAGCATGACTAAAGGAGAACTGGGTTTAACTCGAATCCCATAATAATGATATTTAGAATTTCCTCTGTGGAAAAAAAAACATTAATCAATTAGTCGATGATCCATTTCATTTTTTAGAGTCACAAAATTAATATCCCTACCTTGTGCCTAATCGTCTAGTTCGTAGACCCAAAAACACAGATCGTATCAATTTTCCGAAACTTGCTGCGTTAACGGGATCTAATTTGTTCTCGGAACAATGACGTAAATAATGATTGTACAGCGTAGATCTCGGGAGAGACACGCCATCAGCAGTTTCATAATTTTCCAATAACCATTGCACCTATTTGTGAAAATATTGTCATTACACGTCAAGAAATGTACATATGAAAAAACAGATATTCAGAAACTGGAGTTAGAAAAAAAAAATTGAAATAATAAACAAAAGTAATTTTGTTTTATATCATCATTTACTAGATATGTGCTGTATGTATGATAACTTTATATAAAATGTGCAGTACTTTATAAAACAAACGAAACACAGTTCTATATTTGGTATGCTTCAGGTGTAAAAAACAAATATTCCATGTTCAAGGCTATGTTTGGATAATTCATCATTTTATTGTAGCCTTGAATAAAAGGTTTGATGTTTGAATGCATAAATTTACATGAAAAAGCTCCCAAAATGAAAGTTGATTAGTAGTTAAAGCCTTAGCAATATTGTTATGAAATCCAGTGAAAGATTGTTTTTAACAATTATCTTCTTTGAAGAATGAATTTATAATGTTTTGGTAGTCAAACGAAACTGAATAACACATACCAAAGAAGCTATTTTCACCAAGCATAATACCAAACATGCTAACATATAAGAAGAATTATTAGTAATTAAAAGAAGCTAACAAACGGGGAGTCGATATGGCTTACGGTCGCCTGGGAGACTCTAGTGGCATGCGTCATGTTCGCTGCTGCCGCAGCAGCCTCTTCCACGCTGACAGCAGCACCTCCTGAATTACCGCTGATCAAGTATGCCCCTCCACCCCCGCTAACTACAGCCTCCTATTGAACAACCCAACTTTAACTATCAGTTCTAATTACTTTATTATATCCCCAACTTAATAGGAATAACATGTGGTTTCTTTCATTATTCCACGTTATTCCACTTTTTCATGTAGCATATTAAAATTTTTTTTAAAGAATATTATTTACTCAATTTCATTACTTTCAAGACAACAAATAAAAATACTGGAAATACTATTTTATTAATATTGTAAATATTTTGCTTTTTACATTTGATAAAAAAAATTTCAAACGGTATTCAAAATACTTCTGTAGTTTTAAAATGTGGAATAACCCGTGGAATATGAAAAAAGCCTATTTTTGTCAATACTGAATAAAACTTTGATTATTAGTACATAAATTTTATAATTGATTTCTACCAAACTTATGACTTTGATAATGAATTATTCCATTGAAAGATAAATGAGACGAAACATGAATGTCTATGAAAACTCTAGAGAAAAATATAATTATTCGTCAGACGTATATAAATTTTGAAAGATAAAATAATCATCTATCGATGATTCGATTTGTGGAAATGAAAAGAAACCCTAATCCGTCAAAATGAATTGTAAATCGAAAAATTGAAACAATTTCGTAGAAAGTTAATAACGGTTAGATACACATACACATTATTTTGCGAGTAATGTTAAAATGATATTCTTGCAGCATCTTTATGATTTGCACGTTCTCCATGCGATTATTTATTTCGATTGTAATCAATTCATTATTTCAACGTACAAACGTAACGTACACTTCATAAAGCCTGCTAATGCATTCTCAAAATTTGATATGATCATGCAGAGCATAGATAGGCCATGCCTGCAGCGAGGAGAATAAATGCATTTTGAGTCGCATTGATCATTCAATGGTAATAAAGTTATTTAGCTTTCAATGAAAAGTCAAAGCAGCTTGAATATGATATGTTTCATGCAAAGACATCTTACCGCATTTTCAGTTTGCGGGCTAGCGCGAGCAGCTGCGGAAATGAGAGCATGGGTAGTTGGATCTCCATCCACTACACTCTGTTGAATTAAGTATGTACCACTACCTTGAGATAGTAATTGACCAGTGGTACTATTTGATCCTTGCACCTACATACATGTATTTGTTTACACACAATGAAAACAATCGAATTTCAAACAAAATAGATAGCACAACAGAATGGAGCGGATGATGATAAATTAAGGAAAGTTTGATACAAAGGATTATCATTTGCCTGCATTTTTACAAAACCATTCTGAAATTCACATTATCTATAAAAATAATTACCTTACGTAAGAGTATACGCGATAGAGACATTTTTAAATCTTTTTTTCAGCACAATATACAACATTTTCTTGCAAACTTTGGGACAGCGAGTGAAAGCAAACTCTTTTTTTTTTGCATCCTTTGAAGTACGATTTTCATGAATATTCAATATGAAATTAAAATTAACCCCTATTGAAATTCGATATCTTGAACAATCATGCGGGTAAGGTAATCGTTAACCGTCAAAGATTGACAAATTTCTCAACTTCGTCAAATCCAAGGGAAACAAATTTCCGTTGAGCATTCGTTGTTCGTGAGGCTTCGGTTACTCGAATGTTGATTTCTTGAGCTTTTACACTTGCTTCAGTTCAATCTTCGAACCGAACTGAATTGAACCCATATAATTCGCTTCGAAATTCAAACAATTCCCACACTCTTAAACCAAAGGATATTATTGATCAAAGTTTGCCCTTTGAGTGAAATATTCATTTTCAATTAATTTCTTTATTCGACCAAAGTCACAAACCACGAATTCAATATGATAATCAACGCATATGGCAAAGTACATTTAATTTACTGTTCCCTTATTGTTTTTTTACTTTAATGAAAAATGTGATACGTCACATATTTTTTACGAAATTTCTGCTTTTATATGAATGAACAAACGATATAAAATATCCCGCATTAAAGTTGACTTCTGCTCATTGAAATTCACACACCGAATGTTTTCCGATGTCACTTCTTTTCATATGAAAATCCAATAAATTCAAATTTTGTAAATTCTTTGTCAAATCAATTAGTATTACCATCACCAATTCCATACCCAGAAGAACGTTAATGAAATGTTTAAGAACACTTGATTATTCACAAAATGCAATGTACAAAAGATTATAAGCTTTGTTTTTATCGGTAAAAAGATTTTTCTCTCCATTTTGCATATCACCATCTAATTATTGATGAATCATAAAAAGAAAGTTATCTAAATATATACAAATATTACCTGAGCGTATGTGACTGGTGTTGACGCTGGAGTATAATACTGACTGGAAGCAGGAGTGTACATCGCTCCTGCTTCCCCAACCGCGTAAACTGGATATGTCCTGAAAAATAAGCATAGAAATAGAAAATTTTAGTGACTTTGATTTTTTAAGCAATGAACTTACATCTGTCCATTTGCCGGTATATACGTGGAACCATCCCCCTCGACATATTGCACATAAGTTGGGTGAGAAACTGACTCGGACCCCACTGCTTCTGCGTCTCCCGACACTAAAACAAATAAACATATTTTTCATTTTTTCTGTGAATTATTATACACTTTTTCTTAAATACAAAACATTCAAATTAAATTAGTCACATTCAATACTTTTTTTATATGCTGTATCAATTTTTTTTTACAAGAAAAATAGATTTTCAGCAGTAAAGGTCTACAGATGTCCATTTTTTGGAGAATTTACAATAAATTCATTGATCGCTCGAATGCATCTAGCATCAAGTTTATATGAATGTATAGAAATTCTATAACGCTAAAGAAAACTAATCCATATAAATGTTCTTTCCATGAATATTTAATCCCAAATTTACATTTTGTACCAGAAGAACGCACTGTAAAGATCACCTTTAGTTTTACAAAAATAAACATCAATGAAATTAGAATCTAGCTACGATAACTGAAATTAATATGAGTTTTATTATTCAAACCTTTGAAAAGTAATTAAAGCGAAATAATGAATAAAAATGTAAAGTGCTGATTAATAACTGCCCTCACCTACAGCGGTTGTAAGAGATGCGTAGGATGGTGAATCACTGGTGCCTAGGGTGGTCATAGTAGAAAAACAGAGGTGCATGTTTTTCAGCAGCATGGAAAGGGTCAATATTCTACTCAAATACTATAACTTTTTCAAATCAATCCTCGTACTCACCATTAATGTATACCACTACTTGATACAATTCACAAATATTTTCACTTTTTCAAATATTTTTCATACAAAAAACTGCTAATCGATTTTGAATAATTTGGAAACAATTTGACATAACATTCACAAGACAAATTAAAATTCTATGCATCAAACTGCACTAGACTATAATTCTTTGAATCCACAAATCGTATACAAGTCATAGAAAGTGGAATATCGCTATGTCATTCTATCAATTACGTTATAAAAATTCATCAAATACCTGTAACAGTGATATAATGTGGAGAACCGCTCACAATGGTACCACCCGATGTGGAAGCAGCATCCGAATCAACGAGAGTATGTTGACCGGAATGAGTTGTATTGACTACTACCTGTGCCGTTACGTGTGCTGGAGTACTGGTCGATCCGTTGGAAGAATCTGCAGTTGTTTCAAGAGAATCCTGCACCAACAACTAAATTATTATTGATAGTATGCATGTTCTTATAAACCCAACATTGTTCTTAAAGAATTTTAAAAGGAATTAATTTTTCAACTAAAATATGATATTTGAAGTATTCGATAGATATAATGAGAAACGAAATATTCTTTCAAAGTACATATTATCTCCTCACTTTCATTGATCTACAGAAAAAAGAACAAAACTTGATCAATTCCTAAATCACACAAACTTCACCAACTCTTAATGAAGTCACAAATAAAATGGTATCAAATATCAAATGTACATAACGTATGTCAATCTTGAAATTTTTATGAGCAAAGAAGCATGGTTTGGATATCAAAGATCATACTACTAACCTGAATGGGTTGTAAATTATTAGGACTGGAAGGATCAGGACTGGTGACAACCGTGATGAGCTGTTGAGGTCCTGCAGACTGAGTTTGTGCGGTACCACCACCACTGCCACTAGAGCTGGAAGTAGTGACAACGACGACGCTTGGTTTAGAATCTACCCCCACGGAGGCAGAGTTACCCCCACTGTTATTAGCTCCACTGGAAGCTGCAAGGGCATACTGGGCTCCCGTTGTAGTCATGGCGATCAATCCTTCACCTCTCTCCGCTTTGCCCGACGTATCTTCACCTCTGCTACCTTCTTGCGTCTGAAGGGATGACTCTATAATACAGAGACTAATACATGTACGTATGCTCACACGTATGTATATTATATACACTTTTACGCTAAATATCAATAATATCTTCCCCTAACTAGCTCAGCGCGCAAACATCATAAGATCAAGAATTTTCAACAAAGAGTCGCACCCCAGTCTCAGATTAATTAACACAATGCTCGATGTTTTCAAATATTTAGATTAATTTGGGGCGAAACTATGAGATTTTATAAGAATATTATTACAATGATAATTCAAATTAAAAATGATGACAGAACAAATGCAAGAGATTTTTGAAGAAATATATCTCTTTCGTGACATTTATATTATATGAAATATTAAAATATCAATCATACAGAGATAAATTAAGATAAATAATAATGTACTTTCGAATTAATATTTCATTTTGAATTTAGAAATGATGAAGAAACGAATGGAGAGATCGTTAGAGAATAATGACAAACCTAACCTTAAATGCTAAAATTCGGTTGCAGTGATAGCGTTATATCTCTTCACAGGTGCGTTGCTTTCAATAATCCTTGGATCAAAGGGAAACCTTTGATGGAAAGCAATAAGAGAGGCACACGTCGTTTCCATTATTATTTGTGTGTATGGCTTAGTGATATAGTATCGGTACAATGTACCTGTTGGGGTGGCAGGTACCAGACACAAAAGTGTATACGTATCATAAGGGGCAGGAAATAAGAGGGGTGCAACTCTTGAACACGAATAAAACTGCAACAAACACGCGTGACTGGACATGGGGGTTCAGATATATTGATAGTCCACCTTGGATCGGGAAAGCAATTAAATGGCATTATCATCATAGATATAAGCAACCGTATAATTCAATAAGATACATCTTTACGATCATTCACGGTCGAGTATCGCAAAACGTATTCTCGTTAGCAAGTACAAAGTTTTTATAATAATAATATTGTTTTCATTTTATACTAACCAGCAATTAGGTTGTATGCTGTTTCAAATTTTCCTATCGTTAATGCTTCAAGTAAATGATAGGATGAAATTATCAAGATTTGTAAAACATTTGAATATTTATATCATGTTGATTTGGGGCATGCAAAATGAAGGTTTTCAATTTCAGTTGAAGAATATTCATACAATATGTTTCTAATGAAATAAAAGTACACTGAAAAACACAAGGTGTACCCTAGACCTTTGCTTGTTATGCATGGCTGGTGCTTGACGGTTCACCCTACAATTTCCTATCTCAACTGACAATACGAAATACTCCTTATTGTATCTGTTAAATATAGATATATTGAAAAAACAATTTTTTTTTTATATGACTTGTATTTGATATTTTCAAGAGTTTCCAATAATTGGAATGAAAAATTATATTATAAATTTTTATGGTCTTAGTCCTAGTTTTTATCATGTGGAATACTCGATTTTATTCAGAATCAACAAATTGAAACAGTCTGTTAAAAACTGACAAAGATTTTGCTACCAGGGGTTTATTAAAAGTGTAATGTTTACCTTGTTTCCTTCATACGTTCACAAAAGTTAATGCAACTAAAACCAAAGCTGCTCAAGATGTCAGATAGAAACTGATTATGAGTGAAATGGACAAAAACCGCATTGAAACGGATAGAAGCGGATACACTTTGAATGCGGTTTTTGTTCATTTCAATGGATTCCTATGCGATTTTTTTTAATAAACACAAACTTCGTGTCATCATGTTTCCTGATTAAAATTAATATTTTGCTGAAGGAATTCAAAACTAGGCAGTCTCAATTACTTTCAAATTTCACGGAAAAAATGTCCATTTTATGGAAATAGAAAAATATTTTACAGGGACGGATGCTTGAAGCACAAAAAGTCATTGAAGTTGTCATCCCTGCAAAAATCATGCCAATCGATAGCGAAAAATTTTCTGGAATAAAGATTGAAAATTGAATATTGACAAAGTACTCAATACCAAAATAGAACATTCTTTTTTCAAATATCTGATGTAGTAGTTTAAAAAAATAAGAGTCTTATCATCCTTACTCGAAACAAATTTTGAAACAAAATCATTCCAATCTATGTATTTTTTTGCCAAAAATATTGCGTCACGAAGAAAAAACAAGGAAGTTGAGAAAATCTTTTTCTGCCTTTATACGTTCATCAAAATTGATGCAATTAACAACAAACTTTAAAGTAAATGTATTAGTTTTTCTGGTTGAAATGAAGATTTTATATCAATAATAATTGTGCCAATCTTTCAACAGTAGATATTCTAAGAGAAAAATGGAACGTTAAATATTGACGAAATCCGTTATTTTTCTATATTTTCAAAGCCGTTTATGAGAAAAGTACCAAAATAGGATGTTTCTTTCTTCTTGCCAAGATTAACATTTTGGAAAAAGAATCATCTCAATATATGATCTTCTCAACAGAAGTTATCCCGAACGTTAGAATTTCTTGGACCTGCCAGACAAACAGTATCTTAAAAAGGCAAAGAATCCTCTGCTAAAAATAACAGGCAGGCCTAACCAAAAAATTGTTGTCAGGCTTTGAATGGTTCATTTCACGTGGAATCCGGGAAAAAACTGGCAAACTTTCTATCTGATTTCGTTCGGAATTCAAAACCCGGCAAGGAATTTTTCGTTAGTGTCTGTGGATTCCATACAGAATCATCCCAAAAATTTCTATCAATTTTTGACAGGATATTCAAATTTAGTAATTCTGGACAATACTGGGTAAAAATTTTGTCAGTTTTTGCCTGAATTTTATGTGAAAGTGATCGTTCAAAGCTTGACAAAAATCATTTATTCGGTTCTGCCTGACATTTTTAACAGGGCCTTCTTCTCGGGTGTGCGATCCATTCGCAGTAATTTCCAAAAAACATGGAAGTAAAATTGTGGAATTTTTAAAACGTGAGAACACATTGAAGATTATATGACATGAAAAATCTTGATGAAGCTCAGAATTTAATTCGATAATATGATGATATTTTTGTCGATTTCACGTCAAGTTTTTGAAACTTGAATAATCATGATGAATTCAAAGAACTGACACATATAATATCATGTTCATGCATGAAAAACTAAACGCATAGAACTTTTAATCCTACTTTAATTGGAAATTCATATAGCTTCTCAATATTGAACACCCTTTGGGCAACGCACACAATTTGTGCACTATTCCGTAAAGAAACAGGAGTGCGCGTAATCTAAAGAAGTATAAATTTTTATACACATCAATGCATGTAAGGAAATTAAAATCCAAATCTCCTGAAAAACAAGGTAGAATAATGTACAGTTTTATTCTTTTTTCTAATGTAAAAAGTAATCTAATAATTAAATATATCATGAATCATGAAGAATCTTTATGAATTGTTCAAGATCCGGTATTGTTGTGATACTAGCGGCGTGGTAGCAGTCGAATCGCTTATAACAGACCACGGGCAAACAATTCAATTTTACCAAAATATCGCTCTGTATACAGCACTTTTCTGATTCAAGTAGAAGTGCTGTACAGAGCGATATTTTAATTAATATGATGTGTTTGTCCATAGTTTGTCATGGACGATTTGGCTGCAGCCACGCCGTTGGTATCATCTTAACATGAATTATAGTATGCGTTTGAGTGCTCCTAAGGAAATATGAGTGGGTATAACATTAGTCGAATATTTTATGATCAACCAACTATTCGAAAGTATTTCAATAAAATCAAAATACCGCCTCAGGTAACGATTGTGCAGTACACACTGAAGAAAATTGTACATATCGATAATCTGATTCAAGTGAAATACTTTTGAATAGTTGGTCATAAAATATTTGGCTAATATCCTGCTGTTTATATTTTCTCAACGTAGTCGATACGTTATATTCTACCCTCTATGTATACGCGGAAAAAAATAGTCATTGTTACCGTAGTGTTCATAAAACAATGTATCGTCCTTGCAAAAATTTTGTTAAAAAATTTGTTTATGTCAGCAGAAGAAATTGAGTTTTGTCAATTGTTTTACTTGCTCCTTTAGCAGTAGTAACATACCACTTTTGTTATGCCAGTAATACTTTTTTCTATGTGTACTCCCAGAAATGTTCTTTTTTCTGACAATATCTTGCCGACAAGACAAATTTTTTTCATTCCATTAATATTTTCTTAAGATTAGTAAATTTTACTTGAATCAAAAAAATCTTTTTTGTCAATGAAACAAAAACAATGTTCATTCTCGTCAGAAGAGAACATTTTTGTATATTATTCTAAATACTTTTAAATTTTACAAATTTACAAAAATAATGTTTTCGAGGATCCCTGTTTGTTGGATTGAGAACCTCTTTTAATTTAAGCTTAATAAGTTTCGCTTTTACAGCATTGGAAAATGAAGAAAAAGTTCTCTCATTAAATTGTTTCCGATTAATCCTTTATTGTAAATCAGGAATTAATATTCACTTTTGAATTTTGTAATCTTATAATAATTGACTTTTACTTTTATTTATGAAATGCAAAGATTTTTGTAACTTCAGAAACAAACATTTATTCATACAATATCGAAATCAAGTTGTATTCTTCTCCTGGACTTTGATCCACATCTTTGATTTTGGAAAATTTTCCAAGTTCCAATTAGTTAGTGAAAAGTACTGAGGATCAGTACCGCGTTCAGTGGAATTTCACTGCAAAACTGAACTAATTGCATCGAGTTTTAGTGGAATACCACTGATTCGGATTAACAGAATTGTCGATGATGAATATTGAATCAGAATTCTTTTCAATTTCATCAACAATGAATGTAAATTAAATGCGCACATGAAAAAAATGAAGAGGAAAGTTTAAAAATTATCTTTGTACTTAAAACACGCATAAATGCCATTGTAATTTGATTGTATTTTATGAGATGACAGAATCTGAATTTAAAATTAGATTTTCAGAATTTGAAACAGATTATTCGAATAATGAGGCAGAGCAAAATGCGAAATAAATGTCTGAGTTCGAAACTGAATTGAATTTGATTGTGTAATTATGCATATTTCAAATATTCTGATTTAATGATTTAGGAATTTTAAAATTATAATTTTACATAATATAAAATTATTACTAATTCTACAATATATCGTTGACTAAAATATAAAACTTTTCAACAACGTGAATGAAAAGACTTCAGTTGAAGAAATTAAATTTGCGTACCGTGACAGTCCGTTTAGACTTCAGGGATTGGCTGTGGTAGGTCCAGTTTTTAGATATTCCTAAGCTGAGATTCAGAAAAATATTGAACCTTTGAAAAAATTGTGGAATCATGAGGTTTTTTAATTTACTGAGTTTATAAATGAAATACAAATTTCCAAAACGTGAAATAAATTCAATCTGGTGAACAGATATCTCTAAAGCTAAACACAAAGGGAATTCATACATATAATTCAACATTAGGAATACATTTGTATTTATTATCAAAAATTTTAATCTTTTTTGTTTTCAGTTTCAATATTTTATTATTTACCTACATTCTCATCTAATTTCAGAATTTTTATTATCGAAAGTAGGTCTTCTTTTATTGTATTCTCAAAATACCAAAGTTTTGATATAAGAAGTATTTTCAGTGTGGAACAGTGAAGAAATTTAATGTTCCATTTTATTGAAATAAGTATAAACATTTAAACTGAATGAATCATGTGACGAAGGAAAACAAATATCAGAAACTGTGCGAATATGTCGAACGATTCACAAATCTATTATACACGAGACATAATAGAATGTGATACAGCGTAAGATGATAATAACTGAATTAGCTTGTTATAAACTCTTGAGAAAATTGAGCTTTTATTATCCCTTGGAGAGATCCAAGAGTCTCATTCTTCTCTTTCTCTCTCTCTCTCTCCTTCTGTTCTATCCCTTCCTTTGACTCGTGCTATGAAATCAATTCAACAAACAAATCTTGAAAAAATAGAATTTATTTGGATTCCCCAAATTGATAAAAATCTATAAAAATATAATCATAAATTGTCCATTATTTGCTCAAATGATATTGATTGTAATCTGATTATATAGTTCGAATTGAAAAAAAAAGTTAACCAAGTATTTGAAGTTTGCAATTTCCAACGAACACCGATGTTGAATGATAAAAACAACGAAATGACAAGGACCAATTTTTACCATCTTAATTATTGGTAATTCGATGAAACAAAAAAACGTTGATAAAATTATCATGATCGCTTACACAGGGCACACAATTTGTATGAATTATCCATGACAATTCGTCGAAGCATGTCAAATAGCCATTTTACAAGAGAAATGACACACGGGAATGAATTTCGTTTACGAAAAATGTTTACAAACTCCAATATGTTTGATATTAGTGTGATTTTTGATGGGACTGTACTCGCCTGTCACCTGTCAATCAGCGAAACGATTTCGGAGTAACATTTTCGAACGATCGTGTAAGATCCGTTAATGGAATAATCGTATTCTTCTTGGTTTTTAAATGTCAATCGCATGCAATGTATCAGATTTTTTAATGTTACTCACCTGTCTTCATGAATGGCGGGCAGTCGGAAAATACAACGCCCGGGCGCACTTGCGCGACCGAACGCCGTGTCCCCTCACGTAATCTAGGCAGCCCTGTTTTTTTATTTCTTCCTTTCTAAGAAATCCTATATTCGTGTCAGCCTGTCACCTGGGAAACCAAAGATGGTAGGAAAGCAGTACTGGAGAAAAGTAGCACTAAATATCTATTGTTGAATAGTGTACACGTTCCGACAAGCCTTGTTATATTTGTTCATTTGTTGACGACACACCACACGGCCGGTCGGAGTGTCGGTTGTCTGCTGCTGTGGTCTCCTTGGCTACGGCATCACTGATCGCGTCACAACCAGGGGTGTATTCGAAACGATTGGTACCCATTCCACTATAAGGAGAATTTTCAACGCTGACGACCCAACCCCATCGTCTCGGTTCAAAATTTAGCCTTTTTTCATATGGACCGGAATTTCTAGAGGATTTGCGGTAGACCCCAATAGATCCGATGCACGATGGATCCGAAGACGGGCGTCCCGAGAGCCAGTTGACCCAAAAATTGAAATCTCATGGTGCGTTCTCACACCTACAATTATATCGGTATCTTTGTTCATCTCTCACTCGCAATAATATGTAAACACGGCATGAGGTTGTTAACTAACCTTCGGGTCTATCGTACATCGGGCCAATTGTCTTTCGGGTCTATTGGGGTCATTGGGGTCTACTCCCGACGAGTTATATTTCGAAAGTTCAGTATCCCGATTATTTTTGGTCCAATTGTATTGCTCATTTCTTATGGATTCCAAAAGACGAATCAATCACGATTTGTCGGTACAACGAACTTTCCGAATGTAACTCGTCGCGATACGAAATTATACGAAATTTCGAAGCAATCGTTTTTCTGAATAACTTAACTTCGGTGTAAAACAGGTCTACCGAGTTAGTCACCGTGTTTGGAGCGTTCTACAAGGAATCTATAAAGCTGTGATTTCATGGGGCGTCGAGCATCAAGCGTCAACATTAGAAGGAAAGAGAAGAACTGTGTGACCTCTCTTTCTTTCTAATGTTGACGCTTGATGCTCGACGCCCCATGAAATTACAGCTTAAACGATTTTGCATTGGTTGAATTTCCATTCCGCTGGAACGTATCCGGTCCATGCGAGACCAGCCTGACCCAGTCCAGCGTGTCCTATTGAGTTTATGGGCCCTGGGCAAAAGGCAAAAGGCAGGTAGTTCGTTCAGGGACACCTTGTATGTATGTATAAATATATATATATGTATATAATTTAATCATCCTGATTTTATAAAAGAATATTGTGCATTCGAGTTTCGCGAGTTCATTACTTGATTTCTGAATTTCCATGAGACTATCATACTGTTAAAACTTCCATAAAATCAATCCATCTCGGTACTTAATTAGATTCAACATTTTCCAGGTTATGATATCATTGTAACCGAAAAAGAAAAAATATATATATATATACATGTTATCAATTCCAATCATATTTTATAAATAATACGAATGATAAATAATGAAAAATTTTATACTCAAAGTAACTATCTCTCAATAATGTTATATAAATAATTTTGCGTATTCTTTTGGTGTAAAATTGGAATGACTGATCTCGTAACATAACATATGTATGTTTTTTATGTATATTAGCAATAATCGCCGATATCATTTGTTAGGTACAATATGACATCCGAATTTAATAAATTCAAAGAAAATACCCGACAAGAATTATCATCCACTGAGATTAACTGTTTCGATCCAACCAAAAGTAATGAACCTCGTCAATCTGGATCAACTGTTCAAAAAATCACTGAAGACTTGATAAAACAAGAATCCGAACAAAGTAGTGTATTCACTCCTAATTCTCTTCCACAACCTATAGGGACTATGATTAGCGTTGAAAATGATTTGAATGACATTGGTGCGAGCGAAAAGACAGAATCTTCTAGTATCATAATCGTCGATGAATTGGATAAACGTCAGTATATTAAAATTATGATATTAAACTTTGATATTAAATCACAAAAATTCACCAAATTTCTCACTCATTTTGTAGATGCATGAATTTTATGTATCTTGAAAGAATCATTTATTTATTGTCCAGTGTATAACTTTTACTTCAATTTATTGTATCGTATAATATCAAATTTAATAATTCATTTAATATTTTGTACATATTGCTCACAAATGGATTCTGCGAGGTATGAATTAATATAGATGATTTTATAAGGTTTCAAAGAACCGCTAAAGCTCAGTTAATTCAATAATCATCATTATGTAGATTGTATCTGATTTACACAAGCAATTTTAGTTGGTCAAATTTACAATGCCAGTTCATTATAAGAGTAAGAGAAAAAATTTCAGAATTCTAGGTAAGATTATTTGAGTTTCTTCAATTTCTTCATTTGTATGTGAAAGTTACATTTTCTATTTTATTGGTTATATTTATTCATTCATTCGTTCAATGATATGAAATTTAATTTGGTGAATTTTTTTTAAATTCATTTCGTTTAACAATAACATTTGTTTAAAGTTTTATTCAATAAGAATTGATATAATACAGAAAATGCTGGAACTGATCGACAATCGAATGTTCAAAGTAGCGGTATCACAAATGAAACTCACGATGCAAAAGTTGAGTGCGAATATGATCCTACCATAGATGACAATTTACCTGACACGGTTACTTTACTCCATACAAAAGATGGTGGCAAAGTGTACCTTGTAGGAACCGCACACTTCAGTGTTGAAAGCCAAAATGATGTTTCAAAGGTATCTCTTTTTATATTTTGATCATTTCTCCTACAATTTTTACATGAATTCCATAGATGTTTGTGTAGATTTCTTTTTTTGTATAATAATCCTTTATCATTTCATTTCTTACTATTGATGCAAAGATTGGAAATGAGAGATCACCATTATCATGATGGGTATCACGGTAACCATGATGTACTTGCACATAGAGTGAGAATGATTCGATTGATTTGCCGCATATTAGTGAAATAAGAAAATAAGTTCTTTTCATTATTCTACTGTATCCATCAAAATCATTTATTTCTCATTCATGTTTTTATATAATTCAATTGCAAAATTTCAGATAATACGGGCAGTTCAGCCTCACATAGTTATGCTTGAGTTATGCAAAGCCAGGATTAATATATTACAGCTTGATGATGAAACTATACTTGAACAAGCGCAAAATCTCAGTCCTTGTAAGCTATGAATATTTCTATCGATTGCTTGAAAATAATTTAATTCTGCTGATTTCAAATAAAATTATAGTTCATGTGTGCATGTGTTTTAGCTCGAATTCGTGAGACGATAGCACAAAATGGACTGTATAATGGTCTCATGTATATTCTCCTTTTGAATATGTCTGCCTATGTTACTAGAGAATTGGGTATGGCACCTGGAGGAGAATTTCGCACAGCTTTTGCAGAGGTGATTATTAAATTATGAATGTTATTTATCAATTCTAATTACAATTGTGATATTTTACTTTCTTTTGTCGCATAAATCATTCACATGAGTTTATCGGATTAAATTGTATACAGAAACTTATTATATATATATCCCAAGCGACACCAGGAAGAACGATAGGGCATACAGTATCCTATGAACACGCTCGGATAGTCTTGTTTAAAGGTTATAAGCATATTCATATCACATCTGAAACATCCGTGTGCTGTTTGGGATATACCAAATTGTATCTATCCTGCTAGAATATCTTCATTGAATAGTTTAAATACTTCTCTTATGGATTTTGTAGGCGAAAAAAATCCCGAATTGTATGATTCAAATGGGTGATCGACCAATAAAAATAACCATCAAACGTGCATTGAGTTCGCTCAGCTGGTGGCAAACATTGAAGCTTGGTTGGCATTTGTTAACGATAAAAGAACCCATCACGAAGGAAGATGTGGAACGTTGTAAACGACGAGATTTATTAGAAGATTTGCTTGCGAAAATGACAGGCGAATTTCCAACGATAGGAGAAGTTTTCGTTAAAGAACGAGATACGTATTTGACGCATTCTCTGCAGTTAGCTTCTTTACCTCATCCCACACCAAACGGTTGGGTCCCCGCTAGAGTGGTTGGAGTTGTTGGTATTGGTCATATGCCGGGAATCATTCGAAATTGGGGTAAAGTCGATACCTGTGATATAGCTCCACTTTTAAGGTAATCAATCCATTCATTTTTTTTTAAACTTGACCTGCTAGTTATTGTATAAGTTTTTCATAATTTGGCAACAAAAATTTGGATATCCGCATTGAAAAGAGAAAAATATTTCTGAGAATATAAATGGAGATTTATTTATCAAATTATAGCAATTAAATCATAATGGGTGAAAATCCAAAGGATTTTTTCGATGTTCGAACTTCTCAATTGACTGAAACCAAGGCACCCGGCTATTTTTGAGTATGTTCTTTCAGACTCTGTTGTCAGAATTCAGTTTCCGTGGCCGGATGCTGTAGCTAATTTGAGGGAATATGAAACTGATCTTTTATGCTTTCCCGTTTGGATTCATACTGATCATAATATATATTTGGTCTGAATTTTTCCTTTATAGATTCAACAAATTTTTAAAATGCACGATTTGTTCACGAATTTTCACCTTTGCATATAGTAATTCATGTTGTTTCTCTTATATCTCAAAAGAAATGCAAATTTTATACAAAATTAGAACATGATGTCAAAATAAAATCTTTATCAACAATATTTGTCCCCCACTCTTATTGATTGATGATTTATAATTTAAAAAATCATAGAATCTCATTTCTTTGTTTCAGAATACCTCCACCTTCTTTATCGAGTAAGGTTGTGAAGTTTACAATTAGAGCATCGCTATTAGGTATCGTGGTATACGCAGGATATAAAATAATAATAAGACCTTCGAGCGTCGTGTTCCAATCCCTTAAATCCTCTATCGAAGCCCTGAAAGGTTAGTGCTGAATCTTACAAATTTTCTGTATCCTACTTGAACATAAATCTTATAAAATCTTAAAAAACAAAACAAGGGGCAATATTTATTAATAAAGAGCCCATTTTTCTTATCTCATGCTGCAATTTTCTTGAAGAATGTCGTCTGGTCATTCATTGAAACCCGAAAGTAAGGAATAATGGAAGCGGTTAATTGTGCAGACGAGTACGAACATCCAGTACCAGGAATCATGTATATACCCGATAATATACCCGGACCTGGTATACACGCGGATGATTTTGAATTAGAATTCTCTTCTGGTTGTAATTGTACAGGGCAGTGCATACATTCTTGTTCTTGCACCCAAGGTTCCATCAGTTATATCAATGGAAAAATTATGGAAGAGAAATTAACCGGGCCTATACTCGAGTGTCATTCGAATTGCAGTTGTGACCTAGATTGTGGAAATAGACTGATACAAAAAGGTCCGTTGAACAGTTTAGTTGTATCTAGTATTGACGGGAAAGGTCTTGGACTAATTACTAACAAATTGATACAGAAAGGACAATTTATTTGTCAGTATGCAGGTGAAGTGATAGGGATCACAGAGGCATGTCGCAGAGTTGAAAATAACAAAAGAAATAATGCAATGAATTATGTATTTGTTATAAAAGAACATATTTCCGAAAGAACGATTGTTACATGTATCGATCCTGCGTATTTTGGAAACATAGGTCGTTATGCTAATCATAGCTGTCAGCCAAATACCAGCCTTGTGCCTGTCAGAGTTGAGAATCTTGTGCCAAGACTGTGCTTGTTCGCGATTAGAGATATTGCTAGGGGAGAGGAAGTGACTTTCGATTATGGTGGAGGAGCTGTTGCCATTGATTCCGTCCCAAGTCTTAGCGACACTCTTTGCCTTTGTGGTTCTGATCATTGCAAAGGTTATTTGCCACATGATCCAATTTGATTTTGAATTATTCCTGTTAGGTCAATTTTTCAGTGTTTATTCTCAAACATAGAATATTGATCAAATAACATACAGTTGGAGTTCAAATTCGAAACGAAATGATAACCGAATTTCCATGTATTCATTATATAATTGATGTTGATAGTTCAATGCTGGTATTTTTGGATAAAATCCACATTTTGGGAAAACATTTGAAAAGATTGCAATATAACTGCAACCGAGTTGAGTTTCTTGATGTCGGATCTTGAATTCCGTTCAGTAAACTATTTGAACTTCATCAAGATTGAAATATCACAACTTCTTGCATTCATTTCTTTGGAACTGATGCGAAGATATTTATATTTTATATCGATGTTTTAATTTACGAATAACACTTTTTTGAAAGTAATTTTTCATTCAAATTCATCATACAGTGAAAAAAGAAACAAGAGACAATGAAATCATATTAAATGCTGTACATGAATTTTGTGTCATTGAAAATCGTTCAATTGAGTATATAAAAAAAAAGTTAATCCTGATTAGTCTTTTATAGTATATTTCTTGAAAGTAATTAATTTTGCATTTATAACTTCTTAATTTATTATAGTGTGAAAAACATCATAGTTGTATGGCAATTTGATGAATGTGATTTATCTATTGTTTTTCATCAAATTAATAAAAATTTGTCAGCGAGATAGATCCGTTGATTGAAGTCAAAAGTTCACTTATCCATTCAAGGTCATAATATAATCGAAACAATATATGTATCGAAGATCACCAATGTGCCAAAATAATTTCATGAATTTTTACCAGGGAATTTTGAATTCGATGGTTCGTTGATTATATTTTAGCGGATAAGCGATTTACTAAAAGTCTAATATCAAACATCATTGCGAATTCTTCGAATTTATAAAAAGAGAGTCAACAGCTATAACTATATTCACTTTTTATTTATCTGTTTGAAAAAATAACATTGAAGCAAATAGAATAACAAATCAATTTAATTTGTATTTATTTTAATATAGAAAATACAGTCATACGCAAATGATCTTGCCGTAGTGAACCATGTGAAAGAAATACGTTGATATTCAACAGTTTCTTTGATATTCACATTATTTTCAATATTTTTCTAAATTTCCTTTGAATGCATGCTGTGAAATTTATATTAGCTTATTAGGTAACAAACAACAATTTCAATCAACGATATATTCTGCAACTTAATGTAAAAATGTATACGAGAAAGTACATACAGAGTCAAATCATGAATTTTAACCTTCAGTGCAAATACACGAGAATGATATACAGTGTGTTGAGACTTGAAGGAGAAAAACTTTTTACCTAAATTAATGGATTACCCCAAATGGAAAAATCTTCAAAATTATATATAACTTATATATTATTCGATATAGTTTATATATGAGTTGTATACTTATATCAATTATACATGATTTTGAGAACTTTTTCACTCGGGATATTCCGTGTAATGCAAGGTAACGCTAATTTTCACGTATGTGCGTTGAGGGTTAAATAGCTTGTAGATAAGTTTTGTATTACGGATTCTTTCGCACTTTCTATCATTCCATGAAAACTAAGTTTATAAAAATATGGTTCATGTGTTCCATGGTACCAGCTCGAATTCCATTGCATGGAAAGTATATTACAGAACAAAGTTGTAAAGGACATTTTAGAGGATTATCAAAAATAATTTTTTCTATTGTATTTTATTGTATTATATTATTGTTATTGTTATTATTATAATGATTGTTATCATTATTATTGATTAAAAACACGAGAATATATTCTATTTCGAAAAATATTCAAGTTGATAAAAGCTTGGATGAAATTAAATCTACGAGTATTGAGCATTTTTAGTCGTTAATTTGACAAACATATTAGACAATTATATGACAAAATGTAGGAAGAGTGAAATAAAAAGTAATTGAAAATATTTTTGAAGATTGAGATAAAAGATATTCGTTGATCTCTTGAGATGTATAAAGTGAATGGGACTGTCGTTGGCTTTTTAAGCTTTTGTCTTCTTTTCGTTGATTATTTATGAATTACATTCTATTTGTCATGTGATTGTGGAACTGAATTTTCATCGTAGATTCAGTTTCACCCTGTTGAAAATATATCAGATAAATTCTTACGAACAGAGGGCAAAAATTGCATCATAACGGATTAAATCGTGTGAAATTTTTTGCGCCATTTTATTCGACTTCGTACAACGGTTTTTACAAGGCATGCATGAAATTATTGACTTTTATTCCTATTTATGGAGAGAAAACCAACTGTAGTTCAATTTACTGTATACGGGATGTAACTATCTATCTACCCATATAGCACACGCGCCCAAAAACCATTCAAATAGAGGCCTCAAGAACTCTTTTGGAGTCAGTGTGCTATCTAGGTTCTGTTGAAAACAAGAATAAGTATGTTATAAAAATTTTATATATACATATAATATCTGTATTTCTTGTATTAATAATGTTAAAAATTAAATAATATGGATGGAAAAATTTTAATACTAGAGAATAATGATCACTTTATGCTTTAATACTTTACCCATACAATCAACTCATCAATGTCTCCGCGTTATCTCCACAGTTTTTACACGGGGAACATCTATCTCCGTGAGATCTAGGTGGAGGCAACGGAGATATCGGTGGATGTGTTGTTGGGTTCGTGTACATAACATAGCTTTCACTAGGATAACCTCTGGTATTCAAATTAGTTATTCTGTACGTGGAACCACTGTAAGGATACGCTTGCAGTTGACCTTTTGGAATTTTCGCTCTCGCAGTTGTGACGTAAAGTTCGTCCAAATTTGGACCACCCCAAACCACGGAAGTTACTTGAGATGAATCTATAGGTATAGATAGCAATAATTGTCCTGTTCTTGGATTGACTTTGATTACCTGAAAATGATTCACTTAAAAGTTTTCGGTTTTCTTTTAAAGGAAAGAAATCGCATGCCTTTAGAAACATTTATTCTATTATGGCCAAAACGCCTCATCATTTCTCCAATCTTTTAGAGAAAAAAATCAGGTTGTTTGGTCAAAATGTGATGAATTTTTTGAAAGGTAGATACCAACAAAATTCAGTATCTTTCGGAATGCGTTGAGAAGAATTGGTTCACATTTTTTATATGGTTTTAGAAACTTATGATCATAAAAAACGTAGTACATATAATTATTTACCTGAAAGCCTCCGTAACATGCTAGCCATAAATTCCCATCGACATCTATGGTGAAACCATCAGTGTTTCCAAGTATATTTTCCCGAGTAAAATTGAATATTCTTCTTCTATTACCTATATCATTCAAATTTTTATTTTTTATTTCAAATTTATGTGTTTTAGATATACAGAATGATTCGAAATCCTTATATCTTGTTGCTACCGCAAGTGTATTTCTAAGACAAAGATTATTAAAGATTTATCAACACATAAAGTTCAACATGTATCTTTGAAAAAAGTTTTTAGACTTTATAACATAAAAAAATGAACATTCCGAAGCCTTAATTGACACTTGCGTGCTGTGTTTGAAGATATTTCCTTTGATGAGAACGTATGATTTCGATATTCAAAAACAATGAAATAGAATTCGAAACATTGAAAAGAATATCCTTATTCAAGCCATTGAGCAAAATTACTCCATTTTGATCAGAACATTTCATTTCTTCCCCCTGAGAATTGCAGAAAAAATGCGACGTTCAAGTCCAAATGGGGTAATTTTTCCTAAAGAAGCTTATCAGTTGATCAGAAAAATATTGGAAAGAAAATTAAACTATAAATATATCAGATTCTTTTCCAACGTACTTAATGGAGAATTGAAAGTTTTATGAAAGTCAAAACTATCAATCGTATTATCACCGGTATCGGTATAATACATTTTAGATCCATCGATCGTCCACGCAAGGCCATTCGAGATCAAAATATTTGTCAGTTCTGTTGTAATTCCAAACTCTGGTGTTATTCTATATAATTTTCCAGTTCTTCTTGTTACAACGTTTGGGGCTTCTTCAGGTCCCATCGTTCCTGAAAATGATTCGTATAGTACGTTGCATTGAAAAAACTTGTGAAATGTCGTAAGAAGTAATCTCCCTTTACCAGCCCATAATTGTCCAAATCTGTCAACCTTCGCATCATTGAATCTAGAACCATCAGTCTCTTGCAGAGCAGAGTAAATTATGGAAGATTTTGGTATCGAATTGTGTTCTCCGTCCCATACAACATGTCTGATGTCCAATCCAGTGGAAACTACGAATTCGTCAGATTTTCCCGATACAGGTATGATAAATGTGACTGGACCTCCATCTAATTGATACAAAAAATTACGCATGTTTTTCGTTCAATTTCAAGATTATGATTGCATAATAAGTTTTTGTTTTTATCGATTAATTTCATTCAAGATAAGATATTTCTATGCCTCGAGAGGTGGATAAGAATTTAATTATGTAATTTAATGATTTGAGAATGTCCGATTTGTGCCCACAAGCGAGAGACGAAGAGTGTACCTAATTTCTCACTTCAATATTTCTCATCTGAGAAAGACATACATGGTGCTGGTGCTACATATGATTTCATATTTTATCAATTATAGCCTATTAAATGAAGACAAAATATATTTTGATTGAGTTCAATTAGCATCCTTTAGGGCTTTCAAGAACTTCCGAACACAAATTTTACTTATTAACCATGAAAGTTTTCATTTTATATTAGAAACTTTGAAAAAATTTCATTCTTTGTACTTCATCGAAAAAAAAGGTGAACATATATAGAACCTGTAAAAGAATGTACAAAAAGGTTACGATTATTAGAGGTCATTTAATTGTAAAAATATGCTGATGAATTTTCATATCGTACAATCCCACACAGCAGTGAAGTTCAAAAAGAATTCTTAAGAATTCATAATAAATTCTTCGAATCTCAACTGAATTTTTCCTAAACTAGTATGTTGTATGGGATCTATCGAGATAATGTGAATTTTTAATACTGTTCAGCAATCTCTTTTTTATACATTTCAGATCTACAATTTTTTCATCAGATTTTTCCTCTTTACAAATTATTTCATCTTGAGTGATTTGATAAATGGAATATTTTTTCTCTTCCTTGTTTTCTTTTTTGATGAATGTCTTGTAATCTCAAGTGGAAATTAGCGTTTTATCAGATTTCTCTTTCTATAGTATACGTGTATCCTTTCCTAATTAACGCACACGGTTAATTAACACGAAGGTCACGCGGTGGTTTCTTCTCAAAATAAATCAGAAAATAAATAAACATTAAAACATTTCTTCGATTTTGTGAGAGAAAAAGCAGCAATTGAAACAAATTTCAAGAGAAAATGCAGAAAATACAAATTTCCAACGTAATTTTCAAGCAACGATAACAATAATATTCAATATAGTTTATATGTGATGACGTTCAAAGTTAATAAATTATCTTCAATCAAATACAAAAGGGATTTGAAAAGAGATCAAATTCTATGTTGTTCACTGCAATATTATTTTCCCTTTCAAGTCTATTCAAAATCAAACTAATATTATTTAACCATCAATCAAGTTTGTTCAAAAATCTATTCTCCCTGAATTTATCATTCGCCTTTTCTCTTCGTGTTGAAAACTACACGGAGAAACATGCAGCTCGAAAGGATAGTGATCTTTAATAGAAAATTGGAGAATATTTCTTAAAATCCAAGAATTTTTCTTAAGTTCGTAATAAACATAAAACGGTTCAGATTTCTCTTGAATATTGCTCGAAAAACAATAAAAAATTATCAATACTTAACAAATCATAAAAACAAATATGAAGTTTCCAAAAGTCGCGCATGAAATTTTACAAAGTGAATAACAAAATTTTGAAATGTTATTTTCATATTACAGAATTTTCTTATTCACTTTGTAAAATTTCATTCGCGACTTTTGGAAACTTCATATTTGTTTATATGATTTGTTAAGTATTGATAATTTTTCATTGTTTTTCGAGCAATATTCAAGAGAAATCTGAACCGTTTTATGTTTATTACGAACTTAAGAAAAATTCTTAGATTTTAAAGAATATTCTCGAATTTTCTATGAAAGATTACTATCCTTTCGAGCTGCATTTTTCTCTGTTTTTATGATGAAAATTTCCTCTACCAACTTCTAGTTTTTGATCAAACATGTGTTGATGATTAAAGATCTGACGTGCACGAAGAAAAATGCGGCTCAAAAATATAGTAATTTTTAAGAGCATCCGAGAGTATTTCGTAGTTTTTCAGTAAACATAAAACGATTCAGACTTTTATTGAATTTGACTAATGGGAAATGAAAAATTATTGTAATACATAACAAGTCGAGCATAGGATTTTACTATTCACTTTATAAAATTCATCAATTTCTTCTCATATTTTAGTTTCGTTGAGGAAAATTTTATAAAAATACGAACCGTTTCCACATTATCAAAGAACTAAGAACTATATTTATAGATTCTCATAAAAATTACTTCATTTTCGAGCCGCATTTATTTTTCTCCGTGTAGTGAAACTTGTAGGATAATTTTGAAAAAACTAATCGATCGTGTTGAGCTTATCGTACTTTTTATTTTTACAATAATTTTTTTCCTATGAAATCCATGCTTTCACTTCGATACGTTTTCGCAAATTGCAAAGTTTGTTGCTCATGTACGTTGAAGAACAAAATAATTCGTATTACTTACTTAAATAAGTGAAATTATGCTGTCCTGTTACAGGATCGTACAAATGAATCGTACAGTTGGCGATGTCTACAAAATATAAAAGTTGGTTTTGTGCACTCCAATGTGGTCCTTCTCCAATTAAAAGAGGATTCGTAATCCTTTCCACTGCCAAACCGTGAGTTGTTTTTAAAAATATGCATAAAAAAGAAAAGAATATAATACAATTCATTATGTACGTTTGATTGCATTCAAGTTAATGCCAAAATGTTTCGACCATTCCAAGTGAACTTCTTCACAGGTAAAAGTAGACTATACATTTCTTCCTCTAATCACTCTGCCTTTAATATATTGTCAGTGACGTTAATCAATACATATTCTTATCTTCGTACAATTATTTACGATCTAAACACGGATGACGTTCTTCCCAATGAAAGATATTTCTCCCCACCTTTGAGAGAACAGTTGGATCATATGTTATGTATTGATATCAATTAACGTTTCGTTTTCATTTTATTCATTTAAATAAGAAGATATTTCAAGTCAAAAAAATAATTGCAGGATAAATTAATATTTTTACATTTTATTCAAACATGATTTTTCATAAAACATGTATATAACTTTGAAAAAATATTTATACTTTTATTAAACGTGACTTTAAATCCTGAGTAATTAAGTTTATATGCTATTTTTTCATCCACAAGTTGGCAATTTGTTAGAATAATTATAATCTTTGAAGAGGAATTTCACCTCATTGCTGATGATGAAAGTCTTCAGCATCTGAACATGAGAGACAGTATTGTTTTTTTCACGTATTCATATATCGCCGTCTAAGAAAAACATCGTTCGTGTTCAAATTTTGAGTTCCGAATATAATAATATGAAGATGTATCATTTAAAATCATACATAATGAATATGGAGTACATATTTTTAGCATGATTTATATAATTTCTTAATACGCAGAGATGAACTGTTACGAGTACGTTTATCTACATGTTTTTCTCATCAAATACTCTTAAAATACGTTTAAGGTATTATATTTCAATGCAACTCTCAGATCAAAACTATATTCAAATGAAATATCTGCAATCTCATTCATTTATGTACGGCATTAAACTGATCGTTTTAAAATATAAAATGTATGGTTTGGAGAGTGTCTTGTGATGGAAAAAAACTTGTTTTCGATATATTTGTTTTTATCTATAATAAGACTATAACTGATTCTAATGTGTCTGTACATTGAGTGTCGATCGTTCTTCGATTTCTTTACTATACTTCCAACGCCACCAAGTCACTTTCATACGATCCCAGATGTTTTCCCAAGAATCCATAGCAGGTCTTACATCTAGTAAGGCGAATGTGTATCTTTCATCTACTTTACCACCATCGTAGTAATCAATAACGTATCTTACGTCTTTCCCACATCTGTCCACGATCCAGTCGTGTCGATCAAAAGGAAGTTCGTATCTGAAACCAAAAATTTATCAATTCCATGTATACAGAGTGAAGACATGCTGTACAAGTATTGTCAATATTTATTCCCTTTTTTACAATTTTTTAATTTTAATTTATCAGAAGATCGAGATAGGCGAATTTTCTAATGGTTTCTTTGTTATTTTTATTCTAATTCGGCATGTCATGCTTTGGTCAATTTTTCCACTAGAAAACTACTAGATCGTTTTGACCGTTTTATGCCAATATTCCATCAAACTTTGGATCAAAAGATTCAGAATCGATCGAACAATCTGGCTCTGATCTGTTTGTTGTTTAACAAAGTTGTTATAATCAATTAGAACAAAATTTCTTTATCAGTCAATGAGAAATCTATATTCAGTTTTTTAATATTATAACAAACACAATTCGTCTTCAAGCTAGTTGAGACCAGAGCCGGATTCTCTGATTGATTCTGAATTTTTCAATCTAAAGATCCATGTAATTAATTGAATATTAATGAAGTAAAACGGTGGGAAGGTTTTAGTAATTTCCTGAGTATAATACCGATCAGGGAACACCCTTAAAAACCCATGAAAGATATAATATCGATAAGTTGGATAACATGGAATGAAATTAAATGATTTGATTATTGAATCCTCAACATATGATTTTAATTTTAGTGTCATCTAATCCTTAGATGTGTCAAAGATTCTGATTCAACATATTATTTCCGCGAATATGTGGCAGATGAAAGCATGACGCGTTCGAAATTAATTTTCAATTTTCGTATGAAATCGACATGTTTGTTGGAATGGCAATAGTAAGGTTAGTCTCAGAAATAAGAATTAATATTAATTTACCCCATCCAGTATCGTATACGCGCACGTGGAGAGTAATTCGAAGCCTTTCCACCAAAACTTTTCAATGTAGGATTCCCACATTCTCGTGCGTGAAGTGCTTCCCATTTGAGTACCTCTTGCCAAGCCTGCTCGTTATTGGCATTATGAATTTTTATAATATCATCCATATCCTTGGGACTTAGATCATCGTTTTTCCAACGCCAGCCTTTTCTCAACATAGCATTCCAAAACATTTGCTGGGAAGGATATACCCAGAACTCACCTTTCCCCGTTGCTTTTGGTATGGAAGAAACTTGTCTGTCCGTTGGTAGAGGGAAAGGTTGGTCTGGTGCAGGATTTTGATTAGCAGGAGGCATCTGTAAAATTATTTGTTCAATAATTCATCGAAAGTATATTTTTTTCAATTTGTATAATCGTGTGTACAGGATTCTCCTATCCTTGAATGTTTTTCCTCTCATTGCTCATAATCTTCAACAGGAATGTCTGATTGATTAATATGGTAGAATTCAAGGTTTCAAGGGAACTCTGGAGTGATAATTTTGGAATATTGTATGCAGTTTTCATATAATATTAAGTTTTGAAATTATTTTTGTCTCAACATTATTTCAGAGAGTCAATAGATAGTACAAACACATCAAACAACTATGGATTAAGAACACAAGAATTTGCTGCTTCTTTATTTACCATGTTGAGTGGATTGATGTCACTGGGATTCATGTGATCTATTGGACACTCGCTAACCACTTTTGAAGGAGGTTGTTGGTTTGATTTATGCATAGGACACTCTGGCGGTGGTTCGCCTTGAATCGATTGATGCCGATGGTTCATAGATTCTGAATGCTCATGACGAAGCGTAGGAGTAATAGAGTCAGCAGCTGATACGGAAGCTGTAGTTAATGTTCCACCCATGTTTTCTGTTTTATCACTGGACTGAAATATCAAGACAAATTTAATATAACATATCCACTATTTCATAACATACATCACTTGGGAACTGTCATATTCATTCCTAATTCCATACAGTTTTGTTATCAAATTTAGTTGAGTATTATTATGCAATAACTTGTGCCCTTCAAAATTACTTGACATAAAAACGCGAGTTATAGTATCGTCCTGGATTCATTTACAACATTTGATTATTTTATTTCAAATTATAAATACAAATTCGTACTTACATATATAATTGACACAATTTGAGTATGATTTTAAAAAACAACTGATAACAAAAGATAACTTCAAATTATTTTACACAACTTATTGTAAACTGTGTTGTGGAATATATTCAGAGTAATTTCTAAAACTTATTAATTTTCTGTACATAATTATCTTCGAAGAATTGAAACATCTAGATTTCGAATTCTTCAGATTTTTGATATAATTAATTAAAGTTCTTAAACCATTAGGTTAAAATTTGAAAGGTTAGATTTTACGTTACGAAATTATAGTCTGCTACTCATGGAGAGCAAAGGTAACTTTTGGTAGATACCACTAGGCCCGACACACAATTGGCTCGAACAGTGATGTCGGAAAAATGCGGTGTCTTCGCTGATTGGGTACTTCATGTGGAGCCAACCGTTCACATCGCTGTCTTCAGAAAAACGGTAGGGGTCAATAGTCCCGAAAGGCAATTGTCCATAATAGCTAAGTTCGTTTACCGATGTCCCAAGTTACCCCAACTCGCTCCAAGTATTTTGGATTCGCTACTTCCAGTTTAAGCAACGAAATGATTGGTTTGGTACAAGTTGGAGCAACTCAGGGCACGTAGAACGAACGAACCTAAAGCTGTAATTTCATGGGGCCTCGAGCATCGAGCGTCAACATTAGAAAGAAAGAGAGATCACACAGTTCTTCTCTTTCCTTCTAATGTTGACGCTTGATGCTCGACGCCCCATGAAATTACATCTTAATGAAATAGCCCCGAATGAAATTACGCCCGAAAAAACGGGTCGGTGCCGAATCAACGAAAAACCAAATCAACGAAAAAAAATTTACTAGCAGTATGAAGTTGTCATTTTGTTGCAGTATGAAATGAAATTAGTCATAGATCATTGATTAAATTAAACGAAAAGTAAAAAACATTGATTTGCTAACACAACCCCACGATAAACTTAATTTCCCTTTGTTATGTTTATGATTATGGCATGGTTATGTTTATGATAACAACAAACCGATTTTCGTTCTCTACAGACGTTTGAAACAGTTTGATTGTACCGATCGATTAGGAAGATCATTAATAATTTTATTAGAATGATGAATTACGTGTCTACTATCATAAACGGGTGCAGTGAATAGGTTAACATAAAGAATTTTCGTTTAATTTAATCAATGATCTATGACTAATTTCATTTCATACTGCAACAAAATGACAACTTCATACTGCTAGTAAATTTTTTTTCGTTGATTTGGTTTTTCGTTGATTCGGCACCGACCCGAAAAAACCCCATGTGTTTCCAGCCGTGCTCCAGTCACCGTAAAGTTGTAATTTCACACGAGCGTCGAGCGTTGAGCGACGAGCGATTTTCCCAGGTTCTAGATTTCAGCGTCAAAGCTTTATGATGTTTCTCGACGCTCAATTTGAGAGTTAAAAGTTGTCTTTTAACTATTGTCTCTGTGCGCAAGGAAGAATATTAAACATATATGAATATATATTGTTTGAGCTGATGTGCCTTCTTTATCCTGCACTATTGAGAATGATTGAATAATTATGGATTATGCTGAAACTCAATTATGGATTAGAACGGCGTCAAAGCTAAACACTGTTTAGCTTTCACGCTGAATCCCAGAAAATGTGAAAATCGCTCGACGCTGGACGTTTGAAGCTGTAATTTCATGGGGCGTCGAGCATCAAGCGTCAACATTAGAAAGAAAGAGAGATCACACAGTTCTTCTCTTTCCTTCTAATGTTGACGCTTGATGCTCGACGCCCCATGAAATTACATCTTTATGCTCGTATGAAATTACACCTTAATAGTTACCAATTTGTTTTCGGGGCTAATTTCATTCGGGACTATTTCATTATGGACAATTGCTTTTCGGGTCTATTGACCTCTACCCAGAAAAACGGGCCAGTGAGCTCAATACATACTGGAATGGGCGTGCCAATGGAAATGCGCGGGCAAAGAGAGAGGTGCTATTGGGTGTGCCTGTGTCTTTGTCTATTTCATCAGAATGGCGAGAGAGAGAATCGATTGGGTGTGCTTTTATGGGGTGGGGGATGAATCAACGAAAATCAACGAAACGAAAAATTACTGCAAGTGTGAAGTTGGCTATTTATGTGGTATATAATGGATTTAGTAATAAAATATGGATTAAATAAAACGAAACATGAAAAAAAGTGATTAGTTAAAACAAAACACATAACCTCATGACCAACTTGATTTTTCCGAGTAATGAATTTGATTCTCGCTGGTACGCTGGTACCATTCCGGTTTGTGTTGCTCCGAAATATGATCAATCCTATGAGAAGACGTATTTAATTACTTCATTATATACCACATAAATAGCAAACTTCACACTTGCAGTAATTTTTCGTTTCGTTGATTCATCCCCCACCTCTTTTATGTTCGTTTAGTGAATAACATTGTCTCTTTCTCTAATATTCTCTCTCTTTGTGTAACCCCCACTACCGTCGTTTATATAAATTACATGTATGCGTTGGTTTCGAGTGGAGGTGAGAGTCCGTATATGAACGATTGTAGGGGGCTTTCCGAAGTGTGTGACCTGGGGCAACAGGGGCGTGGAATGAACCAATAGGAATCTGTAGTTCACGCCCCAGACGCCCCGGGTCAAACACTTCGGAAAGCTCCTGGGTTAATCTATTGCCCTCAACGACAATACCCATCTGGCAGCTCCGCTTTGGACACGGGATCCCATTACCGCGCTCACTCCAGTATGTAGTGAGCCTAATGAAACGGTGTACTCTGCAGTTTATCTGGCATCAATGGGCTCTAAGGCTGGAGACTTATGCTAGCGAATGTGGCACGCAGCATCATTCGAAGAGAGAAGAGGAAGGATGTTTTCAACTCGGACCTTCTCCTTTCTCCTCCTTCTGATGTCGCGCGCGACAGTTGCTAGCATGAGTACCCGGCAGTGTGGTTAATCTGTTACGTTTTTCCGATGGATCAACCTACGGCAAATGATATTTAATCAGCAACGCCAATAGGACCTTCAAAAAACGTAATAGATTAACAACTATGGTACCCGGGGTAAGGCCAGTTGACCGGAGTTTCCAAGTCCCTGCTAAAGAACTACATGTTGAATTCCCGCAGATTTCTATGATTGTGAAAAAGCGTTTAGTAATAATGCTTGGTTCGAGTCGATAAAATTAACGACTTCTCAGGGTAATTGAGAAGAATACTTGTCGATTACTTTAGAATTCTTGATGAATGCTTTTTCCAAATGCCGAGTTCTTCAGGAACTCTTCAAGAATTTCTTGGGTTATCTGGGTACTGTACAATTAACACCTTGTGAATTGAATACGCTCAAAGTTTCATGGCATTCGGGATGCTTCCGATTGAGAAAACCCTTGGCCCCAGGGACCATGAAAATGAATTCCCATTGGCTGATTCATGGCCCCCGGGGCCAAGGGCTTTCGATTGCGGAAGCATCCTCGGATAACACGAACTTAGGGAAGGCATGCGTTCAAAATATTGTCAAATAACGCGGGGTGCAAAAAAAATTTTTCACAGTTTCCAACTGATTGGGAATCGGTGTCCAGGTGAAAATTGACGATTGGCACTAGGATGGCACAACACTGACAAAGATTGGCCGAGCCTTGGCGGTTAGCAAGGTGCAAGCTTGAAATGATAACATCGTTACAGGCTCCATTAATGTATTCTGCCAATCACGGACCAACATTGGTATGATTATGGCAGTCAAATCGGCCATCATTGGCAACCCTTGAAAAAATTTGTCGCTCGATCTAAATCCAAGATTGGATCATGCTTGTACTCATTACGAACCAAGACTGTTGGACGAATTTTTTTATTGTCTGCCAATGGTCAGATGTTTTATGCATTTAAAGGAGGTACCATCATTTATTACACATAAATGATGTTGACTGCTAAATTTGAGTCAATACTATACTAGTACTGAGTCAATATTCGGCCAAAATTGATTCAACGTTGCGACAATCACGCGCCAACGTTGAGCCAATGTTGTGCCGATGTTTAACTCTATGTTGAACGATTGCAAAAATATAATAAAAATTCAGAGTCATATATTCCCGACATCGATTGCTTCCCCTCCACACATGTTGAGAAGTACAGCCCGAACCTGAAATATTTTATACAACCAGGGCCAGAGAATCTCTGTATACATTGAAATGGGGAAACTTATTTGATGAATCCAATGCAAGATGTGTTTATAAGTTTAATATAACTCAATGATTACTGGTTACCTTACAAATCAATTACATCAAGTATAATTCAAATTCTGATGTCCACGAGTCCATGGGTCTGCACAGCTCAAATCTCTCCTTCGATGAAGGACCTATGATGAAGACAACACTTTTCAAATCAGAAGGTTATATGATGCTTATATATCAACCGCATAATTCGTTGAGCGCTTGCGAGAAACGAACCGAGCGTTGGAAACAATACCGAAGGGTGGCGCTTTGACATTGGACGCGGGAATTTTTGTATGGAGACGTATAATTGAGGATCGTGGCTAGCCTGAGCCAAGCTTTGACCAGGCTTGGCACTGCATTGGGTACTCATTTCTTCTAAACGTTGTTAACGTTTGGATTAATATTCAGCCGTGCTATGAAATTGTTCGTATGAAGTTAATTTCTTTTGTCCAAACGATATTGGGACAACGATGAACCATGATTGGCACAATCTTGAGCCAATGATGGATTGATCATTGGAAATTATAATTCCCAACATTGGTGCAACATTGTGCCACTTGTCAGTCAACGTTGGCTCGATATAGATTTCCAAGCCTTGGATGTCAGCATTGCGCCTATCTATTTTCCATCGTCAGTATTGGCGCAAGCAAGAAATTTTCACGTGGGTGGTTGTGCTGTAAGGAATTCTCGGCACCCTGTCATTTTTATTCTTGTCAGTCTATCCCTGAAAAAAGCTGGAAAAGTTTTGACCTAACTGCTTTGCTGGTTGTAGCCCCTTGATTCTGGATTCACAATATGAAGGTCAGGAAATGGACACAAAAATCGATGCATTTTTTATATTAAAATATTTATCATATATACATTCAGTACGGATGGTAGAATACATTTAAACTTATGTAGACTTAAAACATTGAACCTTTTTGTGCAAGTTTTTGCTGATACTATTTACCTCGCAGTACCATCGGCGAAGACACGGCGCCTCCACATTGCATTGATGGAGAGGTGATGTATTTGCGACGTAGAGAAGTAACGGAGAAATATCTGCTCTGCTCTGAGTGTGGACATTTCCCCGTTACCTCTACGTCGTTCAAACGTCGTTTCTACGTCCCATCCACTACAAATCCATGCAGTACGATGTGAAGATGGTGTGTCTCATCGGTGACGGTGCGGTACGGGATTGTATATACAAATGAAAAATTTGTTGTTACACAATTTTTGGAGTGTGCACACTCCGTACATCAGCATTCCGTGCAACAGACAGGAACACTTTATTCTACGCGAGATAAATTTTTAACGCATGATGAACATCCTTGTTCTTTAATTTTCTGTTTATACTAAAAAAAGATATGGACGTTTGTTTGGGCTGTTGTATGGTAATATAAATAATGTAAAAGGAATCTTATAGCAAATTGTAACAACAGGCTAAAACAACGTCAACATTTCAATCAACTTCATTAAGTTTTCACCCCGATTGTTGCAGAAATTGTTATTAAATTAATTATTACATATTGGCAAACGGCATAAGCAAAAGTAATATGTTTAGATATGTGTATAGAACATAGTCCCGAAGAGATTCTGGATCGATTGTTCTTGCTTTAATAAATTTTCATTTCAGTCTTAGATTTTGAAATATGATGATTTGTAAATTTGTTGAAAAAACTTAATATCTTGGTAATATTGTGTCTTGGACATTTGAATCCAATGCTATTTCCTAAGTCAGATTAAGGTGTATCCTTGCACAAAAATCAAACCAATTTAGTGTTCCTTGGTCTAAGTTCTGAGCATTTTCAAATTTTTTGTATATCAGTCAAACAAAATTTAACAACTTTGAGTTACTATAGCTCTAAAGAACTAAAAGAACGCTAGGTGGTTTTGATTTCTTCTCGAGAGATGTGCCTCGATTGATTTAAAGGAACACGATTGGACTTGAATCTTTAAGATACAGTGCTTCCAAGATATTAGACTTTTTCGAAAGCTTTCAAAATGTTCAAACTCCAAGGCTCCAAGGTAGTTTTTTAATTTATACGCATCCCGGGTGGAAAAGTTGTCAAAGTTATACATAATTTATATGTACTATATTGAATTATATAAATATTGTACATAATTTTGAAAACTTTTTCCACTCAGGATAATAGTATGATATATGGCTCTGTGACGTTTACTAGTGTGAATTTGAAGAGATTCCACTACAATCCGTTTTAATATTACAGGCTTAGAGCTTATTATTAGGCATGAACTGTCCAGTGGCTTATCATGTCTCAGAAGTTTCAATCGATTACCGAAACGAATTGACGATTGAAAATAAACAAAACAAGTCCTTAACTGACATGAATAATGAGATCTCAATTTGTTTGAATGGATGACTACTATATCTGTAGGAAATGGGAAGCCAATTAAATCGTTTTTTGGGGTTTTTTATTATTCGATTATGAATTCGTTTCAATGAACGATTCAAACTTCTGCAACATATGCTATCTGGGTCTCAGAGATGTTCAGCCAAATCGGATATTCAATTGCAATTTCATCTTTCTTGCAAATCAATCAAGGATCCACTGTTCAAAGTTGTTGGATTATTAAACAAGTTATTAAGTTGTTTCATTATTCTTGTATACTGTTGTTTCAGTATATTCAATTCAAATTATTCATGAAAGGTTTTGGTAAATAACTGGCCATCATCATGAATAATCACATAATTTTTTTTTTTGTTAATTTTCGATCTTGAGCTATCCATACAACGCAGAGGACTAATTTTTCATCAGCAATTTCCAAAAAGTAAATAATCCGCTGTATGGAAGAACTTGATCGATTCTTCAAAATTTACCCGAGTTCAGCATTGGAATGATCATGCTATTTCGAAATTCAAGGCATTCCAAATCCTCTGAGTTCCCAAATACGCAGCCTCAGTTTCTTCCAACATACGTGTAGGCATTCGAACAGTGTTATCGTATCTTCATCAATGAGAAGTTGATTCAGCAACTGAATTTAAATAGTTATAAAAGTTAGATTGATTCATATTCGAAAAAAATGTCGAGTGCGTATTTGGGATTTAGTGATTGTTTTAGGGATTCAGGACTTCCCTGCACGAAAACTTCAAGTGTACTGTTTTTGTAATGTATTGTTTTCTAAACGTTATCTCATTGAATTCGATGAATGTCAATAATGCAGATATTATATAATTGCACTACTTTTTTAGATTGAAAATTTGACATTCAGAATTAAATATTAGAAACCCATCATGTTTCTCAAACATTCCGGAATTGTGCTGAAGCCGATTACACAGTTTTAAAAAACTCTTCCATTTCGGATGTGTTTTCGATCTTCAAGTTAACATTTTGTTCTCACTGTTCTCATCCAGAAAGCAAATATCAACATGATATCAAATTGGTATCGGATCAATCGATTTTTATTGAATTTTTATGCGATATCGATACACTAGATATCAATTTGATATGAAATCGATGTTGACAGATTTCAATTTCTGGCTAGGTTGATATTTTTATAAAAACATTAGATTTATTTATCACTTTGAAACAGAGAAACATTCGTCGACGCATCCTCACGTGGTCATAAGAAGTCCCTTTTATTTGAAAGATATAATTCTGTCCATGTCTTATGGAATTGCCACTATCGTTTACAATTCAATGTATGTTGTTCTTGTTTTTCAGTAAATCTCTTGGTAAACAATTTTTCAAGTTTGGGATGGTGAAATGGTTTGATCTTTGAAAGGAATGATTTAACGTTATTCCATTGAACTAAGAAATTTCAAGTACACGATGAACGTCTAGATGTTATTCTATAGTTTGAAAGTAAAGTTAATCGTTGAATAGAATTAATGAGAATTCGAATGCACTGAAAAAGAAGTTGTGGGCACAACCTCGCGGTGAGTTTGGGTCCATTCATTTTTTTTTTTCAACGCGAAATATTAATTTCATCAACATTCTTCACAAATTCATTCGGTATGGCAAAGTAAATTCACAATATTTTTTTTCATGACCATACCCCGTACCAATGGAATTCGAATTTTAATACTTGCAGGTAGCATTTTGGATCAACAGGATTGAACTTAATGTACACACGAATTTACTGAATTCAATAAAATCTCGTTGAACGTCGATGAATATTCATTGAGATACCTGATTTTTAGAAAATTAATGGCATAAAAATGTAGCAATGTGATATAAAAATCAACGTATTCTTTCAGAAGTGGCAACTGTCACAGTCGATTTCAGGGGATCAAAATCACTTGTATTTTTCATCGTTTTGTACAATACAATTTCATCTTTGTCACCTTTATCTCTCACTCTTCTTATTTCAGATCCAATTTGTTTCGATAATTTTAATATACTTTCACACACATGACTTTCATCTACAAACACAAATAACTAGATGAAAAAAGAATTCATTGATCAGGGAATGACCAGAAAATGTAATTTTTAAATTACTTATACTTCGAAGAATGGTCATTCACCGGTAGATTCACTTTATCGTCGTTTTTCTATTATTACACCATATCATCGTGAATACGTGTAACGTGTCCTTTTCGTTTGTTTCTAAATTTACGCATTCATTTTGACATTAATTTGACGATCTAACGAGTTTTGAGGATTCTTTGTTACCATGCTCGAGATCAAGACCGTCGTATTCAAGGGGCCCTCCGTTATCGTAGTACGCGTAATCGTAATCGTTTTTTTTACCGATTTTAGGGGCTTTCGGGGTTGTAGTTTCGGCAAATCTCGTTGTCGAAGAGAAGGGTCTTGCCGATCCGCTGACGTAATTGCTGCTGCGTGGAGTCGTTGAAGACGGCGTTATCGAACGTTGAGTGTTGGAACTGAAACTGTTCGGATTGTAGGTGGTGGGATTGCTGACTGGTGAATTTCTTCTATAATGAAAGATTGATTAAAGGATTAAGAAAATTCGTTATATGTTAGTGTGCCGGAAATTTGCCTTCCCGCTAGGGATCTCATAAATTCTTTAGGATTTTTTGTGTGCTGTGTGGGATATAAATGATCGGGGAATTTTGAAAGCCCTTACCTTGGCACTGGAGTTGTCGATCTCGGTGTTTCGGCAAGATGATTGATGCTCGCAGGACTGAAACCAATACCCGCAGCTACCGATCTACTATAATCATAGTTGTTGCTACCGCTAGTGCTGGTTTCGTAATATTTTCCGTTAGCGTCATAATTGTTGTATTGCGTAGCTTTTTTCGGTGCTTTGGTACTATCGTAGTATTGAGTGGAAGGTTTGACAGGAGCTACACTGTTACTAGATTTGTCATAATATTGATTATTGTTACCATTGTCGAACTTTTTGTTATTGCCATTGTTGTTGATATTTGGACTGTACGTGGTGGGTGTATAACCATTGCTTACCGCGTAAGTCGGATAATACCTTGCTGTCGTTTGAGCGACATCCGGTTTGATAGTCGTGGTAGCTATAACCGGACCAGTAGTTTTGTACTGTCCATTCTTATTGTTGTTGTTATTATTATTGTAGGTATTGTAGTTGGTATCGTATACAGTAGCTGCCGGGGTGGTCGATTGATAAGTTCCAACACCGTTGCCACCGTTATTACTACTCGTGCGTAAAATGTTATTGTAATTTCTCTGTTGGTAAGCGAAATCGTTGGATTGATAGTTGGTAGTTGGTTGAATGGTGGTTGATTGAGTGTACTGATTGTTGTTATTATTGGTGTTGTAACTTTGATCTTGATAATTTCGATTATTAGTGTAAGCTACGATTGGTCTCAGGGTGGTACTCTGAGCGTAGGCATTGTTTTGTCGAATTACGTCGTAAGTGGGATTCGGGTTGTAATTGTTGGATGTTTTCAAAGTTGTGCTTTGTTGATTGTAAACGACTGATTGCGGAGGTTGGCTGGAGTAAGTAGGATTCACGTTATAAGTGAACGAAGTAGTCCTTGCGGTTGTGCTTGGTGATTGGTATGCGTTGTAAGTTTCCTGTAATTTGAAATTTGATATTTTTATTTTATAGCGATAATCGAGGAGATTACAAAATGGAAACGACTTGAAGTCAAGTATGTATCCAAGGGTGTGAAGAAGAAGAAAAAAAACAGTAATTTTTACCTGATAATTGGTCGTAGGTCGATAAGTGGATGACGTAACAGGACTGAATCTTTGAGTGCTTTGACTTCTGTAATCTTGTTGCGGTCTTATCGTAGTCGTTGTTGTCGTCGATGCAACATAATGACTTTGTCGTTGATTGTAGTTATTATTACTGTAGAATCCATTGTACGTATTCTGATTACTCGGAGTTGCCGCTACCGTAGTGGTGGGGTAATTATTACCATTTCCATTGTTGAAAGCTTGTTTTCTACTGACTTTTCTAACACCTGATTTCTTTTTAGGCTCCTCGCTTTCGTCTTTGTATTTTTCAGCTTCGTATTCTTCCGTTTTGTCTTTATTTTTGCTATTATAGAAATTGTTGTTGCTGCTGCGTAATAGATCTTTGCTATTATTGTTGTTATTATTATTATTGTTGTTATTGTTGTAATTGTTATTCGATACACGATTTAGACTGTTTGCCGATGAACGCACGGGATCGTTGCTTTCGCTACGTTGTAAGTGATCTTGAGGTTCCGCGTCGCTACGTAGGCTATCGTAATGTAGAGATTCTAATCCTGATCCAATTCTGTAAAGATCGAAATTGTCGCTGGCGTAATAGAGCGTTGATGCTTCGCAATCAACGTCGTACCAATCCGCACAGGTTTGACTTTCTTGGTCGAATGCCGTGTCATTCGGACATAAGAATCTGAAAGAAGCAGTCAAATCGTAGGAAATGTAAACATGTGAAATGGTAGAAATTTTAATGTCGATTCAGGTTCTGAGAGTTGAATTAATTTATTCGTCGCTTCATGCGTTAGATTTAATCTTCTTTGTGACTCATTATCAGATAACAATCCACTGACATTGAAATACTTCAATATATTTTTACATATCAGCATGTTTCGATTGGGAAAGGGTTTCCTTGATTTGGATGGGCCACCATTTTATATTGAAATAGGAAGGAATTCAGATTTGTTCAAATCATACAATGATTCCTAAAAGATATCTTCAAGGTATCTGGAAGATGTTTTATATAAAATCATACGATATCTTTTGAGTATCTTAAAGGTATCTAAAACTGCTGCGTAAGATCTCTTTCTTAATTGGGGAGTTCTTGCAAAGAGGAGTTTTCGCGTTATGCTTATTATTATGTATTTCCTATGAATAATTTGAATTCAAAATACCCTCTTGATAAACAACTCACATCGTAATTTTATCAAGTGTTCTCATAGCAGTCGACATGGATTTATTTCGAATTTATTGAGCACATAATAAATTAATTTTTACTTTCATCACTGAGACTGTTCAAGAATTCTTTGGGAAGTCTTCAAGAATTCAAATTGATTATTTTTGTTGTCCAAGATCGTGAGAATACTTACTTGTAATCCTGTATACTTCCAGCCACCGAGACACAAACATGGAATAATTGACAATCGGTCTCTGGATCGGCATAATAACTACCCACTATTTTATTGCGACAGCTAAATGATGTGTCCGGCATGTATTGTTGAGAGTATCTCGGGGGTGGTCGTTGAAGGCCAAGAACGCAACTCCATATTACTCCCACTGGAAATTAAAGAAATGAATGTTGAAAATCGATGATGTCAATATCTTGTTTATCTAGCACAAAGGCATAGAGCGTCGCGAAGACGATATCTGTTAGTATTTTATCATCTATTTTGACATTCATCCAAGGTATATTGACTTATGCACTCATTGATTAAAAGATTTTCAATTTTGAAATATTATACCAACGCGGAAAAAAATAGATATTAGTGGTTATAAGAACCCTGGTTAAAGGAACCCATTGATTCTGACCAATTCTTATTGAATTACAGTTGAACGTGAACAATGTTCTGACCAAATCTCACCGGTGATTTTTCAATGAGATTTGATGAGGACTTTCATATGAATCTCCTTGAATCTGACCAAATCTTACTAAATTACGATTGAACTTGGACAATGTTCTGACCAAATCTCATTGAATTTCATTTGTCAGATTCAATGGATTCTTTTAACCAGGGAAACCTATATAACAATTCATATCTTGAAGATATCTCAATAAGATGAGTTCCAGTGGTTTTAGATGTCTCAAATAGTCCTTACTTCTGAAAGATATCTAGAAGGTATCTTTTGCAAGATATCTTTTGGTGTTGCATAAGACATCTTGACCTTTTCTTGAAATATCTTCAAGATATGAATTGTGATGTGGTAATCTTATATTGGGTACTATCTTTTTTTTATGAAACAAGATCTAGATTATCTAGATTACACCCTTCAAAACTTAGGTAATAGTTTTTGATAACGTTCAACCAATTTCATTATTTATCACTATAATTCGATTTGATATTTTTCAGTCAATGAACATTGGAGACCAAAATAAGATCTGCAAAATCCAATTTTTATCATCCATTTTTTTTTGTAAATTATTCGAAATACAGTATCCTCGACTGTTTAAGAAGATATCTGGCTGCGAAAAACATGATTCCAACTGTTAAAGTGAAACCTTTAATTTTTGTGAATAAGGTGAATTTGATTTGATAGAACCTTTGTTCTTAGGGCGAAGTATGTTTATTTATAAATATTCATAATTTTTATTCTCAAGTTACATTTCCTGGTATGTGATATCCGATATCAAGACTGATTCCTCAAGAATGTATATCACATGTGTATGTGTATGACCGTAAGAACCACTTGTTGGAAACTTTATCAGAATCTTACGATTAGGAAAGAAAAAATGAAAAATCATTGAAAGTTCATAAAAAACTTTTATAGCATTTTGTCATTCAATCTGACATGGAAAACAGAATTTAGCGGAATTCTCTGGATTGAATGATAAGGAAATACTTTGAGTTATTGAATTGTAAATTTGATGCTACGGATTGATGAGAACTACAATTTATAAGGGACAGACAGATAATTTGGTTCTTATGTGAACGATGTGATTGATGCATTGGGAAAAATTTCCATCGGAAATTCCCTGTACATGTATGGGACGTACTGTCTGAATTTGAAACAGTGAAATTCCACTGATTGCAGCGGAGAGTCGACCACTGCGAATTAGTGCATATACAATGCACAATCAGTGAATATTAAGTGCTCGTCGCAGTGAAATCTCACTTATTCAATTTGTCAGAAACACTTGGAACTGCATAACCAGGGACCATTCCCTGGTATTCCACTAGTTTCATTCAACGGTTAGCTTGTAACTGCAGAAACAGTGAGGTTCCACTGATTCGAATTTGGAGAGTAATGAACCTTCTTGGATCACTTTTTCGGAAGACTAAAAAGTATCTTTGAAATAATTAAAAGATTTATCATATAAATCTATGATATTTAAAGATTGATGAAAATTTCAAATCTTCTTGTTGGGAAATCGATTTCCTACTCGTGATTGAAAATATTTTTATCTAGACGTGGATGAAAATTTTGATTATTTATCAAAGCTCTATAATTATAATATATATCGTCAAAATTTCAATTTAAAGCCTCGTAGCTGATCATTATCATTGGTATTTTTTCAGTATAAAAGAACAGTTTCGAATTTTTCAAAGGTTACAAAATAACAAATAAGATTTATTTCAAAGACAAACTTCTACTTGTGTACAATATATCGTGGTGATCTGAGAAAAATTTAAATAGATTGAAAATGATATTACTATATTACCCCATTTCCCATTAAATTTTTCATTGTATGGTTATTCATCGATTTATTCTCAGAAAATCATTTTTACCGTGGTATGTATTATATCTTTTACACCAAACTAAGAGCGTATGTGTGATTATGTTTCAAGGATATTGTGAAACCGCATGACGAGTGAGAAAACTTTGAGTATTTTCTCTCATTTGTTGTTGAAATAACATGCATCATGGAGAAAATTAAAGTCATGAAGTAAAGTATTAATTCTCACAGGTTTGGTTCTAAATATTGTAATTATCAACTCATACGGAAAGCCTCTAATCTGAGATCTACGAGATTGAAAAATGATCGTAACGATCCATGACGTCAATCATGATATTCGTTGCCTGGTATTCAGGTTTTCTGCTTCAAACATTTTCAAAATGAATTCAACTGAACACGCATATTTTGTGAATATTTGGTATAGGAAATATTCTAGGAATTTACCGCTGAATTCCTATGAATGCGTGAAAAAATCCAACAGAATGGGGATTTTCATATGCCATGGAAATTCCATTTTTTATACAGAATACAGAAGTAAAAGAATTTATAAACTCTATCTGTAGGGTAAATCGCTTGTAGTCGATCTCATCTTGTAAAAGATATCTGATGGATTTGTACAAAAATGAATAAAAATGGATTGAATCGATATTGTTGAAGTTTGAATCGTTTATAGAAACGAAACGAACATTCGAACTAACAAAATCTGATGAATCATCGTTATTGATCTTCTAAAATTAACTCCTTGAGACTGGGAACATCACTCGAAAGATGTACTGCTAGATTTTGGGTCTTTGACAGCTGAGTATTTCGTTATTCGATTACTAATCCGTTTCAATAAAAAATTCAAACTTCAGGGACATTTGAATCGTATCCAATTTTGATCCAGCTTTTTATGATGTTCTAAGGAGGGTAACTAATATGAAATTGATTCAACTCCGTAATGGATTCTGCTGTATTCGAACTCGCCACACGGGTTTGGATTCGAAATATCTCCCATACTGTATAATTCTATATTATCAATCCAGCAATGTTAATCGTAGAATTGGTTTACTATAGAATGATCGAAATCAATCAACAAACTTTTGTGAAATTTGTGAAAATTCATAACGATGCACGTGCAATTCATTCCGATAAAATATAAAAAAGCATTTTCTTATAATCCTCTGTTATCCTGCTTCGATGAATTACATTTCAGTCAACGACAAGAAGGAAATAGCATTTCCGGTAACAAATTGAGATTTATGTCATACCGCGTACTTCATACATAATATGATATCAATTACACGAGATAAGAAAGTGAAAGAAGACTAATTCCCTCATGGAAACGGTTTCGAATTAATAATGCAATATCTCACCATTTCAGTATTGCGGTCTCTGTTTTAATTTGCGGTATCATGTGAATATCGGTAAAATGTCGTCTCATTGTATCGTAGATAATTACAAGGTTTCAAATTGAATGGGAAAGTTCTGGAAGGTTCTCCAAATCGATATTTCACTTGTGATGTCAAACTCTGTTCGTGAAATTTCAAGGGCAGAATATAAAAGTAGATACCTTGGACTTGGCAGAATTTTGAAAACTTTTTTATGAGTATCCGAGGTTGTTTCCCATTTGGATTTTTCTACCTATTTCAATGAATGATGATTTTTGAAGTATACTTCACATCAGAGGTAAGTTTAATTTGCTTTAAAATAATTGGCTCATTTTGTTAAAATTCTAGGAGAATCCAGTAACTGCAATGTGGGTGTGAAATAATGCGCTTGTAACTGCAATGATTCTTGATGGAAAAATCATTTAAATTCAATTATTATTGGTTTAGAGTGCTTGTTTTGGAACAAAAGAATTCCGGAAACTGCGATTCAGGCCGATTCTATCAAAATTAGATTTTGTTCAAGTATTAGAAAAGGTGTTTTTTTCAAGTCAACAGGCTCTTTCTGGAGAACTTGTGCCATCGTAAGAAATAAATCAATTTTTGTCATATTCTATCTCAGTTCAAATTCCATACACGAGCCATCATGCATGTCGTTAGTGTTTAATTTTGAACTCCAAAATTATTACAATTAAGTACAGTACAAAGAGAAGCTTCTTTTCAGTTTCAATACAGTCTTGAAAGTTGAGATTTAACGTTTACGGATTGTATACACGCTATTTATGCTCAACCTTGCAAATCAATCACAATTATTTCGATTGTTTTCGAACAGTTAACTCGTCGATTTTCAATATTCGTCATTTCGAGTCCTTCGACGTCAGGGCTCTTTGAATCAAAATCAAGATTTCTTCGTTGTCAGTCTTGGTCAACTATGCAGAACGTTGCGCATCCCCAAGGTCACAATTTCCTTCATCGAAATATCTGAGCAAGTTACGACACGTGCAATCGTCAAAGAAGAAGTACATTAATTGTACTGAATATATATAATACTATATGTATATTTGTCTCCAACTCACCTAGTATTTTCTCAATTTCTTGAATTTCACGGAAAAAATAATTTAGCTGCAGCAGCTAAGTAGCTAGCACGGACAAGGACAGCCATTAAATTAGTTCCTGCAGCTAAAGTTTAGCTGTTACCGCAAATAAATTAACTGCAAATGCAAATTCTTTTGCTGTAACAGCTAAAATTTAGCTGCAGAAGGTAAGTTAATGGCTGTCCATGTCCGTGCTAGCTACTTAGCTGCTGCAGCTGAATTATTTTTCCCGCGTTGACAACCCTGCACGAAAAAACAAGATGAGTTGAAATAACTATTTAATTTGTAAGCGCATATGGGCTCACTTTTTTTCGTTAGAATAACAAATTAATTCATTGATCGAATCAATTAAAAATAATTACTGAAAAAATTAGTTGAAACAAAGAAAAAAATTGTTATTCTAACGAACAAAAGTGAGTCCATACGCGCTTACAAGTTGAATAGTTATTTCAACTCATCATTTTTTTCCGTGTGGTTAAAAAAAATCCATAGAATCTGACGAGATGAAATTTAATGTCAGATTTGGTCAGAACATTGTGTAAGATTCAGTCAGATTTAGCAAGATTCAATCAGATTCACATTGAGAAACCACACTCTTCTGATTCAATCTCATTGAAAATCGTTGAATAGGATTTGCTCACAACATTGTGTAAGATTCAAGGAGATTTGGCGAGAATCAATGGGTTTTTCAACCAGGGCTTACGGAGTGTTGAATCCTCTCACGAAGAAAAAAGAAATTTGTGACAGAAAACTATTTATTATCGTAGCAATTTTGTTAGCCACGACAGCGATTCTTGGTATTATATATGGAATAGCAAATAAATTCTGCTATTCTAGTCTCGTCGCTGTCATAGCTAACAAGATTGCTGTAATAGCAAATAGATTGCTGTTACAGCAAAAACTTTTCTACTCCAGCAAAATCAGATTTCACTGTTATAGCGAATTTTTGTTCTCCGTGAATTGAAACTCCAGTGAGATGGTCCAAATGAACTCTAGAAGTCACAGTTTAAAAATATTTGTTATTTTCATCAAGTACATTCTATCGGACAATTCTAGCGTGTTTTTGAATTTTAGATATGTTTTTTTCAATAAACATTGAAATTTTATCGATTGATTTTCATTCTTCGCACCCATTGATGAAGATTCTCAAGCCTTCTGCTTAGTTTACCATTGAAAGCTACGGATTCAGTTGCAAGATTCAGATTTGAGAAATTGATAACATTTATCGACATCACTAATTATATAAAATGTTAAGGAATATAAATTTCTGGAGAACAAATTGAGGAATCATTGTCAACCTATGATGAATTATGGAAATAATGCAACACGTGTTTAATTTATTACACGGAAGATTGAAATTAAAGTTCAACGAACCGTGAAGTATGCATAATTTGGTCATTAACTTTTCACGATTTCTACATCACTCTTCTTCAACGTTTTCCAAAAACGAATTTCAATTACACTTGATTAGATGTGTAATTTTTGTAGAGAGAAGAAAGTATGTGGAAAATATGAATTCCGTTTAGGGATTTCGAATATCGGAAGAGACATACGATGGGATATTCCAAATATTCGTGGATTTTAAAAGCGTTTATGTATTTAACAACTAATTGGGTGAAAAATCCTAGAAATTATATATAATTTGTATATAATGAGAGATGGTATTTGTATAAGTTATGCGTATATAATTTAAAAACTTTGTCTACACGAGTATGTGAAACTAATTTCATCATGCACTTGTAAATTACCAGTACAGGGGGTCAAAAAGCATTTTTCCACGTGAAATCATATAAAATTGTATGACAATTACATATCACGGGAAGTCTGATACACAATTAATATGTGCATATCCCTTTCAGTGAAATTTCCAAGATCTTGTGTAATTTGTGTATAATGTTCTATTCAAAAGTTTCATATGATTATGTATAATTCTGAAAATTTTTCCACCTGGGCTGTCATCTATTCTGAATTATAATTTTATACAATGTTTATATATTGTAATTAAATGGTATATTCACTCTATAACATTATTCTGCAAGGTAGGCTTTAGATAATTTTTATATAGTTTGTGTATAAATCTACATTCATTCTTTTGACCAGGGGGTAGAGATAGGCGATATTTTGACGATATCGATATTTTTATACAATTTGTATAAAGTTTCGGTCTATATTTTATAACATTCAATATAAACTTCCGAAAATTTCCATAGAAATATCGATGCTTGGGGATTGGGTCACCCGATATTTGCAGTATCGATGCTTCGCTTGACGTTTTTCGATAAGGATTACTCATTTCAAATGTATTTCAATGCTCGACTGATCATCAACCATGAAAAGACCTCCCATCCACACGAGACAAATATTGTACCCTTCAGTTTTTGTTCAAAGTAATCAAATGATTTAGAATTCCATTGAACTTCATTAAATTTTCTATTAATGGATGGGATTCTATAGAGTCTTTGACTTCAAAACACCCCGAGTGTTTCGGAGTAATCTGCAACCCTTCCAGTCAATTCATTTTGTGGATAACCCAAAAACCAAGCATTTCCTAACATTCTACCAAATGATGAAATTTTACTCATGAATCTTCTTTTAAAAAATGTGGAATGTTTTTTGGAATATACATATTCGAATTTAATGTCGTTTATAAATTTATGATCTGATGGGTGAAGCCATTCAAAAGTTTTATATTTTGTGGTAAGAATTAACATAGTGGGATTTCTTAGCCCTGAATGCTTTGAATTATATCGTCCTTATGTGGTATAAGGTATGTATAATCGTGTCACATTCTTGTGCAATCTCGTGTAATGATACACATGGAATAAGATTGTTCATTTAGACGAATAAATAGCACGTCTGAGCGCTAAGTACCTACGAGTGAAGTAAGATATGTATTGTTAATTTTATTTCTCTAAATTACTGGGAGAACACGCGAATTTAGATTTTTCGTAATTTTAGAAATTAATTTGTTGAAATTCAACAAAGTCCTTTCGAAAGTTTGTACGTGAGGTGAAAATAAATTCACGTATTCAAATTGTGAGTCGACAGCGTTTCATTTTCACATGTAATGTTTTGTGCGGATGAATCGCAGTTCACGAAATCCGATAGAACGCTTGCAATAAATAGTGGTAATGATTGATTAGAAAAAAAACACTAGTTTGAGAAAAACGTGAATCCCAAACGGGTTTGGATATCGCTAAATTCCCTGCGTTATTGAGTTTACAGAAAATTGCTTGCAGTAACGTCGACACGGTCAATCATAAGCCATATGGAATCTCGTAGCAAATTCCGCCTTGTTTAAATCCGTCCCTGGTTTGAATTCGCCATTTGTTTCTATCAGCAAAGTCTTTAGTTCCTCTTCAATGATCAAACTTCAAGATATATCACTTGGACAACAACAAAGTTATTTTAATTATCCTGAATTAGCTCAATTTGTGGCATTGTTTAAATTGAAATTGACAATGATTATCTTGAGAAATTCGATATCAACACCTTACTCAATGATTATGACGATGACAAATGAATTGATACAGTCTCTTGCCTATGTCGAAAATTGATATTCCTTTTTCTAGACTCATATGCATCATTGAAGCGTAACATTGCGACGATTTCACTATTTATTGTAACACTGCTCAATCTCATAATAGCGAATTCATTACATAGACAGAGATTTTCGATTCTAACATTGAAGTGTCCAAGGTGTCTCAATCTCAACAAATCAAACACGTACACGGAGCAAAAAAGATTTTGTCATTTGAAGGTTTTTTATACTTCTTCCCAATAGTATAGAAAATCCGAAGAATCCATATTGTGTTTTCAAAACACCGTTTAAGTGCATATAATTAAAGTTCGATAGCATTTCCTAGACAGAAGTATTTTTTACAATATAATTTAAAATATTGTTCAAGTAACAAGAAGTTCGGTACAACCGCTATATTAGAAGTCTGCCGTCCAAAGCAAGGAAACCGTAAGTCACATTTTTGACGAGAATGAGTTTTTTCACATCATTTGAATCGTGGAAAAATTCTGCATTCTTCTCTGTTTCTCATCCTAAAATCAACTTATTAATTTTTTAATAACAGCGGTTCGAAGTACGAAGGAATTAATCAAATTTGAAACGTTTATAGGAAAAAAACCGTAACTGACACAAAAATGGGAAGTCTATAATAATACTTCAATAGTATATTTTACCCTAGAAATAGTTTGCCATTGAAAATTGATTTGTTCTCTAAATATTGAAAGAAAACAGTTTTTCTTGATTTTCTCGAATTCAAGTCGAATGCACACACGGTCTTCTTGCTTTGGATGGCAGAAGTCAAGTCCAATCTGATGACATGAAGCTCGATGTGGATAAATTAGCTGGAGGAGTTATAAGTTTTAGATATCACCGCTATTCTTTTAGGTTTAACAGCGAGGCATCTAGCTGTTACAGTAAAAATATCACAGCTGAATTTTTCCGCTTTTCAAATATCAATCACTAAAATTCTGCTGTCACCCTCAAGGATTCTTGCTGTGGTAGCTAATACATCGCTATAGCTGCAATTCTGTGTGATGGAAAAATAAGTTCGAGATCGCAAAACAACAGCTTAGAATTGTAGTTAATCTTGTGTATTCTTCCATGCTTGATTTCACTATAGTTCATAGTAGATTCATAGATTCATGCGTATCGGTTCGATTCTTATATCAATTCCATATTCGTATAAGAATTATTTTGCATCATCAAATGTGGAATTTTGCGCGCAGATATAAGCGATTCACGTGGAAATTGCGCCAACGAATTGCTAGCAAAGTGGGATCCATGTACGTCCCTTTTCGTTTTGACAAACCTCCCTAGCAGAAATCACTCTAGTAATTCTCTAGGCCTTGTAAGGCCTTGTAATTGCCTGGAGAATGACTAGAGTGATTTCTACTAGGGCTGCAAGCCTTCACGTTCATAGATGATCGTGATTGCTATTTACGTGCAGATAAAGAATTATAGTAGATGTTTCCGACAGTATCTGTACAGGTTACATAGGTCACGAAGCGGAGGTCAATTAAATCCTTAATCTCATTCGAGTGAGCCTTCATTTTAGAATCTCAAATAATCCAGAACGAATATAAATTTATTACATTTTTCACTCTCATAAATTTCACACACCGATGATAAAATGAAATGAAATCATTTCTGTCGAGTTTTTTGTCTCTCTTGTTGATCTTTCCAGAGAAGGGGAAAAGATGAAAAATCTTCATTCGTACGTACTTCTTCGGATAATTATAGTTTTCCGCGTGTCAAGGAATAAGCGTACCGTTTAGGGGCAGTCACGAATGGGAGGTTTTTCACGGTTCATGAAGATCCTCATGCCACTAACGAGAGTCAAGATGTACCAGTTTCTACTGAAAGAAGAATTGGATTGATCACTGGAGTAAATGAATTCATGCATCAGCCAACACGCACGCATATCTTTGTTCTTATTCTGACGAAGAGAGTTTTTAGAATTCATCCATTCCATTAACCAATTTGATCGTGAAATCGAGAACTTTTATAAGGAAAACCATATATAACATATACATGTATGTATGTGGTAAGATATATCTTATGGCATCGTGTATCCACGTGGGAGAATTATAAGTGAAAAAAAAGAAGGAAAATGTGTTTCTTCACTTTCTCATGCGTTCTGTTTCTTTTGAAGAAAAGGAAATTCATTTTCTTACAAGTGATGTGTGGCTTTGTTTTTGTATTCTCAAGCAACGAAGTTGCAACCACTCGCATTTACATTGAAATTGATGTCCTTTGCTCCTAAGAAACACGTGAAATATGTAATCTGACCCTTTCTAGTATCAAGGCTGTACCTAAGATGAACTCTACCTGAGAAGTATCAATGAAATTTCAGCATAAATACAAAACCCGTGTACAAGGTTGAGGAATCAATAGTCTCAAAGATATGAATCACTTCGACTGATTATAAATTCCCTGGCGGAAAAATTTTGTTGAATTTTGTTCACTTTTGGCATAGCAAGATTTCAATAAAATTCAATATGAATCCTCAAACTTTAACAAACTTTTGTTGAACTGAGTTAAATTTTCCCAGCAAACACGACTGCAGGCGTCTTAAACGGCAAGTAATGGCCCTTCATTGGCATTGCGGGGCCATCAGCGGTCCATTGAAATGCCAGTAATTATTGTTTGTAGGATTTTCAATGAAAACCGAATGTGCCAAAAGTGAACGAAATTCAACGAAATTTTTCCACCAGGGTTTCTCTATTAGGAATTCGATCGGTTACTCATAACTTTTAACTTCGATCAATTCGGAATAAAAATTCCCATCCGCTTTGATTATTTGGAACTCGCGCGTCCCGATTGAATGGAAGATGAATTGAAGGAGACAGACCAACGAGAGTCTGAACAGGTTAATTCATCGAAGCACCTTTTCTACTAAAGAATTCGGATCCGACTCCAAGGTCTTTTCACCATAGATTTCGATTAAACCAATCAATCGGAGATTTAATCAGTTTTATCACTCCTTCGGCAATCTGGAGTGAGCATCAACGAGCGGATCCTAGAATCTACACCAAACCCATGTTTTTCATATTGGAAAACTGGTTGAGAAAATGAGACTTTTAACTGTTGACTAAATCTCATTTCCGATTTAAACAACAAAAAATAAAATAAATGAATAAATTTTCACTGTATACGCCTCAGATCGTATCATCCCTTCGATCCCTTTTTGTATCGATAAAATGCGAGCGCGATCACTCCATGAAATTACTATTTAAGAAACAATATCATTCTGGCATCACTCTCGCTGCAAAGACTTTCACTCATCGAGAGTGAATCCTCACTCTTCATTTACGATCCTGAGTTGCGATTCTCGTTCATAACGAGAGGGAAATTTAATTCCAAAGGATATAACTGAAAACATCGGATGTTACAATCCAAGATAATCTCCAATAAAAAAATTCAACCAACGTGTTATTACTCAATGCAAAAACACTCCTCTTCTTCATCAATTTACACTCGTAAAAAATGTATGATAGAGACTCGAGAAGTATAAGGAGTGGTTTTACTATCCGTAGAATAGTTGCACTATTCACATTTAATCTCGCCTTGAACTTAGATGCGATGAAAAGCATTCACGCCGTGAATCGCCGATTGCTTCTGCCCTTCTCGACCATCGGGATAAATCATACAGCTAATCATAAAGTCAACTGTGACAAAGTCCAACATACCAAACAACAGAACGAGATGACTCCTGGTGAACTCCATAATCGAAGGATCTTCAGGATTCCACTTGTTTAAATTTTTCAAACAACGAAAAACCGATAGATCCGAAACATGAACGATACAAACAAACTATTTCCAAAATTTTCACGAAAACCACACTATTTGCGCTCTTCTTGCTCGTTACCTTCACCTATGGGATTCTTGTACACGACTGTGACTCTGGATTGAGGCGCTCTTGATGAGAGCGGCGACGTCTCTTCTCCCAAACGAGGAGGAGAAGAAGAATAAAAAGAAGAGGAGACTTAGCTGTGCTTTCCGATCCTCGATGGTGTTGTTATAGCCTTCTTTTAGAACTCTTCTTACGGGAAAGGGGAAAGGAGATGATGAAGAAGACTCTAAACACGATGGAACGTTAAGCAGTGGGGTTCGAACCTATGTGTCCTATACATGTATTTATGACAGAAAGTAGGGGATCGCTGTCCTATTCCGTTGGTTCTTTCATTTGCAGAAGAGAAGGTGCTCTTGCGCTCTTCTCCTTGGATCGCATATATCGTGTATATGGACAACAACAACGGCAGCGGCAACCAAACACGTATACACATTTACTTTCATATATATATTTATATATATAGATGTAGAAGATGGAATAAACAGAGACTCATAACTTGTATCTTGAATTACGTCACAGTAAAATACATCAACGAATTCTTACCGCAAGTAACAGCGACTACAGCGAGGCAGATGGTACCCACATACTGACATACCATATACAACCCCCACGTACGTGTCTTCCTCATACCGGTGAAAACCATACGAACCACGCTCTTTTTGTCTATTATTTTCATTTCGAATGTGTATTGTACGAGTTGGATTAGCACTTAAACTAATTGAATAATCGTTTCTGTGGTTATGGGTTTTTCTTTTCTACAATTATTATTGTTTGTTTGTTGTACTTGAGTTGACCAAGAATTCCATTATTGCACATTTTGTAAGGATATGTACCTGCGTCCTGTATATACACTTGATTCGAAAGATGAAAGTTGAAGTTGATGGTGGAGGTACGAAATGAAAACTTTCACGTTTTTCTATGACATCAGGGAAGTGTGAGGAAAAATGCGAGATGTGAAATGAAAGGTCGTGATGTTTTTGATCTCCCAATTAAATTGTCGTCATTGTCGGGATTGTATATTCTTTGAAATAGCACTTGAGGTAAACTTTGTGGATTGATTTTCTCCCATAAACTCTCTGTTATAATTCACATCTTTTATATTAATATGTTTACGTCCAATGGACATGAGGAATTTGAAAAATTCTGAACGGATCCTGAATATATTAAGACCTCTCAATAACGCTTGCTCTTTTCTTTCAACGCAAGGAAGAAACCGTTCGAATGAGAAAGAGGGTGCGCGTTCTTATCGAGGGGTCTCATTGCACCGAGAGAAGAACGATTTGGAAGTTCGGTGAATAGTAATCCTGCCAATATGGGCCCAAAACTGGGCCTGATTGGGCCAGAGTTCATACACGCTAGGGTTCCATGAATCTAAATATTGCTGAACTTTCAGCGATATACGAGGTGTGTTCAAAAAGTAAGGTGACTTTTCAAATTTCGCGGGCAACGTACTTTCGATTATCGATTTTTTTGTTTTGTTATGTTGGCACACTCTTCCCGAACATCTGTACCAAGTTTCAAGTGTATAGCATTTTTTGTTTGGTTGTGAGAGGCGTAAAGGTTATAAGTGTTTTGCGTGCTCGGCGATTTCTTGCTATCGAAAAATATGGATCAAAGGATTTGCATCAAATTTTGTGTAAAAAATAAAATAAAGTGCTCCGAAACACTTAAAATGTTGACAGTAGCATACGGTGAAACTGTTCTGAGTAAAAAAAATGTTTACAAGTGGTATAAACTCTTCCAAGATGGCCGGGAAGATGCCAATGACGAGCCTCGCTTTGGACGCCCAAGCACTTCAACAACTGATGAAAACGTTCAAGCTGTGAAGAAAATTGTTTTGGAAAATCGTCGAATCACTATCAGAGAAGTCGCTGAGGATGTTGGTTTATCGCTTGGCTCGTGCCATGAAATTTTTTCTAACGTTTTGGGCATGAGACGTCAGCGAAGTTTGTTCCGAAATTGCTAAATTTTGACCAAAAGAACCGTCGCATGAACATCGCTCAAGAACTGTTGAATGACGTCAACGACGACCCAGATTTACTCAAAAGGGTCATAACTGGTGACGAATCATGGGTATATGGTTATGATGTCGAAACCAAAGTCCAATCGTCCCAATGGAAGACCCCAGATGAGCCAAGACCGAAAAAAGCACGCCAAGTTCGATCAAATGTCAAAGTTTTGCTCACTGTCTTCTTCGATTACAATGGCGTGGTGCATCAGGAGTTCTCACCATATGGTCGTACGGTCAATAAACAGTATTATCTTGAAGTTATGCGCCGTTTGCGAGAAGCAATACGAAGAAAACGTCCAGAATTGTGGAAAAATAATTCATGGCTTTTGCATCACGATAATGCCCCTGCTCACTCATCTTTGCTTGTGAGAGATTTTTTGGCCAAAAACAACACCACAATCATGCCTCAGCCACCATATTCACCGGATTTGGCCCCATGTGACTTTTTCTTGTTCCCAAAACTAAAGAGACCTATGAAAGGACGGAGATTTGCAACGATTGAAGAGATAAAGACTGCATCGCTGGAAGAGCTCAAGGCTATACCGAAAAGTGCTTATGAGAAGTGCTTTGAGGATTGGAAAAACCGTTGGCATAAGTGTATTGTATCTGAGGGGGATTACTTTGAAGGGGACAACATAAATATTGATAAATAAATAAATATTTTTTCCTCAAAATACAAAGTCACCTTACTTTTTGAACACACCTCGTATCATGGAATTTCAAGGAACATTATTGAAATTTTGGTTTATATTACTCAGTGTCCTTCAATTGTTATTATGTGATACAATATTCATGTCCAAATTCGCTATGCGTCACTCAATTACTAAGCGTTCAGGAATTGAGTGACACATAGCGAGTTTGGCCATGAATATTGTATTACATGGTAACGATTGAAGAACACGGAGTAATGTTTCTTGAAATTTCATGAAACGTCACTAAAAGTTCAGTAATATTCAGATTTATCAATCACATATATTACTATTTACCAAATCTCCAAATCGCTTCTCTCTCAGGGTGTGCTTGACTGACATATGCAAGTCATTTACATCCTCAATACAACTTCTATACAGTCTATACATAGATTCTATCTAATTATACATCGATTGTATAAAATTTTGGAAATTTTTTCCACATGGAACCATGATGAGAGGAGACTATAACAAATAAAGACAGTCAACAAATTTATTCCAACAGATAATTTATTTGATGTAACAGCTAAAATGTACCTGTAAGACCCAATTGAATAGCTGTCTGTGTTAATGCTGGTCACTGCGCTGCTGCAGTTTAATTATTTTTTTTGTGCGAAAATCCATTAGGGTCCCAACCAGAAATTTACAACAGACGCAGTACTGCACCAGTACTAGCCAAGACTGGCAGGGTACTGGCATTTTTCTGGAATGATAACGCTTTTCAGTACTGGGGATTGAGTACTGATGCCATTATTTGCAATCAGTGCAGGGCCAGTACTGGGTTAGTACCTGGCAAGTATTAAGTTCTCAGTACTGGTTTATCAGTACAGGCATATTACTGTATTTTTATGTATCCAGTACTGATCCCGTACGTGTTGACCAAGTGTTGGAGACCCAATACTGGCACTGTACTGCACCTGTTGTCAACATTGGCATATTACGGAATTTTCTGATTGGGGAAGTCAAAAAGCCGTATAGAAAACAATTCAAAGTTCCTCAGTTTTCATCTGTTTCTATGTGCTACTACGCGGTTTTTGGCCCTTCCAATCGATTTCATTTGTTTCCTTTTTTCAGGACTAATGTTCTAAAATTTCACAAATTCCTGAATAATGACAAACTTTTACCTAATAAAGTATTTTTTTCTGGGAAATCTTATAATTATTGATGAGGTATCTTGGAATCTTTGAGTTGATTTATTGAAAGTCGTTGAAGAAATTTCTTGTCATTGTCCGAATACATTTCAAGGAAAACCTCCTTCTGCGTCATGATATCAGTAACTACGGTTAGCGATGTCGATTCATTCTTTACTCTGAGTATATTAAATTTTTATAGATATTTTATGGAAATCTGTAAGAACTAACTACTTTTCTACAAAAAGTACATATCTAATTGCGGTTAAATCTGAATTAATGGGAAACGGGAAGGCTAAAAGAAACTAGGCGCCGGAGCTTGAATCAATACAAAAAGATCTGAAATCCAGATTTTTGAAAAAATCAATTTTTCTTTATAGAAATGATATCGACTTTTGATCAGTATTTCAACTAAATCCGTAGGAGCTAAACATTTTTTTTTTGTAAACAAAAATCGATTCTGTTTCGTCCCTTCGTTTTTCACTTTGAGGGTGTCTCAGATGGCTTCATAGTTCTCAAAAGATTCTCAATTCAGCCCTGACTATGGTCAACGAAGAGGATTTCAATACAAAATCAGCAGAATCCGATAGCTTTTTCTCTTCCTTATGTTAATCCATTCATTAGAAATCTTCCAGAACATGAATCATCAAAATTCCTTCGTAAATCCAAGTTTGTTTTGAAAAGAAAGTATCGTATCATTCATGTCATTTGAATGATCAAAACATAATCTCAGAGTAATTCTCATCTGATGTTTAATGTACGAGTGTTTAACACGGCGCTGTGACACCGACATAAAAATCATTTCGCGTATTCAATCGGTATATGCGTGGGAGTGTCAAAAGAAAGCCCCTACAAATGTCGAGTGTTCTGTACAATCGGTGTTTGTACATTCTCAGACAATGAATATAATCTTTCATTCCTTTTGAAATATTTATCATTCATTAATGTGTTTTAAGAATAAATAAATTATACGTGGAGAAAAAGAGGTGCTTGAAAATGTCATTTTTTATACAAAATTTTAGCGTTGGTTTGACTCGAGTCAGATTATTTACATGAACAAATCTTTGAAAATAACTAATCATATATGACTTATATATATATATATATATAAATTATATATAATTCTGAAATTTTTTCACTCGGGGTCATCGCTTAAAATTCAAACTTATTAAATTATTCAGAGTATCATATCGGTATTGAAATTCTTCAGTCTTGCATTCTATCTGCATTCTTCGTATCGCTCGAGAATCTTACGAGGTGCTCTCACTTGAATTAATGATCTCCTTTTTTGAGCTACTCACACTTTTAATTATGTCGTTCATTCGATTGATTGTGAACAACATTCAGTGTTTCCTGGGGACGTGAAGGAGGGAGTATTTTCTTTTTCAAACACGGAACAGAAACTTCCGTGATCGATCAAGATTGGATGGTGGAACCTTGAATCGAGCAATTCAGGATTCCTTTGCATGCGACAAGCGGGAAGAGTGACTGCAAAAAAGAGTATTTTTCCGCCTATTTTCTGGGATTGCGGATTCCAGGTTAGAATGCATTCTAAAACATACTCTATGTTTGATCATTTGCGAGGATATACAATTTCCTGGTGAGCATAACACTGGTTTAAGGGGTATCCAATTTTGATCAAGATTTTATAAGAATCAATAAACCTCGATAGATTTTCTATAGAATCCATTTTGTCAAGAATCTATCGATTCCGTCGATTTCTTCATCTCCAAAATCAATGTTATGCTCACCGAGAAATGATATTCCCTTGCAGATGATCGACAAGAGATATTTTTCAGAATGCAATTCAACCCGAAATTCGTGGTCCCAAAAAAACAGGTGGATTTTGCGATCACTCTTTTAAATTCTATGGAATTCTCATCACAGTTTCATAATGAATTTTCACGGGGAAGTGGATCTTTTTTGGCGAAATTGACTTTGAGACGAATTTGAAATTAGATACTTTTTTCACGTCTAAAAAATATCTTCTCAACCATCCCTGAAAAAAAAGGAGTGTGAGATAACTAAAAAATACCTGAATGTTGCATAAACCTTTCAAACTTGTCTAAGAGATATCATGAGATACAAAATGTTCATTGGGTACGTATGTAATGACATAATAATATAATATTCTCACATAAATATGTCACATTATATAATCAGTCGTGCTGAATAATTTCGGTGAATAATCGGTCATTGTAGAAAGACTTTTAAAATTAAACTCACCAAAAATTAAATGAAATGAGCGTACTGAATTAACGCATACTTCTTGAAGACAAAAAATGAGAAAGTCGTATTTTCAATATTGATTCATTACACATCTGCTCGGTATAATTCAAGTTTGTGTTTTATGAGTCAATTTGTCTTCCCATACCGAATACGTTACTCTTTTACGCCAATTTCACAGCAATCTACACAGTTATTTCGATAAAAATTCCACACTATAAATTACTATGTTTGCTAGAAAATCAAAGACGTAGATATATTCTCAAGATATTTACACAAATTACTGTGCTTTGGGTGATAATGTATAGAAATAATACTATGTTCGATAACATACGGTGTGGAAATTCTCAGGAGATCCGGTACGTTTATATTTTATGTAGATGTGATATCAAAAATGTATTTGAATATAAATATATATTTTGTTAGATCGTTGATGTTACAGTAGTTACTCGTAATTTAATGTAAGGGAATGTCATTTTACATGTATGCACACGCTACGAGGGGTACAGAAATTGTGTATGGAACTGTATGCAATATTTAATGGGTTCCCATTAAAAGCTGTTCCATATGCAATTAGATTGAATTATTCCTGATTACAGTGAAGAACATAGCAAGATAGGTTCCAAGTTTTCTCCGTCAATCATGGATTGGTTCAACTAATTCGCCACATCGGAATTGAGAATCTTCAAAACACAGAACAATATATGTATAATTATAACTGGAGATAAAGGTCGCAGAGATTTTTGTAACAAAATCAAGTCATTTGCGCGGTCAAAGCTGTTTCCAACTTATTTTCTCTTCATATATTTATCCAGTTACTTATTGTCATCTTTTGTGCTGATAAACAGGGGAAGGTTAGAACTTTACACTATTAATAATTACACGGAAAAAAGTTCCATGTAAATTTTACATTGCCTGCTGTGAATTTAACATAACTGCTCACATGAATGCGATTGGCGTAAAATTTACTTTGGAACCAATGTTATATTTACATTGTCACCAAAGTGAATTAGATGAAACTGAAATTGGTAGCCGTAGAGCTAGCAGCCGCTTTTCATAACCCTTTATACACAATTTTTATTGAGCATTTGGGATCTGAAACGTTTGGTAGGATGCTACTCAATCGATTTCTGGTATCAACAAAGCTCCAATAACCTTGATTCAAAAGTTACAACAATCGGCCGCTAACTTTACGCCTGCTAGTTTCAGCAAGTGAATTACCTTCAATAACAATGTAAATCCAACAGGATTGTGTAGTGAATTTTACATGAAATCCACACTGTTAATCGTTACCTGACTTTTCATGTAATTTTTATATAGGGATTTTTTTTCCGTGTAAGGACTCGAACCTTCAAGTCAATTTCATAAATATTCAGTCATGGAGTCATCCAAATTTTAGATCCAAGGCCCAGCCACGTGCCACGTTACGATGGTCTAGGCTGACATTAAAATTCAATCCTCCACAGGAATAGCAGCAATCATATTATTTCATCTCGCAAAGATGATGTACACTTATAATCTTATTCGAGATATCTTCATTTCCTGATTTGCAATGTACAGTATCTTTTCACTCATCCCTGTGATTTTTATGGAGCGCATAATACGTTCAATACGAACATTTCCTGTATGAATTCTTGTAATGCGGAAGTGGAGATACGGTTACAGTTAAACGAACACCTGGTATGAGCGATAAACAAAATCTAAGACATTTAGTCTTTAGGAATTTTGTTCACAAATTTCTTGGATTCGTTAACGGTGTACATAAATAATATATAAAACGTGTTCGCTCGTGCCCTTTTCTGTACGATAGTACTCAAGTTGAGAGATCTCTAGAGAGGTGTATCGAAGAAGGAGTGCTGGTCGGCATTCCAACAATACGGAGTTCGAACGACGATATGGTTACGTTAAAGCAACTAGCAGTCGCAGAGACAGAATTATCTGTTCTTTAGTTGAACTCAATAACGTTGAATCTCTGCATTCCGGACCATTACGCGAAATGCCTTAAAATACTAATGGCATGAAATTTCAATGCCGTATACTCTTAGCCACGTGCTCCTTGTCATGCCTATTGCCGACATCTCAGATATTCCCTGGTATGCGTTGCATAATACTTTACTTCCAACGAGTATTTAGTCAACTTTCTTTCGAACCTTCCGTTGAACGGTTGAATGTTTTTTCTGGATTTTCTTTTGGTAAATAATTGAGGTTCTTGGAAAGAATTAGTCGGGGTTACAGCTTCTCAGGAACACACATTTTCAACTTCACAGAAAATAGGATGGGGGATTTCTCATTCATAGAATGAATGCAGCAGGGTAATCGACGGGGATCGATGTATAAAAATAGTTGATCGAATAAAATTTTTCTCAATATAGTAAAATTTTCTATGCTTGGAGTAGAATTTATTTAAAGCTTGTATTCATACCGTATCCTTGCGTTCATAATATTTTTGCAATGACAGAAACATCGTATGTCCTTTGTATACACGTATAACCTTTATTACATATCGTACAATCTTGAACTTTTTCAAGATCTGTACATCCATTGTTTCAATTTCTTTTTCTTGACTTTATTGCTACAATAATATAATTAGGATAATGTACCGCTTATTGTCTACACAGCTTTTTTTTCGTAATTAAAGTATAAATACGATATTCATACGATGGGTATCGGGAATTCTTACTCGCTGTGACCATCATTAGTATTAAGTCATCACTTGATACTTTCACAACACGTCATCGACATATTTATGTGCCAAAGGAATTACATGAAGCATTTGTGAACGAATAATGATGATCGCGTAGAGATCGATTCACTTGTTGTTGGTTCTTCATAACGAAGATCGAGGTCATACCTCGACAATCGAAATTTCGCAATATACATACAACTAGCTCATGTTGTATTCTTACGATAGACGTAATACCTTGTAAAAGAAAGAAATAAAGGATCGGCGAAAATGTTCCGGATGTTTGGGGAATCCTCTGATACACGTCAAGATCGGATTTACAATGTTGTTCCAGCTGTATAAAAACAAGAAAGAAAGTTCCGTTGAATGATCGTAAAACATTTTCCAACGGCCCTCGAATGAATTACGTAATCACAGTCATTTGACGTTGAAAACAAATTTACACAGAATTTCAACTTTTTGAATTTTCTATTCAAATCATTGTATTACGAATCAATCGATTTATCGTAGCGTGTGATCCTCGGCGATATCTTCTATCTCGGCGTGACAGGCATTTCTTCGTGTAATTCATGCGAACGCCAATGAAGTGTGCCAATGTTTCCGGGTTTTACTATTTGCTATTCACTATTTGCGATGGTGAAAATCGATATTCGATCCTTTGGAACTATAATGAGGTCGAACTATCGTGCTCTATCTGGCAGATGCAACTCTCAATGAGGAAGTCAACGAACGCTTCCGAACATCAAGGGTCATAAGATCATCTTCATCCGTTTCTCTTCTCCTGTCCACGTGCATGCACACACATAAGTATGTACGCGTTTCGTAAGATGCATCATCGATTTCCTAGTTCATCTTCAAATTATTATTGCTGCAATATCGTAGGAGAGAAATTCAGAGTTACAAGCACCACAATGTTCTTCGTAACTCTTGAGTCGTTATTATCTGGTGAACTATTGGAAAAAAAAGGAACAATGATTGTACACCCTGGGGAGGAGAAGAATGAATTGTCCCCGGTGGTAGGAAATATATTTTACGTGTACAATCAACGGTATGTAATGTATTATATTATAAAGAATTCCTGTTTGGTTGTCACGCACCAATTTATTGAACAATATTTCAATTAGTCTCTTTTGCAACTTTCACAAAGTCTTTTTTGGAACAACTCAAGCGGAGGCTCGGGTGCTTCAACTATATTTTAATGAGCTCATCTGTAACAAAATCGTTTCCCCCGATTATTCATCCGCTACATAATACGGAGAAAAAAGCAACGTGTAATGGCCTACGTTATAAATGATGCGATAGGTGTTTAATAACAGGTACGATAAATATTGTTATGTTGGGTGAAATTGAGTTCGAGTGTATGCAGATTGAAGCCAATTTTTCTCTTTTTAGGATGTCATGTAATATGTTGTATGCTTAATGATCGCCATGGATTTTTGAATGCATATAAATTATATGCCAAATTTGCTACCAAATTTGATAAGAGGAGCTTGGGGGTCGTCGATTATTACCTTGGTGATTTAGCAATCCCTTTTATCGATAGCTCAGCTGCACGTCGCATGTTCATGCCGCAAATATGCCTCATGATATCTTTTCATCATAAATCCCCTTTGTACTCTCATGCATACCGCGTAGGCAGCATATTGATGCAATATCATAATCTTCCATTCATTCTTTATCTCTTTTAATATTCCAAGAAACATCGGGACCTGTGTATATCAATTTCATTTACTTCAAATGTTGATACTCTTTCAACGATAACATACACAACTTATGTTAAATTTTCGCATGAAATATATCTCTTCTTTTCGAAATTGTAAAATCTCAGTTAACATTTTATACGTAATGGATCTGTTATCTAGGATAATCGTTGAAAAATATTGTTTCGACATCCGTAGGTATGGATGCGTCTTATAATGCCAATTAAAGACAAGATCGTTGTATGTTCATGAAGAGAAGAAACGGAGAGGAAACGGAGGGAAGGAAGAGGTGTAATATATTTTTCAATGAATGTCCGTCCGTCTCCATTACGCGCTTACGATAGGATGTTCTTCGGATACGCGATAGGATTCTTCTCAGCCTTGGAGGGCGAAAGTTGTCTTCTCCGTGCTCTCGCGAGTGAGCTTTGGCACACTGCACTCGGGTCGTTCACTCATAGATGACTGGAAGATTTACATTTATGTATATAGCAACGCTACGCGGGAACCGATCTAAGAAGTCTTGAAGGATTGATTACAGAACGTGTAAATTGAAAACGGTTATTTACATAAAATCCAGCTAGAGAGGGGGACTTTCATTGATCTATGCGAAAAGGATTGAACAATTGATTGACTCAATTACCGCGTTTTTTTATGCGTGTACAATAATTTGGATCGTTCAAAAAGAAATAGACCTTGAAACCAGTATAGAGCAATTCAGAAAGAATTCTTAAATTCTTCGAATTTCCATATTGTCTCTTCTTTGAGTAAATTATAGTATTTCGATCGATGATATGAAGAATTCTAAATTAAATAAATACTATATTAAATCTTTGAGAGCTACCGTAATTGAAGGGGTGAAAATTTTTCCATCGGTGATTGGCAATTCAATATGAACTCTTCCCAGCTTCTAACTCGCTGGTGAATTCAATAAGATTCGTGATTGGTATGTATACAACAAGCTAATACTACAGTTTCAAGCGGATATATGAAAGTAGTAAATCATTCAACTACCGCATATTAAACATTAACCATGCAGGGGCAATTACAGTTGTTACAGATCATTGGAACGGTAACCTTCACCATTGGGAGATGTACTTTCTATGAGAACAATTAGCTTTATGCAAATCTTCATAGAGGTTATAATTCGTTTCAGTGAAATTGAAGTAATTTGCCTTCAAGTACTCTTGTTTCAATAAGAATGTAATTTATTTTACAATATATAGCCATAACTCGTAGTAATAGAATTTCATCGGCGTAAGGCCCATAACAATTTATACATTTTTTTTGCATCATTTTGTTATTCATTTTTCAAATTAATTTTCATGATCACGTTACTTGAAAAAAATTTGCGTAACGCAGATATTGTATTTCCAATTCCAGGATTTCACCTCAAATTCCAAATATGTTGAAACTTTGCACACTTCTTCATTTATTGTTCTCAATCCTTTTCTAATTGCTCCATAATAACGCCACAAGCATTTGCGTGATTACCATTTTTGCGATGGCGAGAAGTACTCGTGAGATTGAAAATTACGTTTCGAATTGAGGGATAGGCGGTTGTTTCCCTGGTGAGATGTAATCCCCTAATTCGGTTGAGGTAAAATGGATGATTCGAGCCAAGAAATTTCCATACGTGTCCGTGTCGGTAAAGGCTACGGTAATTACGGCCAAGAGCAATCATTGTTTCTCAATTTCCAATTATCATTTTGGAATTTAACGGCAAGGTTCGATTCGAGATGAAACCGTCGGTGTTAAGATAATCGTGATATTTGTATTCATCCGTTGTAAGTAGATGTAAATAGGCATCTTGTTTGAGAATTTCCCTCAGGCCATCATGACGTGATATTTGCTTAGAAACTGCTTCACATGACCAGTTAATATACCAACGGGATAATCGAACTCTCTTTTGTTCATCCAAGTAGTTATGAGTGATTACATGTTCCGTAATTAAATATCTTGATTATGGTTCATAGTTTGTAAAAGAAGTTTCAAGCGTAGCCACGTATTGATAGAAATTGATTTTCTGTAGATTTTAGAAGGGATAGACAGTATTTCGAGATTTTTTATACAATTTATATAAAATTTCTATCTATATTTTATAAAATTCAATATAAATTTTCTATAAAAATATCGATACTGTCAAAATTATTACTTTGAAGTATTTTTCAAATTTTTTATGAATGTCCTGAATATTTTCTGAGTGTTTTACAAACATCCTGGAGATATACATTGTATTTTGTGAAATATAAATATGATAAATGAATCATCGATGAATCTCGTTCCTCAATCCTTTTCTTCAAAAAAGTAAGCCACAGGGTCGGGGATTGTATATCCTGTTCGAAACATTCTATAGAATTTCATTGACAAATGGGAAATTGGATGGGGTTCACTGGAATTTAATCAAAAATTCGAATTGAATTTGAGGTTTTATGAGATATTTCTACCATAGAGTTCAATTTTTCACCCTGTGAAGAGTGTTGTCATTTTTCAAGGATCGAGAGTTCGAAATGACGAAGCTCCGGCTCGACTCAACGTTCATGACAATCGTTTTTCTTTGGCGTCTAAATGTGTCTCGGCGGTACACATCGGAGAAAGTGAAAAGGTCGAAAGTTCGTTCCTAGAGACGTCGAGAAACTATTTTTGTAGAATAAAGTCGTAGAAGAAGATCCGAGAGGATTGTTACGATGTGATATTGGACTTTGAATGTCAAACTTCAATGCTTTTGTGTATTGTCATACGTAAAAGAAATTCATGGTGGGTGTAGACTGACTTTTCAGGGTAGAAAAATTCTCCGGAACAATGAGGGTGTCGAGTGTGAATAAATTTCATCATTTTAGAGTGTCTGATTTATTTTGTGTAGATCAATTTTGTTAATTCCTGTTCATACAATCCTGTTGTTCGTAAGTTGGAATATGAAATTTATATTCTCAGGTTGTTTGTGTTACAAGAATTGTTTTTGCGGTATGGGATTTCGGTCCGGAGCAAGGTAATAATTCTTGAGTATATTTTATGTTGCGGTAGATGGTAACCTTCTTGAAGTTTCACATCAAAGTGACAAATTCTTATTATTCGTTCGCTCCACGTGTGCAATCAAGCGATATATTATATGGGAGAAGACATCAACTTTGGTGTTTTAGTTCAGTCCTCCATCCTTTCTAAAGTTTACGATTTCGAATTCTGCAATTTCAAACATGTGAAGTATGCAAATTCAATTGTCTACAATGTATGGAAATTTCCCAAAGTCTATAACACGCCGCTTGGTTGATGTAATAAAATCATATCTCCTAATATGAGAACGATTTCGTAAGAAATTTTCCGCTCGGTTGTTCAATCACGTTTTGAGCCATAGCCATGATTTTTACTCCTCCTACAAGCTTTGGTTTGTCGAGAAACATGTTTCGCGTGTTACTCAAGCGGATATATATGGAGAAAAAGGTGTTAAATGTATGCGCGTATGCCAACTTCCTACAAGTGCGTTTGTTGAAATACGATCGAATGAGTCGATGTCGTATGTTCGTTACGTGATAAAAGGTGAACGATCAACCTTGGGATGATGAGCCATAAGAATTGAAGAAACTCTTGAATTTTTCTTTCTGGAATTTCTTTCCTGTTTTTGTTTTTCTCTTAATTTGACTCTTAGCATCTTCCTTCTCAGAGTTATTTTACAAACGAAGTAGTGAAAGTAAGTATATAAGGTCTTGTTGCATGTCCTCCCTGTGTTGTAGTAATATCCTTTGTATGTGCGTTCGGTTACGTGCGCATCAATAAGAGAATCCTCATCTTATCGAGAAGAGAATATATGAAGGAAGTTCCTTGGCTCGTTATACAAATTATTCCGTAATAAAATGTTGGTAATCTCAGTGAAATGTTTATGATGTTTTTTCTCTGATCCTGATTTGACTATTCATAATAAAAGATTTTTCATTGCTTGGCTGTTACGATCGTTTGGGGAAAAGAAAATGCTCTAATATCGTAAGTTACCGCTACCGTGAACGAGAGATATTTTTGTGTACTTTGAGGAAATTAGTTTCCTTACCGAAGCCTTATCTATTTTGTTGAAATACCCGTGTAAGAATGAGTGAACCGTAATACGGGCTACTTAGTTATAGTTATATATAAAACATGATAATTCTAGATTACAAGTCGTATCGAGAGTATTAAATTTATATTCATAGTTATTCAAATGCTCACCTCCAATGGATATGAGTTTTAAAATACGTTATTATCCGGGTAATTGGTAGTAGACGTACTGTATGTATAAAACGATTGTTGAAGAATTCTGTTTCAATCAGCAGGTTAGATTTATAGTTTTCTAGTTTGAATTTTAGTTCCCACGAATGGGCAATGCATGGTCCTCTCTTTTGAGAGTCGTATTAGAAGATTTCTTATATATACTAGTCTCTCTACCTCCTCCTACGCTCAAAATTCTGTATTTTTTGGAAAGTTCAAATTAATTTTTTTTATAATACTTGAAATATCGTTACGTAAAATGAATAATCTTATAAGAAACGAAGAAATACCGGCATCCTTGGGTATACGCAACACGATAAATACTTATATAGTGCCATTTTAGTCAATTTCCATTGTAAGATATAAAAAAAAGGTTTTCTTGGAATGTGAATTCGTGACAGGTGAAGCAAGAAGAAAAAAGGAATGTAATTACACAGGTTGGTCGTACCATCGAACCTTGATATGACTCTCATAAAATTCGAGAGAAGGCTTTCCTCACACGCTTTCCCTCGTGTCTCGTTTACAGAGAGGAAGAGAGCCTCGACGAGACGCATCGTCGTTCTTTAACGACCCTACACGCACTGGCATTCACAGGTTACGTAACGTAAACCTAAGGTCGTAGGTCAGAACCGTTATATATAAAATATTGATATGCAGAATGGCCTTTATATACAATCGCTAACACACTTATTATCAACTGGCTATTTCTTCGTCAAAGTGTCAATCCGTAAAACGATTAGCTTTCTCACACGATCACGATATTGCCTTTGAACTTTTTGAAATTCTTCAATTAAACTATCATTAGGATCAATGTGATTTTGATGTCTCTTAATCTATCATTGATTCATTCGCATCTAAGATTAATCTTGGCTACCTGGATGAATAGAATTATCATGTAACGTCATTTCATCCGAAGAATCAATTAATATGATATTTTTCTCTTGCTCGTAGGATAATAGAATTGTCGAATGTCGATACGAGTTGAAAAATATCGAGGATGAAATCACGGTTACAAAATATAGGTAAGGTTTATTCGAAGCGTTCTTTAAAATTGCTTGTTACACTTTTGAATGATGCATTATAAAATCTTCTTACATTTCAACGTTCTAATGGTTATAAATGCGAATACAAATGCGTACGTTCACTGCAATTGCATCAATGATGCATTACACTTGATTCGGTCAATGTGCTCGAATAGCTGGACTATCCACGTATAGTTACGTAAAGGCATACATCCTCTCTATCGCGATATGTACCGGTATACTCACTCGAGTTTCATTCGAAATCGAGATTTAGATTAAATCCGTCGAGAGGTTACAAAATACGAACGTTGAATGGAATGAATAATATATTTGAAGAAGAATTTATGCTGATGAAAGTAGAGTACATCATTGAACTTTCCTGAAGATCGAGTGGGTGATGAAGCGCCATGGCGTATGCAGTTGCGGAGAAACTAATCGGTTAATTCTTATTGTGAAACATTGAAAATCCTCTTTCGAACCGTTGCTTTCTATTTGGATAAATAGCGATATCATTCGAGTGAATTGATTTTCATGAAACGTAGGGTAGTGAAACGTTGTAATTTACAATAATACACATCCAATGGTACCATTCGAGGCAAACAATGAGAAAAAAGGAACAAATAATCAAAAGAAGAGTTATATTTATCTTCAATCGAAACTCCCACCATACACTTTCCTCCTATAAAAACTGATATTATCAGAGAATATCTATCCGACCTTCTTGATTTCCATTTGACATTTAGAATTTCTCATCGCACATACCTGGGGGAATTTTTTCAACTGTATGTACATGCAATGGTCATTCGAGAACTCTCCTTATTTGACGATTATTGCGAGGAATCGGCATAATTTACACGATACGTGATAAATTACGGTGAACAATATTTGTACGTATATATGCGAGGGAATGACTCTCCTCTCATGCATAAATCTTGACAGACTTTGAGGAATGTATTCGAGAAGAAGAAAATGACACTTACCATAAGAATATTATGAGACCGTTGAAGAATAAAAGAAGGGAAGGGAAGGAAGAAGAGCAGTAGGTGTCGGGAAAGAATTGGTGATCGAGCAGAAGAGGAAGAAGCGCCTTCTCTTGTCTCCGCCACGTGAGAAAGTGAAAGCAAAAGTCGAGTTTTCTTGCCAACAACGTGGAGTCGAATCGGGAGACGAGAGGCCATAGGCGAAGAAGAAGCGTCTTCGAGAGAAGCACGAACACGGACGCGAACGTAAACACGAATCGGCGTTGTGTCTTCCTTTGATCGTGTCTTGAAAATAAGATTTCTTCTACAACTTCTTCTTCCTCTACTTCTTCTTCTACTTCTTCTTCTTCTTCTTCTTTGGTTGCTCCAGATACGATATCGGAGTTCGTGCCGATGGCGATGGCTTAAAATGAAGAGAAATTAGAGCACCATTGAAGGATTAATGTTCCACTATGTTGCGGCAATAAGATTATCGAATTTCCATCAAGGATTAATTATCGTGATTAATCTGCTTCTGCCGTTTCATACACTTGGTTTAGACTTTTGTTCGAATCCTTGTATTTGAGACCTAAATACTCAAATATGAACTGTCGAAATATACTATTTCGTTGATGGTGTTGTTTATTAAATTTCAAAACTCTTAATTACCAAAGAGGGCATATTCGGAGAATGATGAAGAGCCGGAACTATTTCTTAACGCACTTTCCCCCTTGAAAGATACAAATACAAAGATCGAGGTTGGAATATAATAGACAAATGATGAAACATTTAAAACGTTATGGATATACTGTATACGAAACGATCATTGATAGGGGAGAAATTAAAATGTTGAGTTACGATAAAGATGACACGAAATCGCATAGTAATCATATTTAATTGCTCCGAATGTTGGAATCAATTGAAGTGTATTTACACGTGTCACTAAATCTAGTTTGTGTGTTAAAATATCTCATAATATTCGGAGAGGACAGAATTTCTTGTGCAACAATTTTCATTCATTCCCAGATATCTTGCTTACAACATTTCCGATATTAAATTTTGTTTGTGGTTTTTAGAATGTCGGTAACCTTATATTAGGGTAAAAAGTTGAGCTTACTTTGAAAATTAACGGAAAGGGAGGTTTTTTGCAACACTGTATCGAAATCTTCTAAGTTGAAATTATATACGATGTGAATTTATCATTCGAATCAGTTAATAGTCATTTCATGAGTTACATAAACAGAACGCTAAATCAGAATTTGGTTCAAACGAATGAATGTAATTTCATTCTCATTTTGAAAGATTGATATAAAAACAAATCAGAGTGAATAATTGGTTTTTGTGTTTATATAATGTTTTTTCATGTTTAGATAGCTATTAACTGCCACAATTAATCATTTCGCTATAATATCAGAGAGTACGAAAAAGTATTGTACATCCCGCCGCACGGATAATCAAAAATTCAAGATCGTAGATCTAATTCATATACAGATTCATCCTATAACGTCAAAAACAGAAAACATTGTATAGTAACAACTTTTTTTTATCACCATTCGATTTCATTACCCAACCGCTAATCGCTGCACTTATATTCCCAAGCGTGTATTGCCTATAATGACAATGCGCCCCAGGCTGGGTCCATCCTCTTTAACCCAGTATTGGGGAATGACGATGGGGCCCATGTTGGTTCAATCTTGGTCCTGTTGTGCTTTCCCATACAATTATAGTTGAAAAAAAATGGAGATAATGAATCTTAGTGCGGGCACATTTGAACTTGGCCCCAATTCGGACCAGCGTTAGGCCAAGATTGGGGTGAATTTATATCCCGAGCATGTGTGTACAATCCTCAGCGTGTAAGAATTTTGGTCCCACTCTGGCCCAGTCTTCGGCCCATATTGGCAGGATGGGGTCCATGCTGGCCCGGGGTGGGCCCCATGGTATATACATGCTAGGGATTTTCCAATTTCAAAACAAAAAGGAAGGGGCAGTATTGATTGCCTAGTCTGGGTTCATGCTGGGCCCGTGGTGTTACCAATTCTCGGGCAAAGCATTACGGCCAAGCTGGGAACGATGTTATCATCCCAGGGTTGGCCCCACGTTGGGTAGCATGGGCACCCACCCTGGGCGTAGATGGGGCCCGCTATCAATACACACTTGGGTTTTAGTGACTATTTATCAATATTATTATGAACAAACTTTCACGTATTCTTTGTATACTATTTCAAATTCGTGCATTGATTATAGGAATTACTATATGCAAAATTTCTGCATGCATTGCTTGGCACGTAGTACGTGAAATAATCAAAAGGAAGGAGCGTCCTTAACGTGCACGAATATCATTAACCAGTTGTTTTACATGCTTCTGCTTTGATCCATTCTGAAAATCACTCAGTATCGCTTTCATTATATTTATTTGATGCAACGTGGAGCCGCTTCACACTGATTTCAACTGGAATCATCGTGAAATGAGATCATATTTTCTTACTATAACCATTACTGATATTCTCAACACTACAATCATTGTATTACGAAATAGGATTTGACTCGTTTATATATTAAGAAATATCTTAACAATTTTCTAGAGAAAACGAGTATCTTCGTGATGTACTTAGAGGATACAGTTTATGTAATGATTCATTTTATCCTTTGATATCGGAGTTCGTTGATGCACAATTCGGTTCTTATTTTGCCAACAAGTTGAAATTCTTGGCATATAATTGGATTGATTTTACCATGAAATGAGAGAATGTTAAGATGATACGCGATGTTATTTGGATTTTTGATGTCGTCGGAGCTTTGCAAAATTCCAGCAACGAGTCACGGCTTTGATTTCTCCAAATTTTTTTGATTATTAGATTCCAGGAAGCCTTATATTCTACATTATTATCCTGCATGTTGACCCAATATCCCGAATAAATGCACGTTCAAATGAAATCGAATACATTTTAATTGAATTTAAAAATTCTCGAAGCAATAAATGAATACAGGTTGGTTGAAAAGTTCCTGCGCTCACCAAGAGATAGCACTGCTAGCTCAAAACTTTTTTTTTCTTAAGTTGGTATATCTGTCCTGAGAACACATGCAAAGTTACAAGTCATTCTGTCAATTCATCCTTTGTTTACAAGCCATTATTTGTTTTGAAGGGTTTAAAAGCAAAGGAAATTTATGAACAATTGTTAGAAGTGTATAAGGAGTCCTCACCTTCAAAACGCACCGTTGAATTTCGGGCTGGTGAATTTAAACGTGGTCGTACTAACCTTGAAGACGATCCACGCGAAGGACGACCAAAAACTGCAACCACAGCAGAAATCATTGAGCATGTACATAATATGGTTAGTGAAGATCCAAGTTTGACTAAGCGTGAAATTGCTAATGCCATAGGCATCTCAGACGAACGAGTACTCCATATTTTACATGAAGAATTACGTATGAAAAAACTGTTTGGAACGTTAGTGCCGCACACGTTAACAATTCAACAAAAACTGGATCGAAAACAAATTTCTCAGCGTGATTTGGAGCGTTTTAAGCAGAATAAAACCGACTTCTTGCGTCGTTTTATAACTATGGATGAGACTTGGATCTACCACCATGATCCTAAATTGAAACAAGAACGTTTACAGTGGACTGAAGCTGGTTGTTCAGCTCCAAAGCAGGTGAAGTCACAACGATCGGCAAAGAAGGTTATGGCATCAGTTTTTTGGGATGCAAAAGGAATTTTGTTCATTGATTATCTTCAGGAAGGTAAAACAATCAACTCCGAATATTACTGCAGCTTTTTGGATCAGCTGGATGAAAAAATTCGTGAGAAAAGACCTGGTTTAAAGAAGAAAAAAATCATTTTTCATCAAGATAATGCACCTGCTCACAAAAGTGTTTTGACGATGGCTAAATTCAAAGAACTCAAGTACGAATTGCTTGAACATCCACCGTATTCGCCAGATTTGGCTCCTAGCGACTACTATCTCTTCAGAAATCTCAAACAATTCCTTCGTGGAAAGCATTTTTCGTCGAATGAAGACGCCATAGCAGCCGTAGACGGTTATTTTGCAGAGCTTTCGGAAAACCATTATAAGGATGGGATAAAATTATTGGAAGATCATTGGAACAAGTGTATTGAGCTTCTCGGAGATTATATTGAATAAAAAAATATATTTCGTAACAAAAACAGTATTCTTTCATTTCGAGCGCAGAAACTTTTCAACCAACCTGTACATAAAATAACATTTACATAATAAAATTCAATTATATTACATAAAAATAATCGACACGCGAAATCCTTTTATCGTACACTTAACGAGTTGCCACAGGCAGAAAGATGACCTAAAATCATTAATTGTAACCGAACGTATCACAGTTCTCATGAGAACAAATAATAGTCTCATAGTTGGACGCGAAGAGAAGACTTAATGATTTCACGGTCGAAAGGAAGTGCTTGTCGTGGTATTCTAGTGTCGCAATTGGCCAAAAATTGAAACGTGTTTTACCTTTGAGTACATAAGTTGTATACTCATATGTTAGGATAAACGTAACGACAAAGAATCGTAGGATTCGTCTTGAAGCTTCCGCCTTATATAAGGAAGAAACATATGTGTGCGTATATATACACGTTCACATAATCTCATGATGATCACCATGATGAGTTGATAATTTTCTTTTTCACACGAGGTGTTGCGTCTGCTTGTGTGTTGTATGTGTCACAATAATACAACTTGTAATCCTTTTTTACCATACATGTTTTCATACGATATATTCATGCCAACGTTATAATATAATACAAAAGAAAAAGTATAAAGAATACTAAATGGATTTATATAGTAATTTCATTGATTGTTCGTTCCTTTTTTTCTCATTTTTATAACACTTTCAAAACAATGTTCACGTGCTTCTGATTTGGTAACAAAGTAATTAACATATAAAAGATGAACTCTGAACTAAAATAAATCTGTAATAAAATTCTGATGGACGTTTTTCAATTTGTGATTATTGTTGTCAATTGAAAATTTCAATGGTTCCGTATAGTGGGTTGGAAAACATAAAACAGACCTGCAATAATTGTTTTCAATAATTAAATGAAGTTCATATCAGCATGAAAATGGAACATTATTTCAATATACGCTAGACGCGTTTCATACAAAATTCATTTTTATTCAAGTTGTTCCAAGAAGCTTATCGATGAAATCGGAATGTTAAAATGCCGAAACCAGATTAGAACGAGGAGACCATGGGTTTTGAATAACTCAAGCTGGTTTTGTATTAAAAAAAAATCTTCTCAAGTGTACACAGAAGAATGTATTCTGAATCGTTCCGATTCGCTTGAATAGATATGAGATTATATTTTTTTAAATGAACATTTGAACTCTAATTTACATTCAATGTATTGCACAGGATATCTGCAATTGAAGAAAGGATAGGATGAGAATCAAACTCAATTTTCAAACGTGAAAGTATAAATGCGTTCAAGAAAACGTAATCAGATACAATTCTTAATTGACCATCGCTTATTTTACTCCCTAGTTGTTCGTGACGTTCAGGACGTGGTACATCCGTGAATAATCACAACTACATTCTTCGTACCTCTTGTACATGCATCTAATTTCACTATTACTGAATTTTTTGCAGAAGAGTCCCATTTGGAATTCATTTCAATGAATTCATATAAAAACTTCTCTAATTAGCATCAATATTATTAACAGCATGTATACGGTAAATATCTTTTATGAGATTCTGGAAAATTTTTTCAAGACCAGAATCATATAGAAAATCAATACTTTTATGTGGATTTTCGCCATTTTGACTGAACTGATTTAATTGAAATTAAATATACATGCTCATGTGGAGAAATTTTCAGATTTATGCATAATTTGTATATAACTTATATATAAACTATATTGGGAAATTTTTCCCCATAGCCGGGCATTCTTATATAATCTGATCCTTGATGATTTTTTTAAACCGAGTCGGTCCAATTGAAATATAAGAAAAATATAATATAAATTGAATTAAATACAATGAAAAATTGATCGATTTTGTATATCATCTGGTCCCTACTCAAATCATGGAAGATATATTTTGAGAATACCCGAGTAAAAATGTTAATTTCGGTTGGCCAAACGGGACTGATGCAGCCGTGTTGCATTTTTGTGCGGTACAGTTGCAGATCCAGTGCGGGCACGTCACGTCCGCAACAGTACCGCAGAAAAATGCAACACGCCTGCACCAGTCCTGTTTGGCGAACCCGAAATGAAAATTTTTACTTGGGTATTCAAATATAGTCTCAAAAAACTCTAAGAAATCGTAAAAGAACATTTCCAAAGGATACCCTCGAGAACATTTCGAAAGGATTCCTAGAAATTAATATTACATTGCTACATAATAATTCATTTACCAAATTAATTCAAATTTTCTTTCAGTATTGAGAAAATTTAACGCAATTATAGCGACCTTGATAAAATTGAATCCTATATATGCTACACATTGGGTATGGGAATGAGTTTTCGCCCTTTTTCAAGCAAAGTTGATTTTTATTCAAACAATGGATTATTACATAATGTTATTCAAAGTATGCACCATTGGAAGCGACCACTTTTGCCCATCTTTCAGGCAGCATACGGATTCCTCGGAGAAAAAAGCAGGTTCTTTTGACTCGATCCATTCATTGAGCCATTTTTCGACACTTTCGTAAGAAGTAAACCGCTCTCCGGTAAGGGCTGATCGCATAGATCGAAATAGATGATAATCCGAAGGCGCAATGTCTGGGGAATACGGCGGGTGGAGCAAGATTTCCCAATTCACTCCTTCCAAATATTTTCTAACAGGTTGAGCAACATGTGGCCTAGCATTATCATGTAGCAAGATAAGTTTATTATGTCTACCGTCCCATTCCGGTGGTTTTTCTTTTAGAGCTCGATTCAAACGTATTAGCTGTAGTCTGTAACGATCACCAGTGATTGTTTCCGACGGTTTAAGAAGTTCATAATAAATGACATCTTTCTGATCCCACCAGATGCACAACATAATCTTTGAAGCGTGGATATTTGTTTTCGGTGTCGATGGACCTGGTACAGCTGGCAGCCCCCAACTTTTTCGACGCTTAGGATTATCGTAATAGATCCATTTTTCATCGCCAGGGACAATACGATGCAGAAAACTCTTTCTTTTCTGCCGTTCAAGAAGCATCTCGCACGTTACCAAACGTCTCTCGATATCTCTCTCCCTTAGTCGATGTGGCACCCAATTACCTGCTTTTTGGACCATTCCCATCTTGTGCAAGCGTTTACCGACGGTCGACCTGTCAACACCCAACTCTTCAGACAACTCATCTAGGGTTCGACATGCATCTTCATTCAATAATTGTTCCAGTTCTACATCTTCGAATTTGTTCGGTGCCCCTCCGCGTTCTTTATCACTCACGTGGAAATCGCCACTTTGGAATCGTCGAAACCACTCTTTACAAGTTGTATTAGACGGAGCGTGATCACCGTAAATATTGCACAGTACGCGATACGTTTCAGCGGCACTTTTCTTCGAAATAAAATAATGAAGCATAACTTCCCGCAAATGCTGTTTTGTCGGGACAAACGTTGTCATTTTTGACACCAGATGAAAAATGATGTTTACGCTTGTAACAAATGTCAACTACCGCAATCGACACCTTACATATAAACTTCCAAATCACAAGTATATAGCACTTGAGTGAACTCAAAAATAGTATCAGCAGCAACACTTTTTCCAAGAGGGCGGAAACTTATTCCCATACCCAATATATATACGCATATATGTACTGAGACAAAAACGTCATAGAGGAAACATTTTATTTCAATTGAAGACATGGTTTTCATTCATCGAAATGATTCTGAACTGATTCAAACAAAAATTTTATACAAACCATTGGATCTATTATTATTTTTTCTCTATGATTTTGAGGGGTAATATCACCTTGTAACTTTTTTTTTTCATTTTTTTTTTCTATTGGCTTAAAAACTTTCTAAACTATTCAAGAATCATGGGAAATGTCGATTATGGAGGGGAAAATATTTTAAGTTGAGCCTCAACACCACCTTTGCCCTGAAGGTGAGAAGTCATGGTGCTCTTGGTAATCAACGAAGGAGATTTCGGAAGATGTACAAAATTATAAACATCAAACGCCTATGCCAATGGAAGTATTTGAAGCTGTGGAGCCAATTTACGAAGAATTAAGTAGAGATGAGCTTCTTACTCGTTGCTTAGGTGGATATACACAGAACTCCAATGAGAGTTTCAATTCACTTATATGGTCCATGGCTCCTAAGAACATTTCTAATGGCAAAATTGTCCTCAATTCGGCTGTATTCCTTGCTGTTTTATATTTCAATGATGGTTACAGTGGAATACTTAAAGTAATGGAGCAATTGGGCATCAAAATTGGAGAAAAATGTTACAATTCTGCTCAGAAGCCGATGCAGTGCGTATCTCGCTTTCCGAGCGTTCCATCACTGAGGAGGCTAAAGCGGCTCGAAAAGATGCAACTTCTGCCAGAAAATATGAAGACCAAGAAACCCTTCATTTGGGAGGCCAATTATATGGAGCAGGCATTGCAGATTAGAGGTAAAACAAAAATTTCACTACATACATACTACTTGAAACTTTAAACGCATTTATCTCAAAACCATGTTTTTGGAGTCGGCCGTACCGATAACTCTGCCAATTTTCAACCGATTTCTTTGAAATTTTCACTGTATCTTGAAAACATGATTATCTATAGAACATCGTAGGATTTTTTCGATATTTGTTGTTAAACCGATTTTATAGCCGGTTTTCGATCGATTCTTTCGAAGAAAACAGGTTTTTCAACTTCAAAACGATGCCATTTTTTTTAAAATTCATTTTTCAAAAAAATCCTACGATTCTCTATAGATTTTACCATATATTTTGAGAAAATCTTTGGTTTTTTGTTCTAGATCAAAAATTGTGACCAGTAGCGGTACGGCCGGGCAGGTATATACAAAAAAACAGCTTTTTTTCAATGTATTTCCACGCCGCCATTTTCCATCTAAAAAATTCAATAAAATATGTTTCTCATAATTAAAGACTAGTCCTTCCATTAATACAAAACCTCATAATAAGAAACATTTTCTCGACTTCACAGTAAGCCTTCGAAATAAGGGTCAGTTTGTCTGGTTACAAGGTGATATTACCCCTTAAACGGGGGCCGAGTTTGATATTTACTTGGAGTATTTTTCAAGAATTATATCTGATTATATATTTGGCCCGTACATGGATCATCTTTATCACGCAGGAATGAAATATTCTACAATACCACGTGTTTCTAATATTCCATGAAATACGTGGATTTATCTACTTTGCTATTTTCTTTTTTTTATTTGAGAAAAAAAGAGCGGAAGTTACGTCTTGAGGGATTGAAATGAAGTTTCAATGCCAGAAGTATTCAAAACAAAATTTCCAGTTTATGGAGGATGTTTTCGAGTTGAACGAACTTTATATACTATATACATATGGAAATGAAACTCAGTTCGCGCATACATTAAGTCATACAGTTGTTTTTTTTTTATGAGAAAAGAGAAATTAAATTCTCACCAAATAAAATGAGATACAAAACCGAGTCGCAGAAGTCTTACGTGATACGAATACAATTGGCGATTTATATAGCCGATTCCTTTATCACATCCATCAACAATCCAGTATTCTCTCTCATTGGAAGAAATTTTTCTTTATGAATATGGTATATAATAGTATTAAATTTGAATTCCCGTATTGCCAATTTGTATCACTTTGGTGCATTTGCATGGCGCGTTCAGATGTATATCTTATTTTTCAATGTCTGGAATCGGCAACGAAATTATTCCATTTGATCCAATCAGACTCAAAGTGTATACCCACACAGTAAAAAATTTTTCGTCAAATTCAACACACAAGCGAATGTTAACCATTTTTCTTCACACTCAATGTGTGTTGATTCCAGAGTGACACTTATATAAAGTATTAATTTGAACTCGAATAATATTTTAATGTGTTGAAAATGAATCGATCGAACAGCATTTGATCAGTGTGTTAAATGAACACACAAAAGTGTGAAATATTCAACACTTGAATTTCGACACGTAGTTAAATATTCAAAACTTGCTCTCTAAATTCCTTGGAGTGAAAATTCACTCTTGCCGAGTGAAAATACTGCAACTCCGAAAGAGTGAAAAATTTCACTCTTAAAGAGTGCATTTTCATTCTATAAGAGTGGAAATCAACTCTGGTGTTTGGAGTGAAAAACTCACTTTTAGGAAAAAGAGTGAATATTGACTCTTAAAGAGTGAAATTTTACTCTTCAAGAGTTGAGCTCCCACTTCGTTCTAGAGTTGCAGTATTTTGACTCTTTGAAGAGTGAATATTCACTCCAAAGAATTTAGAGAGTGAATTTTGACACGTACTTCTTTTTTACACAATGACGGAATTTTTGTTACTGTGCAGGTGGAAATATTCTATCGAATCCTATTACGAATGGTGAAATTTCTGATTGAATATCATTGAAACCTATTGATTTTACCATTCGTCGAAGAGATTTTATAGATTGTTTGTAACAGGGTAGTAACAGTAAGTAAGTATGTGAAATAAATTCATAATTTCGCCGTAAAGGAATGTGAGAATAAACAATATTCCTTTGATCGATGAGCGCAAAATGAGGCAGGATTCTGTGTTCGATGAAGCAGAACTGATATCAAATTGTTCATTGTTATACGCTTCCTAATGGATTGTGCAATTCGGTTTACAAATGAAATATGTTTGAAATTCAAATGGGAGACATCATTGACCCTAATTGTTGGCGTATGAAATGGTATCTTGCAAATTCCAATATATCTTAGTTTCTAAATAGGTGTATAAAGGTATCGAGAAACATTCGTTGACCCAGATAATAGTGATCTGCATAAATTATCGTAATGTACGGCGCATCAAAAGAGCAAATCAACAGACATTCCGCGATTTCCGAGACATAGTAATTCGTGATCAAACATTCAATCTTGAAATCGAAACGAGGGTTGTTGATTAATGCGAGTTTTGACGAAGCAAGAATGGGATGAGGTTTTCTCTTCTTTGAGAACGAAAGAGATCTTTTGAAAAAGATGTGTTTCAAATATCTGGTAAATGTTGTGGAAACCCGAAAATATCTTCAGAATGTTTTGTAATATTTTTAACGGGGGGAGGCACTTAGAATATACACTGAGAAAACTGTTTTGTTGTGTCTACTAAAACATTTTGACCTTATATATGTATATATTATATTTAGCTGCGCTAAGAAAATCAATTTACCAAATCACATTTCATTCCCTAAACTAAGAGTCACCTTGTGAGATCTTTTTGTTTGACATAGCCAAATTTTGGTTCAAGTTGGGCTGCACTGAGAACCCAATTTCTTACACTGGAAGAAAATTTCTTTGCCCTTAGTCTGATAAATCTTATTTCCAATGGAAAAAATGATTCATTCCAATGAGAAAATTTTTCATTGAATTAAAATGATATTCTTCGAATTCAAGAAGGATTATATTCCTGTTTTAATTTTTAAATTCTTTGTTTCAATCTGATAACAACTTTTTCCATTGAACTGAATTTTGTTCTATTGAAAAAAGGATTTATTAGAATGAGGACAAAGAAAATTTTCCTTCAATCTAAAAAATTGGGTTCTCAGTGTGATTTTGGGGGTCACAAGCTCTTGAATTGTTAAACTCTGCTACATCTCACATTCTTACGGTGAGACGATCAAAATTATTTAACTCTATTCTTTGCAAACCAAGATATGAATACATATGATCGTTCTATCAATCTCATTTCTTCCTGAGCTAATTCTTTCAGTAATTCATCGGAACTCTTCAGAACCTCACACCCGACATATAGTAACCTATTTCGCATGATGAATTATGTTTACTTATAATCTACTGATGTAATTATCATTCTATTATCAGCATGATATGTATCAAAATAGTTTCTTACTCCTCATTTCTCAATGAATAAATCAGTAAGTAAATAAATGAATAACAAAAATGATAATTATTGTAAATGATCGAAAAAAAGGTTGCGTACGGGATGAGTTATCTAAAGTCTTTTTATTATTACTTTCAATTCTTAATCACTTCCTGAATAAAAGCAAACGATCTTGGTCGGAGAGCGATCTTTTGATAATACTAGAACCAGTCTATATCGATTTACAGATATCTTTAGTAGTTGAGAGTCAATCAAGCATTCCATTACGCGATTGTCGAATAAAAAACGAAATTGAATGAATACGATCTTGATGCATACCAAGAATTCGTGAGAATCATAATCATGTTAAAGTCAAATACAATTACATTCAGAGAAATCGTCAAGTTGCCATACCACAAATCATTTCAGTTGAGAACAATTTTCTTTGTGTAAATAATTGTTGAGCCGAGGTCAGGATTCTCACCTTTGGAAATGAAAATATTAGATGAGTCGAATGAACCTGTACACTGCCTTGCATCGGGAATGAAACTGGCTATGTGGTTTCCAATATGAATTAAGATGTATCATACTGATTGGTGGGTCAATGATCTTGGATCGCATCACTCAGTCTTCCTGTGTTTTCTTTGTTGCTTACAATTTTTTTATTCATATTTATGTTTTCCTTGAAATAAATAGATTATTATTGCATTTCAAACCCGTAAGTGGTTAACTCGATTTTTCCCATATTCAAGGGATTCTTTTGTACTTGAAGGGGGGTGTCTGAATTAGGAGGTCTAAAAAACAGCATTGTTTTAGAATTTTTTCGGGTAAGAAAAAAAAAAATTGAATCGAGCGAGCTTTTTGGGATATTTTCATATATCTTCAAAGTTCACAAAAACATTTTTTCTAACGTGAAATAATGAAATAAAGGACGATTTCTCCAGTTTTCATTTTTTAAATCATTATAAACTGGTGGACAAGATTGCAGAAGAACTAGACGTCCAATTGCAACGAAACAAAACTTGTTATCTTCAGTTTCATATCATTCTTTATGTGAGGTTTTTGTTAGTTCACATAGAAGAATAATATATGAAAATTCACACTTTCCTTGTTTTTTCTGTTTTTCGAAGGCTTTATTTGCAAGGCGCTCCACAAATGTAAACATAAATCTTGTATATCTGGTAATTTCACGTTGGAAAACACTTTTTCATTAACTTGAAACATACATAAAAATATTCCGAAGAAGTTCGTTGTATTGAATGATTTTTTTCGTACCTACAAATCTAGAAAAGCCTTCTAATTCAAACTCCCTCCCAAAATTATTCGAATTAGAATAGGAGTTGGTCCACATCCCTATCGATTCAATCACCATTCGGTCTGTTTAATATTAGCATAAAATTTTGAATGCACCTCCTGAAACATACAGTTTTCATGAAAGCATACAAAAATTGTCACTGTGTATTCCTTCAACCAACGTTTTGCCATTGCCATGATTTATAATTATTCCATCCACCCTGCCACTCTTTTTTTTGGATCCGCAACAGCGCCATAAAGTAAGATCAGCCAAAATTACTTCATTTTGATGGTCAATACTTATCAATATCTATCCATAAGTACGCACAATTGAATTTACATTTGAATGTAACTTTGTGGCACACTTCATCCGTAATTTTATAAAGCTTTTCCAATTCAATGATAATCTTACTAAATTTATCATTGAATTTTGAAATTCTACTGCAACTTTGTCATAGGAGGAATCAACTGCGTTGATACTATGGTCTATTATTCGAAATAATACATTGTGCTCCACGTTATTCGAGATTATACAAATCTGAAGTAATTTATCGATGACCTTTCATTATTGTTGTAATGTAATTCAACAGACATGTATAGACTTACGAATAGAATTCTCTAGATTATCTTCACTTTGTTACATATAGGAATGAACATTCCAATCACAAATGTAATCTATTGTAAATGTTATTTTTTCCAAGGTTAGTTGACCACAAAGTGAAGATTTAAATGTGCAGTGATGAGTAACCTCCTTTCACAGTATTTCCAATCGACCATTGAATTCTTTAAAGTATAAGTATTTTTATAATATTCTTCAAGTGTGAGAAAATAATTTCAATGGCAGAATCATTAAGTTGGTTTGGAGAAACTTCGTATTTTTATGTTTTAGACGATGCATCTTAATGATTTCAATAGTACCACCCTGTTAAAAATTTCTGAACAAAACTTCAAATACACGTAACGGAAGCAATTTCCAATCACGTAACTGAAAAATTGAGTGACATGTGTATGAAATTTCAGTTACGAAAATATACATAAATCCGTAATAAAATGTAGTAAAAATTTGAAAATTCAATCACGTGTAAATGAATTTTCAATTCAAATACCAAGAATTGGAAATTTCAGTTACGGATGTAATTGGAAAAGTTATGAAATTTCAAAACATTTTTAACAGTGCAGCTGAGTTCACATTTTTGTTTGTTTAATATTGCTTGCTTCGTTAACAGGTCGTGGTGAATCGTTCGTTAATTTTACGGAATTCATGCAAACATACAAACATCTCGTTAGATACGAAGAAGATTCACTCTGCTATTGCATATCAATGTTCATAAATATTGTTCATCTAGAAAAAAAAGAGAGTTTATATTTGGTTCAGTTTTTGCTTGATTATAAAATAACGTGTTACTTTTCAAATTTGAAAAAGTGGAAAATTCCATTCCAACTAAAAGATAAGTTTGCTTCTGGCCGACTAAGAGGTGAAATTCCAGTTTTTTGACGTGAGAATTCACACTTGAATCAGCCAGAAGGGGACCTATTTTTTTCTCTGAATGGAAAAATATATATGTAATTTTGGAAATCATCAGCACTAAAGTTGAGAAAAGATTTTCAGATCTTTCATAAAGATTATTAATAGCAAAAACCCAGACCGAAAATATTCAAATTGTTACATAATGCATGGAAATTTCGATTCAAATGGAATAAACTGATTTCCACTAAGATTATTCACATTATCAGTCTTCATTAGATACGCTTGATTTTGGATGTAACTTTTTCTAGTCTCGTTCTATTATATCCAGATGGGTAAAATTTCTGAAAATGGAGAGCGAATATGATTAATATAGTATAATCATGTAACGTCTTAATTCTACGTAAGGAACCGTCTTTTACACAATAAAATTTCTTTCTTTGAGTATATTGAAAGAACAAAAATTTCTGAGAACAATGAAATATTTAATTGATCGGATTGAATATCGATTGCATCAATTCAAAAATATTTAACGTCCTAAGGAATCTTTTGTCAATGGAAATGGATATTAGGTTGATTCGATAGAACTTTATTCGTTCTAAATATTTTATTGTTTCCGGAAATGTTCAGTGGACGAACAAAGATGTAGTTCAAATACACGAAATTCATTTCTTCACTGTACATGTTTCCACTTTTGTGATAAAAACATTTCATCAGGTAGCTTTGAAAACAAAGGACAACGCGCGATACTTTTTAACGATCCGCGAGTGAAGGAATCTCCGTATCGCGCGGTCGGTGTATAAGATCAATGCACTGTGAAATATTCGGTGTGAAAATCACATTGTACGTAATTTATGCTGGGAAAAAATTCCAATTGAATCAATTAGATATTCATTAATGACGTATAAAAGAAACTTTCTAACTTATTCGATGTAATGTTCAATTATTGCAGTTATTGTTCTGTTAAATTAAGTGCATTAACAATGAGATTCTGAAATATTCCATTACATATATTAGGAAGTCAATCAAGCATCTGCCAATGAGATATTCCTCCGATATTCAAAGTGAGCTTATTAATATTTCTGTCCGATGAGATTGATTAGACTTCTGAATAATTCAAATTGTTATGTGGTACTATATACCTTCCCTGTCAATGGTACGCAATCCCATGGAAGGAATATAAAATCAAATTATTATCCTCGTGAAAAATCTGGGAACGTATTGTTATATCTTTACTTTCTATTTGAATAATGAAAGAAGGCCTTACACCGATGATGATTTTGAATAACATCATAATCGATATGACGAATCTTTCTGAACAGAGCCGTTTTAAGGTACCGACGAGAGGGACAGCGGCTGTGGGTCTCGATTTCTATGGGGAGGGAGGTTTTCAATATTCATTGAAAGTTCATTCTTGCAATCCTCTAAACTTTAGATAGAAATTGCACCGGGGGCCTGGAGAGGTCTCGAACGGCCTTGATTTTTGAAGTTTCAACTACAACAATGTTTCATTCATTTTAAGATGTCTGAAACCAAGTTTATGATATTTTCTAGATGTTCGAAATAATTCTTCCTCCTAAAAGATATTTTTTAGAAAATCTGAAACTATTCCGGAGAGATATCTTTTAGATATCGTGTAGAAATTGGAACTGTTTTAGACATCCAAAAGATCTTTTGGTTTCACATGATGAGGCATTTTGAGCTCATATTGAGATATCTTTGTTATGTGGAAAGTGAAAGTGCTTGAGTAGAAATTTGTTTTCAAATACGGATTTTATTATTAAGGATATTAAGAAAACATCCCGTTCATTGGAAAATTTCCAATATATGCGTAGAAATTAGATATCCCGAGTTTTCGTTTTCTCTAAATCAGCAAAAGTGAGAATTTCAATCGAACGGAATGATAGGTTCTCTTTTGGCTGCCTAAAGAGTTAAATTACCTTCTGATCAAAAAGTAACCGGAATTTCTTAATGAAACGAAAACGGTTCAATTATTCATCGATATTCACTTTCTTTCCTTCGAAGTAATCTCCATTGCAAGCAATACACATATTCCAACGCTTCTTCCAATTTTCAAAACATTTCGCATAGGCCGATTTCGGAATCGCCTTCAGTTCCTTCTGCGAATTGTACTTTATTGCCTCAATCGTCTCAAAAGGCTTTCCGCGAAGTGGTAACTTGAGCCGTGGGAATAGGAAAAAATCACAAGGAGCCATATCAGGTGAATACGGAGCTTGAGGAACGGTATGAACATTGTTTTTAGTCAAATAATCGCGTACAAGATGAGATGTGTGTGCCGGTGCGTTATCGTGATGAAGAAACCACGAGTTATCTCTCCACAATTCTGGTCTCTTGCAACGAATGTTTTCCCTTAAACGCTTCAATACGCTCACGTAATATTCCTTATTCACTGTCTGACCTGGTGGAAGAAATTCGGAGTGGACCACACCACGGCAATCAAGGAAAACAGTCATCAAAACCTTGATTTTAGATCGACTCTGTCGCGGTTTTTTAGGTTTTGACTCGTCTGAAAAGCGCCATTCCGATGATCGTTGGTTAGTTTCGATGTCATATTCATAGACCCATGTTTCGTTACCGGTAATGATGCCTTCGATAACATTTTGGCCTAAAGAAAGCATTTCTTCAGCAACATCGATGCGATGCTGTTTCTGCAACAAATTCAACACTCTCGGCATAAGCCGTGCTTCGACTCGTCTCATGGCCAAAATATTGCGCATAACGTTCTGCACCGATCCGAACGAGACAACAAGATCAGATGCTATCTCCCTAATGCTTACACGACGATTTGCGAGGACGATCTCTTTAATTTTATCAATATTTTCGTCAGTGATACTGGTGGATGGACGACTGGAACGAGGCAAATCATCAACCACAATACGACCTGCTTTAAACTCTTTGTACCACTCGTACGCTTGTGTTTTCGACATTGTCGAGTCCCCGTAGGTTTCTGTTAACATCTTCAACGCTTCCGCACATGAAATTTTGTTAAAAACACAAAATTTTAGACAAACTCTTTGCTCAACCAAATTTGACATTGCGAAATTCGCAGAACACAACAAATACTGACTCGTTTACAAGGCAACACGCACTAACTTCTGACGAATGAGGCGCAAACAGACATTTGAGCGCTAAATAGCAGATGAAATAACATGGAAAATAAAAGATTCCGACAATATCTCAAGCGCGGTTTGTTTGAATAGAGAATTTCGGGTACTTTTTGATCAGAAGGTATACTCTGTTGCAGTGAGAATTTACGTTCCAGGCAGTCAGAAGGGAATCTATTTTTTCGTTCCATTCGAAATTTCAATGAGAGGTCCCTGTGTAAATCATTAGGAATTCTAAATCAAATTCTAATAGCTTTATCATTTTCCTGTGCCATTATAAATGACACATTCAAATACATCATTCATAGACGTACATAGTAATCAAATACAATTCTCAGGATATTAAGAAAGAAATATGATTTTGATGCTATAAAAAGTCCGACTTGATGCGGCTAAAATTCAGTCTTTTTTCTATTGTATCACGGAGAAAAAGGTATCCTGAAAAATACCATAATATGTGGATTTTTGGCGTTGGTCTAACCAGAGTCAAAATATTTACGTGAAGATACCTGTAAAAGTACCATAATGGCTGGGACTTTTATGAGGAAGGTACCATACTTCTTTATAAAAGTTCAAGAAATTATGGGATTTTCAGAGGTTCATTCACGTAAATATTTTGACTCGGGTCAGACCAACGCCAAGAATCCATCACTTATGGTATTTTTCAAGATATCTGTTCTCTCAGTGTATCGGCATTTGTTTTTGGTGCTCACTTTCAGTCGAAACAGGCCCAGCTTTGGCTGCATCTTAAAATAAGCTGATATGAAAGTACAAGACATATAAGTTTTCCTTTTGATTGTGTACATAAATTGACGTTCTGAATTTCCTTCTTTTTCTTCGTGTCAATCAACGGCAATGCAAACATTTTGAAATAAAAATTCAAGATTTACCGGAGCATCCTTTTCTTTACCTTCAACATAGACCTTTTTCGGATATAAATCTCTGAATAAGATTCGCTAGTTACTCTCGATACTCTAACATACACCTACACCTTCAACGAAGGAAGACGATCTCCTCTGTGATCGTAGGTCATGTAGTAATGCCTGTACATTGGAATACCGCGATGCTACAGTGCAGTGTTCGGCAACGTAGACCTTAACTGTAAATTCGATTTGAATGAAAAAGGCCGTAAGTCGAGTGGAAGAATAGCGGACTTGGAGCTATCTTACTCCGAGTAGCGAAACTACTTAGATCTTTCTTCTCCAGTAGATTCAATGTGCACACTGAAACCCGGTATAACTTTCACTCACGATGTCGTCCTCGTCCTTTTGCGCCTAAGGCGGACTTGCATGTACATCTATATGTATATACACTTATATATATATGTATACAATTACTATATACGTCTCTTTACCGATTTATACTCAGATGTATGGGCTTCTCCATACGCGTCGCTTTGCGTAAATTGCATAAATACACCGGTTCTTACATTCGTAATCTCCATCCAACAAAGATGGGATCTGAAAGCGTAAGCGTTATTAGATTTCGCTAGACAACGTGTTCTTCGATGTGTAATATAACAAATGTCCATTCTCCGCGCTATCGATATAATGTATATATTCGTATTGGTTTTTAAAGATTAAAAGGTGGTATTATGATAAAAGTTTTTTCAATCATCAACGTGTACTTACGAACAAAGAGTTGTAATAACGTGTTTTACTTGTTGCTGGCATAAAGGCTCCGCCGGACAAGGAAGAATTTTTGTTTTTCCGATAATGTGGTTTTTCCCTTTAGAGCGAAAATTTTCCCAAGGCACAGCTTTTTTTTTCTTTCAAGACATTCATTCGGTAGTCCTAAAACGAAATGCCCAATGACGAATCCTTTGATGTGTATAGCAATGCATTCTGTAGAGGAATAACACACAATGGTACCATTTCATTACAAAACTTTCGGACATCGCACCATGGTCCCAAATTCATTGTATTCAAAAAGCATTCATACAGAATTTATAAGACTCAATGGAACACACGAGGAAATAATTCTAAAAAAAAACATTTTTTTGCCCAGGTTTCTTTCTAATTCAATTTTTAATTCTCTTGCAAATAGACAAAGTCTAGAGTTTGGATGTTCGACTGGATATTCTTGGTACGTATCACTGCGATGACGAAAAAGAATAAGATAAATCTTATAAATTGATTCATAATGCATAACGGTGAAAGGGTTAGCGAGTATCATTCGTGAATTTTAAAATCCAACTTCTATTTCTTGCATTTCTATTCAACACTCTTCGAGGGTGATTATGTAATATTAACAAGAATAATAGAAATATATGGTGTTGTAAAAACAGAATGCAGATATCTCTCTAATGAAGAGTCTAATGTCAAAGCGTCAATCGAACGTTCATCGCGGGTTCAGAAACTTGGATGTGAATGGAATTTCACAATCGTTCAATAATTATATGCCCATTCATATTGTTCATCCTCTATTACATTCATGGAATTTATACGACGTAGACGGAAATTTTGCCATTTTGTGGGGCATTTATAATTCGAAGAATTTAAATATATTTCCCAAGTATGAATTTGAGAATGAAATCTTTTTTCACCATACACAGTAAAAAATGTTTCGTCAAATTCAACACACAAGCGAATGTTAACCATTTTTCTGCACACTCAATGTGTGTTGATTCCAGAGTGACACACTGTAAAAAAAAACTGGAAATTTACTGTGCAACTGGACTGGAAATTTCCAGTGCTAGTACTGGAATATGGATATTCCAGTACATGTACAGAGATTTTGTTGTTACGTTACTGAAAATTTACCAAGCATAACTGAAAATTCAGTCATTGTACTGGAATTTTCAAGTTTGAGATGATGTACTGAAATTTTGCCATGATTTCGCGAAAATTTTACCGGCTCGTACTACAATTTTATAGTTCTTGTGCAGCAAAAAAAAATATTCCCTCAAAAAGGACTTGAGAAAAAATTTGGAATTTAGAAAAAAAAACCTAATCGTTGGTATACTGGAATTATACAGGTTTTTAACTGCAATTCTCAGGTTTTGTGATGGAATTTTCCAGTTACTATGCAATTGAATTATACAGGTTTTGAACTGCAATTTTCAGGTCGTGTGATGGAATTTTCCAGTTGCTATGCAACGGAATTTAATCACTGTTGCACTGAAATTTTCCACTTCTATTGGACTTCGTCATTTCTGGCAGGAAAAATTTCAAGTCTTTATATTAAAAATTTCCTGATTGAGATTTTGAATAATAATTGTAATTGTAGCCAATGAAATTGATATATGAGGTTTTTCCAAGACTTATCCTCTTGTGTTCTAGATATGAAGCATATGTAGTAACCCAAGCTGGCCTTCCAACATGTCGCGCTATAGCTCATCGGTTAGGTCTTAGGTTTCAGTTGGTAGGCAGGTAGAAAAGTGTGGGTTCAAATCCTGTTAGGTAGACATGAGTTTCTGTCCATCCAAATGAACGATCAAAAGTTTCTCAATCATCTTGGAACACAAGGACCCTGCAAAATCACTTTGCGTGAGCAATTTTTTTTCAATTTTCATGGATATTTTCAGCATTAATTTTCCAGTACATGTCCTGGAAAAGTCCAGCTCGTGTACTGAAAAATTCCAGTACCGAGGCTCAGAAAATTTCCAGTTTTGATGCGGAAATTCCATAACGTTTGCACTGAATTTTTGCAGTACAAATGTGCTGAAATTTTCCGGTACATGTACAGGTTAATGACTTCCAGTACATGTACTGGAATTTTCCGGTGAAATTTTCTTACAGTGGCACTTATAAAGTGTTAATTTGAACTCGAATAACATTTTAATGTGTTGAAAATGAATCGATCGAACAGCATTTGATCACCCGGGTCACAAAACTTGAACAGTTTTTGTCCTCTCATTCTATTTTTAGGCTGATTTTGTCCTGATTGTTGAATAATGCGGATAAAAACAGTACTTTTTTATGATTTTAGTCTGAATTTATCCTCCAACGAATGGAAGTGATTGAGGAGAAATTCAGACTCAAATCATGAAAAAGTAGTGTTTTTGTCCGCATTATTCAACAATCAGGACAAAGTCAGTCCAAAAACGAAATATGAGGACAACAACCGTCCAAATTTTTCGACTCGGGCAGTGTGTTAAATGAACATACAAAAGTGTGAAATATTCAACACTTGAATTTTGACACGTACTTTTTTCTTACACAATGACGGAATTTTTTTTACTGTGTAGTGTAATATTCATTACAATGTATATAAAAAAAGAAAACACAAATATCAATTATACAATTACAAAGCAGCTAAGAAACACAGAACTTATTATATAATAATTTACATTTAGAAAATTCTATGTATATACCATACACTTATTATCATTATTATTGTAACAATTGAACGTAATACGTTACGCTATTCATATTCGCTGTAATTTCTATAAGATAAGACTTATATGAATCTTAGCTCATGCGCAATCATCGTGAGAGATTTTCGTTGTGGATCTACAAAGGTTTAAAAAGAAAAGAAGTTCTTCATGATGCAGGTTGAGTCTTTGTGCGTGACTAATTAGATATAATACTCCAACGTGTAACAATGTTTTTTCATGTATGAGAAAAAGAGTGTAGCTGCCTAGCAAGCGCATGAAAAATGCCCTCACTTCGATTAGACTTGAATTCAAATTGCGTCGTTTCGGTGACCAATATTTCGCAGCAATGTATGTCTCTGTTCGTTCAGTTGTCTCTTTGTCCACCGTTTGTGGAAATTATAATAATCTTCTGTAGGGTACACCAATTCGAAAAATTTTGGTTCGATATGAAACGAAGAACAGAATCAATTGATTCTCTACTGCCGCTGGATGCTGTGCTTCGTTTTATTTACCTCAGTGGGAAAAATGGTATCAAGATTTATTCGTTCCAAGATGTTGATCACGACGGGAATTCAAGACCTATCGATTTTGGCATCGATCGGATAACGCGTCTTGTATGTACATCAAAGATGTTACATTCTCTACAAATTCTCAAGAAGAAACTAGCGACGTGGTAGCAGCCAAATCTTTTATGGCACTTCTACAGCACTTCTGTACAGCACTTCTACTTGAATCACAGAAGTCCTATGTACAACGATATTTTCATTGAAATGAAGCGTTTGTCTATAGTTTCGGACAAACTACAGACAATCCAACGGTACCAGCAAAGCGCACTTAAAACTTGGAGGCACATGAAATCAGATGTACACCCAGCCAACAAAATCAAGGCAGCGCTTCTGGCAGTGGTGCTACCATTCACTTATACAGTTAAAAATCTTCTGTACATATATGGCTTCATTTATGTGTGGAAATAGGAGCGACTTGGGAGTATTTTTACTAGGAGCACTACTTGGTAGCGCTGAGATATTGCTACGTTATAAATTGAATCATATATATGTTATGGTAACATGCAGTCTCACGGTAATGGAAAAGCTACCACTAGCACTGCTATATAGTATCGGAAACGTGAATTTGGAAGCACTTTGCTGGCTGGGCAAGAAATGTGTAAGTATGTAATCCTATTGGATTTATTCGAATTGAATTTATTTTTACCAGTAGTATCACTCCTATTGTAAAAATGACTTTGAATTCGTAACGCATCGCTGACGAATCTACAATTTACGATGCAACGTATCTGCCGCGGGGAAAGTATTTTTGAGATCGTAAGGAAATAAGAAATGATACGATCCTAGGCAATTAAACATAGTTGGAATTAGATATTGGACGTGAGATGTAATGATTCATTTGCAACGGATATAATCAGTACACTCGAGTCTTGTAATTAAGTGTCGAAAGGGAGTGGAGTGAGCGATTTAATTAGCGCTGAGAGAATAATAACGTGCTTCTTTCGGTCACCATAATGAATCTTATAACACATAAATCGGTGTTGGATGATTCAATTACGAACTTATGATTATTCAATAGCTCCATGATACATCACAATTATTATGGTATTTAATGACGATCATGATTTGTCTCTCTTGTTTTTTTTTCCATTACACAATTCATTTAAATAACGTAAAAAAGATTCAACTTCATTTAATATAATGTAATTCCATCGCGTAGTCAATGTAGTAAATGACGTGTCGTACAATGAACAACTGAGCCATGAAAAAAGCGAGTTAACGTTCTTCGTGAGAAAGTTCGTAAAATATAGCTGTAATTGTCCGCCAGTTTAGATGACAAGAAGGAGACAAACTAGTTGCGTGTCTTATGAATGAATGGGTGTGCCACAGAACATGCCAGAATGTATTGTTGGTAAATTTTGTCTTCTTCTTTGCTTATAAATAACATTTGACTTCCGAATTTCTTTTTGTTGTCGTCTTGTCGTATGTATCTCTTGTTTCGAAATAAACTGTTTGGATTGAGATTTTTACGTATAATCCTGGGCAAATACCCTGAACAATTGATTTTTCATGTACCTGAGTAGCAAGTTCATACCAGAGCAGAGGCATAAATCTATTACCTTCCATCGTGCGCGTGATATCACCTTCTAAGTTCACGAAAAAATGGTAGAATCGACGCGTTGCGCGCGTATAATCTTTTTATTCTCGCTCATGGTAGAGTTTATACACGATCTTTCGATTACAGTTAATCATTTGGCAACTCCAAGATTACGTGATTGAAATTTCCTGGTAATTTGCGATGAATATGCTTACAAAGTATTATCCGGATGGTTGATTGCACGGTATTTGTTATCGGTTTGCCAACAAATTATACATCTTCATGGTTACGCTTCAATTTTATTGGTTGTTCGACGACGCAACAGGATTCTAAATATTATTTGAGGATTTTATCCATGAGCTTGAGGAGTTCTTTGTAACATCAGAGAGATCGGATAGAACCGATCAAACATTATTCAATATGCACGTGCCTGTCAAACGATTATTAGATAGACGAACCATAATCAACATTCTAGATCCAAGCAATAACATTTCGCTCAGTTTCAATTCCATTCATGCAGCAAGAGTTTGAAAAAGTTCGCTACGATTTATCTAATAACGGTTCTCGGATCACGAATTCCAAACTTTTTCAAAATGGAAAACATTTAACCTTTCTCTGATCAATTAAATTTCATTCGACCGAGCGACGAGTTTTCGGTAATTAAAAACAATTTTCAATCCACGCGATATTCCTGTTCTTTCTATCTTATAAATGGATTGACAATTCTTATAGAATTAATTTCCCCTGACATTTAACTGAACTCCTAAAACATGCTATACATGGCATTCTACTATCTAAGGCAACAGCATATTACGCGTCCATTCCCTACAGTTAGTTCTATTTCACATTCCAACGATTAGCCAAGAGTAAGAAGTAACATAGGAAGATATTTCTGCGAGATGTAACGGAGATATCGAAATGTCATCTCGAAGAATTCACCGAATAAGTTCAACCTCGTGTTTGGAAAAAAAAAACAACACAGAAACATCAAATTTTCTAATGTACAGATTCAACTTTCAAGACAAAAATCGATCGATAGTCAACGTGCTGTTGCGCAAATTCTGTTGGATTGTCGCAAGACTCATCCGCATTCATGCGACTACACAACTATGCTATCGCTGGAGTGACTGTATAATCAAAGGATAAAACGTTCTTCCAACTGGAGCACCGCGGTTAGATTTTACCTTATAGGTGGTAAATCATGTGTGCATATAGATACTCATAACTAGGATATACGTACAAGTTTTATGTTCTCGTGGTGCCAGACTGCCACAACGCGGATGATTAAGAATAGCGAAATTGCACCACATTCACGCTAATGAACGCAGAATATCCGACCGTTCTCTTACACTATACAACTCACTCGTATAATCTTTACTCTTACATTCTTCCTTTATTTGGTGAATAACACCGGGTTTGTATAATAAGGACTGCGAGTGTTGATTTATGAACTTTCTCATAACAACATAAGATTCTTCAAATTTAATATTCTTTTAAGTTAACCTTTATCGTACGTCTTCTTCGAATCACACACGGAGAAAAATGTATGGTTGCAACAGAGTAAGATCACCTCAAGTGGACCCCCCATTTTCCACTTGATCATGAAATTCAAGTTTATATAATTCAATGTGAAGTAGTCACTATCAGTAATCAAACCCTGAAACAGTTTTTCATCATTTTCATTTTAACAACAACTTTTGTTGTGATGAAAATTTTGAGCACTTATAAGTGAAAAATCGATTGCAAAGAAACCGTTACGGATATTTCAATGAAATTTTCAGGATTTATTGTTAAATATTCATATTTTGATACGAAATTCAAACCATGAAATTATTTATATATTATCATATTGTTAATTAACTTTTCAGTGAACAAATACAAAGTTCAGTGACTTCTCCCTCACATAATGAAAAATTTTTTTTTAGTTACACATGTTAGACACTTAAGTTGAATATTTAACCAAAAAATTTCACTGCCCGCAATTAGTTTAAACAATATTAATTTATTTATCCGCGGGCGATGAGCACTGGTTCGACTCAGCTTCAAATCCAGTCTATTATAATCAGTAGAAAAAAATATTTTGCAATCAAGAATATTGTTTCCAATCAAATTTCATGTTTTATGCATAATTTACAAATTTAACGGATGAAATAAATTTTTTATAGATCAACAAAGACATACAAAACCCACAAAATATGAAGAACAAAGCTTACAGCAAAATGTAACTTTTTTCTGATATTTTTTAAAAACCTCATTAGTGATTATTTTTCTATATACTGAAATGTAAACAACAATGAATAGATAAAAATTTTGCATTCACTAAAAATTATTCCATCTTCAGATATTTAGGAAAAAGAATCGCGTTCATTTGTTATTTGTATGTATACATCACCCTGGTAAAAAAAAATCTCTCCGAATCTCTCTGAAATCTCTCTGAATCTCTCTTTTTTTTTGGACAAATTTCAGAGAGATTCAGAGTAATTCGAGAGTAATTCAGAGGAAGATAGAGACTTTTCCGATAGTGATACGTTCTGAACTCTTCAACTTTCTCTGAATCTCTCCGCATATCACTGAATCCCTCAGAATTTTACATATTTAAATCTCAAAGCTCCGGCTGAATTTACCTGAATATCTCTAAATTTCTCTAAATCTCCCGGAATCTAAGGTATTCAGATTTCAGATTTAGATATTCCTCTGAATTCCTCTGAATTTCTCTGAATTTCTCTAAATCTCTCTGATTCTCTCTGAATCTCTCTGAATTCCTTTAAATATCCCGGAATTTAATGTATTCGGATTTCAAAGCTTCCTCTGAAGTCCTCTGAATTTCTCTGAATTTCTCTGGATTACTTTGAATCTTTCTAAATGCCTCTGAATTTTTTTAAAAAATTCCACGCACAATTTTTCTCAATTTATCTTCCTCTGGAAGTCTCTGAAACTTCCAGAAAGTTTCTGAACTGCAGGACCAAGAATTGTACTGAATCAATTCCTCTCTGAATTTCCCAGATACCCCCGGATCTCTCTAAATTCCTCTGAATCTCTCTGAATTTTTCTGAAAAATCCCACGCACAATTTTTCCTAATTCGCCTGTCTCTGAGTCTTTGACACTCCCTGAATACCTCTGAAATCCTGAACCAAAAATTTAGCTGAATTAATTTCTCTCTGAATTTCTCTGAATTACGCTGAACCTTTCCAAATTCTTCTGAATATTCCTGAAAAGCTCTACGCACATATTTCCCCTAATTCACCTATCTCTGTGAGTCTCTGACATTCCCTGAATACTTCTGAAATCCTGAACCAAAAATTTTACTGAATTAATTCCTCTCTGAATTTCCGTGAATTCTTGTGAATCTCTCTGAATTACTATAAATCTTTCTAAATTCCTCTGAATATTTCTGACGCGTTCCACACACAATTTTTCTTAACGTCTGTCTCTGGAAGCCTCTACAACTTCCAGAAAGCCTCTGAAATGCAGGACCAAGATTTTACTGAATTTATTCCTCTCTGAATTTCCCAGACTTCCCCCGCATCTTTCTGAATTCCGTTGAATCTCTCTGAACCTTTCTGAAAAATCCCACGCACAATTTTTCCTAATTCACCTGTCTCTGTGAGTCTCTGACACTCCCTGAATACCTCTGGAATCCGGAACCAAGAATTTAGTTGAATTAATTCTTCTCTGAATTTCTCTGGATTCCTCTGAATCTCTTTGAATTACTCTGAATCTTTCTAAATTCCTCTGAATATTTCTGAAAAGTTTTACGCACAACTTTCTGAATTCATCTATCTCTGAAAGTGTCTGACACTCCTTGAACGCCTCTGAAATGCAGGACCAAGAATTTTACTGAATTTGTTCCTCTCTGAATTTCCCAGAATTTCCCTGCACCTCTCTGAGTTCTTCTGAATTTTTCTGAATCCTTCTGAAAAATTCAAAGCACAGCCCTCTCAATTCACTAGTCTCTGAAATCCTCTGAACCACGCTGAATTGCTCTGAATTTCTCTGATTCTTTTTGAATCTCTCTGAAACGTGAAATTTTCAGAGAGATTCAGAGAGATTTTTTTACCAGGGCAGTGTTGCCAGAAGGTTACATTTGTTACATTTTACGTAAACTTCGACCCTCTCATGTAACATTTCTTCAAATGTTAACGTTTAAAACGTCAAACTTTAACGCAAGAATGCAAGGCTGCATATTGCCGGAAAATATCATGTAACTTTTTTCTAATCTACATGTAATATTTGATCAAGGTGCTCTGGCAACACTGGTATACATACTTTAAAAACAAATGAATGTCACAAGCCGTCTTAGTTCATTTGTTATATTATTCCATACATACCAGCGCTCTTCAACTCCCTATCTTAGTGTTATAAGTTCTTTCTTTGATATTTATGATATCATTGCTAGTGATCCATTATGGGCTTGGTGAATAAATGCTGTAATCCTTTGAATAAAAAAAAATCATAAAAAAGTTATTAAAAATCTAGTGTTAATTACAGCTAATCGAGCTGATTTTATTCAAAGATTTTATCAGGTGTCATTTTATATGTGCAATTCGTGTGAAAAGGCTATTTATAAGAGACAAAAACCTCTGAAAAAAAAAAAACAAATTTTCTCTGAAGATACAAAAATTATTACTAATAAGGTTTTTAAAGGATAATAAAAAAAGTGATGTTTTGCTGAAGCTTTATTTTTCCTTTTTTTTGTGTTTTCTATGTCTTTGTTGATCTATAAAAAATTTATTTCATCCGTTCAATTTGTAAATTATGCATAAAACATGAAATTTGATTGAAAAAAATATTCTTGATTGCAAAATACTTTTTTTTACTGATTGTAATAGACTGGATTTGAAGCTAAGTCGAACCAGTGCTCATCGCCCCATTGTTTAAACCAATTGCGGGCAGTGAAATTTTTTGGTTGAATATTCAACTTGAGTGTATAACACGTGTAACTAAAAAAGAATTTTTTCATTATGTGAGGGAGAAGTCACTGAAATTTGTATTTGTTTACTGAAAAGTTAATTAACAATATGATAATATATAAATAATTTCACGGTTTGAATTTCTTATCAAAATATGAATATTTAACAATAAATCCTGAAAATTTCATTGAAATATCCGTAACGGTTTCTTTGCAATCGATTTTTTAATTATAAGTGCTCAAAATTTTTATTACAACAAGAATTGTTGTCAAAATGAAAATTATGAAAACCTGTTTCAGGGTTTGATTACTGATAGTGACTACTTTACATTGAATTATATAAACTTGAATTTCATGATCAAGTGGAAAATGGGGGCTCCACTTGAGGTGATCTTACTCAATAACCAATTCGTTGGTTAAATAAGGTCCAACCAATTGATTGGTTATCATGACCAATTATGTGTTGTAACAACAAATTTCGTTGGTTGCTCCAACTGCATTTTTTGACGTGGTCATCATAACCAACAGAATTGATTGTGATACTCACATAATTGGTTATGACAACCAATTAATTGGCTACTGCAACCATCCATTTTTCTCAGTGCACGTCTGATCGATACTCTGATTCAATCAAAGTGATTTATCCAAACTTGCGGTCTATTCAGCTCTGAACAATGGTTTAGTGAATGGTCCTGTGGAATTTGCAAAAGAGTTTCGCTGATTAAGGGGCCGCGCTCTTTTGCAATTTTGCGTTTTTTTCTTTATTTTTTTCTGCCAAGGTCGTCTTGGAATTTTGATCGGATTTGTTCTACTAATGAGTCATTTCTTCAAACGTTTTGTTAAATGAATATGTATTTTGAGTTCGTAGGAAGTATATTACACGGAGAAAATAATTTAGCTGCAGCAGATACTCGGAGAAAAACGAATAGTTGCAGCAACTACTTAGTAGTCACGGAAATAATTCGTAAGTTGCCAGGTATTTACGTTAGTTAGTGCAACTATCGAGTCAGTTTCCGTGACTACTGAGCAACTATTCAAGTAAATGGTCGAAAATCGACTATTTAAATAGTTGCTGCAACTATTTCTTTTTCTCCGTGTAAGTAACTAGCACGGACACGGGCAGCCATTCAATTAACTCCCGTAGCTAAATTTTAACTGTCACAGCAAACAAATTTGCATTTGTGGCTAATTTATTTGCTGTAACAGCTGAAATTCAGCTGCGGGAGCTAATTTAATGGCTGTTCGTGTCCGTCCTATGCACTTAGCTGCTGCAGTTAAATTATTCTTTCCGTGATAGAAAAGGATGACTAAAAAATGTTTTTATTCCGATTTACGTTGGACATTATATTTGAATGGTTACAAAGCAAAATCAAATTTGAGGAATATTAAGGACATTTAGTTCCATCAATGATCCTCGGCAATCGCAATGCGGCTTCGATAATGTATGGTTCGAGATCAAATCGAATACCGCTTCCATTACCGACCATACAATAGCACTTTAATGTCACCTGTGGGCTGTGACCGTAAACGTTATGAAGTTATTATGCTTTATACTTTATTATTCTCTAATTCGAATCCAATTTATTTGAATTAATCAAAGGAATCAATCAAATTTCCTGTTTTGCATTTGAACACCTAAACTCAATCTAACTTATACAGAATTTTTATCTAATTTACATAAAATTTGATACAAAACATGTACAATTTTCACAAGGAATTGTGTTTTTGATGTCTGCGAAACGCAGTATTTATTTTGATCTGGATCGATCTAGATTTTCCTGGAAAAAAAAAGTTCGAATTGTTTTATTCAAATTTATCAACGAAAAAATCGCTACATACGTGTATGAATACACCAGTTTATACATCCTCACAATGTATTTAAAGATCTCTAGCATCGATAACCTGTCAGAGAAAGTACAGAATCATAGAGTCGAGTCATGTAAATTTCTTTAGCGAGAAAGAAAGAAAGAATGTAATAAAAACAAGTGAAGCTCATTAACCACCTACTTATTCGTAAATCATAATCATCACCAACTTTTCATATGTATTAAATATATATGTATACAGATTCTTCCGGGGAGAGAAACAACGTTTAAATTATGGATATTTAGAGTTGGTGATGAAATAGATCCATGCAACTTCAAATAGATTGTAATAGATAATGTCATGCATATGAATTACATTGAGATTAACCAACTGTTGAGAAAGCTGTTGAAAGAAAAAAACACACAAACATTTACACTTGACTTAATTGATATCTTAACCCTAGAACGGGATTGCGAGGGATTTTTTGACCTCACTGGGTTTTCAATCAAAATTTTGATTCATGAATTGGTAACTGCTTCAATTACTTTGAAATCACTTTTCATCATTGAAAATCAATCAAATCCGAATAAAAAATATAACAGTTTTTTTTTTTCAAGAAAGTGGAAAATCAAATATTAATCTGATGAAGTAACAATTTTAGAACGTTCTATTTGACGATTTGTTTCTTCATGATGGCCAGTAACTGACCGAAACTTCAAAATCTAGAAAGGAGTGAAGGAATTTTCAACTAATCACTTGGAAGGACTTTTCTTTCATTGCATCAAGCACGTTCCTAATCATTTAAAATTCAATTCAGTTTGAATTTGTTCATAAAGCCACAGTAATTTATATCCAAGCAAATCTATTTGTTTTCAGAATTCGTGGAATGACAATCGAATTGATACGATTCCGATCAAAGTGTTTTCTTGATTCCTCCTTATAACAAACTTTAGCATTTTCATTTGGATTCGATAAAACATTACCACTGTTCGAAAGAATTATATCTGAATCGTATGAGTAACACAAGATAACGAAAATTGTTCTTTTCTCTGATTCCTGGGATCTGAAAACTAATTTGAAGCGATTTTGATGAGCTGAATCTAAAAACAATGTCAGATGAATTGGTGCAATTTTTTACATATAATTCCTACAAATAATCTATAAAATTGTTTAGTTGTGACTAGAAAGTTTAGTGAAATACGACTTCAATTGAAAATTTAGTTGCCCCAACTAAATATCAATTTAGTTATAGTCCCTTAAACTACAAATTTTTGTTACAACAAACAATATTTTAGTTTAGACAACTTAAATTTTCTACTTGATGTCGTTTTTAGTGACTACAACTAAACAGTATGCTATAAGCAGTGTGATAAATTTTATACACAAAACATTACAGAAAAAGAACCGATTCGAGAAATCAGACATTATTTTCGTATTCAGCACATCATAAACACTCCGAATCAGTTCCCATATCTCAAGAAACACAATTAATTTGGAGATTTGATGGAAGGATAATTTCACTGTTACCGATTCATAAAACAAATCAATTCTCTCATCACATTCGTACGAAGAGGTGAGCATTCCTGAGAAACCTGAAACGACATAAGATTCACTTCACTGACCGGGACATCCTTGTACTAGATACGAAACACAAATAAAAGGAGAAGACACATTCGCGATAGAAGTTGATCTTATATACAATTTCGTGATGGTGAAATCTTCATAATTCTAGAGTTTGTTTCTCATAGTTGTAAAAACAAATGGATTCAAATATATTTCCTCCCATTCATGCAATTTTTTTTTGCACGAATAAGCGTCGTAAAAAAACGATTTGTCCTTTCAACAATGACGATAATCTTGTTAATGATGGCAATAATACAATAGAAACCTCGATTATATCGAAAAAGGTATATGAAATCGTAGCCTTTGGTGTTTTATTGATAGACAAACGGATGAATAATTCACATCAAACCTTGAACTGAAACTAATTCTCACAAGTGTTTCACAGGTGAACAAGAAAAGTCAAGTTTTCGGTTGACAAATTACAGTGCGCGATTGTAACGATGAACATCGAAAAACCTTCTTTCACTTCTAACGGGCTAATAATATCTTGAGATGGGGAAATCAACGAAAGAATTCAAGTAACACTCGCAAACCGCACTGATTCCCACGGATGACGTTATAATGACGTTTACGAAAGTGAGAAAATTCACTCTCCTCCTGCTCGACTTCTCATAAAAAACACAACGTATGTTTTGCGGAAGGTTTCAAAACTCCTCAATGAACACAAAAAAACAATACAATAATGTATGATGAATGAGGAAAAGATAAATGGAATTACTGGTTTTCATCAGTGGAAAATGCTTGTACGATATTTATCGTTTCCTCAAGTCACTCCATCCAAAGTACCAACATTTTATTTAGGAATTTCGATTAATTGTAAATTTTTGTTAATAGTTGCGATGGGTCACGCGGTATGATTTTCGAAGGAATTTGAAATTTTGAAATGCTCAATCCGTGGACTATCCGGGTCTCACGCTTGTACGTGATCCAGTTGACGTTCTTAAGTAGCATTCAACTGTTATATACGTACTATGAACGTACATCTTAACACATTATTCTCATGCTACTAGGTTCAGATTGTTTTATTAGCCATTTTAGGAAATTTCAATCAATTCATTGCAAGGCAAATAAGAATAATTTTCACAACTTTAAAAGCTTATTCGAAGGAAGCATTGATCACAGATACCTCGAGGGATCCCGTAGACCTTTGAGTTCCTAGATACCTCTATGCAAAATATTCAAAGGTGACTCAATAAAATGGACAAGAAATCAACAAGTCAGATCTTCTTTTGGTATGAAACAAGGTCTAGATGGTTGATTTGAATATTTTGAGTGCAGAAATCTGGTAACTCCAAGGTCTACGGGATCCCCTTGAGAGCATCTATAGATGACGCAAGATAAGCTTGTTTTGGCTATTATAACGTCTCCTTAGATGTCCGTAAGATTTCATGAAGACCTCATAGATCATAATATATATCCAACCGTCGGTTGCTACTTGGGTATATATAATTAATGTAGAAAATCCTTGAAGTACTCTCAGCGAGGTATGGTCCAAAGAATATTTGATGAAGCGGAAAGACAAAATTTTCAAACTTCTCTGTTAAAATGTGCGATCCGACTTTTCTATTCTGAGAAGGATGATTCATTTTGTAAAATTTTCCTTCCATTCGACAATGACTTAACACATCATCATCCAATCGATTAGCAAGTTGAATCCTAGCATCTAACGTCAATCACGTATCATTAAAAAGTTTCTCCTCTGCATAAGTATTTAATAAGATCTAATCCCTCTGTAAAATCAAAAACCTCTCCACCCAGCGGGTAGACGTGAACAAACCACATTATTAAAACCTTCAACTTCCTCTGTGGGAGGCTGTTCGAAGATATCTCACAGTAGGCAACAATCATTTTGTTATGTCTGGCACCCGCACACACATCGGTACATGCGTGTCTCGTTGGATCTCGTGATTGTTAAAACGTGGTACCTGTGAGACTACACCGGTTCGTGTACGTACTCCCATACATCTTTGTATTTTGTGTTCCTCGGCACATCACAGGTAGATAGGCAGATATTATTGTCGGGTACAATCTTTTTCTTTTTTTTTTCTCTTCCTCTCTCCTTCACTCGTTTCATGTCCGTGGATATACGCGGATGTTCCTGTTACACGATCACATTGAACTGGGAAGTAGCGTAACTATTGTCGTTGCGTAATGGGAAGTGGGTCTTCGGGAAGATCTGATAGCGCGACAAGATGACATGACTAGTATTTCCCATATAATATAATAATCATTGTTTTATGAATTATGATGATCATCTTCGGTTGCGCATGGGAAGTAAATACCGAAGTGTACCGATGGAATACATGGAATGATCGTATACCGGTGAATGGATCGTTACGCTTTACGAGTGAATAATCAAAATAAATAATTGTGTTAAAACATTTTTATACTTTGCTACATTTTGTTGTGAGAAAAGGGACGTGATGTAATTTAATTGTATTAAGTTCAAACCGGATAAAATATATTGATATCTACTGGGAGTAATTAATTATGAGAGAATTTGTGCTGAGAACTAGGGGGTTCGATTAAGTGTCATTCGATAACCTGTAATTTCAAATTTTCATAGGAGGATGGATTCCAAGCGCCTTTGTTGCCATCTGAAACATATTAAGCATAATCAACGATTTAAATATATTCCTGATGTTTTCAGAGATCATCAAAAGTTGGCTAACGTTTGCAAGGTTTTTCAAATTCCATATACGAACCAAAGATGAGTCATGTATACATACGTGGTCAATTTTGGAGAAACTTCAATTCTCTCATGACATCAGAATACAAATCCTGCGAGTTTCAGAACTGATTCTGCTTACTGTGTCAAATGACTTTATCGATCCGAATGAAATCAGAGCAAAATGGTGTTGAACTTTTCACGCCACTTTTAATCCGTGAGATCTTTTCTGTTGGCTCTTGCAAAATGGAATTCAATTGTTAATATCGTTTTCTGAAATCATTATACTGTCTTCATGAAATATGGATACGAAGGTGTCGAGCGTATCGTCATTGTAAGACGAAAGAACTTACGGGACTCGAAAAGTTATAATTTTCCAATTGAGATAATTATCATCGTCGTTGGAGAACGTCACGATCCAGGTTCGCTGCACGTTTACGAGGTCGATCTTATGAATATTGTGAGCTTCGGGAAAGGTACCTTCAACCTGTTCACCCTGGTAGATTGGGTTTAAAGTTCATCTCGTAATCTGTGAAGACAATTCAAGTGTGAAAATGTAACATATGTGAATGTGTGGAATCTTAGGAAAGTCTGTTGTATTTTAACTCAAAACTATTCTAATATCGGATTGAGAAAAAATTTCACAACAGTTGTGAAAGCTTCCCCTTCATAAATAAAGATGTGAAATAATCAAGAAATTCAATAATTTGTCAAATATGAAGTGTTTGAATCATACTTGCTGAACTTCAATATAACTTTCGTGATTATATATTCCTTTATCCATACTTTTATTATAAACGTAATAACAATTCCTTGTTACGAATATACATATCGTATGAATTGATATACATTTCATAATAATTACAAAATCTTCTCCAATCGGCTCCCGATTAGAATGCTTAATTTCATTAAATCGTTCACAGTTTAGTTGTTAGGTTTTCAACGGTTTATGTCCCAGGAAATTCTGTTCAAAGCCTGACAACTATTTGTTGTCCGGACGTGTCTGGCATTTTCAGCAGGGTAGACTCTCGCCATAAACACCATCTGCGTTTTCTTTTCATCTAAGGCTGGATACCGATTGAAATAATGACACAGTTGGTGCTTATAACGAGAGTCTACTGTATCTATTATCGAATTAAGACCTTCTACAAGGAGAGAAACAAATTGACAATTACTCACTTTTTTCGCTGCTATAGCTGTAATACTTACAGTTACGGCTATTTATTAGTTGCCATAGCAAAAATTTTAGTCATTGCTATTTGAATAGCGAAACAAATTAGTTTTGGAAACTTGATTTTTTGTTACAGCTAAAAGCTTCCCTCCTCTCCCTCTTCCAGGAGGAAAAAGTTTTTAAACGATATATAATTCAATGTAGTTTATACGTAAGTTATATGTAATTATATATACATTATATATAATTTAGACATTTTTTTCCACTCAAGCCGTAGTTAATGTTTAGTTATTCAAATATTGGCAAATTGTTTTTTTCTGTGTGATTACCGGATGAGATGATGAATTCCTCTTTTGCCTTTCATCAGGATTAATATTTGTCGATCATGGGGGAAGGTAAAAATGTTACAGTGCATAGGTTCAATGCCGATCTATCGAATTGGATATTAATTCTTCGATAATCATTGATATTTACCTTTTATTTTACGATCAAGACAGATAACCGCCTATGAAGAAAAATAAAAGGAAAAAAATAACATGTATATACACATATAGAGAAGTGGTCTACCTTCATATCGTGATATGTAACTATTTTATTTAACTCACATTGTATAACGTGATCATTATTATTCTAAAGTATATAACCTTTTAGTGAAGTCAGAAGCGAACATCCTTTTAACTCAGAGAATCTCATTTAAATGCCATGCGACTACCATCGGCATCGATTTATTCATCGATGCACAGTCATTTTATTTAACACGATATGAGAAGGGCCGGTTGATGTATGGAAATTGAATAATTAAAAAATGGGTGGATTTTTGTAATAGATATCCATCAAATTCTCCATAAAAAGAGACAAGATTAACATTCATCGATGTTTTAGTGTGTATAGGGATCTTGAAGATGGAAAAGGAATATTTTTTCTTGGGAAAAGATCGGCTTGGAGTTCTTTTGTGTTCTTTTCAATAACTGTAAACGAGTTGAGAAACACTCCCTATCTGGAATCTTTTTTCTAGATATCACGAGAGTAATAAAAATAAAGATAATGAAATAAGATGAGAACCCACGCCATGTAAAGAGAACTTATTTCAAGATAAAAAAAGGTTTAATAGAGATCACTACGAAGTTTTATAAAGCTCAATGAAAATTGAAAATGAAACTTCTCATTTTTTCAAGAAATCAAAAAGAACTCTGTGGGAAGATTTATGAGACTGATGCTAATTGTTGTAATTCTACTACTCGACTAAATTTTGTGACTACAGTTCTAAAATTCTGGAAAACATTCGCAAATGAAATCCTAGCATTTACGATTGGGATGGCGATCTGGATTTATGTGAACGAAAACAAGTTGAGAAACAGATCCAATAGAAGAATTACAAATATCCTGCAAGAGCCAACAAACGCAACATCTAATACTCATCGGAAAATGTTGCATAAGACATCTTTTAGATATCTGTTAAATATCTCTTAAATAATGTTCCAAAAGATATCTCAAATACATCTGACGCAACACTTTCCGACGAGCTTCATACGGTGTCTTCATTGGCAAGTTTGATTTTGTGTGTTATTATAATTAGACAAAATCTATTTAATTCACATATTTTTCAATTCTAATTAACAATACCGTTACCCACCATATTTTCGATATTACTCATAAACTTAATATAAGATAATGTCAAATGTTCCCACACAAGTATTTAAAAAGTAAAAGTAGCGCCTATCGAATGAGGAATCATTCTACATCCTAGTTAGTAAAGAGTTTTCAACCGTTATAGGCATCTAGCGGTAAAGAAATACAACGTAAAATCCGAATCCAGTCGATCAGAAAGTATCCTGCTACACATTTTGATGATCGCAATTTTGAATTAAGTAAATGATACATAAATTATAAATCAATACTGTATATTGTACAATTATACAATACTTATTTTTACAAAATTCCTGTTTTAAAGTTATCTTGATAAATGATACAAAATATGAGTACAAATTATTTCTTCTCCATAAAACAAAAAAAAATAAATAAAAAAATACCAATAATTCTATAAATTTTTTTGTACAACAAAAGCTGCTGGTGGCACAGAATCAGTTTTATAATCTTTGAGAAAATTTGCAAGTGCTTTTCTGAAATCCCAATTAGCCTCTTCCAGGAAGGACAAAGACCATTCTTTATTCATGGTAGAAAGATCCATCAAATCGGATACCAACTTTTCTTTTTCATTTTTACTAAAGTACTGTGGATTGAATTCCTGATAGGAGGTCTTAATTTCAATACTATCGTTCGTAATTCCAGCAGGTGGAAAGTCAACGTGATATTGATCATTAAGAATTTTGTACTCGTTATCCTCGCAACTGATAATAACGAATGTTCTACTGAATGAAAAAACGTGAGTCTCTAAACCCAAGCTCTTGAACAATCCGGAAACGTTGAACATTATGATTCGATCATCATCATAAATTAAATCATAGACGAAAGTAGTTTTATCGTGATACGATCTAGGTAACTTTTTGAGTCCTAGAAATATCTTTTCGTCGCCAAAAAATATATGCTGTAAAGATTTGTCGACAGGCCCTCTTACTTTTCTCAACAAATTTCTACTACTCGTGTAAGCGATGAGACCTTTGGATTGAGAAGTTGATCCCGTTACACCAAAACTACAAGAATAGAAACAATTTTTATGATAAAGACCTTTCAGAACCGATCTCTCAGCTTGATCGTATAAAGTAAAAAAGTGTGCCACAAATTGATGAATAAGATTTTTCCTCCATGGATTCTTGAAATATCCTTCATATATTAATGGCATATCAGGCGCATCCGTGGACACTCCATCTAATTTTGTCAAATTAGGACAATACTTTCTCACATTTTCCAAGTATTGCGACGGACTAAAGTAATTTTCACATACTGGATTATTGTCCAACCATATATGTTTGATAGGTAGATTTTTCAAAGGTGCGAGACTGTCCATGTTGATAATGAGATTGTTTCTGAGATCTATGTACTTGATAGAAGTGATATTGGCTACCTCTAAACCGCTTAGATTACTCAGTTCATTGTTTTTCAAATTCAAACACTCGAACGTGGCAATAGCATTTTTGGCGAGTTTTAATAAGTGAGTTAGGGTTCTGGATTGAGACAGGGGGCAATAAACGATCCTCGATAGGTCTGGATCTTGGTGAAATGATTCTAAATCTAAAATTTTTTTATTTGGATCGTATCTCTTGGTTAGAGCTGTGAGTAGAAGTGGTTGAATGTTAACTTTTATATCGTTTATAGACGCGTAAGCTAACGTGATTACTAGAACCAGAGGATCTCCATCCTCGTTTTTAATTATCAAACTTTGTTTGCATAATTTTTCGAGAGCGGTGGGACAGTTTCGTACCAGAAAATATGTGTCGTCGCCACTTTTTTCGTATCTAACGGGTACCATGTCAATGGGGTCTGTTGCTCTGAGAACACATTTTAAAACTCTTTCTTTGTTGTATTGGGCTCCCCTGATGACTTTGATCCTGTGCCATATATCCGAACGCGCCATGAGGTTCCTTTCTTGATACATTGAGCCTCCCATGGTCAATTTGATGGCAGTCGAAGAATCCAACTGGATAGGTCCGATGGGTACGTTTTTACTCATTTTGATGAATTCCACCGTTCATCAAGAATCTAGATGGATTTTTGTATTTTTTGATGATCCTTTGAAAGATTCCAGAAGTTGTGCATCCTGGAAAACATACAGATTAAGGGGTCACATATATATACGACTGAGATATTTACAGTAACAGATCTTTTTAGTTCAAATTTTCTTTGTCGAATCAAGTATATGATTTCCTGATGTTGTTCGAAGTTGATAATAAGAATACGCAGGAAGAGAAATTTTATTGATATAACTGACAAAGGTAGATCAATGATATATTATTTTATGTCTCAAGAGCGTAGAGTGATATGACTGTTCATGAGCGTACACAGTAACATCCCACACAGCATAAGCGATTATTCCAAATTCGCAGATGCTTTTCAAAAAATTCTTCCACACCTGTTACGATGGTATAAATTTCAAATGAATACATGTTGAATATCCAAATAATTCTTCATGAAGTCCCGATATAGGTTTTTTCTGAACAGTCTTCATAATGAATTGATATTTACCGTCATAGGGAGTTTTGTGCAGGGGTCTTTATGCTGTATGGGGGTGTGCTACAACATACCCCCGCATCTTTTATTTTACAATATATATATCTATATGATTGATTGGATGGATAGTTGTTATTTTGTATTGATAAATGTTTTACAGCCGATTGGTATTTATCAGTCAACAGATCATTAACCTTACAAAGGGAATTGTTAGGTTATTGTTGTGAAACATGGAGAATAGAGGAAAGGAGTACGATCACAATACTTTTGAAGTGTCCTCGAAAACATAACCTAGATTGGTCTCAAAATTGGCGCTGTCGTACGTGTGTACCAGTATGTACTACTAGTAACCATGGAAACCAAGTTGTTCAACCAATAAAACTCCGGTTTTTACCGTCGCAAGCGCCATTAGTGGTGAAATTATGAACTATCTGGATCATAATTTCACGGACACTTTCCGTTGGAGAAACCAGGCTTTGATCGTACTCCTTTTCTCTATTCTCCATGTTGTGAAATAACCAATACGAAATTCCATTAGGTAATATGCAATATGTCCGACTGGTAATCAGCCCAACTTCGCTATCATTAGTGGACCGCTAGTAATATTTAGCGATTTCACTAGAAATCACCAGTTTCTAGCTAATGGCAAGTAGTTGGACTACTCAAGTACTACCAGAGTTGTCAGGTAAAATCTTCAGCATCTGATGATTGGTCATTTCTTGTATAACCGGCCAATCACATTTTCAATTTTGAAAGAAATGACCAATGAACGAGAAATTTGAAGATTTTTCTAGGGAATACTGGCAACTCTGCATACTATCTGCCATTCAGGGGGCCTGAAATCTCATATTAAAATTTTCAGAACCATCAACAGCGCCGCTGTATGAACCGTCACTCGAACTAATTCACACGTATACTGGGTGATTCAAAATTGCCGTACACTTTTCTAAGAGCAGATTCTTGATGAAATTCTGAAAAGATTTTGGTCCGGAATATTCAGATCTGATTTTTAGATCCGGAGATAAGAGCATTTGTTTAATTTTTTGAAAAATCCAAATACCTCGGAAGTACAATATTTCTGACTTTTGAATGCAACACCATTCTCTAAGTCAGATCACGGGGTATCCCTGGGAAAGAATAAATCTAATTCAGCCTCCTTCGTTGTGGAGTTATAGCGGTTTTAAATTTATTGCATTCCAGCCAATCAGAATTCAACAACTTTAAATTGCTATAACTCCACAACGAAGGAAGCTGAATTAGATTGATTCTTTCCCAGGGATACCCCGTGATCTGACTTAGAGAATGGTGTTGCATTCAAAAGTCAGAAATATTGTACTTCCGAGGTATTTGGATTTTTCAAAAAATTAAACAAACGCTTATATCTTCGGATCTAAAGATCAGATCTGAATATTCCGGACCAAAATCTTTTCAGAATTTCATCAAGAATCTGCTCTCAGAGAAGTGTACGGCAACTTTGAATCACCCAGTATACTAATACTAGTTCTTGAACTTCTTACATTGGTCTCGTACTTGTGTTGGTGTATGACTTATCAGAAGAGTTCCAATAGCGGCTCGTACAGCGGTGCTGAAAGCAGTCTGACATTCTCCATTCAAAATTTATGCCCCCTGCCACCATTTATAGTCAGTGATGTCAGAAATTTTTAGACCCAACGGCCTACGTCCAATCAAGTACTTCTGTTAATTGGAATGACCAATACACGGAAAAAATAATTTAGCTGCAGCAGCTAAGTAGCTAGCACGAACACGGACAGCCATTAGATTAGCGCCTGCAGCTAAATTTTAGCTGTTACCGCAAATAAATTGACTACAAATGCAAATTTTTTTGCGGTAACAGCTAAAATTTAGCTGCAGGAGCCAATTCAATGGCTGTCCGTGTCCGTGCTAGCTACTTAGCTGCTGCAGCTAAATTATTTTTCCCGTGTATATTCCGGTCTCGGCGCTCTCGTTCTTTTGTTTCTGGCAACACAGATTATAGTCGATATTCGGCATTGAGCCAGAGTTGCCAGATAGGCACAGTAAGGCCAGAAATTCCAACTTTCGCCAACTTTTGCCCCTCTCCATGAAGACATTTTACCTCTACACAATCAAATTTCTTTCGTCGGCGGCTTCCCAGATAACACACGAAGAATTCTTTTTCAAAAACAAAAATAGGATCCTTCAAGAACTTCCCAAACAGCACCGATAGTTCTCAAAACGTTTTAAAAACGTATCCATAGTCCCACAGATGTTGGGTCCCAAAAGTATATTTTCTAAACATCTTGAGAACATTCATCCAATGTGCTGGGAAACACGTGTTGGGGACATTGTTCACAAATGCTAGGGTACGTTTCCAGAATGTTCTCGAAACTTTATATGAAAACTAAGTATTTTATTCTAACCTATATAAATTTATATTTATAGTTTTACCAGGGACGAAAGCATTATACAACTATAAAAGTATGTTTTGTATTGAATATTTGGGAAGATTTCATTTCAGAAGTCCAAAACTATTGGCAGAATATGAATCATCAACAATTAGGTCAATATATGAAGATCCACATAACCTCAAAATTGACGCGAAACAAAATCTCATTATATACAATGTATTAACAAGATGCAAATGTGATTTATTGAATCTATCGATGGAGGCCCCACCGCAGTTCATTTACATCGGCTCTAAATGAAGAATATTGAAAGATTTGGCACAAGTTGGAACATTAACAAATTCTCATTTTCAATGTCTCATAAACGTTCCATGGAAACCTAAATAAAACTATACCAGACATTCGTACATCCCTGGTATATACATGCGATGTTTCCTGAACGTCCCGAAACATTTTCAGAACATTCCAATGTTTCAGAAGACGTTCCAAGGATATTGATAGAACCTCCCGGTGCTGTATGGGTTCTCTCTAACTAATGAATTCATACAGAGCTCTGGAGAAGTCCAATGTTTGGGACATTAACTCCCATGTAACACAGAATATTCTGAGAATATTCTCACAACATCCGTAAAACGTACTGTATCGAATATTCTTAAAAAAAGCGTAGAAGCTTCGTAAATATTCATAGAAAGAATCTAGAAACATTTTTTGGACTGTTGTTTCGAATTCTCTAAAACGTTCGTACAAATATGCGTACAAAGTTTGTAGGAGATTAAAATAAGCGCACATGCGCAAGCATCTGAATGACATGAATTTATTAATGGCGGATAATGTTGTGTTGCTCTCCAGATCCTTGATAATATATTATTTATTTTTTATTTGGGGGAATGAGAAAAATTATAATGTGTTTTTTTTATATCGAATTGCGTGAAGAAATCATGAAAAAAAAAAAATAAAAAAAAAAAATAAAAATTATATATATTATGTATATATTATTGATGCTTGTTGTGATCATAAGTCCATGTGAATCCATGATATTGCTAAGATATTAATGATAGATGATGACAGATATGTTTATTGATTTGATTGATTGATTTGAAATTAGTTTTTTTATTTTAAAAAAAAGTTATATTATTTTTTTTTTTTTTTTTCTTTTTTTTTTCATATATTTCCCACAATATTATATAATATATATGAGAATATTTATTGAAAACATTCTCTTCTTCAAATCTGAATGAGATATAATTATATACGCATAAGAATCTCCTTATCTAATATTATATATCTCATATCAATATATATTTCTAGAACATTCAGAACGTGCTTACTGGTTCTTGGAGAATGCTGGAAGTATCGTTTTAGTACTCTCAAAGAACCCGTTAATGTCTCAAACATCGAACTCCTCCAGAGCTCTTTATGAATTCACTAGCTCGAAAAGAGTTCTTGAAAGATTCTATTCTTGTTTTTGAAAAAGAATTCTTCGTGTGTTCCCTGTCCGAAAAGTCCCATAGATTCCCATAGGTACTGTGACAACAACCGCATAGAAACCGATAGGCTATTTTATTCCTATCAGAATTAATTAGGTTTTGCCGATCATGCTGATAGAAACCCATGGCACATCAGATTCCACTTGGAATCTCATAGAAACCCTTGGGTCCTGTGACAATAACCGCATAGAAACCGATAGGATATCATTGATTCCATTAGGATTTCGCCTATCGGTTTCTATTGGTTTTTTCGCACAGGGTTATCAGGATTCATTGTGTGCGTGGAATTTCTATACAGATGTTGCTTGATGGAGGGGGGAAAACTTGATTTCTGGCATCACTGGATGGGCATTGCCATGGAGGGGAAGTCTACCCCCACTATCGTCCCATGTATATGAGTTACATGTGTGTATAGGTTTCGTGTGGAGGTGTGAGTAGGTATATGGATCTCGAGATTTTCGAGCCTTTCGTACCGTTGCCTTCACTCATCCAGGATGCTTCCGATTGCGAGACCCCTTGGCCCCAGGGGTCATAATTCAGCCAATAGGAATCCAGTATTCTAGCCCTAGGGGTTAGCCCCCGCCTGCAATCGGAAGCATCCCCAGTTGTCTCCTGAAGAGAACATGAAGCTTCAGCGAACATTCAGATTAGATCTGTATAGATCGGGTCAAAGGTTCATGAGAGCTAACTTTTAGATTCGACCCTGGTGAAAGGGAAGCGTGTAATAGAAAGTGTCAGGTACGTAGTTGGAAAGTATTTGGAACGTGGATTTAAGCGTATACCGAGCGTCAAGTGGAACATTAAGAGTGGTTCGAACGTATATTTGAAGTGTGTGAAGCGTATCCGGAGAAACCCCAATTTCATAGAAACCGGGCTTGACGTCCGGAAGCGTAATCCAAGAGTGGATAGGAAGCATATGAGGAGTATTAGGAAAGTAATCTGAAACATGCTTACGCTTCCGTTACTCTTTATGACACGCTTCCCTTTCACCAGGAGAAGGTTCGATTTGACGAAGGTTCTACGAACGTTGAAATGTCCGTCTCGAAATACTTCCAAGAAACATAGATGGAACGTTTGTTCACTGTAAAAAGTCCGACTGAAAGTGGCTGCATCTTACTTGAAAACTTGACTGAAATTCAGTCTTTTCCATTGTGTCGGCATTTGTTTTTGATGCTTACTTTCAGCTGAAATAGGGCTAGTTTTGGCTGCATCTTGAAATAAGCCGATATTAAGGTTGGAAGTAAGTTTTACTTTTCACTGTGTTGAAAATTCATCGAAGGTTTAATAAAGCTTCACAAAAATATCCCAGGTAGCACACGCCCATTCTCAGAATGTTATAATGGGACTGTTTAAGATATTCTCAGAATATGATGCCACGGATATTGTGGGAATATTAGAAAAAAAATGCTGTTAAATAAGAATTCCCGTCAATATAAACTTCTGCATGTCACCGAAAACTACTTCACAATCAATTTTCTTTATCATTAGACATCTGTAATCACGAATGGTTAGCGATATTATGAATTCACATAGATGGATGAGATACTTATGATCGCAACAGGCAATCATTTGTACATTTCCACGCTTCATTTGTTTCAATATCCGCTTCCTTTACTTTTGGATTTTCACCAGGGTTGTAGTGTATCGTACAACAAATTTTATAAATTTCGTAAAATTTTGTAAGATTTCATTGGCAGCTCGATTGGACTTCACAAAACCTTAGGAGGCCTAGTAAGGACATAGAGAATTTCCAAACTACTTCAGAAGTTCAAAAAGAATTTTTGAGAATACATAATACATTATTCGAAACCCCAGTTGAATTTTTCATAAATTCTTTCTGATCTGATGTGCTGTGCGGACGATGGGACTCTTCAAATATTCTCTTTCGTAATCAATAATTTGATTCTTCTCTTCGATGATCAAATCCATTATCACAGTTGAGAAAATGTTCACAGAGTACGAATAATCATCTGATTTTATAATTCCAATTGGAACGTTTTGTGATTTGAAATCTTCCTGCTTCAAAAATCCGATTTAAACTTATTAACTCGTCAATCAGTTTGAATGAGGTTGTTGTCCGGGAATTTTTCTGTTTGATCTCATTCAAATATAATCGGTTTGAATCGGAAATTTCTACTCAATGGGATTTAATCAGTAAATTCCAATATACATGATTCGAATTTCCTGATTATATCTTATTGAGTCAAAATTTCCTATTCAAACCGATTAGATTTGAATAAGATAAAATAGGAAAATTCCTGGACAAAAATCTGATTCATACTGATTGAGCAGTGCATTGAGCATCTTTTAAGCAGGGCTTTCGTCTACTCCAGACAATGTGTACTTTTTCAACTGACGAACTTTAGTTAATCTCTGGTAAAACAATACATGCTCTCGGAATTGTTGAAAATTTGTAATACTAATCTAATCGTACGGTGATTTGGAGTTGAATTAAATACAGAAAAGTCATTTTCTCCTGTACTTTACATTCTTATGTCAACAAAGATGCGATGTAAGAAGATCATGTTATCCAATTTATCCTCATTTTCTCATTCACAATATTTTTTCCTAATATTCGATAAGAATAGGCTGGATGATAGCGTATATCATATATATCGTCTCTCGTTACGAGAATACACGATACATGATTTTATCTGAATTTCGAACCGTAAACACAATGGCTCGAGGATACTCGAGCATTTCCAGCAGTTTTCTCTTATTATATGTAGTTCCATTTTATAGGGACACCCGGTATGAAACCGATGATTGCGCGTGTTGTTCGAACAACACACAACCGGATCGCAACGTTATTATTTTCGCCAGTTATCGAATTAGATGTTGGCTTAACGGGGTACGTGTAGAACAACGCGATACGTGTTGTTACACGTATCCACCTGCAGGGTCTTCGATGTACATATAAGAAGAATTTCATATGAAATTGTTTAATGGGACTGGGGATCTTGGAAAAACAATACGTGACACCCACTGAACATTTTTCCTCTCAATATCTCTAACCCTCATCATGTTTTCTCGAATATATATCAAAAAGTTTTGCGCGTTGGTTTTGAAGGTCTTTTAGATGCCTTCTTTATGACACTACGAAGAAGAAATGTTCACTGTGAAACAGACAAAAGAATGACCTTCAAAATATTCATGAAACATATTTTACCTAATTATTTGAAAATTTATTCAATTCTAAAGTCTGTGTAGTGATTTTTTGAAAAATACTCATTCGTCTAGGATACCACAATAAATTCTGAGACGAACTTTTTTCAGTACGATTAACCCTTGTTTATCACACTGGGGTGAAATCCACCCCATCCCTAGCACCAATAGATAAGTATAGACACGTTTCAACTGAATAATTAGGTAACATCCCGGGTGGAAATTTCTCGCGGGCTCAGACCTGGGCCAGGTTTATAATCCCTACACGGAGAAAAAGGTATCTTAAGAAGTACCATAATTTATGGATTTTCTGCGCTGGGCTGACCGAGTCTAAACATTTACCTGAAAAAACCTCTAAAAGTACCATAATGTCTTGGACTTTTATACGGAAGGTACCATACTTATTTCAAAAAGTCCAAGAAATTATGGTACTTTTAGAGATTTATGCAAGTGAATATTCCGACTCGGGTCAGACCAGCGCTGAAAATCCATGAATTATGGTATTTTTCAAGATATCTGTTTTCTCAGTGTACTTGAAAAGTCGCTTCAATTTGTAGTGTCACGCTTTTCAATCTAGGCCCCGTACTGGTATCAAATATCCGGGCAAAACAATGGTAGCCAACTCGGGGCCTATATGTGGGTGGGCATACCTGGATTGAGATATTCCAGGAATACACTGGCAACCCCAACTGGGACCCACATGGGCCGTGGGTAATAAACCCTTACGGGGTCAGGCTCTACCTTAGGATGCCCACACGGGATAGCAAATTAATTGCTAGATTAATGAAAAGTTATTTGAACCAGCAGGAGTGAGATAGCTGAATTACATTTTGTTGTTCCAGGGAATTTTGTTTCCTCCGTGCAAAGGCTTAATTGTCTTATTTTTGCTTCAGAAGGAAACTCTGTATATTGAAAAATGCCAATAGATATTTTAGTTTGTTTTAGATCTGCATAGATCTGACTAACAGTTACATCTGTCCAGATTTGGTCCTTTTTTTTCAAATGTTCTAATTCAATAATTCGTAAAATGACAAACTAAAAACAAATGAATGATTCTCATCAAGAGTAATAATGAAACCAATCGAATGAAAGATTGAGAACCAATCCATATCGAACAAAGATATTAAACCATTGGAAATAACATTGTTTCCGCATGATAAATCCATTTCAAATCCCTTACACTCACGACTTTTCACGATACGATACCAAGGAATACATACATCGATCCCCTTCGCGCACATTACAGCAATTCAATAATAAATTGTACATGATTCTCTCTCTTTCTTCTTCTTTTTCTTTTTCTTCTTCTTCTTGGATCGCCCGCCGCATTATGCGCCTGTAATCACAGTAATAAGCAGTTCTAAAAGTACGTAACGTAAGTACGTTGTAGGTAGTAACGAGAGTGAGCCGTAATCTTCGACGGGGGATGATACTCCGTCGTCATCGTTGAGAGCTATTTCTCGAGTTAGAGCAGAGAGAAAGAAAGGAAAATTGAAAAAAAGAGAGAAACGAAGAGTAAAAAGGAGCAAAAGTAGCAGCAAGAAAAATGGATGAGGAGAGAAACGGAATCCAGATGGAAGATGCAAAAAATGCAATGAAACACAAGAGAAAGGAAGGAAAAGACGAAGCAGAGAGGTATCCATAGGCGTCTTTTACAAGTGCAATCCTGAATTGTCATAATTTACAACTACGAGCCAGCAAATTGAGCCACGTTTATGCAAAAGGGCGACATAAAGTACGTCGGAGACCCGATTACAGGGACTGCACAAGCTGTAACGCTCGTTTCTCGTCTCCACTCATCTTTTCTCTTCTCTCCTTACGGCAATGTACTCGCTATATTGCTTTGACGTCCCCTCGATGCAAGAAGAAAGTACGATTATGGGGGGTTCAAAAAACGATTGATGCGTCTGCAGGTTTCGTATTATTTGACTAATCAATTGACACTTGAATAGTTATATTTTGATTTATTCCAGTTGATCTAAAACCTGTTGAGGATGAATATCATTGAATATCGATACCCGTCCAACACTGTGACTTCCCGAAATTGTTTGTAAATTTACTGAAATATGTTTGGTAAAAAACTTCTAAACCTTTTATTGCAGTGTATAGGAGCTATGATATTTTTTTTAGTGGAGATCTTTCCCTGGCTTTATTTTTTATCTCCGAAGGAGCGATATCTCATCTTGCCGCCCGTCAACGAGAAATACCGAACAGTTTAATAAGCAAGCAGTAGCAGCAGCACCGCTCGATCTTAAAATTGTGATACACCAGGGATAACTGCAACGGGTCATGTCATTATATTCGTTCACCCAATTGAAAGTCAAATCTACTATTTTCAACATTTTGTATTCATATTCAAAAAATATTCGATGTGGTTTTGAACAAATTATATGAAGTTGATTTCAGATGGAAAATTGTAAGAGCAAAAGAATTACTTGAATACACACAATTATTGAAATTATGTTATTTCTATCGTTGCATAAAGACAGAAAAGGTTGAAGTCTCGAAACAAAAATGAGGAGTGAAGCAGAAAGGAAAGGTAATTTATATACTCATACGTTATCTTTCAAAGCAACCGACGTACGATTGGGCCTATCACTTTCTCATGTACTTTGGCTTATGAAATAAAACGAAATATGAGACTTCATAGGATGTCACGATGATGACGATCGACCCGACAACGATATCGTCGTGTTTCAAGTCTGACGTAGTCCGGCGTTGCATGCAAAAAATACGTTAATTCCACGCGTGGCTTGCATGACCATGCAAATAAATAAAAAGTCAAAGAAATGAAAAAAACAGACAAAAACCTACGGCAACGCACACCCTCTGAATGCATCGTATTTTATATTTTATCCTTACCGTACGATACGTTTGTGTGTATGCATTCGCGAAATGATTGATTACACTTGCTTGCCGTTCGTTGCTTGTACATTCGAGCTCGAGCTCGAGTTAGCTCAGCCTACATACACAACGATATCATCTCGTAAAATGCAACGAGAGCTAGCAGGGAGAGCTCGCGGCCTCTGCTTGTCGTTTCACGCATTGTTTATTATTGCCCGACGGTTTTATCACGATCCTACCGTTTTCTCGGTGGAGAGGAATGATAACAAAACAAAAAGCAAGTCCGTGATAAAAGGGGTAATATGAAAAAAGGACTGTATAGTTACTCAGATGGGGTTTCGATAGGTTTGCTACGCGATGAACTTTTATTAAACTTTTTATCTAGTTTTTCAAGTCATATGCTGGATCACTTAATCAACACCTGAGTGGAGTTGAAATGATTTTTTTTATGGAGAATCGAGTTATTTCTTTGTTCTTCGTATCGAACGAATATCATGTTAAGAAAATCAAATCGTAACTGTATCTTTTGCTATATAAAAAAGTCACCTTGGAAATAGATATATCAATCACATGTAAGAAATTATTACCCCCTTGTGAAAAGGTTAACATGAGCTTCCTAGTTGACATACGACAAGGGTACAAGACTACGAAACCCTTGTAGCAACATTACAGTGACAAGTCCGTCAATAACAAGCTCACATGTTATCTGGGTTGGAGTGGTTTGGGCCGAGATAGGACCATGGATGGTCCGAGTTTTAGGAAGGAAGATTATTAGCTGGGTTGATATTAGACAAAACATCTGTTTGATCCCAAGAAGACATAACTCTTTTCCTTGATTTTAATTACGGAAAAATTCATATAATTTTCACAAAGTTTTTCTGCAACAATTTGAAACCGTCGTACATTAATACAAAATACATGATAACTCATTCTTCTGAATCGATTGAAACCAACACAATGTTGTTCATATGTTGATTCACGTAATGAAATAATGTAGAGGCTTCAAGGTCAAGTTTTCGTGTACTAAACTCGTAGTAAGTGAAACAATGAAAAAAGATAATATTATAATAATAATAAAGAGGACGAGAGGATCAACAGTAACAGTCTATCGATACCGTGTGGATGTGTGCGGGGAGGAGGATAGTAATTACAGAAGCGGGACTGAAAACCGTGAGGGCTTGGAAAGAACCTGCGAGGCACGATCCACGATAAGTATAGTTGTTTCGGAATCGTGTTGATGCTTTCCCTTCCTCTTCCTCTCACCCTTATTTTCTTCCCCTTTTTCTTTTTTTCATATATATATATATATATATATATATATTATCTCATTTTGATGGTTGTATAAAATCATCGAAAAATCGATTACTTTAACTGCAACCAGGATATTGATAAGTAATTCAAGTTGAGAGAATTTTTATTGCTGTAATCGCTTATGCAAATTCAGCATGGGCTTTGTCTCAAAATACATCCATATATAATATAAATATTTATTATGTCGCTTTGTAAATAAATTTACAGTATAAAATGGAATATAACTTCTGCAACCTCAGCGTTAGGTAAATATTAATGCTAAAGTAGGAGTTGGAATGATCCCAAGCAGCACCAGAATATACTATGAAGGTTCTTCGAATATTCGAAATATGTTCTATGCACATTCGAATGAGACCGTTCTATAGGTGCTATGCATATTTATCGAACGTATGTAACCAGATATACGACAGCACGTTGATTGAACGTCGATTGAATGTATATCGTAGATTTCGAATGTACTGCGTACGTTCTAAGTATATTTGAAGCAGTCTCATTCGAACATTCTATGAACATTCATTATGTGTTCTTCGTATCTCATCCGTACATTCTACGAACGTTTCTACTTCGTATATACTTTGAAATTCTGTTGCTGCTTGGGATTCTTTCCGATAATCAAATGTTCCGAGCGAGTCTACTAGAAATTACTTTTCTGAGAACTCGAAAAGCGGTTCACGAAAACCTAGTAGGGATATTCCATGCAGTTTGTAATATTCTAAACCAACACGAGTATATCGATCTTTCGTCGATCAGATGGAGCGATTTATATACGTATCGAGAAATGAACAAATCAAATTCGATTGATCGTTCCTATTCGGAGAATTTTTACCGTACCAATCGGGCCGTTTTTTTGCCCTTAGAATACCAGTGGTACATAATCTGAGATAAATTGATGAAAATAATTGTTATTAACTTACTCATGGTTAGGATGTTACGAAAACAAATAACACGTGCTTGGAATACGTATAAGAAACTTTGATCATCTTCAACTTTTATTGATTGAGAGCGGAACGCAATGAGAAACGGTTGTTCTGGTACTGCTTCATGTGTTCACGTATCAGAAAATATACTCATTCTCATTGTATAGAAACAAAGGATGGATTAATAAAGAAATAGCATGAAAAAAATGGATCGGAGTTGGATGAAAATACAGAGAGCAAGGGAGATAAGGATGGACAAACGTACGGAATGAGAGAAAAGGAGAAGAAGGAGAGGAGAAGAAAAAGAAAAAAGGAGATATAAGAGAAAACTGTATCGGGAGATAATGACGGGGTAAGCTTGTGCGATGATCGAGTCCGTTCACCGAAGAAGTGAAGAATAAAGAGGCGCGCGTTACATCCGTGACGGTAACTAGATGCATCAGTTCGATGTAGTTATAAAATAAAATTAATCTCAAGAAATTCAAGATAATTTTTCAATTGCCATGAAAATCTGGGGGTGATGAAAGAATTCTCAACCATACAAGAGTGCAGCTTATTCATTTTTGTTGTTGTTCTCACTTGCCAAAAAGATATTGTTGCCACACCCTTCTTTTGAAGAACCTGGAAAACAGTATGATTCACGATAATACTCTTTGAATACTCTACTTTTGTAGTTACAGACCCCCCCCCCCCTACGATTTTCGCATTGTAAGTTGTAAGATAATATTTTTTTTCCGCGCCTGGAAAATGTTCTCAATTTGCTCAATTTCGGACAAAAGTACCAAAACGGCAGGAAAATACTCACTTTCCATCTGCTGTCTGGGGACGGAAGGAAAATCTCAACTTTCTTCCCGCTTTGAAATATACACCGAAAAAAAAGTCTTTTTGGTTCAACAAAGTTAAATTTATGCCACCTTTCAGTTTCCTTCAATTTTCGTTTTATACCATGGATTGATCTATTTGCAGATGATCTTGCGATCCCCTCCGAATGAAGGATGAAATGAATTGGAATTTTTCTTTCAGCCACAGGGGAAAGTTGGCAATTTCCAACGAGGTCAATATACGATTTTTCCCCATACTTGGAAGGAAAATGTACATTGTTTGGATATACGAGGTGTGTTCAAAAAGTAAGGTGACTTTGTATTTTTAAGAAAAAATATTTATTTATTTATCAATATTTATGTTGTCCCCTTCAAAGTAATCCCCCTCAGATACAATACACTTATGCCAACGGTTTTTCCAATCCTCAAAGCACTTCTCATAAGCACTTTTCGGTATAGCCTTGAGCTCTTCCAGCGATGCAGTCTTTATCTCTTCAATCGTTGCAAATCTCCGTCCTTTCATAGGTCTCTTTAGTTTTGGGAACAAGAAAAAGTCACATGGGGCCAAATCCGGTGAATATGGTGGCTGAGGCATGATTGTGGTGTTGTTTTTGGCCAAAAAATCTCTCACAAGCAAAGATGAGTGAGCAGGGGCATTATCGTGATGCAAAAGCCATGAATTATTTTTCCACAATTCTGGACGTTTTCTTCGTATTGCTTCTCGCAAACGGCGCATAACTTCAAGATAATACTGTTTATTGACCGTACGACCATATGGTGAGAACTCCTGATGCACCACGCCATGGTAATCGAAGAAGACAGTGAGCAAAACTTTGACATTTGATCGAACTTGGCGTGCTTTTTTCGGTCTTGGCTCATCTGGGGTCTTCCATTGGGACGATTGGACTTTGGTTTCGACATCATAACCATATACCCATGATTCGTCACCAGTTATGACCCTTTTGAGTGAATCTGGGTCGTCGTTGACGTCATTCAACAGTTCTTGAGCGATGCTCATGCGACGTTTCTTTTGGTAAAAATTTAGCAATTTCGGAACAAACTTCGCTGACACACGTCTCATGCCCAAAACGTTAGAAAAAATTTCATGGCACGAGCCAAGCGATAAACCAACATCCTCAGCAACTTCTCTGATAGTGATTCGACGATTTCCCAAAACAATTTTCTTCACTGCTTGAACGTTTTCATCAGTTGTTGACGTGCTTGGGCGTCCAGAGCGAGGCTCGTCATTGGCATCTTCCCGGCCATCTTGGAAGAGTTTGTACCACTTGTCAACATTTTTTTTACTCAGAACAGTTTCACCGTATGCTACTGTCAACATTTTAAGTGTTTCGGAGCACTTTATTTTATTTTTTACACAAAATTTGATGCAAATCCTTTGATCCATATTTTTCGATATCAAGAAATCGCCGAGCACGCAAAACACTCATAACCTTTACGCCTCTCACAACCAAACAAAAAATGCTATACACTTGAAACTTGGTACAGATGTTCGGGAAGAGTGTGCCAACATAACAAAACAAAAAAATCGATAATCGAAAGTACGTTGCCCACGAAATTTGAAAAGTCACCTTACTTTTTGAACACACCTCGTATGTATAGAATTACTAACAAATGTTCAACATTTTCTGTTACAAACTCAAGCCGAACATATTTCGAAGCCGGAAGAGAGGTAACAGGAAAAAGTGAGCATTTTCGTCTCTAGGGCAGTAATTGAGTATTTCCTTCTTGCCACAGTGGACCGAAACTGAGTATTTTCGCTCTTAAGACAGAACGTAAGTGCGTATTTTCGTCCGGCTTAAGTACATTCGTTTGGAATCTATCACTTTCTTCTCCAAAAATAGGTCTGAAAATAGAAACTTTCCTCGCAAGTGTGAGAAAAAATAGTATGTTCATTAGGGTGGTCGTTAAAAATTAAATTCTTTCAGACGCCCAAAACAATCCTTCCTTTTGACGAAAAACTACGGGAAAAATTTTGCTTTTTGATTTTTAACAAAAATTTTTCGATAAAATTATAGTTTTTTGGAATATTTGTTACATTATTTAAATTTTGATAAAAAATCATGAAAATATGCTTATAGGAAATCAAATTCTCTACAAAAGGGTTTCTTTTGTTTTTAGATGAAGTTCATATCCATCGAGATAATCTCATTGGTAAACTTATTAACTTTATTAAATCATCTATTTTAGCACTAAAAACTTTATTTTTCTTGAAATATGAACACTTCTATTAAAATATGTATGTAATTCAAAATACTTTAATAGAAGTGTTCATATTTCAAGAAAAATAAAGTTTTTAGTGCTAAAATAGATGATTTAATAAAGTTAATAAGTCTACCAATGAGATTTTTCCCGTAGTTTTTCGTCAAAAGGAAGGATTTTTTTGGGCGTCTGAAAGAATTTAATTTTTAACGACCACCCTAATGTTCATATTCGACGGGAAATGGAAAATTCCCATTCACGTGTCATTGTCTTCCCTCACCTTCGGTTCGAGGAAATAAACTTCAAAAAAGGTCGGAAATTTCTCACTTTCCTCCGTTGGCGAACAATACACTATTTCCGTGTAAATGAAACGTGAACCTGATAAGGATTCGATACGAGAAATTATTTGCTTCACGTCACATCATCTATCTCTGTTGAATAACAGAAACAACTCACAGCACCTTTAAAATGGCAACTAAATATGTACTTGTGAATCATAGTTTGCCGTCATTTAGGCGTCTGGTCACAGCATAGCAGGGAAGAAGATATTTCAATTCATTGTCTGGTAAAAGCAAGAATTTGCCATGAAAAAATTGGGATCCTGGTGTTTACATTGTAAGAGATATGTCCCTCCCTCACCTATATTTCATAAGAGAAAAAATTTTTGATTTTTGAAGACCAAGACAATTTTTTTCCAACAAAACATAATGTTTTGAACTTCTTGTACCCAAGTTCGAATTTGTCACGTAAGTTTTCTTATTTTATATGAGGTTGAAGTGGATCCTTATGTTCAAGGGATAGAAAGCGATCCATCGAGCAAAGTTATATGAGATACGTAATACCTTCTGGACAAAGTACGGAGTAAATGGGATAAAATGTTTTGCACAGAATCGAAGTATTGATGTTCTGGCAGAACGTACAGCCACTTCCTAGGAGTTGTACTACCCTGACACATGAACTACCAGGAATCAATGACAAATTCCAACGATGTGCCGCTACCGCTTTTTAATATCCCACGGATCGATAATCCCTGTGGAATTAAATTGTATGCGATCAGTTGCGCTCATGATAACATGAATTCATTTCAATTAATTCTTCGATAATCTGACATACGATTAACTTGATTTGATTTATTATATATGAATCAGGATGTTATTGATCCTACGAAAAAAGAAATCATTATTTATTTGAATGTAGTTTATGTATAATCGAATATATATAATAATATTGGAACTTGACTTCGATGTGATATGATTTTCAGTCCGTGCGTTTGTAATCTTCAATTTTTATATTCAAATAAATTCATTGGTCATCTCTGGGAGAGATAAATTTGATAAAACAATGTCGAAAGCTGTAACGAATTTGTATTTCTTTAAATCAATTCTTCATACTTATGTTGCTTTTGTGAGACGGTTTAGGGGCCGTCCATAAATTACGTAAGACAATTTTGGCATTTTTTCATCCCCCTCCCTCCCCCTTGTAAGACATCGTAAGATTTCATTAAACCCCTCCCCCTCCCCCATGTGGTAAGGTAATATAATACAGAAGTGTACAGAAATTATAAATGACTCAATTATGGTATCACATTGATGATTATTAACTTACTAAAATTGACTATCCAAGGATACTTGATTACAGAACATCATCTTTGTAAAATCTTTGAAAAAGTTGAAGGAAATATGTGTTTTTCGAAATCAGTTGAAATTGAATTTCTTAATATTTAGTTACATCTATCTTACGTAAGATTTTGGTGCAACCCCTCCCCCTCCCCCCTTGTAAGATCTGGTAAGAATTCCATGAACCCCCTCCCCCCCTTAAACGTCTTACGTAATTTATGGACGACCCCTTATGATGATTCTCCGTCAATTCCACAGACTTCTATATAATACACTAGACTGCGAACCGAGCAATGGGTACAAATTTTGTGAATACAATCTCAAAATGTAACGTCGGTGACACATAATAAAATTACTTATCCGTGTTTCCAACACATGTTTACGCGTATATCGGTGTGTTGGCCTCACTTTTGAAACGATAGTTCGCAGTCCAGTGTATTATATATAAGTCTGTGGTCAATTCACATACATGATCCTTCGAAAGTAGCGGGTAAATTCAAAACCATTCGTACCGATGTTGCTTTGTTCCGAAAGGAGTTTGAGTTGAACAAAACAGATGGCTCTGGAAGTTGCTTTTTCTTACGTTGAGGTTCAGTTTTTTGGTTCACGGTACCAATATTCTTTCTTATGCATTTCATTTATGATTCATAAGCAGGGTCTATTGAATACTACAATAATGTTTTTATATGAATACTTGATCCCTCAAAAGATGGGGATTGAGATGGTGCCTATCTTTTTCTCATAGGGATTATCAGGATTTTTGAAGTAAAAAACAAATATTCCATGCAAAAGGATATCAAAATCTTAAAAAAAAACGTAGACAGTACAAATCATCATTTTGAGTTCACAAACACTTCTCAAAGCATTCTTGAACAGCTCCTGTTGTGATGGTAAGTATAAGCAACTTCAAAATGAATACATGTTGAATGCCCCAGAAATTCTTTGAGAAGTCACTATGAGAACTCTCATTGAAAGGTGAGTTCTTCAGCAAGAGTTCATTTTGAGTCCAAAGTATTCATAACAAATTCATGTTCGCTGTCATAAACATCACTTTGTTGTGTTGGAATGAAACACAAAGTACACTTCATTGATCGAACACTTTTTTCCAACTTCAAGGAATCAAATAATACGAAATATACCTTGTTTCGAATGGATTTGGAATCAAAATTCAAATACGACATAGAATATGTATCCAACGCAGCACCAGGATGTCTCAAATTTGAAAAAAAATTTATAATGCACTCTCAAATGACTCATTCTGAACTGTCATAGGAAATTTCCAAAAATGCCACGATGAATTCATAAAGAATTTCTTTTGACTACATCGGGGCTGGCGTCCCGAGTGGAAAGATTTTCAAAATTATATACAATTTGTATATAATTCAGTATATTATGTATAAGTTATACATAACTACACTGTTAGAAAAATCTGTTTGGAATTTAATGTAAAAAGTTTGGAAGCAATTAACACACACAATTGTGTATTAATTTTCAAACATTTTTGTATCCCCAAAATAATAGACAAAATTTTGAAATTCAAGCCACAACATTATAAAAATCGATGTAAAAAAATGCATGAATTTTCAACACTATATTACTTAATTTCCAAAATTCCTTCCAAATGTTTCATCATGTTATGGTGTGAAATTAATACAAAAAATTCTGAAAATCAAAATACATATATGAATGAATTATTAGAATCGCGTGATTTGATTTTACGATGAATTTTCAACACCACATTATTTAATTTTAAAAATCCCTCCTGAATACTTCATCATGTTTTGTTACAAAATTAATACAAAAAATTCTGAAAATGAAAATACATATATGAGCGAATTATTAAAACTTCGTGATTTGATTTCACAATTAGTGATGTTGATTTTACAACAAGTAATTTTCCCTACAAAAATTCACATCGAAAGGGTAGACCACGATTGTCCCGAAATTTCCTGATTTATTGAAAACTAGTGCTTTCTAGTCATTTCTCAAAATCTACTCGTTTTCAACAGATCGGGGAATTTCAGGTTCACACACTTTCGGGATAATCGCATATATCGGGATATGAATTTTCATAAACTGTGGTAAATATCAGAAACTTTGTTTGAAATTTGAGAAATATGTAATTGATTTTCCAATATTCAAATAAATACAGAAATTCAATATCTACAGTTATGAATTTTCACAAACTGTTATGGATTTCAAAACTTTTGTCTGAAGTTCATGAAATATGTGATTGATTTTTCAATATCCAAATGTGGAATACAATTCATATAGCGCCCTTGAAAATTAATGTACTTTAATCTATGAACGTATATTAAATTCACAAACATTTTTAACAGTGTATATATAAATGATACATAATTTCGAAAATTTTTCCATTCGGGTTGCTGTGTAGGGTCTCACACTTTCAAAATAAAATTGAATCATTGAATAATTCAATATAATCCTACGTTTGAATTAGGGATAGGCGATATTTTCATAGAAAATTTCGCAAGATTATATTGAATTTCATAAAACATAGATCGAAATTTTACACAAACTGTAAGAAAATATCGACCATCCCTGGTTTGAATTATTGTACTTTGAAAATCCTCATTGCATTACAAAGACTTTCCTGGGGTAACTTTTTTGTCCTAGCGAAATTTTCTCACTTTTTCCGTATTGTTTCCTCATTTTTTCTCCATAGATGCACAAGAATACAAAAATTCAAGGAGTCCGGAGAAATGAACCGAGAAAGCTTTGCCTTGGGTTTCCCTTAAACTTTGTTGTATGGCTTGTTTTTAAGATTTCACAATCATTCCATCTTCCGTGATGAAAAACGTTCACAATTGATTGGAAAATGATTTCATTTCTCATTCCAATAGTATTCTCGTTGCACTGATTTTGACAACAAAGATGGTTTGAATACACTGAGAAAACAGATATCTTGAAAAATACCATAATTTATGGATTTTCAGCGCTGGTCTGACCCGAGTCGGAATATTCACTTGCATGAATCTCTAAAAGTACCATAATTTCTTGGACTTTTTGAAATAAGTATGGTACCTTCCGTATAAAAGTCCAAGACATTATGGTACTTTTAGAGGCTTTTTCAGGTAAATATTTAGACTCGGTCAGACCAGCGCAGAGAATCCATAAATTATGGTACTTTTTAAGATACCTTTTTCTCCGTGTATCTTAGGAAACTGATAGCGTGTTAAACTTGTATGTTTATGTATGAACAAAATGATCCATTGAAGATCAACGTACGATTGATTGATTGATCGAAATCTGGCATTTGCAATGATTTCGTACATTAACTCCTGTCATATAGCGGAAAAATAATATTTTGCTGATGACGATAATTTAAGGGAAGATTGTACGGTGGCTTGACCGGGTAATAGACACAATTTGTATGCTTGTGCTGGTCACACAAAACCATGAAGAACCATCGAAGTGGAATCTCATTCCCTGCAGCATCAGATTCTGAAAGTAGTACACTTGTTTTCCGATTATCGAAGATCGGAAGAATTGTGGATAAGATTCCAATGAACACAAAAGATGACTTGTTCGAAAGATGTTAAAAGCTAAGAAATGTTTATTGGGATAATTAGCAAATATTAGCTTCTATCATTACTCAAGAGACAAATTATTGAAAATTCACAGCGTTAAAAGAATTTGAAGGATAATAAAGTAACCAATAATCTCTCCCCGAATGGGCGAATTTTACAAAGTACTCTCTAAATCTGAAAGAGTAAAAAATCACGTGTTTCACTCCACTAAGTCTCAGAAGTGAGCCAGTCCGCTTTGAGTGGGAGTCTTACTCGTTTCGAGTGAACCCTCACTATTTGAGAGTGAAAAATTGACTCTAAAATTTGAATGGCTGTGAGTTTCTAACCTCAAACCTCAGAATATCACTCTAAAAGAGTGGAAATTTCACTCAAAATTTCGACAGGCTCACTTTTGGCTGGCTGAAGAGTGAAATCTCACTCTAAAAATTTTAGAGACCTAGATAGAAAAATGTCTCCATAATGCCATCATAATGGTGACATGCACGCCAAGAAATGTTCGCATCACGGCGCTAAGGTGTTTCCGCATAAAGCATTGTTATTGGTAGCAAAACGAGGTGATGGCACCACAATTGAAACATAATGTTTACATTCTATGCATCATTGCAAGCTGAGCGGAGTTCATGATAGTATGTTTACGGCACGTTATGTTACAAAACATTCAGAGCATGCTTTTCCATCTGGGAGAGTACATATAATTCATATACAATTCAATAGTTTATATATAAGTGATATATAATTTGGAAAAATTTTTTCATTCCGGTTGCTTCTGCTAGTTCATCTTTCTTCAATAGCAAGTTATTTTAATCGAGGTGTCTTTCTTACACTTGAAAGTGAATATAAAAACAGCTCATAGTATCCTGAGAATTTCAAATGATACGAAAACCAATTCTAGATAAACAATTTCATGTTCATTTATTTGAAGAATATCAAGTCTCGACGAGGCAAGCCGCTCTAGTAAAATGAACACAAACAGTTGTGATTCAATCTGTTCTCGAATGAACTGTCACTTCTACAGAAAGACGGCGCTTTCCAGCAACTTGGTTTGAAATTGAACTGAGATTTCAACTCGAAATCCTCTCATCTGATTTGTTGATCCAAAGCTTAAAGCATGGCTCGAAGTTAAACCGAGTTGTTGAAAGTAGTAACAGTTGTGACAATTCGTTTCTAGACGCTGGTAGCATTTTTTTTTCTTCGGCAAAATTGTCTTTCTCCTCCTCTTCTTCAATCTTGAAGAATTTTACGTGAAAGTATCCGTTGGGAAGGATTATTTATTTCAGAAGTGTTGCAAATCGTGAAATTCTTGGATGATAATTTCATTACTTCTAACGGAGGGTTGGCTTGAAAGACTTATCATTGAAATGGATCGTTGGGTTGGTATTGAAATATGATTTTTTCCTCATACTATTCCATGGACTCTGGAATTACTACATCTTTCGATCTAAATTACCTTCCATACAGCACAAGAGTCCCTTCGAAGAGTTTCCGTTAGGACAGTCAACATGAATTCATTATGAATACTTCAGATTCAATTTCAACAACTCTGTTATTCAGAAAGCATTCATATCGTGGATTCATCAAGAACTATTCAGGCATCCAACATACATTCATTTTCAATTTATTGAATTCATGTTCACTGTTATAATGGGGACTGTTTAAGAATTCTTTGAGAAGTTTCTGTGAATTCAAAATGATCATTTGTGCTGTCTGGGAGAAATAATTGAATAAAATGAGACAAATTTACCGGCCATAACTCCTGCTGGTAAAGAACAAGGTTCGACTGGTTGATTTTTTCCATTCAATTCAAAGATCATATCAGAGAGTATCAGAGTATTTTGGGTAGAGAGATCTAGTGACTCTAGGGTCTCCGGAATACTCTTAACCAGCGTCATTTTATGACTCAAAATTAAGAGTACATATTTTTACAAGGTGTACATATTATATTGTTGGATGGTTCTCTTTTCTTCCGTCTGCTGCACAACGGTGTAGGCGTGGCAATGCACGAGCCTTCTTTCTTTTTCTCTGCTCACTATCGAGACGCTCTATCGCTAATAAATCTGAGGCTCAACTAGAATCTGCCTTGCGGCGGCCTCGGTACGGACGAACCGACACAGAGCGCACGATGCGCGATGTCCAGAAAACGATGGATCTCACACGAGACCACGAAAAATCTGTTTGCCCGATCTGTCCGTTCATCCACCGCTGGCTACCATTGGGAAAAATCATAACCGATGCTTGGTTCAATCGTTTCTTTGATTCTTAGAGATGGTAGAAACTTCCTTGATTCGAAAGTTTACCTCAGCAAAGTTCATTTCTATGGAAATAAATCATAGATGTGTGTTACTTAAGGTGATACCACCGACCCCTGAAGATGCAACTAGACCCGTTGGTCAGAGAAAGGAGATAACCAAAACTATTCTGGCAAATTACTCGGAAACGAAGGAATAAAATCGAAATATCACTCTGTACAGACTTTCCGCAACCAATAAAGATGGTCTGTATAGAGCGATATTTTTCTTTTATTGCTTTATTTTCGAATAATTTGTCAGAAAAGCTGTGGCTTGGGTTGCATCGTCAGGGGCCACTGGTATCCCCTTCCCGAGTCGAAAAATTGTAATACTTTTTAAAGCCTGATCGACTCCATAATACGCAACAATCCAGAGTTTAATCGGGTCGAAAAAAGGTTAACATCAGGTTGAATGAGAATGTTAAAAGTAAGATCAGGATGAGAACAGGGATAGATCAGGGCGGAAAATGAAATCGAACCTGATTCACTCCGTAATACGCAATGAATCAGAGCTGAATTAGGTTACACTTTTTGACTCAGGTTGAAGAATACATACTTAACTCATGATAGTTTGAAATGGTCTAGTTTCCTCTTCAACATCAAATCTGAGAGCGCTGGTGTTAAGCAATGTTTATCGTTTCTGAATAAAGGGCTAATACCAACGCTGTGACGCTAGCGAAATCGTTTATGAAAAATCATTCAAAAAATGAATAAAGATGGTCCGTACAGAATATATCAGGCCGGTAGCATCAGTTGATCGGAGTTGATTTTTTTTTAAATCTGTCACATAAATCTCAGATAGCAATTTAACCTTCATGCAAGGTTATCAGGCCAGCTTGTGGCAAGGTTGACATAAGCTTTCTAGCTGACGCACGACAATGGTACAAGCTTACAAAACCCTTGTGCAGCAGAGTTGCAAGGTTGTCAATAACAAGTCAAAAACAATCGCATGACAAGTCTGATGACAAGCTTACATGTTATTTGGAATGGCACCAATTGGATAACAGCAAAGATACAGTAACGGGTTAATTGTTTTTGGCAGAATCTGACAAATAAATCCTTGCCATTAATAGGCCCTTCTTACATCCTCGGCCATTTCCACACAGTTGTTATTACAAATCTTGAATTTACTCAGAAACTATGGTAAGGTACATTTGCGAGTGAAAGGTTTTCAATCAAATTCATATTAAGCTGATGCCATGATCCTATACAACATGCAATCAGTTCAATGAAATTGAATATTACCCCTAAAAAGAGGGATAAGTTCACTTCAATCACTTTAAATAAAAACCCAAATTACGCGCGCATTACTGAATGGTTGAGAAAAAAAAATCAAAAAGATGGGAAAATGAATGTGCAAGAAAGAAATCTGTGTCAGAGGTTGGTTATGTCTTGAATTTATGGGTTTGATTATCAATGTAATGTATATGTATATATATAATATATATGTATGGGGGCATGATTTTGTGTAGGTAAATCGTGATCTTCCACGCCTCTCTCTCACCTCTTCTTTCTTTTTCACAGTCCTTCTCTTTCCGTTCCTCTTTTTTGATCGCGTATAGAGTTATCGCATTCTCCAGCCATAAGTGTCCATTGTCTACACTCCAGGCCAGTATTATGCTCGTTCGCTTATGTCTCGATCCTTCGACTTTACCGACGATGTAATTTCAGTTTTACGGCCGTCGATGATCCTCGATGATACATGAATATGTACATATACATATTCACGCACACGTGAATTACAAAACTGTAAAAATACATTATACGCTTGTTTACGTAGATACGTACAAGCTCGTATGATCGAAGGGTCTTTGAATTCTTCAATCGTCTTTTCATATTTATTTTATGAAACCTTACGTCATGATTCTATCGGTTTCCTCTCAAAATTAAAATTTGAAACACATATGCTGGTGAGCAAATGAGTATCAAAGATGCAACATTTTCGTTTAAATCTCCGACATGACATAATCAATGTATCAACAGGGAAAGGAAGGTGCTTGTTTGAGAAAATCGACGCTTCGTGGAATTATTTAACATCCCATGTATAGCACATCATAAAGAGTTTATAAAGAAGTTGACTGGAATTCGAAGAAATTTTTTTTCAACTTCTGTGCTATGCGAGACACATGATTTTATCAATGAACGTTTGTTTCATAGCAACCAATAGTAATATAAATGAATTCATGAAACTCTCCTACACGAAAAAAACCTGTTAATGTTACCGGAGCTTTATATATTAAATCCATACGTTTATTGACAGCGAGAAGTATTTGTTACCTACATCGAAATTCTTGTCAAAGTCACCAAGTTTTTAATAACTTTAATCATAATTCTGGTGATGAATAATTCTTACAGTCCTTATATTAACTAGACCTCCGGTAACATTGATGGTTCATTTTTTCTCGTGTATTGTGATCGCATAAGGATAAAATTAATGTAAAATTCGCATGAACGCTGCATATTTGATATCAGGTTAAAAAATGATACAGCAAGATCATAACCAAGCGACAAAACACGTTTAGAACCTTCAAATGAAATTGTTTTGGATAATCATCATCTTAGGATGTCCATACAAAAGAGCGAACAATATAATTCCTCGTGGTACCTCTCGGATAGTATTACAACCGTACTTTCAATTTTTTCGATTCACCCGTCTTCTACAACAATATCTCTAAATACAATTCTTAACGACTGTTGTGACTTTTTAGTTCCGTGTACTTAATTCCAATTACTTTGATATCCGAAGGTTCTCGGGTCATTCTCAAACAATATCATTTATTCTTACAAAGAAGTGATTATCGGGTAGTTCGATATTATACGATTGTATGGACAAACGTAGATTATGAGAGCTTGGAGTGTGAGTAAAGGAGTTCAAAGATCGATGGCGCAACGATGGATATTAATTTACCAAGGTTTCACGAGTCGCATTAATCTTATGGTGACTTGGAGCGGCAGCAAAAGACCCCAGGAGGTTCACGAATTGAGAAAGTAGTAGGTCACTTACCAATCGTGCGATTGGTAGGACTTATCATCGACTGGCACCGTATAGACACAGCTTGTGATTTATAAATCTTGTTCTGTTTCACGTTTGAAGAGATTCTTTTTTCACCTTGCCACGATAAGATCGATCGATCGCGTTGAAATGTGCGAAAGTTAAATCTAAAATGAAATTAAGTGATTTCGCACTATCGGAGTGTATGATTTCATACACGTCAACTGTATAATCAGACAACATAATTCTAATGAATTGAACGTTCTAATGTGCAATAAAGAGATCATTCGGAGAGTAATATCACCTTACGTATTGAATGGTTATGAAAGCTCAAAAAGAATAGATCTTATTCAATTCTGCCCGATATCTATCTATGCGATTTTTGTTTCGAATGATGAATCTCAAATGGAAGGGTTGAATATTTATTTTTGATGAACCATATAAAATTAACATGATAAATTCACACGTTTGTGCTGCCCTGGTGAAAATTAAGTATTAACAATGCAATGGAGAGTTGCAGAAGTTGAAAGCAAATGTACGCTGAGCGTTATTTAGCATTTTTTAAAGCTAAAAGTGACACTTCTTCCCGCAAACTTGTCCTACATTTTAACCAGGGTATTTCCTTTTAGAATTTTGAGCCAGCCAAAGGTTAGCTTCCACTTCTTTAGAGTGATATTTCGTGGTTTGAAGGTGAAGTTTCACTCCGGAAGAGTGAGAGTTCATTTGAAACGAGTAGTGGAGTGAAAATATTTCTCGACGTGAAAAAGCTAACTGCTGAAACTTAATGGAGTGAAATGAGTGATTTTTCACTCTTTCAGGTTTAGAAAACAGGCAGAGATTCCCTGGATCAAGAAAATTTAATAATATGTAACGAATGAGAGAATTCAATCACGTCAAAAAAAGGTTAAATCAGAATTTTGAAAGTACGAACAGGGTGAGAACAGGGTGAGATTGGGCCGATAAATCAAATCAAACTTGAATCAGAGCTAAATCAGGTTTCACTTCTTGACTTGGATCCTAAAATGAATTCAAAATCCTGTTTTGCTTTACACGAGTAATACATGGGGGTTTTCCAAAAATGCCAATATGCATTCTTTTTTTTTTGGAAAATAATGGTTCATGCGCTTTAGCTCTGGTATAGATCTCTGGTACTTACTTTCAATAAGTAAATGGCCCAATGGCTATACAGTAAGATGAAATGCGTAAGAACAGCAAATTCTTGAGTAATGTTCGTACAAGATGAATGGTGATGGTAGACGAAATAATACTGTTGATATTTGATTTATCACATGGAAGGTTCGCACATCTGCGTGCTCTATACTTGTCTGCACTTCGCAACAATCGTTCAAAGACACCTCCTTGCCCGAAGCGTCACAGAATGTTAATATACTATACACTTCACTTTTAAGAGGATACGAGCGTTATTTTTCGAGTATATTGGTTAAAAAAAAGACATACCTGAACCATAGAAAGTGGGGTCCACACCGAACACTCGTATCCCCTTAAGATGTAAGCTGGAGTGAATAGGCGAGAACATTCGTAGAACATATATTCTATTCCTCAAATTCAACAAGTTCAAAATATACATTCATTCAATTTCAAAACCCCATCCTAACAGCACAACGTGTTCCTGTAATGTTTTTAGGCCGTGTAGGGAATCTTCCATATGGTTTTGAAATGTCTTTGAAACATAGAAAAGAAATTGCGATGAATTCTGGGAAGGGGACAACTTCTATTGCCACTTGAAGCAAATTGTGGTGATTCTCACTGATCTGGAGTGAACTTACCAGTTACAGCAACTCATATTCCAAAATTGTATTTGTTTAAAATTTCATTTCAAAATGCGTTATATATAGTACTACAGTTGATTTTTTGCGTGAACATATCATAGATATGTATATTGTGTTATCCGGGTAGTGTTTTAGGAACGTTCGAACACCGAATTTGAAAAATCATATTAATTTTCTTTGGTATACTGCGGTAGTCGTGAGGATGATTGAAACGCCTTTGCTGATAGAAGAAGTGAGAGTTTGGAAGAAATGAAGGAAAAAGAGGGACAGAACAATCGTATATTGAAAAAATAGAAGAGGGAGAAAGACTGAGACGACGCCCCACGTCGATTTACGGTGAGAAGATGAGAAACATCGCAGGAGGTCCCGTCGTCTTTACCTTGGTTGAGGATTGATGGACAATCCTCACCTACATGTTTGATTATGCTCTTCCATTCGAGTGTGGATACGTGAAGGTATATTACCAGTATATACGTGCTATCACTCCGAACCCGTGATAGTTCGTTGGTGAATGTACACGTTTGGATATTTCAGTCGACGGTAATCATTGGTCGTTAGTGCTTCATTCAGGTTGGATGTTCCAGGCATTGTGTAATATCGTTTATTTTGGTTTCCTCGTGTATACCGATCGAAAGAGTACAATCTAAAACGCAGGATCATATTTTTTCTCATATTTCAAAAATTCTTCCGTTTACGTAATACTCACAGAGAATATTACACTCAAAATTATTATTGTCAAATAGCAGAATGGTAGTGTTTTTTGCTACAAAACTGTTCAAAAGTACAACGATTTTTACTGTCATTTCCAATATGGTCCAGTGATTTTCAATGTAATATCCTCTCCGTGTATTCGAGTTTATATCCAATTTTTCAATTTCTTGGAGTGAAAATGTTATTCTATCAAGCGAGGTTAAATTTCACTCAAATGGAGTTAAAATACACTCTTATAATCCGAAGTTCAGCATTTTCACTCCAAGCACTGCCATAGACACTGCTATAGACACAGCCATTGACAATAATGTAATGATATTCCATTGTATAACTCATGGTAAGTTCAATATAAGATTCAATTCACAAAAAGTGATAAAACCCATAAGTTTCGGATAATGTAGTTTGTTAGGACATCTGTATGCAGCACGGTCAAATTATTATGGAGTGCTGAAGTGAAAACAAATTCTCCACTGTGGTTGAAAAAGATTTCTAAAAGGTTCGGCCTACTCAACACCTTATGATCCTCCAGGCAAGAACGTTGATGATTTTTGAAACTGTTTGGCTCATTAGTATATGAAGGGTGGTACCACCTACTGGGCGGGGCAGCGGGTCATTGAAACGATGGGTGTTATGACTAGACATCACCAACTTCCTGTTGATCTTTTAGTTCTGTGATTGATTCTGTGCTAAATGATTGATATACTTTTCGCTTCAGGAATAGCTTTGTAATTGCTCAGATGTATAACAATTTTTCAGCAGCTTTTTGAGAAATGTTTGTACTGAGTTTCTTTTTTTTTTTCATCATGTTACCTTGTCATCATATACAATATAATCATCCTTGCGCGTAACCCATTGATCGAATTTCATCCTGTGAAATGTGGTAAGAACCTGGTTAATTTTGAACCTGTTTCCATTTGGTATTCCAAATTCCATAACACCCGCTGAAAGACAAATATGTAATGTGATTCAATATTGATAGTCCATATTCTCTTACTCATTGTAACCGGATCTAGAAGGATATTTAGGACCACTGAAATATACTCTATAGGGTAATTGAGTAATTTTCTGCCAAAAAAATGGTGACAACCAAGTTTCTACATAGACTCCCAAATAGATTCACCTGCTTCGAATTGAAGTGGTTCTTCGATACTCCATCCAATTCAATCGAAGCTTCCCTTATCTTTTGCTGTTCTTTAAACTTGACCATTCATGGTTAGTTTTGTCATTTGACATTCAATGTGGCACTTATTTCTTCAGAAGCAAGAAGGGACCGATATTTTTCCTATTGTATTCCCAATCTCGATCTTCTGATATAAACATTGACTTGAGATGACGAATGACATTACAGGGGTTGAATTAATTACAAATTTATTTGGTTCAGTAGTCGGATATTCAGGCTAGACAGTAAAAACTTATTGGATGAGTTGAATTTTGTCCATAATATAGGAGATATAAATCAACAAAATTTTAGATAGCAAGGATCTTGCCAATTATGTTCATAGCGTATAGTTGACATGATTGTTCTATGCATGTTTCAATCCGTTCCAAAGGCTAACGTCGTAATACCGTTGACGTATCATTGGAATTGTTCACGGTCAGCGAATGAATATTCGATTAGCAATTACAAATATTACCATTCGTGTTAAGCCTGGGTCAGTGCAATCATCATAATAACCGGACTCGAACATTACAACTTTGATCGCGAATGGAATAGGTTACCAAATTACTGAGATATTCAAAAGGATCGCTCTGTGTTGGAGTTATGATATTCAATATAAATAATTTTCATCAATATATCTTTTTCCACCGTAGAATATTGCGTTTGAATATTCCAGTGATTTAGTAATCTATTCCATTCGCGATCAAAGATGTAATGTAATGTTGTAAATCCATGGATATCCATCGGACAATAGATTGGACCAAGAGGTTTAAATAATAAAAGATAAGGCTAGTCATAAATGTTTTTAGAATGAATAGAAAGTCATGTAACACCGTGACTTGGCTATTTTTTAAATTATTCGGTACTCGGAACTCCTACGAAGTTTTATTACAATACCGATGACTAGTTGAACATAAGAATTTAGTGATCAATTTGAAATGTATTGATTTCGAAGAGTCTCATAGACCTATTCGATTGGAGGACTAAGATGTCGATTCAATTATAAAAGCAAATAAAAAACATTTGATCATTATATCATGTGAAAAATATCTCAAGAATGCGTGACTAATCATACGATTTTACCTTAACGATTTGCTAAAGTTTACCTGAAGAAGGTTGATCATTTACCATATAAAATATGACGATGGAAACAAAGTTATGAGTTTCTCTTCCTATCGAATTATTTTCTCCTCATATAATCCAATATTGTCAAAATTTTGTGCATAACTTCAGAAATAATATCGTATACGCGAATTGAAGTAAACGCATATGGATGTGTCTATCCCACCTAATTAGTTTATTTGATCAAATTCTGTCGTGATTTCTTTCTCTATTTTCAAAGACCTCGTTCTCGTTTTTTGATTGTAAGACAACGGATCTTTACTCCACGGGTTAAAAGGGAGTCAAAGAGGATGAGAAAAGAAACTGAGAATCCTCGAAGGTGTGCGCCTGTTACCTGAAGACATTCCCTAACTGGTCCCAGATTCTCATCCTCTCTGCTCTCCTCCCTCCCTCGAAAAAAGGCTAGAGCGTGCCAGTCATATATTAGAGAACCGTTGGGGACACCTAACAAGCTGGCAGGACACGTTTCCCAGAACCAAGTAAGCCAACCATGGGGACCGTGTGTGACCAACCCTCTGGATCTCTTTTGATTTTCTCTTCTTTTTCTTTTCTTTCGTAGCAATAATCCACGACGTATTTATGTATATGTCTCCAAGACTAAAGGATGGATATAATTTCGCACTCCAAAAGGGATGTGTTTTTATATTTTTGTTTATATCTTGAGTTACCCAATTGATTTCATTTGGTCGTTGAAATGTTTGTATTGTTCATTAAATGGTGTATTCGCTTTGCTGAAATTTTTGTGTTTCTTCTCCAGAAGTATATGGGTTATTTTTAAGTTTAGTGCAAATAAATTTGTCCCTGTCTTCAAATATTCTATTTTAGGGAATAGTATTCCAATAGCGATAATAAAGTGACAAAATTAAGATATGGATTGAGAAATTTAACCAACCTTACAACAATCTTCAAAATAGTGTTAATTCATTACCATTTTTTTTGGAATAATAGAGTAATCATTCTTGGTATTGGAATGAAATTTCATTTCATAATTGTTGAAATTTATAGTCACAGTGAGACATGATTGATTTACAGCAAAAAACCACTCTGTTACCAAGAGGGACGACCCTGTTATCATGAAAATATGGTTATAAACCAACATTACATTCTGTGTCTGGTTGAGGAATTGAAGTATTCTTCATTACTTGTTTCAAACTTACCACCACATTATCAATGTTCAAATACTAATCGGTGCAATAGAGCATTTGAAAACAGAAAACTATTCATCTGCACTGAATTTAAAAATGACCAATATAAGATATCATTATCGATATTCGAATATTTCAATTATTCAATGGTGTATAACTTGTGGATTCAATTCGAAGGCTAACATATACTTATGGAATATTTCAAATTGATGAGTGTCATTGGGGGGAAAAGTGGAAATAATCCTAGGAAAAATCGTTCTGGATATCTTCTGGGCTATTACAATGTTTCGCCAGGCCTCGCAAGTCCTTCGGAAGGGCACAGCTAGGCCTCGCGGGGCCTAGAGATTGGCTAGAGTGATTTCTACTCAAGTAAGGTACTCTGAAACTCTGATATATGTGTATGAAATACATGGCATTCGTTTCAAAGTGCATGGTAAGAAAAACTGAAATGGGGTGCCAAGTTTGAATCTGAACACGGTGTATAAATAATCCGCAGATATCGCACAGTTGGAAATGAATAAAAATTGCGTTGGAGTTGATCTACTCGAGTTCCACGTTGATCCAACATTCGATACCTGTTGATCAATCAATTTGAATATCATCAGGTGTGATTTTTTCATATTGTATACAATGTGGATGATTTTGAACACTTTTGCGAGGATCTTTTTCACCTGTGCGCGTGAATTTCACGTCTTCGATGATTCTTCACATTCCTTCGCACACGTGTAATTTAAATGTAATAATAAGTATTAATTTGACTGCACGAATGTATGAAATTACTCACTGCACCATTGAATACCAATAAAACACCTTCCCTGCATCCCGTTATTAAATGTTCATCGACAATGTCGTTCAAAGTAAATCATTTCTCGTTACACGTCGAGGATGGATAATTTGATTTATCGATTTACTTGGACTCAATGATTTCACGCTTACGCATTGTGTGGGTACGAAAGGATATAATGTATTGACTGGTGAGCTGAATATAAATCATCATGACTGAACTCATTTCATTCCTAATTAGCTGTGCAGTTTTTCAACGATCTAAAGAAAAAGTCAGGATAAAAAAGTTACATTGAACTGGTTTTGAGACTGAAACAGGTTACGTTAGTATTATATCCACATTTATATTCACCGTGAAATGAATCTTTGACTTTACTCACATGACTGCAAATGAATTGAGAAAGTTTTCAGATGATCTTAGATCTTGCTTTTTCGCGAGGTAAAAGTTTCTCTCCATTTTCGTTTCACGAATTACTTTGGTGGCAATTAGAATGTGTATCCTGGATTCCTTTGATGCGCAAGCTCAAGTACTTTCTTGTGTTGAAATTGGTGGGAAAGGAACATAATCGGGGAGTTGATGTTTGTTTGCAAATATAGTTTGTAATTCTTTGTGAAGAATTTGAATCGTAATTTTCAAAAAGTTGTACCCACGCGAGGCACAAAATATGAATGGGATATCCTGAATAGAAATTTATTTTTCAATTGTATATAATTTATATAGAATCATATATCAATTATATATAGTTTTGAAAATTTTTCTATTCGAGATGTAATCTTGTTTGCGCACTGCGATTAGCTGGATTGAGAAACCCAAATGAATTTTGTTATGTCACTCAGTTCAACGAATAAACGAGAGAATTATGAATGAAATACCCAATGGTTGATAATCTTGGCGAAACTCTTTTCCAAAGAGGAAACAATTTTTTAATGAGTCGATGATTTTTATTATCACTCGGTATAATTCCATACGGAGGGAAAGTTGTTGACTAGAAGCAGGTACTGTTGACAAAGAAAAACCAAGGGATTTCGAATTGATGGAATAACGAATATTTAGAATTCCACAGGTTACAAAAATGTTATTCGAATGACACAAACATTCCGCGTTGTCGAATCAACGAATAATAATGATACAAAGAAAAAAAGAATCCCATTTCCAAGACGATGATTGCTAATTCTATTACCGGAATACATAATTGAATCTCTCGATTTCGTTATGAATCAAGTTATCTAACAGGGTAATTAATTAGCCATCAGATTATTTTACATTTGTTCGTGACGGAATGCCGTTCGAATACCTCTCTCTCTCCCTCTCTCTTCCAGTGTCGGGGAGTTCCAGGTAGTTTAAACCTCGCTATCAGAAACACATCGTGTCCTACACGAGCCACGCCTGATAACACTATTACCATGAAACGATTCACACGTATCAAGTTCGTATCTCGATTAAAATTTAGTTCCTTTTCCATATTATAAGATGGAATTTTTTGTAACCAAAAAGTACCATAAACCTGTAACTTGGAAAGCATTTTCAACAAATCCAAGGAAAAGCAATGAAAGTATTCTAGAATGTTGTTTCATTTGTTTTATTTGATTCCGACATTTGATTTACACTGATTATCGTAGTGATCGAAGATGTTTGTGGGTTTTTATTCTCAAGATATATTGTGATAAAATACTTAGAAGATCTGATATCTCTTGGGAAGTTTCATCAAGAGATTAGATTTTGAGATACCTGATTGAAGTTGTTTAATGTCGTTTGAGTAGATTCATGATTTGTCAAGGTCCTCATCAATGAAAACTGGTTTATTTTATTCAGCGTTCCTCTCGAATGAGGGGGAATTTGTTTCACGAATTAGTTCGATCGATCTGCGTTGAAAACAGTATTTCTAATGTACACAAAGTACATGTGGATTGTTTTTTTCAAGCTTTACTTGAAATGTACTTTTCGGTACATTCGCAATTTCATTGGTATAATAATAAAATTCTCCAACAACCGGAAAAATTTTGAAAATCATGTATAATTTATATATAATTAAATTCAGTTTATATACACAAAATTTTGAAAATTTTCTCACTCGGGAATTACTTATGAGAAAATAAAAATAACTTCTTGTATTTAATAATTGGATTCAGAGTATAGATTTAGATAGTTCTTTTTTTCCTGCGTATTTATAGTAAAAATTTTGACAAAATGGATGGTTCTTTATGTATTTGGATATCGTCTCGAGAAATTTTCGTGGAATTGCGGTGTAAGGTCCAAGAAATATTCAACTCTCGTACACCGAACGTGTCCCCATTCGTGCATTAACCCCAAATCGGCAAGTCAAAGATTAATTGAATCAAACTACACATATTCCATCGTCATGCGAGTATCATCGACGTTCGAAGAATAGTTTTTGACACTCCATCGATATTTACTCATTTATATATACTTCATTATGTACAACGTCATGTATTTTTCTTCTCGTGTATATTTATATTCTAAAATACAGAGCCCTTCACGTATATACTCGAACTCTTCTACACCGTGAGAATATTAACGGACCATAAATTCAGAGTTTAAACGATATATACGGTGACGGGTACTGTGATTGCATTGACAGGTGTATAATGAAATTTCAATCCGACTCACGTCAAAAGAGAACTCTTCTAGCCGCAATGATTATTCTCATTCGATCCTATCCGCGTATAACATATTAAACTTGTGTAGAAGTCGCACGAATGAGACGAGCCGCGCGCGAGGTTTATTACAGCTCCTCGTGCATTCCTGATTTATTCTCAAACCTCGTTGGTGGTAGCTCACATGTCATGTCACGTATAAACTTACACCATTATAAACTTGAATTATATATACTTGTAATACATTATACCTTGAGCCCACGAGTTGAATCTATCGTTGCTCCAACGTTGACTTCCATAGCACGTTAAAGCTCTTGATTGACATTTCGTGGCCGCACGCGTTAGTCGATTAGAAAGAAGAGGAGGAGAGATAGAGAGGGAGAGTACAATCAATCTATGGCTTATTATTGTATTCACTTATTAAATTGTCTCTATAATGTGAGTGATCATTGTAAAGTGGGGTACCGTAAAATGATTAATGATCGCTCGTTTCATTTACGTCAAGTACACTTTTTACCGATACCCACACAGCACGGAAGTTCAGAAAGGATTCTTGAGAACTCGTGATAAATTCTTTGAACCCCAATTGAACCGTCGATGAACTCTTTCCGAACGAATGTGCTGTGTGGGTAGTATCTGCTTTATACTTCGGCATAACAGTGGTGAAAATGGAAATATGTAGATAGCGTAATCTGGAATAATCCTAAAAATGTTCCATTTTACATCCAGTGCACGGTCTCTCAACTTCGTGTGTACTCTTACTACACGCTTACACGTTTCCCTTCCCTTAGGGAGCCTAAATAGCACACAAGTTTTTTCAGAATTCTAACAAAATATCTTGCATCGCATATGGGATGTCTTGAAGAATTGTTTGAAAGATATATTTCATGTCACTTATATGGGATATTTCATTGGCGTTGAAGGTTTCTTTTAGATTTCTTGTATCAAGAGACTTCTCAAACGCCTTTGGAAGACATGTTTCAAATATTTTCAAAATATATGTTGAAAGACTCTTGAAAAAGCATGCTTTAGCGGGGAATAAATGTGCTTTCTAAATTTCTTGGGGATGGAAACCCTCTTCTCAACACGGAGAAAAAAATATCGCTGTTATAACGATACTGGATAGTTGTGATGACTATCCAAAGTTTAGTGGTATCAGTATCGTTGCTATGATCATAGAAATCATCCGAGAAACGATATAGATCGCCAGCATAGCCATCTGTATCGTCACCATAGCGATACAGTATTGTCACTACAGCTATCTCTTCTCAACCATACTTCAGATCGTTATAATAGCCATACTTTTTTCTCCGTGAAGAGTGAAAATATGTTACCGCAAGTCTGATAAGAGAGAATTTCCACTCCAAGAAATTCAGAAATTGACAATAAATGAAGGTTACATTGCAATTTTTGGATTGTGTGATTTGAATCATCATGTGACGGTTCAGTTTGGGAGAATCAAGAACAGCGATTTCTGAAAGATTTCTTGTGATTCAGATATATTTGAAATGTCTGCAAATTTTTGTTCCTGATCATAAAATGTTTCATGCGTATTTACACCACATACACGGAGAAAAATGAAGGTCGAAAATATAGTAATCTTTAATGAAAATTTGAGAATATTTCTTCAAGTCTGAGAATTTCTCTTGAATGTATAATAAAGACAAAACGGTCTACTTTTTTGTGGAATTTTATTCAAAAAGCAATGAAAAATTATCAATACTTAACAAAGAATAGAGAAACATATGAACTTTCCAAAAGTCGCGCGTGAAATTTTACATAAATAGTAACGAAATTTACAATATCCTACTATTCACTTTGTGAAATTTTGTATGCGACTTTCGGAAAGTTCATATGTTTCTCTATTCTTTATTAAGTATATTGATAATTTTTCATTGTTCTTCGAATACAATTCTACAAAAAACTGGACCGTTTTGTCTTTATTATGCATTTCAGAAAAATCCTCAGATTTTAAGAAATATTCTCAAATTTTTATTAAAGATTACTATATTTTCGACCTGCATTTTTCTCCGTGTACACGGAAAAAGAAGAATTAGCTGTGGCAGCTACTCACTTTTTTAGCGCCCTTCTTTAACCGCTGTACACGGAAAGACCGGGTCTATTAATATTTAGAAAAATGACTGTCAATTTAAGGAAAACGAGGATTGCTGGAAAATATTCGTAGTTAGTCTACTAAAAATTCGTGGTCGATGTATTAAGAATTGATAGTTTCACTGTGAAAAATACCAATGAACCTATCAACGGATTTTTGTTAGAAAATCAAAGACACTTTTTTCATGGAACTAAATAACTTCATTCTGTAATGTATTGCCCATTTTGATCAATGACCTCTTGCCATCTTTCAGGCAGCATCATAATCCAACGTTCATAAAACTTCTGGTTTTTATTAGCAAAAAACCTGAATCAGGTACGATTTGACATCATCATCATTACTGAAATTTTTACCATTCAAGGAGTTTTGGAAAGATCGAAACAAAAAGTAATTAGATGGTGCAAGGTCAGGACTATATGGTGGATGTGGCAAAACATCCCAACCAAGCTCCAATAATTTTTGCCGAGTGACCAAAGATGTATGTGGCCTTGCATCGTCATGATGGAATGCAACACCTTTTCGATTTGTCAATTCGGGCCGCTTTTCTTCAACTGCATTGTTGAATTTCGTTAGTTGTTCAATGTAGACATCAGAATTGATCGTTCGGTTGGGTGGTAAGAGTTCAAAGTAGACAATTCCTTTGTAATCCCACCAAACTGATAACAAAACCTTCTTTCGATGAATATCAGCTTTTGCTGTTGTTCGAGTTAGTTCACCTGGCCTGCTCCACGACTTTCCCCCTTGATATTGTTGTACATAACCCGTTTTTCATCGCCAGTTATCAGTCGTTTTAAAAATGGATCATTTTCATTACGTTTCTTTAGCAAATCGCAGATGTTAATGCGTCGCGTTAAATGCGTTTCTTCCAGTTCGCGAGAAACCCATGTATCGAATTTTTGAACATAGCCAAGTTGTTTTAAGTGATTTTCAATGCATGTATGGGATACATGAAGTTTCTCTGCAATCTCACGTGTTGTACTGTGACGATCCGAATCGATTATTGCTTTGATTAGAGCGTCATCAACGTCAACTGGACGACCAGAGCGTTTTTCATCTTTGAGTGAAAAATCACCAGAACGAAATTTGGCAAACCAATTTTGACCCTGCCGTTCTTTCAAGGCTTCGTCACCATAAACAGCACATAACTTTTTATGAGCTTGCGATGCGTTTTTCCCTTTGCAGAAATAAAAAAGCAAAATATGACGAAAATGTTCCTTTTGATTTTCCATTTTTCAAAGAACGCCAAACGAAAACTACGCAAACGATCAAAAAACTTTTGTTACTGATTGACAGCTGAATTGCCAACTATCGAATAACAAGATGTGTTTTACATTTGTACTACGTCTGCAAACCTAAAAATTCAACTGACCCCATCTATGAGTGGAATCCGCAATTACTTAGTTGCCAACCTGATATTTTGATTGCGAATTTTTGGTAGACTCACTACGAATATTCTTCAGCGATCCTCTTTGTCCCTAAATTGACACCCAAGTGTGTATTGCCAATATTGACATCGGGCCCAAGCAGGGTCCATTTGCTTGAATCCAGTATTGGGAAATGACGATGGGACCCATCTTGGACTAATCTTGGCCCTATTGTTTGTTCCCATACAATTATAGTTCGTAAAAAATGGAAATATCGAACTTTGGTGCGGGCTCGGCCCTAAGTTGAGCCAAGATCGGGTCCATTGTATCACCTAGTCCTCGGGCAAAGCAATACAGCCAGGCTGGAAACGATGTTATCATCCCAGAGTTGGTCCCACGTTAGGTAGCATGAGCATCCACTTTGTGCCCGTAGTAAATACACGCTTGAGCAGTCATTTTTCCAAACGTTGATAAATTCTTTCTGAATATTAATACATCCGGTCTTTCTGCGTAGCTGGAATAATTGCAGTTGTAGCTATTTTTTAGCTGCCGCAGTAGGAAATCGTAGCTGTGGCTGCACAAGTTTTCCAGTTGATATTTGGATAGCCAAACAATTTAGCTGTTGAATTTTCGCTGCGGTAAGTATATTTCTTGCTGCTGCGACTAAGTGAGTAGCTGTGACAGCTAAAAAATAGCCGCTATAGCTAATTTCCAGCTATCCAAATAACAGCTAATTATTTTTTTCCGTGTATAGCTCAGTCATAATATAAATTCACAAATTTTCTTGGAATCCGTAAATCCAGGAATCTCCACGAAGAAAAGAGATCTTCAAAAAATAGTCACGTTCGCTGTCATACGTACACGGAAAAAAATCTTTAGCTGTATCAGCTAGATTTTAGCTATCATAGTTAGATATTTCTCTGCAGCAGCTAAAATTTAGCTGGTATAGCTAAACATTTTTTTCCATGTAGAACAGCCACCCCCGTCAGGTGAAATAGTGAATTATATCACGTCGCAAAATTCAGCGATGGAAATGACAGAAATTGCTAATCCTCATAGTGATTGTAATACTTTAAGGTAGTTCTCCGGGAGGATTCAGGATCAAATCAGAAAAATTATTGTCAAGCAGAGCACCAAGGTTGAAGGGATCCGATAATCCGATGTTTATAGGAATGTATTTTACTATTAATGAACAAAAGCGTGTGACAGTGTCATGATGACTCATATTGAAAAATTCCCATGGTAAAGGTTTTTCAAATCTCACAAGGAAGAAAATGAGCCCTCATAAGTCATAAATGGATCAAAAATAAAAATTTTTTAAGAAAAAGACCATGTTCAAATTTCGCGTTGTTGTTACAAGATTGTTTATTTATACTTCCAGTTGGTTCTCTTTTTGTCATAAATAAGAATAAAAGTCCCAACGAATATGATTATCGAATCCCTTCGACCTTGGTGCTCTGCTTGACAATAATTTTATTAATTTGATCCTGAATTCTCCCGGAGAACTACCTCAAATCAGTAAATTAGCACATAGCTTACTCCATTGAAAACATATTAGGACACTGTGTTGCTATATTAAATACTGAAATCTGGTATTTTTCAAAAAATTAAGGCACTTTTCTGCGTGCTCTCAGTACGGGTGATTTTTTCCCCTACAAAAGGATGATCTTCATAATTATTGTATTCGCTCGAAGAGGTGTTCTGGGGCGTTCTTCCGAAGGAGTTTTGATGATTCTGGAGGAATCAATGAAGAAAAATGAAATTCGAATTCTTTTCTACTAACTCTGGTATAAAAGTGGAAAAAATTGGGCCTGAAACTGTTGGTAGATTGAGAATTCAAGAGAAAATTCCTCGATGACAGGGTGAATAGTCTGAACAAAGAGAGGAAAGGGGTACGTGTTCCGAAGAAGGGTCAAGGGTAATGCATTCCATGAGTTGACACACTCGTGTAGCTGGCCCGAATGTTTCGGATCTTTTCCTCTCCTCTTTTCTCCATCGACCTTTTGTCCTCGCTATTGCTGTACCCAAATATAACCATCCTCTTCTATCCTCGATTTTTCAAACAGAGATCCAACGTGAGACATCGATGCTATTGCGGCATACATGTATGCATGTATGTATGTATGTATGTACGTTCGTACATACGTACATTCGTAAACACATACCAAACTTCTAACATGTGTACAAATACGTTCATGCGTGTGTGTAAATATATACGCGAACACATATACGGACGAGAGACACGGACTGAGTTGAGACTTTGGAGAGAAGAGAGGGTTGAGGTAGAGTTAACCACGGTCGTGTTCTCGGTTCTTGGAATCGCTAATTAGTGTCCTTCTTGTTTTATTCCCATGCGCCGCTGTCCCCGAGCCTGAAAATCGGTGTTCGGTGTTGGCGCGCGCGCGCATACTATAGGCCTTCGGCATACATGGATATTGTTCGGGGATTCAACTTCTTCGTCGATCTGTTCACGTTGTATCCCCTACCACCTCCTCCTGAGAGACAGACGGACTGACGCCTTCGATGACGATTCCATCTCCCACGGTCGTCAAGAGCCCCCATGTTTTTTCTTGAGACAGTGCTCCATAACTTTCTGAATGATAATTTATACGAATCGTTTTGAGAATTTATCATCCACGTTACGTCCGTATTACACGTACCTAGAAAACAATTCTAGACCCAATGGATATTAGGAGGATACGTTACGTGTGCTCGGTTCGTGAGCGTGAAACAAGATTTTATCGGAAGGATGGCAAAATTCGTAGAGGTAGCGGCGGAGGTAGAAGTCGTGTGTAAGAATTCATGTGATTGAAAATCGATGGGAGGAGTCAAACAAATTTTTTGGAAACAAACGTCGTAGAAGATTAGTTAATTAATGTCTGTATACTTCTGAAATTATAATTTTCAACGAATCAGCAGTTTTTCTAGGATATCGTTTTCGAAACTATCGGTAACTTTCCTCGGCGATGGATTATATGGATTTGTTATATGTAAATATCACGATACAATTGAAACTGAAGAGTTTGGATATATACCCATATAAAAATCTTCAGGCTCCGCCAATGCTGACGACGGAATATAGCTAGACGCAAGGCCCAGCCAAGCCTATAGCAGCCGCAATCTGTAGGGACACAAGGATGGTTGATGACAATCTAAACATTGTACCAATATGGGAAAGTCATCGAAATCTTCGATCCATCATCATGATCATTCTGGCTTGCGCCCACCCATCCCATCAACCAACAATATATGCTGAAAAGAAAAGCATGCTTTCAGAACTCTAGCTAGGGGCTTGACACTTGCTCAAAGCATAGGCAAACTCTGAATGACATGGATTCTCATGTTGCACCAAGCATGGGTCAGCTTGGTCCAGCAGCTGGTCCAGCTTTGCAATAGCTTGGCTCAGCTTGGGCGATTTAGGCGTTCAGTTTAGGCGTTAGCTTGACTCGACTTGGCTAAGAGCTGAACTAAGAAAAAAACTTCCTTCTCAAACAGCATTATCACCAGAGTGATGAGTGATGCTGCTTGTTTCATGCGAGTGGCAAGCAACAAATTATAAGTCTCTATTGAAGATTCCATGACAGAAGATATTCTTCTGTTCTCTTCCTGACTCCTCTACTCTACTACCCAGGACCACCGGATTTACGTCATTCATCAGTTTAAACTAATCAGAAAAAAAACATGTGTTTCAATTCATTCATTCTCATTTTTTTCATTCAATTGAAATGATAGATTTTTTTTTTTTTTTATTTTTATATTAATAAAAAAAAACCATTGGCATGATTGGGGCTGGCGCAACGCTGCCGCAGATGCTCTTGCTGTTGGCTCATCATTTTTGTAACAAATTTTTTTCACGGCATATGCACACATCATATGCCAGTTTCCCTGTTTTTCAGTGTTGGTGGGTGGATGAAAACAAAATGCTGAAATGAGAATGAATGTTGTCATTCATGTTGCGCCATGCCTGGTGCCTGGCAGCCGGAGAGCCGGCCCATTGCTGCGCCCCTTGCGGCCGCATGGTATCTACCACTGTAGCAAATGATTGAAAATCACGAAAATGTATAGTTTTTTTTTCTTACTTGTGCATTATTAAACTTCTTTTTCTATCGAATCTATTCTGTTCGATCGATAGAAAAATCGCAAAAAGAAGCCCAATCATTGTGGAATTTTATCACAGCCCGAAGAAAAAAAAAATAATTTGAGAAAGCAGAGACAACTGTCAATCCGCTCTGACAAAAAGGACAAAAACGTGTTTTTCATTCCTCTACTCCGTACATATTCCACATATCCCACGGTAATTTAAGTACCCGAGTGTCCTCCAAAACATTGGTCACAATTTTCTGTATATAATTTAGAAAAGTCGTTTGAATTTATTATAGAGACACAAGTTGGTAAATTAATAGGCTGTTTATATTTAGAAGATATTAGGGAATGTTGAATTCTAGTATAGAGGTATGTATATCCTCACATTCGAGACTATGAGAAATTTTTCTTTCTCGTCGGTCTAGCGGGGAGCTTAAAGCAAACGTACACGCGTAAATTATCCAGTTAAGGTTAAAACGTTCTGTATGCGTGTTCGAAGGCGTTCATCGATTTCTTCGACGAATTTCTCGGGCATCTCCTTTTCACTTCTTTCACGACCCACTTCGCACCTTCGTCATACCCCGTATACACCATCGTCCACCGTCACTATCTTCTTCTTCCTCCCTGGTTTAGTGATCCACGCATTAGATGTCCCGGTCGAAACGGGCTTGATTCTTGGAATCACTAATTAGTGATTCTCTCTTTCCACCTCTCGCTTTCTTGGTCTTCTTCCTCTCTCATCCTCTTCTCTTTTTCATTTTTTCTTTCTTTCTCTTTTCCAATCAGGGATCGAATAAGAACCAGTCGAAGGGTATCTGATTGGATGACGGGCGACGAGACGAACTGACGCCTCGGGTGATAATTTCTCCTTGTTGGATTCGATGCTTCACCTTCGGGTGATTGCGAGGGATGGCTGAATCGATACAATTAATTCATAATGAAACAAGTGAGGATATTTGGGTTTTTCGAGTATCAGAATATTTGCACGTATATTTACGTATTCAACAGGGTAGCCGATCGACAATCGACGCCTCAGGTAACGAAATAAAATGGAAACGTGACTGGCGCTCTTCCCGCAGTCCGCGTCAAAAAGCGACGTTGAGATAGTCGTTGGTCTCCCTTGCCGAGTGTCGTCGAATAACGACGTCGTCGAGAATAATGTCGCCTATGTAGATCCGATCTTGATAGGAAAATACCGCACGAGCGGTGGGCATATAATATATAACTAGGATTCCAAATGAATAGAGGAAAAAAGGATAGATGGATGAAACGGGTAGATGGATGGATGGATGGATGGATGGATGGGTGGACGGATGGATGGGATGGAAAACAATGTCGTCGGGGATCGTCCTGGTATTTCACTGGACAGTGATATTCGAAGTCATTAACCATGGGATTCAAGGTATGGTCTGTGACACGTGACACGTGTAACGAAGAGCAGAGAGGAGAACAAAACGGATGAAAGAAATAGGGTTCGATCAATTGTAAATGCTTATGCAAATGGGAAAGGTCTTTATGAAAGATGGTCGTAGACTGTAAACCGTCAATAGGGAATCGATCATTCGAATTGAATCCCTATTTGAATTTTATTGTCCGCGCTACCTCTAATCGTATTATGGTACCTACTTACAGTTCGTTTGACTTCGAATGTATTTTCACAATCTGGGTACTTGGGTTGAAGTAGATAACGACAATGTCCTGTCACCTTTCTTCAGGTGAAGACCGTTCTAACGATGGCAACCAATGCAGAACGAGGGCTCTCTTCTTCTTTTCCTCGAGATACGATTCGCAAATCTAAGGAAGAGGGTTCGTTCTGTCTCACTTCTTCTCTCCTTTGTTGGATGGAAACAGAAGGAGAATGAAGAGGGAAGAAGACAAGGCCGGTGGTGTCCAAAGAGAATCGGACGTGCTACGGCAACAGCCACATCAGCAGGCCCAGAAGCACAATGCGTAGTGTGTGTGTGTGTGTGTTTCTTCTCTCTCACTTTTTCTCACAACGAGGATCGGAAGCTCTCCTCTCAACAGAAGATAGCAGTTTTTTGCCCAATTGAATTGAATGTAAAACACGGGCCTTACATCAATCTGAGCCGCGAGGCTGAGTGACCGGAGTGATTTAAGTATCGGCTCACCGTCGGATCTTTAGAGCTTTCGTATATAACCAAGAACGTATAGGTATTGGAATATAAAGGGAATCGATGAGAAGAAATAGTCTTAAGGCGCCGTTAAACCTGGTATATCTCGATACGGAAAGAGGGATTGACAAAAGGTTTTGCCCGGATTTTCAATCGTACGTGGAGCGTCCAGTCTTAATGTCAATGAAAAGAATTTATATTTCAATGTATGATCTATATATAATTCACGCATGCTCTTTCCATAAACTTCCAAACCTCACTTTCGATATCTTCAGAAATGATTGAATGAAAATACACGGAAAGAAAAAATTTGCTGACGCAGCAAATCGAGGTATTATATATAGAATACCAAATTTTTTTGTTGACCTAGCTAAAAATTTGCTATATCAGCAATCGTGTTAGCTACGACAGCAATTTTTTAGCTGCGGCAGCAAAAAAATTCGCTCCACCAGCAAATTTTCAGTATTATATACAGAATAGCAAACAAATTTTGCTGGGATAGCAAACATTTTTTGCTGCCACAGCTAAAAATTCGCTGTCGCAGCGAACAAGTTTGCTGTCACAGCAAAAAATTTGCTGCTCTGGCAAAAGGAACCCAGCAAAAGTAGATTTCGCTGCCACAGGGAATTCCTTTTTCTCCGTGTAGTTGTACATTCAGTTGTTAATTTTGTTTCTTCTAATACACTGATAAACTGTTACGCGGGTAATCACAACCGTGTACATTCGAACGAAAAAGTGAGAAAGAAAGAATACTGTCTGTGTTTTAGAGATAACATTCTGTTTCGCGTTTTGTCACGAATATCATTCGAAGGGAATCTGCTTTTGTAAAGTTCCACATGAATATTTGAATGATATTCTATTCGTTATGACAGAGTAAATTTGAGAAACGAGACCTAACGCATTGTACTTGTTCCTCAACTCATCCAGATGATTGGAGTTTGAATTCACTCATAGTTATTCTTTTACGTGGGATCAAAAAATATCCCTGTAACCGTTTCAGTTTTGGAATCCAAATCGTTTGGATACGTTGAGAAGTGAGAGAAGTATTCCGTCTCTCCCAGTGTCTTGTCGCCTCCGGACTTATTCTATGGATTTTTATTTTCAATTGTGTCTGACATATTTTCAATACATTTTCGAATGTATTTGAAAATATTGAAGGAGTTTATTTAGAGTTCTGAACTCGTCAAAAATTGAACTATCGATGAGTCGTGCCTGTAGAAAATGTGATTTGTTTAAAGAGAATGAGCTATTTTCATTTGAGGTACAGAAATTGCGTCCTCGAAGGCCTATTTTCAATAAATTCTCCTCCATCCTGAGAAAAAAATACGTGATTCCGCAAACTTTTTGCAGAAGGTGATAAGGGAATTTCCTCAACCAAATACAACGGTTTTTTATTCTGTTGGCTGTTGAATTATACATAGGGTCGATTTTGAAAATACTTCTGAAAGATGTCCCAAGCTAGTGCAGTGAATGTTGCAAGTATTCCATACGCATTCCTGTTTCAGCGATGGGACTCATGATGGATGTGGAGTGTCTTCATTCGTCGGTCATGGTGGAAATTATCCTGGGCGAGGATCTGAGAGGCTTCTCAGATTGCAGTTTAATCTTGTCACCAAGTCATTTGAGTACGAATTTAAGGAATCCTTCTGCAATATTCTAAACTAATATTTCATTTCACAATACTATGAAAATATATGGCACATGATTTTTAAATAGGGTAAAAATCCACCTGTAGTCATCGACAACGCTCTAAATTCAATGATTGTAAAAATACCTCCACTATAAAGATTTTCTCAAACAATATATAATAATGTTGGGCTGAATTCTTCAGTAGAAAAACTTTGAATACGTTGAAATAACAGAGGATAGGTTGAGAGATAACAGTGGGGAGTTCCAACAGCGGATTAACGTAGCGCAATGCTTGGGAACGTCTCTCACGAGGACACAGAAACTCGACAAGTTTCCATGAGTACCTCTTATATCTAACTAGCCGCGGATCTCGTACAGGAGTTTATATACATATAAGGTCAGATTATCTTAAATATGTTGAGACCGTTTTTCAAACATGGGAATTCACAGACTCCACAGAATCTGATTTCCTAGATCTCTTTTTGAGTTCGATGAGCAGCAGCGACGGTAAGTGATGTTCGTAGAATTATTTAATCCTCGGGAGACGTTGAGCATGTGCGTTTCTTTGTCCTTTGTAAGGGTCTTTATACGAGGAAGGATGCTTTTTGGTTTAAATTTGGTCGTTGAAGTTCAAATGATGATTGACCTTCTATAATGCAAGTTACGTTGTACTAAACAATGTATATAAAAGTAAGGTTTACATTTATCTGAATGATTTTTGGTTAATGTCAGTAGACGTGTTTTACGTCAATTTAACTGTTCAGTTGCTAGCAACGTTAGCTGCACGGGGCAGAAATTTCTGCTAGTTCAAATAATAATTTGTTATCTCACAGAATTGTTCAGCCGTGTTTGCTATGAAACCAGCAACTGGTGCAGCTGCGAATTATTCACGAAGGTAGCTGAATGTTCAAGCATTATATATAAGATCGCGAATTAATTCAGTTGTAGTAGTTGAATTTTGTATTCTAACAGCTTGCTATCACAGAAAGTAGATTTCTGTTCAATGCAATTTCAACTCTGAGAGAATCCATCGTAAAAAGTGATTTCTCCATGAAAACAACATATCGACAATCTTGACAGGTAAAAACTTTCTTGTCCCTAATTCTTCGTTGTACTCCAATTCTTCAACAATGTTTCATAAACCATCACCCTCGGGTGTTTTTCTTCTCACTTTCGTGTTTATAAACACCGCAAACAAGGGCGAACGTTACGACGCTCCAGTCGTCAGGACCACCGTGTTCGTTAACACGCCAAAGTGAGTCAATCCATCAGAGAGGACGAGAGAGAAGGAAAGAAAAACCCTTGCATATATGCGGGTTGAAACCTCCTCGTGATTCCACTGTTCTTCTCTTGGTCTTCTTCTCGCCCGTCTCCCGTGCGTTCTTCTTCCCTTCTGTCATTTGAAAATTCTCTTGCGTCCTCTTCTATCGACAAAGAAGGATCCAGGAATAAAGTCGGGTCCGATCCGCGGATCCGACAGGGACGGATCGTTTCGACGCAAACGGAATTTATAGTTGAAAGAACGATGACCAGTTTGGCATTCGTGTGTATGGATGTTGATATGACATGCCTGTGCCAGTACACACATACATTCGTAGCCCGTTATAGACAGCAGCATCTGGAGCGTTTTATGATAATTGGATGTGTGCAGCTTGCCAGCATTTTGCCGCTGTATGATGGATTTTTTGCCCCAACAGTCAACGAACGGAAGAATGTCCTGTCAGAGGATATAGAAACCTGACGTGGTAGAGATGCCTCGGGAGAAGACGAGCGCTTCGTCGCATGTATCGAACCACGGAGACGGCTTTTACATCGCTTGTCAGAGAAGAAGGCACACGGTTCTCTCCTCCACCCTTTTCTCCCAACCGTTTTTTTCTCTTCAACTCGCCACGACGACTGTTCATTATTTATTTAACCGGCAGTCGTACCGCATCGTGTCGTGTCGTGTCCTCTGTCGTGAGCCGGATCGAGAGAGTCAAACTATGAAGTATATTGATCGCATTAATGCTCCCGCAGTTAATTCTTATTCATCAAGGAAGATAGATTCAACGTTTGTTGTACAAATTTCAATGATCTTCGATCGGGTGAAGGCTCCACGAATGTGCACAGTCAAAATTTCATATCAGAGATCAATACATTTATATTGTATTTGCGGGATATATGCTTGATTGTGTCGTTATGAACCACAATCTTGGTACAAATCATTCTAGTAGTTCTCTAGGTTATGACAGAGCCCTTCACAGTAACAAGTTGAACCGAATGTGGCTGCGTCTTACTTGAAAACTTGACTGAAATTCAGCCAAACAGGGCTAGTTTTGGCTGCACTTTAAAATCAGCCAATATTTAGAATGAAAGTAAGGTTTACTTTGTACAGTGTTACCGCGTCTTGCATGTCCCTCGTAAGTTCCTAGTGAGGCATTACGAGGGAGAGAATGACTAGTATGATTTCTACTAGAAAAGTATGAGAGTTTAGGAGAGTGGGACTCTTTTGTCCAGTGGGTCACATTCGTGCAGTTCATCGTACGCCGAATAATAGCGCAAATTAAAAAAAACTAGCATGTAATTCCTTTAATGAACGGAATTTGATGAAAATTGGGAAAATGTCCGAGCAAGCGTTACATCGGTATTTGTCAGATCTTTCCAATAAGTTCCTCGTTAGTCTCCAAGGAAGTTCTCGCAAGGGCTTGAATAGGTGCTGTTTGGGGATGGGCAAAGCTTTTGTCTCGAAAAAGTGCAATCTTTCAACTGTAAGAATGAAATATAAGTATGAAAGATTATATGAACGAATCCCCCGAGTAAGTCATGAATGTATCGATGATTAGATCATAACGTACGCACTTTCATACAACGTTACGAGAATTTCATGTGTTGCAATGTATCGACAAGCAGAGATATAATGAAATTGATACATCATTCACCAGTAAGTGGCGCCCTTTCACAAATTCATATCGCCGTTCATCTACAACAATCATTCGCAACATTTATCTTCACGCTCAGATGTAGCGTGCAATTGTTGCGTGTTTGATTTCTTTCCTTTTGTTTTGCAAATAAGAATTATTACATGAAGATGAGTTAAGATGAATTTTATGGAAATGTTGGATCCCGGATAGCACATTCACTTCAAAAGCATTCGAAAAGAGTACTTGAGAATTATTGGGAAATCTTTTTGAATTATTCTGGAGTGAGTGTGTTATATATCACAGGTAACCCATATAAAAATTCAGCGATTCCACTAATGCTGACGAACGGCTCCAAATGGGTGCTCAAATCATCGAACCATCTGTGACTGAAAAACAAAAATGAACATGAACGAATTTGGCTGCTATAGTTGACTGTTCAGGATTGAACAAGAATTGGTTTCGAATTTGGTATCGGCCAACCATTGCGGTCTTCTATCACTGTCACTCCAGGCATCAAAATGGAAGTGCGTTCAATGTTTACACGGTGTTATCATTCCAGACCTCAATCAAGTTTTCTCCCACAGCTCCGCTATCCTAGAAAGAATTATTACAGCGGTTTACACAGAGTCTTCAGTCTTTTTCGTATGAATATGATTTTTTCAAAGAAGCAAATATATTCGAGCTACAATGATGCATCGTTTGAACAAAAGTTTGACCATAATTTGGATATTGCTCTTTGATGATATGAAGTACAAAAATACCATACAATAAGATAATTATACATCCGATCAGTGAGGTGTTCTTATTAATCCATTGAGTTCATATTTATTAAGAATAGATGTGAATAACATTATGAAATTCCAATGAAAATGCGATTATCTTGAATCGAAAGGTATCATTATAAGCGCAAAGAGGAATCAAGATAAAGAGGCGCCAATTGGAGATTGTAATGTGATAAGCCAACAGACGATTAACACTGAGGTTACAATCTTTCTGATATCATCGAAGGATTGCAGAATATGAAATCATATAATGTCATTTGAAATGAGATACCATAAGGAAATCTGTTCGTGATCAATTGCTTCTTGTTATTCGCTCGGTTGAATTAACATTACAATCATTTTGTGAAGAATTTTTCCATGTAGTTTTGCTGGAAGGATCAAAATAAGAAACAGCAAAATCTATCTGCATTTAGGTCTGAGCTCCAATCAATTCAACGTACTTTCTGACAAAAAAAAAATAATAAAAATAAAAAAAGGTCGATCTATCCAGTAATGTTTTATTTATAATTTATGAAGTTTCAATTTATGAATTTTTTTTCAAAGTTTTTTGTTAACCTCCAGACCCATCAAATGTCTTATCACAAATTTGATTTCGTTCTTTGCTTCCTTCTATTAGAAAATATTCGAGAATATTACCTTATTTTGGAATTCGCATTATTAAGAACCTCCCCTTGAACTCGAATGATACATTAATCAACTGCTATTCAACTTCTGAGGAATATTTTTCATACGATAACTTCAGTACCTTTGTCTATGCTACCATAGATCTGATTTTATAAATTCAACTCACTTTTCTTGCTTTTCTTTCTACATAAACATCTCCAGTTATCAATTATCAAATGATGAAATCTCTCGTTACAATTTGAATAAATGATTAGTAACCGAAACATTGAACGAGTTAGGAAACGAAGAGCAGAATAAATAATTAGCATAATATGATGAAGATTAAGGTAATCCGTCATTACGAGTACCGAAAGGATCATGTGAATTCATATAAAGGCAAAGAAAAAAGTACGTGATAAGTTTGAAGCTCGTTGAACGAGGGAACAAACGATTGCTCGAAAAATGGTCCCTGGCCCATCCGGGGAGTAATAGGATCTCCGCGGGTCTCATGGTGGAAGTTAGACACGATAAATCTGGAGGGGAATTAATTGCCATTTGGTCCTGTCGAGACTGGGTCTTGGTTTGGGTCCAATCCAAGTCTCATGCCCGTGCACGATTCTTCTCTCTTTCTCCCCTCGTTGAGTCCCAGTCTCACATTTTGTGTTCCTTTTTCTCCTCCTCCACCTCCCTACCGTCGACTTTGGTTGACATCCTACAAATAAAATCAGCTCCAGGAATGCCCGCGACGACACGCGGGCCCTGTGGGACCTCTAAGAGTCCGAGAAGAGAGATAGAACGGGCTCCAACGCACGGGCGTCGTATTCGTGTGACGAGGACCGATGCTCTTTCTCTTATTTCTTTCTCACTCCTTTTCTTAGGACCCTCGAGCATGAGAGATGTAATATATGGTGGCTTTAAGACAACGGTTGGAAGGTATATATACCTGGGTACCACAAGACATCCACCTCTACCCACACTCTTTCTTCTTTGTATATATATATATATACATGTATATATACATTCGAAACCAAAGGTCCAATGGTAATTCTCATTTTTTTTAAGATTGGCCCTTTTCGAGTCAACTTGTATATGAAATTGGTTCTTCCACATCTTCTTGAGACACGAAGAAGGTGTGTATGAGTATCGGTACACACATGTGCGCGATGGTGCATTTACATACGCGTATAAACACAATTCTTCCACACATCGAGTTGGAACGCGAAGAAGACAACGAGTCTAAAACCGGAGGGCGACATACGAACTTGTTGCAGTCGCGAACACCGAGTATTGGTACACCTGGACAAAACCGGACCGCGGCCATGCATCGGCCACGGTACGGCAGTCCACTGAAGTTTATTTAATTGCCCCATGATTTAATCTTACGGTAGCAGAAAATATCTTTCCGTGCGGCACTTGTGGTGTAAGTTATGTCAGTTATCGTATTCTCTTTTTGTGGATCTTAATTTCGTGTACTGGATGTTGGACTCATTGAATCGTTTCATGAATTATATTATTCGTGAAATGACTTCAATGTTTTTAGATCGATCATTTTGTTCGTTGATTCAACATTTTGTTGTAGAATTTATGAAAAAGTTTCCAAAGAAACGGCGGAGGGAAGAGGAAGAGTCTTCTGTTGGAACCCTTAGATCCAATTATTATGATTCTAACAAACTGTAAAAAGTAATCGGAATTTTCCTGTATACATTGATCAGAAAATTCCAATCACTGATTGAAAAATCAATTTCCTGTATATTTTTGTGGAATTTCCCATAAATTTACCTGAAAATTCCAAACTTTATGGGATTTTTCCACCATTCTACAGTAAATTTCCGGATAAGTTCTGTATAGAAATGTATAGAAATTTTTTACAGTGCCATACATCGATCAGATAGTAAAATCGTGCATCGATTAGGCTGAAAATCACATTTATTTGTCAAACAACCGTTTGTAATGTCGATGATAAGTTGCCTGAAGAGTGAATTTTCACTTCAACGGAGTAGCATTTCATTTTTTAGTCACACTGTGAAAAATTTCTATGGGAAACTTCACATAAATGTTCGGAAGGAATTAACACATACAAGCGTTAGGAATTTTTGGTATTTTACCGGAAATGATAGTGAAAATCCCATCAAGTAGTTAAATTTATCGGAAATTGACTTTCTATCGCATGATCGGAATTTTACAGTTGCTGCGTATAAAAAAAATCCGATTATTTTTTTACAGTGCAGCCAGAGAGAAACCTACCTTTTTGTTCGAGTGGAATTCGCGATCTCCCGTATTTGAAAAATGCATTTAAACATCCAAAGAATTCATTGAATGACATCAGAGACTTTCATTCCCCATCAATCTCCTCGCGAAGTTCAAATTTGCGTCAATTCGTAAGAAAAGATCGAAATACCTATGGAATGGTTGAAAGATGAACATTTAGTTCTAAGATATCCTGCTGTACAAATAGCTGTATTATAACGACACTGTGGGAAATTTTTATAAATTTTGTAAACATCAGTTTGTATATTGAATCAAATAATTTTACTTGTATATCAGTAGCATATGCGGTGAAAATTCAGATTTTCAAATTCAATTTACGAATCCACATTGCACAGAATGTTTCAGTTAATATTGCAACAATATTTCGAGACATATCCCAAGTACAAAAGTGAAGCCTAAATTGGCCGTGATTCATTGTTTGATTTGGTTTTTCTCCCTCATCTCATCACGTTTCTACCCTGTTCGTACTCAAGAAAATTTCCATTCAATCTAATTGTTATTCCACCTTTGTTCGAATCGAGATCACTGAGACGTTTTGTGCTGTACTGGAATGTACGTGAAAAACATTTCGAAAACTTGCATATAAAATTTATTACAGATAAGTTGAACAATGTGAAATTTCAACAAATAATAAAAACAATAAGCCCAGTAAACCACATAGTGATTGAAACACATTTTGAATCCCTTACAGTCTGTGGTTTGTGAAAGACAAGGATGACTTTAATAAGAGAAGTTATAAGGATCATAAATCAGTAATTATCAGACATCGTGGGTATGTTGATAAATCACTGACGTGTTTACATAGATCGAAATCCTCACATACAAGCGTACCAACACGTCCGAACGCGATACGTACGTATAAGCGCGTGAGCGAGCGTAGAAGTAAATTAGTGGGAGCGACATTTAGCCGGCATAACGTCGAATCTCGACAGGCACCCTCGGTCATTCTTATCTAAACGGACGGATCTTCCATGAGGAGCGAGAAAAATGTTTCTTCTTGATAATCAAAGACGGTAGCTCTCTTGCACTGGTATTGCTTCACGCGACATTGAAAAAGGAAAAAAAAGCAGTATGAACGAAGGATAAAAAATAAAAGAATAAGTGGTCGTCATGAATAAAAACTTCAGAGTTTCGAGAAGTTACGTATTGTTCATACTTACATGTACATTGAAAATTATTCAACTTGTTTGACTTGCTGAGTTTGTGATATGTGGAGAAAAATAGATACTAACGGGTATGAGAAATATTATACTGGTTACCCGAGTCAAAAAGTGAAACCTGATTTAACTCTGATTTGTTGCGTATCACGAAGTGAATCAGATTTAATTTCATTTTTCGCCCTGTTCTCAAGCTGATCTTGCTTTTAACATTCTTATTCAACCTGATGTTAACCTTTTTTCGGCCCGATAGAACTCTGGATCGTTGCGAGTTGATCAGGCTTTCAAAAAAAGTATTATAATTTTTTGACTCGGGATATCCCTGGGAAACTAATCTTCGATAACTTTTTATTACTCCCCATATAAAAATCTTCAGGCTCCGCCAATGCTGACGACGGAACATAGCTAGACGCAAGGCTGCCAGCCAAAGCTATCAGCCGGGCAATCTATGTAGGGACAAGGATGGTTGACAATGGTCTAAACATTGTACCAATATGGGAAGTCATAAATCGACTTCATTGATCCATCATTGATCATTGGCTGCGCCACGCTTGACCCATCCTTCAACCAATATTGCTTGAAGGAAAAAGCATGCTTTCAACAGAGGCTCTCTAGGGCTTGGCGGGACACTGCTCCAAGCATTAGGCAACTCTGAATGACAATGGATTCTCATGTTGCACCAAGCATGGGTCGTAGCTTGGTCCAGCTTGGGCAATAGCTTGGCTCAGCTTGGGCGATGGCCTCGCTCAGTTTAGGCGTTAGCTTGACTCGACTTGAGTAATAGCTTGGCTAAGAGTGAAACTTCCTTCTCAAACAGCAAATTACAATAACTCTCACCAGAGTGATGCTTGTTTCCTGCGAGTGGCGAACCAAGCATTCAATCAATATATAAGTCTCCTTTGAAGATTCCATGACAGAAATAATTCTTCATCTGTTTCCAGACCCGCCTACTTCTACGCCAGGACCACCGGATTTACGTCATTCATCAGTTTAAACTAATCAGAAAAATTACATGTTGAAATTCTCCGACATTCATTTCGTTCAATCGAAATGATAGAATGGAGTTTTTATTTTATTTTCAATTACAATAAAAAATAAAAGTGACCATTGGCATGAGATGGGCGCAACCCTGCCGCAAGATTGCTACAGCGTTGGCTCATCCTTGGCGAACAAATTTTTGTATGGTCTGCCATTGACGGCATATGCTATCACAACCCTGTTTCCAGTGTTGGGTCTTGATTGTGGAAACAAATGGGCTGAGGCTGAAATGATGTTATCATTTCAGAGTTGCGCCATGCCTGGTAGCCTAGGCTCGGCCCATCTTGGTGAGCCTTGCGGCAACCTAGCGCCCATGGTCAATTTTTCCCTGGGTCCTTATAATCTGCATTATATACTCCTCAGTATATGGATATTAGAGACTAGGAAAAATTGGTATAATATAAACGCTTGTCTTTCGATGCTTGCGATTAGTATCTATTTTTCTCTGTGGATTGATGAATCCTCTCTCTATTATCATGGATCAATACATGGAAGTGATCTCACGTAGTATTCAACCGGTGAAAAATTCGTGTTTCGAAGTATATTTTCAGATAAATTTGGATTAAAATAAAATGTTTCACGTGAAACATGAATTCTCCAAATGTGAAGAGTTGTCAATTTTCTATCAAATAATTGAACTGGAAATACAAAAACAGGATTCGAATTATGAGAACCTTCTTTTAGTCGAAATGAGCTACATATTTCAATCCTGTTACATATTTGAATCGTTAACTGCAGATAGGAAACAAGTCCCTCGAAACCAAATTCGTCAGAAAAGACCAAAAATTGTTTCCCATGGCCATCAAATAGAATAAAAACTTCAAAAACGCGCCGTATCGTAACCGTAACCATGTATTTGAATAGCAATGTTCGAGCTTTGATTTATACGATGCTTTTATCTATCCGAACTAATATTCCGTGATAAAATGAATTTCGGATTTTTCAAACATATTTCTTTCTTGCAGTAACAATTCATTGATTGCAATGAAATTAATACCGAAGTTCAGTCATGATTCCATAGTGGTTCCATATAAAAAAAAGAAAAGAGCATCTAGCAAACTGCATTGTTTCACGATATTTTCAAAAGTTTCGACCAAATCCCATGAAATTCTATGGATTTTTTAACCCGGGTAGATTTTGAGTATAAATTTTAGTTCTCTACCCCAAGTGTATATTCATGGCAGACCCAATCTACGCCCAGGGTGGGTGCTCATGCTGCGCAACGTGGGGCCAACCCTGAGATGATAACATCGTTCCCAGCTTGGCTGTATTGCTTTGCCCGAGGATTGGTAACACCATAGGCCAAGCATGAACCCAGACTAGGCAATCAATACAACTCCTTCCTTTTTTTTTGAATTTGGAAAATTGCTTTGAATTCTACCCCAGCGAGCATGAATTTCAGCCCCACTTTGGCCCAATCTTGGGCCTAGTGTTGAGCCCCATCCTGCTCATATGGGCCTAAGACTGCACCAAAGTGGGACCAAAATTCATACACGCTGAGGATTGTACGCACATGCTCGGGATATAAATTCACCCCAATCTTGGCCTAATGCTGGTCTAAATTGGGGCCAAGTTCAAATGTGCCCGCACTAAGATTCATTATTTCCATTTTTCACCAACCATAATTGTATGGGAAACCACAACAGGGCCAAGATTAAGCCAACATGGGCCCCATTGTCATTCCCCAATACTGGGTTGAAGAGGATGGACTCAGCTCGGGGCCCATTTTCATTATAGGCGATACACGCTTGAGACGGATTTCTAGTGATTCCAATGTCATAATGTCAAAATATAATAAATTCTTCACACGGAAAAGATTGTATGGTAGTCACAACCAACTGTATCGCTGTATTTGGTTGCCCTCAAACTTATGGCTACCCAAACCAGAAGTTCAATTGTCACAAACAGATAGTTGACAGCATTAAACAAATTTCTAGTTTTGGCAGACATATAGTGACAATCATCCAACTTTCACGAGGAAACCCAAACCTATATTTGAAGTCCAATCTCTGAAATGCCCTCAATTATCATCTATTTTAAATTCAAATTCCTATAAATTTATGTGAAGTAATTAACATATACTACTGTGGGCAAAAAGTAAGGTGAATTTGTTTGTAAAATGAAAAATCTTCATTTATTCTTCTACATCAATTTCATCCCCTTCAAATTAATCCCCTCTCGATAAAATACACTTATGCCAACGTTTTTTCCAATCATCGAAACATGCTAAATAGTCCCTTTCCGGTATAGCCATCAGCGCCTTCTTCGATTCAGCTTTTATCTCCTCAATCGACTCGAAACGCTTTCCCCGGAGTGGTCTCTTGAGTTTTGGGAATAGCCAGAAGTCACACGGAGCCAAATCAGGCGAATACGGTGGTTGCGGAACGATATGCGTCGAATTTTTGGCGAAATGGTCACGAAGAACGAGTGCAGTATGAGACGGTGCATTATCGTGATGCAAAAACCAAGAGTTGTTGGCCCATAATTCTGGTTTTCACAGATCCTTCTGATATTCCGATCATATCAGTAAGGTCTCAAACAGTCAATCGACGATTTTTGAGCACTAATTCCTTCACTTCATCGACGTGTTGGTCATCTGTTGACGTCGATGGTCGTCCGGAGCGCTCCAAGTCATCAACACGTTCTCGACCCTCTTTGAAGTCTTTGTACCAATTATAAATATTTTTCTGCGACATGGTAGAATCACCAAAGGCCTTCCGCAACATCCTCAAAGTTTCCGCAGCCGAAATTTCATTGCGCAAACAAAATTTGATTGCACTTCTTTGCTCCATTCAATCAGACATTGTAAAAATCGAAAAATGCACTCTTGGTCGTTTGGTAAACACAAGTGTGAATGTATTACTGATAATGACATTGGCATGAAATTTGGCACAGATGTCATTAACAATCCTGCCAACCTAAAAAGAGAACTAGCCTGAAATGTCAAGCCCGCGAAGTTTAAGTTCAAAATTCACCTTACTTTTTGCCCACAGTAGTACGTGCGTTAGGAATTTTCCGCACTTGTCTGGAAGATGCCTGTAAAAAGATGCTGAAAATCCCATACAATTGAAAATTTTCAGTTAAATTTATAGGCAATTTCATACTTATATATCGGGAATCGATTTCTCATCCGATGATTGGAATTTTCCGGTAGCCGTATACAGAAAAATCCTGATCGTGTTCTACACGGAGAAAAATAATATAGTAAAATAGTACTATTTTGTCAAATGTCGTCACAATTGCCTGATGGTCTCAGAGGCTATCTTACCGAATGTAGTAAAAATTATTGCAGTTGTAACATTTTATCCCATATTTGAGGAGTACTTCTCAAGATATGAGACCTAATAGTACCTATTAATTCACTAGAAAATGTTGTAATTTTTATTGTATTATTTTTCTCCGTGTACAGTGAAGTTAGCGCTAAATTTTATCCGCTTCTCCTGATGTTTGAGTGTTTTTAAATTTGCTTTTCTTCACTCGAATACTGAGGAAAAATCCAAGAATATTTTGGTCATCCGAAGAACAGGAAGAAGGAGGAAAAATTCTTTCCAGCGAGGAGTACTGAAATATCCATGCAGCAAACACTCACACACTTTGTGTAACACGATGACTATGCGGTAGTAGTGCAGAGAGGAGAGAAAAGCCGCCTTCGGCGACGCGAGTCATCTACGTAGATTCAGCCCACGTATACAAGGAATGGGCATAGTATACGCCATAAAGCAGAGTTTATCGCGCCGTCGTTGTTGTCTCGTGCTACCTCGTTTTATACCAGGTGCGCGTGTGTAATACAACTATACGTACACGTATATGCAAGTCAGTATATACGGGGGGACATTCTACTACGACCGTGAACAGGGACAAAAAAAAGCAAATGATAAAAAAAGAAGACGAGAAAGAATTGAAGAAACTGCAGGTCGTATTGCAGTAAAGCACTGGTTATGGAAACGCAAAATTCATGCGAGTACGTGGACGATTCGCGTTGGAATGTTATTACGAATTGTGAGACTCACATTTCAATTGCGCCTTTTCATGGTTACGATTCTGTCTAAAGATCTTCATAATTTGTGGAATAGAGTTGCCACGTAAACCAAATGATACGTGGGAGAGTTCAATTCGTAGAAATGTAGAGACATTGTATAGGCTTTTGCTGGTCTCTTGAATTCACTCGTGGTTGAGTCAAGTTTTCATGTAATTCGCTTGTCAAAAAAATACTTGAATCGAGTCATATTCACGTTGTTTTGAACTTATCCATAGGATTTAATTTTGTAACATATTTTAGATATTGAAATTTAGCAGGTAGTCTGAAGGTGTGATGTATGAGAATGAACAAAGTTATGTAAGAAAGCTGTATAGAACAGGGATGAATCCAGAGGGAAGAGGAGGGGAAGGGTACATTTGGATAACTGAATTTTAGAATAATCCAAGTCCGACCTGAACAAAGGTCATCACCCATGTGGAAAAAAAGTCCAAAATTTTGGATCTGCCCTTGGTATAAGACATATTAAAATTGAATGACAAAAATTGATACAAAGTAGAGAGAGCATTAGACACTTTTCAAAGAATTTTGAATTCATTCAACCACCTTTCAGTTCGATAGCAGACAGATCTTTCATAATTTTGATGTTTTTTTCTGAGATTTGATGACAAAAGTGCGGTGAGATATATTCTACGTTGGATGCAATACATCGATCGTTGGTCTGTTTTGTTTCCTTATAATGGTTCATGTATTCTCGTCACGATCCATAGATCGTTGAGTGTCATGAGTAGCTGGGACTACCCGCTGAGAGTCCCAACACTATCGGTCTCAGATCAGCCACGGATTTCAGAAGCTACCAACTCTTATATATACGCAATGTATCCATATGCATGTTTCTATGTATGTAGATATAATACTTATATCCTTGTATGCGATGAGTTTCTACTGACCCCCCGCTGCATCACGCGCCCCCGCTTGCGAGCTTTTATGACCTTTCGAGAAAAAGCAAGGGAGAAGAAACAAATGGAACAAGAATGAATTATAACATGTCGCTAAAGATTCGACCATCTTTGTTCTAGGAAAGTTATTCTATAGCTTCAGTTTCGACTTAGTTTTTTATTTTTATTTGGATATTGGTTTCTTTATTTCGGTACCTAGGGACTGCCCTGCAGGGCATGGTAAAATCCAGACTCAACTGAAAAATTGGATACTGAATTTGAAAAACATCTCAAGTGGAAGAATGTTCAAAATTATACTCGTATCAACCGTTTTTACGTTCTGAAAACTAAACTGTTTTCTCGTAAAAATAACTTTTGCACTAGAAAAGAGTGTTAAATCATGACAATCATCAAACAGAGTTGTAAATGAAGTATTCAATTCCTGATAATTGAATTTCGAATTTTTGCTTGTGATATCAAACTCAAATATAGGGACATTTTGAAACGATTTGAGAATCGTTTATTCGACGTCTCTTGTTGCGATTTCATGAGAGAAAAATTCTCAGAATATTTTGAGGTACTTCGATTAAGTTTGATTTGAAATATTTGACGAACATAATTCATTCCACTGTAGCTCGATTATCTACCATTTGAATTCGAAACTTTCAAAGGACCAGCGTTACGTTCAATAAGTATCCGATTTCTCCATTAGTCAAATGACACGTATTCCCTGGAAAGAGACGAACGTTGTCTTTGCCACTTTGTTGCGATCTATCTCGAGTATCCATCCGATGAGAAAAATTCTCGAAAAAAGGATGAGCTGAATTATGTATATCTTTAGCGTGGAAGGTGCACGAGATGAGATTCTCGAGCTCATTTATCATACAGGAAACAATAGGAACTGGCAAAACACGTGCTTTGCGCGCGTTCTTTCTCTGTCTCCCCCGAGAAGTCTCTCGTTCGCGGAGAAAAGAGAACCAAAGGAGGAACCAGATACATAATACGACGAAGACGACGACAACGACGACGATGCAAAGGGAAGGGAAAGGGAGACAAAAGGAACAAAAAAAGGACCCAGTTGACGGTTTCTTCTTTTCTCATGATCGAAAGAGAGACCAAAGAGAAAACGAAAGAGGAGAAGAAAACGAGAGAAAAAAAAGGGGAAAGAGAAAAAGATAGATAGGGAAGGACGGTTCCCCTTCATTTGTTAAAACAATATAACAATTCATTTTTGTCACATCCACTGTCGAAGACCTTTTATTGTGAGAGGACCCCCTTCTCAACTGCGTGGAATTGTTTCGCTGCGGCAGCATCGGTCGCAGAAACCTAACCGACGGATAAAGTATTGTCAACCTTTGTGTGTAGCGGAATCTTCTTTTGCTCATAGCTCTCGTATGCGTATCCCTTCCGAAGATAGGATTTTATTCTTCCCCATTATATCAGCCACTCTCCTTGAGACAAAAAAATTCCATTATGAGGGATATGATTTTTTCCTTTTTTTTTTGGTGGATAAAAGAAACGATTGAGGGTGAGAAAAACATTGTACTTTGTATTCTGAAATCAAATTTATATGAATATTTAATCATTGACGAAGTATTTTCATCAGCGTAGTCTGTAGAGTACATAATGACTCATGACCGAAGTTGATGTGCGGAATAGTCGAGTCGTGATATAGAAAAAGCAGGCCAGGTTTGGTCCGAGTTGGCGAGAAAATTCAATGACGCAAAGCGTTGAACGTCACGCGAAAGGACTTGTTTCCCTAGCTTATCAGCTTCTGGTTCAACAAAAAGTCATGAAAAAAAATAAAAGAAGGAGAGGTGGTTTTTTTTTTGATAGGCTTGTGGTACCCACTTGATAAATCCTACTCCTTTTCACAAGGTTAATTGATGAGGTCATTTGTCCTGAAAGGCTGCCTCTTCCTATGTCAACGATAACTCGGAGACGATCCATTAGAAGAACTGTCGAGTATTTGGTTTAATTAGACGATTCAAAGCGGTTTACATTTGGAACGAGGAGAGTTGAATACAAGATTCAAATCCCCTAGTAGAAATATTCGAGGCATAAACCAGGTTTGTATCTAAATCCACACTGGATAGGAACTAGACGTTCACAAGTTACTTGCAAATATTTGGTAGGGCATTACAAAATTCATGAACACCTAGGGTTATTGCTATCGGAGTAATATCCTGGATCTTGAAATTGAAGATTGTGGGACATATCTTCATGAGTATCGTTCATTAACACGATGAAAATAAGATACAATTGAAATTAAGTTTCAGAATTGAATAATTTATATAAAATGATGGATTTCAATGAGAATGTGAAGAAGAATATATAATAAAAAGATGCTCTTCAGAACAACAAGAGAAAGTGATGTTACCAAATTGTTGAGTTCCCTGAAATAAAAATGAGAAAAAATGACTGCCGTTTTTTATTCGATCCCGCCGTTTTTGTTCTTCGTACGTTAAGGTAGAATAAGATTATACTAAAGTCGCTTAAGGCCCCTGAGGACATTTTATATTCCCAATGTTGTTACTTCTCTTCCCTTCTCCAAACTATTCAGTCCTCTTTGTATCTCTCTCCAATGCTACCTAAAGAGATTCCGACGATAAAGGGTGGTGAATTCAACGACCTCTCCCTCTCTCTTTTCTCGTATCCCAATCACCAATCCATAAATCCAGCAATTTGTCCGAGCCGTCCACGGGATTTTGATCTTGGCTGATTCGCATCTTACCCCATCCACCTTCTTGTACTTCCTTCCATCTCTCACCATCCGTGGCCGATTCTGAATTTTGTATCTCCAAATTCAACACATTCATTTTGTCGCTTTGTTTCTATTCTTTTCCTTTTTGTTTCTGTTCGAATTTCATAATGCAGATTCTGAGATCGAATATTATGATTATGGTGAACATTTGCTTTGAAATGAATTCCATTTATACTCTGAGGGGAAGAAATTGATCTGAATAACTAGAACATGTACACAATTATTATATAATACACTAATCATGATTGAAGAACACTGAGCAATGTAAAGCCAAATTTCAGTAATCCTTCTTGAAATTTTACGAAGCATTGCTGAAAGTGCAGTGTAATTTAGATTTATCGAACAAGTATATTACAATTTACTGAATCTCCAAATCGCTCTTCTCTCAGTGTACACGGAAAAAAGAAAACACTACTGGTTACTGTGAATGACAGCGATCGGTTGAAAAACAAATGCAAACACGCTTGGATAATGAGGATTAGCGCGATCACAGTGATGGGTACACGCAGAAAAATATATTTTCAAAAGTCCCATCATTTATTGAGGCTCAGCGCCAGTCTGTGATGAATGAAATTATTTACCCGAATATAGCTTCAAAAGTGCCATAATTTCTTGTAGAAATACATCTAATTATGAGGGTTTTTAAAAGTAAATTCAAGTCAAAACTCTATCTGTCACAGACTGGCGCTGATCCTCAATAAATTATGGGACTTTTCAACACGTCTGTTTTCTGCGTGTATTGTAATGAAATTCGTCAATGCTGACTGGACAGTAATGAGGACTGGGAAATGCAGTACTGCATGGAATGAATTCGAGTTTCAATGTATTTTTGTGATTCACGGTAACTATTGCTGTTTTCTTTTTTTCGTGTAGTTGATTTTGACTTCTACCATTCCATATAGGCGACACAACTGGATTTACTCGATAGTGATTTGTGTGTCTAGTCATCTCAACGCAGCAACGTCTTTGGGGGGATAAATGTAACGAACTCCTACGGAGTCAGTTGCTGTTTAAAAGTAGATGTCTGAAAGATTTTTTACAAAACGCTTATTCATTTTAAAATACATTCCCCAGTTCGAAATTGAGGCAAATGATTAGTAATTTGTGCCGAAAACAGTACCAATAATGAATTCGGATAAGACATTCAGAGATATAGTAGAAAAGAACCCGAAGATATGTAAGAATCATTTTAAAAGCGCCTGACGACACGGGTCTGCAACAAATCTTATTATGAAGCGATTCGCCAAAATGGCGCCCCGCTAAGGTCCTCTCGACAACCACCACTGGTGCGCGGTCTCTTTGTGATACCGTGTGGAATCTCGAACTCGAAGAGCTACTCATAGAAGGCTGACTTTCATTTTATAAACTGATGCTCGTACATCCCTATAAACTCCTCATTCAAAGAACAATTATTGGCATACGCTTGAGCGAAAGATAATTAACGTTCAAACGAATTTGAGTATAAATTGCCATTAACATCGTGTGCAATTCGAAATGAATATTTCGGACATTAATTATTTCAGAGATTGAAATCAAGTTTTGAATTAGTGTCTTAATGTATTCTTCTTCCATCTAAAAAAATGATGATAATGGGCACATTTGTCCGAATCGAAGTTCTCGAGTTGATAACATAAGGAGGATTCGTAAATTCAGAGAATTCAATTTTATTCGAAAAATGAAAAAGTATAAAATATATTCGAGGATCATATAAAACATATAAAATCGTTCTACGAGCTTTCAGGGAATCAATTTCAGAACATTCCAGATTCATTTCGAATATTAATTTTGCAACCGTCGTAGTTGTGAAATATCTGGCACGTTGCGAACAAGTAGATGATAAATTACTGTGACATTACAGGGACTTTCCAGAAACTTTTATCCTTCTATGTTCAGTAAAGTTTCAACGGTAGTACGGGTAGATGCCATATAACGACTTATAGTAGGTAAAGCGAGTACGTGTCAGACATAGCTGTGAAGATTTATCGGAATCGACCATCGTCATAACCAAGAACCATTGTTATGATGGCGATGATAATAATATACGGTAGTTGTTCATTTTATTCGATCAATAACTTCTTTCTCGAATTCTCGTTTACCAACACACAGATGTGTGTAGTCAACAACGAGGGTTTCATTAAACGCGATATAGTCGTTGAAACGCGACATTATTTATAGATTGGAGAAATAATAACTCATCATTCGGAATCTCAATTTCAAGTTCCAACTTTCCGAGTGAGAAACTTGTCAGGAGAGAAGAATTTCTTGTGACAACAATTTATTTGCTACCACAGCAAAAAATGTCAACTCCTCACTGAAAAGAAATTTGAAATATTTTGTTACGATGACCAATTTTGGTTGCTTTAACCAAAGAATTCTGTTAATCACATTCCAACAAAACCTCTTGTTAAAATAACAACAAATTTGTTACCACAACAAAACATTTTTCTCAGCGCTTCAATTGAATTTGTTCGATATACTATATATATATAAAACACTGAAAATCAATATCTGTCTTCTTGGCTCATCTCGCAACTTGTTACAGCAAGAAAGTGGGACAGTCGAAACATATTTTGTTATACCCTGAGAAAAAAAGAAGTTGTAAGAGTTGCAAGTTGATTTTATAACGACGAATGGGAAATATACCATAGCTGATGTAAAATCAACTAGAATTGTGGTAGCTCAAACTATTAGGTGTACAAATAAGTTTCCGCGGTTTTTTTATAAAAAATTAGGAATTTATTGTAAAGGAAAAGTACATTACGTTTTATTCAAAGTATTTTCCATCATTTGCCACTACTTTTCCCCATCTTTCTGGCAACATTCGGATACCCCGTCGAAAAAACTCTTCATCTTTTGACGCTATCCACAAATCTACCCAATTTTTGGTGTCTTCATATGATGTGAAGCGCTGCTCAGACAGACCATGTGCCATCGACCGGAACAGGTGATAATCAGAAGGGGCTAAGTCTGGTGAATACGGCGGGTGGGGTAAAACTTCCCAGTTGAGTGTTTCCAAGTATGTTTTTACCGGCGCCGCAACATGTGGACGAGCATTATCGTGTAAAAGAATAATTTTGTCGTGTCTGGAGTAGTAATGGGCGCGTTTTTCCTTAAGTGCCCGACTCAATCTCATCAATTGTGTTCGGTAGAGAGCTCCAGTAATGGTTTCGCTTGGTTTCAGCAATTCATAATACACGACACCAAGCTGATCCCACCAAATACACAGCATGAGTTTTTTTCCATGAATATTCGGCTTAGCTGTCGATGTTGATGGTTCGCCGGGCTTAACCCATGACTTTCTCTTCTTTGGATTATTTGTAGTGAATCCATTTTTCGTCACCAGTGACTATACGATGCAAAAAACCCTTTTTTTTATTCCTGGCAAGCAGCATTTCACTCATGCATAATCGGCGTTCAACGTCTCTCGGCTTTAGTTCATATGGAACCCAATTTCCTTGTTTTTGAATCATTCCTAACGATTTTAAACGATGTGAAATTGCTTGTTGAGTCACTTGTAGAGTAAGTGCAAGTTCTTTTTGCGTTTGGGACGAATCTTCCTCCAATAGTACTTCTAATTCCATGTCTTCGTACACTTTCGGCCTTCCACTGCGTTCTTTGTCTTTAACGTCAAACTCACCGTTCTTAAACTTTTGAAACCATTCCTGACAACTTCTCTCACTTAAAGCAGCTTCACCATATGCTTCTAGAAGCAATCGATGCGCCTCAGCTGCAGATTTTTTCACATTAAAGAAGTAAATCAAAAGTTCCCGCAAATGATGCTTATTCGGAATAAAACTTGACATTTTTGCACGAAAAAAATTACGTGATGCTGATACGGAATCACTAGTACTTTAAGGTTATGGTGTTGCCAGATGACTAAACTTGGGATATTACGTTTTACATCTGACAATTTCTCCATAACCTTCTGGTGGGGCCATCTTTTGACAAACCGCGGAAACTTATTTGTACACCTAATATTTTTTGGAATCCTCCAAATATTGACTTCACAAGGTGTCAATTTTACAACTTTTTTTCTAGGTGTATCAGCGAATTTGGTTTTCCCCGTGTATAAAATGCTGTATGGTCCGATCTGGTTAACTGATGAACTTATGAGGTACCATCGATATAAGGAATGATGATTTGTAGATTGAAAGAAAAAAAAAAACATCACCAGAAGTGATTAGTCACCTTTGAATAAATAGTAGATAGTTCGGGCGTGAAAGATCGCGAGAAAAAATTGTACAACAAGGAAACCAATTCTGTGATGATTCATAGCGCGTGGGAACGTTGAATTCCATCTGATGATGAAAATCACAAATTTTCAAATACTTTTCATACTTTCGAAGAGAGTTTGAAGAAAAAAGCAAGGAATCCAATCAATTTAATCGATCTTTGAATATAGTCTTACCTCTTTTTGAATTGAAAACAATTAAATATTTGAATTCAGAGATTATTTATAAGAATATACAAAAAAAGTATTATTTATACAATTGCCATGAGAAAAAAATGATCAGTGGAAAACATCGATCAGAAGCTAATTTACTACGAGAGATTGTAAGATATTCATTTCAACATCAATCTTAACAATACTAACCCATCAAGCATATAATATTCCTGTGAGATTGCAACAATATTGTAATATTGTAATTATATATTTGGATATAAACCATATATGACTTATGTATGAAAGTTTTCTCATCCCAAAAGAATCTCTTTTTAAAATTTATAAAATATCCATCTACCTATTTTCTCCTAATATTCACCACAAATCCCAATAACATATTTTCGAAAGCCAATACATATATTCGTTTTCATATATATTTCCCGAATATAACGAAATCCAATGAAATCCTCTTTTAAATTCATCCACCTGGTTGCATCCTATGAATTCAACGAAATTTTTTTCCCAATATAATCTAATAGCTGAATTATGCCGAAGGAATAAATTAATGACGGTCTCTGAATGGACGGTTCACATCAGGATTAGAATCATGTTAAGGAGAATTCCTGGCATTCTCGGGATGATCGGAACGTTGAAAAAAAAACGAAAAGAACGTAGGAAGAAAGAGTAGGAGAATAAGAAACATTAGAGAAATAAAGTAGCAGGGACAAAATTAGTGGAATGTGTTGATACGTCTGTGTTTGTTCAGTGCGTTCTTTTTCAGTCAATTCCAAGATTCTTTCTGAAAATAACTTCATGAGAAGATATTGAGTTGCTAGAGCGAAAATGGTATTAAATAGGAATCTGTATTTCGAAATATATTAGACTAACTAACAAGGTGATTTGGAGATCAAACAGTTGAATACAAGTTTCCCTGTTCTGTTTCCTAATCCAATGTGATGTATGTGTGTACACACGTTTGAAAATAATAAACGAAATGAATAGCAGTAATAGACGTAATTCGATCTCACATTTGAACTAAGTAATTTCAAGGTAAATATCCTTACAACATGTTGAATCAAGTTAAGCTTCCGCGTGAAGAGTGATAGAATCACGTTAAATTCTAACCTTATCAAATGAATTGATTAAAATATTCTTCCAGTCTCGAAACTAGTCTTGGTAACTTGGTTTCGGTGCAGGTCTCGGTGTGTATCTCGACATATATCGTCGCTAACTTTGTTTACAACCCGAGTAAAAATGTTAATTTCGGTTCGCCAAACGGGACTGGTGCAGACGTGTTGCATTTTTCTGCGGTACTGTTGCAGATTCAGTGCGGGCACATCACATCCGCAACAGTACCGCAGAAAAATGCAACACGCCCGCACCAGTCCTGTTTAGCGAACCCGAAATGAAAATTTTTACTCGGGAAGTTTAAGGAGAAGGTACTCGAATTCGTTAATTTCAACTATACGCTCAAATTCGCCAGATCCACTTGGCGTTAGCAAATATTGTAGGTAATAATTTTACGTTAAATATCTTGTCTCTATTTGACGAGAGTCTCGCGTGAAGCCCTATTTATAACAATATCATTGAAAGTATTTTTATCAATGATGATATATCATTTGTTCCCATCGAGTCTCTCCCGCAAAAATCCTTCGATTTATCGGTATTGTCAGTAAAACACGATCCTTTATTATCACATCAACCCATTCATCCTAGCTTCTGTGACAACGATACCTATAATTTCGATCTGTCCAGTTATACCATTCTCAATTCCATATAAGACGAGCCTGTTGTGTGGATATAAGAGATCTTTCTCCGATGTTGTTGGTGAACCGAAGGAAGCAACACGATGGGTGCCGTTTCGACGAAAGCCGGAGGCTTTTCAATCTATCTACCTCCTTCTTTCTTTCTTTTTTCAGAAATGGGTTGAGGAACCCACGACTCCGCTAGATTTCTATTCGCGATAGAGCCAGATCCACACGTGACGGGAATGTCTATGAGGGCCTCGAGGTGGGTGGATCGGGTAGGAATCAAGTTTCTCCAGCTTTCTCAAACGATACCCTCGTTCACTCGGTCAGCCCTCAAACTTAATCGCTCTTGTACATATATTCTGTACATTACCAACGTTTCCGTTAAACTCGAGTATGAGAGTAGGGAGAAAAACATAACGCTTTCTCATATTTCCAATAAGATGGAATAAACACTACGATTTTTGATAAATTTGCAATTCTAATGAACATTCTTCGATGAATTCCTGACGAGTCGATCGTGACTCTATATGCGTATGTACCTCAGGACGCACATCTTTCAGCCAGAGATCGGTCTTCTTTCCATCAACGATGATTCAGCGAGTCGCGAGAAGATGGAAAGAAAAGAAGAGGAGAGGATGGAGGTGGCAAGACCTGGAGCAACTTCGATACCAGAGGGGCCCCGTTTCTCGCGCGCATTGTTTCAGACCCCTGCGGGGCTGTAGCCTCGCGAGTCATCCGGGAGAATTAGTTCGTCCACGGGGGGTTCCTTGTTACGTTAAGGCAGTGGCGCTCCCCCCCTCCCTCTTTAAGCACGCACCACCTTCTCTCAGTTCTTCTTCATTCTTGTCGGTTCTTTTTTGCTTTCTTGTTGGTATCTTTTTCTTTCGTTCAGGCTAACACGCACGTGTTACCAACTCACACATCTTTTACCAATTACTTTTATAAGTGTGCAAACGCGTACATGTATCATATTATATACTCACGTGGGAAACTCCCCACTCTCTTCGTCATCGGTCGTCATTTCATTGGGAATCGTCGAAACTTGTTTCGATCGAGCCTCTTCACGTTCTTCTGTCACAGTCATGATTATTATTTGACCTCGTGGTTGAACAATCGTTGCTGCAGGTGATAGATTTCGAGAAATATTACTTTCGTTTTCTTCAATGGAATTTTTCGGCTTTCGAGAGGTATGACTTTTTGTATGTTCATTGGGTAGTCAATAATGATTTTGACATCAAATATGTTTCAAGATTGTGCTTCTCTTTTGGAATCTTTTCTTCAGGAAAAAATCAGTTTAAAAACATTTCTGAAAGAATTGATAAAATTGTGAATTATTTGTGGCTTGAGACTCTGGTTGAACATTTTTTTGTTCAGTTATTTTACATGAAATATATGTATCAAGATGAATGAGGACTACTGAATTTAAAGTTCCACAGTTTTAATATCGCAGTGGAAGACACAATTTAAAGCATCCTAGATCACTGAAATAAAAATACTCTCGGTATTAGGATATATATCACCGCTCCGAAAACCTTAGATTTTGCCCACACCACTTTGACGTGTGTGCTGTGCGCGCAAAATACTTGGAAATAACAGCGAAATAAATTCGATTCCGTCCCGGGCGCGGTAGTACATTACACGTGTTGGATTCAACCGATACGATCTACGCTCTCCGTATCGATTTCACAAAAGGTCTTCCATCCATACTCCTTTTTTTCAATTCTTGTCCTTTGCTTCCTGTCTATACCGCCGAATTAACGACACCATATAAAGAAGAATCAGTTGAAATGTAGAGAAGGAAGTATGTATATGTATTTAATGACCACGAAATCCAATGATCCTTGTACTGGACGAATAAGGAACAAAGTTATACCTTTCAAAGTTGAGCTTGGTATTCAAAGTAACACATAACGATATCACGAATAATCGAATAAAAAACACGTACATGTTATAATTACGTCAAAGTGATCTCTTATTGGAATGTTTCATGGGAGACGACGACTTACTAATTCTACCTTCTAAACAGAACCATCGAGATAACTACCTGCTTGTACCGAGTTGTCACTACCCGAGGAGCATCGCTGATGATGGATCACCCTTAAGACGGAAATTTCCTCCATCTCATACCTACGGGAATACCTACGTGTGTATATATGTACGTATGTGTTATATCATCTCAAGTTGATCCATGTTTCTTACGATTTTAGCCAAGGCGTGTCATAATCCACGATGATCTATCAACCTTTCTGAGCAACGGAGGAAGGGTCGGTGAATTTTCAAAAGATCGATAGACTTTCAGAAAAATATATCAAATTCTGATATCCATAGGAAAATAATGTACATTGAAAAGAAACTTATATGTGTAGAGAATATGATGATGGATCACCGTTCACATTTTTATTTCTTCTATGAAATTGTTGTGTTAATTTGATTTCATTGCTCTTGTATGCGGGTGCTGTAGTTCTGTTAGCTGTATAATCATTCTTAGAAATGAAAGGGAATCTTTTAAATTCTATTACCGAAGTTGATTGGATAAAGTTGACAACGATCGTAGTTTGAAAGAAACAATGCACTCGGTATGCGATGTATCATGCATGCGTATGATGCACGTTCTTCATGATACATTACGGTTGCTCTTCTCGAGCAAGTATGAAAGAGTTTGGAGTGTCGTACAATCAACGCCTTCTTCGAGTCGTTTGCGGGTTACGTAGCCTTTCAAATGAGATTTTCGCTCCTAATACCTATGATACGATTTCTCCAAGTATACGAAGTCTTTGTATTTCTATTTATAAACAGCGAGGGAACAAGTGTCATTCCTCCTGGATTTTTTTCAATTTTTGCTCATTCGATCTGAAATTTGGCCAGGCTTTGAACCCTCGCCCATATGGAAATCAATCCTGGGTATCCTCTCACATGGGTGATTTATTAAAAAATTGAATAATCGATGAGAGACGAAATGAATAAATTTCTGACGATTGACTCGTTCTGATTTCAAAGCCATCAAAATAAATACATAAATAAATAGAAGAAAAAAACAGTGATTCGAGAATATACTGAGAATATATTTTTAGTCCAACAAACAGTCTATTATTCCCAATGAATCACGAGTGAGGAATTAAAACATGAGCATGGAAAAAAGAACAATCGAAGTTAATATCATTTCGTAAAATTTTTCTTGTTGATTCTTCAAGACCATCGACCACCTCAAAGATGATTCGACTCAGCAAGTTACTTCGATACCTTGAATTACACAACGATACCATTTTTGATCGTTTGTATACACGCGTTCTTACAAGAATGACTTGGAATATGTCGGATCTCAATACACCCCGCGGGAGACGGCGCCTAAATAGTCAAATTACAACTCCCAAAGGAGCCTCGCCTTGTGAGATCTGCTCACTCATTTAAATTTAGTACGTTTGTGCATAAGATGGCTATGGTAGAGAATATACAAAGAAATTGATTTTTCATCCGATTGAAAAAACGGAAGATTATGTTCGGGTTATCTTCGATTGTATAATTTCGAACAGATTATATTGGGACGGTAAAAGAATGTTTGTAAAGGAAATTCTAAGTTATTTTGAATTTAGATGTATTCAATTCGATATTATTCTCATACACAATCGAATCGAATAGAAAGATGAAAAGAATTTTGCTCTGTCATCTTTTATAAGGTACTGGGAATCAACGTAAATCCATTGGTTCGAATTTGAATCGGTATATACGGAAAAAAATGTTGACGGAATCGATACTTGTTTAGAATACAGAAATACATGTTTTTGTGTGATTTGAGCATTGATTCTACAGTGATTCAAATTTCTGGCATTTGCAAAGGTAATTTATGAATCTTTATTGAAATTGCTGGATCCACAGCGATCGGTTAAAATCCTGCACAGTGCAGAAGTTCAAAAGGCGGTCTTCAAAATCCATATTGAATTTTTGAATCCATTTTTAATCTAGCGTGCTGTATGGGATGCCGGTAATCTGTGGTTGGATCGAATTGATTCCATTTAGCGAAGAATCTTACCCCGTAAAGATGGAAAGAAACGTGAAGTTGGCTTTCAAATCCTATTATCGTGTTTGTTAGTACTGAGCAGCCTTATACGACTCCCCTAATTTTGATGTTCCATAATGTCGCGCATTCCCAGACAGCACCAAAGCTCCCGCAAAGAGCTCCCGTTATGCGACTAACAATGAGTTCAATATGAATACAGTGCATTCAAAATGAACTCTTGATGAAGAACTTAATGTTCGGAAAGAATCCATTATGTAGTTTCGATATGAATTCTTTCTGATCATTAAGTTGTTCATTAAGAGTTCATTTGAACTCATATAGATTCATATTGAACTCATTGTTAGTCGCATAACGGGGACTGTTTGAGAAGTCTTCAAGAACTCTTCATGGTCTTTTATGAATTCAAATTGATCATTTGGTGCTGGCTGGGATTTGAAATAATCCGTAGCGCAGCGCTGATGGTTCTGGTGGGCTGTATAAAATATACCTAACGCTCAGTTATCCAATCAAATTATGAGTAACAGCGCACCGACACAGCTAGCGCTATCTACTGGCTTCATGTTTTGGCGGCAATTAAAATACCTCGTTTGCAATAGTTGAGTCAGAAAATCGGATAGGGCTGGTACTTAAGATTAAGATACTTTTTCATAGTATAAATTGAACTATAAGGGCCGAGCGAAGCCTGGAATGAGCTGACTTTTTATTTTCCCCCGGGAATTGAAGATATAGAAAAGCACTCAATCATTTAAGTGGATTATGGTATTTGAAAATATCATTATGGTATGTAGATCCTCGAATAATCAGTTATAAATTTGTTTCAAGAAACGATTCGAACTCCCACAATTTGAGGAAATGAACAGAAAACCACCCAGTCCTGTACGCGAATCATGTTTTATTGATAAACTTTTCTGCTAATAATTTATTATGTTTTCATTGAAGAAGGAATATATTCTATTCGAGTCAAGCATGTGATATCATGCATATGACTATTATTATTCAAAAAAACCAGGGATATTTTATGAAAATGTTGTAAACTCGGTATGTAATGGCACGTACAGGGCTCGTCACAAGGACAAAGTCTGCCTGACAGGTCACGTCAGGGACGTGGATATCTGTCGGGTTCATGGGGTGGTCCTGTATCAAGAGATACCTAGCAAGTTGAAGAAAGAGTGAAAAAGAATAAGAGAAATAGGTTCCTCTTCTTCGTCTGCTTCTCGATCACTCTGACTGGGTTGTTCTTCGTTGTAGGCACATTCGGTTCATTCGTTCGCCGTTAAAAAAGACAAGAGAAAAGATAGAGATAGAGAGAGAGAGAAAGGGAGAGAACAGAAGAGAGTTCGGACTACGTGGACAACTCAGACGGAATCGCTAACGAGCCGAGCAGACACCCGAACGATGGATGGGTCCGATCCATCTATTGATTCATTTCTCTCTTTATTCTATAAACAGACACAACTGTTTACTCTATAAATGATCCTGAGAATCGTGATACCCATGGTTGGAAATGTGTCGAATACTCACATTTGAGTTCGAACATTCAATGCGTCAATGTTTGATGTATTATTCATTAAAATTGAGAAATGTTTAAATTACTCAGACGAGCGATTTCTGCTAGAGAAATCTATGACCTGATTTACCTCTCATTCTCTTTTTCCAGTTCCACTGATATTTCTGCATTTATCGTTTTGAGGATTCATGCATTAAACCATTGTACAACTGTTGGAATTGAAATTTATTTTATATAATTTACTACTTATTATAAATATATCCAGATTAACATTTGACAAATGTGATGGACGTATATACGTCGATTTGAAAATCAAATAACTACCTTGTGTGAACTACTTATCAAAAAAAGAAACTTGAGATCATTAAAAAGTCATCAAGAATACATTGGTAGCGAAATAATTGTAGTGTTACATTGTGATTATATCTGATATCATTGGTGCGTTTTTTATTACGTTCTCTTTACCGCATCAACCGAACCCCATGCACTGTATCCGCATGCAAGGTGCATGCAACTGCAATTGCAATCAAATTACTTTTGTTCCGTATCCATGAATGCTGTTTTCGTTTCCAACAAGGTTGTCGTTAAGTTTTGTTGTTAAGTTCAAGCATGGCCTAAGATGTTTCGTTGAACTGGTTACACTCATCTGCAACTAATCCCATTCACTCTTGTTAGCACGTTTATTAATTTTCAAAATGAATTCCTGTCAGTGGGAATGAATTTCTCAGTATTCTCGTATGGTGATCAAATTGGTTAATCACTTCAAATAGATTTTACTTTGTGAAATAAAGAAGAAGAGGTGTGGAAATATTTGCCACGTTGAGAGATGAACGATCGAATACGGACAACCACCTGCGATTAAGCTGCACAAAAAATAGCAAACATGCCCATTATCCTAATATTACCTCACCGATACCTGATTTCTTTTCCCCTTGTCAAGCAGATTTCAAAGACTCGATATAAAAAAGAAATAAACAAGAGGAGAAATAGAAGAATGAGAGACTTAGGTACAACTAACGTGTGGATATATGTACGTATATACATTCACATACATATATATATGTGTATATATACACCTATATCTGCGGGACATATCGGCGTTGCTCAGCCAATGGTGGTTTATCGATGGAATGTAGCAATCAGAGCAATCAATCGATGTTGGTAGCGATGGTGGACGCTGTGCTCACCCACCAGAACATCCCTGCTGGCTACTGGCTCCTTCCTACGACAGATACGCCATCTTTTCTCCGGGATCTTGGTTTCTCTCTTTCATTCTTTCTTTCCTCCTTTCTTCCTTCATTTCACTCTTCCGTCGAAGCCAAAGTCCGATCTGATATCCCTGAACCGCCTCCCCATCGGCTATCACTCTTCCTCCCTTTTTCTCTCTCATTTCTTTCTCTAATGTTCTTTCTCCGTTCCCCTCGGAACACGCTTCGCAGAGTCCAAGTCGAAGTTATTCCGGGGTCAAACTCCAACCAGAGTCAAGCGCCGGATCTTTGAAGCGCATCGAGCGTTGATTCCACTAGAAGAAGGGTTGGTTTTCTTTTCTTCGTTTGACCTCGCCATCCACGAACATATGTGCTCACGTACATACATATATATATATATATATATAAATGGATACAAAACGAACGGAACAAACAATTTCTACGATCGTATTCACAGGACAGCCTTTGCTGTTGGACTCGGAAACAACTTATCATGGTAAAAGACGCAGGTGGTTCAACGTGCTGGGGTTATCGAAAAAACAAAAAGGTCAAATTGATGTTGAATATATGTACATGAGATGGATGATACGTTTTCAGAGGTTTTAGAAGGTACGTCATTCGATTTCCAATATTTTGATCAATTTTTTATGCAACGAATGTTTATTCGCTTCGATGAATCGATATTGAACCCGAGTCGAACAATTACAATACTTTTTAAAGCCTGATCAAGGCTTTTTAATACGCAACGATCCAGAGTTCAATCAGGTCGAATAAGAAGTTCGTAAACAAGATCAGGTTGAGAACAGAGTGACATCAGGGTGAGAAATGCAAACGAACCTGAGTCACTCCGCAACGAATCAGAGCTAAATCAGGTTCAAATTTTTGACTCGGGAAAGTTGAGTTGTGTTAGTCCATAGAATATTCATCATACGTATTCGAATTCCATGTTATTTGATTTTCTAGTGAGCATTGACCCCAGTAGGAATCACTCTAGTTATTCTCCAGGTCATTATTAGGCCCCGCAAGTCCCTCTTAAGTGTCCGGTGAGGCCTTCTAATGGCCTGGAGACTGGCCAGAGTGATTTCTACTGAGGCAGTTGATCACAAAAACGTATTCTTATCTCGCTGACAAGAAAAAATTCCTCGAACCCAGTGATATTGCCCTAAAATTAGAAGATTTCACTTGAATGAAAACAATTTCTTGTATTTTTAATATTGAAAGCATTTCTGTGCGTTCGAAGCTAATTAAAATGTATCACATTTTTTTCCGTCCTCGTAATAGTGGAAGACTTGTGAATTGTTAAAATTAGTTTGTTGTATACATTTGACAATTCATTCCCGCTTCCTTTGATTAAGTTGTAATCCATTTAAAACAACTGCTTTTTGTCAGTGTCATAGAGCTGGATGCACGTGATTGCGCACACTTGAAAAACAAATACGATTGCAATTCCTCCACGTATTTGAGTAATAAAATCTCTTTTATTTAGATACCCAGACGGCTAGAGAATTTGCTGAATAAACAAATATTTTGCTAAAAGAGCAAGTTTTTCGCTGTAACAGGAAATGTTTTGCCGGTTCCACAAAGCAGATTTTCAAAGAACGCCATTTCAGCAAGAATTTTTCTCCGCGTGTGAGAAAGAAAAAGAAAGGGAGAAGTGGAAACAGTAACGAGAGATGAGTAGGACTTTTGTTCTAATGTAGCCACGTTGGCAGTGAGAACCAAGTAAAAAGAGGAAGATAGGGTGGGAGAGAAGGGTAGCCAAAAGTAGTCTTTGCCAAGGAACTCATGTCCTCCGGTTGTTCGACCATTTGCTCGCATCCCGTGTGGTCCAAGGATTCTTAGACCCATTGTTTCAACAACAGCGCGCGCGCCCCCGCTCGCGTTCGAGTTCTCTTTAGTTGTATATTTAAATTCGCCTGAGCCGAATTGGATCCTCCCTTCTTGCAACTCAGCCGCGAAAGAAAACGAGAGGAAGAAGGGCAGGAGGAAAGAGGGAGCGTGTGTGCTTTCTGTGTTTACACACTGTAACGTACCACAGTAAGGGAGAAACAAAGATAATAAAGTGAAGGAGGAAAAAGAAGGTTTAAAGGAGGGTCGGAATAAAATATTCACAGCCACGGTCGGGCCGAGCAGGGGCCTTAATTGCGATCAGACGCGATCTCGAATTCCAACGGCCGGGGGGCCTTACACAGGAACCAAACTCAAGTCCCCGTGATCTTTCTGTTTGTCCTCTTCCTTTCCTCCTTCCTTCCTTATTTCTTCACCACCTTTGATTCCTTATTTTTCTGTACTCCGTCTGGCTGGCGGACTGGCTCTTTCTCGTATCCCCTCTACCCTCGTGTTGTCCCAACTCCTGTTTATTCCTTGTTACAATGAGATGTATCGACCTGTTTCTACCTATCCCAGAGGATTGTTTAATTAGCTGGATTTTTTCTTCATAGCTAGTAGTATCGAAGATCGATTTTTTTTAAATTGAAATTTCTTTCTTCTGGAATGATAAACGACTGATCGAATAAGAATTGAGAGTAATATTTCTGCTCTGCTGAGTAAAAAAGTGGTGAACTCATTTTTTTTCCTGAAAATTGTTTTTCATGTCATCCGATTCAGGAAAATTGTCGGATTCAAATGGTACAAGAATCTCATCTTGGACAAAAAATTGAGTTGACCGTTTTTTTACTTTGCACGGCAGATTTATTCAACTAATTTATAAAGATGAATAAGAAGTGGAAATTTAGATTGTTTTTGGAATATAAGAACATCAAATGAATTGAAATCAACTGATCTGGTTGATCCATGAAAAACAATCAACGATACTTCTTATCATTATTACAGTTGTTTGACTAATATGAATTTATAAATCATACGTAAGTTTGGTAGATGTGAAAATTGGACGATGGAAGGAACAGATAAAAGATGAAATATGGCTGTGTTGGTCGTATCGTAGAATAACGTTAAACAATATCATTGAAGCGAATGTGAGCAAAAAAAGAGAAAAAGATCACATTTATCTATAAAGATATATTGACATCGTTGGTAGAATGGAAAGGCTGTAGTAAAATTGCCTATTCACATCATACATTTTATATTTTTATGTTGTTGATGTCTGCCACGTGCTTTCAGTTAATCAACTGTGATAGGAAAATACTCCACGAGAAGCTTCGTAATAGCTAATTTTCTTATAATTTTATTAATAACAGTATTAAATTTTCATTCAATCCAGGCAGAATCTTCAAAAGAACTTGGGAAAGATTCTTTATAACGGTTCAACGCTCTATGCACGTGCATAAATTACATTAGAATGGCGAAGAATTTGAATGCAGAATTTTTCAAGTATTTATCTTAAATACATGTACTCGTCGTTATTATTAATGCTCTATGGACTGAGGTGTTGGCAACTTGTGCGGTGCGTTTGGTCACAAGGAAAATCGTGCTGAATATGCATAAACAGTTGTTAGCAACACCTCGCCGGTAGTTGCACGTGCAAGAAATGTTATCAAGGTGGTTCATCAGATTTGTCCGGTATATATTGTGGTATGTAGTATGATACTCGTTAAATGTGGATATGAAAGTATGAATTTGAATATTCCAACGCTCCAATCGGGTCATATGAATTCTTTCGAAATTTGTACTGAACATCGAGAAGTCATGAACATTGGAATCACTTGTTCGATAGATTTTTTCCTACCATGAAAGTTAAATGCGTATGTGACGCTCACAGAGGAAATTCCGCATCATCACACGCCTTCTTCGCAGAGGATTTTTTCTACAAAGCTAAAGTTTCGCGGTCCAGTGCTAATCACATGCTCCCTCCAAGACAGTCTGATAGAATCTAATGGTATCTTCCCAGGTAAAAATTGACCATGGGCGCTAGGTTGCCGCAAGGCTCACCAAGATGGGCCGAGCCTAGGCTACCAGGCATGGCGCAACTCTGAAATGATAACATCATTTCAGCCTCAGCCCATTTGTTTCCACAATCAAGACCCAACACTGGAAACAGGGTTGTGATAGCATATGCCGTCAATGGCAGACCATACAAAAATTTATTCGCCAAGGATGAGCCAACGCTGTAGCAATCTTGCGGCAGGGTTGCGCCCATCTCATGCCAATGGTCACTTTTATTTTTTATTGTAATTGAAAATAAAATAAAAAATCCATTCTATCATTTCGATTGAACGAAATGAATGTCGGAGAATTTCAACATGTAATTTTTCTGATTAGTTTAAACTGATGAATGACGTAAATCCGGTGGTCCTGGCGTAGAAGTAGGCGGGTCTGGAAACAGATGAAGAATTATTTCTGTCATGGAATCTTCAAAGGAGACTTATATATTGATTGAATGCTTGGTTCGCCACTCGCAGGAAACAAGCATCACTCTGGTGAGAGTTATTGTAATTTGCTGTTTGAGAAGGAAGTTTCACTCTTAGCCAAGCTATTACTCAAGTCGAGTCAAGCTAACGCCTAAACTGAGCGAGGCCATCGCCCAAGCTGAGCCAAGCTATTGCCCAAGCTGGACCAAGCTACGACCCATGCTTGGTGCAACATGAGAATCCATTGTCATTCAGAGTTGCCTAATGCTTGGAGCAGTGTCCCGCCAAGCCCTAGAGAGCCTCTGTTGAAAGCATGCTTTTTCCTTCAAGCAATATTGGTTGAAGGATGGGCCAAGCGTGGCGCAGCCAATGATCAATGATGGATCGATGAAGTCGATTTATGACTTCCCATATTGGTACAATGTTTAGACCATTGTCAACCATCCTTGTCCCTACATAGATTGCCCGGCTGATAGCTTTGGCTGGCAGCCTTGCGTCTAGCTATATTTCGTCGTCAGCATTGGCGGAGCCTGAAGATTTTTATATGGGTTAGTGTATTAAAACAGCTCGTAAGAGCGTTAAGCCTGTAGTCAAGCCTGAATCTTTTTGGTATTTGATTTTTTATCGCTTTCATACAGTGCATTCTTCCCGTTAGAAGTGAAACTTGCATGCAAATGTATACAACATGACATTCCTTAATGTATTCACAAAGAATTGAATATGAATACGTGAACCCATTTTGAATTACGGTGTGCCGCCTGGAATTCGATGTTCGCTGAAAAACTTTGTCCTTTCATGATGAACGGTTTACTTCTCAGAGGGTAGCGAATACGACTAATTCTGCTTTAGACAAATCGACAGAGAAGCCAGTCTGACTACACCAGAATTCAAGTCTACGTAAAATCTACTCAACCTGTATTCGGTTCCATAAGGGATCTAGAATAGGGCCTTTGGCCATCAGTAATTGTTCATCCATATAAACAATGGTCTTGTTGACGCATTAAAGTAGTAAAAAGTGTAAGCTGCTTTGAGGCTAGTTCAAGTTGACCGAACCCTCTCAAGCCTCAAATTCATACTCTAATACCACAGAGAATAGTCTTAATATAGACAGGAAGAGGTTTCGTCTAACCTCTCCTGCACGCAGAGAAAAGTCACCTCAAAGATTACTATACACTTTACAGTAGAATGGGGACAAAATCACATTTCGGGGTGATGTATTATATTTTACCATTAAAATTACTACCCTAACGGCGAAAGTTGCAGTGCAACATAAGGAACTACATAGATTTGGACGTACAAGTTTGAAACCTTGCAACTCCAAGTTTCATTAAGGGTCTTATTGATATACGCATATCTAGCTGATGCTAGATTGGGCAATTTAATATTAATTCCCCTTACATTCGTAAGTCATCGAGTTACTAGATAGAGGGTCGCTAAAACGTAGAAATAGAAGAACAGAAATTGACTGCACGTTGGGGTGAGTAATAGAGTTCATTGCGGGGACGAAGATAAAACACGAAATCACTTCCGCATACCTACGTACTTATATATATATATATGTATATATGCTTACACACATATACATTATTCCCTCAATGCAGTCCACCAAGAGGATCCTGGGAATCTTGAATTTTTTCCTCTTCTTCTCCCTTCTTTGCTTTCTCTCTATCCGTTTCTCCGCCTCGTTGTTGGCGGATGTGAACGCGACGATAAGGCTGGTGTACCATGCGGCGACGTACGTGCGTGACTTTTTCTTTCTTTCTTCCTTTCTTTCTTTTGATTTTTTTCTTTCCCTTTTTCCCTTTTTTTTCTCCTTATTTTGTACGTACGTATGTACGTAATCCTTTGACTCAAACGTACACAACCATATCTTTTTGCGATTACTTTGGTTGCCACATCACGCACCCGTTCACTGTGTTTTGTTTTTAGAATCATCCTGAACACGACACTTAAATGAGAACACGAGGAAGAGTCTTGGGAAATTCGTGATCGATCAGAGTATTCTTTTCCCAATCATTCAGGATCAAGGAGTTTCCTAAGATAAGAAAAGTGCGATTATATGAAATAGATAAAATTCTAATCCTTATTCAAGAAATGCCGAAATGTCGTTTGAATTTCACTGGGATCCTGTTAGCGGATAAAATATGAAAAACTATAAACGAAATCGTTGTCAATTTATCAGTGGTATGTGAAAACACAAGAAGAAAGTTGGAGTGTTATTGATACATAGGATCATTCGAAGGTGACATTTAAGATATCATCTCGGAACTTTTCCCAACGATAATAGAATCTGAAAGTCAATAACAATTTCTTATATTCCGCAATTTATTCACCTACGATATGATAATTTCACATTTTTTCTGCCGTTCAGTCATTTCACATGATTAAATACTGTCGATAAGATGATTTATTCTCGTTCGGACTACCGTTAGTTTGGTGTAGTTGTTTAACGCGATCCCCGGTACGTCTAGATTCGTGGCTGCGATGTCTGAACAAATGTTTCACTAAATTCCTGAGCTGCTATCTTATGTCAGCCTTTGGCCATACACCGCCAAATGTGCACAGGTCATGAGCCTCAAAGTCAGACATCAACTTGATTTCCGAACGAATTGTCTTGCGACATAACTTTCTGACAAACACAATCGTCCTGCGAAACTTGTGATGATTCACGCTCCGAGTGGTGGTCTTATCACGAGAAATGATCACCATCCTTAGCTCGCTCGAGATGAAAATATAAATCTTGTTCGAATTGTCGTAAAGTGAGCCGATAGGATCCGAAACAGTCGCAACAGTAATCCCATTTCGATTCGGATTATGAGAAGAAAATGAGAAAAAAGGACATAAAGGAATAATTAATAAATTTGAATTGTCGGTATTGATTGATTGGTATATCACAAATATCGTTTATCCTTCACGCGTCTGACATTTATCTGACGTTAACTACTTGTATCATTTTCTATCTAATTTATGTTCTCCCTGATATGCCGTTTACGTTTTCTATCTATTTGATATGTATCGGTGAAAGAGAAAGACGATCACAATTGTTTGATTGAAGTACAGATTGGTTTCGGTAATCGCCTCAAGAGAGATAAATAGGGTAACCTAGTATAGGACTAGTTAAGAATCGAATATACGATGAGTCATGGTGGCACGTTGGGAAGATTTATAAATCATTGTACTTAGGCTATGCTAATCTTTTCAAGGCTTCTGGTTTCGGGGGACGAGACAGACGGATGAGAAAGAAAAGTGACATCTGATCTCTGGGATGAGAATACCCTGTAAAAGTAGCGTTACATCAATAATTGATACATATATATCAGTTTGCAATCCAACTTGATATAGCATTAATATAACATAAAATGGGGTTACTTTGTGACATGTATTTCCATGTTCATTTATATATATTTAGTTTCTTGGTTGTTCAAGAATAATCTTCTTTGAGAAAAGAGAATGATACAAAACCGATTGGAAGAGTCCGAAACCGCATAGAAAATGATATCATCTATCATCACGTTGTTGTGTAAAAAAGATCATCAGTTGATTATTGAAATATTATATTATGTAAAATGTCAATTGATTATCTCCGAAGTTGTGCTATTTCAGGTCAGATACACAGAAAAAAGTATTTTAATTTATAGACAGGAATAAATATTTTGTTCATGTAAAAGAATTTACTATTTGGTCCATCATTCAAATAACAAATAGACAATTTCTTAGATTCAAAGGAATGCTTTTTTCTGTGTATAGTGTATTTTTCATCGAGAATGGATAGTAAGAGTTTGGTTTGAATCAAGCGATGCACATTCAGAAGGAATTTCTTTGCCCGGTCTCAAGTTTTTTGTTTCATCATGGAACTTTCTTGGATCTATCGATCAATGAATCATAATTTTGCAACTTTCATTCAAATTGAAATCAATTAAAAGACACTTGAAAGAGTCATCAGACTTCAGAAAGTTGAAAGACTTCCAGCGTTAGCGAATGATGTTCTTTCTGAGTGCTTCAAAATACATTCACTATTTCTAAAACACTATCGCTTTTGTTATTCTGACTCTGCATATACAATACTACTACTGCTTTTGAATTTAAGGCGCAAATCTTTCAATATTCTCCCTGCGGTACATGAATGTTGCGTTCACGCTCGCTGGGCTGATGTTAACTAAATGTTCATACAATTTTGATATGAAGATTCAATAGTGTTTCAAAACTGTTTTAAAATTCGAGAAAATATTTTATATCGAAATGATATTTTCAGCGCATTATAATTCATAATTTGTCCCAAACCGGAGAATTGAGGTTATAAAATCAAGTTATTTTCAAGAGTTTTTTTTTATGCACATATAATTTATCATGATATTAAGACTAAAGGATGAATACAGTTCCTTTAAAGGTAATGAATTTCATCTTCACACATTTCATTTTATGTTTCAAAAGTGAAATATAATATCTCACGATTTTTCGATAATAATACTTACTTCAATATCGTTTCAACGTGAATTTATAAAAGAATATTCGCCGTGAGTCTTGCTCTCCGATGAAAAGGTCGTGGCAGTTCTGGCTGAGGTCGAGGCATCAAGTATTTCTCTTCTCCTACGTTTCGTATTTTTTCTTCGAACAAAGGTTAAAATTTCTCATAAACGCTGTGTAAAATTCGAACTATTATATTTTATAATTCAATATATCGTTATTATATTCTATAATTAGGTCAAATGAGGTGAATTTACTTTCGAGAATTACCTCTCAGATATCTTTTCGCCATGTTTATATACAGCATTCGATGAATTCATCTTCGCATTCCCTTCTTTCAACGAATCCTCTTTGTTTGTGAATTATTTTACAATATGATCCAAGAACAACAAGAAATTTCCGAAATTCGAACCTTCCCACCCTCAACAAGCTTTCATACCATCTTCCCTCGTTTTCATCTCTAACATCGGTTCTCTCTCATCTATTCAAAATTTCACGTTTGACTTTGGATTGCCGATAAAAGTTTCGAATCGGCAGAACTTTGATCGCAAATGAATATTCTCCCTACGTACTTCTCATGGAGAAACTTGAAAACGAGAAGAACAAAGCAACATAAAGAACTCTGTACTTCTCGAGATTTTTAAATTTATCGGTGGGAAAGAAAACTAAACGGAATTCTGTGAAATCAAAATGAATTTCACTGATTGTTTCTTTCGATTTCGTAACCGTGACCGAATCGTTTTATGAAATCTCAAACGGGTATCGAATAGACGCTGTTACATATGTTTATCTCAACCCATATGTTAAGAAAAAAAGGCGAAGAATAAATAAGTAAACGAATGCGACAACAAGTGTTTTTTTAAGTATCTTTCGTTTAATCACAGTCACGAATCGAAACTACCTTTTCCCTCTCGCAGATGAATTTTTCGGTCACGCTTTATATTACTTGATATGTTTATTACAGCCGGAAAGAGTTTATACTTAGCTACGAGGAGCAATCTTCGATCTTATCGTGATTTGCTCGCTTTATGTTTTTTCTATCACAAACGGGATACCGCTCAGTTGAATTCACTCGTATTATTGTTTGAAAATAAAAGAAACGGTTCGTAGGGAAGAAAAAAACAACGTGCAAGAATTTTGATAAGAATCAACGATATGTTTTCAGTCGTGTGGAATGGATGCAAACGGCATCTCGCTGTTATCATTTCGTTGGATATCTTTTATCTATCATGGAAGAATATATAATAGTTTTCATCCGACAAACTTTTATTTCAAAATTCAATAGCTTTTGTTCCGTTGACGCGAGTAGGTATGTGATGATACGGAAATCAAGTTTAAAAGGAGAAAAAGGTGTCGTTTTTTGTGTATTTGTTGGGATGGTGGCTGTGTAACTTTCAAATACGTTGATCGAATTGTTCGGTCCCGGGTAGGGTGTTTGTTATTTCAAATGTAAATGTCATTTCACTCTCAACACACCTTCGAGATTATCAATTCATAAAATAATAAAATACATATGTTACGTTTCTGATTACACAGTTCAAAAACATCTATTCGTGAGCGTTGAAAATGCTTCAATTATAGAATATGTGAGAATGACATTAAATTATATTCAAAATATTATCCAAAACAATGATTAAATTCAACACATTGATTCAAGTTCACATTATATACTCACGTGGTAATAGCGCGGGAGTTTCATATTGTCTCAGCATAGAACTCGATATTTGTTTATATTGATTATTTTCAACTTTGTATTTATAACAGTTATTTCACCAATAAATTAGTTACAAGATGAAAAATTTAGAGTGGAGTTCGGTATGAGATTATAGCGATATAGAAACATACCAACTCTCCAATAAAATGTATGACAAAACATTGTGAATTTTATCTGGGTTTTATTGTCATATTTTAGTGGATTTCTTTGCAAGCTCATTCTGTTTCTTGGGTATAAAGTACCATAGTAAATTGACTTTAAATTTCTCTCACTGCGTTCTCTCATTTGCTTTGTATATAAGAATCCTGATATCTGCACATAATTAGTTGTAAATTGGACAAAGTGTGTGATTTTTCTCATAGTTAAACACTTCGCTGATGACAGCTCGCAAAAAGTCTTTATAAAACAAATAAATAATCAAATGATCAATTCTTCCACCTGGCTCCAAAGTCATTATCCGCAAATTCAAAAAAATACGGATTTATCTCTAGGGAATGGATTGTCATAAGTCTTTAAAAAGCTTGTGCAAAAGCCAAACTCTCCCTGCCAGGTAGGAACATTAACGAACGTTTCTCGCGTATTTTATCAAAGCTCTCGATCATTTCATACGAGAACTAAACTCTCATGTGCTGTTACTGCTACGAAGCCATTCGATGCGACTGGGTTCCGTCCCTATGAAATAAAGTAAAATAAAATGGAATAAAATAAAATAAAGTGAACGTGACATGTCGAGACAGAGGCAGAGAGAAAAGGAGAAGAGAAATAAGGGGGTGGGTAAAAATACTGTGAAACGCTGAATAAAAAAATGGTCCCATTAATTCGTGCAGCTTATGTTTCACAATCACACGTTTTCTTCTTGCCAGTCAACCGGGTGAGTCACGCGACACGCGCGTGAGATATTCATTATATGTATCAATTCGTATAGATAACAATTTCTATACTTTTAATGAAACCTTCGATGGAGTACCGAATTCACATAATCAAAATTCTGTTGAACATTTTGTGAAAAGGGTCTCTTTTCCATGGGGAGGGAATATTCTCACCATGATTTGATGGATTTTTCCTCCCTTTTCAGACGATTCTATTTTCAACATTGAAATTTGCAATCTCATCTTTCGATTTGTATGAAAATGGGACTGTGTTTTCCGTTAATTACTCAAATATCGTTACGAAAATCAATGTTCCTGCATATATAAAATTGGAAGGAAAGGGTCACAATTTCACAAATATATTGCGTCGCGCGTATAGCTCATTCCACGCATATAAATGGAGTATTTTAGACATAAGCTCGCATTAAAAGTGACAACGATGTATGTAACATGATATAATCACATAGCCGGCCAATTACCTGTGTTACTTATCAGATGGTACAAGAAAGTAAGAAATACTTTTCACCGTTTAATGACCCAATCCAAGTGAGATTCGACCTTGCAATGCTTGTTCGATTTCCAGATTGATTCGAATCCTGAATACCACGAATTTCTTGGAACGCGTTGGACGTGCCTTCGAGGCCCAACTTGTCTCATTCCAATCGTTCTAACGGTCCAACAAATTATTTTCTATAATCACAATTACTCACGGATAGCCGTTGATTTTTATCTTTTTGTCAAATGGTCATGGCATCCTTAGAGACAGAAAACATCGAGCGGATAGAATACAGGTGAACTTGAGGTTCTTTCCTAATTCTAACGATTAGTATTCATATCGTATTGTAAATGATGATTCTAACTTCATTATTCATAGACTGTCATTATTCGATAATGCAAAGTCGACTCGCCATTGGTTCGTTTCTCAAGGGCTTTGGTGGTCTTGTGCGTAATACGACGAAGGAATTGAATTTGAATATATTCGAAGTGAATATTTTTACTCATAGAGGGATTTCAAATACCTAATGTATTTATAGTCATGAAATCAGAGACGGCGCGAGGACGAGCTTATTTCATAGGTGACTCAAATCATGTGGATATTCAAAATCCTGAGGATCATATAAACAAAATGATTATAATAAGGATAAGAGTGCTTATTACTCACATGGACTTTAATGGCTAAATGTTTGTGACGCAGTAATTGTTGAAAGACCGTTGAAATGTACCGCTTGATTTAAATGACACTTTCCTAAGATCTGGGATCGTTCAGGACATCTTCATATTTTCTCCGTTCTTGCATCATTTCACAATGAGGATAATGTGATTCTGGTCACATCGTCCCGGTGGAGCACAAGATTTTTATCGGCCCTCTGCTGTCTCGAGGTGTCTTCAACACCTCGCTCCCTCGCACCACCGTATCTCTCGTCTAAACACATAGTTCGTACCTACGTCATTGTCGTGATGATTATTTTTTGTTCGTGTGAAAATTTCTCTCATATTAATTCATAACTTTGAAGTATCTCAAAATAAGAAAAAGTTGTATTTTCAAGTTTCGTATTATACGGTACCCATGTGGAAATTGCTGGAGTTGACGAATGGCCCGGTACTGGCAAGTTTGTACTTGCCGTATTTCGGCGACAACAAATGGCCCCCGTATAGTGCCATCACTCTTTTTCAACTGGCACTAATTGCTTGACGGTTTTCAGACGGTATTGGTTCGCTCGGGCGAACAGTCTGAGATCAGTACCGAATCAATACTGATCGAAGAACTCCTAGGTTGTAGAAAAACGAAACTGTGCCAGTACTGAGCCAGAGTTGTTAATATTTTGCAGCGTTACACAGAGACGATACTGCGCCAGCATCGACGCCACGTTATCTCGCGACAAAATAGGTAGGGAGTCGAGGGTCAACCCATATCTGCGGAAACATGGCTACTTTGGGGAGCCAATGTTGCGCCAGTACTGACCCAGAGTTAGTAATCTTTTGAAATTTCACGACAAAACGATACTGCACCAGCATCGATGCAACAGTGTTTCGCTACAAATGCGATTGTGGATTCGGTGTCAACTTACCTTCGCGACAACATGGCTACACTGAGAGAATAGTTTGATTATTATCAATTTCAAATTGAAATTCATCGAGTAATATATGAAAAAAGTTGGCTAGGTTGAAATGACATTACTGTCTATCTTGGGATGCCAGTGCTGTTTACGTTCAAATGCCAGTACGGGGAAAATTGAATGGCCCTGTGTAAGACATTGTCATTTTCCCAGTATTTTTTTTTTTTTTTTTTATTGCAATACACGGGTTAGCACTCTTTGATATAAAAAGTAAATACAAAGTCAATACAAGACAGCGTCCAAAGACGCATAAAATACAATTACAATACGGTCATGCATTAACCGACAGTTTAAACCGATTCAAGGAAACACCAAACAATTCCATCGACCGATCGACATTATTTGCTAATTCACAAATGCGAGAAATCGGATCATAATTTCCAAATCTAGATTTAAATTGTACAGGTCTAAATAAAAGCGCTCTCCTAACTGGTCTACCGGGGATGTTAAAATTAACTTTACTCAGCAATGACTCGCAATCAAGAAAACCATTAATCAATTTGAAAAGAAATATGAGATCCTTCATTTGTCTCCGCTCTTCGAGGGTAGTTAAATTCATTCAGTGAAGAATTCTGGAGTAATCATGGTCAGAATATCTCATAGGGCAGCCTATTCTAAAAGCAGCAAAGCGTAAAAACTTGTGTTGCACACTCTCAATCATTCTAATATCCTTCTTCAAGTACGGAGACCAGATAGGGGACGCATATTCAAGATGGGGTCTAATTAAACAGGAATATAGTACTTTTAATGACTTAACATCTTTGAAATCACTAGAAAATCTTCTGACGAAGCCGAGATTTCTCATCGCAGTACCACAAGCTTTCACAGAATGCTCAGAAAAATCCAATTCATCATTTATAGTTACACCAAGATCAACATAAGATTTAACAGTATTCAATGTAACATTTGCAATCTTGTAGGAGAATATAAGTATTGGCTCGGTATTGTCAAACGACCTGGGCCAGTAATGGAATTACAAATTCAACAGCATTGGCAGCTCTGGCAGTGGTACTGAACCAGTACTGGGCTGTTCGTCATTTTCCATATGAGTAATTTGAGTATTTCGTTGAAAAATTTTCATTATGGATTGCCGATGCGAAGAACAAAAACATGGACTGTTTTTTCCGTCCACATGTACTTTCTGTGTTTTATACAAACTTATGGAAATTTCATAGAAGTTGCTGGTTATAGGATATGATCAACAAAACCTACAAAACCCCTTGACTCCTATTTCAAGTACCAAATCGAGATATGGTCTACTCAATTCCAGATATCGTCGTGCTTAGCTTTTGCGTTTTTCTCCACTCAGCGCAAATATCGCAGTAATATTGCTGCAATAATTTTGCGATAATTGTGCTGGGTAGGTGGTTTATTCAACCGGGTATGAAAGTCCTTTCTCGTCCTGATTCTATTGAAAAAATTGCACCTTATGAGCAGAATCAGCGAAATATCCCAAAGATTGTATGAATATATGTACATCAAAATCGTACACTCATAAATATAAACTCGTTCATCTTTGACAAATAAGAATCTCCCGAATGTTCATGATTTCAGCTCGGATGATGAAGATAAAAACTTTCGCGAGTTTGTCAGGCGATAAGCTGAGGGATCGTCGAGATGAGGGTGACATAATACATGTGTCTCAAGGCGCATACTGATTCCCTCTGGTGTTTCCGAAATCCTGTTGCAGTTGACTTTTTCTATTCTCCTTCGAGAGAAGATGCTCGTGTATATGGAAACATACGTGTATGTATATAATAAGGTTTACATACATCGGAACGTGTCAACGTTTGCGAGTGTGCTACGTGATATGTTTTAGGTATAGATGGTCGCACAATCGTTTTGATGTACCAGGAATAATATTTCAAGTTTTCGCATAAATTGTGCTGAAACTATATACAGTTATGTGGATATACATTCGTGATGTATGCAAGTATTATACTTATGTAGCTAATATTCGTGGCGAGATTTGTGACGCTCTTCCTTTGGAATTAAAATTCTTTGATGCTACAATTCTTCTCTTACTCTGCCAGAACTGCGACTGAATAATACAACGTAAAACAGGATTGTAATATCTGTTTTATGACTTCGCGAGCATTTGACGATTCAAAAGCATTTACGAATATTATTACTGTTATAAATCTTTCAAGATTTGGTGGTAGTTTTACAGGAAACAGAATTCTCCAAATGTTGGATACGTCTCTAAATTTTACAGAACTTTGAGGGGAACTTTGTGCGATTTTTACTGTGTCGAAGAGATTTCTATCTCTTCAGGTTGGCGAATCTGAAGGCTGAGAGAACGGAGGTTCAAACTTTTGACTGAATTTATTGAAAAATTTATGGCACTTTGAAAATTCTGAAAATCAAGCTCAATATCAGTGACTGCAAAGCCTCCATTTAGATATCCATGGAACTGATCTTGGACCGTCGACAGGATTTTGCTTGAAGAGTAAAATTCAAACTCGTCTAGAACTTTCACTGGAATATTTATCGGATATTCATTGAATGACTTATGTTAGATTTTTATTCAAGTAAGTTATATCTCTGGTTGAAGTTCGTCAAAGTTCGTTCGTTGAGATTTTATAATTCAAGCTCAGCTTCGGGCTCGGGAATTGGAAAATTAATCGAACCATAAATTGACAGCATATATAAATTTTCTTATTCGAATCAAAGAAAAGTAGACAAATTTGCACTCATGAGAGAAAAATCACCATCATGGATTGAAAAAAATCATTAACGTTAACATAAATAATGATCAAATAACGCACTTCATAATGATCATACTTGAAATCATACAGGTATTTCTGTATGTATACGCATACAAATTAAGGTAGTGTAGTAACGTAGAACTACGGGTGTAGGAAAGATGATTTCCTTGGAATTATGTTAACTGAGTTCCTTGAAACATGTGCTTCGACTACGAGTCCATCCCGGACATTTACGTCGCTGACAGTAACTCCCAAAACCTCACTCATAATCTTGGCGAAAGATAAAAACAAATAGAAATTATGTTCATTTCTAGTAAAAAGACATGTCGTCGGGTACTTTTCGGATGAAAAACTTGAAAATTAAAAGAAGCTATTTTAATATTTGGACTGTTGAACAAAAGAATATTTATGTATGTATGAACTACTATGTAACATTTACATTGTACGATGGTACCTTTTCTGAATTGTAATGTCTTCAATGAAGAAGAAGTACCGCAATAGAAACCACTTTAAAATCTCATAAGAGAGTGGATTTTTATCTCTCTGTAATAATTCTAGAAGGTTAGCGGTAATGGCATGAATTAGGAAGAAATTTTCAATCTAGAATTTATCTTATTTTCTCACACTTTATGATTGCGTGAGAAAAATAATACGTTATTGGCGTTCGTATTCCGATGAATGTATTCAAAGATATTCAAAGAGAAGGAAAAGATAATAATTTCAAATTGAGCTTTCCTAATGAAATAAATGCTCTAATTGATTCTAAAGAACTGAATTATCGGGAAAAAGCTCACAAGACTCTTGCAATAGGTATATTAGATAAAAAATTGAAAAATGAAGGAATTATGTAAGAAAAAGTATGGGATTGGAAATTCTCTCTGATTCGCAATCTTCTTGATACTTGAAATACTTTTATTAGATTGGCAAAAGCTTTCAATAGTTTCAGAGGAATATATGAGAAAGTCTCAAATTTTATATTTTTTCCTATATGTACCATGCTTGACAAACATTTTAGTTTCTCAGATCTTCCAGACTTTACATCAATTGAAAAACTGTGAATTTCGAAAAAATTTTCAAGGGTTTTCCTTGTAAAATCTGATGGTGTCTCCAGCCTGGAAGGAAGAAAAAATAGAACGATTCCGTATAATTCAAGAAAAAAATATTAGATCTGGAGAGATCTAAATTTTGGCAAAAATCTCTACAAATCTCTTGATATTCACTTATATCCGAAGATTGCCATTTCGCAAGAGATCCAAAAAGATATCCAGAGATCTCCAGGGTTCTTTTTGAATCTCCTCTTCGGATTCCTTCCAAAATTGACATTTTCAGATGTGGGTAGGTATTAGAACATCTCAGAGATTTTTGCCAAAGTTGAAATACTCAAATATGAATAGATATTAGGAGATTTGTTGAGATTTTTGCTAAAATTCAGATCTGAAGAGATCGTTTTATTTCGGAAGCACATACACCGATCCTTGGACATTTCTCCGTTCCTCCACCTTTTAACCACCTCGCCTCCTCGGAGATGCTATGTGGATATCGCTAGTTGTCCTAGGTTCTATATCAACATCATGAAAAACGTTGATATTCAGATTTTAATTTGAATATACGAATTTTCAAGAACTCTCTTCGATTGATTTCGGAGTAGCTGTGCTATCTGGATTTCCGTAGCTCAAACGATTGACATCTTATTTGGATAATTTCACTATCCGCTCCGTAATAGTCACGCGATTTACTGGAACAGATAGGAATCATTTGTATCAGACACGGTATTTGTCTGCCCCATATCGTGACTGGTTTTATCCATACTCCTGTGTGCATCAACATTGAGCCAAGCTCAGCCCATTCTTCAGGAGACGGTTGAAATTGGCTCAATGTTTGTGCATACATGGGTATGGTCCTATTTAGTCGAATCTATGAAGGTTATTTTCTCTTGCAATGAAATTTATTATACTTGCTGTATTCTAAACGAAAACCAGACGCTCGCAACTCTAAACTAAGCTTTGAAATTTCCAGCAACATAATTACTTCACATCTCAAAATATTAATTGACTCCTCATTCTCTTCCTCAAATATGGAAGCCAAGCAGCACGAAGAGTCCCCAAGAAAGAGGCTCCTCGTTAAAATTTCATTCATGGCTTGTATCAAATATATACATATATTTTCTTATTCGTTCTCGCATATTTTAATGGTAATTCGTGGCTGAAGCACATCTCCCTCTCCTCTCGATTCTACCATTTTGATGCATAAGTATGCACGCATGTGTCCGTGTACGTATATAAAGGTGATCAGGGAAGAAGCGTGAATGGCTTCTGAGATCGAGGGAAACGATTCTTTGAATCGGTTGACACCTCGCGTGTGATGTACGGGCGCACATTGAGTACTTGTTAATTCAGGAACGTCAGTTCCGTAGGATGCCAATGGTTAATGGCTGTACATTTTGAATAACGTCTTGACACCTCGACGAGGAACATTCTTGCATGGAAACAAAGTTTTCAGAGAAGGCATATAACGCTGAATTTTCATTCTTTTTCTTCTTCCTTGTCTTCGTTATGTAGGGGATGCGTCGTTGAATTTCAAAATTGTTTTATTCATATGATTTTTATTGCAAATTATTTTCAAGTACGCTTTTGAAAATTCAATCAAACGTCAAATGGAGGGAATTCAGTTTATTTTCTCCTGAAAAGAACACTATTTTCTGCGGAGTTACACGATAAAAATGTCTTGCAACATTTTTCGACAAGGTTTTTTCTCCACAAATCATTTTATGAATTTCACCAGGATGACTTATTTCATTCATTGTCATTTATCGTCATACATTCATCCATCAGGTGGTTACAGATATTTATGTCTAGCCCATGTAATTAAGTGTCATGTTTTGTGGTACACGTGTGTAGAAAACATTGGAGAAATATATGATCCCAAGCACATATGGAAAATATATAAAGACGAGGTCCATAAAACTGATCATTAAAATCAAGATCGTCTGTTTTGATTTGAATTTTCGTAACTCCAAGTAACGAGTTATAAAGTACCATGTACGCGTAAATGGAAACAGGTGATAATTAAGACGTGATTGCGATAGGATCTTGACACTCGACCGATCGAATAGAATTATGCTTGCATAAATGCAAAATCGTATTCGCCATCTGACAGAAATTAGTTGTTATCCAAATAAGTTCAGTGGTACGGGGAAAGAACTTGTGACTTTTGAGAGAAGACAGAACTTAATTCTTATTGAACTGTATCGAAATTTTGAGATTTTGAGTGTTGGAAAGGAATTGAAGTATCCTGAGAAGTAATGATATTATTACTGAGAGAACTACTTGACTGTACTAGACAGTACGAAAGGGGTTGATAAAAACTGGAAGAAACCAATAATTTGAACCATTTGAATGGAGTATAAAATTCCAGATCATTGAAATCGATTTTTGATTTCAAATGATTTTTACAACTATTATAGTGCAGGTTAATGTTTCTCTAAGCGGTTATGTTTCAGCGCGTATAAACAATTCCCGACGCAATATTTTTCATCGAAGAAAATCTTTTGATATATCTCAAGACTCATTAAGTGACCCCGAAATGAGCTGAAATGGGATAAATGAAGAAGTTGAGTTTTTTGAGGCTCATTTGATGAGTCTTAAGATGCTTAAAAAATTTTTTTCCCATGAAAAATAATGCCTTAGAAATTGTTTATACACGCTGAAACATGACCGCTTGAAAGGAAAAAAACTAATCTGCACTGCAGTACTTGTAAAAATTATCTAAAATCAAGAACCGAAAATTTCTCATAAAATATACTTGCTGTAGGTTATGCCAATAGAAGTCAGAAATTGAAAAAATGGCGGACATAGAAATGTTTGATAGCATTTTTTTGCTTTTTTCCGCTCTGCAAAGTGCTAAAAGAAAAAAAAAGAGAGCGATTCATTCAGTAGTTCTTGAGATATCATGTAGACAAATTTTGAAACTATGGTTTCGAAAAAACCTCCTCCAAAGGTTCGGTATAAGAATTTTTTCATTGGAAACATTCTTCCTCGTGAAACTCATTGCATGAGTGTAAAAAAAACTTGAATCTTTTTATTTATTTTCTTCCATGAGAGAAAAATTGGAAAAAATCACTTTATTTCAGGATTCGCTTGATGAGAACTTCTCTGCAATTTGTACTTTCTTTATTCAATTTTGAGTAGAAAAGTCTTCCAAATTATATATAATAATTGACATAATTATTCAAAACTTATATAAAAATTATATCGATTTCTATATAAATTGTGTACAATCTTGAGAATTTTCGAATTGTGTGTGATAATCCATTAAAGTTGGTGAAGATCTGTTAATGGTGCTGCAAAAAATTTTATGCAAAGATATTTGCTGGTTTTTCATAGACTTTTTAACTAATATCTATTGGATACATTTGTGCAAGATTGGTCTAATTCTTTAAAACTATCGAATTTTCATCAAGTTTCAATAAAATCTGGACAAAACTTCTGTATATTATTCTATAATGAAAAAGAATTGGTCTCGTGAAGAGTCAAGATCATCATTGACTTTGGGAATTTTTTCCTCAGGTTTTTATTTCCATTCGAAAATTTATTGACTAATATATAGATATTGTGTGATTTATGCATAAAGTACACGAAATCATTATTATCTGTAAATTATGTCTAATTCAAGTAAACCCATTTTCCGACACACTGTTTCCAGGAGACCAATTGGTTCCCATACTACAATCAAAAATCTTTTGTGTGAAAAGAATTGTACTATTAAGTTGAAAATAGAAACAATTCGAAAACAACAAACAAGATTACTATTTCTACTACCATAACATTCACACGATATTTAATGTATATTTTTACAATCACACGACACGCACGAGGTGAAATAAAGAGCAAAAATTAACATACAGGTGGGGTGAACAAAAATTCTGAAACGGTCAAATCTCAAACCACATATTTTGAGACAAGGAGGATGACGAAAACGACGACGACGACGACGATGACGACGACGTCAACGACCACGACGACGGCTACGACGACGACGACGTCCACGACGACGACGACGACGACGACGACGACGACGACGATGCTAGTAGTAGGAGGCGCTCGTCGACACGCGATGCTAGAATGTTGGCGGTGTACTTGGTTTCGATTGGTCGATTCTCGTCCTGGGCGTCCATGTAAGCACCATTCTGATTGGCCTAAAGTACTTGGACTAACAAGGTTTCTCTACCATGAACGAAATAATAAACCTCACCGTGGTACGATCCTCCACTTTCTCTCTCTTTCTCTCTCTTTCTCTCTTTTTCTCATATGTATTATTTTTCATTTTTTTTTCCTATTTCTCTTCTTTCTTTCCTTCCTTCCTTTCAGCTGCTGATGATAAAATATAATGCCGAGAGTGGAGTCGAGTCGATTACACATCGGTAGCGACACATGTGAAAATATAAAGCACATCGTGTTGTGTCCCATTCAAATGTTTCAAGATTTGTAGTTGTTGCTACCAAATTTTGTCAAACAATCGTGTAAATTTTACTGTGACATATGGACTACGCAAAACGATGAACGATATGGAAGTATAAGGATCAAGTTGATAATTTGAATCAATATCTCATTGATAAATATGGATTTCTTATCATTATATATGTAATTGGTAAATCAGTGGAACCTCAGAATTCAAAGAATCAAATCAACATTCGTTTAGATATGAGCTATATCATTATTTTATATATGATTCTATACCGGGTGTTTTAGAATTTATCATTCGGATTGATATGTGCCAAATTTCACAGCTAAAGTAAAATAATTTCCAGTTTGGAAGCTCAGTTTTTGAGATTTTTGTTTTTCAAATCCGAATCATTCAAAAGCTTAACACCATTCGTTGAGTTGAAAAACGGTGGATCTCTGGAAGAAAATCCAACACCCTACCATTGTTTGTTTCGGAGGTATGAAAATTCAAAGTTGCTCAATTCTAATTGGCTGGAAGTTTGAGAATTTCAAATAGCTATATAAGTTCGAATTAAAAAATTATGAAACACTTCGATTTCAGCTCAAGTATGTGAAACACAATGCTTCGAGGTGATGTTCATTCGAAAAAAATTTGAAAACACTTATAAATCAAAAACTAAGCTTCAAATGAAAGTGTTTCGAATGTAAAAGTTATTGCGTTTTGGCTGCAGAACATGCCACAAAAATCCGAATGTTGAATTCTAAAATACCTGGTTTATGAATATGAATTTTATATTCTGAGACACAAGACTGTTCATGAGTTTTGAATGGCAATTCGAGGTCGTTGACCTCTGAATAATGGAAGCATTAAATGGAACTCTTCACGGGAGGGTGGGTTCAGAACGTTCGGAATTCAATGATCTGAAAAAAACAAATTTTATTTTCAAAAACTTCGTATAACAATCTTGAAGAGGAAGAGGACAAAGAAATCCAGATGCATTTTCTTTCTTTCGGAGGATTGCATATTTTAATCCATAGATCATTACAATTTCTGATTGAGTCTACTTGGATTTTCGAAGAAGATCAACAAGTGTGAAAAACCAGCACTTTTTTGAATCCTCGTAAAGCTCACGTGATCAGGGGATATATTTGAAGGTTTGAATCAGCACTATTTCAAATCGAAGCATCAACATGGAATACAGTTCCAAATTGCATCAAAGCTTTGACAAAAGTACGCAACTTTCGATAGAAAGTCTTTCGAATATGGGAAAGTGAAAGGAATACCTGACATTCCAAGTGTTTTGAAGACGAAGTTTATTTGTTACATCATACTTTATTTTAGCGAAGCGATGGATTATATTGTTTTTATCATCTTGAGATGGCTATTCAATGATTTTCACAACGTTGAATAAGGAATGAGTCCAAATATCACGAACATTTGACGGCAGTAAATTTGACGTCAAACGTGAACTAAGATGTTTGGTAATAAATCACGATTACAGCATAAATCAATTTTTCAATAGTTTCATCCACCAATGACTGAGAGGTTTTCTCAATGAGGATCACGACCCAAAGGAGATAAGAGATGAAATTCATAGATCTTCCTTAATTAATCATCCCATCAAATATGCAGGGAATCGATACTTCATTTAGTTTCCCACACCCTTGATCTGATCCTCGTATCTAATAAAAACATGTATTTACAGATTATTTACATTCAAAAGAACTTTAATTCAACAAGAATGGTTGATTGTGAATGAAATCTGAATTAAAACAAGGTACATTAGATTCGGCTTTTTATCGGGCAAGATTCCAAACAAGTTTTACCCCAGTAGTACGCGGTACTTGTATAAGTTCTTTTCTATGTATACTAAATCGCGTGCTTATTTTAATGGCTATTCGTCGGGACCGGAACTTTCACGTGAAAAGCTGCTTGAGAATGGAAGGTATATCAGTAAGAAGAGTGTAATTTATAACTGAACTAATCTTTGTAACGTACATGATCTACCTTAATGAGTTTTCAGTTCGTCCATTTGAAAGAAAAAACAGGGTGGCGAAGTTTTGCCGTTCGAGTTATCGGTGGTTGAGCTAGGGTAAACTTCGGTTGAACGTTCGCTCAGCAATGGTATTTGTTATTTTGAAATTTGGAAATTTGGAAATTTGGATTGTCGTTAGACGTTTTGATGCGTTCACGAATCGCGAGGATACGACAAAAGAGAAAAAAATGGGGAAGTTAGGTTGCCGTCGGATGAGTTGTCGTAGTACGTTGAATACCAGCGGTTCGTTGAAGAAATATGTTGCGATACCTGTTCTTTTATTGAATTGCTCGACGATATTATATGGAATGTTGAATAAAACATTCCTTTCGTACTTATAACCTTACCATTCCAGTTTTTGTCAGATCTCTTACGTTGGGTTAATATACTTTTTTTTTCATCTTTCCTTTTATTTATATCAGCATGAAAATTTTAAATCTTGAGTTGTTTGGAATTTTTGTCTTGTAGGTTCAATGAGATTTCAATGCTGAGGTCCACTAATACGGATTGGTAATTTGTATATTTAATGAGGAAAGGTTGTTTTCTTGCTCGTGTCATGTTCGGTAATTGTTTTCATAGACTTGTTTTAGAAAAAATCTTTCTGAATATATAATTTAACATGTAAATATTCAGGGATGACATTAAATTGTAAATTATGTTTAGAGTTATTTTTTATGTTCCCTGTAAATCTTGAATCAAACCATCTTAATTCATTCGTTAATCCATGCTTTATGCGAGGAACAAATACCTACCGATGATTTATGTGAGAAAGGTTCATTAGTCGTTATCATAAAATTTCATTTCCGTTTTGAATTTCTTCGAATATTATTGAAATTCATTATTTTTCATAGGAATCGATATTTATGAAGTTTGAATCGTTTGTTGAAACGAATTTTCGTACAAGCATGTAAAAATATTTAATTTGAAATGAATGAAAATGTATCAAAATTGACTGTATCGAATAAAATATGTTAACAAAATTATTCAATAAAAAAATGTGGAAACGTGAACTATTCAAACTCCATAAAAATTACGAATCATCATATCTGGATTGATAAAAGATTCTACATTATTTTTCTATCTCGCAAATCGAGCCGACAATCCATGAAATTTGTTTGAATAAATTTTCTTCGTCTGTATACGCAAATAATAAGGAATCATCAAGTTTTTCTTGTGATATTTTCTTTCGCAGGAACGTGCGTAAAATCTAGTTGATAACGAAGAAAAGCTATTAAGGAACACGCGAAACGTCGAGACAGATTATTAGTGAGCCAGTGATGTTGTAAATAGGGACGCTAATGACTCCTTGTCATTGTTGTTGTTCAGTTGATAATCATGCGCGTTACGTTGACCAACCTCGTTAGCCTAATACTGTTGGAGATGTTGGAGGTCCTTCATTATCGGCTAACGTTTCATCTCGGGTGTGTATATCAAACGGAAGCATGAGAAACCAGAAATTTACCCAGCATAAAACGAGAAGACTTAACGATATAGGGAGTTCGTGGAAATGCAGATTGAATTACAGAATTAATTGATGCTAATTGATATCGAGAGCAATGATATTTGCATAGACGAGAACAGAGTTTTTTTCAAATCGATCTTGGTTTCAATCCCATTTCCACTTTGGGAGCTCATTTCAATCGCGTCAATTATTTTGATATGGTATTTTTCCATGCATCCTTCAAAATCACGAATTTAAAAACATTCTCAATTTTCAGATAAATTGTTAAGACATCTACAACGAAAGGACATGTTTGAGGTATCTGAGAGATTTAAAACGTCTCTTTTAGGAATGCCTAGAAGATGTTCCTGGTAGATATTTTTCTTAACGAAGATCACCTTGATTAAGTCATTGTCGAACACAAGGATTTTGGTTCTCCCAGGACAAATCTGAAACCATTCGCATAATAAATCTACGTCCCAACTATTTCCACAAATATCATAAGTAGGTAATAATTCTTTTCTCGGTCGATCTCCTATCGGATAATCTTTAAAATGCATTGAAAAACAGTAGTAGTAAAATGTTCTTTCGTAGTGATTTGACTGTTAATTTCCAGTTTTCCGAAGGGTTCGGATGAGATGTGGAATACAGAAAAAGAAAGATGAAAGGGTTGATTCCCGGCAATTCTACTAACGTTTGCTTTTATTTCGACGTGAAGGAATGAAATAAGAAGTCGTAGAACACCAGGACAAGACGCGTACTCACGTATTTTTTTTCTCTCAAAAAGGTACACATGGACGCACGACACGCGTGCACTCATGAATACACGAACAAAAACTTATACCGTGGAGGCGCGATCCTTTATTTCTTGGAAAGATGCCTATTTGAGAACGTGATCCACGCTGCATACTGAAACTTTTCAACTTGTTCGGTCAAATCTTACTGGCCCGTGTCAGGCGATCCTGATTAGCCCTTGTTTAAAATCGAGCGGATAATTTTTACTTGACATTTTTTTCATTTGTTCTCCTTGTTTGATCATTATTATTAATTACATATAATGGATATTTGATCTCGAGGTTGAGCAATGGTTGATGAAAAACAGTTCATTCTCCGACAGCTATTCTATACAGATTCGTTTAAGTGGATTAAATTTATTTCTAAAGGGAATCAAATTCTGTTTGGCATGAAAAATGTGGAATTTAGAAAGTAAAGGAGTTTGATTAAATCGCAGAGCGATTGGGGAAGAATAACTACAATTTGTACAATTCTTTTCCCGGTGCTAAGAACGGTTTGTCATCTTCGCTAATATTTCTACGAATTTTACGGTCTATGAGAATTTTTCAAAACAACCTCTCACAACGTCCACAAATATATCATTTATCATTAATTTTCTCCTACGATCCAGCGTACAGTTTGTTTTGATTCGAAACAGCGAACCGTGTGAAACCGATTTCTTATTTGTGAAACGAGCGAGATAATCGATTTCAAGAGTAGCTAGAAGGATTTTCACTAAAAGTCGAAGATGAAAAATCGTCCGTTTAGCGGCCAATATAATAATTACCTATTTGACCTACGCCCCTCGAAAGAATGCAGGTCATCGTCTCTCACCTGGTTCTTCTCCCTACCACAAGATCGTTCTCCTTCTTACGTGAACGTAGGTACGTACGTATACGAGTGCTCAGTTGGGCCTCACTTAAGCAACGATTTGATGCATTTAAAGCGGGACCCACCTGGGGAGCCGTTTCATTTTTCCCCCAACTCCATTAGCCGGTCTGCACAATTATCTTTCACCTTCCGTCCTCATCTCCTTCTGCCGTTCGTTTTTCTTTTTCTTCCATCTCCCATTGTGTCTCTCGTGAATCCTCGAGACTTTTACATGACGATGACCAGAGAAATGCAAATAAACCGAGGTAATTTCACGCGGTTTGCTTTGCATGTTACTGCTCAAAAATGTATTTTCTTTTTATTCTTTTAGGGAGGAAAAAGCAAATTGTGTTTCTGTATAATTAACATGATGTTCGTTTTATGAATTGAATCAAGATGAATCATGATGGATTTCATTCATCGGAAGAGGTATTGAATTTTTAAGAACCCTTTGTCTCGTAAACTGAAATCGTGTATCGTATTATCTCTCAATTATAGTTTAATGAGTAAGCAACTGATTGTCGGGTTTCCCAAACATGCGTTATGAGTTTCGGTATTGTGGGTTCATAAAATTGATGTCGCATCGATGCGTCGAATATATTTTATGAATTGTCTTAACGGGAGTTGCAGTCATCTTCCTCGTAATTGATACGTATGGGTTTCACGAAGCGAGACAAACTCATTGTGTCAACGACAAGTTCAATTTCAAGGTAAAAGACCTCTCTCGACTGAAGAAATAAGAAGAGACAAATGAAAAGGAATGACATACACAAAAAATCATTCAATCCAGTATTTATAAACTTGAATACAACATATATTTCTGTTCATTTCACAATCGAGTTTTATCACGCACAATTTTATGCAAATATACAGGTTTCCTTCGATGCTTGATATATTTAATTTGCAAGAAATTCAATTTCTCCTTCCGTGTATTATGTGAGGAATCTACGACAGAAGGTGGAAAAAAATGGATTTTTGTTTGGGAAGTAGCAAGAATCCATTCATAAAAATTTAATGAGGACGAAGAGCGATTACCTCTGTTGGTTGGCTTTTTCTTGTCCCAACGATCACCATTTTTCATAAATCCAAAGAAATCAGTTTGAACGTTTGATTGTTTCATGATTGTGAGTTATCTACATCACATCTTCATGGTAATCGACGCGTGGGCTGTTTCGTAATACAATTCACCGAACACGGTAGCTGAGATCTATTGTTCTTGACGACAAGTTGAATCTTCAGGTCAAAAGTCTCATCCTCGAGAAATGATATAAGTATTCCGAGATTAATTCTTCAAAGACATTTGATAAATTGTTTCGATTCTTGTTCATCTCGTTCGGATTTGACTTCCACTTAGATAAGATTTTCTGACAATTAAATTCAAACGCGACACGATTTATGACGGGACCGAGGAAGACACGTTTCAAAATATGTACGTACGAAACACGTTATTCACGTATGTCATCAAGGTCGACGACCAGTTTGTCTGCCTCTCCCACGATTATCTTTGACATTACTGTGATACTTGATATGAAATAAATACAAGCAGCAACGTTATTATTTTTTCATGATTCTTCCCGACCAAATTTGGACAGCATATTTTCTATGGTTTGAAACAGTGAATCATATTTTGAAAACAATTTTTGTGAAATTCAACTGATTACACTGGGCTACAAAATTAGGGTGCCCCATTGATTCGGCAATCAGAATTCACTTTTGGTCCGCTGATTCCGAATCCGAAGTCCAAATTTCTCGATTAGCTCTGGTTTTCGAGATATCTTAACCTAAAAATACAAGAACAGCGATTTTAGCCTATATTTGAGCTTATGTAGTATCTAACTATAAACATAATTCCAAAGTCTAAGCTTTGCTCCTCCGAATGCCGTTGAGTTTGCTCGAATATCTTTTGTATTCGCTGAGATATGGCATTTTGAAATTTCCATGTTGAAAATTTTCAGATTTAGATGAATTCACAAACACGGAAATTTCAAAATGCCATATCTCATCATTCAATGGAACTCAATGGAAACTTTTATTTATCTTTGGACCATGTTGTCGGATCAAGTTAACAAACGCCAAAGAGGTCGTTGAAATTCATGATATTGAATGAGAACTGAGAATTTTCTCAATATCAGATTTTAGATTTCATGCCATGGATGGAAGAAATTCACATTCTCTGAAAGAAAAACACTTTAACTTAAATGCCGACATATATTCCCATTCCAACCTTGGATCAAGTGACTTATCATGAACAATTTTACCAACTTTGACTCAGACTTGAGATAAGATCAGTCCAAGCTTGGGCCAATAGTTTCGCTGATCTGGTAGAGTTTCAATTGGATCGAATAAAGAATTCATTTCATCCAAATGAATTTTTATTCATTCCAAATAAAATGCTGATGAATGAAGTGAAATGTCATGGGATGAAATCTCTATCAGGATTTTATTAGACTATTCGAATTACAAAAATCATAATTCGCATGAGCATTTTAACAACCGCATATTTTAAATATTATACAACTATTGTATTCCCTAGCGTCATGAAAGAGACATTAAAACCACTTGGTATGTCCTTTCCAGGTAGCTATTCGAATATTCACAAGATAACACCATTCTAAGGTATTCGGTGACACTTTTGCGGCATGTTGCTTTTATGCATTATAAGTATTATGAAGACAGCCCACGCACACGTGGTACTTGCATATCGGCTTCCTTTATATAAAATCGCGTGAGATTTGATCGCTAAGATGAGACGCGACGGCGCATCTCCTTCGACATTGTCGCGTTATTAGCATAAAACTAATATGCCGTACACAATGAACAGTATGTATGCACACAATGTGTTATTAGATCGTTCGTTTAAGGAATACGGTGCTTTGTTGCAAGTGGTAGGGTGAAAGAACGAGAAGAAGGAAAATGTATTTATTGTTACTGGAATCATAGGCGTCGACTAAATGCGGTGGAGCGATCGAGGTATTCAATAAGGTATAAACAATCGCTTTTTTGAGTATTTTTATTTTTATATGTTTTCAAAAATGGATTCAAAGTCAGAGGGAGATGATTTTCTGTTAGATGTTTTAGCATTATTCCTTTAATAGAAAACCTATTTGAAAAATGTAATTTGAAAACCCTGGTAAGGGGTTTTTGCTGGAATTTACTCAAATATCCGTATGGAAGCTTGAGTGGAAAATTTCCAAAATTATATACAATTTATATGTAATTGTACATAAACCCTATTGAATTGGATAGAAATTATAAATAATCTTGGAAACTTTTCCATTTGGAAGTAAAGAGACTGATGGCAGTTTTCTGGTGGATTCGGAGGAATATTTATAATATCGTTACTTTTGCATATAATATTTATCAAGTTTCAATCGGAATTTTATGAAAATTCATAGAAACTAGATACACGTTCTATACAAAAGTATCGATAACTGTAAATATCGGGAACCCCTACTTCAATTACAAGATCTTTGAGAAACAAAAAGTATTCTACAATTATCCGCAGAAATATTTATTTCAATTCCAAGAAATTCCAATTAATGAAAATTGTAACAAAAACAGAAACAGTGAAAAGTCCCATACGTGCAGCAATAAAAAAATCAGGCTCTATTTTCTATTCAGCGATGTTAATCGTTATTGAAATTCTTTGCTTGACGTTCCGACATCGCTTTTAGGATTGATTTTGCAAACTTTAGGTATTAATTGACAGAAACATTTAGTAACGGATTTTTGTCTTTTCAGGCCCTAGTAGAAACCTAAATGAGAGCTTCTTGCTGTTTTGTTGTTTTTGGTAATAATATTTAGTTCCAATCGATGAGATACGACAAATCAAAAACTGTTCGCTGGATGAGAGTTTCGGCATTCGTTGGTCCCACCCTTACTTATATGCTGCGAAATGCTGCCACTATCTACCAAGCGAATAACTGGTGTTTCGAACCTGGTATAAATTACACTACAAATTCTGTAGGGTGTTACGAGGCTCCATAAGGCCTCACGAACTCACATAGCACAAGTGTCCCATCAATGTATCTGAAGTATTCTACAATATTATGGAGACATTGCGAGATCACCGGAGTATTCTACTCCACTGAAGTACTTTTTACCATCATTCAGGGAAGATTTACTTCGAAAGGAGTAAGCTATACTGAAAATAGTATAGGAGCTACCAAGAAATGTTGTCTATTTATATAGAGTAAAATATACTCCTCTTTTTCCGTGTGGAGATATTGATGGGAAACTTGTGCTATGTGGGTGGGATATGTACCTCAAGAAGACCTGAAAACAATGTCTAAAGTGATTTCTACTGAAGAGATCGCCATTAACAGAATTTTGCTGCGAACATGGAACCATTATCAGCAATCCGATGAAATCCCAACGGTATGTGATATTTCATAGCTCCCTGAGTTGACTGTTACTTTTATATAATTTTTCACTACTGGAAGTCAATATATGTGACTTTTGCTTCAATGAAGTAGTTTTGAGTATCATTTTCAATGTTATGAGAGTTGACGCCTATGTAACAGAGCCAGAAAAGAGAGAAGAAGAGAGTAAAAAAGAAGATTTAATCAGCTGATACATCATATACCGAGAATAGGGATGCTCCATTTAACATAATATAATTGACCACACGCAATTCAATGGATTTTACATAATAGATAAATTGTGTTCATTGTATAAACCTTCTGTATTGTATATATATTATGCGTACATCATCACTAGGAGAATTCATAGAATTAAATTTCATTCCGATGAGGATTAAGATATAATACTCCACCGATACGAATCCGTTCCACACTTTATTCGATATCCTATTTATCCTTTTAGATTTTTTATATGATACAGAGTATGAAAATTCCTTTTCTTGTCAACTCGAGTAATATCGTACATGAATTATTTATGAATTTTCTCAGATCCAAATAATAGTCACACCCCTCAGAATAAAATTTTCAATTGAATATCCGAAAACTAGGAAATTTAGTGAGTCTAAACGGAAAATTTGGTTGAATCGAATAAATTTGATTGGTCACAGATACATTTTTTATTCCCATCGAATCAACTGTTTCATTGATATTTGGGAAAACAAAACAATTATTTTGTATCTTTTTCTTGGTAAAGATCGAATAATCACTGAAAAATTTTCAAGTAACATCTCCTTTCCAGTTTTCCCCTTTCCCTTCTACACTGTAAAAAATTATGGTGGAATTTACAACTCAATTTGGTGGCAGCAAAAATCCCTCACGTGGGAGAAATTCATTTTCCCATATTTTGGGAGAATTTTTCTTCATTTGGAGAAAAATTCCCCAGGTGAGGGAAATTCCACTTAATTTTTTAGTGTACATCTTCCCTTCAACATTTCACATTGTTTAGTTGTCCCATCTAAATTCTAATCCGGCGTAAATAAAAATCTAGTCGTCTGAAATATGAATAAAACAGTTTATTTAATGGCCACAGTGGGCCAGATGACTGGAAAAACTGGCCAAAAGTCGAGTCCAGATTTTTCAAAAACAAGTTTATGGGGATGAAGTATATAAGTTCAAGTGCACTTGGTGAATATCTTAAGGGGATCCAAACATTAGTGTTCAATTGGTGGTAATTTGAAAATGAATAATTGCATATCAAAAGTGAATTCAGCTATGTTGAAAATTTCTAAGTATTTTAATCCAGTTGAGAAAATTCATCACCATATGTATGGTTTCTTCATCTCATAACTTCACTACAATCAGAAAAGGAACAGAACAAGGAGAACGATGTGTTACAAGGCATGGGTGCATGATTTTACGAATATTTTCTATGTAATTCTCATTTTGTCCACGCTATCAAGAGGTCGTTCCGCGACGTTCCGCGTTCAATTCACACCAGACCAGGATTAATGTGTTACTATTGCTGTGTACTTAAAGTTCAATCGGCGCTTTTTTTGCGCTTCTTGCAGAAAACGTCCGATAAAGTATAAATATGTTGTGTAAACCCCATCCACTGTGAAGTAGATGACAAGAAAAAATCACAAAAATTAAAAATTGCAGCAGAACATTTTGCAACTTGTTATTCAGGGGCTTTTCGAAGTGACTCATTATGGATTTGGTAATTGAAATGTAAAATTCAAAATGGCGGGTCTAATATGCTGGACGGACATTTCCAAATCCATAGAATTCGCTCAACATTTTCGTCACTCGGAGATTTTGGAAGCGTACTGATTGCACACTTGGGATTAAGAGAACCAAATTTGGATTTGTAGATTCAATATGGCGCACAGTGAGTCATATCACTTTCGAAGCTGGCTAAAAGTCGATTTCGGAATTTCGTGAAAATCAGTATGGGGATAAGGTAAATGAGTCCAATTACGTTCAATGGATATATTGAGTTAATTCAATAGTTATTATTCCATTGGTAGTGATCAGTGCTGGATTGATGGTTATCGAGGCCCCTTGTGAGGAAATTTTTTTAGGGTATTCTCTTTCTTTTGAACTTTGAGAAATTTAACCTCCCCCCCCCCCCTCCCCAGGAGCTCGAGGCCCATCGCTCATTATTCGTGGTACCCGATGCCTGCAACACTCCACAAAATCTTGATGCATGGTGCTGAAATTATTAAAACTAGCATACTTCCTGTGGGTGCAATGGGCAAGGAGGCATCGGAATGCAGGAATAAAGATTAAAAAAGATATGGACGATGCCACAGTCGAAAAAGTAGTCGTTTAACAAATTTGGAAGATATTTTTTTCCGCATAATGGATTCTTAAGATCCAATTTTATCAAGTTTGAGTGTTGAAAAAAGGATCCAACGAGCCAAAAAACTTCCTTTCCCTCAAACTGTACTTGATTCATTAGAAATCCCTTTGAACTCCGATGCTGAAAGTGAAACTGAAATTCGCGATGAAGACATACCTGGTCTTCAAGAAACTTCCAAATCTTCAAATAACCTGGACTTGATCAACGAACAGGAAGCATATTTTTAGTATAACATTAATCACTCGTGAATGGCAAGGGGACTCGGGATAAACAAGCACCCCAATTCGTGAGAGGCAAGGGGACTCATGATGAACCAGCACCCTGATTCGTGAGAGGCAAGGGGCCTCACGATAATCAAGCACCCCGATTCGTGAGAGGCAAGGGGACTCACGTTAATCAAGCACCTCAAAGGAAGCAGAAATCTACTACGTCCACGTCGTTGCTGCTGGGTGATGCAAAAAGTAGAGGATATGCATCTGAATTTTGAAATCCGAAAATCAATCACTCTAAGAACCTTCAAGTGGTGAATTTTAGGGGATTCTGATAGATGTTTGTCAAGTTATAATTATGTGTGTGAATTTTCCATCACCATCCTTGATTTGAATATTTTTTACTCTCAATTAGTGATCAGCCATCCTGAAAATCCCTGATTGGAGAGTTTCAAGGGAATTCGATCAATTCTGAATTTTCTATCCACCATATCGCATACGCCATCTTGAATTTCCCAAATTTGATCCCAGATTCGTAATCAGCGACCCCAAAAACCCCTGTACACTGAGTTACGAACGATTCTACCGAAAATTTGGATTTTGGCCAGTTTTTAGTGTGATCTGGCCCACTGTGAATGGGAATAAAACATTCAGTTGTGGCAAATAAAATTTATTCGTTTCAACTGAATTTTATGTGAATTGACTAAATTTTATAGCTGCTTAATATTAATATTTAACAGAAAATTCCATGATGCCTTGGTAGGGAAATTTTTTACGTCTGTTTTTCATGATGTCTGGAAGTAATCTAAGAGTTCTCTAATTTTGCAAGAGACGCGTGAAAGATTTCTGAAATCAACGCATCAGAGAACTTTTTGATATTTTTTAGAAAACATAATCAATGTTTGCAAAAGGCCGAGAAAAAAGATGCCTACTGAATTAACCTCTTTTCGCAGAATTCGATAAGAATATTCATTTTGTCAATTTAAAACTAGTTGAAATCAGATTTTGATCGATCAGGTCAAATTATTTTTGTGGATAAATGGAAGTGAAAGTGTAAAAACGAGAGGATAGAAATCAAGTACGAAAAAATAAAGATGAAACCGATAAATCTATGAGAGGGAGCGGAAAGAGTGTCGAGAATGATAATGAGAGATTGCGGTGGTACGATAATCATTTCTTTCTTCCACCATGCTCAAGCATGCACATATGTATATACAATATATAAATACATATATATGCACGCCTCGTGTACATCTCGGATTCATTGTGTTCAATACTTTTTTTAACGCTTCTCACCGATGCGAGGACCCCCCGGTGTGTTTAACGGAACTCTGATTGTGCGTAAAGAACAAATTTAAAGAGAGAGAAGAAAAGCAAGTTGCTGTATACTACTTACGTTGTCCGCTGTGCAACATGTGAGATATTATAGCGATACTACATTCGTCCTCCAAGTGAGATGCTGGGTAAACAGCACCAGAAACGTCGGCAGAAAAAATGTGTATCGAACCATTATCTACGCTTTCAGTACGTTTACTGAAATTTTACGAATTCTGTACTGCGAAGTTTCAGTGAATGTGCTGGAATACTTTTGCGAATGTATTGCATGCAATTATCAGTCCAAGGAATCGGTTGACGACTTCCAGTAAAATACTGAGATTTTACAGTCAAAATGTTTTGCAGCGTAACTTTGAACTGAATTAAGTTCTTGAACTTGAAGTTATATTTGAGAAAAACTGAAATGAAGTTCTTCGGATATCTAATTTTCAAAAAATCCTAAAGATTTCATGAATAACTGTAATGTTTTGAAAAATCTATATCAAATACCACACGGTAATCAAATTCAAAAGAAGTAAAAAGACCACCACGATGCAAATAAACACCCTGAACATTTCACGAGATTCGAAGTTTTAGATTTCATGAACAACTCTTACAAAGTTGCAATCATTTTGTTTATTGAGAATCAAATCGGATCCAATCAATTTTCTTCCGTGAGTAACACGACTATTATTATCGTATATAATTTATTGTTTAAATCTTGAAAAATTCATCCTGTTTTCTTCCACCAGGCGATAAAAATTTCCTGACGGTGTGCACGATACTTACTTGGAAAAATGCAATGCAAAGTATATATACATAAAAACGATACATACAGGTATATAACGTATCCTGACTACAGACATTCCATTATCCGTATCGACGAGTCGTCGGCGCCGATCAACTGAGATCGACAGGTTCGACTCCGCCTTGGTGCGCTAGCAACCTTGTCTTCTTCTTCTTCATCATCTTCACCTTCTCCTCCTTCATATTCTCTGTTCGAACTTCTTTTTTTCATTTGCCTCGTACTGTTCCTTTTCTCTTCATTGCCAGTACTCTTGGTGGAATGTTTGCGATTAATCCGGGGATCGCATAATGATTCACCATTATTCAAAATCATTTTTTTCAAATGAATATGAAGAAAAAATGTGCCTCTGTATCTATGCATCTACACGGACTACCACATTTCGCAACTTCAAAAGAGAATAATAGGGTGTTCGTTTGGTTTATGAAGTTCAGGTTTGAAATGGATTCCTTTCAATTCACAGCTTCTTGAAGTCTTAAGGAGGAACTAGAAAAATTGCTGATCGCACTACAATTTTTGTATCGTTTGCGTACTTTAATCCGATTAATGTTTCATACTTTATATTGTGAATTTTTATAGGTACCCAAAGGTTGATGATTGTTATTAATAAAGGTGTGACCAGAGGCAAAATGAGAACGCTTACGGACCCCTTTTTCGGCTACCAACTCTTTGATGTTTGGATCGTGAAAGTAGATCCACTGCAATTTTATTCTTTAATAATATACAATTATTTTGCGTGGTTTTGAATACGTATTTGAAAAATACTATGAACATGTAGCACTTTTGGTGCTACTAGGGTGTGTTTCCGTATGTTTTCCGATCAGGAAAACTTTACAATGTTCACTACTGTTCCGGGTGTGGGCGCTCTCATTTTCTCTCTGAGAAACTCAGGACCTGAGATCCTGGAGTTACATCAGGGGATGAATTAATTCATCACAAACGTATAAGCTGCTCGAGTGTATCGATGCTCAGAAATCAACATTGAAATCTAAGATGAGAGAGGAAATTAATGTACAATGAGAAGATAAGGGTTGTTTTTTATTTCGTAACCGAGAAGCCAAGACAGTCGGTAATTAAACATAAGAAGAATGTAGATAAATATTTATAAACAAATAAAAGAAAATTCAACTATATTGCTCCATGTTTTGACACTCCAGTTGCTCATCTTTCGCTCGATTGTACAACTGTTCCATCACTGTGAGCAAGTTCAGGATACTCTTGAAATCTAACTGAATGTAGGTTCAATTTTATGGAGGTTTACTGTCATGATAATACATTATTAGGTTATTATAGTATATTTGCCCGTGATCGCTTTTTTGTTTTCATAAAATTGAACCTACATCCAGTTTCAGTGATATTTCAAAAATATCCTGAAGTTGGTGAGACTTTTCACAGTACAATGTTTTTCACTGTACTACCGACTGTTGCATTCCTTCCACAAATTAATTTTTCTATTTGATTAAAGAATATATCAATTTTCTAGTGTTATAATTGAATTACTGAATCCTCAATATTATCCAGCACGAAAGAACAGTGTTACGTTTATTAGTCATCTTGTACAAACAACAACCCTTTCCCTTCATTGTAGCACTCACCTGACATTATGAAAAAGAAAAGAAGAGGGAAGTACGGGAGGAACAGAAGGAACGGATTGGTAATTGAATTTACGTCGATTAGTTGTGCACGTGCACGAGAAACGGACTCTGACGATCCTGAGCGGGGACGAAGACGATCGATTTCTCGATTCTGGTGCGCTGCCGGTGGTAGCGGCGCGTTATCGAGGATAATGTGTCCAGACTAATTTAGAGACGTCTCTCCTCTCGGCCCGGTAGATCCTGTATACCTGCAGATGGCATTCTAACTGCCATCTCCTATCTTCTCTCCTCTTATTCGTTCTAACTCTCTTTCTCTCTCTTGTTCTCTTTCGTGTGTACAGTCTCTCGCTAACGAGGTCCTGCCACGTAGTCGAAGGACACGGGACCACAGCCTGTCAATTAAGAATACGACTATACCGGGCCACATTTCTACCTACCCCGTATTCCTCTTCTTCTCTTTCTTCTTCTTCTTCTTCTTCTACTACCACTTCGTCCTCCACTCGTTGTCTCCGTGTCCTTTGTTTATTTGGTTTCCTTTTCTTTCAGTCAGAAGCGACACGACGTTTTCGGCTTGTCCGTTTTGGCCTGAGGCGTGCAGGTTATATTCAATCTCTGGAGGAAAGAGAAAAAATGTGGAACAACATTGAAATACAAAAGTTCAGGAAGAAAATCCATGTTCAAGGTGAAAGAAGCAGACCGTTTAATTTTATGTTCGTCGTGATTACTTCTTCATGTGGGAAGGCGTGGAGTGAGAACGAGGGGAATTTAGCTTTCAAGGATTTCATTATATTGTATTGGATTAATTGTATCATGGGAGATACGATTGTTATTTTCGTTACAAAAAAGTCCAGGGGCAGTTCTGAAATGGCAAACCGAAAGGATTCTCCGAATTCTTGTAGAATTATCGATAAGCCAATCAAAATTTCATACATTCGTATGTATTTTATTCGCAGTAAGGATCGTCAGATACAAAAAAATTCTCTCAGCTTTACGTTGGATATAATAAATAAATCTTCTGTATAATAAATATTCATTAAGCATTTCATGGTGATGTTTGTATTAATTACGTGTATCATAAAGTGCATGTACGGAACAGAAAAAAGATTGTGGAATTCATATTGAACGTGTTTGGAAAGAACGCAATGAGCTTCCTAGGACAACAGCCCTCGTTTCTTGCCATCATCGTTCAGACGGTCTAATTACCGACCGATTACTGAATCAACACCTGCCTCTTCTGGAAGGTCAATGACGTTTTGTTGTCTGTTCCCACAATGAGATTTTCTTCCTGGCTGCTATTTTTTTCCTATGAACAATAAATCTCAATACGGTAGGAATGCGTTCAAAGATGAATGACTGAAAAAAGAAAATAACAAGACAATGCAACGTGACGTCAAGATTCTTCAAAAGCAACGAGATATACGATGGAGTGATTTTTTTCAGTGTCTGTTCAATGTGGATATTATTTGCCAGACAAAAAGTAATTACCAGATGTTCGGATGAGATATTTGTTTTCATTTTGCATTGTACGTGAATCGAGAATTTGAATAATGTTACGGAAAAAAGAAAATGGAGAAATTTACCATATGGGATGACAACGTGTCGTTTCGAGTCTTCAAATGAAAATGCTTACAAAGTATATTGTCAAACATTCACATTATAAGAAAGAAATAGACTTTTCTTTTGAATTTGGATCTATTCAAAGGCTTGAAGCGACGCGTTATCATCCTATACAGTGAATTTCGCCATTTTCTTTTGCCTACGGATAATTATTATCAACTTCGTATGGAATGATTATCACGAAAATAAGATTTCAATGGTACCTTTTTGATTTGACAAATCACTTTTCCAGTTAGAGATTTTCTTATACAGTAATTTCATTTGAAAAACTGGAAACCTATCTATATCTTAATTGCATCTAATCCTGACATATCCCTGATTCATCTTATCTGTAATTAGATATTCATAATTGAAAATGAGAAATGTGAATCGAAGTTTAACACTTTTACAATGTAATTTGTAATTAGTTCTCAGAAATAAGTTGTTACGACTTCATGAACAATGGTTAGATCTAAAGAGCTCTGTTTAGATTTGATCAAATCCGAATCCATTATCTTCAAATGGATTCGATTAATTTCACTTTCAACGGATCAGGTATTCACGGATTAATCTAGATATATTCGATTATTTGCTTCTGTGATTTCCCGTACGTGTGTAATGTAGGAAGGTTTATGAATATTTTTCAACCTTAGAATTTTGCTGTATACCATCCCTAGTAGAAATTTGACAGGGAATTCCCTATTAGAAGCATGGCCCTCGTAAGGCTGCAATAGGGAACTCCTAATTAAGGAAAACTTTTAATTACCTTATCAGGTCCTGACATGGCATCCTGTTTAGGACCTTACAACAATGTAACGCAAGGTTGTTGACAGGTCCCGGTCAGATTTTCCCTTTCATTAACTTGGGCATGGTATTCCTATCAGAACCTGATCAGGATTGCTTGGCTCATCCGTATTTCAATCATGCGATAACCGACAAGACAGCCGAATCAGGATCTGATCAGTTCAGAACGATGAATGTATCAAATTATTCAGAATTTTCACAAGACTCATTAGAAATTTACCTGTGTTTTTTAAATGTTCAACTGAGATCTATTTGGATCATCAGTAGAATTTCTTCTGTTGAGGGAGTTTCAAAAAATGTTATGAAAAGTGAATTCCATGAAAATTAAATTGAATGTTAGAATATAGCTTAGATGAGGTCCTGATTGGGAATTCAATTACTACCCTGATCAGATCCTAATTGGGAAAAGTTTGGTTTTCCTGATCAGGACCTTGTCTTTTCCCTGCGTTACATTTTTGTCAGGACCTTATCATATACTCAAGTCAGGCCCTGAACAGAAACCAGGCATGTCTGATCTGGACCTGATGTTTTCCATATCAAAATTTCTACTAGGGATCTATCAGCTGACTCATTCATTTTTTCATTCAAAACAATGGCAATTCAACAACCCAAAAGCAGATTAATTCCTCTCTAACATTTCAAGTGTTTTCTATTCAGAGCTATTCTAAATTCTAAAGGTTGAGGAGCCCGGTAGGATTTAACAAATGACTCATTATTATGACTTATATTGGGCCAGAATCCATGAGAAAAAATGACCCAAGCATGGCTTGGTGAAAGCTTGGGATGATAACTCGTGCCAGGCTTGGTACTCAATATTGGGCCAGAATGCAATGCCGAGCATGGCCAAATGTCTCATGATATATGTATCATGAGTATTTTGGAGCTTGGCTCATACGATTAAACCGGACCTGGCCCAAGTTGTGTATATTAACTTTTGCCATGCGTCATTTTTCATGCCATCCCTGCTAAAAATTTCCCATAAAAAACGATAAGATTTTTAGTAGGGATATCAGTACAACTCTGTAAAAATCATAAAGATGGAGATGTTGTACATTGGCCCAATATTGGTTCCCCATGCTTGACAGTTTAATGTTTTGCCAAGCTTCAACCATTTGTTGTATAGGCATTCCTTATGAAACATAGTGTGGGTTCTCAAATAACAAACGGTTTTATATTGGGTTGATATTGGTTCGCCATGTTTGGCAGCCCAATATTTTGCCAAGCTTGCACCAGTTGTCATATTGGCATTTCCTATGAAACCCGGTATGGTTTCTAAGATGAACAACGGTTGTATATTGGACCAATATTGGTTCGCGATGCTTGGCAATCCAGTATTTTGTCAAGCATGGGCCAGTTGTCAATATTGGCATTTCCTACCTGGGGCAAATATTTGAAACTACTTTCGTAAAGGTGTGGATTTTTCGTGTGATTACAGTTTCGTGCGAAGGTTAGCTTATTCATCTAGAAAAATCTGTATAAACAATTACATATTCTCGTAAGGGTATCGTTCGTAACAGCATGTCCTTAATGATCATACTCCAGAAATGTCTCAATGTATTTCATTTTATTTCATGGCACTTTCCAAGCTTCACGCTTCATCACATGTCATCACATTCGATCACTGTTCACATCTCAGGGTATCGTACAGCATCGTATTTCATCATGCTAAATTACCTTCCATCGTAACGCATATTCTTCGTATCAAACTGTGAAATTTCGCTCACCAAATCGGCTTGTCGCGGATGTGATCCGATACTGCTGAATTAAGCATTGAGGAAAATTTACAGCAAAATTTACTATGATAATTTGTAACCGAGGAACAGAACTGATAGAGAGTTGATTCAATTTACAACGTTTGTAAAAAATTCTATTGGTAAGTCAGTATGTATCTCCATTTCTATAATCGCATAGTGAGTTGAACCCTACATTTCTTTCAGTGTGCATTACATTGTACAATGAAGAATGCACATTTGAGGAGAATGAAAAAGAATTCTATTGACCTTCAATAAAGTTTGACTAGTCAAAATTGCATATACAGGGTGACCTAGGCAGTCACCTAGGGCGAAACAAATTTAAGAGGTGGCCAAACTTTACAGAATAACAATTTTAAATCCTGAATTTGGAACTTCCACTCAATGGCGCGGCGTTTTAAGGTTTTGGTCAAAGGTGTCGCAATACTTAGAACCGGCCCTGTGTATATACTTTATCCATACGATTGGTATTGGTTTCCATCTCCACATAAATTCTTGCGGATAGCTATAGAAGAACTTTGTAATTCACAAACATAAAGAAATATAAAATTCTTTGATCGACATTCACTAAGCAGATATTTCAATTTCCCTTTTCTCAAATTCTATAACGATCAGTCGATCGATTTCTTATTATAGATGAGTTGTTGTCTTGAACAGTACCGTTCTTCTGAGAATAAACTATTTTATTTCTCACGGCATGGGTTCGTATCTCGTCACAGTAGCTCGCGTGTGTATATTGAAAGAGATATGCTGTCTAATATATTACAATTTGTCTCGAAAACATTAGTGTTTTTTGGAACCCCCGGGGTTCGACCCAGGTCTACCGCTTGTCTTGCATCGTGGGATTTTAAACTCCCAAGTATGTATATTCAACACATACACGCTGAAACTGTTTGTGTGTACATAATTCATAATTGATACTCGTATTTTCATCGTCATGTTGTTATTTCAATGCTTCACGATCTCAAGAAATCTTGAAACAAATCGAATTCAACACAAAGTCTATGCTTAATTTAATGTTGGAATTTTTAACGCTGTAACGGGTGAAGAATTATATTGATTAGAATAACAATAGGGAGGAGATTTATAGAACCCATACGGCACGAATTATTTTGCTCCGCCTAAAACATTTCAATTGAATATCTCGAGGATGTATTGTCCAACAGTTTTCACTCTCTTGAAGATGTCTTTATTAAGAGAAAATTCCAAAATCAATCTAGAAAAGATCTGAGAGCAACTTACTTGTAATATCTGGGAAGTTATCGATGAGATTTAAAAATTCTCAAATTCCGATAGCAATATTGTTTGTGCTTATTCTCATATATCAATGGAGATACAGATTATCCCCTGGTGAAACCTATTGAATTCCCATTGAATCTCATCGATTCAACCGGTCCCAATGGGTTTCAACGAATTTGAACCAACATGAATGGTTACTTATCGTTGTAAAGTTTGTATCACATCTTTATATTAAAATTTGTATCGTACACTGAAAGAGAGGACTTATGGTTGTAGTGACCTGAGATGTTGTGATGATGACCAGGAAAACAATACAAAATCACGTGAATCTAGTTGTGGCAATAACTAAATGGAATAGTTGGAGAGAAAAATTACTAACGTGCTTGGTTATGCGAACCAGGTTTTTCTCTGAGTGTTTTAAAATTTCAAAGAAAATTAAATCACTAATGAATTTGGGTCTTCAGAAGATTCTCCAGCAACCACAAAACTCTCTCCAGTAGGCGTTTTCAAGGGCTAGTAACGGTCCTCCACCGGCATTGTAGGTTCATCGGCAGCTCATTGAAATACCAATGATCATTGTTTTTTCCAAAGTTTTCAACTCGTCCACATTCTATGTTAATCATAAAATTCAATGATGAATCCTAATGAAATCTGGGTGTCAGAGCCAACGTTTCGCATGCGTTGGATGGACGTACTTACAAAAAAACACGCGCACAAATACGGTATATAAAGTGGAAATTTTATTTTCTCGACTGGAGGAGAGATCTTCTCTACGGTCGGTGCAACAGTTGACGGTGGCAGGGGAACGGCGGCTATTTGCGGGCCAGTAGAAAGGTTCTTTTTCATGTACCTGGTCGGTCGAGGGATTCGCGTCGTCGTGTTTTTGGGGGGAAAAAACGTCAAGAAGATTTAGTTCGGATGGACTTTCGACCACGGGACTTCTTGACGTTAACGCGACTCTTTCATCCCCTCTGTTCGCTCCGTTCCTTCATTCCTGTATATATGCCAGTCTTCTTTTGCGGAGTTTCTGCCGTTGTATTTGCCCCATAAGCCCCTCGCACGCCCATGATTTGTGAATTGTTCTGCACGACTGATCCTGACGTTTCTAATTATTACCTGGCTCACGAGGATGCTTCAACGACTAAACGAGGACACCCGTAAATATTTTTGCGGTGTATATAGCCAGGTACCAACATTTTAACATTTCAAGACAGGATATACGAGGTCGTCATAAAAAAAAAAGAATCAAGAGGAACAAGAAAAAAAGAACAAGAGCAAAATGTGAGTGCGGTTGCGTTGTGTTTTGTCATGAGCTTGGAATTTTATGGACTTGCTGTTTACTCAGAATTTGGGTGATTAATTTCAAACCAGAATGTACTCTTCATCCCGAACACTCATTACTCCTCATAAATATCTTCAAGCTCCAATCAATCTGATGGGAATAAGGCTACTAAATTTCTGAAATCGTACAACTCCTTTCCCACGATGAATTAAACCAATAATATCCAATAATCTTTTTAGATACTTTTGTTATGATATATCGACCGGAACGGCGATAATGATGAACGATAGACATTAATGAAAAGATGAGACTATTAAAACCCCAAGGAACGACCAAAATTTCTCACAAAAACTAAATTCGTGTGTGGGATACATCATCGAGGGAGAGATAAAAGAAATAGAAAGATTTCACGTCGTCAGAATGTCGAAAAATTGAATTAAACATTTAACGAGTGTCGAGTCCCGGAGAGTTTCCCGAGAAATTACGAGAGAACGTTAGTCGAGGAGCTCGTAAAAGACGTCTACCTGCGGGGCCAAGAGATCTCCCGTTAGGAATTTCTTAAAACAATGGAAGAGGGTGACATCTCGACGCTGCCAGAGGTAAAAGGAAAAAATGAACGAGAGAAATGAAAGGGACGTTTCTCACGACCCCTACACGTTTCTTAAAAATCCCGAGATGAACTACGGTGCGTGATTTGTGCGCGACCTCGTCGAACACACCGGGGAAAGAAAAAGTACATGTACATCCGTCGAAAATCTGTCACGAGACATGAAATAAGGATCTTCACGGCAACGGACTCAACCACGAAGACGACTACGACCTTGTCCTTCACATCGTCCACATTTTTTTCTATCGTGGTTTCACTTTCTCACCTTTATCGAAGTACTACACCGATTTTCGAAGTAACACGATTCCAACGATACCAACGGTACCATCATAATTCCGTTTAGAAATTCAAATCTTCTTTCCAAATTTGTGCATGATATATTTATGGTTAGAAATTGTGAATAAAGTTGAGTTGAAGATTTTTTTTATGTGCATGTTTCAAACGAGTTTAATGTAGATTTTAGATAATTGAATGTTTATTGTAGTCTTCTCGATAATGAGATTGGAATCAGAAAATAATTCCACAATCTTGGAAGGAATATAAATTTAGGTGTGAAAAGATTGTAAAAGAATTTTTGTATTCTATCAAATTTTGATTGGTTTTCAATAATTGAACACGTGTTGGAGATAAGTTTCTACGTGAGTGATTCGCACTTTAACACTATAGTTTATTTTTGAGAAAAATTATTTCGTCTTCCCGGAGAAAAAAACTTTTCTGTCACAGCAAATCGAGATAGTGTATATAGAATAACAAATCTTTTTGCTAACCTAGCTAAAAATTCGCTGCCACAGCTAACTGGATTGCTGAGTGAATAACCTGATCAACTAAAGTAGCAAATTTCTCGCTGGACTATCGAAATTTTTAGTATTATATACAGAATATATACTGCTGTCGTAGCCACAAAATTGTTATGATAGCGAAGAAATTGTTGTCATAGTGAAAAATTTGCCGCTTCGGCAAATGGTGCCTGGTAAAATCAGGTTTCGCTGTCATAGCGAATTTGTTTTCTATGTGTTGTCATTGCGATTCTGACAATTTTTATTAGGAATAATTATCAATTCGTCTTGCTTTGAGTCCCTATTGTTTCCTTTCCCATCTGGTTTCTACAAATTAATCGGACTGGCGCTGATATTGGACCATCATCAACCTTGCCTCCAACTGCAATGTGGTCAGAATTTTTTCTCGATTGTATAATTTAAACAGAAACCGTGCCCGTTTGTATAAAAATATTGACGAACGGAAATCAGAAAACAGGTAGACAGACGGACATCAAATACAAAACTACATTCTTTTTTTCTGAGTTTCAAAAAGTCATTTGGTGTGAGAAATATTTATGTTCGAGATAAAAAAATCTTTCAGATCAACGAGAAGTAATAACATAGTTCCCACAGTTTGTAAGTCATGATTTTTTCCATAGAACTCTATGTATTCACTAAAAACCTTTTTGAATTAATATTTTGAGAGCATGCCTTCCTTGCGTTTGAAGTTTGAATGGTCCAAATGCCATAGGACCCTGAGGATTATATCACATGGATTTGAGACATACAGAAGCAGTGGGAATGGGAGCGGAAGTACCATCATTTAGATAAACATTTTGGAGTTTTGTGAATACCACTAACACGCGAACACTTGCCATTGTCATTATCCAATCAAGATGAAGGGACCCACGTGCCTTTAAACCTGATTCATTTGGAGGGACTGTCTAGAGAAGGAGAAGAATATAGAACCAAAATTAGTCATTTTTGCCCCCAGGCGTAACTTTTCAGGTGATTATCCAATTATAATCAGAATTCTAGAATTGGCAGAGGAGTGAAATATTTCTCAAATTTTCAATTCATTCAAATCAATCGAGAAAGCCATATGCCAATCATGTGATCACTGTAGAAAAAAACCGAAAACAAATGGTTGTAAAGAATCAGCTAAAATAGTTGTCACTCACCCAATCCAGGTTACCAGCATTTTTTTTCTCATCTAAATATCAATCATCCCAATTATATCTCCAAGAAACGTGTTAATCGTAAGAAGGAGTTGAAGTTCATCAATTCACCCATGCGCTCCTTTATGTAGATAATTTATCTGGTCCATAGCTCAAAAAAAGAGGAACCTGCGAAATACGCGAAACCGATTACAATTCAACTTTTGAAAATTATTCAACGTGTAATGGAATTTATACACGTGTTATACGAATACGTAAGAAAAGTGTTGTCAGTGCGCCACGATAACATATCTCTCAAACTGCTCATTGTTAAAACATATATTCCAATTTGATTTCTGATTCTTCGAATCGTTGTTGAGGCGTCGTACCCTTGTAATATTTCCATCTTCCCATTCTGGTTAGTCGATTTTCGAGGTAGTCTCAGGCCATCGTCAACGACCGACCACCTTCCTCTCGTATTGTGTTCCGAAACAAATAAGGTGCAGCATCGGGCACATTGTCCTCCACCTACCTCTCTCCTTTTCTGAGATGAAGAAAAAAAATGAGCTATGGGTGCAGAGAGCGGAGGGACGAAATACGTAGGGGCTGCTGCTGTTACCGTGGAGGACTAAAACGAATGATAATATGCGCGTATATCGTATTAAAATCTGGGCGCTACGTAGTAGGTAGGTTTCTCGCAGTGATCTGGAGGTCTTCGTGGACCCATGGCCCAACCATCGGGTAGAGAAGTGAAACCCGGTCATGGGCGCCAAAATAGATGGACCTCGTTACAAATGGAATGGAGTTTATAATCAGTATCTCTGCAGAGGGATCTATGTGTATACTTTTTACCTTTGTTTCTTTCTGTCTGTCTGTCCGTCTGTCTGCTTGTTTCTCTCCCCCCCCCTCTCTCTCTCTCTCTGTATAATTCTCCCGAGAGATGTGTGTAGATCCAGAAAGAGAAAAGAGCAGAAGATGGCTGCTTAAATGAATGGATGTTGGTTGGTCGCTCAGTGCTTTTCCTCTTCTGGTTCTGGTTCCTCGATTCTACGTACTCGTTTATATCTCTCTAACCGGGATATAGCTTTCTTTGTCTACCACTGGTAGCCGGCCGCAACTACTGCCACCTGCGCACACCGAGAAACAAGTCCAACAATAAGATTATAATGGCCTGTGGGAATGCATCGTATTTATCATTGCCCATTGTTTACTGGCATCAGGTCTTCTCGCACTTATTCATTTTTTTATTCCTCACCGTTTTTTTCCCATTTGTTCTTGCGAAATCGAACGTGTGTTGGTGGATGAGCGGCTTTGGGGTTTCCGTATCATTGTTTTTTTCTTTTCTTGTCATTTGAGTGTTGCAGAGTTTATTCAATTTCGAATCATTTTATATCTTATTTGACAACATTATGCAATTTTCATGCAGGTTCGATCAAATGATTCCATAGAAGAATCATTAGAAATAAACTTTCCTTTTTTTTCCCAATTAACGTCAACCGATGTCTACATTCGAAACAGATATATATCGTGTGAAGAGAAGTATCTGTCCACGGAAGACATGCAATAAATATCACTGTGGCACAACGAACAAGACGAGAAGAAAGAAAGAAAGAAAGGAAGACAGGGAGACGACGTTTATTTTCATTCCCATGATTATTCGAGCTATACGTTTACGATGTATTATCTTTCAATGAAAAATCTGTACATCACGTCACGATGTTACAAGAGTTATGTTAAATTTGACAATGAAGAATTTAAAGGGGATTGTGTTGTGAACTTCTTTTTATCGGGGAGTTTGTGGTTTCGAAGGCTTCAAAATTTTGTTCATTGTGTGATAAATTCCTTGGTATTTCTGTTTTTTTACATTTGTTTTCCTTGTGTGGGGAACATGCAGGTCGATTTACGTGCGGGATGAACTGTGTACTTCAATCAGATTTTTAAACGAGTTTCATGTATTTTAATATTTCAGTAGAATATGATGTTTTAAAGCTTTGCAGGTTTTTAGGTGAACATTGCACTGAAAAATAAGAGTATAAATTTGACACAGCATAGATTGGGTTTTCAAATGGCATTTAGCTTCCTTCCCTTCGATTAGAAACATCATGTTTTTAGACGAAGTGATGTAGATCTAGGAATACCGCTTCAATCAAATTTCCTCAATTGCAAGGGTTCCCCGAATATTTTTGTATGTCAAAAACATTGAAAAACAAGGGGGGAGGGGGTTGTGAAGCTTTTCCATTGAAAAATGACTGGAAAGTTTATGTTGATTTTCAAATCTTTTTGATATTCTTGAGGTGGGAATCCAAAAATGATTTTGAGATCAATAAAAAATCAGCAAATTGAGATTGGTTCAATTTTGATCAATTTTTCTTGAAAAAATAGTAGAAATAATAATCATGTTACTATGAAGGTATTGAAACCACATTAATCAGCTTAGATCAACTAGGAAATCCGTTCAATGGACATCAAGAAATCGTGCTCTAGGTTGTTGATAACTTGTCTTCTTACTAATATTTTTCCGTCAAATTTGGTACACAGCTTTATTCGCATACACACAAATGAATGTCCAACCGATTTGCGAATTGTTCGACTCATTCCTTGGAAATTGTTTTTCACTCACATCACCTTGATTTTCACATCGTCACAGTAGCCCAAACCCTTAATTTCTATGTAATTTTGAAGAAAAATTCGAAGAAGAACTAGTCTGGTAATAAAGATATATTTCAAACCTACTCTAGCGGATCAAAAATATCTATAATAATCTCTTCCAGAAGTTCTACGTATTTTATTTATAATTTCATGATAAATCGTCAAATATCAATAGAGGCAAGTATCGATTTATTTTCCAATAAATTATATGAAAATAATCTCTCAAGATTTCTCATAAAGTCCCAATTTCTAGAAAAATTATCAAAAAATTCTCATAATTTCTCTAGTAATTGGAATTTTATGAGAAACTTTGAGATCAAATCACAAACAACAACATTCAAATTCATTTTTTCAGTAGCCATATAAAAACTCTTCAAATTTTTTCTAGAGTTGATTTCGAAGGCAATGTATCATATCTCTCTTCACGGCTAGATTTATAGGAACAAATAGTTATACTGGTTGCATTTGTCTGTTTATTATTTAATATTGAATACCCACCTATAAATCATAAAGAGGCATCGAATATACATATTCAACACAGATTGCGACAAAAATTCTCACCCCAAGTGGAAGAAGTTCCCGGTAACTCGATATCACGTTTTTTCCCTAATTAACGTCAACTGATGTCTACATTCGAAACCGATATCTATCGTGTGAAGAGTAGTACCTGTCTGCGGAAGGTATGCGATAAATATTACTGTGAAGTACGCGAGCAAAGGAAAGAGGAATAAAAAGAACAAAAATAAGGAAAAAAGAGAAGGAGGAAGAAGAGAAGAAGAAAAAGGGTGGAAGAAACTAACCGCGAGAAGGTGCAACGCCTTGGGCTTGAGGTACTCGAGAGATAGAGGTAATAAAAAGGAAAGACAGAAAATATAAGAGCATGGGAGAGCGCATCTTCTCCTGATGATGCATCTTCCCTTGTGTATTTGCATGCCGTCTGTTCGCAAGGAATACATCGGTAAGAGAAGAGGAAAATGAAGAAGAGGACGACGAAGAAGAGGAAGAGGAGGAAGAAGAAGAAGAAGAAGTAGAAGTAGAAGCAGAAGAAGAAAGAACAGACGAGGAAGAAGTAGAAGAAGGGGGCGTGGGGATCTTCTCCATTGGCTCACCATTCGAGTAATGGTCGCTTGCATTAGCTACTCCGCTAAAGGGGCCTCGGTGCACATGGGTGACCCCCTAAGGCGTAAGGGGGTCCCCACCGGATCATTCCAGTCGAAGTGGAGAGAAGACGATCCGTGGTATCGTTTTTTCTTTTCCTTTATCTCTTTTTCCTCCCCCTTTGCTTCTCCCTCCTGTTCCTCTTTCTCCTTCTTAGTCGATACTTCTGTTGGTATGTGCACGTACTGTCGTTGCATGCCCTGGAACATAGTTATGAAGACGGTGAAAGATTTCAAGCAGCGAGCATAACGTGTACCGTGAAAGGAAGCAAATTATATGATATTACATTAGTGCAGCTATATTATAAAATTTGATCGGTTCTTTCGAATATATGCTTCGTTAATATTATCCTGAATCCGATGCTGATTCCTCAATATGTTGTAAATATTTGTGACAGTGTTGTTTAGTACAATAGCTTTCGCAGATTTCGTCGACGACTGGGGTGTTTCCGGTGATCTATCTATGCTTCATGATCATATGAATATCTTTTGCTTGATTATGATCGATAAATACGTTGAATTATTTGACTTCTGATTTCGAAAAGCCACTGCCCAGGTGACAAAATTTTGTAAAATTCTTGTCAGGATTTTGTTGTTCACATCCATTCTCACTCAATAATGTTTTATGTTACACGAAGGTCATAGAATTTGTGTAGAACCAAATCTGGGTAATCACTTATTGAAAAAAAAAATCACAATACCCGAGTGAAGAAATTTTCAAAATCATATATAATTTGGATATAATTATTATATAAGTCATATATAAACTATTTTGAATATTATGTATAAATTACATATTATATTTAATTGTAAGAAGTCTGCTACTCGACTGGTATTCCATTGAAAGAGAACTCTCCCCTTCACAGAAATTGTTCTATATTTATATGTATCTTCAAAAAAGCATTCAACAGATATTCAATTGCAACAATTTTGTACATTCATTGATGGCAATCGTAGTGAAAAAGAATTATATAAAGGATATATAACAACAACATACCCTGTTACAGCGACGTCGCAGTGACATCCCAGGAACTCATTATATTACTACGATGCCCCTGTGACAGTAGCGAGTTGCTGGATAATTTTTCACCATATTGAATTGGTGCAATTAAAATGGAACACCTTTTATATATGATTATGTATGGATTTTGTAGAAAATACCCACGTGAAAATTTCTTGCTTGCGCCAATACTGACGATGGAAAATAGATAGGCGCAATGCTGACATCCAAGGCTTGGAAATCTATATCGAGCCAACGTTGACTGACAAGTGGCACAATGTTGCACCAATGTTGGGAATCATAATTTCCAATGATCAATCCATCATTGGCTCAAGATTGTGCCAATCATGGTTCATCGTTGTCCCAATATCGTTTGGACAAAAGAAATTAACTTCATACGAACAATTTCATAGCACGGCTGAATATTAATCCAAACGTTGACAACGTTTAGAAGAAATGAGTACCCAATGCAGTGCCAAGCCTGGTCAAAGCTTGGCTCAGGCTAGCCACGATCCTCAATTATACGTCTCCATACAAAAATTCCCGCGTCCAATGTCAAAGCGCCACCCTTCGGTATTGTTTCCAACGCTCGGTTCGTTTCTCGCAAGCGCTCAACGAACTATGCGGTTGATATATAAGCATCATATAACCTTCTGATTTGTAAATTCTTGTCTTCATCATAGGTCCTTCATCGAAGGAGAGATTTTAGCTGTGCAGACCCATGGACTCGTGGACATCAGAATTTGAATTATACTTGATGTAATTGATTTGTAAGGTAACTAGTAATCATTGAGTTATATTAAACTTATAAACACATCTTGTATTGGATTAATCAAATAAGTTTCTTCGTTTCAATGTATACAGAGATTCTCTGGCCTTGGTTGTATAAAATATTTTAGGTTCGGGCTGTATTTCTTAACATGTGTGGAGGGGAAGCAATCGATGCCGGGAATATATGACTCTGAATTTTTATTATATTTTTGCAATCGTTCAACATAGAGTTGAACATCGGCACAACATTGGCTCAACGTTGGCGCGTGATTGTCGCAACGTTGAATCAATTTTGGCCGAATATTGACTCAGTACTATTATAGTATTGACTCAAATTTAGCAGTCAACATCATTTATGTGTAATAAATGATGGTACCTCCTTTAAATGCATAAAACATCTGACCATTGGCAGACCATAAAAAAATTCGTCCAACAGTCTTGGTTCGTAATGAGTACAAGCATGATCCAATCTTGGATTTAGATCGAGCGACAAATTTTTTCAAGGGTTGCCAATGATGGCTGATTTGACTGCCATAATCGTACCAATGTTGGTTCGTGATTGGCAAAATACATCAATGGAGCCTGTAACGATGTTATCATTTCAAGCTTGCACCTTGCTAACCGCCAAGGCTCGGCCAATCTTTGTCAGTGTTGCGCTATCCTAGTGCCAATCGTCAATTTTCACCTGGGTATGTGTCATAATAATTATAGATAGTTTTTATCGTATATAATCATATCAACTTCATGTGTCCTCCTATGAATTTCAATCATTTATTCAATACACTTATCTTTCTTGCCAAATTATTTGGAAATCTAGGATATAATATAGATACGAACAAGTTTAGATCCCAGTGTGGTAAACAAAGCGATTAGCTGACATTATAATTTTGTGGAAAACGGACATGAATGATTTCAAAAAACTCTTTGGGATCTATCCGTAGCGCATAAACACTGATCCTTCATTTAAGATTTTGGAGAAATGGGAGTCGTGAAAGTAAGGGGAAATGAAATTCTCAGTTGATGCAACGGAGAGGCGACGGAAAAGTGTTCACCCCCTGTATTTTCAATAAATTTCATATTGGTAGATTATACATTCATATTTGGTTGTGTAAATCCGTCAATAAACATTTCTCCGTCATATATCCGTTGCATAAACGGAGACTCTCCCTCACTTCCACGGTTCTCATCCCTTCAACATCGTGCAATTCCTATTGCCTCCAAAGATTCATCACGTGGTGGATCAATGGTTGTACTATTCGGGGAAGTTATTTTCTAATAATTAGAGAAACGGTATATCACAAAGAAACCAAAGTTAATGATGAACTTCCTCGTGTACTTTCTCATTAAAATAACAGCGAAAATCATCATACACGATGAGGATTTTCACATGAGAGCTTGGTTATTATAACTCTGCAACTCGGCTAAAAATCCTGCGAGGTTTTAAATGAAATACAATCCCATAGTTAGTTGAATTTATGAGATTGCGGTAGCATAAGCGGAGAAATATTTTCTTTTATCAACAATCTTGAAAATGTAAACACATCGTATCATATAGCATCCGATCTTATGCAGCAAAATTTTTCATTTACATATTATTAATGTAATGATTCGAATCTGATAACAGCAAAGGTACTTGGCGATTCGAGGCAGATATTCCAAAACGCTTGATTCTTAGCGAATAATGAACAGTTGTTGGTAAATTGTTGTCTCAATTGCACCTGAGAAAACATTCCTCGTAGAACGTTGATTTTTTCTCGTTCTAAATTCTACAAGGCTGAAGGAATCTTGTTTTCGCAGTTGATTGTTGTACAGAAAATTATATTCAATTACAGAGATTGAGAAAATCAAACATCACGAGTATGCAATTATCACATACTGAAAAAATATGAGGGCACAATGTTGCACTCGAGTATGAATTATTGGATGAAAGCATGATAAGCATTATTCATGAATATAAATTGTATTTCTGTCTTCAATTTGATTTTTTTTCAAGTTTATTCACATTTCAAACTTCAAGAGCAGAGATTGGATTTGATTATTAATTTGATATCACAAAAAGTATGAAACTTTGCACTTGGTTTGCATTGATTACATTTAAATATATTTAAAAATAAATCAAGGAATCGATTAAAAACGTTTTAAAGTGAAATCATTATAATTCATGATTAATATTTATCCCCGTGAGTGAAATGGTAACAAGATATCACGTAGTTTGGCTAACAATTTTATAGATTAGATACGTCAATAAATTAAGTAGAATAATTAATTACATTTAGCCCTAGAGTATATATATTGTTATAATTTATGTAACTCTAGCTTACACCGACTGAATCCACCATTATATCAACCAGATGGGAAGCAATGGTAATGGCTTTGAAATTTGTCATTTCACGTCACACGATGAATAATTTTTATACACACATGGCGTACAGTGAGAAACTTCATAATTTCCATCGAGATTTATTATATCATATTAAACTCAAGTTAATAACACCAGAGTTGAAGAAAGAAAACCGCTACTTTTTTTCTTCACAATGAAAATTCAAAGCACACGAATTTCAACATTGTTAGGATTAGTATTGTAATTTGATACGCTTAGCTGTGGCTGTTCGTTAGATCTTTCGGAGCGATTACTCAAGCTAGATTAATTCATCTGTCAGTATAATGCAACACACTATACACTCGGCACGGTGTGACTATTTCCGTCCATTCAACACCGGATTGTTTTTCATGGCGTTATAACGTCATATATGAATCACAGCTATTGTCACGCGAATTTTAATTTTATGCAACGTAACTCCGCGGGATTCTAAGGATAATCATGAACTAAACCTCTACCCAACTAAAATTAAAGTATGGTAAATTGGTATCGTTTCCAAGTTCAAATATTATACGGGATTTACAATCGGGTAGTTGAACCGCGGGACTATTTCCGTTCGTTCGATGCAACATTCCTGCGTCCGTATGTACACCACTGACTGGAGGTATACCCCCCTAGTTATGAATTATGGTCGCTGTCACGAGAAACCCGCTACTTAATTCCATAGTCCTGAAGGGTGTGTATGAGGGAAAAATTGGGTTCACGCTCGCGCGAGTTTGCTAATTAGCCGAGCCTTGCCGACTTGGCCAAATGACTCGGTGGTCTCTCATTCGCTCATTTCCACTCGCATACAATACATGTAACATACGTAAAAGCGAGTTCCCCATATGCCGACCCAGGGCTAGATAAAAATCTTTCACTTCGTGTGGTTGCGTCGCGGTTTTGTCGGTGCGTAAAACCCTGCGCCGAAAGAGAGAAAGAGAGAGCGGTAGCTAAGAATAATGCTCCGGCAAGCGAGTTATACAGCATAAACATGGCATGGAGGTTTGTTGCGTTTCGTGCGCGTTCATCCATCCGTTCCTTTTCGTTCGTCCGTTCGTCCGTTCGTCCACGACCCTGGATGCGTTTTGTGATCCAGATCGAGGGGATCGTTATCTCTTGCGGCCTCTCCCGTGTGTTGCTTACTTGGACTCGGTCATGCTTCAGTCACCGCACAAAACTGTCTCTCACCTGGTTGTGTATTTCTGCTTCTTCTTCTTCTTCTTCTTTCTTCTTTTTCTTCTTCCTCTTCTTTTTACTTTTCTTTCTCTCTAAAACTTGTCGTCATCATCATCGTTGTCGTCTTGTCCTTCCGTTGGACACGTTGTACCAGTAGAAGACAACTTCATACGGAAGTGTTGGTTGTATTTCTCTCCTTTTCGTTCTTCCCTTCCTCTCTCCGTCTGCCATCGAGGAAAAAAAACCTTGGTTGCATTGGCACATCGAAGTTTGTAATTGGCTTTTTATCGATCTTCTCACATATCAAAGATCGTAAAATTTATATTTTTCACTCTATCCGTAGATATCCCACCAAGGATCTTTGTCAACGGAAGTCTCCGTCCACAAGCTCACATGGAGAAGACAATAGATTATGAATTACTACGTTCATTAGTATCATGCGGAATGGAAAAATGAGTAAAACTAGATTTGACTAGATCACGTCATAAAGCTATGAGAGCACGGTGTCGTTTGGTACCGCAGAAGTGACATGTTTTGCTGCCACAGCTGAAAAGTCACTGTCATAGCTAGGAAGATTGCTTCGATAGCAAATAATTGCCTCCCAAAGCAAACACTTGAAGCTTTTGAAATGTGGTATTATAGAAGGATGCTTAGAGTAAAGTGGATAGAGAGAGTGAAAAATGAAGTACTTGAGAAGGGAAATGAAAAGAGAAGTCTTTCGAGACAGATCGTGAAAAGAAGAAGTAATCTGATAGGACACACATTAAGGCATGATAGCTTATTGAAAACAATATTGGAAGGAAAAATGAATGGTAGAACTCGAAGAGGTAGACCTAGATTAAGTTATATGAAGCAAATTATACAAGATAAGGGTTGTCGTAGATATGCAGAGGTTGAATGGTTAGCGGATAATAGGCAGGGTTGGAGGATTTCATCAAACCAGTCATAAGACTGATTACTTCATGATGATGAAAGCAAACAATTCGCTGTCACAGGGAATCCGTTTTTTTCTCCGTGTACACGTTCAATATCACCCTATTTTGTTTCAATGTTCCGTCTCAGCAAAATTCGATCTATAGTATACCTTCGAAGTGATTAGTACTTTTGAAAAAGAAATCCACCCTGTTGTAATATTCACGTTGAACACTTCTGATCCGATAGACAGACGTGTGAATAATATCTAAATTTATTGTGAGGTTGCGTGTATCTTCAATGCAACTGGTTCTATTGGAATTTTGCTGATTTTGTTCCACAAAATTCCAAGTCTTGCAATAAAATTTCACTCAATACCCTGAAATACTACTGCAAAGGTACTGGAATTTTCAGCTCAAGATACTGCTTAACGATTTCCAGTAAAATTTGTTGGCAGGATAACATTTCAGCAAATTTTAATAGAATTGCAACGTAAGGAGAAATTTTCCTGTAACTAATCAGAGTAAGATGAACTCTGGATACGTTGAACAGATTTAACACCATCAGAAAATCCTTCTAGCCACATCGTTCAATTCTAAATTATCTCGTGGTTGAATATCAGTAAAAAGATGGAATAACTGGTCCTCAGAGTTGCACTTCATGTATACGATGTATACGTGTATATTATAGCCCAGGGTAATATAGCGCATATAGTATACAAAAACTTTTTCCACACGGTTTCGTTCTTTTATTGCTCACACACCCTTACACGCATGGAAACGGCCGCAAATGTGTGGTAACGTGTATGTGAGATGCCTACCTTATTCTGTGCATACACTTAATTCTGGTATCCTCCTTCTTCTCCTTGTATCGCGGGCATATTTTATGATAAGCAGCGATGCATTTTTGCCACGAGACCCCGCGGAGTGCCACGGGGCAATATGATGCACCACTCTCCTACGTTGGAAACACAGAGCCGAGTATAAGGGGCGGACGAGGAGAAAGAAGAGGAGGAGAATAAGCGTGCGCCTCGCTGAAATAAAACCATGAAAAATCCTATGGGTATACCTACGAGGTTCCAGATATATGTGAAGAAGAAGAGAAGAAAGCGTATAATCATTGTGATTATCTTGTATTAGGTATTGACTACGGATTTGCATAATGGTACCTACCTGCCGAGCTTGCAGCTCACAGCTCGCGCCCTTTTTATCGCCCAGAGTTGTGTCTTGTTCTCTCCTCATTCAACCCGCCGCGTTCAACAATTTTTGGTATCCAACTTGCATTTGCGAAAACATATAATGTTCGTATCTTGATGATTTTTTGAAATATCTAATTCTCATTTGATACGTGCCGAGTATAAATTCTTCGCTCAGGAAGGATTGTATAACAAGAGATTGATCAGATTCACTCATCACGTATTGTGACACGTTTCTCAAATGATAAGAATTATTAGATACTTAACGAGTTTCATTTGCTGGGAAGCCTCGTTAGACGTACAACGATCGAGACTAATTACACATGGCGTAGTAATCATCATCGTATAAGATAATTATCACTATATTTATATGACATCTCTTTTCCGTTGTATATTTGTCAGTACTTTTATGGAATGTTTAGTTTTCTTTCCATGGACTAAAGACACTTTATGGAATATATATATTTCTTATTTTCTCAAGCGTTAGGTTTATGGAAGTATTTCAAAATATTGAATCATTGCAATCGAGCAAGAACGTTTTCCATTCTAACAGTTAGTTTGTTGGCCATGTAGCATTGCGGCAAATCGATTACCATCCTCCTCTTGAATGTGTATGTAAGTTATGACACTATGCGATACATTTCATCTACAATCAAATGACAGAAACATTTGAATGAAGTACCGTAAGATCTTAAAATAGTTACATATCTTTTCTAACCGCAGAAATCACCAATTAGAAAATGTCTCTGCGATGATTCAATGTATCCGATAAGTAACAAAAGATAAGACACTTTACTATCGTTGAAATTATATCTTTAATGAGACTTACACAAATAATCTACAGATCGCGTGGGTGAGAGTGTATATTCAACGTGTATTCGTTAAGCATACTACTATCTATTTATTTCAATATTCATCACGGTCTTATTACATTTGCATATATATAATTAATATACGTAATCGAATAGAATTTATTAACACACACGTATGAGAACGAGTAAAGTTTCGTGTCATAATTTATAAACACTTTTATAACTTGTTGTGTGTTAAGAACGTGACCATATTGATAACAAGAGTGGATTCGACTGTAAATTGTATGCTGGAGAAATCTCTTTAATGATCGTTTCATATGAATATTTAAATTATTGAAAGGTGTATCTTGATCTTGTAATCAATGACATATTTCAATTACGTAGCGCAATATGATTTTATGCATATTATTGCATCTAATCGATAAGCGGTTGATCTTGTACAAGGATTTGATTCATTTAGCATGGATTTCATGTTCAGCACTTTTTAACGTGAAGGGAAATTGATGTCGTTATATATTTTCTTCTTCTTTCGTTTAACACAGACAGGGGGTGGAAATTGCAAGATTCTCCTCTTTTTTCTTAGAGCTTCATTTATAATTCTGACAACCTTGGGAGATGGATAATCATCAGAGTTTCTTCAAACAGTTTCATTGGAGAATGATTCATACTATACAAGTTATACATAAAATTGATTATATACAATTCTTATATTCCATTGTAATCATAATCTATCATCCGAGACCTTAATCTGAGGTGCGATTTTTTCAATTCTATGTATTATTGTGGAAAATGAAGTTCTGTCAACAAGTTTCGTTCACTTTGTTTCAAATCTTTGAAGTGATCGCAAGAAATATATTTCTTCCACAATAAATAATTCTGAACCGCGTTGAAATATGAAATAATAATTTTTCTCCGCAAGATCCGATAATTCCAAACGATGATCGTCCGAAGAGGAGAAGTATCTATAAAAAGGAAACAACCCAATGCGAATAAACGTATCTGAAGTATCAAACGGTTCATCTTATATATTTTCAATCTCTTCCTCGGCTCGATATAAGAAGAATAAGATGTCTCATACGGAACTTTCATAGATATTCTCCTAAGTGATAGAGAATGATACATTTCAGTAGTGTATATACACGTTTACTCCCATTACCTCTCCCATCTACGCTCGTATTACATTTTTTATTCATATCTACACGATCGTATGTATACATACAAATTTTTTCCTCTTTTCTTTTTATTTATATATATACGTTACTCTCACCCTATCTCTTTCTCTTCACTCGTTCTACGGAGCAATGGAAGCCCGCGGCCAATTGGAAATTGTCCCTAATAACAGGGCAACGTGCACTAACCGCGTCCACTCCTATCGCGGGGAGGATTGCTCCGCTCTGCTCTGCTCCGTTCTCTTTCGTTCCGTTCGCTTCTACCGCATACCTTGCACCAACATTTCATTTCTCAAGTATGTCTATACGTACCCTACGTTTGCATTTTATAAACCACGTGAAACTTGATTTTTCTATACGCTGTTTTGAATTATTTTATTTTTGCATATCCATTCCATCAGAAATTTTCATAATTTTTCTGAAATCTAAGGCAATCTACCACAAATTTCTTGGATAAAACATGAAATTCATGCATGAAAACGAATTAATCGACAAGTTTATCATTTTTATTCATCAACGTAAGATAGTGAAGTTTCAAACAACATTTTTCCCAGTAAAACTCATTCGAATTCGTCATTTTTTTCCGGATATGATCGTATGGAACTTTCAGGATATTCGAAACAGGACGTGGTGTAAAACTACACTCGTTTTATTCAAATTATGTTAACAGAAAACCAGAAATCTTCATCTTTCCTCGCGTCATCGCGTAGGATGTCTATCGTAATTAAAACACGAACGTTGATGAGGGAGAAGGACGAGGAAGGAGAGAAAGACGGAGAGGTGAAAAAAGGAAGGACGTCGGTTGGCGAGACGATACTGGAGACCGGAGGAGGAAGTCCACTGCTCTTGGTTCCACCGCGGGGCATTTCGAAAAACGTTTTTCCTTCTCTCTCTCTCTCTCTCTTTCCCTTTCACCCTACGTACGTACATATAAATTTTTTTCTCTTTTCTGTTAATCCTCTCCACCTTTATTCAGACGTTCTTCAACACACCACCACCGCCATAACACAACGCGCAAGTGCCGCGAAGCACTCGGCAAGAAGGAATACGACCGGTAACGGAGGCAGAGAAGGAAAGGTCTTCTCTCTCATACCTTTATCTTTTCCTCTTCTAACTCGGGTGCAACCGAAGTTAGCATCTGCTCTTTCTCTGGGCCTCGTAATATGCGTGCCCGATATCGCGATCACGAGATCTCAGATGTTCGGCCGCGATATCACGCACTCGTGCACGCGCGTCTCCCTATGTCCATCCGTCGGTTTGTTCAAGTCCGTCTGCTGGTTCGCGTTGTCGTCCTCGTCGATTCCTCCTTATAACGCGAGAACTAGAAGTTAGTTTAAATTCCCACCATGGCCGGGTTAACCTGTGATATCAGTTAACTTACCCGAGCAGTGATGCTCTGGGCGTTCTTGTAACGCTGAACTAGAGCATTTCCGCTAGGGTATGCCAACGTATATCACACTGAGAGAAAGGCACTTAGCCCCGGCAAAAATTTTAGTTGTCCCAGCTCAATTCTGGCTAGCGTAAACGAAAGTCCAGCTATCTGAGATTCAAATCACTGAATTTCTTGATTCACCTAAATGCAAAGAGCTATTAAAATTACATTTTTAGTTGAAATTTCTATTTCTAAAAATTAATTGTTATTTGTATTCCTTCGGAGAAATTTAAAAGTCATATGCGTTCTCATCAACATTTTCAATTTCCCCGAATAGTTTCAAACGGATAATTTCTCACGATGTATTAACGCTTTAGATTCTATCGACGTGTCAAACATGAAAATTTTTGAGCTTGCTACTTATTTGCCATACTCTTTTCCATTAACAGGGAGAAAAAGAGGAGAAAAAAGCTGGTTGTACTAGGGTCAAGATCGTTATTCTCAATCAATTTTGATAATCAGTTCGACTTACATTTTGTATAACCCGTAATTTTTGAAGATACTTAACTACTTGATTGGGGCACCTCTTCTCCGTTCAGTTTCGTTCTCAAGTAAAGGAACGAATTCACCACTCTTGCATCATAAGAAATCGAATCCAAATGCCACATACAGAGCTACCATGCTTCTGTATGGTTCATATTAAAAAAAAAGTAAGAATTATTCTCATCACGCAACGAGCAGGATTTCCAAGCGAAAAATAATTTAGTGGATGAACGATAATAAATTTGAATGATTTTTTATCTCTTTTTACCCTTTCTCACTTTTTTATAATTTCTCACTTATATCAATTATTCGGAGTTCGAATTTTCCGAGTTAAGTCATGAAATTCACATGAAAATAAAAAAAGATCAGAATACATTCACACGTTTAATATAATTATAGTACAGTATTACGATAATTGATACTCACTTCACGGCAAAAAAGAAATATATTCAAGTTGTCGATTATAAGAAAGAGGCAAAATTATACATTGCATTAACTACTCGATGTATAATTATAATTCAGTCACCTCATTTTAATAAAATAATTCTGGTAACCGCTAAACGGTCAGTCGATTGAGATATTTTCATTCGCCGAATGCTTTGAAACAACTTATCGTAATATTCCCGCGAACATCTCAGGAAAGAAAAAAAAAGAACAATCGTATAAGCAGTATTGTATTAAAAACATTGAATGATGTGAGAAAAATTTATTATTTTCACATGATGTTCGATCATAATTATCTGAAGTCTCACCAAGGGCGGTCTTCTGTTTTGTATTAATTACTAACGGTCTTCCCGTTACCACATTACAAATATCCTGACCCATGAGTCTTTTTTGTCCGAACTTCCGTCGCGAATACGTTATTAGGGCGTTCGCATCCATGGCTTTTTTTTGTCAAGATCCTTCACGACAACGGACGCACGGTGTCTTGTATGTCGATCATATCCTCCCGAACACGCTCACTCGTCCTGCGATTTCTGTTACGATGGGGCGATAATCGAACGCTCCTCCTTCGATATTTTATAAAATTATTTTACGAGTTTGAAGATTTTTGTGACAGCCTTTTGATTCAATTATCAAGGGAATGATAGAATAAATCATAAACCCTTGGCATTGAGGTACTTTGTTCGCAATCAGATATCCCACACGGCAGATGATCCATTGGAAATCAATCACAGGGGAAAAGATAAGACTGCACGTCGAAAACTTAATTTTTCTCCAAACGAAGAACGAAACTTTTGTTGAAATCCTCTAACCTTAATTATTTTCGTACAAAAGAAGGTAAGGGAAAAGAAAAAAAAAGAACAATTGCCTTCTTACGCGCCAATTATTTCTCCATGCGCCGAATGAATCTTTTCTGAAATTACATTATCCCGTTTCTTTTATCCGCATACCACAGACAGCTGATCTTCCCTTTTGAACTCCATTAAAATTACCAACGAGTATTTACGAATCGCGGCTTTCATCGATCGTTCAATTAAAATCGAAGTTCCTTCGCAACACCCTTATGTACGTGACTCGAGGCACGAATTTTCTCTCTCGACCCTTTGAAAACCCAAAGACGATGGGAAGGAGATGATGAAAAGAAAGAAGAAGAAGAAGAGGAAGGAGAAAGAGCGTCTGAATCCTCAAGTTTTATCAATTCTCGATCATGCGTGTATCGCGATTTCGTTGTTTTCCCCTGCTAGTGTACACATTTGCACAATTATGCTTATATATACATCTACATCCATACGCATGAGAAATTGCGGTTTGGACTACAAGTTTGTTCTAATTTATATTCAGAATTAATTGAGACACGCGTGCGAGTACATAAATACAAGTATTGGTCTTTGTGCTATTTCTTTTTTTTTCCTTTTTCTCCTTCTTCTCCGGTGACCATTCGTTCACACGCTTAAAAACACTCCTTCGCGTCTGCATACACGTGCGTGAATGTTTCTTTGTTTTTGGTCAATGTAATCGTGAATTTGAAATACTCCAATACTGTGAGAGATAGTTTTTTCTCTTCTTAATAATCCTCCCGGTACATGTTTCGATCGAATCGGGTATGTTTGTCATAATTAATGAGAATGCTTTAGGTTTATTTATTCATATTATGTGATATAATTGTCCAGCAAGGTTGATACGAACAAAACGCGTATCAGGCATATTCATAACTCCTTCACCCTTGGTTGCATTCGTGTATGGGAAGAAAATTATTTCGAAAACATCTTTGCATCCAATTATTCTCTTCCTTGTTTTTCACACAAGATCGTTCGGTAATTACGTTATAGGATGAATCCACTTGAGTGCAAAAACACATCGAAAGTACACGTGATCGTTTTTTGCATGGTTGCACTCGTACATGAAAATGGCAATTACTTGAAAATACATTTACGTTGATTTCTTTGGAATCAGATTATTGTCAATATGCAGTAGTATGTGGAGGGTGGATGTATCCACAGGGTACGCTGGGAGTATTTAAAATTCATGGTCGTTTGACGGACTGGCATGGAAGAATGTTAAATATTCTTTATGAGTTTAATAATTGACATGGATGGGATATGTACTGAGAAAAATTTAATTGGTCCCTTTTGGCTTGAGGTTGCCTCGGCTTCCGAGCAGAAATTCAAATATGTCGTGATATGGAAATTCATATACTTTGAATTCGCATGAATCTCTGGTGAGACCTTCACGAAATATAAACGAGAATCGTAATAGATGGTTCGATCGAACTCACAATCCTCGATCGATCGTTATTTATCATCCTACAAAGAAGTTCATCCGATTAGAATCTTCATTGGAGATAAACAACTCAATAATGATTCCACCACGACCTCATCACGTCCATTATTTTATTTTTCTTCTCTTCTCTCATATCAAGCAGCTGGTCGCTGCGCTTTGGCATCCAAAGAACCAGAGGGGATGGTCCTTTTAGTGACTTTTCTGCACGACGAATCTTCAAACGAATCACCTGCGGCGCGCGATGCATGCGTGACTCTTATGTAGGCGGCATCCAACAAAGCTGACGATTATTTTCGCACTCTTCTGGTAGGAGAATGACGACAACGCGTGGGTGAAGTGCAAAGAAGAAGAAGAAGAAGAAGAAGCAGAAGAAGGAAAAGAAACATGAAAGTGAGTTAGGATCATCCTCTTTCTCTTTACGCTTCTTCTTCTTCTTCTTCTTCTTTTCTTCACTTTTTTATTCCCTCATGGTAAGGATTTAAGCACCCGGGACGCCTTCATTCCTCGAATACCGCGCGACCCATGGCAGTCTGTTGTGTTGTTGCAGTTGCCACGACGTGTGCAACGAAAAGATATACTGCATTTGTACGTGAAGGTTCCAGAAGAGTTGCTGCAGGAGGAAAAGAGTTAACCAAGTATCTCTCGTTCTTCTTCATGGATAAAACCACTTTGGGTCTTGACTTGCTCGTTGAGTTAGCACCTTTTGTCTTTTACCAGAAAGAGGGAGAGAGAGAGAGAGAGAGAGAGAGAGAGACGAAAAGATGGGACAAGAGGGTATGTCCGGCATTTCACACCTTCGTGGATCCTTAATTGGCAAATTGTGGTTATTTCTGTGACATTTTTTATTTGGGTGATGTTCAAGTTGGAATTGAAATTAGCGCTCAGTTACGTTACAGAATAGGAATTGAATCTTCGCGTAATTACCTTGTCCTCCAATTTTCCCTCTGCATGTAAAATACAATATAATGAATATATAATATCCATATAGTAATTCGAAAATTTTGAAATTTCATTCAAATCATCTTTGGCTTCACGAGCTGTTGAGTGCAGATAACAAAACTGTAGAAAGGAAGAGATTGATTACATTATCAAATTTCACAGCAGGGTGAATTGTTCTCCAATGTGGACGATGATTCTATCTCATTCCTACATCGATTGACGGGAAGGGATTATAAGAAGGAAAAATATTCCTGTTCGTTACGATAGAATTGAATCCAAGATATTATCAGATTTGTATTTGTTTATTGTATCCTTGTGGGGAAGCGAAACAATATCTCTTTTCGTGAGTATGTATAATTAATTGCACCATCATTTATTATGGAATCACTCGCATGAACAAAATGATAAAAAGTTGAACGGAACAGAAGCGAGTGTTACTTTACGATCATTGGGAAGAACGTACAGAATAATTTGACAATGAAAAATTTGCCAAGAGAATAATCAAGTTCCACATACCGCGACGACACATACAAAAAAAGCCAACAAAATCCACGTATTACTGACTTGACGCGGCTTCAAAGAGCTGTTGGTCACTGAACTGTAGCAATAGTTTTTTTTTTCTTTTTCTCGAGCCTGCTAATTTTTATTGCTTCACGATTACGGAAATATTCTCATTAAAATCATGATGTGATGAATGAATGCAATTTGATGAAGTGAAATCAGTAATGAATACAAAAGGTGAGATATTATATTTGTTACGAAACGAAAACTTGTGGAAAGAAACATCTATCGAAAATTTCCAGTACCCAACCGGAAGCAATTATTCTGTACATTTGTGCAATGGAGTTACGTTAAAATCATGAAAATTTCAGTACAATGGAAATTTTTCAGTCTCCTGGTACCGAAATATTCCTGTCTTTTCTTTACTGTTTAGGTACAAATAAGGTATCCCAGGTAGGAAATGCCAATATTGACAACTGGCACATGCTTGGCAAAATACTGGGCTGCCAAGCATCGCGAACCAATATTGGTCCAATATACAACCGTTGTTCATTCTAGAAACCATACCGGGTTTCATAGGAAATGCCAATATGACAACTGGTGCAAGCTTGGCAAAATATTGGGCTGCCAAACATGGCGAACCAATATCAACCCAATATTAAACCATTTGTTGTTTGAGAATCCATACCACGTTTCGTAGGGAATGTCGTTACAACAAGTGGTTGAAGCTTGGCAAAACATTAAACTGTCAAGCATGGTGAACCAATAATGGGCCAATGTACAACCAATGTTTATTTGAGAACCTATGCCACATCTCCATGTTTGTGATTTTTACAGAGTTGTACCGATATCCCTGCTAAAAATCTTATCGTTTTCTACGGGAAATTTTTAGCAGGGATGGCATGAAAAATGGCGTCATTTTCTTCTCCAAGAAGTATGTTTGAAGAATCAGGTTGAAGCATGGCAAAAGTTGACATACACAACTTGGGCCAGGTCCGGTTTGATCGTGTGAGCCAAGCTCCAAAATACTCATAATACATATATCTTGAGACATTGAGCCATGCTTGGCATTGCATTCTGGCCCAATATTGAGTACCAAGCCTGGCACGAGGTTATCATCCCAACCTTTCACCAAGCTTGGGCCATTTTTCTTCATGGATTCTGGCCCAATATAAGTCATACTTGGGCCAAGATCGGGCCAAGCTTGGGCCATTTGTTAATTCCTACCTGGAATGTCAAAGTTTCTTTGTAAATCTACAATAATATACAATTTATGAGAATCTTTTTAGTGGGAGAATCAAAGAAGAATTTTATTCACAATATGATTATTTAGAAGGGAAAGAAAGATAGAATACCATACCCGGGCATCAAGATTATTCGTTCATTCGCGTAGAAGACTTACCGATTCAATTATTTCATGAATCGAATGCGAACAAATTCATACGGGGAGGAAAAAATATGTTCCATTCTTGTAAATGATTTATTTCGTATTATATCCGCATATTCTCGTGCGCGCTTACTGATATTCTCTTTCACACGATATCGCACCTGTTTGCACGAATGAGATTGCAATGGCACGTAATCAAAATATGTAAACCGCGACGGGACGTGGAGGTTTCAAAGACTGGCACGTTGAGGGGAAAGGTGGGAAGGAAATTTCCGGTCGTTCATGGGGAACTGACTTGACTCGTTGAAGAATTAGCACCTTTTGTTTTCTACGGATGGTAGAATAGTGCATACACCAGAGACCTTTCACGTTTCCTCGCCATTTCTCATTGATAAATCGCTGCATCAGTTATATTTCAACGATATATTTACGTTCTTAAACATTTTCTCATTTGAAAATATGATGCGCTCATGTATATGCCTGTCTGTGGTTTTTTTTTCCTACCCTCTTCGTGCATGTTACCATTTTTACGATTTGTGTAACACCTGTACGATATAAGAATCTTATCACGTTGAAAGGCTTGTTTGAGAATCGGACGAATTGAGGGGGATATCTTTCTTTTTGTGGTTTTAAAACATCATCGATCTTGGTATCATCAGGAGATTTTGAAGAAAGGATTTTTCAATCTGCATTTTTTCTCATCTTATTACTTTTCATCTTATGGTTATATATTGAAATTGATGCCAGTAGAAAAGTTGGAAATCAGACTGGGTTGAATGTTGAATTCTTGTAATCGGAATGCGTTAACAAGGGGGGAAATACGAATCGATTTGGAAATAATTTTGAAGTTATCTAAAACAATGGACAAGTTCGTCATAAGTTATTCTCAGTTTATTGACGCAGCGGGTAGAATTTCTGTTTCCAGCCGATTCAGGATAATTCAGAATACACGCGAAAAAATAATTCTCAATGGTAGCTAAGAATTTGTTGTGGTAACTATTTCGTATATTTGATATATGGATAGCCAAAAATGTTGCTGCGGCAACTGAATTTTAGCTGTTATAGAAATAACTTCTGTTGCCATATCTAAAAAATATCTACCATAGTTAATTTTTAGCTATTCCAATATCATTTTTTCCCCTGTATCATTCGGCGTATGATGGGAAATTGATCCAAAAAATCATTAAGCGATAAGATGAATGAGTACTGTATCTAGGATATTTTGAGACTGAATGTAAAATTGTGATTCTAGCGGGACTCCCAATTCTGGAATCAAGTGCAATATCATTGTATGATTTCACATAGCATTTCCACGTGAAATCTATCAGCATTGCAGGTGCACGTAGAATAGGTGAAATATTATTCCAGCCAGAATTCCATCTGAAATTGATGAGATGTATACTATTCCAAGTTACATCCAAGTCATTGTCAAAACAATGATTGCAATCAAATTCAGGTCATTCTCAATGAAACAATCGAAAGGGAATCCTGAGATGAAAAGAATTCTCAGCCCCCGTTTGGATAATTTTGCATCGTAGAAAAAGTAAATCTCGTGTGCAAATGGTACGATGTTGATCAATGTAATTGATATCACTTTTACTGGGGGGAAAAAGAATTTCTCGATTTCACATCGATATCAGAACTCAATCTCGATCCTTCCAGATGAGAGAACATTATAATAGATCAAAAAACGGATCTCGAAATTTTTCCGATCCATGAAGTGTAGAAAATATGTTTCTAGGAAATTTTCATCCATGCGTTGGCAGATTTGTGCGTGCTCGCGTGTGGGGGGTATGTAAATATATGCATTTTCTTCTGATCACGATCATTCGAAGAGTATCTGGAACTGCGCAAATGAGATCAAGATCGAAATCAAGATCAAATTCATGACGTCGTATTTATATGTATATACACGTATATACGTGTATGAAAATGTATCAAGTAACTGGATAAGAGATCTAATTCTAAACTCATTTTGCCAACAGCAAAACTGTCTCACATCTGTCTCACACGGGAAAAATATTATCTTCTTTTTTCTAATTTTGACATCGTAATTTTGGAAACAAAATATCGTAGCAGTGGACCATACTCGCAATGTTATTTTATTTCTAACCTTACATCGTAAAATTTAGGCTGTACTCTCTGAAATTCAAACTGTTGGAACTATTGCTTTCCAACATCGTAAACTTCATACTGAAATATTTGGAATTCAAACTGTTGGAACTATTGCTTTATAACATCGTAAAATTTAGACTGAAATATTTGGAATTCAAACTATTGGAACTATTGCTTTTCAACATCGTGGAATTAAAAAATTATTAAACAACAAACAAAGAAGTAACAAATTACTGTATTGAATAGCAGAAACTGATGTAGATAAGCAGGAATGTTATTAAAAACAAACATAGATTTGTTCATATTATATGAAAAAAAACAAAAAATATCTCTCCTTCCCCTAAGAAGAAGAATCAATTCCAGTTGGGAAGGAAAAGGTGAATTGGAGAACGAACTTCAGGTCTGGTAATTGCGAGTTAAAAATCTCGGCACATGGAATTTAGTAAATTATTTCAAATAAGACTCATCACTTCACTGAAATAGCTGCATGAATTTGAGGATTATATGTTAATGTTTGGGTGAATTTTGGAAAAAATTATCATTGCAAAAAAGATGTGGTACAAATTTCAATGTAAGTCTTTCTGATTGAAAAACAGAACACGCAAACTGAATATATGAAACTAGTAAATGTTGAAAAAGTTTTGAAGATGTCTCAACCAACATTGAAACCGTTAAACATGGTTATGAAGTAAAAAAACCTATCCAGCATGGGATGAGCTTGTTTGTGAATAATGGTTAGAATGACATCAATAAAAATTCACTCATCACTTGTGCTACATTTTCACACTAAAAAATTCGCAATCTAAACAGCACTTTTACAAGTAACACATTATTCTTTATTCAAAAATAATACTTACTGGTATAAAACTCCAATAATTGGAACACTTTCATTCTATAACTTCAACTGCCTGTCTAAAAGAAAGATGCTTTCAAGAAACAAAAGAATGAGAATACAACGTGATGATGTTATATCATTTGGGTAGTATTTGTAAAGACAATTGCCGTTTATCATTATTGAGATGTAACATCGTAATTTACCGACTTTCTTTAGTATAAATACAGAGCCGGCATTGCTTTGAATACTGTATTCATATGTAACAAAAATGAAACATCATTAATTTATATCGCATACATGCGGTTTGATATTTTTACGTAGTAAAATCGTAAAATTGGTAAGAAAATCGTATTTATCTTTGAGGATTCTCGTAAAAATAAGATTGAATCATGTGAATTTTCACTCCTCCACAAAATAAGAAATGAACACTAATTTAATTACGATCAATATCTGCGGATTTCCGATGGGAACCTGTAAAAGAACAAATTTTCAACAATAACATTGCATATCAAATGTCAGAAAAGTCCTGCTAATGCAAGTATGGTCCTCTGTTACGATTGTAACGTCGTAATTTATAAGAGAATATTTTTTCCGTGTAGGAGGTCACTCGATCATTCTTCCAGAATTGGATATTTTGATTGGAAAAATCTCGAATCCCTATCATTCTGGAATCGAATATGCAGAAAGGTTTTGTAAGTACCGAAATCAAATTAATTCTTTGTATTGATATAAATGAGGTATTTTTGCTTCTTGTGTAAAGAAATTACACCTGTGAAAAATTTCTAATAATTGAAATAAATTTAATATTGAGCGCAATAAAAGTATAATAACCATTAATATGACATAAAATGCTATTAAGCCTGGAACACAACACTGGGGTATTTTTGTACCCCAAGGCGTTTTGAAAGTTGTAGGTGAAGTAGATATTGCTACATATCCACTCAGAATCCTGACCATAATTTAGTTTAGAGTTCTAAAAGAGGGGAGAGCTGATTAGAAGCGTCAATCTGCCTTTTGATTGCGACTGATAACAACGCGAAGTGGCATGGGGTAAGAAATTACCCCCGTGTTGCGGTAACGTCGGCACTTCGTGCGTCTATGTGAAAATTCATGGTTTGAAATTTGAGGGAAAATCTTGGGTTTTACAGCAGTTTTTGCAGAGTTCAAGTTCTCTGTCATTATCCGCAGTGTTTTCATGTAAAAAAAAAATATATATAAATTAATGTTGTCACCAATGTAATGGATTTTTTCTATTTATGCGATAAATGCTGTTTTTTGCAATTTTTTCATAACATTTTTGCATTGAAATTTATACTATTGTCTTCGTCTTGAAAAAACGAAGAAAATGATGTGTTGCGAAATTTATTTTCCATGATGAATAATAGCGTGAATCGCGTTCAAAAGTGTGGGGTACAAAAACACCCAAGTATTGTGTTCAATAGCAGAGAAAATAAGTGTTGTATTCTAGGGTTAAAATGAGATGATGTTATTTTGACATGATTTTGACATTTGATAGCATTATGCCTGAGTTATTTTCTGAAGGTCATTTTTGAAATCAATACTTACAAATGCGATGATTCTATAGTGTCCTAACGAAATCAAGTACACCGATTAAACCCTGGTGTGTTTGTGAAATTTTCACCCCATAATTCACATCACAAATCAACCAAAAGTTTATACATTTCACCTGTGTTCCACCAAGGGACCACTGTAAATATTTTCAATTGAAGTAAAGCCACACCGAATGTCCATCGAATCTACACCCACTTTCTATTGAGAAGATACCAAAAGATACAAGTATAAAAAAATTCACAAATACACCGTATTTTGACAGTGGAGTATCGAAATACGATGGATCCTCCCTATGATTTACACTGATACTACATTGATATCAAAGAACCACTGCGTAAAAATTTTCATCAGGGTGTTTAACTAATTTTTCAAGATAACAATCCCCCAAATAAAAAAAATTCAAGCTCAGACGATGGAAAATATATCTTGTGCATATATTTATATCTTCAGGATAAACCCTCGGCATTAATAAATCTGATAAATACGAAAAAATAATTTCAACTTTGGAGAGAAATCACGAAAAAGATATTGTAAGAATAAAACGATTGCATTAATATATTTGAACCAATATAAGGAAGGAAAGTTACGAACGTTCAATCTGATTTCGAGTTTTTAATACTAACGAAATCTTTTTATCTCTTTTTTTTCACGCTGCATAATCCTACCATGCACTATATTTTATTCAACAAGTGCCGTTGGGGAAATCCAAAATTATATTTCGATGAATCATATCTAGGTGAATTACTCGCTGTACCGAATCGCTCCTCGATGCGATAACATCAACTCTATTAATATTATCTTGATGATTCAGACGTACAAATAATGCTATTAATGGAAAATTGATTGAATTATATTTTGAAAATATTATGAGCAGATGAACAAAAAGGGTATTAATTGAAAAAAGTTTGCCCGTTTTGATTCATGTGTCTTTGATTTCGAAAAATGATGGTTGAAAATTATTTGTGTCATATTTCATTGTAAGAACAATTTTTTATATCGTTTCGAAATCTACACTGTTGAAAAAGTTTTTGAATTTAGGGGCAAATTTCTTGCGAAATTAAATATTTCCATATCAAATTTAACACGAGTTATGAAGTTTTATGACTTTTTATTGAAATGTAAGGAATGATTTATTAAATTTACAAATATCTTATAAAAATTAGGAACAATTAAATTATTGAAATTAATATTATATCATGAAACCCAATAGATTGTGTTTTCTGAAAAGGTTTAAAATATTCTAATCAAACTTGATGAAGATTTTATTTACAGTGCATCTCTGGATAGAATGTATGTATTTGATTTGAATCAATTAATCGATTTATTATATTCCAATGCGGTTTATTGAAATGGAAAAGTATAAAGTGTATTGAGAATGAGAGGTAAATTCCATGGGGATCCAGAACACCGAGAATGGATATCCGATGATCTATTGCATCCAATTCGATCATCTTCATCATTTTAAATGACTCATGGTTGTTTAAAATTTCCAGGGACAAAGTGTTCTCATGACACGTGGAGTGAATAATAAAAGTTGAAATCGAATCGCGAATGACTTCTGAGTTATTTTTATTTCACCGGCAACAACCCAGACATGAAGAAAATTCCAGAACTTCGTACAACATTTGCCATGATGCAGGGTGTGCTAATAATTATGTGACACTACATGATGTTTGTAGGTAAGCATACATACACGAGTAACGCGACAATTCAAGATGAGGATGAGATAAGGATAAACCGTGATGGTAAACACAGTTTTCCTTGGTGTCATGGCGCCTATCCTGCACACAATGTGTGGGTGAATAAATGGGAGGAGAGTGAATGTCGAGGGTTGGGAAGAGAACTATGCGCATTATCAGAGGACATCAATTATAATAATCATAGTTTGCGCATTTGACAAGATCTATGCAAAGTCCTGGAACGAAGCGCGCACACGTATTTGACGTTCCTCGTGCACCTCGAGTGACAACAAAACAAAAGATTTCATCGATAAACTGTTCGATATCGTCAATTTTCGTGAATCCTCTTTTTGTTAATCAAAGAACGTTAAGTTGAATGGGAAACGAGGGAGAATGATTTTTCCTTCGAGAGGGAGTTGATTCATTAATTTGTAGGACGTGGATCGTGCAACGGCGATTAATGACCGGCGTTCGCTTATTGTGTCGCTTTCGCAAACGAAGCAATTAATAACTTGAGGTACGCCATAGCTGGTGCACCAACCAACAACGTCGTGTATGTAGAAATCGTCGCTCGCTCGAGGAGGTACAATATAATAACAATGATAATTATTATAGCAATAAAAACAATGATCAAGAAAGAATAAGGCAGAGAACTCGAAGGTGAGACGAGCTAATTTTCAATTTCTAATTCGTTCGTTTACGGTTGCTTCTTTTTTAATTGCCTTTGCCGTATCGTAATGATTAATATTATCATTATCATTGTATTTTCAAACCAAGCCATGCACGGTCTGATGGAAATTTATGCTAATAAACCTTTATAATTGCATTGATAATCAATTTTCAGAATATATGTTGGATCGTCTTTGTTTGCGTTGAATACTCTTGCCGTTCGAATATTGCAGAATGTATTACTGTTTTTTCGGTTATAATTATTTTATGGACTTTTTATGAAATATTGATAAAAATCTTGACATTAATTTAGATTCCAAGAATAATGACGTGAATGGGTGTGACAGTTAATCACGGGTAGAGTTTTGAATGACGAATAACAAAGATTCCGGAATACCAGTTCGAATTCGAATCTAGCTCTAGCATGTACGGACAATCGAGCTCATATCGGTTCAGCATGGGCCCCATCCTGTTCAAGTCAGTTTAAAACTCAAGTGAATACTCACATATCCGCTGAGAAATTTATTAAATCTTTGCATAGGGCATTCTATTCGAAGAGTTACCACGATCAGATGATTTAAGGGAAAAAATGTACAATGAGCGTATGTGTTTTGTGCCCTGTCCAATTTAAGTGTATGTTTGAAAACGTACTTTGGCATCTCAGGCCCTGTCAATTTTCAGAAAGGGTAATTTCTAGGTGGGTCACCTTTGAATGTTCAAGAAACTCACGTCGTTTATTGCAATACACAGTCTAGGAGATTGAAGTAAGAGTTTTCCAAAATCTATCTTAGCAGAATCTTTGATGGATGAATTTATTCCAAGAATTCGCTGAAATTCTCTGTTTGTGTGTCCAGTTGAGCAGGATTGGAAGGGTTTTGCAAGTTCTATTTCCATAGAGTTCCATAGCTGAATACTAGAATGAGTTCTACCATCGGTATATTCACGATTATGTTGAAACGTATATAGTTGCAAGAGATTTCACTCCAGGAAGTAATAATTTCTTTTTGCACAACTGCCATTGCACAATTTGCTGAATCGACAGATTGCCAAGTCACGTTCACTCTTGTAGCGAACTTATGTATCTCAAATATGCTACCCCCTCAAAATATGCTGCTCGAGGTTATAGTCTCGGCAGCCTAGATGTAAATACGGCCCTGCTTGTCTATACTCATTTGATCCATAAATAGATACATAATTAGGGGAGAAGAGTTTGAAATAAAAGAATGCGAGATGAGACAATAATGGTATTCAATTATTCAAGCTTTACCGAGGTATGCATGTAAGGATAAGTGAGAAGGTGAAGATTTCAACCGATTGAAATGAAGCAATTAGAAAATTACCATACGTAATGTACCGGCTGTTTCCGAAAGCAGTAAGAGAACGACAGGGACGAAACCTGGTATATATATGTACATATTCTGGCTACATACGTACATAAACATAGATATATGAACGAGGCGCACGGTTCGAAGGCTGCAATAGCGCTATCTGATAGGAACGTTTCCTTTAAAACGAGACATGCAAGCGCTGCTGCATTGAGCCGGTAGTGCCAAGTGCTGTTGGTACGATGCATTCTCTTGGCTTTGTCTGTGGCAACTTGATACCTACTCTGCACGTCTGTAGAAAAGCCGGTATATGAGTTTTACGTTAATAAGGGAACCCTCCTTCTCTTCTCCCAACTCTTTTCATACCTATACACGTCATTGAAGTTTCAATTCAAGTTTTTCCCTTGCCTAAAAAGCATACTCGCATTTGTGGAAGTTTCTTTCATATTTTATAAATTTTAAACTTGATTAATTTGTTAGAAATTCATGTTCCTCCATTATTTCTCTTGAATGTACGAGGATTGAGAATAATTTCACATTAAAAAATATGCACTTCTTTCTTCCTTTAGGGCATTTTAGACTCATAAATCATTCACCGTTGTTACATTATAGCAAATTCTATACTTTCACAAACCGATTATAATCAATCTGAAAGAACCAACTTTATGGGTCATTGATTACACGATGAATGTAGGACAAACTAATTCACGATGAAGATTTATTATCGAGCTGTCTCATATTATCGGACACAGATTATCTTCGGAATTGATATAATGTATCATTTACATGTCCCTATTCGGATGATATTCCTTTTTGTTTCGTTAGAGTAATTACAATGAGGTATCGTTTGGGAAACTCTCATCGTGTGATGTCAGGATTTCTAAGGCACCAAAGTATTCAATTAACTTCGGTTAGAAAGAAACTGATTCGAGGAATTCAAAAGGCTTCTTCTTCATTGCGTTTCGCTTACATTGAGATACGAAATCTAGTTGCGTGCTTGACTTTAAGCGACTTGACCTTGGACTTTAATGTTCCCTGCCTTCGTGTCGATGTCGTTACTATGGTTGACGCTGACGAGAAGGAGGGAGAGAAAAGCTGGAATTTTGAGATACTTTCGGGAAGAAGGTTTAAAAACAGAATCATGTATTCCGATGGCAGATGGTTCTATAACAAATTTGGTCACTTCATGGTAAATTAGATTATAAACTTCCCTGGGATACCGATTCAAATTTGTTCAATGTTGCATCCTCGAAGGTCCAAAGGATGCTTGTCGCATATCGCCTTATTACGTAGCACCATAAGATTTGATAAAAAAAGAACCCTTTTGAAAACATCTTCTAAACTCGTCATCCCAACGAATGGAGACTCCAACATTCGTTTATATCACATCGAAAGGCACTTTATTCCTTATTCAAATTAGTTTAAAGCTACTTTGAATACAAGCGTTCCACGCTTTTAAATATTGAGCGCAAGGGCGGTATATTACAATACAAAAGGATTTTGGAGACCCGAAGGAGAGTGTTTTATAGAGGTCTCCAGTTTTTATCCTTGAAGAAGAGAAAAGAAGGTTTCCGGAGGAAATACTGAAACTCGCTTTCACCGATCTCCTATTTCATTCAGCTATTACATTCGGCTCGGCAATTCATCGTTCGTATCAAACATTCTTGTGTAATTGAACAATCATTACTGCGATAAGAATATAGAAAATCATCACAATACTCTTTGAACGCGATTTTATATTATACATCGCGTGAAAATCTTTCCCTGTGATCGATTATTTTCACACACGAACGAAACTCACAGAGACATTCGAATTACCTGGAAAGTTCCAAAGCCCGGGCTGCAATTTTCAGAAGCGTCCATCAAACATTTATATATAAAATACTGTATGACTATTCTATTCTGATCGGCTATCGGCCCATACTAAAGTGTCAGTTGGTATATAAATATACGCTTGTATGATCGCATGACAAATGACGAGCTATTTCTGTGTATAAAAGCAAAAGAAAAAAATGATGATGGTAATATTGAAAAGGAAAGGAATCATTAGAGAAGGAATATGACTGATGAGTTCGCTGTGATAAAGCTAATGGAAACACGTGCCAATAATATACGCATACTTTCGGATAGAAAAAACGCGCTAATGAAAGGTTGTATCATACGAAAATGTGCGAGGATATATCGTCGTGGTTATTGTTACACTTTGTGTATCATAAAACACCACTGTAAAATCTGTTAACTCTTTTGAGGAGTTTGTCAGTCGTGTGGTTAAATATTCTGTTCAAAATTTTTGAATACATGAAATTTGATAAAGTTAAGAAGAGTTGAAAAAATAAAATTTATGAAATTTTCTTAAAATCTATCAGAAAATATTTACATTTGGTTGAATTATGAAGTGTGGAGTTGCAGTAGCGAGATTTAAGCAACACACGATGAATTATATACTAAGTACATTGATATTCTAAGAAACCGCTTCAAGTGTGTAAATCATATATATATTCATTTATTATCAACCGCTCGAAGGTATGTTGATATGTCAAGGAAACGGATCAAACGTGGTATCTATTCTAGCGTTTTTACTGAACATTTCAAAAGTAATTCAAAATTTGGAACCCTTCAAGTACTTTGAAATGAAAGCTTTGGATTCAAGGCGAAGGGAAGCCACATAGACAAAAAGATATCTTTTCGAAATCTAAAAGATGTCTTACAAACTGTTCTAAAAGATATCTAAAAGGAGTCTGAAAGATGTCTTATGCGACAGTTTTAGACATCCAAAACATGTCTTGAGTAAGACATTTTTTTAGAACTCTTACTAGATATCTAGAAGATATCTTTTAGACTTTTTTAAGACGAGTTTTAGATATGATGCAAATTTTTTTTAGGACCTCTTCCCTGATTGATAAAAAACCCCATTTATTCCTATTAAGCGTGCAGAATTCGAATTTTAATGTGAATTTATTACATTAAATAGGAATGAATAAGTTTTATTAACTACGGTTGAAGCACACTTTCAGATGATCTGAAAATGTCTTGCGAATTATATATTCGATCCCTGTAAGTTCCCCAAGACACAGATCTTTTAGGTGAAATTCACGTTCATTTATGTTCAAGGAATGTTCGTACCATCCAATGTCCGGACGTTCAATGAACCTCCACTGAATATTCTTTGGACCTTCGTGTTTTTTTGGAATTACAAACTATGACCGTAAAATTTTCTTGTACGCCTGTTCAAAATATCTCATTGAATCCACTGATTCCGATGCAGATTCTATTGATTCAATGAAATTCTTCAAGCAGGAGTACTTGAACGAATTGAGTTTTCAATCCGTGCAACATCAATTGTGGTCCGACGTGATCCAATTTGGTCAGTAGAAACAATGCACACTATGAGATTATAAAAATTTTTATAATGAAAGTCGCCAGTTATTTGATTTTATATTAGAATTGATATTTTTTTTAATTCAGGCCTCTAATCATTATCGGTATATTGTTATATTATTAATATTGTGATTTTGATTCTCAAGATATCTAAAAGATGTGTTTTATTAAATCTTTGAAGATATCTTTGAAATAAAATCTATTGGACATCTTTAAGATAGCTTCAAGAGACTTCTTAGAAATGTCTTCAGCGAGACATCTAAAAGAAGTCTATAAGTTATCTTTTAGAAATGTCGAAAAGATGTCTTTTCTTAGACATCTTTTAGATGTCTTTAAAATTTGTATGTTTAAAGATTTACGTAAAAGCAGTAGTCAGACCAAATGATATTGAAAATCGTTTAAATCATATATCTTCCATATTCTTTACGTACATGTATATGTTTGTATAAAGTATACGGTAAGTTGTGGAGTATTTTTGGTGACTCTACTCTAACCACATCACAGCGGTTGCGGTTTCTGCTTATTGAGGCATCATTTCTGTCTTCAAAGATGAAATGACTCGTTCTTTTGCTTTTTTAATTCAACTTTTTCCCTTCCTCGTACACATTCTTTTTTTTGTGGTTAAATTTATAGTGAAAGTATTCTCTCTAAATAAAAGATCGGACACGATAGTCTTTCATCTTCGCAATAAACTTTAGACACACTCTCTTTCCCAATGATTCATCTCCACGGAAAAAGCCATAGGTGGTCAAAGATTCCAACTGAAATGTGTAAAATTACTCGAAACAATATAAACTTTGAGAAATACGTGGGAGATTCCACAACCATATACGATTTACAACAAATCAATGTGAATGATGTTTTAACGATGGGAAGATGAATCTATCGGATGCGAATGGAATTCCTGATAAACTCAAGTGGTTATAACTCATGGTTATATTTCGCAGTTTATATTTACAAAAACAAAAATGATTACAACCAATGATGAAATTCATAATCGTTTCACTGCAACGAGAGCCCGATGGACAGGTTTTGTATTTATCGTTCCTCCCACACAACGTTTCATTTGTTTTCCCGGGGTACAAATTGGCAAAATTCATCGATCATCATTGTCACGTGTACGTAACGACGAAGCACATACATTTTCTGGGGACTTTGAAAAATGCCTTGTGGCTACCTAATCGCTTCAGGGCGAGCACGATGACGACGTCGAACTCGGGGCATGGTCAGTCAGGGCTGTTGTTGGCCTACATCAAATACGTACACGAGAACTATGCTGGTCTTGTGGCTCGTGAACACGCAATCTGATAAGCACGGAGACGTGGCTCTTTCTGTCGTGCCGAAATAAACCTTTGCGCTTTACATAATGCGCGAAAAAAAGGAGAAATAAGAAAAGGGAACAAGTAATATATAAGGACCGATGAGGAATATACATTTCTTTTCCTATGTTCTTGTTTGTGGAAGTTTATGTTGAACCGACCAAAACGGTGTCCAAGAACCAACCGCTGGAAAGCTGCATTTTTCAAGCTCAAAGTTATTCACTCTTGTAATTTATTACTTAACCGTATAATGTTTTTAAGTAGGAATACATGAATGCGAAATTTCTTTTCCCCACCGTTTCGAGAGTCTCATTAGATAATATCGTTGGTGCTAGTATCTATCATCTCGACATATTTGATTATGTTATTTTCGAATGCTTCTAATTTATATTTTATTATTATAATACGTGCACAATTCTTCGAGTTACATTTTTGGATTCTAGACTCACGATTTTGTGATGGCGATACAAGGTTTTCCATGTACATTTTTCAATATCGTATCGTCTCAAGAATCACAATGGAGAAAGAGAAATGTGAATGAACGTAATATTACACTCATTTCCAGTAATTCACAATGTAATAGATGTGCGTGTTACTGATAGTTTTTACGACTCCTTCTTCACAGGCTTTTCATTCGGTTATCATCATTAAGACTGAAGGTATAACGTAAATATGTTCGATGTTTATTACAACTCCAATGAATATTTTTGTGCAATTCTTTTGGAACGCTCTAAAAGATATCTTATGCAACATTATAAATCATCTTTAGATATCTTTTGAATATTTTGAAGATGTCTTTATAAAAACACATCTAAAAGACATCAATCACTCTGGTTATTCTTTTTAGGCTTCGCAAGAGCTAACCAGACCCTGGTGTGGGGCTTGGTGTTAATCTAGAGAATGACTAGAATAATTTCTACTGGATCAAATTACTACTCCAATCAAATTAATTCGATCCAAAAATTATGAATCTAATTTCTTATTCGCTGCGATAACCTTAGGAATGTTCGTAATTTCTTCTGCTTGTCCATCTTATCTTGTGGTTTCAGTAAATATTAATTTATACAATGAGAATTCAACTTCGATTATCGAGTCACTCGAATCAAAAATGATACAAGTGTGGAAATTGAATTTGATAACCCACCTACGCGAATAAAGGAAAACATGAAGTTCCGCAGTGTAAAATACTGTTTTCTTATTATCGGAAACAATGATTAAATCCCTCGATAATTATCATACGATTAATAAACATGATTTTACACTTCGCTCTTCGTTATTTGAAATCATCATTCATTTTTCTACAGGCCATAAAATTACAACACATCGTTGAAACATCCATAATACCCATTTAAAACCTATCCACCGGTATAAAATATTCAGTGGAAATTAATGCGAATGAGATGTGAGGGTTGTCCTTAGAAGTCAAACGAGCGACGAATCAGAAAAGATTATGATTGAATGAGAAATACAAGACGTAGTGTTCTCTGAATGTACGGAGGTGGGAAACCAAGGTGGAAGAATAATAAAATGGGAGGAGAGAGGAAAGGAATAAAAAAAAGAAGCCTAGACGGTCGAAGAAGTCGTGATGGCGTAGTGAAGAACCTAGCCAGCCGAGACCGTCGGTCACGCGAACACATCCTGCCAACTCCTACGTCCTGTTCCACCAATTGAACGTAGAAACAAAGAGGGAAATTTCGACATTCGAAAGAACATATTGAAATTTCGTGAAAATTAGCATTCTATCGAAAGGAATGGATTTATTCGTATCATATTCATGAAGTTCTTACAAGGAAAAACATTCAGATACTTTTGGCGATAGCCTACTTTTCATTTTAATCAATTACAATCTGTGAACACGGGAAGGAAGCAGGACTCGCTGATACTCGAAGTATCGTAATTTGTTCCCAGCGAGACGAGTGGGTGGCGAAACACCAGCAGTCATATGGTGTACGGACAAACAGCATCGGCGATGAAACACGTTGGAGAACACACACAACAGACCGTGCATCGTCGACGTGAAACCGCGTCCACGCCAAGAAATTATCATAATTTCATAATTAGCTCGTTCCGGGGGTCCTTCTTCCCGGCTGTTTCGATGTAGTAGCAACAACAGCAGCAGCAGCTACGGCAGCAGCAGGAGGAGCAGTCTTTAAAACCCTCATCGAACACGCTATCTTAGTATGCATACGTTTATATTTCCTTTGGAATATCCCTCGTAAATTTGTTGATCATTTCGTCCCCGCCGAGAGAAATCAAAATGTTTGCGTAGTTAACGTTGAGACCATCATATTTTTTGTTTTAATTACTCTCGCCATTCTCGTAATTCCAACAACTTTTATACTAAACTTTCGTACGAAGAGAAATATACTAAGAACTATACTATGAATCCATGATTTGTATTCGTTGCGTAGAAAACAAAATTGTCCTTGAATTTTATTACGGCTACGGAATATGATGGAGATGATGATGATGATGATGATGATGTCGTTAATGAATAATTATTATTTTCGATGTTGTCCTTGTACAGTTATCGTGATATGTATTTGAGAAAAAATAATGATCGAGGGATGTAATATTTTCTGCTGCTGTATTGATATTGAAAATTAAATTCCGTTAGACGAAAAAACCGTTGGTCTTGAAGTGTATACTTTATGGCGGTGACTCACACAGCACAGAAGTTCAAAAAGAATTCTTCACAATTCATATCGAATCCCAATTGAACTCTTTATGAACTCTTTCCGAATGGGCATGTTGCATGGGTTAATTTTCAACGTATAGTCGTAACTACTCGGAAGAATCTTATTTTTACCAGAGGGCATCTAATTTTGAGACAAAATTCCAACGTAAAGGTTGTAAAAAGTAGTAATCTTGATGCATAAATGTATTCAATGACTTATTCAAACATACATACTTTGTCAGACTTTGTAGTTCAGAGGCGGTGGCGGTCCAACCAATTTGTGAATTCAAGCAAGCAAGAAATTTAAATAACGCCACAGAGTTCTCAGCGAGATGCTTGTGTACTGAATCCGTTGCTTCCAGTTTATCGATGTACTTATGTGTTCGTACAAGAAGTTACTCCACTATCGGCTATTGTATATCTAAACAGAACGGAAATTTCCTCTGTTCAGCTAGTGAAAAGAAGAAGAGGGGAACGAAGATAAAAGAAGCATTTACCGAGAGATCAGATGGGATAATTGATAGTGTATAACTGTATAACTGTACTTATTATCAGGTGGTGTGAGGGTATTATTATTTTCTTGAATCACAATTTTGAATTCGACGCATATTAAATCGTTTACAGTTCAATTTTCTTTTCCAATACGTTCATTTGATTCAACCAACCATATTACAAGAGTTATTTCAAGATATATAGACTTAAAATATATATTCAAAGTATCCCGGTTCTGAAATGATTTATGAAACACCGTTGACAAATAGAAAATCAAACCAGAATTTGATAAATATATTATGATGTTCTATCGAATTTTGAAGGATGAACAGATCGATGATCAAAAGATGTCTTATATAATGTCTCCGACAGCGTTGAAATGTCTTGATCGTTTCGCCAACCGAATATCTCCAACTGAACTTCAGTCATCGCGTAATGAATGTCTTTCCGACTGACGGCGATAACCATACTCTGATAATGTCTTTTCAATTATCTTTCATCGTTTCATTCCAATGGGTACTTTTACTGTTTCGAACACTTCTTTCCTCGCGTGGTAGCCGGCGGCCAACGAAAACGGAAATTATTCATCGAACAGTCCGTTCGGCTAATAGTCAGGCGGCAGCTGATCACCGAAACCGCATTTAAATGCGTGTATGATAATCGTCCAACTAATGTTCGTACTTTGCTGCTCGTTATAGCAGATACGTGCATTTTTTCTCTTTTCTTTTCTTTCTTCGAACGTATTCACGTTTCTCCAACTCCTTGGTTTTTGGGGGTAGGCGCGGAAGAAGAAAATTCAAGAAAGAGTAGGGAACTCATATTATAAGCATTGATATTTATTTTTTCGATTCACCTGCCAACGGAAATATATTTCTAGCCCGCACGGAGAAGAAAGTATTCCTGGCATAACAAATGAATTGGTCTCTTACTCAATGGTTACTGTGAATTACAAAAATACATTGAAGCTCAAATTCATCCTATGCGGTACTGAGTTTCCCAGTCCTCATTACTTCCTAGTCAGCGTTGACGCATTTCATTACAATACCAATCACTGTGATCGCGCTAATCCTCATTATCCAAGCGTGTTTTCATTTGTTTTTCAATCGATCGCTGTCATTCACAGTAACCAGTAGTGTTTTCTTTTCTCCGTGTATAGCGCCTACAAGAAAAAATTGCTGAAGAAGCAATAGGAATGATTGACACAAATTTTTTTCCCGAAATGAAGAAATTTGTTAACAGAACTAGCCTTTTTAGCTGCTGGAGTGAAAAATTCCTGCCAGGACAACAAATTTTTACCTTAACCTTCATACTCAGTTGCTGACTCGATCATTCATTCGGAAGAGAGGCTTTCTGTACTTACATGATTTTAAATAAAGAAGAGATATAATTCCTCCTCAGTTTGTGTGCTCCTCGTTCCTTCCGAGATAGTTCTAAAATGATGTTATAAACAAAATTCAATGTTAAATTCGATGAACTTTTAATTTTCTTCCTTTTTTGTTGCTTACATGAAGGGAAAATATGAAATTGCGAGATCAGCGTCAAAGAGATTAGGAATTTATACAAAAAGTTCATCGATATTTGGAGTTTGTTTGAGTGAATAGATAAAAATTTGCAAAACAAAAAACATTATGGATATATTTTCCCATACAGTTGTATCTTTAATATGAGAGATAATGAAATTATTCAGAATCGAAAATTGATTCCATATCAATGAGACTTGTAAATCTTGAAGAATTTGATGTAATGTCAGAAGAAAGGATACTGGTTGACCGTTGATTTTCAACTTGTTTCACCTGCTCGGAGACACGCACTCGCGTACGCTCGTTATCTTATATACAGGTGCTTTGCGTTCAGATACATTTTTAATGAAACATCCAGGAATAAATATATAAAAATTTTATATGGAATCAAAATGACCGAAATTCGATAATCATCTTGCGAGGGATGAAATTTATTGCCATCTGTTAATTATCAGCACAAAGATGTACGTGGTAGAGGAAAATCATAAAATTCATAATTACAACTTTCGATATGAGGTATAAATGAGTATCTGAAATTTATTACGTTCGATGTGTCCAAGAAAATACATTATATCTCAATGGATTAATGTGAGAATGTAAAAGCATTTTTGATTCAGAAAACTTAATAACGTTGAAGGTCTTCAATCTCATTTGATACCAAATCTGTTAAGGGATTGCATTATTCATCTTCTAGCATCACTTGATTTTTTCACGCACGATCGCTTGACTTTGTTCATTATATCATGAATTACCTGTATTAATTGAAACAATTAGGACACTTTTCATTCCATTCCTGATTCTCTTCGATTTTATAAACGATTGAACAGAGCATAGCTATAGTTTTGAAGAGTTCATAATAAATTCGACTTGAATTAGAAGTTAGAAGAGAAACATCGGCAAGCCACGGAGTACCCTGAAAAATTATGCGAAATTTCTTTCCCGAGAAGTGAATGTGGATATCTGATGGTTATCGTTATGTATTTTTCTTACGATAACTAGTATTTGGATAAGCAATATGGAAATCTTACTCGCTAATGAGCTGATTTCTGATTACAAGATCCTTAATGCATCAACGAACGAGGTGCACGAAGTACGATTCCTCTTTCCCTTTTGTTTCAAAAAAATATTGCTCAACTTATTCCACGCACAATGTAGATTTCACTGGTTGACTTTTCCTGGTGCTGTTGTTGCTTATTCGAAACGATTCACACGAATATATGTATATTTATATACATGTATATGTTTACATCGTTGCATATTTACATTTTATCTCATCTGAATTTTATATTCCACCATAATGTATGTTACTTGTATCACATTAAACGCATTTTGATACGATATTGTGACATGACGAAATTTCATGCAGAATTACATCATATCGTTATAAAATCTCCCACAATGTATATATTTGGAGAGAAAAGTTTCACGTATTCCTGTATTAAATTTGCTGGAAAGATTTTCGATAAGAAGCGGTTTTTATGGAAAACATGCTTATTAAAAATTTTTCAACGAAGGGAATGTCAAAATAATATCATGATCTTCGTTAGAAAGGGGATGCAAGAAGGAATTAATTCTTGAAGTTTGATTTTCAGATACAAATTTGGATTTTTCAAGTGCAAGTCCTTTATCTAACATGTGCACAGAGCCGGATTTAGAAATTCTGTGTCCCTTTCCAACGCACGTATAACAAAGGATAAGTGATAGGCGGCTGCCTACTGTTTATCTTTTGTTACACGTTGATTGAAGAGGGAAACAAAATTTCTGAATCTGGCGCTGCATGTGCAAGAAAATACCTCAATATTTGGTCAATAATTTGTCATACATCTACAGTGAAAACTCCACAACGTAAGGTTTTTCATACGTTTCAATGAGGAATTCTCATGCGTGAGTCGAGAACTCATCAAGTTTTCAATAAACAAGTACCGCGGGAAGTCTATTACTTATTCATGTTTGAATTGCATTTGTTCATGAAATCAACTGTCACAATTTTTTCGCCAAGTCTTTACGTTATCTAAGTTCACTTTCTTTCTAAATCTGTATTGGTGAAAAATTACGAATTTACAGTAACATTTCACTGTCCCCATCCGTTCTAAAGCTTCCACTAAGAATTGGTGAAAAATCACTGATTGCCCGATGAGAAAAATTTGGTTAAAGGTTCATCAAAATCGAGTTATTTTTCATAATGATTGAAAAACGGCAATTTAAATTGACAAATAATTGAGCAGTTCTTGATGCAATTTCAGTATTACTTCGATATGATCAGTGAAGCTATCATTAAAATGACATCACAGTGAGTCAACTTTTAGTCAATTCAAAGCACCGTTTTTCAGTCATTACTCCCTCAATTCGAATCACTGAAATCTCAATGTCTTCGCCATTGATCAGTGAATAGTTCTCATCAATTGAATCAGTGACGTTCCATTGCTAAAATTCGTGGATGTTCATTAATTCTGCAGTTTTCTCTGCCCTCAATGAGATTTCACTATTTTATGTTTAGAGAGGATGGAGTGACTGGAATTTGTAATTTTGTCCTCATTGGGCGATCAAGAGAGGTAAAAAAAAGAGAGAAAATCTAGTCAGAATTCAACCTTACAAACATTGAAAATGATTTTCTGAATATTCGTTCGTCAATTACAAAAGTCAGTTCAACGAACATTAGTTCAGTTATGTTTGTCTTTTAATAGTTGCAATCAACTCCTTATCTACCACTTTTGATACAAAGAGACGCTTGAATGTACCGTACCAACTCTCATGGCAACAAGCACAAATAGAAAATCTTTTACTTCTATTATTTCTAAACATCCAAGATTGTGCGTATCAAGGATTTCAGCGGATCGTTTGAACCATGTCACCCGTGAAAATCTTTTATAATAATCGCCGAGCTTATTCTTAGATTTGACTTGGAGAAAATTGAAGAAAACAATAAGAAATGGAATCAGTAGAACGATCTCCTCCCTCCCTCCCTCCCTCTCAGTAGGTATTATTCTACACACTAACAACAATGTCATGGCAATCGCACACTCATATCACCCTCCAACATCTATGTTCCGATCCGGATAGAAGTCTTCCAGAGATCTCGATCTTGATCTCAATCTAGATAGAAGTGTAGAAAAACATGATCCGTTCCAAGATAGACAGTTATCAGATTTGGAACAAATAATACAATTTGTGTACATGCTCCTCCCCACGCGATGCATTGTTTGTGTTACTGTAAATCTTCCATCCATACGAAACTCATAATATTTTCCTATCTCTCTAGTTATTCTAAAATCGACAATTTCATAGTCCCAAGAAGAAACTTTCAAATACAATATCGACTCGCAAATACTGTTTCAAAATTCTCAAAAATCATATTGTTGCGAGCGTCCTTTGTTTTTCCTTTTCCCTATGGAATGACAGACGTTGTCGATACCATTGTAGCGACACGTCAAAAACAATGAATCCTCACGTATGTACACGTACACAAATCACACGTACGATAGAACTCGATGTTCGTGCTGGATGCGCTCTTTGCAACAGTGAAACACTGCAAATCACAGCGCGCAGGTACAGCGATGCATGTCATAATGAACGCCGGGCGACTTTTTGTTTCGGTCCCGTCGGGCGGAAATATCGGCCATTTTGAATTTTCAATTTTCAACGCTCTAGTAAGCCCCTTTTAGGCCCCCCTCGGATCCCTTACGGGTAATATCCCCCCCTCTTTCTGTCTCTCTTGAAATTCCCAGTTCTTTTTTCCCTTTTAAAAATATTTGTTGAATTTGCGTGCAGATGATGAACAAGGACGACGGGATTATTCCTTCTCTCGTATACTTTCAAATTGATTATGGTTTAATTTTATATACATTTTTTTGGTTACGATACAAGGGTTGATGATTTCTTCTCCGAAGACCACTAGATTTTGATTCGTGCAAAATAAATCTGAACATATTTACTAATAAATATGAATTCATGCTCTACGATAGGATAACATTCAACGGAAGAATTATTTTAAGAGGAGTAAGTGATCATTCTTCATGTGGAATTGTTCAATGAACTGATAATTCATTAATGAATCGATTACAATCATTTCCGAGGATATATTCGTGCATCTTCCTGTATCTAATATTGTTTGAATTGAATCGGATGCCTCAACTGTGTCCGAAACCTTGTTCATACATAGGATGGTGTTTTCTAATGCGTTTGTAATTGTAGAAGATAGATTAATCATCAACAGCAGTTTTATCCCTGATGCAATTCTACTAAACGTATCCGCAAACAGGGGAAAATATCGCTAATCGAGGTGATTTGTTTCGAAGATACTTTTAAGCGCTTCTAAAAACATCGTGTCAAATCTGAAAAGGTATCGGGAAAGCTCAATGATTCTTCATTCGGTATCGATCATGAAATGGTAAACCCGCAAAATGTTGGGATCTTTATCTAAATAAAAATATGTTCAAATACATATTTAAGGGGGGAAATACATGTGAATGTACCTTTTTTTCAAGAATTTATTACAAAACATTGGTTGAAGATACATTAATGAAATAAAGCACATCTTGAATTATACGTTTGAAATTATCTTTCAAATTTTTTGAAGACAAAAATATTTCAAAATGGCGGAACTACGAGTTGCTACCTCGTTTTTGCGCCGTGCAGCCTACAGGTCCCAATTTTTTTCTAAAATCAAAAAATCGAAATTCTATCGTTAGAATATGTAGAAACACACATCTTGACGGAGAGAAGAACAAAAAATCAAATTTATTCACATTGGTTTTTTCAATTTGTAATTAGGAACAAAAGTGGTTTTTTTTTCAAAATCCCCCTGAATGTTCAATTTTTCATTTTCATTCGTTTTGGCTCCGTCAAGATGTGCATTTTTATATATTCTAACGATAGAATCTTGGTTTTCTGATTTTAGAAAAAAACTGCGACTTGTAGGCTGCACGGTGTGAAAACCAGTTACCAACTTTTAGCAGCTGTAGCTTTGCCATTTTGGAATATTTTTGTCTCAAAAAAATTGTCAAAATACTTTGAAACGTATATTTCAAGATATGCGTTATTTCATTAGTGGGTCTTCAGTCGATTTTTTGTAATAAATCCTCAAAAAACGGTATGTTTGCATGTATTTCCCCCCTTAAGGGACTAATACTGGTTAGAATTTTAAAAAAATTCATTTTTTTATAACATTTTATGTAACCTTGTACCTTCAAACATCGCCTCCTGAAATTTCATAATGGAATTCGAAAAAATAAGAGATTTGCAGGGATGGGCAGCCGGGAGTATTTTCATACTCCTGGAGTACTTTCAGTAGGGTACTTTCTTGTCTTGTGTAAAATATGTTATCATATGGGCTCAACAAGGAGTATTCCTCACTAAAAATACTCCGGAAGTACAAAAATGCCCATCCTTGGAGAGTTTTAGTAATTCAAATGTTCTTAAAATTTATCGTAAAAAAACTTCCAACGCGTTTTACTCAAAATAGCATTTTTTCAAACTGTGCTGAATTATTCTCCGCAACCACCAGATAGATTGGTTTTATTCTTGGTGCATTTGTTTATTTTAATCTCCTCTACCATAATTCAAAAGAAAATTGCAGAAAAATTGGTGAAAAAAAATTTGGCAAAGGGAAAAAAGGTGGAAAAATACGTGTTTTTTACATCGCTTTTTTCACAACGCCGTCATATTGTTTTTTTTTCAATTTTTCATAAATAGGTGGTGAATTACGATGTACACTACCTTCCTCTTTGAAATGCTTCTTGAAATTTCTGTTTGAGACATGCCAGTTTTGAGATTATCTCAGCGCAGTGTTAGGGTCTCATTTTCGAGGACTCGACTTTGGCGCCTTGTAGTAAATAATGATCGATAAAAAAAAAGGGAAAAAAATTTGTATACACTCCCAAAAGATGTACAAATTGAGGGCAAAAGCTTGTATAAAGTTTTGTAATAAAGGAAACAAGAAACAAAAAGTTCAAATATGGGTATTGTCATAAACATCAAAATCTTTAAAAACAAACAGCTCCAAAACACAATTGCTCAAACTATCAAGAGGAAAAAAAATCAATAATAAATGCAACAAGAACATATTGGAAGACATCACTTCTCGTCATTATTATTCAAAAATTGTTCACTTTTGTTTCCATCAGTCACTTGTTATTCCGATACAGTCATTCATCTTGGGTAATTTTCTGATGTAACATTTTCCCTGCACTTTACCATCAGGTTCTTGCTTGTTATATAATCATACATGTGAGAGCTGTGAGAGCAAAATTGATTCAAAAATGATGTTTTTATATTCAATATTCATCGGATGTTATAAAATATTTATATACACTAGATATTTTTTGTATATATGCAAAAATCGATGTTTCCAAACGTCGCTCATCTTTATGTTATCTCGACAATTGAACTCCTGATATACCTGTGTCGATATGTAAATTGAGAATATCTTGAATTTCCTTTGATGTGGTTTCTTTTTCCGAATATTGCAACAAAGAAAGAACAACACTAATTTTCGCAGTGTATTCTTTCAATTCTCAAACACTTGGTGACTTATAAATCGATTCACTATTGACATCAGGACACTAAAAATCCAGAAAAGTGATTATTCGTTTAGTGAAAAACAGTCAGTCACTTATGTCAATCTTTATAAAGTTATCATCATAACATCTATGTCACTTCAGAATTCATTGATAGATTAATCGATACCGTATAACGATCAATGACTCGTAATCGAGATTGATAGACGATTGACAGACAAGTGATCGACACGATCACGTGACATGCGCATGATTTCATAGTGTCTGATACGTATAAGTTCTTACTTGATATTGAACGAAGTATTTATTATCTTGTCATTTATGGTTGAAGAACTCGGTATGATAAATAACCCATGAGTTGGAAACATATTTTTTTCTTAGTTTTATTAAATATTGAATCAATTATAAGGAATTATATACAGCTTCTATAGAATTTTGTGAACAACGGTTTGTTGTAGAAGAATTCTACATAAATATTGAAAATCTTTTAATTCAAATACCGTTGATTCGAAACACAATCCATTGATGAAAATATAAAAATCGAAAACCCGGCATTACGAGAATTCATAGAAAATCTACGTACAGATGAGGCATTCACAGAAGGATAACTCTTACACAGGGCATGGAGTATCATCACGGTATTAGTATTACCCGTAAATACAGGACACATATGTATAGAAACAGCAGTAAACAGGCATTGTCAGCCCTCCTTTATCCATGGACGCGAGACGACGCTCGATTGTGCGACACATTGATAATTTTAAAACAATACAAAACCGGCCCAGTCGTGCATTGTACAAAAATCAGGGAGACAAAGGGGCAGGGGGAGGGAGGATAAAAAGGGACGCAAGAGCAAAAACCTGATACGATGGTTTTGGTTGGTCGATGAATACCTATATATCCTCGCTTATACATAAAATGCAGATAGAAAGAGAAAAGAGCTTTTATCTTTTGCACCGACGAAATTCAACCTAGCCTCGATCGACTAATCGACCGTGTCGATATGCAGAGGTTTTCTGAAAGCTCGCAATTCTCGACGTCTGCTTTGGTAGATAGTTTTTTTTTCTTTATCTTATTCAACGGCAAAAGGGAAACAGCTTGTCGATATCTGCGCATTTAAAGCTGCTGGCCCATACCGGCTACTCGACTCATCACCGAGACATAGTTTTCATCTCTCATCTTTGTCCCTGTCGACATCGTCGTAGTTCTCGTCATCTTCTCGTTCTCGTCGCTCTGTGAATTGACAAAATTCAATTTTCAATGAGTTCCCGATCGACTCCTTTCTCCGAGTTTTTTTTCTTCCTTTCACTATGTACACAACTTGTCTCCGATAGCGAATAAAAGCTTCGGTCTGTCGATATGCTGCTTGACAACTTGTTGTTATTTCAAAGCCCATGTGACTATAAATCTACAGGAATCGTTCCATGATTTGTGTGCGTGTGTGTTAGGCGCGTATACGCTCTTGCACATTCGTGAATGTATAAGAACTGACCAATAATTTTCTCGTATTTGATTTATATATGGAGCATCGGTAGAGATTCCTTCAAATTTCGTGCATTTCACTACAATATTTGTAAATGAATTTTTGAATTCTTGTAAACATAGAACATACACATGTATGTGCATATTCGTAACTGAAATTCAGATCTTACGTGATTGTTTCCACTACATGCAATTGACAATCCAAACAAAAATTTCTAACATTGCGGAGTAATCGAATTTTGCAGAGTATAGAATAGAAAAATCAAATCTGAATCAATGACTGAGGAATCAGAGCTTTGATCAGAATAGAAATAAATTTGAGTGAATCTCACAGCAATTAAGTTAGTAAGTTCATTAAATACGTAATACATTCTCAATTGAAACCTTATAAATTTTGAATACCGAGTAATGGAATAAATTCATGTTTCACGTAACATGTATGTAAATACATAAATAACGATCCTTTTTATAAAATTCATCCCCGGCCCATTTTTTCTCCCTCATTGTGGTTGCATGCCTCGCTTAAATCCAACTTACGATAAACATAATACTCCACTTTTTAGATCGTTTGAATAATTATCATAGATAGCGGTGAAAAGTAGGCAGTTAAAGTGCTAATAATGTCTCCCGCTGCGAGCGATACCGCGGAAAATCTTGAGCTAATTTTCAAGTAATTATACTTGGAGTGGAGTAAAGTGTACTGAAACTTGAACACTCTCCGCGTCATAAATGATCATGATTTATAATCGATGCACACTGAGTGGTTTATTATCTGCGTAAATGTTGTACATTTAATACAACATTGCAATAATATAACCTCGTCTAACTCGCGTTTTGTCCTTTTTCGTTTTTCAATGCACCTCTAATACTGTGATAAAAGGGTTTGGTCGTCTTGTACTTGCCATTTCCATGCGAAGAAAATTGAAAAAACATTCAATTCATTGTTTACAAAGAAAAAATTAACTAAATACTCCCGTAAATTCCACTGAATTTTCAGGAGTGTATTTTAATGATTCGAGGAGATGACATAATGAGACTTTCAACTGATTGTCTTTGAAGGAAAAATCTGTAAAGAATCTACTTCCAACCCTGGATAAACAAATTTCGGGACACCCTGTATAAAATATATACAAATACATGTATGTGTATATAATATAGTTGGTGAGTTTGCGTGTAAGCCGTAGCACGGTGAGTTATCTAGATGATTATCTAGGTGGTTTATCGGTAATTTATCTGGGCAGGCATTAGTTTTTGCTTGACGATGGCGTGCACCCAACAGCCTTCACGAACCTAAATTATTCATTATATGGAGCAATCCTCGTATCAAGGTTGTATATGTGTACACATAATAAATGAATAAAATTCAGTGTACTTTTTCGAATATAAATGTCTAAGAGGATAAAAGATTCATTTTTGAGAACTTTCAAATTTTGAATTTGTCACCAACCTTCGATCTAAAGGATTGCAAGTAAACCAAGGCGGGATAAATGAAACAGGAAGAAAAAACAATTTTCAGGATTAGATGAATCAAGAACATTTCCTTATCTTTCAGGGGAGAGCAAATTGCTTCTCTTGATAACGCCCATGTTTGGATATCGTTGAAGTTTTAATCCTTGGTCCAAACGAATTAGTATGTTACTTTTAGGCTGAGGATCAATTCGAGAAAAATTCATGTATTTTCATATATATTCATTATTTCATTAAAGTCAAATACCTAGGTAGAAATTTCCCCGATTGAAAAGTGGCCCTGTCCGGCCCCTATCCGGGCCCAGACCTTCCTAACCAGGGCCTGAACGGGGCCAGGAATGAGTCGATTCGCATTTCTACTATGGCATAGAGTAAATCCTGTTATTGAACCTTGATAGAAAAATTTCGCTGAAAACCACTGAAATTTTCAGTGATTTTCAGTGAAGAGTTTTTTTTAGAGGATTTCATAGATGTTCATAATTTCTCAGAAAGTCTCATTGATTTTCAGAAAAATTCAGAGCTGTTCAGAAATATTCAGAAAAATTTTCAGTGGAAATACGTGCCCGATAATTGAGAGTTTTTCAGATTCTTTTAGGTTTTTCCAGTGTTTTCCAGAGTTTTTCAGTGAAATTTAGAGAAATTTTTTCACTAGGAAAGTAACAGAAGGAATCAACGGATTATTGAAGTGAATTCCATTTTATGAGTTCTTTTCGAATTCACCCTCTGTTCCAAAGTGCCGAACATAATAGTTATCAATTCCATAGGAAAAGATGAGATGATTCTGACTTTCAATTCCTTGTTGAAAAGATCCTTATCCAAAACAATTTAATGTACTGATGCTATGCTTTTAATTTTCCCAAAGGTATCTCAACAAACACGACGTCTCAAACTTGACGAAATATGTTGCATGAGACGTCTTTTAGATATCTAATAAATATCGTTCGGAGCATTGTCCAAAAGTTTTTATACAGATATCTAAAAGACGTTTTATGCGAAATTTTTCGTCAAGTTTGAGGCGTCGTGTGTGTTGATCCTCTTTAATTAGTGAAATAGATGCAGTGAACCCTCCAAAGTCATTCAAAATTTTCATGAGAAACATACAAAAAATTCTTTGAAGATTCAAAAAGTGAATAATTTCATTCATTCCTCCTTTATCAATTGAATATTGATTAAAATTTTCACTCCTCCTGTTCCCTCCGTGTATTCAAGCCAGGGCAAAAGTCTGAGCGGGGAAATACAATACGACCAAAGCGATGGATGGCACAATTTATCATTCTTCATAATTCCACGATACAACTGTGGAAAAAAATGGAATTCCCATTCATATTTATGCTAGAGAACGTTAAGTATGTACAGGATCATATATTTTCAATAATGGATTCCCATAAGAGTCTAATAAATTAACTTGACGGGCGAAAGATGTTCCATTGTGTATTCAAGGGAATACATAAGTATTTTCAATAACAATTTTCCGTTTCACAGGGCAAATAAATTCACTCGATGGCAAAGAGATTCACTATCGATCACGTTGAAGATTATAATGAAGCAGCGGAATCAAGTTGTCATGTTTGCGCGATTCTCGTGCGCGTCCACTGTTCTTCTCACCTGCGTAAGTAAGGTTTCACCGTTGCGCATCAACATTCCCTGGAAGTCTTCCCTATCAGCCATTCTTTCGCCGATTCATGCCGACATTCGTTAGATTCCACCTAACGGCTGCTTATCTCGATCATTGTGAATACACGTCTTCATTCTCTTTTTCTTTGTAGAAATGTGTGTACGTGCACATATGCCAACTTGATGATTTATAATCTATTTCTGCATCTTTGTGCAACACGAGCTTTGTGTTTCACACGAGATAATCAATTCTCATGAGTTGAGATTGGAGTTCATCGTTTGATTCGTTGTTATCCACTTCTGTCAAAGTCCAGTCCCATCAGTGTACGTCAGGGTTGGAGAGATAAACAGATGGAGTTTGGTACTCCTTTGCGTTGGGAACGCTTTATGATTTAAAAGGAATTTTCTTGCAGGGTTCTTAAATGCGCATGTTGACATTCAAAATTTATACATCGAATATAGTCAGTCAGCATTAGAAATTTATAATTGGATGTTCAATTACATGTTATAGAAGTCAAATTTATTCACTTGACTGAAAAATTCATTCAAATTTTCCTTACGTTGAAATGCGATTCTAATTGGAGCCCTTGTCGAACCAATGTAAGGCCCATTGCACATACATGCTAGGGTTTTTAATTTTATGAAAATCAACCATGAGTTAAAATTTCATTCATTTACTTAATGCCCAAGTATCACGCGAACGTTGTATACATACTATGACGTGCATAGTATGTATACAACTTTCTAGTGCTACCAGGGTGAAGATCTGTATTTATTAATGTAGTTTTCACTTAGGATATTTGAAAATCCCAATGAGTAGACAGCTCCATTGACCTTGGATACACATATCATGAAAATAAAAACAAACAACAAGAATATGGGATGGTTGACCGTTTCGTGTGCCCGTAATTCTCATTACCATCGCATGTTACCATTAAATACGTCATATAGATTTGATTAAATAAAATTTCATAACACTCGGTTGTATCAAATATGTGGAATCATATAGTTGATTATAATAAAACAATATAAAATTCCGTTTGTAATTGCGGACTTTTTTCATCTTACACTTTCTTTAGTTAAAAATAAATGTATTTACTCCTATAATTAATTAAATTTTTAAGAAAAGTCTCAATAAATTTCTCTTACATCGATCAATGTCAACGCCAAAGAAAAAATCTCCTGTGCCAAAATCACAAATTTCATCGCAAATCTTGACATGATCGACAAAGCGAAAACGCACTTAAGTGCTTCTCTTCTTCAATGATTCCATCACGAGTTACGCGTGTCAATTGCATAAAAAGTTTTCAAACAAGCTCCGTTCAAAAGTTGTGAACTATATTGTGTAGTGGCTGAACCGCGTGTTGTCAACCACAGAAAACGCTTGTCGAAGATTTTATCGAGGTAACGGAAAACCCTACCCGATTAGCTGCAGAGATTACTGTTTAGAGTTGAAAGTACGAAATCAAAGGGATACTCGAATACGGTGGCTACTGGGAACCCGCATTCTACGATTAATTAGAAAGCTACGTTTAAAATTTGTACTCAATTGTAAATGATATTCAATTCTCCCCGCATCAATCAACCTAAATTTTCCAATGATCGTTGTATCTCATTTAATGCATGGAGGATGAATGAACAACACACGCCGACGATAATTTTTGCACGCGAACAGTTTAACGAGACAACAAAACTCGAAGGACAAACTAGTGCGCGTAGAGTGAGGAATTTGTGTGAAATTGTGGATACGTATGTATCGTGTATACGTATACGCGTACATTTAAGACTCGCTCTTGTAAAAGAAATATATCGCTCTCAGTGATCTACCGTCGTCAGGAAGATAATTATTCACGTTTAGATAACGAACGAGCAGCGATGATATCGAGCGGAGGCGTCCATTAGCGGGGCAAAGCGGCCGTCTAGGCAAGGGTATACCAAGCCCTGCATGTATGTGTGTATGTATATATATATTTATCATCAGATAAGAGTTCGAATTATCTCGAAAACTTGAGCTAGATACGGTTCGATCGTCGCGTGTTAGTCGAATGCAACGATGAGGATGATGATGATGATGATCATCATCATGATCATGATCATCATCGTTGGTGGTCGTGGTTCCTTGTTTCCTTTCATCCCTCAAATATATATTCTTTTTCCTGCTCTTATAATTCGAATTTACATGTTTCTCCCTGGATCTGTATCTTTATCTGAGGTCATAGCTTCTGTCGTTGTTGTTTCAAGTAACTTCTCAACTTCACTTTTCAGCGGAACTACTTCGCTTCCGAATTCCAAACACGGAGACCTGTCGTCGATTAGCTTGTATTGTCTTCTTCGCGACCCCTTGGCGCCTGCCTCGGTCTTTCCGAGAGTGGTTAGTTTTTTGCGGATGGATATTACAAAGGTTGAAAGAGAAAGTATCGTAAGCGTGAAGGAGATGAACCTCACGTTACGGCAACGGGCCTTGATTTAGTGATTTAGGGTGCAACCCTAAATTCATGTTCTTCGTTCGGTTTTTTTCAGCTGCTACATCGCTCTTGTTGCCGCAAACCAAAGACTATTCCGAAGACAATGGATTTGCACCTTACGCGCGATACTTGCATTCTTTCTCTTGACTTTCTTTTCTCTTTTTTTGGTCTCTTTTTTTGTCTAGTTGCGGCTTTTCGGAGAAAAAGGCCCCCCAAAGAGAGACTCGTAGAAGAACAGGTTAAGATACGTCCACAAAAAAATGTTCTATTGTTTTCCGATAAAGTTCGATCGTCGCGATACCGTTACTCGGTTGTTGTTTTCAATTGTTATTTTGAGTAACAGGGGAGTTTGAGATCAAAGTGGGTCATATATATAGCAAAGGGGAATTGTATTTGTTCAAATAAGAAATTCTGATGTATTACATCGAACGTATATCTCTTTGATGGAGCAAAGTAGCCGGGCTTTATTTCCGGTGTGATTATATACATGTACATGACCAATTATACATTCACATTGCAAAAGTTTAAGGGAAAGGAGGAACCAGGCGTTCTCAAACACGAGCACGAGTGAGCTTTCACGGGGCTTGTCCAGTGGTCAGGATCACGCTAACCTCTCGTTAAGTCATAACTTACCCCTTACACGACGTACACCAACACTTACTACCACAACTACCACTTACAACAGCGTTTCACATGTGACCTCGAGCCTTATCCTATTTTACTCGTCTGATCTCGCCTGATGTTAGCACCGGTTTTATTTATAATACCTTATACTCCTTCGTCTTTATGCTAGGCAGGTAATGCTCGTCGAAGGAGACGAAACATTAATTGCGAGCAGACTGTTATCGAAACCGAAAATCGAGACCTGATTTTCGTCTTCCGTCCAACGTATCGATGTGCGAATGTTAATACAACGTTTGTTATACACGTATTGCTTAAAATAAAGACAAAGATGGATGTATTTCATTCTATTGAACAAGAATTTCAATATAATATGTTTTCTTTTCACGTCGTTCTAAGATTCGTACTCGGAAACAAATATCTGGAGAAGGTTTCATAATTTATCGAACAATGACATTTTTGATATTCCCTCGAATTCAGGGAGTCATTTGGTGCACTCATTTTGTTTGCAACAGCACGTCGGGGAATGGACGATCCCTCGATCTTCCGATCCCTCCCTGGGAGACTTTAATCGCTTTTGATAATCTGAAGAGTGTATTGAATATTCAACTTCAAAGCGAAGTATTGAACATCCGAAAACACGTTATAATATAAAAACATGAGCAAAAAGATTTATTAAAATGAAAAAAAGCATATTACGGTATATCGATGAGACGTTGAAATGAGTCGGTTAACTCTCACAGGCACGCACCGACAGTATACCGGTCATAACGATATTTACCAAAGTCTTTAAAAGCTGAGTTGATAAAGCCAAAGACAACCAAGAGCACCTTATAAAACGAGCTCTACGAGTTTTTGCATAATACGAGAAGCAGAGATCATTTCCTTCATATTGTTTGTTCAAGCCAAACGATTTACTTTTTCAATCTCGGAATTCATATTTATAGAAACTTTATCCAAATTTTAACGAAAATCATGTGAATATTCTCCATTCGAGCCAATTCCGAGGATTTCGATTATCAGCTATCACAACTCATCTCAGAAGTGTCTTTTCATTATTTTCAAATGATCCATAAAAAGTGGAAAGTGTTTTGCTATACGTATCGAGACTACGAGTAATCGGTAATACATTATCTACGGTACAAGTGGTACTAATATTCATTTCCATATTCTCTCTCTTTGCGATTAACGTAAAAATTTAATTTCACCGTATCAATCGAGACCATCGTCCGAAATAATTCGACTTTAAACCCATAGATCGTTTTGAAACGCAATAAACTACTCGTTATGTCTCCTTACGGGATTGAGTTATGACGGTCATAATTAGAGGAAAAGTCGATACACGGTTATCGTTGAAAAGAGTTTCAACTGATACAACACCTTGGCGTACAACGAACTTTCTCCCATGAGAGAATATAAAAGTGAGTTGATTTGAATCATCGATTACTTCTTATTACTCACCCACTCGCGCGACATTTGAGACCGATTATCGATTCATATGTATAATTACCTAAATATGTCTTTTATTCCCTACAGGATCATAAGAGTCCGATGTAACGATAGTTCCATATTCTCAAAGCGAATTTATCGTGATGCGATGTCGCCGTTCCGAATTTCATTTTGTATTCTGTTATCGATTGAAATCGTCCCATGAAGAAAGGATAATTCAAGAGTATCTATGGCAAACACGGAACATCATTTTTATCGTATAACGAAATAACTTGAGTTCATAAAAATAAACTTTATGGACAAATTTGAACAAAAGATGTTACTTATTCTCCACTCGTACGAGTGTAATTATGGTATTTGCCTTAGGATAGTTGCGTCGGTAGTTGACGATTACCATAAGCCAAAGCAGGCCAAGCTTGTAACGCGTAAAAAGATATAAGCGAAACGATATGGAGCACCAAGTTTGAGGGAGAAACGCTCATACAAGCCAAACAATGCTGTTCTCTTGGTAATTATGTAATTTTACATTTAAATGCTCCCTCGTCTAGGGCTGTAAAACTTTCATGGTGTACTGTGTCGGTATGATGTTTGCATATATAAATATAGTACGTCGCTGAGGGTTTGATCGCGACTATGCCCAACCTGACCTCAGACTCGTGTTTTATGATAGAAAAATTGTACTAACGAAACGGGTTGGATTTATACTTTTAATTGATAACATTCATGCGGATTTTTCGGTTCTTTGACTTTTTATGGTGTATCGAATATAAAAGCGAAAAGAAAAAAGATATATCAAAGAAGCATCTTATTATTCCGTATTCACACCGAGGCCGAGAAGTTTACAATTATATCAAGAGGATAGCGAAACATGTACAGGACGCTTTGCTTGATCCCTGCGTTCAATTCGAGACAATTTCTTCACCACGAAGATAAATGCCGAATATAAAATTCATAAACCTTTGGGAGCATACTCGATTCGTGGTGCGCGAACAAAATAAGTGCCAGGGGGTTTTTACGTTGGGAGAGAAAGAGAGAGAGAGAGAGACAGAGAGAGAAAGTATCAAGGAGGATCGAACGGATTTGAAAAAAAGGAAGAGAGGATGGATTGTAGGTCGGCAGAAGGCGCGCGAATTTTGGTCTGCAGTTTCCACGCTGTTCCAAAACGCCGATCCACCGACCGAGAGCGGTGTTTTAATATAATATTATTGGCTATTGATAAATTGTCGATAATGATGGGTTATAGCCACCCTTGACAGTGTGTTATATCTGTGTACGTGTGGGAGGAAGAGAGAAAGAAGGAGACCTCTTCAGGGCGTCTATTCTTTTTTTCTTCTCCTTATCCTTCTTCTTTCTATTTCACTTTTTCTTGTTCCTTCTCATTACCCCTATCCCTGAACCCATTCCAAATTTCTTTTGGATTATATTTGTTCGTCCTTTATATTTGAATTTAATATATTGATCGTTGATTACCGTTCCTGTTATTACTTTTGTTGTTGCTATTTATTTATAACGAACGATAAACTCGCTTATGACCGTGCAAGGAATCCTCTTCTGTAAGGAAGATTATCATTCGGACTCGAGCTTACAATGAAAAATAAATAACTTGTTATCATTTCTCGAATACCCTACGATATCCTAATCATTGCCAAGAACGATGATAATGATGATGATGATGATTCACGAAGGTAATGCTCGCGCAAACCATGTACAATCGAGATATAATTTAGCGGTAGTCGATTTCGATACGTACAGACAGAAGTACACAAAACACACATACACACACGTATACACGAGATTTCCAATCAACCACTTAAGCCGACGATGTATTTATGAGGTGTTCTGTAATTTTCTCTAATTCCCCTGCACGATGCAACTTCCTCTCAGTGTGAGTTCTTCTTTTCTTCGTCTTCGTCTTTTATTCTTCATTCAATATGCCTTGTGTTTGGATTAAAGTATGAAAAAAACCTATGATGCAACAGTTTCATGCAACCTTCGAGATAAGGCATTGCTCTGACGCCACACTTTTGTTGTATATTATGCTAATAACACATGAAGAGAGGGACTTCACGGTAGATTATGGTATACAAAGGTTGCCCTGCTATTCATCTTCTCTTCTGGTGGTTGAGTGGTGGAAAGGTAAAAGATCGTTTAACAAGGGGCCGATCGATCTTCATTTGTCGATCGTTTTATCGGATATTACGAACGATCATCGATCCGTATCATGATGTATGCTCTTCAGAATCTTTGGAGAGCGCGTTCGGGGACCTCATATTTCCGTAAAAGAAAACATACCTTCGAGTAAATATGGGCGAGTCAAGGAGCATTTCCGTTTAGATGGAATACCAAGGAATCGCATGCTTCGATCCTCATTTAATATGAACGGCTGTGCTTAAATTTTGTTCTTTCTATCAAACGTTTGCAGGCATTCGAAGTCTGAACGATGTTTCTACATTTAGAAATAGTTCTTCAACAAGAGTTTTTACATAAAAAATGATAGATTACCTGTCGATCGACTATACACCTGCCTGTGGAGTGAATAATCTTTTTCCTCTACTCGTAGAAGCCCAACCAGAAATTTACAACAGGCGCAGTACTGCACCAGTACCAGCCAAGACTGGCAGGGTACTGGCATTTGTCTGGAATGATAACGCTTTTCAGTACTGGGGATTGAGTACTGATACCATTATTCGCAATCAGGGCAGGGCCAGGACTGGGTTAGTACCTGGCCGGTATCGAGTTCTCAGTACTGGTTTATCAGTACAGGCATATTACTTTATTTTTATGTATCCAGTACTGATCCCGTACGTATTGACCAAGTGTTGGAGACCCAATACTGGCACTGTACTGCACCTGTTGTCAACATTGACATATTACGGATTTTTCTAATTGGGAGGGTGCCCATAATCTTAAAGTTACCCTGAAAAAACAATTAGGAGAAATTCAATAACTCTGTCTCTGCTTTCCTGAGCGAAAACGGCGTATATACAAAAGAAAATGTATGTCTAATTTAATGAAAATTTTGAACCAACTGGATTTCTTACCAACAAATTTCATCAAATTTGAAACAAATCTGCAGCAAAGGTTATTATATTATTACCTCTATTTAGAGAAATGTACAGATATTATCAGTACAAATTCGTCACGAGGCCAACTTTTGCTACAGAGAAGTACCGTGTTAATCAAAATGGCATGATCCAAGTCTCATATCTAAGCTCAGAACTTGTGTGAGAAATACATGGATTTTGTTGCCCGAAAGCCTCCGTTGAGAAAGCATTCGAATATAAAGTGAAAAAAGGTATAGTACCTTATATAATGATGGATTTCTTGTGATTTTGTTTGCATTTTATTGATCATTTTATCACGATGAGGTTGAAAGTAAACTAAAAGGATACAGAGTTGAAATAACAATTGACGATGAATGTTTCATAATCTCATTCCGATACTCGTTTCAAAGTTGGACAAAAAAAATGAGAAAAAAAGGTGAAGCAACAATGTACCACAACTTGAGATAGATGAAGACGTTTCCTCATTCAACAACGTCATAATTCAATAGCAAACATAAATTTCAAACCGGAACACGTGGTAGATTGCACAGCAAGCTGTGTATTCTACATGCGTTTACCGCATGGTAGACCGCGTGTCTGAGAGGATGCTAACTAGATGCTCGATCCCGAAAAAAAGGGTCATCTCCCTCTACTCTTTCTTCCTCTCTTTTTCTCATGGGGCCACGGCTGCAGGCCGTCCGTAAGAGAGATTAAAAAGTTAATGGGGGGGCGTGTGTGCTCTGGTGGGGGCGTAGAACGTGTACAGTGTGTTGTGGTGCCGGGATTTATGTCTGCACCATCACGACGTCGGATATCGGTTCCGTGGACCGAAACGCCAATAGGCACCGACCCCGATCGCGTTGTTCCAAATCTCTCTCCCTTGCATACCATACACAATCACGTAAATCCTTCTCTTATTCTCTCTCTTGTTTTTCTTTTCTCCTCCACCTACTTTATTCACTTCTTTCTTTTATTTTTTTAATATTTCTTTATTCATTAGTATTGAGCGGTATGTATCCGAGAAGATGATTCGGTTGAATATCAATGTACCGATAGCTTCGTTCCTCGTATATTATATTATCTTAAATTTAATTAAAAAGAAAACTTTGGGCGATGGTGAGAAAAATTGTTTCGTTTTTTTCATTCACTAATTTGAAATCCCTCGTATTGGGCTTGATTAAACTTCATACATACGGTACGATGGTAAAAGATGATGGTTCGTGATACCGTTTACGAGCGAGTCAGTAACGGGACGTGTATAAATGTACCGTAGCACTCGTCAGATTCAACAAAAGTCGTAATAGATCTAGAGTTGGGAACCATGAAGAAACAGAGTTAGGTAGGAATAATTGTATGCTTCGAACAGTGTATCGTGGATCTGTTACTTGATTTAATTACAATTATTAATTGAATCATGTTGATAATCGCCGTGTAAAGAGAATTTTCAAAATTCTACTTTGTCTTGGGTGATTCATTAAAACCATTACTTTTTATTGACTCCCGTTCCTCTGTAATACCTGTTTGACCCTCTCAACAGCTCAACCACCTTTAAGCGAGCTTCAAGTACTTATAAATTCGTTTGTTGCAACAGCTTCGTTACATTCCCTCGGAAATTATCATCGAAGACTCGCTGTTTCGCGATAACGAAAATTTGATAGTGTAGAACAAATTATAAAACCAATGTGTACACTGACAGAAAAACGACATAGTTGAAACATTCGTAGCCGCAATAACTTGAAATCTGGTTCGATTCAACAGGAAATGTGATTTCGATGTCCAGAAAAAATGGTTGAAGCAAAAATTAACTACATTTTTCAGGTTAGAAGAACCAGATTCTTTTCTTGGTGTAATAACCAAAATATGTAGTTAATTTTGGCTTCAACCACTTTTTCTGGACATCGAAATCACATTTTCTGATCAATCGAACCAGATTTCAAGTTATTGCGACCACGAATGTTTCAAACAGGTTGTTTTTCTGTCAGTTCATACAATATTTATTGAACGTCCCAAGAATGTGTCCTACCCATTTTGTACTACATTCGAAAGTCGAAAGTTCAGAAAGATCCCGAGAGGAAAAATTTTCAAAATCATTTACAACATATAATATTATTCAATATAGTTTATATATGAGTTTTATATAATAATATATAATCTCAAAAAATTTGCCCTCATATAAATTGAATCATCTCTATTTCTTGGCTGCACTTTGACTTTTTTTGATATAAAGAGATGTATGGATTATGCATGAGGTCTCAACTCTTCTTCCCAACTCGCTGAAAAAATCTTATTCATCTGAAATTCGACGGAGAGTCGGTTATTATGAATGGATACATCTTTTTCTCACGTAGTACAACCTAGAAAGATCCTTTTCGATTCCTTCATTAAAAAGTTCCGCCTACTACTGGTGCGTCTACTTTTTGCATCGACTAACTGTAACATATGGCAAGCCTAGTCAAACTTCTACCTGAATCGATTAAGTTGGCTCTCCAAAATGAAAATCGAAGATGCATTCCTTCCTCTTAGACCCAGATCATTGACTTTACTTTTTAATGGTTCAAGGACATTTCTAATTTTTCATCAATGTGCATGGAATTTGCATGTTTCAAAACATGAACTATGTAGTTTCAAAAAACTTCGCCATTACGTTCCGTACATGACCCATGTAGCATAGAATATTCTGAGAATATTCTCAGGACATCCGTGAAATATACTTGATCGAATATTCTCACCAAGAGCGTGGAAGATTCGTAAATATTCTCAGAAGATTCTTAGAACATTTAAATGAGACTGTTTCAAATATTCTAGGAACGTTCGTACAATATGCGTACAAAGTTTGTAGGGAGTTTGATAAACAGCGCATGCGCAAGTATCGTGATGACATGAATTCATTAATGGCGGATAATGTTGTTGACAGGCTACAGACCCTTGGACAATATAGATATATTTTAATTTGTGTTTTGGGAATAATAAATCTATGACAGGTGCATTTTAATATCGCAAATGTTCTCTGAGAGTGCCATGTGTGAAAAATAATCTTCAAAAGTGTCATGAAATATTGAGAAATACTGTATATATTATGACTGCCTGTTGCGATCATAAGTATCTCATCCATCTATGTGAATTCATAATATCGCTAACCATTCGTAATTACAGATGTCCAATGATAAAAAAATTGATTGTGAAGTAGTTTTCGGTGACATGCAGAAGTTTATATTGACGGGAATTCTTATTTTAACAGCATTTTTTTCTAATATTCCCACAATATCCGTGGCATCATATTCTGAGAATATTTGAAACAGTCCCATTAAAACATTCTGAGAATGTGCGTAGAATATATTCGCACGTAATAAGAATCTCCATAGAATATTCGAATATCCTCAACGTATATTCTCAGAACGTGCGTGTGCTACCTGGGGATTCAATATTCAACGTAATACCATATGCTCCAAATATATCTTCTGATTATTTAATGACGTAACTGTCTACAGGTTGGTTGAAAAGTTTTGAAAGCGACACCTATCAACCAGTACAGGAATCAAAATTTATACGCTATTTTTATATTTCATTCTTCATTTGAACACACACACACAATTTTATTCCGATCTGTCAATTCATTCTGTGTTTACATGCCATTCGAAGTTGACGTGTCAGTGTATTTTGTGAAAATGGAAAAATCCGAATACGTGCAGTGATAAGATTCTTTGTTTTGGAAGGTTTAGCGGCAACAGAAATTTATACTAAAATGAAGAAAGTGTTGGAAGAATCTGCTCCTTCATTTCCAACTGTGTATCGATGGGTTTTAGAGTTTAAACGTGGTCGTACAAGCGTTGAAGATCAATCACGTAGGGGACGTCCAAAAAGTGCAACGAAATCAGACATCATTGAGCAAGTCTATGATATTGTTTGTAAAGATCCGAGTTTGACTAAGCGTGAAATTGCTGATAACATAGGCATCTCGGATGAACCAGTACTCCATATTTTACACGAAGAATTACATATGAAAAAGCTTTTTGGAAAGTTAGTGCCGCATTCGTTGACAATTCAACGAAAACTGAATCGAAAACAAATTTCTCAGCGTAATTTGGAGCGTTTTAAGCAGAATAAGACCGATTTTTTGCGTCGTTTCGTAACTGTGGACGAGACTTGGATCTACCATCATGATCCTAAACTGAAACAAGAACGTTTACAGTGGACCGAAGCTAGTTGTTCAGCTCCAAAACGGGTGAAGTCGGAACGATCGGCAAAAAAGGTTTTAGCATCAGTTTTTTGGGACGCAAAAGAGGTTTTGTTGATTGATTATCTCGGAAAAGGTAAAACAATTGACTTTGAATATTATTGCAACCTTTTGGACCAGTTGGATGAAAAAATTCGTGAAAAAAGACCCGGTTTAGGCAAGAAAAAAATCATTTTTCATCAATACAATGCACGTGTTCACACAAGTGTTCTGGCGATGGCTGAACTGAACGAATTGAAGTACGAATTGCTTGAACACCCACCGTATTCACCAGATTTGGCTCCCTCCGACTATTACCTCTTCAGAAATTTGAAACTATTCCTTCGTGAAAAGCGTTTTTCGTCGAATGAAGAAACTATTGCAGCTGTGGAACAGTATTTTGCGGAGCTTCCGAAAAATCATTACAGAGATGGTATAAAATTATTGGAGGATCGTCGGAATAAGTGTGTTGAAGTTGAGGGAGACTATATTGAATAAAAAAAATCATTTCATCAAAAAATACACATTCTTTCATTTTTGCTTTCAAAACTTTTCAACCAACCTGTAGTTCTAGTTTTGTTTGGAACTCTTTCCAGATGTTGGCAGTTTCTGTTTTGTGAACATAAAATCATGATCCCTAGTAGAAATGCTCTAGTGATTGACAAGTTTTGTAACGGTCAACTAGCCAAAAACTAGACGCTTGCAAGTGCCTCATAAGGTTTTGATGAGGTACTCGCCAGTGTCTGGTATCTGGCTAGTTGAGCGTTACAAAACTCGTCAATAACTAGAGCATTTCTACTTGGGATACTGGGGATAATCCATGGCCGTCGGACGGATATTGACATCTCTCAACACACCTCGGAAAGACAGAAATTTTTAGCGTTTTTTCATGTTGCATATATTGATGTTTTCAACCTTTCATAAAGTTCTCATAGAATTTCTAGAGAGTTTTTCAAGGCTTTTCCACTTTCAGTACTATGGACATTCATTTTACAATGAAACCAACCAAGACGGACAATCAATTCCTGTTTGGAAAAATTACATGAATTTTCCAAGGAATATTCAGCCGATGCGCAGAAAATAACTCCAATTCCTTCCAAGTGAGCGGATATGCCGTTTTCGGATTGTTTGGAAGATGAACGATATACCCAATTATGCAAAACAAGCCAAATGAGATAATTCGATATCGAAATTAGAACATCGGAATGACCTTGGAATTGAAATCGATTCGATCGCGTGGTAGTCGCAATTTAAAGCTCATCTAGATCTCGATAAATGATGTATTTCTAGTTCGCTTTAATGTAACGTGGCTCGTAATCAACATGTTTCTATTATATAAAGATTACAGCCGGTGTAATATCGTTATACACGCTTACAATTATTTCATGTAGTATTATACCAGGCAAATAAATTGTTACAAAAGGAGAAGATATTTGAAATTCAACGGTATATTCAGAACTAGATTATAATGTATCAACAGGTTATTGAGTGTTCGTTATTTTTGTAATCCATACGGAGAAGAATACAACTTTAAAATGAAGTAATTTTTATAAGAATCAGGGAGTAGTTTTTCAATAAAACTGAAATATTAGATGAAATTGACCAATTTTGGGAAGTAAATAGTAAAATTCCATGCTCCTTGTTGGGAAAGTTCATATTTTTTTCCAACTTTTTTCATATACCCAAGTAGAAATTTCCCCGATTGAAAAATGGCCCTGTCCGGGCCCTATCCGGGCCCAGACCTCCCTAACCAAGGCCTGAACGGGGCCAGGAATGGGCCGATTCGCATTTCTACCCGGGTATCAATAATGTCAAAACCAAGCCTGAAATGAAATTCTTCCAAACGAGAAATCATTAAAATTTGACTTCAGAACCCTGCTTCAAAAATCAGATTCAAACTTATTAACTCGTCAATCAGATTTTTGTCCGGGAATTGTCCTATTTGATCTCATTCGAATATAATCGATTTGAATAGGAATTTCTACTCAATGCACGGAAAAAATCAGTATGTCACTTCTGGACGGAGCACAATTTGGAGAAGAATTCTTACACTGGATTTTAATAATTCGTTGACTTTTTCCATTATTTCGATGATGAAAATAAAAAGTGGATCCCATTCTTCGAATAGTGAACACAGTTAACGAATTATTGAAATCCAGTATACGAATTCTTTTCAAACTCGTGTTCCGTCCTAAATTGACATACTAGTCAACGAAAATTTGGACTACTTATTTGTTCCGTGTGGGGTATAATCAGTAAATTTGGATATACATAATCCGAATTTCCTGATTATATCTCATTGAGTAGAAATTTCCTATTCAAACCAATGAGATTTGAAGAAGATCAAATAGAAAAATTCCTGGACAAAAACCTGTTTTATACTGATTGACCAATTAATAAGTTTGAATTGGATCTTTTGAGCGAGGGAATACATCTGTAAAATTCGATCCGTGAATTCTGATACATCCTGTATAACCTCAATAATAGAATGTATTTGTGGCAAACAATAAGTTTGTACATGCTTGCATATATACGTTTTTTGTAAAATTGTATCGATATAATATATTGGAAAATGTAATAAATTGAACTACATAGTTGTGAGTATAGAACCTACGTTGAGAAACAATCTTCCAATGAGTAAAGTTTGTTATTCACATGAGAGCTGTCTGAATGTTTCAATACAGATCAAAATGTTTTTAATCATGGTTATATAATTTCATATAATAATAGCAGTATATTGCCCCATTACTTCAGTTCCCAATGCAATGCAATGATGCAATAGTAAGATAAATTACTTTTTGACGATTCATGATCAGGTTTTTCACAACAAAAAAAGAAAGAAAAAGAATCATTATGAGAAAGCAGTACGCATACGATATGAACATTCACAAAAACGAATACTTCATACTGGTTTTATTTGACTTGGAAGCTGTACATGAATTTATTGCACAGGTTGTCGTCGTGTCTGGAGGATCATAAATCGCTGCGATTTGGTCTTTGTTGCTGCTGGTGTTGATAACGACATGTTTTTTTTATCACGAACATTGACGGAAAAAAATTTGCGGTGAATTCTGGAACAGGTACAATTTCTATTATCATTTAAAACAAGTTGTGGTAATTATAAGTAAATTGGAGTAGTTTTAATGACAGTTGCAGTAAATGATGCCCCAAAATTGTTCCTGTCCCAAATTTTATTCCAAATTGTGGTAAATATGAGAAGTAATTTTTTCACATGTTATCAAATTAGGGTAAGTGTGCCAATATTGCACCACTTAAGAACCTGACTCCATTTCTCGGTATAATAGAATGATAAAATAAAAATCTCATGCACATAAAATTCCTCTTAACTTATACAATAATACTTCCATAACGAGACAGGGAGAAAATGAAAGGCGAACTTGATATTAAATAAATAAATAATGGACAATCTTTTCCTAGATTCCATTTTGGGAGCTTAAATTGCACCATATACATTTAATACATCTGTGTACGCCTCCAGATTATTTTGGATTAAGAGGAATGTGTCCGATTGACAGTTAAGACATTTTATTACTAAGATCAACTACTTCAAGATCATATCCTTAGAGTTTTCCTTGTCGTATAGAGAAATATAAACTTGACGTTTTATCAGCACAAGAAATTAACCTGAAAACAGACAAGTTTACAAAATTCGCTGCAACAAAAGTAAAATGCGCATCAGCAAATCAAAACTCAGTGAGATAACTAGATTGGAGTTCAAGTTCATGTTTTACTCGCGTAAAGGATTGTGTGTATCTCCGTTTCACCGATACGCCAGTGGTGCAATTTAAGCAATGGTGCGAATTAGGCGCACTTCCCCTAAACTGTACAAGGAAAAAACTTGATTATAATTACAAAAATATTTTTTATTACTTGAAGGAATATGTTTGGAGAAACTACTAAAAATGATTTTCATTATTCTTTGTTGCGAATGAGTGATCTTGTAGGAGGAATAAAGAAAATGTCATTTTGATTTCTTTCTGTGCCAAATGGTCATAGTGACTTTGTTTATCATGTGCCCACGTAAGATTCTTTCCTCCCCCTGGTTCAAACAACCCATAAAATCTACTCGGATCAAATTCAAGGCGATTTGGAAAGAATTTTGTCCAGATATTGATAAGATTTGGCAAGATTCAATGAGTTTCGTACTGAAATAGCTCTTGAAATGTGATCTAAATTCTGGCACAAATCATTATAAATCTTTTAATATCTACTCAGATCTGAAGATTTCAATTTTGGGAAAAATTCAAAAAGGTCTCTGGAGATCTCTTTCAAAATTCAAATCTGTAGATTTTCGCCAAAATTTAGATATCAAGAGATCTACATAGATCTTATTGGATCTAACCTTTCTTCCTCGAGAATCTAATTGGAAATTCTCAAGTTAGCTTCAGCCAGAAACATTGTGCAAGATTCAATTAGATTTAGCAGGATTCAATTGGTTCCCTCAACAAGCACCGGAATGTTACTTTAATGGATTGTGTTTTTCTAGTCAGACACTTCGTTAGACACGGAAAGAAATTTCCCGTTTGTATATTTTTCCGAATTTGCTATTTTCGTGTTCTCGCTGTTGGAAAATGATAAACAAAATGAAGCATCTACAAAATTTCGGTATAAATTTCGTGCTGTTCAATAAAGGCTCGATTACACAGGAAAAAAAAAATTCTTGTATCAAGAAAACATGGTTGTCTTCGCACTCAGAGAAAAAAAGTTGCTGAAACAGCAAACCTCGAAGATTTGCTTTGCTGATATGGCAAACTTGTTGCTGAATTAGCAAATAATTTGCTGTCACAGTAAAAATCTTGCTCTTTTAACAAGCGCTTGCCATTCAGCAATTCGAGATTGTACACTGTCAGAAATATTATGAAGTTTTTGTCAATACCGTACATGAATTCAGGTTAATACACATTTTACATTAAATTTAATGTACCAAAACATTGAAAAAATATAGATTTTGCTATAGTTTACATTAAATTTAATGTAAAATGTGTTTTCCAACTCAATTCATGCGCGTATTTGAAAAAAACTTCCAGCAAATACATTAAAATTAATGCAGAAATTTCTAACAGTGTAGATATACAGACAACTAGGAAATTTTGCTGAATTAGCAAATATCTTGCTAAAATAGCAGAATTTTTGCTGTAACAGCAACCGTTTTGCTAATTTAGCAAAGCAGATTTTTCAAAATCGCTTTTTCAGCAAGAATTTTTCTCTGCGTGCGTTATATATGAAACACGGATTGTCTCAGTTCAATGCAATGTTTTCTTGATACAAGAATGTTTTTCTCTGTGTAGAAGGTAATGAATTCAGTTGAAAAAATATGGCACATTTATGAATCAATGATATACCTGGACCGTTTCAGACGCGAATATACATTTTGTTCTGAGATTCCCATCAACTTATTGATCACAGAAACTCATTAAAAATAAATTTGTTAATAGTTTCACTTCTCATAAAGGCGAAGATGAGGAAATTCATCGACGTTGGCCAGAACCTCTCTGAAACGAGATGTTCTTCCCAAAGCAGTCGGCCCCAGATTGCCTTTTTCTTTCCTCCTTCCCTCATTGACCCTTTCGTCCTCCCTTGCATCTAGATTCCATTTTTTCCCCTTTTAATTGCCGATAATTTATATATGGGAAATATTAGATTCGTGCGAAACCGTATTAAGAAAGTTGTGCTCTTTCTCTCTCTCTCTCTCTCTTTCTCTCTTACTTCTTTCCTCCTTGGCAACGTATTCACGAACGTGAAGAAATGGAAAAAAGAAAAAGGAGGGGAGGGTGCAGTGAGAGAGAGAGAGAGAGAGAAAGAGCGCTTCTCTTGCGCTGGCCTCGGAGGCCTGTAATTATTGCCAAATATGAAAACTGCAACCCATAAGATTAATTTTTGCGCGAGATTGATGCCGCGGGATCGAAGGGTATCGGCTCTGTCTTCCTCCTCTCTTTTTTTTCTTAACGTAGAGAAAAGAAAAGAGGGGACCGAGGACTGACTGGCTGAACCCCCTTCGCCTCGATCGAATCCGCCTCTCTTAACGAGATTCCATCCTTCCGTCACTCATATTAAGAATAATAATATGCCGATAATGGGAAATTACGGTTCTGGGCATCGAGACACACAATCGTCGATTGTGTGTATACGGTCCTGAATAGCCCTCGGGAAATCGTGTGACTCACGATATTTGGGGTAGAAGAAATCCGCAAAATGTGGACGAAATAGATACGATTTTATTGTTGAATAACGAACGATCAAGTATACGTGTTTGCCGTGTGCGCACATTATATGATACAATCAATTATTTTTGTATCGATACAAATATTCATTTCACTTGATGGGTTATGATCGGTGAATCAAGTTAATCGATATTGGAACCAACAAGGTATGCGGGAATGCAATTATCCCTCGTATATCCGTGTTTTTTTAATTTTTCTCCAGTTTCATTATTATTATTATTATTATTATATTTTCACCATCGTTCTCTTAGAGCTTCTGATTCATGAAATTTCTTGTTGAAAAAGTGTCATTCTTTTCATTTACCTGTATACATTAACTTTTAAGTGATACATCCAGACAACACAACAATCCAGGATGAATTCATAAAGATTTCTTTGTCGCTACCTGCATCAGAGATCGCGCTGCTGTCTGGGCAGATTTCTTATATCTACCCGGAAATATATAATTTATATCGAATCAAGTGAATTGTACGGTATATACCGGAGCCTCGCTGACTTGAGGGAAAAATGGGCCCAGTAAAGGGGTTAGCGCGCATTGATAAATCGCAAACAAATTTCAGTACCGTAAAACGGGCTGAACAGGATCATTAAGGTGAATAGAATCACGCAACGGAAAAGATGTTAAATACGTAAAAAATTGTATTCAATCGTGTAATCAGTTATGACTTTATTCAACATCTTTTGTGGGTGATCTTGTTCACCCCAGAATGGACCTATTCACTCCGTTTCACGGTAAATTTTTTGGAGTACTTGCAGTCTTCGTATAAATCACTGAACGCACTATGTATATTTTGAATAAAAACACGTTTGGCTACTTCGGCACACGTTGATTTTTGGAATTTGATTCGTTACATTTGTAAATCGATTAGAAACTACGATGGTTAAGTTACTGTCTAGATTATTTTTCCAATTCCGAATTCCAAACGTTCCTCTCGCGTTGTTATCGGAGAAATCCGCATAACAGATTAAAAATACCAAATCTCCGCCAGATGTTCAAGTTCGTAGGGCTATACTTGTGGTCACGTTAGAGTTCACAAAAACTCGTTTGTCCAATTAAGTCACTTTTACAACAAAAAGGAAAATAAAACGTAATCCAGCGGAGCATAAATCTTTCTTTATCTTGTCCATTTCTATTTTCACGGATTGTTTCGATTTTTTCGAATTGGTCACTCTAGAGAACGAGTCTCTTTCTCTTAATTTCTTCCCCTCTTTATTTTTACCTGCCACTTCCTATCAGACATCTAAGGTGCGTCGAATTAAATGCTGCTACCAGGCTTTAACGGACTCTCCTTCGTGTAAGTTCATTCGGTGCAACTAGAATTCCTGGTATCTAAAAGCTAAGGATGTGGATATATAAAGCAGATAACTGTTTCCCTTCCCTGTAATCTCTCCTTCGTCATATGAGTTTCAAATTAAAAAAATGATCACACAATTGATGATTTCCCGAGTCTCATCTTATCTGGAAATCAAAAGAAAGATTGCGAAATGAAGAGAATTTTGAAAATTCATGGGGGACAATTTCAGATCGATAAATGAATCCGTCAGAATCCAAAGGAAATTACAAGACATTTATCAAAGTGGTAGATAACTCAGAGAACAAATGATTTGACATCGTTTGGACTTTACCAGAAAAAATATGAATTTTTTTCAAATGATCAAAATTCCATAAGAAAAAAAAGTGTTATCTTTTTCGTTCTCAACCTGTTTCAGCCTTCTGTTTCTATGTTTGCATGTATTTCTTGGAATGCCATTCGTTATACAAGGTCCCAAGATAAAATAAAAATATATATCATCCACTGCACACATTGCGCTCCTCGGAACCAATGTTGAAAATGAATAGAACGAAAAATGAGCATGCTGCGTAAAATATCTACCCTAAGTAAAATATTAAAGGAAGACGAGTTTCAACAAATTTGTTCAGATTCCCTATTGATTTATACCCAAGGGAATGAGATTTTATAACGTCTAAGAGTACGCGTACGTGAGAAACTTTTTAAATCACGAGTAGAAAATGCTTCTGAGACCATAAATATTGGCTTATTTACGAACATACAACTGGCATGTTAGATACATGTGTGTACAGTATACGACAAATAAATCCAGTAAACTGTCCATTCAATTAACACCTTATTTATTGAGACGTTCAACAGCGACCATTCTTTAGATGAAAGTCGGTCGGGGGTGTGAAAGAATTCTTGTATCTCATGAAACTCATAAATCACGAGAGAAAGGGGAATAATTTATTGTGTGATTGAAGCAATAGATGAAAAATAATGTATTCAACTATGTTGCGTATTCCCCCTTTGAAATAAATATCATGAATTTTCAGATGATTTCTAAATGAAGATATTAGATATTTTCAATATTTGATAATGTGAATCCATCAAAAATTCATTACTTTATAAACACAATAATAAAAATGAACCCTCTCATATTTCGAACTCATCAATTGAGTCATTTACTCCTCACGTTGTGGCGAAAGGGAAACCTTTTTGGTTTCCCATGAACTAATATTTTTCTTTTGAGTTTTCTTTTATATACAACCAAATGAGTTGATCATGCATGAGAATTAAATTCAATTGAAACAACACTAACTGTTCTTATTCAGAATTTATTTCCAAAAGATTTGATACGGATGAGGTGAAATTTAGAATAAATTGTTAGAATAATTAGTCTAGAATTCAGCAAAGAGGATAAATATGTTTCATGCGTAAAAAGGACGTCTCGCATCAAGAAATCACAGATAGCGAAAGTGCCCCACCGGATCCTTTTTGTACTAGCAACGACACCAAAATGATCACTCAACGAGAGAAAGAATAATCAAAACGGAGGGTGCAATTGTGAAAGGAAAAACAATGAGGAATAAGAGGATTGGTAATCGTTCAAATGTAAAAGGGGAGGTCTGTGTTTGTGGTCTATACACAGATCCCTGGCTCTGAAAGCATAAAAACAGTTTGAAGAGAGCTCTTTTCATATTTCGTACGTCCGTTAGGAAGTCGTGTGAGCTTTTCGTACGAAACACGCGTATCAATTGTTAGAACACTTGAAATACACAATCGTTTATACATTTGAGTACATGTATCAGAACAAATATAATAAAAGAACAATCCAATACTTGAAACAGTTCCTCAACGTGCTGAAGGAGATCGTATTGATTTGTACAAAGAATAAAATGAAATGCGCATATATAGTCTTTTTAGAAACGATAATTGAATATTCCTTTTGTAAAAGGTTTCTTGTTACATATGACATGATTCTTTTTTTCAAATATAGATGTATATACGACAGCTTGATACATTCAATTAATAACACCTTTCAAATTTTATAAACATTATTGAATCTCATACTCTTCATAACGATTTCTGATATTCACTTTCCATCTGAAATGGAATACAGTTCCATTAATTCCTCTATTTCTCGTGAATTCAAGCAGAGTGTTCACCAGTGTCCCTTCTGCTTTGCATTTAATCCTCTTTCACGTAATCTTAATTGAGTAGACAGCTTTCTGAATTCCAGATTCCCGAAAATATGCATATGTCATCACTTTCCTTCAATATATAATGAATTTATCATCTCCATTTGGTATTTCCGTACTCAAAATTATTCATTGTTATTGATTAGATTCTTGTTTGGGGAAAATGTCTCGTATTTTTTTTTTACAACATACTTTCAATTTCAAAAACATACAGTATATAATTATTTTGTGCATTAATTGTATTTTAGTCTGTATTAATTGAATTGTCAGTCAGAAGTTTGCATTTGTGAGTTTGTTGTTCGTTGTTTTTTAAGCAAGTTTTTCATTAGATTGATTTGCCCGACCCACCTTGCACGTTTATGAACAAATTCAGTTTTTGAAAGTATTATCACGGAATTTCCTGATCATCCTGCAATCACGTTGTAAAGGCATGGTCCAATTTTACTATCAATTCATCTTTTTTTTCCCCACCATTCATCCGTCAGATCAATCAGAGTCGTCAAAATTTACTTATTCATGCTCTTCGTTATATTGTCACAATATGGCTGCGATAATACTTTGCTTTGTGGAATTTCATGCTACGTTAGACTTGCAAATTTTATTAAATTGATAGTGTAGATTCAATATTCGAGTATTCTAGGACGGATGAATGGAGTGAATTCATAAACATGTGAAATAAATAATTATTACTATGAAGATTTTGTGGAGTAACGTCTGGAGAACAAAGCATTAGATGGGAGAAAAAAGGGTATACTTCAATCTTTTTGTTATCATCGAGCGATCAATATTAGTCACTTTTCTTGATAAATGAGGTCTGTTGTCTCGTAAAACGTCATCAAATCTATAAAAATAACTCTCTCAATGTTATTGGAAGGACGTGCTATAATGTTCTCGAGACATCATGGAGACGATATTTCTAAGACTACGTGGAGAGAAATGTGGTTTTGAATATTTACTACATTTTGTACTAAAGTAGCAGCATAAGTGACATGGTATAATTTTCACAACACAGGGTAGTAAAAATTGAGGCCTCATGATTTGAAAAATCGTATCACAAAGCATGCAAAAGTTATACTATGTCACTTATGCTGCTACTTTAGTACAAAATGTAGTAATATTCGAAACGTCGTGTATGTTTTATGAATAATAAGCAAATCGAAGAGTATTTAGAATCACATAAGCACACCTGAATTTTTTAACCTTGAGAGAAAGCTATCTCCTTGAGAAGTTCTTTTCAATGTTGTGAAGTTTCTATAACGGTTTCTTCCGTGTTTTGAGAGAAAAATGGGAAAATAAATACTCTCCCGAGGGATGTAAAATATTTTACATACAAATGCCTCGAAGTCTCGTGTCCAAATTTTCAGAAAAAATTTAATTCCTTTGTCCTTCCAAGCATTTCCCTCACCGCAATACAAACGTGAGTTACCTGGAATTCCGCAACGTCATTTATTATTTCCAATTCCTTCAGGTGGTACTTATTTCTTCTTCGAAGTCGTCGTCTTCAGATTCAGCTGCCGTCTTAACGTTCTCTTTTCAGTCCTCATCCTCTTCCCATCACCTTCATCAAATGTATATTTACGTAATATACGTGTGTAGATACGTTTATATATTATAAATTGGTGGGGTGAAAGAGAATCTATAAGAACTTGACGACTACCAAGCTTGGTCGGAAAGTCTGTAATACCGAAGCGAAAAGGGGCGCTCCTAGAGTTACACCTGCTTCGCTCGAGACAACGAGATATGTAATCTTCCTCTGTCTTTCGCATTTTTTCGATTCCCCTTCTCCCGTGCAATTTCCAAATATTCAATCAATACCTTAAATTCGTATATATTTTCAAATCTAATTATTCTCGACGTCTTCCAAAAGATACATCGTACGAATAAAATGTCAAAGGGAAAAAAAAGGGGAAAGATGGAAAAAGTATATGCACAAAAGCGTTGACGGCACCTGCGGATGTGCGTCAATGCTCGACAACTGAGTGTAAGACAGAACTTGTGTGAATATGAACATGGAAAGCTATGTAACGGCAGTGTAAATTACACGTTATCGTATGTTTATCGATGCCGATGGACATTTCTTCGGACACGTAACATAAATTCGTCTCTAATTAATGATTTTGTCACATCCTACATCATACTCATCCGCATTTATAATGTGGAATTCTTATTTGTAATGTGATGGTATTACAATTCACAATTACTATCCCGATATTTTATGACCCTGCCAAAGGGGTTTCGTGAATTATATTAATTTTGGGAGCAGTTTTAATGATTTGGAAGTCATTCATTCGTCATTTCGAAATTATATAATGACAAATTATGATGCACAGTCCTTGTTCTTATCTCTTCGAACGGATATTTCGATGCTCTTATGTTTCAAGGTTGCTATGTGTATGGAGAATTTGTAATATTGTATCAATGCAATCGATATGAAGTATTTCCTATTAATACCCTGCTGAAAATATCCTTGAAAGCACTCGGGTGTTTTTAAAACGTCCTAAGGAAGTTCGAGAGTGTTCAAAACATCCTCAGAACCCTAGCAAAGTAATGGCCCTTCACCGGCCCATTCAAACGCCATTAATCATCATTTATGGGGAACGTTTCAAAAATGCCCAAGGAACTTGGTTTTGTTAGGCGTAATACCAAATTGAGCAAAACCAAACACAAATTCAATAAGATTCACCCTGAGAAAACGTGTGTTCCACCAAACCAAAATTTTGGTTGAAATGAACGGAGAGAAACTTTTTAGTTGGGTAAAATAAAATTTCTTTGGGATGAAAAAAATTCGGTACACAATGATTAGTAGTTTCTTACAGACATACCCAATCAGAAAAATCCGTAATATGCCAATGTTGACAACAGGAGCAGTAAAGTGCCAGTATTGGGTCTCCAACACTTGGTCAACACGTACGGGTTCAGTACTGGATACATAAAAATACAGTAATATGCCTGTACTGACAAACCAGTACTGAGAACTTAATACCGGCCAGGTACTAACCCAGTCCTAGCCCTGCACTGATTGCGAATAATGGCATCAGTACTCAATCCCCAGTACTGAAAAGCGTTATCATTCCAGACAAATGCCAGCACCCTGCCAGTCTTGGCTAGTACTGGTGCAGTACTGCGCCTGTTGTAAATTTCTGGTTGGGTATAAGCTTCATTTTTCCTGAGCAAATTTTATGTCAGCCAACCAAAATTTTGTTCCGCTGGAACAAACTGTGTCCTCAGTGTCTGGCGCTGTAATAATGCTCTTGCATAGCGGGTTCCCTGTGCTACCAGAGATGGGCAGCCTCAATTACTTTTTGTACTTGAAGTACTTTTTCCTATCAAGTACTTTTCTATCCCTATAAGATAGAGATTTTGACTTTAGCTACAAAAAAGTAATTGAGGCTGCTCATCTCTGTTCTGAGATGCTCAACGTTTCCGAGTGGATTTCACCGAATCTTTCCCCCACTATTTCAATAACAATTCTGATTATTTTTTTATGTGACTCTGATGTTCTCATGATATTCCAAGTAGCGTATCAATAAAGGAAATAATAAATATTGACGAAAGGAAGAAAAAATTACACAAATAAATAAAACAGTACTTGTACGTGGGAATAACTCATAAATTCTTCTACTCGAAGAATCCGCTTCCGTAAAGCATGAATGATTGCTCAATCGTCGTAAAAATCACAATACGTATCGGCGGTGGCGATAATCTATTGATTCATTCCAATGAAATCTATACATCGAAGCGATACCCGTTGAAACACGGATCGATTGCATGCATATTTAGTAATTTAATACCCACTAGTCATTTCGTCAAATTCCCGATCTCTTTTTTTTCTTCCAATACAAGTACGCCAATATAAGTTTGCCTTCTGCAACGTTCCCCGCACGCGCATTTACTTACACGTGGACCGTTGGCACAAAACCGAGTTGAATATTACACCTGCGCAGCTGCCCGTCGCGAGGCAGGTGAATCTTCTTCGGTTCACCTGATCACCGACAACAACCACATCACCCTGACTCCTTCTTCGCTTACACATTGAGAAAAAGAGAGAAAAGTGTGTGTACGCACACAAGTAAACATTCATAAACGTAAGTAGAAGTCTGACCTGGTGTAGGTTCAACTTGCGCCAGGGAATAGAGAGTGGTGTGGTGTCTCGAAACGATGGGGTGCGCGAGAGGCAGGTGATATCAATCGTAAGAATTATGCATTGATACGAATAATTTATGAATTCCTTTTTCCTTCGTATTTAATCCTTGGTTGGTGTTCTGACTTTTTTTACGTACATGAAAATAATCATCGACGCACAACAAACAAGCGTGTTCGCGATCGTTCGTAATAACATAGGCTTCCAACAGGGTAGCTTTCAATTACTTTCCGCGTGTATACTATGTAACGTAGAATAATATATGTCTATATAATAATAATGGAGTTGTGAATTATGAAGAGATAATAATACATCGAATAACATACTTTTAGTTCCCTGGATATATCAGTCTTGTAAAATTTACATTGCAATGTACGTTGATGAATTTATCCTTCGATCGATGAACCAATGTGTTTCAATTTTGTCTCGCTTCGGTCCATCGTTCATTACGGTGCAATAATAGAGAATTGAATAAACAAGACAGTGAAGAAATAATTCGTGGTGTTCTTTTGGGCCTCGTCAGCCCCAGTCGGAAGCTGGCGATCGCCAGGATGTACGAATAAATGATTGGATTCGATAGTTCTTTTTTACTCAACAATTCAAGTTTAGAATTCTGAATGCCCCGATGATGTATCTAATTGAGATAAATTTTTCATATCTCTAAATTATTATATCGTGTACAGCAAATATCTTGAGCTAGCTTATATTCAATACTTAGGATGAAAAAGATCATCCAATTCCACGATATACTCTCCGATACAGTCTGTGGGAAATTGAATGATTTACAAATTTTTCAAAAGAACCCTTGCGTTTCATCTGGTTATATACAAATAAAAACCTTATGATCGATCTATAATCTAACCGTATAGAGATTCATCCGGTATTATCATCTTCTTACCTTTCTCTCTCGCTCTTCTCGTTCCATCGTATATCGTGTATATGAGAAATCCCTCTAAGGAGTCTCTCTCCTCTCTCGCGTTGCGTCTCTCTCCTCTTCAGTGGGCAATCTTTGTAATTATAGACCAGGCGCGCGTCCCATTAGGTCGGTACCCCCGTGGTAAGTCCTCTCCTTCGTCTCTAAAGAACAAAAATAAAAAGGAAAGGCAAAGAGAAGAGATAGCCAAAGAGGGAAGAAGGAAACGCACTACGGTACAACCATTTACTTGCGATATAACCGAGAATTGCTTGCTGCCTTGATTTTACTGATCAACTCAAATTTATCTTCGCACGCGCGTGAGACACGAGAACTTGGAGTATCTCGAGGCGAGTTCGATTATAGCTGTGTTGTCAAGTAGATAGGTGTTCGTAAGCCTTAGAATCCGAAAGAAAAAAGAAATTGGCTCCATTTATAACTGGAAAAATGATCGATCATATCAGTCCTTGGGGAAACAGATGGTGAGTGGTAATTATAAATTGCAAGAAGGTGGATTGTCGTGAGAATGGCAATTGGTCGATCTAACCGTTTAGGCTTGCAACTTTTTCAGAATTTGACAGTCCCTCCACAGAATATCCTGAAGGGTATCTCTATTCTTTTCATATTTGCATTAAGATCATTCGAAAGGGAAAACTATTTAGGTCTTTGCGTTCACCAATGGTCTGTGGAGGGTGACAATCAACCAATTCATCTGACAGTTTCAAAGAGGATGAATCTACATATGGTAGAATTATAGTTCTTTCATGTGGTATGGAAACTAATACTATTCAGAATTCGTATTCAATTATGTGGGAAAATAATACCATGTTGTAGAGCTATTTTTTCTGTGATACAGGAAGCTGTCACTTTGAAGAAGTTTCGAGACATGTTCAATGCATTCTCTTCTTTGTGACTCATCACATGCAAGCTCGTCTTATGCATAGTTTATATTAAACACAACCTGCTCACGTCAACATTGATCCAATTCACTCGGAGGAAGATATAAGACTCATTCCATTTTTATCCTTGACTTGAGAATTTTTCTTTCAAATATGAGCACGTTACAAATATGTGCTTGGACGAACTTGAACTGATACATTAGGATGCACGAGAATTGAAATGAAAGTCATTCTGTTGAAATTAATATTACGGTCGTGATATAGATGATACTGGCTTCTCTAACATGATGGCGTATAAAAAACAATACCATTTCTATCTATAATTTCTAGTATTCTCTTGAAAAACGTAATAAACAATCGAATGCCTGTCTTCCATAACAGCGGAAAGTATCTATATTCAATTTCCTTCGCATTTCGCTCGGTAGATCATGTAACTTGTATGAATCAAGTATCCGGTTACCATAATGAATCGAAAATTTTCGATTCTGCGCGCAAAAAACTTCTGTTATTTCGAGCCGCATGTTTACATGCATTATCAATACACCACAGTGGATGTTGAATTTGAAATATATTTGTGAACATATGGAAGAAAAATAGAGTTCATGTGCCAGATTGACCTTATGCTGATGTCTTTTTGTGGATTGCGAGTCTTATTTTCGAAGAATGGAGGAAGAATTTAAATGTTTGAAGTCGAATAACATTTTCAGAGAGAAACTCGGAGCTGGGATAAGAAGGAGAGAGGAGGAAAAAAAAGATCGAAAGGCAAAGATCGAGAATGCTACTGTCAGATCTTCGTACACAAGGACGAATATTTTGAGAGTTTAATACACGTGTAATTTCGACGCTCTCATAACTTATAAAATGCTTTGCTCGCTTTGATACAACCGAAATTATTCACGATTCTTCAAGATCGAAAAAAGTAGAATAAGAGCATTGACATGAGAATACTCATGTTTTATTTATGCGTTATTCATGCAAAAATATCTCTTACAGGGAAGACAACGTCACAATAGGAATACCGTGGTACGAGTTTTCGAATTTCAAAAGTCTTGACGAATATCGGAATTTAACGTGAATAAGATTGACGTGGTTCGATATTGTGATAGACAAATTTCAATTGTTCGTGAAATTCTCACCTGACATTCGAGCAAATAAACTTTTAACAATTAGCTCACATGCTTTGTGATGTGAAGTTGCGCCAAATTGAACAATTTTTAAAATCATTAAACATTCATTTTTACTACACTGTGTTGTAAAAACTATACTATGTATGATTATATGATAAGTCACAACAGCAGAGTCTTTCGTCTTGAGACCAAAGATTTCACATATTTGAAAGAATTTAGTCAAAATCACTGAAGGGACCAACGCGTGTCTCGTTATCGTTGGATATTCTTTCTATTCGAATCTTCATAGGGACGAACCGAGTTCGCCTAAAGCGTGTTGGCGGTGCCTATAATTCATTGGTTACGCGGCAGGTGTTGTCGGTCACCCTCAAGAAAGACGACCAAACAACCGCGCACGTCCGGGTGTAAGGAAACTATTAAATCGCGATTTTATGCTTGATCAAAGGTCTACGATGTGCCTCACTACCACTATTACGATCATTCCTCTCCTCTGGTGGATCTAGGAACTATTGTGCTATGTTAGCTGCTACTAATTGGATCACAACGCCCACTTTTATATCCTTCATGTAGGTACTCCATACCTATGAGTTCCTACTTGAAATTCGAATGATTATTTAATGAATCTCCCATATATTTAGAGAATATATCAATCTTTATTCTATTTATAATCAATTTTTCATGCTTCTGGAATTCATAATTGACATTATCTTACTCGCGCGTGAATTGATTTATCAACAAACAGTGTGTGAGAATTTTAATATAATTATCTCAAAAAGTTCATAATATATGGCTGTAAAAACTTGAAAGGATCATATTTGTTCTTTTCTTAGAAAAATTGTATCCAATTTTTGTAGAATTATGTATAAATTTTATTGAATTATATATAAATTATATATACTCTTGGAAATTTTCCCACTCGGATAGTTTTCAAGACAACTTCATACAAAAATTCTACAAATCATACTATTTTATAAAAAATAAATCAGATGTAGTTGCCATATTGAAATTAGAGGTGGGCGAAACTGAAAGTAATAGTGATAATCAATTTTGTATAGAATATTCATCAAGTTTTTATAGATATCTTGTGAAAATTTGTTAATAGAAATGGTAAATACACGGAGAAAAAAGACGTTCTAAATGTTACTACATTTTGTACTAAAGTAGCAGTACAAATAACATAGTATAATTTTTTACAAAACAGTATAGTAAGAATTCATGCTTTGTGATGTGAAGTTGCGCCAAATTAAATGATTTTTTAAATCATTAGACATTAGTGTTCACTACTCTGTGTTGTAAAAAGTATACTATGTGACTTATACTGCCACTTTAGTACAAAATGTAGTAATATTTGAAAACAAATTTGTCTTCATGTAGTAAACTCGCGGCAATTACGGATTTCTATAAATGCATAGGATTTACTATTATTTCTACAATGTAAAAAATAATTATACAACATTCCACCAAAAATGATGGGAGCAAATTTCCATCATGAATAGCGTCACCCTAATCCGTTGGACTGTTTCCTCACTTTTTGGAGAATTCAACACCTGAGGAGCAAAATAATTTTTGGAAGTGGCAGAAAAGTCCTCCATTCCTACTGAAAAAACAATTCCCCAACGATTGGGGAATGGAATCCATCACTGGAGCGAGGAAAAACTCCCGATAATTTCTACAATGTAGAAATCTTTGATCACAATCTTTACAAAAAGAGAGAAAAGTCAATGATCATAATTGAGAGAGTGGAAATCTCGAGAGAAATATCTCTGTACAGTACCGGGAAGCCTTAGTTAGTAAACGCATTACACGAAAGGTGATGGAGACTGCAAGGTCGATAGAAAGTTTCACGTTTGATTTAGCGATGGCCGGTACAGCTGCAAATATTTTTTTCACCCTTTTTATCACGTGGATCGAGGTGATATGTATCTGTGTACAAAAACGTATATGATTCTATACGGTCCACGCCATCTTCCTCTATGATTGGAATGTAAAATTTAGAATGCAAACAAGTTAACAATAATTCTAAACAATTTATGAAAAATATTCAACATTCCATCCATGGCCCATATTTTTTCTTCATAAAAGAACTATCTTGTTCCTACCGAATTTTGAAATATTCAGCTTGACGAATGTGGTTTATTTTGCTGAATAATTTTGTGAACCATGGTTAACATGATACTTTTTCTTCTCAAGAATTTTCCCATCAAGTACATAACAATACAAAAAATTTGAGATCTCTCCGAAAGGAAGGGAATAATAATGACCCAAATTCAAATAATACGAATAATTGCAAAAATTTCCATAGAATAAAGACAAATTTGATATGAAAATCATTTTTTCTGTTTCATTAAAAAAGAATTTTAATCCAAATATATGTAACGGAAGATGATAAATTTTTGTTTCCGTTGCCAATCTTCGGGGCCGACCTATCATTTATGTTGCAGGTGCTAAACCACTAACTCTCGAAACCACATTGATTAGAGAATAAATGTGAGACACGCATTTCCTGAAGATGTGTTAGTGTTTTCTAAGCACCTGACTTCCATTGATTCAACAATTTTAATGACCATCTCGTTCGATCTCATTAACGCGTTATGAAATCATGAGTTGTGCTGATGAATCAAAGTGAATAATTAAATACGACATTGATGAATAACTGTTTGAATATGATTCTTCATTTTCACGATCGAGTCAACAGATCGAAACACAATAAAATATAGTTAATAGACTCAATAAAATATAGTTCAAGTGAATGGAATGTTGTTGAGTTTATCAAGTGTTTCATTGACTCAGCTATACACTGAGAGAAATCGCTTAGTTGCGCGAGCATAAATACTTTATTTAATAATCTTGTAGTTAATTTGATATAAATAAAAATTTGTTTGCGGTAGCAAAAACAATGATTTGACGGACATTCATTTCAAATAAAAAAATTAAGTTAATAGTAGCGTAAGTAATTTATTTGTGACAACTAACAATTCAAGTTCCTCAGCAAATAGAATCTGATTACGCAAGCGCTGACTACTATTTCATCATGTTCAATTGTTTCATCGGCATTTCCACCCATGCCTACTTTTCAACACGTCTGTAACCGCATGCAACAGAGATACGGAATTTTGGATTTTATTTTTGGAAGAATAGATCACTCCATAGCAGAAGTTTTCAATTCAATCGGTGCATCGGTTTTGTGATCGTTTCGTCTGGAGAATATTCGTACAAAATCTTTTTTTATGCAGTGGAAATGTGCTGAAATATGGAGCAAGTGGAAATGCAAAGAATTTTTCAGAATCTCTCCTGACTCAATATCCCCAGCAAAAATCATTCTAGTTATTCTGCAGACCTTGCAAGACCTTACGATGCCCTTGCGAGGGACTTTCTAGGCCTAGCAAGGCCTTGTCATAACCTAGAAAATCACTGGAGTAATTTCTAGCAACGTCGTTTACTGATTCCTGGTACATATTTGATTTTCAATAACCAACAATATTTCAGTACAATTATATTTTATCGACTACATAATTTAGTTGAAATAACATTTTGATTTATTTGGAATGTTTGGTTAGCATAACGTCAAAATATTTATTTGTGAGAAGTGAAAGTTTTACTTAATCCAACTAAATTCAATTAACTAAACAAAATGCGTTGATTCGAATAAAAGTCTAGCTGTCTGATATATGGATTAATTATTTTGCTGCTGTGGCTAGCATTTAATTACAGCAACTATGTGATTTTTCTCAGTGTAGTTGGCTTTAAGTTAACATTGAGTTATTGGTACCAAATCCTGGCAATAATCACCAGATCTTGGCAATGATAAGCCAACCGCATATTTGAGGAAGCCAAATTCATTTACTTGTTTGAAGAGTGGAATTTGTACCCCAATAGAGTGAAAATCCACTAATATGAAATGAATATTGTCTCTTGTTGGACTTGAAGTGTTTTTACTCTTGAGGATTAAAATCCTGACCTAGAAATTCATATGTTTCTTTAGTTCTTCAAATTTCATTTGCTTGTTGAGCCACCTCAAGTAGCGATAGGAAGAATTATAATACGCACAGCATCACCCAACGGTTCCATTTGGAAGTTCTTACCATCTTCCTAGTAGAAATTTGACAGGGAATTCCCTATTAGAAGCATGGCCCTCGTAAGGCTGCAATAGGGGACTCTCGATTAAGGAAAACTTTTAATTACCTTATCAGGTCCTGACATGGCAACCTGTTTAGGACCTTACAACAATGTAACGCGAGGTTGTTGACAGGCCCCAGTCAGATTTTCCCTTTCAGTAACTCAGACATGGTATTCCTATCAGAACCTGCTCAGGATTGCCTTGACTCATCCGTATTTGATTTGGGAGGTAACTGTCAAGATATCTTGATCAGGACCTGATCAGGATTGCTTTGCCTCATCCGTATTTCAATCATGCGATAACCGACAAGACAGCCGAATCAGGATCTGATCAGTTCAGAACGATAAATGTATCAAACTATTCAGAATTTTCACAAGACTCATTAGAAATTTACCTGTGTTTTTTAAATGTTCAACTGAGATCTATTTGGATCATCAGTAGAATTTCTTCTGTTGAGGGAGTTTCAAAAAATGTTATGAAAAGTGAATTCCATGAAAATTAAATTGAATGTTAGAATACAGCTTAGATGAGGTCGTGATTGGGAGTTCCGCTACCACCCGGATCAGTGCCTGATTGGGAATTCAATTACTACGCTGATCAGATCCTGATTGGGAAACGTTTGGTTTTCCTGATCAGGACCTTGTCTTTTCCCTGCGTTACATTTTTGTCAGGGTCTTATCAGATACTCAAGTCAGGCCCTGAACGGGAATCAGGCATGCCTGATCTGGACCTGATGTTTCCATATCAAAATTTCTACTAGGGCATCCAGGGTATATTCTAAGAAACATTTGTGTGACAAGTACTTCCCCAATTTTACTTTTGGCACGAAGTCTTATGTTTTTAGAATTAAATTGCTTCTGAACTCACTATACTCCTTGATATGAGGCGAAAGGCTTATTCTGTAAAAATAAATAAAATAAAATTAAATAAATAAAATTTCTTCTTCTCGAAAAAATCCATAGAATCTGACGAAATTAAATCTAATGGTATTTAGAGAGAACATTGTGCAGTGTTCAGTATAATTTGGCAAGGTTCAATCAAAATTACATTGAAAAATTACACTAACCTGATTGAATCTCATTGAAAATGATTGAATAGGATTTGGTCAGAACATTGTACAAGATTCAATCAGATTTGGCGAAAATCAATCGGTTCGTTCAACCAGGAAGGGCAATATTGGAAAAAATTTCACTAAAAATTAGGTAATTCTCTAAGAACTAACCGTTTTTACGTTTTAGAACTGATCTTTTTCTTTCAAAACTAACCTTTTGGTAAGAACTGATCCTTATAATATGCTCTGCCATGATCGTATCAACTTTGAAACATCCGTGTACCGCTTCGAATGTGATTGATCTTATCCGGTTCTTACGCATGGACAACATGAGTATATTTCTAATTTCCTGAATATTACGCGTGTAATGAGACAGGTCCGCCTCCATAGTTTTATGAACTAAATTACAAATAACCATACATTTTTCTGCTGTTATGGGTAATTCGGAAGAGAGTGGATAGATATTGAGACACGATGATGATAATTTTCTACTCAAAGCATAAATTATTCTTCTTTTCAATTTATTGTAAAACATAATGGTATTGGAAAAAATTAATTTCCATCCAAGTAATACGATATTGAGTTTTTTTATCATCTTACGGTATTTATCAAAGTTGTTGAAATTGAGATTCCCCTAAATGAATCGATACACCTCTTTGGATCTTTTGGATACATCGATCAAGTTATTTTACTTCTCTGCGTATACGGTGTTCAGCACATCGATGTTGACGACGCCAACGACGAGGACACCGGCGCGTGCTTCGTATTTATGAAACCATGTCTCGGTTGGAATAAGACAGGTGCATCTATCTGCACCAAAAGCAGCAATAACTGCAGCTTACCACGAGTGCACGCGTTGTGTCCTCAACGTCGTCGTGGTACACCGTTCGATGCAGCTGAACTAATTATCCAATGTGCTGTACTTGCTTGTACGCAAAATCTACACTTTTAACATATTTGACGTATATTGAGAATATACACACCATCAGCTGTATAGAATATTTTCCGAACAGCATTATGCGCGATGTGGAAAAAATGATATCAACGATAAACATAAATCAACTTGTTTTTTTTTGTGTATCATGGTTCACGTGAAATTTCTTTCATCTTGCAGGAATACACTGAGAAAAAATTAGTTCTTAAAGTTTACATCTTGCGAATATTTGATCGATTTCAAAAATAGTTTTAGCTACCACAATTGGAGTTGATTTTATAACAGCTGATGTGAATCTTATATTCCCAGCTGTAAAATCAACTGAAATTGTGGTAGTTCGAACTATTTTTTTCAATTGTCCAAATATTAACTCCATAGGATGTAAATTTTACATCTTTTTCTGCTGGGTTTGCCATGGAAAGTGAAATCAAATCCTTGCAATTGAATATGTTCTCGTAATTATTATATAACAAAAAAAAGAGCATTCATTTTTCTGTGTAAAACAACTCACAAAACATGACATTATTCGTTAATATCAATCTAGTGTTAGTTTTCCCGTTCATCGTCAGTAATACATTTACTTGTTATTCTTATACAGTTCATAAGGGACCACAAATCATCACATTCGCCAAAGTGAGATTATTAAACGTAATTATTTTTTAATGCTCTTGGTCTAATTTTTTGCTTCGTTCGGTGCCTTTTGGTCTCCTCTCAAATTATCTGCGTATACAATACATGTATATATATATGTATATAATACGCTTTAAGATCATAAATGTATCATGAGCTCGGCGTCGCGTGTCTCGAGACACGCGTCCCGTACATGACTGTTGTAGGTAGGTAGGTAGGCAGGCAGGCAGGTGTGTTTCTAAACGAGAACAGAGTCTTAAGAGAAAAACAAGGCCCCTGAATCGTGAGGGATTCGTGAATTCGTGAGTCCCGTTTCCCAAACACCTTTAACCACATGCGAATCTTTGCGGTAACGTCATACCGATATTCGACAGAGGTCTCATTAAGACTTCCGCAATTGATTGAAATATTTTGCCATTGTCGTACAGGAATTGAAATTTCGTGGGTCTACTTGAAACATCACGATAAATTGATTTGTATTTTAACATATTTCATGTAATGCATTTGTTGTACAGTTTGAAATTGGGTACTCCAGATCGAATTATAACTCTTCCTCGATTAATTTTAAAAAATTGTTCATTTGACAGAATGTACAGCTACTCTCTGGAATTTTCATTGGCTGAAATTTTTGTTCTAGGTTCCTGAAATCATTTTTCTACAAATTAATTACAGCAATTCATTGGTAATCAAATCAAACCTAAGAATGTCCAATGATTTTCTTCACAAAGTGATTAAGTAGACTACGCGAGATAAGCCCCAGCATGAGGGAGAACACCTTCAACATGATTGAATCTTTCACCCATAAGCAGCAAAAAAGACATCCAAACCCAAATCAGAACTTTCAGTTTCATTGGTTGCGATGCATTGAGATAACAGAAACAAAATTTTTCAGTATAAAAAAATCTATTTCTCATTACAAAAAACAAATACCACCTCCTCAACTTCACACCACTTTTGTCTTCATTTGTAAAAAAATGCAGTTCGACTCGAAAGTTGGGTTTCAATCCTTTTGACAAGGGTCAAGTCAGCGAGCAAGCAAACAAGTAAGCAAGCAAGCAAGAAAAGAGGTACGCGAAAGACTGTATTGCTGCCGTTGCTGTATGGCAAAGTCTTTTTCTCTACCTCTTTCTCGAGTAGAGGCGGCGAGAAAAAGAGCTTGAAGCAATATTATTTAACCGTTAAAGTCAGTCCTCGTTAGGTTCTTCTCACCGATGTATAAGAGAGGCGTGGGTCGTGTCGTCGTATATTAGTTTGGAAACGCCTTCGCCTTTCGCGGATCGAGGGTGGTTGGTTGATGCCCAACGCGAGATTAATGGCTGTTAGGGTCAAGAAGCGCGCCAATAAATGTATGTACATGCGAATTTTACCATTGGAAACTCAATTTCAGATCGTCCTGATTTGCTTTGAGTAAAGAGACTCTGATGTTTTGAAATTTGGAAAATTTGAATATTGCACGTGAAAAATGAATTTGAGACTACCTCCGATCAACCTTGAAAAATAATCTCTAGAAAGCTCGATCTTGGAAGCTCTATAAACTCGTGCTTAGGCTTCTAAGCACTAAATCCTCGTCTTTCCTGCCGTCTACTCGCAGCCACTTTTCCTGGGCGCGTCGTTCTGGACAAATGCCCGGATACCAGTGGTGGAAGTAATGCGTCTTAGCGTCGCTCTGTATTGTACGAATAACGGACGCACATAAACACATGAACGGACTCGAAGATAAACACTTGAATTATCTATCTATCCTTGCGCAGTGACCTCCAACATCGATGTACTTCGGTCGATGTAGGACGTCCATTGTCCCTTATTTATTATTTCACATAGTTTTATGTATACACGTACACGCAGGGGAGATGTATGCACTTTTACCATCAACTTGAACATTTCGAAATAATCTACGATGTAAAATATTTTCTTATTGAATTGACTTGATAGTTGAAATCTGTAAGGTTACGTATGGTTACGTAAAGATGATTGAGTGCGTTTTTTTTCACTTGAATTGTAATTAAAAAATCATTTAACAATGAGAAAGTGGTTGAAATCGCATGATGCGCAGTGTATAAAAGGTAAAATAATTGACCTACCTTCTTTCTCTTTCTTTAGTGCTCCATGGGTGGCACGGTTAGCAGCCTATCCATTTTTCTGACTGCTTGTTGTTTCGCGCCAGGGGTCCATTGAAGCTTCTCTCCTTCCATCCAATACTCTGTACAAATCTCTTTTCTTCTCTTCTGCTCCCGCTGCATTCCAATATCGTATATATCTAGAGGGAGAGAAAGAGAGAGAAAGAGAGAAAACAAGAGAGTTCCGTTGATACCCTCTTCGTAGGATTCTTACTACTTCTCATCCTATTTTTCGTTACATTGCGTATACTAATCACTGCCAGTTGAATGGACACGACTATCGATGATTCTTTCGTTCGCTTCTTTCGGCAAACATTTCGATTTTCTATGATATATAATCTACACATTGAATTCTATAAGATGCTGTAAATCGAATCCGATAAAAAGCAACGCTTCCGGCTTTGAAATAACAAACTTTCATGGATTTCACATCATATTTGTATCAAGTGGGCACAATTGCGATTCCTCAACAAGATTAACAATTTCCTCTCACTCCTAGTCCCTAAGGGAATAATAATTATTCGAATACTTAGTATCAAAACGTTCAATCCAATCCATCAAATACCCCTTCGGTTCACCTCGCAGATAAAAATTGTAGATTTGATGAGATGTATTCCCGAGGACGTGTTATAAATTATTCAAGTATGAGAATTATCATTACCATTTATCAATCCTTCAAAAATGTATTTGTGCAATTACAGATCATTTATTGCATCAACTTCAACAATAAAATGAAATAAAATGAAACAATAATATAGTACGGGGAACACAATTCTACCGATATGGCTAGACGTATAAGACTTACGGTTATAAGAGTTCTTAGGATTCCTTGGACTTCGCATCGCCAGTCATGCCGCTCTCATTAATCTTGTTCGATTATTCCATGATGGGCGTTAAAAAAAGAACAGCCTCGAAGAGTGAGGACGAGAAAGAGCAGTAAAGAGACAAAACAAAACCAAGAGAAGGAACGAACTTGGAAAAAAAGGGAGACAGGTTATAAATGGTTCGGTGATTTGATTTCTATTAGGTGACTTATTGTTCCCTCTAATCACGAATATAACACGCACTCCCCTCGTTCTTGAATTTAAATGAATCTCGCGAATGGATGACCGAACATTATGGAGCGCTCGAATATAATAAGAGATGCTTGAATCAATAGTTGATTTTGAAATATTTCAGTGTCGAGTTGGAATGTATTATGCACGATGATCGAATAGTTCATAGATTTTTTTAATCGTGATATTTTTTTCCATACAGATTTATCAATTTTTCGAATTCAAAGATTCCGGATCCGTTGACGCGAATGTGGAAACATTTCTTCTGGTTAAGGACGCCAATAAAACAACTTTTATCCGAATAAATCTGTTTCTGCATTCGAAATTTCTTATTTATACCGATCAGGGATGTTTTGAAAAAATTGCACAACAATTCTGATCAGCAATAGCTGTAGAATTCTGTTACCATGATTAAAAGAACCAACTGATATCCGATAAATCCTTGTTTGGTAATAAGACTCGAGAGGCGTTCCTGATCAGAGAAATTCTGAATCCAAGATTCAAAATTTTATGGAGAATTGATTCCGATTCATTCCAATTTATATTCAATCGGCAGTTGAGGCTTTTCGATTGACTCCACCGAATCGGGGTTTTAATTATCCCCGTGTGTGTATGGACCAATGGCTCAATGATGAACCATGCCTGGCACAAGACCTGCCGAGATTTGTCTTGAACAATCCCCCAAACTTGGCCCAGGCTTGGGAATGATAAGATCAGGACAAGCTTGGGCCGGTGGTTTTGCCAGGCCCGGTCTAATTCATTTACCAAGCATCAAACAATGCTTCTTTGATCGCAGATATGTATGAAAAGAGTAATTGATTCATATTTCAGTTCATGACTTTCTCCCTCAGAATACCACGTACATGAATTATCTTAAAACGATAGAAAAAATGTGACAAGACTGGGACAAGCTTGTATGATCATTGGAAAATTTGCGTTCCTTGATATTTCAATAAATTTTGATTCTATTGTTGAATTGTACTCAAACTAAACTAATAAAATCTCACTGAAATACCATAACATAAATCTTGTAATGATCTGATCCCGTACAGAAGCCAACATTAGAATCCCCCGAGTCACCCAAAAAACTGATGGTTTATCTTCACGTGTATATCATCCCTAGTGAGCATAACTATCGGCCCAGCCCTGGCTCGATGGTTATCCCTAAATCTTCGGTCATTGTAAATTCAAAATTCAGTCAATATTTATAAACATTGCCACCCATGTGGGTAATATTGGCACAATTGTTTTCCACGAATGCTCGATTTTTACACTTGTGCCAAGCTTGTACACTGAGAAAAATTCTTATAGTGACTGTAATTAAAACGTCTCAACTAAATATTTTCAATGACAGCTACTAAAAATTTGAATTATTCAACTAAGGAATTATAGTGAATATAATCAAGCTTGTTTTCGTATTCATTTGTCTTTGGACACTTTTCTTCCATCCAAACGTATAGGACGCGTGAGTCAAAGTTGTCAAAATTGCTACTTTAAATTGTGCAATTTAGATTGTCGGGGGTCTAAAGGCTGAATTGATTTTGAATGCGTATTTTTCTCTACAATGGGATTGGTATCTTCACAAGGCATTCACTCTTATATGTACAAACGTAGTAACAAGTAATGATGTAAGTTATAAATTGGAATCAAACGATATAGTTTCCCTGGCAGTGTTGCCAGAAGGTTATGAACTTGCCGAGCTAGGTGGCGTGGTATTCGGTGCTATTCGGAGCTAGATTCGAATTTGCAGTATAGTGCTAGATCGTTGCCAGATTTTTTAAACATTGCCAAACTCAAGTGCTAAAAAAGAAGCGAAAAACAAAAAATAATTCCTAATTCATGAATTTGACGTACTTCTCCATTTTTATTTGCATCTCCGGCAAACTATCACTGCTGATAAGGAGAGCTGTTGTGCCAGATTCAATCCAATCCCAATAAATTGTATTCGTGATCAGCTCCTCAGGAACTTGTGTGCTATCTGAAATACAGGGTTGGGTACACATAATATGTTATGGTCTGTCTACACAGCTTATGCATAGAATGATGTACGCATGAGGTCAACACCATTCAGCCCTGATTCTCCTGATTCGTTGAAAACTGGTACTTTTCAGTAATTGCCCTGATTATAATTTCAAAAATGTGAATTTGTCATTTTCTATCATGATACTTATAGAAGCCTTTCGAAGTAGCTGATCTGCAGGGTGATCGGATCAGCTTCTCAATCAATCAAAAAGGTTGAGAACTGATCCCGATCACCTAGATCAGCTACTTCAGAAGGCTGCATAAACATATATATTTCATGCGTTCTAAATTTTGAATTTCAAGTCAGAATTAATTTTACAATGTTTTATGCATTTTCTGCATTTCGTATGCATTTTACATGTTCTATGCATAATCTGCGCAGAGTTAGTCCCATATAATACACGAAGAATGTTTTCTCAAGGACGTGAATAGAATTCTTGTGAAACTCTGTTCGAACTGATGAATTCATCAAGAATTCTGGAAGTGCTCAATTTTGCTGACATTAACGAGTTCTTCTGAAACGTTTTTCGAATTTTTTCAATGCTGTTGCAGAACTCGTTAATGTCAGTGAAATAAAGCACTTTCAAAATTCTTGATGAATTCATCAGTTTGAAAAGAGTTCTATAAGAATTCTATTCAAGTTCTTGAAAAAGAATTCTTTGTGTATTATATGGGATAAAATATCATGGATACTGTTTCAAGTACACGTACTAAACCTTATGAAAACAGAATTGGAATTGACAAAATCGATTCGCTGGTTTTAATATTGCGGAAGTTTGAATGGTTCATCAAAACGAATTCAAAATCAAATACAAAAGAATCTAATTCAAATTGATGAGAGTGTTCAAGAATCAATTCTGTTAAATGAAATTTGAGAATTTGTCACGTTATTAGAGAAATCACATATATAAGCGCTTCAATGACCGAAGGTTTTTTCAAACATATGGAAGCTCAAAATAGTGCCAGATATCGAATCCAAGTGCTATTTATAGTGCTCAGTGCTGGACCTGAAATTTTAGTGCTATAAAAGTTATAATAGTGCTGAATCTAGCAACCGTGTTGCTGTTCTGGCAACACTGTTCCCTGGTTGACATTGCGATAAAAGTGGATAAAATTTTCAAGAACAAGACGAAAATGAACCCTAGTGTCATTTTTTCAACCTTTGTCATATGATTTTCGTAGATTGTTATCTAGGTTATTATTTTGTACACATTTACAAGTCATTTTAACCAGAATTTATAAATTATCCTATTATAATGTAGCTTACTATTAAAAAGTAGTTGTGAAAAATAGTCGTGTTTACTAAAAATCAAGTAATTTCGATCCCAACCTTCGGTTACATCGTACCATAAAAATTAGTAAGTGATACTGAAAAAAAATAGTTGAGACGTTATTTTACTAATTTTTTCAGATAATGGCAACTAATACTTTCTCTCAGTGTACCAAATGCAGTGACCATTTCAAAAATATTAACAAATATACCATGACTGACTATCCATTGGGAACAACGGGACAATCATGGAACAATATTGGGCCAATCATTCTTCACGGAGGTTTGTTTCTGACATATGTGCCAAGTTTGGGACAAGCTTGAGTTTTTTTCAGTCTTGGCGATACCTGCATGGGTCCAATTGAGTTCTATCGGATTCTTCAACCAGAGTTTTGATTGTAAGTTTCCAAATTGGAGATTCCAAAAAAAGTTTTGAAAGAGCAATAATATTACAAGTTGATGGCAAATCAGATTCGGTCGTCAGGAAGAATATAGGTGAACGTATTTTTTTCACTCTTCGGTCATAAAGATGTAAAAATTATTCCAAACTCGATGTGTATAATTCTCCAACTGAGACATTTTCTACAGTACATGAATATTCTATTCGAATATTATGGTTCGCTCGATTTATAATTACAACTTAGTCGAGGTGAGTTATCGTAACCATCGCTTTTAATATGTAAATTCTCTTCGAGATCGTGAACGTAATACTCCTTGGAATTCATTGAATTATTGAATAATTCTACATACATTCCATAAGGTACAGTACCATTGTCATTTATGGTTGCAAAAACTTTGAAGTTTTATGCAGAGTTAGTTACAGTATTGTACGAAGATAATACATCAATGTTTATAGTTGATCGGTTATCGAGAGAATGATGCTAGTGCAATTTATGAATATTTTATGGAAATTTCCAAGTACTCTCGATTATGAGAACACTCCAGTCAAATTCATATCAAAGTAACGTCATTATGATGTCGATTTCACGTCATTTTGACCAGCTGTCCTAATTGGATTCGTCAGGTCCTTAATCACGGAATATTATGTTAAACTGATAATAATTTTCAGTCTGGTATTGTCTGATCGAGAAAATTGGAGATGTCAAAATAATTGTAAATTGATCACTCAAATCATTACTCTCGTTTCTAATTTCCAGTGGAATTGTTCGAAGTTTTTCTTTGCAACGTGAAGCCTTCATTATTTGCCCCCTTACCCTCACTTTTTCCTCATTCCAATGAAGTTTTTACAAATTGATGATATTTCTGGATGATCTACAAAGAAATTTATTTGACTCCTCTTGACTTTTATCCACAGAAAAAATTATAGCGAACAAAGCGAAGAGATTTTACATTGTGGATACTTATTTACAATGTAAATAAAACAACGATATTTTCTCGTGAAATTCGTATGGAATATAGTGAAAGAATGACTTCTCCCCATAAATTGGCTCGTAAAGATTCCTATAATTTCAACTCTTAACCTCATCCCGAACGAGAATCTCACGATGTCCTTCGAAGCATTGGACCTTTATTCGAATTTCATTTCTCCTCTTGACGCATTTACATAACACACGTTATTTTCTCTTTCTCGTTCGCAGATAAAACAAGCCCAAGTCTGCCTTCCGTAAAGTTATCGAGAAGTCGCGTACTGTTTATGAAGATGTTCATCCATAACGAAGTTGACGTTAGAAGGAGCACAGCAGCGGCAGCAACCATTGGCGAAACAGCTACCCGCTAGTTAGACTCGCATAAAGTCACGACGTAAATTATCCTTGAAATTACGAACACACACATATGTACATGTAGGTAGACGCGCGAGCAAACACATACACCAAAGTAGACAATCTCTTCTTTATACCTAGTCATATAGTGTTTGCGATGGTCCACCTCCCGTCAACGCCCTCGTGCTTACGAATGAGAGGAGATGAAGAATGAGAAAGAAAAGAAAAATGAGACGAAAAGAAAAGGAGAAAGATAGGAAGAAGAAAAATAAGGAAGACAGGTGGAATATTACCGAAGTTTCTCTCCGTACTTGCTCCACCTTTTCACTTCTTCACCGTTTTATTACCCCGAAGAGGATGGTTGGGCGGTTCTCGTTGGACCGACTGTTAAGGTCCATCTCACGACACGGTGAACATTGTTTATTGAGACGTCGTTGAGAAAGTGAGATTTTACTTCCTCAAATGTATAAACGTGGGATATATGGTCTACCGACGAATGAGGACTCGACATTCCTTGTATGTTTCAAACTTGAATTTATTCCCGATCAGATTTCATATAGATGTACAAGATTTAATTTATAATATTTCTAAAACTGTCTCGATGCTAACCAAGTCGCTTGTTTTCCACACATTTCGCATTTCGATTTCCCCTACCTTCACGAAGAATACAAAATCAACAAAGAAGAAACATTCCTTTGATCGACTGTTCTTGAGAACGAGCCCAGTATTCTCAATTGATTTTTAAATACAATCAAATGTTTGTCGAGAAGATGATATGAATTTGTGCCAAGTTTGTGGAGCATTATCCGAATTGTTCGGGATATTAGGGTCGATGAATGAGCCTCGGCAGGGACAGGGGCGGATTACTGGATACTTCGGTACAAAAGTTCCTGCTTTTCTTATGCGTCGGAATATGGGTATCGTTCGTTGCAACACAGTGTTGCATTTGGAAGAAAAAAAAAAGAATAGGAAGAAGGAAGAAAGCAGACATTGACAAGCAGAGACTCGATCGAAGGGGAAGGAAGAAAAAGAATTATAGGCGTGGTGAGAGCGAAGAACAGAGACGGAAAAGAGAGTAATAGAGAGCGTAAACAGGAAGGGGCGAGAACCGATTGTTGACCGGGACGAGACGATTCGAGCGGCAAATCGGTTTTTCGGCGAGCTTTCTTCTTCTTTTCTTTTCCTGTCAATTTTTCTACTCATCCTTGTTTGCATGTTTTTTTGTTGTTCAAAATACGGAAGCTGATTGAACTATATAATACAACACCTAATCGATCTTGAGAATATAAGAAAATCCTAATTATTCTACATTCATTTGATATCTATTTCCCAGTACAGATACACGCATAATCACTCGGGGTGTGTCGTGAAAAAAAAACCTCCCAACATTTCATTCACTCATCACACAATACACGCGTAGAGTGGAGAGAGTGGTGTGCACTGGGGAGAATCTCAAAGAACTGTGGGACGATGACCGCAAAGAAAAACCTATTACAATCGTCGAACGATTAGCTCGATCGGTTTTGTGGAGTGGGTAGCAGTATTGGAGGAGAGAACAGCAGTGAACACACCGATCAGGAAGAAGGAGAGAAAAAAATCAAAGGAGGAGAAAGAGCATTCACTGAGTTTATGAGGCAACAATGACTGGCCATCGTCCGCTGTGGGGCCTTTTGGAGTTGGGGCCTTGCCTCTCTCTCTCTCTTTTTTTCCTCGCTCGTTAGATTTGACGTTTTCTCCTCTTCCGTCTCTTTTCTCTTCGTACGTATATGTTGGAATGATTAACACGCGCGCCTCCCTATTCGATCTGGCAAATATTGAAGCCACTCGGCGAATCGATTGTACTCAAGGAAAGGACCAATGACTCGCAAATCGATATTCAATACACACGTATATCGATGTACGTACACCAAGAGAATAGTAGGGAGTTTCGTGGATGGTAATCGCAAATGAAAGTATATCGCTCAAATAAATGATCGGAGTTTCTTTTATTTTTGAATTGAAACATTTGTCAGACATATGTTGTGAATTTGTAATAACATTTAATTATAAACTTTCCTTCCATTTGTCTTCTCGCGTAGGGCTCTCTCCTCTATTCAGGACTTCGCGTAGAATGCGATTTCGATTAATTCAATAAAATACACCGTAAATTTGGCTCCTCGTGACAATCGAACGATCGTTTGAACTAGAACCATTGTCTCGATGGGAAATTTCTTCTTGTGAGATTATCAGTAAAGGGAAGACAGGGGTGAATATCTGTCAAGAGAATTCGATACAAAAGGAGAGTTTTGAACATCAAGAAGGTGATCTGGCTCGAAAATGATAGTTCGAAAGTTCAAATTCGATAAGGCATTGTTAATGATTTTCCCTTTTGTATTTACGTATTTTGATTTTTCTCACTTTCATTGGTATAGGTATAAAAAATGTGAATCACTCATTTCGAATAATATGTTCTCCTCAAATGAAAAAAGCTGAGAAGAATCATTTTCACACTGAAAAAAATTTTCAGAAAATGTCATCAATCACACAGTTTTGTTATTATCATTGAAACGATTTGTTATTATAATCAAACTTTTGCGAACTAAACAAAACTTCTGTTGTTTCAACCGAAGGATTTGGTTGATCATATTTTAACAAAAACTCTTTGTCAAAATAACGGAAAATTTGTTGCAACAACAAAACACTTTTTTAAGTGTATTGTATGCATATTTGTATTTCAAGAACATGATTCGACCCTATACTGAACTTTATTAAGAATAACAGGCACGTATGTTCTCAATTGGATTGCTCTAGATTCATTTAACACGACCTAAAGATTAACTATCTGGTTTTTAATGATGCAGCGGAAAGTGCAGACTCATCTTGAGATGTGAAAAAAGCTTTTGTTATTCTGCGCATTCTCTGAAATATGAGGAACATATGAATTTGTGAATCCTCATGATTTTGGATCGAAGAAAATAACATTTGATGTTACAAATGCGTATATTCAGTCATGAATAATTGTTAAAAGTCAAGAGATTTACAATGCATTTATTTTTAGCCCCATTTTGAAGAGAGGAAGTATTGAATTTCAATCCAACGTACCAGGACGGGAGGAAAATACTCACTTCTCGGTTGTTGGTTGAGAATGGAAGGAAAATGCTTACTTTCCAGCAGTTCTGAAATGTCAATCAGTAGTCTCAACCATTCGGTGCACATTCGAGCTGATGTTTGAGCTCCTCAGAATACTCTTCCACCTATCACTGAAGAGTATTCGAAGGGGGACATGAACGTCATTCGTTGGGAAATACAGAAATAGTAGACTCTGTAACAATCTACCCCGGTCTCTCCTGTCGATGAAACTACACTTTTGCACTTTCCTATGTCATCCAACTGATTATCATGCAAGCAAAAATCACTCTTGTCGTTCTCTAGGACTTGCAAGATCTGGTAAGGCTTTGTGATCACCTAGAGAATGACTAGAGTAATTTCTACCAGAGAAGTATGTATGAGGTTTCTGCGATTAGAATATTTGAATAAAAAACATCCAACAGGACACACATTACGGCATGAGAGCTTATTGAAAACAATATTGGAAGGGAAAATGAATGGTAAAACTGGTAAAGGTAGACCTAGAGCAAGTTATATGAAGCAAATCGTACAAGACAAGGGATGTAGTAGATATGTAGAAATTAAACGTTTGGCGGATAATAGACAGGGGTGGAGGGTTTCATCAAACCAGTCGTAAGACTGATTACTCCATGATGATGATGAAAACATCCTAGGTATCCTTTTGGCACGCGGGTAAGCCAAGGAGATGTCCAGGGAATGTAACATGCGTTTCTAACAGGGTACTGCATTTAATCCAGAATCTTGGAAGCGACGAGATACTTGGAATATTATATTCCGTCGAATACAATACCAAGAGTTGATGTCAAACATAAATGAATACGATATACTTGATACCACATTAATCTAACGAGTTCAACTCTTTCTCCTAGGCTCTAAAAACATAACAAGTGTATAATTCACAAGGAACTAGTATTTCAACTAGAAGGATAGCCCGTCCGGTTAAAAGAAGGTGGATCAAGGTGGTTATTAATGGGCACGATTACTCGGCGAAACTTGCGCCTTTGTACTCGGCAGAATTCTCTTTCCACCTCTGTATCACCTCCATAGAAAGGATCTATACTATACCCACTCGCAATTTCTTTTTCCCTTTTACACCTGTGCTTCATTCTCGAAAGTTTATGCATGGGATCCTCCCACAGAAACAATGCAACAGCTTCTTCTCGTTGTTCTTGTTCTTCTGCATCTCCCTCTCCCTCTTCTACATTGTTTATTATTCATTTTGTTTCCTTCACTCATGATCGACGCCTCGTGTTTGTATTGTCCCTGATAAGAAGACAAATTTTGTAATTTTTCAACCACCTACTTGGTAAATTTGTTTTCGAATCAAGAAATATCGCGTGTCTACTCTCTTTCCCATCGCATTCTTCATAATCGATTTCACGCTCGTTGAAATCGAACTTTCCTCCCTTCTCTTCTCTCTTGGAAAGTTGATCATGGATTGGAACTTCTCGAATCGTTGAAAAAAATGAACAATAAAAGGAAAGAAAAAATATTGTTTGAAAAACAAGAACGGCCGAGGCATCGGTATCGATATCGAGGGAGGCCATCGAGGTTGCATTCGCAAACCTCCAAGATCAAGACTCTCGATCAAGACTTATTCCTCTCGCGCCTTCACCCTTCCTTTCAGCTGGACTCTCTTCGGCGTTAACTCGTTACCCTTCTGGGCGTGTTCTCGATGGTTTTCGATGGATCAAAAGGATATGTATATGTATATATACACGTATACACTTTTGAATATATATTCTGGCTGGATTAATCACATCAACGGTCGATCGAATCAGTTCGTTTCGGTTAATCTAATACCATATTATATGAGGTCGAAAGAGACTTGTTTAAGCGGCGAAGAAGACGAAGTAACGTGCAGATAAGCAGAGAAAAAGGCTCTCCTTAGAGGGTGTTAAGACTTATATAGGATATATATGGAATAAATATTACCTGGTATACATTGATGAAAGAACGCCTGCTAAGATAAAATTTAAATTGTACTTGCGTTCTCCGTACGATCCGAGCATCGGTGTTACACACCTTGGAGACGGTGATATTTTTATTTCGGTTCTTATTCGAACGCAGTTTCCGTTTTCACATATTTTTTCGATCAGTTCATTAATCATTTTTCCTGGAATTTGTGTGTAAACAATTTTCAGAGGTACCAAAGTTCTTGTCATTTTTTTCTCACCCTGATAGAAAAATTGTATAGCCCGAATACGTGATACTCGTGAAGTAAGGAAGTGTTACATGCTCCATTAGCATCGAAAACTTGAATCAGAGTTGCTTTTAGAGTAGCATCCGAGGTACGGTAACTTCCCTGAGTTGTTTTTGCTTGAAATTTCTCTCCGTGCAAGGATTTCCTAAATCTGCCAAGCAATAATCCGAGTCTAGTAATTTACCTCAAAGCGAATGAAAATCTCATAATTTCTTGCAAAACGGATTGTGGTTTCTACGAGGAGCGGAAGACTCCTTAAAATCAGAATCCGTTAAAATTGTGGAGATAATATCTGAGAAAAAGAAATTGAATGCCAAGGGAATATTCAAAAGAAGAAAAAAGATGGAGTAAAAATACAAGAGATCTGTGAGTAATCCTGCACAGTCGATGGGGGTCAAGTACGACCCAGGGGTCAATCTCACGTCGAGTGTGAAACTGAGGGATTTTGCTGGTCCAGCCTGGCTTGATCGAATCTCCCGGGCGATCGACGGGAGAGAATAAATAAAGTATCAATTGAAGGATTTGTAGATCGAGCTCGTGTAGGTTTATCGCAAGTGCAGAACCAGTGATCTGTGAGAATTCAGATGCGGATGACTTTAGACGTCCCCCTCGATGCTGGTGTTATTAAACACTCTTCGTACGTACATGATATATTCTAAATCGAATTAATCGGAATGAAAAGGGTATTGGATCAGAGATGTAACAAAGTTTGATGCAACGTATCGTCTCTTTTAAAACACGCCTGACAAAATAAAAATAAACAGAAGAAACCAACCGCAATTTTTCTACCCAAGCATTTCATACAATACGACAGACGATGAAGAAGCAAGAAAGAGAAGAAGAATAAAATGGGTCTCGCGGTGATCACATGAAGAGAAACTTAATACTCTTGACTTCACCAGAAGAAGGAGGAGAAGAAGAATATCAAGTCAAAGGCGAAAGAAAAATCACATCCTGAGAAGCTTTCGGTCGGAGCCTAACCTAAGTCGTTTGTCGAGGTGATCCTAGAAACGGGATTACGCGAAAATCCCGGTCACTTTTATAGGAGAGAAGATCTACTTCTTCTCTACGGATATATATACATCGTGTTCTTGCATTTCCTTTTGGTGAATCGTTCACTCTAAAATCTCCCCACGTTCCCTTTTGATTGCTACTCTTATTCCTGGATATATATATATATATATATAAACCTTTTCTCCTCTCGATATCTTGGCAAGGCCGCAAAAGGTCATCTTTGAGGATGAGGAAAAGGACTCGACGATCGACCGAGTGGAAGGAAAAGCCAGCTGCTGCTACTTTTAGCTTCAGTAACGACAACTCAAACTTCAACTTTGTCCTACCAGTTTGGTATCCGAACTTAATTCCCCGTGAAATGAAACGATTGGAATCGATTGCGTCGATGTATAATAGAGAAAAAAGAGAGAAAGGACGAAGAGGAACTTTAATACCAACCGAATGTCCGGTAGGAAAATTTGAGAAAAGCGAATAGAAGTGTTTTCGACATAGTATGTTCTTTAGAATATTATGTATGAATTGTTTTCGGTAGTTTCAATCATTTGATGAAAACTGCAGAATTCACTTGACCTGCACCTTGACCCGATTGTCAGAAGTATGAACATTATGCTGATAATATTGTGATATTTTTGTCACGTAATGGAGCATGATGATCGTTGATTCATAAGAATACAAGAAGATCGTTGCCAAAAATTCTTCATTCTTCCTCTTCCTTCATTACACGCAGATTGAAGAAGAATAGTGGATTTCTGGCTGAGGTCTTGTAAGAGTTCAGAAGATCTAAATTTCGAAATCCCGAAAAATGATAATTTTCCAGAGGTTTGGAAATTTCCTTAACCTGCTCACCATTGGTACTTCAATTATCCGAAAAAATTATGCTATCTCCTGTCCTTTCTCGTTGTGTTCACGTCTCAAGGTTCAAATCGATTCACGAAATAACACAAACGTATATTTGGATAAGAAATTCAAGAAAATTATTAAAATGAGTTCATCAATTACACTTATACCTGTCTCCGTGGACGATAATTTAATCGTGTTAATTAAAACCATTCTCCAATCTTGATACAAGAAGTATGAAGATCGTTTTAGAAATTGCGTGATGAAAAATTAGGTTATCGTTCGATTACATCGTTTAACTGGAGAGATAAGAATTTATTTCATGTCAGCTCTAATAATAGTGTAAAGACAGGTAACGGAGGGGAGTAGGATAGAATAAAATGCAAGAAAAAGGGACCGCAGGGATCAAACATCAACTCTAAATCGATTCTTATCGCGAATTTATAAATTTTTCGAATACATGAGTCACGGTAAACAACGAGTCATAATTATTTTTCTCATTTTTTTTGTAAAATCGATAAATTCAAACTTATCAAAAGATATAAACATTGAATATTCGTATAATTTTTTCAACGTTATATAGATAAATAGACCAATACGACGAGCGCAATGAATTCAACGAAAATCGAATGAGTAGTCAATTATGAAGTACCGAAACAAAAATCATCGACAATCGTGAGAGATATTTCAAACCTGTTGCTGTGATATCAACGAGTTATATTTTCTGATTGGTCAAACTCGTTAAGTGGCGTTCGAGAACTATTTCTTGTGTGATAGCGAGTAATCAAACCAGGAGATCGGCTGGATGTGTATGAGTACATATATATTTTATCGGAACATCGAGAATTTATTCGTTGTATTTGCGGCTTATCTTACGACGCGACTTTGATTTACATGTAAACACCTCGTATACCGCGATAAGACTTAATTAAGTTTCACCTTTTAATTAATAAGGGATCCGATAATAATCAGTCACGATTGACGATCGCGCCTAATAGTGGATAATTTTTTTCTGTTTGACACCGATCATTACTTTTCCGAGGAATAATAACGAATAGTTGATGTATGGGAGGTGATAATATGAAACATGGTAACGTAATTGAACGTTTTGATGTCGCCAAGAGAGTTCCATCCTGAAAGCAGATTGATTCTTTCGAATAATTCGGAAGTTGTTTGTTAGAAAAGCGAAAATCAACGTGAATATTCGATAACTTGTAAAAACAAATAGTTTTCATCGATATTATCGATTTATGGAAATTCGAGACGTTGACCGAATTCTATTGTACCAACTATGTAGCCTGGAGCAAGGAATTCCATTCGATATGAGATTGAATAATCTAGATGAAGGTAATCTCGGTTGCTAATCGACAAAATAAAACATCAGCAATCGACAACTGGTACACATATTTGAAATTTCTCTCTGCGTGACCGTGTACTTTCACTTCCATATTTCTAGGGTTTTAATTCCATCGACTTCAATATTCAACTTCCTTCTCCCTCGTCCCAAAGAATAATTCAGAATGAAAATGTGTACTTCGAATACCAGCAAAGTTACGCTCGGAAAAAAATTTTCAGCTGCTGCAGTGAAGTGTTGAGCTATAATAGCTAAAATGTAGCTGATACAGTTAAAGATTGTTTGTCGTACACGGAACGACCAGGTCTATTATTGTTTAGAAAAATGCCTGTCAATTTAGCGAAAAAGAGGATCGCTGAAAAATATTCGTAGTGAGTCTACCAAAAATTTGTAGTCAAAATATGAAAAGTTGATAGTTTCATTGATATTTTTCACAGTGAAACTATCAATTGTTAATACATCGACTACGAATTTTTAGTAGACTCACTAGGAATATTTTTCAGCGATCCTCATTTTCCCTAAATTGACAGTCATTCTGTCAATTCTTCTAACTTCTTTCCGTGTACGTTGATTCTGCTCGATCAGAAATCACAATCGGGCTAGAGGTGGACTCGAGACTCTTGAGCAAAATTCAAGAATAGTAAATATCATTCAATTTTATGATCTCCGAAGACGAACCTTGCATATCAAGTCAAAGGTAAGTACGGAATAGTTGGAAATAACACATCTGACAGGTTCAAATTGATTGCATCCAGAATTTTTCTCCGCTCAAGACCAAGACAAGACGAGACAAGACCTTTTTCGAGACTGCAACAGTTTTAAATAAACCTTAGAGTTCAAAGTTAAAAAGATTTCTTGAAAAACTTTCTTTCGTTTCATTCTTTGAATATTTGTACATTGAGGTAACGAATCTTGCATCGGAACTGGTAAAATTAAGTTTTGTCGGTTTTACTCGAGAGTCTCGAGTCCTACTCTAAATCGGGCTAATTCCATATTTCATTAGTACTTGAGAATATTATTTGAAATCGGATGATGCATCTTTCGAGGCACTAGGAATATTACTAATGATTCATGGGAGAATAATGCGACACTAGCCTGACTCAGAATTTTTGTAAATTATTCAAATAAGTATTTTTGATAAAGTTCTTATAAAAGCCAGCAAACAAGACTAGATTTCTTGAAATTCCATAATTTGATCTCATCTGATGTATGCTACATTTTTCATTGGGGAATTCGAGTGAAAAAACTAGAATGCTATTCTAGATTATATCCTTAGTAATCATATCTTTAATTTTTCTCTAAACCTTTATAAAGGCTCGCAATGCAGGTGGAAAAAATTTTCGAAATCATATATAATTTATATATGATTCAATGATAAACTTGATATAATTTTGAGAACTTTTACATCCAGGAAGACCTTGTCATAATCTACATAGGTTTCAGATTATAGCCCCAGCCCTGTTACATAACACCTAAAGTAATTTCCATCGGGTACCCCCTATGTGTTCCTCAATTATTAAATTTTCGACTAAGAATAAGGGGAAGTCTAGTAATTTTTCTTAAATATCTTGATATGAGGATCAATGATAAGAAATGATGTGGTATTTAGAGTTTCAATTTATAGAAGTAATACAAATGATAACATACACTAAATATACTGTTCTTTACTCGTATTCTTATCACCTGATTGATGCCCTAGAATGACAAAACTTCCTCGTTGTAGCAGCTCATATAACGCAGATGTTTAGGTAATCTTTTAGTGATATTACAATGTCTTCAGAATTTTGCAGAATATTCTGGAAGTATTAATGGATAGTTATTACAAAAATCATAAATCCAAATGGATATAAAAGAAGAATGTAAAATGGTCAGTATCTGTACGCAAGTTTTGTATGGAATATATTACTTTATTCAATATGTACTGTATGTTCATATAAGTGACCTGGTCTACGAAAAGGGGGCTTAGGTGTGAAAACAAGTTTTCGAGAAAACAGCTGTTAAAGATAAACAAGTCATTTTATCAGTTTCGATTTAGTTGTTCGCTTCTCATGTTCTAATGTTCTAATTGCAACTTTGTGAATTTTTTGTAAAATGACGTGGTTTCGCCTTGAAATAAAATTTTTGTGAAAAACATATGAAATGATGTTTATTATTTTATAATTCAATCTTCAAATTTTTTTCATTTTCAATCATTTCTGCTCATCTTTTTGTACACTTTTAGCAAACTTCTCTACCGGTTAGAAACTTCTGGTTTGCGCCATTCGAAAGAGCATATTTGACTCCATCCAAATCACCAAAAAAGTGAAAAATGATTTTTTCACACCTAAGCCCCCTTTTCGTAGGCCAGGTCACATATGATGTTTTTCAATTAACTGTTATTTTCTCGAGATTCCATATAACATTGGATCAATTGATTGTCATTCTTTCACTAGGAGTGAACTTAGATATGTCTAGGAGTATATCTCAATCATTGTAACCGCCGTAAGAAGGCATCCACACACAAAGAAAAAGTCTCGTTACAACAGCAATGCTAAGAATTTTGCTTTGTCGATATAAAAAACCTGAAAAAAAATCTGACAAAAATTTTCCTTCCTCAACAAACGCTTTCAGCAAGTCGGCATTGTACTCTCTAAAATCTTTGGAGTGAGATTTCACTCTTTAGCCAGCCAGAAGTGAGCCAGTCGAATTTTCGAGTGAAATTTCCACTCTTTTAGAGTGATATTCTAAGGTTTGAGGTTAGAAACTCACAACCACTCCGATGCCAGAGTGAATTTTTCACTCAAAAAGAGTGAGAGGTCACTCGAAACGAGTGAAAATTCCACTCGAAGCGGACAGGCTCACTTCAGACACTTAGTGGAGTGAAACGTGCGATTTTTCACTCTTCCAGATTTAGAGAGTAGAAATGCGAACTGCTAGGAAATTGCTGGTTTAGCAAGCGTTTTGCTAATTCAGCAAATAAAATTTTCAAAATCACTATTTCAGCAAGATTTTTTCTCTGCTTAAGGAGTTAATCGTTCCTTCTCCGAAAAGATTTCGGATGTAAGATATTTGGGAGAAACAATTGATTTATCAATACATGAATTTAATTTATACTCACGAATAAACCGATGCGATCTATCAACGACTAATTATATCCTGAGTGCCATTTTAGTTTATATATCAATTTTTCCAACAACACTGAATTTCTATCAATCATGGAACTACGAGAAAGCAATGTTTCCGTACAGAGAATCTGGATACAAGTTTATCCGGGTTTCAGATATTTTATAAAAACGATAGAGATGATAAAGATTTGGAAGATTCAATGGGATTTGATTGGATTATTTTGCAAGTGAGTTGGGTATATTTTTCTCCTCGACATCCCATCGCAAATAAGCGCTACCAGCCTCATTTGCGATTTACAAAAGAATCGTTCCGAACCTGGAATAAAAGTCCCTGACGATTGACGTTATCTGTACTTTCACCAGACTTTCAACTTTGAGAAAATAGTTCAAGAACTCAAACGAAAATTACTGATGATCGATCGTAACTGTGTTTCGCTAGTTCCTGTTCTGAAGAGAATCGTTTTGAAAGTTCGCCGACCGTTCGTGATGTTGTATTTTGCAACGAATCATAGGCGCAAAGATGGGTAATAAGAGATAAAGAAAAATAAATAGGAACGTAGACGAAAACCGAAGAGGGAAAAAGCGAGGAAGAAATATCATTGCAAGGGTAGCAAGAGAGGGCAGTAAAATTCCTTTTCAATGCAATTTTCAAATGCAATTCTCTGTGCTTTTGGACCTACCTTCGGGACAATTCATGCTATTTTGATCAAAATGCTTCTTTACGTTTCGCAAACGTCGAAATATTCCTTTGAGAATAATTCAGTCAAAATGCCTAGTTGTAACAGCGACGATTCCCTGTGCGGTCTTTCGCGGCTTGCAAAATTAAATGAATTTTGAGCTTCCGGAGTGGAGTCGCGTCTTGTATCGGTTGGTTGCCGACGTTTCGCCATCATTGCCGCTGGTTTCTTCAGCTGCAATGATGGTGAAACGTCGGCAACCAACCGATACAAGACGCGACTCCACTCCGGGAGCTCAAAATTTATTCAGTCAAATTGATGTCGCTTTGATCAATTCTTAGTCAAAACCCCGTCAAAGTAACACACGCTTCATGTAATTTTGGTATTATTTTGAGGAGTTGTTGTAATTGAGTATGAAACAAGTCTAGATGTTGGTACAGGATGTAGCTTAAAAAAAAAAATACTATACCTGATAATTCCGTCATTGGAGTCTGCAGATTCTGCGTGGAGATCATCGTAGGAAGTGTGGGTTCAATGGTTTTCTTATGAAATAAGTTTTCAGGATCGTATAATGTACATTCTTCTCAAAATTGAGAGAAGTTTATAAGACAAACCTATTATATTTTATACATACGGAAGGATGTGTTCGCTGATACACAGATGATGAAAAAAATCTCTTTATCACCCAAAATTTAAATCATTTCCTTGAATCAGCACCAGCTTTTGTGTATCAAAATGAATGAGTTTAAACAATTACTGTACGTATTTAATGAAATTCAATGAATCTCCCTATTGAACAAACCATTTCACGTATGCTCAAAAAATTCCAGAGAATGCGAATGAAATATTGAAATACTTCATGCATGTAAAATGTTTATACGTGAAAACAAATTCTCATCGCGACATTTCGAGCAGTTTCTTGGACATTGCTCAAATGTGTTGAAACATCTAAACCTATACTATAGTATGTTGAAGCCCAAGTAGAACGCATTTGGTTCTTGTTAGTTGAGAGCCATTGGATTTCTGGTGATCTTCAGATTGGGCAATCTGCCTCTTTGATTTATTCCTCAATCAAATAAATCGTTATGAGAATTGTATATTTTTGAATATCATAAGAATTTTACTCAACAAAATATGTTTATACTCTAAGCAGAAGGGATAATAATCTCAAACATACAAAAAATGTATGTCCATGTGAATTCTACATCACATATCACAAGAAATTTGAAAGAATATCGTGGATTCGCAGAATCGACATCGAATGCGTTTCCGATGCTCCGAAAAAACGATGACTGGTTGATCAAGGTTATCAAGATGATCGAAAAAGAGAAAAAAACAACTCATGACTTCTAAAAATGTATTGATGGTACGAATAAATGATACATTTCATGAAGTTATTTAATTTGAAGAAATCTTTTGAAGCTGGATGAAGGTTTTTCATCGAAAGTAGAGGACTTGTCCATTTATCGACTAGAATGCTAAAATTATGAGAATGCGTAATATCTTGTTTTTTTTGTGTTGTAACATGTTAAACATCAACCTCTAATTAAATGTAATCTAACTACATTTCTCTGAATTCAACGTTACATCGTAATACTTTTTACACATTTATAATTTCTCACGTACGATTCACCGAATCAAACCAAAGTCCATGAAAAAGAATGTTTCTTCTGGAAACGAATTTTGCTTTGTTTTTTTCTTCAAATTGGATGCATTAGAAAAGTGAGAACAGGACGAAAGATATAGATTTATAATATGCACGTACTGGAGTTCAACGATTGCCATGGGTTCGGCAATCAGAAGACGATACTATACACGCTATATATTAAATGTTATCATATTTATGTTTATAATTATCATACTATCAATATCGATATATCGATTAAAGATTGGTCGGTGTATGTTCATGATTTATCATATTTAATTTATTTTAAGTTAAAACCTTTTTCTTATTCTTTTTTTTTACAATGATATTTTACAATGTATTCAATTTATACAACCTAAACACACACATGAATAATCATATATATACGATTATATATATATACGATATATTCTCGACTCGTCAACGCGTTGGCACGCGTCTACCACACATCTCATAATTATGTATTATACATATAATTTTTTTTATATTTGCGCTTAAAGATCGTAGTAATGCATTCTCTTCTTTCTTGCGTTTTTCTGTTTTCTTTTCCTTTACAGGCTACACGCTACTCCCTAGTAATACTATTTATTAGATATACTCTTGTCGTTCTTCGCTTTCCTCTTTCTCCCTTTTTTAGTTCACAAGATGTGCGATTTTCGAAAATTCCATGGTTCAGTCTTTTTTGAAAATCGCTACATACGTTGTGATGAAATACATGGTGTGGTGCGCATAATGTCTCAAACACGACACAATAGAGATAGATATAGGTAGAGAGAAAGAGAAAATAGAGAGGAAATACTTCTGAAACGTCTAAAAACACGTGTATGTGTGTGTGTGTGTGTGTGTTTGTGTGTTTGTGTGTGTATAATGTATATCCGTAAAATGTACGTACCGAGTAGTAAAACCTCTAAAATCGAAAATCACAATGTGGCCTCAAACTCAAGCGAGTGAGCGTCTTAAGAATTTATATAATATTCTCCTTTTGTTCATTATCATTTTAATCATCGTTACAATAATAATAATTATCATTATTACAATATAATTGTATAAAAGTCTTACATTTCTTCGATGTAAGACTCCGCACATATAATAATTCTCTCGCAATTTCATCGGTTATTTTTTTTTGCTTGACTATCTATGTTATACAATAATATATATATGTAATTCTAATATATGCAAATTCTCGGAACTAATTTTTCTTTATATGCACAATATTCGCTTGCTTGTATTTTTGTTCCATTATCTCGACAGTGACGGCGATGATCATTTATATATTTATATATTTATTTCTTTTGTTCATTTACACAATACCCTATCGTTACAATATTCAACATCTCGCGATTCATCAAAAATACAAAATGTACAACATATTATTTTTATCTTAAATAGAGAATTCGATTATTCGATTCGATTGAATTCCAGGACATTTCAAATCTGGTACGTGAATTGGTCCATCTATAGAATGACGTTTATATATAACGAAAATAAATTAATGAGTTGTATCGAAGGGAATTTTCAATCCCCAGTCAATCAAATTCAATAATCGAATACTCTTTTGAAAATGTAGTTGAATTACCGTTGAACAGAATTGGCAAAAAAACATTCAATGTTTCTTTTCCTTTCTATATAAAATAATGATCGTTCAGAGTGATAGCAATTGAGAAATAAACGCGACAACGAAAACAAAAATATCCGACTAAAAACAATTCATTCATCATCGAACTTAGAAAATTCTGCGGTTTCTCTGTTTTTTTCTCCTTCTGGGATGTGTATGTGTGCGGGAGTGGTATCGTTTCCTATAAATTATCCTTATGACACTCGAAGCGGTGATGAAAGATTAAATAATAATGGCCATTCGAGAAACCTCATTCGAGAAATTAAATTTTTCTGATTCAGAAACCTTTGAAATCGCTTGAACAAGAAAACAAACAAACAAAAATGAGAAATGCATTCGGTCGCGGTTCAAACACGCCTTCTAATTGCACGATATTCCGCCGATAATAAACATTAAACCAACCATTTCACACGAGTCATTGGAAGAACTTCTGTCGTATCATTTTATTTTTTCTCTTGTCATCAACTCGTCCATTCCATTCTGGAAGAGGTCGAATCACAGATTCAATCATTTATAAATTATTATTACAATTCGTTTGTTTAAATTTCTGAAATTATTTCGATTCATCGAATGTCTCATGCAAAATGGATAAACGACGACAACTCTGGGGTTGTTATTGATTTATTTTCTACAAATTTTCAATCTAATTTCGATGAATCAAGCATAATGTGACCGTGAGCTTTGATTTGATTTACATACATATCCCAAATTGGGGTGATAAAAACAAAAAGACTGAGGTAAGCTCTTGGCAACATTGCGTAAAATATGATGAAATAATTTAAATACTCATTGGGTTTCATACCCCTTATTCGATTGAAAAACAAAAAAAGATTCAATTCTTTTTACAGAGCGTCGTCGAAAAATGAACACATTCACGCGTACACTTCTTTACGCATACAACATGTATGTATACGTACATATATATATCTCCATATTTATATAATATTTACTTTTATATATATATATATATTTACAGAACGCCGTATAATATATATATATGTGTATATATATATTTATAAGACTCGATATACAATTTATAAGCTGACTCTTTTGTACTTGGGGCCGGGGCTCGATGGCCCTACGATCAAATATTATTTGTTTACATATTTACATATACAATTCAAGCGAGTGAGAAAGTGGAATAGATCGCGTAGGTAATCGATCGAAAAGTACGAGAAAAAACTGTGAAAATCATGTTGTTGATTTTTTTGTTGTTGTTTATATTAGGGCTCCTTTCTTTCTTGTGTATTATGGTTACGATTATTATTATTATTAATATTAATATTATTATTATTATTAGTTGCTGTTCCTTTCCACTCTGAATGAAGGATTTTATAACAGTATGGTGGGCTGCGTCCTGAACTGCTGGTCGCTCGCGATTCATGTATACTCCGATCGCCAACCGGTCTGAAACGAGAAAAAATTTACGACTCTTACGAGGATCCCATCGTGGAATGATGATGGATTTTGGATGATAGATCTTTTATATATATTGTCTTCTTCTATTTGATCTAATGGATACCCGATGACGTGGATCAAAGTTTTAATGGATTAATGAAAATCAAAAACTGGTTTTAATAGAAGACTCGAGAGAGATTGTCAATCATGCTGTTGGAAGAGGCAGTCTTGAAAAAGTGATTCATGAGGTTGAGAATGCTGGGAATTTGGAGAATTATTCCACAGGTTTGAATCTTCGTTATCAAAATGAGATCGATGGGTATCTATATACCATTCACCATGCGTATGATAATTATTGCTATGCTCGAAACTTTCTGTGAGGAAAATGAAGTGTCAAACTTTGAACTGTGCAAAATCAACGACTGGAAAGAATTGGAATTTCTCTGAGCGTACAATGATTTCGGGTGAAAATTTCATTCTCACGTAATAACTGCAAGACATTATGGTGTTTCGCACATACGAAATAAAAATATTGATGAAATGAACGAATTTATTCGCAATTCGATCCTGGTGGCATATTATGGTAAATGTAGGAGGAACAGAGAAGGAATGCATTCTTCTAACCGTACACGAATTACTCATCAAGTAGAAGAATCGTTTATTATTGTAGCACCTGCAAAATGACTCATCCATTCAGGAAAATTGTTTCGCGTAGATTCAATTTCTCCCCGAATGTACTATGATGATGAAAGAACAATTGTTGTCCTGAGAACGTTTTTTTGAATGGTACACGAGGAAAAAATACCATCTGAGAATAGAATGATTTTCAAGAGAATTTCTTAGTTATTCCATGATAACAAAACGATTCGAATTTTTGTGAAATTATTTTCAATAAGAATGGAATATTAAAAAGTATCAATGCATTTTCAGAAGTGGATAGTGAAATTCCTTGCCCAACTTTTGGGAAGTTCATATTTGTTGAAAAACTTTTGTTATGCATTGAGAGTTTTTCACTCTTTATGAGTGAAATTCAACAGAAATCCAAACTGTTCTATCTTTGCCACACTGAGAAAAAAATGATGTGGTTGACATTTGAATAATTGGAAATTAGCTACGGCAGCTATCTTTTAGCTGTGGCAACAAAAGTTTTGCTATAGTACCAACAATTCAGATATCACCGTGATATTTTTGGCTAGCCAAATATCAAATACGCGAAGTAGTTACCATAGCAAATGTTTTTTTCCGTGCTGAAGGAATTACGGAATATTCTTAGATTTCCTTCAAAATTACTGGATTTTTCATCTGATTTTATTAAACTTGATTATAATTGTACACTGAGGAAAAAAATTTGCAGTGACAGCAAAATCAGATTTTGCTAGGTATCTTTCGCCTGGAGCAGCAAATTTTTGGTTGTGATTCTTTAGTTGTTGCAGCAAAAAATGTCAATTCCTCCGATAAAATTTGTTTGTAATTCTGTATATAATATTGGGAATTTTGCTGTTTCAGTTGATCATACTTTTCTGTCAGCAATCCAATTAACTGTAGCAGTGAATTTTCAGCTAGACTAGCAAAATATTTTTTGTTCTATACATAATACCTCGATTTCTGCGTCAGGAACATTTTTTCCTTCTTATATATTAATCTGGAAGTTGTTACGGTCAATTTATGAAAACTCATTAGAATGTAGAATTCATTCACGGAGAAAAAGGAATTCGCTGTGGCAGCGAAATCTACTTTTGCTGGGTTCCTTTTGCCAGAGCAGCAAATTTTTTGCTGTGACAGCAAACTATTTGCTGTTTCAGCAATCTTGTTAGCTGCGACAGCGAATTTTTAGCTGTGGCCGCAAAAAATGTTTGCTATCCCAGCAAAATTTGTTTGATATTCTGTATATAATACTGAAAATTTGCTGGCGGAGCAAACATTCTTTGCTGCCACAGCTGAAAAATTGCTGTCGTAGCTAACACGATTGCTGTTATAGCAAATTTTTAGCTAGGTCAGCAAAAAATCTTGCTATTTTATATATAATACCTCGGTTTGCTGCGTCAGCCAATTTTTTCTCTCCGTGTTGGATTGAATTTGAATTCGCTAGTGAACATAGTTGATCAGTATTCATAAGATGGGTCCCCGAATAATGGCTTTGACTATGATTCCAATATAGGAAAAAATCAATTCTAGGTCCGAAGTAGAGATTTTTCATATCAGTTGCGATGGGAATTGATTAACTTTTCAGATTGATCCGCTTGATTATTACCTACACGGAAAAAAGAAAACAGCAATGGTTACTGTGAATCGCAGTAGTTCATTGAAAAATAATGAAAAATCAAATTCACACCGTTTATTACTGCATCTCCCAGTAACCGTTAATGTCCAAGCAGCATTGACGAATTTAACTACAGTACACATCACTGTGATCGCGCTAACCTCTATCATCCAAGCGTGTTTTCATTTGTTTTTCAACTGATTGCTGTTATGGACAGTAACCAGTGCTGTTTTCTTCTTTCCGTGTATAACTACTGATAGAACGTCATATACTTTTTGTATGTTACTTAATGAAATTGAAACAACCATAACAGCAAAATGCTAAGCAAATATGTGGCAAATTGTTGAAAATACTCAGCAACAGTTTAAAGCAATTTGCAGGTACGTTGCGTCGCCAAATGTGCAACAATATGCTGTGAATTTGGGATTTTGGGTTGAGTTGTTGTCGCGTTGCTGGGAAGTTGCTCGGTTTCATGAAACTCTTGATCACATGCGTAGCAAATTCCCAGCAACTTTGCGTAAATTTAAGAAACAACATAAGAGCAATGGTTGCACAGCAACTTTTGTTGTATGGGAATACGGTTTCCAAATGGATTTGTTGAAGTCATTCGAATAACAATACTGCAAAATTTTCGGTCTTGAACAGCTGAGTATTTTGTTACTTGATCACTAATTCGTTCCAATAAACGATTCAAACTTTACCAACATATTTTCATAGGATTTTCAGGATATGAATTTATAAAATTCAATTAATCAAAGTGAAATCGAGATTTATAAATTCTAGGAAGTAATACATTTTCATTCTAGTACCATATCAAAAAAGTTCAGCATGTTTCGAATATAAGAGTGGTTGAGTGATCTCCGTAAGTGCCGATGACGTAATTTTTCAATTTGCTATTCTACATCAAAATCAATTCAAAATTGGCACGTCCTGTGAAATGTTGATGAATTCCAATAGATTCTGATACCAAGTGACATGGTATTTTCATTGATATTCTTCACTGAGAGAAAGTATTAGTCATCGATATCTAAGAAAAATGGTAAAAAGGGACCCAGTTAATCATTTCTGGTAATTTTAATTGACTATGAATTAGGCATCAACAAACCTTTTATTTTCGTAATGATGACTAAATTTATCATTTACTATAAAAATTGTTAGCTATTACAAATGGAAGCTGGTTGTCTTCACTCTTTTAGATAGATTGAACATACAATCAGTAATTCACACCAATAACCAGGAAGAATTGCCGAAGGAAACATTTTTTTGAAACTTTGTGACTTAATGAGTCAGAATTGTCGTGATGATGATGAATCGATAGTAAAAGAAACATAAGTCAAACTCTTATTATTGTTTAGCAAAAACTCAATTCAGGTATTACATCTTTGGAAATCAGCGTTAATTGAACATCAATGAAGTGAGATTCGTTGTCATTATGCCATCGAACTTTTTGAGTAAAATATATTTGTAGTTTGAATGAAAAGGAGCAACATCCTGAATTATTATTAATGTGGTATTTGCATCACTGGTGTGGTTGATTGTTTGAAATTCAGTTACGCAAATAATATACCATCGAAAAATTCAGAGATCAGTATTCTTCGTTTGAAGGTTATGTTTTCAGATTAATATTTGATTTCAATAACATGAATTATGAGTTTTATCATTATTTCTGTGAAGTATCTTTTGATAATTGCCATTTCATCATTAATTATCATCAACAATAAATATATTTAATTTTGTTAATTTCCAATAGTTCTGAAAGCTTTGTGTTGGCAAGCTTCATTGTGAACCATCACAAAAAATTATAGTTATCAATTTGGTTACATATACCTATATTTTTGGAACCAATGCCCATAAAATAATTGTTTGGTCCTTTTGGTAAAATTAACTAATTTCATTTCTCTCAGTGTTGAGGAATTTCTGTGACAAAGATACATCGATGTCCGATAGCAGGTTTTTTTTATAGAAGTCTATTTTTTTTTAACAAGATTGCACGATGATTACCTAATTCATGGTTAAAATTTTCTCTTCACCCAACACAACATCATACGAATCCATACAGTCTCTCTCCTCTAGTCTATCCACATTCATAAAACAGACGTACTCCAGGTATGTCGACAGTCTGAATTTCATTTCTATTTTTCACCATGAATTCATGGCGAAATGGTGATAGTACAGAACAAATAGCTGACTCTTTCACTTCCCCTTTCACCGGCATCGAACGAACAATGTATTTTTATGCATTCTACATCTCAGATTCATTTCATTAAAATCCTTCCATCAGTTGCGTTCTATTATCTCATTTCATTACGAAGTAGATATATGTACAATTGAAACATGAATTCGAAATTTTCCAACATATCACCCATATCTTGTTTGAGAAAAAAAAAACATATTCATCGCGTACTTTTGAAGAAATATTTCGAAGTTATGAAGAATATAAAATACGATGTCAAAGAGTCAACAAAGAAAATCCAAGAAGAAGATGAAAAAAAATCACTTATTTAAAAAGGAGAAGAACAACTCACCATTGCGTTCGTCGTGGCAGCCAGCTGAAGACCCTGAAGACTCGTCATGTGATGGGAATGAGAATGCGAATGCGAATGTGGATGTATGGGAGGCGGCGCCGGTGGCGCGAATCCTTGATGCAAACCTCCAGCTACGCCGACCCCTGTATGATACATGTAATGCTGCATCGCCGGATGCATCGTATGATGATGCTGTGACGTACCTAACATTAGAAAACCCAGTACACCGTTAGAACTGCTACAATTAAAAAATCAAATCATAAATGAATGCATTTTCAGAAATCAACTCACCCATTGGTGATCCAAATCCAGAGTGGAAAGGTTTGTTATCTAAATCGAGATGACCGGTAGCTTTGATCATATCGCCCATGACTCCGCCAAGACCCAAACACCCTCCAGCCTTCTTCTTTTTGCTCTTCGACGATAACTTTCGATTTCTCGTTTGTATGCCCTCCTTCTTCATCGTCAACGGTCGGTTAACCTGCAACAGTCGGAGCCAACAATTCGTTAAGTTGACCTAAACCATAAAACTAACGCGGTTTATGAATCCTCATCATCATCATAATCATCATCATGTTTCCATAGGTTCATAAAATTGTATGAAGATCTTTCTACTTCAGTTCGAAACAAAAAGAAGTCCAAGAGGTAAAACATGTAACATACGTCAGTTTGAATTTACCAGCACCTTTCTCATTTTGCTTCAGGTATAGAGATATTAAATTTCTGTCAAAATTAGCTCCAGTCCGCTGACCCGTTGGTTCTTTCGTTCGTTTGTTCGTTCGTTCATTCCTCGCTTTCATTTTAGAATGGTGGGAAAACGGACGACAATACAATGAAGATTCGCACGACGTTTCGGAATTTATAAAGGTAAGGAGAGGATAAGAGATATATCCGGAAAGAGCAAGAGAGAGGAAGAGAAGAACGGAGAAAAAATCAAAAGCCAGAATCGCAATAAACGAGATATGAAAAATCAGCCAAGGATGGAATGAAATTACTGGGAACGAACAATAAGATGACGTAACTAGAGACGCCCCGATGCATCGAGAATATTTATAGAAACTATGAACGGGTAAGACGTTATAAGACGTTATGTTACGTCCGAGTACCAAACAACGGATGAATAGATTCTTTTACTCGGCTTCAAGACAATTCATATTTCAAATATCGTTGGCTTTCGTGGCATACAATTGAGAGTTCAAGGTGATGAAGTCTCTGTAGGAATAAGGTGAATTTAAAAAGTATTATTTCTTGAAGTAAGTTCAATTTCAATTTGTGAATCGAGTGCAGCAATATTTCATACGCAATTGATTGCCTATAAAACTGTTTGTGACTTGTTATTCCACCTGTTCATACGAAAAAGAAATTTAAAATAAAAATCTTCTCTGGTTATAGACTAGAGATTTAGATTTTTCAAATAAAATAATTTTCCGTAGCTTATCGAATTGCACCTCTCGCATTGTAGTTTCTAGAGCTGTTAACAAAAGTATCAGAGGAACATGTTGAAGTGCTTTGTCACGCAAGTCTAAATTGTTCGTTCTGATATTTCAAGTCTCATTTCAATCAATATAATAAACCGTTTCCATTCGACACCTCTGTCAAACGTATTCGAATATCAATATTGGATTACATATTCAATATTTAATTATGAAAAATTAAATGAGAGTTCATAAAAGCAAATCTACATGCCAAAATTATCCCTCGTTCACATCACTCGATGATGTATTATTGCAATATTTGAATTAAAACACTCCTCGTCATTTCTTCCTCGTAACTTCTCAAAATTACAATGGTTTCTACAACCAAATGATGTAATTCTTTGGTATTGTGCAATCACATGCAGCAATTTCGAGAAGAAACGTGGGTGAATAATTTCCCGGGATAAGTATATCCTCATCTTACTGGCGCGGAGCTGAATTCACGATACGAGCCTACTAGGACAACTTGTGCGGACTGTATAATTTGTCTGCACTTGTTACAATGAAGGAATACAAAGAATCAGTTACAAACCTGACAGAAATTAAGGGACAAGATGAAGAAGAAGATGGCGTTAAAAAAAATCTTAATAAATAAAAAAATAGGACAATTCGCAAGTTGAATCTGAAATTACAAACGATTGACGAATACTGAGAAAGGAATTATCAAATAATACTTCAACATTCGAAAGTTCTTTGTTCATCGTTGAACAGGGTATTTCAGACATGGTGCGAATGCAATTAAGGAACCCCCAGATTCTTGGTACTCCGAGTACATTACCATTGTCGAAGAGAGGTCGGTGCAATTAAAGAATCGACAGACTGAGTATAAGAGAGAAACAACGTGACAGACATAGGGCTCAATTCGAGACGCCACGTCACCATTTCATCCACAATCACGCGACTCGAATGCAGTAAGACTGCATCCGTGAAGGTCGATGACCTCCCTGATTTCGAAGAAAAAAATTGATCCATCTCGTTTTTGTTTTCGAGAATACTACATTTCTATTTCACTTTTTAGGAAGGAGAGCATAAATCTAGAATGCGTCTGACACTCGAAGGTGTACCTACTTATTTTTGTCAACAAAGAAAACTAAGGAAACCGTGGGTGCATCGTGCTCCGCATTGATCTTATCCTGCGTTTATATATTCACGTATTATCATTGACGCAAGTGTCATAGGTATGAGTTAATGAACATATTCCGGGATCCTTGATTGCACGTAGTAATCAAATTTCAATCACGCTTGTCACACACATAGAGACAGAAGACGCGTGACTGCTCGAAGCCAACTTTGTAGCCGTTTTCCGTTCCATTCCGTCTCTCTATATCTGTCTGTGCGTGAATGCACGCGCTACTCTTCTCCGTGCCATACTTAACAGTATGAAATAAGTAGGTATGCAAGTATTGTTGTGAACAGACGAAGGAGGTAAGGAACAAAGAGGAGGGGAAGAAGAGAACTCTGTGTGTTGTCTGCTTTGTAGTTGCCGCGACGTGACGCAACTGCCAACACGAGGAAAAGATTCTTGGTATCATACATGGCGAGCGAGAAGAAGGAGGAGGAGGAGGAGGCGATGGAAGAGGAGGAAGCAGTTACAGAAAGACATTCATCACAATCTCAACTTTTACCAAACGAGGGTGTTAAATGAAGTAATCATACTTTTTCTCGTTTTCTTTCACTCGTTATATATACGATTTCAATACATACAATGACGACTTACGACTTACCCTCTCGTGTAATCGCACGATGAGCAATTCTCGAGGCTACATACTCTTTTGAGAATTACGCAATTGACCAAATTTGTCGAATTAGTCGGTGTCGGCCGTCAAAGGGTCGTGTACTGGGCGGAGAGGAAGAAGGGTATACAAAAAATACAGACCAAAAGTGCATTTTAAAACATCAACGAAACGAAACATGTATGTATACATATATATAAATTGTGACTGAACGTCAAGAGAGAAATTTCAAGAAAACTCACGAGAAGGAACAGTTATAGTTCCTCGAACGTACACGGTAGCAATATCTAATGACGTTCTAATAATGCAACTTTCTAATGTCTCGAAGTAACATGCTCGCACTTTCCAAGTGTAAATTGTTGATATTCAGATTGAGAATTCGCAATTGACTGTTTTCCAACGAATTGAGGAACATACGGGTGTGACATCGAGGTGTGAAGAGGAGAGAAAGATTATTACTTCTAAACTTGGTGAAAACAATTCAGGGTTTCGATTCAAGTAGAATGAGATGGCACTTTTTGACGAACGATGCCGTTGTCCGTGTCTCTTTTATTCTCCAGAGGGAAGAGTAGCAGCAAACAACAGCAGCAGCAGCAACAGCAGCAGGGCTAACAGCAAAGAGCAGAAGGCAACGTAAAGCTTGAATCAATTTGAATACAATGCCGAGGCAGGTTTAATAGGAACCACCACCATCACTCTCATCACCAAACTCCACCGACTTAGAGTCCACTGGTGTCCGAAAGTGCGAGGTGCAAACAAAAGAGGAACGTGGTAAACGGAAGAGAGAGAATCGCACATGGCAAGTAGGAGGATAGAGATAGAGAAGGAAGGAAAAAAAGAAATTATTCGTATACGGATTGATGTGGTCACACACGATGCAACCGATGCACGCTGGTTGCATACGGATACTTCTTTTTGCATTGAAAGATCCTTTAACCGTGGGGTGTGCCGCTCCGAGATGGGGTCAACGAATGAACGACCAGCCGAAACATTTTTCGTAATCGAAGTAAGACGGAAATCAACCGAGTAAGACCGTTGTATTATTAGTATTCAAAGTAAGAGTATATGAAATTGTTCCTTCAACGAACCGCACCTCGTAATGTGGAAAATGAAATAAAAAATAAAGAAAAAAGCGGTATAAAATGGGGTTTCAACGAAACTCGACACCCTTTGAAAAGGTACGTCCGCTCCGCGTTGACGAAGAGCATACGAAAAAGCTTCGAAAAGAATTTCTTTCGAATCGTTCCTGCGATTCTCGGTAGCCATGGATTTTACAACTTCCTCGTCGATGTCGTCGCCGATCGTTCCTCGATCGGCAGTCCCTTGAAGATCGATCGTAAACCGAGAAAGAGGAACGTAATTCTCGCTTTTAACGACTTGGACGTGCAACGTGTACGGAGTAGAGTCATATCCAAAGTGCGAATCGGTGTTTTTTTTTCCCCCAACTATCTCCTTCTCGTAATGGTATCCATGATATTGTACCGATTTGTTTCCAAATCTTCGAGTTTTCTACTCGATTCATAAAAATTTCTGTTCACAGTTTGTAAATCAGATCAATCAAGATAGAAATCCATAATCTAAAACCAACAACTACGAATGAGTCTTTGCGAGAGCTCGTTCCATGAATACAAATCACGATACAATAGACAGCCATTCTGATGGAACTTTGATATAAAGAAAACAGTTGAATCATCGAAGGAAAGAAAATCACAGATAATCACGTGAGAGAGGAGATTTATTGTGAAATTCGTGTACCAATAATTTCTAAAAATATGATGAAAAGTACAACTGTAAACAGTATCTTTGATCAGAACATACTGAAGTAATTTGCTGCAAAGATAACTTTGAGAACTCGAATATAACTCCAGAGGTATAACATCAAAGTTGTTGAACGATTGGAAGAGTTCTAAAATTAAAAGCGTTATCGGTTCATCGTGGCGACAGATGTGGGTATAAATAAATAAATAAGTTTACACGTGTGTGAGGATATACGTACATTGTGTATACGTATTTCCTGGTAGCGGAGACGCATCTTGGATGGTCCACGATCGAGATCGTATCGAGGGAGACAGAGTGCCTCTGTTTCTATGGAGATAAATCCGTAGGAGTGCTCCTCTTCTTCTTCTTTCTCTTCTCTTCCTCCTCCGTGGTACGGCTTCTCTCATAGTATATCCATGTGTGTAGATCAAAAGAGAGGAAAGAGAATAAAAGTTGAAGAGGTCTACGCCCTGAATTCGATTCGAGCTAAAACGTCGCTATGATCATCGTAGCCGAATAATCGACTCGAAGCGAGTGTAACACTAGAAGGTCCGCGGCGCCCTCAGGTGCCTGTGCCTCCTCGTAAAATCGAGGTTATGTATGGAAGAATATAAAAAGAAGAAAGCTGTATCTAAGTCGGTTCTCCGTTTCTTCCTCGAATCATCCACACGAGGGAGTCGAGGTAAATGTCCTGGTGATAGACGATCCGCTTAAACAGGATACTCAGTATTTTGATATGTTCCAAATTCTTCTCATATTTGGAGATGATAATCGATCAAGTTTGGAATGTGATTGCCGGAAGGGACAATGGGGAGAACCTCTATCGAATTCTCCAAAGTTTTCAGAAGTCTATCAAATTCTTATTCCGAATCTGAATAGAATAAATCATAGACATGACTTTTCGCAAACTATCGTCTCTAAATTTTGATGCTTCCCCAAAGGCAAGTCAATTCCAATTATAGTGTATCGAGATGAATGTTGAGAGTTAATATTCATCATTCCTATGATAAATCGACAGAATCGATACATGAGATAATACATTTGCTATTACGAGTTTTGTGATGACCGTAATTGAAATTAACTATCGATCAACTCACAAATGAGGCATAAATTTGCCCCGTGATTTGATGGGTTCGGTTATTACAACCTCATTACATCGCATACAGTTGTGGAATGCGGCATGGTCATAAACTCAAATTAATTGGATTGATTCATGAGCAAGATCGTGAAATTTGAGATCAATTGACGTTGGTTCTAATCCTTCCTCGATGAAGAATACACTATATTTTATTGTCATATTGCCTTAGCGGGGTTAGTACATAGTTATAGAAAACTCGAGTTCCATTGGTATGGAACTATCCTATCCTAATTTCATAGCATAAAAAGACTGTTGAATCGAATTGTTACGGATGGAACAATTGTAAAAGTTAATTGCATTCTGATAATATATTCGTAACGCGATGGTGAATGTAGCCTTCCCTCTCCACGCAGACTTTCATTCCCAACTTTCACACGAATCTCCTTCGAATTTAAAATCCCTAAATCTAATTCTCCATATATCACGGCTGTCCTCCGTTCCTCTTTGTCCCTCCTTCAAATAACGAGGCACAAACATTTGTTTACCCAGCATATCGAATATAGTATAATGTTTCTTCCTGTATCCGCGAGTATACGGGATCGTTTTTCAACGATAATAAGCATTGAGAAGAGAGTCGCCGAGAGAGAAAGAAGAATAAAGGAAAAAAAAGGGCAAAAACATGTTGGATCCGCGCCCAAAGCGCGCGGCCCGAATGACCTTACACGGTATGTAGAGTCACCAGAGAAGCAAAGGAGGAAGAAAGAGAAGAAGAAGAGGAGTACCTGGGATTTCAAGAGAAGAGAGGCTATTACCATATTTCGAACACCCGGTAGCCTGGTGTGTCCGGGCACGAATAATCCGTGTATGTATTTTCGACACGCGTTTGCCGATGTGTATTCATGTGCGTGAGTGTAAGCATGTATGTATGTTTAGCCACGGACGCGAACTGCTATCTATCTGCTCTATCTTAACGACGGCAGATCTTTCGTTCTTCCCCTCCTCTCAATCTCTCTCTTCCTTCGGCATCCGAGATCTCAAATCTTCCGTGAGACAACCACCACCACCACCACCTCCCCTACCATCATCATCGTCATCGTCGTCGTCATCATCATCATCATCGGCATCATGGAAGGAGAGAAAAGAACTCACCGAATGTAGGGGCAGGTACATCGGCAGGAAATCGGAGAGACAGACAGGGTAGAAAAGAATTAGACAGATACACATACACACGAGAAAGCACAGTTCGTTTGTTTTACTTTTTAACAGATCACGATGATCGATCGTGGGATTCATCGGTGGTTGTCTTCCTTTTCCTTCTCGTTGTTGTTCTGCTCATTCGGATGAACAATTTTCCTCTGCGCATAATTGATTCGAACGATCGAATGAATCGACTCGAATTTTGGATGTACCTACATAACACTTTTTCCATCGATTTTTGAATTTATAGATTTTTCTCTTTGGATGTGGTTTCACCGTTTCTTCAGTAGGGAATCATTCAACGATCGATCAAGTTGCATGAGTTTTATTTCTCCTCGATCGTAATAAATATTTGTATGATTTATTAAACGATTTTTCAATCCCCGGAGCGATGGAATTTCTAAGCCAGTGATCGTGCAAATCTTTGTAATCGTACAGTTATAACTGTGACAGTTCGGTATGATACGAGGGACATTTTTTTTCTCTATTTGCCATCGCTATTTGTTAATCTTCGAAGGAACGATGAATCGTATATAGGATGCTTCTTGGATGTCATCGACCAACTCGAAATTCATTTTCAGTTATGTGCTTTCTCGCTTCTTCTTTTACCGACGTCACCGTCAGAGAAAGGATCCTGACTGACACCGAGCTAAGGCTGTAATGTGTCGGCTTAACGTCAACGGAGACGATCTCCTATTCTGACCATCCTCTTTCTATACCTGTACACATGTAGATACTTGAACTTTGTTTATCTTTTTTCTCAGTCCTCAACTCGAGAATCGTAGAGAATGCAAAAATAGTTTTGTGCGGATTCACAGTTGATGCGGTACCGATTTGTGAAATTGCAAATTTCTATGTATATCTATGAATATTCAATAGTTGTAATGCACAAAGTAATATAGACATATCGCGGAATATCATTGGAATCATCAATGTATTTTCTGATTCGATAAATTTCATCATATTTCTTCTTTCGAATTGAAAATCGTTTGAACGTTTGAGATTTCACGATGTGAATATCACAGACATGATATTGAAAAAAGATTTTCAAGGACATATTCTTCTCTCACGAACCTGTATTTCCACGTTAATGGTAATATTCGCGAGAACGAGGTATGAGCATCAAGTGAACAACATGATATAAGCGAATAAACTGTCATTGTATATCATATTCATCAAGCGTATTACTTTTTATCTATTTCATGATATTAAAGCGTAAAGACGATGCTCAACTCTCGAGACTTCCGTTAGATTTTTACAATGGGTAGATAATATCGGATTAAAAATTTTGTCGGGTTGATCATCAAATTAATTATATATGTAAACGTGATATTGCATAATTATATGCATTGCATGAATGAAATTGGTCACGATGTCCATGTTACTTATTTCAAGTTTTATACTTTGTTGTTAATTCAACTTAAGTGGTTTGCTTTTGCCTGAAGAAATAATTTCAGCAATCAAGGAATATTCATCAACTGAAAATGAATCCTTAAAATCGTTAATTCTTATTTTTTTGAATAATGTCAAATCCTCGCAACTCAATTTTCAAAACTTACATTTTTAGTAATAGCTTTCTAAATATTTAATCTATTCTTCCATCTGTATTCTAATATATTCAAATCCAGGGTAGTACCAAATGTCAAGGTGACTCAGAAATATCTATAACATATTTCGTGTCCTAAATCAGAACATGAGATGATTTATGAATATCTTAACAGCTATGGTAAAGTGAATTACCTTGTTCGACATTCCCTACAAATTTCTGAAATTTTATGAGCGGTGTCTTGGATTTGAATCGTCGGGAAGTGGTTTTTAGAAAATTTTATGGACAAAATTCGCAAGTGTTTCTCAGATACGTTTATACATCAAATAAAAAAGGTCGGAATGAAGAGTGCGTATGCCAATTATCAAATTCAATACACAAACATTCCTGACAGTAAATACTTCGTCGTTGAGTGACTACTCAGTTGTCATGTAAGTTGAATAAGGGTATAAAATAAATCATATCTTATCTCGGAGTCTCCAAAGAATAGAACATTCTTGTCTAAAGAATATAATCACTTCATTTTACCTGAGTTTACATGGTTTCCTCATCAATCGTGAGTGACTATCCTTATTTATGGAGTGTGAATCGTTCAACGACAATGGACAGTATACAGGGAGAAAAGAAAGGAAGGAAGGAAGGAAGGAAAGGTACGAGGGTAACATATCCCTGTGTTGTATCAACAATTAGGATGCTTACTATACTAGCATCACATCGCCGGACGTTGAGGGTGTGATTACACGTGTTGTAATACACATACACGTACTCCCTTAGTACAGAATACATCTAAAAGGACAAGATATGGTAAAGTTCAAGTGTAGAAGAGAGGGTGGAGCGTGCTCAACGGCGTGTGACACAGGAAGCGTCGGAAGTTCGAGCACTGCATCAGAGAGACAAAAATCTGGAGAGGAAAGAGAATCCAAGAAGAAGAAGAAATTTATATCTCGTTCAATCATTAACGATTGAGGAGGACGAATGGAAAAAAAAAATCATTTCACTTTCCGTCCCAACAAAAAAAAAGAACATACGGCTTTTCTTGCAACTTGTACTCGTATAATGTGAATTTCCGCAATGAGGAATCCACTAGCTACTTACTGTATAATCTCGACCAAGTATGTGTGGGTGTGAACGACCTTAATAGTCGAGACGACATAAAACTTGTATGTCTCGGTCGAAGAACTTGAAGCGAAATTGTACAAGAAAAGTATTATCCCATTATATTTTTTCGCACAAAGATACATTTCTCATCTGGAAATAATGAACTCACGTGTATACATGTGTATGTATCTACCGTTACAGTTTTTTCTTCATAATTCATTGCTCATTGTTTTTACGTATCGTTAAAAACTTGGCCTATTTATATTTTATACGCGTATGAGGCCAAATCAACAGAAGTACGTAGCAGGGGATCTGGTACATAGTTTCTGTTCCATTTTGCCATCCTCTGAAAGAAGGGAAAGAAGAGAGAAGCAACGACGTCGGTGTAGTGTCGGTGTAGGGTCGTTGGAGTGTCATTGTAGTCATACCGGCACAGATCGTTTGAAAGAAGAAAGAAAAAGAAACAGAATTTTTACGTGTAATAGATACGATACTGTGTACTGTGTACAAAAATGTCTTTTAGATTCGATCCTTGTATACACGTACATGTCGATACGTAGGGTCTTTGAAAAGATCCGACAAAGACTCTGTCATTATTCTGTGGGAACTCGATTACTAGATCCATCTCTTTTCTTTTCATTTTTTTTTTAAACGCAACAAAGTAAGAGGCAAAAGGTCGTCCTCGGATACGAAGTAACGCCACCAACGCCATCGAAACTCCACTACTTTGGTAATAGTTTTACCTTCAGGTTACGAAATATCGGATTCCCCATTGTCATGTGATGAATCTCCAAATCTATTGTGGCGAACCAGTTGGTTTCTTCTACTGTTCTCTTCTCCCGTGCACAAGAATAATCATTACACATTAAATTCATTATAATTTTTTCTTTCTCTCAATTCATTTCCCTAGTACGTGTATGTATATATATTTATTCTTGAAGAGAGAAGTGAACTCGCAGAAAACGAATGGAACGATGGTCTCGATCTTGATTTCAAACTCTGCAATTTCTTATCTCCCATCGAGAAACAAAATGGAGGGAGAAACGAGGAGGAAGGCAGGAGGATTCATTTGCGGTGCGCGCTAATTGGCTCGCGATTTCTCCGCGGCTCTCTCGTAAAGACATTCGTCACGTTTGCACAGAAGGCTCATTCTGTGTGTTTCTCTGTTCTGCGAGATATATACTTCTTCTCGTATACCCTTGACTGCTTGTTATATCGTTCCTCTTCAAATGCAAGACAACCGAATCCACTGTTGTTGGTCGATGTACGCGTGCAGTAATGCACGCAACAACACAGCGTACGAGTGTCTTTCTCAATGGTCCGTAGTTGTCGACAGCAAATCGTCCGTTCGTATGTCTAATTTTTATGAGAGACAATTTCTTTCATTCTTCTTACAGTCATCCAGATTTTATCGGTCGACGAGTTATATTATTGGGAGTTCGTTTTTCTTTTTGTTCCCGGTAATTCGTGTAACACTCATCGAATGAGAAAATTATTATCTTGTCATTATTCTCAACGGTACGTCGAGAAATTCTAAGGACATTAATTGTGGATTAAGCGTTTTTGTGGATGTATGATCTGTCTGTTTGGACATGAATGAGGTGTAGCGTAACATCTCTATAAACACTTGTAATGGGCCCGTGATGCTGCCGAGCCTCCGTTAATGGATCTTTAAAATGTCAGCACTTGCGTTCGTTGGCATTAATTAACAACAATTCGCATTTTTCTAATGAAAACTCATCTCGATTGTCACGAATTTGCGAGACTTTCATTGCCCTATTCCGAGAGTAATTGTTTGTCATCTACTAGAATTATTTACGAATAAACATAGAAGATATTTTAAAGAGAGTGAATTTCATGTATTTCAATGTGATGCAATCATTCAATTGAAAACAGAATTTTCCCAAGCAGGATTTATGTTACCAGTGCTGAACGATTTTGTAATCAAATTAGCGAATTTAAAGATCGCTGTTCAACTATTGTTTTTGAATCAATTACAAATAACAATATTCTAATTCTATATCCTATTCGTAACAACAACCGACATCTATGTTTTGCTCCCTCGTTACAAGGTAACGGGAACCTTTGTGATCGTTTCTGGAGAGGGAACAAGTTTTTTCTTTTAAAATCAGTCTAGCTGCTTGTATGTCTGTCTGCTAACAAATCCGAAATGCGGGTATCTTCCGTTGTTATCATTCAAACGGCATGGAATTTTTATCAGAGTTATGAATTATAATGAAGTGGTCCCGTAGTAAATTTGAAATCGAGTCATTCAAAGGAAGTGGACGGGGCAGATGGAATAATGAAAATAATCATCAGTGAGATGTTGATGGAATAGTTTTTATATCTAATGAAACTATCGAAGAAGATGTATACGCCTCCCTATTAACAATATCGTAGGAAATTGGATAACAAGATTCAATCAGGTTTAATCAGTTTGATCGCAGTGTGAATTGTAAAAGAAAAGATGCGCTTCGTATTCAATACTCGGCCGTATTGAATTTTTTAGAAATCTCAAGTGAAATATGCAAATGAAAAATACAAATCTTACGAAAACGGTTTTAAAATTGTTATTTGAGAGACGCGACTATGCACGTGTACGTGCAATTGCAAGGTTGCATAATATATCTATTTGAATCAGCCATGTGATAACACACAATTTTAGCGCATGTATATATCGAGCGCCTAGATATGCAGATGTTTTTGTCGATATTTTGCATATAATCGTTCACTTGAATACGACATTGATGTAAATGACAAACCTTGAGGAAGATTTTATGAAACAAATGAATTTACAATTAAATGACTTACTTACGTCGAATCTAAGAGAAAGGAGGATTGATATGTCAAAAACAATTTTATAAAATATAGAACTTTGATACGTAACGCTAAATGAGAATTGCTTTTCTATCATAATTTGTTATGAACCCATGGAAACAAATTTAAAAAATTTGAATTCTAATGACAGCATATTCATAATAATTTTTCCCATTAATAAATTTAACCAATAAAATTGAGCATTATGAAAATAAATAGAGATAGAAGGTACTCACGTTGTGTAGTTTATAATACAGGCCACACGCGTTGCATACTGGTTCTCCAGCTTGGTTTCTCCGCCACAATGTTGTGGTTGCAGTTTTACAATTTGCACAGCTAGTACCCGCCCGTCTGGCCGCACTCTGCAGGGACAGTTTTGGAAAAAAAGAAGAAAAAGATATCACACCCGTAACGATTATACAATCTAGTTTATGAATTTTCTCTCAATTCTTATAGATAATATTGAATCATTTAAAAATTTTCAAAATTTATCTCCCTTTTGTTCCTGAGTTTGTATTTTAATCACCTCGCCTTTGGAATCGTTGAATATAAATTTCTCAAGGTAGCTCTTTGTACAAGCGTGATATAATCACACCCTAGAGAAAATATTCATGTATCACGATTTCCTTTTGAGAATATAGTACAAGTTCGCGCATGGAAGTGCCATTTTCGCATTTGAGAAGTGCGAAATAACTCTCATCGTACATTCATTTTTGCCAAGGTCTATTCGAATTTTTGAATATAAAACTGAACCTCACATTCCCGTACAGTTTCATTAAAAATTGCGATTTTCAGGCTGCAGGTCGTATTATCATAATTCAATTCATCTATTACATTGAAAATGTTACACAAACCTCACCGTAATACCATTACAAGTTTTAACAAATTTACCGTTACGCTATGTGCGATTTTTCAATTATCCAAGCTGTAATTTCACATCCCATTCTTATAATTTCATGTGCTTCTTTAACCGATGTAATTGACTGTATCGTTAAATGAAGATCACCATTATCATATATAATGAAGTTCACAATCACGCGGTTACCCAAATGATAAATTATATATTTTCAATAATCTTGGACTATATACTCGAGGTACCAGTGAATTTCAAATACCATTCGAGCACCACGTAATTTCACACCTAAGAAAACGAGTTTACATTGAAACACGATACCGATCGTACGATCGTTCTTATAATCGACTCAAACATCGAGCAAACTAATTTTGATTGAATTCAAAAGAAAACGTTCCATCACGCGGTTCAATAATATTCTTTTGGAGGCGCAAATGCTTCAAACGTCTCTGATAATACAGACGAATACCCATATAGAAAAAGATTCCAACGTTCGTTCGATTGATCGATCCATTCTTGAGGGATCAAAAAGCCAGGGTCTAAGTCTTTCTGTTCTCTTTGAGACGTGGGTTTGCGCGCGTGAAATCGGCCCTTCTTAATCCTCATTCCTCCACCATGTAGAAGAGAGAGAGAGAGGGGGAGAGAGAGAGAGAATGAAAAAAGGTATTCAAAGTGCTTGATGCGTTTCATCGGAGAGAAAGTGGATTAAAAATTTGAAAAAGGAATTTTAAAAGAAAGAAGACACATAAAAGTATACAATATTGTTGTCTTTGGACAGATTCTCTTGAGATTCGGCAATGAATCGTAAGGATATTACGTAAGAAGAAAAACCGTTCTTGTCCGCACAAAGGTAATGGAAGTAGCATATAATTTAGACGGACTTTTCAAAATACCTAAAAGAAGTTTCAATAAGTTTGTCATTATACAAGAATATGGTAGAGAGTATAGAGATTTAGTGTCCCCAACCTTCGACAATGGACATCGTCAGGTATATAGAGTGGGTACATGTTTTGCAGCATCTTTTGAAACGATACGTATCCATCTTTCACGGATGCAGTGTCATCTCTCAGGGGTTAAGTGGTCCATGAGAGAGTGTTGTGCCTTCCGCTATATAATACACCGTATAATACACGAGCACGGTTGTGTCTAGGTCTTTTCGGTCTCCCGGGATACCTGAGTTTCATAGTCTCATCTGTATTAGTAAATATACACACACGCGCTTCGACACATTGAAATACACAGTTTGTGCGTTAAAGACGTACGAAATAAGCCGTGGTTAGAGTTGCCAAGACGTATAATGGGTCTCTTTTTCTCGGTTAAGTGTTCGTCACTCGGCGACGAGAGGGATCCCAACACAGGTGCATGAAAAATATATTTTTCAATGTTACGGATCTACTTTCATTTCGTAATAGTACTTGGAAAATACGATAGTAATGAGTTTTCTTTCAATCCCATCTGGTCATCGATTCTGGTTTTTGTGCTCAGTCGGTTCTCGTTCGATACCCATTAGGCAGAGGACAATTTTCAAGTGTATACATACTACTTTTTTTTTCTCACGATGGAACAAAACAACAACAATGAAAACAAAAAGAGTGGAAGAGAAGGACAGAGAACGAAGGTACACATATACAGTTGCTGTATTCGTTGACGTTTGGCGGTGGATGGAAAAGAGGGTGAGAGAGGGTGTCAAAGATCTAGAGCAGATAAGAGTGTCTATATTGATGAGGTGGCTCTCCGCGTATTGATTTCCAACCAACGTTACTAACCACTATTATAAGGGAGGTTTTGAAACCTCTGGGCCCAGAGTGAATAGCAGAGTGAATGAGGAAGAGAGAGAGAGAGAAAGAGCAGATCACCCTATGCTATGCTGCTTGTGTTCGCTAGTATTATAGACCCCTTTTGCTACGCGCAAGGGTTGATAAGATCCACTAGATAAGGCATGATTACACACGCCAAGTCGACCAACCAATCACGCTTCGGCTACCAGCTAGTCAGCCAGGGTGGCCCTTTCTCACCCTACTTCATTCCACTTTATTTCTTCTCGCTTCATGACCCCTTCTTCCCATATTCGGTTATCGACGACATCATTTGTGGACAATAATGAACAATTGAATATCGTCGATGATACACAAAGTTTCACGTTATTCAGATTGGTGGGAGAGAAGGAATCAAAGAGAAAGAACAAATTTGAAAGATCGTCCGTTATACGCAAAGCAGAAAAGTTAGGAGCTACGAATGGAAACAAGACGTTGCTCTTCTACCGTTGAAATGAAACACGATCGACTGGTCAATCAGGGCATCGTGTATGCATTACTGGGCGATTAGAACTTCTCTCGAAATCTGTCGGCTTGTATTCAACGTTAAAAAGTATCAATCTATACATAGAAAACTGGGACATACTGCTGCGTACATGTAAACACTTTCGAGAATAGATTTATGAACTCATCCGAATTTCAAACAGCAAAAATTGGCCTCACGTGGCTCTGATGTGGCCTGATTTGGTCCTCATATCAATTTCCGCTCGGATGGGTGTTGAATGCTTTGTCCGTGAGAGAACTTTGATATGTATGATGGGAATATCAACTTTTCAGCTCACACAATTGAAACTACAATACAAAAAACAAAATCTAAAGAAGTTATTCAAAATCATGTACAAAGGTATAATTCCGTCAGATGAAATCATTGAATTGCATGACTTTCGATTTGAAAAAAATGACGCGAGTTGTATGCGATCGCCGAACCATATTTTCCTTTCATATCTCAAATTCGGTGAAACTGTCCTACTTCGTATCACCGAGCCGCGAATTCATCTAAAAACATAATTGAAATCGATTAATCGGACACGATTGATTATCCGTGTTATCTGTATTGTCGAGTCATTTGAGAGAATTAAAGAATAACGGTATATCGATGATTAGACGTTTAACAAAGTAGATTCCTTGGACGAAAATCTCATACGAGGTTTTGAGCGAGGAAGGGCAAGGGAAAAAGCGAAATCGAAAAACGTTAAGAGGAAATCAAAAAAGAGAGGAATGAGAGATAAAAATGCACTTCCGATCTTGGGCGTTATGTTTCTCGAAGCGCGCCAGAAAGATGAACGATCGCGAAATCGATCGTCGAAACCGGATCGTGTGCGCGAGCGCGTGAACCGAAACGATCTTTCAAAGTTAATTGCCATCCAACGTTATCGATCGTACGTGACAAGGCCCCGATAAGCGAGAAAGAACAATAATAATTAATTGTTATCACGAAAGATACTCATGTCTCTTCGTTCAAGATTTCGAGTTCGCTTGTGCTTTAAAAGTTTCTCTCCGTGCGTATACACTTATACATATATACGTTTCAAACGAGACAACTTTATCTTCTCTCTACTCTTTCAAGTTTCGATATCTATATGACTGACACACCAAGTATTATAAAAATAAATTCCTCTATATCATTGAATATGTATGAAGATATCGTCTTGTCCACTTATTCATATACTCTCAGAGATATAATCTATATAAACTCGTCTAATCTGTATATCAAATACGTTTTCTTGATTTATGATCATGCTTTGGTCGTAAATATTGCTGTTTGAGGTTTTTTCCATTTCTGTGATGAAAAAAAGAGACATTGAATTTTCAATTTTCGTATAGGTGTGATTTTTGAGGAAGACTTTTTGATTGTATTCTTCTCTTCCTCGTTTGGGTTGATGTTCATTCATAGACGGGACATGTTTGACGAAGGGATGATCGATCAACCGAGTGTGAGGAATTCTCAAATTTATCACTCAAATTATCGTCGTTGAAATTGATTCTATGGAACTCTGTGGTTCTTTTTATCATTCGGTTCTATATTTATTGATGGGCCTAAAAAATTGGTATCGTTAATTCAGCTTTAAGTTTAATCGAGACTCAACCAGGAAATGCGACTTCCTTGAATTTCCGATTGGACTCCGATTTTTATGAAAGCGTTCACGATGATTCGTGGCGTCTAAGTTCTAGATCCATACAATTTGAACCAGTTCATATAAGATTTATATAAAAATTATACTCAGTGTCAAGAAGTTTTTGCCTTGTACGAGAAATGTTGCGAGCAAACATTAAAAAGAATATAAATGTAATTATGCGAGTATGAATGTAGAGTAACTCATAACGTATCTAAGAACAACACGACGAATCGGACTCATTAATCATTACACTGATCTAATTAATAATGTTCGGATAGACAGGGGGACAGATATCGAGCATCTTGTATCGTGCGCGTACACGTACGCGTATATAGTTTGCATTCATAAGCATATCTCGGTAGCAGGATTTGACACTTGATATTTTTTTTTGTTTTGTTCTCGTTACTCCTCTGCTTGTTACAGGGTCATTACATTAGCATATTATTCCGGTGACATTGTTCCTTGACGTGTATCTCGCCTTTTCTTTTATTATTTTGCTCTCGCATCCCGCATGTATCGATCACCAAGGCTGAATTGAGAATGGAATAATGAATCATAAGTGAGCTGAGGAAAAAGATGCATGGTTCTTCGATCGGGGAGAAAGTTGATATGTAATGGTATTTTTCCATTCCTTTCTTTTATCTTTTTGTCTTCTCTTACTGCGTTTGTCTGGCCAAGGAAAAAGGATTTTTAAATTATGTGATATTCCAACCGGTCATTGAGGAAAATCATCAGCTGAATGAAATAATGAGAATTCGATTATTCAATCGGTCACGAGATATTCTATTATTATTTGCCGCATAGAGATCGTAAATCATAGTATACGAGGAAAATCGCATAGAGCGTACTTGCGTCATGCTTAAAAAGATTGTACTCTCTCAAATTTTTAGAGTGGTATTTCACTCTTCAGCCAGCCAAAATTTTGAGTGGAATTTCCACTCTTTTAGAGTGATAATCTAAAGTTTGAGGTTATAAACTCACAGCCATTCCAATTCTAGAATGAATTTTTCAATCTAAAAGAGTGGGAGTCCACTCGAAATGAGTGAAAATCCCATTAGAAGGGGACTGGCTCATTTCTGAGACTTAGTGGAGTGAAACGAGTGATTTTTCACTTTTCCAGATTCAGAGAGTACGTTTTGAGCAATTAATGAACGAACAAAGGATTATTTTCACGGCGTGTTGATTCAAAATGCAATAATAATAAAAAAGAAAAAAACATCAAGTTTATGGTGTTGTGCCATAAACATGCGGTTTTATATATTTTTTATTCCATCATGTGGAAAAAAGAAAGTATGAAAGTTTTTCCTCCAAACTACTACTTCTCAAATATCTTGAATAGTCTATCAACATTGATCCAAGTCAAAGAGGAAATACCTTTTTCTATAAATTTTTCTTCAAAAATTGAAAGATAATTAAATCTGTTGAGTTTAACGTGAAAAGTGAATGAAATTCGTACTCATTCTTTCTAACAAGCAGAAAGAGAATCGATTCACGCGAGATACATGTCTATTGTGAATTTGAACAGACTCGATTCTCGCTTCTTCTCACAATATATATATATATATATATTATATACATCAATTTAATAAAATAAAAAGCGTGTGATCGAGATAGTTTTTCACGGTCGATAGATTGGGAGAGAAAAAGAAAGATCGCGTGTACACAATTAAAGGATCATTTACGAGCTTATATAGAATCGATAACGATCGCGATCCTCCTCCACCTCCTCCTCTTTTACCTCTCGTTCTCTGGTGTTTTCATCCTTGACTAAATCGTGACTTAGAGTTAAGGAGAGAAGAGAGAATCGATTCGAATCAAGTCGATTTGTACGCGTGCGCAATTGTGCTCGCAAATATGCAGCCACAGTGGGCAACATTGTTCTCCTCATCGAGATACAAATTGCTCTGTATCGGTGTATATTGAGCAACGAGCAATGATCGAGGGGGAGAAAAAAGAAGCTGGATGAAGAAAGGAGGATAGAAAGGATACAAGATGCACAAGGTGGATGGTAGAGGAGAGTCAAATGGGAAGAGAAAAAAAAATCAACAACCCAAGTTGTTTTTATATTATTTTCTTCGAACTCTCCCAGTGTATTCTGTTCTTCTCCAGAACCAGCGTGCTTCTGCAATGTATTTTCCCATTGCTCTTATTGCACTTCGGAACCGGATTCCCTTTCTCCCTTCCTCCCTCTCTTTTTCTTCTTCCCTCTTTCTTCGCGTCGTTTTATTCTTGCTGCGTGTGTACACGTACAAGCAGATAATTGCATTTTATGCAACTTTATTTCACCCCTTGCAAGTTATTATTAAAAGGGAATGCTTAATGGGAAACGTCCGTTGACATTTTTTCTTTCTCTCCTGATTAATTGCCATGAAATCTCATTAAGAAGGAATTTATTTGAATTCAAAGTGGGTCTTTAGATTTGAAACCACCTCAAGGATATAACAATGTTTCTAATTTGACGTTCAATTTTTGCCTCGTGGATCATGACAAAGTGTATCATTATGCCAACGAAATTTTCCAGGTTAAGAAGTGTCGAGTTGAGGTGTCGGATCGAAGAAACATATCAATTGGAAATTCATTAGCGTTATACGTCGATCCGTCGGATAAAAATAATTTTTCCCATGGATTGCTTCTCGCGAAGGAAGAGAGAAAAAAAACTAGATTTCCTGTATTAATATTCATTTTATCATTGATAAGATACAACTGGGATCATTCCAATTTAATTCCCACTTATTATTCAATAACGTTAGTTCCTATGTACGGATACCGGTTACTGCTTGTATTAAATTGCTTGTTCTCGAAAATAAAAATCATATGAGAGCGCGAGGGAACGAGCGAGCGTTTGGCATTTCACTTAAGAATTAGAATTAACGCGTTTTGAGTGGTACAGCACCTGCAACTCTCAGCAACGCGATTCAAGTGTAATTATCGTGTCCCGAAAAGCTGGGAAGTTCCGAGTCCCGAAGGTGGATAAATAAGTAAGAAACAACAACGTCTCATCCGGTACTGGCGCGCTAGAAGGTGGATATGATAATGATAATACAGTTGTGTTGGTATAAAAGTACGAACACGCGGGTTTGTAACTGTGACAAGCAGTGGTACCACATTCCTAACACTAGCACACCGACCCAGTCTTGGTTAGCAACATACATAGACACATACAATATGTTCTTTCTCCTTCTTTGTATTTTTTACAAACCTTACTATGGAATGAAGTTACAGAAGGATACCAAAGTACACGGAAGGACCTTCGGTAAATTGCTATTCATTGACATAACAAATATTTTGTACCATGAGAACTACATATGTGCATGTTTTCGATACTGAACGTCGATTTTTGTTTTCAATATTAAGAATATGAAGGTGAAATCCAGTATGGAGTATATCAAGGACACGTGGTACGCAACTGAATTTCCAGGAACCGCGGAAAGTAGGGAGGTCACCGAGCGTGCACAACCAACCTCACAAACGATATTACTTACATATTTTACGAATAAAACACGAGCATGTGCAAAGATTTTATACGAATGTGAATAAATTATTGATTTGAGAGAGCAAATCTTATCACGTTGGGATACAAGCGTGTATGCGTTATAATTCAGACAAGTATCTAATCCAAGTTCACTATTCAATTGTAATTAACTCTCATTTGAATGATAATAACGTTTATCCATTTATACATTGTAACAAAGTGAAACGCCACGTCTATGTCTGTAAGTATGAATGTACGTTTTTTTCTTCCTTCTCTTCTTCCACTTGGAAATGATTTTTTTTGATGGGGAAGCAGAGGGAGAAAGGGGAGAACAGGCACGAGGAGCTTAACCATTACCAGAGCAGGAGCTACTACTAAGAGAATATGGTAGCCAATCTATATGATAAACAGCCTAGTTATACACGTGCAATGGTGAGTCTGTACACGTACGTGTATATACGCATATATACGATAAATCGGTTAACTCGTGGCACCTTAAACTACCACCGCTTATTCGTTTTGTATATGTCACTGGATTGTTGAGAGAGAAGAATGGACGACGTCTCACGTGGGTCACCGTGTCGACGAAATCCTTTTTATTCTTCCAACAAGATGAGACAGGCGGTCAAGGTGGGGAACGGGCTGGCAGAGAAGAAAACGAAGGAATTCTTCCAGTCGCTGAGTCAAATCGCGGTTATCCCGCTGAGTTATTGTGCGTTTGTCTATTCTTATTTATTTCGAATCGAATTTGTTTTCGAGGGCTTGAGGAATGAGAAATTGATCTAACGCCTACGCGGTGCATGGATAGAATGATCGAGGAACGATGGTTCTATGAAATTGTTTCTTCGATTGGCAGTGGTAAAGGTGATCCTTTCAAGCGTGAGATTTGTTATTCGGAAATTGAATAGAAGTTGCAAGTACTTTGCAAATCTAATGTCCATTCCAGAGACATTCGCGATAAATCTTCCATTCAATATTGTATACGATGATCTTGCATGGCAGAAAAAAGGTTTCGTTGAATATGAGACAGCTGGAAAGACATTTAATTGAATTGAATAAAGTCCGTTTGGTACATCATCGAATAAATTGTTTTATTCGGTATTTAATAACAAGACTTTTAGTTGTCGCAGCTAGAATGCCATTCTCTCAAAGCGATTGAATTGGTCTTTCAATAACCTGTCTGATACTATTACACGGGGGAAAAATGCATGGTTGCAATAACCAACCGAGTGGAAAAATTTTCAAAATTATATATAATTCAATCGCAATATAATTGGCCATTAATTGGCCATCGTTATCAATTACGTAGCGGTCGCGATCAATTCTGTTGGTTATAATGAGCATTCAGTCATTTTTCTCCACATAGCTTTCGAGTGGTAGCAATTTTTGAATATCAATTAAGTGAGAATTTGTAAAAAAAACATATCCAATTCGATTTTATGGAAATTTTAATAGCCTGGGCTGCACGAGTCTAAAGCTACTCAACGCGACATCTTTCATGCATTGATATATCGCGAATATTGATTCTCTCTTGATAACTTCCAAATCTCTATACGAATGATTTATTTACCTCAAAAATTATATAGAATTTTAAACTAGAAAACATTCTCATAAACTCCTGAGGATTTCGTAATTCTGAAGCTTATTTCAAAGTGCATTGTATCATGAAGAAACGGTATTAACATAGTTCTAATAATTCACTGATGCGTTGAATTAATTCGCATATTACATCATTGTGTTTGTTTAAGATACATTCACTTGGGTAGAATGAAGAACGGAAAATGACTGATGTGCATAACATTATCCAATTTTGCTCCAATTCTATGAGTTTGTCATTCAAAAAGTATATAAATATATGTAAATTAGTAACACGATATTCATACACATACACGGAGAAAATGTATCGACGAATGATTATCCAAAGTTGAATAAACCGGGGACATGGTGGCGGAGTTTAGAATGCGGTTTTATTCGATTGTAAATGAAAATTCAGTCAAATGTTTTTGTTATTTTTAAAAGTTGAGTGTTGTGAAAAAACATTTGAATAAATTTTCATCTGTAGTCGAATAAAACAAGGTCAATCGGCTTTTGACCTTGGTCGAACCTCCGCTATGTCCCCGTTTTACTTAACTTTGGGTAATTTCACGTCAATACCCATATAAAAATCTTCAGGCTCCGCCAATGCTGACGACGGAATATAGCTAGACGCAAGGCTGCCAGCCAAAGCTGGGCAATCTATGTAGGGACAAGGATGGTTGACAATGGTCTAAACATTGTACCAATATGGGAAGTCATAAATCGACTTCATTGATCCATCATTGATCATTGGCTGCGCCACGCCTGGCCCATCCTTCAATCAATATTGCTTGAAGGAAAAAGCATGCTTTCAACAGAGGCTCTCTAGGGCTTGGCGGGACACTGCTCCAAGCATTAGGCAACTCTGAATGACAATGGATTCTCATGTTGCACCAAGCATGGGTCGTAGCTGGGTCCAGCTTGGGCAATAGCTTGGCTCAGCTTGGGCGATGGCCTCGCTCAGTTTAGGCGTTAGCTTGACTCGACTTGAGTAATACCTTGGCTAAGAGTGAAACTTCCTTCTCAAACAGCAAATTACAATAACTCTCACCAGAGTGATGCTTGTTTCCTGCGAGTGGCGAACCAAGCATTCAATCAATATATAAGTCTCCTTTGAAGATTCCATGACAGAAATAATTCTTCATCTGTTTCCAGACCTGCCTACTTCTACGCCAGGACCACCGGATTTACGTCATTCGTCAGTTTAAACTAATCAGAAAAATTACATGTTGAAATTCTCCGACATTCATTTCGTTCAATCGAAATGATAGAATGGATTTTTTATTTTATTTTCAATTACAATAAAAAAGAAAAGATTGCTACAGCGTTGGCTCATCCTTGGCGAACAAATTTTTGTATGGTCTGCCATTGACGGCATATGCTATCACAACCCAGTTTCCAGTGTTGGGTCTTGATTGTGGAAACAAATGGGCTGAGGCTGAAATGATGTTATCATGGCTGGTAGCGTAGGCTCGGCCCATCTTGGTGAGCCTTGCGGCAACCTAGCGTCCATGGTCAATTTTTACCTGGGTACATTTGTTCCGTGTACAAGCTCTATGAATCTATTGGTATGAAATCAAATGTCAATTTTTTATCTTTCTCTCGTTGACTCCAATATCAGAACATTTCGAATTTTTCAGGGAGTAAAAGAGGGTAGGAGATCTTGCAGGAATTATCAATATTGACGAAAAACTAAAATACTCTTTCGTTTGTTGAAGTGCTTCAGTAAATTCTTCGGCAATGCTTAATTTTTGAGTTACAAACAAAATAAGTTGATCATTTCGAGTGACGAGTGCATCAACCACTGCAATGATCAGTTTCAAAATTGATGATTCATCAGTTTTCTGCAGAGGGAAACCTCTCTTAGTTTTATCTTAGGAATTAACCTCTGACAAATTTGGAATGTATTATAAGACACCCTATGTATAGGCTCGATGCGGATAAATGAAGAAGAGTCGTACAATATCTACAGGATATCTACTACATACCGGTGAACAAACAATCGTTGGAAGATTTCCTTTGGATAGACAAGAGAGAACACAGATTACACATGTTCACAATTAAAATAATTGCAAAATATATTGCCAAAGAATACAATGGGTGCAGCATAATATTGACATATTATGATGTCGAGTATGAGTAATTCGAGCTTCGCTGGTTTTAGAAAGGCGTCGAGGAGAGTTCAATCGACGGAATATTATATATAACTATATACATATATATATATATATATATATATATATATATAAGTTTGCACGTGTACGCGTGTGTAGAGAAATAATACGTCACAATTTGCTGGTGTATATATACGTACGTGTGATTTAATGCTTTTACATGTACCCATATAGTGAAAATCTCTATAAGTCTATTACTTTGAACGAGAAGTGGAGAAGATGAGTGAAAGGTTGGTTATACACGACCAAGGTCCGTTCAATGTCTTCTCACAGGATTTTTACTGTAAGCGATTGCAAGTAACCAGTACCTTCTTCTACGCAATATATAAATTATTGTATAGAAGTACAACAACATATCTATAAATCCTTGATTCCTCGATTGTACAAAAATGGATATCAATAATTTCTCTGTGTCATTTATTATTATTTGCGCACCCGCTATTGAATAATATTCTGGAATCCATTGGATGACGTTCGAAAATTCGTGAAAAACTGCAAACGAGGGTGTACGAATGTAAAATGTTTTTTCTGTTTTTCTCGAGAACCAAAAGAAAATGCAAAAACAGTTAAAGAATTATTTCGAGTACATTCGAGAGAGGAGAAACGGATTGATAGAAATTCAAGAGAATAAAAAATTGATATTCAAAAAAAGCCCCACTTCGTCGACTTGATTCTACAGCATCCATTTTATAAACCGAGGACGCATTCGAGAGGCTTGAGACTAAAGTCTTTCGGGTGTTTTTTCTTGTCCTTTTTTTCCCTCCTTTCGTTTTTCTTCGTCTCCTTCTCAGCTCACACAGGCACGTTTTGCTCCATTTCGATGGTCAAGGAAAAAGAATGAGAAGAAGCTGCTGAACATGGGAGAACATTGCTCGCAATTTAAATAAATTCACTGTGTATCCTCTTGGGATTTCAGGTTCGAGAACCAGTGTAGGATATGTGTGACGTACATGTGACTATGGGTGTAGACAAAGAAACCAACCGAATCGATCGTGCTCTCCGAGTAATTAACACAATTCCGATCAAGTTTTCATGTATATCATCAAACAAAAAATATATCGATCTATGTTTTTTGTGCCCCCACAGTTTTTTCTTCGTTCGCTACTTTCGATTAACTTCGATTGACGATTTACGGGAGGCAGGAGGAAAGTAAAATTCCAAAACCCATCGACAACACATTTGTTCGCATTTATAATTGAATTCTATAACAAGTTTGCTTTGTGAAATAAAATTATCGGATCAGTCAGTTCTTTCTTTAATGCTGTCTAATGTTCTTCGAATATAACATATTATATACAGAGTTGTATTGCCGTTAAATGGGAGTACCCAGGAGCCATCCAGCGAGTTTCCGGCTCAAAGGAGTAACACACGACGTGTGTGTATCGTATAATTGCAAAGGCGCGCGCGCGCGATATTTCAATGTATAGCATCTCTCGGTACGAGTCTTGTATTTTGCTGCATTTAACTGACGATGACGACGACGACGACGATGACTTTCAGGGCAATAACCGGGGATGATCTCGATGCCCTTCTTCCATCCAATCCTACTATCGCGGATTTATTTCATCGAGATTCTATTTTATTCACATCGGTATGAGTATGGGAAATCCTTTTCTGAAATCGCGAAATAATTTCAAGAATGAAAGAATGAATAATTCATAATCGCACCATCAAATCCATATTCAGTCGATTTTATGTATATTCCGATATTAACGAAGCATGACTACTTTATTCGTGCGAGAATTTCAATATAAATTAGTCGAAACGCGATCGAATCCTTTCGGTTTCTCCAAGTTTTATCTTCATTATCATCTCTCCATCGATGATAAAATCAAACTCCAACGTATATGGATTTTCCTTTCTAATGAAAATCTTATAATAAACTCATTAAACGACGGTATAATATATCGGTGAAGATATTTTCTTTCTCGTAATTGATACGATGGATTCCTCGAAGCGAAAAGTAAGCCGTGATCACGCGATCCGAGGACGTCGCGAATTTTTATGAATGCTTCGATTAATTGTTATCGAGAAGACGCGTTAAATGAATGAAAAATAAAAACAATAAGCGCGTGCTCCACGGAAACGTTTATTCCGCTCCTGATTTGGCCAATCCGGCCGATGCACGCTCGGTTGCTGGGCTACGTGTGATGTTGTTACCGGTGCTGCTGTTGCTGCTCTCGTTCTACAACCGAGAAACAGAGACTCAGCGTGGGCCGTATAGTGAATTACGAGGTGAGAGCCCCGAAGAACTCGAGACTTCCAAGAGCGAAGAAGTAAGAAGAAACGAGAAAAGAAATACAGTAGAACCGCTCCTCCAAACTGCATCTCGTTTCACATTGGAATATTAATGATAAAAATAATTTCTCTTACGTGCCAGCACGGGAGTACGAGAGAGGAAAAGGATGCGCGAGGGAATACTCATGAATTTTTGTTATGATCGCATCGAGACAAAGTATATGGGTTCCGTTTATCACATGATTTAAGGGGAAGGGTTTCGTTGAAATTGACTTTCGAATAGTTCTAATTCTCGAGGAAGGTATCCGACTTGTTGGGAAATTCTTGTCAATTCAGGGTACATCTTTCGATAATTCCAAGGACGAGAATCGGATGGAGGATCCTCTTCAAAAAAAAAAAATACACAACTAAAATTCAATCTCTAATGAATAAATTCAAAACGAAATCTAATAAATCCTCACATACATTTCCCTTTGAATAAACATTACGGCGACTTTCATCGGGTTTCATTTTATGCGCACGATAAATTGAATTTTATGATACATCCATTCCACGGAGTATAATACTACAGGGAACAATGCTGGCAAGAAAAATTCTGAGGACAATTTAACGATCTTGAAGTATCTTAGCGATCATTCTCCAGTGTCGTACTACGAATATTGAGAAGGTTTGACTGTATGTAAACGGTACGTGTACGTATACGTGCAACCGAAGGATCGTGTGCGAACGTGTACACACGAACGTATTTCTTGTAGCCAAGAGGCAATCGGGCCACTCTTTTTTTGCACTCGCGTTTCAATGCATAAAGCACGCGCGTGCATGTGCATTTGTATAGGCGCATGTGCATGTATGTATACATAAGATTCAGTGGTTACAGGCAGCCAGCCACTGGCTGCAACCAACGCGATTCCCTGCTCTCGATCCTCGATTTATGACTTTAGCTAACTGCTTACGGGCCACCGTAACGTCCCCTGTGTATATGCGTTCGAACCAACTTCACTTCACACAATATCTTTGTATTTTTATGGCCTAAATCCTTTATTCACTTGTTCTCTTTATTAGACACTTAACCATTACACGCATTATACAAAGTATTCGATGGTCTATTATTTGTATTTTACGAGCAAATGAAATTAATAGGAATTCCAAGTGGTATGTAATAATTGAAAGAAGAGAAAAACGGTGAACATTCAATTGATTTTTTATTCGAAAAACTTGGATACATCCAAGGCTCCAACTAGAATGATAAATTATCTCAAGAACAATGAAAATGTTGATTTCCACGCCAGTATGGTAATCGAAAACAAAGTGCGTTATATAACCAAATACAAGATAGGACGTTGATAAATCAAACGTCTCAACGACCTTTAAACGTCCTTTATACGAAAAAAAAAATTGCATTCGATTCTTTCATTTTTCAATCATATCACATTACATTTCGTACGGATCATCATAATATACGTGATATTTGAAATCCAAACTAATCCTTCGAATTTATCTCAGCGAATCTGGATCTTTGGATCATTATCGCGTATTTTGTTTTCACATACATGACGCGATTTTCATAAGGAATCCATTGAATTTGTAACATGGAATAATATACCGGTATATTATTCCACCTACACTGCATTTTTCTTTTTCTTCTTCTTCTTTTTAATGAAATCATGTAACCATGAGAAAACAAGAATGAAAGATTCAATAAATAAATATTTATCTATACATATATACGTACACGTATTATCGATATTCTTCGAAGTTTAATCGATAGGCATTAATCAATGCAGAATTTATATCTTGCAATTTCTTACTTAGCTTTAGTCTAGGCTAGCGAATACAACCTATACCATCTATATACGTGGCGACTTTATTTTCCACTTCTCTTTCTCTTGGATTCCCGTACTCTCCTCTCTCGTATTGTGAACACATCATTGTTGTTATTTATTTATATACACATATACACATTTATACACAAACAAGACAACGACAAGTGTTGTAGACCAGGGTGTACGTGGTGGCTTTCCGCAAGGATAAGCCATCTATAAATTCAAGGCGTTACAAGTAAACGGGCTCGGCATGGCATAAATCTCAACTGGCTTGGGACTTCTCTCTTTCAATAGCTCTCGAACGATACGAAACAAGCGGGCCTCGAGAAAAGGCTCTCCTCGTGCGCGCCTGCATTGGTCTTGGTCTTGGGTCTTGGTTATCGTCGTTGGTTGCTCGGGTCTGGCATCGTACCGACGCTTTCCACGTATTATTTCCGAACGAGACGACAACACGGTGCAATATTCTTTGTTCCAAGAAATTTCAATGAAGAAAACAGAGAAAAAGGTAACAAAAACATCCCAGATCTCTTAACCGTTCGAGATCCGCTCTCATCAAATTGCATGTTATTTGTCAAAGGTATTTCAACTTTGAGAACTTTTTAGTCAAAATGTGTGTTCATCGAATGATAATGATACATCGGGAGGAGAGAAAGAAAGAAGAATTTGATATTTAAAATATCTTTGACTTTATTCGCTGTTGTCGATTTCCCCTCAAAGTAAAATAAAAAGCACACCTTCGCCAATATCACGAGCGTACCACTCAACACTTGTTGCGGAGAAGAAAGAAAAAAGCAGCGTGTACCGTTAAATTATAGTTCTTTGATAACTTGTGAATATGCTTGATTATTGCTCATTCCAAAGTAACAGCCTCTTGGAGCAAGAAAAGAATGTTTCACTGTTTTTCAAACATATTGTTGAGAGACTCATTATAAATAATGTTTTCTTAATTAACTTTGTTACATGCTCATTGGCGTTGAATTATAGAGAAACAAATGGTTTCTCTATAATTCAAGATACCTTGTTTTAATACAGGTATTTGTAAGAAGAAAACTTTTTTTTCTACTATGAATATTTTATTTTTATAAGAATATTTATACTCTTTCGATGAGTAAAAGAAATGGGTGAGAGAACGAATAAATCAAAGAAATTCCATTTGAATGGCTATAAAATAATTATAACGTCTCTATTGGTAAAAGTTCTCCGTGAGGTATATTTAAAAATAAATAATGTAAATCCTCTCGCGTAATGAAAAAGAAATGATTTCTTATCGGCGTGGTATCATTTACTTCAACCGTATTCCCTCTCCGACAACCGAAAGCAAGGTGCAACACACCTTCACCAATATCACGGCCGTACCACTCAGCGCTTACTATCGAGAAACGTGTGCCGTTAAATTATAGTTGTTTGCGCGATTAACCACGTTCCCGGTATTTGCATGAGAGACGGTTCAGCGATTATCATCTCAAAATGCATCTCCACGCTACTATGTGTACAAGCTCCTCCTGGCTCATTCGCTTGGCAGACATGCGAGAATCCCTACACTTTTTCTACGACTCGATGACAACCAGTTTGAGTTGAAGATTGAAAATAAAAATACATTTTATCAGACCGTGCGTAATTCATACCGTGATGCGCTGCGCTCGGGGAGAAAGTTGGGAACGCGGAGCGAGCACCAGAGGCAGTATTTATACACTTTTTCGTTATTGCGAAATAATGATGACGATGATGACGATGATTACGATGATGCACCCGACGACGATTTGTCATTACGATATTCATAATTATTATGAAAGTAAATTATTATCTTCTTATGTTTAAACCTATTGTCGCTCCATTACGTATTTAACCTCTGAGACGTTAAGAGACAATCGATGGTAGATAAACGTCGATAAAGGTGGATAAACGAGTACTAATAATCGGGAAAATCGTGACACATTGAAAAGCATTGAATTATTATTATAGATGTATAAACACGGACAGACGTACGGAGATGGAAAATATGAGAAGGAAGGAAGAGCGAGCGAGAGGTAGAGAAAAAGAGGCCGCAAGGCGATGCGCATGGACGGCTAATAATTGCGATTTGCTTGAGCCATAATCCGCAGTTAGATAATATACGGTATGATACGATGCCTGTCGGCCTGCCCACGATTACCATATAGTTATTTCATAGCACACAAACCTGTACGTCTGTCTACGTACGCACACACGTTTCTACGCGTGCATTTGCGAACACCTATATGCGCGAAACGAGAATTCCTTGCCCCTCTAATGGCATAATCGTCGATATAACTCCAATAACGTTAATTAACGCTTGATCTATGGATTTTAATTTTTTTATATCATTATTTACAATGCAAAAAAGAAAATTTTCTCTCGATTTTCACAGAGAACGTACATCAGAGAAGTCAAAGTCAACTGTACGAAGGAAGATCGTACATAAAAGCGGAACTTCGAAGGAGAAAATCAAAGTTGAAACCCCTGCTCATTAAAATTGATCATTCTCGTGAAAATAGAACCAGAAGAATTTCTTTGCGTATCAAGCACGATCGTTCGCCAATCTGTGGTGAAACCACGGTGTGTTAAGTGTGTTAAGTTTGCTCTAGTGAACTTTTAGTCACGGCCACACCCAAGCTCCGTCCGAGCAAGGCTGCTGTTACCGCTGGACCTCTCTACGTTACGTACACCCACACTCAACCTCAAGTTGTATTGTCGTATAAAACTTTCGTCCTGGGTAATCGACGTGTAACGGGTGTGCAATGTAAAACAAAAAAAATGTACAGAAATTCTCCCTCGTTGAATGTGCGAGTCGTTGCCCTTCTCTCGACTTTATCGCATCCCTATGTTCCGTTTTCGTAATCTATATGAAGAATATTATCGGGTTACAAAGCTCGGAGCTATGATAATCATTTTCAGCGTATATCGGTGGCAGATGAAGAATTAATCTTCCTCTTGAGTTGTTGTTGTTGTTGTTGTTGTTGTTTATTCCGAGAATAGCCGTAAAACATCCGTAAGCTTTGATTTATCGCTCAAAGTATATGAGGGATCATCGCGATTATTCAAGTTGTAGAGAAAATTGATGTAATTCTCCGAAGACGAATTGCAACTGGAATATACTGTTAGACAAATTCACTCGAATTATTATACCTTCGAAGTAAAAGTTTCGAGCTTTGAAACCAGACGACACGTGGAATTTGAAATAGCTTCATCGATCGTGTAACGAAGAATCTCCAGCGTTTCCTAACGTTTCGATCGTGTCTCACGCACCGCGCTCTCCGATTCATGAATGATTAGCATTTTCGTGACAACGAGAAAGCACGCGAATGTTATAAAACGAACAACGTGAAGAAACCATGTATACGAAGGTGCTTGTTTTCTACCTTGATGGCAGAGGATTGTCAATATCAATGGACGTGTAACGTTCGTTCGAATATCACTTTTAATTAAGATTTTGTAGATAGCTTTGATTCATTTCGAAGCAGATTTTGGATGAAGTGTCGCTCGTTTTTCAATGTTCCCACCTCACTCGATGAGTTTAGATTTATAGAACCGGGAGACGAAGGATTTCTATTCGAGCATCCCTTTTGGAATGTACAAAGAGATCCGAAGAAATGAACCTTATCGATTACGATCATAATCGCTTCGGGAATGTCCTTAATTTATAAATATTGTTCCGTAACTTCTCCAACGTCCATGTTCGTACACATTCTGTTCGCAAATGTACAATTTTACTTGTCAATTTACGATCAAGGGGAGTTGAGTTGTGAATTATAGTTGATATTTTTCTTGATATCATATATCACATATTCTTTAATCCCAGTATCTATATGGAATATAATTTTCACACGATTATCATGCATTCGCGTAACAGTATAAATCCACTTCGATATTTATAATAGAATAAATATTGAAATTCACGGCAATTCAACGGTCCATTTGAAAAGAATATTCATAATTGTAACGAGTCATTAAATATAGCGTTATACGAGCAGGAACGAGTACAAGTATCGACGTTTGTTGCTTGTAAATGTCGCTGACTAGGGATAGGAGATAGTTCCGTGCATTACGTTATCATTGATACGTAGTATCAAAGCTTAAGCTGCAACTAAGGCTGGGCCACCTTGCCCTAATAAACCGAACAGGATATTCGATATTATTGAGTATTGGTTTATACGTTGTTCGTACACACTTACGTATTTACACAATGTTGTTCTTTGACGTACGTACAAGTTGCACAACACACATTTTTACAAGTAACCTGAGGTTTATTATAAAGAAGCACGTCTTACTCGTAGAGCGTATTGTCCTGCATTATGCGCGTTTCTTTTCATTGCATATACCGCTGATACCATATGCATCGAACACATGTTCGTTCGTGTGCGAATTGTATGAATGTATAGGAAAAAACACGCGTGTATATACGCGCAACTATTATAAAGACAAACACGCGGCATAAAAGGAGCAAGCAAAACAAGTCGGTGGAAGGATTTAAATGCCACACGCGACTAAACGTATACATACGTACACGTATCTAATGCTTATAACGTTCTAAGATAAAATTTCATAACTAATATATAAGTATAATTAACGAGGATCGTTGGATTTTAGATTCTAACGAAGGGTCACGAATTTCCAAGAATTTTCAAGGTAAAGGTATGTGGTTTATCTTAGATGCCATCGTATCTCGGTCGTAGGACAAATTCTCACGTCATTGGGCAATACTTATAGTTTTTTCTTCTCTGAATATTCTATGCTGTGTTATGTTTGGAATTATAATGACGAGGATGATTGAAAACTATAAAAGATCTAATCAATGTTTATGAAGATTTGAAACCTCTCTAGTCAAGTACATGTATACGTATATGATACATGTCTTCTCGATTGACATATTTATGAGCTTAAGGTATCAGAAGTTTATTTACCTTATAAAGCAAGAGGAATAAGTACGGAAAACATTCCCAGAGAAAGTATTCTACGGCAATTACCGTGTACCAACAATGCACATAGTAATACGTGCCGCTATATCGATATTCATGAGAAAAATTACAGTTTGATCGCACAGGAGTACCATGTAATTTTTCTCGTAAATATCCGCTTGGTGTCACGATTCGATGGCACACGGTAATGTCTCATGGAATATCTTATCTCATAACATGTATGCGAATCCAATGAGATTTCCTAATCCTTGTTACATGAAAAAGTTCATATACACGAAGAGAAATGTATAGTAATATTTACCATGCTAACATAGTATTCGTTCTTATTTTATTGAAAATCGTAAATGTTACTATGTGAGAATAGAATTCTTCGCCATTTTTCTGGTAATGATTACTATACTACATAGAAATCAGACAAATAGAACTCAAAGCAATGTAAAATGGTACTGATTACCATGTTACAATAGCTGTCATTCCAGTTAATGAAAATATGCACGCTGTGGGCAATATAGACACGACGTGTATAGACATAAATATATTATACGTATTATTACGGTAGTCAGCCCACTATTAATAATCAAGTAAAAAAACACAGTTATTATTTAGAAGACTGATATAATTTGTTTCTGACTGTGTGCTCCCTTTTCTTTCTATTAACCATTTCATAACCTAATTTATTTATTTATAACCCCATTCACTGAAAAGCCTTGTGTGTATATACATGTCAATAGTTTAATTTAGGTTATAATCAATGGAAAAATCATGGTCAATATTACTTTATAGCATTGGATTCATATTTAGTTGCATAGCACTGTCTTCAATGTAACATGGTAATCATTACTATGTTAACAGGGCCAATGTTACCACATAAAATCGGAGGCATCACTATGTCAAGTGACTCGCACCATCTAAAAATTTTCGTCACTATGTAACATAGTAATCATTCTCATGCTACATTGAGAATATAACTATTCTTTTCTCTCCGTGTAGATCGATTTTTTGGTCCGATCTTACCCTCTTCGTGCCTTTGAAATGCCCAAAGAAACATGATGTTTCAAGAATTATTGCATTTCTATTGAATTTGCGAGATAAGTGAAAATACCCTTGAGTATGAAAATTTACCAGAGTGTACACATTTTTACTACACTAACTGTCTAACAATAACAGGGGTATTTTCACTTATCTTGCCAATTCAGTAGAAATGTAGAAATATCTCACATACTAAAGGAGTAAATCAGGCTATGAAATTTAAAATTCACTGATCCGAAGTACAAAAACAGAAACGAAATTTGTTCAGCCAATGAGTTATTTTATTATGTTTGCAATGGAATTAGGAACGCAAGGAAGCGAATCAAATGAGTGCTTCGCTGGTGCTCAACGGTCTAGTATCTTTTCCAAGAATCTGTTTATTAAAATGGAACAGCGGTTTTGAAATAAGGTTTGGAGTAAGTACGTTGAAGTTACCATGAATGATAATCTTCGCTGAGTTGCGATTGAATTCGTAGAAGAATTCTTTCTTCGAGCAAAACAAACCCTCTAAAATTGCAAAAGGATTATATCCTCAACAATTAATGACGAGCTTTTGAAATTTCAAATTTTAACGATCCCGCGAACGTGGAACAAGCATTTGTCCGAGTGTTCTCTCCACGTTTACTTCAACGAAAGAAAAAACATCCATCAACTTGATACGCATGAAAAGTTGTGAGCGGGGAACCAGGGTTGTGCATGGAACAGGTATTTGAACTATATATTTCAATACAAGACGAATGTAAATTCGAACTGACTCAACTGGTTTCGTGTCACTAATTTTTCATATTACAATATCTAGCGTTTAATTGAATCATAACTTCCGAGGGACATGCAACAAACAAAAATGAAACAAAAATAATGAAACGATTAAGGGAAAGTCATTTCTCAAGATGTCTAAGTTTTTCATGTACTCATACAACGTAGACTCATTTAGAATATGAAATGATTTCGTACTATAATTATCATCAAACGAATTCAAATTATTCCAGTGAAATGAAGAAATTGTATTCGTTATGGAATACACGTTGCACGTATAAATAGATTTAATAAATACAATGTACATCTGATGTATCGAGAAAATGCGTTCTTCACGATCATTAAACAAGTATAATTGCAATTAGGGTGAGAAAAAGATCTCTTATGTAAGTCAATAATTGTTAGGTTGTTGTAATTTAAATGTACAGCACTGTTTACAGAAATACTTTTAAAATTCCTGTAGGCGCTGATTCTTCAATATGAAATTTTTGTAATCAACTTTATAACTTTCAATCAAAACGAACGTATAGAGTTGCTTATTATTAATGAGATCGAATGAACAAACCTTCGAGTTGCAACGAGCGCACCGGGTGCAATTGAATTGTTTCTGTTTTATCCAATAATTAAATCTTACATGATGAATTGCGTACATTATATTCAAATATATTACTTTTAATTACAGTTTTTAACTGTTCGATGAAAAATGTATACCCAATTAAAAAAACAAGAAAATATAATATTGTATGTGTGAAAATTTGTTCGAGAACCCAATAGTCTGTTTCAGGGACGGAATGATTCCATCGTACATCATTTACACCGCACATAAATTATACGTGAATCAGGACAGTCGATTTATATGAAAAATCCAATATTCTGCCTCAAATCAACGATAAAGTATAAAAGAATTATTATGAATTCGATATCGATCTTCGATTGGATGATTATCAACTCTAACAACGATTCCAATCCAGACACCTTCCTTGGAAAGAAAGGAAGAATTTCTTCGATCTAATCTCTCATCTTCGAAACGCATACCCGACGCATTTGTCATAATTGAATAAAACAGTAAACGTAAAGAGAAGCGAGTCGACATGTATATGCAAATATCCTAACCCCCGATCGTTGAGAGTAAACGGTCGGTTGAGACTTTCCATGGCACTAAAGCCTGCCTAGAGAGACCGTGGCATTATTATTTATTTATAGCATCATTATATTGTCTCTATTGTCGTTGCAAGAGCGGCTCGAGCGAACGGATGAATGTTGACCGAGGCTCGTTCCAATCTCTTCCTCCCTCTATTTCCACTTTGTCCTAGCAACTCGTGGAACGAAAATATGTAATTACTATTTGCAATTACATTAAACGTTTGTTACGTCCATTCCACGAGGCGATGATGCGGCTCCTCGTCGTCGATGATTTCACGTTGGATTTCATATTAATCGATCACCGTTAATCAAAGGTGGATCGAAAACATGCTATTAAGAATTTTTCATCCGATAAAAATGAATATCTTGAATAACGTGTTGGGAATATGTATTAAAGTGGATATATACACATGTGTATGGTAAACGATTGATGATAAATCTTATAATATAAAATTACCAGTAATAATGGTGTAATATTGTAGCAGTGATCGAATGGATTACTTTTGTATCGTTGATGATAATATTTAGTCGACCGGAGGAAGATGTGATATCGTAATGTGGTCTTTTCGTTACGGAATGAAACATTGTTTCCATTGGTGGATTTTTTATTTCGGATCATAAAAGATTGCCTATGTTAGACTCGCTGGATTCGACCTAGGAATAGGGTCTGATGAAGAATTACTCATTTTTTCTATATGGCAACAATTGTTATAACTTATATGCCGGAAAGTGTGGTATCGCAATACGATATCCAATCGAAAAATTCTATGAATAATAATTTTCTATAGAGGTTGATTCATCTCTTTATTCGAATTGGTTCCTTTTGAAAGGAACATCAATGGACGTGAGCGATAATTGATATTTCACTCAAGTTCAGACTTGGAAGTTTGCGAAATATTTGATTAAATTATATTTTATTTTAAACATGAAACCTCTGGGTTAATCGCAACTCATTAATCAGATGTAAAGTTAATACTCAATATCCTTGACATTTACCCTCGACTACAGCGATCGTTTCTTCGCGATCGCTCTTACCACTACCATTGTACCAAACTCTTACAGCCATAGTTCTTACTATTCCTCTTGCATTACATAGTATGGACTATTCATATTCTCCTGAATATATAATCACAACAAAAGCAGACCAACAGATGCACTTGCACCATTTGCGAGCAATGCAAGTGCATGACGTGCGGCAGTTATCGCTTACGGAAATCGTTGCTGCCATAAGTCTACGACTTAGCGAGGAGACTCCGGTACACGTGTTGTTGTTGTATACGTGCGAGTGCACTCAAGTCGATGTACAACAATAAATAACCGACGTGTTGTGCCGACCATGATTAAACCTGTCTCTCACCTTTAACGTCAGCCCCGTTCATCGCGAGCACCCCGTCACCGAATAAATATTTTATGATTTTAAGAAAATCTCATTAAACACTCCTTTTCCTCGTCTCCATTTCTTTATCGTCTACATAACGAATTTCAATTTGTTCGTCATCCGCTCTTATTTCTGGTTACTTTTTTTTTTCGCATGTTCCTATTCCTACGATACGTGGATGCCACCTTTCATTCTTTTTTTCGTCTTTTTGTTACAAGAAACGCCATGCGCGGTCGTCAACGGGAGACGAAACGCAATTGGCGGACCTCGGAGTTTGCGCAGCTTCATGTACGTATTGACTTTGCCACCTCGTTGCTCCTACTCCCTCCCACCTCCTCCACCCCTCCCTCCCTCCCTCCTGCTCTTCTACCAACAAAACACACGAACAAAGGAACCCATACGCAACTTCATCTCTGGCTCATGTGGTACACATAATACCCTCATGAAATAAAAAACATCGAGACAGAACGTGGACTCCGCTTACTCCTCTTCTTTTTCTCCTCCTTGTGAAGGCATGAAAAGAAAGTTCCTCGTGTAGGCGATTAAAGAAAGGAGAATGAGAGAGCGGAAAAAAGATGTGTACGACGAACTAGTAACCAGCCAGAATCTTACAATTGATTTTCACGTCAGTTTGATTTATTCGAACGAGACTACGATTTTTATATACGTGTGGGTGCTTTTGCGCGCGCCTCCAAACCGACTGTGAACAAGATTTAAGAGGGATGAACGATGGAGGGTTGTGACTAAAGAGTCATGTAGGAGAGAAAAAAATTTCACTTTCGTGACGGGGTAATAAATTAATGAAATATTATCGAACTTTCTTGCTCATTAAAAATGATTATGGAAGAGATGCATGATTCTAACGCGAGGATTCATGCATAATATATTACTTTCATGATTTGAGAATGAAGAGGTGGAGATTACGGCGAAATATCTTCTTGTTGAGTTCAAATTCATCGTGATGACGAATTTCATCAAGAGCTAATCCAAATGGAAATTCGTTTAGATATTTTATTTTACAATGCTTGTGCAGGCATTGATCGATCGATGTTATTATACTTGTCACCCGAATGAATCGATGTGCCATTACGTAAATATTTCGGGAGTCTTTTGAGAAGAAAACATGCATCATTTGAACGAGAATAATAAATTCTTTTTGTTCTGCCACTTTGAAATTTGCCACCACAGCCAACTAGGTTGCGAAAAAAGCAAATCGATTGATTAAGAGGGTGAATTGTTTGCTAAGTTAACCCAGTGGAAAAATTGTCAACATTATATATAATTTATATACAACTTGTACACCATTTCCACTCATATCTAATTCCTTGGGATCACAACAATTTAAACTAACATCAGTGAAATAATCTTTCTATACCTGAATTGCAAAATATATTACAAATATATCACATTCTCATATTTGATTCGAAACAGGAAAAACGGTGGTGAATATTCAAGAATCACGCTCCTTTCGACCGGAAAAAATCGATGTAATTGAATTGTAATCCCTGGCATTAGTTCCTAGAGACGATGCACAACGCATACTTGTACGATAAAACGGGTTAAAAGAATGCAGTTACTCGGAAAATAAATTTTCTGAAACGTTGTTTCGGGACATGAATCATTCATTTCGGATGAAATCACAAATCCGTGACAGAACTTTACAATCGAGAAGCATGTAGTACTTCGTGTTCTCCGGTAATCAATGCTTCTTTGAATTTAACAGGGACTAGAATGATATCTGATTTTCACTCCCAATCGAAGGTTATGAGATAATTCCGCTCCGAAAGAACAATGAAAAACAATTTTCTGTTCATTGTCCCGTTGGGCCTGATTCGTAAGAGTTTTGGAGAAGATCGAAAGGAGATAAGAGGGACAAGGGTTCCAAGAGTTGGAAGATCCACGTCAAGTCCTTTACCTCATCTACGAAACGAAAGCTACCTAAACGTCAGGGTCTTGTGACTATGTTTCCGTGGAGAAATGATGATTTTTTGTGATTAAAATACGTACACGGAAAATTTCTATGGATTCTAAGAAATACAAGACCACAGGTTGATCATTGTCCTTGCACGTAGTTTAAATGGCTCCACATTCCTAACAGAAGGTTGATAAAATCGTTGAGGATACTTGATGTTCTTCGAGATCGGTAGAAAATACATTTGACCATTTCTATATGGTTTTTGTCTTTATTTTACAAATGATTTTGACTGGAGATTCAAAATATCTAAAAATATATAAATAGACGAACGAGAATAATGCAACAGAATGAAAATTTCTTACAACAATCTTACGATTTGTGCGAAACACAATACACGTTATTAAATCTCGAACCGATTTGGATGACAAAAGTGGGAACAAAATAGATAGCTCTGAAGGGTGTCTAAAGCTGGTGTTCCGGAGAGAAAAGAAGGGAACATAAGCAGCAGGAGGAAGAGAAATTCACCCTCGTGGGATGGACGCGAGATGGGATTGGTCCTTGATTGCTCTGACTAAATCGGGGTGGTGATGGTAGTTTCCCAAACTCGGGTGGTATATATCGAGATCGCATCCAATGATAGAACGCGACGCAGCTGCCTTGGGGATTCTACTCTCAACGAGGGTTAAAGAGGAAAAAAAAGAGTTCCGAAGGGAAGCAATAGAGCAAACGGGAGTCTCCCAACACGTCCTGCGCCCTACGAACCCATCGTTTTCTCCTACTCTTTTCGCTTCCCTTCTTCAAGTTTTCATTACAACGACAACGCCTTGAATGTATCCTACAATCCCCCTGAATATAGTATTTTTTAAAACGTTCAACGTATCCTGTCTTCTCTTTCAGAAAATTATACTGTAATTTCAAGATATTCCTTGAAAAATAGAAGAAAGGAGCAAATCTTATTTAGGTGCATAAATATACACTCGAATACACGTGAATGTATATGGATCGATTGAATCATAAAATTTATTCTCTTGTTTGAGTACACCGTAAAATCGTGATAGCCACTGCAAATTGTGGCGCGTGTAAGACCATGTACGCTCGAAATAGGAATAATAGTGATAGTATATACATGTGGACATACACAAGTAGAGCGAATCGATGTGGTAAACCTGTTCAAACCACGTTCTACGTTCAAACCACTGCCATCAAAGTCTGCAACGCTTTGAACAGAATGTATGTACGTATACGTATGTACGTGTAATATGGAAACTTATACATTTATGTACCTAATATACCCACATACTTGCATCGAGGAAACAATTGTTTCTTTTGTAACTGAGAGATGATCGATCGACTTGTCGGACGTTCAAAACTGGTCGTTCAATCGCGACATACCGAATCTCAAGTAGCTCTTTTACTCTTCCCTTCTCCCTTTCTCTCACTTCGCCCAAGATTGAGAATGACAAATAAGAACTCAAATCAATGATGCCCGCATGTAAGCGACTCGAGTTATCACTTGACTTGTGATTTTATAATCATAAAAATATCACCCTCAAATGCTTTTCTTCAACGGTAAGTCAACGAAATTATACGTGAATGCGGACCAAGATGAAATATATTATAATACTTGACGAAACGTGAGATCTGATTATGCAGCTTCTATGCAAAACAATTCATACACGATAAAAAATGAAAGAATGTCAAAATTGACTGGGTACGGCGATAATGGAATGCTTCGGGGATATGAAAAGAAGTTTGGTTAATGTAACGATCTGATGTAAAGTTAGGAAAGATAGCTGTATAGGCGATACAGATGGCTATGGTAACCATCTACATGGTTCCTCGAAGGATCTTTTGCGTTATGGCAACGATACTGATATCCCTATGCTTTGAATAGGCATGATAGGCGAACCAGTATTGTTATGAGAACGATACTTTTTCCCCGTGTACTGCTGTAATAAAGACAATGAATTCATAAAATTCACAATTTAAACCTGATTTTGTAATTGGTTTATTCCATTGAAATTTCTTGGAGTCTGGACACCGTTCATGAGGTAATGACAGTTTGTCAATGGGAATGAATATTCTGCATAGAATGCACGTTCATTCGCATTCAATGGAACGAAATGGTCCCCAAAGGTATACCATTTGTTATCGTCGTTGGAATTGGGATAGATCTTACATGATGCAACAACAAATTCTTTTAGATGAAGAAGAAAATAAACTGGTTTCACCCATCGCACCTCTGCATCCACTAATTTATGGACCACATTTTCTCTTAACAACTTCTAGGTAACTCCTCTACAGAAGTTGAATACATGTTACACAATTTATGTTCTAGCAACTCACCCTGTTGTAAAAATCCATGCGTCTAATCACAAAGTTGTCATAAATAGGAACTGAAAATTATAACATAGATTATTTTATAGCTCGGTAATGCGTTCTTATGACTCCAATGAAATTTGATAACACGTTGTTAAGTTTAACGATCTTCCAAGCAATATATTGAATTATACGGAGTTGCGTTGAATATCCATATTAATTACGATCAATGTTCCATGAAAGTTCTATAAAATGATCCTTCGATGCAATACAAAATAAATCTACCGTAATGAAAACCCTTTGGTAATTTATGCATGACTTGAACATTTTCATGCAAAATCTATCAATAATTGATAATTAATTTTACATTCAATCATGTGATTTTCGATTCTAAACAGCTAAGGAAAAAACTATTCTCTTTTCCAAGATGGAAATCGTTTGATTGATCCTCTAATGTCGAAAATGGGGATTTTTACAAGAAAAATTATCGCACTATTTGCTTTCATAAAATTCAGAAATGAGTGCTTCACAGTCGGATTTGCTACTCAACGGGTGCATTATCTCGCGATATAAATTATATCAGCCCCGCACGGTACTTATTAATTGCATCGTAAAGAACAGTTACCTTGCCTCTTCTCTTTAGATTTTCACTGTACCGGATTTAGACAGCGGTCTATAAAACGAAAGTAATCACCAACACGTGTCTTCAAGCTTTTCACTGAATCAATTTAATTTCCACATCTTTGAATTACTCTCTCTCGAGGGAGAGTTTTACTAAAATTCATCGTTTTGTTTGCATAAGTTCAATTATCCTTCTAAACTGTGAAAAATATTAAAATTTCTTTCATGGTGTTTCTATGATGCAGAACAACTGAACTTTGCGTGATTATTCAGGTATAAAAAACGTAAAATATTATCAAAAAGATAATTATCGATTTCAGTTTTAAATAAAATTCAATTACACAATTCTGAATCCAATGTTATAAAGTATTACATCTGAATGTTGATTCAAGAGTGGTTGCCAGAACATAAATTGCATATATAATTTTGAATCTTCGTCCTGGCATCTATCCAAAAATAAGTTTGAATTTCTACTTCAATCTTCTAATTAATCTATTTCACACTTGCGGTTGTGAAATTTATTATTATTCTTGGAAAGTCTGGTCGAAAAAAATTCTTATAAGAGAATCGTAAGAATCTTCATAAGTTATGAAATTCATCAAATCATCATCATCATAGTAGGTACCAACTTCATTTACGAGTCGTTCATGATTCGTTCGTTGATACATAGGCTGCATATTACGAATGCATTATTAGACGTAGAAATTCCAGTTTCTCAAGCTGGATGACTTTAAGAAAGTGGTTCAATGTAGGCGTCCTTCATCAAAATATCTCAGACTCTACCACAACCTAGAACTTGAAGTTCAAGATAAGATTATAAGTGGACTTCGGTTGAAAATATTTGTACTTATAAACGCATGAACAAGCATTGAACTTGTTTTCCATTTGAAAATAACCCTCACATTCCAAAGTAATGAAATTTTGCTGCAAACAGCAGCTCAACCTACACATAATTAATATCTCCACGATTTGAAAAACGTTTTGCTTAAGAGACCTACGTCTTCCACGTATACTATTTGAATTTTGTACAAAGAATCAAAATGACTTGCAATCTCCTTTATTCTTGAATAGAATGAAGTAAGGTGATTTGGTGATAATTTTTCAACCCCTTCATACGCTTACGAGAATAAGAACTGTTTACAAAATTATCTCCTCATTACCGATATCTCGAAAATTACCTTACTTCACCTCACGAAGAATTATTCATACTCTAAAAAAACAACACTGTTCATAAGATTCGTACCAAGCATATCAAACTCAAGAACTTCGAATGAATTTAATTTATCGAGCCACATAAACCGAACAAAACATCCGCAGGGACACGAGAACCGATTTCGTCAGAGTCAATATACATCAACCGTTGTCTGCTGTATATTGAAGAAAGTGTGAACGGATGCGAATTTCAGAGAGAGATCTGAAAGATGGATGAAGCAATACTAAAGCATCGGTACGTTACAATACCACGTACTCATTTACATATAGTACATAATTCAGTTGGTATATTTTGTTCTCTTTCGTCTTCACTCAATCACACTTCCACCATTTAATATTCGAGCAAACTTTACCTCAATGATCGTTTGATAAAGCATCAGCTAGGTTAGATTCTTGATGATGTTGCCCCCAGGATATTTGTTTTGTTCGATCGACAAAATACATGCGCAAAAAAGTCAAACCGTCGCGTTACGAATGGAAGGAAATACGCTTTTGGTGTGTGAAATATATATAGACGTAATGCTATCGAAATGCATTGACATTGCAAACGCATTCCGTACATGCGCTTTTCCCTGTGTCCCTATAAACAATCAACCTTATGTACGTGTGTTATGTACGTTATGTTGCGTACGTGGTGTATATATATATGAAGCCTTTAGCGCCTCGAATCGGACACAATGCAAAACCCTGTGGCACGCGAGTGCCCAGACAATGCTTTTCGAGGCTGTTGCTGCTGTTGGCTGTATGAAGCGACTATTCATTTTCCGCGCAGAGATCATCTCCGGGATAACCCTGTAGGTCTACCTCCTCCTCCTCCTCCTCCTTTTCTCTACCTCTCCTTCTCATTCTTCCATCCACAGCTACCTGAAGTATCACCGATAACATCTAATAGCAGAGTTCGATCCTCTCTTTCTACGTGTGACTCTCCAGTAAATTCTGGAGAGAAAATATGAGAATAAAAAATGAGTTTGATTCAATTTGAACGCGTTTTTTTTTGTTACTTTGAAAGAATTTGGTCGTATAAATTACTAGAATTATTATTCTGTAATGATGGACTAAACTGACCTTGTGACTAAAATCATTCTGTTTGGTTTCCAATATGTCGGTATATTTCAACTTTGCAAAAACGCAATGTACGTATGTACGTACTATCGAACGAAGAAAATTGAACTAAATATTTCAAATCACGTCGCGCAAGTAGGCGTGGATACGTGAATACATATTTCGATGTTGAGTGACAAATTACAAGGTGTAGCTAACTCGATACTCTTTCTCATCACCTCTTTATTTAATCTTTCCCTTGAAATTTATAGACATCCTAATGAAGTCGTCTTGGAATGATTGGAAGTGGAATAACACTTGGATGCATAATGATATTCAAAGTTGGGATATGTTTTCAACATGGAATATCTAGAAAAATTTTCTGCTAGGACCGTAACTCGGTTTGACAACGATGATGGTGATTGTGGATATGGCGAGGTTGACGGTGGTAGGAGGGAAGGTGCATGCCATGGCACATGGGATGTGCACGATAAGTATCGCCAGCACGACGGAGGGACGAAAGAGAAGAAAGAAGAAGAGGAAGGCAAAGGAGAGCGTGTAGGACAGTCGTTAACGAGCAACTCCACGCAGAAGGTTACTCTCTTTCTTCCTTTCTCTCTTGACTTTGTTTCTTGTATTCTCTTTCTTCGTTTCTACTGTGCATAGTTATCACGAAACGAAAGCTTGACATTTTTGCGTTGGTTACCTGGAAAGTTTGATGTTTTAAAACCAAGGACCATTAATGTTCAATTTTCTGGATTTGCGCAACAAATTAAATTCAATTTATCACCTTATGCTCACATGAGAATACATTTCTATAACTCTGAATCCCTAGGTTATAGATTATAGCTTTAGTTTATACGGGAAGAGCATATGCCTTTGGCACAATATGTTGCATTTTTACGAGCCATGGGAGCCGAACTGCCGGGTCACAGATGTGTGTTGTCTAAACTAAAAAAAAGCAACAGAAAAAAGAGAGGGAGAGAAAGAAAAATAGAGGCTTTTTTGATAAGATCTGGGAAACAAAAGCGATCACCAGGTACGTACACTCGACACTCACTCATGTATAGACTGACTACGTGTATGCTATTGTACACGTGTAATAAAGTCGTGGGACATTGTACGAATACACACAATCGTATAAGTCTTTTTTCTCTTCCTCGTATGTATATATTTTTATACTTTTGTATGTATGAAAACCTCATGTCACACGCACGATTGTGAGATTTGTATGGGTGAGACCGAGTGGTCCTCCGATGGAGGAGATAGCAAGGGTTGAAACCCCCAACCAACCATGAATCGCCATCTTTGATTCACGGTAAAGATAGGCGACGCTTGAACAGCTGGGAAATTTTCGTTTTTTCTCCTTCTTCCTTTCTTTCTTTCTTTCTTTCTCTTTTTGTCTCACTTTCTTCTTTTGCTTCTTCAATTTGATTCTGTCCGTTCTTTTTCGTATAATTTATTCTGTTTACTCTCATTATTTCAAGAGAACCAAATATAAAGATTTTACGCAATTAATTTTACCATCCTATATCAAATCCTCGTGAAATTAATTTAGCGACAGTTCGAATAACAATTGTACATACCGAGAAACATAGCGGAAATACAAGATATATAATACACACATTATAAATTATCCCCTGTTTCTACATAATCTACGAAACGTCAATTACTCGATGGACATCGATCAAAGCGGATTACTCAAACATAGGGCTGTTTCCTCGATTCAGGATGAACTTCCGAATCACCGCATGCATTTTTCATTCGTCGAATCGTTTGAAAGTACATTAGGGTGAATCAATCGGTGAATGGATTATGAAGAACGACCCTCAACGAAATCTCTGTCGCAAATGTAGTTGGAAAATTTTGAGGGAATAAAAGAGGAGCAAAAGAGTCAGAAGGAATGACGAGAAAATTATAGTCTATCACGGGAGTCTCGCACACGTGCGCACGCCTACCATTTTAAACTGATACATATTTTATCGGCCGGCCTCGAGTTACGCACCTTGTGGCGCTAGAATGATTCTTCTTCCTTCTATGTGTATGCCTCAAATACGTATGTATCTGTAAATGAGTGATTGGGGGGCGTGTCAGTTGGTTCATCGTCGGCGTCACAATATTTATGCTTTCCTTTCGATTAGTATAAGCCTTTATTGGAAAGGTAAGGAAGAACGGGATTTTTATCGTCCAAATGTGAACTGAGTACAACCTATATAAAATTAATATGCCCTCAGAATAAAAGTCCAAATTGTATTGGGCTGGTCAATTTACCTTCATTTAGAAATTCAATTCTGTCCGTGATCAATCTTGTGATTTCTTTCATTTATGATGATGATGATGATGATGATTTTCATGATTATTATCGAGAGCGAGAAAAATGACGGAATTCGCTCCTCGACTTGGAATAATGAGAAACAAAGCTACTAGATCCATAAGATTCGCTCTATCGCACGCATACGCTTTGCCAGAGAAAGCACGCACGAAAGGGATAGTGAAATGTGGATGTTGAGCATGCACTTTTTCATCAAAAGAACGTGTGGTCGGATCGTTTGGTATAATGGTAAATGCTTTGTACCACGAATTCGTATTATCATGAAGAAAGTGAAAAAAGAAGAAAGAGTGCCGACGTTAGGACATGAAACTCGAGATAAGGTGAACGTCTTCTCGAGTTTTCATTCATTTTTGTGATGGAAAAGAATGTTGAAAACTTTATTTGAAGCATAATATCGAGGGAGGGTAGAAAGAACGTGTTCTTTTTTGCACGCGAAATCGATTCTAAAATACATCTGCATATACATTGTTGCAATCTCAATCACGATCGATCGTGGGGAAGGAGCAGGAGGAGAGTATAAAATGAAGACAGGAGGAAAACAAAAAGACCAAGAGCGGAGGTTTAGAATTTCAACGCAGGGTACATTATGAACCGTTTTACTGAGCTATTTTCCGCGTTCCACATTGGGGATTACTACCAGTCGAGAATCGTTGAAAATAGATCGAATTCACACGAATTCTACGAGCTGATCGCACGAAACCTCTACGACTACTTCCGTTTTGGGGGATATCGATCGACCACCATGTCATCGTTGTTGTTGTCGTCGTGGTCGTCGTCATCGTCGCGTTTTAACGCCTAAAATACACCTACGTAGTAATCCATTCCCTTAAATTCATCCCTCCCTTTTCGTTATTGTTATATCAACGAGCGAAGCTTGTTTCTTACATATTTGTTCAATAATTTATTTTTCACTTCATTCCTGATATGCTAGAATTGAAATTCGCTGGCTATTGAATTCACGTGTAGAACTCGAGTTGTACAATTAATACGCACAAATCAAACATCGCTGATGCAATTAGTTAATAGATAATCAAGTTGAGACTCGACATAATTAATTAAGCGTTTGTTTACAACATCCGTAACAATTTATATCACATATAATTTATCAACCTCTTGATAACTCGTTCGATAAACTCATTCGAGGGAAGAGGGAATATTATTCACCATAACCGAGTCATTTTTCTCCGACTGATTCATACCGAAGAATTGGATTGGAGGAAAAAAAGGAAGAGAGAGCGATCAATGAATATGTTCAGGAAGTCAAACTTGACCTTGTTTTATATCTTGCATTTTGATTACCGCATCTATATATCGCGAGAAACAAGACTCGAGTCTCTTACAACCGACATCACGCATCATATTCATATGACATACGGATATTATTAATTATACTTTACGTTACCACCATCGTGCACAGAGGAAACGATCAAGGCTGAACTTTTACGAATACGAAATGTATATCTTTATCGAGGTACTACGAGTGTCGTTGTATTTGTTCAGGACGATATCACCATTTTAACATTTTTATTGCTTTTACATTGGTCTATTAACGTGATTAAACGCGCGATAATAATTAGTTGCGGGCAAGACTCGTGGCAAACGAGTTTAATTTTTTTTTTTCGTTTTGTTCAATAACTGCACGTGTTAAAAATTATCATAATTATCTATAACTAAAACGTGTTATGTATAGAAACATATGTTACTTTATCTGACTTTGGCGTAACTTGGAGTGATGAACCCATCGACTGGGGAGATAAATTTTGTAATATTGAATTGAATGTTATTTGGGGAGGAAAAACATTGTGAGAATAAATGATTAAGCGCAGCTTAGGTACTTACAAGGCGTCGTTTTGGTTTAATGAGAGGACGATTCTGGCCATTCATCTTGTAGTAAAGTCCGCAGGCGTTGCAGAGATAGTGACCGGTGCCGTCGCGTCTCCAGAGGGGCGTCGAGGTAGCACCGCAATTGACACACTCACGACCCTCTATAGTGTTTTCGAAGCATGAAATAAAGAATTATGTTAATCGAACGAATGATTCTCCTAGAATCGATTTCGTAAGCGACAATCGAGGTTTATTTAAATAACGTTCAACTCCAAATATGATTCTCGATTACGAAATCGAATGAATTGTACACAAAAGCCACAATAGGACAAATACTTTGTTATTCGTTCGAAAACACAGTTACCATACATTTATCGTGTATTTTTGAACGATGTGAGTAGAAAGATAGAAAAGCTCATTAGATTTTGGAAGATTTGAATATTGTTAGAACATTCCAAAATGTAATGTGACGATGAGAGAATCAATCGGCATGCAATTGCAAACATGTACCATATATATCACAAGCAATTACCAGAGCAAAAGCAGAGTTTCCGTTTTAATGTTCTTTATTTTTTTCAGGACCGTGGGTTTTGAAATATCCGTCAATGAGACGATAAATCAAATATACTGATCATGGAACTTGTTAGTAATACAACATACATACTTCGAAATTATACCCAACACGTATCGATGGGAAGATAGGAGGAAGGCTGGGGTGACGGGCAGAGAACATTTTTAAGACCAAAGGTGGGGAAAGAAAATATCAGAGAACTCGAAAGTCTTCCTCAATTCTCTCATTTTCCCATGATCTCTGTTGGAGGAGGATTTCTATATGCGGAAGAAAGGATTGGAGGACGAGAGCTGGCTCGAGTGTTTTGTTATTTACGAATAATATTGAAAATTAATTTTCATAATTGAATTCCTGGATATGGAGCGAGATGGAATATAATATGCAAGAATTGAAATTTTTGCAAATGGTCACGCAAATGGCACATAATCCATAGAGCCAAGTACAACAAATGAACGATCCAATGTTCCTTGATAATCTTATTGAGTGTTTCGATGGCAAGAAAAGAGAAATGCAAACCAATTGGATTGTCTAATTGTTCTACCGTGCTCCTAAAATAAAATCGATCAGCTCTGTCGAAGGGGAAAGATAATAATGGATAAACACGTCGTATTCTTGTTTTCTCTATCCCTCCTTGCGATCGTTATATCTGTGTCCTTCGAGCTGCATCATAGTGTGTCCTCGCTGGAATGAAAGTAGCGCAATCGATACTGTAAAAGATCCCTTATAAGGCTTTTGTATAATCCATTAAGATGTTTGACTCGTGTACCGACCGTTGTATTTTTGTATCATTAGCTTGTAACAATTTCAAAAGAGACCAATTAGGATTCATGTTCGATTCTCTATAGATCACCACGACAACGAAGTTCAATATAAGTTAAGTCTGTTGAAACTGTGATTCCCGTTCTTCGATACGGAATGAAAAACAAAAGGTGAAAGAAACAATGGTCTCTAACTGGACTTTGAATAATTGCATGAAAAAAAAAAAAAACCAAAGAGAAAAAGGAACCAGACGAAGGGAAAAGACAATAACTTTGGATCAGCATACACCTTATGCTTTAAACTTTTTATCATTCGACGATATCGGGAAGCTTCTTCCACGCGGTACCCGTTGAACGATTATCCGTTAAACGATGTGTTCAATGATTTTCCAATTGAATAGATTGTATGGATCCTCTCACGGTATTCACGGTAATATCTTTTCACGAAGCAGAGAGGACGGCGATGCCCCATTGCCTACAAACGTAAATGAACGTAAATGAAGCAGACGTTGAGTTCTTCCCCATCTCTAACGCGTTTCTAATTGCTACCACTTGGCATCATTGATTTCAAATATCAAAATGTCTACCTCCCGATCTCGATTGACGTTGTTTTGATGTTCCTTCGTGTTCTAAACAATTCTGAGGAAAGATTCAATTTGAAATTCAATTTGCCGTACATTTCTCTTCGTATAAATAATGTATTATATACCCAGTAAAGAACAAAGAATATCTCGGATAAAATATGAGTCATTGTGAAATTTTACTACCATCAACTTTGTTCGTCACGATTCAAGAGTTCCCATTAATCATACAGGTTTAAAACTAATCTTTCGCTTCTTATACAGCGTGATTCCTATGAAGATTTTTAGCATCGCGAGTCGTTATTTTTCAACTGTTTTTTCGCTTCAAGGAGAATTTTGTATTCACATACGTTCGTGTAAATTATGTGTAAACGCTTATATGTCTGACATAGACTGCGTGTACGTACGTGTAACGTATACAAGTTCGTGTCGTAAGTCGATTTAATTAGCGGGCTTCCACAACGCCAAGTCGGGCCATTGTTCCCGGAATTAGGATATTTACCACGCCATCCAAGAGAAGAGACCAACTATTATTACCGCAATCAGTGTATCCGGCATTTTTCAACCGTTTCATTCACGTTTCTATTTTTCCTTCCTTCTGTCAACTTCTTGATGAATCCGAGCAACATCGCCATTATCCGCGACTGTTCTCCTCTTTACGGGAAAAAGGAAAAAAATTCCAAAACAATCGGATCATGCAAGTCTCAAATTACCCCATACGCGACCGACTTCATTCACGATTCGTCACGTTTTTCGCAATGATACGCAATATCGCAATACCCTTGTTACTTCTTTCTTTCATTGGGAATTGAAGGAAAAAAAGAATTGCTGTGACAAAAATCAAAACGCAGCAATAGCCACACCACACTGAACAAAAACGATGTGCTTTTCACGCTCTTTTGTGTTAAATGCGTCCATGTGTGTGTGTGTGTATATATATATATTTCTCACTTTGAAATCAGGTGTGGTATATGATATATATTGTGCTACGGGCTGGCTCGCTTTTTCGTGGTTTTTTGTGCCGCTCAATAAACAAATCAAAAAACAGAAAAGTAAAAAAGAAAAACGAAAGTTCGATAGAAGGAAAAACCATCTTGAAAGGGCACGTTTTTTATCTTCACGGAAAGAAATGATGAGAGGAAATTTGTCCAACGGATTCATAAGCGTTAGGCGACCGCCACCAAAAGCTCATTCTCAAGATGATCGGTGAAATTGAATTTTCATAAAAACAAATGTTCAACGAAGTTTTGTGAAACGATTCGATTGAAACCAGATGAGGAAACTGTTCAAAATTTACTACCTATAGATTGTGCACTTTGCACGAGTATTTCGAAAGGAATTCCCAACAGCCCGGTTGGAAAAATTCCCAAAATTATATATAACTTGTAGAAAAACTATATTGAATGATGTATAAATTATATATAAAATTCGGAGAATTTTTCCACTCGGGAGAGTAACCCCTGTTCAACTTGAATCGAATCATAGAAAATATCGTTGAAACGTGTAGAGTGTAAAAAAAGCGAATTCCCGAGATTCTATAACAGAAAAAGCATAAAAAACGATAGAAAATAAATGACAGTGAAATTAGAAGCGAGAAAATTGTTTGTGGGAATACGAACAATCTCCCGAATTTGAAGTGAGAGAATAAATGTTTTCTCGTTGTCGTACAATACAATACCCTGTGATTACCAATTTAAAGAAAAAAAAACAAATACCTACATCGTTTGGAATGACTCGATGAATAATACCAATTGTATTTCATTAATATCAAAACGATATTGACGAAACATGAATCTTCGATACATGGTTGTATCTCGCACCACGTGATACAATTCTATGAATATTTTAAGAGAGTCTGAGAAAATGACTTGGAAATTTTTGTAAGGACTGTTCAATCTCTTCAAAGAGTGACCGCAAGAAGTGAATATCACGGGTAACAAAAACAGGAGAAAACATTTATACGTCGTTATTTCAAACGCATTGAGAAGTGAGGAAGAAAAGAAGAGAGAAATAAAGAAGGAAAGAAAGAATAACAAAAAAACACATAAATTAGAATCCCAATTGACGCATCGATCCCGCGTAATTGACAGATTAATCAAAAACCAAAGAAAAGAAAAACAGAAAAGAAAAAACGCAACCCCAAAACTCGAAAGCGTTACACGAACGCTTACCGGCGGACGTTCTGGATTTGTTCCTGGGTTTTTGCTGCTGTTGATGTTGTTGTTGTTGAATACCGACACCGACGCCAACGCCGACGCCGATGCCGGGTGAGGAACTAGGCGCGTTATGAGCACCAAGTAATTTGGATTCAGGACTACCAAGTACACCGGGTACCACGTTATTGCTCCCGCTGCCACCACCACCACCACTCCCGCTACCATGATGGGATGAGAACAAACCAACGGCAGCGGCAGCAGCAGCGGCAGCAGCAGCGGATGCCGACGTTAAACCATTGTGAGGATTGTTATGAGCTGCAGACGACGACGAGGTCGACGACGATGTTGTCGACGACGACGCTCCGCCGCCGCCTCCGCCATGGTGGTGGTGATGATTGTGATGGTGATGGGTGGTTGTGGTGGTAGGATACTGCAGGTGCTGGTACATGTTGTAAGCGGTTGTCGCAGGATGGTGATGGTGGTGGTGATGTTCGTACTGGGACGATGCCGAGGTTGCGTGGTGATGATGGTTGTTCGTAACCGCGGCAGCAGCCGCAGCCGCGGCTGCCGCAGCGGCCGCGGCCGCATAGCTATCTCTACTGCAAGGCGAGGTAGCCCCGCTGCCGCTGTTGTTACCCGTACTTCCAACACCACCTCCTCCGGCATTATTACCTCCCCCTCCTCCTCCTCCACCACCGCCACCACCGCTGCTACCACTACTGTTGTTGTTGTTGCCCGTATACCCATCCTGCTGCTGTTGCCCTGAAGCGTTGTTCGCCTGGCTGTTGTTTCCGTTGTTATTACCTTCGCGTTGTTTGACTTGCCCGGCAGAACCGCCACCGCCCCCGCCGGCTCCGTTCCCGTTGTTGTTACCATTGTGTTGTTGCTGTTGTTGTTGGTGGTGCGGGGGTGAGGGCGCCCCGTGATGATGGCCGAGCATCACGGTAGGTTTCACGTCGCACGTTCCTGCGCCAAGTGCATCCTGATGATGCATAAAGGCGCCCATCACAGCGGCATGCGCCACTGCCGCCTGGTACTCGCTCGAACCGTTTCCCAAACCGGATAAAGGATTACTCGCGTTATTGCTGTTTGTACTACTGTTATTGTTGTTGCCCGTCGTTGTGCCGGACGTTGTACCCGCGGTTATGCTGTCCGGCGTTGCGTCTTTCGGGGGCGTTGGGGGGAAAGAGAATAGGTGATGACCGGCTCCCCCGGCCCCGTGGCTCGATAGACTGCCCGTCGTGGGCGGTAGCGATGAACCCAGCGGACTCTGAGGTTTGTCGTCACCGCCTGCCGATGTGGCGCTCGTTGGAAATCCCCAGGGTGTCTTCGACGTGTCCGCGCTACTACCCGATAACCATGGATGTAAAACTGAACTATGGAAATGTGGTCGGCATACTTGGCTCACGGGACTGCTCGATACTCCGCTACTTGACATTCTTGCTGAAATGATAAATGGAATAACACACGTCAGTAACAGTTCTCTCCATCTTTGTCACATAATTTCATATACAAGAATATAATTTGTGTTTTGAGATCAAAAAAATCTTTTCATTGCAAAGAAAATCGTGGAAACCATGTGAAAATCATGCTCCTTTGTTTTATCGGAGAATGAATTGTTTTTGAACAACGTATTCGCAATGATATCAAAGTTCAAGACTGTAGCCTGCAAATGGAAATCCGCGAACGAGCATGACATCAAGGACTCGAATAGTCTGCTGTAAAAGAAGAACCTGATTTGTGCGTGCATTGAATGGCTGGGCGGTGGATGAGAAGAGGAAAGGGAGGAGGAAAAAGAAAGGAGAAAGAACTGACGTTTTATGCCGATCGTAAAAGTACCTAATTGCGAGACGTCTTAATTAAGTGCGAGGCCCACTTGCTGCCTGGGGTGTATTATGGGGCCTTGGCAAGAAGCTTTATATAGAAGAAAAGCGAGAGACATAAGTGGAGTCAGAAAAAGAGATGCCACATCTCGTTATTGTTGTTGTTCATAGCACTGCTCCTTTTCCTTATATGCGATACGAAACCTGGAGAGCTTGCTTACTTCTCGCGATTACCCACGTAATTAGCTGTTCATTAGGGTTCTTAATTTCGTTACGGCACATGTGTGTATACAAGGAATCTCTACAATTCGCTGCCGCGGTCCTTCCAGATACATACGTGTACATATATATGTATATATATATATATATACACAGAGACGTTCGTATTATGGAGACACCGACGCCATTTTATCTCACCTTATTATCTCTAATACTACGAATACTCATTGTTACGATACAGTAGTTTCTCAATTATGTATATATGTATCTCGTGTGTGAATGATTAATTCATTGTATCAGAAGAGATTCATAAACGATAAACAGGAAATCATTTGGAGAGCTCATTCGTTCCAAAGAATTCATGACGTTGTTCTAGCTCATAAGTTATTTAATTGTATTAAAAGTATGAGAGTTCGGTGTAACAAGTTAATTTGATGTCAGGTATCATTTTGATGGATGGCTCAAACAAATTTATACCCACACATTGGATAGAAACGACGTGTTGATGATCAAGCGATTACGGCAAATGTTCTCATGAATTGAATTACGGAAAATTAATTTCATTTTGATAATTTTGAACAGAAATTTGATAAAAATTTTATATTAAATAAAATATCAAAATGAGAAATCTTTGAATGCAAAGTATCTTTTTGCTCGGTTATCCTCTACGTTCTTGGTCTTTTTCTGCCTCTCTTCGCCATTTTTTAATACATGGAAATGAGTATGAATTCGCTTCAATTGAATGTAGTTGGATCATTTATCGAATCGAATTCGTAAACGAATATTAGAATATTTATATAGAAAGCGGTGTTCTTGGTTTCATATTGTTTTCAAATACCATCTTTCGTTCAAACAAATGAACTTCATGGAAATTATGAAACTTTTTCTGTTTATATTCAACCATCAACTTGTTCTAATAAACGATTCAAAACTCCTGTGACGTACAATTATGCAATAAATGGTACTCTATTAATCAGTTTTTGTACCAATCTTCTTGAATTAATAAGATCTATACCGTAAATACGAGAGCTACGTGTGAATAAGGTCTGAGCTTAAATCAATGCCTATTGTTCATCTCTCTTAGTAGAACGAGGAGTCCTAGATTGTACGGGGATGACAGTTATCGTAGGGGCGACGAGAATGAGAGAGGAGCATGAGGAAAGGGTTTAGTTTAGCAAAACAGGCAGCTGTTATCAGCGTATGCCGTTAAGATGGTGGAATACTTTAACCCGCAAAAACCATTGAATTTATCGATTCTCTTATTGAAATCCGGAGAAAGGGAAATAAACGGAAAATAATATGCGAGACGGATGAAATAATCGATTGAATAATAATAAATTCTTCATGATTTGATGGAAATTCTTTCTCAGGAGTCATATAAAAGGGTATTTATTAACGGTAATTACATTCCATTCAGTGAGGATTCTAAACGGAATAAATATTGAAATATTTGTAAATACTCCATACCCAAAAAATTATATTCTAAAAATTAGAATCTTCTCTATAATATGAGCCTAGTGGATCTTCTTCTCAGTATGAATGAAAATTCTTCTAACATTCAAAGCACTTCCGACATCAATCCTTCGAAACTCATATTGTGAAGGAATATTCTTAATTCTAGTATACGATTCCTTCAGTATATGTTCTCGATGAAAGAACTTTTTTGAACTGTAAATTCTAAAAAAACTTCCAATTTTTCATATCTATACTTCAAATCTTTCAACTTATTTCACTTCTACAATCACTAAGATAATTAGACAAAAACATGTCACAATTTCTTTTGTTTTTCTTTTCGTGTTTCATGAAGTTTCGTGACAGCGGTTCGTCAGGACGAAACGTATCATAAATTGGTACCTCTTTGCGAATGGATTAATTACATTGCATCCCTGAACACGTATCTATACGTTCGTACTTTTAATTCCACTGTAAACCAATTGTTCACCATCAGTTTCATTAATCGTTGAAATCCTCTCGAACTTTTTCGTGTCTATTTCATTTTATTTCAAAGAAAATCGAGTACAATTCCAAGAATATCAACAGCTTGGTGAAACGTTGATCCCAGAATACAATTCGAAGAAGGACGCTGGCTTTGGTTCTTAATTACCGGTCTGTGTTACGATTTCACCAGTAGTTAGACGGCAGTAAAGACTGATTTTCATTAATCTTAATGAGACGACGGTGCTCGGTAGGTCGTAAGAGAAATAATTAAAAAGCCCATCCTCATACGCAAGGTGATTCTCTTTTACTTTAAGAAAGTATCTGATATCGTAAGATCGTCCCAGCAGGTATTGGTATATAGGTGATTACGTGTAAACCAATGGTAAATCGCACGTTAATACATCAACGATAACATTATAATATAAATCTATCTAAAAATGTGCAATTGCATCAATTAATCGTCCAATTTGACTTTTTCCACTTCATCGGGTTTAATGGAACTTCTACTTTGAACAAGTCGATGATCGATATTCAACGAAACAAGTATATGAAACAAGTACATAAAATAGAGTATGCAGGAGAATAATAAAACATGCATCTTGAGTTTCAGATGATATACAATTTCTGTAGGAAGGAGAGATAAAAAGGAGAGCAAGAAGAAGAGATAGGCAACGACTAGAAATCTTATTAAGGAAAGCACACGGGAGAAGAAATTTCCTAGGTAGGAGTCGATTCCCCAAGAGACTCGTTGAAAACAAGTCGCGAATCTAATATGGCGCCGCTTTTCCATGCGGCCGCTTTGAGATTACACGGTCCTTCCTTCGACTCTGGTTCATGTATCTCTTTCTTCAAACTATACCTACTATACATTGAAGGAATAGTTTTTATTCCTTTTGGCCTCTTTTTTCTTTTTATGTCCTTCTTATTCGTCTTCTTCTTCTTCTTCTTCGATCCATCTACCGTCGAAGGTCTTGCTCTGAGATCTTATCCCCGGAGGAAAGTGTTTGATATTGCACTAATCTTCTATTGAGTTAATTCATCTCTCATCGAATTCACGAGTGTGAAATAATTATAATCTTGTGAATTCATGAATTTCGGGTAAGTCAATAGGATATTCTTATTTCAGCGGATTATGCACTATTTTTGAAATGTAAATGGTGTATAAAAATTCAGCATCAGTTCGAAAATGACAACAAGTTTTGCGAATTCATCAATTTCAACGTTAGCTTTTGATTCTCTTGTTCTCACGTAAGAACCGAGAGGTTAAAATTTTATGATTATAGGAAATACATGTAAATCTGTAAAGCTAATATTGTCTCATCAAAGTTCGATCACGAGTTAGTTACAGCCTGAAGCAAGTCATAAATTTTATCGTTACTTTAGCTAAGCGAATTTCAATTTTTACGAACAAAATTGCCCAATTCTTCACAACTGATTGAGCATGTATTTACAAAAATGTAATAAATGCCGTCATTCGTTTCTATTTTACGCTACTCTTCATGGATAATAAAAGATCCTTCGTCGCTCGACTCCGCATTATCCCCGGATCATTAAATTTTCGTATCGTCGCGTTCATGATATTATCCAACTGACTGATTTCTAGATAATAGGTGGCTCATATCATACAAGAACGTTTGGCTCGAAAAGCTGTGGTCCGCTTTTCTCCCTTTCCTTTTTTCCCTCTCTCGCGCCATCCATGAATATTCATGGGATATTCATACGTACCTTGCGAAGTATCTTCGCTCACGATTTAAAATTCAAAATGGCGATTTTACGTGTAAGACATTTTATCGTTACAATAAAAATTTTTCTAAATTAGATAAATATTTCAATCAATATGAAATCGGTATATGAGTTTCATCCGAGTTTTGATCACTCTCATATGAAAACTTGAATGAAATTATCCCGAGTATTTGAATCCTTCTACATCGGCGTGTCTAAAAATTCACTCCAGATTCGAACAATTCCAACACGAACGTGTACAATTATACGGTCATTCGCTTCAAATCGACGTTATTGCAATTTAATATGATAATTGAGTAACGAATGCAAGGGAAAGAAAAACAAGTTATATCGATTTCAACATAACACCGAGTGACTCACAATACACGACATAAATAACGAAATGAACTTTCTTATAAATCGGAATTTCTAGAATGGAATGAAAATTGAATTTAACTGGAATATATATATATATATATATATATGAGAGGACTTTCGCTCCTATCCCTTTCTTTCTCATTATCCTTTTGCATGCACGAACCATCGCGCCTAATGCCCTCCCTCCTCGTTTTTTGTCATGAGAATTGTTTTTTACTCATACTTTTTTGTATTTTCCTCAACTGCAACGACCGCAATGTACATTTATCACGCGATAACGTCACGGTCCATTTTCAAACTCACAATGACTCACGTTTGGATTCGCGGATCAATTTTTCTGTAGATTGGATCAACCTTTGCCGAATCCCAAACGGTGGAAAGTGTATGGAATTGACCATTCCTCCTAGCTTTGATCGTAACTTCATGATAGAAATTGAGTGACGACGTTGTAATCCGGTGAACAGTTCTTCGCAGTCTTCACGGCGCTAAACGGTATTCATTAAAAATTTGAAATACTTGTCACCAAGGTAGTATTTTTTCTGGTAACCGTTACCGTATACTTTTTCCGATAGATTTTTTCTTCTTCTTCTTCTTGTTCCGTCTTCTTTGTTTTACCCCCATGATTCTCCCTATCATGAGTGGATAACGAAGGAATAATGAATTGCACGCAAGCGCGCTTTTAACTTAACGAGACGGTATATGCGTTATACCTCGCTCGCAGCAACAACGCAGCACACGCTGCATTCCGCTATGAGGATTCCACAGCAACTGCAGCACTCCGGAGGAAAGAGAGTGAAGGGCTTTGCGCTCGTGCGTCGAGCGCGAACTGAATACGTATAGCTTACCTATTATTACATTGAGTTTTGAATTAGCATAATAATATTAAGAGAAAATTTCACTGTATTATTATTTCATTGCTCGGTATATTTCTTCCTTATTCTCCTTCTCGGATTACAACGTAGTGAAAAAAATCGATTTTCATAAATTCATTATCCAAATTGCGTTGAGGTACTGTAATTGGAATGGATTTCACAATGGATCATTGATAACAAGGAATTTGAAGTGTAATAGATAAATTGTAGGCTTTGGGAATACAGGTAGAAACGGGTATATTTATATTGTAACGCTAATCATTTTTCAAACTTGGAGCGTGGTATAAAAATGATGAAGGTAAATTATAGAATCATCAAGAGCTATTTTTCATTATCAGCAATAAATTAGTTTGAACTCAATTCTTTTTCGGATATTCACTGATTTACTACGCCCTGAAATTTCTGGGATTCTCGTTGTATACATCAAATGTTATCGAAAAGACCCAATATGAACGTGAAAAAATAATTCTCTACACGGAAAAAATAATTTAGCTGCAGCAGCTAAGGAGCTAGCACGGACACGGACAGCCATTAAATTAGCACCGCAAATAAATTAACAACAAATGCAAATTTTTTCGCTGTAACAGCTAAAATTTAGCTGCAGGAGCCAATTTAATGGCTGTCCGTGTCCGTGCTAGCTACTTAGCTGCTGCAGCTGAATTATTTTTTCCGTGTATGATACACCGTTAGAAAAATCTGTCTCCAACTTAACAATAATATTATGAAGTTTTTTACATAAACATCTTATTAAATTTCATAAGAAACTTTTTATGAAATTTCTTATTTCCACATTAAATTCAAGAACGATTATTAAATCAATACAAAATTTCGTATGAAATTTAATGACATGTTTATGTAAAAAACTTCATAATAGTATTGTTAAGTTTAAGACAGATTTTTCTAACATTGTAGCTGAGAATTGACAAGGGCACTGTTACTTCGCGTGCTTTATACGTATCATTTTCATGTGTCAACATTATATTTCACCGGCTTAGATTTATTAATAGGATTATGTTGTATCGAGCATCTCGGTCTTCGGGTGCGAGAAATTGAAATCGATACCTCAAAACTGTTTAAAATAAATTGCAATTTGAATGTAAGGAACACTTCCTATAAACTACATACATAATTCAAATTTGATTGCGCACAATCCAGAGTTCATTACTTCTAACGCGGATTATGAATTAATTGAAATATTTGAATTAATATCAAAGATCGAGGGTGGAGAGGTATTTGTCTTAATGAGAGATTCCCTCATACATTATTCAAATACAGCACGTCTATACTTTTGATGATATATAATCACAGCTCATCATCATACGAATGACTTTATTATACGATATCCAATTGAAAACAAATATATAACATGCGGGGGATAGAAGAAATCAACAACAACAACAATAACACTGTAAACGACAATACTTCAATATCGTCTCAATTAAATGGAATTGATTTAAAAAGCAGCAGGCGGTTTTACTTCAACCGCGTGAAATCCCTTTTTTTGTTCACAATTAATAGTAATAAATATATATATATAGTGTGTATAAAACGATCATACCGAGATACATACGAGAATGCGTTCAATCTAGTTAACCTCTTAAGTGCTTCGTTAAATGGAAAATCCACCTAACACGCAATAACACGCAAGCGTCTACGCACAGTAGACGCAGCTGAACGCTTGAAGGGTTAATGACAGAAATTACAAACATCATGCCTGATGCATAAGAAAGTTGAGTTACGGAAAAGCATTTGCGTCTACGCGTATGGAATACGATCCTTTGATAATTTTCATTTTCATTTGATCTGATTTTTACAAATATCACTTTTTCTCGATAAAAGCATACTCTCGATACTTATTTTTCCCTTTCCTTTGATATCGTACAACAAAGTACCGCTGCGTACACGGAGAATTTTTATATAATTTGTAATTTATGCAAGGGATGTACGAAGGGTCGATGCACTTTTGATGAAGGGTATATACATCGGATGAAATTGTATAGTATTACAAGAGAAAAGAGCTGCTTCTGGTGCTGGAGGCGCTGAAATCTTTGCGATGAGACGCATTATTTTCTCTTGGAATCCTGCATACTTTATCCGAAATTTTATCCTGTGAAATATGCGGTTATATTCGAGAGGAAGAACGAGAGGGCCAGGCCACGAGCTCCTGCGAGCTCAATTTCAAGATATTCGCTTCTACCACCACTTTCTTTGTGATCCCACAAGATTACCGGATCAATATCAAATAAGTTTCAATTTACAAAAACATCGATAAAGAGGATCTTTCGTACTTGAAACTTGGAGATCTCAAAATGAAAATGGTTACGTCGCTTATCACGATAAATCAGATTGAACAGGGTAAAATCTGATACACGCGTTCTCTAATTCTCATTTCAAATGAATCATGTGAAGAGATAACAACATTGACGTACGCTGGCACGTTGAAATACAATGATTTACGTTGATATACAAAGTATGTTGAAATTTGAGATGAGCGAAGGAAAAAAAAGGAGCGAAATGAAATGACCTCTTGACACACGTACACATTGGAAAACAGAATCAATGGCGTATGTGAAGTGTATATAGTCGGTCCTTTCAATTGAACTTTTGACGCTTTGAATCCTTTGAATCCTTTGAGAGATCCCAGTCCACTCGTCGACACCTCACACAAAAGCGTATCTATCTTTCTCTCTTTATTTCTCTCAACGCCTTTCTATATCACACTCTCAGTGAAACGGCTAATTATGCGAAGTAGTCGGGCTTTCAATGTTTCGAAAGTGTGTAGTGTATAGAAAAGCTTGGTAGTAGGCAACCGAATGGAGATATACGGAGAGCAATGCCTTTAGATGTACACATAGTTTCATTTATATACATCTGTGTGTTGAAAGCCCTTGGCTTTATTCAAAGCTTAATTTCGTTCATTTCATTCGGGCACCGTTACGTTCAAATCAGCTTACTCTTTATCTTATATGTAAATTACAAGAGTTTGAAGTAATGGGAATTGAAAACACGTACTTCTCACAGGTTCTTTCACGGGACAAAGAGGGGAGCAAAATGCAAACTCGATGATTCAATGAACGAGTTTATAATGAACGGCGAAATGGTCCATGTTACTTGATTTCATTGTTTTATAAGAATATACAATGTTTGTTACAATAGGAATGGCTCTTACGAGGTTATGTGTTTTGAAGAATCAGAACCGATTCGAAGGGGCTTCAACATTGGCCTGAATATCTGATTCTACGGATTGTGTGTACCTTTGCTTCAGGTAATTTTGAGAATTTTGTTTGATACACCATCAAAAATGAGACCGATTGGAAGATCTTTATCGATTGTTGAAATTGCCATTGCTGAATGTATTTTTCAAGACTCAGTTGTATCGGTAGAAGAAAAACCCCCGCACGCACGTGTGGGCTTGTACAAACCACTTGAAGTGTTTCTTGAGGGTTAAATTCCTCACTTCATTTATCACTCTGTTCCAAAGCGATACTGAACGAGGATTACAGCCGCGAGATACTTGAATTATCAAGTACTTCAATTCAATTTCAAGGGAACGGTAAATAATATGGGGATCACCGACAAATTAAATTATAAATCGGTAAAACCGTACACACATGTTCTAAGGAGAACTTTAGAAGAATTGTCTTCAATGGAAGTTATTCGATCCTCCTTTACGATTCTTTGATCTCAGAGCAATCGATCAACATGTCAACTCACCAACCGCATCTTCGAATTTAATCTAATCACCTCGGTCCTGGATAACTCGGAAAATTCATAGAATCCAAACATCAAACGATATTTTTGATTACTTATAGATACAATAATATCATATCGAACAGATTTTCGTACAGAAAAGAATTGAACGCAACACGTTGAAATTGATCTCTCTCGAACACCTACGAAAATCTGAAGGAATCTTACATTTTTGGAGAACGATGACACTCCATCCCCCCAAATATTCATCTCGATCCAACTTTCCATAAATTTACCAAGCCGCAAAAGAATCGGAATGACAAAAATGAAATTAGGACCGATAAATTACTGGAATTCTCCTGATTTCTTGGTATTTTCAACGAAATCCAGCCTCCGTGAAGATAAAAGGAAAAAGAAGTGGATAAAGGGAACGAAGATACGCGAAAGAAGATTGATCGTGGTGAAGCTGCATCACGAGCTGCATCTGCCACAGAAACAGAACAGAGAGTGAAAAAGGGAGATGGAGATAGAGAATTCCCGAGAGAAGCTCCGCCTTCGGTTGGCGTGTACATTTGCGCAAGATGGCGCCGGTTCCCCGGTGCAAGTTTTGCCCTGCACGTATATATACACGGACACGTATAAACAAGCACAATGTGTATATGGATACGTTTGTGCAACGTGCGCATTGGATCCTTTACTCTTCTTCGTCGCGAGACTAGTTATACCGAACAACGCACGGTGGTTGAACAACGAGAGAAGGAATGAAAGAACGAGAGAGAGAGGGAGAGAGACAACGACGACAACGACGATGAGAAAAAAGACACGAAGAAAGAGGGAAAAAGAGACATATACCTAACCTATAAAAGCAGCGCCTCCCGTGCGCGTGGCCTGCAATTACGTATGCACCTCTCTCAGCAGACCCAGTGGGCTTCGCGGTTGGCTGCGCTTCCTTCCTGTCTGCTGCAACTATACGATCTATGTGTATGCGTATTACGCACCCACTGCAGCAAACAGCGTACACGGCATCAAGTCCAGCCCTCCACCCGCACCCTGTACTTGCTTGCTTGCTTGTTTCCTTGCTCGCTTGCTTTTCTATATGTTACTTTGCACGCTTCGTTGAATTTCTCTCTTGTTTCTTCTTTTTTCCCTCCCATTCTCTCCGTTTTCCTTTTGATCTCGAAAACTTTTATATAAAATTCGCTTATTTGTCAAGTAACAAATAAGAATCGATGAATTATATTTTTTGTTACGTCCGAAGTCAACAACCCTTGGAGAAATGAACCGTGACTTCTGACGGGTGAATGATCTGAAATAGCTTGCCCGAGTCTAAATTGGGGAAGAACTAGGTAGTGGAATAGTAAGGAGCGATTATGTGTTAATTAATCGAGATATTATTACGATATCCGTTCGCTGAAAACAAATGTGCAGTAATTGTGACGATCCGAAGAATGGTCAAAGCGGATAGCTGATTTGGCAATTCAAAATCATTCTAGTAACGATCCTTTTAGATTTGGATTTCGTGAAACATGACAACTTTCTTCAGCCTACAAAACCAATTCTTGAGATTGATGTAATTCAGAGCTCTCATCCGAGACATGTTTCTGACATTCAATGAGATCTCCAAAAGATATCCAAAGCCTTCCCTCCGCAGACTTCTACGGTTCCAAGTGAGGAATTTTCACTGGTATCGAAGGAAATCAAGCCCTGAGAAATCCTATTGGTTTTCAGAGGTTTGTTGATGACTCGTATAAATAGGCCAAATATAAATATTCGAATTTAAACTTCGCATGATTTATGACTCGATCCCTTCGAAAATCAATAAAAAATGATCATGGATGAGAAATTTTGGCAAAGATTTCTTATGTTTCGTTTTTTTTCCAACTTCTTGTCGCTATTTGAATCAAAAAATTTTGCCCTACAGAAAGATAAAAACGAACGTAAAGAGAATCAAAAGAAGATATAAAGAAACGGTATAACGAGAGATCCGAAAAAGTGAACAAAAAACTTGAAAGAAGAAAACAAGAATATGAAACTTGATCCAGCTAAGTCAGTCTCTCTCGGTCAGGGATCTCTCGGAGTATACTGGAACGCGATACTCCTGATTCATGCCGACGTGCATGTATCATACCCAAGAGCTGGTCATCTTTCGAATTTTATTTTAAGGAAGAAGAGGAATTTCCATATAAAGTAGAATTCATAAAAAAGGAAACTATCCCTCTAATCAGAATCAAAAGCAAAGGGAGAAGATCGGGAAACCGTAAATGGGTTTCTTTTTTTTCGTTTTCTCTTGCCAAAAATTGTACGCTTCTTTGTCGGTCATAAAATTCGGTGTTGACCTTTCCATTGAACTACGGGCTCTTTGATCTGTGTTTCATAACCAAAATGTTTCTCGTAAGTCACGCTCGAATGTCTTGATTTAATTAGATTAATCATGTTTCTTTCTCTCCTCTGCAGCCGCCGATCGGTGATATTGGTCGGGCGAGTCCTCCAGACGGAGCAGGATCTCGCATTTATACTTTGAAGAGATTTCATTCACGCATCAGGATTTTGATCACGATGTGACGGTCTGTTTTCTCTTGATTCATGTCCATGGAGGAGTCAAAAAGAATTATTGCATTTATATCTTTTTTGTATCCTCGATGTACTCGTGGAAGAATTTACGCGTGAAAGAAAAAAGTTTCATGAACGTTGGTTTGGGTTGAGGATTCGATATCAATTTCATAAAAATTCACACTGGTATCTATAAAATATTTCTTCGGATCAATGAAATTTCACTTCGATAGATGAAAATGGTTTCTCAGTTGATAAAATACTTCATGCGGCCAAAAAAACCGTTCGATTCGTTGGAATAAAACTCAATTGGTTCGAAGATACGCTTTACAGATAACATTGGATGAAATTTTTTTTTTCCTCATTGTAAAAAATTAGATAAATATTTTATACAAAAGCAGTTGAACACACCTACGTTCTGAAGTGAATATTAGATATTGTGTATTTCTTTGCAAGACCTAATAAAACTTTCCTCAGAATATATTTAAGCTTATAATATCAACTCAAAAACTTCAACAGTATCAACAATGAAAAATACTATATCCATATCCACCATGAAAGATAATAATCCTTCAAAAGAAGAACCTGAAAAATTATACCCTGGAGAATAAACAATTCTATTTGCAATTACCTCCACCCATTGAAATGATATGATTATAAGCACACACATACATTTGATAGACTGCAGCTAAACCACTGTCTGGATCATTAATAGAAGAAGGGAGAGAGAGAGAGAGAGAGAGAGGAGAAGGGAGAGGAAAAAACGAGTGAGTGAGTGACTCTGGTCGGCGGTCAGTGAACCAAGCGACATGGAAAGCGTCACTTGGTGATAGAGGTGTACAAAGAACCATCATGGAAAGAATATATATGTATGTATTATGTACTTACTGTGAGCGTAGTGGGCTGCAGGGTGGTGGGCAGTCGGTCCTGCGTGGGGGTAGTAACCCCTGTAATCGGTGGGATTGCCAACGACCCCTGCAACACCGGCTGCACCCCCGGAGGGTGGTTCCAGCGACGTCCTTGGCGGCTCGTACCACCTCGCCGCGCTCGACTCGCTACTCATATCCATTGTTGTGTCCAGAATTTTCAAGCCGGTATGTTTTCAAGAATAACGCCGGAAAGAAAGGAGAACTTAACGAGTTACGCTCTAAAAGAGAACAGGATATCTTAAGATCCCTGCCGGAATCGCCTCCTTTGAAGAAGCGAGTTATCGGCCTGAGAGTTCATAGGTAAAACTCTTTGGTCTTCATACGAAGAATTATCGATCCGATTCCCCCCGGACACTCTGTAACAGAAAATGAATGCAAACATTCAATTTATATTTCATTTTTTTTCTTTACTCCAATCAAACAAATGTATAATGTAAGTATATATAACAAGAATTCGATGGAATTTGATTGATGAAAAGATAGTTGAATCGTTGACGATTTTATGATCATTCCCTAAGGATACCAATTGAAAAGAAACGGAATAGTTGATCTTGGATACCAAATTCTTTCAAACTTTTTCATCGGGTACCAATACATTCGGTATTCCCATGGTGAAAAACTTGAAGAGTTTATGATGTTATTCGAATTTTATCCTTTTTATTTTACCTCCGAGACCCACGTCGATCGAATGATATCGATCGAGACGAGTCGAATCGTAAAATCGTTGTTATTAATATCGAAACCAGATCGATTTAGGATAAATTGATAAACTTGGTAATGAGGAACGTTAACGAGTTTACATTTTCTTATATCAATTATACAAACGAATGTGCTGGGTCTCGCTTGTATGGACTGGAATTGGTAAATTGATATACCAGGAAACGATGATACGATACACATTTCGATTCAATGATGCTCTCGAATCTGATATAAATACTTACATATATCTCAAGTTCGATTGCAATAATGTGTTCCCTGTCGTTTCGAATTATGAGAATGAAACGAGGGAAAGAAGTTCGGATTCCATTGAACGAGATGTAATACCGATCGTATCAAAGAATTCCATCTTTCAGAAAAATTTTCGTACGATTGAATGGACTTCTTTCGTAAAAAAATTGACAGGATCATTTGCATAAGTATCAATAAACGAATTTCACACATCGGTTTTGTAAAGTAGTTTTCACATGGAAGTACTTAAAAAATTCCAGGCAAGATTCCTGTCGCCGTGCTTCACAAACTTTTGATATATCGATCGATGGCTTTACAAAAAAACACCTTATTCCATGTTCACCATCTACCCACTCCCAATCACTCGGAATAACCTTAACTCAACCCCTAGTGCAACATATATCATGAATTTCATGTATGGAAAAAAAACACGATATATTCAAGTATACCGGCGGTCAGATAAATTCAATCTCATTTAAAAACTGCATCAATTTCAACATGCAGTTGGTTCAACTCAACAGGGTTGAACGAGCGATGTGTTTGAATCGATGTAATCATTAACTTGGATGAAACGTATTCAACTTTTGACGCAGTCGAGTGTAGTATAATTCTTTTCTCGATTTATTAAAGAAATTAGAGAGCTTTCCTAAGAGCAACAAAATCACGATACACAAACCTTCCAAGCGAATGAAATCTTAGATCTAATCTCTAGTGTTCTTTCGTTGCTAGTAAATATTATAATGAAAATGAAATCGATGCACAATCTTGTCACTCTAAATTCCTCTCACCAATCTCCCAAAATATCCATTCCACGGACCATAAAATTTGTGGAGTACATATTCAAATGCATACTCATTAAATGTAAGATGAAAAATTCAATTTCACCAACAATTCAATTCGTCGTTCACCTTCATTCCTATTATCCAGTAAATAAGTACTATATAAAATGAAATATCACGCTTGAAACTCCAGTTCCACGAAGGAAATTCACACGTGATACATCATTATTCGATCCCGCATCACCAAGATAGAAGACTTAACAAGGAACAAGGAGAGAATAGAGAGAAACTTACCAGTGATCAGAGAAGTGGGACAGAGAAAGATGAGAATCAAATGAGGCGATAAAATTGATCGTTGCAAAATCTTGGTTAATCGATCTACGCTTCGGAGCAGTGGACACTAACTGAACATACTCTACAATCAAGTGGCTTAAAATCATTTATCGATAATCTTTTGTTAGTGATCAAGGTCATAGATGACGCAATCCAAAAAAAAATCGTCCAATCCAGATAGAAACGCAAGAATAAAAAAAAAGGAGAGGAGAAACGAAGATAAAGATTCGGACAATTCCTTATCGTCGTTGATTCTCGAACGACTCCGGGCTGACGAATTGGATTATTATTTTGTTATCTAGTAACATTAATATATCGTACTGAGTTTTCGTACAGCCAAGTATAGAGTGTGAGTGAGTGGAATCATTTTTTTTCTCTTACGTGCTTTCTTTTTTAGAGATAATAAGATATGTCATGATGTTTAGTTCTTCAATTGTTCATGAAAGGAAAGTCCAAATATAAAAATTCACAATACAACTAAAGTGGAAGAGATTGGAACTATTTGAGAATTGTAAAAGATCGGATTCCTTAGAAGGAGTGGAAAAACACTATCGTAAATAACAAATCGTTTAATTTTCATATTTTAATTTATGCATATGAAATTCATTTGCAGGCAAAATTACAGAATAAATTACAATGCAATTAGAATGCAAGAGAGGCCGAGAGAAATGTTTAGTTATTTCGATTACCTTGATTACATTCGATAACATGACTGGAATATTCGATAGCTAGGTTTAAAAGATGCTTTCAGCACTAATGACTTGAACCGAAATTTTAGAACAATGTCAAATCAAAACAATAGAAATAGATCGACTGAATCATTTTTGAGATGGTGAGAAATTGTAATTCTTTTTCTGTATTTATCATTTTAAACTCATAAACCTTGATAAACTTAAAAATTCGATAAGAATCAAGGGTATCGGAGAAAAAACGCCTACGTTTTTCTGGGAAATGTTTTTTTCAGTGTCAATTAATTATTTAATCCATTAACATCAATTTCCATAAATTTTTGCCATTCGCCGGTTGAATTATTTCATCAAACACACGTAAGAGTATTTATATTCAGAATTTCAGATTTTCCTTTTGTCCAGGTAAAAAAATTATGAAATTACCGTATTCGATCGGCAGAGCATCAATCGATTATCAAACGAAACACTCCAAAACAATATATACGATAAGATACACCCTAAGTACTTCACGAGATAAGATTATTCTCCATAAGAAAGATAATCACGTGCTTGTTGATTAATTTCGATTCTTTTTCGTCGTGGAAGGTTTTTGACTATCTTTTGATAATTGAATTGTGAATTTATATCGTTATCGAATCGTTGTCCAAAGATTAGGCCAAAATAAGATACAGCGGTGGATGATTTTAATTATTTTAATGAAAACATTTTCAATGTACATTCATTTCTAATTCTCCTCGATATATTCTGATCGATTATTAAATGCGAATTAGGATAACTGAAATGTATTTTCGATCGGATTCTTCAAGAATTCTTCAAGAACTCCTCGACGACCTTTGTATTATGTGTTAAGCTCTCTTCATTTTTTAATGTTGATTTGATCATAATAATCTACGGACGTTTGAGAAAAACTCAGTAAGAAGTGCAAGAACAATTATTTTTTATTTGGTCCTGTCAGGTTGAATGATTTAGATCACAAGATTCATTGTGGTGTAATGAAAAATTGTATAATTATGTAATTTTTAAGCACAAACGGAACCTCTTCCAATCAAGAATAACCCACAATAAATTCATTTGAATTTGAAACAACAATTCACCGAACGCACCGTGTCAACTACGATGCTTCTCAAATCCATTATGAATGATGAAAATTTGTCCAAGACATCGTCAGATAAAAGTTCATGAACTCATCTCATCGAATTGACTTCACCGTTAGGAAAGAAGAAAGTAAACAAAATCAAATACAATACATGAATAAAGTCTTCCCAATAATCTCCGAACAATGAATAAATTAAAATAAATTACTTTCAACTTTGTTGTCTCGTGTTCAGATATTCGAACATCGAATTCAATTACTCGTGATTTCATTTGGGTTCTCTTTCATTAGAGAGCAACTCAAGTATCTCCAAATTGTTGAGAAGTTACTTAAAACATCTGTTACAGACCTTCGATCGACTTTCGTTGTATAGAAAGAATTACGAACCCACTTTTAATCTTATCTAAATTCGTCAATCTTGCTCTAAAGGTATTAGTAGCACTGTATTTGAGACTCAGCGAACATATCTGTCAGAAATAAAATTGTCTTTCAATTCTAATCTGATAACCGATGATTATATACGTTGATATTCGAGTTGTTTTATAACGGACCTTTCCACTTACGTTGAAATTTATCGTGGGGTCTCGAGAAATTCGAGTTCTCTTTCTAAGAACTGTTTGGAAGAGATTTCGAATTTGAAATTTGGAATAATTTAATGCCCACTTCTTGTTTTCGGAATTCATCTGGGTATCGTGCTCGATGTTTACCTGCATGAAAACGACTCTCCATTACAGACTGTTTTATAATCTTAAAACAATTAGTATCACACCTCAAGGAGCTAAAAGCATCGAAGAAAAAGAAGGGCATTGGTACGTATGTTATATTTGGATGCAATGTGTTTTTCATATAAATAATTTTCGCACAATGACAATGGGATTTCATAACTCTAAGTGAACGGATTAGGCGCTCATATTCCATTCAATGTATATTGTTGAAAGTTGTTGCAATATTTTACATACATTCGCTGCATTATAACAAGAATTTAAACAGTGGCGGGAACCCATGGGTATCAAACCGTGACAGATATACTGCCGTACGATTGGTGTGACTCATTTCACCGGATGGGAACAAAAATATGATAAGGGATCATGATTTTTGTGTCGAGATAATATTCTAAGACATGATTTCTATATTAATAGTACATAGAAATGGTTCTGTAACTGTTCTAAGATATATTCAGTTAGAATGGGGTACCGGATAAATTGGAACGTTTTGAATATCAACTTAATAGAGCAGAATGGGTCTACTCATTTCAAGAAGTCATTCAATTTTTCCACCTAAAATACTCTTACATTTTGATTACGTTGCATAAGTCATCTTGAAGAAAATTATAAGATATCTTTGAGATCACTCAGAAAAATTTTCAGTCATTCCAACTGATCAGGTTGATTGAAAAGCACAACAACCGCTTTGTCTAGTTTTTTTTTTTGAACTCCAATAACTAATTTTTCAGTTGTTTTAACTAAAATGATGCAGTTGTCTTGATTCGGTCAATTCAACTTATGCAAATTTTTCTCATGAGACTCGCTCTTCGAGGAAGCAAAGTAAATACCATATTTCATTATCCGAATAATTATTATATATTCAACGATGAAATATTTGCAACAAAACAAACGAAAGAATAATGATCAATAGGATATCAATTTTCTCTCATCTAGAATCGATTTCCATGAAGAAAAATTCATTTACATCAGAATTATAGGTTTTTATCAGTAATGATCTAGTAATGAGATCTCTCGTATCATATACTAATCATATTTCAATAATCAAACCTGTACATCAAAGTATTTCACTCCCATTATCTTGATCATTATGACTTAATGAAACTCAGAACTAATCTATCACAGCATTAACTTTTTGTTCTCAGTTTTTCTTCTTGTAGAGAATCATAATACTTGGAGTCTGCTTTTCGAATTGCAATTCAACGTAAGTTATCTTACTTAGGGTTATCCTCGATGAGAATCTGAACAATGAATAGTTTATTTACAGATGCAAAGAGCAGATCAAATACACACATTATGTCCATTCAGGATTAGATATAATAATGTATTCTGAGAAATAAATGGAAACATTGTTTGTTAATACGAATGTCCTTGTAAAAATGAGTCACGTGTAAGTTTTATAGTGCAGATCATTCGCATATAGATTCAAAAGCGCAAGCTTGAAAATATTTCCGGATAACATCCGAATTCACGAGTCAAAATCGGGCAGAAATTTGGAACTTCTTCTACGAGTCGGTACGCGTGGAATGTAACTCCTTTGTAGAATTTTTGTGAGGTGTTAAAAGCTATAACAATGGAATTGGTGGCTCATAAACCACGAGAATATGTATATGATGAAAATTCGAGCGTACATTAAGTCAGTTCATGCTACAAGCTGTCCGTTAGATCCCGTTCGTTAGCTTCAAGTTCATGATACTTTGGCGAAAAAAAGCGCTGGTTATGTAGCAGAAAATATAGAGGTATTTTCGATTCGTTAAAGAACCTAGCATTTGATAAACAGAGTTTTTTGTCACATTATTCTTCGTGAAATCGGTAAAGACGAAAAAAAGCTGCATATATCACATCTCTCTCTTCATGCAGGATGAAATAAAGAATAATGCACTGACACTCATCACTCTGAATTACCATGGATTGAATAGTTTATATCACGAATAAATTTTCACATGGTCCAATTTTGTAGGCATTTTTTTTGTGGAACATTCTCATTCAGAGTGAGACATCCTCCTTTGTAACACTTATTTATAAAAAGATGTAGAATTTCAAAAATATTTTGAATAAATTCAAACATTTGACTCTTCACCTCAGGTAACAGGTTAACAGCTTAGATTTTCGGAAATATACCGTGCTCCCACAACAATTTCTATATCGGCAGAAACAAATGTCGTTGCCACGTCTTTGAGGGAGGTGAATAATTTCTAACACGCAACAAAGCTTTATAATCAACTGTCTTCCATATTAGTATATTTCATCCATTATCTGGTAGGTATTACGCACTGCGAAGCATTACATACGATATCATTACAACAACGCACTTTCTTGCAATACAAACTTCGCTTAATTGGAATTTGTTTGGATATAAAGAATGTTTTCAATTCCACTTTCTTTGAGTATGTTAAGATTACAGTAATCATCCTCCGAGTCCTTTTACAGAAGTCTAATCGCTAATGAAAACTCAACAAGTTTTCCTAGCTTTTCTGTCTCGAAATGTCTCTGAAAGGTATTTTAAATGATTCGGATGTTCGATAAATCATCCCAAAAATATCTTCGCCCTGTCTTCCATCTTGAAACCTATCTTGAAAATGAATTGAAGATGTGGGAAATTTGCAAATTCTCTGTATCTCAACTACTCCAAAAATCTGTAAAAACTGAAGAAGAGGAAAACATAAAGATTCTCATATAAATAAATGTGAATTGATTGAAAGTTGCACCCGGATGCGACCCCCTGTGTGCATCAACATTGAGCCAATTTCAGCCTAATCTTGGCAAATGCTGGCGAATTTCGCGCCAGAAGAGGGCCGAAGTTGGCTCAATTTTTGTGCACACATGAGAAAGAAGAATATTAAATGATCAGGACAGTGATGAGGGATGTTCAACAATATCTATATGTTTCATAAACAAAAGAGACCAAGTTTCTGTTGATTTTTATGAAATATCGATCAAACTTCTGAATTTTTAAAAACTCATTTGATGTAGAAACCATTCTACATATCTTTGAAAATTCAATCGGTAGGAACAATACGATATCTATAAAATATATTATACGAGAAAGCTACATTATAAGCTCTCCAACTAATGTATATAATAATTATTTATACGATCAATTAGAGTTCGATGAGGTGAAGAATGTGAATGCACAACGAGTCGAACGTGATATCTCATTCAGAAGCAGTAGTGGTTTGCCATTTTTTGGGGGACCTAATACTAGTGGAGTCGGGCGGAGATTAATCGGTAGCTCCAACTCCTCGGTCGAATCATTAATTTTCTTAGCGTCCAGCTTGCGCGCGAGTCTATAATTCAAAAAACGATGGATTCGTATTGAAACGAAAATCATAACCCGAAAGTATATAAATTATCTGTAATTTTGTTTTGACGTTCAGATTGTGGTATTTTTCGCGCTAAATGGCGTTGGTCGTTTGTAACTGAATATCGAGGGGAGTGTTGAAGAATTTGGGATGATTATTGTTATTGAATACATACGGGATAATTTTATACCAACAATGTACGAGAATAAAAATATCAAGAACAAACTTTTATGATCTCTAAATACATTTCTGAATTCCGAACCATTTCCTGAATTATTGAATTCTAATTTCTTGAGCTTGAGTTTCGCACGAAAAATAAATAATATATCAAATACTTTCATTGAATTCAGGAAGAAGTTAGAATTTCGTTGTAGGCATCCAAGCATCATTGCTTGATATCTTTGATACATGTGTTTCATGAAATAACCAGATCTGAATGTATGTATGAAGACATCGGTATCATGAACTCAAAATTCCATTGACATTTTTGGCAATTAGTAAGATTGTTTTCAAGTTTCATACTTTTCTAGATATTCAAATTCTGCACGATATCAATCTCTTTATTTGTAAATCTTGAGAATCATATTCATTATTGCATCGATTGGAACTTTCATGGTGTACTATTTTGTAAAATTTTCCTGTTTCAGAGCTATTCTCTTTCAGACAGCCATCCATTTGTAATACAAAAACAAATGACTTTTTATTCGCAAATGAATTATCTTTTGGCGAAGGAGAAATAATACTCGTCTACACCAGTAATTTTGATACAATTTTTATATCAAAGATCATTTTATATGTTTTATAATATTAAATTGTATAACACGAATCCTAAATAAATTTAGAAAATATCAACACTTGGTTTCAAAAAATATTTTCATACTCTCACTGAAATCAGGATACAAGATGGGAATGGAACAAAATTTCCTGGTACGTAAAAGCATATTGTCGCGCCGTCGGAAACAACGAAGATGTTGAAAGTATACAAGAGAAACTTTACGCAAGATTATGATAAGTGTATTCCGTTATTCACAAATCATTATGAAATATTCTTTGTTTATATTCGAAAATACTGATTCCATTATGTATATAATGATTTAATAAATTACGCAGCAATATGAAACGTATTTGTACATCTGAAAAAAAAGTTCAATGATAATTTCGCACGCCTCACAGAATACTTTGAATGGAAAATAATGTGAGATCTCCAATTTTAGTTCCTTGAGATAAAACATTGACATCTCACGATTTCTCATGAATCAATGATTCATTTTGAATATCAAAAATAGCAGTCTTTTCCAGTCAATGGTTTTTGATCATAGGAAGTGGTTCTTGTAAGTGTATTCTGGATAGAGATGTTAATTTAATCAAGTATTGTTAATATTAATAATAGAAGAATGCGGGCGCTTACGCGCATAGAAAAAAGAAATTATTTGGTTTGCTTGTTGAAGAATCAAAATATCACCAAACATCAAAATTTAGTTCGATCTAGCACAATTTCAGTTAATTTCACGGCGATGAATGTAAGACATACGCAAGCCGATGTATATTTCATATTCACCGTTGTAAAATTAACTAAGTTACAGTTGGCGATATTTTTACTCTTCTTTTTTCTTATTGTGATACGATAAGCTGACAGTTTTGCTAAAATTTTGCCCAAGCTAAATGTATGAAATGGGAAAATCTCTTTCGGTAGCTATTCCACCAATTTCATGAAAGTAGTTATCATAGCTGAGCGACTACTCAATTTGGTTACTGAAACTTTTGTCAACCATGTATGAAAGTAACTATGGTAGGATGCGTTTGCTGCTGTCAGATGGTCGACAGCTGTTAATTTAAATGAATGCCATAACCTAGGGAAAATAACATTCGTTGGACACTTGCTTGACAAATATGATCGAACCTAAAGCTGAGGAGGAGTATGTTCATTGACATAACTGAGCTTCAATTGGAGTTACAAAACCTTTTCTGTCGTACATTGTGAAAAAGGTGATGTTGGAATCAACACCGCTTGGATTCTATAGAAATCCAACCCGAAATTCGATATCAGAATAAGTTCAAATGATGTTGAAACGACATCATGCGGTATCGAAATAACACCATGGGATGTCTAAACAACAGTATTTAGGGTGGACTTCTTCCAATATCGTGAATTTTTCACAGTGTAACAACTAGTTCTTCATTAGTCCAAGCTAATTCTTCCAAATTTTACACTAATTAAATGGATATATTCCAACTTATTATACTTGTATTTAACCAAATGTATGAATATGAGAGAAAAGTGAATATGAGTATCAGTGATGACTGTTCGAAGTGAATTTGATAAAAGTGAGCAGATTCATGATGATGAGATAATTCATGAAAAGTTGATAGTTTCATCAAGATAATAAAAAATGAAAAGACTAATGAGTGTCAATGAAATTTTTTTAGAGAATAATAACCTCAGTCCCTCTATGTACGGCATATAAAACCACATTTGGATTTAATAAGCTGGCATACATAACGTGTACTATAAAATATAAATCCCTGTGACTTTGAACTAATCGTATAACTGCCGTTGAATCAAAGTATTTAATAACATTCAACAATAGAATAAACTGTCTTTCCTTTAAAATTCATTCTTCTGAAGTTAATTTTCAATCTTGAACCTTGAATCCTTACGTGAAAATTCGTTACATTTACTTGTAACTATTTGAAAAGTATCTTACTCGGTAAAATTTATCAGAATTCGAATAAAGTAGACTCTTGTGCCTTGAAAAGTGACCTGTTACCCAACAAAGCTACTTTAGAATTGATCAAATATTCGAATAATTGAAAAGTAATCTTCAACAGTTTTATATAAAATTGTGATTTTACTTCACAGAGAGTGGGTTTGAGTCAACCCGTACTTATAACAGCATGAAAAAAATCGAGATACATTGAAATGAAAACATCAAAATGTTATAAAAATGTACTGTCAAATGTCTTTGTTTGAATTACCAACCATCGCACATTCATTATAATTAACGATGAGAAATCAGAGAACGAAATATGATCATTCGCTGCCTGATGATTACTTTCTATTTCTACTGACTTCACATGTCAAGCGAGCGTCATGTATATTTAACATATTTTCAATTATGTCTGTGAATTTATTATTCATTTTCACATAATCACGGTTTCCTTTCATCTCATTATAACTCTGAGCTATATACTCGAGAGAAATTCATTGTTTTTTTTTATTTAAATTCACTTATTTCCGATTCGCTTGAAATTATTTACATTTTTTTCTTCATCTTCAGCACGTAATAAGTTGGAAACTTACAGGTTTATACATTTCTTTCATTTGTTCACATGGGGAACATGACAGATATATATGTGTTATATTAGTTTTCAACACAAGAAGTTGGAATATGAGAGAAATATTTGAACAATCTTTTGTCACATTCTTTGGACATTTGTTAAAGGTACTCAAGTATCAGGAGAAGCAAGTCAAATTTCGCGCCAAATTTTTTCATGAATTACTTGATAAATTTGAATTTGAAATCCATAATGATTGATTACATATCTGAGATTGGACTCTGAATACAAATTTGGATTTCTTCAGGGTTTGCAGATATTGGGAAATGAAATTACAAAAAAATTGTTGACAGTTGGAGGTTATTATTTTCAAAATCCTCTCACACTCGCCAGAAAATCGGCAAAAGACTGAAACTTATATTTAGAATCTAATCCTAGTCGTGAATTCAATTATTATACACTAAAAATTCGCGTTAAGCGCATACTTTATGAAATAAGTGCGCACCAAATTTGATTCTCTTCTTTTAATGCTTGAGTGCTCTTCATTCACGTCACATCATATAAAATATGCTACGGAGTTTTAGTGGATTCCAATTGTTACCGTGGTTACCATGCGACACTACTGCTGCTATCAACTCCAGTGGCGATGTACATACAACATTAGTGCCAATTTATATTTCACTCCAAACACATTTCCGTGAGAAGTTACGTAAAACTAATAACAGCAAATGCAGAATCCACATAGAAGTTTTTTGACAGGCTCGTGGTTAGCCGCTTAGAGGAATGTGGTGTGAAGATTGCAAATACATTGCATTCAATTGGAAAAGATCTGGCCAAAGCTTTTTGGGCAAGGTATTGGGTTGAAAACTATGTCACCCATACAGCGAATCAGTTCAGGGAGAGTTCGTAATGACTTCATGTGGAACTATCGGGATTCAAAATGAATGCATGATGAATTTTACCTAAACTCTGGTGCTATGTGGGCACACTTTCAGAAGACTAACAAAAAGTGTTTGAGAAGTATAGCAGACTTCCAAATCCCCTACTATTTTTGAGAAAATTTTCGCCAGATCTTTCCCGAGCGAATCCAATATTTCCGCAAATTTGCCGCCGGATGTTCTTTCAAATCTTTCCAAGATCGTTGGCATACTAATTTTTTTTTAGCCAAGTAATAACATAGTGAAGCATCAACAAAGCAAGCATAGTTTCTTCAGAGAAGCAAAAATTAACACTGAAATCGTATAACTGGAATTAATAGGTTAGAATTGGTAGATACAAATCCATCAATTGATTGTAAAATCTATGAATCATGAACTGCAAACATACCCCAGAAAATCAGAATTAGTTTAGAATGATACCAGTTGTTTAACAGGTGTAACTTTATGCAAATTCACTCCAGGCAACTTAAATTCTTGATTTGTTGTTTTTGTTTTTAGTTACTGCAACTTGAGAGTTTTCTAAGTGGATCGCTGCAGCCAGTATGATACTTAATCCAATTTTGTTGAAGTCAAGAATCGGAAATGCTATAATTCAGTTTCAATATCTGAACGAGTCATAGCTGTGGTTGTATGCAATCATTCACTATCGAGAATCAACGCCTTTTGCCTCGAAATTTCCATATTTTGGATTTTATATTGCATATGTGATAAACACAAACGAATTTTCATAATTGAGGGGGGGGGGGTTCATCAAGCGATCCCGGAATAAGATGATTTTTTCGGATTTTGTTTTTCATGGAAGGAAGTAAATAAAGAAGTGGATAAAGAACTAAGTCCTGAAACATGACTGTCTAAAAAAATTTTGGTAGTATTTTTCTCTTCAAAGTGCTGAAAACAGGAAAAGAGAAACAAACGTCATTTGTTTTTAGGTTCATCCGCCAATCAATTGAATCTACTTTAAAATGAAAAAAAAGCTATTCATTCGGTAGTTCTTGAGATATCTTACAGACAGACTTGAAAACCATGGTTCCGAGAAGAACGTTCCTAAAGTTTCACTATAAGAATTTTTTAATTGGGAAAAATTGTTTAATGCACTTGAGGTCTCATTGAATAAGTGTTGAAAAACTCGAATTTTTCATTCACTTCCTTTCATGAAAAAAAAAAAAAAAAGAAAACTCACTCCTTATGAGATCACAAGACCTGTGATTTTACGACGGTCAAGGTATAAATAAAAGCTTATGTTTATAAAACACCTTTGTGTGAATTTTTACTCATAGAACAATTTTTCCTTCTCAAAATCTCTGCTTCCTACGCCATAAAGCTCTCATGATGAAGTTATATCATCTTTTATAATCTGAATCAAAATAATTCATGCGGACGTATTCATGTATCTTCTTTAACGTATAAATCAGTGAAATAACCAGTTTTTAAATTTTTCTTCGGCGAATCTCAATGATTTACTGATAAGCTATACTCAACATCAATGAAATCACGATTTATAAAAGCGCATAAAGAAATATGTATCGAAATAATGACGTTCTGTTTTTCATATTGCGTTAGGAACAAGTATTTGCAAAAAGTAAACAATTCACGTTTTTTTCGCTTGCAAAAATAATCTCATTTGACAACGAACGCTTTGATTTTTAGCAAATGATATTGATAAATTCTTCTCCTCCAAAGATCGTAAATTAGTTGAATGATGGCTGAAGTGGAAAATCTAAAATGTAAAATGTTAGGGCAAATCTCATTCTATCGTTTCTCACATTTGATATTATGTATGCACATTATACATTCGTAACCGGGTATTTAATACACTTATGTAAAAAAAAGTCTTGCATGTTCCATGCATGAGCAAATCGCTAGGGAGTGTGGGTCAGGCTTTGGTCATGTATGACCATGCTCATAATCTCATATAGATATTATCATAAATTTGATTTTTTTTTGTAATAGTTGTTTAGTGTCTAAATTAAATAGTACCGTTTATGAATATATCAATTCATGCCTGTCGAACATGGAATTGTTTCTCACAATAAGGTCATATATGAAACAAGCAAAAATATATTTTTGATTGATTCATAAATCAGATTCATACAAACTAACCGTCGTTGAAGTTTGAATCGTTTATCGAAACGCCTTCAAGAGAACACAAACTTTTCAAGTCAAATGTAGGTTCGTTGTACGTAAATTTACGCTGATGGAATGTTCAATGAACCTTTAGACGCCCAGACATCCAATGCATCCTCATTGAAAAATTTCTTGAACAACTTTGTGTTCTTTAAGGGGTGTTAGTAATTGAATACAAAAATACTGAACCGCGAGCATCCTTTTGATTTTATTTAGAAAAAGACATCCATCATCTTATTTTATTCAAGGGAATTGATTGTGGAACCCTCTCGCCAATTCAGTATTATCAATTCCGCTACACGATGCAAACTTCAGCGATATAAAACTAACGACTCGTAAATACATTTGAATTCCATCAAAATCACATAAGAAGTTCTTGAATGTTCCATAATTATTCTGTAAATGAAGTTATTTTAGGAAAATTTATATGGTTATTCCAAACAGGTTTGTAAGATTTTCCTGAAAAATTTCTAGGATTTTGAATCCCTTGAGTTGATTTGATCAACGGAATACCACTGATAGAAACCTCAGATGTTCCTGAGATGAACCTATGATGTTCAATTTGGCTATTTGGTGATAAGAAATTAGAGCCTATGAGTGTAGTAAAATACGTTTCTTTGTTACTTCCCTAGCATGTACGTGACAAGGGACCCACCTCGGCCCAGTATGGCCCCCATCTCGCTAATATGGGCCCAAGACTGGGCCAGGTTGGGGCCAGAGTTCATACACGTTAGGGTTACTAGATCAGACTTTTCATAGTCAATGATTAGATATCTACATAGATTAAAATAAAGGACTCGACAAGCCCTTCTCCCGTTTGTAGGCAATATGTGTTAAATATGCAAGAAAAACTCATACAGAATGTTTCAGGAGTGATACCCTGAGAAACAAATTCAATCAGATCTATTGGCTACATCAGTCAATTCTGTTGGTCGGATCCAGGAGACCGATAACAGGAGGATTTATTCTCGCGAACCATCAGTCGCCCCTGGCTGTTGATAAAGCCTGTTGGCGCGTCAATAAGAACTTCTGTTTTCGGCCAGTAAATGCTCCTGGTTCATGAAGCTGAAACTGTTAGCCGTAAAACCAGCAACCAATTGTTATAACTTTTCACACAAAATTTGTATCAAGGATTCAAGCATCTGAAAAGTATAGTGGAACGCTGTGCAATCAATATCTGGTGTAAAAAAAGCTTCAACAAAGTGGAATCAAAAGTTACAACACCTGGCTGCTAGCTTCAACTTCATTCCTAGTTCGTGCTTCACTTGAATAATTACCCGTAGTTGGTAGACCGTATTAGATTTGGTTATCCCAACGTAAGGGATAATAATACATTTCATGGTACGAATTGAAGGAACAAGTTGATAATTAGAAGGATTGACATTTTCTTTTTGAAGAGAAAAATTTCTGATTTGATCGCAGTTGGCCAAATTGAGATGAATGAGATTCTCCTTGAAATCATCATAACAAAGTCTTATTAATGTCGACGTATTCACTTCCAATCAAGTTTTAGGGGAGAATTCTAACGCACCAATGATATTTTGAGATAAGTAAACCTCTGATCGAAACCATTCTGATTCCCTTTCATAATATGAGCATTAAAAGCATCACAATTCACGTGAAGAGTACTTGAACATGGAAAATTTCCCGCTCCAATGAAATTTGTATCAAAAGTGAAAAAGTTGAGTAAGGCTGTAAGAGCAGTTTCGTCAAAATTATCCCCAACTTAATTTCAGAATTAATTTCCCATTATTTGATCCAGTATGATCATCATGTAATATTTATTGTGAAGACACAACGCATATGAGTGTGTGTATTGACATGAGAATATGATTTCTGATGACAGATGTCGATGATAATGTGATAACTAAGCTCCAAGTCTCTTAATTTGATTTTTCTGATCAATTGAATCAATACGAGTGGGTTGAAGAATATCATTTCCATGGTAGTATATCATGATATAATTTAGAAAGCATAATGTATTGAATTTCTTACTACATGGAAAAAAATAATTCGCTATGGTAGGCTACGGACAGCTAGGAATCAGTAATGGTAGCTGTTTCGCGAGTTTGATATTTGAATAGCTAAAAATATGACTGTGACAGCTGAAAAATAGCTTTCTTTCCGTAGGAAGAGATACAACATCTTGGAAAATTTATGCATTACAGTATCCTTCAGAACTGGTTGTTTCAGTGGAAGCTTTTAGACTGAGAACAACAGAATAGAGATCGGTCACCCAGAAACTGTTTGAGTGGCTTTACAAGAACCCTTTCCGAACAGCGATTCGTAGTTCTCTCAGATACACAGACATGAAAATGAGAATCGAAGAAAATTTGTTTTTCCTAGTCTTCAGTGTTATCTATAAGTCATCTTGTTGACCAGTTTAGGATCGTCGTGTCTTTAGAACACGTTCCGTAAGATACCGTTGGAGTTTGAATTGTTTATCGAAATGAATTCAAGTTCGAATATGGGAAAATTCTATTTGGAATTGATGGAGGTATTTCAAAATCAGTTCTCTTGAATTAGATACGGCGATTAAGTATGTGATTTTCGTATTGGATTATAAATTCATTCCGATAAACGTTTTAAACTTCCTCGACATTTTTGTAAATGCAATGGGATGAAACAAAACAAATTTGACTGGGAGACCCTCGGAGATTTCTTTCCATTCGGACTTTAGGGATAGAAAATTCTGTCCATATAGTAACAAATGTCTCACCAATCTCATAAACTATGTACCGCGATACTACAATGTTTTAGGAATATAACAGAAAACATTCTTTAATGTTTCTAAAGCACTTTGCTGTATATTCGATGTTTGAACGAATGTATCCAAATCCCTGAGTTATCATTAGCAGATTACACTTTGACATGAACCGGGAAAAGATCCAAGTTAGAGGGAAATAAGTCACTGTTCGATGTACGTAATTTCTTCCTATATTAACATGCACGACACCAATACCACCCAACAATTTAAACGGATGAATAATTCACGAATAGAGGCAAAAACATCACATCGAAACCAGATTCTTACCTTATCTCGACAGAGCGTCGGCGAATCCACACACAATGAGAGAAAAAGAGTAATTTAGAGAAAGAGAGAAACCACAATCACGATCACACGTTTCCGAGGATGTCGATTTGTAACTTTGTACAAGAAGAAAGGGAGGAATACGTTATCTATGTTTTATCACTATGTTATCACCAATGCAACACTCCACCGTACACACACACAGCACATTGTGGCGGATTGTTGTTTGTAACTTTTTCTCTTTCTCTAGAATTTCCTTCCTTTTTTCTTGATCCCTCAGAGTTTTCTCTTTCCTTCACTCCACTCCACTCGACACGTATCAATGGATGTTCTCTCTGTTATATGTATTATATACCATACACTAAGAGTCCTATCGAAACGTATCAGCACAAGACGTATGAGAGGAATTCAAACGATTGTCTGCTCCTTCTTCATCAGTTTCAACTTCCTCTTAACTTCGTCGGATTCGAGTACTCTGTCTCTCCGAAGATTTGAATTTTGAATCGATCGTCGGATGAGGAAAAGGATTTTCCTTATATTGAATCAACTTCATTCGAATTCCGTGGAAAAACGCGCTAAGCTCGTTCGATTCGCGCGCGCGCACGTTAATCGAGTATCGATGCAACTGTCGTGACAACCGGCGCGAAACTAAGACGCAGGAAAACACGAAAGCCTACGTCGCCCCCACGTTCAATTCCAACATCGTCTCTTTACGTATAACTTCGACCTTGTTCGGCACAACGTGGCGACGCCTACAAAACGTCGGCCCAACCTCCTAGCGGGCGTTAACTCATCCCTTTCCCGTATCCTTCATTGCGTGCTCGTTGCTTGCCTCTTTCTTCTTTTATCCCCACACGCGAATAAAACTACCAGCTCGTAGGTTTCTTTCTTCCTCTCTTTCCCTTCCTCTTTCTCTCATTACCGGTTGCTTTCTGTTGCTATTTCCACTGCATCCTTGCTCGCCTTCTTGCTTTCTTGCTTTCTTGCTTTCTGTCAACAAGACTTGAGAATCTTCCAAAGTTTATTTATCTTCACTTCAAATGTATTCAAACTTTGATTAGATTCCTGTTCAAGATTTTTATCGTCGAATTAGGATTTATTTACATACGACGGGGTACGTGGGGAAACCTGTAGCGTCTCGTAGAATGTAAGAATATCGGAATTGTTAATATTTGGATAGGAAGTTTGATATCGAGGGTATGGAATTTCAAATTATGTAAGTATTCTTCTCGTACTTGGGGAGACCAATGCTTCGGTATGCAGATCCTTTTGAGCTCCAAAGGTATAATTTTGTGATAAAATCCAGTTGGGGGTGGGCGATATTTGAAAACATTCATGTTTTTTGTAAGAAAAATACATAATTTCTATTGAACCTAATGAAATACTAGTACTAGGTAGTCCAATCAAATCCAAACTTGTCTTTGAGACTTTGAGTCAATCCATTTCGAATTATATATATTTTTGATATAATTTATATACACGGAGAAAAAAGTATTGCTGGCATAACAAACAGGTTTGTTACTATAGCGCCTACAAGAAAAATAAGCTGAAAGAGCAAGAAAAATGATTGACACAGCGACATTTTTTTGCTGACATAAAAAAATTTGTTCACAGAACTAACGTCTTAGCTGCTGGAGTGAATATTTTTGCAAGGACAACAAATTTCTTTGTAGGCGCTATAGTAGCAAACCATTTTTTCTCCGTGTACAAGTTTTCCATCTTGCATCGAAAAATGTTCAGCGTTCAATGTAATTCGTATATACAATTATATAAAAATTAAATATAAAATATATTGAATTGTATATAAATTATGTATAATTTTGAAAATGTTGCCTTAGGGGATGTGAAGTTCCACGTGGGGATGAATACTTTGATGTATATAGGGTATAAAAATATTTTCACATAACAAAGAATCTGATTTAAAGAATCAATTGCATTCTATTGCAGTTTCAACATCTGAATTTCTGTTTTCATATATATCAACATGAAATGTGCTTATAAAATGTACATAAAAATTATATACGATTTATATATAAAGTGTACTGAATTATATATAAATTTTTCTATTAGGGTGCATAAAATATCTAGATCTCGAATTCATCGAACCCAAAAGCATGAACAAAATATGACTCAAAGAGTTCGGAAATTTTAACATTTCCCAATGTTGCAGATAAAGGAGTGATTAGCTGTGAGCTAATTTTATAGCTCCTGGAGTTAAATTTTGGTTAATGTCGCTAAGAAATTGACTGTACTAAGATATTCAGCTGTAATAGCTAAAATTAGGCTAATACAGCTACAAACTTCATTCCATTTGGGGTGTTTTGTTATTGTCACTATTAATTCAGGGAAAACAGGATTGTTATAAAATATTTGTGAGGAATGTACCCAAAATTTGGAGTGGATTCACCATGAGCTGATAGTTCCACTTTGAGAAATAACAAAACGACTTTCAATTTTCAATAATCTCACTACGAATTTTGGCTGAACTCACTAATAATATTCTTCGGCAATTTTGTTGTTCCTTGAATTCTCAGGTAGAAAAATTTTCCTGATTGTATATGGTTTTTATAGAATTATATATAACTTGTATATAAACTGTATGTAATTATATATAAATTATATATAATTTTGGAAATATCTCGACTGGGGTTGATTTTTCTAAATAAATATTAATAATGTAGAATTTTTCCCGTATTTATGCATGAAATACTTGAATTTGATTGTCTCGTAGGAGCGTCTTACTCGTTGAACTTGAAACATGAAGTTTTCGATTTTATTCGCCACATCAAAAAAATGTGTTCAATCATTAGTAAGTTGCATCGTAAGTTATTTTCAATGATGAGTTTATATTCTATCATCTAGCTTCCAAACTGGGCTTTGAAGAACTTTCAAGTGATTGTCATGATTCATGAAGCCTAATTTACTTCGTAATAAACAAGTAATGAGTGAGAATTTTGAAAAATTTGATGGTAATCCAAAAACTAATAGACGATTCCTTGTTTTGTAGGAAAAGTATTTGGTTTTTATAGATTTGTATAAAATTTAGATGAATATTCGAGATATAATTTCTATGAGAAGGAATCGATTCTAAATTATCATCCGTGAGACAAGCTAAAACATTTGCCTAGGATGGCAAAATTTTAAACTTTTTATTGAATCAGAGTAAAAAATCGAACCAAACTTGATTTGCTTCGTAAAACGCGACAGTTTGGATTCAAATGTAATGTCAATTGATTATAAATTTTCAATTCCTTCCGAATCTACAGGCTTAGACCACAAAAAATAAATTACGTATCAGATCATGAAGATGTATATTCATGAACTTCTATTGATATATTATGACAGACTATCACTAGTTATGATTAATAGTATTAGAACATTTTCTTTTCAAGTCTCATCATTCGGATACCATCTAAGTCAATCATTTACCTGGCCATCATTTGCAAGATCATATGATAAATCTGAATAAAGTGCAAACGCTCCTCTCCTGCAGGCAAAGTACATGAAGAATCACAGCAAGGTGCGTTACATTCGGTTAATCGATCTACCAAGATGACTACTGGACGTTTGCATGTAGATACATTTGTTGCACGGAGATGTAGAGGAAAAGGCTGAAACTTGAACTGAAATTCCTTTTACATAAAGAGTACGTCTTCTTCCCCTGATCTGATTTCATCGGAAACTCATTTGAAGGACCCATTCGTCTGCAAAATATTTTCTCCATCTTGTTTTCATCGGAACGAAAAATTATGGAAGGAAATGTTATACTTCACGGCGATATATGTTGAACGTATTTTTCGATATGTGACATTCGAATAACTTTGATTGTTATTGATTTATATGAATCCACAACAGTTGTCTACAACGAGATCACAAATACCTGCTTGTTTCAGATTTCAAGGGATAAAGATTTCAGCAGAAATCTGAATAAACTTTACGCACGTTCTATGTAAAACAACGTTAGAAGTCACATAATATGAATATCGCACATCACTAGTGTTTCGCACCACACCAAAACCATATTGATTTTCAAAGAGTAATGCAACACTCCTACGAGATTACGAATTCCTAGGCCAAGATTGAAGCCTGACGAGACGAAAAGACACCAAAACACTATATGTATCACACCTGTGAATTTTAATCATTAGCATATATACACAACTAAAAATTGTATAACAGCTTCAACTTTCTGTATCTTCAAAATCCATCGCGTGCTCAACGTGAAATAGTATTTGATGTTTCCATGTCGTCATAAGATCCAATGTGGTATGCGATTTACTGAAAACTTCGATATTCGAAAACAGGGACAATTTTTACGATCACTCTTTGTTGATTGAAAACGATTAACATTACGTAACTTCACAAATCCAATCACCAATGATTCAGTGAAGTTTTGAAAATAATAGAAAATTCTATGATAGGTTTTTTTTCTTATGCAAGAAAAAAATCAGCGCATGATTCTTTGTTCATTAAAATTCATATTTTCCCCGCATAATCGGAGAGAAGTACATTGACCTAAGGAATTAAAAAAACCAACAGAAACATTAAATTTCAACTCCTATGAAATTGAATTCTAGAAGATTTACAATCATTCATTTGAATCTGATCTGACAGTGAACTTGAACAGAATCCGGTTTTTTCGATTTCGTCAGTATGCGGCATACGTTAACACTGAATACGTCGAATTCGTCATTCAATATCCGATTTCTTCGTGACGGATGGATTATTTATTTGCGATAGACACTAAACGTTATAAAAGTGAATATGTGAGAGAATAAATTTGAATACGTTAAGAATCGTTGGAAAATCAAAATCCTTCAAGTTTCGGAAATTATAAGAATGGCATTGATGGATTCTCAACATTCTATTCCTTCCGCCACACGAATTCGAAGTAAGTAGATTCAAAAATGAATTTGAGAATTTATTTTGAAGATACTTCGGACTCGGATTCCGAGAGATCTTTTACCGAAAGTGCTTCTTTTCGTAAGTAGTCATCGGGCTGGCCTTACACAAGAGTATAATGAATGGACTCTGATGTTCCGATAGAAGGGATCGGAAACTCAACTTTTGATCATGGCGAAGCAGAATATAAATTTGGGAAACATAAATCCCGTATGAAATACGAAAAGATTGATGCTACAACTATATAGATTTTTTGATTGTCCACGATGTATACGTGCAAAGTATATCGAAACAAAATATCGAACAAATTATTTCTATCAACCAGTTCCTGTTAATTTTTTGGATGAGTTGGATTGAACTGATAGGATAAACCAAGTTAAATGATGAATTTCTAGAATATCTGAGTTTTTTTATTAATTTAATTTGATGTGAAATTTCATCAATCTCGGTACACGACAAGACAACGTTCTTGCTTATGATATCGAGCAAACTCGTGTCTCGTACGAAGACCATCAATCGAATATTCTTCATGTTACACTCGACTTCACAGCTCTAAGTGGTTATACTCTGACGTGGCTTGTTGAATGAATACAGTAGAGAAATGCTGATATTCAAGATTAATGCGCAGGATAAAATCAGATACAAATGTGAATCCGACTACATCAATCCACGTACACCCATACTATAATATTTATGTATTCATATAAATAGCGCGTATGGACTTCTTCTTGGAACCAATTGATATTTTCAACGAAATACTACGGTTTAAAAAATCTAAATACAAATAAAGTTTTTTAATTTTTCCGATCGTCCGCAGCATCACCCGATGTTCCTGTCATTCACAAAAAAAAGAACAAAACAAAATGACTAAGAACGATAATGTACAAGCTCATCGAAAATTCCCTCTATTTATACGGAAAGAGAGTTCATCGTACTCGGAATTCATTAAATCATTCCCTTCTTATTATCTTGTTCGATAAATATCACGAACAAGAGTGAAAGATGAAACGATAATCAGAACTGGCAGAGACTTTCGGAATACAATTCCATGTCCCATTGGAGCTTAACGGTCGGTAGCAGAAAATTCAATGTTCCCAGGCAGATTTAATGCAGTCCTCACCACCGATTGGCAGATACAACAGTACCGCTGTGCCAAATCGAGCCCATCAGTCAGCCACGGTTTGCATATCCTCGCTTTCCTCTACGCATGAGTATGCTATATTTACGACCTATGCGCATATTCAACTCGAGCGAAGAAAGCTTTATGTATACGTTATAATAATAATGGACTTGTACATTTCTTTGCTTATGATTTATACGCGTAGATAAGTCAATTGTGGCTGCTCCGTAATTCACCCTTTGGCAACGTAATGAATTTATGAATTCTCTAAAGATTCATTATTCCTCCATGAAAATTTCTTCTTTGCGATAAGGAAAAGTTTGATAAAGGTGACATCGGGAAGAGTATATTTTATTTGATTTAACAACCTCATTTGCAAGGAAGAATCCTTTAAATGAAGCGAACAAACATACGTATACGAGGTAGAAATTTATTCATTTTTGAAGAATAAGCGGGAACAATTTTTATAACTTACTTAATACACTAAAAAAAACTGCATGCTATACGAAATAAAAATTCTGCTGCTTGAAAATATAGAACTTTTTTTAGGTTTTTATTGAAACAGAAACAGGGAGGTGCAGAAAATCAATTTTTCACATGAAAATATGGAAGATTACGAATATTTAGGAAGAAAAATTGGGCAGGGTTGAAATTTTACAATCTAAATTTATCATCTTTTATAAAGCGTTCAACCCATCAGTGTGATAATGAGAAATATTTAACCTAACGATCCATAACGGTGTAAAAAGCATTCAGGGATACTAAATCGTTATATCAATTACGCTATGGTTACCTCAGGAACTGGAGGACTGTAATTTTTTCTTCATACATAATTTCTGAAATTCCTTGATAAAACGAATCTAACGTGAATCTGTTTTGCTTTCTAATAATGATTTACATATAATTCGATACCATGGTAAGATTCTTCCTCTCATCAAGCTCATTCACGGTCACCAAACAGAGGAAAATTTGATCTCGCGATATCTCTACGTGGACTGTAAATGGGTTGATGGGAGTTACAAAAGCTTCTCGTGGAATCATTCCGTCGGATCAGAGCGAATGTAAGGTTTCGCTGCTGGATTTATATTCTCGAGTTCTTACGGGTGTGTAAGTTTTCGACGAGCGTGCACGCACACTCGTAAATATACATCTCTGTATACACGTATAGATATAAATGAATGAAAGAGATGCTTTCTACGATCGGTCGCCCTAAATTCAGATCGGATCGAGGAAAACGAGAGCCAACGCCACGTGCCTCGCGCGCGAAGATTACACACTTGAAATACGTGTGGGTGTGTATATGTATGTATCGATGTATGCGGATATACAAACGCACGCACACGTGTATATCAAAAACGTTTACCACCAAGTCGATCTTGATGCCGCGGGTCTATCTAGATGAGATACGACGATTAAGATATATACGCCCCCCAAAAACCGAACTCTGAAATCCGAGCAAGAGATGTTACGATGAGTTGAATCAAGATGTTGATATCTCTCCCGTCCCAGACTTTGTGTCACAGGTTGTCCCAGGTCGGGATATCCGATAGGAGGCTTGCACGGTAATGTTCACCGATCTCGATCTTTCCATACACCTCGAGATCGGTCGATGACATAGATACTTAACGATAATAAAATCCTGTGATATTATCGAAGGTTATATTAAAACGATATGAGGCTCTTTTGCCAAGTGGTTGGTCGAACGATATCCTCATGTTGGAATACATAATACCCTGGGAGAAGTTATTATTCCCTATATTATCGAAAAAAGTAGTACCATAGGATCCAACAATCCTTTTTAGTTACTATTTTTTAGTCGCCACAATTATAAAAATGTAATTGGGTCCTTTCGATAGACTCAATCAATTTTAATTCTCTTAAGGTATCCATGGGAAAAATAAGTCATCCAGATTCTAATCGCCTACATCACTTGATACAATAAATTTTAATAATTCGTTGATTTGCTCATCTTGCTTCCTTTTCAACCAAGTTAAAAAATTATTCAAACTCGGGGCACGAATATTTTTCGAATTTGAGCTTCCTCCAAGAGTTATTTATTTTTCCTTAAGAGAATTAAGAGAATTCAACGGAAAGAAATAAATCATAATCCAGAAGTTGTGATGATCATAGATTCAAATTTTTATTGTCAATTTAATAATCCTTTGATATTGAGAATGAACCATTCATTATGCATGTTATTGAATTATCGAAATGTTTGAATTTCGATATCAGCCTTGATAATCGTGATTCGGAAAATGTAAAAGCTGTATATCGAATGAGATTATTTCTCGAATTTTAATGTTCCGATAATTACAAGTTTTTGTATTTCGAATACCTTTGAAAATTTATTTGCATTTGTAAATGTGGGTTTACGATTGAACAGAATCATTCTTCATTTCAATTCATGTACTACATCTGATCCCTGATACGCAATTATATTTCATAGGGGTCATTTATCAGCTCAGGGCTGAAGTTCTTATTTATTTCATGTTAATTGATTTTACCTGTTGGAAGAAGAAAATTATTGTGTCAATTTCTCACAATTTGATATAAAATTATCATTCTCTTGAATTCTCTGATCGATTCTCGTATAGAAACATTCTCAGTTGAAATTCAAAGCTCGTAAGATTTCTAGCGAAAGAACCTGGTTGTTCTTACAGATTGCTTGTACGAATTGTGATACTACGATGGGTATGACCTCCAGAATATTCGAATGAAAACGATAAATCACAAGTATTCGGTTTCAATTTTCACAATCATTTTCTGCGATCAGTTCAATTATTTGTCATAATATAATTATCCATGTGGAAACTGCCGGAGTTGACAAATGGCCTGGTACTGGCAAGGTTGTATTTGTCAGACTCCGACAGAAACAATTGCTTACATTCAGGGTCATTACAATTTTTCAAATGGTCCTGCCTGTTTGACAGATTTCAAACAGTATTGATTTGGATGGACAGACGCGTGGTTTTGAACTAGTATTATGTCAATCGATACTATTTGGACAAGTTTGGGATGCCAGAGTTTACCATACTAGGCGCAGATAAACGAAAAGTACTGACTCGGTTATGAATGTTATACCGGCCCTTATGTGAAATGATGTTACCATCACCCTTGGATTTGCCAGTATTGACAATTCTAGCAGTAATACTGAAAAATAGATGGGGAAGAACACTCTGAAGAATAATTCTTGAATTTCCCCCTCAAATATGGTAGCAGCGAAGCAAAGATGAACTTTCATCATTCAGTGGGGTTTTCCTTCACTTTCTTGAAGGCTCAACAGCCAAAAAGTAGAATAATATCACAAGGGGTAGGAAAAAAAATCTTATATTTAGTGAAAAAATAATGCTGCCACGACTTTTACTCTACTATTACTACTATCCACTCTGCACTCAAATTTGAAATTTTTCAACTTTTCTATGAGTTCAGTTTTCATTAATTTTAGAGGAAAGAAAATTTTACTAGATGCCACCCTTTAAGCACTTGTGTCTCCTGAAGTCTATCGTGTAAAATCGATAGAGTCGTTTTTTCCTCAAATGCTAATGAGGTGCCCATTAAAGTTGAATGTTTCCCATTGCACAACCTGTTGAATGTAAAATGTTTTATTGTAATGACTGCTTATTTGATATCGAAGATTTTAATGCTGGACGCAATCGACTGCATGTTTCAAAGAACGATGTATGCAGTGGATCAAAAAATAATTCAGAGAGTCACAAATCGAATATTGCGCAAGAATCGGAGCTCATAGGGCGAAACTCATGAGGACTTTTTCCTCACTTTGGTGGTGCATTCTATTTGCGATCGTGAAATAATTGTGTTTTCATTAAAAATATGCATTTCTTATTGAAACTGTATTTTTTCAGGAGTTCTTGGGTCCTTCAAGACTATGGAACGATCATTTGATCCCAAAAAATCTTTCGCGACTTCTCGAGAGGTCCTGAGGTTCATTCTAACAGCGAAATCTAATTTCGGGATGTACAAGTTGATTTGGCTGCCTCAAATATGTGAATGATACATTATCATCAAAATTTGATATCAACTACCGGGACTTGATAATGACAATTAAAGTACAGTAACTATAATTAAAGGCCCTAGTTATGAATGTCGGTAATTATAACTAAGTATCTATTCCGTCATATCGCACTATTAGATTTGGTAACCATGTAACCAAGTGCTGGTGACTGTAACTAAATTGTTTTCTCGATGTACTATTCTACCGAAACAACGAATTCTTCATTATTTCATCAAACAATTTACCGCCGAGGCCAATTTTTTCCGCATTTTTGGACTTCCGCTTTGAAGTTTTCAATTTTATACACAGGTCAATTAGATTTTGTTGTAAGAGTTTATTTGTTTGAACGTGTATGATTGCTTTCAAACCTCAAATCACCTCCCAACTGAGTTTCAATGAATTCTCCCGAAAGGTTTATCTAAATCAAAATTAATTTGAATATAATACATTCATTCGTTAGAATTGCGAAATTCTCTTGTTTGCGTATCGTATAATTACAAGCCTATCGTTTCATGAATAACGACATCTTGAACTAGAAAGGAAAGTAATTCATTAAATGTTATAAAGATAACACAAATAACAAGGTGCGTGATACTTTATCATATAAAATATAATTAATATTACCAGAAGAATTACATCACATCCTGTTTATGATTTTTATTGAAGAATAAAGTGAGTTTTATACGAGTGTGAGATCGTTACGAATGACCACGTTCTCTCATGAAGGAACGCAGAAATGCAAAATATCGTGTCTAGATATTCAATCTAGTGCATTTTTCGACAGAAATGTTCAACTTAATAAATACAAGCCCATCTAATGAGTATTTGTCATGTATTCAAAGTAGAGAATCAATTTGTTGACAGGTATTTAGGAAAGCTTTCCATAGCTTTGTTGAACTTGAAAACTTCAAATAAAAATATATAAATGCCTTATTCTAAAGACGCTTTTGGGTCGAGCATTTTATATTGAAGATGTTTGCATATCTTGAATAATCTCATAATTTCTATAGAAAACATATTTATTTTCGAGTGATATTGAATGAAATTCGATAACAACTAGATATAAAATTATTCAAGTTTTCAAACAACCCCAACCCCTAATCTTGAATCGATTAGTCAGTGAACGTAAATATTTCTTTTTTCTTAAATAAATGTTCACTCTTGAATTATTTCATTCATACAATAGAAGAATTCCCCTTTGAACATTATCTTTCAAAAAAATTGCCGTGTAGTTCATGTAAAATGAAAACTGATTTTTCATTACTAGGATTTTACTGCGGAATTCTTTCTGCGTGAAATCAAAAGAAAACAGCAACATTTAATTGTATTCAAATTGGTGGGTTCATTTCTAAGTTCATATTATTACCAATATGTAATGAGAATTATTGCCGTCAGACACCGTTCTTTATATAGGTATAACCCGTCATACACGAGTATACGATTACCCATTGAAGTTACAGTTACGCTGGAGGGCTATCGTGATTCGGTTTTAAGCTGTTGATGGATTTTTTCTCATATATTCCGCACCTTGATTAATATTTTAGATAAGTATTCCAGTCAGTTACTACGTAACACTATTATTAAGAGCAATATATATTATGGAAATGCACCTATACGCGTACAAGCTTATATAAATTCATGATTCATGAGAATTTGTACATCTTTAATTTTATTGTCGATTTGACCAATGTTGCAACCACTCGATATCATGATATTTTTTTCAAAATGCTCAAGTGTGATCCAATAATGATTAAATAAAAAATTTCATGAGATTAGTGATGAGCGGTTGATAGTAATATCGATAGTTTTCTACAGAAAATTTGTCGAGTTTATATTGAATTTTATAGAGTTTCGATCGAGGTTGTATGAAATTCAATATAAACTTCACAACTTTTCTATAAAAAACTATCGATAGTACTATCTATTGCTTATTGCTACATAAAATTCTCTGTGGGAATTGGCATATAATTTTTATTAATTTCATATGCTTTCCATTTTGGAATTGTGAATGTACAGAACGGGGATGGACAAGTCCCAATACATTTTTACTTCAGTATTTCCATTTTTTCTTCAAAATTAATTGTGTTATAGGAATTATTCATTTTCGGATCATCGAAGGTGGTGGATGGGGGCTCATTCAACCACCATCCACCTGCAGAATTGGTCATTTTCATTAATTAAACAAAATACTCATGAAAAGAGTATTCATGAGTACAAATATATTATGACCTGCGCATCCTTGTGGAATAATTTTTCAATGGATTTTTTTTTTCTTTCTCATAGATTATCGATTGATAGATATTAGATAATCATATATGAATTATATATAATTTTGAAAATTTTTCCATTCGGTTTGTCATCTAAAACTTACTCAAATAAACAAGAATAATTTGATATAAAAACTAGAATCCATAGTGAATCGGATTAAAGTTTTCTGAAATGAATGTTTTCATTGGAAAATGATTGTGTGAGGTACACAGAGTGAAGAACATGCGAAATTTTCCCTCACTTCAGTGGTGGATTCAATCCTCTGATCGTGAAGGAATTGCTCATTCATTAAAAATAAGGAATTTGTCCTCCAGTTTGAGAATCTCTTCCGTTCTTTCGGTGTGGTATCATCCAAAAAGTGAGAGAAAACTCCATCAAACCAGGGTGAAAAGTTTCCTATTAAGGGTGCAACTTTACTGCCATCGTACATTGGGGGAGAATCGCGACAGCGTGTTTACAGTGCACTTCAGACCCCTTTACAGTTTACATGGAGATTTTCTTTTAACTCTATCCAAAATCATGTAGAAAGTATATTCTATCCAGCAATTTTCTAATGCAGGATTTAACATAATTTATACAGGATTTCTGTATGGATAAACGACTGACTGCGGGTATAGATACTTCGTTCTAAAACAAACGCTCCTGGAGAAAGAGTTGATACATGATCAGTGACACATTTTCAAAGCTGAAATTATGAATGAAACGAAGATATAAATACCACAGTAGTTGCGTTTAGAAAAAGACAGAGATCACGAAGAATGAACGCAGAATTTATAAGATATGAAACCATAATTGCGTTGAAATATGAGAAATCATTTATTACACATAGTAGAGAGAGTTCATTTATATTCTTAGTTCCTTTTTTCACGCACTGGGCATTAAAAAGAGAATAATATCTTTGAAAAGCAGGAGAAAGGGAGAGAAGGCTGTATTTTTCAATTTAAAACACTGAAATTGTTGAAACAAGAGATGTCATATTTTCCACCTTCGTAAATGAATCTTCATGAGTTGAAAGCTCTCTTAAAGGGACTAGAAACGAAGTTTCCAGTTTATAATGAAGCTTTATGAAAAACAGCAGTGGTCCTAGGAAGACCATCATGTACAGATATTATATGTTACAAAGCCGAGTAGAAATTTGCTCAGATAAACTTCAGGGTTTTACGAGGTAAGCCATTTTCCACATACCGGACTAACGTTTACCCTACAATTCATACGTTTTCACTCTCGGATGCACGCATACATCCATTCTCTCCAATTTATAAAGGATCATCAGAATTTTCGTATATGAACTCACCTCGGAGTTGACAAGAAATAAGATGGGCATCATTCATTGACCATGTCAAAGCAACGCTCAGGAATCCAATCGAATTAGTAAAGAATCAAGATCATTATTCACCTCAATGCACGAGAGCAAAAAGTCAAGACCCGGAGTGTTCATATACTGTGATGACTTGAAAATCATGTTAATAAATAATTTCTATGAGTTTAATAGTACACTGAGAGGAATTTCTGTAGTCACTATTAGTAGTGAAATATCTCAACTAAACATTCGTAATGAGAGCTACTAAAAATTTGGTTGATTCATCACTTAATTGTATCAACTATACTTTCTTGGTTGAATGAATCAAATTCCCAGTAGCTTTTACTACGAATATTTGGTTGAGGCGTTTTAGTTACAGCAACTTCATAAATTTCTCTCAGTATACTTCATTGACATCATGACACTTCACTTTCTTAATCTCAGGGTTGCTTTAATGCAGCGAAGATGAAAATTGGCTTATCTAAGACTCTGTCTTGGCTTGGAACACTCCAATTTGTTCCAAGGCAAGGCCTCAGAACCAAAGAATTTCAGTTCTAGCAGGGATTAATCATGGGAATCCTGATATTTATAATATAGATATAAGCCAGTATTTTTGCGGGTTCCCTCTTTTTTATAAATTCCGTCAGTATACTTTTATCACTTCGACATCCATTGTATTTATACATGTTTCATATACTTATTTTTTGTTGTAAAAGTATTACATAAGTTCCCTATAAGAAGTGGAAAAAAAAGGATACCGCGTTTGCTTTGAAAGAAATTCAATGCTTGCAGCTACCTGAGTAGAAGAATTGTTTAAATTATATTCAATTTATGTATAACTTATATAAAAACTTTATGGAATGATAAATTATGTATAATTTCAAAAGTTGTCTCATTCGGGTGACAGGGCTAATAGTCCTAGATGTATCATCGTTTAGTCTATACTTCTATCAATGAACCTTGGATAAACTGAGAAATTGAAAAAATCGTCAGTATATTCCAGAGTTTTTTCAAAAATATTAAAAAAACAAATTTTTCACTAGAACAAATCTTGTTATAGTACGATGTTGAACAAGTACACAGTCTAAATAATTTTGAAACGATGCTTCATGAGCGTTCAATAAGAGGTACTCGTATCAAAACACCGGAAAATTCAATTCCGGGAGCTGGAATTGAGATTTTCGAACACAACCGGACAATATCCATTGCTGACATCTCATCAGCCGATAATCCAACGGTAACAATGATACCCCATTATTGATCTTTTGTAACACTCCAAATCGTGTTTTCTGGAATGCAATGTAATCACTGGTAAGTGTTTTTTGGTTTCTGTACTCAACAATACCCCTTTGGATAACTGAATTTTCTATTCGGCCTGTGGTATTATTCAGCACATGCGTTGTGTACGAGAATTCGAATCTATATATTCTCTAATCGATCCAGTAAGGGTTTCTAAGATGATATTATTTTATTATTTAGAATTTGATGTTCCACATTTCCTTTCAATTCTCGAATTGTTGGAACTCGAAGTTTTTTTCCTATCAAGAGATTTCCTATATTGAAATCTGCAAGATGCATTGAAAAATGTAAGAAATTTGAAGTACAACTGTTGTATGAAATGCATTGGATTCAATAAGAATTATATACAATTTATACATAATATTTTCTTAAGTCGTTTCCAAATCATTCTTATTGGATGTCGAATGGGGGGTTCAAATTGAAAATTACTTATATAAGCCTCCGTTAATCCAATCATTCCAGTGTTCTGAAAACCAAAGAGAATTCATCGGTTAACCGAGTGGAGAAATTTTTTAAATTTCATACAACTTATGTATAACTTGCATGAAAAGCCTATATTGAATTTTATATGAGTTATATGTAAAGTTGAATATGTCTTCCCTCGGGTAACATAGGGAGGTTGTCGCTGAAGAGATTCAGTTCCCACAGCACGAGTTGAGCAAGAATTTTTTTCAACCTCCTCCTCAACTGGGGTGTTATACGGGAGAAGAAGGTCCAGTCGAGATTAGAAATTTGGGAAATCAATTAAATTGAATCCATGATTCGTTGAATATGAAAACGATTTGAAAAGATACATTTTCTAATTAGCAGGGAGATCGTAAAATACATAATCAGGGAATCATACGATTCCGTACACCGATACATCCCCTTAAATCATCCTCATCGAAAACATTTTGAACATAAGATAAAACCTATCATCCGTCAGCGAACGTAAAACACTCGATACATATTCCGAATGTTATTGCAGTTGTTCCACATGAAAAGATGCAGGCTCCGTTGACAAGGAATCAAATACTTGTGTTCAGGTTTTTAATATTCGTTTGTATATACACATGTACGAGCGTATAAGTTGACGATATTTGACGCGAGTGGGGATAACGAGAAGTATCGAGGGTGGGAGACCCGCGACGGGTTTGGGGAGGGTGGTGACGGTGTTGCTGGGTTGCCGGGTGGCTGGAGTACCCGACTGTGAGTACAACCGAACAATCTGTAGAAGCTTGTCCAGGACAGGAGAGAAGTCCGTAGATCAGCCAATCAGATAGGCATACCCCCTCTCGTCCATTGTCACAAAATGGCGGCCTTAAATCAGTCTGACTCCGCCTATTGCTCTCCCCCACCTCTAGCGCCTCTAGCGGTGGCTCATGAAAAACTCCGCCTATCGATTCATTTTTACCTCTGCCTTCCTCTTTCCCTCGCTCGCTCTTCGTTCCTCTCCGTCCCAACTCGTTCCTCTTTCCGTTTCTCATATCATGTCTCTTTTTCACCCTTCCCTCTCTCGAAATCCTATCTTTTTCTCTTCCATCTCTTTCCTTCTCTCATCCTTCCCCACTTTCACGAGTGATTTCTTTTTTTGTGTTTTGCATTTTTCACTTCTCGCATGACCATACGGAAAAATGCTCGAATATCTTTTGTCAATTCAGCGGGATGCGTTTCGTTGTTTCATGAATTTTTGAACTCGTTTCATTCAATTCTCGGAACAAAGAGCACTCTCTTGTGTATTACAGCGGCGATCAACTTTTGACTGGAAATCGGTGTGGGTTAACGTTCGAGGGGAATAGGCGAAATTGAGAGAGAGAGAGAGAGAGAGAGAGAAAGAGAAATTCGCCGGTCGGTGAACGTATTCGGCGTGATTTCACAATTTCAAAAAGGATTTAACTGGAAGTTTTTTTGTTGAGGTTTGGGCTTAAGAACAAGGCGTTTGGTCCTAATAATTATTTTACAAATGTGAACATTAATCATGAGAGAGAATAGATGTCACTGTTAATGACATGAGATTTATACGTAGGGATCTTAAAGAGGCATATTCAAAGGAAAATTTTATTACTCCACATGTTTTATCCGTAACATAATATTTTGAAGAATTGAACCATGTTCAAATGTGGAACTCCCACTTTTCAAATAGCCGCAATTCCATTTGAGAAATAGAATAATTGTATTCTAGTTATACAGGATCGATTTTGGGTCTCCAGTCTTCGGTGTTTTCATACGGAACTGACATTGGTTCAATCTTGGGCTCAGATGAACGAGATGTGGCCGATGTTGAGTTGATAATCCTATCGTTTCAACATAATCGGAAATTGAATGTTTTAGATCTACGCGGAGAACGAGAAAGTATGAAAAGTTACTACTTTTTTACTGAATTAGCAGAATAAGTGAAAATATCGCTGTTATTGCTAGACAATGTGGTACGAGTTCGTACTCAATCGGACGTAAGGTTACGCACGTATTCTAAGGATGTTATGCAGAGTCAGATCTGGGACTAGGACAGGTTCTACGAAATGTATAAGCTCATGGGCTGGGACTATCTCCAGTCTCAGACCTGACTCTGCATACCGCCTTAAAGGATGTTTGGAAAATCATATATTTTCACTACCCTGTCTAACGATAACATTGGTATTTTCACTTATCCTACCGATTTCGCAGAAATGTAGTGATTTTTGAAACATTCTTTCTCTCCGTGTATCTACGTTGTGATATCCCAACCGGATGTGATCACATGATCTGTCAAAAATATCTGAAATGAGGCGTACCTGAGGTGGAAAATGGTTCACGAGATAGTGTCTAAGAAATTTTGGAAACTTCAAGAATTGACAGAAGATGCTGTGAAAATTCTCTAACAATCTACTTTTCTTCTGAGATCTTTCAAAGGCCTGATAAGGATTGAATATGGATAATTTCTGCATCTATCGATTCATTCGTTTTGTTGTAGTGCGTTATGCTTACAGAGTTCTCAAGGTATACCTGTGAACCAACAAAGTTTATTCTCGTTATCATTCATGCAGCAAACAACATAATCATGAATTCCACGTATTCGAACCTATCTAAAGTGCGTTAAGCGCCACAAGAGGAAATTCAAGCGACAAAATTGAGAAAATTCTGCGACCCGATACAATACCACATGTGTAATTTTCCTCCCAATTTCTCTATATTTTATTGGAATAAATTTTTTCGCTGCTCCGTGGAGCTAATTTGATTTTTCAGAATCTCGATCTCGAAGTTGTAATCGGATCCTGATAAGGTAACCAAGCGTTGCAGCCTATTCAGGACCCGTACAAGATTAAGGTCCACAGAATGAATTTCTAGCCGAGATAACCCGTATGAATTTGCCATAGAAGGTACTATGATGATATACCATTAACTGAAGTAGGTAATATATGCACTAGTACGCGAATGATACAAGCCACTACTTAACCCGATCGCGTACTCATTATAGTCTGCCACGATAATGGCATGGCATGGCATGGCATCTTAAAGCTGTACGTGTCTACGTAAACATTGTTGTCACGTGAAGGCTCGGGAATGTACATTGTATTTTTCTTTAAAAGTCATGCTCCTCCATAATAGGCTTTACCTCAAAAAAGATATCGTTACTGTAGAATGTTTATTCATTCCTATCTAACTATATTTGGAAATTATTTTCATGCAGGCTGTCTTTTTCAATTGAATTTTAGATTTTCTTGTCACGTCCGTGTAAAAAATACAAAGTTGTATAATCTGACGATGAGGAGTTCTATTTGCATGTCCGAATTGCCTTTGATGAGAAAATAACTCTTTCCCAATCAGAAAAATCCGTAATATGCCAATGTTGACAACAGGTGCAGTACAGTGCCAGTATTGGGTCTCCAACACTTGGTCAACACGTACGGGATCAGTACTGGATACATAAAAATACAGTAATATGCCTGTACTGATAAACCAGTACTGAGAAGGTAATACCGGCCAGTTTAAGGTACTAACCCAGTACTGGCCCTGCACTGATTGCGAATAATGGCAGCAGTACTCAATTCCCAGTACTGAGAAGCGTTATCATTCCAGACAAATGCCAATACCCTGCCAGTCTTGGCTAGTACTGGTGCAGTACTGCGCCTGTTGTAAATTTCTGGTTGGGTTGTTAATTGTGAACAATTAGCAAATTGTCGTTTTTTTCCTGATACAAATTACACAATCACTCATTCATTGAAAAATCTGGAAAATAAACTAATTTCCATATGTATTCTTGGATCATTATCAGTTTTTGATGCCTCAGATAAAATTATGTGAATATTCTAAGCATGAAATTATAACATAACTAAGAAACACAATGTGGCAAGTTTGGAATAAACTTTAATCAAAAAATATATGTAAGGTATTGAGAAAAAGGGAAAAATATATTTTGTACAAAAAATACATATTATTTTGAATGAAAATGAATGTAAAATTTGTAATTTTCATCTAGTTCTTCTTGAATTTCAATATTGAGCATTATAAGAATTTATAAGAAGAAGATTTATATATTATTTGCCGTACACAAATTGGAATTTATAACTGTTTTCAGCGAGAAGGATTCCTTGCGATGATTTTTATAAATTGAAAAATTTAATCAAATTACTGATTCAAGATATTCTTGAATTTAATATTTTCATATTAAATTTAATAAGCGTTTTTAATTTCAATATGGAAATATGAATTTTCATAAAATGTTTATGTAAAAAACTTCATAATATTATTGTTAGGTTTAAGACAGATTTTTCTAACAGTGCACTGTAAAAAATAACCGAAATTTTTCTATACGCAGCAACCGAAAAATTCTAATCATGGAATAGGATATCAATTTCCGGTACATTTATATGAAATTCTCCATGAATCTAACTGAAAATTCCGAACTTCATGGAATTTTTACTATCATTTTCCAGTAAATTTCCGGTAAAATACAAAAAATTCCTGACGCATGTATGTTTAATCACTTCCGAACATTTATGTGAAGTTTCCCGTAACATTTTTTTATAGTGCGCAAACAGACAGTACTTTTTGAATGTGTATACAAACAACTGTGTATTTTTCACAAATTTTTTGACTCGAGGGAGAAATTATCGCCTGTGCTACAGTTTCTGTTGAATACTGAATCGTCAAATATTGAGATTTCCTGAAGAAACATTGAATTGCCAAATAATATCTTCTAAATTACTTGCTTTCTCTACTTGGAGAACTGAGTAATTATCCTCCTGATTCGGTTTTATATCAATGCGCTAAGCAAGGAGTTATTAATATTATGGTAATATACGAGGGTGGATTGATAAGTTTCCGGCCTGACCAAGAAAAACAACGTTTTTAAGAATTTTTTTTTTTTATTTCTCAACATAATCTCCTCCAAGGCTGATACATTTCTCATAGCGGTGTTCTAGTCTAGTAATGCCATCTCTATAGACTGATTCGTCAAGCTCCTCAAAATTCCCATTTACAGCTTCGATTACTTCTTCATTGTCCGCAAATCTCTTACCGCCAAGCCATTTTTTGAGGTTAGGAAACAGCTGATAGTCACTCGGGGCTAGGTCTGGAGAGTAGGGAGGGTGCGGCATTAATTCAAACTTCAGATCGTTGATTTTAGCCATCGCAACGATTGATGTGTGCGCTGGTGCGTTATCGTGATGAAACAAGATTTTTTTCTTCGCCAGATGAGGTCGTTTAATTTTCACTTCGTGGCTCAAACGTTGCAATAAGTCTGCGTAGTATTGACCAGTGATAGCTTTACCCTTTTCAAGGTAATCAATGTATATAATACCTCTTGCATCCCAAAAAACAGTAGCCATAACCTTGTTCGCCGAAAAAATTGTTTTTGCCTTCTTTGGAGTTGGTTCCCCTGGTCCAATCCACTGTTTAGACTGTTCTTTGGTTTCAGGAGTGTAGTGGTGGACCCAAGTTTCGTCAACGGTTACGAATCGACGCAAAAATTCGCTTGGATTACGCTTATACAACGCCAAATTGGCGGTAGAAATGTTCTTTCGAATCAATTTTTGGTCGACTGTTAGCAAACGCGGCACCCATCTTGCACAGAGCTTTTCCATATACAAATGTTGGTGCAAAATATTTTGTACACGTTCATATGACATCTTACAGGTCTCAGCTATCTCACGAACTTTTAATCTGCGATCTTTCAGCACTATTTGATGGATTTTTTCGATCATATCTGGAGTTGTGACCTCAATGGGGCGTCCTGAGCGAGGCTCATCAGAGGTGCTCACACGACCTATTTTAAACTCGGAAACCCACTGCTTAACGGTTGAATATGATGGGGAGGATGTCCCCAGTGTTGAGTCCATCTCCTCTTTAATTTCCTTCGGCGTTAACCCCTTCAAATAAAAGTATTTGATGACAGCACGATTTTCCAGCTTTTCCATTTTTACGAAAAACACAGAGGCGTCTTGGTCAGCGTGCTCTCAAAACTAAACTAACATGGCGATCGGACTGAAACTATAGCTACAAGCTATCTGAGGATGGTACTATAGAACGCCACCTCAAGGTAGGCCTAGTGGCGCCATCTCTTGGTCAGGCCGGAAACTTATCAATCCACCCTCGTACAATGTACATTTCAAATATTCCATATGTCACATCAAAGCGACCATCATAGTATTATTTTTTCAAACACTAAACATCACAAATGTCAATTGTGTAAATATTTCATTTGTTATTCACACGCGTGATGGAACGATAGTAGCTTTTAATATTTTAAATGCGCACTTGAAGATACATTACTATCAACTTGTTGTAATATTTCATACTCGGTAAGAAGAGTTCTTAGTTAACTTTATTAGAACATTGATCATTATCGAAAATCTTATCATTCGCGAGGAAGAATTACATCAAGAATCATCAGCAATATTCAAATGTTGAAACAGGGACCTCCATACAAGAGTGAATTTGACGAAAATATCAAGATGGAAACATAATATTTCCTTCCAGAAAATAAGCAGATAAAGGAAACAAGTTCTGCGATATCCGCACAAAAGGAAGGATCTGAAGATGCATGTATTTGAAACTATTCAAGTACATATATCAGCAAACGGAATACAGAATCGTTAGATATTAGATATGAGATATATTTTCAGGAACGCAAAAGTTTCCAGTTCGTAGATAAGGGAGAATCTCCTTCTCAGGTCTTTTTCTTCTTCCACTTCCTCCGGTCACGATTGCCCGATACTTTATTCGGATATTTTTATTCCATTTTGATTTTCATTCGGAACAGCTAACGGTGGAAACACCAGGAAGGGAAATGGTCATAAATCACAACCAATGCCTTTGTGCGTGTACACGTGTATGTGAACAGGCATTAGTTTTCCATCCATCGTGATATCGTTCGTGATCGATTTATATTATATATGAGAGAAATATGAAGTAACCGGTTATCCTGATTTCATATTTGTTTAATATTTTCAACTTCTGTGGGCCTTCTGGATTGAAAAAAGCTACGATGGGAATATACTTTCTTCTCTCGTATATTTCTTGAAATTTGATCGAAACAAAATCAGGAGTCTAAGAAATTTTCTCCTCGACCGTACCAGATCGATTCTGTGCAAAACATAGGATCTTGTTATTCGCGAGAACCGTGTTTCTTGTAATTAATCGATATTATTTTTCCTCGTTCGTATACCCTCTTTCAAGAGTTCAAATATCCCTAGGGAAAATTTATCATCGAATTGCTTTTTCTTGACCAGCGATAAGAGAGTATAAGGATATAAAGAGACGACGTTTGAAGAAATAAGTGAGAGTGTAAGAGGGTATGCCGATAGGGAGTGGATGAGAGTAAGGAAAACGAGAGTAAAGAAGAACAAAAAACAACATCGGTGGAGAAAAATATAAGAGAAGAGCAGAAAATGATTTTCCCAAGAAGCAGCAGAAAGTTTTCCCTCACATATATGTATATGTATGCCGTATGTACGATCTATTGTGCGTGGATGTAAAAACTCCTTGCACATAGTAGAGTTTTGACGCAAGGAATTCTTTAGAGACTCTTTTCAGATAATGCACTTGTTCTTTTGTTCAACTGCGACACAACTTTAAACGAACGAGTCTCCCTAAAGTCAAATTCTCCAAGCCGATAATAACTTTTCCAGTGTTATTTAAGGGCTCTTAAAGAACAGAGCTTTTAAATCTTCCTCTTGTTTTCTATACATTATTTTCAACTCTTGAGAATATATTAAATTCTACTTAAGTTACAATCTTTCGCTTTCGGTACATGGAAATCATTAAGGCGTCATTAAAGGGTACTTATCGATCGTTTGAACTTACTACAGAGGTAGAGATACGGTAATTGCATGTTCATTTCTTAACTGCAACTTTACGTGGAAAAAATATTTTTGAATGCAACAGGAGCCCACAAATATTATTGTTTGCAACTTCAAATTCATGGTCTTCTCATTCCCCGAATGAAATCGTTAATCATGATCTCGTATCGAGATATATATTATGAAACCTCGTTATTTCGCAGGAGGGGAATCGACCCACTTCCTTCCCTTTCCCTCGCTAATTCTACCCATTTCCGAAAGCTTTTCCCAATTCACCTTTCCCAACTGAAAACTTTTTCCACTTCTTTAGAAAGATTTTGGCAGATTCACCGCCTCCTAATAAATCGCCAAAACGATTAGAATTAATGCGAGATTAATTCCAACGGTCTTGATAAATTCTTATCGCAAATTCCCAGGTACTTGGAAGGAAGGGGGAAAAGAACAAAAAATGAGAGAAAAAATGAAATCCCTGTAAATCGTTAATATTCTTTCAACCGATAACATCGATCACAGATTGGATTGGGAAAAATATGCCTATATATATATATATATATATGTTTTTTTTTTCAAACAAGGATCATTCGTCCATTGTAAAGGAAAATCCATTTAGACGCGTGACGATTTCATCTTGGTTAAAAGCTCCCACATCGAGGGATAAAGATTTGTCGAGTGGGGGAAAAGAAAAAGGAGAAGCATATTCATCTTTCTTCTTGACTGTCAAAACGTTCGAAAACTTATAATCCTATACCTTCCACGAAAAAAATTCGAGAACCCACTTTGCGATTCTTTCTTCAGCTATACTTCTTAACGTATTTAGATCCACGCGTCGCACCTCGGGACAATGGTAATGGTAAATACACCATTTTATCCGTAATGCCACAACCTCTGGGGTCCTAGATGGAATTTTGCGAAATGCATTTTTTCTATCGATCGAAAGAAGAAAAGGAAGAGAAAAAAGGTAAAAGAGAGACGGAGGAAAGGTTGAGAGTAAAAAAAAGTAGCCAACGAGAGAATGCTACGAGAGAGAAAGAGAATTTCTTATCACGGTGGCATCGACACAACCGTGAAAGATCTCTTTTCCAACTAAGGTGAGCTAAGGTACCAATCCTCCTCCCCCTTTCCCTTCATTTAACTCTCTTCGCAGTTCTTCTCTTCTTCCTCTCGTACGCATACCAGGCCTGTATCTTTTCCTCCAAATAGGTCTTGTAGTGCTTAGGGTTCATCAAGATAACTGGAGCCCTGGGCTTTGTGTGTGTCTCTCTTCCAGGAGAACACTTTGCAGAGAAGAAAATGATAGAGGTGGGGAAAAGGAGGAGGAAGATAGAAAAGGAAGGAGATGAAAACAAGCAATACCGCTCTGTGTTTTGCGCTTACATTATGTTTTTGGCCCTTTTTAAATTTCCTTACTCTCTCTCTCTCTTCTTCGCTTTTTGCCCGGTCGTAAGACGAGAAAAAAACATCCATCTCTTCGAGTTCATTGTTGCTTGAGATGTACTATCGTTCATGTCACACGTGACAGAACACGTTCATCCTGACGCGAAAAAAGCGCGAGTGATGGTAGTCCTCTTCTCCTCAATACCATTGTCGTACAACATCTTTGTCCTAGTCCCTAGGATGAACAATTGTTACAATCCATCGTTCATTTTGTGTAGAGAGTTGTTCCAGAATGAGTACATTGTACCTACACTTGAAATTCGAATTTCAGTATGAATCGAAAGAATTTATTGTATTTGACAATGATTGATCCTTTACAATACCTCTGTCGTATTGAACTGTGCTTTTTCAGATTGTTGTTGTATTCTCTTGAAATTCGATCATTGTTAATTGTTTGTAGCGAATGAAAGGGATACGAAGAAGAGAAATAGGGGTGAGAGAGTTTATGCTATGTTCGGATAACATACTCGGATAAATACATTGACGCGAGTTGAAAACACTCATCTCTTCCAACCAAATAAATTTCGTGCTTTGTTGGAAGAACACTCGTGAATATCGATATCATATACTTTATCAAAATCTGTTGAAAAATTGAGGAATTCATAATTCAAACGACTCGTTGAAAAATCAAATAACGATCGGACTGAACATTGAATTAATATAAATTGATTTATGCACCTAAGCTTTTTTCCTGCCTCTATTCTCAAAGGAAGATCTCGTTGATTCAATTTTTCGATTAGATCACAATCGAGAATGTTCTGTGTTTATTGAACACCGGTGGTTGTACGAAACGATTCTATGACGCGGAAGATAATTCAGCTTGGCTCATCGAAAAGAGAGAGGGGCGAAATCATAGCCAATCGTCAGCATAAAAGATTGAATTCCTGCAGAGTCATAGAGCCACTTAAGGCTTCAGCTCAAAATTATCTAACAAAACAATAAATACATCTTGTACATTTGGCTAATATCGATATTCGATGAATGTGTTGTATTAGGAAGCGTGTCGGGAACCTGTTATGCTTTGAATCATGAAAACACTCATGAAACTTGAATGATTGTGAAAATGGCACAAAAAATATCAGAGGTGTATTGAGTCGTGTTAAGCTCTATGATCAACGCTACAGCGCCGATAATGATGAAACCAACAGCTTCTGAATTCAGCGGAATTTACACATCCTAAAAGACACACCAGTTTACAATAAGTTCACCAAGAATATTTCAAGAATCATGAACAGTCGTAAAATATCCAGCATGAATGTGGCATCGAAAATCAAGAATATCAAAAGCAATTTTATAAATATCCAAATTATATTTAATTTATATATGATTATTTATATAACTTATATATACATTATATTGGATTATATATAAATCATATATAATTTTCAAAAGTTTGCCACTCGGTTTTTCATATTATGAGGATAAATCTTTATGTTGTTAGACAAAGCGTGAAGAGTTGATTTTAAAAACATAGAATAAAGATTTCGAGGTTTATTTACTCAGTTGATACCACTAATTAGTCATTGTGCGTTTGACTTTGCTTCGTAATGTGTGCGTAGAAGTCAAGGGTCGTACACGCAATTACATTGAACGAAGAGTTTACGAATCGGTGCCAGACGCATCGTCGTGACGCCACTCCGTCACCGATTACACGTGGTATTTTCGTAATACAACAGTATTAAAAGTTATAGAACATCATCAAATCCCTCATCTAAACTCTTTGATTTTCCCAGTGTAATATATGTCCATGAATTTCGTCAAATGCTCATGAGCATTGTTTTGAGAATCATTCTCGTAAATCAACAGTAAAATGCTGAGCAAATATGCAGCAAATTGTTGAAAACGTACAACAACAGTTTGAAGCAATTTGCAGGGACGTTGCGTCGCCAAATGCGCAACAATATGCTGAAAATCCAGGATTTTAGCTTGAGTTGTTATCGTGTTGCTGGGAAGTTGCTTGGTTTCATGAAACTCTCAATCACATGCGTAGCAAATTCCCAGCAACTTTACGGAAACGTGATGAACAACGTAAAAGCAACGATTGCACAACAACTTTTGTTGTATGGGTCAGCATGAGTACCTTGTGATTTTATGATACAAATATTGGTTTTATCATCATTCATTGGGGAATGTATTTATTGAAGACCAGACAAAGACTATTAATACTATATTGGGTAATTGTTACAATGAGGCAAAACTGTAGCTCAAAACGAGCCCAAGTGCATTTTTCAGGGCAAACTCGGGGGAATTCGAACGATTGACAGGCCTAATAAGGATCAAAACTATTCAAATTTTTCGAGCCGGGCTATGTTATTAAAATTCAAAATTATATTATTGAAATCAATGTCACGTTATAAGATACTTCAATGAGATTTTTTTACAGTGACAATAAATCAATAATCTCAATAAAGAATGAATGAAAATTCCATATACAAAACATAAATAATCCAAAAGATTTCATCGTAATAAATATACTTCTTGTTCGATAGAGGGACATTAAAGAATCGAAAATCTTTCAATGGCGCCATCGGGGCTCGAATAGAAGACAGAGCAAGAAACTACAGTAGTTTCATGTCGAAAGAGGTACTAAACCACTTTTTTATGACGAGCCCAAAGAAGAAAAAAGGCAGCGAGACTAATCGAAGACAACGCCTTAACTAACGCGTGAAGTCTTTGAATTTCTACCGAACAGAACTGGTCCGTAATCTTTTGTTTTCGGATTTTGTCAAGTGGAGATTTTGTCGGCGATGAGAATGAAAGCGTTTTTCCTTAATCAGTACTTGGTGGTATCTTGGGAGAAATCGATGTATGGCATTGAATGTACAAGAAGCAAAATTTGTTGAGCGTGTCAATGCGTCATTGTTTCTAAAAGAAAAACTGATTTCAAAGGTACTTGTACACGGAGAGACCCCACCAATGATTACTTTTTAATACACGACTCAGTTGTGTAACTGAAACAAAAGAAGAATAACACTACTGAGTAGTAGATTGACATGAATGGATACTGCCAAAAAACGAATTGTTCGTGTCAATACTCTCACCTCTCAGTAGTGTTATTCTTCTTTTCTTTCAGCCATACGACTGAGTCGTGTATCAAAAATTAACCATTGGTGTAGGATTCTCTCCGTGTACTCTTGTAGAATCATTTACAAATACAGTGTAATGATTTATAATATTGTATGGGATTCCGAATGGAACTACGCTAAAAGTATCGATTGTAAAGTATTTTACCGATTCATACGAATGAAATAAACATGTCTGAAGTTATTTATGAAACATGCAAAGTAGTAGTAGAAGGTTCGAATAGCCGATAATTCAATTTAGAGTATAAAAGTATCGGCGGAACCTATTGATCTGATCGTGTATGGATTTATAACCTTCTTGACACCATAATGCATATTTTCTCACGTGCTAATAATCAAAAACTTCTTTTTCTTCTTCTTCTCTGGTAGATCGTATCCAGTTTCGAGGCTCGTCAATCAATGAAAAGTGGTTAACTCGAGTATCCAAAGGAAGATCTTTGACTTGAATGATGGCAACTTATCTTGGCCTTAGGGCAACGAGGAGATAAGACCGTGCTATCCGTGCGGTTTTACACCATGTCTTTGGGCGTGTCAAAGATATATCCGGTCCGTTCAGAGTCTCTTTCCTCGTTTATTCGAAATTCGAAGTTTATCGATATTCAACGTTGTTGTTTGCTCTTATCTGACCAAAGGCGTGGTCACACTCTTTGCTTGTGTTCGATAATCATTCGAAATGCTGTTGTTTTTATGGTCCGAAAGGGAACTATTCATCAACCGTTCATCGTTTAGTGATAAGTGATGAATGGTGGTCACGAATGGGAATGTATAATCTCGAAATGCTGTCGGTCACTTGAGTAGTTTTCAGTACATATTAATTGAAGGTTCAATAAAATTATCGGTAGGTATTTGAAAACCGAGGAAGAAAAATTAAATTGTGTGACCTATGTACATCGGTTAGTTATAAAGTATCGAAACTCGCATGTCAAACTTGAACCTGAAAAGAAAGAAATGAAATGCATAGAACAGTTAGATGGAAAAATAGAATGAGAAGAAAATATTACACTTGCAGGATGCATTTCAGCGACAGGAGGCTCGTCGAGAGTGGGATGTAAGTGAGTGGCGTTGGGACGGAAGAAAACGGCCCTTTATATATAAATGCACATGGAATTGGTATACCTTCCTCTATGAAAAAACAGGAGATGAAACGCTTCTTCGAGATTTCAAAAAGATTGTGTACCGCAGACAAAGAACCGTTACCTTACTTCAAATGAATTGTCTCGGCGGCGACTCATAATTCACTTTCACAAACTTGTGCCGATTTTGAAGACAGAAAAAATATTCTGGAGACAAAATGTCGGAGAATCTCAACTCTATGCTTTGAAATTAATGATCTGCGACGAAATTTTGGGAATTCTTTGATGTAATCTCCAAATTTGGAACGAAGAAAAACATAGTGATGTATTTCATTTGTCGGCTAGAAAGATACCAAATATAAACTGTATAAAAGTCTACGAAGAACTCTCAGGACCGTACTAGAAGCAATTACATTGTGCATTTGTGCGGGAACATTATGTTGTAATCATGAAAATTCCAGTACACGTGTTGAAAATCGTTGTATCAAATCGTTGCTGGAAAATTTAAGTGAAAAATATGAAATTTCATGTAAGTATATAAATCTGTTTTGCTGTCGTTCACTGTTAATTGTTTTATAATCCATTATAAAGCAATTTTTCAGTTCCATGGTACCTGTTAACACTGTACCTCATATGGAAAGCGAATTCAATTCCAGCTCTTTAGAACTGATTAACAAGCTGTATTCCTTGGCACACGGAACAAAGTATGTCAGTCAATTTCACCAACCTTCTGACTGGCAAAGGTGACACTTGCTTTTCATTTTGAATGTAAGCTTATTTTAGGATACAACCACAACTGGCCCTGTTTTTTATCTGGAAATGAGCACCGGAAACAAATGCCCTACTAAAATGGACGGTACACCGTCGCATGAATTATTCTGGAAATATGATCAGCATGCTTTGCTGTCCATATAGTTACCGACAAATTCGGTCACAATAATACAAATTCCTAAAACATTACCACTTAATTTTTTCCTCATGACAAGCTTGACTGACGATGAAACGGCGCTAAATCAAATGTATAGATAACATTATCGTTAGGATTGCAAACCACGATATTTTTCAATGAACGACTGTAATATTCTCTGCCAAAGGTGACAGAAGATGACAAAGATGATCTCTGTTTACGAGAAAACAAAACATTGTATACTTTTTCCTGGAACGCGTATGCAAACCCAAGTGGGAATTCCTCCTTTTGCTGAATAAAATTAATGATCTGCCTCCACAAGTTTATAAACGTATGAACTCGACACAGAAACAAATTCTTTGAACTGTCTTTTCGAAATAATTCAGAGGTTACAAATGATTCAATTGATCTGCAGTTGAATAGATTCAAATCGTAAACCAATGTAAATCTTTCCCTCGTTGTGTTTTTCAATGGAAAAGAAATTCTGATTTTCTCTTTGTATCGCAACAATAAAGATTGTTCCTAACGGGTATACAAAATAGCTCCTCCTTTGATAATTCTGTCTTATACATTCAAGGTGGCACACAAGTTGAAGGGAAACATTGTGAAAGCTGTTTCAGCGTTGAAAGACGTCTTACTGTGTGACGCGAAGCTGCCTTAGCGAGCCCTTGAAGAAAGAAGAAGGAGGAGGAGAGAGAGGAGAAGGAGAGAAAGAGAAGCGAAGGTGAGAAAATGGAAGAAGAACTAAAGGCTAAGGTATCCCTCCACTAAGGGTGATGAGCTAAAGGTTACAAGAGCTGGCGCCTGGTTTACAATGTGCCGAGACATCCCCTCGATATACTTTTTGTTGAAAAACGTCTTCAGATATTGTACAGAGATACATATACGGGAAGGAAAAAGCATTTTCAAACCGAAGGCAATTTACCATTGCAAATCACGTGACATGCATTATGCATTCAAGGAACACAAACGTGCTGGAAATCACTGGAGATTATCGGAATCTCGTTCTTATCTCTAGTGTATTCAAAAATGGAGATGTTATATGTTGGATTGAATAATACGAAGATTCGATGAAGATTTGTGTCATCTGCAAGAGAGAAACCGATTTCTCTCTATCCTCGCGAATGATCAAACATGGTCAGAATAATTAGAGTTTTTTAGTTTTATGTCATTGGATGCGTTGATGTTTTTCAAATGAAGAGTAATGGTTTTGTATTTTTGAGCTCATTTTATTGTACGTTCAACAAAATTTATTCATTTAATAGGATTTACTAATTCCTGGTAATCATCGATCATCATTTAATCCAAAACCGAACATTTATTTAAAAAAAAAAAAAACAAATAAAAAGAAACAAAATTCAGATCTATCCAATTGAATAATTTGATAAAAAAAGTTCAACTCAATTGGGAAAAAACTGCTAAATGTCCACGGATTTGTCATGTACATCCTCATACATAGCAAGCAAATATAGATGACCTTTCTACCTGGACGATAATCCCTTACGGAAGGACTTTGGTTATAATGGAAATGATTTGCGATATTTATTACCATTGTTAGCATGTCAACTATCTCGTAGTACTTTCACACGATCTTACCTGTTATGTCTACAAGACATCATGCGCTGAGTATGAAAAGAAAATTCAAGGTTCCAACTGTGCATTTTGTATAGGGGATGTGGCACGAGTAAAAGATGACCCAGTTTCGCGTGACAAATATTCACCCCAGCGTCTAGGGAGGTCCCAAACACTGTAAGGTGCACACATTTTCCTCGAATCAAATGGATCTGTGGTACATCACCTGTGAACTGCATAATACATAAAAATCAGATTGAAAATTATATTCAGGTAATTTATTCAATATTTCACTTCAAATGTTTTCAACAATGCTTTGAATTTTACCATCCGTTTTGTTGATGTCAGAGAGATTTGGGCGAAATGCCCGTTTTGAAATCTGAATTATATTTTAACGCGCCTTCAAACAAATATCCCTCAATTTACTAAATTTTCCTCTAAAACATGGTACTAACCAAATTTTTCCATGAATCAGAAACACTTCACCATTATTTGGTGGACTTTTTGTGGAGAATCGAACATCCGGAAGACAAAATACTCTATCGAAGAGGAGGAAAAATCTTTCTTTTTATGAAAAACGATTCTCTCGAATTCAAGGAAACAAAATCTATCACTGGGGTGAAGTAAAATTCACCATATTGTTGACGGTGCAAGCTTGGTTTTATTCGAAATCTAAATTTTTCAACGTTGGATATATTGAATTTTATTCAAACCGACCAATTATGTATGAGAATTTTACAATTTGAAAAACAAGTTTGGAGCAATTGTTATTCAAAAGATGTTCCCGGAAAATCAGATCTCCACGGATCTGAGAAGGTCTAACATTTGACTGACGAGATCGAATGAGATCTAAATAGATCTCATCTCAATGGATTCGATCAGATCTTGACACCCTTTGGGAGATCTCTGTGTTCGTGCATGATTCACTGTTCATTTATTACAATTTTTTTGTTTGTATGCCTGTGGGAATATTAATTTGAACATTCCTATTGATAAATGACAATAAATATTATAATTCTTCATATCTAGATAGAATTGCTTAGATCTGACCGAAAAATTACACCTGACCACATCTACTCATTCTTTCCAAGGTTAAGCATACAAATGATAATCACTTATTGTTGACAAAAAAGAAGAGAAAAGAAAAACAGTTCCATATTGGAGTGAAAATATTACGATATTCTGGAGCGTGGAACCAAAAACACAAAAGAAAAAGAATAAAGACAGAGGGACATCTTATTGAGTACATCTGGATAGTCCTTAAGCTGGGTCATTTAGGAAGAACTCTTCCGGGAATACGCTTATAGACCTAATCGGTCGCGAGATAGTAAATCGGGGTTACTTTCAAGACGGATCAGCCATGGACAAAAGTATGACAAATCGACCGTTTCTTTTTTTCCGTCCCATACAGTGGAAATGTTTTTCGGAAAAGACGCGTAACTGGAGCAAGTAAAAAGACCTTGAGTGTTTTGTGATTTGCTATTCGAAAATCGGTCTTTGAGCTATTTATAATAAGAATTCCGATTCTCATGTTTTTTTTTTATAAAACATTAATATTTTGATTCACAAAATCATGCACTGAGAGAACCATGATATTGTTTCAGGAACTACGCATACAACAAAAGTTGCTGTGCAATCGTTGCTCTTAAGTTGTTTATAAAGTTCCCGTAAAGTTGCTGGGGATTTGCTACTCATGTGATTGAGAGTTTCATGAAACCAAGCAACTTCCCAGCAACGCGATAACAACTCAAGCTAAAATCCTAGATTTACAGCATATTGTTACGCATTTGGCGACGCAACGTCCCTGCAAATTGCTTCAAACTGTTGTTGTACACTGAGAGAAGTGGAATGTAATGATTACCATGTACAAATAGTAATTAGGGGACAACTTCGCGAATTTGGTTTCGGATACTATAGAGAATCGTAGCAATGTTCATGCACATGGGAATGGTTACCATTTACATGAAGATGGATACCAAATAACCTGATTCTGTCATTCAACTACTATTCTCGCATGGTAATGGTTACAGTTCACTTTTCTCAGTGTACGTTTTCAACAATTTGTTGCATATTTGTTCAGCATTTTGTTGTTAGGGTATATTCGTACGTTTGAAGATTCATGCTTAAGGTTATTTGGAACCTGGTCATCGTTACTAGAACAACAAAAAAGAACATAGTAGCGATGATTCGAACGGAACTTAATCAATTAAAAATCCTTCTAACCCCACCTAACAAAGAAATGGGTCTACCAACCAGAATGTGTATTCGATTTTGGTTCCAATTGTTCCTCGTATAGCACAACCACCGATTCTCCACCTAGAATTTGGGTGGACCGGAGGTGGAGAGTTGGTGGAGAAATGGGAGCCGTGGAAATAAGGGAGAGTCTCCCTTGAGACAACGGAGAAATGTCCGCCCCCTGTATTTTCGATATAATTCATATTGGTGCATTTACATAACCAAATCTGGATTTATGAATTTAAGTTTTATTGAAAATACAAAGGGCGGACATTTCTCCGTCGCCTAAACAGAGACCCTCCCTAATTTCCACGGCTCCCACTTCCCCACCTCCAGTCCACTCAAGTCCTAGGTGGAGGATCGGTGGTTGTGCTGTACGGGTCCATCTGTTTACCGCATCTACATGTTCTCAATAGAATAAAAACGTATCTTTCAGATATCTAAAAGGTGTGTTTGAAGCTCGTAAACATCTAAATATTTTGTGAAAATATATAGTAGGAACCGGGAAGAAGTTTTTATGCAACAAATTTAGATCAGGTCAAGATATTTGGATGTCGATCATGTTGATGTAATGGCACTCAGAGTCAGGTTGGTATTAGGACAATATTCAGATACTCCTGGCCATATATACTAGGTCAAGTTGAGACTGTATGTATGTATGGGCCGATGGACTAATAATCAATCAATATCTTGATGTCTTCGATCGATACCTTGAAGTTGTTTTCGAGACATCTTCGAAAGATAGCTAGGAACGAGCTTTAGAGATATCCTTTAGTCCCAGTAAACATTCTAGGATTCCTTTTTTGAATTACTCTCAAAGATATATCCAAGATGTCTTATGCAACATGATGAGATGTCTTCCTTGAAACATGTGTCAGGTACGTTTCAGATACCTTTAAAAGCGTACTGGAAAAATTCCACAAAAATGTTTGCTGTGTTCTCATATCTCTACATCTTTCAAATCAAACTGTAAACATGTTATTATAAAGAGATTATGAAATTGATGATGAAAGTAAATTACACGGTTCTTATGGTGCGCTGTAGATCTCAATGCAATTGGTTCGAGCGCATACGTGATTGTAGAAAAACCATGAACCTCCGACGGGAGTCTCTTCTTTCATTGTGATGTGTCGCAATGTTTCACGGGCATCGAAGATCCATTGTTGTTTCATTGAACGAGGATTGGTTGGAAGAGGCGAGTGTGGTTGGGCACCCTGCCTGCGCACGTCCTGAACTTCAAGACTCTAGGATATTCATAGGCGACGACGGCGGCGACATTCGCCTTTTCCTCGTCTTCCTCATTTCTATACATACACGTATACCCATGCTTCCACGCACACTTCTACCTATACACCTTTTTTCTTCGTCTTCTTTCTCTACGGCGCGAATACTATGGTTTTATGGTCACCCGTGCCTGATTTATGGACGGTGCTAACCCCGTAAAATGTAAAAAGCAGTCGTGTAAATGCTGAGGCTCCCGTCGATTTCGGCTTCAGGAACGTGACGGAGAACTTTACGTACCCTGTATCAAAATTTCTTTGGAGTGAAGTATTCCGTTAATATTTCGTCTTCGCGTGTGGGGCATAATTCATATGAGAAATTCACGAGATGATTGAAAAAGTGAGATTTATGTCGAAAGTAGATCTTCATTAGAACGATTTTGAGAACAGATTCAGATGATGAAGTAATTTGGGTTGGCAAAAAGTCCGCTTTCCAATCTTCGTGGATCTGCATTGAGGAAATTTTTTCCAGTTGTCAAATGAAAACTAAAGTTCGGCAAATAATCATACATGCTAAACAGGTGCCAATTTATCCATCAATGACTATAAAAAATGTTGTTATACCTGATGGTACGTGAAATCTACTTCGATTCGCTCCAAAGTGATGTCCAATTCGTATTATCATTATTAAACATAAACGTATAAACATTACATACTTTGTCATCAAGATTTTGACTGAATTCTGAAGCAATTTGAATAACTTTTTATGTACGGTGAAATCAATGATGATACACGGAAAAAATAATTCAGCTGCAGCAGCTAAGTAGCTAGCACGGACACGGACAGCCATTGAATTAGCTCCCGCAACTAAATTTCAGCTCTTATCGCAAATAAATTAACTACAAATGCAAATTTTTTTGCTGTCACAGCTAAAATTTAGCTGCAGGAGCCAATTTAATGGCTGTTCGCGTCTGTGCTAGCTACTTAGCTGTTGCAGCTAAGTTATTTTTCCCGTGTAGTACAATGTGTTCCTTTTGCATCAAAGTAACTCAAAATTCATTGACTTTACATGATTTGGAAATTTCTTCGTCCATTTCTTTGGTGAAGAATGAAACTGAGCTTCAATGGACTCCAAGATTGATGAAACATATGCAAATTATACGTGGGAAAAGTCGTTGAGGGGAATGAGTGAATGAATGATAATATCAACAGTTCTAAATGTTCAAGGGTCCCCCTTCCTCGAATGAATCATGTTTTGACAAAAGTAGTTTCAGTCATGACAAAAATTCCAACAACATAGTTGGAATATCCAAGGAGTGTTATTAGCTTCCTCATTAATTTACGGGACATATTCTAAATTTACCTGCACCAAAAGTTCTTACATCTTTAGTAAAAATATTCCACACGTTCATGAGTTTTGAACGCTTGAACTAGCGAAAACCTATTCTTTTTTTACACATTTCTCTTTTGTGTACAAGTTTCCACATTTTCGCTAACGCGAGCATTACAACACGGAGAAAAAAGTATCACTGGCATAACAAGCAGGTCTGTTACTATAGCACCTACAAAAAAAATTGGCTGAAAGAGCAAGAAAAACGATTGACACAACTCCATTTTTTCGCTTACATAAACCAATTTGTTAACGGAACTAACGTCTTAGCTGCTGGAGTGAATGTTCTTGCAAGGACAACAAATTTCTTTGTAGACGTTATAGTAGTAAACCATTTTTTCTCCGTGAAGCTCGTAAATGGCTGGTGAACGTTGTTACTGCAGATGTTTTCTAATGATGATCATGAAAATTTTCTGATTTTACATGAAAAAATTTCAGTTTTTTCCATAAAATTTTCTCAAAAATGTAGAAATATACTCATCTCGGTTGGAGAATTCCCGTAGCCACTTTTCGGTGTGTATATTTATCCATCAATGCTGTGTTAGAATTTTATTTCCGATTTGTGTTGATTTCGCACAGATTTGTGTTATATTTTAGAAATCAACAACAATCGGAGTATAATCATCACACAATCCCGGTGTGTATATAAGTCCATCAATTCGGTGTTAGTTGTTTTAAACAGTGTATAATCACAATGTATGTACGAATTTGGAAAACAACAAAATGCGCAGATAGAGCCCAAGATGGAACCTCAAAGATGCACAATTCAGTGGTTCTTTTATTCTCGTAGTCGAAGGACCATACTTCCATAATTGATTTGCCGAGGTATCGATTTCAATGGTCGTAAATAAAGACCCATCTCTCGATGCGGGGGGTATCCTTGTGACTTGCGGTGGCCCGTATTCTTTCCAAGGATTACCTGGTGCAAGGTACATCGTTTCATTTTATGACCCACACTTGAAAAAAGGGACAACAGATCGCTACAGGAAAAAAGAAAAGCTGGTCTTTTTTTTCCTTGTTCAAACCTTCCGAATTCTCAAAACAGAAGACTTTGAATGTGCATTTTTAGAGAAATTTCCTTGATCTTGAAAATTTTTAATGCTCGTCCTCAATACCAAGGTCATCAATTTGGAGTATCCATTTTATTATAATGCTCGTGAGTTTAGACCGCTGAGTATTCTCATAAAAGCTTTTTGACAAATATCACCTTGACTAGGAGTTTTAAGCACTCAAAGGGTTAGCAAAGATGCAAAGAATTCCGATTTGAACTTATCCATAATAGGATTAGTTGCTTGAAATTCATGAAGATTTCCTAAACAATCGGATAACTCCTTGCCGAAAATGTAAGATAGAAGAGGATCGAAATGAAGAAAAACCGCATGGAAGAAGATAGAAAAGGTGAGTCTTTGAATCCGACTTTGTTCATTTCAATCAGTTTCTATCTGGTATGCTCAGCAGAGTTTTTACAATCAACGGAGTATGAAGGAATTTCGAAAATTCGAAAAAATCGTCAAAAAATTCTGAAAAAATGTGAGCGTGTTCTTTAATCAATTCTAAGGAATTTTCTCCCAGTAGAATTTCTACCTCAAGACCATCGTTTCCGAATGAAAAACTCCTCGAAGTTTTTGACGTTTTTCCCAACGTTCGTGCCGCGCTTTTGGTTGCTTTCACATCAATCCTTCCAATTGTCCAAGGCATAAATAAGAGTTTGAAGTAGATTGACGCGGTTTTTGTGCTTACAACAAGGTTTTTCACACGATTCCAATCACGTAAAATACAACCACCGTTCCTCCACCTGAATCTTTGGTGGAATGGAGGTGAAGAATTGGTGGAGGAATGAGAGCCGTGGAAATAAGGGAGGAATGAGGGAACGTCTCCGTTGAATCAACGGAGTGGTGACGGAGAGATGTCCGCCCCACATATTTCCAATCAGATTCATGTTGGTGGATTAGTACATTCAGATTTGGCTATGTAAATGCACTATAATGAATTTCATTGAAAACATAGGGGGCGGACAAGTCTCCGTCGTCTCTCCGTTGCCTCAATGAAGACTCTCCCTCATTGCTCCCTCATTTCAAATAAGGAGGATTCAAATGAGGAGTACAAAGCAGGATTATCCATGTTATACCGACGATTGGAATAGCATATACGCCGTATAACGCACAGAGGAACGTATAATGAAAATAGGAATAACAATAAATTATATGATTATAGTTACAAACAAATTTTGTTGGAGGAGTCGACACATTCTGCTATCGCAGCTGAGAAATGGCTCTCGTAGCTAAAACGACGGCTATGATTGTGAATATGTTCATTTCACAGCAGCAGTTATCCAGCAAAATCAAATTCTGCTGTCGCAGCAAATGTCTTTTCTGCTTGTATTTTCCGATATAAATGAGATTTTATATTATTCTTTTTTTCTCTAATATAAACACAAGTATAAACATCAAGTATAAACACAAATGTATGTCAATTGTAGACCCTATAATACTCTCTGTGAATAAATTTGAAATTGCAATTAAGTCCATCCACGGTCAATGGATTTCTCTGACCTTAGCTGGGATCATCATTTCAACGCGAGTTCAGCATGGGTTCAATAATATATGCTGCGGACAGTCTCCCCCTAGGAGGGAGGCCCTATGTACCAGTTACTTGCTCAATACTTACGAAGGACTTCCCAATTCCTAGTTTTTCGCTAACACAGGCGTATGCATGATTCAAAAATTTCAGCTGGGCCAGTGAATCCTTTTTATTCTCAACTGTTGCAAGGAGAATACATTACAATGTGAGAAGAAAACCCAGTATTATAGCATAATTTATTTCAGGTTGTAAACTCATTTATCGATTTCCATAACAAATCTACATTTGGCGCTTTACTGATGCGACACAATGGCAAGAAGGAAAAGAATTTTATAACTGGGGACATCTTGCAGATGGTCCGATTCTTCTTTATTTTGGCTATTTCTTCCAAGTTGTTTGCTTTCACACCTGTTTTCTCTTCTATCCACGCAAGATGTGGTGAAACTCTAGTCCAAACGCCAGTTATATACCTCGTATCACCGCAAAGAGGGCTTAAATTGGAGTTAGTTATGCCTGTAAGCACGTGTTCTCCCTTGTCCGTGGACCGGATCAGTGGACCACCTGAATCCCCCTTGAAAATTCAAGAAAAATGGGTAAAGATTTCATACAGAGAACCCAATTGGAAAGATTGCCGAGTAAATAATTTTGGAACGAAATTTAATTATTGAACTTATTGATCTCCGGAAATACATCCGATTTCGGCATCCTTACCCAAGCTTGTATTGCCTTTAATGACAATGAGCCCCAGGCTGGGTCCATCCTCTTCAACCCAGTCTTGGGGAATGACGATGGGGCCCATGTTGGCTCAATCTTGGCTCTATTGTGATTTCCCATACAATTATGGTTGGTAGAAAATGGAAATAATGAATCTTAGTGCGGGCACATTTAAACTGGGCCCCAATTTGGCCAAGATTGGGGTGAATTTATATCCCGAGCATGTGTGTACAATACTCAGCGTGTATGAATTTTGGTCCAGTCTTGGGCCCATATGGGCAGGATCGGGCTCAACACTGGGCACAAGACTGGGCCAAATTAGGGCTGGAATTCATGCCCGCTGGGGTAGAATTCAAAGCAATTTTCCAATTTCAAAACAAAAAGGAAGGGGCAGTATTGATTGCCTAGTCTGGGTTTATACTGAGCCCGTGGTGTTACCAATTCTCGGGCAAAGCAATACGGCCAAGCTGGGAACGATGTTATCATCCCAGGGTAGGCCCCATTTGTCTGCCCAGCTTGGCCCCAGCATGGGCACCCACCCTGGGCGTAGATGGGGCCTGCCGTTAATACACACTTGGGTAGTTACTTTTTTAATTGACTCGAGTAATTTTTGTGATCTGTTTCTTAAGTCACCTATGGGTTTCAAGGATTGTGAATATTCCTTTCGGAGACCTGTTACGTATGTCAGTGCTCAGCTATATCAGTTGTTTTCTATGCGAATCCGTTTTTAAATGTATCCCAGCTAAAAAGTACCCTTTCCCCAAATTGGATCATGAAAAGTCCTAATTTGGCTCAGATCGCGCCCACTTGGCCCAAGGCAGAGATATTGAAGAGTCACATTTTCAGCTGGGATGGCATCAGGAAATCTAATGTGTAATCAGGATTTCATCAAAGTTATTAAGAAAGTTTGTTATCCCCAAACAAGAATGATTATTCATTGAGAATGTCATTATTTGACTTGAGAGTAATTTTATGATTGGAATGAATTTTAAAAATCGAATGGATATAAATATTTTGGTAAAGAAGTATTTCATGTATGAATGCAAATTGTCGGATTTAAATGGTCATGAAACTCACGTTGCATATCCCTTGAACCTTGTAAGATGGCGGACTGCATAGAAGGTCTCCTGTGAAATTGTGACTTGGCTTAGAGTCAGAGAAAATTCCTCCCCTTGAAGATAGAACTTTGTCCTCTAGCTCCTTCCATAGCTTCGCACACTCTTCCCTTCCGATCACAGGGGTTTTGAGGTACTTCAACTCGCGCTGAGGGTTCCCAGGAATCCAGCTATTTGTGGTCTTCCCCCATCCAACAACTATACCGGAACCAAACCATGTTTCGGAATGATTTGGAAGAGCAATAGGCAATACGTTATCGTTGAACAGTAAAGGGCGGAACAATTTCAGTAAGGCAATATCGTTGTTTCCAGTCACACCCGGGGTCCTGTAAATTTAATGATCTTGATAAGTTTTGATTCCGAACAGCGTTCGTTCCATTCAATGATTACAAAGTCAGGCTCACTTTCGAAAAGGTGTTAATGGTATTTTATCTGACACTGGGATTCGTTGAGTACAACAAGGTGGATGAACCGAGTCTATTTCACCCGCCACAATCCAATGCCACGTCCACGGAGGTGGTAAGCAATGCGCTGCCGTTAATACCCAACTCTCATGTATGATCACTCCAGTGCAGAAGCTCGCAATGCTGAATACTTTGACAACGTACGGAAATTCATTTGAAGTTGTCTCTTTTCCGTCGATTACTCGTTTGGAACGATGTAACGTTTCAGTCTCATTTACAACACCTGAAAATGATTTCCCTCATTTATCTTGACGATCCTATATTCCGAGCCTTATTTGTTCAGTGGTTTCTTTTGTGAATCAAACTCCTGATACAGAAAGATTTGAAAAATGATGAAGTGATTCGTGAATTGTAACACTGTAATCCACTTCAAACGAGAGCCTATCGGACTCAAGTGGAATTTTATGCCGTTGAGATGAGGAAATCTCTTCAACATGGGGAAAATAATCGAACTCTGTCGAGTTCCACTTCAAAAATCGACAAATCCACTTTTCACTGCTTGAAGAATAAAATTTTACTCGATGAGCTGTGTATAAAAGTTGTATATGACTGTTTATGGAATTGGTAGTCGGGGAAATTGTTCCCAATGGATGAATAGAAAAAACCATATACATGCAGAAAATTCAAACCCATAAAATTTGATGAATCATCGGTGTGTGTTTCCCCGAATTAACTGCTTGGAAATGGGGACATGGTTTAAAGAATGTCCTGCAAGATTTTGGGTCTTCACAAAGACCCAAAGCTGTTATAACATCTGAGTATTTCATTATTCGAGTATTCAGTCGTTTCAATAAACGATCCAAACTTGTGAAATTTGACATAAAAAACTTCAGAGCACATGCAATGAAAATGGACAAAATTTCAGATGATATTGAACGTTAATCAATGCACTCACCAGCCTCAATGATCGGGAACAGCATCAGCAACCATATTGCCAGGCAACGCATTATGACATGAGAAATTTTCTCAGTACAAAGCCTTCACGAAAGAAGTTCGACGTAGAATGAAATTTATCGAACAAGTAAAGATTATATACCTGATATCCCCTCTTTTTGGAATTAACAAAATGGGTTTCTTAAATTTGGAGGGATACTGCGTATTAGAACGGGGACATGGATATATCATATTATAAGAATTTAGGTAGTATTTTAGAATATCATTCACCCTTCGTATTTTCTGAGGTTCGAGTCGAAATCAGGTTAATTCTGATTCCATCACTGTAAAAAGTTTGGGTTGAATTCAATGCGTGTTAATTTGAAAATCGACTTGAATCCAGCTAATTGCAATGTTTCGGCGATTATTTTGTGTGCTGACTTTACATTCAAAATAGGGTACTTTTGGTTGCGTCCTAAATTGAGTCATGACATGATCTGAAATTCGAGACCTCCTTCTCATTGTGGGCATCGATTCCCAAGGATGGAAGTAGAAAGTATCAAGGATCTTTTGAAAACTTGGAAGGAATCAACATAATAACCTCAGAAATCTGAATATCATTTCACTCTCTGGAATCAAGCATTTTTATAAATTCCTCAATCGAAGTGTGACAATCGCTTGACAAGGACCTTCAGGACGAATATTCGGCATGCATAGTTCTCTCGATGGATTATCATCCATCCAGCTTTGAAATATCGCCTCTGACATTTCCGGCTAATGATAACCAACACGTGAATGCAACGAAATCACCGTTGATGAACATTTTGTTCTCAGAATTCAGGTCATCTTCATTCTCAGTTCCTCCCCAGCCAATGATAATAACATTGACTGTCCACGTGGTTTTACGATTTGGAAAAACAATAGGTAGAATTTCATAAAATTTCAAGGTCTTATCTACCGTCAATACAGCTATGTCAATACTGCGAATCGCTCGTTAAGACCTATTCAAAAGCAAATCAATGCTAGAGTCTGTTACTATGTCCGTGAGAACTGTGAATATTGATGAATTAAAGTTTGAGGTATAAAAGCAATTATAATGTTTAATTTATATTCCTTTCATTAATGTTAATATTCATTAACAGTGGGTTTTTATCAGTGAGAGATGAAAATATTTGTCTTCCGACATAGGAATTTTAATATAGGATGATTTATAAAATTATTGTCAATCTTCTAAATGGGCGATTATCGAAGTTTCAACATATTTGCATATTTTATAGAATTTATACCCGTACACAGTTCATAAAATCATTCAATAAACATGACTATTCGAGATAATGAACCATGAATACAATGTTTCGTAATTACGAAATCTTTAAAAATTGAAATTATTCGTTGAAGAGAAAAGAGAGAGGCAAGATCCCCTCCCCGATCGATGATTTTTCTTCAAAAGATCAACAGGTCTTCTTATTTCCTGAGATGTTGCGCCCCGATGTCGTTCCTTGTTTTGTATATTGTTACAAGGTGGATACAGGTACATTTCAACTATCGTGTCTCAAGACAATATAATCTGACGTGAAGTGCTTTTTGTCAGTTATTATGAGCCGTTACAACTTTAGAGTTCATGCAGTTCCAAAACATTTTGGGGAAACGTTTTATGCAACATGAGAAGAGCTATTCAACAATGATTTTTCTTTTGGACAGAATTGTGATTGAATTATGCTCTTAATGCTGTATTAGATATCTTGAATATGTTGACAGAAGTCTTTTAGAAGTACGTCCATCGTCAATTCAGAGATTGGCTGATTTGATAGAGACTCGGTTTCTCAGCCGCAAGACTCAGGTTCAATCCTAACTCGATGATCTTTCAAGAAATCACTTTCAAGGTGCCTTTCTTCAATACTGGTAATCCAGAAATATATATTTGTCAGATTCCGAAAGTGTAATTTCATCAGATTTTTGTTTCTCATATCTGACATTTGGTAAACGGGTAACTTTCGTTACTACTACTCCCGTGTGGGGATTTCTCCCGGGCTCAGACCTGGGCCAGGTTTATAATCCCTACTTGAAAACTGGCTCCAACTTGGAATGTTAAGCTTTTCGATCTAGGCCTCGTAATGGCATCAAATATCCAGGCAAACCAATGGCAGCCAATTCGGGGCCTATATGGGCTGTTGATGGGCATACCTGGATTGAAATATTTTTGGAATATACTGGCAACCGCAACTGGGGCGCACATGGGCCTTGGATAGGCAATCTCGTATTGGATGCCTAAGATATACCCTTACGGGGCCAGGGCCTACCTTAGGATGCCCAGGTTTGATTTCCACACGGGCTATTGGGTTGGATTCGAATTTCTGCATAGGATGTGATCATTTTGACTCCTTCTCAGTGAATGGCCAATATAAAACATCAATACTGTCAGTTCAAGTGGCACTGTAATGGTAAGTTCGAAACGCCAATATTGCCAGATTCAAAAAGCTACCACCGTCAAATTTGAAATGCCCGTACCGCCAAATTTGAAATTCTAATATCCACAAGATTGAATCCCCGATAATGGGTATTATGTAAGATATTGTTATCATTTCGTCCATTTCCTGTACTGGTAGAACAACTGGTAACTTTGAAATTGCCAGTACCGTCAACAGTACTGCACCAGTAGCGGGCCATTTGGCAATTTCCACATGGATTACTGTAGTGCCTAAAAAAAAATTGCCAAAGGAGCAAGAAAGATGATTGACATAACTAAATTCCTTTGCTGACAAAAATAAATTTGTTGACAGAATTAACGTCTCAGCTGATGAAGTGAATATTCTTGCGAGGATAACCAATTTTTTCAGGTGCTATAGTAACCAACCATTTCTTTCCGTGCAGTCATGCTAAGGTTGAAAAAAAAGACTTCACATTCATACATGAAATATTTTTATACGTGATTGATGTAAAATACATAAAAAATGTAATTTGCTCCTTTTTATTCGGATAATTGACCAGAAGAAACAATATTCAATAATCTAGTATCAACCCCGGTGGCATGTCGCATGAGATGATTTTGGAAAAAAACCATGTCCACCCCGATCTTCCACAACTTGCGCTCCTATTCCCTTTGTCACGAATGTTTTGACAGTTGTCGCCTTGTAATCCTGTTTTTGATGAAATCCAATCGATATGAGGGGAAACACTGGTCCAAAAATTCCTCGCATGTTCGAGATTATTGTGAGATCTTGTTGAGAAACTAAATAAGCCGATGAGTTCGACACGTTTTCTGTCCACCTTTCTAATCAAGGGACCACCCGAACCACCCTAAAAAATTATATCGTGTTATAACATTCCTTCCTTCTCTGTGAATGAGCCAAGAAGAAATGTCTTCAACCCTACTCATCTCGTGGAATAATCTATGTAATTCTATTGTTTCAATAGAATTTGACATTGAAGAACACATGGTATTCTTAAAAACGGAAGAGCGGGTGGATACAGGTTGAGGTATTGTCGAACAGCCCTTCTTTCCTGTGATGTTCCGTACATCAATATACCAAGGCGTAACGATGTACCAAAGTGGATCGTAGATGTTTTCCCATGACAGACATTTCGAGCGGACGTCTCTCCAACCTACTCTCGTATTTCTTCATACTCCAATTGGATAATATTCCCAATACACCGTTTTCATCTAGTATCTGAAGACTCGAATTCAAATCGGAACATTATACTTTGCACACTAAGGAATAATATTACTAAAATAACAAAAATCAAATTAATTCAATTTCGATATTATACAAAACGCTCTTTATAAACTATAAAATCATTCATCGATTATCGAAGGTTTGCTCGCTGTTAGAAGACAAAAGGGAGGCAAGCTCTGGCGCCATGGTGCTTTAGTATACTCGAGGATGTAATTCACTCAGACAATAGATTCCATCGTTGTCGCCATGTTTACCTGTTAAAAACGCCCCGCCACCCTCAGTATTTAAGAATTTCTTCGAAGATGTAAACGGTAAAGGTCTCTCGATTGTATTCGTGGAGACCCAGAGTGAATATTTTCACGTTTCATGTGAGCGCTTTGAGAATCGTACGATGTCAGAGTATGACTTTAAGGCGTATCCTACCGAGGTCTATGACGACAACCGTTTATTAGAAGGCCGTAAAGTACGTCTGGACAAGGGGCTCGTGCTCGATAACGAGGAGGGCGTGCCTCGTTTTCAAAAACTCACTGAAGGAAAAAGAGGGTGTGGAAACGAAAGAAAAGGAGGCAAAAGCGTAAGAAATTGTTGGAAAATCGAGCGTCTAGAATAATCAAAGGAAAACGAGATGAATGATCGTTTTATTGATATGAAAATGAAATTTTAATCACATAATTTTTCAAAGCGAAAACAAACAACGAGTTGGATCATCTAAACCCCGGCAAAATGAGCCTCGGAATCATCTTGTGACTCGTCATATTGAAGTCAAAATGTCTTTTCCGAATTAATTGAACGCCGCGTGTATTTATGCGCGCATTATGCAATGAGCAAGGATAAGACTTCCGTTCGTTGAGGCAAGGGCTAATTGAAACGCTAGAGGGATGCCATGACGAGATAAAGCCGATTGCAACGGAGAATTATGAGACAATATTATGAGGCGCCGTACGTCAGCTTGAAATTAATTTCGGACAATCGCTTAATGGCGATAGCTCGCGGATAGCTGCCATCGTCATATACAACCAACAAATCGTAATGCGACGAACCAGACGATACGCTTATCGATAAACCATGACCACCGAGCGCATGTGTTTCCCCCTTTCCCGACCTTGTTCCGACTGTTTCAATCATCTTTGCAATTATACTATTCAGAATCGTATTCTTATCGGGTCCTTGCCGGTTTTGACATTGACAAATTCTTAACTCTATGTGCTGCAATGAAGAAAGAATAAAGATTAATCATATTCAAAGAGATTTACTACTTTTGATTCAAGTAAAGCACCTCGAGGCTCGATGGAAAGCTCAATGGAACTGTATACATATATATCGAGGAGAAACCGATTATCTATTCTGTCATCTGTCGTAGGAGAGATATTTTAATTTTTGATGAGAGAAGATCGATTTTGTCGTGGACACAAGATTGATGCTTGCAAAACTTCGTTTGATTACTTGTCATCTGTGAGGCGAGGCAAAGCTTATGTCATCAATTCAATGATGAAATAGAAAATTTAGAAGAATTAATAGTCATTAATAATTCTTCGGAACCTGTAAGAGAGTTTGAAAATGAGCAAATTGAATACACAATTGGAATAAACAAAATTCGACAACTAAGTTTGAAAAATAAGTACTTAACAAAATCAATATTTATTTCAATCAAATTGATATGCGGTCGAATGAGAGCCTGTTTGGTTGATTCAAAAGATTCTTTGATTACGTTATTGAAAGTATTATCAAATCCTGTGTCAAAAGTGTTATCAAATTTCATACCAAATCGTGATATGAAACTTGGCACATTTCATCAAAGTCTTATGTAAAATACCACTCACTTTTACCGCGAATAGTTTCGATGTTTTTCCCTCAGAAAACAAAAATCATCAATATTTTATAAAAAATTTTTCAGATACACAAGAGTGTCACATGACAGCAATCAACAACTTTTTTCCATGTTTCCTGTAATTCGTGAATTAATTACGATTGATAGATTTGATTTTAGTGCGTTGAATACACAGAGAATGTCAGATCTGTTGGATTCGCGCAATGTTTATAAATTTTGTTTGTATAATTTTCACATATAGAGTAGACAGAGGCGAAACGGATCACTTTTTTCTTCAATGAATAAAAATGATCAGGAGAGGAGTTTTTCCAGTGGGGCTGTAGATAAATTCTAAGTGTATATATCTTTGGCTTGAGATATATTCAAAAAAATATTCAGATACGAAGTTCTTTGTTTCACGACGAAATAAGCATAAAATGGCAAATATCCGATTCACCCCAAAAATCGGGAGCGAAGAGGATCATCAATAAAAAAATATATTGATGAAAAAACGAATTTAAACTTTGAAACAGCGATGAATTTTATGGGCGAAAAATCACAAAAATACAGCCGATCAAACGCAAATCTCTCTTTTATTCAGTACACCAAAAATACTCTGAATCTATTCCTAAACCTCAGGAAAAAAGCAACTGTGGACCAGTGTTATCTTTAGGTTGGGCCAACATACACTTTTTTGACTTCGAAACAAACGACCTGAGGTTAAGCACAGTCCATTGAATCGTATTGGCAACGTGTCCATGTGTTGCTCGTTATGCTGATTTGTCGCTTTATTAGATCTTAGTTATTCCTCGCATGCGAATCCAGGCAACCCTTTGGTATCGAACGCCAAGGTTATATATTCATGCGAGCAAGAGAAAGAGACAATATTAGCGAGAGAGAAACAGATAGATATACAATTTGTGTAAATTAGACGACTGCACGTTCTCCGATGCTCCATCTCTATCTTCTGTCCTTTACGATCTAAGGCATTTGTCGATTAACCTCTCTCACTTCTGCTATCGCTTCGTTTCACTAACGGCACACGTGTAATCAACCGATAATACGCGTCTTGTACATATTGACTCGAAGTATTGTTAATTGACTCGTCGCCGATTTCACGATAACAAGGTGTGCACGAAAAGTGAATTGTGTATTTCCTCCATTACATAGGTTGATTGTGAATTTTAATTGATACTTAGAGACATTCTCATAATGAAATTATGTTTTGTTTTGTATCGATTGCTTCAATATCGTTGAATTTATTTCTCGGCGCAATGAAGTTTCCAATATTTGAATTCGTATCTGTTAATCGTCAACGTCCTTGTCTGTGATAGACGGGAATGACGAAAAGGGGTGGCAAAGGTATAAAGATCGTCGGGGTGGCATTGTGGTAGGTGAACTCTCATCGACATCTTTTCGTGACTCGACAATGAGAAAGATTCGAAAGCCACGATCTTTGCGCAAAACGGCGCTCTTTGAGAAAAAAAAAGGTACTATTCAAACTGAACTCGACTCTATTACAGAGCGCAACTCGAGTCACCTCTTACACCGGCGTCGTTGTTGCTGCCATCGTTCCTCTTTTCTTCCCCATGAAGATCGCTTCGAGTGGCCCGAGACTAGGCTCGAGAAGGGTTGTCCGATCTGCCCTATCGACATCTATGGTTCAAGAAGGTGCTAAAGCATTTAATGCGGTCTGTGCCCTCGCAAACAAGCGAAAATTTGAAAGCTTCACAATTTCCTGCTCACACTCTTGAGAAACAAAAGGATTCGGTTACTGAAATTACATATGGATACATGCATACTTTTGAATTCATAAACAATCTTAGGAAAAAACAATTATATGTATGCAAATGTTCAATTGTTCGAGTTTGTATAAGCATCATTGAATTTTATATAAAGACACCTAGACTGAAAAAACAATGTATTCCAGTCAAATAAATATTCATTTGTCCTGTACCAAAGAAATATTTATTAGAATTAACAAAATATCCTTTGGAACCAAAATAATTTATTTGAATTAAATAGATGGTTTTAATCGTTTATTTGATTCAAATAAATTATTTTGGTTCCAAAGGAGATTTCGTTAATTCTAATAAATATTTCTTTGGTACAGGACAAATGAATATTTATTTGACTGGAAGACATTTTTTTTTCAGTGTATGGTATAGTAAATATGGAACTGTACAAGTAATTCAATGTAATGATATTCTATAATGAAAGAATTCAGATTCCGCGGACCGGATTTGATGGATGTATTCTCCAGAGGAAAACAAATAACTTTTCCCTTTATTATTTCATTTCTATTCGAAGTGTAGTTTCAGATTTGACTTCACCCAATCAAGTAGAAGCGACATGAGCATATTCATTGATCATTGGAGTAACCAGCATACTTGACACCGGAATGGGGTATTGATTTTGTTTATAACTCGGAAACTGAGCTCCAGATAGAAAAATGGCTAACGGAAAATTTTCCTTAAGACTACACAAAGAAATCAACAATACTTGTATAAACTGTCATAATTATATGTATATATATATGTGGGGAATATGTAATAGATTTTCACTCGCAGAATCAACGTGTTTGGAAGATCATAATGTTTCATTGATCTATTATACAGTCGCAAAATCTCGTATCCTTATTACCTCGAACACGACTCCCTTAGCATTCGAAAGTCAACGACGGGACGTTCATTGCGAAACCACCCGCTGAGATCAATTGGCCGAATCAAATATCATCTTCCATCTGTTCGGCACAAGTGTAGCATTTGTTCTCTCTCTCCCTCTACCTTTCGCTGGAAATACAAGAAGAACGCAGTGAATGAGCGCTTTGATTTTTTCCTCTCTCCACAACGAAGAAAAGAACATAGGTGTTGAGCAATAAAATCTTCACTATCGCTACGGTCTAGGACCATGTTGACATCGAAATTATTCTATTTGATCCCTAGAGACAACACAATTGTGGTTGATTGCTATCTGAACCATCTGTTCAAACATACACAATAAGGTACAATACCGTGACCTGTGACCCGATCGATTCATCGCTTAGATTGATCACTTATAAGATTTCATCACGGTTTGAGTAAATTTCATTACTCTCGATTTTTACATTTGTGTACAAACTTTTTAAAAAATATCTGAGTAAGAAATTCAATTACTCCTTTTCTTCTTATGATACATAAAAGGCGATTTAAATGGATATTATCACCTTCAACTTATTTCGTCAAATATATTATCAACGAATCTTCAATTTCGGAATGATGAACGAAAAAGTATAATTCTCTATTTCAACTCCCTTTCCATGAGAATTCGGCCAATTGCATTGCGAATTCTACGTCTCTCTGGAATAAGAACAAGAGCAAATCACTCTGATTTAAAAACTAAGGAAAGAGGAAAATCTTTCTCCGAAGAAGAAAATTCGTTCCTCGACTCTTATGCGATAGTAAATTTATCTCCCTCTGGGATAACAGAGGGTGGATTGAAGTTGGTGTAGAGAAAGAGGATACCCTGGATATGTGTGGGTGCTTATAGAAGTAGAACCTCCAATATAAATCAGACGGACAACCGAAGGTTCCCATGGAATACAAAACAGAAGAAGGAGAGAGGAGAGTTTTGGCCTCGTGGCAGTTCGCGTTGGTAAGGCAGGAGGAAGAGATGGAGGAAGAGGAGGATCTCGAAGCGAGGCGACTATTTTCCAATAATTTACCCTTGTGGCTAGATGGCTGGTTGGTTGGATCGTGGAAAGAGAAAGAGGGTGGTTTTCCGGGGCTGCGCTACAGCCCCTGGCTGCTTCTGGCGTTGCTACCACTGCTGCTACCGTTACTACTGTTGCCGCTGGTACTGCTCTTGCTCCTGCTGCTACTACCGCTGCTGCTGTTACTCGGGTGAACAAGCGAATACGTGAACGTTGAACGTGAAACGTAAGAGGAAAAGGGAAAGAGAGGAGAGCGCACACGACTGACACTATCGCGGCCATAAATACTGGGAAGCAGCCTCTGACGTCACCCACCGAGGGCCCCGATATTATACTTTATCTCGAAACTAATTCCCTGCGACTAGATTTATTGCAAGAAAGGGTGAAAAAAATACGCCTGCACCCCTTTTCTCATCCTCGTCCCTCCTACCACTTTTTCCTTCACCTGACTTATCTCGTTAATGTAGAAGTGTTCGCGAAGCAGGCGGTGGAGGTTCTTCAACTTCAATTTTACAGCGAGAAAATATATTCTTGGGTCTGTAGAAAAGTAGTTGTTGAAAATTGTGAAACTTTGATAATCGATTTTTATTTAAAGTTCGAGCACAAGAATTATTTACATCGTTCGTACATGCACTCCAAACATGTCTAATTAAATTTTTTATTACATGTAATGGAAGCGAAAATTACTCATGCGACTGAAAAATTAATTTGGATTTCAATTATATTCAAATGGGATTCTAGTTCCGCCAATAAACATCACTGCAAAACCTGATATCTCATTTCTGGATATTTTTGTAGTCACTTTTCAAACATTTAAAAATTTTACAATAATACGTTTCGATTAAAGACTCGAACCCAGGTAGGAATTAACAAATGGTCCAAGCTTGGCCCGATCTTGGCCCAGTTATGACTTATATTGGGCCAGAATCCATGGGAAAAAATGGCCCAAGCTTGGTGCAAGCTTGGAATGATAACCTCGTGCTAGGCTTGGTACTCAATATTGGGCTAGAATGCAATGCCAAGCATGGCCCAATGTCTCATGATACATGTACTATGAGTATTTTGGAACTTGGCTCATACGATTAAACCGGACCTGGCCCAAGTTGTGTATATTAACTTTTGCCATGCTTCAACCTGATTCTTCAAACATACTTCTTGGAGAAAAAAATTACGTCATTTTTCATGCCATCCCTGCTAAAACTTTCCCATAGAAAACGATAAGATTTTTAGCAGGGATATCGGTACAACTCTGTAAAAATCACAAACATGGAGATGTGGCATGAGTTCTCAAATAAACATTGGTTATACATAGGCCCAATATTGGTTCACCATGCTTGACAGTTTAATGTTTTGCCAAGCTTTAACTATTTGTTGTAATGACATTCTCTACGAAACGTGGTATAGATTCTCAAATGACAAATGGTTTAATATTGGGCCGTATTGGTTCGCCATGCTTGGCAGCTTAATGTTTTGCCCATCTTGAACCACTTGTTGTATAGGCATTCCTCATGAAACATGGTGTGGGTTCTCAAATAACAAACGGTTTTACATTGGTTTGATATTGGTTCGCCATGTTTGGCAGCCCAATATTTTGCCAAGCTTGCACCAGTTGTCATATTGGCATTTCCTATGAAACCCGGCATGGTTTCTAGAATAAACAACGGTTGTATATTGGACCAATATTGGTTCGCGATGCTTAGCAGCCCAGTATTTTGCCAAGCATGGGCCAAGTTGTCAATATTGGCATTTCCTACCTGGGAAGTGTGTGATTAGCAAGAAACAATTTTTGAAAATTGTATGTAGAAACATATAACCTCGAATTAATATCACGTCAACATCAAAATCGAAGAACAGAAGCAATGTATTTAAAATATATAATTGTCCCATTTTGAAACAGAACTGAATGAGATTTTAATTAATCGTATGATTGGAAATCATCAATATGATCCATCTTTTCGAGTTGAATGTGACAAATCACATGTATAACATCTTATTTGGAAACAAACATATATTTAAACGTCAGTGTCGTGAAATAAAATACTGACGACCCCAGTTAGAACAGTCATGTGGCTGATTTGAGTTATCAAACACCCCACGTCTTATTCCGAGACATAACTTTGACGGCGATTTTTGCAGTGATTAGAGTGTGGTATCACGTAGGGAAACTCAACAATTCAATCTCGCGTACATGAGTTCTCAATTCAATCAACAGAGACAAAAAAAAATACAGAAAAATGTTTCAAATGTTGAAATGTTTTTTATTTACAAAAAATATGCTGGAAAAACACAGAAAATTTGAAGGAATTCTGACAATGTCCACCCTAGTAGAAAAACCGGATAGAGAACCGAATGAAATCCGGATAATGATCCGAATAAAAACCCGTACGGACCTTCTGGGATTTCATTTGGGTGTATCCGGGTGCGTATACGGATTTTGCGGTGATTCTTTATTCGGATCCTATCCGGGTTTTTGGAACAGATATTTTTCGAAATCCGAAATGAAACTCGAACAAACAGCCGAATGAATTCTATCCAAATTTCATGGGGGATTTCCGAAAATATCCAGTACTGAAATCCGGATAGGATCCGGATAGAACCGGATTAAGAACCACCGCAAAATCCGTATACGCACCCGGATACACCAGGATGAAGACCCAAGAATCCTATCCGGGTTCCTATCCGGCTTTTTTACCAGGGCAGTCAGTCAATTTAATCTGTGAGGTCGTAATTTTGATGACTTGAAGAACATTGAGGTTTCAAGTGGTTGGTTCAATTGGATCATCTGTATCATTGGATGATTTTTATAATTCCTCATAGGAATCCACACAGGCTCATTCTCATGTGGATTCTTAATATTCTTTAGACAATTTCACGGGGAATTTTGAATAATTTAATATCAGATAGTTTACTGAAATATGCAGTCATTTCCCAATGGATTTGTTGATATTGAGAATAATACCATAATATTACGTTAAGAGAAAACAAGCTTGTCCCAAGAACATATTTTCTCGTTCTAAGGAAATATTCGTCCCACGAAAATGTGTAGTTGGTGTGAGAAAATTTTCTTTCCGTTATACCATGTTATTCACATCCGAAGAAGTGTTGCTTTCTTTTAAGGAATTTTTTTCTCTTAGTATGGAATACCTTCTCAATGTTTCAATATTCCTGCAATGAGGATCGAATATCAATTAGCATTGGAAAGGATCGGTGTTTACAAGGATTAACTAACCACTGAAAGTCTAACAGCGAATAATATTGTGGTATTATCCTATACTTACACTGGCGCCACATTTTCTGATTCATTTATCATCATGAAGCCCATTGACCTTCGGAAAATTTCAGTGGTCATTTGTGACTGATGTCTACATTAAAATAAATGACTTCTTTGTTTTAAATAATGACGATATTGGAATTTCACAATGATTTTGTGAGGTAGACAATTGAAATAGATGTTGTTTTGACTGAAGTTGACAAGGTTTCCTCAACGTTGACTATTAAGAAGAAGATGAACAGCTATGTATTCCTACGTGATTTTTCAAAGAAACGATTGACAGTCTTTGACAAATTGTTACAAGTTCCAGACATTGAAAAGCGTTATGATTTCCAAATATTTTCAGAAAACTTGTAAATAAATATTCTTTTGAACACTTTAGACTCGATATTCCTGTCTTATTTACGATCATTCTCCAAAAATGTAAACCATTATATCGTTACTGAAGAACCAAGTGATATTTTAGACTTTTTACAAAAGTATGTGGATGAATCGTCGTGAATAATGGAACAAAGGATGCAGTATCTTCACGATGTAACTATTTGACAAAGATTCAAGTCAAAATTCACCAGTGGCGCAAGGCTGACCCAGCCCTGGTGGGCACTGGCGGGGCCTTGGGAGGAAGCCTGGCTGAAAACTGAAATGATAACATCGTTATTTATCAGCAATTACCGAGCCTCAACTTTGACGCCTGGAGCAACGGTGGTGCACGGTCGGCAATGTTGGCTTAGGCTTGATGCAATGGTTCTACCGTGATTATTACCTCTATTGTTAATCAAAGTTGGCTCAGTATGAATCTTCTACGCTTAGCTACCACGCCTGACTCAAGCCATTGCCCGTCGTCAACATTGGCGGAATCGCTAAATTTTAACATGGGAGGTCTAAATAAATTAAAGAATCATTTATTGAGTGAAATGATACTATAACCAAACTCAAGTCTAAATAAAATCAATTCAGAAGGTTATTTCAAGCATACACATATGACGCCCGTTCTCAAGTTCCATAAAAACTGCATTTGGAAGAGATACTTTATAATCTCAACTATCACGCAATTCGGTTAATGAAAATCCCCACTCCTTTATTTATTACTCAAAGCTCAAGTAAGTACTTATCACTGGGGTTCCATTGTAACGTTATAAATAGAAGAGAATCCAAAGAATACAAGAATGTTTACTGGGATTAAATACCATATACCCACAGTTCGACAGGTTAGCTATAATGCTCGGACATTTGCGCGACGCTTCTGAATTCGGCGCCAACTCTTTTTGTGTTCCTTTATGGATTATGGGGATCCTTCGCCACGGGTAGTCTTGAGCGCTCTCCGTCTTCTCCCTTTCAAATCTTCTGAAGAAAAGAGCAGATATTTGGAGGTCAAGGAGATGACACAAAAAGAGGGAAACTTGAGGCTAGAGGCAAAGAAAACTCCAAAACAACTCGAGTAAGCACTTTTTCAGAAAGATCTTTTTTTGAGTGGTTCGATGACTAAAAAAACCGTAATCCGGTGAACTAGAGCAAATGCCTGAGCCTAGAATATCTTACACAGGGGGATAATCTAATTACATTTTTCTTCCGTTGCTAATATAAAACGGGAAAAAGTTTTATCCACAAAAAATCACTAAATAAAAACAAAAGGTCCAACATCTCGTGCTAGAAATAGAAGTTCAAGGAGCGGAAAAAACAAAAACAAAAGGTTATACAGGTTCTTGTACATGTATAAAGGTTTTATACATATTTTTTGATAATACACTTCATTATTCAATTTCATTTAATCTTCTTAAGGTGATACCAGCAATCCCTAACGATGCAACCCAAACTACTTGATGAGAAAAAGACACGGCTATATGTTGGAAAGAGAGGTGTTGCCCAACACTGTTATTCCCGTAGATGTAATATTTTCTCCGTGTGCTTGTCGTATCTACATTCACCATTTGCACTTCCTGAAATATCACAGCAAAATTGTTATGACAACTTCTGAAAGATTTTCTTGAATTATTTCATCAAATCGGCATAATAATTGTGGGCTACAGAGACACAAATTGAAATGAGAAAACACATACAGGTCAAATGGAATTTCAGTATTCCGCTCATTTTTGATTACCGAAAATCAATTTGCATTGAACAAAATGTCTAAATCCGAAATGTTCGATTGAATAGAGTTATCTTCGAATAAGTTCCAACACTCCTGTACTTGAAAATATTGCTAAAAATTCCATTAGTTCGAGGTAATTGCATTCGAGTGGATCTTGAATCATTTGCAATTAGTAACAGTCGAAGCATGGACCCCATCGGTTGGTATTCACTTCTTTTTTTCCTCTTTCCGTGGGACGGTAAAAGGAGAATAGGATCTAGATAGAAAGAGAGGAAAAGAAAAGAGAGTCCTGTAATGGAGAGTTTTCGCCACAAATCGGTAAACCCGCGCTTAATGGAGACATCGTTTATCCGTGTCTACTCTTTTTGTACTTTCCAATTACCCCTTCTACCACTTGAAGAATCACGTACCTATCTGACGTACACGTACACACAAGTATAGTTAATATAAGCGTTCATTCAACCCTTTTCAAGCAACAGTGATGAGGAGAAAAAAAAGAGAGACATTATCTTTTTCTCTTCTATTGGTATGTACGAGTCGCGCTCGAATGCAAAACGGTGGAAGAAGAATGAGGAAAAGAGAATGGTTCGGGAGAAAGAGAGAACAAAGTAGGAGGAACGTTTAATTTCGTGGTTTAATTATTTTTTAAATTAAAGTCAAATCAGTTTTCAGATAAAAGAACACACACGAGGTGAATGCGATTCACATTCCATATCCTCTACGATCGTAGAAAGAGATTTATGGAGATGGAGGGTGGGGTGATTGTAAAAAGAAATAGGATCAAGAATGTGGTTGAATTTGATGATTCTCGTATGGAAAGTTTTCATTTGCGTGGCTTCAGTGATTGGAAAGTGGGTTATTTTATTTATTGATTTTTCGAACTCCAGGAGGAAGGAAAAGTAAACTCAAGAGGGTCTTGAAATTTTGTTATCGTAGCAAAAACTTGTGATGTTATCAACTTGTACATAGAAAAACAAAGTTTAGTAGTTTGAGAAGACGATTGTCGATTCAGGAAAAAAGAAAACCAGTGATGTAATCATATTCCAAGTGAATTTGCTGAAAGTCGATAGTTTCATGAGGATTAATTAATCCTTAAATCTTGAAAGGTAATAACTTCCCTATGATTAATGAATCGACTGCAACTACCAATTTCCAGCACCTACATCTGTAGTATACCTATACATCGCCGATGTTCTTTTCCCCTAAATTGATAGTAGTTTTTCTAAGTATTGAATAAATTATTCTAAACAAAAACAAATTTCATCCTTTTGCGTTGGACGTTGAATCGACCATTTGATTGATTTTATGTTCGTAATACTTGGAAGATGCTATGATTGCCATGTTCTTGAAGTTCAAATCATTTATAGAAACGGAACGGAAATCCAAACCCTCAGGATTCGATAAATCATCGGTCTTTATTCCCACAAATTAACTTCTTGGAACTGGAAACATCGTTTGAAAATGTACTGCAAGTTTTTGGGTTTCTAACAGTTCAGTATTTCGTTAATCAATGACCAATTCGTTAAAAAAAACGATTCGAACTTTCAACAACATATTATTGCCAAAGTGTTTCCTTTATATGCTTTTGATTCTCATCATTTGTAGCGATCAACATTATTTATATTCTTTGTCAGAATTTTCTCGATGCTAAAGAAGAAAGACATGAAGAAATGACAACAAATAATAAATAACAAAAAATCTTTGGCGACCCTCGAACCAAGCTCCTTACTCTACCGAGGGGTAGAAGAAGAAAGCAAGAGGAAGAAAAAACCACACATAATGTCTTTCATAGAGATATCTAACAGAGTCATCTATTTGTGCTCGGGAACGTAGAACGGTAAACGCAAACGGAAAAACATGATCCAACGGAGAGGAAGAAAGGGCAAGATAAGAGGAACGTTTAATTTTGTGGTTTAATTATTTTTTAAATTAAAGTCAAAATCGCAATGTGTAGATGTATAGGCGCGTACACGTATTTGAAATTTTTTTCATATTTCTTCCAAAGACGATCGTCCAACCGTGGATGTACTACGACTACTACGACCGCTACCGCTACCAGATAGAAATGAGACGAAGTTGAAAAAGACGGAATGGGGAAAATTCGCGGGGGTGACTGCAGAACGCGACAGAGGATGTTTTGTATGTGGAACGCCGTCTCCAATGGGGATTGGGGAGAGTTGATTGTGCATTCGTACGTTTGCCGACAACGATATCCAGTAAAAAGAAAAGGAAAAAGGAAAAAGTAAAATACAAAAATGTAAAATTCGCCTCGTCTCCGGTTTTCTCTACTCTTTATATCTGAGTGGTATGCGTGTTTGCCAACCACGTACGGATACGTATACATATACCTACCATTTACGTACCAGCTTCACAGACAAGAGACGTCGAGTATTTTTCACAGAATTTTTTATTCTCCCACGTGTTTCTCCGATTGTTCCTTCCAATCCCCTTCATGCGCTTCCAATTCTCTCTTTTATTCTACGCGTTAGGTTTATTGAAAAAGTTCAATATCTGGAGAAAAATAATATATGCAATTTTTTTTGTATTGTCGGAAGCACGTATTCTTTGGACAAACAAATGAACATGATATACGAATGAAGGTACAATGGATGAAGAGTTGAACTAAAATTAAACTCTATGTGATTTTTCAAAGATATCGTGATAACGATTGGAGTGGTATATAGGAGGATGGCGTGGATATCGAATGAGCTCGACGGCATGTAACCAAATAAATATGAATAATAATAACAGCAATAACATCAACAGGTTCATTGGAGTGGCATCTGCTTGCTTGAAATAAAGCAGGTGTGACGAAGGAATCGTGGTTTCGATCATGATCGATTCGATTTTACACGACATACTCGACTCAGATCCTGGATCGGTCGCTTACCAATTTCAGCGATTATCAATTGATGATCGCGTAGGCTTCCGGCCATCGATCAGATGCAAAAATTCACGTCCATGGCTGTATTAGCGCATACGTGTATCTCTATCTTCCATATAATCATAGTAATTATGTCTTGCAAAATATATGTGTACATGAATACGAATAATCTAATGTGCGAATGAACAATTTTGATCAAACGGTAAGTGTATCCAGTCAATTTTGTCGCTCCATATAAGTGAATCAAACAGGTGAGCGTTATCGTTACTCGAGATGATTGAGAGCGAGTACAATGTAGGGGAATTTTATGGCTTCATTGAATTGTTAATGTATGACCGAGGAGTCACTGAAATTATTGAACATGAGTAATACATTAACAATTCCTCCCTGGAATTGAGAACCAAAAGGCCTCGGACCAACAATTGAGGGCGCATTGAAGTCCCTCCCTAGCGATTTTGAGGTTACCAAAAAGTTACCAAAAAATTTCGGTACGTCTGTGACTTTTTCTTACCACAAAATAACCAACAACCGCATCTTCAATGCTACTCATCAGTCATGATTCGATATCTTTTTGGAACAAAACCATTTGTTTATCAGATTAGAGAAATGGTGTTTTTGGTCATTTCTTGGTTGCTTCGTGGTTAAGAACCGAAAATTTACCGAATGTTGAGAATCCTGCATTGGTTGCAATTTGGTCCCGTTTTGGAAAAAAAAGGCCTAAGACTACCGCGAATAGGTGGAACCAAATTGGTCAGTTTTTGGTAAATTTCCGGTTTCAAACCATAAAATTACCGGATATTCAGCAGCGATGCCATTATTCCCTAGAAAAATCCGTAGATTTTTCGTGATTGGTCATTTCTTTCCAAATTGAAAACATGATTGGCTGGTTGTACAAGAAATGACCAATCATCAGATGCTACAGATTTTTCTAGGGAATAATGGCATCGCTGATATTCAGTGCGACTCATCGGTCACGATTCGGTACCTTCTTGGAACCAAACCCTCTTTTTAACAGATTACAGGAATGGTCTTCTTGGTCATTTCTTGGTTGCTTCGTGGTTAAAAACCGAAGATTTACCGAATGTTGAGAATCCTGCATTGGTTACAATTTGATTCCTTTTTGGAGGAAAATGCCTGAAATCACCGCGAATAGGAGGAACCAAATTGGTCAGTTTTAGGTAAATTTCCGGTATACAACCACAAAATTACCGAATATTCAGTGCTACTCATCGGTCACGATTCGGTACCTCTTTGAAACAAAACCACTTTTTTTTACCAGATCACAGGAATGGCCTTCTTGGTCATTTCTTGGTTGCTTCGTGGTTAAAAACCGAGGATTCACCGAATGTTGAGAATTCTGCATTGGTTACAATTTGGTTCCTCCCATCTGCGGTAATTTCAGGCTTTTTTTTCCAAAAAGGAACCAAATTGTTGCCAATCAGCCGCACTCAAGTTTTGGTAATTCTATGGTTGTGAACCGGAAATTATCCAAATATTTACCAATTTAGGTCCTTCTATCTGCGATCATTCCAGGCATATTTTTTTCCGAAAAGAAACCAACTTTTCCCCAATCAGTGGCACTGAAGTTTTGGCGATTCTATAGTTGTGAACCGGAAATTATTCAAAAACTGACCAATTTTGTTCCTTCCATCTGCAGTAATTCCAAGTATACTCTTTCCAAGGAAGCACCAAATTGTTACCAATGAGTACCAATGCAAATTCGGTAATCCCATGGTCATGAACCGGAAAGTAACCAAAAACTGACCAATTTGGTTCCTCCCATCAGCGGTATTTTCACGATGTTTTTCCAAAAAGGAACCACATTGTTACCAATCAGTAGCACTGAAGATTCGCTGGTTTCATGGTGATGAACTCGAAATTATCCAAAAACTTACCAATTTTGTTCCTTCCATTTGCGATAATGTCAGGCATATTGTTTCCAAAAAGGAACCGAATTGTACATCCTGTTGATTCCGTCATTGTTTACCAAAATTTGTCCAAAACTTCTCCCATAAAAATATCGATCGTGTAGTAATTTGTTGGTACTTATGTGGTACAAAAAAGTCACAAACGGTACGACGATTTGACCACAATATAACCAATTTCCAACCATAATATTACCAAACCACAAAATTACCAATTTCTTACCAAAAATTTTGGTAAAAACGAAATCGCTAGGGCTATCCTTTATATACTGTGGAAAATGGTTTGAAATTTCCTCCATTTCTCAATGAAATTTCCTATTTTTTATATGTGAATCAAGAATTGACTCACGCCCAACCGAATTTCCAATTTTTTGTTATATGTTTGACACATTGACGTATATTTTTACAACTGAAATTTCATTTACATAATACAACTGGGAATCACTTTTGTTATATGTAATTGCCCGTACAGAAATGTCCTATTGGCGCTAGCATGGCGCAACGTAGATGAAGTATGGTCGAGGCTTGGCAACCAAGCATGGCACAAACCTGGAGTGATAACATCATTTTATGATTTACCTACGTGTTTTTTCAAAGAAGTCCCATCATCGATGAAACAATGGCAATGAAATATACCATCATTGGCAAACAATTGGAAATTTTGTTTGTCAATGCTGCGCCAATGATCAAAATAAAAAAATATTTAACCCAGAAATATATAAAAAGTATGCGTGTTTTGCAATTTCTGATATATTTTGTTCGAAGCCTTATTGTTTTCCCCTCATTTATTTGTGAACAACCCGGCGTCTTTTGTCGGTAAATGTTGTCATGAGAAGTAGACACAATGTAGCTCAGCGGTAGGAGGCCTCTAGTGTTTAGTTTTAGTTTAATTTAAAAATATATTTATTTTCAAAAAGGCTGAAGTAATTATTACATCCTCATAACTGGGTAACAAATATAAGTAAAAACCGGTATACATTTTTTTTAAATAATTTCGGACTAACGGCCAACTCGCGGCATCTCACAGTCCCTATCATCTTAGTATTTAGTTAAGTTTTTTGTTTTCTACATGTGTCCAATTTTATATACTCTATCCCTTGTTTAATTATTTCTTTTACATAAATCGGAAAAAAGCCCATTTATAAAAAAAACCGATTATTCATGGGAGGCCTCTAGTGTGATTCATGGTAAAGAGCGATTGACTGTTCTTCCAAAAACTTACTTAAGCCTTATATATTCTTCGTATACGCGTTTCACCACTTGCGAGAAACACTTGATTAGTAACGTAGCGGAAATATTATATAGGTTGCCAATATGGAGCCATGCTATTACCAATGATCGGCGCTACATTGAAAGCTGACCTCTACCGAAACTAAGCCTAAGTTTGGGGCAATATTGAACCACATTTCAAGTGATCCTGGCGTTGAATGGAATCTATCGTTTAGTCAATGTTGGGCCAAGGATGAGCCAAGCAAGAGCCAAGCTTGGCACAATTGTGCCACATTATTAGGCTGACAAATGAAATCCGTCAAACACCGACATCGGTGCAACATTTTATTTATTGTTAATCAACATTGAAGATTTATAGATTGCCAAGCCTTGTCTGTCAACATTGCACCAAGCTATATTTTATTGTCAGCATTGACGGAGCCCAAAAATTTTTGTATGGAACTGTTAACAATAATTAACCTAGAAATATATAAAAAGTACGCGCATTTTACGATTTTCAATACATGTTATTTGGGATCTTATTGTTTTCTCCTTATTCAATTGTAAACAACTCTGTGTTTTTTGTCGCTCAAGTTTGCCATGAGGAATACACACAATATGGATGAGCAGTACGAGCCCTCTGAGGTAACCTGTAACAAAGAACGATTGACCGTTCTTCAAGAAAATTATATGAGTCTTATACATTCCTTGTATACACCTTTCATTACTCGCGAGAAACACTCGATCGGTAACCTCGCTAGCAATTCAGCCGTCAACATTTAAAATTAAAGACCATACCGATATTGAGCCATACTATTACCAATGATCGGCGCTGCATTGAAAACTAATTTTTATCCAGACTAGACCAAAGTTTGTGGCAATATTCAACCACATTTCAAATCATCCTCATTTTCAATAGAATCTATCGCTCAGTCAATGTTGGACCAAAGATGAACCTAGCAAATGCCAAGCCTGGCGGAATTGTGAATCAACATTGAATATTCGTTGTCAATCAACATTGAATATTCATAGATTGCCAAGCCTTGCCTGTCACCATGGCGTCAAGTTATATTCTACTGTCAGCATTGCCGGAACCTAAGAGTTTTTATGTGGCTGAAGTTTCAACGAGGAATTTCAAATAAATGTACATACGTTTCAACCGTGTTCTAATATCCATTACTCGATATCAACACTCGAATCGACATTGTTAGAAGTAATCTGAAGTTCTTGTTAAGATGTCGATGGATTAACCTTATACGTTTGAACATACAAATTAGAAACTAATTGGATTTTTTCTCGTCATATAAAATCATTTACAATTCACCTCTTCCCTCAGTTAGAAGCTTCCTCACCAAATCTGATGAAAATCATTGCAGTTGTAACATTTCATTCCACCTCCGTGAAGTACTTCTCAAAAAATGAGACACGATAGGCGTAGTCCATTTCAAAATGTTGTCATTTTTATTTGAGTATTTTCCTTCGTACGGAAAACACTGTTCCCCCGTTGCGAAAGTCAAGCTTTGATTAATTAAACATAAAATCTCACAGATAAACCCTCCCATCGGTTGATTTTCTCGAATATCGCGTGGATTGTATTCGAATAAAAATACACGCAGCAGCCTGACTTCAATTATGGAATAAAAGTACATATAAAATGACGAGAGAGATGAAACAGGAGGTCGATACTTTGTAGAGGTCGTTAAAACGTCGATACACGATGAATTTGAAGGAAAAAAAGGACGATAACAGGCATGGAAATTGATATATCTTAGTTGCAAATCAGCGTGCGTCCACAGACACGTCCATATAATTACTTGCAGTAATGAAACACATGTGCACACCAGAAGGGTTCACCGTGGCTTTTATATCTTTATAACATGCTGAACGATGTTTTGACCAATTTTATGACCCGAGACCGTGTAGAAAAAAGGAAATAAGAACACAGTACTGTTACGAGCACAGAATAATTTTTCCCCTCTTTTCCGTTGAAGCTCAATTTACTCAACCTCGGGATAGTATCATTTTAAGAAATAAAATGTCGTGTGGAACATTGAATGGGAGTGGTCCCGAGAGAAAAATGTCTTATTTTGAAATATGGAATTACGCGTAAGTAGTTGTTCTTCGAGGGTGTTTATCTTCTATCGTCATTTGATATTCATCTTTCATGCTTTAGATTGATGCGCGGGGGGTAATTTGAGTGTATCCGCACAAAAAACAGATTATTCAGTTTTCACTAGATTTTTATGAAAAATAATCTCATTTGATTTACGTCGTATGAAAAAGTAATTGAAAACTATGTTTGCGAAGTATAAGATATTTGGAAAATAAGTATTTCAATAAAATTATATCTGCTGCATTATTCTGTATAAAACGATACCGTTATTCGAAAGAATATTTGAATTGAACATTTGAACAATTGAAAAATTACACTGCTCAACTATTCGAACGGCAAATCATCTTCCCCTGAATGATTTACATTCACATGCCGCTTAGGCGATATCTGATGGGATCGAAGGGAATTCCTTCACTTTTTTCCCCTTTCAATTCTTGTAGAGTTTTTTCCTTTCGCAGGAGAAGAAAATGGAAGTGATGGATGTACAGAAACGAAGAGAAACGAAAATACATAGAGTAAGAACTGTAGATTCAACAATGCTCTTATTCAAGTCCTGGCGTACGTGTACAAACGCATTATTGAATTCAGCCGCAAAAGGGGTTAAGAAGGGAGAATAGGGAGATCTCTGAATGCTATCTATATTATCCGAGCAAGGGGAGGGGGTTTGGTGTTTAGAGTAGATCGAGATAATCTCGCGTATATCTGAAGCAAATGTGGTCCACGCTCGTGTGCCAAAGAACGAATACAGGAGGGAATGAACGGATAAAAGGATGAATGAATGAACAAACATAGGGAGAAGGAATGTTTTCGGAGACAAGGTTTAATCGTATTAATAGTTGATTATGATGATCTGGATTTCAATGAGTTTGAGATTCTGAACTGGAGATTCAGATTCCGGTAACTGATTCTACAAATTCACTCAATTTACATTAATTTTCATTCAGATCTCAAGAGAACAAAATGGCCCTCGAATAGCCTCTGATAAAAATCCAATAAACATGAGAATAACACATGGACCGTCGAACACTCATGAATCTTGAACGGACGGTCGTGAACGTCCCTCAAACGTTTGAAGATCTTGGTTCTACGGGGAAAAGGAATGATATCGTTTCCTGCATTTTCCACCTACACAGGGAAAATCACCTCCCCGACATACCCTAGTAGAAATGTTCTAGTGATCGACAAGTTTTGTAACGCTCATCTAACCAAAAAGTAGACGCTTTCAAGGGCCTCGTAGGGTTCTAGGGAGGTACTTTCCAGTGTCTAGTATCTGGCTAGTTGAGCGTTACAAAACTGTTTAATAACTAGAGCATTTCTACTTGGGTATCTTTGATGATTTAATTGAAACCAATTTTCAAATTAACCTTGCAAAATTCGTGAATTATCAAAGACGATACGAAGAAAAATAATCAGGTACAGCGTGTTCTTTTTAGAGACATTTGAAAAAGAACAAAAATCGCTCGAAAATTGTAATAAAAATTGAACTGTGCATCACAAAACAAACCTACCCGTAGGAAAGTTTTCCCTGTTGATTTCCATAATCCTGCCAAATTTCCATGCCCTGTGGAAATTTCTTCCGGGCTCAGACCTGCGCCAGGTTTATAATCCTTACTTGAAAAGTGGCCCCAACTTGGAATGTTACGCTTTTTAATCTAGGCCCCGTATTGGTATCGAATATCCACGCAAAACAATGGGCGTCTATATGGGCTGTGGGTGGGCAACCTTGTATTGGATGCCTAAGATATACCCTCACAGGGCCAAGGCCTACCTTAGGATGCCCAGAGGCGGATTTGTGTTTTTGCCGCCCTTGCGCGATGTAGCTTGCCACCCTTTATAAGGCAGCGGAAATTAATTTTTCACGGAATTGAAAAAAATGTTTTTAAATGGAATTCAAAACAATTATTTTTGAACTATTCAAACGAGCAAAACAAATTTTTTGTCACGATTGCCGCCCTTGCGCAATTGCACTGTTGGCGCAGACCATAGTCCACTCCTGAGGATGCCCAGGGATGATTTCCACACAGGATATTATTTTCCATGTTTTGAGGAAAAAAAGGGGAAGAGAATAAGGAAGATGGCATGAACGAGGAAAACTTTTCCAAGGGTACGTACTGTTGTAGCTAATATCATATTGAATCGAAATTTTCTTGGCTTATAATTGTATCTTCAAGTTTGTCCAGCCACGAAAAAAAAGATGTCCAGATAAAAACACCGCGGAGTTGCCATTTTGTTATTTATAGCACCGAAATAGTGTCCAAACACTCTTCAATCGTTATATGATAAAGAGCTTTTCACCAAATTTCAATAATATGCTGCTTAATGTTTTGAAAAAAATTCTATTTCCGACTCCCAGAGTGGTTTACCCCCTTGATACCTGATTCAATATTGAATATTATTATCTCTTACCTTATCGCACAAAAATATGCATGTCAATTTTGGTAACAAACTCTTCCTCTTGTATTCAAATAAAGATCGGAACTCCTAGCTCTTTGTTTTGATTTGCAAAAGTGACTTACATCCCTAACTGCGATAGATTATTTTCGAAATAGGTTCAAAGTAAAAAAACGAGACGGGTATCACTCTAGGTGAATCCTCAACGACGAATATCTTTAAATAGAATTTGAATCCGATCGACCGCTTGACCGAACCATTACCCAAAAATAGAGCGGATTATCTAAACCGGAAAGAGCCATCTTACAGATGTAAGATTTACTTCACTCCAGCACTTGATTCCAACAAGACATGACTAAACAACACATCTGTATATCTGTATCCAATCATATTTGATTGTCAATGGTATGAAAGTATTTTCAAGGCTGAAATTTGAAAAGAACTTCCAAATCATGCCGTGAGAAATGTTCATGGAAGATTTTGTTCATATCTTTATATTTCTTATGGGCAGAAAGCCTGCGGAGAATGGAAAAATATATTAAATTTTCATGTGAGTGAAATATAATTAAGAGAAGCAATAGCAATGCCATAACTAAATTAAGGATGAATGCGTCAGTTATCGTATCGTTAAAACGAGGGAATAAGTGCATGAATAAAAGGAAGAGTATTATTGAAGGAATTTGACTGTTTGGCGCCTAGTTGTTTGGCGACTTGACGACGAGACAAGCCGAGTCACCCTAAATGAGGATTAAAGACCAATGCCATTCCAACTTCCCATTGGCGGCTTCCCAGACGTCGAGACGCCGGACAATTACATCATTAACGGCGTCCCTATAATACCGACGCACTGAATGTTAATGCACCGTTAATACGACTCAACGTTTCTGTTGTAAATCATTGTGAAGTTATAATTTATATAGAGACAGGTATTCTTGGTTAGGTCTCTCCCTTCCCGTCTCCTCATTTCATTTGTTTTCATTCTGGGTTGAATTATCATTGACACGAAGATTGAATTTGATTCGAATGTGAGAAAAATTCCCGTTAAATTTTTTATGGAAGCTACATTGTCAATTCTTATGCTACTGAAAGAGATACATTGCAACAGATAATATCACTTTGTCATCCCTGATGCTTCAATGAAAAGTGTACGGCTTCTTTCTTAGGTAATGCATAAATGGATCAAATGAATCCTGTCTGTTTCACAGGCTGTTGAATACGCCATAGCAGTATACACATAACGTACACTAATCTTCATTACGAGTTTTTTTGCATTCTATTCCAGCTTTATTTATTTATAGAGCCGTTTTTGGAGCGAACAGATTCTTTTTTTGATACTCAGATAGGATTAGATTTGAAGATATCAGTGGTCAAGCACTGGTTTCAAATAATGCATCTAAGAAATGACAGAACTGGAAAATTCACACGAAATTTTACGGTTAGTAATTTGTTTATCTAACTACATCCTTTCAATGTTTCGGGTTCAATTCAGAAGACTGCATACTCGATTGAATGATGTGAAATTTGGAGGAATTGACATGTATTCTCAAATAATATTTGCTTGTAAATTACTGAAATATCTCAGTACTATCTCAATAAAAATGTAAATCACATATTGATTACTTCACGTAATTCAATATTCATAACAATCGAAGAGAAAGATATGTAGAAAAATTTCAGTAACGTACTGGAAGCAACCAATCTGTAGATTTTCACAGGGAAATGACGTTGAAACCATGAAAATGTCAATACACGTATTGGAAAATTGTTGCATTTATGTTCAAAATTGAGGTGAAAACCATGAATTTTCATGAAAAACACGGAGAATTTCGACACAACAGAAATTTTCCGGTTCCATGGTACCGACAAATTCAATTTCCTTGAAACAGTGCGTTTATCGCTCGAAAACGGTGGTTTGCAACAGACCCGCCTTACGGTATGATTACACTGAATACATTGAAATAATTTGAAAGAAAAAAATCCACTCTCAGGAAAATCTACTTCATTCTGCCCAGAATTGAAGTATATTTTCTTACGAGTAAACGATCATGGCTCAGGAATTGTCAAGCAGGAGATTAACATCGTCAACACGATCAAAACAATTTTATCACAAGTAATTCGCACATAAGTGATAGTTATAATGAATTCTCATGTTTCGTCGGTAATTTATGTACAAGAAAAATTCATTTCATTATCAAAGATAAGTAGGTTATAGTTTCAATTCATGGAACTTTCTTCAAAATAATGATGAAATTTTCCCCCGAGGATCATGGCATCAAAATTCTTACACGATGGGGGACTGTTTCCTATGATTCGATAAAGTTCCTATTCACTTTTTAGAGGATTCAACACCCAACGAGCGGAGTAGCTTCTCAAAATAAAGTAAAATCCCCTGTTCTCGATGAAGAAGCAATTGCCCCTCATCAGGGGCTAAAATTCATCAGTGAAATGAGGAACAACTTAAATTTTTGCACAGTGAAACGTATACATTATCATTGCCAGTATAACTTATCTATCAAACATAGAAGACACATACAATGGTCATTCTTATCAAACCTGACCTGTTTAATATTGGAAAATTCAAAGCTATCCTCAAACGATCAAGGTATAAATATATGAATCCATATAAATGCAATGATAAAACTAAGAACATACATTCACGTTTCGTGCACGAAAGAGATAAATATTCCCGTGGTTGGTCAACGAAATCAGATGTGCTCGTTTTCACGAAACTACGTCCTTTTAACGCCACTATTTTTTTATATCACATATTCGCGATCTAACATCACGATCACGCATTCAGCGGTCACCACAAATCATTTTTAATTTATAACACACTGAAACACACTAAAAAGAATCGATACACACAGAGTGTACCACCCAACCCATGGCCAATCGTGATGAATCCTGCCGATGACATATAGTACGATCCTTTTTGTTTTTCTCCAGTCCATTAAAAATAACCATCCACAAGTTATGATATCGAGAAATTTGGGCTTCATCTTGCGCACAAAAGATATTGATAGGGTGGATAACAAAACTATAAATGTCAATTTGGCGCAGTTAAACATTTTTTGAGAAAAAATAAGGATCCTTGGATTCACGCTCGAGTAAAAATGATCAATAGCTCAATATGATATTTTATAGAAGAAACATAAACCTATTTGATTCGAATCAGAACTTCCATGCATTATTCTAACCCAAGCGTGTATTGCCTATAATGACAATGGGCCCCAGGCTGGGTCCATCCTCTTTAACCCAGTATTGGGGAATGACGATGGGGTCCATGTTGGCTCAATCTTGGCCCTGTTGTGCTTTCCCATACAATTATAGTTGAAAAAAAATGGAGATAATGAATCTTAGTGCGGGCACATTTGAACTTGGCCCCAATTTGGACCAGCGTTAGGCAAAGATTGGGGTGAATTTATATCCCAAGCATGTGTGTACAATCCTCAGTGTGTAAGAATTTTGGTCCCACTCTGGCCCAGTCTTGGGCCCATATTGGCAGGATGGGGCCCATGCTGGCCCGGGGTGGGTCCCATGGTATATACATGCTAGGGATTTTCCAATTTCAAAACAAAAAGGAAGGGGCAGTATTGATTGCCTAGTCTGGGTTCATGCTGGGCCCGTGGTGTTACCAATTCTCGGGCAAAGCAATACGGCCAAGCTGGGAACGATGTTATCATCCCAGGGTTGTCCCCACGTTGGGTAGCATGGGCACTCACCCTGGGCGTAGATGGGGCCCGCCGTCAATACACACTTGGGAAGGAGTCTGAATGTTCTTTGTACTGATTGTTTTCCATCAGGGCTTTACAAAAACTCTAAACATTTTCTAAAATGGAAGAAATGACACACAATCAGAATGTCGCATAACGAACCGAATATGAAAGTGAATTCAGGATTCTCGAGCGAAATTTGAAAATGATATTGTTGTTGTGTAAAATCTTGGAGAAGAATTTTTACATCAAGTCAATACGAGTTTGATCGGGGAATAAGTTGAAATACCAAGTTCAAAAGGATAATCTGGTTTTATTGGGAAGGTAGACAACAGAAGGTAGAAAGAAGGTGTTTCATTTGAGATCAAGACAAGTCTTATTTCGAGGCTGTATTAGTTTTGAATGAACCTCATGATTTCATCCTCAAAGGAACCGTTCATCGATCTAGTTAGTTTCTGATTGTAAGAAGTGAGAATAATTTTTGTTGTTTCCATCCGAGAGTCTGGAGCTCGTCTCTGTTGGGCCTCTACCGTTGGTCCATTGGAGGTCCCTGGAGATTTTTGTGTTATTGGGATATAGGTCTTGTCATATCGGAATATCCTGGGTAGAAATGAAAATTGCAGTGATCTGGCCCCAGACAAGGCCTTGGATGACCCAATTTTCAATCATTTTCAAATGTTCTAGAATCAATAGTTGAAATATTTGGTGTACATGATTATTCGACAAGGTATAAGTACAAATTTTGCCTCTTTCATGTATCAGCTGTCGTTGGGTGCGTTCTTAATAAGGATGTCCTGTGGTCGGAGACCGTTGTGTTATCTCGAACATCTAATTTCGCGCCGAATGATATTTGACCACAAGAGAGGAAAAAAGAGAATTATTATACATGAATGTGTCGACGGTACATGAGATGCGACGCAAGCATATGTATTATGGTTTATACCTATACATGAATTTGTATGAATGATTATTTCTATGTACTTGTGCGTTCATATTTCGTGCGTACGACCGTACGCAAGCGAGCACGGAAGCACAATGTACCAAAGAGATATACGCGAACACAGAGAGAAAGACGAAGAGAGAAGACGCGGAGGGATGCAGATGAGATGGTATCGCTAGTGTAATCGTTAGATCTCTGGAACCAGGACAATACCGGGTGTTCTTCTCTCTCTGTTCAGGAACACTCAAACATCGGCACGACAATGGGCAAAGAGCAAGCAGCGATCCATGGTCGACAGCTGCCTAACGCTCGTTTACTCTCTCGTATGTCGTTGTCGTGTGATTCGTAGGATACGACCGAAGCTCATAGATATATGTTTTCAACGACAACATAAATTGTTTTTTGGTCCTTTCTGGCGATGGGAGGAAAAAACGAAAAATATCAACAACATTGAGATTTCCATTTTTCAATTTGGAACCACAACACTTAGAAGAAGTACCGAGAAGCACGTTTGATATCCTGATATAATTCTAGCATCATTTTGATTGTTGAATGATATTGCGCCAATATAGAATTATTTACGACGGCTCAATCCTTAAAAAAAATCCATGAAGAATCATTGGAAAAACATTTTTTTTCAATAATTCTTTTGAGCCGTTTATGGTTTGAAATCACATATATGTACCACAAAGGCGCCTTGTTAGAACAGTATTCACCAACCTCGTATGACAACTCAATACACTCCGTAAAAATATTATATTATGCTTTGGCGATTCACTTCATTTTTTTCACACTTCACTTTACCTCCTACGAAGTTATAGTCACATTTTGTCTGAATACCGATATTTCATGAGTATGAAAACCCATGTGATTTTCCCTACCTAAAACTCAATGCTTCGATTAATAATAGCAGTTCATAAATAACACTTCCCTCAACATACAGAATATTCGATGACCATAAACACACCTCACACGTGACACGTACATAACCAAGGAAGATCCGAAGAGATTTTTGATGTCTCTATGCACACAATGATGATAATTCAACGACAACAAATTTCAGTCACCGCAAAGAACGAGGGTAAAAGATTTCTATTCCTTCCGAGTTTACACGGAGTTCATTTGACAATTCTTGTGATACACGTTCTTGTTGTCACGAGCCTCTTCTCGCGACAATACGCTGGACACAATGTAGGCCAAATTACGGCTGTTCCAGTCAAAATATGTTCTCCAACATTCTTTTTTTCTCCTTTTCTCCCGTATACGTGTATGTCGTAATCGCGATCAGCCATCTACATTCTACAGAAAATCGTTTCTCATCTTTCTCATTCTCTTCCTCTTGCTCTTCCTTTCCCTCGCTTACCTCGATCCCTGTGCGTACGTTATAGGGATGACCGCAAAACTGCAGCTGTATTTTTGGTTATCGTCGATCACCGATCTGTGGATTTTCGGCTTTTTATGGGTGACGTTTTTGTTTGTTGGTGGTACACGAGGTACACGTGGTAAGATTGGAAGAAGAACAAGGAAAGAGATGGAAAGATATAAGAAAGCGTGAAACACCCCCTGTGATGGGACAAAATCGTATAAAATTACTCAGATTTCTGTTTGCATAACAGGAGCTGTATGTTGGAACTGTTACTGTGTACATTGTTGAGGAAGGGAATCAATTTGATGTGTCCCAACTGTTGATAACCCGATGTTCATGAAAAAATGTATTTATCGTTCTTAGGAGTTGATAAGATATCATGACATTTGTGTATTTTGCGTTCGATGATTACTCAGTTGACACACGAAATCCTTTGTAACATGCATATTGTATGTAACTTACGTACAATAAGTAATTTCCTACTGATGAATGTAACTGGTTAAATCACGGTTGTTGTATAAATGTTATGTATGTGCGATATATATGTTTCATTTATTTGATATATATATATATTCTTGATATAACCAGTTACATCCATGAGTAGGAAATTACTTTTCCATGTAAGTTACATACAAAATGCATGTTACAAAGAATTTCGTGTGTTCACTGGATATTATTCGAAAATTCACATTTGTTAGATCAATAATTTTTTTCTCGTTCAGCAAAACATGTAACTATTTCGACAACTAGTCACGCTGGAATACTAATTGATTTGCAACTATTAGATTAATCAGAGAATTTTTAGAAAAATCGAATTTCCTAATTTTGTCACAGGGATCAAATTTTCTGCTATACTTGGGGGTCGTATAAAGTCAGTAATCTGAGCAAATTTTATCATGTTCGATGATTGAGATGGGTTTCAAATCTATTCACAAGGTGAACGTGAATACCCCGTAGCAAAATTTTTTTTTCATGTTCGGGAGGCACACTGAGAGAAATGTCCATAGTTGCGGCAACTAAAAAGGGACACCCATTTTAATTTTGTTTTTGAAACTATGTTTTTACAGTTGCTGTGACTATGTGTGGTTTCCATAACTAAAAAACATTATTACGATAACTAATATGCTATAACCATGTTGTCATTGTAATGTTAATTATAAATATGTAGTTGGAATACTCAAACTTCAATCTGTTATCATCACTATCTTTTTAAACTGCACACAACTGGAATGTATTGATCTTTCAAATAACTTTTCTCATAACTGATTACCTGTTACTGATAGTGATTTACCTGTTTGATAGATTTTGTGTATTTTTAACACACGTGTATGTCTCAGGAGGTCCACTCGCAATTTATGCTCAATATTAATACAAGAAATGTATCAAATCAACACAAAAATGTTGAATTTACACTGAAAATCTGTGAATTTCAGAATTTCATATGTTGTTTTCAACACAAGCTCTGAGTAGACCTCCTATGACACCAAATTTTTCGCTATGTGACAATCAATTTCTCGAAATTACAAGGATTCCGATTTTATATTTCAATGACTATGAAAATATACTTTTAATTATGGTTATGGGGGTTTGGGAATTACGATTACGATTACAAATGGTTCCGGTTACATTTCAGCTTATACGTCATTTTTTATCGGTGAATGCTTCTTATTGCGGAAAAGTTATAGACAACAGGACCAATGTTGACAAACTTCATTCACTCGTAAAACCAGTGGCGTATTTGGGCCTAGGCCAACCTAGGCCTGGGCCTAGGGACGGCAGGTCTGAGGGGCGGCACCACAACCAACCAAAAAAATAAATTCTATATTTTGTGAATATGATTTCTTGAAGGTTTTATACATGGTAATATTGAGTGAATTAATTATTAAAAAATTATGACATAGAACTTTGTTCTGTTGTGGAATTGTATCAATCATTAATAGTATTCATAGACCACATGCTTTGGGACAACTTTGATAAATATGAAGCTGAAGCAATAGAAAAATGTAGTTTAGATTCATACGTTGGAGACACTATTCGTAAACGTAAGCGAAAGGCCCATTTTGATGAAACAGAAGGCGAAGAAATTTCGTTCAATAGTAGAGAAAATATGAAGATCAATGTATGTTACATAATTTTAGATCGGCTAAAAGTTGAACTAGATAAACGCTGCAAATCTTACATACTATTACACGATAGATTTGATTTTCTAACAAATCTTTATGAGTTGGATTCTGAAGAAAATCGAATGTGGGTAATCAAACTTAGAACCTGTTATCCTGAAGATTTTTAAGATTCTTTCGAAAACGAGTGCGTACATCTCAAGGCATTTTTAAATACCATTAATGTTGAAAAAATATCTATTCCGGAATTGTGCAAATTATTATATAAGGAAAACCTATTGAATCTTTTTCCAAACGTCAATATTGCCTTACGAATTTTCTTGTGTATGTTTGTATCTAATTGTTCAGGAGAACGGTCATTTTCCCTATTAAAACGAGTGAAGAATTATTTAAGATCTACGATAAATCAATGTAGACTTAATTCTTTATCAATATTATGTATTGAAGCTAAAATGGTTTCAGAAATTAATTATAATTCACTTATAGAAGAATTCGCTGCATTAAAGGCTCGAAGAGCTGCTGTAACATAAGATTATCAAATGTAAAATTGAATCAATGCTAATAAAGAAAAGAAAAGAAAAAAAAAACATAACATAAATGTATAGAATCATTATTTGTGAATTTTGATACTTGAGAGAAGGGCGGCATCATATATCTGGCCTAGGGGCGGCAAATTTCCTAATGCGGCCCTGCCGTAAAACAATAACTTCTTCTAAGTTGCTCTTATATGAATTCGCGGTATACATAGTTTATCGGTTAGGTGTGAATTTTGTAGATTGTTAGGTAGGTAGGTAGGATTCATAGGTTCGATTCCCTGTCAGGTGAGATAGAAAATTTTCCTTGTATTCTTGAATGATCCGAAATCACAAATATTATTACTTCAACTCTATGACGTACATTGGATTAAATTTCTTTTTTCATTATACAATTTGTTCAATCTCCTGATCGTAAATATTGTTTAATAGTTGTAGTAACTAACTATTCATAGTTCTCTCAAGTATTCTCAGTAGTTCTAATAAATATTTTATCTGAGGACGTAATGTTACTGACTCGATTTCAATTACATTTAACTCATGGTACGTCAAATCCCAAAAACATAGTTGCTTCTACTATGTCATATGAGTTTTCACCAAGAAAAATGTCTAATTTCTACAACTTCTGTGGTCATTGTGATCCAATTTACATAGTTCATCTGAATATAGCCTACATAGCTCTGAAAACAAAAATTACATAGTTGAGGTGCTATTTCACCACATTTTCATAGTTGGTAATACGATTTTTTTCTCTGGGTGCAAAATGGGAAACAAAGTAAGAAAACTCTGCAAGGACAAGGAAAACTTTTTTAAGGGTAGTCTCGGTGAATTTGGGAAACTTGACTTCGGTTGGGAGCACCCTGGGTCTAACCACGGGAAGTCCGTAAGAACACTCTGGAGGGTCCACAAAATGAATGATCAGGTCCCAAATCCACATACTCACGCGTGCAAACTACAAATCAATATGAATGCTCCACCACTAAATATATTTTCTGAACAATTTTTCATGATCCCACGCCCTGCTGTCATAGAATTCTAAATAATGTCTAAGAAGATTGAAGAATGTAGAAATATTTTTTGACAGATTACGAGAACCCGAGCGTTACCATCCGAGCGCGTTGGTAAAAAAGGCGATAGAGAGACAGAGACAGAGAGAGAGAGATTCGAAAAAAACTCTCGTATCCTCTTAAACGGTTCGATTATAGTCAACTAACTCTTCATATTCTTCTCTTAGTTTTCCTCCATAGGATGAAAATAAGAAGGGAAAACAGTAGAATTTTATAAAGATATATACCCTGGCGAAAGAGAGCACAAAAGTGAGAAGAGATAATGAGAAGTAAAAGGAAATATTAGGAGCATTGACAAAAGCATGTCCTATTCCTGATTGTTTTCTACTGCTTATTTGTTTGATAATAGGATTTAACGAATAATTATTCTTGCTGAAAGAGTTTAAGAAATAGGATTACATTATAGGACCTATTTCCTCATTCCAGTGGTGATTTCTGTCCTTCGATCGTAGGGGAATGGTTTTTTCTTCATGAAAAATAAGGCATTTTGCTCATACATTGAGAACCCATTGTGTTTTTTGAGTTTTGAATCTCCCAAAATGTCACAAAGAGAAAAATAACACAATAAAAATTACAACATTTCCGAATGAACTGACACCATGATGTCTCCTCTCTTGAAAAGTACTCCTCAAATGTGAAATCAAATATTACAACCTCTATCCCTAAAACCTTCAGATATTTGTGTATGAGAATTTGAAAATATCATTCTTCAAAACACAGTACCTCATCTTCTGGAACTGCTATACACAGAAGGAATGCTTTTATTTGTACCGAATTCCACGAAGGAAACTTTTATATTCCGCAAGTCATTGTAGTAAACCATATTTAATTTAAAACGCTTCATTATCATCCTTCGCGATCAATCACTTTTATTCTTCAAAGAATTATGAAAAATGCACTTTGTACCTCACAACAGTCGAAAGCGAGTTTGATGTGAATTTTTGTTATCGTTTCATAGGGAATGATTTTTCAGACTCTTGTTTTGAAACTTGAAATTGAGTAAAATATATTTCCCTTCAAATTTTGAATGAAAATTTGAATTCGATGATATTTGCCATGCGCAAGCGATCCACCTCGTAAATTATTCAATTATTTTCACTACAATGAATTTTATCTGATAAGAATCTCATTTGGATAATATCTCTCCATCATTCATCTAGTCAAAGAATTATGTTGAAAAAATGCAAAACGTCGCTGTGGAGTCATGAATAAATTGTGAAGCAGAAAAGGAACCCGTGCCCATATTCTTTTATATGGTGCTTTCAAACGCGTAAACGTTTGAGGTCGTCTTCTCGTGAATCTTTTCAGAAGAGCAAGAGCTTTCATCGTCACAAGGGAGCATCTCTTACATGAACCGTTAAAGGAGGCGAAGGAGAGGGTGGAGAATTGTAAGATGAAGATGAAGAGGAAGAACGAGGGGGTTAGATTAAGTTAGAGAGAAGTGTTGGTTTCTCTATGACAGGGAAGAGAAGATATATATTCACATGGATGGGAGAAAGAGCAAAGTACACGAGCTCATCCACGTCTTTCCAACGACATTTTCATCCTCGTCGTCTATGCAGATACGACGTAAGATACGTTTGAATTCTCGGTCTAGGCCCCCACAGATAGACCCGATGATATTATTCCGCTAGCCTCCTCCCTAATGCCATTTATTTCCCACAAACTCAGGGTTAATAGTTTTGGTTCTGAGTTTCCAACTGTCCTTATACTACACTCATGTATTACTCACTTTTTTGTGCTAACGGTTAATAATAATCCGATATGATTTCATATGTATCGATCATCAATCGGTTTCGCATTATTACGGTAGAAGATCTCAATTCTGATTTCATACGAATTCAAAACATATCATACAAATTTAAAATCCTTATTCCAACGAAAATTTGAAAATTTCATTTACTTTCTCTATGTACATAAGACTATTTGAATTTTGAAGATGTATATACATCGGAGGTGATTTCTAAGAGTTAATCTGACAGACAAAAGAGTGATCGTGAAATGTTATCCAGTCATTCCTCGGGGAACACCCATACTTAACGTAGCGGGAAGACGATCCGGCACAAATCGGATCTATCATAACAACCTCCTATTTTCTTTTCTCTTTTGATACGTTTGAGATGAGACCTGAGGAACTCTGGCTTCCTATCCGTATATCTTTTTTGCCTACTGGCTTCATTTGACTACCGTAGAATAGAGCCACACCTTCTTCCTGCTCATCTCATGGCGAGCAATTCATCGGAAACCTGCCGAGTTACACCACCTCGAGACATCGTTTTTCTTCGAACTGATTGAATGATGTAATACATATTTCCTGATGATTGAATCGAATGATAGGGGGGAGGGGGTCAAGTCGTATCTTTTTCTTATAAACCTCCCGTTATTTTAACCGATAACTACATCCGCCAGAGTAAGCACACGAACTGCACCCGGGTATTTGAATATTCTATGGACATTCATAAAACGTTTCAGTCTCATTAGCATATCTTATGCATATGTTTTTACATTGTTGTAGGGTTTTAGAATTAGTAATTCCTGAGAATCTCTGTTATTCATCAAAATATCTCAGATTAACTCTCCACGGAGGACCTATGGATTCAAAGACCCATGTAGTTCGCTGTTTTCGAAATTTTTCGTAATTTTAGTGCAAGTATGAAAAGAATAAAGATATTATCTCGATATTATCACCGCAAAAAACTTGGTTTTGAAAGTTGAAAGAATCCATTTATCATATACAGAATAGTAAATCTTTCCACTAACCTAGCTCAAAACTCGCTGCCCCAGTTGATTGAAATGTTGTAAGAGCAACATGGTCAACTAAAGCAACAAATTACTAGTAAGTTTTTCAGTATTATATAAACCCAGAAAAATGGTTTGCTTGAATATGAACCGACTAGACATTTTATTCTATTCAATAAAATTTCACTTGATTCAAGTGAATTTTATTTGAAATGAATGAAAATTCGTTCGGATGAGATGAGATTTTCATTTGATCCAACTAAAACTCCAGTAAGTCAATTCATATAAATCCAAACATGAAATTTTCTGGGTGTATTTGGCATGGCCAACTAAAATGCTGAAAAATCCTAGTTGAATAATTCGTTGGAAATTGTATTCTTCAAATGCATCCTCTATCGGAAACTCGTTCGACTGGTCATCAGATACGAAAATTGCGCAGATGCGCAACACGAATTACACGCTCAAGACACAAGAGAAAATCGCCACAGGGGTTCCAGAGTCTGCGTTACGTAGCTGCAACCACGTAACTCTCGTTAAGGGGTTTCTTAATAGAACTGGTGGTGGACCACCCTCGTATTTGTGGTAATATAATTTACAGGGAACATTAACCGGTCATGCGCCACCTGCTGTTGTCTTTCGTACGTACGATACAGTACCATACGTTCATGCATTGTTTCCTCGTTCCAATTGACCCACAAGAGAGACTCGAAACGAAGAGATTTTGCTTCGCATGTTCAAAAACACTTGATCTTTTTCAATTGTATATTAAAAATTTACAAACCCGCTCCACGATTTATTTGAATTTTCATCAATGATATAGACATTGGTACAAAACATGGTATTGTCAAAATCACTCGTAATTCGCATTCCCCGCTCAAATTGATTTTGTTAGTTCAATTTATCATTGGAGAGGAACGGAGGGAGGGAAAAAAATCATACACAAATTCGTTTTTTATATTCGTATAAATCAAGGAAAAAGAATCATTGTAGGATCTACCATAAGGAGGAAAGCTTATCGGTTTCCAACGCCGAGCTACTTCCTGTCCCGATACAATATTTACGAGGCGATGCATCATAACCGACAATGGCTCATAACACCCTCGCAAAAAACACCTCCTACCCCTTTTCGGTTCCCTCCAGATACGTTTCAATGTGTTAATATATGTATACGTATACCCGAGGAGACATATACCAGTTTCAAGGTTTCCAGGCATAAACTGGAGATGGAACAAAAATGAGGGTCTTCCATTCACGTACGTGTGTGCGTACGAGTGTAGGGTATGCATCACGTATATATACATGTATGTACATGTTGAAAAGACCCTATCGTATTAGAACTCAACAGATAACTCTTATCTCTGAAAAGCAGTATTCTTACAGAGTTCCAACTTAAAGAGAGAAGCAAGAAGAGGGTTTTAGTTTTCCAAAAGACCACATTCACTCGCGAACGAATAATTTCGAGACAATTGTTACTTAAATGATCTTAAATACACAATTGTAGAATAAACGGATGTCATATTCAAGATCAATTTCAACTGCTAACTTCACCTTGTTATTGATAATACAAGGTAGTATACAACTCAATATTACAAAATGACATTCACAAACCACACACAAACATTATATAACCCACGAAAGAGAGCATAAAATTCAGATGTGAAAGGAATCAAAAAGCGATAGGTTTTCGCACAAACAAGGAAGATCCAACGAGCGCTGCTGGTATACAGGCAAATAACTGATACTGGTTTAATGCTCCATGTGACTAAGCTATCAAAGTTTGCGATCAGAGCCTGGGTGATCTTGGGGAGGAACGAATCGAGGGTATGGCGCTTACCCTCGATCGAAAGACTACCTCTAGCAAGGGGCAACCGTGCACTCACCCCTTGGATTCAACTAAATCCACTAAACATATACCTTCCGCTTCGTTTAACCACCGAATATGTTGTAGATTCACTTCAGTCGGCGTTTACGTTCGACAAGTCGACTAATTAGATTTGCTTTAAAATACAAACATATGTTCATTCAATTCACTATTACTTTTCACGTAGTTTGCCATGAATATGATTCAAAGATCGTGGGAATTAGTTCCAGAATAAATAATTTTCAATACTTGGTGAGAAATAGATGAAACCATATCATTAAATTTGAATGAGAATAATTTTTAGCCTCCTGGTAGCAAAAAATCCTGGGTTGAGATTCAAAGAAAACTTTGATCCAATATTGTAAATTCAGGGCCAGTTGATTTGGCAGTACTGAATTGGAGTCGAAATGTGAGATAAAATACTTGTATCAACTAGTTAAGTTGTCAATTTTTTACCAACTAAGAGAAACAGTTACGTCGACGGCTTAATATTTGGGATACACATCACCTTGGATGAGTCAATCAACACATAGTCACGCTAACTACCCAGGTAAGAAATGCCAATATTGACAACTGGCCCATGCTTGGCAAAATACTGGGCTGCCAAGCATCGCGAACCAATATTGGTCCAATATACAACCGTTGTTCATTCTAGAAACCATACCGGGTTCCATAGGGAATGCCAATATGACAACTGGTGCAAGCTTGGCAAAATATTGGGCTGCCAAACATGGCGAACCAATATCAACCCAATATAAAACCGTTTGTTATTTGAGAACCCACGCCATGTTTCATAAGGATTACCTATACAACAAGTGGTTCAAGATTGGCAAAACATTAAGCTGCCAAGCATGGTGAACCAATATCGGCCCAAAATTAAACGATTTGCAGGGTTCAGACAAGTTTTGTTCAATCAATTTCCCTGAGTGTTCCCTGTGATTTCCCTGAGTAAAATTCTAATTTCAAGAAATCATGAATATGTCCCTGAACATTTTTTCCTCGGTGTATAATTTCTCAGATTCCACGATTAAAAATTAAGGAAATATGTCGTAGAAAATGAAAAATAGAATTAACGAACAAATTTTTATTTTGAAAAAATTTTAATGATTTCCCTGAGATTTACAGGTTTTTGGGAGTTTTTGATCATTTTCCTGAGAATTCCCGTTGTTTTGAGTCCAATTTTTATTTCCCTGAGTTTTCCCGAATTTCCTGGAATTCCAGTTCTGTCTGAACCCTGATTTGTTATTTGAAAATCTATACCACGTTTCGTAGGGAATGTCATTACAACAAGTGGGTGAAGCTTGGCAAAATATTAAACTGTCAAGCATGGTGCACCAATATGGGGCCAATGTACAACCAATGTTTATTTGAGATCCTATGCCACATCTCCATGTTTGTGATTTTTACAGAGTTGTACCGATAGCCCTGGTAAAAATCTTATTGTTTTCTATGGAAAATTTTTAGCACGGGGGGCATGAAAAATGACGTCATTTTTCTCTTCAAGAAGTATGTTTGAAGAATCAGGTTGAAGCATGGCCAAAGTTAATATACACAAATTGGGCCATGCTTGGCATTGCATTCTGGCCCAATATTGAGTACCAAGCCTGGGCCATTTTTTCTCATGGATTCTGGCCCAATATAAGTCATAATTGGGCCAAGATCGGGCCGAGCTTGGGCCATTTGTTAATTCCTACCTGGGTAACGTAGTAATAGTTACAATTGTCAATCAGTTTTAATTACTTCTCGTGGATGGTCGAAAATCGACTATGTAATTCCTACTACAAATATTCTGTTTTTTCCGTGTAACATATAGTAATTTGATCTACTCCGTGTCAATGCCTTGACATGGATCTGAGTTCATTACATTGGTGCCTGGATATGCGACTGCAACGTTCATGGAATGTTTAAGAAATCCCCTGTAAATTTTACATTGGTTGTTGTTAATTCAACACAACTGCTCACATGAATTCAATTGGAGTGATATTTACATTGGAACCAATGTTATATTCACATTGTTACTGAAGTAAATGGGAGTAGTGTTGCTTTCAAGTGACTATGATAACAATGTAAATTTAACAGAACTGTGTGGTGAATTTTACATAAGAATCACACTGTAATCGTTACCTTATTTTTAATGTAATTTTTGCATGGTCATTATTTTCCGTGTACTGGAGAGATTTTCTGAACACCCGCTAACACCCCAAAACCACACAATTCCTTGTTTCAGCAACACAAGAGGAAATTCCAAACACTTGCTAAGGTATTTTTAAATAAATGAGTGTTTTTAATATACCCGGGGAATGACTGCGAAATGACTGGAATAAGGGTTTTAGAAGGATTTGTAATGCCAGATCTTGGGGAACGAAGAGAGGAAAAGTTGAAAACTAACGATACCCTTGCCAATATTTTGAAGGATTTCGAATCCCTGACGAAACAGCAACAACGCCCAGCACTTTACGTTGTATACGCCCATACATGAAATCTGAATACATTATGAAGCAATATAGTTTGAATGTTTGATTCTCCAAACTGAGGATGATCGAAAATAAGGATGAACGAGAGACCGAAGATGGTGATGTTGATTAAAATGGTGATGAAGATAATGATTATGCGGCACAAGTTACCTAATAGAACACCCTGTTATTACAAGAAAGCATTGTTTTACGCAGGCTCTATAATTGACCGGTTACCGTTACATCACACGTAATCATCCCATTTTTTTATTCTTTCAATGTCTCAGGATTGGTAAAATGCTACCGAAATACATTCTTGCCCTTGCGACCTTGAATAACTGTACACGAATTCAGTTAAATACACACAAATGAGAAACAGGATTGTCTGTTCCAGATGATAATCTTGTCTGATCCATGATTTTTTTCTAATTCAATCTATCACGTGAATTGTCATTTATCTCAACATCTGATAATCACAAAGCCTCAAAACTTGTTGTATACGAAGTAATCTCTCTGGAAATACGATATTCAAGATATTCTTCAAGATATTCTATTCCTATGAGTATTTATCAGGTCCGGCCGATAATATCGATAAACGCCAATAGATCATCGAATTCCCCATAGAATGTCATGGAAAGCCTCGAGTACTATGACAATAACCGCATACAAAGCGATAAGATATGAACGAATCGAATAGATCGATCGATTTTAAAAAGTTTCTGTGAACCAAATTTGTATTTTGTATGAATACTTAATGCAATTCTTTACGAAAATGCCTCTTCATTTAAAAATGTCTCTCCAGATCTTGAAGGAAACAGGATTGATAGGTGCATACCGGATTTTTTAGAATTCATCAATGTAAACTTCAGTTTGGCACTATTCGCCAAGTTGAAACAATTGAAGTGCCTCATCATTCTTCTAAAGAGAAAAAAGTATTCTAGTTGGTTAATTGAATGTCAAAAATTGTTATTTGGATATGGATTGTTTTCTTATACAAACAAATTTTTTATTTGCATGATAATAACCGAAAAATAAATTCTTTCACATGAACAAAATATTCATTTCTGTCAAAGAAATATCTACTTCGACCTATTCAAATAACAATTTCTTGATCATAACTGACCATAATTGAAAATAGCAATTGCTACATTTTGTACACTGTAAAAAAAAACTGGAGATTTACTGCGCAACTGAACTGGAAATTTCCAGTGCTAGTACTGAAATGTGGATATTCCAGTACATGTACAGATATTTTGTTGGTACGGTACTGAAAATTCACCAAGCATAACTGAAAATTCAGTCCTTGTACTGGAATTTTCAAGTTTGGGATTGTGTACTGAAATTTTGCCATGATTTCGCGGAAATTTTGCTGGCTCGTACTACAATTTCACAGTTCTTGTGCACCAAAAAAAAGTATCCCCCCAATAAGGACTTGTAAAAAAATTCGAATTTAGAAAAAAAAACCTAATTGTGGGTACACTGGAATTCTACAGGTTTTGAACCGCAATTTTTGGGTTGTGTGATGGACTTTTCCAGTTGCTATGCAACGAAATTTCCCAGTCATGCTGGAATTTGATCACTGTTGCACTGAAATTTTCCACTTCTGTTGGACTTCGTCATTTCTGGTAGGAAAAATTTGAAGTCTCCATATTGAAAATTTCCTGATTGAGATTTTGAATAATAATTGTAATTGTAGCAAATCAAATTGATGTATGAGGTTTTTCAAAGATTCATTCTTTTGTGTATTCTAGATATGGAGCATATGTAGTAATAATAATCTCCGAACCTTTTTTGTAAATTGCCGAACAAAAGTTTGTGAATTCCCAAAAATCTTCGTGAAATCACAAAATTTTTTGAATGTTTACAAACTTTTGTTTGGTAATTTACAAAAAAAGTTTGTGTAAAAAACTGCCAAACTTCTTTGGCAGTTTAGGAAGTATATTTTTTACAGTGAAGTTTCTCAGTCATCTTGAAACACAAGGACCGTGCAAAATCACTTTGTGTGAGCAATTTTTTTTCAATTTCCATGAATATTTCAGCATTAATTTTCCAGTACATGTCTTGGAAAAGTCCAGTTTGTGTACTGAAAAATTCCAGTACTGAGGCTCAGCAAATTTCCAGTTCTGTTGCTGAAATTCCATAAAATTTGTACTGAATTTTTGCAGTACAAATGTGCTAAAATTTTCCAGTACATGCACAGGTTAATAACTTCCAGTACATTTACTGGAATTTTCCAGTGAACCTTTTTTACAGTGTATCGTAGAAAAGTTCTTTTCGGTATTATAAAAAACAATGGAGATGTAATGGAGGGTAACGGAGATAATTCACCATGAACATTTTTCATTGTTTAACTTCTTCATTGAGAAGAAAAATATGGGAACAAACACGTATCATTCGAACATTGAAAAAGAATTACTCTTATTGTAAGTGTCACTATTACGTACACTGTAAAAAAATTTCACCGGAAAATTCCAGTACATGTACTGGAAGTCATTAACCTGTACATGTACCGGAAAATTTCAGCACATTTGTACTGCAAAAATTCAGTGCAAACGTTATGGAATTCCCGCATCAAAACTGGAAATTTTCTGAGCCTCGGTACTGGAATTTTTCAGTACACGAGCTGGACTTTTCCAGGACATGTACTGGAAAATTAATGCTGAAAATATCCATGAAAATTGAAAAAAAATTGCTCACGCAAAGTGATTTTGCAGGGTCCTTGTGTTCCAAGATGATTGAGAAACTTTTGATCGTTCATTTGGATGGACAGAAACTCATGTCTACCTAACAGGATTTGAACCCACACTTTTCTACCTGCCTACCAACTGAAACCTAAGACCTAACCGATGAGCTATAGCGCGACATGTTGGAAGGCCAGCTTTGGTTACTACATATTCTTCATATCTTGAACACAATAGGTTAAGTCTTGGAAAAACCTCATATATCAATTTCATTGGCTACAATTACAATTATTATTCAAAATCTCAATCAGGAAATTTTTAATATAAAGACTTGAAATTTTCCTGCCAGAAATGACGAAGTCCAATAGAAGTGGAAAATTTCAGTGCAACAGTGATTAAATTCCGTTGCATAGCAACTGGAAAATTCCATCACACGACCTGAAAATTGCAGTTCAAAACCTGTATAATTCAATTGCATAGTAACTGGAAAATTCCATCACAAAACCTGAGAATTGCAGTTAAAAACCTGTATAATTCCAGTATACCAACGATTAGGTTTTTTTTTCTAAATTCCAAATTTTTTCTCAAGTCCTTTTTGAGGGAATATTTTTTTTTGCTGCACAAGAACTATAAAATTGTAGTACGAGCCGGTAAAATTTTCGCGAAATCATGGCAAAATTTCAGTACATCATCTCAAACTTGAAAATTCCAGTACAAGGACTGAATTTTCAGTTATGCTTGGTAAATTTTCAGTAACGTAACAACGAAATCTCTGTACATGTACTGGAATATCCATATTCCAGTACTAGCACTGGAAATTTCCAGTCCAGTTGCACAGTAAATTTCCAGTTTTTTTTTACAGTGTAGTCTGAATCAAGTGAAACGTCTAAATTCGGAATCGTCGAACATTGAACTTGTGGTTTACCTTGAAGAAAAGAAGGATAAAATCAAACAACTCTAATTAACTAATTAACATTCCTAATTATTTCAATAATTTTGTATTGACTATGATTCAAATAAATTCCCCTTCTGGAATCTAATGTCATTGTCTGTTTGTACTTTGATATTATTGTACGTAATATTTACTGTCAGTAGCACAGAAAAAAATTTTTGGAGAATAGAAAATCGTCCAAAAGTCCACGTAAATATAATAATTGAAGATTCGGATCTGTCCCCGTTTACTCCTCGCCATCCCACTGATTTTATTTTACGGAATCCTATTGCGCGTGTGGAATCAATTGTACCTTTTCCGACAATACTTTCGCTTTGAAATTTTTAATACAATGATTCATCTGCCTTGGAATATGTGTTATCAAATTGTTATTTTTAGACATCTTCGACGCCAACATGAAATATGGATTCTGTTTACTTAATGATTACCGCTTCATTAAAATGTAGTTATCAATTTCAATTGAAATCAATAAATGTTGTTGGAAGTTAGGGAGAAAATATCACTAATTTCATTGTCCTGGTTATGAAATTCCATTCAAAAATCTCCGTACATTGACTGAGCGATATTTCATTCTTATATTTTCAAAGAATTAGTTTTTATTTGTTTGTCAATAGCGTTTTGATGATAAGTGATAATCACAAGGTGAAAAAAGATTATAAAATTCCCAATAATTCATGAAAAATGAACCATTGCACGGAAAGTTCAACATCATTATTTTTTGGAAATCAGAAATTCTTTGGTATGCTTATGTTCTTTGTATGAACTTTATATAACAATCTGACTTTCAGTATCCACGCATCATCAAAGTCTCAAGAATATCTCAGAATATCGTTTTGGCATTATTAGGAGGATACGCGCGGATAGGTGTTTCTTGGATCTTCGCAGATTGACTCCTAAAAATGTATATATTTCACTTTATTACTGAAGCACTTGTGTCTGGAAAAAATACAACCAAATGGAGCCCCACCTCTAAGCCCGCATCCTCTTAAGATATTGTAGTAATTCCGGAATATACGAAGGCTCTATTCAAGAATCAAAAAAATATTGTTTTGGTTCACAATTGGGTTTCAAATTTTTCTTGAAATGGAAAAATATTCCCTCAATTCAAAGCAAGTGTATTTGAAACAAGAAAGATATTGTTTTCGTTATATATGAGACAATGGGTGTGCGATCGAGACAACTTTCTTTTTTACGTACATCAACTTCTTGTTTCCTTCACTTTTAGATAGTTTCCAAGAATTCAGTATTTTTTTCTTTTTGAAAAAAGTAATTAGATCTCTATAGTTCTGAATAGGTGTGAGTCGATCTGGAGAGCATCAACTTTTTCCATATGTTTCAGATCTACGTAGATCCGCTCCGGTGGAAGAAGAATTCTCTGAAAATCTCTAAAAATTTGAGGGGGTTCCGGTAAAAGGTTTTTCAGAGGAACTCAAAGGTGTTCATAGTTTTTCAGACAAATTCCTAGTTCCCCAGATATACTCATAGATGTTCCGAGGAATTTCCAGTGAAAAAAAACCCCATATAGCATATCCGTTCTAAAAAAATTCGAAAAGATTTCTCAAGAACCCTTGAGAAATCTTTTCAATGCTTTTGGAGTTTTGAAGCTATCTGGAATGTGTCCAATAAGCAAGATTTTTTTAGGATTTTCCACAGATTTTCAAAAATTTTTTCAGAGTTTTTGAGTGAAATTTAGAGAAATTTTCAGAGGTTTTCAGACAATTTTTTTCCCACCAGGATAATCCTCCAGGTTAAATAATTCTTCTCGGGAAATTCCCCTCATCTAAGACCATTTTGAATTCTGATTATTTCTTGTATTTGAAATGTGTATTCTGATCCAAATTTGTATATCGAATAAAATTAATTTGCTATAGTAGAATCCAAATAGATACACATATTAAATGCGCAGTATTGAAATTTGTTCAAGTTAACATGGATGCCGAATCGTGAAAAATAAAAATTAGTCATCGAACTCTCCCTTGGTATCTCCATGTTGGCTGTTAGGTTGAGTGCCCGATATATTTCAAATCACACTCGTTGCGTGACCTGTAATTTATTTGAGTGATGTAGTACCAAGGTCATGATACAAAAAATAGATAACATTTTCCATTCGAGCATTGCCCTCATGAATTCTATATCTTTGTTATACTATTGTGAAAACCTCGAGTTTTGTCCATGACTTTGTTTGGTAATCCAAAAAATTCCCAAATAATTCCACTCGATGGGAATATTCAAGCACCAAAACAAGCGAGCTGAATTCTACGCCAATGTTGTCCATGAAGTATGGGTTCAACGGAAATTTTAGGTGCATGAGAATACAATCCGATCGTACTCTAGCCTCAAGTCGATGTATAGATGAGTATTTACTTAGTAAAATTTCCTGCATTAGATTCCATTTGTGCTCTGGACTGATGTTCGGCAAAGATTGACTTTGTACGTAATAAGCGATACTCTCTAAATTCTTTAGAGTCAAAAATTCACTTTTGAACAGTGAAAATACTGCAAGTCCAGGAAGAGTGAGATTTTACTCCTAAGGAGTGACTTTTCACTCCATAAGATTGAACTCTCTCTCGAACAGAGTGGAAATTCACTCTTATGGAGTGAAAACTCACTCCATAGGAGTGGAATCTTACTCTTGTTGGACTTTATAACAACATCACAGCATTATTTTCCCTCTCTAGTTCCCCGCAAGCACAGGTGTTATAAACTCGTGACCCAGGTCAAAATTTTCCTCTCTAACAATTGGACCATCTCAGACCGTATCGTGGCCTTGACCGGCCCAACTCGGCCCAAGGTTGTAATGTGTAATCTGATTCGTTATAATTCCTAATGGGAATTATAATTTTATTATTTCTTCAAACTCCAATGAATTTTGAAAGAAGACGTTTCTTGAATAATAATGTATGATATAAGGCATTCCTCTCTATAATATCTCAATACTTACCCTCTCGTTGAAGGAACTTTTTGAAAAGATCACACCCTGAATGGATCACAGAATGACTTAAAAATTAGTGATCGAGAGGGAAGTGGAACATTTTAAGGTAAATTGAAATGAGTACTCGTGATTATAAAATAGGAGAAAAAATATATTTAACTAAAAAAATATATAATTACATTTCAAAATATTTATCTTACATAAAGTCGCCTCGCTCTCATCTCCTGATTCCTTCGGAACTTCTCCATTTCCTTTCTCCTTTCGTCCTCTTTGTCCACAACTCCCTTCGTCCTCAGGAACTCCATCGGCCCTCTCCTAACCATTTCTTCAAATATCCTCATCCGGTCTTCCATGTCCTGCTCCTCTCGTTCCTTTTGTTTTCTCTCCCATGTTCTCCTTGTTGGAAATATCACGCTGTTTTTTGCCTTCGTATCCTTGTATAACTTCTTATCCGGTTTCATCAATCTCACTTTCCTGCTCCGCGATAATATTTCCCCACACCGCACCACTGTTCCCGTCCAAGGATCCATTCGGGTCGGTTTTTTCCCCTGGAAAAAACTTTTGTTCGTCTGGGCCGGGTGCCCTTTCTTACTCTTTCCTTCTCCTGGGGTATATTTCCCAGCCCTTATTTTTTTTTCAATGTTACATCTGATTCTTTTTCTGTGCCACTGTCCTTTCTCCCCCGTTTGTTGTGCGAAGTCACAGACTTGGAATAGAGGTTCCGTTTGCGTTCCTCTATTCATTTTCTTATCTCAATTGACACGCACTGTTAACTTATATTTCTCGCTACTAACTGACTCCCTTGTCTTCAAATTTTCACCACTGCACTCATCTGTTGGATGTCACCTGACTTTTGTTGTGGTTTTTTCGTAGTTCCTCGTTGTTGCCTTCTGTTGTTTTCTTAGATGAAAGCGAGTACACGGAAGAAAGAAAACAGCAATGGTTAATGTGAATTACAAAAATACGTTGGAACTCAAATTCATTCTATGCAGTACTGCGTTTACCAGTCCTCATTCCTGTCCAGTCAGCGTTGACGCATTTCATTACAATACCCATCACTGTGATCGCGCTAATCCTCATTATCTAAGCGTGTTTACATTTGTTTTTCAACCGATCGCTGTCATTCACAGTAACCAGTAGTGTTTTCTTTTCTCCGTGTAGCCTTCTTATATATCTATGTCTGCTTACCTCTGGTTTTGTTTATTCTAACTGATATATTTACATTTTCTGCTTATTCAACTTTAACAATCGCGCATGAAATTAACTTCTTTCGACTTTGCTGTCAATGTCCTCTAATATATATGTGTCACTAGCTATCCTTTTCTTGATTCTGTATGGGCCTTCGTATATCCAAGAAGTTTAGAAATTTGCTTCTCATACGCATCTGATATTTTATTCGTTTTTAATAAAACTAAATTATCTTCATTAAATCTTATCATTCTATGTTTTATTTTTTTTTTTTTATTAGGTGTATAACTTTGCTTCCGCCGTTTTGCAATAGATGGCTGTAGCAATGAGTGGTAGTTGAAATAAATAGATCATAGATGTCATACAATAAACTTAGGTATTTGTGAACATAACGCCGTCGAAATATCAGTCGATTTGTGTCCGCATCATAAAATATTCCTCGATTAAACATGTCAGCTTACGAGCCAAATTCTCGTCATTTGCGGGAGCTTTTAATTTTCTGCTTTAATATGAAGAAATCTGCGGCTGAGGCTCATCGAATGCTCTCGAATACCTATGGTGAGGCCGCTATTAGTGAAAGAACGTGCCGAGAGTGGTTTCAACGCTCCAAGAACGGTGATTTTAACGTCGAAGACCAGCATGGCGGTGGAAGGGAGAAAGTTTTCGAAGATGCAGAATTGGAGGCATTACTTGATCAAGACTCGTGTCAAACGCAACAAGAATTGGCAGGATCATTGGGAGTGACGCAACCAGCCATTTCAAAACGCCTGAAAGTCATGGGAATGATTCAGAAACAAGGAAATTGGATGCCGTACGAGTTGAAGCCGAGAGATGTTGAACGGCGTTTGTGTGTTTGTGAACAGCTGCTTGCAAGGCAAAGACGGAAGGGATTTCTGCATCGCATTGTGACTGGGGACGAAAAATGGATTCATTACGATAATCCCAAGCGCAGAAAATCATGGGGATATCCCGGCCATGCTTCCACGTCGACGGTCAAACCGAATATTCACGGTTCCAAGGTTATGCTCGGTATTTGGTGGGACCAGCTCGGCGTAGTGTATTATGAGTTGTTAAAACCGACTCAAACAATCACAGACGATCGTTATCGAACGCAATTGATGCGTTTGAGCCGAGCATTGAAAGACAAACGGCCGCAATACAACGAGAGACATGATAAAGTGATTTTACAGCATGACGATGCTCGACCCCATGTTGCGAAAGTGAGTATTTATACCGGGGATCATCATCATTCGGATTTCTTCAACATGTTTTGAAGGAAAAGAAAAACAATTCCACACATGTATTGATTCACGATCCTTACCTTTGTATCGAATGAATAATTCTCCGTCTTGTAACCAGCAAACTCTTATTGATCGCTGTGAAAAATTTTTCGCGTTAGGGTACGAAGTGAAGTTCCCCAGCTCGAGCTTGATTACAGAACATCAGCCGTATAGCACTATACCACCGATCGCCGGATATTTCTCCGTCGCTTCTACGTCATCACTTCTCCGTTCCTCCACCTTGTATCCACGGAGATGCGACGTGGAAGCGTTGGGTGTGCTATTGGGGGACATTGTGGTGGCACACTCTATAAACTTCTCCACAGTTTCTCGTTTATCATACAACATTCCATCACACATGCGATGCCGAATAACCATTCGCTTCACAATTTATTTCACTGGAGAATTGAATGATATTGACTCCGACATAATAAATCAACTTTGCGAATGAGCAAGTTTTTGAGGGAATAACGATAGGAATAATATATTATTTGTAATATAAAATCAAAACTTAAAACTTCAAATATAAAATTAGAACTTCAACAATCAAAAAAATATTCCAATGCGATTGTAGTAATATTTTAGATATTTTCGTCTCTTTTCAAGGTATTTTTTACGTGGAACTTTCATTTCGGGATTCGATTGCCGGAAGCGCAAAAAAACAAGAGATCGGATCCTCAATAGGGAAGCACCCTGTAGATATGGTAAAACCTTCGTTCCACATTATATAGGGTGGTTCCGTATGCAAATAAGTGCCTCTCTCTTCTCTCTTGGTTCTTATTGAGCTCCACCCCCGTCCTCGGGCATCCATTGTAACCATGGCTCCGCGATTCGTACATGTGTACTTTCCTGTCTGTGTATTCTATACACATCTCAGATTGAAGTATTGTACGTACACGTTAAGAATCTTATACAAATACACATGTGCACCATGCCAGAGTTGTGTCAAGCACACACGTACGTATCTCTCGCGAGTTTCATGTGTAAGTATATTAATAATAATACATAAGCAGTTGCTCGGCAATCCGATATAATTATAGTACAGACGCCCTGTATAGATAACATCGTTGAGGTCGAGAACGCGGTCTGCGTAAAGTTGGCTGCTCTTCGAACAGGTCAAAGCATGGAAATCCCCGTCTGTCTTCGTCAAACCTGAAACTTATATTTATTGAGGTTCAGTTGATGTTTTTTTAATTCAGTTGGTTATCGTGGCCTGGACGTCCAAGATTCATTTTTATTTTCCGTTAGTAATTGGATAATCTACCGTTGAATTTTTGATGTTACCATACAATACAAACATTGTAAACGGATAATATTGTATTCGTATCGGTTCAATAGTTGAAATCAAAATCAACTGCATTTTCTGATCGGGAAGGCGTGCAATATATTCTCCGAACATACCGTAAACCGAGGTAAAGCGGATCAAAATTCACCGTTTTTTGATAAATAAATGTTTTCGCTGTGAATGACAAATTTTTGAAAAAATCATATACGTTTGTGTGACTTTTATTATAATCAACATTCTCGATACAAAAAAAAATTATTGTGTCCCTCATAGGGTCAAACATATATCAAAGAGCAATTCATTTTACCCTATAGGTCGGGGTGAAGTGGATCATTTGTTTATTATACCTATTTATCCAAATACTTTTCCATTTAGGCATTATTGGACCACTAATGATGATTGTTTGTTTCATTCATGGTATTATGATGGTTGATGAAAAATTGCTGTTTTTTTAGTTGCAACATATGAACTCTTTATTCATGATAATTTGTTAAGAACAAAATGAGAATTCAATAAAACAATTAGAAGATAATCAAAACACAGAGAAATTCAAATCGTACCAGCAACAAAAATCGTTCAATTCGTATGAAATAAAATCAGGCACATAATAAACAAGTAAGGCCGGCTTTAGGTATTTTTCTGTTTCGAGGGAACATCATTGCAGCGCTCTTTTTGGGAATTTGAGAATTTGGGACCCCCTGCGATTGGCCCTTCCGTCGGTACCTCAGAACGGCTCTGATCGTTCGACTTTGCATAAAACATATATTTCCGAATATTTTTTAAAATTCATACCTGTACCTCAATCGAATTGTCTCAATGTCAAAGAAAACGGATTGATTTTCCTTCAATTCGAACAATAATGACCACGCACAATAGGAGGGAAAAAAGAGTATGAGTCAGTTTATGATGAAATAGTCAAAATAATTTGTGTGAACAGATGATTTGTATTATTGTCATTCAACATCCCTACCAATAATACCGTTGATATCCATCCATTCGGGAACAATCATACATAAATAAACTCATGTCAAACATGAAATACTTAAGGATGAATGATCTATAAATATCATTATTGTTGAGTATGATCATTGGATTGATCGTTCGATACCTTAAATTACATATGTCTATAAACATATTTATGTTACAGAATTTTTGGAATCAGGAAATATAATGAAGCGAAAAATTCCCACGTGTGTATATATGCATACTTAATTTAGAACATTGGATCTGTTATCTCGTGATGGGTAAATAACTATGTAGTAAATTAAATACCCTCATCTCATATCAGTTTCATGCATTCTTACAATTTTCGATCGAAGCGATCTTTCAAATACCGAATGAACCGGGCTTGCATCATCACTTTGTCTTAGAATTCCGATCCATTCGGTACATTTGCTCGAAACGTATCTGTAAAAGTTTATTGATAAAACAGGAAAATGGCAATCCACGTTTCTTTGATCATTATTATTGCTACGATTTTCACTATGGGTGAGCAAAATGTATTCCAAATGACAAGTACCGCTGCGCCGACAAAAAGAAATGACAACCAGAGAGAGGGTTGGAATACCGAAATTGGTTAAAAGCGGATACCCAATTCCCATTCGGCCGTTAAAAAACGTGAATTGGTGAAAAAACCAAGCACAGCGGGTACCTCGAGCAACATCAAAGCGAAAAACGCTGGTGCAAGTCAATCCGAAAAGAATGTGCCCGTAGAGCGAAAATTCAACTCACCTACTCCTCCGACATCTTACGACCATTTTGGCAAGTCTTGGAGCTTTACTCACAGGTGAAACACACGATTAAGGTTAATTTGCAGATTCAATGTCGTTCTATACATACATACTTGATGAATTTTATGAATAGAATGGAAATTAATTTTTCAATTATGTTACCAGGTGTGTAAGTATGAAACCGGAATGTTTGTACAGAAAAAATGAAGAATCTCCCAACGGAACGACTCTATCGTTTCCTGGACCTGTTTTGCTTTTTGTGCTGGTGCATTGTTATGCAGCAAAATCACCTTGTGTCGTGTTGACAGTTTCCCCAGGTTTCAGCAGCTCGTAGTAGATTACGCCTTTCTGATCCCACCAAACACACAGCATTGTCTTTCGTCCGTAGCGGTTTGGTCTTGCCGTCGATGTTGATGGTTCACCCGGAGTAACCCATGACTTTTTGCGCTTAGGATTCTCGAAATATATCCACTTTTCATCGCCAGTCACAATTCGATGGAGAAATGACTTCCTTTGGAACCTGGCGAGCAGCATTTCGCATGATGTTTTGCGGTTTTCCTGCTGTCTTTCGTTGAGTTCGTGTGGAACCCATTTCCCCACCTTTTGTATCTTTCCCATGGCTTTCAACCGAAGGAAGATGGCTTCTCGGGTCACCTTTAACTGATCCGCCAGTTGTTGTTGTGTTTGAGCGTCGTCTTCGTCCAACAAGGCTTGCAGGTCAGCGTCTTCAAACTTTTTCGGTGGTCTTCCACGTTCTTCGTTCCTGACGTCAAAATCGCCACGTTTGAACCGTTTGAACCACTCGAAATACTGTGTTTTACCGAGAGTATGCTCACCAAACGCCTCCACAAGCATTCGATGCGATTCGGCTGCGGTTTTCTTCAGATGAAAACAGAAAAGTAGTGCTGTCCGCAAATCGTAATTTGTTGGCACAAAACTCGACATGTTCATCTCTAATAAACTAATGCTACTGAATGAAACTCGTGTTATTGTGAGTTGGGAATCTTTGTCGGATGTCAATACAATAACAAGATACCGCTGACGTCATGTGTCGGTAACTGCATCGACATCTAGCGCCACCTATGGGCAAATTCCGGTTTCATACTTACACACCTGGTACACTGAAAATAAGAATGTAATAGCAAAAAAAATGTCACCCTACTGATTCGAATTTGGAGGATGAATTTCCAATGAAGTTTGGAAATACGATTGAAAAATACATATCTTCTGTTGACTCCAATATCTGGGAATCATGATTTAGAATCGAAAAATCCCCTGAAGTTTCATAATTACGGAATAAGTTTTATGGTTGCTTCAACAAATCGTATGGCTGTATTTGGTTCACCTCAAACTTATGACTGTCCGAACCAAGAATTTAAATATGACAACCGGATAGTTGACAGCATTCATCAAATTTCTGGTTTGGGGAGCCGTGATTTTGGGGTGAGCCAAATATATCCATACGGTTGATTGGAACAACCGTACAATGATTTCCGTGCAATATTGTTGAATCAATTGTAATATATGCAATTAGAAACTCTTATGGAATGATATTGCTGGTTCTAATAGTGATCGCGAAAATACTATCCGGAACTGCTGAAATTTAATAGTTCGAACTATTCATGTCCAATAGTTTCCAATAGTATTTTCATGATCACTTTTAGGCTTAAAAATATTTTTTCATAAGTAAATGTCTGCATGAAACTTCAATCACACGTAATGGAAGCAATTTCCACTCACGTACTTGAGAAATTTTTTGAGATTTCAATCTATATGGATGAAAATTCAATTACCAATCATACTGTAATGGATAATATTATATAGCAACAGTTGAAAACTCAATTACATGTACCTAAAGTATTGATTCAATCACCAAAAAATTCTGCAAATGTCCTTTGAAAATGAGTAAAATTTCAAGAAATTTTTGAGGAAAAATTCCATAATTATTTTTTAGAGAGTGCAAAAAGATGTACATCTTAGTTCTAATTCATAATTTTACTGTTGTATGAATTGTTAATTATTGTGTCTTATTTAAATATAATCTTGTAAACCGATTTTCAAACGTGTACATTTCATTTTCCCACTTTGAAATGTTTCCTCCTGTACATTGTCATCCGTGCCCTAACAGCAAAATGTGTTTCTAAGACGTTTTCTGAACGTTCAGAAAATGTTCTCCATGTTTTACAAACCTTTTATAGATCCCTTTTATACCATCCCCATTGAAAGGGTCTGATGAGTGCTAATAAATTCTGAAAAATTCCTGGACGAAAATCCATCGAAATCTCATAGGGAATTTTCGTTTTATACGTTTTTATGAGATTGTCTACGATAGTTCATGAAGTTTGATAAAATACAATTTTGTGCTCATTAATTCTCATAACGGTATTATAAAATCTCATCAATTTCTGGACAAATGCTCACATAAAATCTAGGATTTCAAAGTCTTGTAGATTCCGCGTATCAATGTTTATGAGATTTTTTCCAAAGGAACCTCAAGAGAACACGAGAGTTCAACAGACGTTCGTTGAACCTAAAATGAAGCTACGGAGATTTGAAGGTTCATTAAATGTAACTTTATCTAGAATAAATCTATCCGACCCGCGTGTTCTTGGGGAATGAATCCCTTTCCCTTTGAATTTTTCAGACCCACAAATCCAAAACTCACTCACTAGATTCCCTAATGGAAATTCCTCGAAAAATTTCGTGGGTTCCCATGTGGAAATGGAAACACGCGCCGCTACTGGCTGAGTACTGTTGCCAGAGTTGCCAGTACTGGCAATTCCAGATCTACCATTATGGGCGTGGTTGAATAGACGGTACTGGCAAAGAGTCGAAATGATAACATCATTTTACAAAAGGGCCAGAGGAACATTTACCACCGAATTGGTACCAATTTTCAATGCGAGCCAACTATGGCGGAACTCTGGCTTGCAACAGAATCAGTTGCTTTCCCAGAGCTGGATGGAAAACGACAAGCAGTCGACATGATGACATCCTATGTAGAAATTCAAATCCGACCCAGTACTGGCACAGTACCGGTAACCGAAGTCACCAGGAGTGATCATATTTCAATTGAAAAACAAACATTGAATTTGGACTTTGAAAATCTGAAGAATTCATTGTTCCTATTATTGTCATCGGAGAAAGGCACTTTGGAAATGATTCCTTGAAAGTTCACTGAGTGAGGATTGAACCCAAGTCCTGCGAGTGAGAAACCTAGTCCCTATCACATCAATCGATCTCCGAGTTGACGACGAATCACTCAAATTGCCATTTAGTGTAATAGGATCGTTGAAGTCATAGAATTCACCATAGATTCCGTAGAGGAATAAAGTTCTACCAATACTGGCACATTGTCGTCTCTCGAAGATATTGAATGATGATACCAACTCTGGCCTAATGCTGGCGCGACTTCGGCTCACTACAAAAACCGAGTTACTCCACCGAGAAAAAAAGTTGTCAAATTTACCTCTTGTTAAGTAAATATGTGGATGATTCAGGAATGTAGTGCGAACTACTACAATTTTAGCTAATTTCACCGCAGGGAAAGTAGGATGCACTTCAGCTATGGTATATTTCGCATCAGCTATAGTATATTTCACATGCGTTGTTGTGGAATCAACTAAAATTGCGGTCGCTTGCACTAAATCCTTAATCATCCATATATTGATTCAATGATGTAAATTTTACAAGTTTTTTTCTTCAGTGTGAGATCGTGATTTTAATGCCATTCGACCACCGATTCTGTAGAAAGTCAGAGACCTATCAATACTGGCATATTGCTGTCTTTCGAACATATTGAATGATCATACCAACTCTGGTCTAATGCTGGCAATACTTCGGTTCAATACAACAGCCAAGTTGCTAAAATCGTGATTTTAACGCCAGTCGACTACCGATTCCGTAATCAGTCAGAGTCTAATCAATACTGGCACATTGTCGTCTATGGAACATATGGAATGCTGATACTAACTCTGGCTCAGTACTGGTGCAGTATTGTCTTGTCAAAGTAACCGTGTTATTGGAAAAATCAGTGAAATTCCTATCCACTATCTATTCCGTATCAGAACAACGTTGCATCGATACTGGTGCAGTATCGTCTTTTGTTCGCATTTTACCATGCAACTAACTCTGATTCGGTACTGGCACGGTTCCGTTTCTGTATGGTCTGGGTATTCTCCGAACATTATTCATTCGATACTGGCTGAAGACCGTCTGACTGCGCAAGCCAGTACTGTCTGAAATCTGGCAAACATTTGGCGCCACTTGAAAAATGGTAATGATTCTGAATGGGCACAGTTATTTCTGCCGAAGTCTGGCAAATGCAACTTGGCCAGTACCGCACCATTTGTCAACTCTGGCTATTTCCACATGGATTGTTTCAAGATTCCGCAATGCGAGTTACCAAAGTCTAGAACAAGTCAATGAATACCTAGAAAATTACTGGAATAACTTTTACCACAGATGTTCTCTCTGAAGTCTGGAATTCATCATTCGAATGACATTTTTACGGAATTCTTATCTATCATACACATATTTCACGAGTAAAATTCAATTTTCAGTACTAAACTTGTCCATAGTCGAAGAAAAATTCGAGTGACATTTTATCTTTCAAATTTTCAAACTAAAACCACATTGAAGTCGAGTTCAAATCGATTCCCTTTCATCGTGTTTCAGATATTTGGGTGTTTCTTTGATGCCTCGAATTCAAGTTCAAAATTTGAAAGTTAGATCTTCAGTTGAAACATTCATGTTAGATTTTCTTTTATTAGTGAATTTAGATTGAATGTCAAACAGTACAGGAATGAGTTTTCAAGTTGAAAAATTTATCATAATTAAATCAAATTTCATTATCTCGAGTTTTTTCAATTCTTTAACAGTTTTGAGACGAACTCAATAAAAACTAGTTGAAATTTATTCAAGACTTTCGTGAACAACGAATACAAGTTTTTGGTAGAGAATTTCCTAATTCTGATGAAGAATTCCTTATTTGTAGTATATAGGGAACTTATTAAATCTTCTGATACATTCATGAATTTTAATAGCAAATTCCCAAATTTCATAATCATTTTTAAAATTTAAGAATATTCTTAAATTCAATGACCAATAATGAAATTTCATATGATGTTTTCTATTAAATTTGAGAATTTTTCCAATGCTGTATAATCCAAGAACAATAAAAATTAACCTGAAATTGTTTTCAATTCCAGTTCGAAAAAATTCATGCGTTGAAGAAACTTGAAAGAAGTCAAATACTTTCAACCATACACTGGAAAAAATATTCTTAAAACCTTCACAATATGTATTTACACATTTCAAGATTCATTACGCTCAGTGACATAACACAATACATCATGAATTGGAATTTTCTCAACCGAAAGTATTGAAAAACATGAGGATATAATCCAAACCTTGAATTAGAAACTAAAATTCAATGAACCTGAGAATCAATGGAGTGATAATGATTATATTGAATTTCCATGTTTCAATTAATTCATACACAAATGTTTGTGCAGTCATACGAATACGTATTCTTTCAATGACCATAGATGAGGGGAAAATTGAAAGACAGGGTATGATTTATGCACGTAAGAATCATACACGTATTAATTGTACACGAAAAATAAAACCCAAAAGTATTTACACTAATAATTTTTGTCCAACACATAATATTTTATGCAATAATTATTTGTGCACGTTCAATCGATTGACATAGAAATTGTACACGAAATATTTTACAAGCTTTAAAAATGTAATCAACAACAATTGTACACATATTGTTTATGCACGATCAGAAAATAAAATTAATCAGTGTATAATTATGGTACTCCTTATCGAATTCATAGTAATGATTCAATAAAACGAAAACAAAATTCTGATATGAATTTCATTAGGTGTACAATCATTATACACTAATTAATTACATTTTTTGTCCGTGGCATGAAAACATGTGTACGATTTTTGTGAATCACTTCTTTTTTCAAGTATGAAAAATATTTAGTGTATAATTTTCTTATCAAATAATTTCACGTGCACCAAAGCTTATATGTTAAATATGGGGTATTGAAGAGAAAATTATTAGTGTAAATGCTTTTGGGTTTCATTTTTCGTGAACAAATACGTGTATGATTCTCACGTGCATACCCTGCCAATTGAAAAAGATTAAATTGAAATGACGATAAATCATTCCATTAGATAACTTAAAATGTATTTGAGAATCCCAACCATAACAATCGATTTCCATACGCATTCGGTTCAATCACCTTCAATAGATTGATATTGAACCTCGTTGTTCAAATCGCTAAGATTGGTGTGGTTGGAGAAACTTCTATGTAATCTAGAAGACATTCACCTCGGGCACTGAATTGGATTTATTCCCCTTGAATGAAAGTATACGATAATATCAAAGTATACAAATTTGATTCAATTGATACTGTGATCAGAATGTTCTCGACGCTAAACCACTGATGTTAGATGGCTCCCCATATAGCGTAGTGAATGTTCTGTTAACATGTGAAGTATACATAAAAAATTTCCGTAGACCTCCCGCCTGACACTGTTCCAAATATCCATAGAAAGTTCTCACAACGTTTACAATATCCTACAGAGAACCTACCGAAACCTTTGGGAATAATCTCCTGTAGTGTATTCTATGAACGTTGATGAGTTGTTTGAAATATAGTCTTATTGAAATATTCTATGCGAATAATGCACGAGAATCACAAATGAATTCCAAAAAATGACTCTTCCTGAACTCCCTTGAAATGCACGAAACTGCTTTTGAAACTCTTTGAGGACTCTTTGTATTCCAAAACACTTCACACAAAGAGAAGGAATAGTTTTGTTTTTGCAGAATTCATTCATGATTCTTGTGTTTATTCTGTGCGTCGGAAAACTTGTGATCGGTATACGTCATGGTTTCATCATCATTCCCATAATCCTTCATTTACATTTAATCGTGAAACTCTGTTTTAAAACAACTCTGTTATGTTTCCACATTGCTTTTTCTCAACTCAAAAGAATATTTCAGAAAACATCACCTCTCACGGACTTTGAAAAAAATATGTGTTTTCCGGCCAACCTACATAGCACATAATGTTTCAGTAATGTCTCAAAACATCGCTACAACGATACCGAGATATTTGTAATATTGCAGCAATATTCAGCAAAAGAAGGTAAGGAACAGTTTTTTGAACGTATAAAACGACAAACTACCTCACCCGGAGAGTCTTTTTTCTTAGAAGAGAATATTTCCCTTAGTTTGAACGTCTATATGAATACTTTCTACGGGAGAAAATAGAAGAGAAATTGGGGAAGGTATTCGTTCACGTGGCTTATACAACTCCAAGATTGTTCAGTTCGATATTATATAAGAATGAGAAGAGTTTTGACATTTTTTCGACATATTTTGACGCATCATCTCTCCAAACAGAATCTGCATTCCCTTGTGGCCATCCTTCGTTCTCACCTCAAAGGATGACAGGTTTGAAGCGAAATGATTCAACCAAAAGGTAAACTTGGTTGAAATATGAAACTATTCTCCTTCATTTTCTATTCTACTTTTTGCATCTTCCATCCGTAGGATTTATGTATTTAGAAATGATGCAGTATTATGTTTATTATTTTAAGATCAGTCAAGGAAAAATTATCCATTCCATCCATATTGATGAAACTCATATAATTTTGAATCATCAAGAAATTCAAGCTACTCCCAAAGAAATATTCTCCTCTGACAAGAATAAGAAGATTATTTGGATTCCAGTAAAATATTTTGATTTCAACTCTTAGTGTGCACATCTGCGTACTTTGGTGAAAAATTGATTAGTTGTCTTGTGATGTTGGGAAATGGTTTCTTCCTCCTGAAAAACGTGTTAGAAGTTGAAGCTACATGAAAAAGAAGTACACAAGTTAGATTAAAATTTTCACATCGAGAGTTAAGAAAACGTTACATGAATCAAGGAATTACTTTCTTGTCGGAGAGACAGATACCCACTAGCGCCGACTTCGAATTCTCTCTTTCTCTCCGGCCACTTAAGAAAGGAGATTAAGAAAGGATGGGGAGAGATACAGAAGAATCGAATTCGGCGCCAGTGAGAATACCGTCTTATGCTTGTCAGAAGAAAACATTTCTCTGAGTATAATCATGTGATTTGTTTCCCTGCACCGACGGTTTCAAAGCGAATTAGATTTTGAGGATACAACCTACCCCAAAAGAACACAAACCCCCAGAAACGAAACACATAAATAGTGCCACGCTGTTCACATCTTCTAAATTATCAGGATTCTTATTTTTCTTACTGCACGATTACTTAATTATAAATGTAGTACACTTCGCAATATGAGTTTGTTCGCGAACACTCAAGGTACTCAAGGTAGCATGGTATTATAGAAAACTTTTGAGATCATTTCTATCTGTAAAAACAGAAAGCTTTAAAACAAGTAGAACAATTATCGATAACCATCCAATGTCATAGATAATACTTAAAAGGCCAAAGTACAAGTTTATGTGATGAAATAGGATATTAACATAAGATTATTCTTCAGTCAAGTTTTTAGGTGGCAGCTATTGACTTCTCTCATTGGAGAAACTCTTTTATCCAAAGAATGTCAAGAATCACTTAAGATTTCAGGTGGCTAATCAATGGCGTACACATACATACGAAGGTTATTCTTTTCCCGCTGGAAGCATTCAAATATACATGTGGTATCTACATATGCATGCATTCAACAAACATAGGAATATGAATACCAATCGGTCCACAACAGAGACATTGACAGAGGACACAATACGGGGACTAATCGAGTCTGCCTTGATGTCTATTCCGGTACCCATGCATGCGTTTGTGAGAATGTATCGATTGACATCAATAGTAAAAGAATCGGAGGGTCTTTGGTGGAGGAGGGTCCAACTTCATTGTCTGTCTGACGAACATTGTCTACTCCCTCTTCTTTTCTCCTTGTTTCTTTCTACATCTATCTATCTCCCTCTCTTGACTCCTGAAAACTCGTCCACCAATGATGCGGTTTTCTTCTCCCGTGATTGACAGAGAACAGGGACACGTGGAATTTCAAGACCGGCTAATCTCTTGTGACTAAGTGGCTGGTGTCTGTAGTTTCATTCGGTCATGCCGCGAAAGGATGAGTTGGTATAATTTTTTGAACGGTATAACGAAAAAGGAGTAAGTTGTTCGGAACTCGGCAAAGAATTGAGATGTACAGGATACCCATTTCTTTTTTTGTTGCCAATGTTCCGTTTAGTCACACTCCAACGATGCTTTTTTATCATTTCTTTTATCTTGAATTATTATAAATATCAAGAATGAAACAAGATTCGTGAACCTTCACTTCTCATCCAATGTCCAACACGCGTTATATGTGACACGCGTAGTCGGAACTTGGATGCAACAATTCATTGGTTCGAGTTTCCTCGTTCCAGTCACAGAGGTGTATTTCCACGTAAAGGGAAGGACTATTTTGTCCGATTCCAAGGTCGAGTTGGAGTTCTAGGATGAACTGCTATAACGAGGCCCAAATCGCTTTCGCGCGAGGGATGAAAAATTGAACGCTAAAACCACTACACAAGATCAACCGTAAAATTATTCAGAAGGAAATTACCAAGACCACCCACCCGTATTGGCCCTGTAGAAAGTGTTTGATTTTTATCTTGCCATGCAGAGATCATAAGAAATATGCTCAAAACCACATCGATGATCGATCATTGATGTTTTTGAGAGGAAAGAATAGGGAGAATGGAATGCATAAATACTCAATGAATTGAGTCATTCGTTACTACAGAGAAGGATAAAATTAGAATAAAATTTGGAAAATACAGTGGATTGTTCGAATTGATATTCCTTGTTCTATTTTTGTTTAATATTTATTATTTTATAGTTTATCTAAATTTTATATAGTCCGAAGATATATTTAATTAATACTTTGGTGATTACATGAATTTCAAGAATGAGGGGATGAACTTTGAAACAGTTTATATAACATGCTCATAAACATCGATGTCTTGGGTAGTACTTTTAAATTCGTTTACTGGAACTCTTTGAGGCTGCTGATGGATAAAATAATCCCGGTATTTTGTTTGTGCAATAACCTAGAAGAGTCTCTAAAAATTTCTTCATCTCGCACTTTGAAACAAAAACTTCCGAAACAGTTTAGAAATGTTTTATCAAAATGATTTCCTAACAATTTTCGCAGATTGACAAACATTGTTTGAAAATTAAGTACACTTAGTGGGGAACTTATTGGGAAACCTGTGAATTTATAAAGAATTTGGAAATCCACAAATTTGTAAGGTTTGTAAATGTCTCTTCTGGGATGTACAATAATCCTTTTACTGGATCCAAATGAAAATAATTACTCTCTATAGATGTTTCTGTGTCAAGTCATAAATGAAAATTTAAGTCGTTCAATTCGATCTAGCACCACGCGTTTATTCATTTTCCAACCGTCACGTGGATGGAAATCACAGATAGTGTGTAAACAGATAAGAAAATCACACAGCAAATTTGGTTGAATAGTAATAACTCGGCGCTTTCAATCAATGAAAAGTCTGTTTGATATTAAATATTGTGACTGAATTCTTTCTATCGAATCTAATTTCGAACATTATTCCGTCTAATTGTTCATTATTCTAGATGAGTCAATAGATTTATTACTATAGAGGAGAGTTTATCATAGATTTTGCAATTGATCGGTGTTTCATACCTTTTGGAATTCCAAGACAATGTCTCAAGCTCAAGTTGGAAAATTAAGATAATTATACGCACTGGAATTTTTCTTCACTTTTCGTAAAATTCTGCAATATTCCTTCAACAATCACATCGAATCATATAGAGAAAAAAAAGAAGCGATAATTAAAAGCAAGAAACTCCACAGAATTTATTACTTAGGCGTAAATAGAAGGGCGTGCACCCGTAACCGTGACACCATCATTCAACGATGTTTTGTATACGAATTCGTCACGTTCAATATAAGAGCCATTTGTCGATTCGGGGAGGTTCATCTTACTATTGAGGGATGCCAATAAAATTATCCAAGGTACAACATTACGATCCACACGAACGTCCATTTATATACTCGTACTTCGGTTATATACCGGCATCGTAGGTCGGGTCTTCAAATGTGAATATGCGTCTTTATGATCTCGACGTACGATTCGCGAAAATATTATGGACGATTTCAATTGTATACTGAGTTACGATCAACTCCGATTACGATTGTGCATCCATACATGGGAGATATATTTTCAATTTGTGAGATATGATATAATGCAGAACGGGGTGCGATGTGAATCAAGAAACCGTGTGAATCTCCCTTGAAGCTGCTGATCGTAATTCAATTGTCTCTGTAAGGAGATCTTTTGAATTTGTTCTCACAATTATTGTGAATGACTCAAACAGAATAATTGATATAGAATATCATTACGTGCTGTTGTTTTTCTGTGAAGATGATTTGCAAGATGTTAATTTGTTGGATGACAGGATTTCTGTTGATAGAGTATTTTGAAATACTTTAAAAGATACCTTAAAGAAGGTTAAAAGATTCTTTCATGCAATTTCAAAAAATGAATTCAAGATATTGCTCAGGATTGATCCTCAAAGAGGTAATATTTTCATAAGAATATTGAGCGGCACCTTCAAAATACTTTAAGGACCCATATACAAAAATAAACTTCTGAAATGCATTCCTCATCAACACAAAAAGTATTTTGAATTCTTTTTTGAAAAATATAAATGTTTTTTTACCACATTTTCTACACATGTTGCCGAAGTTTGAATCGTTTATTGAAACAAATTAGTAATCGAATAATTAAATGCTCAACTGTTAAAGACCCAAAATTTTGCAGTACTTTTTTCAAACGATGCTTCCAGTGCCAAGGAGTTTATTCGCAAAGTTAAATAACGAACATTCATCAGATTTTGTGAGTTTGGAGTTTCGTTTCGGTTCTACAACTCACATAACAATTCATGTCTTGCGATGTCTTTTAGATAAATTTAAGATGTCTTGCGCAACACATTTAGATGTCTTTTAGATGTCTTTTAGACCAAACAAGAGTTTTAGACATTTAAAAGACATCTGAATGTGTTGCGCAAGACCTAAAAGACATTGCAAGACATGAATTGTTATGTGGGAAATTTTGATGTTTTATGGGGAACGAACACGTCGGAAAGTTATCTAGTATTGGAACACAGTTCTTTTGAACAGTTTTGGAATATTTTTTCGTTACACATTAGCCAACAATGTATACACTTTTGACTATGCGTGTGACAATTTCTCTGTGTACGCTATGAAAAATTTTCGACTAAAAGATTTCAATATTTTACCGGAGGTCATGAACCAGCACATTGGACTGAAAATTTTAGTACGTTTGCAAAAATATTCCAGAACATTCCTTGGAACTTTATGGCGAAAATTGAAAATTTACTGTATAAAAAATTCACAGAATTTCAGTGAAAGAACTTGAGAATGAATGTATTGGAATTTCCTAGTCCCAAGATCTAATGGGATTCCAGTTTTTTTTATCGTGTATAAACATAATGTGAGACCCTTCACCAGAAAGATATGGATACAAGATTCCTTTGTTGCTCAATAGTTTTATCAATTGTTGATACAATATTCAAATCATTTAAAAACAAGGCGTAGGTGAATGCCCGCAGAGCATAGACTACCATATTGCGTCAACTAATAGAAACAGGAAATTTTTCAGAACATTTAAATTAGAAAAATTCTGATAACGCTTGGAATGACGTCATGAGCGGCTAAACATGCGAATAAAATTGATGATACCATGCTATAATTGGCATTAAAACTTTGTTACATGTGAAGATTTATCTTTCATCGCGAGTAAACATCGAATGAAACGACGTTCCAAGTCTTACGTTTACCGATTAGAAAAACAAATCATTTGTCAACCGTTTATTTGTAAACGATAAACGATATTCCCATTAACATAAACAATTATTTTAGATTAAATATATTTGACTGTGTGTTTGACTTACAGGCGTATCCGCTCAAATGAGTGTTTATCTACCAACAAATATTGCATTATATTCTCATTCAATACAATTCTTATTTTCGAATGATTTATCGATTGTGATAGCTAATATTTAATTGAGTGTACTTTAACGTGATGACATTGAACCGTGATCGATAGCTCATTCACTACATTTAGTACATCCTCTCGCGGGATCAATTCTTTATGAATTCATCATAGACTCCTTTATGAGTCCTTGTTACGACCGTTCAGAATGAGTTCTTTATGACTCCCCGGTATCCAACCAAACTTCTTGAAGAAATTTCAAAAATTCATCACGAATTCTTCCGGAATTGTAATCCCCTGGCTTAACGACTCTGAAAATCTTCTCAGTTGTGTCATTATTGTTAGAAATCTAAAAATTCATCGAACTCTAGAGATAGAAGTTTAGAAATCCAAATTGGAATGTATTATAAGAGAATTCTATAGTGTAGTGTTTCCAATAAAGAACATTTTCCATCTTTTAATACATATTTTTATTTGGAGTCAACAACAAATGCTCTTTATTGACAATATTCGATGATTCGATTAAATGATGTTACATATCGTCGATCATCATAACTATATATGACTATGAGTTCTATCATAACTTATAAGATCTTGATTGGTGATGAACTATATTCGATAGTCCATGATTCACACCCTTTAAAAAAATATGTTTATCTCAAAAACTTTGGAGTATTTGGAATTTCAATGAAGATCACATGAAGTCAAGTTCAATCAGCCTTGTTGGAAATGTCAGGTGAAACCTTGCAAATTCTGTGAAAGAACCCAGGCAAAATCAAGGCATTCGGTTCACTCAAGAGAATCAATGTAGTACTTGATACATACATATCAGTTAAGATGAACTTGTTCGTTTATCTTACATATACAGAAAAATCGAAAAAAAAATACTATTCATTCCGAAGAATCCCATCTCCCTGTACGATACCAACATGATATGATGTGTACGATGGAATCAATTACGTTTACAATCAAAGCGTGTAAGTAGGGAATTATTTTCTCTTGTAACAGCTTTGTAATACTATACATTCGTTAACCTTCGGTAGTCAGTATCCCTATTTTGATGCCGCTTTCGGTAATCTTAACGGCAGGTGGTCCTTGGAAGATTTTGAGTTTGATGTTAATACAAGCATCGTTTGCAAGTACGTGTACCGTGGTCCGTTCTTCGAAAAAGAAAAAACGAAACAAGAAAAAAATAACACTCCGCGAGATTGCAAGGTATATCGTCGCCACTGTACATTACGTAAATTATACGTTATTATTTCGCATTTCCACGATGATAATGAGATGACTTTTTATCGTTCGATAATCATTACGAAGGCGTGATTATCGTTGCACAAAACGTAGCATCAAGATCGAGATTACCCTTGTGAAAATTGATTTACGATGAGTCTTTAAAATTATAAAATGATTCTCAAGATGCCAGGTGTGTTGAATCGCGACTGCTCCAAACCGAGTATACTTTGATGACAAAAATACAGAACTGCAGTTGGGTGAATTTTGATTGAATCGCGTAAAAGGATCCTTTGAGAAAACTTTAAAGAGATATATAAAACATATTAATCCGTGATTCACGATAGTACAAAATTAATCAAAATTTAGACAGAAATGACTGTAAGTCTTTTGAGAAAAAGAACAGAAATTGTTACGTTAGCTCGAATGGAATACAATAATGGACAGGGGGATAAAAATAGTTGAAGTAGAAAAATATGAAGAGAATGAAAGAAAATTCGTGAAGAACCGTTCATAATATAGAGGCACTCGTCAAACCTCTCCACAAGAATTCTCATGGGACAGGTTGGGCCACCCATGGCTCTCACGACATCTACACTTTCTTCATATTTCTTTCTCTTTCTCGCCAAGCTAACTGAATTGGGATGAACTCACTTGGCGTTCGAAAACGGATAAAGTCTTTCGAACTCGTGACAGCGGGAGGCAGAGTTCTTCACCTACACCACCATCCCTCTGTGTCATCCTTTTACCAACCTCCCAACATCTCGGAAACTATCTGCCAGATATAAACGCGCAATTCTTCGCATTTCACACTCATTGTTCCCTAAACTACGGATTGTGCCATTGTAATATATTGTATTTGCCTTCACAGTGGCACACTGAGGTGATGCTAGACTACGACCAATCAAACGCCGTATAAATATTTTTGTGTGGGAACAGATGCTCGACCTTCAAGTTTCAACACATCATCTTCTGTCATCATGATACACGTTGATATCAGAATTTTTCTTCCACGATTATCTTACATGAATCTCATTTCAAGTTCCTCTAAATGATAATTCAGAAATGATTTTATTTCAGTGATGAATCATCATTCAGAATATAAAATTCAGAGGAAATCATAGCCATCAAGGGTTTATTCCGATTATAGGATGATTTTAGGATTTCAAGAACATATTTTTAACATCAAATTTGAACTCTAGTGAAGGAAATAATTTGTTTCTCTTCCTCTAAATTAATTCCGACAACTCGATATAGTTATTGGTATACGAATGAATAAAATCTTTATCGATATATCAATGATTGGCATTCGTTGCTGTTATTGATTTCGAGTTGCCTGTCCCATATAGTTTTTATTGCCAGCTTTTTTTGTCTGGGTTGAACAAATTTCTCTGAATTTCACTGAAGAACTCTTTGCCGAAGACCTCTGAAATTTTCAGAGAATTTCTTCCCTACAACTCGGAACTAATTTTCAAAACTAAATGCAATTCGTTAGTTTGATTGAATTATTTTTCTCCAATCAACGTTTTTGAGTTAACAGAAACTGTTTGGTTGTATCAATGATTCTCTTTGTAAATGCTAGATGAGAGCGGAATTTGGCAATAAACTATACAAAAAAGTTTTTATTTTGATTTCTCAACCATTCAAAAAAAAAAAAATTACACTCAAGCGGTTCTATGATAACCAACAGATACGAGAATAGAAGGGAGAATATCGCTGACCCTTCGGTGACCCCCAAGATCTCGTAATCCGATTACCCGATTCTCCAATGACTTTTCGTCCCAACGTCGTTCCTTCAATCCTATACGCATAATTCTATATACCATTTTCTCTCCGTTAGGTTTCGCTCGGTTAAACTGAACTAAGTGAGAGAGTATAACGTCGGTTGCCGAGACCCTTCATGAGAGTTTTCGAGTTACCCTTGAAATGTCGCCAAGGACGACAACGACAACCAAGTTCTCCTCGTTGTCGTCATCGCCATCGTGGTAGTCTTCGTTGGCGTTCTCTCATCCCCGTGCTTTAATAAAAGGCATTGGCCACTTATCTGGCACGCGCATCGGATTTCGTTCCTTATCGCAGTGCTGCACTGCCTTCGACCCTTGATGATAGAGAACTGATACAAATAATCCCCGGCCGAAAGGAAATGAACTATGCATCAAATTTTCGATTTTTTTCAGTAAGTTGACTTCCCTTTATCATTATGAAATGTTCAATTTATGCATCGTAATATTATCTAGATTGTAAAGTCATTTCGAAGAATTACTTAAAAAATATAAATTAATCTTTCATATAGAATATATTCCTATAAGCGTGACAAGTGCAGCCAAAGAAAGGTTTTTACGATAGAAAAAAAAGGTGGGAAGAAGATTTAGGACTGATGTATTCTTCGTGTCTATTATACGACAGTGCATTAAAATATTGATAAATAGTTTTATAGAGACGCTTGAATCTCCGGAGACATCTTCGAGATGTTGTGTGGAACCAAAGACGTGGGGTTGCATCTTGAACATATATCTATGTACAAATAGTTAATCTCAAGCTGTGAAGAAAAACACTTGAAAAGAAATAGACTGCCATTCATTCTTTACTAAGAAGGAAAAAAACAACTGCATCGTCATGGTAGGTTTCATTCGTTTGAATGATTTATCGGAAACGCGAAATTCTATGTTCCCTATGAATGAAATACCAACTCATCTCGTTCGGCTTGGAAGAATCATTTGAATCATTTAGAATTGGAGCTTCCCTCGACCACTTAAAAATAGATTCCAGATGTTAAAATATGGAGCATTATTTATTTGAACGGTCTTTTCTCTCAAGAGTAGAAAAATATTTTCAAGTTGAATTTCAAAAAATCGGAATGAAAAAACTGCGATAATATGTCTGTGCAGGGTTTTCAAAGTCTATTGTCTTTTTTTCATCCTTTGTACGTTCGAACAACGCAGTCAGGTGTCACAATTTTAAGCATCTCTCTGTAGGTCAGGTAAGCTGTATCCTAAGAAGGTATATGTTTTTTCTTGGAAAGAAAATCTATGGACAGCGAGTTGTGTTTCAGGCAAGTAGTAATGGGTGTCGGGAGAGCACACAATCGATTCAGAGAAAAAAGAAATAAGAATGTCCATAAGTCAAACCGCGTGTCAACGGGATAACCGTAAATCACGATTTTTATGGACTCGAGGTGCTTGTTTTCAAAATTGCCGGAAAATTGTGCACAATATTCGTGGTAATGAGACTTCACTTTTGGAATACCGCTGGCGCTGATTGCGTTGATGAGAACGCGTCTGGTTTTGATTGTTCTTTCATGCTCTTTAAAATAGCATTAACCTTGTAGAAAAGTTTTGGAGAAATTTCGTACGGTACACTGATCAAAGATTTGATTGTATTCAATGTATCACATATTTGATACGCATATAATTTTTCGCCAAAAAATTGGAGGAAAAATGAAGCGTTTTGGTCAGAATGAAGTAAATTTCCCTAAGGGTTCCCCTGTTTCATAATTGATTTTCCAAATTCTCCGCTTGGAACTTACATATTAATACGTCTCACATCACATAATATATGAATTTCATAGTGATATAGAGTTCTTGATTCTTCAGTATCGATTTTGTTTAACATATTTCATTTTAATTCAACAGTTTTGCAACGGCAATATCTGAAAAACAATATATTTCTCTATCCTCATTTCAACTGTCGTTTTAATAAAAGATTCAAAACTCAACGACATTGATTTCTCAGAAATGAGATTTGAGACAAAAGTGATTAACACAGGTGATGCTATTGATATATAACGTAGAAGTGCATGAAATATACTTCCGGAAAAAGTACACGTCTTTCGACTAGAATGTTAATTGGAATCCTAATAAAATCCAGATGAGGGTTCGCAACAAAGAAACCACGTAGTTAAGAAATATGAAATGAATGTTAGATTTTGAGTAATTAATCGATCCTCATAATCGCTTCGTATTTCGAAAAATGCAAATCTCGTTGAAAAATAGTGGAATTATACAATAGTGTATTCATGTTTTCCAACAACTCACTTGAACGACGAGGAAATAAAACGAAGAAAAAGAATTGAAAAAAGATGTTGTTTAGGAGTGTTCTGTGAATCATAAGATACTCGGAACTGATGTAAAGATGATCAATGAAATAGACCGTACACTGTTGGTGGTTTGCGAATCTTTTTATGCATATATTCTCGAAGTTTGTGAGTGTAGTATAACTCAACTGGGGTCTTCTCCTAAGAACTGCTTTTTGCGGTTATAATTGATAGACTGAGACGCCATGTTATAATGCTGGATAATTTGTCCGGCTACCCGTGCACAATCAGACTTATTGCCGCGAGCGGATGCATCGCATCTGTAATCTTTTATGTCTCTCGCGTGTGGCAACTTTCGTTGTGGATCGTGGAACTTGAAAGTGTATACAATTCATGTATACACGTACGCATACGCATTCACGAACCCGAGTCTTGGAAAAGTGTCTTGTTACCCAACGATATTAATTTCAACCATTAAAAACTGGACGAGTGAAAAATAGCGAGGGTAAAAAGAACATCGGGACTCGAGATCGCTACCTGTGTTCAAAGGTGGATCTCTTAGGTCGACTTCTATCCTTTTTTTTTTTAACTTCCAGAGATATCACAATGTATTCTAGGTGCAAAAAAAGTGGTCCAGTTACAAGGAATATTCATTCAACAGTTAGTTCCCCAATATTTCAATATCCTAAAATAATTTGAAACATAACAAATACATCGACCAAAGTGAAATGAAGTTTGGAAGGTATCGGAGAAAGTTTATCTTGCAGCTAATACCCACCGGAAGCAAAATCTTGGCATCCTCATTTGTCTTTGACACACCTCCTTTTCTTTGACTTTAACTCGATATATAATGTATATAACAAAACTCAAATATCCATGACACCTATAATTGAACGCATTTGTATTTAATTCTAAGGTCCGAAAGTTTTGATCTTGGGAACGGTTCGGGGTGGTCCACCAACGCAAACGGAGAGATATCACGCTGAGAGAGAAAGATGAGAGAACTCTCTAATTGAAACGTTCACTCTCATTTGTTATTCCGCTTATAGTAGACACGTCGTTCTTCTCTTTCTCTGCAACAGACTGCAGGAGGTTGGAACACGGACGACGCACAAGGTGTACATAAATCGTTTCTTCTCAGAGTAAATACAAACGTAGAAGTGTAGATAAATCATAGATATGGTTCAAATCGATAGTCACTTTGTATCATTGAAAAAACGATTCGTTTCTAAGAAATTGACATATTCCTACGAATAGGGAATTGTTCTATCGATGGCAATGTATATGAAAGATATTGGAAGTTTGGGAATTGTATAAATCCAATCAACTCTTTTGAAAAAATTCCTGACAATCTTCAAAATCAAGGACAGACAGTAAGAAAGAACAAACGTAGACGAATAAACGGGGGAAACCATGGTGCAGTTAAAGGATAAGATCAGTTCATCCCCTTTGAAAGAAAAGAGGGAATTGAACATCGCGGTTTCATCTTCTTCAACAACCCCCTTTTCTACTTCCTCTCTTCTTTTCGTTCTTTTTCTCTTTTTCGTTTTTTCGCTGTCATGCCCAATCAACTTCCACCATGACTGGTGCTGCTGGCTGGACGAAAAATCCCTTATTCCTGTCCAGGGCTTTTATACCCTGCCGTTTCGCTTTACTACCGTAGGTACTCCTTGGGTTATACGACCAGTTTGAAACATACCGGAATGGAAGAAGATACAAAAAAACACAGAATGAACTCGAAAAATTAGATAACGGAAATTGAATTTCAATTTTCCGGCATATTATTAAGTATAAAATTTTCAATGGAATTTTCATTGAGAAATTGAACACTCTTGTGTTATGATTCGCAAACGAGGAAATGAAAACTGACCCATATAAAAATTTCTTACTTTCTCCAACGTTCATGACACAATAGAGCACGGTGCAAGGCCGATTGCCAAGTCCTGGTCCTCTTGTACAGCCAATGCTAATTGAAACATGACAAAATTCTCCACCAACATTCGTTGAAGTCTGAGGGTAAATCGCCAATCCTTGGCCTAGCAGATTGACAGAATTGAAATCATATTATCATTTCACAGGTGTTCGATACACTGAGAACAGAGAATAGTGGATACCACCTACGCAAGATAGTTGGATACGTTCAATTGCAATAATTGCTTGATTCAACTAGATTCGTATTTGACTCGACTACGCGTAATTGAACGAACCTTGTATTTAAATTGAGTTGACAAAGGATTGTGATTGAACGTATCCAACCGTCGTGCGCAGTTGAGACCAGTATTTTGTTTTCTCAGTGTACCGAAGATCAGCCATTTTTGGCCAAGTTCCTTGGTTGTACCATCCTAGTGCTAATTATGAATTTTCACTTAGGAAGGAAGAAAATAGTTTCCAAACACATCCGAAGATGATACATAAAAAAAAAGAAGAAAAAGGAGACCAATATTTCAAGAAAAGCATAACACATTTTCAACAACCACACATCTCGGTGTAGAATTTTATCATAAATTGTTTTATATATGAAATATTTCCCTGTGTTCACTGATACAGCCCACCGTAAAAATTCTAATTTTGCAGAACCCTTTTTTTCTGCGTGCACGTAGGACAACGCGTAACGACCGTATATCTAGGGAGGGGAATAAGCGCCCTTATCGGGAGACTTTATGGTCTCTGTGGTATATATATACATTTTATACTTTATATTTTATAGCACATACACCTCTACTTGCCACCCTCGGAGCTTCGTATTCTCTCTCGATGTTCCACTTGCATAAAGAGAATAGGTACAAAGTTGCATATATATATATTCATGCACGTTTCTTCAACGGACGTGGATATTATGCCATTGGCCATACCTTGTACCGTGCCTTGAGCCTCTATAACCTCGCCCCTCCTCCTTTCTTTCATGGGAGTAACATTTTTCCACAGCATTACTTTTATCGAACCGCCACGTTCGTACGTGAGCCAGAATCCAACGAAAGATCATTATCCACTAATTAATTGCCGCGGGTTTAAAAAGTGAACAAAAAACAACGCAACAGCGAATAAAACGGAACGCTCTTGAAGCCAGCGACGAAAAATTCAAATCGAGAAAGCAATCAGGGGAAGAAGAACGAGCGTTATGTACATGCGTGCATCCAAAACTGCAGGAGAACGGTATCCGTCAGGAAAAACCGCATGGGTAATTTCGTGCTTAAATCCCATTTTTCTTCGATCGTGTGTTACTGATTTAATGTACGATGACGAATAATTAAATTGATGATAGTTTCATGGGAAAAAATATCGCGAGTACGCTATTAACGGTGAGAACTTTCACATATAAATTGAATATGATACATTTATTATGTATTTATATTTTATTGAGCAATGGAAGAATGGAACGGGATAAAATCGGGAATTTTTCATCTTGTGACGGGAATTTGGGAATTTTTAATACTTGTCGATGAGAATTTTCAGAATCATGCATTGGCAACACTACAATTTCAAGACACACACAGAAAAAAGTATTTCCTTGAATCTCAGAGGTTATTATTTGATTAAATGACTTGAATATTTTGTTCGTGTAAAAGAATTTATCACACTGTAAAAAAAAACTGGAAATTTACTGTGCAACTGGACTGGAAATTTCCAGTGCTAGTACTGGAATATGGATATTCCAGTACATGTACAGAGATTTTGTTGTTACGTTACTGAAAATTTACCAAGCATAACTGAAAATTCAGTCATTGTACTGGAATTTTCAAGTTTGAAATGATGTACTGAAATTTTGCCATGATTTCTACAATTTTATAGTACTTGTGAAAAATATTAAAGGACTTGAGAAACATTTGGAATTTAGAAAAAAAAACCTAATCGTTGGTATACTGGAATTATACAGGTTTTTAACTGCAATTCTCAGGTTTTGTGATGGAATTTTCCAGTTACTATGCAATTGAATTATACAGGTTTTGAACTGCAATTTTCAGGTCGTGTGATGGAATTTTCCAGTTGCTATGCAACGGAATTTAATCACTGTTGCACTGAAATTTTCCACTTCTATTGGACTTCGTCATTTCTGGCAGGAAAAATTTCAAGTCTTCATATTAAAAATTTCCTGATTGAGATTTTGAATAATAATTGTAATTGTAGCCAATGAAATTGATATATGAGGTTTTTCCAAGACTTATCCTCTTGTGTTCTAGATATGAAGCATATGTCTGGCCTTCAACATGTCGCGCTATAGCTCATCGGTTAGGTCTTAGGTTTCAGTTGGTAGGCAGGTAGAAAAGTGTGGGTTCAAATCCTGTTAGGTAGACATGAGTTTCTGTCCATCCAAATGAACGATCAAAAGTTTCTCAATCATCTTGGAACACAAGGACCCTGCAAAATCACTTTTTTTTCAATTTTCATGGATATTTTCAGCATTAATTTTATTCCATAACGTTTGCACTGAATTTTTGCAGTACAAATGTGCTGAAATTTTTTTTACAGTGCATTTGGTCCATCATTCGAATACCAAATTTGTTTATATCAACAACTTCGATTCAAAGAAACACTTCTTTCCTTTGCATATGGAAATACGAATGGACAGCCTCAATTACTTTTTGTACTCTAAGTATTTCTTCCTGTCAACCCTGGTAAAAAAATCTCTCTGAATCTCTCTGAAAATTTCATGTTTCAGAGAGATTCAGAAAGAATCAGAAAAATTCAGAGCAATTCAGCGTGAATTCAGGATTTCAGAGACTAGTGGATTGAGAGAACTTGTGATTTGAATTTTTCAGAAGGATTCAGAAAAATTCAGAGGAACTCAGAGAGATGCGGGGAAATTCTGGGAAATTTAGAGATGAACAAATTCAGTAAAATTCTTGGTCCTGCATTTCAGAGGCGTTCAAGGAGTGTCAGACACTTTCAGAGATAGATGAATTCAGAAAGATTGTGCGTAGAAGTTTTCAGAACTATTAAGAAGAATTTAGAAAGATTCAGAGTAATTCAGAGAGATTCAAAGGAATTCAGAGGAATTCAGAGAGGGATTAATTCAGTAAAATTGTTGGTTCAGGATTTCAGAAGTATTCAGGGAATGGCAGAGACTCACAGAGACAGGTGAATTAGAAAGAATTGTGCATGGCATTTTTCAGAAAACCTCAGAGAGATTCATTCAGAGGAATTTAGAGAGACCCGGGGAAGGGGGTCTGGGAAATTCAGAGAGGAATGAATTCAGTACAATTCTTGGTCCTGCATCTCAGAGGCTTTCTGGAAGTTTCAGAGACATCCAGAGGAAAATAAATTCAGAAGAATTGTGCGTGGAATTTTCTAGAAATATTCAGAGGAATTTAGGAAGATTCAGAGTAATCCAGAGAGATCCAGAGAAATCCAGAGGAATTCAGAGGAAGCTTTGAAATCTGAATACATTAAATTCCGGGATATTGAGAGGAATTCAGAGAGATTCAGAGGAATTCAGAGGAAGCTTTGAAATCTGAATACATCAAATTCCCGGAGATTTAGAGGAATTCAGAGGAATTCAGAGGAATTCAGAGAAATTCAGAGGAATTCAGAGGAATTCAGAGGAATTCAAAGGAAGCTTTGAAATCTAAAATAATTTTTTTTTGAGATTGAGAGAGAGATTCAGAGGAATTCAGAGGAAGCTTTGAAATCTGAATACATTAAATTCCCGGAGATTTAGAGGAATCCAGAGAGATTCAGAGAAATTCAGAGGAATTCAGAGGAATTCAGAGGAATTCAGAGGAAGCTTTGAAATCTGAATACATTAGATTCCGGGAGATTTAGAGAAATTTAGAGATATTCAGGTGAATTCAGAGGGAGCTTTGAAATTTAAATATATCAAATTCTGAGGGAATCAGTGATATGCGGGGGGATTCAGAGGAAGTTGAAGAATTCAGAACGTATCACTATCGGAAAAGTCTCTAACTTCCTCTGAATTACTCCGAAATTCTCTGAAATTTGTCCCAAAATATAGAGAGATCCAGAGAAATTCAGAGAGATTTCAGAGAGATTCAGAGAGATTTTGTTTCACCAGGGAACTACTTTTCGTTTTCATATGATAGAGATATGGAACGTTAAATATGAAAGTACTGTGAGTACAAGAAACAATCCAGGCTGTCCATCTGTGTAGAAGAACACCATGCTGTCCATACTCTCAGATTACTGGAACTTTGATTAGATAATTTAGAAATATTGAATCACATCAGGTGACATAAAATTGCCGTCGTACAGTCGGATATATGACGTATATGATCCACGGATGATCCATATGAGATCTATGATACATATATATATTGCGGAAGAAAGTTTTGTAGTATAAATAACATCAAACCTGTATTTAATATCACCATCCCTGGTAGGAATTTGTCTAGTAATTCATGAGTTGTAACACTTCCCCACGTGAAAAACTAGAGACCTCATATGTATATTTATTATATATTTTATGTTATTAGATATACATAGTATGTAATATTTATATTTATTATATATATAAAAACACTTATAAGTTGGTGATTGAACTGAAAAGTTACTGAATTGGAACTCTAGTTTTTCATGAAGGCAAGTGTTACAACTAGTGAATTACGAGAGGAACTTCTACCAGGGATGTTTTGGTAGAGTTTAAATATACAGATATTGCAATGAATATTACCATAGAAACAATTGGGATCAACGTGGCACATAGGTTATATCACCTTCGATGAACAATAAAGGAAATTTACAATTTTCCATTTTCAAAAAGGAAAAAATATCAGTTACAACCCCGAGAAACAAGTGAATCAGATGTGAAGAACGGAATGCGGTAAATTTGCTCAGATCTAAATGAGGTGTTTGTTTGAATAACAATAGATCTCCTCAGATCTCAGCAGATCTATGTTGATATAAATGAATTCAGATTAAAATAGATCAATTCAATTATAAACAGATTCATTTAGATTTACAGAGATGTAAATGCAAGAGGAGCTATGATTTATGTTTAGATCTGTTTAGATATATCTACATCCATTTAGATCTGAAGAAATTCATATCATTTGATTTTCTCAATCCAAAGAAATCTAATTAGATCTAATTGAATTCAATTTGATCTCTCGAGATTTAATTTTTTTCCCCCTCGGAACGTCAGGGTGGTACACTAGCAAGAAATTATTATAGTAATCTACGCAATAAAATCTTCTCCGCGTATGTTTGAGGTAATGTGTCATATATGAATCATTTTTACTAGGGTAATAAACCGAATTTTTAATGTCTATATTCTCCAAATCACGTTTGAATTTATCTACAATGAAAGGGAATTTGTCAAATCCGCCTGTCTTAATTTGTAATCAATGCATTTTTCAATGAATAATTGAATTTCATAAAGGCAAAAAAATAAAATTCAACCCAGCGTTTACTCTGTACTCGTTTTTCACGTTAATTACATCTCCTCTATCCGCAGTCCATTGGTTTAGGCTACAAACAAGCCTTGGAAAGAGATAACTCGAAGCAACAAGTCTGACTACTCTTTTCACGCGGCGAACCTGTCTCCCTTCGAGTATGGAAGATAACATTCAGAAGACCAGCGATTATTACTCGTCATTGCATCGCCGCTGCTTCCATGGTAGCTGTTCTGTACGTTACCTACGATGTCATCTCGATATATCGGGTTATCGTATCAGATAATATTCTTGTATTATACTACTAGTGTACGTACGTGTATGTGGGTATGCGTGTACGTGTACAGGCTGTCCCAGAATTCCCTTGTTCTTTTCTGAGAGAGAGAGAGAGAGAGAGACTCTTTGTTTTTTCAACTTGCGATTTTTGTATCATTCGAGAGTCAAAAGCTTATCCCGAATTCAAATCTTTCTGTTTTGCAAACAATCATTCGAATCGAAAGTTTCACAAATTTTTAAATTCCTGGAAAAATTCTTGTGTAACGATATAGCTTCGAAAAGGACAATTTCTTATTTGTATAGAATGTTCGTTATATTTGTATCCTCGCTTAACGTCGAGAAAATAAAGTTGGGATTCTCATCTTTCTTCCCCATTTCAACAAAATACCATAAAATTGAAATTTGCAACAACCTGTACACGTACATACGAATGAGCATCCACGTCAGTAACCTATAACTACCACGATATGTATTTCAATTCACTCGAACACAATGGATATTGTTGTCAATTGATATCTGACTGACAGTTCTGGACTTTATATACAGCTTTCTCTTGAGATTGTTTTTTTATTATGCAACGTGAGAAATAAATCTCCCACTGAATAACTATCTATTTTTTTGTTTCTTTTTATTTGATTTGCTTTAATGTATGGAAAAAGGAATGTGATGAGCAATTTTCCTTTTTTCCAACTGCAGAAATTCTCTATATAGGTTCGAATGAAATTCAACCAAAAAATCATTCCGGCTGAGAATATGTAAATTTTTATAAAATCTTCCGACTTCTTATCAAGACATAATCGAAGCACGCTGGATAATTAATTTTCAACATGAAAGATTAACAAAGAGGACACTCTGAAAATAGTACACAGTTATTTCACGAAGTACATATGAACCTGGCGACAGGGAACGTCGCTAATGAAAGACCCTGTAGCATTAGGATCACTAATTAACAGCTTCTCGGAGAGTTAATTTGAATACACGCTGGCCGATCGAACATGTATACGTGTACGAAGCAGAAGGAGGGAGACGGAGAAAGAGCACGTACCATCTAGTTACACGTGTGTCTGTGTGCGGCTGTGTGTGCATACTCGGAGAATTCAACCGGGCTGCCAACCGCAGGAGCGACTAATTTAAATACACATGTCGATGCGTGCGAAGATTGCACCAACGTGGCTCTTCAATACCAAAGAGGTCCTTCTCTTCCGTCCACAGGTAGGATATTGGTATTCGCACATTTCAATGCTTCGATCCTTGTATACAAGCGTAGTAGATTAGAAATGATAGATTCGAAAATCGTAACCCACGACGCGGAAATATTTCTTCACCCAATCAAACTTCCACTGTCCCTTTGAGAAAAGTATTCTTTCTCCAACAAACATTACCGCGTGGAATTTTCATTTCCTTAAACACATATCACGAATAAAATTCCTCAATGAAGGGATAAATCATGCCAATTATTGTTCAAACAGTACAAATTCTGGAAATCGCCAACTTCCCCGCATGAAATCTTATTCTCGGCATATGAGCAACATCCGAGGCACGTATACGGTAATACCATACCACACTTAAATAAACTATTATCTCGAAGATTTAAGCTCTCAACTTTACATGAGAGTTGAAACATAATTAAAATAATTCGAGAATAAAAACGTGAATTCAGTTCAAAGGACGAAGCTATGTTATTGCGGTCGATCGACGACGCATCTGCAAGATACATCGTCAGGAGGAAGGTGTTACGTCGTAGTGGGTGCATCGCGTGACACAGTTTCGAATTTATTGCACACGCGCTTAATATATTTTTCCTTTTTTTGGTTTCTTCATTGTATCCTGCTGCATATACCAAAGTGTAACGGAGACCAGGGTAAGATATCTGCATGACGCGTTAACTCGTTAACATCGTTAACGACCGTCTGGACTCGAAAAGGTGTCTCGCGATGAACACAAGAAAAAAACAAGGAGAAGAAAAAGAGGAAGGATAAAAAGGAGAAAAAATATCTACACGTTCAAAATTAAGCATCTTGTCCGAGCGTTGGCTACGAAGGAACTCACAACAGCAGCTGCACCCTAGGAACCAACCACTCCTTTAATTCGATCAACGATAATAATAATCACATCATCGATCCCTAAATATGTACATAATATAATCATCGGTGAAGAAATCTCACGTGCGTAAGTTGTTTTGTGAGAACGAAAAGGCTATATAGATTATTCCTAATCCAAAAAACACAACGATATTCAGATATCTTTTGAACAATGCTGTAAAAGATACTTCATCGACTTTAAACGTTTTGTTTCTTGAGATACCGTTTTTTTCTTAAAAACGTCTGATGCGGAAAGAAGTACGTAAAAAATTCCGTATTAAAATCGATTCTGCTTATTTTAAACAGAAATCACGCCCAAATCTACTTCTTCAAGAAACAATGATTACTGGCGTTCCAACGGCCCATTAATAGCCCCGCAATGTCGATAAAGAAACGCTAATACTGGGTCTCCGAAACGCCTGCAGTATGATTCTTTTGGATCTATTCAAAATTTAATTTCTGGATTTGTTTTTCGATTTTTCACGCAGAGAAAAATCTGGTTTTCATAACGAATTTTATTTATGCGATTTTGTTCCGATTTCCTGGTTATTATAACCAGATTTCAAGCTACTACGATCATAAGTCCTTGACCATGCGAGTAAAGTTGCTGTGACCATGTCGCTTTTTCCTCAATGTTTATTATACGCGGAGGAAAGGAACAGGCGTCATGCTTCAGTAGCGCTTCTGTTATCTCGTGCTTTCAACCCGTGAGGCCATGCTTAGAAAGTTGGGACTCATACTCACAAAAGCATGGATTTATACGTTGAAATCGCATTTAAAAAAAAAAAACCTTAAAAGCGTGAGGCGCTTCATGCTTTTAGAGTTTGTATTTTTCCCCGTGTATATTAAATATTCTTCTTCCCATTCGAATCAATCCCACGGAAAATCATCTCCTCGATGTAAAAACAAGTCCAACAACCCCTACAAGTTTTTATGATTTCTTATTATCTACAAATCATTCTCAATCGCATTGATATTTTCTTTTATATGCAAAATCAACCCCCTAGTCCAGACTTTCCTTCGAACGCATTCGAATACGACTCAATAGAAGTGTTTTGCAACTGATACATCTTGTCATTCAGTGCATTGAACAAGATAAAAGGAGAAAGGATAAAAGAAAGACGATGACACGCAAAGGAATGTTCGATCAAGGTGTCAAGAGAATTCAGTCGTTGGGAATGAAAAGCTTTGCATGTACGTCTGGTTAGTCATATCGTTCTCAAGTGACATTGGATCTACTGAATCATTAATGAGACCCTGCAATCGACAGGTTTGCAAAAGAAAGAAAAATATAAATCAAAGAATATAAGTGGGAAATAAACAAAAAAAGTACTAAAACCTGCCGTACGAGTTTTCTGAAGTCCCGTCTCTGTGCTGTTGCTTCATTCGAATCTTCTTGTCTCCTTGTTTCGGATATTTATGATACCGACTCTCAACTTGAACGTATATAAATACCACCTGTAGTTGAATGAAAAATGATTTAACTTCCAACTCCACGATGAAATACCGGATTGAATTCGATATCCGATTGAAACATTGAAAATATTACGATATTCGTAAAGAAACATTCTTTCCGAATAATTTGGAAAATTTCCACTTTTCGACATCTTTGTTGTGCCTGTGTTTGAGAGGAAGAATTATAAATGTAGGATGATATTCGCTTAATGTAGCGATTAATATGAATCGAAAAGTCGTTACGAGTACCATATTTGAATGGAATCTCACAATGAAGATGAAAAATAAATACAAAACGATTCAAGTTTATAAGAATAGTAAAAAATTGTATACTTTTCGACGTTTACAATAAAATTCAAGCCAGATAAATCGAAGGATCCTGTGAATAGCATTGACTATTTTACAATCCATCGGTCATCATCGACAGCGCACTGTGTATTTCGATCTTTCCTGCAACCGTGTGAAATCCTATCTTCAATACCCATAAATCTGAGACGATATTGCTCTCGGTTTGTGCAGATTCGATCCGTCCGTATTCCCCTCGCATCCCTGGTCACCAACGATTTCCTCCAACCCCCTTACACATCAGCCAAAGCGACACCAATACCACCAGCGCCGACCATGTACCACCCCCAACACGAAACGTAACGTATATTGTTAGGCGAGGCGAGATTGTACTACGAGCACGTGTGTCACAGAGCTTGAGGAATTTATGCTTAGCCCGATATCTCTTGGTACTCTCTATGTGTCGCTGCTCTGCGTTTCACATACCCTTACCCCCACCATATTCATGTGGCAATGCATATAAGATCGTACCCAGTGATTGTTCGCGAAATTTATAATGCAACCCCAAGGCAAATAATCGTGGATCGAGCTCAACGGCAAGTTAAGAAGTGAGAATCAAACAAATTATGATCTACCATCTTTACCTTGAACATTATGCTTCTATAGAAAAAAACATTCAATGAATATCGATAATTCTGTCAGAAAAAAACTCAATGACCGTTTCTCGAATCAAAATTTTCCACGCCAAATGATTCACCAGAACTCAGAGAGGAAATTTGATTCCAAGTTCGATATTCGTCTGTCTGTCTATATACTCTGAACCGAATGATCAGTTTGGTTCATTCAACGGCCCTGTTACAGATGTAAGGCGAGTGTAAATTAACTCACTCAGCAGAAAATGTTGGGTCATTAACGTTCCATTCGGAATTGTCTTCAATATCAACATTTTTACTAGGAAATATTTAACGTGACTTGCGAGTCCACCGTTCGAAACATCCACGTATGCCAAAAAACCACACATTTTGGGCGGTTGCTTCCTAAGACTCTTAAACCAGGCCAATTTAGCGACCCAAAATGAACGTTTGAGTTCGGGATGAAATGGTTCAACTGCAATAATTCTCCCTACATGCCGTGAAGAAGCTCCAGAAACCATTAAAAACTTACGACGACGATTGTTGTTTTGAATGATAGGGGAGATCGGGACTATCTATCTACGATTCAAGCTTCTTTCAAATTTGTTCCAAGACTAATGAAAATATTTATCTGAAATTTTCATGATGCAATCTTCCAACCTTCTATAAAAAAAAAAGTTTCACTAGAATTTTCAATCTCTCAATGTTTAGAAGATGTAAATTTTCGAAGTAGAAAAGTCAAGCGTACGCAAATGACTCTGTACGGGGGATCATGTGTCCACATAATGAAAAACACATTGTTTATATTGATTATAATATTTCTCCAACCTCACATACATTGTTATTATGGAATATTGATATGAATGTTTATTCATGAGCTTCATAATTACGATAAACGTTTTCTTTTGATTTTCTGGCAAGATTCCTACGTTTTTTGGGCTTTTAGTGGTACCATATTGATTTTGATCCTCTTGTACCATCGGTTTGGTCAGTCACCTCATTTCTTCCATTCTTTCATCCTGTTTCTTCACATCAGCAGCTCTTTCTTTGTTTTTTGTGAAGTGAGACAGATAACCTCGATCATGTTTTTGAGAACTTGGCATGGTGCAAATTACAAGTCGAGTGAAATTGAAATTTCATAATTCACACATCTGATAAGTTCATATTGAACGATTGCGGTTTATTCACTCTGTTTGCAATCAAAATATCGTTGTATGGGAGTAATTTTTCAGACGCTGGAATGATCCAATAAAATCTTCACTAATGATTCAATCACGTATAACTTACGATCGGAGCATCGCGGAACAGTGAAAGCTGGTGAATGTGTCATTTGTAGATATTCAAATATCTCCTTAGAACGGTAGCCATATATATATATCAGTTCCTGAGATATTGATACTATGACACATAGCCCCCGTAGACAGATAGCCCCGATTTTCCCATACTAGGAACAAAAATAACAAAATAATGGAACCAACTCCACGGTAAGATTGGATACGGCAAAGCTTTTATTACATTATCTTCATTCCATGTGTGAAGAGAGTATTTGAAAAATTATTGAGAATCATCAACAGCCCCATTGATTTTAGTTATTATTTTAATGAAGTTAAATCTGACAAATTATCATGAAATTATTTTACTATTTAGAAAAATTATAAAATCAATGACAAGTATTCAAACAATTATCAATAGTATTCAGACAAAAAATATGCATTCCGAGAAAATTACATATTTTGTGCTTTCAAAGTTTGAGCTTTCAGAAAAAATGTTGAATTCAAAATATCACGCACCGCGCATTGCAGTAAAAAAAATTGTTCTTTCTACTTTAATCCAATTCAAAGGGTCTTCTGTTACTTACATCGAACAATGAACATTTTCATCGAAAAGCTGAGAATTTTTTCCATAACAACTTCCATCTTCCTAGTTTTATCAAAGACGTATTAGTTTTAAAAAATGAACGATCAAGTCGAAAAAGAAATTTCAAAAGTCAAAAAAATCATAACCATATTCAAGCGGAAAATGAACATTTACGGTAATGCTAAAGAATACAAATAAGTCATTGTTGTTCAACGTTGTGTAAAATCCAATACTTGATACTCTGCATGATTTTCATAAGGATGGACCTGAATTCAATTCTCTGAATTTGAATAAGTTATAGAAAATCGCACGATATAAATATTCTGTATAGATTTAGATGGTGTATCACTATCAATATTCAATAATATTTTGAATTTATCACAAAGGAATAATATTAGTAGTTGATATTACTCACTGTAGATTTGAAAAATCAACCCTCAACACATCAATGCAGATTCATTCTTTGAGAATAGAGTATCAAAATTTCCTCGTACTTCTACTTCCATGTGATCACAGAAGCGATGTTAGGTCATCTTCAAGATATAATACTCCAAACATTTAGGTTATATCATAAATTTTCCAAAGCATTGTAGAAGATGAAACGTTACCGAATAGAATCCAAGAAAATAGTATGATGTTCCGATAAGTGATACAAATGAGCGAGGCGTAGATAGGAAACGACGGGTCGAATCCTGCTCAAACCCGGCAATATCGTTTCAGATTTATGGGCAATGAAGATAGGCCTCGTTATATAGGATGAATCGAAACGTTGATGATGTTCCGTGTAGATCACCAATGCAAACATACTCAATTGGAATTGAAATCAGCTCTGGTTGCATCGATTGTACAAGATGATTATCGTTCTCAAATTACCTACCAATGTGTTCATCGGTTCTACACAAAGTAATAAAAATTTTCCGGATTTCTCTAATGGTCCAATTTGAATAGAAAAGATAAGTGTTAGGTACATGTTTTTCATTCGTTTCTCATAATTTTAAAGACAGATATCAAATTCAGCAAACTGTTGGTCGCGAAAATACCCACACAGCAGCACCCAATGTCTCAGTAATATCTCTAGAATATGACAATGCCTCGCTCAAAACATTCTGTGTGAAATGTTTATACAAGATCCTGTAGATATTGCAGACACAATATTTTGTTAAAAATGTTCCGAGAATCTTTCAATTGTAACATTGCACATTTAATGATCTGTAATGTTCTGGAAATCTACGATGGAGAATATGCCAAGAATATGACAGTAGCAATATTTTATGAAATAAAATGAATTTTTATACACCTGATCCAGGAATGGAAAAATTTACAATTCAAGATCGAAAGAAACGCCTCTCCTACAACCTATTCACTTTTCATTTCAAAAGATTCTGGATCGATCAGTCTGTATCCCACGACAAAGAATTTTCAAAGTTTTTCCATCTACCTTACTCAGCACTTTATGAAATTTCAAAGTCGAGGTCGAAAAAAACCTCTCTCCCACGACCCACTCATGTTTTGTGTCAGAAGATTCTGAATCGATTGGTCTATATTTCACCGAACCGAATTCTTCGAACTCCCATCACGATGATTAAAATAAATGGCACTTTGAGAGCGATGTCGTCATTTCGGAGATTCGCTGATGTGAAAGAAGCCTTCACTCTCACTCGCAGAACCCGGGTTCAATCCCCACTCGCGGAATAATAATTGACTTCGAAGCAGTTTTTCTTACACGGAAAGTGAGATTCTGACCAAGCTCATTCAACATTTGTAGAAGTAAACTCTGAAGAAATTTTTGTTCAACCCAAAATAACATTTTGTAAGTTTTTTAATATATTTTTCCCGTACAGAATATCGCTGAAATGATCACATCAATATTTCAGAATATCTCCAGAACGTTACAAAGATGGTGACATGAGACATCCTGCAAACATTCTGACAATCTTCTTGAGATGTTTTCCAGAATATTACACATTCCAAATGTAATATTCTGACAATAATGCTGGGACATCCGGTGCTGTGTGTGTAGTTAGTTTCAATTTAATTCAAAAGAGTGTGAAATAAACTAATATATCTGCAAATATTGTCCAAAGATTCATGCATATGATTATTTTCAAATTACTCAAGTACAAAGGGATAGATATCACACAACTGAGTCGAAGCATATGCGAGAACGTACTCCAAAGAGACCAAAGTGCATGCGGCATCTGTAGTGCCAACGCGTGCCCCACAATGCATACTTACACGTGCAAGTGTTCTTGAGTGGGCACCGAGAGAAGGAGAGAAAGACAGTTCTCTGATTATTTGATCGTTACCACATATGTATATATGTACGGATATACTTCCTTAAGTGCATACTTATAGCAAAAAGATTGACGAGCACTTAATCGGACCACACAATGAGCACGGGTAACATGAAAGCATCGTGTGTTAACGAATAAATGACGCAGCGAGCCACCCTAAAAATTGGATGACAATAAATTCAATTTCACATAGCGACAGACATCCCGTTGTAGTCAATAGCAAACCCGTGAGGAAATTTTTGAATTTCTTAATTTTGTACAGAAGATTTGATATTTTTCCCCAAATACTGTGGTAAAACTGTAACGATACCAACTAGGACGTATACCAATGAGGACGATGAGTTATAGTTATGGATGAGAAATAGCAAGAGAGAAAGAGAAATTGAAAACGTTGTCAACCGATACGGTGATGGTTTTACTCCTTCTCTTCCTCATTCTCGAATCTCACGAATATGTAGAACCATTCAGACCTTTACCTTCTTCCTCGTTCCTCGTATTGTTTCTCTTTCCTTTTTCCCCAACACGCTTCTATGTAAGTTGAAACAATGCAGCTTAACTACTATCACGACAGCACTCGAGTCATCTCTGAAGTGTACTTTGAGAGGGCACGCGCCCTTGTCACACAGAAGGCTGCGGTAGGTTTCGAACTATGTATAGGATGAAATCTCTCTCCTTCCTCCCTGATGGATAGGGAATGAGCGCATACGTACATATGCACGTATAGAAAGAGGGAACGTACACAGACGTATGACATACGCAACACCACCTATTGTGGATCGAAGCAATTCTGTCAGAATGTAATGTTACAGTTCTAACTGAGAGAGGATGAGGACACGATGGTTTGAAACTGAAGAGATCTACGTGTGTGGGTTGGTAACCACTCTGCATTTATTGAAGGAGTTGGGATACTCGGATAAACGTGGAAGTATTCCAAATACAGGGGTGAGTTTTCACCTCCTGCGTAATATATATCACCTGCTTCGTTGGTGGTATAAGAGCACACTGTGTAGGATTATAAGACAATGAGATTTGTATTGTCATCTCGAAATTTTGAAGTGGGTGAATTTCAATGGCGCGAATTCTGATTCTTAGGGTATAAAACCACAAAATTCTCAACTCAAATTCTGTATTTGAATAATTCATTTACAGTCTGAGCTTCTGAATCGAAGTCGCGCACCTTGTGGTTGAAATGCTTCGAAGAGGAGAACTGCAATGTTTGTGAAACGTTAACAAATTGACGACAAGAAATGCAGTTTAAACTTTTATTCCAGAGCAACCTATCAAGTGAATATTACAATACGCACCCTAGTAAAAATGATTATAGTGGTTGTCTAGCACCTTTCAAAGCAGGGATTTATTCACCCTAATTTTTCATCTGAATTTGATTTTGGTGATTTAAATGTCCCCGAATATACTCCGTATAACCTGCACGACTTTTTCCTCGTTTTTCCACAGTGACATTAGTTGTATGGAACATTCGTATGAAATATACATTATTCCTATACTTCAGCAAAATGAATATTTTTTGAATGTACCATGGAATGTAATATGCTGTGCTATTCTAGTAGACACTTTCAGTACTAAGCCACGAGACACTCATCGATTCATACTTTATCATTCACCCTTGTCCCAATGTATTCGTTGAGAATTCTTCGCTAATTCGTTGTGGGATTCTGCAAGAGTCCTTGTTGGAACAGATCAAAATGAATACCTCATGAATCTTTGGTATTCAAGAATTCTCAAGAACTCTTTACAAATTCTCGCCGAACTGACATAACGGGAGTTCATTTGAAACATGCTTGCGCTGTGTGGGTTTCACCGGTGAGCCACTAATCGGGAAAACTCACCAGGCACTTACCGCCCAGATAACAATTTTGAGAAATTCTGCCGGAACATTCTAAAAGATATCTTACGGAAAATATCTTTAAGAATTCTAAAAGATACTTTCAGAAAACTTCAAGAAATCTCGCATGAAGACTTCCAAAAGATACCTTTTGGTGTTTCATAAGACATCTTTTCGAATTCTTTAAGATATCTTTCAGAATGATCCAAGAGAGTGATCCAAAATTGTTATGTGGGCGGCAACTGACGGACAATTCTGCAACCCAAATACTTTACTATAGCAGTGATTACAAGTTCCCCCTGGTAAAAAGAAGAACCGGGTAGAGAAATTAAATAAAACCTGCATAGAAACCTTGAAGAGTCGTATCCGGATTTATCCGCACCAAAATACGGGTTTTACGACCATTCTTTATTAGGTTCTATCTCGATCTTAACCGGGGTTTGGGACTGGATATTGTTCAGAATCCCGGATGACACTTGATCCAGACACGGAATAAGTTCGGTCCCAAAACCTGGACAGGATCCAGATGGAATATCCGCAAAAATATAAACCCGGTATGGTCTATCCAGGCTTCATCCGGGATTAATTCGGATTATCATCTGGTTTTTTCTCATCAGGAATCACTCAGAATATAGACCCAAGTGGTACCAAAACTCTTCAAACGTTTTGCGCTTATTCTGTGATCATTCACAGAATGTGCTGGCCCAAATGTTTTCATACAAGTTCGAAAAAGACATGCTGAGAATGGGAATAGAATATACTTCTCCGAAACAGTCTCATTTGAAGCTTCTGAGAATCCTTGTGGACACTTCCGACTTCATATTGAATTCTATACCATATTGATAAAAATTATATACAAATTATATATAATATATCGATATCGTGATATATCGTCCATCTTCACTGCAATGGGAATTCCACATACACGGAAAAAAATGAACTGTTAATTTTACCAGGATTCCGGTTACTATGTGGACAGCAAGGAATATCTGTGACTTTTACTGGAATTCTTGTTAAATTTACCGGAGCCCTTGTTAAATTTGCCGGAGACTTGATTCATTTAACTAGAATTCCGGTTAAAATAGCAGTAATTCTCGCTGTCCATATATTAACCGGAGTATTTTTTTCCGTGTATGTTATTTGATCAGGATCGATGAGTTTCTGTGGATTTTGTACACAAGTCTTATCACAAACGCAACAGAATTTCAATTAAATCCTGTGTGGGAGTTGATGTTCCATCGGTTTTTGTTAGTACCATCGATAAAATCTCATTACTGCCGATGAAAATCAGATTCCTACTGAGAATCTATTGAAACATATCGCACTGTTTTCCATAAGAAAAACACCCTGAGGTAATCGGATAGTTCATGATAGTAATTTTACTCTTATAATTTATGCATCTTCATTTTCAAAATATTATTTTATCTTTGAGGGTCTATTCGCTATGGAGGTAACTCAAAAATATGGAGGTTGAAATTTCGTTTTGCTCATAAAACAACCTCTGTATACAAAAATTGTGCTATCATCATCATCTTTACTCCTCGCATTCACGTTGACAAAAGAAGCGCGGTGGTGATTTTGTGGCCAAAGAAGGTTTTGGAAGAGAAAGGGGATACGAATGAGACGAGAAGAGAGAGAGAAAGAGAGGGAGATGAATCACGATGAAGGGAGAGAAGAAAACGACGAGAGATCGAGGGGATGAAACGACTCCAAAGTAATCTCGTTAATTTGCGTGCCGGCGACGGGTGAATTTGGGGATCTAGAAGAACGGTGTAGGAGGAAAAGAGAGAGAACGAGAGAAGGAGGACGGGGAGATGAGAGAGAGTTGAACGGACAGACAGACAGACAGACAGAGACAGAGACAGGGAAAGGAAGAGAGTGAGAGTGAGAAAACGTAAAACATCCTGCAGGATCAGCCAGGAGGCAGAATATCCCCGCAGGGATTGTGCGAAGAAGGAAAGAGAGACGAAGAGAAGGGTAGGGAGAGCCCGCAGGGCGGGGGTTGAATGCTGTGCGTTTGTAGGTGTATACGTACGTACGCGTACACACTTATATAGAGGGATGATAACGGAGGGCTCTGGTTGTCTGATGGCAAGATGGCGTCCCATGATAGTGACGTCACGGGGAAGGGGGTTTAGTTGAGGGAAACGGAGAGGGATCGAATAGGGAGAAAGGGGAGAGAAAGAGAAAGATGTATGTGTATATGTATCTACAGAGAGAAGGCAAGAGGGCAAAGAGAGAGTATAATATTGATCGCATCTCCGTGGCTGCAGACAGCATCTACCCTCTGTTGATGGGGTTGTTACTTCGAGGATTTAACTTTGATTCGCCGTAGCGTTTCGCCATCAAGATCATAAGGCGTGACTAGATTTGTACACCAATATGGCTGCGATTTTCGAAAATTAAAATTGTTAACAACCTTTCATCGTCCTATCGTTACAATATAAATGATGAAATCCCATGATTTAAGCATCCTTATATCGTGATTATGAGGACAGGTTTGATTTCAGTCTTCTAAGACCCATCAAATGTTCTCAAGATTTTTCAACTGATGAGTTGTCATCGGTGAGTGGATTCAAAAACATGAAATTTCGGGTGCTCTAAGTTTACACAATAAGGTTCTACCAAAATATTGGTTCTATCTTCATGACACGCTGGTCTTGATCTAGTCATGAAGGATTGTTAACTGACGTAACGGGAGTTCCCTCTCCTGCCATATACAACAATAGAAATATCTGAAATTTGAGACCCAAACAGCACAATATGTCTCTCGAACGTTTACAGAATACATACAAAACGTAAGGAGCGTTTGCAGAACGTTCACAAAGCGTTTTACAGATACATTTTACTGTTAGGGGACATATTTGGGGTGTGTAGACATTTGTAAACAGAAAATGGCTTCTAGTCCCAAAATATATCTTGAGACAAGTTTAAGAAGTCTGATGAAATACCAAAAAATGACTTCTAATCCCACTCTTTAGATTTACCTTGATATATTTTTTGGTATTACATTGGCAGCTAGGTACTGTTCCATTCATTTGAAACCAAAAAGTTCTAGTTTTGTTAAGAATGATAACATAAATTCCAATAATCCGAGAAGTTTCAATATATAGTCACGAGATGAGGGTATAACAACCCATACAGCAAAAGAGTCCCCACGAAGAGCTCCCGTTATGACAGTAAACATGAATTCATTATAAATACTTTGAATTCAAATTGGATTTTTGATGAACAACTTACTGTTCAAAAAGAATTCATGTTGTGAGTTCATGAAGACATCTCCAGACATTCAACATGTATTCATATTGAATTCATTCACTGACATAACGGGGACTGTTCCAAGAACTCATTAAGGAGTCTTCAAGAATTCAAACGGGTTATTTTTGCTGTCTGGGAGGAAATACTCTGCAGAAACAGCATTTCCTCCCAGAGTCTATCAATTTCATACTTCCAAAAGTTCTGAAGTACATTCTTCCTTTCGAATGTAAGTTTTTACCATCCTAGAAAGAATTCTAATAATTCAGTGAGCTAAAAGGTTCCAACATTTTTTAGACAATTGTTATCGTAACTTAAAAATAGTTAAGTTGACTATAAAATGAGTTGAGATGCTTTTCCAATATTTTTTCAATTGCAGTAACTAAAACTTTCTCTCAATACAGGTAGGCGTTCTTAAAAAACTAATAATAATTATGTTCCACCTATTTGTGAAATCAACTTGGCTTTGATTGTAAATTCATAACTCGTGATAAAATCATCTAAGGTGTCTTGTGATTGTACTAGAGAACAAATAAGGTATCCAAGGTAACGCCTTGGTTTCTTTCAATTTGCAAGAAAGAGCTGTAAGTTTTCCATTAGCGCAACGTTAAAAACATTCTACCATCCCACATTCAACTGCCTCGATCGAGAATCGATGCTGCCCCTGGCAAAAAAGATCTCTCTGAATTTCTCTACATTTTCGGACATTTTTCAGATAGATTCAGAGCAATTTCAGAGTAATTCAGAGAAAGGTCCTGTCAGATAGTCATACATCCTGAATCTCTCCAACTTTCTTTGAATCTCTCTCAATGTTTTTTATGGTAATCTAGGAATTCTTCAGAATTTCATTTATTAACAATTCAAAGTTCCTCTGAATCTCTTTGAATATCTTAGAATTTCAAATATTGAGAATTCAAAGCTTACTTTGCATTTGTCTGAATCCTTCTCTAAAGTTCCATACTCAATTCTTCCTAAGTTTCAGGTTCCTGATTTTCCCTGAAACTCCCTGAACACCTCTGAATTCTTGAACCGAAAATTTCACCTTATTCATTTCTCTCTGGATTTCTCTGAATCCCTCTGAATATCTCTGAATTTCCCTGAATCCTTCTAAAAAGTTCTATGGTCAATTTTTCCTAATTTCCGGATCTCTGAGTTTCTTTGAAACTCTTTGAATGCCTCTGAAATCTTGAACCATAAATTCCCCTCAATTTATTTCTCCCTGAATTTCTCTGAATCCTTCTGGAAAGTTCAACACACAATTTTTCCTAATCTATCTGTTCCTGAATCCTTCTGAATTTCCCTGAATTACGATGAATTGCTCTGGATTTCTCTGAATCTCCCCAAATCTCTCTGAACTTCTCTGAAACGTGAAAGATTTTGTTACCAGGGGCCCAAAGTGACATCGATGACAGTTTCAGGCAGGGAATATTCCATCCTCTCACTTACGTTACTTTAAGCAGATTTGAAAACAAAGTAACGAATATAAGCAACGCCTCAACAAATTATTGCATCCATAACTAATTTCAATTCCAAGACTCCTCATTAGCGTAGATCAGCCTATTCCGTCTTTCATCCGTGTGTTCAACGTCCATTGAAAAGCATACGATAGAGCTTGCGTGAAAGAATAGTTCCATGATTTCGCATCCGCAATGCTCATGAATGAACGATAAGTGGCGGGAAAGGGGCACATAACTGGTGGATAAAGGACAAAAGGAAAAAAGATATTGTCACTGGTCACGAGAACATTGGGACTATATGATATATGTAGATATAACTGAAAGCAAGATAGTGCGTGCGCGGGGGCGTTTACGATCTTTGCGTGTAAAGGCGAACCAATGAGAGGTCGAGAAGACGTCGCGTGACACAGGACGGTCTTTTTCACGCTCCACCCGTGTGTTGTTGTATATTGTTGAGGTAAAGAGGTGAGAGAGTTCCGCCAACCTCGGATGGCCATTAAAATGAATATTTGAGGTACGAAATGCACTGCGTGAATTTTCTACAATTCTTTTCTTCGATAATCTACATACACGATTGTACATACGAAATGCATTGAATGTGAAACATGTTTGTCTGAATTTATACATCATAATCATGATCGTGGCACATACATGTGGCAAACTTTCTATTTTATTCGCTTTCGTTCATTCCATTTCTTCGTTATTTTTATCGTCCTAGAGAAATCTACAAGCCACAATTTTAATCGCCATTCAAACCTCCAACGAAATATACTTTGTCCTCCGAATGACATTATGCCTGAAACTGCTTGCTGTAATTCCATTCGTCCCAGGCTATATTTGCAGCTCATGTGTCAGCAATATCGATATTAGAAATCTTGAATGTCGTGCAAATTATGAATGATCTTAATCAACAACTAAAACTCGTAGCAATGAAAATGGATGCTTGGATGAAACAAGTTTTCTCTAAATTCTTTGAGTTAGAATTGATGGGGTTGGCTTTGCCTTGCCGTCCTAACGTTTTTACAAATACAAGAATTCAAGAAACGCTTAGTCCTAGCCGTTGCATGGCTTGAGATCCAGATCGGTCTCAGAGTTGATCGTGCATACCACTCTAAAATGTCCTACCTAATTATCCTCATTCTCCTTCTCTTTCTCGAGAGAGATTTTGATTTCCAGCATAGAGTTGATTAGTACAGTAGATCTCTTGTAGAAATCTTGTAATTAATTTGAATTCTGTACACGAAGAGAAATTTCAAGTTAAATTCAATATGGTTCTTCATAACCCAGGGACAGACTGGTTTCTTATATTGAAATTTATCACGCAATAACGATGAAATACTCATCACATTCACAATGTTTAAAATTTGATTCGATTGAAAAATCAGGATGTTTCTTCATTTTTTATCCTTTCACGTGAGAATCCCTAGGAACTCACTTCTTAGGTGGGTTTCCAAAGGTTTCTAGACATTCCAGGTGGGATTTTGGATAATTGGTGAATTCAAGTCTAAATTTCTCTTCGCATGACGTTGCTCCGGAAAAAAAACTTGAGAAAAACCAGTTGTTGATCTTTTCAACTAGTTTCATCTGAAATTTTCTTCTGAAGAAGTATCACAGGTTTCTCAACATACTACTAACTTCGAAATCAAACACGTTCCAGAATTTTTCAGAAGATCTAAAATTGTTCAAAAATCTATTCAAGAAGGATATTGATGAATTCCGGTTGATTCATTCTCAGAAAACAATGTTATCGTTGAGATAATCCCTCGGAATAAATTGAAGGAATTCAATTGAATATTATTCAAATCACGACTAATGTATACAACAACTGCGCATAGGTTACCAAGTCCAGCATTGAAAGATAAGAACACCTATGATTAATTTTCTCAAACGTCATTCGTGTCCTTCTCCCTTTCACATCCCCCTCTCATCTCGAATCTATTTTCATCTTTCTCCGAACAGAAATTACAAAATCATTTATTAAACCAACCGAGAGTCGACTGCTCTTCTTACTGTCAGTCAGGTACATTGGTAGACTAATGGTACTAACTTTGAAAGAACGAATGATATCGATCTCCACAATAGATACGAATCGAATGAATCTTGAATGAGCGACTCTTTTTTTTCACTCCTCCGTGTTCACAACAAGAGTTCAATGACAAGATCTTACATCCCTTCAAATTAAAATGAATTCACATTCAACGGAAGTGAAAGGATACATATTGATTTATTATTTGATTCCTCGACAACCAATTTATGCTCAACTTCGATGTTTAACTTGTAATCCTTGCGGTTTATTCCAACTCAATTAGAGTTGCTTAATACATGAGGGTGAATCCTATTTCAGTGAGAATTAATTTATTATTTATTCTTTTCTCTTCGTTTGCAATCAACTAGCAGCCCCTGAAAATTTCCCGCTGCTTCGACCGACCATTTTCAAATTCTCACCGAGTCGATAAATTTGGTTTCAAAACAAAATCCATTTAACATATGAAAAACATTTTATCAATGTAATCAGTGAAACATGAAAAAACATGTGTGGAATCGATCATCAATATGAATCCTTAAAATTATGTAGACGTAATCCATTGAGCTCACTAACTGCAGGCAACTATGGGTCAGCAGAACACAAACCTAAAAGAGACGATCCAAATAAGCGTTTCAAACGTCTCTCATGAATCACTGATAGGATCAACGCCCTCCAGAGAGAAGTTCTTTCTTTTTTTTGTATATTCCTTTTCTACTGGTACGTTCATCCATCCGCGTTGACCGAAGAAGAAGGAAGAAAGAAAGAAGAGGGTACTCAAAGCGAAAAGAGACACTCATTTGGAAGACTGGAAGCCCTTGGCGGAGGATAGGTGTTGCATGATTGAAGAATTCTATCGTCCTTTCATGTCTTCAAAAGAAAGAGTTAGAACGAGGAGCAGATCGTCTATCGTTCGATGATTCCATTTCGAGATCCACTTCTAAGTACATGAAAGTGGTAGAACTGCTATCCATGTCGGCAATGAGAATGACAACGAGGAGTTAGTCAAAGCATTCTCAGTCTTGCTCCTTTAAACACAAAGCAAGATTCTGAGTGAGATATAAGACGATCCCACGAATGCCACATTTCCTATACAGTTTTTCTTTTTTATACTATCGTCTCTACATATTTTACTATGTTATCGATATTTGCGATATTGAATCGATATTCTCTATCAATTCATCATTTCATCAGGTTAAGAGATATTCATTCGAACCTCAGAAATTTTTCTATTGAGTATGTGTACAAAGACAATATAATCAGTTCTTACAATTCAAGAAAACATTCTCGAAAAGAAAATTCAACCCAAAATATCATGACTGTCTTCCAAACACAACCTTCAACAACATCAAGTTGGACCTCTGATGCATGGATTCTTGCATTTGATTGAAATTTGTAGCAGTAAGAAAATACTCAACAATTGTTTCCTATGAGAGGATAGTATATTTATGTTCTTTTTATAAATTTTCCTTAGTGTACAATCATTAATGAGAAAGGGAACTGATATGAATGAATGATCAACGATGTGTATACATCGATTCAAGAAAAAAAAGAACAAAAGGAGAGAGAAAGAAAAGGCGAATGACTTCTTCATCAATGCAGATTTCGCACTACATGACCTAATCGAACGGTGAGTAGCCGTCCGTACTAGCACGAGAACCACTATCAGAAACTAATCCGACCATTAGGGGTGACTTTGCTCCCAACAACAGCGATGGAAGGGGTTTGGAGGGTGAGAAGTCTTTTCAAGGGATGGGCGGTCTGTATTCGGGACACCCTGTATGTCGTCATAAAGCGTCGATACATCAAGCTTTGCATGCCTGATATGGGAACCCCGTGCCGATTTGGCTCGTCTATTATGGGGTCCCGTAGGCTGAACAGTTAAGTCAGAGAATTACGTGCACACGCGTCAACGGGGAGACAAAGAAGGATATGGTCTATGTACGCACCAAATACCAGCAGGTTTAATACAAAACGTTGATATAAGTTCAGTCGATTCATCGAGACGTTCTAATCCATTTATGCTTGATAACAAGGAAATAATCCTTTTGATTATTAAGAATAAAGAAATCAATTATCTTTCGACATAATACATAAAAATGTTGGTCAATACGCGATACGTATTTTTACATTCAACCAATTTGGCCCAGATTTGACAAAACGAAAATATCATCCCACGCACTCTGCAAATTATAATTAATATACAATATAATGCAATAGCTAACTAAAAGAGCAGCAAATCACGCAAAACATGACGAATTCTAAAAAACATGAATTAAATGTATGCTACAATTTTTTTGATTTAGTGTAGGTCATGTTCATATTCAATGGTTTTACGATACTATCTCAAACACAATTATTCAAATAGATTCCCAATTATTTTGGTATGTAATTGAATTTCAAACATTCGATTTTGAACATTTGAAGACATACCAACACTATATCTAGATCAATGATTATTCCCTGACTCTTGAATGTTTGGCTTATAACCAACTGGAACAGAGATTATTCGTTGAGGATTATATTTGAATACTCGTCATTGGTATTTGAATAATAAGTCTCTCATTGATTCGAATGCCGTTAAAGTTTGAATCGTTCATTGAAACGGATTAGGAACCGAATAAAGAAATTTTTGAATACGTCTTTCAATAAATTCCCGTATTCTACAAAGAACAAGAAAAAGTTGATTTTGAAACATTATCATTACTGAAACGTATTCAGTTTTGAATTTACTTCGATAAACCATTCAAACTTCAGCGATATTGATTCGATCGGTCGTTGAATTGTATGCCTTCCTGAATTGGATTTCATCAATATGTATTCGAAACTTGATACGAACTTTGGGTTTGGGAACTTCCAAGGTAGAATAAGGGAGTGGTGCAAGTATCATGTCATCTTAACAACTAATTTGACGCAAAACGCATAATTAGGTAACGCACAAATGAAATCAAAATCCCTGAGGAAATAAATGAAAGATCCTAAACAAATACTTGAAAAGGTTGAGCTCGTTGTCGATGTCGGTGACTTAGCAGGGATTCAATGTAGATTCAGAAACGAAAACAACACAAAGAGAAGAGGAGTGGGTGCAAAAGGAGATGAGAGTCAAGGAAAAAAAGGACATCTCGTCTAGCTCCCCAATTTTTGTGTCGACCAATGTCAGAGGGTGCGACCGACACGTGCCAATCTCTGTGGGATCATTTTGGGAAGGGCGTTAAAATCAAACTTTACTATGGAATCAACGTAACATCGTTGACACGTTTCTCGTGTTGGCACTCCAGATACCAAGTCTCTTTGCATCAGCGAATATCCTGCACACATGACACATCTGAAATGTCGAAGAACAACATATTGTGGGATGGTTTTATTTTCTAATGAACCGTATTGTTCTATTGCAACTAGATACAGATTCCGGGGTTCGAATTGTCACGATGAGATGCGTTATTGTTAAAATATTCATCAAGTTTTCGTGTAACACTCTTCAGTACGAATAATCAGATCTTTTTTAAAACATACCTAAATTATCTCGGGAAAAATCGAGTCTCTCCTTCTTCAATCTTCCTGACAATGAAGCAGGTTAGTTTCTGTATTGCAAGAGGAAGGCGTAACAAGTGCATCTACAGGATCGCATCAGCGGTTGAAGAGGGGTTTTAATTGAACAAAACTTCTTACAAGATTCTCAAAGTACGTGACACGCTGTGTGATTATTCGTACGCCATTCATTGGAAAATTTTTATCAATTACAAAAAGTACATTTGTTCAGTGGGATGAGCATGTAAATCCTTAATACAAACAAACGTACAACATGATCAAAACATATATATCACGTTTTTCTTAGCATTTCAGCTATAAATTATGCTTCAATTCTCCCTCACTTTTAATTCCTCCTTTCTTCGAGAGATTACCCGACGCGTACAGCTACCCAGAGGCTATCTTCGCATGCAAGTAGTCGAGACAAGTAAACAGTGAACAAAGTCGAGAATGTAAAAGTTTGAAAAGCCTCGGGTGGGATACATCGTAGATACGATGTTTAACAATGTACTACTAGCACCAGCCTACAACCAACGAGGATGTGTGGATGCGAGCATGCATGCGTGCATTCAGTGCGTTCACCTAGCACTCAACTAAAGTTGCAATTTATGTACGAAGAACTCTACCCACCTTCTTCGGTATCTTAATCTCGACTGTACCTAACCTATACGCATACCATTTGACCTAAGGTAAGACACGCCAGCAAGGAAAGTACAGCAGCGAGGAACGGAAAGAACAAAAAAGAAGGAAAACTCAAGGACAGACTATAGTGGATGGAAAATGAAACTGCTTTCTCGTTATAATCATCCTCCATTTTTCCCCTCACTCTCTTACGGGATTTTTCATCGAAATTAATTAATCACGATATTCTCGATTAAAATTCATTCGATAGTTCAAATTTATAGACATAAAAGTAGTATCGAGTTACACGCATTCATAGGTGATAAATCAGCGAACAAACCATCCCTAACTAAATCGACTTTGCACAACCAAAACTGCAGAGGGTGGACGCAACTGTGCCGTCGAAACGGGCGGTTTGCGGTGGTTACCGGTGTGAAATGTTCCCATGGGGGGTCCACACGAACTACGTATACACATATATATCGAAAGTCCCCTTCATCTTCTTTTCTCTCCTACCCCTAGAGACAGAAAACGGAACGAAATTATCCTTGTTCGCGTATATCCCTAACCAGGACAATATGTTGACCGTCCTCGGTGACGTACCCCGTGCACATCCGATTATATACTCATCATACACCATAAAAAGTGTACCCTGATTAATACATCTCACGTTGGAGAATAATTGATGAATTCAGTTTGATTGCATCTCGAAGTACTATTGAGAATGTGAAACGGATTCTTCTGTTCTCACATAAATCTTGAGTTTCGTTGCATTATGCCTGACAATTAAAGAACCTCGTTACCAAGTCCCAGTGAAAAATCTTCACGCAAATAATAAAAGAATGGTAAATTCTCGCGGACTTGGCGATTACAAAAGCCTCCGCGGTTATTTGAATCCCTGAGAAACATTTGAAATGCTCTCACCGACGAAATATATTCGAGGCAGGTACATCCTTTTGCATTTATACGTGTACTATGAACAATTTGGATTATTAAATGAAAAGATGTGGAGATAGATGAAATTTATTCCTCCGGTTTTATGTTATGCAATAAAGTAAGAAGATTCATTGGATTTTGCACGAGCACTCGGAGTGTTGAAAATTCAAGAAATTTATGTTTTATATAAAGCCCTAGTGAATAACGATGGAATTGAAATATCATTAACCACGAATGGTATACCAAAAAATCCAATTCATCAGCCAACATATTTGAAATTCCTACATAAAATGCTGAGGAATGGAAATATTCCCTCTTTGGAACGCAAGGATCGATTCACGTATCAATATCAATATCGTAATAATTGCAAAAAGAATATCGTGATAAATCCATGTTGATAATCAAATTCATCCCTCTATAATCATTTTTTGGCTAACGTACGATCAACATTTAAATACGATATATCATGAAACGAAACTCGAAAATGTTCAAGAAATAAGTGCGAATTCTCAAACACATTAGCCGGAATATTTCATTCGGTTGTTTTGTTTGCATTCATTTGTACCCCTACAGCTTGCTTATTTATAATCTGTGAAATTAATGGATGGCGCGTAAGGCGTTAGCGCCTGCATCGAGAGAGTGTGATTGGCCCTAGGGTAAACGAGTTGCATAGCCAAATAACAGCTTAGACCGTACGTAGCTCTCGTGAGATATATTATTAAACCTTGAGTTGTGACTCACGAATGACACGATCTTAAGATTTACGAATACTCTTCCTCTATGATTAGTTCTTTCTTTATGCGAAACATTTACATATGTATAAATATATCCACCTCTACGTACGAAGGACATAGATACTATTGGGACGAACGAATTTTTATCAATATCGAAAGACTGATGATTATTGAGACAATTAAATTTTATCTGTCCCATTGCAAATATTTTACATACCTCGAGGAGAGAGAATTCGATCGAGATAAGCTTGAAATATTCATACTTAGAAACGATTTGAATTGAATATCGGTCATTTGACTTTGGATATCTTTTCTTCGGTTGAACAAGAGCACTTCGATACATTAATTATCAGTTCTGTTTCATTCCAGGAGAAAAGAATTGATTCTACATCAAGAGTATTTGAAATTTCACAACGAGCGGAGAATCAGAATGATGAGTGCAGGGATTTGATGCGGAATCGATTAAAGTAACCCCGGAGTATAGGAAACAACCCCTGAAAATCGTTTTGCGTGTATACGTATACAAGGGTGAGTGCTAGGACAGTGCTGCACAAATCTAGGGTGTCGATGACGGAGTCACCCTCGAGTGTTGGGATTAAAGATTAAATAACCAGCATCCCACCGAGCCCCGTAGTTAACCGCCCTTTTAGCACCGACGGCAGCGATGGTTCGTAAAGTGGCATAATTCTCTTCCTTTGAGCTTTTACTCGATCCATATTCTCTACGACTTGACTTTTGATGTGATTTTCGAATATTGAAATGACAATCGCATACTTTAAAAATATATATTGTGTGAGAACGGAAACGAGTCTTTTCTTGTTGGGGATCGGACTGTTTCTTAGTGTACAAATCACCGTAACTAGGTACAATGTGTTTTGAAATTTAATCAATATAACTCCACAATTATTCACACGAATCTTTCTGTTACCAAGCGAAATCCTAGTTGGATCATTACATCTCGGAGCCATCGATATGAAGTCTTTGATGATACTATCTTTGTTGATCGACGGTCCGGTCCATCGCATGTATACTCTACAATCTTACAATTACGTGCAACACGTATTAAGTACGCTGTGCATAAATACATGCACAATGATGTAACGTGGTAACCAAACGTCGGTTACCGTATCACCAAAGTCCCTACGAAAATTTTAATTGGTCTTCGCTCTCTAATCTTCTAATGATCTTGTATATTTTTTTGCGCGCACGCATCTGTTTCCGGCAAGATATATCAAAGAAAAAGAGGAAGTAAAGGACAAAACCCCGATCACGGTGATCAAAGATAATCATTCGATGCTTAAAACTTGCAGGAATTATTTCGATGCATTGGATATTTTAAAGAATCGAGTTATTAAAAATCGAAATCCTATCAATAAACACAAGCTGATTAAATACATCGTTGGCATATCAAAATCATATGAATTTGATTACCAATTTTTACACCAAATTATTGTTGCAATGAACTAATTTTATCGAGTGAAAAAATTATATCGATGAGTTCTCTTCAGTTGTTGCATCGATGTATTTATCTAGCTCAGATTCACCAACGATTTTTGTTGCATCGTCAAAAGAACTCCTCTGAGGCGAGTTTACATTGATTTACATCAATCAGATGACAACAGAAAATTTAACATTCCTGATATTTGAATGTGGATCGGTACTCCAAGAGAATATCCGGCAAACGTATGGTCATTTCAACATTTGAAGAATCTTTAAAGAACGTTGGACGTCCATGGTTTTCTTCGCGTATGAACCCTCTGATCTCTCCTGCTTATTTTTACTTCAATGTGAAATAATATACAGAAAATATATATTCCGATGAATATATTCTTATATGCAAGAAAAGTGCAGATCCAAATCTGAATCCTGAACTATGTGTGAGAATCTTACAAATTCATTTCAAACCTGTACGTGGAAGGGAGGTTCATTTATCGATTCTCCCGATATCCGGGTACATATTCGAAAAGCGTACTCGAATCGATCGTGTTATTCGAATAGTACGTAACCATACGCAAATAGATTCTCATTGACTGACAAATTAATTGACATTCTATAACAAGACCGATTAGATCGAAGTGAGAAAAATTCGCATCAGTTAAATTAAGAAAATCAAGACAACTGTATTTCAACCAATCTGATCAGTTTAAATGACTGAAAATTTTTCAGAGCGTAATATTAACATTTGCGTATCAAAAAAAAAAACGAGTAACTGTTTTGAATCATCCAAATCTCACTCAATATTTTATCTCTGTGGAACAACTCTCAATGGTCCTGATAATTTGTCCTCTAATCGAAAACAGAGTATTCTGCAAATAAAGTACAATTATCAAATAGATTTTTCTGTACAACACACATGTATGTCCTTGGCATCCACACGTGCCGGTCTGGTTTATTGAGTATTCAAGGCACGTCGCGTATCACCTGCTGTGTGCTTCTCTTGTGCCGGACATCGACCGTTGTACACAGCCGAATCTAATTTCTTGAACGATTAAACTTGTTGTTTGTCGGCCCAATTAAAGGAGACATAATATATATATATACATATATATATATATATATATATATACAACTGCAAACGTATATTGGTACAAGAACAGCTAAACGTGCGGCCGCAATTCTCGAACGGTGCACCCTGGCCCACGCTAGTTGTTGTCGTTGCCCAGTTTAATACCAGGTTGTATCTCCACTCTTCTTGTAACATACCTGCAGTTATTAAACTAATCGATAAACACTCCTTCCGAATGATCAAGATCATAATAATGCTATGAACACGGTTGTATCTTTAAATCGTGAATATATTGAAATTTTAATACGAGCAAAATGAAAAGCATTACGGTATTACGAGATCAATCTTTTTAATACCTGACCGTGAGCTTTTAAGTACAGGTTGAGAACAAGTTTGTATTCAATTTTCTGTGAATAATCTTACGTTTTTCACATCGAAAACGTTTTTTTCACGATTGTTCTCGTGTCTGTAGGACGGAAACCCATCATTACTCATTCGATCAGTGGTATATAAATGTTGTATCAACGTGGTCTTATCATATTATGTGGGAAATAAATTTTCTACTTTGAATATTTATGAGACACGAATTTATGTCTTTATGTGCATTCATGTTGGGTGTAAACTTTTTAAATCCAGCACGAAAATATTTGCTCTGGAAAATGTGTGTCGAAAAAAAACTGTTATCAATTCACATGTTTGGCGTGCAGTACGGGGTGTTTTTATTCGAATTTTACAATATTTTATATCACTCGCATAATCAATTCAAAATGTCCTGGTATATAGCAACAATACGGACCTGTGAAGACTCGTTCCTGAATTATAATACATACGTGAGCGAAGCTAATGCGCGTGTCTCGCGTATGACATAAAAGGATGTTCGGCTGACTCTAATGTATACGGCTGAATATAAGTTTCCACAAATCCCATTTGATCTGCCAATATAAAACAAATACACCCACCATACATCCAGAGGGGAAAGAATTTGAAATGCGTTCTCACAAGGATTATGTATCAAAGAAGTGCAAATCATTCTGATATATTATCGGATTACGTTGATCCTATTTGAATGGGGAATAAATTAATATATGGAATGAAGAAATTTATACATGATTTTTCTCCAATTATATATGAAGAATCATTGAAAATTCTATGATCAAGTGAAAAATGATCGGAATGTTCGTAGCGAGTGGATTGATTGGAAATATCGATCCTGCAGTGAGGAAAAAGTTCATTTATAGTAAACAAACGTACATTTCCCACATAGACAAAAAGATATCTTTTCGAAATCTAAAAGATGTCTTGCGACTTCGCAAGATGTCTTACAAACTATTCTAAAAGACATCTAAAAGAAGTCTAAAAGATGTCTTATGCGACAGTTTTAGACATCCAAAACATGTCTTGAGTAAGACATCTTTTAGAACTCTTACTAGATATCTAGAAGATATCTTTCAGACTTCTTCAAGACGAGTTTCAGATATGATGCAAATTTTTCTTAGGACCTCTTCCCAGATTGATTAAAAAAACCCATTCATTCCCATTAAACGTGCAGAATTCGAATTTTAATATGAATTTATTACATTCAATAGGAATGAATAGGTTTTATAACCCACGGTTGAAGCAATTGCGTATGGGGAAATAAATACTGGTTTGAATCATGATATTTCAATCAAAAATTTATATTTCCTAGAAAATAAACGTTTATTAATACTTAATGAATTATATTTTCCGAGAATTATGATGAATTTGCGTGGAATGGATATTTATTTCGCTATGACTAAATGAATATACACCCATAAATAAACCTTTTTCTGTATATGATAAAAATACAGGATAGGTTCGCGCCAGGAAGAGTCACTTTTCACATTTCCCAGTAAACACACGCACGTTCTAAAAACGTCAAAAACAGTCAATAACCACACGTTGTGAATTAGTAATATTCTTGCGTTGTTTCAACGTAAAAATGTCGCGGCAGATCACGTGTTTTTCAACCATAAAATAACGTCATATCAACGGTTTGAACATCGTTTAAAAGACGTTAAATATTGTCGTGTCCTAATGATGGTTCTAAAACGTGAATTGAATCCAACAAATTATTTTGAAAACTTCTCATTCAATATCGAGAAGAATAGTATTTCTGAGTATGACAGAATTTGGAAAGTATGTCACACTATTTACTATCTTGCTCTTGGTTGAAATTTCAACCATTGTTCGGGTTCGTTCGATATTTTTAGCAGAATATCTTCAATTGAAGTTCAAACACAAGGTGTTATAAACACATTTTGAACGCGTGATTCAAACACGTTTTTTGAGGACGTCGTTTGATGATTATTTTTGAATATTAGTTTAAATTACACGTTATCAAAACGTAATTCCTGCTCGTCTATTTCCCTATCAAATTTCAACTAAAAATCAACGTTATGAAATCAACGGCTGACGTTCGTTTGACAGTCTAACGTTCTTTCAACGTTGAAATAACGTGTGTGTGTTTATTGGGTTGAAAATGATTCTCAGTGTACATGTTTTTTCAATTCCTCCAACCCTCATCAACCCATTGTTAACACTCCGTTGTCCCTTTTTAACTGTGCACATTCAATGCAGGTGCAATAAATAAAAAGAATTGTAATCAGAATATCCCTAGTGGGAAAATTTCCAAAATTATATATAATTTATATTTGATTCAATTAATGTATATATAAGTTATATATAATTGTATGAATCATATATACAATTCAGTTGTTTAACGTGAAGTTTTGGTACATCCAAATACACAAAATATGCAAAATTTGAGAACTTCAGAAGGGTAATGAATTAAAAAAACTCAGAATATCAAACATTATCGCAGCTGGTAATTTCTTTTGTAACACAAGCAGCTCCCTGGTTGGAAGAATCCATTGATTTTCGCCAAATCTTATTGAATCTCGAACAATGTTCTGACCAAATCTCATGAAATTTCATTTGTCAGATTCAATATTCAAATATATTCATATTTTATTTATATTTTAAAACGCTAAATAACCCTCAATACGTATTCGATTTTCTGTACGGATGCTTCTCTCCATGGATTTGTATTAAAAAATGAGCATTATTCATCTCCTCCCTCATTTATTTTTGGAGGAAGTATCAATCTGAGAAGACTTGAATTTTAAAACCTTGCATAAAATGAGAATATTCCGGGCATGAAAATATTTAGGTCCTCTTGATGTTCCTTCAAATCTTCTGTATATAATTTTAAATACAATACTGTAAACACAATCGTCGATTACAAATGATCATTCGTTACTATTATCTATTTAATGGACTGAGAATGTGACTGAATGATGCTCACTTCCCATGTCGTCGAACAAAAAGACGTGATCTTGTCGTCGAGGGTGAATTTAGGCCTCGCATATGTATATGCTCGGTAAACGTACTTAAATATAGACACGTACAAGAGCCTACATGCGTACACGAATGCGGTTGTCCATGAATGACACTCGATTAATCGTGGTCGTGCCAATTGGACTGTGAGTAAAGTGACAACAAGAACACTATCCGCTAGGAAATATTCTCCATTGACAAAAGATTGAATAAAGATGAATTCAGAGTACGCGTTATATACAATTGTACGAATTCTACACATCTACAAAAGTAAATATAAAAGCATTTAGAAATCTCACTCTCCGAGTGACACGCCAGTTCCTGATGCTGAATAAATTATTTCTCAAAGATGTTTGTGAGCGTGCATTCCAATGAGAGCATATAAAAAACCGCGATAACCACTCCGATAAAAATCCTACCTCCGTGCCAGGCCACAAGAATGTAAAAGTTTCAAACAATTGTCTTTATTTCTCTTTTGTTAGGGTATACCTATCAGAAAAAGTCTTTGAAAATCAACAGTTTAAAATTATATAATCAAAAACAGAATTCCCCCTTCATACTCACTTGATATTTCAATTCAATGCTGGAATAAAAATATGTGGAGAAATCAGCATCGTAGTTCGTTACTGATTATTCAATTTGATCGTTATAAAAGTCATTTTATTTCTCATTGAATAATTTTTATTGCAGACATTCCGAGATGAAAAGTTCTGTATTCTGTATACCTTGGAAAAAAATTGAAATATATAGTTTCTACGTAATCGTATAACAAATGAGTGAGCTCGTTTAGGGCACAATGTCTACTGAACAAATTGATGGGATAATAAATAAGTAACCGAAACCGTGATGGAGCGAGCACACGTCTCCAACCCTTCTTCCCTGAGTTTAAATTTTAAAGCATCGTAGAAGGGTGGATGTAGCTCACTCATCCGACGAACGTTTGGTCGTTCGTGACCGCGTGTGAAATTTTCAAAGTGAAAAAAGAAAAGTACGGGGAGAATAATCGTGACAATAACAATATGCTGGAAATGAGAAAAGGGTGGATCGATTTGCACGATCGGTCAAATATGTGGCACGAGTATCTGGAGATTGACTTTTCTCTTTTAAGGGAAGTCAAGTATCATCAATTTCTTCTCGGAATATATAAATGATTATGAATGATTGACGTAGGATTCGAGTTGAATTAATTACTCGGATGGAAGTATTGTTCAATAAAAATGCCATATTCGATTGTAAACAATTTTCCTCAACAACATTCACGTCATTCCCTTTTTTTATGATAGATTTCAAAATTCAATGATCAAAATCTATCGGTAGATCGATAATCAGAGTTTTTTATACATCGTTTTCTTCATTAAAATCATGTAAAAACACTTTCACCATCAAATGTAACCCATGCGGTACGCTAGTTCAAGGATAATTGATAAAGAATTCAATTGGAGGTCCATTGAAAGTGAAAAAGTATTCGAAAATGTGTAAACCACAGGTCTTCCAAATTTCACACAAATTTTCTGTATTGGTGACTAAAAGTTTATTCTCCGGACCTGATTAGATCAACGTTAATCCTGCTCAGATTCTAAATAAACACAGTGTTGAAAAAGAATCCATATTGGAAATTTGTATATAAAGAAAATTCTCCGGAGATTCGAAATATTCATAGTGAATTAATTGAATTTCTATTGAATTCATTCAATTTTGTGATTAAATACGCAGAAACTAGGCTGTAACTAATTTCAAAATTCATACTAAACAATAAAACAATTCGTATCTATTCTAGATTTAACGGTACATTAAGTTCCTAAACCAACATGCTTTTTATTATCATCACTTTGAAGTAAAGTTAGATGCATTCGAAATAAGCGTGATATTAGAGAGAAAATATGGTGGTGTTTATACACGGCACAAAACTTGTCATGAGATTTATTTCCGTATATGACAGGATGAAACTATATGAATGACAGGAGGCGTGCTTGCATAGAACTGCGGGATGCTTGTCATACACCCGCCCCCTCTTTACCATTTCAATGGTCCAATACGTTCGTTAACATTGACGGGACTGTAATACTTGATACCCATGAGAATCCTCTTGATATTCTGAATTCAAATAGACAATGAAATGAACAACAGTTATAGAGCAATGTGTTTTTCAGATAAAATAATACTATATAATGATGTTATCGGACTTCATGAGAGTGATCGCTTTTGATCTATTGTAATCCAATAAGTGAAATTTCTCTAATTATTGCCAAAGCATTGTTCATTCCGTTATGAGAGAGGAAAAGTTAATCCCTTTGATGCACTGCAGTCCTATACAACACCCGAAATCAGAAAGTTTATAAATAACTCAACTGGGATTCGGATAATTCAATGTGAATTTTCAAGCATTCTTCTTGACCGATGTTATGTGAGAATCATCCATGAATGGTTTGTCTCTGGATAGTATATTTTTTTTTTTGTATAACTTGTGGAAGTACTTCAAGCATAATTAGTTTGGAATGATAATCTACATCATGATTCATATCAGAAATAATGTTGAACCACCAGAATCACCCCAGTAAAAAAAATTTCTTTGAACATGTCTTTGGATTTCAATGGAGAATTCTAAATTTCACCGAAAAACTCCGAACAAGTCTGAAAATATTTGTAAAAACCCTGAAAAAATCTGGAAAAACTGAAAATTTTTGAAAAATTCTTGCTTATTGCTCACGTTTTTCAACTAAAAATATCTTTGAATCTGTATGGATATCTTTCAAACACCCTGAATTCTTCTGAAAATCACTGAAACTCCCCATGTGGAAAAAATGTACACAATTTTATACGATTTGTATACAATTTTATATATTTTTGGACATTTTTTCTACATGGGCCTTTGAAAAACTATAAACACCTCTGAAATTCTTCTGAGAAACTCTTTACTGAAAATCTCTGAAATTTTCAAACAGACAAACCTGGACCCGAAATTATCTCTTGAGTTCAAAAAAACATTTCCGTGGCACAATTTTCCGAAAATTCCCATTTTTCTTATTTTAGAATTAATCACAAAACTTCCCTTTATTTTATAATGAGGAAGCAATAAGTAAACTCTTACACGAAATTTTTTTGTAAGGTTTGGGGTTAATATTTTTATAAAGACCCAACGTACAAAGGATCGAAGTGTTCAATTTCACCTTTGACACATAAACAAATTTTGGTACTGTATGACACTTCAGAAAACATAAATATCTTCCCTCCGTAATATTTACATTTCATTGTATTCGATGTTGACTTTCAGGAAAATGTAATGTAGATCTCCAATCAGGGATAACAAGAGTAACTAATTATCATCCTCAACTTAAGATCGAATCTTGAAGTAATCATTTTAAGATTTAACGGAAGGATTTTTTAATACTAGCAGATATTTGCGATCTCTGCACAAAAACAATTGCTGACTATTTATGTACAAATCACGAAGTCAGAATTGTGTGCATGTGTGTAATCATTACCCCTAACACTTCTCTTACCGATGGGAGACGTCGCCTCCGCATCGCCCTGCTGTGAATTCAAGGTAGATGAGCAAGATCGATGGATGGGACGCGGAGACGTCCCACGTACACTGCCTTCACGTCTCATCCACCGAACTCGCTTATCCACCTCAAATCCACGCAATGCGACGTGAAGGCGACCATTCTCATCGATGGTAGTACTGTACAGGAAGAACCGTAATTGACAATAACGAAGATTGAGAGGACAGAGACAAAAATACGGTTCAATTCTGTTTTTTTGCATGCCCAAATCATTGCAATCGCCCATTTCAAATACTTATTATAATGGTTTGGAATCCAAATTTCAATTGTGGAAAAATTGAAGTTTCAAAAAGTAACTGGACTACCGTCAAGTGAGGATTCTTTCTTGAAAGAGATTGAGGAGATGATATTATTAGGTACTCTGAGAAAACTTTATAGTGGCAGTAACTATAAACGACCACAAATGGAAAATTCAAGTTGCGTGAATGGAAATATCGTTTGTTTCAACAACAATTTTCAGTTGAGGTCACTTACCTAGGTGAGAATTGACGATTGGCACTAGGATGGCACAACACTGACAAAGATTGGCCGAGCCTTGGCGGTTAGCAAGGTGCAAGCTTGAAATGATAACATCGTTACAGGCTCCATTGATGTATTCTGCCAATCACGGACCAACATTGGTACGATTATGGCAGTCAAATCAGCCATCATTGGCAACCCTTAAAAAAATTTGTCGCTCGATCTAAATCCAAGATTGGATCATGCTTGTACCCATTACGAACCAAGACTGATAGACGAATTTTTTTATGGTCTGCCAATGGTCAGATGTTTTATGCATTTAAAGGAGGTACCATCATTCATTACACATAAATGATGTTGACTGCTAAATTTGAGTCAATACTATAATAGTACTGAGTCAATATTCGGCCAAAATTGATTCAACGTTGCGACAATCCCGCGCCAACGTTGAGCCAATGTTGTGCCGATGTTCAACTCTATGTTGAACGATTGCAAAAATATAATAAAAATTCAGAGTCATATATTCCCGGCATCGATTGCTTCTCCTCCACACATGTTAAGAAGTACAGCCCGAACCTGAAATATTTTATACAACCAGGGCCAGAGAATCTCTATATACATTGAAATGGAGAGACTTATTTGATTAATCCAATACAAGATGTGTTTATAAGTTTGATATAACTCAATGATTACTGGTTACCTTACAAATCAATTACATCAAGTATAATTCAAATTCTGATGTCCACGAGTCCATGGGTCTGCACAGCTAAAATCTCTCCTTCGATGAAGGACCTATGACGAAGACAACAATTTTCAAATCAGGAGGTTATACGATGCTTATATATCAACCGCATAGTTCGTTGAGCGCTTGCGAGAAACGAACCGAGCGTTGGAAACAATACCGAAGGGTGGCGCTTTGATATTGGACGCGGGAATTTTTGTATGGAGACGTATAATTGAGGATCGTGGCTAGCCTGAGCCAAGCTTTGACCAGGCTTGGCACTGCATTGGGTACTCATTCCTTCTAAACGTTGTCAACGTTTGGATTAATATTCAGCCGTGCTATGAAATTGTTCGTATGAAGTTAATTTCTTTTGTCCAAACGATATTGAGACAACGATGAACCATGATTGGCACAATTTTGAGCCAATGATGGATTGATCATTGGAAATTATGATTCCCAACGTTGGTGCAAGATTGTGCCACTTGTCAGTCAACGTTGGCTCGATATAGATTTCCAAGCCTTGGATGTCAGTATTGCACCTATCTATTTTCCATCGTCAGTATTGGCGCAAGCAAGAAATTTTCACGTGGGTAGTTGAGTAGACTGAATTTTTTTATTCGAGGTCATATTCCATTAAATATTCAGTAATGCCAACTCAACGGGGTTCTCAGTGTATAAAAAGTCTAATATCATACCATACTTATATATATTGGGCTCTTCAGAGAATTCTCAATCATTGTGGTTTTCCTGGAATACCCAGGGAGTGTCAAATTTCAAGTCTGGTTGATAGATCAATTGACGTACTTTATTCGAAATTAAGCAACGGATCCAATGTTACTGCACTGCAATGTTCGAAGAATAAATGTTGTCGAAAGTAGAGAATAATCTCTTGAGATTATGAAATTACGTACCTTATGAAATACTTACCAATTTTCATGCGAGTCTGTGCAAACAGACCTTGAAACACTTGTACATTGAAATCTGAAAACAATAAAACTTCCACGTCACAAGCATATTACAATATCAGTCGATTCAAATTAAATTTCTTCAACCCTTTCGCAAATATATTTTCTCATCCGATCTTATACAGGCTGTATACAATTCATTATTCTTCGTTATTCTTATCGTCCTTTCAACAAAGGTATAACAAGATACGACCCTGTTGGTCGTAAAAATGGAGGACAACGATGATGACGACGACTTTGAAAGCGGTAGACCATTTGTGCATGTGTATGCGACACACGAACATGTACAACTATTGCAGTTTGGTTGTTAAAGATTGTATGCGAGTGTAAATCTATACAACTCACATATATAAAACATTAAGAGTACGAGAGCAGACTCGTAAAGTGTAGGTACAAGTTTAAAAGGGGCAGTTAAATTTAAAGCGAGTTAAGCTCGAGCATTATAATGGCGCGTGCCGTGTATGTGTATGTGTCTGCGTGTAACACCGGAGAGAACATTGCCATGAAAAAGGGGTTATCGGAATGAGGGGATGATAGATGTTTGAATTTCGTATACAACTCATTCTGAGCCGTTTAATGGACTTGATGCTAGGCGTGGTACTTCCCACCGAGAAAAAGGTGAAATGCGAAAGCTAATTCATCTTGTGTTTTTGTAATCCCTTTTGAAAAAAAAATGAATTTATTTCACATAATAATGTCAAGAAATCATTTTATTTCAACCGAAAATGTGGGAACGAACGAGAACTTGATATGTCATACTGGATATTTTTCTATAACAGATACATTGGATCCCAATTCCATTTGAAAAGCGTTATTTCGTCAACAAACGTGAAATTTTCTATACCCTGGGGAAAAAAATGCTGACCCAACATGGAAATAAGGTTGCACTGGCATTGGTAACCAATGTTTCTCATTTCATGCTGGTGTAGCATAGAAACCAACGCTGAGTCAAGTTTTTCCCAGTGTATCAAAGAATGGAAAGGAGAAAAAGAACAAGGTAACATCGATATGTCGTATATTTATTTAATAACTAAATTCTTACCGATTCGCTAAATCGTACTACATGGATATCACGAGGAAACGATACTTGTTTCATTTCATTGTAAATAAAGGATACATCAAACAGGAATCGATTAAACGAAAATTGTGCATGAGCCAAGTATTGTTTCGAATGTGAACGACCTGAAGTCCACGACCGAAGTCAGTTTGAATCCTCAACAAATCTTTTCTCAAATATAATAACAGTACTAGAAACATTGAAACAAAAGAAATAATAACAGAAAAATATCTGACTACGATTCCAAGCATTTTGCAAACCAAATTTTCCTAATTGGACGATTCTACGGCAATCTTCGCATGCACGTGCACGATCATAACAAGAATTCTCGCGTACATAAGAGAGCTCTCGCACAGTTGATATATCATAAACACAAGATTCTCTCTGGACTTGGTCACGCTTTGGATTGCATGGAAGAGGAAGGAAGAAAAAAAGAGACATCGAACCGAGAAACTAAAAGAGAACGGAGAGAGACAGATATGATAAAACTGCTGCTGTTGCTGATGTTGCACTATTGTTTGCCTCTAACAAGCGCGCACCTCGGGCTGGTGGAATCGTTTTCTCATTGCGCCGGTAGTTCCTGGCCTGAATCAAGCAACACGATCGTATCGTGTTTGACCCTGTATGTAAGAAAACAAAAAGAGAGTTGAAGAACAAAAAAATCCCTGCGAAAAAAAGACACAGAAAATTAGATGTAATTTTTTTTTCACAAAAAGAAAGTAATAAAAGAGATATTATTCCGTGGGTATGAAAATCCTTTTAGGAATTCTCAAGCATGCGCTCATAAGAATCGCTTGGTAATATAATAAAAGGAACTCAAACAAACGGAAGTGAAAAGACGTTTTATATCCCTGAAGGAATAGGAAAGAAACAGAGTTGGGATGCAAAACAACTTTGATAAAACCAGTGGAAACAAGATATAGGTGGTAAGAGAAGAACTGCAGGTTGCTCCGATGATACGCACGATTATGGTAATTTTCGGTCGCTTCCAGGCTTGAAAGTCTCTTCGGATTTCAACGACCGTGGGTGTATACGTGTATGCGTGATGCGTAGCAATGTATCCCGCGAGATATCATCGTAACTTACCGTATAATGCTTCACAATGTGTTTGTGTTATATGCGCGCAAATATATACGTCTCGAAAATTGAGAGTAGGTAACCTTAAACTTATGGGGGTAATGTGTGCAACATTATATGAGGATACTTCAAATATCAGAAGAAACTCGACTATCCTTCTCGACGGGGATACTATAGAAAATTATACTTCATGGAAAGAAAAAAAGAATTATATGTTAGGATGAACAAACGCGCATCAAACTGTTTTTCCATCAACATATATACTCCTTGACTCGTAAGTTTGATACTCGATAAGAAAATTTCTCAATAAGAAATTTTTTACATCTTTCGAGATTACGACACAAAAGAATTTTTTAACGCAAAATCAATGTTTGAAAAAATTTTAGTTCTCGTTTATGTATAATAAAAATTCTCGTCGATACAATAATCCATGCAGTAACCCATACGTGTATGGAAGATTTTAATGACTTGGGAGCTTATCATGAAATAATTCACATTTTCAATCTCCTCGAGAAAGGAACGGAAAAGAAATCCTCTTTTCAACTTGAATGGAAATTCATCTCAAGTTTCTCATCAGTAGTTGGAAGCCTGATGGAATTAGTACTCACCATATCGGTCGCCAGGTGCGGTTATATTCACTCTCTCCCTCTCCTCAGCTTTTCAGTACTCTCGTGTACAGTGTATCTCTTCCCTTTTCTCTGTTACTCTATTTCTCATAGGAGGAGCAAAGTGAGTTATCTCAAGCTATCTCTCGTTCGTTGAGCGATCGTCTTTTGGTTTGGCTAACGCGCCAGTACGCGCGCCGAAACCGGAAATTACGTCTGGGGTTCTATCTCCGGTTTGTTGCGCCGAGCTGAGAGAGTTGGCAAGAGCTCTATCTTTCTTCTTGCTTCTGCTTAGCTCGACTCGGCTTGGCACATGCACAGAGGAGAATCCGCGGCATGAGAAAGAGCAGAAGCTTCTCTCTCCTCGAGCTTTGATTATGACGACGACGACGACGACGACGACGACAACGACTACTACGACAGTCGGTAACGAGCTGAAGAAATTATTCACGTTTCATCCAACTATTTTCAGCCCACGACCATCAACGTTTTTGCTCGATTTGACATTACCAAACGTGAAAAACTTTACTCCTTTCCTCAATCTAATTCCAGTTGAAATACAAATGTGGAATCTTATTTCAAAGATACCGTTGTTACCACAACGTATACTCCATGACATTCGAACTAATCCTAAAATTGTTAATTTAGAATGATAGACGGGACAAAGTTCTTAGAATTGAAAGCAAATATGCAATATACATTGTTGTGCAATGTTTTTGTGTTATGAATGGAAGATCATATGATATAAATTATCAAAGCTCATGGAAATCTGTCCGAGAGTAACACTATAAACACCCAAGTCATTTCCTAGAACGTGCAGCAACATCGTTGTCGTCGACCGAGTCTTCATCCTCCGTATTCGAAGCGAAGGGTAATAAAGCCATCTTGTGGAGGGTGTAAAGGATGGAGAAATGAAGGTGGTGGATGTGAAGAAGGGAACACACAACCACCACCACTCCTACTACCACTAGCACTACAGCCACCCTCGCAGACCGCCCCCGGAGGAATTGGTGGAAAGGGGGAAAGGAGAAGAGACCGTGGATAGCGATCTATACTACCAGGCGCCCCTCTCGCAACGTTGCCAGGCAACCATCCTCAACCCCTTCCCTCCAAGAGGAAGCTTTCCAAGAACCTGTAAGAGAACGACCGAGAGAAAGGAGAGGATAGAAGAGAACAGCAGAGATTGCGCTCTTATCTCAAAAGATACCAACCGCCCTCGCCATCTCGACTTCCGTTTTCCTCTTACCCCACCCCTACATCATCCTCCGCCGTCATCGTCCACCAGGACATTTCAACCCTCTGAAAAAGAGAATTGACACCCGAAGAAGAAGAAGAAGAAGAAGAAGGTATGCGTTGTTCGATCTTCAATGATACTGAATTATTCCCTTCGGACTTTCATTATTTAATGCTTCCACACGATATGATATACTAAGAAGTCACAAACCCTTGTAAAAGTCAGATGGAATTATTGTTGAAAGGGAACTCATGTTATTCAATCGTTGGATGTTAAAATTCAAGGGTTTGTAAAATAGTATGTAGGTATTTGTGATGCGATATTTAGTTTTCTAATTCTGTCTAAATTAAGACTTATGAATGTGTCAATTCCTCGAAGAGAAATGGATACAGTTATATCGAAAACAAAAATTAATTCACTAACTCACGTTAGTTGAGAGACGTTAGTTCTAAGGAATAAAAAAAAAGAAAGCCACTAATAAAAATTGTAATGCAGGCAACTTTAATTTAATAATAGATACGGAATACTTAAAAATGCTATATAATGAGAGTCATTATATACACTTAGAAATATTTGTATATTTCCAATCAATAATTGGAAATTAATAATCTGTTTTCCGTACATTGATCAGCCAATTTCAAACCTAACGAGCACTTCAAAATATCTATGACCTTTGACCCAATATCAGTATTATTTTCATAATTTATTTGTAGGTTGCGTGAACTCATTGTCGGGAGGAATGAGTTCAATTACCATATACTATCTCAAAAAGATAAAAGATGATCGCTCCGAACTGAAAAATTCATCTAATTCTCATACAAGGTGGAGGTTAACCATGAATCCTAATGGAATTGATCAATAATGAATTTCTATTGAATAAAATGACTAAAAAATCCATTGAATCCCATTAGTGAATCAGATTGAATGGGATTTCTGTTACTTTCTATTCAATCCTGTTTGATGTTCTGATCCACTGATGGGATTTGATGGATTTTTTTCATCAGGGTAGAAAGAAAGAAATGTCTAATTCTTGCCAACCTTCATAGAATTGTTCAAGGAGAGCACAATATGTTGTCATTCTAACATTCTTCAGGAGATTCGCTTGAAAACAGAATCATTTTTGAAAACCAACTTTACTTTCCGCTAGAATCAGGATTTTATAATTAAAAAAAATCCATAAATTTGACTACCAGTTGAAATGACTAATTCATTGGTTAAACACAAACCGATGAACGTTCGTCCAACTTGACGCAACTCGTTGAATAAATAAGCGAAATACACCACAAGAAAAGAACTTTTATACCATTTAAGAAAATGTTCGAAGTCGTCATGAAAAGGTCATTTAGTACAAACCATTATTTTCTAAAGTCATAAATCAAAATCGCTGAGCGCAATCCAATTTACGCCGCTTGAGGTTAAAGAATCTCCTACTCCTTGACTTCTCTTCATTCCTTTCACCTTTTCTCTCTTTTTCTCACACTTCGAAGGAACTTCCGTTTGACCTATCCCTTCCTTTTTCTTTCACCTACCTCCCTGTTTTTCTTTTTTCTCCCTCGAGAGAAGAGAGAAGGGAGAAAGCCCAGCGAACTGATAACGATTTGATGTATGGCCCAGTGACGTCACTAGTCGACGGGGAACCACCCACAATCGCCCATCCCTTCTTTTCCTTTTCTCAACTCGACGTCGACCGAGAACAGATTACAAAGATCGATATAGAATTACGAACAAAGAAAAGTCGAACAAGCACGATAAAGGTCCAATAAGTGGAAACTTGAGACTTTCCATTTGTGGTGGAAAAAAAAGAAAGGATTTTGAGATGGAACTCTCTGCAAAATGTATCATTAAAATGTATGGCAAGGTGAAGGAACTCATAAACGTATTTATTTAATTAATAACAAAATTAAATCGGTATGATTTTGTATTTTGTAAAACTTCACCCTTGATTCTCAATTTTCATCGTAAAGTTCATTCAATAAGATTTCTGTTCAGCTTTTACACATGGTTTCTTTGTATTAGCTATATACATCTATACGTATATATACAAAGGCATAAACGTGATAGTAACAGCGAGGTCGGTGGGTCGAGGAGTAGCGGGTGATTTAGTAAGATGAAAAGCTACCCCCTCAAACCCATAGCAGAGGCGTTATCTAGCGCAGACAGAGATTGCCTGTTCCTTACAAAACCATACCGGAGGGCAACGCATCCGGGAGATCTTTCACCGCTTTCCAAGACTTCCTCTCCTGAACGAGTAGGGAAAAACCAAGACATGGAAAACGCCTCTCATCGTGTTTAATCATTTTCCCTGGTTACTCCATTTGATGAAGAATCACAATATCCTCGATACATGATTATCTTTCTAAATGATTTTTCAATTCCTTGTGATTTCGTTGATCAAAAACATTAAATTTGAAAGAGACATAAATTTAGTTAATCTGTGGTTTTTAAAAACAACCTCTTAGCACCGAAACAATCCATTGTATGGATGAACGTAGATATTCTCGAAGAGCGGAAAGGTTGCAATTCAGATAAGAATGGGAATTATGCTCTATAAGGGCAGATTTCCACAGCATTGGTTGCATGCTTCAAAGAGCTCGTCACTCTTTAACAAAGATGAAATTTGTCCTCCAATATTATCGCAGTTGCAGTATTTTTCTGAAGCCTGGATTTTCACTCCAGAAAAATTTACAGAGAATGCAGGGCTATGAACATGAAACAGGAATTAGTTGACTTTGAAATCACCATGAATCGCCTTTAACATAAAAGTTTCTGATCGCAAAATAAAATCTTTCAATGCAGTGCTTCATTCTCTCGAATCGGAGGTAACATATTTAAGGAATTAACAAAATGATCAACATAAATCTGGACGAGGCATATATAAAATTAACAGGGTTCGAAGAATAGTCTTGAGAGGGTGAGGTTCCTTCTGTCTGGGATATAAGGAAAAAATGTGAGAGAAAAAACTGGGAGAACAAAAAGGGAGCGGATTTGAATGAAGCTTGGGAACAGCCCGCGGCAGCTACGTCACATCATTCTCCTCGAGGAATTAAATTTTTATATCTTTCGCTGAGAGTTTGAGCGATAGATGAAAAGAAGAATAGAATGAGAGAACGGGACGAAAATACTCCAAGGGTCTTACACTTATTTTCGTCAAAATACATGATTCGAAATTAGAAATACAAAATATGACAATCAATTCACAAATTTGGAACAAAATAAACTTCCTGTTTATTTTTATTGATTATCAATTCGTTTCGATGAATAATACAAACTCCAGCCCTGTGATTTCTCGTCGAATATCTTCCCATGTTTCTCCCTCCTACAGAGAACATATTCTCGTACAAAGGGTACAAGAAGCGAAAAAGGAACGTGAAATGTTCCAATTTTTTCTCTCTGAAGCTTACAATGCTCCTGTACAGCACAAATATCAATCCTCTACCTAGAACTCCGGTAGAATGGAGGAAGAACGTTGATGGAGATATAAGGGATAAATAAGAGAGAGACTCCGTTGATGCAGGAAGAGAAGAATAACTCTATTCAAATCTGAACATGTAAATCCAGCGATATGAAATTTATTGAATTCACAGTTGGCGTTGCATCAACGAAGAGCCTCTCTTATTTCTCCCTCATTTCCACGGCTCCTATTGCTCCACCAATGTTCTACCTTCATCCCACTAAAGTCCTGAGTGGAGGATCGGTGGTTTACTCTACAGGAGTTGTTCGCTGTAAAGTACTGGAATGACACGTTCTAAATACGCTTTATAAACTTCTGATATGACATTATGCTGGATTATACTCACGCAAGAGAATAGAAACCTCCAAGAACATCCAATAGACGTACCTTAATGTCTGTAAGACGTCCGGTATGTCCATTGGACGTTCCTGGAGGTCTTTATTCTCTTGGGGTCATAAAAATCCCGGATTCAATTATCGCAAAATTTACGTTCCGGACGCTCTTCTGTGAGCGTAAATTTGTATCCCTTTCTTTCGCTTCAAACTTGGCTTCGAATATTCTCCTCATTTGTTTGATTCACTCTCCGTTTACTTTTTCCTTACGCTTTATCCCCATGCTTTATTTTCAGCTTCCAATTTCCCTAGAGCATATTTACTCTAATGAAGTGTGTTACCCAAGTGTATAAAATAAAAAGAAAAGAAAGAAAATCGTCTACTCGACGATCGATAAGATAATTTTATTATTCCATCCTTACCGTAAAAAAAGTCGTTTGAGTCAAAGAATAAAATTAAAGGAGGGTCATAAAGAACAGCAACAACAATAAGTGAAAAAAGTAGTATCTTCGGGTACCTCTCATGAACTTTACGCCATTAATACGGGCAAAGAAAGAACAGTTGGAAATAAAAATCAAGATAAAACAAAGTTCACTGAAAAGGAGGTGAAAGGAGAAGGAGCATTGGCGAACTCGTAAAACAAGATGATAATGAAAATAAAAGAACCCCCGAAGGCAAGAGAATTAACGATCGAAGAAGCGTCGAATGACGAATAAGAGTCTCCGTAGAGAAGAGAAACGACTTTAAAGTCCGAGTAAAGACACGCGAAAGGAGGAATGGCAAAAGACAAACTGGATGACGAAAGTCAAGGAAGAATCGTTGAAGAAAGTCATAAACTGCGTAATCCATCCATCGTAAAACCTGTCGGCCCCATCTTCATCCGTCCAAGAATGACAACGAGACGATGGTGACGGTGGCAGTAACTATGGCGATGGTTCATTCCTTTCGAAAGAGCTGAATTTGATGTCGAAGGGAAGAGCAGTATTATTATCCCAGCGACAGAGAGTCTCTCAACTTTTCCTACCGTCAAGACAATCCCAATCCCAGAAAGTTTCGAAAGCATAAGAAGGAAGATCCAAATTTCATCAATCCATTTGATATTTCTTCGTGTAATGTCTTATCAACCAACTGTGCTTAAAGTAGGTTAAGGAACTAGGGATGTTTGCGAGTATGAATGATAGGATCAAATCCGTGAACTTTCAACCAGTAAAATCAAAAGTTTACAACTTTTGGAAATTCCATTTAAATCAATTCATTTCCCGAATGAACATAAATTGGCCTAGCAGAGAGCATCGGGTGACAGATTATTCAAGGATACCCAATAAGACAATTTATAGGTCTTTGAGGCTAAATGTGTACCATTTTTGTGCAGGACATTTGCCTACTGTCTAACATTTCCGAGTGTAATTTCCCCTCCTTTAGAATCCTCTTCAAAACATCTGAGACATCCGAACAACAAATGTTTCTCAAGTCTTGGTTGGTTCCTGTTCCATCACAGATTTGATCATGCAAGATTTTGAACGGAATTGCCCTGATCAAGAAGGAATTGCACATCAAGTTCCCCAAATTTACGAATTAGAAGTTTGCAGTTTGGCAAATAGTTTCCTGTTCCTCCGCAAATCATTTCAGTTCATTCATTATTGACGAATTTTAAAAATGATGCCATGATATGGATAACATTCATTTTTTAATCTCTTGAATCAAGAGTGGAACAGTTGGGATAGAATCTTCGTTTCAGGATTGTATGCTAATTCTCTTCCAAAATCTCCAACTCCAATGGAATATAGAAATTGATTTTTCTTCTTCAGAACTTTCCCCTTGTTACTTTACGTTACGTTGAACCGTGTTATTCTATCGATAAGGTCTGTCGGAATAAAATCACGTATGCAAACACAAGTCATTTGACATGCTCCAAACGCACGCTGCGTGTTTTTGCCTCGGATTAATTTGATGGATGCTTTGCTTACAAAATGAGGTGAAGCGCGCTATAAGCCACGAATCATGAGAAAATGCGATTATCGATTGGCTTGTAGAGGCAACTATTCACAGCGTTTGTGTCATCGTGTACAGAATTTGTTCCTGTAGAAGTGAGCGAAGTGACGAAATCACTCTGACGATCAAACATATTAGGCATCTTGTGCCGGTGCCGCAAGTTATTGAAATATTATAATATAGACATTTTTCAACATATTTTTAATCAGAACTTTCAAATTTTATAATTGTTCTCACTTATTCTTGTATTCGAATTTGTGTCAAATTTTAGGAAAGGAGAAGAATATTGATTGTTCATATCGCGATGTAGACGGAGATGAAAAGTTTGGAGAGAAATTTTTATAGCATATTAGACTTATTATGTCTGTTTATGGTAGGAATCTTGTTTTATCATAACCAAATTTCGAAAAGCAGTAGTAACTCCTGGCCAGAAAAATTCACTCAAATTGAATCGAGGTGGATTAACGAAAAATGTTGCGCAATTTCGCAATCGATTGCGTATAAATATTTGTGCCGCGAGTTGATCAATATCTTCCTGATTACAGGTATAAATCTAAGGATAAAAAAGTCTTTTTTAATAACGAATGAACAGTCGAAGACGATATGCTTATTATGAAGAATTATATCATATACTGGGAGATTCGAAATTGCCGCACACTCTTTTGAGAGCAGATCTTGATGAAGCAACTATTTCAATCTGAGCCTCAGATTCGGAGATATGAGCATTTTTTAAAGTACTGTATCTTTTGACATTTGAATTTAACACCATTCTTCAAGTCAGATCACGGGTATTCCTGGAGAAGAATGAAATTAATCTAGCGTTTTTCGTTGTGATGGAGTGATTGAAATCAAAGTTGTTGAATTTTGAATAGTTAAAATGCCAAAAATCTTGAACCGTTGTAACTCTACAACGAACAACTTGAGATGAGTTCGATATTTTTTCAGAGATATCCCGGTATGTGACTTGGGAGGTTGGTGTTGGATTCAAATGTCCAAGATACAGTACTTCCAAAATATTTGGATTTTTCAAAAAATTTAAAAAAGCTTATATCTGCGAATCTGAGGGTCAGATCAAAATATTCTGGAGCAAAATCGTTTCAGAATTTCATCAGGAATCTACTTTCGAAAAAGTCACTCACAATTTCGAATTGCCCAGTATAATATTGAAATTCATATGAGGATATATATAGTTATACTATAATTTCGATTATATATAATTAAATCAATTTTTCATGTATGGTCGCAACTATATATGTTCTTATATAAATTTTTATAATTATCTATAGGGCATATATTATATAATCCTTTTTTACTACACTGGAAAGAATATTTATTTGTCCTCTTTCCATAAAATATTTATTTGTAGAAATTAAATATTCAATTAGATGTAAAAATTGATTACTTGTGGCGAATGAATTATTCATTCAGAAGGCCCATTCATTTGGGGCAAGCATTCCATTATTTGATTCGATCGAATATTTCATTGATCCTAAGAAATATTTTTTGGAGAGAGAATGAATGAACTATTTATTTGGTTGGAAGACATTTGGTTTCAATGTAGAGGTGGCGTTGTAACGTATACGATGCTTTGACGAATCATAATGGCTTCGGCAAACAAATTTAATTGAAATTGAACATGAAGTGGAATGATAAAGACTGTGCAAAGATAGTTTTGAAGATTCTTCATTTCAATGCAATAGCTACGAGACACTTCGTAAGATTGCATCTTTTACTACATCAGATTTTACTGAAACACTATTAATTGGAGAGCTTGAGTGAACGCTTAATTAATTGGATGCTAATTAATTACTTCCTGCAATGAAGAAGAGGAGTTACGCAATTTATCAATTTCTGTGAGCCTTCGTAAGTCTTAATACAACAGAGCAAAATATACTTTCGTTCTATGTTTAGATTATCGAATTAAAATCTACCTGAAACAATCTGGGTGGAAAAGTTTTCAAAATTGTATATAATTTATATATACTTCAATACATGGTATATGTAATTTATACTCAACCCTATATAAATTATATATAATTTTGAAATTTTTTCCACTCGGAAATAAGTGCAAATTTCAGGTTTAAATCCGTTTCTCATGTTATCTATAAGTATTTAACACCAAAATATAATTGTGGAGATATGGAGAACTCGCCAAAATTTCTCGTACAAATTTATTTATAAGTCATTTATACAGGTTAACACTACTCGATGATATAACTACTCTTTTTCCTCTCCTTAGATATCCCTGTATAATATGTACAATATGAAGTCATAGGTGCATCGCTGTGAGTCAGATTGCCTACCCTCAGGGTTTCTCCTGTTACAGAAACTTGTATCGCTATACAATAAATGATGATACATACAATATAAATGGAATACAGAACGGTGCATGAGGCGAACAAATGGCTCATAACATTATTTTTACAGTCTTTCCAAACTTCACCAAATTTTTTTCAGAGATCATTACTAAAATAAGTGGTGTTGGCGCAAACGTCTCTCTTGATACGGAAGTAGCACAAATACTCTCACGGAAAGTAAACTAAGAAGACCCTGAATCTGCATTCAAATAGTTATTGTCTTCGCTGGATTCTGCTGTTGGCTTTATACTAGCACAAACCCAAGCTGATCCAACCTAAACTCTAGCAAATCCAAAACTTTCCTTTCTGAATTCCGTCAGGATTTCGCAACAGCAGCAGCGATAGCGATGGTGGTAGCATGAGATCAAATCTGATAAGGCGCGGTCCTTTCACGTGTATATGTGTAGGGTAGGTGGTTGAATAACATGTGACATTGTATACGTACAGAATAGTCCATTTGTGAACGTACATGTGTACTATATATACCAACACACGTGTATGCGCTGGCTCGACGAACAGGACATACAGACAGGACTACACAAGGGGTGCCAGGAAATCTCGTTTCAAAGGTCTTAGAAAGGGATATTAAGGCCAAAGCTATCTGATGGTTATATTTCGTTTTTTCTTTCCTTTTACTCCAAGATTCTGTACTACGTTCGTACATGCGATGCACGTCTCCTGTTCTCCACGATCAAATATAACACCGGTGTTCCTTTACTTGTTCTTATTTTCATGTATTTGATTCCATAGCGAGGCTGAATAAAATGATACTATAGAAATTATAAAATCAATGTACGCATATTATTCTGCGAATGGAATTAATTTCGTTTCGATAAATTTACAGTTACTAATTTCATGCTGTAATTGATATTTCCATTGAAAATTCACATCGTGAAAGTAATTATTCTGTACTTTTATAACCTGCGATGGACACTCAAAATCCTGAATGGAAATTTCTTAATCTGCAATCTCCCAAAAGAATACTTCAACAAAGAGAGGTAGTTCGAAGGGATGATAGCGCATAGCCATTTTGTTTGAACAATGAAATAATTTCATTTCGATCGTGATAAATGTAAAGCTCTTCTCACTTTCTGAATCTATGATGAGTAATCAGATGAAACAACTGCGAATTAATGCATACCTCGCAAACTCTAAAACTTTGTGAGCATACAAAATACATGTACACTTTTCTGTGTACGTAAATATATATACATGTATGAAGAGAGTCGTAGTTCTACCAAGTAGTTGGCAGCAGATGAAGGCAGCTTTGTAGAACGATTATCGGTTAGTGGAAATCAGTGTTGGTGGTTGGGTGGCGCCTCCGCCCTTATCCCTCTTCCCCCCACTGCCACCTTATGTTCGAAAGCATCTCAGCTTGCTCAACCCCTCTGCTTCTTATTTCTTGAGACATTTACGCTCCTGGAATTGCGTCTCTACGGCGCGCCGATCGTATAAGACAGAGCTGTTGCTGCTTACTGTACACAACACTGCATCGAGGAGAGTTTACCAGGAACTCGCTAACTTCATTAAAATATCGCCCCATCAACACGAGGCGCATTGTTCGAAACAGTTCGCGCGTTTAAACTAAGCAACCGATTAAACATAACTTCTCTCCTCTTTTAAGTTCACAACCATCGAGTAAATGATCCTTTGGAAATATATATATATACATGCATGTATGTTTATAGAAAATATCATATACATATCTCTTAGACGAGTTCAAAATGCTTTACGCAACACTTTTGCATATATTTAGAATGTTTCAAACTCTTCTCAGATTTAAAGGATGTCTAAAATATCTGTGAGAGATTTCTTTCAAGATATCTCCGGACATTCCATTTTCGCCACATTTCGATACATCTTCGGGAACTTGGTTTGTGATATTTTCACTTTTATACGTCTGGGACATTAGAAAAGGTTGCGGTGACGAAAAAAAAATACTTGACAAATTTCATGTTTTTCCCTTCAATTCTTCAGCATGAATACAATTTTCCGTTACGTGTACTAGAATTTCCATTATTTCAATGTAATTCTGCTCCATAATTGCTTCCAGCTCAGTACTGACCGCTTTCAGTGGATTTCTTACAGTGAAACTTATAAAAATCGCTATTGGCCATAGTTAACTACACAAAACCTACTTTCATGGAAATGCCCAGAGCATTTTTATTAAGATACATGACATTACATACATAGTTCATTATATCCCGTGTAGAAAATGAAGTTGGACGCCGATTAGGTCCCGATTATTATTATTCGGATCCAAATCAGATTTTGATGAGGGATGTAACGCTCGCTTGATCGGTCCCATATTTGGTTCCAATTCGTCCCTGATTTCACCATGAATTCATGTTTTTATACGAGCTTGGCGTATTCATTCGATTGTAACTGAATATTGGGGACTCAAAAATGAATCATATGAGGAATTATAACCCCTAGAACAGCGATATCATCCCTGATGAAGATATAATTATAATTGTGATGAAAGTAATTCTGAAACCTCAAAGTGACTTAGGGTGAGTGACATAACAAATCGATCAGCTTGAATGTTGGCGGGAAAAATTTGAATTAATTCAAAATTGAAATATTGGATTTGAATTATGAGAAGGATTACATTAGGGACACTCTGGAGTAATATATTTTCATCCCAATTTATCACACAAAGACAAATTGATATGTCAAAAAGGCCAAATGCTTTCTTGGTAAAGGCCAATGAGACGATATTGAAAATTTTATTTGATTGCACACGGAGAAAAAGGAATTCGCTGTGGCAGCGAAATCTACTTTTGCTGGGTTGCTTTTGCCAGAGCAGCAAATTTTTTGCTGTGACAGCAAACTCTTTGCTGTTCCAGCAATCTTGTTAGCTACGACAGCGAATTTTTAGCTGTGGCAGCAAAAAATGTTTGCTATCCCAGCAAAATTTGTTTGCTATTCTGTATATAATACTGAAAATTTTCTGGCGGAGCAAACATTTTTTGCTGCCACAGCTAAAAACTTGCTGTCGTAGCTAACACGATTGCTGTTATAGCAAATTTTTAGTTAGGTCAGCAAAAAATTTTGCTATTCTATATATAATACCTCGATTTGCTGCGTCAGCAAATTTTTTCTCTCCGTGCACAAATTCAGACGATTTATTCAAATCAAATCGAATGGGATTTGATAACAACATTATAAAGTTCTGATTAAGATTTGAATTTTTCATTCCTAATTCCTCATATGGTTCATTTTTGAGTTCCCAATATTCAGTTACAATCGAATGAATACGTCTAGCCCGTATAAAAATATGAATTCAGGATGAAATCAGGGACGAATTGGAACCAAATCTGGGCCCGATCAAGCAAGCGTTACATCCCTCATCAAAATCTGATTTGGTCCCAAATAATAATGATCGGGACCTGATCGGCGTTCAACTTCATTTTCTACACGGGATAGATCAATCAATTACATAGGTCAATTGCATATGTCATTCACTGTAAAAAGAAAGTCTTATTCAGCTCATTTCATGGCTGAATCTATGTTGCAAACAAATTAAACCGAAAAAACAATCGCCGACACAATGGAAGAAGCATTGTCTGAAATTAAGATGCAAACAGATTCCCATATAAAAATTTTTAGGTTTCACCAATGCTGACAATAGAATATAGCTTGGCGCAATGTTGACAGGCGAGGCTTGGCAATCTATGAATATTTAATGTTGATTAACAACAAATAAAATGTTGCGCCGATATCGGTGTTCAACGAATTTCGGTTGTCAGCCTACCATTGATCCACAATTCCGCCAGGCTTGGCGCTTGCTAGGCTCATCCTTGGCCCGACATTGACTGAACGATAGATTCTATTGAAAATTAGGATCATTTGAAACGTGGTCGAATATTGCCACAACGATTGATCTAGTCTGGGTAAAAATGAGTTTTCAATGTAGCGCCGATCATTGGTAATAACATGGCTCAATATTGGCATGCTCCTTAATTTCAACATTTGATGGCTGAATTGCTAACTACAAGTTACTGATCAAGTGTTTCTCGCGAGTAGGGAGAGATGTGTACGAGGAATATATAAGACTCAAATAATTCTCTGGAAGAACAGTCAATCGTTCTTTGTTACAGGTTACACCAGAGGGCTCCTACTGCTGATCCATACTGTGTGTACTTCTCATGACAAACTTTACCGACAAAAAACACCGAGTTGCTTACAGATAAATAAGGAAAACATAATAAGATCCCAAATAACATATATTGGAAATTGTGAAATGCGCATACTTTTTACATATTTTGGGGTTGATTATTTTTTAAAGTTTTATCATCGGCGCAACATTGATAAACAAATTTTTCTATTGTTTGCCAATGATGGTCTATTTCATCGCCACTTCTGCACCAATGATGGGGCTACATTGGAAAAACACATTGATAAATCATAAAATGATGTTATCATTTCAGTGTTGCGCCATGCTTGGTTGCCAAGCCTCGGCCATACTTTATCTACATTGCGCCATGCTAGCGCCAATGGTAAATTTCTGCATGGGTTAAGACTTCCTTTTTACAGTGTTTTATTGGGAAATTATTCGAAGCATTTATGGATCTTGCTCGAAAATTGATTATTCGAAACAGTCTAATTTAGTAGTTCTAAAGTATGTCCATGTCACATCTGAGACATCCGTGTGCCTCTTAACATGGGTATGAATATGATCCAGATAAAGTGAAGGCACTCTAGCTTCCGTAACTTTTGTATTCGATTGAAAGTTTTTTCTGACGAGCGATTCGAATTTCAATGACATAGTAATTTCATTCTTACACACGTGATATTCTTGTGACAAAGACTATAATGTATTGGGTGAGAAAGTAATGAGGACAATACTCGATCGGCCACATGACGAGGAAAAAGGAAGCCTAATAATTTTGCGGCAGTTTCTTTCTTATAAAATAACGTGGAGTACGTATCGAATAACTCATACTTTTTACAAAGAAAATTCCAGGACAACGATGTCCTCAAAGACAAAGAAGGGTCGCATAGTTTCATAAGGATATATGAAATGAGAAAAAAAAACATAAAAGATGAAGGTGAAGGAGAGAAATTAGGAGAAAGAGTGAAAGAGAGAGAGAGAGAAAGCAGAGACATACTTGGACGTCATTAAATAACGCCCGTAATACTTGCACGTCGGTCGCGAGCGAATGACAAAGAGTCTTTAATGATCCGTGCGTTGTACGCGGCTGAATGACTGACTGACTGACTGACTGACGTAGGACACGAGCCATAAGTACATTACTGAGTTTCTTCTTTCTTGCCAGACCGCGGCGACGAAGACGATGATGACGAAGGGAATAACTAGTGCCTGACTTCTTTTCGAAGTAACACACTGTCCTGCAAAAGGACCACGCACGTCGTACGAAGAAGAAGACTCTTCTTTTCCTTCTCCTTCATTCCCTATAACCCCCTTTCACCGCCACTTGAAACGCGTGCCCTTTTTGCCGCGGGTGTAATCGAGCCTGTCTCGTTCAACTCCACCGTTTAAATGAATTACGAGGCGCCGTAGATGTTGTCCCTTTTTGTACATATACATCAAATCGTACGGATATACTTTGTTCAAAATACTTGGATGACTGACAAATCAAAAGTGATTTAAAACTTGAGAAAGTTGTTTCAATCGTTTGAGTAGTAGGAAATTGTTGGAGTTGAATAAAAATGTTTTAATATCATGTGAATTTCAACGCATATACACTGTAAAAAAAACTAGAAATTTACTGCGCAACTGGACTGGAAATTTGCAGTGCTAGTACTGGAATATGGATATTCCAGTACATGTACAGATATTTTGTTGGTACGGTACTGAAAATTCACCAAGCATAACTGAAAACATTCAGTCCTTGTACTGGAATTTTCAAGTTGGGGATTGTGTACTGAAATTTTACCATGATTTCGTGAAAATTTTACTGGCTCGTACTATAATTTTACAGTTCTTGTGCACCAGAAAAAAGTATCCCCTCAATAAGGACTTGTAAAAGATTTCGAATTTAGGAAAAAGAACCTAATCGTGGGTATACTTTCCGGGTTGTGTGATGGACTTTTCCAGTTGCTATGCAAAGGAATCTCCCAGTTATGCTGGGATTTTAATCACTTTTGCACTGAACTTTTCCACTTCTGTTGGACTTCGTCATTTTTGGCAGGAAAACTTTCAAGTCTTCATATTGAAAATTTCCTGATTGAGATTTTGAATACACTGAGAGAAAATTTTGGTTCCCATAACCATGTTTTTGACTTTGACCATGTCATGTAGTTGTCACCACCAGATTTATGTGATTTTGTTTTGTTTTTCTGGTTATTATAACCAAATTTCCAGTCACCTTCACCGTAAATCCTTCACTGTGCGAGCATTGTTTCTGTGACCATGTTGCTTTTTTCCTCAGTGTAATAATTGTAATTGTAGCAAATAGAATTGATATATGAGGTTATTCGAAGATTTATTTTTTTGTGTATTCTAGATATGAAATGTTATATGTAGTAACCCAAGCTGGCCTTCCAACATGTCGCGCTATAGCTCGTTGGTTAGGTCTTGGGTTAGAGTTGGTAGGCAGATAGAAAAGTGTAGGTTCAAATCCCGTTAGGCAGACATGACTTTCTGTCCATCCACATGAACGATCAAGTTTCATCTTGAAACACAAGGACCGTGCAAAATCACATCGTGTGAGCAATTTTTTTAAAATTTTCATGAATATTTCCAGCATTAATTTACCAGTACATGTCCTGGGAAACTCCAGTTCGTGTACTGAAAAATTCCAGTACTGAGACTCAGCAAATTTCCAGTTCTGATTCCATAACATTTGTACTGAATTTTTGCAGTACAAATGTGCTAAAATTTTCCGGTACATGCACAGGTTAATAACTTCCAGTACATTCCCTACAAACAATGATTACTGGCGTTTCAATGGGCCACTGATGGTCCGGCAATGCCGTTGAAGAGCCGTCACTGGCCCTTTGAAACGCCAGCAGTCGTGTTTGCTGGGTTCACTGGAATTTTCCGGTGAACCTTTTTTACAGTGTATGTTTGAATTTCATATTCTTTCCGCTACTGACAAATAATTGGACCATTCTGATATTCTGATATACAATTGCATGGGGATAAATACAATTCATTTGATCTCAATGGAAATATTCACCCAGCGAGGGTGCCAGGGATGTGATTTTGAGATTTCTCAAGATTTCTTTGTGAATTTTCATCAACGTATCTATAAATATTACTGATCCATCGTCACGAAGTTCTTCTTCGGAGAAATATCTTCCCGTATCGTAGAATTCGTAGAAGAATTCTTCTAGCACTCTTCCAAAGATTTAGAATTCAAATTAAGTGTTTGAAGGATTCTTCACAAACTTGGTGCTATTTGGATACTCAAACAGCACAATCCTACTGCCCAGATAGAAAAGCATGCCCTAAATATTTTGTAACATAATGTGCCGTAAACATGCTATCATAAACTTCGCTCAGATTGCAATGATGCATAAAAGGTAAACATTATGTCTTCATTATGGTACCATCACCTCGTTTTGCTACCAATAACAATGCTTCATGCGGAAACACCTTGGTACCATGATGCAAACATTTCTTGGCATGCATGTCACCATTATGATGGCATTATTGAGACATTTTTCTATCTGGGTGTAATATTCCCAGAATATCACTAAGCCTTGCTCGGAATATTCTGAGTGAAATATTTCTACAAGATTCCATGGATATTGTGGGTTAATATTCCATTAAAAATATTCTGAGAATCTTCCAATTGGGATATTGCACCTATGATATTCTGAGATGTTCTGAAAATCTACGAGGTGAGTATGTTAAGTTTGTCACTAGGGCTGGACTCGAGACTCTCGAGTAAAACCAACAAAACTTAATCTTACCAGTTCTGATACAAAATTCGTTGGGTCAATGTACAAATATTTAAAGAATGAAATGGGAGAAAATTTTCAAAAATATTTTTTTGATTTTAAACACTGAGGTTTATTCAAAACTGTCTTGTCTTGATCTTGAGTGGAAAAAAATTGCTCTATGTCTTGGATGCAATCAATTTCAGCCTCTCAAACGTATAATTTCCAACTGTTACATGGCCACACTTGACTTGATGTAGAAATTTGTCTTCGAAGATGGTAAAATTGAATGATATTCCCTATTTTCCAATTTTGCTCAAGAGTCTCGAGTCCACCTCTATTTGTGATAGAAGAAATATAATAAAAACATTTTGATACCAACATTACTCAACTGAGGCTTGGTGAAACTTGGTAGCGGGAGGTGAAAGAACCATGAATAACTACAAAACCGTAAATTTTGTGATTCATTTACATTTTCTGTCAAGAAATTCTAAGTTCATTCGTCTTTCATTGTGCTTTTAGTTTTATAAGAAGATTCAGATCAGCTTCATACAACCTGTATAGAGGTAAACTCTGGAGAAATCTTTTTTCAACTAAGAGTAATATTCTTTACATCTGTCATTAAACCTGATTGTTAGATTTTTTCTGTACAGAGTACCGCCGAAATACCCTCAGCAATTTCTCAAAATGTCTCGAGAATGTTACCGCAATAATCTCAAAAATAGTGATGAGCGATTGATAGTAATATCGATAGTTTTTTATAGAAAAGTTATTGAGTTTATATTGATTTATGAAAGCGCTCGATCGAAACTTTATAAAATTCAAAATAAAGTCAACAAATTTTCTCTAAAAAGCTATCGAAAGTATTATCGATCGCTCAACATCACTCAGCAATATTCTAGAATATCACAAAGATGGTGACAATTAACACACATCCCGAAGACATTTTTCAGGATATTGTACATTTCAAATGGTTTTTGTTGCAATGTCACCGAGACATCCACCCGTACAGCACAACCACCGATTCTCCATCCAGGACTCCGGTGGACTGAAGGTGGAGAATCAGTGGAGAAATGAGAGCCGTGGAAATAAGGGAGAAATAAGGGAGCGTCTCCGTTGAGGCAACGGAGAGGCGACGTGGATTTGTCCGTCCCCTTTATTTTCAATAAAATTTACGTCAGTGGATCCACTCATTGAAATTTGGTTGTGTAAATCAACAGATATGAATTTTATTGAAAATAAAGGGGGCGGACAAATCCACGTCGCCTCTCCGTTGCCTCAACGGAGACTCTCCCTTATTTCTCCCTTATTTCCACGGCTCTCATTTCTCCACTGATTCTCCACCTCCAGTCCACCAAAGTCCTGGGTGGAGAATCGGTGGTTGTGCTGTACGGGCGATGCTGCGTGGGACATAGGGCCAAGTTCTAAAGGTATTCATCATCGACTCATATTGCCCTTTTGCGTTGCGTTGTCTGGGTATACAGATCCAGCAGGAAAAATTCTGTAGAATCGTTATGGAATTCTTGTGCGGATTCTATGGAATTTCTAGAAACCTTTCATTGATTCGTATTTTTTACATGAACATCATATGGAATTTCTATCGAAATTCTATTCAATTTCTATACAAACGAATCCTGAGAGGAATTCCATTATAATTCTACGAAATTTTTCCGTCTGGGAATGAAGAATACATTTCAATCAAATCCTCAGAATAATTATGAAGGGATATGGGATTGAAGTAGATTGAAACACATCTATTTTAGATCTTTTGGATTCCAATCTCCTTTCTTCTAATCGTTAAAAAATTCATAGAGCCTAATGAAAATATTTCATTTTTCATACAGTTCAGCAATCAAAAATATATCAATTTGAGATCAATCAGATCACTTGAAAGAAAGTATGATGAAAATGGATGCATTCTTGTCTCAATCTTTAGATTTCAATCTGTCCTGCGTTTAAAATCCGAATAAGTGATATTAAATCTCAAGTATGTGATACTAGTGATACTAGGTGATCAAAAGCATATCCAAAATATGTAAAGGATGTGTCAAAATCTTATCCTCATAAGGGAACAATGAAAAAGTCCAGATGTAAAAAATTATGGATTTTATTTGAAACTGTGAATAAAAAACTATGTTTTCTTCCTAATTTTGAAGTACATTTCTATTGATCAGAATAATTCAAAGAACAAATGAAAACATAACAATTGATAATTATAAGCTATCATATTTTGTACATGATTGTGTTCGTTGTTCATTGTCATTATTTTTCGAATCATCTCGAGATGTCAAAAGATACTATTATTAAAATATGTTTTAAAACAGACTCAGTGAACACAAGATGTAACGTCAACGTAACTGTTACACAAGAATAATTTTATTGTCACCAGTTGTGTTCACTGGAGATTTATATACAGTTATAAATCGATGAACAATATATTATTATACTATATTAATACACTGAGAAAAGTTTGGCCCGTAGTATGCCATTTCAGGGAGGCGCAGCGTTCGTGTGTACGAATTGACGTGGCTCTTACACCAAATCTAGCGCAGCTGCTGTGCATGATCATAGATGTAAGTTACTTGTGCACAGTTCCTGCACCAAATTTGGTGCAAAAGTCGCGCTAAGCTTCACTTATGAACGCTGCATCTCACTGAAACTTGTTTAAATCTAACAAATTGTTATTTGAATAGGTCCAAATAGATATTTCTTTGACAGAAATGGTATCTTGCTCATGTAAAAGAATTTCATTCGAATAACAAACTTTTTTGCATCAAAAAAATATTCATTTTTGTTGAAGAGATATTCATGTGGACCTATTCAAATCACAATTTCATAGATTCAATGAAATTCTCTTTTCTGTGGAAATAGATGATGAAGTTGCGATGAATCAAGCTTATACAAAAAATAATCGAAATGGGAAATTCCTCGAGATATTCTTCATCTTTTTTTTGTTTGGTTTATTCGTTTTGTATAAAAGGAAGTTCTGACAATAATTATCAAATGGTGTATTTTCTAGATCAAATTCAACATATAAATTAAACTTACATTCTAATTTGAGACTCACATTTGATTATCGAATAAATATTTTAATGTTCATTCTAATAAAATTCTTCACAGGAAAAAAACAAAGTCATTCTGGACTCATTGATATAAGGCACGTAAATAAACGTTTCTATGTAATAAAAATAATGAACATGAAAAATATTTCCTCTTTCTCTGTGTTGGTTTATCATTAAAGGATCTTTTAGACACATATGAACAAAGCGTATATATATATGTTATAGACTGTTACAATTTGCAGCTGTTATAATTTCGAGAAATTTTGCAATAGAATAGAACACAAAGAAATCATTGTCAATAATAAATTTCGGATGTTAACAATTTTAGCACCTTTCTTCCTCGTTAGCAAAGCGCTCCATGTTTCAGCAATTCCTTTCCAGTCAAACATGATTTTGGCATGAATGGTTTTGTATGACGTTTCGTCGAGTAAATGAAAGAGTATTTTATTCGTGATGCTGCGATGCTCGTAATAATATGCGATTCAATGAGAAAAGTATATGACGAGAGAGAGATTTTCTGTGTTTTGATTTTACGAATAAAGCGTTTTTTCTATCCATTCTTCCAGGGTGAACGTGGCCGTATTAGTTTGGTCTGGATCACGTTCCCTAAAAATGTCTGCAACGAATGTTAATCATTGTTTAGTAAAAGCATTAATATTTACCATGCACTTTCTGATTCAATTAAATCTAGATCCTGACCGATCATCGTTTTCAGTCGTACAGCGCACATGATATAATCGTCGAACGATATCATGCCTTCCTTGCTTCCGTAACGATGAACTAAGATGTTCAAAATATGATTGTTAAGACGATAACCTGCACTGTTTAGAGCTTGTCTTAATTCGAATGCGCTCAAGTATCCAGAACCATCTCTATCGTATAATTTGAAGACCGCCTGTAAATTGAATTTTTATTATGAAATATATCTTATAGGTCTTTTTTCTCCATGTGGAAAAAAAACTCGATCGCAACTCACCCTCCATTTTCTGATATCATTCCACAATGTTTTGAATTCTTCAAAGCCAAGTTTTCCAGAATGATCTACGTCTAACATAGCAACCATACTGCGACAAATATCTTTACTGAATCCTTCGTTATGTGTTTCTGAAAATAGAAGTACTCGATCAATTGTATTGATACACTTGATGTAAAATTTATGAACTATTAGGAACACAATTAGAATCAATTTGATGAGATAAAGGGTATGATGTGTACAAGTGTGATGGAATGCATTGATGCGCATGACTATGGACGCTGAAAAGCATTGATGCTATCAATGAAACATATTACTTTCAATACAGGATTCTGTACATGGAAGAATATTTTATATGTTCAGTACAGAGAAAACAGATTACACTCATTTACTTCGTGTGTCAAATTTTTATGTACAATCCTAATTAATTTTCGATTCAACTAATGACGGAAAGCGATGGGTTAAGGCTTCACAGTCTGTTATATTCGAAATATCAAGCATGCACAATGGTTTCTGATTTGATTTCATTTTCTATTATATGTATTAAGTTGATATTTATCTCTTGTTCGATCGACACATTTATCGTTATGAATATCCCTTTTTTAGGCGATGTTCTTCCAACCGCAAGAGCAGATTGGATTTGAATGAATTAAGTAATAATGCCTTACCTACGGAGGATGACTTATTGAATTGTTCATTATTACAAAGAAGACCGCACAGTAGAGAGATGAGTGTGTCGATAAATGAACCATCTTCTTGCGCCAATTCGGGGGAATGCGCTTCACTACGAGTCCGTGAAGATGGTAACTCTACTCGTAACATACAGCTACATGTTAGCTTGAAGTTTAACGTACATTCATTTGGGCCCTGCTATCATGAATAACGGACCATTTTTGATATTTTGTTTTAATTTATAAACATTCTTTCATTTCTTCATATTGATGCTATTCAATGTTTGAATTTTAATTCAACTTCTATTTCACATCTCTAACGTTTTTTCCCAGGAAGATGACCCTATTGAACGAACACGAACGAAGATCAATCCGGGTTTCAACTAAACTTTCTAATCAACGTTGAATATTCTAAATTTTATCATACAGCACATGTGGCAAAGGAACCTGCCTGGCATATTCAAAATTATTTCCTCGTGGGAAGAATGTGGGAGGAAGATTACAATGACTACGAGTTTGCCATTCGCGTGATTTTTATGTTCTAGGCATATTATTTTCGCTACATGTGCTGTATGAGGCATGTGACGTTAATGTGAAGGTTAGAATACATTACATTACATTTATTATGATGAGTATTTCTTGTTGAAAATGCCAAATAGATAAGGACGAACAATTTTCTATGGGATTCCAGTCGATTTTTGTCCCATTCTTGACATAACCGAACAAAATTTTCAACGGAATTCAACAGGTTCTGTAGGATTCTGATGATACATCAACCTTCGCCCTGATGAAGAACAAACCAGACAATAACAGATGAGACGGATTAAATGCAAAGCACAGTTTTTTATGGATCCGTTTGGCGGCTTCAACAAGACTCGAAAGAAGAGGCATACACATGTAATCATCTAATGTTCATATCTATTTCAAACCGCTATTTCTAATCGTTGACCCAAATGTATATACGGAAACACTCATTATATACGTAGTATAGTATTATTAAGAATTGTATTTGAAACTGTAAATTATTTTCAATTCAATCGTTCAAGCGTAACAGAAACTCATGCAGCGTGGGGTTATTAATTTCACAATGCAATTAAAAATATTATATCATAAGTTTAGAAAATGTTGTTTCATTATACATTGAAGGGAAACAAAAAAAACAGAATATACATATAACAAACTATCTAAACCAGACAATATAACGACATGTTTAACATATAGATAAAAAGCATACTTGTGTGGAAAAATTTCTATAATTCATATATTATTGTATATAAACTTTATTCAATCATATATGATCTTGAAAATTTTCCCACTTGGGTATTCAACTCTACGCGAGCATCGTGTTCTTTGAGTTTTGTTTAGTCTCATCCGATCAAAACAAACAAAACTTCTATTTCACGATTTATAGACATGAAAATTATAACTAGCGTCTTAAAAGACTCACGATGTTCACGCAAGATTAGCATCTTCATCAATGATACTATGTTGAGAAAATGATAAAATCAGTGCTGTGATAAAATATGATGAAACTGTTGGTGTGTTTGACTACTGTGTACTTCATGTAATAAATATGATTTAATGTTGAATCAAATATTAACCGCAGTTGCTATTAGATAAACATATTCTGATTATCTTTTTTTAGCACGTGTAAAGGAATGATCAAATTATCTCAAGTTATAGCAATAATTTTATTCCCATTAGATACACAAATGCGGTTAATACACGATAATAAATGTAAAATTTGTACCTTTTCGCATGGCATAATCTAAGATCTCTTTCAATTCCATCCAATCAACTTCCATATCATCGCCAGCGAGTTTCCTGAAGAACTCTCGTACTTTATCGGCATTGTGATCTTGTTCTGGCTCAGGACGAACCTTGAATAAATGAAGATTATCGGTGAAATGATATGACTTGAGAAATATACTTTCAACGTTTCAATCACACAAAACTGAAAATATTATACGCAAGTAATTAAACCAAAGTATTATTCAAATAGATATAAATTCAACTTGATTAGACAAAACTCTTGTATAGGGGAGATCGGGGGTTGTTGCGAGACGGGATATATTGTTGAAGGGTTTATACAACTTTTGGTTTCCAATAAATGATGTTCAAGCTCTTCAGAATACTTTTTCAGCTATGGCCAAAGAGTTTCCGAAGATGCTTGAACGTCATTCGTTGGATAATACAGAAATTGTAGACCCTGTAACAACCTATCCCAGTCACAACCAGCCCTGGTCTTCTCTATAAGTGGTTAAGCAGAGTACATGTGGATTAACATTAACTCATGTGAACAGAATTTCACGAATTATTTTGTAAATTGTGATGAGAACTAAATGATATTGGTAATTACGTAAAAGAGTTAATCCCACAACCACAATTTTGTTATCCGACAATGATAATAGTTGAAGTAATTTGCAATTCATGAGAAAAATACATTATTTCCATAAATAAAAATGAAAAAGCAGTTAGTAATTCCTTCGAAACAATAATTAGCGAGCGTGTACTGGCGGTCTGTTTTTATTGAATAACATGTGAGGATATAAGCGATTGGCAATATGCGTACAATTATTACACCTCAAGTATTAACAGAACATTGGACAAGATATCAACAATTGTACCCAATTGTTGTATACGCATTCACGATATGAAGAGACAACAGTAATTACTCATTACAGATTTACTCACACTTACATGATCTCCGTCTTCTGTATTAATTCCTTTGGGGTTAATTACCTAAAAGCCAAGCAACATAAACGTGCAACTGATTCAATTATGCGTTAGTATTTATGGACAGTTGAAACCCACGGTTAGAAACTATTCAATTCATCAACAAAATGTAGTATTATAAAAGTATTATTGTTCTATGAAAATATGTATTGATAAATCTGATCAAAACTGATGTGAGTTATATCCCAATGATATAACGAGGGTGTCCAAATATCTGCTCCAAATACGTAATAGATTTTTATATCGTACAAAATATTTGAAAAGGATTTATATGAATTGTACAATGACAGTTCATCTTTCAAATACTATGAATAAATCTAACCGAAGTGTACAGCAAGATATTTGGAAGAATTCATATCTGTATATTGAATATCGAGTACTTATCTATCAAATGCATCAAGATTATTGAAAGATTACCAATTGTAAAAGCAAGGCATATTGCGATATTAATAATGTAGTGCGAATTTATATGATCAAATGCAATTTCATTCACCTCCTCCTGTTAAAGCTTATATATTTCTTACCCTATCATCAATTTCACCAATTCCAACTTCCTCGTCGTTCTCTCTGTAAAAAATTTGTCAGCGTATTATTTTTTTGCAATCTTCACATTTTTGAATATCAAAAGCATTACTCACTCCATATTATTTTTGTTTTCAGAGAAGATTCGAAGTAAGAATTCACCTTCTTCGTTTGGATCGAAAGTACTTGGCACTATACAATAAACACCTGGTGGTAATTTGAATCGGCAAGTGACTTCACGTAAGTTAATAAACGCAGGCGAACGAGCAACGGATGCGTTGTATTTGAAGAAATTTATATCGAGTGGTTTAGGAAGTCTTTCAGGATAATCTAACTAAACATGGGATTGAGTGATAAAATCAAAATATAATAATCTCCTTTGTAAATTGTGAAATTTCTTACATGATATATCGCAAATCCAATAGTTAGACAATCGGCACCCATTCGTTTTTGAGCTCGTCTATTTTTCTGCATCAGAGCAACGATCACAGTACATTTATCATCACCTTCGTCAGGGTATTCTAATGTAATTCGATACTGTGGGTTGTGCCAAAAAGTTTCTGTAATGTTATTGGAAGTAGAGTTAGCATTCCATTCTGATAAATATACAAATGATCAAAAGGATATTGATTTACCTAAAAAATTGCGGCAACCGCCAGCGGTAACACCGCGCACCCATTCTCCTTCGAATACACTCATTTCCCATTTTTTCTTACCGGCGTTCAAGTCATCTTCCGTTAGGGAATCAGGATTTAAATTACAAATTTCAAGTTGAGTGAAATATCTTGTAAAATCTTGAAACGACATCCAAAATTCTCCATCTCTATCGAACGTCAGACCCAGCGCTTCTTTCTCGTGATCAGGAATAAATCTCCATTCTGGTGATCTATCAATCGAATGTAACTCATTAGTATTATCATCGATTAAGCTTGTTTTGTTGAGCAATTTCAGCATATTTTATATACATGAATATATTGAACATTTCATGACTATTCATATTCAGTTTTACATTATTAATCTGAAGGTTGCTCTTACAAGAAAAATCACAATTCGAAACGTCATAATTTTATGCACAGTGATATTAAAAAACAAAAATTCAAATATTCGAGGTTCGTGAATTGCGGAGAAGAAGATTTATGAAAAATATTTTTCAAATTTCAATTGATAAGAATTTCAAAATATGTCATATTGGAGTTCAACCGTTTTGACCCACAGTAAAAAATCTTTTAAAATATATGTAATTTGAAAATTCGATATAGTTTATATGAAATTTCTATATAGTTTTATATAAATCATACATAATTCTGAGAAATTTTTTCCACGTGGGAAGGAACATTCGAATATTTTCACATTAAATTACTCACTGATCGCTCCACGGTCCATTCCATTCTGCCTCATTACCCCACGGATTGCGTAACCTTAAGAGAGGAATTTTGCCATACTGATTTGGCGTTTGAATTTCTACATGTCTGACTCTTGTGATACTGTAAGCATGCCCTCTGATCAATCCTTGAGGTGTTTCTGCTTCTAAAACGTTTGGATCCGGCTGAAATATGAAAAGAATGTTTCTGAACAGTTTGAATTTATATAAATTCAATAATGTAAAAAAAGTATCAACGTGATATTTAACTCATTCCATGTTTGTAACAATAGTATCCAATATTTTAGATCAAAAAACTGTATCAGCACACAAATTATTAAAACATTTCGATGTATACTATCGCAAATTTTTGAATTCTTCCTTGACGGCAAATGAGATTGTTTACAAACTTTGAATGTTAAGAAAGAAATTGTGAATATGGACATTTGACTATCAAGTACACTGAAAATATACAATAGAATGTTCAAAGTTTTCAATCGGTGGCTGTTTTTTTACCATTCGTCAGTAAATATCGAACTTGAGGACATTATCCACGTCAGTGGTATAATCCTTTTTCTCTTTACCATTAGGAACCATACATGATATCGAAATATTAGGTGTATGACTTTGCTTGTTGAAAATGCACCCAAATAGATAAGGACGAACAATTTTCTAGGATTTCCAGTCGATTTTTGTCCCATTCTTGACATAACCGAACAAAATTTTCAACAACTTGGAATTCAACAGGTTCTGTGAGATTCTGATGATACATCAACCTTCGCCCTGATGAAGAACAAACCCAGAACCCAATAACAGATGAGACGGATTAAATGCAAAGCACAGTTTTTATGGATCCGTTTGGCGAGCTTCAACAAGACTCCCGAAGAAGAGGCATACACATGTAATCATCTAATATTTCATATCTATTTCAATACCGCTATTTCTAATCGTTGACCCAGAATGTATATGCGGAAACACTCATTATATACGTAGTATAGTATTATTAAGAATTGTATTTGAAACTGTATCATTATTTTCCAATTCCAATCGTTCAAGCTATGTACACAGAAACTCATGCATACATTGGGGTTATTAATTACTCACAATGCAATTAAAATATTATATCATAAGTTTTAAAGAAAATATTTGTTTCATTGTTATACATTGAAGGGAAACAAAAAAACAGAATATACATATAACAAACTATCTAAACCAGACAATATAACTTTTGACATGTTTAACATATAGATAAAAAGCATACTTGTGTGGAGAAGAATTTCTATAAATTCATATATTATTGTATATAAAACTTTATTCAATCATATATGATCTTGAAAATTTTCCCACTTGAAGTATTCAACTCTACGCGAAGCAGCATCATGTTCTTTGAGATTTATTTTAGTCTCATCCGATCCAAAACAAACAAAACTTCTATTTCACGATTTATAGACATGAAAATTATAACCTAGCGTCTTAAAAGACTCTCACGATGTTCACGCAAGATTAGCTTTTGTCTTCATCCCAATGATACTATGTTGAGAAAATGAAATAAAATCAATTGCTGTGATAAAATATGAGTGAAACTGTTGGTGTGTTTGACTACTGTGTACTTCATGTAATAAATATGATTTAATGTTGAATGGAAATATTAACCACAGTTGCTATTAGATAAACATATTCTGATTATCTTTTTTTTTAGCACAATGTAAAGGGAATGATCAGAATTATCTCAAGTTATAGCAATAATTTTTATTCCCATTAGATACTTTTACAAATGCGGTTAATACACGAGTAAATAAATGTAAAATTGTGTAACACTTTTCCGCATGGCATAATCTAAGATCTCTTTCAATTCCATCCAATCAACTTCCATATCATCGCCAGCGAGTTTCCTGAAGAACTCTCGTACTTTATCGGCATTGTGATCTTGTTCTGGCTCAGGACAGGCAACCTTGAATAAATGAAGATTATCGGTGAGAATGATATGACTTGAGAAAAAATATAAACTTTCAGCATTTCAATCACACAAAACTGAAAATATTATACACCAAGTAATTAAACCAAAGTAATTGACTTCAAATAGATATAAATTCAACTTGATTAGATGAAACTCTTGTATGGCGGAGGAGATCCGGGGTTGTTGCGAGATGGGATATATTGTTGAGAAGGAGTTTGCCACAACTTTTGGTTTCCAATAAATGATGTTCAAGAAGCTCTTCAGAGATACTTTTTCAGCTATGGCCAAAGAGTTTCCGAAGATAAACTTGAACGTCATTCGTTGGATAATACCAGAAATTGCTAGACCCTGTAACAACAACTATCCCAGTCACAACACAGCTGAATCTTCTCTATAAGTGGTTAAGCCAGAGTACATGTGGATTAACATTAACTCATGTGAACAGAGCCCCTTCACGAATTATTTTGTAAATTGTGATGAGAACTATAAAATGATATTGTGTAATTACGTAAAAGAGTTAATCCCACAACCACAATTTTGTTATCCGACAATACAGATAATAGTTGAAGTAATTTTGCAATTCATGCAGAAAAAATACATTATTTCGCATAAATAAAAATGAAAAAGCAGTTAGTAAATTCCTTCGAAACAATAATTAGCGAGCGTGTACTGGCGGTCTGTTTTATTGAATAACATGTGAGGATATAAGCGATTGGCTTAATATGCGTACAATTATTACACCTCAGAAGTAATTAACAGAGACTTGATTGGACAAGATATCAACAATTGTACCCAATTGTTGTATACGCATTCACGATAATGAAGGGGAGACAACAGTAATTACTCATTTACAGATTTACTCAACTTACATGATCTCAAATCTTTGCTGTATTAGTTACCAGCTTTGGGTTAATTGCACCTAAAAGCCAAACAACATAAGACGATACAACTTCAGATTCAATTATGCGTTAGTATTTGTTATGGACAGTTGAAACCACTGATTAGAAACTATTCAATTCATCAACAAAATGTAGTATTATAAAAGTATTATTTGTTCTATGAAAATATGTATTGAATAAATCTGATCAAAACTGAGTGTGAGTTATATCCCAATGATTATAACGAGGGTGTCAAAATATCTGCTCCAAATACACATGTGATTATTTTTATATCCATACAAAATATTTGAAAAGGATTTTATATGCAGATTGTACAATGACAGTTCATCTTTCAAAATGCCTATGAATGGCGATCTAACCAGAAGTGTACAGCAAGATATTTGGAAAATTCATATCTGTATATTGAATATCAGTACTTATCTATCAGAATGCATCAAGATTATTGAAAAGATTGCCAATTGTAAAAGCAAGGAAGGCAACCATGTTAACGTCATTAATGTAATAGCCAGATTGCACGGAATTTATATGCAGTCCAAATGCGAATTTCATTTCCCACTCCACTCCTGAGCAAAGCCCTTATATATTTCTTTACCCTATCATCAATTTCGCCAGTTGTCAAACTTTACATCGTCGTTCTCTCCTAGTGGAAATTTGTCAGCGTATTGTTTTTGCACTGTCTTCATTTTGAATATCAGCATTACTCACTCCATATTATTTTGTTTTCCAGAGAAGATTCAAGTAAAAATTCACCTTCTTCGTTGTAGATCAGAAAGTGTATAGCACTATACAATCATTTACCTGAGTGGATTAATTTGAATCGGCAGGTGACTTCGCATCAGTAAGTTAATAAACGCAGGCGAACAGAGCAACAGTGCATTGTACTATGAAAGAAATTTATATCGAGTAAGTTTAGGAGGTCTTTCAGAAATAAATCCCTAACAACTGCGACATGGGATTGGTGATAAAAGTCAGATATAATAATCTCCTATTTGTAAATTGTGAAATTTCTTATATGATATATCGCAAATCAATAGTTAGACAATCGGCTGCATTCGTTTTTAGAGCTCGTCTATTTTTCTGCATCAGAGCAACGATCACGAGTACATTTATCATCACGAACTTCGTCAGGGTATTCTAATGCCGATTCGATACCTTTAACTGGAGTTGTGCAAAAGTTTTCTATATGTAATGTTATTGGAAGTAGAGTTAGCATTCCATTCCTGATAAATATACAAATGATCAAAGGATATTGATTTACCTAAAAATTGCGGCAACCATTGCGGTAACACCCTTGCACCCATTCTCACCTTCAGAATACACTCCATTTCCCATTTTTTCTTACCCGACGTTCAAGTCATCTTCCGTTAGGAATCAGGATTTAAATTACTGGAAATTTCAAGTTGAGTGAAATAATAACTTGTGTCAAAATCTTGAAACGACATCCAAAATTCTCCATCTCTATCAGACGTCAGACCCAGCGCTTCTTTCTCGTGATCCAGGAATGAAATCTCTCCATTCCTGGTGATCTATCAATCGAATGTAACTCCATTAAGTGTTATCATCGATTAAACATTTCGATTGAGCAATTTCAGCATATTTTGTATACGCATGGATCATATTAGACATTCGCGGACTATTTCATAACTCAGTTTACGTTATTAATCTCTGAAGGTTGCTCTTGCAGGAAAAAATCACACAATTCAAACGTCATATTTTATACAGTGATATTAAAAAACAAAATTCAAATATTCGAGGTTCGTGAATTGCGGGAGAAGATTTATGAAAAATGTTACTTCAATTTACCAGTTGATAAAATTTCAAATATATCATCATTGGAGTTCAACCGTTTTGACCCTAGTAAAAATCTTTTAAAATATATGCTTAATTTGAAAATTCGATGGTTATATATGGAAATTTCTATATAGTTTACTATAAAATCATACATAATTCCGCAGGAAATTTTTTCCGCGTGGGAAGGAACATTCGAATTTTCACATTAAATTACTCACTGATCGCTCGGTCCATTCCATTCTGCCTCCATTACCCACGAGTTGCGTAACCTTAGAAGGAATTTTTGCCATGCTGATTGGCGTTTGAATTTCACCATATCGACTCTTGCATAGATACTGTAAGCATGCCTCTGATCAATCCTTGAGGTATTTCTGCTTCTAAAACGTTTGGATCCAGCTGAAACCTGAAAAGATGTTTCTGAACAGTTTGAATTTATATAAATTCAATAATAATAAAAAAGTATCAACGTGATATTTAACTCATTCCATGTTTGTAACAATGAAGTATCCAATATTTTAGATCAAAAAACTGTATAGCACACAAATTATTAAAACATTTTCGATGTATACTATCGCAAATTGCAATTCTTCATGACAGTAAGATGAGATTGTTACAAACTTTGAATGTTAGAAGGTGTGAATGGACGTTTGACTATCAAATTACACTGAAAATATACAATAGAATGTTCAAAGTTTTCAATCGGTAGCTGTTTTTACCATTCGTCAGTAAATATCGAACTTGAGACATTAATATCACGTCAGTGGTATAATCACCCTATATTTACCATTAGGAACCACATACATGATATCAGAAATATTAGGTGTATTAACTTTGCTTCCGTTTTGCAATAGATGGCACCATGGCGTTGAAGTGATGAGTTGAAATAAATGGTCATAGATGTCATATAATAAACTTAGGTATTTGTAAACGCTGCGCCATCGAAATATTAGTCGATTGTATGCTGCATCATACGATTATTCTCGTTTAAACATGTCGGTTGAGCCAATTCCTCGTCATTTTGCGGGAGGTTTCAATTTTCTGCTTTAATATGAAGGAAATCTGCGGTTGAGGCTCATCAGATGCTCTCAGATACGCCTATGGTGAGGCCGCTGGTAAAGAAAAGACGTGCCGGAAGTGGTTTCAGCAACCAAGAACAGTGGGTTTTAACGTCGAGAGACCGGCGTAGCGATTGGAAGAGAAAGAACGAAGATGCAGAATTGGAAACGTGCCCGATCAGACTATTCGGAACACAGCAAAAAATTAGCAGGATCATTGGGAGGTAACGCAGTGCCATTCAAAGAAGCGCTACAAGAGAGTCGTAGAATGAATTTAGAAACAAATTGGGTGCCCTTTGAGGGTGAAGCCGGAGATGTTGAACGGCCGTTTGTGTGTTTGTGAACAGCTGCTCGCAAAGCTACGCCGGAAGAGATTTCACCATCGCATTGTGACTAGGAGGAACGGAAAATGATTTCATTACGAATAATCCCAGCGCAGAAAATCGCACGAGATATCCGGCCATGCTTCACGTCGACAGCCCGACCAGATATTCACGGTTTCAAGGATTTATGCTCGGTATTTGGTGGGGACCAAGCTCGGCGTAGTGTATTATGAGTTGTTAAAACAAAACTGAAACACTCACAGCCGATCGTTACGAAACGCAATTGATACGTTTGAGCCAACATTAAGAAGACAAACAACCGCAATACAACGAGAGACATGATAAAGTGATTTTGGCATGACGATGCTCGACCCACATGGTGCGGCGTCGTCAGACATGCCAGAAGCTTTGAAATGGGAAGTCCTACTACACCCACCGTATTCTCAGACATCCTCCCTCGGACTATCGCCCCCATTTCGATCGAGCATTTTGACCTGGCAATCAACGCCCGTCTTATGAGAAAGTAAAATTGGATCGATTCGTGGATCGCTTCCAAAAGATGACCAGTTTTTTTTCAACGCAGGATTCGTATACGCGAAAAAATGGGGAGAAGTAGTGGCTGGCAGTGGACAATACTTTGAAACTTTTGAATCAAGAAATTAGTAATAAACAGTTTTACAATAAATCCTCAATTCCAAGAAAAAACGGCGGTAACTTAAACATGCCACCTAATACATATTTTTCATTTACTCAACGCCGCAGTGTAGCTTGATGAAATATTGTAGAATAATCAACAAGCACTCACTTACACACTCCGATAGAACAACCCTAATAAGGAATTTCTCTCGTAAGCTTTTAAGAGAACACTGAAAAGATTTGGAAGCGTTTCATTCATCTGAGTGCGTTCTGTGGCTCACCGGTGAAGAATCTTCGCAGCTTCACAAGTAGTACCCTTGCCAGAACTCATGAATCCATGAAGCTTTGCATAAGCTTTCTCATTAAAAGCACTCCAAAATTCATTATTTTCCGCTGATCGTAAGATACTGTATTCCACCGTGATACGTAAGGTGGCCAGTCATCCGATTGCCACGTCTACCACACCTCCATACTGCCAAATCTAAATACAAATACGATTTTACGCAATGAAGATGTTCATACTCATTATTCGTAAAGAAGAAGATGTTTATAATTTGAAATATTCATAGAATCATTCCAATTTTATTGGACAAACAGAACTATCAGATGAGAGAGATGAATCATTATCCTGTATCTTCACTGGAAGCTCTCCATAATGAGAAAGTGTTGATCACTGTTACTCAAGAAAAAAACAATAAAGGATCTTTTTGGTAAATTTGAGATATTCTCAATTGTTTAGCCCTATTTTTAGTCACTACAATTGGCCCACTACAGCAGTCATAACTACTTAGAAATGTAATGGAGTCTCTTTGTTGAAGATGTGGGTTTTATTCCTCTCAAGTAAAAACAAGATAAGGAAAATTTTAGTACATAAATAGTCAAATGAAATGAGCTGGTATAACGTCTAAATGTCAGCCAAATACAAAAGTTGAAGGAAAGCTTGTGTGAAATTATTCAACTAGTTGAAACGAAAATTACATCAGGTTGGTTGATAGATACTCTACCAAGATCATTTAGCCAGCATGTGATATTCTTGGGTTTCGTGACTTGTTCATCAAGTTTTTACTTGCAATATTTGTGAAGAAATTTCGAAAAATATTATTCATCATTTATTTCAAATTCTGATGCAGAAAATATAAAGGCATGATGAAGTGAATGATTTTAAATAGAATAATTATGGACAGGACAATTTGAAATACTGATCATAATTTTCTCATAAAGTCGTCAGGTAATTCCAGAGAGATATGTATCTTTCGTTAATTAATATCAATAAACAGTCATTGTAGAGAACTAGCAGCCAGTGTGATGCCAATAAATGTATAAATACCATTATTAATCTCCAGTTCTAACCAAAAATTAGGTTTAGTCATTCTCAGAAACAATCAATGGCCATATTAACGATCAAATCCCAAATCTAATATTTGAAAAGGATTTATATGAATTGTACAATGACAGTTCATCTTTCAAATACTATGAATAAATCTAACGAAGTGTACAGCAAGATATTTGGAAGAATTCATATCTGTATATTGAATATCAGTACTTATCTATCAAATGCATCAAGATTATTGAAAGATTACCAATTGTAAAAGCAAGGCATATTGCGATATTAATAATGTAGTGCGAATTTATATGATCAAATGCAATTTCATTCACCTCCTCCTGTTAAAGCTTATATATTTCTTACCCTATCATCAATTTCACCAATTCCAACTTCCTCGTCGTTCTCTCTGTAAAAAATTTGTCAGCGTATTATTTTTTTGCAATCTTCACATTTTTGAATATCAAAGCATTACTCACTCCATATTATTTTTGTTTTCAGAGAAGATTCGAAGTAAGAATTCACCTTCTTCGTTTGGATCGAAAGTACTTGGCACTATACAATAAACACCTGGTGGTAATTTGAATCGGCAAGTGACTTCACGTAAGTTAATAAACGCAGGCGAACGAGCAACGGATGCGTTGTATTTGAAGAAATTTATATCGAGTGGTTTAGGAAGTCTTTCAGGATAATCTAACTAAACATGGGATTGAGTGATAAAATCAAAATATAATAATCTCCTTTGTAAATTGTGAAATTTCTTACATGATATATCGCAAATCCAATAGTTAGACAATCGGCACCCATTCGTTTTTGAGCTCGTCTATTTTTCTGCATCAGAGCAACGATCACAGTACATTTATCATCACCTTCGTCAGGGTATTCTAATGTAATTCGATACTGTGGGTTGTGCCAAAAAGTTTCTGTAATGTTATTGGAAGTAGAGTTAGCATTCCATTCTGATAAATATACAAATGATCAAAAGGATATTGATTTACCTAAAAAATTGCGGCAACCGCCAGCGGTAACACCGCGCACCCATTCTCCTTCGAATACACTCATTTCCCATTTTTTCTTACCGGCGTTCAAGTCATCTTCCGTTAGGGAATCAGGATTTAAATTACAAATTTCAAGTTGAGTGAAATATCTTGTAAAATCTTGAAACGACATCCAAAATTCTCCATCTCTATCGAACGTCAGACCCAGCGCTTCTTTCTCGTGATCAGGAATAAATCTCCATTCTGGTGATCTATCAATCGAATGTAACTCATTAGTATTATCATCGATTAAGCTTGTTTTGTTGAGCAATTTCAGCATATTTTATATACATGAATATATTGAACATTTCATGACTATTCATATTCAGTTTTACATTATTAATCTGAAGGTTGCTCTTACAAGAAAAATCACAATTCGAAACGTCATAATTTTATGCACAGTGATATTAAAAAACAAAAATTCAAATATTCGAGGTTCGTGAATTGCGGGAGAAGAAGATTTATGAAAAATATTTTTCAAATTTCAATTGATAAGAATTTCAAAATATGTCATATTGGAGTTCAACCGTTTTGACCCACAGTAAAAAATCTTTTAAAATATATGTAATTTGAAAATTCGATATAGTTTATATGAAATTTCTATATAGTTTTATATAAATCATACATAATTCTGAGAAATTTTTTCCACGTGGGAAGGAACATTCGAATATTTTCACATTAAATTACTCACTGATCGCTCCACGGTCCATTCCATTCTGCCTCATTACCCCACGGATTGCGTAACCTTAAGAGAGGAATTTTGCCATACTGATTTGGCGTTTGAATTTCTACATGTCTGACTCTTGTGATACTGTAAGCATGCCCTCTGATCAATCCTTGAGGTGTTTCTGCTTCTAAAACGTTTGGATCCGGCTGAAATATGAAAAGAATGTTTCTGAACAGTTTGAATTTATATAAATTCAATAATGTAAAAAAAGTATCAACGTGATATTTAACTCATTCCATGTTTGTAACAATAGTATCCAATATTTTAGATCAAAAAACTGTATCAGCACACAAATTATTAAAACATTTCGATGTATACTATCGCAAATTTTTGAATTCTTCCTTGACGGCAAATGAGATTGTTTACAAACTTTGAATGTTAAGAAAGAAATTGTGAATATGGACATTTGACTATCAAGTACACTGAAAATATACAATAGAATGTTCAAAGTTTTCAATCGGTGGCTGTTTTTTTACCATTCGTCAGTAAATATCGAACTTGAGGACATTATCCACGTCAGTGGTATAATCCTTTTTCTCTTTACCATTAGGAACCATACATGATATCGAAATATTAGGTGTATGACTTTGCTTCCACCGTTTTGCAATAGATGGCTGTAGCGTTAAGTGGTAGTTGAAATAAATAGATCATAGATGTCATACAATAAGCTTAGGTATTTGTAAACATAACGCCATCGAAATATTAGTCGATTTGTGTCTGCATCATAAAGTTATTCTCGTTTAAACATGTCAGTTTACGAGCCAAATTCTCGTCATTTGCGGGAGGTTTCAATTTTCTGCTTTAATATGAAGAAATCTGCGGTTGAGGCTCATCGAATGCTCTCAAATACCTATGGTGAGGCCGCTATTAGTGAAAGAACGTGCCGAGAGTGGTTTCAACGCTTCAAGAACGGTGATTTTAACGTCGAAGACCAGCATGGCGGTGGAAGAGAGAAGGTTTTCGAAGATGCAGAATTGGAGGCATTACTTGATCAAGACTCGTGTCAAACGCAACAAGAATTGGCAGGATCATTGGGAGTGACGCAACCAGCCATTTCAAAACGCCTGAAAGTCATGGGAATAATTCAGAAACAAGGAAATTGGGTGCCATACGAGTTGAAGCCGAGAGATGTTGAACGGCGTTTGTGTGTTTGTGAACAGCTGCTCGCAAGGCAAAGACGGAAGGGATTTCTGCATCGCATTGTGACTGGGAACGGAAAATGAGTTCATTACGATAATCCCAAGCGCAGAAAATCACGGGGATATCCCGGCCATGCTTCCACGTCGACGGCCAAACCGAATATTCACGGTTTCAAGGTTATGCTCGGTATTTGGTGGGACCAGCTCGGCGTAGTGTATTATGAGTTGTTAAAACCGACTGAAACACTCACAGCCGATCGTTACCGAACGCAATTGATGCGTTTGAGCCGAGCATTGAAAGACAAACGGCCGCAATACAACGAGAGACATGATAAAGTGATTTTACAGCATGACGATGCTCGACCCCATGTTGCGAAAGTGGTCAAGACATACTTGGAAACTTTGAAATGGGAAGTCCTACCCCACCCACCGTATTCTCCAGACGTCACTCCCTCGGACTATCACTTGTTTCGATCAATGGCACACGGCCTAGCTGACCAGCACTTCCGGTCTTATGAAGAAGTAAAAAATTGGATCGATTCGTGGATCGCTTCAAAAGATGACCAGTTTTTTCAACGCGGGATTCGTATGCTGCCCGAAAAATGGGAGAAAGTAGTGGCCAGCGATGGACAATACTTTGAAGCTTTGAATCAAAAGTGTATAAACAGTTTTTTACAATAAATCCTCGAATTCCGGGAAAAAACGGCGGTAGCAAACTTGTACACCTAATACATATTTTCATTCTCAACGCCGCGAGTGTAGCTTGATGAGAAATATTATGAAATAATCAACAAGCACTCCTTACCTCGATAGAACAACCTAATAAAGAATTTCTCTCGTAAGCTTTTAAGAGAACACTGAAAAGATTTGGAGGCGTTTCATTCATCTGGTACATTTCTGTGACTCCACCGGTGAAATCTTCCATAGCTTCACAAGTAGTACCCCCTTTTAGGGCCTCGTAAGATCCATGAAGCTTTGCATAAGCTTTCTCCATTAAAGCACTCCAAAATTCATTATTTTCCGCTGATCGTAGATACAGTAATTCACCGTGATACGTAGGTAGCCGATCATCGATTACCACGTCTACCCACCTCCCGTACTGCCAAAATCTAAATACAAAATACGATTTACATAATGAAGATGTTCATACTCATTATTCGTAAAAGAAGAGATGTTTATAATTTGAAATATTCATAGAATCATTCAATTTTGTGGACAAACAGAACTATCAGATGAAGATAGATCATTTATCATATCTTCACGCAGAGCTCTCCATAATGAGAGAAAGTGTTGATCACTGTTACTCAGAAAAAAACAATACAAAAGGATCTAACTTTTTTTTGGTAAATTTGAATATTGTTCTCAGTTGACATGACTATTTTTTAGTCACTACAATTATTTTTCTGACAGTCATAACTGTAGAAATGTAGTAGGGTCTCTTTGGTAGAATTAACCAATTTTATTCCTCTCAAGGAAAAAACAAGATAAGGAAAATTTTAGTACTTAAATTACAGTCAAATGAAATGAGCTGAAAGGTACATGACGTGTAAATGTCCTTCCAAAATACAAAGGTTGAAAGGGGAAAAACACTATGTGGAGAATTATTTCAACTAGTTAAACGAGAATTACATCAATTAGTTGAAATAGATACTCTACCAAGATCATTGTAGCATGTGTCTTCTTGGGTTTCAATGACTTGTTCATCAAGTTTTACTTGCAACATATTTGTGAAGAAGTTTCAAGAAAAATATTATTCATCTCATTCACATTCTGATACGAAAAATATAAGGGCATGATGAAGTAGAATGATTTTAAATGAGAATAATTGTGAACGGACAATTTGAAATACTGATCTAGCAATTTTCTCAACAAATCGTCAAATCAATCCCAGAGATATGTGTCTTTCATTGAAAAATCTAATATCATGCATAATCATTGTAGAGAACAACAATGGAAGCCAGTAATGCTGTCAATGTGTAGATACATACATTAATCTCAGGTTATTAAAAATTGAATTTAATCATTCTCCAGAGCAATCAAACACATGTAGATTGATTTATGCTCTTCAAGATTGACTTGTTTTTAAACTGAATGCCCATATTCTTATAACTATTTTTAGAACTGTTATTTCTATATTTATAAAATTTATATACGGAGCAAAGATGTCATTCTATTACCTGAAGTGAAAAATTCCCGCATAATTTTCTTCGAAACTTTGATCCTCAGGTACTACTTGAAAGAAGAGATGTGGATGCATAGTAAGGTTGGCTATAGCCGCAAGAAGCCAACAATCGCCGAGTTCTCCTTGTTGGATGTCGAATCTTGAAAACCCTTCGACGAATAGTTGGGGATTGTCTGCTATTTCCTACGAATTCAGATAGATACATTAAATCAAAAGTATATTTTGCCTGACTCCAACAGTACCATCACCGATTGGGTATGTTGCCTTCAGCTAGAATTCATACACTGAGAAAAAGGATTAGTGAACCGAACGGAAACGTAATTGACTCAACTACGCCAGGAGGTTAAATACGTTCAACCGACTCTGGAGGTTGCATTGAATCATTCCCCAGGTTGAGTCAACTACGTGAATGATTGGGACAATGAAAAATAGTTTCCGTCCACAGTTAAAAGTGAAACTTAAAGTCATCCCGAATATCCGCTTAAAAATGCAGCCAAAAGTAGCGCCTATTCCAACTGAAAGTAAGCAATGGAAAAGACTGAATTTCAGTAATTCCATCTGACTTTGGAATTAAGATAGAGTTCCATCTTGATTTCCAAAGTAAGATGGAATTGACTGAAATTCAGTTTTTTTCATTGCTTACTTTCAGTTGGAATAGGCGCTACTTTTGGCTGCATTTTTGAGCTGATATTCGGGATCACTTTAAGTTTTACTTTTTACTGTGTCAAGTATCCATGAACATTCGACACAAAATAACAAAGCAATGATTGCCTACGAGGTTGACTCAACTACGTGAGATTTTGAATGAAACTTCTTCTGTGATTTGTTGACGTTGATATACATTGGTTCATAAAATCAAGTGATATGTTTGAGACAATGAAAGGTGGCGTAGTTGAGTTTACAATTTCCAAGTCATTTCAACTAAAAATTCGTTGATTTCTCCATAAATTCTTCAACTACGCGTGGTGGTTAATTGCCCTTTTTTTTCAGTGTATAGGTAGAGAATCGGTGGAGGAACGTTGTTTTGATGACGAAGTAACGTGGAGGCAACGGAAAAATATTTGGCCTTGATATTCATGTGGACATTTCTCCGTTGTCTTCACGTCATTTCATCGAACCATCGATTCTCCACCTAACTTCTACGTGGAAGCAACGTTCTCCATCGGAGGTGGTGCTGTACGGGAAATTGAATGAAAGGACATTATTACTTCTGTAGAAATTTATATTCTTTACATGATAGCAATTCAACCTTGCTGTAATGTTGTCAGGCAAACTTGTGACATCATTGGTGGAAGGTATAAGCTCAGAAAACCCACATAGTAGAGTTGTAGCAGCCTTACCTTGACAAGGTTGTCAATAACAAGTCAGACAAGTTCATGACAAGCTCACATGTTTCCTGGGTAGTTTTCAATAAATTATTTGAACTTGAATTAGAAAATGAATACTAAAATATGTTGAATAATATGAAATGGTCAAGATGATTTTATAAATTAAGGAAGAATATTTGATATTGAGCCTTTATTGTAAAAATGAAAACTTCATATTTGAGAATTGTAAAAAGTTCTTCGAGTAGTCAATTCAATTTTGAATGCAAAAGCTTAATCGCAAGGATTTTTTAAATCTTGATGCTCTGAATGTTCAGAGAATATATGAGGATTTCATCAGAAATTTCAATCCAAGGTGGTGGCAGCGAGAATTTTCCTCTCATTTTTACTAGTCATTCTGCTCAATATAAATACATGATGAATGAATTCCGTCAGAAATTTCAGGTAGTCCCCACCCTTCTTCAACTTTGTCAAAAAACAAGATAGATATTCAGAATGAGAAGAATAATAAACAAACATAACGTAAACATAAACGTGACATTTTACATATTCCCGATGTCCCTGGACGAAGTCTAATTTTTAATCCCTTTACTAAGATCAATTGGTAGATTCAGATATTGAAATGAATTCTCGATAGCGAATGAAAATTGAATTCGAACTAACCATAGGACGCCTCCATTCTATATATTTATCAGGTCTTCTGGAATAAAATAAAGAAGAGTCGTCGGCTGGAAATTCGGGATCTTCGAAAAGTCTTCCGTACTCCAAACATTCTCTTCTCAATGCGTTGAAATCTTGCACTTCTCCACGAGATCTGATACCAGATCCTTTCTCTCCAAGCTGTAAAATAAATCATAACTATTATTATCCTGACTCCATGCAAGATGCTACTATATTCCACGAGAATAATATCCAATATATACCATACACATATATATAACTATATTATTGAAAATTATAATAGGAATTTGGTTTACAATAACACGTAAATGTCAATGTCGTACGTTATAATATGGCTTTCCAATGAAACGTTCCGCAGTTAGGATTGGAAGACGTCGACAATATGATTTAAAAATTGGTCTTCGGTACGTCTTGTGATTCAAGGTAAAGTGGAAGAACTGAACCATAATTTCCCAATGCAATTCTAAGCCAGTTAACTTGAGGACTGCTAGGAAGCCAAACTCATTTCGAATGAAAAGATGTTGGAAAATCAAATGGTACTCTTTGAAACTTCTTGTCAATTCGATAGAATAGATTTCTAAACTACTTTAGCTTCAGCTTGATGCAATTTAAAAATCTGATAAAGCATACTGTGAGACAGAACCAACTCAGACACAATACAATATTATAGTTACAATCAAAATGATGATCACTGCTATGAAATATGACTGAATAGTGAATGAATAGGGATGAATATTTGAATAATTCCAATCCAAGGAATTTATGGCTTAGTTATTTCCTGATTCCAGCTCCCCTAGCTTACCTCAGATTTTTCAAAAGTCAATCTGAATTACCTGGTTAATTTGTGACATGAGATTGGTGGGATCGAGTATCAAAGTAGCGACACTCATTGCGTATAATCGATATAATTCTAATTTATATAACTAATTCCATTTTGTTTCAATTTCATTGATGAATTTTCAGTCACCACTGTACAGCGTATTATTCAATTTTGATCCAAGTTTAGTGCGAATAAGAGTACTATGGTGACCATTTCAAGTCACGGAACAAAACATACTACTGTTAGAACTATGTTGAGATATCAACTATCATTTGTGGAAATTTTATCACGCGAATATGTGTACACCGGACGACATTTAACCACAACATGAATTAAAATGGTATACTGTTTAGGGCATTTGATAATATTAATTCAAATGCGTTTCTAACGGGCTTGAGAGTAAAGACATAAACATATCCCTGGGGCTCCATATTTTTCATTTTAATTAGTGACAGTTCAACAGCGAGAATTACGTAATCTATTGACATCCCTTGGGGATACGTATATCGAAATTCTAATTTTATTCTCTCTTCGGTGTGTTTCAAATTACAAAAATGACATTATTGTTTCGTCAATAACAATTGGATTAAGAAAATGACTCCATTATTACAAGGTTTGATCGAAGAGGAGGGAAAGTAATAGCACCGTTATATTATGTTTAACTTTTCTGAAGCAAGGAAATATTCAATTCATTTTTCCTTCTCACGTATTCGAATCAATGTGAATCAAATACGAAAAAATTCACCGGAGGTTATTTTCGTGTGATTAATTCACGTGTCGAATGAAATGTATTAAATTCTTTCCAAAATCATCCATGCGATTGAAATATAATTCAATGGTTAGACTACGTAGTAAAGATTAGAAAAATAGTGACTCATTCTTATCTCGAGTGGTACCGACAATGCATTCAAACATTTTAAATGAATCAGATGATGTGCGATCAAAACATATGGAGCACGTGTTATCGCAGTTACTTAATAAATTTAATCATCCTTACGTAATATACGTGATGTACAATGTTACAAGTGCACTGAGAGAAGAGTTGGTTGGTATTTAATAAATGGCCCCGGACCCTCCAGACGAACGGACTAAACCTTGTGATTTGACATTTTTCTAATCAAGCGATAAATGAAAATCATTGAATATACAATGATAAAGCAAATTACCAAAATCTAACTTTGAATATCAAATTTAAACCGTAAATTATTATTGCATTCCGGTATTTATAAAACTCAATTTGTAAAACAGACCACAACTGATCACTGATGTTTCAAAGTAATCATAATTAACTTATTTCAGACTTCGAGATCTTTTACTAACTTCGGCGAAAACTGTCCTATAACCAGACGGTGTAGAATTGGAAACAATTTCAGTCCTTATAGGTTTGTTGAATTTTTTTCACAGCCATTCAGTGAATTTCTACGTTTAATCAGATTTTGTTACTTTAAACTGCATAACTAGCTATTATTTTTATTTTTATTTTCATAATAGGATCATCAAGAATTCCCTTTATTTTCTTGTTGTTATTTACTTTTTGTACACTGGGCTCGTCCCGTCTTTTTCAATGAATAAGTAAATCAATAAATAAATAATATACGTAATTTATGTGTCAATAGACGTTAAATTTTACGTAGCATACAAGATGGTCGGATTCTGTCATCCTAGTACGAACCCCAATTGAGAATAAAAGCGAAATACATAACTGAAATATACAATTTCACTAATTTGATATATGATGTGAACATATATGGGTAAATGAATGGATAGAAAGCATATAATTATTTTCCAAATCATTCTGAATTCAAAGAACACATAAGTGTCACTAATGGTGTTTGGGATAATCAATCTTTAAATCAGTGGATACATGGATGTTTAATGTTATAGTAGCAGTAATTGACTTTATTGCTTTGTAGCAGCACATAAAACTTTACACTTATTACTAATTTTGACGGTACAAGATTTTATCAGTTCAAAGGTTTTGTCTTCTCCATATGTTCATCTCGCTTGATAGTATGTTGTTTGTTAGAGTCTCTTCCGGAAATTGAATCATCAATGGATTTTCTAAAGAGCCCAAAATTAGCTAGGGGGAATAAAAGTACGGTCTTCAACTTCACTAAAACCGAGAACTTCCAAAGCTATTAGCTCGCCCCAAATTCGAATTTTTTGATTTCGCACATAGAATCTGGATGAAAATTTCATATAGTTGAAATATAATTTTTATGAAATCACATACTTTCATTTATCACGTATAAAAAAAACGGGCCACGTATATCATTACGTCAACATTCTCCGTATGCATCTGATCGGTTCGATATCAGATGATGATTTTTTTGCGTAGATCGATTTGTAAAATAAATTAATTGATTATAGTTTTTTGTTTCTTCTTCTTCTTCTGTTTTTCTTTAAATATACAACGAACTAGTCTGGTTTAATTTTTTGCTGTTTTTTTTCTCAAAAAATCCTCACGTAAAGCAAGTAGCGAACATTTTTCAAAGCGTTCATCATCATCGTTGCTATCAATGCCATTCATGTTCACCAGTTACATTAAAGCATCATTATAATGATTATGATTGCTAGCTTTAGTCGTCATCAAATGCCTCGGCTATGAATTGTGAGCGTGAATCGTGTATCGAATGATTCAAAAGAATGGAACAATAAAATATGAGAATGTAAGTGAGACTCTTTTCTACGGTTCATAGATGAATTTTATAGTTTTCAGGCACAAGAATAGGTGAAGTGATTAGACGAAAAAAACGGCAAGGATCTGTGAATGACTTTTCCCTTGTCTTTCTCGTCCATTTTCGATCTTAAGAAACGTCCAACCATCATCGCAGTTAGTTTTCAAATTTTTTGAATGGCAATCCACAATCCAACTCTTGAATCAATTGACTGTATAGAAGTAGAAATTCACTTTTCAGTTGAATTGATCAATTCAGTTGTATTGAATTTCAAATAATGACATCAGATTTCAACAAATGTGTGATCAGATTGCACAAAGATTTACATGATTCATGATCATAGGAAAAGTGAGAGAATAAAAAGAAAACCATTTGTTAGTCCTTGGTTCTTCCTTTCAACCGTGACAGAAGGAAATTGGATATCGATTTACTGGTACTAGTATTATATATTCATTTGTGCTTGATTCCAAAAATTATTCTTTGAACACTAATCAGGATGTTTTTTTATCTAATTTCATTTCTATCACTCAGACAGTTCAATGTAAAATATTGTTTCAACTTCGTTTTCATTGTGAGATATTTCTATAGTCATAACAATGATAACATCCTCACTATAATAATATTTTTGATGCAATAGTTATTAGACAATTGAAATATATTCCATAGTTAACGTTGATAAGAAATTGTCATAGTGCTGAAACATGAATGTCAATTAATCATTGTCAAAATCAGCAAACAAAATAAATGCCCGTTCATAGTATATATAAATCGATTATGGATGTTCATAGTACATATACAACGTTTTGTTGCTACTTGGGTTTGTCCTGTTTTACACGAATTACATTTCATTCCATAAATCTATATTTATTGATTCAACAATGTCATAAAAATTAAAATCTGTAAAAGACTGGGAACATTAAGATGAATAGATGATGGATGAACCATTCGTGAGATGATTTTCCAATTTTACTTGACACTTCAGAGGAAATTCGAAGTTGGGATAACATGTGGTAATACCATATGCATGTAAATAGAAATGATGTTAGCCCCAGAGAAATCTTTCCTTGCGAATTTGTTTTGAATCTAATCTCAATAACTGCTTCTTCGAATCCGTAGAATTTTATATCCAGTACAAATACGCACATCGATTAAAATAGAATCTAATATATATCGCAAAAATTTCAGCATGTACTATTTAAAATACATAGTGAAATCTTTAATATTACCTGAAGAAAAAATAGATTGATTACTATGTTAGCTATAAGAATTGATGAGTTTTTATAGCATATATTAATAATACAAAATCTAAGAATCCAATGTTGCTGAATCGTTTATTGAAACGAATTGAATTAATAGAATAACGGAATATTCAACTGTTAGAAACCCAAGATCTTGTAGTATATTCTTGAAGCCATGTTTTCAGTTCCAAAGAGTAAATTCGAAAAGACAAATCACGATGTATATCAAATTTCGTGAGTTTTTCAAACTAAAGGAACATAGAGTGCACCAGTTTCATACCACTTTGATATTGAAGAGCGAAGGCAACACTCTTTTGACATCGACTGCAGTTTTGACGAATACATCTGCGAGCGAGGAATCGTTTTGATAATTTTCTCCACCGTAGTAAGCCATTGTTGATTTAATATTTCTTCTCCCCGTTCTCTTTTCGTTCAACTAATCGATTGCCGCACCTCTTTTCAATAACCGTGAAAATAATTTGATGAAAAGTACACAAATATCAAAACTTCACCATTATTTCCTCAGTACGAAACTACAGGGTTTCACGACATAGAAGATCACTGTACAGGAAAGGTGGATACTTTCGGTTGATATTCCATGCGTAAATTTAAATCGTCAACGCTACGACGGAATTCTATTTTCCTCGAGGAGAGTCAAAAGAGCTTGGCTCGCTAACTCAGTTGCTCTCATCCAACAATCATGTTTCGTCACGAAGACTCGAGATAAATATGCTGCAACACAATGTACACACCCGATAATTCTTCGATTATTATTTAAGCAGCGTACGCACTAAACATCGAGAGTTGAATGTCAAGTGAAATCATTCTTTCGAACAAAACTGGGGAAATTAACCGGCAACGTGAGTGCAAAACTTCAACACTTCAACTTTAACCAGGTGGTCAGTTGTTTCGGTAACAGTCGGATGTTGTCGGACCTAGTCGGCAATGTCAATGAAAACAAACGCTATGGCTACGTTAAGGTCTGGCTACACAAAGTCTGTAAACATGAACGTAAGAGCGAAACGTTGCGTACTTGGGCGACAAAACGTCATGCGCCGCCTTCCTTTCTCCCATTCGTGTCTACGGAACTTACGTAGACAAGTCTTTAAGGTGTGTCCACAGAAATTCTGTAGTTGTGAACAGAGTTGGCACGTAATATACTTCAAAGTATTTCATATAGTTTATGAACCCATCAAAAAAATCTAGATGAGACCCATAGGAACCTACATGGAAATCCCCAGGGTACCCTGTCATTTTCGTGTAGGTTCCCATAGATTCCTAGGCAATCCCATGTGGGAGTCAAGACAATTCTTGACGGGGCAACAAAGCTATGAAAATCTAGAGGAAGAATCAGAAATGAGATTTCCATTGTTGGCTGTTTTTTGTTAGATACCTCATTTTTTATCCAATTTTTTGAAGAATCCTCACCATAAAAGAAAATGAGAAGGGCAAAATGTGATATGACGTTTCTCATTCTAATCAATGCGAAACACAAGAGTGAATGAAAATTGCGGGCATATCCAGCCTGTACAAATGAGCAATTGGAATTCATAAAGATTTCTTAAAAATTCCTTGAATAATGCCCATTATGAATTCGATGGATTCCAAATGGAAACGTTTCTTTTCGAACATTGAATTCTTCATCAAGAGTTCATTCTGAGTTCAAGATATTTATATGCTATATGGGATTGCATATGCGAATATCCTACTTAAATGAAAGAATTCCCAAAATTATATATCGTATACATAGAATTTTATTTAAATTGTATAGGAAAATATTTGTACTTGGATATAAATCTTCCCTGGATGCATTTTACACACGTTGATCGATATGGATGGGAATTCAATATTTTTGAGGTATTGGGATTACTTTTGTCAATCAATGAAGTAGTAATAACCCATGTGGAAAATTGTTCAAAATTCAATATAATTTGTATATAATTCAATATATTTTATATGAAAATTCTATATAATTATATAAAAATTATATATAATTTTGAGGATTTTTCCACGCGGGAAGTATTTCATTCATATATGATTTGTGATGAGTGATCGATAGTACTATTGATAGTTTCATATAGAAAACTTGTCAAATTTATATTGAAACTTTATAAAACCTCGGTCGAAATTTTATAAAATTCAATATAAACCTGAAAAATGTTTTTTAACAAACTATCGATAGTACTATTCTATTCTAGTTCCTATTATTTGAAAAATGTGATTAATAAAACATTCCATCGTAAGCATTCCAATGATTAGCATGGTATAAAACTCACTCACTTCTACTTTTCCCGCGGTTTGTCGTACAAACTCCGGTTCATTGATGATTTCTGGTCTCCACCCATACATGTTCCTTATTGGAACAAACCACGTTTTCACTTTTCACGCGCGTATATTCGTTTCTCCTGTATATTCTTCTCGGTTGATCTCGAATTCTCTCCTTATTTGGTAATCGTGTTCAAATACTCGAATGCTGAATTTCACATAATTCATTCACACTGCACATTACAACACATTTTATGAACTTTTGATCACAAATCTACTCATAGGTATTGATTTTCTTCTTTTTCGGTAACTATTCAAATCGGCCTATGAAAATTGAATAAACATCAAGATCTTGTGGTAAATTTTGATTTTGAAATTGATTGTTTATGTTTTGAAGATAAATTCTGAATCATCTGTCTGAGAGTAACAACTCAATGATAGATATCTCTCAATATAATTCCCATTCCTGGGACATTTATCAGGAAATATGGAAAATGAAGGTTCGTGGTGAGTCAACAAGAACTCAGTTTATTTGAGTTGAATGTTTACGGCATACAATGTTACATAAATTTCAATTATCTCTGATCTATCTGGTTTTCTTCTTTTCCTAGAAAAGGAAAAAATAAAATAGTGTGTTACGTACAGATTTTACATCTATTGAGAATGCTTCGAAAATTATCTTTTTGAAGGTCGAAACGTTTGTCGAAATTGATTTGCAATCAAATATAAAAATACTATCGAGTACATGCTTTCGTTTTTTCTGGATAATGTTCAAAGGGGTACTTGCGCCCTGGTACAAGCCGAATCTTCTATTCTGAACTATTCCAAAGTGCTTGGATAAAATCAAAATATCACTCTGTACAGCAATTCCTCACCTGTACAGAGTGATATTTTGATTTTACCCTCAATTTATTATCAAAAAGTTGAATCTTCTGGGCTACGAACTATGTTCAAACACGTTTCAGTACAAATGACGTTACCGAAGACGTCTCAAACCCTAATTTTTTTTTTTTTTTTAATAAAAATAACATCCCATGTGGAAATTTAAACCATGCCAGTACTGATCCAGATTCTTCAAGTCAGGGCCAGTAATGGCCCGGTTTAAATTTCCACATGGGATGTGGTTTGAAGGAACGATCGTAACAACCCAAGCGGAAAAATGTTCAAAATTGTATAGAATTATATGTAAATTATATATAATCTATATTGAATTAATTCGAATTATACACGGTTTTGTCAAATCTTCCACTGTAGGAATTATTACTTTTACGGACGTCGAATTTTGAACTGACTATATGCTAATGGATATCAGATGATTACATAAACACACCAAATACAATTTCACATGAAGTATTCGAATGCTTTTGCAGATACAAAGAGTTGGGATTATTCAGTATTTTCAAAGTATATAACACATATATTAACTCTAATATAGGACTCCAAATATTCTCTGATATCTAATAGTATGAAGAGAAAAACTCAACGGTTTGGTCTGTATAGATGATAATATGTACTTTTTAACATGATGTACCAAACGATTGACACATACTGCCTATCTTGAATGATCATCAACACTGCTTAATTTCACATGATCGCCTCACTTGTTCTGCGTTCAACATTAACAACAATTGATCCAACGAGACTAATGGGATCTCTAGAATTTTATTGGAGGGGTCCACGTCACGCGACACCTTATCACGAACATGGATGACGAGTCACTGTTACCTATGAACATAATGTCCATGCACGTGTACGGACGAAAGGAAAATTGTACTGGATTGGTAACGAGATTCAACCGCGTGCTGCGTTACTTTTATTTTGTTTTAATGCGGAAAATAGTTGCGTCGTCATTGACACAAACTCTACACTGTAGGAGAATATTTTTTCAATGAATGATTCTCGTTGGTTTTACCAAATGATTGGTGAAAATCGTATAATCGTTATGAATCATTCAATTTTTATAGATCTGTTGATGAAACAGAGTATTTGAATTGAATTTGTTTTCAATATATTCAGATTTGATCTTATGTAATCTTTACAAGGTAAATAACATAGTTTTTCCGAGATAATGTTTTGAGAATGAATTGAGCAAAGTCATTGTAGCTTTGTATGCTGTAAAGAATGTATACTGAATACCCTAATGAAAATGAATCTTATATGCCTCATATCTGATTCATATATGATTCATGTATGGAAATTGTTCAGTATCCACTATACATGGTTCATATTCCTGATTGACAAATCCCATTTATTCCGAATAAACATATGAAATTTCAATTGAATTCGACCAATATCCATCAGATTTGAATCGCAACTTACAAATCATAACTCACAAATAATTATATACAACTCATATATAAACTGTATTCAATTATGTATAAATTTTATATAATTTTGAAAATTTTTCCACTCGGGCTGCATGTTCAATAGGAATTAATTGAAATGATTAGAGTTTTTTAATCAGAAATATGACTTATTTATGATTATCGCAGAATCAATATATTCTCGATATATGATTCATTTTATGCAGTGAATCAAAATACACGTATTGATAGATTTTCATTTCAACCCTAGCAGAAATTTGTTTTCAATTCAAATGGGATCTTTAAGGGACATTTGTATACAATAAACTGTATTTGATTTTGAATGGAAAGGAAACACCAATCATTTATACGCGCGAATAAGCGCGCCAAATAACGAACAAGGGTGACAGTTATAAAAGTTATATTTACAACATGTTATTATGTAGTGGAATGGAGAATTTTTGAGTAACGTTGCATCGGGCATCGACATTCACTGGGATGGTTTTATATTTCAAATCTTCAGACCATATTCTGTATGCATATGGTTCAGATAGAGGAGGACAAGTTTTCATTCGCATATATTTTCTCAATCCGTTGAACGTATCAGTCAAATGAAACGCATTCTAGACGCTCAATTTCATAACCTGTTCCTTCAAATGTCACTTTGAATTGTTTCAAATATCTGTATTTTTAGAACGTTGACAGAATGCCTCATAGAATGTTCTGCATCCGTTCCACGTGTATTTTATATTCCTTCCAAGAAAGTTATAAGGAAGTACAAAATGAATTTTATTACTTCAAAAAAATAATGAGAATATGTTCATACGAACGATTTTAATTGAATTTTCTTGTGATTTATACTGATTCGATATTACATTTTTCATTCTGTTTTCAATGGAAAATCCGTATCACTCTGTTGGATCTAAATTTATTCTGACATACGAGGTTTAATAGATTTTTAAAAGTTGGTGATGAAAGTTTGATTAGTTTTTTATCAAAAATTTGTCGAGTTTATATTAAATTTCATAAAATTTCAATCAATGTTTTATAGAATTCAATATAAACTTGACACATTGCCTATAAAAAAAACTATCACTCATTACTACCAGAAGTTGAATGTGAGTTAGAAGAAATCATTTTCAACTCAAAACAGTTGAGAATTTTTGTTCACAAATCTGGAAACAAATTTATTCGCATTTGAACTCTGTGTAAAGACTGTGTATGAATTGAATGAAATCACTTATGTTTCAGTTACAAAGTTGGAATTTCAAAAAATTATGATTATTCAAATCATGATTGAGAAATTATGATAAAATGTAGAGACGCACACATACACACACACACACACACAGATTTATATCAAAGAAAGCTGAAACGCGGTGACCCTGAATCGATTCAAAGATTTTACCAACTGCGGTTGTTTTATTCAGAGATAAGGATTTTCTACCATATGCTCAAATATTCTTCCAAAGAATCCAATCAGAGATACTACCGTTAACTATGAATATTATTCAGTTGTTGCACCTTACTCAAGCATCAATGATTCGACGTTAAAAGCCCGCGTGATACTGAGCCGTTGTAAATATCGTACGAGAGTAAAAGATTAACTTTATTTGAGACCCTACTTCCTTTACCTACTCGACGACGCTTTGACTACCGCCACTGCGACGGCTTTTTCCGGTGTTGGCGTCTCGACGCATTGCTACATGGGATGTCCTTGTAACATGAGAATCTTTGTTCGAATTTCATACCAAGCCATCAAAACACTGTCAAGGAGAATCAAGATTCGGAAAATAAGTTTTCATAAAAATGATATTAATACCAAATTTGTGAATCGCTAAGAATGTTCAGTTCTTGTCAACATTCATTACGGTTTATATAGAATACGAACTTTAAGAAAAAAGGAGTAATTGAATTTCATTATAGAGCATAGTGGAGGGTAAGTTACCATTAATAGAGAATTAATAGGAAATTATTTAATTTCTTCTAATGATATTCCGATCCATTTCTATCAGCAGATACCACACTCTGTCGATCTTTCGATGTATCGTTAATGACTCAGATTTGACGTCAGACTACGATCATTGAACTGAAAATTTAGCAACAAAAAACATGAGAGCACAATCGTGAGGCTGAAATGACGTGTATATAAAACTCATAGTCTAAAAATAACAGGCGCAAGGTTTTTCCACGACAATATTCTAATTATATGTTTCAAAGATCTTTACCACGAGAAAAGCTTGAAAGGTTGATGAATTTTTGTTTCAACCATACACCATACTATGAAGCTCAAACTAAAGGTGGCGAGCTAGCGGTGGATTGATGTAACTTTTGATGTAATGTTTTGATAAAATAATTGGAAGCCACTGAATAAATTTCTGATATAAAAAATATTCGAACTAAGTTCAGTTGAAAGTTACATGAACCCCCCGATAGTTTCCGCTGCATCATCATACTTTCTTTATAACATCTTCGAATTTTTCGCCTTCTATGGATTTGTGAATGTATGTAAATTCTATATCAGATATGTGCATGAAAACACGGTAAACCGAATTCAAAAACGTTTTATGGGAAATATGAAATTTAGATTTAGCTCTGATTCGTTGCGTATTGCAGAATGTATCAGGTTTAATTAAATTTTGCGCCCTGATCTCACCCTGTTCTCACCCTGTTCATTCATCTCAACATTCAAATTCTCTTTATGGTAACTACTCTCCGATCCAATTTAACTCTGATTTGTTACAAATTACAAAGTAAATCAGGCTCCAAAAAGCATAATTTTTTCCAAACTCGGATTAGCTTTCACTATTTGGACAACCATTGAAGAAGTAGAATAATAATACATTTCAATATAAATTACTCTCGTGTGTGAATTGTATAAGAGCTCAGAATGGATTTGCATCTTTAATGTTTCTCTTCGTATTTAATAATGATGTGTGATAATTATCGACATTGATATATATTTCTATGGAATATAAATAATTAGTTTATATACCTTCTTACAAAATTTCTCTAGTATTCAATATTCTATAGCTATGCGACTATCTCTGGTATTTAATATTCTATAACAACGTGTTTTATATTGAAAATGAGATTATCATTCTCCTTGAACAGACTTAGTCTATACAAATGAATTATTATTCCCCTATTTGTAATTAACACGCAAAAGTACACGAAGAATGTTATATATTTTACTAGGTTCATGCAACTTCTTTCAAATCATCCCAAAATACGAATAGAATTCATTCAAAAGAAGTGTGAGACTACAGTTCACAAGTTACTTTGAAAATAGCCAGACTAAAAATATTTAAGTTCTTTGGACATTAGAGATACCTTTTTGTGTATAAATGCACATTCTTATACCATCACATATATGCACATTCATGTACATGTGAATAACAAAAAAGATGAGATGGCTTCCAAGTTGAAATTGGCTCAAACCCAAAAACAACGTGAACAAAAAATTCACCAGTATAAAAGGTTTCTTCATGATGCTCGTCATCGGTCAGTAACATGTCTTGTCTTGATAATCATTATCGAGTGTAGGTTACTCTAGGAAAGCACATGCACTGCTGAGAATTATCTTTCACCAACGATAATCGTTCAATTTTTTAACAAGTTTTTCTGGAAGGAAAGAACGGGTGATCGTGAAGGATAGAATGAAAGTACGAAAAGGGATAGATGGTAATCATTTGATAACTCAGAGAAAAAAGAGCTCTTCAAAGAATTCTTCAAGAACTTTCCAAGAACTCGGGAATGCCAAAGGAATTCTTGGAGAACTCTTTAAAAAAACTCTTCATTGTCTGAGATATATTTCGATCATCATTCAAATATATTTCAGTATATTGAATGAAACATCAATTGCGCATATGTTTTCAATCAATATTGCTTTTGGGAAATCAAATTCAACATAACAAACCTTGAAAACTGCATTGGCAGGATGATGAACGTCTCCTGATCCGGAAAGTCCACCTCGTAGTAAACGAGAAAGCAAATTATAGCGACCAAATGTTGTCCACGTGTCGTTTGGAACATTCAGTAATGAGGGATTTCTATGAAAAACAATCTTCATTGAGTATAAAGGAATCAATATTTCGCAAGAAGAATATAACTTTCATCTCATAGCACCTAATATTTATACATTAAGAGTGCAGTCTGGTTTGCAAATTTTCTACCACAAATTTTTTTTTGTCAATTCCCAAATAATCTCGAAAATCACAAACGCATGAGTTTTTTGTTGTACTTTTTTTCTTATGAATCTACAAATATTTTACATTGTACAGTTACATCACATGAATTAATGTAATTTACATGTGAAGTATATATTATTCACCGAATCGTGTGAAGTAATTGATGTGTTCACAGCGGACATTTGGATATCTTCATCAAATCATCTTTAGACTTTTGTTTGTTCTAATTGGGGAAAGATAATATATTTCCATTTAAATATAACCTAAGGACCAAATGATCTAGAAGTCTGATCTACGCTGGTCATCGAATTATCTTGAATCAACATGTCTGCAATTCACTCTAACCGTGACTCATTACCAGCACCGCAAACCAAATACTGATTTTATTTTTGCTGTATGAAGTAATGAACATTCGAACGATTGTAGGATTGCACCGAACATGATACGAGAGCAGAATCTAACGTGGTACAAATTCAGGAATAGCTAATACGCGAATATTTTATTTGCACTGAGAAAAAAAATTATTTGTGCCAGGGAAATATTATTTTGCAGTTTACTGTTTGCTAAAACAACGAATTTGTTACTAGCTCAGTGAGAAATTCGCTTCCTTGGCAAATTATTCAAATAATCAACTACAGTTACGAATCATTCACAAAGGCTACCAAGTTTCGAGTATCATACATAAAATACCAAACAAATTGAGCAAATTTAGGAGTTGAATTTTTTGGCTATGTAACAGATAATACTCATTGTCACAATTTATTTCTGAGAGGATACCAGGGTTATCATCCGAGCATGTTACTCCGTTCTATGGAAATTGAATTCAGGAAAAAATTCTGAAATTTTCGAAAAAGCTCATCAAGGACTTTGAATTTTATATTATAGAAAATGTTGAAAAAATTCTTTTTCTGAAATTCAAAATTTGGACCCTTCACAGGCGTAGATAAAATCTCGGAGAATTGTTATTATCCCCTGGAAAATTTCAAACTTTAATTATAAATTCAATCCCGGGTATTTTGATGCGAAAGAACGTGCTCAAATGGTAATTCCTGTATCCTTTTAAAGGAAACAGGGAGTATTCAATAATCTTTGTTTCCTGAACTTTAAAGTCAAAAACTATAAATTTGATATGCCAATTGGAACCTTATTTTATGCTTGTGAAGAAACATGTCCGTGTAAATTAGATTCAAGCACCGATTTCTCATTTAGATTTCTTCAATAGATTTATTGTGGTGAGTTATTTCAAGATGAGAGCACTTTATGATGATGCAGGCTTTTGTTTCTAAAATTATGCATCGAAATCCTTGTGTTGCAGATGGCAGGAAATTGATGAAAATAGGTATTATTTTCGAAATATCCGCAAGAGGGAGAAGAAAATGTTTTTTAGTACCATGTGCGTTAGTTGCAACTATAGCAAATATAATAAAATTATGGCATGGACTGTTCAGCTCATGCAGAGGAAAATGCGACCGGAAAAACAAGTAATTTTTAAGAAAACATAAAACCGTTCAGATTTTTGTTGCATTTTACTCGTAAGGAATGGAAAATTCTTAATTCATAAAAAATTTTTTAAAACCTACTTTATTTTTTAACCACATCTTACTCCGATTATCCAAGTACCAGGAGGATATAATATGAATATTCCACGAATATGCGAAATATTTTGTATATAAATTTCAATGAAACAATTTTGTACATGTTACGCATATTGAACGCACTGAGTAAACTGTGTGTTTGCAGTAACCAAAAACGACAACAAATAAAACATTCAACTCACCTGAACTGGAATATTGTTTATTCCAACAAACATTTTTTAGTTGAAGAAACTAATATTTTGTTGCGACAACTAAATGCTTTATTTGATGTCGTATTTTATGAAATTTTCAGTCACGACAATTAAACAGTTTTCTCAGTGCGTATGTGATTAGATATGTGACGATACGTCAATCGAACGTCAATTGAATGAATATCAAACATTTCAAATGTATTATTCAGGTACTGAGTGTATTTAGAAAGATCTCATCCGAGCATTTGTTGAACTGCCACCATATTTTTGGACAGTTTCAATGGCTGGAATAGGAACGATTAGCTAATCAAAAAGAGTTACTTTATGTATGCTTTGGAAACAACATGTTCGAGGGTTCAGCGTTCCATGACATGCGTAGAAAATGATTGCAATGCATTCTATAACAACACTGCCTTCCAAAATTTTCGGCGTCATCTATTAAAAAATGTATACTCCAAATATTGAACCGATCTTCGCGCATTGGTTTGAATGTTGTTTGATAATCTTTTCATCGTTATATGTTTGATCTTGGTCAACTCTAATTAATATATTTGCATTATCTCGTTACTCATTCATTACCCTTTTAAATTTTAATTAACTACGGATTCGAAGTTGGACCAGATTGGATGTTTAATAATGCATTCGGTTCGAGGTTGAATCAAGTAGTCAGGCTAAATCCTGGAATGATAAATACATTGCCAGCTGGATTCCTCATTCTCTGCTGGTATTGGCTACTACAATGCACCCAAAATAGCACGATTCTATGTTGAGATCGTCAGGACGAACAAGTTGTGAAATCAAAAAATAACAATACAAAAATATAAGATCGTTAATTGCACGATAAAGCGAGTCAATAAAATTAGAAGAAAAATTTAGAATCTAGAGATGGGCAATTTCAAAAGAATCGATTCTTTTCTGTAAGGAAATAATTCAATCCTTGGAGATTTTTGTGTAGTCTGTATCGAAATTTGATACAAATTTTGTAAAAAAGAATCATCTCTGACAAAATCGTCTCTGATGAGCCTAATCCTTGCTTTAGGATTTAGCGCGTCAATGATAGCATTGCTCTACGATTCAATACATTTATTGGATTGTAGGATGAAACTTACATTTATCAAGAAATTTATTACCATTCCCTATCATGAATAAATCTTTTGTTTTATGTTACAGGATGCAAAGTGCACGATTGAATACTCAACAATCCCAAGATTTATTATTATGTCTACTACTATCCGTCGGCTCAATGTTTATTTTTAAAATTTGATAACTCAGAACCCTGATAAAAAAAAACGTCAATTTAATTCTATTTACTAATAGACACCTTGCGGTGAGAAATAGTCACTAAAATCCATTGATGAACCCATTCAAAGACGATTTTTAATAAATTCAAATAAATTTGGACGGTCATTTGCCGTTAAAAAGTTTGTATTAAATCTCATTAATCGACGAGATTCAATGGACGTTTTTAATTAAGCCCGAGTAGAGAAGTTTCACAATTTTACACAATTTTACACAATTCATATATGATTTTGAAAAGTTGTCCACTTGATTTCAATGATTATAGAGTGAAGTCCTATTTCAACCGTGGGTCACTTTTTCAATGCGTTTTTAAATGAAATGAGCTAAAGTTTTGTCTCAGTTATTTTCACACGTTGTATCTCATATCATTTGATTTAACGATTCCAGTTGAATCATTTTCAAAACATGTCCCAAATTATTTCCAAAAAATTACTGATATTTCATGGAAATTTGATCATGGGTCATCAATCTCACTGTAATAAACTCACCCTCTCAAGAATTTATAGATTTTTGGTTCCTCAGCATCACGTGCCACCGTTTTTACATAAAAATAAGAATAATTCAACATCTCCCGGAGAAAATTACTTTTTTATGAATCCACATATGTTTCACCGGAATTTTCACAGAGCTACATTTGTTTCGTCATTCTATAAAGGTGACGTGAAAGAACGATCCGCAGTTCGAAGAAAACTGTATCCGAATTGTCGCTTATGCCTCTTCTTGTTCTCCTTCTTGTTCTTCTATTCTAACGTGACTGCTGACTGTATGGCTTGCCGGTGCTTTCAGTATTTTACTTTCTTCGTTCACACTTGGAACATACATATTATATATATATACATGTATATAGGTGTGGAAATGTGGGTGTATACATAAATAGAAATCATCAAGAAAGCTATTAAGACTACCACTAAACAACGGAACGTACACGCAAATGTGGATGATTATAATGAAAAAAGATATGTCTTTAAACTTATTGGTGCACGTGAAAATTTTCATTCTGAAGGAATCAGTTCGATGATCGATGAATTTTAACGAGTGGAAATTAATTCAGGTTGGCTGAGTCCATTTTATCCATTTATCCATAATTGCCGATTTGTCGACAGGTCGAAAATCTTGTGCTGGAATGGATTGTGTTTGTATACCATCCAATCAAACTGTTTCAGGTGAAATGAAACAATCACACATAGTACGGGAATTCAAAATGAAGAATTCTGGAGTACTCGTGTCGAATTGTTCGAAACTCGGTGAAGTGCACACGCAGAGAAAAAATCTTGCTGAAACAGCGATTTCAAAGAATGTGCTTGGCTAAACTAGCAAAGCGCTTGCTGTGGTAGCAAAATTCTTGCTGTTTTAGCAAGATGTTTGCTAATTCAGCAAATTTTTCTAGCAGTCTGTATATCTACAATACCGAATTGCTGGATCAGTTGCGCTTGCCGAAAGAGCAAGAGTTTTGCTGTAACAGTAAAGTTTTTGCTAATTCAGCAACAAGATTTGCCATACCAGCGAAGCTAATTTTTGAGGTTTGCTGTTTCAGCAGCTTTTTTTCTTTCAGTGCATTATGAACTTTGTATGGTTTGGTGTGATATATAGGATAGAAACCCGATTGGAAGAGCCATATACTGCACGGAAAAAATAATTTAGCTGCAGCAGCTAAATGGCTAGCACGGACATGGACAGCCATTAAATTAGCTCCTGCAGCTAAATTTTAGCTACCACCGCAAATAAATTAGCTACAAATGCAAATTTTTTTGCTATAACAGCTAAACTTCAGCTGCAGGAGCTAATTTAATGGCTGTCCATGTCCGTGCTAGCCATTTAGCTGCTGCAGCTAAATTATTTTTTCCGTGTGCATGAAAAACGATTCAGAATCTACCTGTTCTGTTTTTTCAATGCAAAAACTGATCTGTGATAAGTATCTGAAAATCAGATATCAATGCATCAATATGAAACATCAATGACTCACCTTGACAGAATTAGCATCAATATTAATTATGTTTCATTTTCAAACACTCCCTACAGATCAGTTTCTGCAGTGTTTCTATCTGTTTTCATGCGATTTGTATCCTTTTAATCAATGTGTATCGTTACTTTTTTAGGGATCTTGCCGGGGGGAAAAGAAATCCGCTGCGGCAGCCACTTATTGCTTTTACTGCTGTTGCTAGAATAATTGCATCTATAGCTGTTTATTAGCTGCCACAGCTGAAAATTCATAGCTGTGGCAATACAAGTTCCGTATCTGATATTTGAGTACCAAAAGAATTCAATTGTTATTTTTGCTGTGGCATCCTAGTCAAAATGCTCTACACTGAGAAAACAGATATCCTGAAAATTACCATAATTTATGGATTTTCAGCGCTGGTCTGACCCGAGTCGGAATATTTACTCGCACGAATATCTAAAAGTACCATAATTTCTTGGACTTTTCAGAATAAGTATGGTACCTTCCTTATGAAAGTCCCAGATATTATGGTACTTTTAGAGGTTTGTTCAGGTAAATATTGAGACTCGGGTCAGACCAGCGCTAAAAATCCATAAATTATGGTACTTTTTAAGATACCTTTTTCTCCGTGTAGCGATTCGTTGGTTTTGTAACACCTATTCCTAAAAATTAAAGAACTTGCCAGTAACTTGTCTAGTTATTCTTTGAGATAGGTGTTACAAAACTAACGAATCGCTAGAGCATTTCTACTACACGGAGAAAACGAATGTGTCAAGCAGTCCCATCCCGACTGGAAATTGTCATCAGGTTAACCCAACATATGATGAGGACCTGACAAGGTCATCCGAAATAAGGAATACCCGTTACGGTCCTGATCGGGATTAGGTGTGGATGACTCACGTATGGATGCCCTCATTTGGTCCTAGTCAGGATTTCCTCAAATTATCCTGAAAAGGTCGAAGTAGTTTTTCCTCGCTGTATCCGCATCAGGACCTCGTTCGGTCATCCTAAGATCATGGACATAGTTTGATAAACTGAATACAAGAATGTACAGACTTGATTTCAGATTGTACACTCTTTGATTAAACAAATTTTCCTTCGATAAGAAGAACATGTTTGAACGATTTTCAACTGTGCCTGTTTTTAAATTCAATCCCTTCATTCCGAACACATTACCTACTTCTGAAAACTGTTGAACAATTTGCTCAATCTATTCTCAATGTGAATTGAAAACTAACTATTTGGGTTTTAATTAGGCGGAACTTATGAAAATTTCACAAGATTTTCCACGTTATGCATACAGCGAGAAAAACTTAGCAAACGTTCAACCATCACCAGCGAAATAAGTATTTCATTTAACTTATCACAATTCTCATAAGGTTGATTTATTGACTATTCAGCATCATTTTTCTTTCCTACATCACATCATCTGAGTATTATTCAAAGAGTATATATGAACTGAATGAATATGTGTTTCGTCATAATCAAATATAAGTTTCGAACAAGTACTCTTCTTTCGTTATTTCTTGATTAATACGCATAAAAAAATCTGTTATTGAGTGCAAAATGAATTATTGAATCAGTTATCACTGCTGTAATATGTAAAAATCATAGTTGCTGATGTGGTGACAATTATATCTATTCAAATATACGATAATATCAACAACGACAATATCTATATCAGTTGAGGCAACGGAGGCGACGGAGAAATGTCCCCCTGTATTTTCGATATAATTCTTATTGGTGCATTTACGTAACCAAATCTGAATGTATGAATTCACGAATTCAAGTTTTACTGAAAATACAGGGCGGACATTTCTCCGTCGCCTCTCCGCCTCAACGGAGACTCTCCCTATTTCTCCTTTATTTCCACGGCCCCATTTCTCCACCACCTCCACTCTAGTCCCACCGAAGTCTTGGAGGATCGGTGGTTGTGCTGTTCCATCAGGAAAAAACAGAAATCCCAATCATTTTGTAATAATAAAGGTCATGAAGAACTCATTCGATCAAAAATATTTCAAGCGAATGTTCAAAATGAAATGCAACAAACTTGAATTATTCACTTTCAGCTCGACGAATGGTTTTACTTTTCAAATTAAAGAGTACTCTTGAAGTTGAAATTTGTTATTCAGAAAAAGCCTCATTTTCTGAGAAATTTGAAATTGTTAGGGTGATGATAAACATGTAGAAGAAGTTTTGAAGTTGAGGGAATCTATATTGATCAGAAAGTCCAAATCGTGGCAAAAGTTAGAAAATCTGTCAACTTAGCTCACGGCGCATGGGCTTTTCTTCACTCCAAATGCTGGCAGGAGAAATTCATCAAAATATAGTGGATTCAAAGTGATGTGAAGTAAGAGAGGACCGAAATATTCATTAGATTTTATTCGTTCTTATAAACGTTCTAAAAAATAAGAAAAGACTATAGAAGATTCAAAGTGTCGTCTTCCCATATTTTTGTTCCAATAATGTTGTGTCATCTTCCTACAAATAAATGTTATTATATTTATGAAACAGGTTCAATACACATGTTTTCTCAACCTAACACTAGTTACTGGTGAAAAGATACGAAAATGCACACTCAAAAATGTAAATCATTGAAACAAAAATATTGAGAGACGATACATTGAGTCATACATAGCCTTACCATATTTATCAACATTTTTATAATAACTAATAAAATTCAAATATCCTTCACATCACTTTGAATTCATATATTTTGATGAATTTCTCCTGCCAGCATTTGGGTTTAGTAAGAAAAGCTGATGAATACCCATGCGCTGTCAGCTAAGTTGACAGATTTTCTAACATGCCACGATTGATTTGGACCTGATCAATATAATATTTATCAAATTCAACTCAGAAGATAAGGCTTTTTCTCAAATTTGAAAATTTCAACTCCAGAGGCTCTTCAATTTGAAAAATAAACCATCCGACGAGCTGCAAAATGAATAATCAAAGTTTTTTTATTCATTTTGAACATTCTTTGATCAAATGAGTTCTTCATGACTCATATTTCTTACAAAATCAATATGATCTCTGAGTTTTGCCTAGAAGCTGATGATAAAAATTGAAGAAAAAAATTTTTTTCACTGCATCAACAAATTACGATTTTTTTTTACAACAGCTAGCTATGATGACTGAATCATTTAATCATTTTGCAGACTACTTTTTGATACACATTATTCAAGAAATAATCACCACACATTTCACAAAAATAATTCATCCATTTGTTGATCACATAAATTTAACCTCACATCTGTCAACCGAACTGCAATTTTCACACAGGCTCATAGATTAGTTTTGATTTATTTTTGAGGTTTTAGTAAGGAATTCCTCACAAAATCCTAATTAGTCTTTCCTGATGGGGTCCTCATAATAGTGCAGCGTGACATGACTTGTGAGGTCCTGATGAGGTTGCCTTATCAGGACCTGATCTGGATCAAGGTTTACCTGATCTGGTCCATGGGGTAAATTTCTAGTCGGGATAATTCATTGAGGATCAGCGCCAGTCTGTGACGGATAAAGTTATTCACTTGAATTTACTTTCAAAAGTACCATAATTGGATATTTTTCTACGAGAAATTATGGTACTCTTCACGTTATATTCAGGTCTATAGTTTCATCCATCACAGACTGGCGCTGATCCTCAATGGATTATGGGACTTTTCACAATATATTTTTCTGCGTGTAGAGCAGCTACGTTTGTCGCTGCCACAGCTAAGTGATTAGCTATGACAATGGAAAAAATAGTTCTGGTCAGTAATTCTTCGCTATTCGACTAACAGCAAATTTTGGTTGTGCAGATCAGCAACAATGGCTTCTTATAGCATTTTCCATTCCCTGCACTAAGTGCAAACTAGGATATTTTTGTCCTTTATTTTAACACAAGTTTGAGAAAGATGAGAATATGCCAGTGTGCACAAAGTGCAGCGAATGGAAAACGCTATTAGAGTATTCAATGCTTCTTTTTGATAATTCTTCTGATGATAGCTAGTATTCCCGAAAACAACAACAACTTCTAGTATAAAAATATTGAAACACCGATTCATCAGTTGCCGTGGGATTGATATTCTGACAAACGCAAAAGTAGAGTCACAGGGAATGATTGCCAACTTACAGGCGCGAATGAAATATCGGCGTGAAACTTTTTTCAACTCCAATTGTATTCGTGATCGACCTCCTTTAACGCACAACTCATCGCATCTTCTTGCGCAAATGAAGTGTTTCGAATCTCATGATCAATATGTTAATCCGTGATTGACTTTATTATAAAGCTCCATGAATCAATAACATAATAAGTTTGAATCTGTGATCGTATATTACTTCTTTTCACAAAATCTTCCAATCATTTCATCTAATTATTCATCTCATATATTTCATTTACGTACAATATTTTATATATACATAATCCAAAGTATTGACGTGAAAATTGTTTTCATCCAATAAAAAACTTATCGAGTTTCATCTAAATGACGTGAAGATTGATTGATTTGAATCTTCCTTTTCTTAACATGTGTCGAAAATGAATGGATACACAAACGTGTTTTATTCGTCTGATCTATTTATACTTTTATTTAATGCATTCAGATCGTATCCTTACATTCCATGCATTCATTTATACAATATATAGAATTCCATATTACGTCGTGTGCAAGGAAAAAGGAAGGAACACAGTTTTAACAGTTTCTTCTTTCATGTGGAATTACACAATAGGAACTTATACGGAAGATATATCACGGATCCACAAATACACATTTTCATATGACATATATTAATTATAGAGAAAACAACGTGATGATAAAAATGTATACATGGCCCGCCATATAAGACATAATTTTAGAAAAATTTCCTATGAATCGCAAACAAACGACATCGCGATTTTGCACGATATACGTTATTATTTCATATATCGGTGTGAAACTTAACTCTTAAGTGATGAATATTGTCTCCCGTTTTCTTCTGTACCTTGTTGAGTTTCATTCCATTACACATAGACATACATCTATCACGTCATTCAAAGAATTTACACAAAATCTGCCCCCTCCTCCTTTTATTTGTTTTCATTTTTCAACATTTATTACATTTACTGTAAAAAAATTCCTTCTGAAAACTTTGCTAAGACTTGAGAAAATTGACTCAATTTTCAGAACACTTTCCGAAATTTACTTGAAATTTCTTAAAAATCAGAAAAATTCATCTGGAAATTCAGAAAAAAGGGACTGTAAAAAAATACAGTTACATTTTCTGAATTTTCAGAAGGAATTTTTTACAATGTTCCGAGCCTGCAAATGAATATACCGTATGCTTTGGTTTCTCCTTATTTCTTTTTTTTTTTTTTACTGGAGCTCGATATCGATTATCATACGTGCTCCGATTTACTTGTTTTTTTTTCCTTTTGAAAACACCTCATTTCTCGATGAAAGAGGGTTACAATAAAATATATATCCATATCCTTCTCACCATCACGCATTAATCAATACTTGAATTATTATAAATACATTACATTTATCCTTATATACAAAATTCGACAATGAATACTGAATTCAGGTATATTATACAATGATTCATTCCATCAACAAAGTTGAGTATTCTTTTTTGGTGTTACAATTTTTGTTCGAGTAAAACAATACAATTGTTTTTGTTAATAATCAATCCCTGGAATGTTGAAAATTGAAAAGCTGTGAATATGAACTGGCACAAGCGTGGAAAAACAAAATTCTGTGCGCTATCTTATTATACTTTCATACTTACGTTCGTTTGTATTGGAATACTGGTTCTGTGTTTGTCCCTTGACCGTTCATCAGCGAACTTTCACTCGCGCATCATAATACCGGAAATCCATACGCATAAGATGTTTTCAACTGTTGTTATCAATGGAAGACATATTGTTATTTCAAGTTCACTGAATGATGCAACCATTTTGTATAATATGATCTTCCCCTTTTGAAATCGTATAAATATTGAATTGAATTATCTTAGAATGAATGAAGAAAACTGTAATAAGGACAATCAATTTTTATGCTACTTTATTGAACAAAAATCAAAGTCGCAACTTTGAACACATGAAACCAGTACAAAGTGATCAAATTAGAATGAAATTTGGTTTGATTCGACCAACATTCTTACCAAAGCCTTCAAGATCACTAATTATGAGTTGAAATAAAACAATTTGTTGTATGTCCATTAATATTTGCTGTCAGATATTTGGAAATATTCTGCGGCACTGAGAGCAAAATAGCTCCTCCTTACCACGTCCATTGTCACTCCAGGTCTTCCCCTAATAAAAGTTCCATCGGAATTGAACCAAAATTCTGCAAGTAAGTTAATGGAAATCTGATACGCTTCTTTTCAAAGGGATACAATTTTATCAAATGTGAATACAAGTTCTGTTCATTTCTGATGAACCTTTTATTAGAATTTTCTAATTCCACACGTCCTTCTAACTCTAATTAGAAAATGGCAATCATTTTCTGTAAAAGACATCGCTTTATCTCAAAATCCATTTTACATAAAAATATCAAGCTTGACACTGAGGAAATATTCTCACAATATGCTGGGATTCTTTTGTACGTTCTGTTAGTGTTGAAGCAACCCAAGGTTGCTTTGTGCGAGTCGATTGCGGGGCACAGTTCATCGTTCTGAATGGTAATTAGGCCGATAATGCGGAATATTACAATAAAATCCTTTCTTTTTCTGCTGTAAGAGAAATGTCAGTTTATAACATCTATTATATTTTCTCAAGATTTTCCAACTAATCTTTCTTCATTTGAAATATAACAAATCTTTATCACAATTATTCAAAAGAACAGTTTTGCAACATAGAATATGTTACTTGAACAACAAAATACATTTAGTTTAGCTTATTTCAAGCAACGGTCGATTATATATATTTTTTGGCACAAAATCAAATATAATTTGAATCAACTAACAATAGCATTCAAGTATAAAATGTTCAATACATATCAACTTATCATTCTCTCCATATTCGAAACCGATGTAGATGAATACTTTAAATGGGGTTCTCAATAGCTTATCGTTCAACAAGTCAATATAGTGCTCAGTCGCTAAATTATGATCTTTAAATACTCTGTTGGAAAATTATAAACATTTATTCATTTATTTGCATGGTGGATTATTTTTATCCATATTTCCTGTAGCCAAGAGTACGTACGATGCATCGTCTTAATACTGAATTACTTTTGACTACCTCTATTCTTTCATGTACATATATCAAATACGTATTATCGACCATGTCGAGTATTAGTACCATCTATGCTTATGCATAATATACAAACTTTGTTTTTATCAATTCTGTATCAATATAATGAGCAAAAAGAAGTCTTTACAAAATCAATTATGAGCATTTGATGGAGCTGTACGTATGCATATATATATATATATATATTCATTACTCATTATATACTCCCTTCCGTGTATCGATTGCGAAATAGCGTATTATCAAAGAAGCGTTTCCTCGGAATGAAAACGACGCGAATATTCGTCTTCTTGTGTTGAAATTGACGAGGAAGATCCGGTCGTGAATTGCATAGGGACCGTCGAAAACGTCGCGGATCGCTGCAATTTTGGTTTAATTTGGGAATCCGAATCAAATTCCAAACTAGCGGAACCTACCATACAGAGGGAACTTCGTCAGCTCCCGTCAGTCGAATCTCAGCAAGAACATTCCTCTTCCCTGGGTAGTTCTTGCCCTAGAGATTCCTAAAAAATCAGAACAAAAAGAAGTGAGGGAAATGAAAAATATCGATTCGAATAAAGGATATCAAATTGAAAAGGAGTATCACTACACTCACTTTTTTAAGCTTCATGCTGTTCGGGTTACTAGCGCGTTGAGGTGGCGGAGAAAAATTAAACGGCGGTTTGGTACCCCGATTGTAAAGAGCGCTAGGATCTAAACTGAGAGTGGCTTTCAGGGGACTTTTTTGTACAATTCCGTTCATGTTGTTCGCATTGAATTCAGCTTTCAACCCTCGGTTCGCTGCGCAAATGCAAGTTTTTGGAGAAAAATTCGATGAAGTGACGTCGAAAGATGCGTCCAAAGTATGAACTACTAATGAATCAGAATTTGTATCGGTGGTTGTTGTACTTTCATTCCCATTTTTCTTATCTATAATGGAATTGGTTGGAATTGCGGTATTAGGTTCATTCATTTCGCTTTTGTCTTCAGGGTCATCTTCGTTGTTTGTATGGTTGTTATCGTCGTCGAGAAGTCTCATAGAATCAGTTCTGTCGATGTTTTCTAAATCGTTTGAAGTGTTTCCACATTTTCCCTCTTGATTCAAAGCCAAATTTCGTCGCAATTTCTGCACGAGCAACGATTCATCATATATTCTAGTACTTTGAAGATTGAACTCAAATTGAAATACACGGAGAAAATTTTATTTGGAAAGATGAAAAATCAAACAATAACTTATGACACAAACTAGTTCTAGTTTACGAATAAAATGGTAATTTTTCCGAATACATTTCTCTCCGTGTAAGTGTAGGATATGTGTGCGTTCCTTATGATACCAAGTAAACAAATTTGATAAACAAATGATTATATGTTTTCAACAAAAATTATAATGATGAATCTCATGTCAAGAAATTTTCACAATGATGGATGAAATTATTTAATTCAATATAGTCTGTATATAATTTTTATATAATTATATACAAATGTATCGTTTTTTTTTACAAAATATGTATTAAAAACCCTTGAAGGTTTGATAAAACTGTTTTCACCACAGTTATGTATAGGAAAAAAATATTATGCACTAATTGTAGAAAATTATAGAATGACGTTAGATAGTTGTCGCAAAGACAATGGATAAGACATACTCTTACCTCGTTTTCGTAGTCAGCTTGCACATCATCACCATCGCAAGAATCTTCAAACCGATCGGTACTACTATCACATACGCTATCATCACAAGAATACCTATCACTGGGTCGATCACTCGAAGTCCTAGTACTCGGTAAATCGGTCGAAGTCCTCTTCTCAGATTCATATGTAGGTGTATTCCATCCAATTCGGTAAGTCGTTGGCTGGAAAGTATTCTCTACACCAGATCTGGTTATGGTTCGTGGTTGCATATATCCACAACCATCCAACTGCACAAAAGATATCACGTTGATTGCAAAAATTATCACACATTGCACTTGATTGAACAAATGTTTGGAAGAATCTTTCGGAATTTTTAGAAAAATTTCTAAAATTTTAGAATTGCTTCCCAAAAATCCAGTCAACAGTTGCTTCATATTGTTTTCAACTGATTCGTTTGATTATCACAGAATAGTGGTTATGACTAACAAAAATACTTTTCATTAGAAAACAACGTCATTTTGTCACAGGGTTTTTTCAATAGGATTCCTATTAATTCATAAAACTCACATCTGATTGTACGTTGATGCATTCAGTCTCTGGATCAGGTCTCATAATAGTTATTTCGCGTTCACAAACGGGCAATAAATCATAATTCGGCATTGGATGGTTTATAACATCGGGATCCTGGAAAAAAAGTGAAACTCAATTGGATGAAGTGTAAGAAAAACCGATTCTATACTCCACTCGCTACTCTTGGGTGTTCTCATTTTCAGAACTTAATTTATTCGAGACATGTTTTCATACATGATACGGAAATTGTAGTCGTTTTCTCTTGCCTGAATATGTCACATACTCACTTGTAAACAATAACCAATTCTTTCCACAATAGTCGTAAAACTTGGCCTATCATCCGGTCGGGGATGCCAACAACGGGTCATTATTCCATAAATTGGATCAGGACAGCCTGCTGGTTTTTCTAAACGACCTCCTGTCGTGACCATTGACATAACTTCCCGATTCGCACACCCTGTGTAAGGCATGTATCCGAATGACATGATTTCCCACAGCAAAACTCCAAAAGCCCTAAAAATATGAGAATGGTTCTTTGAGTTTGGCGAATTAGTACTCTATATCATGCATGCGATCATTCATGAATAAGAAATATAAATCATAACATCACGGTAAAATGAAGACACGTTTGAAACAGAAGATGTAAAATTGAATCCTCACCAAACATCAGTTTTCGTCGTAAAGATTCCATCTAGAAAACTCTCTGGGGGCATCCATTTTATGGGTAACATCGCTTTGCCCCCTTTTCTATAATAATCACTCCTGTAAATATCTCTGGCCATTCCGAAATCAGCAATTTTCACTATGCGACCCGGACCTTTGCAAGTCAACAAGCAGTTACGCGCTGCTATGTCACGATGTATAAAACGTGCATCCTCCATGTATTTGCATCCGTTCGCTACGTCATAAGCGCACATGATGAGATCTCGCATTGCTAAGTTCGTTGGCTGTTCCTGAAAGGAAACATATATATATAAGATTAATTTAATTTACGATTAAAGTTGTTACGAAAAAAGCAATGAATCTGAGCTTACAAGACGAGGTCTCTCCTCGCGTAAAAAATTTTTTAAATCACCCCCAGCGAGGAGTTCTAAAATTATGTATCTGGGGTGTTGGTCGAAGGAAACACCGATGAAATGCACTATATTAGGATGGTTGAATTTGCTCATTATCAGAGCTTCCATCATGAAGTCAGCTTCAGCTTGAGAAGTTGATAAAGATGGTAGAGTTTTCACAGCGACTGGATGTTCTTCGTCACGTCTGTATTTGTAAACCCCTTGAAACACTTCACCAAAAGCACCTTGCCCCAATGGTCTGTGTGATAACCGTAACGATGGATTATTATTCTGTTATTATAAGTTATGAACAGATTGCTTTGAGAAATTTTATTTATCCGATTTGAATTAAAAACTATTTTTCATTCATGATGATTTGTGGATTTGAATTCGCATGATATTTTGCTCTATGTATTTGAGAAGGAAATATTATTTATTGGCCAATCAAGTTGAATACTCACTTGACTAGAGAAATATTTTCTCGTGGAATTTGTGGCAAATCTTTGAAGCTATAGAGGTTGCCTGCAAATTCGTAGTTGGGATTGAATTCGGTCATCATAGCATCGGGAACAACTCTTAGAAATGTTAATTCGGTGCCGTTGCCAAACATAACTTGACGACGACGTGAAAGCGCTTTCCGTTGTTGGTAACGATTATCTACAACCAAGATTGAACAGAAATATCTCTCAACTATTCTTATTCGTTATATAACATCTTCAATTTGTCCCAATTCCATGAAGTTGAAGGAAAATAAATGAATGATATGAGAGAGAAAGATATCCGAAAATTTCTCTTTTACAGAGTATCCGAGAATCAAGGAATATTTGGATTCAATTAATTTGATGAATCAAATGCATATTTTTCTATGTAAAAAGTACTTACAGAGAAGGAAGAATAATGCAGAGACAGCCATCACGAAGAATCCACTCATAATAAAAAGCAAGATCATGAACGTTCGATGTTCAACATTCATTTCATCATCCCCTGAGAATGAAGCATTATTTATCAATTGACATTGTTTTTCTCAATTATATACTCTGACACCACAGATTATGTAAACAAAACAAGTTATTTTGAGTGGCAAAAATAATAATCGCTTTTGAAATTAAATGAAATTCGTCAAGATATTATGATGTGAGGATTTTAAGTAATTCTTGAGTTGATGTTTGGAATAATATTCATTCATACGAGTTTAGGTGGATCTGTGGTATTATATGTATTGATAATTTAGACTTACTAATACAAGATTTTGTATTGTTTCCAAGGTGCCAACTGTAAGGACACAAACACTGGATTTCACTGAGATAATGATCAAGAGCTGCACAGCGGAAATCGCAACCGCAGCCACTAATGGCAGAAAGAATGAGCACTTCTCCAGGCCCTTGACTGATGGCAGAACCAAAATGAACGTGAGAAAGATTGGGTGAAGCGTAAGAGTAACCACCTAAGCCATGACCCATCTCTTGATGTCCAGTATTTCCACCTGGAATCCAATTGATTCAACATTTGACATAAAACACTCACCGAAGAGAGATGAATGAACAGAGAAGCGATATGTTTATTCATTTATTTTCTACCTATATAACCTCCACCACCTCCTCCTGTCAAACAACCACCTCCTCCGCCTCCAAAACCTCCATCCCCGTGATCTTGATCAGCAGGACCACATCCTATACCTCCGATACCACCTTGTATCAACGGCATTCCAGTAGATGGTAAACGACTAGGATTCATCGAAGAATCATTCCAACCACCTCCTCCACCTACGGATAAAGTGATGAATGAGTAATAAATCAAATTACCTTGTAGCCCGAGTCTAAAAATATTTCCTCAATTATTCGACGTTCACGCAGAGGGTATGCATTATACACGGAGAAAAATGGTTTGTCACTATAACGCCTACAAAAGAATTTGTTGTACTTGTTGAAATATTCACTCCAGCCGCTAAGACGTTAGTTCTATTAGCAATCTTCTTACATCAGCAAAAGAATTGAGTTGCATCAATTTTTTTTGTATGCAATATAGTAACAGACCGGTTTATCAGGCCAACGATACTTTTTTCCCAGACAGATTAAAAGGATGTCCCTTGCGAATGGTACCTGCTTCTCCTGCGACAGTGATTCCAGAAGATGGAGGTTTGCCTGACGGGGCTTGACCTCGACCATTCTGAGTTTTGTCATCGGTGAATTTGCCTGGGCCCAAACCACCACCTCCCCCAGCAATGAGAATCGGTTGTTGTTCGCCATTGGGTTTCAACTGTTGAAATATTATGATTGATAGAACTTTGAAAACAAGTAAACAAAATGCCCCAATATGATTGATATGTGCTTACCATGAATACATAAGTAGCACCTCCTCCACCGCCACCTCCAGTTTTCGGTTGAATATTATTCACTTTCCTTAGTTTTTTTGTGAGTTCCATTTTTTCCAATTCACCATTTTGCTGAACTTGGCATTGGTGAGGTTTAGTTTTGATATTCTACAAGCAGAAATGAATGACTTGTCAATCGGAAGATATCAATGTGATATGATGTCGCTTCAGAACATTCAAATAATGTGATAAGGTAGTGATATCGCTTACATTGGAGCACGCATCTATTCCTGCTTGTCCAATCATGAAGTATAATTGCTGACCCTTTTGCAGCTCAATAATGCCTCGCACCAAAGCACCCAGAGTACTTCCCACTCCCCCAGAACCTTTTCCACCACGTGCACCCACTCCAATCAAACTATAAAATAAACACCTTATATTCATAATTAAGTTCTTAATCCAGCCAACACAAATGATCAATTCGAATTTTTTAAAGACTTCCTGAAGACCTCTTGAATAGTTCCCATTAAAATTAATCTATATTACCGTATATTAATTTTCCAGTAATCCATTTTTAGCAACTTTAAAGCAAGTACTCGCAAAGTTATCAACGAAGCTGAAAATGTGTATTCGATTACAATTCAACTCACGTATAATATCCTCCTTCTGGGACGGTCCATCGTTGAACTCCCTGCAGATTAAATACTTGACCATTTGGCGAGCCTGAAGACGTGACTACTAATTGCGCTTTTGTTACATTGTGTTCCTTCAAACATTGTTCAGGACTTGGTCCGGTTCTCCCGACAGATCCACAACTCGTTATTCGTATAACTACAAGAAATATATTCACCTTGAAATCAATTTTAAATATCATGAGCAATGATTGAAGCTCGTATTTAGAGTATATCGATGAAGTTATTGAAGCTTAAATATCTAGATTGAATGTTGGCAATCTCTTTTTGGTCTGATTATATAACAAAGAGGAAAAGTAATCTATATGGATTTCTGTATGCTTTGAAATAAAATCCAATCAACATTCATGTGTATCAAAATAATAACAACAATATTGTTGATGAGATGGTCTCGTATATACCTGTTTCCTTCACGAAATCCATGTGAGGTTCCGGTTTCATATGCATTGGGATATTGGGATTATTGTAATCGAAATCCCCTATGACTTCTGGTGGCACACCTGGAATAAAATTCTCATGAGGAGAGTGCTTATTTGAATATTGAATAATTTTCCACATCAATTTGAGTTTTGTGTCTGATTGTTTTCAATGAGTTCTAGACAATTAACAGCTGGAGCAGGAGGAATCTACAAGAGTAGAAAAATAAAATAGTTTCGAGGATTTTGTACTTTACGTTTCTCAATAAATTCATATATGTTTGAAACATATCAAGGACGATCAATAATCACACATTGGCAGTTGGTAATACACAAAACGTTGATTCTACATAACACGCGACGAAAGCCGTCGCGGCAGATCATGTGTTTTTCAACTATAAAATAACGTGATAACAACGGTTCGAAAATCATTTGAAATACGTGGAATAGGGACCTGCTCTCAAAAACAGCAATTAAATCAGATAAATTACTTTGCAAATTTTCTCATCCAAAATCAACGTTATGAAATCGATCACTAACTTTTATTAGACAGTGCAACGTTTTTTTAACGTAGAAATAACGTGCGTACGTTTATTGGGTTAATCTATTTGGCCCTAGAAAACACATCGGTAGAATTCAGTGAAGTTCCATTGATATTTGGCGTTTGTCTAACATCGATTAAAGAAAATTGAGCTATTTTGCTTATACTCACCTACACCAAAACATTCTGGACTCAAAGAGATATCATCAATAGCTATGTCACTTTTCGGAGAATAACCCCTACTTGCTTCGAATTGTAAAAAATACCTGAAATTTAATTGTAAAGTTGAGGAGTTCCATTCGGTTGAACAAATCACAAGTAAGAGAACTTTTTGTTCTTATATCGTAGAACCATTTTGCCAAGAACAAAAAACTGTTCTAATACAGGGTTGTATAATAGGAACATTCGGTAGTTTTATAAATCATTCCATATAAAAAAAATTTCTGTTATTTCTATGTTATCGAGAGCTGCACGATCAGCTCTGATACAAATTGGTAAACTGGTAATCAGGAGGATTTAAATTTTAAACGTTGAATAGCTCAATTTCACTATGAGCTTTATAAAATTCGACATCCGGCGTTCAAAATTTGTATCCTCGATCTACCGTTTTCATGTAAAAATCAATTTTCTGGACCTTTCTGTTTCTAGTTGACTACAAAACTAAGAAAAAGTCTTATATTTTCGAGTATCATTTTTCTCCATGTACGTGACACGTCTTAGCCACTTTGAGTTGAGTGCGCACACATTTAATTGGTCATTGATCATGCGATTACATGGATAGTCTGTAATACTTGTTATATTTACGTATAGACATAAATACAACAAGTGTAATAAGAAGGGAGCTGAACTATTCAGTTTGTTACTCGAGATTCATTGGTGCAAATAGAGCAATATTTGCACTGGGATTTGATTTTAAAAAAACTCTCGCTTTTTCTATGAGTATAACTTGACTGGAAAGAATACGATTTCATATTTCTAATCAGTAATTGAAATAACAAACTATTAGTTTCCTGGGAGATCTCTGTGGGTACTCTACTAGAAATTACTCTGATCAGTCTCCAGGCTGTTACAAGGCCTCACCAGGCACTTGTGGGAGACTTGCAAGGCCTAGTAATTGCCATCTACAACCATAACTTCTACTAAGAGGCAGTGGAGAACTTCATTCGGTCCGAAAGTTCCTCTAATCTACTGGATTTTTAATATTGCGGGATGAAAGTATCATTTTTATAATGCGAAAATATGAATTCAATACAAATAAATTCACCTGTATTTACTCTCCGGTATAGCTACGGCGTGGTTGTACCAAACATCGCTTTGATCACCATAAGACCACCATAGAGACGTAGACTGGTTATGATGTGGTTTAATTTGAACCATGTATAATCCTAATGAACCTGAATTCACACCGTACTGATGGAAAAAAAATCGTACCTATAAAAATGATAAACCCTACTGTATTAATGAGCATTGAAGATTTGATTAGAGGTTCATTTTTTCTATCTAAAATTTGAGTTCAACGTTGATTTCAATTTATGAACGACTGCTTTTTTGGCTGCATCTCTAAGTCAACTTGACATTTCAAATAAGTATATTCGAAAATTATAAATGAAACGTAAATTGTAAAATATACTTACTTGACATGAACCATAATATGTACTGTTGGGGTCGCTGCTGTATGGTGGAGTAGGATTGTATAATGGACTTCTCAGACCTGCTGTGTTTCCGTAATCAGCTTTTGGTACCGACATGCTGACGTAAGCATAAGTCCCTGTGAAAGTGTTACAAATTGATATTTCATTTTTGTTGGATATTCCTCGACAAATGAATCGAAAATAATATAAGGAACATCAAGATTTCACTGAAAATCAGGGCTGGTTTTTGACTGTCAAGAGTTTAGTTGATTCAATTGCGTAATGATTTGCCAAATTGATGGAAGTCAGTTAATCGTTATGAAAAATTAATTTTTGCTTGATCTAAGAGTAACGTTGATATTCAAGACAAAAGTAAGTCTCTGTCATCGGTGAATTTGCTCTGGGCCTAAAACTACCAATTTCCCCAGCAATGAGAATCGGTTGTTGTTCGCCATTGGGTTTCAACTGTTGGAAATATTATGATTGATAGAACTTTAAAAACAAGTAAACAAAATGCCCTAATATGATTTGATATGTGTCTACTATGAATACATAAGTAGCACCTCCACTGCCACCTAGTTTTCTGGGTTGAATATTATTCACTTTCCTTTAGTTTTTGTGAGTTCCATTTTTTCCAATTCACTATTTGAACTTGCATTGTGAGGCTTAGCTTCTGATATCTACAAGCAGAAATGAATGACTGTCAACGGAAGATATCAATGTGATATGATGTCTTCCAGAACATTCAAATAATGTGGGATAAGGTAGTGATATCGCTTACATTGAGCACGCATCTATTCCTATTGTCCAATCATGAAGTATAATTGTTGACCTTTAAACTCAATAATGCCTCGCACCAAAGCAACTAGAGTACTTCCTAATTTCAGAACTCTTTCCAATTACACGTACCCACTCCAATCAAACTATAAAATAAACACCTTATATTCATCACTAAGTTCTTAACTGTTGCAACACAAATGATCAATTCGAATTTTAAAGACTTCTGAAGACTTTGAATAGTTCCATTAAAATTAATCTATATTAATGTATAGTTATTATTAATTTTTCCAGTAATCCATTTTAGTAACTTAAAGCACATCGTAAAAGTGCATTTAACGAAGCTGAAAATGTGTATCATTTACAATTCAACTCACGTATATCCTCCTTCTGGGACGGTCCCATCGTTGAACCTCCTGCAGATTAAATATTTGACCATCATGAGCCTAAAGACGTGACTACTAATTGCGCTTGGCATTATTCTTCAAACATTGTTCAGACTTGGTCCGGTTCTCCCGACAGATCCACAACCTGTTATTCGTATAACTACAAGAAATATATTCTACCTTTGAAATCAATTTTAAATATCATGAGCAATGATTGAAGTCTGCATTAGAGTATATCGATGAAGTTATTGAAGCTTAAATATCTAGGATTGAATGTTGGCAATCTTTTTTGGTCTGATTATATAACAAAGAGGAAAAGTAATCTATATGGATTTCTGTATGCTTTGAAATAAAAATCCAATCAACATTCATGTGTATCAAAAATAATAACAAACAATATTGTTGATGAGATGGTCTCGTATATACCTGTTTCTTCAACGAAACCCATGTGAGGTTCCTGCTCATATGCATTGGGATATTGGGATTATTGTAATCGAAATCCCTATGACTTCTGGTGGCACACCTGGAAATAAAATTCCGCATGAGGAGAGTGCTTATTTGAATATTGGAATAATAACTTTCTGCCATCAATTTGAGTTTTGTGTCTGAATGTTTTCTAACAGAGTTCTAGACAATTAACAGCTGGAGCAGGAGGGAATCTACAAGAGTAGAAAAATAAAATAGTTTCGAGAGGATTTTGTACTTTACGTTTCAAATAAATCTATATATATGTTTGAAACATATCGTATGACGATCAATAATCACTACATTGGCAGTTGGTACATACACAAAACGTTGATTCTGATTATAACACGCGCGACGAAAGCCGTCGCGGCAGATCATGTAAGGTTTCAACTATAAAATAACGTGATAACAACGTTCTGAAAATCATTTGAAATACGTGGAAATAGTGGACCTGCTTCCGCAAAAACAGCAATTAAATCAGATAAATTACTTTGCAAATTTTCTCATCCAAAAATCAACTATGAAATCGATCACTAACTTTTATTAGACAGTGCAACGTTTTTTTAACGTAGAAATAATAACGTGCGTATGTTGCCTCATTGGTTAATCTATTTGGCCCTAGAAAACACATCGGTAGAATCTGTACAGTGAAGTTCCATTGATATTTGGCGTTTCGTCTAACATCGATTAAAGAAAATTGAGCTATTTTGTGGCTTTATGGCTCACCTACACTAAAACATTCTGGACTCAAAGAGATATCATCAATAGCTATGTCACTTTTCGGAGAATAACCCCTACTTGCTTCGAATTGTAAAAAATACCTGAAATTTAATTGTAAAGTTGAGGAGTTCCATTCGGTTGAACAAATCACAAGTAAGAGAACTTTTTGTTCTTATATCGTAGAACCATTTTGCCAAGAACAAAAAACTGTTCTAATACAGGGTTGTATATGCTAATAGGAACATTCGGTAGTTTTATAAATCATTCCATATAAAAAATTTCTGTTATTTCTATGTTATCGAGAGCTGCACGATCACTGGGGCTCTGATACAAATTGGTAAACTGGTAATCAGGAGGATTTAAATTTTAAACGTTGAATAGCTCAATTTCACTATGAGCTTTATAAAATTCGACATCCGGCGTTCAAAAGCAAATTTGTATCCTCGATCTACCGTTTTCATGTAAAAATCAATTTTCTGACCTTTCTGTTTCTAGTTGACTACAAAACTAAGAAAAGTCTTATATTTTCGAGTATCATTTTTCTCCATGTACGTGACACGTCTTAGCCACTTTCGTTGGAGTTGAGTGCGCACACATTTAATAATTGATCATGCGATTACATGGATAGTCAGTAATACTTGTTATATTTACGTATAGACATAAATACAACAAGTGTAATAAGAAGGAGCTGAACTATTCAGTTTGTTACTCGAGATTCATTGGTGCAAATAGAGCAATATTTGCACTGATTTGATTTTAAAAAACTCTCGCTTTCTATGAGTATAACTTGACTGGAAAGAATACGATTTCATATTTCTAATCAGTACTGAAATAACAAACTATTAGTTTCCTGGGAGATCTCTGTGGTACTCTACTAGAAATTACTCTGATCAGTCTCCAGGCTGTTACAAGGCCTCACCAGGCACTTGTGGGAGACTTGCAAGGCCTAGTAATTGCCATCTACAACCATAACTTCTACTAAGAGGCAGTGGAGAACTTCATTCGGTCCGAAAGTTCCTCTAATCTACTGGATTTAATATTGCGGGATGAAAGTATCATTTTTATAATGCGAAAATATGAATTCAATACAAATAAATTCACCTGTATTTACTCTCCGGTATAGCTACGGCGTGGTTGTACCAAACATCGCTTTGATCACCATAAGACCACCATAGAGACGTAGACTGGTTATGATGTGGTTTAATTTGAACCAAGTATAATCATAATGAACCTGAATTCACACCGTACAGATGGAAAAAAAATCGTACCTATAAAAATGATAAACCCTACTGTATTAATGAGCATTGAAGATTTGATTAGAGGTTCATTTTTTCTATCTAAAATTTGAGTTCAACGTTGATTTCAATTTATGAACGACTGCTTTTTGGCTGCATCTCTAAGTCAACTTGACATTTCAAATAAGTATATTCCGAAAATTATAAATGAAACGTAAATTGTAAAATATACTTACTTGACATGAACCATAATATGTACTGTTGGGGTCGCTGCTGTATGGTGGAGTAGGATTGTATAATGGACTTCTCAGACCTGCTGTGTTTCCGTAATCAGCTTTTGGTACCGACATGCTGACGTAAGCATAAGTCCCTGTGAAAGTGTTACAAATTGATATTTCATTTTTGTTGGATATTCCTCGACAAATGAATCGAAAATAATATAAGGAACATCAAGATTTCACTGAAAATCAGGGCTGGTTTTTGACTGTCAAGAGTTTAGTTGATTCAATTGCGTAATGATTTGCCAAATTGATGGAAGTCAGTTAATCGTTATGAAAAATTAATTTTTGCTTGATCTAAGAGTAACGTTGATATTCAAGACAAAAGTAAGTCTCTGTCAACTATAAATTGTCCTCGGATTACTTCAATATCTCATAACTTTGATGAATTTGAAGCATATTACAAAATACCGGAGCGTTAAGTATAAATGGAACCCTGGACATGTTCCCCATTTTCACTGTGGAAGCACATGTTCGAACCACTCCAAATGAGACCTACCTCTCAAATTTTCAACTCAAATTTCGGAGTTTCGGATCTATTCTTATGTGTTTCTATGCGATTTTTTAATTTTCCCATCGATTTCTATTCGTATTGTTCCCTTTTCTTAAAGTGAATATCATCATTATTAGGTTGTACTCACCAGTTATATTACGATAAGTATGATCATAACTGGGCCCAGTTCTTTCGCTGGCGGTAGATCCCCGATGGAGCGTCCAATTCAGAGGCATAGTGTAATCACTGACCCAACCACACCAACCGTTTTCAAAAATTACATCTTGCGCTCTCAGAATTTGATCTATCGTTGATGAAATAAAAAAACCAGTGCAAATTTTGAAGAACAACTATGTATATTATGTCCAAAATACGTACCACAATAGAGGCTTTCATCTTCACCATCTGACAATCGGCCGTTAAATCGCATATTCGAGTCTTATTTAAACATGACCCATTACTACACCGAAAATTGTCATCGGTGCATGTGGTACCCACCGGTGTTGATTCTGAGAAGCAAATTATTTGATAATCCATTATTCTTCTTCATATTCCATGTTTTGAATTCAAATCATAGTTTATATACTCTTTATGACATTCGAAGGACAGACATTCAAATAAACTGTCAGAAATAGTTGTACAATATTCCATCAGTAATGTTAACATCGAAGTTCTAGCATGGATAAGGAACTTTGTACCTTCTCATTCGGTAGCCTTGTCTTTCACTTTTTGCAGAATTTGACACCTAAAAGGCATACTAATTTCTCGAAGTGTCAAAAAAAGCGTCCTATCTCTGATGGAAAAACAATTCCCTCACGAGTGGGAGATGGGATAAAATTTAAAAGCAAAGAAAAACTGCGCATAATTTTTACAGTGTATGAGAAATCGGGAACAAATTTATAATCAAAACTGAGGAGGGACCGAGCTTTACAATCAAATATATTTATCTATAAAAAATTATTATCCATTTTCAAAAGACATGAATATTCTATTAGAGGCTTTGAAGTTTCTTACCGGGAAAACAATTATTCAAATGAATATTGTCCACGCCAACACTGGAATTAGGGTACGGCAAAGTGATCTCCAATGCCAATCGACATGATTGACTTATAGCGCCTAGAGCGAATCTCATAGTCTCCCAACTGTAAAAGTCATACATTTGCTGATCGATTCTGTGAGAGCATTTGAACGATGTTTGAAAATATTAAGCACAAACAATTTTTCTTTCAACATTAGTAAATTTACCGATTTATCTAATTTTAGACTCAAAGAACCACTAAATTTGGAAATTTCAGACGGTTTCGTTAAAATGTTTTCATTATTTGAAATTATTCAAGTTGTGTATTTTTTTTCAAGAGGGATAATGTATCGAAGAATATACCTTGCATGATTATTTCCAGATTGTACAGTAGCGATCGAACTTATGTTGTTGACGTTTATAACCAAGCTTATATTTCCATGATTCATTTCCACCTGATACAACGCAAATTCGAGAGAACATCTAGATCCCGTTGGTAAAATTACCGAGGACCATATCTGACCTACGTAATGACCTCTTAACCATAAAAAATGTCCTAGAAACAGTAAAAACAATCATATTATCATGAGGAATAATATATGGTTTTTCAGAAGAATATGAGAGATTTCATTCTCGTACCGAAAGTAGCAAACCCACTCGGAACAAATATTGTAGTAGTGATGCGAGAATATTACTATGATATTTTGATATTTCCGCAATATTACTGTAATATTATGTGCTGGGTAGCAAGCGATTCAATGAAATAATGCCAATCTGTCCCTATAGAGTAGATTACAAAGCACAAATGAAATTATATCGCTGTTCAGGTGCGTAGCAGAAATGACTCTATAGCCACCTCATGGTTAATATCAAGCCCCTTTCTAGTGACTCGCTTCACTGCTAGTGCCTTGAAAGGTGCTAGATAACCGCTATAATTATTTTTACTGGGGATGCTGTCCGTGAGCTCTTAGAGAACGGCGGGCTCCGTATGAAGCGAGTGAACCATTTGATCCGATTTTAAATTTCGACCACTCGATAACATTTGTTGTATTTAATTTTCGAAAAATGCACTACTCAACACGAGTCAAATAGATCAAATTAGGTTGATTTTAGACGAATTGACATTCAATGAATCTTCGAATGTCTAAATTTGTTTAAAATTAAGATAAAGTTTATAAATTAAGATAAGTTAATCAAATTTCTTACCTCCAGGTGAATTTGACGCATCCGTATGAGGTTTATAAATGTCTCCCGGTTCTGCTCGAATCTTTTCAAATCCTGTAGTTCCATTCCAAAACGGACACACCTTTTCAAAATCGCAATGGTCGAAAAGTGGTGTTGGTTCGGATCTCATAAGTAATAAATCCTTTTATACTACGTTTTATCATAGCATTGTGTGGAATTTTATCAAAGTGGCAATGAGCACCAGTTATCCAACATATACTAACGATTATCCTGAGCAAAGAACTAACAACGGCATGACGATCGTAATCACTTTTCCATAATCGACCACGCGTACATTTCGGTGTTTTACACGATGTTTTGATTGAGCAGGTGCTAACGGGCCTCCCACATCCTGCCGAATCATATTCACTTCTATTCGATGAACCGATGAAACACCGATCAGAGGTTGACTCTTCCCCATTCGGTTGGAATAAACGTGAATTCCTCATATTTATTGAATCTTCCAAAGAATTGATGGACACTCTTGAATTTATCTTGTAGCTGAGGTTGATTTTTTCTTTTTAAGCCATCGATTATTCTTAATTCGCATTTTTCACATTTTAAGATGCTGGAATCTGAAGATCTTCGTTCCTTCGTGGAATCATAAGATTCCCACAGAGAACGGTGATTTGTTTTCCATTCGATCTCATCGTCTACTGTATTAATGAGCATTGAAGATTTGATTAGAGGTTCATTTTTTCTATCTAAAATTTGAGTTCAACGTTGATTTCAATTTATGAACGACTGCTTTTTTGGCTGCATCTCTAAGTCAACTTGACATTTCAAATAAGTATATTCGAAAATTATAAATGAAACGTAAATTGTAAAATATACTTACTTGACATGAACCATAATATGTACTGTTGGGGTCGCTGCTGTATGGTGGAGTAGGATTGTATAATGGACTTCTCAGACCTGCTGTGTTTCCGTAATCAGCTTTTGGTACCGACATGCTGACGTAAGCATAAGTCCCTGTGTGAAGTGTTACAAATTGATATTTCATTTTTGTTGGATATTCCTCGACAAATGAATCGAAAATAATATAAGGAACATCAAGATTTCACTGAAAATCAGGGCTGGTTTTTGACTGTCAAGAGTTTAGTTGATTCAATTGCGTAATGATTTGCCAAATTGATGGAAGTCAGTTAATCGTTATGAAAAATTAATTTTTGCTTGATCTAAGAGTAACGTTGATATTCAAGACAAAAGTAAGTCTCTGTCAACTATAAATTGTCCTCGGATTACTTCAATATCTCATAACTTTGATGAATTTGAAGCATATTACAAAATACCGGAGCGTTAAGTATAAATGGAACCCTGGACATGTTCCCCATTTTCACTGTGGAAGCACATGTTCGAACCACTCCAAATGAGACCTACCTCTCAAATTTTCAACTCAAATTTCGGAGTTTCGGATCTATTCTTATGTGTTTCTATGCGATTTTTTAATTTTCCCATCGATTTCTATTCGTATTGTTCCCTTTTCTTAAAGTGAATATCATCATTATTAGGTTGTACTCACCAGTTATATTACGATAAGTATGATCATAACTGGGCCCAGTTCTTTCGCTGGCGGTAGATCCCCGATGGAGCGTCCAATTCAGAGGCATAGTGTAATCACTGACCCAACCACACCAACCGTTTTCAAAATTACATCTTGCGCTCTCAGGAATTTGATCTATCGTTGATGAAATAAAAAAAAACCCAGTGCAAATTTTGAAGAACAACTATGTATATTATGTCCAAAATACGTACCACAATAGAGGTTTTCATCTTCACCATCTGGACAATCGGCCGTTAAATCGCATATTCGAGTCTTATTTAAACATGACCCATTACTACACCGAAAATTGTCATCGGTGCATGTGGTACCCACCGGTGTTGATTCTGAGAAGCAAATTATTTGATAATCCATTATTCTTCTTCATATTCCATGTTTTGAATTCAAATCATAGTTTATATACTCTTTATGACATTCGAAGGACAGACATTCAAATAAACTGTCAGAAATAGTTGTACAATATTCCATCAGTAATGTTAACATCGAAGTTCTAGCATGGATAAGGAACTTTGTACCTTCTCATTCGGTAGCCTTGTCTTTCACTTTTTGCAGAATTTGACACCTAAAAGGCATACTAATTTCTCGAAGTGTCAAAAAAAGCGTCCTATCTCTGATGGAAAAACAATTCCCTCACGAGTGGGAGATGGGATAAAATTTAAAAGCAAAGAAAAACTGCGCATAATTTTTACAGTGTATGAAGAAAAAAAAAACGCCCCCAAGACAAAGAATATTCTTTAGGGCTGAAGTTCTTACCACATGTTATATATCAACCCCTATATCGAGTGATGCTCAGATGCCAATCAGATAACCGCTATAATTATTTTTACTGGGGATGCTGTCCGTGAGCTCTTAGAGAACGGCGGGCTCCGTATGAAGCGAGTGAACCATTTGATCCGATTTTAAATTTCGACCACTCGATAACATTTGTTGTATTTAATTTTCGAAAAATGCACTACTCAACACGAGTCAAATAGATCAAATTAGGTTGATTTTAGACGAATTGACATTCAATGAATCTTCGAATGTCTAAATTTGTTTAAAATTAAGATAAAGTTTATAAATTAAGATAAGTTAATCAAATTTCTTACCTCCAGGTGAATTTGACGCATCCGTATGAGGTTTATAAATGTCTCCCGGTTCTGCTCGAATCTTTTCAAATCCTGTAGTTCCATTCCAAAACGGACACACCTTTTCAAAATCGCAATGGTCGAAAAGTGGTGTTGGTTCGGATCTCATAAGTAATTGTAAATCCTTTATACTACGTTTTATCATAGCATTGTGTGGAATTTTATCAAAGTGGCAATGAGCACCAGTTATCCAACATATACTAACGATTATCCTGAGCAAAGAACTAACAACGGCATGACGATCGTAATCACTTTTCCATAATCGACCACGCGTACATTTCGGTGTTTTACACGATGTTTTGATTGAGCAGGTGCTAACGGGCCTCCCACATCCTGCCGAATCATATTCACTTCTATTCGATGAACCGATGAAACACCGATCAGAGGTTGACTCTTCCCCATTCGGTTGGAATAAACGTGAATTCCTCATATTTATTGAATCTTCCAAAGAATTGGCGGGACACTCTTGGTTATCTTGTAGCTGAGGAGTTGATTTTTTCTTTTTAAGCCATCGATTATTCTTAATTCGCATTTTTTCACATTTTAAGATGCTGGAATCTGAAGATCTTCGTTCCTTCGTGGAATCATAATTCCCACAGAGAACGGTGATTCCTTCGTCCTCGTTTTTCAGAGAGGTTTTGGTAGCAGATATTTCTGAATCATCATAATCCGATTGTTGACTATTGTTAGACTTGAAATTTTCAAATCGATCAAACGGATGATGATATTGATTTTGTACTACCTTCTGTACCTGTGATTGAATTTGACACTGTTCCCCGAAAGCTCTGAATAATCTTTCTCGTGGAAAGTCATTATGTTCTATCAATTCCTCATATTCAGTCTCAACATTTCGACATTTGGAAAGTTTTTTCCACTTGAATCGAATTCTTATAGATTTCATGTGATTCGAATCGTTCGATTGGAATACATCGATCAACCGATTGTGATTCATCGTTTCTCTACAATTAACATCATCTCTTCTTTCATTCTCTACAATACCCCGATTCAAAGATCTCTTCGAATGATATCGATTCGATGATCGTTCATGATGATATTTTAGTTCACTTTGGGTAGCTAATCCGTGATCTTCGAACTTCTCGTTTTGTCTATCCAAGGGCGGGACGAAGTTCTTCGACGTCGTTGCTGTCGTCGTGATCGTCACCATTCCCGAAAAAGTTACAACACCGATCATGACTTATTTTCACAATCGGTTATATAATTTTTTTTTAAGGCAAACTATCATCGTGTCCATCACGATTTTGATTCACTCATCATCAAAAATTTGCACGTCAACGTGTCTCGAAGAACGACAGGCCACGACATAAACGAATATCCAGGTTTTTCTTTAAGCCAATCGATCATATAAAGATCATTCGGGTTTTCCGATATTTAATCACCAACAGCGTCACCGCTACTTCCGTTACTCTATTGATGGTTTCTATGTATATCCTTCGTGTTATATCTATAAATAGAGAGAAGGAGAGAAAATATTGATTTTGGATATTAGATATTTTATTAACAAGGAAATTTCATAATCGAGATGGTCGCTTGATTAAAATGAAACGCATACAGTTAGATGATAATTGTCGTGATGTTTCCTCATAAATTCATTGTCGAATGAGAGTTTGAGTTTTATTGTTCGCTATGAATAATGAGTTGGGTTTTTTTTTTCAACGGAAGAATAATAAAGAGTGTCTCATGCGATATTCAAGTTTTATACACATTTTGTTTCAATCATTTTACCAGACAATCGAAGATTACACCGCAAGAAATTCTTCTTTCATTTATGTTTGATGTGATGTCTAACAATCGGAACAAAAGTGCATTTCATCGGATATTTTTTTCACAACGCGGTAGCACATGATTTCTGGCAAGAAACAGTGCATGAATATTGCACATCTGAATTCGAATCTGAATGTTGAATTCTATGAAACAATTAACAAGATATTTTGTTACCGATCAGTCATTAATTTTTCGTTAGTTTGCACGTTTAGTTTCTAATCAATTATAACGTTACACCATCGATATTTATCGAGAATTTACGAACTGTGCCATATCAACGTGAGATTATATCAGTAATAATATTTTCATTGGCCTCATATTAGGTTGCAGGTTATATTTCACAGGGACGTCAACAAAAGTGAGAATTGATTTCAACGATTTGGAATGTGTGTGAAAATGTAAGTATTATGGACTGTCATCTACACAATACTGTTTTCTGTCAATAACTTTTGGTACATAAGAATGTATTAAAATTATACGCACGGAAAGAATGATTTTGATATTTGGATGGTTGAAAATCAGCTATGGCAGCTATTTTTCAGCTGTAGCGATAAAAAATATTGCTATGGGAGCTGAAATTTAGTTGTTGCGGCAATATTCTGGGTATCCAAATATAAAATATACGCAATAGCTACCATAGCGAATTGTTTTTTCTATACAGAGGTTTATAAAATAGGCAAGTGGTTCAACCGTCTCATGAATCAGACTTGGAGCTTGCCTGTTATATGAACTACATGCTTGATCGTAGGTGAATTGATACCCAAGTAGAAATGGTTTAGGAATTGACCAATTTTGTAACGCTTGACTAGCCGAAAACTATACCCGTGCAAGTGCCCCGGGAGTTTCTAGTAAGGGACTCGCAAGTGTTCAAGTTTTGGCTAGTCAAGCGTTACAAAAACCGTTCATCTTTACAGTATTTCTACTAGGGCATTGAATCAACTCCTGTTTTAGTCAGAGTCCCTCTACATTTTTATGATATATGAATAAGATGGTATAAAGCCGAAGTCTGTGTCACTCCGTAAGCGCACGCGCATGCAACGCAAACATCGGCGAGAGTATCATTAAAGACAATTCTAAACAGCATTGGTATAGGGAGTGATAAAAGAACACAGAATTAGTGATTTTTCACCTTTTAGACCATTACTTCTCAATGTCAGGAAGAAAATTTCATTCAAAAAGAGTGTAGCTTTATTGAAAACATTTTCAGTTTTCATAATTATTGCCAAACAACATTTAGGACCGCACATCTCATATCCTTAATGTGTAGTAAAAGTCACACATTGTATTCATCAATGACTTTGTAAACGAATCATTCATGGGAGTGACGAAATTCCTTCCAACGTTCTTAAAGGAAGTAATTAATCCATCCTCTTTCAAGATTTGTAATGCAAAGATCACAGTATCATTATTGATCATAATGTAACACCTAATTGATTCCTCATTGAGCCAATGAATGTGGCGGAACGATGATGGTATAGGAAAAGAGGCAAGAGATCAATGTATTAGAGAAATCAAAGCAGGAGACGAAACTATGGTGAACGGTAATGACATGACTGATTTCCCGATATTTCTTAATTTCCGGTCTGCTCTGCCATTCATGACGTTATAGGAACGACGACAGCTTCGTTTCCTCTTCGTATACAGCACAGATGAAAGAAAGTATCCGGAATCTATTGCAATTTGATTTTAAATGTGGATGATATTTAAGAATTCTACCCTCAAACGTTCACTGTACAATTTCTGTTTACTAAATATTTTCATCCCCTACGTAGTTCACTGTTCTGCCCTTTTATTATCATCATTATTTCGTTCATGCATTTCGCACATTCCCAACTTAATAAAAGCGGAGAAGATAATCTTTTCAAGAACGAACGATCGATTCAAACTTTTTTCAATTTGTTTGCGATCGAATAATAACCAGCAAAATCTGTTTGAAGGAGAAATTTTTAGATCAAGATTGCAAAAAGAACTGAATTAACTCGTTGTGCCGATTGAATGATTTAGATTATATAAATTCACGGAGAATTCAAAAACAAATAAAAGACGCAAGCTGCAGCACCTAGATGACAAGTACAGACCTGCTAAAAATGCCAGATAGATTCGGAAAATATCACATTGATATTGAATTTTGTCCGACTTTTTTCAACATTTTCAACAATGCGGAAGAAATTATTTTCCACTCATGTCAAGTGTGTATCTAGTATATGCATCCTGATGAATTGTTCTCTTCATTAATTCCTAGATCCGTTTCAGAGGAATTCAGTGATCTTGAGAGAAATCTAAGAGTCAATAAATGCAAACTCTATATAGTGAGAATTCATAGATGCTCAATTGCTTCTATCATAAAATATATTCTTTCATGAAAAATGGTCTAGTTGGATATTAGATAACTAGAAAATGTTGTTACTCTAATTGAAGATTCAGTTGTATCAACTAAATATTTCATTTCCGTCGAATAAACAGTTTCATTCATATTTTATACAGCTAGACTTTTATTCACAACAGCTGAAATTCAGCTGGCATGAATAAAAATATAGCAAGGACAGCTGAACGTTAGTTGCCGCAGCCAGGTACCTTACTCCCAGTATGTTTGAATGTTCACCATTTATTCATGTTCAGAACTAAAGGCTTGTCCCAAGTGATAAGTAGATTATTAGTTCCTACACGACTATTCAATAAAGTTATCGAAGGAATTGCATCTATTGAGTGGACTCCATCGACTGGTTGAGCAAAATCAAGATTGAATGAATAAGATTACGCCTAGTACATGGCTGCCACAGCCTAGAAATTCTAACGGAATTGATCAACCACAAATTTGCGTTGAATAGAATGACCAATAAGATACATCGAATTTCCAGGCTGTGACAACCCTGAAGTAGAAATTTTCTAGGGATTCATGAGTTTTATACACAGTAAACATTTGAAATTTAAAGTGATCCCGAATATCAGCTTGAAAATGCAGCCAAAAGTAGCACCTATTCCAACTGAAAGTAAGCAATAAAAAAGACTGAATTTTAGTTAATTCCATCTTAATTTCCAAAGTAAGATGGAATTGACTGAAATTCAGTTTTTTTCATTGCTCACTTCCAGCTGGAATAAGCGCTACTTTTTGTTGCATTTTTAAGCTGATATTCGGGATCACTTTAAGTTTTACTTTTTACTGTGTAAAACACTGCACTCAACGAAAACTGGACGCTTGCGAGTTCCTCGCAAATATTTGGCAAGGTGCTGGCAAGGATCTAGTTTTTCTCTAGTGCAGTGCTACAGAACTCGTGAACATCTAGGACCTTTCCAACTGGAATATACAAAGAAAACTTCATCACTCTATCGTAATTTATTTTCACGTTTTACTTGATTAGAAGATCATGTTAAAAAGTGAACTAGAACCTCAACAACTGACTTCAATGAGCAAACATTTTCATTTTAGTGATTCTCCTTCTTCGATGCTTTCTTACAGGTTCCGGTCTCAACCGTCCAAAGGCCAATTCCTAAGTATATTCCTTAAGATACGTGCATCGCGATACATTACGCGTAGGAGGTGACGATTAAGTCTGGAATTAATATGTACAACGACTACTAACGGTATCCGAGATAAGAGAACATGCCGAGTAAAGGGATAGAGAGAAAAGCTGATGAAAAGAAGAACGGAAGAAGCTCGTTATTTCAGCTTGACTTGTTGTCTATGGTCCCATCATTCTCGTTGTTCTCTTTTAGATATTTTGAAAGCTTCTGAAGAGAAAGGACTTGGAACGATTCGATCGATGCTCTGATTTCAACAAAAGATGGTTGTGCATACGCCCATCGTTACTGCATCTTCAATGATGAACAACAACTCATAAAGATTGTACGTAGCATACGACATATTTCCAAGTTGGAAAATATTTTATACCAAAAGGAATTATTTTCTTTTTTCATTCGATGCAAGTTGTTGAATAGGATAATAGCTTCTTGGAAAACTTTGCGATTTTATATTTGTGTGATGCCATTTAGAAAATAACTTTGCCGACTAATCAGATAATATAAGATGTTACTTCGATAAAATCAAAGGAAACTCCAAGTGTGAGTTAATTTTTTGCCTGTACTGACATAATAAAATACTAAGTGCTCACGATATCCCTAGTCAAAATGAATCATATGAGAACATATTATATGTGATCCATATAAAATTTATATATGGTCATATTTAATCCGTACCTAATTCATATGTAATCCATATATGACCCATGAATGCAAGATTTTTCCACATATGTAAAAAAACTCTGCCATATATAAAATATTCTCCATACATGGATTATATATGAATTATATGTATTATGTATGAATTATGTATGGGTCATATATGTTTACTTTTTACAAGGGATATCATCCATTACTCAGGGTACGTAAAGTACAAAAAGGGAAAAACATGGAAGAAGCAGACACGACGTCCCCAAAAGTTTTCCTGTCATTTCAAAAATTTGGTGGCGAAATTTGAATGATTGATTTATTTTCACAATTTGTATTCCATGTTTAGCTTTTATTCCTTCCAGGGAAACTTTTAATCTTCATTGGAGAAGTTATTTTTTTCACTTTGACATTCTTTCTATTTCCCTCATTCTGAAGTTGGTTTAATACTTCACCCTCGGGCTCCAGAAAAGAAATTTCAATTTTTTTCAATCCATCAGAAAAACTACACCCGAATACTGAGTCGTTTACTATTATTATTATCATTATTATTATTATTTTGTATAAGAGTGAAGCTTCCACATTATTCCGTGATTACATAATTCTAGGGAATCTAGAGATTTAACATACCGAGTAACGTCGTTACATATCATACCATAATGTCACACTCCGAAGATCAACTATTATTCACTTCAAGAGGGTTCGTTGAGGTTCTGTTTTTTCATTCAATGAAGTAATTTTTTGAATGTTATTATTGTGTGTTTTTTTTCGTTGAGATTCTTCAAATATTGTGAATTATTGAAAAACGAGACGAAGAATATATATTAAATATAAAATACAATTAAGGCTCTCTGTATTTACATGATATCGCTTTTATGATTCATGCATGAATGTTCGTAAAAGGAGATATGAAAAATTATTGCAACTACAGACGTATCGGATCATATCTCATGAAAAGCATGTATAATGAACCATTTGTTCAAACTGATGAAATAAGTTTTCCGTCTGATATTCATCAAACTTGTTGCGCGCATGAATATGATGTCAATTTAAAATTTTACACCTCGAACTCTTGAATGCCCCTTGTGACATTTGAGAGTTTGAGAATGTGTTTTTCCTGAATCACACGAATCTTGAACAAAAAGATTCAACGACATGATATTTTTCCATACACAGAAATATTCTTCATTCACAAATTGAATTGACGCGAAAGAGAGATTTATAACGCCGGAGGATAATATATATCTCAGGCACTTTATATACAAGCACTTTTGTGACTGAAAATTTACTAGCTTTTTCCAGTGAAACAGTTTTTATACGATATTGGAAAACTCAATACACATAACTTCACAACTCTCAACACACGATCTGTCTGGTATTTCAACGTGCTAGCCTAGCTCCATTACTGCCCGTTATGGTACAGTAATATGCGATTTAAATTCCAATAGATGTGTTGGCTCGAAGGATGTAGTCATTCCTATGGTAGGTCGGTTTAATACACAAAAAGTTCAACTCACTTTCTTGCAAATTGCATTTCTACTCCAAATTTAGTCACAGAACCACAATGTTCAGTGATTATTCGTTGCTCTTGAATCACAAAAATCTATTTTTCACACAAAAAAATCAAAATCACTGAGTTTAACAGTAAGGTATATCAGAAATAATAGATTTGAGGAGGTGTCTGGCTGAATAACATCATAAAACAAATCTGTTCTGAACATGCTACACCGTTGAGAAAACCGTGTAAAATCCATACACAAAGTTGATATATTTGTGTATTAAATTACCCATACACTTCAGGAGAATTCAAATGAAATTTGATGTGAAAATTACTTCAAGATAATACGGTATTTCAATTTGAATATAAAGGTGGGGAATTCGAATACAAGAGGAAAAAAGAGTTGTAAAATTCATATCTTGCTAAATAAATATGTATGGCGAACTTCAAAATACAATTCCACTATTATTACTGTTGATGATACCACAGCTTATTCATGTGTCACATTTTCCGTTGTTGAATCAACTAAAATTGTGGTAGGTTGAACTATATTTTGAAGTTGTCCACATATTCATTCAATAGGATGGCCATTTTGTAACTTTTTTTCTTGTTGAAAAATGTGTATGCATTGCTTTCAGACTTATATATTAATTTAATAAGAATATTTTTCACGATCTAACAGATATAGTAATTTATAATGTAATGTTTCTCTCTGTGCATGATTCGTGGAGATAGTTTTATGTGTTCTAACGGAAGTGAACGAATTCCAATATCAGCCGTGATGATTTATTCAGAAATTTGACAGATATATTTTAGAACTTTCCCAATGAAAAATCAATAAGTTTGTACGGTGACTTTATTCTGTTGCTTCGAACGAATGATAAAAACGTTCATTCAATTCATTGTGGTTAGCATCTTTTATGAAAAGTGGGATTGAACTGGATATTCTGGGAAGATAGTTAAATACCCTCGATATACAGGGTAACCCAAGTCGGATAGAGTATATTTGGGGAGCATATTCTGCAGCCAAAATGCAACAACTTTTGTATTTGGCAAACTTTTTTTTGAGGCCTAGTTTTCGAGATATAAGCATTTTTAGATTTTTTTTCCTAATCCAAATCACTCAAAAGCACGATATGCTACGTACTTGGGTTTGGGATCATTCGCTAAGTTGGAAAACGACGGATCCCTGGAAAAAAATTTCAACTATCCCATCATTGTTTGTTCCGGAGCTATATCGATTTGAAATTTTTGAGCTTCTAGCCAATCACCGTTCAGCAACTTTAAATCGTTGTATCTCCGGAACAAACAATGATAGGATAGTTGAATTTTTCCCCAGAGATCCGCCGTTCTCCAACTTAGCCAATGGTCCCAACCTCAAGTACGTAGCATATCGTGCTTTTGAGTGATTCGGATTTGAAAAAAAATCTAAAAGAGCTTTATCTCGAAAACTAAGCCTCAAAAAAAATTTTGCCAAACACAAAAGTTGTTGCATTTTGACTGCAGAATATGCTCCCCAAATATAATCTATCCGACTTGGGTCACCCTGTATGTGGGACTTTCCTTTGACCGCATTTGCGTTTGGCCACTCCACTGTGAATACATTCTAAGACAAAAACAGATTTTTCTCTCATTATGTGAATTATTCGACAATATATTTTGTAAAAATTCCCATTTAAAGACTCGAAGCGACGCGTCGTCATCCTACAAGGTAAATTTCTCAATTTTCTTTTTTCCGTGTATGGGGAGTTCTCCCTTGATTCCGAGGAAATTGCTTTCTCATCAAAGATAGGAAATTTTTCCTCCATTTTGAGAAACTATTGCGCTTTTTGGGTTTTGAATCCTCCAGAAACTGAGGTAAAACTCCACCAAATCACAGGCAAAAATTCCCCCTCGTGAAGGATTTTCACTGCAACCATTTTATGGTAGCCATTTCCACCTTCATTTCTCAGAGTGTATAGTTTCGCCTTCATGACTGAGCAGAAAAACTTGAGTGATTGTTGATAATCCCGTTTAATATAGAATTTTAACTCCAGGGTAGAGGATTTTCTGTAGAAAATTGTAAGCCTCAATAGATGACGCTAAACAAACGATTTGCTGAATTTGCGTGATGTTCATTAATAACGATCCTCCCCTGTTTTCTGATAAGGAAAATAGTGAATTCAATTCCGCAAATTCCAACTTCTCCGATACCTGCACCATCACCCCGGTTAAACAAACCCATTGATGCCCGGCATATCTCATTGGATCTTGCAAAATGTTCTGACCAAATCCTATTCAACCATTTCCAATGAGATTTAATCAGATAAGTGTGTTTTTTCAATGTGATTCTCATTGAATCTTGCACAATGTTCTGACCAAATCCCATAGAATTTCATTTCATTAGATTCTATGGATTTTTTTGACCAGGGCAGACCTGTATCATGCCAAACTTAAAATAGTACTTTTCTTTATCGGGAACACAATTTTTTTACACCAATGCCGTATCTTTTTTTTGAATGTGATCGACAAAAGAATTTTGTCATCTCAACGAAATTTTGGTTGTTTGAACAAAATTTTTGTTGTATCAACGAAATTCTTCCACTGGAATGATGATATTCTTTTTTTCTTGTTTCAATAAACAGTTTTTATTATCCCAACGAAAGAATTTTGTTGACGCAACAAAAATTATGTTAATACAACCAAAATTTTGGTGGGATCACACAATTCTTTTCAATGTGAAAAAATGAAAGACTCGATAAGGCAATGAAATCGACTTTCACCTGTTCTTGGGATGCAGTTTCAACTGTAGGATAGTATAAAGTTTAAAGATCACGTAAAATTGGCTTCCGCTGATAATCACGTCCTCGACTCGCGTAAGTTCCACTGGAATAATTGAGAGAGACACAGTTGCGGCTTCCATCTCCTATGTCATTGGTTTGTACGTAATACAGTCATGAAATGTTCAACTCCGAACGATACGTGTCAAAAATGAATCGATACATTTTTCTGAAGAAACAACTAGCTCATTTTACGACGCAACAGGCCCTGTTAACCATATCCCTAGTTGAATTGTCATTCAAAACAATCCATAGAATCCCATTCACGAAATAGGAATGAAATTGTATTTGATTATCCTATCAACAGGAAATTAAGTCACTCTGCTTGGATATACTGCATTGGTCGATAGGATTATCCACATCATTCGCGCAACGATTCGGATTTTGTATGAAAATTGAAAAGAAGAAGGTCGAATGAAAATCTTCTGAACTTCTTTCAGACTTGACGAACATTTTCCATGCACCAATTTCATTTTTAAGTTGTGATACTATGTGTTCACAAATATTTGAAGAAGTCTTATGAGACCCCAAAAAATGTTTGTTGTATGTCTCAAAACCTTCGTATTTAAAAAGAAAACTGAGAGATATGTTGATCAAGAAGTATTGAAAAAATGTCTCATGTAATATCGATCCTCGACAAGATCAATTCTTTCTCATTTCATTGGATTTCATTGGAATCAATACAAACTAGATATTTTTTTTTGTAGGTAAATAAAGGATCGATCCGGTACAGGATCGATATCGTTGGTAATGCGTGGTTTGGTAATTCACGATACTTCTCAAACTTATCTTAAGATATATTTTGAAGCCATATTGTCATTTGGTAATCCAACGTACAGATGATGAATAAATAAAAAGTTCATTTCCCATGAATTTATTTTGCTCATGAAGACATATTGGCATGAAAAAATCAATTTACATTGATATTTAATTAAAATTCAATATCAATTCTGGTATGAAATATAAAATTCGCATATACATTTCGAGTAACTGGAATTTAATTCTCTCTTCGATTATCCACCGTGTTATGATAGCGAATAACTTCGTGAGAGACAAAAAATTCTCTCAAAAGGTTATATTTAATTCACCAAGCTTCATTCACAATCACGTTCCATTAAACGAATTCACGGAGAGAAAAGTATTGCTGGCATAACAAGCGGGTCTGTTACTATAGCGCCTACAAAAAAAATTAACTGCAACAGCAAGAAAAATGATTGACACAACTGAATTTTTTTACTGACATAAACACATTTGTTAAACTAACGTCTTAGCTGCTGTAGTGAATATTTTTGCACGGACAACAAATTTCTTTGTAGGCACTATAGTGGCAAACCATTTTTTCTCCGTGAAGCCCGAACAAAACGTTATGCGACACCTACGGTTTTCATAGTTCAATCGAACGTCGTAGGGCATTTGTGGAATGTATACTTGTACATTCATTTGTACAAACCTCCAAACCAGAGTACTATTGTTTGAACACAAACCGATGTATTTTCGTTTCTGAGAATTGAACATTTCTGTTGATTTATAGCGAATCCTTTTGTTATACGTACAAAAACGGAAATTGTTTTATAAATATACCCAAAGAGAACATGAAGCTTCAGTAAACGTTTAGATCAGATCTGTATAGATCAGGCCGAAGGTTCCTCAAGAAAACATGAAGTTTCAAGGAACCTTCAATAGAGTTCTATTCAACGTCCGGACATTTGAAGGTCCATTGAACGTTCCATGAACGTGAATTCACGTACAATGGACGTTGATTCAACCTAGAAGGTTTGTATTCTCTTGGAGTTCATGAAAGCTAACATTTTGCTTCACAAACGTTCGACAAAGAATCTACGAATGTTGAAATGTCCGCCTCGGAGTACTTTCAGGAAACATAGATGGAACGTTCGTTGAAGGTTCATCGCAGGTTTGATGAAGCTTCACAAAATATCTATATTCATATTGATTTATATTCATTCATCACGTGTAGGACAGCAAATAATTTAGCTGGAGTATTTAAATTTTCCGCTGTAACAACTCGAAGTTCACTGTAACAAGTAATGAAATTGATGTTACAGCAAAACATTTCACAGATCGAAAGGTATTGCTGGTATAACGAATTGGTCTGTTACTATAGGACCTACAAAACAATTGCTGAAGGAGCCAGAAAAATGATTGATACCATCAAAATTTTTGCCGACAAAGACAAATTTGTGAACAGAACTAACTTTTCCGCTGCGAGAGTGAGTATTTTTGCAAAGAGAAGGAATTTTTTTGCATACGCCATAGTAACAAACCATTCATGTCCATGTTGTTGTCACAGTGGGAAATTCGCTATGCCGATAAACGGGATACAACTAAATCGGATATCGCGGCAACAGTCAATTTATCCATTACCAACCTTTTGAATATTTTTTTGTCACAAGCGTATGAAATTTTCCAAATCCAATGATGAGAACTATTATTATGAAAATGCATGAGACACCTTATTTACTGTAAATTCATTTTGTAGATTGTCAAGGATTATTCTACACCTATATATCAAGTCTCTGTTTTTTATGAAACACGTTTTTTTCTTCGCACAAATGAAAATAATGTATAAGTGAAAATGTTTCAAGTGAATTCAAAAATCGTCCCATTTATATCTTCTTCAAAACAGGAAGATATATTAGGGTGATTGTGAATACTTGAAAAACATTTAACGGAAGTTGAAAAAACCTTTCCACGTCGCATTGTAAGAGTCAATTCTGTCGTTTTATTACGAAAGTCAAGAATTGATATACATTATACATAAAAAAAGGAATTTTATGGATGAAGATCAATAGAAGATTGGCTTAAAAACAGACTGAAATATTAGATAACGTGTCTCATTGGAATAATAAATCACAGTGAGCGGAATAAATGTTTTGTTGAATCAGTGGAATTATTCCCTTTGATTTGAACAAATATTGATTTGATTCGAGCAAACATTCATTTTCCTATCTGTGACGACAAACCCGTTTGAATTAAATAAACTTCCTCGATAAAGAATATGACCATTGAATGTGTCATTGATCATACTATTTGAGAGAATTTCAGAAAAAATATCTGAAATTTCACTCTGTCTCAATCGGCTGGATTACGTTTATTTTTCATTCCATCTCAAATCTATTGGAAGTAAATGTTAATGAACGTAAGGAACATCATTTTCTATATCAGAATTGCAGAAACTGAATTTGATATGATGTTTATTTGAGTTCAAAAGCATTCATGCTCACCTACAATCAAGTTGAATCCGCAAGCCGCATTACAGAAGGACGAAACTCCTCAAACAGATCAACTCCGCCCTTTTTTCAGTCATCTTCACGTCACTAATTATTTTTCATCCCCACGATTCTTTCTCTTCTTCTCAAATTTTTATCACCTGATCACATTTATACATTAAACTTTATTCCATCATGATTAAGCTTCTTATGGTATAAACTTTTGTTCATTTCTCAGTTATTTTTCATCTTAGCGTTCATTGTAAATGATCACCATTATTTAGAATTTTGTAGTTTGACACAATTCATTCGCCGTAATATTTTGTGCTGTATTATGGCGTGAACGTTCACGAAACAAATCACCTGTTTGAACACATGTGTATATAAATGTGAAAAAACATCCAGATATATTAGTTTGTGTTATATTTCCCATCGATATGCATTTTATGCTACTCAATTGAGAAAATCTCTAGTCTCAGGACAAGATCTTTTCTCCCTTCTCGCATCCTTGACACCGGTATATCGAAGACAAGACCGTTGCCAGAGCAACCAAAGAGCTGACGATTCCTGACCAAAAAGCTCCTGCTACTTTCTATTGGAAAGTCCCGAAATTAGCGGTATTTATTACAGAATTGCTCCCAGCGAAGGTTTAAATAGGAGCCGCCTTCTCATATTTCTCCCCTATTAGATGTACGTGCTGTTTGTACGTATGGATGTGTTCACGAGAAGTGTTTCAGTTTACTTGTGGACCAAACGAACAAACGAAAGAACGCACAAAATCACCAACACCAGCATCACTGCCACTGCTATACTACCACCAGTATCACCACGAATCAGCAAGTCGATCGATGAACGGTTTATCAGGGTTCACCTTGAGCGCATATCCGTCCCTTCGTGAAAATCTCTTCACTCGATGCCAGAACATCCTCTCCATGCCATGATGAAGAGTTTCCGGCTTGTTTTCCTTCAAAAATCCCTCATTATCGTATATTTACAAGAAATTCGATATACTTATTTTCTGATTTTTTTCTTGTTCTTTCCTATTACGTATCATGCATATGGGTCAATTAGAACGAGGCATTCATCGACACAAAGTAACGAGGGAATTTCCTGAGATGTCTCAAAGGAATGACTATTTCAAGTGTACTTAACGAAGACGAGAGAGATCGTTGCGTCTGGAGAAAAGAGGAACATATGTACTGAAAGATCATGCAAACTCATTTAGTCTCGTAGAGATGAGATGAGAGATGAGGAATATACGAACTCCACCCCTGTTCGGAGGCAACCGGAGGCACGCGTCTGCGCTTCTTCTCTCGGACACGCGATGACGACAATGACCGACGCACGCATTTTCTAATAACATCTCACGCGGCGGCATACGCGTCTGAAACTTGGTATCCTGATTTTCGACTTTCCATCTTTTCCAGGAATCGGAGAATCGATCGTTTTCGCGTAAATTCCGTTGCGAACTCGATCTTACGATCAATCAGGAGTAATTTATTGATTTTCATCGGCTGATAACATGATTTATAATACGATTCACATTCGTTTCCTCTATAATTTTGAAATTTTGCAACTTCCCGTGTGGAAATTAATTCTTTGCGGCAGTTATGACCAAACTGGGCGTTCTCACTTCATTGAAGGCCCTGCTTGTTAGAATCTAGACAGGCCTATTAGATTATTCTTGAATATTCTCATACAAATGATCATGTTGAAGTATATTTTATTAAATTGAGATGAACTTTTTCCTCTTTACTGTTTGAAATTCTTAACGATTGTAATTTGATTACCCAGATATTTTTAGAAATTGATTCCAGGTCATTCTTAGAAATTCACTAGTCATCTTATGTAGAATCTCTAAATCTCGATGGACGATTTAAAATTCAAATTGTCCATTGAACTGAGTCAACAATCAAATGTTGTCAAGTTCAAGAATTCAAATAATACGATTTCTAAATGTCAATTCTATTGACCATGTTTCATTATCGAGCAACGGTCTTTTTCACATTATTCCTCTGCATTAGACAAACTTTTCCTTCCGCCAGTCATTGCTTTATAGCCCCTTGTTGTAAATCTTTTGTGTTCTAGGTTGCTGCATTTCCAACATCAGGTAAGAACTTTTGTTCCCTTCGCACTAAGAATTCTTCATGCAGTTTCATCTGAAAAAGCGCTAGAAAGAATTCAATTTGGAATGTTTAATAATGTTCTATCACTCGCACAGAAACGTTACATTATAAATTATTATACTGCTAGTACGTATAGAATGAACTCACCTCGTGATATCATTTGGTTACTTTGAAAAAATTATTATATCTAATACAGTCCGCTCACTCTGTCAAGGGTGGGCATCCGAACGAGAGAGAAGTCCGCTTTTTTTCAATCTATCTGACTGCATGATATTACCTCTATCCTGCACGTGCTAACAAAATAGTAATTTATAGAAGCTTGATCGAAGCTTTATAAAATTCAATATAAACTGGACAAGTTTTCTATATACAACTATCGACAATACTAACGATCGTCCATCACTCTACCTTCGTGTATGGGGAAAAAATTAGTTATTCAAAACTTTCGTTCACTAGTATGTCACTTTTGAATGGAGCAAAAGTTCGTTAACGTAGATCACTACATGACATTCAGAATAGATGATTTTGAAACATTTTGATTGATTTCAATGTAGATTTAAAATTCGTTCCAATAAACCATTCGAATCGCAAATATCCCAATCAGAAAAACCCGAAATATGCCAATGTTGACAACAGGTGCAGTATAGTGCCAGTATTGGGTCTTCAACACTTGGCCAACACGTACGGGCTCAGTACTGGATACATAAAAATACAGTACTATGCCTGTACTGATAAACCAGTACAGAGAACTTAATACCAGCCAGATACTGCACCAGTACTGGCCCTGCACTGATTGCGAATAATGGTATTAGTACTCAATCCCCAGTACTGAAAAGTGTTATCATTCCAGACAAATGCCAGTAACCTGCCAGTCTTGGCCAGTACTGGTGCAATACTACACCTGTTGTAAATTTCTGTTTGGGATGTTATTATGGCATTGACAAATTTCAACCTACAGTATTCGTAGGATTTTCAATTGTTTTGGAAAAAAGCAATCACATAAGGAATTTCCCGACATTTCAAATTTATATTAAAAATATTACAGATCAGGAATGGCGAAAAAAATGAGAAAAGTGAAATTAGAAATCTGAGGAGTCATAAATGATCAAACTTTTGTAATCAAGTTTTGATTGCAATAGCAGTTTTGAATGATCGATCAGTCTTTCTTTGATTTCACAAGATTTTGAAGAAACGCGTAGAATTAAACCCTGACCAAGAATATTTCTACTCTCCCATGCACACACAGAACCAATTTCAAACAAATGAAGTCACATTATAAAGATGTAACAGACAGAATAATGATGATAACCTATGCTTTAATGTTGTGTAACAATGGTTGGAAAAAAACATAAATATTTTTTGAAAAATATTTGATATTGACGATGGATTGTGGAATATGATCTCTAGGGAAACAAAAAGTATTCGTCCAGACGGCAATGCAGCTGGATTTTTGACACACAGTTGGTGAATATTTAATCGTCGAAGTCGATATAATTTTAATGCTTCTTATGAGCCAAATGAAAATTTGCATAAAAGTGAATATCAACTATTCAAGTGGATCTGAAAATAAATTTATCGTCCTTCAGTCAAACGAAAGAAGGGAACATATTTGAAGACCTTATGGTTGGATATGGAATATTTCAAAAGGATCTATGTGGCACAGGGACGTTTTATGGATATTTTACAAACATTCTGTTGATGATGCCTACAGAATATTATAATGAAACTGTCATAAATGTTATTTAATGTTCATTGAATATCCGTAGAACGCATGGCGCACAAATATACCCAAGTAGTTCGAATAATATTCCATCACACATTGTGAATGCTGCAAGAATATTTTATAGACATTGTATGAAAATTTGAAACCATCTCACCAAGGTGTTCTGTCGACATATCGTAGCTGTTTTTGCATCTTAATTTATACAGCACCTTATACATGTTCTTGCAGAAGAAGAATTTTCTAAGAAATCTTATATAGTATTTTAGAAGATATCTCATGCAGCATAATCAGAACAATTTGAGCCCTCTGTTGTTCTTTGAAAGGATTATTTCATAAGATATATTTTGCTGAGAATTTGGAAATTTAAAATTGATTTAGGGGGGTTGAGACCTCGGAGCTAAAAACTTCCCACTTGCTCCGTTAGACGTTGTGGAGCACTACACGGCTCCACACCTGCTTCGCCATCCCTGTTCGGAGTACTGTAAGATATCCTCAAGAACTCTGATACGCGAGATATCTTTTAAAAGTCTTTCTGCTACGAGGGTGAGAACATTCCAAGGATGGGATACTTCGCCTCCACGCAGAATATAGTTGAAAAAGAAAATTGGCAGATAAGACAGATCGATGAAGAAACGGTAACACAAGGTGTGTGATGATGGAGAAGATCTATCTTAAATTTGATTACCTTTAGAAGTTATATTGACAAGAATTTCTGTTTCGATAAAACGTTTTTCAATATCCCCACAATATTCGTGGCATCATATTCCGAGTATATCTTGAATACCCGTATGGAAATATTTCGCTGAAAAATGTCTGCAAAACTATGAAAAATCTCTGAAAAAAAATGAAAAAACTCTGACAAACTCTGACAAACTCTGAGAATCTCTGAAATTTTGATGAGAAATCTAATATTTTTGGGACATTCTTTACAGACGTTCTTCAGACTTTTTTCAGAGTTTCTCAGAGTTTTTTCATACTTTTTCAGAGAAATAGGAACGAAATTGCACTCTGAAAAAACTCTGACAAAACTCTAATAAATTGTTGACATTTTTCTGATTATTGAAAAATCCTGAAATTCAATAAATACATTCATATGCCGTATTCAAATATCATGTGTGAAAAAGTGTTTGAAAATTTTTTAATTGTTTTCTAAAAGTCAGAAAAATGTTAGCAATCCATCAGAGTTTTGTCAGAGTTTTTTCAGAGTGCAATTTCGTTACTATTTCTCTGAAAACGAATGAGAAAACTCTGAGAAACTCTGAAAACAGTCTGAAAAAAGTCTGTAAAGAATGTCCCATAAATATTAGATTTCTCATCAAAATTTCAGAGATTCTCAGAGTTTGTCAGAGTTTCTCAGAATTTTTTCATTTTTTTTCAGAGATTTTTCATAGTTTTACAGACATTTTTCAGCGAAATATTTCCATACGGGTAGTCTTATCCAAACGTTCTTAGAATATGCGTGGAATAACTTCGTACATAATAAGAATCTCTGTGAAATATTTGAATATTCTTAACGTATAATCTCTATAAATGCCGTTAGAGTGATTATACTTGTGAATAATTTTATACCCCGGTTGAAGGTATCCGTTGATTCTCGCCAAATCTCATGATTTCATTTCATTTGTCAACATCTATGGATTCTTTTAATCAGAGTACCTCAGAATATAGTATAACTTCCCAAAAAATTCAGCACTTTTTTAATCAACACTTTCCTCTGTTTAAGGATGTAAACAACACAGATTTTCAGATTTGTCTGAAAAATGTCTGTTGAGTGCCTGAACCAACAATATCCCATGTCTTTTAAAACATGTTTCTTGAAGAAAGACTACATTCATCTACCAATCCCGAGTAAAAGAGCTTTCAAAACTAAATATAACTAATATAAAATTTGAACATAAGTTATATGCAAATATATATAAATTATATATAATTTTGGAAGTTTTCCACTCGGAATCTCCTTCAGATGGAGTAAAATTCATATTGTCTAGGAATTTACGTGAATAGATTCGGTTTCTTCTGAATTAAGTGAACCCTCAGAATGAAGTAATCGAATTTCCATTTTTCCAAGTTTGCACAATGTTACAAACAGAAGTAACGCATCCACGTTGTATCCGTTGCACCTGAACTCTGTACATAAATTATGTAAAAATAATATATATTTTATACGTATATTAGAACTCCCCCACACATGATTTCCGATATAGGTATTTAACGTACAATATGAATTTCTTGAAAAAATCGACATTTGTTCATCCAACATATTCCTAAAGTGTACGTTTTACTGTTCAAGAAATTCATTTGAAATGAAACATTGTTCACTCAACAATGGTTGTTAAATTTTTTGTTGATAATTTTTCAATTTTAATGACGCATTTATCAAATTTAATCATAAATTTATGAATTTTAATGAAAAATTCTTAAATTTCACAATCATTTTCTAAATTTAAGAATGTTTCGAATTTAATAACTACTCAAGAAATTTCAAATGAGATTCCCCATTGAATTTAAAAATTTCTTCTGGAAAATTTAATTTATGTTTTTTGAACAAATCATTTTCCGTTGCAACGAATGTCTTCTGCTGGCCAAAACACATATGTTTCTTCCACTTTCTTTTCAATTTATGCATTCATTTAGAATTTTAGCAAACAATGAAGAACAGTTGGGGGAAAAAATACATAAGACTTTATTTCTCAATGCACAGAAATATAAATAAAAATATCCACATGATATATTTTTACACAACAATATTTTTCATTTAATACGAAAAATCATAGGTTTACATCGACAAAAGACAAGATCATTGATTTGAGATTCTAATTACAATATCAAATTATTTCAATAAAATTTCATGGTTGAAATAACCATGAAAAAGGTTTAACAATGATCCGTGAGCAAACTTCTGTCGTACAAGAAAAACAAATTGAAGATCCATCTTTCTTCATTTTTCCAACATCAATTACAATAAATTCATTGGTGAAAATTAGTTTTTCTTGATCAGATCTGATCAAGATCAATAAATCTTCCAGGTTGTTCCCATCGATGATTAGAGAACATTGAAATAAACACACTTAAAACAAAATAATAATGTCCTTAAATAATTGTACCAACATAATCGAGAATATTCTGGAACGTCAAGGTCGGTCTTTCAAATTCGTTAAACAATCCCACACTTGTATTGTTCGGCAGATGCCAGTGTTTTATTCACCCATTAGTTGAACTCATTAAAAAAGGAAAGCAAAAAAGATTATAAATCACATGACCATTGTCATTACGTTTCATTAAATGCAATAACAATGCATGTATCATATTTGAATGATTCGTGTGAAAAGGTAAAACCGAAGTATAAATATTGAATTTATCGGAGAAGTGTTATCATATTTTTGTCAATTGTATGCCATAATACAATATCACACGTAAAGCAATGAAGATTTTGAATACATCCAGATGTGTTTTAAATTTGATCTCATTTTTCTTCCTCGAAATTTAAAAGAATTTCATAAAAAAAAGAATGTGTGATATTAATTCGTCGATTGATCTGTTGGTTTTTCTTTGTTTTTCACTCTCGTTCATTCGTGATATAGACATGGTAAAAAAATAATTAAAAAAATCTTTAACAGACTTGTTTGATGATAGATTTCATTCGTTTACTCGCCGATGATGCATGAATTCCCTATCGGGTGATTATTTCTTTTTTTTTTTTTTCATTTTTTTCCATTTTTTTCTCTCACGTTCATTTTGTTTACAGTGGAATGTGTGTATGATGATCGCTGGTCTGTTTCGTACACCAATCGATGCGAACGCGCGTATGTGTGGTGCAGCATGTCATCTTCCTTACTCCTCTTTGATTTTCATTGTTCTAATCATTATTGTTCTTTCTAATAATGTTTCCCTCCTCCCATTCGCGTCATTTTGATAATCATATTGGAATTACCATGATACAAATGTGTGTTTGTATGTGTATGATTCGACCTTGTAAATAGATATGAAAAGAACGAAACTCGCACATTAAACATCACATATCACTAAGAGCACTTAAATTGCATGATGATGACATTCAACTGCGTTAGAAAAATACGCAATATTATATATTATTATTATAATAAAATTATTATCCAAAGTTTGTTTGTTGGTTGATTTGTTTGTTTCTTTGAATAACTGCGTTCCAATGATTTCATTTTAACATTATTATCTTTAAAGACTAAAGATTGATTTTAAAGCAACGCGTCGCAGACATCACAGCGTACGATAATTGCCTTCGTTACACGTCCTGTAGAATTTCAACGAAAATGCTCCCAATCCTATCAACGCCGTTGCCACGAACATTCCACCTGAAATCAATTGGAATTATATATTAATACTGTGATTGATGATCACATACTGATATGCGAACGGTAAATGTAAGGATGTGGTTGAAACGATTGAAAGGTCCAGGACAGAATTTTTTGAACTGTGTCTCGATTCGTACCCCATGTACACACAGAAAAAAGTATTGTTGGCAGTACAAACTGATCTGTCCCTGTAGCGCCTGCAGGAAAAAAATTGCTGACAAAACTTGCAAATTATTGATAATACTCAATTCTTAGCTGCTGCGGTGAACATTTTTGCTAATAAAAATGTAAGAGTTCATTTGAAAAATGATATCAATCTTCTGAAAACTATATTCCACACAATTACTAAACACAAGATAATTATATTGTTTCATGTTCCCTCCAATACACGATTGAAATAATGCTTAGAAGGCCTTCAAATGTCGCGATATTGCATAAAAATATTCAGAAGATATTTTCATATTATATAATTTATATAAGTGAAGTATAGTATAGTAAATCCCTTACATTTGCAAAAAAGAAGAAACTAGTAAGAAGTAAACTTGATTCGAGAAAAGACTTGATGGGTGACGGCATGTGAGAGATTATTTAAGAAATACATGAATTTCAAGATTCGAATACCCAGGTTGGATAGAAGTAACTTAGGTAAGAAATGGGTTCATTTTGATTAGCCATTGACCTTGACCATGAACATCGTTCACAGGAGCGTAACTGGATCCGAATTTACGTTGCCCAAAGGTTTCACGCTTGACGTAGAAAAACAACTTTGGTTTTTCGTATAGCAACCAACCACTTTTTTTCCAAGTAGGAGATAATCTTTTAGTTCAACGGCTTCCGAATAAATCTGATGCATTTCAACTTTCTCTGTTTTTCCTCTCCTTCATTCGTTCTATTACGTATTCAGGAGTAAGAATGATAATTTGTTAGAGAGACTACATGCAAAAGTTGAAATATAAAATTTATGATTTTCAAAATATCATAAAATGCACATAGAACAACTTTGAAAAATACTGAAACGATGAAACAGTAATCATCAAAATTATATCCTTAATCGAAAAATTTATCCTCCTCAACCTTCTACATTCTACTTCGTGGAAAAATGATAACCGGCTGTTTTCCGTAATTTTCAACCAGCAACACAGAATAAGCAGCCTTTATGTTATCTCAATTTCATTCCTATGAGACCGTTTTATAAGTGCTAACCTAACCGCACTCGCAGATTTTTAAAACGTTGTGAGAACGTCCAGGAAAAATGTTGCTGTTAGGGCATGTCAATTCGAACGTATATTATCAAGGATACGACGGTACGTCAATCGAACGTCGATTGAATGAATATCATACATTTCAAATGTACTACTTGCGTGGGAAAATTTTCCAAAATATATATAATTTTCATATAAGTCTATGAAAATCATACATAACTTTGACATTTTTCCCGCTCAGGTATCTACGTCCTGAGTAAATTTGAAACAGTCTCATTGGAACGTTCTATGAACTTTCATTATATGTTCTTCGAATCTCATTCGTACATTCTACAGACATTTCTACTTCATATATACGTTTGAAAATTTGTTGCTGCACTCAGAGAAAAAAAGTTGCTGAAACAGCAAACCTCGAAGATTTGCTTTGCTGATATGGCAAAACTTGTTGCTGAATTAGCAAATAATTTGCTATCACAGCAAAAATCTTGCTCTTTTAACAAGCGTTTGCCATTCAGCAATCCAGAATTGTAGATATACAGACAGCTAGGAAATTTCGCTGAATTAGCAAATATTTCGCTAAAATAGCAGAATTTTTGCTGTAACAGCAACCGTTTTGCTGATTTGGCAAAGTAGATTTCTCGGAATCGCTTTTTCAGCAAGAATTTTTCTCTGCGTGTGCTTGAATAACTGATATAACGGCTATAAATGAACATCTCACATCCCATTTGGGAAAAATTCCCAAATTTCTTATAATTTATACACAATTCAATATATTTTATATATAACTCATCCAGCACAAGAGTTCCCGCGAAGAGCTCCGTTACGCTAATCGATGTGTGGCCATTATCAAATATTTCAAATTCACAATGAATTCTTGATGAATAGCTTAATGTTCAGTAAACTCTCTTTTTCTCTCTCTCTCTCTCTCTCTCTCTCTCTCTCTCCTTCTCTCTCTCTCTCTCTCTCATAACATATTTGTGAAGGGGAGTTCATGTTTGGGAATCAAGAAAACACTGAGTTAAAGCGAATTCTCTGAAATTTGGCTGTGAACGTTCCTGGATGATTGATATTTTATCTTAGGATGAGAATTCTCTTAGTCACCCTAACTGTTAGATTAGTTGCAGCAATGATATACACAATTTTCAACGCACCAATGAAACTCCATCCATCGAAAGAACGTCCCTTAGATGGCGAAGGAGGATATGGCGTTGTCAATAGATGCTCGGTTGAAGATGATGGTGCCGAAGTTGTTGGAGGGAAGGTTGGAGTTGGAGGTTTGGGAATCGGAGTAGTTGGTTGTGCCGTAGTAGTTTTAGGATCAGTAGTTGAAGAAGGTTTAGGGGTTGTAGTGGTAGTAGTAGTTGTGGTAGTGGTAGTGGTAGTAGAAGCAGTAGAAGGGGAGGTACTGGTTGTAGGATTAGCAGTTGTTATAGTACTATTATCGTGGGGAGTGGTTGTATCATTTGTAGATTTAACAGCATCTGGTACAGAAGTTGAAGGAACAGCGGTAGTGACGCTGGAATTTACAGTAGTAGAATGCGATGTCCCTGAAGTATCAGTTGCTGCTGCTGGCTTCCCCGCTGCAACTGAAATAAGGATACTTGATGAAATATTAATTTCCAAACATGATTGAACATTTCTGAAGAGAAAATTCTAACTCAAATTATTATATCGAACTCCTAATATTTATAATCATATTAAATTGAAATTGTATCGAAATGATAATCCGGTATGGAATTTGAATTCCCAAAATTCGTGTAAGTTTGACCAAAAGGAACAACTTTCATTCTGCAACAACACAGCATTATGATATCAAATACAACAATTCCATGAATAATGAAGATTCGACTTGGGATATTTGAATCATTGTGCATTGTGTCAACAGACTTCTGTAAAAGTTGATTGATCGTTCAATATCAATCCTATACGTGAGATTTTATCCGTTTAATTGTCGATGAGTATGCCGGAATAATAATGAAATGATGTACTTTCATATTTCATCTTTTAACCTTCCGCGATATACATGTGGATACCTCGATCGATGTCCATCGATTGAATTTGCTAGGAATAATTGAGCGAAAGAGGAAAAAAAATATGGAAGCAAATTTCCTAGAAAAGTTTTTTGAAACTCATGATAACTGACGATTAGATAAAAACTGCAATGCCAATTGGAAATGTAACACTAATTTATGATGACCCAGCACAAATTTTTCATTACTCTAAAAGATATCTTCAAGAAGAAAGATATATGAAGAATATTTTATAATGTTCCTTAAGATACATTCTAGATATCTCTGAGATATCTTTTGGAATGTTCCGGGGGTCTTGAAAAAAATTTTGCCCAGAAAATGTTCTTCTGGAATTATACAACTGAGATTTGATAAGTTTAATCTAGAAATGAGTTGAAATAAAAAATTTTTGAGTTTTTATACAGCAGTACTCGAGTGGAGAATATTGATCGATTGTGAAAGTCCTTAATTAATTAATTAGTTCATTCATTCATCAATTGGCAGCTCAATATTTTTGTTAACATCACATTCTGTACAACGATGAATTCTTTCTCCGTATTCACTGTTTGCTTTATAAATAATGGATGCTGAAACGTTAAAATGAATGAATTATGTTAAAACAAAGTCAATCTGGAGCAGATGTGCAAAAAGACTATGGTAATGAGAAATGGTGATTTTCGAAATTCCCAGATTCCTTGGAAATATTAAATGAAATCAAAGAAGTCAACACCTTTATCTTGCTCTCTTCCGAGTTATGGAAAAACTGCAGATTTTGTGGCACTCTGGAAACTTTATAATGCCTTCCAATTTCTCAATAACGTTTCTCAATTTAATGATAGATTAAAGCATTGTTTCTCAAACAGTGACTCACATAAAGTAACGTATGCTACTTTATTCAATTCAATGTCCATGTCAATGAGTGATAAAAACTTGGAAAACAATTAATTCTACACTTCTTTTCATAAATTATCATCATACACAAGAGAAAAGTGAAATAGGGGTTCAACCAATTTCCATTGGATCATTGAGTATTTCTTCTTATTTTGAATTTCACATAAGATTTTCAACACAACGCAAACATTTTTTTTGTAACTTTTTCTTACGTTATGACAACATTTTAATTGGAATTTACGGTCATATATAGTACAAAAAACAAGCATACGTTTGTGAAAGATTTATCGGCAAACAATTCACCGGAATCAATAATGTGACATAAAAAGTAATAAGCCATTATTTGAAAATTTATTATATCGATTTAGTTATCTAACTATTTGATAAAACTCTTTTTTCTTCGACTTTCTAATAAGGAAAAATCTAATTTTATGTAATACATTCGATATGAATTATACATGTACACAATTGAACTGGCTGTTGATAGTCGGAAACGTAAAAATTTCTCATAATTCAAACTTCATCACGCCAGATGAAAATTCATCACTATCACATGGCATTCCATACTATGCGTTTTATTGATCAAAACTATGCGATATAAATATAGAATTCATTGTACGTTGCATATATATCTTCTAGTTCAATGCGTTCGATGATTCGAGAAATAATTGGAGGTGCATGATACGCGATACCAAAATTCCTTCCGACAATCAAAATTTTCAAGCGACTCTTTGAAAAATATTGCAAACGTATACATTAAGTCGAATCTTCGAAACAATAAATTCATCATTATCGTCAATATTGTGCAGTTGAACTCACCATTATCTGCCGCAAAGCTGCCGATAGTTATAGCCAGCACACTGCAAATTATATAGAATATTCTCATGATTACGATTAGTTCGAAGAATCACTGATTTGTAATGGTAACTTTCGAAGAATATGAAAGGTTGATGCAAAAGGTAAAGAGCCCAATCCTTTTTGTGAAAATCGTTTTTAATTTGTTTCCATCTGCTTCGGTTAGCTGCAATCACTCTCTACAAACCAACTGCGATTTACTACAGCTGTAGAAAGACAGGTAGCGACCCTCGCGGACTTCAAGTGGAGTGGTTTGTTTGTCAGTAGGAATTCTAAGTTTCTTTGTATCCACGTCACGGATAATGGCGATGTTCCGAATTCTTTCGTTCCAAGGGAATTTCATAAAACATGTAGAAGCTGCATCAAGCATATATGAATTACGTTCTGAACTGTTGTGTGAAATTAAGTTGGCAAATTGAAACAAAAATTATAATAAAATATATATGATAATGAAATTTAAAATAATATCCATTCTGGAAATTTTGAATGCGCAGAAACTTGTTTCAATTTCTGCGCGCTCACCCGCTTCCTTAAAGCCTAAGCACACAGGGGCGTAAACATGGACGTAATGGAAGAAGAGGTGCGCAGAGAACGAAATCTAGTATTTACGCAGTTTTCCGTCCTTTACGTTCACATTCGCTACATGGCTTGTGTGTTTCGGCCTTTATGTTCATGTTCATGTTCACGAGAAAAGGTAGGGACGACCGATCGATAGTACTATCGATGATTTGTATAAAAAATTTGTCGAATTTATATTGAATTCTATAAAAACTCGATCAAAACTTTATGAAATTCAACAAAAACTCGACAAAATTTCCTATGAACGACTATCGATAGTACTATCAATTGCTGAGAGAATTCATTACTAAGAGAAGGCAGATATTCACAATATCGATATTCTTGTATACGATATGACTAAAGTTCATATCGAAATTTCATAGAAATTTGGAGAAACTTATACGAAACAATAAACGTCGTGAATCTAAATGTGATGATCTATCCAGACAGCGGTCCCTTATGTATTCATCAATACCATTTTATGAATCCTCATAGTGCCAAAGATATTCATTATGAACTCATCCTGAACTGTCGTGCTGTCTGGGTAGACAATTGAGATCAATATTACTGGAATGAGGACTCTCTGCTTTTTATATAGTATTGTCTGGTCAGAAAGAGAAAGAGACAGATCAGTATCGAAAGGATGGTATCTCTTTTCAACACCCGCATTTTAAAGAGAGAATGGCAAGGAATTGGGGAGTCTTACTCTTTCTTGCTCATTCAATGAACTATCTTACTCTGGCCACGCTAATCCAGAGAGTACTCGTTCCAATATTTATGGAGTTTAATGCCGCATACACACAAGGACGTAAACGTGGACGTAAGGAACGAAAACTTATGCAGACCGTTTGCGTCGCGTACATAGACAGACCAATAGGATGTCTCTCCGACTCAAGTTCTACACGCACAAATCCCATAAATGTGAACGTAAGCGGCAGAAAAGTGAGTATGTACATACAAACCAATGTTAAGTTTGCGCGTACAGATTCCGTTTCTCTGCTTTTATGTTTAAGGTTTCCTCACCAGTTCTGAGGGGGTTAAGTTGCTCTTGCAAGTTTTTTCAATGCAAACATAAGAATGAAAGGTTACGTACATTACCCGAATGAATATAATTTATATACAATTATTTATAAATTATATATAAATTGTATATAATTCAAGAAATTTTTTCATTCGGGTAGAGATATTAACCTGATTCTTCTTCAAACAAAATATAACAAGTTCTTACTAAGATTTCATGAAAATTGACAAGAAATGACAAAAAGAATCAATTTTGTGAAAATCAGGCATCTTTAAACCATATATAATTTGTATATAAATGAAAAATAGTTCATATATATTTCATATATATTGATACATAAACTGAATATAACGTGAAAAATTCCTTCACATGGGTTGCTTTTTTTATCGAAGTATGTAACTTTCCTTCTGTAAGCCGTTAGGAAAGTTTTTTTTGGTTCTTGTGAAAATGTCTTATTTTTCCTATCCCGAGTGGAAAAAGTTTCTAAATTATATATAATTTTTATATAATTTTTATATAATTTATATATAATTTATATATAATTCGATATGAATTTTATACAATTTTGAAAAATTTTCCACTCGGGATCTCTTCTCTCCATGTTCTCTTTATTTTCTTCGATAGATATTTTTATGGTATCTACATTGTATATGAATTTGGTGTAAATCTTCAAAAATTCAATACAAATTAGACAAAATTTCGATGAAAAATGTAAATATTTCTACACCTTATTTATCATTAATATACCCTGAGAAGAGGAAGCAAGTCATGCACCAAAAAATAGCTGACGATTATATTTACTCCCGTAGATTTACTTTAATACAATGAAAGCTATATAAATGAGTATTCGTGTGAGTCACATTAGACATTGTTGAAAATAAACAAACTTCAAGAGTTACACAACACTAATGAATTCTCTGAACAATATTGAAAGCATTTCAAAATTAAAGATTGTGATCAGAGCAAATGCACATACACATGATACGCATGCGCGCCATTCGAGTTGACTATCGAATCGAAACGATATTGTAGTCGAAAAAGAAACGATTGTAACTTCCCTAAACTCCGTTAGGAGTAATGCGTTGTAACGAGATTCTCGGATTTGAAAGTGAATATCGTAGGGATCAAGTAGCCGGTCGAAGCCAGAGAAAGCATACTTACCTGGCGCAGAGGCTACCGTGATCATGAAGGCGGTTCCTCCAGGGTGAGGCTCTTCCATTGCACTACGGTTGAGCTGACCCTTGCGAATATCCCTAATGTGGATATCTCGGGCGTACAATTTTTGTTAGTCGGGACTGCGTTCGCGCTATCCCGGACAATCTTTATTTCAAACATATTGTTTCGTTTCCAGCTTTTCTTCTTCAAACTAACTTATGATTCGCATTTGAAACTTTGAGATTCACTCTGATCCTCAACAGAGTTCACTCCGTTTATGAACACATTTGTGTTACCGACCTTTTTTCTTCTCAAAATAGAGAAAAGTGAGAAATGAAAATGCAACTTTGATTCGTCCTGTATTCACGACAAATGAGATAATTGAGAATCATATATTCTACTATGTTTCACGCATACATTCTGAATCTTCCAATGGGTTTTGATCGTTTCCCTTTGACAGCGTTGTTTCATTTATGAATGAATTATATGAATTGTAAACAGGAGAAATCAGTTTAAGTTGCATGCAAAATATAATTAAGAAAATTTCATTCGGATTCAATTCCCAGTCAGTAAGTTCATCATTCAGACAATTAAAATTTATATTTTTTTCCTTCTAGTATTCTATCATTTTGCAATGTATGTTGAAATATACTATTCACAATTGAGGCATGAAATTTTTTTAGGGGGAATTTGAATTCAGAGGGACATTTTTAATGTGAATTTGAATCATCGTTTCCTAATTGAATTTCAAAACACAATCGATCAATGTTGAATCGATGGTCGAAAGAAAAAAAAAAGGGAAGCCATCTCAACTTTTATCTCTCAGATCATATTTTTCCGGAGATGTTGATAAAACATATCATTATCTTCTGAGCTTTTGAAAGGAGGTGCACTTGCCTACATGGCTTTATTGTTAACAAGGATAGAGAACCTTAAGTACTTTTCGTACTTGAAATACTTTTTGCTTTTATATTACCGTGTAAAATGTTACAACATCATTTAATACAAAGGAGTGAGAAATGTACTTCAAGTTATTCACATTCTCGTTCGTTCTTTTACATTTTGTCTTCATCGTGATATGAAATGGTGACGTATCGATTTTTCATATTATCTTACTTTTGAAAGGAAAAAATTGAATTTTGTACCATTTTGAAATTAATATTGATGGTTTTGCAGCTTAGACTACTGAAGGAAATGTGCTAATAATGATAAGTTTAAAGTTACAATGTTGTTAATATGACAACGGGAAGAATAATTTCAATCTTCAATAAAATCTCAAAACTTAATTATAAAGTAGGATTGAGCATTTTGAAGAATTTATAATTCATTCAAAGATTTCCCGAATTTATTGGATTTTCAAAGCAGAACAGACTCGAATTTCAAAAGTTACCAAAAAAATGCAATTTCGGAGTGAATTCTTAAATCGATTGATTAACCAATAATCCTATTTCATTCGATTCATGGAAATAAGAGAATTGTTAATTTCTCTGCGTGACACAACAGAAGGTCGCTTCGAAGCTTCAAATTTTATATAACTAATATCAACTACATTAATTGTATAAAATTACTATATTATGGAATTTGGAAAATTTTTTCACATGAATAGCATGTATTGCTCCGAAAGTGAAGTGAGTGAGAAAAATTGCACTTTTTTCCGTGAATTTTACTAAACAAAACGACGCGCGGTAAAGAAATCTTGGAGTAATTCACTCTATTGAGTAAAAAAGAAGCAAATAATCAAGAAAAATATTGATTATCGAAGAGTGACAGACTGATTCGATACGATTCAATTATTCATCAATTTTTGAACAAACTTGATATTTACGACGTGATGAATGAAAAAAAAACCTGTACCTCACATCATAAATATGACAATAATGAGTCTACATGAAAGTGTTGAAGAATTTGTATTTTCGAGTGTCACTCAATTTCAACCCATTTAGACAATTATAATACATTGCCCGACTCTGATTCACGGTGTGAAAGAAATATGACATTGCCACGTATTGTAATGACATTCATATGCTCAATGTACAGATAAAGCGGAGAAAGTTACATGATTGCAAACGTATAAGGGAACATTTTCTTTTGATAAAAGCACGGAAAAGTATCAGGAAAAGTTTTCCTTCCAATTGAATATTTAAACTGAAAATGTCTGGTAACGTGGAGTGATACAGCTAGAGAGTTTCTTCAAAGCAAAGAAGTGCATTCTCCAAGAATGCGAAAGACGTGTTCGATTCGACCAAACATTTATTTGATTCAATGATCATTGACTTATTCCAAAGAGTTTGTCTCCAATAAGTGGTTTGTATCACATTTATACACTCTCAGTCATTTTTCCACATGAACATTGATCAATCAAATAATGATCATAAGCTTTTTTCTCATCATGACACCTATTTCTGACTGAGAATTCATTTTGTTGGAGGTAACCAGGAAATGAATCTTGATAATGAAGATAGTGCCCACTTTCGCACGTATTGTAACAAATCCCTGAATCATAGACTGAAACAATTTTGTTGTAAAAATTACAGTAAAATTCAAGTAATCGAAGGACAAATGGAAATTCTTAAAAAAATTATTATGCCTCTCGTAAGAATGAGTGAAATTTTGAACAGTTGCCCGAGCAGAAAAATTCTATGGCTGGCCTCACGTTCAATATGGGCCCGATCGGGCAGTGATAGAGCTCACCTTATTTTGGCACACGTGATCTGGTCCTGGTGCGGCCATGATTTGGCACCCCTGATTAGGGTTAACCAGATCTGACCCTGCTAGGTTGGTCATTCGGCAGGCCCTATCATGGTTCATTACATCGGGCTCTGATACAACGGTGCGTTACATTCCATATCAGGGCCTGATTTGAAATAAGGCTTCCCAGATCTGGTCCTGATCGAACACCCAATATGAATTTCCACTCGGGTGAGAGTGATATTTACCATAATTTTTACAGAATCGACAGTAATATTTTTCAAAATTCCTCCTTGTTCTTCGATCACTGAAATTTCACGCTAATTTTCCAAATAGAATTCTTTCGGGTAATATATTTATTTTTCTTCATAAACCTTTTTTATTCATTTGAAAAAAGTGAACAGTTTATACTTATTACTTTTTTTTATTTTCACCTGAAGTCTCTTACATTAGAAGCGAATAGTTAACTTTCTTACATCATGGATGATCATGGATCATTATATATTCAGCTTCAATATTCTTAATTATCATTCGTATGGAAAAATTTCCAAAGTTATATATAATTTTGGAAATTTTTCCACTCAATGCAAACTTCCATTCTTAATAGTACCTACATTTTTTATATAAAATATATCGAGCTCATATTTAATTTAATAAAAGATATCCTCATTATCATTACTATTTCCAATTATAGATTCAAGTAATAGTGAGCTGAGAATGAAATTTGATTCTCAAATAAAAGATTTCATACACACATTGCTGTTTTTAGTAACAACAAAATTGATTCTCTTCGAATTATTGCATGAATTATATAATACATAGAATTGTTTGATTCATAGAAACAGTACAGTTTCATTGCCAAGCTTGTGAATTAAGTGTATCTTTGTCCTGAATCAGATATCGGGATGAATAATCAGTTGAGAATCAATGTTTTTTCTTCCCGATGTTGTAGGTGAAAATCACCAGGACATTTATAATCCTTCCTCGGACATGAATCACAAGAGTAATCTCATGTGATTAAAGACACACGTGAATGTGTGCATTCGAACTGAATAGTGTTAAGAAATAGTAGAGAAGGTAGATGAAAGATATAGCATGTAAAATAGAATTCAATGTGGATCGTTGCTAAATCCACAGGGAATATTTCCCGTCAATTGTTTCATAATACATGATATTCACATTTCATTTCAATAGACAAAGAGTAATATAGCCGAATGTGAGAATATTTCAACGACATTCGTGGAATTTTTCAACGGGAAAGGAATTTGAAAGTTCATGAGATGGAAAAATCATTGAATTATTCTACTAGAGTGTTCTCATCAGGGATGATTTTTCTTCAAAGAATGTATACTCGATCGAGAGAAATCGATTCATAATTAGATGATGTTATGTATCATATCTGTGTTGCGTGAACACTTGTTTATGCGAGACACGAACGCAAAGATGTAATTTTTCAATCGAATTCGTAGTTGCAACATAGAATGGCAGAATAGTAATGTATGTTAAAATTGTGATTGGTATGTCTGGTGATATTTTCTGTTATCAACCATTGATCAATGGAATTACTTGCACCGAACTAATGTAAAATATATGAGCTCTAAGAATTATGCAAAGAATGTTATCAAATAATTGATGCACCTTAGCTTTTTGGAATATAAAATTCATCTTCTTTTGAATTGCATGATGAAATATATTTAATGAGTAGGTTACGTGAAGTTTTACGAAACTAACGATGTTGTCCACTTATGAATTTTTCCCTGTTAATTTCTCATGACTTGCAAAATTCTCATATCATTTTGAGGGAAAAAATATGAAAAGAATGGGGAAAGCTTAAAAAATGTATACGACTTTCACATACAATACATATAAAGTTTGTAAAATTATATATAAATTCTATACAATTATCAATATTCCACGTAAAGTTATATGTATATACATGGCCGCATACTTTTTCAACAAATAACGTATATACTTGTTAATTTTGTGATTCTACCATATGCATGCATATATGATTTATGCATTGAATGTGAAATTTCAACAAAAGTTATCCCGAACAACCCCGAGAATATAGAATTTATATATAATTCGATACAGTTTATATATAAGTTGTATATAAATTATATATAATTTAAAATTTTTTTCGACATTCGAAGAGGGTCAAAAAAAACGATCTGTCCTTTCTTCGCACAGAGGGAAAAAAGTTATTTAGCGAAAACAATATTTTTTCGAACCAATTCGACTAGACGAAATATTTCACTCGGTGAAGAATCAGTCCATCCATTAGAAAAAAGTTTCATTCAGGGTGATAATGAATACTTCCATCATCTTATATATGTACATATATCAGGAATACGGAAGTGATAACAATCAACGAATTTGATGATTGTAACTCTATGTGATATATATAAACGTGTGTATGATTTTTTTTTGGTGATGAAAATCAAGTATTATCCCATTATTCGGTAAAAGTGTATTAAAGGAATCGTAATAATTATACTGGATGCAGCGATAGCGGAGAAGTTGAGTTAATCGAGTTCAAGATGGTGGCGCTAACTGGTGCTACCATTGGGAACTCCTCCCCATTGGCAGTTTGTCCGGGTAAGATGCGCGGTCAGCGGCACTGTGCTGCTTTGCTGCTGGCTGCTTCAGTAGTGCCAGAACTGTCGATGCGAGACGAGTGTATGATATAGAGTGGGAAGTGGTGCGCGTTCGGTGGTCCGTTTGGACCTTTACTCGAATCTGTTTTCGTTCTGTCGTTTCGTAGTATAACAACGACAACTCGTGTATCGTTGAAGAAAGACGCGCGTGACAGTTGTTACATGCTTATGGTAAAGAAAGAAGGGTAAAATGATATGTGAAATGTTCTGTCACTCTATTCCGTGATAGGGAAAAATAAATAAAAATTGGTGCGCATGAACTGGCCCTGCGATATCGTACCGAAGGAAGAAGGGCGAGGGCGAAGGGGGTTGAAGAGAGATTGTTGAAAGAAGGAAGGAAAAACATAAAGAAGAGTCGTGAAGTCGGGAGTGATAATAAGGCAAATTTAAGGGAGGAAGAGGTGGCATAGGCCTCTTTAGCCCCCTATCAGCGGATAAAGGGCAAGAGAAATGGGCCGGTCCGTGCTTACATGATACGAGGTGTGTGAGCGCGCGCGCGCTCGCTCCCTCGCTCGCGTCGCGTGTGTGTGTGTGCGTGCGTGCGTGAGTAGTGGCCGCCTTCTCTGTGTGTGTCTCTCTCTCTCTCTCTTTCTCTGTGTGTGCACAGAGAACGAAGGAAGGAAGAAAGGAGAAAGAAAGGGCGAAAAAGAGAGGGTGAAGATATTTCTCCCCTTGAATTTCTGAAGTGAATCATCCCTTCGACCTCGTTAAAACCCTTCACTCCCCCTGGCCTCGCTTGGCGCGGGTGTCGACCGAAGAATATGACCGTCGCGAAAAGCGCGCTGTTTTTGGCGCAAAGGCGGTGTTTTAATAATTATCTGGTGTTATTGTGCCTGGTGTTGTTTTTCGGTAATGGAGTCAACATTGCCGAAGCATCGTGCAAATGGTCGTCGGAAGGTGGAAACGATACGCGATCCGCGGATTGTGCACTCAGGGTTCTAGATCCTGTGGCATTGACGATGCTCGTCCCAGCGTTCGACGGGGCCCTAAAATTAAGGATACGTTGTAGCGACGTTCATCACTTCGAGAGTATCGTCAATGGACAGAGTTGGCATCGACTCGGCGGTTTACACGAACTCTATGTGCATAGTTGTAAAATATTACGCTTACCGGAAGGTACGTTTCAATTGTTGAACGAGCTTAAAAGATTGACGTTGCAAACGTTGAATGCCGAATGGGGTGCCGGGAGGGTACTCGAATTGGCTCCAGGTTCGTTGAAAGGTATGAGGGAATTGCACACGTTAGAGATAATCGAGAGTAATGTATTGGCACTGCCAGCCAACGTATTGTGCGATCTCGACAATCTGCAAACTCTTAATCTCACTGGTAATCGAATCAGAGACGTTCACGATATCGGATTAAAAAATACGGAACCTCCAACGGTGACCGATGGCGAGAATAGAGATAATTGTCGAGCGGACATTCGTGTACTGGATTTATCGCGTAACGAGATCGGACGATTACCGGATGACAGTCAATTGGTCGGCTTAAGACAACTACAAGAATTATATTTACAACATAACGCTATCATGGATGTCTCGAGCGACGCGCTCACGGGTTTGACGGTGTTGCGAATTTTCAACGCGAGTTACAATTCTTTGGATTCGCTGCCCGAAGGTTTATTCGCGAGTACGAGAGACCTGCGAGAAGTGCACCTGGCCTACAATGGTCTACGCGATTTGCCCCGAGGCATATTCACCCGGTTGGAGCAGCTGCTCGTCCTGAATCTTGCTGGGAATCGATTAGGCAGCGACCGCGTGGACGAGACGACCTTTTTAGGATTGATACGGCTCATCGTGCTCGACTTATCCTACAATCTATTAACGCGTATCGATGCTCTCATGTTCAAAGACTTATTTTTCTTACAGATATTGGATCTCAGAAATAATTCGATCGATTATATCGAGAGCAACGCTTTCCTACCTCTTTATAATTTACACACGTTGGAGCTTTCCGATAACAGACTGCACACGATAGGACCACAATTGTTCAACGGGCTTTTCGTGTTGAATCGTTTAACGTTATCAGGAAACACCGTAGCGAACATCGATCCGTTGGCTTTTCGTAATTGTTCCGACCTCAAAGAATTGGATCTCAGCGGTAACGAGCTTACGTCAGTTCCGGAAGCGTTGAGGGATCTCGCTTTTCTCAAAACTCTCGATCTGGGTGAGAATCGAATAAGCGATTTCCATAATGGATCTTTTCGAAATTTACATCAACTCACCGGTCTTCGACTCATCGGTAATGACATCGGAAATTTGACTCGAGGGATGTTTTGGGATCTACCTAATCTCCAGATACTCAATTTGGCACGGAACAAGGTACAGCACGTCGAAAGGCACACGTTCGAACGAAATATACGTCTCGAGGCGATACGTCTCGATGGCAATTTCTTATCGGATATCAATGGAGTATTTACAAGCATAGCCAGTCTGCTGCTCCTCAATCTGTCGGAGAATCACATCGAATGGTTCGATTACGCTTTCATCCCGGTGAACTTGAAGTGGCTCGATATACATGGCAATTTTATTGAGAGCCTTGGCAATTATTACGAGATCCGTGATTCCAAAGTGAAAACCCTCGATGCCAGTCATAACCGTATAACGGAACTTAACGCTCTTTCGGTACCCGATAGCGTGGAACTGCTCTTCATCAACAACAATTACATCAGCGTCGTCCGTCCCAACACTTTTTTGGACAAAGTGAATCTCACGCGGGTCGACATGTACGCTAATATGATCGAAACAATGGAATTAACGTCCCTGTTATTGACTCGTGTACCGGACGGCAGAGCATTGCCAGAGTTTTACATCGGTGGAAACCCATTCAATTGCAACTGTTCAATGGACTGGTTACCGGGAATCAATAATCAAACCTCGACACGAGAATATCCTAGGGTTATGGATTTGGACAATGCAATGTGCCGTACTTCCGGACCGCGTGGAGTCGCCACCGTGCCGGCCTCGATTGCCCGACCGGATCACTTTCTCTGCCGTTACGAGGCACATTGTTTTGCCCTTTGCCACTGTTGCGAGTTTGACGCTTGTGATTGTGAGATGACTTGTCCGTCTGGTTGCAAATGTTACAACGATCGTACTTGGAATACAAATGCGGTGGATTGCTCGGGACTCGGGGTCGAAGAGATACCCCGTCGTATACCCATGGACGCAACCGAGGTGTATTTGGACGGTAATGTGTTGCGCGAATTACAAAATCATGTGTTCATCGGTCGAAAGAATATGCGAGTGTTGTACGTGAATTCGAGTGGAATCGAATCGATTCAAAATAGAACTTTCAACGGCTTGAACAATCTACAAATTTTACATCTAGAGGATAATCGAATAAAAGAACTAAAAGGTTTTGAATTCGAAAGGCTTTCGCATTTACGAGAATTATATCTCCAAAATAATGTCATCGGATACATCGGTAACATAACTTTCTTACCTCTAAGATCTTTGGAGATACTTCGGCTTAGCGGAAATCGACTGGTCACTTTTCCAGTTTGGCAAGTCGGTCTCAACGCTCGTCTCGTCGAACTCTCTCTTGGCAACAACCCTTGGTCGTGCCGATGCAAGTTTCTACAAGAACTTTCGTCTTGGATGTCCGATAACGCTCACAAAGTGATCGATTCGAGCGACGTATGGTGTTACTACGGAGGTGATACAAAACCAACCTATAGACGTCGTTTGAACGTCAACGAGACCACCTGTTCCGATTATTTTGCTCAAGGCGGTATGATCGAGAGAATCATCATCTCCGATTATTTACCGTTCGTCGCAGCCACTCTATCGGCCGTACTCGTCCTATTGGTCATCGTTGTTCTCGCATTTGTATTTAGGGAATCGGTTGGGGCTTGGGCTTATTCGAAGTATGGACTAAGATTCTTGCGAGGAAATGGAAAACCTGGCAAGACTCCGGCAACGGCGACAATGACGTCGGCAGCTGGGATGGCCGCTTGCTGTGATCCCGATCGAGATAGACCGTACGACTGTTACGTTTGTTACAGTCCGAACGACGAAGAGTTCGTTTTGCATTCATTGGCAGTGGAATTGGAACATGGACCAACCGCTCTGAGACTTTGTCTCCATCATCGTGACTTACCCTGCGTGCTTCGCGCATCGGCCCCGGCTCCGGCCGTACTCGAAGCAGTTGACGCCTCTCATCGTGTACTTATCGTTCTAACGCGTGATTTCATTCAAACGGAATGGTCACGTTTCGAGTTTCGAGCGGCCCTTCACGAAGCTATGCGAGGTCGGCCCGGTCAACTGATCGTCATTCAAGCCGGTCACTTGGGACCAGACGTCGAACGAGATCCCGAATTACGACCCTACTTACGCAACGCCGCAGCCATACTCACATGGGGTGAAAAAAGGTTTTGGGAGAGATTGAGATACGTCATACCCTCTTCCAACATGGGTGTGGACGTCAACGTCGAATCGAAAACTTCGCCGCTCGTCTACAAACGTAACATCAACACTTATACGATGGACAGTCTGTCGAGTGAAAAGACTGCTGGTTCAACGCTTCGAGCTCACGACAGGCATCATCACCATCATCACCACCATCACCACCATCATCAGCAACAACAGCAGCAGCAGCAAAGGGCCTTTTTCAAAGATGCCTCTCCAACTTCGGCATTGATGTTGCAACATCCACCGCCCGCTTATTCCTGCGGTGCCGTTTCTACACCGCAACAGCAAAATCCACCACCTTCCTCGCCACAGCCTAGGTTGACCGTCAATCACGCCTACCGGGATGTGGTTACCGTTCCGAGTAATAACTTTGTCGTGACCACTACGACCGGCACCAGCGGCGGGGGCATCGAGGAACATAGAAGGCCTCTCTCGGAGCATATATACTCGTCCATTGACTCGGATTATTCGACCCTGGAGAGGAGCGCCTGGAGGCACCAACAACCCCCACCTCCGCCCCCACCACCCTCGTCTGGACAAGCTTATCTCGTTTAGCTTTCATACAAAAATTTCAATATTGACTATTGTGAAAATAGCATGTATATTATCGTTTATGTCGGTCTTCTTATCGTATAGAAGGGGATGAAGAGGGTGAAGGAAAAGGAAGAATCAGTTATTCGAACAAGATACATCATATTCAAAGCCGGGAATATTTTGCAATCTCACAACGTAACGTAGATAGCATTAATTTTATGAAATAATAACACACATCGATAAAGTTTAGAAAATGAACAAGAGCAAATTTTAAAACTGTGAACCAATTAACCGATCTTATCAGTGTTACTCGAGACATGAGGAAAAGACTGCAATGGAGGAATCGATTATCGAATGAATATAAAAAAGGAAATATTCAAACCTATAGATGTACAATCTTCCAAAGATAATTAATGATTGATCTCTTAATTGGTTGTTGCTTGAAAAATTTATCGTTATCAACTCATTCGCTTGCTATGCAAAAATTATAGTTCATGTTGATTCGCTTGACAATTCATCTCATGGTACTTTATTTGTTCTTTCGTGGTATATACGTAAGAACGATTTAGATGTCGGGAACTGATTAAGAAAGTTTGTTTTCTTTTCTTGTTTTTCATTCTTTCATTCTTGAACATCACTTACTTTTCAACGTACAGCCGATACAAGGAAAGTATACAAATATAAAATAAAGTATTATGAGAGATGACGTTTGGTGGTACAAAGGAATGATTCCTATCCGCTTCACAAAATCATATTTCAGTAGAAAACAATTTATCGTATTTTGTTAAATGAAATTATTAGTCAAAGGTAAAAAGGGAATGCGTATTGGAATTACTGAACATTCCTTCGTGTACTCCACGTCGAGTATTGATTTTTATGATACACACATACTCTGTTCTCTTTGCACAGCCGGGAAATCCGTTCAATCCTTTGTTCATAATTATTGCATAATGTTCACGATTCAACAAGTAGATCCCGATATTCGAATATTTTTCCATATTCTCTCATTATGTGTAGGGAATACAGTCTTTGAGGTTAACTCAGGTCAACGAGAAGAAATTGCATTTGAAGAATTGAGAGTCGAAGTGAAATTCTATTTTCCTCAAAACGTTGAATGTGGGAAGGAGCTTTTTTCTCGCAAGAATATTTTCCATTACATAAAAATTTTGATAAAAATAATTATAAATCAGAGTCGTGAAATGAAAATATCAATGGGTCGTTACAAAACGTTCAATAATGATTTGTATGAATTTTTCTTAACATATGTACACAGAGAAAAGTAGTTCTAGATCCAAATAAATATTTCTTGAACAAAAATGAATATTTTCTTGATACAAATAAATTTGTTGATGGAAAGAAGGATCAAATAACAGATTTTTCTAGGTGAGAAAATATTTATTTCCTTCAAAGAAATATCTATTTGGACCTATTCGAATAACAATTTCTTAGATTTAAAGAAATACTTTTTTCCGTGTATGATGTACAATCATGTACAATCAAATATGTTCACTCGATATAATTTCCATCATATACTTGGTGTATATAGGAGTTCATTCAAAGGTTTTCAAGTGATAGTCGTTTTGATATAATCTGGTTGAAACTTGAGGGCGAGTTTTAATATCTTTTTATAGTTGGAGATATATATTTTTTCTTTAGGAATGCAATTCTGTATTATTAACGTATTAACATTTACTGTTCACAATAGTGTTAAAAAATTGTCTTGATAAACGAATGCGATTACAATAATGAATCCTGCAATCGAAGAATGACAGTTGAATTCCAAGGGAATATAGGGCATAAATTCAGAAATTCTATTCAAGAATTTTTATTTTTGTTTTGGAATTTGTGTGGCACTGATTCTTTGCATGTGTTCATACAGGTTTTTTCTTCTCTTCACCCCACAAAAAAAGCTTGACGATAATTTCTTATGAAGACTGCAGAATGAAAATGCTTAGTCGAGGGCCTGGAATATGATTTTGCAATCATCTGTGATTTTCTTCAATCGAGTGATAAATTCCCAATGATTTTTATTGAAAATCTAGTCAAATTTACAATTTTTGTAAACGTTTAATTGCGGTATCGTTAAATTCATATAATTTGTCGGTGAATCCGTTTCCATGTCATAATTATTAATTTTCAAAAATTATAAAATTCTTGAAATATGTATAAAAATAATGGATTCTGATGGATTAGTCGCTATATAGCGGTCGATATAACGTCCAAGCAGTAATTGTCCTCCTCAGCCAACCAATTTGTTTTTTCATAAAACAATTCCAATCTTTAATCAAATCATCTCTACTCGTGTATCGCCTCATTTGAATGACTCTAAAAGATATCCCAAGGGAATTTAAATGAAACAAATTTTGATATCTTGAGATATCTTCTAGAGTGTTTGGGAAAACTTCCACAATAACGTTTATTGGGTGGCTTTTGTTGGACAATATTTTTCATTGAAAAATCTTTCAAGTACGAAGCACTAGCAATGAGAGAATTCAATTTCAAATCTTACTATACAATTAAATTATAGGTATATGCATATTCAAATTACATCAGGTTACTTCTACGGAACGTTTGGTTTTAGTTATGTACAATTTGTATATGTATTGCAACGAGATACCAACTCCAACGGGACTTGATCCAAATTTTTGAGTTATTTCACTTGAAAATGCTCGAAGATAATTGAAAGATCACTCTGTACTCAACCCCTCTATGTAAATTGAGATAATGCTGTACAGAGAGATATTTCAATCTTCTTCAAACGAATTCAAGTGAATTTAAACGTACAATTTGAATAACTTCTGATTTTATGATACTATAGTGTCACAGATTTTGAAAATGGTCGCGTTGCATATTTTATTTATTCACTTGATAGCGAGTTGAAGTAGTTTTGTTCTGGATTTTTCTTCACAAATGTATTTTTGATAGAGATACATCGTTTCGTATTTGCAAATGGATATCCATTTTACTTTCTTCATTTGGCGTGACACGGTGTACCTGTAAGATCATCATCATGAAGTAATCAGTCTTACGACTGGTTTGATAAAACCCTCCACCCCTGTCTATTATCCGCCAAACGTTTAATTTCTACATATCTACTACATCCCTTGTCTTGTACGATTTGCTTCATATAACTTGCTCTAGGTTTACCTTTACCAGTTTTACCATTCATTTTCCCTTCCAATATTGTTTTCAATAAACTCTCATGCCGTAATGTGTGTCCTATAAGATTGCTTCTCCTTTTCACGATGTGTTTCAAAAGATTTCTTTTTTCATTTATCTGCTCGAGTACTTCTTCATTTTTGACTTTGTCTATCCATTTTATTCTGAGCATCCTCCTATAACACCACATTTCAAAAGCTTCGAGTCTTCGTTGAAAAAAGGAATTCGCTGTGGCAGCGAAATCTACTTTTGCTGGGTTCCTTTTGCCAGAGCAGCGAAGTTTTTGCTGTGACAGCAAACTATTTGCTGTTCCAGCTATCTTGTTAGCTGTGACAGCGAATTTTTAGCTGTGGCAGCAAAAAATGTTTGCTATCCCAGCAAACAGCTAAAAAATTGCTGTCGTAGCTAACACGATTGCTGTTATAGCAAAATTTTTTGCTGACCTAGCAATATAATACCTCGATTTGCTGCGTTAGCAAATTTTTTCTCTCCGTTTAGTAGGGGTGAAAGTGTGTGTCATATCAAAGTTATTATTAATGGATGCGAGCCAGTCTTGTCCAATAGGGCCATGTCGGGGTTCTTGTTTCTTGATGAAGAATTCCCTTTTCCTGGCGGTATCTCGCTGTTGCTTAGCTCTACCGGGGGGTCTTCTCATCGATTGGCTCTGACGGAACTCCTGTCTAGAGCTGTTGGGTGGCGGTACTTCCTGCCTTAAACCAGAGGTTCTTTCGAACGTCTGTAAGTTAACGAACCTGTGAGATACTTTTCTGAAAATAATAAATATCTTCATTTGGATATAAAAATTTCCAAGTGATATGGAAAATTCGACAAGTTATTTTGAAATGAAAGAGAATAGTTTGAGATCTGGACTTTTTTTCTCATCAAAAGTTAGATTTGTTTCAGATTTTATTCTTAGATGTTGGTATTGAACGGTATGGGGAGATACTGGAATGTTGATTTTAAATTTTGAGCTACATTCGTATGAACGAATGAAAGATATCTTGTCCAATGATATCGATTTCATTATTCTCGCCCGTTGTGGTCGGCATTAGTTTGAGAACGTTTGACCTATAGATAATAATTGAAAGAATTTTACGGATTCGAGGAACAAATTGAACATATTCTGATAAATAACAGACCATAAACTTTTTTCAAAGAATCTACCGTTATATGTTCTACGCATTTCTCGAATAAGTACCATTGATTCATTTTCAATAATGACTCTCGCATTTAATGTCACTGCGATGTACATAAAATATGCAACGTGAACACTTCTTATGTCAAATACTACTTCTGATGATAATGAAACCACGATTTATGAATTTTCAACAGGTGACATAACCCTATTTGTTGTCGTGAATATAGCTAGGGATTGGAGGTAGTTTCTCATTCAACAAAAATCATCACTTGATTTACACTCATGTCTCTGCAATGTCGAGAAGATGAATTATTTACATCCCGTGGATGACATTTTTTATGATCTATTTCGTAATGTTCATGGACTTTGTTGAGAGTCAAAAGTGATTCGTATTATAATTAGAAATTTTATTGCTCACAGTTACTGAAAATAATTGAAGAGAGATTATGAATTATCACATAAAGGCAAAACAATTTCCATCGTAAATTAATGAGTTTGCGATCCCCACCTAATTATTCACTGAATTTATTTTTTGCATTTTGGTGAATGATCTTTCATCGAATATCCGATTGTTACACTGGCGATATGTTTTTTCAAAATAATATTTAACAGAGAACAGTTGAAAATAATCACAGTTATGGTGCGTTGAAAGAATAATGTTTTCTAAAAAGTCGTTTACCATAGAACTTATTTCCAGGGGTATGAAAAATCAAATGAAATTTATCAAAATCTGATAACTTGATACTTCAATGGCGAGTATCGATATGAAATTGATACGAACGAATGAAATAATATGCCAGTGAATCGGGAATTTGCATACTCGGGTTCTTCATATTTTTATATGCATCAAATATTCAAAATTTTTCCATCTAATTACATTTTTGATGACAAAAAAATTCTGTACTGTTCTTGGAATTTTTTTTGTTCATAGAGTGAACCTGCTGAACAACAATCAAAATTCTCCATCCATTAAATCAATGTTTCATCAAAATTTCATAAAAATTTATAGTGATAAAAACCAGTAATTCTTCATGCAAGTTACTTCACTTGCGCTTCAGCCGTCTCTCATGATATGTCGAGAAAAATTCTAAACACCAGGCTGTAACATTATTACACGCGGTATAACACAAATCGGATCTCTGAATTTATATGAATACATAGTTTCGTTTGTTCTCTAACAATGAGTTTATCGCACTTACGTTGTCCAATATGATGAACCGAATGAAACCCAACATGCGTTACTAGTGGCCACCTCCAACTATCATCGGAGTAACAATCTGTAAGTGAAAGATTATTGAAAGGGAATAATAGGTGTTTTCAAAACTCATATAATCGTGATGTATACATATCACCACGATAAATTGTTATGTTCATAGGGATTATATTCAACACAATGAGAGTGAATTCATGAAAAACTTGATACATCTTTCATTTTCACAGCCAGCTCGTGTATATTGGATATTTCCAATACACGTTCATCTTATATGATCGCACGTACATAATATATCCTCAATATATACTTCAAGAAACATGTGCTGCATATGCATGTACATATTTTAGGGCTTATATATCCCCGTCTCACAAACATGGTAGAATATTGGATGTACATACAACACGTGCATTGGTATTTGTTTTTCAGAGTGTATACATTCTAATACTCAGAGGTTCGTTTAAATGTACTAAAATTTTATTTGAAGTTGAAAATATTTTGAACTGATATTTTAGTTCTTTTTTGTTATTGCAACCCCGAGAGAACACTAACCTTTTGAGGTTAAATATACCTTCACTTTACGTAAAATTCATGTCTATAGAATGTCCGGGCGTTGAATAAACGTCTATTACACGTTGCCTGAATCTTTATGTTCTCTGGGGGAAATATCCAAAAAATATCCTCTTTGTAACTTTTTATATCTGCGGGATATGAAGTCTTTCCTCTGCACCAGCTCCTTCTGTTATAGTTGCAAAGTGTCAAACATTTCGCTGTATCGGAATAACAATGGTTATCGCTAAATTATTTCTTTAAAAGTGAAAAAGGGTATATGCAAATTTAATTTCAATCTGAACGATTCAGAATATTCTATCATACGCATATTCATTTCTTCATAGTCTAGATTATAAAATATCGATCGATGAGGAAAGGGGAAACAGAAAGAATGATGATCGGATATAATAAAGCATCAAAATTAATTTTATCAAATTCAAATTTTAGTACTGAAAATCATTATTCCAGAGTATCATAACGAACATGAAAAATATATCCCGAACAGTACAAAATTTAAAAGTTACACCCAGGTACTCTCTATACTCGCTTTTAATAGATAGAAAATATTCGATTACGTTGAGGAAAATGTATGTACATACTCAGAAAAAGCGTTTTATTGAATATTAGTGAGTGAGAAAATTTATTCACTCTAAATGAAAATTTAGTTGCACCAAATGAACTTTATTTGCGATGGCTAAATTTTTCTTTTCCATCGAATAAACTGTTTCATTTATCTTTCAAGCAACTAGATTTTTATTCACGATAGCTAGAATTTACCCAGAATAACTAAATATCAGTTGTCGCAGTTAGCTCCCTTTTAACTGTTAATTTGTAACTGTTACAGCGAAACATTATCTCAAATTCAGCTGTCTTTACAAATAATTCGCAGCTACTGCTAATCTAACTACAGCATAGTGTAAGCGGTATAATTAGATTTCGCTGTCACGGCCAAAGTTTGTGTCTCTATGTACTTCCGTCAACTTTGAGTTGAATTATTATCCTCAAATATTGTCCCCGAATTCATAGCGATCTAAGCATGACAAACAAATTTCCCGATTTGTTCATCTTTCGATGTTTCAGAAATTGTTATTAACTATTATTCCCGTCGTTTTTTTCTCTCGTTCCTCAGGAACAGGGAAAGAAAGGTAGAATGCAAAACGATGTAGTATGAAAAAACATGGAACGGGATATCCATATGGATATGTGATGTGTAATTTTCAATCATTTCACTCACGCCAGGTTGAGAAAGTAATTACTTAATTCACTATATCTTTCACTGTGACGAGCACAGAAGGATAGAATCGTTTATAGATACGGCAATTCCCATTTCATGAAGCTTCCGTTGAAAAGTGATTTTATATATTTCAAGTGCATTTTTTATTGAAAGTCTTCATTCGAGAGGGTCTATTCTTCAACACATTGCAGAGTTTATGAGTGACATTCGAATAAAATGACCAATTTTATTAATATTGATTTCATCAACAGTTTACTCTTATAAACATTTTTCTTCGGAAAAATTAGGAAACTATCAGTAAAAATTGCGAAGTCGCTCAGTAGAAATTCTGGATGGGGAAATACCAGGGCCTGACGAGGCATGCCTGATTTCCTATCAGGTTTCTTCACGGTTTTCCCTAAGGGCCTCATAAGATGTTCCTTATTCACGGTGTTCGGATTCTAACCTGATCAGGACCTCATTCAAAATAGGGAATGCCTGATCAAATTTCTATTAGTCTTTGCTTTTGAGTATGCTAATATTCTGTGGTTTTATATTGGAATTTCTGTTCCAAAAATAATATTAAAATATATCATGAAGTTGAAACTGGCAGCCGTAAAGCTAGCAGTCGATCGTTTCAACTTTGTATTAAATGTCGTTGAAGCTTTCTTTGTACCAGAAATCGATTGAGCAGCGTTCCACTAAACATTTCAGATGGTTGAATTCTTAATAGAAATTTTTTGTAAAAGGTTATAACAATCGACTGCTAGCTTCACGGCGGCCAGTTTCAGCTTCATAAATCTATCATGGTTCTAGTTCATTCCCCAATGAAATTTCACTGCCTCAAATCCAGTATGCACGTGAATCGATGTTACAAGTATTTCACCGTAAATCGCTATTGTATTTATCGCAACAATGCTGTTCGAGGAAGCGTGTAGTTATAGCTTCAAATTTTCAGAGAAACGAACCAAATCTACGATGAACTACTTAGATCTGAATCATTTTTTCCGGAGATTAGATATTCCCTAATTTCAAGAGTCATTTAGTTGCCTCTTAAATCAAAAATTGTTATATTACTTTTTATGTTTCACTTTAAATGCGATCGCGTGTACTTTAATCCAGTTCTATCTATGCATTGTATGAAATGAGATCAACCATTTATAGAGCTTGAGAATTTACCGAATCACAATTATATTTATTTTCGGTTGAGCAAATCGCATCACGCTTACAAAAGCACATAAGTACCCTGAGACAAACGCTACGTGTTCTCAATCCCATACGGGTTTAGATACGGTGAAACTCGCTGCGAGATTGACTTTACAGAAGATTGTTTGTAATATAACCCGAGTAGAAAAAATTTCAAAATTATATATAATTTACATATAATTATATTCAACTTATATATAAACTATATTGAATTATATATAATTTGGAAAGTGCTCCACTCGGGAATACCGTCATAGTTGATCCCATTATATATAATATGATGCATATGACATTACTTCAACCGCGTCGCAGATTTTGCCCTACACAACCCTTGCACAGGTTTGAATTTGGAATATTTTTCTCAGGGTCGGCTCGAAGAGTCGAATGTCTAAAATGAGCAGTTATTTGAAAAAGATATATATACCATATAATGATAAATCAAATCCCATTGAAAGTAATTGGAACTTATTTTGTTCTGCAACGTTCATATATTTTCACAAACCCGTGAATCTGTCTGAACACCGAACACTGAACACTTCCCACTCAAACGCTAGAATTTAATGAAATTTTTGTGGATCAAGGTTTTTTTATGATTATCCAAACCAAATATTGAATTGAAAAAACTTATTTAAAACATATCTATACTATTGCAAACAGAAAGCAGTTTTCAGATGACAAAGGGAAACGAGAATATGAAAGAAGAATGCAACCATGAGATGAGTGCATTTCAAGTATGCATCTTTTGAGAAAGTATAATAAACTTTCAACAAGCAGTTAGTAGTGAACGTTGAAAATAAACAACATGGAGCAACAATAGTCATGCACCTGAAATTAATTTGAAGTTTTTTATATGATTAAAACTTGAAAGGAAAGAGGAAACTTCTCTGGAGAGCAAATAGAAGCAATGAATATTCGTGTTAAAATATTCTTGCCAGTAATCTGTGTAGACCGGAGGATTTTAAGATTTTTTAATGTATGTTAACCCAAATAGCTCATATTTTATTGTTCACGAATAATTTGTAGTCTAGAGTTGCAGAGACATGAGTAAGAAAATGACCGCCCATTTTGAGTATCATTGAAACTGGTTGGGAATACAATCGAACAGATCTCACCGCGTGATATAACATTAAAAATAAATTTGTACCGTACTATAAAATTCATATCTGTTCTATGAGAGTTGATGTATTCTTTCATATCTTCAATTCATTCTAGTGAAAAATATAGCAGCTCATTTTGAATGATTTGATAATAAGAAACACGTGACAAGATTTGGATTTACACTGAGAGAAAGGTACCTAGTGGGGACAACTAAATGTTAGTTACCGCAGCTAGATTTTGATTTAGGCTAGCTAGACTCTGGTTGGGGTGAATAAAAGGCTAGCTGTCTGAAATATGAATAAAATGGTTCAATGGGAATAAAAATATAGTTGTGACAAATAAAATTTAGCTGACACAACTATTATTTACACTGACTAAATTTACTAGCTGTCGAATATTCGAATAGACCCTTTCTCTCAGTGTATATACAAAATAATTTCTTGATTCATCGACAGTTATAATGATTTTCAGCGTATCATTGTTCCCTTATATCAAGGAAATGAAAATTTTTAAAATAACGAGTACTTCATACTCCACTCTTGAAAATTAATTGAAAGTACACATGGAAATACTGAAATCAAAATGTTTTTCTGAATATTATGAAATTCAAGAAAGAGTTAATAAATCCCTGTGGGATGTAGTTCACATTTATAATCTTTCCCTCGGACAGGGCACGTGAGTTATAGATTTTTCTGCACGTGGGAGATTTTTCATCTGCATGAAAAATATATAATCATACTTATATCCTGTGTATGCTCTTACATATGCTTCTTGTACGATTTTTTTCACATAGGTAATGCGAATGAGATTCACATTATTGTATATGAATTAAATAATTCATAAAGCATTCTCGTTGGCATAGTATGCGTAAGAGAGAAGTATTTGCACATATTTCAAAGAAAAAATATCGGTAAAAATGTCTTGTTCGTCGGTTCGTTCAAAACAAAATTTCAACAATTTCATTTCAAATCTCCGAAAAATATACTCTTCCACACCTCTCCCCCCTCCTCCCTCGTCATACGTGTATTGTATATAATCTATGCTACATATTGTGTATATCGCCGGTATATCCACGGAAAAAAATATTTCAAAATATCCAGATTGGAAATAAAATACCGGTGAAAATTTCCTATCGATTGATTTGTTTGAAACTGAAAATTCGATTTCAAATGTATGAAACAACATTCCCTTGCACACGGTTGTATAGCATCTATATAGAATATTGAATCAGATTCGAACATTTTTTCACATGAGCTCGTCAATTCAAAAAAGAAAAAAAAATCATTCATTTCGCCTGTTTTGAATTGTATAGTATGATTGTGGGATTTGTATAGTATTGTGGATTGGAGTTCTCTACTAAAATTGATATACGATCATATATTACAGGTTTATCACACAATCAGTTTTGATTATAAAACAAAAGATTAATTATATACATTGACATCTGAAAAAAATATCGATACATCGTGAACGAAAAATTGTTCTTTTCAACGCATTCTCAATTCCTCAAATGCAAGAAAATATATCGTATAGACATAAGAAGGAAATTGTTGTAAGGATAAATATCATGTATACTAAAATTTTCAACATGAAAATGCTATTATCGAAAAGAATTACATGAGATTTATCCATTAATCATGATCTGTATTTATTTTTTTAGGATTTCTTTGTTTCTTTTTTCAGAAAGAATGGCTTTGTTCACAATTCAACTTGACCCTAAATTCTCGAGCGATATTTTCAGAATACGGTAGCAATTATTCTTCTCCGTGTACCTATAACCATGTAACCGGGTATCGTTTATTTCTCGTTGGTAAAACGCGATTACCAATACTGTTTCCCTTCATCTCTTGTGCCTAGAACAGCCCTCGCGCCTCCCCTTTTCCTGACTATCAATCACTCAGTCTCCCTCTTGACGCTCTCATAGGTTGCAAACTCCCGTGTGCTTTTGTGGCTGTGGTGCTCAATGCTTGTGCTCGTGTAGAACACACAGGCAAGCTTTTTTCGATTTATACATGTACGATGTATACATACATACATATATGTATATGTATATATACATATATTTCTGAATGACGCTATACAAGACAACTGACTCTTCTCGAGACGGGACGATACGAGGATACTTTTACTCTTCTATATTCCCTTAGCTTCCCTTACACCACTTGATCACTTTTAAGCGAGCAATAAACTGTGTATAACCGTGATCCCATTTTTCGCATGGAATCATCATCATCATCATCATTATCATCATCATCATCGATAAACAATATCTGAGTCTTGATCTAAGCAGGGGCCTCTTCTTCGAAACACATGTAAATATTGACTTATGCGATAACATTGTACACGTGTAAATAGATGAACAAATGGAAAACAAACAAATAAATAAAAAAACAGTGGCTGTTGTGTACGCGTACCGGCGTATGTGGTACGCGTATGTACATTGTATATTAATTACATTGTATATATATAAATATATACATACATACATACATTGATAAATATATATGTATATATATAATATATATATATATACATATAATATATTTTGAACAAACGTGTCGATTTGCAAGACGTTGTTCTTCGCCGCGTATTATACATATATAAATATATATATGAATGAAAGACACATGAAAATGAGAAAAAACCAGATGAAAACTCTAGCTTTGAATTTTTGAATTTTTCGAATAGATAGATAGGACCTTTTTGTAATTTTGTATGTCCGACGAGATACTGTATATAATATGTAAATATGTATATGAATGACACTTCGCCTCGTGTAAGATAATACTCAAAACAAAATAAAATAAAATATACAAAAAAAAGAAAAGAAAAGAAAAGAGATGAGAAGAGAAGAAGAAACGAAGAGGAAAGGAGAAAAAGAAACAAATATATATCACGTACTGCGCGTATGTATGTACGTACAAAAGAAGAAGAGAAAACGAGTAATTAAGAGTGAGAAAAGAACTAAATGAGTGCTTGAATGAGAGAAAACTGGCTGGGTGGCTGGGCAAGTGCTACTGCTTGATTCGTGAGCACTTGCCTTGTATGCGTCGTAAACTTAACTGTATACTTGATTTATTTAAATCATGTGAATAAATTTATAAATTACGTTACTACAGATATACATGTGTGTGGTTTATGTATACACCCTAACAGACAATTCACATTTCCTTTTGTTCCATCTACGTATAATAATCTCTTTTCCTTTGTTTTGTTTTTCTAATCAAGACCAAGATGAAGGATATCTACTCGTTCCCGTTACCTTGATCTATCCGCGGATTGAATTCCATATATCAAACGTGTTAACAAAGTCAATACATTTACGTAATTCATATCCACTCCACGTTTGTGCCTTGAAACTCCCAAGTACTCGGGTTTCATTCTGGAGGAAACTTTTATTTCCAATGTACCCTCGTATCAATGTTAAATGATATTCAGATACAGAATATTCAGATGAGAGCTTTTCATTTGATTACGAGGAAACGAGTTTTACATTCAAAACATTCGTTAGCTGGAAAAATGTTGAAATGTGATGAACAGACTCTGTTACTTCAGTTCTTTATTATTTTTCTTCATTTACCCGATGCCAAAAATCTCAAAATGCGATGAATGAGATTCTGCTAATGATAACGTGTACGATATAGGAAAATATGATTTTCATTTGAAAATTAATTCAACACTTTCTTACTGATCAAAGTATCTGAAATTCATAAATATTGCGTACTCGAATTCACTAAATCGAACCTATGCAAGAAATTTCGGTTCTGAACGCGGATTCAATCGATTCGAGAGCGTTTCTTCGGATCTTACAAATACCTTGATTCATCTGATATCGAAACTAACGGATATAGAGTGGAAAATATAGCAAGTTTTTGGAGAGTCTGAGAATATTTGATTTTTCTTTTTGCAGTGAAAATAAAATGCTTCAAACTTTCGTTGAGTATTAGCGCTGTGACATGTAACATTATCAAAATGCTTATTAATATCTTTCTATTAACGTGATGAATTTCTCACCTCGGTTCAAGTTCGGTGAATGATATGAATGAAAGGCATTTTTATACACCTATACATACGTTGCAGCTATCTAACTTGAACTTTCCACTTTGACTCCACCTTCCTTCGAAACCACAATGTGTTATTGAAGGTTCAAAATCTTCCACTATTTTTCCTCGTGAATCACATTTCCGTCGATCGCAACGGTGAAAAGTCGATAAATTCAAGCTCGTAGAAAAGATGAACTAACACTTGGAATATTTTCAATACGAGTACTGTTTTGCGTGAACAGTATTAAAAAAAAAAGAGAAATTGGAATTCTTATTTTATTTTAATTTCCCTCATTCTCTCTTGGATAATTTGTACTGTATTACAGAGTATTATATACTCTGTTTCTTCAACACACTATCCCATGTAAAAATTGACCAGTGACAAACTATGATTGTTCGTTTTGGAGCTACACGGAGAGAAAAGTATTGCTGGCATAACCAGCAGGTCTGTTACTATGGCGCCTACAAAAAAAACTAGTTGAAAGAGCAAGAAAAATGATTGACATTACTACACTTTTTTGCTGCAATAAGAGAATTTGTTGACAGAACTAACGTCTTAGCTGCTGGAGTGAATATTTTTGCAGGGACAACAAATTTCTTTGTAGGCGCTATAGTCACTGTAAAAAAATTTCACCGGAAAATTCCAGTACATGTACTGGAAGTCATTAACCTGTACATGTACCGGAAAATTTCAGCACATTTGTACTGCAAAAATTCAGTGCAAACGTTATGGAATTCCCGCATCAAAACTGGAAATTTTCTGAGCCTCGGTACTGGAATTTTTCAGTACACGAGCTGGACTTTTCCAGGACATGTACTGGAAAATTAATGCTGAAAATATCCATGAAAATTGAAAAAAAATTGCTCACGCAAAGTGATTTTGCAGGGTCCTTGTGTTCCAAGATGATTGAGAAACTTTTGATCGTTCATTTGGATGGACAGAAACTCATGTCTACCTAACAGGATTTGAACCCACACTTTTCTACCTGCTTACCAACTGAAACCTAAGACCTAACCGATGAGCTATAGCGCGACATGTTGGAAGGCCAGCTTGGGTTACTACATATGCTTCATATCTAGAACACAAGAGGATAAGTCTTGGAAAAACCTCATATATCAATTTCATTGGCTACAATTACAATTATTATTCAAAATCTCAATCAGGAAATTTTTAATATAAAGACTTGAAATTTTTCCTGCCAGAAATGACGAAGTCCAATAGAAGTGGAAAATTTCAGTGCAACAGTGATTAAATTCCGTTGCATAGCAACTGGAAAATTCCATCACACGACCTGAAAATTGCAGTTCAAAACCTGTATAATTCAATTGCATAGTAACTGGAAAATTCCATCACAAAACCTGAGAATTGCAGTTAAAAACCTGTATAATTCCAGTATACCAACGATTAGGTTTTTTTTTCTAAATTCCAAATTTTTTCTCAAGTCCTTTTTGAGGGAATATTTTTTTTTGGTGCACAAGAACTATAAAATTGTAGTACGAGCCGGTAAAATTTTCGCGAAATCATGGCAAAATTTCAGTACATCATCTCAAACTTGAAAATTCCAGTACAATGACTGAATTTTCAGTTATGCTTGGTAAATTTTCAGTAACGTAACAACAAAATCTCTGTACATGTACTGGAATATCCATATTCCAGTACTAGCACTGGAAATTTCCAGTCCAGTTGCACAGTAAATTTCCAGTTTTTTTTTACAGTGTAGCAAACCATTTTTTCTCCGTGTATAATGATTCGAAATTGCTGAACTCTGGATGGAGGTCCAAAAATTTCAAGTCGCTATAGCTCTGGAACGAACAATGATAATAGAAGTCAATTTTTTTCCATAGATCCACCGTTTTCCAACTTAGCCGATAGCTTCAGGTTCAAGTATGGGAAATAGAATGCTCTCGAGTTATTTGGATTTTTAGGAAAAAATAGGAATGTTCATATCTCAAAAACTAAACCTCAAAAAAATTCTTTTCAAATGGGAAATTATTGCATTTTGGCTGCAGTATATGCCACAGAAATGCGAATGATGAATTCTGAGACACCCTGTAGGATGTATATTCAACTACTATGAAATATACACGGAAAAAAAAGAAATAGTTGCGACAACTATTTAAATAGTCGATTTTCGACCATCTACTTGAGTAGTTGCTGCAGCTACTTAGTAGTCAGGACGAGTAACTCGATAATTGCACTAACTAACGTAAATACCTGAGGTATTTTGAATTAGTTGAGACACCTAACGTGTTACTTATCCTGATTACTAAGTAGCTGCAGCGACTACTTAAGTGGATGGTCGAAAATCGACTATTTAAGTAGTTGCTGCAACTATTCTCTTTTTTCCGTGTACTCTATGGATATTCAATCATCATTTCAAATAGTCTCATCGTAACATTTCATGAATAGGGTAAGGCCGGGTAATATGCCACCTCGGGTAATATGCCACTTTTCGATAATTTCATGTTGAATACACAGATATTTTTTAGGAATACGTTAATTTGTTCATTTTAGTGCTTGCATCCATATGACAAAAGTTATTTGTTTGCATGTCTTTGTTCATTCGAGAAATTGACGTAAGTTGAAAACACAATGTCCTCATGTAATTTTATGCTGTACTTCAAAAGTGAATTTTTCGTCAATGTTTATTAATTTATAATTGAAAGATGAATGATGACAAATTATCCCATCTAACAAATATTATAATTCCACAAACCATTAAGAATATCATTAATGACGTAGAAAAATTCCTAATCATGATTTTTTTTGTGTATAGGGGGTAAATGCCAGTTTTCAATTTTGGTAATATGCCACTATGCCACTGGTGTCAATTACCCCTAAAACAAATTATACAATGCAGATTCAGCAAAAATGTAACGTCAAATTCCTCCAAGTGTGATATTTCAATGTCATTTGAATATTTTTTGTAATAGTTGATAATTTCACTTTTTCACACCAATATTCTACAATATGTGTCTATATTATACATTTATGTTATATTTTTTAAGGATTTCTTATAATTATTGATTTCCATAGATTTTCCATCATTTATTCTCATTCAAGTCATTAGCCCAACGCTTATGGCATTTTACCCACACATAGGGGGTAAAACGCCACTTTGGAGAGTTTTGGGAATTTCGATTTCACCGCTCAGCTAGGAGAACCCTGAAGCTGTGATGCTAATCAAATAAACATTAATAATTATACTTTTGAATGGTATTATTTTTGTTTCTATAATATTCGACATGTAGAAAATATTTTTGTTGGAACATTAAGTGTGGCATATTACCCGGCCTCACCCTACCGACAGAATATTCGTAGAATATCTACGGAACGTTTCTGCGCTACATGCGAATATATTGAATTTTCCATCAGCTTTAAATTTGATAATATCTTGTACACACACACAAAAAATTCTGGTAAGGCTTCACATTTTTCACTGTTTTGAAGTGTATTATTTGGACATTATGACAACTTCAAGCAGGAAATTTAACAACTCTCCAACTTCAAGTAAATTGCATCTGATATGCTAATATGCAAAGGCGGACCAGTTGAATCGTCTTGCGTGCAGTTTTGTCAGCAGAGAGGACGGGTAGCTGCCAAAGTAACCGCTTCTAGTTTACATTCATAGCTTTTGTGAGAGGTTGCATTGTGTGTCACACGAACAATGAGACCTTTACAATGAGGATAAGTTGATGGGATTTCTATCATTTTTCTTCCCTTTGTTAGCAACCTTGTAGAGTAAGACAAAATCTCAAATCGCTGGCCAAGAATATGAAGTAGAAGTGGAATTCTGTTTAAATTATCAAAAATATTCATTCCGAATAGCCAATTACACAGAAAAGATAAAAATCTCTTTAGGTTTGAGATAAGGACAGACTTCATCGTTTGCATCTTGCTACTTCTGTCAGTCTCCAAGAATATACTTTGAAACATAGTAATTTCTTTATCAACAAATCAGAACTTGACTTATATTAAAAACTTAAATTTCGCGATACAACTTCCCAATTCTCGATCGTACACAGTAACAGGATCATGTTGTATTATATCTGAAGTGGAATGATATTTCTTGAATTGAAATTTGTTCCATGTGGAAAAGATAAGTTGAAATGAAAAATATATCCACTTGGCTGCGTTCGATCGAACATTATTTCATGTTAATAAAATTCTTTGACCCCCATCCCATAACTCGATTGGTCAAAATATATCAAATGATGTTTCGTTTGGTGATATTGGAATTTCGGAAAATTGAATTTCAATGATCCACTGAATTCCATTGCGCATTGTATTATTCCATTATGTGATCCTCCCACGATAATCTAATTCAATAAATTGTAATAACACATAATATGATCATTACTACTATTCCTTTTCGATTATAATTACGAACCCTATTCGATGACACTCGGGGGACATAAAAGAAGAATTTAAAGTGCTGAAAATTATAGTCATTTCCTTTTGTTCGAATTTCAGTTGGTAATTCGGAAAGGCTTTGACGTTGAGATGGAAGGAACAGAAAATTCATAGAAATTTAAATTCGACAATTGGAAGGAATTTTGCACAGCTTTTCTATATTCATAATATTTTCCGACAGATCCAGAATCCAGCTGGAGGTCGATATTGTACAAGAAGTATAAATTATCTGTGCAGCTGAGCCCCTTTTGCATCCCACCCAGCCCCACAGTCCCAGAAGAATTCATAAAGAATTCTCATTGAACTGATTGTGTTATTTGTGAATTCTATAAAAATTCTTCTGGGACTGTGGTGATGTGAGGAATGTACCGTAGAATGATTGCAGTATTTGTTACAAACAAGAAGTGAATAGTATTGAATAGTTGTATAAATTAAAACATTTCAAGATGTCCTAATTACCAGATCACATCTCAATTCAGCGAACCCTCGAGCAATAAATATTGTGCATAACAAAAGCTATGATGTATAAAATTCTGAATTTTATTCTCCAAATAGAGGTATCAGAGTTCGAACTCGTATCAAGTTCATACCACGCCCTTTTCGCGAACAGCAATCGAGAATTCATCATTGGAATTATCATTCCACTACACCTCGCATAATTATTAGAATATTTTTCCAGCATATCTTAATGTTTGATTCGAAAATCTCTGATCTTTTGATCAAACAATGGGGGATCAGTTGAATTCTTTACTCTACAAAATTATTTGCCTTTTAGTAAAATGGAAGAGAAAAAAGCTCGTTCGATTTTATACAGGGAAACAACATAAATTTCTACTTAATGATCTTTACATTCATGGGCTGCTGCCGCTGCTGCTGCTGCTGCTGCTCTCCTTGAAATGGATGTAGGAGGATACACTTGCACTCTTCGAGTTTTCAAGAGTAAAACAAAAAATAGAGCTGCCTTATAGTAGTCTCATGGGATAATTGATTAAGGATGTTGGCTAATATCGTATAATAAAAATTAAAGTAGCCCACGATTTGTTAAAGAATCAGGGGCATTTTATCGTGTATGGGGAAATTTATCTCTGCGATTAATTGGATTCTATGTTACGTGTTTTATTTTTTATAATGTCTGAAATTTTTCTACGGTATTCTGAGACCGGTGGAGCGAAATAAAGGCATCGTAATCATTGGTGTTTCAACGACATAACTAGTAGAGTAAAAATTCATGATTTTATCTCATGAATTGAGACAAGAATTGATCACTCGGGTTTTCAATTGAAAGAGTATAGGACCTAATTTTATTGTGACGGTTCATCACCGTTTGAAATTAAGGTCGATTAAGGTACTGAAGGAGCCTTCGGGTACACAAGAATTCAAAACTTTGGTTCTGCCTTGGTTGGTGTTGTTTTTTGAACGTTGAACCAACCGAAATGATTCAAGGAGCCCTGAACTACAGCCCATTTAGCTACCATGTTAATTGGGCTATACAAGTCCAATGCAAGGGGCAGATGAATTAAGTAATCGCCTAAGGCGCCGTAAAAGTGTGAGCAGACATTGCCTCGGGAAGCTATCACCTTCCATTTGCTGGATGGAAAAGTGTTTCTCAAAAAAAAAAAGGTCATCGACGAAGAAAAAGAGCAGATAAGAACCACGACAAATGTCGCTCTCCGCTTTTCATTGTGTCGTTAATATCGGTATACGTCGAGTTTTCTTGTCCAAGGAGGATATTTTTCAGAATGTCAATGTTGAAATGTTAATTTATTAGCTTTATCAACGAATCAGCTTTCATTTCCCTGAACTTTGTTTTATATATATCGCGCACGTCCATACTATATCTAGATATATACCATATATGAATGTTCATATAATTGTCAATTTCCTCCTTCTTTTGAGAAAGATGTTTTATATCCAAAATATAATTCAGATGGATTCGAAGAAATTTTGTTCCCCATTGAAAGATTTATATTGAAAATTTTTCAGTCGATCGAAATTAGAATTTCCAACGTAATTCAATCTGATTATAATCATACATGTTTCCAGGGAATTAAGTTGAATCAATGAATTACAGTTCAAGCAAATATTTTCAAATGCGATATACATGAAAGTAAAACGTGCATTCAAAATTCAGTTCTCCCACTGAATTCTGCCGAGGAGATGCAAATTCTTCCATTCGATATGTTCATTACGTAAAAAGATTTCATAAATGGTAATTAACATTTCCACACATTTACCGATAAATGTATATGTGTATCGGACGTAGATACAAACTATCCAATGGCGCTGTAGGTACATTAATAATGTAAGTGTGCAGTGAGTGCGCGGTGGCGCTGACTGGGATCAATGTTTTGTTCACAATAACACAGTACATATGTATAACCTGTATGCGGCAATGTTTGTATGTGAGGTATGTGAAACACATATACCGATAACGACAAACTAGGTACACGAGAAATAACACCGTAACGTACACAGGATCCATTCTCATTGAATACATTTGCAAATATTCGGATAGGGGCTAGGGGGTGGCTGTAATTAGCATTTGCACAATCGATGGAAATATATTATCATCAGGTCCTCATGTAGTATCCGCGTTTAATCACTGCGGAAGTTTCTTTCGTGAGAATGAGAATCGAAAAAAAAAACCTTTAGCCGGATGAACAAGTTTGAGTTAACTGCAAAGGAACAAACATATGAGAAACATTTCTGATGATCATTGATTTGGAGCGAATATCATGGAGCGATTGTAACCAAGATATCATGAAATCTTTCTTGGTTTTGGATGAATCCAAGTACACGGAGAAAAAGGAAGATTTCTAATGATTATTCCATTGTCTTTTTCTCCGTGTAGCACAAGAATTTCTCGAATATCCCACGATTATTCCGTGAGTAAGCTTGGAATGTGCAAATGCGACTGTTTTTCTTGATCTCTCATGTTGTTTGGAGTTTTCACTTATTACTTTAGAGAAACGGAGATAATTACTTCTTTAGCATTTTGTTTAAAAACGTCATCAACACAGCCAAAACGTGACTGAATTTAAATTTATATGATGCAACAAAATGGACGAATAGTTTGTTTCAAAGACTTCAAGTTCTCAATTTATGGATGCTTTCTGTCTCAATGTACAGTGCATAGTTATAAAAAAATTAAGTGCACATTTTTTCCGGCAATTGAGTTGATTGTCTCTTTCTAGGGCAAGTACCCAGGTAGGAATTAACAAATGGCCCAAGCTCAGCCCGATCTTGACCCAATTATGACTTATATTGGGCCAGAATCCATGAGAAAAAATGGCCCAAGCTTGGTGAAAGCTTGGGATGATAACCTCGTGCCAGGCTTGGTACTCAATATTGGGCCAGAATGCAATGCCAAGCATGGCCCAATTTGTGTATATTAACTTTGGCCATGCTTCAACCTGATTCTTCAAACATACTTCTTGAAGAGAAAAATGACGTCATTTTTCATGCCCCCCGTGCTAAAAATTTCCCATAGAAAACAATAAGATTTTTAGCAGGGATATCGGTACAACTCTGTAAAAATCACAAACATGGAGATGTGGCATAGAATCTCAAATAAACATTGGTTGTACATTGGCCCCATATTGGTTCACCATGCTTGACAGTTTAATGTTTTGCCAAGCTTCACCCACTTGTTGCAATGACATTCCCTACGAAACGTGGTATAGATTCTCAAATAACAAATGGTTTAATTTTGGGCCGATATTGGTTCACCATACTTGGCAGCTTAATGTTTTGCCAATCTTGAACCACTTGTTGTATAGGCAATCCTTATGAAACATGGCGTGGGTTCTCAAATAACAAACAGTTTTATATTGGGTTGATATTGGTTCGCCATGGTTGGCAGCCCAATATTTTGCCAAGCTTGCACCAGTTGTCATATTGGCATTCCCTATGGAACCCGGTATAGTTTCTAGAATGAACAACGGTTGTATATTGGACCAATATTGGTTCGCGATGCTTGGCAGCCTAGTATTTTGCCAAGCATGGGCCAGTTGTCAATATTGGCATTTCTTACCTGGGTATGACGAACAAAGATCGACCCTGAGGGAGAAATAACAAGAGATTTTTTTTCTGACAAACATCGATTGCTGAGCGTTCAATTTTACCATCGGTTCAAAGCTCAGGTGTAATTTGTCCTGTTAATACTTTCCGGTTGTTTGAAAGGACTTGATAAGATTAATTTTCAACATTCTGCTGATGATGCAAAGCACTAACATCTGCACGGAGAAAAATGCAGCTCGAAAGGATAGTAAGTTCAGATTTCTCTTGAATATTGCTCGAAGAACAATGAAAAATTATCAATACTTAACAAATCATAAAAACAAATATGAAGTTTCCAAAAGTCGCGCATGAACTGTTACAAAGTAAATAACAAAATTTGGAAATCTTATTTTCAAATTACAAAACTTTGTTACTCACTTTGTAAAATTTCATGCGCGACTTTTGGAAACTTCATATTTGTTTTTATGATTTGTTAAGTATTGATAATTTTTCATTGTTTTTCGAGCAATATTCAAGAGCAATCTAAACCGTTTCATGTTTATCACGAACTTAAGAAACATTCTTAGATTTTAAGAAATATTCTCAGATTTTAAGAAATATTCTCCAATTTTCTATTAAAGATTACTATCCTTCCGAGCTGCATTTTTGTCCGTGTGGAACTCTTACTTTTTTTACGAGAGCATGCTTGGAATTTTCATTATTGAGTACATATATTGACTTACGCTTGCATATTTCGAGCCCACAAATTGAATTCCGAATACAAGGTGATTGAATTTTTGACCATAAATTACCGGTTTGATTGAAATTTTGGATGTTTTGAGGAAAAATTTTATTACATTTTATTTTATTCTGATATGATCCGTTTCAAAACGTCATATTTTTTATCTCTTTTGACTTTTGCAACAAGGTATAATTGTATGAAACTCACATCCTCTTCTCATTTCTATTTCAATCATCTGACGCAGTTTTTCTTTGAACAAAATTGAGAAGGATTTTTTGGGTTGATATTTATAAATTTGTAACCAGATTAAACAAATTTAGGAAAATGTTCAATCCGTTATAGTGGTCAAACAATTCAAAATCATCCTTATCACCACAAAAATTGACAACTAGGAGTTTTATAAAAATAAAAAATCTCATAATTATCGACTCAATTAAATTTTTTTCATTTTCAAATCTGATTCACTGATATTAAAATTTCACCCATAGGACAAGGATGATTCTCATTTAGCGTGGATATTTTTGCAGAATTACCAATCTAATTTTCCATGAGAAAAGCAGGAACATTAGTGGGATCGCAATTATAGAAGCAGGTATTAATATCCTAGTCATATCAAACTTTCCGATGGAAGACTAAATGGTTTCTATTCGATCCGCGTGTTTTATTCATCATCGGATTGATTTATCAGTATCAAGTTCGATGTTACGTTTTCTTTTATTTCTCCTACAGTCTTCCTGATTAAATAAAGTCGAATACTCTGGTTAGGGCCAATTTTTCAATCTTTCCAAATCCCTATTCGTTTATGTTCTAGAATGTATGTATAACACAATGTTTCAACATGGACCCAAGACATGCTACGGTGGATTCGCGAAATTATTTACATATGAAGTTGTCTACATCATCATGTGGACATCGAACATACAAATAATTAAACTTGGATCTTTGCGTATGGCATCAGTCTTACGTCAGTAATTATATTCTAGAATTTTTTTCGAATCTTAATTATGCAATACTAAACAACCAGAATATAAGTTTTATCTAAAATCATAACCCCATTATCCTCCGTCATTTGAAAGAGTGAAGAATTGTTCACTCCCATAATTGCAGACATAAAATAGTACGATAGCCAGATACCATTTTGAAATGCCTCCTAAAACATTTTACTGACATAATAAACAAGTTATTGATATTCACAGCAGCCGTTTTTCTGGCATAGTGTACATGTGTTGGTAGTTCTACGTTTTTTTGTTCCTGACTTTCGTGTATTTCGATTGTAATGAAAGAATGTGTTGACCGTTCATAAAATAAATCTCAAAATAGCTTCATGCGCGGATGTGTATTCTATATTTTCAATAAACTACACGACATCATATTATTTTATAGCGTGAACGCTATCGCGTAGAGTAAATGGTTACTTATGAAACTATTATACCACAATATACAGCGCATTTACGACAATAATCGACATTGTCGAAGTTCAGTCTTGTTATCGTCATTGTCGATACAATTAATGCATATTATTATGAATTTAAATAATTCTAATTTGAAGATTCATAACTCAGAAGTTGTTAATGAGCAATTTTCAAACTTTGGTAATTCGCAGAATTGAATATAACTATTCTGATGATGATATGTCATCACGTATATAATTGTTACTGTTGAGTTTCATGTTTCTGATGCAAACTTGTCTCTAATTGAAGATTCTAAGGGAACATCAGAGACTCGGATATCTCAATTGTAGGGAAAAGTCATTTTGATACCATATGTAGACTGAAATTTCAATGATTTCAATGAACAATTGTTCATTAATTGAAATATCAAAATTCATAATTTCTTTTCAATTGGGAATAGAACATCGTCTCTCCTCACGCTGTATTTATATATTTATTAATTCATATTTGACATACTTCACTAGACTGATAGTATTTTTCGAATTAGAAACTGTTAAACTTCCGTGATCATGGAAAGGAGTTTACGGTACGTTTAAGAGGAATATAGTAGCACTGAAACTCTAACTAAATCGATTGTGATCACGGAAAAAATAAGTAGTCCAAATTTTCGTTGACTAGTATGCCAGTTTTGGACGGAGCATAAGTTTGAAAAGAATTCGTATACTGGATTTCAATAATTCGTTAACTGTGTTCACTATTCGAACAATGGAATCCGCTTCTTATTTTCATCATCGAAATAATGCAAAGAGTCAACGAATTATTAAAATCCAGTGTACGAATTCTTCTCCAAATTGTGCTCCGTCCAAAAGTGACATACTAGTCAACGAAAATTTGGATCACTGATTTTTTCCGTGATTGTGTCAACTTTTGAGTGTACATAGAAGTACTGTATAGGACAGTATTTTTCAAAAATCGAAGTATTTTTTAGAGCTTTGTTGAACAGAAAATTTAACTCGCGTCACGTCTGCGACGATCTCCTCAAAAACTTCGAATAATTATTGAGATACGATGCTCGACTCGAATCCAGTCCTCGCGCATCTCTCAAATACTGTTTTTAACATTTGGAGTTATATAATTCAATATTTGTGAGAAATTTTTAAGTCTGCTTTAATTTTGTATACGATTTTTTTTATTTCCGAATGCGAGATACCTAGAGCTTCTCAATTATACTCCTTTGCTCATCGGCAACGGGTTATCCGTTCGCCTTTTATAAAGATTTTTCGAGGGACGTGAAAACATATATCAGAGTTAATAGCACCAATTATGGAAAAAAACTCATGGGGGATAAACGAAAAAAATACAGAAGGGACCAATTTAAAAATTCGGTAAACGGATATTTATTCCACGCGAACGATTCATTCGTTCTAAGAGAAATATACCAGTAATGATTAAGATTAGAGTTTTTCGAGCGTAGATGAAATTTTGAAGAGTTTTTCAGCTGTCCAGTCAATAGGATGAAAGGGAATTATTCCTTCTAAGATTACTTAGAAGGTATCGTAGCACAGATTAAAAATTCTATTATACATTCGTGGCTTATAATTTTGGCGATAATGCATTTATTAACTCTTCTAAAATTCTCCCAAAATAAATCAAATTATGAAGCATTGATGTATTCGATTTTATTCCAGAAATGAAGCAACTCTTTCTTGAATATACCTTACAGAATATTTGGCATAGCGAGAAAATATTCAAAACCACAGCCGAGAGAAAAAAGATTGGAAAAAGGTTGAAGGAAGGCTCGAGTCTTTCGAATCCGGATTAATGTCACTTCGTTCTTCTGGAACGAAGTTAATCTGAAGTTCAATATCTTGGCATTCGGCTTATCGCAAGCACAATATCTCGTTCTCTTATGCATATTAATGCTTTCAAAATTTCTAGATTGCGCTTTCTCTCTACGAAAGAAACCACATATGCACTATTCAGTCAAAAAGGAAAAAATAGAGTTATATATTCTCAGTTTCTTTGAGAATCTAGTAATTCGTGATATAAAATTCTTCTTCGTCTAGGAACGAGCGTTTTCAACGTGAATGAACTCCATCGAAATTGCCCTAGACGCATAAAAGATTTCAGAAAGCTCAAAGTTTTTCTGTAGAATATGGTATTACCACTCAGAGTTAAATGAACTTAGACTTGACTTTATTGAGATGTTTTTTTACTCCCTTTTATGATACCGAATGGGAGTGTAGGAGTACTCGAAATGTCGACTAATGAAAGAAAGACTTATGCAAACTCTTTCATTGTTCTGCTTGTAAAAGTGATTTATAAGAACTTTGTTCGAATGGAAATCTTCACGTGCCGCACAATATGTTCTTCAAAGCCGAGAAAAGGAAATGACTCGTGGATACGATTTTTGTTTCTTCTGGTATTGTTAACAAATTCAGAAATGGAAATTTACATGGTAGTTATACCAATATTATCGAGTTTATTGTGGATCAATCAAAATGAAATCTCCATTTCTCATTAGAGTCTTGTTTATACGTTTTTCTCTTTCCTTCTCCTCCAGTCGATTCATTATACGCCGAGCACTTCAGAGTCCAGAGAAATCACAAGGTACGCATATAAGAGAAGACTTTTCATTGTGTCTCGAAGGGGAGAATTCTGTGTCCCTTATACAATTCGTATTGCATAAAAGATTGTATTATACGCTTGACTCGCAACTGAAAGCTGCTGATATATATTCTTCAAGGAAAACTCCATCGTTCGATCTTAACTCGAGTAACGCGTTTGTAATTAAAAAAAATCCCAGCTCGTACGATGAAAAATATATCTCAGAAAATTTCTTGCCATCGAAAGTTTCAGTCAAAAGTAGTGAAATACGAATCACAAATCAAAGCGCAACAACATGTTGCTATTTTATTTCTAGTATATTACAGTTCGTTCAGGAGAATTATAATAATAAGGGTAAAGTACATCGTTATATCCTTGAAATGCATATCTATCTCTCATTCCACGATGTTCTAACTTATTATTAAAATAATGATCTAAGTCCTTTTTTCAACGGTATTCTTCATTCTGGTTAATCTATTAAATGGAAACACAAGCTTGAAGTGTATAATAACGTATCTGTATTCTTTTACATTCCATGTATATTTAATTTATGCTCCACTTGTTTCGTCTGATACTGTATGCGAGTTTGAAACATGCGTGAAATATGTTTTTCTTGCGCAGGATAAATATATATGTGGAATGCGCTTTAGATATACGCCCTACTTCTGTCATACTTATTAAAAACAGAAAAGAAAAAAGAATACCTTGAATTCTGCATTGAATTTCTAATATTTGTGAATCGAAAAAAGCCTTGATGTACCGTACCATACCATAGATGAAACATACAGTCAATAATTTCACATTCGATAACTAAGAATTTATTGATTCAATATTCTTTTATTTTTATTGGATTTCATTCTTGTTTACAAAATTACACATGAGAATGAAGAAAGAACAGTTCCATCGTCGAAGCTTTGATCTAAAGAATCCTCACGGTATACAATACATTCATAATACAAGTGCATTTGTGTTGAAGCCACTTAGAAAACCTGTGAAGCTATACCCTCGCCAATAATTTGTCTTCTAAAGTAGCTGCTCTTTTGTCAGCCTTTTCTTCATTCTGTAGAAGAAGTAGAAGTTCGACCGATGCGAAGAAAAAATCATATCCATAATCCGGAATAAAAAATAATATTCCACGATGGAACTCCTTTTTTCATGACTTTTTGTGGTCTTATAAAATTTGAATTCATAATTCCTTATCGTCAAAACACTATTCAACTTCACGTAGGTGAGCTAAGTAGTTCAGCGGTCGCGTGCTAAAAGAGGATTACGGGCACATCGATTTCTTTTTGTCATGTGTTCATCATGCAAACAGTCAAACCGAAGATACGAAGATACCTGACAAGATGTTGCTGCTTTATCCTTCGTATACACCCCCATCACGTTCATTCAAACCAAAAAAGAAGAAAAAGAGTTCGAGATCTCATCTTGACGGATAAAATACATCGTGCTGGTTTGATGCAGACGTGCTTCAGCTGTCTCCATTTTCGAACAGATCTCTAAAATCTCTTTCCGACTGTATCGAGTGAACGTGAAAATCAAAATCGTAGTTCAGCCGGCAAACAAGAAACGCTTAACCGCCCGGGTTTTGAGCCCAAACAAAGGGACTCGCATCCTCCGTCTTCTGTTCCCAATATTGTATATCACTGATATAATCACTTGGTTGACCGAGATGATGAATCTTCTCGGCAGGCTGTCACGGAACAAGCAAGACCTTACCGTGAGTCAGAATATAATTGAGAATACGAGGGAATTGCCTGACTGCAACCGTGAACGGACCTTTTTCAATATTCTAGAAGGACATGCTGGGTAGGCATATACCTGTTTAACTCGAAAAATGTGTAACTTTCTGTGGTTTTCTAGGAGGACATCCATCTACGACCATTTCTCAGATCTATATCTCCATGATATTGGGCACAAATTGGTTTGAATTCATTCAAATACACGAAAAAGAATTCCTTTGATTTGAACACAGACCAGGTGAGTAAGAAGCTTCGAATAGAAGCTGGTATTATCTGGATCATTATCAGTCGAAAATAAGATATCGGAATAACACATTACAATGTCATTGACAAATATTTTTCCAAAACTACATTCCCCAGAGGAAATGAATTAGAGATATACACGGTTCCAATCAGATCTTGAGCATGGATTTCGAATTTTACGAAATCGCTAGGAGAAATGAGAGTTCATTGTAATAGGATCTATCATTTTCGCATTTTCCAATTGATCACGTTTGAACTTCTATATACATTTTGGTGATAGCTCGAACAATATTTTGAAGGGGTTGAAAGTTCTGTTACAATTAACCCTTCTCACATCTAACACCGGTCTTCTCTACAAAACAGATTGTGAGTCTTGTTTCAATATTTTGCCTTCACAAAACTTGATATTCGAGTCTTTTGTCAGGAGTCATCAGGCGGTTTGAGGAAAGTTTTATACTTTATAGACTTTCGGTTGTATTTTACAGCGGATTGTTCATTAAATTCGGTATATACCAAAGTACATAGTTTTTTAAATTCTGGCTTGTGAAGAGTGCATATTCATAGCTTCTAATGCAAATCAGTATACCAATATCAACAAGAATCGTAATAAATCATCCAAAACAAATTGATTTCAGCTCAATAAACAGGATAGAGAACAAAGCGGCACGTACCAGGGGGTAGAATAAAATTTCAAATTTCTTTGGCGAATACCTGTGAATATAAATTTATAAGAAAACATCTGTAGTGGAAATCACTATTAACAGTCTCCAGGCTATCACAAGGCGTCATCAGGCACTTTTGAGAGACTCGCAAAACCTGGTAATGGCTTGAACAATAACTAGAGTAATTTCTTTATCCCCTTTGATACAAGTAACCAAGTTGAACAGTAAATATAAATATCATAAGTTTCATATGAAATCATAGAGTTCTTTTATCAAACCCGTCACATTATACATACATTGTACGTTATACACTGTATTGATACGAATTCCACAATGTGACAAACAATTATTCACCTTAATGATATAGAAAGAAACGAATACGAGTGTACTGACTACTTTCTACGCCCAATGTTTTAATAGTCACTTATAGCACGACATCCTCTCCTACAGCTGGTCATAATATAGGGATGTCGTTATGTAAAACTTGTTTAATCATTAAAATTTCAACGTTCAACTTGTTAACGTACTATGGGGTACGATACGTCATATATATCTTGGGGCACGGTATGTCATTATAACAAACAACTCTCAACTCATTCCATGAACTCATTTATTTGCCGTCGGGTTGAGGGCTGTAGAATAAAAATATGGAATTATATGAATTATAAGAAGTTTCAAAATTCTCGAGTATAGAATAAATTTCACAAATACAGATTCAAAAATATTCACGATCTTTCGTAACAAGGGGCAAGAATTGAGATTTTCACAATCTGTCTATCGCTAGTCAGGATCGTACATTGAGAAAAATATATTCTGTTGCCCAGAGAAAGTATCCTTTACCCTCCACAGGTTACCCTGAATTTCACTGCTCAGTCGGACTACCTGGGTCTCTGAGAAATCATGGAATTTTCAAAAGAGACAATGAAGTCTTTAAATATGCAAAAATCTTCTGATACATTCTTCTAACCTGCAGAAACAAGTTTTGGCGTGACAATATCGGAAGGGTATCTTCAACCATTTCAAACTTGTATTCGAATCTGGAAAAATTTCAGAAAAAGCGAACTATCTGGGTCGTTGAATTCCCAGATAGTCTGGGGAGGGTTCAAAATTGTCAAGGATGCAAGGTCTTTCTTATGATTTATTTTCTGAGGAGGAGAGGATATTTTTTTCAGAGTGAAAGGTACATCTTATTGTGGAGAACTTGTTCAGATCCTAATGAAAAAAAAACTGTGTGATTGATTTAGTGAATTCCAGTTGGATTGGATAATTTTTCGATTTAAATATTATACTCCTGAATTATGAATGAAGATATTTCGCTGAAATAACCATGAATAATTCCTGAGAAACATCGCACTTTCTCTGAAGAAAATCTGAAAAACTGTGACAAACTCTGAGAAATTCTGAAATTTTGATGAAAAATCTAATATTTTTGGAACATTTGGTACGGACTTTTTTCAGACTCTTCAGAGTTTTCAGTTTTGTTTCAGACAAATAGGAACGAACTTGCGCTCTAAAAAAATTCTGACAAAACTCTGAAAAACTTCCAACATTTTTCTGAATATTGAAAAAAAGTTTCTTTATTTCCAGATACTTTTTCACATATCATATTTGAATATATAATATGAATGTATTTATATAATTTCGAAAATTTTTACGTAAGCACTTTCTCAGAGTCTTGTCAGAATTTTTTCAGAGTGCTCAGCGTTTCTGAAAAAAATCCATACAGAATGTTCCAAAAATATCAGATTTTGCATAAAAATTTCAGAAATTCTCAGAGTTCGTCGAAGTTTTTCAGAGTTTTTGCCAAGATGATTCATGATTATTTCAGCGAAATATTACCGTACGAGTACAGAGTGATTATTTTTCCTTCATCGGTTTATGTATAAGTGTCGTTATCACCGAAGAGATCCTTCAGCTTCATAATATATCCTCATCTTTATTCATTATTACCTTTGAATTATTCTCATGTGATTTCGTGATACGCGAGTGTTTTTTCCTGCACTAAAAATCTTCCACATTCGGTGCATTTCTTTTGTATTTCCTTATCGAGATCATCACAGTGGGAACGTTTGTTTAACTGTGGAAAACGTGGTAGAAGTATTTTATCTCCGAACTTGTTTTTTTTCTCATTACCTTCCTTTTCGAACATAATTTTGTTTTAACTCCTTGTACCGTGAAAATACCTCGGGATGATTCAATTTTTCACGTGCGAGTTGATGGTATATACATTCAAATCTGATGAAATTTGGCAGATATTGTGAGTTCCTATCACATGAGTAATTAATTGTTGGAAGTTTCGTAATATTTCATCGATTGATTGTGTTCGTATATTACATAGTTCGCCTTACACGAATTTGAAATCTTGATACCCCATCAAATCCGGACTCGATTCAACGATACAGATTTACATTGAGATTGTAGAAACTTTATCTTTTCCTCCATTAAGCTAAATGGGTTTCCATACCATATGACGTGGTCTCACTGACTCATACGACGACTCGAATATAAGGGCGAAGGGGAGCAACTTATAGCTCACGTCCAAGTTACAGAGATACACCCTCCCTCTTTTCCGTGAATCATACAAATTGAAAAAATTGGATGTGACGAAATTATTGTATGTTTCGATTCAATATCGGAGCAATGAAGCATTTGTGCACAATACGCGCATACGCATCCCTGTTTCGGATAGGGAAGATACGTCAACAAAATATTTATTCTGGAATAATCAGCGAAGAGCAGCATTTCGAGATAAAGGAAAAAAAATATATGTATATATCATTCTTTGTATATTCAAACGTGTATATTATGTAAATCCATCGCATATATAAATTATGGTAGACGTTTTTCTACTATGTAAATGCATCGGAAGAAGAGTTATATACTATGTTATGGTTTAACTCTTGTGCGCGGTATATATCCAACAAGGTATAGAAAATTGGTATCGCCACTTGGAATCATTGCAAGAATATATCCCAAGCACGTTTATAAAACTGATATTACCTGGAAGATTCGATCATCGTTACTGGTATAGTAAGTACGTGTCAGTAATTACTGCTGTACGTACACATTCCACAGGAAACCGAGCAACAAACTGGTTTCAAGCTCTGTCCTGCCGTTGTTGCTACACCGACACCTGCAAAGTGTACAACGACCGCGCCAAAGACCTTTGAAAATGTATCCGCACTCCTAAACCCTTTAAACATCATATGTCGTTGCGGTTGAACATATATACATGTATATACATACATACACACACACATATACATGCATATATTTGAAAGAAAGAAGTTGAGCTCGTGATTATAATAATCGCTAACTAAATTGCAGTTCTCGTAGGTTTGAAAATCATGGCACACGTTTCGAATGTCCAAGTATTTTAACCAGTTTGTAGTTTCGAACGATTTGTGCGTGCCTGTGTATGTCGTGCAGCACACGCATTTGCTATACCACGCACAAGATCCAACGATTTGAATAGAAAAATATTCATGTGGTTTCTTTAATCGGATTTCAAATGCCTTCAAATTAGCGGATCTCGTTATTTATATCTCATTGTGGTTACCCTCATTTCAGTCATTGTGAATATTATTCTGCTTTGTCAAAAATTTTACACAATAATTTGACAGGCGGAAAAAAACTTCCTCCTCGTTCATTATCCACCGAGGATTTTTTCAAATTCATTCTGCGAGAAGGGAAATATATTTTATAAAAACGTGGGAAAGAATGATTGTCTATATCTTATATAATTTGAATGCCTGATAATAATGACAAAATATTTATATTCAAATAGATTCTTTCTTATTTCGTGATACATACATCTAAGCAAGGGAAAATGCTACTTTTAAAAATGCGAGGACGAAGTAAAAATTAGAATCTTTTTCAAAAAAAAAAAGGCTTTTGGGCGTGTCGCATTTTCGCACACTCGATTAACGTGGCATTGTATATTCGGATCTTTAGTAAATATACAGATTTTAAATATTTTACACCAGAATTTTTGAAATGTTTGATTAAATTCATAGCTCATTATCAGTCACAGTTTCTTTTTGAACAAAAAATTATTTGCACAAAATTGTGATACAGAGCAATCGAATGGGTGTAAACCCTAGATAAGTCTAGGAAATTTGAAGTTCGTACATTCGTACGTTGCAGGCATACATTGAATTCATATGATGAATTGAGTATTGTGGGAAATCAAATTTTAATAAGATGATTAAAGGATTTTGAATCCCATTGGCACGTAATCAAACACAGCGGAGTGTAAAAGGGGTGTAATATTTTCCATTATCCCCCGTATCACCCCGATCTACGTTCATATATGATGTGGAACCATTGCATGTCACTTTGTTTTGCCTTTTTATCACAATACGTAATCAACGGATCAAAAACCATGTGTTAAAAGAAATTTATGATATGAGCCATTACACTATCAACACGCAGCTATTGTGTGCGCGTGAAGCTAGTATTCTTCATATTATGCGTACTGCAACAATCTATAATCTAATCTTTAACAAATCTGAACTTAATATGCATAAAATAATGCAATATGAGCATTTAGTGTACAATTCTTTATTATCCAATTCGTTCTTTACCGATAAAATATCGAATAAAGTTCAAATGAAATTTGAAACTACGTGTTATCATGCGTTCTCCTTCGTTCCAAAACTACTGTCAATTTTTTGTCCCCTCCGGATCTCTATTAACACTTAGCGGTAGCAGCAAGAATTCAACACCTGAATTATTTGGCTATCCAAATATCAACCATAAAACCTGTGCAGTTACAACTACGATTTCCTACCACGGTACACAGTGGGCCAGATGACGCTCAAAGTTGGCCAAAAACCAACAATCACTCCCACGCTGAATCATCACGGTATCATAAAATAGACAACTTGAAGTATCCATTACCAAATTTGTATACCGTTTGGCTTATATTTGGGCTCAAAATAGCATAATGACGTAATAAGATGTTATGTTTTTTCTGATGAATTTATGATTCTTTTGCTCTACGTAAAAAATCGAGCTCATCATTTTTGCAGTTTTTCTCCGTGTAATTTTCATCATTCCGGTACCCTGAGTCTGGAAAAACTCGTGACAATCTGTGGAGGTCGTTCGAAATTTCGTTTTGTGAACTTTTGTGAGACTATTCCCACGATTTACATCTTTGCACGGCATTCCGTTGTACCGCACCGCGCGGCACCACCTTCTAATAACGAAATGAACCAGTCAGAGTTTTCTTTATGATGTCTACGTTGAACTCAATCGGCGATATTTTGCGGATATTTGTATATTCCTCTACGTAAACATAGTTAAAATGTACCAAGATATCAGGATACCCTACATTCAAAGTTTCGTTTGAATGGTTTAAGAATTAGTATCCATAGGTTTTCGGAGTCGTTGATCACGAATCTTACTTCGGGATTTCAAAATGGGCGATCTAATATGGTGGACTTGGATTTCAAAAGTTGTTGAATTTCCTTTGAATTCTTCACTCGAGGGTATTCAGGGTTCCTGTTTCCGAATTCAATGACGAAAATTCGGAATTCCAAATTTTCGATTCGTTTGATCTTAATTTCATCTTGCAAAAGATTCTTAAAAGATATCTCAAAAAACATCTTTAAGTCATCCGATTGTGTTGCATAAGACATCTTTTGTGTATCTTAAAGATATCTTTACGAGAACATCTTAAGATATCCTTCTGTTCATTGGGATGGTTTTGACAAATGAACATTAGGAATCATCGGAGAATTAAGGTCCTAAGTTGAGCATCAATTGTCGTGTTCACTCCTATTCTCATCTCTTTCCAATGACACCGCTTACTTTTTGAAAGTGAAACTGTTCTACAATGAAGGCTTGATGATGATTGAATCAAATTGATTTTTGCGCAGAAATATTACACAGGCCTACAAAATTGAACTTTTTGTTTGGTGCAACAGCTGTATCATACTTTTCCGAAGTATTTTGGCGCGCTGAATCCGAATCTGGCTTCAAAATTGCATTATTACGTGTGGTTTTTGAGATATTTTAACGTCAAAGTGTGAAAAACACCGTTTTTCGACATATTTGAGATTACGTGACGTCAGAATGTAATTTTTTCTCATGAAACTAGTAGATGCACCTCAAAATTTAATCCATCCCCTTCCGAATGCCGTTGAGTTTGCTCGAATATCTTTTTTATTACTGTGACACGACAATTTGAAATTTGTGTGTTCATGGATTTAGTGAATAGGTGAAATAACACAATTTTCAAACTGTCGTATCTCAGAGAAAAAAGAAGATATTTGAACAAACCTAATCGCATTTGGAAGAGAATGACTCATATTTTGAGATAATTTGAAGAATAATTTGATGAAATCTTATTAACGTGTGGAATAATTGAATAAAACGTTTCAAAATCGTGCATTTTCATTTCATTTTACACCTGCGATTTCTTGAAAACTACACGTAGCATTAAAAAAATAAGTATATTACCAGAGTCAGGGTATCGAATATACTCACAATCTGCTTTAGTTTTAGCGGCACCAAAATCATTGTAGACCTGTGTTATCTAGATTTGAGCGCTTTTAACGGATGTTTGAAGGCAATTTTGTAAATTTCTCAAATTTGAGTCCTTTATATTGGATTGGCAATTTTGAATTTTCGAAATCTGACACCAGATTCGTGATCAGCGACCCCAAAAACCCCCGAGTGAAGAGTTTTGAAAAAATTCGGTGTATTTCGAATTTTCCATCCACCATATTGAATCCGCCCACGCTATCTTCAATTTTCAAAATTTAATTCCAGATTCGTAATTAGCAACCCCAAATACCCTTGAGGGAAGAGTTTCGAAGAAATTCGGTGTATTTTGAAATTTCAATCCGCCATATTGCATCGGCCATCTTGAATATTCAAAATCTGATTCCAGATTCGTTATCAACGACCCCAAAAAGCCCTGAGTGAAGAGTTTCAAGGAAATTTGGTGTATTTTGAAATTTTAATCTGCCATATTGGATCGGCTATTTTGAACTTTCAAAATCTGATTCCAGATTCGTGATTAGCAACCCCAAAAACCCCTGAGTGAAGAGTTTCGAGGAAATTTGGTGTATTTTGAAATTTTAACCCGCCATATCGGATCCGCCATCTTGAATTTTCGAAATTCGATTCCAGATTCGTGATCAGCGACCCCAAAAACCCTTGCACACTGGGTTTCAAACGATTCTGCCGACATTTTGAATTTGGGCCAGTTTTTAGTGTAATTTGGGCCACTGCGCGGTAGCTAAAAAATAGCTACAACTGCAATTATTGTAGCTACAGCGATGGAAAAAAGACGCTAAAAAAGTGAGTAGCTGCCACAGCTATTTCCATTTTTGCCGTTATAACATTCTTGGACTTTCAATTTGCTTCGAGTAGTGATGCACGATATCGATATTTTGTATAGAAATTTTGTCGGGTTTATATCAAGTTTTATAAAATATTAATAAAAACTATGTGAACGTTGTATATAAAATATGGATATCGTGAAATAACGTGCATCACTAACTTCAAGGAAAAAATTAGCCAAAAATATACATTTTTGGTCGGTCTAAGATTGATTCATATCCATTGCACATTTAATTCGCAAGGATTTCCACTATCCTTCCCATCTCGAGTTCATTAAGTTATAGGAAAGGCGTTTTACACAGGAGAGAGATTCTCTCATCCTAATAATTCCAAAGGTTTTTTTTATTCTCTATGCCCTCGAGTTCCTGTGCGAAAACACAAATTTTTTTCCAGTTAAATTATGCATACTCATGACCCTAATGTCGGATATAAAATCAGTCCATAGTCAACGTAGAATAACTTATGTAATGGGAAAAGAAAGGTGACCCACAAACGTGTCCGTTCGTGTTCCAAACGATAGAAAAATTCATTGGAAATCGAGATAGACGAAGTTAAATTTGAATTGTAAAAATTTCATTGAATGAATGTTCGCATTTGGGATTCAACAACGAAAATCTATAAAAGGAGAATAATTTTTTCTCGAAAGGTAGCCGAGATTCAGCCTGATCTTTCTTTGTTTCTTTTCCAATATTGAAGAAGTAGTCAAAGGTTATGTGGTGTACCCCAATGAAACTCATCCACACAGCACAAAATTTCATCGTGATATGTCACTTTAACATCACAATATTCTGTTTTGGATTCTGTGATTTTGTAATATTGCCATAATATCACAATATCAAAATCGCAGACATTGAATCATAGTTCACCAATATTATATGTAATTTCTCATGTGGAAAAAATGTTCAAAACTGTTCACATGGGGTTGTATAAGGTTGCGGAAATAAGAAAGCAATATTATGTTCTGTATGAGCATCGATTGGATGAGTAATTTATGGATTGTCGAAGATTACAGTTGATATTCAAACAAAGTTTTGAAAGCTAGATTAAAATCAATCCTTAACAAAATATTGTGCAGAAAATTTTATACTGCAATACATACAGTACACAAATCAATAATCAGCGTAATAAATAATGATAATACATTCTAAAATATTATAACAAGTGTTATTGAAATCAACAAAATTATATACAACACTTTACATAAACAAACATCAATTATCCAATTTAGATCTAACTTTCCTCGGCACATACATAAATCACACTCATTAGAACCGAATTGGATATCTGTCAGGAATGGTTTTTTGCCCAAGAGAATTCCCTTTTAAATCATTTAGCCGTAATGACTTTGTGTACATTTGCTTTGTAAATATTATGATATTAAATTTCATAGCAAACCAGAAAGTGCAACAACATGTTATTAAATTCAATATTATCACATTCAACAACTTGTGACTGAATTTAGAATAAGTTAGAATTCACAGCGTAATAAGCGGGCTGGCTGGAAATGCCCTCGGCGGGAATCAAAGCAACAATCCTTTCACATTTTCATCATAACAGAATGGAACGTTGGTAAAAATTCGTCCTTTTCTTCTCGATTATTTCATAAACCACTGAAAAATTTGATTTCCCAAATGAATACTTCTCTTTTCAATTGAAATTTGTCTTTGTCGACATTAAATCGAAATACAATTTTAATAGTTGCGAATTCGTGTACAGAGAAAAATATATGAAACTCAATGTTACATATTTATTATGATTTTGGTTTCAAATGTGTATGTTTCATGTGTGATCCTGGCGAAGACCATGAGAGATATCGTTAATTTGTGGATAATTGTCACTGGAAATGCTGTTGAATTTACGACACATCGCTTTCGGCAGAAGAAAGGTCAACTTTTCCGTTGATTTCGAGGTTTAATGAGAAAAGGGTGATCATCTTCCGCAAAGGAAATATATTATACAAATTTTGTCTCAATTTCTAATATGAATTCATTAAGGAGTATTACATCATTTTATGATGCGTAATAAAATATGTTAAGTTATTAAAGCCCAGCATCTTTATATTACGAGGTTTTAATGTAGATGATTGTCTTGATATATTTCATGAAAAACGTAGTACTCAGTTCCCTCCCTGATGGGATTTCCAAATTTGAGAATTTTTTAGAAGTGTCCAGAATATTTTCAAAGATTTTCAAAATTACACTGTTAAAAATGTTACATCCGTAACTGAAATTTCCAATTCTTGGTATTTGTATTGAGAATTCATTTACACGTGATTGAATTTTCAAATTTTTACTACATTCTATTACGGATTTATGTATATTTTCGTAACTGAAATTTCATACACATGTAACTTAATTTTTCAGTTACGTGATTGGAAATTGCTTCCGTTACGTGTATTTAAAGTTTTGTCCAGAAATTTTTAACAGTGTACCCTGAAGCTCACAGAGGTTCACAGAGGTTTACAGAAAATGTTTGAATTTTCAGTTTTTCAGAAATTCTCAAAAAAATAGTTCCAACATAGGGCTCATACTCATTAGCATACTGAGAGAAGAGTTTATTTGTATTCAATAAATCTGATTTCAGATAGGCAAAATGAATATTTATTACATATAAGCATGGCTCATTACCCTCAGATAAGGTTCATTAACAGTTAAGGAATGTCATATGGGGTTTTTGATGAGTTAATACACTTTATTTATAGGTAATGGGCCAAATTTATTTAACCCAAAATGAGCTTTATTGAATACAAATAAACTCTCCTCTCAGTGTATCTATTCTTCTCCGTGTATAATTCATTTGAATCTCACTCCAAGTTCAACTCGCACCAGCGTTCGTATATTCTTGATGACATTCTACTTTGTAGATTTTTCTTCACAAATCAAATGAATCCCTCCTACTTTTGCAATACACGCTTGGCATAAAAAATTTTTAGGTCCACTTATTCTTATTTCAGATTGATAACAAAGTGAAATATTCCAGATTGATAACAAAGTGAAATATTTCAGATGATTCGCATGATTATGATATTGAATTTAAATTCTGGAGAACTACTGAACAAACTTAAAATGATGTTTACATTAAACTGTACACAGCAGAGGTATCGGTAACCTAAGTATCAGAAACATAATATATACATTATCCTAGCAATTTTCAACAGTTCTGCGGTATGTAAATTTCAGACACCCTATTAATAGTATAAACGAAATCCTCTATTATAATCTATAAATGTATATACGTGAAGTATTGATTGGGAACAATTATATAATTCATCAAAATCAGTAAAAATACACCATTCGAGTATTGATGTAGTTTGGAATTTATGTTGTGTAAATCAATGAAAACTTACATAATATGATGGGATATTTAGGGTCAAAAATAGCAGAGAAATTTTTTTCCAAAAATGATCCTCCAAGTTTCTTTGAATGAACCCGAGGAAAAATGATACAGATCTACGTAGATCTAGTTAGATCTCGCTAGATGTAGCTGAAGAATGGAAAATATACATTTATTTAGATCAGAATATATCTATTTAAATCTGAGTAGATCTACATCAATGAGAATCAACTGTCTATGTCCTTCACCTTCAGATCGTTCCTGAGAATTGAGCATTCTTCGAAAAATATGAATAGATGTTGATAGATCTACATAGATCTAAGTTAACTTGGATTTTTTCATTCTTTAAATCAACGTAGATCCAATCCATCAAATCTGAAATAATTCTTCCCGGGCAAAGGGTTATTAAAAGAAACCAATTTATAACAAAACTAATATTTTATTAGCGATGCTAACCAAATCGATTATAAAGTGTCCTCTTAGAGTAAAGAAAATTGGTTGTAATTTTTACAATATATTTTCTACTTTTTAGCCAAATATTGTAATATTCCTTAGAAAGCATCTTGGCGGATAATAAAAATTGGTTCGTTTCATTGAATCATGGTGCGCACATTTCTGATCAGAAACAATGATAAATTCAGTATATTTAGTCTCAAAATAACAATATCACTACCTAGTTGATGTATATGTCATTAAATAAGAATCACAATCAAAGTTTCTATAAATGTATAATCTTCATCAACTACTGTGTAAATTACATCCACTATCGAAAAATAAACCGTTCGCTCGTTCGTTCGTTCGCTCGTTCGTTCGTTCGTTCGTTCATTCGTTATTTTTAAATGAAAATCCAATCGCTAAAACCAGACTTTTCTTTCAGGAGTGTTCGGATTATGGGAAGTGTGGTTAACCGATGTTCAAATAATTTAAAATTCGTTTAATCAGAGGGTGGGATAACCGAGAGTTCGCTTAATCGAACTTCGGATAATCGAAATTCCGCTGTACTTCGGAATCTTCTCTATAATTCTATGTAAACCAACTTTGGGAATACTTGTCCGTAAGATGTGGCAAACCAAAAAATATACCTCCAAGAGAATGTACATTACTTTGTATTATAACTTTCAAGTGTTTCAGCATTAAAATGGACATCCTGATGAATTTGGTACTCGTGATCCATGGAAATTGTTTGGTGCAGTATTTTTCAAGTTCCCGAACACGGTGATTCTCGCGTTAACGATAATGACTTGATTGAGAATTCTTAACGAATACTGTATGCACTCAATGAAAGGGGCGAATATTCTCACGGAAGTTTCATGAATCCATTGGATAATATTGTACTCCAATAAAGAACTTTTCAATCGATAGAAATATTATTAATTCTGATACAACCAAAATACTCATCGTCGGTTAGATGAATAAACCACAAATTCCCAATTTGATTATTCATTCATAATCTTGAATCAACTTCAACAACTGTATCTATTGAAGATTGAGAAAATTGATTAGTAAAAAATTTGAATTCATCATATATTAAATGACAGAGAAACCTTTGCTGATATCTTTGTTGTCTTTAATGCACCAGATTTTTCATTAAAACGAATTTATCGATTCCAAATCAAACGTTCTTGTCGATTTTCTATTTTCATTCACCTAATACTGTTATCGGAATCCTTTATATTTTCATGACAGATTTTATCCTGTACGCAGAGTTGTCGAATGAACATTTTCTTCACGTACATGGAGTTGTTTCTGAGAGTCCCGTTTCCTTTTCAATCTGTACTTGAAACATGATTATTTTCATGACAGATTTTTACAAACTGTTTTTCCTGTCTGCTACAACTCGCGCATCCATATACAAATCCCACCAAACGTAATTTTAATTCCCAAGAACATAAATTACATTCAAACGTATGTCCAGAATGGAAGTAGTTTATAATATTCTCACTACAAAACAAAATAATCTAATCACTGTGTTTCCGGTAGAAACCATCTTCAGTGAGTAATGATGTATTTTCTTTTTTTATTGTCCATATATTATTTTGAAAAAATTAGTGATTAATTGACTCTCTTGGAATTGAAGGACCCGGGGGAACTTTCTTCATTCATTTGCCATTTCGCATCTTCATACTTTTCTATTCGACTCTTCAATATCACATTCATATTCGTTTTATGATTTCTTACAATTTCATGACAATCAAAATAAAACATGAAACAGTCACTATTTCAATGGAGTTAAATTATTTACACTTTTGTTTAGATTACTCCATTAAATTACCTTGAATCAACACAAAATGAGATAGATTCAATGATTCAGATTCAACTAATCAATTCTTGATTTGTAATTCGTCGTTTCATTTCAACAAATATACAATGAGAAGATATCATTCAACTGTTACTAGTAACTAATTGATTGAACTTACCTGAGGCACAAACTCTCTTAATTTATATATAATTTATATATAAGCTTTATTGAATTATATATGAATGATATATTCATTTTTGGAAATTTTTCCACTTGGATCGATAAGTTATTCCTACTAGGGTTTTACAATGATGCTTAAACGTTTGCAAAATTCAATTAGAATGGATGCAAAATGATATTTCTTGAAAACAGAGTAAACACTTTATCCTCGTTCAACTCAAATTTTCAACATAGTTTTGCATTTAGACTCATCTATTATTCCATGCAATTCCCAAATGAAGTTTCTCAACAATTCAGACCGATGACCTTATTTATCGCGTAGTTATTAACACATATAAAACCTCAACGATACAATATAATCGCACTTTTTTTCCATGTTACAATCAGAGAATAAACCAAAAAAGCCATTCATGTGTGAATAATAAAAAGCCAAACTAATCGATTCGAGCTAAAAGTGGTACACGAGAGAAAATGTGAAATGGACAATGAAAAATACGAGCGTGTAACCTATATTCAACGTCGTCAAAGGTTTGTAAATTTTCAGTTATATAAACGTCCTATTGCGCTTTTTATTTATCACTATTGTTGTGCTCAAAGTGCATCCATTCAGAGCGAAAACTGGTCCATCGATATGACTAGTACAAGGGGAAAAAAGCCACTTGAAAGCTTGTAAATTTAATGCGAAAACCTCATGCTTCGTTCGGTTATTCGACATCGTTTTCTCCCTTTTCTTCTTCTTCTTCTCTTTCTCCTCCTCCTCCTCCTTCCCTCCCTCTCTCGGACAAATGTTCAAGATATTCTCAATTTAAAATTAAATTGAGCTCAGCTTATAATTATATCTAAGGACAATGATTCATTGAATATGATTTTTCGTTCAATACCCGATTTCATTCGTTAACGGAGTTTTCTCTTAATTATATTTTTAATTAGGCTATGGACAACAACCAAGTATCGATAATGAATTGTTTGAAATAAAATTCCAAATGAGTCAAGGGATGGATAAAGAAATCGTTTGGGGTAGCTTTTGAGTATCGGCAAACATTTAATCCTGTACGTCCATATTTTGCATTTACTGAAAATTCGTTAATGAATTACGTAGAAGATAAAAAAATATCTGTTTTGAACGTTTTGGTACGGCTTTGCGCAGAGCTTAAAACGCAAAGTTTATAACAAGCCTGTAATTTTTATGAGCTTTGGTATAAACTCGCGTTGAGAAAAAAGCCTTTGCGCGGCTTCAAACACGAACACTAGCGAGAAATCACAAACAGAAGGGAAATTTGTTTAGGGGCGTTATTTTTGTATTAATTTTTTTCTCATTGAATGAAAATACAAACGAGAGAGAGAGAGAGAGAGAGGGGAAAGAAAGGAAAAACAGTTTTTGATTGAACTCTGATTATTAGATACGATTAGTGAACATTTTCAGATGAATTATTTGATATAATAATGATGAAATTGTTGATTTTAACTCAGATCTGAAAGAGAACGTAGTAAGCCGTGGTGTACCATCTCATTCAGTCGCTGATTACCACAAGAAGACAAAAGGAGGCCAGGTTGCTTTGTGGCACCGAGTACTGAAAAAAAAACAACTCAAAAGTGGTGAGATGGTCGTGGAGAGTAAAGAAAAAAAAAGGTATGCATATCGCTGTAAGGGGTTGAAAAAGAAACAAGGTCTCAAGTAAATTCCTTGAAAACATTTTCCACAAATTGAGTTGGAAATTCAAAAAATATATCTCAATGATTTCATTTTCATTCCATATTCGAAATGATATTGAGACGGATAGAGAAAGTGAATGGAGATAGAATCGCGTCGATAAAATTGGAATGAGCGTTCGATTGATAATTTTATTTGGAAATTCATATATAGGACGAGAACCTTGAAAGACTCTGGATCGTCTCCAACGTATACGATATGTAAATTGTGAAAATCTAAGGTACGTTTTCATTCCGAATGATGGGAAACTCACATGAAATTGTAATGTCCAACCATAAATCATGATAAAGATCTTTGGAATTTGAAAATTCGCCAACGCAACGTTGTGTAGAGGATTTATTGTGTCTGTGATATTCAAATACAATAAGTTTCAATGCTTGAAAATCGAATCTTGAAAGGAGAACTTGAGAATTATTATGATCGTATTTCGATACATTGAAAAGTGAATACTGTTATTATTTTCACTATTCACAGTGTCACGTGAACAAAGAACATAAATCATACATCCGCAGGGTTGAAATTTAATCAAAGTAATGGATAAGGAATTGTTCCAATATTCCAAAGAATTAAAAAAACCGGAAGTATATGTTTAGAGATATTACAAAATGTTAAAATAATACTTTCAACGTGATAGCCATTTAGGTTAAGTGTTCACTAGGAAATGAATCATAAAACATTCGTCTACTTTGAAAATTCTTTCTCTTATTAAATCTTATGAATTACAGTTCCGTTCAGAGTCCACGTACACAGTCTTCTTTCCCACAACGTCTAATAGGATTACTGAAACTTAGATCTGCGTGGAATACTGTAGCTGCTGACTGCGGTAAGGCATTGCCCTCTTCCTTTATTTGTACCGCTACGAATGGAACTTGGAACGAACGAGAATTTGGATTCAAATTTGTCGAGGAGACTGTACGCACGAAGATTCATGTCTCTGATCATTCAACTACAGAAAATTATACTTGAATTCTCATGAATCGCTATGAACGCTCGTTGAAAATATCATTTATTCCTGTGGTTTGTTTAATTAATTTTCAATTCCCACCGTGTAATCGATGAACCGAAAATCCATTTTTGGTAGAGAAAAACATACGATTGAACACAGAATGAAAGAAATCAGTTCGAGATTGTCTTGACGAAACGAATCAGGGGACAACAAAGGTGGATTGTATTGATCCACAGGACCGATCTTTCTCTTCCTCTTGTGTTGTCCTGCTTAATGGCCCTGTCAGAGAGACAACACTGTACGGTCCGATTTGATACGTACGTTATACTTTAACCGTTCTTTCTTCCTATGTATGCCCTGTCTGTCAACATCGTTGTGAGTCGTGAGTCTTGATTCGAGAGAAAGGGAACTCAACTCGCGATCAAACGATTTGAGTGTCCTCGAAAGATTCACATGCGCGCCAATGAAAAAAGGACGAGAGAGTGTACCTTTCACCAAGACTCGTGCAAGGGTGGGCGCCCGCATCAAGTTCGTTATTTGGGTCGTTCTTGCGAAATGTATATTCCAGGGTGAACACAGAGAACACAAATAAAGAAGGATACGTGTTGCTCGTGTGTTTGCGTAGGCACATGCATGCTCTCATACGTGTACAACGTGTATACGTATAACCATGAGGAACAAGATATATACTCGACCTTGAACATCGTCCGCGAAGATCCGATTCCATAAATCGTAACCGTTCTGTGGATGGTCTTAAGCCAGTACCTTGAAATTCACCAAGAAAATAAGTTCGCTTTCTCCTCTCATCTCTGACGTAATTATTGCTCGTACAATATATCAATTTGATTATCACATCTCACGAGGAGACGTCTTTCAAACTTTATTTTCATACAACACGTACACATTCCCCGCCCATTAAGCAATTCATTAAACGTTTCATTCACAGCAGTATAATTGCAAGTTTGAATTGAATGTATTGACTATGCCAAGATAAATTGCGTAAGGTATAAAATGTATAACGCAGAGTTTCAATTGATTTTATATTTTGTAGAAATTTATATATGCCGTAGATAGTCCTATACATAATGATTCACACAGGATCATCATGGGATTATTGCTAAGGCATGATATAAGTTTTATCACATGCAGATAATTAGAAGCGAAGATTCGAGTATTTGCAAGAATTACTATTTCCGATCTCATTCCGTGCATATCTTTGAGTGAATCAGGTCGGAACTCTCACGAAATTGGTATCAACCCTGTATATAACTTTGATCAAAATTGCATAACGATTGGATAATTAGGAGAAAATAATTTACATTGGCCTTCGTAAATGATTACACACAGACAGCTACCAAACAAACAGATGGACAGATAAAATACCCACGGACGAGGAATCAGATTTGTTCATTGAGTTCTTAAACAAGCCATCCCCGAGTGGGAATATTTCCAAAATTAAATGTGATTCAATATATTTTATACATAAATCATATATAATTTTGGAAATTCTTCCACTCAAGAGAAAGGTGGGTGTGAGAACTTTGAATTTTAACCAATAACAATTATTCTGCTACCTCAGTACAAAACTCTTTCTTCGAGAAAACAAAATAATGATCGTAATTCAATCATAGTTGTATAGTGGGAAGAAAATTGTTTTTCTTCAAAATTGGCATGATTTTTTGATTCAATCAAACCAATTGCAGAAGCCACGTGCTTATCTGTAGGTAGAGTATTTCCCAGGTATCTGATCGGTGAGTTCATCGAAGCCGGTCTGCGAGAAATCCAGTTTTGCATTCTTTTATGAATGCAAGTAAATTTTATACGGTGTATCATAAAAGTCAAACACACCCTAGTAGAAATCATTATTCTGGTCATTCATTCTGTAAGCCTCGGGATAGCCTAGAGAATTCCGAGAGTAATTTCTACCAGGGCACCCATATGTTTTATCAAAGTGTGTTTGCTCACAACCTATGAATTCAAAACGATAGTTACCAACGAGCAATATTTTGTAATCAAAATCATTCTACCTCAGGAACGTGAAACAAGTTTTTGTATCGATATAAAGTGATCATTTCTTTTTTGCACGCGTTGTTCTAGTTTCAATCAGTCATGGCTCCCAGGTATGAAACATTTTAATCTCACATACCGATAACCGCAACTCGTTTTTCATACATAAATATGAACAGGATGTATTTTTTTTCAACATTATTTATGAGATCTATACGCGCGTTTGTAGAAAAATAAGTATACGACAAATCTGTTAGTTTTCCCACGATGAATTTCCTTCGTCTGTTTCTATAATCTTTCTGTGGTACGCTTGACGGTGAGATCTAATTGATCAATTCTTCCAGTTTCACACATAACATTTCCTTGGAACTTTCACAACGTACATTTACCTTCATTCATTGATAATTCTATTCTTTCCAAGTAAGTTTGCAGTGTTCGTACGATATTGTTGCTAATGAAATGTGCTATGAAAATACGAGAACCTCGGGTACTTCCTTACTTTCGGTATGGAAATTTTCACTCAATCCAATATCTGGAAGATAGAATATTTTTCTATGCATCTCTACATCAATATAACGGCTCGATGAAATCTGCATTGATTCAATAGGATTATTTAATTGAAAATAATGTCTAACGTATTAATCGAATCAGGAAATTGTATAATTGTTATTGTGAGTTATTAACCGTATGCTAATGATTCAATTGAATTTGTTTTTAATATAATATAAGTGTAATCGTTTCTTGTTCGAAAGTATCGATTCATAAACCTTGATTAGTTCATTAGGAAACATATATTCGATATTCACTCTTACTCCTAACAGAATTACAAGTACCGCTATGATAACATTCATGGGAAATTGTTTTTCAAAAATTAAATATTCAAGGTAAATGTTGAATTGAATTGAATCCATTTCAATGTTTTTATCCAAACCGAATTACACTCTTCGATTATCAAATACATAACAAACTCTTCTCTGCCTGTTTAATTAAATCCGACGCAGCTCGTTTGAAACAATTAAATATCAAACGAATTAAATGAAAGTCACGTGTGCGAGATACAAGTACCACTCATTGTCAATAAAGACTAATTAGAAACTCACATTTCCATTCCATTATATGAATATTTTAGGCTATCATCAGGGAATTTCAAAACCAGATACATGCGAATGATAGACGCATCCATCCTTAATCACAAAAGAAAAATGGAAAACAATCTTTATTTTTGATTGTCCGTCATTTGGATATATTAGTTTATCATGACAGTTTCAATCTGAATGCAATCATTGGCTAGTTCGAAACTCGAAGCGTGAAATAATAAGATGGTGCTGATATGATTGGCGCATGAGAACATAACACCTGAATGTAGGGACACCTGCCTCTCGTCCAGCTGTTTTTGTACAATGTTTTATAAATATCTTTATGGAAACATATCTTGTTCGGAGCTTCGTTCAAAAACAAAGAAGATTTATTGGAACTCTCGAGGGTATTTTATCTTGGAATGATCTCGATTAAGAGGGAACATTTTTGTTTGTTTTTCTAGAGATGTAAGAATATAATTAATTACTCAAAGAGGAAAGACTCATCGAACATTATTTATCTCCTAAACGACCAGACGGAGGGGTATCATTCCGTTACAGTAATTTTATGGCACTTCAAAATTCCATTTACTTATATATCTAAAGTGTAATAGGTGAGTTTTTCGGCAATGAAAACCTCAAGCATCGACATTCCCGAAAAACCGTTGAATAAATGTTTGAGCCAATGCGACGAGCTGGTTATTTAAACTTCGACCGCATTTCGAATTGATATTGGATTAACGTTTTTTACTACACAAGAATGAACGTGCATATCCTTTTCAAGCGAATAACGGAGACTAATGATAAAAAATTCATGATCGTTGATAAAAGATGTGAGATAAAAATAGAGTGAATAATTTCCATTCACCTGTTAATAATTTGTATGATTGCATTTGCAGATAAAACTAACAAATGGAATCAAATCCCTGCGTTTCGTAATGTAATGTATAACAATGTGAATCATATTACGCAAGAGGAAATCGAGTGAATGGAGACGACGGTATTTGTACCAATGCTGTGGACCCGTGGTAATGAAATGTTGCAGAGGATATGAATATAAAGTTTCAGTTGATGCTTTTCTTTCACCGCTTCCTTTCTCCTATCGATTATAATTATCCTACGAAGAAAATGTACTTTCGACACATGTTTCAAAACATTCCTTTTCTTTTTGGCCCTGAACTCTATTCAGATTGTGAATTATGTGATATATAAGAAAATAAATATGGGAATGAGTGCATTGCAAATTTATACAACATATGATGGAGATCGCGATTATTTATCGTTGAGTTCAATTTATTTATCGCCACGCTTTCTCTTATCGGGACGGGATAACTGTGATACAAGATATCATAATAATTGTAACAAAACACCGAGCAATGAAATCCTTTATGAATTCTCGAAAGTTTGCATTTTACGTGTTAACAAATTTTGGAACCGATATAATGAAAATTCAAAATAAGAGATGGGTTCATTTCTGACGAATTCAACGTCAAGGACTCGGTCGCCATTGATTAGGTTTTATCAATAGACGATCTCAAACTGATCAATTTTATACAACGTTATAAATGCTCGCAGATTCAAGAGCAGGGTAAGGAGTGACTACGTGTACATCGAAAAATCTTTTAACGTCATACGCGTGTGACCGCCCACAAAAATAGAATAAACTTCTCTCAAAAGTTTCTTGTTGGTCAGGTTTCATTAGTATCGTTAATAATAAGGTATCGATATTCAATCCTGGAGCCGAGGTGGCATGCAATTACGACGTATAACACGATATAATTATCGTATAAGTCATACAGATTTATTAATCTCGAGGCTACGTCAACCCTTTTTATTTCTTTCCTCTTTTTTTCAATATATATAAATATGGACGGCAATGGTCAACCCACGTTCCTATGAAACTTGTTACGTACATTCAAGAGATACGTAGATTCAAAAGTAATGTATTTAGGTCATTTATTCTTTAGCGTGTGAAAGCGCCTTTGAGAACAAGTTTCGTATGAATTATTGGATTTATATTTTTGTATTTTCATACAGAAAAAAATAGAAATTAATCTCCACGTTAATGTATTTTGGTAGGGATTATTTATTACATATTTGTCAGTTGAATTCAAAAGTTGGATCCCAAGATTTTTATAAATAAAGGCTAATTTATTTGATCTTCGATAAGTACGCGAGGAACAATTTTGTGTACGTCTAAATCGATCCACTCGCAATTTTTGTTGAATATTAACCCAAAAATGATAAGTTCACCCGGGAAATTTGTTAATTTTACAATTTCATGTGTTCTTTTTAGCATTAACTCTGTGTGAACCGTTAGTGGCACCAAATTTTCAGCAATGCACTTGATTAAATTTTTTGAAAATTTCGTTCAAAAACTTGATAACTCTGGTTTCTGGAATAATTTTGCGAAATACGATTTAATCGTGGCGACTTTGAATTTTCAAGTTTTCGAATGATATTCTTGCACAATCTTCATTTCTCGAAAGAGAAATTACTCAACATATAAAGTCTCTTCGAACCTTACCTTTCTTCGACAATGATTTATGTCAGTCGCGTTAACTATGGTGCGATATTTTAAAAGCGTTCTGTGAAAAGGAAACAAATTTCATTGAAGACAACTTGCGGAGAGTTTGAGAAAAAAGCAACCGAAACATGGTGATGTGTTAATGAAAAGGTTCTTAAATTATACTCGCGCGCATCACCAAGTTTCTACTCGACTTAATTACTCTTATAAGAAGAGAGCGAGTACCCTAAGATTTGCAATTATTTGTTTTTTGTTTTGTTTTCTCGAATTGTAAATAATAAGCAATCCTTTTGTCTTGTCATTTTGAATGAAGTCTTTTCCTTGTTCAACGATTATCTCATTCAAAGAACAAGAGATTATTTGTCATATTTTTTTTTGAACTTGATGAAAGTTTATCACTAAAATTATTGACATTGATGAGTATTTTAATCACTCTACGCATCAACTGAGATTAAATGAAAGACCGACGAAAGATAATCCCCGTGCATACGATTGTTATTTTGTTTTTATTCATTAACATTCTACTCGTTGAATAATTTAGTGTCTCCGCTGTATTTTGTTTTCAGTAATTCAATGAGGATTATACTTACCGAACGAAGGTTGAATATTTGAACATGTCATGTTCCGATACGTGGTTATTGAGGCATTGAAATACGAAGATTTTTGTTTTATATGGCAGTATAAAATTTTCAAGAATATTTCCATTTGAATGCGCTTATGCCGCAATAATCATCGTTTATTTCACTGATTTTTTTTTTGTAATTTGGTTTACAGCAGTGTTCATACCTCACAAATTTATCACAATTCACATAATACCAATGGATATGTAACATTCATGTCCCCGTTGAAAATATTGGATAGATTATTGGATCAAAACAAGGACAGACTTTATGCGGCTTTGTAGCAGGAGATATTTTAAAAATCAGTTCTACAAGAAAATTGTTAGTCCTTGAAAAATTCATAAATTTTCAGTTTTCCTGTGCTTAAACCAAAAAAGTAAAGAATTCCTCCATTATCGGTAAAATGTTTTCCTTTTGATTCTTCCCTTTCTGTCTATTTCTCTTCTTTGTTATTCCTAGAAATTGAGTATGGAATGTTTCGGTTAGTTCTAGATTTCATTTCGAATTTTCATTTTGCCCTGCTTTATATGAAAATTTTAGCAGAGATTCTTCTAGCTAAGTACGAATGAATTCCCATACTTGAACTAGATCGAATACAGACAGGACTATCATCAATAATCTCATGCAAACCTGTTTCTCCGTAGGAATTCTCCAAAACATAAAATTCGTTCATTCCTTTCACACACCTCTATAAATCTTACATCCTAATAAGACTTCTGATATTTCTCAATCAAGTTTCGAATCTTACCACGCCCTGTTTGTGTACACATATTGCCACATATCGTGTATGACGGTGCCACAACTCAGCATCACGAGAACAACAACGCGGGACAACGTAATTCGTAATTTTTTACCTTCAAAGATCGTCTATTTTTCACCTGAACACCTATACATATCTGAGTTCTGTAATGAACGGTACATTACAACTAATTAACGTTACTTCGATATATGACCGAGGATGATACGAATGAAAATGCAAATCCCTTGTGGACTTCACGATATCCCAGAGACGAAACACACGATTAATCAAAATTTTTGTGGATATAGTTATTTAGGTTACCTCATTTAAGGTATTACTACGAACCAGATAATATTTTCACGAATATTCCAACATTTTGTGATTCATAATTGACGTGTGGTTTTTTTTCGTCCAATTAAGAGAACCTGTATCTCATGTTTTTGTTCCGTTGTATACCGTAAATTCACACAGTACTGTTCGTATGAAGGCGTGTCTTTGTCCCACACGACTCAAAAGAACGAAGTAAAAAACAAACAAGACCATTTCTGAAACATCGCGTGGAGTTGCAACATTATTCAACGGACTTGTCCCTTTTTTTATCGTTTTCCTATTCTTCCAAAAGTTTCATTTCAAAGAAATTTCTTTAACCAACACGTGAATTCATGAAAACGTTTCCCCTTGATTTATCATAATCGTTATGCGAATTCATTGAAAGCCTGATTCCTACCATACGCAATTGTTCTTCGACGACATACTTCAAGGTACGTTTGAAATGTGTATAACCGGCGCTCCGATTGAATCGGGTGTATACGTAGGTCAAGCGCGTGACGAACGAGCTGAGGATATGAGGACAAATGTTTCTATATTTAGTTACCTCTCATTATGATACTTGATTTATAATAAATTCTAAGTTGGTCGCATTGCTTATTTTACAGTAAAAACAAATATATGTATGTATCGCTTCTCATTGAACCATCGTTCTCATCTTGGTATTCATTTTGTAACGTTCGTGTTAAATGAACTATTCATCATTTTGTATCTTGATCGGTATGTATCCAATGGCTGTCTTGAATAAAGTCTTTATTTGTTAACTATCCGACCCACGTATACTCTTTGAATAATAATATTCAACAGAACCAACGTTCTATCAGACGTTATATAAGACACAACTGTGTTTTTATATGTGAAAAAAATGCATTTTTCTCTTATCGCGAAATTGTTTAATCTTTATTGAATGTCCATGAGCATTTTTATCACATGTTAGAATGATTTCAGGAAAGGTGGGCGCTAAAATTCTTGCATCTCCGAAAAAAAAACATGATAATCACCCTGTTGTTTCTGCATCGGAACAAACAATTCATGTATGTTTCAACTCTTCGGTCCATTATTCGTGTATCGAATGGAAAAGGATTCTTTAGCCTTCCCCCAGAATAGACTTCAAGATTCCAGGGAACGAGAGTAACAAGAAAAGGAATCAAAACAAAAAGAAATCAGATCACGCGACTGAAAAGAAGGCCCCATAAATCTTGTTCATATCTTGTTGAGAATTGTTGGACAGGTGGATGCGTGACATTCTTATGCGAATTCAAGGTCCTGTATAAGATCACGCGCAGGTTTATACTGCAAAACACCCGAGACTACTCCGATTCATCGGAGGGACGACTAAAATTCTTGTTCGACACCATTCCGATGTTTCCTAAAACCATTCAAGTGTTATTTTATGGTACTCATCTGAGTGGTGCAGAACAGTATCCCGAGTAATCTGGAATATAAAGTCGTATATAAATCTCATACAACACACATGGCAAAAATACATCACGTGAACGGCACATTCACGGTCATCTTCATCCTCTTGCTACATGAAAATATTTTTGAATACGCCTGATAGGTGGAAACCTATGTGAAACATTGAGAAATGTTTAATGAAAATAGGAAGATAAACTGATACTCGGGGTGGAATGAGGTTTTTCTTATCAATATATTGTAGCGAATTAATTTTATAATTATGAAAAATAAGAATAGAAAATTCTCACATTCTGTAATCAAATAAATTCAACAAGGCACGTGTTACGCTTTTTATCAAGAAATTGTCGATCATTCCCCTCGAATAAATGAGCCGTAGGGTGATATTTGGCTCGAAAATATGCAAAATCAACGTCTTGTAGTATTTTTAAGTGGTTCTATATACGTGGAGAAATAATTGTAATAATGTAACTTTGCCACCTGCTCGCTCCAGGGACATCACAAGCAAGGACACACGAGTGACGTTGACTTCAGATCTGTATCGTCTTTGTTAGCCTCTTGGTTTCGCACGAAGAATATACTGTATATATTCTGGTCCAGGCCACCGAAGGCGAGGCTAAGATCGGGCCCTGGGAGTCGGATCGATTTGTGATATCGATTAAAATCTACAGCGATTGGCTCAATCTTATTTGCTTTCACCAGTCCACCGAAAACTAACATGAATTTCAAAATATTCTACAAATTCCTTCACCTTGTTCATTAATCAAATTTACAGAAGAAATATTTTTGTCAATTTATAATCCAAGTGACCATCAGGCTTGACGAGAAAGGGCAGCTGGCGAGGTATTTTTCTCCGGGTCTGAAGATTTTCGCTCGCAGTTTCTCAGTGAAATTGAGGGAGTTTTGTCGTTTGAATAAAAATTGTGAGAATTTTACAAAGTTTTCGGTGAACTCTTCATCCGGATGACCATTTATGAATACCATAGAACGAAAAGCATTCAACAAAAACGAAGTGTTAAAACATCCCATACTTCCTCATTAAAATTTCAATAACGATGAATCGATCATTCTCCGAGTCCGGGGCAGAAATCGCAGCTTTGATAATAAAAACACTATTTGAAGGAGCAAAAAGAGAGAACATTAATTATCATCATCATTTACGAAACGACTCTCGTCGGTTTGTATCTGAATCCATGTATCCATTTAGTCACATATCGGGAGCTCTCCCTCATAGCGTATACTCCTATATATCTATATAGTTACATCCGTGCCTCGGGTGTGTATCGCTGTAACTACTTCTGTAACCCCGGGGGCTGTCGAGAGATCTGGTTCCAATCCTTTTTGCTCAACTGATATATAATAGTAGGGATGCAGGAGTGGTATTAGTAGTAGAACCAGTATAGCTTTACATCTGTGTACCACGGAGAACACGATGGCAGTAAAATCGTTTTTATGATCGACTGAGCCTCTACCTCGACAGTGGAGTACTTAAAAAGAAAGGCTTTGCATATCTTTGCTCCCATACCATAACATATCCAACGAACACGAGTATATATAGTTATAATGTCTAATGCTCATACATTATACACAATTACGGTTTCCGTGGCATATGATACTCGGTTTGCGCCCGCTTGTTATCGCTACCAATACACTTGTGATATAAAAATACGTTGAGCTTGAAAGTGTATGTCCATATGTGTACATTTCCTATGTATATATGTTGCGTGTAATAAGTTTTTAATACAGGTTATTTTTTCTGAGCAAGGGCAACTCGACGACACAACACCGACAACACGACATCAAAGTTGAGCTTAGTCCTGAAGTCGCGCGATGAGAGTTCGAAAGCCGGCAGGCACCGGCCTCGTTGTGTTTTTCCTCGTTTCCTTCCCTCTACTCTATAACCCTATTCCACTCTACTTTACTCTATTTTACTCTCATTGTTATCTCGTTGGTTAGTTGGTTTTTGCGACTTGCGTGACGACTGCCATGTTTGCAAAGAGAAAAAGCGAGAGAGACAAAGAGAGAGAGAGAGAGAGAGAGAGCGCAGTTAGCAGGCTTATGCGCGACTCGGTTTTCCCAGTGCGTTTATACGTCCATTCGTCTGTCCAAACGTCCGTTCTTCTGTCCACACGTACCTCATGCCACCTGTCCCTCTTACTCCGTCCGTACGTACGTTCTTCTCACGTTTGCCCATACATTTACGCTGCGTGGGTATATGTAACCATTCCCCGTCTCTTTCTTTTCCTCATTCTGTTTGTTTCCCTCCCTCTTCGACGATACGTTCGCGAGAGTAAATGATACGGAAATATATCTTCCTTGTACAAAAATAACTGTCATTGGGAGTCATACTGGGGTTACGTCCAGTAATTTATCGATCAAATTATTTGTTAATTAAATACAATGATTATGTACATTCGTTCGTACAACGATGTATGATTTTAATTAACGTGCACATTGTTGGAAATTTGGTATCGGATTCGGATACAGTTTTGCCATTTAGCGAAATATCGTGGGCAGGGTCAAGGAAGTAAGTAATGTTATTCCTTTCACGAATAACGGTATATCTTAGAATCGGTATGCATAGCCTTATTCTTTTCTTCTATTCGATAAAAGGGTATTTCAATGATATACGATTTCCATTTTCTTGCGCATGTTTTTTATTTTCCACATTATTACATTTTTATTTTCAATCTTTTTGGAATGTGGAGCATATTCATTGGAAAGCTTTCATCGGCTGTTCTTCTTCTTTTTCTTCTTCTTCTTCTAAGAATATCAACAATGATTTTTCAGCAATCAATAAATTTATAACCATTATAAATTGCACGGGTATGGTATTGAATCACGTTAATCGATTTGCGAATCAAACCATGGGAAGTGGTCAACATCCGTTAGAGTTAAACGGTGAATGACGAGATGATCAATATGATCCAATGTCACATCATTTTCCTTTTATCGGCGAGACCACATGAAAAACCAATGCGGTCAAGCTAACCGCTGCTCTGCTGTAGTTTTACAGCAGCACTGCCGTTGAACCCTCCGCACGCTATAACGGGTAGCATCGTGAATTTTGTGGTCTAACAACAATATTGTAGCAAATTCAACAACAGCATTTTTACCGGATCCACCACGGTGGTGAGATAAATTCGACAGCATCTTTTGTAGTTTCACACATTTCGTGCGTTTTTCTGCAACATGAGTAATCAGTATAGAGGAGACAGGGACAAGTTGTAACAGGAGTGATTTTGTGACATAGTCCATTACTGTAGTATTTCTTATCAGATTATGTGTGCGCTTTATAAAACACTCTTCGAGCGACTGAATAATCATTTTACGAAGAGTGAATCTTATTTGTTAGAAAATATGAAACTTCTGGTACAAAAAACTTTGAGAAACAAGTTCAATCAGATCGTTCACGTTCGACAATCCAAGATCACTTCAAACTTCGAATCTCCATGGTAGAATATCTTCTCAATAATCATTTCTCAATGCATCTGAAAGGAATCGATGTTTAACAATATTTTTTGCGGTCAATAGAGTACAATAGGATATCAAAAGACAAATGCACGGAGAAAAAAGAACAGTTAATGATTGCTAGAAATGCGAGGGATCATTGCTAAAAAAGGTTAGCAAATTGGCGACAACTGAACTTTTCTACACTGAGAAAAAAAAGTCATGACCGTAATGAATATTTCTTCCGGCCAAGGAAATGAATTCATCCAATAGTGACAATGAAATCATTTCATGGGACTTATCAATCTGAGTATTCATGCAAACAATGTATTCAAATCTGAAATTCTTGAGCCTGAAGAAACATTTCTTTGAATCGAATACCCTTTCTTCAGTGAAAATAAACCTACTCTGATTCAATTAATTATTTCTCCGGAGGAATGAAACCACTCAAACATTCAAAAAAGAAAGTTTTTGAATCAATTAGGAAAATTTTCAATCCATCGAAATAAATCATCAACTTCAAGATGTTCTTTTTTGACTTCGTGAATTCCATCCTGATTCAATAAATGATGTTTCAGAAGTCATTGAGCACAATATCAGATTTTTTCTGTAAAAAAAAATTATCACACTTGTAAAGCTTTCATAGTCCACTCTGGTGTTCCTTTAATCTGTTGATAACCGGTAATTCTGAGCACTTTGGATCAAATGAGACTTCATTGATCGTTCAGTCATGCCGTCTGTTAGGCGAATAGTGCCTATCACTCCATGCGGGACCTGTAATTCGATGCCATAATCTGAAAGAAATATTTATTTGGATGAAGTAATACTTACTAAGAAGACAGAGTGATTAATTCTTTATATACAAACCATACTGTCGAAAGAGAACTTGTGAGAAAGTGACTACACCTTGCGAGAACCAACCGAAAGTCGTCTAAGTAACTAAACCGTAACGTGATTTCGAAAATCCATTTCTTTATCTTACTGAATTTCCTTTAGAATCAATTGCACATACTTTCATATCGATGAATGAAATCATTTGAATATAAAAATCATTCTGTGGATTTGAAGAAATACAAAATCATGCTTACCAAATATTACTTTCATTCCAAGCAGTATAGTATTGATTCGAAAACGTTGTTATTAACAAATTTGTACACCTTGAATTGAAAATTCAAGCTTTTCCTAAAAAACGTGACGTAATAAAATTGAAGAAATAAGTTATTGAATTTTCAATCGTTTTTGAATGAAATTAGAATCATGCCTTGCACTTCGCGGTCTGACTAATCCAAAGAATTAATCTTTGTGTCAATAAAATGTTTCTTGGATTGGAGGAAACTGAATTCAATAAAATAATATCTTTCATTTAACGAAAGAATTCATTATTTCTATTGAATCATCATTGTTTGAAAGGACATGTATTCAGTTCAATGAGGGCCAGATTCAAAAAAATGTATTTCTTTGATGTAATGACTTTTTTTCCTCAGTGTATCAACAGTTCTTTATGCGGGGAGTAGTAATAGTTCCTATCTTAAGATGAAGATCCCTGCTAATTCATTTAGTTTCTATTACAATACGAACTAAACAAACATACTTCCTATTCCTCACAAAACTTAATGATCAATACCATCATCCAAAAAAAATAATGCCGTGAATTATCCTCAAATATTACGCAAAAAAATTCATTCTTTTAGAATTCATACTTCCACGACGGTTTCTCGTCCGATTGATCCGGGATGCAAGGCTGTGATAGAAAGAAATTTTGTCCTCAGTAATGGGGATTCGATCCTAACTACGTAATCAACCTAACTTTACCGAAGTAACGCTTATACCGACTTAGCTCTACCGCGCGATTGAGATTTTCAACTCACTGAAAGTTTATGAATCGTTCGTAGATTCGTGCTTACACCTCAGCAACTTATTTTATGAATAATCTTAGTGATGTACGGCACACAATGCCTGAGAATCATTACCTCGAAATGTTATGAATGATTCCACACCGTGTAATGGTTCTATTCTTCTCTTCTGTGTTGGAATCTACTCTATACATTGCTTGGCAATCATTGCCAATTGCAGTTTTTGTAATGACTGAGGGAACCATCGCTAACTCCGTTTGTCGCTGAATGCTCCATAGCATAGGCATGATTGATACAATTCTTCATTACTATACACGTTAGTACCCTTTGCTATTTTTCTATTATTCATTCCTATCATCACAAGCAATCATTGCTTATTTTTCAAAAATTGGCTTCAATCCTAGGCAAGATAGTGATCATCGCTACGAATTTCAAAATCATTTTTCTCCTTGTAAGAAACACTTTTTTTTATGTACATGAAGTGCAATGAATTAAATGTCACATTCAAATCACCATAGTATTTATGTCCATCTTTGCTATGCTTTATGAACCTTCAGAAAACTTCCCCTACAATTGTATAAACCTTCCATAAAGGTTCCAGGGGCACTTAGTGCTGTCCGGGAATCGGTACATTTTAAGTCTAGCCAACTGTAATCGATCTAAGGTCCTGTTAAAAATCTACCTGCTTTTTGAGCTCCATTTATATCATCATCTTAGATCATGCCAATGTACCTTTATATGTATCACCAAAGCAAGTACTTACCATTTGAAAAAGCTTTCCGTCCGCGATGTGGTTGAGGGTTCATTCCTTGAACGTCCCTTTTTAATATATAATTTCAATATTTTCGAATTGTTATTTTCTAATCTTCAACTATGAATTTTCGAAAGAAAACCGAGAGGAGGATTTGAGGAATAATTTGCAGAACAGAGAATATAGGTTGAACAAGTTATACCTCAAGAGGAAATTTTGTCAATCGAAATATCATGGAAATAAATACTATGTCCAATATAGAAGTCCATTAGCAACTCTTGTTATCTGAAAACCTTCTAAAAACTTGAAAGTTATTATTCAATTTATCGTTCAAAGTTACTGCTCGTTAATCAGAACTGGAACGTTATTGATTATAATTGAATATGATGATACAAGGGTTCTATTTCCTGATTTTTAGTATAGACCACACAGGACAATCTGAAAGTTGAGCTCACAAAGTATCGAATTCTGCAAATGTTGAAGCCATTCAAAGTGATTGAATATCGAAAACAAATATAATCTCTTTTGACGTTTGAAATTAAACGACAGTTTTTACAATCTATGAATCCGTGCGCAAGAGAGTTTGCGGTTTGTTAGTTTTCAATTTTATTCACGATCTTGTTCAGTTCAACACACAAGTATATGTGTGTTAATTGCCCTCGATACGTACTACGAGAACGAATGAACAATTCTGTTAACAGTATGATCACGTTTACGAAGATTGGCTGATTGTGTCGGTAAGAAAGTGAAAAAGTAGGGGGAAATCGTCTCTTTTTACGACATCTACCTCGCAGCATTGATGATTCAATTTAAATTGTGCTCTGTACTCAAGTGTCTCAATTAAATGTCCACAGTGTTGACAAAGTCCCACAGATTTCAAATATACGTCGGACGAATATCAATACGAGGTTTGAATTTCGAAACAATAAGAGATTGCAACCGCTGTACCTACTTCAAAAATGTTACATTGGATAATTTCCACCATAAATTCAGAAATATCCTAGATGGTGTAGGAGCTTCGCTCTCTGATTCGGGATTACGGTAATCAACATAGTTGTGAAAATTACATTTTATTTCATTTGATGGGATATGTAATTCACATGAATGATATATTTAGTATTGAATATTGAAAATCGCATCGAATTCGAATTCGAATTCGCCCACCTGATTCATTAATATTCCGTGGTGTGTGAAACGATTCCGATTGAAAAGATTGGATTTACACCGATTGAAGTGTAAAATAATACAAACGAATCAAACGATTGACCGATGATTACAATAATTACTCCCTGATTACCACCATTTTCGGATTTTATCTCATTTATCGAAACAGAGCAAGGTTATCTGTAATCGAACTGATCGAGTTCAATTGATTAATCAGATATGATTGGGGGGAAAAATGCCATGACATGAATTTGATATGAACAAATGGGCAATATCAAATTCTGTTATGGATTATCTTTGATTACTTGATTTGAACAATTGAATTACGTTCTCCGAACTCGCAATGTCTGGTTCTTCAAGATCATTGAGGATCAGGTTGAAAGAATGATCCCGTCTTGACAATAACATCATCTCCCTGTCTGTGTATACGCTTCTTATGTGATAATTTTTCAGCCCACGCAGCAGACTGTTTTTTTCTTCCAACACGAACAGCGGTAGGTTCTGAGACCCAATCATAATAGGTATTCGTTATCTTTTGGGTTTATTGTCCAACCAAACATCTCAAGTGCAGTGATCGTGAATGTTCGTTATGGCTGGGCATCCTCAAAAATTAGCATGCATCGTTGGAAATCACTGAAACAATAAAACAGCACAAACTGGAAGAAATTCATAAAAATCGATAGAGTATTTTTTTTTTAGTTCCATCATTGAGGCATGTATTGATTCTGCTCACGTATTTGAAAATTTATTTCAAAATGGAATGATCTCATGTGCGATGGAAGTGAAAGTATCGAACGGAATAATTTTCACCCATTTTGTTATCAGTTGTTATATGTTACTACTTCACTCCGGCACTCACAAAGCAGCGCGCTGTATATTATGCGAACGGAAATGATAAGTGGGCGATAAATCCTACTATTTCTAACATCGTTGTTGTTACTGAGGTACGTTTAATGAAATCACTCAGAATTATCATTCATTTGATCGTAATGGGAATATATGGAGACTATGGAGTCTATGTTCCATAATTGTGACACAGATCATTTAACTCTGTGCCGTACGATCGTAAAGAAAAATGTGTTTATGGATGCTTGATTGAAGTACGATATGTCACGGAATGATGCTTTTTCAAACGCAAAGGAAAGGGGGGTGTTGGAAAATTGCGAAAAGATTTTTACATTCTAATCACTTGAACGATGCTCGATCAGTCGAACAATTCCTAGTATATTAACAAATACTTCTTTTTTATAACAGTTATTTTTCCTCTTACGCCACATTTCTGTTCATTTTTCATACAATTCTGAAAACTTATCTGTTTATGAATCAGAATTTTAAAAAACTTCTTTACATATAAATAAAAACAAATCCTTCTCGTGCTAAAGACTCTTTTTCCTCCGATAACAGCGGGTTTCCGTCGACCAAGATATTTCGGAGAATTTTAATGTCGAAGATTACCATCGCGCTACATGAGAATTTACGAATAAACTCATCACCCTACAACCACCGTCTCTCGTCACCTAATGGTCTTGGTGGAATAAAACAGTTGGATAAGCAGGTGCTGCGTAGATTAACTGAAAAAAAATTGTGGTTTTTCGATCGAATTATGACCCCCGCTGGAACGAATGAATTATTCACAATCATTTAATTCGAGACCCGTTGAGGACGAGAGTCTATTCGAATACCACGGCGTTCGTAATAAATACAAAGGATATACGATATTATATTTACGGAATGTGGATTCATTATTTCCATTATTGTAGCAATCGGATAGTGTCAGAGAATAACGAGAATGTGCGATAAATTAAAAATTCAATCACCAGCATTGGTTAATTGACACGGATCTATTCTGTTCCGCGATAACGCTCGATCTCGTACTTCAAATACAAGAATTGCAAGACCGAATAAATTTGAATATCAAATGTCGCCATATCCGTCTCACTTGTCGTGTCTATCTTCGATGAATTTCCATCTGCTTAGGCGTTCCATTTTACGGGGAGTAACGTTATGGATATGCTGGCAGGATATGTAGAATATTCTGGGATGATTGTTCTATTCTCACGATATCTCCAGGATATCCATAGGATATTCCACAGGATATTCCTAGGATCTGCAAAGTAAAAAATTTTGCGTCATTTTCCTATCATACACCTTTTTGTGTAGAACTCTCAATAATTTTGTGTATTAATCTGTCACAACTGTGTTGCATGACAGCACACAATTATGTCAAATTGACACACAAAACTATAGAATATTTCACACAATCGTGTGTACTGCGGAGAAATGGAGCAAATTTTTTACTGTGTGAAATTCCGCATTTTAGGCACATTCTAGAGAGGTTGCTTCTAGTTGTGATATAATTTTTTAGTTAGAATGGTGTCTCGAAAAAAATATTCTTCATAGTCATGAGCAGTGATAGCTACGTTACTCAATATTATTCTCAAAATATATCCACGCCATATGAACCGTAACATTTCTTTTACCAAACGCTTGCAAAATTCGAGATTTCATTAAATAAATCAACTACTCAAACTATGATTCGAATACTATCATTGTTTTTATTCCAAAATATTTACATCATCGGCTTTAAAAGAAAAAATGAATCATAAGTACCACAAAAAATTGGTTTGTATATCATTTTATGTTTAGATCAATCGTTCTTCGGGATTTTAGCCCATTGAACGAACTTTTTTACACAAGAAAGCAGCTCCCCCCACACACAAAATTCTCCCTCACAGCAACATTGTTATACGATGGAGTGTTTAGATTTACGAAAAATGATCAATCGTGGAAAGTTTTACAGAGATTCTCAAAAATTCTCTCCCGATCTTATAATTAGTCAGAAGCTTTATAAATCGGAATGAAATTTCGCACATTTCGAGATATTATGAGATAAATCCAGGGTATCCTGGGATTAGGGATATGAATAGGGAGTGTGAGATCTGTCCAGGACATCCTGGAGACATCTTGTGCTGTTTGAGAAGTTGTACACGCGCGCATCACAAAAGTTCAGAAAAAATGTGGAGGATTCATCATGAAATCTTAGAACCCCAATCGAAGTTTCCAAAAACTCTTTTGAAACTGGTGTGCTAGAAAGAGCATGTTCAGAATCATTGATTTTTTAAATTTTCTTGAAAATGACACTGGTGCCTGGATGGTTGAACAAGCGAGGGAAGGTATTGCAATGGTATTGAATGATCATCTCAACCTCCCGGATGTTTGCGAATAACTTTCAATATTGATCTTGTTTTCATATAAGCACACCCTCTCAATCCACGAGCATGGACTCTGTTTCAATCCTGTATCAAGATGTTTTATGACAATCATACAATTAATAACACTTACATGAAGTGACTTTCGATAAAAATGAATTGTAGAAGAATGATATTGTGAAGAACGATCATAATAATTTATATAACACGATAAAAAGTAAGTAACTCAAGTCAAGTGCAGTAAAGTAGTAAGCTAAGAGCCAAGCTAGAGTCGTTATTTCCTTTTTTCCTTGCCAATGTTTTGTAAAGAATTTTATTTGTCTTCCCTTTCAACTAATATCACCACTCCATTCTAATGGAGTGAAAATCCCCCGTAATCCAAGATATAATTTTCTCTTTTATCTATTTACAATGCGTACAATGAATGGTATCACTTTCAGTCCTCCTCTTTTTGCACATCAGATCAGAGTCAGCTTCTTCCATTCCTCTCCTTTCTCTCTGTCTGTCTGAGTCTTTCTCTTTCCCTTCCTTGTCTCCGAACACCCTGTTTCCTTTTTATCTTTCATTTCTTTCTCTCCGGTGGAGTGTATACTTCGGCTAAGCGTACGCGTTGGCAAGCCAGTAATTTTGCGAAAACTGCCATCACCGCCTCCTGCTCTTGCCTGGCCAGAACCCAACTCAGTGGCGTACTCACAAAGAGGATGGTTGAAGGGACCACCTGGTACATTCACAATTTTACCATTGAAGATCGGTTCTCATTTTCGGTTCCTCTATTATCCGAATAATCGATAAATTTCATCCAAGAATTCAAAACGGAAGACAAATATGTAAAAATTTCGACAATTTAAATAACAGGTTGAAATATACAATGGGAGTTTGATATTTCATATTTTTCTATGTATTCCAATCCGACAGGTCCCTCATGTGAATACGATGCGCGTGATATTTATATTTGTCAGTCGAATGAACTTTGATAACTGCACGATTCGAAATAATGTGTCACCAAATTTCTGATGAATATTTTTCAATCAATATTGATTTAATATCTATAATAGAAATCAAAAACATTTTGATGTTGACGTAATGCGTTTATCTGTTCATTTCAACGCACATCAAGTGAATTCTGGTAAATCTTGATAATCAGGCGAGAGCGAAGGAGAGAATTTGAAAATATGATGTTTTTTTTCTTTCAAATGAACGTGTGAACTTGTACACTCTCTCTAAATTCCTTGGAGTGAAAATTCACTCTTGCCGAGTGAAAATACTGCAACTCCGAAAGAGTGAAAAATTTCACTCTTAAAGGGTGAATTTTCACTCTATAAGAGTGGAAATCAACTCTGGTGTTTGGAGTGAAAAACTCACTCTTAGGAAAAAGAATGAATATTGACTCTTAAAGAGTGAAATTTCACTCTTCAAGAGTTGAGCTCCCACTCCGTTCTAGAGTTGCAGTATTTTGACTCTTTGAAGAGTGAATATTCACTCCAAAGAATTTAGAGAGCTCGAATTGTGGATTTTTATCAAGATGTTCCGCAACGAGGAAAGAATTCTATAGATTTTCATCGCTTTTCGGTACCCATCGGAACTCTATGCAATAAACATTGGTTGCTGTCCCCCATCCTTCCCCCTCCACCTCTAAAACTGAACTTTGTTTTTTATTTCGACTCTGTCCACGTCTTCTTCGGGCTAACCAGCTCCATCCGCCCCTATCCTCTATTTCAGACCTTTGGTACGTCCTAGGTGTCGATCATTGTTCAAGCGATATGCGTATTTGCAATTTATTTTCATATTTATTTCGATCAGAAATTTGTTCAATCGGAAGGAAAACCAAATATTCGAATTTGATTGAATATCATAGATTTCATGGCATCAAATGTGAAACTCAGCATCGCACAAATCGACCAACTTTGGACATGAATATTCGTTGAACATAGAAGTTCGAATCATCTGTGAAAAATCAATTTGCCTTTCTGAATGATGGTTAGCTTGTCAGGTAGTATTACGGTTCGCACATCAATCAGAACTCCCCCCGTGCTGTTGCCACGCCTACGAATACGTTAATAGTTGATGAATTGAAAGAATTCTATACTTAGGTTGAATTTGAATCAATGAACTGTTCCATATCCATCAGCGTGGCGCCAAGGAGCAATGGAATCAACAATGTTGGAAAAACAATGGTTTTGCTCGCAAATTTGGAGTACTTAATACATAGATTTTCAAGATCCACTCTTTTAAAAACGGAATCCTCTTCAGCGCATGAACGTGAACAGAATTATTATTTAATTGAATTTTCTCTCGTTATTGCAATACGAATGCATCATATATTGTAACGAAAGTATGAAATTTTAAACATTTGCAATTTAAAAGTCCGAATCGCTCTATTGTACTACGCTTTGAATTTCACAAACCTCTTCTTCCATGTATCTATCTATTACCTTGGGATGATGCAGTGTTCTGTTTTGCACAATCTTTGTTTGTTTCGTTTGTATTGAAACATGATTTACGTTTATTCGATGTTGAATTATGGTACACGAAGGTGGTGAACAAACTGCACTTGCTTGAATTGGAAATTATTGCCCAAAATTTGACTGTGTGATTGCAAGGGGAAAAAAAGAAGAGAATTCAATTCTTTTGGTTAGGCGTTGCATTTCTCAATTTCATGGACACGGATACTGAAAAATTGAAGCCTGTCTTCTCGTTCAGATTTTAAATTTCCCTAAAAAAATGAAAACAAAAGGAAAAATCGACTCAATTATATTGGTTCCAGTTTGATTGTAGTTATGCGAAGAAATCCTGAATAAAAGTTCTATGTTTTCAACAAGAAACTAATACAAATCTTCCTTCAGAATTCTTATACCTATGTCTCCAGTATAATTTATACAGGATGCAACATAATTCGCGGACCAAACTTCATAGGTGTATTCTGCAGCCAAAATGCAATAAATTTCCCGTTTGAAAAATTTGTTGGGAACCAAGTTTTTGTGATATAAGCAATTTTAGAATTTCTTTTTTCATCCAAATCATTCAAAAGCATTATGTCCTACATAATTGAGCTTGACACCATTCTGCCAAGCTTGATACCAAAATGGTGGATTTCTGACAAAGAATTCGGACTAAAGAAAACGAGAGGTTTCGAAATTTGATCCCCTGCTTATAGAGGTGAAAAAGTACAATTTTAAACAAGGACAAGCATCGAGTTTCAGAACATCGGTATATTGTTGATCACACAACGGAAAGTCAACGAAAAATACGTGGGGTACATTGAGCATCAATCGAGTTGGCAAATTTGATAAATCTTTGTGATATCTTGTTCCGACTGTATACAATTTCATTTCCAAAATTCAAATCATATTAAACCTAACTAACAAATTTGGTACCTAATGGTATTCATTCAAAAGAATGTCATTTTGAAAAACAAACAATCATAAAATTTTCAAAATATAGCAATAGGAAAATTCGGTCTAGAAGAGATAGAAGATGTGAATGAATGATGAATATGATGGAAGAACTCATCTACCGTTCAACGGTAAGAGTATAATAACAATCGATACAACAAAAAAGGAAGAAATTATGGAAATCGATGGAATCGTTCATACTCTTCTTCTTCTAGTTTGAATCTTCCCGATATTTCAAAACCAAATACGGAAGGAACAAATGATCCGGGGATTATCGAAATGTCTGTTTTCGTTTAACATCAACGTAATAACAATAAAAATACAAAATCGATATTAAACAATGAACCGCTAGATAGGATAACACAATTCTCGGGGTGCTTATTCTCCTTATCCCTTTCCTTCCTTCCATTGAGATTGGACTTTTATCACCCTATTGAAAAAAAGAAGTTAACACGCCTCTGGCCCAGCATGGCCTGGTCTGGCCTCTCACTTAAGTTGCCGTGCTATGCCTTGAAAGTGACGCTGTGTTGCGAGTTGAGTTGCTTATAAAGCTCTTTTTTATTCCCTCTCTTTTTCCTTCTCGTCCGCTCTTTTGCCTGGTTTCTGCACGCTACACCCTACGACGAAAAAGAGAGGAGGACGTCGACGACGACGACGGCGGCAGTGGTGAATACCCATTGCACACCAACAGTCTGCACGCGATCGTATACCCCCGGCATCTTGGCATCCCTCTTAGCCACAGCCAGGTGTCCATTCGTACCTCGACCCGATCGTTTTTCCTTATCTCTTCTCTTTCTCTCGACTCTCTGTTCCTTATACGCTACTTTATTATTCGATCGTTACATACGCATTATGTTATATTCCCTCTGTTTGAGCATTTTCGAAATCAAGTGTATATATTTGTATGATGATTGCTTTTTGAGTTGCTCGGGTCAATCACCTTGAAATAGATTGTAGAAGAGAGTGAAACGTAGAGAGGAAGAAAGAGGGTTCGTCATCGCGAGTACGTTGAGGCAAATCTGAATAAAAATGTACACACTCCGAGACTTCAGAAGATTTATACATAGGAATCTAGTTTCAATTACTTTTACTCTGAATAAAATATGAGGATGAGGTAAAGATGAATGTAGTTTTTATTTCTCCACTTGAACATTAACGGGTTCATATTTCAGTACTAAGCTGTAATTTACAGCCTTTTGCCTCTGAGAATGAATCCTTCTTATTCTCTCTCTCTCTTTCTCTCTTCCTCCTACCCTTTGTAATTTCACGCACATCATTTCGTCATCCAATCAACGAGCATCCATTTCGCCGATACTGTCTAAATTGAATAAAAAAACCGAAATGTTTCACCTTTCTATACAAACTATTTACAACATTACGATCAGATAAGAAGAAAATGAAAAATAATTTAGGATATATCGATCAATTCTCGCGCATTAGTTGTTTTCATCATATTCACACCGTTAGAACAGTATTGACTAATGGTTCAAACTGCCTTTCACTTCAATCAAGATCTGAAAATTCAACTAAAGAATTTATTATTGTTTTGTTATTTTGAGTTCAATGACTTCCAATGTGTATTATTCTGCGCATGAAGATATACGATTTCAAATAATAATTCTGAATTGCGAAGATGCACAGATGTAAAGTGGTGATATCGAAAAGGATCAATCCTTTTTTATGAAAACTTTATCAAATTTTTATCATTATTAATTTACAATAACATAATCGAAAAATCATTCAATGAATCCAACACGGTCTTTCGTCATTCGATTTTGTTCTGTAACTCATTCAAAGATATATATTAGGCAAATGTGGGAAATGACGTTATATGAAATATGAGATCATTGTTCCGTTTCATCAAAGAATTCCATGAATTGTTTAAACAAGAGAGTAGGAAAGTAGTCGAGAGAAGAAAAAAGTTCGAAAGGTATTCGAAAACAGTACTTACCGAGGCAGACGAGTTAACGATCCCATCGTAGCTAAGCTATGCGATGGAATGAAGAAGCATGTGGAAAAAACGATTTCCTTCCGTACATTCCTTTTTCCACATTCATTACGCTTTACAAAAGGGATTTAAATTCGTTCATCTCCAGAATTGAATTAAATTCCTCGATTATAATTTGGAATTAAATATATGTCACTTGAATCATTATACAACTGGGATTGATTTTTTTCAGGAACAATTCGGATGAGACAAATTTGATCCAATGAATCGTTGAAAAAGCAACGCCGAAAGGTTTCGAAGTGATGACAGTTTGTAAATGATTATTCTATTTATATAAGATTAGAATTAGAAGAAAAACCACTTTGAAAGCGCTTTGTTGGATTTTGTATTCTCAAGTCTTATGAACTTAACTTCTGAAAATTCCATCTTCCCTTTTGCAAATTCAATAATTCCTCAAAGACCCAGATAGTCTGACTAAGCAGCAAAATTTGGAGTAGTCTGTGGAGGGTTCAATTTTGCCACATAGAAAGTTTGCTGTATTTTGGCCGTAGAATATGTCTATCAATTCTAGGACATGTGTTTACAATAACAGAAATAAAATTGGTTGATTTTATCAAAGTCACCCGCTGCATTTTTATAAATGAGGATCCTAAAGTCCTTTTGGTAATATATTAACATCAATAATTGGAACGTTTTCAAAGATGAATTATATTCTACGAATCCCTGGAACGTGTTCGCAAAATATGATCTGAATCGTCGATACGCTGAATTGGCAAAATTTGGCAGATCGGTAAATTCACGCGTCACGATCCAAGGATAAGTTTGTTCCATCGCAACATATCAATCAACTAAATTTTGGCAATTTGGCATTTCAGTGGTTTGTGTTTCAATTCCTGCACTGCTTCGTCCCTCCGTTCTCGATATCGAATATTGATATTTTTTTTTATTCTCATAAATCAATATGGATATGTATTAAATATTAATTCACGTTCTGTAAATTATACTACCGGTAGAACTTGAGGTATTTCGTTTGGGTCAACCTATTTGGAAGTAATAATTCTTTTGCATAATAATTCTTTCTCATAAACGAAATGGCTAGATTCCGTTGTCTTTCACAAACAAATTGTTTAAAAATAATATCGAATCAGTTACCTGCAATTACACACATCAAAGTGAACAAACTAAATTCCTATTCATTTACAATGAATCAGGCAACGTACACGTCCAAATCCATCGAGGAATTTCCCTAATAACAGGTTAGAAAGTAGATCGGGAAAAAAGCTGATTCCTTTGAAGAAAAATATGTAAATAAACGGAACCGAGGGCGTGTATTCGATGTTCCATATTCCTCGACGATTCGAATAGCTGCTCCATTCGAACGCTTCAAAAGAGAAGGGAAATTCCCTCAACAAAGCAATTCGTACCGCAAGATCAAATGAAAAATATTTATGCAGCTTTCCGAGAAAACAAAAAATTATAGAAATTTGATAAATCTCTTTGAGGTTTGAGGACTCTTTAAAATTCTTTTTGCTACATCATTTCATAGATTCCTTTGAGTTCTTTGTTATCCGACGTCAGGTCAGGGAGGCCCAAACGCGCCCATCTATTCTTCGTCACAAAGTATCAAGGGATTCTGAAGTCACCGTTTTCCTGTTACGTCCTAGTCTTTATATTACACAAAGACGGAGTTTCGTGATGAATAGGGACACCGTCCTGACGACTTTGGATTCACTTTAATCCGCACATTGTTGTTGCTTGTAATGGTGCTAACGGTATTACGTGGTCTCACAAGTACACGGTATATTATGTAAGTAGATATTATTTTGACTTCATCAACCCATGTAAAAAAACTAGATATAACCATATCTAAACCAGGTATAATTTATTTGTGGGAATGGGTTCAAAAAAACTATATATATGTACGCTCAAATCCCTCATTGGACAAAAGTGAGCCCGTTTCCACACATGAATTATGCCTGGTTTAAATATGGTTATATCTCATTTTTTTTACATGGGATTGACCAAATTATTCGATTTAAGATGTTTGATCTTTGCATTGTACACAGAATTCAACAGCGTTGAATGTAATGTCACCCAAAATGATTTATCGTTCCATGCGTTTTAATCCTTTTTCAATAGCGTTAATTCTTCTTGCAGGGCAGAGAAAGCGTTGTGAATGGATTATGCCACTCGATGTGATAATTCTACGCATTATTGCATATTGAAATTGATTTTTGTTACAAAAATTCATCATGATAAATTAACGTTTCTGAAGTCAACGGGATTGATGTTTGAAGAGAAATGAAAAGGATATAATAAATAGAGAGAAGAAGAGAGGAACGTGAGTTGAAAAGTATGAAAAGGAAGATCCAAATTAGCACGTATTAAGTACATCGCGAGGGGAGAAGAATGTACTAGGTATGTGAAAATGAAGAGGTTTGTAGAAGGAATTTTAGGATAAAGGGTTGTTTCGAGCCACTTGCGGTATAATTATACATTATTATGCTAAACAATTATTCAAGTGATTACAATTAAGGCGAGTTTCTTAATACAAATTTTTAATATTCAGAGAATTTGTGATGTTTTTGTTTTGTGAACGAAATATAATGTGTCATTCTATTTATTTTTTCTTACATCATCCTCATATCATTCCTTTGAAACACTTCAGAATCATTTGAATATTACATAAGTATTTGAGAGGATCGAGTGTGCAGAATGTTTTACTATCGCTTCATATTCTCGTATATGAACTACGAAGGAAATTTATCGACGCTTACATAAAATTTTACCAAGAATATTTTCTATACACGATTTGATATAAAATTTGCTTGTAAATGATCATGACATCTTTATCATCGTCATGTTGTTTTTCAAAAAAGGCGAAAGTTTTCGAAATGGTTCAGAGTATAAAGAAATTATCATTTAATCGAAGAAATTAACACTATCTAGAGCCTAAAACAGGACCTTGAATAGAATAAAGACGCCTAACTTGGTGCTCACTGTCACCGAGAAGTCATTCCTACACGGGAGATCTTTTTTTGGTTCAATTATATCATTTTAAAGTCAAAAATACTTTGACATTTCTCACCTGCATTATTCTAATCCTGGCTTCCTACCTCAATACAATTACAGAAAAAGAAAATGATTTTACAAAAAATTCCTTTCTCATGAATAAGATTGTATCAATGAAGAAATTAGAATTTATAAAAATTATATTTCTCATTTCCTACATCAATCACCAGGTTAATACTTCGTTATTAGGTATAAAGATGTCAAGGATATGTTTTCTTACACCCACTAAACGAATTGCTCTTTCAGCTGAATAATTGTTAATTCACATGAAATGTGATACATTTCATTCGATTTTGACAGGAAAGGAAATTTCTCGGCAATATCGTTGATCTTTCCCCTATGTTAGAACTATTTTTCATCGAGAATGAAACACAAAAAATAAGGAATGAAATTCATTTCAATGCAAAACTTCAATTCCCTCTCACGAAAGAGTGTACGTGAAATCGATGTACACGAGTGATCAATAATTATTCAGTTCAACCTACGTCAACGATAAAATAATTACATGTCAGCAAATCTATCTTCTGCAACATAGAAATATCTCTCGTGTGCAATGAATAATTGAATTGATCTTGTAACTGTTACGAACATTAATGCATGTGTACGAAGTCAATAATTATACACATCGTAATTTCATCAATTTCCATGCAGTGTAGGATTAATTTGCTTCAGTTAACCACCTCCATTTTTATTCCAAAAATATTTGAAGAGAGATTTCTCTTTCATTAATGTGGACATTTTTCGCTGTCTAGTCCAACTCTGTTTCAGGATAACGCGATAATTCGTCTCTTTGGACATTTTTTTATTCCTTCGGAAAAAACAATTTAACCAAGTTCAGAAAAAACTCTCAGTCCAACAGTGAATTGTTTGAAAATGACGAAGAGAACACCGATGATCTAAGTGTGGGTATTTTCAGATTTTCAAACAGAAGAATAAATTCGATGTAGGAGTTTGTAAACCGATATCCCCTATTCAAAAATTTTCTCATTACCATTCCTTGATCTCGAGGTTTTCATATCTTTACGGTATAGAGAATTTATATCAAAAGGATTTGTTCTACGTAGATATAGGTGTTAGGGCCATCCTTGTATTATGCGCGCAAGAGTAAAAGGGATCAAGTGCTATCACCTACGTATGGATCTAAGAGATTGCCGCGCCGCCAAGAACTTTAATTATCTCGAAACAGGGCTTGCCACGGATTTACCTTCTTTTTTGGTCCTCGGTAGACTTTTTTTTATAACCATTTACTGTTTTCTACTTTTTATAGGTGGGCTTACTCCCTTCCAGAAGAAAATTTCAGAGTTTATGAAAAATTAAGTTTTTTTCCTTCGGAATTTGCTGCGAGGTTCTCCTAAAGAAAATTATAGCCCCTATAAAGATTCTGTATGCTTCTGGTAAATATTCGAAAGGAAAGATAGAAGCATCGCTATGACAACAATAGCAGATCGTTACGTTAATTATGCTCTCGTTATCATATCAATACATTCGTCTTTCTTTTTGAACAGCACAACTTATTAGTATAGGAACTGTTATTTTTCTCTATGTCAATTGATAGGGTGGATGAAAAATTTCGTATCAAATTCTCTGATTTTTCATGTTTTCTGAATATTAGAATCCATCAAAACAATTGAGCTCTGAATTTTCTGAACTAATCTTCCAAATTTATGAGGGTGCAACAATCGATAAAGATTCTTAACATCGTATTACTAGTTGGTAGTAGTAGTGCCCTAATTCCAAAGGAACTTTATTTTTATGGGAAACTTATAATGACTTGTCTCTACACTCCTTGCCTACGTCACTCAGCTTTATTAATTCCACGCATCCCACATGAATTTGCCACAGGTACGTGGATTTTTAGACACATTTTACCCAATTCCTTCACTATCTTATTTATAGTTCAGAATTTTCATCTCAGTTCAGGATTATGCTCGACACATATTTCCACTTAGCATAATTCATATCGTAACGACAAACGAAGGGTTCTGTAAAAACGAGACAATCGATAAATCCATCCCTCTCCGAAGAGCGAATGAGATCAAATAAACATCAGTTGAAACAATGAAACATGCAATCGCTACGATCCCAGCTTTGGTTGCTGTTTCACACATAAATATTAAACTGGTTCAATCCAATCCCCAAGTTACTGACATTTTAGCTAAAATATTATCCGGGTTGTTGTACGACTTTGAACATTATACGACGAAGTAGTGATTCAAGGGAAGATTAGAATTCTGGGGATGCTGTGATTTGACAGATAACTTCCATAGAATTTTCCCCCAAAAAAACAATGACGCGAATCTCAATATGTGACGATCGATACGGATTTCAGAAAGATAACAGATATACAATATATATTATATGTATAATTTGAAACGCAGATATAAGAATAAATTGTTACCCTCTTATAGGCTACGTACATTTCGGATATCCTGGTATTACGTCGGTATAATGAATTTCAAGATAATTCAAGAACATCTGCGCAAGTGATCTGAGTTAACGTTCTGATAACCTCCAGACCTCATAAGAAAGGCATCAAAAAGATGTTCGAAATCGACGCATTAGAAAACTTTCTGATATCATTCGGAGAACATAATGAATGTTTGAAATGTTGAGGGGAAAAACGTTCACTGGGGTTCGTGACTATGCACCCAAGCAAATATTTCTGTTGACATAATCAAAAGTTTAGTAGTTTCACCAAAACTTGGCTACGCGGAATTAATGAAGGATCTTATCTTTAAATGTTTGATCCCGACTGGAAATTGTCATCAGGTTAACCCAACATATGATGAGGACCTGACAAGGTCATCCGAAATAAGGAATACCCGTTACGGTCCTGATCGGGATTAGGTGTGGATGACTCACGTATGGATGACCTCATTTGGTCCTAGTCAGGATTTCCTCAAATTATCCTGAAAAGGTCGAAGTAGGTTTTCCTCGCTGTATCCGCATCAGGACCTCGTTCGGTCATCCAAAGATCATGGACATAGTTTGATAAACTGAATACAAAAATGTACAGACTTGATTTCAGATTGTACACTCTTTGATTAAACAAATTTTCCTTCAATAAGAAGAACATGTTTGAACGATTTTCAACTGTGCCTGTTTTTAAATTCAATCCCTTCATTCCGAACACATTACCTACTTCTGAAAACTGTTGAACAATTTGTTCAATCTATTCTCAATGTGAATTGAAAACTAACTATTTGGGTTTTAATTAGGCGGAACTTATGAAAATTTCACAAGATTTTCCACGTTATGCATACAGCGAAAAAAACTTAGCAAACGTTCAACCATCACCAGCGAAATAAGTATTTCATTTAACTTATCACAATTCTCATAAGGTTGATTTATTGACTATTCAGCATCATTTTTCTTTCCTACACATCACATCATCCGAGTATTATTCAAAGAGTATATATGAACTGAATGAATATGTGTTTCGTCATAATCAAATATAAGTTTCGAACAAGTACTCTTCTTTCGTTATTTCTTGATTAATACGCATAAAAAAATCTGTTATTGAGTGCAAAATGAATTATTGAATCAGTTATCACTGCTGTAATATGTAAAAAATCATAAGTTGCTGATGTGGTGACAATTAATTCTATTCAAATATACGGTAATATCAACAACGACAATATCTATATCAATATTAATTTACATCAGTATTTCTCGGAAAAAACTCAGAAATCCCAATCATTTTGTAATAATGAAGGTCATGAAGAACTCATTCGATCAAAAATATTTCAAGCGAATGTTCAAAATGAAATGCAAAAAACTTGAATTATTCACTTTCAGCTCGACGGATGGTTTCACTTTTCAAATTAAAGAGTACTCTTGAAGTTGAAATTTGTTAATTTCAGAAAAAAGCCTCATTTTCTGAGTTGAATTTGTTGTTAGGGTGATGATAAACTTGTAAGAAGAGTTTGAAAGTTGAGTGGAATCTATATTGATCAGGAAAGTCCAAATCGTGTGGCAAAAGTTAGAAAATCTGTCAACTTAGCTCACGGCGCATGGGCTTTTCTTCACTAAACCAAATGCTGGCAGGAGAAATTCATCAAAATATAGTGGATTCAAAGTGATGTGAAGTGAGAGAGGACCGAGATATTCATTAGATTTTATTTGTTCTTATAAACGTTCTAAAAAATAAGAAAAGACTATAAAAGATCCAAAGTGTCGTCTTCCCATATTTTTGTTCCAATAATGTTGTGTCATGTTCCTACAAATGAATGTTATTATATTTATGAAACAGGTTCAATACACATGTTTTCTCAACCTAACACTAGTTACTGGTGAAAAGATACGAAAATGCACACTCAAAAATGCAAATCATTGAAACAAAAATATTGAGAGACGATACATTGAGTTATACATAGCCTTACCATATTTATCAACATTTTTATAATAACTAATAAGATTCAATGCATGTATCTGTCCTCTCTTACTTCACATCACTTTGAATTCACTATATTTTGATGAATTTCTCCTGCCAGCATTTGGTTTAGTAAAGAAAAGCTGATAGAATACCCATGCGCTGTCAGCTAAGTTGACAGATTTTCTAACTTTTGCCACACGATTTGGACTTTCCTGATCAATATAGATTCCACTCAACTTTCAAACTCTTCCTACAAGTTTATTATCACCCTAACAACAAATTCAACTCAGAAGATAAGGCTTTTTTCTCAAATTTGAAAATTTCAACTCCAAGAGTGCTCTTCAATTTGAAAAATAAAACCATCCGACGAGCTGCAAGTGAATAATTCAAGTTCTTTGTTATTCATTTTGAACATTCTTTTGACATATTTTTGATCAAATGAGTTCTTCATGACTCATATTCCTTACAAAATCAATATGATCTCTGAGTTTTTGCCTAGAAGTGCTGATGTAAGTATTTGAAGAAAATTCATTTTCACTGCATCAACAAATTACGATTTTTTGACACGTTACAACAGCTATGACTGATTTACTTAATCATTTTGCACTTACTAACAGACTTTTTGATACACATTATTCAAGAAATAACCACCACACATTTCACAAAAATAATTCATCCATTTGTTGATCACATAAATTTAACCTCACATCTGTCAACCGAACTGCAATTTTCACACAGGCTCATAGATTAGTTTTGATTTATTTTTGAGGTTTTAGTAAGGAATTCCTCACAAAATCCTAATTAGTCTTTCCTGATGGGGTCCTCATAATAGTGCAGCGTGACATGACTTGTTAGGTCCTGATGAGGTTGCCTTATCAGGACCTGATCTGGATCAAGGTTTACCTGATCTGGTCCATGGCGTAAATTTCTAGTCGGGATTACCTGACTGAGTGATTTGGTAGAATCTTTTTGATTTGACATATATCCACAAAATTTTGCTCTCAGAGTGAAATTCATGTATCCATATCGACATTCCTTTCGCCTAAATTATCAAACAAATATAAATAATTTTCTAAATAATCTGGTGATTGAATGCGATATATCACTCTCCCTGTGAAACGTCATTTCACATGCGGAAAGCACATTTGCGTCTAATGAAAAATATCCATCCTCCAGTGTATTTTCACTGTTACGGGACGTGTTAACATATTCATCATCTGCAAGTGGAAAAATTTGTATCCTCGTCGAAACGCGATTCAGAAAATGGAACCAAAAACATTTGTCATTCAATTTTTATTTCGTGTCGGGTTGTAAAGTAATTATATTCATTTATTCCCTTTTTCGTTCGTATCGTTTTGTTTTCTCTTCTATTTCTTTTTTTTTTCGTTAACAAACATAACCGTATTTCTCATTTGCGACACGTTAACGAGGTATAAATATACTCCGCGTTAGATAAAAAGGGGAAATCCTATTGTTCAAACAAGTATTGATTGACAGCGACAATTAGTCGTTTAAAATTAATGCGAGATTTATGAGAGATTTATTCAAATTACTTCATGTGTTAGTTGGGTCGATTTCGAACCAATGTGACGACTAATATTGACGTTTAAGGTGGTTTAATTGGATAAATATCGGTGGTGAAATATTATGCGAATTTTTTTCTGGGCAGGAGGTAAACATCTTTTGTTCAAATATTGTATCGGATCCTCGGTTCTCGAATATGATATTTATTCATTATTTATAATATTATATTTATGTTACACTGTGAAAAAAACTGGAAGTTTACTACATACTGGAAGATTTCATTACCCCGCATTTATAATATGCATAGAGGCATTTTCGTGAGGTTGACATTCGGTTGACTTCGTTTTACTCGACTACAGATGAAAATTCATTGACATTTTTTTTCACAATACTCAACTTGAGAAGATAATAAGAACATTTGAATAAATTTTCATCTGTAGTCGAGTGAAACGAAGTAAATTGGATTTTAAACTTCCCCAAAATGTCACTATGTCCCTGTTTTATTCAACTTGGGTTAATTTTTTTTCAATACATTTTCTCCGTGCACATCCCATGTCTACGTAATACACCCATCGATAGATTTTGTGGAATCAGTTGCCCGTATCTTCAGTATCATATATTCGTGTAATAATCATTATGTCTCTATCAACGTTAATGCTTATCATGAATTTTTGATAAATTGGACATCGTCGAAATGAATTGTGGCATTATGTGCTACGCGGAGAAAAAAATCGATAAAGCAGTAAATTGTAGCAGTTATGATATTATATATAAAATAAGAACTTTTTTGCTATTCCAGCGAAAAAATTCCCTATTGAAAATGCCTGTCAGATCTGGGAAAAAAATAGTTATCAGGTTGTTAACGGTTTTTCCCTCTGGAAATCCGGTCAGAAACTGACAAACTTCCTATCCGATTTTGTCTAGAATTGCGGAATTGGAACATCCAGTCGAAAACTGACGAAAATTTTCCTGCTTGGTTTCGACAGAATGTCCTCATCAAGCAATTTCCGACAAAAATGGATAGACAGGTTGTCAGTTTTTAACCGGATGCCCAGAAACAAAAACCATTCAAAACCTGACAACTATTTTTTACCCGGCTCTGATAGACATTTTCAATCAGGTCGCTATTACGGTTGTCCCTGTGCAACCCAGTTGGCTGTGGCAGGGAATTTTTTGCCAAGCTGACAGAGGAATATGCTATTCCATATGTAATACCTCGATTTATTACACTGTAAAAAAAATTTGCTGAATTCCAAACAAAAATGCTTGGAAATTTCCAAACTTGGTTTCGAAAAATAATTTCCCAACCTTTTTTGTAAATTGCCGAACAAAAGTTTTTGAATTCTCAAAGATCTTCGTGAAATCACAAAATTTTTTGAATGTTTACAAACTTTTGTTTGGTAATTCACAAAAAAAGTTTGTGTAAAAAACTGCCAAACTTCTTTGGCAGTTTAGGAAGTATATTTTTTACAGTGTATATCGGAGAATTCTTATTCTCTGTTCGAATTTTTTAAATCTATCGGGCGTTTTGTTCGATCGAGCTCGCTCTTGAAGTTTGATCGTTTCCTTGTTACATCAGGCACTTTATCCATTCATGCGTGTTGAAAAAAATGTTTATTCTACACAACTACTCAGATGTTTATAATTGATGTGGCATAAATATCTGGAAACACATCATTCAAATCTATAGAAATTTTTCATAACATGCTGTCATTTCCTATAAAATTATTATAAAACATTTATTCGAATTCTATGTAAACCAGTCTATATACAAGTGCTCGCATAAAATTCATCAAAATTTTTCCACCTCTGATAGATTCGATAACGAAAAATCAGTAACGAGGAAACGAAACAATTCACAGTCGAGTTTTATCAAAATTCGTTATAAATGAATGTTTAAATAATGCAAGAACGGATAATTCCCGGGATTTATAATAACCATGTGAATCCCTGTGAAAGCAATCACTAAGAGGTTTTATTCATGAATTGGAACATGAAAATATTTTTCATCAAACTTCATGGAGAGAAATAATGAACTGTCACGATCGTTTCGTTGGATGAATAGGCGCAGCTCAGTCCACTATCCGATGCTGATGAAAAAAAATTGTGTCGAGTTTGTTTCAAGAGTGATGAAAATAGGGACACATTTGAATTCAACTTTTTTCATTCTGTCTTCGGACTCAAATACAATACGAATTCGCCATGGAATGATCAATCGATTGATCAAATCGTATAACGATTCGAAGTATTTTATAATATCGAAGAGATACCTGGAAATTGAGGTCACAATATTTTTCTAAGAAGTATGCAATAATTTTTATTAATTTCAAAAGATATCTTGGGGAGACATCTAAAGATAAGTGTCTGAATGCAATTGGTTATCGAACGTAAAAGAGCAGTTTGGAGGACGGGGTCTACCGCGTCTCCGCTGCGAGATGACGATGAACGAGGAGTACATGACCGGGTAATCGATCATGAGATTACTCCAGAACGCCTTCGATATCAATTTTAGGTGGTACGATCTTCAATCGGAAAGAGCCGAATCGAATAGGGGTCAATGAACTTGAAAGTGAATTGTCTGGGATGAAAATTCATTTGAAGAATTATTGTGGCTCGTCAACACTTTTTCTTCTCCTTTATTTTCATTTGAATTCAATGCTCACGGGTCGGGAATTCTGGATTTGTCGACCTAGAATCCCGAGCTTGAAAATCGAAGAGCAGGTTTTGAATTTACTTAGTTTATTATGTGTTCTTCTTAACGCTGCATCTGAAATCTGAGAAGGAATTACTATTGAATCAGCTCGAAAATTGATTCATTCAAAGAGATCTATGTAAGAATGAAGATAATTACTTTGAAAAATGTGAACGGAGATTTGCAGGTGCGAAATTTGCAGCTGAAGTATAAAGGGATCTATGCGAATGATATTAATGACAGAACATTTATAATAACTTGCTTGAAATTATTCTCTTAAAACCCACCACAATCAATATTCTCCAAATTCTTCCCTCCACTCAAAGAAAAACTTGGATTTGCCGATATCACAAATTTTTCCACTGAGTTAGCAAAAAGTTTGTTATCACAGCAAAAATCTTACTGTTTTAGCCAGCTCTTCCTGATCCAGCAATTTGGCATTTTAGATGTACGAAACAACGAAGGTTTTGTTAATGCAGTAAAGCAGATTTTTGTTAATCGCTATTTCAGCAAGAATGTTTCCTTGCGTGCCCTAATTAGTATATTAAAAATTGTGTACATGAGTGAAAATGTGGAAAATTCACTACACCGATGTCGAAAATTTGAGAAAAATTTATGAAACTTAATTTCCATTATATACCACTTATTCAACAATAAAATAAAAAACAGAATATAACGGATGTATATACGAATGGTATATAATTCCCTGTAGATGAACGTGTCATTTAAGGTGAAGTAAAAAGGAAACGATTCAATAATTATTTGCCGCGTTCAACTTAGTTGCATGGCATAATCACGATAGTATGAGAGATATAAATGCTCAGAGCACGCGAAAACGTAACTTTGAAGTCCTGTGAAGCTCACTCTCCAACTCATTAAATCACTAACAAATCATAACAAATTCTTATATTTTTCCTAATTCCTGTGAACGTTCAACTCGTAACATTATCAACTCCAGTTGAGCGTAAAGTGACATTCTTCATGCCAGACATCACAGAAATTTCTGTGTAAAATTTCCAGTCTATCTCGGTAAAAGAGAACATATCTAATGTCAAAGTGTGTGAGTTCAACTACAATTGGCGCTCAATTCGCTCGATTTAACGGAATATATCACAGTTTTCACGGTAAATTTAACCAAGTTTGCAGCTAAATTTACTCGCTTTGAAGATATTTTATTTCAGGAGTCACGGCATATCCCCGTTTTAATTGAGACGATCATCAACCCCACGTACAAATTTTTCCAAGTATCAAAACTGATAAAATTGCAATTGAGTTTCAATTGATTTGATCCATGAAAAAGATGGACAAATTTATTTATCGTTTGGGAAGTTTGTAGATAATCGGAAAATAAAAGCAACGTTGAGTTAGGAGGATTATGCATGGCGTAATTTTTCAAATCTCCTTCAATTTTTGAAAGGAATGTTGAACCTTCCTGTGGTGCAAATTCGCAACATTTTCTCTTCCGATGGATATCCCCGTTTTTCGTCATGTCAGCGTAGAGTTTAAGTAGCCTAATGAAGTCTAATTTAGTCTTTGGGAGGGGTTGTTATTTTTATTTTCAGAAGACTCCATCAATGAAAATTCATAACCTTAATCACAAAAATTTAAACATTCCAAAAGAAAACACATTCTCGTTGGTTATGTACAGGAATTTACATATTTATTCCATTTTCCGGAGACTACCATACCTCAACAAGTTTTAACAAGTCACACCACAATTTTCATGGTAAATCCAACTATGATTGTATTATAGCTAAATTTATTCCTCTCATTATCAAGAGTATATATTTATAGCTTTCACGGGACGTATATCTTGAAATCATGTTTCTGGTCCGGAAGCAAAATTTAGGATACATTTAGTTTGATTTCTCAACATATATTTGACACGAGGTCCACATGAAAGGTATCCGAGCAGAAATTGAAATAGGGCCCACATCAGGCCAAGTGAGGCCATATCAAGACCTAAGCGGTGCTTTATGATATCCATCATAAAGTGAGATATATTTGAGGAGCGTAGTCAGGATTCATCTAATCAGTTCCAGCCCGTGTGGAAATTAATTCTTGGCGCCAGTTAGGGCCAAACTAGGCGTCCTTACTTTATTCCAGGCCCTGTTTTGGTTACCTTTATAGGGCCTAGACAGGATTGTCACGCTCTCATTTCCAGGGCCTGTACTGTATTCCTAACTTGGGCCTATGTAGGACACCCATGATGGGGCCAATGCAGGCTCTGAAACTAGGGCCTTTGCATGTGTAATAAATTTTTGCATAGATTATCAAATTAGATGAATATCGCAAGGAGAGAATAAAATTCCCACCCGGGTAGAAATGATTTATGACATTCCCCAGTTCTATTTAGGGCCTGGTCAGGGCCTGGTCAGATTTGATCATTTCATATATTAAAATGATTATTTTGATTGTTTCTTAATGAATCAAGTACCTTTCAGTTCATACAACGTTCCCTGTTTTGTTGTTATGTCTACGAGTATAAGGTATTAATTATCATTATGATTTTCCATCAATTCATTGATTATAAAATTTTTATCTCATTGAATCTATTCAGTGAAAGCGGAACTATTGACTTTTATCTAATATCAAATGGAAAATTTCTTGCATTTCATTCCTGTGCTCGATCAAAACCACAGAAATTTGGGTATAAAAATGGATCTATGTAAAGACTTCGAATTGTAAATAGTTGAAACTTTAGTTGAATAAAGAGGTTATATATTGCTGTTTTCAACCAAGGTTGGGTGCGCCTAACTTTTCAAAACAAGGGGAATATTGGTAATGCAGGTCGGCCCTACGAGGGTTGTGTACAGGTGTGCTCAAATTAAAATCTTTGGGAGAATATGGGAAACCTAGCAAGGCCCTATACGGGCTGTAGTAGGGTGCGCCTGAATTAAAATCTTTGGGAGAATATGGAAAGCCTAGCAAGGCCCTATACGGGCTGTAGTAGGGTGCGCCTAAGATAAAATCTTTGGGAGAATACGGGAAACACAGCAAGGCCCTATACGGGCTTGAGTAGGGTGCGCCTAAATTTTTCAAACAGGGGGAAACATTGGAAATGCATCTTGGCCCCACATGGGCCTTGTATGGGTGGCCCTGAGTTAGAAAAATCAGGCCAAATATCAGAAACCCGACTAGGCCCCCTAGTGGTTAAGGCTAGGCCATCCTAAGTTTGGATACCCGATTTAAGCCCATACAGGGCCTATATTCAATACAGGACGCCCTGACAAATTTCCACACGGGAGGGGATAATTTCCCTCAACTCATTGTTTCTAGTATATTATCACTTGAATTAAACACTGACCTAAGAGTTTATATTCACATCACGTTATGCTTTATTCAAACTCCCCTATAGAGACATGTTAAAAGAAACTCATTTCAATGAGCGTATTCATTCGCAAATTACCTCAAGTAAGAATATCATTCAAGTTGTTCGAGTTTTCTTTTGTGTCCAATGGATATTGATGCAAATCTTATAAATCGCGTGAAACGTATATCCTTCATATTTTACTCCTTGAAAAAAATATATTGAAAACATAAAGTACAACACAAATCCTTGGATTTGTGAAAATTAATTGATGATTTCTGATTATTTATCATAACTGTGTCATGGCACAATGTTTTTGAGCAATCATTTTACTTTTTGGTTTCGGAAGAAAAAATGAAAGTAAACATTTTGTTTCTCGTTTGTGGCACAAATATGTATTTCAGTCGTGCGAAATTTACTGCGGCTTTTACTGTCATTCGAAAATAAGAAAAAGATATGAGAAAGGAAGTGAGAGAAATGTTTACGCGTGGGAATCTAAGAACTTTTCATAGAATAGGAAATGATCTCCAAGAAAATCTTGAATGTATCAACTTGAGTAACAAATGTATCATATACGATCTCAAAAGCAGGTGATTAGATTCCGCCAGAAAAACAATGGATAAATTGTTTCAGCATTCTCAAATATCCCATCACCGATGGCAAACTGGCATAAATTGTATCCATATTATGAACTACGTGCAATCGAAAGGAAAAGATTGTTTCCTTGATTGATTTGTTGAAAAGGAAAGATGTTTCCCAATGAATTGGTCTCCTTTTGGGGTTTCCCTGCACGGTAAAAATCTTCAAATTTATAATTTGAATTTACTGAATTTACAATTTTGTTTGTATATAATTGGGATTGAACAATTGGAATGAAGTTTGAAAATTTCTTCAAATCCGAAATCTTTTGCAAGCTTTGAATCTGCTGAATGTGGCCCTGTAGTTGCAGTTAAAAATTTCCACAATTCAATGTCTCATAATCATATCTAAGGTAATATAAACCCATGCCTGGTGCCTGGATTTGAAAAACATTTTGTCAGTTATACAACATCATTTTTCAGCTCTTTAAGAAGATGCCAGAGTTACCATCGGAGCACGTTTTCTTGTACTGAAATGCTCGAAACTGAAATCATAAGATTTCCATTGTGTCGGCGATTATTTTTTGGGTCAATTTGTTTGCATTATAGATTCAGTTATGCAATAATTTGAATTAAAGACTTTATTTTTACAATGTATCAATCTTATCATGAAAGACATCAATAATAATCTGATTCCGCAATTTCATTGATTACTCATATAACCGATAACTCAAAAAACATTACAATAAGAAGAACGTAATAGGCTTACATACCGCAGTATGTTCTGTAACGTATATACCTAAATCGTCTTAGAGTACTGTTTACGGCGGGTAAAAATAATCCGTTCCTTTTCCCTTACATTTCTATTGTCTTTTGAATGTTCAGTGGAAACGGATTACTTTTACCCACTGTGCAAGGCATTTCTTCGGTTTCCCTTCTTTTTCGTACACGTCTAGACCAATTGTGAAATACGATTCGAACAGAAAACGCAATTTATATTGAATTTTATTATTACAGCACCATGGAGGTAATTTGTACTAATATTGTTATCGATGTAACGAGATATTGAAAACTTTATTACTTCTGTTCAGTGATGACATCATATGACATTTTTTTATCTTGAACATCAGAGTTCAAAAGTGTGCATTTGTAGCTGATTCATTTGCAGTACCAGCTAAATTTAGCTGTGGGCCTTAATTTAATAGCCGTTCGTGCCCGTGTGGGAAAATAGTCTGCGAGACAAAATAATATTTCATCCGATAGTATCTATGAAATATTTTTTTAGATCAATTCAATTTTCTTTTGATGGATGAAATTGTTTTTCACCTCATATGAATCATTCCAGGCGATCAAGAACCATTCTATTTATTGGAGTGATATTTTATACTGGATGATATGAAATATTCTTCAGTCTTGATGACTTTTCCCTCAGTGCACAGAAAAAAAATGTTGTCTCGATTCCACACCCATTGTCTCATATATAACGAAAACAATATTTGTCTTGTCCAAAGTGCATTTTCTTGGTTCAAAGCAAATGTACTTGGGACAAATAATGTAAAAAGGCTTTTTTTCTGTGTGTACTAGCCACTTGGCTGCTGCAGCTAATTTTTCCCCCGTGTGTATATATCGTTTAGTTGCAGAAACATTCATAATGTTTATTATATGATGAGGAACAAATGTACGATTGTTTGTCGTGTAAATCAATTTCAAATTCCAGTGAATCAATAAAGTAAAATTCCCAAAAACAGGGCTTTACAGTTCAAGAAGATGAATTCCTCCATTGCAATAAAGCGTTTGAAAATTTAAAATGAAAATTCTGAAGACGCTTATAAGATGTTGCTCTTTCCTTTCCGTCAACGGTACGCATCTTCGCTTCGAGAGTCTTCGCGAAAAAAAAGGAAAGACGTGTAACATAAACAATGGATTCTAAACTTAACTCTCTTCCTTCAACTTTTCTGCACTCGAGTCAATCTCGTTGAAAACATTCTTGCGAGGGAATGAAATCAAAAAAGGATATCATCCGACGTACAGATGGTTGATGAATGGAGAGAATATTCAATGACGAATTCTTTTCAACTGGGTAGTTATATCCTGTTTAAATATACAAACCATATCTATGGTTTCCTGTACTGCTCGAACGTGGTGGCGTAATATGATCTCCATATCCATTTCCTTTTGTTGCATGGAAGTGTTTCAAATTACAACGGTGTGGTGAACCAATGATAAGGGACAATTGTCTACTCCCGTTGTTTGATATGAATGTACACATTCCGGAAAATGATTTATTGTGATTTTGCTTCAATAAGAGTCCTGATATAGATATTGAATGACACAAGAAAGACGAATTGGGGAAATTAATGATAAGAGAATTAATGATGGGATCGTGAATGGTTGCGTCATTGTGTAACGATAATAATACATTGAAAAAAATGTTTTGTTGTGGTAACAAAATTTTGTCATCACAACAAAATATTTTCATAATAGTAACAAAATTATATGATCAATGACATTTTCTGAACATTTTCTTTCAGTGTACGTAAGGATTTTATCAACCATTTGGATTCTGATTTTTCATTTGGACGTTGAATATTATCAAATTTTGAATGTACAGTTTATGGATCAATTCATACACGGTCAAAAGTCTTGTGTCAAAAACGTTTCACTTGAAATTTGTGTTGAGAAGCAAAATCTAAAATTGTCAAATCAACAAATTCTTAGTGTGAACTCAAAGTTTGTTTAATTAATATCTGGCATAAATTGCAAGTCGACTATCCAGGGTCGGCTGCAGGTATTGCGATGCTCTAGGCAATAACCCTAAAATTCCATCTCATTGAGTGGCGGCTTCGAATTCAGGATTTGGAATTATCATTTTCTAAAATTTTGTTGCCTAGGCTAGCCACCCTAGATGGCTACCTAAGTCGCCGATGTGGGTGAGCCACCCCCGAGACCATTTAGGACAAACAATTTTTCATTGCGTACATTGTCAAAGAGGAGTAACGATTCGAATATATGCTTCGAATTCTGCTTTATGTGGTGATGAAAAAATTGTTATGAAAATAGCAAATATTTCCCAACATATTCAAATCGTGAAAGAACATAAACGTTAAACAACATCCCCATCATCATTTTTCAACCCACAAGCATGAAAGTACGGAAGTGGTATTAAACGACATCCGTTAAATATTTAGTCCTTTACGTATTCGAGCTTAGATGTCAGACTTATCTCTTTTATATACATTTCTCATTCTTTACGTCATTTTATTATTCGATCCTATTATCTTCCCCCCTCGCTGATGTCACCAATTTTTCTTCATTACCATCATAAATTGTCTTTCTGCCATCTCCGTGCGTGGGATGCAAGTATAAGTAGGGTATTATGCATTTTTCTTACACGATGATGCTTTTAGTGTTGGCTCCCGGCGATATTAAACATTGAAAAATTCCTCAGAAAGTCGAGGAAAAATGAATCTATCGATCACAGAAATAACTTACCACTAGAGTAAATTAATAATTAACCAAAAAGTAGGGGCTCTTAGATTTGTTATCCAAACTGTATCTCGAATCGTTCGATCTTGTTACATCTTTTCCTCTTTTGGCAATTCTTCACGATTGCTTTGAAAATAAATTGTCTTTCTTTCCGATCTCTTTGAAACGTGCGTACGTACGTGGGTGGTAGGATGCAAGTATAAGTGGAATATATGCATTTTTCTTTCGATGGCTCTTTTGGTCTTGGCGACGAATCATCAGTCACGTAAAGGGGCGGATGTGATAAGAGCTTTGAGAGCTCGTCGAGCCGTATGCCGTGTATAGTAAATGTATATACGTATATAAATGGCCACACTCCGTACGTTCCTCCTACGCGGCTCACTCGCACATACATATTATATATACCGCGTGCGATTCTAAAAGCGTGACACAGGGTTTGAACGCTGTTTCGCTCTATCGCATGTCGGTTACCCTCCTTTTCTACTGTTAGAATTGAATGTGTATTCCACACGGGATGGTCCCTTTGAATATGATCCCCCAAACGTGTCCTTTTACCTTTGAAGATTATTCGTGAAAAAAGAAACACGTGACGGATAAAACTCGAAACGGAATGAACATTCCTGCGAAGGAAGAAAAGAAGCGAAGAGTAACAAAATTATTTATCGTTCGACTTGATTGTTGATGTTCTTCGTATACTCGTACCTATGATTTTCATCGCAAAATGACAAGTTTACGTACCAGAGTGGTGGTTGAAATATCCATACGCGACACCAGCTCAATTTTATCTTTTTAACGTTATTTGGGTCGAGCATTTCATATAATTTTACGTACTATGGGTTATGTAATACCTATTGTTTCGAGCTTCAAACGGGGTTTCCGAAGAACTGTAGGAATCGTTCAAATAAATTATTCACCATCGTTCGTTTTTCATATACGGTGAAGAGAAAATGCAGCGATGGTAAGCGTAGTTGATCGAATTATGGTCGTGGAGATGGAACGAGGATCAAATGAAAATTCTCTAACAAAAGAACATTTTGATCGAATTGAATCAGTATGTTTGCAATAACAATAGAATTTTCGAATCTTTCATTCTGTTTGGAATTGTGTCAAATGATAGGCAGGAAATCGAAGGGAATGTAGGGAATGTTGAATTCATGTCGAGGTTACTCGCTTTGAAGTTTGATATCGTAGCTGCTGCATGAAACATGAAATTTTTGGATTTACTTTGGGTATATATGTACACGTACATCAATGTACTAGTTTTAACAACTACGTATCAACAGCTATGACAAAAATGGGTCACTTTCCGCCGAATTCAGGTTATCATTTGAAAATGAGTATTCGATTTGACATAATTTCCAATTGTTTAAAAATAAAATAAGTATTCCAATCTTCGAAGTTTTTCTAATCGGTTATTATAAACATACCGTTGGATTTTCCATCTATGCAGCTTCTATCTTCGAGGGGATTAAAATCCGAAGTCAGAGAGAAAAATGTGTTGTCAAATGTTTCTCATGCTTTCAAAGTTTGTATAAACTAGATAGCCCCCAAGTAATCGAAATGAATGGTAATCCGAGAGGCCAAGTCTGTCTGATAAGTTACTGTTTCTACTTCACGACAAACAAATACTTGTTCTTTGTTCCCCCATCTCATGGCAAAATCCCTGTCCGCCCGAGTTAGAATGTTCATTTCGGTTTACCCAACGTACTTGAACTCACGAGAATGTCCTCTTCTGACGAGAATAAGAAAATACTCTCATCCCGTCGACAAGAAAAAATGTCTTGATCCAAATATTATTTTCTCAAGATTAACAAAGTTTACTTGAATGAAAATGATCTTTCTTCTCGTCAACGAAGTAAACATTCTTGTCTGTGTGGTGCAGACGTGTTGATTTTTTGTGCGGCAATGTTACACGCGTATCGCAAACGCGAAGAATACAAACTGGGTCCTAGTACGTCTGCAAGAGGACTGCAGAAAAATGTAGGACGGTCGTAACATCTCTGCACCAGGTACTTTCAGCAAACTGGAAAGAACATTTTAGTTTATACAATATTTTTCTTCATATTTTGATAGTATGCGGTTTCGTTTTGCTTTCAGTTTGCAAACACTTTTTGTATGCATAAATTTCAATATTCCAATTTTCAACGTCAAAATATGAATGGAATATTATTTTTCTAATATATATATATATTCCAAAGAAGGAAAAATGGTTTAATTTATCTTTCTTGCGTTCTAACAAAACAAAAATTCAAAACATACAAATTCGTTTGAAAGCAAAAAGTCATTATTTCCATTGAGACTAGTTTTAGAACATTTCTATAAGAAAATGATATCGAACTAAAAGTAATTATTTTTATGAAATTTTTCAAAAGCAGGAAACAGGAAAAACTAGTTATTCGAATGAAAAATTTTTCTTGAAAAGAAACAGCAATTATCCCTGCACACCGACAAAAAAATGTTTCCAGAAAGAAAGAATACGAGAATTTTCTTCACTGAAAAATTCAAACGAAACAAAGTTTAAAAAAAGTACTATTTCCATTTAATCAGAATTTTTTATCTGTATGGGAGAGAAGATCATACAACGTGGAATTCATTTTACGATATTTGATTACACTAATTGCAAAAGCAGATTGAAACTGATTTCAGAAATTCTGTTACAATGAGTTAACATTCAACACTTCAACACGGGAAAAAATAATTAGTTATTATTTGGATAGCTAAAAATGAGCTACGAGAGCTATTTTTGCAAGAAGTGTAGCTGCCCCAGCGAAAATTCAATAGCTGATTATCCAAACATCAACCACGAAACCTGTGCAGTTACAGCCACGATTTTTTATTGCTGTAGCTAAACGATAGCTACACCTGCAATTATTTTAATTACAGCGGTGAAAAAAGGGTGCTAAAAAAATGAGTAGCTGCCACAGCTATTTCCTATTTTTCCGTGGATAACAAATCAAAATTTTATCTCGCAAATATTTTCCTCTTGTTCTTCGATATTTTGTTTATTCAAAAAGAGTTTCATGTTCCCTCACTGAAAACACAGTTTGTTCCAGCCAAACGAAATTTTTGTTGAAATGAACGCAAAGAAACTTTTTGGTTGGCTGAAATAAAATTTATTTGGGGTGAACAAAATTTGGTTCACGATAATTAGGGCTTTCATACAAACAAATAAATCTTGTTTATCCTAAATAAATTTTATTTCAGCCAACTAACAAGTTTCTTTGCGTATATTTCAACCAAAATTTTGTTTCGCCGAAACAAACGTTTTCTCAGTGCTCCTTCTTTCGAATCGCACATTCATTTGTATTTCGTGTAAAAGTTCCTCGAATTCAAAAAAATCTTTGTTTCTGTGTACAATGTTATTGATAAACGGTGTAAAATTAATCAAAAGTAGCTGTGCGATAAAGGGATGCAAAGTAGTTAATCGCAGCTCATAACACCAAGTGCAACATTATAATCTTTTTCAAAATTGTAGCTAAAAACTCACACCTCGATGCGTTTGCCCATATGAAATCAGATTGAAATCATCTTTGAGCAAACTTATACTTGTTTACAGGGTACCAAAGAATTATTCTTCCCCACAAGGTGCGAACCAACAACCATTCTACATGTTTTCCGTACCCGACGCTTCTTATAATGCACTTATAATTTACAACTCATACACATCTGCGTTTTCTTCGTTCGATATGAAGGTGAGGTATCGACTACCGCATGTATATTTTCGTAATTGTGCTTTCGAAGGGTATATGTTTTGTCGTGCGCAAGTTTTATTTTTTTCAATTGAACAACATAAACGTATAATCAATTTACCTTACTCCATACTTACGTGAAACGTGAACTTATTCTCATTTCATGAATTTTCATTCCCTTCGTTCAATGTTTTGTATCATTACTATTTCACACCTGCACAATCTTCAGAACGCATCTATGTAATTCTTTCATTCATTCAAATTATGCGTGAAATGTTTTCGCCAAGACCGATTTCTCGCAAACGTTATTATAGTTACTCTGGAGAGGGTTGTAGGAACAGGATGAGGTCCAAATTACAAATGCAAATAAAAGGATAATTATATATTAACAATTTTATGTAAATTTCGATTTGCGTTCTATTTTCAAGAAATTCAAGATATTCCACGAGTAGTTCTTCATGACTCACATTTTTCATTTCGTTGTGTTTTATCACGAGGATCATTTGATCAACTCAAATACAAAGAGATTGAGAGAGGTCTATAGAAAAAGACTAATTTTTCGCTCACAGATTTCTCAAGGAATGAACTGAAGTTGCACGAAACGTTTATTTAATGAATAATCTTCACGCCAACTTTCAGATTATACAGACATAAATTTCAAGATATTTCAAGAAACTTTGAGAAAAATCTTTTGATATTTGTGTGAGTGCCGATGAGGAAAAATTACATCAATACCATCTGAGAACTCATTTCTTCTCCGTCCTCTTCCTTCACTTTCTTTGCATATTGATCCATCATAGATATCTTTTTTTTTTTATGTTATAAGAAGCGATTAATTTTATTTGGATTACAAAAATGCCGGGGAAGTAGTTGCTCAAAAAGTTCAAATTTATGTTCCCGTCAACAAAATTATATGAAGTGGTGTATTGTTCGAAGAACAGCTACTAGAGAATGTATGGTTACCAGGAACTTTAATGGCATAAGCGCGACAGTTATGAGCGTAACCCGAGTTTTAGGAGCCTCATGCCTTTGTTTAGCAAATAATAATAAGGTAATACAAGGCATGATATTCTCTTTTAGATGCGTGGTTTTACCTTGAAACAAAAGTACTTTGAATGATTTTAGTGAAAAATTCTATTAACACTTTTATCGTTGAAGGTAAACTAAAGCCTGATAACATATCATTGCTGGGAATGAAAATTTCAAATCAATCGGTGTAGCATAGGAAAAACCGTTTCCCTGCATCTTTGCATTCCAATATTGTCTATGATATACTTTCACGATTAGTTTCCTGAGTCTAAGCTTGATATCATGATAACGAATGTCACAAAAAAAAATAAGTCGACACGTTTAATTCCAAAAATTTTTCCTTTGAGAGCTCAATACGCGCCCATGACAACATCCCCCGAGAACTTTAAATAGAATTTCCAGGTCAACGGACCTTGGTCTAATTCTCAATCTAATTTGTTTTACTTGCAATCCTTACAAACTATGGTATTGTTCGGTATATTTGATCTTTTTTTGTGGAACAGCTGGGGAGAATATCAGAAGCGTGACAAGATAAACACAAAATTCCTAGCGACAACCTACCTGGTTGGACCACCTGTTCCTTTCTCCGCAGAACCAAAACAAATGTTTAGTTTTAAACCCATTTTATGTGTACATCACTTAGATGTTCGGAGATATTTACTTTCTATTATTGTGTTGTAGCTTTTCTATTGTATATATAAGACTCTCCGTCATTTGTTCGCATTAGTTTAAAATGGATACGAATTTATGTGTGTACACAACACAACCGACCCTGCAATGAGAATCATTTTCATATTTTTCTGACAATCATAAAAAATCATGATTAGTTTCGAATGAACTCTCCAATCTACAATTTTCACATATTTTGTATTGTGTTATCGAGCAAGAGAAACTATCTAGTTAACTCGGAACTCTTTATACCAAAGATGATACTGGAAGATATATTTGAGATTATTAATAGAGTATACAAGTATTATAAATTCTCCTTGTAGACTAAGCTCATGATCCAGGTTATGCTGAAATATGACGCTCCAAGACGTTACGGTTTCTCAGATCACTGCATATTAATCCAACAATTGCTTCATAATGTTCACTTTATTCATGTTGAATTCCTGCTTTTGAATAAATGGATCTCATACCTTATACAGTGTATCCCAATGTTCTTCGAACGTGGCAACGCTGAAGAAAAGTTCTTCTTTTCCTTGCTAAGGAATCAAATGAGACAAAACTGCATTCTTGATAAAAACAGAAAACTAAATAATAGCTGGGCAAATTGAAAATGATTTGGAGAGTGCTGATTAAAATGCACAAATTTCTCCAAGGAATTTCATCTGATATTTCTGGAATCGAATTCTTTTGTAAGTTTGTTGTATCTTCTTTCGAAACATTCTCAAAAGATTCACAAGTTCATTACACAACTTTTGCGTTTTGCATTTATTGAACTTGTTCTTGTGAAAGAATCTTGCTATTTATGACATTATAAAAAAATAATAACATTGACAATCTGCTAACGAACATCATTACAACCTCTGCTTTTTTTAAAGTGCACTGAAAGAATTTTTGTTGAAATGTGCCCAACAAAATCATTTGGTTAGAACAGGAAAAGTTTGGTTATCATAACACAATATTTTAATAATGGTCACAAAATTAGGTATATGATTGATGTAATTTCCTGAAGACGTATGAAATGAGAATATAATTTTATAAAACCTCAGGCCCCATGGGCCTCAATTCATCAAACAGTCCATCAAACCAGTTTTCTGAGTGTAGATCAACCATCCTTCTTGAGTTTATGATTTTATTGTGAAATATGTCATCATTTTTCCGATGTTGAATCGTTTCCCTGAATGAATTGGTAATCGGGTAACGAAGATTCAAAATCTTACAATACATTGTTTGAGCGATGTGTGGTTGAATTTTCGTTTCGTTTCTACAAACTATACAAACTTTGAGAACATCGATATAAGAATAAGTTACAGTCTAAATAATTCTATTTCATTTATCAGAAATGTACACACATAATACACTTGATATCAATGAGTTGTTGAAGTTGTAGACTATGCTGAGGTAACTATGAAAAATGAAGAATGCAACATTTTCAATATACGGCTCAGTCAACACCATAATTTTCATCAAGTCATACAGCGGAATGATTTATAATTATCATTTGAAGTATTGAAGATCAAATAAATCTCCAAAACAAAATCTGATAAAATTTGAACACAAATTTCAAGGTATTTCAAACACTGCTCGTGGAAGATGAATTGATACAAAGAGTGATGGATTAACCCTTAGGCCAACTGGAGCACGGTCCGGACCGTCGCATTCGAGAAGGCCTCATTTGTGCTCAAATTACATCATTTCACTGATTCAGGGAGCTAATGACCTTTTTTTTCTCAGTAAATCAAACCCACGTCAATGTGGCAGGAAGGCCTGTCTGACCTTTGTTTGGCCTGGCTGTGGATATATGATATTTTCAAGATTCTCCGACTAGATACTATCTTGGCTATATCTGTTGGAAACGTTCAAAGAATATCTGGGAGGAGAAATTTTGAAATCAAGACATCTTGTGACAATGCTCATTCGGAAAACTGTATCGAATCGATCTCTATTTCGATATCTCTGAGAAAATCTGTTTTCTTATCCTTCCATCTTATTTCAGAGGAATATTGAAACATATACAATGAAAAATTCTATTCGGACAGTCAGTTCTGTCTAATGATGACAGAATTGATTTTGCAAACCATCATGGATTTTTTCCCACACCTGCGCGGAGAGTAGCTCTTTGTCGACTGGTTTTGGGAGGAGAAAGTAATCATTTCCAGACCAATGTTGTCAAACTGACCCATAAGACCGCAGGGATCAGGTCGAAGATTTTTCTCCCTGCGAAGCAAGACGAAAATTACTTTCGTCCCTGTGCAGTTGTGGGAAAAATCGTGTGTTCACTTCACACTCGTCCGAAATTACGTACTTTCCCCCCTTGGTGAACAGTATACTATCTTTTGTGTTCAGTACTGAATTCATAGTATTTAAGACTGAAAAATTTCACCACATTCCCTTAGAACCTTTTTAATTTGAGTTGAAATATCCCTATACTTGTATTGGAAAATGAAATTTCTGATCTATATGGATTGAAATTTTATTATCTAGTGCAGGAAATTTCCAATTCAGCGCTAGATAAATTCTGAATGAAACAGATAATTTTTAATTACCATTTTTTTGAAATATTTATGAATTCAATCTTTCCATATAATTTTAGAATTTTCTTGATTCAAGAAAAATTTAGGTTACCATTATTTTCTCAATTAGAAATTATCATCGGGTTAAACAAATATTCCATGATACCTTAACGAGGTTATTAACAATCAGGCATACCTTTCAAAGACATGAACAAAATGAGATGCGAATGACTACTGAGAGTAAACGTAATTAATCTGAATCAGGATTTCCAAGTATTTTCATAATAAATTTGAATATGTGTCCCAGTTTTTTTATCGAGTATTATGAAAGCTCTAAAACTTTTTGGCCAACTTTGGCATTGACGAAAAATATTATACAATGCGATGCCACACGCTATATAAAACGTTCCAAACAAAATTGGTATTAAAAGCTACAAGAATGATTAAACCAGGCTTGCTTCGCTGGCAGTCATATATTCACACTCACTGCCGCTCACTATGCTCGCAATTCTTACCATTTTTATCAGTGCCCGAGCATCAGCAAGTAATAACACCATACATAGTGTGTTCTCATACTGCAATATTGATTAAGTTTCCTAAAATTCCTCTCAATCTCTTCGAATGAATAGAAGATCATCAAGTTTGGAGGGAAACTTCCCTCTCCCGTTCCATCAGTTGATATCGACTTAACCAGACCTGATGCATAAAGCTCTAGCCGAGTGATAATTATGCTCTCTTTCACTCAGAGAAAAAAAGTTGCTGAAACAGCAAACTTCGAAAATTCGCTTTGCTGATATGGCAAAGCTTGTTGCTGAATTGGCAAAAAATTTGCTACACAGTAAAAATTGTATATTAGATATTACCATATTTATATTGTACTTTTGGGATATACTTGATTATGTCGTTATGAACCACAAGTATACGAGCACTCACCATACTCTCTCGTGAGGATGGAGATAAATATGTTATAATTTGCAATAAATATAGTTCTGAGCCTCATAATAAAGTATATCCCACGAGTACCATAAAAATATAGTAATCTTTAATATAAACTTTTCTCTGTGTATTACAGCGAATATCTTGCTCTTTTAAGAAGCGCTTGCCATCCAGCAATCCGGAATTGTAGATATACAGACGGCTAGAAAATTTTGCTGAATTAGCAAATATCTTGCTAAAATAGCAATATTTTTGCTGTAACAGCAACCGTTTTGCTAATTTAGCAAAACAGAATTTTCGAAATCGCTTTTTCAGCAAGGATTTCTCTCTGCGTGTTCTCAAAAAGATTTTTTGAACGTGATTGTGCATTTTTGGTAACACGATGCCCGATTGATAGGGATTATTAAAATAATAAATCATTTGTATGCATCGGTTCGTTGAAAACACCCTCACATGCGAATGAATTATATAATATTTACGGTAACAAATGCCGGAAATTTGATATTTCCCTTCGCTGAATAATTGCCGTTTACTTCAATTCGATAAAATGATGAAGTAATTATGAATTCACATACATTATCGGTAATATGTGGATTCGTGAATATAACATAAACGAAACCGAATTTACCTTCTTTTGAAGTTGCGAACATTTGCGTTTCAAATAATTCATCCATGATTATTTCATTTATGAGCTTTGAATTGAGAGTACAGTAGTTGGTCGCAGATAGGAATTTAATCATTCTCTGAAACATTATCGACGCTAGATCTTGGATGCTGCATAACTGCAAAGAATAATATACACTCTAATTTTCTCAATGGTTCGGATGTTTTGAAATTCAAAGATTTCCTGTTTTAATTCAAACATATGTTGTTTTTCAGAAATTTGGACGACGACTAATCCATTTCCAATGATAAAACTTAACGCTGGTACATTAGATATTTTTTTTGCATTCGAGAAAAGCATTCAAAATTAAAACTCGTAGGTGATCTTTTGTCTCGCGGTGGAAAAACTTTTATAATTCATACAAGAACGCCCCTACGCATTCGACTTTGTTTTACGCGACGCTTTTCGACTTTCCCCAACATCGCAGCTGAACTCCCTAACAAGGCTGATACTTCCATATTGAGTGTACACCCCTAAAATTTCAGTCAAGTCTCACGTGGAACTCATCTCGAATATCACTCACGCCCATGGGAATTCTGTTATGTCTTCACGTGGGGTGAGTGCGTTAAAATTTTTAAGAACGACGTAATGTGAATAATAATGATATGTGAAAATATCGGGAATACTTTTTTCCTGAACAAATATTGTGACGAACAAATTTTTGTCAAACGATCAAACTTTTAATTGCAATATTTTTAAATTGGGCTTCATTCTCCAATGAATTCTTTACATGAAAACAACAAAGGAGGTATATCAATGAAAAGTTCATGGAGTTATAGAACGTTTTTCAAATAATGTGATTTTGAATCTATTATCGTATTTATATCTGGGAAAAAAGAGGTATAAAACATTTACTTCACGAAATACAGTATAATAAGGTACAAGGCTTACTTATTTGCCACACTTTTTCTGCCTTTCGAGGTTTCCATATTTCTTTTTTGATTCTTTTTTTTTCTACAACAGTTATAATTTAATGAAAAATGTATTCAACAAAGAATATCCAATCCATGAAAATGACTTCATTTATATCCACCTTTTACTCGCTCTTTCTTCTTCGTTCGCTCATTCGTCAGCAAATTATTACAAAAAATAATAATAACCCTTTCGAATGTTGATTCAATGATTTTAAAATTATATGAACCCGTGTTTATTCAGTAAACACAAATAACGGAATGAGTTTTTGTTACCATTCATTGAATATTTATTTTGCTTTGAAAGAATGAAAATTGAATCTCTTCAGTACACGAGTAGGAATATAAGAGCGAGATTCAAACGTCATTCACATTAAAACGTGGATCTTCCCTTTCACAGAGCAAGATGTTATTTTAAAAGAAGACCAACTCGATTCCGGTCGTGATAACAAATGCAACGGTTTTACAATTTTGGTTCAAATAATAATAAAAATCATTCGTATTTGATTAATTTTCTCGTATTGCCTCTCATTTTCAATCGTCATACGTCTTTGTATTCACCCGTATAATATTCCGTTGTCCATTTCAAATATTTCATCTGAATTCGCGCCTGGTTATTTCTGGATTATACAAAAGCAAACCTCTTTGAATCCATTACAAAGTACTTTCTACCTACCACTTGCGGTTTTGTTTCAGGAAAAAGTAGGTGACTTCGATTCCTTTTACAATATTCAATATGATATTTTTAGTAGTAGATTTTCATTTTGGTTCATCCCTGTATTGTTAATATAGTTAGATATTTGAGAATATAGTTTTATTGGGAGGAAAATATTTTGGAATGAAGATATTGAACAATAAAGAAATAAAGAATAAATTTATGCCGGTGGGATGAATTGTGAATTCGAATGGGTTTATATTAGGGGGCAAATTTCTTCCGAGACTCTCCGATATTACTTTTTATTTCATGAATTTCATCGAATTTGGTCAAACGAACGACGCCTTTTTACCGAGATTCATTTTTGTTTTCAAAGATTTCATGTAATGCTTACATTCGCAAACATTCTTCAACAATTTTCTGAGTCTGCTTTTAAATGGTAAGGGGAAATAAATACTGGAATACCAAGAAACGACAGATATTCATGACAGAAGTACGCTGGATTTGAAGTGCTCATGTGGAAGGACCCTCGCACACATCTTAATTGCCATCTTTCATTAGAACAGTACTGAACTGGATAACCCCGAATGTACGCTATTCTCATTATCAGATCGAATATATCAAACTGTCCACATGATCATCCAGAACGTCTCGGAGTATCCTTGCAGCTTCGAAAACTTTCAAATTCTAATCATCGATTTTCCATCGGTTCTGGCTTTGAGAGGAAAATTCAGCTCTACATTTCAAATATCAATATTCAATCAATGTTACTTCCAGACTTATCAAAGAATCACTTTATTACTTTCCATATTATACACAAAGAGAAAAAAATCTCAAACCAAAACGATATTGAATCTACCAAGTCCAATCCGATATTTTTTTAATTCGATAACTTTCTTCGGAGAGAGAAAATACTTCCCCAGTTTGAAACTATACAGCATGTAAAAAAAAACTCCCTCTCCACCAGTACAGAGAAGGAAAAAATTTCCTTAGAACAATGAAATGTTTTCAAAAAGAAACTAGGCTTCCTCTCAGGATATGGTGCAGTTATATCTTTCAAGTCTCTAATTGATAGGAATTTACTACCAGGGTTAGAATTAGGATGTTAAGAAGCTTTCGGATTATTGTAGTGTTCATATCATATTCAAAACATAATCAAATCCTCTTCTGAAAATAGTGGAAAATGTGTGAACGGTTCGAGGAATTTCTCTCCAATATTTCAATACCAACATAAAATGAACATTTGTCTGAAATATGGTGTTCTATTCTCATCGAAAAAACTCTAAAACAAGAAACAAAATTGAGGCTTCAAACATAACAAGTCACAAAATTTGAAGACTTGGAAAAGTTTAGTTGAATATTTTTATCAACAATCTTTTTCTAAAATTTGCGGGACCATCCATTTGTTCAAAATATTTGAGTGGATTTCGGACAACAATTCAATCAACACATTTATGAATATTCATTTCTTCATCAACAGCAGGGACATGGTTCTATGATTTATTTCACTTCCATTGGTGTTTTATCGAATATTTTCATCAGATAGATATTTTCCCAACGCATTCATCATTGAAGACTGTTAATAATTAGTAAACCAACAGTGATATTGTAAATATTTGCTCGCATTCATTTTTTCCAAACAAATGAAACGATAATGGTTGACACATGCACGCGAAAATATTCTAAAAACCGCGTCACTTGAAGTCATCCAAATTTTACCACGGTTTAATGAATAAGAGAAAATAGATCCTTCGAAGCACAGGATTCTTGAATAACAGTTTCTCAACTGTTTTCTTAAACGTCTCGGCTGCATAATTCTTACGATGAGAGAAGGATATTATAATCCATGTATTTTTTATTTACGTAGCACATGAATCAACAATCTCGTGTTGGTAGGCCAATGGGTCGAGATACGTTACCTTGCACTAACCCTAAACTCAACCTAAATGGCAGAGGTGGGATTTCCTGACTCATCAAACATCGATCTTCTCAACAACCTGGTACTTCCGTTCAAAACATTTCGGTTGATGTTGTAACCGCCACTTTTCTTGGAGGGCTTTTGTCTCAAAACAAGGTAACTTCAATTGTGATAAATTACTATACTTTATGATTTATATGATACTAAAAATTGTTGTTGTTGTTATGTTTCACGATAAATCATAAGCCACGGACTTTGTCTGATACGTATTTACATGGAATGAATATGATCTGAAATGTTGCAGTTTTGAGGAATATTTGACTCAAAGTATATTGTTCTGGTATTCGTCTTTGATCTTCAAAGGTTTGTCCAATCGAGCTATCGGTTGACTTAATCTTCGTATTTTTATATCCGGAGTCCATAACGAGCGATCTTTCGACATCCTGAATGCAGTATTAGACCTGAAGAGAGCACATAAGATCTCAATTGAATCTCTTTAGAAAAAAAAAGATGGTATGACATGGATCTTTTCAGATCTAAATGATGTATCTGTTTGAATAAAAATAAATCTACTTAGATCTGAGTGGATCTACATAGATCTCAACGCAAAAATTTGTGGTATCACCTGGATCAATTCAGATCTAAATACAAGAAGGGTAGTGATGTGTACTCGAATCTGTGTAGATATATCTACATCTACTTAGATCTAAAGAGGTTCAATCGGATCTCTTCAGATCCAATTCATTTTCCCCCGAGCTGGCAATCAGTGTTTCTCAGTGAAATTTAATTAATTCTCAGTACTTATTACTGGCTCAGATTTAGAGAACAATCCATTTATTTATGAAGGATTTATGAATGATTGTGCAATTCGAATCCTAGTTCTTCCAGCAGGATACGGAACAACTACAAATAGTATCCAACACCGGATCCCTTGACGTGCCAATTACAAAAGTTTCAAAACCAGTGTTAGACGCTACGCGTAAACGCTCAAACAAGTTTCACGCTAGACAGCACACAACCTCACGTTTTAAATTCCAAATATCGAGTTCATCGTCCATGATCCGACTGTGACTAATAAGCCGGAAGAGTTACGTGTTCCTTTACATTAAATCGATTTATGTGACGATAGTAAGATTCTCTAACCTATCGTTGGTTGCTCGCTTTAACGGTATCTCATTATTATAAACGGTTTATTGGAGTTATGGTACACTAAACACCCAATTAATTTCAGGAATTTTGACATCCTCATTATCAAATCCACGTACCTTATAGTTTCAATGTACTCGTATTTTTACAACACACAGTAAAAAGAAATACTGACTTTCAATCGAAATATAGACTGAATTTAAGATGCAGCCAAAAGTAGACCCATCGAACTTAAAGTCAGGAGCTTAGAAGGCTTCTTAAGTTCAACCATATATATTACTGAAATTAAGCGTTCAACAACTGAAATTAAGCTGGAATTTGTTTGGAATTCAGACTCTATTGAAACTGAAAAATTTATTTCATCAATATATTCCAGATGGCATCAGGTTCATATGGTTACTTAAGATAATATGTGTTCAACTGAATTTAACCCCGTATTCGGATTGGAAATAAAGTTTCAAGGTAACTGGATTCAAGATTGGAAAAAGTTTATTAAAAATATGAAAATAAGCGAGTTCAGGATATCACATGGTTGATAAGAAATTTTAACATGAATACGTCATGAAATTAATAAATTAATTAATATTAATAATAATAATAATAATACGACTGATTCGACATCAGTGACTTCGTTGCAAAGAATGCCAGGCAGAACCTAACAGAATTTTGGAGACTATCTGTAATTAAAACGAGGAGGAATGTCAGAATTTGTCTGGTTTCTTTGGCAAGATTTTCACAGTTTATCAGAATCTACCTGGAATCCTCTGCGGGGTTTACTTATTGTTATATTTGAAGTACATACTTAGGTACAATCACGTAAAGTCTTTTTATACATTCCAAGTACAAAATGAATAGAGAAACTGAATTAAAACTAAAATTCCCACAGGATTATATTATTAGATGCAATTATATATCACACGATAGAATCATATCTTCTTGAATAGAAACACTCTGACATCAAAAAAGGTCTAGTTCTTCGAGAGCAATTATAATTGACCTATACTTTTCATAATAAGGTGCACATTTTTTTTGTAAAAGAATGGCTGCAATAAAAGTCCACCCCATTTTAGTTTGTGGTGCATATTCAATGTTAAATATCCAGTATAAAGCATTCAAATAAATAAGCGCATCAATAGCACCACCTGAAAACATTGGTTTACCATCTACGTAAGTATAAACACTCATTTCCGGCTTATCTTTCGTACCAATTGCTATCAGTCGTGGGGGTTCGGTAACCTCAGGAATAGTGCTTGGAAGATTAGTGTTTTCCTGTGGAAATGAAGGTGGTGTTAGGAAATTTTATAGATAAGATTTGACATAAAACTTGATGGAAGTGGAAACCAAATTTCAACTACAAACCTCGAAAATTTGTAAAATTTTCACCGGCTTACTGGTTTTAATTTTAGATTTGAATCGGTGATCTATTCGTAGCAGGATTTCTATAGTCAACTGATCTATTAGGGTATAAAATAAAAATTACTATTAAATTACTAATAAATTACACAACTACTTGGTTTTAATAATTTCAACACGCGAATTATTGAACAATTTTTTTTAAATCAGCCTATGACACATCTACCTTCTGAAGAACCCTCCGTTTGTATTAAGTTTGGTTTCGAAAAAAAATCTATGAGTTTTGGGATGACAGTGATCCACCGAGTTTTCATAATTTCAATTTTTAAATTGAGTTCTTCTTGGAATTCCCAAAGTAACTGAAAAATAGTTTCGACATTTAATAAGAATTTCCAACTAATATTTTGGATAAATCAAGTTCTTATGAGAAACTTTCATACCAAATCAGGAATCGTCAATGCTGGATATTCTTTGAGATGTTCTATTGCAGATGCTGCTTTCTTGGCGTCTTGTTTTCTTTTTACGCGGCATAATTCTAGTAGGGACTTCAACCTGGATATGGATGGTACTTCTCTGGTCATCTCCTCTAGCATGGCTTTTTTAATCTCTTCAGTATTTTTATTTTCGGATTGCTTCTTCGCAGCACTCCGGTTCGAATAATTTAAGTGATTTTTCCAGCATTTTTTCATTTGTGCTACTAAAGACTCCTAAATTTCATGAAACACATAATAAACGTGAATGTAACAGAATAAATAGGAGAAAATGAGAATTTTTACATAGTTTCATTTCATAAATAAAACTTACATTGCCCTTAACAATAGGAGATTTCAAACTAGGAATTTTTTCCAAAGCGCGATCTGCGACATCTATGAAATCATGGTGATCTGTCAGCTTTTGGTCAACCATCCGAGTAACGATTTTCCGGATAATTTCATTCCTCAATTTATATGACAATTTATCATTCGTTTTTATGATATCGCTTATGTTATCAGGCCAAGCTAAAGGAAAACATGACTCTACGATAGAAGCACGATTCTGAAATGAAAAATAGTGCCGTGCCGGCTCATATATTGATTGATCGAATGCAATATTTTTTTCAGATGAATGAATCAGATTTGGAGCTCTTACTTCGGCAGTTTTGGATGAGGATGAAGTTGATGCATTCGCACACAATTGTCCAGTTTGAGGTTGATTCGCTGTACTTTGAATGATTGGTTGTGCAGAGGTTGATGCAATTACTACTTGTACACCAGAAGACGAATTCTCTAATAATGGTAGATTTGCTGTTGAATTTTTATTTGGTGTAATATTTTCTTTCAAAGCGATCGTATCCGATTCCGAGTCATTCACTTCTTTTGGGTTCAAAATCTCATTGACAGGGACTACGCTCCCATCTGAGTGGACCGTATACTCTTGTACGATTTTCAATTCAGTCAAACTATTTTTTGTTGAATCTATTCCATCTACGGAAACAAACGTTGAAAACACCATTCGTAAGAATTGTTTGTGGAACTTGAAATTCTCAACCTTGAATGAATGAATGTTTGTGAAGTGAAGACTTCTTTTATATTCACGTTTACTGTGCTTTTGACACTGAACACTGTTTCTAGATAAATTCATGCACTCATAGAAAGAATTTTTTAGAATGAGAAAATTTTTCTTGTTGCTGGGATAAAACTCATTTTTATGTTGAGCCTCAAAAATTTCACTTGAATCAAGAAAAGTTCGTTTTGATTTTAAAAGAAATTCCCTTAATTCTGGTGAAATTTTGTAGGCTCAAGAAAAAAATGAGTTTTGTAAAATTTTCTTGTGTCAGAAATTCTTTCTGTGAGTGTGATACATCATGGATAGGCTTGAAAATTGAAATAAAATAACGTGACCAAAATGAGTAGGTGTAAAATGTGACAAATTAAGAAAAAAACGGTGTTTTTCAGTTACAATGTTCACATGAAAGGATATAAAAATTTAGAATGATCTTTCTTTGAAATATTTTAATGTCTTGAGGAGAGGGTGAGGAAACAACAAACCATTTGAGTTTATAATTCAATACCACGATAATTTTCAATACAGAATACAGTGGAAAAACTTTATTGTGTCACTATAGTAAACTTGGGGGTTGATCAGTGATGAAGCAGAGTTCCTGCTTTAGGGGGTCCAACAAAATCGGTTTGTTTGAAAATTTTTTTAGGAGCCAAAAAAATGATTGAATGATAAGAACTTTTGGCGGTATTTTCATGTATGTCCCGAGCCAAAAAAAAAACAATTTTTCTGATCAGAAATAATGAAATTAAGTGAATTTTCTCCATTTTCCTTTTCTGCACCTATTATAAACTGGTGGTGAGGATGACACAAAAACCAAACGTTCAATCAAAACGAACCAGAGCTTGTTATCTCCAGTTCTGTGCTCTCTCCTATTTGCACCAAAAAAATTTATGAAAAATTATTCCTGAAGATTTTTTATAGCAAGTTGGAGTAATTATTGTTTCTCAACATACAACTATTCCTTTTTCGAACCTCGGGTAAATTTTGAATTCTACGATTTCTCCGGGGTTTTTTTGGTTCCGATAGAAGAATAATGTACGTAAATTGAAAATCTTCCTTTTGTTTTAGACAAGAAACACGACCTGTATTTTCCCACTATAAAAGACTCGAACTGCGAGGTGCTGTACGAATTTAGACATATGAACTCATATATATAATCATTTCACGATGGAAAGAATTTCTTTATCAACTTGAAACATATATGGAATTATCCCCAAAAATTCGTTCCATTCAAATATTCTCTTTGAACCTAAAAAAAATTCTGAAAAAAAAACTCTTTTTAGGCCTCCTGAAGCAAGATTCTCCCTTAAGACAATTACCTATTTTTTTATGTTTCGTTGGTGCACATCCACAGTAATTGCATAGTGCTTTATCTGCTTCTCTCTCATAAGCATCACAATCTTCACAACCAAAACAACTACCTCGCTTGATTCCCCTCGGATCCATAGTGATCTGCAAATATTTTTGATTTATTAAATTGATTTATTATGAAAGATGTTCCTCTTGTGGGAAAACATGTTATAATATTCGTCCGTTATAATGAGATGTTCTAAATTTGAAAATGTCTCAGTAAGAATCGATTTGGCATTATGTAGATCACATTGTTCAGTAACAGGTTAGTTTTGAGTGAAGAATTTTGGAAATTATTTACTCAATCTCTTCGTTTTGATGAGATATAGATATACGTCACATCAACCCAAAAAAATGGGTGAGGATAGAAGTATTTGAGAGACTCTAATTGAAAAGAGAAGTTATTTGATGTGGCATGGTTTATACGTCTCAAATCACTGAAATTAATATCAGAAAGAAATGTACAATAGATAAAGATTGGGATACATGTAACAGGTTATGTAGGATAAAGAATGCTGTAAATATATTTGAATCGAGCGTTCAAGTGATGAGAGACAGGCTCAGAGAATTTCATCAAACCAGTTGTAAGAATGATTACTTCATGAAGATAATGATACACAAACTGCTTTGGATTGAAAAAAAGGCGATCGAAACAGTAAATCATCAAATCTAAGGATGATCCACACAAAATAGTTTTCTCTCTCATTCTCTAATTATTCACAAAAAAGTTCTCATGATATATAATGTGTCCATACAAGATTCATTCAAGCAAAAAGTGTCAGGAAATAGTGAAATATATCCAGGAAGAATACAATGCAAAACAGAATCCTCGAATTGTAGTAATGATTCCCTGTTATCCATTTTCAAGTGTTCACTGGCACGAAATAGGGATTGTAACCTAACAAATTGAGTCCATGGTTACATTGTTGACGTTTGATGTCAATGATATCGCATTATGCAAGGTATTTGGGAAATAATATTATGAAAATATTAGAAAATCAATCAATTGTTTCGGACATGATTAACCGCCAGCTGCCACACTGGGGTGTAAGGCACCACAGCCAAAAATTTCGATTATAGAAATTTTGTAAGTGATATTGTTACTTGATTAATTTTTTAGTATATCCCAAGATCTCGTTTGATGATGGAGTGCAATATTGGATCAATTCTCGAGCTGATTATAAAAAACCAGAATTATCAATATCTCAAAAACCATGGAAAACGAGTTGTTTGACCAAAAAATTCTGGAAATCTAAATTTCTCATTAAATAATCTCAAAATTCAACTAGGTACTCGGTACCTAGAGATCCACTCAACTGATAAAAAATAAGCCCAGGAGGAGTTTTCATTAAAGAAGGTCAACATCTCGACAGGTGACATTTTTTAACAAAATCAATTTTCTCATTCCTTGAAACTTGATCACTTATTTATTGATAGAATGAAAATTAAGCAAGACTGGCGCTTCCAGACAGATGCTATGTGTCTACAAAGTAAGTGTTTTGATTCAATTGTGGAAAGATGACGCTGGTAAATCTTTTTTTCCCATTAACCTTCAAACTACAGTTCTTCGAGGTCTGGGGTACAATACACCTCAGCGTGGCAGCCAATGGTTAGGAAGTGTCGAAGAGAAATAAAAATCAAATTATCAATAGTGTGCTCAAAAGTTGAATGTTTACAAACCTAATGAATATTCCCCACGCACCGTTTGACAATTATAAAGTACTTCCCAATCACATTATGGGCATGATAAACATCGTGGCAGTACAGTGACTTATGTTCAAATATTTCATAAGCATCATGCGAAACAGAAATGTCATAAGCATTCAAATGCAACTCATGCTTCATAGTTTGCACTTTCCGACATGCAAATAAAATTCTTTCTTCAGCAAAAACAATGGCTGAAATTGAAGCGAAACATGGTAAAGAATGTATATAATTTACCATTATGAAAGATCCCGGCTTATATTTTATTCCATCAATAATGATCCATGACAATGTTGTCAATTTATTGGTTTTATCATGGATAAGATGTTGAAAAGGCAGATTATGCCGATTGATTCTGGTCATCACACCATACTCCGGTGGTTTCACGATTGTATCTCCCGTAATGTATGACTGATACAGTTGGTGTTTATTTGCCATGGAATATGATATATTTTTAAAACACTTAGCATGTCTCATCATGTCCACAAAATACTGGTGCTTGGCTTCCATACGGATTGTATTAAAATTGTACAACGGTCCAAATTTCATGATAAATGATGGATAATGAATTAAGAAGTGTTGCTTCGGGATGAGATGGGTTTGATAAACTCTTTGAAAAGTATGAAGGTATTCTTCAATAATCAACTTCAAATAATCTACCATTGCCAACGAAATTTCATGAGCACAAATTAAAGCTGTGATTTCTAATAAAAGGAGGTAATTTGTCCAATATTCATTATTGTAATTAATGTGAGGCCCTAAGATTAGGGGAGTTATTATTCCCAACGACCACATCTGCGCACCAGTTTGATGTAAACAACCTCCTGGTTTGAGGTGTTGTGGTAAAATAATGGAAGGTTTGGTTTCAGAAAATCCGTAATCAAACTCCATCAATTTTTCATTGAAACAATCGACGGACATTATATTATCGTTTCCTTGCAGAAAATGACTCAGAACTACCTGTAACGTCCTAGAAAGGCATCCCTCAAATATATCATGGAAAATGTCTGGCGGCATACCACCAATCACATGATAAAACTTCAATGAATTCAGAGAACATTCTGTGTTAATTCCGTAACTTTTGCTCAAGATTTCCCATTCTTTACGCGTGGATGCTTGTTTCAAAGTTTCGATATGTTCATTGTATTGATCGATTGTTCTCAATAGAGAAGGATCTTCTGTTGTTAATGAATGGACTTCATCTTGAGTAGCCATACAGTATCTGCAGCAATGGGTGGCGGTGAAACCTTGTTTGAAACCTCCGACTTTGTGCGCAGCCAAATTATCCCCTATGAAACTTATCAAGGTTCCATATAGATGAGTTCCATCTGACATGGTGATGCCATTTTCAAGCAATTGTAAATCATTCACAATAGGTTCCATTATATCTTTCATAGGATAAGTTTTTAGTAAATCGGAATCTACGGCTGCAATTAAGTTGATGGAATGCAAACTTAATCTATAGCGAGGGCTGATATTTTCCAGAGTAAAGTAAAACATTCCCATTTGAGAAGGTCTCGATGAAACAGTATCAGTTAAATTAAGTTCGTCGAAATATAAAATTATTTTAAACGCGTTAGGGTTTTCCTGTAGTAGTTTATGAGACTTCGCAATAGAACCATCTTTGAAAGAGCGTAAAATATCTTCTACACTTGATGTATCGGATTCAAATAAGGGTTTATAATGTTCGTTACTCTGCAGATTTTTGATAACATCAATGATTGACACGAAAGCCATTTGATCACGGCGTACTTTTCTGTTTTCATCCACATTGCACTCCCCAGTTTTAACCGTATTCGTACCTAACGTGATAATTTTCGGTGTTATAACGGACATATGCTTTTTGAAGAAATTATTCTGTTTCCATTTCGTTTTAATTTTTGCAAACACTCCACAAGAACTTTCCACTGCTTCATCAATATTTATTATCTCTTTTAAATCAATTCCTTTATTTTGAAGAGCAATTTTTAGTTTCTCACTAAAATTTTCCACACTGGATTTTATCAACATTTCTGTGTTTTCGAGGATGTTTTGTATCAGTGGTGCAGGGATATTCTTGGCACGAAGGTTAAGAATAAATTGAGCTTCAGCCATTTCCATTTTGCTGTCTTCAGAATCCGGGGCATCAAGATGATAGTGGAAGTTATCAGGCTCAATTAAGTTTCCGTTTTCATTTTCATGTTCTTCATCATGCTGTGAAAGTTCAACATCATTTTCATTATGACATGGAAGTTCAAGATCATTCTCATTGGAGGCTGTTTGTATTTCCACATCACTTTCAACATCATCTACGGAAATGCGTGTATGACATCTTGATATGTGGGATGTTAATGATCGAAAATTCCGGAAAGTTTTTGGACATTTCGAGAACTTGCAAGGTATATTCAGATTAGGTCGATTCAGATGATATCTTCTCATGTGTTTGATGAAACTATCATAGTTTTGAAAGTTTTCTTGGCAGTATGTACAATTCAGCATCTGAAGCAAAATATTTTTCCATATGTTCTCTCAATTGATTCATAAAATTACTCAATATTCACATAGTAATGATGGATTTCATAGATCAAACAATTTCCATATAAATTTATCAGTTTCCTGTTGACTTAATATTTTTAGCATTGCTTGTTTTATAAGAGAATTTCAATTTGAACAATGAAGATTTGAAGGAAAAACATCATTTTCATTTGAAATGCATAAATCTTAAAGCGTTGTTGACATAATTTTTATTTGCGCAGTCACATACGTATCAGAATGACTTAGGCGAATAAATTTAAAATAGCAAAGGCTGTACAATCATTCCAACTTCATCTGCCGAAATTCATCCCATCCTTAAAGGAAGTGTCTTGAATGAGAAAATGCCAAAACAGCATTTTTTCGTGATTTTTTGAGAACAGAAAAACAGAAATGAACATATGTGGTTTCGAGGTATGTTTTTGTGTTTTGTGTGATTTAGAAATTCTATTATTCACTTTGTGAAATTTTATGTGCGACATTTTACGAAGCTCATAGGTTTTTTCATTGTTTGTGGGGTATTGATGACTTTGTATTTCCTTTAGGGTTGGAAAAAAACCCGGATTTTCGCTGTGAAAACCCGCCCCACCGGCTTTCATTGGGGTTTTACGGGTTCTTCCGGATTTTTTCGGGTTTTATCAAATTGGAATTGGTTTCCTTTTATGAATCCTATTATAATCTACTAACCTTCATTTCAACCTTGCGATTCCATCATTTTCCGTATGTACTAATATGAAATAATATATTAGTATATATGGATATATGGAGGTCATAATATGGTAATATTCAATCATACAGTTATATCTGTGCAAAACTGAAATGTTCACAAAGCAACGAAGTATTGCCGAAATTGTGGACGAATGAACTCTGAGAGACATTTCGCGCTTTTTGAGTATGAAAATGTCACTTCTTTGCGCGAACTTACACTTTATTTTCACCAGGGTTATGCGCGTTATTTAGAAAAGTGAAAGAAAGATACGTATTCAGGGTGAGGTGAATATCAACACTACCCACACAGTACACCAGTTCAGATAGAGTCCATGAAGAGTTCATTATGTATACTCAAGAATTCTGTTTAAACTTCTGTGCTGTGTACCCTGGTTAAAAAATCCGATAAGATCCGATAGAAACCGATTCTAAATCAATCGAACTGAATAGGGTCAATCGGAAAAGTTCAATCACCGATTCAAAATCAATAAGAATTTATCGAAATCTCTTCTCTATAGGTTTCAATCGGGGATTCACCAATTAAAAAATCTGTATTTCATGAATTAATCAGACTTCACATATTATATTGGTCTGTATAAGAGATATCTGATTGAATGATTGAAATTTTTCTATTTCATCAGGCAAACGGTTTTATCAGGAGTTTCCACATTTTCAATCTGTTGGAACTAATGGGAAAATTTGTGAAATTGAATGATGAATGAGGTTCTTATGGGAGATTTCTCAATGCATTATAGGATGCATCGATTAAAAAACATACTCTAATATATGAGTCATAAGCTCAAAAATCAATAGCAAGAAGAATGATTCTCAAACAGAAAATGAATGACATGGAAACATTTGAAAATTGATGGAAATATAAAGTTCTGAATACCTCATTGACTGCATAATTATGTCACGATAACTTGAAAATTTTAACTTGATCGCATACTTGTTACATGGAAATTTCATGTACTACATGATTAACGTTTTTCAACAGACTTGTTGTGTAATATAATTATTGAAAATTTATTGGAATATAAGGTTCTGAATATCCCATCAACTGTATAATCATGTCACGATAACTTGGAAATTTGGATTTGATCGCTTACTTATTATATGAAAATGACATGTACTACACGATTAACCTTTTCCAAAAGAGTTGTTTAGTACAATAATCATTTGAAATATATAGAGAATGGAACAATGGTCACAACAATATATTAAAAATACTTTCAAATTGGTATAGCATCAAACCATATGATAATATTGAGGTTAAAATTCTTGAATTTGATTTCTGTACTAAATAATTAGATACATTTATCAAAAATGATCAAGTTCACTTACCTTTTAACAGCACAAAATGATTTTGAATTCCTATGCTTTGGTAGCTGCTTTCCTATGTATAAATTCTATCCGTCGTGGCAATTTTCTATTCGTGTTCTTGATTTTTTATCTTCATACAGAAATCCAATATTTCAATTATGACAGACAATTAGGGATGGAGTCATAATTATATTCAGCGCAGAATCTATTGTACATGCAGACTTGGAATGAACCTCTGAGAAACTGTAACATATTAAATTCATGCATGCGTATGAGAGAATGTTGAAATTTGTCTACGATGAGAAGAGTATATTGATTTTCTTAAAAATCTTTATTCCAGAATGATTTGCAATAACAGAAAAACGGTTTAAAATTTGTGAAACTATAAAATTTTGAATGTCTTATTGACTGTAAAATTACATGATGTTAATTTGGAAAATTGGATTTGATCGCATACTTGTCATACTGAAATAATGAATTTTTAATGAGTTATCTTTATTCAAATTGATCAAAATTAACTCAAATGAAATCAAAAATACTCTCACTCTTCACACAGGATGTACAGAATAGCTGCAAGCAGTTGCAAGTTACTCCACACAAAACCATGTCAAAATATTGAGGTTAGGTTTTCATGTTTTACATTTTCCAAATAATAAATGATATATATACTGAAAATTATAAATTTTACTCACCTTTTAAAGACATATCACAATTGTTCCGTCTTGCACCACTTTTTTGGGGCCTTCTCTCCTTATTTTGCTTATAACTCAATTTGAGGTACATCGAATTCAACGCCGGTACCACGTGTTGCTATCTTGGATTCACAAAAGAAAGGACGCGGGGTATTCAAAATCGTCAAACTGAAAATTAGACTAAGTCCGCATAATTTGAGGAATATTTTGCTTGAATAATAATCAGATTAATTCGACTGAATTTACGCACTGCTTTCTATAAATCATCATATTTTCGCACGATAATTTAAGATAAATTTACCTTAATTCACTTTCATACCGCACTGTTTGATTTTAAATTTCTATGATAGCTTAAACCTGGTTCGTTGCTGACTTTCAGTCTTATCTGAAAGTCAGTATAATATGAAATTAAGATTTTCTTTTTACTGTGCACTCATTCCCCGTACGGGGAGACTGTATGCTCAGTGGAATGAAACAAAACGAAATGAAGTGAAAATAATAATCAAGTTGAAATAGCGTGGAGATTGAAACAAAGAGAAAAGTTGATGAAAACTATAAAAAATATGAGGTTCAGGTCATAAATGCTCCTAACAAATCAATAAAGCCTACATTGGGGACAGGGACAATTTTGCAACTTTTAATGCATTCCGATTTAAGTCATATTACCACAATAAATGTCACAACAAAAGTGAACCTGTTTATGAATTTCTTGTCCATACATCTTTTACACAAGTCCTCAAATGTTTTTGTTGAAACTTATTCCATCATGCACGAGCCAAAGGTTTCAAAGATCAGGACAATCCTTGATAGATCAAATTCAAAACTTGCGACTATCCATTTCATACACCCCACAACGAACTCCGTATCCATCGGTCCCGAGTATTGTTGCCTTGAGGATAAAATTAATAACGTTTAGGACATCCATGATATCGATAACGTGAAAGCCACATCACGGTCTTTTCAAATCTTACACGTGAACCATTCCAATCGATTTTCCAAAGAAATTCTGGAAAAATGGAATGATCGATTGACAAATTTTCCTCAAGGTATACATTATATATGATTTAATAGAATCGATGGACATGTGCAAAGAGAAATGGAAATATGATATAAGCACGTGTATAATCTTGATTATGAGTTCACAGAAACGAAACTGTCATATCATCGTTTATTTTGACTATCAATTATACAACCAAGTTTCTCCCACACGTTTCTCTAGCTAATTGATCATAATTAGGTTCACGTGACGGGAGTGTGTTTTCCAAGGTTTTTGGTGATCCAATTATGGTCAGTATTGGATTCCAATACTTTTGACATGTGAGTTTAGAATATCTGTCGCATGTGTAAAAGTAAATTAAAATGAACTCAATATAATTGAGAGGAAGAGAGATTTGACATTTGATATTTGAAACTTAAAATTTGCAGGTACATAATTGATGCTTCGATACATGCTATTTTTGTGTTATGAGATGCATTCTCGTATTTTATTTATTTCGTCATGTTTTTCATCTCTATTGCCATGAAAACGTTTCGACTTCCGCTAAAGAGGCAAAAATGTTATAAAACGATGAAGTAAATAATTTGATCTGATTGATAATTTGAAAAATGCACGGAAACAATTATTTAACTTTGATAAAGATAAACAAGATCTTCACTACTGCAACCAAAGTTTTCGTGATCTTAAAAAAAGTGCAGCTATTAATGCATATAAATTCACATAAATTTTCAATTATAATCCTTGAATACAACAACAACAAAATTGATATCAAAATGAGAGTATCCTTCTCATCTTGATACAACTTCTCCTCAAATATATGGTATCAAAAGTATTTCTTTTCATTTGAGAGGATTAATTCAAGATTAGATTTGAAAACAGAAAAGTTGTTTTTGTTTACAATTCTCAATGCGATTTTGATGTCATAAATTTCATTATGATTATATAAAAATGAATCAATTTCCAGCCAATCCAGTTGACCATTTTTCAATTATCACGGAGTTGTTGGATTTTGATTTGTTTCCTAGTTGAAAAATTCTATGGAATTCTATGGAACGGTGAATAAACATTTACGCTTGTTCAAATCTGTTGAGACCTATTAGAACTGGTTAAATTAATGGGAATTCAATGCGTTGTAAATACTCTTTTACAGTTGTTGAGTTTGTATTAAATTTCAGTAACCAATAATGGGTTAAAATATACTTTTTTGACCAGGGTTGATCTCATTACATTCATTCGTCTATCACCTACACACTTTAATTGACTTACATCGTATCAATTGAGTTTGCTTTGTTTCAGATTAGCATTAGCCATGTTAGTCACGACTATTACTTTTTGAAACAAAAACTAACGTGTTTCGAGCGCAGTTGACACATTTCTTTGTTTGCTTTCCCAGTCAGCACAGTATGAATTCATGAAGAAGACTTTGGGAACCATAAGGATTCGCAAATAATCCTTCATGAATATATCAGGGACTGCTGTGCTGTTTGGGGGTATTTTGAACAAATATGTGATCAATATTGTTGATTGATTGCTAAGGAATACTATATTGTGTGGTGTCTTATGGGGTTTAATTGATTTCAGTTGTAAGGGAAGAGATATGGTAATCGAAACCATCAGGATTTTCAATCCCAAATGTCGTCCATAAATGAACCCAGGGTAACTTCTCTGATAAAAATCAAACATATATGACCCATATACAATTCATACATAGAGGATATTTCATGTATAGCAGAATTTTTAAACATATATGGAAAACTCTTGCATTTGTGGGTCGTATATGGATTATATATAGATTTAATATGGATTCTGTATGGATTATATACGTAATATGTATGGATTATGCATGGGTCATATAGTTTTGATTTTCAATACAGTTGGCGTATTGGAGTTGTTTGATTATCCAACAGAAATGAGATGGCTGAATTTGGGAGGCTATATTTCTGAAAGTTGATAAGAAAACTATCTACAATTCAGACGTGGGATAAATTGTTATGGTCATAAAGTGTTAGTTGTGCGATGTAAATTCTAGGCAAATCGGAATTGAGGGAAAAAAGGATAAACACATAGTTTCGAAACGAATCTTGAAAATTTAGTACTCACCGTTCCTATTAATCAATTGTTATGAAATTTTCACCATGGTTACATGTGGCATTGGAAGTAGTCACAATTCATAATATTTAACAATATCTGAATCCTTGAGAGTTTTAGAATTCATTTCTCATGTGCATATGAGGAACATGGAAGTAATTTTTGAGTCTCCATACCGATTTTTACAGTGAATGTATGGATATTTCCTCAAACATTGGTCCACAGAATACCAAAATAATTTCTGTTTATGTAAAACTCAAACGTACACGGAGAAAAATGGATGATTACAATGATCTAGGCGATTAATTGGTTATCACCATCAACTATGTAATTGTCGCGATCAATTCTGTTGGTTATGATAATCACGTTAAAAAATGCAGTTAAGGCGACCTTACTCGACTGGACTGTATTTAAGCAACGAATTGGCTACTGCAACCATGCATCTCCCTCCATGTACTCGTATTCGTGTATGAGTCTCCGTTAAGTTACGGTGATTGAAAATATCACTCGATATAGGGTGAATATTCGTCCGTGTGGTGAAATTATGTTGAATGAAGCGAGACGATCTCGAACAATCCGAGTACAGATCCAAGAAAAGCAAGTCTCATCAAAGACAGCTCAAACGGTAGAGAAACGAGTACCAGCGGGAAATATTTTTCCAGACGAGGAGGGGAAACTATCAAGCCATGCAAAGCTGTTATAGCGGCAACATAAGCCTCCTGGTATGAATTCGGATTATTTTGAATCATTCTAGACATACTAAATACGTATTTCACGAGGAGATTTCTTTTCGACAACCATTTTTTTGGCTTAAAATTCCTCATAATTTGAAATTCACGTTTTACATAGATATAACTTATAAGTATAAGAATTTGTTGTTCATATCGGTACGGCTTAAAAGACATTGTCTCTGACTAGATTTAAATAATATGAAAAATTATATCCATCTCCTGCAAGCAAAAACATATCCTATCCAAAATATATTATAAACTGTATTGAAGATCCTAACCTATCGTAGTAATTCTTTTGAAAGTTGAGATCCAACAGTGGTAATACAATGACGAAGTTTAAAAACCTGTACGAATCAAACTGCGTACTTACTCAGTTCATTCTAACGCGACAATGGTCATCACAGTAACAATGTGATTTCAATTAAGGTTTACAATCTCTTATCGCAATCAATGCCCTCTGGAATACTTTATAGGGAGATTAATGTCTGAGATGATGTAAAGCTCACGTTCACATCATACTGTTCATAACTAGTTCCTGATGGAAAAGTGAGGCCATTTTTTATCCTCTATTATTGACTTTTGTTGACTTAGACAAATTTATAGTCATAGCAAGTATGCGAGGGGACAACTATTCAATTATAATTTCTTCAACTCTTTATATACATGTATATGGACAAAAGAAAAACGAATCCATTATGGTTCAAAGAATCCATTAATTCTCGGTCAATGTTCTGATTGAATCTCATCCAGCGATTTGTCAATGGGATTTGTCCAGATGAATTAATTCCTGCAATGGTGAATCTGATTGAATCAATGTTAGACAATGTTCTGACCAAATATCATGAAATTTCTTTGTCACGATCAATGGATTCTTCTAACCAGGGTCCTAAACGCACCCAGAAAAGTGGTTTACTTGAATATGAACCTCCTAGATATTCCATTACATCCAGTAAAATTTTATGGATTCAACTGAAAGTCTAGTAGGTTCATATTGAAATACAAATTTTTTTGATCCAAACAAAGTTTAGCCAATCCAAGTAAATCCAAATATGAAATTTTTTCATTACGTTACATTACTGTAAACAAGTTACTCCAACTGTTTATATACTTGTGAATACTGAATTTGAATGGTTGTCCTCAAATAGTTGATGTAACTATTAAAATTACTCTGAATGTTGAAGAAGAATATTCCAAATATTGGGAAGTTGCCTTGGAACTATTCGTAAAACATACCGATGAAGTATCTGTTGGATGAAAATGTGATACGGGCATCTAATAAACATGAAAAGATGTCAAATCGGACACCTGAAATCCACCTGAAAGCTGTAGCGAGGTTTTCAATGTTTTACTACAATCTATATATACAACAATCTTCATGATATCCTTGGCATGCATACATTTTGGCTCGACTTCAGATCAATTTCAACCCACGTTCGGCTACGGTTGTCCTAATGTGCACACCTGCATGAGATATTTGGGAAGTTTCATTGTACAAATCATTGCTATCTCTATTCACAACATTTTCCACAGAGACAAATGGAATGCTCGAAAATATATCAAGAGATTCATTTTTCTCAGAGAAAAGTTTTCTATTCATTTTTGTTCATTCATCGAAAGGACATAACGATGAAAATAGATCGAGAATAATCAAAGTCGATCGTGATTCTTGTACGAGTAACAGGTCGAGAATGATTATGAATGATTGGATGTAGATACAAGCAGAAATGAAATTGGATACGTGAAGTGTTCCACATCCATCACACGGTACAAGAAATCGATACAGAATCGGAAATTATTTGAACTGATGAATTGGGACACCGTGGACACGTTTCTAACAGAGCGCTATACTTTGCTTTCAAATTACTTCGCAGCAAAGAGAATAGTTTTATGGAGAAAAGTTGAAATCCAAGGATAAAATTTATACCTTGAGACTCGTTCGTCGTTGAACATTTCAAAGTAAGAGCAAAATGTTGAGAATTTGTATAACACGGTCGGAATTTTGGAGTCAAATGTAAAATCGTTGGCTTTCTTTTTTCGAAAGGAGTGAAATGGTACGCGAAACAGAGAAAAGGAAAGAATGAAAATTCCCCTCGACAAATCGATATCGTAACATTCATTTCCATGCGTTTTGATCGAAAGTTCGCGTTAATTTATTTGAATGTATGATTCGGTAACATGACTCTATGTACACACATAAACGTGTGTATAGAATTTTGTGCATTTGTGTACACACAAAGATATGTATAAAGCATGAGAGTTAAGTGGAACGAGTTTGCGCGGGGTAAAGATCTAAAGTAGTAGAGGTCTCGGTAGGATATGGTAGGTAGCTTAGGTAGCAAGCACAACGTATCTGCGTGACCTGTCACCGTGAGCGCTGCTAGATTTATACGCGGACGCTAACTTGTCGCATATTTACCTCTCCTCGAGACCCCCGCCCCCGTAGCCGCCCTCCGTTTATGAGCCCCTTCACCGCCCCTTTCATCCTTTATTCGTACCTGGCCAGGCCTGCCATGGCCTACCCTTGTTCTCCCTCTCTTTCTTTTCCTCCCTCCTGTGTTTCCTCTGTTCTCGATGACAACCCGCAACACACAATACCGAAGTATATAGACTGTTGGTCGCCACGAGAACAGATACCGACTGCCACGATACGCTATATCCTATGTGTTGTTCGTCGTCATTGTGCCGACGATCCCTACGATGACGTGCGGTCGTCCTCTACTTTTTTCCTCTCGCTTTTGTACCTTTTTCCTTCTTTTCGTTTCTCCCTCTCACTTTTTTCGGCTCAATACTCCCTATCTGGATTCGGAGTTTCTTTGGCCGCCGTAGCACGGAAAGGTGTTTTTCCAAGTCTCGCCCCATTAGCTGTAACGTCGTCTCCCTCGCACATCGAACGTGCAAATGAGACAGCGTTATCGGCCGTGGCGCGTTGTGTTGGAGGAAACGCAAAGAATATATACCTGAGCGACGACGCAGTCAATTGTAACGACACGACCTCACAGATCGCTTGTTGTATCGATCATTCATCCCTCGATGTTCCTCCTCCTCGTCGTCTTTCTTCTTTTTAGCGAAGAGACTGTAAGCCCCATGAGAGCATATGTACCATAACGATCTTAAGGCGTGGAAAATCTTCAAAACCGAACAAAAGCCAGTCGAACGTGCGAGTCTAACGATTGACACGAGCGTCGTCTCTTTCCCTGTCCCCTTCTTGTTCTCGGTTCAATAATACTTTTTGACTTTGCCAGCTGGACAAAATCGTAGTCGAAAAGGAGAAAAGCTAGCCGACGCCGTCGCCGACACCTGTGATTATTATCGTGTGCGTGTTTCCACTCTCGTCTTTTTTTGTTGTCCAAGTCCTTTGGACAAATCATCGTTTTTATAGAAATTGGGAGGATAGATTTCAGCTTGCAACGCCTTTGTACGTACGAATGGAATGTGAGAAGACCTTCAATACAGAAATCGTAAAGTCGCATGAATACAAATTTGAGGAAGGCGTTTGGTCGGGGTTGTGGATTGTTTTGGAAAAATAGATCCCGAGGGCGCAAAGGGGCTCGAGTTCTTCTATTATGAATTTAGTTTAGAGGATTATCATTTTCCGTAAAGGGGCTCGAATTTTGGTCTATAAAAAGTCAATGCATTGAAAAATCACATAGGTACAGTTTCTATTACCACTTGAAACAAATTGTGGTGATTCTAACTAAATTGCACGGAAAAAATGCAGCTCGAAAGGATAGTAATCTTTAATAGAAAATCTGAGAATATTTCTTAAAATTTAAGAATTTTTCTCTACTTTGTAATAAACATAAAACAATGAAAAATTCCCAATGCTTAACAATTCATAGGAACAAATATGAAGTTTCCAAAAGCCGCGCATGAAATTTTACAAAGTAAATAACAAAATTTTGAAATCTTATTTTCAAATTACAGAATTTTGTTATTCACTTTGTAAAATTTCATGCGCGACTTTTGGAAACTTCATATTTGTTTTTATGATTTGTTAAGTATTGATAATTTTTCATTGTTTTTCGAACAATATTCAAGAGAAATCTCAAGCGTTTTATGTTTATTACGAACTTGAGAAAAATTCTTAGATCTTAAGAAATATTCTCCAATTTTCTATCAAAGATTACTATCCTTTCGAGCTGCATTTTTCTCCGTGTGGAGTAGATTATTTGGCAGTTGCAGTAAATTATACTCCAAAATTGTCCCTGTGCCAAAATCTATTGAATTACTAAATTATGGTAAATATGACAAGAAGGAGACAAAAATCCGATATTGAATATTCTATGGTGGTGGATAATTGTCATTGAAATGCACGAATTGGGATGATTCTTGCGCCAAAATGTTTGTTCTAATGAGAAGAATTGATTTGCTTTTTAGGAAATATGGGACACGATAAATATGGAGAATTCAAATGAATTCTCATTTGACCAGTTCTTACACACTTGTACACCTTGAAAACTCCGGGGTAGAAAATCAACCTCGCACGAATTGAAATTTCCAACCCAGTGCAAAATTCACCCCGCATTACATGGTCAAACGGCGCTAATGATACCAACTCCTCTGAATCGATTTTAACGTAGTGTAGTATACGAACAAAATTTATACCTAAATAATTTCAAAACTTTCATTATAATTGGATTGTTAAGAGGTTTTGATGATATTTGAAATTCGCTTGTTCAGTTCATCAAATGCAATATGTTAAAAAATGTGTAAGGGTATGAAAACTTTTGAAATCATACGAAAGAAAAATTCAGCTGAAAATTTTATCTCCTGTGTATTATTGTATCTGATAAATTTTCCATTATACAAATGAATTTTCAATATCTTAAAAAATGTTCTTATATGACGATTCTACTAAAAATTGTATAATTGTTCATGCATACATTACACAGCGAAGAATTTTGTGTCTGGGAAGATCCACTCAGAATTTGTGTTGAAAACAACATATCAAATTCTGAAATTCACAGATTTTCTGTGTTCATTTTTTGTGTTAACATTTAACATAAATTGCGAGTGGACCTTCTAGGACGTACATGCGTGTTAAAAATACACAAAATTTTTCACTGTTAAGGCGATTCACCACAAGCCAAGTTACTAGATCTCTCCCCCCAGTTTTCTCAGTGATCAATGAATAGAATCAATTTCAATGAGCAGGTGCATCTTCTTGTGCTATTGAAAAAAATGCAGCTACTCGTTAGTTTTCATTTTATGTGTTCGTTTCTGAGAAAACTGGGGGGAGAAATTTGGAATCTAGTAACTTTTGCAGGGAGTAATGAATCCCCTCAAGGAACTGGATTCAACATTATTCAAATACGTTGAGTACTTTCCAATCAATAGTGGATTTTATACTTTGAAAAAAATATTGGATCACACCGGATGCATGTTGTATTAAATGTTGAAAGAAAGAATATGAAATGTTGTGTTTCCATATTGTTGATTGGTTATAACATATTGCGATAATATGATTTCAAATTCGGGTTCAAAACACGTCCTTGCAGGAAATGCCGCAGTTGACACATAGCCTGATAATAACACAGTTGTGATGACCGAACGTCGGAAAAAACAATTGTTTCCATTCAAGATCATAATCGTTTCTCAATGAGCAATATGACTGAATTCGAACAAGATTGATTTCTGCGGACAGACAATCTTGGGCCAGTATTGAATCAATACTATTTGAACAAGATAGGAATGCCAGAATTCTGTCATAGTAGGTAGACATGAAATAGTAGGAGTGCCTTCCGGTAGGGAATGCTGTACTGGCCTTTATATAAAATGATCTTATATTTTGACTCCTTGCCAGTTTTGGCAGCTTTGATAGCTCTGGATTTGTGCGTAACGGCAACTCTGATAACAGTCCTGAATAATTCCCGGCCCATATTTTCCTCTTTCCACGAGTGATGAAATTTGAAACTTCGCTATAACCCCTAACCAATGTGAGAACTTATTTGACATCAAAAACATCTCATTTTAGTCGTTGACAATGGCGAAAAATTGAAAAGAAGAAGAAAAGAAAAAAATGATTGTAAATTCATTTTGATGCAACATGGATATTCTATATTGAAAAGAAAGATACGTTGAATCACATAAGAGTTATTCATAGTAAATGAATACCCATATGCGTATAGACCAATGGCCGAATTGTGAAGCAAGCCTGGCACAAAACTTACCGAGATTCGTCGTGAACAGGCTACACCAAAAGTGGACCAGACTTGGGAATGATAAGATCAAAACGAGTTTGGACTACTGGTTTTGCTAAATTTGGTAGTAAAAATGCTCTAGCCACAAAAACACGGAAATTCATATCCTCGTATGAGAGGAAATGAACATTTCGAGAGTTCAATGATTTTTCTGGTCTGTAAATTAAAAATTTCATACCACTCTAAAAAAGTGGAATTTTTAGATTCGAAGCTACGCTTGTTCCCGTGCGATGCGCATAATTTTAGAAAAGTTGATTCATAATTCATTCGATTCTGAGATGAAGATCAGTGAACTTTGAAACCAATGAATGTCACATTTATTTATGAACTTTGCTGCCAACACGGATTTCGATTGAATGATCAAAACGCCAAATAGAGTTTTTTCTTCTTCATTAATTTCCAATCTTGAGTGGAGATCAAAATTCTTGGTTGACGGCGATGCCGATTCCAAACAATCTTCTTTCTTAAATTAATTTTTACAAGAGTTTCAATGTATCAACAAGGATACAACTTCTACGTGAAACAACAAAAAATCGGTATGGAAAACCATATATTACTTCCGTGTTCTTGAGATATTTAATCCTATAGATATAACAGGATGTGCCAAGATGTCAAGGATGAAATTGCTGCTGTTCGATATATCGATGCTTTCCAACAACTTGAAACAGAAAAATTGTTACTCTCAATTTATATTTGTTTAATTGCAATCAAACAGTCACATAGAACGAACGAAAACAATTCTCTCCAAACTGAGGAAGGAACTTTTTTCACAGTTGTCCACCAATTGGCATAACACTCGTATGGAACTACTATGGGATTTCATTGCAATCGGATAACCAGAAACGCAAATACGAGCGATCGCTAAATTACAATTTTCGATAACATGCTTTCTCTTCCCTCCATGTTTTTTGGAAGAATCAGGTTGAAACTTGTACGGGACCACTATGGAAACTGTATCTGTGACTGTAGTATACCTGTTGTAAAAATTCCATAACGATCGGATAATAAGAACAGAAGATATATCCGCTCAATCACGGTATTTATGTAATTTCCCAAGTTTGTTTTGAAGTTGGCTGCGTACCCTCTTGTTTCCTCAATTTGCCTGAAACTTAAATCACACAATCAACATTTCATGAATCGACTATGCTCAGAGTTCTATGGCAATCGGATGACACATAAAAAAGTTGATAATCCGTGAAGGATGTAATTAAGTGATCCATTCCATGTGAACCAGATTTCTACTTTTTATGCTTTTGAGAGTGAAATATGATTAATTTGCAGTCATCGTTCATCGTTGGATTCATTCAGTGACAATTGAGTGATCATATTACGCGCGTCACGATTTATCCCTTCCGTAATATAATTGAGAAATAATTCAGTCGGAAGTTAGGAACCTCAGTTGTCCTAGATTCAACTTCGGTTCTATAATTTTGTCCTCAATTTCCATGATTGCAGATTGATAATGATAAATTCCAGACAAAGGCTGGAAATGTCATGGATAGTTGACAAATTGATTGAATTTTCTGAAATTTTGAAAATAAATGTTCTGTTGTACACAGTAAAAAAAATTCCGTCATTGTGTAAAAAAAAAGTACGTGTCAAAATTCAAGTGTTGAATATTTAACTACGTGTTAAAATTCAAGTGTTGAATATTTAATACTTTTGTGTGTTCATTTAACACACTGATCAAATGCTGTTCGATCGATTCATTTTCAACACATTAAAATGTTATTCGAGTTCAAATTAACACTTTATAAGTGTCACTCTGGATTCAACACACGTTGAGTGTGAAGAAAAAAGGTTAACATTCGCTTGTGTGTTGAATTTGACGAAAAATTTTTTACTGTGTAAAGTTCAATTGCATAATGGCGCTCACTTAGGGATTTAGGAGGAGAAAAACTGTAACAGTGAATTTTCACTCAAATATAGTAAAAATCTACTCTTTTGGTGTGAATATTCATCTTCATAGAATGGAATTCTCACTCTTGCCGGAGTATTTCTTTCGTTATCTTTTCTTTGCGGTATTTTCACTCTTCTTTGCAGTGGATTCTCACTGCAAGAAATTCAGAGAGTACTTTCCACACAGCACTGGCTGTCTAAAAGATATTCTCAGAAATAATTAAGAACAATACAAGAAGGCTTGTGCAGAATGAATAGCCATCTTTCAGAAGTCTTAAACTGTTCTTACTTCTAAAAGGTTCCTGAAAACGTTCTTGAGGATATCTTTTAGAAGTAAGAACATTTTGAGACTTTTCAAAAATGTCTATTCATGTTGCATAAGACTTTTTGTATTGTTCTGAATTATAATCTTCTCTGAGAAATAAACTTTTGAATGTTATTGTCGCACGATAACTACGTTAATGAATTATCTCTTAGTCTCCCCGTGTCAAAAAGTGAAACTTGATTTAGCTCTGATTTTTTGCGTATTACGGAGTGAATCAGGTTTAATTTCATTTTTCACCCTGCTGATCTCGTCCTGTTCTCAACCTGATCTTGCTTTTAATATTCTTATTCGACCTGATGTTAACCTTTTTTCGACCCGATTGAACTCTGGATCGTTGCGTATCACGGAGTTGATCAGGCTTTAAAAAGTATTACAATTTTTCGACTCGGGTCTGCGACATTCAGAGACCCTCCATGTTTTTCAAACATTGTATCAACGTCCCAATAGTATACAGTCTGCTTTCTGAGGATATTTCTTCCTGAGTGTCAGTTCTATCTATATACATTACTCACACATAAAAATTCATATACAACCATCTAGAATTTGGTAACATGTGTGACACGGAAAGAAATTTTTCGCTGTATCAGCCAAATTTTAACTAAATATTTCAGCACCCGCGGGACAGCTAATTTCTTAGTAACATTAGTCAAAATTTAGCTATAGAGGCCAGAAAAATGGCTGTCCATCTCTGAGCTGATCACTATTTTCCGTGTAATGCATTGAATTGCAATCCACATAAGTCAAACATTCCCGCTCTAAATTGTTATGGTTTTCAATGATAATTCTATTTGATAAAGTATATTTCTATTTAATTGCGTCCAACATGTGACCTAAAAATATTATCATACGCTCGAAAAAACTCGAATCAATATCAATTCAATACACAATATTCGCTATACAAATATTCTCAGGGGCAATCTAGAAGGAGGAATAGACCCTTGTAGAAAAAGAAATATCACCTTGATGGAAGGAGGTTTATCTCACAAACAATTTTTCGTGTTTCAGCTGACATGGTGATTATCGTGATTAGATGAAGTTTTTTTAATTCAAAATATAGAATAGCTGTTACACCAACTCCTTATTCCTTAATCTAAAAGTATAGACTATTTGGCACTGAATTTTCCACCAATATATTTCATCCGTTGCGAAAGTTACCATGAATTCCACAAATTCCATAATCCCTTTATCAGCGAAACCCTTCAGTTAAATCCATAAGAGGCGTCATAAAATATATTTTCTTTTGTTTCTCGGTGGTGACTTTTTGTTGTTCTCGTTTCGTCTGTGTGTTCCACGAATAAATTCCTGACTCTAAATTCACACAATTCTTCCTTATTTCTAGCTAAAAGGAATAAAATGGAAAGTTTTGCCTCATGCAAGGTCGCGATGGGTCGCGACAGAAAACGCCTTTATTAAGATTCTCCTTTCAACTGATCTATCTAAAGTTTTTAATTAACATAATTGAATTTTTGTTTAATGAGTTCACATTCCATAAAAGTGAATCTTTTGTAATTTTCTACTATTAGAGGTCCCAATTTTGATGCTTAATGAATTTTTTCTCTTATCCGCAGTTTTTTCCTCTCTTCAGACAAAAAAGAAGAGAACAAAGAGAAAAAGAAATTTATAATGCGCGCAGGTAAAGCAATTTCTTTTGTTCGAACGGAAATAAGAGGACTCGTAAGAACGATATGAATATTGATTATTTCACAAAAACTATATCCCATTTAACAATTAGTCTTCCCAATACCGATCTGCTCGTAAGAAATAATTACAGGAAAGATCGTCGAAACGGATTTTCATAACATCTCGTGCTTGCCACTGTTTCCGCATCGCTAATTGTGAAACTAATGATTCTTCATACAAAAAATAATGATTTATGTTTCCCTCGGGTTGATGACTTCCCTAGATCCAATTTTATCGTCCTCCCTCTTCTAATGTCTCGATCGAAGGAGAACTCATCATTTTCTTAACGTCATTACTTTTGAAATTTGGAATGTAGCTAAGAGATGTTCTAGGATAAGAAATTTGGAAAAGGAATGCGAGCTAACAGGACGAATGAAGAAATTGATATATATCGTATAATAACATTCGCCCAGTTTCGATTCAATGTATACAATTGAATAGTACTCAGAGTGTAATGATGTTTTTTTTAACGCAAAATGTTCCGAGAAGGACTATAACACGATGAATCAATCCTCAACGATAATTGCATAGCAGTTATCGATGGTAACAAAATTCATCTCGTCTACAATTTCTAAAAGAACAATGTCGGTCAGATTTTCCAGTGATTCGATCGATACTGTCGTGGACCTCGCCACCGTTGAAAACTCGGTCAATATTGTTCCTTTTTTTATCCATATTCAACGAATGCAATTAAATGTAGTTTCATATGATTTTTAACGTCAGGGGAAATCAAGATCGACTCTCAGGCGTATAACCCTTCGACTCATATAATTGAACAACTAGTAGCGGAATCTTTAAAAATAAAATGCGAAAAAAGAGGTAATTAAATACATCGCTGTAAGGGAAAAACATTTGTATGAAATAAATCGAACGATCATTGTTGATACGATGAGGAATTGAATCCACGAATATCAAGTGCACCGAGTTTCTGTGTGTTTTCATCAAAATTCGTAACGTTTTCATGTTCTTTCATGTAACCGATGGAACCAGCAGATATGTACATGAAAAATTACGTCGAGCGTATGTACGCTACTCGCCCTGGCAACCCTTCTTTCGCACAAACGTATATTTTTCTCACTTGAAAACTTGTATGTTTCCTACATACGAAGAAGTCGTTATTAAAATTTATTGTGTACCCTAATGTTTCCCAGGGTATTATTCAGCTTCGTCGTAACATGTGAGGTTAATCAACACTGGACTGAAGGATATTTTTAATCATCATATATGCATAAGTATGTTTTCGTTGAGTTTGTACCACTTGCTCGACAAATGGCGCGCAAATGACCTGTCAGAAAAGTCATTGTCGGACCACAAGCGGCATGGACCTGATTTCGTAATATCGCGTGAACAATCTTAATTCGTTGTTGTATCCACGTAAAGTGTAAAGTTCATTCGTATATCAAGGCATTTCTTTATAACGACGGTTATTAAAAAGACATTTCGCGTGGTTCCGATGTTCCTTTCTCGCTTTATCTGAAATTCAACATTTAATTGGAAAGAAAAGGATGCTCACTGTGGATTTAAATGGAAATTAAAACTTTTGGAATGATGAGATATTGTTCCTCTTGTATTCAATTCAAAATTTCTTACAATTGTTTTTTGATTGAATCATTTAGAAGAAATTCATAAATTCAATCTATTCTTATGCGATAACAATTGTGGGATTTAATGAGGATTTACGAGAAAGACGTAACAAGGAAGGAAATACCTTCGTACTTTGAAAACTATGCAACATCTATTTTGTTGAAAAAACTAATTATTCGGTTGATCAATCAGCATCCGTTTTATGGATAGCAGATTAAACATCTTAGACCGGACAGCTGTGAAGAAACATAAAATCAATGAAGTTTCCGTTTTCGTAATAATGAAATGTATAATCAACATTGAACAATATAAATTTAATTATTCTATTATTCACCACGGATAAACTATCAGAATATTGGAAAAGCTTTGGAACTCGTGACGTTTCCTAGGAACAATGAATTGTTATCAAACATAAAAACTTACATGATGAAAATAAAATCAATGAATTTACTTTTGGAAAGTCATTACTTTCATTGGAGATTCGAATGGAATTGCTGCAATAAATCATTGAAATCAAAATATCATCGATCACATGGAGATTCAATCTGTATCTGTATTCTGCGATTCGAAGATTTCACTTTTATCAACGATTCTTCTGTCAACACAATACGATGGACAAACTTTTTACCCTATTTCCTATGGCAATCATCTGTTTTACTTCAAACTTTAGATTCGAGCTAGAATCGAAAAGAAAAATATTATTGATATGTTGTTTATAAATATGGTATATCAGAAAGGAAAGAACATGGTTATGAAACGATGATTGATAGAGTTATCTTGAACATATTCAGTCTTCAATATATAATGATTTTTTCATGTTTTTTTATTTGGAAAAATTGGATTTTAATCGCGACCAACCGTAACATCGATCTATTCAATGTAATTTTTATATACCGCAGGAAACATGACCTATAATAATTCATCTTCCTGACGTGAAAAATGAAATTTTTCGAAAATATATCAAAATCGTGGCAGCATTCGTGTGATACATTGGCCTTCATCACGATTTATTAAGTTCATCATTCGCGGATGAAATGGTTGCTTGACCTACAACATTCATGTAATTTTCTCTAAACTCAAGATGTTTTTATTTTGGTTTCAAAAATTCGTGAAGTTTGAATTGAGAACGGATTTTATGAATTCAAGAACGAATTACTCTCGCTCTAACGTGTGGATTCAAATTATGAATAATTTTGGAGCAAAATTTTTCCTTCCAGATGAATTTGAAGTTCTTCCGTGCATAGAAGCACAAGATGCACCTATGTTTTATATTATCAAGTTTTTGAACTTTTTGAAAATTGAATTCATAAATTTCCCCTCCGTCCTGATCTACCCGTATGTAAATTTTAATAATTTATGTAACTGTTATTACAAACTCAAGTACTCATATAAATCTTGAAACTGTGTTGACATTAAATGAATCCACGTTTCGTTCCACTTATACATATCCATTTTATTCTTTCGAGTGAAGTTTTGTAAAAAACGATGGAAAAAATAAAATAATGAAAAAAAAACATCGTATTATATGATTGACGCGTGTATACTTCTTCCTACATTTCCTACGGGTTTTGAAAAGAAAAGAGGAAGAGTCACTTCTCTTTACAGAGCTTATATTATGTGAAATGCAGAAACGAAATGAACGTTTTATCACATTTTGAATGTTCTTTTGCTCTTTATATGTAAATGAACATAGAATATATGCGGTTGATATTCATTTTGAACAGTCGGAGAGATAGAATTCAAATAAAATCAAATAAATTCATTGAGTGTTACCAGTACTGTACGTCCTGTCAAGTGCGTTCATGATAATAATTATGCAATTTTATTTCTATTGAACATCCAATGGGATTTTTTTATGTATCTCATGTTGCGAATAAAACAATTCTGGCACAAAAAAGAGAGCAGTTGTGGCAGCTATTCGAACCAACTAACCAAAGTAACGGCCACGTTACAGTTGTAGGAGCTGTTTACTTCGAAGCTCGGACTAATCGCATTTCACCAACAGGCATGCAAATGCTCGTGGAAGTTATTCAATAGTTGCGACAAGTAAATTTGTTGGATAACTCAAAATTATCTGTTCAAATAGTTGTGACAAGTATTTGTTTGTTTTTCACAGTGTGGGTATGGAATTTGTCAATGCGGGTCCGGGTTAGTATTTTTAGGATTTGAATCCCAAACATGGGGTTGGATTTTAATTTATACATAGATATATTTGGTATCTTCGGCTAAGATGAGGAAGGAGAAAAACAATGGAATTGAATTTGATTTTACCACAATCTTCATTTTTATCAAAATTTAATTCAGGTTCTATTGCAATAAACGATTGGAACTACAAGTTTGTAAGGAGGAAAAGGTTTCTAAATTGCCCTCATATTTCGCCTGAAATTCGGAGAAAACTATGCCGTCTAGGAGAGTTATAAAGCCATCTTCGGATACCGATGCCCAAAAGCTTAATTTGCATACCATCAATGCCTCATTAATAAGATCGCATTATTGTTGTTTTTATTATCGCTGGATTCTATTTACCATGGACTTTAACGAGAAACCTTCGACGAGGAGAAATTATCCTCTACTTTGTATCTTATTATATTAACATCTCGTTAATCAATCTTTCGTCAGATTATGATCATGATTCCTATCCTTTTTGTATTGTTTCTTCCTTTTCTCCTTCTTGTGTTGCTGCTGTTACATGGTACGCTGATCCTCCTAAGCTCACGTTGAAGGAAACTTGAATTAGGATATCATCGACTTATCTTGAATTTTTAATCTCTGTCGTTCTACCGTAATGCCTTCTTCTTATCCATCAAGTATGTCATGCATAATATACTCGTTGAGCATGCTAAAGAGTATCGATGAAATTATGCATCCCTACAGAGATACGGTTTCGACGAAGAAATTTTTTTAATCGCTTTTGTGCATGATTCAGAGTGGACCATTACTTTTAGTATGTTCAGTCTTTTCTTGAAGCAAGGAAACCAATCAAATTTCAATCACTAAAAATGGAGGGTAATATCAAAAATGGATACCAGCGTCGTACTACGAGTCAAATCGTTCATTCCAAATAATATTCTCATTAATATCATCAACGAGCCATTAACGTACGATTATTGACGCTTCGCGCAATGGTCCCAGATTCGAAACGGCAACCGCTTCTCACACAGACACGACGGTACGTAACTGGCAACATGTGATACATACGTGTCTTCGCATGTATATAATGTTAAGTCCGTACGAATAACGTCTGTGCTTCGAATCTGTGACCACTGCACGCACGGCCAAGTCCTACGCTATTATCGAGCCAATTCCTAAATCTTGTATGAGATAATAATATGAGTAGGTCTTGTTGAATTCACTAAACAAAATCATACTTCTGAACAAATCTTCCCCAGTAAAAAATGATCCATATATGATCCTTATATACAAACAATCGTATATGACTCATATATATGGATGATTACACATACACGAATTTTCTAGAGAATACGCACGGTAAATATATGAATTCACATAGGGATTTTATAAGAATCATATCTCAGGTAGGAAATGCCAATATTGACAACTGGCCCATCCTTGGCAAAATACTGGGCTGCCAAGCATCGCGAACCAATATTGGTCCAATATACAACCGTTGTTCATTCTAAAAACCATACCGGGTTTCATAGGAAATGCCAATATGACAACTGGTGCAAGCTTGGCAAAATATTGGGCTGCCAAACATGGCGAACCAATATCAACCCAGTATAAAACCGTTTGTTATTTGAGAACCCACACCATGTTTCATAAGGAATGCCTATACAACAAGTGGTTCAAGATTGGCAAAACATTAAGCTGCCAAGCATGGCGAACCAATATCGGCCCAATATTAAACCATTTGGTATTTGAGAATCTATACCACATCTCCATGTTTGTGATTTTTACAGAGTTGTACCGATATCCCTGCTAAAAATCTTATCGTTTTCTATGGGAAATTTTTAGCAGGGATGGCATGAAAAATGCCGTCATTTTGTTCTCCAAAAAGTATGTTTGAAGAATCAGGTTGAAGCATGGCAAAAGTTAATTAATATACACAACTTGGGCCAGGTCAGGTTTAATCGTATGAGGCAAGCTCCAAAATACTCATAATACATATATCATGAGACATTGGGCCATGCTTGGCATTGCATTCCGGCTCAATATTGAGTACCAAGCCTGGCACGAGGTTATCATCCCAAGCTTTCACCAAGCTTGGGCCATTTTTTCTCATGGATTCTGGCCCAATATAAGTCATAATTGGGCCAAGATCAGGCCAAGCTTGGGCCATTTGTTAATTCCTACCTGGGTATATGAAGTTTTATACATTTTATATAGGGGTCATATATGATATTCATACAGGGATCACACATGAATCATTCTTACTAGGGTTGTGAAATCAATCGGATTAAAAATATCTCTTTATACGGCCAAAATCAATAGATAGTCGAGGATTAATTATTTTTCGAAATTTTTTCATGGATATTCTATAGGGAAAAAAACTTAATCAAAATGATACCTCAATGTCATAAAAATGCCACAATAAACCGTACAAATGTGAAAGATCGTGTCCTTGTTATCCAATGCGATACATCAAACACGCTATAGCGTCACGTTATTCTTTGCTGGTTTATAATTCAATTACGAACAAGACGGATAAAACATTATAAATCTTCATTCTCCCTTGCACAACTTATTAATGGGCTAATATTTTCTACCAATCTTTCGACCGTTCATTTTCTTACAAAACCAACATTTATACTCTCGCTATAACTTACAGCGTTTAACCAAAGTTAAATGTAATTTGAACTTGGTTGAAACAACGTTACGTATGAATTATTATCACGAAAATAGCCAAAGAGATTCAACGATGTTGATATTTCATTAAACGTACAATATGTGAATTCCTTACCTTTCGAATGAATCTTCCTTATATTCGTTGAATCATTTCGAACAAGTGGAACAATTTCCGTGGGAATGTTACCCCTTTTCATTTACTTTTTATTCCCACCCTGAGCACCGCGAGGATAACTTTCTGATTTTTGAAGTCTTTCCTTTCCTCCCCTCCTCTAGTATTCTTCGTATCGACATTAACATATTCATGTTATATATATATATATACATTTGTTGTATTTTTGTCTCGTAATTTCAACTCTTTTTCCATTAGCCGTTGGTAGTATACCAACCATCATCTCCATCCTGCGTGCTGTACTCCAGTTGGAACCAGTTGAGCGCACGCGGACAACGCGAATGTCGGGTAACGAATCTCGTGGAAAGGAAAATAGGAAGAGCAAACAATAGAAGACTCTTGTGTTTTTCAAATGTAAACGACAAACGAGAGAACAGAACTCTTATAGTACAATGTAACACGCATGTATCTGGATATAGCGTAGCTTTTTCTAACCGTTCCCCATAGATTATAGTGCTGTCTCATTTACTCACACCCTGGAAATTTTATGAAGATGTGCGATACATCTCTACGTTCGTAAAAATATTTCAACGTTTGGATAATTCGTATGCATCATCGATATTTTTCCTGATATCTCAGAATTGTGATATGAAATGTTACGTATCTTCTTTTATTTGATATATGAGAATTTTAGGATGGATATTATTTTTAGTTGAGTAGAATTCCAATATTTGAGTCTATAGACTGTGATTTAGCGATTACAAAACAAAGTATCGATATTTGAGGGATGAAAACAGTATACATTCTCATTGGTTATCGAGTTTGTTGCATATTTGATTGATTCGTCCTGTGGATAAAACTTCCGATCTGGAATAATGTAAACATATTCGTCGATGCTTCGACGATCGATATACGAAATGTATTCATCGAATATGTCCTTCACAAAAAATGAGCTAGGCAATGAGGCGAAGCATGCCCACTTAATCAAGAGTGAATTTTCCCGCAAGATACTTCCATCGATCAAAAACGGTTAGTTGTGAGTTTAACACTGCCCTGATTTTCATATTATCCCCTCAAGATCATTAACAAACAATGGAATCAATGTATATTATACCGAAAAGAATAGTAATTTTGAGCAAGTGCTTGGAAGAATAACTTTGCAATGCGGAAACGTCCTCGATTTGCTGAAAAGTATGATAATGTACCCTGGGGTATCAAATTCGAAAATTCATAGTCGTATTCACGAAGCCGACCGTTTATCTCTCTTGAGCTAGTCCTATCCAATTCTTATCTGTACATTCCACTTTCGTAAGATCAAATCTGAGATTATCGCCCTACTGTTTTCTTGGCTCTGCTTCATTGGCTTTACTAAGCAAAATCCTCGAAATTCTTCTCTTTACTTCTTCTCCTTTTTCATCCTTTTCTCCAGAGAGGGCGATAAGCGCTCCTACTTGCAAATATATTACATCTAATTCACGTGGTTGCAGTTGAAATCGATCAATTTCTTTGACTCTGAAAATTTCATCTCCCTGAATTAACAAATTTCATACTACTTTACTTTTTCATATTTGTAATTCAACATTTGAAACAGTGAAAATGAAATTCCAAGCATTGCATTTCAGGTGTTTTTGAAATGACTATTGCGTTGATTACCATACTTAAGAGGTCTCTGTTGTTCCAGTTTAAACAGCACTAGTGGAAAATTGAAATGTTAATTTAATAATCATCAACGATGCATAACGACACAAACTTCAAATTTTCTTCATCCTTCACTCAAAAATACTGACTTTCATACATTTTCAGTCATTTCAGAAAAACTTTGGAAGCTCGTACGAAAAAGTTTCACTCTCTCAATATGCATTTATTTGTTTTCCGAAATTCCGAGACTGATTACTTTCAAATGTTACAAATAACAGTACAAATTCTAAACAAAAGTGGAATTGTTGTTTCGAACTGAGACGATATTCACTTCGTTCACTTTTACATATTATATAATCCGATGAATGTTGAAAACTCTTTTTACATCGTATATAGGATCAATTAGCAACCCCCGAGACACAGAATTTGTTCACAGATTATTTATTCAGACTTTAGTACACGCTTTGAGGGATTAAAAGTCAAACCCTTGGCGGATTGACAAATAATTCAAAGGATGTATATTTTGAAATGTTCAAAGTCGACAGAAGCGGAGAACAATAGATCAAAGCATAACTGTGGGGCATAAGTTTTTGCACTCACATATATTTCATTTTCGTCTCTCCAATGTTTGAATGCTTAATTTACACAAAAGACGTATTGTAATTGGTTATCAGGAGTCTCAAAGTTTCGGAATCATTTGATGCTGAGTATCCTAATCAGGGTACATCCTTTGACATGTGTTTTGAACGAAGCAATTCAATTTCGGAACTCCGAAAAAAATCTACACGACTGGATGAAACAATGTCTGTCCTCATGATCATCCGGAATATATATTCAGGCTTTCATAACCAGCAAAAAGTGTGAAAGGATTGGATTCTGAATGTCAAATCGATTCCCAAACAGTACAAGGATACTTCATTGATTCATCAAAATCCATTCGTTGTTCTTGAAAAATCCTCGTTTTGCTCGCACCAAATGAACACCCGAAGAATCCATGATGTTAAGCATAAATTTCACATGAACTACTGTGAACTCATCAAGTCTCCATTTGATGCAGCCATGACGGGAGTTCAATTAAAACTAGACTGTGCTGTCAAGGTTTATAGCTTTATAAGATCCTTCCACATAATAATAATTCGTTACAAAAATTTTAATTGAATTTCCATGAACCCTGCGCCAGAATGAAAAGTTGTTCCAAACTTTTTATAGAATCTACATCACCAGGGATTCAAAAATCAATTAAGCACAGTTAAATTTGACGTGATCCGTGAAAAAATCATCAACGCCAGCTCAGGCCTTATTCATCAGGCGTGGTTAGGCGTGATCAGACCTCAATTTTGTACCCACGTAATCAGGCCTAATCACGCTTGATTATGCTCTAATATGCATGAAAAATTCATACAGAGTCAATAAGTTTTATTATTTGGCAAAAAGAAGGATTTCTTCCATTATCCTTTCTCTAATTTTACAAGAGACTAATGTATTGTTAATCGTTTCTACTTATTATGCTTATGCAGTTTCCAGTTTTCAGGCATGATCGCGCATGGTTCTAAACAAGCACCAGTAATTTTCCTTGAAGAAACCGATATGACGCCCCGATCCGGTGGTACACTGTAATATTTAATGAAATATTTTTCCGGCGTGATAAAAAAATCAACACAGAGTCATTTTGTACGAATGCTCCTCATTTGGTACGATTTTGCATGATCAAGAGCGAGAATGGTTTGTCCGGCATGATCGCACGTGATCAAGCTTGAACACGGATTTCCGTGTGGGTACGAAATTGAAGCCTTTTTAATGATGCTTGAGCCCAAAAATGAACGATCAGGCGTAGCCAGTGTTGAGCACGAGAAATTTTGCCAAAAAACGTCCATGATCAGACCTGAATAATTTTTTCACGGGTTCTTTCGGAGCTTTTTCACTCTTGGCAGTTTTTATCGATACAACGATACAGATACCAAATGGAATATTAGATCTTATCGATTCTCGCGCACATTTTCATCGAGAATATACGTGTCTCAGATGTACGCGCTTCTTTGTCCGTCAGGAAGATTAAGAAATTGGATTTCCTCCTCTTGCATTTGATTTCAGTTCTTGTGACTCTATTGGAATAAGAAATATTGACAATATGAAAACGTAATTGGAATATCGTTAGAAATTAACTCGGTGGATGAAAATATTGATATTTGATTCTTAACCACTGCGAAATAAAATTTTTCCCTCAGAGATAACTCATCACGAAATTAAATAACTTACAATACAAAAATATCTTCAAAAATTTATCATATTTCAATCGGAATGGATGAAATATATCTGTTTATTTATATATTATGACATGGGGAACTAAAATTTGATGGATAGACGAGCAATCAGCACAGACAATATAACTCAATACGTGAATTGTTGAAAAAACAATTCTGTTCGATACATCAAGTTTTCATGTTCGAAAAATAAATTGTGGATATTCAACAATAATATTCCACTGTTTTTCATATCAATATTTACATACATACGCGTGATCCTTTACGCATGATTTGATATCAAATATTCGATGCACGATGATTCACGTTAATCCTCTCACATATAAGTTCATCATCTATTCAGTTCAATTTTATCGAGTATTGTTCTTTCAATTCATCTCCGTGAGATTTAAAAATCACTAATTATGAAAAATCTTCTTTTTCCAATTGCCGACAATGATGTAAGTAATGAAACATTCGGGAGCCATCATCCTTGCCTGTTGCTACTAATTATCGAACAGAACAAACATCTTCCCGATGTGAGTTCGATGTAAACCTCGTTGCCCTTAATTGTGTTTGATTTGATTTTATTTATTCTGTCTCGAGTTCCTTCCTTACGCGTACGCGCAAGGAGAGCGTGCACGCACACACAGACACACATTCGTATCTACCAACTCCAAGTGCCAGAACAAGTTCTCCATCCGGGGACCCACCTGCAACAGTGCAGTTATCCGTGTAAGTGAAAACGTAATTGGAAAGAACATATGCAAACAATAACGAGATCCGCCAACCTTTCTTTCTCCATCGTGCGAATTATACACACGTATTTGTATACACCTCTCCATCTTTGAAATGCTCTTGATAAATTCATTGAATTTTCTTCTATTCGCATGGATTTGTTTGAACATGGGTTGTACGTGTAAACAAATACGTATATGTATATTCAACTTTAAACAAGTTCTACACGTTCAATTATAGCCGAGTCAATGAGTTTATTCTGTTATTGATATATCGAGGCAATGAGAGAACTTTGAGACTGTGCGTCGTTTGTGGTTAAATGATATCTTGAGAAGTTTTAGTACTAAAAGTGAAGATTAGGTGGTGTTGATATCGATTTCTCGATACAAACAATCGAATTCAAGTATTATTATGTATGAAAAAAGGAATGTCTTTGAAACAATATACAGTACACGCTCTTTAATTGTCCTCCGACCTCTTCTCTTCATTTATAAATACACAGAAAGTTGAAGAGAGGGAGATCAGAGACAGTTGAAGGGACAGGACAGAGTTCAAGGGAGAGGAAAATTCAAGAGCGTCTCATCCTGTACATAGTATATAATATAAATTTCTCAATCAGAATTTTAATGAAATAGTAAAAGTATGTTGGATAGGACATGATAAAAAATATGGATTCGGTCATTCAATAAAGCAAACATATAATTATCTGAATTAATATAAAGATCACTCCCTTAATGAAAAAATCCAATATTGTAAGATTTCTCTTACTATGATATCAATCAATAAATAAAAATAGTATTTCTTGATTCAACACGCACATGTATTCTTAGTTTCTTACACAGATACTAATTTCTAACTATTCATTATCAATTATCATATATATATATGAGTATATAATTTTGAAACATTCATTGACTTTGATTTATACCCAAAAATCTTATAATTGTTTCAAAAATTGCTAGCATTCCCCATAACGTTCTTTCAAGAGAGAGAGAGAGAGAGAGAGAGATTGGGAAAAGAATTTACCTTTTCTTTTGAAAGATAAATTATGCCCTTTGTTTCACTTCTTTGAGAGTTAAAGTTTTTCGCTTTTCCTCAGTCGTCACTCGTTTAAGTCCCAATAGTCCTTATTAGTCTCAGTCCTTCATTATTGTTTTCAGATGAATATTTACTTTATATATATATATCAAAGACTGTTATAATACATATATGATCTATAGGTATCGATCAGTAGACGTCTTCTCTGAGTGACTTGTACTACTCAACTCTCTCGATCGTTATCCAGGGTCCCTTGATTTGCTCTTTCCCAATTCTCCTCTCTCCCTTCTTGTCCATCATTTCTATCCTCTCTGGTTCTCTCTCTATCTCTTTCCCTTTCCCTCAAGTTTCCAGTTTTACCTCGTTACAATATGTTCCAGTAGATTCTGCGGCAAAACGACATGGTTTTCCAATAGACATTTTTTGTGTGTTATCATTTATAAGTTTTCACTATTAAATCTACTATTGAAAACTATTATATTATTGACTGCCACACAAAATCCTATGATTACTGTGGCGCAACGACACGCAAAATCGATGGGAACCTATTGATTCCAATAAAATTACACCTATTAATTTTTATTCAAGTGTGTCCAGAGGATCCTCACATATGTCCCGATACATAATTCAATACAGTTTATATATAAGTTTTATATAACCATATAAAAATTACATCGTGGTGTCGTGCCTCGGATCTGCTGCCCCTAGACTCCTTTTAGATCTCTGTAGATCATTCACCGTCTTAAACAGAAAAAACATGAAATATAAATCAGTAAGGTGCAATTCTTTCTCAAATTTCATTTCCCAATATATCCTTTTGTTCAAAATTTTCTTATAATTGTTCAGCTTTTCAACCAGAGTATGAAATCTCAAGTGTCAGAGATGACCATCCAACGCCATATTGTTTTACATAAATTGAAACAGTTGAATGAAACAGGGGAACATCTGAATTTTATGACTACCTCGTTTCATTCAAATGGTTAGACAGAATGAAATGAAAGACTTCTTTCACGGAATTCAACTCTTGAACTCTTATATTAATAAAATGAATTCTTCTGAATTGTGTTACTTCAAAGCATTATTTTTCACATCTTGTACGAAGAATTTCTCTGCGAATTCATCAAGAGTCATTTTTACCGAATAGAGCATATTAGAAAATTTACTACGAATTTAAAATGATAAATTTTATCCTGATGGATGAAATGGTTTTTCATCCGATGGAATAAATCGAAAACCATTTCGCCCATTGCGATGATGTTTCATTGGTGAGAAAAAATATTTTGTAGATAACACCATGAAATTACCCGGCCCAAGAAAATCCAAAATTTCTAAGGAATCAAACCTAACATTCGTTACATTGATGTCGCAGTGATATAATGGTGAGAAAAATCTTAAGAGTAACACCGAATTTTAATAGCGAATCGTACATGCATATAAAATACTTCCATGTTTTCTTTGATCGGATGTTGTTACATTTCCGATGATGCGAAGAGAAGAAGAAAACAAATTCACAATTTTTATACAAAATGATACTGGATTTCAATCTCGTCAAATTACTACTGTTTTTACCGCTATCGAGAGGTTATTTAAGTTCAATTCCTGCGTAGGGAAAGCATTTGTTGAAATCATACCATTTGATGAATTTTTATCAAGAGTATTGGCTAGTTTATGAACGGCAACTTCTTACTGTAATTTCTACGTCAATTTCATATGAATGAGTACGTTTTATACTGCACTACCTCGGAATGATGATTGCACGTTCCATGTGGAGTGAAAAAATTGATTGATGTTTCAAGTGGAAAGAAAAACGTAGTCCACGTATGCTTCTGTGTTTTTGTTTTTTCCAAATCAAAATTCATTTGGATCAAAATTAAGGGTGAATGTGAGAACAATGCAAGGGTTTTTTTTAAATTACATTTACCGTTCTTCATGCAGCATACGTTGATGAACAGTGAACCGGAGTATTGTTTACTGAATTCAATAGTTTACAATAGAAATAATGGGAATGTGGATTCGTGAGAGGTAAAGCAGAATCGAGAAAGATTCATACAAATTCTGTACGTTGAAAGAAGAATAAAGGGACTTGTTGGAATATTTATGACTATTATACTACAAAAAATTTTTGTTATTGAGCAGAGGATGATTTTTGTAGTGGAATTCTATGGAATCTATTTCATGGTTCTGTTTTTCTATGGTACACGTAGTGAAAAGAAAAATGCAATCTTTATTTTTCAGATTCTCAAACATCTAGTTCATTCGTTTGAAACTTTGTGAAAATTATTCTCCACGTTTGGATAAATATCAGAATTTTGAAATGTTGAGTCACAATTCAATTGAATATCGTTAAGATAAGGACACATTGGATTTTCGTGATCACTGAAATTTTAGAGTACTCGATGTTAATTGGACTAGCCACTCGAAAGCTACCCATTTGGGTCTCTAGTTTTTCGTTGGGGTTGATATTACAAGTAGAAAATCACTGGAGGAATTTATGAATAAGATAACATTCACCTCGAAAATGTTTGTTTTGATGAATTATTTGAACACGAATAGAAATAACAGTACGCACATCCTATGTGCATGAACATTGATTGTTCTCTCAACATTTTCAAATATTACGACGAATGAAGATGTTGAAAAATATCAATGTTAATTAGCATGAGAGGAAAAGGAATACGTTCTCCGTACATCAACGAGGATTTTATGGCAATCATAGAAAGTCTTTAACTTTTTCATATCGAACAAAGAGAGAAGAGGAAAAGAAATATTTCTGCGCGGCTGTATGTCGCATACCTTTACATACGAGTGTATATCATTCTCGGTGAAAAAACGAGAATAGTATGAGCGAAAGAGAGAAAAAATAAAACCATCAATGCCAACACGGTCGGTCGTGTTTTATTTAGAAGAGAGCTTCTGTACTACTTTGAGCATCGCTTTACTTTGCTTTGGTTCCTATCCCATCGTGGCGCGTCTTTCTCGACGAGGACGACCAGTAAAGAAGAACACAAGGAAGGATTCCACTACAGGAACAACCCACATCGCGCTATCAAATATATATATATGTATATATAGGGAGTTCGCTGGGGATTGTCCCCGTGTACGTGTATATCCCTCTGATGGTGTGACAAAAAAAAAGTTGACAAGAAAGAGTAAAGGGCGAGAAAGGGAGAGGAAAAAAGGCGTTGGGAAGGGACTGCTCCGGTTCCCTGACTACCGTCGCACCGTCCTCCAGCGTCGTTCGATCCGACGATACGTATCTCAATGTGTACACACATGTACACTCTCTCACACCTAACCACCTTGATACATTCACAATACACCTACACCTATACCAGGGAGATGGGTAAGATACAAAGTAGAATGTAAACGACATATACATATAAATCACACAATATTTGCAAAATTCGTGTTTGGAATACAAGATAGAAAATAAATTGTTCAACTATGTGTTTCGTGTGCTTGCAAAATTACTATTCAGAGTACGAGGGGCGGTTTATATGTGTGAATGAAATAACACATTTATGTGGGATACAGACAATTCGTGAATTTGTAATTTCAGCTTACAGTACACAGCATTTTTGTTAATTCTTATCCAATACGAAAGTTATCTTTTCTTCTTTTGACTATCGACAAGTTGGATTTCAATTAATCTCACGGGTTCTATCACCCATATTTTTTTCTAGAATTATGCTCTACGATGGATATCTCATTCATGTTTACCTGTTTGATATACTTGTTCCCTGAAATTTCTGTCTCATATACAGGCAAGAAAGGCTCATTTCAATGCTTAGTTCTGGAACGTCCCCTATAAATTTTGTGAATATAATTCAGTTTGAATCAATTTCCACGAACTGTCACTTCCTATAATGTATCAAAAATCGAAATCAATTTTGTACATGAGGAACGTATGCAGTACAGACGCAATGTTTTGAATTAATGAACAATTATCATTCAATTGATAGATAATTTCGGGGATTCTTCACACCAAGAAAACTGTTTGGTTAAAACAACAAAACATTTTGATTGATATATGAACAACAAAAAACTTTTGTTCCTTCAACCAATTAATTATTTTGTTCCTAAATGTGTTGACACAAATATTTTGTGTGTAATACCAAATGTTTTGTTGCATCAACAAAAATTTGGTTAGCATAACTAAAGTTTTTGATTGTTCACATTCCAACAAAACTTTTTTTCCGGTGCAACCATCAACGTTTAGTATTTTCACTACGAATTTTTGATAACCTTACTGCAAAGATTTTTCAGCAGTGCTCTTTTTCCCTACACGGAAAAAAGTCCCTTGTAAATCCTACATCGGTTGTTGTTAATTCAACATAACTGCCCACATACATTCAATTGGAATAAAATTTACGTTGGAACCAATGTTATATTTACATTGTTACCCAAGTAAATGAGAGTGGTGTTGCTGTGAAGTAAGTATGATAACAATGTAAATCCAACAGGACAGTATAGTAAATTTTACATGAGATGCTCGCTGTAATCGGTACCTCACTTTTTATGTAATTTTTACATGGGCATTTTTTTCCGTGTAAACTGACAGTCATTTTTCTAGATGTTAATAAATGTTATTCAAGTGTGGATAACTTTTTTCTTTCCGTGTAGAATAGATTGGAGGAGTTGAGTATTATTGAGAGGCGTAGACAGTAGAAATTTCGAGGTTGCACCGCCTATAAAAATTATGTGCCACCGCCGCACAGTGGGAAATTTTGGTGGATTCATGGACAAAAATCAGCCTACAACTCAATTTTCATCCGATGCTGATGAATTTCATTTCAGGATACTTAAAAAGGGTTCCCCTTGAACGTATCACTGCGGCATTTCCGTAATATTGAACTGAATTAGAGCAGAATTCGAATCAAAATTGAAAAAGAAGATTTGGTGAACGAGTGAATCATTATTTGTCTAAGTAGAAACGTTTTTCCTGTTTTACGTGACGAAATATATTTCTTCACATGAAAATACTGATACTTGTGATTGTTGAGAAGCACAAAAATGCTATAGAAATCTGATAGAAATTACATAAATCACCCAAAGATCAAGAATTTTTGTGAATGGAAATCCCTTTCTCAAAATCAAAGTTGGTTGTTGGATAGCAGAAAAGACTCAAGAAAACCGGGACAACTTTATATAGCTCCTAACCATTCAAAATTCGAGAATTGTCATCACTGAAAAGCGATATTTTGCAGTATCGATGTTTTTTTATTGAAAATTTATCGAGTTTTTGATAAATTGTATAAATATCAGATTGCTCCAAACAAAAATGCCGCAGTGATACGCTGAAGTGGAACTCTTTCTGAGTTTTTTAAAAGGAAATTCATCAGCATCGGATGAAAATTGGTTTGTAGGTTGATTTTTGTCAATAAATACACCAAAATTCCCCACTGTGCGCCGGTCCACTCAGAGTTGTTGTTGAAAATAACATATCTAAAATGATCAAATTAACAGATTTGCAATGTCAACTTGACATTTTCTGTGTTAATGTTTAAAATGAATTGCGAGCAGACCTTTTGGAACATACACGTGTGTTGAAAATGCATATAATTTTTCATTGTGACCATAGACCCTTCCAAATTTCGAGCAATAAAATTATTTTTCATCGAGACCTACGAGAATTAAACAGGATAAACACTGTGTGACGAATTAAGAATAATTGGTTTCTCTTTGTTTTTCTCCCCTGGCTGTGAGTGTATCGCTGAAATAGTAATTGAAAAGAAAAAAAGAAAATAAGGCGAATAATTACGGTCGTACGGCAACGCACGGTATTCAAGATTTGGAGAAGTTTCATCCCTTAGAAAAATTTTCCCCTTCTTGATTTTTTTTTCGAAAACTTAGAGGAAGAAATTAGGCGTTTTGGCCAAAACGGAGCAAATTTTCCTCAGGGGTGAAATTCTTCCAAATCTTGGGCTGTATTTCATGCATGACTGAGACTGGCTGTCACAGAAGGAATCATTTTTGCTGTGAAAATACCAAGATTCAAGGAATAAGAACAGCATGATGATTCTGTCAATCATTGATATCAACTTCGATGGCAGTTATGATTCTTTATCGAAAATGTCTTTAAAAAACCAATGTATGTTACAATTCTGTTTGAAATCAAGTGTTTTCCAGGTGTGTGCCTTGCTTTTATAGGGTATAACAAGTTCCAAGCTAATCAAGCTTTTGGATCTGAAAAAGCCAATCACCATTTCAATCTCGCGTATTTTTCTCCTTCATCTTTTTTCACTCTCGTCACTTCTATATACTGTTTGGATAGCGATAATCGTTTTTCTGCTGACACTTAAATTGGGGAAAATTATTGAATCCCATTAGAAAGTTGAATAATTTCAAAGCAACATAGAGAATAAAGTCCAATCATTTGCCAGACAGAGTTTTTTGTGTCTCAGATTCCCTCACAGTCTAGTGAATTCCTGATCTGTCAGCTTGTTCACGTGAAATAAACATAGTGGCCAGACGATATCGGGACAATTGAGAGCACGATCTCTTCACGGCGTATCCTTAGATCAGATTCTTCAAATGTACGAAGAGCGTATGATAAATTGAATATAGTTCCATATAATACTCTCATAAGAAAAAGTAAACCGTGCAGAAACGTCCCTATTTTATAACTTTTCGTTTGATCTTGTTTCAAAGGTTTTTTGTTGGAATAAATGGTGTTTCAAAGCAGGCGTAGAAGGAGCTTGCCGAATTCTACCCCAACTTTTTCCATAAACTATGCGGTCAACGGAAAATTTCAATTCACAATGACAAAATCCACGACCAAGATTAGACTCTTAATATCAATTGCAGTCTTTTCCTGATTTCCTGGTGAGTATGAGACGATTTTCAGAGTAATGACCTCTAACTGTAGAAAAATTGTTCATAATTTTGTTTTCCAATATCCACAATCCACAAGGGAAATGAAATTTAAATTGATCAAGTGATTTATAAGAAAATTTGGCACAAAATTTTACCCGTTTTTTCTGATGCTTGGGTGTCCTTAAAGTGATACCAGCGATCCCTGAACGTGACACTAGACTCATTGGTTAGAAAAGGAGACAACTAAAACTATTCTGACAAATTGATCGAAAAATGAAGCAATGAAATCAAAATATCGCTTTATTTTCGAATAATTTGTCAGAAAAGATTTAGATCGGATTGCATCGTCAGGGGCCGCTGATATCCCCTTAAAATTCAGGATAAGGAATGTGGATGAGCGTAATCGTAAGATGATTTGTTTTGAAACATGTTTCCCTATAACTCTCTCTATTTTCTATCACCTTCATTGACGTTGCAGGTATTGTCAATATCTACGTCGCAACATATAATTTGTATCATAGTTATATTCATTTATTGCTTCAATTGTTCAATGCACCTAGATACATAAATCAGATATAATTATACGTAAATGATATGCAAATTCTTTGTGATTCAGATTTTTATCTACGCTTTCCGATTTTTCAAACCATCGATCAAGCGGAATCGCCAAAACAATGGGGACCGGACCGTGTACTTTGAAGATAGGGTTATATAACTTGTTACACACATCAAAGGGTTAATGATGCAGAATAAAATATGCTATTACTGCACATTCGTTCGTACAATTTAATGTGCTTCGATATGATAGGGAAGTATGGTGCAAATGATATCGTATATTATACTGATATCGAACCAATGTAAGCAATGTCAAACGAAATGTCAGAACAACAATGGTATGATATTACGTATAACTGTTATATACATTTAACAGAGCGAAGCCCTCAGGCATATCGGGATGCTAATGGAAACGTCATTGTAAAATCGAGTCGATACAAAAAGTCGTTTGTTATTACGGAATATTAAAATTATTAATGAAACAGAGATATACGATAACATTTCATTATTCGCTGATCGATATTTATCGCATAAAAATAAAAGTCTGGATGAAAAAAATTATGCGCGAAGTTATCACCGGATATAAATGTTCATTTATTATACGTGTAAAATACAAACTCCCTCACCTCCTAACCCTTGTATTTATTTGAAACGAAAATTAACATTATTCTGAATTTCAAATCGATTACATATCAATGTTCCTGCGATATGATATGTTTATTCCAATTTTTAAGAAATTCACAGATTTATCAATACACATATCATCGAAATTGGTGCTATTACCGAACATAATTTCAAACTTTTGAATTTATTCTATCGTCAAATTCGAATAAAAAGTTCTTCACGAGTTCCAGAAGTTCAATATAATTGTTTTACTCGTGGTTAAAATTAGAAGTAATCACAATTATCGTGATCGTTATTGCTGACAAAGACAGTCTCTTATATTGGTTCCTCTTCATCTTAAGATACGTTGAAAAAATTTCAAAGTTCTTTCGATTTTTGTCCATCATACGTATCTTGAATCAGAAATTGCCTCTCTTCAACCTACTTACCTAGACTACATTCGAAGTTACACAACACCGGCAAAATGTATAACCTATTTTCATACAAGTTGAAATACATTTATTGAAGTACGAAGAAAAGTTAATTCATTCTGTTCTCTGTCTTTTTGACCTATAAAACATGTTTTTATGTCACATGTACATTATTCGTTTAGTTTCAGAGAAAATTCATGATAGTTGACACGGAGAAAAAAATGATTTCATTGATATTCGAATAGCTGAAATTTAGCTACGGTAGCTATGTTTCATCTCTGGTTGCCAGATTATAGCCGGACTCTTAGCGAAACCATTCCCATAATCTCACCATATGACTTTTTTCTATACAGGATAGGAGCTAAAAATCAGTTGTCGCAGGAATAATTTAGTTATCCGAGCACGCAAAATTTTCAAGGTCAAATTCATTTGCGGTGGCTTTGGTTGCTGTTACACGGAGAAAAAGGAATTCGCTGTGGCATCGAAATCTACTTTTGCTGGGTTCCTTTCGCCAGAGCAGCGAATTTTTAGCTGTGGCAGCAAAAAATGTTTGCTATCCCAGCAAAATTTGTTTGCTATTCTATATATAATACTGAAAATTCGCTGACGGAGCAAACATTTTTTGCTGCCACAGCTGAAAAATTGCTGTCGTAGCTAACACGATTGCTGTTATAGCAAGTTTTTAGCTAGGTCAGCAAAAAATTTTGCTATTCTATATATAATACCTCGATTTGCTGCGTCAGCAAATTTTTTCTCTCCGTGTACTAATTCGAAATTGCCTTCACTTGGATTCTTATACCGGCCTCTATTCATTTATTACTCGGAACTAACTCCAGTTCTTTGATTAAAATAAATTATTGCTCTTGGCGCAGATTTTTCTTTCAGGGCATATCTAAGTAGTATAAATATTGATATCGTCGGATTTGAACATAGATCTACAAATAAACTCTTCTCTCAGAGTAGAGAAGCTTTTCTCCGAATCCCCGTCAATAATTTCCCATGCAGATATCAGTTTATATACACTGAGCATCTTCAAATCGATTAGAATTGAAAAATATACAGAGGGTTTACTTTGTTGTTGTATTATTGAAGTTCTTATTTTGGAGTGATCAAATGAATCCTGTGAGCAATCCACCGTCCGTGGAGGCGACTTCGATAAAAGGGAGACGTGGATACAAGGTGAAGGAACGGAGAAGCGACATAGAAGTGACGGACAAATGTCCGGCGATCGGTGGTATAGTGCTGTACGGGTAACCTGTAATGAAGTTTCAGATGATTCTAATTTGTGTATGTTGTTCAGCGTTATTTGGTAAAGAACATCCCAGCAAACATAACTATAGGTGTTTCAAAAGGCCAGTGTTTCGACTCATCACTGACATTCTAGGACCATCAGCGATTTATTGAAACGCCATGCAGTGATCAGAGTAAGTTTTGATATATCTTCCTAAGATCCAATAGGAAATAAAGTAGATTTCTTGAACTTTACGAAGACTTTTTGTATATATACATGTATATACATTCGTTAAGTATTATGGCATCCAAACAATCTCGTATCCCAATATTTCAATTTCATATCGCAACAAAGTTCGTGGAATAGAGTAGGTTCAGTTTGTTGTTGATCTCGTCAAGAGCTCTCCACAAGTCAGAAACAACTGTTTCGGAAGAATGATAGAGTCCAGATATTAGGTCACTGTCATCATCATCTGGATTATGGTACCGAGGATTTGAGAAGAAAACTTCTTCGGAGTTTTGATAAAGCTGTAATTTTTGTGAAGTATAGCAGAGCTCAAGGATTAATCTATCACAACCTATCAAATGCCAATTTGGATGTAGATAAACATTACTATACAAACAATTACTACAGACCTCATTATATCCATATTCATTTTAAACTACTTCTTTTGAATCCCAACAAGTCTTTTATTTTTATATATTTTATATGAAAGTCACATAGTTTGACAAAAGTCTACCGGACTTTTTAGCATATCTCTTGCGCGTTCTTATAAGATTTCTACTTCGACTGAGCAATGAATCATATTATTCCTATTGATGAATGCAAGAAATTTGGAAATTTCTTCATTTAATTATAAAGCCCACACCAATCTATAATTCATATGCTCTGATTAAATTTATGGAGGAATTTATTGAAGGATATAACAAAATAAGTATACATAAAAACTACAGGAATATAATTCTCAAGAATATCATCTACAATCTTCTTAGAGTATCTTGATATCCTTTGAGAGGATATTAAAATTGAATTGCATTCACAATGCAATTTCTATTTTCCACATCTTTGAATTTTTCTTCATATTGATTCTTCTGCTTCGCGCTCCTCGCATAAGCAACCTCATGATCCAACTCTGTAGTTCATCATATCTCGTGAACCACCACATCAAGTTGGAGATTCATTGGAACAGTCAAGTCTGATACGCTGCACTATTCTCATCTTCGTGAAATTGTTTCTAACTGAATGAGATAATCAAAATTTCATCCTGTTCTTTTCCTCTCTTTTTCTTCATAATCCGAAACTTAGATTACGTAAAATCATATTCTCACGAGAAAAGAGAAGAAAGAGAGAGAATGTGTTCTGATTTATGATACTGTCCTTGCTAGCACAATTTGCGTTCTTGTATATGTAGATTGAATTGTTTGTGTTAGTTTTGAGAAAACTAGTATGAAACTCCTGTTATGGATCTAAAGTATAGGCTTGGAGAATGCTGTGTATACGTATGTAATATAGATTTTTTTTACTGTACAATACTGTCTGTTTTTGCGCTCATCCATACCGTGTAGCTATACATTCAGGTGTCTTTGATTGTCCGTCTATCGGATCTGTCGAATGATGGCAGAGACTGTTTCCTTTTTCTCATCTTTTTCTCTCGTCTTTTCATTCACTTTTTGATTGTCACGTTCCATATTCTTCTATGGTTCTTCGAATTCTCTCCTTTTCCTTCTCACTTTTTTCTCGTTTTTCACGAAGGTCTTTCCCAATATCTTTATTCCGTCCTTTATTCCATCGATACATCCTCCAGTTTTATATTCTCTAAATCATTTAATCCTTCGATTCCACTCAAAAGCATTTCCTTCTTCTCCACAACTTTATCAATTTTCGTTTAATTTCTCGTTCTTCCCATTGTTCAAACTTGAAATCGTACAAACTTGTTTTTTCCACAGTGTTTCTCATATTCTTTTTCTTCTCCTTCTCATCTCTCTTCTTTATTCCGCGTCATCCTCTCCACTCATTTCAACAATTTCTTTCTCGCGGCTGTATCGATTTACTCTTTCCTCCCAGCCGTCACTCCTCTAACTTTTTTCCCCAATAGTTTTTTAAATTCTCCTTTCTCTCTTGTCTTCCCATCCAATCCATTCTTTCTCACATCAGTCTCCACATTACGATGCATTTGTATTCCATTCGAATCCATTTTTGTGCATAATTTCATCTCTTCCTCTTTCTATTCATATATTTTCCTTCCCGACAGCTGTTTCATCCTTTCTCAACGATTCTTAATGAATTTTTATTTTTTCACATCAATTTATTCCAATAGAATTCGCTTTGAATTCAAAAAATATTGGGTTTCCAATCACTTTCATTCTCTGGCATGTATGTACAATGGGCAAGTGGGGCCAAAATTCATACATGCCGGGGTTCAGTTCGTTATTCAGTTACAAGTCATTTCCGTTCATTTTTTTTTCGTATTCAGTCGACGATGCAGAGCAATAAGGAGTATAACGTGCTTCTCCAAGCAGCAAGAAACTTCGAAACTTACAATATCTGAAACAGGAAAGTTCGAAGTACGAAATAGAGGAAAATGAGAGAAACATGTTAGATACATTTTATGATTGGGACAACTTGATTATTCAATAATGGTTATTCTGGGAAAAATTTCACCCCCAGAGTTTTCGAAAGGAAGTATCAACTTAAAAATGAATTCGTTGAGAATGAAGCAACAGAAAGTTGATGAAAAGCTTAAAGATCATGCATAAAGGGTGCCGCGGAAAGTGTGGATGAACGCCCTGTGGAAGCATATCACGCTTTTTCTTAACACATTTTTCTTGCTTTGATAAAACATTTCGACCACCCTCACGTGCCACGAAAGTTCGAAAAGAATTCTCAAAAACTCATAATGAATTCTTTCAACCCCAAATAAACTCTTCATGAACTCTCCCTGAAGTAGTGTACTGTATGCGCGCTATATTTCACCGTAAGGGATGAATATTTATTTAGATCCAAATCCATCTTCTTGGGAAGAGGTTAGAACGGATCCAGTAACAATTACCGGAAAAAAAATCCACGGGCGTAGTGTACACGTTTGCCAAAGAAGAAGGAAGTTGAAACTTTCATTATACTCCTCTCCTCTTGAATCGGCGTCTGACCAATGGAGAACTCTCTTAATTCTTATCAAGTGACACGAAAGACATATTCTCTCCATGAAAACAATAAACCGTTAAAACCATGTGGCTGACACATATTTCCGCAATGAAAATTTCTCAAGGTCGGAAGAAAAAGAGATTTTTGTGCTGCTCGTCGTATTTTCTTAGGTTCATAAAAGGTCTTCCAATTTTCTAAATGCGTCCAGCCTATATAGAAAAGAGTGGCAGATTGCTAGAACCCAGTCGTAGTTGAATAAATGTGAATCAAAGAAACCAAAGAGAATCACATCCATTTCATGATTGTCTCAAAAGGAACTATCATATCCATACAAACGCTCTTCTCGTAAAATTGTTTTCAGCTCGGTTAACGCGAAACTTGATTTCAGTTGTTCATTCCTTTAGCTTCAGAAATGAAATGCAGAGAACTGCTTAAATCAAAAACTCATACAGCTGATATTCGATATTCGCACAATCAAGTTCTTGTAAATTAATTGTAGAATGAAAATGTTCCTTACAGGATGTGAAAATTATTCACAAAATTTTATTGCACATAATGTATTCCTTATCATTCGATATTCAAGGAAAAATTTTATCTTTTTCGCTCGTGAAACTTCAGATTGTTCAAGAATTCAAAAATGACTAGAGGTATTGCGAAACGTGAGTACCGTAAATTGAATCAATAATACCAATAGTGATTACAATTAGTTGATATTGTGGCAAAGTTATTCAAATTCAAGAGAGATAATTGAAGGGGCGTGGAGAATTTGATAGCGATTGGAGGTCTTTCAGTGAGAATACAGATGAATGAATACGTAGTCAGTTCTCATTGAATTGACTGTGATGATAGGATGAAATAATGGAATATCAATTTTGTTGGACGCTGTGCTAATTACTGTCAGATGGTATGACTACCAATGCTACACGTACGAGATATATCATTAAGAGCAATCTACTCTGAGACTAATTTCATCCAACTTTTCATCCCTAGGGTCAACCTTTCACATCCACATGCGTAGCACATCTTATACCCTCTGCAATATGTTTACCGTATGCCAATCTTGATCTTCTCTTCCTCATGCTACCCTTCAGTTTCTTTCCTATTGTTATATTTTCTTACATTGTCATGAATTTCAATACCCTCTGTCTCTTCTTGTCGTGATGTTTGTATTCTCCTCTTTCTTTCCCTGTCTGTATTTTTTACTCAAAGATTTGGCGATAATTACTTCATCATTCTATTTTGAATATTCCCTATCATTCTTAAAATAAAATTGTTTTGAAATTCGTACAATCTTACAAAGATCCCTGTAATGCATATAAATACATAACCCAACAAACACGGTTCGTTGCCACATCATAACTACAATGCAACTTGAGATCACACGCAATATCAGCTATTCGTTGCATCCAATGAACTGGTAACTTCTCAATTTCACGCTCATCAAAGGCACAAAAAAATGTTATGTTACAGTGACGTTGCAACTACTTTTCATGAGTGTGAAATTACAAGTTACCTGTCTATTGCATGTAACGAGCAGGTTACATTGCGTGTAGTTTTGAAGTTACATTATAATTATGATATGGTAACAAACTGTGTTTGGTGAGTAATGTTTCAAGTAATTTTCAGCAGTTCAGGAAGAATTCTTGAAAATTCATATTGAATTCTTCCTGAACCCCGATTAAGTTCTTTATGAACTCTTTCAGACTCGGTGTGCTATAAGAATGTATAATCTTCATATCCCACACATTTTATATTCCATTCATGTCCACTATCTGGATAGAAGATTCAATGTAACAAATATTCTAACCATTTCCCGCAGGAATCGTACGAAACAGCACCTCCTCAGTTTGCCCTAGTTCAAGAAACCCATTGATTCTCGATCTGATCGATCAATCAGACCTTTGCTCAATTTCAGTGAGATTTGACGAGCATCAATGGTTTTCCTCAACCAGGGGTTTTCCCATATCAAAAATAAATGGTAGGGAATATTTCCTGCGATAAAGGGCTAACTAAAGTTCCAGTACATATATTCCAAAAAATTTGATGATCGCGTTTTTTACATATGCAATACAGCTTTCGGCATGTGATAAAGCGATTGTCTTATTCAAGTACCCAACTCTCACTTCCAATACCATTGAAGTCGAACAATTTGCTCTTGAGGTATTTGGTTGTCTAGTGAACTTCAAAGTCATCTCGTTCCTGTTGTGTACATTCATGTTTTCTGCATTCATTATCTCTTCATGGCGCTCGTTATGACGCTAATGAGCATTAAACTACGTAACATAATGAAATACTCACTTCTCATTTTCTTCATGATTCATTGGTAAAGACAGCTAGTTTGTTAGATACAGGAATGTCAATCCTTGACAAGATCGATCTTTCTTTCATGGAAATTATCAATTTCATCGGATATTTTACAAGAGCTGTAAAACTTGATGTGTTTTCAGTAAAACAGGATCAGCCCTATCCAAAGCTGGACATTGCTAACTAAATGACAGACGTAACAAAATGAAAAATACTTTGCATTGATTTTATTGGTACATTGGTACATTTTTAGGTATTATTGAAGTTGGAATGGTTTATTGAGAAGAATTGATAACCGAATAGTGGTAGTTTCTCGAAATATGAATCTGAATATGAATGATTTCTTATTACCATTTCGAAATAACGTGTTTCACCTTGAGAACATCAGTTTGAAAATTTTTAATAATTCTCCGGTTTTGGTTTCATTTCAATAAATGATTCAAACTTCAAAATATATTTTTTTGGCTTTCCAAGCACCACGCTCAGTCACAGTGACATCACAGGGACAGATTATATCACTTTTATGTTTCTGAGACGCTTCTGGGACGAGCGTGTTGCTTGGGTTCGTATTTAAAATCTCTTTCGACTCAGGACACATGCATCCGTATTTTAAAATCAACTCAGGAAACTTTGAGACTCCTTCTAAACTCAATATTATTCACAAAGAAAGAGAACTTTTCAAGAATGATCACATTCCTAGTAAATTGGCAGAATGAGTGATAATATTACTGATATTATCGGACAATGGATAAAGATATGTGATATACTATTCATCGTTTAGTATGCGCCTGCAATCATTCGGATGATCAAAGACACATTTTTACTACTTATTCTGCTAATTTTGTAGAAATTATAGTAATGTTTAAAACATTTCTTTTCTCCGTGTATCGTTCAAAATTTCTTCTCATTCTTTCTCCGCTCCTTGAAGAATCAACGATCTCAACCGATCAAGAATTAATATATGGTGTACAAGTGAATCTTTTTCCATCCTTGAGATTCTCATCAAAAGGCCGATCATTTCAAACCCTCGATTCAAGGCAAAGGATTATTTTGAAATTCAGAATACGTTTGTGAATTCCCTTGCTTACTTTAGCAGAACACCAGAATGATCTGCTTTCTCATGTGGGTGTTCGCAACACAAGGTGTTGATTCGACAAAAAAAAGGTCAATGTTACCTTGAAGACGACCTCTACGATTTACGATGTTATCTGGAATGCGAAAACCCAAGAATAATTATTGTCAAGATCAACGTGTGATATCAGTCGTTGTGAAAATAACATTGATAATTATAAAGGGTTTTGAGAATATGATTATTGAAAAATCATTTGTTATCAATCTGCCGTCTTTGAACGGCCGATTACCCTCACGAAAACTTGACCGCATAAGAAGCCAAAAGAAATATATTGTATAGGATACGCAAGAACTTCGAACAATTTGCAGATCGATTCTCTCGTGAGAGATTGATAATCTCGAAGGAAATAATAATGTGAAATTGTGGTGAGGTTACGATAACCGTTACGATGATTGAAAATTTTTTATAATTCAATATGAAAAGGAACTCTGAATTCCAAATATATATCAATGTGCACAGATATGATACTTTTGAAAAGGACATGATAGTTTCAATTTCACACTTTTTTTATTTTTCAGAAGAATTTCAATTGTTCACGTTTTATGAGAATCTTGAAATTCTAATAGTTGCCGATAACCTTTGACTTCCCAATAAGAATAGGATTCCAATAGAAAAATGATTTCATAAAATTTATGTAAAATTCCAATAAGAAAATAGTTTTATAGAATTTATATAAAACTTTCAGAATTGTCTTGTAATTTAATGGCAAGCGACACAGTTGAACTAAGAAAAGAAGTGGTAGAATTAACATTTTGTCAAATGAATATATGGATGATTGAAAATACGGTTCGAGCTAGCACAATTTTAGTTGATTTGACAACAGGGAATATAAGATATACATCAGCTATGATATGTCTCACATCTCCTGTTGTAAAATCAATTTAAATGCTGGTAGCTCGAACTATATTCTGAATCGTCCATACATTGACTTAACGAAATGTCAATTTTACCCTTTTCTTCGTTCAGTGTATCCGTTAAATTCATAGAACATATAAATTAGAATTAATCTAAATACAATAACTATTGATCTCTGAGAATTTTATTTCTCGATTACTGACCTACCCCCAATTATTCTTTGAGAACAAAATGAACAATGAGCTTTAGGAAGAAACTTGATATTCAAACGAATAATCCTTATGGCCTGAGGGAATACGTGAGATGAAGCTGCTCCATTTCTTCTAAGCTTTGTCTAACGAGAAAATAGGACGAAGAAACCACAGAATTCGTATTGGCTAGATTGCACTTCGTCATTTGATTCCAGGCGAGAATTCTCACGACAAAATCTCCCAAAACATAATACCGTTACAGGCAAGAATCCCACAAAAATGTTCTTATCGATAACCCAAAAGAATTTCTCACAAAATAAAGATACATCACTCGATTTTTTCTCTTCTCCATTACCAAAAAATCGATATGTCGTCGCCTCGATTTTTCATACACCATTTCATTCATTCCTTCTCTTTGTTATAATTATCACTTATACCCTGAGAAAATGTTTGGTCAAAATTTATTGTCAAAAACAATGATCGCTCTGTCAACGCGTCTCGTCGATACACGGAGAAAACAATTTTTTTAATACAAAAAATCTAAGTAGGGGGAGATGGGGCATTTCCGTACACTGGGGCACATTCGTATAGTCCATCATACGCCGAATAATGACTCAAATTGCAAACAGTCTGCACGTGTGTATTTCACTGTAATATTGATTGAAAAGCTCACAACCAAATTTTTTGGAATTCGGGTCACTATTCGACATATGACGGACGGACTTGTAGGACTTCCCTTATTATATATGGAATACCAATTCTTTTTACTACCCCAACGAACAATTTTTTCTACTACGTTAGCAGGAAAATTTGCTATTATAAATATCTTGCTTTGCTGCGTCAGCAATTCAGCCCTCATATGGATTTGATGTAGTTTGAAAGTGGGAATAGTTCTTTGCATGATCAATATAGGGAGTCTTTATCCAGAAATGACTCCTGTTTTTCAACACAGTGATTTAAAACGTTGTCAAACTGATTCAATAGATATAAAATAACTAGGTTTTTAACCCTCTCGATGTATGTTTTGAAAAGAAAACTATAAGGTCCTTCCATTCTTCATGAATTTGTGAAAATCATTTTTATAGGAATCCTGTTGAGAAAACTAAGTGAATTAATTACAAGGGCAAGATGGTCTACATCAAATGTAGAGAATGCTTCATCAACTTTTTACTGGAAGAAAAAGATTCGGGAATTTGATATTTGAAATCTACAGAAAACACCTTTAAGGGTCTCAAAAAAACTTTTCCATATCGCAGAAGATTTTTATAGGATGTTTATGATGAAATTTTTCTAAATTAAATGAAATTTATATAAAATTATATATAATTTTCATATAAACTATATTTTCTTATACATAAGTTATATATAATTTTGAAAATCCCTCCATTCGGGGTGTTGTTAACAAAGTTTGAGCACACCGCCAAAGAAATATATGATACTGAATGTTGTCAAACTATAGGATTTCAATGTAACGCTTCCAGTATCTGACATATGAACCCTTGAACTTATAATGGAAGGATAATGAAAGCTTATCCATCAAGGCTGATATCAAAGGCACGAAAGGATTAGATTAAAACATATATTTCATAGCAGAATTCATTTTCTTTAAAAGAAAACTTTCCCCTTGAACGGAAATTTTTACATAAAATTGTTGTTGAATAATCAAGTATTGTTAGCCTGAAATAAAATACGCATTTTTGTATTTCACACATTGAGGGATGAAATATAAAGAATAGAAGAAAGCAGATGAGATGATTTTCATGCACTGTGTAAATCTTCCGGAAGTGTTACAAAGGGACTTTGTATCCAAGATTGAAAATATGTCTTCTCGAAAAGAGGTCATATGATTGTATAAGTAGAAATTCCAGCGAACTTCTAACGAACCGTGAATTCGAAAATGTAAGGAGCAATATATCATCGATTGATCGTGTAAATCATTCGAACGCGTTGTAGAGGATGAGAAAGAACAGTAATTACGATGAATGTGGAGAAAGAAATGGAAATGACATAAATTAAAGTCTTATTTTTTTCTCTTATGTTTTTTTGATTAGGATACTGATATGAACTCGACTTTGAAACTTGATGACGAGTACGTCTTTTGTCCGTGTCGTGAATTTCAAAAAGCTGCAGCCCGAGGCTCATCTTTTGGTAACCACGCAATCATTGTATGGTACCACGCGCTAAAAGAAAATGAACTTCCGATGGCGGATCTCTGGAACTAAAAAAAGAATGGATTGTAGGTCATTTCTGCATACATGTTGTTTTTTTTTTCAATTGGGATAACAGATTATTCGATCAGCTCCAGTCCTTGATATTTCATTATTTTCACAGAAACGAAGAAAAATATAAAAATGAAAAAGTGACTTGTTTAATATTTCAGGACGAGATTCGATTGAATATCATGATCCATAAGTTAATATGCCCTACACTGTTCAATTGGCAGCCCGATAAAAGCCCATTAGTTCAATGAATAGTGAATTTTTCATATAATATTTTCTGTATAAAAGGGAATCAATATGAATCACGTAAAAAAATCCTTCATTATTTATAAAAAGACGAAAGCAATATTCATTCAGATGTCATGGTAAAGATGAAAGACTGACCACACGGTGAAATGAGTAGTTTCAAAAGAATTGCAGCTTCATTAAGCAGATCCAATCTAAACTCATTCCAAAATACACACATTCTCGTCTCATTCAAGTAATTTCAAAGATATAAAGTATAGAATATCAAAGGTTATATACATCGTGGAGTGCTAACCGCATCATCCTTCCTTTTGATTTAACCGTAGCCGAGTGAAAAACAAAAACTACCTCCTTTCACTGCTACTCTCTTTTTATACCTTGTACATTCTATCACCCACATTTTATCCTACTCTCAACATTATATGCGACTTCTTCCTCTTCTTCTTTTTCTTCATGATTCATCTCTACTCCTTTTCAAATGATAATTTCTTCCAATCACCCAGTGCGCTATTTCCAAGCTTTTAACTACTATCTACCAGCTTTAATGTGCTCATTAGAAATCCAATATCTTGGAAAGATACGTGGGAAGGTATCGTTATGAGAGGAGTATGAATATGGAAACAATTTTGAGGATATACAAAGAGAAAATGCATGAGGAAATACAATCATTCGATGTTTTCGCAAATTACTATCTTCAATGTTTTGAATGAAAAATTCCAAAGGCGCCTCTGAAGGGTGGAAAGTCGAAAATTCACTCTTCAAAGATTGATAATTTTATTGCAAAGGTTTGAAAATCTAATTCACGGGAGAAAACGAAAACAAAAAATACTCATCCCTGAAAAATGAAATTTCCATTCTTTTTGATTAGAAATCGTAGTCAATTTCGTGAAATAAGTAGAAATTTTTTGCAAATGTGGGTTGATCAGTTGACTAGTATATTTCTGTTGGTACGTTGAAAATAATTTACATAAAAAATCTGATGAAATCGACCCACCCTGCTTACGATGTCAGATAGAAAAAAACAGGAATCAAATGGAAACGAATAGACGTTCAATGCAGTTTTTGTCCTATTCAATCGATTTCTATCAGACTTTCGAAACAGAGCACTCAAGTTTTATGTTGATACACACAGAGACAAAATGTTTGGTTGATATATTGCCAACCAAAATTTTTGTTGGCGTAATTGAAAATATAGTCCAACCAAAAAGATTTAGTTCAGAGAATCATATAAATAGATTCATAAATCACAAGTTTCATACTTTGATATGCGAAAGAATTTTTTTCGAGCGCGTCGATGAAGTCGCGAAGCGAGGTGCACAACAGCAGCACCGTTCCTGCAGTCTTGAACTTCAAATTCCCCTTTACGTTAACATGGAAGGAAAAAAAAACATGATCTCCCAAGATACAACTGCCTCTCGACGCAACATTCTCCCCTACTTATTCACAGTTTCAAGTAGAGAGTACATTTGTACTCGGCACTTACATTTCTACCGTCGAATATTTTGAATTGTTTCGAAGGACGTTGAAGATATTGTAAACAAATGAAAAATAACAATAAACTCATACTTGACGGCACTCACAATCGTACCTTGCTCAACATATTTTTCATAATAACGATTATGATAAAAGTACTCGAATTGCCTCGTTCTGTAAATCTACGTAGTTCCAAAAATATTCACATTATAATACTTGATAGCATTCTTTGGTGAAATGATGAATTCCGCAATATAAATATTTGTGAATATGTACCTTACGAAAGTCACGACGATGACACTCAGAATTCACGATGAAATGCACAAGATAATTAGTCGATAAATTATTCGCAGGAAATAAAACTCTATGAACGAAGAATTAAATACATGTTTCAAATAGCGCAGAGAATATTCTACATCTGCAGGCTCAAGATTTAAATTTTTCAACTTTTTCAAACATTTGAACTTTTTAATCCATGTACTCGAAATCATACAATCTTGAAATATTAATGACATTTCAGTACCACGAAGGGGAAACAAACCTCTCGACACGTGAAATGTAAAAATTCAATTTCACTCCTAGTAATTCGTAATCTCGTAGTTTATATTTGAAAGAATCGTTTCCCAAGGCTTAATATTCGATTCAATATGACCACGATAATTCGATATTTCGAAGGGTGGTCCTAGAGCTATTACCGTTGTAGCCTGAACAAGATATTGTCTGATTTTATATAATATTATACATTTAAGTTCACTTTGTACTAGGATATCTGATAAAACACGTTTTATTGAAAGTGTAGCCGTTCAGCCGTGTGCATTTATATACATGTACCTGGTGGTGTAGGAATCAAAAGACAGGCTCAACCGTCCTTCTCCGCTCATAGGCTAGATAGGCTCGTGATAATGCGATTCTCAAGTATGGAGGCAACAAACGAGCACGTCCTTTTCCTAGCAAAAAGAGAAGAAGACAGGAGGAGGGTTGGGAATGGGGAAGGATATAGCCTTTAGTATAGAATATCCAATGATCGAAAGAATATGTGCAGTCGGTTGGACCTAGAGGTTCGAGGTACCATTAAGGAAGCCCGCAATCCTTCGCGGACACAGTTGAGTTCAAGTAACAGTCGAATTGAAGCAAAGCAAGGCAAGTCGTCGTCGTCGTCGTCGTCGTCGACGACGTCGACAACGACGGTACACAGAGAGAATCGACAACGGTCGTACAACACGGTAAACCTGAAAGATAAAATGAGAGAGAAACAGCGTGGTTCATGAGATAGAATAGGGCGGGTGTGGTACGTGCTTGTGCGCAATACTATATAGAGTTGAAGGAAGAGAAGGTCGAAAGAATGGAGAGAGAAAGAAGGAAGAGCTACCGAAGAGAGAAATGCGAACTGAACCAAGCCATGAGCCAGCCGCGAGCCACGAGAGAGGATGCGTTGGTTCCGTTATCGACCTGCAACAGGGCGTGTCTCTTACTGTGCCTCTTTCTCCATCTCCTTCTCTCTCTTTCTCCACCTCGTTCACACGCAAGCGCAATATCCTCTCCCCTCTGTCCCTTCACCCAACAGCACAGTTTTCCTTCCTTTCTTCTCCCTCGCGAATTTCCTCTCATTCTCTACGGTTTGGGTTTCAGTTTCTCACTCTACTTTGTATCTATCCTTTTATCCTCCTTCCTTTTTTCGGTACCGTACTTTGCAGTCTGCTTCGGTTATTCGTCTTTCTTCTATCACCGTGCTACCCTGTCTCTTTTAGTTTCTATTTCTCATCCTACTTTGATTCCATCCTTTTTCCGCTACTCTATATCAGCCGTGTTGTACTTCAGTCAGAATCCGAAGTACCTGATTCCTCTCCCTCTCTCTCTCTCGCACTAGATATCTTCTCTTTGATGCACTTCATTTGTTCCGATACTTGACATTATTTTATCTTTTTACTTTTGCGCTTGTGTTCTATTTAACTCTTTCTTCCTCTTTCTCCCTCTCTCCCTGCCTCTTGTTTCCTCTCCTTTCTTTTCCCTTCCACTGTTTTATTTTACCTCGATAATTCTTTTCACTTCAATATTCTCTGTTACTTCGCATAATGAGACATGTTTCATGACCTTGCCTCTGCACTCTCCTAGCGTACTCCAATCTTTTAATACTGTAAGACCAATGTAAATGATACGATACCTTCGGGTGAGGAAGTCACATTCCTTAGAACAGACTCTTTGAATAATCTTTCATTACAATCTTCATAGTCTTTACATCGGGCTTATTTTTTTCTTTTTTCCTTGGCCGTGCGATTTCAAATGGGGGTCTAATTTGTCGTACTTTGTGATCGTGAAACTTTGTCTCATTACTTTTATTTCATGGAAAAACGTTTGATGTTATCGCATGAAAGATTTCGAACCTGTGGACCAACTGTAGCAGTACGTTTTTCCTCTTCCCATCGAGATTGTTGGTTTTCGAAATAAAATCGTAACTGCTGTATGCGTTTGAAAGAGAACTACATTTAAAAACTTTAGAAGAGTGATGAAGTTATTTACACTTCGATTCGTCGAGTTACACGGTGTGCGCCAATTTCAATTTTTTTACCGCGAGTATGAAGGTGATAATGATGACAAATAATTTGTGAATTGGAGATTCTCCCTTTTGATCCTTGTATCAATTGATTCGGTATTTGAATTGCTCAATCAAACGTTGGAGATGACGAATTAATGTTACGCGATGCTCGGTCTTTTGAAGTGGGAGTCGAACATCAAATTTCCTTCATTGTTAGTCAAGTGCTTCACCACTCAAGCTATTCGAGACTACTCGAATTCTTCGTGTCTTAGAATCAAATCATCGTCAATTCTCAAACAGGATTTTTTATGGATAATTGGGAAGTTTATTCGTTGATTTTAGAAGTTGAATTAATTAATTCACTTCGATATCATAATTTATTTGAAAAATTAATCGCGATATTCCAAAATCAAGAGCAGAATATGGAGTGTTATGTTATCTTAATAATTGTGTGCTAATTAGCACATACTGTATGAGTACACGGAGAAGTAATGTTTATTCTTAGTTTTTCAGAAATGTTAAAACGGTTCGCATTTTGGTGAAATTTTTCTCGACAAAACTGAAATAGTTGGAGAAATTGATCAATTTCAGATAATGAACCGTCAAACTCCATGCTCGGCTTTAGAGAAGTTCGTTTTTTTTTCAACGTTTTTTACGTATCATCCACCTTTATTTTTTATTAGTAAAACTTAACAAAAATCTAAACCGTTTCATGTTCAGTAAAAAAAACTACGGAATGTATTGGATTCTCCTGAAAATTACTATATTTGCCAGACACATTTTTTTGCATGTACGTGGATATTCATGCATTCTGTAATCATTTTCTGGATTGGCGACTGGAATGATCGCGAACAACTCCTCATTTCGTTTCACAGAACAAATACCATCGGATCCACATCAGTTTGTATATGCATTAGGGAATTCTTAGAAGAACCAATTACAATTCACTGATATAATTGCAATTGGTGCTAAATGATTGAAGAATATTGAGTGTTGCTCATCAATTGCATTTCACAGCATTGCTTGTGGAGTAGTTTAGTTTAATAATATATAGTACTAAACTCATGTTTTCCAAAGATTGTTAGAGGTTGAAAATTAATTTTTTCATGCTCATCTAAACCTTGTGACAACCTTGGTAAAAGGAGACGATAGAAACCGATATATAGAAAACAATTCAAAGTTTTCTATCTGTCCCTATTCATTCCTACGTGGTCATTGTCCTTTCCAGTAGGTTTCTATCGTTTTCTTTTTCAAGGGGAAAAAGTAATCGCTCGTGGAAAACAAAATGTCCCTGCATAGTTCACTCGAGAGAGCATCTTTTCAGCTAAAACGAAATCCTGGGTTCCAGTTTTGTTACAAGCAAATTCCTATTTTTCTCCGTAGAATCCAGGGACCGTTTTATTTGGCGCTCATACATATTCGATACACATGACATATTTCATGTTATATTCTTATCAACTTCAATCATATAAACATGAATAAAATATCACGTTTTTTTACTACGTTGACATTTCTTTCCAATAGTTATCTTCAATTTGTAGAGAAAATATTCCCGCTTAGTCTTTAAAATAAGTTGATGCATAAAATGAGATGAGATTGAATTTTTGAATTGAAAAGCTATTAAATAAAAATCTAGGACAGAATTCAAAGATACATATATATATATATATATATATAATATGCATGTATTTGGTGTAATCAATTTAAAGCTTCTTCAAGTTATTTGAGAATTCAATCAAGCGAAGTGGAAATACGTCTCTTCATTCATTCTGTGACTCGAAAACTTCAGCTTCGAAACTTTGAGCACCATGCGTAATTTTACCAGAGAAATGAGTGATTTATTTTGTCATTGAGCATCTCATTACACGTAGGAAGTGAAAGAAATCTAGTTATCTCGCAGGTACGTGGAACCAGAATGAATAGAGTATCAAACTGTTGATTGATTTTATATCTAGGTTTGTCGATGGGTTACTAATTGGAACAGACTCGTATGACGATAACTGATTCCACACTCACCTCAGAATGATAAATGAGCGAATGCATAACCTTGAAAGAAGATATTTAATGTATATACGAATTCTTCACTAATATCTTGTTCATCTCAATCAATTAATTTTGGTTTTGGTAAATCGGAGATCAAATCATGAATTAAAAATGATTTCAATGAATCCCCCTTGACTTTGCATGACAAAACGAACGACACGGCTCGATGAAAATTGATTGAAAATTCAATTTAGTGATTTTAGAAGTGAAATTTATATAGGTTAACTGTGACTTCGTTTGGTTCAAAATTTATTAAATCGATTACCTATGTTGTTGCCAACGAATATGCAATTCTGAATGAACCGTAGTCAATAATACTCTTTATGGACACGTGAAAGCAACGTATGTCGATTCATTTTGTTTCGATGCTCACAGTTTCAGAAGAACAATGATAAAGAACGTAAAAAATGTAATTCAAAGCACGCGTTCGCATTTAATGCATTCTCACAGAGAAATTGAACAATCGGTATCATTCAAATCGATAAAGTATTCTAAATCACTGGAATTCAACCATTTTCAAATGCATATATTCATTCGAATCGACATTATTACCAAATGGAAACCATATCTCATCCTCCAAGCAAAAAATGTAATAATTTGCAAACAAATTTCTGATACTGAATAGCACAAAATATGAATCTAAAATATAAACAGCGGATATAACGATTTAGAATTCAATTTCCCGCTATTTCAACAGAATATTGAGTTGAAATGTAAATTCATTTGGATATATATGTATCTGTATAAGGAAGTCCATACAATTAAGGTTAACAAACTTCACGTAGATAGTGAAACAGATTAAGTACAAACTCTCTGTACAATTGAATCATAGATATTTTAACCGTGTTGAAGATTCAACAGGTGATTGTGAAGTTCCCTGGCAAAAGAGATAAGAAAGATGGAAAACTTAATATCGCTGAGTAGAACGTTCCAAAATTTCAATTTCCATAATTCCAACAATTTTCCAAAACTAATCGTTCGTCGTTGCGATGCTGTTACCGTTCAAGTGCTCAGATCACATACAGTTTCAATCTGTCAGATATTTGATCATTCTTCTCGATTTCGAATATGCATTATTGCAAAATTTTTGAAATCCAAAGGAATTTCATGTTCCGTGTTTCACATAGAATTATTCGAATCGATAAAAGTAAAATATGCCGATTACACTGCAAAAAAAGCGGTGTCAGAATTCTATAGGAGTCCACCCCAAACGATAACACAATGCGATGTCAAAATAACACCGCCAATTTTCTTACAGCGTATAACCATTCTCAATTTTCAATCATTTTTATTGATTGCAGATGAATTTCGAATAATTCACATCCATTGAAGGTCTAATGAACATTCAAATATCCACAAATTTATTTGAGATTCAATGAGCGTCCGTTGAAGGTTCGTTTGTTTTTGGAATTGCTGTGATAGCATATTGTCGGATTATATTGTAATTCATAGGACTTATGTTAGATTGAGTTGAGGACATGGAGTTCAGATTCGGGAAGGGATTATCACAAAAAACCAAACACTGCCCCTGCAAAAAAGACAGGCTAAGCTAAAAGGATATTATCATTATTTATAGGCTACACACGGGAAGGAGGATTTAGCTGTATCAGTTAAATTCTAACTATTGTAACTGAATATCTCATTGCCAGTTATGACAGTTAATTTCTTAGCAACATTATCCAAACTTTCGCGGACAAAACTGAAATTTTTGCTGCAGCAGATACAATGTAGCTACAGAAGTTTAAAAAATGGCTGTGCATTTCACAGCCAATCAATTTTTCCCGTGTACATAGCCCGTGTATTATTTAAACAGCGTATCGTGCGAAAATATAAACGCCAAGTCAATTGAAATGAAATCAACGCGACTAAAAAATCTCGTAATCGATCAGTATTTTTTTCTACTCACTAAAGGTGCGAAATTGCAATTCAAAGTGTTTCAAGAACTGGAATAATCGGATCGCAATTCAACGCGTTGTATCGCATGAATTATTGGATAAAAGAATTTCCATAAGCATCAAACCCTACACAAAATACATTGAATATAAATAATTTGCTGGATATAAAATGTGGATTGATATATATTATATCGAGAACGCTGTTTATTTGATGGCTTCATCAATTTTATTATATTTTATTACATCCATGCATCGAAAGTTTGGAAATTGTTGAAATGAAACGATAATGTTTGGAGCTCGTCAAACTCAAGAATCTCAAAAGCGTTGATGTTTTCTCATGTAACCTCTTTATCGTTGTATCCACGAAGCTGAAGGGGTAAAGGATACGATGGTTGCTTCGAAATTGCGATTAAGACCCCAAGTGTCGTATCGTGATTTATGAAAGCCTACTTCATGCGTGTTCATCAAACTCCATTCTCACGTTGGATGATTCCGAATATTGAAGAGATAAAGAAAGTTACAGGATGAGACACGGTATTTTATGAACGAAATCCATCAATGATGCAGGATACCTCAAACATTGAAGTCATCTTTCAACCCATGGGTTCACCGTCGTTATGGTTCCTTACGTTATTTTCGTCAAACAGGGTAACTGCTGCTACATTCATTATTTAACATTTGAAATAAAACGTGCGTTAAAATTCGCGTGCGACCCTCAAATGAATAATACATCTTACTCAAGGGGGTGCTGATGAAGAAAACATCCGAATGATGGAAGTATTTTTTTTATCGATTTTTATATCGACTCATTCGGATACGAAAACTACATTGAGAATATTGTTTCTTAGAATTTATTTTAACCAAATGAAATTTATAACAGACGAGAAGTATTTTTTCCTCTCTCGCTCTCTTCGTCAATCAAACTGTGAATTTCCTCTAAAATCCCAATTATAATATTATTTCACATTGATTTTGTCATTACCAACGCTAGATGTATCGAGCTTCAATATTTGTATATATTCGAAATGAAAATACAATTTTCTTCGATCACATCGAAGATTACATCAAAGATTCGTAAAATTGATATCATTCGAGGGTTACTTAAAATTGGATTTCAAAATTTATTGGAGAGGAGAGACCAAACGAATCAAAAAATGTTCCACCGGAAATCTTATCAGAACGAATTACCTTGGATTTAAATGAATTATTTAAGATCAGTTAATTCGTTTGCGAAGATTTCAATCTGTTAAGCACGTGAGATATCTTTGAGAAGTCTTTCGACCTTCGAAAACTTTTCTCATTTGAAACCCCGTTGGAACTATTGCCGAGGAAAAGCTCGTGAAAAATCTGATAATTTTATAGTTATGGAGGTCAAGCTGTCAGCATGATGCCAAATGAAACTTCATAAAGAAGGAAAATTGGAGGAGATCGTATATGTTAGTACTGAATCTGAATAGAGATGGACATCCAATGATAGTAGGTAGCTTTTTTCCATGCTTCATTAATCTGCTTTTCATTTTTGTTTTCACTCCACTTTTTCGAAATAAAATATCCCGAGAACGTTACGTCATTGCGATATTCATTAAGTTTTCATCAAACTTTCCATTTCATTGCATTCCCTTCGATTCGATGGATGTCACCAAAGTCATATTGTACGTTTATTCGAGAGGAATGGAACTGTGACTTGAAAATTTGTTGTTTATAGGCAATGTACTTTTCATACAGCTTTCAAACAGATTTTGAGACGACGATCGAATAAAATACTCTCCAAATGAGTATCAATAGCTTTCTTCAAAGTGAACGACTATAATTCTATCGCTTCTATAGAAGGGATATTCATTTCTCGATTGGAAAAGAATCGATTCATCCATTCATCTGTACTCCATCTGTATTTATCATATCATCACGAGTAAATACAATAACGGATTAAGTGACGAGCCTAAGTCAAAATCACGATGATCCGTCAATATTATCTCTACAAATACGACTGTTGATATTTTACAGATCGGTCGCTGCCCCATATTCCTAGGATTCCGAGATAGATATTAATCCATAGAGAGACCAGTGGATTTAATTCGTAAACATATCGTACGTCATTCAAAATATTAGACCCGCGTTACTATGACGGCGTGTTTAATTTCATTGTTCCATACGTTTTTTTATCTATTTTATCAAATTCTCGCACAATACGGAACTGACGACAATGGTCCGAGAGTTATCACAAGCGGATGTGAAAATGTCGTCAATTTGTGCCGATTCAATACCGACTGTAAAACCTCACGCCCTATTTATTGCAAGTATCAGTGCTGTACTGGAATACGGGCGTATAAAGAACATTTTTTCATCGAATGAATTGAAATTGTCAGAATGAATGGTATGAATAATACAATTGTACAGACGTAATCAGTTTCTGAATACGATGATAAAATTGTTCGATATCTCGATATCATAGATTCGTCTGATACCCCAAAGATGCCCTTGCAAATTGTCAGACAATTCATCTTTTGCATTCAAAGAAGAATCTTAAATACAACTTTATCGATATATTTTATTTGAAATTTATCGAGTTTCTATTGAATTTCATAATGTATCGATAAAACTAAATATAAATTTCATGAAAAATATCTGTACTGTGAAATATTGCTCATCACTACCTGGAACGCGTTAATCTTCTTTTGGAGGCTCGATAAATCAGAATTGGGGTAACCAATGTTGATATCAGACCATTTTCAGATAACCCTTTGTACAAACCACCTCACTCGAGTCTACCATTTTCATCATAAACTCTCCTGTGTTATTAATTTCGGTTTATGATTCAAGGATCGATATATTCACATGAAGTTTCAATATCTTTTTCAACAATAATAGGATAATATGCAACATACGAAGACATTTGCAATGTATATCTCAGGCGGTTGAGTTTATATTCCGCGGCTTCATTGTCAATAAGATAGAAATTATTAAGAGCAGAGATAATGGAGTCTAGCGAATTAATGTGATTGTTGAGATCTTGAGACGTACTACAGTAGGTCCAAGATCTCAAGGTAGATGTCCTAGTCATTAAGGAGATTAATAGGATGAGTTAACATAACTTAATTGCTAGAGGGTGTCGAGTGTTTGATTCTCTCTTGAGTGGTGATTAATTCAGATTAGATTAAAGAGTAGCGTCAGGTGTTACCGTTAAGCTCATATTACATGCATATGACAATCAAAAGGTCCTGAGGGAAAAGTCAGCATCTTCGCTTGTATCTCATGATATATGATACAACTTCAAGTTATTGATTCGACAAACGAAAAACTCATGGCGTGTGGTTACTAAAAAGACATTTAATCGCTTTGAAATGATTCCCAATAATTTATCGTGATTTATTCTTACATAGTTGACAGTCATTAGGTCCCAATTCGTTTGCCCCGCCATGTGGTCATCAATTTCAGATTTCTCTTCATTTTGGTCAACTCCCCGCAATCTTATCATTTATTTCATAACAATCGCAATAAATACAGAATGATGAATTCTATGATCCGTCAGAGATAATTATGTGTATAAAATTCAATTACACCCTCTAGAACCTATCTAACATCCTTGTATATCTCACGCATCACAAAACTGCAAGAAAATAATACAATATCTTTCAGAATCCACTTTGAACTTTTTTCCGTTCTTGTCACTTCAATTTTCTTCATTTTTTCTTGTTGCTCCGCTTATACTTTTCTTCTTTTTATCCTTCCCCCCTCTGTCTCGTCGTTCTTCCTTCCTTTCTTTCTCTTGTCACCATCTCTTTCACTCCACACCCCTCTTTCCTTCGTTTGACTTCTATTCGTACTTTGTTACTCCGTTCTACTTCATTCTCTTCCCTTCTCACTTACGCTCTCCCTTGTCGGTGTATTCACCTTTATCGTCCCTCTCCTTTCCTTTTAAACGGCGAGGAAACTCGTAGAACGACGAAGTCGACCGACTACGACCATACGAATGCAGACACTCAAACCCCTTGGTTCAACCCAATCCTGATAGCTGGTTGGTTGGTTGCTTGGTTGGTTACTCGCTTGCTTGTCTGCTTGCTCGACTTGGCTGACTCGACCAACGTCTTTTGATTCCTCAACTGACTACCGCAAAATACTTTTAGACTACTAAGTTACTGCTACTATTCTCCCCGCTAATAACAATAATAACTGTTTCTCCTACTCCTGCCACCGAACTTTTCGTCATTCCCGTTATTGTAATTATCATCAACATCAAGTTACAAATTCTACGCTACACCGACTTGCGGATCATGTTAAATGTACTTGGTTGGGCATTTTCCGTATCCTGCTGACGCCTTGTAACATTTGGTTCTCGTTAGTGTTAGTTGCACACCTTGTACCATTCTTTTTCCCTCTCGTTCAATTCCTATTTAGAACGCTATATCTTCCGCCTCGCGCCACTATTCTCACTCTCAGGGAAACACATATCGAATGACATCGATAAATCACGATGAATTGGAAATAGAAAGGTTTTGATGAATTGTTAGGGGAACTTGTTAAATCCGCATTGAATTTGGTGTTTGTTTTTGTATTAGGGGGGAATTAGGTTTTAAAATAAGATCTCATTTCAAGGCATTCTCCATTCCGCACTGTCTCACGATTTCACTCGGAAAGGAAGAAGAGAAAGAAGAAGGGGACTGAAAACCCCCTATGGGATTGGTTTATTTGAAATTATGGGAGATGACGCGGATGAAATAGGAATGAAAGAGGAGATGGGAAATTCGAATTAATTATAATCACTCTGCTACTGAATTCGCAAGAAGGTTTATACTCGTGAGGAGTATTTCCATTTTAATAACTGAATAAATACTTGACACTTGGGAATTCGTATGTCTTCTTCCACCAAAAATTAAAAAATTAGTGTTTCTAAATTTGCTATTGATATCTCAAAACTCTCTAAGAGGAAGCAAATTTGTTCTATAATTTCAAACAACGTCATGTTTTCATATATATAGTATATATATTACGTTTTCTTAAAAAAATCAGTAGATTCGAAAGAATAAAATTTCAAACCTGCGGAGCATAACTATCGACGTTTAACTTTACACCCAGCTGAATTGGGACCCAAAGTAAAGATTAATGACTTGAACATCCTTTAATACAATTTCCGTTCAGCACTATCATCACATACAGGAGTTAAATTGAAGAGAAAAAATTACGCGACTCGTCATTAACATGCATTCTACATCCCTACCCCCAGCAGTTTCTCTTAGGGAGCGCAAATATTGAACTGAAGGAAATCAATTGTCTCCAAGTCCATTCAAAATCCACCTCATGAAATTCCAAATCCAATTTGATTATTTCGCGTAGAACTCGATTACCTATGAATTATCAAACTCCACCCAATTCTCCATTGAATTCCACATTTTTTCCTCCTCATCCCATTGGTTTTTCGTTTCGAATAAGTTTTTTTCAGCCCTCGACTTTTCCACTAATACAACGCGCCACATCGAGACTCTTTATTATTATCATTCTCTCCTTTCTCACATTCGCCATGAGTTTTTCTCTCATCCTCATTTCTCCTTTCCCGATCTCATTTTGCACTTCATTCGTTTGTTTTGTTTCACTCAAACAGAAGATTTTTCTCGTGGTGGATCAATTTCGGACACTCCAATCTTGGATTCTCCGATACTTGGAGAAAACTGAATTGTCCTCGACTCTAAAGATATTGCTAGGTTGGAAAATAAAATATCACATTGTGCACTTTCGAGTATAACTCTATCCTCCGCTGGGAGAAGTATTCGCTTTGGGAACGGATAACGTATGTGTGTCGACCGAGAGAGAGGGAGGGGGTGGGTATTACGGAAACAAATAATAACACACACGTATATCATAGAAAAGTGTGAAACAAATTCGTCTTGTTTTTGAAATTGTTCTGGGTGGAAATGAAATTTCTTATTGCAAAAACGTCGTGAATCATTTGGAAACATTCGAACAACGAATGAGTAACTAAAAACAGCTACTTCTCTCAGTACGGTTTAGGTTCCGAAATCGCACGTAGAGGAAAATAAGTTCATTCCAAGATGAGTAATTTCTCTTCATCGTTCGAGATAGATTCGCTTTCGTTAGTATGCAATGCCAAGATTCTTTCTTGCTGGAATTTTTCATCTCGGTGCCGCATATGTATACAGCATTGAAAGAATGGAGGTGGAACCATAATATAAATATTCATGTCGTCGAACATCTGCGCGCGGTCTACATTTTATTCCGTATTATACATGAAAGGGATTCCGTTATTTTCTTGTTTTATTCTTGTTTATTCCCATCACTTCGGATGGTACCCAGGAAATAGGAAGGAGTTTTGGAGGTCGCCTTGCATCTTCTTTTCTCTCTCTCTCTCTCTCTCTCTCTCTCTGTTCTCAATTTAGAATAATGGAAGGGAAAAAACAAAAACCCAAACATACTACACGTATATGAATTATTTATGGATCACGCAAATGATACCTCGTTTCGTTCTAAGCTGACTTCACGATTTAATTTATACACTCAACAAGATTGATTGTTCCTAATAAACTTCACGTTCCCCATACACATCCTTCGATCATTATTAACTATATTGTTGAATAAAATCATTGATCAGCGATGAGCGAATATCCTTGGTGTTTTACCCCTGATATCACTGCAATCTTATCACTCAGTGATGACAGTTGGAGAGATGATGAGTAGTTGTTAGTCTGGCAACTGCACCTTTCGGTGGCAGCGTTTGGATGAGATAGAGAGCACCACAACTCATATAAGACAACTAATACGCTCTACCCTCCGTACCAAACGGTGTAATGAATGAGGTCCTTAGTGAAAAACACAGCCGAATTAACCTCGAGGCTATCCCGAGATTGAAGCTTACAACGGTCAAGTTTATAGTCTAACACAGAGAAAAACGATTGGTTCCTACAACTAATTCGTTAGATAAATGTGGTCGAGTTAACTAAGTGGATGTCACAACCGTTTATCGCATTCCACAAGCACTTTATTGGCCACATCAATTGTGGTATCCAATGAATGCCTTATACAAAAAAACAACAAAAAAAAACAAAAGAGAAGCAAAACAACCACCTCTTCGTTCATTCACCAGCCCTGCTGGCAAGTTATTTCTTCGTCTTGTCGTGTATTTCAAAATTGAATATTATAATAAATCAAAACTACTGCTTTGTATGTTAAAATTGATTCTCGTTTGTGAATCTGTAACATATTATGCGAATGTTTAAAACCATTTTTAATGTTCATATGTTTGGAGATGATAAATGCACATCAATGGATATAAATTTCTTTTGAATCCGTGATCGAAGTTCTTGTATAACTTACTTTTAGAAATGAAGATAGTTTCTCATTGAACAAGATGATATACTATAAATTCCATATTTCTGCCAGAATCGACGAAGAGAAAGAATTATAAAACCGATTATTACGTTCTTTAATTGTTTAACTCACTTTCAATGATTGTTTCCCACAGATCCTCGTTCCATTTGGATGCCAATGATCTTTGATGTGGCTTAATTTGCTTCCATTCCAGTTGGTTCTGTTAAGAACCTTCTTTCAGTGCAGACACTCGTTATATCTATTCATACTTAAGAGCATCGAATTCGTGGATCCAATTCTGTATATTATTCATGATATTCTTATTTTTTTATATTTCACTCTAAGTCAAATTAATTCAAATTTGAATTGATTCTTCATTCATGGGGAATAATGAATCTCACGAGTACAAAAATTATACAAATATTTTGACCCTCAAAACCACAAAAAAAAACTTTACGCGTAGAGTTCAAAATATATGATTTGCACACGCAGATCGTCGAAATATCGATACATCTTTCAATGTTCTAATGAGAAATATAAATTCATTATGCACAGATTTTATTGTAAAAACTTTTAACGAGTTTAAAATATCTTCAGCTGCAATGCTGAGGAACTTCTTAATTACATTCCTTTATCTTCAACAATGTTGAATCCAATAATGAACACTTCTTGTAGCGTTGAGCTACACTCAACTGGTTTTCATGATACAGAATTGTGTAAAATTATCTTAAGGATAAATTTAAATACCTCGATGTTTTCGCACGGGAATAAACATATTTTCCACATATCTTTCGAAATTGAAAGTCCATCAAAAGTATAATTGAAAACTGAGGATTCGCGGCTTTTGCTCGACTTACGAATGAAATTCATTATACTTCGTAACTTCGTTTTACAACTTAAAGTAAAGAATGAGCGAGTTTAAAGGATAACCATCATATTCAAATTATATGAAAGTAACTTTAATTCGTACATAACATATACTTCATTAATAAAACCACAAAAAGACAAAATGTTTACGTTCCACGCAAGTATACTGGAATTCATGTAACTCCATGTCTTTTTAATTAGGTCATTTATTTGAATATAATTTTGAATTCGCAGAATTTTATTCCCTCCGCACTGAAGAAAAGTAACAAATTATGTTATAAAATGAAGCATTCTGAACACAACAAATTACAGCTACCTCCATAATTACATAATATGTGAATAAACCTTTGTACGATATATCATTATCACCCTAAAGTTATATTCCGCATTACGAAATGAATATTTGAATTTTCCAATTAAGAGTGAACATCTGAAACTCCACGGTTCGAGAAAATGGACAAGTCACAGTAATTTTCATCGACTCTGTTCTCATATCCTTTTGCATCTCCTGTCCTAATTGAGACTAGGTCATCGAATATGAGATGAATTCTTCTTGTGAATTAATGTCCAAAAAAATTACAAGTTTCATCTTCTAAAATCATTTATCACAATGCGGAAAAATTGATAATAATTCTTTTCGAACAAGACAGTTATTTTTATTTCATATAAAAATTATATAAATTATCCATGAGGTCATCATACATTATGATTTTTTTGCGAACAAATTCTCTTGATTGTCTCTCAATTGTGGAATCAAAGCGAGTTCACATTCAGGTTACGTTGATCGTTATTCTCATTAAAACGAGACTCTTTATTTGTTCTTCCGATCGAATCTTGATTACTTCAACACTAGCCGATGTCTTGACTCTATTTTCATGCTTCCAGTAATGACGATGAAGTATTTTAAATGGAATCATCACGTTTCATATACGGATTTCATATTTTACGACAAAAATCTTTTCTTCGTCAAAAATACCTGGTTTGTATACGTACTATTTCTTTCTTTTACTGGCAAGTAATTTCACATTTTGGGAATTCAATTACGAGTTCCATATAAGATTGTTATATTATTTCATAGTAATATTGAAGAGCAGTGGATATAACACGTCATATTCAAAATTAGTGAGATGAAGAGTGAAAACATCCGTGGTCGCATTTGGGTACAATCATGAAAGAATGAATGTGGAATGAAAATAAAATATGTAATACGATAAGATAGCATTTACGAAATTGCAAAGAGAGCTCATTACTGTGATCGCAGTAATCCTCATCATCCAAGTGTAGTTTCATTTGTTTTTTAATCGATTGCTGTAATTTACAATAACCAGTGCTGTTTTCTTTTTTCCCTGTACACCAATAATATAATGGAAATTCTTTAAAATACTCTATCCAATTTATGCATACTATAGTTTTCACATATTCGATACTTGGCTCCACAAAATTAGAAATTCAAGAAATTCTCACAGCACTTTTTATAAGTAAGGTAAAGTATCAGAGGAATAAAAGAAACGAGACCTCGCCAAAGTCGAGAAATATTTTAGTGTCAATTATTGGGCGTGATTTCTCTTCCATCCAACGATCCTGTTGCTCGGTATTAAGTTGTTACCGTCGGAAACATCCTTATATCCTAATCCAGTTTCAGGATTTTATTTTAGTTAAGTTGAAACAAATTGATAGCCAATTGATCTGTGTCAGATTAAATGCCAGCATCATTTTGTGAGGATTTCGTGCAAGCTACGAAGGATTAATTCCCATACGCGGAGAGGGCGAACGATAAAATTGCTAAATCACAGATAACTAGTGTGATATATCAAGGTGCAATGATTAATGATTGTAACAAAATGATGTATCAAGTTGCGATAAACCTTGTTCGTATTATAATTACATCGATCGGGTACCCCAATATTCTCAATGGTTTTTTCTTTCTTCTTCTTCTTCGTCAGATCAAAATATTTTGATAAGAGAGGGACAAAGAGAGACGAAAATTTCATTGTAACTAAATCACACAGATAAAGGTTTTGTATGAACCACTCTAAATTTATGTTGTTAATCAACATTCAAAATTGTCAAATCAATGAATTTTCAGTGCCGACGAAAGATGGATATTGTTTCAAAATATTGATGTCTCTATATCTAGTGTTTATCGAATTTTAGAAAATATGGATAGGAATTAGATATTTTTTGCATAAAAACATTTTTTTCGAACATTGTCCATTCCTAACGCCACCTCAACATATTGGTATTGGTTCAACACTTTTTGCGTTAAAGGAGAGTGAAGTACAACGTGACACTTCTTTTTAACTCGGAAAAAGACATTTCTCCAATAGTAGTATTGAGGGTGAAGATAAAAAATAAAATAAAATTTTGATTTCCAACTGTAATATTGCCATGGCATAAGTGTTTTTTTCTGAACTGTAGGAATGTCACATTGTAACCCACTCTCCCCTGCTATCTAATATAAATTATGAGTGGATCCTTTAAGACCATATGCAAGCTCTATAATAATCAGTATAGTTCGTTTGGTGATCGCAAAGTTCGAGATCAGAATTCTCCAAATATTAGGGTTTTGGGCTACTCATTATTGAAAAACGGAATCTGCACGCTTTCATCGATGAATTCCAATGCTTATACATAATCTATAAAATTTTTAGAGTGAGGTGTCTCTCTTTGATCGGCCGAAAATTAGCTTGTTGAATTTCGAAGGAAAATCTCCCCTCGTTTAGAGAAATATTCTGAGATTTATATATAATTTTGAACATTTTTCCGTCCGGACGGGGACAGAAATTCGACCTTACGGTCCTGACCAAGACTCGTTAAGAATAATTTCAATTACGAGTCGAAGATTAATGTGGAATAAATTGAATAAGAAAAAAAAATGAAGTACAAAGCAAGTTCTTGCCAATTTCTTTAATAAAGACACCGCGTGAAGATATAGATTTCAATAAAAAAAAATCTTCATGAAAATGGAAAATGAAAAGAGAGGAATGAGAGACAATCTTGAATACTTCTTAATATTTCTCAGGCGCTGCTCGAACTCAAGAAATATATTCAACTTGAAATAAGAGAGAAAAAGAGACTTTCTTTGAGGTGTAATGTACGGAATACGAATATACACCGTATGCAGATGATCGACGATATACTCTTTAAACTCGAAAGAGCGAAATTCTTCTCTACCTTCTGCCACCACCCGAGAACACTTTTGTTTATTCAAAAAGTGAGTTGTCACTCTGAAAGGATACAATTTCACTTTCCGAGTAAGTTAAACCAGAATACGAAACAAACTGAGGTGGGGGAAAATCTTAGTCGTGTATATCCAAGAAACGTTGAGCATTTGAAAGAATAGAGGCATAATGATACTACATCGCTTCTCCATTCTTGAAATGAAAAGTGGGAACTGGTGGAGCAAAAACATTCCATTCAAAAATCACTAATCATCTCATAAGGAATATTTTTGTCATTTTTCAGGTCTTATTACGTTCAAATCAAATTCACTTCAATTTCTCACACTGTAAAAAGTGTTTCCATCAAGAATCATGGAGGGTATATCAATGCCTTGGTCGAATTGCCGGTGAAGGTTTAAATAAAGGATCACTGAAAACTGGACGAATCTCCACATTCTAAAGAACTCTCAGCAATTTCTAGCATCTGTATTGAAAATCTGGGTGCATCCAACTACATTTCGCATAGCGCCTTGCCAGTCTTCCAGTCTGTTATATTTTCAAAGATCCTAGTTTCGTTGATCCCATCAGGGGTCTTTTACATCGATCCAAGCTAGAAATACAATGCAGACCGTGAAGATGAGTGCATAATGACGGTGTCTAGAGTCTATATCGATCAAAACAGGGCCTGGAACGAAATAAGGACGTCTAGTTCGGTCCAAACTGCTGCCAAGAATTGATTTCCACACTGGTTGTTCTTCGTTAAATCCGTACGTAAAATGTTTACAGTAGAAGAGACTCAATTCCCGTATCATATGCGGAAAAAAATGCCCTAAGAAAAGAAGTGAATGATTGGAAACATGAAGAAAGATTCAATATTTGTTTCCTATTTAAAATACGAATAATATGAAAATACCGTGTGTCTATATTTACATTTTCAAATACAATAAGAACCAATATATCGATTGTTCAATATGCATTATTTATCTGTTCGATACATAAATTTCAACTATCGCTCTTCGACAAAAGGAACGATTCTCGTATCGCAGAGTTGATAACATCATATACTATTGTATTTAACCTAATAAACTGAGGAAGAGTACTCTACGCTAAGCCAACTTAACCTAGACTATAAAGATAAGATTCCTAGATTTATCAATGGTTTGCAATAAGAAAGGCCGATTAATGACATATATTCGAATCTCTGTGTCTGCCGGAATTCCGTATTTGAGGTACACAATGTTTGTGTGCGCTAAGCGTTTGACTATGACTATGTCATCGATTTACCTTGAGAAACAAGAGGTAAGGAATTAGTATTGTAACTTCAATGCTTCGATACTTCATTTGAATGTGGGATAATCTACCTATTCTCAAATATGTTCCAGATAAGTTCATGTATACAAACCGAATGATTCTGTTTTATAGTCGGAAAATAAAACTAATTATTCGGACATTCCTTGTTTGAGAGATTTTTACATGAGTTTAAGTGAACCTTTGAATAACGCGAATCAATATTGATCGTTCGTTTTTCGATTCTAATAATAGTACTCTCACAACAAGATTTGACGTATTTTTTCAAATTCGCTATCATTAATAACTCAATAGATGTGTCCACCTAATTGAACACCTAATACATTTGATTTTCCACGATCAATAATTCCATCAGCATCATATCAGAAGGACGACTATTAGTGGAGGTTTTGACTTTACTTTTGTAATTGATCAGGAAACCCTGGAACAAACAGAACGACGAAGAGCAAGTGTAAGAATAAACGTTTCGGTTTCAAGGGTTGAAATATTTGTTAGGTCATCGATTTTAGATTTCGAAACAATTGTCAGTCTATCAACGGTTCAATACAATGTCGGAAAATAAAACAAAATGGACAAATAGAATCTATGTTGCGAATTCGAATTTTACAGAATGTATGTATTTCGTAACCGATGAAGCAACACATCGTGGAAGTCCCCGAGTGCAAGAATTTAAAAAAAAATTACCTATTATACATACATTATATATAAACTGTATTGAATTCTATATAATATATATATAATTTTGAAAACTTTTCCGCTCGAATTCAGATCGGTTTCTGAAACGAATTTATAAGCAAATATGGAAAAATCTAGATTGAAAATGATTTCATGGATTTCGTAATATTTTCAAGCAAATTCGGTTCGTATTATTCACGTGATTCAGTTATTTAGTTTGTTTATTTTCAATACGACTTAAACTTCTGTAACATGAATATCCATAAAACTCTACCAGTGATATAGACTACCTGTTCTTTTTTTCGAATTCATTACCAAATAAAAATCAATTTGAAACTAGGAATTTTTGTAAATGATTAGAATTCAATATTTCATTCGATAATAATTTGTAGAATCCCGCATTGATAAAGAATCAAAGTAGATTCATCCGGATAATCATATGCGGTCGAATATAACTTCCTCCGTGAAATTGAAATAAACCGAGGGAAAGTAAACACATTTATCGATACCTCGTTGAATCACGAACACGAGAAAGTGATTCTTCTACGTAAATGAGGAAACTGTGCGTCCCACACTTATTATTTTCAGAAATAGAAATAAATCTGGAGAGCGAATGTACATCATTCAACTCAAAAAGAGAATACTAAGGTATTCTTGAAATTTCGATGAACTTCGTATATTATGAAAAATGATTCCCCACCCAATAAAATTGAAGTCATTCATTATACATGCGACTCTTTTTGCATAATTTATATGTAAATACCTTCATTTAAGGAGAGCGTGAGTTTTCCAAGTAGCACATAAAATTCTATGGTTATAAGTGGATGGCTTATGCAATTAACTGAGAGTATTTCATATCTTATACCTGACTTCTCGAGGTACCGTGCAAATCCATGATTCAAAGAAACATTACTCGTCCTCTGCGAAGGATATGGTGGAAAACTTGTGATTTTATTGTTCCAACTAATAATTTACAAGGAAAACAATATTTAGTGTTCGCAAAGAATGAAATTGAAGATTGAAATGTTCATAATTGTCATTATCTTTGTTATGTTGAGTTTTAGAAAATACAAAGCGTGTTTATCTTCAAAATTATATGACGCTCTCCAAGTGTGTATTAACGGCGGGTCCCATCTACGCCCAGGATGGGTGCCCATGCTACCCAACGTGGGGCCAACCCTGGGATGATAACATCGTTCCCAGCTTGGCCGTATTGCTTTGCCCGAGAATTGGTAACACCACGGGCCCAGCATAAACCCCGACTAGGCAATCAATACTGCCCCTTCCTATTTGTTTTGAAATTGAAAAATTGCTTCGAATTCTCCCCCAGTGTTGAGTCCCATCCTGCCCATATGGGCCCAAGACTGGACCAAAGTGGGGCCAAAATTCATACATGCTGAGGATTATACCCACATGCTCGGGATATAAATTCACCCCTATCTTGGCCGAACGCTGGGCCAAATTGGGGCTCAGTTCAAATGTGCCCGCACTTAGACTCATTATTTCCATTTTCTACCAACCATAATTGTATGGGAAAACACAACGAGGCCAAGATTGAGCCAACATTGGCGCCATCGTAATTCCCCAAGACTGGGTTAAAGAGGATGGACCCAGCCTGGGGCCCATTGTCATTAAAGGCAATACACGCTTGGGTAATAGGATTCAAATACGGTTGTAACGCCAGGGTACAATGAGATTCGGATGAGATTTCCATAAAATCGAGCGAAATAGGGAACCCCATAACGAAACCTGATGAGGACCTGACAGGAAATCAGACATGCCTGCTTAGGCCCAGATATCTTCCCGTCCGAAATTTTTACTAGGCAACCGACTTGAATGAACCGTATTTTGATGACTAAAAGTACCATTACGATGCAATCTTAGTTCCATACAGGAAAAATATGATTGAAAGACCTGTACATAAATTTTGTAGGGAGCATTTTTTTACACCGATGAAAAAGTTTATTTATATAATAATTAACGAGCGTATATTTGCTTATGGAATAATAAATCTTTGTTTGGACCAAATATATATTCCGGTAATAATGAACAAATAATATTCCTTATAAATATGAGCTTGTTGGTACTCATTTCGTCACAACCAAATATAGATTTGTTAACTTACAAGAATACTATTGCCGAATATGAAGCCGTGTTATTTATTAACTCATAAGTTTATAAATCGTGAAACTCGCAGATGTAAGAAACACGTGACATCGGATCGTTGAAAATTGTGTTACTCCAAGTCTTGGGAACTGGTAAAAATTCGTTAAAACCTCAATATCGGTTTTCCCTACCTCTCTCAAGCGGAACGACTCAAGAAAAGTCTTATACATTAGAATGTCTGCTTCACAGATGTTATAGCACCAATATGGTTATTTAATGCAACCACGATCTTATTGGAATTTCAGTATCATTTTGTAGATAATAAAATATTCAAACGTCAATTCTTTATATCAAAACTCATCTTTGGGTAAAACATTTATTTTTCATAATATCTTTTATACGATATGAAGAAGAATCGGTATGGAAAACCATACATTACGTTCATGTTCTTAAGATATTTATAAAGGATAGATGTAACGGGGAAGGCATGCTTCCAAGATATCGTGAAATGTGATGCGAATCTCAAAGAAAAATTTTCCACATTTTCCAATCAATTGGGATGAAATTCATGTGGGAACGCTATCGGATCACAACTAGGACCTGTTATGAATTTCATCGCAACCGGATAACAGGAAGCCCAGTTATACGAGATCGCAAAATCACAATTCTTAGATAAATATTCGAGGCCTCTCTAAGATGAAAATATGGGGAAAAATTATTCCAATCGGTGCATTCTGAGAAGAGTTATATCGTGCTCCAAAGAATCAGGTGCGCACACGCATACGCACACACAGACATTTTTGGGAAATGCATTTCCTCGGCCTTCCGATGCGTTTGGCAAAGGCGAAATACCCTTTTCTGCATCATGGATTTTCGACAGCTTTCACAGTATATTTCCTTTGACTTACGTATATAGTAAGGAACATGGAAGTACAATGATTTACCCAAAGTCAAATTTGTTGTTACAAATCATTCTTGACTAATATTCCTTCTTTACACTAAAATGAAAACTAAAATATAATTATTTTCATAACCACTTATGTGCTATGAGTTTACGCGATTTGGTGATTCAATAGATATCGATAAGTGTGAATGTAATTAATTGAGTTAAGACATAGCACGAAATGACATTCGCAGGAATCTGTCTCTAATCAATTATTGATTGTAATTAGTCAGAGTATGTCTCTGGAATAATAAGGTGTCCACCAAGCTTCAGTGAACAGGTGATAATATGATTAGACGTGGGTGTATTATGTATCAATTAATCACATATGTCGATATAAACATGAAGCGAAATATTGTTGAGATATAAAATTGAAGTGTACGTCTTTGATATTCAAATAGCCGCTATTTGAATGTAACCTCATTGGCTGTTCGACTGCGCATATACTTCGCGTTGCATGCATGGTTTGCTTTTTTCCCTCATGGGTGGCGCTGCAGTGTGTACCTGGTTGTTTAGATTCATTGTTCTGTTTGGTGACATTGTCGTTGCAATGTCTTTTGTACTGTAATTGACCTGCATATTATTATATAACAAATAAATAAGTTCTATACGATATTATATTGTAGATAGTTATTTCACAACCTGAGTATAACAACAAATATCAATCTGAAATAAAATCCCAAAGAGAATATATTGTGCGTCATATCGTTTATCGAGAAACAAGTTCCAACAAAGTCGAAACGATTGACATGTAATTAGAATTTATGACTCTCTTCTTGCAGAACACTGTACACGATGTATGTGAAGGTACTCACTAATAAAATAATAAACATCAAAGCGCAGGTGTTCATTCATCAGTACTTCTAATGATTTTATTTTGTTTTTATTTTTCATTTCATGCTTTCATCAAACGAACATTCAAAAGATGACGGATAATCTCAATGATCACCTTTTCGAAAATCGCGTGTCCAGTGAGAGAATAGCAATTGAAACCCTCACTCTCACAGCCTAAACACGAGTACAACAAACTTTTACCCAAAACCCCAAAATATTCTCGACCAATTTAGAAGGGATTCCTTTTATATCATATCTTTATTGCTTCGCGCAGTCAGATAGTATACATTCTCTCATTACAGACTTAATTTTATGCGTATCGGAGAAAGTGTAATGGGAAACTTACACAAAGTGAAATATGATCTCACGCTATGTCATCTGACGAGAGAACTTGAAACAATCGAGGAATGAACATACGTGTGTAAATACATGAAATCATGTGACGGTTAAATGCTATGGAAATTGATAGAAGTGGGGAAACGTATCAAGTTTGTAGAAAATGAACTAAATCAGGTATAACGTCAACATATTATACAGAATCATTTTATTCACAAATCATAAATTACGGTGAAGTTATTGGCAGTATTTTCGAATCACATTTGAATTTGATTTCCCATGTATGACTTATATCGACTGCCAATCATTCTGCTGCAAAAATTTTTTCCACATTGTTTTAAAATGATTCAAGACAACTCAGAAATAGAGGTGCACAATATTTTTTATAGAAACTTTGTCGAGTCTAAATTGAATTTTATAAAATATCCATGAAAACATTATCCTTTATTGTATAAAAGGTATCCAATTTTTATTGAAATCTAGAGGAATTGTATATTTCCTATAAAAAACAAAGGATCGATCCTGTTCAAGAATCCCCATCACTATCATCGAGCACCTCCACTCGGAAACTAGATGATTGATAGAAAAATTAGCAATTATACAAAGCTTCGATTGAGTTTTGAACAACATATCATCGCCCCATACAGTAGAAATACTTGATGATGAGTGAATAATTAATACTTTCAAAACTATAAGAATTTGTGAAGAGATCTCTTTCACACAGATCAATGAAGGAATATGAAAGATAATTAGCAATTGGATAGAAATTTCACTTACTAAATTATTAAAATGAGAAGCGAATAAAACTAGTACGATAGATTAGTATACAAATTCATAACAACAAATCGATTGAAAAAAATTTGACAACCAAAAAACTCATACACGGAGAAAAATGGGATTGCGAATATTGAAAAATTTTGTACTCGAGTGGCAGGATAAATGAAATAGTGTAATATTTTACAACACAGTGTAGTAAAAATTCCTGCTTGATGGTGTGAAGTGGCTCCAAATTAAAATATTCTTCAAATCATAACGTATGAATTTTTACTACACTGTGTTGTGAAAAATTACGCTATTTCACTTATCCTGCTACTTTAGTACAGAATGTGGTGATATTTGAAATATTATTTTTCTCCGTGTACTGGATGGTTTGAATTTTCGAACCCAATAAAATCCTATTCATATGTTTATTTCAAATTTTTTCTCGTTGAAATACCCTACAGAGAACTCCATTCAATATTTCCACACAGAGTGATATCAAGATGCTTCGAACTCTGAATACAAGATCGGTTCCAAATGATGAAAGTTTGAAGAATACGAGATCATGTCTAGCTCGAGACCTAGTGGTATATGCTCATTTTCAGCATTCAAGATGCTTCGAAAGGGTAGATGTCGTTCAAATAAAATAATGAACTCTCAATTTTATCATAGATACCATGTCCAAGAATTTCATCTCAAATTTCATGACAAATTCGTGACATTATTTACATAACATGATATACCATATTCTGAATTTTAAGAGGTATTCTCCAATCTAATATGCCTTTACGGAATGTCGTATCGAATTTTTTTAATATGATGTCAAGGTACATCATAAAAATGTCTTCCCTCCGAGTTTAAAAAAAAATGAATGTCATTAACACCTTTTTCCTCCTGGGAGCAAAATTTATTTGAATTTTGTTCACATTTGGCATATTTATTCGATTTTCATTGAAAATTCACATCCAACCAAATGTCTGTCGAATTCAATAATATGGTCCAGAAAATTCAATAATTTTTAGAGAATTTTGTTAACTTCCATTGAAGTTCCTCGAAGTTTGAGGATTTTCATTGAATTTTATTGAAACGTTGCTGTGCCAAAAGTGAACAAAATTCAAGAAAATTTTTTTCGTCAGGGCGAACATGTCCTCAGAACATTGCATGGTAGAGGTAAGTGGGACTTCACGAAACACTTGTATGCCCCCAGAGCATACGTACGATGTCCTTGGAACGTCCTGCATGGAACTTTATTCGCACGTTTTCTGTATAAGCAAGTACATTTTTTGAATGTTCAGAAAATCTCCCGAAGCTGCTCTAACAGCAAGAGTCGCAATGCAACTGTTGCTAAAGTGTTGCTACGCCAGTTTCTGTTTTGTTGTTGGGCAATTGTTTGATCTCACGTGTCATCCCTTGTAAGAAATATGGATAAATGTGGACAAATATTTTCTGCTTGAAGAAAGTGTAATTTTACATTTCAAAATGCGCGAAGCTTCTCTGGGTGTACATTCGAATTCAATTTTCGTAACACCCCGCTGCATCGTTGAAATTTTATTTTCACCGGGGATAGCTATCTTCATGTATTCAAACATCTTGGTAGCATCATGACAGCAACTTCCAAGCTTGCTGCACATTGTTGTAAATTTTTCTAACACTTCCCTGTTCGGGGGTACCGGAGGATGATGTCAAACAAGTCTAAGAGGGTATATTATCTATGAACTGTGGAATCGTTCGGAGAAACGGTTTATGATTTCAATTTTGAATCCCAACAATGGCGCTGAACATATATCAATCGAGTTATACAATCTTTGTATGAGAATACGCGAGAGGAAACAAACCACGTTGATGTATCGATGAAAATCACTCCAACTTTGACTTTCGACATCACTTCACTTTTATTGTCATTGTCAAAGTACAATATATAATCAATGGAATAATTTCTCTTCGTATATTGCTCAATGTTTAATTGATACACTGATTTACGAATGCAGATATCATTTTTGCAGAATGAATAATACTCATTATCAATAATCATCATAATATTCCTTTGTCTCGTCGACAAGTGAAACGTGAATTGAGAATAAAGTGATATGTCATAAAGATAATGCAACGATCGGTACGGGTATATACCCTGGGGTTCTCATCGCGGACAAATGCGTAGTTTGAACACGACTCATGCATTCTTCCTAAGAATCTTCACGTGGAACTGGTATTCGTCATAGTGAATACCATGATATCGTAGACGTCAATGCAAGCGTTGGCTCATGTTAAGCTCTGGGCGAATTCACCCTTATTACATCTTCTTACTCGATCCACCCAATACTTTCCTGTTGTAAAAAAATTTTTCTTCTTCGTTCTTTCCTTCTTCCGGATACGCACATACGGATTTTACTAATTCATGTCGAATGATTGACAACTTTTTCGATTTAAATTCAATATGAATACGCATGAAGGGGCATTTTTGTTTCATAAATTACGGTACAGTCGTTTTTATATCGCTATAATCTGTGAAAATAGAAGAATATCACTGTGAAAATTATTAGGATGCCTCCTACCCACGGTATATAAATTTTCATATGAAAATGTATGAGAATTCCCAGTTCCTTAAAACTCTGTCCGTATATGGAGTATTCCATACAAATTTCTTACAGTGATTTTATCGAATAGCTAAAGTGCTGTAACTTAAAAATTATTCATTTTTAATTCCAACGTTTTCCTGGTATTATCGATAGAAGTATGAAAGGTGCATATTTGAATCAATGCTATAATTTTCTTTCCCTCGCGTTCTTACTCGTTGTGAGAAGCAAGTGACGTTTTAAAATCAATACACTCACGGAAGAGTTTTGTACACCTGTTGAGAATATCATCGAATAATTATTTTATGAATCATGAAGAGACTAATGAAAAATACCACAAATTTTAAATGGGCTTTCACAATGACTTCTCAGTGAATAGGGAGCCACGTCTGAGCTCACAAATGAGGATGTTCTATTAGTCACAAGCATTCGTAATAAAGTTGTACACGATCGTGAGCACGAAGTCGGTCTGAGTACTATACCCAATCGGTCTTAATAATACACCGCTATTACGCGAATTTATTATTGAGTATTTCCTTTCTGAATTCGTTAGAGGTAGTTTGGGTATGGTAGCTTGCGAGTCATTAAACTGAAAATCGTCTTGATCTAATTGAAGACGATACGTCGCAATCAAGTCTGACTCGAATGTTTGCTCCTAGAATTACGTCAAAGACAGATGGAAGGTATTTGAAATATATAAATAAAACATATGCAAATCTTCTGGTAATCAGCAATTAATTCTCCTGTACCGTGAGACTGATAAATTTTTGTTGTACCGATTTTCCATATTTTACATGGAATTCTATGTTTTTTATTTTAATTTTCCAAAATAAATACATTTTTTCCACAAGTGTACTGAACTTTTCATGATTTTAACGGTATTTTCCTGCACGAGTGTGCAGAATTGATCACCTTTATGTAGGTGTAGGAAGTTTTTAGTAGATTTTTCTTAATGGAAATGAAAAAATGGACAAATTGTTATCAAGGTGAGGACTTTGAGTACCTTTAATCATTACTTTCCATCAACGGAGGAAATATCACTTCATCAATCGATATTGATGCTTTGGAATGCAAAGTTGAAAACGCTGATTTGAATTCGATTCGAGTCGTTCTCATTGGGGATATCTCGCCCTCCTCCCCACCTCTCTCTACACATTTGCTTTTGAATTTTATTCGCATTGATAGATCATGTCAAACCAAATGTGTACAAAAGTGTACTGACTGAAATGTTTGTTGTATTGGCTCACATAGCCGTATCCGTAAATGTCAATAGTATACTGAGTTGCCAGGAAAAAGCGCTAACTTCTCTTTGATTGGAGATTCCTTTAAAAATCGGAAATATGATTGATCAGTTATAGAAGAACAGCAAATCACTGGAGTTGGCGCTTTTTGTCTGGCAACTCTGATAAGTAGTATATTTCGTAATTGACAGTCGATGGATCATTTTCTCAACGAAATACAATCCTTCCTCTACCTAAACACGAGTTTTACATCATATCGCCATGAATATTGAATGGAAGAATTAGAGGATCAGTATAATACTGTTGGCATATTACCTCTCCTATGGGACTCATGCTAGATTTACTTAATAGATGTTGGAATATATACCGATGTTGATATAACGTATCGTGCGCGAGAATTCTGTTTTCCGCATAATTGGAAGTCAGAAATATACACATATATGGAAACAGGGGTGGAATATCATTGGTGACAGCACGTACGTATATACGTGCACACGTAGGCGAACTAAATTCGTGTTGGCATTAGCATTCTTCTTTCCAGTTTCGATTTGGGACCATACACCACTTATCGATTAGCCTCTCTCGTCTTCTTACTCCCTCCTTTTTCATCTCCCTTTCCACAATTGTTCCTCCATTCTTGTTTTCCTTGTGTCGTCGTCGTCGTCGTAGTCGTCGTAGTCGTCGCGCGCTACACGTTCTCGTGTATCGTCGTGAGCTCAAGTAGTGTGTGCGTGCTCCAGAAACGCCGCGCCTCACCCTGGTACGCGCACCGTGCTCGTCTGGCATGCGAAGCACGATAATTATGAGGAAGAAGCCCAGAAGGACGCGAACCGACCGATGAACGATCGATAATATAGTAGCCATGTCTCAGAGAACGAGCAAGAGCCTTCTCTTGTACATGCGAAAGATAAAAACTGTACACAAACACACCCACACACCATTATTGACACTTCGACTCCTTATATATTTTCTATCGTAAATTCCCTAATCAAATTAACGAAACAACTTATGAATCGTTATTCCGTGATATCGCGTTATCAATAATGAAACAGATATTTACTTCCAATTTTGTTGACATTTGCTCCGAATATTATGTTCATAACCCAGATCATTTGAGGCATTAATTAACAGATCATAGACCTCGCTGATATTTGACCTGAAAAAGGAAACATTGAAAGATACATCGTTGTAATTTGATCCTTGTGATAATATTTACTCCACTACATAGATGAATACCAGTATTTATCAATACTGCATTGAAAGTTGGATCATCAATCCGAAATATTCGACTAACATCCCTGAGGGAAATATTCTAGGCGTTCACAAGGCATGTAACGGTGAGCCGGAAAAAAACTAAACGAACTGTAAAGCACTTTCAAGGGCCTCACAGGTGCCTTAAAAAATTGTCCAGTTTTTCTCCAGTTCAGCGTCACATGTCTTGCCAAGGCCTAGAACATTTCCATTTGAGCAATTCATATGCCTAGATAATTACGCACTTCTGAAATTGAAATCTCAATATTTTTGCATCTTAGATGTTAACGTTTATCGATAAAATGGTCATAACATCTTCAACTTCGAAAGATTCGATGTAGAGTAAATTTATATAAGTTATTAAACAAGGAAGACAGGAATGCTAGAAGAAGAAAAAGAAGAAGTTATTCTAACCAATCTATAATTCATATCAAGGGGAGTAGAACATGGGGAAATGGGGGAAGTCAAATTTTACACAAACTTTTTCAAAAGGTACGTGATTATTGCCAATTTGAAGTGAATGATAATGAATCACATACTTAGGATCGCGCACTGAATTTCAAAATGATCTCTGAAGGCTAAACAATAAAATTGTAAAATTTCTCGACATCTAAAGGTTAAAATTTGACAATTTCATTTGATTAGCCTTCAGAAATCATTTGGAAATTCAAAGTGCGCGGCAGTACGCAATCCCAAGTATGTAATTCGTTATTATTCACTTTAAATTTGTATAAATGTTGTGAAGAAAGTTCGCGCAAAATTTAACTTCTCTCCTCCCCCACTTCCCCAATGGTTTAATGGATTTTTCATATCAGGGCTTTAAGGCTCTTTCCAGCGACTAGCTTTACCGCAGAAGTCTTGAGAGATGGGAAACAATTGCTGTAAATCATACTTTCTAGGAAAGAAAGGGGCAGAATCAACTTGATTTCTAATGATACAATCCAAACCGAACAGTGAATGGTAAAAATAAAACCCAGAAGCCGAGGACCAAGGTGTATCATTGCCTGCAAATTTCAAAGACTGTAATATAGATAAATATATCGTTCTGATACAAATAATAATGCTGATATACATGTACGCAAACATATATCAGCGCAAAAACAATCCGCTTATTCTCTAGAACATGGAGGTACATTCGCAATTAATTTTCTTCAGTTTGGAATACTTCAACTGCATCCCAAAGTGGTTGTACATACTCGAAATCAACTTCGATTCCACTAGAAATATTTCAAGTGTAAGTCCGTTTGATTGGAAACATTTCAAGTTGAAACTCAGTTCTAATACCGCATCAATAGGATTCTTGAACTCTCATGATACAACGGAAGATTTCGTTTTTTTTCTTTCCCATTCCTTCATAAGAGATCACAAGATTTAAGATTTATAAAATATTATTTGAGATCCAAAAAGTGAGAAATTTACATCCAACTTGTGGAATGTGAAATTTAAATGAAAATAATATTAATTAGGCACTCATTAAACACGGAACATTGTGCGAATTATGAATTAACGAACATGACCCATATTTTGTACACGTATACTAGTACGTATATTCAAAGTCACATAATGATTCTGTGTGAATAACCGATCGTTATGTGATGCTTGTAGAGTATTCTGAAAATGAACGTGTTGCAACAACCTGACAGGTTCAAGAAAGTGAATTGGATCATTAAAATTTCTTTTCCATTTCAGATAAAATTATTTCCATTTGATCGATATTCAGGTTAATGAAACAATGATGCGAGGAAGTAATATATGGGTCATCCGTGTCTGGAATTGAGTTTATCAAAGTTGAAGGGATCAAAGACTCTTGTTGAGATGAATTTGTAATCGAATGTAATGTACGTTAAGGAACTCTTATCTGAGTTTCAGTTCTCCAGAATTCTTCACCAAGCTTGGAGAAAAAACTGTTTCCTACCATCTAACCAAAGTAGCTGCAACGTTATAATTGCAATAGCTACCCACCCTGGTGAGAATGTCCACGCTTCGGAAGCGAATATTGGAACAAATGAAGCGTGAAATGTTTCAATTTTCGCTTCTTTCGCGCTTAGATACTGTTTCGTGTACTCTTCCGCGTCGCTTCATACCCTTCTTACGCTCCCATTTTCACTAGGACAGGTAGCATAACGTTCCCCTAAGACTTTTATGGAACGTGTGAGAACCGTTGAAGAGGTTCTCCGAATTTACTGAAAACATCCCAAAGAGAAATTGAACTGTCAGTGTGTTGACGTCATTGATCGAACTAGTACTCTAACAGGTACGCGAGTAGCTGCGAAAATTACCCAGGTAGAAATTTTATTGGAAAGATTAAATTTTATTTGACCCAAAGATGGTTCGTTTATAATTAATAAGCCTTCTTTGTCACAAACTAACTCTTCTCTCAGTGTATATTGAAACAGACAAATTTGGGTCGTGCATTCAACTTACAGAATTATTTCATGACCTTGATAATATACCTGAATTTATATCTACAATTTACATTTTCAAGAGAATTACACGCAACACTGGAAAAATAGGAAAGTTACAACAAATTTGTTTGACAATCAACTTGTTGAATCTAATAAGTTTCGTATGAATCGCTCTTAACGTGACACAAGAAAATATTTCATATATGATACCATATTCTACGCAGAGTTACACCAATAGAACGAAGTTTTGATTGGTAATTGAGTTTCAGAACCGTGTCAAAGTTATTGCATCGTTCTAGACCCCCTCAGTCAATGAATATGAATTATAGAATTTCATCCCTCTCGTCTCACAACGGAATATATCTGATGTCGTTCCTCGGATATTATGGAATTCAAAAGGATTCGGTCAAAGATTTTTTAGCAATTCCTGTAGTTGTTTTTTTTTGTATTTCGAATAGTAACTTTTAATAATTTGTTAAAGAATATTCCGCACAAATTCAATTCTCATCACATTAGAAGATATATAGGATCTGTGTATATCTCTTTGAGATAATTTCATCTCTCAGTTTGATGGCAAAGCATAATTCTTTGAATAGAACCGGGAATATTTCAACCAGCTAATTTTGCCGCATATCAAAAGTGGATCTAACAAACTTCTAATCTGTAACAAAAAAAATCTAAATGATCGATTTTGATGCTGACAGAATATTATAAAAACATAATTGAGGAAGATAAACCATGACAAAAAAAATATCAATCTTGTAGAATTTTGTGCATTTCATTGAAAAAAAAAAATGGAAAATGTTTTTGCACCATGTGATAAAATATCATGAGGTAAGCTCGCACAATAGTATTCGCCGTACACGACGAATATTTGCAAGTGCATCTTTGAATTCCGTTAAAATACTCGAGGGAGAATATCGACGGTACCTTAGCAGAATATTCTCAGAATACTCGCTGGTACATGGATTCGAAACGATACGAGAGGTCCAAGTAGTCGAAGCATACTCAAGTGTTGAACGAATGAGAGCAGTGTTTGAATTGTCGAGATATCTTGGATTCATGTATCCACGTAATATCCTGAGACCACCGGAGAATTTCAGAAAGACGGATTCGTTTCGGTAAGGCATTTCTGGTTACATTGCGGTACACCGCTACGATCTTTTGGAAATGATTTTTCATAACACATATCGAAGGCGATAATAATTATCGAAGATTTAATTTATGTGACAAAGCATCGCGTACCTTGAGCTCTGGATATTAAACTTTATATCAGAATTAGATTGGGAAATGGTAGTATTTGAAACAATGGTTACAAATTCGGTAAATCAAAGGATTCATACGGTACTGGTAATACAGTATGTTTTGGTGTTCCTATTAGATTTGCATTACCACTGAATCAGAATTTACGTTTACATTATCCTCATATTAGACTCGTACAATAATCATCGTGTTCTATATTCCACTAAATCTATTCGCACATTAAATTGTTAATCGGCAAGAGGCCCCGCGATTTATAATCTTTACACTCTGTACATTGGAATCAGCAAATTCGACTACGTTGAAAGAATATGAATTTTAAAGTAATGGTCAATTTTAATTGGTCACAAAATAACTGTGGAAGAAAAAAGATTCAGTTCAGTATCGTATTTCATGGATAAAGAAACTTTCCAATTATGTTTTTCCATGCTGTTTCTTTGAAAGAATAATACAATAATAACGATAGCCATGAAATTGAAAAATGAAATTTTCTAGTAATTAATCTTCCAACAATGATTTCATGTTCATCTGTGTGCAGAATAATTAATTCGTGGTTGATACGTTTCAGCAGATCATAATTTCAAAGGAGAATAACTTGAACTTCTTACTGAAAATTACAATCACTTTATGAAGTTGATACCTTTCCCGGAAGGTAAGAATCTATATAGATAATTCTATGTGCGTGTATTTTGACTGATCTTACGATTATAAAGATTATCATTTCTAATTGCTGTTATCAATATCTGTCTATCAAAAATGGCGTCTTTTACTATGTCCAGAGAATGATTAAACTGAATGAGTGAACCACTCGATCATATCTATAGAATAATTGCACAAATAATCAAACTCCATCAAGTCCCCATTTCATAATCTTGTAAATTATAGAATAATTATTCCTCAGGACTGAAACACTCATACAAAATTGTTGTTACTCGTGAAATATCAAATTAAGATTAATAAAATGATAAATGATTGTCATTAGGGCTAGACAACGCGCAATCTTTTAATTCGAAATCTCGATAATGCATGTAATACCTAATTACAAGCACATTATGCGGCTGAAGGTTGAATCGTTTATTGGAACGAATTAGTAATCAAATAACAAAATACTCAGCTGTTAATGAAAATCTCAAATCTGGCAGTACATTCTTCGATCGATGTTTTCAGTTGCAAAAAATGACAAGGAATTGATTCGAGAAGATAAATAACGACGATTCGTCAGATTTTGTGAATTTGAATTTTCGTTTCGTCTCTACGAACGATTCAAACTCCAAGCACATATCGAATACAATGTTCCTTCTTTTCAATCATTTTTGCGTGTATTATACTTTATAAATCAATAATCATTTTGTACCATAAAGTTATATGGTATCACGAGAGAATCGAGACACCATCGACATCCCGTCATAATAAACATTCTTAGACACGTATGTGACCTGAGGTTAAACTGCAATTTAGATGCATGAAACGATTCGTTATCTGATAAGTATATTGAAATCAGGATTTCATTGCATTTAACATCAGTTTATTTTATTTCTTCTTGCCAATTTCAATTGATGAAGTAGAGTGGAGTGATATATTTAGATCCGTTATCCGGAAGAGAGCAATGTAGAAAGAATGATTATAGACTACGATATAGGTAGTCGAGTATAACATCTAGAATTGATATGTATATATTAGAAGAGATGGAATGTTACTTGGTTTTATGCAGCATCCAAGTATCAACTAGGAACATTTCAGTTGAATATTTTCAAAAATCAAAAAATATATTCAAGGACATGAATCCACAGGCAATTTATTGCGGTACATCTTGAAAATGTACGCAAATTCTACCCCTTTTGATTATACTTCTTGACATCTATCGGAACAGTTGAACTGTGGGGTATGGTTATCAAAGGGAATAAAAATTTGTCTTAAAACCATCAAAGAAAAAAATCATTTCACAAGTAGTAAATACATTCATTGAACATTTGTAATCGAATATACTATACAATAGTACGTCAATCAATTTACTATCCATGAAAGAAATAATTATTCATAACCAACAACACATTCTCATGTTCCAAAAAATCCATTTCTTCAAAAATATGTATTCTCGATGCAAGAAACTTTTTATGGAACTAAGGTTATAACTTTTGAGTTGAGAAAATATTTATGTTGCTGAAGTTGGAATTGTTTATTGAATCGAATTGGTAATCAAGTACCGGAACGCTCAGTTGCTGATGACCAGAAATCTTGCAATACATTCTTTAAAACATGTTTTCAGATCCAAGGAGTTTATTCGAAAAGCCAAACACCGATGATTGATTAAATTTTATGAGTTTGAATATTCGTTTCATTTTTATAAACGATTCAAACTTCAAGAACATCAATTATTCTATTGATTCGAGAAAATTCCTTTTCGCGTACAACAACCGTAGTAGAAATCATTGTAGGCCTTCCCTCGCCCTCTGCCTGGCGCTATCGAGGCAGGCTAGGCGTATCCTAGGTCCTGATATGGGCCAGGAAACCGCCTAATATTATTCCTGCCAGGATATCCTGAATATATTTGAAACAGCCACTATATGTTGTTCGTATCGCATTCTTACATTCTGCGAACGTTTATATTTTGTATATACGTTTGAACTTTTGTTGCTATTTGAGAATCTACTATTAACTGCACATTAGATTCAGTCTTGACATAATCTGAATTCAATACTTTCTTTTTACGATGCGATGTAGTGAATTTGAATACGAATTGAGCGATGAAATCTTATATAGCACAAGAAAAATTCTTTTTTAGAAACGAAAATAGAAATTTTCGAATTCATAAACTCATAAACAGCTTTGAAAGAGTTCACGGAGAGAAAAAATTTGCTGACGCAGCAAATCGAGGTATTACATATAGAATAGCAAAATTTTTTGCTGACCTAGCTAAAAATTTGCTATAACAGCAATCGTGTTAGCTACGACAGCAATTTTTTAGCTGTGGCAGCAAAAAATGTTTGCTCCGCCAGCAAATTTTTAGTATTATATACAGAATAGCAAACAAATTTTGCTGGGATAGCAAACATTTTTTGCTGCCACAGCTAAAAATTCGCTGTCGCAGCTAACAAGATTGCTGGAACAGCAAATAGTTTGCTGTCACGGCAAAAAATTTGCTGCTCTGGCAAAAGGAACCTAACAAAAGTAGATTTCGCTGCCACAGCGAATTCCTTTTTCTCCGTGTTCAATGTTTCGGACATCAACAAGTTCTTCGAGAATACTGAAACAATTCTTCCAGTATTTTCAAATAATTCGTTAATGCCTTGAACCCTTTCAAAACTCTTGATCAATTCACCAGTTGGAAAAGAGTTTTCAGATAATTCTATTCTTGTTCTTGAAAAAGAATTCTTTGTGTGCTATGCGGGATTCAAAACGAATGATTCTTTTTTATAATGTACGTGAACGAATGTCCCAAATTGTATATATAAAAGCAGCTCTTCTGGAATTGTTATCAAATCTCTGATTCTCGCAATCGATTGAACTTTGAATGGAAAAGATGTCAATAGATTCTCCCTGTATATGGAGTTATCGCTCATATGTAATAAACAAAATATTTTATTCTCTCAATCACAACACCAATTAATTAATCAATTACAGTATGATTTTCAACACACATGATTGAATGTGAAACCTCATTTCACAACTGAAATTAGCTTGGAATAAATGTTTGATAATGTTATCTAATATACGCTATTCATTCGTATTCTACGCCTCGTCAACGCCATGGAAACAACCGATGTGATTAAAGTGACACAAATTACATATTGAATTTTCAATAACAATTCATCTTCTATTTCCAGTGATATTTTATTTCAAACATCCATCTGAAAATGAGAGAGAAAATGTTCGGGCTTGCCGTATAAAACGGTACGTTCGAAAAAAAAAAATTCTATGAAATCTTGTTTGAATTAGAAAATTAGAAAGAGAGAGATACTTCTGAGTTTTATGATAGAAAAAACAAAGGATGGACAAGAAAATCTATTGAATATTATACATTTTCCGCACGAAGCTTATCAAACAAGAAAGACACACTTAAAAAAGAACTCTTCTGTTTGGAAAAATCCCAATCGAGTAGGAGATTCCGCAGCCTTGGGCTGGGATATGCCTTGGGCCACTTGTATTGTTTTTTTGGGAAGTATCAAGGGGTTAGCCACTCTTTAAGGGTTTAAACCAAAGCAGAAGGCTAAAAATGAGGTACATGTTCGCTAATATTTCCATGTTCCTTATATATAACCCAAGGAACACCAATATGTGTAAAATATTCTCCGAATGTTGCTAGAATATTCCAACGTCCTGCAAACATTCTGAGTATATTTGACGAACGTTTGGTGCTACTAGGTTTGGTGTTTGTGTTACGGCCATAACACATTTTGATTCCATATTACGGCTGAAATCGTAATATAAGCTTCATCTGAAAATCAGTCGATCATGGAATCAAGATTCACTTTTCACTGTGATGTGGCCTTTGCCAAACGCATCCGAAAGTCAAGAGAATGCGATTCCCAAAAATGCATGTGTTTGTGTGTGTGTGCAACTCATTCTTTAGCGCACGATAACTCTCCTCTAAAAATACACCGATTGGGGTAATTTTTTAGAGAGGACTCGAGGCCTATTGGTTTTGGTATCGATCGGAAAATATTGCGGAATATTATTTGAAAAACTGTGTTCTTGCGAACGCGTATGAAAATTGGATAAAAATTGACCTACTAATTTGTCAGCCCGATTTGAAAAACGTGGTTTCGAGAAAAACGCGTTGAGAGAAAATGTCAGCCACTTTGTTTAAAAAAGAATTTTTTAATCAATTTGATATATGTACCAAACAACCCCATAGTTTGTCTTGAGAATAAAAACGTTTTTTATATAAAAAAAAATTGCGAACATGTACTTCATTTTTAGCCCTCTACTGTGGCCTAACCCCTTAAATTTTTCTGGAGCTGTAAACAACAAAATGGAGGCTTCACGGTAATCTTCCTTGGGCATTTTCTTTTTCGTGGCCGGACCACCTTGGTTAAAAAAATCCATTCATTCCCATTAAATTTGCAGATTTACGTTCCAAATTCAATGGGTTTCAATCGAAAAAACACGCTTTGATAGGAATGAATGGATTTCTTCAACCAAGGCAAGAACTCCTGTGAATTTATAGACACAATCTTCAAGATTTTTTTTATAGTGCGTAGTTTAATTTTTATTAACGATTTTCGATCGATTTTTCTTCGTTTTTCCGATTTTTTTTTAAATAGCACGCCACTTGTTGAAATTTTAATTTGAACAAAACATTCTACATACTGTTATAGCTGATACCATATTGAAACAAAATTTTGTTGGCTCTTAATTGAATGATCTTTGAATTTGCAGAAGTTATTGGTCCGGCCACGAAACGAAAGATGCACAGGGAAAAATATTGACGAGCCACCATTTCATTGTTCACAGCTGTGGAAAAATTTCGAAACAGGCTTCAATACTTATGTAATAAAGAAGTTTTGATAAAGAACCAAATTTCGATATGTTGTTCAATTTTTTTGAGAAAAATTCTTGAAGTTTTTCGGCCTTCGATACTGCTTTTTGAAGATCTGTTTTCTCCTTGCGTTCACGCCTTTTGAGTTGTTACTAATGTAATCTTGCGGAAAAAATGCGATTACCGACAAAAAAATAGGGGGAAACCCTACTTAAGAACATCAGGCAACTGTGTGAGCAAATGTATATACTCTTCTCAACACATTCTTTCGCTCAGCTGCAAAAGGGAAATTTCTTGCACTATCGAGAGGATGGATTCGATACAATCTTTGCGCACATGGGTTTACCATTTCAGACATACCACTTACAATGGTGCATTAAATTCCGTGCTCGATTATACCCTACTTACAAAAAATGGGTTTGGTGTTCAGAAATCTCTTTTTATTATCAGTTTATCAAAAATAACTTGAATTCATGTAAAAGAAAACGAGAATTGAATTGAAATTGGTATTCGAATCTGCGAAAACAATTCATGCTTATCACCGCTAATATTTCTTACGAATGAGGGATTTGAACTGTAAGTTCATTGAGTTTGTCGGCATGAATAATTAATAACTTATTCTAGGAAGGATGAGCAAAACTATAACACCACTGTAGCAGGTGCGCACACTTATATTAATTTCAAGAAGGTTCATACCGTGTCCGCTCTACGCTTGCATGCACATTCGAATCAATGATACAGCTACACCAGGTTTGCATCGGGCAAGCATGTTTGCTTTGCAAAATCTGTTCCCCTGTTGAAATTTCGAAACAAATGAACAAAATCAAGCGCTTCGATCGATACAAACGCCTTCATCACCCGCATAGGGCTAGAGACTGTACAGTTCCAAAAGTTTTTTAAAGGATACTCGTCAAATTTCTTGAATTGTGAAAAAAAGCGGTGTCAGCATTAACACCGCGCGGATTCTGTACAAGTCAAAGCTGAAATTCGGTGTTCCAACAACTATATATAAAATATGCTTATATTCTATATAAGTATTCGAAAAGAGTTCATTCTGATCAAAATGCTCCATTTTTTCCTCCAAAATATTCGCCCTAACAGCACAATGTGTCTCTGGGACGTTTTTTAATCGTTCTATAAATCTTCCAAGAGGAATGCTCGTTACATATCAATCATTGAATTATATGACTCGATTTGACACACGTAAATCGGGAAGGATTAGAAAATATTGAATATCTTTTTTGAATACTTCTGACGTATAATGAATCCGTTGACATATCAATGAAAAATTTTATCCCTTCCAATTTGAGAAGATGAAGACATCGAAGAACCTTCGAGTCACTCTAAGAACCGATCTATCTGATCTAAAATTGCATAACCTAAACAGGTTAAAATCAGATTTAAGATCTTGTTCAAATATAGATACAAACAAAGATAGAATTCCTGAGAGTGAAATATCGAGAAGACACGTGAGCGATCATTAATATACATTCGAATTGTTACGAGATTGATTTTCAGGGGGAATCCGTAAGGATCCGTGTCGGCAGATTATCGGGAATTTCATAAAATAAATTTCACAAAATATGGATTTTACTGACAGACTAAAATTTCAATCCCTGCCGATGACATTTCATTGAATAAATTCATAGAATAACAAGAATACGTATATAAAGCGTTGTACATCATTACACAGTTGGAATTCATCGGACTGCGCCACATTACTCTGACCTCGGTATTAATGGACAACGATTGACAGCCAGTCTCTCTCCGATGATAAGTGTTGGTTGTCCTCATCACTCGTCGTTAATCGACCGACATCGTCGTCCACCAGCTAGCTAATGGGTACATCGACCTCAGAAATTTACTTGCAATTTATTAATCGTACGTCTTCGCGACATAACGATTAGTTTTTTGGTTTTCCAAGTGCATCATCTTTGAAAAGTTGATTGACGAATAAAGTAGATGAGAAACCAAATATCTAGTCGATTTAATCGAATTCGTGACGTATCATTTTAATCTCGAATCTACCGCCATGTACGGGATAATAACAGGGACAACGAACATTATAATTCCAATGAATTTTCTTTCAAACCCGTGCGAATGAATTAACTCAATTGAAGAAAAAGAAGACAAAAAGAAGAACGATAAGAATCACAATCTTTACCCTTATGCAAAGATAAACATAATATACTTGTGCGATCAATTCATCCATTCCATTATTGCTCATAATTCGAATATTCTTTCTTTTTTGTTTTATCGATAAAAAAGTTCCAAGATGTGATTATTGTGACCAAAGCGATTCATTACATGATAATAAAAAGAAGAATGGAATAGGGAGACAATGTCCACATGAATGGTGCTACAAGTACATTAGTTATCATGCCTGAAATTGATCCGATGACACGAAATAACAGATCTGAATACTCGAGAGAATATTTAGGTCGTTTTAATTCAAAGAATTTTTCGTACTTTGAATCGGTTCCAGAATTATCAAACATTTAGGAGAGAGGTTTGAGCGTTAAATAAAGCCTCTGAATTATAACTCTGAATTTTGCCATAGTCGTCATTAATGTTAAATTAGTCAAGGACTTAAAGTTTGATGAAGTGTGCACGCGTAGGTACATACGTATATACGGACGCAGGATATTATATACGTGTGAGGGATTTTTTCTCGCGGCACAGCATTTTTCCTCCCCAACTTTAATATTAGAATATACTACTGTGCCCAAATTTTCGCTAATCCTGATATATGTGGGTATACGTATACGTTTACGTATGTTCGTACACCCGCATCCATTAACGAGGGTGGTGATTCGCGTGCCGAAAACTTTCGAGCCAACTTTTCCGGGGTAAATGAACGTGATTGGCGCGCATTCTGTTGCCGACAAAATTAAAACACATTTTACTAGCACACGGGAAAGAGCAATTTACAATTCGTCGATCATACTTGGCCTCGGCAGATATAATAACTCAATTCCCAGAGAAGTTTTTACTATGTACCATAAACCGATGTGCTCGCCCGTAACGTCTACAGCAATTGTGATCATTACGTGTCATAAAATTCATCTCTCGCATCCACACTCCAGAAGAAGACTTCTCTACTTTTTTCACCCACATAAAACCTCTGATTGAGTGTCCCGACATGATCTCGCGGGGACAAAGAGTTGAAATGTACTCAGATAAATCATTTATCTGGTATATACAACAACAAATGATGATCAATCTCATGTACTTTTCTCCGTGTACAGCGGTTCTATTTTACTACAAAACTTGTGATTTGCGTTGCTTCAGTTTTCTATTGCATCCCTTGGATAATAAAACATTCCAGAACCTTGAGAAAGATTGCAATAATGTAGAAAAATTCCTATAATGTTTTCATCGTATTTCAAAAGTAGGTTATCGAAAAATTTCGTAGCAACGTGTTTGAAACTTGAAGATAGGTTCCCAAAAGATGTTGTGAACTTCCTTTTCATATAATCGATACAGAAAAAGATTATTGAGAGAGTAGAGCATATCCGGAACATCGATAGTTTCATTCAAGTAGAAAGATGAAGTTTTTACGTTGAATTGTTAAAGACGAATCGATTGGAAAAATTATAACTGAAAGTTGTATGAGTTCCAAAATCTGAGAAAGATTCTTCGAATATAAGTTTCGAAGTTTATAAGATAAACGTCAATTTTTTTTATATCTAACTTAATTGAAGCATTGAAATCGTAATTCAAGATATTACGAATGTACCAACGAGAAGATGTTATACGAGCAATTATGTCACTCAACTTGCTTTATGCGGAGGAAAATAATTTGTAAACATACCACCTACAAAAAAATTTGCTGTCCACTGTAGAAGATCCTAGAATTTCACTGTATCTTGAGAGTAGAAAGTGTCAGTATATTGATTAAAATTTTGCGGATTTCTTACTCCAAAATTCTAATGTTCATTATTCTCAGTGAAATATTGAAATACTTCCAGTAAAAATTTTTTGCTATGTACTAAAGAAAATATTGCTCTGTTAATAAACTTTTCTATAAGAAAATACATACATATATGTCAACAAACGAACATTTTTATTATATCAGCAATTTTTTCTTGCAGGCGTTATAATCACAAGCCATTTGGTTGTGTATATGTGATAATTGAACGTGTACAACAAGAAGGGGAATACATTTTCCATTCATAGCCCGAGGAATAATTTGTCACTCAAACTTATCAACCCGTTACACAGGTCTTGTATTCAATACAAGATAACGCCTTACGTATTCTATAACAAGTCATTAGAATTTTTTATGGAATGAAGTAATAACGAACTCAAGACTATTTGAGAAGATCATTTAATCCCGTGAACTGAATGCGGATGTGAATTTTAATTCCAATATGGAACTTGGATTTTTCATTTCTCGATGAAAAACCTCTCCTTCGGCACCTGTATTTGACATTTCCTCTGATTTTGCAGTATTTTATACGAAATCCTACGCCGTAAAATTGGCATAATAGACAACAGTCGATCGTTGTTAATTCAGAGCACGGGGAATGCAAAATGATTTGAATATAATCTTTAATAATAAAAAAAGAGTTGAGGAAACGGAATTCCCCACGCAACATATGAACGTGTAATCATGAATGTAATTCTGATTATCGATGCACGTTTCCAAACGGAAACCTGGTTTCCAGGATGGATAAGATGAAATAACGAGTCGAACATACAATAAACAGATTTATCATTATATTATGTAGACATTTGATTCACTTTGATTATCACAACTCTAGGGAAACATAATCAACCCCAAATCCATGCTCAGCGGATCTTGAATCGCAACTGCAAAGTGAAGGAAATCTTCAATGCAACATAAATATAGAGATCCGCATGGTATGAATAACGAAATAGCATATGGACTGAATTATATCTCATTCCCCTGCGGAGGTTCTCATCGTTCCTAAAAACTCCTTTCGACTTTGATGAATCTCTCCCAGAAGGGGAAAAGTAAAAATATCCTTGACACGCGGAAGATTAAAAGAAAATTCATTTAAAAGTAACGAAATACGATATATTGAAATTCCTTTTAGAATAAAAAGTGAAAGAGATGTATAGTAGAAAGTGGATGGAATAATTTCAAAAGATTTTTCGTACCGTATTTGATGTCGACGAGCTGAAACCTTGAGATATAAGAGAGAATAGTTGAGAATCGTAGAGAATAGATTCATCGTTCACTGACTTTGATAAGTTTCACGTAATATAACAGAGAATAAATTATGTGAATTCTGCAATTCCATCAGCAAAATTGAGAATTTTTTCCAGATTAATCTTATATCACGGAATCGAGTTATAAGCGTATCTCAACTCACCATGATTCATACGATTCTCCCTTGCTCTTGATCCATTCTCATGGAAAAATGAATAGAGGAAAAAGCATTGTTATTTTATATTTGTAGCAACAAGTTTGAAATAACCAGGATGCATTATGACAGAATCGCAATAAACCGCGCGCTACATAACTTTTCCATAATGATTTTGGTTGGAAAGAGAGAAGAATAATGAGGAAAAAAAGAAGAAAGTAATACATTTACGTGCATATCGCGACAGGAAAATTATCAACTCATATTCAACGAGTGTTCCTCTTGGCACAGGTTTTACTCTTGTATTCGAATCAATTAAAATGACCGACAGCTGTTCGCAGATAATTAATATCAACAGTATGGGCCACTATTAACGTGTGTCATAAATATTATACAAGAACGGAATTATTCGTGAGAGGGTTTTCATTGTTTAGATGAATGGTACGAGCAAATTTATTATGTGATTGTGATCCATGATCTTTTCAGATGAGCTTGACAAATCTTTTTCTCCAACAATGATCCGAGGAGACTGAGAGAGCTGATATGAAATCGATTTGTTGCATTGCTGCTCGGTTTGACATACCATCAAATCCTTGAAGATAGAATAATTCTGAAATCCATGTACAACGTCTCGTTAATTACTCAAACCATTTGTGTCGCGCCTGGGTATGGAATGGGATTCTGCGATTTGCAAATGCACATGTAGAATTTTTGTATAATTTCAAACCCCAGAGTAAAATTTGAAAATTACGGAAAACCAACTCTCCATTCCTAGCATATTACAATGTTTTTTCAAAAACTCTTTTTTGCAATTCAAAATTCGGGCTGTATACAGACCTAGTTCGAGCCTCAAGGAATTACCCCTGAAAATTTCAGATTTTTGTATGAAGTCAGTTAGTTTCGAGTATTTTGTTTCTTCGGATACTTGATTTTCATTTTCTCCGTTTTTTATTTTTATTAATTCAAAGAGCCTCTAACCCGTAAATGCGAACGCATTTATATCTCATAATTTTGATGGTCATTTACCCTGAGAATAAAATCGTAATAAGCAGTGATGAACGAATACACAAAACGAGATAATCATAGCACCAGATTTTAGCTATTGTTTACGTATTATGCGCATGAATACGTAAGAAATGCGAATTTTTGCAAGAAGATAGATTTCTTTTCTCTTGTGTTGCAAATATCAGTATCATGATTGCATTCAAAGATCGATAAAGATTTGACAATTATACAATTAAAGATATGATACAGAATTTCTGAGAAATACTTTATGTTTTCACTCTTTCAACTCTTTATACAAAGGAAAGAAAATCTTGGTTTTAAAAGGAAACTGATATCATTGAATATTGAATGAATACGAACAAAACCAAAACATCCCTCATTTGTCCTGTTTCCTGTTTACTTGAAATTCAAACAACTAGAACATTGATGGATAACAACGTATCTTTTAATCAAACGGGAGAAAATACAAAGTTAATATTTGCATCATGAGTATTTGTTTTTATAAACTCTCTGTGTAAAATTTCTCTGTATTAAAATTTCGACTCCATTGATTCTGAAGATTACAAAATACATACAAAATGTGCTTTTATTATTTTTACATTGTGCTTTCGAATGCAAAAAGAAGGGTGTTATCCTTTCGAATCGTATGTCATCTGTCTATTTGTGGCTTTATATTTCGTTGACAGGTTGACCTATTTCGATGCAGTTCACTTTATAAACGGAAAGGCATGTTATTGGGAAAGTTGGAAACAAAACTTGAGGATGAAACAAAAACTATACTTCGGTACCACTATCTTCGATTTACCGTATGCAACTATTATACAATGATACGTACATACGAATGATTCCATCGAGATTTTTCGTGGATTGTGTTTCCATAATTCAAAATCATTCCTTGTTCGATCCTTGTGACTGTATTATCGGAATCAGAAATTTGATGGTTAAAAATATAACCCTGAGAACAAAAATTTGAGCCAAATATATGTTTCACTCGAATTTAAGAGTGTCCGAACGCTTTGAAGCGTTTCTGCAAAAGGAAAACGAATTTTGAATCTTAATTCACGTTAGACTAGCATAATTGTCATGAATTCGAATGGACAATGGACTTAGTAGAAATACTTGAGACCTCAGCTAAAAACTAAATGCTGGCAAATTCCTCGCGAATATTTGTTGAGGCATTCGCATATATCTATATTTTCTCTAATCAGGCGTCACAAAATTTATAAATACCTCGGTTCATTTTTGTTGGAGTAATGAAACTCCGAGTGGAGAAATTTTTCAAATGATACATCCCAACCAGAAATTTACAACAGGCGCAGTACTGCACCAGTACTAGTCAAGACTGGCAGGGTATTGGCATTTGTCTGGAATGATAACGCTTCTCAGTACTGGGAATTGAGTACTGCTGCCATTATCCGCAATCAGTGCAGGGCCAGTACTGGGTTAGTACCTGGCCGGTATTAAGTTCTCAGTACTGGTTTATCAGTACAGGCATATTACTGTATTTTTATGTATCCAGTACTGATCCCGTACGTGTTGACCAAGTGTTGGAGATCCAATACTGGCACTGTACTGCACCTGTTGTCAACATTGGCATATTATAGATTTTTCTGATTGGGATATAATTATTGAGGAGCCGGATCGAATAGCACTGCTCAACAGCCATTTCGATGCTTGAGGTTTGAAAACTGATTTGAAGTAGTTTTAGGGCTCTGAATACGAAAACAACATCAAATTTGTTGAATCAGCTCGTTTTTTATCATTTTTTCATTATAAAATTCATCAATTATATAGATTATATATATGAAAATTATATATACAAGATAATAGAAAGTAAGCTGATATTCGTTTCGTATTCAACGCACCAAAAGCACTCCGAATCAGTTACCTCGGGCATCAGGAAAAATTTTTTTCTTGTTGACCGGTTTAGTCGATTATGCGTGTCTAGTGCACCTAAATGTAGGCAACCGCCGCTAATCCTAGTGGGCAATTTTCATGAGCAAATGAAGTGAAATGAAAATGAGCGATACACTAAAAACACTCCCAGCGGAAAAGTTATTACAAACAAAAAAAAACGAGAGTAAACATTTCTCAATTAAGATGAGATATGTCTTCTTCGCACGTTTTCACCTTTAATCTTCAGAATATCGTATTAAAATATGTCATATCCATAACCCGGCGATCCACCGACTAAATCAAATTAATTATATGGTTATTCCTTTCTTCGAATCTCGTACGATTGTATAACTCGCTCAGTTGTCAATTTGAAAACCCAACAGGACTTAACTTTTCGAAAGCACAAGTTTTATTTTATATGTACAAATTTACTCAGTGTACATATTTTAATGTGTTTGAACGGGAACACATAACGTTATCAATTCTGACAAAAAGTTCTTTCTCTCGAATACAAGTTTGCGTTACTTTTATTCCAAAGGTAAACTTTGGATATCGTTTCCAAAGGTTTGGCGCGTATGTGTTGGAGCGTCGAGATGTATGGTGGTGAATGTATAGGATAAGTGAGAAAGAAAGATAGAGAGAAAAAGTAAATATTTGAAAGTGACGTGGGAGTTTCAATTGTAAGAAACCAAACTCTGACGGGTTGTACGTACCACGTGTAATAAACGTGATCGTTCGTTGTTTGGATGGAAGGGAACGGCTTCTTCGTTCTCTACCTTGGCAAAACTTGGTGTTTTTCGATTCCCTCGTGTACACGTAGATCTATATACATATATATCCCTACATTAGACGCACAGAAAACAGGGTGCGCGTAAAGAGATTCTAACATCGAGGCGTTAGCCGAGTCGTATGTATAAAATTTTCTCAATATTATTTTAATTGAAAATATTTTGAAAACATGGAAGTATTTTTGAAAAATCCAATACAGAAAGTTTGGTTGGAGCCATATACTACACTGTATGCACTGTACACCCGCCCCTTCTTCAAGACAATTTTATCGAACCTCACACGGCAATATGTCCAAACTTCGCTCGTCGCACTTTGATCGTCGCTTCGCACATTTTCTTCCTTTTTTTTCCTTACCATAGCCTTTGCCTTTCTTTCTCTCGCTTTTTCTCAACGAGCAAGCAAAAAAGCATTCCACGGTTATCACGTCAGCCATCACACAACATCGTGCACCATAGTCATATTCCACCGCGTAAAATCTACGACCAAGAACTTTTATTTAGCAAACGCAAACGAGCGTGCAGTTGGCCAACAATATGTGTGCATATATATAGAGAGAATGTTTTTTTAACCGCTATCACACAACCCATAGAGCTTTTTCACTTGATCTTGTGGGAGGCGTTACACGAATGAACAAAACAAGATTATAGGCTATGTTGTGCGGTTAGAAAAGCGCACTACATATATTTCATTCTTTCGAGCATTTTATTTTACCAACCAGTCGTTGCACACTCATCGGTTATTTTATAACGATTCAATCGGTTTCTGGATATTTGTGCGAGAGTAGGCGGACGAAGTCTTTAGATCCAAGTCGAATCGATCGCACCAAATGATTTGTACTTTCCCAGCAACACAACTGGTATTTTGCAAGCACATTATCCCGCCATTACCGGTATTGCGTTGGACCGGTACCGGCTCTTTAGAATTCTCGTTATTCGGGCTTGTGAAATTATTACGTGTTGTGAACTTATATGAGAAACGTGAAATCATCTAATTAAATCAGAGTGAATTTTCGAAAATTCCATCCACGGTTTGTGAGTATTATGAATATACTTTGTCGAGGGTTGATCGATCAGGGGTGTGTAACTTGTTTTATACATTTTTACCACGTGGGAACAAATGTCGTAAAAGAAGTTGATGTCCATAAAATGAGGAGATATTAAATATCACGATGAAATAATGCAAACAAAAACCGGACTTTTTTGAGATTTTGGTCTGAATTTCTCTTCAATCACTTTTATTCGTTGGAGGCAAAATTCAGACTAAAATCTTGAAAAAGACCTGTTTTCGTCCGCATTGTTCAACAAACGTGAGAAAATCAGTATGAAAACCAAATATGAGGACAAACAATGTCCAAATTTTTCGACTCGAATTGAAGTCTATGAAATTTCATTTCAATATTTCATACGCTCCACATTTGAAAGAACATGACTAGCGGTTTCAAAAATGCGGATGGACTATGTAGTATTGAAATCGAATATTGAGGTTTTGCAATGTGGGAAAAACCATTTGTTCTTCCAACGAGAAACAAGGTCGACAGAGGACCTTTCTAAGAACTTCTTGAGAAGGACATTCAATGTGGCATCATGTGGTTGCAGATTTGGAACGCTGCGGTCAGATGGTTCAAAAAGACTAGCGTAACGTGAAGATACTCTCTAAAACTGAATGGGTTGCAGTTTCTGTATTCAAAGCAAGAAAGATGAAGTTTCATCATTTCACCATCTGTGCCAAATGTTTCAATTTTTTACTCTTTTATAAAGTCTAATTAAAAACATAAATCAAACCGAATACCATAACTAAATCCCGATAATACCTTACAGGATTTCTATTTACGAATGGGTATTGTATGGAATGAAATATATATATATATATTTCTATATTCATATAATACTTATGAAATCAAGGATTATATGACATTAATACGTTCAGGTATTGATTTGTATATAGTTCCTGTTCCACTGTGATTTGATATTACAGGTAAGAAAAATCAATATTCATATGAAGTGATAAAAAAATGTTTCATACAAAGTCTTTAATGTCCGACACGACTCTTTTATTGCTGAGAAAAAACAATGAATCGTATGTGAATGATATGTAAGGGTTTACATCACTTCTGAATGTGATAAAATTTTACCAATAAACCATTGAGATGTTTTCTTACACACAGAAAGTTTGTCCATTTCCAAACAACACGTATTATCGATAGAATGTATATAGACAAAAATTCACGTTCAAATGTTTCCAATAGAAGATATTCGACATCGAATATGTATGCCGTTTTATTAGCGTTATTTTGTCCTGTAGAGTGCTTCACATCGCGTTGGCCCGTAAATTGTAATAGACGTGATCATTGATATCGATTATACAAGGTATACTGTGATTGATACTGTAAAACACTTCAAATCGTACAAATACAAAAGATTGTTGATCCGGATTCTAGGAATTCGTTATCGAAAAATGTTTTGTATCCCACATCATCGATTCTGATGTCGTATCGTAATATTTTGCAACGTAACAATCAAGTTCATCGGAAAAACAATGGTGTAATACGAACGGTAAAAGAATTTCCGGATTATACAAGAGCACTGAACAATTCCCAAGAGAATAGCAAACCCTGAAAAACGTTGAATGCTCAATGATCTTTTATTGAAAGCATATCAACTCAGAATCAATCCAAAATGAACCAATGAAGCTTATGATATGTTAGGGATGTGAGATGTAACTCCTGTAACACAGATGAATAATATCAATAATACCGATATGTTTATGTGAAATAGGTATGAAATTTCAATTAATATTTTACGAGAGTTCATGTAAATTATATATTTTTATCATAGAAAAGTATCAATGTAGTCAAATGTTGTTAATGATACAAAGTATGATGATTGAAATTTAAATGGGCTTCAAATAATTCTACGATGTCTATGAAGAGCCGTTACTGGCTCTTCGAAACGTCTGCAGTTGAATTTCGTGAGTTTTTTCCGGCACAGCTAATACAGAGTATGAAATATTTATCACTTTGCGTGATCCGTTAATATTCGTGTATTATAACAATATAACCATCCCCCTTGTGTGACAATAGGAATAACGTCACAATCCATAAGAAATTATTAACAAGGTTTGATGCGTAAGATGGCACTTTAATTATTCCCACCTGTAGACAATAAATAAAAGAAGACAAACAATTCGATGCATCTCGTCAGCATCCCTGATCCGCAGGAATTCAACTCGAAGCTTCATTCACCTAGATTTGAGAAATTTGTTGTTTCAATTAATGATATCAGTTATATTATATTTCAGTCATTCCATTCCACCTTGCGTAGTATAAAGAGATAGACACGACGCAGGAATTTTCTTTTAAATTTCTCATCATTTTCAGATTTCGAGAGGTTATCATACAAAGTTCTCGAATTCTGATTAAGCGATACAAAGAAATTTTCAACCTTCAGGCACTTAAAAAAAACTCAGAAATGATACAAAGAGAATTTCAATGAAGGCATTTTCTTCTTTTTACATGAATAATCTTTCCAGACGTAGCAGAATTTTATGAAATCACGTACTTTGCATCTATTGGTGTTAAAAATGGGAATGAAGAAGCTCTTTTACTTTTGTAACGAAGCTTCAGATAGAATTTCGCTAAATGAAAAGTCTTGTTAGTATATTCCATTGGGAATACACCACTCCAAGCTCTTTACAAATTTTGAGATATCTCGTAGCCTATGCACGGGATGATGTTCGGATGACTTTGTCATATGTTTCAATGTGGGGATCCATCACAATTTTCAAGATGGTGAATTCAATTTGACCCTCGATTCAGTTTTTTTAACGATTCCATCATTGCTGGCCACGGACAATGACTTGACCCAAGCATAGCAACCACGCGTAGGCGATTTATATCAAGGCAACTTTGACTATCAACGAAGGTATTGCCGTGCATTTGTTGGTGATACGAAACTAAATTGTGTGACAACTGCGTTGGCGCCAGGACCATTTTAAGATTCTTCAAGGCCCTCGGCATATTTGCCACCTGAGGCCCCTAGGATTACATAATTTTGAAAACTTGAGACCCCGATGACTCTTTCTGTGGTACCTTAAAACGGCTGTGATTGGCGCGAGCTGGTGTTGCAACAAAAGTTTCATGTCGGGCGAATGTTGCAAAACCATTCGATCAAGCTTTCCCTAGCATTAACGATCTTTCTTACTTGCTGAAACGATGTTATCATTCCAAGCTTCAATGGAGCTTCCTTTCAAAGCTTCACCGATGGTCGTCAGAGCTGCAGCTGAGCTGCAGTTGAGTCTTGCGCCAATGGTAAATTTTAACGTGGGAGATTATAAACTAAACAAATTGGCACAATTAGGGTGTGTACGATATTTTGAATACATGAAAATGGTCTACAAATTTGATTAATTCATTCGAAATAGTGATTTTCCCTCAATTCATTGCACCGAATGTGGGTCAGGCATAACATAATTACTTTTCACACATTTCGTTTTACGTGAAAAAACATAACATTCTCACTGTTTGGGAGTCCACAATCATGAAATTGAGGTACAAGGTAATTTGATTCCCAAAGTTTCAATTTACCGTGTTTACTCTTCCCATACGTAGACACATTTTTAAGCATCGAGCGTATTTATGAATGAACAAAGTCGCAAACATAAGCTTAAACTTACCACGACTCTTTTCCCATTTTTTCCACCATCATATTGCTTAAAATGATCATTAAATGATCTATCAATATACATGAACGAATACCAAGTGCTATTATAATTCCACGCTGGATCAGTTTAATAGTACTTATTTGTTTGATCCTTCCAGTTCGATTAACATTCATCCGCTCATATTCTAACTTCAAGATCAAAGCAAGTTTGTAACCGGCATTTCATCAACGAATATTAGATTATATTGAAATTGGATTTAATTTCGCGTACAACGTTCCATAAATTATTTATCGACATGAGTTTTCCATTGTGGAAAGTGATTCTCGGTAAGATTCTTCATCTCATCGTGCATCGCTTAACATAAGAAAAATAATTTATCGCAATACTTATATGATTTTCAAATCCACAAGGAAAAAAACCTCCCAATAAACACACGCACGTTTTCAAAACGTCAAAAACAGTCAATAACCACACGTTGTGAATTAGTAATATTCTTGCGTTGATTCAACGTAAAAAGGTCGCGGCAGATCACGTGTTTTTCAACCATAAAATAACGTCATATCAACGGTTTGAACATCGTTTAAAAGACGTCAAGTATTGACGTGTCCTAATGATGGTTCTAAAACGTGAATTGAATCCAACAAATTATTTTGAAAACTTCCCATTCAATATCGAGAACAATAGTATTTCTGAGTATGACAGAATTTGGAAAGTATATTTGGAAATTTTAACCATTGTTCGGTTTCGTTCGATATTTTCAGCAGAATATATCTTCAATTTAAGTTCAAACACAAGGTGTTATAAACACATTTTAAACGCGTGATTCAAACCCGTTCAAACACGTTTCTTGAGGACGTCGTTTGATGGTTACTTTTGAATATTAGTTTAAATTACACGTTATCAAAACGTGAGTCCTGCTCGTCCATTTCCCTGTCAAATTTCAACTACAAATCAACGTTATGAAATCAACGACTGACGTCCGTTTGACAGTCTAACGTTCTTTCAACGTTGAAATAACGTGTATGTGTTTATTGGGCTTGAAAAAGGTTGAGAAATGTTATTCAGACGATTAAAAATTTAATTTCATTCATAGACGTCTTATAAAATACGTTTCTATTATATCCTTTATACAGATTCAGATCGATTTTTATTACAACTTCGTATATCCTCATAATGTGCTACACACATGTGCTTTTTTCTCGTTCATTAGTCTTTTCATATATCAATACTGTATTCTAACTCTTTCTATCTTCAACGGTTTCTCTTCAAAGAATTGCAATTAAAACACTAGGTCTCTTCTGTGGGCGAAAATTAAAAAACGCATGAGTTTCATATGATGCGGTACGGTTCGTTCTGAATATTATTCATCTGCGTCGCATTCCGTTTTCATAAACCTACCTTTTGGAATAATTTGCGCAAGCTCGACAACTTGGTTGAAAAATTCAATAGCAACATTCACGTAAAAAGTACAGGGTGGAAGAAAAAAGCAATCGACAAACGAATTGGAATTACTGTTCGTTGAGAGTGATTTTGTAGATTCGATTGGAAATATTACAAGATGATGGAATTTGAAAAATATATTGCAGATTGGAGGAGGGAAAAACAATGCTATAATTATTGACTTGGCTTGTAAGATTTATTATGGAGAAAAACTTCATACAAAACCAATTTTTCTCAATTTTTTTCTCCACGAAGAAATTACGAGTCTCGTGAATGATATTTCTACTTCGGATTCAATCCGAGAAATATTTTTCTGTAAATTAGTACTATTATGTCTCATCTTTTGAGAAAGACTCCTCATATGTCAAATGAGATTTTACAACCACGATAATTTTGTGTGAAGAAGCCATCTTCTAAGACCATCAGGTATTTGCTACGGAATTTGACAAAATAATATAACTTTCTTACATTATTTTTCCCCATACGGGAATGCCATCGTCATCCCGAAGTGGAAAATTTTAACGACTTTTGTTCTCCTATTTGATTTTTGAAATCATTCTGTCCTGATTTGTGAATAATGCAGACAAAATCCCCAACTTTCCGAATCGGAATTGCAAAATTTTTAGTGCGACCGCAATCTACTCGCTATCACATCAATCTTGTTGAGTATGACAGCGATTTTCAGCTGTTACAACAGAAAACGTCGATTTCTCCAGCTAAATTTGTTTGCTATTTTAGCATTTAGCAGAGTCAGCTAATAATTCGCAGCCAGGGCTAAATACTCAACTGAGGTAGAAAATTATCTGCTATTCTATATTCGATACCTGGACTTGTTGCATCAACAAATCTTTTTTCTCCGTGTATAAATTTTGTTGCTTAAGCAACACAGTTCCCGTTATTATTCCCATAAAAGACCTGATCTGAATATCTTGAGCTTTCATCCTCTTATGCGCACAATACAAACATCTCCTAGATGAATCCTTGTGAATGCACAATGAATTCTTGAGGATCTTTTGAAAATACTCCTTGAACTATCATAGGGAAACTCTCAAGGAATCTCACGATTAATTCGTAAAAACCCCTTTATGACTACATCGAAAACAGGGCCCCTGTATGAGGATACAATAAAATTCTTCCTGTGCGAAATAAAAATATCAAAATTCAAGGCAACGATATCCGACGGTTTAGAACCACCACTTTCCACGTCCACAAAATATTTTACGTTTCTGGTATCGTTCGTATCCATACATTACAATATATATCTTATTGTAAATGTTGAAGTACGTAACATAAGAGAGCTTCACACATTGCACTCACCGGGTTGATATTGTTTCTTCAGGTTTTAAAAAGTAACAAGAAGCTCCTGAGTGTTCCTGAGAACGAAAACACTCTTATCTCCCGAATCAAAGTTTTCGGTACTAAAACGTGTTCTAAGCGTCATGGAATACATTTTATTTCGTATTGATTTTGTAGTTTACCAGGTTCTTCGTCAGTCCTTTTACGAACGTGTACATTTGATGCGTTCAATAATTCAGTTTTTATAAAATCTTTATTTTTTCCACCGCTGCTGTTTAACAAACTTCAACGGGCAGTGGTTCGAAAACGAAAAGAATATCATAGTGTGCAGAAAAACGAGTATGATATTCGTGCTCTTTTTCACAAAAATTGATGTTGTGCATGAATCACAAACGATTGATCGGTAAATGACCGCCAAAATGTACAAGAATTTACCGCCAAATTTGGAATTCAGGCCAATACAGATTCAATTCTTCAGTAATATTATGCATTGGAACTCAGAAATTGATTAACATTCACTAACAAAAGAACTCGCTGTCTAATGAATAAAAGATCAACGAATGTAACATTTAACCAATCACAAAAAAAGTAACGTTCAACCATTTTTAATATATAATATTAGAGGGAAAATGAATGGCATATGTCTGGCCTAAAAGTGACAAATCCCCAGATACGTCCCTGATTATTCCTGTTTCAAAATTGCTGTTTTTACTGTCTTTTCTCCCAATTTTGCCCTTTTGTCTTAAAATGAAAACTATTAAAACGAGAAAATTTGTCGCAAGTCTTGTAAAGATCGGCATCCATACAGACGCAAATGATAATTGCAAAAGCTTTTTCTCTGCATATTTCCTTCACATAGAAATCGATAAACCCTTCTTCTCCAGATGAACTCGGTTTTTCCAGAACATGAAATATGTTGTCAAAACTATCTAACAAAGTTAATTCGTTCAGCATAAGAACAATAATAATTCAATTCCCTTTCATCATCTTTGAATACAAAGATTTTCAATTCTAATGAACGCATTAGTAAAGCATGGGGCACAAATTTGGTCTCATAACCGGCATCTTACCGGTATACACTTTTACGTTTAATAAGTTATATATATGCTGAATAAACGTATTTAATATACCCATAAAGTATAATAAATGTATACCGAGGCGAAATGGTTCACCTCTTGTGTACACCATCGTGCGTTTATTGCCATTTTCAACTTTTCCAGTTTTTATCTTTTCGCTTCTCCTCGCGTAACTAATTTTAATATGACATACTCGCGCAACCAAGTCAACCAGCTGGGCAATCCCACAGAATAGAAGAATCTTATTCGAGCACATCGGGCAAGGTGCAAATATCATAATAACCATAATAACGATGATAATGATAATAAAAATAATACTAATAATAATGAGAATAATGGAGAACCAAACGTGCATCGGCTTCAGATGTGAAATCAAGTGGTAGAGAAAAAATAGAGAGAGAAAAGAAATCACAGAAACGAAAAGAAAAAAGTGCAAAAAAAAAGATATATACCTCTCGTAATAATTGATAATGGAATCATATCTTTGAGGGTCAATTACCTATTCATCCGTATTTTTACTCCAAATCACCATTCAGTTGAAGTTAAACATCACTCATAGAAAAGGTATTACATAAATGGAATATAAATTGAATTCGAACGGGTTTAGGTTCGCATTTGGATATTAAATGTCATTCTTGACGAGTTAATCTTCCCTAAAGTTTCAGTTCGTAGCCTCTCTAACAGTGTTGAGACTGAATTTCTGAATGATATTGGAGAAAGAAATCAATATATCGAGTACTTCATGTCACCGTGTTGAATAAAGTGAACCGAATTGATTGATTTACATCATGGTAAGAAAATTTTGGAAATATCAAAGAAATACTACCGATGCAGCGATAATGAAAATACTAACTTCAGTCCCACAGTTGCATCCACAAATACTTCAACTAATTTCGAATATTTGTTAGTAAAGTATTACAATATTCACAAGAATCCCAAAATTTCCCTCAACTATAGGCAATAATATTTTTTTCTCGACGTGATACTACGTGGCAACTCTGTGATAGAAAATCTCATTTCTCTTGTTGATTTTTATTGGCAACTTACAAACTACTCTCCTCAATTTTCTACCCTCCCCATTCTCTTTCTTGGCAATTTCATCCTCTTACCTCCTTTCCTTGTACATCACACAAACGAAAAGAGTCGGGACCAGTTGGTTCGATCGGATACCATATTCGGTGCGCGTGGCAAGGTGCAAATATAATAATAACAATAATAATCATAAGAATAACAAAGACTAAAACGTGCCGCAGCGTATAGGGTGGTGCTTTGCGGCAGCAGTCAGTCAGTCGAGAAGTCGAGAGACGACGTCTCGAGGTAAGGTAAGCCAACCCAGTCGGCGAGCAGGATTAGGCAGAACGAATGGAGGGTTTGGAACTTCGCACTCATGGGGAAGAATGAACCCATCCGTACAGTAAGATAAAAGAGTTTACTACTATTTTTTCGTGCCGAAACATTAAAACGTCGAAATTTAGACGAAACAGGTGCAACATTTTTGATCAATAATATATTTCGATCGTGAGATTACTGACCAAGGTTACAATGTTGTTCACGAAGAGAATTGATGGAATTTGTTGGAAGCTAAGGAGGAAATTATGAATCACCTATTAGATACCTATTATTCAATTGTGTGAGGAATTTCGATTTCTTCGGATTACAGGATATCACGGAATCATTACTATACACGGAAACAAATTTTTAGGAAAACAATTTTCAGTTTTCAAAATAAACATTACATTCCTCGTGGTACTTTTTTCTGAACTCTCGAAGTTCTCCAAATACTTCTCCAACTGCTCAACAGTTCAGGATTAATTCAAAATGAATACTTTTGAAACTATGAGAGTCTATACAGAGGTCTTGATGCTTCCATCGGGAATCGTTGTACTGTCTGGGTTCCTAATTTTTATGTAAATTCCACCAATTTTTTCTCACCAGCGTTTCGAATCAAAAATTTTCTTCGACAATGAAAATTCTGGCCTCCTTAGGTTTTTTAGAATCTGCAGAAGTTGATTCGTGAGAATTCCAGAGCTTTCTGTGATTGCAATTTTGCAGAATTTGTGGGAGAAAGAGATGAGATCTTCATTTGGATTGCAAAACCTTGTAAAGAGATGAGACTAATTTTGAGAATCAATGATGCTGCTGAAGTTTGAATCGTTTATAGAAACGAAATGAACATCTGATGGATGATCGTTATTCAACTATTCAAATGACCTCATTCGAATTAAAAACATTGCTCGAAAAAAGTACTGCAAAATTTGGAGTCTTTAGTAGTCAAGTATTTCGTTATTCGATCACTAATTCGTTTCCATGAACAATTCAAACTGCAGCAACATAATCAATGCAACGAAAATGAATAGATAAATGGATAAATTGATAAATAAATAAATCAACAGATGAACAGATTCGAGGACAACAATTTGATTCACTGTAGAAAGTTTTATGGGAAAATTCTTATATATTTATGTGAAGTAATTAACACATACTTGCGTTAGAAATTTCCCCAACTTGTCAGGAAATTTACTGTGAAATTTTGGGGAAAATCCTATAAAGTTTAGAATTTTCAGATAAATGTATGGGAAATTTCATATACATGTACCGGGAATTGATTTCCTAATCAGTAATTGGAATTTTCCGGTTGATGTACACAAGAAAATTCCGATTATTTTTTACAGTGTTGTTCATGCCCTCATAACTAAGCATCAGATCAAATTTCCCTAAAACAAGCATTGTATACATTTTAAATTCATCATTCTCCAAGTATTTGTAATATCATTCATAATACTAAAGGGTCGGAATCAAATTAATCCTGAAATCATACCGATTGCTCTCAAACCTCGTATGATACTAATGTAAGGATAGATCGTTTGTAGAATACATCACGCAATAAACAGGAAAGGAGAGCGTAAGCACGAACGTGACCAAATCCCACGTTACAGGGGTGGGAAGGCAGAAATGACGAAACCACAATATTTCCCAACTCAAACTTCCACCAAATCTTTTTTCTCACCCGTAATGAACACATAGAATTATGAGCGTTTGAATTTGTCTGTAAAAAGGGAAAAAAACACAGGAAATATAAAAATGATTGTGATTTTATTTTTGCACTGTTAGAAATCTCTTCAATCATATGTGATAGAAGCAATTTTCATTCGCGTGATTGAAAATTTTCTGGAAATTTCAATCACAAGTTTAGTCCTTGTAAATCAAAATTGAGTTGAGCCAAATCAATTTTATTTGTCACGGCTAAATCGTTCATTCCCGTTGGATAAATTGGTTCTTCATATTTCAGACAATTAGAATTTTATTTACTCCAGCTTAAATTTAGCTGAGACAACTAAATTTCGGTTGCCGCAGCTAGGTATTTTTCATGAAACCCTCAATGTGCACACCTCGCGTATAGCGAAAAGCGAATATTTTAAGTTGATTTGAAAATTTAATTTACACATACGCTTAAGAAATGCATTAAACCTGAAGGAATTTCCAACAGTGTGACAAAAATTGAAAATTCTGTTACATACTCTCAAAGAAAAAAATAGTCGGAATTATCATTGGAATAGTTAGAAGAGTGATAATAAGTTTTACTACCTCATGCTCTAAATAATAATATTGATTGTGGAAATTACTATTAGGGTTAGTTACTATTCATACTTGAGTCTTTTCCAAACTATTACAAATAATTGTGTAAATAAATGTTCAAGTCAATTATCAATAATATCAATAAAAATTATAATTATCACGAATTGAGAATTTTATTCACCAATGACCATGAAAAATATGGGAAATGGAAAAAAAGCCCAACAGTTCGGGTAACAGAATTCTGAGAACTCCTTAGGATTCGCTAAATAAATTGATTCAATTAATTTTACAACGTATAATAAAATTTCTCATGAATTAACTACATCTTTTTGTACAAATTAATTCAGGAAAAGTGAGGTGATATTGAAAAAAGCTCTCCAAAAATGATAGAAAAGACGAATATACGCTCAACGATGAACCATTTCGAAGGTAAACAGAATTATTGTTATTTGTGAACAGGAGAAGGTGGTTCTCGAAGGACCACCTGCGATTCGTTATTAGTGATAAATTTGAACTCACGAGAGGAATGTCATCAGATAATTCGAGGTTGTAGAAATATATTAAAATATTCTAATAACGACTAGTTGTTAAAGAATGCAGGGTAGCATATTTCAAGATTTCAGGAGAGATAATTCATTCACAAGCCGTAGTCAGAATAAGAGGAACGAAAGTCCCCTTTGGAACATCCTTAGCTAACATTTCCGAAAGATTTGGAGAAATATGTGAGAGAAATTAGGGTTTTGATCAATTTTTATGAAGAAGATGAAGGCATTCAAAAACATGAACCAACTTAAAGGACCAACAGCTCCCACATACGTATCCGAAAAGCTACATTGCAAAAAATATTTGTCTTGATTTTAATACAGAAGTTTGGGAGCAATTAACACACATATTTTTGTATTGAATTTTCCACACTTTTATTGAACACAATATTATCTTGAAATGTTTTCCATACCAAAATTGATCTGGATTCTGATAAAATCTGTGGTGAATTTAATACACAAAAGTATGTTTTAATTGCTATCAAATTTTGTGCATGAAATTTACAAATTTTTTCTAACAGTGTAGAGAGGTTCGAAGGGTTCTGTAGAATAATGGAATGAAATAAGAAAAGAATGACGAATTTATCAAGTTTCTGGACAATAATACCCTCTTAATGAGATATTTTTCATGTGATGTATCACTATGGGACTCTATATCCTAGTAAAAGAAAAGTCTACACGGAGAAGTATCATCTAAGTATTATATATAGAATAACAAATTCTTTTGCTGGTCTAGGAAAATTGAATCACCTTTCTCTTTCAGCAATTCATTTAAGCGGGGCAGCAAATTCGTAGACAGGTGAGCAGAAAAATTTGCTGTTCTATATATAATACCTCGGTTTGCTGTGGCAGCAAATGTTTCTTCCGCAGGTATATGTTCAGATCTGTTTTTGTGTGTTTTTATGCGATGTTTAACTCTTCCAATCGACTTCTGCCTTTTCCTCTCATCAAGGTGAAGAATTTCATCGGATAAAACGTTTTTTTCATTCAATTCACTGTTGTTTGAATCCAACAGCAAATATGAGTTCTTTTCGTATCACATGATAGATAAAATATTTATTTGAAAAATCCCATCGCTCCCAGTAACCTAATGTTTTACAATATCGTATCGAGTATCGATAAATAGCTATCAAACTCCTTTCTCCCTCCAGTATGAAATGATTCATCACCGAACGACTGTACGCGCATAAAAGAAAGAATCGATAAGGACAATACAAAATTCATAGATATAATGATTGCCCGGTACGATTATATATGCGTGATGTGATATCGAGGACGACCGAGTAACTTGTACGGTTCTTCACAAGAGAATGATAAAAACAAGGACAAGTTTGGAAACCATTATCGTCACTTTCTTCTTCATTTTCTCCACACCACACGCATGTAATATATTTCCATGTTGAGAAAGCAGCACTTGTGGTGCAGATGAATCGTCGAGCAACCAAGAGAATGATTTTTGAAATATGTATCATAGATGATAAATTGCTCAAAAAAGGGTTAACATATGCTGCATCAGTTTCATAGAACATTTGTAAGTCAAATTCAAACCGGTCGGAGTTTTTCAAATGAAATACTAGGATCCGTATCCAATGCTAAACGCAGTGGTAACAAATGATCAAATTCTTCAAGCTCCGGACATACCTGATCTATTCAACGTTATAGAAATAGCGTGTGAAGAATTTTGACATTTTTAAAACAAGAAGAACAAGGAAAGTACATATATAAAAGCAGAAACTATTTTGGAATTGTGAGGTCAGAAAATATCATTAATAAAATTAATGCGTGGGGAAAATGATTTTTTCGGAACCATGGAGATTGAATTGAATGCTTATTCTATTTTTCTTCATCGTCGATGTAAAATTTGAAATTACAAAGTTCATTTTCTACAATGTTATTCAAAGTATGCATATTTAGTTACTCGGGGTCTTTAAGTGTTCATTTTTTCTCTTGTATAATGAAGGGTAGAATAAAAAGTAACAATGGCGTTCTACGTACCTGTGCAGACCTCTCCTACGTTCTTCTCATTTCTTCAATGTTATCTAAAACTTAGTTGATAATGGTATATAGTTTGTAGATTCGCACGGAATTTATTTACCCTAACAAGTATCCCCGTGTATACCCAAATTATATACTCTCACCATGAAATTCGCTCCCACAACCCAAGGCTAGTAGCGTTAATGTTTGAACCATTTATACGCTTGTAAAAATATTGTAGGATGAACCTGATGGTTGGATCATTATACAGGTGTTCCGAGATAAGATTTAGGGATGATCGAATGAAAGGGAGAATGCCTAAGGCGTTTGGGTATTGCTCGAACATGCATGTGGCGTTCATAGTAAATAACCGTAGACTCTTATAAATACGACATACAGCTCCTCCATTTATTCATAATTATTTTCGTTATGTATATTATTCATAAGGATTATCAAATATGTTGGAAGGTTCAAACGTATTTCTTATTCAAAACGTAATCCAATTTCAATTTTTCAATTCGATCCCGTGAAAAGTAATTTTAACGATTTTTTTTATGGTTCGACTAATGATAATATTGCCCGAGGCCATAAAATTTTATTCGTTAATTATCTCAAGTTATTCACATTTATGAATGTGGGGTGTGGTAGAGATGAGGGGATGAAGAGATTCGCGGAGAGCAAAGGGGAAAGGAAAGTTACGTAAAACCAGTTTAAGAACTGAATACCACATTACGATGATGATGATAATGATGATCATGATGATGATGAGCACTTCTCACCTGAAAAGTATCGATGCACTTTACTTAACATATTTTCTGAGCGTCAGTTGTTGTTGCGGTTTCACGATTGCATACTCTCTTTCTTGTTGTTTTGGTTCCCTTCTCGATTATGTTCCGAATTGGAATAATTAACCCTTGCTTCGTGTTGGGGAGGCATTTTTCTCCTCGCAATTTCTACTGATATCAGGTTGCTAAATGGAATTCGAAAACGAAGAAATATTGTTTTTTTCTGTAGGAAAAAATATTTTACATGATTCTTATGAATTGTTCGGTGTATGAATACGAACTTCGTGTAAATATTCATAAGATACATCAGAATATCAACGAACAAGAATAAGTTTTTCAGTTATATCTTGCAATCGACCAACACATATTCCACATTATTTCAAACATATTTATGCTTGTTTTCCACATACAGATTCATTTCAGAGATGTAATCTTTCGATGTACAATCATTTACAACAGGAATTCTGTTGCATATCCCGTAATGGAAAGCTTTCTATTGTCAATTGTTCTCATCGACTTCCCGTACAGCACATAATGCGTCAAACGTATGTTCGGCATATGAAAAATGCATGATCTCGTGAAAAACGGAATATTCCAAGCAACATATTCCTGGCTGATATCATTTCACATCATGTGGCAATATTGTAAAAATTATATTCAATTCACATGGCAGGAAGATTTTCACGAACTCGGTAAACTACAACCTCGTATTTGCAAGTAACCGATAACTTCATTCCGCTGCGTAAGCGAGTCGGAATGAAATGGTGATGTTTATTATTACGAATTTGCAAATGTCTTCAAACTTCTCATAAAGTTTTGTTGAATGTACAAAATCGTGTCGGCTTAGTTTAGATTGATTTATCGGATTCATATCCAATTCACGGAGGTACGTTGTGCATTTACCAAACATAGTTGTGTGATCATGCAATAGAAAATGTTGAGATTTCATCTACAATAAGGTGACACTGATTTCTGGTGATAAGTGTTTTTTGTCTGTTATTATGAGCCGACACAATTTTCGAGGTTATGCAGTTCCGAAACATTTTTGGAAGATGTTTTATGCAACATGAGCAAAGCTATTTAACAATTATTCTACTTTTGGAAAGAATTGTGATTAAGTTATGCTTCTGATGCTGCATTAGATATCTTCAATATATTAATTGACAGAAATCCTCTAGGAATAAATAACTATCTTGTGTAACTAGATGCGTATCCCTATTCCAAATATCCGACAGATAATTTTCTGTCAGAATTTGGTCGGTTTTTGTCCCAGGCATGATGATTTCCGACGGAACCAGACAGAATTTTGACCGGAATCTGTCAGGATCTGTCGAACATTTTTAATAGGGATGAGATGACCAACGGAACATGCCTCCCATATTCTTGAATTCAGGTCATTTGGGTGGACAATTCTATGTGCATGAATGTGCCTAGAATATGTATGGTATGTTCCTATGTTTCCAAAAATACGTTCCCCCCATGAGCCTAACACTTGTATGTGTTGTACGAGATTATGTAACTCTTCAACTCCTATTCCTGTTTCTACCTTTACGTCATTGCGTTCGTTCGTATTTTACAGAATGATTGGTTCCAATTTTATCTCAATATCGGAGGTATCAAATAGAGGCTCATTACGCAACTGATTAATTCTATTCGCCATATAGATTGTATATTTCGTTTAAAATAACAGGGTGTAGGACGCTGAATCTTCAGCATCGCTACTCTTAAGATGGTCCATCTCACGTTCAGTACAAGCTCCCTCGACGTTATATATGCTTTGACTCCACACTTTACACGTTTCCCTCTTCCTGAAAATGGAAACTGACATGAAGCGAAAATAGAGAATATGGTAAGGTATAAGAGATACGTTGATGAGAGGTGAGTGAAGGTCAAAGAGTGAGTAGATCGGTTTAGGACAGTATTTGAAGCGAAATTTGAAGCATAGAAGAATTAGTGAGAAAATACTTTGGTTATAGTTAACGACATTTTATAGGTGATAATCACCAAATATTATGATTGGATATGGTCAAATAAATATTGAGTTATAATTACTGTCATGCACTAAGAAAAAAAATAGTGGACTCAATTACGCACGATAGTGGGATACGTTCAAATACAACCCTTTATTGACTCGATTTGAACACAAGGTGAATTCAAATACGCGTAGTTGAGTCAACTATAAATCTGAGGGCAAGCATCGGAAGACAAGGATCTGGATTATACCAATTTTTCCTAGACCCTAATATCCATATGCCGAGGAGTAAAATCCCTAGCATGTATGTACACACAGGTCCAGCATGGGCCCCATCCCAGACAGCACAACGTGCCACTGAAACGTGGATTGTTTTTTTTTTCACGTATAACAATCTTTTGTGAATCATTTTTCTTGGAATAATTTTAAAAAAATGTATACTTTTTTGAAACGCAAACATAATTTATTTCAATCTTTGTATATGAATAATTTCGAAAGCGATTCCTAATTGTTCAATATATTTTTCGAAACTCAGTATATCTGGCTCTATTGTTTTTTGAAGGAGATTCGAAGCAATTTCTTTCGCGTCGAGGGAACAAAACGGCAGCACTTGTCGTTCACATGTCGACGACAGGCTCATCGTAACGAAGGAAGGATGGTCTACTCTCGTTTTCTCTCCACCATCAGCACCACCATCGCCATCGTCAATCGCTCGTAGCACTCTTCTTTTCACACCAAACGAGCGCATTGTGATGATCTTCCCTTTCAGAACGATGTACATACATATATACATATATATATACATATATATAATATATAAAAAGAAGAGTATCCTAGTAACCCGTTACAATACCGATTCCGTTTTTTTCATTAATCAGGTGAAATCTATATTCGAATATTTGAATATAAAACACACTCTTTGCATTCAAAATCTAGATCTTTTGATTTCCAAAACAAAGGAGTGGAATCCCCGCTTTGTCTTGAATATCAGGAGAAGATGCAGATGAAATATTGGAACTTTAACGTAAACTTTTACATTTTGACCAAATATTGTGATTTTTAAGTACGTTATAATGCAAGTGATGTATGATTTGGATTGAAATCCAACTGGAACACACTAAAATTGAGACCCGGGTCGAAAAATTTGGACGGTTTCTGTTCTCTCATTCGATTTTAGACAGAATTTTTCCTGATTTGTGACTATTACGGACAAAAACAAGACAAAATCAGTGTAAAAATCAAATGAGAGGACAAAAACCGTCCAAATTTTTCGACTCAGACATACTCTCAGGGAGTTATTTATAGGAAACTGAAGTGAACAAATGTATCAATGAAGTATATAATTTCGAAAGTACTTGTTGATATGTGTGCGGAACCCTACATTGAATACCAAATGATCGATTAATCGGGGTGGAATTTTTCAAGAAAATGACGTGTTCTGTAAAATAGAATAAAATAATAATCCCTGATAAACTTGATGAGGTACATTTATCGAGTATGCTCGAGGACATTTGAGAAATGAAAATGCATAATTTTATTGAAGTTACTGGAATTGATTTATACCGAGAAAAGAGTTGATGATTTCATATTTCTTCCGTTCATCGCGTGAAATTGAGTATTGGATTTAACGGATAATGTATTGTGTTATAGGAAAATGAATTACGGTTAATTATAACAGGTGTTTATTCTATGCGCGAAACCGAATGAGTAATATCTGATTTACAAAGGAAACGAGATTTTTGCTTATAGTATGTTCATCAACTTTTTAAAATTGGATTGAATCATTCCGGGCGTTTCAGAATGTGTAACATATGCCGATTCATTGAATTAAGATCATTCTTCGTTATATTTCTCCACACGAAGGACTAAAATAATACCACTTTTTTTACAACATAGCAAGCTTCTTTGTTGAAAATCATCATTGACGTTCGATAATACATCCAAACCTTCAAGATTCCCTTTCGTTCTTTCGTGAATAGTAATTGATTGGTTCGGAAGCTGAGAATACTTTCGTCACCCTGGTGAAAATGTCCACTCGTCGAGAGCGAACTTTGAAACAAATGAAGCGTAAAATGTTTGAATTTTCGCTTCTCTCGCGCTTAGATATTGTTTCATTTGCTCTCCCGCGTCGCTTCATACCCTTCTTACGCTCCCATTTTCCCTACGGAAGATGTAAATTATAATTATAACTATCAGAGACGAAGAAGATTGACAAGAGGGCAAAAAATACATAAGTCATTGAAATATGCAGTGTAGTGCTCATTCGAGACATTCTTTTAAACATATATTTGCGAACGAATGATAGTCATTTTGGTACGAAACCTAATCTATCAATTGACATGCGAGGGATATAAAAAATCTCTCATAACTGTATTTACATTGATCACTTGGAGGCGGTGATTAGCATCAGGATCATGTACGAGCTCGAGTATCTACTTATTATCCGCATCTAGTAATAGGATACAGGATGATACCACTTTGATACAAGTGTAACTGAGTTTATGATCTTAATGCTGTAATATATTTCTTAAATAATATAATATATACACATGGCTCCTGGTTCCTTGAAACGTCTTGTATACGCTTGAAGGAAGCTATTAGTATCAGGATCGTGTACAGTCTCGGGTGTCTAGGTACTCATTATCTATGTGGATGATATGGAATAATAAATGTAAGATGATGCCGTTATTTATTCCGAGTTCAAATATACGAGCTCAATGTCAAATGTCTCGAAATTTTATACGCGTCAGGGTATCATTTTCCCTCTCCCATTCCCTAACTTCCGAAAACAATTTTTCCTATTGCAGGCATTGCAGGTAATGAGTTTTCATTGATGCACTGTTGAGGTAATGAATTTTCACCATCATTGGTCGTTAAATATGATGTTTCTGCTGAATTAGTTAACTTCTTACACATTTTCACACTCCATAAACTTCTCAACAAAAACTGGATAGATTATATCTAATCCGAGGGGATATTCTACAGATAAAATGCAACAACTTTTCTACAAATAATCTGGAAATTCACAAATTCATAAGTTTCATACCATACTTTTCTTTTTAAAAATTCACAAATATTTTTTACTATGTATAAATATATAATACATGGATATATTTCATATATATCATCAACCAAGCGAGTTTTCTGATAATTGCGTCTAGATTTTGTGTGGATTTCCATAATCTGATATTTGTCACTTAGATAACTTCCAACATACAAGATAGATGTACAGGATCGATTCGTATTCGCGTTTATCCAGCAAATACCATATCAAGTTCCTAAACGCCCTTTTATACGTTTGCACTAATCTCAATTCATTGAGTAAGAGAAATCGGTGATAAATTCTCTACATTTTTATTGCCATCGTTGATGCTGCATGGATTACTTTTATCCCCTTTACTCATACCATGAACTTTACTTGACGATAGACTTTCAATTGATTGAAAATACAACAAAATCCTTCCAGATGAAATACGATGAAATTTGATTGATTCATTTGTTTTTGATTGAACATCTAATGTCTCGGAATGTCGAAATAAATATTTTTTTCATGTAAAAATATGTATGCTTTGGAACGAGGAGCAATTAATAAGTCTATTCGAACTAACAAAATATTGATTCCAGCCAAAGAAATATTGATTTCCAATTATCCAAATAACAATTATCTTAGATTCGAAGAAATATTTTTATCCGTGTATGTATGATGTAAATTTACAGATCCATATCAAGAAAAATTACTTACCCTATCATTATGTAAAATTACATCAACCACCTGTAAATTTACGTGGATTGTATTGGTAAATTGTGTTTCCACCCACATTTTTGTGTAAAATTGCACCTAACTGTTTGATGTAAAAGTACACAGACAGAAGAAAATGATTTTCACATTGAACTGATGTTTGACATCAATCTTTGGGAAACTTTTCTGCAAAGTGTATCGAACTACGGTCAGAGACCTATCTATATACTAGCTGTTCCCAATCTACCTAGTCTATGCCCTATTCAATTCTGACTGCTTTAGTTGGGTTTGGCTTAGAATTAAACGAAATCAATGGTATATTTGGGCAGCACTCCAAGGTGTTACATTGGATTTCCTCACAATTTGACGTATAGCTTCCATTGGATGGGGAATTTTTAATCATAACCTTTGATGATTTCACGAAACAGGAGAATTCATTTTAGATTCCCTTCCCTTCGAAAATCCAATACAAGAAAGTTCGCTTCGTACAAAAACCCCGCTTCGCCCACCACTATGGGCGATGTTTGTTAAGTTTTTTACGTACAAAAATGTCTTGCTTTTATCGATATTTTGTCAAATTCGATCAAAACTTAATATTTTACACCAAAAACATTGATATTTTCAAATATTTACCGTCCCTCATTCCCATGAGAAATTTCATCAATATTTATTCACACTCTGCTTTCCAAATGATTTCAATTATGAATTTTTATGGTCGATGTGTACGAATTCATAGATGAAATGACATCAATTCCGAGGAAATTCGTAAGTATTTTATAATTAGAATCTCCAGTCACATACTCGCAGGTTGTATACTCGACATTCACCTGCTAGGGGAGATTTGATAAGGGAGCTAATGAGAAAGCTTTTCGTAGTTGGAAGCTCAAGAGACTCGATTGAGGATATACGGCAAGTGCTTCAACATCGACATCATCCTGTGGCCATAATAATTAACGTTGAGTCCAGGCCTGAATTTAAGTACTAAGGTTCATTGGTCTACATTTTCCGTTGGCCTTATATTCCACAAGAAACATGAATGAAAAAATGATGAATTAATCCTCTTCAGAATAAAGGATTTCCATCATTACTATTCTAGTAAAAGTAGTTCCTATATGATCCTCATATAAAATATCCTTACTTTTGTCCCCTACAAAAACTCCATGCAACTTTCATATGTGTCTTATATATTCTCAAATATATGAATGTTCAATGACTCGTATATATTGCCAATACTGATAGAAATTATATATAATGCTAAACATGTTTTCACAGGAGTGCAGGAAGATTGCGTTGAAATTAAGAAGATTTCAGTAGACATATCGAATTATTGTTGTATTTATACACGGAGAAAAAAATATGATAACCATTTTCATACAAATATAGTAATCGGAGGATATGATTCACTATGACGATAAATGACAGTCAGTAACTCGTAACAGTTACTATATTTCTGCTAAACACTGATAGATGGATAGTATTTGACGTCATAATGAATCATATCCTTGGATTACTATACTTTGTCTGATCAACATTATTATATTCTTCTCCCCGTGTACTGAAAAATTGAAAGTCGTGAAAAACGTGAAATTCCGAATATAAAACATGGGAATTTCCTAATAAACATCAAACATATTTATATGAGCCATACACAATCCATACATGAAATTTATATAATCCATTCATAAAAATGCATGGAATTATATACAACCCGTATATAATTGGTATATAATTCATATCCGATCACACACGATTCATGTACAATCCATACATTAAGGATATTTCATATGTAGCGAATTTTTTTTTACATATATGAAAAATCCTGCATTTGTCGATCATATATGGATTGTATGGCAGGCTATATTGGATTCGATATGGATTAAAGTCATGATGAAAATCTCAATGCTCCATTATCGTTACTATAGTTATCGATATATCAAGGAAAGCACCGATCAACAAAAAAAAAATTTTTTTCTTGTGCCCGAGGTCTGGTAACTCATTCGGAGTCCTTTCGGTGCGTTGAATGCGAAACGAATATCAGATTTTTTGGATCAGCTCACTTTCTATTATCTTTTATGTAGAATGTATTATATATAATCTATATACTTGATGAATTTTATATATAAAAAAATGAGAAAAAACGAGTTGATTCAACAAATCTGATGTTGTTTTCATATTCAGGGCCCTAAAACTACTTTCAATCAGTTTTCAAACCTGAACCACCAAAATGGCTGTTGACCAGTTACGTCAATGGGATGTACAAATTTTTCACGACTCATTTTATCTAAGAAAGCGTTTCACGATAGAAATCTTACACGAGGTATTTTAGTCTTGGTGTTTTACGGTAGAAATTTCACACGTTTTATCTTTGATATTACAGTAGAAGGAATAAGACGTTGACTGCCGCGTGAGTTGCCGGTAACTTCTGGTTTAACAGCCTCCTGATTTCTGCACATATGTTTTTAGCATTCCACACAGCCCAAGCACGTCCCCAATGGTCTGCCGTTAGCGATGTCGGTTCCACACGGAAAAAAATGTTTCGCTGTACCAGCTAAATTTTAGCTGCTGCAGCGAAATATCTAGCTATGATAGCTGAAATCTAGCTGATACAGCTAAACATTTTTTTCCGTGCAAAATAATTCATCATTGAATTTTTAGATTTCTCTAACAAGTTTTTCAATACCATAAAAGAATTCGGAGTTCATAAAGAATTCATTCCGAACTTCCATAACGAAGACTTCCAAAGAATCCCATGAATGATTCGTAAAGAATTGTGTATAACAACATCGGGACGTCGTGTTGTGCGCGTATGGGATTTGAATTTGTCCAAATAATCTCTCGTCTTTTAGAATCAATAAGGCATAGTAAATCATTATGTTGATCAATCAATTTGTGGATAATTTTCAAAAACTTCAGTCCTCAACGGGATTATAATTCTCCCTAATTGAATGAAAACTCTAAAAATCAAGATTTATTTCCATAAAACAAAAGTTCGATACCAAACGGAGCTACGAAGACGGACTGCTCGAGAATCCAAACGTGACTTTCAAGCTGAGATATTTAAAAAGAAATTTACATTCATGGAGTTTGAATTTCATTCCTTAATGAATGAAATATGTGGCAAAAAGGTAGAAATCAACAGAAACGTGGTTTTCCTTATGAAATATTTATCTTGATCACGTCGTAATTGATATGGGTACTGAATTTAAGATCTGTCTGAAAGTAAACTGCAGCCCAATTAAGTCAAACTTTTGACTATATATCTCAGAGAGAGTTAACAAGTGCGAAACATTGAGACAGAAGAATATAATTTGAATAAAAAGTCAAATTAAACTCCATAGTTTATCAGATTTTCATTTATGCGTATCGTGTTTCTCGCGGTATGAGTTATAATGTATAATTTTGTCTCCCGACAAATGGCAGAATTAACAAAATAATAAGCGCAAGTCCGAGTCTCGTTAATCGCCGATGGGAAGAGATATGAGAAACGATTCCATTCGTACCTGGAGTTTTTTCGTAGAAAGAACTCTCTTGGCTTTAATTAATACGATACAAAATTTCAAACGACGTCGCGTGGAGCAAATGAAATATACGTTCAATTTAATTTTCACTTTCTACACTTGTACCTTGTACCCAATGTTTGTCTCAAGGATTATGTATATTGCGGTTATATCGGATCCTCGTCTAAAAGATATAGTTTATATAGATATTAATGACCGGTGTATGAGGTATACACACGCGTATACGGGTACACAAGAGCAGATTCTTCATATATGTACGTAAAAGGGAGACTGGTTCATTTTTTACGATTGAGCCGAACCTTCGAAGAACAATAAAATGAATACGAAGCACATATCGAAGCGAAAGAAGAACAGAGATACAAGGGGAAAAGTCGAGATATATACTCTGTAAACTCCCACATGGTCGCCATTATCCAGATCGGGTCTCGAGACCGAGGTAAAAGAGACAGGGAGACCGGGAGAAAAAAAAAATTTGTTTTCTTGTACATTTGTACGCATCTTCGCCGGAATCGCTCCTGCGCTCCTGAACGCGTTATACGTGAAAGAGTTTGTGTGTTAAGAACTCTTTTATACGATATAGAGTATGGAGACAGATACACAGATATAAATATCAATAGCCGCTGAGGGTCTGCGACTGTATACACGTATATGCACAGATAAACCTTTCATAAGTATGTGTAAAGGACCGAGGAGACCGGTTCGTTCTTTACGACAGAGCAAAGCTATTCCACAAGACGACGGTCGATAGATACGATCTATATATTCGAGAAGCGCGATCCAATGCAGACACCCACGCGTCCGCGACGTGGTTCGCTCGGAGATCTAGATCAAGCCAGCTGTCCTTATGGACAAGAAAGGTAGAAAATTGCCAGTTTATATTTTTCTTTGTTCCCCGAAGTCCACGTGTGTTCTTTTTTTTTCTTTTATAGCGTCCAATTCAATCACACGTTGGATAACGGAGAAAGATGGTCGAAGCCTTTAATAATAGAAAAAGTGATGGTAAAAAAAATTTATTCTGTCAGGTGAAAATAAACCAAAAAAGAATTCAGAAAAATTACTTTGATACAAAGAAAAAGGGAAAAAAGGTAGCTCGCATTTGTGTGTGTTTTTTATACTTGATATTTGAAATTTCATCAATAAATCAGATCGAAATACAAGAAGTACAAGAAATGACTCATGTTTCGATTCTAAAACCATTGCATTTCTCATTTGTAGAAATCAGTCCAGGAAGCTTGATCAGTTCGGTCCAGTTTGGTACATCAGTTTCATAATTCGTGATTATATGTTGTCTGTAAAATTTATACAATTCATATAATATTTCTTCTCTTTGTTTCGTTAAATGTTGTTGGCCCATAGAGCTAAGTATTCCGATCAACCCTTCGAATTTGCAGGAATGAATCCAAGGAAGAGATGGAATATCGTTGCAATAATCATCCATTTGTTGTTAAATCTATGTAGTATCTAGTGCATCTTTACTGGAATATGCAACCTATCGTTACGCAGTTATAACGATACTCTGTATATCAGGAAGTAAGACAACATAAAGTTTTCTCTAGAATGACAGAAAGGAAAAGATGTGATATAAATTAACCATAAGATTGATAGTAAGAATCCTCCTCAGTCTCTACTTCAAAATATCACGAAGTGCACTATAATAAACTCAATAAGAATGTTGACTTAAAAAAAGATACAATGAAGAGATACTACTTACAGGCTACCTACTCTCTAAAATCTTTGGAGTGAGATTTCACTCTTTAGCCAGCCAGAAGTGAGCCAGTCAAATTCTCGAGTGAAATTTCCACTCTTTTAGAGTGATATTCTAAGGTTTGAGGTTAGAAACTCACAACCACTCCGATGCTAGAGTGAATTTTTCCCTCTAAAAGAGTGAGAGGTCGCTCGAAACGAGTGAAAATTCCACTCGAAGCGGACAGGCTCACTTCTGACACTTAGTGGAGTAAAACGTGCGATTTTTCACTCTTCCAGATTTAGAGAGTACCGAATGTTGATATCTTGGGAAGACTATAACGATGGTGTATTTATATATATATATATATTGGGCAGACAAAAAGAAAAACTTTCTCATTATAATGTTTTTCGTTAAGTGTTTACTGAAAAATTTTCATAATATTCCTTTTTAATAATGTAAGAATTTTCTTTTAAGGGAGGTCATTCTAAATCTGCTCCACAATTTTTTTCTTAAACGCAGGGAATCATACATGTGATTTGGTTAATTGTTTTATTATTATCTTTTTATCTGATGAAAAATTACCAAAAAGTCTTGAACAATATAATTCTGTAGAAAGAAAATAATTATCCGTAAATACAAAACGCGTTCATCCGCTTATCTAAAGGTCTTGAAATTGAATATTAGTGGAGAGTAATTTTCTCATTCATTGTGGTTCGATCAACCCCTGCGAGTATACGTTATTAAAGTGAACCTAATTTTGATGATCTGGTTCACGCAACCACAGCAAACGTTATCACTATAGAAAGCCTACTGATTCGAAACAGTTGAATTTTTCAACAACTGCAGGTAGAACCGATTATTATTTTCATGATGAAGGGCAATTGATAATGCTGAATAATTGCAACGGAATAGCCGTACTTCGATGGAGAATATCTGCTCTCAAAATATTCCAAAAGTGAATTCGCACGCAGAGAAAAATTCTTGCTGGAAAAGCGATTTCGAAAAATCTGCTTTGCTAAATTAACAAAACGGTTACTGTTACAGCAAAAATTCTGCTATTTCAGCAAGATATTTGCTAATTCAGCAAAATTTCCTAGTTGTCTGTATATCTACAATCTCGGATTGCTGAATGGCAAGCGCTTGTTAGGAGAGCAAGATTTTTGCTGTGACAGCAAATTATTTGCTAATTCAGCAACAAGTTTTGCCATATCAGCAAAGCAAATCTTCGAGGTTTGCTGTTTCAGCAACTTTTTTTCTCCGAGTGCGCGGATTTCCAATTATCTGGCATCTTTGTTGTTTTCTTATTTACACTGTGTACTTCTCAGCTTTGAATATATATTGAGAAAAGTTTCAAAGATTATTGTAAAACTAAAAAAACATCTGTAAAAAGTCCCCGTACTTTTTACTTCCCAAAGTATAGAGGGTATTCAATTTGAAAATGAGTATGTCTTTTAATCATTTCTTTGAATAATTTCCATTAATGTATTGATTCAAGTTGCAATCCTATAAAAATATTAAAATTTTAGAATCATATTCTTTAGCAATGCTCTGGAAATGAATTCGTGAAACATTGTTTCAAAGGAGAACAGAAATATATGAAAAGATGTCATTGAAGTAACAATTTCTTTTACGATTCCTACTTTTTTTAGATATCTCAACTGTTTTATCTCACAGAATGAACGATTGAATTCAGTATCTATGCGGGCACAGCGTTTATTTAAGTCAAATTAATATCAATTTAAACTCTCAGGGACTCTAGACTGTGTATTCCAACTGATACAACAAGGTTCACGTAAAAACATCATTCATCATATCCAATTATACTGAGAAATTTATGTGTTGTTTTTATATCGTTTGGGTTGCAGTTACGGTGAAGTTTTCTATAAGATAAACGGCTACGATAACGGAATCAATTGCATTGTTATACGAATACAATGTTAACATTTTGTCGTAATTCTCTATATTGCTTGAAATTTTTGGTTGATAAAATTCATAAACTTGACTAAGGCTAGCTGACTTCAATTCAAATCTCAATTTTCTCCAAATTTAATCATCTGAGAAGTAGAATATGTAAGTTACGGAAGTGAATATAACTTTCATATTGCTAATATTTCTTGATGATTATATTATCGAATTATTTTATCAAAAGGTGTAATGATAGCATTACAACCCACGCTTGACAAGCCCTTTACAAATTCTCTATTACCGCGAGGTGTGAAAAGAATGAAATATGACTCTCCGAGTACGGCTTCATTTTCTCATGACTCAGATTATCACCCTTTCCTTAGAGTTTGATTTTCAATCCATATTTCTTTTGAAGAGAATGAAATTTCACTCTTCGAATGTGAGCATTATTGAATGAAAAGTAGGAGGCGAAGGATGTTTTGAAATAGATATTTGGATGAAATTTCGTTTACAAGAGTGGTGGATAAAATGATATGCAATTTATGAGATTGTATAAAGAACTGAGAAGAAGAATACAAATGCGGAATGTCATAATTGATTTTCAGGACATGAAACCGCTTTAGAAGGCTTTTTTTGATGAAACAATGTTGTTGCAATATTGCGGAAAACGTGAATTTACCTTATATGAAATAGACATTTAAAGAATGGCATGTATCGAGTTCAAGTAATTTTGTTGCAATGATTTTCAATTCACACAATATTGCAATAATCATCGTAATTTTAATTTTGCGAAAATCTATTCTCCGAAGCACGTAGCACGATGTACGTACACTGTAAAAAAATTTCACCGGAAAATTCCAGTACATGTACTGGAAGTCATTAACCTGTACATGTACCGGAAAATTTCAGCACATTTGTACTGCAAAAATTCAGTGCAAACGTTATGGAATTCCCGCATCAAAACTGGAAATTTTCTGATCCTCGGTACTGGAATTTTTCAGTACACGAGCTGGACTTTTCCAGGACATGTACTGGAAAATTAATGCTGAAAATATCCATGAAAATTGAAAAAAAATTACTCACGCAAAGTGATTTTGCAGGGTCCTTGTGTTCCAAGATGATTGAGAAACTTTTGATCGTTCATTTGGATGGACAGAAACTCATGTCTACCTAACAGGATTTGAACCCACACTTTTCTACCTGCCTACCAACTGAAACCTAAGACCCAACCGATGAGCTATAGCGCGACATGTTGGAAGGCCAGCTTGGGTTACTACATATGCTTCATATCTAGAACACAAGAGGATAAGTCTTGGAAAAACCTCATATATCAATTTCATTGGCTACAATTACAATTATTATTCAAAATCTCAATCAGGAAATTTTTAATATAAAGACTTGAAATTTTTCCTGCCAGAAATGACGAAGTCCAATAGAAGTGGAAAATTTCAGTGCAACAGTGATTAAATTCCGTTGCATAGCAACTGGAAAATTCCATCACACGACCTGAAAATTGCAGTTCAAAACCTGTATAATTCAATGGCATAGTAACTGGAAAATTCCATCACAAAACCTGAGAATTGCAGTTAAAAACCTGTATAATTCCAGTATACCAACGATTAGGTTTTTTTTTCTAAATTCCAAATTTTTTCTCAAGTCCTTTTTGAGGGAATATTTTTTTTTGGTGCACAAGAACTATAAAATTGTAGTACGAGCCGGTAAAATTTTCGCGAAATCATGGCAAAATTTCAGTACATCATCTCAAACTTGAAAATTCCAGTACAATGACTGAATTTTCAGTTATGCTTGGTAAATTTTCAGTAACGTAACAACAAAATCTCTGTACATGTACTGGAATATCCATATTCCAGTACTAGCACTGGAAATTTCCAGTCCAGTTGCACAGTAAATTTCCAGTTTTTTTTTACAGTGTACGATGTTGTAATATTGCTTCATATTTAGGCAAACTTCTAATCTGAATTTGATTGGTTTTATTGTGATTTTATTCATACGAGGTCATTGCACCTTTTTACAACATTAAGAGAAAAACATATGCTGAAACAGCAAATGTCAAGAACTTGCTTTTAGCAAGCGCTTGCTGATCCAGCGATTCAGCATTATACATATACAAACTGCTAAAAAGTTTACTGTATTAGCAAATATTTCGCTGAAACATCAAGATTTTTGCTGCAATGTCACAGCAAATATTTTTCTAATTCAGCAAAGCAGATTTTTAAAAATCACGATTTCAGAAAGAATGTTTCCCTAAGTGAACTTCATACAACTTGTACCTTTTTAGTACAAATGCAATAAATCGTGAACAATAACATAAATTCTCGTGATTATAACTACACTAAAACAAAAATCGGAACTGAAATCGAACCCAGCTCCAGTTTGTGGGTGAAGCGAATATATTATTACCATCACAGCTGGTCGATTTTCGACCATCTACTCAAGTAGTTGCTGCAGCTACTTAGGAGTCAGGACAAGTAACACGTTAGCTGTCTCAACTAATTCAAAATACCTCAGGGATTTTACGTTAGTTAGTGCAACTATCGAGTTACTTGTCCTGACTACTAAGTAGTTGCAGGAACTACTTAAGTAGATGGTCGAAAATCTATTATTTAAGTAGTTGCGCAACTATTTCTTTCTTTCCGTGTAGCTACTGTAACTATAAGCTTGAGCTGGACTGGATTTCGATTGGGATTTTTTTCTCGGTCTATTTATGTTACGCTCATCCGATCCTCCAAATACACCTTAATTATAGCATTCATACGATAGATTGTATTTGGTATTTTCTAGTTTGTCCATCAATGCTGAAATTCATGTACACGCCAAGTAAAATTCGATAGAACTTATCAAATTCCGTTCCAAATCTCAATTTTTTATGTTCATCTGTCGGAATTTTAGGGAGAAAAAACTTCTTATACAGCTTATTTCTAAACGCATGCAAAGAGATCGAAGGTAGAAATTTGGTCAGCCTTCAGATTGCATAAGTTGGAATTATTATATTCCCAAGTTATACGAAGCTTTGAAACTGAAGATCCAAATACTTCACGAGTGATACGTAAAATCCGATATCATTTCCGAGCACTAAATATGTGAATCGCATTATCAGTTAAATGTCGATTATTATAATTCCGAGGATATCCTCTTTTCTGTATGATTCATGATGCGTGTGAGGATGTTGTCAAGAATGTAGAGCTTTACATTCTGATCTTCGATAACACACCGGGAAGAATGCGAAGCATTAGTTCCTGATTCTCGATAACACGTTTCCAAAGAATTTTTCGTATTACAATAAGATTGTGCTTTAACCGAGAGAAATATTTGTCCATGAAGGATCTTTTATATTGACTTCAATAATGTATGAATTCTTCCATCCTCACTTAATATCGTTCCAAGAGCCATACGAAGGGCAGAATACCAAACATTCCAGCAAATTACTGACACGTAGACTTGGCCTCATTAGGTTGCTCGTTGGCCTGGTTAAATTTCTCATGTTGTTTAGAGACTGCCGTAGAGTGAAAATCGCATCAACTATTTTCTCGACATTCCAATATTCTCCACGTTGTGAGAGGAGAGTGATAATTATATGTATTCACAATAAATTTTAGTGCATGATATTCGAAATTCTGAAGTTTGCGCTGGAATAAATATTTGCTGTCGTTGACTGTCTCGACCGAGTTTCAGTTGATTGAAATAACAAAAAGTTTGCGTCAGAAAGTCATAAGTTAGCTACAATTTCAACTGTCGATGGCTGAATTGCTAGCCAAGTTACCAATCGAGTGTTTCTCGCGAGTAGGGAGAGATGTATACGAAGAATATAAGACTCAAATAATTTTCCGGAAGCACAGTCAATCGTTCTATGTTACAGATTACACCAGAGGGCTCCACCGCTGATCCATATTGTGTATACTTCTCATGACAAAGTTCAGCGACAAAAATCATCGAGCCGCTTACAGATAAATGAGAAAAACACATATGCAATAAGATCCCCAAATAACATATATTGGAATAATTTTTATTTAATTTTGGGTTGATTATTTTTTACAGTTTTATCATTGGCGCAACATTGATAAACAAATTTTTCTATTGTTTGCCAATGATGGTCCATTTCGTTGCCATTTACGCACCAATGATGGGGCCTCATTGGAAAAACACATTGATAAATCATAGAATGATATCATTTCAGTGTTACGCCATGTTTGGTTGCCAAGCTTCGGCCATACTTTATCCACGTTCCGCCACGCTGACGCCAATGGTAAATTTTTGTAAGGGATGATATGCATAAATGGGAATAGAGATTGCGTGAAGATATTTGATACTCTAAGCGGAAAAGGGTAGAAAAAAAGGATATATAGATACTGGAAAATGGATCACAGAAGGGAGGGCCAGGTATGTGTGTGTGTACGCTCATGTTTATATAGGAAGGGAAACAGAAAACTGTGAAATATATACTTGATGGAAGTATTAGAGAAGACCAGGGAGAAACAAAAGAAAGATTAAAGAGGATACAACATGAAAAAAGACTGAAGGAGCCATCGATGAGAGAGTCAAGACAAAAAGGGGTAGTGTCAGAGAGAGAATGAGATAAGTACGGATAAAAGGTAGGTCAAGAAATGAAGATTCAGAGATTAATCAAAAAAGAAAGACAGAGGAAAAGATTTAGATGAATAAGAATCAAATTGAAAAGAGAAAAATGTTCAAAGAAAGTGTGCGTGAGTCTTTGGAAATCAGAGGACGCGATTGTCAATGGAGAGTGAGAGAAAAAGAATAAAATACACATATATTGATCCATTTACACTATTTATGACACTAGATATGACATTTTCTAATAATGCTGCACGGAATTGATAACGGAAATCTCAATGTTTCAACGAAATTTACTTCAAAATTGTCGACATAAGTGCGTCCCTGGTTTCACAGCTGAACAATTAACTTGCCAACCCTTGAGACATAGATGTCCAGTAGATATGAGGGTTCAAATCCGTAAAAAATCAATTCACCTCCCTTACTAATTCTCTCGCTGACTCCCTCGCTGAATTCCCACCTGAATGTCTTTAGCAGGGTACATTTTTGATTCCACCGACGTGATTTGTTTAAGCTTATGCAATCTAGCTACGCAGTGCATTATTCGTTTTCTCTCGGTGAAAATCAATAAGAATCCAGGGAAAAAATTGTCACATACCCAATGTGTGGTATTTGCTTGGACATTTTATAGTCTATGTATGTAAAGTGAGATTGTATGGTAAATGTATGACCAAGTACGGATCCTCGTATGACAAATACGTGGCCATGCATGCACGGAAAAAAGGCAATGTATACATTTACCATGTAGAATGATGACGCGTCGTTTCGAGTCTTTAAATGGAAAGTTTTACAAAATATACTGTCAGATAATTCACATCATCAAAGAAAAATCTATTTTTGTCTCATAATGTCAGTTAATTGACAATATATTTCGTAAAAATTTTCATTCAAAGACTCAAAGCGATGCGTTGTCATTCTACATGCTAAATTTAAACATTTCCTTCCTGTCGAGTGTATCATACAAATCCAATTTGCATACATGGTCCATGTACAAACTTTGTCACAAGGTACATCAGCATCGAAACTAATTTGATGATTTACGAATATACCTTGTAAACAATTGGCTATGTTAGAAAAAATCCATACCGAATGGTGCGATCTCAAGACTTTATGACAACCAATTGGATTATTCTAACACCGTTTTGAGATATTCCACCACCGAATTTCTCGGTGGACTTCTATAGAATCCACCCTGTGGTAACTCTGACACCCCCTCACCCTTTTTTCTATACTAAAATAACATTTTCAATTGAATTTTTGAAACAAGAGATGATCGATTACCCAACAACATCCCCAAATGTGCTTCGTCAATTATTATCGTATAATTTGTTCTAAAAGCGAATTTCCAGTCTATCACGGATATTCTAGTCTCGAACTTTAAACATTGAAAGCACATTGGAATAGACATTGACGTAATATCGAGATCAACGCTGACGTTAATTTGAACAACGAAATAGACACGTTGTTGTGAATAAGTAGTAGTATCTAAATATGTAAGGTCCCATTGCGAAGATAGAAGACAGGATATGAAGTCATACTGTGAAAGCAAATATCCTCAATGGATTAACCTTTCAATCAAACTAAGATATCCACTTTAAATGTAATTTCTTCCAAATATTTATCCTTGCGATGATTAATTTGGTACAAGAAAATGCATTGGGAAATAGACATACGTTATTGAAACCGGATACAGGAAAGAGAATAAAAAGAGACGTAACGACAGGGATGTTGGCTGGATATTAAACTTGCAACGAAACCTATACGCCTACGTGATACCTCATTGTACCTCAAGCACCTTTATTGCGATCGTGAGATGAGCATATTTCAACATATCGATACACATTCGATATATCCGTTCGTTTATAAAATTTTCATAATGAACAGTTGTAGGAAGGGAAAGAAAAGGAAAGGAAAGGGAAATCAAATACGTAATGTTAATAATAGCACTGATATAATTTTACCCTAGGACTTATGTTTTATCGACAATCTAAATTTTTCAATTCTTCGAGTCTCAAATGGCAAATGATTCATTTCCTCTTCCTGGCATCGATGGTCACGTGGAGAGGGAGAAATCAATGGAAAAAAGAATTAGAAAATCCTTTCGAATCTTCTGTTTCTTTTTTTTAACGTTCTTACAGAAAAATCTGGTTTTCATAACCAGAGAACGTAGTTGGTTTTAGCTTTTACCATTGTATCTAGTTACTACAACCAGACTTGCGTTATTTTGTTTTGATTTCAAGTGACTACAAGCAGAAGTTCTTGACCATGCAAGAATGGTTTCTGTGCCCATGTTACTTCTTTTTCAGTGTATGAAATTCAGAATATTCTTGATATGCGATATCGATAAAGGATAATATCATTGATGAAAAATACTTATCAATTTCAACTGGTGTGACAACGATTTAAAAAAAAATGTAAACTCCAACCAGAGGATAAAATAAAGTTGGATTAATCGAATGTCAGATCGTTTCCAGTCGTTAACATTTTGCGAATACGATGTTGAAATGCATCAAGAAGACCATGACAGGTTTATATCAGGGTGGCGACAAATCTAGAATTCCAATGAAATCCATTAATCGTACATTCGTGTCGAATAGAATCGCCAATAAGGAAAAAATGAAATTCCAGGGGTCGGATTCACGTATATATTCAAAGAACAGCCACTTTGAAGGTAAAACAATGTAAAATAACACATTGCGTGTGAAATCGGAATAGCCGGTTTCAAAATTCACACCCAGCGAATCTCAGACAGGTAAGACATCGAATCGACACCTTTGATCAACGTCACCCTTCTCCCGGGCTGCTCTTCTTACATCGCCACCCTGTCCCAGGCGTCGAAAACCATATATGTTGAAATCCATTTAGCGTAACATGACAGTTTTCAATGTTCAGAAGCTGTACGTCTACGTATAACACCATCAAAAAACACGCTATTTCGATACAAAGTGAAATACCAACTTACACGTAAGGTGCAAATGTCCGATATTGCAGATTTGAATTTCAACTCAACAATCTCAAATTAATATCTATAACGTCAAATCGATTTAGCTTTTCTCTCTGGATTATTTCAGAACAATGTGATTAGAGTAATGCGTAGATTCGCTTGATTTGATTTAAAAGGACTCATAAGATTTTTTAATAATTTATTCATTGGTATACGGCATATAATTCATCGAGGGGTATTAGATAATCCTGGGATTATTCGAAATTATCGGAAGAGTTGCAAAGAACCTTCGAAGGACACATTATCATTCGAATGTTACTGAAACATGACTCAGTAGTACCATACTTCCAACATTAAGATTATCAGGAAATACATTACCGCTATACATTGTGCTCCATCAGAAGTTTTCACATCAGGATAATACCCCGTGCCTTTTCATGGTCGATGAAAAAGTATCCACACGCACGGAACTGAATATTGAAATCGAATAACGATCGGTTGTTGCAGGCAGATAAAAACCGGTACCCAATGATACCATAATTCATAAAACACGTAAAATCCCAAATGAATCTTAATCGGCGTGTTTATATCGATTTCCAAACAGGACGTTCATTCTTTTAATCGTTACATATCAACGCAAACGTATTAGTCGACTTTGTACGAGTGTACATATTTCTTTTTCATTTGCCCTCTTTTTTATCATCTGCCTGAGTCTCATTCCCTTCAACCCTGTCCTTTTCGCTCACTCTCTCTCTCTCTCTCTCTTTCTCACACACGCACACACACACACACACACACACATTGACCCTAGACAAACAAAAAGAATTATCCAACCTTGTAAATAATTCCCTTTGAAAAAGTTTTTCAAAAGATTTGCATATCACCGATCGTAAAGTATCGCTATTAGTACTTTACGAATTCGAATGTCACGTCCGGTTATTTTAAATTAAATACATGTACACGGTACTAAAGCTCTTTGACAGGGTATCGAATGGTGTGTGAGTGAAACAAAAGGAAGAAAGAAGGAGTGAAGGAAGGAAGAGAGAAAGAAAGAAAGAAAGAAAGAAAGAAAAACAGGATCCAGATATCCGATCCGATCTGTGCGCGCTCAGTCCGCGCCATAAGGTGTCGTACGATAATAAATTGAATTCGATTCCAGGGCGGTCTAATTCGGAATACGATTATATACATATACAACCACATACGCGCATACATATATAGATTATACAAATGTATGGTACATGCATACGTATAGGACTGGAAACTAACTCTCCTCTTGACTCTCTCGTTACGTCGGCGCGTTCGATCGGAGTCGAGGCGAGCTCGAAGGAGAGCTCTTATCTCTCGATCATTCCGCTCGAAATACCCGAGCAAGCGAGCGGGTGTGGTACCTTATACCTATATCTATACAGGTATACATATATACTACACATATCGAGCACGTATTTGTTGCTTGGTTGATTCGTTCGTTCGTTCGTTCGTTCGTTCCTTCGTTCCTTCGTTCGTTGGCTCGTTGGGATCGGCCTGTTCTTTTCTCTTTTGGTCCGGTCAGCTAGAGCTAAACGGAGAAAGGAAGATAGATCGGTTGTTTGTAACAGAGAGCAACAAGATCTCCCTCTTCCTTCCTCTTTGTGTGTTGTGTTCCGTTTCGTTGCTTTTCATTGCGTACATTTACTCCCTACTTACTTGTCTCGTTTCTACACATTGCCCGGTTTGGCTCCGGTCGAACAAGTGCGTGATCCTGCGGACGGATAACCCGTATACGCTCAACGAGAAGAGAAAAGAAGAGAAAAATTTATCTACCCTAGGAAACATCCTATATATACTTGAGATTCTAACTATTCACCCAATCGCATTCTTAAGGAAAATCCTTTGCCTTTGTTTTTTATTTTCACGTGTATGTTCCTTGTGAGAACATTTGAGAGAGCACGTACGAATTTTTATATCAGCCATATCGATGGCAGTCCCGAGAAATTCCGACAGAATTATATCCATTGATTGGGAATAATTGGCAAAAGACAAAGGTACTTTTGTCGTTACGTCAATTAATGTCACAATGGTGAGTCGTCAACTCGTTCATTTGCAAAGAATTTCTTTAGCGGATGTGCTCATTCAACCTGATTGTTCAAAAAAGGAATGGATTATATAGGAACGTGAATTGTGAAAGATTGTTTATGCTCCCGAGTCGAAGAATTTGGACGGTTTTTGTCCTCATATTTGATTCTTAGAATGACTTTTTTCCTGATTGTTGCATATTGCCCCAAAAAACCAGACTTTTTCAAGATTTTAGTCTGAATTTCTCCTCAATCACTCCCATTTGTTGGAGAAGAAATTCAGACTCAAATCTTGAAAAAGTCCTGTTTTTTGGGGGCAGTATTCAACAATCACAAAAATCAAATATGAAAACACGCTCTTTTAATTCCTTGGAGTGAAAAATTCACTTTTGAAAAGTAAAAATACTGCAAGTCCAGGAAGAGTGAGATTCCACTCCATAAGAGTGAATTCTCAATCCAACGCAGTGAAAACTCACTCTATAGGAGTGAAATCTCACTCTCGTTGGGCTTGCAGTACTTCTACTCTTTGGGAGTGGATTTTCACTCCAAGAAATTTAGAGAGCGCACCGTTCAAATTTTTCGATCCAGGCTGTTGGTCGAGAAAGGGGATTGGTCGAAAATGTGAAAAGAATGACTAAAAGAAATCCAGTATCTTATTTTCTATCTTTCGTTTCTTTTTGCTTTTAGGTTGAATCCTCGCAATGCTTATAAATATTGCAGAGGAGATACTAACAACGTGTAACCATGTAACCTTGTCCTTGTATGATTCTGTTCATATGTTGGTTATATCATAATTCACAATTGCATACATTCCTCCCTACAAAGTTGCCACGTAGGGATGAGGCAAGCAGGTTGTATTTTTCAGTTATTCTTACTACTTCATCTTTATGGAGACATTGTAATAACTTCTCCATTACTTCAAACGATAAAAACACAAAGATTGATGAATTAAAAACAAACAAATGTTTAAAATTAACAACATACACCCCTGAAGGAATTGAAAAGTTACGATTTTCGATAACAACCAATTTTTTTATACGAAAGAAGTGAATATGCCTGTGACAATTATCTCGGAGAACATAAATGATCAATGTTGGAAAGTTAATTGAGTGCCCTGAACACGCAGTTAAATCCTTAACATATTTATCCAGCAGTCGACATGAAGTAAATAACTAGAGGTAGAGGACAGTCGCATCGGAAAACCCAACAGAAATATTTTACATGCAAATCGCTTGAAATGATCTACTACATATGTTTAATAACTGCTTTCTACGAATGTGAAATAAATGATTATATTGAAAACATGCGACAGCCTCACAACGACAAATACATGATAAATGTGGAATACAAAAAACAATGACACATTGCTTAGATGTAAACTCCGTGTAGCAGCACAAGAAGTTGCGCAATAATCAACACATGATTTTATGCATCTTTCATTGAAATTGGAAAAATTTTATATGATTTAATAATCAAGATTCGCATTCCAATTTGATACGTAAATCACTTTTCTTATCCTTATTGCTTATTGCAATTAATTTTTTATGTAAATTCAAATTTATATTATCTTTTCAATTATTCCAATGCTTTTTACAGTTTTTGATATTGAAAGAAAAACAAATCTTTTTTTAATTTTCAAATACAAGATATTCATATAATTCACTATGTGAGCTGATTTAACATGTGAAGATTTTTGATTAATTCTTTTTACTGAAAAATCAGTTTTCGGATTTCCCAATATTCAACCCGACTAATCTTTCCACCGTGTAAGAATATAATAAAAGCAGAAAGATAATAACACTCGCAACGAATCGTTCCATCTATTCAATTTCAACTATGCAAACCAGTTGAATGAAACAATTTCATTACTCAGATTCAAGTGTATAATTATATCTTGAAGCAATAAAAGTTTGAGTTTCATAACTCTTGCACATTCGAAACTTAATTCGCTTCATGACTTTTGTAGAGCAATGAAGTATCGAAAGTAAAAGGATAATTCAGCCATCTATCTGATTTCGATAACGATATCGAAACGAAGGAGAATTATCGTTGAAAATTAATGGTTCAAAGGAATGGACGTTGTATATGAAAACACCATACCTGCAAAACATTACGCGAATCAAAAGGAACCAATACCTTATCTAACGGAAGCAAGAAGAGAAGTATATTTCATTTGTGACACTAATGAAAGTCGCGATCATCAATGTATCAAAGGGAATTGACTTTTCGAGAAGATAATGCAATCGATTTCGTTCCATGAAGTCCAATCAGTCCATAATGAATCCTAAAATGAATTTGCCTTATTATAGGGTCATAGGGTTCCATATTGTTGAGAGAAGAGTATTCCATCATTGGTCGGAAGCATCCTCACGTGAATACTCGAATATAATACGGAAGTGAAGTGGATCAGGATGTATTTGGGAACAATACGTTGTTCTCAGAACTTCTCTATCAATTAGAAACTGTATTGATAGAGTTCGATAACTCTTATTCTATTTTACTCTCGGTATGTCATATTTTAAAATAATTTTCTCTTAATAGTAGAAAAAAGAATTAGCTTTTTCTTTCGCCTTTTGATCATTCCAATTCGTCGCAAGAGAAAATAATGATTTTACGGTAAACGGTATTTCTTTACAGCTTTATTCGAAAGTCATTTCATTTGTAGCAACCAATTCGTTCTTGAAGTGTATAAAATTCTATGAAAATTGAACGACAGTCCCAGAAGAATTCATAAAAAATTCTTATTGAACTAATTGTTTCTTTATGAATTGTTTAAGAATTTTTCTGGAACTGTGATGCTGTGTGGGATATATATATATATATATATATATATATATATGTATGTAATAAAATTAGTACATCGCATTGAAGAGTTGACAGAATATACCCGATGAGAGAAGATTCACAGATATCCTGTTTGAAAAATGGTGAGGTTTTAATATTGAGTTGAATCATAGTATATCCTGTGCTACTCGAGATGGATAATTTTAAAGTTCGAATCGTTTGTAGAAACGAAAAAAAATTGAAACTCGCAATATTTGATGAATCATTGGTGTTTATCTTTTCGAATTAACTGTTTAGAACTAGAAACATCGTTTGAGAAATATACTGCAATGTTTTGGGTCTTCAACAGCTGAGTATTTTGTGATTCTATTATCAATTCGTTTCTATAAACGATTTAAACTTCAGCAACATCGGGATAGATGTATCATACTAAGGTGGAGAGAAAATATATTCATGAATACTCTAATGAATTTTTCGAAAGAAAATGTTTATCGCATTGTATCAAGCAAGATTGCTCGATACAGAAATGTTTTAAGAAATAAACAAAAACACAGAAGTTCGGCAATGGAGCGAATTATGGTTCAAAATCTGTCTATATACGTACATTTGAAAAGAAATAGTACAATTTCTTCATGATTTCTATTACCGCATCCAAACAAAAAATTTCCATTCAACTCTCAAAATTGTTCTGTTATCAGCCCATTGTGAAATTTGAACGATTCAAACTTCTTCCACACTTTAAAGTTTAGTTCACAGGATTGTTCTTCGCAATTCAGAAAGAAACGTTGTTCCTTCAATACCTCCTCTCTTGAACATCTCTCTATCATCACTTATTCCATGCAGTTCATAGTAGATTTAACAATAGTAATAATAGTTGACTTTAATGCAAGAAAACATAATACATAAACATGAAAATCATTTCAACATATGACTCTACGTTTACCTTGAACATATATACACATACATACCTCATATCATACATCTCCTTCCACTCTCGTGAAATATTATTACAAGCCAGGGCTATTGTTATTTTACTAATTCGAATATCACATCCGGTCATTTTGAATTGAATTTTGTGGATGAATGCAAGTGGAATATCGTGCGAAAGAATGAGAATGGAGATTTCGAACAGCGTTTTACATTGGGAATGTTTATTAAAAATTCATTGAAATACACAAATGTGTGCAGCCGCAAAATCGCGATGTTCGTAAGTGGTGTAACATTACGTTCAAACAAATGAGGTCCTTCACACAAATAAGCATTTATTCATCCACGTGAATGCGATGCGGAGTTCATTCGAGCTACAGGGATACTATTGGGAACGTATAAATATTTATGTTCGGAGATGCAAAAATGTTCTGTGTATTCCCAGTTAACGAATGGTTTTTTCGTACCTGATACTGCCAGTTATATTTTATATGATTAATGCGTTTGAATTCGCCAAAGTAGGATATCAAAGATCGATGGACGTAATTTAAAAAGCACAAAAAAGAACAACACCTGTTTACGAATATTTAATGAAGATTTGTGTTTGGTAGCAGGGAATGAACAAAGTTTGTATTGCGGGGAATGAAATTCTTGAAAGGATCACATGGAGCCCTACGCGGAGGAAATTTTGTAGTAAAAATTAATATATTTATACATCGCAGCCATGGGATATACTTTATTGTGGCGGAAAAAAACCATGAGTATGCACGGGAAGAATAATTTAGCTGCAGCACCTAAGTGGCTAGCACGGACATGGACAGCCATTAAATTAGCTCCTGCAGCTACATTTTAGCTGTTATAGCAAAAAAATTTGCATTTGTAGTTAATTTATTTGCGGTGGTAGCTAAAATTTAGCTACAGGAGCTAATTTAATGGCTGTCCGTGTCTGTGCTAGCCATTGAGCTGCTACAGCTAAATTATTTTTTCCGTGTGCGACAGATTACCACAGCTCTCTTTGCGTTCAATATGCGGAGTAATAAAAAAATACAAAGTTATAGTTTCTACCGTCATAATCAGGTATATTCCACGGGTATGATACTTTGTTTAATAACCTTCGATACAAACTTTTCTCTGCGTATATGTGTCACATAACACAGTGTACGATGCACCGCATGGAAGTTGTAATGATTGACATCGTATCGGATCATTACAATTCTACTGTCCTTTTATTGGCATCAGGAATAAACGAGATATCGGGATTGACCCCTGGATGGAAAATAATATATCACTTGTTGAAACGGGTCCTGTATTGGCCCAATAAACATATATTCAATCCCAATGCTTGTCGTTCAAAGAACCTGTTCACAAGTTTTGCTGAATATCTATTGTTGCAATACACTGTAAAAAATTTCTATATGGGAATGTTCACATAAACGTTCGGAAGTAATTCAAACTTGCATGCGTTAGGAATTTCCCGTATTCTACCAGAAATTTACTGGAAAATGATAATCAAAATCCCATAAAGTTTGAAATTTTCAGTTAAATTGATAGAAAATTTTATATACATGTACCGGAAATTGATTTTTCATCCCGTGATAGGAATTTTCCGGTTGCTACGTATAGGGTAATTTAGATTATTTTTTGCAGTGTACACAGTAAAAACATTTGTGGACTTCTAACAAAAATTCACGTTCCAGAGGGTCCACTCAAGATGTACATTAATACTAAGTAAATGAGATGTTCCGGAGTAAAAAAATTTCCAAACTATATATACAAATTATAGATAATTACGTATAAATTATGTATAATTCTGAAAATCTTTCCATTCGGGATTCAGTTTATGAAGGTGTTGAATCACTTAATTTCACATTCCTTTCTGTTCAAACAACATGCTGTTTATTTATCATTGACTTACATTTTGTGCGAACCCCCTGGAACATTAATTCTTGGTGGAAGTAGAAAAGATTTTTCACTTATTTGGATAAATGATGTGAAAAAAAAATTGATCCTTTTTTTTATAGAAAACTTATCAAATTTTAATCGATATTTCATGACAGCTTATCAAAACTAGATATGTTTTCTATAAGAAAGATCAATCCTTTTCGACATCCCTACTGTGTATGTTTCTAATTGATAATTATCATGAACTTTCTAAATTCTGTTTCAAAAATTCCACTCTAAATTGCGGATTAATAATTGTTATAAACAGGTTCTACGATATTTTTCGAAGATTCATGAATTTCATTTAAACCACTCAAAATGATTAAAATAACGTTCGATATGATAAGCATTCAAGTATTGTAGATTATACATATTATACATAAAAGAACGTGATTATTCTCATAGGATAGCACTTTACCGTTATAAGTTTGCAGTAAATTGAATTTTTGTCCCTCACCTCACGCGATTCTGTTCAAAAAGAAAATAATTTTCCACGATTCAAAAATATATCAAGATATTGGGGCACTGAACTATAGATGTTTGTACTTAAGCACGAGGTATTCAAGATCCAGTTCTACAGCTTCCATCGCTTTGTAGCGATTTTGCGCCGCTGGCTATCTTAATTAATATCTTCAACATTGGGTGTTCCAGGTAGCCAAAGGGGCTATCCATAAATTACATAATGCTTGAAGGAGGTACAGGGCGCCTAGTCTTGCGTGATGTTGTATGAAACTTAATAATACAAACTATGCAAGTCGATTCAACAGACAATGGGAAAAATGACTAACGAAAATGGAAGCAAAATATTTGATTCTTTTCGTTCGACCCTGGTTAGAAAAACTCATGTAATTCACTCAAATCAAATCGAATGGAATTTGGCAATAACCTCTTTGTTGAGGTTTCAGTAAGATTTGATCAAATTAAATTTTAGATATCTTTTAGATGATTTTGAGAGACATCTTTCCGGAGTGTTTTGGTTTCATTGGGTTGAATCTAACCAAATCTGATTGAAAATTTCTAAATTGCCTTCAACGAGAACATTGTACAAGATTCAATCAAATTTTTCAGGTTCTAATGAGATTTTCTGACGATGAGAATCACCGTGATTTCGAATGGTGAATTTGAACAGCGTAAAAGTAGCGGAGTCAGAATCAACACGCGTAAATTTCCAATAGTTCCAAACGACGTTAGAATAACGCAATAAGTTGTCAAAATAACACCATGAGGTGTTGAGTTCTCCCAACACCACCAATTCTTGACAGTGTTATGCATTCAAGTCAGAACGTTATATACCGGCAAAAGATATTTCAATTATATTAAAGTATTGCACTAGCAATCTTTTAGAAAAAATCCAACTTTATAATGGTGATATCTCTTCAACAACTCCTCGGCGTTACGGAGAGTCGATTTTAATTTCATTATTATATCTTATGGAATGTACGTTGCTTATTAGAACCACACCTTTTTCGACGATTATTTTGGTTTAATGATCTCCCTCGTAACGTGCTTATTACATACACGTTTTCTTAAATTGCAATTCTATAGCGAGTGATATGAAAGTGTTGTTCTTCGAGTTTTATATAAATTTAATAGTGTAATTACATGAAAAATACGATAACACCGTTACATGGTTAATATGAGAAATTACAAGGTATTGATACGTTAGGGAGAATTATATTCCAAATGTAATGATTTCAATAATCCACGATAAAGCAACATTTCATAAGCGAGATATTGAATCGAACGATAAGAATATTATGTGTGTCTGGATCTGATTCCGCTAATGAAAAAATGCATGGATGTCGTGATTCCACTTTCTAGCCGTAGGGTACAGCGAGGCTGTTTGGATAAGTTGAAGAAAACGTTCCATTATTTCAAAAACGCTACCTTCACAGTTTGTAACATTAACACAAAGTTCAACCAAACGGTTCAGGGAATATTATAAGTGCCATCTGAATAATTGCGATCAATCAATAACTGAGGTAAAGTATGGTAATTTTGATAATGTGGGTAATTCGGTGATAATTTTGCAAACATTTTTTACGAACCCATATGAAAAATTTTTTTATTTAAAAAAAATTCAAAATTCAAGTTACCCTTTTGAACAATCCACCCCATAGATCGTAAAACTTTATTCAAAAACATCATTTATAATAACTTACGTATGACGATTTACGTATCAAAAAAAACCAAAACAAAATATGAATGAAATTCAGTGTAATTCTGTAGAATACCTATATTTATGTTTATTTATATCACATGCTAGCCAAAAGTATCACGATCCGCAGGGATAGTTCCCCTCATCCCAGATTTGACTTATTTATTCTCTATACAGTCTGAATTATCGCCGTCTCGGCAGCTGTACTTGGAATGACTTCCGTTTATTTTTTATCGTTGCTACTCTGATTATTGACTACAGATGACTTTTGACAATTTTAATTAAGTTTCATTTCCATTTGGGATCATATCATATATTATTATGCGGGGTTGTTTGACGTACATAAAGTACCAAGATATCTCCTTTGAGTTTTACAACGAATTTCCGATATTAAATTTCCTTGACGTCGCAAGCGGTTGAAAATATTGGTGAGAGACTCAATTTATATCTTTACATACGAATATGAGAAGATTTCTCAAAGTGTACTGAGTTCTTCTTCTTGTTTTTTTTTTTGTTTTTTGGTGATAATGTAACTAACTCGAATATCACGAAAAATTAGTAATATTTATAATGCGTTATTCACATGACCGAATTATTATTTCATATCTCTGTGAAAATTATATTTATCGTATGTATCAATGGATTTTGTTATGCCATCAAAACACTTCTCAAAACGCAAGACACGAAATGTTTATTGAGCAGGCTATAATTCTAATTTCGGCCTTATCGTCTTACGAAAATTGTAGTCAAAGTTACATTCCACGTCGATTAGCTCTAATTCGCTAGCTTCAGCTTTACATGGATCTTTGAATCTCGAAAATTTGAAAATTTCAAACACCGGTTACGCCTCGTTAATCCCGGCGCCTACCAAGATGGCAATACTTGGTTCACGGCCGTCATTGAGGTTGCCTATGACGATAGGCATTTGTTATGATTGCAAGGGTGAAATCACAACACAATTCAGAGTGGGATAGCGAAAAAACATGAAAAGAATGGCATATGAGCAACGGTAAATCTAAATCGCAAGTTTTCATACACGGAAAAAATTAGTGATCCAAATTTTCGTTGACTAGTATGTCACTATTGAACGAAGCACAAATTCGAAAAGAATTTGTACAGTAGATTTTAATAATTCGTTGACTTTGTCGGTCTCTGAAGTATTTAGAATTATGAATTTCGCTGCAATTTTAGGTTCAACTTCCGTCACACTGTGAAACATTCATTTGAAAAACTTCACATAAATGTCATGAAATACTCAACCCATACGAGCATTAGGAATTTTCCTTATTTTCCCGGAAATTTACTGGAAAATGATAGTGAAAATCCCGTAAAGTGCGCAATTTTCAGTTGAATTTATGGTGAATTTCATATGCATGGATCGGAAATTGATTTCCTATTCCATGATCGGAACTTTTCGATTGCCGCATATAAGAAAATATCCACCGATTATTTTTTATTGTTTATTATTATAAATATATTTTCTCATCAACGTTTATGAAAGCTCACTTTTGTTACTGTAATTTCAAATATATCATATTTGATTAGACCAGAATATCGCCCCACCAAAATTTTTCCATCGAAAACGATAAACCATTGTTATAGGTTTCTATAAGGTTGTTAAATCGTGAATTTTCGACCACGTACAGTAATAAACGATACAAATTGCATCTTCTCTATCACATCTCTTACAAGATTTTATAATAATATTCCTATAAAAAAGAAAACGTACAAGTGACGACTCTCCAAATTTGAATTAGTGAATTGTCACTGTTCGCATAGAAATTGTTATAGGAATCACATTAACACTAGAGATGGTGATTCGGTATCGATTCTTTTTTTATAGAGAAAGTATTTAGTTTTTATAGTAGATTTGTATGGAATGTAGATGAAAATTCAATGTAATTTCTATATACAATAGAATCGATTCCGTATCACCATCCCTAATGGATGCATAAGATTAAGGAAATGTCACGAATTCGAAGAATTTTGATTTTTCTTCGATCTTTTGAAAATTCTAACTAAAAATTATCGCGGTTCTTTTTGAAGATATTCGCCAGAATATAGCATATCATTGATACATTTGTGCTATGAGGATTTTATGTTTAACAAATAATCATAATTCAGCACGTTATCAAAACTGTTTCAGAAACCATTTTACCATCTGAATGATAACATTGACGGTTACGTTAATGCTTTTTGATAATTTCTCGTACGATGATGTTATTATCATCTCTTCGATATAATGAGTGCTGTACCCTTGTGAAAACTCGTACATTAGAGGGTGCACGAACAATCAAATGAAACACGTGGATCGTGAAGAAATGGGCAACTACCGTTCTTCCAACTAGATAAGACGTTTTGATAAAGATGGAGACGATGAAAATGTGAATTCGTTCTTTTCTGATGCATATTTAAATGAAGGGAAAAAAGAATTAAAACCAAAATAAGTGAGATCGATAATGAAGGGCCACCTAAGATATTTCGATATCTTCTCTTCTTGAATTCAATGCGTGATTTCTACCTTAAAGTAATAAACGTCTTCAATGACGATGAAAATATTTCAAAGTTATCAAGTTTTGTCTTTGAATGTGCACGAAGAGACTATAAATGCGATATTGATATCTAAATACCCGTGTGAAAAAAGGATGCATATTTTATGCATCAATTATGTACGATCCACTCTGCTCAATAAATTAATGAGCAAATTATACATACTTATTTATGTTAGGGAATCGGCACACATGAACAAAAGAAGAGTTGTGTAATGTTGAGGCATATATGTGAAGCATGGATACACACACACAACTAATTAAATGGGTGAATATGCGTTTACAAGTTGAGACAAGTATTTAACTTGTGAGTGCATATGCACCTATTTAATTAGTTGTTTCGACTACCCTTTTTCCGTGTAAGAATTGCTTAGTCGATTTTACTCAATCTTTAATTATTTCTTTTCGAAATTTGTTCTCATACAATTGACGTATCCTCAACTTTTTATACCAGGTACAAGGTTTTCAACAGCAAGGTTTATTTCTCGAAATCTCATTTTATTCGGAGATATCTTCTACGTGCTTGGCATAATTTTTTTACTTTTTCAGGATTCTCTCCTACCAGATACATCCAATAGAAAGTTGAGGAGGGATTGCATAATGTTGATATATATCATAGTTGAAATTTCTTTCAATCAAATTTTATAAACCACACAGAGGGGAATGCATGATAAAAATGGAGATACCAACAAATTTTATAATAAAGCTTATTAAGTGTACATTGAAGATTATTATACAGATTGTACACGTATAATCTAATACTCTTTATTTTATATGTGTATCTTATAAATTTCATCATATATTTATCGCTATTCTGGAAAAATTTCAATTATCTTATTGAATCCTGACATTTAATCCTGTTTTGAATCTGACGACCATGTAATGCTAGATTTTTGTAAGGTCCCAGTCTGGTTCTCCCTTTCAGTAATCTTAACTTGGTATTCTTATCAAAATCTGATGAGAATTGGCTCGACTCATTCATGTATAATTCGTGTGATAACCCATAGAATGCCACGAATACTGTTTACCTGGGAAAGTATTGTTAAAATATTTTTATCAAGAAGATGTGTGAGATCTAATTAACCGATGATACTGAAATTAGCCCGAATATAGAGCTAAAACGAGATATACCCTGAAAAACAAATTTCTTCCAGTCAAATAAATATTTATTTGTTCTGTACCAACGAAATATTTATTAGAATAAACAAAATATTCTTTGCTATTTCTATTCTTCATAATCATTTATTTGATTCAAATAAATTATTTTGGTTGCAAAGAATATTTTGTTGATTCAAATAAATTGAAACAGGATAAATAAATATTTATTTGACTGGAAGAAATTTTTTTCCCCATCTTACTCCAAAATGTACACCGATAAAATTTTTATTACCCTGAAAGCACATTTCAACATTTTTGCATATATTATGGGGTATTATGGGGTATGCATATAAAAATTTACTCTGCAGTTTCATTAAAATTGCATGTGTACTCCACGCTATTAACTTTTGATGGATCTTCATAATATATGCAGGAATTCCATGTCTCTCAACAACTGTCCTCTCTCTATTAAAAATGTACGTGAAATTGAGTGAATTTTCTGGACATTTTCTTCTTATAATCGCTAATTCTTTTCACGAAATATAGGTTGATTCAAAAGTACAGGAGTATTTTTCAAAACACACAAAGATGCGAATTCCTTAGAATTGAATTTCAACATGAAAATAAAATTAACAAAATCTTAATAATATATGTTCCATGTCCCTTTTTATACCTGCATGTACACTGTAAAAAGTCCGACCGAATGTAACTGCATCTTATTTGAAAACTTGACTGAAATTCAGTCTTTCCCATTGTTTCGGCATTTGTTTTCGGTGCTTACCCAGATAGCAAAGTTCTAGGAAAATTCGCAACAACTCCCCGACAACACGAGGCAACTGTTGTTGGGAAGTTGCTGGGAGGTTGCGTTGCCAAATGCGCAGCAACATGGAGCAAACTTGAAAATTATTGTCACGATGCTGCGAAGATGCATGGATACATGGAGCTATGACACGTGAGATCGAACAATCCTCTAGCAATAAAACACAAACTGCTACAGCAACAGTTGCACTGTAGCTTTTGCTGTCAGGGTACTTTCAATTGAAACAGGGCTACTTTTGGCTGCATTTTGAAATCAGCTGATATTTAGATTGAAAGTAAGTTTTCCTTTTCATTGTGAGCGCTACAAGAATATTCTTATTCTATTTATATTCATATATTCATTAAAAATAATCGGAATATAAAATTGTCCTAGTGGGAATCACTTTTCTTCAACGAAACGTTCAAAGTCTGCCTCCTCACTTGCTCTCGGATCTGTCGAAAGAAACTCACGATGGTAGGCTTGCAGAGAGAATCTGTCTCAAATTTGTTGTGATTCTAACTGTAGATAATAATGCAGAAACTTCATATTCCACTTCACATTTTCCAGGTGTAATTTTGTGAGTTCTTGTCGACAGACCCGTAGACAAGGGAACCCTGTTGAAAATGCCGAATTTCTGCCCGGATCTGCCCGGTTCTGCTCGGTTTTGGTCCCAAGAACTGCTAGGATTCATTCGGATTTGCCTGGCATTTTCAGCAGGGAGGAAGTAGACTCGGTAGGTTCTGCTGAAGACAAATTATTGCCCCCACATGGACAAAAGAGATTAGTTGAAATAACCATTTAACTTTTGAGCGCATATGGACCAATTTTTTTTTTCGTTGATTCAACTCATTTCTTCAGCAAATTATTTTGAATTGGTTGAATTAATGAATAAATTTGTTATTCTCACGGAAAAAATATGGTCCATATGCGCTTACAAATTAAATAGTTATTTCAACTAATTTTCTTTTTCTTGCAGGGTTGGAAAATAATATTCAGTATTGATCATTCGAATACTCATCCCTTACGCTCGAGTATACACAAGGTGCAAGGTATAATTGATATACCTGAAGCATTACTTAAACCCAAGTATCTCGGTCAAGAGGGTTTATGATTCCAACGAATTCTCCAAGATTTTTTATAATCAATGGATGTTTTGTTCCTCAAAATAGGATACATAGGTAGATAAATTCAGAAGAATGGATGTAGCTTCAAAAGAGAAAATTTCTGAAGAAGAAACTTCAACATTGTCCAAACTTCAACATTGTATATAAATAATAATAATGTTCATTGAATAGTACGCTGTCAGAAATTTCTGCATGGAGCTTCAATCACATGTAACAGAAGCAATTGTCCCATTCGAGACATTGAAAAAGTTTTTAAAATTTCAATTACACTTGAATAAAAATTCAGTTAATGAACTGTATTATTTAATTTAACAAAAATTTAAAATTCAAGTACATATGATTGAATGCCTAATTCAATCACCAGGAATTGAAAATTGCATTTACACGTGTATTTGAAAAATCAATGAAAATTCAAGGAATTCTTAACAGTGTTGAAATGGTTTTTCTTTGGGAATAAAATTCAAATCTTTTATGGTACGTGTAATTTTGATTTATCACTCAAGACGGACACAATGAAAATACGAGCCAGCGAAATGCTACTTGGTTCTAAAAACAACTATGTTTTCTCATAACAAATATTTCGATTCACTTTTTTCAGCGTACTATGCGTGTGACGAAAGCCCAAAATCTTTAGATTTCAAATGCTTGCGAGAAGATTGTCCAACATGTAAGTCACGGATTTTAAATTACACTGCAGAGGGACTCGTTCCGAATACAAGAGTGAAAAGATTTCACGCCATGATCTTTAGTTTGAAAACAAAAAATTGGTCCTAAAACTTCACGGATATTTTACCAGACTTCCGGAATGCTCAAACATTCTCAGAGAGGATACTCAGATGATATTTTATAAATAACATTGCAGGCGAAAATCGGGTCGTCCAGGACTTTCTCTTCTCTTTATAAATGTTTGCACAGGAAAATCCAAAGTCTGAAAAAACGCAGGTACAAACGATGTTTTTTCAACTTTACTTTTAATTTCAGGAAATCCGTTTGACGAGGCCCAACGCCAGGCCATCTGTAAGACATAAGTTTATATAAATTCAGCGTGTGACTTATATCTTGAAACTCCAAATCGAAAACTCGCCTCAATTTATATAAGTCACAGCTTTTTTTCATTACAAAAATTTTGCTGGAATCTATGTGATTTCTTTCCTGTGGAATACGGTTTAGAACTGTTCAACTTTCTAACAGTGTCTATCTGATATTCCAAACCTTCACATTAAGTTTAAGGGAATATCAGCGGCGTGGCAGCAGTCAAATCTTTACTGACAAATTACGCGAAAATGAAGTAATATAATCCAAATATCGCTCTGTACAGACCTTCTCCAATCGATAAAGATGGTCTGTACAGAGTGATATTTTGATTATATTACTTCATTTTCGCGTAATTTGTCAGGAAAGATTTGGCTGCTGCCAAACGGAGGAAAATTTCTTAATTGATTTTATGCGTATTTCTAACATGGTTGCAATTCCATATTGATTCTATCAAGATATTTTCCCCATCTTAAATAGTTTACCAATCCGATCGAATTTCTTGAAAACTTCCCTAGTTAAAAAATTTTCAAAATTATATATAATTTACATATAATTCAATATAGTTTATATATAAATTATATTGTTTTTATTTCATTTCAATTGAATTATATACAATGATTTTTTTAATTACCCGAGTGGAAAATTTTTCAAAATTATATAAAATTTATATCAAATTATATCTGAATTATATATAAATTATATTGAATTATAGTAAAATTATATATAATTTTGAAAAATTTTCCACTCGGGTATTTCAAAATCTGAACGGACAAATTTTCAAAATTATATGAAATTTATATGAAATTCAATTTAGCTTTATATAAGTTATATATTATTATGTATAAATTGATTTTGTATAGTTTAAGTGAAACATATTCATAAGATGTGTAACAATTATATACATAATTAAATATGTATATGTATACAATTTTTTCTTGAATCTCGTAACTTTTACAATTCCGCATTTATTAATTTGGTATTATTTGGCATTCGGATTATACACAAGTCGTACTTAGATTTGATGATTCCCCACACAGCATCACAGTCCCAAAAGAATTCATAAGAAATTCTTATTGAACTGATTGTGTTCTTTATGGATTCTTTAAGAATTCTTCGGGGACTGTAGTGCTGTGAGGGTCCATAATTCTTATATCAAAATTCATTCCATTAGAGCATCAAAAACTTTTGTACAAATCAATCAATTATATATAATAATAATTATTATTATTTCTTCAGCCCAGGGTTCGAAGATAAATAGAAAAACATACTCTATAGATAGCAAGACAAAGCCATGAATGACATCATTTCTGACGTCACCTCACCGTCAGTCGGGTTCGAGACTTGACTGAAAGAGATCCTAATATTAATCGATTTAATGTACATACACATCAGCCAAGTATTGGAAAAGTTAAATTGTCATCGTTCACTTTCGACAAGAAAATCTCTAGAATTTCATTTCAACTCTACATAAGACCTTTGATTTTGTTTCCGAAGATTACAAAAAGTTTGTTCATCAATTCGAAATTTTATGCACTCGAAAATAGATCTCACTTTTTTATATCGAGTGTTAATATTATTTTTGTTCTCCTAAAAAATTCTCAAAATCGAATTTTCATCGTTCAAAATGAGATTTGTAAAAATGTTTTCAGTAACTCAATATTTATAATACCTGAATGAGACATCAATATGCATAAACAACAAGAATCTTGGAAAAAGAATAAGATATCGAGTCGATCCGGTTGAAAAGAGGCGGGCTACCAACTTTTATTATTGGTAGTTTCGTGTTTGATGTACGCGGGTATTCCGCGGCCATAATCGACGAAAGCCGAACATTATCGATGTTTGCCGATGCTCACACGGAGGTCAGTGTATGTTAAATTAAAAGTGTTTGGTAGTGTACGTACGGTGATGTTGTGCCTCTTAGGCTGGGCAAAATCAGCGTAAAATGGAAACAGAATTTCCTTGTGAGGTTGAGGTTGATCGTTGAAAAAAGTGAACATGGGAAGGTCCAAGTTTCCCGGGAAGCCGCCAAAGACGGTCACCAGGAAACGTATTAAAGTTCTCGGCCAACCTGAAGCTATCCAAAGTGATTCGGTAACCGTTGCCGAGAACATCTATTACGGACTTTCCCTGTTCAATGAAACGTTTGGCGACAACGAGAAGGTAATATTTGTACCTCAATATTATTTATAAACGATTCTCTTTGATTTCGTTCATGCATTTGTGCGCGCATCGCTATGTAAAACGCATTATTCTTTCGTGAAGTCGGCATAGGCTTATGTTTGTGTTGTGTTGAAAGCGTCCCAGGGACGCAAACGGCGCCGATTCGATCGTCAGAAAAACTCCGAGATTCGGCCTGTGTGTGTAACGAAGGTTAACCTATTAGAAGGGAATTACGGCCTCGAAACGGCAGATGTATATTGCGTATATACTAACGCATCGCACTATATTGAAAAGTGTCAATGACTTTGTTGAAATTCCTTTTTCTCACTTCATTCATTCTCCGATATAAACATTTTTTTATGTAAACTATTATTTTATTCTATTATTAGAGTATGTACCATATCGTATACTTTTCTCTTTCTTAGACCATAATCAGATTCATGTATTTCTCTGATTTCGATACCATCGGGATCTAAAATTTTTCAATTTTTTCTGTTCAGGAACATCCACCGTTTCATGGTTTTAGTAGTAAAGAGGCTAAACTTTCCGCATCTTATGTAAAAACTCAACAGCATGATGCAAAAAAGAATTCTGATGATCCATCGTCGTATAAAAATCAAGTGGATAAAGTCCCTGTCTCGCAACCTCCAAAAGAAACGGACAATGTCAAAGAGAATGATGTAGAAACATGGATACAAGATGATACGGAAACTAAAAATCCTTCCTTGGATGTACAAGATGCGGCCGTGGATAATTTATGTGATGACGATTCAAAACGTATGGAGAGGGACTTAAAAAACACAACAGTGGGACATACCGAAAGAGTTGTGAGAGCGCAAAGATCAAGGAACAGGAAAAATTGTAAAAACATAAAGTTCTCAAGTTTTTTGAAGACTCCAGTATTAAAATCAGTGAACAATATTTTGGATCAGCATCAACGCACTAGGCAATTACGTAACAGTACTGCTAAAAGATTATTGCAAAGGGCTAAATCCAATGGCAATAACGCTCGTAACATCGTGGTACCGTCGAGCGACAAGTCTAACGCGGGAAGGAAGTTTGTTCTCCCGGTAAGGAGTGCTCACTCGTCTAGGGTCATCAAACCGAATAAAAGGTTCATAGAAGAGTTGGAAGAATCTTCCAATTATGAATTGAGTGAAAATGAAATTGGTATGAGTATTAAGAAAACAAAATTGACTTTTGGAAAGTTGGCTGGTCAAGAATCTAAATTGAAAGAAGGAAATGTAGTTTCTTGTATGAAACAAAGAGGGAAAGACATGAGAAATAAAACTAAGAAGATGATGCAGCGTGCAAACTCCAACCTTCAAACTATTAACCGTTCCTTAAAAAGTAACAGGCGGTCCATTAATGTCGTACAGCATACGCAAATGAAAAAATCTGTCCAGAAGGAACTGAGAAAACCCAATCATTCATCTGATAAACTGAAACCCACGGATAATGCAACTTCCAAATTGATGGAGTATCAGCAGTGTTCTCAAAACTCTTTAAAATTGATTAAACCGGATGAAAAATGCCATAAAGAAATTCCCCTTTCTACGAAAGTTCTTCCTGACTCTAATATTCCAATTTTCAAGTCTTCCAGAGTTCAAACGAGATCGGGAACTCAAAACGAAACTGTATCTCAAAGTCTTCGATCTACCGTAGAAGAGATAAATGAAGCGAGCATCGACGCGACCAGTTGCAACAATAATCTAGAAAATGCTAAGAATATAAATCCAAATTTAGATGGTTTGGATACGGAAAGCACATTATCCGAAAGTGACAGTGAACGTAGTAATAACACGGAGGATGAACAATCCGAATGGACAGGCATGAAATTGAGTGGTGGAAAAGTGATTCTCAGAAAAGCAAGATTAAAATTGGATAACAAATGCATAGGTGGAACGGAAGGACCATTTTCCATGACCAGCAACAATGCTTCTAATGGGAATACTAATTTAGGTATTATATCGATAAATTTATTATATCTATATCATCTACATAATATTTATTATTGCAGGTTTGACAGGAACAATTAAGTGCGGCGTTTGTGGTGCGGTACGCTTCTACAGATTTATAAAACAAGCTCGTAAATTTGGGATCCACAGCTGTGAATCTTGTCGCAAATTTATTAGTAAAATGATCAAACGACAGGCATGTGCTAAATCTATGAACAATACTCTTCCTGTACTTCAGTGTCACAAAGGAGATGGAATGTGTTTAGTGCCACCTGTTGTAAGAAGTCAACAATGGAATCTCATGAGATGCGTCTATAAAGCAAGATGTCCAGCGTGCTGGTTAAAAATGTGTTTGAAGTGTTACAACATTCCTGCCACGTTACGAACAGGTTTAAATACTTTATTACCATCGGTGATGAGAGATCCTCAAAATATCTCCTTATCTTTGATTTCTGATGATATCGAAAGTCAAAATCAGAAATTAAATCTCAATAAGTTGGGGTGGTCTATAGAAGGTGATTCAGAGAAAAATCCTTTCCAATCTGCAGCCATGAACTGGAGAAATTTGGAAATTGGTCAAAGTACTGGTTATCAGAATTGTACGGGAAATCTTTTGTGTACTAGGATAGACAAGTGTAAGAAAAACTTATTTTGTTTCTCTATACTCAACGTATATTTTTCTCTAATATGATTTTATTTATTGTAGTTGATTCCCCTCTTGGTATGTCTCCAACTAAGAAAAGAAGAAAGGAGAATAGAATTAAAGTGAGAAAGAAAATTAAACCCCCCGTTACTTCGTTTCCTCCCGTGAATCAATGTACGCCACCTTTGAGGCAAAGGTTTCAATTAAAAGGCCCCAGAGTCAAACACGTTTGTCGAAGTGCCAGTGTCGCTCTTGGTCAACCGATCGCAACTTTTCCAACGACAGAAGAGAGGGAGAGTAGCGATAATAATAAAGGCGGTCATGTTTCTAAACTGAAAGAGAAAGAAGGGAAAAAAGATGATGCTGGAAAAGATAAAGATTCACAAAAACATGAAGAGAATACAAATACTAATCAACAGTCTTATCCTAGAAGAACAAAAACACAGTTGAATCTCACGTCTAACACCTTATCGGTAAAGGTTGTTTCTTTTTATCTCATTTTCCATGAAAAGATAATTAATTTGATATATTTTCCATTAATCCACAGTTACCGAAACGAAATAATAATGCATTGAATTCAATATCTATTGACTTCTGGGAGCAGTACGACCCTACGGAAATTGGAGCAAAGGGTTTTGCTCTTATCGGTTCAGAGGTATTCAACATTCCTGCGATTTGTTATCTGTGTGGAAGTGCTGGACAAGAACCAGTAAGTTTCAATTCAAAGACCAGTTGTTCAATGTTCAAGTGGAATCAGGGGTTCCTGTATACATATATGTATATATGTGTGTATGTATATAATATATTATCATTATTTACAGTTGATTTACTGTCAATGCTGTTGTGAGCCCTACCATGCTTTCTGTTTGGAACCAAGCGAATGGAATGCTTGTACACAACCAAATTGGTGCTGTCCTCAGTGTACCGTTTGCCAATCGTGTCATCTAAGATCCGGTCCGAAATTGTCATGTATTCGTTGTCGTCAATCGTTCCACCACTCGTGTTTGTCAAAAAATGGTGTTGGTGCTAGACTATACAGTCCTGATAGGCCTTACGTTTGTCAAAATTGTATTAAATGTAAAAGCTGTGGTAGCGAAGGAGTGAATGTTTATGTAGGCAATTTACCTCTCTGCTCCATGTGTTTTAAATTACGTCAACAAGGAAATTATTGTCCCCTGTGCCAGAAATGTTATAACGAGAATGATTTCGATACTAAAGTGAGTAGTCAATTATTTAATCATGCTGATTATTTTTTACCGTAATTGCATATTTTTTTGATTTAATAGATGATGGAGTGCAGCGAATGCTCTTGCTGGATCCATTCTCGTTGTGAGGGTCTTTCGGATGAACGATATCAAATTTTAAGTTACCTTCCAGATTCGATTGAATTTACTTGTAGCCAATGTTCTCCAAACCCTAATTCGTCATGGAGAAACGCTATTGAAGGTGAACTCAAAGCCGGTTTCATTAGAGTTATAAAATCGTTGAGTCAAAATCGTAAAGCTTGTGCTGCATTAAAATGGAGTCCACGAAAAGAATGTCTGTGTAAGCCGATTTCAAGTGTGAGAAAATTGGATTTCTCGGAAGACAAAATAGAAACCAAAAAGGAGATGGTTCATTTGGATAAGGTTGAAGAAAATAGTGGAAACAATGAGAAGTGTGAAACTGATCTCTCAGATAATCGTAATACATCTGAAAAAGAGGAGAAATTAGTAGATGGTACGAATCGAAGAGGATTACGGAGGGTTCGCCAAAAATTTCACTCGAGGGATTGTGCTGTTCGAATGAGAACTCACAATTCTAAAGAAAACCAAGAAACCGATAGGAATACGGTTCACAACGAATCATCGGGTTCAGGATTAAGCGATTCGAAGGATTGTCATTGCTCGGAACAACAAATTCTTATGAGACCATCGCCAACGTTAATGACGGTCAAACGTAAAGTGAATGGAAACGAGTATCAATCGTTGCAACAGTTCCATTGTGATATGGAACATGTAATAAACCGCACTTCCATTAAGGATCTTGTAGATGCTTATCATAAGGCATTACAGGAAGTATTTCCATGGTTTATACCGAAAATATTAAAAAATGGCTTGGATAATGAACATTTGTCAACACCTATTAAGAATTTACAGAAAAATATTGCTTCTCCAATATCAAAATCTAACGACATTAATGCTGATAAATGGAAAGAAGAAATTTTGAAAGTACCGAAAACTTTTGGAGCTAAATCTTTGAATTCATATAATATCAATGTTGAAGATAGTAGATTATGTTGTTTATGTAAGGGTTTGGGGGATGGACAAGAGAGCAAAGAAGGACGTCTTTTATATTGTGGTCAAAACGAATGGGTGCACGCGAATTGCGCACTTTGGTCTAACGAAGTATTCGAAGAGATAGATGGATCGTTACAAAATGTTCACAGTGCTATATCAAGAGGTCGACTGATACGTTGCACCGAATGCGGGAAGAAAGGAGCGAGCGTTGGTTGTTGCGCTAAAAATTGTAGCAATACTTTTCATTATCCATGTGCAAGGAATGTTGGACTTTGTTTCAATAATGACAAAACAGTATTCTGTTCTTCGCATTTAACGAATTTCACGGATCAAGCATTACAAGAGGATGTAGACTTTAATCTGGAAAGATCGGTATACGTAGAGTTAGATCGGAAGAAGAAAAAATTTGCAGAACCTCATAAAGTGAAAGTGATGATAGGATCTTTGATGATCGATTGCTTGGGAACTGTTATACCGGAATTTTCTGATAATACTGATAAAATTATACCGTGTGATTATAAATGTTCAAAATTATATTGGTCTACAGTGAATCCATCGAAGATTGTTAAATATTACATACGGACTTACGTGCAGGTGTATGTTCCAGACACATCTTTGGATTTAGAAAATAATATTACGATTGATCACTCCCAAGAAGATGAAACCCACGTTTCATCGACAGATGGAGATAAATTGGAATTACTAGCAGTCAAGCAAACGTTGGATGCAATCGTGGATTTTGTTTGTAATAGAGAAATCGATGAAAATCTGGCGGAACAGAACAATACCGATCTTTTACCTCCAGAATTGAAAGATGCTATTTTTGAAGATTTGCCTTACGACTTGATAGATGGAATTTCTATGCAAGATATCTTTCCCAAAATGATTTTCGAAGATTTTTTGCCAATGGATTTGAAAAATGACAATCCTTTCGCTTCAGAATTATTGAAGGATACCGCATCTTCAGAAGAGGATGTAGCGAAACCTTCTGAAAGTAAGATTTCTAAAATTGATTCATCTTCATCGGAAGTACATAACGATTTTTGGGTTTTGGAAGCTAAGAATTCCGTTCAAAACTTCATGGACGATTTACTGAACTCCAAACATCAGAAACGTAACGGTAAAGAATTGAAAAGATCTAAATCTGAAGTTATATCGAACAATTCACTTCTCGTAGGTAATTCGAGACATCATCAACGTTCTTGCAGTTTAACTTGGAGTTGTAAACTTGACAATACTTACGGCTCTAATACGAAAAGACGAAAAATACCAAGAAATTCGAGTACAACGAAATCCCCTGAAAGTGTTATGTTACTAGATGCTCAAAACGAACGAACTTCTATGTTTCATGAATTAAGAATCCCAGAGAGTATTGTGCTGACTATGGGGAAAACGAATGCATCCAACATGATATCGGAATCTGTACGAGAATTAAAGTATTGTATAGAAGACACCGATCCTCCGAAAGCAAATGAAAAAGAACTCAAATTACCTTTTTGGCAATCAAGAGAACAACCTCGCATATTACAAGTTGATGGATCTGCTGATGCGAGTAGTGCTAGCGAATGTAGTTCTCCGGAGTACAATATAGAAGAGAAAACAACTGCAATTCCCCAATTAGATGGGGTTGTCGACGATGAATTTCTGCACGAAGATTATTCTTTTTTTCAAAAAGATGCCAACAGAATAATTGGATTCATCAGATCTCGCATTAGAAACAAGCAAGCTAAATCACCTGTGAAGAAGAAAAGTTTGTTATCGAATAAAAATACAGAGTTTAATATTCCTCAACTAGATGGAGCCAATGATATATCCAGCGAGGATGAATGTATGTCTCCGCGAAGCGTTGAGAATGAAATGCCGTGTAATACGATGGATTATTATTCTGTTGGTCAACAAATCGTGTGTAAAAGATGTAATTGCACTTACAATATGCAAGAAAATTATAATAAGCATTTACTGAATTGTGATAGTATTGTGACAAGCGATAGCGATTCGGAGAGCATGGATGATGGACAAATATCATCTAATTTGAAATTTTCTCACAACATTGGATCATCCACGTCTTCACAATTCATTACGCGATCACCGTCCGAAGGTCATACGCTTTCCTCTGAATTTACAGATATGCAAGCCACGTCTCCGATAGAAGCATCCGTGCCCTCGCCACACCCAGGTATTCAAATTGAACCTATAGCTCAAGCTATCATCACACCTCAACTTCACACGCATGCCACTGTTGAAACTGTTCATCAAACTGTATTAACATCCAATGATATGATCGTCCAAACTCAATACACTAGAACGACAACCACATTACCAAATGCTGCAGTATTACCCCAAGAAAATACAGTTCAAATAACAGAAATTAAAGACCCTCCGTCTATTTCAAACGATTCTGCCAATACATCGAACTTGGTCAACGTTTCTCATAATTCTCCAGACAGTTCAAGTTCTCCAACTGTTCCAAGTCCGCAAGTGTCTCCAACGTACTTGTCAACTGGGGTACAAACCATAAGCGAAGGATCGCAAACGAACGTGCAAATGAAATCAGTGAAGTCAAAATCTCCTAGAACTTGCAGATCACGGGCGAAAGGAGTCAGAACGAACGTCATAAAAAATTCAGTCAGCCAGCCTAATAGCGAAGAAACAAAGTACCAACCAATGCAGAACGAGAATACTCCGGTCATGCAAATACCTCATACTCAAAGATCAGCGCCAAACGGACCAGCTGTAATTTTACAGCAGCTCCCCCCTCAAGGCATGATGTCAACAGCTTACGTTGAAACGGTACAACAGCAATCTGGACAGAATGTACAGTACATCATTGGTGGACAACATGAGACAAGTTTCGAACCTCAATTCATAACCACGAATCAATTAGTACCTGGACCATACATTCAGGCATCGTCCGACAATTTATTAGCCCTTCAAAATGGAGGAATATCTATATTGCCAAGTGTACAAATCGCTCAACCACAACCTACAGTTTTGGGAACTATTATACAACAACAACCTAATACAATACAATGCGGTGTTATTTCATCCGAACAATTGTTGTTGAGTTCGGCACCTACATTAGAAATGTTCACTGATTCTACTGGGAGTATGTTCGTCTCGAATCAACCGATGTATTACGGTTTAGAGACTATTGTAAGCAATACGGTAATGTCATCTAGTCAATTTATGACGGGAGCTGTGCCACAAGTTTGGGCTAGTAGTTACCAAACAACGACGCAAGTTTTTCAGGCCTCCAAACTCATGGAACCCATAGTCGACGTACAACCAGTTCCCACTATGCCTAACGTAGCAATAGTACAAGCCGTACAGAATTTACCTGGAGTACCTAATTTGACCAGCATCCCAAGTATGTCAAGCATACCAAATACCGCTGGTATTGGTACTGGAGTACCCAGTGGATACGTTGTGGTCAATCAACCTCCGCCACCGATGCCAGATCCAATCCCAAAACCTCAAATCAATATCCCAACGATGCCTGAACAAAACTTCACTCCAATGGCGTGTATTCCTATTCAATCTGTGCCGTGTCAACCAGTCATGGATCAGCCTATGACATCTATACAAGTAGCGGAGATGCATCCATCTGAATCTCAAATGCCAACACCATCGACAAGAATGCCATCTCCTCCGGTATCATTACATCAGCCGATACAGCCTCCCGTTCCTCCATCTATTCCTAGAGTCGCGGTCAGACCGAGTCCAATAACGACCGCTCAAGTGAACAACAACGATGGCCCTCCCTGGAAGATCACAGAACCTCTTTTTGGCACAGAACAACCAATGAACAACAGTGTCCGCCCATATTTCGATTCGAAACATGTTTCGGAAAATACGAGTATGATAAAATCGAGCATATCATCCAAGATATCCCCATTACCTAACGATTGCATAACAGAAAGGAATATAGTTGTAAATAAGTTGCATCATGTAAATAATGTGAATAGTAATTATAATATTAATGTAACAAGTTCTAACAATATTAATTCAAGTAGCAATTCAATTATTAGTACTAGTGCTCAGAATAAAATTACAATGCCTACGTGTGATATACCCACAAGTCGACCAATGAACAGAGTATTACCCATGCAAGCCGTAGCACCAAAACAAGATGCTGTCAAGAGAACTGAAAAATCTGAAATCATAATAGAAGAACCTACAAAACCAGTAATCAAACCAAACGAACCAGAGACTTTGAAATCGAAAAAAGATACTATTCATACCGTCAGATCAACTACACCACAGATAGAAACTATAATCACGGATCCAGTTGTGGAAATGACAGATCAAATGAAAAATCCTACAATCGAAATTGTGAAACCGATCGAAACGGAATCTAGGATTCAAATTGAAGAAGAAAAAGAAGAAGAAGAAGAACAAGAACAAGAAGAAGAAGAAGAAGAACAAGAAGAAGAAGAAGAAGAAGAAGAAGAAGAAGAAGAAGAAGAAGAAGAAGAAGAAGAAGACGACGAAGAAGAAGGAGAAGAAGAAGAAGAAGGAGAAGAAGAACAGAAACCGGAACAAAAAGATGAAGAAGAAGGAGAAATTAAAATACAGAATATGCCAGAGCTAATGAAGGATACAAATGAAACAAAAGATCTGGTTGAATCGGAAAACGTGACTTGTAAATTCGACTCGATGAATTGTGATATTCAGAAAAAAGACGCGGAAGAGAACAAAACAAAAACAGATTTGCAGGTATCTACAGATATTCAATCAATCGAAATTTCAAAAAGTGATGAAAATGAAGTAGAAGTTGTTATTGAAACGAAAGAACCAATGAATGAGATTGTAACGATGAAAATCGATGAAAAGATCAAAATCGATAACCAAAGCATAAAATCAGCACCAGGAAAGTTGGCTAATGAAGCCATGAAAGAATTGAAATCGGAAGAAGAATCGTTGAAAATGGATGTAGACAACATCGATGAGAAGTCACGAAACACTCCTCTAAAGATAGTATTGCAAAAACAAGTACAGGATGGTTCTTACAAAATAACTCAAAACATGCAGACGAATGTACAAACTAAGAAATCCCCATGCATCAAGTCCGTGGAGATTTTACCAGCTAAAAGTATCCCTCAGATAGCATCCTTGCAACTTTTACCGATAAAAACGTTCACCCTTAAAACAAATAAGGTGGAAGAGAAAATGAAATCCGTAGAAAGTAAAGTGAGTGTACTTAAAACCAAACCTCCTATTGCCGTGAAAAAATCTGGAGTTGCTACGAAAACGATCAAACCTAACAATCCTTCCAACATTCCGAAGAATTTTTCGAAAGGGCCTGGTCTAATGTACGAAATCAAATCTCAAGACGGCTTTACTCATTCCGCTTCTTCTATGTCCGAAGTCTGGGAAACAGTTTTTCAAGCGGTTCAAAATGCTCGAAAAGCACACAATTTGCCCCCGTTACCTCATAATCCTCTTTCAGAAAATCTAGGATTGGAGAACAAAGCGACAATCTACCTAGTCGAACAATTACCAGGTGTTAATAGATGTACCAAGTACAAACCGAAGTATCATGATTTAACCCCGCCTAAACCTGGTGAAACTGAAAATGAATTACCAACGGAAAGTGATAACGGAGCAGCCCGGGCGGAACCTTTCAAAGGACGGAAAGTACACGATATGTTCAGTTGGTTGGCGTCTAGGCATAGACAACAGCCTAAAATGATTGCAATATCGGAAGCAGAATCGAGGTGAGCGGCTTTATAATCTAATATCTTCAAATTTGTGTAATGATCGTCAATGGTCATTAAATTTCATTTACAGGCGAGTTGCAAGTACGAATTTGCCTATGGCAATGAGATTTAGAATACTTAAGGAAACTTCTAAAGAATCAGTTGGAGTTTATCATTCACATATACACGGAAGGGGACTGTTCTGTTTGAGAGATATTGAAGCTGGAGAGATGGTTATTGAATATGCCGGTGAAGTAAGTCTTAACACCAAGAATATTTATCAATAGTTGGTATTGGAGGTCAATAAGATATCTTTCATATGTATTTACAATTTTTTACAGGTCATTCGAGCTTCTTTAACAGACAAACGGGAGAAATATTATGATAGTAAAAATATAGGATGCTATATGTTCAAAATTGATGATCATTTAGTTGTCGATGCTACCATGAAAGGAAACGCAGCTAGATTCATTAATCACTCTTGTGAGGTAAATGTTTTATTTTATATTTCATTTCTAGTAGTTTGACAGAATGGCACAGAATTTTACTGTCTATATAGACAGGATAACGCAAAATACACTTCGAAACTGTTGAGGGATGATTCCTGAAGAGAAAAAAACGAACTTTTTCCTTCAGAAGAATATTAAGAAATGTAGTAGTTTTTGATTTATGAACAAAATTAATTTACCCCTTAAATGGCGAGTACATTGGTTACACTCCGGTAACCAACGAGTATGCTTATGTAGCTTCTAAATAATTGACCGAACTCAGCTTTGAAATTGGGCGTTTTATAGCGTTTCACCAGAGGGAAAAGTGTTTTGGTTTTGCCCCAAGAATCATCCCTGAAAGGGCCGAATTTTGTTATGGAATACCCTTCGCATTCCAATTGTCAGTAAAAATTTAGTAAATTTAGATTTGATTTTAGTCAAATGACATTGTGGTATACATATAATTAGCAATAGCAAATAAACATTTTTGTTACATGCAGTCTACTCTTGTAATGAATGATATGAATTTAAATTGATGCATATGCACGACGTTTATACCGATTCACTGAATTATATCAAGAGTCAATGAAAATTATGATGAATGATGATTCATACTGGTGGTAAATACAAGTTGAATTAACAAACTTGAAAATAGAATGAAACTGAAAAGTGATTCATTTGGAAAGACGTGTTTTATAAAAATGATCCTAATTTCAATTATTTGCGAGAGGAAACTTGAGTTCCACTTTATTTCATGATTGCCATGAGGATTTTAAATTCATATTTTTATTGAGATGTTGACATTTTTTAATCCGGGTTGTACTCAAACTGCACAAACAGCCCATGACAATTCATATAGAATTTTCTATAAATTCTCCTCGTCTGAAAGGTATTCGTTACTCCAAGAGAACATAAAGGTTCAAGGAACGTTCAATGGAGGTCTATTCAACGTCCGAACATTCGAAGATCCATTAGACATTCTATGAACGTGAATTTACGTACAGTGGGTGTCAATTTAACCTAGAAGGTTTGTGTTCTCTTAGGACAAAAATTCATCTTGAACTACAGCAAACTCGCAAATGGGTCGCACACCTTTCTTTATTTGAACGGTTTTCGCCTTGCATTGGAGAAAGAGAAGAAGAGACCCGATTGCGAGAGTGTGCTGTATTGTTCTGTCAGGGTAGCAAAATTGTGTACTCGTATCAAATATCAGTTGATTGAATCAAGGCGAAAGTTTTTTGTGATCCAAAAAATTTTTAGAAAACGAAGAATTTTCAATTTTAGTAGAGGTTTTTGCATAGTATCATTCCTATTCAAATTATGGTCATTTGCGACTTCAAAGTTTTGAATATTATTAGTCACTTTGATCATAGACAATGCATTTGGATTAAGTCCCAGCGGTGTTTGTATTCATTCATTTCAATAATCATTTGTCAAAACATGACTTTTAGTGGTCGCCGCTCTAGAACTGGGCTAATGAGATTGAAACATCATACAATTTCATATATACAAAATATCATCAATTCTCTCGCAAAGACTACTATTCATACTTATTCAAAGTAATTTTGATTACACGCAATGTCTAAAACTATTTTGCATTGGTTTACCCGTAAAACGCATAAGCACAACAGACTGCATAAAACGAAAATATGTACACAATATATGTATATAATCGAAAACTTTTGCTTTCAGCCGAATTGTTATTCCCGAGTGGTGGATATCTTAGGTAAAAAGCATATTTTAATATTCGCTCTTCGCCGAATTATTCAAGGAGAAGAATTAACTTACGATTACAAATTTCCTTTCGAGGATATTAAAATTCCGTGTACCTGTGGCTCCCGCAGGTGTCGCAAATACCTCAACTGAGACTGCACGAAGAACATTAATAAGCAGTCATTATAGGCACAGAGAAAATGAAAAAAGAAAAAAAATATATATATATACATACATACATATATATATATATACTACAATAATTGCGATACGCTTCAGAATAAGAATCATTTTATTGAATGTTATTCATTTAACTGTCAAACTATTTTCAGATATCGCAGCTTTTTATTACAATTAACCAAACGAAAGAAACGGGATGTATACATTAAAACATTAGATGGCCAGATATCAATACGTTTAATCGCAGCATTATGAAAATGTTACTTTTAGAAACACATTTATGTTTTAACAATTGAATTCAAGGGCTACATTTATAGCAATAAATACTTTAATGTCCAGGGTTGCCAGAAGGATCCGGAATCCATCAAAATTAGCCAATTCAGTTTGGCTGTTGATCAGAATGACATATTATCCGGAATGGCAACACTGCTAATATTCCTCTTGCTTTCAAATCTGACTGAAGGTGGTGCGCGCGCGCGTCCGTGTGTATGTGTGTTTAACACGCGGCGACCTCCCGGTAAAGGTTTATAAAATTATTCACGCGTGTGCTTTGGAGCACAGTCTTAAACTACTTATTATCCACTATTGAGGCTTAAATCTTCAAGTTAACTTGCACTCTACACTAAATATCAAATTCTTCCCAATATTGAGAATTTTGTATATTATGTAATGCACTTTTCTATTCAATCCGATATATTTTTCTTTCATCGATGTACTCATCTGGAATTGATATCAATTCCAAATCTCATCGAAGTGATGGAAATCTGCACAATATCCATATAATCCAATCCCTTGTGGAGTTTTAATCAATTTTGGGATACTTGTGTAACGATCTTCCTCGCTCATTCTTCACACGAATTTGTAAATTCATGGAATATTATATCATTTGATATAATATATTTTTTTCTGCCATATATTCAAAATTGAAGGCCTGAACTTAATAACTTGCCGAACACTCGAACACGTTTCGCAACCAGGAACCAGTGAAACGAGAAGAAAAACATTTCGTTAAAATGAAAAATGAAAAATATAGCCTGTTAGAACTCATCAAAATACACATTTTTCTCATGAAAAATTTTGGTCTATCATCAACAGTTTGTAAGATGAAAATTGAAAAGTGAAAATTTTCATTTCCTCAAAATCAATATAATTCAAAGTAAATTTTGCTATCACTCAGCGAGAAGTCATTGGAATGACTTGAAATTTGGCATACAGCTTCATCATTGATCTTCGAAGACAATTAGTAAGTTCAATTTGTTAAAATATTTCATTATTCAATAAATATATGATAGTAAACAAAAGCTGTTGAGCACACGTGTTATCAAGTTTTCACAGAGAAAAGTGTCGAAGGAATTTTCGATTTGGGGAAAACTCAGAGCGACAAAGTTGTTCGTCAAGGTTCGAAGAAGTTTTCATAAAATTATCAGATCAATCGAGTGAAAAATGTGGAAGATATTCAACAATGTTTACGAAAAGTGTTCGAGCGCTCGGCGAGTTATTAAATCCAGGCCTTCAATTGCTGTTACTCTGAATTGAGATACGAAACAAGGAAAAAGAGACAAAATTTTATGAATATCGAAAATCTGATTATACCACAGATGTCGTGGATAAATAATATTTGTATAATTAGAGTTTAGTGTATAGTGTCCGAGTAACTTTGTGACCTTATTACACGAGACGCTGTGTAAGGCCAGATTTTCAGATTTTTTTCTTGTAAAATATGTAATTGTTAGATTAGATGATATCGCTTGATGTGAGTGAAAAACATCCAGTTTAGCTTATCTTAGGAACTATAGGCATTAAGGAGAGAGAGTTACAGAATGGCAAGAAGCAACAGTTTCTCGGTGTAAGATACTGTTCCAAGGTGTACCTACTTCGGCAGACATTGATATCAATTTTAATACTTGGTGGAACGCTGTAAAATAGCGAAATAAATGGTTTCTTCGCAATCTACTTATTTCGCTTATTTACGAAATACATATATGTATATGTATATATTTTTTTTTATTTTAATAAAAATGTGTAAAGTTCTTAATAAAGCATCTATTTTGTACTTTTAATGTTCCATTTGGATGGAGACATAGCTCTATGTTCGAATATTTTTGTATTATAACGATAATTATTCTTCGAGTGGAAATATAACAAATCCATGCTTTTGAAAAACTCTTTTATCACAATAGAGCGTATAGACGATGTACGCCATAAAGAGTTTCCAGAGGCATTTGTGATATTTTCAGTGAACGAGACTTTCTAAACTATAGTCTCGCATTTTCTTTTGAAACCTTTTTTCTTACTCTTTCTTTTATGTGTAAAGGGAAAATTTGAAAAAAAAATAAAATAAATAAAGGCCTTAAACCTTAATATACGACATAAGCTATACGATGATTCGAATCAACTTTTTAATTAATATTTGAAGAATTGTTATAAATATTTGAATCGATTATACGCATATTTATGTATCTATTGATAATCATGATCAACGAGTCGGTATCATCTTTGTATGTTAATCGATCAATTTCTGCCGAGTTGGTAGGCCTCTTAAATTGGTGCTCCATGGACACCGCTAAGTGCACTTTTTATGAAAAAAATGGCCTAGAGTAAGAGATAGTAGATTGCAGCGAAAGCGTTTGATAACGACGAAGACGATAATGATGACGATTATGACGAAGATAATAATAAGGAATGCGTTATACGAAGAAAACGAAATATTGATCGTGAATTATTTAAAGAAGTAATATAAAGAATAAAATGATGGCAGGAACATTATTTGAGAAAGAATGCAGATAATGTTAACCATGTTACATTTTAATCGGCCTGGTTTGGTACAAAATGCGTATGCTGAGTTGTAAAAAGTTATTGAAATGAGGAAAGAAAATAGAAACTCGTTCTGGTCACAAGAAATTGCCATTTTTAGGTACTTTGAATTTTGCTATTTTTTTTCTTTGTAATTATCGATAATTATTATCCTAAAACTAATATTGTTAATATAATGATAATTAATTTTTATGTGTAAAGACAAATAGAATGAATTAAGAAAAGAAAACTTTTCTTGAAAATGAGATGATAGCAATGTTAGATATTCTATTGATATTTATTAATGTCAGATGAAAGAAAGTTTTAAGACCGATTAAATGTGCTAAACGAATTATGAAGATTTTTTTAATTAGGATGCTGCATAATAGACTCAATCATGTTTAACAGATTTGAAAGCAATCTTTTTTTCTTTTTAGAATGTAAAAAAGAATGATCAAGTACATTCATAATTCAAGTAACGTTTTTTTATGATTGTTATACAATATCGCAATAATTGGTTTTGGGAGTAAAATGTATTTATGGAATCCATACTTTGTACTTCCACGATGAAAATATGTTAATTACAACAAAGCGTAATTCATTTCAATTTTTTATTCAAGCATAGTCATATTTTGGAAGAACATTTACTATTATTATTATTATTATTATTATATTAATATCGTCATTAATATTATTACCATTCTAATTTATATTTTTCATGTATATGGTTTGCAAAGAGATAGCATGAAATGATTCTAAAGTTTGCGTAATGAGATACTACTAACAAAACATAGATTTACTTCTTACCTAGTAAATCATAATGAACTTAGTAAATGCTTTTGAAACATACTCTGTATCTCTCCAACTATTCCCGGAGTACGTAAGAAAAACTCCTGTAGTATTATGCATCAGCTCTCATTGTCATTCTTAATCTTATTATTATGCTTATTATTTGTATTATCATAATCACTATTGATATTATTACGATTATTATTAATATTATCAATTTTATTTACACATATGAAGAAAGCATAATTCGTCATTGTATTCAAGCACTCAAAATTGTCTAGGGTACTCCAGACCCTTTTTACTTTTGACCAGCGCCGCAACTAAGACAGGGCTGAAGGGGCATGCGCCAGGGGCGCAAAATCAGAGATTTGTTTTTTTGTTTTTTTAAATATTCACATAGTTTTTGGAGAATCCTTTGGCGGGACCATTGCTGTCTGCGTACTATGAAATATATAGAGGGGTGCAAACATTCGTTTGACTATTCAAGCGGTGTCTTAATGAATTAGAAATATATTTACGAAGAAAGTGTTTTGAAAAGAACCAGAACTCGTCGTTCTCATTCAATAACGATGATTTATTTGTTTCGAATCAAACTTACTTACAGTACATGAAAAAATATTTCGCAATATTTAAACATAAAGCATTCACATTGTTTTTACATCCATATTCTGAATAATATATTCGAGTTCCGTCAACTCGTCATCCTGACTAATACAATCCACCCTTACATTGAAGAACGTTTCAAAAAACCGAATGTGAGCTTTAACCCTTTGGTACTGCAATCTACTAAGAACAAAGGAGAACGTATTTCCCTTTGTCCAATTCACTGCAGTAATAAAGGGTTAATTCAAGATTAACAATTATATAATTTCACATCAGGTGAGAATACTTGAGAGATCTGGAATACTTTGACACACTTTCTCTCAAACGTTCCCCCTATGCGATAAAATGATCAATCGATGATAGTCCCGAAATGAGATTTGGAAAAACATACATTAGTACCATTTCAAGCATTTTTTGGACCGCAATCCAATAAATATATTCTGTAGAAGCTCTGATCACAGCGAGATTGTTACTTTAGCATCGGTATATCAATGGGAATACTTCCTTTCGAATAATATTCATATTAACAGCGTTCTTCATTGGATCACATTCAGGGCATACTGAAATATTTCTACTCTACATTTTACATATAAGTTTGAGAAGGGTGAGAATACATTTAGCGTAGGGAATGAAAAACTCTAATGGTGTTCGTTTCGGTATTGAAAATAACAGTTATTTTGATAATTGAACTGTCTGCTTTTGTATCAAAAATCACCGATTCGACCTTACGTATATCGTCGATAATTAGTATGAGAATTCATTGATTCGAAGTAAGGAAATAATTGAGAAAAACATAAGATGGAAAAATTGTATCGTGCACATTATTTCGTTCGAGATGATATTCTATTTCTGGAGCAAAATAGCCAGGCGCAATATTGTACGTCACTTGATTTTCTTGTTCTCTTCTATTTCTTTGTATTTTTTTGTTTTGGATTCTCAAAAAAAAAAAGAATACAAAAAGACAGACTTGAGATATAAAAACGCTTCTAAAGATAAACTTTAACACTTGCAAAAAATAATGGAAAATCATTATGGTAATGTTTAAATGATGTGTAGAATTTTCAATATTGTATTTATTATATTAAAAAAAAGAAGATGAAAGATAAATATTGATATTAACAAACTTAAGATGGAATGAAAGAAAAAACATTGAAAAATTGTCTGTGATTATCAGTCATAATAATCTTTAGGTCGACATATTTTTTAGAGAATATTTTTTAGAAGATTACAAAATTTAATATACCCCTATTATTGATATGATATTGGATTTCAGACATGCTACGCATAATATTACGAATAAAATTGAGGAAAAAAAATTTGTGTAATATAAAAAAACGAGAGTTGCACAACGTTTGATAGCATTTCGACTGATTGAAAGAAAGAGGGAGAGAGAGAGAGAGAAAGCGTGAACGAATGAACGAGAGTGAGAGAAAGAGAGAGAGAGAGAGAAATAAAAGAGATGGCTGTTGTAAAATATTCAATGTTTTAACAAACAATAATTGAAAAAAACTATTTATAATAACTAATACCAAGGTATATTATTATCGCATATAATAAAATAGCATTTTTAATCTTTTGCGTTTCCATATTCATGAAAATAATGATAATAAAGGAGGAGAATAATAAAAGAAAAAATCGAAAATCGACTTATTGTCATTAAAAATTATACAGAAGAGAAAAAATGAAAATGGAATTATGAAATATATATATTTATATATTTATTTATATATATAAATATATATGTATATAAATCTTGATGAGATGAAAAAGATATTGAAAGAAAGACACACGTACCCAGAGCATGTGTTGCTGCAGGTGAAAATGGGACGCATTTACAACACATTCTTCTCCGCGTGTGAATTGTTATAAATCCATCTATGCATAAACACCTTATGACATAATCGTAATACCTACATTAATTATCCAGAAAAAAATGCGTAACTTGATACGTGAATTACGCATAGTTGCTTCTTTCATCACAAAACATATATACACGCATACATAAACACTTACACACACACACACTCATACTCACAATTTTTGTAATTAAATGTTTTGTTAGTAATTACATGAAGGATCAACAAAATAAAAGCAGGTGGAAATCATATGATACGTTGTTAAAACATTCTTTTCTCTTTGAAAACATTGTTTTCTCAAACTTCATGATATCAAAATTAAATGGGAAGATTTTGACGGCATTCAGTTGAATAAAATTGAATTGTGGATTTTTTCTAACGAGTGTAGAGAGAAAGTGTTTTATGCATCGTGAATTTTGAGCATCGCTGCAGGCGCAATTAGTTTTAACACAAAGAAGGAATCTTATCTCTCTTTGTTCGTTCCCACAAGTCGTGCTGAGCTAGCAGAGCCAACAACATATATTGTAATCTGTAATACTATTCGCTTACCATCTCGTTGTTGTTGCTTTTGTTGTTGTAATACATCAAGCAAAGCAATGTGTATTATAGGTCATGTTTTTTTCACGTGTGAGAATTTTCAGTACGTATTCAATCGTATTTGTTTGACGGCGGGATGACTCACGCGCATAGCCCTCGAATGCTACGCTCACGCCGTCGTGTTAATTTAATAAAATGCATTTGTTCGAAAAGAAGTAACAACTGATGGAAAACTTTTTGGATTTGGGTTGACGAGACGTCATTACGCAATTCAAAATCTTAAATAATTTGAAATATTTGTGTTTACACTGTTAAAAAAATCTGTTTGGAATTTGATGTAAAAAGTTTGGAAGCAATTAACATACACAATTGTGTATTAATTTTCAAACATTTTTGTATCCCCAAAATAATAGACAGAATTTTGAAATTCAAGCCACAACATTTTAAAAATCGATGTAAAAAAATCCATGAATTTTCAACACTATATTACTTAATTTCCAAAATTTCTCCCAAATGTTTCATCATGTTATGGTGTGAAATTAATACAAATAATTCTGAAAATCAAAATACATATATGAATGAATTATTAGAATCGCGTGATTTGATTTTACGATGAATTTTCAACACCGCATTATTTAATTTTAAAAATCCCTCCTGAATACTTCATCATGTTTTGTTACAAAATTAATACAAAAAATTCTGAAAATGAAAATACATATTTGAGTGAATTATTAGAACTGCGTGATTTGATTCCACAATCACTGATGTTAATTTTACAACAAGTAATTCTCCCTACAAAAATTCACATCGAAAGGGTAGACCACGATTGTCCCGAAATTTCCTGATTTATTGAAAACTAGTACTTTCTAGTCATTTCTCAAAATCTACTAGTTTTCAACAGATCGGGGAATTTCAGGTTCACACACTTTCGGGATAATCGCATATATCGGGATATGAATTTTTATAAACTGTGGTGAATATCAGAAACTTTGTTTGAAATTTGAGAAATATGTGATTGATTTTCCAATATTCAAATAAATACAGGAATTCAATATCTGCAATTATGAATTTCAAAACTTTTGTTTGAAGTTCATGAAATATGTGATTGATTTTTCAACATCCAAATGTGGAATACAATTCATATAGCGCCCTTGAAAATTAATGTACTTTTTTCTATCAACGTATATTAAATTCACAAACATTTTTAACAGTGTACATTTGCAGGGACCTCCTTAAAAATTTGCTGCCCCTGACCTGAGTTGGGTTATAATATTTTCATGGATTTCAACAGATATCATTTTGTAAAATTTTGTACACTCACCGTTGGAAACATTGTCAAATTCAATACCAAGTTCTCTATGAAATATCCCATTTCCATATGAAATTTAATATTAATGATGAAAATTCACAATATCTCATTGAAATGTAACAATTATTCATTACATTCAACAAGAATGTTATTAAACCCGAGAAACAAATTCTCAACATTGAGAAGTACATTATTAAATTTCATATTTCATCATGAGATTGAATCAATTTTTCATGGAAAAAACTTCATAATATTCTTATGAAGTTTATGGCAACTTTTTTTTACAGTGTTCACAAAATCATATTCTAAAAATCAGGATTTCCTGTATGATATGAGTCTCTCAAGTATAGCATCGGAACGTTGCGTATGTTCGTAGTATATCTAAACATTCTAGGGAGTCGTAAAATATAAATACAACATTCTGGTGCTACTAGGGCTAACTCTGTCTTCTCCCAATATAAATGGAAATTTTCCTGACATTCAAAGAAACTCCCCAATTGAAAAATCCCATTGAATTGATTGATTCCTATTGATTCCGATGCGAAAACAATTCAAGCCCATTCATCTAATTTTTTTGATAGATTTGAATTGTGTGCCTGCATCGGAATCAACAACACACTCTTGCCATCTAGCACTCTCTGCCCTGTTATGATTGGTCATATTCTTATTAAGAAGGACATAGGATTGATCAATTTCATTAAATCTAGCACTTCGATGGCAATAGTGCAACAAGAATCAATCGATTTAATAAGATGTTTTAACCAGGGTTCCCACATCAAGCCTTGAAAAGTTAGAGGAGTATGTACTTGAGAGGAATACTCTTAATTTTGATATACGATTCTTTCAAGCTATTTTGTCGCCCTTGCCGCTAAGGCAGGCTCCACCCTCTCCTCCAGATAACACCTTTATACATTTACATTTTATTGACTCAATTATTATGACATGATCCATCATCCTAACGAAAAAATCCCTTGGATCCTATTAGAAAAAAAAATAAGTAATAGGAAAAACGATGTGCTCTTGTCAATTCCCCCTTAGGGGGCGTCCATTGATTAAGTGAGGTGTTCAAGGGGGGAAAGGGATCAAGCTCATTCTTTCCAAATATCACTAAATTTTTTTCTAGCAGAAAACTGTGTAAAATTACGTAAAATTATTTTGAAAAAGTTTTGAAAGAATTTAGTTTTCTTACTGTGATTTTAAATTACTAATATTTTCAAATACTAGTCTTTGCTAGTCTCAAATAAAAATAATCGAGCGAATTGGATTTTTTTTCTTTAATAATCCAACGCATTTACACCAAAAGCACAAATTTTGAAGAATCTCACGTGAGATTAAGGGAGCGGGGAGGGAGTTGCAGAAAATCTTACGAAATCTCACCAGGGGGGCAGAGGGGTCGAAAAATCCTAAAAAATGCCTCACATCATTAATGCTCCCTTATTTCCTATCAACTTTCTCAAGGTTGAAACTGATTGAAATTCAATGAGCAAATATGTGTGAGATTATTCAATCTTATTATTCACTTCATCTCTCAATCTCTAGAAAAAAAATCATTAATCAACAAATTCAAGTTGAAATGTTCTTGCATCTCATTATATTAACACACATGAATGACTTTTTCATTAATAAGTTCTTGAGAACGTTTTACTTTGAATCGGTTCAACGGCCATTTGAAATCGATTTCCAAATATCTCGTATCCCTCCACGAAATAAAAGTTCACTTTATCAAGCCAACACTGGGATAAGAATCTATTATTCCAAATCGTTCATAGAAATCAAACAGAAATTCAAATTCATACAAAATCTGATGGATCATCGTTATTTATCTTCTCAAATGAATGTCTTGAAACTGGAAATATTGTTCAAAGAATGTACTGCAAGATTTTGGGTCTTCAATCGCTGAGTATTTCGTGATTTTACTCCGGATTTTTTATAATCCTTAGGACAATTATTTTCTTTTGAACGCATGTATTCCAAAAAAGTGACATCTTGTAATCGACCAGAGAAGTAGAGGTATACGATATTTTTTTTATAGAAACTTTGTCGAGTTTAAATTGAATTTTACAAAATATCGATCAAAACTTTGTAAAAATTTTATATGAAATATCAATATCGCGAAATATTGTCTACCCCTATGAAGGTGTCGGTTACTTTCATCCGTGTGTATCAGATCCTTTCCAAAAACAGAAACAGAAATTGTATAGAATTTTATGTACTAGAATATTTATTTAAAAATTTATATAAGATTTCGTAGGTTCCCAAGTGGAAAATTGTTCGAAATTATATTCAATTCAATATATTTTATATATAATTTGGATGATTTTTCCACTCGGATTATGACTGCATAGAATATGCATGAACTTCCAGTAATTCATCATATCACGATGAACACATATGTATTGCACGGAGAGAAAAAATTTGCTGACGCAGCAAATCGAGGTATTATATATAGAATAGCAACATTTTTTGCTGACCTAGCTAAAAATTTGCTATAACAGCAATCGTGTTAGCTACGACAGCACTTTTTTAGCTGTGGCAGCAAAAAATGTTTGCTCCGCCAGCAAATTTTCAGTATTATATACAGAATAGCAAACAAATTTTGCTGGGATAGCAAACATTTTTTGCTGCCACAGCTAAAAATTCGCTGTCGCAGCTAACAAGATTGCTGGAACAGCAAATAGTTTGCTGTCACAGCTCTGGCAAAAGGAACCCAGCAAAAGTAGATTCCGCTGCCACAGCGAATTCCTTTTTCTCCGTGTGAAGACATCTAAACTTCACCTACAGAAATTATTTCCTCAGTGAAAAAATATATGAATATAGAATATTAAATTTTTTTTTTAATTATCAGATATCATTTCCACATCATACCCCCTCTTGTAAAAATTTGTGTGGGTGTTTGTATCTGAAAATCAGGGATGGATTATCGTGGACAATGTTCACGATATCAAAATTTTTGTATTCAACATGTATCTGGTTTCTATCAAAATTTTATAGGAACTAAATAAATATTATATACAAAAATATCGATATCGTGAATATCGTTCATCCCTATTGAAGGTGTCGTGAAGAATATCTCACCGAAAGCATCTTTGAAAATACCTAAAAGATATTTCCAAAATGTATTTGAGATGTCTTTGAAGTGTTTTCCTTGAGAAATGTTACGATACCTCGAGGAGATCTAAATTTGTTGCATCACACATCTTTCAGACTCCTGAACTTCATATCTCAACATCTTCACGAAACCTTCAAAAGATATCTTCAGGTTCCAGGATTTTTTTGTTCTATTAAAATATAATTTCTCTTCATTGGAACGTTCCAATTTTTCCACAATGTAAAGAATGTTGACAACACATGATTTGTACATGACAAACTTGAATCGTATCCCTAACAGCACCCCCACCGCTTCCACTTCGCATCTCCATGGAGGCGACGTGGATACAAGATGGAGGACCGGGAAAGCGACGGAGAAATGTTTGGCAATCGGTGATAGGGCTGTAAGAAATTATAATTGATAGAAGACCAAAATCTTGAGCGATAATCGAAATATGGTTACGGATTTTGAAAGTTAAGTTCAAATGAAGCTTCATCATTGTTCTTGCGTGTAGGTTTCCGTGGAACAGTGAACAACCTCTTCGTTCTCACACATAAGCAAACCGCGTTCTCTAAGGAGCGAACGTTGTGTGCGATTCCTCGTTCACTCTATAATCTTTGTTTTACCCTCTACCAAAGATTTTCAACTTCTCTCTGTTCCGCTGAAATACACGCATTGTCGACTCCACGATCCCCTCCTGTTCCCCCTCCTACTCCTCCCCCTCCGCCCTCTCATCATCGCCATCATCATCATCCTTTCCCTCGGCAACGAAGGTTCGCCCAAGGCTAGATAAAGTACTTTGTTCTCTTTTTCTCCTTCTCCCACCTTTTTTCATCTTTAGCTGTTCATACGCACGTATTCCTCCCTCCATTACTTTCCTCAGAGAAAAAGGGGGGACCGAAAGACAAGAAGTGTTAGTCACCTCAAGGACGTTTGCTGTAATTGGGATAGGTCGGATAGACACATCAGAAAGAGAGATCGAAAAGGAGAAAAAGCTGGGCCTGTGTCTGTGCCTGTATATACACACACATATATATATATATATATATATATGAATAGAAGGGAGAAGTAAAGAAAGAGTGAAGATCAAAAAAGAAGAAAGGTGGAGAGAATTTGTGATCGCGGTGGTGACGGTAACGGCGGTGCGTTTTCGTAAATGTAAAAGGGAGGTTAGAAATGTATGTATGTAGATTTATAACACATCTTTGGGTATCGATGTTCCGTGTTGAGGATTTATGGATAAGAAGAACATATTTATGAGTGTACCATGCGAACCTAACTAATCGACGTAAGCTACAACAGCACTGTTCCTCTCTCGAACCTAATAGAGTCTCACGATATATTTAAGAGGGACAGTATTATGTACGTGATCTCGGACGATTAAAAATCGCACTGCTATAATTCGTGGAAAAACCTCTGTTATTCAATTCATTCTCTGCAATGTGGAGGCAGGCCCCTTTTGTTTATTGGTCAAACGACAGCTCATGAACGCACACCCTGATTATTTTTTGAAAAAATTCTATTTTCATAATTATTTTCATGTTCTTACATCAATTAAACGGATATTCGAGTATAACATTGATATGTACATCTCGGGTTGAAAAATTTGAACGATTTTTGTCAACATCTTTGATTTTTAGACCGATTTTATCCTGATTTATGAAGATTGCGAACATAATCCCAATAGCACACCCACAGATGTCCACGTCGCATCTCCGTGGAGACGAGGTGGATAAAAGGGAAACGTGGATACAAGGTACAGGAACGGAGAAATGACGAAGAAATCTACGATGATCGATGGTTGTGCACGGAGAGAAGAGAATGGTAATATTTACCATGCTAATAGAATTCTCTTCCCTCCGTTTACTGTACAGCGGACAGGAGTTTTTTAAAATTTTAGTCTGCATTTTTATTCGAATAAATTATAGAAACACTTCTATCGGTCTCATTCCATGAGATTCTAGTCGGTCGTACGGGAGTTGTGATAAATTTGCAATTTAGTTATTAATTTCCATTAGCCTCAATGTATTTATGAATGTATGGTCCTTGCCCCCTCAAGAATTTCTACGCATTAAAGATCGAAGATTCAAGTTTGAAATAGTTCCACCCTCGCGTTCTACTTGAAATCGGTGCAAGACTTGTTCGATCTCAATTGGTTTCTGCCTACTAATTTTTGTTGTCGGTATCTCCATCCGCACGTTGGACTAAATCACACGAGTCACACGCACGGGCTCCAGCTCGATCAATGTGAATCCACAAAACACGAAGAAAATTTCAAGATTACAAAAGAAGTAACAAAATGGCAAGGGATTCTGCTCCTATACTGAAGCTCAAATGCTCAATATACCCGAGAGGAAAATGTACTGCTTTTGCCAACTAGGGATTGTCTAGTTGCTATTTTTAGCTTGAGGTTAGCCCAATTTACTAAACCTAGATGAGTTTCTATTGAGAAGATACTAGCGGCGTGGCAGTAGCCCAATTGTTTATGAAAAATTATGGGCAAATGGTTCAATTCCTAGCTATAAAACGCCCTTTCTCCAAGTTGGACCATCAAACGCCCTCACTTGCCCAAGCCAGGACCTGAGATATCGAAGAGTCACATTTCCAGCTGAGTTTAATCATAATATCGCTCTATACAGCACTTCTCTGATTAAAAGAAAAGTGCTGTACAGAGCGATATTTTGATTAAAATGAATCATTTCGCCGTAGTTTGTCATGAACAATTTGGCTGCTGCCACGCCGCTAGTATCCCCTCAAGGTACACACACGTGTACAAGCAATGTCATTTGGGAAAAAAACTATTGGCTGGGTGTCACTTCCAAAACTCGAAACAAAGGAATTTCACCATTTTTGCAAGTAATGGTTGATCTTCTGATTTGAGTCAGTGAAATTTCTGTGCATGATCAGCAAATGACTGGTTTTGCTGTTGAAAGCAAACCTCGCTAAATGGATCAGGGACATTTCCCTGCAAAAATCAGTTTTTCTACTTTTTCAAATTCAGAAAGCATTTTTCTAAGAAAAGAACATACCATGACCAACAAGATTCAATTCACACAGTTAGGATCTCTCTAAAAAAAAGAAGGTAAAGAAGAAATTTTGTGTATTTTTAACACACGTGTATGTTCCAGGAGGTCCATTCGCAATTTATGTTAAATATTAACACAAAAAATGTATCAAATCAAGACAAAAATGTTGAATTCACACTGAAAATCTGTGAATTTCAGAATTTGATATGTCGTTTTCGACACAAACTATGAGCGGACCTCCTGTGACACAAAATTTTTTGCTGTGTAAAATTCAAATAAATTCTATATGAAATTCGTAGTTCATGATTAGATTGATTCCAATTCATATAAAATAATTTGTATTCATCTATATCATGAAGGAAAACCACGATGAAGAATGATTGTTCACAGTGAAATTCCATTCACTTACATCTTCTGGTTCATTGATCTTTCACTCATCCTCGAAGTAAACTCAATGAGTAGTTTCCTCTATGAAAGAATTTTTATTTGATTCATTCTCCTCATCGGTCAGTGGAAGTCCCAATCATCAGGTAATTCGAACGTTTAATCCAGTTCGTTGATATCGTGGACTATAATTTCAACGATTTAACAAATACAGATAAGAGACGAAATATAAATTCATTCGGTATAATAACGTATCTACTTTGCGAGTCAGATTCAATGTATATATCAATTGATACCGTAAAACGGGGTTACTTTGACTTCTAAGGGTCACTTTGACGCTCCGTTGAAACGACCCGAGGCCTGTCAAACTTACCCTTAAAAGTCAAAGTAACCTCGTTTTACGGTAGTTTTTGAAAAACCTTGGTCCTCCGATTTCAAACACATAGTTTCGAGAAAAATGCATAAGACCGTGAATGGGAAGGAAATTTCGAAAGGCTTCTCAAATCGTACTCCAATGGATTTGAAACTCGGGGAAAATATTCTTGGAATGTTGTGCAATCAGATAAGAACGTAAAAACAATCGGTTCTCAAAAATTTTGAAATCTTTGGGATATTTTTCAGTACGGGTGTTTGCCCCGAACCTCTCTTTTTATCGCGCAGGTTTGTCTTTTTCTAACCAACCTGCTCGGATGGTAACTTTCATATCCCCTTGAAGTTCACTTTCATTCACACGTCAGAAATACTTAACATCGATTGAAAAAATAATCATCAATTTGAGTTTACACGTCTGGCATTATTGAATATGTCAGCCGCATCCTTAATTACATTTTCCTATTCCTCCTCGTTGAGATGCATGATCTGTTCTTTCAAGACCAAATACTCTTCATCAAAATACCGACAATCATTGTTGAAGTACTGTAAAATATTATTATACCGAATCTCCATACATACCTGACAAATGTTATTTTCACATATTCAAAACTATAAAGCTTCTTTGTCATTTTGCATACAAGTACCCATTGTTCTATCAAATGTCACATTCAGAACTGATTTCATATAAGATGACTATTACAATATATAGAGAATGAAACGAATCTCGCCGACAGAATTTCTTTGAAAATCGTTTATTGGATCAGGAACAAGATTGCGAAGATTTTTGGAAAAAAATATGGGAAATATAGGAATTTGTTTTGGAAAAATACATTTCTGACTGTAAATAACTTCTGCAATTCAAGTAACTTTATCCTAACAAAAGAATGATTTTTTTCAACATCCAAAACCCCCGTTTGGGTGCAAATAAGTGTTTATACATAAATATATATATATATATATATATATAAAGAGCATGTGTTTCAGAATGCATTCGCTGTGATTTAATATTTATTTTTGTTATTATACTTGAAGATATATGCAACTTGCAGGTCAAAATTATTTTACCACCCCAAAAAATGATTAAAAATTGCGTTAAGTAGGTACCTTGTTCAATCTTCCCCAAGAGTTTTGAGGTATCGCAGAATTTGGCTTCAAAAATTCATTCTCACATCCAATCTAAACGTTCATCTATGAAGAAAAATTCATATGCAGAAAATGTATTTGAAATTTATCAACTACTCATCTTTGTGACGAGAAAGAGAGACAGGCGAAATAGTGGAGGGAGTGTGTTCGATCTCGAACGGCGTAGAAATAATTTTCGTTTTCAAGAACCAAGTTCCAATCCATCAAATTGAATACAATAATTATGTAAAATTAGATTGTTTGAGTTTGAATTGTATCATAAGGGAAACAATTGTATTTCGTACAAAGTATATCAATTTTTTATCGATATTTTAATTATATAATAAAAACACCCGATCGTGTGAAATTCCTGCTCATGAAACAGTTTTCAAATGTTATTTCTTATTGAAGAAAATTGTATCAAAAAGATTTTTATTCACATTCATCACCCACATAGAAAAATGTGCCGTAAATGTAATGTCATAAACGTACACTGAAAAAAAAATTTATTCCAGTCAAATAAATATTTATTTGTCCTGTACCAAAGAAATATTTATTAGAATTAACAAAATATTCTTTGGAACCAAAATAATTTATTTGAATTAAATAGATGGTTTTAATCGTTTATTTGATTCCAATAAATTATTTTGGTTCTCAAGAATATTTTGTTAATTCTAATCAATATTTCTTTGGTACAGGACAAATAAATATTTATTTGACTGGAATAAATTTTTTTTCAGTGTAGCCCACGGTCTGGGGGCGGCCAGGAAAAATGGTGCGGACCGAAAAATCAGCCCCTCCGCTGTAGACACTTTGAAAGCTTCGTATGCGTGTGAATCACGCATATACGAAAGTTTCATTGTGTGAACAGTAGAAGGGCTGATTTTTTGGTCCGCACTGTCCTTCCTGGCATTACTGGCCAGTGATGCCCGAAATTTTGAGATCCAATGGCCTACATCCAGCGTTGCCAGTATTCCCTAGAAAAATCGTCAGATTTTTTGGCATTGGTCATTTCTTTCCAAATTGAAAATATGATTGGCCGGTTGTACAAGAAATAACCAATCATCAGATGCTGACGATTTTTCTAGGGAATACTGGCAACGCTGCCTACATCCAATCCAATATTTTTGTTAATTGGAATGACCAATATATTACGGTCTCGGTTCTCTTGTTCTTTTGTTTCTGGCAACACAGTTACTGACGGTAGGGTCTGAGGAGCAGAGTTGGGTAGGTATCAAATTGACGTATTAATACGTAGTGAATATTACGTATCATACCGTGTAACAAACCCCTCTTTCAGAGTCTTCTCGCGTCATAAATGTAATTTATGTATTGATACATACGTATCATACTCGCGTAATAAATGTAACAAACCCTCCAGTGACGCGTCATTACCCAACCCTGCTGAGCACCAACATCACGATACCATGTTCATACAATTATACAAAACATATATAGAAAGTAATGAAATTATACATAAATTACATATAATTTTGACAATTTTTCTACTTGGGCGAGCGGCATCACATATGAGCTGTTTGCTCGTATATCAACCCAAGTCGACTTGGATGTTTTTTTCTGGGAACGAGTATATTTGGGTAATTGAATTCTCTGGAAACATCCCTATATGCCGCGTATGAGGTTTTTCCGTGCGCGGTTACCCGCGAAATATTTCGAAATATTGCTTAGTGATATTCCGGACAGTTGTTAAGATAAGATATTTTGTGTCACGTAGGATGTCACATGATGAAGTTATTAAGTCATATACTTGAAGACTTGAAGTAATCAAATTTGCATATGTAAATTCATGAATATGAATTTTATTGAAAATACAGGGAGCGGACACTTCTCCACCTTCATTCCATTGAAGTCCTAGGTGGAGGATCTGTGGTAGCACTACACGGAAAAACAATTAGTGATCCAAATTTTCGTTGACTACTATCCCTAGTAGAAATATCACCAGTTCTTCCTCATTACTCATGAGTTATTCGCAGGGGAAAACTTATTAAAATAAAACTAGTGACCCAGCCAATAAAGTGCTTCCAAATTCACGTTTCCGCTACTAGCAGTGCTAGTGGTAGCAATGTAGTAGCTTTTCCATTACCGTGAGACTGCATGCTACTATAACATATATATATGATTCAATTTATAACGTAGCACTACCTCAGCGCTACCAGTATTATCGGGAAGCGCTACCAAGTAGTGCTCCTAGTAAAAAATACTACCAAGTCACTCCTATTTCCATACATAAATGGAGCCATATATGTACAGAAGATTTTTAACTGTATAAGCGAATGGTAGCACCACTGCCAGAAGCACTGCCTTGATTTTGTTGGCTGGGGAGCGACTAATGAATCACTTATAAATCTTATCTGACTAATGATGTTTCGATAAAACTTGTGAATTTCTTGCAAGGTTAATCCACACATTACTAAGATTAGATTTATACATTATTAACTAAAATAATTAATAAGCAGTTTTATTTATTAGATTCATATTTGGATTAATTAATTTTTCTGGATGACTGGTAAAAAAATGTTTCATGCAAGTACACTAAAACAAATAATTAATCAAATTGAAAACATGTCTGTTTATTCTGAGAATAGAATCCTTTCCAGACAGTGTTCTTCACGGAGAAAAAGGAATTCGCTGTGGCAGCGAAATCTACTTTTGCTGGGTTCCTTTTGCCAGAGCAGCAAATTTTTTGCTGTGACAGCAAACTATTTGCTGTTCCAGCAATCTTGTTAGCTGCGACAGCGAATTTTTAGCTGTGGCAGCAAAAAATGTTTGCTATCCCAGCAAAATTTGTTTGCTATTCTATATATAATACTGAAAATTTGTTGGTGGAGCAAACATTTTTTGCTGCCACAGCTAAAAAATTGCTGTCGTAGCTAACACAATTGCTGTTATAGCAAATTTTTAGCCAGGTCAGCAAAAAATGTTGCTATTCTATATATAATACCTCGATTTGCTGCGTCAGCAAATTTTTTCTCTTCGTGTTTTGATGCTAGAAAACAAAATTGTCGAATGAAAAAATTCTCTGAGTTGAAGCAAATTTGTTCAAACTAAGAACATATCTGAAACAATTATAAATTCAATAATAAGTTTTTATTTGTACCCTAATTATTCTCCCAAGTGCCATGTTGGTTCCTAATAAGTTCCTCGTTAGATAATGATGACTGTTTCACTAGTTTTGATAAATGAAATCCAGTTAGTTGGAGTGTTACATTCTAGGGAGTGCCTTGTGAGTTTTCCTCCCTAGTGCCTCATGAGTAGAAGAGATAAACTTGTAAGTGCCTCATTATTCACCAGCGAAAATTTCTACCAGGGATGTCACTTTTGGACGGAGCACAAATTCAAAAAGAATCCGTACACTGGATTTTAATGATTCGTTGACTTTGTCCATTGTTTCACCAATAGAATTCAATGTTCGGTTCAATTTTACAGATTCTTCTGGGATTTGTGCTCCGTCCCAAAGTGACATACTGGTCAACGAAATTTCGGATCACTAATTTTTTTCCCGTGTATACGGGCATCTCTAATCGAAATAATGAAAAATTCCTTCGATAAGAAAACTGCGTTTATTGGCTGCCCTGCTGAAAATGCCAGGCAAATCCAGACAAAAAATAGTTGTCAGGCTTTAGAAATCCGATCAAAAACTGACAAAATTCCTACCTGGGTTTGTCCGGAACCTGACAAAATCTTTTCTGTCAGTTTTTGACAGGATATTCCATGTTTAGTGATTTCCTGGGACAAAAACCTTTCAAAGCCTGACAACTATTTTTTGTCCGGATCTGCCTGGCATTTTCAGCAGGGATGGTCGCGTAGCGCCCTAACATCCCCTAATTATTCAGATCCGCGTGAAAAAATTCTCAAAATTATATATAATTTTTATATAAACTATATCAAATTATATACAAATTATATTGAATTTTGAAAAATTTTCCACATGGGGAACGCAAGCGATGTTGTATCCGTATTTATTCTCTCTGGACAACTAGCCTCCAAAACGGGCCCCCCTACATCCTACGAGAGATTTTGGAAACATATCCACTTGTATCCAACGTCCCGTTCATCATATATTATAGGCATACTATTGTTTGGATTAGTAAGAATCTGTTGGGCCTCAGTTCACACGTGGGAGATTATTACACGTTAGTTACAATTTCTTTGTTATCAATCACCGACAGGCTCATTCATCATCGCGATCGCTACTTTTTCCTGTAATTATATAATTTTCTTCCGCACTCGTCAACGGATGATCATACACGTTTATATGAATATTTGATTTGATTTCATGTTCGAAGTAGTTAAAAAAAATGTCAATGATCCATTATGTAATCTCATCATATTTCTTTTTATGTAACTTGACAATGGAAGATATTTTTTTAAATAGAATCTATATGGATATATGGAATTGCAATTAGTGTGAGTGTGAGTTCCTATAAATGAGAGTAGGCGGCAAAGGGACAGGAGAGGAGGAACGAGCGTGAGGCAGAAGTGGGAGAAATGCTACCGCGTCTAGCAGAGAAGAATGTGTTGAACGTGAATGTATACGTACACATGTGGAATTTTTGCGCGCGCGAGACGACAAGTGAGTAGAGCGAGCGGCAGCAGGCCTCGGAGGGGAAACAAAGAGCCAAGGGGAAGGAGAAAACGAGGAACGACGGGATGGCGGGGATGGAAGGAGAAACAGAAAGAAGAGTTTGCGACCGCGCCGGTGCGTACGTTTCTGTAAATGGCGCCTGGCCGGGCCAGCGTCGTGCTCGCGTCACGATCTCTCACGACAACGACATATACTTTTCTCTTTTCCCCTAACTCCTAACCCCAACGAGTAACCAACCGTAATATCGTGGTAGTATTGGTGTGTGTAGCCGTGACCAGCAGCTCTGAGGGTGTCTCTCAGTCCTTCTCCGTGTGGTGCAGTGTCAGTCGTGGACAGGAGAGGAGGTCATAGTCGATACGGACGTGAATAAAATTATAATAAAAAAAAGGAAGGAAACAAGTATAAAGGAACCGGACGCCATTTGTGAATGTTTTGGTGATTGGCGTGGACCGTGTTTCAGTGTTCATCGTATTGTTGTGTAGTTGAGTGTTAGTTTTGTGGCACTTGTTGGTTTTCTAAATCATCTATTCTCAGATATTACATGTATTATTCCTCGATGCCAAGCAATATGGAGGAAGAAGGTGCGGTAGTAGTGTTACGACGATAGAGTGTGGGTTTATAGGAGAGTAGTGTGTGGTGGCCTGCGCCCGACAACAGCGCCATACACAAGTGCCCGAAACTAAGGATATATATATATATACATACATACATACATACATACATACATACATACATACATATATATATATATATATATCCATCTTTCTCTCGATACTCTCCACCTCCATGCAACTTGGATAGAGGAGAGAGCCTTTGTTCCGACACGACTCTTACCGGCTAAAAGGACACACACCAGGTAAAAATTATCCAAAGGAGATTTCATGTACTCCCCCTTTTTTCTCCATTTATCACATTTCACTTACGATAGGAGAATCAATATTTCTATCGCATGAAGAAATTGAAAACAGTTTTTTCTATCCCCGTTTAGTTCATGATCATTGATTTCGCTTCACAAAAAATTCCCCCACAATTCGAGTCTATTCGATTCGAAGTGTTTGTCAATACCCCTGATTATTATTTATCCTGCGTGCTCATATCGTTAGAAACTTATGAGAATGCGTAATAATCGTTTGCTGGTATTCGATGATGGTACAGCCACGATTCATTATAAATTCTTTTCTTCACGCGTTGAATGGGTATGTTTTGTTGAAAAAATAAAACTCGTATGAGATAAGCGAAGCGTAAGCGCGTTATGTGCACACGTACATAATGTTATTGCAAGTTTATGTGTGTGTTATAATGCGCACACATTGAACAAGCTTGAGGGAAAAACAGTAGCGAGGTTAGGGAACGCAACAACAAATCACGGTGTGGGTTGTTGAGGTGAAAATGCAATTAAAACTAGGCTCGGTTCCACGCGGCCGAACTCGCGAACAGCGATGAGCGTATAGTGTGCGAATTAAATGCGAAACATTAAAGGGATTCTCGCACGGCATGACCTGAAAATAGACATTAGTCTGGAGAAAGAAAAAGAGAGAAATACGTGTGCGTATAGTTGAGAAGGAGAGGTGGATGACCGTGGGGTTTCTTGACGAACAACTGCATACTCACAATGATGTACGAGGCTTCTGTTATTGCTTTTATCATTTATGTATACAACAATGAAATTCCAATTTTCACGTTTAATTGAAATGTATTTGAACTCATCAGAAAATAAAGATCAATTTCGTTTTGTTTCAAGTCTAGAAGAAAAGAGGAAGGTTTACCGGAAGAAATTTCAGAAAGTTCTTAGTAGTTACCGTAATAATTTATTTAGAATATGATTTAGAAAGACAAGAGGAATCTGTATTGCATTTCCTTGATACTTGGTAATTTTTATTTTTGTTGTTATGATCATTATCATTATCTCATAATAGGCAAAAGGATGAAGAAGAATAATTAAGTTAAGAGCGAGTTTTGAACCACGTGCCTGGAAGTGACAAGGAATGAAGGGGAACAGAGTAAAAATAACAAAAGATTGCGTGATCTCAGGGACAGTCTCGTACATGTACTGAATTATGGAACGGAAAGGATTCAAGAACTATGAATCGCTATCTTAGTTGTGTGTTTGTTTAAACAATTTGAAGAATTAAGAATTCCCTTTATATATTCACAGCTCATATTGGACCTCAATTTTCGAGTCAAAATTACTTGAAGCAAAGCAAAAAATATTTCAGGCAATCCTCGTTCCTTCAATGAAACTGAAACTGACAGCCGATTGTTACAACTTTCGACACGAAATGTTTATCAAGGATTTAAGCATCTGAAAAGTGTAGTAGAAACCTGCTCAATCGATTTCTGGTATGAAAGAAGCTTCAATAATATTTAATCATAGGTGACAACAATCTGCTGCTAGCTTTATGGCTGTTAGTTTCAGCTTCATGTTCCTTCAAGGTGAATTAAATCCATGAAATCGACAAGTTGAATCGTCCGATTTCACAAAACTTGTTTAGATGTTCCTTGGTCCTGGATTATGCGAGCTTTCCTAGACGCACGAAAAAGCTTCAGAATTTTGTAAAAGAATCATTTCTCGATCCCTTCCTCGGAAAATGAGTTTCTGCACAAAATCTGAACCTGCCCAGGCGGTAGACCTCCGTTCGCCTGATGAATTGTTGGCACGATGAGAAATTCCTCAAATATCAGTCGACTTGAACATGAGATGGACGAAAGAACTTTCTTAAAGTTTGGATCTTTTGTAAAACCGGAACGCAATTTCAAACTTTCAAAATCTGATTGAGCATCGTTATTTATCTTCTCGAATTGATTCTTAAACACTGAAAACATCATTTGAAAAATGTACCGCAGGGTTTCGAATCTTCAACGGCTGAGCATTCCATTATTCGTTTACTAATTCATTTCGATAAACGATCCAAATTTCAGCAGTTTTTTTTCTCTTTCAGAATTTCATGCTTTTTCAAGGAGATCCCAGCGCATCATTCGAGTAAAGATTTTGTCTGCAAGATTTCTCAGAACTGGATCCATGAAACAGTCTGAAATTTTCAGGAAACAATTTTGGATACTTTGTCAATCGCGATACAGAGCCCGAATTTGAAATTTCAGAAAAAAATTCTTTCTCACCGGTTGAGAAAAAAATTTTTCTGAAAAATCACTGAGACTCTCTGAGAAACTATGAACACCTCTAAAATTATCTGAAAACTCTTTACTGAAAATTTGATTACATGTACTTAAGTTTTTGGTACAAATTACCATAAAATAATTGTAGGATCCTTTTGGTAAAACCAACTAATTCTGTTTCTCTCAGTGAAGAAAGATTTCAGCAAAATCCAGATGTCAAAGATTGCGAAGACTTTATTTCCTACCGAAACAATTAAAAGAAGCTAAATTTAATTTTTTTGATCTTACGTCAAGACAATAATTTACATTTCATTATTTGTCATTTTTATTTCTTCGCATCTTTCGTTCAGCTGAATATGAGAACCTTATCACACACTTGTGATAATAAATTACATCAGGGTTTGTGACTTAAATTGTATTGTTATGTTATTACCATATCTTGAATCGTATATTTGGGAAAAGGTTGAAGAAAGTTTATATGAAATCAAGGTCTGTTTGGATCATCAAAGCAATATGATCGTGTATTCACATTGATCTTGAATCCGCAGTTGATCGAAATTTGGAGCGTTCGCATTAAAAACGAGTATTTAAATGATATTTCAACGATACCGATGATGTATTCTTCGGTTTGTAAACAAATAACATTGTTATACATATACATATACAATATTCACCTGATACACGTCGTAACTTTGATCATTCATTCATTATGATTATTTTTATATTGCTCTTATCCATTCGAATTCCTTTATTCGCAGGTTCTCATAATTCAATACTGGCTGAAAATTCAATTTCAAAACTAAGTCAACTAATTTGTTTCCATCTTCATTACTGTTTGTAATTGATTTCTATGAACAAAATAACAGTTTTTTAGTTCAATTGGAATACCAATTGGTTCTGATTAATCAGATTTTTATCTGTATTTTCTGCCCCTGCACATAAAGCAATCCCAGTTATAGCTATAGCTATTCATTAGTTGTCACAATACACTGAGAAAAATGTGTTTCGTAGAACTAGCAATCACAGAATTGTTGGCATTTTATTGTTGGAAATACAATAATTTTTGTTCTTATAGTAATACATGTTGTCTTGTTAACAATAGAATTGTCAATTCAGCAATGTTAACGGTCATATTTTTACGATTTTTATTGTAGGTTGACATATGACAATGCTGAATTGTCACATATCAACCAGCAATAAAATTGCTGAATTGACAATTTTATTGTTAATAAGACAACTATATATTGCTACAAGAACAAGAATTATTGTGTATTCAACAATAAAATGTCAGCAATGCTCTTATTGCTAGTTCTACGAAACACATTTTTCTCAGTGTAGGAATTGGTGACAGCATAATGTTGATGATCGAAAATCAATGGCAATAAAATTTTGCTGTGATATTTTGGCTATTGAAAATAACTCCCCTAGCTAATTTTTAGTCGCACAAAAAAAAATTGCATTCATAACGAATTTCTATTAGCTGTAACAGCTGTGTATTAGCTGCAGGAGTTGATTTGGTAACTGCCCGGGTCCTCGTGTATCCACCTATGAACGGATTATTTTCTTCCGTGTGAGCGTGATTCATATATAAAAATAACGAAGAAAGTTTCTTTTCTATCCAACGAGTATTTTGTGTTTGGGAAAAGAACAACCAAACCAGAAATAATTGAAATTACCCTGATTTACGGCACTCTGCGCGTGCATGTACGTTAATGCCCCGATAAATGCTTGTCCTGCCGATTTTACAAACAGTGACAATGATGCTGGATTAGATTTTGAATACGTGCGGGAAATGAGATCAAACTTATATTAATCCAAGCACATTATTTATGTAACATATACTTGTATTTCCGATTTGTGTATATTGCCCAGGTATGCGTTGACAAATGTACCAAGCTTGGTGGGTCAATGCTAGTCAACATTGGGCCTAGCATGATTACCAACATTGGCACCAAATTAGATTGATGTTTGGGATGATAACAATGTTCAACGCTTGGCATCCAAGTTTGGTTCAATATCAAGATTCAATATTGGTTTCATGTTTTGAATCGATATTGGTGCCATGATTGATATACAATCAACCTAAACGAATAGGATAGTTTAATTTTCGGCATCCAACCTTGATCGAATATAATATATTCCGATATAGTCACTTCAGTATAGATAGCACAAGAGTTCTAAAAGAGTTCAGAATTAATGAAATGGATTCGTAAAGAACTCTTTGAGGACTCTTGTGCTATCTGGGAGGACGTTGAGAGGATACCCGTATTTGGACTGACGTACATTCAAGCGTATACTCTTTCAAGTTTCTGAAATGCGAATGAATTCCAAGTCCACGTCATGTGGTTATATCTAGGCTTACGGCGAACCAAGTGTCGATTAAAGCTTGGTTGACGAAAAAATAAATCAAACGCAGGGAAATATGCTTAGTCCTAGCATTGATGTCTGAGGTGCTATTAAGGATTGATTAGCTGTGACGGGCCAAGCATCAGTCGAGACATGGTTAACGAAAATCGAATCAAACACGGCAAAATATGCTCGGTCCTAGCATTGGTATCCAAGGCTCTATCAACGCTTAGTCAGCTACGGTGGGTCAAGCATTAGCCAAGGCTAGGCTCACGAGGCTTGGCATAGCAAGCTTGACGCCAGTCATGATCCAATTGTCAGTCTTGGTATTACTTGCCTGGGTGATTCATTTCTCTCTGCTTCTGCTTTGTGATCGTTTCCAGGGCCGATAAATTTTTTGTTTCCAAATTCAAAATTGCTTAGACCAAAATGTTTTTCCGGACTCGAGGAGAAAACTTTTGCTCCCGCAGTTCCTATAGCGATTCCTACTTTCACACTCACGAATGACTTGAAATTTATTATCTTCGGTAGGGAAATGAGATCAAATGAAATTGAATTGAAAGTACTGTCAAAGAGCACCGATGTGCCTGAATCTTTCTTCTTTCTAACATTTTATCATATGAATATTGATGTCACGATTAATCATATTTCAATGATGAACCACTTCATTATGTTATCACGTGAATCATTGTCGCATGAAAACTATTTTCACAATTTCAAACTCCAATACAATCAAGATTCAAATAAATATAAATTGACCTTGAAGTTTTAGCGAACAATACTCCATCTCATGGCTAAGAGTTCAATTATAGATTGCCAAAATGACTTATCTTCTATATTGTTTATATTATCTAAAGAGGAAGAAAGCTTTTACTTGAAGCAGTTGTTTGATTATCTAAACTATTCTCTCATTCGACTATCGGAGCATTCTGAACTATTCATGTTTCGTTCTCAATGCACACGTTGTTTCATTCGAAGAGAGATTCATAAAACAGGAAGACTCATAGAAGATTCATAGACAAAAGAAACGAATAAAAAGTGACATGTAAAAATTCTTCTTGTGTATTGAATAAGACTTACATATTATATATTTGTTTTTGTACAAGACTAGATACACCTGATAGTTACCTCAGATGAAATGAAGATCAAGGCATTTTTTACCTGAATACAGAACGGTTTATTTTGAAATCCAGGGTGGATAGAAAAACCATTGTATGACTATCTCCATGTAACATTCGATTGGAGTTTATCTTATTCTGAAACATGTTTTGCAGTTGTTGAGATAGATGCAATATATTTTCAGTGTTGCGTTGAAAAATTCTTCTTCGAAATATTAGAAATATGGGTTTTAATACGACGTTAAAACTAACAGCCGAAAATTAATGCCTATTAGTGTACGCATTACTTTGCAGTGGTTGACTGTTCTCTATACCTGTGATAGCAAAAAGTGCAGCTGCAGTGGCGAACAGGTAACAGCAAAATTTTTCCCTGTCCAATTATTACTCCCTAATATACTGCTGATAATACAGATGAATTTTTCCTGTGACATTCATTCGGTTGTTGGAGGAGTTGATAAATAGCTATCCAAGCAGCACAATTTCGTACATAGATTCATAGAATATTCTTATTACATGCATTTGGTACAGCTAAATACGTTCAATGTATCTTCATAGTATGATCACAAAAATGCACGTTCTATTAATGTGCCATGGGATGTTCTTTTGCTGCACCACATGCATATAATCAAAGGGCAATTCACCAGTACTTTACCAGCCCTTTCATGCTACTTGGGTATGGCGATAATTTGCTCAGTTGTAGCAGCGATAAAGATAGTTGGTGGTCACAGCGAATTCATGCAGGTTGACAAAAATTCGATTACCCGATTCGAAATGAAACCGAGGTCAAATTTCAATCGTTCCGTATACTAATGGCCATTCTTTCAAATGTTTTAAATACTTTTTAGACGGAATGAGCATAGGTAACGATCATTGAGACTTTAAATTTCATTGTTCCATCCATTATATGACCATTAGAAAGAACTTGTTTAACCATAAAACTCTTGATAACTAATTTTGCATAAAATGGACGACGAACGCGTAAACTCATCTCTCGACACGAATGTACACTTCCAGTTTTATTTAAACAATCATTCGAATCCACCGAAGATCCTCCCATATTCGTTTGAGCCTGGTTTCCCGTATGTCGGCATTGCTTTCAAGTTCGCTCATCGGATCGGAGATGATACCCTATCGCCAAATTGAATGGACAATGTTTGTCGTCCCTGTATGTCGCGAAACGCGTTCGGCGTTTGATTCAGACGAGCTCACGTGTCATAAATTATTAGGTGAGAATAGCAGAGCAACTACGTCGCGGCGCATGCGCGTTTGACTCTTCTCGTATAGCAGAAATTAAACCGTGTGGATCGCTGCGATCGAAATAACTCGACGTACACGAGACGGTAGAAGAAACAGGTTTCCGCACTGGGAACGTAAGATTGTGCAAAAAAATTTTACTGGCCAACAGAAGGAAAGCAACCAGAAAAAGTTGAGAGAACGAAAGGAGAAAAAAGAAAGATACGGAATAGAGATCGTGTAAAGATTATGTATTCGCTTTTTACGAGATTTCTTCTGAAATTGCTTGAAATCGAATTGAATCATGAATGTAGGCATGAAGATTTTTATGAGAGCACATGAGACACTGGATATTGGAAGGATCTTTGTGTAAGTTGTTGAATCGAGTATCGACATCGATCATTGTAATTCCAACAGTAAGTGATAATCAAACCAACGATTCATCGCTCGATAAATTATCGTTGATTAACAAATAATTGGGAAATCATATTTCATGAATTCATTCGAAATCAATGTTTTAGAAGTTTGATATTTTATTACTTCTATTATTGAATCTTTCGCATTTCAATTATGATTGAATGGCTCTTTTGGAATACAGTAACGGTTAGGGAATGATCTGTTTAACAGAATGTTGTGGGCTTGAAATATCCAACAGAAGGGTTGTAAGGAGGACCTTGTGAATTTTCGTGAACTCAGGATCTTCATTTCATCAAATATAAAACATCTATTTCTGTTGATGTTAATAACATGCCACACTATTGAGAATATTACAAAATCTTGCATAAAAAATGATATCGAATCTCATAGGAAATTGTACCATGAATTTTCTAATAATAAATTATACTAAATTTTATAACAACCATGTTATAAGATGTAACCACATATGTAAAAATAATACCAGAAGTTGTGTAAGATTGGTATGTGAAAAGTTCTATTTAAGTTTTTTACTAATTTTCCTGACAAATGAATTGTTTTGTTTTAACATCGTTGCTCTTCTTTGGAATATATTTTGCAAGAATAGAACACTTTCAAGAGCACCGTCCATTCCGCTGGAACAGCCAAATGAGCACAATCGGATATGAACTATATGGGAATTTTTCGCTCTTTGTTTGCGAATTTTTTGCTACCCAAGCGTGTATTGCCTTTAATGACAATGGGCCCCAGGCTGGGTCCATCCTCTTTAACCCAGTCTTGGGGAATGACGATGGGGCTCATGTAGGCTCAATCTTGGCCCTGTTGTGTTTTCCGATACAATTATGGTTGGTAGAAAATGGAAATAATGAATCTTAGTGCGGACACACTTGAACTGGGCCCCAATTTGGCCCAGCGTTCGGCCAAGATTGGGGTGAATTTATATCCCGAGCATGTGTGTACAATCCTCACTGAAAAAAAGGTATGGCTCTCACAGCACTACTATTTATGTGTTCTTGCTGTCAGGAGGTATAAGGATGCCAGTATAGCTCCCACAGCCGAACGCGTCGCCATCATAGCAATCTGTCGGCTGTGGGAGCTATACCGGCATCCTTATACCTCCTGACAGCAAGAACACATGAATAGTAGAGCTGTGAGAGCCATACCTTTTTTTCAGTGCAAGGTGAGAACCAGCAAAAAAATCCAGGATGGTTTGGAGCAGAACTAAAAAATCGAGTGTCTCTGGGAATGTCAAATTTTCGCGGTTTTTTCATCAAATTTTGTTCTTCGGAACCCAGATCACGTTTTTGGTTCATGTTATGTATTATGAAGGTACACTGTAAAAAAAAACTGGAAATTTACTGTGCAACTGGACTGGAAATTTCCAGTGCTAGTACTGGAATATGGATATTCCAGTACATGTACAGAGATTTTGTTGTTACGTTACTGAAAATTTACCAAGCATAACTGAAAATTCAGTCATTGTACTGGAATTTTCAAGTTTGAGATGATGTACTGAAATTTTGCCATGATTTCGCGAAAATTTTACCGGCTCGTACTACAATTTTATAGTTCTTGTGCACCAAAAAAAAAATATTCCCTCAAAAAGGACTTGAGAAAAAATTTGGAATTTAGAAAAAAAAACCTAATCGTTGGTATACTGGAATTATACAGGTTTTTAACTGCAATTCTCAGGTTTTGTGATGGAATTTTCCAGTTACTATGCAATTGAATTATACAGGTTTTGAACTGCAATTTTCAGGTCGTGTGATGGATTTTTCCAGTTGCTATGCAACGGAATTTAATCACTGTTGCACTGAAATTTTCCACTTCTATTGGACTTCGTCATTTCTGGCAGGAAAAATTTCAAGTCTTTATATTAAAAATTTCCTGATTGAGATTTTGAATAATAATTGTAATTGTAGCCAATGATCTTGATATATGAGGTTTTTCCAAGACTTATCCTCTTGTGTTCTAGATATGAAGCATATGTAGTAACCCAAGCTGGCCTTCCAACATGTCGCGCTATAGCTCATCGGTTAGGTCTTAGGTTTCAGTTGGTAGGCAGGTAGAAAAGTGTGGGTTCAAATCCTGTTAGGTAGACATGAGTTTCTGTCCATCCAAATGAACGATCAAAAGTTTCTCAATCATCTTGGAACACAAGGACCCTGCAAAATCACTTTGCGTGAGCAATTTTTTTTCAATTTTCATGGATATTTTCAGCATTAATTTTCCAGTACATGTCCTGGAAAAGTCCAGCTCGTGTACTGAAAAATTCCAGTACCGAGGCTCAGAAAATTTCCAGTTTTGATGCGGAAATTCCATAACATTTGCACTGAATTTTTGCAGTACAAATGTGCTGAAATTTTCCGGTACATGTACAGGTTAATGACTTCCAGTACATGTGCTGGAATTTTCCGGTGAAATTTTTTTACAGTGTATGCTACATCCATTCGAATCCTTATATCAACCAAAAACGTAATCTGGGCTTCGAAAAACAAAGTTTGATGAAAAAATCGCGAATATTTGACAATTCTACAGACATTCGATTTTTTTGCTCTGCTCTAAAGCATTCTGGAATTTTTGGCTCGTTCTCACCGTGTCGAAGAAGGTGCGCTAACATTCATTCGAATCCTTATATAAACCAAAGACCTCATCTGGGCTCCGAAAAACAAAGTTTGATGAAAAAATAGCGAATATTTCACATTTTGTGCATAATTTACAAGTATGGATTTTCAGCATACACTGTAAAAAAATTTCACCGGAAAATTCCAGTACATGTACTGGAAGTCATTAACCTGTACATGTACCGGAAAATTTCAGCACATTTGTACTGCAAAAATTCAGTGCAAACGTTATGGAATTCCCGCATCAAAACTGGAAATTTTCTGAGCCTCGGTACTGGAATTTTTCAGTACACGAGCTGGACTTTTCCAGGACATGTACTGGAAAATTAATGCTGAAAATATCCATGAAAATTGAAAAAAAATTGCTCACGCAAAGTGATTTTGCAGGGTCCTTGTGTTCCAAGATGATTGAGAAACTTTTGATCGTTCATTTGGATGGACAGAAACACTCATGTCTACCTAACAGGATTTGAACCCACACTTTTCTACCTGCCTACCAACTGAAACCTAAGACCTAACCGATGAGCTAAAGCGCGACATGTTGGAAGGCCAGCTTGGGTTACTACATATGCTTCATATCTAGAACACAAGAGGATAAGTCTTGGAAAAACCTCATATATCAATTTCATTGGCTACAATTACAATTATTATTCAAAATCTCAATCAGGAAATTTTTAATATAAAGACTTGAAATTTTTCCTGCCAGAAATGACGAAGTCCAATAGAAGTGGAAAATTTCAGTGCAACAGTGATTAAATTCCGTTGCATAGCAACTGGAAAATTCCATCACACGACCTGAAAATTGCAGTTCAAAACCTGTATAATTCAATTGCATAGTAACTGGAAAATTCCATCACAAAACCTGAGAATTGCAGTTAAAAACCTGTATAATTCCAGTATACCAACGATTAGGTTTTTTTTTCTAAATTCCAAATTTTTTCTCAAGTCCTTTTTGAGGGAATATTTTTTTTTGGTGCACAAGAACTATAAAATTGTAGTACGAGCCGGTAAAATTTTCGCGAAATCATGGCAAAATTTCAGTACATCATCTCAAACTTGAAAATTCCAGTACAATGACTGAATTTTCAGTTATGCTTGGTAAATTTTCAGTAACGTAACAACAAAATCTCTGTACATGTACTGGAATATCCATATTCCAGTACTAGCACTGGAAATTTCCAGTCCAGTTGCACAGTAAATTTCCAGTTTTTTTTTACAGTGTAATTCATACTTTCAAATCCCAATTCCTTTCTACACTGTATGGTTGTTCACGATGTAATTAGTATGCCCAGATGTTTGCCTCATGTATGATCGACAATGCCAAAGTCCCCAAGAAATCTCCCACTGTGAAAAGAAAGTCTTAATCTGTTTGCATCTTAATTTCAGACAATGCTTTTTCCATTGTGTCGGCGATTGTTTTTTCGGCCTAATTTGTTTGCATCATAGATTCAGCCATGAAATGAGCTGAATTTAAGACTTTCTTTTTACAGTGCCTCTCCTATGACGAATTCGCTCTGTCCCAATGTTCAAGTATTTTATCTTTCCTACGAACAGAGAGAAGATGAGAGAGCTCACGGCCGGGGTTCCATCGATAGTAAACATTGAAGCGTCCTCTTATCGGATGGAACACGGAACCTGGTCCATCAACCCCCTCTCTCATTTTTCATTTTTCTTATTCATGATGATGAAAAATTATATGCATTCAACATCGATACATAAAATCATTTTAATCAAATACGTGTTGAAAAGTATACAAAAGAAATGCGCGATTTTGTAGTATTAAAAAATGAAATTGCAGTGTGTCAACTTCCATGATCCAACCGTCAGAGGGCCGGTGGAACTTTTACTATCAGTGAAAAGGTGCCCGTGAGCCCTCTCATTTTCTCTCTGCTACGAATATCTGTTATTCCCTTATGCTTGGATCTAAATGATATTAATGTAGCACATTCTTAGAGCAAATAAACAGCGAATAATTACTGTGCATCCCTTTTACCATTTCATGCCCTTTATATCAATGGTTGTTTCAGCGGAATGGACGTTCAAGAGTAGGAGATGTTTATGTAAAAAACTCGCTTATATAGATACCAAGTTACGAGGTTCGACTACGAAATTGCAAATTTATAAAACGGCTTCCCATAATTCTTTGAAATACATTTGTTCCCATAATAATACTGGTTAGCTGTTACACGGAAAAAAATACTCCGGTTAATATATGGACAGCAAGAATTACTGCTATTTTAACCGGAATTCTAGTTAAATGAATCAAGTCTCCGGCAAATTTAACAAGGGCTCCGGTAAATTTAACAAGAATTCCAGTAAAAGTCACAGATATTCCTTGCTGTCCATATAGTAACCGGAATTCTGGTAAAATTAACAGTTCATTTTTTTCCGTGTATGATTATCCAAAATATAAGGATGTCGGTACACTGTAAAAAGAAATTCTTAAATTCAGCTTATTTCATGGCTGAATCGATGATGCAAATAAATTAAGCCGAAAAAACAATCGCGGACGCAACGGAAAAAGCATTGTCTGAAATTAAGATGCGAATTAGGACTCTATTTTTACAGTATATAGCTGTCATAACTAAACGGATCGTTCTAGGACCAACATCATGTTGCTATCATAGCCATCCATATCATTATTACAACGATGCAGTATTGCCACTATAATTATTCTTTTCTAACCTCACTCCAGATCGTTACAGTAACCACATTTTTCCATTGTTCAAGTTTATCTGAAATGAAAGTCACTTCTGTATACAGAGGAGAATGGTTCGTTACCATGGGGCTTGTGAAAAGGGTTGTTGTACTTGCAAAAATATTCACTCCAACAGTGAAGACGTTAGTTCTATTAGCAAACGTTTTTTGAGTTGGCAAAAAAATCTAGTTGTATCAAAAATTTTTCTTGTTTCTTTTAAATTCTTGTAAATACGTTTTTTTTGTCAAATTGTATCTTTTTAACCATTTTTCTGAATAGAATATTTACAATAGATTGTTACTATCAATTTTGCATATTGTAAATAAACTTTTTTGGTAATATTATGCTTATAATAAAATGAATAGTATGAAACATTTGAGAATCCCAATTACTTTAGTTCAAAGCATTCTCATCTTGTATTAATAATGATAAAACCCCCCTACAGCAACTATTTGATAATTCGAATTTTATATCATAAAGCACAGTAGAAGTTCGTTATCATTTGAATGTAAATTTATTCATCACCAATCCTCTCCTCGTGTATTTATTTGCTTCAATAATTGCGAAAGAAATTACATTTTTCACAAACTCCCCGTAATTAAGTTACCCATTTCAACTTATTTCGAATTGAGGAAAAAACAAATGCACAGGCTCATATTTTTTTGTGCAATGTAATATTCATCGATACAAGTTTTTTTTTCACCAAGTCTTTGGTAAACGTACGAATGAATGCCATAACAAAGCTCTTCTTCCTTGGAAACCCGTTGGATTTCTGCCTTTGTTATTCATTGACATACACGTATTTACGAAGTATACGTATCTTTCAAAAATTTCATTCCACTTGATATACTGGATGATGCAATCGTGAATTTTATTGATTCATTTCTATGTATAAAAGAATTTTCGTTGCATGGATGGATCAACCGTGTATCAAAGTCGCCTCCAACGGAATTGACAACTCGATTCTCACAACCATTCGAAAAAACGACAATTTTATTTACCACGTTTACTACTGAAAATAATCTTTCCTTCGACTCTTGCATTGTTTTCAGTGGAAACGATTTTATCGAAAATTATAATTACCAGCCGGAGCTTTATTGTGATACGTTGAACCTTATGAGTAATGCTCCAAGTATTTTCTTAATATCAGACTATTATCATCTTTTCGATCCCTCACGTCAACATTAATCACATATGCCAGTGGTTTTATTTCTCCCAAGAATAGACTATATTTCATCTTCTACGGAGTATGTGATTGAAGCTTTTGCTTTGAGAATATGTGAATAAAAATATTAAATCAAATTTTATACTTTCATGCATATAATTTCATCAATTCTTTGGTTTGTTTTTTATTGATGATGGATATCGATTCCGATATTCATTCTTCTCGTTTGATATTTCTCAAACTTTACTAACATTCTAAGATGTTTTGGTTCTGTTTTTTCGACCCTAAAAGAAGTTTATATATCTGGAAGGGCGTAATATGACTCGAACTTTTCTCAAAAACATTTTCAACTTTGATATTTTTACTGAAGAATTTCTCAAAGATTGACATAAATTCAAATGCAATTACAAAACAAAATCAAATCGTCTACACGACATTCCTCGGCAAGTATTTGTTTTTATTTGTTTGGAATATATATTCACCTAATCATACAGTTCGAGTTATACTTTTCCAACATATTATTGATTATCGTAGTCTATGATTTTTGTTCGCGCAACTCTATCACTATTTCAGACACGATAACTGCCCTGGCATCATTTTCTTCCCTTTGAATAATCTGAAATAACCACCAGATTGGTTGAAGATAAACATTCGTGTGGGTGAAGTTTTCTTTCTTCCTTTATGTATCAATCAATGCAAAATTATGCGATTCGATCTTTGAATGGAAAAGCGAGAAGAGGAATAATTATATGTTGCTGAAAACTTAATGACAACATTTATTTGATTACAAGCCTGTATTCATCGTAACATTATAAATCGAAGGAGAGTAAAATCGCTCTTTTTCTTTTTGTTATATCATTATTATTTTATATCGACTGAGTATTATGCCAGTTTCAAGTTCCGTGCAGTTGATTCATCCAAACGGTGAAACAACTTTCGCTACGTATAGACTCTTGGATTTGAGAGGAATATTAGTCTTTGCTACTGAAAGATAAGATATGAGAGGTTCTAACCATTTTTTTACTCAGTGCAAATATATCTTTGGTTACCGTGACCATTTTTTCATAACCACAATCATAAGAATGTAATTGAAACCTTTTGGTTCAATCCATAGCACCATTGATGATGATTATCACCTATAAGCGATGCTTATCACTTATAAATATTTATATTATATAATCGAATTCTAAATTCGAAACACTCATTTGCTAACGTAATTAAAATTTAACCCTGTTTTTTTATAAAAATTGTATTATGTATTCAATCCTTCCGTACAAATATACAAATTTATCTTAAATGAGCGGAACTTCCGCTGATGAAGTTGAAAATTCAGCTATAGTAGCTCAAAAAATGGCTGTTCATCTGTTTTGTGTGTATATCGCAAAATAAACATCTAGTTTTAGCTACCGATGTGAAGGTTCACAACTAAAACCTTTTTTAGTTACCAAACTTTGATTATTATTATTATTGAATCTTGGCAATAATAAACCAATCGCGTATTTGAGACGATTGAATCAACCGAATAACTATAACCAAGTTTTTTTCAATGTATTAACAGTTAATTCCACCACAATTTATGTCATTGAAATTTGAATCGTTTATTGAAACGCATTTGTGCTCAAACATGAAAGCAATGAAATCTACAAGTTTTCAATTTTTCAAAACCCTGTTCGACTTCTATGTTTTATTGAAAAGAATTGAATCTCAAAAGTTGTTAACCATTCCCAATTTGATTTTTTCATATTCTATTCTGCATTCAATTCAGCGAAGGATTAAAACTTCTTCAACAACATCGAAATCTCAGGTAATTTCATGTTGACGGTATTGAGTATTTTTGAAATTACCATCATAGTTATTCGTGTGAATTTACAAACGACTTGAAGATAATCAGGATTGTCTTGCATTTTTGTGAGAATGTATTTTCCAGGAATAGTTCGAGTAGAAGAGTCTCAGTGATTTTACAGTTGTTTCTCACAGTGCGGGAAATTGAACATGTCTAAAAAGTTTTTGATAAACAATATAAACGATAATTACATTAAGGGCATAGAGGGCACCAGTGACCTCTGACGATTCCACCAGAGCAAAATATTTTCTGACAAATTATTCGAAAACGAAGCAATAATTTGTCAGAATGGTTTTGGTTGTGTCCTTTGCTAACCAATGGTTCTGGTTGCATTTTCAGGAGTCGCTGGTATCACTCTAAAAACAAATGAATTTTCCACGTCGGTGTACACCCAGATAACATGCCCTCACGAAGCGACGCACATGGATAAACTTCTGCACGCAAATTGCTCGCAAACCTAGGGGGGAGCTTCAAAATGTTATCTGGGTAAGTGCTTCTGTAGACAAATGATTTTAAGTCACAAAGATACAAGGAAATTTTTATTGGTGTGAGATATGCGACTGGGGTATCAACGCTACTACATGAGAAGCGCGAACTATTTTCGTAATACATGGCAAGCCGCCCATTTCGAGCAACTTCGCGAGGTGTATACAGGAGAATAGTTGACTTTTTGCCATTAATACCCATTAGTAGGATGTCCGTATAGTACTTTCATAGAGGATAGTAAATGATTATTTGTTATTCTTGTATTTATTATTCTACCAGAAATACTTTGCCAAAATTTCAATACCACTATCAACCTTGACCTACGTTCGCTATTCAATTCTCTCTTCATATATTTCAACGGTCATTCTTTTTCCTCTATTCTTAGCGTGGAGATTCAATTTGATTCAATTTCACATTTTCAAATTGAATTTGAAACGGTGTATTAGTAATTTATGAATAAAATTACGTTCGAACACTAATACAGTCGACTTTCACTTGGTTTATCAATAGTTTGGCAACACAAAAAGAACACTATTTTCCAAAGATTATGCATATCAAGAGGATACAAATAAGGAAAAAGAAAACACGACTGCGAAATACTACGATTCTCTTACGTTCGTGTTGCATAACGTGTGAACGATCTCTAAACGATTGGACGAGTATGGGAAGATTGAGAAAAATATAGTTTTCCATACGAATCTTGAAATTATGATTCTTAATAAATTTGGGATAGGTTTTAATCAACTAATGTCACATGAATTCTGCAAATGTACTGAAATTCTCAGTCCAATGTACTGTTCAATAGCTTCCAGTAAAATACTGAAATTTAAAATTATACTCTCTAAATTTCTTGGAGTGAAAATTCACTCATACAGAGTGAAACTACTGCAAGTACTCTAACAAAAGGGAGATTCCACTCCTAAAGATTGAGTTTTCACCCCATAAGAGTCAATTTTTACTGTCTTCGAGTGAGGATTTCACTCTTAAAAGGAGGTGAAATTTCACTCTTCAAACCAAGATAAAACTCCACTCCGTTGAAGTGAGAAATCACTCTTCCTGGACTTGCAGAAATTTCCTTTCGAGTGAGATTTCAAATTTTTTTTTCAAAAATCATAACAAGCAATTATGTCGCTCAATTATGAGAACCAGATTTTTCTCTGAGTGTAATCATCCGAACCTTTTCACGGGAAAAATAATTTAGCTGCAGCAGCTAAGTAGCTAGCACGGACACGGACAGCCATTGAATTGGCTCCTGCAGCTAAATTTTAGCTGTTACAGCAAAAAAATTTGCATTTGTAGTCAATTTATTTGCGGTAACAGCTAAAATTTAGCTGCAGGAGCCAATTATATGGCTCTCCGTGTCCGTGCTAGCTACTTAGCTGCTGCAGCTAAATTATTTTTTCTGTGTTGAAAATATGGCTTCCGGTAATACAAGGTAAAATGTCCAAAAATGAATTACATTGATCCTTCAAATCAAAGAGTAATGCTCATATAATAATGCCCTTCAATCGTATTACCTGCATTTGTGAATTATTTGCATGGGCGCGCGTTTACACCCGTATACGAGTAAGTAAAAACGCACATGTCGATGGTGTAGAATGTGTACGTAAACATATATATGGTCGTTATATCGTATCGTACCGTGTAAACGCGTTACGATGGGTTGACGACGGTTGCGTGCGCGGGCGTCTCGACGCGGTGCGAACGAAGCGAAGCGCGCCTCATATCACCGTGTTGTATAGTGACGCTCATAGAAGCGTCTCCTTGGCCTCTCCTCACGACGACGGCTGGCTTGGCGGCTCGGTTAGCAACAGATTTGTCCAGAATCGGGTTTAACTGAGTGACGAAAAGGGTTCTTCACGGGCGCGCACGCGCACCGTACATCCTGCTCACAACACCACTTTCAAACAGTTTGATTTTAATTACTCATATAAGTACGTGTGCTTTGAAACAATGTAAATGAAAAAACATAAAAAAAGAAAAATAATGAAAGGTTATGAGTTTTCTTGTCCAGGAGTATATTTTATCAATCGAAGGTTTTTCAATCAGTTGTTCTTTTCGTACAAGAGGACAATACACGAGTTCACCGAAGGAACGTGAAACACATGTACCACATAGAAACTGGTAGTGTACAAATTCATCGTGACTCCACCAATTGCAACAGACCATATTTTTTGCTCAAACTCCACTAATGATATAACTTATTATTTCATTTTTTTTAAAACGTACTTTTTCAAAGTGAAAGTGATTTAGTATGTGGTTTTAATTATGGGCAGGATACTTTCGGATCGCTGAAAGATTGAAAATATACTTGGACCCTGAGATTATTAATTTTATATTCTCCTGAAAAATGGAAAACAAGAATTCGTTTGATTATTAAGGGGGTACTAGCGGCGAGGCAACAGTCAAATCTTTTATGACAAACTACTGCCAAACGTTTCATTTTAATCAAAATATTGCTCTGTACAGCACCTCTGCGATTTAAGTAGAGGTGCCGTACAGAGCGATATTTCAAATAATATGAAGTGTTGGCCCGTGGTTTATTATAAACGATTTGGCTGCTACCACGCCGCTAGTGTCACTTTTCAAAAGTGTAAAGTTGTGAAGATATTTTGTTAAGTAACAACATATGATGCATGATGTAAGTATGATGTATTCAACATTCAACATCTTCTGAATCCAACAAGATTTTTTGTAGAAGAAATAGAACATATCTTTCCCCACATACCATCTAGCAGGACTCTGAAAAATATTGAAGATATTTATGTTAATATATATTTTATTTGTATAACATCATGAAAATAAATGAGATTCGAATGAAATGCTGTTTTTAAGGATTGTTCTGAATGTGGTTCTAAACCACATTTGTTATACTGTCTCGTGAGAACAAGAATAAGTATGCTAAAGTTTGGAATGAATATGATTTTGGAACTCATAACGAGGTGATGAGAAATTTGCGTAAATTCATCAGCTAGGGTGTAAATGAGATAACTCTCCATTGATTTTGCCGCCTTACCGATATTTCACACCGCAATGCACCTTTGGATTCGATTATCCCATTTGGCGATTCAACCTTCTTATTCTATCAATTTCATTTTTGCCTTGCTAATTTGCAACAAAGAAACGAAAAATTTTCCAACCAATAATTTTACTTGGTCTTACTGTACCCGTGCCCAAGTTCTGCCAGTGGAAGAACCCTTATTCTTTCGGAACTGGATAGAGTGACAACAAAGGATAACAAGATTTTTGCTCGAATCAACTCTTCACCGTGACCAAAGCCAATTTTGGAAGAACTTCGTTAATCAAAATTTGAAATTCAATCATCGCCCTACCGCATACATTCGAGATTTCACCTGAAAATATGGAAATTACTAAGCAACTCGAAAATTCAAATTTTCGACTCATCGAGTTGTGTTCTCATTTTGTTGATTTTTCATGAAAAATGTTTTGCGTGCGCATATCTACAACTCCAAATTCCAAAACAAAGTTGAAACCTCAAAATCATAGAATATTCACTTGAGTCAAAATTCAAAGTTTCCTTTTCACCTACGTATAAAGAAATCATGAAATTTGCCCCTCAACGTAGTTCAAATTTCCTGATCTCTCATGAAACGGGATTTTAGATTTCCTCTCGAAAATTCTTGAAAATTTCACTAGAAATATTGGATTGGATTTAATAATTAACTAAAATCAATGAATCAGTCAGATTTGTCTGAATTTAGGTATTTGAAATCTTAATGGAAGATTGAAATGAAGCTCTCGCATAATACCAAATCTTTTACTGTGCTCTTCATTCAACCAATTGTGTTTTCAACACACCATTCATTAAATACGTGAAGAAAATGAAATACTCCGTAATGACATGCTTTCAAATTCGCTTCCTCCATTTCCATATAACTGAAAGTATGAAAATATTGAACGTATTAACGATACAACACGTGCTGAGGCCATATTTCATTCTTTATATATATTGTCATTACCAATGCTAAATCATACAAACGTGAGCAATAATTTTTTCTCGCATACCTGTGATTCATTTCCTTCATAAATAGATGTTATATAAGATGTACGAAAACAATGTTACAATGAATGGCTCGGGTAAAAAAGCTTCAATCGCATTATAGAATCATAGTCGTCAGCGATAAAGAAATCATAGGAAGAGAACACGCGCAAGTGAGTGAGTGTCAATAAATTACAGTTAGTATTTAACAGTACCTACTCGATGATAATGATGATGAGATGATGGTGAATGAATGAATGAAAATCCGCAAACGCCGAGAACCAATTTGTGACGCATTTATTTTGTACATGTATTGTACACGTATGCAGTGTACAATAAGCATATACAATATCATTCTTGTATACAGCGTAACACTTCTCGGCTGACGTTTATTGAGTTGAACAATATAAGATACAAGAATTGATTTGAACTAAGAAATACCAGTGTCAAACGTGTTGAGATAATATTTACATTGAGTCATCTATGTCTGTGAATATCAAGTTTTCCCGTTTCTATACTGTGTACGTGTCTTTATACGCATTCGACTAAGCGTATACCATTTTTTTTTCATTTTTCGAATCTATTCTCATTCGGCCTTTGGATTAATCGAGAAAATGTTTATTTTGATCGAATAGATTACCGCTCCAAGTTCATTAGACAGTTTTTCTTCCACTCGAATGGATGTTTATTCATTTCTCATAATTAACAGAAAGAAGAGCATTAATCAAGTCTTTCTCTCTTTGGTTGAAAAATCTGATTAATCCCTATGAAACTTTATATTTTCTTGTAAGTACGCGATCAACGATGTATTACAATTTTTTTGCAAGAAAAAACTGTTTCACGATTTCGTTTAAAATCTATAAAATCATCATGAGCTTTTTAGTTCTGAATTTGAAGAATGAATTAACTTGTAGAATCAATTGGATGATTAATTATTCATTCAGGTCACAGATCTATTTCATCATCCATGTTTTGGATTAATATCGTGAATGATCGATCACTCTGCTTCCTTATGCCTCATTCTTATTAATACTATGATAAATTCTGAGATCGCGTGTCACTCGTAGAACTTTTCAACTTAAAACATGTATATGGAAAAAAAAATATTCAATCGATCGAATCCGTTTGATTCAATTGAGTCATAGGGACACGAAACATGACGCAAAACTAGCAAAATCTTTTGTGGTGTTGAAAAATTCATAAAGTCTAAATCATTGACATTTATTCACCGAGCGGAAATGTTTTTGTAGTTGATACGCGAGATGCGCATAAGAAAATTTTGAAGCTGGTATCAAATGATAAGAGCTCCTCATTTAGAAGAATAATTCAATCATTCGACATTACAACACAAATTTAAATCAATTACAGGTACTCGATTACTGAATATGAACCTTCGAATTAATACAGGCAAAACGAGACCAGATTTCTTTTTGTTCAATGAGAAACCTCTTGAGAAATAATATTGCTCATTTTTATATTTACAAAAGACGTTGGAATTTCCTCAAATTCATATTTCTTCGGAAGCAGTTTGAGAAAGGAAATGAATGAAATCACAAGTCCAAGCACACGGAATGTTTACGTGCAAATCCAGACGAAACCAAATCTAAATTTAATTCCAAAGACAAATCAACGATGGTACTAATCACTCTTTGCAAATCTGGATAGAAACACTCGCGGAATCTTTTTATTGGAAGATGGAAAGTGAATTTTATGTGACTTATACTCGCATTACACTTTCATCTCCATCAAATTTGATATATTTTCACGAACAATCAAGACATAAAATGGGAAAAAATATATATATATGGTATAAATAAATCGTCGATGCAAGAATAATTGATACGAGAAAAGAAAAAGAATCAGTATATTTCATTATCTCGAAGGCACTAAGACATCCCACTCAATTATTCCATTAGAGCCGGATGAATAATTAATTAATTAATCCGTTGACCTATGGCTGACACTTCCACCAACTTGGATTAAAAATGAACTAAGGTTTGAAATCACAATCTTCTTATCTGATTGTTTGATCCCAAGTTCAAACCTCTGAATTAATTTGAAAATCGAGTGTTGATGGAAGAATGAGAAAGAGAAGAAGAACAAGAACAAGAAGTGAGAGAAAAAGAAGAAGAAGATGCCAACGATTAATTGAGTATAACGTTGATCAATCGATTCGTCAAAACCTTACTTCTTTATTTGTCTTCGATATTTGTTTAGCGATTATTGCTTGAACAAATGTGAAATAATGGAATAATACTCGAGTAATTCAAACCGTGCTCAAAATTGAGGCTTAATTTCTTTTTCAAATTCTATTATATATAATTGATTTATTCGTATAATATAGAATTTGTATAAAAAAATGAAAATAGATTTGTGTTCATTCGCAACATGGTTTCATAACATCAGTATCTCAGAACATATCAACAATTTTTCACAGGAATCGACAATGTCAGAATAATAACATGAAAATTGATGCTTTTATTCGAATAAGAACTATGTATTGAAATAATAGAACATATTCAAATCGATTCACGATACTGCAACGTAAATTCTTAAACTATCACACCAGTTTATTAACGCTCAACCATTTTCATCGAATATTAAACACTTTAATGGACACCCTGTAATCAGTCAGGCGCGACCAGACAGCTTGGCAACTCGCACCACCTTGTTAGACTATTATTATACGTAGGTGATACAATCAATCGACAAACTATATTTATGAAGGCATTATTGATGTATTTCGAACGTTTAAGGTAAAGTGAAATGTATAGACTATGTAAAATTTATGAATTTTTATATTGGAAAATCATGTTAATGTGAGATTTCAATCTTATGAAAATTCAAAATGATTCTACCCTTGGAACATTATAAAATATAAAAAATAAAAGTCAAATTTACATGTGATTTAGTAAACTTTATGCTCCAAGTACATTTATACATTAGAAAAATAAATGAGAGGAGTTGTTTCATACGAACTCAATGATGAAAAGTTCACTGTAAAGAATATTCTAAATCTTTCCGTACCTACACTGAGAAAAATGTGTTTCGTAGAACTAGCAATCACAGAATTGTTGGCATTTTATTGTTGGAAATACAATAATTTTTGTTCTTATAGCATACATGTTGTCTTGTTAATGGAATTGAATTGTCAATTCAGCAATGTTAACGGTCATATTTTCACGATTTTTATTGTAGGTTGACATATGACAATGCTGAATTGTCACATATCAACCAGCAATAAAATTTAATTAAGGAAATTTTTACATGAAAATATATTAAAATCATTGTTGTTGTGGGAGTTTTGTGTGTAAATTTATAGGATTTTCCCGAACATTTGTAAGGAATTTCCTATCCGTGTACGAGTTAATTACTTATTCACGTACACGTATGTCAAGTTTCATGTCAAAATTTTTTAGTGTTGTTTTCTTCAAAATAACAGGGGTTTATGACATTTATAATGAATCAGGGGTTTCGCGCTTGAGAAATAAAATTTCACTGATACGAATTGTTCATTTTTCTTGATATAAAGAAGAAATCCAAATCTGTATGGCTCGATTGATAAAACTTGCTCAACTTGGTTTTTTGTCACTCAAAACTCCCGAGTTCGGATCAGAGTTGCCAATTTAGAAGCACGCTGTAAGGGAACTAACAAATCTGACAATTGTGTCTTGTGTCAAATATAATGACCAATGCCAACAGTCTAGTTCCCCCTAACCTGACAGCATTGGTTCGAATCCCAGTTCAGAGAGATTTTCATTCCTTTCCCATTTTCCAAATTTTATTTCTCCATCGAGCCAAGTCCCTACTTTCATTCGTTTATTCCTTATGGACAAGGAATCGCTTTGTTTTCAATAGTAATGGGATAATTTTCAAAGAAACAAAATTTTAATATCTCATAAATCGGCAAGATACTACAAACATATTCAGAAAATAGCACTTTATGTGACATTTCCCTGCGTTGAAAATAAACACTAAAAAAATTAACAGAATTATCCATTTAATAAGTGTATGATCGGTATGCTTATACGTGGAGAATATAAAGGTCGCATGGGTATCGGTGCCCTTATACTTGTCGAGAAAACAAGAGAAAGAAAGACAAAGACATATCTACGGGTGGTAGCTAATAGATGGCTTTTGAGCTTCGTAGTTAATATAATTTGTTTGATCACCCACGGTGTGCTTGTACCCAGGGACGCGCCTCAATCGAATTGCGTCATCATAGAGAACGGGTATTATAGTGTTCGTGTACTACCTATAAAACTCATTGACGAGGGAAAAGAGAGAAAGAGAAAGCGAAATTTTCATAATTTTACAAAGATACCATATCTGTACAATAAAATAAGCGAAGTGGCGTCCACTTCGACGCGATTTGTTATGACGAAAGCAAATAATATCTAGGGTGGAACAAAAAACGAAGCACGGTCAGGTACTTTTGTACCGAACAAGAATGGCTGTTGCCAAATTTTGAGAATTATTATTCGCCGACTTTTTCATCGATATTAATTCTGTCGTCAAGAATGCCAACTGGCTTACTACGCTGAGATGAATTTAAATAGTCACATCAACTATTTGAGAATAACCATTCACATTCAGTATTCACAACTATATAAACAGTTATGATAAGTCTTTTATAGTAATGGAAACTATTCATATACTTGCATTAACTATAAAAAGAGTTGGGAAAATGATAAATCAATAGCTGTTCTCTCACATAGTTGCCATGACTATAAATTTCTCTGAGTGTAAAAAACTACAAGTCTCATCATATTTTCGAGATTGTTAAAGTTTTGGCAAAACATTTTTTCCGATAAACTTTTCACTGTAAGTCGGTTTCAATTTTTTTGCATTTATTTTGGCATAAGAACAATGTAACGTAATCATTCTCTATACGATCAGACGTTCTTCGAAAACTTTGAATAGGGAGTCGTGTAAGAAAATACGCGGAGACATCTCTAGTGACATTCTTGTGAGCCCACGCACGCTCATCTACACGTGTGGTACGATTTTGATTTTTTATTCATACAAGTGATTCCTCCGCTAGCAATGGGTTATGCTGCATGAATCAGTTTTGAATAAAGTATTTGTAATACTTCATATATCAAACATCAACGAGCCTACATCAGTCATTATACTCGTCACTGTATTTCACCTCATCGTAATCGTCGTTTAAAATTCATTATATCCATATACGTATGTGAAGCATGATTCAGATTCGTTTCCCCTCGAAAATATTTCATTCAACATTTGTCTTGCGGTAGCAACAACACTAAGTCGTGTGCCAACCAAGCATTGACCGTGGAAGAACGTCTAGCGTTCATCTGTAGGCCTATTACGATTCGTCCATTATTCAAAGGATGAAATTACTTTGTTATTGTTCTTCGTTCAATATTTCAGGTCGCGTTCTCATAAGATTATCATTTTTCATTCTATCCATATTGACTTACGTTATTCCATTTTATTATGTCCTTATATTTCGAAGATTTTTAGAATATTGTACGAGGATGAGAAAAATTCGTTGCTTTGATTTTCTATTTCAAAAACATGTTTCTGTTTGTTGTTTATGAATTATTGAATAAATTGAGAAATAAATAGAGAATATAGTTGATACTTGAAATTGTTCACGATAAATGGATTCAAAAATTTGTACTACAGTACTTTGTATATTTCATTGGAGGATCAGAAAAATTCATTCCTGAATACTGAATTTATAAATTTGAGTCAGCGGAGACCATTGGAAATTCGTGAAATACACGTGAAAATAGGTTGTATGTACAAAATTCGTATGGAGTCCATATTGGTTGAATGTATAGGGTGTCAAAGGGCATTGCACGCGTTGATTACTTGAAATGCAAACAAAATACACACGAAATGCGTCATATGGCACATACGTACAATACAAATGACATTCGCGTGGAATGTGTATTTGTTATTTTCGAGTATACAGAAATATTCTATACCAAATTATCAATTGTTTAAATTCTCGAGATTTTTGATGTGGCTTAGAGAAACTTTGTATTTTATACAGGCTTTGGGCTTCCGGTTTAGAGCTGCGTCTTGAATTGATTGGTTGTCGACGTTTCGCCATCATGACAGCTAGCTTCTTCAGGTTGGCTACACTCCGGAAGCTCAAAATCTGTATCTTCTTGAATGTCACGGAAGAATTCTCAGCGAACCACCGCTGAAACAACTAATCTTCATATTTCATGTGTAAATAATTTTTGTCAACTGAACCCTCATGTTTCTCGAAAATTCATAATATTTTAAGGCGTAATTTTGATACAAGATTTCTCGCAGACATCTGGAAGCTTTTGTAATATGTATTTCAACTGAATTTCTACATTTTGAGCCTGGCGAGGGTCTTTGACAATTTCTTTTTAGTATTTCAGAAGCGCAAAATCTAGGACTAGGTTTGAATTCCAGTAGGAATGGGGAACATTTGACCAAATCGATGTTTTCTATACAAGATTTATCAAGTTTCTGTCGATTTTCATAGAGTATAATCGAAACTTGATAAAAGTATTCTAAAATCGATACTGCCAACATCTCTCTTTTAGTCAATCGTGCAGCTCTCTTCAGGGAGTCAATACAATTGAACAAGCCCAAAGAACGCATTTGAAAATCTTGTTTTTTATTAAAGAATCTTTACCATGCTTAAACAATCCTATCCATTCCTATTGGAATTGCAAAATTGCGATTCAAAACTGATGGGTAATAATCGGTTTCAATTGGAATTCTGTTCGTTTAACCGGAATGAATAGTATTTTATCATCAGAGTATTCAATTACAATGAAACTGTGTAGATTTGTTCACATAATATTAAAATGTATAAACAAGTTTTTTTTGTAATTTTTCATTTCAAAATGACGTTTGTAGAATGGTTTGAAGATAACTCATAAAAAAAATTTGCGGGCACTTCGGAGATCGGAGTTTTTGATCTAAAAATTCCACCAAGAAAACTTATATGAGACCATTAATCATCTTCATCTGCAATTGTGATAAAAATTTCATAACGGATGGATATGTAATTGAAAAGAAAGATGTGGGCGTTCGCAATGTGCTGACTGACGGAGAGATCTCGTGGTAGACAGACAGACAGCCGGAGAAGCACGCAACTAACATTGTTTCCTGAGTTCAAATACACATTTGGGTGTAAGAAATCATCATTTTGAGGAAAAAAAATTCATTCGCTTCCGGAAACTCTTCCAAAGCTTCCCGTTATCTTGTAATAATTGCACACGGAACCAAATTTTTCCATTCAACTGTGAAACGTATTCTTCCGTAAGAAGTTTTTATTTTGGGCACCAACAATTGAAGATTTCGCATGTATAGGTGCACGTATTCTTTGGCTGCGCGAGTTCATAGGAAAACATACTATAAACATGAATATACATAAAGTATTCATTTGCTATTCATAGCGAAAGCACAATCAAGCGCCTTGATTGTATGTTTCTTTTTTTTATATAAAATACACAGAGGAAAGTTTATATTAAAGATTATTGGACGCATATTGAATTCAAAGAAAGTTTTGTGGTAATTTGTCGCATACTCATGGTTCTTTTCGCCACAGTATAGTATATCCCACGGCTACGACATACGTATATTAACTTTTACTACAAAATTTTCTCCGTATAGGAATCAAATGGAATTCCTTAATGCTCCAATGGTCACGGACGTCTGAAAGACGATTATCAAACATATTAAGATTGTATACACTGTAAAAAATTTGGCGGTGTTAGAAAAAGTCCACCCCGAATGGTGTTGTTTCAACACCTGACGGTGTTATTTTGACACCGTATGGTGTCATTCTAACACCAGTTGGAGTTATTTTAACACCGAATTCCGGGGTGGACTTTTATAGAACACGCGCGGTGGTAATTCTGACACCGCTTTTCTTATAGTGTACTGGGTGATTCGAAATTGCCGTACACTTTTTTGAGAGCAGTTTCTTGATGGAATTCTGGAACAATTTATATATAAATATATATATTTTTTGTAGTATGGGAGTTTCAGACCGAAAAAACTAAAAACAAATGCTAAATGAATGAAAACAGTTGTAACATGGATTGTTTAGATTTTAAATCAAGCTGAATGGTTTACTTCCATTCGGTATGTGTTTTTGTCCGAATTTTTACCATGAGATTTCTTCTAATACTTTCTTGTTGAATAAGAAATTGGTTAATCTTCCTTTTTCTCAGCAAACTGGAAAAATGTCTGAATCAGGTAGCGAAATATATAAATAAAACTTATCACGTGATGAATTGTTACCTTGCTTTCATATTGTTTTCAGACGACGTGTTGTTGTTGCGATGATAATCATCTTTGAATGTTCAAGAATATTTTTCATCAGTATACCCCTACAAAAACTGATTTGTACAAACTATGAGAGAATAAGACGTCAATGTATGAGTATGAAACATCAATGATTTACATTCAGCGTTCATAATAAGATATTGATAACATACTTCAAGACATGATTGTATCATTTTCAAATACTTGGATACCCTCAAATGTAAAGCAAAAATTTTTCTCTTTTGTGCAGGTAATACGAGAGAATACAAAAACTTATACAACATTGCCACTTGGACACGCGGTTCATAAAGCTACCTTTGTATAAATGTTGTTTCTGTCCCCTTCCCCTTCCCCCACTCCACACCCCTGATGTAAGTGCAAAATTAAACGAAACAATAATAATTCATGCGCAGTATCTTTCACGTAAAAGGTCATCATTCATTAACTCCGTTACTTTAATTGATTACTCGCATGTTTTGGTTATGAGTTCCGCCTGTTTAAATAATTGATTTCCATGAGCAATGACGATCAAAAACAAAACATCAGATAATCCATTTATTAATTCATTATTGGATTTTTGTTTGCTCGTTGGATTTGATGGATCGTTTAGCCTCTCGATTTGCGTTCATGCAAAATTTATTCTTTCTAATTGTGTCTTTGAGTTTAATGTTTAAAAAAAAAACACTTTTCGCCAAGTTAATTTCCTTCTACTGTACTCAAACATGTTTCAAATTATGCTTCGATAAACGTTGGATTTTAGAATGGAACGCTTGATTGTAATTTTTGGTACGATTAGATTTAAGGAATTGAAAAATTTCACATTCTTGCCACTCTAAAGAAAAGTAATCTAGAAATGAGAAGAAAAATCCCTCTCAATCAGACAAGATATTTCCTTTTTGATGAAATGAAAATGCTTTCATCACAAAGACCAATCCCCTCAAATGGAGAGGAATACTTTTGATACCATATATTATAGAGGAGAAGTTACCTCAAAATGAGAGGGATGCTCCTATTTTGATATTAATTTGTTTTGTGTACCGAATAACTTCACCTTCTTGTCATTCGGTTTCTCGTGCCTAGAAACTGCTAATTGTACATTTTCATAATGCGATTTCAGATCGTCAATTATATCATATCAAGTAATAATATATATGATTACGTATTGATTCACATTGGACTCGCCATCATGAAAAACAATAGTTGGGATCTGAACTCACAGAGAATTGCCGCTTTTCTGCAGACATTATTATTATAAGTATATATGCATGTGTATTGACATTTTTTCCTTACCTGTTCATTTCTCTGAAATTTGGACGATCAATTGAAAGAATAAATTATCTTATGTTAATTTGAGCTGAGATACAAACGTTTGGAAAATCGATAGAGTCCCGTCGATGGAGGCGGAGGTTAGAGAATATAGACATGGAAGGAACATCGACCCATTTTTTTTGCTGCATACCGTAGCTCAAAGGAAACGGGCGATGCTCCTTCCATGTTAATATACTCTAAAGATCTTACAGAACCGGAGTAGTAGTAGGACATAACGTGTATGGTACCTAGCAACTGCCTAACAAAATCATCAAGTACCATCTATCAGATTTGTCAAGCAGATTTTGCTTGACACTTAACCGATCCCCTGTTACAACCGTACCCAGTTTACCCTACATTTATCCTGAATATCAGCTGATTTGAAGATGCAGCCAAAACTAGTCCTGTTCAAACTGAAAGTAAGAATTGAAAACGAATGCCAACACAATGGAAAACAGTTTTCGAGTAAGATGCAGCCACATTCAGTTCGATTTTTACTGTGAATAGGGGCATTCCCGTGAAGTTTAAAATCCGGTTGACTTCATTTTATTCGACTAAAGATGGAAATTCATTCAGATGTTTCTTCAAAGTATTCAACTTGAGGAGATAGTGAAAACAATCAAATTTATTTTCATCTGTGGTCCAGTAAAATGAAGTCGACTGGATTTTATACTTCACGGGAATGTCACTATGTCTTCGTTTCACTCAACTTTGGGTAATTTTTCGCCAATACATGTTCTCTGTGTACTAGGAATGATAATAAACTGCTGACAATTACGGATTTCTGTACGCAGTCGCTAAGACGCAGAGACGAGTAATGATTCCAATTTTGGTATACTGAACTGTACACTGCAAGAATTTTATTTGAAAAATTACCGTGAAATTTCAGTGATCGAGGGACAAATAGAAATTTTTAAAAATATCACTGTGAATTCTGTGAAACTTGTAGAAAATATCACTCTCGACTGTTTAGAAATTCACTCAGTTTTATAAGCTAGACTGTAACTTTTTGAAGAAATTTTAACTTGTCTTTCGATCACTGAAATTTCACGGTAATTTTTACAACACAATTCTTCCAGTGTATTTGAATGTGCCAAAATAGGAACCATTACTCGTCTCTATTAGCGAATATGTACAGAAATCTGTAGTCGTCACCAATTCACCATTATTTATAGTAATCATTCCATGATATTTTTCCCCGTGTACTATTTACGATTGAAATCCAATAAATTGATCGGATATTGGAATCCCACCTATCGCTTATTAGGTGAATAGGGTTACGATAGCATATTTTGAGACGAACCTCTTCCTCTTCAATAAGTATTTTTGCTTCTTCATTGCTGAGTTGAAAGAAGTGAAGTATATATCAATGCATGTGCAAATTCACGCGCGCGCATACAGCATACGGACCAATTGCGGGAGTAGAATGAACGTCCATAGTGGTGCGCACGTGACCCGAAATCGACCAATAGGCCGCAACTCATTCAACACCGTCTTACCACCAGGAACGTACCTTTTGTTATATGCTCGAGGTACTCGGAGGTACCTATTGAAATCATTTTATTATCGTTGATTCGCAAAATTTCTCCAATGAGACCAATCGAATTTTACATTCTCCCGTCGTGTTCTTCCTGCACACAGAAATGTTTTATTTTGAACCCACATATATATCGCATCGCGAATCGAATAATATCAACTTTTCCCTTGCTCATTGAGTCTTCGACGGATTAAATTATTTGACACATACCTAATATAAGCGTCGACGTCGTTATCGTTGTCGCAAAACTTATAAATATTTCCCTAGCAATCGTTATTACGCGTCGGGCATTCTCAATCGATACGTAGAATTGCTAATGTTGAATATTATATTACCACCGTGGCTGTACGATACTCGAAGATGAGAGGTATGCGAATAGTGATTGATGATTGGTATTGACTACTCAATGGGAAATAACAAATATGCATACAGTTGGTCAAGCATATTATTTTTAGTTCTCATTTAAATCGAATTTTATTCGCACGTTTAAAAATGTTTTGTATGTATATGTAGAAGAAATTAACGACGATTCCACTCATAAACTGTGAATCGAGGCAAAAGTAAATAGCTGCTTGAAAATTTTCTTATCGGTTTGGAGAAGCTTCTTTTTTTCCTTATTTGTATTTCCTCGCTAAATCGTTTAGAATTTTATATTCCCTTGAAAACTCCTTTACCATTCGTTGCGAGTTTTTCGTAGAGAACCGATTATATTCGGGATGATTAATCGTAACAATTGGATTGAAGTACCACCCTGTCGCTGTTATGACATCAATAAATACGAGAATGGTTCCCTAATCATGTTATATAAGTATCTTTTCTTCTCCTTTAATTACCGAGCCCTGAAATGAGGAACAGGTTGACTCTGACATTTATCTGGACGAACATTGGGATAAGTAATTGAACTGGTATATTTATACGATATAGAACTATTGGAGTGTATGATGAAATCTTCTTGCGTAACGAATGTTTTATCGTTGAATTTATTTTATTTATTGAAACAAAAAGAATCGTTTACAGCGAATAAAAGGTGTTAAATCCAGAAAGAAAAATGTTGAAAATGATGGTCGTTTTTCTTGTCGGTTGATTATTTGGGTTTCCGATCAATGTACAATAGAATCAGGGAACTGGGGTCCCCAGAATTGTAGCACATCTATTGAAAAGAGTTGGAAAATGTTACCAAAAAATTAATTACGTAAACAAAGGAGTTGAGTGAAATCATATTTTCTTTCAATCTAAATGGAATTATGCATCCTCAGCAGTAAAGAGGGATTGCTTGAATTCTAAGGACCAAGTTTTCTGGGTACAGTGCGCTCTCTGAATAATGCCGCGGACCTCTTTCTCACTCAAATTGTCTACACTGAGAAAACAGATATCTTGAAAAATACCATAATTTATGGATTTTCAGCGCTAGTCTGACCCGAGTCGGAATATTCACTTGCATGAATCTCTAAAAGTACCATAATTTCTTGGACTTTTTGAAATAAGTATGGTACCTTCCGTATAAAAGTCCAAGACATTATGGTACTTTTAGAGGCTTTTTCAGGTAAATATTTAGACTCGGTCAGACCAGCGCAGAAAATCCATAAATTATGGTACTTTTTAAGATACCTTTTTCTCCGTGTACCTTTGATAGAGCGAGGAAAACACCATCCGCGAAAAAACGACCTTATAGAGGGCCGTGCAGATCCTGGTGAATTCAAGATGGCAGCCTCATTCAAGGAGGAAAATAAAAACATTGATAGATATATATATATATATATATAGATAGATGGTTCAGCAAAAAATAGGTTAAATTTTATATAAGTTGTTATGTCAGAAAATAATGCATCGATATGTTTTGTATATTCAATAGTCGGGCACTGAACAAAACTTTTTGCTAGAGCTTTTCCATATTTTAGGAATAATACTGTTGTTACAAATGATTAAACAATTCCAATGATAATTGTGAGGTTATAGTCCTTTGTTTTTGTTTTCCCCCTTTGTCAGGCTCAATCAGACTCATTTTCTCAACCAGAGGTCAGACCCTTTGATATTCTGTAGTGAGTTTTTCGCGAATTCGGCACTATTCGAGGAGCGCACTGTATTGAAAAAATATTTCCTCGCCGGAAACATTTTTCATTCCGCATAGCGAAATGCAAAATCAACGAAATTTGCGTGATCTGAGACTGTATCGAAACTGTCAGCAAATTCCATCGGAATAGTTATGGAGGTGCTACTATGCGAATTTTATCAATTTCGTGTCATCGTGAGTCATGAACGAAAAATCATTTTGTATAACTGTACAATTTTCCTTCGACGTGTTCCTACCATCCTCACAAAAGATTTTGGAAAGAAGGTCGAAGGTACAAAATTGGTTGTAAACGGCTATTGTAATCATAAATTACTCATCCCTAAACATATTCGATTCATGGATAATCATGTTCAACAAATTTCGAGCTTGTTGAATTTATTTTTGATATCAAAATTCATTACGATAAGATAAGACTTTATGAAAATGAAAAAAATTGATAAAATATCAATCAACAAAAGAGATTTTGGAGAGAAGAAGTAGCAAGCTTTTTTCAATTGTATCAATATTTTTTAACTGCAGAGAACAAAAATGAAATTTTACTGCTTTCTGTTATTTAAAAATCCCTCTACGGAATTCATTTTTCATGAGGTTCGAAATTTATAGGATAAAAAGGATTCCCAATATTTTTATATGAAATTCAATTCACAAGTTAAAAGTGCTCTATTCCTCATAAGAAATTATTGCAGAGTTTTTTGCAGGATTATATATGATTAAATCCATTAATTTGTTTTCGCGTGAAATGGAAAGATTTCTAAGCACGATACATTATATCCGGAACGTTGTTACCGTGTTTGCGTGCAGATACTCAAAAGTCGATGATGCATTCAAAGAAAGATGTGTACAGGTTTACTATGACACTGTTACGACATTGATAATAAGGACAATTTTCGCATGCGTTGTTGAAGTTGTTATATGATCTGCGTAAAGTTGATTCCATCCCAGCAGCGCGATTTACGATAATGTCTAGGCTCTCACGAAAATCTCACCAGGCCTAGCCGCTAGCGAAGAACTTGGAAGGACTTGGCCAATGTCGATGCAGTACTTGCTCGGGCTGGTGAAAGATATATGGTGGCTATTTTCGAAAGATAGAAATACTTTTATTAGAAATAATACAAAATTATGGTTTGAGTTAATATGTTCATTTTGGTTTGCTAAACGAACCTAAAGCAGATGTGTTGCAATTGTCCTGCGGGAGGAATATAAACTGGCTTCGCATTACGTCTATAACAGCGCTACAAAAGAAAACAAGACGATCGCAAAACGTTTGCCCAAGGTCCGTTTAGCAAACCAAATTGAACAATTTGGTTCAGGAAATATTGCAAGCCAGAAAGAAAGGAAACCATGTCAGGATCATGAAAGGATATTACTTTTCGAAATATTCCTACCATCAAGAAGCATTTTAGCATCGAGTCCATGGATGGTAAAGAAAGCCTAGTTTTTTGTGAATTGTTGGGAATCCATGAAACATCAAACGTGTGAGCCTTGTTAAAATAATTCACGTAAAACCATATGTAATCCATGTACAAATCAATTGCCATATGATAGAAACGGAACCTCCATTACATAAATTTTCGAGTTTTATCGTTTAATATATTCGAAAAAACACTCGCTGAGAACAACACTATAACATTTCCTGGTCTGAAAGAATACTCCTCTTAAAGGGTCTGTGAATATATAAAGCCGTGGTTTAAGACAGACAGACGTGCTGTTGAAATATGAGTTAACGACTCTGAGTGCTTCTTACTTGCTCAACACGCATCATTAATACTTTCATGCGGTATACTCTTACGGTAATTTAATGCACCTACTATGCCATCTTGACATACTAAAATTAACGCTGCTGTTTCTAATTTAAACTCATTCGATTCCATGAAACGCTACACACAATTCCATTCTACACACATTTCACTTTCTTCCAACATCAATGTAAATAAATTTCTTGAATAATGAAATGAAATACTCCTCATAATACACAGAGAGGAACGTATAATAATAAAAATAGGAATAGCAATGAATTATAAAATCAAAGTTACGAGATGATAGAAGTTGTTATGCAGATTATGTTTATATACAATATATATGATAATCTTTATTGAATATATCATAAGTTTTAGCACGTAATTTAGCGTTATTCCTGTTTTTATTATACATCTCTCTGTGCATAGTTAAGGTGCATTGGTTTGAATAATAATGTTTTGCACAAAAGTATAGTGATGTTTAAATAAAAACTTATTATTTTCTTCTTCTATACAGGGTCGTCACGTGGAATACCAAAATATTTCCAATAGAGTACACAATGGACGAATTTTTTAGACTATACCTTTCCTCTTTTGAACTTTAAATCCAGGCGTAATATATTTCAAAGAGACATGTCACTCTTCATTTGGTTATGTTTTTTTGTCTGCTCTGACGTATTGAGATCTCCATATAGTTGATCATCTTGCGTATGTGTGTGATTTGATGTGATGTGGACCACACGTGAACGTTTCACGCGAAGTAAAAAATTTTGTATTAAAAACGAGCCACTTGAAATTCGCGTTGAAAATCCACACAGATGAGTGTCAAATTGACAGATTTTTAATGTTAATTTAACACTTTCATGTTAATTTCTCACATCCCTTGTGTCAATATTTAATACAAATTTTGAGTGGACCGTTTGGGACATGCGCGTGTGTTGAAAATACACCAAATTTTCTACTGTGCACGTGACAAACACCATATTAAGAGAGCGGAAGACTGCTGTTATAATACTAGATGTATACAGTTTTCTGTTTCTCAGTTGTATATCTTCTCGTGTCTCTGTTGATACGCAATTTTTTTATATGACTGAAGCCAGAGACTCGCTTTGGAGATCCTGTTATTATAAAGAACAAAATATTTTTCTTCTTCTTCTTCTTCACGTTTTTACGCACATTTTATTAGATTTGAAATTGTATACACAGAAAACAATTTTTTGACACCGGATAAAGAGTTCATTTGATGCTTGATGAATGTTATTTGGAGAGAAGACAAACATTTTCTTCAGTGTACATCGATATATATACAACTGAATTTTCATTGGAAATGGAAACATTTTCTAGTTATTTATTATTCAATTGAATTGTCCTTTCTCCGGGGTATGATTTCCTTTGTTTCCAATCACACAGAGGAAAACGAATAAAAAATGTAAGATTTCCGAGTAAACTCGTATTATTGTGTCTGATCTCTTGAAAATTACTCATCAAATATAGAATGAAATATTACACTCAGAAAAATTGTACTGTGAAAAGTCCCATCATTGTCAGCAAGTTCAGGATACTCTTGAAAACATGCTATAATAACTTAATAGTGTCCTATCATGAGAGTAAACTTCGATGAAATTGAACCTACATTCAGTTAGATTTCAAGAGTATCCTGAACTTGCTGACAATGATGGGAATTTTTACAGTAAAATTTTTCTCAGTGTACAAATTCAATAATTTCCTCTACATCCCGTGAAAAAGCTTCTCGGACTTTTAGGTACTTGCCATAACATTCAGACAGAATAATATCGAAGTAAACAAATTAGACACTACACTAAAACTGAATTAAACAAGATTCAGACTAAGAAGGAATAAATTAAACAAGACGTAGCTGAATCTAAACTAGACGTAAATTGTGTATGAAAATGAGCATGGGCACATTTTAAAATGATTCATCCAATGATTATCTTCTCAATTATGATTTATGGTTTTTGCATGCCGATATCCAAATAACATTCATGTCTATTTGAGACCTAACTGATCTAATTCTTTCACATGGGTACTACATGATATTCCTTCGTGTACTAGATCCCTTACCGAGAGTCCTAGAATTTGAGTGATTTTCTTTTGAAATTCTCAATCGCCACGTCTCGAATGAAGTAACCTATCCTATTTTTCAAGTATAGAAGAATTTCAATAATCACCCATTCTTCAAAAACTGATACTGATTTTTACATATTCTTTCTCCCTCTCTTTCTCTCTCTCTCTGTCTTTTCACAAGGTTTTTTCTGGTAGACATTCGATTCCAGTGAATGAACAATCCTCGTATGAATCACTCATAATCAATTATGTATGTAAATTCATACATGCGGGAATAATTCTTCCATCTTCGATAAAGCGAATTGGATCGATAACACATGAATCAACAGACGGCCAATAACTTGACGGTTATCGAAAAATTATCCGGAATGAAGAAAATATCCGTTTTTGAAATCTCAAAATGAACATAGGGATCAATCGTCGAGATGAAATTATCGATATACGACCATTGTTATTCAACTTTAAGAATAACCGAATAGTTTTCTTTTGTCATTTAGGTTCAAAAAGAACATTCAAAAGATGAGGTTTTCATTTCTGTTGCAAGAATCTCAGCAAAATACCTACAGACTGAGAAGAGTACATTTGTCGAGTTTCAGTGCTGTCGTGTGGTTTCAATTATGTTATTTGAGAGATGTATCGCGTGCATACAGTGTTCAAAGAAAACGTTATGCTCTCGAGCTGTTTGCATTGATCATCCAATTCACAGCTCACGCGCACGCACGATGAGATTTAGTTAAGAAATATTTGAATATCACATTCAATTGAATTGCAGAACAAGACCTTACAAACAACCAAAGAAATTAAAATATATATATATATATATATATATTCTGTAAATCCTTGACAGGTGTTAACCGATAATTCAATGAGACTATGATTTGTACGAAGTTGTCTTATCATTAAAGTTACTGATGAATTAGTATGCGACTTTTGTTATCAAAAGAGTGAGTCAATAAAAACGTACCAAGAATATCAAGAACAGCTTTTACCATTTGTGTATTCATGTTGCATGTATATGTGTACACATTTGAACTTTTTTTTACATCTGAAGAAATTTTCTCTGCTCAATGAATTTCATTATACGAAAAATATTGTGTCGTAATGCAGAAATCAACCGTTATGACAATACATCATCGAATTTAACGAAGAAATTCATTTATTAAAAATATGTTTTGCCCACTCCGAACGGCACGGACCTGCCTCAATGCAATTAAGATATGTGAACGAATGAGGTCATATTCGAGTTATATTTCCGAAATTTGTGGCATATGATTTTTTTATCTTTTTTTTTTATTTATTTATTTCCTTTTGAGAAAGACCTTTAGAAACACACAAGTTCAACATTCGATGTCATCGGCCTTGGGCAAAAGTATGCCTAAAATGTTGCATTGAAAATGAACCAATAAAATGATAACTGATTGAACTGGAGCTTCGGCCAACTATTAATTGAGGTTAGTAAAAGTCATTGTCAATGATAGCACTGGTCAACAACCATTTTGGTACTTCAGGTTTGAGAACTGATTCGGAATAGTTTTAGGGCACACTGAGTTCGAAAACAACATCAGATTTGTTAAATCAGCTCGTTTTTTCTCATTTTTTATATATAAAATTCATCAATTATTATATAGATTATATATGAAATTTATATATAAAAGATAATGGAAAGTGAGCTGATCCAAGAAATCTGATATTCGTTTTGCATTCAACGCACCAAAAGCACTCCGAATCAGTTACCAGATCTCATTGGGCACCAAGAAAAAACTTGATATTTTTCATATAAGAAACATCGACGTTCTGGATTATCGCCCATTCGTAATTTCAGATGTAATAAACGTGTTTCAAGCGTGCAGCTTTTTGGATATACTTTCAGATTCTTTAATGTTGTACAGAGAAAATATGTATACATCGCATGCACAGAGCATCCAAAAGGTATATATTTAAACCCCAGGTTCATTTGAGTTCAAAATTTTGGTTGTGTTGCAGTTAAATCATTCATAAAATTAATGAACCCTGATTCACAGTTCTATATTTTCACTCCAGTAATCAACATTGACCGATATAATTGAGTTTTTACCTCAATGCTTATCGTCTCAAATTTACATAACAGGACCTTGAAATCTCTCAACAACTGTATAAAAGCGAATTAAACTGTAGGATTCCATTTGTAATGACAGAATCGGATGTACAATTTTTGAATTGCAGAATACCAAGTACGTTTTATGAAAGTTCATACATATGAAAGACAAATGAACAGACAAAAAGACACAGTCCAACAACCGACGCTTTTCAAAATTTTTTCTCCCAATTTGATCATTTATATGAGAGAATTCGTACGATATATAATTGGAATTTCAAGAAATGTAGAGGATTTTTATTTCGCACTGGCGGTAATGATAATCGAACACGGAGAGAAATTTGTAGTTGAATTTACTATGGAATTATTGCGGCTGAGGAACAGACTGAATTTCTGATGGAAGTTACTGCAAAACATTGTCAATTTAATCAGGCTTCTAGTATTGTCTGGTTGAAAAAGTTAACAAATGTTTGAAAACAAAAATCAGAAGGCCATGTGTGTGATTCCACCCTGTTGAGAAAATTTGAATTTTCCGGTACTCAGGAACTGGACAATGTCTGTTCATGACGAATTTTTGGGTTTACATAAAAGACAATGCCTGTTGTACCGGAATTTTTCCACATAAAATTTCATGTGTTCTACTTCAATTTTCCAGTATAAATATAAGAATTTTCCGCTATATGTACAGGAATTTTCATAATTTGAATGTCATTTTTCAGTACCACAGTACAGGTCAATTGCTTCCAGTACGTGACTGGAAGTTTTCCGAAGTTTTTTTTACGGTGCATATACGAACAAAATTTTATATTCATTAGTTTCGATAAATCTGGCCTCCGCTTGGACTAAGTCGAAACTGAGAGTTTTTCAAATCTCCGAGTCTCGCTTCTGAGAAAGTTGCAAACTCCTAATTTTTTTTCTAGCTTGATTTACCCTGGAGATAATTCTAATTGCACCTGGATCAATTTTATCCCTCCCATTTTCCGATGCCTCAGCCAATTGTTCTGTAATTAATGGCTCATCTGGTATTTCAATTGCATTCGCATATCCCTTTGTGGAAATTGCCAAATGGCCCGCTCCTGGCGCAGTACTGGCAATTTCGGAGTTGCCAGTTGTTCACTAGTACAGAAAAATGAACGAAATAATCACAATGTCTTCAATAAGGCACATTATCGGGGTTCCAATCTTGTGGATATTGGAGTTTCAAATTTGGCAGGAGTAACTTTTTGAATTTGGCAACATTGGCGTTTCGAACTCACCATTACAGAGCCAGTTGAACTGACGGACCCGATGTTTTATGTTGGCCATTCGAATCCGACCCAATTCTGGCACAGTACCGGCAACCAAAATTACCTGTTTATCAAATTTCAGCTATTAAAAACAATCATACAATGAAATTGCGCTTTCGAAATCTTACAAATATATATCTCAGATATTTCCTCAATTAACTCCATCTTAACTTTATTTAATTTCCTTTTACGGTCTTTGGAAAGATTGTTTATCATTTTTTCAATGTTTGAAACTTTTGAATGAAATTCTCCCATGTCAGAATTGAAATCTGAGCGGCCAGATTTTTCGTTGGTTTGTGACAAAGGTTTCCTACTTCTGTAGACTGGACATTTTCACTTTTACACTGAGAAAAGTGAACTGTAACCATTACCATGCGAAAATAGCAGTTGAATGACAGAATCAGGTTATTTGGTATCCATCTTCATGTAAATGGTAACCATTCCCATGTGCACGAACATTGCTACTATTCTCTATAGTATTCGAAACCCAATTCGCGAAGTTGTCCCCCAATTATTATTTGTACATGGTAATCATTACATTCCACTTCTCTTAGTGTAATATTTCTGTTTGGACATCGACTTGTATATTTCAAAAGTGAGACCAGCACATTCAAGATGGAGACCACCATTATAATAGGCGCATGTGATATAATCAACGGACAAAGGAAGATCATTTTCGCATCGAACACATGTGCTAGTCATTTTGAAAAGGCTTTGTCTAGAGACACGCTAACCTGTCTCCAAGTTTTAAATTCGAGACACGTGAAATTCTCAAATTATCGTAGATATAGTCAATCTTCAAGGGATTATCTACAGACAGGAGAAATTTCCCGTGTATAGAATTTTTCAAATCGATACACGGGAAATTTCGCCTGTCTGTAGTTAATCCCTCAAGGATTCACTATATCCACGAGAATTTGAGAATTCACGTGTCTTGAATTTAAAAGTTAAAGACAGGTTAACGTGTCTCTAGACAGAGCCTTTTGAAAACCAGGGAACAAACAACAGTCGATACGATTAGTAAGATATATGCCTCTCACACTCGATGATGTCCCAAAAATCGCTCTCATGCGATTGGGATTTACCACATTTTGATTAAAATTAATTTCTTCTGAAAGTTCAAAAATGATTCCAAATCATGAATTAAGCGTATTAAAATTGGAAGAGCCCAAATCAAGGCATGCACTGCCACCTCAAACTGTATCCAAAACTTGATCCGCCATGATGAATATAAAAATGAATACACACGTGGAGAGCAAAGAATGAAAAATACTGTTCCGTGCAAAATCGTCTATATCCACCGTACAGAATAGGATCAAAATTTCAACTGGATATTGAAAAATATATCAAAATCACTTTAAGAATTTCCCAGTCACGATATACTATTCATACAAGAACAAAAATCACCAAATACATGTAACAATGCGAACGGTGGTAACGGTCGCGGTCCTTAGTAGCAGTAGTAGTGGTAGTCGTAGTAGGGCCATTTTTTGTGCCATTTGTGTTCATTGAAATCAAAATATACAAAACCAAAAAAAAGAGGAACATTGCAACCATACCGCAACCCCAAGCTAGAGAAGCTGTTTGGGAGCGCAATATAAACCAAAAAAATCCAATGATCATAGCTACATTGATAAATTTTAACATAATAAAAAATTCAAAAAATATATCAGTCTTTAAAAATAACAACTAATATTAGTTTACAAATTCTAGTAAAAATTCTATCCAAAATAAATCATAGAATAGTGTCCGGCATATAATGAAGCCTCGTGATTGGCTGAAACACAGAAAACCCTAAACTTATAACTAAAATAAGCACTACAGGAAAATCAACTATAATATACTGCGCCTTGATAAGCTGTACACGCAGTACAGCCTACACGCCTACAGCCTGCGCTGTGCACGCAATAGTAGTATTGGTAGTAGTAGTAGTAGTGGTAGTAGTAGTAGTAGTAGTAGTAGTAGTAGTAGTACAGTAGTAATCATAATAATAGTAGTAGTACTCGTAGTAAGAACAGAAAAAGAGGAGATGGCATGTACGGAGAGGTGAGAGGAGATTGAAGAGGAGCAGGAGGGTTGGTAGCAGTAAACTATGAGACCCTAGAGGGGTACAGGGGTGACCCAAGCTACGGTCCTGAGGCTACGCTCCTTCGTAGTTGCTGCTTCACTCGCTTCTCTTCCTCTCCACTCCTTCTCTCTCTCTCTTTTCCTTTTTCGCGTATTGCCTTCGTCGTTGTCGTCATCGTCATCGTCATCGTAGAGCAATAGAAGGAACAGCAGGGGAAATGGTGGTAGTAGGAACAGCAAGTGGAGTAATAGTAGTAGTACGCGTAGGTGTACGTTCTGGGTTGGAAGCTTGTAAGAATACATACATAAACTCCTTGGTATACGTACTCCTACACATGTGCACTTGTATCCATGTGTTGAATATAGAGAAAAGAGTGAGATGGAACAAGGCTGTCAGCAGAGTGGTGGGTGCGCGCGCCGCTCGGTCTCGTCCAGAAACAAGCAACCTCTCTTGAAGCTTTAGTAATATGCGTACTCTCATCGAGATAGGAGGAAAAGTCCTACATATTGAAAGAAAAAACAAATACAAAGTGAGCGTGTGCGCGAGCGCGTGTATGTGGGTGTGTGTGTTAGTGTGCGTGGAATGAAAGAGTGTAGGGTGCGCGAGCACGAACGCGTAAGAGGTGCATCAATTTGTAACACGATTTATATATATATGTATATATAATATGTGTGTGTATGTGTGTCATTTGTGAATCTGGTGTCTCCTGTGCTAAAATTGCGTGTGTGATGATTTTTTGCCTTCAATGTTGATAATTGTGTGAAGGTGGACCACAGGATGACGATTCAGATGAACCCAGCAATGACGTTACCACCAATATTAGTGCGGTAGGTTGGAAAATTACAACCTTTCTTTCTCCGACAGTCTTTTTTCTCCTTCCAATCGTGAATCAATGTTGAAACGATGAAAGAAGAGCAGAAAGTGGAGAACGTTAAGGCCTATGCGATTTGAACATCAACCCTATTCCTATAATTCCTCTTACTTTCATCTCCATCTCCCCCTCCCCCCTCTCTCCTTATTGACAATGATTCGCTACACGCGGGTATATATAAGAGCCGACACGTGATAACACTGTTCTCCGCGAAGAGAGTATATTATCAGTCCAACAGAACTCTGTATACGTGTGGTGATATATACATATAAACATATATTGTATGATACGTGTGCACACTGTATTTCCCGCAAGCAAGTGCACTAACACGCTTGCGCATGGACTTGTTCTTAAAGTGGATATACATATGTACACGTACATAAATATATATCATCGTACGTATGTACGTCCGTGACATTCTATACGCGCATCTCGTGTAAGTTTGACGTGAAAAGTGGGTGCATCTCATAATGAATCCTTCTTGTAGGGCCTGCAACGTTGCGTTGTTCCATTCTTGTAAACGATCCGGTTAAGGGTTTATAAATTCTGTTTTACTCCTCGCAAGAAGATAATCAATTATTAGATAACATACGAAATCTACTCGACTGATCGCACTCATTTCTCATCATTTTTCACTTAGTTGAGAGCAGAGAGAAGTATATCAACATACATACATACGTACACACACGAAGTGGGTGTATCTTATTCATGTGACACGTACGTAAATGAACTTGATGTATACCCTATGTGAATCTAAAATTGTAACATAGGGTTATACGGCTCGTGCCTTTGAGCGAACAGGAACGACTACGACGCTATTCCCCTAGATTACACACATCTTCAGAACTATACCCGCATATGTGTACAAAAGTTTGCAGATTAAATTAGAATCGCATACATTCGGGATACTAACGTCTTCGAAGCGTATACGTTGATACGCTACACTATTCTAATTTATTTCGGGAACGTTATTTATCGTGTGTATTCTTATACAGGTATTTAGAGACGAATGCGGTATCGCGTATTCAGAAATCTGCTTTATCCTTTTATTTTTTTCATGTTTTCATTTTCTTTTATTCATACGGAGGAGGAGACAATATTTGAGTACTTCATCGATGGCGATTTCAGAACGGATATTGATATTGTTTGAATATTATAATTGGAAACAATGAAAAAGAAAAAACGACGATACGAGTATCGAGGTGGGATTATCGAGGGAATTGAAAAGATGGAGATTGAGTTGAATGTTTTTTTTTTTATTTTATTGAATCAGCAGATAACTTTATTCGTTTTGCATTTCTCTGAGTTGATTATTACTTTTTATCCTATGAAAAACACATTGTAATTAGTAAAAAATATGATTCCAGAGCATTTGGCTCGAAGGTCTCTGAGAGGGCTTTGAGTGATTTCATAAAGGAAAGCCTGTACCCAAATCCATACACTGAGGGAAATTATCTATTATAAATTACTTTAAAGTTATATACCAAACATTCTCATGGAAAGCATCAGGACTTTCTAGTATAAAATGTTATTATCCTACCATTAATTCCCAGAAAGTCTGGTACTTTTGAAGAGAATGTTTGGTATATAACTTCAAAATGCAAGTAATCCTCAATATACTAGCGATTCTAGTAATTTATAATAGACAATTTTGTTCCGTGTATGGTTATCATGGAATATATTTCTCCAAGAGAATGTCGGAATTCATGAATCCATCATTTGGATTCACAATCTTCACAGGTGTTTCAGGACATTCCAATTCCATGACATTTTCCATATTGTTGGTACATACTCATTCACAGTCAGAGGAATTATCTAATTTCCATTGATTTTCACAAAACATCGATAGAAACTTAATAAACTTTGCATAAAAAAGAATCGAGTCTATAAAAATTGGGCATCCTCTTTACATCAGATTATATCTGTTGCAAAACCTAGTCAATCTTACCAGGATTTTTTAATCAGCACGCTGTGAATTTCCTTAAAAGTTGTCTGTTATTCGATTTAGAGAGCAAAAATCAGTTTTTTCGATCACACCTTTCACCGTTGATGCTGGTCCTTCGGATGAATTAAAGAGAAACTGATATGAGACCAATATCAACCCTGTATATAAACGTGGTGAAAAATTCATAAACATTGGATAATAAGAATGGAAGATATCCGCATGAAACTTTTCTTCCCTCAATGCCAAGTTACCTGAAATGTATACCGCATAATCAATACCTCGTGCATTGAACATGCTCAAAGTTCCATGGCATTTGCATGATATGGACATAGGAAAGGTATGCTTTCAAAATATTGTCAAATAATGTGGATCACGGAAAGAAATTTTCCATAGCTTCCAACCGATGGAAATGAAACCCATATGGGGCGACTATCCAATCATGACTAGAACGTGGTACATGTTTCATTTCAATCGGATAGTCGAAAGTGAAGATTGCCCGGTCGCAGAATCACAATTTTTTATCACATTTTTCCTCACTTCTCCCGTTCTTCTGTGATAATCAGGTTTAAACTCATATGGGACCACTATCAGCCCCATACATAACTGTGGTAAAAATTTCATGACGATTAAATGAAGATATACGCGGTCGCAGTTTTTTCACAGGACTACATACATACGCGTGGAAGCAAAACTTTTCTCTGAGTTCAAAGAAACATGTTTGTCTAAGAAATTTTGAATTTTGAGGCAAAAAGTTCGTTCAGCCCCGGAAACGATCAATATGCTTCCCTCTGACGAGGAAGCAATATTCTTTCAAATTTTCTTCAGTTGTAAATTGACCTGAAAAGTCTTACATTGTAACTGATGAATATAGGTTTTCCCTAGGAGGGATGCTCTAGGTATTGACAAGGCATATAACGCCGATCTGGAGAACTAAACAACTTACAAGGCACTTGCTGGATGTCTAGTTTTTCTCTAGTCCTGCGTTATATGCCTTGTCAATACCTAGAACATTTCTGCTGAGGATTGCTGATTGTGCTCGGAAGTTTTGAGTCCATCTCTACAAATACCACGTTATTTGGCTCAACCACTACGATAGTGGTGCTGACTTACTTAATAACTTTTGTCGGTTAGATAGTGCAACTACTATGTTAGCTCCATAGTAAAATTCTTTAAAATTCATATATAGAAAGATGCTACTAAAAAATACAAAGCTGCTCCTACATAACTTTCTTTCATTTCCTTCATTTATTGAATTATTTGATTCGAATTTAGGAGTGAAAACATTGAATAGTTTTTTCTCTTTCTTTTTTGTCTTCTATCGTAAATCTAATCCTTACTTTCTTCTCCTTCAATATACACTGTAAAAAATATACTTCCTAAACTGCCAAAGAAGTTTGGCAGTTTTTTACACAAACTTTTTTTGTAAATTACCAAACAAAAGTTTGTAAACATTCAAAAAATTTTGTGATTTCACGAAGATTTTTGAGAATTCACAAACTTTTGTTCGGCAATTTACAAAAAAGGTTCGGAAATTATTTTTCCAAACCAAGTTTGTAAATTTCCAAGGATATTTGTTTGGAATTCAACAAATTTTTTTCACAGTGTAGTTTAAGAATACAAATATTACGAATTTCATCAAAATGTTCTTGAAAAAAACCCAATTATTTGAGTTAGCGCTCCAATGGCATCAAATATCGTTAAAATTCCGGGCATAAGTTCGGTTGAACGTGAGTATACGATGGTTTTGTTTTACAACGTTCCAATCAGCAATTTATATTATGATCCTCTTCAAGCTATTTGAACAAAACATATTTCATTTATTATTTACAATTCTTATCCAGAGATAAATTTTATGACATATTATTCGCGCGTGTGTGTGTGCGTGTGTGTGTTATTATTAGCTGCTACGTGCAAGCTCTTCTTTGATCAGTTCAAAACAGAATAAAGAATTCGTATTCCTATGTTTTTCCTCTCCTGAGCGGAGTATGAACGACTTCTTCTCAATATCAACTAATTGTTTTAAGTTTATAATGGGGTATTCCATTAGAAATAATCAATACAGAAAATGCGTTGTAGTCAGGGCTCCCACTGTTACTATTTTCTTCTTTTCTGATTGGCCATTCTAACCAACAAGACAACGTGATTGGGTGATTCCGTTGGAAAAAGTATTCAAGTGACAGCCCTGGTTGGAGTCGATTCATTTGGGTTCCATATCGGCGTGACATCAAACACCTGTTGTATTAACACTTATGTAACTCAAATTTGTATTCATATGCTCGATTCAAGTGTTTCAGACATCAATTTAAACATAATTTCATATGATTTTCAAAAAAATTTCCAAGAAAAAATGTGTTTGACAAAAACTTTATGAATTTGTAAATTCCCTGGTTTTTTGGAAATTTACAAATTTTTCTCCAAATCTTCAACTGATTTCGCATAATTCCCATACAATGTTTGTCTATCGATAAAACTGGTTCAAACATTCATATAAATCGTTTGAGAATAATTCATCAAAATCATTTTGATACGAAACTTCCAAAAAAGTTTAAAAATTTGTATTTCAGTGTATATCGTGCAGACCATTTTCAATACTTCTGATTATTTTCCTTAACTTTGCATACTTTACATTGACATGGGAATGATTGCGAGAGAGTATTATTATTATTATGCAAAGAAGCTCCTTACTGGAATGAAGAGACCCTAGATTTTCACGCAGGGATTACTGAATAGTGCAGCAACATCAAAACTGTAGCATGTGTGTGAAATATTGGTGAATTCTAATTTTCGAACACCCTTGCGCCGCATGGATTATTTTGTGCTTATGTGTCTTATCATTTTTATTTTTTTTATTTGACTTTAAAAATTTCTCAAGGAGACCTGTCATCAATTTGAAATTTTTATATTCGAATCCCAAGGTTTAAGATGCATTCGAGGAATCTATAAAATTATCGGTACCGTATAAAATATCTTCTCATTAAAATTTAGATAAATGTATTATTTCTGTGGTGGTGATGAATTTTCTTGTTACTTCAGCTAGAAAAAAAATTGAAAGTTGAGTGAAGATTTGATTTCAACAATCCTCTTATCCCATGTGAAAATTTACTAGCGGCGCAATGCCGATCCAACCCTGACGAGCTTTGGGAGAAAGCCTGATCGAGGACTGAAATGATAACATCGTTTCAGCAATTAACGTGCCTCAATTTTGACGCCTAGGGCAACGGTGATGAAAGGTCGCCAATGCTGGCGTGCTCGGCTTGATTCAATGGTTCTGCCAATGATCGGCCAATACAAAACTTTTGCTATCAAACCAATGTTGGTTCAATCTAGCTAGTTCTTCGAAACACATTCTTCTTAGAGGATACATGCAGCCAAAATCCAATCCAAACGTATAGTAAGTCGTTGCAGAATTTCGGCCATTGTTCACTTTTCGCGCAGCGGCTTACTGTACATTTTCATTGAATTTTGAATGCATGAACCATCTTATCACGCTTGATTATAGTAATTTTAAATATCAATGTCGTTTTACACCTGCTCTTATTGAAAATTTTACAGAAGGGGAAGAATTTGTTAGCAAAAAAAAAAGCGAATGAACAGGCATGTCATATTTTATATATACTATATTTTTCCAGCACGAAACTATAAAAAAACTTTTACGTTTTCCTGTTTCCTTGTCTCTCATTTTATCGTAAAGGAATTCACACTCAATATTTATATACCACACATACCGGTTAGTGAATCTTGTCCAAGAGTACGTGATATCATTGTGGATTTCTTAACTTGCAACGTATGTGTGAATTTTATCCGCACGCAGTAGCGGACTCGTATAGTCGGTGTGAAAAGTCCGTTAACAGTTCTAACGGAAATATCTTCACTTAATATGTTATTTCTGTTATTTGAGAATTAGTAACTTATCAGAATGATACAAGAGACATTTATATATGGCATACAGTCAGAGAAAAATATTTGAAATTCGTCAATAACAATGTATTCAAATATATTTCCGTTAGAACTGTCAACGGACTTCTTACACCGACTATACATCGAAAGAGGGTATGTGATATATATTACATGTATCCGCTTTATCGAACTCAAGTTCATATGTGCATATCAAGTATTATTCGTGTGACGTAGCATATACGAAAATGAAGTAATTTGAATTTTATACCAATGACAGGATGAAGATTTTCTTCTGTATGATAGAACACATTCTTAAATTATTCATAAAGAATTTATTGCTCATCAATTAAAAAACGTTAAGTGAGGTGGGTTGATGAAATTTATCGAATTTTTCTACGGAACATGGAATCTTGGATTCATTCGTTTCCAGTGGAATTATAACGGTGGATCAAGGGGATATTTCTTTAAGTTTTAGGATGTGGATGTTGAAGTTGCTGCTTTTTAAAATATGATTTTTCGGATGTTGCATTCCGTTGGTTAATCTCAAAATTTGTATACTGTGAATTTCGGTGTGAAGGATTTAATATGTGACTACACTGAGAGAAGAGCAATTTGGAGGTTCAATGAATAGTATTATATTTCATTGATAAATCTGAATGTTACTGAAGTTTCAGCGATGTTTCATGAAATTCCGAGAAACATCATTGAAAGTTTGCTTTACATTACTTAGTTTTCTATAATCGTTATTATATAATACAATATTCACGACCAAATTCGCTGGGTGTCACTCAATTCCTAAACGTTTAGTAATTGAATGATACACAGAGAATTTGGTCATGAATATCGTATTATATAACATAATAACGATTGAAGAACACTGAGTGATGTAAAGCAGACTTTCAGTAATCCTCCTTGAAATTTCATGAAACATCGCTGAGAGTTCAGTACTATATTTATTAGATTTACCGAATAAGTATATCATTGTTTACCGAGCTTCCAAATCGCTCTCCTCTCACTGCCCTCGAGTCGAAAAGGGATTCCTCCTTTCCCCCTACATATGGAAGATCAGGAAATTTCTGCCACTTTGAGCAGCCAAGGAGGAGGACATAGTTCCTCTTTCGCTGCTCAAAGTGGCGTAAATTTCCTGATCTTCCATACGTAGGGGGAAAGGAGGAATTATTTTTCGACTTGGGTAATGTATTGTTTCGTCTTTCCCTAGCAGAAATCACTCTAGTAATTCTCTAGGCCTTAGGAGGCCTCACCAGGCCCTTGTGAGGGACTCGCGAGGCCTCGCGAGGCCTTGTAATCGCCTAGAGAATGACTAGAGTGATTTCTACTAGGGTTTATCGTGCATATCTTAATCGAATCTCAATAGTTACGCAGGAGAAAGAATTTCTTTGAATATAAGAAATGGTTATTTGAAGGAAGGAGTGAATGATAACTCTTTTCAAATGAACAACATATTTATTTTCCCGATGGAATTTTGAAACGATCTTCGGGAAATTTGGACAGATTGCAAATAGATTTCATGGTAAAATATTTCCATCGTCGAAAAGATGATCCAAATACGATGTACCCTAAGAGTTTTGTAGAAATCCTAAAAATTCATAACATGTATTTACAAAGATGCGTGAAAGCCCTGCCAACATTCCAATAAAATCCTGTACACGTGAAGACCAGCCTAGTCAGTCCGATATCCGATTTTCTTCAAATATTTCTGGAGAATAACCGTACAGTCGCAGGACAGTTGTTTTTAATCTGGCCATTCAATGTACAATCCTTGATCAATCACATCTTTATATATTCCATTCAAGAGAAAATTAAAATATCTACCATGAATCGCCTTTTCAGGAATATTTTCTTCTATATAATTTTATTCAAGTCTATTCTTGTACGCATCGTAGCGTCGGTCTGACATTATTTTTAATTCAAACCGTCACGAGTTCCCAACCATTTAGATAGCCTGATCGCGATGAATTATCATTTTGTCTATCCATAAAATGATATAATATCTCACGTACACGATACGTGTTATAACACCACGTTTGCACATTCAACAAAGTGCGAGATGTGTTTGTAGAGACCCGTCGAACGCGTATATAGGTGTGTGTCGAATATTTGTGTCCAAATGTTTTTGCATCAGTTGTAGTATGCGAATGCATGCATTCAGGTTTTTTTTCGATACGTCAGTGATGTACTCTCTTCCATTCGTAGTCATATTACTCGTAGAATACTACAGCTATATAGTGTGGTTGTTACAAGACATCCCTCCTACCTGATGGTCTAAGAGAGCTTGCTAGAATATGAGACAAGTCCGCGAGTATTTCTCCGTCTCTCTCTTGTCTTCTATTTATACACGACTCATACACGTGTCCTCTCTCTCCAACTGCAAGTTGCTTCCCTTTTCTTCTTCGTCCTTCTTCTTCTCATCCGTCTCCCTTCCCCTACCATCTCGTATTATATATCGCACGGTCTTTCGTATTAGCAGTTCCCTTCCTCTATCCTTTTTTTTTTATCTAACTATCGTTGGTACTATGGGTTTGTGTAAACCTATCTCTTTTTGCCCTAGACTCACGTCCGTATCTGTCGTTTATTCTCCTACTATCGTATCATTCTCTCACTTTTAGTCCTTTCATCTTCATCTCTTTTAACTCTGTTCTTAGCTATATCGTCGACTCGGTTCTCTTTCGTAGCACCGCCCGCCATCTATCTCCCACTTTCTTTCGCATATTCGCTTTGTATCCGATCTCGCTGTCTCTCTCCCTTGTTTGTTCTTTTTCTCTTTCTATTGCACGGTCAGTGCCGGATTCGAGCAAAAATGTACGCGCACGAATAGAATAACTGAGAAGACAGAAGATAGAATGTTCATGTTTATCCAAGGTTAATTTTTTCCAAATCAACATAGCATCCCGTACTACAATATATTAAAGTGCAATTGTATTCTTATTCTATAAATACATTTCATTCTACAACTTGAGAGCGTGAAAGTTTTTTTTTTGTACAGTAGGGTTTCTTCCTGGTGTTACACATATATACATTCAGAGAGGACGAAGCTGTAAGTGGTTTTCGTTCATATAAACGAAAATAGATTACAAAATACTGAAGCATCTCTTCGCTATCCAAGATTTGGAAAGTACGAGATATAAATACTTGAATCTCTACTGCTTGGACGCTGGAGTACTGCAATAATATAGAATAAAATTGTTGTTCGCTATGTTCCTTTGAGAAAATTATCCTAGGAAAAAGACCAAGATATTTTTCTGATTGAGGAGAAATTAATTAAAGAAAAAATTCAATGCAAAAAATTTAGATGTAGCCAAAAGTAGATCATTAGATTCAAAGTTAGCCCTCAGAAAAGCTTTTGAAACTCAAACTCGCTGTTGGATTAAAATTGAGATTGAATTTGAACTGAAATTCTAAACCATCCGATTTTGATAATCTTATATGTTCGATAAACGATTCAAATCTCAGCAACATAGAGTTATTCATCGAAATTTATTTTCACATGAACTCTTGAACAATGAAAATAAATGATCTTATCGTCATATCCAGGATAATTGTGATGAAAAATTTGATAATCCGATTTATTGACCGTGGTCCAGTTTTATCTGGCCTTTTAACTGATTTTCGTAAAATTATCAGGTGAGTTCTAGTGAGCTTTCATCCACGCAAAGTGATGCAAGATAATTGAATAGCAGCAATATCAAATGTACCTACTCTAGCTCAGAAATGGGCAGTCCGGAAATACTTTTGTAGTTCCGGAATACTTAAAGAGTGCTTTTCATCTTGAGTGAATATGTATTTATATCTGGTTAATGAAATTAGTACTCTTTACTGCAAACTAGAGTATTCTCGGGCTGTCCATTTCTGGTCTGAATTCAATGACGTGGTATAAAAATATTGAAATTATAATTAGGATTATCCTGAATTTTCCATTTTTAATTTCATGCGTCCAATTTTGTCAGATTTATATTGAATAACTTCCAAATCAACAGTTCCATAAAAAACAGTTCCTAAACTCATTCTGGAAAACCACCCTCCACTCTTTGTCAGTGGATTTACAATGGAAACGTTTGAAACATGAATAAAAGTTAAAGTTATTCCTCATACTTGGAATTTCTTTCAATATTCAAATATTTTCATAGCTTTTGCGAAAATCGATAATTCCACGTATATTATAAAATTAAATGCATCTGTGTGTATCTGTGCCAATAGATGCCGAAAATGAAAATATTGGTGAAAGTGTTTCCCGCTTCCAAAGTAGACAGATATAAATAATTGAATTCCATAAAAATAATTTTATTTCGCATATTCCTTTTTTGCACTCTTTTTTGGAATTCTCAGGTCTCCCATTGAGTGAATCGTAAACAAAGGATGCGCATGGTGTCTCTCATCTGCCTATTTCTTACTGCAATTGACTTTTGGCTTAGGGTCGTGAATATCATAAACCCGATCCTGCTCTCACAGCGTGTTTCTGTTTTTGTCTTTCTTTCTTCTCCTCTTACTATTGCTGTTGCCCCTACTACTATTATTACTACTATGACTATACTACTACTACTACTACTACTACTACTGGCGCTGCTGCTGCTCCTACTACTACTGCTACTACTACTAACTACCACTACTACTATTCTTTTTCCCTCTTTTCGTGACGACATCCGCGAACGAATGGAATGAGCGTACAACCGGCACAATCTCGAAGAAAGAGGGGAAGGAGGAGCGTAGTCGTCGGGTTTGAGTCGAGCGAGTCTGGGCTTGACTTGATACGCGAGCACCGTTCAAGTTCTAAGCGAACGACAACACGAATGGGGCAATATGTAGTTATTCCGCGGTGTTAGTCATTTATTTGTTGTACGTACAATGTCGTTGTTCCTATCCTCTTAAGTCTTATTAAATTCTCTCGTCTTCTTCGTCTCGTCTTGTCTCGACTGAACTCAACTCAGCTCATGTACGCGAGTAAAGGTTGATCTCCGGTATATGCGCCCGTCAAGAATTTTCTCACAATGAATTTATTGTGTTGGTGAATAGCTGTTATGATACTCTTACGAGTGGTGGGCTTTAACGAGTCTTCATCTTCGTCGTCATCTTCTTCCTCCTTCTCTTCAACGACGAAGAGACTGAAGGAGTCGAGCCAAACTAACGTGTATATGTGACGTACGGGTCTCGAATTTTTAAATCTATTTTCCTGATGAAGACGGTAAATCGTTTTAAAAAGCCCAGCTAAACGATTATTCGAGCTGAATTTTTGTAACTTGAAATTAAGTAAACATTTTATGAAATTATTGAACACGGACAAAAATAACGTTTCAACAATTACCGCTTTTCTATCAAATCACCAAGATAAGTGAAAATACACCTGTCATTCGCACAGACAAAAATCCTGACATTCCTGTGTTCGCGGTAATTGAAATGCCTGAACTAAAAGTTTGATTGATTCAACCGCAAGAGAGAATATAATTGATGTAATCGAGCTTGTTTTCGTATTCGATTGTTTTTGGACACTCCTTCTCAAGCGTGTATTGCCTATAATGACAATGGGCCCCAGGCTGGGTCCATCCTCTTCAACCCAGTATTGGGGAATGACGATGGGGCCCATGTTGGCTCAATCTTGGCTCTGTTGTGCTTTCCCATACAATTGTAGTTGAAAAAAAATGAGCATAATGAATCTTAGTGCGGGCACATTTGAACTTGGCCTCAATTTGGACCAGCGTGAGGCCAAGATTGGGGTGAATTTATATCCCGAGCATGTGTGTACAATCCTCAGCGTGTAAGAATTTTGGTCCCACTCTGGCCCAGTCTTGGGCCCATATTGGCAGGATGGGGCCCATGCTGGCCCGGAGTGGACCGCATGGTATATACATGCTAGGGATTTTCCAATTTCAAAACAAAAAGGAAGGGGCAGTATTGATTGCCTAGTCTGGGTTCATGCTGGGCCCGTGGTGTTACCAATTCTCGGGCAAAGCAATACGGCCAAGCTGGGAACGATGTTATCATCCCAGGGTTGGTCCCACGTTGGGTAGCATGGGCACCCACCCTGGGCATAGATGGGGCCCACCGTCAATACACACTTGGGTTTCATTTAAACGTAAGAACGCGTAATTCGATCGAAGTTGTCATAAAAGGGCATATTGCCGCTTTAGATTGTGTAAATTGGATCGCCGACGGTTTAAACTAATTGCAATGCTATCTTTGCAAGAGCATATATTTTTATACGCAGACATGTAGTAACGAGTATTAACGCAGAAACATGTATTTCAAAAAGTCCCATAATTTATTGAGGTTCAACATCAATCTGTGATGGATGAAAGTTGGAAAAAAAAGTTTCTGTAGACATTTCAAGGTTCATTTAACGTTCGTTGAATTTAGATTCATCCAAAATCAACCTAAAACTGATTCATTTGATTCTTGTTCTTTTGGGGGTAATAGAAGATATTTCCCCTAAATTTCCAATTTTATATATACAATATGAGAAGTACATTGAAGTTTATTTTAATCTCCCTCTACATAACAATCAATTGGAAGCAGTAACAACATTTTCATCGTTCACTTCAAACAAATGTCATATCATAATTTATTCATTTAATTTATTTTAACATGTTCTGTAATCTTCAATATGTTATCAGAAGGAACAAAAAAAATGTAAGCGGTAAGAAAGTATTTGTACACGGAGAAAATATATTGACGAAAGATTGTCAAAAGTTGATTAAAACAACGGGGACATAGTGGCATTTCCGTGAAGTTTAAAATCCGGTCGATTTCATTTTACTCGGCTACAGATGAAAATTCATTCAGATGTTTTTTAACAGTATTCGACTTGTGCCGATGATAAAAACATTCGAATTTATTTTCACCTGTAGTCGAGTAAGATGAAGAACCGGGTTTTAAACTTCGTAGGAATGTCACTATATGTTTGGGTAATTTTTCGCCAACACATTCTCTCCTTGTACACATACTATACAGTAGCACAGATACATAAACACCCAGGCGTATTATGAAACTTCGCTCATAAGTCAAGTTGATTGAGATTTCATACGAATTGACAAGAAACGGATAGATAAGGAGATTTTTCTCTCTTCCTCGTTCTCCACTTTTTCCTCTCTTCCTCTCCCTCTTTGCCTAACACGTTATTTCAACAAAATAAGCTTACCACATGAAAAATAACAAAAGGGTATTGAGAGATAAAGTGCACCCTGCAACGATCTTTGATCTGGTTAATTATCAATTGAATTTTCTTACAAATGATAACGATCCTAACTAATTGAATAGCCAATTACAGATAAAACATCGAAACTATACGCAATCAGGAGGAAATGGAATATATTCCGTTGATAGGCAAACGTTCGGTTATTAATATTTGGTATAGATACGGTTTTGAGAAAGCAATGAGAAAGAAGTTGGTGGTTTTATTACCCTGTAAAAATTTTAGCCTGAATTGGCAGCGTTTTGATCTGAAAACCGTATATACGAATTTTTATACATGAGTTCACACGAAACTATGAGAAAACGTGCGTACAATATTCAGGAAATTTGTTCCAGAAATGATAAAGGATGTGAAATTTTTGGAATTGTGTTGATTATTTGAAAGATTAAGAGCACAACAGATGAATTCGATCGATGATATAACAGTAGTATTTTTTATTGAATTACGATTAGAATTGTAAATGTGTGCAGAAACGCCGTGCGAACGTTATTCCATGTATGCAATAATTACGTAAAGACGTACCGAATCAATGTTACCAATTGAAGATAACAACAAAAATGAGATAGTTATCTCATATTATGTGTTTTTCTCTTACCAATTCGTTCCCTCGTCTGTTTCGCGCATCATGTGCGTTAAATCGGTCTTCTACTTATGATTATTACAATAAAACCAAACATCAAAAATAAAATGAGAGAGAAAATGAGATTCGGTCGATCGTAGGCAGCGGGAGAAAAGCAACATCATATTTACGTGGAAAAGTAAACTTCGTTGAGTTAATTCAAAAAGAAAAATAAGAAAATAGACAGCTCAACGAACTCGTTGAGAATATTTGGAGGTCATGGCAATTACGTTCAAGTATTACAGCAATATCGCGAGAAGGACACACTCATTCATGCACACGTGCACCGATACGATCTTATAGTCGTCTCGTCGACTGAATCAATATAGACTTATGATTTTTTTCCTTTTCAATCGATTTAGCGTGCATCACACAAAACCTTCAATTAAAATCATTCTATTCCATTTATTTTCTGAAAGGTGTATTATTATCGTAGACGAATGGCCAAGTACTCTGTGACTGTAATCGATTGCGTGGAGTTTTTCTTCTTGCGTGATTTTTCGGATTGAGCAATTTGATTAATATATATCAAGAACATTATCAACCAACGAATCTCTTACAGAGTTTATAAATGTTTATGAATAACACTTTCTCTCGCGTATTTGTATTTGAATCGCATAATGCATTTTTATTCAGCTCTAAAAATCTCAGCCAGGCACCGAAAGTGTAGGTAATGGTACTTCCCATTCAGGTAAAGTTTCATCATTGTCGTAACGTGATCGTAGGTCGTCGTGAAACACGCGAGGGCAATAATACCAACGTGCTAGGACTATATTTTATTCTGGAAATGCAATTGAATGCGGAAAGAAGCAGCCCAGAATGTATACAACGGATAATGAAACATGAAAACGTCACGAAACCGCGGTAGAATATAAGAAGAGGAACTAATGAAAATGAAAATGATAACAAATACCGTATCACTTGGGGAGCGAAAGAACTAACAAAGGGAATGAAGGTTCCGTCAGGACGATATCTCATCGCTACTTTATTGAACGTCATATTGTGTATGTCTGTTGAATCCACACTAAATGGGAGTGATATAATTTGACTCCCAACTGATGATAACCTATAATCGTTATTCGAAATCAAATTATTACTCATTCGCTTGAATTTGAGTCTCTCAAACGGATTGAGAATAATTTAAATCTTGCAGAATGTCAAGTTTTTATTTCAATCGATAATACCGAATTCATTAATCGCATTGTTTAATGTCCATGAGAATACTTCCAGCAATATCTTTGTCACCTTATTCCATGAGTCATACATATATTTTTATTGAGATATTTATATGGTGTGCATAACCCTGAAGAAGATTCCATATACAGTGTAGAATATCAACGCTGATCATGATAAATAATTCAAAGTAATAATATTATTTATGCGGTCTTGTGAACAATTTTATTGGTAACATATATATATGCGGACCAACAAAACGAGCCTATTTCGATATTTTCAATCCCTGTAACTTCAAAATATTGAAACGCAATTGTATTTTATATATTTTTTTTCCTTTTTTTTCATTCATGACTTTTCATAATGCTGAATTCATTGAAAAATTACTAAATTCATTGATATTCAACGATAATGATGATTCACCTGAACTTGGGTGTTCAAAAAATCTTTGTTCTTGTAACTTTGATGATCCCAAACAACTTGCTTTTGTTAGACCGGACCGTCCTTCAATAATAAAAGACTCGTATCTTTCAAGTCATAAGTTCGATCCTTACGAGATATAAGTGAAGCTCGCTCATCTGTCATTTTTCTGTCTGAATGTCAGATTATTGAAACGCGAATGCTGAATAAAAAAATCAAGATATTTTCTTCAGGAAAAATATAATCCACAGGAAGTAGAGAATATTTGATTTTTATTATGAATCAGAGCTTAGAATTAATGTTGTGTTTTTTTTTGTGTTGCAGGTAAGCGATTGGACATGAGCTGGAATTGGGGAGTTCAATCGATTTGGTTGCATGTAAATGCAAAGATTGCATGAACATATCATGGGTAGGGCTGGACTCGAGACTCTCGAGTAAAACAAACAAAACTCAATTTTATCAGTTCTAATGCAAAATTCGTTGGCTCAATGTACAAATATTGGAAGAATGAATCTTAGATTAATAGGAGACAATTTTTGACATTTTTATTTTAATTTTGAACACCAAAATTTATTCAAAACTGTTGTAGTCTTGAAAAAGGTCTTGTCTTGTCTTGGTCTTGAGTAGAAAAAAATTACTTCATGTCCTGGATGCAATCAATACCAGCCTCCCAGACGTGTTATTTCGAACTATTACATGTCCACCTTCGAAGATAGTAACATTGAATGATATTTACTATTTTTGAATTTTGCTTAAGAATCTCGAGGCCACTTCTGATCATAAGGGAGGAATAGTTTCCAAAATTATGGAAAAGTTCAATAACCCAAGTAAAAACTTATTCTCCGGGTCTGATCAGATTAACTTCGATCCTTCTATCTACTATCAGAAACTTGGTGGTAAGATCTTGCTCCAATCAGGACTCAATAAAAACATATCAAATCAGAATCTTGAGAATAGGATTGAATCCATAAGATGATATAGAATCTGCAAAAATTTGTCAGCTCAAAAATGTGGGGACATGGATGGCAACACCTTATTTGAAAAATTTACCGAAATTCGTGAATGAAATATTCACTATTATTTACACCACAAATTTCGTGGTTTTTTTTTCATTGTACTGTGAGAACACTTTTTACATGTATAATAAACATATTTATAGATTGTTTTTTTATGACTTCACGAGAGGTTGCTGAACAAATTGTTTTTATATAAAATCGACAATTTCAAATTTGTTTTAAAATTTCCGTGCACATGAAAAGTCTTATTAAGAACATCTAATAGTAAACAACGGGTCAACCGCTGTCGTCATGTATTTTTCTCCATACAGAAAGATTCATCCTTTTCTCACTTTGATCGATCAGTCAACCAATTAGTCCGCGATTAACGTTCCCCTTTGAAACCATAAACTCAATGATCCTTTGTTTGAAAACATACTTTTATGCCGTTAATTTAATTGAAAATCTACATCCATAAGGTCAAGTATCTCTTCGGAACCAACTTGATCATTGGAATAAACGATATAAAATGTCATTATTCATGATTTCACTCATCAAGCCTCGATTCGTTAGAATATCTTGAACATTATCAAACAAATAAGAATAAATATGATCCCCCTCTAGATGAATCGTTCTTCAAAGTTATCACTTGTAATATATAACAATGTTTCTCTATTTCAATCGTGAGTCACTTATCGGTACTATAGCTTGTGTTGCAATTTTAGAGATATGATAAGAGTATGCGAATGTTCGATACTAATGCTACTTTGTATCCTTCTCAATTCGTTTTTCTCTTGTTCCCTGATTCTTCGATCCCTATAAAAACTTGTATCGGAGAAAAAGAGAGATCTTGATTTTCGAGGCACTCACAAAGTCATATCTCTACCAAAAAGGAACGTATCAAGTATAATTTCATGATAATTCAAACATTATACACTTGATATTATAATGTTGATATAATTCAAGTTTATCTGGCATATCACTTGATATGCGATTGCGTGTATACTCTTACAAAGTGGCTATGTAATTTCATACCACACTTTTTGTTGCAATTTATATTTTTAGAATAATATTCTCCGAAGGAACGGACGATAAGAAAAATGAGAAAACCAAACAAATTTTGCCGATTCAATTTCTTATCACAGCCAAACCTTGGAGTTTAAACTACACTGTAACAAAAAAACTCATCAAAAACATAGAAAAATTGCTGAGATTTTGATTTCCGTTTTGGTTTGTCCATAACCTGGCAAACAACATTTTTTGTAGATCATACTTCCTCTACCATTCTTTTAATGCAAAGCATGAATCATATAGTTTTCACTCCAGATTGGAACCTTTTCGATTTTGTGATTAATCCTTTCTACGCACCCTACGAAATGGCACCTCATTTATTCGCTTCTCCAAATTCTATCACCCAGTACTTTTCAAGTTTCGAACTTTTAATTTCGTTTTTCGACGCCTGATTTCGCGACTTGGACAATATTTCTCCGTGTTTTCGAGCCTTAGTCCCCTCGCTGCACCCAGCTCCTCGATTGATGGTTTCTAGAATAAAAGCATCATATACCTTCCAATAACTTTGAATGAAATTATGGAATGGAATTTTAACTACTCAGCATAGTAAAACCCAATTTCATCCTAAATATCAGTTTATTTTGAGATGTAGCCTGAAGGAGCCTGTTCTCAACTGAAAGTGAGTACGGAAAACAAATGCCAATGCAATGAAAAAGACTGAAGGTCGGTAAAGTTTTCAAGTAAGATGCAACCACATTCGATCGGTCTTTTTTGAGTGATTGAATCAGTGAACAAATTAATTCCACTATAGAATATGATGGATTTGTTTGAATCTCGTTTCTCGTTTTGCAAATACAAATTGTATTTAAATTTGATGAATTACAAAATATGAAAATAAACACCACATTGGTAGTAAATTCAACCACAAACCTGTATAAAGTATTTCATCACAGTTGCTGGTAATAACAAACTATTGGGCGTTATTTCTTAACATTTGTTTTTCTTTCATTATAATTACTATTGCACGGTTGTGGTAGATTCAATAAAGTTATTTGTGTCTTCACAACAAAGAATCTCAGTAATCGTGCCTTTCATAAATCATTCGAATCATTCACACCTCAACGGAGAGTCTATTAATTAATATTACTATTATGAGGTTGTGGTAATTAAAACCACAATTCTTCGCCGCAGTCACGTATCATTATGGACGAATGGATGTATATTCGTGAATTTACTTTGACGATTTAATATGATTGAATGCAACATGAGAAAGGTAAACATACAAACCGTTAGAGCATCCGCTCAACTATCGCTATCAACGGACTTCGACTCCGCAAAGCTAATGGAAACATTTATGCTTCAAGTTTTTTTTTTCTCAATGATTCATGAGTCAACGTAAACTCGATGACTCACGCGTTTAATTCAATAGCGACAAATACCTAATCATCACCCTAGCATCATTTGTCTCAATTGTATATATGACATATTTTTTTTTTCTATTTTTTTTTTCAAGTAACGAATCAATCGAACACCAAGCGTTTGGTGTTTTGCCAAAAATCATCCTTTCGTGGGACGATCATTTCTCTTTCTTCTTCTAATTTTCAGGATTTAATTCCTCGATCGATCATTCTGAGAATCCAACAGTTGAATGAAATTTTTTTGAACATTAACAGTATTTTATAGGACTGAAGAGTCTAAAAAACACAACCATTGTGAAAAAGGTTGAATTAGAAAAATGACATTTCATTCAATTACGAACACAATTGAGGTGGTATGATTCGGAACATCGAACTTTGTATTGACATATAGCTAGAAATACAGTTTTTGAACTGAAACGGTCAGTGCCTGTGATCGACTAAACATTGGACTCTAATGTCCAGAGTATGAAATTACCAAAAAACTAATTTCTAGGGTCTATCGTTCCTCCAAATCAAATTCTCCATTATCTTTTTCTCGAGGAGCAAATATTTACTAGAATAACAAGATTTTCAATGCCCATCCTCGTTTGCATAATGAACAAAGGGAATCCGTCTCTCTGTTTCACTTTGAAACTTTTCATATCAATTTCCGTAACTGTAACAAAGAAATGCAGTTATTGTTGTGAAATTCAATCTCGTAACCTGACATAGTCGTCATCGTCGGGAAGAAGAAACGTCGGTTGGAGTATCTTGATAAGAAGAATGAAACGGTCTCTATTTTGGTATATTATAAACTCGATGTGCATGCTCTTATCGCTCCACGCTTGGTAACACGATGGCTATGAAAGACCAAACCTCATACGTACGTCCTGACGTGCTCACGCGCGCGCGTCAGGGCGTGCACACAACGACATTCTTGTATACGTATACAATTATTACCATAATTTCCCATGTGCCATTGATACGACGTCGCGATATCCATTATCGCTTGAGCTTCTCGTTGGCAACGCGTGTTAATGACTTTTCCCCCGTGCCAATGAGTACGTGTATTTTCACGCTGTATCGATAAGCGACTTCGGCTTATGTCACATTCCTCCTGTAACAAATGTCTCTGTGACTGTATATATGTATAATACGACGCGTATCGCTAACACTCAAATACATAAGAGACCTCGGGAGTTAGTTCAATGGTGACCCTGTATCGCCTTTGCAGAGTCTAACTCTCCGACCTCCGCGACGTCGCAATAAATATTGAATTTGTGTATCGTAGATACGTGCCGTTGTGTACGTCTATACATATGCATATATACATTTTTCATGTGCACGAGTAGGCACGACCATGCGACCACGAGTAGTAGAGTAATACATCACAGCGCGCGCACGCTCAATGCAGCGTGTACAAGACGTTTTAACGTGACGTCATAGCTTGCATGCACCAAACATGCTATATGTATCAAAGTTGATCAATTCATAAGAATAGGCGCATAAGTTTTCTACAAGGAAGAGATAAAACAAGGCTTTCGGTAGTACAGAATCGTGCATTCATTCATGTTGTTCCTTTGTGCCCTATTGTTTTTTTTTAATTTCTTTTCAATATCCGAGAGTATCATTGGAAAATACATTCAACTATCAGCAATCTGCATTAAACACAGTTTGCCCTACTATCTTATTAAGGAATTACGATGAACACTCGAAAGGCAGAGAAAATTGAGATTGAATTTGAAGGAAAGTGAAACTAAGCGTATCGTCATTTGTTCAGAGATGTGGGGGAAAATAAATGGGCACATTGTCACAATAGTAACGTATCATGGCGTATGCTTGAGAATAACTCCCATTCAAATACCGAGCGGGGTTAACGGCACAATAATTATTGTATGTAGTCGACGATGTTTTTTTCGGCTTATATTATGAAGCTGACGCCTAGCGGCCGATCGTTGTAACTTTTGATTCAACTTGATTCGAATTTTTTTCCTCACATCGGGAATTAATTCAGTGGCTTCCAATTCATACGTTTTAATAATTAAAGTATTATATAAAACAATTCTGCCAGAAGTTCCATCAATCTGCCTCCAGTTTTCAGCTTTATGTTTGTATCATGGACGTGTTTATGTAAACGTTGGAGTAAGTGCTAACTATAATCACATATTGATTTAAAGGGTAATATGACCTTGTGTTCGCGAAATTTGAGGTCATTTCCTAAAATTAATCACGAACGACATTGGAAAAGATGGAATTTGAAAGTTCAGCGAATAGCGATTTTTCCACAATAATTAGTAACTTTTCTTCATTTCATATACGAAATGGAGAAAATTACTGTCACAGGTATTCTCTTTCTTAGTCCATGTTTTTCATTACTACGGCTAAAATAATTGCAGCTACGTTTTATTCATTAGCTGCCACTAGAAGAATTTTCATCTGTCATGACAAAATGTTAGGGATTAATGGCCTAGTAGAAATGATTCTAGCCATTTTATAGTTGATGTCGTCCCGGCCCTTTCTGGTGCCTAGCTTCACTGCAAGCGCCTTGAAAGGTACTAAACCAACGCTATAATCATTTTTATTAAATTTCTATCTAAATACCAGCAAATGTTTTTCTTTCCACGTAGCGTGTTCGATACGTTGAATTTCATCAACTCCTTTCCCCTCCCAGTAACAAAAAAGATTGATAATAAAGAACTTTGCGGGACCAGCAAAATTGCTCGTCAACGCTAATTTTCTAACGTACTATAGTTTTCTTGATCAACGAACAGTTTCAGTCATCTACCTGCTAAAAATTGGCGATCAACAGAGTTAAAAACCTTTGATTCATTCGAAATATCATTCGTGTATTATAAGTTGAGCATGTTCAATTCAAACGAACATTCTGTCCCTATCTCGAAATATACATTTTTCAACTATACCCTGCACCTTACTTGAAAAATTCACTAAGATTCAATTATTTCCATTGTGTCACCGCTAATTTTCTGTGCCTGCTGTCTAATGAACCAAGGCTAGATTTGGCTACATGTCGGAATAAACTAAGATTCACGATCAAAATGAGTTCCATTTTTCAATGTGTAAATGAACATGTTCCTAAGTGTTCCATCGAAGTAGGAGGGAGAACAGAGTCTAATTTTGATTCAAAAGGTAAAACTGAAACTAAGAATAACATCGTTATGAACTTAGCAAACCATACTTCCCTTCCGTGACAAGAGACAAACGTGAACCCGGGAGAAAACAAAAGAAACTAGACTTGCACTTTGTATTCCTGAAATAGACAAAATCTCGACGACATGCACATATATTTGATACATCATTCTTTTGGCGACAATTTATCAAGTCCTATCCACAGAATCTTCATACTGTGAATATGTTGAGTACACATTTTAAATATAATGATAAATCGACCTCATTCTGAAATACGTTGAAAACATCGAGGCTTGGAATTATTTTTTTCAAAGAAATTACCATTGTTTTTACACATCTGTTTCATCAAAAATGATTCTATTCGATACATTATCCTTCATGGGATACAAATTCTTGAGAGTTGGATTGAAAGACCATTTCCTATTCTTTAATAATCCTTCATCAAGATAAAGAATAACTCTCGTCCACCATGATTCATCGGGAAGATAATTTCTAATATGAATCCAACATATGCAAATTACATGCATCGTGTCGAAGAAAATGAAATTGAAAAAAATATTCCTCATGAATCACCGGTATCTCCTTAAGATAAAGAAAAAACATCGTGTGCTATTCGAGCAGTAACCTCTCGTGGTTACCTCAAATTTTTTTCCTCCAAATTATATTCAAATAATTTTCAAGGATGCCCGATTTTCACAGAATCGACTCTTCATTAGGCAAAATATATCAAGTTTCTATCGATAAAAGCTAGATATATTCTTGATAAAAAAAACAAGAATCGATTATGTAAAAATTGGGCATCCCTAATCTAACTGCTGTTTCATTAATTCATGAGTCTATTTTTATCATGGAAAATTCATCTCTCGAGAAATATTTGTGACCAACAACATAAATATTCAACTATAATAGGCAGTGAAATGTTATTTTTCCTTCTTACTACCGTCAACCGTTCCTTTTATGTGCAATCAAGTGATATACAGTCCAAGTGAGTTACTCTACGTGGAGGATGAGATTGATAGCGTCACGATTTTTTATTACCTTGTATTAACTCTATAAGAGAAATATGATGGGAGGATAGATTAATGTTCGTTTGTTAACGGATACATTAAAAACCGATGAGATATCGTTACATGAGAATGAAAATTATCGTTCTTGTGTAGTCAATCTTTTTTCTACCTATTTCCAAAAAGATTTATCGTTCGTTTGAATTAAATACAGATTACATAAATGTAGATTTCAATGAAGGAGAATGATCACCGTAAAGATTGATTACCGGAATCAAACAGATTATACTTGAATTTTTTACCCTACTCAATAATATTGAAACATAATTCATTCATTCAAGATTCTAATTAAATGTAAAAATCATTTCGTATTGAAGATATTTATTCTTCTTCATATAAAAAGAATTTATTTGCAATCGAAGATAATAATTAATATTCAAACTAGGGGAGAGAAATGTGTAAAAACATCGATTTATTTGTATTGAAAAAAAATAGGAATGAGATTTTTTTTTTATTAAAAACATCGTTCATCCCTAATCCGAACGTATAAAGTTGCTTTTACGGTCTGGATGTACCGTGGAACATTTCATTCGATATCTGGAGGCAAAAGAATGTCATTAGCTCGGAGGAAATTTTGATCACTCGAATGTAACTGTTGTCTGTGACTTATGGAGGAAAAAATGTTTCAATTCCATTGATCACTGCATTTCGATGTGAAGACAAAAATCCGTGCACGTGCACCCACTTTTGTTTCAAAGCCAAAGCGTGGGACCAAGAGAGAAATAAAACATCTTTTTCTTCGCGCGTCACGAATAGCATTCATCTGCGATAGATACTCGTCTCAAGGAATAAGAGAGCGATGTGGTTGGATAAGATGACCAACTGCTATCTTGCGCGTATTTGTAAAATTGTTTTCAATCGTCTAGCCCATTCCACAATTGGAAGCAAATGATATTGAAGGTAAAGAAAGAAAACAGCGTATTCGATGTTGAATCTTCTCACCCAAGAGAGCGCGAAGAAGATGAAATTTTTCATGTATGTTTTATTAATTTGACGACCAGAGCTGTTTTGAAGATATAAATTCGTCTCTTGGTATGAGTTATTATCTGACGAATAATTGAAACAACCAACATTGTTTTCGATTATTCGGATCTTCAATTGTAAGTCTATTCTCAACCAGTGGCAGACGTTTGAAATAGAGACGTTCGTAGAATCTACGAAAGATATACGAAGAACATATAGTAAACGTTCATAGAATGAGACTGTTTTAAATATACTTAGTACCTACATAGTGCATTCGAAATGTACATTATACATTCATTCGACTTCGATGGACGTATACATCGTATATTCGATTACATACACAGAGAAAAAGGAATTCGCTGTGGCAGCGAAATCTACTTTTGCTGGGTTCCTTTTGCCAGAGCAGCAAATTTTTTGCTGTGACAGCAAACTATTTGTTGTTCCAGCAATCTTGTTAACTGCGACAGCGAATTTTTAGCTGTAACAGCAAAAAATGTTTGCTATCCCAGCAAAATTTGTTTGCTATTCTATATATAATACTGAAAATTTGCTGGCGGAGCAAACATTTTTTGCTGCCACAGCTAAAAAATTGCTGTCGTAGCTAACACGATTGCTGTTATAGCAAATTTTTAGCTAGGTCAGCAAAAAATTTTGCTATTCTATATATAATACCTCGATTTGCTGCGTCAGCAAATTTTTTCTCTCCGTGTACGTTCCATGAATGTATATAGCACTCATAGAACGGTCTCATTAGAATGTGTATGGGATATACTTCGAATATTTTTATAGAACGTTCACAGTATATTCCAATGCTACTTGGATTCAGGTGCTCTAGTAACACAACATTGGCACAGCATGCTGAGAATATTCATGGCATACAGTAAAAAATGACGCAAAATTTTTTACTGTGCACATGTATGCATAGGACATTCAACGTATTAAGAAAGTTCACAGAGCATTCTATAAGCAGTCGTGTGTTACTTGGGTATATTATTATTAATTGAGAGAGAATTGAAAGAACTTTTCTCCACAACACTATCGATGGTTCTAACATTGAACGTCAATATAATTCAACTTCCTCTTTGTCTGCTTCATCGTTTGTTTTGTCTAAATCCTCTTTTCGTGGACATTTATTTCATGCAAAGCAAAGAGGTTAAATCCTATTCTAAGAAAGCGCATTCAATCGAAGATTATATTATAATTCATCAACTTAGGAGAGTGTTTTTAAACACATTTTCAAATATCCGGTAGTGAAATTTCTGATTTTTTTTTTTTACGTAGTACGAGGAATTCATAAAATAGTAGCCCCAGTTAAGAATCTCTTGGTTTGGAGCCAGAATTCGGAATAAGCCCTTTCCCCCTCCTCGATCAGTGCCAAGTTATCTAATAGACAGGAAAAAAGCTCCTGTCGGAGTTTAAGCTTCCTAAGACGTATCCGATGTTAATAAAGCTTTAGTCAGACATAGAGAATAATGAGGCCTTACCGCAGACATGCATATATTATTATTTTCAAATTTTATAGATTATCATGCGCTACACGAACACGAATACCACCTCAATTAAATTGACAATTATTACAACTATATGCAACTTCTCTTTGTTCCTCCTCTTTTATTTCTTTTGATAGGAATGAGAAGGTAGTTCGATATAGATAGATAATCCGGCCCCGAGCAGTTTGATATAGAGAGTCCCGTAAACTGTAAACTACTTAACGGAGTTGTTTGAAGAAACAAATATTTTACAATCAATCGGTCAGTCCCTCGAATACAAATCTTTCTACATATTTATGACGTCTACATCGTGTAAACACATTCCAAGGCGATAATAATTTCAAATTACGTGAAAGATGATTCAGAATTAAATAAAAAACGCGCTTCTCGTATTCTTTTCTCATTTACCAAACATCAAGAGATAAAACTGAACCGAACTGAAAAATAACGCGAATCAAAAAACTACTGTGGTTGTTGAGTGTTTTCTTCTTTCTCATTTCTCAAAGATAAGAGTTATATTTATGACAATGAAGTATGTATTCGATTAAGACCACATTTGGCCACGATCGAGTAACCGGTTTTTGTATCGTGTATAACTGGAATCATGAATGTTCCATTGTTGAGGACGGAAAAAGAAACACGTACTTGAAATCTTTGAAATATGACGATTATCAGAATCCTATAAAGAATTTCAATCCTCCGGAGATCTGCTTATACTTTGAACGTTAACGTATCGCGGTTTACCGGCGCCTTCGAGGCGCCGCTTTCGAGTTATGAACATTTCATTTTCATGCATTTCATAACCGCTATGTCTGTCATGTAAATTGATATTATCTTCTTGGCAATTTCGAATGTTTTATGTTTTTTTTTTCTTTCCCTTCGATCGTTGACGTATACGCACATAAAGGAAAAACGAGAGAAAGATACAGTTTCAGAGAAAAATAGGATATCATACGAGTAATATTATTTCGAACGTGCATCATTTTTACTCAACTTTTCCGGAATCAAGCAGAACGTTGAGAAAATAATCGAACGAAAATTGATTCATATCATATTTGAAATATAAAGCGTGTCCATTCTTTTGTTATGCAACTGATCGAAAGATCATTTGAATTGGTAATAATTAAATTTAAAATGAAACAACACAGATCATCATTTGCATGCGTTAATGACTTTGTAACTATATCTGGGAACCGAAGGACGAATGACCTTCGGGAGAATTACAAGCGCGTAAGGCGGAGCTCGATTACAAGAACGGCAAATGCAATTTTTTTCTCTTCCTCTTTCGTACGGAGTATGTGCGATACTCATTATCTTCAGAATGCACCGGAAGTCGCACCATGTTCACGAACACACAAATTATTTGGATCTCGTTTATCGTTTCCATTGTACAAGAGATTTTATTATTCCTCTACAGAGTTATTCAGTAGAAAATTACGTATTCCATTTTTGTATGTTTCTATTGAATCGTATTTTTCTGGATGAACGAATCGTATCTCTTTTGAATATCCCTGATTACCTCGTGCCTAAGCATTATTTTATCCACGTTGTGATTATTCAAGGTTCGAATGTAGGGTATTCAAAATCCTCTTGATTGTTTTTAATCGAATGATCGAGTGAAATTACATTACTCCATCTGTGTCTTTATATTCTTTACATTCAACCGATCATTCATATCGCGTCGTTCTAATAATGAGCTCTTCGTATCTCTAGATATTCGATTCTCCTTTGATTCTATATTTATATTATGCCTTAACAATTGACGCATCCAACGATGTCAGTCTTCAGTTTGTGAACAATATATCTGTCCCTGCTTTGAAGCAAGATTAACTCTCTTCACGTATGAGACTTTATCCATTCTAATTCTGTTTTTTCAAACAGATTCTGTGTGTCGAACCATCGAAAATTATAGATTTAAAATTGAACGAAGCGAGATATATCTTTCCGTGTTGTTCGATTATCGTTGACAGATATTCTGTCATTGAGTGACTGTTTTGTATTATGCGTTCCATTATTGGTTAAATAAACGTTTTTTGAATCATATTTCTACCCTGTTAGGAAAGTTATGCAGGTTTTTCATATACAATTTATTAAACAGAATTCATAATAACATATTGAATTCAATAATATATTCCTCAATGCTGAGAATTTTATTCTCCATGGCAATAACATATTTGTGAAATTTAATAAATAATTATCACATTTCAGTGAGAAATTGTGAAATTTCATCACTCATATTGAATTAAAGAATCGGCATTGAATTTAATATGAAAATTTCATAAAGAATTTCGTATTCAATTCAAGAACTTTTCCAACAGTGTAGGTGTAGGTCGGATTGGGGCGAATTGAAATATGTCCTGCTCGTTATGGTCACTTATGAAACACAATATTTATACGTGCATCATATATCTTCAATACCTAAGATAGAATGTAAAGTATGTTTTGTATCTGAATTTATTTTCCATCCAGTAATCCACATTTTAATTTATAAGAGAAAGTATATTTTTGAATAATAAGAGAAAATTCCACCCCAATAAGGTAGAAAATCTCTCTTATGGAGTGAGATTCTCACTCTTATTGGAGTTGCAGTATTTGAATTCCAAGAAATTTAGAGAGTACGATTTCTACTGCAAATAAACCCCCGTTGAGAGAATCTAAGAAATTGCGATTAAGCATTTGCGTGGTGTATTCAGTCGAAGCTTCATCAAATATCGGGCATACTGAGAGGGGGCTTACAAACAGAATCAGCAAAATTTCTGCTCGAAATTACGTTGCTCAATTTGAATGAATATCAATAAAAACAGATGGATGTTTTTCTGATATTCTTGAAATTGCATCTGGTCTATACCTGCAAACAGGTATCCTGTACATTAAAGTTATTGGTCGGCCCCTTGAGTGAAACCAACAACCTTTCTTTGTCATCTGCACCTTCGATCCCAAAAACCAATGCCAATATCTCATTGACGCGATACATCATACCATGTAATTGCTTTTCTCCTCCACTTTCAATCCCACGAGCATCACGGCATACATTGAATTCATTTACGTTCCAAGGCTTTGGGCATTTTATACGCTTCATTTCATAAATTTCATTGCACGGGGAACTTCATAAATTGGAAAATGATAAATTTGATCAACACTTTTTGCATATGTTTCTCCAATGATAATCATTCTGATTTCATATTGTCTGACTCCGCGCATTGGAATAAAAACAAACTCCTCACTCTCAGGGTGAAATTTTTGACAGCGTATATAATGAAAATTTTATTTATTCACGCCCGACAGTTGTAAACGTGTACATGGACGTTAAATGCATTTCGAATATTCACACTTGGCCATTGAAGTATTATGAAAGAAGATGAAAGGAAGAAGGGAAGAAAAAACATAATCTTACATAGTAATGATGGGTCAAAAGGAAACCTGTGCACTTTGAGTGAAAGAGAATGGACCCGAAGAACGATGATCAACCGCCTACTTGAGAAGCAGGTGTGTTTCAGAGGGATAGAGACAAGTATTGTATTCTACCACCAGAGAAAAGAAGACTGGCGTCAGACGATTCAACAATACAAGGGCTTTTCCCGCCCCCTTCTCCCTTAGAACCTACACTCTCTTTCTCTTTCGCGCGATTCGTTCGAGTAGGAGTGAAAGAGGAAATATTACAATTTGTACTATTACTACCTGCTTCTCTATCTTCTTTCTCTCTCTCTCTTTTTCGCGCTCCAGGACTGCTACCATCCCTACTACGCTAAATAGTGAAATCTCTGTGAGAAGAAAAAGAAGGCGGTGTATATTACAGCGTAACTGATTTATGTTCAAAATTCAAGAAAGGAGATGGGGAAAAAGGACACAGAAACCAATACTTCTCGTAGGGTATTTATTGTCGCAAAACTTCATGGGACGGACAACTCCCCAAAGGACATTCCAACAGGGTATTCGCACGACAATTTTAGTTCCTTCCTTTCTTTCTTTTTTTTCCCTTCCCTTCTTTCTTTTCTTTTTTTTTCCTTCTTCTTCATTGAAGAGATCCGTTTTGATGAAGAATACTGGATATTGAAAAGACAGAGAAAGAGAGAGAGAGAAGAGAAGAGATACAGGTATCGGTTACAAGTTGTTAAAGATCGTTAAAAGGGAAACTCCTTTGGGGGGTCCCGATTCTCAAGTGGTAACTCGTCTAAGCCCTACGGGTGGTAATATAACCTCGTGTCCGATCACTCCAAAACTATCGTTCGACTCGTTTCTGTGAGCGAGGTGTAACCGAACGATTCTGTAATTTTCAATGCTAACCAACTTGAAAGAGGACAAAAGAAAAAGATTGGTATATTGACGGTGGTGGTCGTCGGTTTAAATACCATTCACTTTTGTTTTCTCGTTTCTTTTCGCCCTGAAATCTGAGAAAGAAAAATCCATGTATACAAATTCTTGTTTCATTGATTTATCATGGTGTTGTAGAAAATTATGGTTCTTTTCTTGCGTTGGAGTGCGAACCCTTGGAAGAATGGAGGAGTACAAACATAGTTGCGTACCCGAACATTTAGTTATATCTTGAGCGCTAGTGTTGTCAATCCTGCAAAAATTATTCGGTTTTTATAGATCTTGGTAGAATATTGATAGAAATTTAACTTGAACAGCTCGAAATCTTATGTCAGGAATGGTCGATTGAAAATTAACACAATAATTAACAAATCGACCAATTTTTATATACCCTAAGGGGGGTATGTGGAGTCAAGTCTGGAACTAGGACCGCTCCCTCGCGATGTACACTGAACAAAGTGTATGGGATTGACTACCATTCGCTGTACTTCTCATCGCGACTTGCAGATAGGAATTGCATGCTGACTCGCAATTTCGTAATTCAAACTCACTTCGATTTTGAATGATTATTACAATTTTGAAATACCCGTCACCGAATTCCCGTTCTTCCTAGTAATGGTTACCGTATACTTTTCTCCGTGTATAAGATTACGGACTGAGACTATAGGTCCAGTCTCAGATCTGACTGTGCATATCACCCTAAGTTAACGCAAAACTAAAAACTTGTAAGTGTCTCGCAAGTATTTACACCGAGAGAATAAAGAGCATGCTCTAAACGCAATTTTAGTCGCAAATTAATATTTTTCAAAAATATTGACAGTAATTTATCACATAGAGTATTATTTCAACACGCATGTCGTAAATCATTGCAAAGTATGTTGGTGAAAGTGGAGATCCAACATGAGAAAATATATTTCAATAATAAGAAATATGAACAAAGAAAATGAATACCTTTCCCATTCAAATTATCACGGTTTTTACGTTCGCAGTACCATTGTACGCAAATGCGGACGCTTTCAATTGTCAATAACTCTCTGAACTAATCTGAAATAATTGAACCAACTCGACGAGATAAGTATAAAACTTTTTCATCTTCTTATGTTCCAGGTACGTCATAAGGACATGAAAACATCGGATTTAAAGACTGAGGCAAATATCATGCTCCGTTTCAACAGAATTGTAAGCACAACAATTTTTTTGGAATTTTTTCATGAAACACAGTCAAGTAAAGTTTCTGTCAAAAGAATGATCGAACAAAATTACTTTGATCCACTGTACGAAGGTGAATGAATTCAGCAAAAAGAGAGACGTTTTACATTTTCATCATAGATTCATCTCACAAGAATTCAGCGAAAATTCTGAGTCATTCTGTCTACGTGTACATGAGTTTGCATACAGCATATCTCAAAGAGTAATCGAATCACCGTTTGAATCCGTACTAATGTTATTATACTTGTTCGCCATACGATTCGAGTATTCAAGTTATCTATTGCAAGGATACAATAGTTGTATATTTGTGCTTTGACCATTCGCCGAGAGAATGGAACAGCACTTGGTGTGTCGAGAAGACGAAAGTCGGCATTCGTAGAATATAGTGCCCATTTCACGTTACGGTCGGGACAACAAAGTTATAAATTAAACGACTGTTATATCGAGGAGAGGAATATTCGGAATGCCCTGTTACCATCGTCGTTTCTTCACGCTCATACGTTTCGGTCTATTCTTTGTCCGAGGTTATAATGAAATATGTTTACCTCTGATATCATCGAACTCTGTAGAAGATTGACTTCTCATCATTTTACTTTCTATCGTAATTTCATACAGATGCTGCCTCTTCGAATATTAGAAAAGGAATAGTTGCAACAACTACATAAATAGTCAATTTTCGACCATGTACTTGAATAATTGCTGCAACTACTTGATGGTCGGAACAAATAACACGTGGGCTACCTCAACTAACTCGATAGTTGCACTAATTAACGTGAATATCTGGTAAGTTGCCAGTTGCTGCAACTATTCTTCTTTCTCTGTGTAACGATGAGTTTTGATACTTTGAATTATCATGTATCACAATTGATTATATGTGTTTATCCGTTTCTCAATCTCAACTCCTCAGAGGAAAGAAGAAGAATGTTGAATACCAATCTTATGCATTTGAATGATTTAAAAATGTTCTTAAATTTAAGAACTACTTATGGAATTTCATATCAATTCTCGCATTAAGATCGAGAAATCTTTTAATTGTCCTAATACATGAAATAAACGGAAAACTGTTTGTCAGAAGACATTTGGAGGACTATTTATTCGACCATTAGTCAAATAAATTTCGTCTTGAAATAATCGCTATATCAAGTAGATGTGATTTAATAGCAGACACAATGATGAATATTTTAGAATATTGTCGGATCGGAATTGAAGGTTTAAAAGGTTGATATGATAGTGCTGATTTTAAATCTCGACGACTTGGATTGTTTTTGTCGAGTCAATTACCTTTCGTATTCATTAGAAATGGACAATTTTGTTTTCTTTTAAGCGGATACCAGCGTCGGTATCGCATCTCTCTCCTTATCTTATATAATCCTGTATCTTTCTCATCAATGATTTGAGTTAACCACGCTAGTATCCACTTAAGTTGCATTCATTTGTGACACACGGAAAGACAGAGTGCATTAAGATTTAGAAGAATGACTGTCGATTTAGGGAAAAAGAGGATCATTGAAGAATATTCGTAACGAGTTTACCATAAGTTGATAGGTTCACTGTGAGAAATAACAATTTTCACTAGGAATTGTCGGTACACTCACTATGAATATTTCTCAGCGATCCTCTGTTTTCCTAAATTGACAATCATTTCTCTAAATATTGAAAGTAAACTGCTTATTACTGATAAACTCGGTCTTTCCGAGTCAATAGGGTCCACATTATGAACGGTGTCATATTTGCATTTGATCACAAAATAATCGATCCTATGTTTTTTTTCATGATTATATAAAAATTATATGGAAACGGAAGGGCATCCCATGAAAAAAGAGAAAAGAATAATTTTTGATCTCTCAGTTACAATTCAGAGCCAGAGACTTGATACACCCAGAGAAATGGTTTACTTGAATATGAACCTACTAGAGATTTAATTGTATCCAATAAAATTTTATTTGATTCCAGTAAATTTTATTTGAAATGAATAAGAATTTATTCGGATGAAATAAATCGTTTATTTGATCCAACTGAACTCTGGTAGGTTCATATATAAATAGACATTGTAGTTGAGTCAAATTTTAGTTGATTCAAACAAATTTTCGTTGAATCAAATAAATCCAGGTATAACATTTTTCTGGGTGTATTCGGGGTAGAATAATCTATGAAAATAAAACTTGCAATTGATTTTGTCACCTCGTGGAACCATTACTTTTGAAGAAACACTATTTTTCAATACAAAATGAAGTTTTGGAATCCTCTCCCATTAGAGCCCTATCGTGGTATACATTGAGGAAAAAGTTGATTCGTATCTAATAAATCTTGTTTCGGAATGGCGGAATGAATATTTATCATACACAAATATGACTCATAACCCTCAGATAAAGTTTCTTAACTGCTAAGAAATGTTATATGGGGATTCTGACCAATTAATAAACTTTATAGGTAATGAGTCAAGTTTATGTGAAAAAAATATTCATTCCGTCGTATTTAAGACAAACCTTATCAACCCTAGAACTGTATATATATTTTTTCACCCTTCATGCCGTATAAATAGGTGTACGGGACTCGGCTGACAAAATGTACTTTAATTATTGACGATAGTGATTTATTCCTTTCAATGAGGTTGGAATCAAAATGCCAAACTGTAAGCTCGTATATATGCCCTGACTATAGTCAGACGAATGAAAATATAATCCCATCGCACGTACGTTTTTCTCCACCCATGTTTGTGGTAGCAAAAAACTCATGCAGTGCAAAAGGACATGAATTTAGGAAAACGCTCCGGGCCCACTAGACCCATATATACAGTTCCAGGGGTAAATATAAATGAACTCTTCTCTCAGTGCATAAGCCACTTCATTTGCGAGAAAACTTCACTTTGATTCATCAAATTCACAGTATGTACAAAAAAATCAGTTCTTTTTTTTTCAATGATCCAATCCTTCATAAATACACGAATATTCGGAACCCTAAAGTATGATTAAATCCTCATGTGAATGACATAATAATCATTAAAAAGAAATAAAGATCAAACTGAATGGAGTATTTGATGCAAAAAAAAAGTAACATATTTATTTCGCGAAATGTTGATTACATACATGCGCGTATCACCATCTATAACAAGCCTACAAACGATATTACAACAGCACTACAATTAATTACAATTACTACATAATTACCAGACCTGCAACGGTAATAAAGTCGTAAGACTTGTGAAAATGCCAATTTCCATCTTTACATTTTCTCTCTCGTTCTCGTTATCTACGTTTACATCTCACCTATATTCGAGTGATTATTAATTAAAAGTAACAACAATTATTTCGTTCAACCTCCCAAGGCATTGCGTTAATATGGAGAGTTTTGAACGAATAATAATATTTCTAAAATTGCGCAAATGAGGTATTTTATCTTTCTTGTGCTCAATACACGTGCAATAGAAAAGTTTCACGTTTACTATTTCATTGTTGGATAATTTTTAGCGCAATGTTTTCAATTAATGCAATCGAGTTGGTTAATTCCTTTCCTACGTTATATTCCTCAGTCTGGTTTTTTTTTCAGTAATGCTCCCCAATTCAGTACCAATTAACGATTTATCCTACGTGTATCTGACCACTCATTAGCTATTCCTGAAGAAAGATAGAATAGATTTTCACGTTGGTTTGATCAATCAATTTCATCAATTGAGGTCACAGGGAGAATTAATAAGCGTGAAAAGGAATTGTCTCGAAATGCAAAAGGTTTTGATTGACTTAGTTCAGCTAAAGTATATACTAATATATAGTAATATGTCGAAGACATATTACACGGCACGGTATTCGGCACGTGTAAGGTATACGGAGAAAAAGGAATAGTTGCTGCAACTATTTAGTAGTCAGGACAACTCAAGTACTTCGTAAGTTGCCAGGTATTTACGCGAGTTAGTGCAACTATCGGGTTAGTTGAGGCAGCTAACGTGATACTTGTCCTAACTACTGAGTAGTTGCAGCAACTATTCAAGTAGATGGTCGAAAATCGACTATTTAATTAGTTGCTGCAACTATTCCTTTTTCTCCGTGAGCTCTCATCAGAGCTCTAAATGAAAGCTCTTGTCGTTCATGTTTACTGGATATTTGATAATTTCATATTCGATTGTACGTCAAATACGACAAAAAATTTTCTTTTCTAATATTATTACATTTTGTCTTAAAGTAGCAGCATAAGTGACATAGTATAATTTCTACAACACAGTGTAATGAAAATTAATGCTCAATGATTTGAAGAATCTTTTAATTTGGAGCCACTTCACACCATTGAGCATGAATTTTTACTACACTGTGTTGTAAAATATTACACTATTTCACTTATCCTGCTACTTTAGTAGAAAATTTATTTAGTAATATTTAGAACGAAATTTCTCCCCGTGTATATTGTATACAAATTTACAACGTGTGTGATTCATTAATATTTCATTCAGTCTCCATTTGGTAATTTATTTGTTCTCTTCTCTCAGAGAGTTCATTTTTTTCTCTAACACAACTCAGAGTTGTGAAATATACTCACATATGAGATTTATCAGGGAAACGATGTAACTCGGTGAGTGTTTTCTTAAGCAAACCGAAAGACAAAATAATAATAATTAATATATATTAGCCTAATGCAATATTCCTCTTCTTCATTTGTTCCTTAATCTCGTAATCATGCTTTTATTTACGTGTTTGTGCCTTCTCCGTCCATTATTCTCCATTATTCCGTATACTTATATCCAATCGGTTGCACCGTGAGCATAGAGAACTTCTTGTCAGTGTATAATACGAACACCATGGGAAGAAATGAATGATAATGAATGACAAAATGGTGGGTGAGTTGATATGGTCGACAACCTTATACATATAATTATTGAGTCCAAAAAAATCGAGAGGAATAATGCTCCCGTGATCATCGACAGAGATCGAGGAGAAACAATATCTTACAGTATTATGTGTAAAAATATAATACTATAGTCATCGGATTTTTCGAGATCGTGTCACGGAACAGACGCGATACACGCACAGCTTTCATCCGTATTATGATTTATTCAACGAGGATGAGAATTGAATGATGAACTAAGCGTTACAGGGACAATGAGTCGTTTATCGAAAAATTTAGACTCCTAAGCGTGAAAATTACAATCTTTATTATTCAAATATTCAATATTTAGATAGTAATTTATTGATCTATAATAGCCTGAAAGATTTTTATTCACATCCTGTTTCAAATATTCCATGTACGAAATACAACAGGAATGGAACAAACATTTAATTGTCTGTTTATCTTGAGTATATATTTATTTCGTCTTATCCAAATACCGCATTCATTTGACTCCAAAAAAAAATTTGTTCTGTGCACAATTAAATACAATCAACTTCGTATACAGAGTGCTGCATAAAAATTACATACTAGACTTCACACAAATACATAGAAAAATTTTGAAGTTACTTTGATGAGTAATATTGAACAATGATAATCATGGAAACAGGTACAAAAACTCTGCCGATCGGCACACGGCTTCCTCGTTCCTAATCAATCAATTATGATGTAACTGATATCATATCAAGTTAAGACCTGATCCTTAGAAAGAAACGGAAGGGGGAAAGGAAACATTTTACGGAAGATTGTAATTTTGCAACCGCACATATTTGCGTTCCTGGTTATCCGATGACAATGAAACGTATACCGCGTTGTTTTCACACTTCCATAGTAGTTGCATACGAGTTCCATCGCAATTCATGGAAAAAAGTAACAAAAATTTTCTTCGCCGTCTTTCCTTTCTGTCTCCCGTTTTCTTGTGAGGATCAGGTTGAAACTTATATGAAACCACTATCGGCAATTCATAAAACTGTGGTGGAAATTTCATCACGATCGGATGATAGGAACGGACGATATCCGCATGATAGCGGCATTTACGAGATTTTCAAATTTCGTTTCAAGACTTAGTGCTCACCATTCTCTTCCCACACTTACGATTTGCTTGAAATTCATATCGTACGACAAACATCTCGTGAATTGACCATGCCCAAAGTCCCATGGCATTCGGATGATACGACCATAGGGAAGGCATGCTTTCAAAATATGGCCAAAAAACGCGGGTAGCAGAAACAATTTTCCACAGTTTCCAACCGATTGGGATGAAACTCATATGGGACCACTAGCGGATCATAATCAGAACGTGATATAAGTTTCATTGCAATCGGACAATAGGGAGCGGAGATATGGGCGGTCGCAATTCACTTCACACGCCCAGACAGACAGACACGAGACCAAAAATTTTCCTCGAGTTTGGAGGAACATTCTGGCCTCAGAAATTTTGAGTTTGAGGATAGAAAAATGTTCCAACGAGGAGGCAATAATCACAGTGATAATAATCCCCTGATTCGAGTTTGGGAAGTAACTATCCTTTGTCTTAACGATAATAATATCAAGATAACCAATATTGTGTTGATTGTTTCATTTTAATATAAAAAAAAATAAGTACATAACGCTATTGATATCTTTGACTCAAATCATTGTATTATTCATCGATATTCTTTTTCTCTTCTTTCTTCTTCTACGTTATGCGTATGCTCCTTGGCATTTACGATACTTATCAGTAGAATATGATGGAGTATGTGGAGGGAGAGAAAAGAGATAATACAGAAGAAAGATGTCGAATGACGGACACGACGGTATAGTCATAATACGAGGAAAGGACTGAACCGAAAGGGGAATGCACCAAGCACTGTGTGTTACTACTCCTTTTTCTCTCGTTCTCTCTTTGACGATCTCTCTATCCCTTTTTTTCTCTCTCAAGAAAGACTTGGAAGAGTCTGAGTCACGGCTCGCTTGACTGCCTTGCTATGCTTGCTTCTCGTTTGGTCGTTCGCTCGTTCATTCGTTCGTTCGTTCGTTCGTTCGTTCGTTCGTTCAAGATTCCCCTCACCCTACCATCATGTGTTGTATTGCCCACGCTTCAAGCCTTCTTTTTCTTTCTCTCCTTTTTTTCATTGTGAGCATTCTTCTCTCTCCCTCTCTCTGTACAAAGGTACGCACGTGTGCGCGAACTAACTTACACATGCACACGTGTCACACGATTGTTGTTGTCACGCATGTCGTCGCAAAAAAATCAAGAAAAAAGTGAGAGAGATGGATAGACGGGTGACGGTAAAGAGGTTTCAGGGCAAAACAAGGATGAAAAAAAAGCAATGTACGAGCAATGTAGCAGTACAAGTTGACTACAGGTAAGTTTTCGGCGAGGGTGGCCGATGAGAACGAACGAACGAACAAACGAACGAACAAACGGCCTCTTCAACACGTGTAAGATTTACCTAAACCTACAGAACTAAAATTCCAAAGATCCTGCTCGATACTGCTGCTGCTGTCGTTGATGTTACTACTATTGCTGCCGCTCTTGTCATGTCGCTTTTGGCAGAACAATGAAAACGATGAAAAGAGATTTTGCTTCCTCATCTTGAGAGGATGGAGATACGAAAAAGCTTTTTTTCCATTGTACTGCCAAACAAAAAATCGATTCCCCAGGTCCCCAAGTGTCAGAAGGAATATCTTTTCTTTCCATTTTTAAGTATCTATTAATAAGAAGAGGTACTACGAGAAAGGAATGAAAGAAAGATACGTATTCTAATAACTTGAAGAGATACTGTGTTGGAATAATTAGAAAATAATACACGTTCTATTCATAATATGATTCTAATGATTTTAGTATATATATATATATATGTATATACCTCTTTGATACGCCCTTCGATTGGCGAACTTTAAGTCCGTCTTTCTTTTTGTTTTGCGGTTGAAATTCCATCCACGTCAAAGTAAGGATTCTTTGTGAAATGAGAAGATTAGTCTTTTTGTCGAGACACTTTTCACTTCTAATAAATAGTGGCATTCCGACTTTTGAAAGGATTTCTCTTTGAAAAAGAAGAAAGAATTCTTAGAAAGATTGAGACTCTGAGATTGTAATTAAAATGAATTGTTGCGAGATTAGAGAGAATTTTTTTTGTTATTTTTTTTTGTTACATTCGACAAAAGGACGATGAAATTAATTTTATTCTTCTTATTTCAAGTGCCGTAAATCGTTCAAGATGTTGGAATTGATTGTTTTTATAGACCATGTTTGCCAAGCCACTCTTCTTGAACGTTTCACGAAGCACTGGATTTTCCTTTGGAATATGGGTATTGAAAGATGGGAGAAAATTCAGTGGATTCGAATGATTTATTCTTCACATACTTTATTTTTTGATACACAATGCATTATGCTGTAACCAGAAAATTGTTCAATCAAATCAATTTCAGACACGTCGAGAGGACTTTGTCAGGGAATTAAAAGCCTAGATTTAATATCTCGTGGAGGGCTCGAACACGTTTCGGATCTTATCCAGGAAACCAGGAGAACGAGAAAAAAAAAAAGTTCGCCAAAATGAAAAATAAAAAATATAGCTTGTCAGAACTCAAGATACACGATGAAATATTTTAACAAGTTGACCTCGCTAATTGTCTTCGGGGATCAATGATGTAGCTGTATACCAAATTTCAAGTCATTCTAATGACTTCTCGCTGAGTAATCGCAAAATATACTTTGAATTATATTGATTTCGAGGAAATGGAAATTTCCACTTTTTAATTTTTATCTCAAAAAACTATGATGATAGACGAACATGTTTCATGAGACAAATGTGTATCTTCATGAGCTCTAACAGGCTATATGGAAAGACCGGATCTATTAATATTTAGAAAGAATTTATTAACGTTTGGAAAAATGACTGTCAAATTTAGGGAAAAAGAGGATCGCTAAAAAATATTCGTAGTGAGTCTACCAAAAATCCGTAGTCAAAATATTAACAGTTGATAGGTTCATTGGTATTTTTCATAGTGAAACTACCAATTGTTAATACATCGACTTCGAATTTTAAGTAGACTCACTACGAATATTTTTCAGCAATCCTCGTTTTCCCTAAATCGACAGTCATTTTTCGAAATATCAATAGACCCGGTATTTCCGTGTATATTTTCGATTTTTCATTTTGACGAATTTTTTTATCTCGTTTTACTGGTTTCCTGGTTCAGATCCGAAACGTGTTCGAGCGCTCGGCGAGTTATTAAATCCAGGTCTTCAATTTTTGTGTCTCATGCACCTGTTAGTACAGAAATGATATAATTGACATGTCAGAGGAATTCATCTGAACCATTAAGATTAATTTATGTTGCGGCAGGGGAAACCTTTTTGAACCAATCGAACAAAACGTTTGAAGGATGGTTATAGTGATGAACGTAAATCAATAATGAGAATCTTTCCGAATAATGTGACTGACGTGTCAAACTGATTTCATCAATAACACTCGAAGTAGAAGGGGGATGAATAATATAATGTGGAATTCTAATTTTTATTCATAAAAACAATGATTACTTGTATTGTTGATTTCACTGAATAATTGACGGTTCTTTTTTTCTCTCAAGTAAATGCGTCAAATCTTTATGAAATTCTAATGCGATTCAACAGATTTTAAGTCAATTATAATACACATAGAGAAATATACAACAAAAATAGGGATAAAAATGAAGTATGTATCAAAATTTATAAGGTCTCATTGGCTCTCCGAAAACATTAGAAAAGAGTCCTTAAATTTCCAAAGGTGATTCCCGAGGCAACAACTGAATGTTTTTCCTTTTGGAAAAGAGCTGTGTGATGCGCACTTTGAAATATAACTTGAACCAATCAAGTGGAAGCTGTATAAGTATACTCATCGAACTTGGAGTGGCCGATTCACTTGTCGCCTATAGGTGAGGCTCATTTTGTTTATTATTAAAAAATTGAGCATTTCCAAATATTTCACCTAAGAAAAAAAGCCTCAGTTGTGCTTCAAAAGTCACCCCCTGAGAGACGCGGAATGCTTTCTGGGATATCCTGTATATTCTACACATAACGTGTCGATTGTTCGGGAATGTAAATCTTGTTCTACCGATATGCAAATATCAATCATCCCAAATATATTATTCTGGAAAGGGAAACACAAATCACTTTTAATACTCAGGTGATTTACGAATCTAATCCTACACATAAAAAAAGTATTATCTGAACATTCAGTACCTCTCCGACGGTCACTTGTATTTGAAGGTGTCTATAAAATTATACTATGATGAAATGATTTATCACATCAGTCGATCGCAACCGTACCATAGCGGAGTGTTTAATCGCAAAGAACTGAGACAGGGTCGTATTCCAGCAACGACATCCCGAAGAGGACATGAAGCTCCGACAAACGTTCAGAATAGATGAACATAGATCAGACTGAAGCTCCGTTGGAGCTCAAGTTTAGGTTCATAAACATTCGTTCATAGACAGTCTGATGAAGAATAATTTCAAGGAAGATCCACAGAACGTTCGTTGAAGATTCACCAAAGATTAACTGGAATTTCAATTTTCTTAATATAAGTTTTTTTCACGAAAAAATAAACGTTAAAGGAAGTTATAATTTTGATTGAAATTCCCTTTAAAACATGCTCAACTGGAACTCGAATGAATCTCCAGAGAACCTTCGATGAACGTTTTATGAACCTTTCTTGAAAACATTTTCAAGCGGACATTCAAATGTTCATCTAAACTTCATAAAACGTTTAAGAACCTCAAAGTTGGGTCCAACGCAGCTGCAGGTTGATCTATGTTGATCTATTCTGAACGTTTGTCGGAGCTTAATGTCCTCTTCGGGATAGGTTCGAATCTTCCGATGAAGGTTAGAGATTTTCAAACATCAACGACTACAATCGCGATATAATTGAGCAGTCAATAAATTCACGAAGTAGGAAACTTTTTATGGTATCCTCCGAATAAACACAAACATATTTTTCATCGCCGATAGGTAAAGCCATGTCGAGGAGAGCAAAACAAAAAACAGTGGACAAACCCATTCATCAGAAACAATTCGCTTTGAATTTCAATTCGAAATCAATTTTAATTTCAGTTCAATAGGGATTATTGTAAGTTGTGTGCTTGTTGGAGTTCGAGAAGGTTTTCCAGTGGCTGACTTTAAGTTTAATGAGTCTTAAATTCAACTCATATTCTGTCTGAAATTAACCCTTACGAGGTAACGTCATTTTGGATAGCTCCTACGATTGGCTCTTATGCATGCTGTTTACGAACCAAAGTGACGACACTTGGGGAGCTTATAGCCTCCTAGTGTACAATTACTTAGGATATAGTCTGCTTACTCTTCTCTTCAAATTAGCAAGAGGAGAAGATTTTGAAAAAGCATGAACGACCCGACGTTACCTCGTAAGGGTAAAGTTTTTCTTTCTACTGTCTTTCTACAATTAAATATTTTTGTGTATAGAACATTGATGTTCTCAAACATCACCCACCTCTACTTTCTTTGCAACAGCCTGAAATCTTCGCTAAATTGATTTGTAATCATCATAACAAGCAGATAAAGAATAAGAATCAAAATGATAATCGCTACAATCTATTGATCTCCGGTAATATTCCGTTTTATATCTTCCGACGATGTTTTCAATTAACTCCATTCAACATAATATTGTCCATTTTTCAGTTTTCAAATGAAAATTGTTAGAAAATTTTTGAGTAAAATTAATCCTGTCCATTTTCGAAAGTAGTTTCATTCGGATCAAAGGAACATCATGTCTCTTATTTTATTTTTTAACTTTCTTTCGTGTTGTCTCTCGTTGTTTTTCTTCAAACTCGCATTCGTATACGAATGTGTTCAATATGTGATAGATTGGAGTGCGTCATTCGGAAACCCAGCTCTTTCTTCCCCTCATCGGTATAAACTGCTTTTAAATTCTCTCTCTCCCTTTCTCTCCTCTATGCTTAGCAGTTTTTTCATCTTTTACTTGACTCGAGTGGTATGTATGTGTATGTACAAGTATGTGCTTGCGCGCACACACCCACATCTACGACACAGAGGTGGACGCACTCGGTTATATAGTTACTTTGTATAGTGCGTGATTTTCAATCGTTGCAAGAACTCGGCCTTGCCTTACGTTTCATCTCAAAAGAGAAACAAAGAGAGACTTTCGGTCAGAATTCTCTCACAAGCTCAAACACGTTCTACGGTCAACCACTCAACTCCATTCTGGTGGTTACACACGCGTTCCTTCTGCTTGGGTACCTTCATGCATCGGTTCACCTATCTTCAAGTTTTCTATTTCGTCATACGCGTTTTTTTAACGCTTCGCGTTTCACGTAAATCCAGTACACATATGAAAATTGTCGTGATATCATTTTAATTCGTCTATCAGTTGTGACGTGACGTCGATAATTAGATACGCAAAATTTATCTTAGATCGGATTCGATGGAACTGGTGAGACGTGATGATATTTTTATTCTAAATATATACTAATATACATGTTTGTTAGGTTTGGGGTTGAAAGATGTATTCGATCTTGATGAACTTCTTTTCCAGCTCTCATGCAAATAGTATGTCAATAGCCCATCTTTCGACAGTGTTACATTTTGAATATTGAAGAAATTTACTATTCATTGGTGTGGCTAGACTTTATAACGCGTGCTGATTAATTCTGACAACGTTTTTATTCATTCGTAAAAAAGATGCATTCGTATATAATTGGGAACTCATCATCCCAGAAAAGAAACAATACTTTTTGATTTATTTGAATATCATAATACAGCGTGCTCTTCGGATAGTGCCCAATGATGTTTTCTTCGCTCTATCAAGGACAAACATTCGAGTGGAGCTGGAATTAGCAGCCAATAGTTAGCAGCTAAGTGATTTGATTTTCTAATAAAATGTTTTATCGAAAAACATAGTTGAAAGCTACTGAGTCGATTGTCGACATGAAAAACACTCACGCATGATTTAGTCAAAAGCTTTAGAAGTTGGCTGCTAGTTTCAGCTTCATGAATTTTGAGCGAGGAAGAGGTCAACAGCATTATTCGGAAAACGGACTGTATTGAATTATGAAGAAAGTTCGAATTATGATTTTTGCAGGGATTTTTTTCTGTATATATTCCAAATGATGTACCCCACTGCTGGTAGACAATTGTAAGAAACAATTTCTTCAATCAATTCAAGTGAAACACGGAAAAAAAGGACTCAGTCTTACGTAGTCATACGTACGCTATTTTTACGTAGTTGTATTGAAGATAGTTGTGACGATAAATCAAATATCTGTTGGAAATAGTTCGTTGGTGGTCACAAATGTTTGGAGTATTTGCTACAAGCAAATTATATCGTTGTGAAAAACTAGTTGATCGAGTAAGAGAAATAACTACCTCATCTACTTTACTTTGAAATAGTTCGTGGAGCTACTTCTTACTGATCCCATCGCCACATCTATGCGACAACAAATACTTACATCTTCAAACTTGAAACAATTGAACAACCGCTCAATAGTATTGTTACGAAAGCAATATTATTTTTTCAGTGTAATCTAGAAGACATTGAAAATCTCTCAATGAAAACCGATTGCAGATGTAATTGATATTTTTAATGACGAATCGATTCTCCAAATTGAACCAAAAACTCGAAAGAATTTCGTTGTATGTTATTCATACTCCTACCCGTGTTTCGCAACTCTTGGAAGTTGAATGTGGCAAATGACATTATTCAATGAAGGAACATGAGACGAAAACAAAAGGAAACCAGATTATACGATGGAGAAAGAATGGGTTCAGGTCCGCCGAGATCCAATGATTCTAAGTTACTTTTGTTGGTCGGGTCGGTCGAATGAAAATAAGACAAAGGTAAATTGATGACCTTTCCGGCCTTGATTAGGGCCTGAAACGTTGCCACTCTACCTTTGTCTTATTTTCGTTTGACCGAGCTGGCCAACAAAAGCATCATAGAATCATTGAATACTATTCGCTCGACCCACACATTGTGTTCTTTTATTAGTTTATCTTTAATTGAAATTTTTGGCTAAGCTCAGCACCGTTTCTCGTTCATTCATTTAACGTGGGTTCGCTTGAAGGACTTTCATGAAAATATACTCTTTCATGTGATTTCATTTCAACACAAATTACACAGAAGCAAGTTGGATACACCGAGAAAATCTTATACTTGGATTGACTAAATTTTGTTTGAATCAACTGAATTTCTATTTAAATATGAAGCTACTAGAGTTTTAGTTGCACCAAATAAAACATTTGTTCAATCCAAATAAATTTTTAACCATATCGATTAAAATTTATTTAAATTAAATGAAAATTTACTGGATACAATGAAATGTCTAGTAGGCTCATATTCAAGTAAATCATTTTTCTGGGTGTTTGTTTTATTTTGTTTCTTTCTTTTTTCGTTACAATATATATGAAGTTAAGCAGAAATCTTCATTATTTTTCTCATCGCGTAAAAAAAGAAATCATTACCGAAACGTCTTGCGTACAATGAGAAAAAGAAAACTATTATTTATATGATTAATTATACCGCGATTATGGTTACGCTTACATCGAATTACGCGAATCGGTTCGTACGAGTTCACGTGCGCTCAGGAGCATGATGAATCTACGCACACTAACTTTTCCTCGTTTTTTTTTATCATTATTATTATGGAATAAAAAAAGGAAGAAAGAAATATCAGATGTTTGTGCGAAGAAGAGTGATTGTACAATTGTTTTCCTTCAGCCATTTATGAAATTGATGTGTTTTGTGATATTATATAAGATTGAGAAGAGTTCAAAGATGAAAAAGTTATTATATTACGATCTCTGTACTAGCTGTTCCACAGTAGTTAATTCATTTGAAAATAATTCGTTGAAACCTTAAGTATTCGATTCCCAGATGTTCTGTGAATTATAAAGGAACATATGATTTTGTCTGTTGCTTATTATTTTCCAATGAACTGGCCAACACGACGAAACGACTAAAAGTATATCTTTTCAACCAAAAAAGATGCAAGAGTTCAGCTAGATTTCGGGTTGATTCGATGGTAATTTTTTTTAAGAAATTATAAAATGTAATTCAACTGTTTAATTTCAATCGAAAAAATAATATAACATCTTTTTGTATACAGATTATACTTAAAGACTTGAAATAACTTGACTCCTATTATTTGAGCCTACAGGAACACGTTCAGATTGATTTTTCACTTACAATTATGAAAGATCGTTCGCAATTTCATTGAAATGAAATCTAATACAACAGTACGTAATAGAATATCTGAATGAAATGTTATTACGTTCTATATCCTTGTTTCATTCTATCATCAGATATTTCTAAGAATTTTTCATACATGCTTTATCCAGGCATCATTACAAATGTTGTCTCTGATTGGCAATAGATAATTTCCACAACCTACGCTTCTACCTACGCGTGTATAAATTCATAAGAGAATGGATTCAAACGGGTAAAAGTAAGAGAATTATAAATCAAGACGAAAATACAAATTTTGTAACTGACTCCGAACGTTGCATCAGTGTTCATTCTATGTGCAAAACCGTTGAAACTCCTATCTTTTTGAATCTTGAATATAAGGGAAATGGTGTGTGATATTACTTTTTGTGCTTCACAAATAATAAAACTTCTCATTTAGATATACATATAAAATCACAATACATCGCATGATTGTACTTTGGAGAAACTTTCGAGTTGAATTTCTCATGTTCTGGTATCGTTGTACCTCAAACTTATGCTTGTACGGATTGAAAAGTGCTTGTCTGGCCATTAGTTTCAGCAGGCGTAGATATATGGCATCTGCAAATGTCTCGACAAGTGATACCGTGTGAAAAGAACGTTCAGGAAAATGTTATGAAATTTACATTCATATCAGAAGAGAATCGAATTATTCTGTTTGCCGAAGTGCCTATCGAGCAATGGTCTTTTTCTCCTGAGATCTTTGTAAATGAAGAGCAATGTTCCAATCTTCTCTAAATCACTTGGTGTCAAAATCCACTTTTAAAGAATGAAAATCCTGCGAGTCCAACAACAGTGAATTTTCACTCTCTCAAAGTAGGAATTTTACCCTCAAAAAAGAGTTCAAATTTCCCTCTTATAGAGTGAAAACTAACTCTTTGGGAGTAGAATCTCCCTCTTGATGGACTTGCAGTTTTTACATTCTTCAAGGGTGAATTTTTCACTCGAAGAAATTCAAAGCGTGTGCCACAAGTTTGCCTGACAATCTTGCAGTACGGTTGAATTGATATCTGAGCAGAGTTCATTGCCTAATAAAAGCAATTACTAGAATCTCATTTCAAGTGGATTGTATTGAAATGATAATAATTATGAAATCTCAGAAGAAAGTACACAGAAAAAAAAACTATCTTGTATCAAGACAATATTGTTTTCGTTATATATGAAACACGGATTGTCTCAGTTCAATGCAATGTGCTTTGAATCAAACACAGGAAAAAAGAAAATTCTTGATTCAAAGCAAATTTCATTGAACTGAGACAATCCGTGCTTCATATATAACGAAAATGATTTTTCATCGCAGGTAGAATCTTATTATGATTCGTTTCCATTGGAAACTTCATATTCGTCTCAACTGGAATACGCGGATTACAAACGACTCGAATTTATTTTCGTACGAGTGATCGATAATCTTTTGATTCGTTCGTCGGCTTCAACATGAAATACGGTATTGAAACAATCGATGATGTTTAAATAAATGAGGCTTGGTATTTCCGAATTTAGGTTTATATAGAGCTCGTGATTATTGGAAATTATTCAATCTCGATGAAGTCTCGCAATTGTGGTAATCCTGCGAAAAATGCCAGACAGAACTTGACACAAACTCACAAATCCCGTGACCAACGCTGAGCGGAACGTTGGAACGGGTTTAGTTTTTGTCACGGAATCTGTAAGTTTTTGTGAGGTTTTTTCCTGGCATCTCACCCAGGAAACTGTCCATTATCGCCTCGTTCTCTTCCCCATTCGTATGATTCATAGTAAAATATGTGAATATGCGAAGTAAATATTACCGACTTGAATAAATGTACCGTACTTCTTCGTCTTCTACGGTTACCCGCTCTTTTTCTATGTAAAAAATAATTCATCTTTTTCTATTGCAGGATAGATTTACCACAAGCGAGGGAAAACTAAAGAGGAAGAAAGTGTTTACCTAAGAAGAGATATTTTGGAGTAGGATGCTTGGCAGTTGGGGCTGGGAGGAAGAATTGGAGTTGGGAGAGGGAATAGCAGCAGCCGCAGCAACAACCCTTACAACAGCTACGCCACAAGAACAAGATAGTTTAAGAAGAGAGAGCCCGGATTCAACGCATCCTGTCCCCGACAGTCGGGTACTGAGGTATGCACCCAGCCGGTGTCACCACCCTCCTCCCACCTTGTACAACGAGCCACATTTCAGCACGCAGCCTCCTCTCGACTGTACGGACTGTGAGTGATGATTTATGAAATGTGTTTCCTACAATTTAATACTGAAAAATTGTTTGCTCCTTTTTTTCCTTCCAATTGGAAATTTTCGACAATGTTTTTTATTTACAGAGCAGCGTGAGGTGGCCAAAATGCTGACTGCTCATCCCGAGATGCACGAGAAACGGGATCCTCTCGGTGGTGGGAGGTATGGAACGGGCGGGGGTGGTGGTGGTGGCGGCGGCGGTACCGCGATCGAAGATAAATCTATTTTGGAACAACCACCCCCGCCTCCAGCTCCACCGCAACGAGATCTCTCGGATCCAACGATCAGTGCTAAAAAACTTCCCAAGAAACGTAAATTTGATCCATCCGAACTCGAGGAGATGGATAAAACTAGTAATGTTACTAGCAACGTTAGCAATATGGTTAGTATTAGGACGACGGCGACTACGAATATGCCAATCGGTCAGCTTAATATGGTTCAACATTCGAATTTGACAACTCGACAACCGTCGCCGCAACAACAACAGCAACCACCACCGCAACAACAACAACCGCAACAACAGCAGCAGCAACAACAACAACAACAACAACAACCCCCTCCACCCCCACAGGAAACTGATTGTTATCAGGTTGGTTTGTGAGAAACGATATTTTTTGTTCAATTGGGTTTATAGGAATTTATTAATTATCCGTTCATCTGAATTACCCATTTGTCTTGACTCGTGAGTTCTATACTCAGACTATATTTGTAATCAAAATAAAAATTCAATCCAGCAAGTTACTAGAAAAATGATAACGTACATAAATACACACTCGGATTTGAAGGTTGATTAAAATATTGCAAAGTCGAATAATTACAGAAGAGAAAGAGAGAGAGAGAGAGAGAGTGAATTTCAAAGAACATGTTCAAATAAACTTTCATGATGATGCAGTGATCGACTGGCATAATGAAACAGTAAAAAGAACCTACAAAAAGTATAGGGGGATTAAAATGATGTTTTTATTCAAGTAAAATTTTTTGTTTCTCACAATTTGTTTTATGAATCATATTAGTATTTTTCATTTCCAGAATAGATTTGGTTTTATTGAAAAAAGTTCCGCATCCCGGAGTATTTATCGAAGATTTTCTAATAAGAGATCCAATTTTATAAATATTTTCGTAAAGTATGTAGAATCTGAACGTTTTCAATTACCCAATTACGCGTCGAGTAACGTTGCAACTTTGTAAACTCTGACATAAGACGTTTCGAGGCAAAGAGACTTCAATGATATACACTTTTACTAATTCCCAAAAAAGTTTCCAATCATCGAATTTGATTTATTGTGTTGTATTTTCAGGTAACTTCGGCCCAATCAGTGGTGGTGTTGCCTCCTCAAAGTACGGCTGTTGATTATTCGCTTCGAGAAGAACCATTACGCTGTCGTCCTCCTCGGCCTGTCACTACGGTTACTATTGATCTCAGTGAATGGCGCGACCACAGAGTTTTAGCTTTAAAAGACTCGTGTTATTACCCTGGCGTCATACGCAATGTGATTCACGGGGAGATTTTTATAGAATTCGATGGAGAAAGAAATTTAGTGCGTTACAGTGACGTTTTAGGCGCTGGAAAGTACGATGTTATAAGTGATGCTAGCCCATCGGTAGGGCAAGTGACTTTAGACGCGAAAGTTTGTATAAGGTGTCCGACGTCGAATAGTCACGTGGACGCTTTAACAAAGGCTTTCGTCAAAGGGACAGTGTGCAAAATATTAACGAAACCTAATCGTTTTCTTGTTAAAATACCAAGGGAAGACGATCAAAGTGAAAGTTATGTTGTTAAGCGTGCAGATTTGAGACTGGTGCAGCCTCCTTGGTCCGATGAATTGGAAGAGGGGCTCGAGGATTGTGATTCTTCGAAAGGCGAGGGAGCTGGTAAGAAGGAAGTCATGTACAATATGCCATATCGCTTTTCATTTTATTCATATCCTGTATGTTTAAATGTGAATGAAGTTTCCCTCGAGTTAACTTTAATTTCAGAAAATCCTGCTTTCTTGGAATATTCAATGACAGAATCTTAGATTGTGTTGGGTCTCATGTGAATGTTATATGGGTAATTGCTAAATTTAGTGCAGATAAATTTGTCCCTGTGCTCAGATATTCTTTTGTAGCAACCAGTATTTCAGTATTGATGAGAAAATGGCAAATTTGAAACAATGACTGGATATTTTAATAAAATTCTACCACGAACCTCAAAATAATGGTGATTCATAACCATTTTTTTTTCTTTTTGAATAATAAAGTAATCATTCTTGGTGACAGTGTGGTTTTCGTGTAAGTTGTTCATGTCCCATATATCATCTAAGCATATAAAACAATTATGTTACAATGAAATTTTATTTTGTGATTGTGGAGATTTATGGTCACAGTTTTCTGCACCAAATTTTAAATTGATTCCAAACCCCCAAAAATATGATAATGAATCAACCCTAGGTTGAACTATTGATATTATTCTGTGGTATTTTTTTTTGAAAATTGAATCATTCTCCATTACTTTTTTCAAACTTGCCACCGTATTACCAATATTTAAATACCAGTCAACGGAGTAGAAAATTCCAAAACAGAGGTAAATTGATCTACACCTCATTCAAAAATTACCCATATCCATGTATAAGAAACATCACCCTGGAATTCGTTTGATTTTTTTTTTCCAAAATGTTTTAACCAACAATCAGTTATCGATGAATATTCATGCATGAAGTTTCTCTGAATCGTGAGCAATGAATTTCCTGTATTTTTTTCGTGTTTCAAGAAGCTGGAAAATCCGTTCCTTTGGATATTCATTCTTTACTTCAAGTTGATATTGGAATAGATTCGAATGGTACAAGTTTCTCAGACAGCGAAGAGTTCTTCAAAGAATTTTCCAAAAATTCTTTTGATACTCATGAGTTTTTGAAGAAATTTTGAAGAATCCTTTGGCGAACTTTCCGCTGTCTGGGTTGTGACAGAAAGTATAATAATGGAGTTATATTATTCCTACTTCACTCATCTTTGTCCCAAGTTATGATACAACTTGATTCGCTTGTATGGTTATTTTAGATCACGGATATCGGAATTCTTTGGATGCTCCTCCAACGGCAGTGCCAATTATGCAACTTCATCATACCTTACACCATACGCCTCATTTATCAACCCATAGTGACACCAGTGGCTATTACAGAACCACCGGTACTAGTCCTCTTATGACATTAGGAACCCCTGCACATTCGGCCAGCACTGCGTTGAGTAATGGGAGCAAACCGTACGACGATTTAGAAAGCGAAGACGATTTAGATAGAGAAGATATTACCTTCCCTTCTGACGCAGGTTAGAGAGTGAAGCTTTGTATACGTATATTATACGTAAGATATGACATTTCAAATCGTACACGATGAGGAAATGAAAGAAGAAAAGACTTTTGTATAGGTCAAATGTGTTTGTGTAGTAGTACATGCAAATTATATCGTATATTTAACTCAATATTTTAAGTAATGTATACATTTATTTAACTGATAGATGCAAAATTATCAGGAAGCAGTAAAAGAAGTAGTATGCAGAGTCGAGGGAGTACCAGTAGCTTAGTCGAGCAGCGTAGCATAACTCCTCGTTCTCAAGCAGCCACACCCAGGTATATGTACATATATGTATAAACGTATACAGATATGGATCATTGAAATTCATACAATTTTTCTTGCTATTTTCATTATTTTCACTCAAAAGTGAAATTTTTAATAGATCTCAGGCGGCAACGCCACATAAGTATAAGAAGGGTGACGTAGTGGCCACACCAAGTGGAATTAGGAAAAAATTTAATGGAAAACAATGGCGTAGATTGTGTAGTAAAGAGGGATGTTCCAAAGAGAGCCAACGTAGAGGATACTGTTCTCGTCATCTCAGCTTAAAAGGATCTGGTCTCAGAGGTCCTACCAACACGTTTCCTGGGTAATTACATATTTATATATGAATCTCGTTGTATTGAAAAAGTGTAACAACCTATGCAATATTTATATATTTAGAAGTAAAATGGATGGTGAGGAGACCTCGAGAGATTCGGATACTTCTCCAAATTACGGTGACAGAAGAATAGCGGGGAGGTTTGACCAAGACGAAACGGAAGCCGCTAACATGCTCGGTAAGTACCGCATACGTACATTCAATTTGAAATATTTGAAAAGTATAAATGTATATATATATATATATATGTGCGTGTGTGTATATTCATACATGAATTTCAATTTCTAGTATCTTTGGGAAGTTCTCGATCGGCTACGCCAGCATTTTCATCACCTACAGGCCAGTCTTCGATATCGCCATGTATAAACCAATCCCCGGTACCCCCGTTGGGTCTCAACCAAAATAACGTATTTATGCCAATTTCGAGTCCCGCCGCCGGTCATCATGCCCCATTGATATCACCCGGTACCAAATGGAAACACTCCCCCACTCAACCCAATTTTTTGGGACAGTATCAACAGCAGGTGATTAAACCAGAGCCGAATCGTATGGTCAGACCAAATCGTCCAGCTCCGAATGCTCCCGTTGTTCCCGCTAGTATAGGAACGAGCGTCATAAGAATCTCTCCGGTGGGACCACGAATACCTCCTGGACAAAATTTGAATATGTCGTGGTCGGAACAAAGTCCTCCGCCACGGCATCCGTCGGTCGTTACGTCTGTCGCCCAACAACAAGGAATCATATTACAACAAGCCCTTACCTCGAACAATGGTTTCTCCAATCATGCGGAAATCATTCAAGAACAGAATCCACAATTGTTAAAACCAGTACACACTTCTCACATACCGCTCTCTTCTACGCTACCACCTCAGAATCTTAGTATTTTGCATAAGCCTCAGGAACAACCGGTTGATTATGCTCCGCCTCAAACTCAAAATAATCAACCGATCTATGTGATGCAACATCAACATAATAATGAAAAGAAATATTTTGTGATAAAAAATAGCATGGACGTTGCTAACGTTGTTCCAACGCATATAGGAAATCAAGATGATAAGTATAAGCCAGATTTGTTGTTGAATCATTTGGGACAATTACCAGTGTCGTTGCATCAAACTCAGAGTCAAGCACCCCAACCGACCGCTGTTTCATCCGTCCACATAGATAAACTCTCTGTTTTGCAACAAGTAAGTATCAAATCCGTTGATCCGCTTATGCTTTCAAGATGAATACTTTTGAAAGGAGAAATCAAATGATTTGAACAATCAATTGTAATTATCCTGTTAATTAAATGAATTGATTTCATCGATATATAATTATATTGTTCAATTGGGCAGACGTTACCAAAAGTTATGGGAAATCCAAAAAATTGAGAAATCACACAGGAACTTATCAATTCAGATATAAACTTTCAACGATTCTCCAAACCTCGATGTGGATGCTTTTTTTAAATATCTTTCGAATTTGATACACAGCATATTGAAGTTATATTAATCACCAATTATGACTTCAGATTATTGATCAATGATTTAATTCGTTATAGTCTTTCCAATCAGACAAAATTGAAGTAATCGGTGCTTGATCCCAATTAGCACAAAAACTTCTCAAATGTGCTATGATTATACTGTGAATATAAAGAAAATATGCAAATGACCCTATTTTGAATAAATCCGTGGAGATATTCTATGAAGGTGCATAGCACATGATTATTCGAAACAGTCTTATTCGGAGGTTCTAAGCACGTTCGTAGGATTTTCCAAACACGTTTTTAGCATTTTAAACCTCTTGTGCTACTTGGGATGTAATATAATCTTCAGTCGAATTGTTTTAGGAAATTCAAAATCATTCCTAATGATCCTAGTTATCAGTGGTGCTCCGACGCAACATTCAATGTTCAAGGGTCTAATGTTTATAAATTGTATTATCTGAGTGTGAGGAGTGTTTCAATTTCAATTGAAAAATCTAGAATTATATTACCAAAATGAGTTAATCGTTTTTCAATATTTTATTTTATATATAATTATGCATGATTTAGAGGGTAAATGGGTTGCCACGTTGTTTGACTATATACACTCCGAAGATATTATCACAACTGCTTGAGAGATATGCATGATATACTGTTTGATTTGAGCGATCAAAGGCAAATAGACAAATTAAAATATACATTTCGTGGACAAAAGATGAATAGATGATCCATTGCATATACCGTAGTAACACGGCACTTTTTTTCTCAAACAAATATTAATTTGAACTTCATTGAATAAAATTTGTTGTATCTCATACCTTCATTTTAACATTCATACATAGTTTTGAATTGAAGAAAAGTTTCAATGTCATTGACATTTGGCGCGTTTATTGAAACAAATTTGTAATCGAAAACAACAATAAAGCGTTCCCATCTTTGATTTCTCCAAAAAAGTGTGTAATCTTTATGTTTCATTTAAGATGATACTAGCGATGTGGCGTTAGCTAAATCTTGTTTGCCAAACTGCGGGCAAACGCTTTAATTCAATCAAAATATCGCTCTGTATAACACTTTTACTTGAATCAGAGAAGTGCTGTATAGAGCGATATTTTCTTGAAATTGAACCGTTTGCCGCTGTAGTATGCCCTCAAGAAAATTGATTTATAAATCCTCTTGTTGATTTGGAATTAGATTTCTTGATATTTCATTTCGATTTTATTTCGATGAACGATTATATCTTCAACGATATAATTTCCAAGTATAAAATGATAATCAATCGTAAGTAAAAAATAACATTGAATTGTAATAAGAAAGTTATTGATTGTGTGAGAGAATAAAAACATATGTTCAGTACATTTTAAACTATTTTATAGTATTCAAATTCATATTTGATGAAGAATTTTCAATGAAATAAGCTTTTGATAATATATTGATAATATTCGTCTAAAATTTTTCTGGTGTTTTCGCAGGCGAGTAAAGTGGGCATTCATACATCTACGCACATGGATACGCAAAGGAATCCTCCGCCACCTACGAGTGTCACCATGTCTGTCAGTACAGAAGCAACTAATCCATCTATTCCAACCAGTGTCTTCCAGCATGTAATAGTTCAACCTGGAAACGTAGTGGTTCCCAAAAATCAACCCATTAGAGAAGAAAATACGAAAAGCAATGGAGTCTTATGTAAGTTTATTTACCGTTGATTCTTATTTGCCATTTCTTCGCTGCCACTTTTATTATTCAACTGAACATCTCGGACATTTTATATTCTCATGTAGGGCGTTGAAAGTCTACCAATTCTATTTGTAATTAATAAAAGCGTTATCATAAAAGTCATGTATATTTAGCGAAAAAAAAAACAACAATGACATCGCATATCAATGAATTTGACTAAACGGTAAGGGGTTCACAGATGGCAGCCATGATGTATCCGCATACCAGCCCCATCCCCCATCATTACACATGAACAATGCAGTGCGCAACTGGAAAAAAGGTTTGATTTCTCAAGGACAAATGAACTGTATGATTGTAATAACATAACATATGTTTATATTTGCTGTAAACACATTTGACGATCGTACATTTGCTTTTGGATCTTTTGCTTTGTTCATGATTTCTATTACATAGCACCACAAATGTTCTATTATCAATGTTTCAACAAATATAAAATAACTAATCCACCTCGATCAATGCCTGTTTCTCCTACGTCTCATCATCTTGTTTCATCAATCAAAGAAACCGCTTAACATTAGTTGGAATGCTATGGGAACAAAAATACCTCTATTATTAACAATTGCTAGAGCAACTATTCGTATATCTCATTATTTAATGAATATCATTCACACTCTAACTCATCTTATTCTTCAGGGATATAGCGGTAAAGTCTCAGCGGTGTCCAGTATTGATTCTAGAACATTACTTATTCTCATTAACTGCTATTCCCATATTGTTACTAACCAGATTCATCATGACTAACTCACCAATTTCATTACAGCTTTTTCCTGGCAGACGACAGTTCTGGACCAACCAGAAGTGAGCCCTCCACCTTCCGCCTTGAGTCCTCCTTTGAGCGCACCCCCTATCCCAATTAGCATGAACAATCCTGGCGAGGATGGTTCCGGGCCTGGGTCAGATCCTATAACCCCTGCCGAAGAAGAGGATGACGATGTTTTCGAAACGGAACCAACCACTCCCGCGGAAATAGAGGCTAACGCAAACAAGAGACGTAGCCAATCGCTCAGCGCTTTACACTCCAAAGAGCCTCAAAGCCCTTTAAAAGTGAGGAAAAAATTAATTCTTTCAGGAACGTTTAACGTTCAAAATTCATGCTTTTTATAATCATATACGTTTTTTCGATAGACTAAAGATAGAATACGTCGGCCGATGAATGCATTTATGATATTTTCAAAACGACATCGAGCGGTTGTTCATCAAAGACATCCTAATCAAGACAATCGAACGGTCTCCAAAATACTCGGGGAATGGTGGTACGCTTTAGGACCGGAGGAAAAACAAAGATACCACGATCTCGCTTCGGAAGTAAAAGAAGCACATTTTAAGGCACATCCGGATTGGAAATGGTGTAGCAAAGATAGGCGAAAATCTTCTACGACTAGTTTCAAAGGAAACGAATCGAGAGGGAAGTTGAATAGCACCGGAGAAGAGACGGATATGGGTCCTCCAACCGATGACGTACCATTAACACCGAGAGCCAACGATGACATCTCTATTGCTCCCACTTCAATTTATAACGATGTGCCCAATATTGAGGTGAGTAACGTTGAATCAAAGGATATGGATATGTTTTTCGATTCAATTTAACATTGATAAGGATTTGTGTTTTAGATTATCAATCAATCCCATACGGCCCATCGAATTTCGGAGATTCCATTGCATATGGAAGGTACGGAGACTGATTTAAAACAGGATGACGACGGCAATGTCTCGGACGACGATCAGATGGTGATCTGTGAAGATCCTCCATCGGAAATAGACTTAAAGTGTAAAGATAAGTTGACGGACAGCGATAACGAGTGCCACGAGGAAGAAGATAAGAAATGTTTCTCCCAGGCACAATTTTCACCTGTCAGCGGCCAGAAAAGAGATGCGTCCAATATTAAACAAGAGATAACTTGTAGACCCAAACCGATAAAAGGTAATTATCGACTATATAAGTATGAGAAAACAATTTTGAATGCGTAGTTAATTCCATCGTTGAGTTCAAAAATTATCTCTATTTTATTTATGAATACATTCTTTTACAGCTCGAATCGCATCAACGGGGGTAGAAACCACAACGCGATATCATCATGCTTCCAACGACAAAGGTGGTACCGTGTCAGTTTTATCGAGTACTTATCCTTATCAGAGTCCAGTTAATCCAACAGGAGTATCGGGTTTCCAACCCACTGGAGGAGCTTTCATAACCATGCCAGCTTCTCCAAAAGTCGCTAAACCAGAGCCCATCAAAACTGAACAACAATACAGCACTCAGTACAGCGTCAGTAATTTTGTCAGCATTCACACGGAGAATGGAAGGAACGTATCCAAATTCACAGCTGGTCCAGTATTACATTCTGTAAGTACTTTGTCATATCGTTTAATTTTCTTTAAACGTAGCGCGACGAAAATATGATTTCATCGTAATCTATCAAAAAGAAATTTTTTGAATTTCCATAACGTACCTATTGAGTAACAAATTTGACGATACCGACAGATTGGATCGAAACCTATGATGGCCCTATTAAAACAACAACAACCGGTGCAGTCTTTGAGTACTACTCTCCGACCCCTCACCTCAGCTGTCCCCTATCAACCGCCTCTGACGTTGACGTTGCTCGATAATGATCTGGTAGCTGTTTCCAAATCACAACAAGGATCACAGTATCTTGGTCCAGTACCGTCTCACCCCAGAATTGGTTATTGTGGTTTCGAGATACCGTCGATTTCTGGCAAGTTGAAAAATCAAATTTAATTGTGGATTCTAACGAATGAGATTTGATGTGTCGGGAAATAAAATTGATAAATTTGTTATGTTTGTTACAGACTCTGGCGGTCGAAACATATCCGTGCAGAATCTAACCCCTGTCAATAAGGTAGAAAATCAAAGTGTTATTGTGAGTAAGCCGTATGCGGTTTCAACAAATCCAAGTACACCGACGAACCGTGGGATCGCTCATTCCATCGCTCGACTCGCTGAACCTGAAAAAAGCGGTGATAATAATAATCAACCGACGACGAATCATCCTCAGTTTTATGGTATATTTATCTACCACGTTGATTATTTATTCATTAATATTTTTTATAATACGTATCATATATTTTTTTGAATTTCATAGTAACTAACGTAAAACCAGAGCAAGAGAGGAAAGAACCACAAAACATCATTTTATCTGCTGTAAATGATAAGCACAAACAAATGTCTGCTCCTCACACTCCGCATACACCTCTCAGTAATCACAGTAGCGGGGATCATTTGTCGAATAAGTCTTATAATACCGAAGATAGCCCGAACAACGATATCGGACCGAGCAAAGGACCTTTCATGCTCGCGCCAACACCAGCACAATTGGGTCGAGCGCCCCTCCAAAGGAGACAGTCTATGGGTGAGTAGGAATAACATTTTCCGTTTATCGATTTTAAGCGAAATTGAGCGAATAATGAAATCAATAATTCGCCCAGCAATGCCTCCCACATCCAATGCAGGAGACCATGCGCCCCCAACGTCTCAACATTCTGAAAATCGACTTCAAATAAACACATCGCAGAATACAGAAAAACTTCCTCAACAAAATTTACCGCAAGAATCTCATGCTTCCCCATCTCCTTCTACCAAGAAAGGCTCCTTCTTCAAGAAAAATGTAGAAGATGGCATGGACAGGTATGATTTCATCGCCTGTAATAAAGCTCACCTTATTCATTCCCGATTGTAATGACGTTCACATATGATTTCAGAGTTCTCGAACAGGTCAACTTTCAAGAAAAGTTCTCTTCTTTGCCAGAATTTAAACCTGAAGATATACAAAGTCCAAGTGCGATTAGTATAAATACTCCAAGCGCGTCGGGTCACAATGCAGTTACTCCTGGTTTACACCCGTCGAATTTACCTTCATCCATACAAGGTTATCGTAAAAAATCTGGATCAGGTCCTCACAGACCAGGTATTTGCTTTCTCATACCGTTTTTCTATTTTTCCTTCAATAACACGAAACGCAAAAAATATACACACATACATACAGGTGTATATATATATGTATAAATATATTCGTTTGATCTCCATAGGGAATGAGGAGGATACAGAGTCAGATGCATCGATATCCGCAACCCCCAAATCAACATCGAGTGTGAAATTAACCGGTAACACGTTTTTCGGCCCGGATTTCAATGTCGATGCGTATAGAGCTAATAGCGATCTCGTAAATGACATCGATGCCAGTTCCCCGAGAACGCCCAAAACTCCTGGAGGTGGGGCCGCAGTTGGGAGTGGAGTGGGAATCGGTAGGAGTGATAACGAACGGGGTCACAGAAAGGTGCTGGAACAAAGGAGACACCTTGTTATGCAGTTATTTCAAGAACACGGATACTTTCCATCAACTCAAGCTACCTCGACGTTTCAAACTAAACATTCTGATATATTTCCTACCAAAACAAGTTTACAATTAAAAATTAGAGAGGTTAGACAAAAATTAAAAGCTAATTCTACTCCGATGAGTGCTAACAGTTTAGTTAGCCCTTTGCCCGTCTCCGAATCTTCGCCGAATGTGACTGGTAACTATCGTTTGGATAAATTTTTGTTTTAAATCATTTGTTCATGATTTTTAATAGAAAATTTATTAGATGGTGTTTATTCTGGTTTCTACAATTATTATTTCTTGTCGGTTTTATTGTCGGTTGAGTTTGTGAAATGTATCGATGGGAGAGAAGTATTTTTGTATAATCGATATATTCTTTTAGACAATGTTCTTTTTTGTATTCTTGGCAAGGTAGACAAGTGAAATCTGATTGTAGAAACTCGAGTTTTTCTTGAGCCTTAATAATTTCAATTTATTTATATTTTTGTTTATTCAATTTGTGAAAGATAAGTTGAAATGGCTCAATGGTATGATCAAATAAACTCAAAAGGTTCGGTTGATTCGCTAGGATCATTCGGATATTACACAAACTAATGAGGGAGGAAGAAGTAGTTGAACCATTTAAAGTAATATTTGAATGATTCCATCCTCTTGATATTACATCTCCTAACAACACATTACTTGCAAATAGAAGATGGATTCGCAGGGTCGTTATGGATATGGGACATAAAGTGTTGAATGATGCAATGAAATTTCTATGACTGAATTAATTCTATTAACTGATAACTATCAACAAATATCATTGGTCATCAAAGTTTAAAATTTACTGCATATGCTTTGATAAAATACAACTTCCAACGTTACTCTCCAGTTCTGAGAACTGATAGATCTCTTAGGGAGTGAAAAAAAATCCAAGAAATCAGTCCTTTCTCATTTAGTATGATAAATATAGTAATTTTATGTAAAAATTTTGATTTCAAATTCAAGAATGGAGTCACATTGAATAATCGTTGACTTACATAATTGTATTATTGTTTGGTCGAATTTTTTGTAATTGTACTTTGGGTGTTATCGGGCATAAATACTTATGAAGATACTACCGCTGGAATTCTAGCCATGTTGGTTATAAGAAACTATGCAAAAATGCTTATAATATCGCTTTGTACGCAGATTCTTGAGTGTATGTAGAATTGCCGTATAGAACGGTAGTTTGAGTTTACTCATTTTCGCATTACTTCTTACAAACGAAATGGTTAGAGACTCGGCGACGTTATTATCTTGAATGAGCAATGATAAAATCCTTGGTGTCCTATTCGTAATGTACGTAAAATAACTATCGAATAATAGTGAACTGCATGTAATTCAAATAGATTGAAAACAAAAGAAAAAAAAATAAGCAACCCTGAGAAATCTTTCTATATGATGTATGTGTTGTACACTGAGAGAAACACTGGCTTCTTCCAAGAACATATTTCCTTGCTCTAAGAGAATACTTCTTTTTCTTATCTCAAGAAAATGTGTAATTCACGTAAGAAAATTTTCTTTCCGTTATACCGTACAACTTGGATTCAAGAAAATGTTTTCATTGTTTGAAGAAAGTTCTCTTAAATCAAGGAACTATTGGATTGAACTTCTTCGACCCAATATTATCTTGGTTGAAGATTTTTTTCTTTTGGTGGATATGGATTTATCCCGTGTAGAAAAAGCAATACATGATGATCATTTCATTTTTATGTAAAGCATATTTATCTGAAAGAACAAATTTAAAAATAATTAAACGCATCGTTGATAAATTTGGTATATCAACATTTTAGGACCATTGACCGCTCCTCCTACGTCAATGGGAGCTCCACATTCACTGCCTGCAAGCAGTAGTGGTAGCTAGCGCCCACGTGCCAACTGTGATACTATGCATCCCCTTACTCCACAACACGAGTATATTATTATTCTTTGAAGAGGAAAGCCTTCATAGTCTCTTGGTGGAACCCGTTGGTGTGCAGTTGTTTTGTAATTTATAAAGCACTGCAGCAGTTTTTAGTGCAATTTGAAGATAACTTGATGTAACTTGGTGCGGGTAGCGCGAAGAAGCGAACCAAGGCATGCTAACATACAAGTATTGGTCGTCTTTCATTTTTTTGTTTTTTTTTTGTTTTTTTTTTCACGTATAGATCAATTAGAATTAGAGGGAAGATAGAAAAAAATTAATTAATTAATCAGTCAACCGTCACGTGAAAAAACGAAGACAAGAAGTCGCGAGGCGTTGCATGAACTTTGTAAATAAGAAAAAGAAAAAAATTATAACGTTAACCACTTTTGATGCATTGTTCGTCCAAATGATATTTTCACATTGAAATTGAAAATCTTATGCTTTTCTATAATCCTCAAATGACTGATAATTGTAACTTGGCACGCTTTGGAAGGATTATGAGAGGCCTAAGCCATTGTTATATATTGTTGAAAAATAATACTATCGATACAGTTTGGAGAAAATTGTAATTCAAGAATATTAGGGTTAAAATGAATGACAGAAATCAGAGTTTATATACTTTAGTTATGCTTTATATGCGAGTATAAATGAAACAAAACAAATACAAGAAAAAATGAGGTTGACAAAAAATTATGGTGAACATTGCACAAAAGTTATGTAATACAGATAAAAACAGCAGATGTTTATTGTACTTGTAAATACTTCTTCAGTATGTTTCGCGAAGGGAAGAACAAAGGAAAGGTATCTGGGAAATGAAGAAAGTTTAAGAAAAAAAATGTCTATGAAGAAAAACTGCTGAGGTCTCGGATTGTGACACCTGAGTTACAACAGCGGTCTTTAGTGAGTCGTAGATTGAGGCGATACAAATTATAAAATCGTGCCATTTTGCGACGACGGTGTGAAAACGCGCGAAAGTGAACGCGAAAAGCGTTCCAATTCCCTTGTTAGTAATAAATTAATTGTTAGAAAACACTTGATATGGATAAAATAACATAATGTGTTTCCAATATTCTAAACAAAAAAAAGTACTTATTCACTGTTTTTAAAACTTCGCTAAAATTCAATGCGTTTGAAATGAGTTTATATACATGCATACATTTTACATGAAAATTTTTAACTTGATCCATCTGTTTTTTTTATTTTTTTTTTCCACTAACTAGTTGTATAAGTAATTTTACACTGGCCGAGATTTTTTTTTTTTTTTTTTTTTCTGGTCGTGACAACAATTATGTCGTATTTTCAGTTTCGAATGTATTAATACGTATGATTTTGTTATTCTTGTTCCCTCGTTCATTTTACAAACTGTTGGAAACCATTTTATTTTCAACACAGGTTTATATCTTTGCGATTATTGTTTTTAATCTTGAATGCTCGAAATTTTCTGCTTTTTTAAACCCTGTGTTTTAATCAAAAGGAATGAGATACACAAATGTGTGCATACATTTTACAGGTACTAATCGTTGCGAATTCACAATGTACGTAATGTATATTGGTGCATATATTTACACGCATTACATGGATCAATTTTTATGAATTATTATGATAATCGAATCCCCGCAAGGTATTGAATTTTAGCAAAGATTGTTGAATTTGGCTGTAAAATAGGTAATGAGGTAATAGTGATACGTTATAAAGAAAATAAACGAATGCACACTTTGAAGGGTTCAAAGTCTCGCGCCGCGGCACGCATATATTGTAGTTAGGCTAAAAATAATGTCTATTCTACACATTATATTTTGTAAATAGAAGAAAGACAACAAGCATACAATAAACTAAATACAATGTATAAGTAAACACACACGTACACACACACACACACACACACACACACACACACACATACACAAATAAACCTTACATTATAAACTTCAGATGGTAGAACATCTTAGAATGTAATTTGTAGAAATAGTTATTCTTGAGAGAAAGAGAAAAAAAAAGCAAGCAGACGCAAGCAGGATTAAATTAGATTACCTATTATGTATAGATTATATGGGCCTTTACACGACGTAGACTCATCATGTGCTCGGGACGGTTTACCCACCCTCCTCCAAAGTTAATCCTTTATTAAAATATTAGGATACTGTTATTTGTATATAACATTATTTGATTACTATTATTAATTATTATTATTGCTATGATAATATCCGATTCATCTGCTCTCGATTTCTTATTTTTTATCGAGCGTTAAACGCACTGGAGGAGGCAAGCGAAATAAGCTCAGAAGAAAAAGAGTGACACAAAAAAAATGAAAAGGGAGGTAGAGAGAAAGAGGGACGCATAAAACTTGTATTCGATTTATTTTACTTCATCGAAAATAATATTATTGCATATTCCTAATCAATGTTTTTTTGTTATTCACATTGAATGAATTCGCGCGTTATTGATATATGATCTTTCTATGATCTTTTAAATAATGTTCAGTTCACGTTGATAGAATGCCGTTTCAATGTTTTCTTTTTATAATTTTTTTAACCGAGATTTTTTTATTCGTACAATGAAATTGCATTTATTCGTCATAACATATCACCCATGTAAAATCATACTTTTAAAAAAGTACGAATTCTACTATTGTGTTGTAAATTTTTTTATTATTTACATTATAATTATGTATCGTTAAATTTATACAATGTAAATATCTGATATAAATCATGAATTTCGAATGAACATCCTCAGAGGATAACAGTTGATACATACATACATACATATTTGCACACTTACGTATATTCATATTTACATTCAAAGGATTCCTTTGTTCTTCATAGAATGAATTTTCCGGTCTGATCGGTCATTGGAAAGAAGAATAAAGGAATTATTTTGTTCGATCATGAATCCTCAAGAATGAAGAATGACAAATAAAATGAATCTCAACAAGGATTACGCGTCTCTCCAAGTTGCTCCGCTCAACGCATTAGGAAGAAAAGAATATATATATATATATATGTATGTATGCATGTGTATATATATATATGTACATACATATGTATATATAATAACTATATTTTGTACTTGTATAAATTAGTAAACAACTTTTCCAGTATTGATAAGATTTCTGAAAACGCTTTGATATTTTCTTCCTTTTTTCAAATGTATGTTATTCTCCTTTCTGTTATAATGTTCGTTCATGTCTCTTTCTCTCTTTTTATCCCTGCGAATGGTGGTGAAAACTGTTGGGTGATTTAGCAGCCATGCATGTGACTGTGATCTAGGAAAACAGAAGTAAAGTAAAATGGCGGCTAATTTACTCACAATTCCATCATCAAGTTTTCCTTTTCCTATTTCCCACCTCCCTCCCAACGACCTTTTATTATTAATATTATTATTATTATTATTATCATCATCATCTTCGTCGTCATCATCATCATCAGCATCATCATCATCCTCATTTTTATTAATATTATTATTATTATCACATGTATAAAAACACGTACAGTCAAATCCTCCTTCGCACCTTCGTATATTATATTTTTTTTTTTTATTTCATTACAATTATTTGCGTTTAATTGTAATTTTGGTATGCTATTAATTTTTAATATCATATATTATTGTAATCATTATTCTATTATGTCTTGTTTAATTTTGAAATATTTTTAAAATTGTTATATAATTATATATCAATCGAGAAAAGAAAACAATGTTATGAAAATATAAGCATAAAAAAACGATACCATTACATAAAGTGAAGTTGATAAAGTAAAACTACGTATATCTATGCAGTAATTTCCTTTGTATGCATGGCCCAAACTTTACACAATACGGTGCTGTGTAAACTCGATATACGTGCATATTTGTGCGTGATAATGATGATAAAGTAATAAAATTTAAGTGCTAAATAAAAAGAAAACAAATTATTGAAGGGTTAAAGTATTCACAACATCGTGAGTATATGTATATTTGATATAGAGTAAAAGAATATGTGTGGGTTTGAGAAGCGAAAAATCTACCAATTCGCCAAAATTATTATGGAATTTTTGTTTTGAATCCAGGTGTTAGAATCGATAGCAGTTTACGAAATTATCGGTTGAATCGGTAGATTTTCTTTCTAACAGCCTTATTACGAGAACCAGTTGTTGGACCAAACTGCAGATATTAGGAGTTTACGTTGATTCTCTAATGACAAAAAAAATGATGTCATAAGAAACATATTAAAATGAGGCGATTATGAACCGTACATTGCACGCGCAACAGTGTAACAACTTTTCGAGCTTCCTTCATTCTCCAGGAATAAAAATTTCACGTATTTTTCGAACAATTTTCAACAGTCAGGACAGGTTTAACTTATTTTTCTCATTCGACAAGTGATGAAAATAGATCGATTCTTTATTATTCGTGGAGAGTTTTCGGGCTAGATGTTATTGCAAAATTTCACAGTATCGTGATACATTTTTCGCAAACATTTCAGAATAAAAGTTTCTAGTTCTTATTTGAATATCAAATCCTATTATATTTTGAATGTGTAGGTGTGGCTAGAATCGAAGCCCCCAGATTGCCGAATCGAATCATTTCAAAATAGTGAAATCTATTTCAAACGTTGAGAAGAATGTAATTGAGAGTAGTCAATATGCCCTGTTTGCGATATACGATTTGAAAACGTGTTACACTGCGTACAATCGCGTGAACAAGTAATAGAGTTTCAAATCGATTGGGAGAATTATAATGAACATATTCTTTTTGCATTATATTGAATGCAAAGTTCTAAATACTTGCAAAATATAAAGTTATAACCCAGGTCATAAATACAGCACGTGAATCAATCATGATTTTTGAAGGAATTTTGCAGAATATACATATATAAATATATATTTCCACAAACACGTTATCCAAGAGAATCCTTATGATCGGTAAAGACGAGTCAATTGTAATAACTTAAAACGATATAAGACAATTTTTTGTTTGAATAGAGTTATTCTCATATTCAAATGAATCATCTTATTTTCTCTTGAAAGCTCTGAAATACATAAGTTTGAAAGGTATTGAAAAATAATACATGTTGTACGATCCATTTTTCTGTTTTGCTGACAGAAACAACCAACTATTACAATCATCAACCATCAATTTTGTCTATAACAAAAAATTATGCGTTACAAAATATGAAAATTTTTCAATACTTTTGAATCCAATGAATTGAATGGAATTATGTACATATACTGCAGATATCTATCTGAATTTTGGCCAAGCTATTTCTTCACTTCTTCGTATCGATTGAATGTACCCGATAACAAAACATTGGCAAATTATAATCACGCTTGCTGAATGTTTCGTGCAAAATTGATCATTATCACCTCTTTTATAGTAATATGAATGATAATAAAAATAGCATTGCCACCGCCTCATTTCCAAAATGAAAGAAAAAAAAATTACGCCCAATCAGAATTTTCACATATTTTTCCATAACTTGATGGATGTTTTCATTTCAACAATTCTAATCGAGTAATGAAAATAATATACGCGTATCGTGGTAGTATATAAAAGAGCAACAACCTTCTCCTTTTATGTATACAAAATTGAAATGAATTTCTCTCTGGGAAACATTTTTGAAGGGCCTCTGTACATTAGTATTAATAATATTAACTGCTGTAAAGAAAAAAAAATTGCAATCTTGACATATAAATGATTGAGAATTTTCAAGAAAGAAGAAAAAGAAGCGAAAATGAATATAAAAGAGAAAGTGTATATGTATTTGTATATATACACACACACTCTTGAACCCTCATATAAACACATATACATACGTACATACATGTATACATGCATGCACATGAAAATACACACGCACATATACATATACAAAAAATATTCTCCATCAGATGTATATTGAAAGATCATATATATTATATACTGATGTCTGATTATAAAATATTGAACAAGTGTTATCGAATAAAATGTTGTAATCTGTGTTGACAATCGCCGATGTTCTGAGCTTGAAATGATCGATAAGACGTTTTACGCCATGACTTTCAAATGTTATAATAATCACATAAATGTCATATTTGATTTTACATATATATATTATTTAAAACATTCACGAGACTCGAAGGTTAAATAAGTGGACAAAGATTTTCAACCTTATTCAACTCATATAATATTTTGTTATTCCTGAGAATACTTTCAACTGGATAACAACTTATTACTTTATCAGTGTATCTGATATATGTATATTAAAAATTATAATTACTTTAATTTAAAAAACAAATTTGTGTCATTTACTTTGGAAGAATACTCCTATCCAGTGAACACTTATGAGAGGAACAGCTTTTTAAGAGGTCTTTTGAAAGAGCTTTGTCGATGTATCATTTGTCTGAAGCTTCGGAAAAAAATTCTCTTAAACAGTTCGTTTGGATAACATTCCAGCAATCTCTTATTTTCCTCAGAAATTGACGCATCTGATATCTTTACGTTAACCTCCTGAAAGGTCCATCTGACCTCTTACACATATTTGGGAGATCTTTGAGAGCTTTCGATGATAACATATTGTTCACTGGGTACTCTGTACAGACCGTGTTTATTCATTTAAAGAGTCTGTTCAGAGTCTTACTTTGATTGTATTGCGTTATTTCCGAATAATTTGTCAGAACAATTTCGGCCTCGTCTTTTTCCAACCAATGAAAACAAACCCACCTTGAACTTATTCGAAAAATTTCGAGTGCGTTCGAGTTTGGCAGCCCTGGTGGAAAAAATTCTCTGAAAATCTCTGAGAATTTCAGAGTTTCAGTGGTTTTCGGACAAGATCAGAGTTCTTCAGAGATATTCAGAGAAATTTTCAGTGAAAAAACGTGTCCAATAAGCAAGTTTTTCAGAATATTTCAGGTTGTTTCAGAGTTTTTCAATGAAGTCCGGAGAAATTTTCAAGGATTTTCAGAAAAATTTTTTTCACCAGAGAGTTCCAGCAGGGTAGGTTTGGGAGTATTCTGAAATTCAATTCACAATGCTTTCCCTAACATTACATCCACCGCTTCTACGCCGCCTCCACGGAGATGCGACGTGGATGAAAAGGAGACATGGATACAAGGTCGAGGAAACGCAGAAGCGACGTAGAAGCAACGGATAAATGTCCGGCGATCGATGGTAGTGCTGTACGGATTTTGATTTCCTTCTATCATCAGTCGCTCATAGGATTTGATTGTCAAACATTATCTTCGTGACTTGAACATTTATGACATGATACGTAACTTTTCTTCTGGATTCAAAGAATACTCTGTAATTCCACCCCCTACAGGATAGTCGCCGAAGGAGCAACGTAAAGGCGATGGAGAAATGTCCGGCCCGTTTTTTCTGGCGGACATTTCTCCGTTGCCTTTACGCTGCTTTCCCGTCGTACCACGCTGTATCCACCCTTCCCGTTTTTCTCCCTGAATTCCACGGAGATGCGACGTAGCTGTCTTGGGTGGGACCAACTTTGTCGATGGGAAACTTGTTAATGATTCCATTTAACTGTTTTTACATTGGATAATCATCGTAGATATCGTATTCTTATCGGATTTGTAAGATAATGTAACAACACGATAGATTTCGGATAGCATTGATATAACTGATGATTTAACGATGAAATTTCGATATCAGGTTTTTTCATAAGGGCTGTGAAGAAAGATATTTTGAAAAAATTGAAGCGTTTGCCCGTAGTTTGTCATAAAGGATTTATTAGCTGCTACCACGCTGCTAGTGCCTCTTTAATGCTTTCAAAATATAAAAATGTCATCCACAGTGAAAAATATTAAATTTTTTAGTCTGAGTCATTTTTGGTTCCAAAGTTCAAAAAAAATAATCTTGATAATGTGATAAATAGAAAAGTAGATATGCGTCATTAAAATTAGTATTTCAATAAACTCCACCATTTCTATAAAATGTTGCCCGTTATTACTTATTCCCCATTCTGAGTTATTCGTCAAAATGTTGTAATGAGAGAAGGTAGGTCAATCAAACACATCAATTCATCATATGCAACATAAAAACGAGATTTATTTATTATAAAAATTGAAACAAATTTTTATGTTGAAAGTAGTCAATCATTCATAATGATACTCAATACGTATTTTTATTTTCGAAGGCTACGAGCATTTATTCGACCTCTTTTTCTATTGTATAAGCGTATCCTCCTTTTTTTTTATCTAACGTGCTCGGATGACAACGCTCGTATCTTCCTAATTAAAATCTATCCAAATTCATTTCACTATGCAAGTATGAAAATATTAAAATTTGTAATAAGTATATTTGAATCTTTTATAAACTTCGAATTTCATTTCAAATGTTTTATCTTTTCCAATTCGTCTGGTGTAAATCTTAATACTGTGGATATTGCGTTCAACATATGTCGTTTACTGGAAACTTCGTTCGTCGTAAGAAAGTTCAAAAACACATTTTTAAGGTACTCGAGATTTGCTCCTTCCCTATTTTTACACGCTTCCAATCTAAAATTACAACATTTCTAATGTAAATTCGATAAACGATATGCGTATGTGTAACTCCCGTAAGCAAAATACCTTGTAATTTGAATTTGTAATCCTTTGATTTCATCTTTATATTTTTGGTCCATATGAACAACCTCTCTTTGATTTTCTCTCAATTTCGCTTCCAATTCTAAGACTGTTTTCCTTAATGTCGATATCTGAACTTCTTTTCTTGCCAACTCTTGATTGTAATGTAATATCGGGGGACTTTCAGCGGTCAAATATCCTGGAACAAGATCCGTCATCTGCTCGAGGGAGTTGTCAGATTTGGAAGACGAACTCGTTTTTCGAGCCGAGGAAGAAGATGAAGAGTTATCTCGTTTCGAAGGGAGAATCGCATGAAAGGATGCTTTTAACATTGAAATTTCTTTGTCTTTCTCTTCAACGAGAGCCATAGATCGCGTTCTCTGATTAAGAAGTTGCTGTTCCAACGTGGCCACCTTCCTGCGATATTCGTTTTCCTTTTTCAGCATCGAAAGTTCGAAGTTCTCACGTTCTTCTTGCAATACCTAAATATATAATTATATGTATATATATATATTTAATGCAATGATAATATGGACAATAGATCAAAGATATACCTTTTTTTGATGTTCCAATTTTTCTTCCAATTCTTTTTCTTTATTCATCATTTCATTTGTTAACCTATGTATTCTCTCCTCTAAATTACAATTATGCGTTTTGAGAATATTCAATTGAGTTTTATTATTACTATTATCATTGTATTCCGTTGAACTGTGTTGTTTTAATTTTGATAAACTCATACTAGGATTACTTTTACTTAATGCTTGATGTTTATACTCTTCAAACTCTTGTCGAAGACATTCATATTCATCTTTGTATTCAGAAATTTTTTCTACGCTACATAATCCTAAACTATTCAATAAGGCTGAAAATATAGAATGTAATGTGTAAAATAAATTATAATTGAGAGAGATCAAACGCAGGATTGTGTAATTCTTACATTTAACATAAACTGAACCTTTCTTCTGATTATCCAAATCTAACAATTTGCTGTATAAAGTTTTAATTTTCATCTGAATTTCTTCCGGTTCGTTGTTCAAACTGACACTTTTTTCATGATTTTCGTCTTGTAAAGTACTTAATCGATCTTTCAATTTCTGAATGGCTAATTGATCTTGTTGTCGTAATCTATCGTACCCTCCAACAGTTTCCGAAAGTTCGGCTAAACGAGCTTCCAATCCAGAAACTCTCGCTTCGTGCATGGTAGCTAATGTTCTAGCTTGTTGCTCGGCAGCTTTTGCTCTTTTTTGTTCCTACAATACATAATCGATTATTCAAGGTCGCTAAGGATGAACTGCAATCTATGAAATAGACCTCTTGAATGGCTTGGCGATGTTGTTTCTTCATAGCAGCCATTTCTGTCTGCAACGCAACGAGAAGAGGAGGTGTCTCTTTAGCCGCTTCTTCCGCTTGTTTCAGTTTATTCTTTGTTATTTCAAGCTCAGCTTCTAATATTTTACATTGTGTTTTGCTAGCAAATTGACTTTTGACTTGCGCTTCCAATTGTTCTTTGGCACGTCGCTCATCGGTCAATAGTTTTTGAAGTTCTCTAAACGAATAATGACTTTTGAGAATGTTTGTTTGTTTTTCTTTCCCCAGAATTATTACGATTCATTTTATAACAAACCTAATCATAGCAGTATGATCGGCTTGTTCTTTTTCTCGTTCGTGACGTTCCATGATTAATTTACATTTCATATGCTCGATTTCCGAATGAGTTTGAGTGTGGGCTTTTTTTAATTTTTCTTTCAAATCTTTAATTACCTTTTCGCACTGAAAATTATGTCAAAATGATCGTTTTCCTATGAAAAATTTGTATACTAGATGTAGATCCGTTGATATCTATTCCCTGTGAATATATATTGATCATAATTCACAACGAATACACATACTGTTATTTGCAATCGCGTATACGGGTAGTTGATTGCCAATATGCGTAATCGCAAATAAAAATATGTGTATCTGTTGTAAATCATGATGAAAATCATCCATAATAAACATACATCAACGAATTCGTTCCCAATAATCAATTAGATTTATCTCAAAAATATCTTAATGTGTCTTGAGATGTGTCAAGATTTTTTTTTCGAGATATCTTCAAGATTCCTGCGAGAAATACCAGGCAAATGTAGACGAAAACCAATACCAAATGGTTTTTGTCACGGGATCTGCTAGTTTTCATTCGGATTTGCGTGGCATTTTCCTTTATCCGGAATATATCCAAAAGATATTTTCAAAAGCTTTTTGAAAGATATCTCAAGTGTTTGTTATCAAAATAACTCAAAAATATTATCCAAAAATACTTAACGAACATTTGTTTTGCGATTTCAAGATATCTTTGAGATTTCCATGTTTACTGGGTTTTTTATGTTAATTTTTTGTAGGCTTGTCATATGATATTAATGAGGTTTGAATCGTTCACCGAAACGAAATTTCGATGATTGAATTTTGGTAAATCTAATTAGATTCTTAAGAATCTAAACTTTTACATAGTGAAAAGTAAAACTTACTCTTATCCCGAATATCAGATTATTTTAAGGGTATCCGTAGCCCCTGCAATTACTCTAGATCTCTCTATCCATTTGATTACATTATCTTTGAGTAAAATCTTAAGATGTAGCCAAAACTAGCTCTGTTTCAGCTGAAAATAAGCACCAAAAACGAAGGCCGACGCAATGGAAAAGACTGAATTTCAGTCAAGTTTTCAAGTAAGATGCAGTCACATTCAGTCCGACTTTCTAATGTGTATAACTTCTCAATACCTTAGTGAAAATCGAGAATAGAAATGGATAGAAAGATTTGTATTTGCTTTTATCGATTTTCAACGTCAATTTCTGCATCACTTTTTGACATTGACTTCAATATAAATCTGGCTTACCCATTTCAATCCATAAGAATGGATTAGAAAAAAGAAAAATCAAACACAAAAATGGATGAAATTTTTATTCATTTCTATCCATTTCGAATGTCATTCTCTGCATCATTCCTTGATATCCACCACAATAGATACTTGCTTCATCCATTTCAATACATGAATATGAAAGAAAAAAAATTAATTTCCAAGACAAGTATTGTAGCATATGATGATGGTTTATCGCCGAAAAATGCATGATATCCTAGACAGCAAAGTGCTAGAAAAATTCGCAACAACTTTCCAACATCATGGAGCAACTGTTGTTGGAAAGTTGCTGGGAGGTTGCGTCGCCAAATGCGCAGCAAATATGCAGCAAACTTGAAAGTTGTTGTCATGATGCTGCGAAGATGTTTGGATACATGGAGCTATGACACGTGAGATCAAACAATCCGCCAACAACAAAACACAAACCGGTGTAGCAACACTGAAGCAACAGTTTTGCACTGCAACTTTTGCCGTCAGGGATCTTTCCTTCACCTGCTTCCTCGTAATTGACTGACAGACCGACCATCCATCCGGAATCAAACCTGCCCACTTAACGATTATCATATCCTATCAACTAGTTCCAATTTAATTTCAATGAGCGATTCAAACTTCAACGATATGTTATGTGATGAATAATTCATAAATTACCTCATCGCGTTCATTTCGCAATTGTTTTTTGTCATTTTGAAAAGCCGCTTCCATTTTAGATTTTTCTGCGGATAGGGTCGCAAGTGAATTCATTAATGTACCGAGTTGGTTCTTTAGTTGTTCTACAGTTTCTGTATTCCCGGGTTCTTTTTTCGTTTGATTCGCCTGGAAAAATAATTCACAAGGAACTATATAAATATTAATAATTCATTGTTTCAAGATTATTCTAATATGTACAATGAATTGCAGAATTTATATTTCAGATGCTGTAAAGAAATCAATTAATCCAAGATTTTAATACGCGGAAGGATTTCATTGGAGTATCAATCATTCTAATCAAAGCTGTTAAGAACATTCTAGAGACTCCTGAAAAGTTTTTCAACTTCATAGATAATTTATATAAAAAATTAATGATTGTACACGAGCTTAATCGTAATATCCAATAAATTTGCGGAAGCTAGTTCTTTCTTGTCGGCTTTTCTGTAACTTTGGGATTTTGAAAAAGGTCCTTAATACATTTTCATCACTGTTTTCAAAATCTTCGAATAAGTAAAAAAATTCGACATTTTAAACAAAAAGAGTGGTATATCTATGTTTCTTCGAATGCAATAAAACGATTGATGTATTTCCCTGTACTTGAATAAAAGGAGAATTCAAACGTAGTACACACAAAGTAAAAAAGTAAATGTTTTAATTCACACAATAGTTTCCTTTGATTAATAATTTACGTTTGCTTATCTTGATTCATTGAACAACAATGGAGAATTCTCACAATCACAGAGGACGTTTGGATTTATTATTTTTCAGTGAGAGATTTTATGACATACATCTACTTTCTCTTGTATATTCAATATACTGAGTGTTTCAGAATTCATCATTCGTGTTTTTGTGGGATATTCTGTAGTCGAAATGCAATAATTGTCCGTTTGGAAAACATTTTTTGGAGACTTAGTTTCTGAGATATAAACATTTTCAAGTTCTTTTTATATCCAAATCACTCAAAAGCATTGTGTGCTACACACTTGAGCTTGACGTCATTCACTAAGTTGGAAAACGACGGATCTCTGGAAAAACAATCGAACTATTCCATCTCTGTTTGTTCCGGAGCTATAATAATTCAAAGTTGCTGAATGTTGATTGGTTAGAAGCCCACAAATTTTAAATGGCTATAACTTCGAATTGAAGAATGATGGGATACTTCAATTTTTTCCAAGAAATCCGCCGTTTTCCAACTTGCGTTGAGCTCAAGTATGATGTAGCACACAATGCTTTTGAATGATGTGGATTTGAAAAAAAAATTTGTAAATGCTCATATCTCAAAAACTAAGTCTCCAAACATTTGTCCAAACGCAAAATTATTGAATTTTGACTGCAGAATATGCCACAGATATGCGAATGATGAATTCTGAAATACCTGGTATGAAATATGTTTATAGCTAATATTTATTCAGTAGAAGAGTTTTTGCTCCAAGTATATTTTTAACCCAACCTTCTAACAACATTTGTGATTATCAAAAAGTGTATTATCTTACAGATGATGTGTCAGGCGATTTCTTCTCATTGCTGTCAGGTGCAATCTCTTTAACGTTACATACATCTTCTTGTAAAACACTTTTTTCGTCTGAAGAAATATCTGAAATTTGTACAAAATCATATCATTAAGGTCTATAATTAACGTATAACTTTCAAATCTCTAAATTTTCAGAAATTACCTAATTGTGATGGACATCCTGTATTTTGTATCTGATTTTCATTGTCTTCTGGTTGCTGGGGTTTAATGGTACTTTTATTTTCTTCCATTATTATTTTAATCCCTTGTAATTGTTCTTATATTGCCCTGTAAAGTATTTGCAAAAGCAAAAACAATCAACGTGAATTACTTATGTAATGAAAAGAATCCTGTATAGTACCTCCTCATATGGATTTAACTTTATTCAATTATGATGTACTCAATACCTTTTCTTGAAAGTTAAACAAAATTTTTCCTTGTGTTATGAATATATTTCTCATTCCATCTGGTTTCTTTCTGTCGCTATTAGGGGATACCAGCGGCGTGATACTAGCCAAAAATCTTTTCTGGAAAAAATTGTGTGAAAATAAAGCAACGTAATCAAAATATCGCTCTGTATAGACCTTCTTCGACCAATAAAGATGGTCTGTACAGAGCGATATTTCAATTACATTGCTTCATTTTTGCATAATTTGTCAGAAAAGATTTTGCCTAGTGTCACGCCGCTGGTATCCCCTTAAAACAAAGATGACAATGTCATATATGAATTACATGTACAATTCAATTCATCACGTGCATATCTCAATTGGTTTAGTTGAAAGATAAACTTACGCATGCTCAATGCCGTCACAGCGCGAAATATAAATGATATATCCACAAATATAAATTTAATATGAACTTATTCTAAAGTATAAAACTGGAAAAAAAAACCTACACTTCAAAATTGTTTTAATTTTATTTATTTTCGCCCATATCCACAGAATTGTCACATACAACTTTAATTGGAGATTCTATTTCCAACGTTACTGGGCCGTCATTGAGTATTTCAACTTCCATCATTGCCCCAAATTCACCATCTATGCGAAAGACTTATAATCAATAATTTTGCCATAATAAACTTTATTAAAACACGCATTATGAACTGATCTGATTTATCCAAAATTAAGCTTGATTTATTTACTCTGACAGATATTTATATAAACCATGTAAAAGTTATTTAGAAATTTTATATCCACTCTACAATTTCACTTCTTCATAAGAAGTGTTGTTGCATCATAATTTACAGAATGTGGATAAATCTAGTAAGAACTCAGCTTTCTTGAGATATAGCTAGATAGATTTAGGGAAACCCAACAGCAGATTCTTATATGACAGTTTTCAGGAATTCTTCAAGAACCGTTCACAATATATTTCAACGAATTCTAGAAAATGTCTGACGGAATGTTGAAAGATATTTTTTAGATGTCTTGAATGTTCCAACGGTGCGTATAAGTATTCTCAAAAATATCTTTGAGGAATCTTTTGATAATGCAGAAGAAATCTCTTAGACCTCTTCAAGATATCTTCTAATGTTTCAGAAAAATGATCTAAAATTGCAATGCAGATCGAACAAACCAATATGAAACAAATAATGCCACACAGCTTTGGTATGTATCCAATGAATTTCCGTTATGTCAATTCTGAAAGAATTCATGATGAACTCGTGAAAACTTTCTAAGAATTCGTTTCAAATACCAAGGATTCATGAAGAACTCGTTCTGAACTTTCATAACACGGACTCTTAAAATATTTCACGATGAGTTCATAAAGAATTATGAATGCACTGGGATTGGCATGCTATGTAGAATATTACCAATAAAGAATAATTGAAGCAGAATGAAAAGCATTTGAGTTTTGTATAAATATTGAATTTTTGAGAAATGAACATATCAGATCTAATTTTATTATTTTTTATGCTCATAATAATCCTCTGAGAACACACCGATTCTGTCATGCAAACTTTGATCGTCCATCAGTTTAAAATGACTTGTACGATCAGCGTCGAAAAAACAATCAGAGATACTTGAAACATTGACAAATGAATTGAATGTATTCGTTATAATTATTATGATTCGAAAAATTCCCTGAGGTGGTTAAGGTATGGGTCCTTGTAGTTCCTGTGTGTTCCCAGAGACATGACCTCATCCCTAGTAGCACAAGGATGTTTGGAATATCATATAGATGTTCATAGAATATTCCAAACGTTCTTGCGCTACTTGAGATCTAACAAAAAATTGAAAAAAAATATGACCAGCTCCTAAAAATAAAATGAGAACTTATTATAATACCTTTAATCATTTCGGGCTTATATTTTTTACCAAGTTCAGCAATAAAGTTCATATAAAATGGTTTTGATTCTTGGGCAGGCATTGCTCTATGGAAATCCAATTTATTTCCTTTTAGTGCATGATATAACGTAAACTGGCTAACGCATAATATTTCGTATTGTTTGTCCATGACATTGGCACCCCATTTTTTGCCAGAATCGCTATCAAAAATTTTTGTATGCAAAATTTTTTTGACTCTGTCGTGCATATAAAATGTTCATATTTTGTTATTTATACATGTGGATATATGCGTAAGTAGGAAGGAAGTAAATTAATTTATTACATGTAATCTATATCCACTGATGTATCGTCCCTTTTGATACCAATCAAAATGCACAGTCCTTTGCCGATGCTACTAATAATTTCACCGTCAACTGAAAATCATCAAAACATGTTAATTGTTGTCAGTCGATGAGAAAAACGTTAAAACTCTATAATCTAATTCATTACCTGACACAGAAGCTTTGGTTACACGTTGAATGATCGCTTTCATATCCTTAAATTAATTTGAAAAAAAAAATATAAAGTTTCAGTTTAAGTCACAATTTTTCTAACCTTTACTTTAAAATCGTGCAGAATAATACAACACATTTACCTACTGTTGTTTCTTCATACGTTCCATTCGTGTCCTTTTTCCATTCCTTTCATTCATTATTATAACATATTCTAGTAGTAGGGATGATAATAACAATAATAATAATGATAGTAATAATAGTGGCAATGGTAGTAGTGAGCGTCAATAGCGTACAGTGAACAACCTTTGACGGAGGCGTCGAGCGTCAATTTCTAAAAGACCAAGAAAGAAAGAGTTTCCAAGAGAAACGAGCGCGAAAATCGAGCGTTCACTGTCATTACGTGTTTTTTTTATTGCTTTTGATTTTTTCCCTTGATGCTTCAAATCCAGGAGATCTAGTATCCTACGATACATCATTTTGGAATTTTTATGAACGAGTATCGCATTTGAGATGAATTAAAAAAAAATATAAATAAAAAATTGAATGCACGCGAGATGGGTTTAATTCGGAACGATATAAGCCAAACACAAAACATCCTCCTTTTTTGCCTAGAGCGCGTTAGTTGACGCTCACGAATCTGGCACCTTTAACTTGTGACAATTCTAATCGGCCAATCATAGCAGAGAATTGCCATGAAAGCTTGACTTCCGCGCATAGGCTTCCTATAAGCTGTTTGACTTTTCAAAGATTGTTTACAAGCTGATTACTAAGTGATTAAACTTTCTTGTATCTCTATTATTCGCAACGTTATTTGATTTAATTACTTGATTAACGTTAAAAATGCTTGTGTGCGGTTTTATTGAAAAGATTAGTGTGTGAATACGCTGAAGGAAGACCTTGTCTATGACCCACTTGTTGCGTTTAGGTTATGGTGTTATAAACAAAAATATGTTATGCATAAATGTTTGGACTGAAAGATAAATTTTCAAGTGCCTTTGGGTAGAGGAATGGAGGGTCCGGGTCTGAGCCTATTTCAAGGCTCGGACAGTATCCAGTTAAATGCGAGTAATCAGCGATTGGAAGAAGATGAAGAACAAGAAGATATCAAACGACGTAATGAAGAGGTAATCACGAAAACATTGGCTCATTCGAATCAAATTGATCGAATTTATTTGAATTTTTTTCATTCTTTAGATTAAAGATCTACTCACAAATGCGTTTGATGATTTAGAAGATGACGATACAAGCTCTCTTAACAGTAGTCATTATCAGGATAGTACTAGGGATCGTGATCATAATGATGTCACAAAACACTCTTCTGGCCAGAAAACAAATGATCAGAGAACACCTTTGTCGAGAAAAGGATATGGATTATATGATTGTGTCGATACTTCGAACAATTATGAGCATAGTGCAATGATCAATCATCAAATGGGATCTGAGATTGGCCCTACGGTATCGGATATACAAAGAGATTTTGGTATTTATGACCAACCCGTTACTCCTTTCAATCAGAAATATAACTGCAATGACAAAAGTGGATCAGTCAATGAAAGTCCATACGAGTTGGCTAGAGTGCCAAATTCTGGTATTCCCAATGATATCGCTCATTTGGATAAAGGATATACTTTCCAAGAGAATTATCCATACAATTATGATACCCCGGCCAATCATTTTGATGGTCCGATCAAAAGATATCTGAGTAATGGCTATGTCGAAGGATATGAACATAGTATACATGGAAAACAGATTCATGAATTCGGCGGAGGTGATAATCTAACCTCAGACCACTTGAATCATTGTTGCAAAACTAATTCTAATGGTAGAACTATGGATGATAATGTGGCATATAAAACGGCGGAATATAATAGTAAAGAGCAGTTGGAGGTTTTATACACAGTGCGAATGAAAGAAATTCAACGATTAACGGAAGAATTACAACAGTTACATTTAGAAAGAGAGGAAGAAAAGTCCCAATTTGGACGGAAAGTAGCTTTATTACAAGCTGAAGTTGAGAGGTCGAATATATCTAGAAACCAAGCTCAACATGCTCTTGGTGAGATGCTCAATTCAATTAATTGTTGTTAGATGGCATATCTATAAATTGATAATAACGATCTTTTACAGTCGACGCTAAAGCTGAGATTGCGGATCTTCAATCACAAATAGCCTCTTTGAAAGAGAAGAATGCGGTATTGGAAAAAACAAATCAGAATGTAAGTTGTAAGAATATCTATTGAATCAGAAACGTTATGACGATTCAATCGGAATATTTTCTCTTGTGTAGATGACAGAGGAATTAAATGTAGCAAAGGATTCGGTAACAGATTTACAACAGAAAATTGCTGTATTAGAGAGAGTACAAGTTTTACAATCAAATGATAAAACTCACGAGAAATTTTTAAAACAAGCGCAAGAAAAACATGCAGTTGAAATGAAAAATATGCAGACGCAAATAGATGTACTTACAGACAAATTGAATGTAAAGGTATGAAGTTTGTATTATAATCGAAAACAACTAATTTATCGAGTAATTAATATTTTTATAATTCAATATTTATAAATAGCTGCTCAATATGGATAACAACAGTCACTGTATTTGGGCAAGTTTTATGCTTCACTTCACTGAAATTTGAAATGAAACGTTTAATAATATCAAATAAATAAATCTGTATATCATGTAAAATAATTACAAATTTTATTTGATTAGGAGGCTTCTTACGTTGCATTAGAGCATAAATTGGCTGATGTGAGGAGAGCACACGAGACTTTGATGGTTGAAAAGGGAGATACCATGAATCGATTGGCTCAAGCGCTGGAAGAAAGTCAGGCTCAGTGTCGTAATCTCATGACCACGAACAATGCTCAACAAATTATACAATTTCAAGCTCAAATCAAGATGTTGACTCAAGAGAAAGAAGAAATGCACAAAACAATTCAAGAATTACAAGTGATTTTTATTCTTATACATATTTTATGCGTATATCTTGAAAATATGATGCACTTTACAAAGCGATTATTTTTATTTTTAGAACAAATTGGAAGTAGCTAAAAACGATGTTGCTCAGTATGATTCTTTAATGGCTACAACACTCGAGGAAGAATCTGATTCGATGAAACAAATGAAATTAGGAGAACTGCATAATAAATCTCGATCAAAACCCAGTGACGACGTGACCAACAAATTAAGAGCTGAATTACAAAGGTATTTTCATTTGAAAATGTTTATAATTCAAGATAATGCATGAGTTATTTTTCTCCTTTTTAGATGTTTGGCTGGCCAAGCAGTGAAAAGAAAAGAAATCAATCGCTTGGAGAATACGTTGGCGCAAAAGGATGAAGAATTGAATAAAGCGTTGACAATGGCCGATGCCTGTCGACACGAAGCATCTCATTTCGCTAAGCGTGCCAATGAATTAGAACAAGAACTGAAATCTCTGTTGATGGATCAAGCTATGAAAGCTAACGCTCAAATACAAAAATTGTCTGATCATTTGAGCGATGTTAAAAAACAGTATGAATTATTGAAAGAAGAAAAAATGAGTATGGAACAAAAATTAGAAGAATCTCAAGCTATTAATCAGGAAGTAATGAAAAAGTTACATCAGGAGAGTTTGAAAGAGCAAGAAAAAGAAGCAATTGGAGAATTCAACAAAGAGTATTTGGAAATCCATGCGCAAGCTGTGGAAAGAGTGAGACATGAAGCGCAAATGGAAATAGTACAATTAACGTGAGTAGTTTTAGTCCCTATGGACAAATTAATTAAATAATTGATTAACGGATACAATTTTTTTATAGGGTACAATTAGAACAAACTCAAAAAGAATTAGATCACGTTAAAGAATTGTATATAGAAGTATGTAGTACAAAAGAATTGTTAATCAACGAGCATAAGAATGAGATAGCAACATTGAAAGAGAAATATGCCAATTTGGAAGAACGAGAAAAGGAGTTGGATAAATTCGAACACGATTTACAAGCGCAAACCAAAATATCGAAGAAGTTGATGGAAGAATGTGAAACTTATAAAAATAAAATTATGGAGTTAGAGAAGAATCTTAAGTATGAAAAGAAAAAGAAAGAGGAACATACGAAAAGAATACACAGAGAAATAGAAAAAGGTAAGTAGAGCCTGAAAGCATAAATTTGATATTCAAATCCAAGACCTTACAATTATTTATTCATTATTTTTTTTCCATTCTAGCAAAAGAAGAAGCATTGAATGAACTTCGTAACGCTCATCCCAATAAAGAAATAAGTATTCTAATACCAGATCACTGTACAGAACATTTGGAAAAAATCAGTCAAGTGCGTATTCCGCGATGTCTTATGATCTTTTAGCCTTATCTCAAACCATATTAAATTCTAATCTTTTTAGCTCGAGGAAGATTGTAAACGTTTGGAAGAGAAACTACACGTTGCTCTCGAAGAACACAAAAATATTGTAGATTATCAAAACGAATTGGATGAAGCGAGATTAAAAATTGCTCAAATGGAAATCTCTCAAGAATCGTGGAAGAAAAAGTACGACAATCTCATCGCTGAAAGGAACAATCTTTTGAAGAAAATTTCTAAATTAGAGAACGATATAATAAGTTTGAAGAAAAAATTGAAACACGATAATTTTGACGACGCTAACGGCAAAACTGATATTCAAGTGGAGACTGAATCTTTAAAAGAGAAATACGATAGTTTGTTGAATGAAAGAGACGCTTGTAAAGAAAAAATCTCTCAACTGGAAAAGGAGTTGATGGAAATGAGGAAAGTTGTGATGAATCTTGAGAGTAGATTACGAAAAAATGATGAGATATCATCGAATTCGAAAGAGGAAATCGAAAAAGAGCTTATCAAGTATAAAGATATCGTTACTCAACTCACCAACAAATTGATGACTCTGAAGGAGGAGAAAAAGAACGATTTAAAATTGGAACAGAGAATCAAACAGTTGGAAAAAGATGTACAAATGAAAGATGAAAAGCTACACAGATTAAAAGATTTTGAAAAGATCAAAGTCGAAAGAGATCAACTCATCTCGAAGTTGAAGAATCACGCCAAGCAGTTCGAGCAGTACGTGAAAAATCAAAAACAAGTATCCGCGGAATTGAATTTGTCACCTCGTAGTTCGTGCGATGGTACTGACTTTCAAAGAATGAAAGAGACTATGGGAAAAGAAGTGAGAGAGGAATTAGAACAAAAGGTCATCGAAGAACTTCGACTTATGGAAGAAGAAAATAAAGAGAAGAGAAAGGAAATAGATGGGAAGTACAAAAAAATTGTTTTTGAATTACAAACGAGACTCAACGAAAAAACTCAAGAGGTTGAGAATCTCAAACAAACGATGCTCGCCGAAAAGATCAAAATTCAATCATCCTTCAAAGCAAAAGAACAAATTGTTAGTCAAATGATAGAAGCTAAACTTGAAACATATCACCAGGAGATAATAGCGAGGAATTTGAAAATAGAAAAATTGGAAAAAGAATTGAAACAGAAGGAGAACGACGTGGAAGAGGAGAGGAATGTTATGGCTCAGGTGATGACCAAGTGGGCTGCTGAGATTAGGGAAATGAAAACTAAAGAGATCGAATTAAACGAGGAAATTAGGAAATTAAAAGAGATTGAAGAAAAATTTACGAACGAGGTCAAAAGTTTGCAGGAAAAGGAGAAGGAAATGAAGAGTAATATGGATACGTTGAAGCACAAGTATCAAGAGGCTAAGAAAACGGCTAATAATTACAAGGTATGTTCGATTTCACATTTCTTTTGACAAATCATTTACTCATTACTCGATTTATCGTTCCCTAATCGATTATTCCTATTGATGAAGACTTTTTAAATCTGCCTCAAGAGAACAAATCCCCTCAGGAATTCTCATTGAATGTTTTTGAACGTTCGTAAACGTTCCTTGAACGTTTCTGAGGGGTTTGTGTTTTCTTGAAATGAGCACAGAATGTTGGCACTCGGCTTGTTGAACTGTCTTAATTCACATGCAATATAAATTGACACTTGATATGCAAACCTGTTAATTATTTTCATGCAAATGAATATTGATCTACTAACATCAATTTATAAATTCTATCACATGAATATTATCTTTCATAATGATAATACGAATGTTTAAAAATAGAAATGTCCTCAAACTTATTAAAGAGGAGCCCATTATTTCAGGAGCATGCGGAAAATAAAGAAAAATTTCTACTTGGAGAATGTCAGCGTATAGAGAAAGGTTATAAAAGAGCTTTGAGTCAAGTACAACAAAAATTTGAAGCATTGCTTAGTAATAGAGAAGAACAAATAGCAACAAAAATTCAAGAACTCGAATCTCAATATGACGAGCAGTTGGAACAATTGCGACTTAAAATGAAGTACAAAAGTAAAAGTTAAGTCATATAATAACACTAATAGCTTGCAATACGGCCTTCATAGCGTAGGATGAATTTGTAGTTAGAAGAGGCTAGATATTTTTAATTTAAAGCACTTCATTGTACAACACTCGATATAAAATGATTTTTAGTTTATAGGGGACCAATAATTTAAAAATTATGATGCTGATATAAAACTATTAGTATTTGTTTGCTGTTATACTTATCTGAAGTAATCAGGAATATTACGGCAAACCATAGGTGTAATAGTAACGATAAATGTCTGAAGTACAATTTTTTCATTTAATTGCCAGAATAAAGACAAGAATTTTATAGGTTCGTATAGATATATGATTATTAATTGATAGGTAAAAAGTGCAAATTGTAAAATGGGAAAAGAACCATTTTTACATTTTATCGATGTTATTGGTTAGTTTTTGAAATTATTTGATATGATTTGCATATATAAAAGGAAGAAATGAATTAATATTTTTTTATATAAACGAACAAAAATTATCGGTGATCAGGGGATACTGATATCAGAACTTGACCTACTACTCTTTTTTATAATTTCGTTTGACAATGCTTGTACTTATAACAAAATTATTTCAATGTTGTATATTTCCAATTCAAGCATTTTCAAATGAAATTGGGAGAAAATTTTAGTTGAAGTTCTGATAAAAGTAAGTTTTAGTATCCCTTTTGCAAGGATACCAACAGTGTGACTCTAGTCAAATTGTTCCTGTATGATTATTCAAAATAAATTTAAATAAAAGTATGTCTTTGTCTTAACAAGAAAGAACAAATAAAAATAATCTTACAGAAAAACAAGATATGACTTCACATTGCTGGTATCCCCTTAACCGCCCAAAATATGACATAATATTGTAACGCAAGACTGGAGTTGGTAGGTTTTTTATTTCTTCAGTACACGATACCAAGTCTATTAAGACTTAGAGAGTCTCGTTAGACTTTAAGACGAATTTCAAATCCTGTACAAAATTTTTCGTTATTATAATCTCCAAGTTTCCAAGGATGAATTTATATATATATATATACACACACACACACACACACAGATATTATCTTTGAGTATTACTTACTCTCGAAATCTTACGTATTGAAGTAATTAATTAAGAAAAATGAATATATCGTTTACATTATATATATATATATACACATATATATAAGAGTTTGTACAAAGTGTGACTTTTAAAATAAGAAGTTAATCTACGTATACAAATTCTTGTAACTATATAAATCCTCCATGACTGTTGTCTTGCCCAGTGTGCTTTTTGAAGCAAACAAATTGTATTAGATGTACAGATTTCGAGATTTCCATTCATAACTCTTTTAAGACCAAGTTGATTATCGAAAGTTACCAAATTATGAACTTCAAAACTTTTCTGAAGTGCATAATCCTTTTAATGATGAAATATGTATCATCAGAATTAACCTACGATCATCAAAATTGTTACATACTAGAACTTTGTGTTATTAACAATCAATGTAAAAAAAAACCAATTTATTATTGTTTTGTAAAATATGTGTAAAATCTTGAAATTTGTAAATGAAACTTGAAAATGTTCATAATCTGTTGATTTTAAATTCTATTTGGCCATTTAATATAAATACATAGTTTTATAAATTTGTTTTTAGAACTCCATGATTAGGATGAAAATTATTCGAATCACAATAAGTATATGCAAAAAACAAAAACGAGTTGTGAAGTTGAGGGATTGATATAAATTTGAAAAATGACTGAATTTGAATCGCTGTAACTTTTAGACTGGAATTTTATATCGAATACATTCAACAAACGAACTGGGTATTTTTTTGAAACATATATTTTTTCTTAATTTTTCAATGAACAATTCTTTTCATACTCATTCATAAGTACGCTTAGTTTTAATCTCGAAAATGTTTTCCATCTATGGATTTTCTAATCTCATAAGAACCACATTTCAGAATTACAATTGTAAATATGAAAATTCGAAACATATCCGAAACGATATTGTTGATGGCATAATTTTTCTGCAAGTTCAATGAAACATTTATTGTAATATTGCGTATGTTGCGAAAGTTTGAATCGTTTATTAAAACGAATTGATAATCGTATAACGAAATACTCGGCTGTCAAAGATCCAAAATCTTGCAGTACATTTTTCAAACGATGTTTCCAGTTTCAAGGATTTAATTCGAGGAGATAAACATCAATGATTTTTCTTATCTTGTGAGTTTGAATTTCCGTTTCGTTTCTATAAACGATTCAAACCCCAAGAATATATATCACATCAAAAAATTCGGAGAATCCTTTGGAGACTCGATGAAATGTGACATGACAATTTGTTCTTCGATTTTCTAAATCAAAATATGTTTTTATTCACTTACGAGCTTTTTTCCCAACACTGAGAGAATTTTCTATAGTGTTAAATTTTTAGAACAAAAGTAAATAAATATCTCGATTGAAGATTTTACTCTTTAGGGCTAACTAAACCCTGGAGAATATTTGAAATTCGATGAAATTGTTCAAAGCGTAAAAAATGAATTTCATAAGCCCATTTAAGTAATAAAAATATGTTGTAACTAAAGAAGAGAGTAGAAGAACAAATTTGATATTTTTCAAAACAAATTGCTTACTGAGAAATTGTAATTTGAAAGTTGGAAATTTGTCATGAATATGGAACATGTGATTCCTTTCACATTTGATAAAAAATCATCACACATTCCATATACTCTCCTCTTTGTACGGTATTGACATCTAATGTACTTCATTTTATATTGCAAATTTGTTATCTTCTTACACGGATCGAATAACGTGTGTATGATCGAATTTGAGATTCTCCCTGAAAAACCTGTCATTCCGAATTTTGGAATATTCTTTCCCATGTACATATGAGGGAACTCGTAAAAAAGATTCTCTTGATCAATAAGTTCAGGGGATACTTTTTTTTTATAGAATACGAAGAAAGAATTCGTTTCATGAAATGAATAATTCACAGTGTTCTTATATTCGTCGAATACAAGAATTCGATTAAGTTTAAAAAGTTCTATGAATTGCTTTGAAACAAATTCGAAAATAAGGAATTAATTTGTTTCATAGTTGGAAATTGCAATGATCCCCGTGATGGTTATTATATATTTGAATTGTACATTATATAGAATAGATCGGCGATATATCCTCAATGTATTTCATTGACATTGTTGTCAGAATTATATGCGCATAAGTTTCAATTATAATCATAAAACACGATAAATCACTAGAGAGTATTATTAATATTAATTAGTTATGTATTTTTGTATGTAGAGTGAATTAATTTATTTTTTGTAATAAAGAATTTATGTCACCATCATTTTATAATTATTCGTATATATTATGTGTATGTATATACATATATTATATTATACAGGGTGGGGCATTTATCTCGAGACAACGAAATATCTCGGTGGGATCATTTTTTTTTTTAAATGTATACAAAAAACCAAGATATTCCGTTGTCTCAAGATAAATGCCCCACCCTGTATATGTGACATTGAAAATTCATGTCAATTGTAACAATACATAATATTACTTACTTGTCGTTCATTATACTTATCTGTCAATTTTTCGAGATGTATATTTTAGAGATAAAAGAAAACATACAATCATGACACATTATAATAAATTTTTTATGAGCATGTAAACTTATATAATTGTATATATGAATTTTATAAAATTTACAATTATTTGTTCTTGATACGATTTTTCTTTCTGTATACAATTAACTCATTTATATCGACATTAGGCAAAAAATATGAATTATTTTGAAATTTGAGAATCAATCAAATTATTTGTGATTGATATTCAAACAATATCAGGCACATAAAGTCCAATATATATATATATATATATCATCAATATTTGTGAAAATCAAACTTTCGAGATGATATAGAGAATCTTATCTAACGGTGTATATAAGTACGATGATCTTGTTATAGGTATTCATTTGTGTGTGTGTGTATACGTGTGCATACAAGTCATATCAGGGGCAATTGAAAATAAGAAAAAAAAGTAGGGAATCGAAGTTAGTCAGCGGTCGGAGTCTGTAGAGTATAAATCTTACAATGCATTCGGATAAAATGTTTGGTATATTCATCGTAATTGTGGTTGTGTTGTTTTATCAACCAGCAACTCCGAATGCCTCAATTATTTCGTTGAAAGCGAATGATCGCATTCTGTCAAAGTCTCGCAATATTGAAAAACTGGACAAATATACATATGAAACCAAATGGTTTGAAGTTCCTGTGAGTGATTCATAAGATTCTCCGATTAATGAAATTTCAATATCCAAATCGCACAATAATTCAGAATAGGTTTTGAAATAAATACTTTTGGTACTGTAAGAATTTATATACAGATGTTTGGGAATATACCGTAAAGCGTTGTGCTGTTCAACCAATATTTTTTTATAAATGAAATTCATTAAAACCAGTCAGAACGTTGTGAAAATTTAAGATATTATTTTGTCTATTACACAGGTAGATCATTTCAGTTTTGCTATAAAAGACGTTTTTCAACTACGATATTTGATCAACGATTCTTGGCGGAATGGCCACAAAAACGCACCAATTTTCTTCTATACCGGAAACGAAGGGGACATTGAAGTGTTTGCTGCCAATACCGTATGTGTTTAATTTAAGAAACATTCAAATTAAGAGCTTTTTTAAATTCGATGGGAAATTAAATGACTAATCAATGATATCGACAAAGAAATATTATACGTTGATATCAATCTATTGGTTGAAGAACGATCACAAATCTTGAATTTATATGATACGATAAATGAGCTGATACACGTTGATATCATTGGGGAATTTCCTTATTTTTCCTGCTATGTGAAGCAATATTTTATTTTATCTTGCAGAAGTAGTGAAATATGTTTCATCAATTACTCTTCCCGTTTGAATGAATTAAATCGGTATTTTGAGAATCGATTCAATGATTGAAGGATATCCTGATGGAAAATATGGAGATGAACGGAATGCTCTGCTCAATTTTTCCCCTAAAAAACTGTACTAGATCGTTTCAATAGTTATATACCAATAATATTCCATCACTTACATCAAAATTTGAATCAGTTCGGCTCTGTTCTGTTCAGGGCCGTCTCGAAACCCCTTAAGGCCTTCGGCACATTTCCTACATAGTGTTTCGTTCTCGTCTCGTTTCACCGAGATTGACCAGGTCTCGATCTTGGTCTCGATTTGGTCTCTGGATTCATAATCTCGTCTCGGTCTCGCTCTTGTCTCGACAAAATTAGTACCGTCTCGGTCTCGAGTCGAGATTCTCGCCATTCTCGGTTTCGACAATGCATTCTATACGTTTTGGTATCTTCGAGATTCTCGACTTGGCAAAGTAATTGTTCGTCTTATCTTGTCTCGTATCGGTCTCGGTCTCGTCCAAAACACTATTCCTCCCAAGTAACACAAGAACTTCTCAAAGATACTCTGATGATACAGTGAATGTGAAAAGAATGTACAACTGAGACTATTTGGGATAAATTCGTGAAGATATTCTAAGGAGGTGCATAGCATATAATTATTCGAAACAGTCTCATTTGGAGGTTCTAAACGTGTCCGTAGGATTTTCCAAACACGTTTTTAGCATTTTCCACCTCTTGTGTTGCTTGGGCGGTGTAAGGCCCCTAGAATAACAAGAATTTCAAGATTATATATAATTTATATTTAATTCAATGAAGTTTTTATATGAGTTATATATAATTTCGAGAATTTTTCTACCCTGGATATACAGATCTAAAACCCCGCCGCAGATATCCTTGGTTAAAAAAAACCATTGATTCTCGCCAAATCTCATTGAATCTTGTACAATGTTCTGACCAAATCTCATTCAAGCATTTGTCAATGAGATTTAATCAGGTGAGAGTATTTTTTCAATGTGATTCTGATTGAATCTTGCCAAATCTGATTGAATCTTGTACAATGTTCCGACCAAATCTCATTGGGTTTCATATCATCAGATTCTATGAATTTTTTTAACCAGGGGTGGCCCCAGGGGACTGCTCCTTCCGCCGGTTTTTTAAAACGTATCTGGGTCTGCTTGTTAGCGCATAGATGCTAAATGCGGGTTGTGCGTTGATTCGTTTCTGCTCGAGGTTTTGTGTTTTCAGTGTTCCATTTTTGCCCGAAGGTTTCTGTAGTTACTTTTTGTTCCGAATTTGAAGTGTATTGCTTTTGTCCGGAACTTCTGACGTCCCCTTCTTACTCTCAAAAGTGTCTGTCCTAATTTTGTTTAACAACAATTTGGGTGTCACTTTTGCATTTAGCGTATAAAACGTCATATAAAAACATCGATATCTTGAATATGGCCCATCCCTATTCTGTGCTAGGTTGGATGAATACCCACCAATAAACACTTCGTGCTTTGCGATATCTTTTAGACAAGTTTAAGATCTCTCACGTACCATTAGTAAGAAAACTACTAAATACTAGCTTAAACATTTTTTTTATATCTGAAACACGTGTTTCAAAGCATCCTTGAAGTTTTCTTGAAAGAAATCCTCTGCGCGGAGAGAAATTTAGAGTTAAACTTACTATGGTATTTTGTAACCGAGGAACGGATTGAACTTACAATGAAATTTACTATGACGAGACAATACAAGCTTAATCTTTACAATGTTTTACAGTAAATTCCATTAGAAATTCAGTCTATTCCTCGACCGCAATAATCCCATGGTAAATTTAACTACCTCTCCGTGTGGAGATAAGAACATCTAAAAGAGATTTTAAACCTATCTCAAAGATAGCAACCCGGGGGAAAAAATTATATATAATTTAAAAAATTTTTTCACTTCGGAAGATTTAAAATGACTGGGTATCATCCGTCTCCAAGGTACTTCGAGATCACGCCACTGACAATGCCAGGCAAAACCTTTTCCAAAAAATGATTGTTCGTCTTCGACTGGTTTTTGTTCTAGGAAATTAGCGATTAGAGGCTAAAAAAATTGTCATCCGGTTTTTTATGGAATTTCCAGATCCAACGGCATAGGCGTGTCTACCGTGGGTGCCCTGGGTACACTGGCACTCACAATTCAGAGTCTAATATCTAATCTTTGATATGTAATATCTAATATCTGTTTCTTTCCATAACAAATTTGTCCACAAAAAACAATATCGCGTAGAAAATGTCAATTCAACCAAAAAAATGTAACTGACCCCCGAGAGGGAAATTTTCAAAATTATATATAATCTGAGTATAGTTCAACATAGTTTATATATAAATTATATTTAATTTTGAAAAATCTACAATGGGCACCCACAATTTGGCTGTCCTGGGCACGCCTATGATTCGACGGTTAAAAATCAGTACAAAAAAGTCAGTTTTTGACTGAATATCTAGTTGAAAGGGTGAACGATAGTTTTCTAAGGGACAAATTGACAGAGAACCATTTATAATATGGGTATAACAAACGCAACATCTAAAACTTGTTGAAAAAAGTTGCATAAGACGTCTTTCAGATATCTATTGAATCTATCTTTCAAACAATGCTCCTGTTAGTTTTCATTTTAGACGTTGTATTTATTGAATAATACCCTAGGAGAAGGAAATGACAGAAATCATCGTAACAGCAAAATGCTAAACAAATATGCAGCAAATTGTTGAAAACATACAAAAACAGTTTGAAGCAATTTGCAGGGACGTTGCGTCGCCAAATGCGCAACAATATGCTGTAAATCTAAGATTTTAGCTTGAGTTGTTGTCATGTTGCTAAGAAGTTGCATGGTTTTATGAAGCTTTCAATCACGTGCGTAGCAAATTCCCAGCAATTTTACGCAAACTTGATATGCAACGTAAGAGCAACGATTGCACAGCAACTTTTGTTGTATGGGCAATTGCAAGAGTTAAATCCGCATGGAAACAAATAGGAACGGATAGACTCTGAATCGTTTTTATGCGGTTGTGACTCCCTAACTCCCTGAAATGAAAATCATATTGGAGGGGATAATGATTGAAATCCAAAACGATTCAAAGTACAGCTTTCTTGATGTTAACATTTTATTTGATCACCGTCATTATTTAGGGTTTTGTATGGGAAACCGCCTCCAAGTTCAACGCTGTCGTAATTTTTGCTGAACATCGTTACTATGGGCATTCTCAACCTTTCGGAAATAAATCTCATGAAAACTTAGGATACTTGACATCTCAACAAGCGATGGCAGATTACGTAGATTTGATAGAACATCTGAGAAAGAACCTATCAGAGATGAATGACAGTCCTGTCATTGCTTTTGGTGGTTCTTACGGTGGTATGCTTAGCGCTTGGATACGTATGAAATATCCTCACATTGTACAAGGGTGAGTCAAAAGCATGATTTCTTTTGTGTATCAAATAGATGAGGGTGAATCAAATTTCTAATGAAAACCATGTCTATATGAAATCCAAACTTATATTCTAGAGGGGGTTTCTGTTGAAATCATTGGAAAATCCCAAGATAGAACTATTCTATGAATAGGGTTGTCGACTATGATACTTACATATATTTTTCTCACTGTAAAACCTATTCTGCACAGTAGAAAATCTTGTATATTTTCAACACACATGCGTGTCTCAAACGGTTCACTCAATATTTGTGTTGAATATTGACACAAAGGGTGTGAGAATTCAACAAAAAAATTTTTTAGTCACCGATAGTTGGATGAAGTAACACAAATATGCGTAGAATATTCTCCGAATGTACATAGAACATTCCAATGTCCTGCAAACATTCTGAGAACGTTTGACGAACGTTTGGTGCTCCTAGGGCACATTATCCTAAATGAGTTTGGATCATTTCTTTTATCTCAAATTTCAGCTGATAAATGTTTAATATAAGTTATAATGTTTTATTTGAATTGGTTTGATTGTTTTGACAGGGCAATTGCATCATCAGCTCCGATTTTACAATTCACTGGTATTACGGATTGTGAAGTTTTTGCACGTATAGTAACTGATGATTTTAAAATGGCAGAACCAGCGTGTCCGAAATTAATTAGAAGATCATGGGAAATAATAAATAATATCACATCGACTGGTAATCAATTTAATATCTCTCAGAATCAATTTAATATCCCAAACGAAAGGAAGAATGTTGTTACGTTGTACATTCAATTTCAATTTTGGTGATTTCAAAATGATCGATTTTTATTGTGAATTTTTATTCAATATTGTTGAGGTAGGAATTTTGTCAGGAGAAGTTTCTTTAATAGTTTTGTTCATACTCGATTTGAGAAGAACAATACTGGTTAGTTTACCAGACAGCATTTTGCAGATGAAATTTTTTAAAGACCTCTTAGTCTGTAAAACTTGATAGAAATCGAATTAAGGCCGGATAGAAACCGGATTGGATGAGCACTACCCATGATTTCAATGAGTAAAACATCATACTGAAAAGTCAAGGGAATAGAACATTGTAACTCAAGTGGAGGTGTCCGCATTTGGGGATACATATTTAAAAATAGATAACAATCGAATTAACATCCATGTATAATGCAATTTTCCTCTGTAATTCAGATGAAGGTAAAAAATGGTTATCAGACACATGGAAATTGTGCGAACCGTTGAAAAACCAATCAGACGTGGAATCTCTGAAATCTTACTTAACCGATGTGTACGGAAGTGTTGCAATGGTAAATTATCCATATGAAACCGATTTTTTAGCTCCACTTCCTGGTAATCCGGTAAAAGTAAGTAAATTATCGATTCTTAAAAATTTTCTGAGAGTTCGGTAGTTTCATGTTTTATTCTTCTCCGTAACCTTGCACAGCAAGGTATGAAAATTCATAGAATCCATATATAATATAAAAGTCTTAATATCCAAGAATTTTTGTGCTAAAAATATGTATATCTTAAATAATATCCAAGTAGAACAGACAAGTCAAAAAACGTAAAAATGGTACACCTACAAGCACTAAATTATGAGGTCATTTCATGTGAGTTCATCCGGACCACATTTTTATCTTAGAATATATTAAATATTATATAATTATTATCACATTGAGAATTGAAAAACATAATTCTGAGGGAACGTACATTAATTTCTAAATATGCAATAAAACTGAACATTTTCCTCACATGATTGTATGCGATGTTATTTGTCGATCAAAAAATTTTATGTCAAAATTTAGTCATGTCTGATGAAAATTTTGACGATGACTAATATATGACGGATTTTTGTCAAAATGACATCAAAATAACGTTTTTTTTTTACTAATGTGTTCTGCTTGTGATATGTATCCTTGATATGAGAAAATTCTACTCGAGCTTACAACATATTGGCTGTAATCAAAGGATACGTATTTCTGACAACACTCAATTGCAAGTCTATGCATATATTATGTAATAAAAATTAAATGTTTTTCCATCTAATATTATTCCTTGAAATTTGTAGGTACTTTGTGGACATTTGAGAGACGAATCTTTAAATGGCAAACCACTGTTGGAAAAAATACACGAAGCTATTAGTGTATATACAAACTTTACACGGAAGGTGCAATGTTTATCTGTAAAAGATTCTACTCCAAATTTAGGAGCAGACTTGTGGTATTATCAAGCATGTACAGAAATGGTCATGCCCATGTGTACGGATGGTAAACAAGATATGTTTGAACCAGCACCGTGGGATTTTGAGAAATTCTCTGAAGACTGCGTTAAACAGTATCACATCAAACCTCAAGCAAATTTGGCTTGCGAACAGTACGGTTGTAGCAATCTTTCCACAGCAACCAATATAATTTTCAGGTATGAATGCGGCACATGTGTATTGATAATTATTTTCTTTCTCTCACAAAAATTTGTCAATTTAGTAACGGGTTACTCGATCCGTGGAGCGGTGGGGGCGTTTTGCGAAATCTTTCCTCAACGGCAAGAGCTGTAATAATACCGGAAGCCGCTCATCATCTTGATTTAAGAAGTGCCAACTCCAAAGATCCTTACAGCGTTACTAAGGTGAGAGATTTCCATCGCGCTGCCATCAGACGTTGGATAGACGAACATCACGGGCATCATCATCATCACGATCGCCATCATCGTCGCGATGAAAAGACTCATATTCAAAGTGTGTTAATGGTATGATAATTCGTTTTTTCAAATGATTGTGGATTAAATCGAATAAAATTTTTATAACTGATCAATTTTATTCATTCAATTATGAATACAAACATAAAGCCGATGTTACCAATATCGTCAACTGGTAATAACTACATCGAGGTTCTTGTTTTCATCTGATTAAGATTCGCAATCAGAAAAAGAAAACAATTTGACAAATAATGATAAAAGCGTTTCCAATATCACAGTACTCAATAAATATAAATAATTAATAATACTTCTAAAGGACTAAAAGATACGCTGAAATACTTCTCTTCTAAACAAAAATCAATCGACATTTGATTTCGTAAAGTAAAAATATAATGCTACTAAGAAACAATGATTTTAGTTTTGAAACCAACAAAAATTTCTATAATGAAAATCCTTTTTTTCCTTCCTGCATCAGCAAAGCAGAATGTTTGTAGTATTACGCAAGTAAATATTTAAAAATTGAATAATACATTATCAACAAAGTTGCTTACATTGACTAAATTCGAGAAAAATCACACAATTAGTTCGTTAGAATATTACTTTAAAAAAAAAAGGACTCCAAAATACATTGATTGGTATTTGATGTTGAATTCATACTTGTAGTTACATTTTTTAAAAATATAACGTTGAATATCAAAAATTTCGATTCGTATTTTCAAATTTATAAATATATTCATCTGAAACTTTCATAAAAGAACAAAAAAAAAGCCAATTAAGGGCTCTTGACAAATAATTTTATTTACTCATCTTGAATAGTTGATGGAATATATATATATGTGTGTGTGTGTGTGTAATAACAAACTAATATCTTCAAAGTGTTGACTCTTTGCAAATACTTTTCGAATTAATGAATTGATCTATACGACGAATGTGTCTATATTTTCAATTCATATCGAATATACGAAGTGCGAGCAATCAATTTTCAATCTACCACACATTGAACACTAAACTATATATATATTATATTATTCTTTGATATTAGACTATAAAGAATTATCAGTAATATCTCAGTATATTATCATCATGAATAAATAAAAATACAATTCATTTTGTGCCGTCTTCAAATATTTGTTTCAATTTTTCTCTTTCTGTTGGAATGGTATGTATCGAAATGGAATTACGTAAATATTTTTCACAGAACACTCACGAAAGAAATATTGACAAGAATATACAGAATTAAGTACCGAGCATTTAAAATAAATGCATTAAATTCATCTTCATTGATGATTCTATCACAACGATAAGAATCGTGCAAAGTAATATAAATAATTACTTATTCATCATCCATGTCGTTCAATGTGGGGTACGTCTATGAGCAGTCGTTGGTCTAGGAACTCCAGAGCGGGTTCTCACTTTTTTTGGTTGTACAAAGGTATTTTCAGTTCCAGTATTGTACGAAAGATATATATTTGACATATCCAAAGGTGCTTGCTGCGTGCACATAAAATATCCTCGCGATATTATCATCAATTAATTTTGAATATAGAAATTGAAGATTTTTCAAACTTACATCTTTGCTGTTGCCTACTAAGGGTGTAGATTGTGCTTTCCGCATATTGTTGCCGGTATAAGCTACACATTTCAATTGCCATTCACCAATATCTTCATTCCAATGAACATACCTTTCGATCATCGTCTGTAATATTTTGTGAATAATATTAAATTTTTCAAACATAATATTTGTGTGTACAATTCATCTGTACTTACCTGATATTGAACCGGTATGTAACTATTTACAATTAATTCTTGCAGTTGTAATTCTCTTCCTATGCCTCTCACGCCTTCCAAAAGTCCTTCCATTTCTCTTTGATGTTCTTGCTGTAAATCAGACAATTCTGCTTTAACGGACATCAACATTGCACAAACTCGTGTCAATTTTTTCGTTTTTCCCGTAGCTTCTTCTTGTAACGAAGAATATTTCTCTTCTATATCGATACGTTCGGCTTCTTTTTCTTGGATAGCTTTTTTCAATTGCTCCTCTCGACTCTTTCGTTGCTCGAGCTCGATCGCCGCAGCGGCTAATAACTGTTCTTGAGCTTCCGCTTTTTCTAATAAATTTTCACCTCCGACTAGGATTTTATTTTGCAAATTTTGCATTTTTTCTCTTAAAACTTCTTTTTCGGTTCTAAAATATAATACGGGAAATATCAATTCAGATATTTAGGTGTCTTTGTACAAAAATACTTACTGTGTTTTCTTCAATTCTATAACATCCGTATCATCGGGGCTTTTATCTTCCCTCTCTGCTTTATCAATTTTTTCTGTAGACGAATCAATATCTCCATCTTCCAACTCTTCCATGGTGAGCATTTGACTTCTCCTGTGTCTCGCTTTTCTCTCTCGTTTGGTTTCTCCCGTAGCTTCGGAATCATCGGAATCGCCATCGGATTCTGATATCTCTGCGCCGTCTTCTTCCAACTGTTTACGAAGTTGTTCAATTTCCACTTGAAATTGACGTAATAACGCATCCTTCGGATCTTCGTTTACTCTCGCACGATTCTTGATGTTTTTAGCGCGATTCGCATATCGCAAGGTGCTTATCGTTTCGTCATAATTAATGTCCGCTGGACTTACATTAGCGCACTAAAATCGAATTCATATTTGTCGTGTAAAATAATATCATATCATGATTCATGATAAACCATGATCCATACCATCAATGTTTTGGAATTACCACCTAAGGAATCTTGAAGTAATCTCGTTAATTTGGAATTTCTGTAAGGGACGTGGGAGCTTTGACCATCCACCAGCGCCGATATCACATTACCCAACGTGGAGAGAGATAAATTGATTTTAGTGGCCTCCCTCAATCTAACGCCGCTCGTTTTAGTTTTGGTCTGCCTCTCGGAACCCTAAAGCACAACGAATTATACTTGGATTCCACTTGCCGTTGGAATTACAAAATTAAAACAAAATATAATTTACAGCTAAATCCACTAAATGTAGTTTGCCCATTTTCACGTGTTGTTCTCCATCTTCACCGAGTTGACTAGATTCAACGGTAATAGTAAATATAGCGTGGGATCTCGAACTAGATACATTCATCGCCGTAGCTCCAACGACACCTGTATACGCAAAACATGAAAATGTTGTAAATGGCGTTAAAGGGACACCAGTGACCCCTGACGATGCAATCCAAGCCAAATCTTTTTTGATAACTCATTCGAAAATAAAGCTGAATACTGCTCGGTACAGACCTTCCTCGATCAATAAAAATATTTTCATTTCGTTGCTTCATTTTCGAATAATTTGTCAGAATAACTTAGGGCATATCTTGTTTTAACCAATGGTTTTGATTATATCTTTAGGGGTCATTGGTATCGCTTCAAGGGGGTAAAACATACTAACTTACGATTTTTGTTGCCCAGAGACATTATACGGTCCAAGTCATCCGCATTGTTCACGACATAACCGCTAAGGTCCTTTACGAACACTCCGATATCAGGCCTCTCCTTTACTTCCAATCGTGTATTTTGATCTTTACCGAGCAGATCTCTAACTTCTTCGTTATAAATCTCCAAATAAGTTGCACGGACGAGAAACCTATTGCCAAATAAATTTTATTGCGATAAGAGAATAATATTCCATTAATGTACTTACTTTTGATGTTCATCTGCTTTTGCTATGTGTCCAAATATATGTGCAAAGGTATTTGGTATGATTCCTCTGAGATGCGGAGACGATTTTGCCCCAGCCATTGTGTATGTTTTGCCGGTACCAGTTTGTCCATAAGCAAATATGGTTCCATTGTAACCCTGCAAAACTTTATCGACGATAGGCCTTGCAGTTTCATTGTAAATATCAACCTGGGTTGAATCAGTATCGAACACCGCATCGAAGGAGAAAACCTTTGCCGGTTCACCTTGCGCGGCACTTGGATTTTCGATTATTATCTCGCTGTTTATACTATCAACTTGGACTATATTTTTACATCGTCCATCCAACTCCTTCCCATTTAGCGGCCGAACTCGTACAACCACTCTAACATTTTCAATTTCACCGAGTTCCGTGGTACTGTCCTGTATGGATATCATCTTTATTATTATTATTATTATTATTAGACTTTATTGCAAATATTAGCAATATACATGAAATTAATATTATATTAATGCTAGAAATGAGATCATGTGTGGTATATAATGATCAATCGATGAGCAACGAACGTAGTTATCATTTCATTTCAAATATTAAAACCATGTGCATGATATTGAAGTTTGACAGAACAAATGTCAAATGATGAATAATCAGCTGGTGCAAGTAATGATTAATGACACAATGTCACATAGGTTTAGGTGTGAAAAAAATTGTACAAACCGCAGTCCCTGGCATTTTGAGTGAATTTCTTCAGAATAACGACATGGAAATATGACGAGGAATGTTGTTTTCTAAGAAAATTAGTGAATTGGTGCAATTAATAGACTCCTACGTAACCCATAGGAGACCGCTGAATGTAAACAAATGGATCGATTCGGTGGTCAAGATAGGGGTCTCTAGGAGTTGGTATTCCACTGATCTCTACTCTCTTACTATAAATTGGATAGAGGATACAGTGCGACCTCTCGAATTAAGCATTATTATTGAGAGGGTACGCCACTTCGTGACACCAAATTTTTGTGACGGATTGAAGCCTATAGAAGACCTTTAGCGGCCATTTGCTGTGTAGGCAAATCGACACTGTTTGGCGGGAAATTTGAAAATCATAAGTACACTTTTACACAATTAATATATCAATAACAATTAAATTTTTACTATTATTTTCATATCATATGATGAAAAACACTTCAAAATAATAATCTCCTTCCGAATTAAGGTACTGTATCGGATTGTAGTGTAATCAGGGTTGGGTGCGCATAATATGCTAGGTTTTATGCAAGGAATAATGTGCGCATAAAAGTCATGCAGATAATGCAGGTAACTAAAGGGGGTTTTCTGCATCATCTTTTTTTATGGTCAAGTTGAGTTATAATTTTAAAACTATGAATTGTTTTCCATTTCAACACCCATAAATATCTATTTCATATATTCTGAATTTTTAATTTCAAGTCGGAATTAATTTTCCAATGTTTTATGCATTTTCTGCATTTTCTACGTATTCTACATGTTTTATGCATAATCTGTGCATAGTTAACGCATATTACATATCTCACGCGCACAGAACCCATCCCTGAGTGTAATTGAAACATTACTGAAATCTATGGCGCTGTATGTGATGACCAGAAGCGCAACAACCTAAAGCGGGCTTTGTTCATGGTAGCTTCAGCATTAAGCGTCAACATTGGAACGAACGAGTGGTTCGACAGGTTCTTTCTTTCCTTCCAATGTTGACGCTTGATGCTAAAGTTGTCATGAAAAAGGCCCTTAAGGGGTTACTAGCGCTTACGAACAGAGCACGTTGGATAGAAAAGGACACGCCTATACGAAAGAGAGAGAGAGGTTTGGTACCATCGCTAGTATCCCGTTAAGAGGATACCAGCGTACCGACCGAGCATGGTTTTTTTCTACTAAATTACTCGGAACTGAATTCATGAAAAGATCTGAAATTTTCAGGGATGATTCTTTCAGACTTTATCTACATCGCTGAAGAGCTCAAATTTTGAATTAAAAAAAACAATTTCTTTCAAATTCAAAATTTGGACTGTTTAGCGACGAAACTCTTCCGTATTTTACATGAGATTTCATGTTTTTTACTTCAATTTCCAGTATAAATACAAGAATTCTCTGATACGTGTACTGGAATTTTCATGATTTAAATGTAACTTCTAAGTACAAATGTACAGGTTAATTGTTTCCAGTACTGTCCTGGAAGTTTTCCAAAGTTTTTTTTACAGTGCAGATATAAAGCCCCATATGGACCATCTCATTTCACTGCCGGATACGGTTCGGACTATTTTAAGGCTTACCGTATAGGAACTTCTACTCGGGACAATGCTTCTGAGTTATTTGGATTGAAAAATAATTAAAAAGTGCTCATATCTCAAAAATCAAGCCTCAAAACATTGTTTCCTCAGATGGGTAATTATTGCATTTTGCCTGCAGAACACATTTGTAAAATTCGATTCGCAAATTCTGGAATATCCTGTATACCCTGGTTAAAAGAACCCATTGATTCTGACGAATTCTCATTAAATTACGATTAAACGTGGACAATGCTCTGACCAAATCTCACCGGTGATTTTTCAATGAGATCTGATTCATCTGACTTTCATGCGAATCTCGTTGAATCTGGCCAAATCTCACGAAATTACGATTAAACTTGGACAATGTTCTGACCAAATCTCATTGAATTTCATTTGTCAGATTCAATAGATTCTTTTAACCAGGGTACAGTGATGGGTACGTTACTCGTTATCATTACTCATCGTATGTGAAAGATATATAATGAATATATAATTAATATATAAAATATATATTATTACATATAAGAAGTAAGGAGTAACGTACCTATCACTGCCCGTATAACCAGGGCCTTCCTGTAAAAAAGGTTTCCCTGTTCATCCCTTTATTTTCACAAAGTTGCACAATTTCCATACTTTTCTAGATATTTTGGGGAAAAAATAGGAGGCAAAATAAGGAAATTTCGCGAGGACGAGGAAAATTTTCATAAACAATTCAATCCCAGTAATTATTTGTACTTCTATGTATGTATGGGCCAATCAACTTATTTTGAACTCAATCTAACCACAGATGAGATACGTCGCATTCACATCGCCCTACGTAGGATTTGAGATGGATAAGGGAGATCGGTGGATAGAGCTTAGAGGTGACGAAAAAATGTTCATGTCAAGAAACAACACGGACATTTCTCCATTCCTCCTACGTTCTGTCCACCGATCTCCCTAAACCACCTCAAATCCGTGTCGGGTGACCTGGAGGCGGCGTATCTCATCAATAGTGGTACTCAATGCTTTTGAGTTATTTGGATTTGAAAAAATATCTAAAAATGCTCATAGCTCGAGAACCAAGCCTCCAAACAATGTTTTCCAAATGGGAAATTATTGCATTTTGGCTGTAGAATATGCCCTTAGAGTATAATGTACCCGACTCGGGTCACCCTGTATATTGTACCTCGGATCTGTAGTCAGAAATTGTCTATCATGCCGAGTTTCCAAAATAAGAAAGTTATAACAATTAACCGCGTAACTATCACAAGAAATTTTATGTTTCGGTAACATTTTAATCATTCTTCATGAGTATAAAATAACAAGCTACCAATCCATCGAATGTAATAATTATGAATAGGTTACATTGACTATGATCTTGAAGTTACATTATGTTGATGGTGCGGTGACAAACTGTGTTTGGTGGGCTCTTCTTTGAGTGCATTAAGATTGCAACATCATGATCATGCTAGAACACAACATTCTAAGCAAGACATGTTCTTCTTTCTGTACATTTTTCTTTACAATAACCATTCTCGTCGCTTCATTTACCAAGACAATCGTCTAAAACGCGTTTCCGTGAATAACATCCCCCTTTTTACTCTCACCCTCTCTCGTGCGCTTTCAAACTAAAGGCTCTACCCCTCGTATCTTTGTACCCTAAGCCCAGCCCCCTTGATACACGCAGCCAAACATGGTTGTTTGAAACGAAGCGGTTGACGATCAGTAGTAATGCTTACTCTGTGTACATCACAAGTAGTGTAAAGTTAAATTCAAAAGACTTTCAAATAATAAAAACAAAGTTGGTTCCGAGTGTAATCTGTGGTGTACTGTGTAGAAAACTTTGTACGTCTGAAATGATGCACAAAGGGTGAGGATTTCAAATTTGCGGTATACGATCAGAATTTTATTATTCAATGGAAAAGTCTGTTTTCCCGTAGAATCTTCATGTTATGATTTTTCTTATCAAATCACTTGGTACCAAAAATATGTGTCATTTTTATACTCATTCCTTATTTTATCTATAGGAATAAGAAAAGAATAAGAAAAAGTAAGGAAAATATTATACTGACAGAAACGTCCCACATAACAATCCGTGACTCAAAGATGTTGTTTGGATGCCTGGAACAATTCTTATCATAAAGCACCGTAGCGTTCTTTAACAATCTCTGTTACGGTAATTCAAGATGAGTTATTTATGAATCCCTGGATTTCGAAAAGCATTCATTATGAATTCTTGCAGAAGTGAAATTGTAGGAGTTCATTTGAGACATGTTTTTACTGTGTGAGTTTGAATATCCCAAAAACTAAATGGTGAAATGTATTATATTTTAAACCACAAAATGAAAATACTTGATAAAATTTGAAACAGCTTCGTAAAAATTACATTTTTTTACGAAAGGGCTAGCGATACAACCATCATATAACATTCCTTGATCAAGTCATCTCGAAGGCATTTCAGAGAGATATTTCCTCACCGAATTGCGTTTAGTGAGGAAATATGAAGAAGGCGAGGAAAGTTTTGATTTCACAAAACCGTGGTACAATCGATATATCGTTCTTACAATGAACAACGATCCTAGTAAAAATGAAACATATATGATAAACCATATAAAATTCATATAGAATCCATGTGTGGAGAATATTTCATTTATGGCAGAAATTTTTCACATATGTGAAGAAATCTTGTATTAATGAGTCATATATGAATTACATATGAATTATATATGGGCCATACATAGATTCAATACGGATTATATAAGACCATGTATGATCATATATGATTTTTATATGATCTTATATGATTTGTTTTTACTAGGGGACTGTTACACATTTCAAGATGAATGAATTATTAGCAGAGAGACATTATTCGGTATTGCTTACATTTAGATCGGACAAGTAGTAATTATGTGTGGATCGAGTCGATGACATTTGTTATTCCTTAACATGTATTTTCAAATCTTTACCTCGTAATTACAATCAAAATTCTTCACGACATCATAACTATGAATCCTCAGGATGCATAAACATACCAACAACCCAAGCAGCAACAGAATTTCAGGTGTATACGAAATGAAAAAACCTTCATAGAATATTCGAATGAGATTAGTTTGAATATACTCAGAACTTACATAGTACATTCGAAATGTACGATATTCGAATATCGAATGAATTCAATCAATCGACTTTCGATTGGCGTATCGTCGTATATTTGATTACAAAAGTTCGATGAATATGCATAGCACTTATAAAACGGTCTCATTGAAATGTGCATAGAACATATTTTGAATATTCGAAGAACGTTCATAGTATACTCTGGTGCTGCTTGGAAAGTGGATTTAAGATCAATGCTCACGCTGTTCTTTTTTCCTCCCAAGACAATCCAGAGTCTTGACTTTGTTGTTTATGTGACTTGTATTTAATATTCAACTGGGATCTTTTTTTCAGAGCACTGAGTTGTTAAATTGCTTATTGATTGTCGTGCGTTCTTCCGCGGTTGTGTTCTGGTTTAGGAGTCTGAGTTTCTACATTGAAGACGCTCCCCTGATGAAAAAAGGGGAATATTCCATAGGCGATCGATAGGTTCCCCATAGACCATTCTGGATGTTGTGAGAATGTTCTATGGATATTTTATGGATGTTCAACCCTCAGTTAGCCTATAGGGATTTAAAGGGAACAAGAGCTTTTCTCAGACTTATCTCTTTGAGATATCAAAAAGATTACTTTTAGATGTCTAAAAGAAATCGGATGAAACAGTTTTCATGGTCTAAAAAATATCATCAGTAGGATTTTTAAAATGTGTCTCAACAATATTCGTATTGAAACAACCCAATATAGTCCAACACGGAGCCACCCTAGCAAAAATGCTCTAGGCATTGACAAGGCATGTAACGCTGAACTAGAGAGAAACTAGACGACTTGCAAGGCCCTTGTGGGGCACTTGCAAGTCCTCAAGTTTTTCTCTAGTTCAGCGTTGCATGCCTTGTCAATGCCTAGAGCATTTCTGCTAGGGCAAGGAGGTCCCAGTCAGGCCAACAATGGTGCCAGCTAGGCCAACTTGGTTCCAGTTGATGCCAGTTGAACACCACGATGGCTGGTCCAACAACGTCGACGAAAGAAGCAGCCGCCGAGGACCTCAGCTTTCATGGGAGTCTCATCTGCGGCGAGATTTTTGATTTTTAAATCCCGAGTGGAACAATTCTCACACTGTGAGAAGTGTTACATTAAGTAATTGACATGAATCAATTTAAAATCCAACCTAATGTAGCAGAACTTTGAAGATCATGTGATTGAAGTGATTGTTTAAAAAAACTCTGCAAATTCATAGGTATGAAACTTCCTCGTTTCTGAGAAGATTGTCAAACACTGCGGTTTCCAAATCTCTCAACCAATTCAGTCGAAACTCGTGCGGAACCACTATCAGGTCGTATATATATAACTAAAACGTGGTATAAGTTTCATTGCAATCAGATAACCAGAAATAGAGATATGAATAGTCACAAAATCACAGTTTTTGATAACATATTGCCTTTCCCTCTCCTGTTTTTTTGTAAGCATAAGGTTAACACTTATTTGGAACCACTATTGACACTTTTTACAACTGTGGTAACAATTTCAAAAGGATAATAGTGGCACAATTTGTTGCACACCAGGACTAATTGAAAAACATTCTAAAAAAGAAACACTAAATATACTTGTGTTGTGAATGCGAACAGCTTGATAAACTGATGATCAAGTATCTGTCTAATTGCAACATTAAACAAATGATCCTTTTCAAATTAGTTATAAATGAAAAAGAAAATCTCGAAATCCTAGGGGGACAAAGTTGTGGTAGAATTTAATACAAATTTCAAAACTCTGAATGAATTCTTTTGTTTTTTTTCTGGTATTTGAGTTGGATATGTCACATATAATATGTTCAAACTGTGACTTCGAGGGTTGAAAAAAGGTCAGAAATCCAAAAATTGGAAAATACTGGGTGTTAGAATTCGAATGATCATTTCAAGGGTGCCTTTTTACAAATTATTTCAGGACAGAAATCTACTGTAGGGATATTTCTTGAAAATAATGTTTAAAACGTTGAGGAAATACCTTTCATTGGTGTCTTGGGACATGGAGATGCTACGACCTCGCTATCGCTTGATCCGAATCAAAACTCTCGCGTAACGTCTCCTCGGCTAGACTCGATCGTGTGAAAACGAAGATGGGGAGTTCGATAACTTAAGGAAAATGATTGACTTTTGCGTTTCTTGTTACATCCCTCCATGTGCCTTTTTCTATGTGTACTGTAAATATACGGAGTGACGGAAGAGTGAGAAAAAAGGAAGAGAGCAACAGCAAGAGGGTAAAGAGCGGCTGTGGAGTAGGAAACAGAAGAATTCAAGAAGACGAAGAAGAAGGGGATACAGCAAACGAGAGTTCTGTTACCCAGGCCTCTCACCTCTCTGATTGTAGTGGCAGGTCAGTGTTGCCGTACTCGCGGTCGAGAATAGGTGCGCATCTGGGTTGTGTGTAAAAATTTTCACGAGATTGGGATCAATCTGATGCTGTTACTAGTTGATTTTTTCCGTTTATTTCCAACAAGTTAGATTTGTTTGATTTTTTTTTGTGCATATGAAAGTCGGTGAAGGAAGCGATTTGTGGCCCACGTTCAAAGCATATGCCTCGTCGGCGATATGAAAAATCTTTTGCTGCTGAAGTGTGATGTTTCCAACGCCTACTTCTCATAACAGGTATCCAATTTGTTCAAAAAACATATAAATTCTTATCTTTTGTCCATCAAGAGAGTGTTGAAGTTTTCATTCATTTGCCTTGCTGAGTTTGTATTAGATTGCGTGCTGTGCATTGGTTGACGCCACGTTAACAATGCATATGCAGTTTAGCGGTGCACGTGGGAGATTCTGTGCTGTATGTATTACTGCATAAGACGTAGGAAGGTAAATGCGTTCGAGTCATTGACACTGTGACCAATTGATACTGTACCTACGCTTCAGGATATATCTACTCTAAAGAACACTTATTACGTTTTGAAGATGTTGAAATTGATATTTGTAATGAATAAGTATTTTACGAGGGTCGATGATTGATACGTGAACTTTTTTGCCGTGTTGAAATCAGTATCCGAGAATTGTTTGATGTATTTTGACTCATTGAAGGGTATTAAGATTGTTTTTTGACTAGACTGGAAGAAAAACATTTTTAACCAAGAAAATATTGGAATGGCCGAATCTGGGGCGATACTTTTTTGATTCAAGAGCAATTTTTTCGAAGGAAGAAAACATTATACAACAAGTACAAATCTTATTGAGATGAGAAGCAAAAATGTTCCTCCAGACTAGGAAAATATGCTCTTTGGGGAAAGCCATGGGTGCAACAACACCCAAATGTAATGAATGGATGTCCAAAGCATTCAACTATCAATGACTAAGAAAAATGTAGTCAAAACGCATTTGGCTGCTATACTTTAGCTTGTTTGAATGTTTTTCTGTATGGTGGGAAAATTTTCAAAATTATATATAATTGATATCAAATTCAATGTATTTTATATATAGCTTATACATAATTATATACAACTCTAATATATAATTCACAACATTTTCACCCTGGACATGGCAATTGAAAGGGTGCCCATTATAATTGAGTAGGTGCCTTGACACCTTTGGACTCCCTGTTGTTGTTCTCTACAAAAAGCCAGGTTTCCTTTCGGTGCACGAACAGATTTTTCTAGTGGAATTCATGTTAAATTCGATAGAATTATAGAAGCATCCAATTCAGTAATGACAAACAAGATTAATGGGAAAAATGTTGAATAAAAGACCAAAGTTGAGTAAAGAACGCAGTAAACACATCTTCTGCTACGTAAAATCTAATGATAGGTAAATGCAGTTATAAAGGCAAAGGATACAAGATAAATCAAGGATTGTATTAAACCAGTCTGGGTAGGGGCAACCTGCGGGTGAAAAAATTGCGGTAGCATGTCGTTAGATAGGGAGAATCAGAGGACAATTCGTGCAGCTAAAAATATGTACTTAAGTTTCAATTCTGCACTTTCATTTTGACGGGACGCTTGGATATTGTGTAACACAGTGGTACTCGACCGCTAATTCCCCTGTGATCTTCGAAAATTGATTCTCTTATTACTTTCGGGATTGTATAATACTTTTGATACTGAAATACGTCATTTTTGAGAATCGGTGGCCTTCAAATTTAGTTCTTCGGTTCCTTGAAATTGAAATTTCAATGTTCAACAGATTAGTGCGAGGACCAATCACGAAAAGTAATTACAACTCTATTTACACGTAATTGAAGACTCAATCATTCTTTCAATTACGTCTTTTCCTTTTATAATATAATGCAGAGTTGAATTTGAAATTGTCAACAGTGAAGCCAACATCCAAGGTTGCACATAGGGCTGCAAAAATATATTCCCAAGAACAATCCTATATAACAAATTCGTGATTTCATGAAAATGATGTGTATTCCGTATAAAAATTGGTACATTAATTCTGTAAACTCATTCCCCAGCATGGGTGTAAATTATTTACGTAGAATTTCGTGTGAGGGGTTTGATCCTTCATAGATGATTTTCTGACACCCTCCCGAGCAGAAGTGCGAATCCGGTACCGATCCGATTTGCTCCAAGTTGGATCCGATATGGGTACAGGCAATCGGTTTGGGCCCAGATGTAATGTGTAACGCCTGATTTCATCCGGGCACTTGATCCAAGCCGTATCCGGCAACTAAATTTGGATCTGATAAGTTTGCTTCTACGTTTCTGATAGAGGTGTGATTATTCTACTCTAAAAGGGGTTACTTGATGCAGTCCTAATTGGTTGATCCATATCTCCGTGATTAAATTTTTTGTTAAAAACAATCATTTAAAACAAATGTCATGGTTGATAATTACAACTTAACAATTTTACGTGAACATTGCGATTGTCCAAATTCACTTACATTTAAACATCGAACTACAATTACTATCAACTTTATGTGTAACGCAGTTTATGAACAATTTGAACAATATTTTTATTCCTACCCTAAATTAAAACATACTTGTCGCATAATCAATTATCGCAATTCGCACGTTACAGATGCGAGATTTAGCGATGTGTATATGTAACCAGCACTGACCAAAAACTTCAGTCGTTCAGTGTCGTATGAAAAATTTGAAGATCTCTCGGAGTTTCTCAGTAGAGGATTGAAACTTGTATAAATTTTAGGACCAGTTGGAAAAAATTTACCTGCATTCATTCTGAGTTTTCTTATTAGAGGGGAGATGAGGTTAGCCATATCTGGGAATAGTTAACATTATTTGTATCTGACTCCCATAGGAAAAACTGATCCGAGCCTGATGAGATTCGAAAAGGCTCGCCTTGTTAGACCCGCGATAAGCTCCGCCTCTTCCGAATTGGATCTTGATTTCCCTCATTTGTCGCTCGTCTGGTAAATTGTTCAAGGCCGAATAAGGTTGAATGAGGCTTTTCTCATTGGCACGCGAGGCAGATTAGTCATATCCAAACCTGAATCAAATCACCTGCATCCAGCCCCAACCAGGAAAACGGATCAGAACCGGATAAATTGTTTTATAGGGTCAACCCCATTAGAACTGCCATCAAGTTACCCTCATCTGTCCCGGATCTGGAATCCTCGATAGATTTTTACCTACATGGACCTGATCAAGCCCAAATATGGAGCCCCATATGGAACATCCCATTTTATATCCGGATCCGGGCCGGACTACTTCAGGGCTTACCGTATAGGAACTTCTACTCGAGCTAGCACCCCACATAACAATCCAGGTCTTGAAAATACCTCAAGACAAGGTCAAGATATCTCATGCGACGCCAAAAGATATCTTTTGTATGTCTAAAAAGCACCAAGTCCGTCCGAAGTTCGCAGAGAATTCACATCAAAGAACGCTTATGGAGTTCTTCTTTGTGCATTTGTGTTTATAAGTGAGTTGCGGCATTGTGAACAAAGTTCAATATGTTCCACATTTTTCACTCTATTGATCTGAAAATTTTAGGAAAACTCCTTCGCACATTTAAACAACTTTGTCGCTTTGAGTTTTTCCAGGTCGAAATGCGTGTTCTCAATGCCATTTGTTTATTATTAAATATTCATTGAACGATGAGATATTTTGACAAATTGAACTCCCTAGTTTTTATCGGGGATTCTCCATTTTTAATTTTCATCTCACAAACTATTAACGACAGGAACAAATTTCTCATAAGAAACATGTGTATTTTGATGGGTTTTAATAGGCTGTATTTTTGGTTTTTTATTTTGAAGAATTTTTTCTCTCTCGTTCTATTGGACTCTTGGATGAGATTCAGAACGTGTTCGAACGCTCAGCGAGTTTTATCACCCGGGCTTTCAATTTTCCTTGTATTTTGTCCATTCATTTAGATTCTTTACAAATCTGAGGGATAAGACATCATGAACATTTTTGGAAGTTTTCGAGTACTCGACTCGAAAAAATCATTGTTCGCACACTTCAAGGTAATACATTTTCTCAGGCAAATACAATATTTTCATCATTGGAGGATATTATTATGAAGATTTTTCGAGAACAGAACATTCCGTAACGTGAAAAGCAAGAACGATCTCTGCGAGGAAATGAATTTTATTCTAAACGCGATGACTTTTAGGAGGTAGAGTTATGAAAAACGGTTTGATGCTCTCTCTTTTTCCCGACACAATACACACACGCTTGCGTTGATATGTAAATAAAGGTAGAATGGGTATCTATATTCAGGACACCGATTCTTTCAACAAAACGGGAACAGGTTTCTGAAGTTGATGTATGTGTTTTGAAAGGTACGACCAGCGTGACACATGTGAACCGAAGGAAGAAAAAAAATTATATGAATTTTCAACAAAAATTGTCCATATTGGTAAATATGATGCGATTTTTTAATTGACCGATTTATAGAGCTTATAGAGAGAAATTTTATAGCATCATATTGAATCAAAAACTACGGGCAAACACTTCAATTTAATGAAAATATCGCTCTGTATAGCGCTTCTGCTTGAAACACAGAATTGCTGTACAGAGCGATATTTTAATCAAATTGAATCGCTTTTCCATAGTTCGTCATAAACGATTCGGCTGCTGCCACGTTGCTAGTATCGCCTTAACATTGTCACCATTTCATTTCCATCAGAGTATATATGGTTGTAATTTTATTCGTTGATTTACAATCGAATGGTGGATCTGTGTCTTGAAAATTCTCTGTGAAAAATACGAGGCATGTTTTTGATACTTTCTATAGGCTATTGCACACCGAAATACCTTTTTTGAAATTGTCACAAGTATGAGGACACACAAGAACACTTTGAAACTTTTTGCGTGTGAAGATGATTTCATGAGGATTTTAACACAGCATAAAATCAGTAGAAAGAATGTGTAGGTAAGCTAACATTAAATAGCCATCATACACCGAACAAGATATAAGGGTATGGTAGTTATAAAAAGATGAATGGATTCATGGAACGAAGAAAGCAATGGAAATTGACCTTGATGATAATGATGAAGATATTGATAAATCGATCTTATTAAAATCGTAACAGAGTATTTATTTAGTATATGAAATCGAAGAAAATTAGATACTTGTCAATTCCATCGTGAAATAACCTCACGTTTAATTGTACGTTATATCGAGCTGGTTATTATAAATACTTGGAAATTGTAACTCATCGTGTATCAATTAATGTTTTAAAAAATAATAGATCACCGTATATGTGCTGGAAATATTCATCAACAAATTTATCTCCTTTATCTATACATGGTTTTTTTTTTAAAAATAGGATACGTTTTGTACCCACATCATGGGTCTCGATAATTCCGCACTTTCACGCAGACCGATTCGAATAATTTCTGTGTAACTTTCATCGAATCTTGTCACTTGAATTCAACGCGTGTGACTCGCATTTGCCAGAAGATTGACGTTTGTATGTGGAAGTACAAAAGGTAATATCATGAGTGATATTTTTTGTATTTAAAAAAAGGAGACCCGATGGAAATTGAAACTGAGCTCAAGCGGAAATGAATTGCGAAAAAAGTAATTAGCTGTGAGATGGACAGACATGTTTTTTCAGCTCCAATAGCTAAATTTTAGCTAAGGTTGCTGAGAAATTAGCTGTCCTTTGGGTGCTAGAATATATAATATATTCACCTATAATAGCTAAAATTTAGCTGACACAGCTAAAAATTTCTTTCCGTGAACTTCTTCTTCCTTGCTAAAGCAAGCGTCGATCAGAAATGAACGCAGAATACATGAAATGGTTACGAAGAGCATTCAAAGCGAGGGTAGGAACAAAAGAAGCGTACAAGAATTGATGCTCCGGAGAGTATGGTATTTGATGAAAAGCATACCTAGAGAAACTTTGAAATCAAAACTCTGCCTATTTTGCCAGAATTGAATCACTCGCATGCGCTTCGTGAAACTTAAGAGTGTCCACGTTTTCTTTTTCAAAATGACATTGAATGTTTCTTGAGCGTATTTGGCACCTGTAATTTCGGTACTCTACAGCTTCGGAAAGAGAAAATTAAATCATTTCACGTTTCTTACCTGTTCTGTGTACACTTGCTACGAGCGTACATTTTCCCCCGGGGAGGATTGCCCTCGAATGTAAAAATAAGTTACCTTCTAGCTATGCGAAGAGTGAATTCTCACTTCAATGGAGTGGCATTTCTCTCTCCGGCAAGCCAGGACGGTTCAAGTTTAGACGGCGAGTCTGCGCTCCACCGGAATATCCTTCGCTATTTGGAATAAGGCATTTCAAATGGTCGGGTAGAGATTTTGACGCCAGGCGTGTTTATGAGTTGTATCACTCATTAAGAAATATCTTGTAAAAATATAATTATATCGAGCAACGCTGCCGTAATGTTCTTGAATTAATGTGGAAATATCACGGAGAGGCACATGACAAATGACTGTCGCATTACAACAACTGGTTTTGCAACACATTACTGCACATTCCAGAAAGTAATTTGATCCTTTTATTGAGTCGTCGATATTATTCTGTAGTATCGAACACCTCTGTTCACACACAGGCAGAATAATCAAACGAACTTTCGATCACATTTTTGTCATTGTATTTTTATTCTTCGTTTTATGTTCTCAATAATCTGCAGTTGTTTTATTCCGATAATAAGATTCGTTCAATCAAACGAAATGATATTGGATATGAATGACTGGACAAATGGATACAGCGTTCATTTTTATATTCTCTTATGCAATCTTTGATCTTGTGGGAAATTAAAAATTGTTCCTTCAAACTGACTATTGTTTTCTCGAATCAGGATTATGTAGCACAGGCGATGCTATGCGACAGCTTTCGGAGATTTTGAAAGCTAGCTGAGACGTTCTTTGAACTACTCGAGTGGGGAACTGAGTCTGCATAGCAGATGTGAGCTATCTTTTATCATTATAAAAACTTATTTAAACAAAAAAAAACTTGGAAACAGAATTGATGATTTGAAAAAAAGTTTAATTTTTCGTATTCTAATCGTACGGAGAGAACGAGATTCTTTCAAATCATATATTATCTTTCGAGTGGAGATTTCAATGTTTTCAATCTCTTTTACATAGGATGAAAAAAATTAGAAACCTTATCCTTTGAGTTCGTGACAAGAAAGCGGATGATTCGCCTCCTAGATGTTAGTTATGACAATGGTCGTTCTTTTTTAATAAGTTCATCAGACTCAATTTCACATATATCATCTCACGAAATTACTTCGCGGGAGATCGAAATATGATTTCTTCTCCAAATGAATGCTAAAAATTGGTATCTCGAAGCATTGTTCCTACGGAACAACCCCAGCATAGCATTTTCCATACGGGAGTTCGAGTAACATTCCATCAATATTTTCTTGCTCAGGTGGGATCGTTCTTCCTCGGTTGCGTCGAAGGACTTTTTCTTGGGAAATTCTCTGAAATTCTCGAGGTAGACGAGATGCACCTTGCGCCATAAAGTCGGCGTCGTTCTCTGTCGTCCTCGTCGCGCGGGAAGAGAAAGAAGAGAGAAATAGGGGTGGGAGAAGGAGAGGAAAAGAGAGATCAACACGCTGTACGAGTACACGCAGCATAGTTTGTGCGGCGATGCATTGCGCATGTATATGGAGGAGTACGTGTACGGTGCGTAAGACAGATGTTGCTCGAGAAATACAAATAAAAGAACACGAAAGAAAGGAGAGGTCGAATACGAAGACGAAGACGAAGACATCGACAACGACGACAACGACAACGAACTGGTAGCCGCAAGCAATGCGCCTTCGACTAACCAAACACTCCATTACCGTATCATTCACTTTAGTTGAGATATACTTCGTACTATCGGCAAGACATAGGATCCTACTTCAATCCTGTAATAATTGTTTGTTCCGGATCAATCATCATTACCCTTTAAAAACATTTCTACTAATCTATTAAAATGTACGAACATGGTTTTTTATCGCGTGCAATGTATTCATATCTCGAGATGATGTTCATGATATCCCGGGTTATGTGGATTGTCATTCGGATTCATAGGACTTTCTACCAATTGGGAGATGAGGAGAACTGTTTAACCAACAGATCTTATTAAATTTTTGAGATTTATTTCTTAACACATTAAATAATAAATTTTCTCTGACTATCGATCAATTCTCGTGTCACGTTAAGGGTGATTGGTTTTCAACAGCGAATGATGAAATTTCATTGATTCGAATTAAGATTGGAAATTCCATTTTTTAAATAATTTCGTAACTCGATCAAATTTATCTAAAGCATCGATCAATTTAGCCGCTCCTCTACTATATACACAGAAAGTAGGAACGGTAAACAGACAAGACGTGTTAGTACAATGCAGTTTATGTAATCGTTTAAATGTCGCTAAAAGTCGTGATGCCTTCGAAACATGAGAATTTTCAGAAACACACAACACACGCATTCCATCGTCCGACACAGAGGATCAAAGATGAATAAGTATCCGGGGTTCGAACCAGGAACTTCATTTTGTTTCCACGATATCGATATTTTATATACAAATTTTATATAGTTTTTATATATATTTTATAAAATCCCATAAAAACTCGACAAAATTTCTATACAAAATATTGATATCGTGAAATATCGTGTATCGCTACTTCTCGATAATAGAATTGTAATAGATGCAATATAATGTTATTCCATGTAATCCATATCTGCCATTTCTGCCGTACCAGGAGAGGATGGTCAACTTAATTCCTGTTGAGGAGATTCTTGTACTATTCAGGGAATCGGATGATATAAAAAAATAATTGCCCAGAAAGATTGAGTTGACCGTCTCTTTGTCGTGTACGGTGGAATTCAATTTATTCGGAAATCGCAGTATTTACATTATCGGTATCTGAATGTAATATTTACATAGAATAAGCGGATACAAAGGAGAGAGTATATGTATACTATTATCATGATCTCAAAATCACGGAAGACTATTCCACAATAGTTTATATTCATTGATCTATCCCAGTTGGCGCAAAAAGCAAGGCAATTTCATCGAATAAACAGAATTTGTGGAATCATTCGGATATGAAAATTTTCACAACAAGATCAAAGATTGAATGACATTAGAGAGGATATTGAAATAATTGAGTACAGCTCACCCAAGCAAAAAGTAGTCATCCATTTTACGTCAAAATTATACCACAATGACTCTAATTTAGTCCCTAGTTGAAATAATCTGAACTTCACCTCAATTTAATTACATGCTTTGTTCACTCATCTGCATGATATACGATATTGTCGGGGATTATTATCATGTTTAATGCAGGAAAAGTGATGTTTGCAAATTAATACATGATTTTGTGAATTCCGTATCAGAGTCACGAATATTTTTTGTATCTAAAACTTTTTAATGTTCGTTCACCTTTGTTTCATTTGGTAAGAATTCATATTTCAATGTCCATTGCCACTTGTCATTTAGCACTTCGGCTCTTTGATAGCGGTGGTTTATGAGGGTTATATAATCAAGCGGTAATTTTCATCGAGTGGTATCGAATTTCACCTTTCAAGCTTCTATCTTGCACATAAATAAATTGGACAGTGCTTACACATTATAGCTGTTGGAATATTTTTTTCAAATAGAATGGAGGTTTGTGGAAAAAAATTCAATTGAAAATACTATGAAAATTGAGACGTTGCGGTTTAGTTTTCATGGATTCTGAAAAGATATAACACAGAGGAAAGTGAAAAAGTGGGATTTTGTGAGAAGTCAATTAAAGTTGTTTGTAATTGTAACAGATTTCCAGGGTCAACTTGTTTGTATGAGTTCAACATATTTTGTGTGATTATTGAACATAAATTATAAGTGAATCGTTTAGGGTGTGTTAAGGGGTATTGACCTCCCCGCGAACCTCTGTTCATGGGACACGTTCAATTTCCTTTGCTGTGAAATCTATAACAATGTGTATGATTCTTACCAGTTTTTCAATATTGTTTAAATACTCACTCCGTGTTATTTACATTCTACTAATTTTTCTGCTCAGTGTAGTTGAAGATACAACAATTTTCTTGTAATTCTCTACTATGTTCTTCGTGCAGAGTGACAGTTGAAGAATTTCAATAATCTATGAACAGGAACTCAAATAAGATTCAATACAAATGTTGATCAAATTGGTGGCGTTTTTGATATAGGAATACCAAGTACTCGACAAAGTTTTACCCAACGAGGAGGCAGTTATTGTGGAATAAATTAACAAATAGGATGACTCTAATAAATCCTACGGCAGTAAACATTTAATTGTATGTTAAAGAGCTTACGAACGCGTATCTAAAATTGCATCTTTTTGCCTGGAGGATGCTGTTCTTGACTCGTACACTCGAATGCAATTGATGCAACCTGTGAAGATTGGAAATATCGAACCACGGTCGCCATGGGCCGCGTGTACGCACGCATGCACGCACGCACGGTGCCGTTAAACAACGGTGTATCGGTCGCGAGATGACTGGAGAAGTCGAGAACATTAACACCAATGATGGTTTACAGGCATCCATAAATTATCATTAACACTCCTCTTTACGTTTATCTCTTATCATAATTCCAGCCCGTATTCATCCTTTAATATAATAATACATTTTACGTATGAAAAATCTCGCCGACGAACGTGGGTTTCAGATACCTGAGTAAGATCCTTTAAACATTTTATACTCACTATTGAAAGGAATTAAGCGATTCAATGGGGTTTCGAAAAAATAAACATCCTCGTGATTTTTCTCCATTAAATTGAAGGAATAAATTACTGAACGATTATCGTATGTGCGGTATATTAGTGGTAGAGAAAATTACTTGAATCTCAAAACTCGTTGCTACGAACAGGGAAATTGCGTGAGCGCATGTTGCGTTAGCATATCACGATCTATGGACAATATTCCTCTTGCTGTTTTGAAAATTCAGGATTAAATGTAGGGATTCATGTTACATTTTTCTAACGTTACCAGTATCCGGACGGTACATAGAATTCTTCAAACGTTTTGAAAATGTAGCCTTGGTTCTCAAACAGTAGTGATAGGCGATATTTGAGGATACTGATACTTTTTATATAAAATTCGTCGAACTTTCATTGAATTTCATGAAATCTCGATTGAAATTTTATCGAAAAAGAATCGATACTGTGAAATCTCGTCCATGGGCATTGACGCATAGTTGCCGAGAAGTACGTTTTTCAAACGTTTAGAGCACTTTCATTCCACTCTGAAGACACCTGAATACGTTCTGAGCATATTTTTTGCATTCGCCACGAGACGTTCTCATTCTGTTCTCCAAATGTATTGTCGCACGATGGATATAGATCAAAATTCACAGGACAGTTGCGTGTACTGGAGATACACACATGATGTTCACCATGACAATGACACCCTGGGACATTTTTGACACGTATTCCGTGTAAGCATGCACGTTTTCTGAACGTTAAGAGAACCTTCCGGTGCTGCATGGATGTGAGGTTGAGTACACTTACAATTACATTCCATCAACCGATTTTTCACAAACCTTGAATAAATTTATGAACTGTGCGAGTTCAACATATTTTCACTATTGCAGCTGGTATGAAGTGAGTTATAAAACGTTGATTTTTTTTTCTTCATTTTTTCATTATTGTATGAAAGAAATTCAATGTTTTCTCTCAATCTCACGTTGATGTGGATAAGATTTGTATTAAGTTGAACATAATAACTAGTCTGAAGTTACAGGTAGTTACCTCTAAATTGATGGTTGTTAAGAGCACTCGTGATCCCGCACATTTCACCATAGCATCTCTTTCATGAGAATTTACAGCTCAAACTGTTAGAATATTAGGATCGATTCATGTAATCTTCATAGTAATGAAAATTATCTCTTCAAAATTATTCCAAAATGAATGAATTGAGGTATATAATGTTGTATCTAAATGAGCTATAAATCGAATGTACACTGTAAGAAATACATGTAAAATTACATGCAACAAGTTTATCCAGCCTGTTCGTGTGAAATGCATTTCCACTAAAATTTTGGCAGTCTTTTTACCCTGTATGTCAAAATCAAATGAATTGTTTATTCAAATTAAATAAAGCGTCTTCACATTTCAGACAAGTAAGTTCTTATTCATCTCAAATTAAATTTACCTAGGGTAATCAAATTCGAACTTCCTCGGTAAGTTGCCTTTTTTGCGAGGTACGATGAATTTATTCAAACGAGTCAATGAAGATAAATCTTCAGAAGAATCTCAGTTTTAGTACATGAGGATGTAGATGAGTCTGTTGCTTCAACATCGTGGCAATATGAATTATACAATCCACAATCATTATATCATATCATTCATCAAACTGTTATCAGAAACATGTGCATGATGCGAGCATTTACTCTGTACCGTTATACGCATTATATGATTTTCCGCCTGGATATACGGTTTACGTATAGCCAATAACAACAATCAAGTTTTCACTATGATGAAAGATTGCGCGCGCTCGTGCATCACTGTTTTCAATAATGCTTATTATCATAAAATCGCGGAATAGTAGTCACCGGTTGAAGTTTATAAGTAATATAAAGCAACGAACGGCCACGCTTCGACAGTCATTGAACTCGTTGAATCGCGAGAATGATTGACCATGAAAGCGTCATTTCCGAACAATGGGATGGAGAGGAAAGAGCGCTTCATAAGAACTCAGATCGTACTCATTTCTTACTTCCCATTTATGAATCATCATTGTCATTGATAATGAATTCGATAGAAATATCTTGATCTTTGGTTAGTTTATGTTTTTTATGTTTTTCTAAAGTTTCTGAAGTTACACTGCGATAACTTTTAATTTGACGCGTTTAGATAAAAAAAATATTGAGTACCGTTACATCAGTTCTATCAACCGATGCATTAGAAATATTCTTTGAAGTATCGCACAACAGAACTGAATAGTGTACTATAGTCAAACCATATCTTTAATGCGAAGGATTTCGTTGAAAGTTGAATGATTATCATAAATTTTATCAAAAACTTAACGTCACGTGAATACGCACGATACACAATAAAATGCGAGGGACAGCAATTCATCTGTGATTGCATATTCCTATAACGTAAAAATTTTTCCCTTCTTTCCGAGGACAATATATTTCCATCGATGTAAAATATTATCAAATTACACGGAGGAAAATGCAGCTAGAGAATGAAGTAATTTTTAAGAGAAAAAGCATAAAATAGTTCACATTCTGGTTGGAATTTATTCATAAAAAATGAAAAATTATCAATAAACAACACAAGTTGACAGAAATATGAATTTTTCCAAAGTCGAGCATGAAATTTCACCATACGCTTTCTAAAATTCATCAAGTTCTTCTAAGGTACTAGTTTTGTTGAGGGAAATTCAAGAAAAATGCACCTGTTTGATCCTTCTTAAACACTTAGAAATCGTCTTAGATTCTTCTGAAAATCAAGTACTCCATTTTCGCGCCGCATTTTTCTTTGTATACGAATGAATAATTTGTGGAATCTTGGCATTATTTGGATTGTTCGATACCCTGTTAGACATTTTTGATTGAATTCTCAATTATGAGTAATTTAAAAAAAAAATATCAAAGTCGCTGAAGAATTCTTCCACGTTTTAATTAAATGTGAATACCCGAGGACACGAAAATGCAGTTAAGGTATTGTAAAAATCCCACTCAGTGGGATTATATTCATTTGAGGCAGCAAAAACCATTCAATGGCACGTTCAGAGAACGTTCGTTTTCGCGAATGTACCATGAAGATACTTTGAACGTATTTAGCTATATCAAATGCATGCAATAAGAATATTCTACGAATCTTCTTCTATGTACGTAGTTGTGCTGCTTGGGTACAGGAAAGGGATGAGGCTATACCCTAAAACAATATTTGTAGAAAAGGTAATAGTTAAGGTGTAAGCTTGATCGCTACTGTAAATGACTTTCCTCTTTGACAATGGTTTTTTTGAGAAGTGCGCACTCCAGTATATCATAGAACTCAATGAATATTTGTGATGAGTTGATGAAACGCGAAAGACGTTGAATAATTTTTTTGGCCAGGAAAGATGTACTGGGTACCATGTTTGGCAACGTGTAATCGATCGTACTTCCTGTCGAAGCCATAAATTACTATTTCAGGTATGTTAAGGACTCGGTGAATTTTCAAAGTTGAAATTGATCGTAAGAAGATCAAAATCTTCGGGTGTTTTGTGTTTGTTTATAAAACAATTGAACAGTTTATTCTACAAAAGTATATATGAGATGATATTTTGGTGCATGTATTTTTGAGTTTACAATCCATATTTTGTGTTGTGTACTCGAAAAAAGGACTAAGGTACAATGAGCACCATATGCAGGGTGTTGCCAATGAACCAACTTCCAATCCAATTAATTCTTCTTAGTAAAAAAGAATGGTATATGTCCTATATAGCGTTATTAGAATTATGGGGCGTTCATTGGTCTAGCATGGACCCCATCCTGCCAATAAACTTCAACCAAAAAACTTATATACGGTATATATATATTTTTTTTAACTAGAGATATAAAATGTAAGAAGTTAGATCAATAACTAGTGGTGTACACTGAGAACCCAATTTCTAATAAATCTTTTTTTCACTGGAAAACAAATCAGTCGAGTGGGAAAAATTTTCATCAGATTGAAACGAAAAATTCTCAAAGTGAAACAGAAATATATTCCTCCTTGGATTCGAAGAATGTGATTTCAATTCAAGGAAAAATTTGTTCATCGAAATGAATTATTTTTTCCATCGGAAACAAGATTTATCAGAACGAAGGCAAAGAAATTTCCTTCAAGTTTAAAAAATTAGATTTTCAATGTAGTCACCCTAACACACAGTACTTCTAATAAAAAGTTATTTTTGATTGATTTATTATCATCTATGTGAATGAAAACGTTGAAAATCAAGTAGAGTCAAAAATGTTGTCAAAAAATCATGAATTAGGCACAACTTATGTATACGTCAATGTTTTGCTTCATCATTTTTCACCTCTAATTGAAATGGCATTATCAATGCAATAGCAATGTTTTCCATGAAACCAGAGACGCAGGCGCTAAAATGCCACCCGACACGAGGGAAAAACGATACCGCCAAGGAACATCGTGTTCAGTACGTTATTGGTTACCGAAGACTCAACGCTTTTTCATTTTCTCGGTTTTATATCGTGACACGTGTGTTCACTTGTAAAATAGACAAAAGAAATATGCATACCGATGTTTCGCATTATTTTTTAGGAGTGGCAGTTTATTTTTCATGTCTTCGGAAACGAAGATCCTATATCCACGATTGAATTAAACCCTCGCGTTTTTCGATTAAAACTCACCCACAAATATTGACAAATTACAGAATGACAAAAGAGAAACAGTATATGACTGCGTATATTTCTGATGTTGAATTTGAATTTTTTACCGTACGTTCGTAATTGCCAATTCAAAGACTTTCTTCCTATGGTTCCACTCGTCACTTATGTCCTACGAATGGAATATGAACACGTGGAAAAATGAAAAAATCGCTGAATTGGCAACCCTACGAATGTTTCTGTTTTTTGAAAACAGAAAAACATTGAATTCTTATTTTCAAACTTATGCTTATAAATTCCCAGTTTTAGCCATTTATTTTCTTTCGAATGAGGAAAAAAGGGTGTACATTAAAAGTTGAATTAGATGAGAATAATGATTACCGTAATGAGTTAGTATTTAGATTTTTGGGATGTATTTAATTCGATGAATTGAAAAATTACATGTTCAACCGAGATGTATTACACCAAATGCTTGAGAAATTGTATTTTATCATACAGTTTCTTTGCCGTTTTCTCAAAGTACCAATAATTTCTTTTCGCAAAATATTCTCAGCAGAAGAGAACATTGCTGTGAGTGTGGTTGTTTTGAAACAAATCATTTGCGTTTAGAAATAACAAGTGAGCTAAACAAGTGTAAGTGTAGCAAAAATCCCTCTCGTTAGTACTAATCGGGTGCAGAAAACTGTCACTATAAATTCTAACAATCACAAAAGAAAATTGCATTCCAATATAATTATTTATATATTATGAGATATGTGGAATACGGTTGACTTATGTGCACTAAATCACTCTCTTATCGAAAAGAACTCCAAGTAATGCCGATAAGTGTAAAATATTCTCCGAACATTTGAATTCTCGAATATTTTAACGTTCTGTAAACATTTTTAGAACGTTTAACGAGCATTTTGTGCTACCAGGGATTACCCTGTCATTCCAAAAAATGGTGACAGCTTGACACTATTTCGACATTTGTTGTAGAATTGATTGAATTCCTCAGTCCTTGTTTCGCCCTATCAACCTGTTTTTTTTTGTTTTCTTCTAGAAAAACTAGGATAAATCAGGGTAAAATGACGCGCTTTTCTGCTCCACTATTGAATGAAATAATACATGAAACCTCATTTACTTAAGAAAAATTCAAAGATTGTATTTGGAAATTTATAATTTTCTTGAATACACGAGGTTCGATGTGTTATTTGATACTGTAGAGGAGCGAGAATGCGCGTCATCTCACCCCGCTTTACCCTACATATAATTGCAGTGCCTGCAGTAGGTACTCCGCTCGTTTTGTCTCCGAGCCGGCCCTGCATGTATGGATACATACATGAATTTTTTAGGGAATATATAAGCCACATATGAATTGCATAGGGATTCTGTGAACCCCTACATCACGTGTGATCACATGTGAATAATCTCCACTTTGGTATCCAAAATTATCTTTGTACAGTCTAAAGAGAATTGAGAAATCTGATGACTCACCCTGAAAATAATTCTCAGACAATGTGAATGATCATACTACTACTAGTTTTGTTACTATTTCTATGGAAACAAAAATTTTTTGAACTTGGAAACACTTTCGTTGATCATATTTCGACAAAAACTCTTACTTGAAACAACAGTACATTTTTTTCAGTGTAAAGGTATGCGGGATGCTCTTATAGCTTAAACATACCGATATCCAGACTTCAAACGTGATGATAGTCGAATGATTTATTATTATTTATATATTTTCTTCAGGTAAAAACGGAGGTTACAGATTAGACAGGCTAAGAAAATGCATAATAATAGAAATGGAAGTATAACAAATTTTCACGATTCAAAAATATTGCGAAACATATGAATGCGTAAACAAAAGATTGACAAATCTATCATCAATGAAAAATCTTAGCCGATTCGAAGGAATCGAGTAACAAAAACCTTCGCGGCATTGCACCTGAATTAGCGAAGCATGCAGCTGTTCTCCAGTTTCATGGCGAGGCATTCAAAACGCGGGGCATCCCTCAAAAAAGGTACGGTAATGGATGTAAAACAAGTCAGACGAGTGTACGTTTGTAACAATGGCAGCGTAATTATTACGGTGTAGTACGAAATTGCAAACTTCTGAATTTTGCTTCTTCTTCTTCTTCTGCTTCTTCTGTTGCACTCATAAATATAAACTACTCTTCGCATCAAGGAGAAATTCTTCGATTCACGTCGTGAATTGTGACTCTTCATTTCCAGATCTCTTTCTCTGTCTCTTGCTTTGTAGATCTCAATTGAAGATAGATTTAATTTAATTTCGCGATGTCAAGAATTTTTGAGAATTCTCCGTTACATGAAAGAATGGATGATAAGAAGCGTATGAAATCTCTTTTTGTTTTGCAATCATCAATTTTCAATCGCATCATGACATTAGCTGGTGTAAGTTCGAAGTGGGTTAATTGGTGGAAAGAAATTTCTCTCGCCTACCAGATATGGCGTTTTTTCTTCTCTCTCGTTCGTCTGCGGCTATCATGAAAGGCACCTTCTCGACCGTTGCTTCTTTCTTCATTCCTTTAGGGATTCGCAATCTTATATATATATATATATATATACGCATGTATGTCCCATATGAGGTTTTAGATCATGGAAAGCGTACGACATTCGGTTTTGTAACTTTCGTGAAATCGATCGATGGAAACGATCGATGATGTCGTTACACGGCAATCAACGGAGAGAGATTTCGCGTCGAATCGTTTTAATTTAATCGAGGAGATTTCCTTAATTAATGGTAGGATTTTTATCGCATCACATCTGGAAATGCGGAAAATATAGTTTGGAAAACAATGTAATTGTTGATATTTCCTGTGAAAAATATGACTCAGTGTTTTAAAAACAGTAAAGGGATACGAGCGGCGTGGCAGCAGCCAAATCGTTTGTAACAAACTATGGACAAACACTTCATATTAATTAAAATATCGCTCTGTACAGCACTTCTACTTGAATCAGAGAAAAGCTGTACAGAGCGATATTTTAATTAATATGAAGTGTTTGTCCATAGTTTGTTACAAACGATTTGGCTGCTGCCACGCCGATCGTATCCCCTTAAGGGGTTATATAGTATTCCCCTTATTCTCTAAAAATAAAGCTTTTTTCAATAATTTTTTTTTAGCATTCCTTTATGATGATCATGAAAAATCAATACATCAATCGATTGAACAGTTCTTCAGCGGTGAGAAAAAATTTTTTTATTGAAAATTTTTTGCAAAATGGCTGTGGCTGTAGGAGCGTTTCGCTGGAAACTATGGTTTGAAATCGGTAAGCAGCAGAACTCGAAGAGTTTTCATTCGATCGATTTGAAAATTGAACTGTAACTTCATCGTGGGATTATCTAGTGAAGTACACATAATTATAATTTGGAGAATTTTTTTTCAATCCCGAAGAGAACATAAAGCTTTAGCGAACGTTCAAATGAGATCTGTATAGATCGGGTCGAAGGTTCATGAAAGCTAACTTTTAGATTCGCAAACGTTTGACAAAGATTCTGCGGACGTTGAAATGTCCGCCTCAAAATACTTTCAGGAAATATAGATGGAACGTTCGTTGAAGGTTCATCAGAAAGGTTCAGGAGAAAGCTTCACAAAAATATCTATATACTTCAATTAATTTATAATAATTTATGTTTATTAATTAATTGATTTTTCATATACATTGATGAAAATTAATATAAGTATAGATATTTTTGTGAAGCTCCGTCAAGCCTTCGATGAACCTTCAGCGAATGTTCCATTTGTGTTTCCTGAAAGTATGCCGAGGAGGACATTTCAACGAATCAACGTCCGTAGCACTTTTGTCAAATGTTTGTGAATCTAAAAATTAGCTTTCATGAACCTCCGGCCCGATTTGTACAGATCTAATCTGAACGTTCGCTGAAGCTTCATGTTTGCATTCTCTTCGGGATGTTGTAAGGGTCTCAAGTTTTTTTTGAAAGTGACATAATAAAATCTAAAATGATTGGTGAATTAGACACTTTCTTCATTTAATTCATCCATTCTTGAGGAATCTCAGGAGGGAGTTTTGAGATTAAGCAACTTTTTTAGGAATTTTGAAATGTTTAAAATGTTTACTGATTATAACAGTATATACATCCATCAGTCTTCTCCCTGCTAAGAATTCCCAATAAAGAACGATTCAAAACGATAAGATTTCTCTATAGTTTCGAATGAGGTTTTTGAATACGGAATTTGCAATGTTATATCGTTCTGAAACGATAGAACTGTATCGTTCCTTATCGTATTGTATGAAATTTAACAGGATGTATGTGGTTTTATAGTGGAATTCGTATAGAAAAAGTACCACTTATTCGAAAAAAGATAGTCATGTGGTCCGAAATATGTGGTCCTTTCTCTATAAGAATTTTACGATAAAATCATATACGTTTTACGTTAAATTCCATAGATTACTATCAGGAACGATACAGTTCTATGGTTTAAGAACAATATAACATTGTAAGTTCCATATTCAAAACCTCATTCAAAACTATAGAGAAATCTTATCGTTTTGAATCGTTTTCTATTGGCAACTTTTAGCAGGGCTCTCTAAGTATCTCTGCAATGAATTTTGAAGATATTAAAAAAAACAATACCCCAAGAGACCATGGAGGTTCAAGGAACGTTCAATAGAGCTCTATTCAACGTCCAGACATTTGAAGATCCATTGAACGTCCCATGAACGTGAATTCACGTACAAAGGACGTAAATTTAACCTAGAAGGTTTGTATTCTCTTGAAGTATTAAATCAAAATATCGTATCACATGGAAAAAGCAAGGTTCTAAATTATGATATTTTTTGAATGCTGAAAATCAATTTTCACATAATTTCGTCACAAATCCTAATCTACTATATATGTCGAAGGAGTAATCATTTGATGTGCGAATTTAATCGTGTATGCAAAATTGCTGTTCATTATGAAGGTTATCAACCGTCGAATATCTAACTCATGTTATTACGGTTATGGTTTTACGACCTCTAAAACTCAATAAACGAATACCATTGATATTCAACTTTAATCTCCAATCGATCTTCTTCGATTTATACATTTACATACTTTTACGGAAGATCTTCTTGTATCGATTTATAACAAATTTTTTCCGTTCTCTTTTATGTTTCTCAATTCTTAATTTTGATTAAGGTGAAAAGAACTGAATGAGAGGCATGAACAATGAAAAAGAAAAAACAACAGTATCCTGATAAATCGGGTCAAAGATAAGACAACTCTCTTGCACATTTTGTACACGTGCTCCTGCATTGTTGCAAAGTTCTTGGAAATTGATGGTGTTTTCAATCAGGCTTGTATAAATGAAATGTTCAGTCCTCGTTGAATCAATTGAGCATTCATTTATGAATGACTGAATTGGTAATTTTCATCATGTTATATTATTCAATATTATTCACATGTAATCGGAAAGTGAATGAATTTTTCGGTTAAATGATTGAAAATTGTTTATATTACACGCAATGGAAGTTTTACCCAGAAAATTTCGAACAGTGTGTTTACAAATATTTATTTGAATATTTTCCAGAAGTCGTAAAGGCTGGTGGTCTTGTAGGTACATTATTTGATCGATATCCCTCTGTTACTAATCATGATTATATGACTTCAGAATCGTGAAATTTGTGGATGTACGAAAGGAGTTTGCAACACGCAATTCAGTGTGAAGATATGTGTTGTCGATACGTGGAATACAAAGTTGAACCATTTTGTAGAAATTCTTGTGGATTTCTATTAAAAACGACTTTGGCTAACAATCTTTGGTCGACCCAACGACAAAATGACATTTTATGATTTTACATTATTTTAATCAAGTTGTTTTCGGTAATTGTGTGATTGATTCGCGATGTTCTCTTGGTTCGATCAGTTTCCATTTATTTTACAGTTATTTCTTGGTTGCGTGGACCTTAGAAAATTCAGGACCAGATTGTCACTGTTAGTGACATTTTGGTGAGAAAACATCACAAAACAAGTATCGTTTTTATTTGCGATTCGATTATGAAAAGGTAAACAAATTCAACGCAATTACTTTTTGATTTAATGTCAACCGAATCAACTAAAAAAACATAAAAATTGACCGTTTTGGAATGATGAAACATACAAACTCGCATCCATTTATTATCCATAACTGTGAATTTTCAAATTAGAATTTAATCGTTCAAATTATGTAAATGAATGTTCTTAGCAATATCCAATGGATTCAAGATTTATATTAATTCAAATAAGAATAATATATATAAGAAATTAATGACCCTATTTCAATTAGAAAACGATGAGACTTGATTTGGTTACGGAGAATAATGGAAATTCCGTACATTTCATTGTCAAGGGAATGTAGAAAGAAGGTCATAACATAAATCTTATCTGAACTAGGCGATCATAATGTCAAGGTTGAGTTCTTGTTCATCCTGGTTCGTTACCTTGGATGAATTACACGCAGATACATATATATCCATACACAAATATCAGATTTGCTTTTCGATACCGATTGAGATCTATCCTCCGATCAGACGTTTAGTTGCTTTTTTTCTCGGAAGATTGATTGTCGCATTAAGGTGTCTAGCCTCTGACTTTTATTATATAGGATCTTTACATTCTTTTCCATGTAAATTCTGTATGTAATCGTATGGTTTACATGGTTTCATCGTGTGTGAATAATCTATCATTATGTGTAATTATCCTGATATCGCTGGATTTTTTAGTCAGAGTATTGAAATCTTACATAACCCTGATATCGGGTTATATGTAAACATATGGAACGAGTATTGAAATGATCATGATGACTTCAGACCGTTAAACTCCATTAAAAAAATTGTTTGCATTATGAATTGCACGCTAGTACTAATGAGACAGCTTTTTATAGTTGAAGTGTATGTTGGAACAATTGGCAAAGACTGTACAAGATAATGTTGAACGCTACTCGTCATCTTTTTGAGAAATTCCCATTCGATGAAGCAATAAAAGTCTTAAAAAAAAGAATTCTCATGACAATTAGATTACCTATTTGTAAGAGCTTATTATTTCCTTTTGCACATTTAACGCCACATTTAATCTGGCAAATTCTTTTCATAGTTGATAAAACAACAATTGAATCATTTGACCCGTCAGGTATATTTTAATATTACAAAAAATCAGGGTTATACGCCGTCGACCCGTCAAGCGCACAAAAGGCGGCTAATTGTGCGGATTTTCACGTTTTTATCACTTGCATTGTATGTAAATATTTTTCTTGTTAGCTTAGGACGGACATACGATTTGAAATGAGTAAGGTTGATTTAGCGGATAGCCGGATAGATTTGCTACCATTCCGGAATGAATGTTAAATGGCTGCTTTGTTGAATGTCAAACCCGTGTACGTATAACATGAATTGGCGCATCAGCGGACCCTCGTCCTTGCATTCTTTCTCCAGGTGCTGATTAATGTCCCGGTATTCGTACGATTTGGAAGACGCGGTGCAAGGTCTTGTTACCATAAAGACTTTTCTGCATTGAAAATTGTTTATCGATTGATTAATCAATATGAGAATTAAGAATTGATTTAGCAAAAGTCATGATGTGTTATCCGTAGAGTCTCCTTGAGGAGAAGGATCATGATACAAGGCTAATTTATTTGACTTCTGTTTCAGGGAAACGCGAAAACGGAGGCATTAGCCCTGAAAAGAATTGGATTACACCTGGGCCGGGGGGTCAAGTTAGACCCCTCAACAACGGTTCAGTTGGATACGGGATCTCGTTGGGAGGTTCAAATACTGCCATGATACCCGACGATCCGATCCCGGATGAAGAGTTTTCTTTAGCCATTACGCAAAACGCTCAGGTGAGTTCAAGAATATGTAAGCAAATTTTTTAAATTGAAGAATCGCGGATGTTCTGTCGTTCTATTTGATCGTTTGAGTCTAATCCAGCTGAATTTTTCCGTGGAGCACAGACCGCTTACAGTACAATCCCTCAGAGAATTCAGCGTGAATCGATTTCAATCATCCATAAAATACGTTCGCTTTCCAGAACGTCTTCCTTTGGCAGACCTCACTGACTTCACGTGACTTGACGTGACAAAGATATGAACAACGAAAAGCGAACGTTTTTTATGGATGATCCCATATGAGGCGATTTGAATTTTCAACTCAATAAAAATGACGAAGAAAGCGGTTACGAAATGCAGATTTCAATGAAACGCGTTGACCGCAGATCGACGAAGTTAAAATAGGTGGATACGAAAACGGTGTTGTTATTAAACACCGTCGGCTCGAAGTTATCATTCACACCGCAACTTTTCGCACTTGAATTTTCAATCCTGGAGTTTATACCTCTCTGTACAGTAGATGAAGACATCAAACAATTACAACCCGCAATACTCTCATCACGTTACATATAAACTCAAGATATCATTTACTATAATTTATTTGATCCTTTTCGTATTGGATATAATTTTCCAACAAAGCACCGTCAATTGTATAATTTTTATTCAAGGCATAGCAGTAAGGAATTCATTTTAATATTCTAATAAATCCTTCCCCTTACCATGTAATGAGAATAAAATCTCTTTATAAAACCTTTTGATTTCAACTCCTGAGATCCATTTACATCACACGCGTACACGCGAGTACCTGCAGGCTATTATCTTGAATTCATTGCTTTGCGTGAAGGTACGTTTAGGACGTTGTACGTATTCACGTGTCGTTGTACGTTGTCAGGATGGTATAGGTATGAAACGCTTTGTTGTTCTTTTTTTTTTCATGTCCATGGAATCTACGTGACTTGATATATCAATTTAACTAAAGGATTTCAATGGTATTTCACGATGAGGTTGCCTTTCCAATCATAGTTTTGATTGAAGTGGATGATAAAACACTTGGGACAATTTGTGTACTTTCACACGGTAGGCGTATCGATTGATCATTAGATATTCATCGTAGTTCATCGAGTATTCGTCGAAACGTCACGTCTCATACGTAATATGATTGTTCATGGGATTGAGGAAATAATTCATTACTGTGAGACTGGGTATTTTTCTCACAGACAAAAGCAGAATGAAAAGAAAATGAATTGGAGAGATTAGGAGTTTATTTTTAGAAATGGTTAAAGAATTAGGTTCTTTTTACTTATTATATGTCGTTTGTGGGTAAATTTGTGGCGAGAAACAGAGAGGTATACTCAATCGCTTGCATTTGGTAGAGACAGGGATGAGATTGCAATTGATATATTTGAAATTCTGATTCAATTGGTCACATTTTTTTAGCTGTATGCTTCGTTTTCTCTTAAAAATATAAATATAGGTTCTGTTCAAAAGATTTGCCATTTTAAGTATCCAAGAAAATTTTTTTTTTTTCGATCTGAGACAAGATTTTCTAGATGTAGATGAAATTCTTTTGATTTGAGTTATTATTTCTCGTATTAAGATCATATTTGTTGGTATCAAGAACTTGACAGTAGAGTACATTTCTCCCAGTACAATTCACCGTAATACCTGCAGTTGGATCTAAACTATACTTTTGCAGCAACAACAGCAGTACTAATGCAAAAAATTCATCGAAATTCAGTTTCCTTTGGCACTCGAATAGATTGACGGGAGCGATATAGCTCAATGATGAGGTTTACATTTGTCTTCGAGAGTCGCGCATTCAAGTTCACGCTGATGCTTCCTGAGAATGTGGAAAATTGATCGATACTATAACAGAAATTATATTTTATGTGATTCTGACAAAATCATTGATTCTCAATTTTTTTAACTTTTAGAAAACCCCGGATTTGTGAACCTTTGTTTCAAGGGAAAGCTTAGAAGAATTTGATGAAAAATCAAATCAAGGGAGTCGCATGTTTTGAAACAAGTTTATAAACATTGAGAGACACGAATTGAAATTTTATTAAAAAACAAAAAGCATGAACTCCTTTTTCCGCCACCTAGGGATTGAAGAAGAAAGATTAATTATTCAATTTAAATGAATATCGATCGAGTCTCTTCCAATATCCTACTATTGAAAAAAAACTGTATCCTTTTGGATCATCATGATCAGCACGATCATGAAAGATATTGAAATTATCTCATTGATATGATCTCGATCTTACAAGTAAGCTAACCGAGCCTCCATACCTCAAATTTCCTGCAATCGAACTTCGATATTAATGGCAAGAGAAAGTTTGATCGTAGAATCTCAATTACTCTGACACAAATTGAATTTTCTCACAAGGTGAACGACAACTTTGTCAGGGAACATATCTTGGATTCTATTTCAAGGATCAAGTTTGATTTTGAAAGCAAATACAAGTGATTGTTGTTTTTCTACGCACTCAAGTGCGTACCAAGCCCCTTCGAGTATGCAACCGTATGTCCTAGGAAGCAAATCGAAACAAATAGTAATAGTATCTAACATGTCAAGAACGTGATATTCATTCATCATTAGAAAGTTTGCGATCCTTTTGTTCTTCCGTTGTTTTATGAGGATTTTCATCCTTTGAGTTTCGTTATTTATAATCTATCATCTTGCTGCATAACGGATCATTGGTCAACGGATTATTCGATTATTTCGAGTGAAAAAGAATCATATATACCCTATACAGGGTGTCTCAAATAAAAAAATCCACGCGAATATCTCGAAAAGGGGTGAGTAAAGAAGAAAATATTTCAAGTAAAAGTTGCTAGGTTCGAAGGGGTCATGTTCGAGGTGATAACAGGTTTAACCTTGAAATGAATTTTCAAGGCCATTGGGAAGGCCTCGATTGTGACAGAAAAATGTTTCAAGCAAAATTTTTGTTTTTTTCATCTAAAATATGAATCCACTAGAAAGAACTTATTTCAAGGTCAAACCTGTTATCTCCTCGAACATCTCCCCTTTGAACCTAACAATTTGTACTGCAAACACTTTCTTCTTTATCCACTCCTTTTCGAGATATTCGCGTGGATTTTCTTATTCAGGACACCCTGTATATAACTACTGAAGTTTATACAAGTATTCTTGGAATTTATATATGGACATACTATTTCTGCAATTAATAGTTGGCCACTGAACGGAATCAGTGAATTTTTACTGCATAATCAGTGAATAGGCACTGGTTATGACATTTTCCTGCAAAGATCAATCATTACCCAGACAGCACCAAAGCTCCCGCAAAGAGCTCCCGTTATGCGACTAACAATGAGTTCAATATGAATACAGTGCATTCAAAATGAACTCTTGATGAAGAACTTAATGTTCAGGAAGAATCCATTATGTAGTCTCGATATGAATTCTTTCTGATCATTAAGTTGTTCATTAAGAGTTCATTTGAACTCATATAGATTCATATTGAACTCATTGTTAGTCACATAAAGGGGACTGTTTGAGAAGTCTTCAAGAAGTCTTTATGATCTTTTATGAATTCAAATTGATCATTTGGTGCTGGCTGCGTACCCACTACTTGCGCACTGCAATACGCGCTAATTCACAGTGGTCGACTTTTCCCTGCGATTAAAAAGATTTTACTGTTCAAAATTCATAGGATCCATGGAGCTGCAGCAGGCGTACATTTTTTTACATTTGACCTCTGTTTCCAATTATATTCCTTCTCATCGGTTAGAAGAAAATCGAACGCCCACACTGTAAAAAAAATTGTACTATATTTCACCAAAAATGGTGGAAGGAAGGTTCCACCACGAATAGGAAACTTTTCATCCTCATTTGGTGGACTGCTCCCTCATTTTTTGAACAATTCAACATCTAATAAGGAGAATGATTTCTCAAAGTGGCAGGAAAGTCCCTTATTTCTGATGAAAAAACCATTGAAACGAACAAATTGTGAGAACATTCATTTGAACCGGTGCGTCCTACTCTTTAAATCTGAATCAGTGAAACTCACTGCCAATCAGTCATAAGTATACCAACCACTGCTGAATCAGTGACCGTATATCGATAGAATAGTAAATAAGTGGTTGGGATATTTATGCCTGATTTGCAGTGGAATTTCACTAATTCAGATTCATAGAGTATGAGAAGTTATCGCGAACCAAAGAATTTATACAGACAGACAGACAAGCTGACAGATACACTTCCACACACACATACTTGGGGATTGGAGTTTGTCAATGTTCCAAGCATTTTAAAAGGACAAAATACTGTCTTCTCGTCTAAAGAGTTTTTACCCGATGTCAATACTCGTTTCCTTACATGTAAGGCACAGGGGAATAAAAAAGGATTCGCGTTCGACATATGATTCGTTTTGTAAACATAGATAGTTGAGTTTATTATTCATATACAATATATATATATAGAATATCTATATGAAATCTGATATATCTATAATATACAAGAAGAGAAAAAAAACTCTGATTTTACGGTTACTCTTCATTTCAACAGATGCGGTTTTTGATTACAGCAAAATAAGTCATTACTGGCAACGTAACGGTAAAAATAAGAATTGAAAATCCATCGTTGTGATAAAAATCAAGCATGTATTCTTACTAGCGGTACGCCGGAAAGCATTTCTTCGTACACTTCCCACACTCACTTAAATTGAATTCTACCTCCATAAAATCTACGATCTTTTTATTCCTTGAAGATACGTATTGCTTCTTATTATCCTCATACATCATTTTCAATGCACTTTGATAGAAATAATGTGGAGAAACTGATTACGTCAACTTGAGGGGGGAGTTTGTGAAATGGAATTTGTTGCATTCTTTTTCCATTGCTTTTCCCATTGAAAATTTATTACATATTTGAAGAATGCACCCCTAAAGTCTTAGAGATCTCTCTAAGAAGTCTAAAGATCGAAGATCCTTAAACAATAAATCAAACAACACGGGAAGATCGAGACCAAACACTTCAAACACGTTTTTCTCGAAATGTGTTCTTCTCCGTGCCGGGGAATGTAATTCAAAAAATAAGGGACCGAATGATTCGAAAATTTGTACAGGTGTTCTTCAACTCATTGCCCATCAAATGAATCTAAAAGTTCGGGCTGGGGCTTTAATCGGATTCTATGTGATTTTATATGAAATTCGTATCAATTTTCTCATACAAATTTATAAAAACTTAATACCGATTTTATACAAAATCACATTGAATCAGATTATAGCCCTAGCCCTACTAAAAATACGGTGAAATTTGTTTATAAAATGTCGTTTTCAACATTCCGTTTATAAAAGAAGTGACTTTTATGGTCTGAAATTTTCAATTTCCTTATTTGACTTGCTAAATTCTTGTTAATTCGAAGCAGAATAACTTATTCTAATGAAAAAATTTTGTTTCGTTAATTTTAGTTAATCCCAAGGACCTGAGCATTCCCTAGCGCAAAACCAAGGAGATCACTTCGAACCGCTGCAGCGTAGCCATTTTTTTCCCAATAATCAAAACATTTCGACACTTTTATATTATTTAATGTATATGTATGATTTACCAGGTTTTGATTATATAATGTGATCTACCAGCTGGGGGTGTGCGTGTGGTAGATCACATAAGCAAGGTAGATCACACACTATAAAAGCACCAAAGTTTTTCCCACACCTTTAAATTTTGAAGGATTATGTCTCTTGAATCAGGCCAATAAATCCTCTCAGTTTTTTGTAATAAATCATTGAAAAACAGGTCGTTTATATGAGGCTCCACCTTTGAACAAGGAAGGAACCATACAATAATACCGTAAATTTACATATATCACACTGATAGAATTATCCGTGTTTAATTTCATGTACCAGATTTGTAAGTTTTCTCATATACATTCGTACATTGAATTTGAACATCTGAATGCCGATTATGTCAATTGTATTGTCGTTCAATATGCAAATGTACCGTGAAGTTGGATTCATATACAACTATTGAATTTAATGTAACAAATGTCCCAGAATGGTTATGAGATTCACAAACATTTCTAACAGTGACATTCTTCGATTGTTTATGAAATTTATGAATATGCATAAATCACCTGGCGAGACTAACTGTAACGCTTGCTCGAAATGACTTATGTACCGGTATTGTCTTCAAGGTTTTTCTCCGTGTATGATCAAAATATCACTCTCGAATGTTAACTTGTCTTTGATCATGATAAGAATTAGTATTTTTGAGAAGAAATTTCTCGGAAGTTATAACTCCTATACATATATAATGAACTGTTTCCTCTCGAGTCTGACAGAACAAAACGACACAGGATATGAGACAAGATATACGGTGAAAGTATAGCGTGTATTCACGAATGGAATTATACGTGGCGAATGGATATTAAGACGAGTCGATCGTGATAAGTTATTAGAAATATCGACAAAGAATTCAATACCTTTTTGCAATAGAAAAAACTTGTTCTCCTGGTCATTTTTATGTACAAGAGTCGCATATACGTGTTGTACCCTGTGTTGTTTCCTGTTATCTTTTCTTTACAATTCTTTATATTTCCTAATGCTCTGTGAAATTTCTTCAAATTGAAAAAAATCTCCTTGATATTCCTCACAAATCAGATATCGTATGAAACGATATACCGTACAAAATTATTTGTATGGAATTGATTGGACTGAAAGGAATCAGCGATGTGAATCAAAGTCCAACCCAAATGGTGTGAAATTCAACACCGAATCGTGTCAATTCCGCTCTAAATGTCGTTATTCGCACCCCACAATCCGGACCAAATTTCTCGGGAACTTTCTCGTTGTCGTTTTTATTCTCCGAGTGGAAAAATGATGTATATGTAATTTACATATAATGCAATATGGTTTATATATAAGTATATATCAATTATATATAATTTTGAACATTTTTCCGTAATTCTCACGGCGACCAAAAGTTTGAAAAGAATTAACACATGTTACATATTTTTGTATTGGATTTTCTACAGTTTCACGAAAATTGAATTTTAATAACACTCGCGATGAATTCAATACACAAATACTTTTCAAATTTTGTGTATGAAATTCATAAACTTTTCAATTAATTTATAAAGCGAACAATGTTCAACCGTACATACGAGAGAGAAATGTTTGTGGAATGTAAGAATGAGATACGAAGCACATTCAGTGAGCGTTCATAGAATTTTCAAATGAGACGGTGTTAAATATACTTAGTACTTATATTGCACATTGGAAATTATGAACGATATTCATCCAATCGACGTTCGATCAACGTACCGTCGTATATTCGATTACCTCAAGAGATCATAAATCTTCCACGGGGAAAAAAGAAAACAGCAATGATTACTGTGAATCACAAATATACATTGAAACTCAAATTCATTCCATGCAATACTGCGTCTCCCAGTCTTCATTACTGTCCAGTCAGCATTGACGATTTTCATTACAATACCCATCACAAGGATCGCGTTAATCCTCATTATCCAAGCGTGTCTTCATTTGTTTTTCAACCGATAGCTGTCATTCACAGTAACCAGGAGTGTTTTCTTTTTTCCGTGTAGGTTAAATTTACGTCCATTGTACGTAAATTCACGTTCATGGAATGTTCGATAGACCTTCAAATGTCCGGATCTTGAATCTGCATGTTCTGTTGGGGTGACACATGTCTCTAGTAGCACCGGAATGTTGTATATGTACAATGCACGTGCAGAATGAATATAAAAGGTACGGGTGCTATTTGAGATTCGATAAATATGCATAGCACCCATAAAACGATTTCATTGGATTGTACATGGAATATATTTAGAATATTTCTAGAACATTCATACTATATTTTAGTTAAATGTACTCTGGAAATGTGATGTGTTGATTTGAATCAAGAAGTTTTCCACTGGTCGAATCAAGGATCTCCGCTGGAATTCCATGAATTGTCATTGAATCCCAGTACTTTTTACTGATTCAGAGTTGAAGAGTAACAATTACGAACCGTTGTATGAATTTCAAGATAAATATGAATTATATGTTAGTCGTCCGATTGCAACATTCGGTAACAAAAATTTTATAGTGATGAAAGTGGAGAAGATTTAATCACTTTTTCTGAGTCAAATCGGTACCAGAATGATTTTACTGAAATTCCGCGAAGAGCAACCGAACATGTTGTTGAAATCTTTCAATACCCGATTACGTGTTCGGTATTCAATTCGTCGGAAGTCAATGATCAGTGAGTCGGATATTACCCCGATTTGCTTCGTAGATGTTTTGGAAAATATACAGATTTCAATTAAATTTTACATATCGACATGATTTATCTTTTAGAGGTTTAGTTAATGACGCGCTCAGTGACGTCATGGTAACTTCTTTGATCGTGGCACGCGATGTTGCGTGGTTACATGCAGAAAACATGTCTCATACGACAGTTACGACCTATATCCAAGCTGAAATAAAAGACGGAATTTCTTAAATTTATCGAAGACATTTGAAGAACACACTTTTATTTCCAATTTCCAAATGTTTGTTTTGAAATTTTGATGTTTACGATGGTATTACATGGAAAAAAAGTTTTCGAATCTTCTATTTTCTTTGGTGGAGGGACGCGCGTTCCTCTAATCTTCTTTGTTGCATGTTGATTGAAGAGGAGTAAAGGATTTCTAGATCTACCAGTACATATTTCATTACTTTTTCGTTAGAAAATAATGGTATTTTTCATTTCTTCTGGAATAGAATATTGTTTCACTGTGTATGGATGTTTTAAATTATCTGTATGACAGAAATTTGTACTTCTCAATCAGGATTTCATATTCAGAATGCTCCATTAAGGAGTTTTGTAACGCTTAACTCGCCAAAAACTAGACGCTAGGCAAGTGTCTCGTAGAGTTTTGGTCAGGTACTCGCAAGTGTCTAGTTTTGGGCTAGTTAAGCGTTACAAAACTCCTCAATGACTAGAGCATTTTTACTAGGGTCTTTGTACCAAATTCTCAATTTGGAAAGATGAAATCATTGAACCATTGCCATATTTTCGGTCAAGCGAATCTATTAGGCGGTGTAATTATACGTCGAATAAATTCCATCGTTTCATTCCAAAATTGAACTGAGGCGACAATTGATTCGGTCACAGATAACATTTTGAAGCTCCTCCCTAGGTTTGCGAGCGATTGGTATGCAGAAGCTTATCCATGTCCGTCGCTTTGCGAACGTATAAGCATATTGCGCGCAAATCCTGTGCGTCGCTTCGCGAGGGCGTGTCATCTGGGATGTTGCTGATAATCAGATTTTTTTGCTGTAGAACTATGAAATCTCAACATCTGACTAAGAAGTTGAATCATTCTTTTGGCCTTTCGAGACATCACTTGAAATGATCAAAGGGTATTGCAGAATTTTGCGGGAATATTGCAGGATATTGTAGGATTTCGGGTTTGATCCCTACTGTTTGACGAAATAATTATCTTCTTGAAAAATCCTTGGTACATGATATCCTACGATATGATCCACTCATTACTCATTTTCCAACTTGTTGATCAAAGAACGTACAAGATTTTCGGTATAGGGTGAAAGTATGATTCATTGAAATGTACGAATACGAAATGATTTGAATGTAACATGATTCTGAACGCCTGTGTTTTAATTTTTCATTTCAGAGGGATGCGGAAGCGGTACACGGGGTATTGTATCTCGGTGTCGCTCTCATAATCGCGTGGATAATAGGTGCGGCAGGATTATCTTTTGCATGGTTAGTGTTGTTGTTGGCGTTAGTTGGGACCATTGTTAAGACGAGAATATCTCGTCTTCTCCAAACGGCACTTCAGCATGAATTATCAAGGCTACGGAGACGAAGAGCGCTCTACAAAGATGAGACCGCCGAGTGGCTTAGCTTACTGCTCAACAAATGGTTAGTTAATCACTTAGTTATATTACTAGCAAATTATACCAATTACAACGGTTTCTTGCGAAAATGTCATGTGCCTCATGAAATATTATTATGACAATTAGTAAGCTTTAAGATTTGAACAGACAAGTATAACCGTATAATTTTCATACGTGAATGGTCCATTATATTCTCTGTGAATTGAAAGGAGGAGGCATTTTTGAAGAAGAGAATTTTGTTGTCTCGAAAATAAAATTTTTTTATCCCAAAATGTTTTTTTGAACTCGGAGAAAAATTGATCAGTCAATAAAAGCCATTCATGTCAATAAAATAACGAGTCACATTAAACTTCTTTTTTTCCTAACACGAGCCGGTCTTGTCAAATAAAGTAATCGCTAATGTTACAGATTCTCTGTGTAAGATATGCGCGTTTCCAAAATGGACCTACGAAAAAAACAAAACGATATCTCTTTGGTACTCACATTTGAACGGAGTTACATGATGTTCGGATCATTACCATGTAACGGAGGCAGGCTCTTGAAAAAGTACTCAAAATAAATTTCATGAGAATCGGCAAAGCGAGAGATGAGATACGCGTGTTTCCATAAATCGCATTTGTATCATATTTGTCCTTCCTCATCCAATTGCTCTAGATCAATTGAACTGAGGACCACCAATTCCCTCGATCCACGACTGTGATACACTAAGAACATACTAAGTGATACACCAAGTATTCCAAATTTATTTCAATCAAATGAGAATTGTTGAAACTATTCACAAATCTTATTCGACCCAAATGCTGATTTGTTTATCATCAATAGGTTTTCTTTGTCACAAACAAACTATTCTCTCAGTGCATAAGAGTCGTAACCAACGGACAAGTAAAACGGGAAATATTCGCATTTGCAACTCGTTGGCAGGCCAAAAGAGATGATCACAGACGGGCAGACATGAAACAAATATTTCCCTGAGTTGAGAGAAACATTTTGGAATAAGAAATTTTTATTTTGGAGACCAAAGAATGTCGGCCCCTCGGAACGATCACAAAGCTGTTCCCTAACTAGGAAGCAATGATATAGTGAAAGTTATTGATGGAAATGACAAGATAATTTTGGTAGACGTTGAAAATTAATATTTTCTCCAATGTCTACCAAAGGGTTTATATATACCAATATCTTCGTCCGACTACAACTTGCATGTTCGTGTAGCGTAACGTATTATTAATAAATGATATTCACAGAGTGTCTTTACCCTGGGACTGTGTGTTATATGCGTGTACCGTACGCATACGAATGAGAGTAGGGCTTAGGTGAACGTCCTACAACGACGAATGTAGTCCGAACGAAAGTATATGGCGCACATTTAATTTGTAAACATTCCACATTTTATACGCGTGTATGGTGAATATGTATACCATCCGTATAAGTTGTGCCTTTCAGGTCTTGTATTATGTCTCTTCCAAGGACAAAGGAAGGACAATACCTTTGAAACAATCAGCAAAGCATCCAGGGCTGTATTTTCAAATTCTGACGACAAAATTCATTTCTGAATTTCATCATCCTCTTATTTACAATACCATTGATTTAGAATTTTTTTCGGATAGATACAAACCTATTCGCTTGAAGAAAACATTGAACAATTGTTATACCGAGAGAGAACAAAGCCATTGAAGCTAGACAATATTTCATCCAATGATATCTATAAAATATCTCTCTCAACTAATTCAATATCCTTCCAATGAATAAAATGGTTTTTGGCCGTATGAAGTACTTTATCAACTGAAAAACCATTTCACCTATCAATGTAAAATTTCATTGTTCTACAGAAATATTTTATAGATATTTTCGTCCTCAGCGTATAGGAATGCTACTTTGCGGAAAATATCAGACAGATCCATACCTGTATAGTCTGTACAGATAGGGCTTGGATATCTCGAAAAGTGATATCTTAAAACACTGTTGATCGAATGAATCCGTAATCTATTGGATCAAAAATCTTTTGAGAAATTCAAGCTCTCCTGTCTGTACATCAGAACAGCAATTGATTGCACATGCCGTATAACGTCCAACAGAATTTTCAAATTCAATCTAGAATTCTGGGCGAAATAGGACAAAAACCGATCAGACTCTGGCAAAAAATTCAGCGCCGGGTCTAGCCTTTTCTTTACCCAAGGCAACAATTAAGTCTGGCGCCCACGTCCTCTCGTACGAATAGCACTGCAAAAATTGATCAGTCACAAGTGTTCGAAGATAAAATGTTAATATAGAGTATGAAACATCAATAAATAAAGGCCCCTTTCCCTATATCTTGTACAAAATTTTGAATAGGATGGATTGAAATAAAATTTCTTAGCTCATTAGATGTAACAGAGAAATTTTATGAAATACTACTCAATCTATACCGAGGGGAATAAAATTCATGGGGTTGTTGTAGACATTTATATGTTTCACACAGCCATCTTATAAGATTGTTTCAAGTTCCAACGTATTGTGTTCGACAAAACACCCCATCAGATATTATTAAAAATTTGTGGTGATTTAATAAAAATTTAGCGCGACACGGGAACAAGGAACAATGACAGGAAATGTTATAATGAATCGTCCATGGATGAGGGCTTCGCACGAGACTCTCGTCTCAAATTGAAGAATGATCTATATTTACTGTTCTGAAAATTTAAGACATAAAAATTTTGAACGGAATCGAGCTTCTATCTGAGGTGTAACAAAATCATATGGAATTCCGACTTCATTGCAGAGGATAACGAAGATATTCTCTCAGTCTCGAAACTAGTCTCGTTGCATATTTCGACATATATCTTTGCTAATTTTGTTTGAATGATCAAGGTTCCACCCCATTCCGCTGATTCCATTTATACTCTCTGGTTATCTTGATCATCTTGATATTCCAAGAGATTGTAATAATTATTGATAACTATTTCATCTTTCTTTGACGCGAGTCTCGTGCGAAGGCCTACCATGGATATACTTCGTTTTATATCTTTAGTGAAAACAAAGCATGTATAAAAATATACATCCTGAGAAATAAATAGCACAGTCAACTCCATGCTAGAGTAGCGATAGAATATTGTATATATACCATGCACGTTCATAGTATATCAAAATATACTATGAATATTTATAGGGCATTTACAACAGTACAACGTTCGGATGCTACTTGAGTGGCGGGGTTGGACCCGGCCAATATCGCGGTATGGTTGGTTCCGCTAATTTTTCTTTTCTGCCAAACAGATTAAAACAACACCAATATAATTAATCTTTTAATGTATTGCGGAACATAAACAATTGTGATTGAGATTAGGACTTGATATTAAAATAATGCAGGATTAATAAAATAATAAAAAATAATTTTGCAATAATACATTCATTATTGAAAGGAGTGATTCATTCTATCGGATCTATTGTATTCTAAAGTGGAGAGAAAGGTAACCCTGAAACGGAGAATCCACCCACATGAGTTGAAAGTACAATATTTTTTTATAAGGGAACGGATAATGTACAGCAAAATTATTATACCTTTCATGAGTTTGAAATTTGTATGTTTCCATTCTCTGTTCCTTATTTCGATGGTAGAAGAGATTTTATTGATTTCTTGTGAATTTATTCACCCAAACTTACTTGCGATATTGTTTCATTGACCTCGTGCAGTTCGTGCACCTCTGTGCAGGTCTGTGAAGTAGTTCATCAAGCTGCGACAACGTGAATGACGATTTTTCATCTCTTGTGACGCTAGATCATAAGTAGATAGATAGGGGCGGAGTATACAAACGTGCGTGGATCATATCATCTACTTGACTTTATGTTCATTTACATCCCAACGTATTGTTATACAATTGGATTTATACTAAACTTTCTCTCGAATCTTGACACGCACCCTATACCCCTCCTGCTCCCAATGAATATGTGTGGGTGCTAACGCGTGTGAGCATGTACATGTATATTTGAATCAAGTCTAAGAGTTGTAAAACGAGTGACCAGGAATGCACGAACAGGTCTATCAACTATCCAAATAAGTAGTACTCCTGCCGTTTCCTTTCCTTCGCGTTATTATCTGCAGTTCCAGAACTCTCGAACTCTAGGGACAAAAGAGAAAAAATTCCTTCATGAAAAACTACTGTTGATCCTCATAGAGATCACCAAAATATTATTGAAAACCATTCTATATAAATAGTTCAAATTATTGAATTCCAGCATTTCCCAATAGTATTTTCGCGATCACTATATTAGGACCAGCAGTATTTTTGCATGCCCAAGGGTTGATGCCCAAACAGCCATTTTCAAAGGACCTCGGCTTCCATGGAGGTTTCTTCCGCAGCGGAGTTTTTGATCTCTATATCCCAAGTGAAATAATTCTCAAAATTATATATCACTTATATATAAACGATATTGGATTATACATAAATTATATTGAATTATATATAAGATATATATAATTGGGAAATTTGTGTAATCCTAGAGGCCTCACGTGGGAAATATGCCAAGTGCCTCAAGGAGTCTTAAAACTGCCCTTAACTCAGAGTCATATTATTATTGGTTGGGTAGTGCTTGGATAGCAGGACTCGGTAGACTTGGGTTGAGTTTAGATCCCCAAAAATTCCAAGCAGGTTTTTTATCGAACGATAAGTTTATTCGTCCTTCTGGCCGATCGACGTTTCGAACAGATACTCTCCTTTTTCAAGATACAAATTCGTAATGTTGAGAAATGGGTCTTTTTGGGGATCTAAACTCAACCCAAGTCTACCGAGTCCTGCTATCCAAGCATTACCCAATCAATAATAAAAACACCCACACCCGCTTAGATGGGTCCGGATGATCATTTCCCAACATTACGAAGTTGTATCTTGAAAAAGGACAGTATCTGTCCGAAACGTCAATCGGCCAGAAGGACGAATAAACTTATCGTTCGACAAATAACCTGCTTGGAATTTTTGGGGATCTAAACTCAACTCAGAGTCACATTGTTCCGAGGATTATAACCCCCCCAAATGGCGCACCGGTCCCGATGTATTCATAAAGAATTCTTTATGAATTCATCGTGGGATTCTTCAAGAGTCCCCGTTATGACAGTTCAGAATGAATTCCTTACGAATCCCCGGGATTCAAAAAGAACTCTTGAAGAATTCTCAAGACTTCTTTATGAATTCTTTCTGGACTGACATAACGAATAAATTCCATTCATCATAATTGGTAAATTCCGTTGGAAATTTTCGGTCGGATTAACCCTGAAAATTATAATTTTTGAGCTTTATTTTATTACATCATTCCGAAATTTCAAACATAAATTGTCGTAATATTTTACATGCCTACGGTAAGCGTGTTGCGCACGTGTCTGTATCTTCAGAACTATACTATATGATATGTACCTTCCATGTAAGTGGTAAGAACAAATGCCCGATATACTTCATCTACAAACATATACTCCGCAAATACACGCGGTGGATGAACATTAGAGTACATAAACGTGATCTCTGCGTGAAACAGTGGTGTGTTTATCATTAGATGCAACAACATACGAATCTCGTGCGAATAAAATATCTATTTGTATATGCATAAAATATACAATGTAGCTGGGAATTTAAATTAACGTAACATGCGATACACGTACTTTCATTTGAATCTTCACCTACGTTATACACGTTACCGAACATGCATCTGCATTTACATGAATGCTTATTTTACCCTAATATATATTTATTACATTGACATAGCAAAACAGCAGGGGATAAGAACGTTTTTCAAACTTTTGGGTGAAATTGTGAAATTGTTATCATCTATGGACATAAATGGAGGGGATGGGATTGAATCAGTGCTCTTCGTTTCTCTTTTTATATCAGAAACAAGGCTGCAATTATAAAATGTACTAATTTGTACGTCCCATGTGATCTGGTAATACCGCTGTTTCAACTTAATGAATTTTAGTTATTAATAAATGGAATTCAATTCCGCTTACTTGAAATTATAATTTAAGAACGAAAACCTCAAGTTATTTATAGAACAGCGTGCGTGCATAAGAATAATATGATTCATAATTCATGATATTACCGAACTACTTCATATCGTTCATCACCCTAACGGAACAAAAACGTAAAAGTGATCATACGTAGTGACACGGTCAAATGCTTGTAGAATTTCATTGGGGTAATACAATATTTTGAGAATTCGTACACACATATTCATACTGATTAGTGATCAATGAGGATTTATGAGGGTTTATAATGAGGGTGCATGAGAATAGATATAATCCTTTCCACATAAAACTAGAGTTCCAAAAGTTTCCTGAAAGATATCTTTGAGATGTCTTCGTACAACGTTAAAAGAATGACTCGAGAAAGAATCTTTCTCGAATCATTCTTTGACTAATATTACATAAGACATTTTAAAGATATCTTTTAGAGAATTTTTATTTTCATTTGAGATCATTGTCTAAAAGGCGTCGTGTTTGTTGGGCACATCATCCTTTCTCTATATCCTGATCTGTCGTTCTTACGAAATTTTTCAAATTGAAATTTAATGCTTTTTAGGTGGAGATTTAGCGCGGCGAGTATATTTTCTCTAGCGAAGGAGCGCTTAGAACCGCTATTGAACGAAGCCAAACCTGGAATACTTGGTAAGATTTTTGAGACAATTTATGAGAAAGAAAAAGGAAACCGTACTTCCCAAGGAAAAACAAATCAACCAAATATGACAGGCGGAAAATTGCTTAAAGCGTGATCTTGCACGGTGAGAAGAGTTATATTATGAACAACTATTTTGCTAGCACGTACGGGACAGACTTGTCTTTATATCATTCGGTCAGACACTTTCTAAAAATTACTATATTTGATAGCACAATATAGAAGAATTCTCCCATTAGGTACTATCGAATAATAGTAATTTTTAGAAAGTGTCTAACTAAATGATATAAAGGTAAGTCTATCCCGTACGTGCTAACAAAATAGTGATTTATGATGTAACTTTTCACATGGTGAATAACAGAAGTAAGTTATAGAAGCGAGACTTGAAGATTTCAGAACTTCAAAGTCATTGGAACCGTACGTGTCCCGGATTTGAATGTGATTTCCATCTATCTCGCTAACGTATATAGGAACATTCGGGACATCCGATGGCGAATTATCTTTGCCCGGCCGATTTGTTTTTACTTGATGTATGATGAAGTCTATATATATATATACTATGAACATCTACACACTGAGAGAAATTTGAATAGTCGCATCGAATATTTGAGGACAATCATTCACATTCAGTATTTACAACTATATAAACAGTTATGGCAATTTGTTTATAGTAAAGGAAACTATTTATATACTTGCACTAACTATATAAAAAGAGTTGGAAAGATCATTATTGAATAGCTGTAGTTTCGCATAGTTGCCATGACTATGATTTTCTCTGAGTGCAGGATGTATACAACATTCTGATACCTTTGGAGGCTCAATTATCTCTTATTTTACCTTCTAATCTTAGATTCTGAAATTTTTAGAATACACTCCAATCTTTGGAATGAAAGAATCGATGTAAATATTTAGAATTATTATGGAGCAAATATATGTTTCAAAGGTCCGCTGGAACTGAGAGAACTGACTCTTGGGGAACAAACGCCATGCGTAACGCGTATCAGATCATTCGATTACAGCAGCGACGACGACACCCTCAACGGTCACTCTGGAGAAACTAAACTGTCGGTTGAAGCTGATATTCGTCTAGACTGTGAACAATTTAGGCTTTTGATTACCACAAGACTCTTTGGAAAAGGGTAACTTTTACAAAATTAAATATACACAAATTATAGCAATGACTTCTGTTACCATTGGGGTGGCCCTGATTTTGGGAATTTTTGGATTCTTCTTGTTTCACTCCCTAAAAGAGGTTCCGATTCCTATGAAAATGAAGCACGTAAAACCTCAGTTGTTTTTTTGGGGAACCTTTTTATGAAATTATACCAGAAGGATTCGAAAATTTTCAAAATAAGGGCGACCCTAGTTACCATATCTAAACAAATAGTTACCATAGATCATTTCCAGCTATTCAAATCCCAACGATATCATTTTCTCCCCTGCATCAATGGAAAATTTCTTCTATTTCCACGACTCCCCTTCCTCCACCAATCTTTCACCTCTATTCCATCAAAGTCCCAAGTGGAGGATCGGTTGGATCGGTGGAAATGATTGTGTTATACAGCCTGGTATTCAAGTTTTGACACGTAACTTCATGTCCACGTGAGCCAGCGGTGTTATTTACGATTCAAATAGATATAAATTAATTTTCTAAAACTATTTTAGAGTATTAAATACTCCTCTCAATGTGAATTTATATAAATGAACCCATTATTTTGCTCCGCGTCCATTGTACGTAGTAATGTAGCGATGAAGCACAGATACACGTAGAGAAATATGTTTTAAAAAGTTTCATAATTTATCGAGGATCAACGCAACTCAGAAACGAATAAAGTTATTTACCTGTATTCAGTTCTAAAAGTACCATAATCCTATGTATTTGAAAAAGTGCTCATGTTACTTTTGAGGCTATGCCGTATGTATATATTCCGATGAATGATTTCATTTGTCTCCGACTGGCGTTCATTCTCAGGAAGTTATGGAAGTTTTTAACACATTGGTTCTCTCTGTGAAACAGGTCAAGAATTTTAAATGATGTTGGGAAATAAAATGAAGAAAGAAAGTATTAGCTAATATTAGATTGAATTATATATAATTTTGAAATTTTTACCCCCTGTATGGGGAACATGAAAGAAAATATCATACTCATTCATGATTTTTTTCAGTGTTGGAATGGATGTAGATTTGGCCGTGGAAAACTTAACACTTTCGGGAACGATTCTTGTCACTTTGACCTTGAATTCCATGGCCCCGTTCCCTCATGCGACAGGCCTCAGGGTGAGTTTTCTGGAGAAACCAGACGTTTGGTTCAACGTGAGGATCCTGCGTGCGGTACAAATGATGGAAATGCCTCTCATCAAGACTTGGATTCACGCGGTTGTCACCGATGCCTTAGCCAGCTGGCTGGTCGATCCGGGTCACTTAGAGCTAGACTTGAGAGCGCGCGAACGACCTGGTCCTGGTCTCGATTCTTTATCAAATTCGATACCGCAAGGTGTATTGACCGTGGTCCTGAATCAGAATGGTTGTTCCGGTTGGTTTTGAAACGGATGAAGTTACTCAAATCTTGATGTATCAAATCGATTTATATTTTCATGATTTTCAGTAGCTGGCGAGGAGGTCAGATGGCTTGTGGTGACGATAGGCGATCAAAGACGAGTCACCACTCCTCTTAGCTCAAACTGGACCGAGGATGTGTCATTCCTGGTTGGTCCTTTGGAGAATGAAAGAATAACTATCAAATTGAAAGCGAAGAGACTCGTCAGTACCATCACGATCGCTCAGTTTGAGTTGGCCTTAGGAGTTTACAATTGGGAGAGTTCACAAATGTTAGTGAATAATTTACTATTATACGAATCTAGCTTGGGTCAGAAAATGCCTTGGTTTCTCAAGTTTTTCTTTGAAATTTTTGCTCTCCATCGTTTCAGAGATTTCCTGAATAAAATTAAAAAACTGAGAATAAAAAATTAAACATGCAAAGTTCGGAGGAAAATTTCATAAAAAACAATTGATAAAAATATAGAATACTTTTTTTTATGTATTGAACTTATTCGTTACATACTGGAATGCACATTTCCAAAGTGATCGATTGATGCAGGCTGAGAGGAAAAACTGCCGTGACTGCAAACCAAAAAGTGGAAGTAATTGACTATCGTCTCAATAAAAATATAATGAAAATCAAATGAAAATACAGTTGGATGGGAAGTGGCGCAATTAAAGCGATGCATACTAGAATGGAATTGGTTTCAGTCGATTAAAAACTCATTGCTTCTTGTTTCAAACCCCTTGAATTTTCAAAATATATTTGTAAATTTTGTAGTATTCTTCAGATGGAAGAGGATATTCGTCAATGTGAGAAATTCGTGTAATTGAATATCCAAAGGAGTATCATGCTCATACGAAAACACTTAGGTTGTCGATAGAGTAATGAATTTGAATGGAATGTATTGCCGAAAGCACTTTTCAAAGGCTGATATTCAAGTTTTGATACAATTTCGTATCCACGTGAGTCAACTGTTATGTCCGATTGGGATACGTTTGATATAATTGTTTGGAACTGTTTTAAAATATTAAATCTCCCACTTGATGTAAATTTTCATAACTAATGGATCCTTATATTTCTCCGTTATACTGCTAAAATACAGTCGCGTGTATGAATGAAGAGAGATAATTATCCACGTACGGCACGATCTCATTGGTCTCAAGGACGAATGCTTTTCAAGCGAGTATGTTATTTAAATTTTTACCGATTTGTGCAAAATAAAACGTAAGAAATGCGCATTCCAGTATGTTATACAGTTCAATATTTCTCTTACAGCTTCCATGTACACTGGGAAAAGAGTTTGTTTGTGCCGAAGAAAGCTTATTAATTATTAACAAATCATCTCTGAGTCGAATAAGACTTGTTAATGGTTCACAAGCCTCATTTGATTGAAATAAATATGGAATACCTTTTTCTCAGTGTATCAATTTAGATATCGGGGGTAATAAAAAACCTCAAGAGAACACAAAGTTTCAAAGGATTGAACGTTTGCGCATTTGATGATCATCCGAACATATTTTGAATATGAATGGACAGTCGGCGCAATTAATCGTTATTTAGGTGGAAACATTTATGATCAGTTTCCCATATTCAGAACATTATTCCTCACATATTCATCCACTTGAAAATGTTCCCAATAAATTAACAATGAATCGGCACCAAGGATATATATAAAAGATCATTGTTCTCTTGCGGTAGAATTCAATGAGATTTGAAAAATTAATTACATCGATAAATGTAATTTGCTTTTTCATTCGTTGAAGAGCTGTAACGCATTTCTCAAAGTTTTCACGTAGGGTCTTACATAAACGGGTTGATTTAAAGAATATGCAAAATTCTGAAACGATATAATTATGAATCACTTCCGCAGTGTCGAAACTGTACTACAACAAAAGAAACCATCTCGTCAAAGCGCAAACATTCCAAACATCACTGCCCGATTGGAGTATACAGGCCTTCCAATTCTGGATCCTGACTTACCGCAACCAGATTTAGCAGAGGATATGATGCATTCCGCAGGTAAAGTTGAGGTTTTTTTCATTAGCTTATAGCGAAAGTAGCGATTAACCATGCCTTCAATGTATTCCTGAATTTTCCTATTGAATATTAAACAAAATTCATCCGGTTGAATAATAGTTTTCTAGATTCTTATAATTATTTTTTTCTGTCATGAAATCTGATATTTCCAGCAAAGCTAAACAATCTCTACCGATTTTATAGATCAGGTAGAAGGGAATGAAGAATGCTAATAAAAATAATAAATATTGCTAATGAGCATGGTTTGAGAGAATTGTGTTTTTTGCTTGATAAACAAAAGCAATGAATGGCCACCCTGCCGAAAATTCATTAATATTTCGAGTTAAAATTCTAACTCGGATTTTATTTGTTTCGTCTGGTATTGTCTGGTTTGCGCATTAGTGCTGAAATTGTTATCTACGCCAGACAAAATCTGACCAAACTTGTTCGGATTATATTCAAAATCTTGTCCGGTCATATCTGGAATGGGATGGAAATTCATCAGAATCTGGCTGAAAATGTTATGTCCGGTTTTGCGTAAGGAGTTTCGAACAGAGCCATGATTCTTGATTAATCTTAATGAAAACTTTTCGATTCGTTCTTCAAGTGAATAATTTTTGCTTTCGCAGGAGTCATAGTGGTATATATTCATTCCGCTGACAATCTGATGAACGATAATTCTCAATGCAATCCATACTGTATGTTATTCAATAATAGAAAAAAGGTAATTTTTGAATGTGATATGACCGTTCATATTACATTGACGACGAATACATTGTTCGTTTTTCATTCTTTATAGGTAAAAACTACGCACTACGTTCGAGGTACTTCGTCTCCAAAATGGGAATCACGAGCACAATTCCTGGTTCAAGATTTCACACAAGCTTCCCTGAGCTTTGTTATTTACTCTTGGAATATTTCTAAATCAACGGATACGGATATGCTGGGACTCGCGATGATGCCTCTATCAAAAGTATGATTATTCATAAAATATGTGAGAGTTATTTTCATATTCATGTGCAGATGTATTTTCCAATCCATAATCAAATTTTACGAATTCTACAACAAAAATATATGAATTGATTAATTCCCTGGCGAACAAACAACATGCGTCGAGCGAGTACAACTGTCGAGTGATTCTTCTGAATAATCCCTATCTTTTTTCAAACATATTGCCTGAAAAGAGCTGGTTATTTTTCAGAAGAATTCCTCGGGTGCTGTGCACGCTTGGCGTACGCCACTTGTTCGCCGGCGTTTATATAAAATCGTACTCAGCTGTATTCAGGCCGACTTATGGAATCACTCGAAATTTCAATCTATCGATAAACGAACATATATTCTTGTATAAATTCTTATGTACAAACCTATCAGCAAAACTCATTTCAATTTACAAACTTATTTATGAACAATTAAACACTTCAGAATCAATAATAAATGTTCTTGTAACAGGATTCCTCGTGGATTATCAGAAAAGAATTATCTCTGAATGGTACAAATAACTTGGCTTCGATGACAGTATCTGTCCTATTCTATCCTGTTAAAAGTGTGAAACAAGTGGTCACTAGTAGAAGAAGTAGCATAGTACCACCTTCGTCGGAAGATGAACGAAAAGGCAAGAGAAACAGTCTTCCTTGGATGCAACAAGCAGTGAGTATTAAAGACATAGGGAGTTTTGTTCGATTCTCATTCGATTGAAAAACCCTTTTTATCATTTTCAGAAATTATTGTTGACACACAAAGATGTAGATCCCGCTTCTTCCGATATTTCCAGTCTTTTATCCACCGGAAGTGGTTTGATGGAAGTAACGCTGATACGCGCAAAAGATCTCGTGGCTAAAGACTTAAATGGATTCAGTGATCCATTTTGCGAATTGAAATTGAATAACGAAACGAAATATAAGAGCAGTATAAAGAAGAAAACTTTGAATCCTTGCTGGGATGAAAGTTCTATCATGGGCGTACCCAGAAACGGAGAAACTTTGGACGTTGTACGGTCATATTCTTTGTTTATATCCATGCATGAATAATTCCATTCTATTGAAAGTAATTGTGAGAATGATTTCAGGTGTTATGGGATCATGATACTTTTGGAATGAAGGATTACCTCGGGAAAGTATCATTGACTCTCGAAGATATTAGAAGATTATCGACCAGCGACCAGTCTCATTGGTTCGTATTGAGAGGAACCAAAAGTGGATCTGTAGAATTGAGAATCAAAGTTCTATCCGAAGAATCTGAGGTAATCAAAAATAAAATTGTAAAATTGGAATTCAATAAATCTGTACGATTACATATTTTCCACGTATTTAGTCGCAGAGTATTTATGCACCCAGCAATGTGAGTGAAACTTCAATGAGAACCAATACGGAAACTGAATCCATTCAAAATATTGTGAGGAGGCCTTCCATGGAGAAATCCAAAATGAGGTTACATTTGGATCCTGTGATACCCCCACCTCCACCTCCACGTACCGTCACTCTGTTAAAACCAACTACTTCGATTCAATCAGGTGAATAAAATTATAACATTGAGAATGGATTTTTATGGTAAATCTTTTGGTGATTTCAATTTTTGATAGACATTATAAAGGGTAATTGAAAAATGTTCAATGAATAATGCTGGAAGCTCATTTTCCCCATAAACAGAGAAACCCCTGATTCAAAAGACCCATTGAATCTCGCCAAAATCTCATGGAAATTGGACGAAGGTCTGGTTAAATACCATCTCATCATTCGTCAATGAGATTTGTTCAGTTTTATTAATTTCCCCAATGGCAGCACATACAGGACAGTTGCCGATGAAATCACGTTGTCTCTCCGTGGAATTAAGGAAGAAGAGCGGTGGATACAACGTGGCACAACGAAGAAATAGCGTAAAGGCACCGAAGGAATGTCGTATCGCGTTGTATCCACCGATCCTTTTTTCTCCCTGAATTTCACAAACAGGCGAAGTAAATGCCCTGTGTGGGAATCTCATTGAATTCTCGCCAAATCTCAATGAATCTCATGAAATTTCATTATGTTGAATTCAATGGATTTCTTCTTTTCCCTGATTAACCGATTGAAATAGTAAAAAATTACTGTGAAACCACTTCACTATGTTTCTATGGAAAAGCAAGAAATCCTCATAATTTTCACAGCTCAACTTTGGTGGTCTAATTTTCAAGGGAACTTATCAAAAACTTAGATTTTTTTTTTTTATAATAAAAGAAACCTATTGAATTTGATTAAATCTAATCACCAATTATTCATCCAATTGTCCAAATGTTCCTTGACTAAATTATACAAAATGATATTCACATGATATGATTTACAGACAAAATTAGCATAACGAGTAAAGAATCAAATGAAACGAATGGGACCAATAATAAAGCTTGGATACCCGCAACCATCACTGAATCCATCAACCACACGGACGTTGAAGTTGATATCGCCAAAGTACGAGAGAGACGAGCATCTCATCACAGTTTGACTCCCAGTCCTGATCAAGGTTTTGGGAAGAAAATGCCGCAGTACAATAGTTTTCGAGTTATGAAACAGAAGGTACTTCTGATAAAGTTTTAACGAGAAAAATTATTTGGGAATTCAAAAAATTGGGTATAAATCACGTATTTTCAGGTGAAAAGAGGTTTGAAACTCCGTAGATTCAGGTCAGAAGTCAATATAGAAGATAAATCTGATACCAAAGGAGTTACTTTGAGTTTAGAACCCAGAGGAGCGGGCGAAGCCGACGCTACAGAACTTTTGCAAGAAGCGGGCCTAGCGCATGCGGTCTCTCAACCAGATATGCTAGGTAGAATCAGACAGCCTAGTCCTCGTTTAAGATTGAGACCAACTGGTAAGAAATCTACTGAGTCTTAATATATTTTCTGATGGGATTATTGTAATAGTCATGAACAAAATACTTTTCCAGATCTGAAAATTGCCAATGGTACTAGAGAAAAATATTCTGGAGTGGTGGGTAAAGTATTACAAGCTCAAGGTCTGCACGTTGCTCACATCGCTCAGTTATACTGTCGTGTCAAATTACAAGTGTAAGGGAAAATTTCATTTCAATAAGCATTTCAATAATCATTGAAAATTATAAGGAAAAATTATAGATGAAATCTACCGACCAAATTTTCATCACAATATCAACTTTTAGATGTACCAGTCCAGAAAAAGCTATGTCCAATAATGCCGGCAAAACCATCGCAAAATCACGATTACTACCCGCTATGCCAAATCCACAATTCAGCATAGATTTTCACATAGACGGAGATAGCATTCCGAGACAATCGCTCCTAGTATTCGAAATCAGAAGTGCCAGTAAAGAATTATTAGCGAGTCGCCGTATCACTTTACACGAATTGCTGGGTAAATATTGATACATCGAGTTCACTTGTACATTAGACGGATTTCTCCATTTTCCCGTATGTCGTAGGTGTTTCAGGGGCAACGAACGAAGTCCACACTTGGTTGGCTTTGAATAATGGCGCATCGCTCGAAGTACAAATTGCCCATGGAAAGGAACTCAAGAACAAATCGTCGAAAAAGCTATTTCGTTCATGGTCGGTTCATCGAATTGGAAAAATATGAAAGTGGGGGAAAATCACAGGATTTTTCAAATGTTTCGATTACGGATAAATAAGAAAAATCATGTGTTCAATGAATTCCTACGTACCGACACAGCATAGAAGTTCAAAAAGAATTCTTGAGAACTCATGATAAATTCTGTGAACCTAAATTGAATCTCTCATGAACTCTTCTTGAACTAGGGTGCTGGATGAATATGATTGTAAATAATTTTCACTCTGAAGCACGATGTAAAATAGATATTTTATGATCAAATTCCTCGCTCGACCATCGATGTAACGATGTTCGTACAGATTGATGCATTTTCGAATACTACGTATTATTAGAAATAAGTACCGTGAAAAATCTGTTTACATCGATTGCCGACGCGAGGATGTAATTTTCCCTTGTATTATACGTAAAAACACATATCATTTACACGACAAAAATATATAAATATTCTTCGCATTTTATTTTGTATAAAGGCAAAAATTTATATTTTATATATATATATAACAAGTAGCGTGTTTGATTTATAATCAATAGAAATGCCAGATCTACGTGTAATTTCAATGTATCATACGCAATCCGAAACTCATTTTATACGAAGAATTTAAAATTCGTATCACTCGAATATATCGCTAAATATATACTATGTAAATATATTTTTATGGGAACAAATCATTCTATCTTCAGCCTAAATATATAAAATTTATAAATTGACGAACAAGCATTTTTATGCCCTTTTACGCTTTTCTTGCACCGGTGGAAAAAAACTCAATCGTTCGGGGATATCTGATACATTTGGTTTTGAGTTCAGGAATCAATAAGGTTGGGGGATAACGAGGTTGAAACGCATAACTTTTATTGCCTTGACAATTTTGCGGATCGCGTTCTAAAAATTCAAGATCGGAACGACGTTTCTGTTTCTTCGAAGGCTGAATTCGACCAGTATTTATATGCCATGTGGTACTGAGGATGATATTATTAAGATTCTCAGGATTCAATTTTGACCCAAGATCTGCCTCGCTCAAGAACAACTCAGGGAATTGCAGTCGATGATCTCTTCGTATACCCAAAGCCAAATTTTTACGATAACAAATGTAAGAATCAGCTTCAGGAACTGCCAAGGCGCCTAAGAATTTTGTTATGTTTTGTAAAGTTTTTTTTCTATTCAAAATTGAAATATCAATTCTCACCTGATACAGGTGTACATGGCGGTTTTCCCATTCCTGGAGTCGTACGCAGAGATTTCGATAAGATCTTCTTTTTCCTCAACCCTTCCCATTCCTCCTCTTTCTCTTCTTCTTCTTCTACTTCATTGTTGCACTTTTTATGCAGTCGCTTGAATAGGAACGTCAATGGGGTGATACGAAACGGGACTCTTTGATTTGTGTTCAACATTTTTGTAATCACGTATACTAGAGTGTTCATATTTGTGCAACGCAATACATAAAGAGCTCCGTGATCTTTCATGAAAAGCGGTGGACCGATCCAGCAAGGGTCTCCTACGTAATAGCTATCCTCCGTCATCAAGGCTCCCAAAGTCACCTCTCCGCATTCAATCAATACGTTAGAAACTGACTGGAAAACAGATTCCAAAGCTGCAGCCAGAGTCATTTTTCCTCCACCACCGTACAAAATACCACACATATCTTGATGGAAAATAATGGTCCAGAGATGAGGAAATATTTCGAAGCATGGTTGAAGATTATAGCTGTAAAAATTCATAAAAATTTATGCTTTTCAAGATGTCTAGAAGATAGTCCTGTTGAAAATTTCCTTGAGAAAACTATTAAAAACATCAATGGTCTTCAACGAGGGTTTTGAATAGAAGCAGGGTAATTGAACACTGCATATTCAAAATCTTCATTTATCACTCAGTTATTCCACAGAACCATTAGGATATCTTTGGAATATCTTCAAGCAGAAAATGTTCATTAAGAATGCGTCAAATATACGATTTTCACTCAAAGTTCCAGACAGATCCAAACGGAAAATTGTTGGTAGTCTTTGAAACGTTTCCATCTCGAAAAATCCAATCAAAATTTGAAAAACTTTCCATCCAGTTTTGTCCGGAATCAACAATCTGGAACATCCCGTCAAAACTTGGCAGCCAAGTTTTTATCAGTTTTTGATCGAACATCACAGTCTGTGCATTCCAAACAGGACTATCTTAACAAATTGCTGCCAGTTTTACACAGGTTGTTCCAATTTGGTCATTTCGCGCAAGATCGCGTAGAAGATTTGCCAATTTTTAACTGGACTTTAGAGACATTTCGTCAGCGTTAGATTCAGTGACGGATTTTCCGAGTACCCGGGGAATTATATGTAATTTTTATATAATTGAATATAATTTATGTATAAGTTTCATATAATTATATCAAAATTATATCGTGGAGTTGTCCCATAGATTTGCCACCCCTAGATCATGGCTTAGATTGGCCTAGGTGCAAATTCGTCTCTAATTGAATTCAATTACATATAAATCAAACTATGATCAGATTTTTCCTGAAATACCTGTTTGCGTAATGACAACATTTATGAGCCGAATTTTCCATACTTTCTGTATAATAATAGTCTCCGCAAATAACAGCGGAATCTAGAACTGCGGGATTCCATTGAGATGGATGACTCAGATATTGCATAGCCAAAATTGCGACACAAATGGCGGCTCTATTTTTCCCAGCTCGATCGCAGAATCTGTAGAAAGTTCAAAGAACATGATATATAAACTATGCGAGGAAACATATATACATATATTAATTTTGTACCTGGGATCGTAACAGCTGATCGTACCCCAAACCGAATATATAAGATTGGGCACTTCGATGGTATAATTATTCCACAACAATAACGTTGATCGATCAGATTTATCCTTCGGTCTCCTTCTCCTCGAATCCATAATCTCTCTACTGTGATCAAAGCTCCAATGATAATCGAGATATATCCACATCGAATCCTCTTGGAATATCGTGTAAGGCAAAACGTTGATGCTCTCAACATGAATTTGGTGAATAAAGAATCCCGTACCATCCTCCAATTGATTCAAACACATTCGATTGACCATTTGACAAACCGACGGGAAGATTCCTAGAAAAGCTTTGCCATCGTTCAAGACTTTCCTTCCCATTCCGTTGCATTTGTAAGGATCGATGTAGTAATAACAATTAGTTGATCTCGAGTACCAAAAACCGTAACAGCAATTGGTGAAGTGCAATATCCCAGCAGAATTCGTCTTCAAATATTTTCTCACGTGTTTCCTCACGGTGATAAAAAAATTGCTTCTTCCAGATGTTCGATCTAAAGTCAGGGGTACCAAAGACGAAGCTCTATCGCGAAAGTCGAAGATTCTGTTCATTACTGTCACGTTGCGAATAATGTGTTCGGTATGAAATTGTGGATGAGCGAGTTCTTTGTACAAGAGTTCAGACATTTGAAGGATTTTATCTATCATTCCTGTAAAAATTGATCAATCGTTATGGTTATATTTCGAGAGATGTGGAGAATACGAAAAATACCTGGCACGGGACTCTGTATGATATCTCTTTTCAGCATTACTGCTAAAATCGCGACTAAATAACATCTTTTAACTTGCGGTTCTTTCAATGTGTCTCTATCGCTCAGACCAATGGTACCGAACACTAAAATTGGTTTGACTTCGGGAATCGCAGGTTTAAAGATTGCCTCCAAATCGTATGGTTCCGGTTCTTTTTGATGAATTTCCAGCAACGAGGAACAGGGAATAATTGTTTCGTGTAAGCCTTTCGTATCACTACAATCGGGTTCCATTTTCTCACCATGAGATATGGTTATCATCCTGATCACAAAAGATGTCTACAACCCAATGAGAAATTTCAATTCAATTGTATGAAAACCAAATAAAATGAAATAGGTAAAAATTTCTCACCTCTTCAGGCACATTAATCTCTTGAACGATCAATTTTAAAATCTCCTCGAAATCCTTTGATGTTAAAATCAAGAGATTTTTGGTTTGCGAGACGAGCCACCATATAAAATAATCTTCATCTTTTTTCAGAGTACCGATATGAGCGTGATCGCAAATGATAATTGCTCCAGTATATTTGGAACTTTGAAAAATCATTCTCAGAGACGTAGCTAAATTCCAACCCTCAGCAGCGTACAAACTACCGTGATGTAAAGGGGCGAAAACCGCTCGGAAGATATAATTAGCTATTTCGAATTGAGGTAACAGACTATCGGTCATGTTAGCGACTGTAGAATCTTGAGCTGCTAAAAGACTGTCGTAAGTATAATCGATAGCCGCATCGAAGATACCCCGAACCGTCTTTACAGACCAGCATAGAGGATTGTGAATCAACGCCCAAGCCATAATGCAAAGATCGAGGGCCATGGCTATTACCGGATGGTGTTCGAATTTCCTGTCGTAAGGTTTTCTCCTTATCGCATCTCCCATATCATGCATCTCTTTCAAGCTCGTGGTTTGAAAACTCTTTCTGATAGGCGTCAATATGGGAGTGGTAATCGGGTTTTGCAAAACAATCGTTTCCAAAAGAGAAGCGTTATGATACTTTGCGTTAGAAAACCCTCTTATCGTCATATCATGAGTCGCAACGAATCGAGACTCTTTAATCCAATCTGATAATTCGATGAGAGAAGCTTCTGATTCTGATGATACCAAAGATGAATCTTCTTCAATTTCCTGCTCTTTGTCCTCCGTGTCTTCGGAACAATCAATTTTTCGTTTTTTCCTTCTCTTCTTCTTTTGTTCTTTTTGTTCCATGTGAGATACCAATACCGTGTGGATGCGGTATGGTTTGGTCACGGAGTCCCCCACGTTTGCTGTCATTCTTTCGATCATGGCCTTCAAGGAACAAAACTCCATCAGACAAGCAAATCCATCAGAGTTTGATTTACCGTGTTCGTCGCAAGTGTAAGGGTCGAAGAAGTAGTATTTGCCATCCGAAGTCCAGAATGCGTGAGAGCTGTTGTCGAATACTATTATACCAGTTTGATACTTTTGGAAAAAAGTTTCCATTGTCGAAGAGAGTTCATCGGGTTCCCAATTAATTGGATCGGCGTATATAATTTGTTTGGTAATTACGTCGTAAAAGGTGTCCATCAATTCGATGTTGTTGTATAATCTACGTGGTTTGTGTCTGAAACAATTTTACATTATGTAACGATACTTTGATCTTCCGTTCAATTCAACCGCCGTTGCGGGCGAGGGTTAAAAGAGTTATAAAACCCTAATAATCTCATCTCGTTGTACCGTTACCTCTCAAACACAGTTTATGCCCGCATCGTAGTCCATATAGAACCGGGGCATTTAGGAGTATATATATCTGAAATGTCTTCGTCACGAAAACAGGCGTAGAGACCTGTTTGAGAAGTTTTGGGAAGGTTATGAAACCTTTCCATGTTCGTTCTCGTAACAGAAGTATTCGTGAGATACCATTGAAGGACCTAGTACTGTACGGGGACTACAATATAACTTGATATCACATAAGATATACCTCCTTTGCTACATGTGCACGGAGAAAAGCAATGTTTTCAAAATTACTGCATTTTCTACTAAATTGGGAAGATGAAAGAAAATACCCCTGATATTGTTAGACAGGGTAACGAAAACAAATTATTGACCAAACATTGTTTAGCATAGGCATGCAATCTTACACATGATTGAGTACATATCTTCTCTATACTGTCTAAAACAATCGAATGATGAGTCTGACGAGCTTATGACAAGCTTACATGTTATCTGGGTTTCCTCTCGCAAAGCAATCACCCTAGGGTCGAAAGTACATCATATTCTTCGTATACGCATGAGCGAGTTAATTTTCAGACTACTCGTATGTAATGAACGAGTTTTGTTTCCAAAAACGAGTAAGAAAAGGGGTACTTTCCAGGCACGTGTAACATAAAATATTGTTCACGAAGTGCCCATGCGCATATATACGTTTGATTTCTAATTGAAGATCGAAAAGTGTCCATGACGCATAGTTTTCAAGATAAAAGTTATTCCAATTCCATGCAACCACCATTTAGCAGACATAAAAGTGTTACATCAGGATAAAATCGTGAAGTTATAAGTTACCAGCTGATTACTCGTGCCGAATAGATTACTTTGTATGTCACTTGTGACATTTTGATTATTCTAAGAAGAAGGAAGAAGTTACGATGCAGCCAGAAACTGTGTTTGTTGCGTTAATTTATCAATAAATTGACAATGTTCCCCTATTTTCTATGTTTTACAAGTCTCTCTTTTTCTCTTCGTGTAACAATACAATGCATTGATTTATTGACAAATAAAGTTGTCAAGAGGATTTACCTGAGTTTTCCAACTCTTTGATGAATTTTATCGGTGAGAAGTATGATTTGATCTAACGTTGTTCCACGAAATTCATCTTCGTCCATGAGGATTCTTGCTAAAATACATAACATAGCGGCATAATGGCAAGGTTTGAAATGAAATTCTTCGATTCGCGTACGGTCTTGCAGACTCATGTTCGCTCGAATGACACCGATATCATCGTCCATGACTTTAAAACCTATGCACTCTTCCGATATGTCATCCACTTTGCCGTGTGCATCTGTCTCTTTCGTTTGAATCGTTGATGATACGGACATTTCAGCATCGCTTTTAGATGCATCTTCTTCCATTTGATGTTCGTCTTCCTGAATTTATATCATTTGAATAGAAACACGGAGAAAGAATATTTGCTGACGTAGAAAATCGAGAAGGTGTTATACACAGGATAGCAAATATTTTTGCTAATCTAGCTGAAAATTCGCCGCCACAAGAAAACTGTATTGCTGAGAGAGCAACATGATTGACTCGAGCAGCAAATTTTCCGTTGGACTAGCAAAATTTTCAGTATTGAATACAGAATAGCTAAAAAATGTTGTTGAAGGAGTAAAGAATCGCTGTCGTTGCTAATGAGATTGTTGTGACAGCTAATATCCCAGACAGCACAACGCGCCGTACCCTGCTGGGTCTTGGCCTTGGGCTGGGTTTGGATAGCCCAGTTTTCAATCGGGGAAATTTCTACCCAGGATATAATACAAGCTCATAAATATGAAAATATGATTTTTTCAAAATAAATTTTACGGAAAAGATAGTGGGAAATTGATCACGGGATTTGTTAGGTTTATTGAATTTGAGTTTACGAAATCTGATTCCAAAGAAATGTCCTTTCCAAAACAGGATTTCCAGGGAATCCTCAATTCACTTTGAAAATTGTTTTTTTTTTTTCAAGTGAGAATTGAACATTGATGGAGGTCGATTTATTAATCATGTTTTAGCAATATTCCATCACTATTTCCAAGGCTTCAAAGCTTTCATTTCCGTATTTTATACGTTATGAATATTCATGTTGTTAATAATTACGGATTTTAAAAATTAATAATTCATCGAGGAATGTTGGATCAGTCTTTTTTCGTGACCTTCGATCATTATTATTCCATCATGTGTGATACAAATTGTTAATTTATGCATTCATTTTGACATATTGGTTCTATGATTGAAAATTATTTTTCAACCAGTTTCAAAGTTGTATGAATGTAATGATCTTCATTCGTTTGAATACCCAAGTCGAAAAAATTGCATGCTTTTTGAACCCTGATTTATTCCGCGATACGCAACAAATCGGTTAATCAGGTAGAAAAAAGATTGACATCCAACAATTTGTTTTCAAATTCCATGTGTTTGGATTTCCGTTTCGTTTCTATAAATGATTCAAACTATGCAAACATCATAAAGAGGAATGAATTTCTCTACAATAAAACGACAAACCTTATGGAAGATAGAATTTCTTATCTCCTTTTTAATTATGAATACCTGTGCGTGGATGCAACAAAACATTCTATTCCGATTAGTAATTCGCAATGTATACAACATTGAAATCTCAAAAATGAAATGTTCTCTGGTCCTAAATACTAAATCCTAAGTATAATGCATCGAGCTCGAGATTGGAAGTGTTTTCATGGTCCGTTCTTTCTTGATACACGAAGATACTCAACTACCCACATAGCGCAAGGACCTCTAAAATATATCTTGTAATTAAGGATTCTAAAAAACATCGTACGTTCCGGAAATATTTGACATACTCTCATTCGACATACTATGAGCTTTTGCTACGCGTTTTACGTATTCCATTCTTGCACTTTGCAAAAGTTTCTATTTTGGATACTGTGAAAAATGATTGTGAAATTTTCTCCAAAAAATTATGGCAGCAAAGTTCCTCCATAGATGGGGAATTTTTCACTACAATTTGATAGACTTTTCCTTCATTCGTAGATGATTCAACACTCAAAAAACCAAATAATTCCTCATAGTGGTGGAAAAATCTCTCATTTTTGATGGAAAAACAATTTCCCCGCGACGAGGGGGGGGGGGGGAATTAACCAACAGCGTGAAGAAAAACTTCCCACATTTGTTCAGTGTATATACGTGTTTGAACGTTCGTTGCTGCTTGGGTACGATGTTCTCTCAGTTCATCTGGTAAAAATCATGGGAACGTCTGAAAAGCCATATCTCGAGGACTTATCAGTTTTGCGAATTTCTCGATTTGAACGATACTTGGCTTTTGTATTTAGAGGAAGCGAAGCTGCTAAATAAATTCAGCAGTGAGTCATGAGATAGAGCATATTTTCTTGTATCGATTGTTTTCCTGACTCAAAACGAAAAGTGATACCATCAAGGATCTGTATGAAAGAAATAATATGGCAACCACCAGCCCATAAATATCGATTTAGCATATTCTGGTGGCGTTCGAAATTATATGAAATGTTAATTGGGACATTCGCATGTTAAATAGAATACACGATGAATGTCAGTTCAACGACAAACGTTTTGAATGCGTTGTGGTTGATCTGTCTGCATTTAGTACTAAATTATGAAAAAAATATACTCGAAACATATATTGGTCTTGGGTTTTTTCAAGTATATCGAGGAACTATTAGCATTTACAGAATACGAGAATTTCCGGTAAATCTTCTTGGATACAAAAAGTTATTGATGCCTGTTTCATTTTAAATGTTGCAATGAAGATAATAGGGCTGATCATGGGAATTGTGATTGATAATTACCTCAACCTCAATTATCTCCAATCACATGTGATCGCAGATGAATGAGAACCAACCCGACTAGAAATTTACCCCATGGACCAGATCAGGTAAACCTTGATCCAGATCAGGTCCTGATAAGGCAACCTCATCAGGACCTAACAAGTCATGTCACGCTGCACTATTATGAGGACCCCATCAGGAAAGACTAATTAGGATTTTGTGAGGAATTCCTTACTAAAACCTCAAAAATAAATCGAAACTAATCTATGTGCCTGTGTGAAAATTGCAGTTCGGTTGACAGATGTGAGGTTAAATTTATGTGATCAACAAATGGATGAATTATTTTTCTGAAATGTGTGGTGGTTATTTCTTGAATAATGTGTATCAAAAAGTCTGTTAGTAAGTGCGAAATGATTAAGTAAATCAGTCATAGCTGTTGTAACGTGTCAAAAAATCGTAATTTGTTGATGCAGTGAAAATGAATTTTCTTCAAATACTTACATCAGCACTTCTAGGCAAAAACTCAGAGATCATATTGATTTTGTAAGAAATATGAGTCATGAAGAACTCATTTGATCAAAAATATGTCAAAAGAATGTTCAAAATGAATAACAAAAAACTTGAATTATTCACTTGCAGCTCGTCGGATGGTTTTATTTTTCAAATTGAAGAGCACTCTTGGAGTTGAAATTTTCAAATTTGAGAAAAAAGCCTTATCTTCTGAGTTGAGTTTGTTGTTAGGGTGATAATAAACTTGTAGGAAGAGTTTGAAAGTTGAGTGGAATCTATATTGATCAGGAAAGTCCAAATCGTGGCAAAAGTTAGAAAATCTGTCAACTTAGCTGACAGCGCATGGGTATTCTATCAGCTTTTCTTTACTAAACCAAATGCTGGCAGGAGAAATTCATCAAAAACTAGTGAATTCAAAGTGATGTGAAGGAGAGAGGACCGATACATGCCTTGAATTATATTAGTTATTATAAAAATGTTGATAAATATGGTAAGGCTATGTATGACTCAATGTATCGTCTCTCAATATTTTTGTTTCAATGATTTGCATTTTTGAGTGTGCATTTTCGTATCTTTTCACCAGTAACTAGTGTTAGGTTGAGAAAACATGTGTATTGAACCTGTTTCATAAATATAATAACATTTATTTGTAGGAACATGACACAACATTATTGGAACAAAAATATGGGAAGACGACACTTTGGATCTTCTATAGTCTTTTCTTATTTTTAGAACGTTTATAAGAACGAATAAAATCTAATGAATATTTCGGTCCTCTCTTACTTCACATCACTTTGAATCCACTATATTTTGATGAATTTCTCCTGCCAGCATTTGGTTTAGTGAAGAAAAGCCCATGCGCCGTGAGCTAAGTTGACAGATTTTCTAACTTTTGCCACACGATTTGGACTTTCCTGATCAATATAGATTCCACTCAATTTTCAAACTCTTCTCACAAGTTTATCATCACCCTAACAACAAATTCAACTCAGAAAATGAGGCTTTTTTCTGAAATTAACAAATTTCAACTTCAAGAGTACTCTTTAATTTGAAAAGTAAAACCATCCGTCGAGCTCACAGTGAATAATTCAAGGATTTTGCATGTCATTTTGAACATTCGCTTGAAATATTTTTGATCGAATGAGTTCTTCATGACCTTTATTATTACAAAATGATTGGGATTTCTGAGTTTTTTCCGAGAAATACTGATGTGAATTAATATTGATATAGATATTGTCGTTGTTGATATTATCGTATATTTGAATAGAATTAATTGTCACCACATCAGCAACTTATGATTTTTTACATATTACAGCAGTGATAACTGATTCAATAATTCATTTTGCACTCAATAACAGATTTTTTTATGCGTATTAATCAAGAAATAACGAAAGAAGAGTACTTGTTCGAAACTTATATTTGATTATGACGAAACACATATTCATTCAGTTCATATATACTCTTTGAATAATACTCAGATGATGTGATGTGTAGGAAAGAAAAATGATGCTGAATAGTCAATAAATCAACCTTATGAGAATTGTGATAAGTTAAATGAAATACTTATTTCGCTGGTGATGGTTGAACGTTTGTTAAGTTTTTTTCGCTGTATGCATAACGTGGAAAATCTTGTGAAATTTTCATAAGTTCCGCCTAATTAAAACCCAAATAGTTAGTTTTCAATTCACATTGAGAATAGATTGAACAAATTGTTCAACAGTTTTCAAAAGCAGGTAATGTGTTCGGAATGAAGGGATTAAATTTAAAAACAGGCACAGTTGAAAATCGTTCGAACATGTTCTTCTTATTGAAGGAAAATTTGTTTAATCAAAGAGTGTACAATCTGAAATCAAGTCTGTACATTCTTGTATTCAGTTTATCAAACTATGTCCATGATCTTAGGATGACCGAACGAGGTCCTGATGCGGATACAGCGAGGAAAACCTACTTCGACCTTTTCAGGCTAATTTGAGGAAATCCTGACTAGGACCAAATGAGGTCATCCATACGTGAGTCATCCACACCTAATCCCGATCAGGACCGTAACGGGTATTCCTTATTTCGGATGACCTTGTCAGGTCCTCATCATATGTTGGGTTAACCTGATGACAATTTCCAGTCGGGAAGGGCCATCCCAATAAGTAAAAAGATATCATAAAGATATCTCCTAGATCTTTGAATGGATCTTAAGATACCTTAAGAATTTTTCGTGAAGTTATCTTTCAGATACATAAAAGATGTCTTATGCAACATAATTGGATAACTTGAAGATGTCTTTGGTGGTATCTTTGAAGAATCTTCTGCAGGATGGAGTTAAGATCATCGTACAAACTCTTATTTTAGACATCTTTGAGATATCCCAAAGTTATCTCCAAGATATGTCAAAGTTGTCTTCAAGATATCTTCAATATATTGCAAAGTTATTTCCACGATATCTCAAAGATACGTTTAAGATCCCTTCACGATATATTCAAGATGCTGTAAACAATCATAATGCAAGAACAATCATTTTTATTCAACATTAAAAACAAGATTCTCCCCAGAATTTTACTGTTCTTTCTGTCGATCATTATTTGAAGTATGATTTTCCTATCTGAGAAAGTTTTGTCCCTTGGGGGGAGGATTCGAACCTACTTATTCAACCTATCACCTACCTAAAGACCCCTGACTCAACAGCTTGAGCTAACGCGCCATATAATCATGTAGTGGTTTATTATCACTTATGATCATAATGTAATACAACTGGTAAAATTTTTCCTTTACGTAAAACTCCTCAAAATGTATTTCATGAAAAGGTTTGAAATGAATCCAATCTAATTCAATTCGAGAAATGGATCCAATATTCCACCTAATGCCGTACAAAACCCAGATTTCAAAAAATAATTTCCTCCAAAATTTTCTGATGGAAAATATCTTGACTTCATCATAATTTGAAGATATCTCGAAGAGATCCTTGAGACGTACACGGAAAAAAATACTCCGGTTTATATATGGACAGCAAGAATTACTGCTATTTTAACCGGAATTCTAGTTAAATGAATCAAGTCTCCGGCAAATTTAACAAGGGCTCCGGTAAATTTAACAAGAATTCCAGTAAAAGTCACAGATATTCCTTGCTGTCCATATAGTAACCGGAATTCTGGTAAAATTAACAGTTCATTTTTTTCCGTGTATCCCAAAGATATCCCAATTAGGATGTTTCGAAGACATATTGTAATAATCTCAAATTCGGTATCTTAATTTAATTTCTGGAAGTTATCTTATCTTGTGAAAGATATCTTCATTTCATAACTTTGAGGTTACCAAAAGGGATCTTTGAGATGTATCCCGAAGATATCTCAATTGCAATGTTTTCAAGACATCTTGCATCCATCTCAGATTCGACATCCTAATTTCATTTCTGAAAGTTATCTTTAAGATCTCTTAAAGACACATCTTGAAGATATCTTTATGAATATATCCTCAATGTATCTTCAAGACATTTACGTTGATTGGGACGTTATTATCGAGGTAGCTGTGGAGAATAGCTGTAATAGTAATAATCTAGGGACGGCAACTATAAAAGTGGACCTTGTGGTTTCAAATTCAGCTCCAATTTCCTCTCAGGGAATGGTTATGAGTTTTTCGATAATACATATGGTGTAGATTGATTATTCAAAAAACCATCGTAATCACATTTATCAGATGCCTTTTGACAGTGTTGAAGAGTTCAATAATGAACATTGGATCGAACAAGAGGTTCCTAGAAAGACCACTTCAACGACAAAGATTAGCTTGGTAATGAAGTCCAACTCACCCCTCCTGGTATAGTGAAATTTGGGAAAAACATGTTGAACAATATATCCTTCGTTTTGCATAGGATTTTCCTCGAAATCGGCTCTGTTTCGTCAATTTTTGAGACAACGCATACCCGTTCTGTTTCTTCTGGACAAGTAATGGGTATTGTGCATGGCGGCGGAGTCATAATTACTGGACCCAACGGTATTATTTGAGGAACAAAACGTACACCCACAGGTACTTCTGGGATCTCTTGTGATTCCATATTATCTTCTCTACATGCATTTGGGTTAGTACTCTCATTTATCTCCTCCGTTTGAATGTATCTAAATTATCAATGACAATTTATTAATTTTCAAATATTGATCAAGATTTGAAGATTTATTCAATTGATTGATGGATCGATTAGTTTATTTTGATATAGGTTGAAAGTCCTCTAAGCGCAAACTAACAATCTGGCGGAGAGAGAGAGTGAGAGAGAAAGAGAAAGTCGGTTCAACTTACTCGTCATTAATTGCTCTCAAAGGCACCAAGGGAATCGGCAGAATTCTTGAATATAAAAATTTATCCTGAGATAATTTAATCATCTTAGAAGATTTTTCGTCTTCTTTGATGATTTTATGGGTAATCATGGCCGATTCTTTCTCTATTCCGGTAGACAATTCATCGTTTTTCTTAACTTCGAGTCTCGAATCGATAGAGAATCTCGAAACCAAGGAATGAACAGATCTTTTGGCATATTTCGATTGTAAGAGGATGGCTAAAGTTCGTTTCGGTGGCATAACGTACGGTGGAGGGAAATCGTACTTCAATTTTTCAAGTAATACATTCTCATCAATTCCATCTAAAAATCCCTCATTCTCATCAATTTTGACTTGATTCGTGAGCAATGCCAAATTCATACGATAAGGTGCATCTAAGAATAATAGTTCTTCACATTCCATCAAAGGGTCTATTAAACGTTGATTCTCCGCCTCTAAATATATCTGTAATTTGAGTTCTCTTTCCCGAGCTTTTTGTTCCGCTGCTCGTTTTTCTGCGTCTTCTTTTTCTTCTTCCTCCTCTCCTTCCTCCTCTCCTTCCTCTTCTTCCTCTTCTTCCTCTTCTTCCTCTCCTTCCTCTTCTTCCACTACGTTCACTTCCGCTTTTTCTTCTTCTCTGATACCCTTTTCTTCCTCAGGAATATCCAAGTTCGTATGCTTTTCACCCTCGTACAAATCATCGTCCGTAATGGGTAAAAATCTAGTTTTGAAACTTAACGTCACATCATCGGGTACTTTGATTTCCCCAGCGACATATTTTTCCGATATCGATTTCAGAGCAACGAAGTGAATAAGAAATTCTGGCTCGTTGAACTCGATGATACTGTATAAAAGATCGATCAATTCGTTCAAATTGCTAGTTATGACGAAAGATGCTGGATTATTTCGAAGACGCCAACCTTCTCTGTCACTGCCGTAAGGATTCAAAAGAAAATATTTTTCATCTTGTTTCCATATAACGTACATCAACTTTTTATTCTCCAAAATTAATTCTTGATGAAGATTGAAATAATATTCTAAAGCTTCGGCAAGATTGGCTACAGGATTAGCTTCCCCATTCAGAACATTCATCTTGAATTTAAAAGATATTGAATCATCACCGATTGGTAGGATCTCTGGTAAATGTGTGAAATCGAGATGACTCGGGGGAGGATGGAGACCCATTTGATCTTTACCTCCCTCTTCAATTCCTCCTACTTCTTCTTCTTCTTCTTCTTCTTCTTCTTCTTCTTCCTCTTCTTCTTCTCCTTCTTCTCCTTCTTCTTCTTCCGCTTCCTCTTCTTCCTCTTCCGTATCTCCCTCTTTACGTATCGGTGTAGATTGTTCTGTCTTCCAAGGAGGTCTGCCTTTTTTGATCCAGTCGATAACGCTGTCGTAACAAGTCGTACCGACATCGAGAATTTGATCCAAGTCAACATTACGCCAAGAAGTGGGATTTTTAAGTTTCGAATATGTTAATGCCGCTAAAGCAACTATTAATCCTTGTCTACCTCGAGAATGAGGACTATATTGCGTGGAGAGAAGAGATTTACTGCCTTGAAGTACCAATCGACAGGGATTGATAATGTTGTAGCCGAGAAGTAGCTTCATTATTGACACGGTTACGGATTTGACTTCAGAAACTTGTGGAAAAATCTATGAGAGTAAAAAGAAAATACATTCAATGCTACTAGAATTTTAAATTCAACGGAATATGAACCAATCACCTTTGTTTCCTCAACTTTGTTTCCCTCCACTGCATCTCCGCGATGTAAACTTTCGGATTTTATTTCCGTCTCTCTTTTCTCCTCATCTTGATTCTCCACAGGCACCAATATGTCTGCGAGGAACGTAGTAGGCTCGTCTTCTTTCAACATGAATTCCTCTACCTTTTCCATGATTTCCGGAAATTGAGTGTCAATCGTTTGTATCGGTGCCTCATCGTCTCGTGGTCTTGGGGTCATATCCACTGCCTCCTCGACGATCTTATTATCACTTTGCTCTTCGATGTGTGGAAAAGATTTGATTTGAGGACGTTGATTGGTGCCTTTCTCTCGATAAATAATTTCTTCCAAAGTATCATCGCCCGTAATTCCAGTTTTCACATAAAGCACTTTTAAACCATGAACGAAGAAAGGATCTTTGTCTTTGCTCCCAGTGTTTTCCATGATAATTTCTATCGTGCTCTTCAACGAAGTGTTCATGGTAACACATGCGCTAGACGCGGTTACATCCTTGTCGGTATCGATGACTCTGAAACCTTCGTCGTCGCAGGCGAAGGGATCCATGAAGAAGTAAATGTCGTCTTGTTTCCAAATAGGATAGTACGTTTTCTTAACTTCCAGTATTCCAGTCTCCTGAATCATTCGAAAAGAATTACCTTGAAAAATCAAGAGTTTCATTCGATGATGCTTTGATGGTTAAATTACTTGTGTCTCGAAGAATCGCGGAATGTCTTCTTCCATGCTACTTCTACCTTTCTTCTGTCCAGCTCCAGGAATAGCGTTTGCGGTCACTTGAATCTTGGCCGTGTGTACCCCAAGAACAACATCCCCCACAAGATCGTCAATTTTAAGTTGAAAATTTTTGTCCTCCATCTTCTTGTCCAAAACCCTGAGTAAATCTATCAAGTATATGTTGGATTGATTGAAGATCAAATCGATCAAGGACGTTGTCCACTTGTTACCATTCACCAAACGAGAATAAACGAGAGCCGCGAGTGAAATAATCAAGTGACCTTGACCACGAAGTATTTCGGGTATCGTAGGATGCGTGAGATGGTACGATCCTTTGACGACTGCGCGATATTTGCCTTGTACCTTTGGAATTAGAATGATCATCGATAAACATATTTTATATCCGTTGGGTTGGAATTTGATAATTCAAAGAACGAGAGATGAATTGGAAAATTTCCGATTGAACGTTTTATGATTCGTTTGAACACTCAATAGTACCATACAGCTCTCGGCATTCCCTATTATACTCAAAACACTAAAATATTCAACATGTGGCATATTTGAATCGACATTTTTCCAATATACGTTGTCATATCGTTCACACAAAAACAGAATTATCTGATTTTCCCTCAATAAATTGTAGTTTGTAAACGTTATCGATACTCAACCACCCCATTCAGCAATTTTTTTTCCGCGCAGGGAATTTTGCTTGAACGATATCCGTATGTTAAGACTGAAAGACATAAAGAACATGTTCCTCACTTTATACCCGCTAGGTCTCCTGGACGGCTGTACCAAGGAAAGATTGACTTCTCGTTCTTTTTGCAAATGGGAAACACATGCGACTTTAACAATATCTATGGCATGGATGATGAAGGGTTCATTGTTCACTTTGCTTTTCTCGAGGATCATAAAGATAATTCCATTGAGATCCTTGACCAAAAATAATTTGGCAACGCCGTGTTCACCCTCGCCGACCGGTTCGCCATGTTTATTTCTGGGCTGACCATCGAAAAGATTGAAGAATCTAGCCTCTTTCCAAATGGCACAACTCAAAACGGGTGATATCAAGATTCCAGCATTAAATCGATTGAAGAACAATTCTAATACTTTCACCAAGTGAAGTTCTTTCACGTCTTGAGTACGAAATCTCCCAACGTACGCTGGTTCGTCGATAATCACTTTGACATGGAATTTTTTCTGAACGCAAAGATCTCTTTTTAAATCCAAAATTGATAAAAGTCTCCTATCGTCGATGGTTATATTTTTGTAAGACTCGCAATAAAAGGTATCACCATCGTCTATGATTTGATCTATTATCTTTTCATTCCAACAATTTGGTTTGTGAATACTCGTTGTCGCAAAGGCTGCCACGGCTATTGCTCCTGCCTATAGATTCGATTATTATGAGTTATGATTAAAACTGTTATTTCAAATATCTCCAGAATTATATTTTCAATCGACAAAATTTCTGGTATATTGCTCTATGAATTTCTTGAATTGATTATTAACTCTTCAGAAACTTAAAACCCTACAATTCTGAAATGGAATGGAAATTGTACTATTCGAGAGTGAGATTGAACTCTACAGGAGGGAATGTTAACTCTTCTTCTAACGAGAGAGTTTTTTGTGTCAATAAGTAAAGGGGAAGGCCCCTGTTATGGTGGAATTCCAGAATAGAACTCTCAATCACTGGAATGTTATATCGCAGAACAATCTTTACATAAAAAACTTTGAAAAAAAATTCTTGTTATTATTCAATGATAGGAACAACCTCTTTTGGTCAGTGCAGGGGTGGATTTAGAAATTGCTTATTCCTCTTCAATCGATAGAGGAATGGAGGACAAAAGGATCTAAATCCACCCCTGAGTTAGTGTTACGCGAAGATTTGAATTTTCAATTCGAAAGTTAGATAATTACGATTAAAAACTGTGAATCGATTATCAATTGAAAAACTTCACCTGATGACCTCTGGACAACGGTGAAAATTTGGATACATTGAGATGAATAGTACCCGAGCGAACACCGTACTTGATACATGGTGGTAATTCCGATTTGATCTTAGTGAGAGAATAAGTATCGTGAGGTAAATCTAATACATCGCTAATACCATGATACTCGGTATTCAAAACTTCATCGAATTCGTCATCATTGGATACGCCATCTTCTAAGGACGTTGAATTCTCAGAAAATCGTCCAATTTTGTTAAAAGTCGTTTCAGAGACTCTCTCGTCGCAATTTGCAAATTTTTGGATTTTATCTTTCCTTTGAGAATCCCCTTGTGCTTGATCCGTCGCAGAAATCATTCTTTCTACATTCATTATTTAAATTTTCTTTCTCGCTTTGATAATGAAAAGATTAGATTCAAATCAAATCATGATTTTGGCTCTGCTTCGATCCCCCATTTTATTCAAGATTTTGTCGCTTTTGACGTGAAATTTATGGTGAAAACTGAAAAGAAATTATTTCATATCAGATCTAACCTATGCTGATAATTTATCGACAGAATATGTTTGATAAAATGAAAATTGAGTTTTACTCGACAGATTTTTTATCATTGAAAATTACTGTACATTTTTTTTCGATTCACTGGTAATTTATCTACATTTTGCGGTGCATTCCGAACGTCCGAATGGTGACAGCAAGTGACAGAGTGATGATAAAAACTGGGAATTTATAATTTATGAATGAGACTTCACGAGATGAAGTTTGCATATTTCATATTTTTGTTTTTCAATATCTTATGATTAGAGTTTTTTTCTTTCACGGGACGATCTATCGATGTTCTTTTCTCCCTCGTACTCTAGATATAATTGAAGGAAGAAAAAAATTCCTATACATTAGTGTAGTAATATTGAATACATAATTACCGTATACGGTATCTAAAAAAAACAGTATATACTTTCATCCATATTGTTTAGAAAATCGATTGTCCATTATTACAAATCATTTGTATTTTCAATGCAAAATATTTGACACATAAAGAGAAGACATGTAGAAAACGAAATTCAAATAGTAATGTGAATAGGATATAAAATGGACGGGAGTCTACTCGCGCATTTCACCATCAAAATTACAAGCGGAAAGGGATTTGAATATACACATGGAATACCCTAGATACATATTTACATTTTTCCAAATTTGGAACATGGACACATGATTTGGATAACCTCAAAATTCTTATGTTTATTTCATTGTTTCTAATCTGAATTAGATTTTATTTGTAACTTCAAAAATTCAAATTCCAAGTCGATAATCATTATTTTGAATCATGTCTCGCAGTGAGTAATATCAGTTATTCGCTTTCTGTGTTTTTCTTCAAACAATTACAACAGTGGAATTTCTTATCATCGCACATATATTCAACATTATATTCAACTTATTTGAATGAAATCCACATACGATCGGTTGAATGAGTTCTTTTCCATCTGTATCAAGTTTTATCTATAATCAAAGGCAAACCTCGGTTTAAAGAATCCCATTATTTTTTAAGGCAATATTATATTACAGAGGAAAAAGAAAACGTTTGACTCGCTCGGGTTATAAAATTACATCCTTCCAAATCACGTAAATGTTGCGATAAAGTGAATTACTTATGTTCCTGTAATACGTGAGGTTGATAATTCCTCGACCCTGCTTTCAAGGTAACCCACTTCGCTGTGGTATAAGGTTCAACGCTCTATAGTACACGGAAAAAAAGGAATCCTTGCAGCAGCTACTCGCGTAGTCGATTTTCGACCATCTACGAACAGTAGTTACAGCAACTATTCAGTAGTTGGGACGAACACCACGATACTTAAGTTAACTAACACGATGGTCGCGTTGACTAACGTGATCGACTACGCGAGTAGCTGCTGCGGGTATTCCTTTTTTTCCGTGTCATGAAGAAGATACGATGATCGCACATTGTAACCATTTCTAAATTACAGAAAAAAAGGCAAAAATCCAAATATGATTTCCAATGAAATTTGTTTCAAAATTTATAATTGCAAGGGTTAAAAACTGAATTGATAAAGGGCAGTTGGGTCGGAAATATCGACAAAATCTCATTACATATATGTAAAAGTATTGAAACATCAATTTCAAAATTTCTTTTAAATATCAGTTTTTTAATATCATCTACGGAAACTTTAGTAACAAATGATAAACATTTTCCATCTCTCTCATCAATCGAAGGTTGTCCACTGTTATGATTAATAATCTTTTTTTGTAATGATTAAGGTCATAGAGTATCTCATAATATATCATTCATGTATTTCATTATAGAAAAGGTGTCGTACGGTACAAGCTATACCGATGATACAAAAAAAGAACAGTGTCGTCCAGATTGTGTGAAATATGCGCAATACGATCCGTGCTCTTCGAATTATAAACAAGAAGGCTCGCGAAAGAAGGCAAAAGGAAGACAAGGGCCGAGTACCGGATATTCGAACGAATGCGAAGAACGCGATTCTCTTGTATGGAAAAAACCAAAGAAGTCTGCAAGAAAACAATCACCGAAAAATAGTTCCCAAGCGTCTACCAAGGTTAGAGGAAGACAAGTGCCGCTGAGCGAATCGCGAAATTACGACACAGGGTCAGGGAGACAAACGCCGAAGATTGATTTGAGAAATCATGGAAAACAAAAGCGAACTATAGAGATGAGCAGTAGAAATCTTGAAAAGTTCAAATGGGATATAGATAGATTGGTGAGCGATATTGAACCATCGATGGAAGCTAGAGAGCGAATTCTTCGGGAACGTCATTTACCCTGTCTACTAGAAGGGTCGTCTATCACTGAGTTGAGAAGTGCGATAAGAATGTTGCGAGAGAAAGAATATGGGGACGAAAGCGACACCGGGACTTCTGTCTCTATAAGTAATACAGGTGAGCCTTATATCCGTGCAAAAAAAAAGCCACATCGCAAGAGTATGGGAATAGGCTCGATAAGAACCTGGCAAGAGGTATCTCTGTCTTGAAAACTTGACGATATAGACGATTGCTGATATCGGATTCGTGGTCACGAATACATCATATGACGTTATATCCAAACATATACTTTTCTATGAAAAACAAATGTATCTGAACAGGCAGGGAGAAGTATTGCAGAGTGACAAAGCTTCGTGCAAGTATTGCCAGACTTTTAGTCAGACTGTTCCCATACTCTTACCATATAACTACTTCCTGCGCGGATATAGGTCATCAAGTTATTTGAGACAATAATATAAATATACTCATCACTGTAATGATTTCTAATCAGTCCTACGTAAGAAGAAGAAAAAGAAGAAGAAAAAGAAAACATTGAAAAGGAAAGGGGAAGATTCTGGCGGGTTGTTTCACGAAGACGAACAGACTGATGAGAAGGAAGATATGATCGCCGTCCCCCGAGGAAAGAGGAAAGCCGGGATGACCGTGGAAGGGAAAAAATTAGCATCAAACGTTAAACTGCAAAAATTGAAGAAGAAAGGAGTAAGAAAAATAGAAGAAATCGATTGCTCTCATTTGAAAAAGGCAAAGAAATCAAAAGAGGAAGATTGTGAATGCGATAGCGTATGTTCTTCTGATAGTGAAATATATTTGGCAGGTACTTCGACATGGCTTCTTCAATTCATTAAAAAATTCATAGAATCTTATTGCATTCCATAGTATTTACAGTCAAGAATAAAAATGTGGAAAGTTAACTTTTCAACGTTTGTTTTTTATTTCAGGTTTGGCCTTGACTGCCTCAGATAAGAAAAAAATCGAAGAAAACCGTTGTAGAGTTGAATCGATGTCTAAACCTGCGTAAATTTCTTTTATTTCTCTAAATCATCCTCGCAGTGGGAGCTATATAACACGACATACTTGCAATAGAATTATGGACAAAAATGAATAGATCTCTTTTCAATCCGCAATAAAATGATACGAAAAAAAAAGTTATATGGCACAGTGTACCCCTAGAACCATCTTAAAACGTTATGCAATTTCGATAAAGTTCTGTAAGTACTACATGAATATTACGAATTAAAGTGATTCGTGACAGCGGATGATGTCCCTTGACCAAATTAAAGAAAGAGAAAAACCGAGGAAGAAGATACAAAATAAGAACTTATCAACGGTGAGAAAAAATTGGTAGACGATACAAAACTCGTTCAAGTTTTTGCTTCATTGAAATTCATACGTTGAAGGTTTATTATCGTTGACTCGATATTCTGTTACACACAAGTACCAGCTATCTCGACACTCTCTTCCTCCCCAGTCAAAATCAAAGTACGTAAAACTCTATCCATTCATTTCGTTACACGAAATGGTTATGAAATGATCGCATTCTTATCAACGAAAGAGTGCATAATGATTGATAATATACACATAGAACATGCAATTTCATATTCCAATACACGCGATCGAGGAAAAATCTAGTCACGTAGCCAACGTGACAGATTTAAGCAGAAAGCGAGACAAAATAAGATAATTTGGAATTTGTGATATCATGTATGGCGGTCGGATTAATGATCAATGCGACTGAGTATATCTAGTACGCACGCATCTTAACATACTTTGACGTTTTTATGAATTGAATATGGACAAACAAGAATGTTTGATAATCGAACGATGTATAATTCAATATGGAGAATTTGGATAATTTTTAACGTTCCCGTTTGCTTTCTCTCATCGAAAGTAATTCATTGATCACTCAATGATATTTTTTCCTCCGACAACGGAAAATATTTTCTTCATCGTCAAATATATTCAATGCGCTTATAAAAATAGATGCATTTGATTGAAAGCTGTTTTAATGCTCATTCAATTCTGAATAAAACCACATAAAGCCGTTTGGAAACGATGATGTTATCATTTTTAGAAAACTGGGTAGTACTCAAGTTTGAAATGTCATGGACGAAAAGTTCTGAAGCATCAAGACAGGGGTAGAACTGTGGAAATGTAGTTGGATTACTCGTTGGTTAGCTTAATGTTTCCTATCCAATTGGATGTTTTGATTGTCTAATTTGAATTTTGAGTACACAAGATGATAAAATTATATCGCTGATGAGGATACTCCTGTTCTGTGCAAATTTATCGTTTTTGGAAAGAACTCGATTGAATTTCCAATTGAAAGAAATAATTTGGGAGATCAAATACATCTGACGTCACAATCCATGTGAAGCTTGCCGTTCCTTGTTGATGATAAGAGCTTGTCTCGAAGACATCTCGAGAGTATTGAAATCGTAATATCGAATCAAATGAAAAGGAAATATAGGATTAATTCCAATACTTGTTTTACAGCGTGGGATTCCTCGAGTCACCAAATCCTCAGATGATAATCCCAGTTGATTGGTGTTGACAAAAATATCATTATGCGACAATTATTTATCCTTTTAAAATCCACAAAGATAGAATTTGATTTGTGCTGGCATGAGACATTTCAACATATCAGGATAAATTCACGAATTTGCTACATTGTTTACTGAAGAGTCAATTGAACCCTTAATAAAAATTTTGGTGGAATTTTCACGGGATAGTTTGAAAGATATCTGAAACATGTCTAAAATATGTCTTATATAACATCATAAAATGTATTTTTTTCAGAAGTCTCAAATTCTGCTGAGATATCTAAATTTTTTGCATTAGAGATATTCCAGATCTATTTTTAGTCTCCAAAAAACATCCACGAAATATGTATTGACCGTGAAAGGAAAAAATGTCCTCCCATCGTGGAATCTTCATTCTCTTAACCTTGACGCCATGTGATTTATGTGAAAAATCAAATCATTAAAACAATAACAGAGGAAGGAATTTACCCTACGAGACCTAGATAGATAACACAAGTTACTTATAATTGTTCATCGACGGCGCTCAGACGATTCATCTCTATCGAATGTCGTCCTTATCAGCTTCTCTTGTACAAGATTTTACCTCCTCTTCGTGTTCTCGATCATGTTTTTATCAGTCGATAGGATTTCAAACTCCTTCGAGGGAGCGAAAAAATCTTCAGTGTTAGCAGAAATGTTTGTCAGTGCACGAACAAACGTCGATTAAGACGTTTCAGTACTGCACAGTGTTCATCGAATTCATGGTTTCATTTATTCATATGTGCACGTTCATGTATGCATAATAGTGTTTTGTTCATCATTCATTTCATCAATTCCATCCTCACCCGTGGAAACTCAAAAAATAATTACAACGCGGTGAATCGATACAATTTGTGATCAGTGATAAGGAAAAGGAAGATTTCTTGAAAGGTTTCCAGGATGTTTCCGTACCCGAGGATACCAATACGTACGTAGACTTTGGACTGTCATTGTGTCTTATTGTATAGAGGATTTTATCAAATTTATGAGATCGGCTGGTTTGTATGTCAGTAGCTGATTGAGATAGACTCAACGAGAAGATGATTTCCATTAAAAGTTGACCCCTACATTGTTATTGAATTTTATTGAACGTGATACAATGGCCTGATTAAGAATCGATTCGAGAATATTTCATTAGATAATTTCAATTCGACAATAAAGAGAAACCACAATGGAGAGGGAAGGGGTGGCTTAGCAGCTCTTTGACATCACGTATTTCTATCCAACGGAATATAAATAATATAATGTGATACTTGAAGGTTTCTTCACTAAAAAATAGTCATGCTGACTAACAATGTGCTTGTATCCAACACGAAATGGTTAGGACGCTTTGAACCATTTTTTTTAGTAGCAGCAACTAATATTTATCTCAGGGCATTGAATCTCAACAGATCTCATGAAAAAGTAGACAATTTTTTGTCAAATTCTATTCTACTTGATTTGAGTGAATTTTATGGGTTTCCCGAACTGGAACCCATATCCAAATTTTAGGTCTCCAAATTGTCTCATGCAACATGGAAATATATCTTTTAGATGTGTCTAAACGGTTCTGATTTCCAACAAATGCCTGAATCGTATCTTTTGAAAGATCTAGAACTTGTCTTCAATGCCGTCTTTAGGGGAGGGGGTGGGGCTCGGGGGCGGGGCCATAGCCTCTTTCTCTCAGATCATTATCCAAAATAATTATAATTCGAATTTTCAAATCCCGTAAAAGGACCTCCGGTAAAATTTAGCCCTAGCCCCCTTTATGTCAAGAACCGGCACTGGTTGTGTTTCAGAAACATATGTTTTAGACGTTTTTCTATATAACTCTCGGGAACAAGAACTGTTTTAACTCGTTTTGAGATATTTTCGAGAGACAGTATACATGGGGGGACTTTACATCGTTTCCCGTACACAACTCCCATTGATAAATTACGATGTCTCACCACATAATTTAGTTAGGGCATGAGTGAATAGGGGTGCAAGAGATGATATTCTCGCCGATATTTTGAAAGTATCGTCTCGGTATCGTCTCGTCGGTATCGGTATCGCCTGATATTCTGAATAAGAAGAACAATACTTCCCTCTCATATTCTGCAATATCAGTACAGCAGTATTAGCTGGTCAAATGATTAAGGCAGCTTTTGTTAATTGATCAAAAAAAAACAGAGAAACCCGATACTCCAGAGTACGGAAACAAAGTTTTGGAGCGTGGGCCTGGTCATATATAATCACTTTACTCAGGAGTAGAATCTTCATCTCAGTGAAGAAATCTGTAATACCTAAAGAATAGTACAAGATTTCTTCGAGCAGAATTTATGAAACATTCTGAAATTGTGAAGAAATAATCTTTGATATTCTCTGTATTACGTTATAGAGCTTGAATTTGAAATTTTGAAAAAAAAATTCTATTTTTTCAACTAAGAAGAAATTTGCTTTTTTGGAGTCGAAGAAATCTCTTTGAGGTTTCCAAAAATAATCGTAAATAATTAAACAGGAATTATCACATTAATTGTAAACGTTAGATCATGTCAGGAGCTTATATTACGAGAAAAAGCAATCAATACAAATTCAATAACAATTTGCATGTTTGCTCATAATACCTACCTACTGTATATTCAACGCCCTGTGTGCCGTCAAGTTTCGCAAGAAATACGAGTCATACCATCAAACATTCTAATGATTTCGCTTGATTAGTTTACAGTTCCTTTTTCGAATTAAAGTAACTCGCTTGGAAATTGTATGTGAAACACATGAATCTGTCCTTGAGAATTTTCATAACAATGTATATAACATATAGTATATATATCCGTAGTTTAGTTTCAGCTATGCACGTGATATGAGAAAATAAATTCAAAATCAGGTCAATGAAAGGAAGATACAAGTAATGTTATAATCCTGAGATATATTTAGAAACAGAAATGTTTTTCCCAAAGTTTCTAGATATGAGATTAAATGTTTCTCCATGAAAGATTCAATGTTTAAGTCAAGTCCTAACTGTAAAATGTTTATTTAGTCAGCAGCCGATAACGATACTAGAGTTTAAAGATTGTTTCAACCAGTGCTAGAGTGTCAACATTTTTGTCATCATTATCTTGACAAGCTTTATATCATTTTAACAAGATTGTATCATTATCGCAATTAATGTGCATAATTGCATGCATTATCGTGGCTTGAACTTCAAGGGCGAATGGACATCGTGTTTATACACCAAGTCACATATTAGAGTTGTTTACATAATTAAATGCTATACAAATCACGTTTATGACCAGATATCAGAATGATGAGAAATATTATTGGGATGAAGATTAATTTTGTCACTTACAAAACACGAGGGGGGGGGGGGGAGGAACAATATTAGGAGGAAAAATGAATGGTAAAACTCGCAAAGGTAGTTCTAGATTAGGTTATATGAAGCAAATTATTTAAGATAAGGGTTGTCGTAGATATGTAGAAATTAAGCGTTTAGCGAATAATAGACAGGGTTGGAGGATCTCATCAAACCAATCATAAGACTGATTACTACATGATGATAATACAAAACACAAGAGGTTTTCTAATATCGAATATAAATGAGTGTTACTTGTTGCGATCCTATCCGGATTTTGATGAATCATGAAGTCCCTTGCGAATACGTACCTTTTAGACGTCTATAACGCGGGTAACGTATTTGCCAAAGGTGCCTTTTAGAGTTAATTGGAACATTATTTCATGACTTTAACTGTTTTCACAGTCTTGGTTTTCCGCGTTTTCGTCCCCAAGAAGTATAATTTCGAAACGTTCGGATAAGCTTTACTTTAGATGTTCCCTGAATACATTTTAGTCAGCCTTTGAGAACCTCATCGTCGCACAAGGGGTATAAACAGACTTTTGCAGGAAATTTGTGCGTACCTGGGACAGACATGCGATGTTTTTAGAATATCCTGCACCCGGAAAAAATGAATCTACTAAAAATTTCATTGCATCCAATAAAATTTTACTTGATTCAAGTAAATTTCATTTTAAATGAATCCAAATTTATTCGGATGAAATTAATTTTCTATTTGATCCAATTAAACCCTGTTACGTTCATATTTGAATAGAAGTTGAGTTGATTCAAATAAGTTCAATCAAATAAACCCAAGTATATAATTTTTTTGGATGTAGGACATTATTTGTGTATTCTCTATGTAAGCGAGCACCTTTCCTGAACGCTCGGAAAACCTCTCGGTGCTATATGAGGAGAAGAATTTTTGAAACTCCAACGATTATTAAGAAATATCAGGGAATAAATTTGTAATTCGATTAAAAAAAATGTGTAAGCATCATTTACGTCAATCTTGTCACCTGTATCATAAACTGTACATATATTGCCGACACATAAACGCGCGCGTAAATGATTCATAATCGTAATTAGATTGTTAACGACAAACTTAATTGGCATTCCCATTTCAGTGTATCACGTAATAAACTTCAGCGGATGTTACAATTCGATGCAAATAAAGTGAAATTTGCTTATGAATGAGACACAGTATTATTGAAATTTATGAAGAAAAAAAGTGTATTGTGATTTGTTGATAGGAAAAAAACAAAAATCAACGATGTTATGACACTATATTAAATTCGCATAGAAATTTATTGCAGGTCAATAGACATATCATTAAATAAACGACGAATAATTTTTAATCGTTGATTAGACAAGGGTCAATGTGTAGATTGAATATCATTAATTGTAATTGATTCTTCTGCAACTCTATCCCCACACGGCATTTTGGATTAAAAATGCGTATCGAATAAGTGATGCGAGGAATAAAATACGTATACAGAAGAAAGTATTTCTTTGAATTTAAGAAATTGTTATTTGAACAGGTTCAAATATGAAAATAAACATCCGGTAAAAAGACCGCTAACAACATTCATGAAATATAATGATTTTTAAATATAATGATGATGATGAACATCATTCATTTTATTGCATCACAAACTCTTATAAACATTAAATCAGGATTTTATACAAATTTTGATGGATTATAAATCTGAATATTCAACCACACATTTGATAATAATTATTGATGCTCTTAGAATAAAAAGTTTGAGGCATATGATCTCTTCCCCAAATACTTTTTCTATCATCGAACAATCCAGTCGAGCCGGGGAATTAAAATCGTTTGTAAACATAGATTATAAGATCCAATTATCGCATGAGAAGTGAAAAATTTTGCATTTGTTAATGAGATTCTGTGAACTATATTTTAATCATCCTCGTTCGGAATATCGAAACGCAGAATAAAATGACAATTTCCTCGGTTACTAGAATAAGTCGCTCGGCAAATTAGGTCGGTTCAAACGATAACATTGATTTTTTAATCAATCTCATGACAGTTTTACTCACCCTGTAAATGAGTTTATGAAATGATTCGAAACCCAAATCAGTGATACGTGAATTCAAAAGCATAAATACGTTTCCTAAGAGTTTTTTAATTGAATTGATCATTCGAGGCAAAGGAGACTGGACTTTTTCTTTCGAATAATTTGTGAGACATACTTGGCCTATTAGACAAATTGAGGATCTGTATTTTTCATCTATAATCAAAAGTATATAATCACTGCATGAGCCCTGAAATCTATTCTCAGGAACCAAAAGTTCATTTTTCAAAGAAAAGTGCTCCTAAAGCATCACGAGTCTCGTTTTTTGGAGTGAAAATTTATGATCGCCCTCTAAGGATTGAATACATCTGGTATTTCATGCTGATGTTGGGCAAAGTCTTTTGAACCAGGTACACGGCGAAAAGAAAATTGTCAATTTGTCTCCAAAGCGCAACAACGATGCGGTTAGAGGCTTTGAATTGTGAATTTTACAAATTTGTTGTCATTCTCCCAGCATATATTATCCTGAAGATGAAGCAAAAGGGAAAAATTGCCGCTTGCGAACGTAAATTTAACAGTTCTACTATCTTTATGAACAGCAGTAAGGTAGGTGTACCGTTGCCCGAGCCTGTACGTGTAGTTGACCCTTCGTGCGTAAATTCAATATATCGAGTCAAATATTTATCATTTGTCAAACATCTATGCACCAACGTTAGGCTGAGCTAAAAAAAACTAACCTCTTGAATTTATGGATTGAAATAGATCTATATACCAAGAAAAAAAGTCCCCCGTTTGACAGAATTTTGAACTCAATTTTGAAAGGGATCGATAGACATTAAAAATTTCCCATTTAATTAACACTCACAAGTGTTTTGCATTGAAAATGCTTCAATTTTTGAACCATTTGAAATAAAAATTGTTTCTAGGCAGAATCTTGCACTCAGAGAAAGAAAGTTGCTGAAACAGCAAACCTCGAAGATTTGCTCTGCTCATATGGCAAAACTTGTTGCTGAATTAGCAAATAATTTGCTATCACAGCAAAAATCTTGCTCTTTTAACAAGCGCTTGCCATCCAGCAATCCGAGATTGTAAATATACAGACAACTAGGAAATTTTGCTGAATTAGCAAATATTTTGCTAAAATAGCAGAATTTTTGCTGTAACAGCAACCGTTTTACTAATTTGGCAAAGCAGATTTTTCGAAATCGCTTTTTCAGCAAGAATTTTTCTTTGCGTGTGTAGGGCATTGAATTCTCTAAAAAATCATATCCGAGTGGATTTTTTTTAAATAAAAAATTTGTGTATTTATGGGCCATGAAAGTCTGCTTTTTTTTAATTTCATGACCCGTAAATATACAAATTTTTGACTTTAAAAAATCGATTCTGAAATGATTTTTCAGATAATTTAATGTCCTACAAGTATCTGCCTGGGAAAAATTTTTATCTCGATCGGTTCAAAAGTTACAGCATTTGCAATGCAAGAAATATTTTTACGACTTATTCAAATGGAGAATTCAAATGCCCACCGACACATTTTAGAAAAGAGCTGAAAATTCTACCAAACGGGAGAATTTTCTCCTCGGTATATGGATCCATTTTAACCCATGAATTCGATAGGTTAGTTTTTCTGGCTCACTCCAATCAACATATTCCGCAAATTTCGGCAATGCGTAGAGATTCGAAAAATGATGAACATTCGACTCAATATATTGAATTTACACGAAGGATCTGCTACGTGTACAAGGTCAGGCCCCTGTATATACACCTAACTTACGATACACATTGTAAAATTTTTTATACAAAGGAACGAGGTACTCCATTGTCGCTCTACTCAGTCAATTTTCACAATTGTGTTTTTTCCGTGCACCGATTGTGGTGAAACGTTATAAATTGTGACTTATAATCCTTGTACATATTCCAGTAGGATTGAAATTAATCTATTCGGACCCAGGGAATAGATTTCTAGTCGGAAAAAATATAGACATGTTATTTCATAAAAATTCCATTCACTCCCGCAGAATACTTTTCTACTTTTTTGTACGAATGAGTAAATTATATGATCCCGTGTTTCGAACGCATTACATGTTATTGAACCATTCGTAATAATATGTCCTCATTCTTATATCTTCCTCTTATCACTTTACATAATTTGAAACATGAACTTCAATACTTACATTTTCTTATTGAAGTCGCATTGCCAGTACTTACATAATTTCAGTTCAACTTCATTGATTCATGATACGTTTCGAATGTCAAGTCATTCGATCTATCACTTTGTTTACTTCTTCATTTATTCTGTCATGAAATTTATATGCAAAAATGATATGAGAAATTTTATAACATTATTATTTGATCCACAAAGAAGATCAAACTTATTGAGCTACTATTGAGCACAAGCAAATTTTTATAAATCGCCATCCTTTTCCCACGCAATATGTTGACAAATCTTCCTTCTGTATGTTAAATTTCATACGAATTTCATACAGCAGTAAGAACTATTGCGACGGGAGAATTTAAAAATGAGAATTTTATATAATTTATATATAAAATGTGCTTTTCATATTCTTCACATGAATGTTTCAATCAATTGAGGGGAGGAGTCTAATTGTTCTGACATTAGAGGAACTTTGAGAAAAATCTTGTCTTCGTATTTGTTTGTCTTCATGGATGATGTAACCTAGGTAGAAATATTCTATTAAATCCTATTACGAATGGTGGAATTTCTGATTGAATAGATTATTTGTAACAGGGAAGTGATTGCGACCGCGGATATCTTCGATTCCTACATTGTACAAAATGACTTTTTGGCGCTGTCTGTAACTCAAGAATGACGCCTGGAGTGCGAAAATGCGGTTGACAGAATTTCGAATTTTTTCAAATTTTCAACGTTTCATTATGTTTTTAAACATGAAGAACATATTCTGCACTGTGGAATAGGCTAATAACATAGAACTGCTGTTAATCGTGCAGGTATAACTAAAGAGCGAATTATAGTTTCGTAGTGATAACAAAAAATCTAGTTTTCAGCTTTGTAAAGTACTCTGTACACTTGAAGTTAACGGATTAAAGAAAAGTATTTCATGATGAAATAGCTGGAAAATTGTTCATCGGAGCACATTTTTTGGAATAACGAATTTTTTTCCCTTTTTTACTCCTCTGCGACTACTACCAACACTATCGTGATAGTACTCGACCGATAGAGCAGATAATTCCCTGTATAATTCATCATAGACGAAAGAAAAATTTAAATTCATGAACTCAAAATATTTTAATCGTTAGTTATATTTGGGAAATCCTCGTGTCATACAAGACACAATAAGGAAAATGTGAATTCTGAGCGTCATCAATGAAATAACAATAAAACATCTAAAAATTCGAAACCGAATCGAATAAATGATTCATAATTTGATAATCAATATCAAACAGAAAACAACTCCAAACACGTTTCAGCATCTCTTTACGATAACCGGGAAAATCATTACGTAATATGTCTGAAGAAAATATCACTGCTTCGAGCAGGATTGTCTGTCCCGTACAATTATTATCAGGGAAAAAAAGTAGACACCTTACGACGTATCCAAGATCATATTGTTACAATTTATTCGTATAGTACTCTGATTATTAATAATTATAGTCACAATCGTAATGATCGAACAACATATTTCTCTTGATGATCCTGATGATCATCGTTGTACATTGGACATATGTTCACATGCTGGTAGAATATTATTTTTTGTGGGATGTTTTCTACGTTGGAAACTTCTCATACATTTACATATCGATGGTTATCGCATAATGATTAATTTTTTTTATATGAGACGTAAAATTGTGAAGAATCTCAGAGTAGTTGTGGTTTTACAAGGAATATTTTGTGATTCACCGTGTCCTCATCTATGTTTTGGCTTTCGCAACGGAAACACTATTTTATACTGGACGGAATATTTTTTTCAGATAACTGCATTTAATTAGTTCATTCTTTATTGGATATTCATTGAAGTAAATATTGACTTTTGATGAGTAACTTCTATCCAACGGAATATGTTATATACTTTATGCGATATACCTTTCGAAACATAACAAAACAGGAATATATTTAATGGCTGGGAATTTTATGAGCAATAATGGAAGACTTTTTTCTTTATTTCACAAATCTTTACTGTGCAACTCTGGTGAAGAAGGGAAGCGGTAGAAACGTAAAAAATAACTCTCTCTTCACATTCCATGAAGTTCAAGTTCCACAATCCGCTCTTCTAGCATGTTTGCTTATTTTTATAAAAATCTAAGTTTATCGGTAGGTATGTTTCGTACATTTCTGGAACACTCTTAATGTTTTACTTTTCCATTTGATACAAATTCGAACAAACCTTCTCAATATCCTGTGAGAACTCTTCTTATCATTTTTAATACATATACTTTCCTTTTATCAGGGGAATGAAGGAATATATACCAGAATTGGATATGATGTTCATTAGTATAGCGTGCACCCAGAAAAATGGCATACTTGAATATGAACCCAATAGACATTTCATTTGGAATGGATAGAAATAGAATAAAGAAATAGAATCAGTTTCTAATTTGCTCCAATTCAAATCCTACTAGGTTCATGTTTATGGGCACTCAAGCACCAACAAAAGCGAACCAAATTTTCCGCCAACTTTTTTTATAAATTATGCGTTCAAAGGAAATTCTCAATAGATAATAATAAAATCCACGATCAGGATTAGACTCTAGAGTTCCGTTTCAGTCTTTTTTCTGATTTTCTGGACAGTATAAGAGGATTTCAAAAGTAATAATCTCCAACTGTCAAAAATTGTTTGTAATTTTGTTTTCCAATACCTGCAAACTATGAAGAAACCTCAATTGATATTCAAATCCCAATCTTAGATATGTACTTAATTATTATCGATTTTAAATTCAATTTTATCAAGTAATTTATGAAAAAAAATTGGGGCAAAATTTTACCCGCTCTTCCTGATGCTTGAGTGTCCTTAAATAGAAATTGAGTTAGTTACAATAAATTTCGTGGATCCAAGTATACAATTTTCTAAGTGTGGAAACATACTGTGGTGAGATATCAATAAATTTGCATTAGCCCTGTTACGGTAACAATAATAGAATATCGATAAATGAAAAACTAATTCAAAACTATTCAATTGCCGACATTTTGATAACAATTGAGGAGACTAGAGCATGGGGAAGTAGGGGAGGGAAGAAGTCAAAGTTCGCGCAAAATTTGACTTTTGCTCTCCCCCACTTTCCCATGCTCCAGTCCCCTTCATCCATGTTTTTAAAAAATCAACATAATCATCAATTTTCAAATTTAATTTAGTTCCCCTCTTCTCGATAATCACTTTTACTTGCACATCGAATCATGATAATCGTGATCAATTTTTTTCTTCTCATACTTACATATTCATTTGAAAATAATTACCCTTGACCATTATAATCGAATAATAATTTCCACAAAATTTATCATAATTGTTTTTTTAACATGAATGTAATGCGTGATATGGGTGTCTTATTATCATATCAGAATTCATATGACATGCAACCAAGTGTTTCTCAGATTTTTTGTCTATATCACTCAGTCAACCATGATAATTATTATTAATTACAATATCCTACGTAAAAGACCACTTCCACGTTGTTGTGAAATATCGATATCTCGACTATTGTTTCATTCATATGAGCAGAAATTTTGAATGAGCAATATTGAAAGTATTTTTTTACATGAATCGATTAGAATTAACATTACGTGAATATTGCAGTGTTATAATTCTAAATAAGTTCTATAAGAAAAAAGTGAAGAAAAAGAGTTTGAGGGAAAAAAATGGATGGAATGAAGAAATCTTGAAAGAAAAATCAATAACTCACTCAATGTCAGAATTCTGTTTTTCTTTTATTCTCTGTTTTTCCATCTGCTAAGTTTATTGATGATGAATCGCCGTTGTGATTATATTGTGAATGAATTATCCTAGTAAAAAATTATTTTATATGCGCTATACACAACGCCATACATAACTATTGAAGTTTATGTAAGTACCATCGAATTTTGTATAGAGGCGTATATATTTATACACTGAGAAAAAAGTATTCCAAATTTATTTCAACCGAAGAAGGTTTGCTACCCTGTCTAAAAGAACCAATACAAACCGATAGGCCATATCCTATCAGAATTAATGATATCTTATCGGTTTCTACGCGGTTTTCGCCACAGTACTCGGGGTTTCTATGAGGTTCCATGTTCTATTGATTTTTCCCCCTAGTTAGAGGGAAGCTTTCAAAACATTTTTTTGTCTCCACACTCAAAATCTCTTAGGCGAAAACGTTCCTCCAAACTCGGGGGAAATTTTTGATTCCGTGTCTGTCTATGTGTGTGCACTGTGTGTGCGCACATTTCGCGACCGGGGATATTTTCCGTTCCTATTATTAGTTCATGGACTTTTTACCACGGTTATATGTAGAGTCGATAGTGGTCTCAACGTAGCTGAAACATTTTCAGCCCCATACAAAATTTTCAATACGTCAGTTATGGTCTTTTAAATGAGAATTCTTGTCGTTAACATTTTTGTTTCCGGTACATATATTCCACATGATGGAATTGTGAAAAATTCCACGAAAATTCATACAATGAACATTTTCAGAAACGTATTAAATCCACATTTGTAATAATCTTGGTGATAATCAACTCTTGAGATGTTAGAAAAACACGTCGTATAACTCTGTAAGAAAATTATACGACAATTAAATAGGAAATAATTGAAATAGAAAAAACAAAGCGCAAATACTCGTATCGAAAATTATGAGAAATTTTCCACTTAGTTCAGCAGAATTGCACGAGAGCTGGTCTTGCATCATTCGCTTCAATGTTCAGCATATTATTCGAACAAAGTTCTCGTTGGATATGATTTTTTCACACTTTTGTCACGAATGATTCGAGTTTATTACTATTTTAATATGTCATAAATCAACTATGTTTTATCCATTCTCAATCTGCGATAGAATTACTAAATAATAAATCCCATTGGTATGTTTATTTAAAGCGATCCTTGGAAAGGATCCTTTATTGATATGAAGATATTTAATTTTCATATATCATTTCGATAAAAACTGCACACTTTTTATATTAATTAGGATCAATCCTCTTCAAGGGTCCTCTTCAACCGTCACTAGTATACAAAATTTCAGTTATCGTAGATTTTTCCTTCCAGTATGTGGATACATACAAAATGATTCATAACTCCCGTACAAGATTTCACAGGCGTTTTTCACGCATGAGAACAAACAACTCTTTCCTTCACCATTCTCCAATTTGAAACTCAGATTCCGAGTGATGAGCGAAATAAACTGACCATTCAGATGGAAAGCACATCGACTATTCCAATGATTGATAAATATACTCATGTAGCTTCTATTTGATTGGATAAAGTCAGCTTTGCAACTAAGCTTCATATAAAAAAATTGTTTGTTTGAGAGTATAAAATACGTCTTTGAAATATTATACGGGAGTTATGAATCATCCAGGATACGATACGAGTCAAGAATGTTTTTAACTATACGAATAGGCAACAGACCACATTTTGTGCACCGTATTATGGTGAAAAAGAATCATTTATGCTTTATATAAAATTATTGGAGTTCACATAAGTATGATTTAAATTTATAATAAAACATATGTGGTTATATATGTGTCTATGTATGGAAAATTGATATAATTGTGTATAAAAATAGACATACATATATAATTTTTATTATATATACATAAATACCTCGGATTTCATGTGGAGCCTTATATTTAACTGTATATACCCTCATATGAATTTCAGTAATATTTATATAAATTCCGATAATTGTATATTATAGTATAGGGCATATATAATTCTTTTTCATCAAAGTAGAGCCCCATTGATACAAAATCAGGGATGTAAAAGCTGATTCCAACGAATAAGTAAAAATTTGATACGCTGAATAATAAATTGATGAGAAGACTTTAAGTAAGCTCTTTTCTCATTTTCCAAATGCGTCTCACATTTTGTCAAAGGGATTTTCAAGCTGCTTTCAAAAATATTTCGTAAAATATTTTTTTTTAGTATCACTCACTAATTTTTATTATATGACGTAACCAAAGATTAGGATCGAAATCACTTGATCTTTCTTCACAATCACTTTTCAACGGTAAACTCTCATGTAAAAAAAATTAGACCAACTAGGTCTAAGTTAGACATAAATTATGCACGGAAATGGGCATGCATAAACGATGTATCGATGTAATTCGAAGAGAGGACTAATAGATCAGTCATTCAAACATATACAGTTTTCCTTGCCCATTTTCATACACAATATGTCAAGTTTTGACCAAGCTATGTCTAATTTTTTCACACAGGCTACACTATAAAAATAAGTACAGTGACATGGAAATTACTTGAAAATTCGTAAAAAATGATAACCTAGATAATAATCTACAGGAATCGTATTGAAAAGGTTGAAAAAAATGACATTAGTATCCACTTTTGTCTTTCTTTTGTCTAACTATTAGCACTACCATTATAGAGAAAAGTACGCATTTGCAATTAGTTTGGCAGTCTTTAAATGCACAATTTAAACCGGCAATTTTGACAACTTTGACTCACGCGTCCTATACGCGTGAAAGGAAGAAAAGTGTCTAAAAACAATCGAATACGAAAACAAGATTGATTATATTAACCATACTTTCTTGGTTGAATCCATCCATTTCTTAGAATATTTAGTTGAGACGTTCTAGTTAATGTAACTATAAGAATTTCTCTAAGTGCAGGTTTTAGATATCTTTTGACCCGTGATGTCTCGATGTTGCACCTACGCAACAACTTTGAGCGATCATTTACGTATACAAGATCGATATCAAGAGAATTCTACATATTCAGCAATATTGCACTCATCACTTGAAACTGTGAGCAATCGAATGATTCTACGAAAACCACAAATATTATTACAGCATTGATGAAATGAGCCCCTCTTCATTCTGAAAAATGCTCTTGTTCGTAGCGGGTTAAATATAAAAAGAAAGTGCAAGACCTTTGAATGATGATTTATTATGGAATGTTTATTAATCTGTTTTCTGAGTGTGATGATGAGAAAGACTGAACCTCATAACTCCAATAACTCCGATCAAACAAAAAAATATGATCAATGTATCCTCGCGATAACCATCGAATCAACCACAGCACTATCTATTGACTCGAATACCATCACAGAAGGAATCGATAAAATCCGAAATTAAATTGAGTAAATCGAGAGAATATTATTTATTATTTCTCAAATTATCAAATCAACAAGCTTCTCAACATAGAGAAGACAAATTTTTTTTTGTTTCTGCTGAAAAAGAATGGGATAAACTTACATCCAGAGCCAAAATATGACTAGATCTTAGGGTTCGACGTAAACTGGCTCGGATTGATTTTACTTTCCACAGTAAAGGATTTTGTGTACTTCTGTCAGAAATTCTTGTTTCAGGAACATCAAAACAACTTTGGTAACGTTTTCAAAATTATATATAATTTGTACATGACTTATATATAAATTATATTGAATCCAGTATAAATTATACATCATTTTGGGAATTTCTCTCCATAAGTTGTTTATTTAATATTAACCTGCACTTTCACTAGGGCCCTGTAACATAAATTCTTGATAGGAGTACACACAATTTGTCAACGACCAAAATCAGCGAAAATGATCAAAATGAACATTACATGGAAATTACACACTAAATTTGCTCCAAGAATATGATTCCACATTTTCGTCTTATAGTAGAAAAATTCCAATTAGGAGCCTATCAACATTTTTCAAACTGGGATCCAGGGGGGAAAATTTTCTACATAGATACTCAATGGAATGAAATTTACACGATTCATAAATCCATTCAATTCCCATTGAAAAAAAATTCAATCATGTTTCTATTCCGAAGATTTTCCTAATTATATTTGCGGCTTAGAGATTTTCGGTCAGCTTTCAACACCATTTTGTCGACGGGGACGTTTTTTATGATTTCTTTCAAGAGCATCCCGGAGTCTCAAGAAATCATGCCCCTCACTTTTTTCGGAAACGACTGAATGAATCGAAAAGTAATGAGTTGACGCATCTTCTTTATGAATCACAGAAGATGCATCAACCCATTATTTTTCGATTTATCCAGTCATTTTCGAGAAAACTGGGGGGAGAGATTTGGGATTTCTCGAAACGTCGGAATGCCCTTACTTGTGTTGTTTGGGGTTTGAAAAACATACTGCATCTCATTAAACATAATATTCAATGAATTATTGTCTCCGTGTATGATATTTTGTAAAAGCCTATAAGATATCTTACGAAATCTTTTTCTGCAAAAATATTTGTGTTGTGTGAAATTCATATTACAAACTTATACATTACCATTTCTAATCAACATTCTCATCCTTGTTGATTCTTCTGAATTCTTTTATTTCATCAAATTGTCCTCAATATACTTTCATTGACGTAAATTGGAAATTTTGTACATAAAAAACTCAAGTGGTCAAAATAGATTCTCCTGTAATAATTTTTAATTTCAAATGAGCTCGAATACAAAGAGAATGAGAACAGGGGTACATTATTTTATTCCCCGACTAGGGAAAAAAAGAGGAAACGATATGTGTAGGAAATAATTTTACTTTGGTCTAAAAATAACCTTTTGGATAATACAATGACACTTGGAGGAAAAAATCACGACTTTTGGTTGAAGATTAAAATGATAAAGTGGAGTGTGGAGTATAAAAAGCAGTTTCGCATCATGACATTCTTTATTTGGGTATCTTCTCATGATTTTATTCTGGTTTACGATTAGACTTTGATTTTTAACGAGGCAGACCACCCGAGCCTATTTGCGTCACAACTGGGTTGTGACTGCTCTATGGCGCAGCTAAGTTGTGAGGACAGTAAAGAAACTCAACTTCAGCCAAGATATCATCTGAATTTAATTTGCACCCGGGCGTACACTGTTAAAAATTTCTGCATTAATTTTCATGTTTTTACTGGAAGTTTTTTTCAAGTACGTACATGAATTCAGTTTCATGCAAATTTTACATGAAATTTAATGTAAACTATAGCATAATCTATAGTTTTTTCATGTTTTTGTACATTAAATTTAATGCAGAATGTATATGAAGCTGATTTCATGTACGTAATTGAAAAAAACTTCCAGATATTTCTGACAGTGTAGACATTACACTGAAAGAATTTTGTTATAAAAATTACCGTGAAGTTCCAATCATCGAAGGACAAGTAGACATTTTTCCAAAACATTACTGTGCAGTCTGTAGAAATGAATGAGTTTTTAAAGCGTTGAAAATGATATTTTTTATAAGTTTTACCAAATGCACAGTCATATTTTTAAAAATTCCTACTTGTCCCTCGATCACTGAAATTTCACGGCAATTTTTCAAATACAATTCTTCTAGCGATGTTCGATATGGAATTAAAGTATCGATTCAGGAAATATCGATTATGTTCACTAACCGATATCGTGTACCGAAATATTGGAACGAAAAACATCGAGATATGGCATTGAGCTTCGTGAAATTGAGGCTCTCCCAATGGGTATTTCATTCTCGAACGTACCATGGGGATTCTATCACATGCGTACGTTTGTTGCATATCACATTATCAGATAAAAATAGAGGTAAGTGGTTTTTATCCAGAACCTTTCTTTTCATCTAATGGCATGATATACATTAGTATAATGCCCGTGTAATTTCAATTCAAATCATCATTCGAATACATTGGTTTATTCGAACAGTGATTTCATCCCTTTCACGTTGCCGCGTTCCGATCAGCGGTTTTGGAAGCCGTCCTAGACAGTCAGCTTATTAGAGGGCGAGCGAATTCAAATTATAAATAATTTCAACCGATACATTTATGATCGATAGAAGGAGCAGAATGATCGATACGTCGATACAACGGTACAAAAAACATCAAAGAAAATATCGATGTATCGCATTCAAAAGTATCGATACACAAAATATCGATGCTGTATCGAAAATCCCTAAATTTCCGGTTATATCATGAGTATACTGGGACACTTCCCAGAGCAAACTTCAAGCCCTCAATCAGCGTATTCCTGAACAACTTTTCCATTCAACATTTTTCGATTCGAAGCTTAGTTTCAGAGTGGACTTACGAATCACGTGAATCCATCCGGTATGAGTTTTTAGATTAAGGAAGGTGCGTTCTTAGTATTCGAATCAAAACAACTATTCCTTCTTCTGAATTTACGTTGTTTGCTATAGCGATATAATTCTCATTAAGAACAGTCCATGCGAGAGTGTAAACGTATAATAATTAAAGGGATAAGTATTACTGGAACGTACTGCGTTGTATAATTAACGAATTAATCATAATCATATGACGAAGACGTCTAACGTAACAATAAAATCCATCGTGAGCAAATGATAGATGTCATAATGAAATTGTGCCAATTCATAAAAGCATGATTAGATGACGTACGAATATTAAAAATGTTCATTGATGAGGTGTTGTTTTTCAGAATTGTTGCAAATCTAATAGTTTCACGTAATACTCTCGCGTAAATTGTCCCCATACTTGGATTTTTGATTTGACGTACTCTATAATTTTTACACAGGACAAAAGATCAACAAAAACACTTTGCGTTGTTCGTAACGACATCGTATAGTACCTGATTTTGAATTTTTTTCCCTCCCTTAAACGCAGGTGCCTAATTATAACGCCAATGATTTCTTCCATTGCTTTCGATGAAATTCACGAACGATGTATAAACAGGAAATGAGCTGATGGAAATAATTATTGTTTTGCTCATAGTGGAAATAATACATATCATTATATCACTGGGCGCATTTCCATTGAGGAAACAGTCTTTCAAGCCAATTTTGATCAGAAAAGATTAAAATTCGTGAAACATCTCATAAGTTTCTATGTTAGGGGGAGGGATTTAATATACTTAAACATGAGGGTGAAGAGATGAATATCCTCACGTACATTCATGATAAAATATGTATATTCGATAAATCAGATTTGAAAGGAATCAACCCATATATTTGTGATTTGAATTCACCACGGATTCTATTAGAATTCAAACCAAATTTGGTATGAAAATTATTTCAAGTTAATATCGTATCTGAATCTCAATAAAAGTGTGGGAAATTGCCTTCAAATTTTTGTATTAGGATCAATAGGGTAAACCGAGACGAGTCGGATCACTTTTTTTTCAATGAATAAAAATGATCAGCAAGAGAGTTTTTTCAGGGGGTCTGTGGATTAATTCTAATTGTATACATCTTTGGTTTGAGATCTATGCACTGTAAAAAAAAGCGGGTTCAAAATTTACACAGAATCAACACCACGCGGATTCTGTAGAAGTCCACCCAAAAATCGGTGTTAGAATAACACTTTATGGTGTGGGAATAACACCATATGGTGTTGAACAACACTATTTGGTGTGTGAACTTTTACCAACACCGCCAATTTTTCACAGTGTGCTAAAAAACAATATTCCCGTACACAGTTTTTTGTTTTACAACGAAATAAACATAAAATGGCAAATATCCGATTGGCGCCAAAATCGGGAGCGAAGAGAATCATTAATAAAAATAGAACGTATTATATATCGATGAAAAACGAATTGACACTCTGAAACTCTTTTTTGAACCCTAAATACGTTGAATAAATGAAAGAATTTCATTCCACGTGGCAAATCAACGGTTCTGTGTGACTTTTCTTGTCGGCACATTTTTCAGAAGACCATTCTTCAAATCCACTGCCCTGAATCCCGTCTTCGTTGGGTGGATGTACGAATTTTTCAGAGCAAAAGATACCAGTACCAGTCTGTTGATGCACAATTGTTGCCTCTAAGTCTCATATGACTAAAAAAAAAACCCATAATCCGAATCGCGATCCGAATCGCCTCATATACTATTTGAGAGGAAGCATTCATCTGCTCATGGATGACGTGATAATATTGTCTGAATAATTTACTCATCTAATTCAGTACATCACGAACTGTACATATGAATCGGATTGGCATGATTTTCAACGTATCTTGTCAATGAAAATTTCAAGAATCGCGATAACGTTTTTACATTGGCGATAAAATTCTTCTCTATGTATACGATGCTACAACTTATATTATTGCTCAGAACTGAACGATGTGCATTATGATAATGTTATCCTGTTTTTCCAGTAATTGGTAAGATTATGCAAGCACTCGTATGTGAAAAGGGCGTAATTGACGATAAAAATGATCGACAACAGGGAATATGCTTATTTTGATAGGATTCGCCTGGGTTTACCCTACAAATATTTTGAAGTTTCTATGGATAAATTCTTATACATGGGAAGTAATTAATATATACATGCGTTGAGAATTTTCCGTACTTGTTTAGGGATTTACGGGGGATAGATAATTAGATAATTTATGGGGAATCTCATACACGTATATCGGAAATTGACTTCTCGTCTGATTATTGTAATTTTCCGATTGCGGTTTACCAGCAAATTCTGATTATTTTCTACAGTGTAGGAGAAGATGTAAGTTCACTCACATTCTCTGGTAAGATTTGTTTCATATTGTGTCTTTCTTCAACTTCTAATTGAAGTAAAAATTGATCCCGGCATCTCCGTTTCTCTCTCTCTTCAACTGGTTTCCACTAATTTCAATCAGAAGAATCTAGACTAGAAAAATTTTACCTACCTCACTGACGAGTGAATCATACTATTGATGTTTCGTGCATTCCAATCTCTTAAGACTGAATGAAATTGTAAGATTTCTTCCATTGAATGTTGTATTCTCTTTGGGTTGAAGCAATATGTGTAATTATTTACCATCATACACCCTGATAAGATACTCCGATATAAGAAATAATCACAGTAATATCATCTCTGGGGAATATAAAGGAAGTAGAAAGGGTATGTTCAGCAAAATTCAATCAAACATTGACAACGCACAAAAGGATATTGAATTTCCAAGATTTTCAATTTATTCACTCTTACAAGATATTCTTGTACTTGCAGAGAACATAAGATCAGGATACGAATTTTGTCCTAATTTCTCTCGTCACTGTTTTTGTACTAAGACGCTACTCCGTATATCATCTAGCAGAACTGGTTATAGGGCCCACAAAGTTGTTCTCCACCGCTGGTATTTTCCACTGCATCTTTTTTCTTTTTAACCATTGACGTCATTAGGCCAGCCCTTTACCTCGATTAACTTTGTCTCTTCTCTTTTTCCCTCTCCAACTTCCTTTTGATCTCATTTTTGGTTGCTTTGTTTCTTTCTTCTCCTTCTTCTACGGACGCTGCGGTTCTAGAAACATCGGCGCGAAAAGGATACGGCTCATTATATAGAATGACATTGGTTAACTTTGTTGCAATAAAAAGTATTACACGAATTTATTTTAGTTACAAGTTCAATTATCAAATGAATTTAATTTGTCTTTCTTATTTGGAAAGAATGAATCAACTGACCGCTTGTATCAATGATCAAATACGCAATTAATGAATATATTTACCGAAGGATCTGTGAAATTCTTCGAAGTATTTAGTAAACAGTCATCATCATTGCTTCTCGATATCAACAAGCCACTTCTGACAAATAAATGATAATTAATTGATGACTTTAATACCATCAAATATATTGTGCATTCTCAAGTATGAGCGAAAATAATGTATCATTTTGAAATTGTGGTTGCGTTTAAATATGGGTCATGAGCTTAAACGTACTATTGGAGCATTGGAGGACTGAAAAGTATGCAGATTAGAGATATGAGAGTGGAACGTTCAATCTATAATATAAAGCTGCAATCACGTCCATATTGTTGGAGTTTGAATCGTTTGTTGAAATGAATTGGTAACCGGAAAACGGAATCCTTATTAGCTGTTGAAGACCCAAAATCTTGCAGTACAATTCCAATTCCAAGGAGTTAACGCGAGTAGGTGAATACGAATGATATTTGTTGCGGTTCTATACACGATTCAAACTTCAAGAACATGTCATGTCCCTAGTTTTGAAGATCTAACTGGAATTATGATTGTAACTTTCGAAGCAAAATCTTCTCCGCTTTTTCTCTTGTTCCTTTATAAGGAATTGTTTTAAGAAAAATCAAAACTCTATAAAAATTTAATTTTAGTAGACCGGCAATCTTTTTTCTATTCACTTCACACCGAGGGAAATGCACAGTTGTGGTAACTACAAATATAGTTGAATTGGCATCAAACGAATCTTATAGTTGTCATAACTATTCTTTCAATTGCTAGAACAATATTTTTTTGTAGCAACTGAGAAAAATTATTCGGTCATCTATAAATAGTTATTAATGTTAATATATTTTGATTTACTACAATTATTCCTTCCTTTCGGAGTTTTTGCTCTGACTATATTGCAGTCCTTGTGAGAAAGAGAGGTAACCAACGATAGACTTCAGAGAGAAAAAAATTCCAAATGAAACAACAAAAACATATAAGGGGTGTGAGCTTTAATGACCTTCCTCCAGGAAGACAAGGTTCTCTCTTGTTTCTTGGTAGTCTTTTCTTCACTTTGAAATATCGCGAAATCATTGTAAGAATCTGTTGAGAAAGATTGTGAATCAAATACACGATGTGAACAATATTGGTAATGGATTTTAATTCAAAAGTTTGGAAGCGATTAACACGCGCATTTTTGTATCGGATTTCTCACACTTTCACTGAAATACAATTGCAAAATTATCTTTCATTGAAATGGTTTTCAAATTTACGATTTGAACACTCCAAATATATCGAAATAAAACACTGGAATTGACAGTGCAGGAGTGCAAGAAATCCGATACGTTTTTCGTAAGAGGCCGATTGGAAAAGACCAATATAAAAATCATTGTGAAGGCTTGATACGAATATCAACGCTCTTTTCTTCACACAACAAACGAAAACATTGCGTCCAAATAATTTAGATTTGAATCGTGTACAATGAAAATTATTATACATGTCAATCACCGATTTGACCTAAACGTAACTGTAGAACAAATTTCGAATGAAAGTTACTCCCTATTTAGATTATAAAGAATATCGAGAATTGTAAGGTATAATAATAAGGTATTGAAGAATAAATTCATAAAAACAATTTTCCAGACCGATACCGATTCTTTGTACTGGGTGGTTGCCGAAATAAGGAACATGTTTTGACGTTTTGAGATTGGATGATTCATGTGAGGTCAATGAACAATACAGTGTCAGTTGAGCGAATTTCATGATGATTTTCTGAATTTTCAATTTTCTTTGATTAATTGATCAATCTCAAACCCATAAATTATACGGGCTTTACTGATTTCCACACGAGCTTTGGCGTTTCTACTGAAACTACATCACAGTCAAACCATCTACAATAGAGTACAAGACATTCCAGCAACGTGTATTCATCTGATTTTCATAAGCCTGCCACAACTCCTACATGGAAAAAAGAGAGCAAAAACACGAGATCATTTACCTACGTCCAACTTGTTTATCGAATGTGATAACTTTGAACAACGTTCATCGATGAAAAAAATTTCAAGTATTTGTATTACTTAATTCCGCCCGAACAAAAAAAAATAAGCCAGCAATATGTTCCACCTAAAAAGTATTGTGGAGATAGTTACATAACAAATGAATGCTGATAGCGATATGGGAATTCAGGGAGGGAACTTCTCGCGTAGAAACAAGTATAAATACCACATTTTGTTAGGAACAACGGCTGAAGCCCGACAACTCACTTTCTTCATTTTTTTGAATTTTCATTATTTTGGAAATTGAATAATCGTTCGGAATGAATTCATCTGGATAGCTACGGTTCAGACAAACAATTCGATACCAGATTTGTGAGAGATCGCGATCATAATCATTTTTTATCATAAAAATAACAATTATTTTTTAATACCGACGATATATTTTTGACTACTGTTGATATTGTTCCGTTTTTCTCCTCAAAATGTCTGTTCTCAAAACGTTTCAAACGACCCATTACTCAATTTATCCCTGATTTCTATTTTGATACCTTGAACGAGTCGTATTTGTTATATAGAGATCTACTGAACTCTTCATTCAAGCCCATCAAGTTTTTTTCATAAACATCGAATGATGAAGAATAAAATCTATAAATCTGTTCGTTGATGTCATAATCAATATTTTTAATGAGTCAATAAATATTTGTTTGAAGTATTCGCGTTTTTGAAGGAGAAATAGTTGTTCTAGTAAAAGGATAGGACCAGAATGAGGTAACTGAACCTGTTTCGGAAAAAAAATTCAAAGTTGAAGAGTTTAGCGATTTTTATATGCTCCGTTGGATTTTATTTTATATTATCATGTATACGATTATCTTTTTGTTCCCTCTCGGATCAAAACGTCATTCGTTTTTCTCTGTTTTCATCACATCTGCTTTATTCACCTACGAGAAATTGTGTACCGTTTGTATGCCATAAACATCCAAGTTCAAAGATTCAAATGTTTCTTGTTTCAAATGTTCTTGATTTATGAATATGTTATTAGTCATTATTAGTCTTTTTTTGTTGTAGTTTGGGTTGAGCGTTCGAGAACAATCATTCGAACAAACAGTTATTATAGAAAGAGGGAGAGAAAAGAAATGAAACTGTTCATTGTCGCGAATGACATGATGAAATTATATTCGTCATTGACTGAAATAACCCATTAGAAATGAAGCAATCCATGTTGACATCAATTTTTTGTCACAGTTATGTGGAAATTGAGCTGATTGTGTTGTAATTGAATGACAAGCGTGAGAATTGAAGCCTCAGAGTATTGAAATCCCTGGGTTCAGTAGGTAGCTCTTTCAAAGATAATGGATCATGGGTCATAAGATCGAAAAACATTTGAAAAGTGAAGGATTGAGCAAAGATTATAAGCATGCGTTGTTTACATAAAGACTTGATTCCTGGGGAATATTGAAACACGTTCTGGAATATGGTCTGAAGATATGCAAACTACTCATCCTAGATCTCAGATCGCTTAGAGTAATTCAATTCAAACCTGACTAGGATTAAGCTCAGTCATGACAAACTTATTCGATTCGAATTGAGATTTCCATGCATCACGCTAATGAGCTGAATAATGTTCTATGGATGAAGTTTTTCTTGTCAAGTCTTCACAAAAACTCTTTGAAAAGAAAAAGTCTTTGGCGCTAATGAAATGAATGGCATAATGAGGATATTGCATACTGAATAAGATCTCGCCATAACATCGAGTATTAGAAGTTGGAGGGATTATTGACGATTAAAAGGATACTAACGGGAGACGTTGGGTAGATTCTTCCTGAAAGATTTCTCCAAAATACTTCGAGATTTCTGAAATACCGCTCTATACAATATTCCTATGGACATTTAAGAAATGCTGTACAGAGCAACATTTTAAGAATAATAATCAAGTATTTCAGAGAAATCCAGTACGAAAATTCCGACTAATCCTTAGGAAAATTTACGCCATTGTTATCAAGACGCTTCCTTTTTTCTCCAAAAAATTTGAGAAAAAAATGGAGCGTTTTGGTCCGAATCCGAGCTCCAAAGGACGTCGAATGAACGTACTCTCTGAATCTGAATCAGGGGAATCTCACTGATTCCGCATTTATAAGTATACCACTAATTTCAATCAGTTGCATTCCACTGCATAATAAAGAATAGTTCTGCAGTAGGATGTTCTTTTCACTGATTACAATTAGCTGTCACTGATCCACAGTGTATATGCCCTGGTTCGCAGTTGCATTTATCACTACAATCCAGTGGAATTCCACTGATTCAGATTCAGAGAGTAAATGGGGCACTGTAAGAAGAAAATTTCGAATTCAGTTTGTGTCATGACTGAATTTAAGACGTAGCCAAAGGAGGCCTATTCTGAGGGCACAAACCTCAAAATTTTGAGCTTTTGGCTGAAGTTCAAGTCACACTTATAAACCACATGGTTCAAGCATCACTGTGAAAAAAAAGTCTTGATCTCGGATTGTGTTATGACTGAATTTAAGACGCAGCCAAAAAGAGTCTATTGTTCAGTGGGTTCAGTGTGAAATGAGCACAAAAACATCCACCGACACAATGGCGAAGGCTGAATTTCAATCAATTTTGAAATTAAGATGCAGCAAATTTAAGCCACACTTTTAACAATTTTCAAAACGTTCAACGACCCTTCATCGAACGCATATTGGCTCAAAATTCATCTGAAAGCAACGTATATGAAGCTTGTGTTCTTTTAGAATTGTTATTTATAACTTTCCCCATTAACTCTACGATATTCTTTTGAGGGCAAAGAAAATTGACGGAAATTACATCCTTGACCATGGGGAAGCATATGTTTAAAGATCCCGGTAAAAAAATTCGTGTCCATAAAAATCACATCGATAATATTTTTATAAGAAAAGATTCCCATCCGAAAAAGGATATTTTTACCCTGTACATCGAATTTGAATTGCAAGACAATCGACATAGTTCACGATGTGAATACATCATAGATATATGAATTCCATCAATCATTCCCTCATTAATGACGTAATTTTTGAACATCAATTTGCGAATACTTGTTGCATTCCCGACATTAAGAAATTATGAGGGTCTATGAATTGAAACGGCATATCATTGACCTCACCATACGTTGGAGACATTTTCAATTTCAGAATTCATGTCCCTGATATGTACATGTGTACTGCGTAGAACGCTTGAATTTATTATGACTTATATAACTGTTTCATGCTTTTTTTATTCATTGTAAGCATATGAGAATACAGAATCATATTTAGGTATGAAGTTTGATTCATACTTACACGTAGTGAATTTTTTACAATGAGTACCGATGGTCTGAACAAGATTGATGATAGTAAAAGATGTGTAGTAATCTGTGTGTGTGTGTTTGTACCCAAATACCTAGAACGCTTAAATGCACATAAGAAATGAAAACGCTCGTGAGATGTAAAAAATGAAATACAAAGAACATATAATGAACATTCATGAAATGTTCAAAAGAGACTGTTTCAACCCTTAGACTACACATGGGTTACACATGGGTCAGCGTAATCCCGTAAGTATTTGAAGATAGTGTGAGTTTCAATGTGGACATCTTTGAAGAGGGAAACTTGGGTGTGAATTGATGAATTAATACTTCATCAACTACATTGTCAGAAATATCTGGAAGTTTTTGTCAATCATCACGTATGAATTCAGGTTTATACGCTCCTGACGAAAGGGGAGTGTGTGTAACAAAGTGTCAGGCACGTGATCATGAAGCATTTGGAACGTGGATTTAAGCGTATACCGAGCGTAAAGCGAGACATTGAAAGTCGCCCGAACGTGTATTTGAAGTACGTAAAACTTATCAGAAAAAACACTAATTCCATAGAAACCGGGCTTTACGTATAAGAGCGTGATTGAAGAGTGGTTAGGGATGATGTAAAAAGTAATAGAAAAGTCATCTAAAACATTCTTACGCTTTTTTTACTCTTCATGACACGCTCCCCATTCATCGGGGACATTGAATGTAAAAAACCATGAAGCAACTATAGGTAATGCTATAGTTCACATTAAATTTGATGTTGAAAGTGTATGAAGCTGAATTCCTTTAGGAAAGTTTTCCTCGTTCATGCCAAATTTCCTCGTTCTTTTCCCTATTTTTCCCTAGAAACATGCAAAAAAACATGGAAATTTGGCAAGTTTGTGGGAATGAATGGGGGAAAACTTTTCTACGGGTTGATGCGCGTCCTTGAAAACAACTTCAAGCAAAAACATTAAAATTGATGCAGAGATTACTAACAGTGCGAGGCAAGCTGAAGGATACGGAGAGCCGTCAAGGCTTAACCGTACCTCACGCGAGTGTCACACGATGCAGGTAGGGCACAGAGTACTTTCAAACCCATCAAACGAAAATCGGAAACACCGGAATGCCAGCATTTGGTAAGAATGACCAAATCTCATAGTTGAATGTGGTGAAATAATTTTTACTAACCAATTCATAACTAAGACCTTTGCTCATAGTCAATAAACTTTAGTTGTTACGACCAAATCCTGATAATAGTTGTCAAATCTTGGTAAATCCTGTTAAAATTAGACAATAAAGACCGATTGTATAGAAGTCAAAAATCGCATAGGAAACGATTCACAGTTTATCTGGCGATTCTATCTGTTCCTATTTGTTCCTATGCGGTTTTTGACCCTTCAAATCGTTTTCCGTCATTTCCTTTTCCCAGGGATAATGAACTAATCATATGTTTGAAGCCACCAAATCGATTTGATAACTACAACTTGATATTTCCTTTAATGTGGCGTAAGGGAAGAATGGAAAGAGCTTTTGAGAAAAATCGGCACCCAGAAATTCCCCATATGGAAATTGCCGGAGTTGACAAATCGCCCAGTACTGGAAAGGTTGTATTTGCCAGACTTCGGCAAAAACAACTGTTCCTGTTCAGGCCCATTACTGTTTTTCAACTGGCTGTACATGTTCGACGGAGTTGAGACGGTATTGGTTGGCGTGAACAGACAGTGTTGGGCCAGTAATGAATCAATACTGGCCGGAAAACACACGGATCGTAGTGTAACGCAGCCGCGCCAGTACTGTGCCAGAGTTGGGATAACCATTCAATATATCCAATAGGCGATCGAGTGCCAAGATCGGTAGGGCAATGGCTAACTACAAAATCGGTAGTCGAACTACGTTAAAATTATGTCTATGGAAATCCGGCTGTTATGGTAAACCAAAGCGGCGCCAGTACTGAGCCAGAGTGCGGATTACTATTTCATAGATTCGATAGCCGACTATATGCCAGTATCAATATGGCACTGGCTGACTACGAAATCGATGTTGTATTGTCGTTAAAATCAATTCATTATGACAAATGGCGTGGTACTGGCGAGGTTGTATTTGCCAAAGTTCGGCAAAAACAACTGTGCCTGTTCAGAATCATTACCGTTTTTCAACTGTCGCCGAACATTCGCAAAATTTCAGCCGGTATTGGCTCGCGTGGACAGGCGGTATAGGGTCAGTATCGAATGAATACTGTCTGGACAATACCCAGGATTTCGAGAAACGGTACCGCGCCAGTATTCAGCCAGAGTCGGTATTATCATTCCATATGTACAACAGATGGCAATATGCCAGTAATGATATGACTCTGGCTGACTACAAAATCGATAGTCGATTGATGTTGCAATTATGATCTTGGCAACTCGGCTGTTGTGGTCAGCCGGAGTCGCGCCAGTATTGAGCCAGAGTTGGTATTATGATTCAATATGTTCGATAGACGACATGGTACCAGTATTGGTGGGACTCTGGTTGACTACGGAATCGGTAGTCGATTGACATTAAAATCACGATCTTGGCAACTTGATTTTTGTAGTGAGCCGGAGTCGCACCAGTATCAAGACAGAATTGGTATGATCATTCCATACGTTCGATAGAGAACAATGAACCAGGATTGGTAGAATCTTGTTTCACTACGGAGTCTATGGTAAATTGCGTGACTTCAAGGGAATTGGTGCAATAAATGGGAATTTAAGTGGTCCGTTGTCAACTCGGAGATTAGCTGATGCGATAGAGACTCTGTTTCTCACTTGCAGGTCCCGGGTTCAATCCTTGCCCAGTGAACTTCCATGAAACCACTTCCAAAGCGTCTTTCTCAGATAACGGTGATGAGAAAAATAGATTCACAAAGTTTTGAAAGTTCAAATTCAATGTATTTTTTTTATATTAAATATAACTCCGGGGATCTCTAATTACCAGCACTGTGCCAGTACTGGGTCGGGTCTGAATTCCTACGTAGGATGTATTATTTTGACCCTCTACCACTTCTCATCCAGTACTGGCCGAACAACTGATTCTGTTGCAATGCCAGAGTTCCACCACAGTAGGCACACACCAAATATCGCTACCGACGTGGTGGTAAATGTTTTACTGGCCCTTATGTAAAATGATGTTATCATTCCGACTCCTTGCCAGTACCGTCCAAACCACTGGCCCCATAAGGGCAAGGTTGGATTTGCCAGTACTGGCAACTCTGGCAACAGTACCGCGCCAGTAGCGGCCCGTGTGTACATTTCCACATGGGTCGTGTCTCGATCTTAGACATGATTCATGTCTTTTTTTTTAAGGACATCGCTACGCCTATGCGGAATAAAAAACAAAGTATCCGTTTTCTCGTACGTCACACACAAGGAGAATGCGGCTCGGTCAAAAGCAGATCCAAGTTTGTCGAAATTATTCACATCTCATAATCATTTCAAACATATTTCGAGATGATATCTCCAGCATCCTCTGTTCTTGTTATTCGTCTATCAAATTGACGTGCGATTCTGCTCCTAATTTATATATGCACTTTTAGAAATTTCTACAAGAAGCTTCAATCACATGTGATGCCAGCAATTTCCATTCACGTGAGTAAAAAAGTTTTCTCACATTTCAATCACATATGAATGAAAATTCAGTGACCAAACTGTACTGTTATGGGTAATATAGTATAAAAGAAAATTGAAAATTCAATTACATTCAACTAGGTCCTTAATTCGTTCACCAAAAATTTGAAATTTTATTTACAAATACCCTTGTAGAAATACTCTAGGCGTTCACGAGTTTTGTAACGCTCGCGCTAGCGAAATACTAGACACTTACGAAGGCCTCACTAAATACTTTTGAAGCGCTCGTAATACTCGCAAGTATTAGGTAGTAAGGTACTCGCAAGTGCCTAGTATTTCACTAGCGCAAGCGTTACAAAACACGTGAAGGCCTAGGCGTTTCTACACTGAGAAAACAGATATCTTGGAAAAATACCATAATTTATGGATTTTTGTTGTTGGTCTGACCCGAGTGAAAATATTTACGTGAACGAACCTCTAAAAGTCCCATAATTTCTTGGACTTTTATAAAGAAGTATGGTACCTTCCTTATAAAAGTCCAAGCCATTATGGTACTTTTAGAGGTATCTTCACGTAAATATTGTGACTCGGGTTGGACCAACGCCAAAAATCCATAAATTATGGTATTTTTCAAGATACCTCTTTCTCCGTGTACTGGGGATGTATTTGAAAAATGAATGAAATTTCAAGAAATTTTCAACAGTGCGGGTTGCTTAGGTCCTCTTATCTTAACCGTACCTTTCATTCACCCCAATCGTCTATTTTCTGCCTTTGATACACAGAATAATATTCTGGCGCTTCAATTTTATTAAAATCCCGTATAACACGTAATGTGTAAAACATATGTTCGGCATGTGAAAAATGCATAATCTCATGGACAACGGAATATTCTGAACAACATTTTCCTGGCATATATCATTTCACATCATGTGGTAATATTGTAAGATATATTTCAATTCACATGGCAGGAAGATTTTTTGAAACAGTAAAAAAATAAACCTCTCATTTGCAAATAACGATGAATTCATTGTGTGTGTGTATGTGTGGGAATGAAATGGTGATGTTTATCTTTATGAATTTGTATACTGTCTCAAAACTTTTTTTTTTTTTTTTTGTTACCTGGAATTATCTCTCCTCATTTTTTATATTTTTTTATCGGATTTTCCAAATCATCACCGAGATACAGCGTGCATACTACTGGCACTACGATAATATAGCTCTATGATCATGCATGCAATATTTTTTTTTTTCTTTTCTAACTCGACGTTTATTTTTTTTTTTTTGAAATGTTGAAAAAAAACTACAAAAACAATATAATATATAATATGAATAGTGAATTATAGTGAGTGTGTTTTTTTTTTCATTCAGTCAGTCATTAGGGAACTTTGCTTTTAGTTATGCAACACAAAACACTTTTATTTCATTTCACATGACAAATGAAAAAAGCTCTAATTTTTCTTCTTCTCTTCTGGAAAAATGATATGATACTGATGCTGCATAAGACATCCTGGATATGTTGAGTCTTTTTTTTAATACATAATAACCTCTTTACGAAAAAAAAAAGATGATGATGAGATGATCAACAGAACCATGCTCCCATATTTCTTATTCTCAGGTCATTTATTTTTTTTTCATGTGCATGTGTGTGCCTGTAGAATGAATATGGCCCGATCTCACATGTGTATGTTGTGTGGTCTGTGTTCCTAATACGTTCCGTTCCCCCTGTCATGTGCTGTACGAGAATTAAACAAGGAGACCCGGAGAAAATGCATTGACGAAAGATTACCCAAAGTTGAGGAAAAACAGAGGTAAAGGGGCATTTCGATGAAGTTAAAAATCCGATGGACTTCATTTTATTCGACTCCAAATGAAAAGATGAATGAGAAATCAAGAGAAAGAGACTAAAATGCGGGTGCTTCTACCCACAATTTGTTTTCAATTGTTATCGTTGGTTATAACGAACAGCAATCCCGAACAATGGAAAACTTGCATTCACGAACGTAAGGATTCCTCAGACTTTTCCCATTTTTCCTCTTTAAGTAACAACAAGGCGCGATGAATGTTTATTTACCGTGTTTTCTTACCTTAGCATATATGGATATATCCCTGTACACCTAATGTTTGTAATGGAAAATTTTTGTATCCTTCCGATTTGATTGTCGGTAAACTTGAAGAGTTTGAGCGAGATTATACATGAAACAAGTTGACCCATAAAAGCACGTGGTTCGTAGTGACTTGCGTTCGTGCGAAACCAACTTGCGTCACGTGCATTTCCCCTTTTAAGCCGATCATCTCGATCTGATCTCACGGTGAACATTTCCAGAATACTTGATTACCACTCTCGGTCTAGGCCAAGACGACAACAACGGTGAATGAAAAATAATAAAAGGTCCACGAAGAAAAAGTTCTTATTCTTAATTCCCATAATTCCTAGGGAATTGAGGATACACCTGCGTTATTGAATTCTTTCGACTAAATGTCTCTTGAACAACCCTAAGGTTTTTACCGTAGAATAATAGAATTTATTCATATTATACTAAAAGATACAGTAATTCTCAGAAGACACGAGAGTAAATATTTCAACCATGCAAATATCCACAATTCACTAATATAAGTATGGTCGTTGATGGAAAAAAAAATTTTTTCCGTTTAAAAAAAAATGAAAGACATAAAAGACGAATAATGTACAAATGAAAACATTTGGATGGGTTACCGATTCGCATAAATCGCGATATTTCCTTAATTGACTGGCGAATTTCATCACGATCGGATAAACATGCGTTGCCTTGAGATTGAAAAATACTGTTCCCCGCGAGCGACTGGCCACACTCGCCTTCACCATGTGCCTCAGAATCGTCTAGAACTTCGTGAAACAAATTGCTGTCATTTCAATTCATGGTGATCTGGTGTTGGTAAGAATTTTCAAGAATTGTAACGAATTAATGAGAAATTATTTGAAAAACAAAATTGGTCCAAGTTCTAGGATGAAAAGGTCCTACTCTTCAACGATATACTTCTCCTCTGCCCTCCTTATAGAGTCATAAAATCCAATCGTTACAGTTGAAAAACTCAAATGTGTCACCGCGAACTCAAAGGTCTTATTTCAAAGTGGTTTCAACGTTTGAATCGTACAACAAAGGCATTTTTCAATCGTTCAAGAATGTATAAGTACACATCACGGAAGTTCAAATCGTTTGTTAAACACGCGAGGAACTAATTCGGAATAGACAAGGATGTTCAAAAGTAAATTCCTTTTAATGAAAAATATGAACATGTTATTAGAGAAATCCAATTTCTTAACGCTATTCAGTGTTTTTATTTTCGCCTCCCAATTGGTTCCAATGGACGATTCAAACCAGCGCGATCAACAAAATCCTGCCAGATTTTGCTGATCGATGAATTCCTATGAAGACGGAAATGAGATTGGATGGCTTCATAAGAACCAACCAATCATCATCATCTGTACATTGAAACAGAGAAATTGGTCGATATTGAGCGTTAGATCAATTTTATTGACATATTAACACAAGCCTCCAAAAACCCACACAGCACTTTTGGTCTTCCTTGAGAAGACATCTTGAGGAACTGTTCAGAAAAGTTGAAGAAATCTTATGCAACATGAAAAAATATTCTTAAGATGTCTGAAACAGTCTTTATTTCTAAAAAACATCTAAAAGATATCTAAAACTTTTCTTCCGAGATTATATCTTTTAGACATCTTATAGAAATCTTTTAGAAGTAAGAACTACTTTAGATCTCTTAAAAATATCTTTTCATGTTGCATAAAACTCCTTAAATTTGGCTTGAGGTATCTTTTAGAAATGAAATGCTGTTTGGGTAGTGATTCGGAATGTTTTAAACTGGAACTTTAAGGTTTTCCATGTTTGTTCCGATTATATTGAAATTATATCTCGTTAAGTTTTTAGTGGGACTATAAAACTGCAACTCAATTTTATCGGCTGCCAACGGTATGTGTCACCGACAAAAGAATCCAGTTGTATAACAAGTGTTCCCTAAAAACCTACGTAAACGTTCAACATTTCAAACAAGTTTAACTTGAAAAACTAGAAGCATAATGTGAATAGAGAATATCGAGACAACATCGCCAAGTGGAGTAACTTATGAGAGAACGCTTAAAAATAAATATGGGGTAAAGTTTATAGAGGAAAGACGATTAAGTGGTGAAAACATCATAGACAAAGAAAATGATACTAGAAAAAAGAGTGTTTTGGAGGAAAGAAAATATTAATAATGCTCACGAGTTGATAGATAAAACGATAGATACCAAGATACGAAGTTCCCCTGAAATTAGCGTGAAATTTCTTTTAGTTCTCAATGCGTTCATTTTGAATTCTTGTAGTTTCAAGCAATTTCATTATGTACTCCTTCTGAACTGATGTGTTGTGTGGGATTTCACGTTGATGTTCTTTCTTGTATTTTACAAGATAATTAATAGATCTTCTAATCTATTGATAATCCTTTTGAAAGTATCATGAAAAATTCTAATCATTTGCATTATTCATAATCTTTCAAGAGCATCTTCATTTCATTCAAGGTCACGTGAGATTTGATCTTCAATGATATCTCCATCGACATTCATGTATTTCATGATTACCCGTCAAGGTGAACTCAATGAGTGAAAACTTGATTCTCCGCACGTTATATGTATTTACTCTTAGCTTTCGCATTGATATCTTCATCTGATCTTCTTTTGGACAGAAATTACTGGTAATCAATGCGTAGAATGGGTTAAGTTGACGTATCGCAACCACGATTTGTGGTAACTTACCTTTGAAATAAAAAGTCACCTGGAATTATGGTAATATTTATTATTGATTGTAAATAATTCCTGTTACCATCGTGTAACTCGTTCTTCCAGTCGAAAGTTGATCATGAGAATATTTTATTTCTTTTTTTCTTTTCATTCTCAAACCAGTTTAATTAGAGAAGCAAATGAATTCGTTAAATGAATCAGTGTTTAGTTAGAACAGCCATTTTTTTTGCATTTGGATAGGTAATAAATAGGTTTGTTTATTGTGTTATTTTGAACAATGAATGTTTTTTCAAACTCATTTTTAGATCTCGAAGTTATTATCGAAACTGTTGTTACAAAATTTTCAATTCCTGCAAACAAGTGCAATAAGAAAATTATTTTCATTTTTAAAAGATGGATCGAGACAAATAGTAAATACAAAAGACTTTGATTTTCAACTGGAAGAACAAGAGAAATAAATTAATTATTCTTGCCCTTTGTCAATGATTGACGTCAATTATTGACTAGCTATAGAGATTCGTCAGTTGAAAAACCGATCGCCAACGATTGTTATTTAATCCCTCGATCTCCTTGGATATATTAAATACAATGTCTTATGATTCACCCCCACTATTCCACCTTCACTTACACGTAGTGTTCATACCGTGCGTTGGCTAGATTGAATGAAAATTGAGTGGAATCTTTGTAAATGCGTCACGATATGAGAAACTTTATAAAAAAAAATGATATCACTTCATCAATAAGTTTCAAACTATCGATCATTGTCCTGTTTTATTTTATTTATTTTCTTCTCATTCACATGCCAAAGTATTCTGATTTTAAAATTGAAGGTGTAAAGTTGTCGATCGGAAATTATGGACAAAGATTGAATGTTATAATATGAATTTGTATGCAACTACGTAATTATTATAAATATTTGAATTCTGAGTTTGAAGTGGATGTAATACAAATCCTTCTATGTACGTTGAATACATGATATAAAGCTTTCTTAAAAATCGAACTATCAAATAATTTATTGATTTCATTGTCTTGTATTAGATTTTCATTCTTTTAGTTTGATTTTCGCCTTCAGAAATTTAAATGAATATCTTAATATATAAGTTATTGAAGTATCCTATACTCATTGTTCGATAAAATATTATTGTTCATCTTTCGAACAAGTATTTACCACTTGATTCTAGAATCATCGACTGAATGAGAAAAGAAAAATAAATAAATTTTTCAATGATTGACCTGTATTCAAACCAAGACACTGAATTAGTACGTCATGCAGTGCTGGATTTAGATTTATCTAAATCTCCCGACAGCACTGTAAAGCGCCGGGAAGGCTGTTTTGACGACTTCCTTTCTTTTGTTTTGTTTTGTTTTCTTTGCTTTTCTTTTTTGTTTTTCATTAGTAATTTTTAATCTCAACCGATAAGGTATCATAATTTGACATGCTTCGCTAGATGAGGTCCCCATGATAAGTATGCATTGGTTCAATCTATACGTAAGTCCGGCACTGACGTCATTATTATTTTCCTTCCAACCTTATTTATTCGAACGCAATAGGATTTTACGAGAAAAATTAAAGATTCTACAAGAGACTTTGATAACCAATTCGAAAACAAAAAACACCATCAAGTCAATTTAAAAAAAAGTTAAAGGCAATTAAACTCGATTTATATTACTGTCTCTAATCATACAAATGCAGTCTCTAATCATACAAAATGGCGGCCAGTGTGTCTGTTGAAGTATATCTGTTGAATTATCTTCTTGTGACTTCATTATCGATATTCGCGATATTGAATCCAAAAGGATTCACAGACTAATCATAGTAGAAGAGACATTGAAACATAGAAAAAGTAGGTTGTTTTAGATTGAATTGAATGACTGAGTCGGAAACTACATTCGATCGCGCATATCTCGCGCGGAAAAAATAATTTAGCTGCAGCAGCCAAGTGGGTCGGACGGACACAGACAGCCATTAAATTAGCTCTCGCAGCTAAATTTCAGTTATGACAGAAAAAAGTTTGCATTCTTAGCTAATTTGTTTGCTGCAATAGCTAAAATTCACCTACCAAAGCTCGCTTAATGGTTGTTCGTGTGAGCAATTCTGCTTACTCTGTAAATTCCTTCCACTCCAAGACAGTTAGAAAGTACATCTCCTGCAAGAGCACATGTGGAGTTCTTACACGCGGAAAAAAAATTTCGGGGAATTCTGGGACGGGGACAATTTCTAATACCATTCTAAACAAATTGTGTTAATTTCAATTGAATTGGAGTTAATTTAATGGCAATTGCAGTAAATTATGTCTCAAAATTGTCGTTATCGCAGTTTCCTTTCCGAATTGTGGTAAATATGACGCGGAATTTTTTTTGCGTGCAACAACATTTAGCAGACCGATTAATATTCAGATATCGTTGAGATTTCTGGATGTTAGCTGAGCCGGCATACAATAGAGACCTCAAAAACGGATGAAGAAGACTCGATGGCTATTTTATCGGTTCATAATCGAGAAATCTACTTTTCAATATTCATCATTTTTTTGTACAAATTGGTGTCAAAGTACTGAGAAATCACCTTCGTTCTCTCACAACAGGCTGCGTAAGTGGAAGAGGCAAAACATTTATTACAGATATTTTGAAGGGAAGCACGTGGATCGTTAATGCTATTTATATACATAATTTTGAAGAAACATGATCACGTGTTTTTCGAACTTGTCCACGGTGGAGAATCGAATCTGAAAACGTGACCAGCCGGTTTTTTAAAATCTCATTTCGATTAATGTAAACTGAGAATATGTCAGAGTACGCGACCATGACTTTCGTGTCGAGCTCAGCGAATCTTGGGAGGAAGAGTCGAAGAGAATGAACTGGAGGGAGGGAAAGAATGTATACCGGATTGAGATTAAGGGGGAACATCGCCGAGAGGAAAAAATGGGAAAAATCAAGCTATTCGAGGATGAAAAAGCATTCATGGATAAGTTTACGCGTACATGTACATATGAATGTGTTCATTCGTACGAATACCTCTTTTCTCGTGTTTTTTATTGCTTTATCGAAATTATGATACCGACATGCAGAGCGTGATGAACTATAACACGGCATTCCTCTTCCTACGCGATTTTGCGTTCATTTGATATGTCAGAGATTTTTACTGTACATTTATGAGTATGCATGATTCTTCAATGTTTAATAAAATCTACTTAGAAAGAAATTCCTATAATTCGGCATACATTGTAAAAAGTCCGACTGAATGTCGCTGCATCTTACTTGAAAATTCGACTGAAATCCAGTCTTTTCCATTGTGCCGACATTGGTTTTCGGTGCTTACTTCCAACTAAAACAGGGGTAGTTCTGGCTGCATCTTAGAATGAGCTGATATTCAGGTTGAAGTAAGTTTTAATTTTAGCAGTGTAATTTTATAAATCGCAATATAGTTCCGAATCAAATCACATCCAAGTGAAAATGCTCTAAGGATTTACCAGTTTTGTAGAGAAAACTGGAATTTTCCAATACAGCAGGATTAAAAAAATTTCACTTCATAATGAATTTATTACTGTTGAAGTATAGGAAAGCTCGGGTTTTCAATTTAATTTCTGGCATAAAAACAATTGGGCTTTTCATGATTGCAACGTAATCTTCCTGCACGAATGTACAGGTTAATTGCTTCCAGTATGGTACTGGAAATTTTCTATGAATTTTTTTTACAGGGTAGCCGGAAATTAGACACTTGTAAGTACCTCGAGAGTTTTGGCTAGTCAGTCGAGCATTATACAACTCGTGTATGCACTGTAAAAACATTTATGGAAATTCAGACTGTTTTAATAATTTCTTAGGGCAACGAATCTGAATTATCAGGAAGTTTATCTGAATATTCAGATCGTATTCTTAAAATTTATCCATATTGTTCTTAATTTTCAAAATCTGAATATTCAGAGGGATTCTTTGCTGTAAAGAATTACAGCAACTCTTTCAATTCTCAGAAAATTTTGCCTAGAGTCCCTAGAGTATTTCTACTATTTTGCCAATAAATTGTATTATTTTATAGATTTATCAATATTTTTCATAAGTGTTACATTCGATCCCACCCCTTGTTACTACCATCCTGAAGTTGTGGGCGGTTATTACATTTGAACCACCATCATAATTATTCTTGCTCTGAACCCTAATTACATTTACGCGAAACGAATGATGGATATATTCCAACTCTGAATGCATGAGTTTTCATGCACAAAATGTGTGAATTTCCTCCCCGTGTACAGATCTTTGAAACTATATTCAAAGCGTGAAACTCATAATAATTGCCCTGTGAGAAATCGCTTCCTAAATTTTACATAAATTTATGTGAAGCAATTGGTATATAAATTTTGCATTAATTTTCAAAACTTTCCTGACCTTCCATATGAAATTTCGTGATGTCTCATACAGAATTATGAGTTTCCAATACATTTTGCAGTTGATTTCATGAATCAATGATTGAACTTGATTTCAATTAGAAGTTTCAGAATGTTTCAGACTATTTTTACGGTGTGAAAATCATGATTCCAGTTCAAGAAGTACGAAATCAAGTCCATAAAGTGCGTAAACAGGCCCAAAAACGAATTGCTTTTTCGAATAAAAATGGGACCATTTCACCAGATATTCTTCATCTTATGAAAGGATGGCCCCACTAGAAAAGATTAGTTACTATACACTATAAAAAATATTCTGAAATTTCCGATATCAGATGTATATGAAAATTCTGAAACTTGTAATTGAAATCAAGTTAAATCATGAATTCATGAAATTTAATGCAAAATGTGTGAAAATTCATATAAAAATGCATGAAAAATCATAATTCTGTATGAGATATCATAAAATGTCATATGAAAAGCCAAAGAAGTTTTGAAAATTCAATACAAAATGTATATGTTAATTGCTTCACATACATTTCTATGAAATTGAGGAAGCAATTTTTTACAGTGTAGTATAGGAAATTCATCAACTGGTTTTGTGAAATATGATATTCGTGACTCATAACTCTAGAACCTAAAGTATTTCGATTGTTAATTGACAAGCCTTGACGCTTCCAACATGGAAAAATACAAATATTTGTGAATGCAAGATTATATTTTTCTCATATAAAAAAAACAAATTGAAATGTCGATGCGATAGGGAATGATTTGACTTTATAATTCACGAAAAATATTTTGATCGGTCAATCGAATTCTCATAAATCTATTCACGTTACACAAACTTTTTCTCATAAAACGGAAAAGATGTAAAAGAAATATTGACGAACATGAGGTAATTTTAACATAAATTAATTTCCATCAAAATTTTTTGGCAGCATATGAGTTTTTCATTCTTTTTACACGATGCATGGTCTGAATTCGTTAAAATAAAGATTGTATGTTGTTAGGTGTTGATAAATTAACTGCCCTGGGCTATGGATCTTCAAAGCCTCCCCCCCGATATGGAAAAATTTTCAGTATTATATACCATTTGCATATAATTATATATAAAGTATATTGAATTATATACAAATTGTAGACAACTTTAAAAATTTTTCCTCATGATGACTTCTGATGATGTCTATACTGATCATCGCCGTGTCGACTTTGGAAAAATCGTAAGATGCGATTAAAGATTGCGTTTTGAAGTGGGCATTTGTTGCTCATACATCTAGAATATAAAAATTGTATTCATAAGCCAAAAAATTCTTCAATATTGTTCGTAATAATATATTATCACGGTGCTCATGTATATGATCAAAACCATCTTACGTGAAGAGCCTCTGAAGAGATTTATTTTTATCCCCTCCAAATACCGCAGTAATTACATCAGTTACATTGCCAATGATTTTCTAATATTATTGTTGTAAAGGAGAACGATAAGCTTTTTTACACTGAAAGGGAGGGGCTAGTTAAATATTCGACAGCCAGGAAATTTAGTCACTGGAAATAAAAATTTTGTTGCCCAAGCTAAATTTTATCCGTCACAAGTAAATTTTTCATTCCCATTGAACAAACTATTTTAATCATATTTCAGACAGTTAAACTTCTATTTACCCCAACTAGAGTCCAGCTGGCGTGAATAAAAATCTAGCTGCGGCAACTAATACTCAGTTGTCCCAACTGAGGATCTTCCTCTCAGTACAAGGAAAACATGATATGTTTGATACTTGGATAGCTAAAAATTAACTGTGGTAGCTATTCTTCAGCTGTGGCAACAAAATTTAATGCTATAGAAGCTGAAATCTGGCTTCTGCAGCAATTTTTTTCGCCATCCAAATATCAAGTACACCAAATAGCTAACACGGTGAATTATCTTTTTCCGTGTGCACGCAAGGAAGTGCACAGTATCACCATATCTCACAATTAACAGCACCAGAAGATTCTTCTCAAATATCAGATGTTGAAAAGAAAATCAGGTACGCGTTAAATTTTGAGAAGCAAGATAAAGTTTCATAATTCCAACTCGAATATCGAAGAACGAGTTCTGATGTACAAAAGTTTTTTCCCTCGTACATATTCGACGAAAATTTTTATCAAATCGATCCTATATTCTATCAGAACCCAGCAAAATTATTCGAACGCAGGTATACCTCTCAAGAACTTGGATCGCACTTAGAGAAATTTGTAGTCATTTAACCAGAACAAAGTGGTTGAAAAACGCGATAACTGGTTTTTACAGTTAATTTAACCAGCATACTCAGAGACAAACTGGCTTTTCGCAAGAGAATATTTTCTTGAAGAAATATCTCTTTTTCTTATCCGAAGGAGTTGAAGAAAGAGAGAAACTTATCCGTTTGAAGAAACTTTTCTTGAATCAAAGAAAAAATATCAGATTAAACTCGGTCAATCAAATGTTCTCTTGGTTCAAGGTTTTTTCCTCAGGGAATTTTAATTGCAGTGACTATATTTCAAGTTATTCGAAGTAAAAACGAGGCAGTCATCTGGTAGCCGATACGGGTTTTTCTCAACATAAACATGAATGATTTTAATGCAGAAACAACTTATTCCATCTGACCCATAATTTTTATTGTATCGTTCTAATATATTTTGATGAGCGTCGGATTGAGTTTCTCTTAGCAAGACTGGATTCAATTTTTACACGGGGAAAATTTTGTAGTGAAAATTAAGATATTTATATCGTAGCTGTGGGATATACTTGATTGTGGCGGAAAGAACCATGAGTATGCGACTGATTACCACAACTCTTCTTGGAGTCAATATGAAGAGTAATAAGAAAATACAAAGCTATAGTTCTTATCGTCGTAGTCGAGTATATCCCACGGATACAATAATCTTTCTGTGTCTAATAATCTTTAATATAAACTTTTCTCTGTGTAGAATATGAATATTGTGGACAGAAGTGAATCAGACTAAAATCTTGAAAAAGTTTTGTCCCACATGAATTCCCGTTATGTCAGTAACGGACTCTTCATGAATTCTTTTTGAATATTAAGAATTCATAAAGCACTTATTATGAACTGTCATGACAGGGACACTTGAATGATCCCACAATGAATTCATAAAGAATTCTTCATGTTCGTATCGGGATCAGCATGCTGTGTTTTCAAAACAAATTTCTAAATGAAATCCTACAAGTGAACCGACCCGAGTTGAAAAATTGTAATACTTTTTAAAGCCTGGTCAACTCCGTAATACGCAACGATCCAGAGTTCAATCAGATCGAAAGAAGGTTAACATCAGGTCGATTGAGAAGTTTGAAAACAAGATCAGGTTGAGATCAGGGTAATAAATTGAATCAAACCTGATTCACTCCGTGATACGCAACGAATCAGAGCTAAACCGGGTTTCACTTTTTGACTCGGGGAGGAATGTTGACATTGAAGATTATTAGATGAAGCACCGTACCCAGGGAATATATGCTAGTAAAAATCATTCTAGTTATTCTTCAGTCCATCACCAGGTCTTGGAAATCTCTCACAAGTGCCTCGTAATAGCATGGAGACTGACTAGAGTAATTTCTACTAGGATACTTGATTATGACGACAGAAACTACAACTTTGGATTTTCTCATTATCCGCATATCGGATTCAAGAAAAGTTCTGGTAATCTGTCGCATATTCGTGGTTTGTTCTGCCACAGTGAAGTATATCCCACGGCTGCGATATAAATATATTAATTTTTGCTACTGAATTTTCTCCGTATACAATATACCGAGGGAAAAAATTTCCGGGGACAGTAAAATATTATTAAATATTTACTCAATCAAACAAATATTTAACATGCTATGAAATATTTCATCGATGGAATCAGTTATTTAATTCAATCAATGAAAGTTTATTCGAATCAATCAAGTATTTTATGGCGACTATTCAACTAAATATTTTATTGTTTCCGGAAATGTTCCCTCTCAGTGTAGGAATTTGTTTGCGGATGTTCGTGGAATGATGAAAGAGAAGGGATTGAATCCAACGACTGTATTTATATAGTCTGAGAATTCCGCACAGAACCACCTCAAAAATTGACATTACTTTTTTACCACCCGTTTCAATTAGGAAATTCCGAAAAAAACCGGATGAAAAGTTGGTCAGTGTTTGATAGATTTTTTTTGGAAAACGTCGTTTAAAACTGGGCAACGATTTTCTGTTCCGTTGTATCGAATATTTTAAATGAGGAATTTTCTCTACACTTAGACCCCCCGTGAAAAAATCGTTAAGATCTGATTATGCACGTTCAGGCCCAATCATGGACATTTTTCGGCAAAATTATTCGTGTTCAATACTGACTGTACGTGAGTGAGCATGATAACACCTTGTCGTTCATTTTTGAGCTTTGTCATCACTTCAAAGGCTTCAATTTTGTACCCACGTGGAAACCCATGATCAAGCTTAACCACCAGCGATCATGCCTGACAAACCATTCTCGTTTGTGATCATGCAAAAGCTGAACAACTGAAGAATATTCATACAAAATGACTCGGTGTTGATTTTTCTATCAAAAATACAGATGCTTGATCATGCTATATCGGTCCCAAACGCAGGCGCGTACGCCTGATCACGCATGATCATCCCTGAAAACTGGAAACTAGAAAATGGGAGCTGCATAAGCACAATAAGTAGAAATGATTAACAATAAATTAGTGTTTGATAACATCATTATAGTTTCATTCCTTACAAAAAGCTTATTGATTTTATATGAACTTCTCATGTATAATGGAGCATAATCAAACGTGATTGGGCGTGATTAGTCCTCATCACGTGGGTACAAAATGGAGGCCTGATCACGCCTATTCAAGCTTTAGTCATCAGCCCTGATCAGGCGTGAGCAAGCGTGAACAATCTTTTCCAAAAAGTAACCTATGCGATTCAACTGAAATTTCACTGCTTTGTAGTGAAGAATTTATTTCGGAATCATAGCGGGTATAAAATTTCAATCGCGCACCTTGAATTCTCATCGAAAAGAAGAACAAATTAACTTATCGTTTCAGGAATAATGAATTTTCATTCTACGAAACTTGTATAATGGATTGATGAAAATATGTTCCTAATAGTTCCTTCTATTTTCATCTTCGAATTATTTCATGCGTGTTATTACGTGTCGTTGGAGTTTGAGTCGTTGATTGAAACAAATTTGTAGTTGGAAAAAAAACACTGAAGTGTTGATATTCTTAACCCTCAGTTACTCCACGTATTTTCGCATGTTTTCGTTGACCTTTCGTTGTGCTTTGCAATCAACTAAATGGAGCTTTTTCCATGATCGAAAATAATGTACTATGGTATTCGAACTTGATCCTTGTTTTGGTTTCAACTCATACCTCTTCACCCCTATGAACAGAAGATCAGATTTTCGAAAACCCTTTGTTCCCATTTAGACTCCCATGGAATAATTGAGGCTTAAGTTGTCTCATACATGTGCAATCTTCATATTTCGTTCGGGGGAGTTGATTTTCACACACTCTCATGAATTTCAAATTAGATTTTTCAATATTGGATTTGAAAATCCTTTCGATAAATGATTTAAACTTGATTGTTCTTGCGAAATGAATTCATTAGAAATCATACACGTATAACCAGAGATCGGCAATCATGATTTTTTTTAGTAATGATTTCGGAATTTATTATCATTATCTCTGGGATCAGAATCCTCTTTTTGCACAGTTTCAATATATTCATTCGCAAAAATAGCAGCCGGAAGTTTTTATCCTAAGGTATTACATATTATGTTTACCTTTTATTAACACCTCAACGACAAGGAAGAGAAAAAATTATTGTACATATATCGTATTGAATATCATACCCAGCGAATTAAGCTTATGCATTTGAATTAACCAGATGATGATAAATGACAGAAGAATGAAAGCTACATGTGTTTCATTAATCAAACTGTCAATCCCACAGACTGTAACGACATGTTTGTTGTCATTGATAACTGGTGTTGGTCAAGAGTCGATTTCATTCACGTATCAAGAGGGAATCGAGTAAATGAATAATTGAGTGATGATATACTTGTGTATATTCAATACGTTTTAGGATACATGAATTTCAATCTCTCGAAACAGCGTGATTTTATATCGAGAAATTATGTGGAAATAGTGAAGCATTTTTAACCTGTTGATAAATATGAGAAAAAAGTTCAATGGAGATAAAGTTTTTACGTTCAGTTGAATCAAGACCACAGCTGGAAGGAGAAGATTAGACAATTTTGTGCTGGCACTTCGGTTGACGGGTTCTACGAAAATTGTTATCGACGAGTATCGCAAATTTTCTAACTCTCAGGGTATGGATTGCTTCATAATTTTTTTCTATCAAAACTTCGCTACCAAATCATTTGAAAAGGGAATAACTTTAATTAACATCCTTCATTTTATTGTTGACACATTTCATACATTTTTCAAGCTCGTCACTTTTTATCCCAACTAATTGAATACTGTGACAATTTATGATATCGGAGCTCTAGACATGACGAATAAATACATGCAATGAATTTTCTACGAATTAATGTAGTAATTGAAATAACTGTGATTCGAAAACATTTTTTAGAACATACTTGTATTACGTAGAGCTGTATTATATAATTGATGATGTTACCTCTATAGATTCATAATATGAATTCAAAAAAAGATATGAAATGACAAGATGATCCAACTATCTGATCAATGATGGAATAGTTATTTATTATTTGTTATCAGTTGAAGAATTCATGATTCATTAGCTTTTGTACGCATACAAAAACTGTAGGATATTTTGAATACGAGCTGATCGTACAAACAACTTATCACGGAATCTGATTGGTATGAATGGCTGAATGGTTAGCGTATCAGCCGTCACGCCTGGATTCTCCACGAGCAAAGGGGTTCGAGCCTTTGAGCATTATCCTACCACTCAATGAAACTTTAGACAACGAGTATAGAGATCCGCGGACTCGTGTGCGTCAAACATAATTCCTTCAACACAGTCGTCGAAGAACGTTGTTTATGATCAACAGTCAGTCTCCGATTGTATTCCTCAATATACAGACATCGGTACAGTTTTTTAAACCATATGTACTTTTTTCTCACGTTAGTTGAATTTATCGAATATAAATCGATAGCTCAACATTTTGAAATTATATTATCAGTAATGGTATGAAAATGAATACAATCTTTTCCTTCTAGACTGTTTTTTTTTACTTTTACGTGGGCATAATACATGTATATTTTTACACACATGTATGTATGCCTATCATAATTCACGGACCAGATTTTATAGGTATATTTTTGAGCCGAAAACGGACAACTTCCCCCATTGACAAAATTTTCTTCGAGGCGTAGTTTCTGAGGTGCGGAGATTTTTAAATTCTTGGAAAAATTCAAATATCTCAAAAATAGAAACAGATTCGAAATGTCTCAAATTTCGGGCATTCGGAATTTAGAATTGCAAATCACTCTAAATGAACAATTAAGAAAATAGGATAATCAAATTATGCTTCAAATGCTAAATCACGAAAATGCTTCAAGTGCTAAATTCAAGGATATTAATCGCATCGTTTTTGAGATATTTAGATGTTCCAAAAAATTGAAAACATATTCATATTTCGAAACCAAAGTTTCAAAGAAGTTCCGTCTGTAGAATACATCCATAAAATTTATCTCAGGAATTGCGATATACCCTGCTATATGTAAAAATATAGAGGTTCGTCAATCTGAGATTGATCGTTTTGTATGAATCGATGTATGGAAGTTAAACTAACATGCCGAAAATTTTGAAAGGTTTCGTTATAAATATAAAGAAAATTTCTGATTAATTTATAGAAATCCCACAATGCGTGTAATAGGAAGTTTTTAATAAATATTTTTACACATTTTTCACATAATGGGAGTTTCCAAAACGATGGTCAGATTTTTCAGAATTTGTGATTATTTGGGAAAACTTCAGGACTCGACCATTCAATTGTTTATGAAGAGAATAACGAGACTCTTCATTTGAAATGCATTATGGTCATTAAGAACCAAATTAATCCAATGACGATGCATAAACTTATCAGTGAAATTTCCAACGAGTGAATATCATTAAATTCAGTTCTTCTTATTAATGTAAGTATTTTTCCATAGTATCGAATTTTAATTACCGAAATAAAATTGACGATCGGCCACGTTAGCCGGTTAAACAAGTTTGGAAGAATGTGTGGTATTATTTCTATAAAGAATCATACCGATGACGAAATATAAAGAAAAAGGGAAGAATTGAAACTTCTGATAAGGTTTGATAAACTTCAATTTAGAGAAAACTGATTGTTCTCATACGGAAGTCTCGAAATCCGAAAAGCATAAATCGTTCCCACAATCAATATTACGGAATTATGTGTTATCTTCATCGTGAATGTGTTATTCACGAGCATAAGCGTACATATTTTTAGTAGATTAGGATAAAGATTACTTTTTCATTAAAAATCAAAATTCTCAAGCATTTTATATAAACCGATTTCAATCTTGTTAAATTCTAGAGATAATTCTAGAACTTAATGGAGATGACGTGTGCTCGATAAATTGACACCAGAAGAAATAGTTGACGTTTCAAGAACAACTTACGTATCTCTTTTTCCCCAGAATCATTCATCATGAGTTCAAGAACCCGTGACTCACTGTCGCATTCGAATTTCGTTCAGTTCTGATAGGTTTTGAAGAGGTCTCAACTTTTGTTCCACGTATAGGAAACATAGATCATTTTTATACATAAATGGGAATGTTAATAAACCAAGGACGAATTTTTATAGGACGTATCGAATTAATCTTATGAATTGGATTCACGTTTGAGTCATGTTCAATGGAATTTCCCATTTCGTTTGACTGATTTTCGGACTGGTATTTTCCCAACTAAATTGTTGGGTAATAGGCACTTGTTGAGAACATTTAACCTCCGATCACTCTGATATCCATTAGAATTTTTCTGATATTAACTCAACATAGAATGATATTTCACCTTCATATTGATCGGATATATATCCTGCATGGTCTTGCTACTCTCATAATATGTATATACTATGCACGCGTTGAGGGAAGCATTCGAGTCAGCTCTGAATCTTTTATCAACCCCGAAAGATTTCCAATGATGATCCTCCCCCTCAAGAAAAACTTGTTGAAGATCACCGAAGTCAATCACATCCTCAAGCGTTTGAGGAGATTTTTTACGATGCTCTTATACGTGATTTTTCACCATTTTTTATTGTTACTGTCTTATAGCTTGAAAAATATTTTTCGTGGCCCGCAATTCCATAGGAACCTATAAGAGTTTCATAAGATATTTTTTAGAACTCATTGAGAAGTGTTTAGGAGGGGTTGAGATGTGTTAATATATCTTTGAAAATGTTGAGTACCGTGGAACGGGGTGAATAGAAACACCCTTAGGAAGTGCAAACTAGGGGAAAATGATCATTAATAACTGACATTATTAGTAGGGATGAAAATGATATTCAAAAAACCAAGAACAATCACAAAATGTACGATTTGTGAAATCGGAATGTTCGTCAGACCGAGATAAAATACTTTCCCCCCTCCTTCTTGCAGAATTGAATTTTGATTTCTCTTAATGAAAAAAACTGTCAAAGGTTTTCATTACGCTTGTATAAATTCATTTGACTTCTCCATTTATCGCTTTCTCCATTGATGTAGTAAGAGGATATAAAAGGCTGTGGGCTTGTTCTAATGATAATTGCACTCATTCGAATGTGTTTGAATCTCAGATGTATTTCTATTGAAGTCACATGTGTGCAACATTTGGTGATATGTGTTTCCCGTGAGTGTTGGATTTTTTTCATAGAAGTTATATAAACGCCGTCCGAACAAAATATATACTGTGTGTAAGTGCACATATAAGTGAATAAGTAGGTTCCGCGATTGCGTTAAAAACGAAGTAATAGATTAGGATTATATAAGTGAGAGGTCGCGTAGGTACGCGCATGTTTGCGAAATGGAAATAACTTTTCTACCGAATGATACCTGGTACCGTGAGCATATGATATTAATCAAGCGGGAAAGAATTCATAGCAATAAGATCGAATATTAATTTCTTGGAAATTGAATATTAATTATGATCCTGATCGCGGTTGAAACGTTCATCGAACGAAATCCAGATTTTTTTCCCGGGTAAAAGAAAATACTAAGCGTTGCTCCAAAAAATTTCTAAATATCAATTTCAAACTCCCCTGTGCGTTCGAATAACAATGAGTACCCGGATCGCAATAATGTAGTGTTCTCCGTTTTCTCTTTTGAAATAACTTCAATAACCTCTTTGTGAATTATGAACGGCATGTGAATAAACATGTACCCTGAAAAAACTGCTACTATTTTTCATCTAATGGCACTATATGCGTTATAATACCTGTTTAATTTCAACTTGAATTATTATTTGAATACATTGGTACATTCGAAAAGTGATTTCATCCCTTTCACGCTGCAGTGTTTCGATCAGCTGTTTTTGAAGCTCTCCTAGACGGTGAGCATATTAGGAGGCAACCGGATATTCTCGGATACAGCTTGAAATTCATCAATCTCTTATTGACGGTTCCTCTCTCATATGCGAAATCTGTTGGTCAAACTTCAAACCATTTCCACGGTTTTCGTTCTCCCACCTAACGTCTAATTGCATTCTGACTGCAGAATAGCGCCAATGAAATTTTTTCAGTGAATTCTGAAACACCTGGTGTAATATTTTCTATTTGTATTATATATATAATAAAAATCTTTCCTAATGCCCAAAATAGAGGATCAGGGGTTGAAGATCGAATGTGGATGATCTCAGGGGGAACAAATGTACTCGATGAATTTGAATACGCTTGAGATTTGATTTTTCTTTTCAAGCGTTTACAGAAGACTTATTGGAAATTTTATGCAAACTTTAGTCTCGAAGAAATAAATTAGATACCAAATTAGATATTGCAACAGAATTTAACATTAGAATTTAAATTAGAAGAAACTTCTTACAGTGCACAACCTGAACTTATCGTAGATACCCGTTATAAATAAAAAATTCATTTCCTACACCACAAATTTACAAGTTCATGAACAAAACTGTGAAAAATTCGAAAATTCAAAAGAAACAAGAATCACACAACAAAAAATTTTGTGTTACAGAAGATCCACTCAGAGTTTATGTTGAAAACAACATATAAAATTCTCAAATCAACAGATTTTCAATATAAATTTAACATTTTTGTGTTGATTCGATACATTTTTCGTGTTAATATCGGACATAAATTGCGAGTCAACCTCCAGGGACATACACGCGTATTAGGAATACACAAAATATACTGTATTCCACTGTATACACTGAACAAAAGGGTCCAGTTAAATATTGGACGGCTAGAAACTTTAATTACTCCGAATGAAAATGTAGTTACGGCAAGTAAGTTTTATTTGCTACAACTGAATTTTCTATTCCCGTTGAATCAACTGTTCTGATCATATTTGATACCTGAATGTTAGTTAACGAAGCTCGATACCTCTCTTTCAGGGTGAAAAAAAAGTTATTGAAAAGAACTAAAAAATTGATACAAATGACTGATTTTTTTTCTGGCGATTCTTATGTATTCAATAAACGGAAGATATACAAAATTGTGGACTCCTTCGATACTTCTTCTATGAACATATCGAATCTAATAAAGTTCAAATCCGATAGTCTACACAAGTTTCTCACGTGAAGAAGATATATATTCCGTTAAGAACACATACTTTGAATACTGAATCACGTTTATTTTAATGACAGGATAACACTTCACCTTGAATAAATGTTTGTAGGTAATAAAAAGATTCATATTTATCGTAATTTATTGATATTTACTTGAAAATGAATTTTGATTTGAACGCGAAGATACGGGTTTTTTCGTTATAAATACGATCAAGACCCATCCACGTTCAATCGTGGAACCAAACTTGTACTATTAAAGAACTTAAATGAGCTACATTAGAAAAGGATTTATTTTACCACCTTCATAAAACAGAAATGGGAAGAGTATAGGAGGAGATTTTATACACTTCAACCCATTTTTACTGCTTATACCTTACAAGGAACAATAAAAGTTGAACTATCGGGTTTTACTCACGTCAATCATTTTATATCGATTAAGATTTCTAACTTAGCATGTATTCCTTCATTCTCTCGTTTTTTTCTCATTTTATTTTATAGATATGAAAGAATGAGAATAGTCTGGGTCGAAGGTTATTGAACTCCAAAAACGTAATATAGTGATGTAAAAAGCAAAAGTTATGATTTCGCTGAAAAATCAAGCGCGAAAATATTCAAGGAGACCCTGAAGATCGGTTCCGGTTTTGTCTGTACACAAATAAAATTTTATTATGTGAAATCATGGGATATTTTTTTCAGAATATGTTTTCAATGAGAAGGATGAAAAAAATGGAATTATACAAGTAGGGCTAGAATTCGAATAACTGTAACTTCAGTTCGTACGAAGAAGAAAATTTACGACGAGGAAATGTCGTAAATTTTTTACAAATATCATGATACTACGACGGTAAGAGAGGAACAGTGGATTATAAAGTTTACTAACCTAATAGTAACCGAATTTATTTTATTCTTCACGTTGAGGATGGAATGAGTTCAAAAAAAAATTCCGAAACCGTCTTTTTCAATTTTTCCGTTTATTGGAATATTTGAATATTTTATTAGTTTTCTGTATCAGGAATACAACTTATAGGTATGAATACTGTAACTTTCTAGTCCTGGATCTTCCGTCCATGATCAGCAGATAACGTCGTGAATATTGATGATCCTCGTGTAAACATAAGGGAACATGAAAGTAAAAAAATCATTTCAACAAACATTTTTGTGGAAATCTCCCAGAACACTCTGAAAGAGATCCTAAAAATGTCTTGAGGATATCTGAAATTCTTGTATAAGACGTCTCTCAGGTCTTTTCAAGGTATCTTACACAGGTATCCACAAAAGGTTCCCAAAATGTTTATCAGGGTATTTAATCCCAGGTAGAAATTTGTTTGAGTATCCACCCCATCCCATTTTTCATCCATGCACCAGTTAAAATTGATATGAGCATGGATAGATAAAACATGCTAGCTAGTCATGATACGGTGCCCATAAGAGCTTCCTGTAAGTATATTCTAATGGTAAATGCCATCTAAAGTCTGTATAAAAACCACAAAGAAATTGATATATTCAATGCTTTTTATGCTGAATGTAAAAACGAAGAAAAAGAACGAAAATTTCATGTTTCAGTGTAAATTATAATCATTGCCCTTACGGAGACAAACCCCAAGCTGATCCTGCATTGGTTGTGGTTAATTTGATATAAACGCTCACATAAATGCAATTGGAATGAAACTTCCATTGGAACCAATGTCCATTGCTGCTGAAGTAAGCGAAAGTAAGATTGCTATAGTAAGTATAATAACGATGTAAATTCAACCGAACTCTGTAGTAGATTTCACATAAATCCCACCCTGCAATCGTAATCGCACATTGTAAAAAATTTGTATGAGAAAATTTCTATAAATTTATGTAATGTAATTAACATATAGATGCTTTGCACTGTAAAAGAATAATCGGAATTTTCCTATACGCAGCAACCTGAAAATTCCGATGATGTGATAGAAAATCAATTTCCGATAAGTGTATATGACACTTCCCATAAACTTAACTGAAAATTCCAAACCCCATGGGATTCTTACTATCATTTTCCAGTGAATTCTCGGTAAAATACGGATAATTCCTAACGCAAGTATGTGTTAATTACTTCCGAACATTTATATGAAGTTTCTCGTAGAAACTTTTTACAATGCAGAAATGTTCCGTACCTACTACTTGTCCGCAAAAGACAATGACAAAAAGGAAAGGAAATATGTTATCGAAAGTTGTGATTTTGTGACCGTTCATATCTATGTTTCTTGTTACCTGATTGCAATTGAACTTATACCATGTTTTAGTTAGGATCTCATAGTAGTTTCATATGACTTTTGAAACGAGGTTTTTGCAATCCGCAATATTCGACAAAGCTTTCTCGTTTCTGAAATCACTTTTGAATGCAATATCCTTTTCGTGCAGAATTTCAAATGCATCGAAGTATGAATGATTGATGGGGACCATCCTTTACCATGAACGAAAAAGATCGGTCTTCCGATGGGTCAGGGGGCAAGATAGTATGTATAAATAATGATTAGTCAGCATGAATTAATTCAACCGTGACAAGGCAAATGATGGAGATTTAAGATACTCATTTCTCTTTCAAATTTGACCGATGACGCTTAGTAATTCGTTCGAATTGGTTTTGGTGAAATTCTTCGGACAATAAATTACCTAGGTCAACAAGAGTAATGCATTGAAACGCAGGAGCTGAACTTATTGATGTTTTTTCATTCAAATTTTTATGGATTCCAAAAATGTGAGGGTGTAATTTATCAGCGTGGGGTAGGTGAATATCACATTTATTAATCGAACCAAAGGAAAAAGTGGAAAAGTTGGTGATAGAGTTTTTTTAATAAAATCCCGATATCTTTGTCATATTTAACCCCACAATTCGTTCGGACGAATAAGTATGAATACCATGGAGGAAATCAAATATCTTATGTGAGTACGATTAGAGATGGGGTATCTTGACATTCTTGTTGAACCGCAATCACTGAAATTGATTATTCTTTTTTCAATATGAGATTCGCTAGAATCCGATAGAACCGATCTTTGCAGCAATGTCTGGCCGGTGGATTGTTACAGGCACGACACATTTTACTACATTGGAGAACGGAGCGAAGGTGAACCACCAGTCATACCGGATCGTCGATTCTATGCTGGAAACTCAATTAGAAAGGCTTTTGCTCCCGAGAAACGGGAAGTAAAATATTCCAAAAAAAAGTTCGGTATGCAACAATTGAGCAGAACGTGTGATCGATGAACTTCAATGCCAATGCGTATGTATATAAATTATACAAACTCTTAATTATTGTATGTACTCGTACAAAAAATTGATACCGTGTGATTTAGATGGAAGGATTCGAAAGATCTGGAAAGAAGCCAAAGAGGAAAAATGAAAGAAATGTGACAGACCTATAATCATGTATTCTCATATGAAATTGTCATTATGTGTACGTTTATTTCATTTGAATAAAAATTATGATGTCGAAAAAGAGACAAACTTGAAACATTACTCATTCCACCTATTCAAAAGTGTTCCAATAAAATCAAAATGACGCTCTGTACAGTAATTATTTAGGGCATGTAGAACATAGGCGTGGCCAGCCACTCAGCAATAGGGATTTCTTATACATAAAGTATACAGTATACGATGTATACATTTTCGAGTGATTCATTTTTAGGCGATATTTTTCCTCTCTCTCTCTCCCCCTCTCTCCCTTTCTTACCTGAAAATTTGATACTTGACAGAGAATAAAGAATAATCCCGTTGGAAAAAAAAATTCTAAGTAAGTTACAGGCTCAGCTCAGCCAAAAATTCACTTTCCCATGAGAACAGCAGAGGAAACTGGTTCACTTTGGGTTCAACTCGATTTTTTCAAAAGAATTACCATAGTGCTTTTATAGGGCATGAAATTTGCTACAAAAACGCTCCTATGAAACATAGCTGTACGACTTGCAAAGTGGACTTTGATAAAAATTGACATCAACAAACTCAAATTCATTCTATGCAGTACTGCGTTTCCCAGTCCTCATTACTGTCCAGTCAGCGTTTACGCATTTCTTTACAATACTCATCACTGTGATCGCGCTAATCCTCATTATCTAAGAGTGTTTTCATTTGTTTTTCAAACGATCGCTGTCATCAGTGCCGGATTAAGCACTAGGCCTACTAGGCACAGGCCTATGGGCCCCAACCAATGAAAAAATAATAAATAAATTAATGTGTTATTGTACTGATTAATTTCATGACTCACAGTATATTAAATCTAATGTTGAAGAGTAGTTGACTAATGTATTTATTTATTTAGTCGATAAGTTTGGATTACAGCACGTGATTTTTCTTGTCAAAATATTTATGCTTAGAACATTCAATAAATTAATTGTATTCAAAAATCTTGCGCTTTAGTTTAACCCTTAACGGCCACACGGGGTGACTAGTTACCCCAGGCTTAAAAAAAATGGAATTAGAGGTGATCTACCGGCATCTGCCGGTGACAGACATGTGTGAGGTGTGACTTCACTACATAGTAAGCCTAATTAGTATTTTCACGTTCCTAATCATGAATATGTATTCAAAATCTAATAAAACGCAAAAAAAGTCAATTTCATGATTTGTAATTTTTTTTATTTTTATCTCCAGTAATTTTGCGAAACAAATATACTTTTTGAATAATTGGTGGAAACTGTTATTTTTTTGTGGTAGTGGGGTATATTGTGCGTATGACCATGGGGTTTTAGTCGTTAATATTGTAAAATGGCGGAGTAGTGAATTTTTTTGCAAAAAAAAGCAATTCTTTCTGAATTTTGACTCATATGACCAGTTTTTAGAACGCCATCTATAAATTAACCAAGTTGAACCATTGGAAATATTGAAGAACTAGTCAACGAACATGACACAATTAGTTAAAAGTCTCAAAACATCTACACTGAGAAAACAGATATCTTGAAAAATACCATAATTTATGGATTTTCCGCGCTGGTCTGACCCGAGTCGGAATATTCACTTGCATGAATCTCTAAAAGTACCATAATTTCTTGAACTTTTTGAAATAAGTATGGTACCTTCCGTATAAAAGTCCAAGACATTATGGTACTTTTAGAGGTTTTTTCAGGTAAATATTTAGACTCGGTCAGACCAGCGCAGAAAATCCATAAATTATGGTACTTTTTAAGATACCTTTTTCTCCGTGTACACATCTTGTCCGACCGGGTTTTTCAGCGTGGGGCAATGAGTTATCCCATGTGGCCTGGATGAGGTGTGGCCGTTAAGGGTTAAGCTGCCCTTACATAGGCCCCCACCAAAGTTTGCCTATTGCCCCACTTTCGGTGAATCCAGCACTGGCTGTCATTCACAGTAACCAGTAGTGTTTTCTTTTCTCCGTGTAGTGCCACGTCCGCAAATATTTCCTCCATCACATTTCCTCGTAAATCGTTTATTTAATGTTTTTTGTTGTTCGCAAAAATATAATTGGAGTTTATGAACAGAAAAAAGCCACCTTACAAAAAAAACTTTTTAGCTACTGGAAGAGAGTCATAGTTAGATATTAAGAAGCTGGCACAAGGCACTTATACGGGACTCTTAAAAAACAGAAAGAAGGCGGGGTGAAAAAAAACGAAACATTAGTATCATCAGATTTGCCGTATCATGCGTTTCTTTATGAATTCTCTTATTCTTAGAATGTGAACTCATCAAAAATTATTAGACATCATTATTTATAATCGGATCAAATGAGCCAATCATGTAAAAGTTCATTTGCAATTATTAGGAATAAAAAGACATTATCTCTCATTGAGAAATATGTTTTTGAAACTGAGTATATCTGATTCAATTTGGTTTCCTTTTCATCAAATTATTCATCAATATGTATTTCCATTACAGTTTTAATGGTACTATACACACCCGTACAGCACCGGACATTTCTACGTTGCCTCCACGTGGAATGCTCGTTCATCCACGTGGAAGCCACGGAGATGCGACGTATAGAAATCGGTGGATGTGCTGTTAGGGCACACGCATACACATTTTAATTTCTCTAATCTCATGAATTTTTCAAGCACACTTGTAAATGTGTGTTTCTAATTTTTAGGAATGAAATTGAGGATTCATTTAAAAGTAACTGAATTTTGACCTGAGAATGCAAGTCCTCAATTAAGAAAACGTCTTCTCGATTAAAGTAACTTTCTTTGAGACTTCAAAACATATCAACTATAATGGAGAACACGTATTCTCGAAAATATTGAGGAATACATATACTTGGAGTTGATAATAATTTCTGTTCTTATATACATATTCTCTGTGTGTACGTTAATAAATGTACCTGAATGCTCAAGTACTTCATTGGATTTTTTTAAACGTTTGTATTCTCTTGAAAGTTGTAGCAGAAGGATGCCGAGATGAAGGCCTAATGAAATCATGCCTTGACAACAACGACAGGTTGACTGGATTGAAATAAATAAAATTTCTGGATTCGAATTCTTGCCGTCACTAATGTCCACTTCGCCTGTACATTTTGGATTTTTATACATCTTCGGTCTATATCCGCTTGGATTGCAGCTGAAGGAAATAGCTTTTCGTTCTTTCATGCAGGGTGTTTCATGACATAAAAAGCAAAGGGAACGAAGTTCCTTTCTGTGCACACATTACATGCAGTTCTCCAGCATTGAAAGACCTTCAATACCTTGTGACAGGTTAGGGTCCTTGAGTCCGAACTGGTTAAACTCTCCTCTGATTCTCACTTCCCTGTATTGTAAGGATGTAGTGTTTAACACATGAAAAATGATATTATTCTCCCTCGGAACTGGATCGAATGGCGTACGCGTAAACAATCGGTATTAACCAGACATGATCGTCTGATAATAATTTTTGAGAAGAAGTGAATTTTGATTATATAATGCTAGCGTATAATTTTTATGAACTCGTTGAAAAGATATTTAACGTTTTTTTTTCCTCATGCGTGTTGAAATGAAACATTTGAATCTTTAATCGAATCTCCTGAATTTATTAGATCGTTTATATAGATTTTAATATTAAACTGAAGAAAAATTAGTTTAGGCAAGTATCATCGAATGAAAAGATTTATTCCAAGTAACTGCGGTGATTCCTTTCGTTAATTAAGCAAAATACCTCCCGAATACATCACACGAACGTTCTCAGGATCTTTTGAACGTACAAATTGAGGAAATTTGAATATTCCATAGGGATTCTTATTACATTCGAACGTATACTGTAAAAAGAGCGGCACAAAACGGTGTCATGATTAACATAAAATTAACACTACGCGGATCCTATGGAAGTCCACTCCAGAATCGGTGTCAAAATAACATCAAACGGCATTGGAATGACATCATGTGGCGTGGAAAGAACACTATTTGATGTGAACTTTTTTCAACACCGTCAATTTTTTACAGTGAGTTCTGAGCATACTCTTACCCACTGAGCATTTCCGTTAGAACCTTGCATTAACATTGCATCGATGTTGATGCGATCTTGAAAGTACCTGTTATGAGAATAACAACAGTAATATTACAGCCTCCAATTACAAGTTAACTGCAGCAATGTTACGTTGTCAGGTGATATTTCAACGATATTTTTGCAAGTTACTCCTGTAATATTGCATTTGTAAATTGAAACACAAGTACTTTCAAGATCGCATCAATATCGCTGCAATGTTGATGCAAGGTTCTAACGGAAATGCTCAGTGGGTAAAAGGATTGAATGAAACTGCTTAAAATATTCTTAGTACGCAAAGCCATGAACATGATAGGAATATGAAAAAGAATTTTATTAAAATAGAAATTCTTACACATCTTGAATCATCAATTCTTAGCATCATGATAACCTGAGTAGAAGGTATTGTTGTAACAACGATCTTGCAGAAATCTGGCTAAAAGTCTGGTGTTGAGCTTGCGGAGGTATTGGATTTATTTGAGAGAGATCTAGTGAAAGGGTCTTCATGAAGTATGGGGTTTGTAACTGCCATACCCCGAGTATATTTCGAAATATATTTCAAGCGTATGGGAGAGACCCGAGCTCCAAACTTGAAAAAGGACTCCGAATCAATCCAGTATTTCCTCAAGCTTGATACCAGACTTTCAGCCAGATTTCTCCGATATCGTTGTTACACAAATTCTTTGAAAATACACGAACGGGATTCAAAATAAGTATATAACGCCAACCTCAAAAACCTTGAATAGATCCAAATACCATTTCAGATGATATGACTATTTCCAATATTCCAGCATTTCTCACTGATTGGGTAATAACTACACGTTTAATAGCCGTCACTGCATTTTAAATCGTATCACCATAATTCCTAACGTTACGATGTCGTAAAGAAAAATTACGTGAATCTAACGAAATCGTTAAATTCGTTCACAAAACATAATTGTTTAAAATTCTTGGCCATTTCAAACGACTATAGTCTGCGCTCTATAATCATAAATACAAAGTTATTAATGTGGAAGATCCCAATTCAAACTTTGAATCGAATTACTGCATACGAACTACCAATCGATGAATGATACTGTACATAAAATTTGTCCAGACATTGTGAAGAGAAATAAGCAATAAAGTATGATATGGAAGAGAAATAAAAAAACTCCAACTTGCTCGATCCAGGGATTTTATTACCAATCATCGATTTTGAATTATAGAATATGATCATTAAGATGTGCGATTATGATTTACATCGATTACTACCAACCAGTTCTCGCATTATTTTCTGACATTTTGATGAATACGTTCTGAGTTTATTATATAACGATACAAGTGATATTTCACATTGAGTGATGTATAGATATTCATATTGTTTATCTAAGCGTGTTTCAACGAATGTTCATGAACATACTTACATATATCAATGATATTGAACAACGATTAAAATCGATGCATGGAATGTCAGCGAAACGAATACCAACACTGAAGAAACAGTTTGTTGCAGCGGTTGTTGGGATGAACAAAATTTGGTTCACAAAAATTAATGATATCATGCAGACAACTAAATTTCATTCATCCTAAACCAATTTTATTTCAACTAACCAAAACGTTTCTTTTCGTCCATTCCAACAAAAATTTGGTTTCTCTGGAACAAACGTTTTCTCAGTGAACATTTGGCTTGATGTTTTGGGGGATGTGATCATCCCTATATCGATCCCCTTCAGACCCGCCTTTGAAATATAATGAACCCAAATATATATACTCGATAGACAGGTAGTTTCACGTTACAGTCCAAACGACTATATACTGCAAAAATATCACTCTTGGCGTGCAGTCACCAAATTATTCATCTCATCAGATATAATGGAAGATTATTTTTCCTCTTTTCAACCGGGGCGGCAGAAAATATCAGTGCACAGGGCGGCATAATGTTCAGGAATGGCTCTGCGTTAACCCTTAGACTGTCCACATGGGTCAGCATAACCCGGTAAATATTTGAAACATTTTGAATTTAACAATAATGTGAGTCTGAACTTCGATATTTTTGGAGAAGGAAACTCAAGTGTGAATTAATGTATGAGTGCCACTTTATTAACAAGGCAAAGAATGCAAGTATATGTTGAATTTTATATGCGAAAAAATAGGTCAATTTGCGGTGTGCAGTCTGAGGGTTAATTAGGAATTATCTCATCGACCTCGCTTAAAAACGCTGTGGCAAAAATTACTGTTCAAAAATATGATTGAGAAACAATTTCCTCTATGCCCTGTTCCTATCCATAGAGTATATCACACATCTCTTAAATACTCATGAAGTGTATAGAAAGTTGAATGCCGTAGAAGGTTAAATTATGATTTACAAACAAAATAAAAATAATGATTTCTCCATCGATTCCTACTTTTGTTCATACACTTTCACCCAGAAATTGAGAATGAAATACATCCCACAAGGAGACAATTTATCCATTAATTTCAATTTTCCATTTAAATATTGCATCGCGTATGGCCATTATATAAGGCCTTGAGACTTTTACAAGAATTCACTTGTAAAATGACACACCTATCGAGTCATTCGACGAATACGATAAAATATTAGGTAACCCCACACTCTCATTTGAATTAGGAAATTTCATGGAGAAAACTCATCTGCCGCGGTGAATTATTCTTACGATTTCCAAGGATATGTTTTTTTTTAGGGCCAATTGTTGATCGGACGGAAACAAAAACCCCTTTTATCTTGCAGATGATTCAATCGTTCGGGCAGTTCAAGTTCATCATAGTTTTTTGTTCCATAATATTTTAACGTCGTTATCACGAACATGATTTTTATATACAGCACATCAGAATTTCGTAATCGAGAATTTTGTTCCTCTCCTTACGTCAACTGATATACAGGTATCCAAGGCTCTTACGTCTCTTCATCTGATTGAACGTTGGACATTGTTGTAAAAGAAAAAAACAAAGAGCATTCCAGACAAAGGAAATTGTAGCGCCAAAGCTATGTGGATTCTTCAAAAAATTTTAGAATTAACCTCAAGTGTGTATCGATAAATTCGAAAATGAATTTGAGATTTGCGTTGAACAGAGATTTTAAAATTCATACTTGTTGTACTTGAATTGTGCGTTTTCGATTTCAATCGAGGAAGTTACAATTTCTTGAAGTCCACTGAAAAAAATTTTATATTTGAATTTATTTGGATTGACTAAATTCTTATTCAAATATCAACCTACTAGAGTTTTAACTGGATTAAATAAAGAATTTATGTCATTCAAATGAATTTTTATTCATTTCAAATAAAATTTACTTGAATGAAGTAAAATTTTATTGGATGCAATGAAATGTCTAGTAGGTTCATATTCAAATGAATTATTTTTCTAGGTGTTGAAATAAACGTATGAGAAACGGGATGAATTCAATTTTGCAGGGACGTACCAATTCCTTCTTTGATGGGGGAGGAGGGGGGGGGGCAAAAGTCTTTGAAGGCTTCTGAAGACCTATATTCATAAAGGGCCCCTTTTGCCCTCCCGGTTGGTACGCCACTGTAAATGAGATATGTTGGTTGCAAAAAGCTTCCGAACGTAATCAGGAAAAACAATATTTATATTCTGTGAAATTCGATTACACCCCTACCAGCACAATGCGTCTCTGGGACGTTTTTTTGAATGTTCAGAAAACTTCTCCCACGTTCCATTAACCTTCCATAAACGTTCCAGTGGCACGTTGTGCTTAATCGCTATCATACCTGCTGATATATGATCATATCTCAGTATATATACACACAAATCGATGAGTAGCTGAAACAACTAACCAAGGTGGATCAAAATGGCGCAAAGTTTGACAGTATTTACCAAAAATGGGTTGAAGTTGGCTCAATGTTAACGGGGGTACCAGCGTACCATCTGAGTAAAAGAAATAAAGATTTTGTCCGCAAGATTTCTTCGAACTAAACTCATGAAACAGTTTGAAATTTTCAGGGGATATTCTTGGATACCTTACAAATTTCAAACTGTTTCATAAATTTAGTTCGGAGAAATGTTGCAGACAAAATCTTTACTCGAATGGTACACTGGTATCCCATTAATGCGCACATGGGTTTATTTCGAACAACTGGTACCCAGTTTAAAATTCCCGTTGGATTTACATTGTTATCATAGTCACAGCAACCCTACTCCCATTCACTTCGGTAACAATATAAATATAACATTGGTCCCAATGTAAATTTTACTTCAATTGTATTCATGTGAGCAGTTGTGCCCATGCAAGTCATACCAAGACTGACAATTGGACCATGATTGGCGTCAAGCTTGGTATGCCAAGTTTCGTTAGCCTAGTCTTGGCCAATGCTTGGCCCACCGTAGCTGCCTAAGCGTTGATAGAGCCTGAGATACCAATGATAGGACTTAGCATATTTTGCTGCGTTTGATTTATTTTTCGTCAACCAAACTTTAATCGACACTTGGCTCGCCGTAAGCCTAGATATAGTCACATGACGTGGACTTTGAATTTATTCGTATTTCAGAAACTTGAAAGATTATACGCCTGAATGTACGTCAGCCAAAATACGGGTATCCTCTCAACGTCTTCCCAGATAGCACAAGACTCCTAAAAGAGTTCTTTATGAATCCTTGTGCTATCTAGGCTAAAGTGACTGCGTCGAAATCCAATATTCCGAAATTTCATGTGTCGGAAAATATTATATTCAATCAAGCTTGGATGTCTATGAGCAAACTATTCTATTCGTTGAGGTTGATTGTATATCAATCATGGCACCAATATCGATTCAAAACATAAAACCAATATTGCATCTTGATATTGAACCAAGCTTGGATGCCAAGCGTTGAACATTGTTATCATCCCAGACATTAATCTAATTTGGTGCCAATGTTGGTAACCATGCTAGGCCCAATGTTGACTAGCATTGGCTCAAGCTTGGCACCAAGCTTGGTACATTTGTCAACGCATACCTGGGAACTAATGTAGAATTTACATGGGACTTTTTTCTGTGTACCTGTTTATGAAGTTCCTCATAAAAATTTCTGACAGGGATTCCCATTAACGGATGATAAATACGATAGAAAAGTTCAGTGAATCATTCGTAGGACTGATAATTCTATGGTGATGAGGTGCTTTGTCGCATCCGAAAAAGCTCTATTATTCTTATCCAACCGTGGTATGTTCTTAGATTGATTTTTCTTGATAGATGAAGAATCTCCATTTGGAACAGAAAAATCAAGAGCGTTAATATATTTTACATATAGACAAGAATCTTTAATTGTCATAAAAACATGACATTTTCTCGCTGTTTCCTATTTTTTCCTTTCCCTCATGTTTCTTTCATATTTTCATAAATCAAGACGTCAGCAGGCGTGAATCATCACAAGGAATGGAATTGAACGATTTTCTTGATATCATTCTCATTGGATTCGAAGAGTGTGATTTGTCGATGACGACATTGGATACTTTAATTACAAACTTCTGGATTTTTAAGCAAATGAATCAGAAGACAATTCGATGGTTATTCGTATGAATCAAATGGATAAAATACTCCAGAATGACACTGAGAAAAGAGATTGTGAAGGCAACTCATATGTAGTTGGCTCCATAATCTTTTTCCTCAGTGTATGTAAATATTTACTCGATGTTTGAAGCTGTTATGTTGAGTATTCGTGCACACTTCAATCCTGCGTTCCCGGAATACGGAAGTCTTTTTCAATCTCGGCAAATCCTAAGACACCCTTAAACGGAACTTCCAATCAGAAAACCTGAAAATCCCGTATCTGGCATCGCCGCTTCAATTCTTTCACTGCAAATTCGAGTGTGTTATTGTCATAAATTCAGAGTGTTTAAATCGTGTAGTCATTTTTTGAACACATAAAAGTATGTGGATATGCCAACAATACAGATTGTTTTGAAATAAAACCTTTTTTCTTGAATACCCGCACGGAAAATGCGACTTCGGGCACCTGTTGGGAGAGACCTGGAATAATCGATTCCACGACAGATTATATCAGGCTTCTTCCATCAGGTGCCCAAAATCGCATTTCCCTTTGCGGTATATGAAGAAAATAGGAAGTGCATCTCGTGTACATTCTATTGGAAAAACTCTTGCTGAAAAAGCGATTCCGAAAAATCTGCTTTACTGAATTAGCGGAACGGTTGCTGCGACAGCAAAAATATTGCTATTTCAGCCAAATTTTCTAGCCATCTGTATATGTATAATGCTGAATCGCTGGATCAGCAAGTGCTTGCTGAAAGAGCAAAATTTTTGCTATGATAGAAAATTTTTGGTCAATTTAGCAACAAGTTTTGCCACATCAGCAAAGCAAATTTTCGAGGTTTGCTGTTTCAGCAACTTTTTTTCTCTGAGTGTGGGAGACAAAAATGTCCGACCCGTGTTGTTACCGCGCGAGCATAGCGAGCTCCATACTCTTCAGGAATTTTCGTTTCCTTCCACTTAATGCACATTGATGTACTATTCCCAAAGTTGATGTTTTCTGATCTACTTTTAGGGGAGAAAGTGCTGGATTCCAAGCGAATGTATCAAAGTTGGAGGGAAATACTGGTGATGAGCGGTCAATAGTACTATTGATAGCCTCTTATAGAAGATTTGTCAAATTGATAGTTAATTTTATAAAACAGATCGAACGAAACTTTACACAATTCAATATAAACTCGATAAATTTTCTATGAAAGTACTATCAATAGTAGTATCGATCGCTCGTCATTGGAAAATACTCATTGCCCTCTTGCTCCGAATTATGCATATAAACACTTTATATGCAATTATCCAGACAGTTTGCAATTTCCTTGCAGTTGTGGAAAAAAAAATAGTATATTCGGGGAGAGGTGGCAAATTTCTACTTGTGTCATTGTTTTCCTTCGTCTTCGACTCGCAGGGACGAACTTCACACTTGTTGAAAATTTCCCACTTCTCTCCCCATGTTGAGCAATATACTATTAGTTTCCATATAGCACATGAAGAATGCAGTCATATATCAAAAGCATTTGGCCATAAAGAGAGGAAAAACACGCTGCAGAAGCATGAATCATTTCACACTTTCACGAATTTATCATAATGTGCTTTCGAAGCATAGTACGCTTGCAACCTCAAGAGGACACAAACCTTTAGGAACATTCATTGAACGTTCGCGAACGTCCAGGAACATTCAGTCAACGTTTCCAAAGGTTTGTGTTCTCTTCACGGAGAAACAAGACGTTCTAAATATCACTATATTTTGTACTAAAGTAGCAGCATAAGTGACATAGTATAATTTTACAACACATTGCAGTAAAAATTCATGCTTCGTGATGTGAAGTTGCGCCAAATTAAACAATTTTTCGAATCATTAGGCATTAATTTTTACTACACTGTGGTGTAAAAATTATACTATGTCACTTATGCTGCTACTTTAGTACAAAATGTACTAATATTTGAAACCATATTTCTCCCCGCGTTGGGGAAAGCATGCACTCGCACGTTGAAAGAACTGCATGACAAATGCGTCAAGACGTGAATTGCTTCATGCTTCTGAAGCTTGTTATTTCTCTCTATAAATATCTCTGATTTTTAATTGGAAATCTAGGTATGTTTATCTTAATACATAAAAATTCAATGCTCTCAAATTTATAATTTAATTATCGCTAACGGTGTGAAACTTGTTGACCTTCGTGTCAATTGTTCCCACTCTCCGATTGAAACGATGAAAGATTCGCTTTCATGTAAAAGATAAAAATTCGCCATTCATTTACATAACTTCAAGTATATCTTTGATTAGATGCTCGATCATCATTCAGAGCTTGACTGAAAAAAGTATTATGACTGGAAAATTTGTACACAGTTTTTTGTTGGTTTATATAAATATTTTCCTTGCTGCTTTTTTTGGAACGATTTTATCGATGCAATCATATGTTTATATTTTTTGTTGCACTTCGCAAGAATCGATTTTAGATAAAAATAGTATTTAGTTTGATAAATCCAATCAATTGAATAAAAACTAACTTATTTCATAGTGGTTATTATGAATTCTCGATCAATCAAAAACAAAAAACCTCATACGAAAATTTTTTTTCATTGGTGAAAAAAGCTTTTATGGGGAACTTCATATGAATGTTCAAAAGAAATTAACACATACCCGCGTTAGGAATGTTCCATGTTTTGCCGGGAATTTATTGGAAAATGATAGGAAAAATCCCATAAAGTTTGAAATTTTCAGTTCAATTTATGGGCAATTCCATATACACGTACGGGAAATTGATTCCCTATCCCATGATCGAAATTTCCCGGTTGCTGCGTATAGAAAAATTGCAATTATTTCTCACAGTGAAGCTTTGAACGGTTTTTGTCCCAGGAAATCCAATCAAAAACTGACAGAATCTCTGCCTGGTTTCGTTCAGAAACACCGGATTTGGAATATCCTGTCAAAACTTGATTGAGATTTTTTCATGGCGTGCACAAATATAAGTACACATGAAGCTGAAACTAGCGGTGGATTGATATAACTTTTGATAGAATTGTTTCATCCAATATTTATATAGATAAACCCGCCGTTACTTCACCGCCGCTAGTTTTAGCTTCATAGGCGCAAAGAAAAATGTAAGATACACCCATTAACAATGATAGAAAAAAAAAACCCGAGGAGCAGTACTTGGAGAGACTTTTTGCGAGTCTCTTGAAAGAATGACAGAGTTCCAAACCCTATACTTTGTGGGAAAACTTTTGTCTCACCTCTCCCAATTTAAGACTGTATTTGCACAAACTTGATCCCAGACTGTCAGCCAGATTTCTTCGAGATCGTTGTCATACCAATTTTTCCAACATGGGATTGTAAAACAAATCATTCTTCAAGTCATGTTATAATAGAAGGAATTCCAAATAGATATAAAAACCATATTCAATAGAAAAGTATATTATATACAAACTGTATTGAATTCTGAACATTTTTTCACAACGGCATAGTGAAATCTGTTGCATAAGATATCCTCTAGACGAAGCAAAGTTTGTGCTGTATGAGACGTTTTAACAGTGCAGATGTTCCTCGATCAGGGTGATCCGTTGGTATACATACTTTTCTGTCTGTTTCTCCAAGTATATGTATATATGTATGTGTATACATGCGCCCTTACACATACACACACAATGCGTTATAAATTTCCTTCCTCCCGTCCCTTTCAACTGATCAGAATCAAATTTATATGGGCTCACCATCGAACCATACCCTATACCTATACGTCCAACTTTCATTTCGATTCATTCATTAAAATCGGAGATACGCGCGTTCACAAACGGGACCACTTTCCGTTTCCTTTCAATACAGATCCTTTCAATAAATCGGATTGAATTTAATACGCGACTGATAAACTCTACATGTAACTGTGCCCAGAGAATTTTATATCGAAGATTACTTTATCGTCATAATCCTCGTGAGATGTACTTTATTATGAGGCTCAGAATCATATTCATTTCAAATTATGACATATTTATTCTTGTCCTCACGAGAGAGTATGCTGAACGCTCGAATCAACTGGAAACGTTGATTCTGGACAACTAAATCCTTTTTCCTCCCATCTCTCATCCGGGAAGCAATAAATTTATCACTATTCAGATTGAATCGGCGGAAGGACATTTTCAATACAGAAATTTTATCGAACGCTCTACAAATGAAGTCCATTTTTCTATTGTGTATGAATTGAGGAAAAAATGAAAAATAATGAACGTACTCGGATTATGGTACGTAAGTTCTATGACTCCACTTTGTAGCCTAAACACTAAATTTGTACTGTACGAACTTAAAAATACTTCTCACCTGATGTATTGGGTTTGTGAATATGACTCCGCCCTTTTTTGTTGAAATAAAACACATTTGAGTTTTCGAACAATGCATTCAAATCTTACAGGAGAACGGTTCGCTAAATACGAAAGTATCAAAATTTGGCGCAATAATTGAATCAGCTCAAAAGATCAGTTTTTGATGTTTACTTGGAACGAAAACCGACATGTTCAAGGAGGTAAAAATTTGTTGCCCACAAACCAAACCAAATGTCCCGTAGTGCGTTTGACAGCTGACAAAAAGTACTATCGAATACAAGTGTTGCTATCTATTAGTACACGTAAGCAATATTAACAATGATATGTGCAGAAAGAAAATGAGAGGGCTCACGGGTACCTTTTCACTGATAGTAAAAGTTCCACCGGCTCTCTGACGGTTGGATCATGGAACTTGACACACTTCAATTTTATTTTTTAATACTACAAAATCGCGCATTTCTTTTGTATACTTTTCAACACGTATTTGACTGAAATGATTTTATGTATCGATGTTGAATGCATATAATTTTTCATCATCATGAATAAGAAAAAGGAAAAATGAGAGAGGGGGTTGATGGGCCAGGTTCCGTGTTTCATCCGATAAGAGGGCGCTTCAATGTTTACTATCGATGGAACCCCGGCCGTGAGCTCTCTCATCTTCTCTCTGATATGTGTTAGGATGGGGCGGAGTCATATTCACACACCCAATAAAAAACGTTATCTCGCACCAAATGTCGAAAATTCAGCGTTATACGCATTCAATAAAATGACGCATAAAAACAGAAATATTTTCAACTATCTCGATTCCTGCAACTTCAAACTACATTTCCTGTTTCATCTCTTTCGTTTTCATGATAAAGTCTCTTTCTTCTGCTCAAACAACCGCAAGTCGTAATTATCATTTAATTCCGATTTCCTTGATGGTGTTTTTTCATATTACTTTCATCTTAAGAGGATACCAGAGCTATCATCGGAGCAACTTAATATGGCAACAAAAAACTCGAATCAAAACTCACGAAAAAATCTGAAATTTTCAGGATTTTTTTTTCAAAATTCATTTTATCTCGAAATTCAAACACTATACAGACCCTATACAGACGTAGATGAAGGCTCAAAGAATCACTCCTGAAAATTTCAGATCTTCCGGTGAATTCAGTTTTGAGTATTTCGTTGCGCAAAAATTTGCTCCGATGGTAACTCTGGTATCCACTCAATGGAATTGATCTCGATCCACGCTCTTCATTACCACGTCTGGAATATTCATGAATGAAATTCAAATACGATTATAAAGAAGTATCAATTCTCATGCTCAAATCCAAATCCCGTTATTATCATTTATTAAGATATTTACATTAACTTTCCCAAGTAATACTAGAATATACTATTCTGAAATTCTACGAATATCCGAAATATAATTCTATGCATATTCAATTAGACCGGTTTTGATTTGGTTGGAAGATTGTGAAATTCAAAATGCACGTTGTAATCTCTAAGAAGAGTCATGAAACGTGTACCCTACGCGAATGAAGATTCGAATGGACACTGAGAGATGAGTTTGTTCGTGATAAAGGAGGCTCATTAATTATTAACAAACTATCTTTGGGTCACATAAGATTTGTGAATAGTTAAGAAACCTTATTCGATTGAAACGAATTTGGAATACTCTTTTCTTAGTGTCCTGAGACAACGATATAGGTATAGTTATCAGCATTTGGCAATAGTCAACAAATCTCATAATTGAATACGGCCAAATAAGTATTTAGTTATGATGACCAACATACACACTGAGAAAACAGATATCTTGAAAACTACCATAATTTATGGATTTTTGGCGTTAGTCTGACCCGAGTCAAAATATTTACGTGAACGAACCTCTAAAAGTCCCATAATTTCTTGGACTTTTATAAAGAAGTATGGTACCTTCCTCATAAAATTCCCAGCCATTATGGTATTTTTAGAGGTATCTTCAAGTAAATATTTTGACTCGGGTTAGACTAACGCCAAAACTCCATAAATTATGGTATTTTTCAAGATACCTTTTTCTCCGTGCAGATATATAGATTTATATTTAAGACCTTTCGTTGTATGGACCAATAAGACAACCAAATCATCAATCAACAATCTGGTAACTACAACTAAATTCTTTTTCCAGGATGGCGGTCATAATCTTGAGTGCATATATTTCCAGTACCCTTTGGCACGAATTTGTGAAGTTTTAAGCACGTCTCCATTTTCCCTAGAACAATCTCAATTCTCTATTAAAACTGGCCATGGGGAACATATGTTTCCATCCGTTTAGATGCGGTTTCTTTCCCAAGTTCGAATTTCCAGATAAAGACATATCGAGATTGCACTGAAAAAAACTGTTCAATTGGCGTGACTATAAATATTCATGAAATACACGGAAAAAATAATTTAGCTGCAGCAGCTAAGTAGCTAGCGTGGACACGGACAACCATCAAATTAGCTCCTGCAGCTAAATTTTAACTGTTACCGCAAATAAATTGTCTACAAATGCAAATTTCTTTGCTGTAACAGCTAAAATTTAGCTGCAGGAGCCAATTCAATGGCTGTCCGTGTCCGCGCTAGCTACTTAGCTGCTGCAGCTAAATTATTTTTTCCGTGTACGGCTTCAACTGAATATGAGTATAGTTATAGTCTCTTCAATTGAAAATTGTTGTTGCAACAGGGAATATTTTAGTTTGAATAAAAAAATAAAAATTTTCTACTTGATGTCGTCTATAGTTACTACAACTGAAGATTTTCCTCAGTGTAGGTGTGTCTGCATCTGTGTCCGTACAGGCTCTTCCCACGTTCCAACAGGGTTACCCGAAAATAATATATTTCCAATATTTCCAGACTATAACTCAATGACGTTCGCGTCTAATGTTTACAAACATGGTCTCTTACGAAAAACATACGCAATTCCCTCTGCAGCGAACAACACAGCTGACATCCCGTATCCTCACCGTACATAGCAACGATAAATCATCCAAAGAACCATTGAAAACAAAATTTCTTCCAATTACTGGTTTTTATCGCTCGATTCTTGTAATTCGGTAACCAAGCGACTATTGCGTGAATCCAATTTATTCTCTGCATCATATACGAAATGACAACGCACGCATTCTCGAGAAGTAGAAAAATGTATTTAGATGCGCAGAAATTCCAAAATACAACTATACACAAACACATTGCGTACTATATCACGGATACACATGCTCGCCGTTGAAGCGATGTGGTTGCCGGATCTATTCTCCGATTGGCTGCAGAGCCACGTGCTTTCCAACCACCTCCATAAACACAACAAATACAACATACAGGTAATCTCAGGTGGATGAAAATTGGTGGGGGGACGCGTGGCGGCGATGAGGAGAAGAATACACAAGACATATATTTTACAAACACCGTCGGTCCACGTTTCCAAGCATTTTACCACGGAATCGCAAGTCGTTCGCACCGAGAGAAAGAAGAGTACGAAAAACTGAAGGAACGAAAAACTAACGAACCCTCGATTCGATAATATATCCAAGAAATATCGAACATACGTAACAGCGTAGAGCTTCGCTTCAAGCTGACGCTTTTTGTATCTTTTCGCGAAATATTATTTTCCCCTATTTTTTCAACACTCCCTTCGGTAATCTAATTTTTTGCTCGGTGCAATGAATCGGCATACGTGGACAATGTGATTCGATGTTTTTATTTTATTTTGGTTATGTTTTGTTTGTAAACGCAGTGCTTTCGATTCGAAACTCGCTCTGCTCTTTCTTAAGTCAACAGCAGTATTGAGTGTTGACCCGAGACCGTTTACGAACTGTGATGTTTATTTGAACAATCGTTAACAATTTTCATCGAAATTTGGTGTTCGAGTGTTGAGTGTGATTTTATATATCTCTTTCTGTATCGTTTATAATATACTCACTCCTTTTGTTCACATCACGTACTCGAGACGTGGCCAGAAAATAATAATTTAAAGATAGAAGAGGAAAACGAGTAGAAGATTTTAAAAAGACATTGACTTTAGAACTTTCGTTGAAAGTGAAATTCAATTGTCATTGTGTGCTATATCAGTATGAAGGAACTTGTGATGATCTGGAATAGGCTTGCGGGGCGGCATTATTCAGCCGTTAACACTAATTCCTCGGGGGTGAATACGAATGAGAATGAGGATGGGTCGAATAACCCAAGTAACGTCAAGAATGTTAGGAGGAAATCCTCGATCGTGGTTAACCGATTCTTCAATGCAGCACTTCCGGTACACAGGGATGGGAGGCCAGGATGGTCGAAAAGTGAGTAATCGAAAGTTAATACCGTTTTACTTTGCATGTTTATCATTCTTAGCTTGTTACATCCTTGAATCCGATACGATTAACGTTCAGTTGAAAATTTTCTTAAATTATATATAAAATACGAGGGACGTATCCATACTCCGTATATGCAGTATCTATCGACTTTACATGTTTCACGTAAGCGAAGGATTTATCGAAGAAGACAACGAACGTTGAATTTCAATATACTTTACACTGTGACTCCTTACATGAGATATCATTTGGAGAACTTATACATAATCTATATACAAATCTCATAAAGTCACGTCTTGAAAAATCATTTTATGCAATTGATATCCAATTTTTATACATCTTCCTGTTGTATAAATGTTTTTTTTTCTAATTATATGAAAATTCATGTAGGAAGAATAGTTTGAACAGTTCCTGCCATTTCATAGATGCTAATACATTCAAATAGTGTTCAGGACTTGGATGGGTTTCGAAGGCTACAAAAAAAATACTTTTACGAATTTTTTTTTAGGATATCAAATGAAGTGTTCCACTCAAACCATTGAGCATATCAAACATACAGACTTGACAAGTACTTTGTGGAATTTTCATCAGAAAATTTTGAAAACTCAGCCATTGAGACCTTGTTTTCTTTGATCCCCCAGAAAAATGTTCTGTCTACGTTGTCAGGATAACTCATGACAGATATTCATCTGAAATCAAAAAACTAAATCTTCTCTGTTTTGTATAACTCGTGCTTTGACGAAGGAAGAAGGATTTCGACGAATTTGTGAACTAAAAGTCCAATTTTTTGGTCAAATTTGTACCAAATATGCCATTGTCTCATAAAATGAGTTGTGATAAAAAAAAATCCTTCGTTCAAGCACGAGCTATACACATCTTCCAACAGAAAATGTTTAGTTATGTTTATTTCAGATGAATCTGTGGTGAGTTATCCCGACAACACCGAGAGAACTTTTTTCTAAGGAGTCAAAGACAATGAGGTTCCAATGGCTGAATTTTCAGAATTTTTGGATGAAAATTTCACAAAGTACTTGTCAAATATGTATGTTTGATATGTTTAATTGTTTGAATGAAATATTTCATCCGGTATGTTAGAAAAACATTCTTAAGAATATGCTTTCTTCACTCTTTGCGAACCACTTTCCACCTCTGCACATTACCATATTTATAAAGAAGACCTAGATATCAAAAAATCTACCGAAAAAGAACACTTTTACTAATTCAAGATGTTTTTCTCTCTCAGAGAAATTGTTTTTATTCCAATCAACAAATTCTCACGTTTTCGAAAATCAATGACTTCAAATCTTACAGAATAAACATAAATTTTCGAGTAAAGAAAACAATTGCCTGATATAAATTATCTCTTCTCACAAATTTCCATGCTTTAATGTTGAAAAAATGCATCAAATATTTCTTTGTTGTCTGAATACGACACGCCTAATATCATTTTTTGTCAGTTCACGTATTTCTGTAAATTTTTGATGCAAAAATATAAATCAGACGAGTCTATGACTGTGAAGAACATTATATCAAGCTTCCTTCCATTGTGCGATATCAAAGAACAGGAATTTTCATGCAGAACTTGTTAACAAAAAGCTTCGAACCATTGAAATCTATCCTATCAAAATATGTTTCCCTCACGCAGAAGAGAAATCCTTAAGGAATAATACAATTTATTCACGTATGTAATAACTCAGTCAACTACACGACATCATATTCTTATTTGTGGGACATAAAATTTGAAATCCATGATGAAAATCACAGAAATCGCTATTCGCAATTTTCAGCTATAAAACCCCGCCGTATGAACTTGATAGCATACACATTTACATTGCATGATTGCATTGCATTGAATTTCATGTTTTATCTTCTGAAAACGTGAGAAAAATATCAATTACTTTATCAGATAGTAAGGTGTATTATTTTTCAAAGACTCTCTCTGCTCAGTTCTCATTCACAGCAAAAAAATAAGGATAAAAATTCGGATTATTACGTCCTTGTTGGAGAAGGAAAAAACTAGTACAAAAACACACGGAATAGCGTGTAAGCGTATGTTATGAAAATCCCTAAAATTCGGATATGATGAATAAAAGGATAGGGTGAAAATAACCGAGAAATTCTTTGGTCATTCAGGCTGCAAGTATCCTGAAGACGAACTCGAAAAAATTACCGAGATAATGGCGATCATACCAGAAAATTCGGTGAATTGACCGATTTTTCGGTAATTCCGCCGAAAAATTCGATAAATCCACCAAATATTTAGAGATTTTCATCTACTTTGATCGGGTTAATTGCTTCTCGAAAAATTTCGGCGAATCAACTGACATTTTTTCCACAGTGAATATATGATCTTCAATAATAGATTTATAGTTCCCGATGGGATGAGAACGTAATTCATTCAGAACAAGAGAATATCACCATATCGTTTTATATGAAAATGTGCGATCGAAAACGGAATTTCTCTTCCTTTATATCCTATATAAAGGGACTCAAGGTCTACTCAAAGCCTGTTTATAGTAGTTTACGTTACAAGTTCCAACCAGTCTTTCGTATATTGCTTTGTAAGACTCACTTCGTAACGTATATGTAACCATGTATATGTATATTCACATCGAACGAGATAGGAATGTTCATTGCATTTTATGGTCGATGATTTCATTTATTAGATACATTTCCTGCTATTACATTTTTATTTTCTATGAAAAGGAATACTCCAAATGGTTAATCTTTTGTGTGATTATATTGGAAATTTTATTGGAGAGATTAAAAGACTCATCCCAAGCAGAAATCGAATGAATTCAAATGTCTTATCGGGTTTTTATTCGAATGTTCACAAGATCCTTATAATAGGGAAATCCCTTAACTCCATCAACATTGCCAAATGAAGACGATAATCTGATCTTAATTCAACCATAGTGACTCTGGAGTCATTTTCTTGATAATACCAAATTGCATCACACTGAGAGAAAAAAATTCGCTGAAACAGCAAATGTCAAAAATCTTCTTTGCCAATATGCAAATCCTTTTGCTGAATTCGCAAAAAATTTGCTATTACAGCAGAAATCTTGCCCTTTTAGCAAGATTTTGCAAACAGCAAAATTTTCACTGTGACAGCAAACGTTTTGCTAAGTCAGAGAAGCAGATTCTCAAAAGTCTTTGTTTCGGCAACAACTTTTGTCCGCGTGCACGTAAAATAGATCGCAAGACTTTACCCTGAAAAAACTGTTCAGTTGTCATGACTAGAAATTAAAATGAAATATGACACCAAATACGAAATTCAATTGTCTCAAAAAAATATTGTAACCTCCAGTTCAGGCAACTTAACTTTTTCATTTGATGACGATTTTTGTACCTATAATTCAAGACTTCCCTCAGTGTAGATATCAATAATTAAACGTTATCAACTGTGATTCTTGACAAAAAATTCATGATTGGAGATGAATTGAGGATTTTGAATAGCACGGTATTTGAGTACGAACTCAATATGTTCGAATAAGATTTGAATGTCAAGCCAACGAAATATTTGTTGGTATGGATTTTATAATATTCAATTATAAATTTGTGTTTCAATAAATTACTCAAACTTCCACAACATTCGGAAAATTCATGAAAACATAAGGAAAAAAGAACAAGGGAGGGAACGAATATTGATGACTGATCATGGATGATATGATAAATCGCAGGTACTCGTTGAAAATTCGAAAAATTATACCTCGATACAGAACTGATGAGAACTGATTTTTGTTTTAAATTCCTCAGATAATAAAATTTCAGTGTAGAGTATTGTGTATTTATCGCTATTCAGAATTTCATTACATTTAAATCTCAAGTACTTCGACCAGTTATAAACTCCTTCCTTTTCTCTTCAATCTAAAACCTCCTCGTCAACTTTGACAATCAATTCCTCATTCCGTGAATCAGACCCCAGCACCACCGCTACCGCTGGTTGGTTGTTCAACATAAATTCAATACATTACCAAGAAGAAACAGCACAAAAATTCCTTCCTGTTTCTATTTTTAACATTTACATACATACATTATCCGACAACTGGTAATCCATTATTATTCATAGTCTTTTATCCGATTCTTGATCTCCCATATTTTAGTCTTTTCTCATTTCGAAAAGTCTAATTTTAGAAGCAAGTGAACCAGTTTTCCTCTTTTTCTTCCTTTTCTTTTTCATGAGAAATTGACAAATTTCAACGTGAAAGACACTTATACTATATACTAGTAGTTCTAGTCTTCTTCGAATCAAGAAGAATCGGGGACTCGTCGCCGTACAGGGGTGAATTAACATTTGAGGAGATACCAAACCGGTTCTCCACGCTATAAGATACGCCATTCGTATAAAGAATTATAACAAAGAAATTATAACAATAAAAAAAGGTATGAAGAGATTTTGAAAGGAGACAAATGCAACCAAAACTACAAATTCGTTAGGAAGATGCAGATGGACACCGCTCGTTGTTGAAAATGCGACATGTTATAAAAACAGTTACAAAATCCGCAACAGCTAGAACGGAAATGGACATTTTGAAGGAACAATCTTATTCGATGTTGGTGGAAATTCATATAAATGTTCATGGATTTGCGTATGGTTTTTGTTATAAAGATTTGTTTATTGATTTTTCGTTGTACGTGCGTCATATACAAAGATTTATGTAGAGTATTACGCATTCATACGATCTTTCGATATGAATATGCAAGGAGGTTATGGAATCGTAATTAATCGGGGAAATCCGTGAATCTTGAATAATGTCTCAAGATACTAGGAGATAAAAAGGTGAACAAGGAACTGATGAACCGTTATTTCATTGCTACTTGAGATGCAATTGGAATGAGTTTATGTTTATGTTTTGGAATGGATGCTATCCCTGTGAATTGAATTTTATACAAAAATTGAATTTTGTCTGATTGTTTCTAGTTTATTGGAAGCTTGAAATGGTTCTGTAAAATTCCTTGAATATTCTGAATATTATGAATTGAACGATCAAAAGATTGGATGATGGACAGTAATGTGGCTTAAAACTGAACCAGACGTGGGGGAAGTACTGGAAATTAATCACTCAAAAAAATTATTGACCAATTCGTTATGATTTCTAATTTAAGCACCAAGAATTTTTTTCATATTCAAAATCTGATTTGTTTGGTGACACGTAAGAGAATCAAATCAGGTTTCTTGCTGAAAATTTCAGATAGGAACTGAGTAGAATAGTCAAAGAATCGCACAGAAACAAATAAAAACAATCGGTCTTGGAATCCGGTTTCTGCCCATTTTAATTTTATCTTCCGACTCGAGTTCATTCGCTTTAAATTTCTTGATTCTAAAATTCTGGCTCAACAGCATAACCGCTTTCTCCACAATACTGCATTATATACTGGATTTTCAAAAAGATTACTTAGATTTATATTTAAAAATTTCACAAATTGCATCTGAAATGACATGCGGTAATGAAATGTTCTCACCTGAAAGAAATGAAACATCTCAAAGACATTTTGTTGCAGAGGCGAACAAATTTTCAGATCCATGGAAATAATATAACATACCATGTATAATTCAAAATTGTAAGTGCTATTCCATGCATGATATCTTGTATTACCACGTTATTCAATTACGGTAATTATGAGTACACAGTAAAAAGAAAGTCTTAATCTGTTCGCATCTTAATTTCAGACAATGCTTTTTCCATTGTGTCGGTGATTATTTTTTCGGCTTAATTTGTTCGCATCATAGATTCAGCCATGAAATGAGCTGAATTTAAGACTTTCTTTTTACAGTGTACGCGAGCGATAGCAATAGAAGTATGTTTTTCTTCAGTTGTAGATAATCCTCATCGACAATTCTATTCTTCCTCACTTTGGTTTAAGCGCAATTTGTTCTTTCTTTTTTTTCCATCAATTTTATGAATAATCGAACAAAATCTTCGAGTGAATAATATCATGGGGCATTTCAATATTCATTGTAAAAAAGCTGGATTGAAATATCGATGTGATGAGAATAGTAAGTGCAGTACGTGCATTATCAGAAATAAGTACTTTTTCTATAGAAATTTCTATCGAAAACTTCACATAAATGTGCGAGAGTAATTAACACATACATGCGTTAGGAAATTCCCGTATTTTACTGGAAATTTGCTGGCAAATGATAGTAAAAATCCCATAATGTTTGGAATTTGCCGTTGAATTTATGGTAAATTCCATATACATGTACCGGAAATGGATTCCCTATTCCATTATCAGAATTTTCCAATTGCTAGGAATAGGAGCATTTCGATGATTTTTGACAATGCAATTTATTATTGTCTGAAAGTGCAGTTCGAAGGGATTGATTTAGAGTGCAGTTATAGTTATGAATATTCAATAATTCGAGATATTATATTTTAAATACATTTCATAAATACATTGAAACATTGACGAAAGAAGGTGTGGTATGATATGTTGGTATCAACATTCAATTTGAATATCATTAGAATCACATATCAATAACAGAATACACTTAATACCTCGTATTCTTTTCTCATTATATATTTCCTACAAACAACAATTGTTGGCGTTTCAATGGGTCGCCGCGCCGATGGTTCTGCAATGCCGATGTAAAACCATCGCGGATCCATTGGAACGCCTGTAGTCGCGTTTGCTGCTCTGTAAATTCGAAAGAGTCAACATTGCACTTGAATGGAAAGATAGGTTCCCTTCTGGCTGTCTAAAGAGTGAATTCTGACTTCAACAGAGTGGAATTCAACTCTTTAGGCAGCCAGAAGGGGAACTACCTTTTCATTCGGGTGAAATTTTCACTCTTCCATATTCAGAGAGTGGGTTTTATATCACTGTAAAAAATAATCGAAATTTTCCTATCCAAAGAAACCGGAAAATTCGGATCAATGAGACAGGAAATCAATTTCCGATACACACTCAGAGAAAAAAAGTTGCTGAAACAGCAAACCTCGAAAATGTGCTTTGCTGATATGGAAAAACTTGTGGCTGGATTAGCAATAAATTTGCTATTACAGCAAGAATCTTACTCTTCTAACAAGCGCTTGCCATTCGGCAATCCGGAATTGTAGATATACAGACGGCTAGAAAATTTTGCTGAATTAGCAAATATCTTGCTAAAATAGCAACCGTTTTGCTAATTTAGCAAAGCAGATTTTTCGGAACCGCTTTTTCAGCAAGAATTTTGATCTGCGTGTTCGACAAACGTACACTGTTAGAAATTTCTGATTGAATTTTCAATTACATGTAATGGAAGCAATTTCCACTCACGTAAATGAAAAATAATGTACAGTAGTATTGAAAATCCAATAACCAGTTCTTTAAATTTCATGCACATGTTCTTGATTGTTGAGAGAAATCATGATTGAAAATTCAATAACAAGTTCTTTAAATTTCATGCACATGTTCATGATCGTTGAAAAAAAAAATCACCTCCACAAGATGTGAACGCGGGACGTCGAAGTCGGACGCCAAAGCTCTGTCACTCAAGCCACTGCCATTTATGTGGAAGGGAGTATTTTTCTGCTCATATGACCTTGCATTCATTCTTCAAACTTGTGAATCAAGATGTACTTGTAATGTAGAAACACTGAACAAACCGTGTGATCTAACTAGTACATAGTTGAAGTGGATACGCGGATGACTTCGTCAAAGCGTTAGTATACAGGGTGACCCATAGTGAGAAAAATTGTATTTCAAGGGCGTATTCTGCAGCCATAATGCAAGAATTTCTCGTTTTTTTGAAGGTTAGTTTTTGAGATATGAGCATTTTTAGATTTTTTTTCAAATCCAAACACACTTGGATCATTTTTGTTATTTTCAGTTGGATGCCATTAGAGCCATGATTTGATTATAATTATAATGATATTATTATGTTATTATACTGGATTAAATTTTTCTAAGTTTTTTCAATCACCTGTACATTAATTTCAATTTTCATGCACGATAACTTGAAAATTCAATAACATGTATTTGGACTCCTATTTCACTTCACAAAAATTGAATTTTCATTCACATATGTACATGAAAAGTACATGAAATTTCAAGCAATTTTTAACAGTGTACGGACATTTCAACATTCAAGAAGAACGTCAAATCTACGTAAACGTTCCACGAACGTTTGGAGGTATTGGTTCTCTTGGGGCCAATTACGAAACCCCCATAGAAAGTCTATTTCATCCATAACAGATACATACCGATAATTAATTCGACAATCCATTTAATGTGAAATAACGAACACTGGAAATTTTAATTCAAAATCCATCGTTAGATAAAAATCATGATCATTTGAACGATGGATATTCTGTATCTAATTAAAATATCGATAAATTTTAATAGGGCATTTCAATCGCAAACAGTTCCTCTAATTGCAAGATTCTTTCATGATAATTATTATTAATAGGTGTATTTAGATGAAAAAATTAATAATCAAGATTTCGATCGATTGAAGTTCAATCGTGAATGCTGACGATAAGATCTTTACCTTTTTCATCTACGTCGTATATCGTCTAGTTGCTACAGCGTTCGTGTCTGACATTGCTAATATAAAACATTAGGAAGGCGTGATTGTATTTAATTGATATATTTCCTGATGCGCCTCGTTCGTAAATATTTGTAAATCTGAATGCTGGTTGAAGAGGACAGTATTTCTGGCTATGAAAATAAATGAAGACTGTTCTCCCAAAGAAGGATTCAAATGAGACACGCGTTTTTTCAAGCAGAGTTTTTGTAAGTTTTGAAGATGAAATACTCAAGACTATTGCAAAAGTTGAACTGAATTATCAAATGTAAAAAAAAGAGGGAGGAGTATTGAAAGACAAGAGAGTTGCTTGCAACAGAACACTGAAATTTGTTCCTTTCTCAATGGAGTACTCTCACTCTGTCCATTCGTTGCACCAAAAGATATTGCATTCCCATCATCTTGCTTCTCCATTTCTCAGAACTTATTCCGCATTCGAAGATAACATTTATTTCACAAAAATTAAGAAAACATCATCATATGAAAATACAATATTTCCCTTAGTCTTATCGATAAGCAAAAATGTAGTGCTCACTGAAGTATATTTTTAAATAATAATGGAATGCTGTAGGGTATAGTGGGCTTATTTGAATAGCGGGGCTATTCAGATGAAGTTGAGCGCTGCCGCATGCGGCCAGAATAACTCGAAGAATATGTGGGTAGTGTTATGGCACTCTCTAAATATGGAAGAGTACAAATTCCACTCGAACGAAAAGGGTGAAATTCCGATCTATTAGAATGAGAATTCACTTTTTAGGCAGTCAGAAAGGAATCTATCTTTTCGTTGGAATGAAATTTCCACTATTTCAAATTTAGAATCATAAATTCAGATGTTGTTTTATTTTGTGATTGAAAATTACCGCATTGGCAGCCCCACAGGTCTTGATTTTTATTACGGGGGTATGCTCGCAGTATGTGCATAGAGCGTAAATTATGAATCTTCAAAGTTATTACTTAAAACCTTTACAAGAGGTTGTTGATCGAAATTATATTTCCTCACCTCATATAGAACAATTGTGTCTATTTTACATTTTTTTCCTTATATAAACGTTATATTGTATACATGAAACATACATTGTGTACATATAACATTTATGTAACATTCGTGAATAGGAAATTACTTATTGTATGTGAATTATGTACAACATGCATGTTATAATGAATTTCGTGTGTTCACTGGGACGTTACCAGGCCATTGCATTTAACAAACAGATGATATTGCGTGTGATCCTCAATTACATTGTAGTTATGCTGCGGTGACAAACCACTCCGTTGGTTGGGATATTGTTCACAGTTGAGCAAAATTGACGGTCATATTTCTACGATATTTGTTGCGGGTTGATATATAACAATTTTTTATTGCCAATTCAGTAATATTGATTATTAATCATGTTTTTCCACGTGCGCAGGGTAATTTATCATAATTATGAACATACGATATCAACCATACATATAGTGATGTACATTAGTATAAGTAACATGTAATGCGTAAATATGATTCTTTTTATTGTAGAGATTTATTTTCATTTCCTGCAACGTGCTATTCAGATCAGCCTTTATGTGTATTCAAATATAGCTCCATAGAATGTTATTGACTGATTACCGTGTAGTTATTGAAATACTCATAGAATATAGTCATTGAATGTTTGTAATGATTCAGACGTCACTTATAATAAGCAATGTCCAAATATATCGAATTAACACGGCACAATTTTCAAAGAGATCATATCGGTTAGTGTTTACAATACACACGATACTTCTTAGTGACAAAATTTTTCATCTCGAATTGTTAACAAAATTGCGTGACATGGCTTCTAAACAATGATTGTCACGTATAATACGATCATCGGCACGATAATACGCGTTCAATGATAATGAGTTTGAGAAAGGAGCGAAAGAGTTTACTGTACATACACATATAAATTTATAAGCGATCTGTGTGGTGAATCGCTCACTCTCCATTTTTGCTTTCGATGTTGTTCAAAAGGTTGACACTACCATGAAATATTCTTTGTTGCAGCATTGTATTTTTGCTGCTCCTAACTTTGTATCCCGATTTCCTAGTGAAAATAATTGTATAGCACCTGTCAAGGCGCTTGAAGTGAAGCTAGGGACTAGAGAGAGCTTTGAAAATCACTATAACGTGACTAGAATCATTTCTGTTATAAGTACACGGAGAAAAATTGTACTGTGAAAAGTCCCACCATTATCTTGAACATGCTGACAATGGTGGGACTTTTCACAGTACAATTTTTCTCGGTGTAAGATTATTTCAATAAATCATTTGAACCAACGTGCTTCCTTACTCCCCAATAAAAATCCAAGTAGAATATTCATCCTGATTAGGGATTTTAAGATTTGACAATAATCCAATTTGTATACAATTAATTCTTATAAATGGTAGTAAATGAAAATATTTCACATAAAATTCTGAACCATTTCATAATCAATTGATTTTAATTCCTTTTTCTTTTTCGGTGGACAAGAAAACACAAACAATCCTCATAAATCACCAGTGTGGCCCATTCCACACGGAGAAAAAAATTCGCTGCGACAGCGAAATTTGATTTTGCACGGTACCTTTTGCTATGACAGCAAAATTTGTGCGCCATTCCATATATAATACCAAAATTTGCTCAAGGAGCAAACATTTTTTACTGCCACAGCTGAAAAATTGCTGTCGTAGTTAACCAGATTGCTGTGATAACAAATAATTTCCTGTCATAATAGAAAAATTCGGTGCTCCGGCAAAAGGGACCAAAGAAAATTAAATTTCGCTGTCATAGCAAATTTGTTTTTCCTCCGTGCACGAATAAACGACCTTTTTTACTCTCATTTCTGTCACAAATAAAAACTATATCAAACTTGGAAAATATTGAAGCCCATAAGTTTCCATCACCCGCTGAGATGAATCCAATCCGAGTTGTTATGCATAAAAAAGGAGTCTACCTCCTTGAGACTTTCACTTTACACATTTATTTCCTACTTCCAATATCTACAATGTCATCGCGAAGATTGAGGCCGTATATAGGAAATATCGTTGACATTCGATTACTTCTTTCTCCTTCCTTGTACCACTGATTTTAAGGAATTATTCATTCAAGGATTCGCAAAATCTCGAATCTAACTTACCCATTGTGAAAAGACACCGCATAATTCTTCAGGTTCTGTGTCACTGTACCTGGTACGTACACGGAGAAAAAATGGTTTGCTACCATAGCGCCTACAAAGAAATTCGTTGTCCTTGCAAAAATATTCACTACAGCAGCTAAGACGTTAGTTCTATTAACAAATGTGTTTATGCCCGCAAAAAAATTCAGTTGCGTCAATCATTTTTCTTGCTCTTACAGCTAAATTTTTTTGTAGGCGCTATAGCAACAGACCTGCTTGTTATGCCAGCAATACTTTTCTCTCCGTGTAGCATTGGAAGTATAAAATATTTTATTTGTGTTCCTCGGCTCAGAATCGATTCGTTTGAGCCTATACTTCAATTAACAATGAAAAAGAAAATACGGACACCAATATTCGAAGAATCTTATATGAAACGACAAAAGAGCATCAATCACTGATTAGATTATTGTTCAATTATTTATAAGAATTTAAAAATAACCGTGAAGGTAAACTTGATTCGAGTACATCGATGATTATTAGATTATCGTTACACCATTCTAACTTATTGTCAGATTGAACAGAGATTTATGTTTACTATGAATTCATTTTATAAGTTAGATGAAGGTTTTTCAAACTTCAATTTTAATCAATCAATTACTTTCATGGATCCGTGGAACGATATAACAAACGAGAAGTATCGATTGTATTGCACTGTATTGTACGCTAACGCATGTGTTGGGGACGTGTTTGATGTCCCTTTCCAATTCGGAATTTTTTTTTGAGCTCAATTGAACATGTGATTCGGTCGAGTGGGGCTTAGATGAAACCCTTGGATAAAATATATATAAACAGCGTGAAGTATATCCTTTCGTACTGTATAAAATATGGGGAGTTTTCTTTCGCGCGAGGTCGATTGGCGTCCCCTGATCGTGGAAAAATTGTTTTCTCATCAAAAGTAAGAGATTGTTTTGTCAGGGCCGGCCTCAGGGTGGTGCGACCGGTGAGGCCGCACTGGGCGCCAAATAATGATAACAGCCCGAAATGAGGTGTACTCTTGTTTTTTTTTTAGTCATTTAGGTTAGAAATAGGGCGCCTAAGAAACTCTCGCACCGGGCGGCAGTACCCCTTGGGCCGGCACTGAACTTTGTTCCCTATTGATCATTGAATCCTCTCCAGATGAAGAAAAAGTTCACAAAATCATAGTGAAGAGTTCCTATCGATGGAAGAGAATTCCACAATTATTTTTCACATTGTACCAAACTACTCGAAGCAGTCTTCAGAGTGGTAAAATTATTATGAATGAATGTATTAGGAGAATTTTTACCTGATGAGAGAACATTCATGATTAATAAATAGTCATATAAACAGTGAAATAAAAAATTTTGATCACATATATCTTATCTTGTTTAGAACAATGGTTTAACTCAAGAAATTCAGACCTCCCTATACGATTTGTAATGAACCAATTAACAGACCAACCACGTGCCACGTGATTGGAATAATTATCCCCCCGGGACACACGCGAGTCCCGTATTTGTCACCTTAATGTTATACAATTCGTTCATTTAATCAGAAGATCAGAGGATGTACTTTTCAAAACATAAATATTTAATGATATTTTTCATTTGGATTTGTGGTCTTCCTTCTTATGAACACATAATAACAAATACGCTCTACACCGAAAACAATTTTCAGAAAATGTCATCAATTATACAGTTTTGTTTCTATCATCAAATTATTTCGTCATGATGACCAAACTTTTGTAAACTAAACAAAACCTTTGTTGTTTCAATTAAAGAATTCTGTTGATCACATTTCAACGAACACTCTTTGTTGACACAAAAAAACATTTTTTTCAGTGTACATTGTTGAAAAATACAATTCAATCGATCCCCTGGATCAAAAATTCAGACGGTTTTTGTCCTTTCACTTGAGTTTTAGACTCATTTTGTCCTGATTGATAAATATCGCGGACGAAATGAGCCTTAAACGAGATGTTTTTTGGGAGAGAAATCGAGGATTATATCTCATTCACTGTAAAAAGAAGTGTCAAATTCAGATCGTTTTATGACTGAATTTATGATGCAAACAAATTAAGCCAAAAAAACAATCGCCGACACAATGGAAAAAGCATTGTTTGAAATTAAGATGCAAACAGATGAAGACTTTCTTTTCACAGTGTTCAAGTCTTATTTTGTCCGCGATATTCATCAATCAGGATAAAGTCAGCCTGAAATTTCAATGGGAGCACAAAAACCGTCCAAATTTGTCAACTCGGGTAGAAATTAATTACGTGGCAATTATCCGTTTTCACTCATACACGGAAAACATGTTTCATAAGATTTACTAACGCATTCAGTAAAATACGAGACTATTCAAATTTCTCTCAATACTTATAGAAGCTCCGGTAGAATCTGATGCGATGATCGGAGTTATCTCAACTCAAACATCTTAACCCAGTTCAGTGGAAGTTCACAATTGCAATAGGAATCTTCACCATCCCAGAGATTTTAACAGAGCCGTGTTTTAGTACTCTCGCGTTGATTTTTTGCAGTAATTTTTTGGAAGAGGTGAAATTTGGTGTATTGCTAGTAGTTATCTGGCATGGCTACTCCTATCCGCGTCTGATGTCATTTAGTTTGGCCTACATAAATTATATCAAATCCCATCAGATGGGGATAGGAACTTTGTCCGTTCTGGATGGAACTTTATTAGACGATTGAAAGGATTTGAATTTTAGCTGTCCTAAAAAGATCATAAGTACAGTATCCCGACTAGAAATTCAATCGGGTTAACCCGTCGTTTGATTAGGACCAGACCAGGTCCTGATCGGGTCCTCATCAAATACCAGGTTAACCCGATCAAATGTGGCTGAATTTCCAGTCGGGATAAGGCAACGTTCAATGCCTCTGACTCAATTTCAACATGACTACGAAATATTGCGTTGACAGCTATCGATTGCAACTTACTACGAAACTCAACCTTGACGCCATCATTACGTGCATCAAATATTTTAAACGAGCCTAAAAATTCCGGCACACGCTCAAGTGTAAGATCGTTTAAGGCGAATATCGGGGTTATTGTATCGTGGTTCGAAAACGAATCCGAAGCACGAGGAAAAATGGAAAAATTTTAAGGAAGTGAGTTGATTCTTCAATTGAATTGAACCTCGCGTTGAAAGTATCCGGCCTACTCTCAATGGTCGCGATACGTGTGGAGGTTGAATCGTAAAAAAGAGTTGAGGCAGGTAATGGCAGAGTACGATGAGACAGCTTTTACAGTTGGTTGCTTTCAACGGGATCCACTCTAAAAACGAAGATCTTCATCCGCATCATTTGCTCTGTGTAAATATCTTGAAAGAATAGTGATCTGAATTAGTTGAAATTCGAATAAATTTTCATTCATTCGAGTCAGCAGTTGAATTTCATCAATCTGGATATTTTGGAATATCAATTTATTGAATAAAGGGCAAGAAACTATATTCAATCGATTGACACCCAACTCTATCTCATATTTCACTGACGACTTACCATGTATTAATTACAAAATATTTCCATCAAATTCTAAATTTGTAACGACAGAAATTATTCATCTACAAACACCAAACATCCGCAACAGCATTATTTGAATTTCATTACATGGAAATAGAAAAAAACGAACAAGAGAGAAAGAGAGAAATATTCCAAGATAAAGGAAATCCTCAATGTTTCCCCCATCACAATCCTCATTAAAAGAAGAAATATATGTTTTTCAATGTAACTTCTGAAACAAAGGAACGTAGTTTGTTTTTAATCCGAAAGAGAAAAATGATGTCATGAAAGAGGGTTATGATAATATTGAATCATAATACACATTGAATATAATTCAATGGTAATGCACATTGAAAACTGTACATTAACCAAACTTGGATGTGATGGCGTTGAAAAATTATGGGTGGTCCGATCGAAAAACAAAAGTCAGCATAAAGAATACCCTTTTTCCTGTACGGTTTGAGCGATGGCACTGGAATATCGTAACTATTTTGATTACAATTTAATTCGTAACGGGTGAATGGTAATCTGTGAAGTACGAATACGCAGACAGAATTAAATACGAGGTAAATACTGATTCGATAAAACGAATTCATTCATTTCCTTCTTAACCAGGATACGAAAATTATGAATATTAAATTGTAATTGATTATTAAGATTTGACGGTGATGCAGATGCGAATGAATTATTGTATACCGCTCACATTGCGAGGTGAAATATTATGTCTTGATCGATCGAGATGATGTACAGAATAAATAAATCACGCGAATAAGAGTAACAAGGAAAATTGTATACGAAAGAACAAATTCATCGATATCAAGAATGTATGATGTCATAAAAATCGAACTGCAGACGAAGAGAAAATACAATCCAATGAATATTTCAAATAATTTGTTTGTCAGTAGAATAATTGTGCATCATAATAGAAAATCCTTAAATGAGATGGCCCTTTTGGGAACTCGAATTCACTTTTTCCTCCTTTAAATAATCAATGTCGTAAATCATGTGTATTATTTTAAAATGAAGCATTAGAGAAAAAAAATTACTACCATAATATGGTGTATATATATGACCTCTCGATACAATATATATGGCTCAAATGTGTTTGAGGAATATTTTCTGAATCAAAAAACGTCTCCTATGTTTTATAAATATCCTATGAACGTTCCAGTACGAGTCCAGCTCCTACACGCAGAGAAAAAATCTTGATGAAACAGCGATTTCAGAGAATGTCCTTAGCTAAACTAGCAAAGCGCTTGCTGTGGTAGCAAAATTCTTGCTGTTTTAGCAAGATGTTTGCTAATTCAGCAAATTTTTCTAGCAGTCTGTATATCTACAATGCCGAATTGCTGGATCAGTTGCGCTTGCCGAAAGAGCAAGATTTTTGCTGTAATAGCAAAGTTTTTGCTAATTCAGCAACAAGATTTGCCATATCAGCAAAGCTAATTTTTGAGATTTGCTGTTTCAGCAGCTTTTTTTCTCTCAGTGTATCAAATCCCTTCATAAATTCATATATATTCCCTTCAAAATTGATTCTCCATGATGAATTTTATAGGAAATATGAAGGGCATACATATGAATTTACGTAAGGAGAAGAAATTTTTTTTCAGTGTATGAAAGTAACATTACAATGTCCAAGGTTTTAGATTACTGCAATGTTGTTGCGGTGTTCCTTCAATTTTTCAATATTCTTATAAATTGTAGAAACTCCGATAGCGCAGAGCTCGTCGATAAATTCTAGAATCACTCTGTAAGAACTTTGAAAAGTCCAAAAAAAGTTGCTGCAGAATGCTTTACGCACCGAAAAATTTGGTGTCACAGAAGGTCCATTCAAATTAACAGATTTTCAGTCTGAATTTAACATTTTTATGTTGATTTGATACATGTTTTGTATTAATAGTTAATATGATTGTGTCAGAAATACACAAAATTGTTCACTGTGAACGAACTCTATGTTATCTGGGAATACACATATGGAATATGATAGTTATATGACAATGTCTCAGAAATATTACAGCAATATTACTGTGATGGCGAAAATGCGTACATTAAACTATTGCAGTAATATTTCCGTGATGTTATCTATTCCGTGGGAGGAAAATGTTAACTGCATAATTTACCCAATGCACTTCCATGTTCAAATGGAAATAAATACCCCCTCTTAAAATTAGGTACAGTTGTTGATTTGTCTTACTAAATCCTGTACAGGATTTTACACGTTTCAATATTCAAAAGTAAGTAATTAATTTAATCTATTCAATTCGAATCCTGAAAGAAAGAGTTTCGAAAGGTTAAATAATTGCGTGATAAGTAAAAACATTATTGATTACAAAATGGATTCAATTCATCAACTGAACAATAATTCATAATTCCATATAACGACGTCGTTTTTCAATGGAATACAACCTCATTTCATTGATTTCTCGGTCATGAATTAGATGATTCATTTTAATAAATGTATTTACTCGTGTTGTTCTGGTATCATTTACATGAATTAGTTGTCGTCATTAGATTTCTACGATCTCATATTTATTATCGATAAAACTTGACTTGATTTTCCTCTAACACGCATATGCCAATCTCATATGTCGGACAGAAGAAAATATTTGTCATGTCATGTTCGTGATAAATACCTATGGACTGAGTTATTATTCCTCACGTATGAATGGCAAAAACAGAATGGAATTTTCAGAAATTTGCAATTTATAATTTCAATATATTATCATCAAATTTTTGACAATGATAATGATCATTTTCAAATTCAACTGGGCATGACAAGCTTCAAATTAATGTAAATCATATATCATGAGATAAATGAGACGACTCAATAATGTAGAATTTCTCAGTTCGTTTATACAGTCCTTTGAATAACAATCGGGCCTTTTTATATGCAACTTCTGTCTGTTCCTTCATTTCTCCCGATAGGAATGAGAAGGAAATTCGATATAGAAAGATAATCCAGTCTCAAGCATAGGGATAGGCGATATTTTGACAGTATCGATATTTTTATAGAATTTGTATACAATTTGGATCTATATTTTATAGAATTCAATATAAACTCGCGAAATTTTCTATAAAAATATCGATACTGTCCAAATATCGCCTATCCCTACTCAAGCAGTTGGATATAGAGAGTTGCGACTATAATTACGAAAAATCGGTTATCTTCGTACACTTCAAGGTTAATGCAGCTATAATTGGGAGATACCGCACCAAGCTTTCTCACGAAATTACCGAATTGTCGGTTTTCTTGATTAAATTTATCAACAACTCGAGTCTGGTGAATGAACTCATAATGTATGGATATCTTTTTCCCACACGATTCAAGATTATACACGGTGGTAACGTTCATTGATAAATCAACGTTTTCAACTTCAATCATACTCTTCGGGTAACACTTAATTAGAAATGGGGAGTCTCAATTACTTTTTGTACTTGCAGTACGTTTTCTCGTCAGGTACTTCAAAATTTAATGAATAACCAAATCTCACTCAAAGTTTTATGAAGTTTAACGTTCAGTGTTTAAAATTTCAATTCTACCTATCACTTTCTACAGTATTCGTAATCTTTCGTATTTTCAGGTGAAAATTCATTTTACAAAGCTTCTTATATCTGGTTCACCAAGGAAGATGAGAAAAAATCTTATATTTTCGAGCAGCATTTGTAGCTACTTTTAACAATAAACGTTGTTGCCACAGCTGAAAAATAGCTCTCATAGCTAACTTTCAGCCATCCACATATCAACCACTTCGTGTTTCTTTCCCCGCTCTGTTACAAATGATCCATAGAATCTCATTGAAGAATAAGAAAATGAATAGGTTTGAATGAAATTCAATGATATACAATCAGAAATTTCACCATTCATAATAGAATTCAATAGAATATTTTCACCTGTTTTCATACGCAGTTTTCGTGTATTGTCAATTCAAAGTACACGGAGAAAAAGGATTTCGTTACTTTAACGAATTCGTCTTCGCTATGTGGATTGAATGATTTAACAATTATAATTTGCTGTGTTAACGAACCAACTCGCTGTATTCACGAATTGATTCGTTCTAATCATCAGTTCTTCCCTAGTCTTACGAAGCTCGATTCGCTAAAACAATTAATTACCCGCTGGCTGTGCATATAATAACAAGCGAATTTTGTTAAAACAGCGAAATTCTTGCTATTCAAGCGAATTTTTTTTTCTCCGTGTAAAGCAACTGTTGACTATGAAATCTTCGCCATGAACTGGAACAAAGACAACTTGCGTGCGAATATAAATTTAAAAAAAGTTTATCGAAAGGACATGAGATATTTCAAACACTATCGTCAAGCGTAAATCTCGATAGTTTGGTGATTTCGATTGGAAGACTCAAACAACCAACAGTTTCTCAATGATACTCTATGTACCTTGATATGTGGAATTAATCAGCCAACGAGTCGTGAGTTGGTATACCATGAATATATTAAATCACAAGGAATTATTCTGAATGACGTTAACGTTCAAAACCCTGTTCACATACAGCCATTACATAGAACGAAAATAAATAAATCAGGAAGTCATGCACCTGCAATTTGAGTGTGAACGACACAAGATGTCAGCGTAAAATGATAAAATTCCTCATACTTGTATACGTACACGTCACAAGTACAACGTAGCGAGTAAAAATTAAACCAAGGAAATGAACAAAAGCATGACCATGAAATTTCATATTATAAATTAAATTTTCCTTCGTAAACCAAGAGTGTTGAAAGATTTCGACTCTAATTACTATTACTACTACTAGTCCAATTACCACTACCTCGATTCCTGATCATTCTTACATCGGTGATAATAAAAGCTACATACACTCTACTAACTTTTACCAAAAGAAATCAAACAAGACGAACATATTGAAAAAACACAAAGGATTCCTACACCAAGTGAAAAAGCATGCTCTAAACGCAATGGAGCCCTCCACACTTTCAACGCTGTTGTTAAAACGTGCTTTTAACGCATGGTAACATGCTTAGAAACCATGGAACTCATACTCAAAAAGCATGGGCTCGGCCGTTTAACGCACGTTATAACAAATGCGTTCGAAGCGTGAAGTGCTCCCTTGCGTTCCCGAAGGGTACATGAAGCTTCAACAAACATTCGGATTAGATTTGTATAGATCGGGCCGAAGGTTCATAAGAGCTAACTTTTAGATTCACAAACGTTTGACAAAGGTTCTACGAACGTTGAAATATCCGTCTCGACATACTTTCAGGAAACATAGATGGAACGTTCGTTGGAGGTTAATCGAAGCTTCACAAAAATATCTATACTTATATTGATTTATGTGTATTAGTTAATTGATTATTCATATGGATTGATAAAATTTAATATCAGTATAGATATTATTGTGGAGCTTCATGAAACCTTCGACATTTCAACGTTCGTGGAACCTTTGTCAAACTTTTGTGAATCTACAAGTTAGCTACTATGAACCTTTAGCCCGATTTATAAAGATCTGATCTGAACGTTCGCTGAAGCTTCATGTTCTCTCCGGGTTTAGAGGAGAGTTATTGTACGCCAAAGAATATTTGCAAACACACACATTCTTCGGGAATTTACCATTCCATTACATTCAACATTGTTGTGACAAAAATTGTGATGCGTTAGGTGGATTCTGATTTCTTGTTTCTCTTTTTCATAAAATTATCGTGGTCAAGAAATACCAGTTTCTTTTATACACGAGAGAAAGAAACAAGATAGAAAGACTACTAATAAGAAATTTCTAGAGTTTAAACATCTACTCTCGCAACACACGTTGAATTAATGTAATACGGTATACTTGTATCAACCTACTCGCTTGAAGTTATGCCCAAGTCGATGAGCTCTCTATTCCGGTTGGTTTCCAACCGAACGCCCTGCCTCTTTCATCAATATGAATATTACCTTAATAGAATTACGTGAAACATGATCCATCAATGTATATTACTATATATCTCCGAATCTTCCGTTTTGGAACCGGATTTCTATTTTTGAATGTAATTCGTGTGAAAAAAAATGTCACGTGAATTTAAATGAGAGACCGCGCGGAAGGCATTTTTACAAACTACATTCGATTTAAGAATTTGAAAGAATTCGAATACAAGGAACTTGGAAAAGACATGAAGAAGGACTGAAAGAAAAGAAGGAGGACAAAGAGAAACGATTTGATTTATATTTATTGCAACAGAAGAAAAATAACATTTTTCGTGTAGTAACTTTATTTCGAAATATATAATGGATGAATAAAAATTTTTATTGTCATCAGCGTGAAATTCCAATTACGATACCTTGTCTATTCTTTCAACAATTTCCTGATTTTTTTTCCATCAACATTCTGAATTTTTTTGACCAAGTTGATGGAACGCCGATAGCCAATTCGGAAATGATTCATTAACGTGATATTATAAAATTATAATTACAAATTTATTATAGTATTGATTCATTTATATTATAATCATTTTGTGTCAATTGCGAGTGTTGTATTTCTCATGCATTTTTACATAAATAAAACGCAAATTATGTAAACAGTGATGTTAATTTTGGTTATTTATCATGTTGAAATTCACGAAGACATCAATTTAAGTTATGTTTCATCAATCATTCCACTTTATTGGAAAGAATATGAATTCACAATGTTACATCAATTGAAACTAAATCATTCCCGTTGATATAGAAGACGCTTAAACGATGAGTTGCGATCTTAAGACCTTCGCAGGGTGATTGATGTCTCGAAATGTTATTGATATAACAAATCCCATCTTCTGTGATTCGATCGATCTTCAATTTCTATGGAAAAATTCTTATAATTGTTAGATAAGAGAGTTGATTAAAAATGTATTTATTCTCTCAATAATATGATTCGAGTATCTAATTTTTATGAATTAATTCCTCCATGAGAAAAGATTTTCGCTTGTAAATAAGTAGAGATATTTGAAAATTCAATGATCAAGTTGTGTTGTCTGAATCTAACTCTACATTCATGAACATTCCTCACATAAGAAGAGAAGTATTGTTGTCAATAACAGGGAGCTACGTAATTGATAACAACATACGCGGTTCGTTGTCCTATACCGAGACTACTCAACTGTATCACACGGAATAAATCTTTAAGTGCTTGCAAGGAGAAGAGAAGTTTTATGTGATTTTACAGAATCACGCGTAAGTATCGTCTAGACATTGTAATTCAATATTCATTATCTTGCTGGTCTTGGACGATCGAATTTTTTTCTTCTGCCATGTGAATTTTGTAGTTGAAACCACCTCACGATTCGGAGTCGTTGAATGAAGCATTAAAAATGATTCACATACTTAATGTGTTTTGCATTGATGTAAATACTGGGAATCGTGAAAAAAAATGGCAAAAAATTAACACAAAGGAAGAAGTCAAGATTTATTGTCAGCCTTGGTATGAATTTTATTGTTGCACATTGAAATTTTGAGGTAAAAGTTTTTTCTCTTTCTCTCTCGATATGTTGCGAGTTGATTCATCATTTTGTGAAAAAAAATAAATTGGTATATGAGATAAAAAGGTCTTTGCTTAGTTGGATGAAAGAATTGAATTTCATGTTCCCGAGGAGGTTAATAACCTCTCGCATACTTGACTCAAATGCATCCAAATTCCGAATAAACATAACATGTAAAGGTTATCCAAAAGTGTTGCCAAAGACATTTTTTAGTTATCTAATAGATATCTTCTAGACAATGCTCTAAAAGATGTCTCACACGACAGTTTCGGACAAGTTTTACATGTTATGTTTATTGGTTAACCAATATAAATAACTCAACATCTCTGATGCGTATACGCATGAAAAAACTTTCTCACAAAGTTTCTTTACAAAAGAAACTCTTATGCATTGTACGATTCGAAAAATATCTAATGTAAAATTCATTTTTGAACTCTCTCGGAGTATAGTTTTTGACTAAAAGGAAAAAACAACAACAACAACAACAATGTTTGCATAATTTTCAACTTCGAAAAATTCTTGAGGAACCAAAGGAACCGTTCAGTATCATTGAATAATAAAGTCAGAACAACAATATAACTTCCATAAAATCTACGTTACAAAGCTCGTGGCTTTTATTCATTATGACATAGAGAAAGGAAAATAGTATGACTATTGATAAGTCGGTGGCTTACCTCATATACACCGAACATTTTGTTTCGCCTCACCGTTGAACTTGAACTTTATTCCACCAGCACATCTGGGAGAATAAAACTGGTTGTGATGGCTAAAAGTTTGTAAGTGTCTGCAATATCTCGTGTCGTTACTACTGAACGCTATCACAAGTGGTTCTTAGGTGTAAATACATTAGACATAGAACCTTTCTTTATATTCAACAAAAAATCAATTCTGGATTTCTATAATTCCGAATCTTGATTTCAATTGATTGAACTTTACTTTGTGACAATTTCATCTCTTTCCTCGGAAAAACGAAGAATTATGTGTAGGACTATGTCACTTTACCGAAAATAAGATTATTCGTCTGTGCGTCACAATTTACGATTCTTCAATATAGATTCATTACTGAATCATTAACCACATCTCATACGGATTTTATAGAAAATATCGTTGAATGCTCCTAATATTCTTTAATAATAAATATTTCTTCTTATTTTTAATGTTTTCGATTTTTTTTTCTTTCATTTCTAAATTATCGCTTAGTGATTATTATTGCGTAAAGGAAGTGAGTGCACGTGCAATGTACTTTCATCGCACATTGCGCAATCCATTACACGAGTCTTCGAGTGAAAAGAAATATCTTACAATCCGTGGTGCACAAGAGTTACATCAATGCATAAATAATAATATAAGTGGACTCTTGAGAGAAGAGCGAAATATATTCGAGTTGCACTCGCATTAATAAGGATAGAACAATGTCGTCAACCCCGGGAATGCAAAACAGGGCATTTACCAATCTCCTTTTCTCTTTCATTTGTCTAATAATTCATTCTTCGCTGTAAACGTAAACATCGAGTTTCTAATAGAATATGAAAATTATCGTAAATACACGTGCGTAAAATCTCAAATATGTGTATCGATTAAATAATTCCTAATTTTTATTACAAGGATTTCAAAACATAAGAATTACCGGTTATATCATTTATGCATGCGGAAATTATCTTGATATTTATTCCACCTAAACTTTTCTGGTTCTCCATCTGGACGTGGAAAAAAACCTTTCGGAAAAAAAAACATCCTAGTTTCAGAATTTGGTATTAGATTCGAATCGCACCAAACAAAAAGACATTTAATTGCATAAGAATTCCACTCAACAACGTCGAATAATCAATTTAAACAACATTCACGTATTTTCGAAGATTGACACGAAATTGCGAGAATCCATTTTTTCTTGCACGATTATGAATGCGCATAAGATACATTTATTTATTTATCATTTTCTCGACGACATCAATGACGACGACGTTGGAAGCAAAGTGCACGTACTTTCTAATGTCGAAAAAGCATTGCCACATCAAGGAACAAGTTTTAGACCTCTTTACTAACGATCTTGCAATCAATCGTACATTATATTAGTTACTCAAACACAAGAGGAGTCACGAGATGTCAACGACTTTTTTGTTGATTCGAATAGATACTTCTAATGGCGAATACAACGACACTACATGTCAAGAGATAATTTGTATGTCTGTATGTATTCTTCTTCCTTATTCATTCGTATTTTTTTCTTTCTTTCTTTTCATTATTTTCACTGTTATTCTCGTCTGTTCTTCTTTTTCAGTTCACGACAAGAGATACTGTTACGATTCGATTAAAAATTTGTATTTTACCACGAGAGCGTTGATCAAATTGCAATTTTTTCATTTTTATCAAAATGAAAATTCATTAGATTGAGGGCACTCAAGCACTAAGAGAAGGGAGTCAAATTTTGCCCCAACTTCTTTCCTAAAATTATGCGTTCAACCTACATTTTTAGTGAACAATAATGAAATACAATGTTCTTTCGAACATTTATCCCAACCATACCGCGTCTTCGTAAGCATTAGACTTTTTCCCCAGTGTATCTATCTATCATTCATACATTTTCCCATAGTAGTTCAATCGACCAAGTTTACTTCCGTGAGATGCTTCATTGGTATTCATCTCCGTGATTTATTATCAATTACTTAATACGTCCTGTAACCGGGTGTGTATTGAGAGAAAGAGATAGCATAACCAGTTACATGCACATTTGTATATCGCCGTGTGTTTCTCTTCAAGTATTATTACCACATTTGTGGCAAACCCACGCACGTGACGCGTGAATGCAGTAAGAGCACGGTGTAATCCATTTATCGATCCAGCACGTAAATTCAAATTTGAAAATGCTTTGGAAACATATACATATTCTTAGATGGTGATGAGCGATTGATAGTAATATCGATAGTTTTCTTTATAGAAAATGTGTCGAGTTTGCATTGAATTTTATGAAATTTCGATCAAGGTTTTTTAAAATTCAATATAAACTCGACAAATTTTCTATAAAAAACTATTGATAGTACTATCGATTGATCATCGCTATTCTTGGAGGAATAGGCTTCTTTGGACAAAGAAACATGTTCATGGTGATAATTATCCCTTTCCAAGGCGTATTTTAAGGTTTAGTTCTACAAGAAAACGGCTAGTTTCAACACCTTATAGCGACCCACATAACTTACATATACACTGTAATATGTAAATTATATTGAATTTTAAAAACTTTGTCTGTTTAGGACTTTTTCTTACCAATTGAATGTCCAGTTTTTCAGTTAGTTCTAAATTTCCCTTAGAATAAGACTCGTTTTTTTCTGTGTATGTTGTTATATCGTTGTGTGGGGACATCACTTGTTAATTTTATAAAATTCATGAAAGAAATCAAATCCCAGATAGCATGCAAGTTTGTCATGAGCTTGTTAGACTTGTCATTCTATTGCTTCTGACTTGTTATTGACACCCTTGTCAGTGTGAGGTTGCTACAATTCTGCTGCAAGGGTTTTGTAAGCTGGTACCTTTGTCGTGTGTCAACTAGGAAGCTTACGGCAACCTTGTCACAAGCTTGCCTGACAAAATTGCAGCAAGCTTAAATTGTTATCTGAGACATGTCGTGGTGTATAAGAAAGAATAGACCGTCTCCCTGGTTGTACAGATGGAAGTAATTCTCACTAATTGACTAAGGAAAATTTTACTGCAAAAATCGGGAAAATCAACGTCTTATAATGAAGTTTCTCAATCAAAGTGTGTAGACACCATAAAACCATATGTAAATTACGTATACAAGCATTGACACAATACAAAAGTTCAAAAAGAATTCATGAGAATTCATAATAAATTCTTCGAGTCTCAATTGAGGTCTTGAGCAACCCTTTTTTAATTGGCGTGATGTATAGGCATTTGTATGAAAGTTAGAAATACTTCTAACGAAATTTAGTCAAATCGTTATTCAGTTCGATATGATTTATCGCATGTTTACTGATTTCACGGAACCTTGACATGGACGAGAGATTTTCCACTGGACCGCAAAACAGGCGTAATTAGGCATCTTCAGGACAATATTGAAAATATTTACTATTTGGATGAATTCTCGCGCGAACCCAAGATATTTCCTTTTGACGTAGTAAGTGGCGCACTTGAGTAACAAACCGCTACGACGTTGAAAATAATAAGAGATCAAGGTCGGTAACCCAATTTTTTGGTCTTGCCTTCTCTACTGATCCAATTAATTCATGCTTATATCATTTTTACCCTAATAGACTGATATTCAAATTCTTATCTGAATAAACAAAAACTTACATCCTTCAATGTTATTAGAAGAATACTTAAGTAATTTGATTAAATACTTTATTGTATACCTCGTATAATGAGCTATCATTCAGATGTTTTTGTTGGAAAATACATTCGGTTGCCTGGAAGAAAGTTTTCTCCAATCCTATAGTTTACTATTTCTTAATGATAATTCCAAGGAAGAAATAGGCTCAAGATGAATGAAACATAAAATCACCAAGTATTTTCACAATATCTCTCAAGTTTTTACTTCTACAGGCAAACAATCCCATAAACTCCTTGTCTTCTTCATCATAATTTTCTGAACAATTCTTCTGCAATGAAATTAAGATCTAAAAACGTATTCTTGAAAATTTTGAAATATAAAATATAGACCATTAACAACATTTCATAATTTCAATGTCGAAGATGTTCTGAAAATTCAGACAGATTCTATAATGTTTTAAAGCACCAAGTCTAAATTATCAGAAAATTATTCTAAAAATTCAGATTTTTTTGGAAAATTAGAAACAATATGGATTAATTTTAAGAATACATTTGAATATTCGGATAAACTTTTTGATAGCTCAAACCTGTTGCTGTCAAAAATTACAGAATCTGAGTGAATTTTTAGAAAATTCCTCACAGGATCCATAAATAATGAAAGCGTTGTCAACGATGAATAAATCAATGTTCACAATTGATACGCAAAAAATTACTTGTTACATTCACGACAATTTGGAATGAAATTTGAGACAGAATCAATTTTGGTGTACGATTTCATGCAATTGCCATTAAATCTACTTCAATTTAGTCAGAATTATCACAATTGGTTTTGAATGGTAATAGAAATTGTCCCTGCTCTAGAATTTACCGCAAAGTTTTTCCCGTGACCGGATTTAATTGGAAATCTAAGAATCGTACATCAAACTAGCTTCTGTTCAAATATTTATTTTCCATGTATGTTATATATACAATCTACGAAATTAGATCTTCTATCGTTCTTCGATACTCGCAACGATCATCGACATTGATTCTCCTATACCTCGTGATTAAAAGTCACATCGCGAATCCTCGAATAATAGAAATATCAGTAATTTAATTCCACCGCTACTTGTCTCAAGAACGAATCTCCTTGGGAAAAAAGAATTTATTATCCCGTCAGAAGAAATGATCACTATAGCGGTTTGGTGATATCATGGGGCTGGAAACTCGATGAAATAATGAACAAAAAAGGAATCAGAAACCTTGGATCTTTAATAAGATTAGGAGAACGGGGACTATCCGAAGGAATATTTTCTTCCGGTCAATCACATAATAATACGATACATGTATATGAAACGGCAACAGGAAAAACAAACGTTGAAACGAGCACTGAGTTGGCACTCATTTCTGTGCAACGATAGTCAACAGTGATAGCAAGAAGCGCATTAATGTCATCATTTCCATACAAAATAGAACATTATACTATAATGCAAACGATAGTGTCTCAACGTATCATGTTCTTCTGATAGTGATCTTATAACGTGTCTCCTTAACGATCTGATATACAGGTAAATAAATCAAAGATGCAACGCGAATGGTTAGGGAAAAGTTCTCATATTAACGGAATATACGTCGCAAAATCGATGCACCGATTGAAGGGAAAAAGGTAATGAGAAGTGTTTACCGTTCGCTTCTTTATAAAAATATCATCTACGGAAGGCTAATTAATGAGAAGATTATTCAGAACACCGTTTTTGTTTTCGTTACCTTTTACGTCATTCACAATATATATGAATTTTTTATAAAACCCGACCTGTTTTGTGGAACAAAAATGCAATTCGTTGAGATGTACTTGCGTGAAGGCGTAGGAGGAATAAAACTAAACTGTTGGAAGTTTCAGTAATTTCATGCATTTTTCATGCACGTTTGCAAATGAATTCTTGGTAATTGATGAATCAAAAATTCATTTTACACGTTAATGCATATTTAAAGCTCACTTACGTGTGAACAAATTTTCAATTAATCAATTACCAAAAATTGAAAATTTCATGTTCAAATGTTTTTGAAAAATGTATGGAAGTTGTGAAGATATGTCTAATAGCGTTGCTCATATGATTTCACCTGCAGAACTTTCGAAGGGAAGAGCATTTACAATTATTCTATGTTCTAATCATTTTATAATCATCAAATAAAAAATCTTTCATCCATCTATTAGTAGGTGTGCATTTATTGGTCAGTTGACCCTACTTGATTCAAATGGAGTTTTATGTTGCCATAAGCAAAGACATGTTTGAGAACTATAAATGAACCTTTGTCTCGGTCTACTAATGAAGCGCGTAACACTTGTGTATTTCAAGATTTTTACGTATTCATGCTATTTGCGCTAGAAATTTTTCTCAGCATAGAAGAAGTGTAAAAAAATTCAACATATTCCGATCCTTTCCAATCTCTAATCCTTTCTTATGCTAAATTCGATGTTTAATTTTTCTTTTGTGTAATGAATTTTTATAATCTCAACATCTTCGTCTCATTTCGTGATAATTGAATGCACTCCTATACTGATAAAGATGTAAACATTGAATCCGTTTTGATCACTCGTTTCCTTCACGTAGACTCAATAGAGTTGAACGTCATCCATATGAAATCCACGAGGACTTTCAAAAGCAACTTGAAAATTTTGTTTTTTTTTGTTTTATTCCCTCAACTGACACGTGAATGACATTTATCTCAAATTTACAAAGAATCAAAACCACGTAACATTGCATTAGTGGAATTTCTTGAAAATGCAATGTTGAACTGTGCTGTTTGGACGACTTTTCAACTATGAGACATGAAAAAACAACCCTGATTTCTAAAGATTCTTCAAATTTTCCATTGAATCGATCGTGATTCATAAAACATAAAACTCGTCATGACTGAATATCAATGTGAATCATGTATCATCATAAAAACATCGCGAAATGATTCTACTGAATTCATTATGCTTTGGATTAACGTATTATTCGATTAATAAATCTTGAGTGAATTGAAAGAAGAAAAAATTAAACACTCAATCCTATTCCTCAATTCAGTTTGGAATCTTGTTTCCCTATGACCATTGTGTTGCGGTTGATATCTAAAAATTCCCTTTTCTTTTGCTCTTACAGACATTTTCGTGCTGATGACTCTTGGTCTGTTGGGTCTACTATCAGGATGCTTCGTATTATTCTACCAACCATACGAATTTATATTCAAGTTCAAAGTCGTATTCAGCGAAGGATCGGAGATCTTTGAACTGTGGCGAAAGCCTCCGGTCGAGCTCTACCTCAAGGTCTACCTTTTCAATGTCACCAATCACGAAGAGTATCTTTCCGGGAAGGCAAGCAAGCTAAGGGTACAACAAGTCGGGCCTTACGTTTACAAGTAAGTGTCTACGGTTCGATATATTCCCTATAGAATTGATCGCAACGTATCGATATATTACAATTTTTTTTCTCTTATAAATCCCAGGGTTTTTATATTCATGAGATTGTGATTGATTTTGAGGAAGCGTTGTTTTGTTTTTCCGTCGATTTATCATCGAATCGTTCGAACGTGTACACGATATCTTTACGATTAATTATCGGTTTGTTAATTTCTTTCAAATTCGAGAAGGCCAAATTGGAATTGCCATTTGACATTGAGGATATTTTATACGATTGTAGCATCAAAGTTTGTGCAATTCATTCTAAACGGGGATTTTAGAATCGTTCTGAAAATACTGGGAGAGCTTTTGATTGGAAATTCAGAAAAAGATTCTGTAATTTTTGACAGGTATAAGACAAGTTTCAGGAATGATTGCCCGAGAGGCCAGTAGTCTTTGTCTGGAAATCGAAAAAAAACCTTGCTATCAAAATTACAGAACCTTTTCCTAAATTTTCAGTAAAAACTCTTTACGTAAGGAATTCGATTTGATCGATTTCAATTTCGGTTCATCAAAATTTTGTCTCAAATTTCCATTCAAGTGTCAAAAATCGTTTCACTTTTCTGAACAACAGGAAAAATTCATTTCACTAAAAAAACATCGCGATTTTTAGAATTGACAACTCCATCGATCGATAAACCACGCAGTTCGTACGTCACAATTCCCTGCACTTCATGATGTCACGGAACCAAATGGCTGATATTGTACAATAAATTGAAATCTCTATTACAATTCACGGGCAATCAATTCTAAACCTGTTTGTAATCTTCTGATATACGTATGCATTCACAAACATATGAATGGACCATGAGTTTTGATCGATACCGGAATTAATGACTCGTTACTAACAGTTTCCAGTAAATAATATAATGGAAATATGTACGCGTATGATAAAGAAATATCGATATTTCATTCTTATTCAAAGAACGTCTACTTATAATTAATTGAGAACACATCAATATTTTTTTTTCAAATTGAAAGATTCAAAATACTTTAAAATAGTTGAAACCCGGTTGAATATGAATTTTGAAGTATTGCAGCAAATGATAGTTATTCTTCCGTCATCATTATTTCCATTATCATTATTATCATATAAATTATACGTTCAATGATATCGAAAGATTATTATATATAAAGCATTGAAATCTGCATACACAAAAAATTAATATCAATCCACTTGATGGGATCAATTAAATAAAGTAATTCGGATGTAGGTTCGTATAGGTCTGAAAACTCTGAGGAACTTTCGAAAAATCGTTCTAGAATAATATTCCACGATGGATGATTCTTCATAACGATGATTGCAGAACAATTATTTACTTTTTCATTTGTTAAGGAAACTTATTCAGTTATAAATATAGGAATTGTAGAAAAATCAGGTGAAAAATGTTCGTTAAGTTGTCTTTCGCGACTTTCAAGAAAATAGATATTTTGAGCTTCCGAATTGGACCCGCATCTTGTACACAGTAGAAAATTTTTCGTCAAATTCAACACACAAGCGAATGTTAACCATTTTTCTTCACACTCAACGTGTGTTGATTCCAGAGTGACACTTATAAAGTGTTAATTTGAACTCGAATAACAATTTAATGTGTTGAAAATGAATCGATCGAACAGCATTTGATCAGTGTGTTGAATGAACACACAAAAGTGTTAAATATTCAACACTTGAATTTTAACACGTAGTTAAATATTGAACACTTGAATTTTGACACGTACTTCTTTTTTACATAATGACGGAATTTTTTTTACTGTGTATTAGTTGGTTGCCGATTGTTCCCCATCCTTGCGTGCTGGAACAGCGAATTTTTTTCTTCGTGCATAATTTCCAAATCAATTCTAACGGACGAAGCCTCGGAAATTGTGATTAATTTGATCATATTGATTGAAAAAGTCAAATGAATCTCTCTAAATGCCCCTAAAATTCAGCGCCGTAACTCGGACAGGGCCAACGGGTCCAACACCAGGGGCGCAAGCCTTAAGGGGGCACAGAGTCAGAGATTCAAATTGTTTTTTTTTTCATCTTTAATATTCAGATAGTTTTTGAAGAATTCTTTGACGAATCCATTGCTGTCTGAGCTGTATGACATATATAGGGGAGCAAATATAATACTAGATCCCCGCCCAGGGCGCGAAAATTTCAAGCTACGACTCTGCTAAAATCAAACAAAGTTGAATTTCCCAGATTTGGAACGTAGGTTGGGAACAACTCTATTCGACCCTTCATCAATGAATTCTGTTGAGATTCTATGAGACTGAGCCGCCAAAGCTACACGGAAAGACCGGATCTATTGAAATTCAGCAAAATGACTGTCAATTTAGGGAAAACGAGGATCGCTGGAAAATATTCGTAGCGAGTCTAATAAAAATTTGTAGTCGATGTATTAACAATTGATAGTTTCACTGTGAAAAATACCAATAAACCTATCAACTGTTAATATTTTGACTACGAATTTTTGGTAGACTCACTACGAATATTTTTCAGCGACCCTCTTTTTCCCTAAATTGACAGTCATTTTTCCAAAAGTTGATAAATTCTTTCTAAATATTGATAGATCCGGTCCTTCCGTATACACAAAGAAAAGGTTATATCAAAGATGATTGGACACAGTATCGTATCCGTGGGATATACTCGATTATGACGATTATCCGTATATTGACTTCAAGAAGAGTTGTGGTAATCTGTCGCATACTCATGTTTCTTTCCTCCACAATAAAGTATATCCCACAGCTACGATGTAAATATATTAACTTTTACTACAAAATTTTCTCCCAACAGGGAATTTTTTAAATAGAACAAAACAAATCTTAATGGATTTCTCATTGAAAAGACACATCTCACAAGCATTGAAATTATCTCCACAATTCTATGAATATTCACAACATATGCAAATAAAAAACATATGTAAGTTATATAAAATATCAATATCCGTTTTCGTCTCATTTGCATGATTTGCTGTTTGGTCTGTAACATCATGCTGTATCAACTATCACATCACGTGTTTATAAGAAATCATCATTGATAAGGATAAAAAAATAATGCCAGGGATACAAAGATGTCGACATTAATGACCTCCATCGTTTATTTGAATCACTAGAATGTGAGATTATTGAGCGAAAAACACCAGGGGATATTTCAAGAATGGTTTCACGTGAAACACGTATGGGTTACACGGAACTCGTACATATCTGCTGAAGATGCGAGGCATCGCCAAACAAAGAATTGTCGTCAAGCCTTGAATCCCGGACAATTTGGTCAGAAACCTGACAAACTTTCTACCCGAGTTGGTCTAAAATTACCATTGGGGACATCCTCTTAGAACCTAGCAGAAAAATTTTTGTCAGTTGTCGATTGGGTATTTCTTAGAGAAGTTCTTCTCGTCCTTGCGAAATTTCCTTATTTTTTCCATATCTTTTCTTTACTTCTTTATTTCTCTTCCACGAAAAAGTGAAAAAAAATATATAAATTTTGCAAGCCTGAAGAAACGAACAGGGAAAACTTCACAACGATATCACACGTAGAATGTTCCAATTTGGCAATTCCAGGCAAAACCAGGTGGAAAGTTTGTCATTTTTTAACCCGATTTCATAGTACAAAACCCGTTCAAAATCTCAATAACGAGTTATTCCCCAGTTCTTTCCAACATCTTCATCAGAAATACAATATTTTAAAAATGATTCTTACATGAAACTGAAAGAACGTTCCTGGAGCGGTAATACACTTCGAATAAAAAATAGTCAGAGCTATTACTCCAATAATTGGGAGAAGACTCATCAATAGCAAGTTTAAATATTTCATGATTCAGACGGAAATTTTCGTTGTATAACGATCGTTATTTGATTCACTTCACGAATAAATATTAATTCGTGTAACTATTTATCATTTAACCATTTATAGTTGAGTCCTTTTCCAAATACTAATATTTTTCCACTATTTTTGTTCTCTCGGTAGTTACCGAAGTCATGCAATTCAAGATACACGTATAACCACAATAACAATAAACACTTCAAGTACAAAATTATTATTGTACAAGTGACCGCAGATTGTGGTGACAATAATCAATTGAATCATTCAAAATATCTCTGGTATTTCCCAATCTAAGCAAACGTACATATCACATTGAGTAATCATGAAACGGAATTCTGTGAATTGATGTACCGATATCCTAATATTTTATTAACACCCTGTTGTTCGGATATTTCCACGTCGCCTCTACGCCACTCGTACATCGCCTCCACGTCGATACACCGATCTTGCCCATCCATTTCAAATCCACGCAGGGCAAAGGACAAGGGGCGCGTCTCATGGGTGGCAGTACTGTTAACCCTTAGTGCGCATACTTTGACCCCAGCATCCCAATCTAACTTGAATATTTTCTTTATATAGCTTCAACTTCAAGCATATTTTTCAGGACGGAGGAAGGTTTTTTCAAATATCACCTCCGACCTTGAAGTTCAATCAGTTTACTGCAGAAAACATTTAAACCCTTTCCACAAAACCGCATGGTTATTCAGATATCAGATAACAGTCCCCAAAGAATTCATGAAGAACGAAATCAGTTCAACAAAAATTCTTTATGAATTCTTCTGGGACTGTAATGCTATGTGAGAGTTGACCCAATGAGCACTTAATGATTCGCTGCAGAGGTTTACGCACTAAGGGTAAAGGAAACCATCTGAGGCATTTGCGTGTTTCACACACGCATACGCAAACTTCTCAAAACTCCACACTGAGAGAAAAGCATCAGGCTCACAGAAATTATGCTCGTATGGTAAAGGATTTTATGGTTACGGTGCCTTGAAATTTGGTTTTGATAACCAGGAAAACAAAACAAAATCACATGAATCAGGTTGTGACATCCACATGACGTGGTCAAAGTCAAAAACCATGCTCGTGAGAACCAAATTCTTCTCTCAGTGCACAAGACGTTTCTGAAATATTTTATTTGTAATGAAGTACGAATTGTGAATGTTTACAAAATGTGTCAGTATTGCTTGGGGAATATTTCATGAAATCTTGTAAAAGATAGATCTCTACTCTTAGTTTTCCTCTTCCTTACACATTACTTTGTTTTCTTAGTTTGCTTCCTCATTAGAGGGTGCTTTTGTAATCGTTTCCGCGGGTCGAAAATGTTTTCGTCTCTATTCATACAACACGAGCATGTTCCAAATGCACTTCCATTATCTCAGTTCCAAAACGATTCATAATGAAGTTCGGAGAATTTTTTTTTTAATATCAGGGATTCATAAAGAACTCATTCTGAATTGTCTCGTTTTTTTATAAAAAATTCACTCTCACGTTGTACATAATATTCCACAAATAAGAGATTTATCTTTCGATTATCGACTATACATTGATGGAAATCAGGAGCAAACTTGTGTGAAATAAATGATTAACAAAAAAAAATTATCGTAAATATGCGTGTATCGTCAACAGCGAAACATTATGAAAACTATGAATTGAATCACTGAATTATACAATTTTGTTTTTACATTGATGGAAAATATTCATTTAGATATCGTATCAGTTCAAGAAAATATATTAAACGCTCTTAATTTTTAGATTTGAAAGAACTTTTGATAAAATGTCCTCTGTTTTTCTGTATGATCTGAATCGTTAAAAATGTATGTATATAAAACTGCCGGTTTATGTAAAGAAAGGTTTTTCTTATCTTATATATGTGCACCTTGATGAAAAACTTATCACATAATCTTCTTCCATTTTTTTTCTTGGAAAAAAGTACACAAATCTCACAGAATTTATTTCTTTGATGTATTAAACTCTCATCAGAATTATCGAAATGTATCAAATCGTAACGATAATTTAATTTCTTGCTCCAAGTAAAATAATTTGGTTTTTTTTTAAATGTCATCAAGTATGATAATTTTGTTCCGAAACTGGTACGTGTTCACGGTATAATGGAATCAAAAATCATTTTTTAGTCAATGAAAAGAATGTTTTTAGGGAATCTACAAAAATTTCTTTCTTATCATCGCCCAAATTCAATTTGATGACTAAAAGGGGAGCAATAAAGAAGACTTCGTTCGGAATAACCGGTTGTCAAATAGTTTCTTCGGTCGTTTAACCGGCAGTTAAAAAAGGGGATGACGGGAGTTCTTTCGGTTGATTGAAAAATTTTATCAGGCCTTTTTATCAGGCACTTTCTTATTTCGAATGAACGACTTTTTCATCTTCAACCGATCTCTTATTAAGGCCTTAAGCATTTATGAATCAGTGTTTTTTTTCAATCACGTACATGGTAATTCAGTTTCGTCCACATTCTACATTACATTTAATGTACAAAAACATGAAACAACTATAGATAATGCTATAGTTTACATTAAATTCAATGTAAAATGTATATGAAACTGGATTCATGCGCGTACTTGAAAACAACTTTCAGCAAAAACATTAAAATTAATTGAGAAATTTCTTACAATGTATCGTTCTTTGTTTCTTTTGAATATTTGCTTCAACCATACCACATCTTCGTAAGCACGGCACCTTTTTCAAAAGAACCAAAATAATCGAAAACTTAAGTGTAAATGTAACTTCTTTGATACCATGCAAGCATTTGTTGCTTGAGTTATGAAAGTGCTAATGGAACCGAAGAATATCTAATTTGCTCGATGTATACCCATAAAACAAAAAAAGCTTCTGAAATGCATTTTTCAGCATGAAAAGTATTCTGAATCTTTTTTTGGAAGATATTAATGTTTTTCAATACATTTTCTATAATCCAAATGAATTTTTAATGCGTCGAATATAAATTTTGAATACATTTTAAATAATCCTTTTTGAATGTATTTAAAAAGTGTTTTTGTTTTATGGGCATTGAATTACCAGGTATGAAAATATGTTAAATAAATTCATGACTCATTGTTCAATTAATCACAATAGAGAATACTGAGGATATACCCACCCTATCAATTACATAATCAATTATGCCTTTACTAAACATTTTTTCGGTGTCATCTCATCCCCCCCCCCCCTTTTCCCGATGATCCTATTCATCCCACTTGACGATACTTAGCCAAACCACCCCTAATATTTGACACAGGGAATGACATCACGTAGCATTCTTGTTTGCAGCACTTAAAATTGAAATTTAGGAATATCGGTACTCAAAATTGTCAAATACGAAACCCTTTTTTTTTATAATATATTACATTATTACATTAAACGATAAATGAATGACATAATTCATTATACTGAAAACATATTAAAAAATTTATTATTTACTTCACAGGGTAATGGAAGGGACTCTCTTTCCGAGTACATGTTTGCGAATAAAAGTTATTCTTTTCAAAAGTGAAAATTTCCTACTCAAGAATGAATAATCAATTATGAAATAAAAATACCTGCTATGAAAAAAGGAGCTCATAAAAAATCATGGTTCTTAAATCAATTTTCTTTTTGTTTCGTTGCAGAGAGTCTTTCGAACATGGTAACGTGAAGTTTCTGCAGAATGGTACACTGTCTGCAGTTCCTCTTCATCCGTTGCAGTACATGCCGGACATGAGCAACGGCACGGAAGAGGATTTACTAGTTCTTCCTAACATCGCACTCTTGGTACGTGGACAAATTTTCAAACTTCATAACTACCATTTCTACGTAACGTTCTGTTGAAAACTCAACTGATAAGCATTCTGCTTCTAATTTAAAGAATTATTGGATTATCATGTCCCTTTTTCTACGGAAAAGATCCGATAAGTAATGTGGAAAGATTTTCAGAATTATATAAAATTTACTTTTTGCATTGAAAAGAGTGAGATTTCCACTCGAATGGAGAGATAGGCAGCCAGAAAGGAACCTGTATTTTCGTTCGAGTGGAATTCTCACTCTTCCGTATTTAGATAGTATATATAATCATATATAACCCTCATGTAAAACCCGTATTGAAGTTTCAACAAATTATTATATACATTTAAAAGATTTTTTCATATGGGAAAGAAACTTTATAGAGTCCGAAATAAGAAATTTTGTGATACCGTTTCAAGGATTGATGAGCTAAAAATTATATTTCATCAGACTTTAGGAAGCAACCTAAGAAATTTCCTCAAGGCGTGTAAAATTGCAACTGTTGATGAGTTTTTGTCTGGAAAATCATCAAGATATATAAGCAATGATCCGAAATTTTCAGTAAGGACGCTTTTATTTTCAATATGTTATTGCTTTTGATCATTGTATTATCAACCCAAATGGAAAACTTTCTCAAATTATATATAATTGGGCAGATTCTCCTATGCAGGAAACGACGACGTCAAAAAATTGACTGCACAAATGAAAAGAAACGGAAAAATTCAATGGCCTACAGCCCTAAATGGAGAAGATCTATTTTCATTTTCATCAACCGAACGGGATAGTGTTCATCTTGTTAATTAATTCGACATCACATTCTCAATGATATTCAATTTCATTGGCGCCCGTCGATTTATTAGTTAGCTTTTCACTGAATAAACTTCAGAAGAACGTAAAAAAACACGGATATCATAAAAATTCGAGACAAGTAAAATCCATTTCGTCCCATAGCAAAAACCACGAAATCCGCATGTGAAGAAACAAAATGATTGTCTAATCAACGGTTCCATTTTTCCGTTTAGAGATCTTTTATCGATATTATTTTGTTTATCACAGGCAAAGTGGCGTCATCGAGAGAACTGCACTCGAATAACGTATTCGCTTAACACGACCATCAGAATACGTGCAAATTCAAAATATCGAGGAGATTTTGGATTCTTTATTCGAAGTAATCGAATCCCTCCTCGACTCGTTCAGATGCATCTGAATCAGAATCTTCGCAATAAATGTCTGTTTTCATTTATGTGTAATATTATCTATATGATGAAAGTTGACCTCGTCCTGGGAGTTCCTGAAGTCGCTTCTTCGATCACGCGTACGTACGTGTCGTTCAAAAATTCATAACACATTGTGATTTTGATTGGACTCGCATAATATAGTGAATCAAAAACATACGTATGATTATTTTATCAACCAAATAATCTTCGAAATTCAATTAATCGCAATATGATTCATCGCTCACAGCAATGACGTTTCTGCATATAAAAAAATCATCGGGGAGAAAACTTGAAAGCATCCAATAAAAAATTCAATTGAATTAATTTATTCTTGCGTTTTGACAACTTTGCAACGTCGTCTTTGTGGAATTTATACCAGTACCGTGGAAATAATATTCTAATAATAAGCATGACGCAAACGTTAATTATTCAAATTATTCAATTAATCGATCAATTAACACATTCGTTTCATTACAACATTCAGTGATCTTTCGTACGTTAAACACGTGGAAGGAGAAACTTTGTGTTCAATATCGATTACAAACTACGCATACGTTTGCTCAGGGGATATGTGAGATGTGAAAATGTCTTATAAATAATCCACCCTTATTCTCATATTTCTTCTGAAAGGGAGAAGAAGTTTAATGCTTTTATTTGTTTCAAACAATCGGTTCATCGATGAAATTCAATTTTACTGGAATATGAAAGAAGAATAGCGTAAAGAATTACAATTTACGAACCTCACACTGAGAGAAATTCTCATCATTTAAATTAACAAAATCAAGACGTCTGTATCATTTTAGTTGGAATAACCGAAAAATTAGTTATTGCAATTGAAAAGAATGGTTGAATTAACCAGAAAAACTGGTTGTCGTGTTTTTCAATCAACCTAATCGATTGAAATACTTGAAAATTTTTCTGAGTGTAGAAACACAAAACTACATCGTTATTACGAAGGTGTTTGATTGAACATTCGTTTGAACAAACAAAACCATTCAAAGTTATAAAAAAAGACTAAATTCTCTTGACATCCATATAAGCGTAGAGTTATAAAAAAGGAATATCGGTAATTATCATGGAATTAATGTTTCATCGCTTTATTTATCCATGACAGATTTTTTCTTATTCTCGCAAGATTCAGCACGTTAGATTAATATCCAGACGAAGATAATAAAGCAAGAAATTTGATTTCCCCTTGCGTCGAAAGAGACTTCTATGTGTCGGCACGGTGCAACTTGTCATTATTAGGAATACATAACGAACGTGTGATGAAAGCACGTGTCTACATTGATTTTTAATCAGGGATATTAATTATTATCATTCACGATGAAAAAATTATTGTCCCATCGCAATGATTAAGTATAGCTGATATCTCTTTATTTGCATGCATCCGAGTGCGAACAATGCGAGCTTATTGAAAAAAAAACATATGAACTTGAGATAAACAAACACAGAAACGTATACACATGAGTTTTTGCGTCCTCTGAAAAATCTCTATGCGCAAATTTCCATGAATTTATGTGAAGTAATTAACGGTGATAAAAATTCCATCAAGTTTGGAATATTCAGTTCAATTTATGGAAAATTTCATACACCTATATCAGAAATTGATTCCCCATCCAATGATTGGGATTTTCCGGTTGCTAAAAAGTAAAAAACCCTATCCGGATGGTAAAATGATCGAGTGAACCTGTACGAACCACTCAAAGTGTTACTTGAGTCTTCAATTTCACACTCAATTTTTTATCGTGTATATACAGGAAAATTCCGACTATTTTTTACAGACAGGTCTCTGAAGAGTCCTCATGAATTAAAATTGATCATTCATGCCATCTCGATTTCGTGTAGCCAGTTTTATAGACTTACGTTTAGTGATGAGCAGTCGATAGTACTATCGATAGGTTTTTATACACGGAGAAAAAGGTATCTTAAAAAGTACCATAATTTATGGATTTTCTGTGCTGGTCTGACCGAGTCTAAATATTTACCTGCAAAAACCTCTAAAAGTACCATAATGTCTTGGACTTTTATACGGAAGGTACCATACTTATTTCAAAAAGTCCAAGAAATTATGGTACTTTTAGAGATTCATGCAAGTGAATATTCCGACTCGGGTCAGACCAGCGCGGAAAATCCATAAATTATGGTATTTTTCAAGATATCTGTTTTCTCAGTGTATATATTTGTCCAGTTTATATCCAATTTTATAAAACCTCGATCGAAACTTTATGAAATTCAACATAAAATCCACGAATTTTGTATAAAAAACTATCGATAGTAGTATCGACCGTTCATCATCGCTCACGTTAGAAAAAATATCTCTAAATTGACGAAATCATTGGATCATTGATAATAATCATCTTAAGAAATTTGAATACCCTACCTTGGTACTAGATGAAAACTAGCGGAAGATAATAAATAATCCTGAGGCCCAGGTAAAATAGGTCCCCTACCAATGAAAACAGTTCTTACAGAGAGCACGAAAAAAAGAATTTAGCTGCAGCAGCTAAGTAGCTAGCACGGACACGGACAGCCATTAAATTGGCTCCTGCAGCTAAATTTTAGCTGTTACAGCAAAAAAATTTGCATTTGTAGTCAATTTATTTGCGGTAACAGCTAAAATTTAGCTGCAGGAGCTAATTTAATGGCTGTCCGTGTCCGTGCTAGCTACTTAGCTGCTGCAGCTAAATTATTTTTTCCGTGAGATACATCACAAATTATTAAAAGTTCATGGATGAAAATTTCTAAACGTATCAATTTTCAATCAATTATGAGAAATGTCATGAGAAAAATAATATGCGTATTCTTTTTGTTTCTCATTTTTCTTAATTACGTTCATGATAAATCGTGGAATTTTGTACTTGTTTATGAAATATTTCGAGGAAATTGAAAATCTAGTTGTCATTGAAGGATTTGAAAATCGATATCATTTGAAAACAATATTATTCACGAAGAAGGAATAAAAAGCAAGTTAATTACCTCAATCGACAAAAAAACAAGAAATGCGTAAGTTAGAGGATCGATATAGATCACATGAGTCTATATATTCGATAATGATACAGTTGCATGACTCGAATTTGCATGGATCAACATGTGTTGGGGTATGATTTAAGCTCACTGAAAATGACCTTTATGTTTCTCGGTAACTTACATGAGTTTTCATCGTTACATCGAGATCGAAAATATTCAAGATGCATGAATATCATTTTATTATAAAAGTGTTTTCCAATTGCATCATGTAAATTTATTTTTCAAAGCAATTATAATGAATTACCATTTTTCATTGCCGATTACGTACTCGTTGATAATGGATCAAAATAAAGAAGTCATTTTGTTTTATGAAGTACTCATATATCTTAACCCCTTCGTGCATGATTTCCCAAGTAGCACGAGAACATTTCAAACATTCTGCATTCATTCCGTAATTATGCATAGAATGCGCAAATGAGACTATTTTGGATAAATCCGGGAAATACATTCTAAAAATGTGCGTAGAATATACTTATCCGAAACAGTCCCACTTGAAGATTCTAAGAACGTTCATAAAACATGCTCAGAACTTCCAAGAACCTTCTGAGCATTTCTAACCTGTTGCGCTACTTGAGGGTTTTCCGGTATAGCTCGTATTTAGACCGCTATGCATGAAGACGTCGAACATACATTGAAGAGCAATACTTTCTGATTGAAGATCGCGTATTTAAACAAATCTCAATAATCTCCTTCTCTTGGATCGTTAGAAGGTTTTTGAACGTCTTTTTACAATAAATATAATTATATATAATTTGTAATAGAAGCCCTGTATCTTCTCTGTGTTTCATCCATACCGTAAATTTGGTATGATTTCGAATCTTCAAAGCCTTCAAGAATATAAATCAAGGTACATTATGTGCAAATAAAAAGAAAACTGGTTTTCGTTTTAATTCGATGATTTTACACAAAATATCCAACAATGAATAAAATAAACAAAATTCCAACAATCGTCATCACTCAAAGCATTTTCGTGGATATTACACAGTGAGAACATTACATTCGAAATTACTATGGTAGTCCACTATCCGCGAACTATATTGAAAAGTATAAAGAAAATTGCACAAAATGAACCCTCCAGGTAAAAATGATCTCAACCCGGTTAAAAATGAGCTACGGCATTCCCTAGCACTTTTCAAGACCTAACGTGCTCTAAAAAGGCATCATTGGGTTCCCAGGCCCTAATAAGATCCAGAAAATGCCATAAATAATTTCTAGTCGGTTCAGGCACATTTTGTGCATTTTTCCCCACTTTTTCCTTCTGTTGCAAGAACGTTGAATATAATGAAATTGTGATTTGTAATTTCATCCCCCAAAGACGCAACAAATTACATGACATATGTTATATAAATTTAATGCTACGTTTTTATAAGGAAAATTCTTCCACACGGATGTGATATTATATTCATGTAACAGCTGTAACGTAATTTGTGACATCTATGGACGTAAAATTCTAAATTACGTTCTCATGACATTCAACATTTCTGTAACAAAAATTATAATGTACTAGGTGAAATATTACCCCGAATCATGTCAATGTCCAATTTCCTGCTAAATTTTGAACAATGCGGCAAATTTTTCCATTATAATGCACTGAGAAAGAGGGTTTAGTGGAATGTTGAGCAGCTGAGGAATTTGGTCACTCTAAATAAAAATTTAGTTGGACCAAGGGAATTTCATTTGTCTCAAATACATTTTTTTATTCGTATTTCAGATAACTAGACTTTCAATCACGCCAGCTAAAATTCAGTCGATGCGGCTAGATACCGTTCTCTCAGTGTGCAAAGAGAGAGATGTATCTTTTTCTGTATTCTTTCTTTGCGTGAACCTGACCAAAGCCAAACATCGATAGGTGGGGCTTTTGTGGAGAATGTTAACCTGACTCGAATGACAAATTACGTAACTTCGAATGGTATGCATCGGAAATTTTTTCCAAGTTGATAAATTTGTATGTACGATTTGTACAGTTATTCAAGTAAATTGGCCTCTCCCACTCTTATTACGAGGGATCCGTGAAGCCATCAATCAATCTCCTCATTTTATTATATCTTCATTTTTTTTCTTGATATAAGAATATCATTATCGATGCATATATACATACAAGTTATTCCGTAGTTTTTATTTCGAATATTTTGAAGCTTTAAAAGTTCATATCAATATCAGATGAATGAATTTCATTCGTTTCCTGGTATATATGGTGATTTGTGAAAAACTATTTCGCAGATGTAGTCCTCCGCTACGATTCTTACATCGTAATTTATAAGATAATATTTTTTCCATATAAGTGGAGTGCTCGTTCAATTTAACGCAAAAGACTTTCGAGCATATTCATAGAGTTTTTCAAACCGTCGTTGGAGTTTTCAACCTCTTGCGTTGCTCTGGTATGGGTATGCGGTCTAACCAGGTTTGGTTACAGAGTCTAACTACTTAATTTAGTTACACCAGGTAGAACTTTTTGCTGTTATTTGTGAATGAGATTGTCGAGATTTTGCGATGGTTTATAAATATTTTTTGGCAGAGGCCTTCCATCGACCTGAATCATTATTAGTTCCAAGGACAGATGACTTGAATTTTATTTTCTTGAAATGATGAATCAAAGAAAATTCAAAACCCATTCAATTAAATTTATTCTATCACTGATTTTCATGATACTATATATTCCCATACTCGAATGTCCTTCTCATATTATATGCTTGTAAATAATATGATATACATACTGCATGAATGTATAAAATAATTTTTGCTACCTAGGTAGGTTGGGGAGGAAATTTTAATTATTGTACGATAATTATTCAAATCGAGAATGAAATTTCAATGTTCTCTAATATCGCAAAATCAGGAGCGAATAGGTGAGGGCAGCTGGTCGGCAATCGCCAAGGGTGCCAACCAGAGGGTCTGAGAGGGTTTCCAAAGGGGAAGAAGGAACATGCAAAAATACCTCGAAAATACACAAAGAAAAGTTTATATTAAAGATCATTAGACACAGTATGATGAAAGAATGTTACTTTCATTCGCCAGACGTATTGACGAATATTTCCATATAGCTGAAACGTGATAGACATATGTAAGCATCCGCGAATATGTGGAGAAGAAAAATTTCCAGAATTATATATAATTATATGTAACTTATATAGAAATTATGTGGAATTGGTTTTTCATTCTTTTTTCTTCAAGTGAACGATGCACGTTATTTGCTTTTTATGAGTGTTTCTAGACAGCAGAACATTTCAGGTTGAGTTCTTAAAAAACACCTTTGTAACTATGAGAATTCAAAAAGAGTTCTTCATAAAAAAATCAAACAATGGAGTGATGTTTAGATTCATTATGAAATATTTTGGAACTAAAATAGCAGGAATTCATTTGAAACACACTTATACTATATCAACGATACAAAGAATCATGACAATTATTGCTTTTAATGACTCAAATTTATGAAATCTCGAGCGAAACTATTATAAAATACGGAGAAGATCAGGATATTCGTAATCAAACTTACACATATGCCATACGATTGTTAGTTGCATGATCAATAGGAGGTTAATTACAGTTAATTACTAACGAGCATTCGTGTGACGTAGCAGTATTATCGGATATCGACAAGAGACAACGACAACGACGACAACGATGACAAAAAAAATCATTAAAAAAATAAAGGAAAAGCAGTCTGACACGCACAATGTACAACAACGATGATGATGATGATGATGATGACAGGAGCTATAAAACATTCCATGACGATTGTATCTTGCTACGTACCTAATGTTATTCATTATTGAAAGTTCTATGATTTATTACACTTTTTTATAGATATAAAATTTTTACCGCATATCATTACATTATTCATGGTACTGGCCGAAACTATCGATTAAACGTTTTTTATGATGGTAGATTGGTTGAGTGGAATGACAAAAAAAATGTGATCACTCGATCTGTCTTGATATAAGGACTAAGAGATTAATTTTGCCGTTGAGAGGATATCTGCGCTTTTTCGAACCTCTTTCTCTATCGTATAGTTGTGTCCTCTTCCAAACAATATGCCCGGATAGAAACGCTCGTCTCCTTTCAAAACGGCCCCGTAAATCCCTTTCTCATTCATTAGCTCTATTCGAATGTTCATAAACAGAGTTTTCAAAAGACATGAGAGTGGATAAAAACTGCTTCCATACTTGTTACATTATTTAGCGCAGTTTCAATTCAATATTTCAGAGACTTGTTTTTGTATCAAAACTTGATTTTCAATGGTGTTGAAGTTTGAATCGTTCATTGGAACGAATTATTAATTGAATCATCCAATATTCATCCGTTGGAGAACAAAATTCTTGTACTTCATTCTATGAACGATACTTTAGGCTTCAAGGGGTTGATTTGAGAAGATGAATGACTATAATTCATTCAATCTTAAGAGATGGAACATTCATTCCGTTCATTATACCCGATTCAAACCCCGAGAACATGATTTTTAAATATTTATTACTCTTAAATGAAGGAAGAACTTGCAACTCTCTACAACTATAAAATTTCGGAAAAGAAAAGAAACGGACGCTACATGGAAATTCTCACACTGAGAGAAAGGTACCTACACGGAGAAAATCCTACAATACTGAGTACTGTAGCCGACACCACTGGCTCGTGTTATGGGAAAAAATCATTTCAACACTGCTGGTTACTGTAGTAACACGAACCAGCAGTGTTGAAATGATTTTTTCCCATAACACGAGCCAGTGGTGTCGGCTACAGTACTCAGTATCGTAGGATTTTCTCCGTGTAGTTGGGACAACTAAATGTTAGTTACCGCAGCTAGATTGTTATTCACGCTAGCTAGACTCTAATTGGGGCAAATAAAAGTCTAACTGTCTGAAATATGAACAAAGTAATTTATTCAATGGAAATTGAAAATTTAGCTGTCATAACTAAATTTCTATTTACAAGGACTCAATTTCCTAGCTGTCGAATATTTGAATAGAGCCTTTCTCTCAGTGTGAATATAACGGTCTCATGTTTTAACGAAACAGGATACGAAGGTTCTTCTGTATTGAAAAACTAAGTTGATTATTACGTGAATAAAAAGGGAAAGCAACTCAAGAAAGTCTCTGCTAATACAGAGAGAAAAAAAAGCAGTTCCTAACTGAAATAATTACGCTCTTTTTCATCTGAAATCCATAAATACAGAGTCTTATTAATTGAAAGGTATGAAGTGAAGAAATAATTAATATTTACAAGTATTCCCAGTACCTGAATTCCTCAGATGTGAGAAAATAATGAAGAAACACGTTACAGGCTCCGGAGTCATGTCGTGTCAAGAAATATTCAAAAAATACATGAAAAAACGGTGCGTTCGGATAAGAAGAGTTTATTTGCTTGATTAGAGCATGAAACATTCAGTAATGATGTGATCAGTTACAAAATATTTTATTGAATATTAACTTACTGAAATTATTGAATAATGAAAAGTTCTGCGATGAAAAATCTATTACCTACTCATTCATTTCCCCTAATACAATTATAAAATACCGATAAAAATTTTATACGAATTGTATAGAAAATATCAATACCGTGGAATATGGTGCACTTGAAGTGTAAGATGATACATAAAGGAAACATGAAATACAGCCCTGGCATGTATGTACAATGGAACCTACACTATTCCAGTATGGTTCCTGTCCTGCCTCCATCGGCCCACGGCTGGGCTAAACTAGGGCCAAAATTCATACACGCTGGAGAGCCGATAATATTTTAAATATCGAACCGAATTTGGATTCAATAAAATTGATCAGAATTGAATAATACTTGATGAACAATTTAATTCGCTATATTTAATTATACCTTGGTTAATCGTACACAGAAAAAAGTATCTCTTCTAATCTAAGAAATATATCTTTTTATGTACACTGTAGAAAAAAAACTATCAGAAAAGTTTAGTAGTTCCTTACGAAGCATTTTTTAGTAAATTCGCAAACAATTATTGTCGTGAATATTCTCAGTCATTAAAATAAATATGATGGGTAATGTACACTTTTTCTCCTGATCATTTTGTATCTCCCCCTGACATCCACGATAAAAAAAATACTCCGAGAATTTCATCATAATGGTGATATGTATACTAAGAAATGTTCGCATCATGGTGCCAAGGTGTTTCCGCATAAAGTATCGTTATTGATGGCATACCGAGGTAATCAACGATAATTGATACATGATGTTTATATTCTGTGCATATTCATAAGCTGAGCCATGCTTATCAGGATATGTTTATGACATGTCGGGTTACAAAATATCAACAACAGGTTGGGATTATGGCATTACCAGGAGAAATATCCCGTACAGCACGGCCACCGATGGGCTACGTTGCCTCCACGTAGAATTTACGTGAAGAATCAGTGGAATTCCACTGGATTGTAGCGATGAGTATACCACTTCGAACCAGTGCAAGATTTTTAATATTTATATGTACAGGGTGTTTCAGAATAAATTTTTGTCTTCTACCACCCTGCATTTCCCAAAGCTTATCTCTGGGAGAAATCTCAGAAACATTTTCCTGCACCACTATTCGATTCGAAGCTCAGTTTCAGAGTATACTGATCGATCATTTTAGTAGCCGGTGTACTTGCCATCAGAATAATTAACTTATTTTGTTTATAACTCGAAAAATGAACTCTGAATTTAATCAGTAGTACATGTATAAGTTGGTCAGTTTTCTCTTAAGAATACGCTGTGGGGGAGGGCGGAGCCGGGAAGTTTGTTCTGGGACATCCTTCATATACCAGTATCCTAATGACTATCTCATGGAACCATCTCTGATACTTTTATGAGTTTATTTCGGATCTTCTTCACTAGGATTTCAAGTACTTACTTTAAGTTTTCAAATAAACTCTCAGAGAAGATGACTCTTCAAAAATATTTTTAGAATGCTCGGGTTCCCTGGTAGAAATTCCTCTAGTAATTCGCTAGTCGTAACACTTGCCCTCACGAAAAACTACAGTTCCAATTCAATAACTTTTCAGTTCAATCACCAACTTATAAGTGTTCTTATATATATAATATATATAAATATTACATTATACATTATATATATACATATGAGGTCTCTAGTTTTTCACGAGAGGGAGTGTTACAACTCGTGAATTACTAGACAAATTTCTACCAGGGTTGGGAAAGTTTGGAATTTGTCCAATGAATTACTCGGAAGATCTTAAAAAATTATTTATGAATTCTTTGGTATTTTGAGAGAAGGGATCTTGGCTTTATCACCCCCTAACAGGGAAGAAGTGAATTCGAGAACATCCAATACATCCCCTTTACCCTTGAATACCTTTTTTGCTGTAATATGAATATGAAGAAGAGCGAATGAACGTGTTGACAAAGGGGCAAAAAATTATTTGATTTAAATCCTTGCACACGGAGAGAACTATGTGATTCAACTTACTATGAGATTATTGCTGTCGAGAAACAGACTGATTTCTCATAAAATTCCCTATAAAACATGGTTTATGTCCTTCATAATGAAATCTGATAGAATAGTCCGTCTGTTCTTCAGTCACGATAATCTCGTAATAAATTTAACTACAAATTTCTCTCCGTGCATACATAGTTCGTGTACACGCTATTTGCATTGATTAAACTCGTTTTTGATATTTTGTAATACGTTTAGCCGTCTCTCCATATAGTCGAAACGTAATTTATTACACACTTCAGGCACAAATAAATTCTCACACGCATACCTTGAGATTACATTAGTTACAAGAACGTGTAATGAACGTGTTACCAGTTCCTAATACTTTTCATCCTGTCTCTCCTTATCTTAGAATTACCAAACTCCGAGTGACATGTATGTCGCTACTAGGATCATTCGTGTTGCAATTGAAGTATATAATGGCGAGAAAGTACAAAAGTCGTTTCAACAAATGCTGTAGAAAGGACTTATCATAGAAACAAACAAAAAAGTTTGTACCCAATATTTAACCTCAATGTTTCGAAAGAAAAACGAAATACCAAGTAACTATACACACATAACAATTTTGGATCCTTCTTCTTGATCGCTCTTCCAGATCATTTTAAAAAATTCATCCATGAATGAATTTTCTATTCAATTATCAAGAATTGAAAATTTCACTTATACAAGTGTGCTTGAAAAATACACCACATTCAAAGAAGTCTTCAACAGTGTAGGGGTAAAGTAAGGTAATTTTGGTGATAATTTAAATTAGAATCACTGGTCAAACGGAATTAACCAATCAAAAGTTTGTCGATACATCGCATTTCGTGATATTCAAGCTCTATCTAGTTGAGAAATAAAAAATGAATAGATATCATCATCCAATAGAAATTTCACATTAATGCCGAGTCTAATGCTTATCCCGGAAAAAAACTACGCCTCTCATATCGTGATCTAACCGTAGACTAAAATAATCCATTAATATACATATGTATATATGATCAGTCTTTTTTTCTTCACATTTAGACACAATAATGAGATTTATAAATATTTGAATAGTTAAATATTCATATTGTGCTAGAAAAAAAAATGCATTCACTTGTAATCTTGTAACTTCAAACAAAGAGGAACAAAAAGTCTTGAATTGCATTCAAAAATGTATTTCATTTCAAATATAATAATTTTTTGAATTCAGGGATGTTTTTCAGAATTTTTTTCCAAAGAACAAATTATTGAGTAGCACTCGGTTCCCTTAAATTTATCAGAAAATCATTCACAGTCAGGAAAAAAGGGCTTTATCGATACTTATTCATGTATATCAAGACTAGTAAGCAGCGCTGCCAATGCGGATCATGTTTTTTTTGTTATGGGTCATTCCAATCAACCAGAATTTCTCATTACAACACGCCAAATTCTTCGAAAACTGTTTCATTTCCTTAGGAGAAATGAATTTAGCCACCTTACAGTTAATGTCAAGGCCCTTTCTAGGGAGCGGCTTCATTGCAAGCACCTTGAGAGGTGCTAGACGACTACTCTGATCATTTTTACTAGCGTTCCTGATGAACATTGTATTAAAATTGAAAATTCACGTTACTGTAAGAGCAGGAAATGTCTTGAACAATTTATCCCTCAATAAATACTTTCAATTCGTATCGTTATTTGATAAACATAGAAATCAATTGTTGTACAAGGAACTCAATGAAGCTAATACTGTACTGGGTAATATACTAGGACAAGCATCTACTCGTACAGCATAACCACCGATCACTGGACATTTCTCCGTCGCCTTTACGTCGCGTTTCCGTTCCTCCACCCTCTATCCATGACTCCCTTCTATCCACCTCGCCTTTACGGAGATGCGACGTAGAGATCGGTGGGTCCGCTGTTACGGTAGATTATACTCCTCAAATACTAGCATTTAATAACTTTGAACAGATTTTATTACTAATTATAATTATGGTAGTACATGTACGATGTCTCATTGGAATGTTCATGGAATAAATTTCGAATATTCGTAGTACTGACCCTGTATATTCTGATGCTACTTGGGAAATGAGTTTTGAACGATACATTTACTGAAAAATAACTGGAAGAATATGAACTTTTTCGAAAATCGTATTTCCATTCATCAAGTAATACCGAAAATGTTATCTTTTCTGTTACAGAGTATCACGAATGTTATGCGGGATAAGTCCTATTTCACAAGACTTGGGTTGAACATGTTGATTCGTCAAACGGACACGCAACCTTTGGTGCAGATGACAGCGCGAGAATTCATGTTTGGTTACAAATCTACCCTTGTCACCCTTGGAAATCACGTGATGCCATCGTGGATAAAATTTGAGAAACTTGGTTTGATTGATAGAGTGAGTTGAAAAGTAAATAATTATTTGAAACATAAAACTGTTCATAGCTCAACTCAACTTCGCTCAATTTCGAATAACTGAAGTACGCAACTACTACATAAACTTTCATATTAATTACCTATAGATGTACGATTTTGATGGCGATTACGAAACCGTTTATACCGGTGAAAAGGATATCCGTTTAACTGGTTTAATCGACACCTACAACGGGGATGTGAACTTGCCACAATGGACAGGAAGTTGCGCTAATGTCAATGGTGCTAGTGACGGAGCAAAATTCCCAAGTTATATTAAACCAAATGACACTTTATTATTCTTCCGAAAAAGCATGTGCCGAAGTGGGAAACTGGTAAGGAAAGAGCGTATTTTTGTTCTCTAACCGCAACCTCTATTACTTATACAATTGATTAGAAATCACACTCGTTTTTCATTCATTTTCACAGCGTCGGATTGGAGAGAAAACGATCAAAGGTCTCAAAACTTACAAATACAAATTCATCGAGAACTCCTTGGACAACGGTGTCTACAATCCTGAGAACAAGTGTTTCTGCCGTCAAGGATATTGTTTGAAACCTGGTTTGATCGACGTGACCGATTGTTACTACGGTAAAAGATATTTCGGAGAATATTCTTCTCCATTCTTTGATCTTTCTTCATTTCATCGATACGTTTTCACATTCATTACTAACAAAGATTACAAGAAGCGTTTTTCTTCTCCGTTTTTGCATCATATTATCTAAAAATAATCCATTCGCATTATAACTTTCTTCAGATATTTTCGAATAACACTTGAAATCCGTGTAACTTTGAGAAAAAAAACTCGAGAATAATTCATACAAACGCTTCTCAACGAAGGCATATGGATAATTGAATTAAATTATCGGTTGCCTTGATCAACGATGGTGATTTCAACGCAAGGGAGCGCGTTGTATCGCGAGATCTTACTATCTGTCGCGTTTGCATTTCTTCGCCTCATTTTTCACATGTCAATGTTCTTTCCTTCGTTTTTTAAAATTTTTCTTTTTTCCATTCACTTCAATTGAATTTTGCATTCGATAAACTACAATGTGGGAAAGATACATTCAAAAAATTGATCATGGAATGATTACCAGAAATTATACTACATTGGGGACATATACGGATTTTTGTATACAATCGTGAACAAAGAAGAGAGATGTTTCCATCATTTCTGACACCCAATGCTATCTTTTTAAAAATCTGGTCTCTCGGTATAGTGCGACCCTCAATAAAAACGCTCACTTTCTCTCTTCAACGCGTGGCAAAAACCGTTCGAATGAGAGAGAGAGAGAGAAGACAAACGTTGTTATTGAGAGGTCGCCGCACTGTACATCCATAATACTTGAGTACCATTTAACAATTGAAGCCGGACCATTCACGTATTAACCAACGCATAAACGTATCCAAAGAATTCTATGACTCTTTCTACACTTATTTTTTGTTGTTTTATTATGCATTCGGATTCCAGTAGTTTTTGTATTTTATACGTAGAATGCATTGATTATTTTGAGGATTGGTAAAAATAAAGATGTGGTAACTAGTTAACGATCGCTGCGGTCACACGGAACGAATTATGTCACAGAAATGATAATATTACGTTATAAAGATTTTTTTTAGCAAAAAAAGCCACTCCGATGAGATAATTGATGATCATTACATTAATTCGCTGCCGATATCGTGATAAATGATACAAATCGTTCAAGAATTTTCTTTTTCATATCGATTGAAAAGAAATCAACCAATTATGGAAGTCATCCATTTTCAATAATATTTCTTTCCTTTGTTTTAGGTTTTCCAATAGCTTTGTCTTATCCACACTTCTATCAAGCTGACCCATCCCTTTTGGAGGCTGTAGATGGACTTCATCCCGACCCTGAAAAACATGAATCATATTTTTACATTCAACCGAAATCTGGTCTTCCTGTAGATTTGGCATCCCGTTTTCAAATCAATATGGCTCTACAAGACATCGCTCATATGGCCCATGTGGAAAAATTTGCCAACTTGGTGCTTCCTATGTTATGGTTCGAAATTGTGAGTACACATTCCAAGTGTAAGAAAAAAGCACGATCTTTACAATCTACGACCACTAAGCTTGAACATTTATAGTTGCGCGAGATGTTGTATAAGTTGAAGTTTATTAGTCGAGGATAGGTACAAGGAAAAAAAAAAGATACAATAAATAATTTTCTTGCTGTTTGAAAATCAATAAATTACAATTTGCTGAATGACGTGAACTTTTTTTTTCTCGAAATCTAAATAGAAACCAACCGAAGAAGGAGGAACGTTCAAAATCTTGTAGCATAAACTGCCATAAACAGCACGCTGATATTACTTTTGTTATTATGAATTAAAATTTTAGAATTCAGAAATGCCAGAAAATTATCTTTATTAAATTATTCTGTCCGCTAAATGCAACGATTAATTTATCATCCGAGCTATAATACACGAAAAAAAATGATGTTGTTGGTATTTGGATTTAACTGTGACAACAATAGTTATCGCTGTAGTAGCTGAACTTTAGATGTTGCACCAATGTTTATCCAAATATTCAAATATCAAATACATGAAGCAGTTAATTCCTAGCTACCATAAGGAATAATTTTTTTCCATGTAGAATCTTGGATTCTGTAATAAAAAAAAAACAGGAGCATCGAGAACCTCAAGATCGTGCAAAAATTCAATTCGAAAAAGTAATATTTGAATTTGTAAATAATGTAACTTCTATTTTCAGGGCATGGCCGAACTACCAGAATCAATGAACACCCGATTCCTCTTATACCTCAACGTTTTACCAGTATTCCAAGAAGTTTGTATGTACACCTCTTTCGTTTCTGGAACAGCATTCCTGATATGGGGCGTCTTGAAGATTCTTCTCCATCAACCGAATTCTACGGGGGGATCAGGACAATGGCTCGACGTGGAATTGCAGAGGAAGAGATTGAGCTTTTTGAACGATAAACAGGAATCCATTATAACCAAAGAAATGGAAACCTATTACAGTTCTTTGCTCGATCCCAAAGATGACAACTTAACGTTGTCTTCAGAATTGACTACAGTATCCTGTTTGAGGGAAGAAATCGTGTGATACGTAAGTTCTAGTGAAGTTGATCATTTTAGTGTTAACGGGACACGTGTATCTGCCATCGACGAATATCATTCACCATATTGGTGAAGGGTAAGGACGATATACGGTAACCTGAATTATTTCGATAATCTTCGAAAGAGACTGCGTTATAATTTACGATTGAGGATCCCTGATCAGAGGCTTGTTTTGCCCATTTCGAAGAATCTTGGAACGCATCGAGGGAACATTTATTCATCTCCTCAAGCTCGTTATTCTTCATTTCATGGTATTAAATTAAGATTATGGTTTTGAAGATTAATTCAAGTATGCTACAAAAGGAAAAAGAACAAATTTGATCTGAGAAAATGATTGAAAACATCCGAGTTTGTAAGGAGAAAAAAGACGTGTGTACATACATACTTTCCTTCACTATTTTTCCGGAAAAAGTAATTGAAAAGGAAATTGTCTATGTCCATGATTGTTTTGTGGAACCCATACCAATTGAAAATTCGTATTGATCGTAATGCAACATGGAAGTCTAAAATTGATGCTTTACCCGAATATGCAATGAATCTACCGAGAATTATTTATATCGTAAGAGAAAAAATTTCATAAACTTATAATTAAGAATTATCAACAGGGGCGAGCCGGAGAGGAGGGGCTACTCCGAGTGACAGTCCCAAAGTCCAGATTTTGCTCAATTGGAGTTCATTTGTTCATTCAACGATCAATAAATTACCCAAAGAAAAGATGATAGCTCGATCGTCGAATCCGCCCCGGCTGCCGCAAAAACACAGTACGCTACCCAATAAGCACCGCGTCTAAGGGTTGCATAACGTAGTAATCACAAAATTAGGTACTTTGTTTACATATAGACCATATACTCAGGGCATCAGATTTTATGTAGCAGTTTGTTATTTCAATGTTACATAATGGTCATATGTGGAATTAATCCAGTAGATTAATTTATAACTCTAATATCGGTTCTCATATTTTCACGTAAATCAGGGGAAAATTGTGACTCACGCGTGATTTCCTTATTACGTAACTCGTGCACAGAGAAAAAAGTTTGCTTACATTTAACAAACGTATATTTGACTCCGGCGAAATAAATATTCATTTCAATAAACCCCGGGGCAAAAAAACTTAGATCTATTGAGATCCCATCAGATCTGAGTAGATCTGTGTAGACCTCGTTAGAACTCAATTGAAGATCACATTTAATCAATTGATTGTTCAATTGCCAAAAATTTTGTGATATTTTCCTATATTTGAATTAAAATTCAAACATGTGTGTTAGCAAATACAAGCTCAAATTGCAGTTTGTCGACTATAAATAAACCTTTGTCTCAGTGTGAGTTTGATGTAACGTTGATATACCGTATTCCCTGGGTAGTAATGATCGAACGTGGGGAAAGGTTGCAATATTACCTATAGTAAACATAGAGTATGATGTACAGGGCCGGATTTAGGGTGAGGCTTTGAGGGCTTGCACCCCGAGGCCCCCAGAATCTAGAACTCCGTGATTTTTCAATATAGTTCTTATGTAAATTTATTATATATGATACTTGGGAAGTTACTTCAACCGTGAAATTCGATTAGCCATGCATAATGGGCCCCCAAAATTTTCCGTCCCGGGGCCTCCACAATCCTAAGTCCGACTCTGACTGTATATATAAATTTAAGTCATCAGGGGAGAACGGTTATTCTATTGAATAAAATAGTATTCTCATATATCATCTGTTTCCAAATTCATGAAACGGCATAAATATTCTATATACCCGAATAGAACATCAAGCTCCGACAAACGTTTAGAATGGATCAATATAGATCAACCTGAAGCCCCGTTGAAGCCAACTTTTAAATTCTTAAGCGTTTTACGAAGTTTATCAAAGGTTCATCCATTTTTTCGTCAAAAAGCTTATATTCAAAAATTGAAACTCCAATGAATCTTCGATGAATCTTCAATGAACGTTCTGTGAACCTTCCTTGAAATTATTCTCAAGCGAACATCGAATGTTTATGAACCTAAAATTGAGCTCCAGCGAAGCTTTAGTCTGATCTATGCTGGTCTATCCTGAACGTTCGTTGGAGCTTCATGTTCTCTTCGGGTATTACAATCATTTTCAACTGTAATTTCCAACCTAAGGGAAATTCAAAACAGGGTCATTATATCGTGAATCTAAATATTCTTCTAAATTGAGTTAAAGTCGACACTGCAAACAAGTCGTTTAAGATAATATTTTATATTACAATGATGATAAATTTTTCCCTAAAAACTGCACAAAATATTTCATGTGACATGATGTATTTATAATACATTTGGTTTAAGATATGAATCATGCTTGGAAAATACCCGGGAATTCTATTGAAATTTTACCTTAAAAATTCTGCTTGAACTCGAATCTCCGACTACCCCTACTGGAAAAGCGACATTAAAATGAATTTTAAAAAAAATTTATGGAATTAATCAATATGCGTTTTCTTGTTCCAATGTTTGGAATTGAAGAATTGAGATAAATCAGACCGGATCAAATTTAAATTCTATTCAGCCCTTTTCAATCGCTATTTTCTAGCAGGATAGTACTAGTCGCAATACACTCATACACTTATTGGATCTCCTTCATTGAATATAGAATTTTCATAGTATCCAACGTACGCACTATATTTTTGAGCGAAAAAGTTATGATTATGATTACTCTTCTAATCGAGAAAAATGAAGGATATGATCGGAATATAGTATATAATAATATTGGCAAAAACACATGGGATCTATTGAACTATCTGTGTGTTAATCCTGTGAAGAGTGTCGAATGAATTCAAACGAAAAGGAGACGACATTTTTTTTTAAGATTAAAATAAATATTCGAATGGTATCGAGTGCTATCCAGTTTTCTCAGTGTTCCGTGTTGCTGAAATTTGAATCGTTTATTGAAAGGAATTAATAATCGAATAACGAAATACTCAGATCCAACCTCAGTTAAAGACCCAAAATCTTGGAGCACATCCTTTCAACGATATTTTCAATTAAAAGAAGTCAATTTGAGAAGATGAATAACGATGATTTATCATAATTTGTAAGTTTGAAGTTTCGTTCCATTTTTATAAACGATTCAAACTTCTACAACATGGTGTTCCTGAAAAATTCAAAATGTATCTATTTACTTCTTTTGATGAAGCGTGTAGTAAGCAGAATTTTTAAAAAATTAAAGATATTAATAGCAGGCCTGGTAGATTTCAATCACTTCATCGGTGAATAATGCAATTTTGAATTAAGTTCATGCGAATCATGTGAAAGAATCATTAATTCCGAATTAGTTAAATTATTTCATATCAATAATTTCAAAATAATTTCCAGCGATTTCTTTCACTTCATCCTTTTAACGTTGAAAATCATTGCATTTTTAAAATATTTATTGTATTCAAACCATGTTTGAGTATCCTAGAATGCTTTTGTCGACCAATCATCTCACATAGTATGCGAATTGTGTGCCGTGGCAGATGTGTTTTTATAATGTGTTAGCATGTTCTATTGGTCTCTCAATCATTTGATCGAATTATCTCTCATACAAACAAACATATAAATTCGTACATATTTATTATTATTATTATTATTATTATTATGTTATTTTGCCATACTCGTGAGAAAAAGTGATTAATTTACACATCGGGGGACATTATCACATAACCGAGGTGACTGCAAAGTTTTTTGGACTTTTTATAACGTATTTGCACATTATGAGAGGTTTTTAAAAAATACATCAAATCTTTCTGTGTTAACTGGGCAGGGTTTGTAGGAATATTTACTCCAAAACTTATATGGGTCTTGTATGATTCTTTTCACCTGGTCGATGTGAGACAAAAACAGTCTGTGGTCATTTTATAAGTATTTTGTCAACATCCATAGGATATTACGATGGGACAAAAAAGACAAGACAAAAAAAACCTAATGCGCAGCCCTCTGTTCTCACGCTCGCGTCTACGGGAATTTGTAGAGAAAGACTTTTAAATCGTCTTGAATTTTTGTCCAACTTTGTATGATATTTTTAGCAAGGCGCACAGGCGACCGAATAATAGAATTTTAAATTCCAAATTGTAAATTCGTATGAGTGTAATATCAAAAATATTATAAAATTGTGTACTCAAAATCAATTGATTTTAATAATCATATCATTTAGGATAATTTGAGACAATATGTTTTAGGCCATCGGAATTTTTCATTGAACTCTATACCAACATAAAAATTTTAGATCAGTCTTTTGGATCATTTTAAAAATCTTAAAAATATCTTTAAAATTTTCGAGAGCTGTCTTATGAGACAACAAAACGTATCTTTTAGAATTCTCGATATGAGATTTGTCGAAGTTTTCTGGAGGTATTTTAAAAGATATCTCTTGATATTCTTTAGAATACCTTCTACAATGTTCTGGGATAATTCCTCAAAATTATTATCTGGAATACTGGAATGCGCACTTTTTACTTATTCTATAGTACGGTCCTGATAGAATTTTTGTAGAGACAATCAGTGGCGTAAGTGGACTGCTATTTCTCTTTAACCATAGACGCGATTGTAGTTCAGTAGTATGAAGAAGAGAGATAGGTATCCACTTATGGCAGCTTTCTCCGTTGAACTGACCCCACCAACCATTTTTCAGAAGGGTTAATTCCAGGGTGATATAGAATATTTTTGACATTTGTGCAAATTTCACTAATTCGGGAAGGAGAAAAATGACACAAGTATTAAAGTTCACACCAATCGTAAAATTTGCGTGAACATCTGAAACACCATAGAGTTCAATGGATTTTTTAATATCGTAGAAATTGATTCCATATAACAATTTCAAAATACGTTGAATGTGTTCGGAACAAATATTCATTATTGATCGTTCTCCGAGTAGAACAAATTTTCAATATCGATTTAAATTCGAATATCATTACGTTGTCGAATTTGTGATGCCTGATGAAGATTTATCTTACTTCCCTACTTAGGGTCAATCACATGCGATGGAAGCAATTTCCACTCACGTCCCAGATAGCACAAAGCTCTCAAAGATAACATTATGAGCTCCATTCCATCAAAGGATACGTTGTCTGCTAGATCTCTTTTAGAGGACATAAATAAAAATTTGAAAGTGCTCTGAAATCGACACGTTGGAACTCTTTTATGAGACTTCATGTTATCTCTCGGATCCTCTTTCAAGATGTCCAACTCGCACCTGAGCACTCAACAAATGTTCTTTTGGATCTCAAATGGCTGTCTGGGATAATTGAAACAATTCTTGGAATTTCAATTACATTTGAATGAAAATTCAGTCAATAAACTGTATTACTATGGGTGATATAATATAACGAAAATTGAAAATTCAATTGAATATGATTGAATTTCTAATTCAATTACCAAGAATTGGAAATTTCATTTACAAGTGTACTTGAAAAATGAATGAAAATCCAAGAAATTTTCAGCAGTGCAGGTAGCACAACGCGGCACTTTGCATGCGCGTTTGTTGTACTTCAAACTTCAGCGCATCTCTCAGGCGCTTATGGCAATGTACAATGAACGCGCGATTAAAGCGCTGGGTTGTTGCCTGGATGTGGATAGTTACTCCTTTTGAGAGGAAATTTCTTTTCGAAATTCAAAATTTCACTTCCTGCTCCTGATTCTCATTCCTCCATGGGATTCAATGGTATTATTCGCCCTAGCATCACTGCGTCGAATCAATATCGACAACGAAAGCCCATCGAAATTTTGAGCTCAATCAATTCGATATCGAGGCGATCAGGTTTGAAATTTCGATGTGTTCTGTTTGGGTTTACGCTTACCTTATGGAAGCGAAATCATTTAAATCGATGAAATAGTACAAATCTTGCCTTTGCTGCATGAAATTATGATTCTTTCTTATCGATTCTTGTAAGGGATTATTTAAATCCTATGCTGGAAATACGAGATCTGTACTATTTCGTTGATTTGAATGATTTCGTTTCCAAAAGGTCGCATCTGAAATGGAATCGAAAGAAAATGTAAATATGTAAATAGTATTTTAGCGATTAAATGTAAAGAAAACAATGATGAGTTTTTTACCATTCGAATTGGAAAGAATACGTGCTATGTAATTTCTGGAAATATCACTTTCATCCAAAGTTTTATCGTTGCAAGAATATTTCAATTGTTACCTGCACAGTGGGATAAATGATAATATCATGAGACAGGGGACTTTCGATCAACCAGAAGAACTCCCCTGACTCTGAAAATGAATAAATAAAAATATATATAATTTGAATTGTATACGACTCGACTTATAAAAAAAATTCAAGTTCAGCATCACGCCACTGTGTATTTTCTCATATAATTTAGTTCAAACATAAGTGCAATTTTTATGTATTACTTTATGAGATTAAATGACAACATAAGTTTGTAGATTATTTTCTCTTTGAGCGGGTGATGAGAATATATTTTTATAATAAATTTTTCTAATACATAGAAAGTAATCTGCACAACCTAAGTTTATGGGGGAACAAAAACAGGTTCAAGTAATGATAATTTTATTAACGATAATCTTTTCTATCATTCCTAATCGACTTTCTGTCTTGCCTTAATGAAAAAAAGCATACCGCATTAGCGGAAAAGAAATACTTTTGGATGAGATGAGAATTTTATTTATTTATTTTGTTTTTTCATCATTATATTATAAAAACCATCTCTTTTGTAATGTTTTATATTGTTTATGAATGCTAATGTGTGTAAAAATGTGATATCTCTTGTTGTCAACATTATTGTAGCATAAGGAATTTTTTCAAGAAATCTTGCCAATGAAATACATTAACATGGCGAATGTTTATGAATATTGCTCAATAAAATGTTTTCTATCAAAATGTCTGATGTGTTTTTATTTCAATTACCTTGTTTGTCCTCCAACATTATGGACACAATTCCTAAAGAAAAAAAACTCAAAGAAACTTGTTATTCACTGGAGAAAAATTAAGTCTCAACTTTCAAGAAATACCGTGTGCAAGGTTGGGAATTGACATGTCACCAGAAATTCTTTACAATAATTTACATGTAAAGTACACATGTACATTATATGAAGTAAATTACTTGCCCATTCCTGGCCGTCTGCGGCACTCCTACAAATTGGCATGTCTGTTCTTTCACTTTGGGTCGACAGACTCTCCAAAATTGGAAAACAGAGGCACCAGAAGCGTTTGGATGATCAGTTGTTTCGTTTGCTGTTCCCCTATCTTGAGCAGTCTTGGCATCCAAATTGGGGAAACAGACACGTCAATTTATGGGAGCGCTGCACACAGTATTTTTGAAAAGTTGAGACTTCCAATTTTTCCCCAGTGCAACTCGGTAAAGGTTTCTTCTGTTTCCATTCCAAAATGACCAACTGAAGCGACGGAAGGGATAGCCAGCTTAGCCCTAGAAAAGCCGTAGAAGTCTTGTCCAAATTATCACGTTGGAGGTTGAAAAAAGATTTCGAAAATTGAAAAATACTGGATGATAAGATTTGAATAATCAATACAATGCAAACGTTTTGGAAAGTTTCAGATCGGTTGGCCTATTCACGGAAAGAAATTTGGAGGACTAATGGCGTGAAAGTAGGCATGCCTACTTTCTCTTTTTTCCTTTCAGGGCGCGAAATTTTACCTGCTTCTCCTGATGCACGAGTGTCCTCGAGGCTTCAGATAAGAATTTGCCAAAGGGAAAATCCATTTCACATTTCATAAGAAATCTACGTGTTTAATGTAATGTCTCGACGGTATAAATCACTCTGCATTGGACTTTTTCAATGAGATACCCAGTGATACCCAGATAACATTCTACGCGCGCCAAATTTAATTTAATTTATTAAGAAAATATAATGCAATGTCGGACAAGGAGGGAAACATTATATTCCCCAATGAAAGATATTTATTAAAATTTTATCTACTAAATTTGTTCGAATTTATGTATCAATGTATAACTAAAATCATTATTTTTAAACGTGAATAATATTATCGCAATAAAAATGTTTCTTTCGAAACTCGAATTGAAATTTTCAATCTTCACCTAATAATGTAGGCTTAGTTTATCAATTAGCATTATTAAGACTATTCGAATTCCAAATCATATGTGAAAAAACAATTCTACCTGACAAACTTGATCATCACAAGCCTTATTAGACTTCAATTCATAAATCATTGTTTACAATAGTATCCCAGTTCAGAAAAATGAAATGAAAATTCTCTTTTTTCTCTTTTTCACAATAATTAGGGTTGGATCGAGATAGAAGAAGAAAGATGAAGGGATAACTGTACAGGGAAACTTGATATATAATAAAATCTTCACAAAACATTAGTCAACTATGACTGATCAATCAAAATACTTTTTCAATGTAAGACAAGAATTCTAGATAAATAAAAATTGACTTCAAAGATAACCATGGTCTAGAAATTTCCAACAATTTGTTTCAATTTTTGTTGAAAAAATATTTTCTCTTTACGGTTCATGGGAAATATCAAAAATCAAAGTTCATAAATAAAACTATTATTATAAGGTATTTAAATACAAAGCGTATCATAAACTCCGACAGTTGTAACATACGTTTGGAATTAATCACTCACAATTCTTTCACTCACAGTTGTTCAATATATCATAATTTATGTAAAGGGGAAATTTAACTTTTAATTTTATTCATCCAGAGATCATCCAAATATTCATTCATTGTATTTTTGACATATTTGTATATTCCGTCTTTATCTAAAACAAAGAAAAAAGTGCCAATACCTTATATTTCGAAGACCTTTAAAAAATGTTAAAAATGAAATAAGGAATATAATTTTTACCGTATATCTTTTTCTCAAGAACCGCATAATGCATATCTCTGCAAATTTTTTGAAATGTCTCTTTATCTGGAATACGCTTAGAGGGATAATGTTTCATAAGATACGCTTTTACCATTCCCGCAGTTTCAAATTGTGTTGCCTTATCCGTCGTGAGTAAAAATTTTTTTTGGACTTTTCGTTTATCCGATTGTTTTACAGGAAATGTGACTGCGGCCTTATTTTCACTCGCCTCTTGGAGTTTCGTGGGCGACTTGATTCTATTCGTATCACGTTTCACATCGTTCTTCTTGTCTATAATTACACAGTCGCTACTTCCAGAATCCGAGTCTTTCCCACTGGTCAATTTAAATTTCTTTACGGTAGGATTTTCAAATAATTCAATTATTTTGCGTTTTTTCTTATCATGAAGGGATGTTTTGGTTTTGTGATCGTCGGAGGAGACTGATTCTGAGGATCGTCCTTTCTCCATTCTCTTGGAATGAGCGATTATTTGATCGTAAACGGATTTCCCCGTTGGTTGTTTTTTCTCAGAGCTTCTCGACGATTTGGTCATGTCGTGAGATGTTTTTGAAGGAATAGGAGGAGAAGGTTCGGCACTCTCGTGAATTTTTCGCGCACAAACGAAACCGCTGCCAGATTGTGACACATAAGATTGACTTTCGCTTCTATATTCTTCAGAATGGTATGATTTTTCGTATCTTCCGTGATCGTGATCGTGATCGTGATCGTGATCGCGATCGTGATCGTGATCGTGATCATGATCGTGATTATGATCGTATACCGTCGATTGCGTTTTATCCTCGTTGTAATCTTTGTTTTTATTAGAATACACATCTCTATTTCTAATTTCCAGAGCCGATTTGAAAGCAGAACCAAGAGCATTTGTACACTTATCATAGGAATTGGTATTGACTTCAAAACTGTCATTTTGTCTCCTCTTCTCCGTACTCTCGAATGCCGCGGATGTTCTACAATCACTCCAATCCAAGTCTTTTTTACGTTGATCGTCTAAATTTGACAAGCTTTCGCAAATTTGATCGTTGGACGATGATTTCCGTATGAAAGAGATCTTCAAATTGATATGAAACAAAATAAAACTACTTTGAACTTTGTTAAAATTATATAAAACAAAATTTTTTATTTTTCATCTTGACACATACCATTTTTGACATATCGAATCTGTACTTATTGGCGATTTTACTCCCACATAATATTTGATACTCCAACTCGTAAGCCAAATCATACATATCTTTTTCTTGAATTCGGCCTTCGAATATAGGATAAGAAAGTTTATAGTTGTCTAATAAGGCTTGACTTAATTCTTCATAAAAATGTTCTCGTAACTATAAACAAAAATATTGATGAATCGAGAAATAAAATTTTGGAGGAAATGATACAACTAACTCACTTGAATCGTTAATCCTTTAACTTTTCGATCCGTACTGTCTGCTGCGCAAACTCGAGCGTATTTCGCGTCTTTGAAATTTTGTTGCTTAATCTTCAAAATTATCAGAAAGATACAACAATCTGATCAGAAAGAAAATCAATAGATTTGAAAGCACAAAGCCTTTTATACTTACTTCTTCTTCTTTATTTCCACCTCCTCGAATGGCAAATTGTTGTTGAATAAATTCTTTAGTTTCTCTCCTATTTTGACTAACAAGTCTTTCCCTTGAGACATGTGAATCGTCTTCGTCATCGGTACTAGAAAATTATTATACATGAATTATAATATATAAAAAATCTTAGAATGAAATCGAATCATAAATATTTTTCTACTCACAGCATATCATATTTCGGAAGAGCGATACTATCGTGTGCAATTGTAACTTTACGCGGCTTGCTTTGATGCATTTGAAATTGAGAAATTCTTTGTTCTACCGCTACCTTATTTTTACATACATCACATTTGTCTTTACAAGACGGTGGACTGTCCCCAAAATATTTTGAAAATACAGCGTGCCGACATCTGAATTGAATACCGTTCATATATTACACATTAATCGAATAGATGAAAAGATAGAGATAAAAGAAATGAATGAAAGCATTTCAAGGTACCTACTTGGCTTCGAGACAGTATGAAATACATTTTTCAAAGTTTTTCCATCTTGTTTTAACAAGTTCTGAATTCTTTTCGGTGATCTCTTCTTTGATAAGGAAAGAAATGGAATTACACTCTTCGTTACTGAAATAAACCCTACAATACGCTGGTTTACCATCTCTACCGGCTCTACCCGATTCTTGGTAATAAGCAGCAATATTCTGCGGTACAGTCCAATGTACTACAAATCTATTAAAACATCGAATATCATTGGAAAATCATTTTCTCTGAATAATTTATATTTACTGACCTTACTGCACCTTTGTCAACCCCCATTCCAAAACTACATGTCGCCGCTATGACTGGGATTTCCCCAGATGTCCATCTATTTTGTACATCGTCTCTTTCTTGATTTTTCAAACCTATTGAAAAATAAAGAATCATGCGAATGATTGAATTGAATATCGAATTCATCGATATACGCACCACTGTGATAAGCGAGGGTTGGAATTCCATACATTGTTAATTTATTGGCAACAGTTTCTGTTGTTTCTTTTTTACGACAATAAATAATTCCACAATTCCTCTTTGCCTGTAATAATACGTTCTTCCATGACTAAAATGTACTTTATTTGAATATTACAATTACACACTCACCCTAGGCAAAGTCTCGTTCGAATGGCCCAAGCACCCGGTAATAAATCTTTTTAAATGTTCAATTGGCTTGTCTAATGTTTCTAAAAACCATACATCATAAAAAAGATTCGATCGAAATACTGGAACTGAGAATATCAATGGATCCTTCATATTCAAACTTTGGAATATATCTTCCACTACCTATAAAAGATATAACATGCGTATCGTACTCTGAAGAATATATGAAACAAATTAACAAAATACTACCTCTTTAGGTGCAGTTGCGGTTACCGCAATGACTGGCACATCTGGACATATATCTTTGAATACTCCTAATTTTCTATAACTTGGTCTAAAATCATGTCCCCATTGACTCAAACAATGTGCTTCGTCGATAACAAAATAAGACAATGCTTTTGCTTTTCTCAACTTGATTACAATTTCCTGTAGAGCACAATGATCATTGAAATTTCAAAAATTATTTCATATCAATTTTGTTACTTCGACATATAGGTATTTACCTGAAAATGTTCTTGCGCCCCCATTTCAGGGGTGACATACAATAATTTAATTTTAGGTGTTCCACATAATAAATCTTTCATTATCGCATCTCTTTCCTTTTTGCTTGTACTAGAGTTCAACGAACGAGCGTTTATCTTCTTACCAACCAAAAAATCAATTTGATTCTAAAGGAAATGTACAATGCAAAATTAATTCTCGCTACTTGAATAAAAACCTTGCTTTCTATATTTTGTCTGCCAAAGAAATTCTTCAAGAATGTTAATTGTATGATTATTGTTATAAAATAATACAATTAATACCTTCATCAGGGCTAGGAGAGGTGAAAAAACAATAGCAACTTTATTTTCTTTCAAGACAGCTGGAAGTTGAAAACACATAGATTTTCCTGATCCAGTGGGCATACAAACATACACATCTTGTTTGCCTGGAATAGGACAAAATAACAGTTTGAAGTATTCAAATTTCGAACATTACAATTGATTCAATCGTAATCAATTGGTAGGTTGAAAAATATAAGAGCAACAGTAATTCACAAAACCTTTAAAAATAGCCACAGTCGCTCGTTTTTGGATATCATTTTTGAAGTCATCGTATCCAAAAATAGATTTTAAAACAGTCGAAAGCATTGACATGATAAATCAATCAATATTTCAACACGTGTTAGAACAATCAATGCATATGTAAACACAGGGGCTCAATTTCGAGGTTATATTTCATATTTGAACCTGCTACAGTATCAATAGATCTTTATTCATTTTCAGCCCATATCCCTTTTGATTCGATGTACAATTCTCAACTGCCAATGGGTAAAAATTCGAAATTTCTCCAGGTAATTAAAAGCGTATTCAATCTGCTAATAAAATGTAATAAAACCACAAAAATGATGTTTATCGGTAACAGGGGAACTAATTCGCACCAATTCGCACTAATTCGGATTCGGATAACTATAGCGATACAACAGAAGAGAATCCCCCCCCCCCCCCTCCATGGAGCTATCCAATAACCAATAACTATATACCAGTGAACTCTATAATATACTGGAATAAGTTCTCCCTAGATCCGCCTATATGTCAGAGTGGTATAGTTGATCGCATATGGGCAAGAGAAAGTGAAACTCACCCAATTTTTTTTCTTTCACTCTTCAAGAGGATACCAGAGTTATCATCGAAGCACGTTCTCTTGCACTAAAATACTAGAATTTTGAATTTCGAAAAACAATTTCTTTCGAAATTTCAAAATCGGGCTCTGTACAGGCCTAGATGAAGTCTCAAAGAATCATCCCTGAAGATTTCAGATTTTTTCCATGAATTCAGTTTCGAGTATTTTAGTGCAAGAAAACGTGCACTCTCTAACTCTGCTAACTCTTTAACAGCATCCCTGATAACACACGAAGAATTCTTTTTCAAAAACAAGAATAGAATTCTTCAAGAACTCTTTTCGAACTAATGAATTCATATAGAGCTCTGGAAGAGTTCATTCTATATTCTTTAATTATCTCTCTCCGACGGTGTGGATGCTGGGATGTGCCCATTTCAGTATAATATAGAGTTCAATGCTATATAAAGGGTGTCTTAAGTATGTTTATATATGTATGTATAAAATGAAGAATTCAGTCGGTGGATTCAATCCGTTCCCTGCTCCCATCTTTGATGAGTTGTGAAAAACTATGCCACAATTCACAAATCTTTGGAGGAAAATTGAAATTCCACGCCCCAAATATTTGAGAAATGATCTACGTTGATCGATGATATGGTTGAGAAATTGTTAAATTGAGTATTAAGATTACAATTCAAATTTATTTGCGGGTGTTTTTAGATTGATGAAATGGGGAACTCTTGCCACTTGGATATAGAGGTTCACTGGTTATCCCAGCTCAGACAGCATACAAGAAATCCAAATGAATTCTGAAAAAAGAACTTTTTAAGAACCCTTTTAGGATACAAAGTGTTCAAAGAGTTGTAAGAAGAATTCGATTCGTCAGACATTGGCGAGTTCCATTAAAATTTCCAAAGGAGGCTCATAGAATTTTCAGACACCTTGTGAATGCCTGACTAATTGAGCTCTTTTCGAAACTCTTTAAGAACCCTCCGTATCCTAAAAAAGTTCTTTTCTCAAAATTGATTTGGAATTCTTATGCTATCTGGGCACATTCCATTTGATATTTTTCAAAATCACAGTTTTTGAACTGTCAACAAAATGAATTGACCATTTGGTTGGCAACTACATCGGCTGCTCCAATGATCGAAGAGTATACTTATGTTGCATCCACTTGGTTGGTTGAAGTCAACTCTGAAACTAAGCTTTGGATTGGAAAAATGTTACATGGAAAAGTGGTTCATTTTTCTCTCAGGAATACGCTGGTGAGAGGTAGGGTTGCCAGAAAAAACCGCCTGAACTTTGATCATTGATACTTGATTTATATTGAAATTTTTGATTTGTTTTTCTTCGGGACTGTGCCTTTCGAGATTATGACGATTCGGATTTCTGATATTCCGGGACTATCCCAGATAACACACGAAGAATTCTTTCTCAAAAACAAGGATAGAATTCTTCAAAAATTAAGTCTTTTCGAACTCATGAATTCATAAAGGGTAGTATGCAATAAGTCCAACTGGTAATAAGCCCGAATGACACTTAAGCCCGACTGGCGTTAGCTCGACTGCATTTAACCCGAATAACAGTTGACCCGACTAATTATAAAACTATAATCAAATAAAATGGAAAATTAATCGAAATCAAAGCTCATTCAACCTTTTACTGTAAAGATGTATAGATTAAAGGTTAATTACGCTTTGATTTCGATTCATTTTCCATTCTATTTGATTATATTTTTATAACTAGTCGGGTCAACTGTCATTCGGGTTATAATCCGGTCGGGCTAACACCAGATGGGCTTGAGGCGATTCACCACAAGCCAAGTTACTAGATCTCTTCCCCCAGTTTTCTCAATAATCAATGAATAGAATAAATTTTAATGAGCAGGTGCATCTTCTAAGGCTATTGAAAAAAATGCAGCTACTCATTATTTTTCATTTCATGTGTTCGTTTCTGAGAAAACTGGGGGGGCGATTTTGGAATCTAGTAACTTTTGCAGAGAGTAATGAATCCCCTTAACGGGATACCAGCGATGGTAACAAACCTCTCTCTCTCTATCGTAAAGGCGTGTCCTTTTCTATCCAACGTGCTCTGTTGGTAAGCGCTGGTAACCCGTTAAGGGCATTCATCAGAGGCAAAGTTACTAGATCTTTCCCCCCCAGTTTTCTCAACGATTAATGAATATAATCAATTTTAATGAGCAGGTGCATCTTCTTAGCATACCAAAGAAAGTGCAGCTACTCTTTATTTTTCATTTTATTTGTTCGTTTCTGAGAAAACTGGGGGGGGGCGATTTTGGAATCTAGTAACTTTTTGGGAAGGTGGTGAATGCCGTTAAGGGCCATTCGGGCTTATCGCATACTACCTCATAAAGAGCTTAGTTAATGTCCCAAACATTGAATTCCTACAGAGCTCTTTATAGATTCATTAGTTCGCAAAAAGTTATTGAAAAATTCTATTCTTGTTTTTGAAAGAGAATTCTTCGTGCGTTATCCGGGATGCTACTGTCGGGATTATGAACTTTCAGTATTATGATACTCCACCAATTTTTCCGGTGCACGTTTTGAAAAAAATAATTCCAGCACTCAATAAAAAAATTTCGAAATTATATTATTCACGTCGTAAAATTCCATGTGCGACTTTTGGAAAGTTCTCATTTTTTTTCTATTGTTTGTCAAGTATTTGTCAGTGTTTTTCAAATAAAATTCCAGAAAAATGTGAACCGTTTTATCTGTATTCAAAATTTAAGAAGTAGTCTCAAATTTTAAGAAATATCCTCAGATTTTTATTAAAGATTACTATACTTTTTACCTGCATTTTTCTCCATGCACCGCTAACGTTGAAGATTTTTGTTCCCTACTATCCCATTAAGGGGATACCAGCGATCTCTGCAGATGCAACCCGCCATACAAGCGTACCGACTGAGTAAGCATTCTTCAATTCTTTATTTATTGCGGTACATCACCGCGGAACTCGTATTTTGTAGAATACGTGCCGTCGACTGAGCGTTGACGAGAAAACATCAATGAAAAATATTTTATGGTACAATATCTACACAATCCCATTCCAACACTGAGAAAAAAGCGATGTAGTCACAGAAAGTGACTGTCATCAATCCTCACCGAGTGAGGTTGATTGATCTCTATACGAGTATAGTCCATACTGAAAGGGGATTAAAAAATGGAAACTGGAAGTAATAACTAGGCAATCATGGAAATAACCTTGTTTCACAGCGTATAATGTATATTTAAATATTATCAACAAGTCATCCCTATAACGTCTGCTTCATTTGAGCATTTCCTTAAAATCAATTATCATCTACTAAATCTTCATCGAATATATCTAATTCACGGATTTTGTTTCTTTTGCGTATTAAGGAAAAAAACAACATACAAGCAAATTTATCTCAACTTTCTTTTCAAAATCATCAATTTAAAAATTCAGAAAAAAGTTCGCAATGTCATATTGTATATCATAAAGTCATTTTTGTACCAGATGTTTCACTACTGTTTCAATGTGTCAACTTTATAAATAACGTGTTAGTCGGGGTAGTAATAATATTGCAACAAATTAGAAAAAATGGATACATAAATCGTTAAGCGGATTTGTAAGGAGTATAAAAAGAAATGTAATTTCCATAGGAAAAGATACATCAACTTCTTAATAAGTTGAAATAATATAGAAGTATTTACAAAATTAACCATCTTCAATGCTTATAAAACTTATACTTAATCAGAATTTTTCCATATCGCATCTATAGATCGCTATACTTTCTTTTGTATTCCCCACTTCCTTTCTTTGACTATACTAAAGTAATTCGGTGGATTTTTTTTTATTCGAATCGAATGTTTTAGTTCTATTTTGTGGTTTTCTTGTTTCTCCCATAGAAAAATTATTCTAATCATTCGCTACTAGTACAACAAATCAAGACTTTCCAAGTACGTTTGTGACAGTATGAAAAAATTAGCAGAGATTCAAATCTTTATAGTACATATATTCTATATCACAATGAACAAGTAAATTTGATATTCTCTTGCTTTGACCGGTAGATTGAAGAAAAATATTTGGACATTCCAAAAGAAAGATTAACATATCACAATATTCGAGGTTATTGATAATCATTCCGTGCTTTCTTGTTCTCAATTTTGCTTACACTCCGTTTTTTCTTTCTTCCTTTCTCCTCTTCCTCTCAATCCCCTCCCCCTCCCGCCCTTCCTCTTACTCTCCGTATACCTATCCTTTTCTGTTTTTCTTTACATTCGTGTTGGTCTTCCATCTGCTCTTTATAATTCTTGGAAAAGGATTGGGTCGGGATTTCCATCGAGACTCCCTTGAAGGATTGGTTTCATTGTTTACACCAATCGCTTCAATCTTCATTTGTAACCTTTCTTTTGATGCCACTGTCTGGGATTTGAGGGCCTGATACCGTGAACTTCTCCTTCAAGTATTGATAATTTTTTAGCCTTGAAGCAGCGTAATCCTGAAATTCAAAATACACCTTGATTAAAAACTTACTGAATGCTAATTCAGTTAGATCCGGCGAAAAGAGGGGGGGAAGGGGTACGTTACCCCAAGCCTGAGGTCTCCCGAGGACCCCTATCTTAGCTCTCAGCTTCTCAGAGCATACACGGAGAAAACAAAATATTAGTGAGTATTTTATCAAACACGACTGACTCGTGTTATGAAAACAAAAGAAGTCTAGTACCACTGGTTATTGATTAGACATCAACTAATCGTGTTTCCACAACAAGCAATACTGTGGAGACATGACTGATTCATGTCTATAAATTAACCAGTAGTGTTAAGATGATTTTTCTTTTCATAACACGAGCTAGTCTCAGGGCCGTCTTTAAGGCAGGGCACACCGGGCCCGAGCCCAGGGCCTCCTGCAAAAGGGGGGCCTCTTCGCAGAGAATCGTTAACCCTGCTAAATTTTCCCAATAAAGAACGATACAAAACGATACATTTTTTCTATAGTATTCAATGAGGTTTCTGAATAAGAAATTTACGAAGTTATATCGTTATTAAACGATAGAACTCTATCGTTCGTTATCGTCTTCTATAAAAATTCAAAAGAATGTATGGGATTTTATCGTGAAATTCGTGTAAGAAAAGTACCAGTTGTTTGGAAAAAAGTAGTTATGTGTTCCAGAAAAAGTAGTACTTTTTCTATACGAATTTCACGATAAAATCCCATAGATTCTTTTGAATTTTGATGGAAAATGATAAGGGACGATAGACTTCTATCTTTTGATAACGATATAACTTCGTAAATTCCGTATTCAGAAACCTCATTGAAAACTATAGAAGAAATTTATCGTTTTGTATCGTTCTTTATCGGGACAATTTAGCAGGGAAGATTTTTATATATTTTTTTAAAAAAGTTACTTAAACAAAATGAAATCAAGTTATTTTAAAAATGAAACTAATAAATACTTATATATATATATATTCGTTTTAAAATTCATTTTTCACTTTGGTTGAACAGGTTTTTACGACATTTTTGAGCCGAAATGTCATTAATCAAATCATTAAAATCTATTCCTTCCAATAAATCCGATTCGATGGACATAATAGATAAACTGTTTAGCCTTGACTCGATCATTGAATTTCTTATATCGTTTTTTAAAAATTTCAAGATTTTACGTCTCCTTACATGGGCCTCCACTCTAAGTAGGCCCAGGGCCTCCAAGCAATGAAAGACGGCCCTGGCTAGTCTTGTCGGGACTATTTACTGGAAAACCAGTAAGAATTCAAAATTTAAAGCTCAACATCTAACTTTTGGACCAAGTTGATAAGCCTTGAATAACACAACACGACAGTGAAAAGTATATTTACCCAATATCCAAATGGAATTTGAGACAGTTTGGCGTTAACGACACTCCAGAGGCCCCAAAAAAGATGACTCGCGAGACTGAATAACTTGATTTCGTGCAGGATGCGTTCTTCCTCCGCTGCTCCGTCTTTACCAATGGTCCTCAAGTAACTCTTAATGAAGTTGAGCTGTTGAAAGAAGAGACGAAGCTTAGAATACAAGATGAAAAGAAATTGATAATGATTCATTATAGATGAGAACCATGTTTTCTCTGTGCCTCGACATAAGAGGATTTAAAATTACCAAAAAATATATTCAAAAAAATATATGGCTACGAATGAATAATTCTTCGTTTCATGTTTTTGAATAAGGCTTTTAGGAGAATCAAATAAAATTCATCGGAAGTTCATTGAAGAATTTTATTATTGACAAAAATTGATAATTCAGAAAGGAAAAACAAATACCTACACAGCCATTTGTTTGTTGAAGACATTTGAAACATATCTAAGATAAGTTCAACAAATCTTATGTAATGCTGAAAGATATCCTTTGTACATCTAAACATGTTTATTTTCTGAAAAATACCTTCCAGATATCTTAGGAATATCCTACAGACATACGGTTCGGATATCTTCAGGCAAACATCTAAGAGATATCTTTTAGAAATAAGAAATGTTTAGATGCCCAAAGGACATTCTTTTGAATTGCTGAATAATATTCAAATGTCTTTAAGAGATAAATTGTTACTTGGCTTTTCGCTTAAAAGAAAACAGGATAAGAAAACCAATGTTGTTTATATTCATTGCTTTACTAAAACATCAAATCGTAATTTTCTTTTTCCTGTGTGAATTATGAGGTTTTAAATAATTTTCCGACACAAAGAAAGTTGCAGAATACAAAATTTACGGCTAGAATCCTTAAATTCAACGAATATGTGTAGGAAACATATAAAAGCAGTTCAAGTGCATGACTTCACAGGATGTTTGTACGGTATCCCGTAGAACCTAGAGTTGTTAGATCTTCATCAAAGTACTCAAAGATCATTGAATAAAACGGAAGAAATGAATCAAGTAAGCCTCAGTTCCGTATCAATAGAGGGTTAGACTGATTATTTTTTGCCATTTTATTAAATTTTCTTGGAGTATAGTGGATAGGAAAGTTTAGTAACTCCAAGCTCTACGGGATACTCTTGAAAGCATTTACATTGAATAAATTAGATATTTTTTCCGGTTCTGTTTTGAATGATATGACACTGAAATGTAGTAATGAGTTGTATAACGGAAAACAATAAGTTTTTGAACGATCAAATAATAATTGATAGAAAATGAAACGTTTTCTTTGATGTTCATATCATGTATTCAATAAGATAACATTTCGTCGGAAGCACGATAAAAGCACCGATACTTGGAAAATTTTATATTTTCGGTGATTTGTTTTCTTTGAAAAGTGTTCCATGAATCAACAGGGAAATATCTGATGGTCGGTAGCTCGTTGAAATAAAGAAACTAAAAAGGTTACAAAAACAATCGAAATATGGATTACTTTAATCAAATTATAATAATTTTTCTTTTGTTGATGATACGTTGATGGAAGGTTATACTATCAAAATGTTTCAAAACTTATTTCAATAGGGATTTATTCTTTAGTTTGGATTACAAAGTTGAAAAAAGAAAAGATCAAACTTAGCGGGGGTGAGTTTTGTATGTAATATTAGGTAATATCAGGTTCTTCGAATCAATCCTTGAGAGGATCCAATCAAAATAGTTTATAAATCAAAATTCTCAAAGTATGATGGTTTCCATATTTACCGTTGTATAATTTGAATCAATAAAATACGGGAGTGACATCTCCCAATATATACGAGACAATCTAAATCTTTACGATTCTTTTCATGTATGTAATGGAGTTACAATGGAAGAAAAATCAATCGACTTTACTCTCATGCAATGGGAGAAGTTTTGATAATCCTTCAATGGATACGGTGAGTTGAATATGCAATTATACACTGAGGAAAATATTACAACAGAATTCAGCATACCCATCCAGTAGCCTTAAGACGAGTCAATATCTGCCACAGAGAAAAAAAATTCGCTGTGATAGCAAAATCTGATTTTGCTGAGTACCATTTGTTGGAGCAACTAATTTTTCCACTGTAACCGCAATTTAGACTGAAAAAAATGTATGGTTCCTGTAACCATCTAAAAGCCCCGTTGAAAAAGTCTCATAGATGTCCAAATACCGCTATAGAATCCCATGTATCCTCATCAGATTCTATCAGGTTCAATAGTAGTATGTGGACACTTTGACCAGGATTTAATAAAACGTATGAGTTTCTATGTTTTTTTTTTCCAGTGGGCGTATTTTAATACCAGCCAACCTCGCAGATAGTCAGAGAGCCTACCCCCCGTATGATTGTCACAGCTATACAGATCGGTGTGATCCCAGTGAACAGTTTTCCCTCGACATTTCAAACATTCATTATGTTCTCTAAATGATATCAGGAAGTTCTCTAATCCGTCGATTTCGGAAATCTTTTTGATTTCTTTCTCATGAGGTCTTGAAGTTATCGGAAAGTGATTCGAGGCCACTTCGAGAACTTCCTGATATCATTTAGACAACATAATGAATGTTTGAAACGTTGAGGGGAAAATGTCCACTGGGATCACACCGATCTGTACAGCTGTGACAATCATACGGGGGTAGTCTCTCTGACTATCTACGAGGTTAGCTGTAATTAAAATACGTTTAGATGGTCACAGGAACCATAATTTGTATGCAGTGTAGATTGCTTTCACAGCAATCTTCTTAACTATAACAGCGACTTTTTAGCTGTGGCGGCAAAAAACCTTCGCTGTTCCAGGAAAATTTGTTTATTATTCTGTATATGATGCAAAAAATTTGCTGCTCCAGCAAAAGGGACCCAGAAAAATTCCTGTAATTGTTTTTCAATTGAAACAATAAAACAAGAAAACAAAATGATTGTGGCGAAAAAAATTGGACAGGATATTTTGTTCAGGAAATATAAAATATATATTTCACAATATCTATTCGTCTTTGGGCTTCCGAATCGGTATAACAATCTTCACTATAGCACTCTTCTCAATGTATATTCAGGGTCAACCGAATGATAATACCACCGAACGTGAAATCAAATCGATTAGATTGTACTCTCTACGGTAATTAAATAACATACTTCACCATAAAAACTATGAAATTCTTTATAAAGGGATTATTCTATCAAATTTCGAACATCGACGGATCGATATGGTCGATGAAGAAATAAATTAACACAATTTCTTTTATCTTTGATTTAGAGTGCCTCAATTTGCAAAATAATGCACTTTTACCGCGCAAATAGAACACTGTACATTTATTGGATTATGCAGATTATGGATCGACTATCGAGAGTGCGTGTAGAGGTACTCTAGAGTTGCTGATGCGCAGATGCAGGACAGGTGTCGCCATGGTGGGTGGCACCGGTTGCTCTGGTTCCATTATTGTACAGCACAAGAGAGTCAGGATCCATCGTAAACTGGCAGTTTTTGTTTGCCCCCATATTGTTGATTGCAGGCATCAGCCTTGTCTCTCACAGATTTGCAGGCCTGTGAAACTAATACATACACACGCAACACACGCCAAGGTGTCCTACCCTTTCCCCCTCTAACTTTCAATAATAACAACAAATTATGTGGAAAAGTCCTAAAAATTCAATTCCTCAATGCTTTTGTCGAATCATATAAAACCTTAACATTTGCGGACATTGCATATCGAAAATAAGAACTTTTCAGAACGTTATGTTATTTTTCAACACAAAAATAAAAGGAATAATATCTTTGTGCAATATGATCGATGATTTGTAAAATAACTATCGTGGATCGTATAAATTTGAATGATGATTTATGAAATGTATATTTTATGAAATTACTTGAGATTCTCTAGGGATTATATGGACTGTCGATCAAAAAGAAAAGTGTAAATGAAAGAGCTAATACACGTGGTATTGGATTCGATAATCTTCAAAATGTGTATATATATAGCCTTCGAGTATATCAGAGTAGCAAGCGCTTTAAACATTGAACAAATGAAAATCGATAATAATATACTTTACCAGAAATGCTTTGAAATTCATTTTTTCCCTCCCTTCGCCCCTTGTTAACTGTAACTTACCTTTTGTTCATTCGTTGGTCCCGCGCCAGCCTTTTCATAGAAGAAAGGGTAATCAGGAGCCGTGTAATCATACTGCCATTCAACAAAATGATTGGCAATATCGAATCCTCTGTAGTTGTACGAGCAATATTCAAAATCGATGAGTACTAATTCTGGTTTACGCGTGTTCTGCACTAGGAGTATATTACCCTCCTGCATGTCATTGTGACAGAACGCAACTGGATGTTTCTGTTGCATTACGAGAGATCTGAAAGAAGGGTGAAGAGCATATAAAAAAATGTTTATCGTTGAAAGATTTTTAACATATATTATTCTAACGCCACTTTAAAATTTGGAAGAAAAGCACGAATTTTTACCTGAACCAGTTGATCTCGTGTTCCAAATCTATCGCTCTGATGGCATTAACATTTTCCAAATGGCGAGCGTCGATATCTTCCACGTTTTCAAGAATATCGCTGGCCGTTTCGTACCATTTGGCCGTCGTATCCCAAAGCCACGTGGGTTCTTTGCTGATTGGTACTTGCATCATATGAATTTTACCCATTTTCTCGGCTATCAACGAACTCAACGTTGGATCAGCTAGTTCTTTCGTTAACAATGGCCTTGCGGGAATATATTCTTCGATACGACCACCAGGGAATATACCGTGTAATTTTGGACCAAGCCGCCTCTCTGAAAGTAGCGTGAAGATGACAGATTCGGTGATCAAGCCTTCTAATGCTCTTTCACCGTGGACTTGACCGTACAATCGTAATAAAACTTGACGTGGTTCTCCGTGAACTGGAACCGCACCATCCGGTAATTGAACGTTGTACAACCAGTTGCTCAAGCCTCCACTAAAAAAACAGGAATGGAAGATTCATAAATTTTTCTTTCAAAACTGTACATGTGTACGATAAGGATACTCTTCGTTCCGATTAAATTCTGTTTTATTCAGTTTATCGAATCATGAGCAAAAAAGAAAAAAAAGAGTGAGCAAACTCATATCAATGATATTTCATCCTGAGAGTGTATTTTGGCTCACCTCTGATCAAGGTTTCCATTTCATCCTTTCTCCCTCATAATAATGAATCCCAAAGCCGTTCTCATTCATAACAATTAAATTAAAGTATGTAGGAAGATCAGGAATGGAGAGGCCCAAAAATCAATTGAATGATCGTTGAACAAGTGCACCCGATAATCTTGATATTCTCACTAACCTGATACGTTTTAAAACAATATTGTCCGATGTAACGCGTTTCCAGGCACCCCGAAGATAATCACGACAAATTCTAGCTGCAGTTTCCCTCATCTCAGGGTTCTCATCGGACATCTGAAATTATACGTACAAGAGAAAAGTCGAGTTAAAGTATTATTCCGAATAATGATGATATTTGAATGAGAAAATTCCCAAGCAAAGCTAATGGCTACATTTTGTGAAAAATATATCAGATTTTATTCATTATCAATCTTTCTTGGAAAAAACTAGATTTTCAAGGATTTTATAATGACGAAAATCACGATAACGTTGATGATAATATATCCATAAACTTGAATATTATAAAACCGTATCATACCTTATCTTTATGACTACAATTTTACGTTTTCAATCTTTCAAGTTGGATATACAATGTGTCCCACATTGGATTCTTCAATTAAAATCTTAAAATTCGAAAAAAAAAAACAGGAATCCAATATTGTTAACACTGATGTATCTATGTCAAGGAGTGAAATTTATTCAAATGAATTGGTATAGAAAAAGTATATTTGTTTCAGAGATTTTTAATCTACAACCAGAAATTTGTTAGTCATTTCAACTGATCGGGTTGATTGAAAAACACGACAACCACTTTTCATAGTTAGTTCAACCATTTTTTGCAATTGCAGCACAATTTTTCCGTCATTCCAACTAAAACGATACAATTGTCTTGATTTTGTTAATTCAACCGATGCGAATTTTTCTCAGTGTACATCTACATAATCCATCCATGATTATTTATCTTCGAATGGCACATTCATAAGTTGTATAATACACTGAGAGAAGAGTTTATTTGTATTTAATCAAGCTTATTTTGGATACGGCGAAATATATTTTTTGTCACATAAATCCGGCTAATTATCTATAAATAAAGTCTATTAACTGTTGATAAGCCTTATATGAGGGTAATGAGTCATGTTTGTATGCAATAAATATTTATTTCGCCGTATCCAAAACAAAATTCAATCAATATAAATAAACTCTTCCCTCACTGTACATCAATATATTTATGTATGGAAGAATACTCGACGCAAACCGCCCCGATTAAGGCCTAGACAGAAAAGTGACGTTTACGTTCATGGTAATGTGACTTCTCTGTCTGGGCTTTCACAAAATCTAAGCACGTGTCATAGAATCGCATTTTGTCTTATCGCTTCACTCATACATATTGAAACAACTTCCTAATCACAAAATGAACGATAAATCAAATAATAAAGTTTCTACGAACCTTATGATCTGTAATGTGTAAAACGAGAGAACCGAAATAAATTTATCCTTGTATTATGTATTTTCCACATTGTTTTTAGCACGGATGAAGATTTATTTACGACATTCCCTTCCCTATTAGAACCGAACATACCAATGATGTAACAAATCCTTTTATATACCAATGATGTAACAAATCCTTTTATATACCAATGATGTAACAAATCCTTTTATACACCAATGATATAACAAGAGCATAACAAAAAGGGTTACTTGCGAACATTGCAAGATTCACTCGAGAAGACTCACGATCGAGTCATTAAAATGATATCTCCTTGATATAAAAAGAAATATTGTTTCATTATAAAGAATAATTATGCGCGAAAGAACTAATTTGAATTTTCCAAGTATTTGGATGATTTTATTCAATATTCATTGTTAAGATTCAAAGCCTGTTCTAGGAAGTTTGTTCATCAGCATCAGCTTATGAATTAATACGCGTACACGTTTACGACATGTCATCTCATGGGATCAAAACTGATTATCCAAGATGATTGAAGCACTATGATACATTCAAGTACGATCAAGTTCCATGAATTTTAAAACTCAAATTCTACCCAGTGAACAGTCATTTGAATTGTGAGTTGGAATAGCAACTCATATTGTCATTTTAACAAGTGATTTTCAGCAATACAATTCTTGTTAACGAAGCAATGTGCTATTGCTGTAAGGACAACAAATTATTGCATAACCAGCAATAAAATGTTGACAATTCTTATATTGCTAGTTCTACCATACACATTTTTCTCCGTGATGCTATCTGAAAGATGTCACGCATAAATTTTAGATGACATTTAGAACTCTTGAGAAGACATCAAAAAGGTGGCAGGAATCGACGCATTGGACTCCATTTCGGCATTTTTCAGATAACGCTATGACAGTTTCCAATATTGGCCGAAAAACTGTTTTGCTGGGTATCGTTTGGGAAAATATTTGTGGGAAAATTCTCAACTTTTATTCTTTTTCATGGAAATCTTTTTGAGAAAAAAGAACAGAAAAAATTGAACATGAAAATGAATACTTCTCTGTATTTTTAGAGGTAAAAAGCAACGCTACCACGCAATTGTTGATGTACTTTGATCACGTATCATGTCATGAAAGCACTCAATTATTTGTACATCGGTGTCGAAGTTCTACCTACACTGAGAGAAAAGAATAGTGATAATCACTAAGCGGATAGTAAAATATTGACATACCAAACTGTGCAATCGGAATAACTAAACGATTCAATCGAAATAACAATACGCTTACTTAAATTAACGATACGTTCAGTTAGAATAAGTACGCGATTGATTGTAGTAACCAAATGTTTGGTCTGTCCATATGGCAAATTATATTTATATAATGTAATGTTTCAACCAATTATATTTAAAACCAAACCGATCAAATACCCTTGATACTGCCATAGGTAATTTTTAATCAAATTTAATGACAAAAAATTCCGATAAAATGTTTTTGTTTATATTGCTTAGTTTTCCAATCCTTGTTAGATACTTTGTATCCCTCAAAGCACCGAATTCTTCAATAATGTGTCTGAAACTTGTCAGTTACGGAAGCGGACATAGGAACGTGTTTGAAGGGTATTTGAAAACCTTCTGAAACGTTTCTATGTCCGCTTTCATAACTCAGACATTTCTGGTACATTACTGAAGAATTCGGTGCTGCATGGATATATATGCCTATCTAATATCGAAATAGATAAAATACGCGACTGAATTACTCAAATAACACAACGTTTATGCAGAATTCTTTGAGAACTCCATTCGAAGTCTGAAAGGAAAAAAATATTGTCATCGCAACAATACTGGTTCACTTTTATGACCATCCGAAGTGTAGGGTCATTTAGGAAATTCGCTATTACTCAAGGTTATGCAATCGTCAAAAGAGGTATCTGTTCAAGTTACAGGAGTAGGTACGTCACGATGTGAAGAATGATGAATCAGAAGCGAACTACATTGACATGATATAATTGAGAAACGTAATTGTATAGAACAGTGAAGAGTCAATTCAACCAATGCGCTGTATGTCTATCAATTAAAAATTTCTGAAATACACCCTCAGGATATCGACTCATTCGGTCTATTTATAAGGTCTTCGAGACTTAGAGATGTTATATATATATCTTGAAGAACTTAAGAACATATATTTCCAAGTATGCATAAGTATACTAAACGAATCGATACATCGATTTATGGAATTGTGCTTGTTTTTACGTAATGTTTTCAATCATATGGAAATGGAAACTCAAATCTCATGACAAGATACATGCATTAAAACATTGTCTAGTTGGTATTCCAGATAAACTGGAATGAAGTTTCTGAATGTAATGAGGTGTAATGTATCTTTACTCTTAACATAAAATACCGGAGCAATTATGACGAACACGTTCTAACAGTATAATGTACCATGAATGTTTCTGATATCAAAACTTTTGCTTGGTAAGTCTTTGTTTGGCATAGGGCTGTGCGGTATGATGGAATCCATACCGGAAATTGATAAAAAAATAATCCCGGTATTTTCGGTATACCAGTGTTTGACATACTACCGCCCCCACAACACCATAATCCCAGAAGAATTCATAGGGAATTCTTGCTGAAGTGATTGGGTTCTTTATGAATTCTTGAAGAATGAATCAACAAATTATTGTTAAAAGATTTTCATTCTCGATTATTACAATAAAATACGTTTTGAATTTTCATAAAAATTCTAACAAAATAGATGGACTTGGCAAATATGGGAAACAACAAATTATTTCAAGTGAAATAAAATGATGAATAACTCATGCAACTGAATTCTCATCACATCGAATTTGATGGATATTTAATAATTTATTTGTCGTCATTCATATTTCCTGAAGGTTCCTGTAGGCTAACCCAACGCCTGGAGAAACCTTACGGGAACCTAGAAAATGATTAAAATGTTTTGCACTAGGCCTTCGAATGAAATGAAATTTCTTGGCGATAGATTTTTTGGATGTAAAAGGGATGAAAATGATTCGTGAAGAACGAAGATCTATAAAACTCGCTTTATTGAATCAACTTTGAATCTCTTCCCAAACTCAATTACCACCTCTCCAATCAATGAAATCAATAATCCCAATATAATAACAAAAATCACACTCCCTTTTGATGATTAGAATACTTTGGAGAAAATTGAAAATACAGATTGAAATCAAGAAGCGGACCATAAGGCATAAGAATGATGAGAAGCACGTGCAACTGAGAACACATAACTGCGAGTAAATTTATAAATTCTATTATATACATATATACATGATTATTAACCGGATGTTCTGGAACGGTGGCAGCCATAACCATTGGGTTTGTCTGACCGTTTATAAACTTTCACTGAAACAATATGTAGCAGTTTTTGAAGAGAAAATGAAGAAAAATCCAACTTTTCGCTTTGAAACAATAATTCTCAAATACGTCTCACTACAACCGCAGATTTTTATTATACATATTTTGAAAGAAATCACAACACGACTTTGTGTAAATTATACCTGCCGCAGTATGACCTTCGTCGTCGTCACCGCATTCGTTCACTGCGGACTTTCCATACTATACACAATCCAGAGCAAAAAACAACCCCCTCTACACCGTTAACCAAGACCCAAGGCTATACAGAAACTATTTCAGAGTTTGCGCGATTTGCCCGATCAATATTGACCCTTTGAATGACATCTTTGGGTACGTGTCCTCACGCATGATAATAGTTTGTTGTGAATAAGAATTTAATCATACGCCATTAATTTTAGATTTGCAAGCTTCATCGAAGTATATTGAAATCTTTCCCATCCTTCCCATTGTCGCGATCAGGTATTGGTCATCTTTGAGAATCTTGAATGACAATCGAGCAAATATAATTGGTACAACAAAGATCCTTTCGAACCCTGAAGTTGAGTTTCTAAAAATGAAGTTTGATATATGGCGATAATGCTAAATCGGTTTATACGCATTTAGTCATATTAAAAACTCATTTTGAGGATTTGAAATCTATATTTTTCAGCTGTTATGCGATTGTTTGTCAATAATTTATTTATATAAAATGTATACAACTTAAATACACGTTCTACGGAATGAGGTTTTTTATAATTCTAATGGATTGAAAAATTCATCAGCCAATTTATATGAATCACAAGTTTTCGAAAAAACGAATGATTCTGCGCCTCAATTATCTATATCTGTATCATGATTCAAACTTTTTGACTTTCGATTGATGAAATCGACTAAGGCCAGACATCGTACTTGGATCGAATTTTGTAATCGAGCCTTTTCAAAGGGGATTTTGGAATTCAATTCTGAACCCAACTGTTCTATAAGGAATAGAGAACCGTTGAGAATGCTAATTGGTGGTTTCATCGAAATTTATAAAAAAAAACCCGCATTTCATCATCAATTTATATTAAATTTAGGAAATATGTTCATTTCAAATCTTTACACAAAATACATTATATGATTGATACGATCAACAACAATTTTCGAATATTCATTGGCATGATTAGTTTGCAAGAAACATTATGTAGATCAGTGCAATTTTGAGACTGAATTTTGTGAATCATTTGGAAATAGCAAAAATTGGTGAAGACCTTCTCGGGTTCTGATTTGAATCAACATTCTAGGGATGAGCGATCGATAGTACTATCGATGAATTTTCTATAGAAAATTTGTCGAATTTATATGGAATTTTATAAAGTTTCGATCAATGTTTCATATAATATACAATGTAAACTCGAGAAATTTTCTATAAAAAAACTATCGATAGTACTATCGATCGCTCGCCACTACAACGTTCTTTAAAAGAGGATCATTTGAAGCATCAATGGATATCAAAATTAATAGAACTCCAGTCCTCTCATCAAGGCAAGGCGAATGAATTATGAAAAACATCATTCGAATCGTGCATCCTGAGAAGGGTAATCTTGAACTAACAAAACCTCCATGAACGGATAAACAAATTTTTTATGACCCCATGATACATGGCCATTTTTGTGTGAAGAAATATGGGAATAGGAATAAACGAATATTGAAGTACAAATACGATACTACAACAATTGTTTTATAGCAAATTTCACTTTCTTTCCAATATACTTCGTATGGAGTCATGACACACATGATGCACAGAGATTAGATAGATTTTTAATGGAAAATTTTACAAGTTAGTAAGAGATAGAAACACATTGTAACGCGCAAAATTATTTAGTCGAAAAGATTTATAAAAATTCCACACTCCTTTGAATTTCTGTTGAAAATTACATTACCATAATTAAAAAACAACAAAAGCACAATCCACTCTTTAGAATAATTACCTCAATTCTTTCTTCCAAAACCGAAATCATACTTCGAACACGAATCCTTTCAGAACTTTGAATCTAATCGTGGTATTAGTATCGAACGACAAAATTAATCTATCGACGCCCAATTTAATACTTCCTTTCCTTGAGGTCATTCAAGGTAAAATTGGTGACTAGTCTGCCTTAGAATTGAGCCAACTCATAGCTTCGTATAAAATTCCTCGAAATAGATTGATAGATCAACGATTTCGAATATCCAGGAACAGAAAAAATTCGAGAAAATTCTTGAAAGAACATCCATTAATATCAACAGTTACAAATTCCACTAAGAACAATGTTGCGATCGTCACGACATTGCGACACGTTTGACATAATTATCAATCGAAAGAATGTGAAACAATCTCGATTATTATCGAGTGATTTTGATGTCCACACTCGATTAATTATCATCAAAACGTTATCACTTTTTGGGAAGTTGCTGACTTTTTCACTGCTTTACGCATGCAATTTATGCCCAATTTATTAACGATCATAACAATGAGAGATCACAGAACTTTTATCTCTCTTATGTTTATTTGTTGAACCTTGGAACCAAAACGGAAAAACAATGCTCATACTTTATAAAAAAAAAACCTTGTCATTCAATTTTTATCATCATAACATTATTTTTCCTTAAAAATCCACATAGCACCGATATTCTTGCAGAAGAAGGAGTCTTAAATATAACTTTATAGTTTTCTAAAAGATATCTAATGCAACAAATTGGAACACATTTCTGAAAGATATATTGAGATATCTTTTAGGAATTTTTGTGCTATCTATTAGCGATGACGGTTCTTCAGAGAATTGATTCATTTTCATACAAATTATATCAAATTGCTATCGATATTTTATACAAATTTATAAAAACTATATACTTTTTCTATAAAAAAGAATCAATTCTGTTTAAGAACCGGCATCACTGCTACTATATGTACGTGCAAAATGTATAAATACTAACATATTTAGTCCACGTTAATTCAGTTATTCATTATTTTTGCCTTTTGATTTTCAAGTTTGTATGATGAGCCGAACATTGGAGATTTCACGGTTAACCCTTTGCTACACGGACATTCACATGGGATTTTTTCCATAAGAGTTTCCCCATATTCTTATGAGAATGTTGAATGTTGGATTCTTCACGCTCAGTTTGTGCTGCTGTGGGTAAAGACTTAGGATTAAACAACTGTGATATGATCGGAGCGTTGTTATTGCCAAAATCGAAAGATTTTTCTGCTCCAACAGCGTGTTTTCGAGGGTTGACAACTTGAACGATAGGAATTGAATGCAAGAATAGAGGGTACGTTTGAAAGTGAACAGTACGGCGAACAAATGCGTTGGTTCTGTACATGCAGAGTTTGAAGATTCGAAATTCAAAGCGTCAAATGCCATGAATATTTCCATGAAGGTAAAGTATTGTACTCTTGTCAATCATTCGAACACTCGTCGATTACTTATTATCGTTGAATAGAATAAACACAATTGTTGATGCTTCGCTGCGGTTCACGTCATTGATTATCACTCCTTCGTATCCACAACATTATTCGTCACGAAGTTAAAATAAGTATCGTTCGACTGATTCTTTTACTCAATTCTTGTGCAGTTTTTTAAAATCACGTGTATGTTTTCATGACACTTAATTTTATCTTGCGTTGTAATAGAACATGATGTGATGAATACTTAAGACTATTACAGACTCCAAAACTCACGAAAAAGAAATATATAACTCAAACATATGTTATTCGATTTTTACTCGAATAATTTAATGGAAAGCGACATCAGGATCGTTGTAAAAACTTTACCGAGAAGAAATAAAATGGTTACACAATAGTTTAATCATGATGAGTAACAGTGAAACTAATTTGTTTCTCCATTCTAGAAAAAGCATACCACATGACGAATCTTCATTGAAAAAAAGCCTAATGAGAAACTGTAAATTCGTAAATCTCATTCTTCATATGGCAAAGAATGTTTAGAAAATTCATCTTTTGTCGAATATTTTTCTCGATTTGATCGACTCTCTGTGTGTGTCACTTTAAAAAAAATTGTGAAAACGTTTCAAAAACTAGAACTGAAAAATTATTCAAATAACGAGACTAGAATTTCGTAACTCCCTGAGGAGGTTGCAATTCAGTATGTTTTCAATTTTCAACCAACCTTGAACAAATCTAAGTCTCGTTAAGAAGATATTTATTCAGATTAAGTACGAGGGGAGAGAACAAAAAACCCGATTTCTTGTCTCATCGTTTAAAGCCGAAAGCAGATATTTGGTTTGAGTAATCATAGAAAAATATAGAAGATAGACCGATGGAATGATAAATTTGTATAATTATCATCAATTTTTTATTATTATTATTATTATTATTTATCCAAAGTTGAGATAAAAATTATAGTACAATCCTCGTGTTACAACCAATCTCAAATCCCAGTATCTCGGGAGCGGAAAAATGTCAAAATTATATATAATTTATATATAATAATTCAATATAGTTTATATGTATATATGTTGCACGGAAAAAAATTGTTCAGTTACAGATGGGTCTGTATACAACGTGTCCTCGTATTATAGTAACCGCAATGCTTTTAATTAGAGTAGATAGAATTAAAATCGAAGGTAACTCATCGAAGTGAGTGAATTAAAGTGAAATGTTGATGTGAGATGTTCTAAAACATTCTTCAATTTATGCAAATAATCATTTGATATCGAATGTAAATGGAAACTTATCAACTAAGAAATTAATTTGATTCCACTAAAATTTGAATCCATTGAACTAAATTTAAGAAAACATTTACAAATATATTAATAATTCCGTTCGTGCGAAAAAAGAACTTCTCCTACAAAATGCTCGGATTGACCAATAAAACGAATTTTATATGCTGAAAACGTTAATTCATGTATTATCTTCACTTACAGTGTATTAAATATACGCTTAATATATCAGACATTAGAACGTTGTGAAGATAAGTGACAATAATTTACTACGTAATCGTATCGCGTGTTAGCTCAAACTGTTAGGACCGGTTTTGTAGGTAGGTGACAGGTTGAGTATTGTAGGTTCGGATCTTTCTAAGGAATGAAAATTTCTCGAATAGGAGAAGCACATCTCAAATACTTACCAACGGTAAATGTACGGTAAGAATCCGTGAAAAATTTTTTTTTCATGTTCATGAAAAATTTGTAATAATTTCTACTCCAAATGTATGCCAAACACTGCGACAATATTTGGATACATCCAACTCAATTCTTGTGGTGTACTTTACCACAATTTGTTTCAAGTGTTACTGCTGATCTGGTGACAAATATATCGTTTTGCTCAATATTGTATGTGAAGCTTGTGTTATACGTTACTAAACTTTGTACACCGAGAACCCAATTTCTTAGATTGGAAGAAAATTTTCTTTGCCTTTATTCTAATAAATATTCTTTTCAATGGGAAACAATTCAATCCAATGGAAAAATTTTTCATTGAATTTAAACAAAAAATGTTCAAATTGCAACAGAAATATATTCCTTCTTGAATTCGAAGAATATAATTTCAATTCAATGAAAACTTTTCTCATTGGAATGAACTATATTTTCCATTGGAAATAAAATTTATCAGAATGAGGGCAAAGACATTTTCTTTAAATCTACACGGAGAGAAATTTGGAGATATTGAATCACTGAGCTTCGTGTGATTTTTCATCTCGAAATTAGATGATTTTGTATCTCGAACGGCGTGAAAAAACATCACAACATCGGAGAGCATTAATCTCGAATCCCGTGATATTATTTCACCGTGAAGTTGGAGATTCAAAATCAAGCAGTTCGGTGCTCGAAAAGCATACAGTTCGTGATAGAAAATCATCAATCGGTTGATTTTGCTTCACGTCAGTTGCGAGATGCAAAATCATGTTGAGTTCGTTGATTTAATATCTCCGAATTTCTCTCCGTGTAAGAAATCGGATTCTCAGTGTACCTGTCCCAAATTTTATTTCGATTTGTGGTAAAGATAATGACTATTGTGATTGAATGGACAGATTATTTTGTTCCGTGTATATACTCCATACTGAAAAAAAATTCCTTTCAACCAAATAAATAGTTTATTTGTCCTCTCTCCATGAAATATTTCTTGGGATTAAATGAATATTTAATCGGATCAATCAATGTACAAAGAACATCTCTTCGATGTTTCAATCGAACGTTTTCCTCCATTGCATTGAATGTCGCTTGAAAATCACAGGAGATTCAATCATTCGATAAATTTTCTCTTAGTAAACGATTATTGATAAATCATATTCGTTGTAGGAAAAAGTCATAAATAAAGAAACTTGGATTATTCATATTCATGAATCACTCGATAACATCTTGAAATAATCACGACATTCTTTAGTTATACGTAATCACAAGCACGACATTCATGCCACTTAAAATCTTCAAATCCGATAATAACTATTGATCCGTTAAATGCCATAGCTGAATCTTAGCAGGATTAACAGCTCAAGATCATATGATATTCAATACTGATATTCGTAACATTCGATATGATACGTAACATTCAATTTCGGATTTACCTGGAGAAGAAAGAAACTAAATCTATATCTTGTTGTCTTCAATAATAATAATTCCATCAGTTTCTATCGAACGAAAAGTTATTGTGTTTCCCGAATGGAGAGTTGAGGAAATATTCAGTTATTCTAAGAACTGAATGTGACGTATGTATAAAATTAAACATCCACAAGTCAGACAATATTTTTAAATGAAATACATCATTTGGAAAATGTGTTTTACGAGCCCCATTCAATTTATTACGTCACTCTCGAGGAGGAATATTGAGCATAATATACGTATGTCATAATTCAACTATATGAATCATAATGTTTGAACAAATGCCGGCCATAATTTTCGACATTTCAAACATGTCCTGGATTGAATATAGTATGATTAAATATGATTGTATGTCTCTCATACTATCAAACCCGTTTAATCGTCCATAATGTATACATTCGACTCGTTTTCTTGCACTTTGTAACTTTACATTCAGCTGAATCTAAATATCGTTTTTTTTTTCATGTAACTACAACGTTGTATTCACGCAAAATGAATATTTAAAACGATCAGTCACAGGTTTAACAGATCAATAGCGAATGACATATAATCTCTCACAGATTTAAAAAGCCAATATCCAATCGAGTTGAAACACTAATCACATACATAAACTATCCTCTGTGATGTTTCCAACGAAATGCTTCCAATTGTAATTAAGGAAAACGAAAACTTTTCGAACTACTATGTGTATCGATTCAATATATTTTTATGACTGTATACTATCAAAAATGTGACGTATCAGAGAAACATAATTTATGTAACATTTCTCTTGAAATTCTTAAATATACTTCATTTGTGAATAAATCAATTCCGCTTACGCTATAATGCGCCACGATATGTCGTGCAGAAAAAGATATAAATCTAAGCGAACAATCTGATACGCGTCTAATTGGAATATGCGAATAAAATAACCCATTATACAATAGTAAATCTACTAGCTGATCAGGACGATCCGATAAATGATCATCTAAATAATCAGTCTATCATCTAATAACTAGTTCAATTCTAGTAAATGAAAAAAACTCCGAACGGTGATCGAATCGCTCGAATGATATCATAATATGCTAAATTCTTTGATGAAGTTTCGAGTGGATTGTAAAACATTGGTATTACGCCAAAAAATTGTTGATTCCAGTACTGCGAAGTTGATATAATGCCAACAGACTCACATGATATTGAAATATTTATTCAATGTCAATGTAAGTAAATTCATAATCAAGATCAAGAACTAGGAATTTAAAAAACAGTATCCTCAACAGAAAATCCTATTTTATAGAAATATCTTATGCACACTAAAAAAAAAAGAAGTTGTAACATTTACATCTTGCGAAGTCAATATTTGGACGATTTCAAAAATAGTTCGAGCTGCCACGATTCAAGCTGATTATACAACAGCGAATATGAGATATACCAGAGCTGATGTGAATCTTACATTCTAAATTACATTGTAGAACCAACTAAAATTGTGGTAGCTCAAACTATTTTTTGTAATCATTTAAATATTGACTTCACAAGATGTACATTTTAAAACTTTCTCAGTGTATTTTCATAAGATTTTCCATATAGATGAAAATCATCAGCTCTATGCGCTCTTGGCCTTAAATATTAGGACTTCGTTGAAGCATTTCTAAATATAGAATCAGTACGTCGTTTTTCTATCAGAATTCATCTATTCGATGGTAAGTTGAAAGATGCGCATTCAACATGTTCTTCCTTAATAAGAAACGCTGATGAGGAAGGTTCTCAAGCTAATCCAAGTGGTCGACGTAGTTGAGGAGGATGACGATAGGTTGACGCGATAAGGATCTTTTTTACCAATTATAAAGTCAAGCACCATTGTAACTATTGCAGGAAATTTGTTATAATTGAGGATTATTGGAGGAATGAAGAGTATCCGTGTACATGCGAACTACAGAAGAGGTATTGTATCATTCGGTCAAGTGGTTTATACTCCAATGACGCAGTTTAAAATTAATTCTCATTTGAGAGTCAATCAGTTCATTGGAAATGTGGATTGCTCCGACTTTTATGAATATACGGGAAAACCAATTCGATTACCGTACGTAGAGATGGCGATGAGCGATCGGGAGTTGAGTTGGAAAAAGAGTACACGGAACAAAATTTGTGGTAAAATCTAGGACAGGGACAATTTCTATTACCATACGAAACAGATTGTGGTAATTCTAACTAAATTGGAGTAAATTTAATGGCAACTGCAGTGAATCATTCTCCAAATTGTGATAAATATGACAAGTAATTTGTTTGCGTGTGGTGAAACTGTCCCGGTTCTACGCTTCGACGATTTGGTCACCCTATTTGGATACACGGAGAGAAATTTGTAGTTAAATTTACTATGTTATTATTGTTCCCGAGGAACAGACTGAATTCTGTCGGATTTTACTATGAAGGGCATATTTTTACTATGGTACAACAATAAAATGCTGATCATATTTACTATGTTTTATGGGGGAACCCGTCATAGTTCAGTCTGTTCCTCGGGAACAATAATAACATAGTAAATTTAACTACAAATTTCTCTCCGTGTACGTTGTGAGAGAGAAAAAATATATTACACTGGCCAACAACCATTCCGATGGCTGAGGTTTGGAAATTGATTTAAAGTCATTTTCGAGCACTGAATACGAAAACAGCATCAGATTTGTTGAATCAGCTCAATTTTTATAATTTTTTGTGAATAAAATCTATCAATTATATAGATTATATATAAAAATTGTATAGAAATGATGACAACGATTGAGCTAATCCAAGAAATCTGATATCGGTTCCGCATTCAACACACCAAGACCACCCGGGAATAGTTCCCAGATCTCGGGCACCAGGGGCAAAATTATCTTGTTGTGGTCCTGTGATATTGCCGATTTGATGCGTAAACTCCAACCGTGAATCGTTCCCTCGCCATTATTATATTTGAATTGTGTCGATAAAGGAATCAGATTTTGCAATTACTCATTACATACCTTGCTCGAATGACCTTTTCAAGATCACAACTAGTTATAGAACACCCAAGTGAAGTTTAATATTGTCGAAAATAATTTGGAATCCCCTATTTAAACTGGGGATGCACGATATTTCATGATATCGATTTTATATGGACTTTGTATATAGTTTTTATCAATATTTTATATAATTCAATATAAACTCGACAAAAATTTTATAAAATATGCCAATATCGAGAAATATCGTACATCACTAATTCAAACTAAAAATAACCATACATAATTTTTACAGGGTGCTGACAGAAGAAAATAATAGACAGAGCTTATCTGATTGAATTATTGATTCTCGAGGGACAAAATTTTCTATATTCCATATATATTGTATATAATTTAATATACTTTGTTATATAAATTATCCATAATTATATACAATTTGAAAAATTTTTCAACTCGGATTTATTAACTCATACATCACAATAGAATAACCTGAGTGGAAATTTTCTTCATCCTTGAAAAAATTTGTTTTTTTCCCCCCTACGAAGTTTAGAGGATCGAGGAAATCTTTCAACCAAATTCCAAGTATCTTGAATAACGATAGGAGAAAACTATAACGTGCAACTAACGGATTAAAACGCAATTTCCAGCTATTTGTAACAATGTATATTGGTATCTTAACGTTCACGACCTCTTTCATTAAATAAGTTAGAATGCCTCGCAAGCAAGTATAAGAAATTTATCTCATTCTCGACCAAAGCGTGATGAAAGAAAAAATAAATTAAAATATTCAAGTCCTCGCGAACTTGAAAGATACTATATTCATTCGAGGAAATTGATGTTTAAACGAGAAATTATAATTATGATTCGCAATGATGTAAGTGAAGCACGAGGCTGAAACCAGTAATCGATTCTTATAACTTTTTATACAAAACTTTTATGAAAGAGTCAAGCATCTTGAGTCAATAATGTTTAATCAAAAGTTACAACAATCAGCTACTAGTTTCAACTTCATGAGTGAATCAGCTCTAAGAATTATAGTTCGAAAGGAATTTTGAAGGAGTCTTGAGTTTTCAATTTCAACGATAAGAGAGGTGAATGTTCAAATACATCATTTCCACTTTGTCCACGAGAGAATTACATATAAAAACATTGAGATAACATAGTAGGGAGAAGAAACCTTACATGTTACAAATCGATATCAAGAGTATCGATAAACGGTATTATTATCATCTTCAATTTCAACATTTATCAACATTATCGCTGTATTTCTAGTTTCTTCAATATTCGTTACAGTGATCACCTTTAGGATGCACTTTATACGTCAAGAGAAAACTAGTTCATAGAAAAGAGGTTATTGAATAAACTATTGAACTCACTTCACTCTTATTTCATTCAGCTATGCTCGATACATTTCTGCGGTATTTTCATTGAAACCCATTGTTATCTTTCTGGAAATTATGACTCATACTTCCGACAATCACGTATTTGTCACAGATTTGTTATCTGCGTTTTGATGTAAGACTGAATAATTCAAGCTCACGATCAGCGTGTATAATTTTCATACAATTCATCTGGTTCATATCGGTTGCCAGAATATTCTATTGCACATTGAGGCGGATCATATAAATATTATATAGAGTTGCATTTTGCTATTCATGGAGGAACGTTTGTTGAACATTTCAATTTCCTATGTTATCAGGATATGGGTAAATGATGTTTAACCAATTCTGTAGATTTATGTTATCGGCAAGTGGGATAGATACGTAAGAGCTGATCAGGAGTACTGTTGATCTTTGAAGCATCGTTCACTTGAATCCTCAAACTATAATATATCAATAAATGATGTAAAATAATTTCGAATTGCATGGATTTTCTCAATTTCATGTGATATTGTATTACTATACTTGTATTATCCAGGTCAGGTATAAATTTATTTGGGTCTTTGACCTGTTGTGATTATAGTCGAAGCAACGAAAATCCTTGCAATATAATTATCCACACCCTATACTGTGTACAAACTATACACGTCGTCTGTGAATGTTATTCGTTTTCCTCAGTGAAGATATTTATAGCACACATATGTTTTGTACTTCTTGAACAAACATATGGTTTCTCTTTCATCGTGTATAATCATACCATTCAGAATATTCTTCAACCATAATAGAAGAAAAATCATACTGATCCAACCTGAACATAATGTTTTCTCGGCATTAGGAAACAACGTAGTTAAATTGATGCTGGTTCAGCATAGTCCCAAACGTGAAACATGCTGACTCAACATTGGAACAATGCTAGACCAGCATGAAATTCACTACATGGGTCCCCAATGCCAGTTTACATCTCCTCAAAGTACATCATTTTTCTATGAATAATGTTAGCAAAAATCTGTGTGTGTGTATATATATATATATATATACATATATAAATAGTTTCTCTCAATTATATTCGAGGGCATTTGAATCACACGCATGCTTATGAATGTACATATTCCAATGAAAAACTACTCCCTCTGGCACGATTTCTATTTAATGATCTCGGAATGCTCATTAGCGAATGAACATTGATGGTGATGCCTGTCACTATTTTCCCCCAGCTTCTTCAAGGATTAATTTCTCCAAATCAAATTCTAGGATCTCACACGCAACCGCCATTTCGTGTACTTCGTGTGTTAGTAAGAGCATTTACGTAAACGTAGAAGAAACATGAAACTCTGGGACTTTGGAACATCGTTGTTGGTATTTTTAATAATGTACATACCTTGTTTGCAATACCCATCTTGATATCCGTATGTATACGTGTATATGTGTATCTAAAGAAAATCACTGCTTCAACACTTGCGACACGATAACGTGAACTTCAAATTCTTGTCTTTTATATACTGTTTTATGGTAATTACTCCAACTTCAATAATCCGACGAAGCTCCAATTTCAAAATACATGTATTTACAGAACGAAACAAAATATTCTGTATTCGATTCAAATTCAAAGAAAATAACGTGATATACCTATACTCGAGGTTAAGCGTAATCCCTCAAATCGTTAGTTCTGTGGATACAAAAAGAAAGAAATTTGTATAAATTGAAACGGGATTAAAAGGGCAATGCGTCGTTCACCAAGTACCGTGTTTGAATGAAATAAATATATTAAGTGGCACTCAGGTTGAGCTTTCTTCCTTGGGCTGCTTAGTAACATGCAACCGTGTGCGCGTTGGGGGAAGGGGAAAGATTCGAAAATTCAAAGTGGGGGCGCTTCTGGCACGCTAGGTGACGTCATTTGTATGGAAAAACTATCACGGCAAATTGCCAATAAGAAAACGCGTGAACGTTGAGTACAGGCCAATCAGAGAATTGTTTGGGATGAAAGGTGCCGTTCACGAACGTAGGTGTGAAACAAAAGACAGTCATACTAATTCAATAGATTTTGAAAATTCATATGCATATATTTATATTTGAAATATTTAGTTTCTCTTCCCTGTTTGGTTTTTCTCTGATGGGAAGAATGCTTTATCATGTGATAGATGGAAAAGAGAGAGAGAGAGTTTGCCAGTTTCTTTCGAGATAAATGAACTTTCAGGTAACTAGTCACTCTGTCTGCTGATAAATAATTGATTACGACCAAACAACGTTCTTTAGTCTCTGATAAAATAGATAATTTGGATCAAGTCAATTGATTGAATCTACGTGGCAACATATCTGATTTGTACAGATAACATGAGAGGTTACATTAAGGTCATGAATTGATTATATATCTTGAAGAATGAAAGATTCCATCACCCTGGCAGAAATATTACATAGAGAATTTATGATAACAACATGTAGAATATATGTGATTTCTACATATTCAGCCTAACAGCAAATTGTTTAAAACACTCAACAACAGTTTAAATCGATTTGTACGCACGTTGCATCGCCAAATGTGCATCAATATACTGTAAACCCGAAAGGAACATGAAGCTCCAACAAACGTTCAGATTAGATCTTTATAGATCGGGTCGGAGGTTCATGAAAGCTCACTTTTAGATTCACGAACGTTTGACAAAGGTTTTACGAACGTTGAGATGGCCGTCTCGAAATACTTTCAGGAAACATAGATGGAATGTTCGTTGAAAATTCATCGAAAGTTTTATGAAACTCCATAAAAATATCTATACTTATATTAACTTTTAGCAATTAATATGAATAATCAATTAATTAATAAACATAAATTAATATAAGTATAGGTATTGTTATGAGGCTTCATCAAACTTTCGATGAACCATCAACGAACGTTCCATCTATTTTTCCTAAAACTATTTCGAGGCGGATGTTTCAACGTCCGTAGAACCTTCGTCGAACGTTTGTGAATCTAAAAGTTAGCTCTCATGAACCTTCGGCCCGATCTATACAGATCTAATCTAAACGTTCGCTGAAACTTCATGTTCTCTTCAGGTATCTAAGATTTCAGCTCAGTTTTTGTCGTGTTGCTGGGAAGTTGCTCGGTTTTATGAAACTCTCACTTACATACGTACTACATTCAGAGAAATTTATAGTAATGGAAACTATGTGAGGGGACAACTATTCAATTATAATTTTTCCAACTGTTTTTATGGTTGAGGGGGGAAACCAGTTTAGGAGGCCGATATTTTAGTGTTTTTCGTGAATTTTTTTCAAAGAGAAGGAATAATCAGAATTTGTTGCAACTTGGAGGATATTCTATCAATCTTTTGAAGTACACACAGTAATTTTTTCGAGTCGTTTCCGCTGTAAATAGTGGAGGTCGAATCTACTGTTCATGGACAGCCGCCATCCGAGTTTGCTGCTGATGGGAAATCTGGAAGTCATAATTTTTATTTGAAATCATCAAAATTTTCACACTGAAGAAAATGTGTGATTATGGTGACGATCTAAAATATGATTAGGGCAGATATGTAGCTGAAGTAGCAATACTTAGATCGTAACTAGAACGATTCGTTTTGCAATACTGACATCCGTATGATTCAGATAGCTATAACAGCCATAGAATATTGTCGTAAGAGCGATTCTTTTTCCAGTGCAGCTGAGTAGATATGAATTGTGTATTCAGTTCATTGACCACCGAGTTTGATGATGAGTGATCGATAGTACTGTCGATTGCTCATCACTAATCGAATTCATGAAATCAGGTATACCTATATGACACATCGTTCAATAAGTCCCGAGACTAACCCAGAGATGGTGCTAGTAGTACCAAACTGGCCACGTTTCCCTAAAGTGCGAACCTTCACATGAAACGTGTAAAAATTTCACGTCCATCCCGTACAGCACGCGGACATTTCTCCGTCGCTTCTCCGTTCTTTCCACCTTGTATCCACGTCTCCCTTTCTTCCACCTCGCCTCCACGGAGATGCGACGTGGACATCGGTGGATGCAGTAGCGTGGTGAGAACATTTCTATCCTCTTTCAATTCGCGTGAAAACAAGGATAAGAGGCGGGATTTTTCCTTCGTTTCGTGTCAGTTGAAGAAAGACAGACAAGCTCTCACCCCGCCACTGGGTGGATGTGCTGTGTGGGATCGGACCAAAAACAGCAGAGTGACCGAGGTTAGAGGAAAGTCACTGAGTAATTTGTTTGAAAAATGGAAAAAAGCGAGTTTCGCGTGTTGATAAAACATTGTTTTTTACTGGGTAAAAACACCGTAGAAGCCCAGCAATGGCTTGAAAAACGTTATCCGGACTCTTCTGCATCCAAACCAACGACTTGTCGTTGGTATGCTGAGTTTAAACGTGGTCGTACGGACACAAACGATGCGGAACGTTCGGGTAGGCCATTGGAAGCCGTTACACCGGAAAATGTGAGTGAAGTGTTAAAAATCGTAATGAAAAATCTCAAAGTGAAGATTGCAGAAATAACACAGATATCATCTGGAAGCGTATTTACAATCCTTCATGAAAAATTAAGCATGAAAAATGTTTTTCCCAAGTGGTGCCGCGATTGCTTTCAGTGGAACAAAAACAGCAACGAGTCGACGATTCAGAGAGCTGTTTATCGCTATTTCCTCGCAATAAAAAGGATTTCCTGCGTCGATACGTGACCATGGATGAAACATGGATACATCATTTCACTCCGGAGTCGAATCGGCAATCATCTGAGTGGCGCATGGCTGGCGAAAGCCGCCCAAAGCGTCCAAAAACGCAGCAGTCTGCTGGCAAAGTCATGGCGTCTGTTTTTTGGGATACACATGGCGTGATTTTCATTGACTACCTGGAAAAAGGTAAATCGATCAACAGTGATTATTAAATTGACTTGTTGGTACGTTTGAAGGAGGAGATCGCAGCAAAACGACCGCACATGAAGAAGAAAGAAATACTTTTTCACCAAGACCATGCACCATGCCACAAGTCCATGAAAACAATGGCAAAATTCAACGAGATGGGCTTTGATTTGCTTCCCCACCCCCCGTATTCACCACATTCAGCCCCCAGCGACTACTAGCTCTTTGCTGATCTCAAAAAAATGCTCCAGGGAAAAAATTTGGCTCGAATGAGGAGGTCATTGCCGAAACTGAAGCCTATTTTGAAGCAAAGGATAAATCCTTCTGTAAACATGGTATAGAAATGTTGGAGAGGCGTTGGAAAGATTGTATCACTCTAAAAGAAGATTATATTGATGAATAAAAATGAGTTTTGAAAAAAAAATGTTGTTTTCGTTGTTAGTCTCGGGACTTATTGAACGACGTGTTTTATATATATATATATGTCTCATCGATACGAGAACGTACAGATGAATGTATTGATCCAATATTAGTTAAATAACCTGGAAATCCTTTGGGAAAGTGCCTTTTCCAATTTTTTTGAAAAAGAAAATGACGTGTTTTGACCAAAATGGGATGAATATTTCTAAGATATCGTAAACGCACAAATCATGTGCCCTTTCGATAAAGAATATTCTTGCACCTAATATTTGTTGGAGGAAATTTTTGAAATCTTCTCGACTCTCTCCGTTTATTGACATGTAGTTCTTCTGGAAAAACAAACTTATTGTAAAAAATAAACTGGAAACAATACCTTCTCCGCTTCGAAGAATTATCATCATCTTGATTCACGAACATTCTTTCGTGAGAATGCATCCATTTTCTAATATCAAAAACATATTCCGATGCCAAGATAATAATTGTTTACCTTACAAATGCAACCACTTTTCTGATTTCAATACTGTTTACATCATGCGAAGACGAATTTTCTCGTCCATAAGCAGAGTCGTTTCAAGACCCCTCAAGGTCCCCGACACATTCCTCACCTAAGGTCCCTAGGATTGAAAAAAAGGAACTTTAGATATATTCCGTGTGGAAAAAATTTCGAAATTATCATCATCATCATGGAGTAATCAGTCTTACGACTGGTTTGATGAAACCCTCCACCCCTGTCTATTATCCGCCAAACGTTTAATTTCTATATATCTACTACATCCCTTGTCTTGTACGATTTGCTTCATATAACTTGCTCTAGGTCTACCTTTACCAGTTTTACCATTCATTTTCCCTTCCAATATTGTTTTCAATAAACTCTCATGCCGTAATGTGTGTCCTATAAGATTGCTTCTCCTTTTCACGATGTGTTTCAAAAGATTTCTTTCTTCATTTATCTGCTCGAGTACTTCTTCATTTTTGACTTTGTCTATCCATTTTATTCTGAGCATCCTCCTATAACACCACATTTCAAAAGCTTCAAGTCTTCGTTGATCAGTTTTCCCCATTGTCCAAGTTTCGCAACCATATAATGCTGTGCTCCAAACGTAACTTTTCAAGAATTTCTTCCTTACTTCCAAGCTTATATTTTTTGAGCATAATAACTGTCTCTTTTGATAAAAAGCCTGTTTCCCTTGTGCTATTCTTGCTCTTATATCTCTTTCGCTTTTGCCGTTCTCTGTAATTATGCTTCCTAGATATTTGAATTCTTTCACCTGTTCAATTGCCTCGGTATCTATTTTGATTCTCGTTCTTCTAGATGTTTTCGCTACTGTACACATCATGAATTTTGTTTTGTCTTTATTTATATTCATACAATAGTTTTCCAATAATATTGTTCTCATGGTGTTGAGAATATTTTTTTTTCGAAATTATATATAATAAAATTAAAATATAAAAATTGTATATAATAAAATTTATATATAGTTCAATATAGTTTGTATATAAGTTATATATAATTTCCAAAATTCTTCCATCCGGGACATGGAGATCAAAAACCTGGTCGCATTGCACATGGTTATTAGTTTTTCATTATCAAAGCGACTTTCCAACAATAAACCAGAGGGCTCCGCCCCCTGACTGTTTTGCTTCGCTCAGCAGTCCAACCCCCTTAAAAACTCGCTTCGCTCATCTTGAATAAATCGTAGCCCACGTATGCTCGCTTCGCTCGCATATCGAACGATTCAGGTATCCGGGGATATATGAAGAGGTACTTATCGGTTTTTCACACAACTGGAAATATATTTGATGGTAATATTCAGAAAGCCTGAAACTAATTGGCTACCATTCTTTATATCATCTTCAAATGATTGAAAAACATGTTTTCAAACAACTGCAGGATTTTAACAACTGTCCTGGTGAAAATAAAGCCTGGCAGCGTGACGAAAGCGTAAGCCAAGAGTCATTTAAGCGTAACAAAGAGTCGTTTAAGCGTAACGAAGAGTCATTTAAGCGATCACTGAAAAGTTTCAATATTTCAATCGAAATCATTAACAGTATATTTGAAAAAGTATTCCGACGTATTCACTGGAATTGTACTGCAGAAATGAATGGGAATTTTACAGTACAAAATCCGTGAAATTTCAGTGGATATACGAAAAAATGAATGTAATGAAATTTTCTAGTACCAAAACCACCGGTGTGCAAGAATATTCAGAATTATATTTAATTTGTCCGTAATTCCATATAATTTAGATGTAATTTCTATGTAAAATAATTCACAACATTAATTTATTTTTATACAATTCTGAACATTTTGTTCATATGAGCAAGTAGAAGTCTGGTTGATTTTTTACAGTGTACTCCTTGATATATATTGTTCCGCCATATTTGAGAAACGCGTTATCCGATCTGTATGAAAATCAATAAGCCTTGATCTCTCAATGAGACGAACAAATTGATCAAACATTCGAATCGGGACATTCTATGAAGAGGCACATTGAGAGAAAAAACTGTAGCTGAAAATGAGCTCAAGTACAATCTTCAGTCACGGTAGTTATATTTCCACTATCACAGCAATTCTCAGAGCTACTTCAATGGAAAATATGGTTACTGTAACTACAAAAATCTACTTGGGCTCGTTTTCAGCGACGGTTTTTTCTCATTGTATCGCGAACCAAAAACTCTACACAGTCAAGGAACAGAGAAAGAGAGAAAGAGAGAGAGAGAGAGACACACACACACACGCAAACATACATACACATTTTTCCGATGTTTTGAAGTATTTTGAAAGGACGGAACATCCTGTTGTCGATAATGGATTTTTTACCCGATCACAACACTTTTGTTTCCTTATATATATATAAGCAACATGGAAGTGAAAATAAAAAAAAACTGATTCCTCGAAATTTTGAAACTCACGTAACCCCTTAAAGCCATCCCTGCGATTGACGTACCCTCGTATATTCGATCACATTGTGCCCGATGAATGTGTATAGAACTTGTAACACGGTCGCATTGGAATGTGCATGAAATATATTTTGGACATTGGTAAACCGTTCATAGTATTTTATGATGTTACTCGGGTCACGACAAAAATAATATTTCTATCATCTTAAAGAAGCTCTATGAATCGGCGGAAACAGGAAAGTTTCCAATTCCCTAAATTTCTTCCCACTATCTCAGTAGTGAGCGATCGATAGTACTATCGATAGTTTTTTACAGAAAATTTGTCGAGTTCGTATTGAATTTTAGAAAACCTCGATCGAAATTTCATAAAATTCAATACAAACTAGACAAATTTTCTATAAAAAACTGTCGATCGCTCATTACTACTATCAATGGCTACACTACCTGGAACATACCCATTTGTCTTCTTTCATCTTCAAACACGATAGACATAATTTTTCAATATGTCTCTTCGAAACACTTGCTGTACAAGGTGATGAATTATTATGATAAAGTTATTTACCCAAGGATAACATAAAAATGAGCATCTTTGGGCAACTTGAGTGTAGTCGAAATTATCAAGTCTCAGATTAAATACGCGATTCATTCCGCAAAAGTATGTTCACTTGTGTATCCACTTAATATAATTCGTCTCAACAATTATTAGAAACATCCAATACAATTGAATATTTATAACTATTCACACCGCCGTGCGTATTAAATCAGTTTCTTGAAATATTAAGGGGACTCCTGAATTAGAAGGTTCCACAACTGTTTGGTTTTCGTGATTTTTTTTTAGAAGGAAAGAAGAGGAATGAACTCTTTAAACTTCAAGGTATATTTTTTCATATGTTTCAAGTATTTCAAAGTAGTTGAACAGATTTTTTTCAAGGTTAAATAATGGATTACAGCAGATTTAGTTTTTTTCATGAACGTCTCGCAGTTGCAATTTCTAATCGATGGCCAAAATCATGCCTATAATTCTTGACTGAAACAAAAAACCATAGATTTTCCATTGTTCCACATTTTTCTCACGCGAAGAAAAATTCTTGCTGAAAAAGCGATCCCGAAAAATCTGCTTTGGTGAATTAGCAAAACGGTTATTGTTACAGCGAAAGGATTGCTATTTTAGCAAGATATTTGCTAATTCAGCAAAATTTTCCAGCTGTTTGTATATCTACAATTCCGGATTGCTGAATGGCGAGCGCTTGTTAAAAGAGCGAGATTTTTCCTGTAATAGCAAATTTTTTACTGATTCAGCAACCAGTTTGGCCATATCGGCAAAGCAAATTTTCGAGGTTTGCTCTTTCAGCAACTTTTTTTCTCTGAGTGCTCCCGTGTGAACTGATGAAAAACAGAAAAGTTTTCTCGGAGTTTAAACAGAAGAATGTATTTTTTTTAGACAATTAACACCTTGAGGCGCTGTAAAGATTATTCAAACAAACTTTTCGACCAACTTCTTTAGTTCACATGAAAGAGAATTTAATGGAGTAGAAAAAAAATTATTGTTCAATTCAATAGTTCGTTCAGTTTTCTACCTAACACACCTGCCAATTTAGGAGAATCGCGCTCATGAAATGGACTAATAAATCTGCTGGAATTCCTTATTTCGCGCTAAAAAAAATTGTTTTTTTTTGTATACTTTGAATATATACAAAGATATACCTCAAAGTTCATTCTTTTTACTTATAAAAAATTACGGAAAAACGCGAGTTTGGAACGGTTTTTAATTCAAGACACCCCCTTAGGCATCAAATATAATCCGAGTCGAAGAACATCGAATATATTAAACGGAGCTCATGTGTGAGCCTTTTTCAATATTTCGACTCGGAAAATCTCGAAGACTAAAATTTCATGTCACCAAAGTCTGAATCGGTTATTGAAACAAATTTTGTTTGAAATCCATGACGATGCTTCAGGCTCATTTCTTTTCAATCCCGGATACTACACGGTAAAAAGTAGGTAAAACTCACTTTCATCCTGAAAATTAGCTGATTTCAAGATGCAACTAAGACTATTCCTGTTTTAATGAAAATCAGCGCCAAAAACAATTGCCGACACAATGGAAAAGACTGAATATGTCAGTCATGTTTCCAAGTAAGATGCAATCACATTCAGTCGGACTTTTTACCGTGGAGTCGATCATAGTCTAGAAAAAGTAAAGACATTGTCAGTTTCAATAGTCGTTCATTCGATTATGAATCCATTCTGAGAAACAATTGAACCATCAACGACATGAAATTTTGGCACATCTATACATTGAGAATTTGAACTGTTAGAAAATAATTGTAGAAGAAAAAGGTAATTCCAGTATTTTTGAGAGGGACACTTTAGTATTCTTACAGATTCCATTTATCGAATGTAAGCGTTTGGCGTTTATCAATGGATCCTCTCACTGCAAAAAAAACCGAACTGGAGAACCGTAAATTATTTGAGGAAATTGTTTCTCAGAAATAAGGAAGACGAACCATAATCTTTTGTGTTTTGAGAGAATATTTTGATCGATATTTGGAATTTATTGAATTTAAATTCGAATTTTTATCAAGAAGAAGTCTGCTGTTCCGATATATAGCCAAATATACAATAATGTATAAAGTTGGTCCAAAAATTCCAGCAAAAATTATCGGACGTATCATTATCAATAACTATTGGTAGAATTTTACACCCATATTCAAGCTGATATTACGGAAGTATGTGAGATCATTGTTTCAAATGGTGTGAAATTTCACTAATTGGTCAACGTTCCCATGTTGTTTTTTGGCCAAATTTCGGTTAAACCAAATCCCCCGGGAGATAGATGCCATCCCTGATATACCGAAGAGGGATGGTAATTCGGAATCCAATCTTCTTTTTAGAAATCATATCTGATTTTTATCTACGTTTTATACACATCTAAAAATTCAATACTTTTTCTATGAAAAAGAATGGATTCCGAATCACCATCCCCAATACTGAATGGGCAGTTTTACCTCGAACAAAGGGTCCAGGAGGTTAAGCATGTAGAAATTGCCCCCGTATGTACCGAGTTCAAATTCACACCACAGATAACTATGGGTATAACATACAATTATCCCAAAAAATAACTTCCAAATCCACGTTGCAAGGGTAGTATAGAGGGGGAAAGTTGAATCAAACAAATTAATTTTCTTAAAGAAGGGCGATGTGATTTTGATAAAATAATTATATGTTATAGTTTCCAATAAAACCACTCAGAAGAAACAAGTAGAAGAAATTTGGATGAGAAATACGAGTGGAAAAAATGATTGGTCATTTTCACAGAATTTTATTGAGGCTATGTTGTGATGATACACCTATCGATTATTTTTTTAAATAATCCTCAGACTATCTCATTCGACATATATTTTATTCAGATTTTTTCTAAAGGTACTTCATAACTCAAAAAAATAAAGTTTGGTATGGAACATTGCTCTTGAAATACAAGCTGTCCCAGAATTCGCAGACCGGGTTATACAAGTGTATTCTGCAGCCAAAATGTAATGATTTCCCGTATTGAAAATTGTTTTTGAGTCCTAGTTTTTGAGATATGAGCATTTTTCGATTTTTTCAAAATCCAAATAACTCAACAGCATTGTGTGCTACAAACTTAAGTTCAAAAACATTGACTAAATTGAAAAACGGCGGATCTCTGGAAGAAAATTCAACTATCCTATCATTTCTCAATTCGAAATTATGGCAATTTGAAATGTTTGGCTTTCAGCCAATCAGGATTCCGCAGAAGTTCAATTTTCGTTTCCAGAGATCCGCCGTTTTTCAATTTTTTCCCCCTCTATACCACCCTTGCAACGTGAATTTCGAAGTTATCCTTTGGGATAATTGTATGTTATACCCATGATTATACGTGGTGTGAATTTGAACTTGATACATGCGGGGGTAATTTCCACATGCCTCATCCCCTAGACCCTTTTATGACGAATTTCATTGGATTGGTATCGTGATCCCAAGTTATACTTCTGCTATGAGGTTCGGCGCTACCGATGAGAAAATATTTGAAGAACCAAGAAAAAAGCTCTGTTAACTGATACGAATATTGAAAAAATTGATTATCATAAAGGTATACTTCGATACTCGTAACTATAGTTAGGAGGTGAAACGATAGGAATCTCCGACTCGAGCAAAATAATGTTTTTCTTAATCTTGTGTTAGCGAGTTAGACACACGCTTGTAAGAAATGTAGTAAGACTACCATGACTTGCACCTCAGTTTCTCATTTGAAGGTTTTTCCCAGATTTACGTCCAGGTAAAGGCCTGCAGCTATGAAAGTGTTTTTATACCAAAGTAGTCAATTCTAATCTAATTTAAAGAATTCAAGAAAATCATTCAATGTATTTAGGAAGCTAGTTGGAAAAATTCAATCTCGTTCTGTTGTCAAGTCTTCATCACTCTCTTCGTGGCACTTTGAGTTGCAGACATATATCAAACATATTTCAATATGCATTCACATTGAATTTTACTTCATAAGAAAACTAATGTGATTAATATCAATCTTGTAAATTCTTTAGAGGGACCATTCAATTCATTTTTCAGAGGGTTAAAATACAGCAACTCCAGAACGGAATGAACATCGTATTTTTAAAAAGCCGAATTCCATTCTGAGAGGGTTGAATACTCATTTTTTTTAGCGAGGGTGTGTTATTCTTCAAAATGCCCGTACATTTTTACTGTTGAAAATAATACGAAATCTTGTATCGGAAATGATATTAAATTTCGTAACAAGCTATGATACGAAATTGTGTATCAAAACTAATTCTAAATTTCGTAACAATGATATAAACAGATGTGGTCATACGTGTTGACAAGATACAAAATTTCGTAACAGCATGAGAATAATAAGGGGAGACATTTGAAAAGCATTTACTTTACGAACAGTTTAGATTTACTTACTTTTTTCTGTCAGGACTAATCGAATTCCTCCAACCAAATACAATTATTCAATACTTTCCAATTCTCCATTCTTACAAGGAGAAAATATGTTGAAAGATTATCCACAGTTGATTAAAACAGGGACATAGGGGCATTCTCGCGGAGTCCAAAATCCGGTTGATTTCATTTTACTCGACTACAGATGAAAATTCATTCAGATGTTTTTCAACGGTATTCAACTTGTGGAGATAATAAAAACATTCGAATTTATTTTCACCTGTAGTCAAGTAAAATGAAGTCAATCGGGTTTTAAACTTCGCAGGAATGTCACTATGTTTGGGTAATTTTTCGCCAACACATTTTCTCCGTGTACATATCAATTCTATAAGTAATCAAATTCAGATGATGGATAAAAATCTCAAGAAGTTAATACCAATTGATGATTCCTACCGTTGTACTATAAGTGGAAAACGATTCATTACGATTATTATCACAAATATGTTATCACGTGCAAATCCGAGAATCTCATTATCGAGTTTCAAAATACACCTCATTGCAAACATGAATATAATTATATCCATATACCGCATATACGTTCAAAAAGAATTCGCAAGAATTCATAATGAATTCTTCGAACCCCATCTGAACTCCTAATTAACTTTTTCTCGACTGGCGTGCTGTATGGGATGTAATTTTTTATTCCATCTCAAATCTGTATTTTGATTTGTCATATATTTATTCCGCGACAATCAATATTGCCTGGAAATCATAATGAACCGAATAAGATGGTTATTCAAGTTTGATATGTAATTATATGTGCTGTTGACTTTAAGAAAGATAATCGTTATATTCAAGTATCCGAAGAGAAATGTCATATGGAATGTATTACGCCGATCACTATTTACTGAGCGTCTTAATCTACCATTAACAACACCTCAATAACAGTATTATCAGATATCAGTCGAAGTCATGTTTAAATATTAGGTTGTTGGAAAATTACAATGGAAAAAAGTGATGAAATCGAACAGTGATTTTCAGGACTGTTTACACGAGAAAACGTATTCAAGATACGGAGGAAATGTGAAAATATTCATTATCTGGCCGCAAACGCCAAGTAGAAATGGACAGAAATCGCATAGAAACAAATAGAAACAGTTTAACTTTGAATCCGGTGCACTCAGAGAAAAAAAGTTGCTGAAACAGCAAACCTCGAAGATTTGCTTTGCTGATATGGCAAAACTTGTTGCTGAATTAGCAAATAATTTGCTGTCACAGCAAAAATCTTGCTCTTTTAACAAGCGCTTGCCATTCAGCAATCCAAGATTGTAGATGTACAGACAACTAGGAAATTTTGCTGAATTAGCAAATATCTTGCTAAAATAGCAGAATTTTTGCTGTAACGGCAACCGTTTTGCTAATTTAGCAAAGCAGATTTTTCGAAATCGCTTTTTCAGCAAGAATTTTTCTCTGCGTGTGTTTATCCATTTCAATCAATTTCTATCTAGCGTTTGCGACAAGGAATCAGGGAATTTTGCGACTCAAAATCCGGCGCTATTCGTCACATTAATCGGTATATACTCAACCGAGGGGTAACTACTCTAAAATTATGATATTTCAAAATTGAAAATCTGTAGTTAGTGGGTGCTTTTGGTATTGTTCTAATGGTTAGTCATTCTTTTGTGGACTGTACAATGAGGGGGGGGGGGGGCGCCCATTTTTTCTGCCAGTAAATAGAAACGATAATTACCAAAGACTGACCAACCATTTGAACAATATCGAACGCACCCAGTATTGAAGTAAGCCTAGCTTAGTAGCTCTATTCTGCTAACTGTCGCTCATGAGGTAGATTCCTTCCCTAATGGCGATTATTTTTCCTCAACAAAACCTTCAAAGTCTGCTTCCTCTCATGTTTTCGGCTATATCGAAAGAATTTGTTTCAAATCTGTTGTAATTCCAATTTTAGAATTGATGTAGAAACTTCATATCCCACATCATATTGCTGAAGGTAGGAATCAAAGCAAATTCGCAGCGGTCCTTGTCCAGACTTACTTTTTTCATTTCCCGTCGACAGATCTTGTCAGACAAAAGAGGAAGCAGAATTTGAAGGTTCCGTAGAAGAGAAATGATTACCTCTATGGTTATTGATATAGCTGCAACGATATCAAAAAATCAAAGTACAATACCCGTATCACGTTGAAGGTTGTCTCGCAGATTTTAGAGTAGTTTACCCCTGTTACCCAATAAACGCAACTTCTGAAACTTTATTGATAAATAGATATCTTGTAGATCATTGTCTGAAAAACCTATTATGCAACATTTTTCAACCAATTCTAAACGCTTTGTTCGTTCGGAGGGGACAATATATTTAGTACCATAGAGTTATTATTTCGGCGTACGTTGAAACATCTGCATATGTTACTCATATTTCATTATCACACGTGAGTTCATTGTGTGGCCACATATGTTGAGAAATTAGAAAAACTGAAACATATTATGTATGCAGGTACGTAAGAAATACACCAACGGTACAACAGTTGACGTTAAAAAATGCTTACGATGACAACGATTCCCTACTTTTTATCCATCGTCCTTCGATTCTTTGGGTGAGAGAACAATTTAATTCCTCGTTCGTATATTTTCATATGATTTTCTTTCATATACATACATTTTTACAACAAAACTAATCTCATCATACATAAATTCAATTCAATTCAATACAGTTCGAACACTGATTTGCGTTAGCCTTGTTAAAACATCCTATGGAGTGCGATTAATTTCTATTAGACGTACAGAATTCCAATTCAAATCTAATGAGTATTCATGAGTATTGTTTTCATTTGAGATTCTGTACATTTAATCGGAATGAATGGGATTTTTCAATCAGGGTATTCGACCCCCATCGTTTCGAATCAGTTTTCAAATCTCAAGACAAGTTTAAGATGTCTTATGTCACGTGTTTAGATATTTTTCAGAGCTTTAAAACACGTCTCACGTTTAAAAGGTATCTGAATACGTTGTATAAAACATCTTGAACTCGTTCAAATAATCTCGCAACCCTTACAGGATACCTACGTCGCCTCTCCGTCGCATAAAGGGAGAAAAAAAGGGATCGGTGGATAGAACGTGGTACGACGGAGAGGCAACGGAGAAATGTCCGCACGAAAAAACGATCCGGATAATTTGCCGTCGCCTCTACACTGCTTCTCCGTTGTGCCACGTTGTATTCATCGCTCCCTTCCTTCTCCATTGATGTCTCGGAAAGGCGTCGTGATTTCATCGGTAATTGTCTTGTGTACGAAGACATGAGTTGTTATGAGGACAATTCAAGATAACACTTTTTGGGAAAGACGTTGTGAAGATATTTCATTTGAAACATCTTGAACACACCTCTTAAACGTCTAAAAAATATCTCGAAGGTGTCTTCCAGATATTTCCCAGAAACGTGTTGAAGATATCTTCAGGATCTCTTTAGAACATCTTTAAAACGAAATTCGGAGATATTTTTGGTAAGACGTCTTTAAGACATTTTTAAAGAATATCTTGGACATATATTTGGTGGAATATCTTTGAGTTATCTTCGAGACACGCGTATTTATTGAGAATCGAGTACTTTGAAGTAGCTCCTCTTATCTTGAAATATTAGAAATATATGTATTCGTGTATTGAATAAAAGCGAACCACATTATTCTGCAGCACGTTCAATGCAACGAAAATATAGAAAGATGATGACAAGAAAGATATACTGCATGAGAAGTTATATAAAATTTCACTCACATCACTTGGACATGAAATTTTTTCTGGAGTCAATGTGCTTCGGAAGAGACCTTGAACCTGCTCGTGACATTTTTATCCTATGTGTTGATCCTCGTTTTGCATATAATTACTCTGTTACATGTAACAGCTCAAGTATCGACCCTGTCGGACAATTCTTTATAAACACATATACGTATAAATGACTATATGTATATCTTTGAATAGAAGTTAACGTCTAAGTGCGTAACACTGAGCGTGGCATGAAAATGCGAATGTATTCTTGATTAGATTACCAGGGTGATTGTATATGTATAACACATACGTGATTTCTGCCAGAGAACAAACGATATTCGCTTCATAAAAGTTTGCCCCTCGTTTGAAGTTTCAGTATTATTTGCACCGCTGGGAGAAAGAATATTTATCGATACTTTGCAGATAATTATACAATTATTTGAAAAAGCAGTTTATAACGATATCAAGTATTGAAATATTTAAAATCAGATGTTACACCTCTTCCAATACACGTTTGAAATTTTCATATTCATTCGCTGTTACTACAATCAATTTTGAGTGAAAAAAAATTTATGAAGAATCGTTCAATCATTCCAATTCGTGTGTATAATACTCGAAGACTACTCGTTGAACCTATAATAAAAATAACATATCTTACAAATTCTCCATGGTTTTATCGATAGTATAGTTCAAATCATTAATAATTGTGAATTCATTTTTGCTATCAAAAAGGAAGTTCTCCGTGGGAAAGTTTTTCATGCTCTCTGTGTTTTCATACTGTAACGGTATGAAGATTATATTAAAACTTCGCATCTATTTTCTTTTATTATGAAGGTTTACCGCTTACACACATGTTTTCAAATAATATGCTCTTGTCCATACGTTATCGATCTTTTGATCGAATAATAAACATCCGACAAGATTGATTTATTTTAACATTTCGAATATACATATGTATTAAGCAGAAAGAAAATGCAATAGAACGTATTTTCATTCCAATTTCAAACTTTAAGTTCAATTAATAAATATCTCAAATTTTTACAGGCTGATGATGAGTCCATCTACGGAAGGATTGACGACGATAACCGCTCAGTTTTGGGGTTCGGTTGGCGGGCAAAATGTGACAAAGTACACTCTGAAGAACAATAATGGCCAAGAAGTAGATGTTGTTTCATATGGTGCAACAATAACCGCTATAAGAACACCAGATAAGCACGGCAATATAGCAGATGTCGTCCTTGGTTTCGATAACATTGAAGGTGTGTGTTTCAACAATAAAAATAATAGACTACAAATGCACCGTCATCTTATTCATAAAATTCTCATAAACACCCTGAAATACGAAAGAAATACAACAAAACTCGTTGCAATATTTACACAAATAATCATTTTACAACTCGTAGGAATAAAGAAGCAAAATATTTTGATATTTTTATATTATTTTGGATTTTGAAGTCAAAACATTTTCTTCGTCCTTCAAGGCTATCTTTCCAAGGAAAATCCATACTTTGGAACAACCGTAGGGAGAGTGGCGAACCGTATTGCGAACGGGACATTTACGTTGGACAATGTGAAGTATGAAATTTCTAAGAATGCTGGAGATTACACTCTTCATGGTGGTTTTAAAGGATGGAATGCGAAAGTCTGGAATGCCTCGATTGACAAGAATCGGGTCGTAATGACTTTATTGAGCGAAGACGGAGACGAAGGTTTTCCAGGTGCTGTAATAGCTTCTGCTACATTTTGCCTGCTGGGCGACGGAACGTTAAGCATTGAAATGAAAGCTTTCGCTACTAAAGCTACTCCGGTCAATCTGGCCAATCATAGTTACTTCAATCTGGCTGGTCATGTTAGTACCGTATTAATGTTTTTCTGGTGTTTTAAATATCCATTTGTTGATCTTTTGAAAATCGCACGGAATTTAGACATTGCTGAAATTCAAATGGTTTTTCCAAATGAATAAGTTAACAATTAACAGCATACTCGATCTTCACGCAGCTAAAAACTTTCAGTACATTTTCCTAAGATATGTTTAATCCGAATAGACAATTTTGAATGATAAGTCGCAATTATCCATCGGATTCTTCCACAATTCACTTTCGTTTCGCTACAATAAACGATTTTTTCAAAATTTGTCGGGTGAGAGAACAAAATTAAGGTAATTCTCCGGGAGAATTCAGGATCAAATTAGAAAAATTATTGTCAAGCGGAGCACCAAGGTCGAAGAGATTCGATAATCATATTCGTTGGGACTTATATTCTTATTTATGACAAAAAAAGAACCAACTCGAAGTATAATTAAACAACCTTGTAACAAAAACGCAAAATTTGACATGGTTTTTTTCTTAAAAAAATTTTATTGTTGATCCATTTAAGACTTATGAGGGCTCATTTTGTCCCTTGTGAGATTGAAAAAACCTTTACCATGGGGATTTGTTTATATGAGTCATCATGACACTGTCACACGCTTTTGTTTATAGGAATGTATTTTACTATCAATAAACAAAAGCGTGTGACAGTGTCGTGATGACTCATATAAAAAAATCCCCATGGTAAAGGTTTTTTCAATCTCACAAGGAACAAAATGAGCCCCCATAAGTCATAAACGGATCAATGTCAAATTTCGCGTCGTTGTTACAAGGTTGTTTATTTATACTTCGAGTTGGTTCTTTTTTTGTCATAAATAAGAATATAAGTCCCAACGAATATGATTATCGAATTTCTTCGACCTTGGCGCTCTGCTTCACAATAATTTTCCCAATTTGATCCTGAATTCTCCCGGAGAACTACCTTAAATCAAATTTATCCAAACCTGGACATTTCAGAGTTCCGTAGAGTGATAAAATGTTCTTTCTTATTGAATAAAACCAAATCTTCAATTTTCTTATGGCAATTCAATCGAGAAATTTGTTATCCAATAATAATTTATAATGAATATTATTTAAATACCATTCTAATGAATAAAATATCTTTCAAAGAATACAAGTGCCAAGGAACTCTACAACCATCACGTAACGATGAACGCCGATCGATGGACAGTTACGATAAATGGAATTCCAACGGGAGAACTCCGACCCGTTGAGAATAGCGTAATGGACATGAGAAAAGGTGTAGTATTAGGAAATGTTTTCAAGGTAATCCCAGCTGGTGGTTTCGACGATAATTTTTGCTTGCCTGGGGAAAACGATCCAAAAAAAATGAGATTCGTAAGCAAAGTCGTTCATCCAGCCACTGGAAGATACTTGGAAGTTCATTCCAATCAACCAGGAGTGCAATTTTATACTTCCAATGGGTTGCCTGAAGTTGGAAGTAAAGGAATTATCGGAAAGCATGGATCGGAATACTTCAAACACGCAGGTTTCTGCTTAGAAACACAGAATTATCCTGATGCTGTAAATCATGTATGTTTTTATATCGTCAATTTCCTCATCAAAATAGAACGCTGTAATTTGGCTACTTTTTTTTCTTACAGGGAAATTTTCCGAATAGCATTCTGCGGCCCTCACAAGTTTACAATCATGTTGTGAATTATAAATTTGGAGTACAGCAGTGAAATGTTGATATATATATATACATATATATACATACACAACTTTTTATTTTCAACATCAAAGAATCCATTTGATTGTTTACATTTGATTAAATATATTCTGTACGCATACATATCATATCTAGCACTCAATTTTTCTGCAGTATCATTCATACGGCGCATATCATGAAATTATGCAGAATTACTTTCATGTTGACAAGCCAAATTTTGAATCCAAGATCTCAATCGCATAAAATCACATTTACCTATTTACACAATGAACGACCAACAATTATTTGGTCCTAACTTGAAAGCGAAGGTGAAAGATTCACTTCCAATGGGTGATGTTTCTTCTTTGTTAACGAGGATGAATCTAAATTTTCTAATAATCTCTCTTGACGTTGTTGAGTTACCGGAGGAGCAGAAGGTGTGTAACGATCGGATACCCACCCTTCCATATGATAACCCAGAAAACCAATCACAGCGGCAACTGGGAGAGTTACGTATGGTGCATATCTCATCGCAATCCTCGTAACTACTGGCCACATTTTTCCAATAAACTATGTACAAAATTCCTATGGAGAGAAATGAACCCTATGTTATATCATGTACAGGGTTAAAACTTTGAAGAGATTGCATTCATCATTGAACATAAGTAACTTGAACGATAATTGAAATCAACGTTTCAGGGTCAAATTAGAATAGAATATCCTCAACACGCTGGAATATACCCTGAAATATTGAAACAATGAGAGTTTGTGAAATGCTGCTCTTTTGAATTCAATTACAAAATCCTTTCGATAAACGATTCCGATGTCAAAGACATATCCAACTCTGGAAATTGAACTTTTGTTAATCTGAGAGAGGAATTGCCAGTTTTGAAAATTCGCCTATAATTTTTACTTGTTTAGATAGTCGACAATTTTATTACCCACTCTGAGAATGACGTTTTCCCGACTTTTTGCAAATTTCAAAAACTTGCTGTATGTTGATATCGTTCAGAATAGCATATTCAAAAATGATTGAGATTTTATAATTTTGAATTTGTATTTTCTGTACTCTTACAACGGCAAGATTACAAAAGCTATCAATTCAAGTTTTTGCGTTTCTTCACCAAGTACTGTAATACTAACCTGTAATGATAAAACGTCCACGGTCATAAATGATGGGTTCGATCAAGATCAATTGAAATGAAATTTGTAGTTGATCCTAACTCCTGCAATCAATTTGAAGAAGAAAATAGCTATTAAATTGAATATCCGAGAAAAATTTAGTAGTAAATTGACTACCGCTTTGTAGCAGTACATAAAACTATAACCCTACTTAGAGACACGTTCACAGTGATGCCAGATTCGAGACCGAGACCGTATTAACTCACCCCATTGACCGCTTCCCCTTTCTCCCACCATGCGGAATAAGTCGGGCGAGCGAGAGTGATAGTCACTCTTTCTCTGTCGCTCACCCGACTTATTCCGCATGGTGGGAGAAAGTGGAAGCGGTCGATGGAGAGGGTAAAAGCGGTCTCGAATCTGGCACCACTGCCCGTTAACCTGTCTCTAACTTTTGCATTCGAGACACGTGAGGTTGGAAACTCATGCGAGGGTATTGACGTCGCGACATTGATTAAGGGGATACCAGCGGCGGGACCTTAGCTAAATCTTTCGTGTAAGATTTCTTCACAATGCTTGGATATTTTGAAAATATGAAAGTATTTTGGAGAAATTTTATACGAAAAATTTGGCTCATGTCCCGGAGCTAGGGTCTCCTTAAGAGGATACTAGCGGCGTGGCAGCAGCCAAAATGTTTCTTCCAAATTATTTGAAAGTGGTGTAATGAAACCAACCAATTTTCATTTACCTACCTGGTATATGTGTCAATATAGGTCTCTAAATGAAAATTATTAAATTTTATTGTGGAACTTTCAAATAATTTGAAAGAAACATTTTGGCTGCTGCCACGCCGCTAGTATCCTCTTAAGAGGATACCAGCGTTACCATCCGAGCACGTTGGTTAGAAAAGGACACGCCTATACGATAGAAAGAGAGGTTTGGTACCATCGCTAGTAACCCGTTAAGAGGATACTATAATTACCATGTGAGCAAGTTTTTTTCTTCCAAATTACTCGGAACTGAATCCATGAAAAAATCTCAAATTTTCAGGGATGATTCTTTGAGACCTAATGTACATCGCTGAACAGCCTGAATTTCGAATTTCAAAAAAAAAATTTTGAAAAAAAAATTAGGTCTCAAAGAATCATCCCTGAAAATTTGAGATTTTTTCATGGATTTAGTTCCGAGTAATTTGGGAAAAAAACCGTTCTCGGTCGGTAAGCTCGTATCCCGTTAATGATCTATTGGAGGGAAGGAAAGAAAACCCCTGATAACACACGAAGAATTCTTTTTCAAAAATAAGAATAGTATTCTTCAAGAACTCCTTTCGAACTAATGAATCCGTAAAGAGCTCTGAAGGAGTTCAATTTTTGGGACATTAACGAGTTCTTTGAGGGTACTAAAACAATACTTTCAAATTATCAAAGAACTGGTTAATGTCCGAAAAATGGACCTTTCCCAGAGTTGTTTACGAATTCATTGGTTCGAAAAGAGTTCTTAAAGAATTCTTGTCTTTGTTTTTGAAAAAGAATTCTTCGGGTTATTCCAGATAGCACAAGAATTCTTAAAGAGTTCTTTATGAATGAATTGTATTCTTTAAGACCTCTTCAAGAATTCTTGTGCTATCTGAGATCTGGGACGTTTTTTTACAGTAGTAAAATGTACCCATACAGCATACCAGTTTAGAAACAGTTCGCGAAGAATTCATTATGAATTTTTGAGAATTCTTTTTCCACTCCTGTGCTGTGTGGGTAACCTACCAATAATTAAACATCAATAACAGGCGTTCAATCAATCGAAAAATATTATCCATCCACAACCTGAATAATTTGAAAATTGAGTATTAAAGTTTATGTATTGCTGAGAATGAGCAATAAAGTCAATTACCAACTAAAATTGAGTATTTTACGTTTTTTACATGGTGTTATTTACATGATGTATTTTACATTTTTCTACACGTAATGTAAAAAACCGTTAGAATCGTGTATTTTAACATCCCTGGAGATGTACATCGCCTGAATTTTGAGTTTCGAAAAAAAAAAGTTTGTATTACCGACTGAGAAAAAAAATGTTTTTTTTTGGCGATGTACAGCAGTATATGATTGATTTCCGAGAATTTCATACTCCTTCATGAATTCAGTTCAGAGTATTCTTGTCGAGAAAATGTTTACTCCGTCGGTACGTTTGTATGTCGGGTTGCATCAGCAGGGATCGCTGGTACCCCCTTAAATGACTCTATAGTCCTATTTAAAATATCCAACGGAATCCGACAAAAAAAATTGTTGCAATTGTTGTCATTGTTGTATGGCTTTGAACGATTTTTGTCTCGCAAAAACCACCCAGTGAACATTTTCCCACTCAACATTCATTATAGTCTCTAAATGATATCAGAAAGTTCTCTAACGTGTCGTTTTCTGAAATCTATTTATGCCTTTCTGATATCATTTAGAGAATGTTTGAAATGTTGAGGGGAAAATGTTCACTGGGCAGTCAAAAACTGATTAACTTTACACTCGGTTCTGTCTAGAATTTTTAAATTACCATATTCCACCAAAAATTGACAGCAATTTTTTGTAATAATTCTGTTTGGAATTCGTAGATTGTAGATATATCCGGTCAAAACTGATGAAAATTCTTTCGTCAAGTATCGACTGGATCTTCCATTTTAGAAGTTCCGGACAGAACCGAGAAAACAGTTGATCAGCTTTTGAATGGTTTCTCAGGGAACACGGTTACATAAATGTTACATGGAAAGCCCCTATTTACGAATAGATTCAATTAAAAACTCTTCAAATCTGATTGTGAATATACTTTCAACAACATATCCATAATACGTTCAATTTTCCACAGATATTGTAGGTTAAATAACTATAATTTGTACAAAAATATAACATTCTCTCCTTGCTTTATTAATGTAGTAAGCTACAAGCATTTGGTTTCTTTGTTCGTTCCTTTTATCCAATAAATCCTGCTCAATGATTTCATCTTCCGTTGTTCCTCTCTCTCTTTCAGTGCTCTTTGTTTTTATAGTTTATCAACTAATTTATCATAAATTATTCATAGACGACTATTCCCATATATAATTACATTACATGATTATTCACGATTACTCTCATCCTTTTCTCGATGAGAATCAAACAGACGTCCTACGTTCACATGTATCAATAAAATTTTATATCATATTATTTCAGATATCCCGATATTCCCAAGAATAAATCATCACTTATTCTCAAAAGTAACATCGAGAAATCTCGGATATACTATGCACGTCTTTGTTACACAAAAAGTATTCTGTAATTCCTCCCTGATTATCTAATTAAGACCCATTCGAAAATATTTGACAATATGATTCTAAAACTTGAATTTGAAATCAAAAATTTCTTGGGGAAATAATCAAAGATTTGCACAGTATATAAAATTTTCTTCGCTGATCGTAAAGCAGAGACAAGGTTATAATAATTATATCATATAAATCGATAATCTTTTAGAGATAGTTAGTATTGATTCATTTAAATTACAATATAATAATATATATTATTATTTACAGGAACCTAAGAGGTGGGGTAAATTGGGCGGCTTTCACTCAACGGAATGCAACATTTATTTTGACGTCACTCCCCTTTACGAATAATTCCTCCTTCAATGAAACTTTGACTTAGAATTCATTATTATATTATTATTATTATTATTATCATTATCAGTGTTCTCGTCATTCTTCCTTCTTCCAAATTTGTCAATTGAGAGGAAAATATAAATCATATTAATTGATTAATAATCACAAGTTTCTCTATTGCACTGTAATATAATTAAACATGGTTTACTCAAACTAACAATGCATAATTTTTGTTCCTTTCTTCAATTCAACATCGACAACCGCAAAACCCTATCGCAAGCTATTTTATCATACAAATGGAAGCAAAATATGAACAAAGTACACATATTTCATTTTTCATTGTCAGAAATATTGCTCGATTATGATTTAACAGTAGTCAGTATGTTGTAATAAGTATCAGTAAATTTGGCCATATGATATAACTATATTATTAATGTTAATATATTTCCTCGTATTGAACTAATGTGTTAAAATTCTATTACTCTAATACTGATGAAGTAATATATAACATCATATATCAATATCAGTATTATGTTTGATGACGTCTCATGAACGATTCTTTGTTTACATTTCATTTGATTGTAGTTTCCAGATTCTTTTCATTCCACAAAGTAACCTATCTTAAATTTACATGTCATTGCCTTTGATCGTGATAAAACATATTTACAAATACACATAAATTATTTATATATGATTGCATGTTTTTATTGCTAAATTCATAATTTCGACAATTGTTTGAAATAACGGAATATGGTTAGAAAGTTGTCTTTAACGGTATCCCCGTGAACCTGCTCAAGAGAACACGAACGGGCGAGGAATATTCAGTAGAGGTGCATTGAGCGCCTGGACATTTGAAGATTCATTGAACATTCCATGAACGTGAATTCACGTGCAGTGAACTCACATTTTACTCAAAAAGTCTGTGTTCTCACGAGGTTCAGAATTATTAGATCTTTTTATATAACATACTCAAAGATAATTCAATAAAATGCAGAAAATTAACCCATCAGAGCTCATGTTGATATGGAACGAAGTCGGTTTTCAATCATTTGCTCCATTTTATTATATTATTTGTAAGTACTTTGTACAGAAAGGAGATAAGCTATACCCAAGTAGCACAAAAACTTTTCAAACATTCTGCGCTCATTCTATGATTATACACAAAATATGCAGGTGAGACTTTTTTCAATCCGAAAAATACATTCTAAGAATGTGCATCCGAAATATATTTATCCGGAACAGTCTCATTTGAAGATTCTGAAAATGTTCATACAGCATGCTCGGAATTTCCAAGAGCTTTCTTAGCATTTCTAACCTGTTGTGCTACTTGGGATAGAAACAGAGTTGAATGCTAGTCCATTAATCTCAATCGATTGATTGAACTGGGATAGAAACATCAAGACCTTACACGCCTTAACACATTTTCCATAATGTGATTTCAACGCATGAGACCATGCTTTCAAAGCATGGACTTGTACGATGGAAGCACATTTATGACAAATGTATGAAGATGTGAAGTGCTCCACACTTCTGGTGCTTGTTTAAAACTCCACATGGGTAGAGAGATTCAGTAATTCCAGGGTCCACGGAATAATCTTAAGGAGATCCTAGCGCCGGGATGGCCTATTCAAATCGCTTGTGTAAGATTTCACAAAAATATTCCAATATTTTCCGAATATTGCTTTGTACGGCAATCCTGTATGTATCCAAGACTTGCGATACACAGCGATATTTCGAAAATATTGAAACACATCTCGGAGGTGTCATACAAATGATTTAGTTACGGTGCCGACACTTGTATCTCCTTAATAAAAAAAAAAAAAATGTACTTTGAATGTACCAATGGGTGGTATATAAGACAGGCTACTTTAGTTGTATGCATTGATGTGTACATTTTGTTATTGGTTCTCGAATACAATTAGTATACAAAATCGTTTTACAACTTGTGAGATCGATCTCCTCAATATTTTCGATTACTTTTTTCAATATGTGCATGTATGTATGTATGTATGTATGCATTTTGAATAAACACACGTTGCTATTCGATCAAAAATTTTGTACTAGCTGAATTCGCATATCATATTTCATAGGCATACCAATTATTTACACGATTTGGAAACGGAACGTTACTTATATTTCATTAGAAACTTTCAAAGGTTGAGAAATTAATACCCTATGAATTAAATAATATACAGTTTAAAATTAATTATTACCCCCAAAAGAATTATTTTATATTTATCTGTTGATACAGATATATCATTTTAATATCTGACTAGCCTTTTACAAAAGGGTTTGATGCTTATATGATTTATGTTTACACGGTTTTAGGTAATACATGAATATGCTCATTTAAAGGCGTATACGTATTATAATATTATGTAAATTCTACACATATCATCACACCAATACTTCCCGAATTTTCCAAAACCTTCAGGCACAATCCATTCGATATTATAAGATTGATGTCCTCTTTTTTACTGTCCTGATTTTCATATATATATATATATATATATATATATATATATATGTGAAAATATTTTTCAAACATTTTTTTTTCATAGAAAAAATTGAGATATCGTTTTGAAAATTTGTAGGTATTTTTATTAGACCTTAAATATTACAAAAAATTTTGTTCAGATTTCAACAAATTTTTGTCGTTATACTAATTTAAACAACAAAAAACACTCAAGCATGACGGTGGAAGTGATTTGGGACGACCGGGTGATCTGAAAAAAACAACAAAAATGGCAAATTATTCCTTGTTGAAGTGGCTATCGCATGAACTAGGATCTTTTTGATTGGTCAAAAATTGTCCGATTTGCATCCGATTTTCCACCCTCAGAAATCAATTTTTTTCGAAAAATGGCCACCATTTTGTTATTTTGCAATAAGAAAAAAATATCTTAGTTCATGCGATAGGCACTTCAACAAGGAATGATTTGGAATTTCTTTTTCTTTAGATCATCCGGTCGTCCCAAATCACTCCCACCGGCATTTGTTGGTGTTTTTTTGATTAAATTAGCATAAAAAAAAATGTTTTTCCATCTGAAAAAAATCTTTTGTAATATTTAATGTTTAATAAACGTACCCACAAATTTTCAAAACGATATCTCAATTTTTTCTATGAGAAAACAACGTTTGAAAAAAAAGTTCTTCTTGAAAATCTTAAGCAGAAAGACCTCTTAATAAAAGCAAATCTTTCTTCACATACGTGTATATATATATATATATATATACACGTAATCCATCACACTATGAATTCATTTTTATAAATTGCACAAACCAAATTGCTATCTACTTTGTACAAGATAACATGGCTTCAACCTCTCATTTTATCAATAATGTGTTTTTTCTTCTACAGGGTCCTATTTGACTAGTTTCATTGATCACTAGATTTCACTCTACCATGAATAATTCGATTTTTTCATTGAAAATCAGGGTGAACGATCTGTAGGGAAGAAAATACCATATCATCAGATATTCATCCTGAATGATCATATACAGCAACCAACGAATTAATTGATTTTGTTTGTAATTCCTTGTGTACGTCTCAACATTTCTTTCTTCATAAATATAAGATTTGAAGGAAAAAAAACACTTACATGGAATAAAACAAATCAAGACCTCTGTACTTAATATAAGATTTGATATAGTCAAACGCATAAACTGCAGCATAAATTCAGTTTACAAAGAGCGATATAAAACAATAATTTATCGGTGATATTCAGATATAACTTCATGAAGCGTAAATAGACCATCGTATTAATACGTGTAAGATTAAAAAAATTCAATTCTTTGGAAATCTTTTCTGTATAAAATTGGAAAATCCATTCTCAATCGATTTTCAATGAAGAATAAACAAATTGATTGGAAAGAAATATACGAGTATGTAGTTTATCCCTTAAAATTAAAATGTATCTGTTTACGCTATTAAAATATCCCACGGATAAACAAATTTTTGTCAAAGTATTCATGTTTTTTTTATGACAAGTGTTGCATACGGTTGATTCATGTACGGTGAGTAGTTCTTTAATGAGACTGAGGTATTCACCTGATCTGCATGATAAATAATTAAAACTTTCCAAATGTTTGTGTTGCGAATAAGGTGAAATATAAGAGTTTTACATATTTCCATGTAAGTTCATAAATTTTGACGAATTCATATCTCAAGTTCCTTGTGATCGATGATCATGATTCTTCTGGAGAAGTCTGAAAATTGATGATTTAGAGATCAAATCTAAGTTTCTATCTTGAGTTTTGAAATGTATGTTTCAAGACAAATCAGACCTGGGTTTTAGAATATATTTCTCATATTCAGAGACATTAATTGTGAATCGCTGTCACTAGCGTTTGATGTCGTTTATAATACACGGTATTTAAAACCATGTTGAATGTGTAAAAGCGCATTCCTTTGCCCTGAATACAAAAATAATTAGTAAGGTACGGAGATCCGCTTAATTAATTTCTAATGTAAATTGCAAAAATTGGATCTAGGATTGAAATGACCATATTATGAAACTTATGAAGATGTAGAAACAAGTAAGTTTATCCGGAAACGTTGATATCAAAACTGAAGATACAAGGTTGCAGTTTTCATTCTCCTCGGTTCATCAGAAATCATCTCAAGATTCATACTGTATCTATAAACTCAATTGATCCGAAGAAGCAGGTATATATATATATTCGAATCGTATCAATCATACCCATATGTGGAGTATCATTCGTTATTGGACAGCTTTAAATTATCCTCGAATTCGTTATGCCCCTATCATTTGTTTACACTTTTCGTTCGAATAGTATAAGTGATGTAAGTTGTACATAAAATGTTAATCGTAAAGCACTCGTATAAGTTAGGTAACTTCCGCATTAATTCACAACGATTATTCATAACTTTTTATTAATATATAAAACTCTCTCATATCATCTTATACCACATTTGAATTTCAGTGTACAAACAATGAGTCGTGATGCCAATAAAATGGTTTCTTTCATCCAAGCCATTTGTCTTCTTAATTACATCACTAAAACAATTCAACAGGCAATTATAACACAGAAACTGATATTTCTCTTGATTTTATCAATATCTTGATTTATCGACTCAGATTGTAAGGTGATACAAAATTTGCTTCTCCGCTTCGAGAAAATTGATTATAAAAATTTCATTAATTTTGGAGTGAATTACATTGATGTTACTATACAATGTAGAATCCACAAATACATATAATAACATATGTATGAAACCATTAATATTGGAATTATGTTTTTCAAATATAACACACGTTACGTTCAACTTTATATGATTCGTACGCATCAATATAAATTATTTACACGCTATATAGACTAAGAAATATAATTTCCACGAGCACCAGGAAACTTACATCGCGATCCCTCACTACTTGTACACTGAAAACAAAAATTGTGTGTATTTTATGCAAACTGATGGATTTCTAACATCTTTTTTTCTCATACTATAGAGGTAAAAAATGGTCTCTCCTTATGAAAGAAATACAAGTGTCAGTAAAAACCTCTTTTTCTATCACAGCGTCTTTAAGTTAGATTGAGAAGTCGTTAGCGACGCTTATATCACCTTAAAGAACTAATTACAAGAAATTCATTAGTTTGTATAAAACGATACTGTTCTTTCACGTATGAAGTAAATACATTTTATCTTATTCAACATACAAAGAGAAATATCCTTTTACCCACATTCAAAGTCTTTTTCGTGTTCAGTAACTTTCTTTTACCGTAATAGAAGCAAAAAGTATCGCGAATGCACTTCGTCCCAGAAAAAAGAAGAAAGAAAAATAATATCACATTCCCAGTTGGCTATGATTGAACTTGTTTGTTTTTTATGTAAACGAAGATTTCAGTAATTTTAAATACTAGGTCTCACGATTCTCCGCTACCTACCGTCGTGTCTGGTATAGGTCGGAATCTGCGACATCTGAAATTTTAGAGTTATCAACATGAAAGAAAAGAAATTACTCAAGACATCACATAAATGCAAAGATATTTATCCAAGTATTTATTTATGAATAAAACAATAAAGTAATGAATATCATCAATCTTTCAAACAGACATGCAAATGATCGAAATAAAAGAATGAAGTACCTAGCGTTGTTTTCTGCTACGTGAGGTGGAAGCGACGATGGCGGGGGAGGTGGTTGTACGTTGTGGGGCTCACTGCTATCGGAGTCGTTATCACTGCTTTCTTCTGTTTTTTTACCTGCTTCCCCTAAAAGATGGGAAGGAAAACCTCTGGACAAGAATCTTGGCAATACTTCGGAATTTGGTCTAGCTCTACGTTGTGGTCTTTGGAATTTCAAATTCAGTTGACTGGCATCTGTTACGTATTTTTCACTTTGTCTACGTCGTCGAAGAGCAGGAGTACATCCCGTTAAGTGTGCTTCCTCCGTTGAACTAACCGACGTTAAAGGTGACCTTTTTGGTCTAGCGTCCGGTAAGGTTGCGCAACGTCGGAGCGCCGGTGCTTCCACATGTACTGATAAGGGTTTACCTTTGATAGCTAAAATTGGCTAATGTTAATTTGCTTAAAAGCTACACACAAGTATTATAAGTGCAAATATGTGTGGAATTTCTACATAACATGATGTGAATGATCGTACTTTGTGTAATTTATCTAAGAAATCAACGTGATTTAAGAAACAAATAAAGATTATTCACTTCCATCAACAATGAAATTAGTTTCAATGTATGATAACGGACTTTTTTATTCCATACGAAAAGAATTATTGAAATGTTTTTTGTGATTTTTCAATTATCGTTTCTCATCGAAGGTGTAACAAGAATTAAAATTTGATGAATGAAAATTTTAATTTTGTATTTGAGATAAATGCAAGATGAAGGTTGTTTTTTAAATTGATTCCTCACGTCGTCATTTATGAGACACAGAAAAAAACTTGAATGAAATATTTTTTTTTCTGACCCAAACGATAATTCTATGACGATTTTTCTGTTGAAAATGAGATATTACAATCATCATGCATGTGAAAAACCATGAACGAAACATTAAAAATCGGGGAACGAAACAAAGTTTCATATGAACGAATCTTACTACTCACAAGGAATGTTCCTGAACTGTAAAATTTAAAAAAATTATGAAAGTTTGATAGTTTTTTCGAGATTTCGAAGAATAAAATCAAATCAAATGAACGAAAATGATATACATGTGCATTAAACAAATTTCTAATGGATAAATACGTGCAAAAAGATAAAAGAAGAAATATGACAATGATGATCATGGAAATTGATGATCGATGAATAATTGTAAAGCATATAAATTGTGTCATATCGAAAGATTATGATATTCATTATACAAGGATCATATATTCTATAAAACTACAAAATGAATGTGATCATCACTTTTCCATTGATATTTTGAAATATAATTATATGTAATAAACTTACTATGACCGAAAAACAGTAAAACAATTGATTTGTATCGTGACATCTCTTCAAAACAATCAAAGTTTCATGAATTATTGATATTTCATTTCATTTTATTATCATGTTCACATTCACACAAAAGAAATGTCAAGGACTTTTAAGAATCCTATTTTTATATTAAAACGATCGTGGGCATGAGAATAATTCGCATCATTTTCTCATTCGGAAGTAACGTATGTTGGATCAATTGAAAACAAAACAAAAATTATATATATATATATATATGAACTGTAAATAAAATTGTTACTGACCTATATCTTTTTCCTTAGCTATAATAGGGACGGCTGATTTATCTAATTCGCTTCCCGTTCCCGTTCTAGTATTTGGAGTGTTGGTTTCCGGAGTAGACTCGGATAATGAACATCTCGGACTTTTCACTGGAATTGGTATTTTACTTTGCGCGCAATGTGTTCTGCTACATACTTCTTTGTCTTTATTGTCTTTGAATTCACGAGGTGCAACAGTATATGGTACTGTAGTTGAGGCAGTATTGGTGCCAAGCTCTTTGCTGGAAACAACGTTATTGGGCAATCGATTTTCAGTGGCATCGTAATAAACCGACGACTCTTCCGGTCCTGGATTTGGACTAGCCGGACTACCTGTTGTCCCATTTGTTAATCTTTCTATAAAATAAATATTCGAGATATTCAGTAACGGATGGAAGTAACGAATGATAACATTATGAAATAAAAAAGAGTTTTCATTTACTTTGTAAAGGTTCTTTATCGGCACTAGTTTGCACAACCGTCGCACCTCCAGTTGCATCCACTACTCTAATTTCAAGTCTACCCGCTACCGCTTGCTCTTCTTCATCTTGACCTGGAGTATTTGGTATCGTGTTAGGAGGAGAAAAAGCTACAGCTGGAACGCTTGCTCTTCTAGGAGGTGGACTTTGTCGTGGTTCATCATGACGTGTAGCAACATTTCTCATAACATCTACTTCGTATAATAGATCATCAAATGCGGCTTGTTGCACCTAAAAAAAGAGGAAACAAGAATTTTCCAATAACAAGGCGTTGATTAGAACAAGAAAAATTATTCAAATTGTACGAACCAGAGGTGCTTCCAAGTAGCCACGTACGTGTGGCGCCAGCGCCGGAACACTCCAGGCTCGTGGAAGAGCACCTTGCAACTCTGGATATTTTTCAATTCCCGCTATATTTAAACACCTATGTGGCACTGTAGGCCGTGGAGAATCTTCGCTTATTCGAGATAAAGCGGTTGGAACGACTGGATGTTGTTGTGAAGTGGTCGACGTTAACGACGCTGTTTGTCCCACGGTATTTTTCGCATCATGAGACACAGGCACTGAAGACACAGTCCCTACAGCTTCACCGCCAATTGTGGACTATGAAATAAATCGTTGCATCGTTATGACGTTATTCTTCAATTTCACATCGAAATTCTACAAATGTTGAGAAAACTTTTAAGAGACTGTTAGAATTTTGCTCAATATTTCAACTACGTGATGTTAGTAAAGAAATTGAATAATATAAAAATCACTTACATTAAAAAATATTTTAAAGCAACCCCATTCTAATTGCAATAATTAATAAGTAAAAGCGTCTCATCATTTGCTTGAAAAATTATATACAGTAGGCTCTCGTTATAAGCGTCGCTAAAAGCTATCTGCGTCTTTTTCTCACATAAGATTTGGTACTGAGTGGAATAAGGACACAGCTTACGCTTATAACGAGAGGCTACTGTACTTTGAAAGTTTTGGTTTATTAGAGTAAATCGATATAATCAGCAAGCGAGGGTTTAGATTTTCAATTATTTATAAAAAGATTTAAGATCTGCCGAAGTATAGATAAAGAGTTCAACGATGATAAAGAACTGGACGAGTAACAGCAGAGGTGACAGGGTGTCAAGCGATACAGACCATATGTGGCTAAAATATCAAATACAAATTCCTAAATTAACATTTTTTCATACCTCGGGTGATAGGAACGAACAAGAAAACAACATAAAAGTGATGTAGATATTGAGTTTTCAGTTTCAAATAATTTATAGAAACCCGAATTCAGAGGAGAGATTTAAAAAATCTGTTGATGTGGTTTGATGACAAATTTTAAGCATAGAGAATAACCAAAATTCCTGAATGAGAGGTAAATTGAAATCAAAGTACAAAGTTATACATACTCAATGGAATAAAATGAACAGTAAAATAATCAATTAATTTTTTTTTTGTTTTGTATGAGATGTTCAAACACTTCAAGAACAAAAATATATTTCAACGTAGGAAAACGATTTAGAGATAATCCTATATGACATGTACCTGAGGGAGTACAGACGACGGATTGGTTCCTTTGTGCTCTGGACTTTGCAGATTCTCTCCTTTCCATTCGTTATCAGTCTCTTCGGAATCATCGAATTGAGATTTCCATTGAGAAGCTAGAGTTAGTCCACCCCCTCCCTTTGTCACTTGTTGCAAAGCCGATACATTATCGTCATCTATTTGCGCAAATTGAGTTATAGAACAATCTCTCATAGCGGTTCGTCCCCCTCTTCCTTGTTGTCTTACATCCGTTCTTCTTCGGGGTTCTCTTCTCAGAGGCTCCCGTTGCTCGGTGACCTATGTTACAATTATCGAATGAAGTATTAAAAATTGTGATGTATAAAGTGAGTAACAAATAGATAATAAGGAATTCATATTGACCTGCAATTCACTTACGGGACTCTGATTTCCCACGTATTTGGTATTGGTCACGTCATAAGAACAATAGGAAGCATCCACTTCCGAAGCTTGTACCCGGGGACTGGGTGGTTCGCCAGAGGCTCCTTCCGCAGGTGCAGTTGCAACGCGTAGACGAGCAAACGTCGCGCCGCTCGATGATTTTCGAAGCGGCGTTGCAACATTGGCAATCGACTTGGTGCGAGGAATTTCAGAAGCCGAACGTGCAGAAGCCATTAGAGCATCTCCCTCGTTATCGACTTGTTTTTCTACCGTTTGTACTGGGGTCTGGGGTTCGACCGCCATAGATACAGCTCGTCTTTTCTTTGGTGAACCTTAATAGTAGGGAAACAAAAAGAAACAAATTATTTATTTCTTCATTCCAAAACCTACACGTGTCTTGTTCGTCTATTCATTTAAAATGAAATAAACTTGAAACTTTAGTCAATGAATATGAAAATTGTAAGGATTTTGTGAAATCATTTCAAATAGCGATACAAAGTAATGTTCAAATTCGAATTGAAGAAATATGAATTTTCGTAAACTCTCGTAGAATAATTCATACCTTGTAAAACAGGAGGAGCGACGACCTGATGTCCACTCTGTTGATGAGTATTATCCGTGGTAGGTATAGTAGCGTTGCAATTCTTATCTCGGCCATGATTACTGATAGCCGAGGTAAATGGCACTAGAGATCCTTCGATACCCCGTTGTCTATTACGTCGACAAATACCCTCGTAATCCAATTGTGCCTATCATCGAACATGTCAATGTGCATCAAATTTCTTATACTAAAAATATCCTACAACTTACATCTAGTTCTTTCCTATTGTCCGGTTCAACGTTTTCTTGATTATTCGTATCAACGTTGGGCGTGGTGGGTGGCTGATTGATGGTGGTCGCAGTCGTCAGAGCAGGAGGAACCGTCACTGTGGGCAACGATCTAGTAGTCGATAAACCCTCGGTCACTATCAACGGCCTTTCCCAATCATACGGATCGTTCGGTCTCACACCTCTACGTTTCATACATTTTTCGAATAAACCAGCTAACATGGAGTAATCTGGTTTGTCTGCATATTCCAAACCCTATTAAAATATTTACATAATATATAAATGAATACGACGTACGTTAATCCGGTAACATTCGACGTTCTCCCAAAATTAAAAAGATATTTTGAAAGACCTTGTTCTATTTGCAATTTGAATTGTAGCCAAATTATCAAATATCAGTATGAATATTATATTCATTAACAAGCAACTGAGATTTGGTCAGACCGATTTGGTTGGTTACCGGTTTTATTTATTTTTCGTCTCTTTTCTGTTGTTTTTTCAAGAATTGAGCTTAAATAAAAAAGAATAGAAGCACACATATCGATGCTTTACCTGAATATGTTCCAAAAATAAACGGAGATCGGATGGGAGATGTTTCAAAAGAAGTCTGTGATCGTATTTCTCTTTCATCAGTCCAACCTGCGTTTGAAGAAATAGAGATTGGATATCTCAGTTTGCATATATTTATTTATTTACAACTTACTTGTTCTTTATCTTTGATTTTCCGCCATGGTAATTGTCCGTTGACGAATTCCACGAGCATGTAAAACAGAGACCATAAATCATCGTGTCTACCCATCTCTTTATTTTTGTGAGCGTTTACAGACGCGTAGCGCACAGTTCCCCTAAAACCTGCGGCAGCACGGGGTGGTCTAACTTCTCCCGTTCCTGTGGTAAATTGTCGAGCCAAACCAAAATCTAACATATAAACGAGTCTAGAGTTGTACGGATGACGGCCGATTGAAAAATTAGACTGTAAAGATTTTATTAATTTTTAATTGATTATGAACCCATTATATTCGTACAAAAATTCAAATACTTCTGACTTGTAGTCTCTTTGACAATGAGTACAAAAATTACGTATCTTACTTACCGGTTTAATATCCCTATGGAGAAATCCTACTTGATGGATACTTTCTATGGCTTTTAAAATTTGAAGACCCAATCGCAACGTGGTAGATAACGAAAACGCTCCTCTTGGTTGTGCTCTACGTAATTCCGCTAAGTTTTTCCCTTGCAACTGCATTACTACATAATTAAATCGATCGTTACGACCGCACCCTATGAATCTACAAACGTGATCTTTACCTGGAATGTTGAGGAAAAAAATTAGGCTTTGAAATGAAAAGATCCTTTTGTTGTTTCGCACGTCTCCTATTTCTATGTTAATTATTGATATAGGTTTATTCAATAATTTGCAATATTTGTTCTCTTCTGAAACTCCCTATTTCGCCGTCCGAAGCCAAAGGGCCGTATGTCAAAATTTTGTAGTTTCGAGATATCAAGCATTTTATTTAAACTTGTACATGTTGAATGATACAAACGCCGTTATTTCTAAATCAGTTTTTTTTTTTCATAATTTTCAATAGTGTCGAGATTTTTGGAATTGAAACGCTCATAAAAAACCTATTCGAATATGAATATGTAGAAAGCGGAGGAAAACCTTCTTGACATACGGTTTTTTGGCTTAGCATGGCAATATTGGAGATCAAAGAAAAATAAAGTAAGCACATCTCTATTCTAACACATGACTTCCCAATTCATTAAACGATTAAAATACATCAAGTGAAAGCGTAAATCATATTTTGCTTCATTATACAAACGTTTGAGCGATAAAAACTCACATAATCATTCAGTTCGATGACTCGACGGTACATACTGTATTTGCAGTTATTACTTTAATTATTCCTACTCTCATTGAACTTACTTAATTTTTGTTTATAAAAAAGTTAATCGCATCATCGTTCTTATAACCATAGAAGGCTTTATTTATAATACTTAGTTATTAATTATTCCAAAGATCAAAAAATACATTCAACGACATGACCCAGAATCAACAATGCGACATGTCATTTTTTGATGGACCCACTTGACATTTCATTCTCATTCAATTTATTACTTTCTATTCCATTTGTAGCTATCAATGTTAAAGGTGATATGAATTTATAAATTCTAATACATACGCATACAAAAGTGATCAGAATTTGTACATAAATGTACTGAAAATGAATAATTAGAAAAATTAACTAGTTACACTAGGGATGCCATTCTACAAACTTTTCGTTCAACGTTTATACACGACTCGTCGATTTCATAGGAAAAAAGTTGATGAATAATAACGTTGTGGCACACGCACGCTTACCCTGTAACTTTTTTAGAACTGCTACTTCCATTTTGAGGACTTGTTTAGGTTGACGAGCGGATTCCACTTTTAGGGCAACTTGCTCTTTCGTTATTAAATCTAATCCTTCATAGATTTCTCCGAATCCTCCACCACCTATTTTCCTCACCTATAAATTGAATGTCAATAGTTAAATAACTAGTTGAGAATTTTATTTTGTCCGATAATTGCTTTTCAAATATTTATTTGGAATATTCAGATCGTTATCCAATGGGAATTGATTATCGAAAGCTCTATCTATTTATATCAAATGGTAATTCATGAAATACTGCATGTAGAGTGTACAGTAATAATGCGGTATTTTTCACGGTATGCAAAAAAAGATGCCACAGTGATAGAAATTTGGAAATTTCTGGAAGGTAAAAAAAGAAAAGTGATAAATATCCTATCGATCGATTTTAATATTTACTCACCACTTTCCATCGTTCTTTGACCACATGGCCAGGTTGTAACAAGTCCTCGCTTGTCATTGTGATATTATTATTTTGATCCGTACTTTCGTCACCTACATTCTTCAGCACCAAATTACCAGGATGATTCGGATGCCTAAAAATTGTAACCAACCCTCCGTAAATGTCACATATGTATTAGCAGGGGTGGGAAAATAGTTTTATAGACTTTAAATATACACTTTAAATTGAATATTGACAATTTGTCACATCGACACACCCTGTGAGGAGCAAAGACACGAGGATTTTAACTGAGAGGAAGAAATGGTAATACAACAGCAGGACGAAAAATTAGTCAATACGCGCCCCTACATACTAGGCAGCCATGATTGCGTGAGATCACAGGGTGCAGTCGGTACGAGGGTTGCCCCTGTCCTTCCGCACGATCATCTCCCTTTTATCCCGCTGCGGCTGCTACCACCCTTTTCTCGACACCTTTCTGATACGTTCAAGCATAAAAAGTGTTCGATCGAGAAGAAAAAAGAAATCCCCAACGTCGAATGAACGGATTCATCAAATTTCATTTACTTGATAGGATAAATATTGATTTCATGAGTAATCTGCAAATTATCGCAAAATGATCGTTGTTTCTTCTTCTCGCAAATAGTATGTATCTTAGAGAAAGAGGGAGAGACGATATCGTCTATGGTGCGGTATTAGAAATTCGTACATTTTACAGGACAAAACTGATGAATCTACGAACAAACTCGGTGCGTTCAAGAATCAAGTCAATCAAGAATATTTTTAAAGGTTTCTTTTACTCTTTTTTTTTTGTTCCTTTTATACAAAATTTTTAAACAACGTAATTATTACATTCGTTCTACAACAATAAAGGCAGGAAAATATTCGAATCGAAACCCTGATCGTACGCATATATCGTGGATAACGATTCCGTCTCCCGTTTATTCCTATCTAATCTATGAAATAAAAATATCCCATCTCACGATGACGATCGGCTTTTCTCATATTATACCATGAGATAAACAATTATGAGAAGTACATAACTTATGCCCACGCACGGTCTAAGAGAAAATCAAAGAGAACAGCTATCCAAATATAATGACATTTTATTTTTACTAACAATGTCGTCTGCTACGGCGCTGCTGGTGATTGTGTTTCTCGGCAAGTTAAAAAACCGAACCAAACCTCTCTTTATCCACCTAACTAAGCACCTCTTTGTACACACCATACGTACATCTCCTTCACAACGAAACACTTGACGAATTATCTATTATTGTTCCACATTTCTTCTTTTACCTTATGCCCTCAATCTTACACACTCGCAAATCACGCGATCACCGAGCTATCCACATTCGGATAGCCATACGAGGTCCCGTCAAAAGTCGACAGTACAGCCATTTTTCGATTTCTCGCACACGACGAATTGCACGTGGTTCTGATAATCCCCAGCAGGTGGCGACTTTGAACCCCGATCAATGAGTCTGTCTCTCTTTCGTCAACTCAAATTCAAATATATGCAAAAAATTACAACCCTCGCGTATAAGCTGCGCGTATACATATATTTTATGCATGAGAATCGCGAGTCTGTCTTATTGCGCCTTTTGTCATAAAACGGAGAACCTTGAGTGTGTTGATGATGATAGATTTGATACCAGTGAATGAACAAAGTTCTTGAACGCTCACGATGGACAACAGAATCATTATATTATTTATGGAGTTCGTTGACATCGTTACGCATTTGGCGTTGAAAGAATATATAACAATGAATATACAGTAGAAGCTACATTGAGGCAATCGCATCGTCTTTCTCTCACTTCTTCGGCATCCTTTTGTTCTTGAGGAGATGACAAAAGACACAACAGTTTGCCTTAATCGGGGCTCAACTGTAGTACAATAAATGGTGGAAATCATACATACAACAGTAGGGATAGGCGATGTTCGCAAAATTGAATGTTTTTATCGAATTTTATACAATATCGATAGCGACTCGATATTTTTTGTATGTAATCCCACACAACACAGGAATGTCACATATTAACTCCCAGCCAGCACAAATGATCAATTTGAATTTATAAAGACTTCCGAAAGACCTCTCGAATAGTCTACTCCGTTATGCTAATCAATATTTATTTATATGAATATTTTTAATTCAAAATGAAGTCGTATTGAATGACCGGAGAATTCATTATGAAATCTCGATATGAATTTTTTCTGAATATTAAGTTGTTCATGAAGACAAAAGTTCCTTTTTTTCTAATTCAAAATATTCCTGATGAGTACATATCGATCAGCATGACGGGAGCTCTTTGCGGGAACTCTTGTGCTGTATGGGAGACTTTCGTGAGGATATCTTTTCGACATCTGAAAGATGTCTCATGCAACAAATTCCAACAATTTTCAGATATCTCAGAAAGCTCTTGCAAAAGATATGTTTCAGGTGCTTCTTTTAGACATATTTTAGATGTCTCAAAATATATTTTTCATTCTTTTAAAATACGTCTTAGATTTTTCCAAGATAAGTTTTAAATATCTTCGAGATATGTTTTGGATGTATTCAAGATGTCTTTTCGAAATCATCGAGACATCCCAAACAGCACAAAAGGATCACTAATCAGTTCTGAAAAAGGAACGTGGCGTGACTTCTGCCCTTCTTACTCAGACAATTTTAGACTATGTTGATTCGACATCTAAAAGATGTTTTTCAAAAATACATTAAATTCCCAGGCAACACAAATTTTTGATTGTCTCAAAGATGTCTTATGCAACCATTTTCATTGTCTTTAAGATATCTTCGGTTGAGATGTCTAAAAGATGTCATTAGATCTCTTTTAGACGTCTTTTGGATGACTTACCCAAGATATCTTACTGACAGTGGAAACTGTTGCATAAGAGATCTTTAAGATATCCAGTGGAAATCTTTTGGACAATGAAAACTTTTTGCTTATCTGGAAAGACATGTTTCTGGCATTTCTTGAAGATGTCTAAAAGATATCTTGTATGACTTCGTCGCTTAGATATCTGAAAGATGTCTTCCTTCTTAAAGATATCTTGTACTGATTCATAAAGGATTCTTGAGAATTATTTAAGAATTTGTTTTTAATACTAGAGATCAGTGCCGGATCAATGTATGGGCCTAGATGGGCCTGGGCCAGGGGCCTCGAGCTCCTGGGGGGGGGGGGGGGCTCAAATTTTTCAAAGTTAAAAAAAAAGAGAATACCCTAAAAAAATTTCCTTACAGGGGGCCTCATATGCCCGAGTGGAAAATTTTTCAAAATTATATATCATTTATATCGAATTATATCTGAATTATATATAAACTATATGGAATTATATAAAAATTATATATAATTTTGAAAATTTTTCCACTCGGGTGCTTGAGCGCCCAGGGGCCTTGATAACCATTAATCCGGCACTGCTAGAGATTCGTGAAGAATTCAATTTTGAACTGTCATCACGGGGACTCTTGAAGAATCATTCGATTAATTCATAAAGAATTCTTTATGACCACATCGGAAATGATTACCTGGCAGATTATGTTGAAAACTGTTAAGGACAATGGATTATATACAATTTATGAATAATTCAATTTAGTTTACACATAAGTTGTATATGATTTAATTATGCATACATAAATTATATATGATTTTGAAAATCTTTCTATTCGCAATGTGATAATCGTTGAGCGGTTGGATAGAATCCCGAAGAAACATGACATCTAAAACTGTCGCGCAAGATATGTTTTAGACAAGTTGCAGATATTACGTTCATTGGGTTGCTGATGAAAATTTACATATTTTGTCATGCATTGTCAGAACATGTGGATTTTCATTTGAAAAATAAAATTTTGGCGTAACAGCCATATTCCTGGGGAAAATGGAGGCGGGAAGGAAGAGTGAACGAAGCGTATGTTGGGGGGTCGGAGCTTGGAATGGAAGGGATGCAAAGAGTATGTGAAGCGGCAGTTGAAACAAAGGAAGCGTATAAAATTCAACCATCCCAATTGAACAAAATTCAACCAGTGATTTTCACCATCGTGAACGAGAGTGTTGTCTACCAAACCATGGATCGTCGTTGGGATGAACTGCTTATAGGTATTATTTGGGTGCTTCCGATATTGTCAAAATGGTTAGTCAGTCTTTTGTAACCTATACGATGATTGGTGGATCAATTTTTGTCTGCCAAAAATCGGAAGAAATGATAAAACACTGCCATTGAACAATAACCATCCCCAAGAGAACAAGAGCCGAATAGATCAATTTTAGGTTGATTTTATATAAATTTACATTCAACGAACGAATTCATAATAGCAGCGTGCACGAGATTTCCAAATGTTCTTCTCATAAAACTACCGCAGAAAGTGCGACTTCCAACACCTGTACACGGAGAAATGAGATCATGGGATGATTACCAGAAATGATAGTAAATTGGTGACAACTACGGAGTTTGTACACAATAATTGTTATCAGAGACAAGTAATGGTTTCTATTTTGGTATATGCAAATACAATTTAATATACCAAAATTGGAATCATTACTCATCTCTGTGAACGACTGTGTACACACGGAGAAAAATTTGTAGCAGAGATCCCCATAATAATAGCAGTTTTGGGACACATGGGCATTTATGAACATTTCTCCTTTAATTCGTAGTAATTTTTTTTAAACTTATAGTAATATGTGTCAGATGCGAAGTTATTTTTACCAAAATAAGGTATGGATTACCATAATTAAAGGAGGAGTGCACATAAATGCTCATGTGTCCCAAAACTGCCATTATTATGGTAAACCCTATTATACATTTCCAATACGTTTTTCTCCGTGCAGAAATCCGTATTTGTCACCAGTTTACTATCATTTCTAGTGACCAATGCTAGCTTTTTGAAAATCTGTTTTTTCCGTGTAGAGCGGGAGGAAAGTATGTTTTTTCTCCCTAAGGGAGAGAGGTGAGCAACTTTTATTTTTCAATTCCAAGAAGGACAGAAAGGTGGAAACATTGATAATTTATTTGTAATACATTTTCTTTCTTTTATACAAAATTGCGTTTTCCTCCAGAATTGTACACTGAGAACACTCAAACTGAAATATAAATATATTCCTCTTTGGATTCGAAGAATGTGATTTCAATTCAATGAAAAATTTTTCCATTGAAATGAATTAGTTTTCCCATCGGAAACAAGATTTGTCGGAATGAGGGCAAAGAAATTTTTTTCAAGCCTAAGAAATCGGATTCTCAGTGTATATAGGTTGCGAGTTCTCTATAAATGAACATTGTTTTACTCCAAAAGGAAATTCCAATCACAAAATGTGTTCACATTCAATATAAACTCAACAAATTTTCTATAAAAAAATATAGATATCGTCAAATATTGACCAACCCTAGTATATACTTATTTTAGTGATCCTAAAGGGACGAAGGTAAATAAAGGTTTGACATCAAAGATGAAAATCCAACAAAAATAGGAGAAATTGTAGACTGAAAAAAAAATTTCTTCCAAACAAATAAATAGTTTATTTGTTCTCTCTCCATAGAATATTTCTTAAGATGCTTGCCCCAAATAAATCGATCTTCTAAACAAATAATTTACTCGCCTCGATCAAAGTAATCAGTTTTTGCATCTAATTGAATGTTTAATTTCTACAAATAAATCTTTTCTGGAGAGAGGACTGATTAATATTTTTTCCAATGTAGAGTAATATTTGTACTGAGAAAAAACTTTGGTTGATATATGCCCAACCAAATGTTTTTGTTTTCATAACTAAAAATTTAGTGGGTTCAATCAAAATTTGGTTACTCTCTAAATATGGAAGAGTGAGAATTCCACTCGGAAGGAAAGATAGGTTCCCTTCTGGCTGCATGAAAAGTAAAATCCCACTCTTTCGGTGTGCAAATTCACTCTTTAGGCAGCCAAAGGGGAATCTATCTTCTCATTTGAATGGAAATCTCACTCTTTCTAATTTAGAGAGTACTTCGACCATAAATATTCTACTAAATCATCTATAGTTCAGGTGATCAAAAAATGTATTTTTTCCGAAATTCAAAATTTAGGCTCTATACAGACGTAGATAAAGGCTCAAAGAATCATTCCCGGAAATTTCAGATTATTTCATGGATTCAGTTTCGAGTAATTCGACCAAAAAAAACCGTGTTCCGATGGTAAGTTCGTATCCACTTGAGAGGATACCAGCGTTTACCATCAAGGCACGTTGGTTAGAAAGAAAAACAAACTGTACAATAGAAAGAGAGATCCGAAGCAAACACTGATATCGTTTTAAGGGATTTGTATTCCGGTGAATTTATAATTGATAAAAAGGATTTCAAAGTATATAAAACATTTCAATTGTAAAATTCATGATACAGATTCAAATGAATTGATCTAACAAGTTGAAAAATTTCGTTGATAAAACGAACGAAGGATAATCAGTTAACATTGGCTTTGAATTAAAATTACATCCCAAACTCGTCCTAGCCAAATACTTGTCAATTAATAAACAAATCGACACCTCCACAGTTCAACCAGCTCATACCACGCCCACATAATCTCCTTCGCCTCTGACGAGACATTTATATGTGTATGTATATAAAAAAGTATAAGTACATCCATACAGAGAAACGTACACTTGCGTGTACATTTATTGTTAGATACAAGCTCGCGCTTTTTATATACAATTCACATTCATATATATATATATATATATCGATGTAGATTGAATGTCATGCTCAAGGTAAAAAATGTTTCAGGATCATGTCAGAAAAATCACACCATTCTGGATCATACTTCGTTTGTATGATTTTTGTATGAAAAATATTTTAAATACTATGAAACGACAAAATCTAACAGCACACCGAATTTAACTGAGGAATAGGGATGGGCGATATTGTGGATATTTCACTGAATCCTCAATCCAGTCATCAAGAATTTGAAATACGTGTTCTTTGGAGTATGAAGTATTGATTTGTGAAAGAATTTAATTTGTTGAAAATTTTACCCCGATTATATCCTTCAACCCACATAGGAATTCATGTCTTGAAGATATCTCAAGATTAGTTCAACAAGTCTCATACAACACGAAAAGATATCTTTTAGATGTTTGAAACGGTTCTTACTTTTCAAAGACATCTAAATAACATCTGAAACATATCTTCCCGGAAGACCAGTTTTAGTTCTTCTAGAAGATACCTTTCAGACGTAAAAATTGTTTAAGACATCTAAAAGATATCTCGTGGTGTTGTATAAAACATCTGAAATTTGTCTTGGGATATCCTCAAGATATGAATTGTTATGTGGGAATGAACCTAAATACTTTATGAGGACGTTCTCTTCATGTCTACTACGGGACGGTCTCATCATGTTTTCCAAATTTAATTTAATTAATACATTTTCAAATTTACTTTTACCTTCATACGTTTAAATTTTAGCCTTTGCGAACACATTGACGCACGATGGATATGGATAGAACTCAACAGAGGATTTGTATTTATCTAGGACATACATACGACGTTTTCAAAACATCCTGACACGTCATTTGCACGATCTCTGTGTATCCAAGCATGTCTTCTGAACGTTCAGAAAACCTCCCGGTGCTGTATCAGATTGAACTTTTAGACTGTCTCACATACCTCACACGTGATTAGTTACATAGTTTCCAACGTAACATATTCTAAAAACTATATCCAAGTTCTTGCTATTCTAAGTTCTTAAATCTGTAGAAATGTATTTTCTCCAATACACTGAGAGAAAAATTGGCTTACTCCTAAGCACATATTTTCTTATTCCAAGAATATATACATTTTTCTCATCTCAAGAAGATGTGCACTTGAGGTAAGAAAATTTTCCCTACGTTACGCTGCACGGAAAAAGAAAATTTTTGTATCAAGAAAACATGATTGTCTTCGTTATATATGAAACACGGATTTTACAAAACAAAATTTCTTGATTCAAGCAAATTGCATTGAGCTGAGACAATCCGTATTTCATATATAACGAAGACAACCATGTTTTCTTGATACAAGAATTTTTTTTCCTGTGTGTATTGCTTCAAATTGAGTAATTGTTTTCTTCTTTTGAAGAAAATTTTCTTGATTGAAAAAATATCAGATTGGACTCAGTCAATCCAATATTTTCTTAGTCTAAGATTTTTTTTCTCTCGGTGTATGGCCAGGGGACAAGGGGAATACAAAACGGAGGAATTCATTGAATTATTATTCAATCTGTCGCTACAAATTCAATTAAAATTAATTTTCAATCCATACTGTCATCGGATAGAAGAGCATCAAGTGGCTGTGAAAATTTGGTCACTCACAACAGAAGCGATCTCCCTCCGTCAGAAGGCATAATTTTAAGTTGAAACATCTATTTTTAACCGACCCCACTCGTAGTATTATATACTCTCGACGGCATCTTTCTCAAAGAGAGACGACTTTTATAAACATCTTTATTCACACACAACTATTTTTGAGCATATACTTGATATCGTGGATATCAAGAATCATATAGAATTGCAAGGATGGTATTACGAACCTGTAATTGGTGATAATGAAGTTATTAAACTTCAGCAACATTTCATATTTTATGCTTTCCTCAGAAATATGTAATGTTATTCATGGCATGCTCTTTTGCCATGTAAAAGATTCTGTATCTCCGGAGCTTCGTTGAAATACAATTGATCTTACCGACTTGAAGCCATCATTCTCAAATTATTATATTTTTGGTAATTTTAATTTTAGTTGGGGGAAAAATTATTACTTTGTGATTAAATATAAATATGCTGATCCTCAATTGAGAAAGGGATAAGAATTTGAAATACTTTTAAACATCATATTCAATAGATATCACGAGGCCTAACTGAAACTACTATTTGAATAAAATTAGAACATTTTACTAAATTAGTTACTACTCTCCTTTTTGTCTTGAAATTGAGGAGAAATTCACTGTCGAAGGAACATTCTTCTCATTAATCGAGCAATTGAATGTTTATTATTGGAGTAAAAAATTGGAGTTTCGCAGATTCAAAATCTTGAACCCCTAAGTTACTTCTTATTTCAGTAACCGTTCATATTGTGGAACGAAGGAAAAAACGAATACTGTTCCCAAAATGAGGCACAATGCCGGTAGTAGTTGAAATTCATCTCTGTGTACCTGAAAAACCTTTTCCTTACGAGGAATGCAATTCCTGTCTCACCCAACGACGGGAAACTGGATTGATGCTTATCCTCAAATTTTCAGTGCAAAGGTCGCAAATTTGACCCCGAACTTGAATCAGTAAATTTTGTATATTTCAAATCGTAATAAATGATCAACTATCCTAAATACACTGTTAAAAAAACTGGGATTTTCCGGTACCTAGGAAGTGGAAAATTTCTGTCCAATGATGAATTTTTCAGTTTACAAAAATTTCATGTTTTTCACTTCAATTTTCCAGTATTCATACAAGAATTTTCCGGAAATGTAAAGGAATTTCTATGATTTAAATGTAATTTTCCAGCATAAATGTACAGGTTAATTGCTTCCAGTACAATACTGGAAGTATTCAGTAGATTTTTTTTACAGTGTACTCACAATATTATTGAGAAAAAAATGTTGAGAGTAATATCATCCTCCATGTCATGGAGAATAGTTAATTATTATTCTCAACATATTTGAAGTAATATTGAAAATAATATTGGTCTCTACCCAAATAGAAAAACATGTTCTAAATATTTTTTAACATAATGTACTCCAAGCAGCACAACCACGTACACTGGGAACCCAATTTCTTAGACTTGGAGAAAATTTCTTCGCTCTCACTCTGATAATTCTTGTTTCCAATAGAAAAGATAATTCATTCCAACGGAAAATTTTTTTATTTTCATTCTGATGGAAACTTTTTTCATTCAACTGAATTTTCTTCCATTGGAAAAAAGATTTATTAGAATGAGGGGAAAATAAATTTTTTTTTCAGTTTAAGAAATTGAGTTCTCAGTGTAGAATACTCTTCCCAAGCACCCAAGCAGCAACAGGAGTTCAAAGTATGTACAGAATAGAAACGTTCGTAGAATGTACGAATGAGATACGAAGAACATATGATGAAAGTTTATGGAATTTTCGAATGAGACTGTGTTAAATATACTTGGAACGTACATAGTACATTCGAAATGTACGATATACATTCAATCGACGTTCAATCAACGTACCGTCGTATGTTCGATTATGCATATCACCTATAAAACGATCTCATTCGACGGTGCGTAGAACATATTTCGAATATTCGAAGAACTTTCATAGTATATTTTGATGCTGCTTGGGTTATTACATGCATTTGTTACAGCTAAATACGTTCAAAGTATCTTCATAGTATATTCATGAAAATGAATGTTCTATGAACGTGCTGTGAAATTTAGCTGTACCCAATGAATATAACCAAATGGCATTTACAAAGTACTTTACGAGCACTTTCGTGATACTTGGGGCCGTAAACATACTCAAGCACTGGTGCTGCTTCCGGTGCAATATACTATGAACCCATACAGCACTACAGATCTCAGTAATTTTTCAATAATTACATTTCGATCTTTCACCTTCATTGCATTTCAGTATACTTTCACAGAAATATGTCAAAAATCTGTCAATTGAAATGCACCTATTTGCAATGTCTCAGATATATTACGAGACAAACATGACAATGAAATATTTCATAAATATTCTTGGAATATTGCAGAAATAATTCGGAAATATTGCATTGAAATCTAAGATTAGCGGACATTGCAATATTTCTGAAGAGACTTTGCAACCTCGGTGTGACATACAGCAATGTCATAGAAATCTTTCGATGTTTCAGATGTTAGATTTCTGCAATCTTAATGGAATCTTCGGTGCTGTGTGGGAACGTTCTTCGAATATTCGAAATATGTTCTATGCACATTCCAATGAGACCGTTTTATAGGTGCTATACATATTCATCGAACGTATATGTAATCCAATATACGACGGTACGTCAATCGAACGTCGATTGAACGAATATCGTACATTTCGAATGTACTATGTACGTTCTAAGTATATTTAAAACAACCTCATTCGAACATTCTATAAACGTTCATTATATGTTCTTCGTATCTCATTCGTACATCCTACGAACGTTTCTATTCCGTATACACTTTGAAATGCTTTTGCTCCTTGGGTACTATCATAAAACTTCGCTCGGCTTGTAATGATGCATAAGATCCAAAGATTGTGTCTTCATTATGGCGCCATTACCTCGTTTTGCTGCGAATGACAATGCTTTATGCGGATCGAAACACCTTGGTACCACGATGCGAACATTTCTTTGCTCGCATGTCAGCATTATGATGGCATTATTAAGACATTTTCCTATCTGGGTCTATGACGCGATTAACGTTGGGGTAACTACCCCAACTTTGAATTACCCTCAGTGGCGGGGTGAGACCTTCTCTATCTTACTCCAACTGACGCGAAACAAAGGATAAAAGGCGGGAAAATCCCGCCTCTCATTCTCACCACGCCACTGATTACCCGAATGTAATCGGGTACCCTGAAAACTCGGATAATTGAAAAAATCCAACCTGATGAGATTCCGATGTAGTCGGGTCCCCGCATACCCCTAGGGTGAATGAAAGTTGGTCAAATGAAGTTGAGTGGTATTGAGAGGATACTGGAGCCTAGTACGAGATGAGCTGATTTTTTCGGTAAAATTTCATCAAAATTGATTCATAAAATTCACTTCAATGAAATTAAAATACATATTTTATATTCTTAAAGGTATACTCAATATACACTCTTCTGTACGGAAAAAAATTCGGTTCGAAAATAAAGTGATTTTTAGAAGAATTTAAGAATATATCGTAATTTTTTTGTAATGATGATGGAATGATTTGCATTTGCGTTGAATTCTCCTCAATAAAACTAATGCATCAGAAGAAGTTAATAAATTTTGAAAAGGAAATAGTGAGATTTTACACTCGTGTGTTCAATTTGAATAATACCATTAGGAAAATTTACCCCATTGTTACCAAGACGTCTCATCTTTAGTTCAATTTATTTTTTATAAAAAATGAGGCCATTTGTTAAGGTGTTGAAGAATGGCAGAGGGAATTCAATCCTTGGAAATCCATCTACATTTATCGCATCATCCATGATGTTTAAAAACTTTGACCACAAGAATTTACAAACAAATCTTCTCACAGTTAATTCAACCTACTACAATACTGAAGCAACAATTTATCGTTCCACGTAAACCCTGAGCAACGCAGAATGTATTTTCTTTTTTGTTTTTTAGAAATGTAATGGTCATTGGATATTGAATCAGAGCTATGTTTTTGTGCATTTTACGTATCACGAACGATCCATCTTCTATTATAAAAAATATAATATATATTTTAATGATCGTAGGCGTGATCGACTGTAACACAGGTTATATAAGACACATGCATCGATTCTCCTTTCGTTTTTTTGTTTTCGCACTTCTTGGCTTGTCATTGCGGATGGGTGTTACCGGTGTTGCTAATGCTACTGCATTGATGAGAGAAAAGCCGCATTATTCGATCGATCATATCGAGATCCGAGGTCGAAACCTTCTTTGCGATCGTACGCAATCGCAGAGCTAAGTACGAATTGTTCGTTTCAAGGTAAATAACTGAATCTTGATGAAACATCTTTATCTCAGTCCTAAGATGATGTTATTCGATTACGTGATTAATGTACTTGAATAATAGCAGGGTCATTATAAAACTTATTATCGAATTCGGTTCAAATGTGAGAAGATACATTATTGTCTTGGAATGATATCTTTACATTCACCGTGATTTGTTTCATTTTCAAAAATTCTATACTTATAACTAACGGAGATTTATAATCATTTCACTGTATAACAAGTGAATATATATAAATCCATTACTCCCGTACAAGGCAACCACCGATGGGATTCGTCGCATCCACATAGAATTTAGGGGGGCGATTGGTGGATAAAGTAGATCGGTGCGACGTGGTGGCAACGGTGAAATGTCCGGCGTCGATTTTTACGCCGCACCCTCGAGCAACCGTTCCTCCACCGATCTACTTTATCCACTAATTTCCCCCCTAAATTCTATGTGGAGGCGACGAATCCCATCGGTGGTTGCCTTGTACGGGCTCTTTGCCGATGAAAAGCAGATCGAGAGGGGAATGATGTTAAACAAACTTTAAGGAGATACCAGCGGCATAGCAGAAGTCATAGTTTGTCGTTTATAACAAACTATGGGCAAATGTTTCGATTTAAAACAAAAACTCGCTTTGTACTTCCTTCTATTTTAATCAGAGGAATACCGTAAAGAGCGATATTTGGATTGAATTGAAGCGTTTGTCCGTTCGGCTACTGCCACGCTGCTGGTATCCTCTTAAGGTGACACCAGTGCCGGGACATTAACCACAAATTTTCGTGTAAAATTTCTCCAAAATAATTTGTTATTTTAAAAATATCCCTCTATACAGCGTTTCTAGACATCCAAGAAATGCTGTATAGAGCGATATTTTGAAAATATTCAAGTATTGTGGAGAGATCTTACATGAAAGATTTGGCTAAAGTCCCGGGGCTAGTATCCCCTTAATGACAAAAGAAACCATCGTGTATGCTTAGTGATGAGCGATCGATAGCACTATCGATAGTTTTTTATAGAAAATTTGTTGAGGGTATATTGAATTTTGTAAGGTTTCGATCGACTTTTTATAAAATTCGATATAACCTCGACAAATTTTCCATGAGAAAACGTCACTAAAGTACGCGCTGTACATAATTTATTGGAGTAGATATGAAGTAGAGAAAAATGTATTGAAATAATAACGTTATCCTTGACTTTCAAAATCTGAAGATACATATAAATTGGCAACAACAAACGAAGAGAAGGACAGAAGTTTATAATTCATGTCTGCTAGGGATTATTTGGACAAGCTTGAATCCATACAGATTTGGATTCGAGTTCGAAACAATGTTCCATTTTCTGCGGATCACGGTATTTAAGCGTTAAAGTAATTACATTGTTGATCAAATGATCAAATTCAATAGCAAATTTGCAATAAAGTTTTCCAGTGATACTTTTTTCAGTCAACCAAAAACAGGAAGATTTGTAGGATAAAATTGTTACACAAAAATACAGATAATTACGAAAATATTGTGGGAAGAGTAATGAGTAGAATTCAAATTTTAAACGTTAAACGTTGAATTTTATGAAATTTTGGTATTCAAGATTCAAAATTTAAATCTAATCTAACTTTTCTATAGTACTCGTACTGTTTTATATTCTTGTGGAAGAATTCATTTTTCATGACACTCGCACAAAAAGTGCCACTTTCTTACTCCTAGTTTGCTAACAAAAATAAGAAGTCTCATATTTTTGAGTGGCATTCTTCTCCGTGCAATATCATTAATATATATATATACAGGGTGTTCCAGAACAAATTTCTCGCCTTCGACTAACGTATTCCTGAGAGAAAACCGAGAAACCTTCTCTAGTAATGATTAATTCTCTTATTAATTCAAATAAAAAAAAGATTTTGCTATCGGTAAATCCTCGATTCAATTCTATGAATAAGTGGTTCAATCCTATGAAATTCCTATTCATTTTGAATCGGAAGTTGAGCTTTTCCGATTGACCCGATTGGATTCCGATTATTTTGGAATCGGTTTTTATCTGATGCTACCATATTTTTTAACCAGCAATATATAACGCAATGCTATTCATAAGGGGCCGTGCGAACCTTGTCGAACTGAACTTTTTGTATACAAAATATGTCAAAATTTGATAAATATTTTTATAGAAATCAATAGAAATTAGACATGTTTTGTATGTAAAAAAGTTCGGTTCGACAAGGTTTACACAACCCTAGTATCTGTGAAATATCTCTCCAAACTAATTCCATATCGTTCCCATGGATGGGATTATTGTTGATTGTATGGAGTATTCCATCAGGTGAAAAACACTTTCATTCATTAAAATAAAATTCTATTGACCTATATCCACATTTATTATGTGCCGTTGCTATTGTATCTATCTAAGATGATCTTATCTCAGTGCAATAATTTGTTGAACTTATAAATAGAAGGTCTTATTGCAGATAGGAAGCAAGAAATATGTGACATAATAACGGAATAAGGAAAAAATTGCAATTCTTGGATATTATCCATAGACCCATGCACATTGTAACAAAATGTCGTCGATCATTATTTTCCTGAGTGAAGGATTGTTTATAACAAGAAATTAAGTTACATCAATGCTGGTGATCCATCAAAATGAAATTATTCCCTATTCACATTGCATCACATCAAAATTATTCTCAAAAATATGTGAACCTTCGCAGCACAAGTTTCAATCACGTCACATTTTGTTTTCTGGATGACAGTCGACGGTACAAATTTGGCAAATACTATTTAGCGTTGTTGGTAATCCGTGACCGATTGTTATATGTGCGCGTCAAATATTACTTGAACTCAAGTATGTGAGATATTTATCTACTTATTTATGTTTATTAGACATTTCATTGCATCCAATAAAATTTTATCTGATTCAAATGAATTTTATTTGAAATTTTTATTTGAACCAACTAAAACTCTCTTAGGTTGATATTTAAATAGAAATTCAGTTGATCCAAATAAATCCCGATACACAATTTTCGTCGGTGTACGGTGTAAAAAATTAGCGATGTCAGCCCAGACCAATTATTGATGTTTTTCCAACGTCCCTATACAGCAGAAGAGTTCTCGCAAAGAGGTCCCGTTATGCTAATCAATATTTTTGTATTTTGAATATTTTGAATTCAAAATGAACTCCTAATGAACAACTTAATGTTCAGAAAGAATCCATATCAAGATTTCATAATGGATTCTGCGAGCATTCAATACTTTTTCATTTGGAATTTATTGAATTCTTATTGGATTCATTATTGGTTGCATAACGGGGACTATTCAAGAGGTTTTTGGGAAGTCTTTATAAATCCAAATTGATCATTTGTGCTGGCTGGGTCGTATCCATTAAAGAAATTTACTCGATATTGACACCGCACATGGTAACAGTGATCACAGAAAAGTCCATTTTTGTCTCCATCTCCCCCCTCCCCCTTCCCTAGGTCATCAAACGATTTTCGCAGCTCACAATCAAACTTCTTTTGTCGGCAATTTGACTATGCGTTGAAAACTTTTACACGAATAACTCGTTCGAAGGGATAACAATTGGCTTGTAGGCATCATCGTATAGGTGCTTTCCAACACAGTATGGAGTTTATTCTAACAATTGAATTCGGAATGGATTTTTATGGAGTCCGCGCGTTGTTGATTTTGATACCATCTTTCAACAGTGTATCTTTACAGATACACAATTCTTGAAGAAACACGATATCTTATCAGGCTTGATATGCAAACGTATATCCCATGTATTCATTTAAACCCACCACTTCATAACGCCGGAAGAAAAGGTTTCGGCCTCGCTGACACAAGGGATCGGCTTCCGTAGGAACGTTTCCGTTGAGGTAGATATCGCGACGTAAAATGAATAACGAAACACCGAAATAAAATAGATTGAAGGGTCGGTGGGAATTATTGAAAATCACAGGAACATTTTCTTCTGAAACCACAGCATGAACATCACATGAACACGTTACGAACGCGAGGCCTGTTCCGATTTGACCGAATAATTTGTCAGCTGAACCCGACCGAGCCAAAATCAAGTCGTCATCCAAGTTCTACTGGCATTGGACTGACACCGGCCGCAACGATGATTCCTTTTTCTCCTTCTTCTTCTATTCAACCACCACCAATACGTGTATCATCATCATCATCATCATCCTCATCGTCACCGCCTCGCCACTTTTATCATACATCTGTTTAGTACACTTTTACTTAATTTTTGAAATGTCAGAATATGGTAATCCAAGTTCTCTACAATATTTTCTCTTTTATATACTTCCACGATTCAAATTTTACAATACAACGCGACACATATCTTATGCGAATTGGAACAAAATGTGTACAATGAGTTGATATTTTAAAGCATCATTTCACAGAGGAATTTTAATATTTTGTGTCAAAGTTATAAATGTAGCGTTCGATTTAATTTGTTTTCTCATCAGCGTTCATCGTTACAAAGGATAGGAGGAAGTTTATGGAAAAAGGACTGTACCCCGTTAAAAATATTACGTAAACAATTACAGTTTCAAAATTACACATTCCTCCCTAGTTTTAAATATGACATCCATGACTTGAAACGCTGATTGACAACTGTAAATGTTCTCTGAAGTCTGTTATGGAGGATTTTAAGTGGAGTGATGAACTAAAGCGTGCGCACATCGTTTATGTCGATAGAGAATAATTTTTTAATGTTACGGTCTTCCCTAAGATATCCCAGGATTCCACTACATGTAAGCGTTACACATTATAGAAATAAAAAGAATTAAGTCTTAGGTCGGTAGAGGAATCATTTCGTTTTTCATTTTTTCATAACCAACCTAATAACTGCGTTACATAGAGATGATGTATTTGGGACAGAGATGGGCAACCCGGGAGTACTCTCAGTAAGGAGTACTTTTTTTTTTTGAGCGAATGAATCTTTATATGAGGTTAAAAAAAGTGTGCCTCACTGAAAGTACTCTTTATGATCTGATTGTATTCTTTATGAATTCTTCAAGGATTCTCGAGAAAGAATTAATAATGAACTCTTTGGAAATAGTTTTTTGGGAATTCTTCAGGGGCTGTAGTGCTGTATGGGCTATCATATGATTGGGGTAATATTGTTGAATCCGTCTTATGAGTCCAATCTCATGAAATATGGAACTCCCCGAGTCGAAAAATTTGGACCGATTTTTGTCCTCTTATTTCATTTTTAGACTGATTTTGTCCTGATGGTTGATCGATGCGGACAAAAAACAGTACTTTTTTAAGATTTTAGCCTGAATTTCTCCTCTAGCGAATAAAAGTGATTGAGGAGAAATCCAGACTAAGATCTTCAAAAATTACTGTTTTTTAATCAACCATCAGGACAAAATCAGTCTAAAAATGAAATAAGAGGACAAAAACCGGTCCAAATTTTTCGACTCGGGATGTATGCAAACATTAATTATTTCGTGATGTATCTAATCAAGAATAAGTTTAAAGAATCATTTTCATTATTGACATTTATGACACACACATTTTGCAATAGGCGCTGTATTGTAACAAGTTCTTCAAAAATCCAAGGGCGCAGTTCGTTTGCGTATTTTCAAAATGAAATCGAACTCAATTAAAATATTCAGATCATATATAATATAATAAAAATGTTTCCCGCTTCTCTAAGTTCGGATCAGTATGGGCGAATCGAAAATACTTAATCTTTTTTTCAATACAAATTTTCCTTTCGAAAGATAAATATTTATCTTGACTTTGTGGAAAACGATTCTAAATTTATGCTTGGAAAGAGTCAAGAGCCTCTGAACCTTTTTATATTTATAAAACAGAAATAGCGTATTCAACACAAGAAGTATCAGAAGGAAACATAACGGTGGAAGGGGTAGAGATTATTGAAACGGAAACTCACACCCTCAAGAACAACTTTCTTATGGCTCCAGCCAACGGAAATTCTGTTTCCAAAAGTGAAATACACTGATTACTTTGAGAATTGTGCTCTCATTGATTGGATCCATCAGAAAGAATATCTTGAGGGTGTAAGTTTCCGTTTCATCCCTACCCCCGCTATGTTCCCTCCTGATACTCCTTGATTCAACAGGATTATGATTTTACCCACAACGAGTTTGATGCGTCCCATACAGCACCATAGATTTCAGTAATGTCTCAATAAGATTTCAATCTTTCATCTTCATTATATATACGGTTCAATATCCTTTCACAGAAATATGTCAAAAATCTGTCAATTGAAATGTCAGCTGTTTGCAATATCTTAGATATATTACAAGAGGAATATTGCAAAGAGATAATTCAGAAATATTGTCTGAAATGTCATATTAACGGACATTGCAATGTTTCTGAAGGGGCTTTGAAACCTCAGTGCGACATACAGCAATATCACAGAAATATCTCAATGTTTCAAATGTTAGATTTCTGCAATCTTAATGAAATCTTTGGTGGTAAAACAATGAGCATATATAATTTCCAAATAATATACTTATTTCTTGATCATTTCATTTGAAATTCCATACAGCACAAGAGTTCCCGCGAAGAGCTTCCGTTATGGTAATCAATATGTATTCATTACGAATATTTTAAATTCAAAATGAACTGTTGTCTCAATGAACAACTTATGAACCTTATGACAATCATGAAAAAATTATGTTTGCACGTGAATCAATGTTTTCATAATATATTTATATTGGCTTTCGGCCTTTTTTGAGGATCATCAATCTTTTAACTTTCACGTCCTGAAATAAATGTACTTTAAAACAAAAAATTTGTTCCGTGTTGTAGATAAAAATCCGTGTTGTAGATAATCGTTTCGAGTTTCCAAATGTTCTCGGATATTTAAAATCGGATGGAAATTTGAAAAATTACGGTCATATTCTTTACAAAAGTCAAATTGCTTCTTTGGCGATTTATTTTTGCTTTGAACTAATATTTCGCAATTTGATTATAACATTTTTGCATTGAAATTCATACTATTGTCTTCGTCTTGAAAAAACGAAGGAAATGATGTGAGGTAAAATTCATTTTCCATTATGAATATTTGCATAAATCGCGTTCAAAGGCGTGGGGTACAAAAATACCCCAGCGTTGTGGTTAATAGCAAGCAAAATAAGTGTTGTGTTCTAGGGTTAAAAATGCAAGTTAAGAAAGAATCGGAAGAGATACAAATTACGATGAGAAAAACATACACTGAGAACCCAATTTCTGAGACACGAAGAAAATTTCTTTGCCGTCATTCTGATATTTTGCCCTCACTCTTCATATCAATGGGAAAATTTTTCATTGAATTGAATTTGGTATTTAACTTTGTACGCTAAAAGAATTTTGAAGTAAAAATTAATATGTTTACATCGTAGCCGTGGGGCACACTTTATTGTAGCGGAAAGAATCATATATGAGTATGCGACAGATTACCACAACTCTTCTTAAAGTCAATATGCGGAGTATAAGGAGATACAAAGTTATAATTCCTATCGTCATAATCGAATATATCCCACGGGTATGATACTGTGTCTAATAATCCTTGATATAAACTTTTCTCTTGCATGTGCGTCGCTTTGTGAGAGTTCAAGCATGTTGCGCACAAAACCTTATCGATGTGCGTCACTACGTGAGGGCATTATGTTATCTGGGCAGTTGTTTGTGAGTTTTCCTGATTACGACCTCGCCAGTAAAAACATAAACTGATCGCCCTCATGGTTTACTAACGAAAATTTCCACCAAGTTCGTTTCCTATCGGATTTTTTTACCTGAGATACACGGAGAGAAATGTTACATCACAAAATTACTATATTGTTAGCACGTACGGGACAGACCTGCCTTATGATATCATTTGCTCTCTCCAAAATTACTATATCCGATAGTACAATATGGAAGAATTCTTCTATATTATACTATCAGATATAGTGATTTTTTAGAGAGTCTGTACACTGAAAGAATTTGTTTTTGTAAAAATCAGCATAAAATTCCAATAATCGAAGGACAAGAAGAAATTCCCCAAAAAATTAGTGCGCAGCTTGTAGCCATGAGTGAGTTTTTCAACAGTTGAAAGTGATATTTTCTATAAGTTTTACAAAATGCACAGTAATATTTGAAAAAAATCCCTACAGGCCCTCGATCACTGAAATTTCGCGGTAATTATTCAAATCAAATTCTTTCAGTGGAAGTAAATGATATCGTAAGGTAAGTCTGTCCCGTACGTGCTAACAATATAGTAATTTACACGGAAAAAATAATTTAGCTGCACGGAAAGACCGGATCTATTAAAATTCAGAAAAATGACTGTCAATTTAGGGAAAAAGAGGGTCGCTGAAAAATATTCGTAGTGAGTCTACCAAAAATTCGTAGTCAAAATATTAACAGTTGATAGGTTCATTGGTATTTTTCACAGTGAAACTATCAATTGTTAACACATCGACTACGAATTTTTAGTAGACTCACTACGAATATTTTCCAGCGATCCTCGTTTTCCCTAAATTGACAGTCATTTTTCTGAATTTTAATAGATCCGGTCTTTCCGTGTGCAGCAGCTAAGTAGCTAAATTATTTTTTCCGTGTATAATGTAACTTCTCTCTTCGTGTACTGTGACGAGGAATCCCAGATAGAAAACCGTGCTATGCATCTTCATAACATAACGTGTTTGGAATAGCGTGCCGTCAACTTGGTATTGTAAACAAAACTCAGCTTGTTAGGGGTGCACATGATGATGAAACCACACGGAGAAAAAAGTATTGCAGGCATAGCAAGCAGGTCTGTTACTATAGCGCCTACAAAAAAAATTAGCTGGGAGAGCAAGAAGAATGATTGACACAACTACATTTTTTTGCCGACATAAACACCTTGGTACCATCATGACAGAATTCATGTGTGAAACAGTTTGTAGAATTATTCCTCCATTATCGGCGCATTTTTGTACCACGTAATGCTGCTTCGATGGTGCCAGCAACATGGCTTATTTTTCTGAGAAAAATTTTCTCACTGTGATATGGTTGAACATGGTGCCAATCGTTCAATAATTGTGTCACGTTATGTGACGCGACATGCAAGAATTATGTTACCACGTTTTGCTGTGGCAAAAACCTGAAACTTGATGAAGCGTTTCGAATCAGTATCACATTACTTAGCGAACAATTTCAAGAATATATCATAAAACATCATAACACATCGATTTTGGTAAAGAAAATTAGATCCAATCTACCGTTGGAAATTATTTATCAGAATGATCAGTGCCAAGAGCCTGGGAATTCTAGGTTTGGTGTTAGTTTCAAAAATTACTGTTGAAAAAAAACAGCCTCGTTTGAGGAATCTAAAAATGTTTATCGGTTAAACATTGTGTCTCATTTCCACATTCTTTTTTCAAAATTTGTATTCAAATGTCTCAGGACCACCAATGTTCATCGCCTGATTAAAAAGTCTCATTGAATCTCACCAAATCTCATTGAAATTGGGCAAAGGTCTCGTTAAATCTCATCTCATCATTCGTCAATGCGATTTGGTCAGTTTTATAAATTTCTCCAACGATAATTTCATTCAAAAGCATCAATTCTCAATGCATCTCGGAGAATATTCTGAGAAACTCTCATGAAGCTTCATTATGTTCGCTTCAATGGGTTTCTTTTACCGGTGTCAATAAGGTGTCAATTATTGAATCTATATTCATATATTATGAAACATACTACCATGAATTCTTTCGGATTTCAACGCCATGGTATGCGTTGATAATAAATCGATTATGGCGGAACGGAATGATTTCACATAATGCATCCGGTATACATGAATTATGGCACCATGATTCGCTCTTGTTTCAGATGCCACATCGCGCATCGATAATTCATCCTTTATTGTGAAACATGATGTTCGCATAGATTGTCACCAATAACGATGTTTAAGACGAAATACCTTGGTACCATCGTGCCAACATTCTTTTTCATACCATGGCTCCATTATGGTACCATTATGAACACATTTTTCTATCTGAGAATGTAAGATCAAATTTGAACATGACCGGTAGAAGCTGATTGTAACAGTATCGAAGGAAATGTTTACAAATATACGATCTATCATATACACACTTTCAATAGAGTTTCTATTTTAACTCCAGAGAATCTCTTATAGGATCTACACGTGCATTCGATTAACCCTCTACCGCATCGAGTAGTTTTGTAGTTCCCCGATTTTTCAACGTTGAATTCTTTTTTATTTTCTCTTTCTTTGAAATGGCTAGGTGGTCGTCCGACAGGTTGTTATTACGAGATTCAATCGCGACTGACGCCTGTTGCACGCGAACGATTTCTCCTTTTCGTTAACACTATCATTCTCTCGAGCGTTGACATTCAAATTGGCAGTCGATCAAACGCGTGCCGTTCTATGCACTTGACTGCAATTAGAATCAGAAATTTCACAAGAAGTTGGTAAATTTTCTTGATATTCCAACGGAAATACAATGTGCACCATCTGTCTCTTCAATGAGGTTCATAATAGTGCATTTACATAACCATATCTGAATGTATCAATCCATCAATATGAATTTTATTAAAAATATACAGGACGGACATTTCTCCGTCGCCTCTCCCCTGTTAGAACATAGGTCAGTTGCATACCAATGATATAACGAGAGCATCCAAATGTCCGCTTCAAACACGTACCAGTTACATCATATACCCAGATAACATTTTGAAGCTCATCCCCCCTAGGTTTGTGTGCAGAAGCTCATCCATGTGCGTCGCTTCGTGAGAGCATGTCATCTGGGTAGCTTCATACATATAATTTCTATATTACAGTTATATCCAAAGTCATGTGATGTAACTGCTCCCTGTTTGAAGCGGACACTTCGATGCTTTTGTTACATCATTGGTATGTTCGGTTCTGATAGGGTTCGTTGCCTCAACGGAGACTCTCCCTTAATTCCACAGCTCCTATTTCTCAGTGATAATTCTTCACCCTGGTTAAAAAAATTCATAAAATCTGAGGTGATGAAATTTTATGGGATTCGGTGTGCAAGATTCAATCAGAATCACATTGAAAAAATACATTAATCTGATTAAATCCCACTGAAAATGCTTGAATAGGATTTGGTCAAAACATTGTGGAAGATTCAATGAGATTTGGCGAGGATCGATAAGTTTAATTAACCAGGGCACCTCCCTTGATGGGAACGGAGATGTTTCGAATTGATTTGAATAGAATTGCGATCCGTTCCAATAGGTCTCAATGCGGAATTGGATCAAACGAATTGAAATTCAATCCAATTCTATATAAAATTTCCACGAGAGTCCATCCCACCGAAGTCCTGCTAGGAGGTGAATCGGTGTGGTTGTGCTGTACGGAAATATCTATTCAATCGACGTTCGATTAACGTACTTTCGTGTATTTGACCACATATATTTGCGAATGTACATCACACCTATAAAACAGTCTCATTGGAATGTGTATAGAATATATTTCGAATATACACTGAACAATCCGTAATAAAACTTTCAAAGTGACTGCGGTGAAGCTAGTCACTATAAAAAGCCTTGACATTGACTATGAGGTGGCTGGAATCATTTCTGCTACACGTACAAAATTTTAGGACTGAATCAATACAACTGTTTGTACTGGAAGAGTTCAAATGTAATTTGAACAGTAACAGTGCAACTTTTTGACTTGACTCGGTTAAAGAATTGAATTGTAAAAGTTCAAAACAACATCGAACTCGTATAGTCACACAGTCCATGCTATTAAATCCAATAGTTTGGCGTGAGAGAGAGTTCGGCGCTGCGTCGAACTGCGAGAGCTCAAGCGATTGGACACTCTCAGAGTCCGAGATGTCGTACTCTGAGAGTCCGAAGTCCGATCGCTTGAGCTTTCGCAGTTCGACGCAGCGTCCTCTCTCACGCCAAACTATTGGATTTAATGGCATGGATCGTGTGAATATACGAGTTCAATATTGTTTGAACTCTGAAGATTCGAATTTTGAACTTGCATAACCAAAAATAATTGAACTGTTAGAGTTACATGAATTTCGAACTCTCACAGTCCTGAAATTTTTTCCGTGCAGGCATTATGGTATATCCCGATGCTACTTGGGATAGGATCTCAAAAAAAAATATTTTGAATGTTTTAATACAAAACATTTCGCTTCCAGCCGGTCTGGGTTCTGGTTTTCAAGTATTGAATTCTCCAAAATGTGGGGAAAGAATTGATCAAATCATGGTGAAAAACTCCCCCCGTATGAAGGAACTCTGCGGCACTACAACACATAGAGGGTCATAACATGAAACAGAAATTAAAATGGATTTGGACAGGAATCATATCCCTTTCGCTAAAGGGAGCGGATTGAGATGTTAGTTCGCTGGATATATGAAATTTGATCAACATCAATGCTGAAATACTTAAATAGAATGAATTGGGGGATCGGATTGAAACTTCGTACGCCTCTCGAATAGGCATAAATATATCTTATCGTTCAGACCAATCTGAATAACGTTTTGCAGTTAAATTCTAGCGAATGTGATGGAATACTTCTGAAACTGTACTGAAAGTTTGAATTCAATGTACTCATTGATGACTTCCAGTAAAATACTAACACTTCGATCCACTTTTCCAGCAAGGATCATTGATTGATTACATACTACGTTTATCAATAATTTCCGGATGGACTTCTCTAACTTTGATAATTATATTTTTTATACATGTAGGTCATGAAGAGCAGCTAGTTAAGCTTTACCGTGCAGTAAGTTTGTTTCTATTCGCGTCTACTCAGAAGCGAGTAGAGCAGGGTGAATTTTATGAGAATGTATACGTCCGTATATGCGAAATACAAAAAGATGGAACGAGTATAATGGATGTGTATTTACGTTTGTGAAGGTACATACGTATATGCGTTTCGTTATACTTGTCGCACATTGGCAAGAGTTCAAGTAATTATCATCATTATAGTTAGAGATACTGAATCCTGGAAAGTACGTTTAGATGACTAAAATAACGTTTTTGAACATAAAATGTATATCATAGGAGTATAAAAGCCATGGCGGTCCTTTACTTTTTCAAACATAACAATTCAGTTCTTACAATAAAAACCCAATTTCTTAGATTGAAAGAAAATTTTCTTTGCCCTCATTCTAATAAATCTTGTTTTCTTTCATGGAAAAGAATTCAGTTAGAGAGAAAAAGTTTTCATCGGATTGAAACGAAAAATTCTCAAATTGAAACAGAAATATAAACCTTCTTGAATTCTAAGAATGTGATTTCAATTCAATGATAAATTTTTCCATTGAAATGAATTATTTTTCCAACGGAAACATGATTTATCATAATGAGGGCAAAGAAATTTTCTTCAAGTTTAAGAAATTGGGTTCTCAGTGTATAAACCGAAAAAAATTGTATATGCGGATTTATTTGGGTTGACTGAACTTTCTTTAAACCAGCTCAATTTCTATTTGAATATGAACCTACTAGAGCTTTCCCAATGAACATTATGAGGACGAGGACTTGAAGACAACTGGAGGAGCTCTCAAAGAGATCTTAATGTCATCCAATGCGTCGATTTAGGAGATCTTACAGAGCTCTTGTTTTAGATCACTTTATGTTATCTTAAAGAGAACATTTATAACATAAAGATAACATAAAGTGGTCTTAAACAAGAGCTCTGTAAGATCTCCTAAATCGACGCATTGGATGACATTAAGATCTCTTTGAGAGCTCCTCCAGTTGTCTCCAAGTCCTCGTCCTCATAATGTTCATTGGGTTAGTTGGATCAAATAAAAAATTAATTTTATACAAATAAATTTCTATTCATTTCAAATAAAATTTACTCGAATCAAGTCAGATTTTATTGGATGCAATGAAATTTTTTAGTTGTTCCATATTCAAGTAAACCATTTTTCTGGGTGTATCGAAAAAATAATTCCAAATGGATGTTCTTGAAGTTTGAATCGTTTATAGAAACGAAACTCACAAAATCTGATGAATCATTGGTGTTTATATTCTCGAATGAACTCCTTAAAATTGGAAACATTCAAAGAATGTACAAGATTTTCGGTTTTCAACAGCTGAGTATTTTATTATTTGATTGACATTTCATTTCAGTAAACGATCCGAACTTCCGCAACATCCACATGGAACTGTCTAAATTCGAATCACTAAAAAGTACCGAGAATCAGGGAATTTCACTGATTCGGATTTACATACACTGAGAGAAATAATTACTAATGCCAAGAAAATATATTCTTGATTGCACCTGATATGTTGTGGAATCAAGAGAAATTTTCTTGAATCAAGAAAATACGTTCTCATTTCAAGAAATCTATGCTTGTTTCTTAGAATTTGAAAAAAATTGGAAAAAAATGAATTTCTTGGAACAAGAAAATATAATAGCTTTGTTCGTTCTAACGTGTTCCAAGTTGCACCGACCTGCACCAAACCAATTAATTCATTCCTATAACTGGAAGAGCGAATCAAAAATCTCTGGAGCAGATTGGAGCAACTCAGAACACGTTAGAACGAACAAAGCTATTGTTCATGATAGTAATATTTCTTTCTTCACTCAATTGAGTGTAGAACTTTCAATTAACTGATCAATCGATCGATTTACCTTGGTAGCGCCAGAATGTTGTATATATACTATACTAATTAGCTATTTTACTGAAGTTAACGAGTCCTCAAAAGGACTCATTACCCAGACAGCACAAATGATCATTTCGAATTCACAAAAACTTCTGAAAGAACTTCTTGAACAGTCCCCGTTATGACAGTAAAAATGAATTCAATATGAACTCAATGAATTCAAAATGCATACATGTTGAATGCCTGAATAGTTTTTTATGAATTCGTGATATGAATTCTTTCTGAAGATCAAGTTATTCATCAAGAGTTCATTTTGAATTCAAACTATTCATAATGAATTCATGTTTACTGTCATAACGGGAACTCTTTGCGGGGACTTTTGTGCTGTATGGGTAATGTACAATCAAGTACATTTTACGGATGTTGTGAAAATATTCTCAGAATATTCTGTGTTACATGGGAAAGATGTATTTGAGATATCTTGTTGATATGTCTTTATGATGCCCTTCAAAAGATATCTTTGAGGTATCTTTTGGATATGTCTTGAGGTTGTTTTTCAAAAGATATCTTAAAGGTGTTCATGTTTATTGGGGAGTATGTTTGTTTTTCGCATGCTACCAGAATATTCTGAGAACATTCTGTGCGACACGAGAAACGTTGTAAAATAAAAACATTGAAAATAATTGAAAGATTATTTAAATAAAATATGTATATATATATTTTATCCAATATTCATTAAAATTATTAACACACTTTACGCCGGATTATGAAATGCGTGCATTGTTCAGTGGATTCATGAGATGTCGCTACGTTCGACGACCTTGCTCTGACATTGGAAGAATAATCTGTCGAAGAATAAAGTGTACGAACGAGTGTACGAAATTTCCTCGTGAATATTGGAATTTTGAGAATTATTCGAGAACAGCAGTTGAAATTCTAATTAATTTCCCTTTGTTCCGTGTAAACTACGTTGAAGGAGAATACAAAACTAATTTACGACATTATCAGTCAACAATGGCATTCAATAAACTCAGCCTCGACAAAATAGACCTCGCCGATAAAAGAGTTCTTATTCGGTATAGATTTTCTTTATGATTTACCTTATGTTTTTTAGTATAATTGATGTCTATCGATTCATAAGATTCACATGATTATCGTTATGTCCATGCGATCAATTGTATGAGCAAACGAACATGATTTGTAAGTCATATGATATGTGTTGATCTATCGATGAACTGTGAAAAGTCACAAAATATTCAATATTTTCATTCGATTTTTGCTGTCAGATTGAAACATATTGCTTATTTTCTTTAAACTTTCATATAGTTTCATCATTTGAAGGTTGAATCGATGATTGTCATATGGTTTTGAGGTTACATGCTTGCACACATACATATTGCACATGTGTTTTGAATATTGCAAATTAATGTAATTCTGAATGTCACCCAGACAGTACAAAAGGATCACTTATGAGCTTTCGAACTCTACAACTCTTAGCCTATTCTGTGGATATTTGTCATTGCTATTAAAGATTCTCAAAAAAACTAACATTTCAGAGCCACATGACTGAAGAGATTTTTAAGGATATTCAAGCATTGGAAGAAGTAAGTCCAATTGTGCTCCAAGTTTTGTCATTGTGCATTTAATGAAAATTTTCAGGACATAATAATAAAATCTCCAGCCAGGATTAGATTATAAATATAAGTTTTAGTCTTTTGCTGATTTTTTGGCGAGTATAAGAGGATTTTCAAAGTGATAAACTCCAACGATAAAAAATTTTTCATAATTTCAATTCCTAATATCTATAGACTATGAGGGAACCTAAATTTATATTTAGAGTCCAATGTTTACCTGCTTCTCCTGATGCTCGAGCACCCTTAGATGTGAACTATTTGATCTGGGTTTGTTGACATACAGATTACATCTAAGCATTATGAAATTTTATCATGTTTTGAAATACATTTTCTCATTGACATTAATTTTGAATGAACATAGTAGAGTTAATAATAGTTATCCTGTGAATCTCTAAATCTTAGAAAAATTCTAGGATATGTAGAAGGTCAAATTCAAGGCAAATGAAGTTCTAAGAGATACAAATAATAATCATTTATACCAAACAAGCATATAACCGCATTAGTTTGAAAGAGTTTTTTTTAAAAGGTTCAGACATATTTCAATAAATTGAAGATTCATTTTAGAAGGAACATCGATCATTGTATTTGGAATTATTATGATTGTGTGAAAACTTGAAAGTTTCTATTTTTATGTGATATATTGAAATAATTATACTCGAATCTGCAGGTATGTGTATTCCGATCAAGATTAAATCTCATGAACTTGAATGATGAAAAAGATTTAAGAATTTTCATACAACCTAGTATAGATTTCAGAATGTGTACGTGAATGGAGATTTTTTCATGTTGCATGCATGTTTTTGAATCTCGGGTCTGATGGATTACTTATTTAAGGAATTAAGTTCAAAATTTTTAGAAATAATTCAATTCTTGAACTAGGAAAAATTTAATAATCTAATAAAGTGGTTAGTCTCTCAAAAATTTTATCCTTGATGTATCAAGTTTGGTAATCAATGATACTCACTTTTTTTTTCAAGCACTGAACCATAGGTATAATTACAATTTCCATAGCTACGGTTGAACAACATTTTTTCATTAAAAGAACAATGAAATAATCATAATTCCTGTTGTAAAAATTGTACTTATACTTTTAAAAAGGAAACCCTTATATATAAGTATACAGCAGAATCGTTGTCAATAACAAATTTTTATGCACCCCAAGATCTGAAATTTCCCACAAATCATCTCAATATGTAAATTCTTATTCATAAGATTATATAATGCGTTATTACAGAGTTGACTTCAACGTACCATTGAAAGATGGTAAAATTACAAACAATCAGAGAATCGTTGCTGCCTTGGATACCATCAAATATGTTCTGGAAAAGAAAGCTAAATCAGTCGTTCTAATGTCTCATTTGGGACGCCCGGACGGACAAAAAAATCCGAAGTATACCATGAAACCTGTCGCAGATGAATTGAAAAAACTCCTAGGGAAAGATATTTTGTTCTTAGACGATTGCGTTGGGCCCGAAGTTGAAGCTACTTGTGCAAATCCTGCCCCAGGCACCATCATTTTATTGGAAAATTTACGATTCCATGTGGAAGAAGAGGGCAAAGGTGTGGGACCGGACGGTAGTAAAGTTAGTTGATTTATACAATTCACTTTGCATTTTACATTAAAAATTGAATGATATAATAATAACATTAATTTATTTAGATCAAAGCTGAAAAAGACAAAATAACGGAATTCCGAGCTTCTTTGAAAAAATTGGGAGATGTGTACGTTAATGATGCTTTTGGTACCGCTCATCGAGCTCACAGCTCCATGATGGGCGATGGATTCGAAATCAGAGCCAGTGGTTTTCTTTTGAAAAAGGAACTCGAGTATTTCGCTAAAGCTTTGGATAATCCTGACAAACCATTTTTAGCTATACTTGGTGGCGCAAAGATAGCAGACAAGATTCAATTGATCAATAATTTGTTGGACAAAGTACAAGAAATGATCATAGGCGGCGGTATGGCTTGTACTTTCCTCAAAGTATCCAAAAATATGTCTGTAAGTATTTCTCTATGTATCCAAATAAAAAACTTAGCTTATGTCACTAAATTGAATCAAATTTCAGATTGGTAATTCATTATTCGATGAAGAGGGTGCTAAAATCGTGAATGATTTGTTAGCTAAAGCACAAAAGAATAACGTACAAATTCATTTACCGGTAGACTTTGTGACGGCTGACAAATTTGCAGAAGACGCTGCTGTAGGCGCAGCTGATCTGGAAAGCGGTGTTCCCGACGGTTGGATGGCTTTGGATATCGGACCAAAATCTAGAGAATTATTTGCTGGTTAATATTTTTTCGGATTTTCTTAATGAGCTCTGTCTAATATGCCGGAGTGTACTGAATCGATAAGACCGACTACAAAGAAATAGTCTGGCGCAACCGAATCTTCGTCTTCTACTGCTACTATTTGTGATATTAACTTTATATATCAGACTACATGATTAATCTATTGTTTTCGTACATAATATAATGTATCAATAGTTTACTGGTGATCTATTACACATTAATTTAATAGCTCGAATAGCTAAATAACGCTCATTTGTACTTGATTTGCATCATGTCTTGACAAGAAAACACACAGATATGATCTGCATTTTTAATACAAATGTAGTTCAAAATGTGATGAATCCTGGTTTTTCAACAATTCGTGCATGGTTGAGTTGCGCTCAGATTAGGAAGTTCAGAATTTTATGCAACACATAAACGTGTTCATTGTATAACACGTATTGTAGGAAATCATGCATACTTGTGTTCATATTATGTTCATCACACCTTGTCATTACGTGAGGTACAAGCGTGGCTATCTGGAAGATTGAGAATTACATCTTATTTTCATTCATTGTTCAATTTATTGATGTATAATAGATCATCAATTAATTGTTGATATATTATGTTATGTTATGAATGAAGATGAAAGATGATAATCTTTCAAGTGATGCTATATTAGATGAGATTCCAAATTCATGTACGTTAATTAATAGTGTAACTGTTTTTACAGGGTACTCAGATAATTCACGAAAATCACCAATGAATTCTAAAAAACCGAACTTCTCCTTAAGTATTTTAGAATTCAAAGAATTCAGAATTCGATTCGTCAGATATTTATGAATTTATTTATCAAATTTGGAGAGATTAAAAATAAAAAATTTGAAGAAAACATGCAAATGTCCGACAAATTAAATTCTTCTTAAAATTGAAACATAATTCATTAGTAATTCTTTGTGTTATTTGGGTATAGAAAAATGTAGTAGGTGAATTTTTTTTTGTGCAGGGCAACCACACTGCAACTTTTTTTTTATTCCTATTGATCATTTTATCCAATGTGAATATATAATTGGTGAATCCCGCTGAAAATTTCTGGTAGGGACTATCCTGTTTCACCAAATTGATCGAAATTGAATTCACAAAAAGATCTGAAATTTTTAGACATGACTCTTTGAGACTATCTGAGTCCATGAAGAACCCAAATTAATTAATTTAAATTTCTTTATGAATTCGATTTTGAGTAATTTGGTACAAGGAAAAATTCCACCGGATGAAGCCTTTGTATTTTCATAAATTGTGAATTATAAATACCTCCCAGAAAAGATATTTAACATTTTTTGTTTACAGAACCAATTAAAAGGGCGAAAGTTATTGTATGGAACGGACCTGCCGGAGTATTCGAATTTGATAACTTCAGTCAAGGATCGAAGAGTATAATGGACCATGTTGTTGAGGCAACAAAGCGCGGGTGTATTACAATCATAGGAGGTGGTGATACCGCGACTTGTGCTGCCAAATGGAAAACCGAAGACAAAGTTAGTCATGTTAGTACAGGAGGTGGCGCGAGCTTAGAACTTCTCGAAGGAAAAGTTTTACCTGGAGTAGCAGCACTTTCTCCATCTTAAAGTATAATTTTATTGTACGTTATAGAATAATAAATTGATAGCTCGAAATTCATATCACAAAATTCTTTTACACGCTTTGAATTTTATTATTTATTTCCGACTGGAAAAAATTCATTATTTGTTATCAAAATATGCTGTTTTATTTGTTCTCATAAGACTCATAAGATTTTCAATTTATGTGAGTATAATAAAATCAGAGTAGTCGTGTAATTGTGAAAAATGATTCCTTTGGTATGTGGAATGATTTCATGTGATATACAAGCAAATGGATATATTTTAGATAATAAATCTCTATTAAAATTGACTTTGACCACTCCCTCTGATTTAATTTCCAATTATGAACTGTGATATTTTTTTATGAATTTATACATTAATAAAATCTATGCAATTTTTAACAATACAAAAATGCGCAACTTCAAGTAACAATATTTTTTTATTCGAGTTGTCATATTTTTTTTATATAAAAAATTTAATTACAACAAACCGCTCAATTTTCATCCGTATGGTATAAGTCTTATAACATTACTACAGACGATTATAAAAAGTGCTTGAAGAGCGATTATAAAAACACGTTCCCGTACGAATTGCTGGATAGTTTAATAAGTAGTTTTTAAGGGAGTGTCCTGAATTAAAAAGCGTTCGAAAACTGCGTTTCTTCATGATTTTTTCTAAAAGGAGATAACAGAAATGAATCCGTTAAGGGCCATGGAGCATCAGGAAGCGGATGAAACTTTGCTACGTAGTTTTCAAACAACTGAGCGATAAACAAATTAGTTGGAACTGCAAATGATTCCTCAGAATCAGGCAAACAATTTTAAACATATTAACGTACAAATATCAATCATTTCCATAACTTGGTTCCTCATGTTTAGGAATATGTTTTGGGCTTTATATTTATATTCCGAGCGTAATTCTAGCACTGCACTTTATTGCTGCATATTTAAAATTTCGTGATCATTGCTTAGTTGTTTAAAAACTGCGTAGCAAAATTTTATTCGTTTTCGATACTCCGTGGCCCTTCAACTTCGAGGTATACGTGTATATACGTTGAAAGTATATAAAATAAGTTTTGTTGAAAGTGAAATAATGAATTACAGCAGATTTACTAGTCTATTTCATGAGCGCAATGTTTCTGAACTGCCGAGTGTGATAGCTAAAAACCTAAACGATCTATCGAATCGAACCAAAGTTTTTTTTTTGTATTAAATCCTATGTGAACCTAAAAAGGTGCTCGAAAAGTCAATTCAAATAATTATTATAATCCTTTAAAGTGTTTTTTTTTAATCGAAAAAAACATTTCTTGTTCAAACCCGAGGAAAGTTAAGATTTCTTGACGTTTTTTTTGTTCAAATACAAGAAAAATATAGAACAATTGAAAATCCATTTGGTTTTTTGTCTCGGTCAAGAATTACGAGCTGCATTTTTCTCGCCGATTGAAAACAACGGCAACGATACACTTATGCTCATGATAGCTGAGTAAATCTGTTGTAATTGATTATTTCACCTCGAAGAAAATTTTTGTATATACTTGAAATATACACAAAAATATACCTTGAAGCTCAATGGGTCCATTTCTTTTTTCCTTTCTAAAACCTTCTAATTCAGGAAACCCCCTTAAATACGAGTAAGATACTAATTTTGAATTGTTTTCACATATAAACTTATGGATTTTTACGTAGAGAAAATTGTTTTACCTTGACACGATAATATTTTGGAACACACCGACCGGAATATACTTTTCAATTATATAATATAATTACTAATTATAGGGAGCATAATTACCAATTAAACCCACAAGATTTGGTCTTTGTACACTTCAAACAGAGCATTCCAGTTGGTATGTTCTGAGATACAACAGTGTTCTCTACATATGCACATAAGAAAGAAATCATGTGCATGTCTCATCACGCTATTTATTATCTCGCTTACAACGATAAAGAACAAACAATAAATAGTGTAATGCAACATATAAATGTGTTTCAGGACTCAAAATCTTGCAGTTGATAAAATAAATTATTCCTTCAACCATATTTGAACATTTATAAAACTTGAAATAATAATAATAATAAAATCAGAATCATACTATTGTACTCCTATTATTTCCTATCACACAGTGAGTTCTGAGATGAATCCATTTTAGATATCTGTGTCGCAGTTGAATTGCCATTAGCATCTCACTGAAAAAGATTAAGTTGTTCTCCGGTAAGTTCTTCAGGCGGCAAGCCACACGCTTGCATTTCTTGCATCAGAGAAAATATAACTTCGAATCGATTTTTTTTAACATCTTCTGAATCGTCATCTTTTTCTTTTTCCAACTCCATGCAAGCCTTGAAGTAAATGAAGATTATTTTTGTTTGTTAAACCTGCTCTATTAACGATAATGTTCACGGAATTTACTTAAATTATGTCATATACTTATGGGTAGATGATCTGAATGTTTTTATGACTTTACATAAAACTCGAAGCAATTATACTTGAATTTAGATGTTTGGAAAGTAAATTTAAAATCTTTGAATGTCTTTCGATCATTAAGGGGGTCAAGACTGTCTCTAGTCGAGAGACCGCCTTTTTACTTCCATGTTCTTTATATATAAGAAAAGGGAAGTATTATGATGTCAAAAATCCATGACGCAGAAGGGGGTATTTCGCCTTTGCCAAATGCTTCAGGACGTCGAAAATATGCGATTCCCAAAAATGACTCTGTGTGTGTGTATATGCATACCTGATTCTTTGGCGCATGATAACTCTCTTCAAAATGCACCGATTGGAATAATTTTTTTCCCATTTGTCCGTCTTGGAAGATTTGGAAATTTCGTAAATGCCGCTAATATGCGGATATATTTTGCTCTTATCATTCGATCGTTATGAAATTTTCACTACAGTCATATGTAGTATCTTATATGTCTTAACCTGATCCTTACAGAAGGACGAGAGGGGGAAGAGAAACAAGTTATAAAAAATTGTAATCTTGTGACCGCTCGTATTTCCGTTTCTGTTTATTCGATTGCACTAAAATTTATACTATGAATCGAATGACGCGGATGGAAATTTTTGTAGATACACAGATGCATGAAAAAATAAGTTTTCCAAAATTTTAATTAAACATATAATTCCCGGTGGATTTTCGCTCGGTAGAAACATATGAGGAACACGGAAGTAATGACAGGTTCTCTATACCGATTTTTTGGGAATTTTTTCTTAGGAATCTACAGGATATATTTTGTTGAAACTTTACATCATATTTATTCATATTTCGAGAGTGTTTATAACTTTTTAGAAGTTTTCATACCGCCAAGAATCCGATGTGGAGCACCTATATGACATTTGTATGAAAAAAAAAACACGGTGATCACGTTATCTCAAAAGGTTTCAACCGGTTTCGCTCGAGTTTTGCTTACATTTTCTGCGTACGTCTGGCTTTCGTCTGAACTAGGATAATTAACGCGATCTTGTAGTTTTGTTTTGTATTTTTCAATTCAAGTGTCAAAAAAAAGAGCAAGAACTCTTTTGAAAAATGTCGTTAAAACAAGAAGTAATCTGATAGGATACACGTTAAGGCATGATAGTTCATTGAAGACAACATTAGAAGGAAAAATGAATGGTAAAGCTTGTAAAGGTAGACCCAGATTAACTTATATGAAACAAATTATACAAGATAAGGGCTGTCGTCGATATGTAGAAATTAAGCATCTAGCGGATAATAGACAGGGTTGGAGGATTCCATCAAACCAGTCATGAGACTGATTACTTCATGATGATGATGATGATCAAGTGTCAAAAGAAACATTTTTTTTTAAAACGTTGGCAAAGATTGGAATTACAATATTCTCATTTGGTTTTAGTTTAGACAATAGCCACACATTCACAGATTAAGAGGAAATATTTTGTTTGTTCTCAGGATGAACTCAAGATCCGCAATTGTGGTCACCGTTTAATAATTTTGTTTTTCAAATGGATTTTGTTGGGCTGCTATACCGCGTATTCTTGGGGTCATACAAACTCGTAAAAATTTATAAATACTCTCGAAAGATGCATAAATATGATGTTAAAGTTTCAACAAAATGTAACAAAATTCTTTGGATTCCTCAAAAATAATTTCCACAAAAAATTGAAAAAGATACGCCTTCGACTAAGACGACCCCCTTAAATATACGCTCAGAAAAAACGCAAAAAGTGAATGCAATCATTTCCAAGTTGATTTTATTCTTTTATATTCGTGAAACGGCACTGAAGATACACCGGTATAAGTGGGAAACTTCATTTTCATTGATAAAGATCATGGTAATCCCTAAAAGAACATCTCGTTGAAATTTGAATCGTTTATCAAAATGAATTCGTAATCAAATTCTAAAACTTTAAAATAAACATGTCTTCACTTTTTTGGTCCATGTTTGATCAGCATTTTTTATTAGAAGAAATTTTGAACATTCGAATAAGATTTTGTCATAAATCATGCTAAAGTTGTCTTGACAAACGATTCAAATGTTAACGACGTAAGAAAACCCAGACCTCCGTATAGGTCCAACGAACGTATTTGAACATTCAAGTTTCTATAAGTCTCCACTGATATGAAAACAGTAAAATTATAAAGCAGCTGAAAATCAATGACATAATTTGTATAAGATTTTCTTGAACATATTCTCTTTTTTACAAACCTTTTGCATCAATCCCAATTGCTTTGTATATCTCTGTATATCTGCCGAGGTTAATGTTGGTTTGTGCTCTTCCAACCATTCAGGATACTTATCTACTAATTCCTTTAAAGCTGGATGAAGAATTTCTTTGGATAAGAGAGATTGCATCATACCCTTAATGAAAGGTAAAACTTCACCTGCTCCTTCTCCCAAGGATGCTTGATCTAACATGGAAGCTAATTCAGCTTCATTGAAATCTGTGCTCGAGTTCTAGAAATGAAATTGAAATTTCTCATAAAAGATTTTTATACGAATTTTTCAAACTTCTAAATCAATTTTCCAATTTGTGACGAATAGGTAGAGAGCAAATCAATAATTTCGCATGCACTTTTTTCTTATTTCAATTAAACTGATTTAAAAATCAAATTAGAATAGGTTTGAATTCAATTTTCAAATCCAATGGAATCGGATTGGATTTATTGAGATTTTTTGATTTTCATGCATTCAATTAGATTTTGGTTCCTGATTGAGCGTATTATCTTCTTAAAATTTTAAACTTATTTATGGCAAATGGAAACTTGGGATATCTCTGTCCTTTGTTATTATTGTCATGAACGAGAAACAGAAATATCCTGAGTTTACTCCAGGGCGGTAAGCCAAATGAGCCATTAATTGAAATTAAATGTGCATGTTCATTCTTATATAATCTCGTTTTAAACTTCTTAATAATAAAACTGAACAGGTCCAATTCAGACAGAAAAAATACATATAAACAAAATTGAATATTCATATAATACAATTTCTGGTGATTTTCTATTACGTTTGATGCAAGGTGCGATTCATTAGACTAATGAGGATGAATTTTGGAAAAATCAATGTTATATGACTCACTTGTAAAGTTTCAGAAGTTGCAGATAAATTTTTCAAAGCTTGACTTATTGCCGAGCGAAAATCTGCATTAACGTCGTCTCCTTGCGAACTTTCGCCATCTACCATAGCACTAACCACTGCTTGCGCAGCTTTATGTAAAGCACCGAAATCTTCTGTATCTAATTCAAAAGTTCAAAATTATTCACTTTTCGCATCAAATAAATATTCCTTACCATTTTGCATCAAATTATCAAATTGATCGGCAGCTTGTTTAATGAAATCCTGTGTCCACTTATCATCTCCTAACATGGCACTAAGGACATCCTCGCTCGAAGATGGAATCTCAGGCATTTCAGGCGTTTCGAGCTTTTCAGACTTGCTGGATTCATCTTTGACCTTTGATTTGAATTTTGGTTCTCTGTTGAAATCTTCTAAAGCGTCTGTAATTTGAAAATCTTAATAAACAATACTGTATGAAATGTAAGAATCCGATCAAAATATTTCAGAACTATTAACTATTTGAATCGTTTATTGAAAAGATATCTGAAAATATAAACTTTCTGGATTTTCAATAGCATTTCAGAAAAACATATTTGGTCCGACATCACTTCTGCGATAGCAGCAGTCATGAAACAACACGTTTTTCTATTTGAACTTCAGATTTCATTTCAATAAAATGATTCGAACTTCGACGATATTGAGTTTCTTAGTTATTAATTGAATTCATTGCATTTAAGCAGTACATAAATCTCTATTGAATTTGTTGTACTTTTAGGTTAGATTTGTTATCAATTGAAAAATTTTTGAACTTTACAGAATAACATAAAACTATCGACTTACTGTCCAACAAGTCATTTAATTCTTGATCCTCCACCTGTTCTTGAGGTTTCTTATCATCAGACATTTTGCTGATTATTGCTAAAAATCTAGCTCTCTAAAATTGAATTGTTATTTTCAAAGATTGGGTATATTACGTGAATACGATTGGTTTTATCGCCGGATAAAAATAATTATGAACCAATAATTATTTTATTTTTGACTCGATGAAATTCGTAGCTTGTAATTTCATGTCAGTAAAAATAAAATTCATAATTATGAGAAATTCAATGACCAAGAATGAAAATCATACTCATACTGGATATGAGACAAATGATGATTGACACGAAGATAGATGGACGAATCGACGGATTGGCCCTAAACTTTGCATAGCAAATAAATACATTGCGAACATTTTACGCGGTACGTATATTTTCAAATAATGCTGTATCATTATTTATATAATGACTCGTATGGTAATGAAAAAAATTAATTCAAAGAGAGACTCCATTGGCCCGTCAGGAATTCAAATTCTGATCAATTCAAATAAAACCTTATTGCTATTTCAAATACATCCCTGTTGTACAATTCTGCTCAATCCGAATAACACCTCATCGATCCTGCTTCAAATACACATATCAGACCTCATAAAATTTCATGCAATTTGATTAAAATCCATAAAATCCGTCTATGCGGTTTTATGGGAAATTTATAATTTTTTATAATGTTTATTTGCAAGCCCAGATAGCACAAATGATCAGTTTGATTGCAGCAAGACATCTCAAAAAATTTTCAAACAGTCCCCGTTATGACAATGAATTTCAAGAATTCAAAATGAATGCATATTGAATGCTCGAAGAATTATTTGTCAGTTCGCAATATGAGTTCTGTCTGAACTTCAAGTTTTTCATTAAGAGTCCATTTTGAATTCAAAGTATTCATAATGAATTCATGTTTCTTTCATAACGGGAGCACTTCGTGGGGACTCTCGTACTATATGGGAGATCAATTGTAATTCATTTATTCCTCTGTGCCAATGATTTATGAAATAAATTTATCAGGGATTTTTCCATTAAAAAATTCATAAATTGTCTTCACCCATGTACGGCACAAAACCCGTACAGCACCGGACATATCTACGTTGCCTCCACGTGGAATCTCCGTTCATCCACGTCCACCATTTATCCACGTGGAGTCCACGGAGATGCGACGTAGAAATCGGTGGATGTGCTGTTAGGAAATGTTTCAGCAATATTAATAAGAATCTTTTCAAGTTATTGATATTCAATTGATTACATATTGATCTTAAGATAAAAAAATTCGGATCTCCACCTTATATCAAAAATGTCGAATGAATTTGCAAAGAATTTTCAACGAGCTTACGGCCAATCCCACCAAGTCGAAAATTTAACCTAAATTTAGTTTGACATTTTCAGGGATGATTCTCTAAGACTTTATCTATTTCAATACAGAGCCCAAATTGTGAATTTGAAAAAAAATTTCCCAAAATTGAAAATTTTGGCTCTTTAGCGACGTAGAATGGAGTCTCAAAGAATCATCCCTGAAAATTTCTGAGTAATCTGGTAGAAAAAAACCGTGCCCGGTCGGTACGCTGCTTGAAAAAAGACAAAACTATACGATAAAAAGAGAGATCCGAAGTACAGTAGACTCTCGATTTAAGCACCATCTTTGTCTTTTTCTCACATGAGATTGCATCCCAAGTAGAATAAGGACACGGATGGTGCTTAAATCGAGAGTCTACTGTATTTCTATCATATAGGTTGGTCTTTTTCCAACCAACGTCCTCGGATGGTGCTGGTATCCTCTTAAGGGGATACCAGCGATCCCTGCTGATGCAATTCGCCATACAAAATATCGACAATCATAAACATTTTCTCGGCAAGAATACTCTGAACTGAATTCATGCAGAAGTATGAAATTTTCAGGAATCAATCTTCAATTCTTCATCTACTGCTGTACATCGCCCGAATTTTGAATTTCGAAGAAACAGTGTTTTCCCAGTCGGTAACACAAACTTTTTCTTCAAAATTCAAAATTCAGACGATGTACAGCAGGAGATAAAGGATTGAAGATTGATTTCTGAGAATTTAATTCTTCATGAATTCAGTTCAGAGTATTCTTGCCGAGAGGGGTTTACTCAGCCGGTAATTTTGTATGGCAGGTTGAATCAGCAGGGATCGCTGGTATCCCCTTAAGTAGTGAATCCTAAATTCTGATTGGTTGATTTTGGATTTAGACCTGGTTTGAATTATTCAATGAAAATAATCATTCAAAATTTTAGAAAAATTCATTCATGCCAATAAAAATGAACTCAAAATGAATTTGTAGAACATTATTTAAGACTTTTCTTTAAAATTTTCAAGCACTATGAACATTCAAAAACAATTCATTGGGTTTTTATGAATCCTTCCTGATCTTTCGTGCCATGCAGAATTTTATATCACCAGATCGAAATTTATGAATATTTGTGTTAGAATTTTACTTACTCTTTTTGTTTTAATTTAAAATTTGCACAACAAAATTTATAAGTTTCGATTGTGTCTTCCGACATTTAAAAAACAAATAGGTGAATCAACAATCAAATGATTTGAATAGTCACATAAAAGTTTAAAGGTCATTACAAAATGATTTGCTATATTGTTAACTCTAGTCGAACGGTGTTTTAACAATCATTCCATACTACGCTGATGAAGTTGGCAATTATTCGTGTGATAATTTTAAATAAGTAATTCTAATATAACTCTAGAATCTCGTGATTAAGTGAAGTTTTCTCAATTCTAAAAAAATTCGGTCTTATTAGGAATAAAATGAAAACAAACAATGAGAAAAAAAATTCTAGGCATTGATTGGGAAAGATATCTATATCTTTCGATAATTGATTAATTTATAAATGAATTTAAAAAAATTTCTGAATAAATATCACTGTTCACAGTATGATACATTCGATAATTCAATATTGAATAAGATGTACGTATATATTTTGAGTAATAATGATTACGTAGAGAAAATGTACATTCATTACTCCTAATTGATAAATATATTACAATACAATAAGTCTCGAATTAAGATAACAAATTTATCTCTCTTGGCTAGTATCTTGATCGGAAAATACTTTATGTAACAATCCATTACACATGTCGACTTCATCTACGTTTTCATCAGGTTTGAGTTCTTTCAAATATTGTTCCAAGGTGGTTTTCAGGCACAGTTCTGGACGACGGCATTCTTTTAATGCTGGTTCAAAGTCGTTGGTTGTCAGCCCACTTAATACACTCAATAATTGTTCTCTGTAAATAAAGCATCATTGTATATTTTAATTTTTCTCTTTTTTTTCCATAACGTCCAACAATTTTAATATATTCCCGTGTACTTGAATGAAATTTAATTGCGTAAAAATATTAAATCTAATTTTAAAGAACTCATTTTTTCGAATTATTTTTTTTGATAAGAATTTGTTTTTATAAGTACTTTTATCTAAGCAAAAAAAACCGGATTGATGGATAGAAAAGCTCCATTTTGAGGCTAAAAGACTTTTGTATCGTTTGTTGTCGTCACTTTCAACATTTTGGATGCATCATATACAAGAAATACTGTCACTACTCTTACGTTGGATGAAAAAAAAACTCAAATTTTGCGAATAAAGTCAATGTAAAGAATCTCACCGAGTTTCCGGTAAAAGATTTCCCAAAGCTAAAAATCCAACAACTTGTTCAACAAGACCCATATTCACAAGAGTAGTTTTCAAAGAATCTTCATTGTCTTTATTACATAAAGCGGATAAAAGAAAAGCAGACTTGATTTGCAACTTTTCCACTGAACTTTGTATTGCTCTCAAAAGTACAGAGTAACCATCATGCTTTTCCATATATTCCAAAGATTTCGGATGACCTCTGACTATACCTGCAAAACCCATAAAAAGTATTTTACAGAAAATTCAGAATCATTGAATCTAAAGTATATGTTCTGGTTAATAAGACTTACAAGATACAGCGTATAAAGCTTTGATTCTTGCTGTGTCGGATGGGTCGGAATCAACCATTTCTAATAAGGTAGGAAATAAATTGGTTTCTAAGATTTTTTCTTGACAAAATGGATTATTTTGTGCTAATTCAGCGATTATGTCAGCTGTTCTCCATCTGATACTCCCGTGAGGAGAATTCAAACATGGTTTGAATATAGAGAATCCACCAATTTTATAAAAATCATTGGCAACATCGATACTATCCACGAAGTCCGCAATTCTTTCCAGAGCAGCTTCGTGTTCGGACGCGTTGTCGTCCGGTCGGAGATCGTTCACGTTTGATAAGGTAGCGATCGATTTTTGTAATTCTTCTATTACATTTACGGTCATAGAAGAAAGTGCTTCTGAGAGGAATTTCTTTCTCTGTAAATTAGAAATATTAGATTATGAAGGGCCCTCCTGCTGACGGGGCCTGGGGCTATAGCCCCCCTAAGCCACCCCATCCTCCCTAAAGACGGCACTGTGAATGGGTGTGTTCAAAAAAATTGGACCCTCTTTTCCTATCCATAGGGTTAATTAATGCCAACTTATTATTGTTTTTTTCCAAACTAAATGTTTCGAATATTCATGGGTTGTCATAAAATACTGTGCCAAAATGAAAAACATCTTTCCTCAGTGGTCGGATATCTAAACCGAGTACGCTGCTCGCACAATGCAAGCGGCATGTCCATGTAAAGAAAGAAAGGATATGAAATCTCAAGCATTTTATTTAAACTTATAAATCTTAAATGACACAAATGCCGTGATGTCCGAGTCAGTTTTTCACATAGTATTCGATATTATACAGATTTTTTTTGGATCAAAATACACATAAAAAACCTATTTGAATATGAATATGTAAAAAACGGAGATAAATTTTGTTGACTATTATAGTTCCGCATCATCAATATGTGACCGATGTTCGATAACTAATGAAAAATTCACTCAATATTTTACTCGTTCATTAGCTCCAATATTTTGGAAACTACAGGCATCTGAAACTTCTATAGAAATATCCATTGAAATGGACATTAGGTCTGAAAGAGTTGAGCAATCATTCGGCGAGCGCTACATCGAATGACAAATTTATTTCAAAATCCAAATATTCGGGAAAAATTCATTCCATATTTCAAAACTCTTATACCATTCTTTAATTTTACACATCATATGTATTTGCAATGTACGTGAATTCCACATTACATGAGAAATTCATAAACATTGCATTTACACTGAATATTCAAAATTAAAAAACATCATAAAGGTATTGTTTTTGCGTCGATAAAGGTGCAAATTAGAAGTTTTTCAGAAAACACTAGGAAACCCTGATTTATGAAAAACTTTGGATAGAATCTAAAGTAACATAGGGTAAGTACTGAAATTTGGATCTGACAAAAATATTTGTACAGTCTTAAAAATTATTCAAAATGGTTACCTCTTCGTCCAGTGGGAGAAATTGAGGTTCGTGGGGAGCATCCTCAGCTCGAGTTGCCTGCATAGCGAATCTAAGGAGACCTTGTAAATTTTCAGGTTGTCTTGGTTGATTCGCAATAGGTTCAGCAGGGACTTGTGCTTCATTTCGAGGTCCTTCCAAGTACAATGGTCTGTCGCTACTACCACCATGATTGTCACCCCCCATTCTTCCAGAATTAGAACTATGTTGAAAATAACAAGTTTAACAATATTTGAATCGACATACCAAAATTTTTATTAATAAAACAAAGAAGCGTTGAACTAATCTTTAGGTTATATTTCATCTTAATTTATATCGTTCTAAACCTGAAGTAAAGTTTCTTATAACTGTGATTATATTCGTTTGGTAAAAATAAACAAGTAGGAAACACATGTTGAACATAAACATTACTTTCAACATGAAAAATTTACTGAAAAAGTTGATATAACTTGAAGCAACGTTATTGAGGCAAGATTATGTATCATGGTAATATCACCTGTCCATCTTCTTATTACTTTTCCTAGTATTTCGTGCACCCATGAATCGATTAAATCTACGTTGCTGTGGGTTTATCACATTATAATATTGACCATATTCACTGTTTCAAGAAATTGCAACGAAATAGGTACGAATTATGTTCTAGAACATTTTTTACAACAAGGGGTGACAACTGATGCATAATATTGGAAAAAAAAGTACTAAGATAAATAAATCTAATTTCCATGAAATTATTGTCATACGTAAGCATACATAAATATTGCTTTGTGAACTGCCCTAATTCTGAAGTTTCAGCGCTATGAATTCTCAGGTAAACACCCGTTGGGCCGAAATTTATTTTACCGAATGACAATAATCCGAAAAAATCTTGGTGACATTTTGTCTTATTCGCACATGACTAGTAACGTATAGTAAGATTTCGGATTATTGTCATTCGGTAAAATAAATTTCGGTCCAACGGGTGTTTACCAAACTCTCGCTAATGATCTCTAATTATATACATGATTAGACTTGTGACTATGATCTGTAATGCCAGATTTGACACGACCAACATTACTGCTCACCAATGCAATAGTACGTACGTACCATTACCGTTACGTCTGCCCAGGGGGCATAATCTCGAATAGAAAATTTTCAAACGGATTTCAGCGCTGCCATACGGTAGTACAGTGAACTATTTTACATGCATACACTAACACCAATTCGAAAATCGGTGTGATTTGTTCCTTGTTTGTGTTAGTTGTATCTATGGCGAATAATTCACTGTACTACCGTACGGCAGCGCTGGAATCCGTTTGAGAATGTTGCATTTGAGATTATACCCCCTGCGTCTGCCTAAAGTCTTGGTTCCGTGTCAAACATGGCATCACTGACCTGTGATGCTAAATCGAAATTAATCTTATTTTCCGATTGGCGGTTCTAATCTTGAAGCATATACTACTGGAGCGAGCAAAGGCTACGTGAGAAGTGTGGCCAGTTCGAGTTCAAGATAGAATGAGAGTTTCGATTTTTAGGCAGTGCTATCTCTGTTTAAATTTCATTGGATAAAAAGAGAGAGAACTTTCTGAAAGTCGGATCTCTCTCATAATTTAACCAAACTTATTTCTATTGAAAGCACAGGCAATGCTCGCTCCAGTAGTATTTGCTCTAAGGTTCTAATTAACCAAAATACATGATTTAATAATTCCGTTAAATCTCAAGATATCCTGGCAATACCAGATTGGAATAATTTTTCAGGATTCTATTTTTGGTTAGTCATAAATGTCATAAAGCAATGAGAAAATCGTCAAAAAAAAGCAGGATTTTGATTGGTTACTGCAGTTTGCATGACTAGAAAATTATTTCAGCAATATCCGCAGCACCTTGTTAGTTCAATTTGTTTGAATGGGGAATATATTTAATTATATCTTACCTGATATCCAGTCCACTCAATTCATTCTTCATTCTTCTTTGGAAAAAAAAAAAAATCTCAAGTATGTTTTATTTAAATTTTCATACAAATAGTAACTTTATACTTATAAGATACAAAAGAAAGAAATACCCCAATGGGGTCGATTCAATTGAAAAATTCTATGGACTCTTGTTAAATTTCCAATAAAATTTTTCAGCCTTAAATCTAAATTTTGTTTTCATAAGTATATGAAATGATAAATAAAACGAAGGTAAAGTGCGTGCAGAATTTTGGTAACGAAAAGTCAACCAAATGAATGTGCATGGATAAAAATTTTGTATGAAAAAATTTTAATTGAGGAAAAATAAAGTTCTTTTGTACAATCAAAATGAATTAAGATAGCCAATTGGAATAATTATCAAATCAATATACATATGATAATACATGTTACTTAGAATTATTTATCCTAAATGTTTATTCTGTCCATCTATGACAGCAATGTGGATTTGTGCACACGTAATACAATCTCATCTCCTCTTCCGCTCTTCTAGTTTGCGCTTGAAAAAACACTGCTTCTCTATGAGAACATTTTGGACAGGGATGTTCTTCCGTTCTTGGTAACGTAGGATCGGATATAACATCGGCGACGATATGCGTCAATTCACTGAAATATGATTTGTAGTATGTGAAAAAAAAAACAAAAAAAAAAGTTCGTCTCACTGTCACAATCACAATGTTGACATATCGTGTGAGTACAGGGTTAAGTTTTGTCAATGCTTTGCTGTGCCTAGATAATAGTTTTACAGCTTTTCACTTTGGCGTTACAAAAGAATATATATATCAAAAAAAGATTATATACTTACTCGATTTCATGCATAATTTTATTTACATAAATGCAGTTACTGTCGGCTAGTTGTTTAAAATCACAGTTCCTGCACTATAATAGAAAGAAAAAATGACAACGGATAAGTTAACAAGTAATATTTTTCAGGGTGGTGTCATTGACTCTACATGGTATTAGATGGTAGAAGAATGCATTCTTTGTCTTTTTACTTACTGCATACATCAATACTTTATTCTCCTTATCTTCCTTTGGATATAACATATTATTGCACTCCTGACAAAATCTTATACCAACGAATCCTGGTCCATCGTCGTGGGTGTCGTATCCAGCGATTTTAGACATATTATTTTACAGAATTTTCCAAGAGATCAATACAACTGCGATCAATGCACCAACTTACTGCACATTGCTGCTGCACCTACAACACATCTGTGACTAGTGCATGTATGCAATGTATACGTATATACATACATAGGTTATAAACAATCGGTACATACAACTACCGCCAATATTTATGGAGAATTCAGAAGTGGTGGTAGGACTATGGTAGAGCGGCGACTCTCACATACGAACACTCTCTCATCGACCAATCGCGTTCCTCGATTTTACTTGAAAATCAGCTGTAAGATTGATCTCTTTGTATCCTTGAACTAATATCAATGAAAAGTTGTTTTTATCATATTTCTCTTCAAATCACCTCAACACAATTCACTAAAATAACAATTCTGCGAGAGGATATCTGAAGATTCCGCGCATCTTCCGTTTGAAAAATTCATGAAATTTGCATAATTTGAAACAACGCCTTAAGGCGTTTCCACGTGTCCTACGAAAACAAACAAAAGACTGCAGTTAAATAGCCCAAGTATCGTTATTCTCCCTTTATTAGTTAACGATTAATGGATTTTTGAAGAAACGTTGTCAGTGATTATCAAAATTCAACGAAATAAAGTACAAACATATTGTTTTACAAAGGATTTGAATAATTAAAGTGCGCAGTACAAAATGCGCAGTACGTAAGTTATGAAGCTTAAAATATAAGTGATAGATAAGAAATGGTATTATAAAGATAGGCGGTATAGGGCAGACACGTTGAAATCGATCGATAGTTCGTTAAATATTGTAATTGAATGTTCAAAAAGCTTGACATGTATTTGACGTACGTTGGATCACATCGTTAAAGCTTAAAGATTTCTTTTTCAAGTGTTGTAATTCCAAACAATATTTGATGTGTTGAAATCAGTTTAGGAGAAATACAAAAGGTGCGCTAGTGTTCCACTAAGCTACCCCCAGCCTTACTACCCCCACCCTTCCGTTCCAGCTCCCCTAGCTAGTGCAAATCTCGGCGGATGAATGTTTTCTTAAGGGATTCTTCCCAAAAAAGTGACGCGGAATTCTGGAAGGAGTCGTCGAAGGCATTGAATTGTGAGTGTATTTTATTTTATCGCTGTAATACCTATCGGTCTTCATTTATAAAGGAATCTTTTGTGAATCTTGATCTCTTTGAACTAAGGAGAAATGTAAAACTTGTGTTCAAGGCGTTCCTGGGGGGTGATGGCACTCATGCCGACAGCGTCTCCCACAAAGATTTCACCATTTTTCTAATAACAAAAAATCATTTATTAAGCATACACGTCGCATATTCTTTCGCTTAACCTGACTGTTCTGTATACTTTGAAACACGTGATTACGGAAATGCCGCATTGAGTACTCTTTAGCATCCAACTTTTTTTTTCTTTTATTATGAAATTCGGTTATGGATATACATATATATGTATGTATGTATGTATGCTGAGAGTATATATATATATATATATACATACACACACACACATACATACGTACATATATATATACATATACTTCCGAGCCGAGTGATTGTTTGTTGAACGTTCATTTGGACGATCTTATGGATTTTTTCATATACCTCTCTGGGTCCTTTCTATTTCTTTGTCGGCGTCGAGCACCGTTAACTTAATTATATCGTGAATCAAATTGGAATTAGACGCATGTTTTATGTAATTCAGGAATAGATTATAACTAACTGTATTTTGGTACAAATTGTTGTTACTAGAGTTTCTCACGTTGGACAGCCATATTGTACAATTTTTTTTTTTTTTAACTGAACCGTCGTGTTCCACGCTAACCTCGTCTCTTTGCAAACGTTCGTTTACATTTTTTTTGTCTTCCACCACATTTGTATGTGTATGTATATATATATATATATATCAATATACACATATATGTGTATATATATATATATATATACATACATATGTGTGTGCATGCATATATATATATATATTTTTTTTTTTTTTTCAAATTTGCTCTCCAATTATCACAAATAACTCGTGTATGCTTTAATGAAAATAAAATTTTTGAGTAACGCTTGGAAAAATAATAATCATTGAATAATGAAGTGTGTTTCTTTGTTTCACAATGTCACCTAACATTAATTTACATTTACTGAATTTTTGGTCTAATTTAATTTTAGATCAAGCAAACAGTTCACTATAATTAGCTTCAATTTAATGTAATTAATTTATTTTATCTACATTATTTATTTTCATTTGAATGTTCTTTTCTTCTAATTTGGAAGAAATAAAAAAATGAATTCAATGAATCTTTATCCCTTTGGTAAAGAAAAAAAAATTTAAAACCTAACAAAGATTAATTGTATTTGGCAGGAAATCATCTTAAAAGCAAAGCAGTTATGGAAACAGGAAATAATTTGCCCACTGCTGGGAATTATCCTGGTGGGGACCGTCAACAATTTTGTGTATCATGGAATTCTCACCAATCAAATATGCATAGCGCATTTCCAAAATTGTTGAGTTCAGAGCAATTTGTGGATGTCACTTTAGCTTGCGACGGTGGCTCAATCAAATGTCATAAAGTAGTGTTGTCCGCTTGCAGCGATTATTTAGAGCGTCTCTTGCTAGAAATACCATGCACTCATCCTATCATCTTCTTGAGAGATATGAGGATGTGGGAGCTTCAAGCTTTGGTTGAATTCATGTATCGTGGAGAAGTTTATGTGGAACAACAACAACTTGCTAAACTGATGCAAGCGGCAGAAGTTTTGCAGGTATTGAAACTTTGTTTCTATGAGACAAACCTTTTCGATCGTATCATGAAAACTCGCTCAAAGCTTTATTTTATTTAATGTTTTTTTCTTTTTTCTTTTTTTTCTTCTTTACACATAGGTACGTGGTTTGTCTACTCAGGGAAGAGATAATACTTCGACCGAAAGCAATATCCAACCAGGTGAATCTAATACCCCGGCCACCCCTTCTACTCCCACGCAACATGATACTTCTCCTTTTAAAATGGATGATTCCTCATCCAACGAAGGAAATAGTAGCTCTTATCTTGAATCCACTTCCATCGCCGCATCTAGCACAGCTACCGTTCAGCCAACCACCGCCGCCACTCCAGCTACACAACAAAATCCAAACTCTTCTAACTTCATGAACATGGAACATAGCGAAGCACTCCAACATTTGGAAAAAGCACTCAGCGCCTGTGAAGCAACATTGACGGAAACTCCTGGAATGGTCAAAATGGAACCTGATGAACAATTCACTCAACAAGCTGAAAATAAACCATATTCCATCAGCATGGTACCCAGAGGCAACTGTAATAATCCTAGTAGTCCGTTTCCTCCAATTCCCATAGAAGGTAAGTTTTTTTCATCATGAAGATCAGTTATTTAATCACTAAAATACTGATGTTATAATGACGAGCGATCGAAAGTACCATCGATAGTTTTTTACAGAAAATTTGTCGAGTTTGTATTGAATTTTATAAAATCTCGATCAAAACTGTATAAAATTTAGTATAAACTCGACAAATTTTCTATAAAAGACCATCGGTAGTACTATTGATCGCTCATCACTATAATATTATTAGCATTGATTCAATATAGTTGAATGAAAACCAAGCGCGGGATTTAACAATTTCTTTTATAAGTACAAATATTTTTTAAAAGTCCGCAGTCCACATCATAGAATTTGCTTGAATTTCAGTACTAGATCTTTTCGCATTTCCTTAATTATGGCATTATTACACGGAGAAAATCCTACAATACTGAATACTTGAGCCGACACGATTGGCTCGTGTTATAGAAAAAAATCATTTCAACACTGCTGGTTACTGTAGTAACACGAATCCGTCGTGTCTCCTCAGTAGAGAATAGTGTAGAAAAACGGCTCTCTACTGCGGAGACACGACTAGTTCGTGTTACTACAGTAACCAGCAACGTTGGAATGATTTTTTCCCATAACACGAGCCAGTCGTGTCGGCTACAGTATTCAGTATCGTAGGATTTTACAAACGATTCGGCTCAAATTCCTGTTCCAATAGCCAAATGAGTAAACAAATGTTGAATTCACAGAATCAAAAAATCTTCACACTTTCAAATTGTATGAAATTATGATTTTTCCAAACGTAAATGATTGTACCTATTTATTTCAGTAATTCATCTATTCCAATTAATGAATGTGGATGGACAATAGGAAAATACAAGAACTGTTTAAAGAGATCCTACTAGGTTTAACTATTTTACATTGGTCATTTAAAAAATGATCAGATGAAATCAAATGAAGTGTGTTTCCAAATGTATTTGTAGTTTACATAATGTTTGGAAACTGAGTTGGAATGATTTTATTTTATCATTTTATTATAAATTGGTCAGCATAAAAACTGTAGCTCTTTCAAAGACATTCTTCGAGAGCAGCATCTTGTTTCCAAAATTATTTGATTTATGCACGTATTCTACCCAATGATAATTGATAAGATGCAAAAAATACTTTCAGCGCAGCACAACCTGTTTTTTCATTTTTTCACTTTGTCAAATTATTTTTTAATGAAATCGGTAGGGAAATGAAAAGATTGGCCAGTAGTATGATTCCAAACAAATCTTTTGTGTAATACTGTTCAAAAACTCTTAAAATGAATCGAAATATTACTTTTTGTCATGAATTTATATGAAATATTTGGCTAGTTTCAGTATCTAACATATTTTCTTCTAGACAGAGTGATTAGTTGGGGCGTATTCAGAAGAATCCAAGGGTATGGATTACCGGTTACATGTCTAAATATCCCCATCAAATTGTTCACCATGCAACAATATCCCGTACACAAAATTATCCCGGACAAAATACCCCAGACAAAATCTCCCTATCAGATTGATTTCTATACAAAAATATCCCGTACTCAAATATCGTGCATTTGCTCATAAATGTCTATATTTCACAAATTCCACCAACAAACATGAAATGTAATTCAATGTAATGCATCTGGTTCTAGATACAATCTTCAAAAAACAATTCTTCGAAAACACATTTTCCCGAAAATAATTATACTATATTCATATTATCAAGTAGTTATTCTTCTTCTGAACACTTGGCCGAACTCAGCTTATCCTAGACTCACGATGTGGACGTGCGAAAGGAGGGGATGGCAGTTGAAGATTTGACGATTTTCAATGTGCTCAAGCAAAGTTTAAAATGATTATAATTTAAAACGCAAAATAAAAATCATTTCATCGATAGAAATAATTCGTGAGAATATTGTTTAGTGTTTCTTATAATACAAGGGAATCATGTAAAAAGAATCATGGAAAAAATGTTTTCGCAGGAGAGACCAACGCGTTATATTATATATGTTTTGTCAATTTGAGGATGATTTTATATTTTGACACTGGTTTTTTAATTATCGGGGGACGTCCTCCCCTCCTCTAATCCCCCTCGTCCAGGGGCTCCACCCCTAGACCCCTCACCTAACACTATATCGCATTGAGACTGCGCCCGCTGACGAACAGCCACATCTCGTACTCACACACCTCTGTTTCTCAATTTCCTGTTATTTTTCATATTTATAATTTGAAACGAATTTAAATTCAAACGCAAAAACACAACAAATTTTAAATCACAAGAACTATCAAATAAACCTTCGTACGTTCTACGGAATTAAACATGCATAGACAGTCCTCCAAAAACTCCGTACATCACTTCATCCACACGGAAAAACACAAAAAACCTATGAATTACCCTTCCACCCGTTCCCTCTTCCCCACCCTCCACAGCAGGGGATCAATTTGTTGGGGATATTTTGTTTGGGAAATTTGTGTTGAAGATCTTTTCCTTGGGATACTTCTCCCGGGATATTTTTGTATGGGGATGTATTTGAAAGGGATACATTGACCGGGATATTCTGTCCAGGGAACTTTAGACCTGTCACCGGATTACCATCCCCAATTTATAATGTATCTCTCTCTCTCCCTCCCTCTCTCTAAATATATATACATATATATACAGAGGTGTGAAAATTATCAGAATAATTGTTATTTCCAAAATAACTCCAACTTTTGCCTCAGATTACGCATTTATCTGTGGGGAAGTACTATTTTGTCTGATTGTTGATATAATAGTTTTTCATCCTTCCATTTCTGAGTTAATTATCATAACAATTTTCCTTTCCAATCTTTTTTTCACTCCAATGATCTCAACACCTCGATTTCAAACTAAACGGTATGTGACGATAGATACCCGCTGGGAATTCAGAATAGTTGACAACAAATTCCGACCGGGATTTTTATTGGTTTCATCGTAACTCAACTATCATTCCTTGTGTATACAAATTTTATACAATGAAAGACCAGTTCTTAATATCGAAATATTGCACATTGTTAGTCATTTAAAGACATATGAAGATGCTCATAATAAAAAGAACTTTGTACAAATGAAATTGTTATGTAGTAATCATGGAATATTCCTTCGTTCAAAAATGGAGGGCTCAAGAACTATTTATATCAAGGAATAAAATCAGTACTCCATAAATGATTGCATTCCCTTAGAGCAAAGTTGGAACAGTGTTGGAAATCACAATTATTCTAATAATTTTCACACCTCTGTACAGATACCCAGAAAACGGATACTTGAAGTATTCCCAAACATGAATCATAGTCGTCTCAAGTATTATTCTGTTTAAATCGAACGTATTACGCTTAGTAAAAGCATATTGACATTTCATTCCAGTATGAAATTCAATCATAAAATATCCTTGTCTTGGATATAATTTATGCTTGAATCGAACATATTTTATCAATGGCGTATTATATGAAAGAATTGAATCCTCTAATATATATTCTAATAAAGTTGAATGAGCAGTTACAGCACTTCACCGATGGATTTCGGGCGATGTCTTTAGCATCACAACATTCGTTAATTCATACAAGTATAATAAAATGAAAAGGGTTGCACCAAAGTACTCACTTTTTAGAAGAAAATTCACATTTTTGAATATATTTTTCCTCATATTATTCAAAAAGATCAATCCAAGTTTTGCAACTTTGTCACATCGTATTTCTCTATCTAATCACGAGTAATCTGATTAACGCGAAGGATGATATTAAGTCGTCAGGTTTTACATCTATGGTAGATGATGCTTCAGGAGTCGGATTGATCGGATCTTGAATCCTTACACACTCCAATAAAGATTGAAAATTTGCTGACAATAGCCCTATTCACAGAATATTGATGAAATTAAGTAAATTTGTTTGTTGAACATGAGAAAGAACATTTGATTGTTTGAATTTTGAGAAGATATTGAAAATAAATGCGAACAGGGGAATCGTTACTGCCCTGGTAGCTCTGGGGAAACCAGGTCTTGCTTTAGTTTAACCACAGAATTCAATACCTCGGCATCTGTAAATTAGATGGTTTTCGTGTTGACAAAATAGGATTCTCTTCGGAAGTTTTCAAAGAATTACCTGAACAGTACTTTGACGTTTCGCAAATGTTCTAAGAATATTCAGACGTGTTGACAACATTTTTGGAACGCTTTAAAAAACATTCAAGATACTCTGCACTTTCAGGGTAACTATCATATTTAATGTTGAATTATTTGAAAAATATAAAAATTTTAACAAGTTTTATGGCCAATGATGAAATTTTTTCTCAAAAAATATCCAAATCCCCCCCCCCCCACCCCGTTTCTGGCTGACAACAGTTTGAAGGAAAACGCACTACCGCTCCCGAATGCGAAAGTTTTTCAATTTTTCAATAAAAATTTTGAAACTTTGCCTTGTCATTAAATTGCAGGTTATCAAAGAAGACAAAGACGCTCCGAAGAAGAACTGAAACAAGCATCGGACATGGTTGCGCGTGGCATGACCTTCCAAGTGGCATCAGAAAAATATAATATTCCAATCAGCACAATTCGATTCTACATGGTTAGAAAGGGCATTCTGCAAAGGAGAAAACGCGGCCGTGGTATGGGCAGTATGGGCATGCACAGTCAACCGGGTAGTCCTGCGAGTCCTCCATTTCACATGATGAACTACCGTTTGCCAGAGAGCCTAAACTCCAGCCTACCGTAGTGCTATACTAAAAATAGTGAGTTTTTAGACTTCAGTTGAATCGAACAAATTTATGTCCTCTCATTAGAGCTGTTCCAGACTGTCATTCCCTTTTATCCATTGCATCGAAGCAGAATCAATTGATTCTTTATTTATATGTTTGCAGCATACGGTACATTTGTTAACGATTCGATGCAAACCTATATAAATAATTGTATATGTATTTCTTGTTGCGGAAAAGTTTTTCAACTGAAAAAAAAAGCTAAACATGAAAATAATAAAAAATGAATTTTTGACAGTGTACTTATCGTACAAAACGATTTGGAGTCGAGTCTCGAACAGCTCCTCTCTCCGTGTATATAAAAAAGGAAAAGTACCATATGTGAACGTTCGAACACAGCATCAAACTCAGTTCATAAGAATTTCATCGTTCCTCACAACATTTTTACGTTATTACACGAGATGAACTCAGTGTTTTTCAAAAGACTGATAACATCCGGTTTTATTAAATAGATTTCTATGGCACGAGACTGGCTCTTTTCAAAGATACTTCCAATGATGAGAATCACAATCAAGTGTTTTTTGTTTATTATTATTATTATTATTATTATTATTAATATTATTTCAAATAGAACTAGGTATTCCTTTAGAATTTTTATCTACAATACTTTTGAAAGCGACTAATATTATAATTAATTTTTGTAAATGACATTGTTACAATATATATATATGTGTAGATATGTGTTGCCCTCTTAACAGGAGCGATATGAGCGAAAAAGGAGTGTTTTTTTCAGAATCCTGATGAGCGCAGAATGAATTGTATTATACGATTATGTTTATATAACATTATTTTTATGGTTTTTATTTTATATATATACCTTACGTAAGCAGATTAAAAAAAAAACGTGCTCAATGTCATGCAACAGTACAACAGTATATTTGAACAATTTTACCCTTAAAATGCTGTGATCGAACACTATCCATATGGTTCATTTGAAGCCGTGTTCCGTTCTTCTACCTAGTGACCGATATAATTTGATACGCGCATAGGGTTACAAGACACAGTTCTGAGGCTTATACATACGTACACGTACACAAATACATACAGGTACATGCATACACGAGTCCTAAAAAATATCAATTTTATAGGAACAAAATTCATTGTGCACATAATGAAGCAATTTGAGCGAATCATTATTTTATGACGAATGGCCTCGAATTGATTTGACAAAATATATCTTTGTAGCATAAGTTATTTTTTATTAAACCATATTTATACACAAATATATAAATATATATGTAAACATATATTCGGTAACAAGCATTTTATTATCATAATTATTATACAAGTTTGCTACATGATTTGGGTAACGAAACATTGAGTTTTTATCCTTTTATTTAAGTCTGTAATAGAATACGTATTGTCGTTGTTTCGTTATTCTTTCCTTATCTTTGACACTACATCAACACAATATTACGATGATCTGACAACAAGCGAAACTACCGGGTCAAAAATCATACGAAAATTTTTAATTCGTCTTTGGTTAGTCACTATGTTCAAGACTGGTAACACTTGGCACGTTTAATTGCTTAAACAAACCTTAGATGGTGCAGCCTCTATTATACAGATATTTTTGTAGAACCTTTATCAAGGAAAGTTTATTCTTTCTGTCCATTTATTCCATATACCTTGACTCCTACAGTAAGAAAACTGGTGTATGTTCAGAATTTACCATTTAGCTTTGTTAGACACATCACAAAAGATTGAAGATCATGACGTATGTAGTGTAATGCTTTTTACATGCTAGTGTACAAATAATGTTTGTAAATGAGAGAAAAAAAAAGAATTTACCAATTTCCATCAAACTGATAAAACGAAAACATGCGTTTTGTGTATTATTTTTATGGAAATTGGTTTGCCTTTCCACAGAAATTTTGATTATACGACAACAGCTGTGGCGCAAATAATGTAATCTTACAACAGTGTATTGCCTTTGTTAAATAGCGTTCGGATAAAGCCATATTTTTCCATGCAATGCAATAATTCATCAAATGAAAAACAGCCTAAAAATAGGAAAGAATGCCAGATACGAATCAATAAAAATGTGAATATCGCGTTTTTATTAAATTTTTTAATTGATCGAGATGAATTATACATATATATAATCTCTTTCTTGTCACATTGGTTGATTTTCCAAGATAATTATGAAATCTTGTTTCATCATTTCTTAAAAGTTGCCACAATATTTTATAGTTGGATCGTAATTAGATTCAGACGACATCAATAATGATTCAACGATAAGTAATTTGCCTCAAAAGTGCTGTGAGGAAGGAAAAAGAGGACGTTGTCTGTTGGAATGCATTGAATCTTACGTATTTAGCATTCTTTCCCCAAACTTTATCGTATATAAATCATTGTTCTAAGAGTTCCAGTTGACAAAGGTTTTATACAGATTTATTAAACCAGTATTTCAAACCAATGAAGAATAATTAGTTTTCTAATACAATAACACAATAAATTTTATGTGAATTTAGTACAGTGCTTTAAAGCCAGTAATGCTCAACGTATCTAACAAATATTTTTAGTGAAAATCCGTGTCATACTCTCATGTGTATTATAATGTCTTAAAATGTATAACTAAACAATCAAAGAAGTGTGAAAGATACTTAATAACTACTATCATAGCCCCTCGTAACAGTATATAAGTAGCCACTTTGAGGCAAATTTATATTTAATTACATTATCGCTCTGGACTCTTCTTTTTTTACCTTTTTTTGTAGGATGGTATTATTATTTGTAGATAAATCCTTCGATCGATGAAATTTTTAAGAATCATGTAATTTTTAAGATTCACTTACAGTTACCTAGCTGAATATCGATTGGCTATAAAAAATCACGTAATAGACATTTGTTTCCTTGGTCAATGATGGTTCAAAGTTTTTCATCAAACTCTCATTACCCGATGTTACCTGAATTTATGTAAATTTTGGGATTGAGGCTTAGTACAATTTCATTTAATTCATCATCACCATGATATATCGTCACGATCCACGAACTACTCAAAATTGTTACTTGGTAGCGCGATTGTAGTAAATAGTTTCTCTTTTAAGTTTATAATAACTTTTACATAATAATGTATAATTAATATAGTATTGGACATAAAAAAAACAGCAAGCTTATTAGTAAGATCAAATGTAATTAACATTATTTTAGTTTAGGAAACGTAATGTTAGGAGTACCTCTTTGAGGTAACGAGGAAAAAGAAAAATTTGCGATTTATTGAAATAAAAATTGCACAAAAAACCTATGTAATTTAACAATTCAGAACTTCTTTGTTGGCGTATTGTGCGAATTATGGTTTCATCGCGGATGAAATTCTATGAGATTTCAAATGAATTTTTCGAAACAAAAGAAGCAAAACAAGAAAGGAAAGAATATAAATATAAATTGTAAAATATTTAGTTCTCAAATGTACATTCAGTAAATTGAAAAAATTTATCCTTACTAAACTAAGAAGAGGATTTCATATGTACACTCAAATATTACCCCAACAACTTGATTTTCAGTTGCCAAATTATAAGTTACGTAACGAGTTTTACATAAAAAAAAAAAGGAAACAAAGCAAGTAAAAAAATGGTCTGTGTTTCGTTGCGAAAGCACAGCGACAAATCTGATAAGTTAGGAGGCACAATTATTGGAATCCCTCCCTTCATGATAAATCTGATTCGCAAGAGGATGAGAAGAATTGTGATTAATTTTAGTTCGTTTGTGTGTGTGTGTTTTTCTTCTTTTTTTTTTTTTTTTAATCATATGTATATCGAAAATTAAGAATTGAAAGATGTTGAAATTGTACATTCATTTTTCTATTCATATAATCAATCGAAAATTAGATACCGTAGAGTAATAATAATTGTGCTTCTTACCCTATTGACTCATGAGATTTTATATGTATACACCTTTTAGAAGTACACTAAACAATGAATTTTTTTCCTGTGCAGTATAAAATCATTGGAATATAGTACAAAATATTACATTTAGACAGGGAGCGATAATTAATTTTGTAATTCAATTAAAAATGATCTTAATATTGAAAGAAGTGAAAACCGATTCCACAAATTGAAGGAATAAACAATAAATCGATGAGTTAGTTTTCCGATAATTAATTCAAAACAAAAAAGAGTGAAGAACTTTAATCTCTTATTTTTAAGTACAGTTCAATATTTTCATTAATTCATTATATCTTGAGTAAACAAACCATAGAATGTGATCAAATTTGATTGAACGAGATTCAACGAGAACACTATCAGGTTTTCAATGAGATTTGGCTCGATTCAAATACAACCAAATCAGACCGCGTGGTCTAGTTTCGGGGCGATCGGTCGAGATTCCATGGGTTTGTTCAACCAAGCTGAGGGCATTCACGCATCAGAAGAAGTGAATAGAATATTGCGTCAACTTTTTTCATCAAATTTCCTCTTCAAAATGCCAGGCAGAACCGGACAAAAATTTTCCCTACGAATTCTAATGGGTTTTTGAGTTTGTTGGGTTTTGTCTGACCAGAGATGAATTGGAGAGATTGCTAACGCAATATCAAAATTATGGTCCGTATCAATTTTCTCTCTTTTGAAGAAAACTATGTGATTGGTAGAATTTTTCTTCCGAGCCAATCAGCATGAAAGGAGGATAAACGGAAAACGTGATACCACCAATCAAAAACTGGACCCTGGTTTTCATATATCCTCAGCAATCTCTTCAATTCATCTCTGGGCTGACGTTCACATCAACTCAATTGGGGATGTACAAAACAGATAATATTGGATAAAACTGTGTATGGATTTGCCTGGCATTTTTAGCAGGGTTATACGTTCACCGAAGATTTTCAATGCATAATAACAAAATTCACGACCAGGATTAGCCTCTAAACATAAATTCCGGTCTTGTATTGATTCCAGGTGTTTATAAGAGGGTTTTCAAAGTAATCATCTTCAGAGGTCAACAATTTTCTATAATTTTATTCCCGAATATCAAATTTGTATCCCTTGTCAACAGTCATATTGGTTCTTGAGATTTGGAAACCGATTTGAAGTGATTATGATGTGCTGAATACGGAAATAATGTTGGATTTCTGGAATTAAGTCTATTTCTTTAATTTTTACATATATGTATAACATTCATCAATTATGTAGATTCTATGTAAAAATTATATATAAAAAATCATACAAGCTGAGCTAGTTCCAGTAATGTCCGGCCGGCTTGTATGCTAGGCAGTGTTGCCAGAGCACCTTGATCAAATATTACATGTAGATTAGAAAAAAGTTACATGATACTTTGCGGCAATATTCAGCCTTGCATTCTTGCGTTAAAGTTTGACGTTTTAAACGTTAACGTTTAGAAAAATGTTACATCCATGTTACATGAGAGGGTCGAAAGTTACGTAAAATGTAACAAATGTAACCTTCTGGTAACACTGATGCTAGGTCCCCGACTGGGAATCATGTTGAGTACCCTAGATGTTTTCTCTCTTGGGGAAATAAAGGTTTCATCATAATTTTTGAAAAAGAAAAACTGGAAACTAAACGGGCCAGTCCGACACTGAGTCAAGAAATCTGATTTTTTTTTCGTATTCAGCGCACCAAAACTACTCTATAGTATGCACTAAATTATTGTCTATTTCAAAATTGTATTTATCAAGTAATTTATGAAAAGAGTCGACGTAAAATTGTACTCGTTTCTTGCGTTTGGAAATTCCCACACCGGACAGTCGCCTCTCCGTGGAATTAAGATAGAAGAAAAGAAGCGGTGGATGCAACGTGACACAACGAAGAAGCAGCGTAGAAGCGGCGGAGAAATGTCCGGGCCGTTTATTCGTACGTACATTTTTTCGTCGCTGCTCCTTTGTCGTACCACGCTATATACACCGATCCCTTTACATATTCTCCTTTAATTCCACGGAGAGGCAACATAGGTGTCCTGCATGGGTTGGAATGTCCTTGAATAAGTTTTTTCAATCAAGTTCTTTCAATATCAATCATGTTTTTAATCGATTTTCTGTTTTTCTTTATCATGACTCAACATTGTCAAAGAATTGAATATCTCGATGTGTATTCCCTTAGGAAAAAATTGTTTTGTTCCAAAAAATGGGAGAGGAAATATGACGTTTTGGTCGAAATGGGGTAACTTTTCCTACGGGTTAATTTGTATTTGCGTTCCTTTTTTTGTAAGGAATTAATTATCTTTGATTGATACTTACATGTATAGAAATATTGAAGGAAATACGCGAAATAAACAATGAAAATACAAAGAAAGAATTGTAAAAATGAGATTTCACTCACCGATAATAATTTCAGAAATAAAATCATACTCCCCCGTCATCATTTCTCTAAATATTTAAGTTCGATATTGGAAACAAAATATTCACCAAGATGAATTTTAGATACTCTGTATGATACCAGAATGATGTAACAGAATCATACTGTTTTACTGTATTTAAATTATCATTTTCATTACAAGCCCATGTAATAACACTATATATAGATATCTACTTGACGAATAAATTGATCATGACATGCAGTAATGTGCCCTGAAAGAGACTTTTTCTGTTTACTAGTGAAATAATAATACAAAAGACAAAAAAAGAAAAATGCTCGGCATGCGTACATATGGACATATATACACTTATATGTTCGCGTGTGCGTGTGTGTTTACATATAAAATGTATGCTCAGAGCAGCCGACTTAGACGACATAGTTTTATAGATTATACAATGAATAAAAAAAAGTTACAAAATAATAAAACAGTAATGATATTCTCAGAATTCAATATTTTCAAGACTATTGTGAATTATTAGGAGAAAAAGAGGGAGAGAGAGAGAGAGAGAGAGAGAGAGTGAGAGTGAAAGAAAGAAAGAGAGAGAGAGAGAGAAAGAAAGAAAGAAAGAAAGAAATAAAATATGGAGAGATCGATCTGCATTTCGTTACCTTAATAATTGACCTCATGTATCGAATTAATTTGTCCTCATGAGAATACTTTGAAAAATTCAATCGGTATACATTTATACAAACTGATTCAATTTTGCAAAGTGCGATTATGATGAATCATGATTGGTTGTTGTGTAAAAAAGACAAGAAGTTGTAATTGATAATATTATTATCCCTTGTGTGCATTCACGTACGTACATCACGTATATATGAAACAAAAAAATGTACGTACATCTTTGGACATGAATACACGCATACATGAGATACATACATACGTACATACAAAACATGAATGTCATGCCATCATTATTGCAGAATTTTTTGAAGACTGTTGTACTTACGAGACATATAAGTTTTTTAATACCAGTTTTTTGGAAGGATTAGAAAAAAAAATGTGTAAAAGAATTGAGAACACAAAACGGCGTTTGATCGCTTCATAAAATCCCAAGTATTGTTTGACTTAGACAAGTAAGCCGTGTTTTAAGAGTAATAAAAGAATTGCTTTTAATTTTAAGATCGTGTAAGATGTGTTAGTGGAGCATGCTTATAGATACAGACATAGGACAATGCTATAACAATAATTATTATAACTAAAAGTAATTATAAATATAAGGCATTTAATAAGTGCAAAGTATTTCTTAATAAAAATACTTCAAAAAACGATTTTGGTGGTCTTATGGTATTATTATTACCGTCCCCTTCTACAGATTTTCATACATTTACGAATCTTTGTATAACTGGTGCTAATAATAAAATTATTACTTCTTTTGATGATAATGAACAAAAGAAAGAGAAGGGAAAGTTGAAAATGAAAGAAAACGATGCAAAGTCTCGGAAATCCATTTTTAACACGCCTCAATGTATAACGACCTTGACAACCTTGAACAAATCGATGTCGGTTTTTGACCTCGCGATTGTGTGGTCGCATCCTACGTTGTTTCGTAAATTTGTGAAAGAAGGTGATATTATGAACATTCACCTTGATCGCGTCGCAGATAGTTGTGAATTTCGTCGCAGGATGTTGAATACGAAGTTCATGAATTCGAGTAACGGCAGTAATATGTCAATGAAATTGAAGAACGATGAGAGATAATAATGATTTTGTGATAAGTTGGATTTAAATGATTCTTATTATACGATAAAATATGTTTTGAATGTGCGCCGGGACGTTAGCCGAATCATTCGTATGAGATTTCTCAAAAGTGCTTTCATATTTTCAAAATATTGCTTTACACAGCGTTCCTCAAACACCCATAGAAATCACTGGAGCGATATGCTGCAAATGTCATAGTACTTTTGAGCAAACCACTGATCTATGATATACATTGGATAGTGCAAAGCATAGCCTTACCGTACGGGGCTTGGTTCCCAACAGGGGGCCGTCATGAAGGGGGCAATTCTACAGTCTTCCCGATCAACAGCCGCGCAGGATTAGTTGATTCTATTACATTCCGTTGGATGGGGGCAATTCCACTGATATATATAGCTTCCTAAATGAAACACGTTTGGCGAGTCATGCACTATCCAGGGTATGCTATAGATCAGTGGACGAAACTTACACAAAAGATTTAGTTGACGTCCAAGCGCCAGTATACTAGAAGTTATAACTTCTTAAGGTTCCTCAAGCGACATCCAAAGCGTACGAAATTTCGCGCAAACTTTTCGTAAAATACATGGGGAATACAAATTCTCCATGTGCGATGGTAGGATATACCTTGGCGAAAAAGTTTTACATAATTTTTCCTATGTTTCAGTATTTTTTCATATTTCTTATAATTTCTCATATATTTTCATCAATGTCATAAATTTTCATAATTTCTCAAGGAATTGGAACATTTAGTATGAGAAATGTTTTCTCATAATAAGTCATAATTTCTCATAAATGAATAAGCCTGCCGAAGTAACTGATCCAAGTGATCCGGATTAATTTTCAAGCTTTTTGATTGGTTGAAAAGTGATCCGGATCACTTGGTTTAGCTACTTCGGGAGGTTCCATAGCGTCTTATCAAAAAAATCAATGATGAATCTTATGTGACTTTATGAACATATGTTTTGGAGAGATTATAAAAAATTTGGAAATTTTGGAAGGGAATTGTTTTTTTTTCTTATAACAGCATTTCTTTTTTTGAACAATGGTGAGATTTTATTCAAAATTTATGAGAATTAATGGAAAATTATGAGAAATTATCAAACAGTATGAGGATTATGAGAAAAGCATTTCTCATAAGAGTGTTCAAACTCCTTCCAGAAATTATGGAATTTTATGCAAAAATTATGAGAACATTATATCTCATAATGATGTTCCAAATCCTTGAGAAATTATGGGATTTTATAAGAAAATCATGGAAAAAATGATGAAAAAATATGAGAAATTCTTTCGCCAGGGTGAATATCTGCTCAACTGACAATACCAGGCAGAACCAGGCAAAAAATAATTGTCACACCGAGAAAACAGTATGCTTGAAATGGAGCAAGCGATTTTTACAATAACTCTAAACCGCACAATCACCAATCCTCGGTCACCAAATGTCCCTTCCTCCCGCAAAAAATAGGCTGTTGTAGTAATTCATGCTGTTTTTTCAACCATGCAATTAACCGCGGCAATAGATTTTTAGCTAGGTTAGCAAAAAGATTTGCTATTCTATATACAATTTGTCAACTTGCGACGTCGGCAATTTTTTTTCTGCGTTTGTACTTTCCGTAGCATTCATAATGGTGAATTTCCGTATTTAGGTTCAGTTACCCTCACGGCAAAATGCTGAGCAAATATGCAGCGAATCGTTGAAAACGTACAACAGTTTGAAGCAATTTGCAGGGACGTTGCGTCGCCAAATGCGCAACAATATGCTGTAAATCCAAGATTTTAGCTTGAGTTGTTATCAGTGCCGGATTTACCCATGGTGGGGCCCCTAGGCGGAATTTCGTGGCAGGCCCATGTAAGGCGACCGCGATTTCCAAACATTGAGGTTCTTTGAAATAAGAACAGTGTAACTTTCTTAATCAATTCCATAGAAATTAATTGATATGGAATGAAATTCCGAAAAATGAAAAAACGTACAGATATTAAAAAAGTATTGAAATTCAATTCTTCTCAATACTATTTTCACTATAAGTACTAGAGCTGATATTATTTTTTTCATCAGAAGTTTTATTTTTCTTAATAAAAGAAATAATATTGATCAAGCGGATTCAAATACTCATTGCAAAAGTAACACGCCCAGGGAACGTTACCCCGATGAGAAAATTTCACTGAAAATCTCTGAAAATTTCACGGATTTTTCACAGAAGAGTTTGTAAGAGGATTTCAGAGGTATTCATAGTTTTTCAAACAAATCTAGAGTTCTTCACATTGAGAGAACGCCAGGTTTGGGTTGTTGGTAGCTACAGAAAGAATCACTGACTTCATGTCAAACATAGCATTTTCTGAGTGTATTCAGAAGTATTATATTCCAATACTTTTAAATACATTTTGTTTACCGGAAAGTGTTGGATTCCTTTGATTTTCAAAACTGTTTCCGCAGTAAGTATGTGAGTAAGATTATTTTTTTCATGAGAGTTAAGAAATTAAAATTCCGATTTCTGCAAAACCTGATCGATGAGTGGGGGCCCCTAGGCGGCGCCTAGTCCGCCTCTATGGTAAATTCGGCCCTGGTTGTTATCATGTTGCTAGGAAGTTGCTCGGTTTCATGAAATTCTCAATCACACGCGTAGCAAATTCCCAGCAACTTTACGTAAACTTGATAAACAAGATGAGAGCAATGATTGCAAAGCAATTTTTGTTGTATGGGTGTCAATCCAATCATATGAATTTTGTTGAAAGTACAGGGACAGTCATTTCTCCGTCGCCTCTATACAGCAGTTTTCTCATAAATATAAGCAAATTTTTGTCAATTTTTTGTCAGATTATTATTCAAGAACTGATTTCTTTTTGCTATTCTACAGAAATCATTCGATTGGAATCAAATGAACAGAGAGGAATAATTACTATCATCAGCAATATAATTTTTCTGTTCCGAAAAATTTATTCCTCCACAAATATTTACTTTTGATACAAGAAAATTTTTCTGGAACCAAGCATAGATTTCTTGGAATATTTTCTTGATTCAAGGAAATTTCTCTCGACTGTGCAACAAACATATCAGCTGCAATCAAGAAAATATATTTTCAAAAATATTCAAGACTATATTTTTTTGATATTAGTAATTTTATTACTTCTATCAGTGTATCGGAAACAATCAATCGAAATTTCATTTTTCAGAAAAACGGAGGTGAAGTTCTTCAAGTTTTATATGAATATATGATGAACACTATTTTTTTTTTCTCAACTGATTTCCACCAACCGAATTCGTATGAGGAAGGAGACCGATGTACGTATGTATGATAATAATACTTGTACGCGCTGCTCGTATATACATGACTGGATGATCGAGGTTGCTGTTCTCTCATTTCAAAACTGGTTAGTGAGCTTGTTTCATTCACACCCAAGTAGCAACAAATGTTCAATCGTCCTAAGTAGCCTCAGAATATATTATAAACGTTCTACGAACATTCGAAATATCTTCTACGCCCATTCCCGTGAGACGTTTTTATTCGTGCTACATATATTCATTGAACGTACGTAATCGAATATAAGATGGTATGTCGATCAAACGTCGGTTGAATGGATGTATATCGTACATTTCGAATGTACCGTGTATGTACTAACCCAAGTAGCACCAGAATATACTATGAACGTTCTTAGAATATTCGAAATATGTTCTATGTACATTCGAATGAGACCGTTTCATAGGTGCTATGCATGTTCATCGAACGTATGTAATCGAATATACGAAGGTACGTCAATCGAACGTCGATTGAATGATTATCGTACATTTCGAATGTACTATGCACGTTCTAAGTATATTTAAAACAGTCTCATTCGAAGATTCCATGAACGTTCATTATATGTTCTTCGTATCTCATTCGTGCATTCTACGAACGTTTCTATTTCGTATATACTTTGAACTTCCGTTGCTGCTTGGGAAGCGTATATCCCAAGCAGCAACAGAATTTCGAAGTATATACGAACTAGAAACGTTCGTAGAATGTACGAATGAGATACGAAGAACATATAATGAATGTTCATAGAATATTCGAATGAGACTGTTTCAAATATACTTAGAACGTACACAGAGACAAGTTTATATTAAGGATTACCATATTTTTATGGTACTCGTGGGATATACTTTATTATGAGGCTCTGAATCATATTAAATTTTTTGTTGCCCTCGCGAGAGAGTATAGCAAACGCTCGAATACTTGTGGTTCAGAACGACATAATCAAGTATATCCCAAAGATACAATATAATTATGGTAATCTGTAATATAAACTTTTCACAGTGTACATAGTACATTCGAAATATGCGATATACATTCAATCGACGTTGAATCAACGTACCGTCGTATGTTCGATTACATACGTTCGATGAATATGCATAGCACCTATGAAACAGTCTCATTCGAATGTGCATAGAACATATTTCGAATATTCGAAGAACATTCATAGTATATTCTGGTGCTACTTGGGCTCTTTATCTAAAATACATATTTCGGAAACTTTCAAGAAATCATTTTATTTTATTGAAGAAATTTCATTTTGAGACCCTCTTCAACACCGTGAGTTTGATATTTTCATATTTAGTGTTGAACTGGTTTCGATAAATGATTCGACTTTGAGTGATGTCTCAACGCTTAGCTGAAAAATATAAGTTTCCTGTAGCCACCCAAGCAGCAACATAAGTCCAAATTACATACGGAATAGAAGCGTTCGTGGAATGAAGATCCGAATAACATATAACGAATGTTCATAGAATATTCGAATGAGACCGTTTCAAACATACCTGGAATGTGCATAGTACATTCGAAATGTACGATATTCATTCAATTGACTTTCGATTAATGTACCGTCGTGTATTCGATTATATACGTTCGATGAATATGCATGGCACCTATGAAACGGTCTGATTGGAATGTGCACGGGAATGTGCATATTTCAAAGAAAGTTAATATCAGACTAAAAAAGAATTTGAACGGTACGAACAAGCTGAGATCGAAGTTCCAGAATCAAATCCAACCTACCTTACTCCGTAATACTCTGGCGAAAATTATCTCATAATTTTTCATAATTTCCTCAAGGAATTGGAACTTTTATGAGAAATTATGAAAAAATTATGAGGAAATTACACACGGAAAAAAATGAGGAGTATGTGTTATTCTAATCGCGATGGCTCTCACTCCAGTGCCCACTCTAACAGCCCAACGTGTCTCTGGGACGTTTTCTGAACATTCACAAAACTTCTCCTACGTTCTACAAACCTCCCATGAACGTTCCAGTGGGACGTTGAGCTGTCTGTGATATTTCTGCTGATTTTGTTTGAATGATCAATGTTGCAACCCATTCCGTTAGTTCCATTTATACTCTCAAATTATCTTGATCGTGTTGGTATTACAAGAGATTGAAGTAATTATTGGTAACTATTTTTCTTTCTTTGACGCGAGTCTCGTGCGAAGCCCTACTAATTGTATGAAGTACACAATATACTCCTTTGTTTTTCTCCGTTCATGCTATATAGTGAGTGTGACTACTCTATTGAAAAACCCAGCTGGGTTCGACCATGCTGGGTAGGACCAGAAGAAATTTGGTTACATGGTTGAACCATGGAAGGTAAGACCATGCTGGGTAGGACCTACCCATATGGGACCAACATGGTCCTACCTAGGTCCCTTATAGGTAGGTCCTACTCAGCATGGTATCACTTAGGTTAGTATTACCCAGTATGGTTCCACCTAAGTCGGCACGATCCTGCATGGTAATACCTAACTTTACTGACCTAATACCTACATAAGTGAGACCGTGTGTCGATATAAACTCTGATAGCAATAAGTGAACCCTCAAAATTCCAGTAGTATGAAGCAGAATTACCCAGAGGTTTTAATTCTTATTATATTTTACTAGAGCTTCATCTCGCTGGTATTTCGAGACTTATTTTTCATTTGTGAATGATTCGAAAAGAATCATTTTCTAAAATTTGCAATTGTCGGTTATGATAGGGATTTTCGGGTGTAGTCGGATCCAGTAGAAGCCAAAGTAGTTGGTGGTCTCTTATCGGTTGTTGGGCCATCCATCATGGTCTGTATGATGCAACCAACTTGGTTCAGCTGGGACCAAGTTGGTCCAATTGAAACCAAGTTGGTCCCATGTTGGTCATTGGGCCACCCATCATGGTTAGTACGGTGGAACCAAGTTCGTCCAGCTAGGACCAAGTTGGTCCATTTGGAACCAAGTTGAGCCAGCTGCGGGTATTCTTTTTTTTTTCTTTACAATTGTTACAAATTGTCTAAAACTGACATTTGATATAGAATTCTCTTATTCTGGGAATTTTTGTTTGTTTCCATATAAAATTTCCAAATTTCTCGTTGGAATATTTGGGATTTTCCTCCTCCTTTTGATTCTTTTCCACTCTCTTTCACAACACGGTAAAAGTTGTTGGCCCTATTTTCCGCGGTCACGAAAGTTGGCGAAAATTCAAAGAACGATCACGAGATCGGGTAGTACAACCGGTAGAAAATCGAATTTCGCATGCGCGTTAGAGCAATTTTCTGTCCAAAGATTTCGAGGCATTAAATTCCGGAGAAGTGGGAGAGGGAGTTAGTCAACGAATCAAATTCGATCAAAGAGGAACGAGGGTAAATTTAAAAAAAAGCTCTCGAGTATTTTTCGGCGGGATCCTGCAAAAGGAATTGCGTAGTTGTACGAGCGCTTTTGAACGTAAAAAAAATCAAGCGGTAAAAAGAAAGGCAAAAAAACAATCACACGCTTTAGTAGACCAGTCTATGCTTATTATGTATGTATGTATGTATATATATATATATAAATATACATTAACAAGATTTAACTAACGTATCGTGGGGTGCGCAAGCTCTTGTGCGCGATCCCTTTGTGTTATTTTCGTGCAGAATAGCGGTTCGAAGCTTTAAATAGGACCGAGTTTCCGACGAAGAAGGCAGTTTGTAACACCGATTCTACATGCTGGAACATCGCACCGTCTTCGATGTGAGTAGTAAACAATAACAAAGGGTATAACTCATGCGTTTCAATTTCTTGATCCTCGAGTTTCATCCAACGAAACCGCCAACCAAACTCTTGGATTTTGGCATGCCAATGGCTTGAGATCGTAGAAACGTGTCGCGGTAGGCGCGAAAACAATGATTTTTTATATACAGATCGAATTTTGAGTCTTGAGAATTGAATTGAGAGTTTCGTTGAAAAGTTCCGGTATAATTGCACACGTTTACACCCGCGGTTGATGTATTCGATGACCATGACATTGTTCTCATAACCTATTTTATGGAAATTAATCATAAGAAAATCAGAGCCTCTACAGTCCTCTGACCGGAATTGAGCCTTTGCCAATTTGAACCACCTTACAAAAGTTAACGGCCTCAAATTGTTGCAGTTTTCATGGGAGAAGTGTGCAAGAACGTTTCAGAGACGTTTCTTTTGTTTCCAGGTCAAATCTTTGTTTCAAGTTTTGCGTTCTGTACGTCTTGAAAGAAAGTATAGTGATAAAGACGAGGGTATCCCTGGTGGAAATATTTCTCTGAGAATTTCTGAGAATCTCTGAAAAACTCTCAAAATTCGAACATTCTCTGTAAACCCTTGCAAGTTAATAAAATTCAGAATAATTCTGAAAATCTCTGGAAATATTCTGAGCATTCCTGAAAAACTCTCAAAATTGGAATTTCCATCAGGGTAGTCGTTTGATTTGAGGTTTTCTTTCGTTTGATAACGAGGAAAGATTCTCAAGTAGCATTCGATTATACTCTCACCAAACACAGTTTGTCACCGTATCATCGGTGTAATATAATTCCAAAATCACATGCAATGTAACCTGCTCGTTGCATGCAATGGACAGGTAACTTGTAATTTCATACTCAAGAGAAGCAGCCGCTACGTCTCTATAACAAAACATTTTTTGTGTTGGTTACATGGCGGTTACATGCGATTGTGATGACCTTTCTATTTTGGAAAATATGCATCGTAGACACTTTTTGACCTTATATTCGAGGTCACCCGCATGTATATACATATACATATGTATATGTGTGTGTTCAACCTCAAAACTGGCGTGAAAAAAATTTATCGGGTTGAACTTGTAACAGATCGATGAAACTACGATGTTGCTAAAATGAAACATGTCATATTGTGGTTACATTGTAGCAACTTTTGATGAGTGTGAAATTACAAGTTACCAGCCAATTGCGTGTAACGAACAGGTGATATTGCGTGTGATTTTAAGTTACATTGTAGTTATAATACGGTAACAAATTGTGTTTGGTGGGCTGTGAACGTTTCCCCTCAGCACGAATATCGTGGGAATATTGCTGTGATATTTTGATATTGCTGTAACACCACTGTAATATTTATGTATTGGGTGGATTCTATGAATATTCGGAATAGATTCTATGCATGTGCCGATAAGAGCGTTCGATAGGTCCCAAGTAGCGACTAACGTTTAAACGTATATACGAAACCAAAACGTTCGTAGAATGTACGAATGAGACTCGAGACTGTTTTGAATACAATTCGTACTTACACAGTACATTCGAAATTCGTAATGTACGATATCCATTCAATCGACGTTCAATTAACTCACATTCGCGTATTCGATCACGTATGTTCGATGAATGTACACCGAATTCGATGAATATGCATAGAATATATTCCGAATATTCATTGAATGTACATTTCGATGCTGGTGGGTTCATCGAACGTATGGAATGAAATACACAATGCTATACCATTTTGTAGTATATTCCAATTGAACGTCGATTGAATAAATATCGTAGATGTTGGATTTACTATTCCTGCACTACGTAGATTTGAAACAGTCTCATTCGAACATTCCATAAACATCCGCTATACGTTCTCCGTAGCTCATTTGTACATTCTACGAACGTTTCTATTTAGTATATACATGGGAACATTTGTTGTTACTCCCCAAGCAGCAACAGAAATTCAACGTATATACAGAATAAAAACATTCGTACGATATACGAATGGGATATGAAAAATCTATAATAGGGAACGTTCTGATGTTCATAGAATTTTTGAATGCAACTGTTTTAAACATATTTAGTCCGTACATAGTATATTTGAAATGTCCCTAGTTAAAAAAATTCTTAAGAATCCATTGAATCTGACAAATGAAGTTCAACGAGATTTGGTCAGAACATTGTCCAAGTTCAATCGTGATTTAGTGAGATTTGGTCAGATTCAACGAGATTCATATGAAAGTTCTGACAAAATCTCATTGAAAAATCACCGGTGAGATTTGGTCAGAACATTGTCCACGTTTAATTGCAATTAAATGAGAATTTATCAGAATCAATGGGTTCTTTTAACCAGGGATACGATATTCATTGAATTGACATCCGATTAACGTACCGGTTATGCACTCAATCACATACCTCAAAAGATCAGATATAACCATATCTAAACCAGGCATAATTTATGTGTGAGTATCATTTTACAAAAGTGAGTCATTTGAGCATATATAGTTTCCGTAAGCCCACTTCCACACATAAATTATGCTCGGTTCAGATATGGTTATATCTAGTTTTTTTTCACATGGGTGATATCTTAATATCTTCTGGGGCTACTTGGATGATGATCACAAATCATTGTCAAGATCAAATTTCTTATCATTGATCTCAAGCAGCACCAGAATATACTATGAAGGTTCCTCGAGTATTCGAAATATGTTCTATGCACATTCCAATAAGACCTTTTCATAGGTGCCACCCATACAACAAAAGTTGCTGTGCAACCATTGCTCTCATGTTGTTTCTTGAATTCTCGCGAAGTTGCTGGGAATTTGCTACGCATGTGATCAAGAGTTTCATGAAACCGAGCAACTTCCCAGCAACACGACAACAACTCAACCCAACATCCCAGATTCACAGCATATTGTTGCGCATTTGGCGACGCAACGTCCCTGCAAATTGCTTCAAACTGTTGCTGAGTATTTTCAACAGTTTGCCACATATTTGCTTAGCACTTCGCTGTTAGGGTATGCATATTCATCGATGGTATGTAATCGGTTATACGACGGTACGTTAATCGAACGTCGATTGAATGTATAACGCCCGTTTCGAATGTACTATGTACGTTCAAATAATTTATTCATAACAATCTCCTTTGAATATTCTATAAACGTTTATTATGTTATTTGTACACAGAGAAAAGTTTATATTAAAGATTACTATATTTTTATGGTACTCGTGGGATATACTTTATTATGAGGCTCAGAATTATATTTATTTTAAATTATAACATATTTATCTTCATCCTCAGGAGAGAGTATGGTGAATGCTCGTATACTTGCGGTTCATAACGACATAATTTTTTTTTATTTTATTTTGTTTATACGGGTATAAAAGACCCTTTGGTACATAGAATATACATTATTTGAACCATATAACATATTATGCATCAAAGCATTAAGCATCATGTTAAGCTCGACTACATGCATCTTATATTACAACAACAGTTAACGTGTATAATTATAGATAAAATGCACAATTAGGTATTAAATTTGAGAAATAAGAGAAAGAGAATTTCTAAGATCAGAATGGGATGTAAATGATTCAAGCACATCGCTGTAAGAATTTCATAACAAATATTTCAAAACATAATCAAATATATCCCAAAAGTACAATATAAATATGCTAATATCTAATATAAAATTTTTACCGTGTATCTCATTCGTACATTATACGAACGATTCTATTCCGTATATACGTTGAACTTCTGTTGCTGCTGGGGAAATTGAATATTAAATGAAAACGTAGACATTTGTACATGCGGTTTCATATAAAAAGGAGAGATGCTCAATATTTACAATTCCGACACTATTATATACAATATGTATCTGGTTTTGATGAATTTTTATAAAATTTGGATCGAAACTCGATACATATTTTATACAAACGTGTCGATACTGTAAATATCGGTCATCCCTAATCAATAGTTCCAATAATCAAATATTACAAAAAACATATGTAATTTTGATTATGTATGACGCAATCTTATCAATCTGAAAGTTTTTAACAGATGTTTCAGATCTTATAAATTATTGAATTCTGTTTTGTATGAGTTCAGATTTGTTCAGGTTGTAGCGATCCAATCGATAGTATTTGTATTTATATGAACATCCTTAATGTTAAGCGTGATTTCTTTGGAAACTCCATCAGTGAGTTTAAGGAAGCGTGCTACCATCTTCTAAATAGCTGATTTTATTTATTATCTTGCAGAATGTTGGAATTCCCCTCTTACACTGAGAGAAGGTTATCATTAACAATGATTTTCAATTTATATCAATCACACCAATTAAGAGTTTTTGTTTTCCCGATTGTGTCATAAGAAATTACTGTTCTCCAACATGAGTTCTCATTGGTTTTGATTTTCAAACTTCTCAGTATGAAAAATCACAGGTTTCTTTCACCAATTGGCGATCGTATGTCAAGTATATCCCCGTCTAATGGAAAAACCAGTAATTTTTCAATGATGAATTTCCCTTAGTGTACGTATCATTATATTACTGAAGTTTGAATCGTTCATTGAAACGACCCAACTGGAAATTCAGTCATATTTGATCGGGTCCTAATCAAACGCCGGGTCAACTCGATTAAATAACGACATACTCAGCTGTCAAAGACCCAAAATCTTGCGGTACATTTTTGATCGATGTTTTGAGTTGCAAAAAATTATGAAGATGAATAACGATGATTCATCAGATTTTGTAAGTTTGAATTCTTGTTTCGTTTCCATAAACGATCTAAATGTCAGAACCATGTACAGTAAGACCTCTCAATAAGAACGCCCGCAATAAGAACGCTTCCCCGCTTTCCGCTCGTGGGCCATCTCCCACTCCAATTACCGGTTCTGAGCTTGAATTACATTGGTGGGTGCCCTCTCAATAAGAACGTTCAGTCTTAGAGAGTTGAACAGTCAAAATTTAAATAAAAGCTCAGTATTTTCAAGTTATACATAATTGAATACTTCTCTTTTTCCTTCATTCAAATGAAATTCAATATTATTCGAATATTTATAATAAAACGAAACTCTTTAATTACCCTTGAAAATAATAATAAATATATGAATATAAATTTTTGATTGATAATCATGAATATGTATATTTCGGTCTTTTTGAAAATCATTTTAAACTGCGATGAGATGAGACAGAAATTCTTAGAGGATCCCTCATAGCAAAATGTGTCTCTAGGACGTTTTCTGAACGTTCAGAAAACCTCCCCTACTTTTTTTAAACCTTCCGTAAACGTTCCAGTGGTACCTTGTGCTGTCCGGGATGTATTCAAGTGAAAAAGAATTGTTTTTATTAGGAGTAACAAGGGTGACTCCTGGAGCTAAAACAAAAAATTGGTGACTCTTCAGATCCCTCTTTCACGAACATATTTAATATTCACACCATTGTTTGATAGTTTTAATAAAAAACTATTTTTGTAATCAATATGTATCGTCAGGTCACCGCAACAAAGAGTCTTTCTGCGAGTGAAAGCAAGAAAGTGTTTTCTAATGTTTCAGCGCATGTTCTTATTAGGAGGTCGCGACCTAAAATGTGAGAGAGAGACAAAAACTCAGTAATTGAGTGCGAATGTAGGGTTGGTAGGGGAACCCTGATTCTTGGAAAAACTCTTCCCCTTGGGGGCTTTTGCGTTCTCATTGAGAGGTCTTACTGTATTATTGTTGTAACGCTGTTTTTTTTTCTTCTCTAAACGGAGAAAATTGGTATAGTAAAATATGGACGGACCAAATATTTGGTCCCTACAATCAATCGTATCGTGATTCTAACCGAACGTATCGTTAATTCAACTAAGCGTATCGTGATTTTGCTTGAGTCATTTAGCTCTTACGATTGCGCAATTTGGTCTGGCCCTATCTTGCCATTCGCTTAGCGATTATCACTATTCCCTTTTCACCGTGGATGATTCTTGCCATATGTATTTGTATTTTCTTATCACTTTGTACATTATGGGTTGAACCCATATATATGAGTAAATAAATAAATAAATAAATAGATAAATATGATTAATAATACAAATAATAATGATAATAATATTTGAAGCACGCATGATTATGGAATCTCAAGTACTTTTATGAAGATTTACTATCAAATTGTGGTAAACCCAATGAGCAATATGTTATCATCCGGAGCTCTTAAAGATCTCCTACACAGAGAAAAGTTTATATTAAAGATTACTATATTTTTATGGTACTCGTGGGATATACTTTATTATGAGGCTCAGAACTATATTTATTTCGAATTAGTACATATTTATCTTCATCCTCACGAGAGAGTATGGTGAATGCTCGTATACTTATGTTTCATAACGACATAATCAAGTATATCCCAAAAGTACAATATAAATATCTAATATAAAATTTTTACTGTGTAAATATGTGTAAGAGGTCAGATAGACCTTTCAGAAGGTTAACATAAAGATATCAGAATGTTATCAGATGCGTCGATTTTTGAAGAAAATAAGAGATTGCCAGAATGTTATTCAAACGAACTCTTTAAGAGGATTTTTTTCTGAGATCTCAGAGAAATGATATCATTCAGATATCAATATGATAACATCGACACAGCTCTTTCTTTCAGACCTCTCAAAGAGCTCTTCCTCTCAAAAGTGTTCCCTGGGAAGCCTCCATGGAATTAGGAATATTCACATAAATCTAAAGTAAATTTCTCATACATACCCTGAAAATTGATTTTACATATGATTGATGGAAGATTTCCGTTTGCTGGATACAGGAAAATTTCGATTCTACTTCACAGTGTATGAAAACATGTCGCTACATGAAATTTAACAATGCTTTATATAAAGTTCAACGTTCAACCTCTCGTAAGGATACAACAATGCGATGCCACAGTTCTGATACATTCGTGTTGTAATCTTAGGGTTTGTTAGGCGTAAACGTTGTGAAGAACCGAGGACGATTGCTTCCTCCAAAATATTTTTATAAGTTGTTGTAACATATCTGTGTATACGATGACATCAGTAGGTATGGGGTATATGTACAATATACCCCCTCTCCCTTTAAAACATGACCCGGAAGCATTCCCTTGCAGGGTTAGGGAATTTAAAAGAGAACTGTCCACAGTTAGTATATTTGATTACATATGTTCCACAAATGTGCATTGGACTTGTAATAACGGTTTGATTGGAATAGGCATGGAATTTATTTCGAATATTCGTAGAAAGTTCATAGTATATTCAGGTGGTAATCAGAGGGGATTCATTGTACACGTTTATTCCAATTCATTTGAAATATGATTCACCGAAAATGACATTTTTGACAAAAAAAAAACATTAAATCCCACCCTGATTTTATTGAAATTTTCTTTTTGGACATTACGAACAAATTGCTTCATCATCTCTGCCTCGAACGGAGTAATCAAAAAGTGGAATTGAATCCAATTCGCTTCTGCTTTCACTCTCCATTATTTATAAATAACCATTTGTCAGGTATCTACATAGATACGCGAGATCAATATAAATACATCGTTCCTTCTCTTTGGCATGCATCTCTGGTACTATATGGATGATAAGTCGTAATATGTGTACGTCTTTCCCTCACCTCTATTTGCAGCTAAACAATATATAAAATACAATCCAATAGATCAAGATCTCTTTCGTGTTCTTCAGTACGGTGTCACGGCTGTTTTTCGATCCATCGAGGATCCTTCCTGAATTTTTGTACATTCGATACATGTGTTCACATTGTTCCTCGCCCAAGAGAAACAAAGATGTTGAAAACCAACCGAGGACTCGTGAGATCAGTGACAGTAAGGACCTTTGTTCAGCGCATGGGATAATTGATAACCTACATTTACAGGCCTTATTCTTTTCACACAAAATTCGCGGAAGTTCATCAAAGATATGATCGCGCGAATCTGTTGTGAGATCATTCACAAATGTTTGATCAAATTATCGAGAATCGGAGAAACCACACTCGTGAGATCCGTAACCAGGGATTTACAGCGTATGAGGGTGCATAAAGTGATAGATGTATGTAAAACAATCGGAAAATTTGTGTATTTAACGTAATTGTTGGAAATCGATTTCATCACATCGATCATGTGCCATGTAGGATGTCACCGTGATTGAATTAATGTCAATTCGATGGCCGATTTAACGATATACACATGTCGTCACTCAGCCGATTATTTATAATCGTTTTGAGACGCATCGCATGGTCGATAGAATTGGCAGTGTATGAAATGGTTCGTTAAATCTTTCTCATCGGAAACGACGGTTCATTTTGTGTTATAAATAAAATAAAAATGAAAACGGAAAAATACAAAGGAAGTGTTGATTTCAGTCCTTCATCTTTTGTATTTTTTTTTTGTATTAGTCATCTTAAGAAAACAGGGTTTCGGAGATAAAGATTGTTGATAGTTCGATTCGACAAACTGATTTTTATAACTTCCAGAAAACAGATAGTTGCACAGTTTCATCTGTTGATTGTTTTTTATACGATGAGGTATCATCTCGATACTCGAAAAACGTTCATAGATGTGGTAGATTAAATGTTCGTCAGGGACCCTGTGAATTTCAATCGATGTTACGGAAGCTTCCGGTATCATCGCCAGAATTGTGCTGTTTTCTTGGCAACGCTTTCGTTTTGAAACTTGGTCAGTTTTCGAGCAATCGTGACGCGCAGTACCGATTCTCGTATGAATACAAAGATTCAAGCTCACACGTGGTGTTGCTACGATGTTATAAAATTGGGAAATATTATTTATGAGTTTTGTGTGGAAATAGTGAGGGAATAGTTTGAAAATCCTGGATACAGAGAATTCATTTACATTCGAAACAATTGAGATACACAGAAAATACAAAGCGGATGCCCGAGTAGCGACCGAGGTTTTTCAGACGTATATATGAAACAGAAACTTTTCTAGAATGTATACGGGAACAAAAAAAATTCGCTAGAACAGTAGAATGTGATTCGGCTGTTTCAGTTTTTGCTGAAACATTGAATTTCCTGTTAACGTCGTGAATAATCTTCCCTTTGGATCCGAATCAGTAGAATTCACTACCAATCGGTCATGAGTATACCAATCGCTGTTGAATCATTGATTATACATTGATAGTATACCGAATGAACACTAATTCAGCAGCGGTGCTGGTATACTTATGACTGATTTGCAGTGGAATTTCACTGATTCGGATTTATAAAGTACTATTTGAAAATGTTCAAAATGTTCATTTTGTCAAAAGTTCGTTTTGCTGGAATATTTCAGCACTCAAAAAAACAACAAAGTATGGAAGTTAAATGCAAACATAAATATCAAAATTCTCAACAATATCATAGATCCATTGGTTCGTCAGACCATCTGAGAAGAACAAATCAAACACGGAGGAAAAAACTTTGCCAATTTATAGGTGCAAAGCTTCCTTGTTTCTGAAAAGATTGTCAAATATTGGAAAAACATTTGTTTCCGCATCTCTCGACCAATTGAGACGAAACTCGTATGGACTCCCTATAAGATCGTGACTGAAGCGTGATATAAGTTCCGTTGCAATCAGATAACCAGGAACATAACGGATATAAACGGTGACAAAATCACAATTTTCAATAAAATATTTCCTTCCCCTCTCCCGTTCTTCTGTGATCACGAAGTTGAAACTTATATGGGCTCATTATTGGTATACTTTGTATAACTGTGGTAGAAATTTCATAAGGATCGGATGCCAGGAACAGAAGATAATACCGGCATCCATGAAATTTTCACAATTTCTCTGGAAGTTCATTGCTCCCTGTTTATTCACCTCAATTTCAATTTGCCTGAAATTCATATCGCACCATTAACACCTCGTGAAGCTAATATGTTCAAAGTTCCATGGCATTCGGATGATACGGATATAGAGAAGGCATGCTTTCAAAATATTGTCAAATAATGCGAATCGCGGAAGAAAATTCTTCCACAATTTTCAACCGATTGGAATTAAACTAATATGGGACCGTTATTGGATCATAACTAGAGCGTGGTCTAAATTCTATTGCATTCGGATAATAGGGAGCGGATATATGCACGTCCGCTAAAATGAAAAATTTTTGACACATTTGCTCTTCTCCGTCAACTTCTTGTGCACGCATCGAGCTGAAAAAAATATATGGGACCATCATCAACCTTGCCTACACTGTAAAAAATGCGGTGTCAAAGCAGTGTGAGAATTAACACAGAATTAACACCACACGTATTCTATACATGTCCACCCCAAAATCGGTGTCAAAATAACACCAAACGGTGTTAGAATAAAACTTTACGATGTGAAGATGACACCGTGTGGTGTTAAAAGAACACTTTTTGATGTGAACTTTTTCTAAAACCACCAATTTTTTACAGTGTACGACTTTGATCAAAATTTCATGACGATTGGATGATTGAAACGGAAAATATGCGCGTTCGTGTAAATGTTGACATACAGATGCCAGACAGACAGATGAACATCGGACACGAAACCAAAATTATTCTCCAAGCTTTGGGGAGCCGTTTGGTGTGAGAAATTTTGATTTAAGTGGAAAACAAATTTTCGGGTCTTCAAAACGATCCCTAACCTGCCTCTTTTTGAGGAAGCAAAAATCGAGGCATTATAAATACAATGGCAAATCTTTTGGCCAACCTACCTAAAACTTCGTTGCTACAGCTAACTGGATTGCTGAGAGAGCAACATGGTTGACTGGAGCAAGAAGATTTTCCGCTGGAATAGCAAAATTTTCAGTATTATATACAGAATGGCAAACAAATTTTGCCGGAGGAGCAAACATTTTTTGCTACCAAAGCTAACAAGATTCTTGGATCTCGGAAAAAGGAACGCAACAAAATCAGATTCCGCTGTCACAGCGAATTTTCTTTTTTCTCCGTGAATGTTATACAAATAATTATATCAATGTGTATAATACGATATATCCAAATTTATTCGTATACAACTCCAAGAAACGAAATTAGTGTTTCAATCGATCAAAAAATTTAATCAAAGTCTCTGTAAATTATTTATATAACAAATTAAATCAACAATATCTTTGTAATACCTTTTGTGAAGAATCTTATTGAAACTGAGCGAATCAGAAGACACGGAAACGATGAGAATTGTGTCAAAATTATCCTTTTTGATAATATTTGTATTTCAGATCGGTTGATTCTTACGTTCGTCAAGCATTTCAAACGCAAAGAGCGTGTGAACGATCCTTGAATAATTTTACGTGCAAACACGTATGTATCTCGTATGCATATACGCCTGAAAGAAAAATTGCTCATCGTTATGAGACGTCACGCAAATATGAAAGTTTTTGGCTCAATGCAGAAACGCATTTTTCATCAAATATCATGGCCAAACAAATTCAAAATTATGAATTACCGGAAATAAGGTTTGGATATTCCTGAAAGTCATTAGATAAGAAGCGGAGACTTATTGGAAGTAATTTGCTAATTGAACTGTTTGTATCATAATAGAGATAATTATACCGACGATATAAGCGATGTCGAATTTACCTATAAAAGGGCTCCCAACCATTTTTCTGGCTCCAGGAGCCAGATGGACTAATAGTGATTCCTATTTTGCTATACCAAATTGTATACGATTATACCAAAATAGGACCCACATAGCATGAAAGTTTTGAGAACATTCTGAGAACGTTTCTAAAACGTTTAAAGTTCTCTAAAGGTTCTGACAACGTTTAGAGAACTTTCAGTGCTATGTGGGGAACTGGTCTCTCTTCGCGATTGTGTACAGAAATCCGCACTCGATCTCAGTTTACTATTATTCCCAGTAATCCTTCCATGAACTTTTTTTTCAGTGAGGATACCAAATAATTCAGCTCCCATTATCATCCCTTACCATTATTCCGTCCCTCGACTATTATTTTCGCGTGGTCACGGTTACGTTTTACTTCTCTCCGTGTAGATATTTTTAAAATGAAAAGCATCGATGCTCCAAACATTGACTATTCTTGAAAAAAAGAGATAAGGAATGACTAAATATAACATATGCGCAGTTGCAATGCATTGGGTTTGTCATATTTTTTTCTTTTTGATTCAACTCTTTGTTTAATTACATTTCAATTCTTGGATCATAAAAGTTCAAACGAGAATAAAAACATTCACACATAAACTTGAAACTCATATACTTCAAATTACAAAAATGTATTCGATGAATGGTCATTATTATTTGCCACAGATGCCGGCCGAGTGTATCGCTAATCCCCTTCAAAGGGAACTCGCTGATTCCATAATACGGATGCAACCATTGGATGAAATTCGAATACTTCTGGCGTGCGGGGCCAAACCAAATGAACCAGTGACTCAAGGGCTGAGACCGTTGCACTACGCTGTTTGGCAAAGATACATCGATGCTGCACAGCTGCTTCTTGTACGAGGTGCAGATATCGATGCCACTGACGAGTGCGGTTATTCGGCTCTACACCTCGCTGCGGAACATGGTTATTTGGATTTGGTTAAACTTCTTCTCAAACATGGGGCCAAAGTGGATCACCGAGAAGATACCGGAGAACTTTTTCCACGGTATAAGATATACTTATGCTATAACGAATTTATTCTGCCAATGGAAAAGGACTTCTATAACACTGGCAGTTTTGTAAGGAAGGTTTTGTATAGGGAGCATTTAAAGAGGAAAAACTCAACAGAACATCGAATTCCGCGTAGAATCTCATGGAGACCCTTAAGTACTGTGACAAAAATCGCATAGAAACCGATAAGGTATCATTAATTTTGATAGGATATGGCTTATCGATTTGTATTGGTTCTTTTGGACAGGGATGGTCTTGGTTAATCAAACCGGCAGTATTTATCAAACAACTTTAGTGCAGTACTGGCCTATAATCATTCATTGTCATTAACAAAATTAATTAATATTAATTGAACATGTGGCAATGGTTGAAAAATTATACTGTCCCTTTAACGATACAATCATTTTTGCCGAGATCCAGTGGGTGGATTCTTCGAGTATCTGAGCCATGTGTACAACCTCAATAATTTCCACATGGTAATGTATACTTGTATTGGATAGTAAGAATTTTGTACGCTTCATCTGGTCCAACCCTATTGGAGAATTCCAATAAAAACCGATAATTGTAATTTTAACGGAATCAATGGGTTTCTCTATGGAGCTTAATATTCTATTGGTCGTTTTATTGGTCCAATCGGTGAAACCTCACGAATACCGATGGAAAATAATTTTCTATTGGAAAACCATGCCGTTTTGTCACAGAATCTACGGGAATCTATTGGAATACATTGGAATTTTTCAACAGGGAGCACTCGCTTCCGCTGTAGCATCGATGTTCACGAGGAAATTTTTATTGTAACCTTTTCATCGGGTTTATCTACGCTGTTGAAAGTTCTTTGAAATTTCATTCTTTTTCCAAGTATAGCTGTAAATGAATTCAAATTCCCAATTCTTGGTAATTGAATTAAGAATTCAGTTACATGTAATTTGATACATTTCACAGAACTATGCTGTGCGATGAACCTTTAAGACTGGCTATGAGGAATCGTCACATTGAAGTAGCTAGAACGTTGTTGGAGGCCGGAGCAAATCCGAATAAAAGATATTTCTTCGGCTCGGAAATCAATCTGGTATCGCCGTTGGATTTAGAGTTCATGGAACTGCTGTTAGCCTTCGGAGCTCAACCAAATACAAGAGATCGAGCAGGATTAACGCCTCTTATGAAAGCCGCTAGGCTACCTCAGGTAGATATTTTCGTATCTCAACTAAATTATCCTAGCATGTGAATTATTTTATTTATCGTATTTATCGTGATCTTTTTCTTTTTGAGCTAGACATGCGTATCGATGCTTAATATATTAATATTCAAACGTATACTTTATATTTATTAATTGAATTCAGGGTATAGCCTCGGTGCTGTTATTGCTCAAATACGGTGCGGATGTGAATTGTATAGCTGATTCTCGTCACGACTACCGTACAGTTTTGCATTACGCGATTCTTGGTGGTGATCCTGCGGTTATTAATCTACTGTTGAAACAAGGTGCTAGATTAGACCTGGGTCCGGATTATCAAAAACCTACAGCTTTGGATTTGGCGATACTGAAGGGAGATCCATCTATCGTTGAGATGCTGATCAAAGCAGGTTGGTATGGTGCAAACAATACATGCGACAAATCGAATTTTACAATCTTGTTTAAAAACGTTCCGTAATCCCTCGTGAAGTTATTAGGTCCCAAATCTCTTGTCTTCAAAAAGTTTTTACATTCTGCTTTCCCAAAGGATAAAAGAGTAAAATCGACAATAATAATTAGCCAATGTATCTTTCTCATGATCCAAGGAAGATGCACGTGGAACGCTTTTTCAATTTTATCAACTCATTTTCAATAATACTGGGGAGGAAAATGTAGTAACTTTGAGTCTTTGGACTGCCCTTAAATTTCAGAGAGTTTTTCAATTGAGTTGAGAGAAATTTCGATAGAAAAAAACATATCCAGTTTACTATTGGAAATAATGCTCAGGAACTTTTTCTCCAAATTTTCTGTACTTGAGAAATCGAATGAACTTGAACTCAGTTGAATTCTAAAATTCAATTGATATCTATCAATTATTGAACATTACTTGTCATTCTGTTTTTCCGTTTTTCCCCCCTAATCTGAGAGAAAATCGAAGAATAGGTACTTGGATTACAGAAATTTACAAAATTCCAATATTGTGCGATAGGGTTAATGTTCCATCCCCATCATGATGACAATTCATACGAATCAATATTCGATTTAGGATCAACAACGAGCACGTGGGGAAATTCTGATTCCATACAAGTGATTTGTTCGTTGAAATTCCTTTGTCCCTGAGTCGAAAAATTGTGATAACTTTTGAAGCCTGATTAACTCCGTAATACGCAACGATTCAGAGTTGAATCAGATCGAAAAAAGATTAACATCAGGTTCAATGAGGATTTTGAAAGTCAGATTAGGTTGAGAACAGCGTGAGATCAGGGCGGAAAATTAAATCAAACCTGATTCACTCCGTCATACGCAAGTGAATCAAGTTTCCTTTTCCGATTCGGGGTCTCTCAATAAGCACGAGCTCTTCAATTCTTTTACAGTTTTTTCCTCAATATTTTGCTTTTGAGAATTTGTTCGAATTTTCCAATAGGATTTGTTCCCATACACAGGGTTTTCACTCTTTATTTTTAACCTGATCTTGTTGATTAAAATAGCTAATTGGAAAAAAAAATTTTTTTAAATGGCAGTCTTGCATTCATTCAGCAACATTCTTTGGTTTTCAAATGACTCTGATAGACCTTTTTCTTGATCATTTATTCCGTTTACACCATACACGATGACCATTTTCATCCAAAATCAAACGAAACATTGATAAAAATATTAATTATTTTCATTCTCTTCTTTTTGTTAACGCTGCTATGAAATTTAATACAGGCACATTGATATTCGTACGTATGCAAAGAGAATAATTACTCATGAAGAAAAGTTTAATCTTTTATAAAATAATAATAATGATGAACATGAAAGTAATAATAAGAATAAAAATAGTAATAATATTACTGAATAAAATAAATCATACATTTTTCATTGTACTCAGGTGCTGATGTTAATGCAACTTCACCAATCATTGGATCCCCTCTTCACGTTGCTTGTGCCGACAACATACCCAACAGGCTGGAAATTCTACAAATGTTATTAGAAAAAGGAGCCGATCCGAATCTTGTGATAAGAAGTGACGATGGACCTGCCCTAAGACCTGTTTTGGCGGAATATGTTGCTTCAAATGAAAACCCATCGGTCGAGGTGACATTTGTGATTTTTTCATTCTTTCTCTTTGCGAAACATCAGAAAAATCCAGATAATTTCAGGGATGAGCACCCTCAATGCCTCTTTGTGCTTGAAGTACTTTTTTTCTGTTAAATATTTTTATATTTGTTCATAAAATACAAATTGTCAATTCCAAATTAGAGAGTACTTGATAATAAAAAGTACCTCAAGTGCCAATTTCCCGATAGTTCTACTCCTATTCTACACTGAAAAAAAAAATTGTGAAGTCAAACTCAAAGAATCATATCATGTCCTCATAATCAAGCGATGTAGTTAATTTTGGCTCTGACCATTCCATCTAGTTGCAACAACGAGATTTATGTGATTTTGTTTTGTTTTCCTGGTTATCGTAATAAAGTTTCAGGCCACTGCAAACATAAATCCTTAACCATGCAGGGATGGTTCTTGGGCCATGTCTGTGACTTTTCTTTCAGTGCAACCCCGCGGCGAGTTTGGGGAACGGTGAATCCCTCCTCAAAGTTCACCAACTATAATCGATATTCAATCGACTCAACTTCGCGGCGAGATTCGTCGTATCCAAACTTACCGCGGGATTATATCCATTATTTTTTTTCAGGGTGTACGATATTTGTATATTTGAGTATCTCCAACCAATGTTACGAATTTCCCTGAATTTTCCTAGTTTCAAGATTAGTTTGTCTAGACTTGAGGGAGAACTAGAATAATTTATTATACACTGAGAAAAATAGGTTATTCACACAAAGAAACCATTTTTTCCAATACTGCCGTCCTAAGCTAAAAAAAAACGGCCGTATGTCAACAAAAATTTTTTCCGTTTTTTGACATATCCACACATTCGAAGAGGTTTTTTTATGTACGTTTCAATTCAAAAAATCTTTACACTATTGAAAACTATTTGGAAAGTTGATTTAGAAATCACGGCGTTTGTATCATTCCACATTAACAAGTTTAAATAAAATGCTTAATATCTTGGAACATCAAAATTTTGACATACGGCCTTTTAGCTTTGGACGGCAGAATAGTGACGAGGAAATATTTTTTTGATTCGATGGATATTCTATTGTTCGGATGACCATTCAATTGCATGGATGAGACACACTTTGAAATAGAGAAATATACAGGTTGGTTGAAAAGTTTTGAAAGCAAAAATGAAAGAATGTGTATTTTTTGATGAAATGATTTTTTTTATTCAATATAGTCTCCCTCAACTTCAACACACGTATTCCAACGATCCTCCAATAATTTTATACCATCTCTGTAATGATTTTCCGGAAGCTCCGCAAAATACTGTTCCACAGCTGCAATAGCTTCTTCATTCGACGAAAAACGCTTTCCACGAAGGAATTGTTTCAAATTTCTGAAGAGGTAATAGTCGGAGGGAGCCAAATCTGGTGAATACGGTGGGTGTTCAAGCAATTCGTACTTCAATTCGTTCAGTTTAGCCATCGCCAGAACACTTGTGTGAACACGTGCATTGTCTTGATGAAAAATGATTTTTTTCTTCCGTAAACCGGGTCTTTTTTCACCAATTTTTTCATCCAACTGGTCCAAAAGGTTGCAATAATATTCAGAGTCAATCGTTTTACCTTTTTCGAGATAATCAATCAATAAAACCCCTTTTGCGTCCCAAAAAACCGATGCTTAAACCTTTTTTGCCGATCGTTCTGACTTCACCCGTTTTGGAGCTGAACAACTAGTTTCGGTCCACTGTAAACGTTCTTGTTTCAGTTTAGGAGCATGATGGTAGATCCAAGTCTCGTCCACAGTTACGAAACGACGCAAAAAATCGGTCTTATTCTGCTTAAAACGCTCCAAATTACGCTGAGGAATTTGTTTTCGATTCAGTTTTCGTTGAATTGTCAACGAATGCGGCACTAACTTTCCAAAAAGCTTTTTCATATGTAATTCTTCGTGTAAAATATGGAGTACTCGTTCATCCGAGATGCCTATGGTATCAGCAATTTCACGCTTGGTCAAACTCGGATCTTTACAAACAATATCATAGGCTTGCTCCATGATGTCTGATTTCATTGCACTTTTTGGACGTCCACTACGTGATTGATCTTCAACGCTTGTACGACCACGCTCATACAGCACCGAAGTTCAAAAAGAATTCATAATGAATTCTTCGAATCCCATTTGAACTTCTAACGAACTATTTTTGAACTAGTGTGCTGTATGGGCGTTTAAACTCTAAAACCCATCGATGTACAGTTGGAAATGATAGAGCAGATTCCTTCAACACTTTCTTCATTTTAGTATGAATTTCTGTTGCTGATAAACCTTCCAAAACAAAGAATTTTATCACTGCACGATATTCGGATTTTTCCATTTTCACAAAATACACTGACACGTCAACTTCGAATGGCTTGTAAACAAAGAATGAATTGACAAATCGGAATAAAATTGTGTGTGTGTTCAAATGAAGGATGAAATATAAAAATGCGTATAAATTCTTATTCTTGTACTAGTTGATAGGTGTCGCTTTCAAAACTTTTCAACCAACCTGTGAGTTTGAATGAAGGAAATATCTCTTTGTCACTATTGGAAGAAATGATTTCTTTGTCCGAATGAATTTTCCTCTCAGTTTACAGGCAGGCAAACCCGAATTCAGGGACCAGGAGCCCCAGAGCTCCTACCACTTGGATTTGGTTTGTGTGACAACCAGTGACCTTTTTTGTTTTGTTTAAAAAACATTCAGTAAATGCGTTGGATGTTGAAAGTCAGTGGAACTTTTTTTTAAAGAAGCGATATCGCTTTTATCTGTAAAAAGGCTTCCACCGTCCACAATCCGGCTCTTTACACGGAAAAAAAAGAACAGTGCTGAATCCTGAGACCGTCAGCAATTGATTTGAAAACAAATGATAGTACATTCGGATAGTCAGAATTAGCGCGATCACATTGACGAGTACTGAAATGAATTTCGTCAATGATGGCGGGCGGGGCCGTAATAAGTACTGGGAAACTCAGTATTGCCATGGCATGAATTTTATTTTCAAGGGATTATTCTGATTTACAGTACTCACCACTGTTTTCTTTTTTCCGTGCGGAATAATCTTGAATTTGTTAAACAGATATATATACCGGTGATCAATTTTGTTATTCAATTCATTATACATTTTTATTCGGCGTGTCAATTTTTCAATGTCATAAAATATATTTATAGGTGGTTGCATTGCTTCTCAAATACGGTGCCAGAGTAGTAATCAAGACTCAATTCCGTGATCCTCACGGTATACTGAACTCTCTGCAGAATACAGCGAACAAGCCATTACTGTTGAGAGCTTTACTCGAGGCAGCAGAGAGTTTTGATCCATGTATGATAAAAAGATCAAGCAGCTTAACGGATGCACAGAGAGCTCTGGTAATGAAGGCTGCGAGAACTCCGTTACCTTTGACTCACCAAGCTAGATTGATAGTAAGAAGAATTTGTGGTACAAAGCTACCTAAGGTCGTTGAACGACTTCAGTTACCGACATCGTTGCATCGTTATCTCCTGTACGACTTTTATTAACACATTCGATCGCCCGAAGATTGCAAAAAATTCTCTTGATGTCGATAACAATTTGTCATTGACAATTATCCAAGAGAATGCGAGTTGATGGGGTGGTCCAAGTAATTATAGATTCGAATAAACTGTACGAAGAATCTTAATTATTTGTTACATCACTATCGTCTCGAACGGAGAAATGTCTCAATCAGAGATTGACAAGAAAGAGGAAGAGACTCTTGCCAGTACAAAATGCAAGGTACATTTGTACTTAATACTTATTCGGTACATCAAATACGTTTGTATTCGGTACTTATTCACTGCTTATAATAAAAAGTACATTTGTATTCTTATATATTCCCTCAGTACTACGTAGGAAAGAGTTATTTTTCATTCCCTATGTTTTATGGCTGTTCAACAATGAAGAGTCGAACGATACATCAAGTGCCTAGCATTAAAGTATAATTTTTCAGCTTCATTTGACATTTTTTTTCTGTTTGGTTTTTCGAAAAATTTATGTGAATAAATTTGACTTGAAAATTAGTTGTTTCAAGTGTTTAAGGTACCCTCCTCCTTGGCGGATAAAATAAAATCCTATTTGTCTTCGTAAGCCAAGGACATTAAAAGTTTTCGACTCTAATCCCTCGAAGCACCACAGTCCCAGAAGAATTCATAAAGAAGCCTTATTGAAAATGATTGTGTTTTTTATGAATTCTTTAAGACTTCTTCTGGGACTGTGGTGCTTCGAGGGATTACTCTCGATTTCTGACAGCGATGTCGATTCTTGAACATAATCAATTCTCTTTTTATAAGAAAATTCTATAGTTTTTATAGATTTGTATAAAACATCGATAAAAATTTGATATATCCAAAATAAAAAAGAATCAATTCGTTTAAAAAATCTGGACAAAGTTTTTACCAAATCCAATTCGATTTTGATTAGAGTGTTTATAACTAAAATAATTTTTATCACTTTCTGTAAGAAATTAAAAATATTTTCATGAATACTTTTCGAAAAAAATACAAGTTGCTCAAGGCATACACTGAACCAAAGCTGCCGAGTCTCCCTCACATTCAAACATAATATTTGTTATATCATTTGGTACAACGTAATGATTCCATTGGAAACACGGCATTGATATTGGGCCAAAATTACGGCGAATAAATTAACTGCTACAGTATTTTGATAAGTTCAGGATTCGGATAAGAAAGAAAGGGATACGATTCCCAGGGATAGATTTTCGCCTAGGCCAACATAGGTCATGGCCTAGGGGCGGGAGATCCGAGGGGTGACACCAAGATATCATTTTTATATAATTATATAAAACTTGTATATGAACTACATTGAATTATATATAAATTATATGTAATTTTAATAATTTCCCACTCGGGGCGGGGAGCGGTATTACGTATCTGGCCTAGGGGCGGAGAATTTTTAAACCACTTACCGTTTATTTGCCTGAAACAAGCTTCTAACAGAGGTATAAAACTAATATATGAGAAAAGAAATGTTTTGCGCACTCTCTTCCCGAAAAATTGATATTTGAACCAAAATTTCTACTTGAACGAAGATGACATATCTTCGAGCATTTGAAAAGATTGATTATAAATCCATATTCATTACTTCTATGCTACGAGAATTTCTGGAGACAGTTTGAAGTTTTGGACATTATAAGGTGCGGATAAGATTGCACGCAACCGTCATCTTACCCAAACATCTGACCTGAGTTGAAACTCGATTCGGGGTTCATCTTGTATAGTTGAACCCTAATGATTTGTAACTTCATCAAATCATGGTAACGGTAACAGTTCTTTTTTTTGATACCTCGTATTGGATGACGTTGTAAATATTGAATACAAATCTACTTTTAACTGGATGCAGCGAATGATTACCAAGGATAACTGCCTTGGTTTTAGATGTGATGAACCCTTCGAAAAGTTTTCCTCATCGATGAGCCTAACAAAATTTCTTTATTTTTTCACCATTCTTTCCTCAGAACATGGGAAAATATGTGGAAATGTTGCAAATTTGTGGGAATAGACAAGGAAAACCTTTCTACGGGGATAAATACTAACACCGAGGAAAAAGAAATTTGCTGTAATAGCGAACGTTTTGCTGATTCACCAAAGCAGATTCTTCAAAATTTCTATATTCAAAAATAATTTTACTCCACGTGAATTACAAATGTACTTAGCGTTATGCCAAGTTTTGGGTACAAAAAATGTTATCTAAGTTATGATTCGGCATTATATTTTGAGAGAGAATCGAAAGACCTTTATTATATACGATTCCAACGAAAGTGTGTAATTATATGGTATCAAAGAAAAAATTGGAATCGAATATATATATTGAATGATATATGTATATGATATTCCCTACCTTGGCGAAAATGATCTCATAAGTTCTCATAATTCCTAATAAAGTCTTCATTCCGAGAAGAATTATGAGAATTTGTGAAAATGTTGTCATAATTTTAGCTCCCACGCTGAAAAACTTATCCATCTGTCAGCTAAATCTGAATGGAATTCCAAGTACAAGAATACACATTACTGTGTGATATAATATAGCCAAAGAATTCAGTTACGTGTATAAGAATTCTCAATTCCATTATTATCAACAATTGTGAATATTACAAATGTGCTCGTGGGTGTATTCAGGAGGTTCAAGGCAGTGTCGGCTCTTAGCAAAAAGGAGCCTCGGGCTGAATTTTACCGGGGGCCCTTTTGCGGCATTCAAAAATTCAAATTATAATTATTTTGGATAATGATCTGAGTAAAAGGAGCTATAGACCCCCTAAGCCTCCCTCACGGGCGGCACTGGTTTGAGGGAGGGCAGCTGCCCCCTTGCGAAGCAGGGAAAAGTTTTTCTAAAAGAAGATAAAAAAATATTTGAAAGAAAAAGTTGTGGAAAATTTTTAATTGACCATCTTGTTCCCCCCTCCCTCACGCCTTTTATTGAGCTGGATACGCCTATGAATGTGCTTGAAAAGTGCGGAAAATTTCAAGAAATTTTTAACAGTGCACTCTTGGCAAAAGAAATGCGAGACTTGCTAGTTTTCGTAAAGAGTTTCCGAAGCGTAAGAGAATTGCCGGTTGTGGTAGTCTTCATAAGAACTTAGTTATGTATATGAGAATTTACCTATAGCTGGGTATTTTTTCGTAAGGAGGGTCAATATGAATATGCGAATATGAATTGTTTTCTTATAATTCGTTGGTACATCAAGTACGTTTGAAATTGCTTTTTTTGTTGACAACAAAATGAGATGTATTAAAAAAAAAAAATGAAGAAATCGTACAGTTTTTCATGCTTGCTTGTGATAGCCAAGTAGCACACGGCGGAGCAAGTATCACATAACCCTAGTTCCGAACCTTACTTGTCAGTTGGAAAACTAACCACATTCATGGTGAGTATATACAATATTTGGAAGCTACTTATTGGGAAGTTACACTTGAAGTGCTGTTACGGTAAAATTTCCGCAACAGGCATCTTACGTAGTTGAAATGACAAGTTCATGTAACACCCTAGTAGAAATGCTCTAGTCATTGACGAGTTTTGTAACACCTTAACTAGCCAAAACCTAAGCGCTTGCGAGTGCCTCGTAGGGTTCTGGCGAAGTACTTGCAAGTGTCTAGTATCTGGCTAGTTACACAGACAAAATTTTATATTCAAGATTATTAGACATTGTATCGTACCCGTGGGATATACCCGATTATGACAATAGGAACTGTAACTTTGTATTTTCTTATCAATCCGCACATTGGCTTAAAGAAGAGTTGTGGTAATCTGTCGCATACTCATGGTTCTCTCCGCCACAATCAAGTATATCCCACGGCTACGATATCCACACAGTACCGAAGATTTCATTAAGATTGCAGAAATCTAGCATCTGAAACATTGAAATATTTCTATGACATTGCTGTATGTCACACCGAGGTTTCAAAGTCTCTGCAGAAATATTGCAATATCCGCTAATCTTACATTTCAATGCAATATTTCTGAATTATTTCTGCAATATTCCAAGAATATTTATGAAATATTTCATTGTCATGTTTGTCTCGTAATATATCTGAGACAGTGCAAATAGGTAACATTTCAATTGACAGATTTTTGACATATTTCTGTGGGAATATACTGGAATGCGATGAAGGTGAAAGATTGAGTGAAAGTAATTGAGACATTACTGAGATCTGTGGTGCTGTATGGGTATAAATATATTAATTTTTATTACAAAATTTTCTCCGTGTAAACGAGTCAAAACGCTTTGAACGAGGTCAACGTCAGAGCCTTATATGGGAAAGAAGGCTTAAAAGGCTTACATTATAAGGCCCTGATGTTTGCCCGACCAAATTTCTACTCGGGGATAAATGTAACTTCTGTGATACTCCCTCTTCCGTGTGTTCTTTGGATAAAATTCATCGTCGAAGTATTTCCCCTGTTTGTGATATATATTTTTTAAGATCTACTCCTCTTCGAAATATCAAAGTAGACTGAAGTTTTATGTACATCTCTTTCTTTATCTTTCATCATTAAAAAGAAGAGCCGTAGCCTGAAATCTCTGCGTCCAGGGTAAGAATCTGATTTTCATCCCCCTAATTTTCTAATGTTTTTCTTTTTTTTCAAATGATCTATTGATTATCACAGGGCACATTTCTATATGACTTTCAGACGCATGTAGTTTTCAAAAGATTGAATCTAAGGAACGGATAAAACATTGAGTGGATTTTCCATAAAACATTGAGTGGAGTTACCGAACATTGTTCACATATCAATGACGCCGATCCATATTGGGGGAAAATTTCTTTTTATGAAACACGTATCTAATTTTTATCTGTTTCTATACACTTTATATGGTCCATATATAAATAAGAAATATAATTCATATATGATTCATCAAGAACTATTCAGGCATCCAACATGTATTCATTTTAAATTCATGTCTACTGTCATGACGGGAACTGATCAAGTATTCTTTGAGAAGTTTATATGAATTCAAAATGATCATTTGTGCTGTCTGGGATGTGCCACATATATATGATTCATTTAAATTAGAGTGCTATCACACATAAAATGTCACGTAAATAGTTACAGAACATAATAAAATGTGATTCCAAACTGAGCGTTCATTACTCAAGATAATCCAACTCTGAAAGGGTTAAAAGAGAAGAAAAGAAATTGGCTTTCGATTTTGTGCCCCCTAAGGGTTGTGTCCCTGATACAGGCACCGATTATCCCCCTCTAGTAACGGCTCTGTTCAAAAATACATACGCTTCAGGTTTTATTCATTCATCAGATTGATGATTATCATCAATATAGGTGCATAAACACCTTCCAGATACGTAAGGCTGTCATAAGCTTGTCAGACTTGTCATTCGAGTGCTTTTGACTTGTTATTGACAACCTTATCGGTGTAGGGCTGCTAGAACTCTACTGCAAGAGTTTTGTAAGCTTGTACCTTTGTCGCATGCGAACTAAGAACCTTCCGTCAACCTTGTTACAAGCTTGCCTATGAGAACCTTGCACAGTGGCAGATCTAAAAATGCTTATTCACTCTTCAATGAACGTGTAACACAGGAGCACAAGCGCCACAAGTACTCCTCGTAGTGTTTCCCTTTGTTACACGTCCATTGAAGAGAGATAGAGCATTCCTCAATTCGCCACTGTCCTTGCAGCAAGGTTAAATTGCTATCTGGGATATATACAGTATTTTCTGTGATCCGAAGAAATTCGATTTGTATTATCAAGTCTAAAAAAAAAACAGCTTTCTTTGTTTTTATTTCCATTATGAGGTAAGAAAAAGCGTGATTCAATGATAATGTTGATAAAGTCATGTAGTGTTAATTTCTGTGTCGATCACAAACGGAATTGATATTCTCTCATCAATGTTTTATCGTTATGTCATACACGGAGAAAAGTATACGATAATGATTAACTGAAAGAATGGCGAAGAGTAATTCGGGGACAGATATTTCAAAGTTGTAACCCAAGTAGCACCAGAATATACTATGAACATTCTGCGAATATTCGAAAAATGTTTTATGCACATTCGAATGAGATCGTATCATATGTGCTATGCATATTTATCGAACATATTGATGTAATCGAATATACGACGTACGATACGTCAATCGAACCTCGATCGAATGAATATCGTACATATCGAATGTACTACCCAAGTAGCACCGGAATATACTATGAACGTCCTTAGAATATTCAAAATATGTTCTATGTACATTTCCAAGAGACCGTTAATTGAACGTCAATTGAATGAATATCGTACATTTCGAATGTACTATGTACGTTCTAAGTATATTTAAAGCGGTCTCATTCGAATATTCTATGAACGTTCATCATATATTCTTCGTATCCCATTCGTACATTCTACGAACGTTTCTATTTCGTATATACTTTAAACTTCTGTTGCTGCTTGGGTATGTACGCTCTAAGTATATTTGAAACAGTCTCATTCGAATATTCTATGAACGTGCATTATACGTTCTTTGTACCTCATTCGTAGATTCTACGAACGTATTTATTTCGTGTATACGTTGAACTTCTGTTGCTGCTTGGGCATGAGTACCATTTAACTCCGGAGTGAGGGCGGCAAAGTGTTTAGTTGCCATGAGAACGATGTATCAACATATAGGAACGATCTTCGGATCGCAATCAGTGATGGGCGATATGGAACAATATCGATATAATTTATTTTATACAAATTTTGTCGAGTTTGTCTGTAATTTTATAAAATGTCGATAAAAACTTTATACAAACTCTATATAAAATATCGTCACCGTGGAATATCGCCCATCCCTAATTGCTATGTCATCACTCAACTCTTACCCCAAAGCCGCGATGAGAACCAGAGTGAATAGTAATCAATCCCATACACTTTTCTCCATATACTCGACTAATGATGTAGGAGCTCCAAAATATTCGATTTTATACCTTTCTATATGTATGTGCGTACATCTACAATATGTGCAATATGTATTAATAAATTTCAGGAAGTGAATTCGAAACAACTGTTTTGTTCCACTTACGTTATTCCCGCATGTCCTTTTATTCGAAAGTGGCATTGAAATATAATTGAAATTGTAAAATGTAATTGAATTGAAGTGATAGTTGAAACTGATAATTTTATATGAGTTTTGCGGTGATTCTTTATCCGGTGTCATTTGGGTCCTCTATTAGGGATGGGCAATGACGCGTATCGATATGGTTCTATAAAATATATATCTAGTTCATATGCGTTTTCATACAATTCTGATAGAAACTCTGATAGAAATTTACATTCGGATGAAACCATCTGCGTTTAATCCAGGTTTAATGCGGACTCCTATCCGGTTTTCCACCGGGGCGGTGTTTGGAATTGAGAATGATTGGAATCATCCATACAGCTCCCTGGATATGGCATCCATCAGATATCTGTGTGCTATATGGACATCATTCTCTCAAAGTTGAAGAAGAGAGAAATCAGCATTGTTGTTTTACGTACATTCATGATAGTGAATTCATATGGATTCAATGTTATGCTCAATTGGAATGAATTAGAGTGAATTAATATGAATTTACATATTCCAGGATAAATTGTAATGATATCCGCTGTGAACTGAAAATCATAAATCACATTCCACAGACGAGTTTGGTATTGAATTAGAATGGACTACATTTTCATTGTGATTATAATCACGTGGTTGAAGTTTGAATCATTTATAGACACGAAACAAACATTCTAACTCACAAAATCTGACGAATCATTATTCTTTATTTTCTTGAATTGATTTCTTGGAAATTGAAACGTCGTTTAAACAATTTACTGCAAGATTTTGGGTCTTTCACAACTGAGTATTTCGTTATCCGATCATTAATTCGTTTCAATGAACGATTCAAACTCCAGCAATATGTATAGCATTGAAAGCTCTTCAACCCTAGTTGAAATAAAATACTAAGCATTCATATCGATTAATTCCAATTCAAATCTCATGGGTAATCAGGGAAACACTTTGACAATCTTTCAAGAACCACAAAGGTTTGAAAAACGTTTTTGGAACGTTCTTAAAGCATTCGTAATATGTCCCTGGTGAAAATTTCCGCTCGCCGGAAGCGAAGATTGAAACAAATGAAGCGTAAAATGTTTCAATTTCCGCTTTTTTCGCGGTTGGATATTGTTCCGTTTACTCTTCCGCGTCGCTTCATACCCTTCTTACGCTCCCACTTTCACTAGGGGTGGGATAATTCATAATATGTATATTTGCTGATTTGTCTACATGGATCAACAAATTATATTAATCCAGAAATTTTCATTATCCAATAGCCTTTCCACAAGATAATCAAGTAATTTTGATTGAAGAATATTTTGTATTCCTGTAAAATCATTAGTATCAACTATTTTTTTAAATAATTTGGCAATAAAAATTATAATTGAAATTATAATTATTATGAAATATTATAATATATTGATTTCGTCTGTCAGTTTTTGACAGGATTTTTCAATTTGGGGATTCCGGATGGAACCAGGTAGAAATTTTGTCGATTTTTGACCGGATTCCCTGGGACAAAAACCGTTCAAAGCCTGATTACAACTATGTTTTATCCGCGCTTATCAGCGTTGTCAACTACGGATTTTTTCCCCATGGATGGAGGGATCATAAGACACCTTTAAATCGAATTCCCAATAAAAGGATCAGCCCAAGCAGCAACAGAAGTTCAAAGTATATACGAAATAGAAACGTTCGTAGAATGTACGAATGGGATACGAAGAATATATGATGAACGTTCATAGAATATTCGAATGAGACTGTTTCAAATATACTCAGAACGTACATAGTACATTCGAAATGTACGATATTCATTCAATCGACGTTCAATTAACGTATCGTCGTATATTCGATTACATACGTTCGATGAATATGCATAGCACCTATGAAACGGTCTCTTGGAAATGTACATAGAACATATTTTGAATATTCCAAGGACGTTCATAGTATATTCTGGTGCTACTTGGGAGCTTTCATGAGTTCCCTAACAGCGAAATGTGTCTCTGGGACGTTTTCTGAACGTTCAGAAAACCTCCTCTACGTTTCATAAACCTTCGATAAACGTTTCAGTCGCACGTTGTGTTGTCTGGGAATTGTGGCAAGCCATGTTGTCACTCACATATTCTGGATAAAAATTGAATCACCTAAAAACTCTTGAGGAATGATTCACGTTGATCGGTGATATGTTTGAAAAGTTTGAAAATGAAATATTACAATTATATTCGGAATGCATTTGCGGGTGTTCATAAATTGATTGAATTGAGAGGGAACGGATTAAATCCACAATCCACCCACTGCACATAGTCAACCCGAAGAGAACATGAAGCTTCAGCGAACGTTCAGATCAGATGTGTATAGATCGGATCGAAGGTTCATGACAGCTAACTTTTAGATTCACAAACGTTTGTCAAAGGTTCTACGGACGTTGAAATGTCCACCTCGAAATACGTTCAGGAAACATAGATGGAACGTTCGCCGAAGGTTCATCGAAGGTTTGACAAATCTTCACAAAAATATCTATACTTATATTAATTTTGATCAATTTATATAAAAAATAAATTAATTAATAAACATTAATCATTATAAATTAATCTAAGTATAGACATTTTTGTGAAGCTTCCTCAAACCTTCGATGAACCTTCAATGAACGTTCCATCTATGTTTCCTGAAAGTATTTCGAGGCGGAAAGTATTGCAACGTCCGTAGTACCCACCCTAACAGCACACCCACCGATGTCCACGTCGCATCTTCGTGGAAGCGAGGTCGAGGTGGAGAAAAGGGAGACGTGGATACAAGGCGAATAGACGGAGAAGCGACGTAGAGGCGACGGAGAAATGTCCGGGGATCGGTGGTTGTGCTGTACGGGCAGGGATGTTAAAATACACGATTCTAACGGTTTTTTACATTACGTGTATAAAAATGTAGAATACATCATGTAAATTACACCTTATATGTAAAAAACGTAAAATACTCAATTTTAGTTGGTAATTGACTTTATTGCTCATTCTCAGCAATACATAAACTTTAATACTCAATTTCCAAATTATTCAGATTATAGATGGGTAATATTTTTCGATTGATTGAACGCCTGTTATTAATGTTTAATTATTGGTAGGCTACCCACACAGCACAGGAGTGGGAAAAGAATTCTCAAAAATTCATAATGAATTCTTCGCGAACTGTTCCTAAACTGGTATGCTGTATGGGTAGATTCTACTACCCCAAGTAACACAAGAACATTTCAAACATTCTGCGTTAATTCTGAGATCATGCATAGAATGTGCAGGTGAGACTGTTTTGGATAAATTCGAAAAATACATTCTAAGAATATGCATAGAATATACGTATCCGCAACAGTCCCATTCGAAGATTCTATGAATGTTCATAAAATATACTCAGAACTTCAAAGAACCTTCTTAACATTTCTAACCTGTTGTCCTACTTGGGACTGTAAAAAAACGTCCCAAATCTCAGATAGCACAAGAATTCTTAAAGAGGTCTTAAAGAATACAATTTATTCATAAAGAACTCTTTAAGAATTCTTGTGCTATCTGGGATAACACGAAGAATTTTTTTTCAAAAACAAAGAATAGAATTCTTTAAGAACTTTTTTCGAACCAATGAATTCATAAACAGCTCTGGGAAAGGTCAATTTTTCGGACATTAACCAGTTCTTTGATAATATTGAAAGTATTGTTTTAGTACCCTCAAAGAACTTGTTAATGTCCCAAAAATTGAACTCCTTCAGAGCTCTTTAAGGATTCCTTAGTTCGAAAAGAGTTCTTGAAGAATACTATTCTTATTTATGAAGGAGAATTCTTCGTGTGTTATCAGGGGTTTTCTTTCCTTCCTTCCGATAGATCATTGAGGGCATACTAGTGTCGGGACGCTAGCTATTTCGTATTGGCCAGTTTATTCAAAAACTATTGAATCAATTCATCCAAACTGAGTTTTCAAAGATTCTGTAAGCCATGAGGAATCTTTAGAAACTTAGTTTGTACGAATTGATCCAGTACTTTTTGAATAAACTAGCCAATACGAAATGGCTGGCGTCTCGGCACTAGCATCCCCTTAACGGGACACTAGCGTCGGTAACGGACCTCTCTTTCTGTCATATGATTCTGTCCCTTTCTAACCAATGACGTGAGTTACCGACGCTTGTGTCCCGTTAATGCCAATTCATTGTTAATCGATTAGGAACATTTTCAAGTGGATAAATATGTGAGAAATATTCTTCTGAACATATTCATGCACTTGAAAATGTTTCTAATCAATTGAGAATGAAATGACAAAAAGGATCTATCGGAAAGAAAGAAAAGGATTAATTGAACCCACTATTTATACGTTATGGATTGAAAACTTAATGTTCTCATTCAGATTTGAATTTGAAATAATAATTACTATTCTTTCTCCCGACAATCAACTGAAAACTTATAAATTATTCATTCAACTTTATAAGATATAAAGAAATGCAATTTTTTGAATTTTGAATTTCGTGGGTGTAAAATACGTATGTAAATTATTCTCGATTTTTTAACGTAAAATACATAGTTTTTTACGTGTCAAAAACTGTGGATAATACATCATGTATCTTACTCTAACAACCCTGGTAGTATCTTTGACAAACGTTTGTGAATCTAAAAGTTAGCTGTCATGAACCTTCGATCCGATCTATACAGATCTAATCTGAACGTTCGCTGAAGCTTCATGTTCTCTTCGGGAATTAATCAATCACATAAGTTTTGATGAATGCATTGATCGATCGATGCAATCGATTCTTTGGAAACAAATGAACGGATCAATCCCACCGAGCCGATTCAAAATTTAAATCGCGTTCAAATTCCAAATGAGCCAATCAAAATACAGAATTCAGGACTTGAATATTTGAAACTTGGCGATAGCGGAGAGAAAATGAGAGAGCTCACGAGCAGGGTTGGGAATGTATTATACATAGTATAATATTCCTATTTTTATACAAGTATTATGCATGTATAATACAGTGTATATTACTGATAAGGTTTTATACAAGTTTAATACATCATAATGGTGCCCTTAAAAACCAAATGTGATTGGTCCATCAAAAAATCCACTAGAAATTACCAACAATTACCTATTATACGTATAATATATGTGTTATACAGGGTCTGTATTGTACGTCAGAAACCTCACTCGACATGTCGTATTCCCAACCCTGCTCACGAGCACCTTTTCATTTCATTGATAGTAAAAGTTCCACCGGCCCTCTGACGGTTGGATCATAGAAGTTGACACAATGCAATCTTATTTTTTTCAATAGTACAAAATCGTCCATTTCTTTTGTGTACTTATCAACACGTGGTTGATTCAAATGATTTTATGTATCGATATTGAATGCATATAATTTTTTATAATCATGAATAAAAAAAAAAAAATATGAAAGAGGGGGATGATGAACCAGGTTCCGTGTTCCATCCGATAAGAGGGCGCTTCAATGTTTACTATCGATGGAACCGCGGCTGTGAGCTCTCACATCATCCCTCATCTTCTCTCTGGTGGTGGGATTGTAGGATTGGGCCTAGTTAAAGGTCTAGCTACACAAATACGTAAACGTGAACGTAAAGAACGGAAGGATGAGCATTACGGAAAATTGGCTCTATGCGCAGCCATTTACGTTTACGTTTGTCTTCACCAGCCCTCTCTAACTCCCCCACTCTTTGTGTTCCTTACTATCGCCAAATGGAACTAATTCGCATATCAGGCTGGCCTCCCATGGACCGGAATTCGTTCCG